>OY728130.1:471080217-480391537 GCA_963277665.1 Viscum album | reverse complement strand
ACCAATGAAAACTGATATTGATCGACTTTACATCCACGCACTGGATCAACCCAATTACACTTTAACAATATGTACTTCAAACCGTGTGTGTATACAACTTCAATGATGTCTATCAATTGACCATAGTAATAACCAGAATCGACAAAGGGACAACCGATTCCACTGTTTTGTGTTGCTCGTTTGTCGTCAACATCTTTAATGCGAAATCGAAAACCATTAGCATCAATAGCTTTATAACGACGAGCCGTTATAGATGGACCCTCAGCCAGTTGGATAAATACTTCAGGTAGCGTGGGGTCCCCTAACTCCCTCAGCTTACGAACCTACATAATTTATAAAAATCAATACTGATATATGCAGAAAGAATTAGTTTAATACTTCACTCATAATGAAAATCAATTTATACATACATAATCCTTGAACCAATCATGAAATGCCGCATAATGAGATTGTTGAATTTGCAACTCAGTCGCACGATGCATCTCTTCTTTTATCTCATTAATGTGTTTCCTGAAAATGATTACGCGATGTTTAAAAGATCAACTTATGCAAAGAAAACATGTAAAAGTTATACAAGCACATTGATAAGATACTTACTGCATTAATGGTGCAACTGATGGAGTATTGAACAAGATATATCGAGGTGCTTGTATCCACTCGATGTTGTCCATATCAAATGTGGTTCCTTTTCCAACTGGACCATCATGAATCCGAGAGGGCTTATCTAATTTTGTTTCAACATCCGTAAGATATTCTGCACAAAAGGTAGTACACTCATCCATCAAATAACCATTGGCTATTGATGCCTCTGGACGAGCTCTGTTGCGTACAAATCTTTTCAATGTACTCAAATACCGTTCAATAGGATACATCCACCTGAATTGCACTGGACCAGCAGCCATTACTTCATCAGTTAGGTGCACTGTTAAGTGGAACATAACATCGAAAAATGAGGGGGGGGGGGGAGTTTCTCAAAGTGACAAAGCGTAAGTACAATTCGGTCCTGCAAACTTTTTAAATCACTCATTCGTTGATTTCTTAAACAAAGCTGTCTAAAAAAATTACTCATCTCAATCAAGGGCTGAACAACATTGGGGGATAAACAATCACAAATTGCGATTGGAATCAACTGCTGAAGTAATATGTGATTATCATGACTTTTCAACCCTTGCAATGTCTTTCTCGTCAGATTCACACACTTTGAAATATTAGAAGAGTAACCATCAGACACCTTGACCATCTTCAAAATGGAAAGAAATGTCTCTTTCTCCTCTGTAGTCATCGAATACTGTGCAGCAGGCATATATGCCTTGTTTCCCTCAGCTAACTGTAAATGCAACTGTTTCCTTAAACCCATTTCTTCCAAATCACGGCGTGCATTAACATGGTCCTTTGACTTTCCACTGACACCTAAAATGGTCCACAATATGTTATCACAAACATTTTTTTCAATGTGCATGACATCCAAATTATGCCTCAACATGTTAGTTTTCCAATACGGAAGACTATAAAAAATACTTTTCTTTTTCCAATTGTGACTGCGCTGCCTACCCGCAGCACGAATATTACGTACTGGAGGAGCCACCAAATCCTGAATTTCATATACCGTGCAGATGTTTTCTTCCTCAATCTGCGATAACATTTCGACTCCTGTCATGATCTTTGGTGATGGGCTGAACTCTCTAGAACCATCAAATGCCACTCTGTCCTTTCTAAACCTGTGCTGGGGAGGGAGAAAACGCCTGTGACCCATGTATGCCCATTTTTTGGAATGTTTAAGCCATACAGATTTTTTACTTTTATTGCAACAAGGGCAAGCAAATTCCCCTTTCGTACTCCAGCCTGATAAATTTGCATAAGCTGGGAAGTCATTGATTGTCCACAATAAAGCAGCATGCAGTTTGAACATTTCATTCGTTTCGCAGTCATAAGTCATCACACCATCGCCCCAAAATTCATTCAACTCATCAATCAATGGCTGAAGGTAAACATCAATCTTATCCCCCGGACTTTTAGGTCCATCAATAAGAGTGGAAAGTAATATAAATTGTTGCTTCATACAAAGCCACGGAGGAAGATTATATGGAACCAACACCACAGGCCATGTGCTATGAGTTGCACCAACCATAGACTTGAATGGATTGAAACCATCTGCTGCCAATCCCAATCGGACATTACGAACATCTTTAGCAAAGTCGGGATGTCTCTTATCAAAATCCTTCCATGCATGAGAGTCTGCCGGGTGGGTTAACATGTCACTTTCATGAACTCTTTCTGCATGCCATCTCATTAAATTAGAAACTTTAGATGACATAAAAAATCTTTTCAACCTCGGTTTAAGGGGAAAGTAACGCATTTGCTTTACGGCAATCGGTTTCCCCTGTACCGCAATCTGACTTTGATGAGTCTCATTTCCCCTGTTCTCTTTCCACCTGGAAGCGCCACAAACCGTACAGATATCCAAATGAGCAGTTTCATTTCTAAACAACATACAGTTGTTTGCACATGCATCTATAGTCTCATATGTAAAACCTAAGTTCTCTGTCAACTTACGAGCATAGTAATACGACTCAGGAATCTTAGCGTCGACAGGAAGAACTTTTTTCAATAAAACCAAAAGCATGTCGAATGATGTGTCTGACCAATTATTCAAAGTCTTCAAATGCAACAACTCCACGATAAACGACAGTTTATTGTAAGAAGTACATCCAGGATATAATTCTGTTTTCGCATCATCAAGTACTTCATAAAACCTCCTCGAATCACGATCTGCACCAGAGCGAAGATTTATCTCACCGGTCTCAAGATTCTGGATGTCAATGCCTTCAGGATCAAACCCACGTACCATTTTAGTAAGTATTTCATGCATTGGATCAGTCATCCTTGCATCAACATCCATCTGAGCTGCATCTGTATTTTGACAACGAACATATTCTTCTCCATGACGAGTCCAACACTTATAATTTTTCAGAAATCCATTAAAGAAAAGGTGCTCCCTCACAGTATCTCGTGTGAATTGATATCTGTTAGCACATTTTCTACATGGACAACTAATATAGTCACTTTCAAATCCTCTCGTGAAGTCAATAAACTGCATAATGCCATTGAAATATTCTCTAGACGTTCGATTTGGAAGATCAATCCAACTCTTATCCATAATAATATCTGTATAACAAACATTTACACAATACTTATTACATTTACATTTTTCAAATCAACTATATTCAAAATAAATATTAACCATTTGTTTATGAACCATTGATAAAATAATAATGTAACTGAAAGCTCATGTTACCTGATTGAGCTACAAACCTGAAAGGGAGGGGAGCCGAAGGCGGTGCTGCGAGGGAGAGGAGGCAGCGAAGGGGAGCCGGAGCCAAAGGCGGTGCGGCAAGGGAGGGGACGGGCGGCGGCGGCGGCGGGGAGCTGGAGGAGAGGAGGCAGTGAGGGGACGAGGGACGGGCAGCGGGGGGGGGGGGGGGTGTCCGGGGTCGGGGGGGGGGGGGGGGGGCTGTCCGAGGTGCGGGGAGGGGTGTCCGGGGTGTCGGGGGCCTGTCAGGGGTGCGGGCAGGGGTGTTCGGGGTGCGGGGGTGTCCGGGGTGCGGGGGAGGGGGGGCTGTCTGGGGTGCAGGGGGGCTGTCGGGGGTGCGGGGTGGGGTGTCCGGGGGGCCTGTCCGGGGTGCGGGGGGGGGGGGGGGGGCTGTCCGGGTTCGGAGGGGGGGTGTCCGAGGGGGGGGGGGCTGTCCGGGGTGCGGGGGGGGGGGGGGGGGGGGCTGTCCGGGTTCGGAGGGGGGTGTCCGAGTGCGGGGGGGGGGGGGGGGGGGGGCTGTCCGGGGTGCGGGGAGGCGTCCGGGGTGCGGGGGGCGGTCCGGAGTGCGCGGGGGGGGGGGGGGGGTGTCCGGGGTGCGGGGAGGCGTCCGGGGTGCGGGGGGCGGTCCGGAGTGCGCGGGGGGGTGCTGTCCGGGGTGCGGGGAGGCGTCCGGGGTGCGGGGGGGCGGTCCGGAGTTCGCGCCGGGGGCTGTCCGGGGTGCGGGTGCCGTCCGGGGTGGGGGGGGGGGGAGGGCCGAGAGGCCGGAGGGTGGCGGTCGGAGGCCCGAGGGCGGCGACCGGGGGCCCGAGGGCGGAGGGCGGCGGCCGGATGGCAGGCGGCGGGGGAGGGCAGGCGGCGGGGGAGGTCGGGCGACGGGGGAGGGCGGGCGGCGGGGGAGGGCGAGCGGCGGGGGAGGGCGGGCGGCGGGGGAGGGCGGGCGGCGGGGGAGGCCGGGCGGCGGGGGAGGGGAGGGCGGCGAGGGAGAGCGGCGAGGGAGGGAGGGAGGGGGGTGTCCGAGTGCGGGGGGGGGGGGGGGGGGCTGTCCGGGGTGCGGGGAGGCGTCCGGGGTGCGGGGGGCGGTCCGGAGTGCGCGGGGGGGGTGCTGTCCGGGGTGCGGGGAGGCGTCCGGGGTGCGGGGGGCGGTGCGGAGTGCGCGCCGGGGGCTGTCCGGGGTGCGGGTGCCGTCCGGGGTGGGGGGGGGGGAGGGCCGAGAGGTCGGAGGGCGGCGGCCGGAGGCCCGAGGGCGGCGACCGGGGGCCCGAGGGCGGAGGGCGGCGGCCGGAGGCCGGATGGCAGGTGGCGGGGGAGGGCAGGCGGCGGGGGAGGGCGGGCGGCGGGGGAGGGCGGGCGGCGGGGGAGGGCGGGCGGCGGGGGAGGGCGGGCGGCGGGGGAGGGCGGGCGGCGGGGGAGGCCGGGCGGCGGGGGAGGGGAGGGCGGCGAGGGAGGGAGGGGGTTAGGGCGGAGGGAGATCGAGGGCGCGGGGGGGGGGGGGGGGGCAGAAACCCCCTGAATTTTTTTATGCAGGTTAGCGACCGCCATTGGCGGTCGCTAATGGTAAGCTATAGCGACCGCCAATGGCGGTCGCCCGAGTCTGTGGGGATCCACTGCCCCCTTTTCTAGTAGTGTGCGGTCCTTAATTTTTTGAAATTTTCTAACAAGTTGAATTTCTAATAAGGTTAACTCATAATCTTATCTTGAATGTGTTACCAAACTATTGAAATTTTATAGAACATTTTTATCTCATAGAGTTATATATGAGATAATTGTAATGTTTATTCACATGGTAATACTCTATAACTTTTTTAACGCCTCTTACCTCTCAAATTTTCTTACAACAGAAAATTCATCATCAATACCTCCAATATTTCTTTGTTGGAAAATACCTAGAAAATTGATTATTAGTGTCACTTCATCCCAATAAACAATATCATGTGATGGTTTCACCATACATGTATGTTGTCTTTTTTGGATGATTTATTGTGATCATATCATGTTCTCTTTCAGATACCTCCTCATCATCAAAATGATCATCATAGGCATCATTGGTCACAACCATAGTGGATCAACAAAAATAATATGTTTTATAGGAATATCCACATGTACAATCATCTGAAATCCTTTCTCTACTCTACATGTATTTTATTCAGCTGATCCACCTTAAACAACTGACATAGATGTAAACATATACCCCTCAACAAACCCACCATCTTCCGAAATGTTTTTTTTTTCCGATTTGGGTGGTATCTGTAATTCTACTAACATCAATGTATAATTTTATCACACTAATCCTTTCATACTCTTAATATATATCATAAGTAAGACTCGAGTTTTCATCATCAACCAAATGATGATGCATGTAATATATATTATCCCAATTTCTTGTAAATCTATAAACGACACATAATATGCACTGATTTCTAGCAAGATTCAATCAATCACAAATTTTACTGTTAACTGCATTCATCGTATCATATCTAGTAATATTTATTAATCTTTCAGGACCACCAATATATGATATAACATGCTCATATTCTACTATTTCACCTCCATGATATATAAATTTATGCAAGTGTTTGATCATATTTATGAAACTGTTAATTGAAATTAAATTAATGGTTAAATATATACACCAACATTTATTCAAATAAATCTAAAACCACCTTACTTTATATATACATATTTACAACATAAAATAATCTTCCTATTATAAATATAATTTAATATTGTTATTTCGATCATATTTACTCTAATCAGTAGAAAAAAGTCAGAACTAACATTAACAATAGGCGATCATGATGCAGTGCAGAACAATATATTTGGAAATAGTTTCCCAATTAGGGTATATATGGATTTGTTTAATTGAATAAACATGTTAATAGTGCATTATGGTGTGCATTATTTCTCTAAGGTGTATTCCATGACACTTTGGTCCTTGTTATGCCTTTGGAGAGGCACATATGGAATGGTGCACATCGAGCATGCCTCTTTTATTTTATTTTTTGATAGTTATATATATATATATATATTAAATTACAATGCAATAATATATTAATATATCAATGAATTGTGTGAAATGATGTGTGCTATTTCTGTAAGTCATGCGCCATAGCACTCTACACCTCGTCATGCCTTTAGTGAGGCTCAAATGTAATAATGAACTATTGAATGATACATTTTGCACCATGAATTGTAAACAACAATTGAAAACTGAATTTTAATTTTAAATAAAAAAATTACTAATTAATATATATATATATATATATATATATATTAAAATTCAATAATATAATATATTAATATATTAAATATAATGAAATAATATATATATACACACACACATTAAATTATAATGCAATAATATATTAACATATTAGTTATAAATAAATAATATTTTATTTACAATGTAATAATATATTAATATATATACACATATTTATTTTATAAAATGAGATAATATATATATATATATATATTATACAATTAAATAATTAAAAAATGGATGTTACTTATGAATAAAAAAATTACCAATTGATATTTAAATTAAATTTAAATTTAAATTTTATTTTAATTTTTTAAATTTACTATCAAATATAAAATTGAATTATTTGATCTAATATTTTTATTAAATAAAATTAATTACAAAACAATTAATTTAGATAACTTAAATTATTATCTTACTATTAACTTAATAATTAATATATATATTTTATAATGAAATAATATATTAATTACAACATTACTAATTAATTAACAACTAACATAGATATATATTAATTATAATGAAATGATAAATTAATAATATATTTATTACAATGAAATTATGTATATATAATTTCAATGTAGTAATATATTAATATATTAATTATAATGCAATAATACATTAAAATATTAATTAAAAAGAAATATTATTATATTTACGATATAATAAAATATTAATATATATACACATATAAAAGGTGGGACTATTATTACAAACATGCTACAAGGAAAATGGCTCAGGGACTCGATGTTGTTACCAGCGGCCCACACCCCAACCCCCTGCCACCCCAGTCGTTTGCAAGGGGAAATACTCACACATATATATTTCATACAATGTAATGATATATTAATTACTAAATTACTAATTAATTTAGTTATTTATTCTATATAATGAAATTATATATATATATATTATAAAATTCAATAATTAAAAAATAAAAGTTACTTATAAATAAAATATAATAATAATAATTAATATTTAAATTAATTTTTTTAAAATTTATTATCAATTATCAAATTGAATTATTAAATCTGATATTTTTATTAAATTAAATATATTATAAAACAATTAATTTAGCAGATTAAAAATATTAACTTACTATTAATTAATTTTCATTTGAATAGTTATATATAATTTTTTATATGTATTAACGCTACCACAATACAAATATTTACATAAGTATTCATATAATAACTCCACTGTAACAAATTATTAACCAAACCAAGATAAAACACAATTCATAAAAATATTGCACAATTATAATCAACCAAACTACCACATTTGTTTTTCAAAAATCCCAATAATTATAAAAAATTAAAGCTTAAAAATATAACCCATAAATTAAAATTTATAAAAACTATTAAAAAAATAATAATAAATACTAAATTGAAAACAAACATAAAATTAAATTAAAAATAAACCTACTACTTCACGAACCATAAGGGTCTTTATGAACTCGAAGGGGGGCATTACAAATGATAAAACCTTATAACAGGAGGGGGGAGGTTGAGGTGTTATGAAGGGGAAAAATAGGGGGATTGTAAAAGAATCATGATGAACAAAACTTGTGGAAATAGGAAGACTTCTAAATGAATGTGGAACTTAGATAACCTTGTAGAATAAGGTTTTGAAAAACCATATCTATGTTTCAAGAAATAGGATTTTCAAAATTAGGCTCTGGATTCCTAGAATCATCCATTCGAGGGGAGGAAAATATAAGGGAGAGACATATGCAAGAGAATATTCTTTATAGGGTGTTGATAGGAAGGTGTTGTTTTGGAAAATTCCCTCCCTTCTACTAAAAAAATCACCCAGCCTTATAGGTAGATTGATAATTAGTTCCCAAAACTTGTGTATACAATTTTTTTTATTATTTTCCTTACACTATAAAAGTACTCTCTTCGGCTATTTTTCCAAATTTATTTCATTGATTTTTTTAGAGAAGGTCTTCCAAACACCATCAGACTCTTCAAATTTATCTTCTTTTCAAACAATAAGTCATAAGAAATATTAATTGAATTTATTCAGAGAAATAATATATTTTGAATTTAGTATGCCTTTATTGTGGATTTTCTCTAAAAATACATTGAAGTTCCATGCTTCAATAAAATCATTTTTACTATATTAGAAAATGTTGATCTTTTAAATTATGCTACTCTATTTTTGAGAGTTTATAAAGACAATTATTTAATTAATTGAAATTTAACATAATTCATGTGAGTAAAATCATATACAAAAGTTATAAAGTATTTATCTATATTGTTTTATTTTAGACTCATAATTATACACACATCAAAGTGTATAAGTTTAAGTGCTCTTCACGTGTTAATATCCCATAGTTTATGATTTCTTTTTTATCACCTCCCTATATGACACAATTCATATGTACTTGATCTATACTAGTTAGGATTTAAAATATTTCCCACTACATCATGATAAAAAAGTCTTATCATTATTTTCTGACTCATTTAACCAAGTCTTGGATGCCATACCTCATTCCCTTTTTTAACACTAAAACAAAAAGAGTTCTTCTCATTATTTTTTGAAATATATCTTCACTTGTTTACTTCCCTATCATGAAAATGATATAAAATCTAAATATTCTAAGGAAAAATACATATTTAAAAAATATCACTAAAATTCAATTTTCACATAATTGAGATACAATTAATAATTTATGTCTCAGGCTTCAACAAAATGAAAATATTTATAAGTGAACTTTCTCTTAGTGATTTAAGAACTCCCTATGAATTTTATATATAATGATATACCATTAATAAATTTTGAATCAATTCTATATTACTTGTTAATTCCTTTTATTAGATTTTTATTTCATTCATATATGATGATAATCCACTATTCCATATCCAAGGATTCCCATGCTTTGATTCTTTATAAGAAACCTCAACTAACAACGATTGTTCTTGATCGCACTTCCCAGAAGATTTAAAATTTACACCTTTCTTCAGATAATTTGATAGAATAATGATTTAATAATTAATAGTATTCCCTTATCGATCACATCTTCCACAAGTCTCCTCATATGTATCAAAAAATTTTCTTCAGTTTTACTTCTTTCTTTTGTTATTATACTAGTTTCTTATTCATGATTTGAGTATTTCTACCACTCAATTTTATTCCCCTAGTTTATTAAGAGAAATATATATTATATAAAAACATGTATGCCTTGTTTCCATACAAACAACAACCCAAAATATATAATCAAATGAAAATATCATCATAGATTGAAAATATATATATAGAAAAATTAATTATTATCTTTTCACTGGTTGTTCTCTTCACTAATTTTTCACAACTTTCACATGAATCATTGAGATTCTATTCTCAAAAAATTTTAACTCATGATGAGCCTTCAACTTCTTCTTTATCCACACACTATTTATTTTATAATTTTTAGCACCATTACTTGATAAAACGACATATGAATCATATTTAATAAGATGTACAATAGTTATCATCTATTTATTTTTATTAATTCCTTCATTAACTTTAATTTCTTGAGTCCCCAAAGGTTGTGATCACTAATTCTTTGGATAATCATCTAGTTTCTTTGTGACTTTGAAAACTTTCATAGGTGTTTTATAATATTCCCCCTGAATTTAATAGTTTTTTTAAAATCATACTGAAACTTCTTGATAAAATTTTCAGTTTCAAGTAACTTCAATTCAATTGAGTAAACCTCATATTTTATCATGATCAGTAGAAAGATCATTTCATAAATGATATTGTTTCCTTACAAAAATGAAATTAGTATTTTCAATGTTCCAAAAGAACTTTCCTTTATTATCTACATCCATTTTAACATCATTATAATTAATTGAATTCATCAAAATGAATTTTACTTTTAAAGATTAAAAATATTCTTAACACATACTATGAGATCCATTATCAAGACATACAATTTTTATATATTTAATTATTATTTATCCTCTTCACTATTTTATTCTTCACTTAAGTAATTATTATAATGTTTATATTGATTCATGAAATTAAAACCACCTCTATCATTATAAATTTCTGTTCTACATCAATTTATTCATCGCAAGATGAATCTTCCATTTTTTATAGAAAATTACTCTAATTAGATAACGTAGACATATTTTATTTACCTTTATATAAATGTATTTCAACAATTATTAACTAAATTTTTATTGTTTTTCTTGGATGATCTTTTGGGATAATCACTATCATCCTTATCATGGGTCTTATTAAGGTAATTTAAAAAAAAAAATGTCTAATCATTCCATAATCTAAACATTTAATATAACCTTACCCTTATACTTAACTTTTCATTTCTTGAATACTTTTGATATAAGTGACATAAATTCTATATAATATATGTAATCCTCTTCATTCTAAAAATATTGATTGTTATATTTATTTTTCACATGAATCCTCAATACTATGAAATATTTGAATATAATTTCATTTTCACTTCTTCCATTCTTCTTTAATGTAGGGCCTCTTCACGTTTTATTTATGATCAAGATGTTGTTCAATTTATCGATTGTGATTTTATAATAATATTTATCTTCAAGGGATGAAATATTCACATTAAACATATCTTGAATAATTTACATCAATTTTTTAAAAAAGTGAATATTTAAGAGTTTTCCCATAACCATATATAGTGTCAACAATCTTAGCCACCTATGTAATAAATTATTCCATAGATTTATCCTCATTCATTTAAATATCTTAAAATTATGCATGATATAATTAAAATTAGGATTCTTTCACCCTTTTTCACCTTCATGAATTCCTTAGAGTCTATCCCATATAGGTTTGATAGTTTTGGATCCCATTACCTTCATTCATTCCTTATTTATAAGAGATGATATAATTGTATTATAAGATCTTCCATAAACATAAATGGTATTTTGATTAATCAAATTAAAATATATACTTTCTCAGGTAGATTAAATCCACTAAGAGTTATTTCAAGAACATATAATCCCAAATAATGTAAGTAAGAAATCATCCTCTCCTTCCATAGACGGAATCCATTTCCACTAAACATAACAATACCCATATTTTTGATATAATTTATGAGCACTATGTAGACAAATTTGATTGAATAAGATATAAAAGTTAATTAACACACTCAATATCCTTTAGAGAGAACCTAAGTTGTGATATGAATTAACATTCCTATGTTAATATAAGGAGCATTTGGGGGGCGGGGGTGAATCATTTCTCATAAAAACTTCTCATATAAAATGTTTTTATTTCATTATTGGTTAGTGTTTATTATAATCCTATTAAACTATTAAATCATGAATAATAATAGAGAAATACTGAAATCACTTGAACAAAAATATTTATAAAATATCCTTAATCCATTTATAAGTGATGTCTTTTGACAATCACTATATTATACTCATATGTTACATAATATACATTTCAAATTAACATGAATAATTATTGAAAATAAGAATATATCAAACTAGAATTATAATCTTCCTCCTTTATAAGTGCCATTGATCCATTTTTGAATTCTACACTCATTATTTACTCCAAATTTATCCCTTTGCGGATCCCTTAATGCCATTAAAGAATACACGGGGAAGATTTATGAGCCATCAATGAGATTTGGTCAATATAGTATCATTATTTAGATATATGGTTATAGTTCTTTTACAAACATTACTCAATCTGATAATGTGGTGTTTAGATTACTCACATATTGGTAGCACGATATGACTTAGTTTCATGAGTTGTTGGTTCATGAACTTTGAATGTGTTTTTTTGTTTTATTTATTTCCAATATAATCATAGGCTCTTTTGAAATTTATTAGTGTTAAAAATTATCCAAATAAATAAATAAATTTAAGGAATGAGGAAACTATGTCATGATGAGTGATATACCATGTCAATGTTCTGATAAATTCAATAAAGAATTTTCACTCGCTTGAAAATATTATTATGTCATAGTTAAAATCATGTCATAGTTTATGTATCAGTAAAGTGACCAATGAATAATATTGAAAAATATCTATGGTTTTTTCCGTGGTTCCTGTAGATGAAGATCATAACTCACTAGTAGCCATGATTAGAAACACTGCATTGTGGTTTCTTTGGCTATGTCATGGTTATAAGACAAAATGCTAATGGTGAAGTGATCATGGTCCATAATGAATCTTGGAATGTTTTATAAAGACTATATTCACTATAATCAATAATACCAAATCCTGGTTTCATCGACTATGTTTTTGTGTCAGAATAAAATTCTAATGTATTTGTGATCATAGTAGTTTAAGAAAGTTATAAGAGCATTGGGTAAAACCCGTATTGTAGTAGGACATGAACCATGTTATGAATATAGTCAAAGATAAAGAAGAAAATAAATAAATGACCAAAAAATTTATAAGAATATCTATATCTTGGAATTGTTTTTTAGATCTATGGTCAACATGTGGAAAAACATTGTGGTTTTTTTCCACCATGCCATAGTTTTTCATAATTTATATAAAATTAAAGTGTCACTTGGAGAAAAAAAGAGAGGTATAGTAACCTAAAATTTCTAGAGATAAGTTTAAAGATAAAGGGGTCATATTTAAGAGAATAAAAATGTGTACAAATCAGTCATGGATCAAAATAATTTTATGATGATGGAAGAAGATCATTCATAATTGACCATGCTCAATATTGAAATTTCTTCCCTTATATTTCATATTAAAAAACTTTATAGATTGTATCACTATATTCCTACTACAAATGCATTTTATTAATAATTATAAAATGTTAATATTACTTGGGATATAACCCAATTATCACCATGGACTATCCACTCATAAAGAGTTGGTAAACCTTGCAAAAAATATCTTGTGTTTATGTGATATTCTTCCTCACTTTTTATCTTCCACTATTCATTTTATCATTTGATCCTACACACTAAATGGTGTGAAAGTAACTTATTTTTATTGGATGATTTTTTGTGATCATTGATTCACCCCTCCAAGTTCTTGTTATTCTCACACCTGGGTACTTCAATTGGCATCAAAACTGAGGCCCACTCATGATGATCTTGAATTTTTTTCTCTATTTCTCATATATTTTTCATATAATACTCTATCATATAGAATATTAATTTTTTAAACAACAATAGTGATCCAATGTTTGAACTAAAATTATTTCGTCCATGAAAGAACATAATATATACATTCTTTCTCCCATTGGGTTTAGACATTATTAACATCATATATAATGGTATTAATCTACTTAGAGAAGGAGTAGATTTTACTTTGTCAGATTATAAAAATAATGAAGCTAATATAATATCTTACAATGCATTGATTTAATTTCTCTCAATGAATAAATCCACTAAGGTTATGGGTTAAAAAATAAAAAATTCCAAATTTAATAAATTATATAATATTATTGAAGGATAAAAGGAGGCAACAGTTTCATGGATTCAATTATAAATTTCAATACATAAAGATGAATACAGATGAATTAGTATATGAATTGTTTATACAAGTGATCAAAATTGTGATATCCAATTGTAGCTATAGAGAAACAATTTAATACACAATCATTGTGAAGAAGTTTATGAGAATTTTCCTATATAAATTTGAAATGAAAATTTATACTCTTAAGGATCAAGAATTGGATGAGTTTACAATTGAAAAACTCAAAAATATCTCAACTACTTATGAGATGTTAATAGACCATACTTTGAAGAATAAAGTGCGACTATATAAGAAGATTGGTTTTAAAGCCTTAAAAAAATAAAAAAATATGTATCGTGATAAATAATCTATGTTTTGTGAGGATGGATTAAATTTTAATGAGTTTATGTTATTTTTATCTAAATTATTTCGAAGAGATAAAGGTATGTACAAGGGAAAATTTCCTTTTAAGTATTTTAATTGTAGAAATATTATACATTTTTAGTTAATTACAAAGAGAATAATCATGATTAGGATGAGGATAATCAACCCAAAATATCACTTAAAATGAATAAAAATGTAGAAAGTGGTCATAGTGGAATGAATCTCTCCAAAGGAAAGAGGAAGTTTAATTCAAAAAGTAAGATGAATTCAATTTCTTAATATTAGATGTTATCTTATGATAAAGAATGTAAAGAGGAATAAGAATACTCTAAGGATGAAGGTGACCAAGATTTCATGTAATAAAAAAAGTAATATAATGAATCCTATAGTAGAGATCATGATATTTAATAGGATGACTA
The DNA here is from genome assembly GCA_963277665.1 of Viscum album. Taxonomy (NCBI): domain Eukaryota; kingdom Viridiplantae; phylum Streptophyta; class Magnoliopsida; order Santalales; family Viscaceae; genus Viscum; species Viscum album. Next base: position 480,376,753 of record OY728130.1, on the reverse strand, counting down.
AGAAGAAGAAATGAAAATAAGGTTTTAATTGATATTTAATCTCAGGGATTATAAAAATAATAATGAAAAACTTGATAAGGCGAATGTATCATTAAAGAAAACCATTGACACATAAAATTTGAAGTTGCATGTTAATAAGGATGAAGAATTATTTAGAAAGATTTATATTACCAATTCCATTCTTATTGAAAGTGATAATATGATTAATGAAATGATAGCCATATTTATTTCATGGTAAGAGGAGGTCTAATCACATAAGGAAATTTTTTACGAATATGATAATTCTTTTGGGAAAATTTAGTTTGATCTCACAAATAATTTTAAATAAGAAGGCGAATCATCAAAATAATTATAGAAATTTGTTAAAGACACTATGAAACTTGATGATTATCCTTATAAGAATTAAACACTCACTTTATAAGCATAAGAAGGCATTGAAAGAAATGATAATGATGATAATACGGGAAATAAATTAGAAAATTCTCCAAGAAAATTCATAACACACATTTATACATCAATTAGTTATACTAATAATAATAATAATATTGGTGTATATAAGAAGAATGATTTGGAGTCTAAGACCAAGAGAAAATATACTAAGAATAAAATCTTAAGAAAGTGTGAAACGTTTAAATAATATTAATGTAGTTCACAATCAGTGAAAAGGAAATAAGAATAATGTGACAAATACTATAATCATCATATAAAGAGATTCATATTTTAAGTTAGATTTTGGTGTTGTGATGTGTATGGTCACAAATCATACATTTTTTGATACACTATATATTTATATCTATAAAAGTGTGGGTATGTTTCAATAGGGATACAATATAAAAATTCAAATAAGAAACCAATACAGTATCCCAAAGGTGAAGTGAAAATAAAAAATAGTTTTGATGAACCTAAGGAGACTTGTGGTTGGTGTGAACAATAAGGTAACACTACCAATAAGTATTTAAAAATTAAATCAGATTAGTCAAAGAGGAACATTACCTCCAAATTTTAAATTATATAGAGTGATCAATAATATGCAATGGTAGTTGAGGTTACATAAAATGAATCAAATAATGAATGGACTTAGATCATGGATAGTGGTTGATCATCACATATAAATGATAATAAAAATATATTGAAAATCATTTAAAAATGTGATAAGGTGCTCTAAATTTTGGGAGTGATAGATCCTTTAATGTTAAAGGTATTGAAAATATTCATATTAGTGAGAATTATATCATTTTAAATAATGTTCTCTTCATTGATGGGTTAAGACATAATTTTCAGAGTGCGTCTCAATTGAATGATATTGGGAATGATGTGATTTTTTAGAATAATAGGTATATCAATAAGGAACTAATGGGTTATAAAAAAATTATAAGAGTAAAACTAACAAGTGGAAACCTTTTTCAATTTTTTAGGGACATAAATTCTTGTTACTTGAGTATAGAAGTGGAGAATAATCCATGGCATTGAAGATTTGGTCATATGAGATAAAATAATACGATAAAAATTATCTAATATAATTTTTTGAGAAATATTTATAAGATAAATCAAGAAAGAATAAAATCTTGTGAAGTTTTTCATGAGGGGAATACAATGAAAGAGTTACAAAACATTAGAGATCCAATCAAGGAGGCCACTTAAACTTATACATTAAAATTTAAATGGACTGATGGGTCTAAAATAAAATAAAAAAGATAATTATTTTATAAATTTTGATGATGAGTTTACTCATATGAATTATGTTTCATTTATTCCAATTAAATAAAATGATCTTGATAGATTATAAACATATAAGTGAAATATTGAAAAGAAAATAGGATATTTCATCAAAATATTTAAGTCCAATAATGAACCAGAGAACAAAAATAAGGCATTTGAAGCATATCTTGTGAATCATGGAATAAGGAATGAATGTATATATCCATATATTATTCAAATAAAATAGTGTAATTAGGTGAAAGAATTGTAATTTTAAGAACCTTGTTTTTGGATAATATAATTTCAAAATACTTTTTGGATACAAGCCATAAAAATGATCATCTATATAAAGGATATGTGTTTTCATCAACTAAATTAATTCAACACAACTAATGAGATATGGTTTTTGAATAAGGTTAATTTGAAGATTTTGAGATTTTTTAGTACCCTTTATTTATCATGATCAAATAAATATATTTGAGAAAATTTTATAAAGTTTCCAATGAAGGTATTTTTCATGGTTATACACCCATTTGAAGAACCTATAGGTTTTATAAAAATATTCTTAATAAGACCATTAATAGCTATGATGTTTCTATCATAGAAGAAAATATAACTTCAAAAACATAATTTTTGTTTTATGATTATAGTAAAGTGGCCCACATAGGAAGTTATGGTAAAAAAGGTACAATTTTAGTTGATGTAGTATATTTCTTGGGACTTTTTTATTTGATCTATAATGGGTATTTGTAACTTTTTTTACAAATAAAAAATAAAGTTAATTTATTCCATTTTGATTAAAAAATTTCAAGTGAAGAGGAAGACCTAAAATTTTTTTGATCTAAGTTATCAAGAGTTATAAATCATGTGGATCCTAAAAATATCATTAAAGACAATATAAGTATATTTCAAATATAGAGAACCTTGAAGAATTAAAATCACACATGATTATTGTTTTCCCATGTTTAATGTAGAAAAATTATCAATGGGTGGGGGGGGGGGTGAATTGATTCCTTTTAAAATATATCACCAATTATAAAATTCCCTCTTTAAGTTGGATTAAATATGCAATTTCGATTTTTTTTGAGTAATGAAATGGAAATAAATAAAGTAAAGAGCAGGGCACACGGTGTTTTTATAGTGGTTTGGGGAAACGAGAACATCCCCTAGTCCACTCAACCAACACCTAATACAATCTTGATGATTTTATTTATATCCTTTTCTTAGGGATCTCACAAGTGAGTGAAGCCTGTTAAAACTTAGTATAATAAAGATTTTATTGGGCCTTCAGATCCTTTTACCAAGGACCTCACAACTAAGTATATATAGTTGAAACTTCACTTAACATCTATGTACAAGTGGCTAACACTTCACCCACAACCTAGTATAAGAAACTGAAACTTATGTTAGGTCCGATATGAAGAGAACATATGGTCTAGAGGAGGGGTGAGTAGACCAAATTAAAATTTTGAAGAGATGAATTAATTATATAAATTAATTATCAGAGTTAATTATCAGGTAATGAAATCCAGTGAGAAAGTAAAGAATGAAAACATGTATTTTTATAGTAGTTTAGTCCAAAGTGGGACTAATATAATCTTACACCACTCTACTCATTTAGATATGTTAATTCACTAATAACCTATTTTTTTGGAATCATAACCCGTTACAATCCTATATTTTCTACACGGACACCTGAATTTTGTGTGGGGAGTCACTATCCTTACATAGACAATCAGAGTCACATACTTAATGATTATAACTTTAGAATCCATGAGTTGTAACCCAAGAGAGATAATTATTTATGGGTTGGAAAATAATAATCCAACATTAGAGTACAAGTGTGATATATATAAATAATTAAAGTTAACTCAAAGAAAACTAAGAAAATGACATCCTAAAATATTGACGAAGAACATGAACTGGTCTTTGATTAGTTTATCAAAATGTCCCATAAAGTTAGTATTATTAGTCATAGAATATTAAATTCCTTGAGAGATCATCCAAAAAATGTAAATTTGTTTGCATAGGATCACAAAATCATACAAAAATTAGAGAGTTTGAAATTTAAAATTTTGCATCAAAGGAATTCATCACTACAATTTAGTATTGTGTCACATAATTGGGGTGTATTTGAATGAATCTTGATCCAATTTAAATAAGATATATATAAATTACACCATTATTTAAACCCTTAGAATAATTTAATTCTTTATTAGGAGGAGCATGAGAAAATATTCATACAGGAGCAACATGGGTAAAGGTGATCACAGAAATGCATGTAGTGCTTATGAACAGAAGTATTAGTTGAAATATAGAAGTAAAGATCAACACGGGGAACTAGAAGAAGATTATGGGATGTACACCTGACATGAGATGTGTTAGGGTAATTATTCATCTTTATGTAAAGTTCTACAATACTGGAAAACCATATCTAAAGAATGGTGTGAAAAAATTTACACATATTTTCCAAGATGAAGGAACATTAATTAGAGTAATGAAACCAGAAGTGGTGAACCCCAAGAGGGTAAATTGGCCTAGAGAATGGGTTTCACTAGATCTAGAGGAAGAACAAAGGTAGACGGTACTTCTTCCAGATGTTATTAAACAATTTAGAAATATAATTTTCATCTTCAAGGTTAGAGAAAATGAAGATGATCTTAGATCATAAGGATGAATATTAAGAATATTATATTTGAAGATGAAAGATTTAAAATCAGAAATTCTTAAGTTCACTTTATAAAATTAAAGGATCTCAATCGGAAAAGATGAAGGCACTTCAATATAATCACCTAGAATATCAATTCATAGAAAGATAATCAGACAAAGAACTATTTGATTACCTATCTAAGAGGATGAATAAACTCATGTTGGGTATATGGGATTTTCATTACATAGTGAAAAGATAGAGGAGTGGGATAAATTAGTAAAATTATTTATTAAGAAAACTGAATGTTTTTCCCTAGCTAATACAGGATGCACCTTATCTTGTATAAGAATTTGATTTTTAGAAGTAACCTAGAAATCCACAGAGTTGAAAGTTATTGTTGGTAATAATGCAAAAATTTTGATTCAAGAAGTAGCAAAGGATGTTCAGATTGAACTTAATGGAATAATATTTATAGAGTAGATTCATTGGTTTATTACTTAATTTCCAATTGACTTCTTGATTGGAAATAAATTCCTTAGAAGATATCATCTTGTAATAATATTTTTAGAAGGCATTATCCTAAAAAATAATATGATTCTAACTACTTTTTGAAAAACTAGAATGGTTCCAGATAAGCAAGTATCTGCTATTAAAGTTGAAAAATATCCAGATAAAGATAGATAATACAATAGAAATATTGAGAAGTGGAAAGAAATGGTTGGATTGAATGTTTTGAAGATTAATGAAGATGATATTTAGGTTAAGATAAAAGATTATTTATCATAAAATTGGTCAAGAAACCCTCTAAAACTATGGTAGAGGGTAATTCTAGAGGCTAAAATCACCCTTAAAGATAATAGTACGGTGATCCGAATTAAGGGAATTTCCTATCCATATGATATGGTTAAGGAATTTTAGAAACAAATTCCTGAACTAATTAGTCATTTATTAATCAGGCATAGTGAAAGTCCTCATAGGAGTGCGATAGTCAGGGTAAAGAATCATGCAGAAAAATAGAGTGCTAAGGCCAGAATGGTCATTGACTATTGTGACCTTAATTGTGCCACAAATAATGATAGCCATAATATTCCTAATCAAGAATCTTTAAGTATCATGATTGGGAATGATAGGCCAATGGTATATTCTAAGTTTGATCTCATGTTAGGATATTAGTAGACAAAGATCAAGGAGGAGGCTATACCATTAACAACATTTACAATGCTAGTCGTCTTGTTTTAATGAATAGTTATGCCATTTGGACTCAATAATTACCCTTGAATATTCATAAGGATAATGGAAAAGGAATTCAGTAGATTATCACAGTTTTTGGTAGTCTGTATTGATGATGGGCACAGATTTAGTAAAAATATAGAAGATCATATAAAATATTTATAGCATGTGGATGAAGTGTTCAAAGAAGAATGGATGATACTTTTATAAAGAAAGATCATTTGGATGCAACCAAAGATATAATTTTTGGGATTTCAAATCCAAGGAAGTAGAGAAAAGTTCCAACCACATATTGCAGAAAAAATAGAAACCTTCCCTGATGAGATTATATATCGTAAGAAGAAACATGTTTTTATTTATATATTAAGTTATGTTTGAACATACATTAGAGATTTATCCAAAAATCTCAGTACCAATAAAAATAAATGTTTCCAATAAGGTAACCTGAAATTGGACAGAAAAAGATTCTAAAGTAATCAGAATTTTGAAGAAAAAAGCATAAAATCTCCCAGAATTAGAGTATCCATATGGGAGTGAAGATCAACTTATCTTAGAAACAGATTCATTGGACTCATCACTGGTATGAATACAAAATATAAGGAAAAAACATAATGAAATTATTAGTAGATACTGGAGTGTATGTTTTAATAAGACAAAGAATAATTATCCTATCCATGAAAGATAATTTGTTGTAGTCCTTAAAGGAATTAGGGATAATGAGATTTTCTTGGGAAAACCTTTTACTATAATAATAGATAGTTCTTATATAAATAACTTTATGGGAATTAAATTAAAAAGGTTTAACTATTCTTGACTTGTACGATGGAGGAATGAATTGTAACACTATAAATTTAATATATAAAATGTTAAAGGAAAAGATAATATCATTCCAGATTCACTAACATAATACTTTCACTCTCGCAGGTGTAATGAAAAAAGATAGAAAGTTAATGAGATTTCCCATTTTCATTGATAATAATTCAATGTAAGAATTAATAGTTATCAAAGTAATGAATATTAGACTCTAGAAAAGAAAAGGTATTTAAGAATATGATCTCCTTCAGAAGAAGAGATATTCATCCAGTAAGTTTGAAAGATCAAAAATAATGGGATCCTCAATTAGAAATACTAAAAAACCAGGAAATAATTTAAAGACATCTCTAGATAGAAATAATTAGTAAAAAAGTCACATTGAATGCTTTTTATGTGGTCATAAAGTCTATTACAACACTAAATGTGCAGGGAATTCTAGAAACTAGAATGATCCAAAGAACCGCTGCAATATTCTAGATATTTTTTGGGATAAAAAACTACTGCTAAAATTGTAAGAACCACCGCTAAACAAATTTATTTCATAATATAGAAGTGGTTTAAAATGCCGCTATATATCACTTTTCAAAAAAAATATAGCTACCGAATCTAATTCCCCAAAATAGCTAAACAAAAAAACAATTTAGTTGAAAAAATCAAAAACAAACTAGATTCAGTAGAATTTTCATTAATATGAACATGAAATTCAGCATCATCTAAATTTTATTTTCAGGATACTAAAAGGCTATTGAGAATAATGATTTCTTACCATCAAGTGTTTAAGCTAAAAAAATAAAGATTATTAGCTAAATATTTCAATCAAACATCATATGATTAGTTAAACATCATCACTAAATCCATACTGAACCTTAATCACAACTAGATGAACTTTTATCAACATTATCTCTATCTCAATCTCCTCTTCCTACTACCAGCACCTGTATGACAATTATGTTGAAAATTAAATAATGTTATATATTTAAATTTAAACATGAAACCAATAAAATTTTGTGTACTAAATTATTTTGAAGTTGTGTGATTTAACTCATCACTACCAATCATCGATGCAATATTAGTGGGGATAGATCGAGTCATCTTATGATATAATTCAATCAACATTTTTTTCATATCACTGACCTTTTCATCTTGCATCTTTATATGAGTCACCTATTCTTGAATTGTGTTTTGGATTGTAACAAACTCCCTCTGTCCATATCGAGGTATGGAGTCACTACAACTATGAATATATTCTTCTACAATCCCTGATGGTCTTCAAAATACCTCAGATGGTAATGGTCTCAAACCCATCCAATGCACTCTTCCAGGATTCTCATTCCTAAGGACTTGACCAACCGGGTAATCCTGAGAGATCGAGAATGATCACAAAGGACTAGAATCCCATAGTTATTTTATTTTTACTTATAAATAAAATATTATTCATATTTTATGTAATACATATTAACATAATGAAAAATTAAAATAATATATATTTAACGAAAAATAAATTCATAGCCCAACTTCTTTGGCAGACTCATTAACATAACTCCCATCTGATTTTGTATGGACATCCAACCATAGTTATATTCGGGATACTTGGTGACCTAAATTCTTTGACTAAATTAAAAAAATATAAATCAATAATTTAATATATAAAATGGATAATATTTTATTATAAATATTTAAACTAATTAAAATATTACCACAGTGGATCTTTTTCTGGAAAAACACTTTAACCCGACAGTGTGAGGGATGCTTTTTTAGCTCTACTTGATAAATTTTTCCTTGAAAAATCTTGAAATAAATAATATATAATTTAATAGTAATTTATGCAATGTCATATCCTTTTCATATTCATGTATATATTTAAAATGGTATTAATATAATAATATATATTTCAATACCATGTGCTTCTCATGATGATGGTTATCAATTTTTTTTTCTATTTCTCTCTAGGTACCCCTTTGGGTAGCTTATCATGTATATACTGACCGCTCAATGAAGTATCATTGAATTCATTCCATAATCTCCATTTAAAATCTTTCTATTTCTAACCCAAAATTTTCAATGTCCACTTTCATGTGATCATATTATCAATAGTAATGTGAAACAAATATCTATACAAAAAGTTTCATTTTTAAAATATTAGAATTTAATAACATAATGACATTCAATTACACCATAATGTATTAAAATTAACTTTATATGTTAATAAAAAACTTCATATTTTCCAATTATGAGGCATATGCCTCCAATCATCATAGGTAATCAGAAGGGTAACCAGATCTGTCATTAGCTGGCCCAGAATCTGGCCAAGTAATCCGGTGACATCATCAGTGGGGACCCCATAATAGTCAAATGAGACCACTATCTTAATTACATTCAAATTCTAGACATCTTAACTGTTCATATTTCTCTCTATAGTTACACTATTTTCATCTTGTATGAAAAAATAGTTAGTAGAATAAAAAAGTTAAATAAATTTATTCAGATTAAAATTTGTACCTATAACTATAACCCTCCAATATACTCATGAGATGAATTGTTACTACAATATTGAAGTAGCTGAATAGAGATCCACTATCTCAGATGATAATGGGAAGCTGACAGAGGGTGTTCCAGATGATGAAGGAATGGAGTGCGTGAGAGATGGTAAAGGGGTGGAGGGTGTCAGATATGAAAAAAGGATGTGGGGTGTCTTAGATACCGTAGGGAGGGAGACCGATAGATCATCATCTATCTGTGTGGTCAAGGGAACATTGACTGTGAGTTGACTGGGATCAGTTAAATGCTTTCTCCTTGGAATTCCTGGGATTTAATCAAATAAAATTTTCTTCAAAACAATTCACCCCCACTTGTTGTATTAATTTCCTTTATCCTTAGGAAAAAATGGGATAATAGCCAATGCATAATCATAACTAGGATCACATCCATATCTCAATTTCCCACTATGTTACCCAAGAGTTCAAATGAGAATTTCTAAATAAGCTGTATAAAAAAATCACAAAATCATGATATGGTGTCTGATAAACACACCATGTAAATCACACATCTCACTTCCATTCACTTATTACAGTACAACCCATTTAATTAATGATATTTAGTAATAACTCATTTGTATAACATAACTTCAAAAATTAAAAAATAAAAATCAAATGGGAAACCACCTCATGGTTATTTATTTACATGATGAAAACACCATATTTGTTTATAAAATGGGATTTTGGATTTATAAAATGAGTTGAATTCATATTTTTTTTCTAGATATGTATATAACTATAATATAACTAAAATCCATCTTTAAAACAATTAAAAATATAATTAACATATCAATGACTCAAAATCGTAACCATAATTAAGAAATAGAATATCTATTATGGATACATATACCAATAAAAACCTTATATAAGAAAAATGATAAATTATAGGAAATCCAACTTTATAAATCATGTTTAGTAAAAAAAACTTGTAAGAGTCATTTCTTTCAGATAAATCCCATATAGACATTTTATAAAACATATTGTGTGTGCCAATTTATTTTTTAAGTACAACTATAATTAAATTACGAAATCCCCCTTTTAAATAAAAAGGAAATTTATGGAAAATATTAAATTACATTGATAAAATTATCATAGATACATTATATTACCTTTATTTATCTAATAAAATATTTTTAAATTCCAAGAACATAAGAAAATAGAATGGGTCATAAAACTAAGTACACTAACTATTTGTTTTTAAGAATGGGGTTGTAACCTTTCATGTTTGGGTGTATGGTTTTCAAACGACACACCTTATTTATTTATGTTATAAAATATCCTAGATAAAAAAATATCTCACAAAGAATAATTGGAATCCTAGTTATGTTAGGCACCCTAAAAATATTTTGAAAATGTAAATTGAACTTCACAGATACATACCTTCATTTCCAGGTATCTATTTAATCTCTTAAGGATATCAGATAAATGTTATCAAATGTTTTAGACCCCTATATATGGGTTAAAAACATATTATTTGTTGTTAAAATAAAAAAATATATAAAAATAGAATTGAATTTGACTTAATTTATTTCATCTATCCAAATTTAAAATTCACTAAAACCCATTAAAAAATATTATACTAAACAATGTAGTATGATGTGAGATGAACCAATGAGAAACTAATAGAATGATAATAAATCGAGAAGAATCAAATCAACAAAAGTATAACTTAAATGGATATAGACTAGATATAATAAAACCAATGAAAAAAATTGAACTACAATACCCTTTACTAGAAATATCAGAATCTAATAAAATTTAATTGAATCAAACAAATTAAACCAAATTTGACATGACCCTGACCACCACTACTCCACTTGAATCACACCAAACAAAATAAATGTAATTTCACCCATAAAAACCTATCTAAATCGAATAAAATAAAATTATACCAAACTAAATCAAACTCGGTTTAATGAAAATGAATTGAAACCCACCAAAACCTATTAACAAGAACCAAATAAAAAAAATGAAATTTAACCAACATGAACCAAACTAAATAGATTTAAAAAATGAACCCAGTAGAATAGAAAAAAACTGACATCAATTGAAATGAAGAACATGATAATGATAATGGAAACATAAAATTAAGAAAAAAATCTGGAAATCACCAAGACCTCATGGTCTATAGAAATACAATCCAACCAATTCTTCATCTTGCTTAATAGTCAAAATATAGTGGAAAAAATAGAAAAAAGAACACTTCACAAAGAGAAAATACCTTTAGGAAGCAAGGGAGAGTCTGAGGGCAAGGAGGGCTCAGGGGAAACCATATATTCAGGAAAGGGAGAGGCTCTAGTGTTGGTGGGGGTGAGGGTTTAGAGGGCTCGAGCACTGGTAAGGGGGTGGGTATTGAGTACTAGAAAGGGTGAGGGCTAATGGGTCGTGAGTATGCATGGGGGGATCAGGGGAAAGAGGAGTGCCGATGAGGGGGTGTAACATCAGACCGCTGATGAGGGGGTGGTGGATAGGGTTTGGGGAAGGGTTTCTCGGGTGAGAGGGGAGTGCTCAGGGGAGAAGCAAGTGAGGTGGGGGGGTCAGGAGAAGTGGAGGGTGATTTTGAGGTTTAACCGGCTGCGGTGAGGTGTAGTCGGTGATGATGATGGTGGATAGGAATTGGGATTGGGGATAGGGGGATATGGGGAGATAGGTTGGAGTAGATAAGGGGCTTAGAGAGATGGTAGGATGCGTTTTTAGAAAAAAAAATATTTAGTTGTAGTTTTAGAAACTACCACTATTAAACTGGCACTATTACCCTATTTTGTTGTAGTGAAACACTAAACATAATATCAAGTCTATAAGTATTCAAATATAATAAACTAACTATCATCACTCTAAAAGCTTTAAAGTATAAAATTTTACTATATTTAACTAAATATAATTTTCAATCAGAACTCATAGTGGTTTTAAAAGTATTATAATAATATAAACTAAAAACATTAAACTAAATATTTACCATATTTAAATTTATTAATAAATATTCCATTATTTATTTGATTAATTTTAACACCTAAAAATAATTTGAGTATAAATATTGGACTCATATCAATTTCACTTTCTATAAAATTAGAACACTTTTTAAAAATAAATTCACTTGAAGATCCAAAAATAATATCATCAACATTAATTTTAAAAATTAAAATATCATTTGAAATTATTTTAATAAGAAAATTAGGATATACATTACCATTATTAAAATAATTTTCAATAAAAATAAATTAATTTTATTATACCAAACATTATATACTTTCTTAAGACCATATTAATATTTAGATAATTTAAAAACAAGATTAGGAAAATCATCACTTTCAAAACCAGGTGGTTGATAAATATAAACATCTTCAGAAATAAAACCATTTTAAAATCACTTTTAACATAAATTTTAAATAATTTAAAACCATGAAAATAAATAAAATCTAATAAAATTAATATATATTCAATTCTATCTACAAGTGTAAAAGATTCATCAAAATTTATACATTCTTCTTGACAATAAACTTGAGTTAAATGCCTAGATTTTTTCTTAACAATTTGACCAGATTTATCCATTTTATTTCTAAAAATACATTTAGTTTTAATAACATTATTATCTATATTTTGTTAAACTAAATTATAAAAATTAATTTTATCAAATTGATTAAGCTCATCTTGCATAGAAATATATGTATTAGCATCATTCAAAGAATCAAAAACATTATTAGGCACACAATAAAAAAATAGAATTAAAATAAAAATTCAAAACATATAATTTCAATTTTTAAAACCAAAATCAACATGAGCTGTAAAATTATCAACATGGTGGCATTTATTAATTCTCCAACACTTGGGATCAAAATAAGGAGTAGGCCCTCCCTAAAAAATTACATTATTATCTTTATGTTTCTCTTCACTAAACTTAAAATAATTAATCTATTCTCTAAAATTATCTAAATTGGAATCCCTTTTCAAAACATAATCAACAAATTTAACATAAAAAATTCTTACACAACTATAGTTATTTAATTATAAACTTGAAAAAATTTACTTTTATTAGAATAACATAGAAAGATTCATTATTCACTTTTAAGAATAAATTTATCCAAATTATCATTAGTATTTTAAATAAAAACTTTACACCCAAAACTTTGAAATAACAAGAATTATGTTTTTTACCTTTAAAAAATTCATAATGGGTTTTCATTAAAAATGGTTTTATTAAAATGTTATTTAAAATATAATAAACTGTATTAACATATTCAAAAAAAAAATATTTAGTTAAACTATATTCATTTAACATAGTTATTTCCATTTCTAAATTAGTTATATTTTTCTATTCTACAAAACCATTTTGTTGTAGTGTTCTAGGATAAGAAACATTATGAAAAAACCATTATATTCACTAATTTTTTCAAAAATATAATTAATAAATTTACCTCTATTATCACTTTTAATAGAAGAAAATTAAACAACCTTTTTGATCTTGAAACAATTAAAAAAAATAAATCTTAATAATGTTTCACTTTTATGAGACATAAAATAAGTCCATGTAAATCTACTAAAATCATAAAATATACCAAAAACATATTTCTTACCTGATAAACTAGCAACATACATTGGAAAAAAATAAATCTAAATGAATAAGTTTTAATGGTCTAGAAGTCCTAACTTCATTAAGAGATTTAAAACTAATATTTTGTTATTTTAATTTTAAGAAAGAATCACAAGTATAATTATTACTATTTTCAAATTAGGTAGTTACTTCACACATACTTTCTTTGAAAGTTTGTGAAACAACTAAGAGTTCACAAGTTCAAGGCTCTGATGCCATATGATATCATATATTTTTATAGTATTAATATACTTTAAATTATAGTCAGTTAATTCAAAAAAAATTGAATAAATATTTTATTTCTTATTAAAATTATATCAAACATTTTCATTTTTGAAATATAAATATTTATTATCTTCAAATTTTACACTCATTCCATCATCACATAATTTTGAAATACTAATTAAGTTAGTTTTTTAAAAATTTAAAGTATAATAGTTTAGAAATTAAAACAATATTAGATATACCTTGATGAAACTCATATTTTCATATATTTTAATCTACAATTAAATGTTATAATACCATCAATTTAATATTTTATGGGTAATTATAATATTTTTAGGTTTTTAAAATAATCCGAGTTGGATCCTTGAATTTGATGAAAAATTATGTTTATAAAATTTTAATTACACTATAGTATTTTTATCAAAAAAAATTATATGTAATTAATTGTTTCTTGAATTTTTTTTGGGTGGGTTCTACACTAATTATTCTCAATTTTTAATTGAGGCCATTGGATATGGATCCATCATTTGAGGGGTGATAAATATCCATTAAGTCAATGATGATGTGGATCCGACTGGATGGGTCCAGCTCTAATAATTCAACCATAATTGTTTTTATAATACTTTATTTTCTTAAAATTTTGAAATATTTTAGAAGACATTTTTTTTCATAATTTCATCCAACTAAAGGAAATTATTTTTTACATGTTATCATGTTCAAAAATTCATATGGAGTTGAATTATGGAAATTAAATGAATCTTCTAGGATGGAAATATCATCATTAATGTTTTAACCATTAGTCCATCAAAACATTGTTAAAGAGGCTGAAATACTGATGATGGATGAGAAGGAAATTAGGAAAGAAGTTCAAAGAATACCAAATTCCAATATTATTATATTAATTTATCCAAAAACATGTGGAAATTTGGTACATTGAATATGGATAGTATATTAGGATATAACTATTTCCCCTTAATGAATTGAACATTATGTCTTCCATACAAGTCCAAATAAGATAAAATTTTAATCGTAAATGAAAAATAAATTTTCAAACGACTTTTATAAAGGCAACATTTCTATATTTGGCTATTTAATATCCCTAAAATACACAACCTTTTGAAAGAAAAAATTGATGAAAATGTTTTCCACCTCCCTTGACTATAAATATATTATTTCTATTCCCTTAAAAGGATAGAATTCATAGTGATCTATTTTGTAGGATTTGTGGGGGGGGGGGTTTGGATTTAAAATTTATTATTATAATATATATATGTATATTAGTTTTCTTTCTCTATTATATTTTATTTTATTTTCTCATTTCTATTTTCCTCCACCATGCACCTTCTCAACTCCATGAAAATGGATAACTAACTTCAAATTTTTTTCGGGGGGGGGGGGTATGATTTGAGTTTGTTGAAATTAAAAATATATATTTTTATTTTATTTTGAGCATTTCAAAAATAGTGAAACTGGATTTGGTGTATGGTTCACCCGAATTTATCAACTATTTTGTTCTTCTTCATATTCATCATTATTTCTATTCTTCATTATCATAATGTTGCATGTAGAGGATCAATGTTACATTATGGTGATGATGTGAGGGATATTATACCACATAAATAGGGTAAATTGGGGGTAATAACAATTTAAATGGTATGGCATGGAGTGTTATATTTGATATCAAAATTGAATGAAATATTTTGAATTAGTATTTTAAAAAACAATGATTTTATTCACCATGAATCCCTAATAATTACAATTGATTCCCACTAACTTCTCTTCTTTTTTATTTTTGATCTTTATTTTATTTTTCATTCTTATATATTTTTATATATTTATATCACATGCATTTTAAAAAAACCCATATTTTAATATTTTATATTAAAATATAATTATGATAATAAGAAAATAGTTTGTGTGAGTGGCCTCCTTAAGAGATCGACCCTAGGGTTGTAGTATATTTCATTCTTACAAAAATAAGAATTTATTAAAATTGGATTTTTGATAAATCTCAAACATCAATATGGAACCATATTCAGGGTGATAAAGTTTTTGTGCACATTTTTTTGACACCCCCCCAAAAATCAAATATTTCAAAACCCAAAAAAATATAAATTTATTGCATACCATTATTTACTAAGGTCAAATATAGAATTTTATAGTGAATTTTCTTATGGTTGGACTAATGTTAACAATTTTTATGAGTCCATCGTAAATTTACTTTTAAAGATTAAATTTATAGGATAATGTAAAAAATGATTTAATAATTAATGAATAAAATGGGAATTATTTCAACCTATTCAAAGGAATTGGAAGCTCAAAAGTGGGAATAGGAAAAGGAGGGATCAAATCTTGTTTATATATTATTGTCAAATAAAGAATTGTGTGAGGAAGAAATTATGAAGGAACTAAACTTGAACCTATTCATACCATTTCTAGAGGATGTTAAATAAGAATACTTTTAATCTGATTAACTTGTGGGAGATCAAGATGAATTGGATAAATAATGGGATAATTTTGTAAAATCTAAAATGGTATGTGATAATCCAATATTTTTTCTTAAAATAATTACCTCTTTACTTCTCTCTGGATTTAGAAGAATATGACACCCAAGTGGTTTAATTTTAATAAAAATTGTAGGATATTTACTATGAGTATTCATCCAAAACAAACCTAATAAAATAGGAATTTAGTAAAGAATAATAATTGAAACTCAATATTACTAAGGGAGATAATCGTTTATTAAACTCATTTTATTATGATTTTATTGAAACAAATGAGTATTACCTCCCAATACTTAAATTTTTCATATTCGGATAAAACATGGATGTCCTTGGTGGATGGTGATGAAGAAGATGACACACCCACTGAGATTGTGTTACCATTGGACCTACCAAAAGAAATTAAATTAAAATATGACCTACTTAAAGGGGAATATTTATTTATTGATTATAAATGTTTTAATCACACTAAAATTGATTTTTTTTCTAACTTCAAATTTTCTGAAATTTATGAAATTACATCACCCGAGCAGGCCCTGAATATTGAAGTAAGTAGTGGCTGTAAATGAAGAGGAACCATTCATTCTCTTTCCCCAAAATTACTAGTTATACTATATTTATAAGAAGATAAAATTGTTTTATGCTATCCATGGGGTCCTCTACAACCTTTGTAAAGAAGTGTTCATTAGAAAGAATATGATGTGGTGGTTCATATCATACTAACCACATCCACTATCTAATTTTAGGTGATAGTTAGAACTAACAACCGAAGGCTGTCAAAAACCTATACATACTTGGGGGTTCCAAACCAATCCTTATCCCTCTTATATCCCTTATTCGAATTATTTTTATAGAATTTTCTTTCAGCAAAGTTATTATATTTTTTTTGTCATTATTTATTTCTTGGAATAAAGTGGAAACAGATATGATCTTAAATAAAAGCCTACAATAGAAAAATAAATCCAGGTTATGCCTCTCCTTCTTATTGGTTTCAGTTACATTATAAAGTTATTTTTGTTTAGGTTAAATGAAAAGATAGTTTGATCTTGAGTGTATTGGGGGGGGGGGGTCCATTTTTTTTGTTTCCCTTTTGTTTCAATAATTTTACATGTTTTGTTTATTTTAATTTTTGGTGTGTTTTTAGATCTACTAGGATTATTTAATACAAAGTCAAATTCCAACCATCATAGTAGTTTTGGAACATTTTTTTTATTTTAGTATTTAAGTATTTAAATGATTACTAAAATGAATTTTTTTCTTCATTTTCAATCTGATTATTTAAGGAAGACTGATTGATTGTGAAACTCATGTGCACTAGTACTTTCCAAAATGAATATTTTTCCTAACTTTCAAGGTTTCTAAACCCTTTTTACATTTATGTGCACTTGTTGCAGGGTGCTCAACAAAACAATTTTTGAACCCAAATTAAATGTTGTAGAGTGTGAATTAGGTTTTCTCCAGGGAAGATAGTGGTGTGTGTGTTTTGAAGTCTTATTTAATGGGTTTAGATTGTTTGTAACATTATATGAATTGTTTGATTTTAAAATAAATTAAAAAATCAATGGTCCAACCTTTGATAATTATACCATTATCCTATTAAATAATTATTCAATTGTTCTTTAACCTTCCTCTAGTCAATTGATAACTCATTTATTACTCTTTATTTGGTTATTTTGGCTTGTATAAAGAAATAAAGTGATGATTGTATCCCCTATCCTTGTATATCATGGTAATTAGATATCTCTTATAACCCCTAGACTATCCAATTGCTTGCTATCATTTGTAGTGATTTAAGTCTGAGTGCTTGTGTGTGTAATCCTGATAATGAGAGTTGAAGAAATTAAAAGTTAAAAACAGAAGAAATATTGAACAGATTTAGACTATTAAAATAAATAGAGGTATTAATACGAAAATTGAATGATTAGAATTAATCAATAGGGGGAATGAGAGAATTATCATTAGCATGAAAAAAATGGCCTAGTTTTCCATCATTGGAGTTCTTACAGTGAAAAAATAAAACAAAACAGTATACATAAGTGGGTAGTGAGTAAAGACATCCTTCAAGAGTGAGAGAGTGCGAGTAAGAGTGGTGAAAATACCCTGACCCAGTGAAATGGTGTAAAATTTATAGTACAATAAGAGGTCCTTAGTGTGCTTTGAAAATCTCCACGTGATCAGCATGAGCATCATCAATTTTTTTGGGATTTTTCTTTGATTAAATATTGGGTGGGGACCTCCCCGTATTCGGATGATCGTCATGTGTCAAGTATCTAATGATTAGATGGATTCAACTGATGGTAACATTGTCAATTCTTTAGCATCAAAATGTATTCCCATGATCAATCCTAGGCTTCTTCAATAATATTCTTTTAGCATGCATTATTTGTAAAATTTATGCTCTCCTTTGGGGAAGAATAGTATGAGAAAAATAGATTTATTATTTAGACTTTAGTGGGCCTTGGAAAATGGGTATGGGTCTCAGAAACCGAAAACATAAAAAAAGAAATCAATTTTATCAACTATTATATATATATATATATATTATTACTTACTTATTTATTTTATATTTTCTTCTTACGTGTTTCAGTTTTTGATAGGGGTTGCATTCTTCTTTTCTCAACAAGACTCATCTTCCTTGTAGTGAAGATTGGTTGTTGTTGGTTGTATTGGGACCAAAAAATTATTGGCCCACGATGTAGCAATAATCATGAGATAAAAATAAAGTTTAAAATACAGAAATAAATGATACCATATGTGACGTGAGAAAACCCCTAAATTGAAAGGGATAAAAACCATAGGAAAATAGAAGGATCAGTATGGGTAAAAGCGGGTACACACTTACTCACTATTACAAGGAGAAAAACCTCATAATATATCTCTTGAATAAGTGGGGAAATCACCTCACAAATACTTCAAATAAATAGAGAACTTGAGAACTAGATGAGATGTTGAAAACAAGGGATACTCTTGACTTTTGTAGGTGCTTCTAGCCCCTCTTACTACATCTCCCACTGATGGGTTTGTGGGGTTGGCCACCCACCACACACAAACCATGCCCACCTCCCTTGATAGAATAAGGGGGTGGGCACCATCATTAAAATGAGATACTTCCGACACATATCCCACTCATATATTTAATCAAGAACCAATAAAATCTCCACACACCATTTCTATATTCCAAACCAAGATGCTCACATCTCTGCAAGGTTGCTTGAGGATCTTCACCATCTAAACTTATTAGAGTCAATCACCTTCATCGAGAAATCTACCAGATTTTCTTTAGTGTGAATTTTATGCATGTCTACACTTCCTTCCTCCACCACATCTCAAAAAAAGTTATATTGTACCCTAATGTTCTTTTTCATAGAATGAAAAGACGAATTCCTTGCAATGTTAAAGGTGCTATAACTATCACAAAACAATGAAATTTTCTCCTATCTATGTCTAAGATCCTCCAATAACCTTCTTATCCAAATCGCCTCTTTTCAATCCTTTGTTAATGAAATATACTTTGGCCCCATCATGGATAAAGCCGCAACTGACTGTAACTTTGAAATCTATCTCATAGCTCCTCCTACAAGAGTAAATACATAACCTATAGTGGATTTCCCCTGGTCAAAATCTCCTATGAAATCTGAATCAACATAGCCTTTGATAGTGAAATCCAATCCTTCATAACATAATGCCGGATTTGAAGTCTCCTTGATGTATCTCAGGATCCTCTTCACTATGCTCCAATGATCCCATCATAGATTCCCCATGTACTGACTATATGATCCCACTACATGTGCAATGTCTGGTCTTGTACAAACCATAGTGAACATCTGACTTCCCACTACTGATGAATATGGTACTTGAGACATTTCCATCCTCTATGCTTCACTACTAGGGCTCATTTTAGAGGATAAAATGAAATTAATAGGAATATGGGTAGAGATTGGATTACAGTCTTTCATGTTGAAGCATTTAAAGACTCTCTCTATGTAATTATTTTGTGATATCCAAATATTATCATTAATTTTATCATAGTAAATTTGCATCCCAGGAATATTGTTTGCTGGTCCTAAGTCCTTCATATAAAACTCCCGAGATAATTGTGCCTTCATCCCCTCGATTTGATATTTGTTGGAGAATGCCACCAACATGTCATCCACACACAATAGAAGAACGATGAAATCATTATGACCAAAACCCCTAAAATATGAACAAGGATCTGAATGAAGTCTATTGTATCTAAGGATCAAGATATAGGAATAAAATATCTTGTACCAACACATCGATGCCTACTTGAGACTGTACATATATTTTTTCAACCTAAAATCCAAGTCCTATTTTCCTTATTCTAGAAAGCCTTATGGTTGGAGAATATATATATATATATCTTTATCAAGATCACCATGGAGAAAAGTAGTATTCACATCTAGCTACTCTAGATGTAAATTATCTGTAGCACACATTTCTAGAAGTAATTGAATAGTCATCTGTCCAACAACATGAGAAAATATTTCATTGAAATCAATACCTTCCTTCTGAGCACATCCTTTGGACACCAGTCATGCATGATATCTTTCCACCTAGTATTTTCCATCCCACTTAATCTTAAAGACCCATTTGTTTATGATATCCTTCCTTCCATGAGGTAATGGAACCAGATCCCAAGTCTTGTTCTTATGCAGGGTTTCAGGTTCCTCTTACATCGATTCCATCCATGAGGACACATCGGGACTCTAGGTCACCTCCAAAAAAGTAGATGTATTTCCATCCTTTATCAATAAGAAGTATGAAATATTTCTCTCAATGACATAGTCCGAGTTCCATATTGGTTATATTTTCTCTTGAGTTGACCATCATGGTCTAGACTCAAACGGTACTTGATCTTCGTGCTATAGTAATGCCTTAGAGGAAACTAGTTCTTCCTTGGATTTTTCCTCTACTTCGACTATTGTAGTTTCTGTATTCTCCTTCTCCATGTCTCCATTAATTTTCATTTTCACCTTGTCTTCTTCAAAAATTACATTTCTTCTGATGATAAGTTTCATGAAATTGTGTCCCATAAATGATAACCCTTCACACAATTAGCGTACCCCAAGAAGATACATTTCCCGGATCTCGAATCCAACTTCGATATTTCCTATAAAATAAACAAGGCATAGAAAAGACTTGCAAAATTATGTAATTGAGAATAGTGAGTGGGGTTACCAGTACACATCTCTATTAATGTCTTCAGATCAATCACCAATGAAGGTGATCAATTGATCACATAATGGGAAGTATTCACTACTTCTTCCCAAAATGTTTTGGCAATTCCTGCAGTCTTCCACATCACCCTTGTTCTGTCCAATAGGGTTCTATTCATCCGCTCTGCCACTCCATTCTTCTATGGAGTGTACGCCACCATGAACTGTCTCTTGATTCCTTTATGTAGAAAACATTTATCAAAATATTCACTTGTATATTCTCCACCATTATTAGACCTCAGACACATGATCTTCATTCTAGATTTAGGTTCCTTCCGCACTTTTAATGTTTTAAAGACTTAAAAAACATTCACCTTCTACTTTATTGGGTGCACCCAACATCTCCTGGAATAATCATCAATGAATGTTACAAAGTAATTTTCTCCTCTTAGGGATATAACTGGTTCTTTCCAAACATTGAAATGGATCAATTATAAGATCTATTTACTTTGTGTTGTTGCCTTACATAACATTAAACTATGTTGTTTTCTCAAAACACAATGCTCACAAAATAGTAAGGATACCTTTGTAAGACCAGGAAACATATTTTTATCCACAAGAATATTCTAGCCTCGTCCTGACATATGGCCAAGATTCCAATGCCATGACATCATCAACACTTCTATCAAGGTAGTTGATGTGATAACTATCTCCACCTCCTTATATGTTTCACCCATAAGAATGTACATGTTCTTCAAGATCTTATTTACCTTCATTACCAAAAGTTCTCCCTTCACAATTCTCATCACTCCATTCTTAGTACAAGTATTTCATCCAATGTCATCAAATTAACCCAAAGAGAGTATGTTCTTTAGGAACATGACATGGCATACTCCTTGGATGGTTTGAACAATACCATCATGCATATTCAATTTTATGGCACCAACTCCAATGATATTCAGGGTGTGATTATTCCCCATGTACACAAGTCCTTTTGACATAGCTTCATACATGTGAAACCATTCTCGTCGAGACATCATGTTCCATGTTTCTCTCAAGTCAATTATCTATTCATCATTGAGAAGCTTCCTACTTCCACTAGTCATTTCTACTTCACTGGCAAGAATTTCTCCATTTCCAGAAGTACTCACCACATTCCCCTGAGATATATTTTAAATTTTCTTCTTATTCTAAAAATACTTATTGAAATTAACCTTCTTTCCACAATTGAAACATGTGACATTATTTTTCTTATTCCTTGATTTGGACCTTCCATGATTTTTGCTCCCACTAGAACCACGCTCCATCATCCTTACTCTCTCTATTGACAGATAATCTTCTTGGTGCGAAGTTTTCTACATATCCTTCTTATTCTTGTGCCGAATTTATTATTCAAAAACCACTATTGAAACATCATTTAAGGACAAAATATTCATTAGTATATTGTTGGTGAGGTAGATGATGATTTAGTCATACGAATCTGGAAAACTCTGGAGAAAAATCTCAGCACATTCATTATCCAAAATTTTATAGCCCAATGCTATGAGCCGTGAGAATACGGTATTGAGGTTATTAATGTGGTCAGCCACTGATGAAGACTCTTCAATTCTAATAGTGTACAATTTTCATTTTAGTAAAATTTATTTTCATATTGACTTGGGCTCATATAGCTTCATTAGAGTATCCCAAATTTATTTCTCTATCCTTTTCTCTACAATGCTCGATAAGACCCCATATTCTAAATACAAATGGATGTTTGAAATAAAATTACCATCCATGTTGTTTCATTTATCCTTCATCACACTCTCTTACTTTTCACCAATTTCCAGTAGACAATTATCCTTCCGCAAAACTGCATGCATCTTCATTTTCCATAATGAAAAATTATTCCTGTTGAATTTTTCAATATTGAATTTCACCGCCATCTAGGCACACCATAAGTCTAGAACCTCCTCTATTTTAGAACGATTTATTTAATAATATTAATAAATTTTTTCTGATGTGAAAGATTAACCAGAGTCACAATCACAGAGCATACTTAAATTCATGAGAATTATTAATACTCGAAAACATAAATAGAACCGGGTCAGAACCTGCCTCTTATACCACTTTTTGGGACCAGAAAATTATTGGACTATAGTGTAGAAATTATCATGATATAAAAACAAGGTAAAAATGTGGAAATAAATGACACCAAATGTAACGTGGAAAACACCCAAAATTGAAAGGGGTAAAAATGATAGGCAAATAGAAGGATCATTATGGGTAAAAGTGGGTACACACTACCTCACCATTACAAGTAGAAAACACTCATAATATCTCTCTTGAATTAGTTGGGAAATATCTCACAAATAATTCAAATAAATGGAGACCTTTAGAACTAGATGAGATGCTGAAAACAAGGGGTGCTCTTTCCTTTTATAGGCTGCTACTAGCCACTCTTGCTGCCTATCCCGTTGATGGGTTGGTTGGGTTGGCAACCCAACACACACCAACAACACCCACCTCCCTTGATAGAATAAGGGGGTGGCCATTAATACCCATTGTTGGGACTAAAAACTATTGTCCCATGGTGTAAAAATAATCATGAGATAAAAATAAAGTGAAAAATAAATAAATAAATGACACTAGATGTAACATTGAAAAACCCCCAAATTGAAAGGTGTAAAAACCAAGGGAAAATAGACATATCACTTAGGTAAAAGTGGGTACACACTCCCTCACTATTACAAGGAGAAAACCCTCATAATATCTATCTTGAATAAGTGGGGAAATCACCTCCCAAATACTACAAATAAATGGAAAACTTGAGAACCAGATGAGATGCTAAAAACAAGGGATCATATTTCCTTTTATAGACTACTGCTATCCCCTCTTGCTACCTCTCCTACTGATGGGTTGGTGGGGTTGTCCACACACCACACACCAACTATGCCCACCTCCCTTGATAAAAGAAGGGGGTGTCCACTATTAATAAACTGAGATAATTCTGACAGGTTTGAGTGTCCTCTACCTTCAGTGAGACAAGTGATGGTGTAGATCTAGTTAGGATTTGGCTTGGGGGATATTTAGAGGTGAGAATGGAAGTAGTGATGATTTAGTGAGATATAGAGCGGTGGATATGGTTTATGCTCATGATGATGGTATTCTCCAATGCGATTACGGATTGCGGGTTGAACAATGATGGTGTTGAGTTTGGGTGTGTTAATGTACGTCTAGTTTGATCCCTGTGGTAGTGATGAATTCACGCAGAGAGGAAAGAAATGGCGCTCAGGTTCAACTCATCCAGAAATGGGTGCATGGCTAGGATATGCTTTGGCATGAACAAGGAGGCATGATGATGTTGGCTAATTTTTATAAGGTATTAATTCCCCTTTATTTTTCTCTCCCTAGTTATTTTCCCTCAATTATGGATTAACATGATTTAACCTCATTAATGTTGGATCATGGTTTTAATTTCATTCTAAATACATCTTTATTTTACGAGTGTATATAAAGCAATGAAAACCTCTCCATAAAAGAATACCAATTGGTAGTGTGAAAAACATCTCATGTGTTCTAGAATTTTTTCCTTAATCATTCCAATAATTCTTCTTATGTTTTGGTGTTGATCAGTATGGAATTTCCAATATTTGGTATCAGAGAAAGGATAACTTGATCTACAATGTTGTACTCTGATCCTTAATCACCCCGACTCTCCCAGACATCATCAGAACATCCCAGGGTCCTCGTTGATGGTGGTAGTGACCCTCTCGTGGTACATCGGGTAGTGAAGAATATCAGGGGATCGAAGATGTATCTTATACTCAAAAAAATGAATTAAAAAGACTAATTCTTGATGATGAAGGTTATTCTTGAAGAACACATACATTGGGATGTCATCGACATCGGCAGTGCCAAACCCGAGGAAGATCGAATGACGTTGGAGGTCACCCTCCATGCTGTCCCACTTGAGATAAATTCCATACTCTCTATCAAGGCAATGAGCAAGGAAGTTTGGGAAACCATAAAAACCATGCACATCGGCATTGATTTCATACGCAAGAACAATGCTAAAAAACTCCGCAAGAAGTAAAAATGAATTTCTTTTCGCAATGACAAATTAGTGGATGAATTTATAATGCGACTCACCAGGTTGGTCAACTAACTCACAATCCCTACCATATCTCAAATTTATCTTTCAATTGAGATGATTTTAGACATATCTAGGCTCCTCGTGGAGGAGGTAATGGATAGTCTCCAAGTGGCAGATGAACATTTTGTGCCAGCACTCACTGCCGACAATGGAGGGAAACTGCTCCTCACCGAGGAGGAGTGGGTGGCACAGATGAATGAGAGATAGAAGAAGGAGGGAACATTCATCAAATCCAAGTACAACAACCATAATCACAAAAAACAATGAATAAATACATACAATGACAAAAAAAGAAGTGTAATAGATGATTGAGGATCTGATGATTGCAATGATGTCTCAAAAGACCAATGTCGCTATTGCAAAAAAACGGGTCACTGGGCCAAATATTACCGTAACAAGCTTAAACATGATAAGGCCCTTCTAACCTATGGTGATGACGATGATCCCATGCTCCTTATAGAAATTGAATTTACCACATTACTTGATACCCCACTTCTACGATCTTCCACTTTCAATTACCCACCGTCGCAATTCAGTTCTCTCCAGATGGTCGAGGTGAAGGTCTTTTCACAATAGGCTCAGAATGAGGTGTGTGATGATGAAAAATGGTATATTTAAACCAGTTAAATAAACCATATAATTGGTTCCCATACTATCTTCTACGAGATTGAATTTGGGATCTACAACACCGTTAAGTTTGGTGAGAAATCTGTCATCAATATAAAGGGATAAGGGACGATCTTGTTCACCCATAAGACTGGAAAGCACAATGCACTCACGGGGTTATAATTCATCCTAAGTCTCACCACCAAAATCATTTGCATCTGAAATCTTAAAGAGAATGTTTATTAGGTACTAATTAGTGGAGTAATCATGAAGTTCCACAACCCGAAACGATGCCTACTGGCCAGGGCACAACTCTTCCATAATCGGATGTACAAGAAAAGACTCAACATTGTACATCCTACATGTTTGTATGAAAAGGATGTAGGAGGTGGCATGGTGATGATACACAAGGTAAAAATAAATTAATTTCTAGGCATTGTTTAAGATCAATCAATATGAAATGATGTGAGGGATTCTGCAAATTGATGAGGTGGATCAAGTCTGTAACAACTGTGTTGCTGGGAATAATCTATAAGTTTATTTTCACAAGAAAGAGAAACATAGTGCAGAAAAAGTCCTCGACCTTTTCTAATATGAACTCTAGGGGCTGATCACACTGACGATGCCAAGTGGGAACCCCTAATTTTTTCTACTCATGGATGACATGAGAAACTACATGTGGATCAATATACTTGAAAGCAAGGAGTAGGCTCCTACAGCAATCAGATGCTTTAAATATATATTAGAGGTGGAGACAGGGCGCAAGACAAAGGTCCTCCACACCGAATGTGGTGAAAAATTTACTTTAGTGGAATTTGTTGAACACTACACTGAGTGTGGCATGAAATGACCAGGCAAGGATCTCTATTCACTATAAGAGGACGGGGTCATTAAATAGCACAACCAGACCGTGGTGTCCGTGGATCAAATCATTCTAAAGGTTAAGTGCATTCCCGTAATGTTATGGGGTGAGGATTTCTCCCCCAACATTTTCATCCTTAACCAAGCGCCGACACATAGCCTTGAATGATCGATTCCATATGAGTCCTGACATGAAAAATGATAGATGGTGCACTTTATCTACACATTTAGGTGCATCATGCATATCAAGAATGTGAAGATGTACCTGAAGAAGCTAGATGACCTAACTATGCCAATGATCTTCCCTGGGTATGAGTCTGGGTCCAAATCATACTGTGTGTATTATCCTATCAACAAGCGCATGAATGTTATGCATGATGTCCTCTTCAATGAGGTGGAGCCGCGAGATTTTAGTACTCATGGTGAAAAAGGTGTGTTGAGTAGTGAGTATCCTTTCACCGTCTAACACATAAGGGTATGTATAACAGGGATAGTGGAGACTGAAAACACTATCTAAGACCAGAGATCATCACCCCCACCCACTAGCACATGCTCTATAGATGTTGTAACACCAGACATGGTCAAGGTGATACCCGCACCATTAGTCACAGTGGATTTATCTTCACCGATATCCAACATGGAGAAATCAGTAGACTTCAATCACGATGATTCCCTACTTTGGTTTATCACCATTAACAACATTATCAAGATGAGAGAACCACCAGGGTTTAAACTACATAAGCTCTTCTTTGGTGAGTTTCACTTCACTACGGTTGACAAGCCAAGACCTCTCACCTTCATGCCAAGTACATTGTAAAAAATCCGATGGAAACCAAGGAGTAAGAGTCGATGGATTAACAGTTCATAGACATTATCATGAATTCACTTGGTTGAAACAAGTTTCTGGAATTGTGCACAAAGTTTTGCTTCATTGAAATCCGGTAAATGTAGTAAAAACTAGTGGGTGATTGTTGACTAATTTCAATAATGGGGATTAATTTCACCATTATTTCCCCCTCCCCCTCATTATTTTCCCTCATTTATGGATAAATGTGGTTTGACCTCATTAAGGTTTCCACATGGTTTTAATTATGTTGTAAATACATATTGCTTTTATGCATGTATATAAAGCAATGGAAACCTCTCCAGAAAAGCATCCTAATTGGTGGTACACAAAACATCTCTTGTGTTCTAGAATTTTTTCCTTCATCCTTCCAGTACTTTCTCTTGTGTTTTCGTGTTGATCGGTCAGGAATTTCCAACATGCAATATTTATGGTTCTTTAGTGCGGAGATCGATCATCTCTTCTAGTGATGATGTTCATTCAAGAAGTGGTTCACAACAGTGGGCAATATTTTCGATGGTAAATGTTTTGGGGGTAGTGTTAGATGAAAAATTATAGACAATGGAATTAAATATTATATTGTCAGATGATAGAAAGGGTTTGCTATCAGTGGATATGTCGGTTGACGACATATTCATCTGGGGCTAGTGTATCTCGGGCTTCAGCAGCGGCGAGGGATTGACAGTGCGACATATCTGGATTGGTCATAGATGGTTCAAGGTGAGGTGAATCGATAACATGGGTAGTATAAGTAGGCTAGTAGTGGGGTTAGATTATATATGCTACAAAGTAGAGTCAGTAGGAACGTAGTTTGTGCTACTGTTCTTTGGAGATAACAGTAGATTATATTGTTTTTCTTCTAGCTGTAGCTACAGAGCAAGGAGTTAGAGAGGTCATATGGTGACAGTATGTTGTGCTACTATGGGTGGATAGTTGTATCACTTGTATGGAAGTAGGTTCAATGGTGGTAGAACAGTTTCAGTACTATATAGTGGTGGTCGTTTCATATCAAGGCAGTCACACACAAGTCTTCAAAAATTTCACAACTTTCATTTCACATTCCAATCATTTTTTAGTGCTTATAATAAAATCTCAATTAACTAATAAATAATTTCATTTCCATAATCAAATAATTAAAAAATTTTAAATCATAATTTCCAATTGAAAAATCAGTTTCAAGTTTAATTTTCTTTAAAATCATTGCAATGTCTTTTCATTATCTAAAAAAATGAATAAATCATTGAAAAAAAATATTTAAATCCATTTGATAGTTAATTCTAGATTTCAAAAATTCTGAAAGATTGAATATTTTACTTGATATTTGTTTAATTAATTGGGTAATTTTAAATAATATCAGACAAAAAATATTGAAAATTTCATCCCACATCACCCCCACACTTGAACTATTGCACTACCAAAACATTTTATCATTGAATTCCAATTTATTAAAAGTAAAAAACAACGAAAAGAAGAAATATTTGTCCTATGTAGATTTAAATTTAACAAATAGAATTGAAAGTAATCATAGGTTCTTAAAATGTTAGAACTATCATACCTCATATGTGAATCAAGTAATTATTTCAATTCTATCAAATAAAAGTTTTTGTTCAGGGGTGGATCAAATGAGGTTTAAGTGGAAAAACAGTTTTAACAAGAGCCAATTCCATTTATCCCTCTCTCATAAGTTTCTCAAAACATAGTTTAATTTTCCAATTTATTGATACAAGTCAAATGAATTTTTTTAAGTCAATTTTCCCTTCCATGGGTTCAATATTCACCTCACACCTAAATGAATTCATATTTGACTTAGACACTTATTCATTTTTTATTGTGAAATTTTACCAGAAATGTATATGTGAGGTACTATGAAAAATAACTTTTATAATTTACAAAGGGTTACTCACACACACCATGTCATTATCTCAAAGATCCATTGTGGGTTCCCAATTTCCTGATTTAATCAAATTTCAAAGGAATTATATCAATTTCATTTGTATTGGACCCCTATTGTGTTTTTTCTCACATAGGTTAAGTTATCTCGGATTGAGTTTGAAACTCCTAGTAACCTCAAGTTATAAATCTGGTTCCAAAGAAATATTTTCACTCATAATCCATTTCTTAGTTCTAAAAACAAAATTTTATGAAAAAAATGATAAATTCACTTAGTAATCATCCATGACTTATAGTTTTATAACCAGTGAAATCTTCAAATTCTAGAATGAAATTTTCATACTAGGAAGGGAAACATTTGAGTTTCAGAAATGTTTAAAAATCAAAATATAAACTTTAAAAAGGATCTATAAGTATTCACAATTTTTTGTAATGTTATATATATATATATATTAAAAATTTAATTTTGACATTATTTTTTTAATTAATTTACTTACACTTTAGGTTCTATAAAAAGTTAAAACAGAAACCTAAAGAACCGTGTACAGGTTTATAAAAAAGAATTGAAATTTTATTTTATTTTATTTTTGTTTTTTTAAGTAAAATAGAAAAAATGATATTAACATCCTAAAACTACCTTGTCCCTCTCCCCAAAACTTATCCAAACACTACATAATTCAAGTGAAACATGTAAATTTTTAGGAATTAAAATTCAAAATAAAATTATCTAAACTATTGTGAAAGAAAGAGACAACCCAAATTCCTTCAATTGATGGAATCATGGTGGTATTTGGACTCATATGTGGTCTCTTTCCATGAATCTTCATAGAAATGATTCGACTTATCACCCTTGACATTGAAGGGGTTTTGTGAATCAACTCCCTTGATCTTTACCACACCATATTGGAAAATGTTAGTTACTGTAAAAGGTACAATACTATTGAAACAATTCTTACCAAGAATTATTCTACTTCTTGAAGAGTGACAAAAATTTGTCTCCAATTTTAAAATATCTCTTCTTGGTGCTTCTGTCATGGAAATATTTGGTATTTTCTTTTCACAGAAGCATGTTCTTATGGGATTTTGGTCCTTGTTTCTCTAGCTCCATCTTCTGCAGCTTCCTATTCCTTCCAGCTTTCACCGACTTTGAGTTAACTATTTTTTCATCCCTATATCTTAACATATAGTTAATTATTATCTACAGTCTTCATAGGTAAAATAGATGTGATATTAGAAACTTCAAACAAATTCCCTGAATACTTTGCATCAATTTCTTCATGTGATTTAGTACTTAAAATAGATTCCATATTAATCTTATTTTAAAAAACAATTTTAGTAGAAAAATCCCGAGGTTCCAAAGTTAATAAAACCAGTGAAAAATTCCAATCCATTTTTAAGAAAAATAGGGAAATTCAAAGTGGTTAATATTAAATGTAGATTGATCATTGTGAGGATATTTTATTGACTACAGTGTATTTAAATCAAATGTTTTATCTCCAAAGGTCATAGAAAGTGTTCCTTCATTAATTTTTTTATAGTTTTGGTAGTTTTGAGAAATGGTCTACCCAAGATGACAGGGTAATGATTATTACCAATTAATTTATCCATATTCATAATATATAAATTGGCGGGGAATGGATAACCTTGTACACTTACCACAACATATTTTAAAATTCCTATCGGGTAGACAGTGGATCGATTGGTGAGTTTCACAATAACTCAGGTGGGTTTGAGTTATCCAATCTATATATATGAGTAAACTGAGTAAGGCATAACATTAATTTATGCTTCTAAATCACAAGGTGTGTTGGAAAATTTAATCTCACCAATGGTTTATGGGATAAAAAAGATACCTGGATCTTGGAACTTCTGTGGTATTTGGGGGGGTTACGAGGGAATTTTTTTGATAATATTATCTTTTAATTACCTCATGGTATTATTCTTATATTTAAAAAGTATATTATGAAAATTACATTCCTTTTTATTTTTTGGATGGTATCTAGAAAGGGGATATTGATTTCCACTTTCTTGAATAAATCCAGCTTCACATATGGAAGTGACTCATCACTGGTTTTTTGGGCTCTTGCATTCTTCCAGGGAAGAGTGGTTGGGGTTCAAGTTAGTCTTCAATCTTATATTTTACTTTATCATTTTTCAAAAGGGGTGTTTACACAAGTACTTCTTCATCAAATTCCTTACAGGGGAATTTTTTTTCAGGTGTGTGTTATTTTCCCCTTCCAGCTTCATATTCAGTTAGTGATGATTCTTCACTGCTTCCAAGATCCTTTCCAGTATTTAGTGTAATATCACTAAAATTTCATTTTGTATTAGGAATTGGTTCAGTAGGAAGCTTAACTAAGCCGTGATTTACCATATTACTTAATGTGTTCATGAGATAATTGAATTTTCCTTTCAATTCCTTTATCTCTGGTCTATGAGTGGTGAGAGTGGTCTATTGACTGTTTTAAGATTATATTACCTGTCTTAGTATGTCCTTAAAAGAAGGATCTTGTGATTATCCTAATGGTAACTTCTATATGGTTGGAAACTCTAGATCTAGAATAGAGGGGGTTATAAGGGATGTTATGAAGCCTGTTGGAATAGTTGTTGGAATGGTGGCCTTTGTGCATGTTAGCTCACAACTCCAAATTTATTGGTGGAAAAATATTTATACCCACGGTTGACACCTAGTTGGTTCTAGAAAATCCATTGGAACATTACATTATAGATTTTAGTACCATTAACTTTAGGTAATCCATTAGTGAAATGCTCATGGGAATAGTACAACTAGAATACCTAAGGGGGTGTGGTGGGTGATGAATCATGAACTTTTTTCAAAGCTATATGTATCACAAGAGTAGTTAGTTATTTAATTTTATTTTCTAATAAAGGTTAGTGGGAACTTTTTACCTCATGTATGACTCTTTATACAGTTCTTGTACCAAATTATTGGTAGTTTTGAGAGATTCTCTCAATCAGTTCTCTGACTTTAACCATTGACTTATCAATCAGTTCTTCTCTTGAAGAAGCATCAAGTAGGTTCCAATAATATTCCATCAATCCTTGGTAAAAAAATACCAAGAAATGTTTTTCTTCATAAAAATGGTGTGGTAAGGATGTGGTTATTTTCTTGAATCTTTCCCAAAACTTAGAGAGAGTTCCTCTAGTTTATTTTTTGATTCTATAGATCTCTTTTCTGAGTTGAGTACTCATTGATATAGGAAAGAATTTCTGGAGGAAGTCCCTCTTTAACTCATCCCATGAGTTGACTTCTCTAGGTTAAAAGTTGTAGCAACACTACTTGGATACCCCTTTATATGATAAGGGGAAATCCTTACAACCTATTTGAGTCTCAGTGACTATCACAACCCATACCAATGGGACCCATGTATCAACTACCCTAATCCTACATTAAATAGGCCAAGGGATATCAATTAGTGTTGAGTAGGCATATCACAAACATGGGAGGCCTTAGCCTAATGTACCTACACACACACACACACATATCCAAGTCCATACAATTCTGAAATGTAAAAAAAAAATAAACCATACATTCATACATCAAAATTCCACTACCATAGTACACCAATAATTACTGAAAAGAAAAAGGGATAAATATAGGCCCACCACAAAGAAACTGAAAACAAGTCCAACCTAAAAGTATAAAAGGGGACTAATATAAAGTTAACCACTAAAACACACCCCAATCAGTTCATATTTATAATATCTACCTAGTCCTAGTCCCTCTATGACTTCATAAAAAGGTTGATCATCTACATAAGACATGGTGCGTGTGGGAAAAACCCATGAAGGGGTGAGTATAACAATACCTAGTAGGATACACCTAAATCACCAAACACATAAAAAATTGATGTAAAGTCTGATCAAAATAGGTATATGTATACACCACATATAAAAATAATATAAATATATAATCAAACAGGACATACTATCTCAAAGTAAAGTCACAACTATAATTCCAACCCAGGAATCCTCCTTAAAGATTCCATATAGCACTCTCCCGGGAGAATATGCTCCACGAGTCAGATAGAACTGATAGTGTATGTCTGAGTTGTATTGATCATCAGGTCTTTCCATAAGAGGTATATACTAGAAATATGAAGATAATTATACACAAATTATGATCACACCAAAGGCCATGGGGTATACCAACAACTCAATCTAGAGTAACCCGCTATGTAGAGGATCAACACCCGTATAGTGTTGGTCATGATGACACCAAGAACTCCACCTAGGGTAAGATGATGATAAATGACCTCACTCTGGGCCTCACAGAAGGATTCCAACAACTCTATCCAAGGAGTCCCACTGAAAGGATCTCCATCCTATCTATAGTATGTGATTCCATACTAACCCTCAGGGAATGGATCGAGAGAACGATCCCTAATGAAACTTGTCCAAGATGAGGATGAAAATGGATCCATGCATCCTTTGAAGGAGTAAACAGGGTGTACTAGAAATACAAGACCTGTCCATTTGGAATTAGGTTCTTCCTATGTATCATGACCCATCCTCATGTCCATGTCACAATGCACGTCATGTACAATCCTGTGTATTGCTGGCCATGCATGTGTCTAGCTGGCCGTGTCCATATACAAATAGTCATGACCTTGCTCATGCCTGTGCCCATTTATCACCTCTAGTACATGCCAATCTATATGGGATGGTTCACATGATGAGTTAATTGGGTCACATGCCATGTTATATATATCTTCTCATGGAAAACATAGTACCATAGCCAGATCCTCACATAGCGTGTAATCCTGGATAACACACCGTGTTCTTCATGATTTTTTAGAAACCCACTATTCTTCACCTATCGCCCCTTCACACCACTAGATACACCATAAATCACTCATATGGATTGAATATCTAGATTGAACAATGTCTATCATCACCAATGATGCGATTTTTGGCCACCTCATTTGTTTGAAAATCACCTCGAAGCTTCGCCGTCGCCACACACCCAAAATTCATGAAAGAACCACCTTTGATATAGTCTCAATTCATCATCATAGATGTTATAACTCGATCTCATTTTCTATTTGAACCTGGATCTATGATAACAATCCATTGGACCAAGAAACGGGCACACAATGATTGTTTAACTTGTATTTGTCGAACCACAGGCCAAGGTATTTGCCAGCGATGGCTGAATAAATAGGGGAACAAATTTACAACCACAAACATGAGTAAATAAAAATAGATAATGTTCATGTTTAAATTGATTCATTTCTATTAGAATGGTTAATGAAGATATAATAAAATAATCACAAAGCAATTCCCAATTCCCAAATAAATTTAACTCGTACCCACGATATGCATTACTTGTGAATCAGTCCATTGATCCATTGATTTGTGTTTGTAATAGGACTAATAAAATGAGAATAAATCCAAATAAAAAAACATACTACCTCAATTTTGATCAGTCACTAAATAAGAACAAATCCACCTCATTGTCATTTGCGAGATCGTTGAATTTCGTTGCACACCGATTGATGATCCAAGATTCGGTTGCTGTTCACCCACAAAAGCTCCTCCAAAAAAAATTCTAAATCTCTATCCTTATGAATATAACCCTGGTATTTCACCATATCCATATATTTATAGAAACTATTAGGTTTCTGAACTTTTAAAAATAAAATAAATTAATTTATCAATTAATTTATTATTTTATGCCCACGAAAACTTTTTCACAAACACCCAATGTCAACAAAGATTATGTTGAGAATTGGGTAATGTCGACACTCTGAACTCAACGATGCCCTTATATTTTCAATCTAATCCCCTGTTTAGAAGTTATTCCACTTTTTCAAGAAAATAGCATGTGAACACATTATATATTTTAATATATTTCAAAAATTAATTACGGGAACACCGGGCCTCAGAATCTCATTCCCTATTCACGACTAGCTCTAAAAATAATCCATATAATATTCAAAATAAATATATGAAAAAATTAGAGTCATTAAATTCTCTCCACCATAGGTCTTTACATCCCAGAAATCCAAAACAAAGTCTAGAAAAAAAAGATGTGGGTACTAAGGCCACATCTGAGTCTCTTGATTTTAGGTTCTCTCCTAAAGATTCTTATGTTGAAATTGAAAAGGAACTAGGGGAATATA
Organism: Viscum album; assembly: GCA_963277665.1. NCBI lineage: Eukaryota > Viridiplantae > Streptophyta > Magnoliopsida > Santalales > Viscaceae > Viscum > Viscum album. Next base: position 480,340,855 of record OY728130.1, on the reverse strand, counting down.
AATCCCTTTAAGGATCCTATTCTATTGATTCTCAATCTATACTGGGTACTTAGAAAAGGTATATCCATCCTCAAATGACTAGCTCACCCCAGTCGATATCTTATGTTGGATCGTGAACGTACCTCCTCACCTGTGACACATGGAAGACATTTTTTAACTTTTCTAACTGCGGGGGTAGAGATAAGAAGTAATCCACCTCACCAACTATACATAGCATCTAGAAAGGGCCAATGAATCTCAGAGATAGATTTCCACCTCATCCAAATCTCTATAATCCACGTCAAGGTGAAACCTATAGGAATACATGGTCTCCCTCCTCAAACTCCAGAGGCCTCCATCTTCAGTACACATAGAACTTTTGATGGATCGGTGAATTCCTCATCTTCTCCTAGATGATGCGATCCTTTTCTTTAGGGGTTCACACCGACTCTATGCCCATAAGTGCTGACTTGACTGGGTTAGTCCAGCATAGTGATGATTTTCAAGTTTTCCTATACAAGGAATTGAATGATTCCATAATGATGGTGGAATGGTAGCTATTTTAATACACAAACTCAACCAATGGTAGGTGATCCTACCAACTATAGCCAAAGTATAACATGAAATCCCATAACATTTCTTCCAAGACCTGAATTTTTTGATCAGTTTGTCCATCAGTCTGGGGGTGAAAAGCTGTTCTAAAACTTAGATGGGTTCCAAAATCCTCCTACAATATTTTCCACAACTGATATGTGAAGTTAAAATCATGATTAGAAATGATAATCAAGGGAAATCCATGGAGTCAAACTATCTTCTACACATAGAGGTGTCCCAAGCTCTCTACTAAACTCTACTCCTGAACAGTTAGGATATTGAACTAATTGGTGAGTTGGTCTACGATCACCTGGATGGAATCATATCCCCTAGATGTACGTGGTAACCCCATCACAAAGTCCATGGATATCCCATACCAATTCCAATATGCAAACTCAAGGGTTTGAGATAAACCTTCTAGAACCTAGTGCTCAACCTTCACTTCCTGACATGTAAGACATCGAGAGACAAAATATACAACTATTTTCTTCATCCCTAGCCACAAAAAATGATGTTGGAGGTCCTAGTACATCTTGTATACCCTTATAGGTACCACCAAAGGAGTTATATAAAACTATCTCAGAACCTCCTCCCACAATGTCACTGGTACTATCTTACATCCTCTAAAAAGAACAAAATACTACCTACCTTCATAAAATCCATCAAGAGCATGTGTAGTGGATATATGAGTATGTAGGGTCTCATAGTCAGTATCCCCATGTTGTACCTCCCTAACTTGATGTATAATAAGAGGGGTAATATCCATCCACTAGAGGTAAGATAATCCATCCCCATCCAAAAAGGATAAATGAAATGAGGTGAGCTGTTCCAACGCATCACTCAACAACTGAAAATAAGATCTTCTACTAAGTGCACATTTTACCACTTTCTCCTTCTTAGAAGTATTGAAAATCTTGAATTCACAATCCTTGAGCAACTCTATCCATCACCTCTGTCTCAAGTTAATATCCTTTCAAGATAAGATATAATTGAGACTCCTATGATCAAAATAGATAATAAATTGCGCACCCATAAGGTAGTTTTACTACATCTTCAGTGTGAAGAATAATGCTTCTAACTCCTGATCACGAGTCCATTAGTTATTCTCATGTGGTCTCAACTGATGTAAACTATAGAAAATCACCAACTGCCCCTACATTAGAACACAACAAAGCCCGATTCTTGATGCATTGAAGAATAAAACGTACTTGAAACCCTCCTTTGGTAGTCTCAAGATGGTAGCACTCATCAATCTCGACCTCAAATCCTAGAAATCTTGCTGGAACCTCTCTATCCACATGAAAGGATTCTCCTTTTAGGTGAAATATTTCAATGGAGATGATACCTTAGAGAAGTTTGGTATGAATATCCAATGGTCTACTGCCAAACCAAGGAATATTTTCCATTTTACCATGCTATTGGGTGGATCCCAAGCTAACACCACCTTGACCTTTGCTGTGTCCACTGTTACACCATCCGCTGAGATAACATGTCCTAGAAAGTGGACCTCCTAAATCTAGAACTGGAGCTTCAAGATCTTCCCATCAATATGGGTCTCTCAGAGTGTGTCTAGGAGCATCCTTAAATGTCTCACATGATCCTCCTTGGATGCTGAGTAAACTTGTATATCACTGATGAATACTACCCAAAATCGGTCTAATAAAGGCTGAAAGATCCAATTCATGAGTATCATGAACACTGACATGGATTTAACCATTATAAAGGGAATCACCATGTACTCATAGTAACTATAATGACATATAAATGTCTTCTTCAATATATCATCATCCTGTACATGCAACTGGTGATATCTTGATCTGAGGTCAATTTTTGAGAACCATCATGCCTCTCTCAACTCATCAAATAGGTCATTGATTCTTGATAGTGGATAATTTTTATTTAAATTCATATAGTTTAGGATATGGTATTCAACACATAACATCAATCTATCATCTTCCTTCTTGGAGAAAAATCCTAGGGATGCCCAGGGTGAAACAATGGGTTTAATAAATCCCTTCCTCTATAAATACTCCAACTGCACCCTCATCTCACGAAGCTCTATGGGAGCCATTTGATATGATGGAGAAGATATCTGTATTTTTCTGGGGTGTAGATCAATGCTGAATTCTATCTCCTGGTGGGGAGGTAATCCTAGAACATCCACATGAAAGATATCCTCGTACTCTGCACCCCTACAGGGAACTGAAAACTCAAAGAATTCATTTCACCAAGCATCATGATTAAAAACTGATGAGTAATCAGCTAAAACCACATACACATGATTCCATACTACTCTTATAGGTTTATTTTTCACAAAAAAAGGAAAACCTACTCCCATCATTGTGGATACACCACATAATTTTCTTAAAATAATCTATCTGGGCATGAATTGTATATAGACAGTCCATACCTAAGATAATGTCATAAGGCCTCATGACTTCTACAAAGAGATCCCAATAGAAATTCTCACCTCCAAGAGTCATGTAACACAATTGGAAGAAGTCTGTGATTATTGAGTCATCTCCCATAATATTCTCCTAGTGCAAGGGTTGAGTTAGGGGCTCAACTAGAATTTTTAAGTCTCAAAACAAATAATTGGAAATAATTGAATGAATCACACTTGTGTTTATTAGTATTGAATCCAAGGTAGGAAGACATAGATGATACCTCATATCATACATAGAACCTCTGGGTCATAATCCTTGACCGCCTGCAACTTCTCTCACCTCTTTCCTCTAGCTCCTTGAGCCTGGCATGGACCACCTGGGGGTGGTGGTAACAAGTCAAAAAATCTACCACCTCTAGATGCTATCCTAGATCCTCTAAAACATATGCTGTACTACAGAAATGTCTTCTCCTATCATTGAATCTACCCTGGTGGCCTGTCAAAAGTATCTCTTTCAGCTGTACAATGGGTTTGAAAATCTCGTTCAAGATGTCTCCTACCGTCATAAGGGTAGAACCACCTCTCCTTAGGATAGCTAGACTCATATTATGAGCCTCGAACTGTAGAATCTATCTTTTGGGATTTACACATAAAATTTATCACATGTCCATGTACTCAATACTACCATTAGCTCCATACTTCCAATGTTCCTATCCCTATGTGCCCATTTTTGGCAATAAATTTATACTTCTACTCATTTGGAAACTCTCAACCACCAAGGGACACTCTAACACCCCATCATTGGTAAGATTCTATAGAGATATAATGATAGCTTGGATTTTAAATAATCATATCACTCGCATCATGAATTCCACCAATCTAGGGAAACCTTAGTGTGTAAGCCCCGTTTAGTGTAATGATACAATTTCACCATATAAGGGAATCCATCTCAGGGTAAAACTTGATGGAATTACCACATTAGTAATCCCTATAGAAATAACCCTAACAGATATTAATTTTCTTTCACTGCCCATCCGCAGGTTGAGGGTGAAATTAACTACATGGTATATACTTACTATCTTAACAGTATATGTAGGATTCCTCCTTTAATATCAATACTAATAATTACTTCTTTACCGCATGATGTTAAACTGTATGGGATAATACTATCATACTACCTTAAACTATGTTGAACGAACTATGTGGGTTTTGATTCATATTCTCATAGGATATACAGGACACCTCATAGAGGTTTAATCCCATTTTCAAGACATAAACCACCTCCCTGGATGACAATAAACTCTAGAGTGCTTGAACATGAAAATAAACTAAAGCATCATAAATGAATAAGAGAATGATGGAGAAACTGTGAAACAAACAATTGTTCCCATCAACACATGGTCTTGATTAGGTCATTGGCATTGGGGTAACCACTCCCATATCAAGTATTGATAAGGTTTTCATGAAAATATCTTAAATATATAAGATAGTCCTTGAATAGGTGATAATTCTACCCAAAAGGTTGTGATGAGCCTAACCTCCCATCCTCTTGACCAATGTGAGTTCCTAAGCATCATTGGGTTTGAAACCCCAATAGATTAGCTGCCTTTGGAAAGAAGGTTTGTGTTTTTTCATGAATTTGGGATCCATTGAGAATTTATATGGATAAACACTACTATAATAATTGATGGTGAAAATATACTGAGACCCTCACAATAAAATACTAGAACATAATATTTAGATGAAAAAATAGTGAACCTGATGTAAAATTATTTAACTATGTCATCCTTTTCATGGGTTAAAATGGAGAGAATGAACAGTTACTTTTGGTACATTTTGTTCCATATTTTTCACAAAGCAAAATGGTGAACCTAAAATGATTTAATTGCATCGATCGTTTTGATAAAATATGGGACCACCTTCTCATCTATGGACTGTGAAAGTAATTTATCAAACATGTACTATTATATATAAAGCCACACTAAAATGTGTCTTGTTTCCTCTCCAAGACCTCTCAGACTCCTTAAAATAAAAATGAAATTATAGAATGTTACAATAGATTTTAAGACCAATGGAGAAGTTAGTAATTCCTATAGAACACCTCAAGTTGATGTGATCAACCAGCTGATATGCCGATCATGTGCATCATCTATAATAGAACCCTTGGCCCCGATGTATGTTGTCACCAATTAAACAACTATAGTGGTAATTGTTGAAAGTATTGGTACAAAAGTACCATATCAAAGGATCTATCTTGACCTTGGAATCAATATTTGAACTCCTCTAGAGGATGAATCTCCACCAACAATCTTTCCACGATTGGTCACAGAAGAGGAAGTGTCCCTTGTTTCCACATTCAGCCGCTTTAAGAGTTTATCCCCAGAGTGAAAAAACACATAAATTCCCTACCTACAGAAGGTGGATGAAGATAATTACCATGTCAAATAAACCATTTAGGATATTTATAGTTGGACTTCCATCTATTCTAGTCACCACCATTGACATATAACCATAATTCTGCAAGTAGATGTGGAGAAAGTTATAATCGGCCCAACCATCCAAATTGAGGAACCAAACAGGAGAAAAAATCAGGTGTATCCAAAAATAATTCAACACTAGGTTAGGATTATATTCATGTTACCACCAATCTGTCTTAGGCCCACCGATGTATGATGAAAGTGTCCTAGAATCAATACCATAACATCACTATCCAAAAGATTCTGACTCTATCATAGTTGGATTTGGTGACTATGGAATCCCATGGAGCACCCTATCCCACATTTATGAGGGAATTTTTATCATATTTGACCTTGGGACTATCATCAATATGGGATCCTATCCATACAATGGTAAAATGTCCACCAACCCAACAAATAGAATATCGGGCACTGACCCATCAAATGAGATACTCTTTTGAGGAGGAGCACCAACCCGCTTATGTACCCAAAAATATGATACCAACTAAATATGAGGACTTCTCATCAGATCTATATGAGAAAACTCTTAGAAATTATAATCGTTCCCTTCTATAGTTATCTTAGTCACAACAGTTTGACCTAAATTTTTCCTCCATGACATGAAAACAAGGGCTGTATGGTATCTTTTAATGAATATATATGTTGAAACTCCTTAAAAATATTCAAAGAGTACAATGGAAACATCAACAAATCCTCCCAAACTCTATGAAATGTAGTAACATCCAGAAATGTCGTGAGTGAGCTACGTGGCCATGCTTTGCGAGAGAGCTCCGCGGCCCAGCTTCTCGATAGAGCTACGCGGCCGAGCTGTGCAAAGCAGCTACGTGTTCGACATACGTGAGAGAAGATTTGGGATGCCTCTACGCGGAGCACCTACACGGTGTAGCTACGCGCCATCTCTGCATGACTAAAGTTTCTTCAGCCAGGACCATCTGTTCCTATAAATAGGACCCTTGGGCTCCTCATTTTCAGAATGAGAAAAAGTGAAAGATTCTTTAAATCTCCCATTGCGTAGCTCTTTCTCCTAAATCTTTAAATTGTCTTACGTAGTTATATAAACTAAAAAAGAAGGGATAATTAAAGGGGATAGGCATGTTTTTAAGTTCTTCACATTCTCTTTCAGTCCTCATCCATACCTGCGTGCTGTACCTGCGCGACACACCTGTGCACCATACCTGCGCAATAGGGCAACGCAGGGTACCTACGCGACACATCTGCATGAAGTACCTACAAGGCTAGTACAAATACCCTTTGAAACCTTTCATGGCGGGGTATCTCTTTCCTTGGTTACCTTACTCGAAAGTGGCTAAGTTAAAGCCTCCCCCAAAACCTCCTGACTTCTCATATCATTGGGTAATACACATCAGCGTGTCTCCAATTTGGGTTTATATTTCTACAGTCAGAGGTTTCCCACATTTGTTTCACAGTGGGGTTAAGATTCATGGGATGTTTGTGGGTTTCTATATTTGTAGTCACATGGACTTTTCTCTGAGTAATAGTGTTGGGAAGTTCCCGGTTTGGAAGATGGTGGGCTTCCAGCCTCTTATTTTTTAAAGAGGTGACCCGGGACCTCAGTTCTCCAGTAGGGAAGGTACACTTCACACTTTCCATTTAGTGCAAGTATAGGAGAATTCTCCCTCCCCTACCAGAAACAATTTCAGGGAAGCCATCCTGGTATAATCCCCTCACCTTCACCCCTTCTTACTTACATTGGACCCTTTTCCAATGTAAATAGAACAGAGGAAGGTTCTTCACCTCACCCTCTTCCACAGTCGACGCGCCCTCTTCCATCAGCAGAGGAGGAAAAGTGTGAAGTGTCATTGTTGAATCTTTCACATCCTCTTGTTTCTCACACCGATCATGACTCACATGGGCTTAGATATATGTGATGATTACAAAATGTGCACAAAAACTTCCTACCAATGAACTATGAGAACTCTGATTCCTGTTCAATCCAAGATACGTAGGAAGCCCTTTCAGGGCCCGAGATCACTAAATATCCTCCTTAAGAATACAACCCTAATTCCCCCAATTGGGGAATCGTCCTTATGTAATAATCCCCAAATACAATCCTCAAATCATCAAGGCATCCCTTTTCAGGAAGTAAGCCCAAAATCATCTTTCTCAGAGGACTATATTATCCTATGAGATTCATCAAACTACATGGGATTTGATTCCCATACACATGGGATACATAGGAAGCCTCCTTGAGGTTCAAACCCAACACTTCAAATCAAACATGTTCTCTTTGGGCCATATTCCCAATAGGGTTTTATCCTATTTAGAAACCTATATCCTTTCCAAATTTCCTTGGGCTGTTTTAACATAAGTCCCACACTAAGTTGTAACTAAGCACATTCCACTTAGAGGTCCTTAGCACATGAATTTAAAAGGTATGGTGTGTCCCATTAAGTGGCACCAAACTATGAGGGTTATGATTAATTTCACAAGGATACGTAGGTAGCTCATTTTATGAGAACGATCCCAAGATTAAAACAAACCTTTATCTCCCAGGATGACAATAAACTCCAGAGTACCCCACTGAGTGGCTTAAAAACCAGTATCATCATAAATGATGATTAAAAGAATATCTAATCAGTATATTAGAGGATACCATTGAGGGAAAACCTCGAATACATACTGATAATTATAAAATTTTATACATGTTAAATAAGTGATTTTAAATTCCAAAGGATACTTATGATATACTTGGTGAATTAATAAGGATTCATGAAAATATTTTAATTTCAAATAGAGTCTCGGAGTAGACAATAATTCACCCCAAAAGGGTGTGATGAGTCCGACCTCCCATCCTCTAGACCAATGTATGTTATTAAGTATCGTAAAGTTCAAAACTTAATGAACATCAGTCTTTGGAAAGTAGGTCCTCTTTGGATAAAGAACTGTTGGAAGTTTCCAATTCCATGAATAAATCAAAATGAAACCTCCTGGAAAAAATGATTCTTAAATCTATAATATCATGTTTCAAGGACCTAAAAAACAATATAGAAGGTATTATCGACCATATAAGTTCTTAAGAGTGTAATGTTGATAGAGAATATGGCCAGTGGAAGTGGTAGATTTAGTTTCTGGGGTCCACGTTGAGACTCCCATCATCATCCACTCACCCTACCATTTATAGGGGAAAGGGTGTAGTCATCGATCCTTCCAGTCACCCCCTTAAGGATGATAAGAAAATTTATATAGAGGAATTAATTACTCAACTAAAACAGGAGAAAAGGATCTCTGAGAAGTTGTTGTGGGAATAATTCTAGGATTTCTTCTCCAGAATGACATACTAGTACATTCCTATAGAAGCCTACCTTTCAATGAAGTTACCCTGCCAATAGGGCTGGGGTAATTTTCATATTATTTTACCCCCTCCTTATGTGAAATCAAGAAATTGTTCTACCTTACCCTAGCCCATAGGGCTAGGGGAATGTTCATATTCTCAAAACCCCAATCCCATAGGGATGGGGGTATTTCCATATTTTCTACCCCCTCATCGGGGGTACTCTGAAAATCATCCGACATAAACCATTTCCATAAATCCTATAGGAGATTCAGGATCCTTTAATAAATATGGAGAGTCTATATCATCAAAGTCCCTCAATACCTTAGCACCTACCCCCAAATCGATGAATATTAGGGATCTGCACTCTAGACTCCCAAATTAGCACTGTGCCCATGCCAAAAGAGGTATAAGTAGTATGTGAGAGAAGCAACATGGTCGCTCATCTATTAGTGAAAAATAAAAAGGTATATTACTTTAAATTGAAACATGTTCCCATGTAATTTAATTATTCCATTGAGAATTATCGAATAATACTCCAAAAAATGAGGAAGGCAGGTTATTCTTGGTCGATAGGCCATGATAATTACTTCCCCTACCACTGACGTCTCGAAAACACAATAGAGAATTGATTTATCTTTAAATATTGACTAGAGTATCATATAAATAAAGGATTATAGAGTTATATGATCTTGATATTCTTGAAATGTTCATAAGAGTCATTTGAGCTCCATCAAAAAAAGGGGCCACCGTCATGATAGATTGCAGAACAACCATGTCCTAGTCGCATGATGTTAAACTACAAGGAATAAATCATTGTTGCATGAAATTAAAATTAATGATAGATATTTCATGTAAACATGATGTTAAAATTAAAGGAAAATATCATAGTCTTATGATGTTAAACTATAAGTTAAATCCTAATGACATGACATTAAACTGCATGAGAAAATATTAGTCACATGATTTTAAACTACACAGAACATGTCCCGATCATAGGATGCTTAACTAAGTGACATCTTAATTTCTAGAAGTCATCATCAATATCAGGTGGAAATTATAGATTTCATAAGTACCATCGATGTTGTAAAATCTAAATCCCAAAAATATCACAAAATTTCCAATACCCATCAGTTTCCTATTGAGGGTGTTACCCTATAGGTCACCACCCCTGACACTCAAATATGGGGATCAAGGAAACCATGTCTAATGTGAAAAGTTTCATACTAGAGGGAGAAGTTTCATATCCCTAATATCTCAAAAAAAGTATACTATCATATATATGCAGCAAGAATGGGGTAGGAATAGATCCATGACCTCGTGCATAAAGCCCATAAGCATATTCTGATGGCACGAAGAGGATAGGAGTGGGAATACATCCCCATTTAAATCAAATACATTGATCAATATATCCTAGAAGTTTAAAAAATACAAAAATACATTCCCATACATACCTTGTTGAAGTGAAAGTAATTTGTGATAGAAATAGAGGAGATCTGTTGGTATATTCTAGTGATGATACAGGGACATGAACACATTCTTCTCCCAACAAACAGTGTATAATAACACCATAATTAGTATGAACATTGGCCTACTATGGAGGAAGAGCACATTATTTATCCCATATAGGAATATCATCAAAATATTATGGTAAAGGACAAGGAATAAGACCAAGATCATATCCCTATTCCAATTGGCCCCCATCAAGTTGGTTTGATACATGCCTTAGGATAGGGGCACATCCCCATAAAAAAAACTAGTGGCATACTCCAAAGGTACAGAACCATGATCATATCCCCACTTAATCTAGGATTTATCAACTTATTCCTACAACCAACTATAGGTGGACTCATATCCCTAATGATAATACAAAAGCTCACCGGAATACTCCAACAACTTCTCAGCAGTGGGATCATATCCCCACAACACTGTATTATTATCAACATGATTCAACAACTGTATTGTTACATGCTCCTATCACTGTTCAACCCCATCAATGGTAAGGTCATTATATTACATGGTTGTATCCCCCAATGGATTGGGACAACCCATGTGAATCCTTGGATTATGCTCAATGGTGATTATGTGTTACCCATAAACCTGATCAAGTCAGCATACTTAATCCCAGAAAACTAATATCCTCCTTCCCTTATGATAGTATAAAACAAAGTAAACATCCCAAAAATCTATAAAAAATGGATCTGGAAGTTTCTTATGGAAATGTATCTTCCTATGGCCTCTATCACCTCAACGGTGATAGAGATACCCCTAGATATCCTACAGTGTCTGAAAATTCCTCCACAAAATTATAAATGGAAGAAGAAGAGGATGAAATCAGGAACACACCTCATGAATTTGAGGATGTTTTCTCTACCACCATTAATTATCAATGAATCTCAAGGGGAAGAAGATGTATAATGAATTCTAAAGAAACATTAATACATGTTCTCTTGGAATTATAAATAAATTCTCTGGCCACATCCTAATATAGCCACACATCACCTAGGATTACCTAATGACCATCAAGGTTTCAAGAAAAAAACTTAGAGAATAAACCCCTATCATGATATAAAGTCCTACAAGAAAGACTCTAAGCTGTATGGTTTACCAATGTCCTAGTCACATGATGTTAAATTGCATGATACATCCTAGTCACATGACATTAGACTACATGATACATCCTGCACTCATGATGTCAACTGCAAAATTATTCCTAGTCACATGATTCTAAACTACATCAGTGTTCCTATTAATATGACATAAAACTAAAAGACACTATTCATACTTACAACATGAAGTTAAACTGTATAAAAAATGTCACTTTATAGTTGACCTACTACACATGATTTAGATCTATGTAAAAGTAAAAAATAAAGTGCCCCCATACCCTTGTGTGAGTAAGAATTATATAAGAAATATCCCTACTCAAGAACTATAAATGTCTTGATTACTTCTATCATAGGATACATAGTGACACAAAGATCTGAAATCTTAGTTCCAACCACAAAATATTCACCCAAATCACAAGACTTTAGATTGTGCGACAATATATTCAATAACATGACGTTAGAATATAGAATTAACCTATGTACCAATTATAGTATGCCTTGGGAAACTAGCTTAGGAATAATCATATTACAAATACAAGATTCCTCTCAATAGATGATTTCCTAAATGATTGGGAAAAATTTATAGGTAATCGTGCCTTCTATTTGACATCGGGGAACCTTCATTCTTACCACAAGATGTCAAACTGCATGGTTTCCTAGAACTATGTTCGGATTGATTCTTAATCCAATGACATACATAGAGACACCTAGATCCTATATCTTTCCCAAAACACCAAATAAAACAAAATTTCCATTTTTTATTTTATATCCTCTTTGTGGTGAAAGAAACCAGTTCCATTCCTTGTTTCTCACATCGAGCATAGCTTACAAGGGCTTTGAAATTTTGTAAAGGGATTACCCGCACTGAGACATATCAATTCACATCAATTTTATCATATTCCAAGATGTAATACTTTTAACTACATAGTATTTTACATCCTCACCTCATGGCATTAAATTTCATGGAAGACATACTCACCACATGACCTTAAACTGCATGGAATATGTCCTCATCACATGATGTTAATGATGTTAAATTAGAGCCATACCCTATGTCCCAAACATCAGACACCTCATATGATAACTATGAGATGATTCACTATCCTTTCTATAGAGGATGTCCTGGTTCAAGCCTCATGAACCTAAACTATGTGAGATTGATTTTAGGATTGATTTGGGTGATACATGGCCTCATAAGATCATTTTTCATGTCGAGTTTTTTACTCTTATGAACCTCTTAAATATCCTCAAAGTAACTACTCCCCTACAAGTCTAAGAATTACAACCTTGAACTATGTGCAATTTTTTTCAGGGTATTTGTGTGGTATATAGGTTTGTGTTTCCCCCCTTTCTCAATGTATTTTAACCTCTTTCAACCCATGAAAACACCCCTCAAGAAAACAAAACCCCTAGTCCCAAGCATTATGAACCAAAACTATCTACATCCAGTCCTTGAAAATCCATCATTATTACATTTCTTTTCACCCCTAGTGCTTTAGTAGACCAATTACCCATTATCTTTTATTGAATCCTTTATTGAGAAGAATCCACCCTTTCAATGTTGGTTTCCCACCACACCACATTCAATAACTACACCTAGCTTGACTCTTGACATCATAGGATACATAACGATTATTAGATCTACAATGCTGGGTACAACCACACCAATCAATGGGAAAAATCCCCCCTCTACATATGGTTTATACCTATATAGATATTTTACCATTAAAGAACTATGTGTGGATTGATTTATGCTATTGCAGGTTACATAGTGATGCCTGGATCTCCAATCCTGGGTCCATCAGCAACATTCAAAGGAAAAAATACACCCCTATGCATATGGGCCAGACCTACGTAGAGTTTTTCCCATTCAAGAACTACATGTGGCTTGATTCCTTTCATTATAGGATACATAGTGACAATTTTATCTCCCATCACGGGTCCAACTACAACAATCAATGGGAACAATGTCCCCCTCTATGTATGGGTAAGACCTATGCGGAGAGTTTTCTATTCAATAACTACATATGGCTTGATTCCTAGATATCCAGTCCTGGGTATAACTACAATAATCAATGGAAAAAATACCCCACTATGCATATGGTTTAAACCTACTTAGAGAGTTCCCCCTTCAATAAATATGCATGGTTTGATTCTTTCCATCATAGGACACACAGCGATTCCCAGATCTCTATTCCTGGGACCAGCCACAACAATCAATAGGAAAAATTCCCACCTCTATGTATGGGTTAGACCTACATAGAGAGTTTCTCGTTCAATAACTATGTGTGGATTGATTCCTGTGATTATGAGATATGTAGTGATGTATGGATCTCCAATCCTAGGATCAAACCTGTGTAGAGAGTTTTCCATACAAGATCTATGTTTGTATTGATTCTCATTATCATATGATATATAGTGATGCCTGAATCTATAATATTATGTCCATATGTAACAATTAACAGGAACAATTCCCCCCTATGTGTGTGGTTCAAAACTATATTGAGAGTTTCCTGTTCAATAAATACACATGGATTGATTACTATCATTACATGATATATAGTGACACCTAGATCTATAATATTATTTTGAGCTACAATAATCAATAGGAAAATGCCCCCCCCTTTACAAATGAATTAGACCTACCTGGAGAGTTCCCATTCAAGAACTACATATGGATTAATTCCTATTTCCATAGGATACATAGTTACACCCAGATCTGCAATCATGGGTCCAGTCATAAAATAATTAAAATGATAAAAAATACACCCTTAACTACATAGGGGATGGACCTATGTAGCAAGACATCTGAGACCCACTCTCGCATAGATTAGTCAACTACATAGTCATACCTTATTTATCATTCAGAGCATGGTTCATGTGATCTTAGAGAACCAAGAATGCCACTTTGGACGATGTGACAGAGACCCAAATTAGATAAGGATCCATGTCCTGGTCATGTGAAATTAAACTACACAAATATATCCTCATTATATGACATTAAACTACACAACAAAAGGTCTTCATAGTGATCAAATCGCCCCCTCTAATGATTTTTTACCCAAGAATCACGTGTTTTATTCCTTCACCTCTAAATTTGTTCAATACATGATGGAATAGCCTTTAGGGTTCTCTAAACCATCTTGAATATTACATTTTTAATAAAATAACTTCGTATATTCTATATATGAGTCGACACAACCAATCCCTTGAGTTGATACCCTTCTATTAGAACCCCATGGACCTTGGGATTCCTTGATCTCATCTCTTCCCAGTAGAAAATTGGTAATAGGTACTAGTTTATCCAAACAAACCCTTAGATCCTAGGATGGACCCCATTAAATCCCAGAGTTATTATTGTCAAGAAATAAGATGGGATTCCATCCAACCCAACACCTGACCCAGTCCAAGACATGGCCTGAAGGGAATTCCCGATCCCCACAGGATGTTAACAAGTGCCATGAATCAACGTAATCCCAATGGGAACGATTTTTCCCAACAAAAGAAGAAAAAATAAACAAAATAAGCATGCAGATATCCAATAATAACTGAATATCAATATATATATATATAACAGATCAAGATACAACAACTGTAGAAAAAAAAAAACAGAACTGAATACAAATATAAAACCACTCCACGCTACCATGATATCCATGTAACCTACTAGCCACCACCAACCACAATACCAACTAGTTACAAAGGAAAATCGAATCAGAAACCTGAACCTCAAAGATAGATCGAGTCTACTGACACCGAATGTTACAAGTAGTATGTGAGCCTAAAAATCTTATTAAGTAATCACCACAGAGTCCATGCATTTCCTTTCCTAAAAAAGTCCACAAACACTAGTTTCAAACACATTTAGAAAATAAGTTTTTAAAAACATTTCCAGCAAGTAAAAAACTAAAAATAAGTTTCGGAAAAATCCATTTTTCAAAATGATACACTTAACTTTCCTTTTTAAAAAATGGTTTCAATTTCCACAACCCATTCCACAAGACAAAATCTCAAATAAAAATCCAAACACATTAACCAAAAAGGTATTGTGAAGAAAATAAAGGAAACCAGACAAGAAGGAAAAACAAGAAAATAAAATAACCAACATGAAATATAAATAAAAAGAACATACATATAGTAGATCATGAGAATTTACTAAACATATCTAGAGGAAATACCTAGATGTACTCAGTTCGGACTCACTTTCCGGTATATGGTGAGGCTCTATATACAATAACCATCCATCTTCTCTAAATTATCACATCAAGTGGAAAGTCCCTTCCGACCTCTCATCAATTCTAGGGGGATACTACCCATCTAATTGGGATCGAAAAGCAACCATCACTCAACCCTCTAAATAATAGCCAGAAATCCCATGACAGTGACAATAATGATGATGCTCGGTGAATGGGAAGTTCATCAAACACATGGTTCATACCACTATGATTTCCAAACCCAAACACCAACACCACCTATGTGATCCCATATCTTGCATAAAGGATCCTCTATAGAGGTTCCCATCACACATACCGAGCCATACACAAGTTCCAACTGGGCCATTACATCATTTCGGGTTTTAAACCACTTTCCAACAACATTTGAGAATACCAATTTTTCATTCACAATACCCAAGATTTAAATCCGTTTTTCAAAACATACCAAGATTCCCATCATGCCAATATGTCACATAAGTTCCAAAACAAATTTCCAAAAGATTATAAGATGCTAATAAGTAATACAAAAAAATTCACATATAATCATCTTTTCAAAGACAACAAAAAGTTCCAACAAGGCCTTTATCATTTCCAATCCAAATGAATTTACAAATCCTATTTCCACACCATTTCTGAAGTCAACATAAAACACCACTTTCATTAGCACAATTCCAAACATGAATTTACATTTCAAACCCAACAATCTTCCTAAGCCAAGGTGAAAACATGCAACAACATGATAAGTGACAAACAAGACTTTATCTCATTTTGGAAACCAAGGAACATCGCAAAATACCAAACGATCCAAGATTTTGTGAAAAAATTTGAACCAACTTTATGTTTTCTCAAAGAACCAAGGCCATTTGAAAACAAATTTCATACCACCTTCACAATTCATAAAACCCATTTGGAAACAAAAGAAGGAAATCACACATGAAGACTAACCCTTTTACATGGAAAAAGACCCTATCAAATTTACACTCACACTGAATCCATTTTTAAACATGCCATGCACCACTTGAAATATTTATAGCACACATTTAAGAAACAAAAAATGAATTATCATGTGCAAAACCCCCCTTTTCTTTAGAAAACCGCATTCATCACATTTACACCTCAAAACCTTTTTAAAACATAATTCAAAACATTCACACAATCTATTGAGAACATTTATATAGAATAATAAAGGGAAACACTTGAAACTAAATCAATTTCTTTTAATAAGCCATTTTACAACACATGAACACTTCAAATCATTTTATAAACACCTCCCAAAAGAAACACCACTTTCTTTTAATAACCAATATAGCAAACCAAACCTTTGTGTCACACCATACAAGTCACCCAATTCTAAATACAATACCCAAATCACAACATAAGAACATTACCAAAATATAACTAAGGGAAATACCACCCAAAGAAACCTATTTCACATTAAAATATAAATTGTAATTTTCTCAAACACCTTTCATGCATTTAAATAAAGTAATAAATAAATAATCCCTTTAAAACCCATTTTGCACCAATTTTCTACCATGAAGAAAAAAAGTTATTCTAACACATTAAAAGCAAGATAAACACATTTATAAACCATTAAAGAAATATCAAGCATCAAATGGAATGTTTTATAAAGGAAATGAATGGAAAAACCAAATTGAACGATGTGAGAATGAAACCAAACATCAGGAGGAGGAATAACCAAGACTGAGAGACAATCCACACATCCTAACATCCAAGAAAAGAGCCCACACATCAACCGTAACCATTAGGGTTCATCCAAGAGAGGAATACCACCAAGTAAGAACCAATAACCAAGAGAAAAGGGGAAAAATATGATAAATTAACAAAAACTCAAATAATATTACTTAGGAACCTTCAAGGAGATTCAATGGAGGAAGGAGGGAAAAGGAGGAGGGTCTTGGAGAGCCCCCTCGTGCACCTAGGTTGAACAAGAGAGAATAAAATAGAAATAGAGTTAAAGGATTAGAGGGGAGAACTGGGAAGTTCACACTTTTAAAGATCTAGGAAACTCACATGATTTGGCTGCACAATTTGGTAAATTGTGCACCCTCTAATGGAAAAAGGGGTACCGCACATGTTTTGGCTACACAGTTTCCTAAACCATGTGCTAACCATGCCAAGCACCACTTCTTAACTTATAGAACCTCTTACTTGGTTTCCATATGGTTTTCTAAACCGTGCGTAAGTAGTACTATATGCCCCAGACCCCAAACCTCAGTAGAACAATTTCATATATGAAGGAACACAATTTCCTCTAACTATGTTCCAATTGTGAATCACCTGCTTTCAAGACCAAAATTTTCAATTTTTAAGAAAAACTCACCTGAAGACTTCCAAAACTAAAAAAATTCAAACCAGGACTCAACCTGAACCAAAACCAAAGGATCAAAATCCAAAAATAGAATAAAATAAAATTATTTCCAAGGAAAAGGTGTGAAAATTCTCCCCATAATAAACACTTTCCTCCTAAAGAAAGTCACCTAGAATAAATCTAAATAACACTTGATCCCAAAATTGAATAAAGCCGAACAAATCAATAAATATTGGGGTGACCTTTCACTTCACATGTAATGTCTTAGAATTTACGTGTAGTTGTTTTATTATATGGAACTATTTTAAGACTCTAAAATTTAGCGGCCCATGATTCTGAGGTCTGGAGATCCCAGAATGTAATTTTGAACTTTTTTTAAGGTATGTTCAGAAAAAGTATGAGTGGAATTTTCTATATTTTGAACCGGTTCTCAGATTGAAAATATGAGGGAACCATTGAATTCAGAACACCGAGATTCTCCTAGAAATGACTTAACTTCGATCGGCAAGGGCCAAGAGGAAAAATTATTTTTTAGAATTTTTGAGAAAAAAATAATAAAATAATTTAAAGGAATTATTTTTTTTTTTCTCACTGTTGGGTGATGGACGACGACGCTGCGGTTCGGTGAAGAGGTGACGATGAGACTCATTAATGGATAACCAATAATGCCTCATTTGAAACCGCGAAACTGTTTTTATAATGAATCATTAAATGTAGCTCATTAAATGTGGCCCATTTAATGAGCATCATTAATTGACGCAACAACGCTACACTTTTGTTTCCTTTAATTATTTTGGAAAGTTGGATATGATGGAATTAAACCTTGGAAACTCTCTAATGAATCTCCAACAGGAATCCCTCTCCAACAAAAAACAATGAAGAATGCCGATGAGGCTTCACTGACTTCAACGAACCTCAAAGAAAGGAGCCAAAAGTGACCATGTTGACATATTGAATCCTTGAGGACGAATGTTTCGGCATAGAATGTCAAAGAGGTAGGGGTTTGAGTTTTATTTCAATGTTCTTCCCCATTATTCTCTTTCTAAAAACGATGAAAACAGATCAACCAACGAACATGTTGATCCGCGGTTCGTGAATTTATGCGGGAGGGTGACTTTTCTTGGGGATTTATTATTTAGGATTAAGTTATTACTTGGTATGATTGAACAAAAACCCTTGAGCATTCCCCCTATTTAAAAACCTCTAACGTGGAGGGTGTGGGATGACACAAACAAAGGGTCATACCCCTCTACATGTGTGCTATTGTGAAAGGATCATCCGAATCGACGATAAGGAAGAAATGAGACCTTCGCGATGAAGAAGGCAACCTGAGAGGACCATTGGTGTGGAAGATGTAAAGAACAGACCAGCAGAACGTGTCTGGTGTTCTGATGAACATGTTATTGGGGCGCCGACATCGGCCTCCACCGTGGGCGGTGGAGGTGGCCTGCCCGTTGGCACGCAGCGGTGGCAGGGAGATGCAACCAACTGGACATGGTGCCAAGCGGGCACCATGTGAAGGGAGTTGGCTTGCATCTGTGCCACACGACTGGCTGGATGAGCCATGGTCCATTGACCGTAGCTGGAGGTGGAGGCCCATCGGCATCCTGCGGGGTAGAGCGTGTCAGATGCTGTCAGTTTCCACATCTCAGTTGGTTTCCACATCGTGGTTGGGTGGCGTACCACCGGCCGCTCTAGCGGCTGGTCGTCAGATGTTAGGCCGAGCCCCCAGCGGGCCTGTCCGATTCCACACCCAGTGGGCCGGTCCCGTGCCCAACAGGACAGACCCACACCGGTGGGCCGGATCCATGCTGGCGGACTAGACCTGCTGCCAGCGGGCTGAAACCATGATGTAAGGCTCGACCCACGCCCTTTGCGCTGGTCCAGACTAGGCCCGATCACCGGGCGACCCGGCGGGTTGGACCCTCGGCCAAACTGGGTTGGGACCAGCGAGTCCCATTGGGCCTAGCGCATTGACCAGATCGTACCAGGCTGACCCAGACTCAAACCAGGTCAGGTAGAGTCGGTTGATCTTAAACCGGGGTATGTGGGACCCCTGGGCCAGGTTGGTCAGGTCGGTCCCACCGGGTCGGACCAGGCCCCATCGCAACCGGTCCCTTGGTTACTAAAACACCCATATCTTGAAAACTGTGCATCCGATTGATGATCCATTCGTGGATTTGGGACCCTCTCAATGAAACAGATCTTTTGGCATGGTCTATGGTGACTTTCATGGAAGTTGAGATGTGAAGAAGGGATTGAGGGGTGGTTCTCCCAGGCATGCTACCTACAGAACCTTGTGGTTGTCTGAGACCTAAGGACTGTTGAATTTCGACTCTGTATGACTTGACCATGGACCAGTGGGAAGAACTTCTCTGTGACTTTGCAGGCCCACGGTGGGAAGCACTTCTCTATGACTTTGCAGGCCCACGATATGCGATGAGGAAGAGTACCTCAGTTGGCCATGACTAGTGGGAAGCACTTCTCTGTGACTTTGTAAGACCATGGTACACGATGGGGAGGTGAACCTAAGAAGTCCAAGGTTAGTGAGAAGTACTTCGTCATGACTTGGCAGACCCACTTTACTCGTTAGAGGAGGATTTATGCAGCAGATGAGGTGTTCAATGACGTGACTAATGATGCTACTGTTGCTATTCTAGAATATACTTGGTGTGAGCTATCTTATGTTTCGTTCTTTACTTTGAGGAATTATTGTGGGGTCTTTCCTTTTTTGTTTTGGGGTCCCAACTGAGTACTGTGTTACTCACCCCTGAATGGGTTTTTCCTTCATGTGTTGTGTCTAGTACAGACAACTGACGTTTTGACAGGGGTGTTCAGGGAGACGGGACTGACGGACACTACGACGTTGGACTTGGTGGCCTAGGACCATGCGGGGCCTAGTCGGAATGGGCGGACAAGAAATACTACTTCAGCTTCCAGTAGCTTCACTAATCTAATGATTAGGTGGGGTTTTCTGTGGATGGACATCATAGTTTCCTTTTTTTCTTTCTATTTTCTTTTCTTTGTTGGGTTTGTATTCTAGCCCACTTACTTTCAGTTCTACTTGCACTCAACATTGTTTTAGTGGTACTTATTTACCCCTTAAAGTGTGTTCGGATGTGGTTGGGCATTTTTTTTCATACAGGTACTCAGAAAAATTCTCCCACTTGCAGGTTGACGCCTTCAACACTAGTCTCTAGCCCCTGGCCTTTTAGATGTGGGCTTGGGGTACTTACGACAAGGACCCGGGGGACAGGTCGTGAAAAAGTTGGATCCAAGGGAGGTCAGTCCTACCAAAAAGACGAGGAGTCTATGTTTTGTTTTAGGGAAACAATTTTAAGTGGTTCGAGTTCAACTTTTAGATTTGGAGAGTCCAGTGTTGGTGCGGCGACCGACGTATCCATACACCAGGACCTTGAATTCTATTTTTTTGGCTCAATACATGAAAACATTGGTTTCATAAGTATCTGATTATGTTATTTTGAATAAAATTCATCTCACCAAGTATAACCTTATGACCGTGGTACATCTTATTCTATCTCAGGATTCCACCACATGGATGACCAGGTAGGATCCCAATACGTTGTCATGAGGATAGAATGCCTAGAGACGAGGCATCTCTTCAGGGAACAGTTCTAAAGATGTCCCCACTGAGTGGTGAAATAGTGCTACCACCACCCAATGGTTAGAATCTACTACCAGTGGTTTTAGAAAAGGAAATTCATAGGCTTAGTTCCCTACATGAGTTTTAGAGACAGAGACCTCCCTGGGTTTGGGGAGAGACAAATCCTCAGGTCTCTGAGGACTGGTTGGAGGTTGTGACGTGGGTCTTACTCTTAATGAGGACACTACCTAACCAGATGGAAAACTTAGAAGTGATCCTTATGTAGGGCTTGGTAGGGGGATGGTGGAGCTTGACCACACATACGCATGATGAGGAAACCCTCACCTAGGCATACTTTGAGTGGATTTTCCAGGAGGAGATTTCCCCATGACCTTGAACTCTATGCACATTCTTGAGCTGCTTCACCTAAAAAAGGGTAGAATTATGGTGGATGAGTACTCAACAAGGTTCACTGAGCTATCTCTCTACTCCACAGACATGGCACAAGACCCTTTCTTTAGGGCTCGATCCTTTGAGAAGGGACTCGAGTAAGTGGTCAGGGAATCGATGTTGTCTCTCAGCATCCGTATCCAGGTTGGGGTACTGGAGAGAGCCCTTATGGTAGAGAGCTTCTTGGTAGATCAAGCACTGAAAGTTAGAGCCGCTAGTAGACCCCAGGTGGCAGAGTCTTTAATAGGAATCAGACAATAGATGCGAGGGCCCAAGTGGGCCATGTCTTTTAGAGAATGACCCTAGGACTCAGGGTTGGAAGTGCGTGGATCCCGGACCAGAGGGAGTCAATCGAGAACCAGGATTTTCTACTCGTGCGGCAGGTAGGGACACATGGCTCGCGACTACCCGAACCACCATACAGATGAATAGCAGATGGTCGAGGGGCTGCCAATACAGCGACAGCGGTTTGAGTGAGGAGGTCCTTAGGGCAGTAGATGTGGCAGGGGAGAAGGTTGAGCAGCCGACAATGGACAAAAATTTGAGATGTTACCCCCACCACCCCTAGGTGGTCCACCCCGACCTCAGGGAGCAGGCAGACAGGGGCGATCACAGCTTTAGGAAGTAGAGTCTTATGACCCCGACACTCTAGTGTTGATCTGAGGTACGATTTGTGTCTTCTACCCCTAGCTGCAGTACTTATAGACATGGGTTCTAGTAACTCCTTCCTTTCCATGACTCTACTTTGGAGCTCGATGATTCTGGTGGAGCCGTTGGATTGATCATTACGGCTAGAGACAACTACGATAGGGGATTTAATGATTACACACTGGTGCTAGTAGTGTGAGCATACTCTAGGAGGCAAGAGCTTCAGCTGGGATCTCCTAGTAGCGACGTCGAGGAATTATGACGCCATCTTGAGCATGGAATGGTTATCCACAATTCATGCTTAAATCGATTGTTTTAGGAGTACTATGTAGTGTGTTCACGAAGATGTGACCAGGTTTTCCTTCACTAGAAAGAAGGAAACCCTTTCAGGGAAAGAAAAACTATCTCAGAGGAGGGTGCAACCAATCACTCACTGGTTTTATATCCTCACCCTTGGTGTAGTGAAGGAGAGGAGTCAAAGCTTCCCTATAGTGGTGGATGAGTATGAGGATGTTTTTCCTAAGGATGTTCCGTGACTACCACCTCGTAGGGAGGTAGACTTATGCATCGACCTGTACCCCAAGACGGCACCGATATCCACATCGGCATATCGTATGGCTCTCGTAGAGCTCCGTGAGCTAAGGGTACAACTATAGGACTTGCAAGAGAACAAATTTTTAAGGCCCAGAGTTTCAATATGGGTATCCCCGATGCTTTTTTCTAAGAATTTAGATGAGAGTTTGAGGATGTACGTGGACTTTCAACACCTGAACCAGGCAACCGTGAAGAACAAGTATCCACTACCAAGAATCGATGACCTCTTAGACCTTCTGAATGTGGTGAAGTTTTTCTCAAATATAGACCTTAGATAAGTTTATCACAAGATTCGGGTGCAGGATGAGGATGTAATGAAGACATCCTTCAGGTGCTGGTACAACCACTATGAGTTCCTGGTGACGCCTTTCGACATAACCAACGTCCCAATAGTGTTCATGGGCCTCATGAATAGGATCTTCCAGCCTTACCTTGATCAGATCATCATGGTATTCATTGATGACATCTTGGTGTACTCGGTGTCAGAGGAAAAGCATGCTACACACCTAAGGATAGTCCTGGATACACTCTGAGAGAACCAAATTTATGGTAATCTCTCTAAGTGTCAGTTTTGGATTCAAGAATCCCACTTTCTGGTACACATCATCTTGGAGGATGGAGTTTTTTTGGATCCAGAAAAGATAGAGGGAGTGATTTCTTGGGAGCCGCCCAGGATAATGACTGAGGTGCGGAGCATCTTGGGGTTGGCTAGTAACTATCAGGGATTTGTACCTGACTTTTACTGGGTATCATCACCCTTATAGGCATTGAAATGGAAGGGAAAATCATTTGTGTGGATAGTGAAATGCCATCAGAGTTTCCAAGAGCTGAGGCGGAGGCTGAATAGTGTGCCCATATTAAGGCTACCAGAGGAGGGTGTTGGGTATATAGTTTACTGTGACACATCAGGGACCAGACTAGGTTGTGTCCTGATGGAGGAGCGAGTAGTGATCACCTAAGGCTCACAAAAATTGATACATCATGAGTAGAACTATGCGACCCATGACCTAGAGTTAGCAGTAGTGGTCTTTGCCTTGAAGATGTGGTGGCACTATTTGATGGGTGAATGGTTTACAATTTACTTTGACCACAAGAGTCTCAGGTATATCTTATCATAGAAGGACCAGAACGTGAGGAAATGATGATGGATATAGTTCCTTCAGGACTATGACTTTGAGATAGTCTATACTATTATAAAGGGGAACGTGGTAGTAGACGCGCTCAGCAGGAGGACCGGGTTGAAGTTACTGAGTGAGGTGAAAAAGTAGTTAGTTATGATGCAGATATCCTTCATGGATGATTTTGAAGTTGCTTACCTTCAGTCGATGACTGTTACCCCCAATCCTATAGTGATTTGGGGAGGCACATTTGGTGGATGTTTACTGTGAGGCCCGACCTACTAAGTTATCATCAGGATGGGCTCTTGATGGATTTTTGATAGGTGGGGATCACGTCATCCTTCTCAGAGGGTGCAATTTAGTGCCAGTGGCATTACAGGAGGAGGTGTTGAGGGAGTTTCATACATCCCCCTTGGAGGTACATCTTGGAGTGACAAAAATGTTCCAGGACCTCCTATGTTAGTACTAGTGGCCAGGGATGAAGAAAGTGTTGGCCTATTTTGTTTCACGATGCCTCACTTGTCAGTAAGTGAAGACCGAGCATCAAGTTCCAGCAGGCTTGGCCCAACCCCTCGATGTAATAAAGTGGAAATGGTATGGTATCTCGATAAAATTTGTGACGGGGTTACCACATACATCTGGGGCCACGAATCTATCTTGGTTATTGTTGACCGAGCTACCAAGTCGGCTCACTTTCTACCCATCTAGGAGAAGGGGCCGATAGAGGTATTAGGGAACCTCTATGTCCATGAGATAGTGTAGCTTCATGGGGTTCCTTTGACAATAATCTAAGATTGTGATGCTCGCTTTACATCTCGGCTATGGAAGGGATTACAAGAGGCATTCGGGACTTAGCTGCGCTTGATCACAACTTTTCATCCCTATAAAGATGGTTAGATGGAGCAGACCATACAAAACTTGGAGGACATGCTACGTTCTTGCGTCCAAGACATTGGTTGTAGTTGGGAGGACCACCTTCCACTAATGGAGTTTTCACACAAAAATGGATATCACTCCACAATTGGCATGAAACTGCTTGAGGCGTGTACAGGTGACCTTGCAGATCACCCATATGTTGGACAGACCCAGGGGAGTTGGCACTCATGGGTCCAGAGTTGGTACAACCTATCAACGAGAATGTGCATATCATCCCGAAGCAGATGAGGACTACAATAATCAGGCAGAAGTCTTATGCCGACAAGATATGGAGACCCTTGGAGTTTAAGGAGGTCGATCATGTTTTCCTTTAGGTCTCAACCCAATGAGGATTAGAGAGATTTGGCCAGGGCGAAAATCTATCTACAATGTTCATTAGAGCTTTTTAAGTCCTGATCAGAGTTGGCGAGGTGGCATACCGCTTAGCTCTTCCCCTATAGATGCACAGGGCCCGTGATATTTTCCACTTGTCATAGTTGAGGTGGAACGCGCATGATTCATCACAAATCATCAACTGGGGTGAGATGGACATTGAAGATGGGGTGACTTTTTCAGAGTTACCGGTGGAGATAGAGGATTGATAGGAGTAGGTCCTTTGTGGTCAGTCGATTCCTCTAGTGCACATTTGGTGGCAACATGAGAATCTCCAGGAGGGAACATGGGAGCGGGAGGCTCAGATTCGTACTCAGTACCCCCATCTATTTGATTAGTTTTTTTGTCTTTTGGGGATGTAAATCCCTAAGGTGGGGAGAATGTAATGTCTCAGAATTTCTGTGTAATATTTTTATTATATGGAATTATTTTGAGACCACAAAATTTGACGGCACGTGATTCTGAGGTCCAGAGAGCCAAAAAGGCAATTTTGAACTTTTTTAAGGTAAATTCAATAAACGTGCGAGTGAGATTTTTTATCTTTTGAATCAGTGTTTAGATAAAAAATCTAAGGTAACAGTTGAATTAGGAACACCGGTACTTGCCTATAAATGACATAACTTAGGCCGGTAAGGGCCAAGAAGAAAATTTATTTTTCAGAATTTTTGAGAAAAAAATAATAAAATAATTTAAAGGAATTATTTTATTTCTTTCTCACCATTGGGTGGAGGATGAAAACGCTGCGGTTCAACGATGAGGCAACAATGGGGGGAATTAATGGAGAACCAATAATGGATCATTTGAAACCATGACACTATTTTTATAATGACTCATTAAATGCGGCTCATTAAATGTGACCCATTTAATAAGAATCTTTAATTGATGCAATGATGCTGCACTTTTGTTTCCTTTAATTATTTTGGCACGTTGGAGATGATGGAATTAAACCTTGGCGACTCTCTGATGAATATCCAATGAGAATTTCTCTCTAACAAAGAATGATGAAGAAAGTCTGTGAGGCTTCACCAACTTCGATTAACCTTGAAGAATGCAGATGCAAGTGACCACGTCGACATCTTGAATCCTTGAGGATGAATACTTCAGCATTGAACGTCAAAGAGGTCAGGGTTTCAGTTTTATTCCAATGTTCTTCCCCATTCTTCTCTTTTTAGAAATGACGAACACAGATCAACCAACAAACAGGTTGATCAAAGGTTCATGTGTTTATGTGGGAGGGTGAATTTTATTGGGGATTTATTATCCGAGATTAAGTTATCACTTGGTATGATTGAAAAAACATACCTGAGCCTTCTCCTTGTTTAAAAACCTCTAATTCGGAGGGTAAGGGCCCACACGAACAAAGGCCCATACCCCTCCGCATGTGTACTCTTGTGAACGGATCACTCGAATTGATGGCAAGGTGGAAATGAGACCTTCACGGTGAAGAAGGCCACCCGAGAGGACCGTCGATGCAGAAAACATGAAGAACAGACCACCAGAATGCGTCTGGTGGTCTGCTTAACATCTTGTCAACACGTCGACGCCGGTGGTGGCAGCCATGAGTGATGGAGGCGGAAAGCCAGGTGGGAGCTGCGTGAAGGGAGGTGGCCTACGTCTGGGCCACCTGGCTTGCTGGATAAGCCGGGGTCCATCAACCGTGGTTGGAGGTGGAGGCCCCATGGTGATCCATGAGGCAGAGGGGGCTAGATGCGACCGATTTCCGCGTCCTGGATGGGCGACGCATCACAGGCTGCTCCAGCGGCCGGTCCTCAGCTGGCGGGCCGAGCCCCCAGCGGACCGGGCCTGTTCCACGGCCAGCGGGCCA
The DNA here is from genome assembly GCA_963277665.1 of Viscum album. Lineage (NCBI taxonomy): Eukaryota > Viridiplantae > Streptophyta > Magnoliopsida > Santalales > Viscaceae > Viscum > Viscum album. The sequence continues at coordinate 480,313,425 of OY728130.1, read as the reverse complement.
GTCCTGTGCCCATTGGGCCGGACCCACACTAGAGGGAAGATCCACACCGGGGGGCTAGAACCACACCCAGTGGTCCGGACCCATGCCCTTTGAGCTGGGCCGGACTAGACTGGGTCACCGGCCGACCCGGCGGGTTGGACCCTCTGCCAAACCGAGGTAGGTCCAGTGAGGCCCATTGGCCAGACCGGACCAGACTGACCCAAACACAAACTGAGTCAGGTCTAGTTGTTCAATCTTAAACTGACGTATGTGGGACCCCCAGGCCAATTAGGTCAGGTCGGTCTGACCGAGTCAGACCAGGCCCCATCTCAACTGGCCCTCTAGTTACCAAAACACCCATATCTTAAAAAATGAGCGTCCGATTGACGATCTGTTTGTGGAGTTGGGACCCTCTCGATGAGGCGGATATTTTGGAATGTTCAATGGAGACTTTCATAGAATTTGATATGGGACAAAGCACTTGAGGAGCGGTTCTCCTAGGAGCGCTATGTATAGAACCTTGTGGTTGGCTGAGAACTAAGGACTACTGACTTTCAACTTCGTATGACTTGACTATAGAAAATTTTGAATCACTTATCTATAAATTTGCATGCCCATGGTGGGAAGAACTTCTCTGTGACTTTGCAGGCCCACTGTATGCAATGAGGAGCAGTACCTCAGTTTGCCATGACTAGTGGGAAGCACTTCTCTGTGACTTTGTAGGCCCACAGAACGTGATAAAAAGGTATACCTAAGAAATCCTAGGTTAGTGGGAAGCACTTATTCATGACTTGGATGTCACACATTATTCGTTATAGGATGAGTTCTCCAGCAGCCAAGGAGTTCAATAATGTGACTGATGATGCTGCTGTTACTATCCTAAAATATACCTGGTGTGAGTTGTCTTGTGTTTTGTGATTTACTCTGAGGAATTACTGTGTGGTATTTCCTCGTTTTAGTGTCCCTACTAAGTACTTTGTTACTCACCCTTGCATAGGTTTTTCCTACATGTGTTGTGTCTGGTGCAGATGACCGATATTTCAACAGGGGTGCTCAGGGAGACGGGACTGACGGACGCTATGACAATGGACTTGGTTGCCTAGAACCAGACGAGGCCTAGTAGGACTCGGTAGACAAGACATATTACTTCAGATTATAGTATCTTCACTACTCTCACGATCAGGTGGGATTTTCTGCGCATGAATATCTGAGTTTCCTTTTAGTACTTGCTATTTTTAGTTATTTTTTGGGTTTGTATTCTGGACCACACACTTTCAGTCATAGTTTCACTCATCCTTGTTTTAGTGGTACTTGTTTCCCCCTTTTAGTGTGTTGGGATGTGTTTGGGCATGTGTGTGCATACAGGTACTTAGGAAAATGCCTCCCACTTGCAGGTTGACGCCTCCGAAACTAGTTTCCAACCCCTGGCCTTCAGGATGCGGTCTTGGGGTAGTCATGGCATGGGCCCCGGGGAATGGGTCGTGACATCACAAGTCACAAACAACCAATTATATAAGAATCCATAGTACTAAGAACAATGGGAGAACACAAGAGGGTTCTACCCACCACAAGAACTCAAATAACACCACCAACATTGAAGCTACCACAAGACAACACTGAAATGGGAAACCCACTACAAGGAAACCTTGAAAACATGGAACTCCCAATATAAATAAAAAAATCTACACTAGGGTGAACCCATATGAATAACTCAAACCAAAAACCTAATCAAAACAAAATTCATCATCTCAAAAAAAAAAATCAATCATCTCCAAACATGCACAACCAAAAACCATAACCCATCCCTAAAAGGATAATCATATACAAGTTAGAACAACCAATTAAAGGCTCACATTTTAAAAGGAACCACTACAAGAATTTACAAATGAAACCAACCACTAAGTTTATTACAACAAAAGGATATCACAAAAAGAAAGGAAGCTAAAATGAGGAACTGAAACCACCTATACTCCAACATAGAAGACAAAAATTAGGCCAAGGTTACCCACACCCATGACAATTCTTAACTACGTGAAAAGATTCACTCTGAGGCCTATGGATCGAGCCCTGATGTTTGAATCAAATTCTTCCCCATAGTCAAGAGCTAACATCATCTTATCCAAACTTATTCTTCATGAAACCCTTCTTACAAAAGATATTCATGTGAACTAAATAGCCACAACTACGACATGTATTCGATTGATTATGACAAGAAAAATTCAAAATCTCAAACCAACCACACTGGAAGCACATAACAAAATGGTCTGATGAAATAGAATCTAGAACCAATGAAGGAGAATCCTCAAGAATAGGTTACTCACAACTATCTCTATATGGGAAAAATTCATGAATTCCCAATGAAATTTGCTTACCATCTACCCAAACTCTGGAAATAAACACATCTAGGAACGACTCCTCCATGAGCTTCCCAAACTAAAATTCACTAGACGAGAGAAATCACTACTTGATATCTCAACGAATACCCCAAAGGAAGGGGGTAATCATAAATAGATCCTATGATGATATTGATAGAGATAAAGAAACCATATCCTTGAAATGCTCAACAAAATCTTTCACTAACCCCTGGACATTCTGAATACTCAAGAGCTCTTCAACCTTCCTCGCCTTTAACTCCTCACATATGAACCATTAGATGAAGGTGTTCTTAAATATTTCCAAGTCATTATAACTTGCATTGATGATGGGATAATCACCTTCCACTAGTCTAAATCCAAACCTTCAAATGAGTCCAAAATAACATAGACTCTCATTGCCTTAGGGGTACCCAATGATTTGAAGACACTATTGAATTACTCAATCCATTTCGCAGCATCTAACAGACCTCAATCACCACGAAAGACAAGAAACAACCAAGAAAAACCAAAAAAAGGATTAAAACCACTAGAAAAATTGGGGACCTTTCTGAGGGGTATATTCTGAATAACATAAATAACACAAAACCAGAATTAACATCCAGTCAAATTTCAATAAAAGAAACACCTAAAGCCAAAAAACAAATGGATCATAAGACAAATTATACAAACACAACCAAAATACTCTTTTAAAAAACAACTTTTCTATTTCACTTACAAAAAACACCTTTTTCCAAGGATAATTTCCAATTCCAAATGTCACATCTCACAAAAAAACCCACATTTCAATGTAAAACCAATTATTTAAATCATTTTTCATTTAAAAATAATTTTGAAAAACCAAGTCAAAATTTTAGTTTCAAATACTCACCAATGGAATCATATGAACCATCACATATGTTTCCATCAAATTCCACTTACATCATCCATGAACACATGCCAACATACACTTTATATACACACTCACACATATATGAACGATCACAATGAATACCAAGGGTCGCACACACCATTTCATCACCAAATCCAAGCATTTATCAATTTATCAATCCCCATTTTCATCCAAATTCTCCCATAATTTTTTCAAAATTCCAATCCAGATCAAAAATTTATTATGCATTAATAACAAAAACCTTTCCAAAAATCACATTCCTTTTTAAAAAATGCTTTTCCAAAAAGAATTTTCCTCTTGAAAACAATTTTTTCAAAAAACAATTTAATTTTGAGAATCCACTCACACCAAAAAAACTAACCAATATGAAAAAACCACAACAACCACTTAATATAAAGAACTAGTGGCCATGCATAACCCAATGACATGGTTAGTGGACCATTCCCCAGGAAAGCATCATAAACTAAGAGGACCTTGAACCGTGCACTCAAACTCCACATGGTTCACTAATCCATGTGAGTTTGGACCATGACATTGTATCACCTCTATTGTCATTCCTCAATCTAAAAATCCAAAGAAAGAACAAAAGATCCAAATCCTAGACTACCCCTAGAAACTTGAGGATCAAAACGGGAAAGGGTTCATGATTTCCTTATCGTACCTACCTCTTGAGTCCCGATAATCCTAGTCTCCAATCTACCTAACACCCCAAATAAAAAGAGCTTCCTCTGATACAATTTTTTCATGAACTAAGCTTGGATTCCATCCAACCCGACACATGACCCTGTCCAATACATGGCCCGAAGGGCGTTCCTGATCCCCAAAGGCTGGGAACTAGTGTCGGGCAACAAAGTAATAATAATGGGAATGATTTAGCGCAAAAAACCAGGACTAAAGAAACAAACTGAGGACACAAATATCTAACAATAATTGAATATCAATATATATATAACTAATCTAGATACAAATATTGTTGAAAAAAATAGAATTGAATACAAAATAAAAACCACTCCACACTACCACAATCTCTACTAGACCTCCTAGTCACCACCGACCACAAAACCGACCTACTCTAAAGGAAATCTGAATGAGAAAACTGAACCTACAAAACAGATTAGTTCTACTAACATAGAATGGTACAAGTATTGTGTGATCCTAAACAACACAGCATGTAATCCCCACAAAATCCAAGAGTTTACTTTCCCAAAACATTCCACAAACACTAGTTTCAAACAAATATAGAAAATAATATTTTAAAAAACATTTCCAGAAAGTAAAAAATTGAACATAGATTTCCAAAAAATCCTATTTTAAAAACAACACTCACAACTTTCCTTTTTCAAAAACTCTTTCACTTTCCACAACTCGTTCCACAATCTAAAACATCAAATAAAAATACATACCAATTAACCAAAGAGGGGAAGTGGAGAATGTAAAGGAAACCAAACAAGAAGGAAAAAATATAAAATCCAATAACCAACATATAATATAAATAAATAGAACATATTGATTGTATATCATGAGAATTTAATGAAAATATCTAGAGTAAATCCCTGGACATACTCAGTTCGGACTCACCTATCAGTATGTGTTGCATCTCTATAGACAATTACCAACTATTCGATCTAAACTAGAAAATCCAGTGGCACATCCCTCCCGGTCTCTTAGCATATCCAAGGGGGCATAACCCATCTAATCGGAGTCGACCAGAGACTATCACTTGAACCTATAAATGATGCCTAGGAATCCCCTGATAGTGATAATAATTATTCTTGGTGAATGGGATGGTCCTCACGTGTGTGGTCCATACCACCACACTTATCCAACCCAAACACCAACACCACCTATATAATCCCCAATCTCGCATGGAGAATCCTCCATAGAGGTGCCCATCACACATGGCAAGACATACACAAGTTCCAACTGGGTTGTTACTTAATTTTAGTTTTTAAAAAAATTTCCAAAAAAATTTTAGAATACCAACTAGGCCTTAACACTTCCCAATATTTCAATCAATTTTTCAAAACAAGCCAAGGTTCCCCTTAGGCCCATATATTACATAAGTTCTAAAAATGTTTTTCAAAACATCACAAGGTTTCAATCGGGTATCCACAACATTTCACATCAAACTAAATTTTCAATGAAACATAAATTTCTAATTAGGCCTTTATAATTTCCTATCCAAAATCATTTACAAATCCCCTTTCCACAACATTTTAAAAGTCGACATAAAACACCACTTTCACAAACAAAATTCAAAACTAACCTTTCCATTTCATATCCAAAACTCTTCCTAATATAAGGTGGAAACATGAAACAACTTGAGAATTGAAAAAATTCCTTTATCTCATTTTTGATTCAATCCACATCAAAAAATACCAAACCAAGCTTTTGAGAAAAATTTTGAACCAAAATTAATTTTTTTCAAAGAACGAAGGTCATTTGAAAACTCATTTCAAACCACCTTCACAATTAATAAAACCCGTTTGGAAACAAAATAATGAAATAACACATGAAAACCAACCATTTTCCATGGGTACAACCCATTTTAAATTTACACTCACATCAAATCCATTTTTAAACTGGCCTTGAACCACTTGCACAATTTATATGACACATTTAAGAAACACAACATGAAATATCATGTGCAACAAAACCTCTTTTATTTATAAAAACACATTCATCACATTCATACCTCAAAAACATTTTAAAACATAATTCAGACCTTTCACACAATCCATTGAGCATATTTATAAATCATAAAAGGGACACATTTGCAAATAATAAATTTCTTTTAAGAAACCATTTTATAACACATTCACACTTCAAATAATTTTAAAAACACCTCTCAAAAGAAACATCACTTACTTTTAATAACCAATAAAAAAACTACACCTATGTGTCACATCATAAAATTCACCAAATTCTATATACAATACCCATATCACAATCCAACCACACTAACAAAACATAACTAAGAGAAAACACCACCCAAAACCCAATTTCACTTTAAAAGATAAATTGATTTTTTTTAAACACCTTACATACATTTAAACAAATTCATTAATAAAGAAACCCTTTAAAAACCATTTCACACAAATTTTACCCCATTAAAACACTAAAAAAATTTATTCTAACACATAAAAATCAATAGAAACACATTTATAAACCATTAAGGAATGCTCAAGCATAAAATGGAATGTGTTCGAAAGGAAATGGATAGAAACACCTTCCTCAACTATGTATGAATGCAACCAAACACCAGGAGGAGGAAAAAACAATAATTTAAGACAATATTTACACCATAATATCTAAGAAAACAACCCACACATCAACTGTAACCCTTATTTTTCAACCAAGAGGGAAACCCCACTAAGGAAGAACTAAGAACCAAGTGATAAAGGGAAGAATATGAGGGAAAAAACCAAAATATCAATGAATCTTACCTTGTGACCTTCAAGGTAATTCAATCGAGGAAGGGGATCAAGTTATGAGGGTATTAGAGTTCCCCATAGTTAACCTTGGTCTAACAATGGATAATAAACCCAAAATAGGGCTAAAAGATTAGAAGGGATGACTTGAAAGTTCTCACTTTTAATGATTTCAGAAACTCACATGGTTTGGTCACACGGTTTGGTAAACCGTGTACCAACCATGAACCCTATAATGCAAAAAGGGGAACCCCACATGGTTTTTTCACATAGTTTTCCAAATTGTGTGACAACTATGCCAAATTCCACTTCCCAATTTACAGAACCTCTCACATAGTTTTTGCACTGTTTTCAAAAATGTGCGCAAGCCATGTGCCATGCCCCATACCACAAACCCCGGATGCATGATTTCTTGTGAAAGGGTGCATAGTCTTCCCTAACCACGATCCAACTATTCTCCACCTACTTATAGGCCCAAAATTTCAATTTTTTACAAAAACTCACCTAAAGGTTTCCAAAATTCCAAAATTCAAACCGGGACTCAACTTGAACCTCAACCAAAGGCTCAAAATCCAAGAATAGAATAAAATAATAGGATTTACATGGTTAGGGTGTAAAAATTATCCTATCCATGTGGAAAATTATAGGATTACACCACTATCAATGGTGGACCTATACCCACTAGTTTCCACCTCTAGTTAACTCATGTATTATTGGGTTATGATTTTCACCTTTTATGACCCAACTATTCAAGTGGACTTTTATTCTATCAATTTTACACATTTTTGTATCATACCCATTGTAAAATAAATATTATAACAACATATACCTATATCCTTCCATTTGTGGATGTGCATCTTCTGTGAAGACCCAATTGCTTTGATTTAGTCATCCCTATCCACTACATACGAGTCATATCAACTTAGAAATATATCCTTAAATATGATTATTATGATATGATTCCTACCCTTACCATATGAATAGGGAAACTCTGAGAATACTAGCCCTAACAAGTAGCATATACCCCTATTTAAAGAGCTCCAATTCATATAGAATTGATCTTCCTATTCCTGAGTTATATCTATACATGAATTTCTTTTACATGAGATAAATAAATGAAAAAGGGCTCCAAAATATGGATAACCACCTTTAATACTATACACATATAAAAGGTGTCTATTATATATAAATAAACCTAAATAGTGAAAAGTTTCCCCATGGATATCTCTCAATATTTCATGTCGGTTCCCACATCCTTACTACGTGATGCTAAACTATAAGACAAATGTACCTACCACACGACATTAAACTAATAGGAAAATATCCTTACCACATGAAATTAAACTACAAGGAAAAAAATGGTAAAATTTGTATGGCCTTAAACTTTATCCTTTTATGGTCTAAATCGCAAGACCCTAAATTTTCTAGTGAAAGAGACATAAAAATTGTCCGGATAAAAACCCATAAAGGGAGGCCTAATAAAAATTCAAGTAAATGATTTCTAAACTGTTTATATTTAGAGTTTAGAAAAAATTTAGAGAATAAATAAGCAAGGAATATAAATCATAAGCCCCACCTTTTTGGCCCTAGTAAAATCTAATCTATGCTCGCCAGACCCCTTGGTGTAAGAAAAAGTTAGAGTAAGGATTTGTTACATCTCCTCGCTACGATATTGTGTTCACTAAGTGGAGAAAAAACCTTTAGGGTTCTTGAACCCTTATTGAATCTTAAATTTTCTATAAAACACTTTGATTTGTGTGGTTTGATCCGACACAACTAGTTCCTTGAGTTGATATCCTTATCTTGGAAGCCCATGGACTTTGGGATTTTTTTCTCTTGGAACTTTCCCATAGAAAACAGGTAATAGGGATTGGCTCATCCAAATGGATCCTTGGATCCTAGGAACCACCCTTAAATCCAAGGGTTATTTTCCTAAACACATGGAATATTATAGGATCCTACCATTGTTGATGGTAGAGATGTACTCACCGGTTCCCACCCCCAGTCAACTCAGGTATTCCTAGACTATGATTTATAATCCCTATAACCATACTATTCTAGAGGATTCGACATCCTCGATGTTACGTCACCATGTATTGCACCCTTTCTCAAATAATGAATGCAACACTCCATTCATGAACCTTTTAATGGACTATACCTCATGATTCAAAACCAATGGGTGTAGGCCTCGAGCCTCCAAACTAAAATATCTAAACATCCATAGGGTTCTATAGCCCTCATTGGACAACTTTCTCTCCATACCAAATTTATTGTCTTGATGTTTGAGTCCTCATAACTCTTACATCAACCTTAGAAAAGAGTGGGGATCCCCTTTACTTGACTATGCAAGTAAGAACTTTGGGCTCTTGGATAAGGGGTTCTGAACTACCAACTAAAGGTATCACCATGTTTTAAGTAAGGACCTCTAATCCTTGTGAGCCCTGAAGAGACTTTTGTGGAACCGGACACCTCAGGGAGTTATGGGTCATCCCCAGAATGTATACCACATTCTATAATCACCAGTTATGACTTTAAGTTATTAGTTACTCAACCCATATTCCAACTATCCAAGTGGACTCAACATACCTAATCTTTCACTATCAACCAACACCCTTTAAGGTAAGGATGCATGGTGAAAAAACCCATCATGGATATTCATCCCTTAATATTTCTATATGAATGTAGTGTGCTAGATCCCTTCATGAACATTCATTATTCAAAATATCAATTAATAATGAAGGGTATTAGAACCCTTCATGGACATTCATTCTCTAGAATACCATCAAGGATGAAGGTCACCTGAACCATTCATGAATACTTATCCTCCACAACTAATAGAATGTCTGAGAAATAAGAAACTAAACTATAGAAATAGAAGATATAAACTAGAATACCATAAACTATAGAAATAGAAGGTATGATCTAGAGGAACCAAAAATACCAACATAAGGTATGAGATATAATACCTAAACTAAAGAAATATAAAGTCCGATAAAGTATAACTTTAGTTACAACACAATAATGGTCAAGTTTTCAAGCCATTAAAACAACCAATTAAAGGATACATAATAATATCTTAATTTAAAACCCCAAAAGGGAACCCAGATAAAAAGTTGAGTCTCTACTCATGGGACATGCACTCTGTGTGATCCAGGTAATAGTAAGAATTTATAAAATAGAAAACACCAAAAAAAATTCAGGTAGAAAAACCATAATAGGGAGGCCTAAGAAAAATCCAATCCCACAACTGCTATGTTTTACCCATATGAATCTTAGGAAAAATTTTGAGCTAAAAACAAGAAGATAAAAATCTTGTAGGGATCAATATTTTTCCATATAAAAAATCAATATTTTCTTGATAGGTCCACCAACCATGAAAAAATTAGATCACATATTTGTTTCTCGGGACCCGCCTAATGGTACCTAGACCTCGAATTCCTTTACACTATATGACACTTGGTATATAATATAAGACCTTAAACTTCTTATACTAGACTTATTTTTGTGTTATGTAATATGATGTGAGATCCAGATCCATACAATATCTCCACTTGAACATGGGTCCCTACCTATGATTTTGTTACAAGATGATGAAATTATCCTTCTTATATACAATCCAGATCTACATAAGGGAATTTATCATAGATTATTTTCATCCACAAACCTATGTTACCTATTCATGATATTTATCTATATAGGATTTGATTATAACTATATACATCTTGATTCCCATTACCATGCGATACATAGAAACATACAAATACCATATTTTTGGATCCAGCCATTAATTTATTTCCACCTAGACCCTTTTCCATCCTAGAATTCATAAAAATTACTATTTCAGGATATCCATACCCCAAGAAAAGGATACTTCCTATCTTGGAGTCATCCAATAACTCATGGTTATGAGTCTCCTCTTTATATCACCTGACATCCCTCAGTCTAAACACTCTTGAAAAATACTCCCATGGGGCTCAATATCAAATACCACCTAAAGTTCAAATATATTAGAAATTGATCATCATTTACCTTATAATTAGATTATTTTCATTCTAAACAAATCTAATTCTGGGGGGGGGGGGGTTTGATACCCATAATTGCAATTCAGACACTTTTATGTCAGTGATTTTTGAAGTGTGTATCTCATGAAAATAAAATTCATATTTTTTGTACAAAGTACATGGAGTTGTAATTATTTATGGATAGTGGATGGGAATGGGTATATTTTAATAAGGATGTGGAATTTATTTTACCCATTCTACTTAGATTATTTTTTATATGTTCTCATGGGTTACCTTAGCCAAAAAATTTTCTATCTAGGATAACCATTTGGCCAGCTCAACCAAGAGAACGTGTAAGAGTTGCCTCAACTATTCCCTAGGATCCAGACAACTAGCCAGTTGATAAATGAGATAATGAGTGAGTATATTTCACATGGTACATGCGCTGGGTTCATGTGAGTGTGACTAGGTGGGATGTAAAATGGAAGGGAGTGACCGATGAGGGCATGGTTCATGTGTTTTGGGTGATGATCCCACCTTAATCTCAAGGAAATGATTCCATGGAATAATTTATGAAGAGCTCTCTATCTGCAGGTGAAATCGACGAGGGACAACCAGTAGTATGTGCATTTTCATATGTGAAAAACATACAAACAAAACTGAGGCCATAAAATCAAGGTAATTTCAGCCTTATGATCACTCACCCATGTTGTATTCAACCTCCACTCATTAATTTCCCTCACTAAAACCCTTGTTTCAACATAATTATTCACACCCGATGTCTTCCGTATGATCTTGATGCTCGACAACCACCATGTCAGACTTCTCCATCGATCAATATCAAGATAGATGAATAACCCTCAAAATCTCAAATCTATTCATACAAATTATCTTCACATGAATTAGTCACAAGATGCATATTGTATTGCATGATATAATGGAGACAACCACTGATCCATCATAGGATCATGAAATGTCACATGAAGGCATGATGATGAAATTATGAGGATGCATGATTAAGTGACTGATCACATGAATTTTCACTAAGCCTTCAGGAGTTTGAATGGGTTTCTAACTTCAACCTTGTACCTTATAGTAGATTTATTCAAAGGATATTGAGACACAATGGGATCGTCCATAGGATTTGATACAGCCAAGGGATGATCAACCAAAATGGATCATATGATTACAAGAATCCATCACGAGAATATTGAAGAATCATGTGATCGAACAATTATGATTTCATGAAGCCAAGATGACATCATGGGGGGGACATGAAAAATAGAGACACAAGAGGATTCCATATTTTGGAAATTTTATTGTTCATTCTCTCACAAGAATCCTTTGGTTGGCCAATCAGGTGAAGCCACCAATTTCATAATGCTAAGATGGCCACACTCCACCACCACAACACCATGTATGCTAAGGCATGATCACACAAAGATGATCATCTAAATCCCACTGTGAGGCCATCATAAAAAGCACCAAAATTAACATGTTAAAATGATGACTATAAGATGAATCCATGTGGGAATTAAAATCTTCTCATGAAGAAAAACATAACTCCATGTCATGAGATCCTACAGTCTGTGGATCATGTGAAGTTCCACCACTTAAAAACTATGTAAGCTATTGAATTATCACATGAATCCAATCAGAAAAATCCCACTGTAAATCCATCACATGAATTCATGGTGATAAAAACATGGTTGTAGATAGTTGGTGAGTTCCAAGTAAATATCACATAAATCCTTCATGTGATCACATGAACATCATATGACAATCATACAGTGCTGCTCACTACCTCAAGATAGCACACATGAAATTCACACCATTAAAGGAGACACCACCTCTAACCTTTATCCTCTTATATAATTTCATTCCACCCCATAAAAAAATACACACATGATAGGGGATGAAGAACAACGTAGAAGAATAATGGAGAACATAGGAGTACTGACCACTACCTTGGGAGGGATTATCTAGGTAATAGAAAGATCCATAACGTGATATCCTTCATGAAATTGCATGATTCTATAAACATCATGAAATTATATCATTCAAAGATCCATTCTTGGATATCCTTACATAATCCATATGTTACATGAAGGATTCTTACGAACCCCCTTTTATATGATATGCCACCCCTATTTTAAGTATCCTAGACAGACAAACCTTGAAGTATTCCCTCTACATGTGAAATGACTCCATGCAATATTGAAAAGGATAGATCATGAAGACCTTCAGTCTCATGATGTTTGCATGTCACCCAAGATGTGGCTGGCTTAACATACAACACCCCCGCGGATCACTGACCATCCAAAGGCCTGAAAAAATATAGGAAACCACATATACATGTACCCCATACATGAAAATGGGTTGAAAATACTCATTTTCAAAACCTCTTCCTTGAATGAATTAGTTGTGATAAAAATCTCCTATGCATGATCACATGAATCATCATAAGAACCCCTTGGAGGTCATGTGAATTTCCCGAGCAATTTAATTTCATGAGACGCCATCATACATGCACTACTCATCATGTATGTGTCCTTGGAATGCATATAAACCCATGGACAAGACCACCTATCCCCATTCAATGATCTAGATGTACATTCTTATAATAAACCTTTATCCATACACTCCTCATTCCATGAAAATACTATTCATGTGGCCTTGAAGAATGATCCCTTTGGACACGTGACTTCAAAACTTGTATTTTTCTGTGATCATGAACATGTTCATGAGATCCCACCACATGATTCCCTTAAGGTTATAAAGTCACATGAATCAATGGTCTCATGGTTCCCTCACGTGGCCTTGGCCGTGTCTGTTTAATTACAATATTGACCTTGGAAAAGTCACTTTGATCACGTGAAAATACTTGGAAAAGTTAATTGATCATGAAAATATGTCTTAGAAATTTAATTTGATCATGAAAAATGCATTGAAAATGTATGATTTTATCATGAAAAGAAATCCTAGACAATTCACCTTGTTCATGCAAAGAAATCTCAAACAAGTTTATTGATCATGTGAAAGGAATTGGACATGTTTGCTATGATCATGTGAGGTATCTTAGACATGTCAGGAAAAAACCATTGGACATGTATTCCATATCAAACCAACACCCTAAAAATGTTGGGTAGACAATCAAAAAATTTCAGGAAGACACCAATGGATGTGTATTCCATGTTGAACTGATACCCAAACATATCAAGCAAACAATCAAGACATGTCTAGAATACCTGCCAATGTCATATGATAGACATACTAGGACTTACACCATGTGAACCCATATCTAGGAACCTTCAGCTGAATACCCCCTTTATGAGGGGAGTTTCCTTAACAGGTTAGTGTTATGCACTCATATGACCCTATTTTTGTCATTCTTTCGGACGATCCCTTTGTGTCGTTTCAAACATATGTGAAAAACCATTCATGGTCATTAACTCTCTTTATCCTCCAGAGGATAAAGAATGAATATGAAAAGGGTGTCCATCCTGGTATAAGTCCATAATATTCCTAAACCTTGAGTAAAACAATATTTTATTCAAGTTTGAATCACCTATCCCAACCCATCAATGGGTTAGAGGAACTGAACTATGAGAACTTTGACTCCTGTTCAAAAAAGATATATAGGATGCCTTCCTAAGGCTCAAGATCCAATGGGAATCTACCTTGGTGTAAGTCCCTCCATGTATTAGACACTCCAACCCATGGGACTAAAATTATCATATGGGTTCATCATTCTTCCTCACTCATTAGCAGATTGAGAAGCCAACTAAACTATGAGAACATTGATTCCTTCTATAAATAGGATACATAGGATTAATTCCTAAGGCACGAGCTCTATACAAAAAACTCTATAAGGTCTAACCTAGTGCATAAGTCCCATATCTATATGCATTGACATTGATGACTAACTACCCCTTGTTTATCACATTGAAAATGGATCAAGTGGGCTTAGGGATTTACAACAATCATATCACTCACATCATAAATTCACTCAAGTGGGAAACCTCACTGTGTAATCCCCATTTAATGGAATGATACTATTTCCCCTATACAAGGGTACTCATCTTGGGGTAAGTCCTGAAGGAATTACCACATTGGTAAGTCGTGGGGAAATAACCCTGATAGACATTAATTATTTATGACCACCCATCAATAGGTTTAGGGTGAAACAAACAACATGGATGGTGATTCTTGACTTAATATGATGCATAGGATTCCTCCTTGATGTAAAATCCCAATATTCACTTCCATACTTCATGATGTTAGATTGCATTTGATAAACCTATCATATGAACTTAAACTATGCCGAATAAACTACATGGGTTTTTATTCTTGTTCTCACATGATATATAGGAAACCTCAAAGAGGTTTAATCCCATCTCCAAGATAACAACCACCTCCCAGGACAACAATAAAATCTAGAGTGATTAGACATGGATATAAAATATAGCATCATAAATGAATAATAGAATGATAAAGAACCTATGAAACACACAATTGTTCCTTTCAAAACATGGTCTTGATTAGGTCATTGGCATAGGGGTAACTAGTCCAATATTGAGGATTGGGAAAATCTATAAGATATCCCCAAAATAGGCTATAATTCCACCTAAAAGGGTGTGATGAGATCGAACTCCCATCCTCTCAACCAATGAGAGCTAGGGTTTCACTGGATTGCTGATTCAATGGTTGTTGTGATGGTCCCTCCCCCACCGAAGGGGGAGGGACCTGTGTATCCTCAAGACACATCAATAATCTTCACACCATTCTCCAAGCCTGATTCCATCCCTCCTTTTCCTCATATATCTCTCAGCCCGAAAGTGCCGAAGCTTTTTAGAGGATTCCATAACCTTTTGATATTTTCTGTGGAGTTTTTTGAAGCCTCGTCTCACTTAAACCTTACTCTCATCGCTCGGTTTTTCCAGCATCAGCATTTAGTGGATAGTTTCGATAGACATGTGTTCAAATCTTTGGGATTACAGGATCGCATAACTGTGGGTTTATTGGATAGCAAGAAAATCATGGTTCATTTTTAAACAGAGGCTAACCTTATATGGGCATGGTCCAGTGCTCCCCACTCCTACAATTGTTTCCGGTTCTCTCTTTTAGGTGGTCCTTTGATTTCCATATGAAGTGTGACTCCCCGTCAGCAACTATTTGGGTAAGTCTTCCTGAAATTTCAATTCCATTTTAAAATCCCTCAATTTTACAAATGGTGGGGAATTTGGTAGGAAGATACATGTGTTCTGTCAGTAGAACTAGGTCTGCGTGTCATCCTGTATCCCCTCAAATTTGCGTAGAGATATACTTATCTAGAAGGTCTGTCGATCTTGTTTGTCTTACTGTTGGGAAAAAATTTCTTTGGAAGTAACCTATCATCTTTGAGTCTTGGATTGACTTCTTTCCATCGTGCAAGAAACTAGGCCACAATCTCTCAGCCTGTAGGCGCAAGAGGCAGATGGACGTAGGTCATGGAGGCAGTGGAAATAACTTGGATGCTAGTTATGGTGATGGGATGATAGAGAATCCACCCTTGGGTACATTCAGGGAGCATTCCAAGGAATAGAGGGTTAAATAAAACAATATAGAGGGTAACCTGAAAGTGGAAGATGTTTTTAAGTGACTGAGGTTGGACTTGGGAGGTCCCCAGTCTAATGAAAATGCTCTGATTGAAGCTGGTGTTTCCAATGATAAGGATGTTTTTCGCACATATGCGATGGAATTGCTATGAGGAAGTTGTAACAAACCTGCAAGTGTGCTTCAAACAGCTTGGGAGGGAAGTTCTAAGGATGGTCAGAAGTGGGAGGAGCCTAGGCAAGGTGGAAGTAGTTATAGGGAGTAGAGTGTTTTGTCATGTTTCAACCTTAATAACCATTTTGACATCCTAATTAATGATGAAGGGGTAAACAATGCCAGTTTCCACTCAGAATCAGAGTGTGGTGGAGATCCAAGAGGTTACAGTAAAGGCTTTCACAACCCAAGGAGGAAGAAGGGGAACAAAGAAAATAGGGACCTAGTAAACTACATTTTCTAAAAGAATCAGATTTTAAAGGGACTAAAGGACTACTCATATCTACTGAGGCCAATGGAGACTCAGTCATCCCAAATGGGTGTAAAATACAAGGAACAAGAGTTTTAGAGAGTGGAATATGGTAAGGAGGTGCATCCTCTAGGTGATACCGGGTCCCTAGGGATTATCAATGATGCAACTGCTGAGGATACTTCAGGAGATTTGGCAATGCTTCAAGGGGATGCTGAAGAGATGTCTGAGGATCAACATGGGGAGAGATATCTTCAATTATTGAATGTGCAGCTAGATTAGGTTGCACATCCTTCTACACTTCAGCATGAGGAAGGATATCCATCAGTCCCACAACAAAAGGATGCTTTGGTTGTGGGAAACACAGAACTGCTCATGGATTCGGGTGAAGAAATGGTAGATTATATCCTGACAATTAAGGAGACTAAGGAAGAGGTTGAACAAATGAAGGGAAGATTGCTGTGGGTAGACACCACTAAGGAACAAGTTGATTGGATTGACAAGAAAGATCACATTTTGGTTAGAGGTTTCAACAAGGGTAAGATTAGCAAGGAGGAATACCTGCAATCATGGGACTACCTAGTGAAGCACTATGAAGACGTATTAAAGGATGTTCCTGACACTCAGGTAAATTCTCTCCCCTAGAAGTTGTTTAAAGATATTGATTCAAATCGGCTCATAATTTTCTTTAACAAGTCAGTAGTCTCTTTTGGTGATTGAACTGGTTATTTATTTGTTTTCTCACTTTTCCCTTGAAAGTGTTTGAAAATAAAAAAGTTACTTTGGAGTAATGTGAGTTGCTAAGAATTGTTGGATTTGAAACCCTAATATATTTCCTTCCATTGGAAATAAGGTCTATGTCTTGTCATTAATGTGGGAATTGTTGGGAATTTCTAAGGATAAACCCTACAAGAATATCCAAATGAAAAAAATATAATAAACAGAAACTAATTTACATGACAGAAACTTTATTTTTTAAAAACATAACATTCACACTTTAAAAAAATTATGGGACTAATTCTTATTAAGTATTACATTATTAATTAAATTATTATGAAGTATTATTAATTATGTTATTATTATTAAATATTATGAATTATATTATTAATAAATATTAATAATATTATTAAACATTTAAAATAATTACTATAATAATTATGAATAATAATTTAAATAACATAACTAATAATCTAACTAGTATGGTAGTTAATAATATAATTATATATAAATATCAATTAAATTTGTAATATAAAAATATAATTATTAATAAAAATTTTATTATTATAAATTTATTATATAATTAATAATCATTTAAAATAATCATAATAGAAATAAAATTAATATTTTAATAATAAATAAATAAATAATTCTTATAAATTTTTTCATATAATCTAATAATTTAAGTGTTATATAACATTTAATAATAATATAACTAAAAATTTAAATAATTATAAATTATAATACTATTATTTACATCATCATCATCATCATCATTAATATTAGTAATAGTCATAAAAATAAAAAACATAAAACAATTTACATGGAACAAACAATTATTATTTAATAATATTTCATAATAAAAATAAAAATAATATAATGATTATTATTAACATTAACTAAACTAATAATAATATAATCAATATGGATTAGATTTTTAATTATTAATAAGTTCTTTCCTATCAAATTAAATTTATTATTAATAACATTATTTCTATTTTGTATTAGAAATTATTTATAAATAAATAAATAAATAAATATATAAATAAAACCAAACAAAAATAAGAATTTAAAAGGAATATATAAGAATTGGCACTTTCTGACACAATATCTTCTTTAGAAATTTTCTCAAAAAGACACTTTCTAGGAGATCACATTCTTTACCAATATTTTAGAGAAGGCATTGTCTTAGAGAGTCTTCTTAATAAAACTAATAAAGGAAGTGTTGTTTGAGGTGACACATTCTTCATAATATTTCTAAAGAATATGCTGTCTTAGAAAGCACCCACCCTTATATGAGAAGCCCACTAGTTTCAATGGTCGATTGGGAATCAGTTTCCCAATCTACCTATTTTCAAAAATTGTTTTTTCTGTTATATTAGAAAAAAATACTATGATATGATGATAATATAACTTCCAATATGTAGATATCATATGGTATTTCTTCACTTCACTACATACGTAAATGTAATAATTGGGAATTCAAGGAAATATAGGGTGATGAATTTTCCAAATTTCTAGATATTTCTAATATGTAAAAAATCATCCTTCAATGCATACATGTATTTTCTTTCATACATAGAGGTCCCGTACTTAAAAAAATTTCTTCAACATAAAATGTAAGAATATATAGAATAATTATAATTTCCTTATTTTTTAATGATAATAAAACTCTTTTTTTAATTTATTTTTATTTTTATATGAAAATGATAATTTTCCATAAAAAAAATTTAATAAATTATTTAAAGGATTTATGTAATGGTAAAAGACTTGTTGACACTTTAAAATATTCTATAATACATTTTTGGAGTTAGGCGTTGGGTTAGCATGATATTTCAGGGATCATAGAGCCTCAATATTGATATAATAAAAATATTAAATATATTATATCACGCGCACATGATTTTTACAAAATAATGGAAGATCCCCCAAATGGTGTTTTAAATAGAAAATCCAAGACCTCCATTAGGTCCAGAATATGTGTTTTACCCTAGGAACGACATAACCATTGTGTGTGTTGGGTGTTTGGTTAAATCACACGAGAGGGTATTTTATTTTAATATTTTTATTATATTTATATTTTTATTTTTTATTCCCTTATTCTTCCTCATACTACTTCATATGCCTAACCCTCCTTTTTCATGTGGGCCACAAATTAAAACCTTGTATTTCCACTGAATTTTGTCTACAAAAATTATTAATGCCTTAATGTGATGAATTAAAACCCTCCACAATCAGTTTTCAGTGGAAAGGAAAATTAAATCGGTGCTTTGAATTTTGAGTTTTGAAAGTTTTTATCATTTACACAGTTTAGGGTTCAAAATTGTAAAACCCCAAGATTCTATGATACGTTTCTCTTTGAATAATGCAATAACTTTTATTGTATGCAACTTCGAGTTCTAGCACACCATGACCAACCAAACTAGCAGTTATAAATTTTAATATCCACTTTTTGAAATTTTATAAATTTTATTTTTCAAAATGGACTTCATATTTGGATTTGGAATATCAAATTTAGCTTAGGGTGATTTTTTTGGTATTTTTCTGAATACTTTCAATTTTTGATGAATTGTGAAAAACACTATGTTATTGCTCAAAAAAGATTTTTTATTTAAATAATTTTTTATTTTATTTAAATTTATTTTAAGTAAAAATAGATACATAATACCTATATAAGTTCAATGTAATTCATTAGAGTCATTTTATAATAAAATTAGATGTATAAATTTTTATTGAGCTTTTAATGTGTTTTACCCACCTTCTAGGCACATTTGAAAATTTGTATTAAACATAATTTTACCTCTTCCGTGAATTGAATTTTAAAAATCATAAAGACATGGTTGACATTAGTAATTAAAATTTGGTTCAATAGGATGGACATAATTTTTTGTGAATAGTAACTTTTGAATTTTATTCACCATGGTTAAAAGTAAATAGGGAAATTAAAGGTAAAAATGATTTTATAATTACCCCAAAACATGTCCTAATTCTATTGGATAAGTTTATCTCAACCAAAATCAGCATTAGGAATAAAATATGATCTTATTTGATCCACTTGGATTATATTAGGACATTTATTATTAGTTTATTTAAAGAAGAGTTAAAAGTGTTAAATCCAAATTTTAATAACTAAAACATTTTTAATATAGGTTTATACATAAGATAAATTCGAATATAAATATTAATTAGAAATCTAATAATATTTCATACATAATGGTATTTTATTTATAATTTTTAGACATTAAATAATTAAATTTATTTATGACATAATGATGATGCAATAAGTACCTTATTAATGAAAGATTAACATAATTAACATTATAAATATCAAAATAAATGTAAATTGAGACTTTTTATGCATTCCAATAATTTTATAGGATAATATGACATGTTAGGGTTGATTGAATAATTTTTTTTCGAAGTGATAAAGTTTTTTTGACTTTTACAAAAACAAAATACCAAATAGTGTAAAAATTGACATAAATGAGTTTTTAAAACAAATACTAGATTATTTAATGATATAATATTCCTAAAAATATAAGGTTTGGCCAAAGGACTTATATAAGGTTATATATTTTAATGATGAACCACTTGGGGTTCTCTTGGATTTTTATAGTAAGTTTATTAACCATTTATTATAATAATAAAGAATACATGGTAAAATTTAAACTATTTAATTAAGAGTTAAATCTAAAAGATAAGGTTAATATGGTGACCTAAACCTATCTAAAACCTATTGGTTGAGAGGTTTTAGACCCATACCTACCTTAACCTCTAAATAAATCTATTTTTATCCATTATAAACTGAATATGATTTTATAATAAAATAATATTTCAAGGTTTTCCTAAAGTGACCCTCCCCTCCCTTATAAAAGGGTACTTCCCCTTCTCTCAAAATCACAACACTAAATCCATTTGGCTTGGCCAATCCCTGATCAAATATATTCCTGACTAACCTCCCTTAAACCTATAGGCATTACATTGATCATAAATCTAACCTAAGGAGCCCTTTTGATCAAATCAAAAGGAAGCACCCAAGGAAGAGGTAATAATTTAATCACCTCTTTCAAAGTTCTTTTCTTCTTCCACTTCCTATTTCTTTGTTGTTTCCATAAAAAAATAATAAATCTAATATATCATACATACTGTGATGTTATTATAAATATGGTACAACCATATTCATTATTCAATCCATCCTATGAATGACATAGTCACCATACATGCGTATATACAGCTTACCGTCTCCACTTCGTGGTGTAGTTTGCTATTCAACACTTCATTATTTGGATGGGTATAATAATGAAAATAATTTATGTTGATATTAAATATAAAATGTTAATTATTCTATATGTATGATATAAAATCCAATTACATATGATTTTACCATCAAAATAATGATATTGTTGCTCGTGCGTACGTACGGATTACTGTTTCCACAAACGCGATAAGATTCATTTACCAACGTAACCATTCAAGAATAATTTTCATTTTATGATTAAAAATAATGTTTAAGAACTAATATAATTCTGGATATGAATCAAATACAATCTATCCATAACAAACATGACTTACGTAGAAAAACATATAAAAAAATGAATTAGTTAACACCCGAAACAATGATACTACTAAAATATTATTAACAAAAAAATATTAGAAGATCATATATAATATCATATTTATATATATGGTTATTGTATAATTTAATAACAATGATTTAACTATTATACATGAGGTTAACGTAACCTCGACCAAGGAAAAGTACAAGATAAGGGTTAATTTTACAATCTCTTTATTTATCCGAGGTTGTTTATACGTAAGTATCTACCGGGACTTCTTTATCATCCACATTTGTGTTTCTTAAAAATATATTTCAAAACATATTTAATATTTTCTATAATATGGGTAAAATAAATATATACCCTTGTTTGACTTTTTATAAGTTTTTTGAAAAGAATCTTTCTGTCATTTTCCAAACAAGGTACTTTATGACCTTTTCGATGAATTAATGTAAGAATGTTTTTTTAACTTATACGGCGGGTGAAAATATTCTCCACTGTTATAACACCATAAAATATTCCCTTAAAAGATTATAAGAATATTTTAAAAATTAATATTTTCTTTTATAATTATGTGACTTTTAAATGATTTAAAAATAGAAAGAGATATTTCTCTCAAATAGTTTTGATTTCATCTATGTCAACATCCTTTCATAGATTTTACACTTTTTTGAAGTTGAATTATTATGATACAATCTTCCATATTGTATTGAAGGTTTTGTGATATGTTTGACCGTGGATGTGTTATTTTTATACCATTCATGGTTTATGGTTAAAGTATTCACATTTTGTATACTAGTTTTAATATGAATGTTTATGTTATGTTTCAACCTTTTCATATGAGGAATACATTGGAATTAGTAAGTGATGGGTGGAGCCCTCTATAGCTCTTAAATTAATCAATAGGTCTCATGAGAAAAACTAGTGTCTTGGAATAAGGCCTTGAAAAAAATCTTATTTGTAGTCTTAGCACAAGGCCTTGACTATGTGGTTATGATGTCCATCATTATGCATTCTATCATTATGAAATTAGCTATTGATATTAAATGTGATTATTCGACTAGTAGAATATACATGTGAATAATTAAATGGAGTTATTTGATTTATCTTTTCCATATTATTCTGAATTTTATGTTTAAAAGGATTGTGTTTTAGTGTTATACATTAACTTAAATATTTATGATTTTTTATGATAGTTTCTGCTATATTGTTATCCTTACTGAGAAACTGAGCTCACCCCTTTCTTATGTTTTCTTTTTCCTAGGATGTGGAGAAGTATATTATGATTAACATATAGAGATAGGACAAAGGATATGAGTTTGGTCATAGGGGACACAATTTTTTTTATTTCATGATGTAATGTAAAACTTATGTATAGTACTTCCAAGCCTACTAAACTAATCAGAATTTCAAGACATGATCTCTTGTTATCATGCCAATGTTATGTAATAATGCACCGACTTTGGGTAACTAGGGTCGGGGAGTTATAGTTGGTATCATAGGAAGTTTAGTATAATCCTTGGAAACTAGATTTAGAAAAACTCTGATTAGAGAACATTACCCTAAGATATATTTTGAGGATTATTATAGAAGAACTTCCTAGAATTTTGGTAATGTAGAGATTTTGTGAGTTTTCTAAGAAATATATCCCTATCTGGATATAAGAAGGTAGAGGAAACTATGGCATAAAAGTACCTAGGAGTGAAAAATCTGACAAGGAGTTTCAGACCTGACCTGGGGTATCCTAGTACACGACAACAGACCTTACTGCACTCTTGGTTATGAAAATCCTAGGGGATATGCTTAGGATAATTAACATTTTCTTTACAAACCATTTTGAATTATTTATGAGTAAATACCTCCTCAAAGAAAACATATTTTATAATTATGGATTATATACATAAACTATTCAATTTATGTTAGGTATTTTACTAGTTTGGAATTATGTATTGCGATTCATAAACTAATCTAGTGTATGCCATTATTTAGAAATGAAGCCTAGTGGAAGGAATGGAAACCATATAAACACACATAATCTATGTAGGGATTTCCCTCCTACTCTAGATAATTATAATGGATTTGGTGATAAAACCGGTGCTGAACAACTTATAACCATACTAGGACAACTTACTCAGGTTATGAATAATAACCTTACCCGTATAGAGAACCCTGATCCACAAAGCAGAGGATCAATGTTAGACCACTTCATGAGGAAAAAACCACCAAAATTCAATGGGAATACAAATCAATTTGTAGCTAAGCAATGGATAAGTTCCTTAGTGAAAATATTTCATACTTTGGAGAGTTGTGAAAGGGAAAAAGTTGTCATTTCATTTTATCACCTCACGGGAGATGAAGATCAATGGTGGTCATTAATTCAAAACACAAAGGAGGATAAAGAAGTATAAAATATGAAATGGAGGGAGTTTAAAGACATTTTCTTAAAAAAATAATTTCCTCATGACCATCGAGCAGATATGGAAAGAAAATTTCTGAGTCTGAGGAAAAAGGAGGATGAGAATGTCACAAAGTATGAGGCTAACTTTACAAGGTTATCAAGGCATGTAGAAGATTATACAAGTAACCCAAGGAGTAAGAAAAATTGATTATTTGTTGGGTTAAAACCATTTCTCCATCTATCATTAGTCTCACAATCCTTCTCATCGTATGAAGATATTGTCTCATGTGCTATCAAGAAAGAAAATGAATTCTCTATTTATTACGACTTTAAATCAAAGCAAGAAAAGAAGTGATTTGCTAAACACTCTGGAAATGGAAATAAGAGGAATATGAGAAAGTTAAATTTCCATCCTGCATTAAATTTGGGAAGAAACACCCCGGTACTTGCCTGAAGATAATGGGTGGCTGTTACATGCGTGGTGGAAAAGGCCACCAAGCTCATGATTTCAAGGGAAAGAAAGAGGCTGTTAATGTTGAATGCTACAATTGTAGAGAAATGGGGGCATTGTAAAAATTAATGTCCTAATCACTAAGGAAACTTACCTTTGAAAAGGACAAGGGAGAAAGGCCATGCTTATGCGATCACTACTACTGAGGTTGAAGCTCCAAATGATGTGGTGGTAGATAATTTAATGGTTTCCTAAAATTTAGACAATGCTTTATTTGATTCTGGATCATCACATTGTTTTAGACCTTCCTAGTTTGCTAATAAAATTATATATTTACAATTTGATTTAACAAGGTAGTTGTTAGTCGAAACTCCTAAGAGAAGTATCATTGAAACTAATTTTTGTGAATCAGTTCCCATTTGGGAATATAAACGTGCTCTATCTACTCATCTTATCATCATACCCATGATTGAATTTGATATAATCCTCGGTATGGATTGGATTTCAGACCATGATGAGAAAATTTATTGTAAGAAGAAGAATGTTACAATTTTTTATAATGATAAGGAGTCCCATATCTTTAGAGAAAAAAAATCACCATATGATTCTCATCTAGATCCACCCCTAGCAGCTCTACTAAATTCAGTTATTGGGGAGGAATAGAGTGAAATAACTATGAGTGAGGAAAGGAATGTTCAAATAGAGGATGTACCTATTGTGAAATAATATGTTGATGTGTTTCTACAGGATTTACCTGGACATCCTCTGGAATGAGAAATTGAGTTTTCCATTGATTTAATTTCAGGTTCAAGGCCCATATCGAAGAAACCTTATAGAATGAACACTGTGGAATTAGTGGAACTAAAGAAACAACTAGAGGAATTGAGTAATAAAGGATTTATTTTCCCTAGTGTTTCTCCATGGAGAGCCCCTATTATTTTTGTTAAGAATAAATATGGATCTATGAGGTTCTGCATTGACTACAGGGAGATCAATGCTATAATAATAGAGAAAAAGTATCCCCTACCTCGCATTGATGATTTATTCGATCAACTTCACGGGGCTCAATATTTTTCAAAGATTGACCTTCGATCTAGATATCATCAGTTGTGTGTGAAGAAGGAAGACATTTCGAAGACAACATTTTGTACCAGGTATGGGCATTATGAGTTTACAATAATTCCTGTTGGACTAACTAATGCGCCCTCTATCTTCGTGAATCTAATGAATAGAGTTTTCAAGTAATATAGTTATATATTTTAGTGGTATTTATTTATGATATCTTGGTTTTCTCCAAAATCTATTAAGATCATGAAACTCACTTGCCCACTACTCTAAATATTCTTAGGAGAAATGAATTAGATATAAAGTTTAGAAAGTGTGAATTCTAGCTTTAGGAGATTTCTTTTATTGGATATATTATCTATAAGGATGGAATATCTTTTGATCATTCTAAGACAAGATAAATACAAGAATGACTAGCACTGATGAGTATAAGTGAGGTACATAGTTTTATTGGTTTAGCAGGTTATTATCGACATTTTTTCCAGAATATTTCCCTATTGGATAACCCATTAACCAAGATCACTTGTAAAGGGGTTGAATTTGTTTGGAAAAAATAATGTGAATAATTTTTTAAATAACGGAATAGAATATTAGTCAATGCTCATATCTTTACATTACTATCGGGGAATGATGGGTTTGTTTTTTATAGTGATGCTTTAAAGAAAGTACTTGGTTGTGTCCTTATGCCGAATGGTAAAGTTATTTCCTATGCATCACGACATCTAAAAATTCATGAAAAAAAACTATCCCACTCATGATCTTGAGTTAGCAGCTGTAATCATTTTTTTGAAGATATGAAGATACTATCTCTATGGTGAAACATGTGATATATATACTGATAACAAGAGTTTGAAGTATATTTTCTCACAGAAATAAATCAACATAAGGAAAAGATGATGGATTGAACTACTCAAGGATTATGATTTCACTATACACTACCACTCAAGGAAGGAAAATAAGGTGGAAAATGATTTGAGTAGAAAGGATCATGGAGTTTTGAACAAGATGAAAGTTGAAAGGGATCCTATGTTCCTGGATCTAGTAAATATGGATATAGGAATAATCATGGGAGGTGAAACATCAATACTTTTTTAAATTGTTTCGAAAATATCTATACCAAAAAGGATAAAAAGTTCTCAGACTGATGATGAGGAGTTTCAAAATAAAATTAAAGCAGTGAATGATGGGTGATTGATTGAATTCGTATATGAAGATGGAATTTTAAAATTTGGGAAGAGACTTTGTGTTCCTAACATACTTGATCTAAAAAGAGAATTGTTGGATGATGCTCAAATCTCCAATTTCTCTATACACCCTAGTAGAAATTATATGTATAGAGATTTGAAAGAACATTTTTGGTGGAACAAAATGAAGAGGGAGATTGCTGATTATGTGTCATGATATATGGTTTGTCAAAAGTTGAAGGCTGGAAGACAACATCCTAGAGGAGTCATGCAACCTCTTCCCATACCTGAGTGGAAATGGGATGATGTTACGATGTAATTTGTCATGGGGATACCAAAGAATCCTAGAAGGAATGATACAATACGGGTCATTGTTGATCGTCTTATCAATTCAACACATTTTATTGCTATAAGATAAGATTTACCACTTGAACATTTAGAAAGAATATATATTAATGAAATTTTAAGACTTAATGGAGTATCCCTATCAATTGTTTCTGATCGTGATCCCCATTTTACATAAAGATTCTGGAAAAGTCTTCAGAAGGACCTGAATACTAAACTTCATTTGAGCACTGCCTTCCACCCTCAAACTGATGGACAATCAGAACTGACAATTCAAACCTTATAAGACATGTTGAGATCTTTATCACTTGACTTTCAAGGTATGCAGGATTAGTATTTACCTCTAGTAGAATTTTCCTATAACAATAGCTTCCATTCAAGTATTCATATGGAACCATATGAAGCATTATATGGAAAGAGATGTCGCACACCAACTTGTTGGGTTGATTTTGGTGAAATAAAACTCATAGGCACATAACTTGTTAAGGAAACAATGGAAAAGGTGAATATTATCCAAACCTTCATCAAAGCAGCTCAAAGTAGGCAAAATATTTTTGCCGATAACTGAAGGAAAGATTTAGAATTTCAATTAGGAGATCACATTTTATTTAAGGTATCTCCATGTAAGGGTGTTATACGATTCAGTAAGAAGGGTAAATTAAGTCCTAGGTACATCAGAACATTCGAAATTCTAAAATGAATTGGAGTTGTGGCTTATCATTTTGAAATGCCACCAAGTCTCTCCAAATTTCATGATGTGTTCCACGTATCACTGTTGAGAAAATACATGTCTGACCTAATTCATGTACTCACCTATGAAGAAATAGAACCAGAACCTAATCTGTCTTATTATGAAGTGCCTATAAAAATTCTCGATACTAGAGAACAAGTGTTGAGAAACTGGACGACTCGTCTGGTAAAAGTTCTATAGAGAAACCGTAATATGGAAGAGGCAATGTGGGAACCTAAGGAGCTTATGATGAATAACCACCCGAATATTTTTATGTAGTAGTATTAGAGAAATTTCAAGGATGAAATTATTTTAAGGAGGTATGAATGTAACACCCCAAGCTTCCACAATATGTTTCTCTTTGAATAATGCAACAACTTGCGATGTACGCAACTTCGTGTTCTAGCACACCACGACCAATCAAACTAGCCATTATGAATAGTAATACCCACTTTTTGAAAATTTATAAATTTTATTTTTCAAAATGGACTTCATTTTTGTATTCATAATATCAAAATTTGCTTAGGGTGAATTTTTGGTATTTTTATGAATATTTTAATTTTTGATGAATAGTGAAAAACACTACGTTATTATTTAAAACCGACTTTTTATTTAAATGATTATTTATTTTATTTAAATTTATTTTAAGTAAAAATAGATACATAACACCTATATAAGTGAAATTTAATTTATTGGAGTCATTTTATAATAAAATTATATTTATATAATTTTATTGAACTTTTAATGTCTTTTACCCACCTTCTAGGAACATTTGAAAATTTGCATAAAACATAATTTTACCACTTCTGTGAATTTAATTTCAAAAATATAAGAGACATGGTTGACATAATTAAGTAAAATTTTGTTTAATAGGATGAAAATAATTTTTGGTGAATAGTAACTTTTGAATTTTATTTACCACAGTTAAAAGTTAATAGTGTAATTAAAGATAAAAATGATATTATAATTACCCTAACACATGTCCTAATTCTATTGGATAAGTGTATCTAGACCAAAATAAACCTTAGGAATAAAATATGTTCTTTTTTGATCCACTTGTATTAGATTAGTACATTTGTTATTATTTTATTTAAAGAAGAGTTAAAAGTGTTAAATTAAAATTTTAATTAATTAAAATTTTTAATATAGAGTTATACATAATATATATTAGAATATAAATATTAATTAGAAATATAAAAATATTTCCTACGTAATGGTATTTTATTTATAATTTTTAGACATTAAATAATTAAATTTATTTATGACACAATGATGATGCAATAACTACCTTATTAATGAAAGATTAAAATAATTGATATTATAAATATCCAAATAAATTTAAATTGAGACTTTTGATGAATTACACTAATTTTCCAGGTTAATATTACATGTTAGGGTTTATTAAATAATTTTTTTTCATAGTGATAAATTTTTTATGACTTTCAAAAAAACAAAATACCAAATAGTGTCAAAATTGACATAAATGAGTTTTAAAAACCAATACTATATTATTAAATGATATAATATTCCTAAAAATATAAGGTTCAACAAAAGTACTTATATAAGGTTAGATAAGTCAATTATTAACCACTTGGGGTTCTCTTGGCTTTTTATAGTAATTTTATTAATCATTTGTTATAATAATACAAGAAAAATGGTAAAAGTTATATTATCCAACTAAGAGTTAAATCTAAAAGATAAGGTTAATATGGTCACCTAAACCTGTATAAAACCTATTGGTTGAGAGTTTGTCGACCCTTACACACCTTATCCTTGAAATAAATCAATTTGGATCTATTATAAACCAAATATGATTTTATAATAAAATAATATTTCATGCTTTTCCTAATGTGACTCTCACGTCTCTTATAAAAGGGTGCTTCCCCTTCTCTCAAACTCACACCTCCAAATCCATTTGGCTCAGCCAAACCCTGCTCAAATATCTTCCCAAATACCCTCAATTTAACCTAGAGGCATTACTTTTATTAGAAATCTGACCTAAGGATCCATTTTGATCAAATAAAAATGAAGCACCTGAAGTAGAGGTAATAATTTCATGACCTTTTTCAAAGTTCTTTTCTTCTACCACTTCCTCTTTATTTGTTATTTCTATAAAAAAATAATAACTCCAATACCTTATACATACTGTGATGTTATTATAAATATGGTACAACCGTATTCATTATTCTATCCATCCTTTGAATGAAAAAGTCACTATACATGCGTACGTTCGGCTTAGCGTCTCCACGTCGTGTTGTAGTTTGTTATTCAACACATCATTATTTGGATGGGTATAATAATGAGTTGCATTTATGTTAAAAAAAATATAAAATGTTAATGATTCTGTATATATGATATACCATCCAATTACATATGATTTTACCATCAAAATAATGATATTGTCGCTCGTGCGTACTTACAGATTACTATCTCCACGAACACGATAAGATTCATTTCCCCATCACAACCATTCAAGAATAATTTTTATTTTAAGATTAAAAATAATTTTTAAGAACTTAATATCATTCTGGATATGAATCAAATACATCCTATATATAACAAACATGACTTACATAGCAAAATATATAAATGAAAACGAATCAGTTAACACCCGAAACAATGATACTACTGGAATATTATTAACAAAAAAAGATTAAAAGATAATATATAATATCATATTTATGTATATGGTTCTTTTATAATTTAATAAAAATTATTTATCTATCATACAGTAGGTTAACACACCCTTGACCAAGGAAAGGTATAAAGGTAAGGGTTAATTTTACAATCTCTTTATTTATCCGAGGTTGTTTATACGTAAGTATCTACTGGGACTTTTTTATCATCCACATCCATGTTTCTTAAAAATGTATTTGAAAACATTTTTACTATTTTCTATAATACAGGTTAAAGTCATTTATACCCTTGTTTTAATTTTTATAAAATGTTTTGAAAGGATTCATTTCATTTTTTTTCAAACAGGGTACTTTATGACCTTTTTGATGAATTAAGGTAAGAATTATTTTAACTTATATGGTGGGTGAAACTATTTTCCACCGTTATAAACCCTTCAAAGCTTCCCTTCCAAGTTTATAAAAGTATTTTAAAAATAAATGTTTTCTTTTATAATTACTTGAATTTTAAATGATTTCAAAATAGATATATATATTTCTCTAAAATGGTTTTGATTTCATCTATATCGACATCCTTTTATGGATTTTACACTTGTTTGAAGTTGAATTATTATGATACAATCATCCATTTTGTATTGAAGGTTTTGTGATATGTTTAACTGTGGATGTGTTATTTTTATACCATTCATGGTTTATGGTTAAAGTATTAACATTTCGTATGCTATTTTTAATATGAATGTTTATGTTATGTTTCAACCTCTTCACATGAGGAATACATTAGAATTAGTAAGTGACAGATGGAGCTCACTATAGATCCTCGATGCATCAGTAGGTCTCATGAGACAAACTAGTATCTTGGAACAAGGCCTTGACAAAATCTTATTTTTAGTCTTGGCACAAGGCTTTGACTATATGGTTATGATGTCCGACATTATGCATTCCATCATTATGAAATTATCTATTGATATTACATGTGATTATTCAACTAGAAGAATATCCATGTGAATAGGTAAATGATGTTATTTGATTTGTCTTTGCCATATTATTCTGAATTTTATGTTTAAAAGGCTTGTGTTTTAGTCTTATACATTACCGTAAATATTTATGCTTATTTATGATACTTTCTGCTATATTGTTATCCTTACTGAGCAAATGAGATAACCCCTTTCTTATGTTTTCTTTTTCCCAAGATGTGAAGAAGTATATTATGATTAACCTATAGTGATAGGACAAAGGATATGAGTTTGGTCAAAGGGGACACAATGTTTTTTTATTTCATGATGTAATGTAAAACTTATGTATGTTTCTAGTACTTCCAAGGAAACTAAACTAATTGGTCTTTTGAGACTTGATCTCTCGTGATCATGCCAATGTTATGTAATAATGAACTGAATCTCGGAAAATAGGGTTGGGGCATTACATAAATAGCCAAACCTCTTTGTTTTCAGTATTGGATAATCCTACTAAGTTCAGGTGACACTTGAACATCCTTGCACGGTATGAGATTACCCGATTTAGGTTTCTCATCTAGTTCCAGGAATGCAAGACATTGTCCTACTTCCTACCAGGTGATGCACCTAACAATTTTTTGTGGGTTAGTTTTTTCTTTTTATTTTATTATTTATTTTCTTCCTCTATTTTTTTTTCACCGATTCTAGAATAGGAACTAGTATAGTTATTGAACGATAAAAATCTATTTTTATCAAGGGATAATTCCACAATATTATCAATGGATAATTTATAAAAAACTTATCAAAGGATAATTTATTAATAATTATCTAGTGATAATTATAAACCATTATCAGGTGATAATTATAAACAATTATCAAGTGATAATTATAAATAATTATCAAGTGATAATTATAAATAATTATCAACGATAGTTACATCAGAATGTCTATGGTTAATTTATAAAAATTATCAAAATATGGTTGTGTACAATTATCTATGGATAAATATATGGTATTATCAAAAGATAATTAAAGTAATCCATAAAATGATATTTTTCATAGAATTGGCAAAGGATAATTTATAAGAAATTATCATAATATATTTTTAAAAGAATAATAATATTATTGGACAAAGTATAATTTATAAAAATTATCAAAGTATAGTTATGAAAATTATTGAAGGGTAATAATTTAGATTTTCAATGAATAATTATAAAGGATCATCACATGTGTTCTTAAATTAATTTAGAGATATTATAACATCTAAGGTATTTTTATAATTATTCTTGTGTAAAATATTTCTAACACATGTGTTGGCCTAAAATGATAATTTAGAAATTATCCATGAGAGATAATGCATCATCTCATGTGTTATTTTATTTATTTTTGAAATAAAATAACTGTTTTTTTGTTCTAGGATATTTTGATTAACCTCAAGACTTAATTTGTTGATAACTATGATAATAAGGCCTACAAGGAGGTTTTCTTGACTTTTGAGGTTTCCACTCCACCTATCAAACCACATAAGGTGGGTTATCCTTACAGTTGACGTCGATGACTTTTGAGGTAGATAGTTCCTTAACTCTTGGGGATTTTGTTACACATATTTCCATATTATGATTTATATATTTCCATAATTAATATTTTTTCTTGACTGTGATCACATGTGGTTGTGTGTATCCCACGAAACCCATTGTGATATTTTATTCCATAATATTTTCTAGAGTAACTTGTTTCCATGTTTGATTACGACCACATGTTGTTATGTGTTGCTACTTTTTCCTCATGATGATATATTATGCCCGCCATGTATGATTTACCC
This sequence comes from Viscum album, assembly GCA_963277665.1. Lineage (NCBI taxonomy): Eukaryota > Viridiplantae > Streptophyta > Magnoliopsida > Santalales > Viscaceae > Viscum > Viscum album. The sequence goes on along the minus strand of OY728130.1, from coordinate 480,279,841 downwards.
TATGATTTATGTTTCCATTTCCTTGGGTTGTGATTTTTATTAGACATAGGAGGAATGTCATGTGATTTTTATCCCTCATACGGAAAGTGTTCTAGATTATGATGATGACCACGATGGACTTGATCATAGGTAAGGGAAATGATGGTCTTGGGGCATGACCCAAGGAATCACATTAGGGGAATGAAGGTATTGGAGCCCAACCTGAGGGGCATTATGGTATGGGGGACTAACATATGGTAGCACATTCGGGGAATGAAATAATGGGGGACTAACCCAAGGAATAGATGGAGTATGATAGTATGAGGGGCTAACCTATGAAAAAGCTGGGATACAATGGTCATGGGGTCTAATCCAACTTGATACCTTGATACCGTTAGGAAAAGTGTTACACTACTAGCACCTTTTTGTTGGTCATAGCTTGATACTCAAGAGGTGGGGGTGAATTGAGTTACTATAAAACTTTATGTCTAAAAATTCTTGTTTAAAAATCCCCTAATTTCAAAACTAATAGTGGCCAATTAACCAAAGTAGCAGATTTATAAAAGTTTTTGTTTGTTCCAAATATTTTTCAAAGATTGACTAATTATCAGTTAAAACAATATATGTTATTATTATAACTTTTCAAATTATTCTACTAATATAAATTCTAATATAAACACTATCTAAGATTAACTATCAAATAGAGGTTAAGTTTTCTGAAATAATAATAGAAACAGAGAAAACAAAACATGAAATCACATAATAGAAGTAAAAAAAGTGGTTCAGTCTCAAGAAAAGAACTAATCCTCTCCACATGGTGATCACTTGACCCCAAGTAATTTATATTAAATAAACTTGATCCACACCCTTTATCGGGGTAAAAATAGTATAAAAACTATCTAGGTCACTAAACCTCTTCCTCAGATTTTGTGGGAGTGTAAAATAGATAGACAAGCCACACATGGACCTCTTTCACTATTATTCATGCGATTGTAAATGTAAAAGTTTGTGAAGATATCTAATTATCTTATTGTTTATAATAAAAGTCATTATGTGTTAAACAAAAGAGATACACATCGCTTGAAATGTAAAATAAAGTACACATGTATGGAAAAAAGAGTTTAGAATGCTATGTGTGATGTTCTATGAATCTTATGCACTCTTTCAGGATTGTCGAAGTGAAGATGGAGTCACCTTCAAGAAACAAATTGCAAAATAGAGAGTCATGGTTGCTTCTGTTTTCTATTCCAAATGAGGTAAAAGATTATTTGAAGTGCTTTTTCCTCTAAGTTACTGCTGTAGATATTTTTGGACTTTTGGTTCTTAGTAGTGTCTTAGTTTATACATAGTAGGTAAATATTATATTTTTCTCTAAGGTGCACAAACAGCTTTGGGTGTTTCTTCCGGGTCGCTTATTTCTCACACTATATGTCTTTTTGATTGAGATATTCCCTTCATATAGACAATTATCATGTTCTCTGGTACCTCATACCTCATAATGGTCTTGGTCATCATTCAACATTGTCTACAAAAGATAGACATACTTGTTAATATAATAAGAAGTACTAAATTTCATAAATATGACAGTTAGAGGTAAGTTTGAATTTAATAGATTGATCATCAGTAACTTAGTATATCAGTAGCTCATACTATCAGTGTCATATACTATTGGTAGGTCATTCTATCGGTAGATCATATCTATTGGTAGATGATGAGTTGGTAGCTTGGCTATCGGTAGCTCATACTTAGAGAACTTCTGTGTTTCGGTCAGTCAGGCTATCTGTAGGTCAGACATTGGAAGGTCAGGCTGTTGGTAGGTCAGGGTATTGGTAGGTCAGGCTGTCAGTAGGTAATGCTATAGGTAGGTTAGGATATCATTAGGTCATAATTAAAAAAAATTCTGAGTCTCTCTTTCAGTGAATCGGTTTATCCGTATCTTATGTCGTCAGTAGCTCATGTATTAGTGACTTTTCTATTGGTAGTACACAAATCCGTATCTCATAATGAAACCAAAATCTATAATTTTGTTTTATGATGTAAACATTAATAGCAGAGGATAAGATTATAATTGAAAATTATTAAACACAATTTTTCTTAATAAATCATAATTAACATAGTTAAGACTGATTTGTGATCATTAAAACTTGATGAGGTCAACAATCTCCCCCTTTTTGATGATAAAAAATCATGGAATTATATATAAAAATAATTTAATTGATTTATGAAAATCAGTTCAAAAATATGCTTAACACATTAAAAAAATTATTGAGATGAAATATTTTTAGGAAAAAAAGCATAGATTACTTGATAAATCAGATTTCTTCTTAAATGGTCTTTGTTAATTACGTGTTCTCTTTTAATCTTAAGAGAGAGATGCCATATTATTTCTCCCACTTTTGAGAATATTAAAAAGGTAAAATAAAAAGAAATAATAGATAAGTAAATAACAATGACATGAAATCATATAGAGTATTTCATTAATCAATTAATATAAGGGATAACACAAATAGTACAAAAAAGTACATCAAATCCCTATAAAAAATCCAACTACTTCTTCCCAGAATCATCAACCTTCCCTTTACCCTTATTAGAGTCACTGAAATCAAGGACAGGAGCAGTAGGGACAAAATTAGTAGTAGCAGAATGGGCATATCCAATAGTGAGTGAAGATAGAGGTACACCTATAAAAACATAAGGAGTTAAGCTTGGGATAGAGGAAAAATGAGGTCCTGTTTTCTCATGAATGATTGGCCTGATCTAACTCAGATCCTGAGTAGGGGTCATGGTTATAGGTGACAAAAGGGTAAAAGAAGACAATCCATGTCGGATGGGAGTAGGATATGGAGCAAAAATATCTGTGATATGACGATGAAGGTATGTATTGATCAGATTAATGAAATACTTGATGACCTCACCACCATATTCCACAGCTTTCTAAAAGTCATCTTTTTTTCCCCTGAATTTATCAAGAGTAAGAGTAAATGATTTTAACTTCTAAACTTGGTTTATGAAAGGATTGGTCGTTGGAGGCAACCTCAAATTGTCCACTAAATACTTGAAGTGACTGGTTAGATGATACTTGGTATAACCCCTATTGAAATAGAAATATACCTTCTTGGTAATATTCTCCTTAGCATTGGTAGCACCTTTAGTGAAAAACCAAACCATGTAATGAATATGATCATAATTATACTTAATTTTAGAAAGACTATCCTGGTCAATGCCACCCATCATGGTATGTATCTCTTCTATAATCACTGTTCTAACCATATCAACATTTAGAGAGTGAGAAACCAGAGTTGTATAGCTAGTTGAACCTTGGACTATATCTATGATGTCTATCCTTAATTGGTTGACATAAAAACATCATTTTGAGATGGAATAGAGGTAGGATCATTAGTCACTACATATTTTACAATATATTTCAAAATTTCTAGATCAAAGGTTGGAGGAGGAGGTGAATCATCCTTAGAAGATTCAAAATAGGTTTCTCTAAGCACTTTTAGAACTCGGTCCAAAGACTACTTATAAATAATTTTCAATTTATTAATGGACAAAACCATCTCAGTCAAATCATTTCTCATCTTTTTATTATCTAAAACAACATCTTCTACAAGAACTATCAACCTTGGATCAACCTAAGATAAAACTATATTAGTAATCAACTCAACATCTCTTTCACTAATTATAAAAATAGGAGTAGGTAGATGTAAAGGTTTTCATCGAATAGTAGCCAATAGTTCTTATTTGATAGAATTTAAATCAGATCTGGTGATATATTAAAAAGGTTCTAAACCAACCATAAGAGTGGAAGCAATCCTCTCCTCTAAATCAATAAAATCCAATCCAAGAGTCACATACCCTGGGTCCTTCCTCTATATAGGTACAATTATATCATCGAGGAGATCAAGCAAATCAAAATTATCTCTTTTATCTTGTCTCTTCCACTTAGCTAATGTAATTATTTGTGAATAAACCAACTCCCTAACTATATTCACAAATTCATCTCTTACAACTTTTACTTTCTCCTAAACAAGGACAACATGAGTTCTCTCTTCAACCACAACTGGTTCATCAAGAGTAACAAGAGATCTATCTTTAAGTAAAACTAGCTCAGTAGCCTTGTGGGATTCCAAAACTTCTTTAACATGAGCATTAGGTGCTACATGTGGTGTGACAAATAGTTTAGGTTCTACTAAAGCTGTGCCAATAGGTTCTGAATTAGCACCTTTATCATCATCTGTATGATTTGATTTACTTTCTGAACCATTAGTCCCTTTATCTTCCCTTTAACTTCAATTTTATCTTCCACCTTTATTATATTCCTCAGCATCTTCTTCAACTTCATCATTATCCTCATCTTCCTCAACTTCTTCCTCAACTTCTTCAACTTCTTCCTCCTCTTCTTCCTCACTTATACTTCAATCTTCTTCTCCACATTCTTCTTCACTATCTGATCTAATTTTATACTCAGCATCCTAAGAATCTTTAGTCTCATCACTATAATTCTCAGTCAAAAGTGATTTCTTCTAAGGTAAATGTATTGGAGGACTTACAGGACCATAAGACATCCTTTCTGGACTATCAGAAATGTTAGGATAACTCCTGTCATCTATACGAGACTCATTTCCTTGACCTTCCTTATCCACATCCTCCTCAAAATTCTCACCAGCTTTATCTGGTCCAATACCAAGACCAACCATGTTCCTCATCCTTGAGGGATGATCAACTGAATCGAAACCTTCATACAACTTGTCATTATCCTCAACCCACATTTTCTTTCATGGGTTCTAGATAATCCTCATCATAATACATATAACATTATTTAATTAGAAACTATCACAAACTGAAATGTTCTCTTCACTTTCATTTACAAATCCTTTATTCTTTAACATGGATAAGATAATATTTTGGTAAAATAGGGAGTTTTTCTTGCATGAAGGTTTGATCATATCACCAATATGAACCATTATATATTTTCACAAATTCACCTTCTGAAATTTCTTCAAAATATATAGCAGATAAACATCCTAAAACCTAAGATATGTAAAATATTCTTTCATAATACACAACTAGTGTTGGATGAATTTTAAAAAAGCATGCACTCACCATCCAGCTTAGTTGAAATAATTCTTCTATGTTCTACATTTCCTGTTAACTTAGCTAGAGAAACCTCATAGATGAAGAAATCACTAGTGGGAGTTGCACTCCCCTGATGATCATAACATATACCTTCATGAGGTAACTTTTTACAATCTTCCCAATGCTTAGATGAGAAAGACACTCCTCTTCCACCTATTATTGACTTTATCCAGAACAACTCAGCTCCTTCCAGCAGAAAATCAACATTGAGGTAGAACTCATGCACTAGCCTCGGATAGAATATCCTCTATTTATTGGATAACCACTCCAAACACCCTTGGGATTGCAACAAATTCATTATAAGGGACTTACTAGACAACATCCATTCTGAATGCACATCCTTCTTAGAGGTTATGATAGGGATTACGTAGTCATGAAAAATAGTTTTAGGCTTAGTCTTAGACAAACTAGACTGGACTCTTTTCTTCTTGAATAGATGCAACTCATCCTTGTATATTTTAAAAATTCACTTGAGATGAGATATTGAGAGTGGTTTGAAGGGATTTTTTTGAGAGAGAGAAAGGTACAAGCTCAGGAGAGAAAGGTTCAAGGGAATGAGTCCGAGAGTAAGAGAGTGAGGGTAAAAAGTATTTTGATAGAACCTTAATTTTATCACTTAGGGATTTGAAAACATAAAACACTAAAAGTGGGTTAAAATAATACAAAACAAATAGAACAAAATTGTTTCAAATTATAGATATAGAAAATAAAATAATTAAACACAGGTCGGTGATATACATCAGTGAGATCCATCAGTACATCACCATCAGTGAGACATCATTGGTGAGTCACGTCGGTGAGGCATCATCGATGATTCATGTCGGTGAGACATCATAGGTGAGTCACGTCTGTGAGACATCATCGGTGAGTCACATCGATGAGGCATCTTCAGTGAGTCATGTTAGTGAGAAATCATCAGTGAGACCTAAAAAATTGATCATTTTTAACTCATGTTTGATGTAACTCATCCTCTCAGAATTTTAAGGCTTAGTAAAAATATCAGCAAGATGATGTTATGTGCCAATTAATTCAAGAGTTATGTCACATTTTTGATAATTATCACTCAAAAAGTGATGTCTTACATCAATATATTTTGTTCTAGAGTGACTATGGACATGTCTAAACTAATATCCATAATCCAACTATGTGTGTTTCATCCACAAAATCTGAGCACGAAAATTACAAGTTTCTATATATTCAAATTCTGTAGTAGATAATGAAATAGACTTTTTATTTTTTACTACACCATGATACTAAATACTTTCCCAAAAAGTGAATTGTTCTAGAGGTGATTTTCTATCTTACATGAAACCACCAAAATCAGCATCAGAATAACTAACTAAATCAAAAGGTTATCCTCTTGGATTGAACAATCCTAATTTAGTAGTATACTTGAGGTATTTGAAATTTCTTTTAACATTAGTTAAATGAGATTATATAGGGTTTTCTGAAAAATGATCACACATAAACAAAATAAACATAATATCAGGCCGACTAATAGTCAAGTAGATAAGACTACCAATTATAAATTTATAATTGATTTGATCAACAGATTTTCAATTTTCATCAAGATCACATTTATAGGTGGTACTCATTGGAGTATCACTAATTTTACTAATATCAATGTTAAGAAATTTCAAAATAACTTTAGTATACTTTGATTTAAAATAATACCTTCTTTATTTCTAAAAATTTGAAATCCAAGAAAGAATTTAAGTTCTCCCATTAAACTCATTTCAAATTCATTTTGCATCATTTTTATAAAATCAACACATAAATAATGTTTTGAAGATCTAAAGATAAAATATTCAACATATATTTTAACAAATAAAAAATCTTTAGAGATTATTTTTACGAAAAGAGTAGGATCAAAAATACCTTTTGAAAAACCTTTTGAAATAATAAAAGTGCTGATCCTATCATACCAATATCTTGGAGACTATTTTAATCTATACAAGTCTTTAGTTTATTTGAAAACATGATTTGACAAAATGAGTGTTTGCAAAACTTGGGGGTTGTTCCAAAAAAAATCCTCAACTATATACCCATTCAGGAATTAACTTTTATCATCCATTTGATATAGTTTGAAGTTAAGATGTGTTTCATATGCTAGCATAATTCTAATGGTTTCATGTCTGGAAACTAGTGAAAAAGTTTCTTCATAGTCAATTGCTTCTTCTTGACTATATCCCTATGCAACCAGTCTAGCCTTATTTCTCACTATGGTACCATATTCATCCACTTTATTTCTAAACACCCATTTAGTGCCTATAGTCAAGATGTATTTGGGTATATCAGCAAGTTTTCATATTTTATTTCTTTAAAACTAATATAATTATTCTTGCATATCCATTACCCAAAATTCATCATTGATATTTTTAGGTTCAAGCTATGAAAAAAGGCTTTATGTTCAACCTGGTTCTTAAGGGAAGCTCTAGTCTGTGTTCCCTGATCAATTCTCTAACTACAACATCTAAGAGATTATTCTTAAGAGTTATAACAAATCTAAAAAAATAAGGGCTAGTTATTTCAGTTATTCTATAGGTTTGGGTTCACTATTATCAGATTCTGGAGATTTTATAGAACTGGAGGATTTTTTTTCTTGCTTAACAGAAGAGCCAGAAGGTTTACCATTTATGTTCAAATTGGATAGATCATCATCAATATTTTCTAGGGAGGTTTTAGGTTCATATGGATCTATTTCATCAAATTTGATATGTACATATTCTTCCACACACTTGGTTATTTTATTGAATTCCTTATATGATTTTATATAGGTTGAATAGCCTAGGAAAATTACTTCAACACTTTTGCAGGAAAATTTGTCAAGATTATATTTTGTATTAATGATAAAGACTTTAAAACTAGAAACATTAAACTAATTAACCTTAGGATTCCTATTATTCAAAAACCCATAAGGATTTTTCTTAAGGATAAGTGTAATTAAAACTCTATTAATAATATAACAAGCTATATTTAAAGATTCTTCCCACAAGTAAAAAAGGTAATTCATATTCATTGATCATAGTTTAGGAAATTTCGTGTAAGGTTCTATTCCTTCTTTATAAAACTCCATTATGATAAGTGTCCTAGGAGAAGAGAATTTATGGTTATAGCCATTTTGTGAGAAAAAATATTCAAAATATTAATTCTTTAACTCACATCCATGGTCACTTATTAAGGATTTAATTCTAGGACCACTTAGGATCTCTACAGTTCTAGCATACTTGTTGAAGTAGGAACAAGCTTCACCCTTGTGAGATAAAAACAAAAGCCCAAGTATACCTATAAAATATATCTACAAGAACATAGACATAATGCTTCCCATTTAAACTAGAAAATCTAGAAGGTCCAAACAAATCCATGTAAACTAACTCAAGTGGTTGATAAGTTGAAACTTCTTTCTTTTGTTTGAAATATATTTTTATGTTGTTTTCTCTTTTAACAAGGATTATAGACCTTTTCATTTGGAAACTCACATTTAGGTAGATCCTTGACCAGAACTTTCTTAGTTATATTTATAAGGTAGTGAATATTACAGTCTCCTAATATACTATTCGAGATCCAAGAATCTTTGTGAAAATCCCTCAAGCAAGAAACATTTTGATGAACTAAAGAATCTAAATTTACACCATAAACATTATCATTTATAAAATAAGTAAATACTAACTATTTTTTAGAATTAAAAACATTACAAGCATCATTTTCAAATTTAACATTAAAACCATCACCACGTAATTGTGAAATTCTAAGTATATTATACTTAATACCATTAAGAAAAAGAACTTTAAAAATTAAAATTGAGTTAGAGTTACCAATTTGGCCAAGAACAATTATTTTTTCTTTTGCTTTATCACCAAATGTGACATGTCTTCCATCAATCTTGATAAGGTCCTTGAAGCTTGAATAATCCCCTATCATATATCTTGAACATCCACTGTCCAAGTACCACAATATCTTACAAGATTTATTCAAATAGCTTTCCTATAAGAATAAATCAAACAAGGAATGAATTTGGTACCCAGACCTGCTAGGGTCCAGTAACATTTGTAATTAAAGCTTTGGGAACCCACATTTTCTTCATGGGGTTCCTATAAGAAACTTTTATAGAGTTGAAAAAATAAACTCTATTTGGTCCAAAAAACTAAAAGTTGTAAAGGTAATTCTAGTGTTAGAACTTGCAACACAATTTTCAATTTTGGGTACAAAACCAAATTTTCCAGATTTTGATACAAAATTATTTTTAACAGAATTTCATTTTCTAGTTTGATAACCAATACTACTAGTATATTAGTAGCAACCTATTTTCTAGGAATTTGAACTAAGGTATCATTACCATTTGTGAACTTCTCTAATTGTTTATTTAATTGTTAATTAGATAATTTAAGTTCATTTTTCTCATGAATTAGTTGATTATTAATTTCCTTTTCTATAGTAATTTCAGACTCAACAAAAATAGTAAGGGCATGTTGTTTCTTGAAATATTTATACTTATATTTCAATTCATTTCATGTGTCCTGAAGAATTTTGTAATATTAAAACATTTATTCATATGTCATATTTTTCGAATCAGATTCATCTCTATAATAATAAGAATTCTATACATAAGATTCTAGGTTTACCTTAGATGTTTTTTTTTCATGAAACACATATTAAATTTATCAACCTTCTCATCATATGAGGATTCAGATTCACTAGAGGAATCCTCAAAAGCACTCTAGATGGCCTTCATCGCCTTTTTGTACTTTCTATCTTTGTCATCATATTTCCCATTGAACTTTAATTTAGGAAAATTATCCTTTACATGTCATCTTCTATTACACTCATAGAATACTATTTTTTAGTATTTTCATTTTTCTTCCAATATTTTTTCCAATTTACCTACTTATTATATTTCCTTTATAACTTGGATTCCTAAAGATATTCTTCCTTTTATAGATCTTCTTAAATATCCTGGACAACTTTGACATCTCCTCATCACGTTCACTTAGTGATTCTTCATTACTGTAGTTTTTAGAACGAACTTGCACTTTCTATTTTTGTTTGGAGGCAGTGGTTTTGAAAGCCACTGAATATCTCTTTGGTTCATCATCATTTTCTATATTGACCTTCAGTTATTCCTCATACATCATTAGTTTACCTATCAGATCCTCTATAGGTAAAGCATTGATATGAGATGATTCCATTATTAACACTGAGGCTCCTCTCCGCATTTTTGGTAAACATATGAGAATTCAAATTACTTGTTATTTGGATTTGATTGTTTTTCCCAGAGAGACCATTATATGGTCTATATCATTGAAACTGAGATAAATATCAAAAATGGATTCATCAGGCTTAATTTTGAAATTATCATATTTAATAGTATATATATTAAGTCTCATTTTTTTAACATTAGTGGTTCCTTCATGTGAAATAGCTAAATTGTCCAAATTTTCATAAGAATATTTATAATAATATATTCTATTAAATTCTTCATCGCCTAAAGAACAAATTATTGAATTCATAGATTTACAATTATTATTGTAAGAACCTTTTGTATCTTCACTCGAAGTAGTTCTTGGTGTTTCTAGTATTTCATATTTGTCTTCTATTAGAGTCTAAATATCAAAACCCAAACTTTCTTTGTGCATTTTCATTTTAATTTACCACAGGGTACAATTAGTACCATTGAAATAGGGAGGTATTTTGTTAGAATCACCTCCCTATATATTTTCCATATTAAATAATAAAATAAAATTTTATGGAAATAAAAATTTAGAACTGATAGAAACATAGAGATCTTTAAAAGCACAACTAAAGTTAGAATTGTAAAAAGGTTTTTGAGTAAAGATTTTAAACAGCCTCTGATACCAAATGTTGGTTTGTGTAGGATGATCAAGAGGGGGGGGGGGGGGTGAAATGAGTTCCTACAAAAATTTACGTCAAAATATTCTTGTTTATAAATCCCCCAATTTCAAAAACAAATATAGGCTAATTAACCAAAGTAAGAGATTTATAATTTTTTTTCTAAATATTTCTTAATGATTGATTAATTATCAATTAAAATAATATATTTTATTATTCTAACTTTTAAAATTATTCTACTAAAATATATTATAATATAAACACTATCTAATATTAATTACCCAAGTAAGGTTATGTTTTCTGAAATAATAATAGTAACTGAGAAAATAAAACTTGAAATCACCTAAAAGAAGTAAAATAAGAGGTTTGGTCTCAAGATGATACCTAATCCTCCCCACTTTCACCTACCACCAAGAAGTTTATATTAAATAATCTTGACCTACACCTTGGACCAGGGTAACTATAATATACAAACTTTCCAGGTCACTAGAAAGATTCCACAGATTTCGTGGGAGTGTAAAACAAATAGACATGCCATGCAGGGACCTCTTCTACTTTTATCTATGGGAGTGTAAATGTGATGGTTTGTGAAGATATCTATGTATCTTCTAGTTTATCAAGAGAGTCAGTATGTGTATAAAAATAGATAAAGACACTACTGGAAATGAAAAATAAAGTACAAATGAAGATAAAAAAGATAAGAAGATATTAGAATGCTCTGTGTGATGTTCTATGAAGTTTCTAGACTCCTTTAGGATGGTCAAAGTGAGTCTGGATTCACCTTCCAAAATAGACAGAAAAATAGAGAGTCGTGGTTGCTTCTATGTTCTGTTCCTAGTGAGGTAAAATATTCTTTGAGGTGTTCTTGTACTTTAATTTTTTGCTGTAGATATTTGTGGAATTTTGGGACTTAGTAGTGTGTTTGTGTATGGATAATAGGTAAATCTAATATTTTTCTCTAAGGTATATGAAAAAATCTGTGTGTTTCTTCTAGGTTGCTTATTTCTCACACCCTATGTCTTTTTGACCGAGATATTCCATTTATACAGACAAGTAGCATGTTATTTGATACCTCATACCTCATACTAGTTGCTATCATCATTAAAAATTGTATACAAAATACATACATGCTCATTAATATAATAAGAAGTACTAAATTTCATAAATATGATTGTTAGAGGTAAGTTCAAATTTAATAGAAAGATCATCGGTAACTAAGTTTATCAGTAGATCAGAATATTGGTGTCACATGCTATCGGTAGGTCATTCTATCAGTAGATGATGCGTCAGTAGCTTGGGTTTCAGTAGCTCATACTTAGTGATATTCTGAGTGTTGGTTGGTCAATCAGTCAGTATATTAGACGTCAGTTGGTCAGTCTGTCAGTAGGTCATGCAGTTGATAGGTCATACTTATAAAATATTATGATCCACTCTATCAGTGATTCGACTCATCAGTAGCTTATGTCACCAGTATCTGATGTATCAATGACTTGTCTATCTATAGTACAATTATCAATAGCTCATACTTAACCAAAATCTGTAATGCTATTTTATGATGTAAACACTAACACCAAAGGTTAAGATTATAATTGAACATGATTAAACATAGTGTGTCTTAATAAATCATAATTATCATAGTTATTCATGATTATTTATCCTTAAAACTAGAGTACGTAAACACGTTTTCTTACTCATTTATTTAATTCCATGATTTTTCTTTTTGGAATGGGGCCAAAACAGGTACAACCATGGGTTTTTGTAGGCTTGGTTAATGCACGAATGATCAGTTTTGGATGGTATGTTTGTTTTCTTGTCACACATTTATTATTAGTATTATAATGAAATAAAATTTTTATAATTGAGCGAACAAGGTTAAGGAAACATTTGTGGTGTCCTACTGAGTTTTATACTCACACCCGACTCGGGAATTTTAGTGTGCTTGTTGATTTCATGACTACGAATATGGTGAAGGGAAAGGGCCCTATAGGTGATATTTGAGTAGAGTAACATGGAGTTAGTAGAGAATTCAAATGACCCAAATGTTTAATTTTTTATTTATCATTATACATTGGGTAAGATTGCTAACTTGGGAGCTTCTTATTATTGTATGGAATGTATTCCATTCATTATTTTCTGCATGGTTACTCTCGTGATTTATTGTATTGTTTATTATTTGTTATTGATCCTATGAAATGATGATTAGGGTATAGTCTAACCACAGAGGGAATCAGACCCTCTCTACTAATTTACACCCTCTTGCAAACGGGGAGACACGTAGGAGGTCATGTGACCTTCCTGCTTGATCCCGGTGGTTCGAGTAAGGATGTTATAAAATGGTATTAGAGGACAATGACTAACTAATGTTTTTATTTTATTTTCATTGATTTATAGAAGGGTAGAAAGGATATAAGATTTTTGGGATTTGGGCAGGGGAATTATGATAGTTCTTGGTCATCACTATATAGTAAAGCTCCGAGTTTCCATAAAGTGGGTGAAATTATGATTTTCTATTCATGTTGACTAAATTCACCGAGGGTGATACAAATTATGTTGATATAAAATTTATGAAATTTTGGGTGAATTCATGCATCATGAATAGGTACATAGGTTCAAATTACATATATATACCTATTGTTGTGCTACATATTAGTTCATTAATTTAAATTCCTTGATTTGTGCTATCTATTTGGGATAGTTTCTCCTTGTGTGATATATCGATGTTTCCATGCTGTTATGATATATATCTATTATCATTAATTAGTTTAATTGATTATTATATTTTGTTAGTATATATATGATTTCTATAACTATAATTTAAGGACATGGATCAAGGTTAGAGTTAGGAGGGTAATACACTAGTTTAAGGGTATACTCCTAGGGGAACCTTATGCGATCCCATAGATTGATTAAGGTTTATCCTAATAATCTATTTATTATTTTTCAAAGTGTCTCATTCTCATTATAGAAGATGTTTCTTCAATTTATTCTTATGGAATACTTGGCAAGAATTCCATAATACTCTCATAAGGGAGGATTTTTTTCTTTACCACTGGACGTGTAGGGGAATTCAGTTGAGAATTATCCCATACCTTATTTGTATTTTAGGAAGTTGGTCTGACTTAACCAGAAGTCTTTCACTTATTTCCTATTATAGGCATAGATTTTTATAACTATGGTCAAATATTGCATGAATTAACATACAACATTCTTCATACTTCTTGGGAACTAGAGGCCCTTAGGATGATGAATAATGTGTTGAAATATTTGTGGGATTATTCAACCTAGTAGAGACTCTAAAGGATCGACATGTTAAGACAAGATTTATCTTATACAAGGCACACAACCCATTTTAATACTCTTGTATCATATTGTTCCAACCAATATGAATAATATCAAGGTAAAAATTGATGACATAGAGTGGAATGGATTTATCACGATGAGTACTTCACTGTGGGGTGCAGTTGTGTTGTTTTCCAATAAAGAGGATGATATTTTTTGACTTTGCATCGATTAAAAAAATTGAACCAAGAGATTGGGAATAAAAAATAACCCTTACCAAACATAAATGATATTTTTGATAAGTTATAGGGAGCCCAGTGGTTCTCTAATATTGATCTTCAATTAGACTATCACCAGTTGTGAGTTAGGGAATATGACATTCTGAAGATGAAATTTCAGAGTCGTTATGGGATGTAGGAGTACTAGTGTGAAGAGTTGTTTCTTGATTCAAAGAGGAGGTTGAATATAACTCCAGTACTGATACTACATAATCTAGGGATCAGATTCACCATATACTATGATGGATCAATATTTGTTTTGAGAATATTACTGATAAAATGGGAGAATGTAGTATATTTTGGGTAATTTCATGTATGACCCCATGAGTGGAACTACCCTACTCATGATTTGGAGCTAGAATCCATGATCAATGCTCTAAAGTTTGGGTGATACTCTCTCTTTGAAGAGAGTTTTTTTTTCTAAATGGAACACAAGAGAATTCACTATATCTTCACAGAACAAGACCTGAATCTAAGACATAGGTATTAGGTTGAGTTTCTATAGATGTTTGGCTTTGAGATGGATTCTACACAAGGGAAGGGTAACATCATTGCATATTCTCTTAGGCGTAAGATGTTGTCAAAGTAGGATCTTGGTAAGAGGACTTCAGAGGAGTAGAAATGCTTGGTGAGCTTATTGTCTGGATGAAAGATGGATTCTTTTAAGAATTAGAGATTAATGACATGTTCCCATTTACTGATCACATCCTAACTTGTATTCTGAGTGAAGGAGGTACAGAAGTAAGACCTAGAGGGTGTTATGATGCTGGAACAACTAGCTTGAGGTGACCCGATACCTAGGTGAACTTTGGGTGATGTAGATTTGATCATGGTACATGGGAGAGTAGTAGTCACAAATTACATCATAGAGGATATAATGGGATATTTACATACCTTGATATGGGTGGTACATCTTGGTGTGACAGATATGTCCCATGACTTCAGGAGACAGATCTTGTGTCATGGAATTAAGAGGAATATCATAAGGTTTGTGTTCTGATGCCTTACCTTCCAGAGGGTAAATGCAGAGAACCGATGTCTTGGTGGTTTTCTCCATCCACCTATAGTTCACATTTGGATGTGGGAGGACTCCATGATGGAATTTTTGATAGGGTTACCCTAGACCCCTTGAAGTCATGACATTGTTTGGGTGATTATCGATTAGATGCCGAAAGTTTCCCATATTTTACCAATCTGAGAGACTCACTCATTGGAAAAGCTTGGAAAGATATATATCCATGAGTTAATATGATTACATGGATTTCTACTGATTTTTTTAAAAGAGACAAACATTATACGTCACAGTTTTCTAGGGCTTGTATAAGGCCCTAGGGACTCAACTAAGGTTGATCATAGCGTACCATCCTCAGATTGATAGACGGTATAAGCTAATGGTAAACTTATCGAAGGATATGATTAGAGATTGAATTATAGACTTCATTGGATCAAGAGATGATAATATATCCATGATTGAGTTCACATACAACAAAAATTACTAGACTTTGATTCAAATTCAACCCAATGATGATGTTTATGGGAGACCATATCGATCACCACTTTGTTGGCATGAGGAAAGTGAGAGAGGGTTTATTGGGTATAGTTTGTTTCATAAGACCTATGAGAGAGTACATATAATTTAGAAGAGGTTAATCACTACTCAGAGTAGGTAGAGGTCATGTGCTTATTGTAGGAGGATATGTTCGGAGTTTGCTATGGGAAATTAGGTTATTTTGAGTGTGACTCCTTGGTTAGGCCACTAATGTTTGAGGGATCAAGGAAAGATTTCACTACGGTCTGTTAGAAAATTCATGATCACTAAAGGGATTTGGATAGTGGAGTACTATTGGGATATTCCCACCATATTATTGAGGTATGCACAACATGTTTCATGTGTCTCTGCTCCAGAGTTACATACCTAATCTTGCGTATGTCATGACTATGAGGATGTTGTGATGGTTCCTGAACCATCTTTTAAGAAGCATCTAGTGAAGATTATAGACCAGAGAGAGAAGGTCCTATGGGGGATGATGGTACCACTTTTCCTGATTTGGTGGTAGCATGGGAAGATGAAATAAGAAACATTGGAGCAGGAGTCTGATGTTCATTCTCAATTGTTTGATTTGTTCAAGCATGACTGCTAGAGTTACTTCTAAGGAATTAAAAGTCTATAGAGGGGGATAATTTTAAGATCCTTAGTTTTTTAATGATAATAAATATAACACCCTATCCCCAGTTACCCAGTGTCAGTTCATTATTACATATCATTGGCATGATCACAAAAGATCAAGTCTCAAAAGATTGATTATTTTAGTAGCCTTGGAACCACTATATACATTCATAAGGTTTACATCACATCATAAAGTGAAAAAATACAACAACATCTTGTCTCCATAGACCACACTCATATCCTCATACTATCCCTGCAGGTTATTCATAAAATACTTCTTCACATCTTGGTAAAAATAAAACATAGAAAGGGGTGAGCTCAGATGCTCAGTAAGGATAACAATATAGTGGAAACTTTCATAAATAAGTATAAAAATTTAAGGAAATGTATAACTAAAACAAAAGCCTTTTATACCTGAAATTCAGAATAATATGGAAGAGATAAAATGAAATAATGACATTTACTTATTCACATGGATATTCTACTAGTAGAATAATCACATGCAATATCAATAACCACTTTCATAATGATGGAATGTATAATGCCAGACAATCATAACCACATAGTCAAGGCCTTGTGCCAAGACTACAAATAAGATTTTGTTAAGGCCTTGTGCCAAGACACTAGTTTGTCTCATGAGACCTACCGATGCATCGAGGAGCTATAGCAGGATCCACCTGTCATTTATTAAGTCCAATGCATTCCTCATATGAAGAGTCTTAAACATAACATAAACATTCATATTAAAACTAGCATTCGAAATGTCAATACTTTAACCACAAACTATGAATGGTATAAAAATAGCACATACACAATCAAACATAACTCATTAGATACAATATGGAAGATTGTATTGTATCAAATTAACCTCAATCGAGAATAATGAAGGATATTGACATAGATGAAAATAATCATCAATACTATTAGAGAGAAATATGCCCCTTTTTTCTTGAAATTAATTAAAAGTCACACTAATTGTCAAGAAGCCGTTTAAAAATATATTTTTGAATCAAAGTGTCCCATAACACTTTGAAACTTTTAAAAGTAATTTTTATTTGAAAACTTCAGCGTCCATATAATTAAATCTTTAAAACTATTTTTAAAACATGGACATTAATGAGATAGATTTGGAATAATAAATCTTTAAAACATTTAAAATGATATTTTAGTTAGAGTTACTAACCAAAAGACAAACACTTGAATACAAATAACTGAGGTAATAAAAACTTTTTAATATCATGAGAGTAAAGGGATTCATGATATAATATGTCAAATTACATTAAATACACCATATAAAAGTGAATTGGCATATAATAACAAAGAATTCTCAATGGAATGTAAATTGAGATGAAATCTATTATAAAGATTGTATCATTAGGTTAAGGATAAATCAACGGCATAATTATGTGTGAAAAATATAAATAAACTCAATATGATTGGATATTCAGTGTAAATCAATCATATGACATTCACACATATTTTTGTAAAAACAACACTAATTAATTGGATGTTTAACTCAATAAATGGAGATTGAGTAAAAATTACTCTTATCAAGTCCATATAGATGACTTGAGAATTTATCAATGGAGTGATTATGTGTATCAAAAGTATATCTATAGAAAGGGAAGTGGAAATTATGACATAATCAAATGAATAGTAATTCCACACATAATCTTGGAGTAAAATAATCAATGAAGTATGCGTAAAGTCGAATGAGTGGAAATTGAAATTTGAAATTACCTTATCGATTTGGTAACTTACGAAACATACACCCATGAAACAAGGATCATACAATGAAGATGTAAATTTCCATAAATTAAAGTATATTACACAATGAATACAATCATGGTAAGTACACACACCACATGAAATAAATAACTGATGAATAACAGAAATCTCACGGAATTAAAAGTGAGATAAGAAACCACTTACTTTGTACTTTTTCCTTGGTAGAGGGTAGGTTAACCTCTTATATAATGGTTAAATAATTTTTATTGAATTATAAAAGAATCATATAAATTAATATGATATCGTACATGATCTTTTAACATTGATTTGTTTATAATATCTTAGTATTATCGTCGTTTTGGGTGTTAACAGATTCATTTTTCCTTTATATTATTTGTTATGTGAGCCATATTTGTTATGGATGTGATGTATATTATTCATATACAGAATGATATCATGTCTCTGAACATTATTTTTAATCATCAAATGAAATTTAGTCTTGAATGGATATAATGGGGAATGAATCTCATCGCGTTCGTGGAGACCGTAATCCGTACGTACCCACGAGCGACAATATCATTCTTGTGATATTAAAATAATATATAATTGGATGGTATATCATATATACAGAATAATTATCATGTTATATTTATTGTATACATGAATTACACGTCATTATTATACCCATCAAAATAATAATATATTTAATAACAATTTTACTACGACGTGGATATGGTAGGCCTTACGTACGCACGTATGGTGACATGTCATTCAAAGGATGGATAGAATACTGGATATGGTTCTACAATATTTATAATAACATCACAGTATATAGAATATAATGGATTTATTATTTTATAATGTAAATAACAAAGAAAGAAGAAGTGTAAAAAGAAAAGAATTTTAAAGAGGGTGGTGAAAACATTACCTCTTTTTTGGGTTCTTCCTTTTGATTTGATAAAAAAGGATCCTTAGGTTGGATTTATGATCAAACTAAGGCCTCTAGGTTTAATTGAGGGAAGTTGAGAGAATATTGGGGCTGGGGTTGGCCTAACAAATTGGCTTTGAATGTGTGAATAATTGGTTAGAAGTGATTTCCTTTTATAAGGGGGAGGAGGGGCTCTTTAGAAAAAACTTAAAGTATTATTTTATAATAAATTCATATTCGGTTTATAGTGGCTCCAAAGTGGATTATTCAAAGTATAAGGTGATTATAGGGAGAAACAAACTCAACCAATAGGTTTTAGACAGGTTTGGGTCACCTTATTAACCTTATCTTTCAGTTTTAACTCTTAGTTAATTAGTTTGACACTTACCATGTCACTTTATATTTTTATATTATATAGTTAATAAACATACTATATACACCAAAGGGACCCCCAAGTGGTCCATTAATAATACACCTACCATTATATAAGTCCTTTTTCTGAACCTTATAATTTTAGTAATATAATATCAATTAATAATATAATATTTGTTTTAAAAACCCATTTATGTCAATTTTGACACTATTCAATAATTGATTTTTGTTAAAGTCTTAAAATCTATATTAATTATAATAAAATTCATTTAAGAAATAATAACATGTAATATTAAACAATAAAATTCTTTTATGTCATCAAAACTTTCAAATTATATTTATTTTAACTTTTATAATACCAATTATTTGATTCTTTTATTATTAAGGAAAATACTGCATCATTATTGTGTCATAAATAAATTTAATTATTAAATGTTTGAAAATTATAAATAAAATACCATTATGTAGGAAATATTTTTATATTTCTAATTAATATTTATAGTCTAAAATATAACACATATAAACCTATGTAAAAATTGTTTTTCTAAAAGATATATGCTTATGTCATTTTTGTATTTACTTTAACTTAATTAATATAAAGTGTCATTATCACTTACAAGCGGATCCATGGGGTCCCAAAATAGACCTAAAGATTCCAATGGTCTGAAATGTATCAACCAATTTGGTTAAGATACGTTTTAGGGTAATTTATTATTATTATAATTTTATTTTTTACCCTTATTTACCGGATTTACCCTTCAACCATGGTAAATAAAATATTTATCGAAGTAATTATTCAAAATGTATAAAAATAAAAGTTACCTATTTACACAATTTGAACCTCCTGATTATAAATATGGAATCCATTTTTCTAAATTCAAAACAAAGAAGTGGTTGAAATTAATTTAAAATTAATTCCCATTGTTAAAACAAAAAGCGTGTTTTTAAGAGATAATAACTATCAAAAGATTGACACTTGTTTATGTCTGGTTTAAATGTGAAATTATGTCCAATGACCAACATTGTATTAAATGGTAAAAATATATTCTAAATATACTTTAAAACCACTCAAATTGATAATTTATCACTATTAATTATTTTAATTAAAAAAAGTTATTTTTAATTAAAAATTAGTAATTTTCACTATTCATAAAAATATTAAAGTTATCCAAAAAAGTACCAAAATTTCACCCTAGGATAATTTTGATATTATAAATACAAAAATTAAGTCCATTTTGAGAGATAAAATTTATAAAATTTCAAAAAGTGGGTATTACTATTCATAACGCCTACTTTGATTGGTCGCGGTGTGTTAGAATATCGAAGTTACGTACAACACACACTACTGTATTATTCAAAGAGAATCGTATCGTGGAAGCTTGGGGTGTTACATTCTCCCCTCCTTCAATAAATTGTGTCCTCAAAATTTTTAAAACTGGGCTCGAGAATATAATGGTATGTCCCACCTCGGAAAAAGCGCCAATAAAACTATCACTTTAAAAGAAAGAAAGAGGAGTACAATGGTCACCCGAGATAACCTATACTTGGATTCCATATAGAAAAACATGGATATGGATGAAAAACTAAGTGCCAAGTTCTGATGGAGAGGGATAGAAAACATGATCAGGATAAAGTTAACAACAAGAAAACTACAAACTTGTGATAGGACAAATAGTAATTAGTTTCCCAGTAGGAAAAGTAAACAGAAAACATTTTTTTAAGTTACATTACATAAAGATGAGGAATTCCTTTCTGAGATTGACTAAGAAAATAAAGAGATATAATTACTTTTTAAGTAAAGTTTCATTCTTTAATAAATTTCTACTACTAACTCATTTTTAAACGATGAGTATTCCAGAAGACTTGGTCACACTAGAAGAGCTAGAATAAACATCTAGAGAATCACATGATCCAGAAAGGATAAACTATATATTTACCTTGTCTTTAGAGAATAATAAAAACCAAAACGGTTAGTACAAGATCTGATGATCCCCAAAAAGGATATTCCTTCAGAGAAAGAAACACTAATCTTAATTTCTAAAATTAATCCAACAATACCCCAAAGTTAAATGAATAAAATTCAATAAAAAATTTTCCTTAAAACCCTTCAATATAATCCAAACTAATATTTAAACCAAAAACTTAGAAATATTTGCTTATGTAGTCTTCCACATTAAATTGTATCTCCAAATAACATCGACTACTCTTAAAGTCAGATACTTAAAATTAATTAACCTAATCACATATTCTCTATTATAGGTTAATCATTTACATAAATAACCCAAATCACTATAAATAAACAATAAAAACATAGATAAAAATCCACCATTACTCATCAAATGAAATCTCATAGTATTCAATTTTTCTATAGGCATATTGTGTTCCCAATAGAGCGAACGTTTTCTAAAATAACATTTATCACTTAATCACCAAATCATTTTTCTATACTAAGGGTATTGATTTGATAAGAAATAAGATCCCAAATCAACTTATTATTGATCAATAAAATAATTTAACTAAAAATAATTAGTCACACTAACCAGGGACTTCCTGTAGTTCAGTGGTAGGTGATAAATCCCAATCTTACTTTGGTTGAGGGTTCGATTCCCACTACTTTGTCCGACGCGACGGGTTGTCTCACGGTCTCCGTGTTTTCCTTTTTCAAAAACTATATTTTATAACATTACCAAAATGAGATAAATTCCTCAAAATAACCATAACATAATTTAACCAAAATGTTATCTCATACCTTGCATTTTCATCCCAAAATATAATAACTTTTAATTGCCTCAAACCCAAATATCATATAAAACCAAATGGTTATTTATAACTATATACATAAGAGAAAATATAAGTCTTCCTCAAATATCATTCTCACGTGGAAAACTGCAGGGTTACAAATACAAGAGAAAATTATTCCAAAGTAATCCCATCAACAAGGAGCACTAATAGTTTTAAACATTTCTCCAACCGCTTATTTCCACATAGCTTTTTTTTGGACCAAGAAAATATCCTATAGAATAGGGCATTCACTTGGGTAATGGCCAGGTCCCCTAAATTTACAACAAATGACTTTAAATGGATTCTTGGGACCATTTTTATTTTCTTCCATAATACTCTTCATTTTTCCTCAGCAATTCTTCACTTTATGTCCTTCTTTTCCGCACGTAAAGCATTTCTTTGTTCCATTGAGACACTTTCCTGGGTGTCTCCTTCCACATTTCCTGTGTGATGGACATTGAGGATTCTTTTCTCTATGGTCTCCACTGTTGGAGCTCTTATCATTCACCACCTTTCTCTTATTTGTTGAGTATGTGAGTTGGTTAATATATATGTTGTTGATCATATTTTTGGAAAACTGATTTGGAATGAACACGATATATTTTATGCCTATCAACATTCCATTTTGTTGCTCATTTCCACCACCGTTCACACCTTGTACATCATTCTCAATGTTACTATGAATTCCTTGGAATCCA
The DNA here is from genome assembly GCA_963277665.1 of Viscum album. Classification (NCBI taxonomy): domain Eukaryota; kingdom Viridiplantae; phylum Streptophyta; class Magnoliopsida; order Santalales; family Viscaceae; genus Viscum; species Viscum album. The sequence continues at coordinate 480,256,642 of OY728130.1, read as the reverse complement.
TCCATTTACTAAAACCAGAAAGCATTGTGTGAGTAACAGTAGTCATAAAATCATTTAGAGAATATCATGACACCATATTCTTAATTTGAAACACCTTAGGATTAACCAAGGTCATTTATTCTCATCTTATATTAAAATACTTCAAATCGGTTTGTAAAGAAAATGTAAATTATCTTAAGCATATCCCCTGGGAGTGTCGTAACCAAGAGTGCAGCAAGGCCCGTTGTCGTGCACCAGTTCCCGTTCGAGTCTAGCTCAAAGCGGTGTTTTCGGGTTTTACCCCTAGGTACATCTGTGCCAGAGCCGCCTCTACCTGCTCGTATCTAGACAGAGATGTATTCCTTGGAAAACTCACTAAATCTCTACAATACCAAAATTCTAGGAAATTCTTCTATACTAATCATGAATGTCTATCTTAGGGCTATGTGCTCTAATCTGAGTTTATCTAAATCTAGATTCCAACGTTTGTACTAAACTTCCTCTGATACCAACTATAACACCCCGACCCTAGTTACCCAGAGTCGGTGCATTATTACGTATCATTGACATGATAAAAAAGATCAAGTCTTGAAAGACCGATTAGTTTAGTAGTCTTAGAACCACTGGATACATTCATAAGGTTTACATCATATCATAAAGTGAAAAAAATACAACAACATCTTGTCTCCATAGACCACACTCATATCTTCATACAATCCCTACAGGTCATTCATAAAATAATTCTTCACATCTTGGAATAAATAAAACATATAAAGGGGTGAGATCAGATGCTCAGTAAGGATAACAATATAGCGAAAACTTTCATCAATAATCATAAACATTTAAGGCAATGTATAACTAAAACAAAAGCCTTTTAAACTTGAACTTCATCATAATATGGCAAAGATAAAATGAAATAATTCCATTTAATTATTCACATGGATATTATACTAGTCGAATAATGACATGAAATATCAATAACCACTTTCATAATGATGGAATGCATAATGCCAGACTATCATAACCACATAGTCAAGGCCTTGTGCCAACACTACAAATAAGATTTTGTCAAGGTCTTGTGCCAAGACACTAGTTTGTCTCATGAGACCTACCGATTCATGGAGGAGCTATAGTGGGCTCCACCCATCACTTACTAATTCCAATTCATTCCTTATATGAACAAGATTAAACATAACATAAACATTCGTATAAAATATAGCATAGGAAATGTCAATACTTTAACCACAAACCATGAATGGTATAAAAATAGCACATCCACAGTAAAACATAACTAATTCGATACAATATGGAAGATTTTATTGTATCAGATTAACCTCAATCTATAATAATGAAGGATATTTACATAGATGAACATAATCATCAAGACTATTAGAGAGAAATATCCCACTTTTTCTTGAAATCAATTAAAAGTCACACTATTTTTCAAGAAGCCATTTAAAAATAAAATTTTGAATAAAAGTGTCTCATACCACTTTTAAACTTTTAAAAGGAATTTTGATTTGAAAACTTTAATGTCCACATAAATTAATCCTTAAAACTATATTTAAAACATGGACATTAATGAGAAAGATTTGGAATAATAAATCTTTAAAACATTTAAAATGATATTTTAGTTAGAGTTCCTAACCAAAATAAAGAAACTTGAATACAAATAATTGAGGTAGTAATTTTTTTTAATATCATGAGAATAAAGGGATTCATGATATACTATGTCAAATTACATTATATACACCATATAAAAGTGAATTTGCGTATAACAACAAAAAATTCTCAATGGAATGTAAATTGAGATGAAATCTCTTATAAAGACCGTATCCTTAGGTTAAGGATAAATAAACGACATAATTATGTGTGAAAAATATAAATACACTCAATATGATTGGATATTTAGTGTAAATCAATCATAGTACATTCACACATATTTTTGTAAAAACAACACCAATGAATTGGATGTTTAACTCAATAAATTGAGATTGAGTTAAAATTACACTTATCAAGTTCATATCGATGTCTTGAGAATTTATCAATGGAGTGATTATGTGTATCAAAAGTATATCCACAGAAAGGGGAGTGGAAATTATTACATAATCAAATTAATATTGATTCCACACATAATATTGGAGTAAAATAATCAATGAAGTATGTGTAAAGACGAATGAGTGGAAATTGAAATTTCAAATTCCCTTATCAATTTGGTAACTTACGATGCATACACCCATGAAATAAGGATCATAAAATGATGATGTAAATTTAAATAAATTAATTTATATTACACAATGAATAAAATCATGGGAAGTACACACACCACATGCAATAAATAAGTGGTGAATAATGGAAATCTCACTGAATTAAAAGTGAGATAAGAAACTCCTAAATTTGTACTTTTTCCTTGGTCGAGGGTAGGTTAAACTTCTGTATAATAGTTAACTAATTTTTATAGAATTTCACAAGATTCATATACATTAATATGATATCATATATGATCTTTAACATTTATTTGTTGATAATATCTTAGTATTATCGTCATTTTGGGTGTTAACAGATTCATTTTCCATTATATTTTTTGTAATGTGAGCCATATTTTTTATGGATGAGATGTATATTATTCATATACAGAATTATATCATGTCTCTAAAAATTATTGTTAATCATAAAATTAAATTTATTCTTGAATGGATATGATGGGGAATGAATCTCATCGCGTTCGTGGAGACGGTAATCCGTACGTACGCATGAGCGACAATATCATTCTTTTGATTTTATAATAATATATAATTGGATGGTATATCATATATACAGAATTAGTATAATGTTATATTTATTATTTACGTGAATTAAATGTCATTATTATACCCATCCAAATAATAATATATTGAATAACAATTATACCACGACATGGAGACGGTAGGCCGTACATACGCACGTATGGTGACATGTCATGAAAAGGATGGATATAATACTGAATATGGCTGTAACATATTTATTATAACATCATAGAATATAGAAGATACTGGATTTATTTTTTTAGAATGTAAATAACAAATAAAGAAGAAGTGGATGAAGAAAGGAACTTGAAAGAGTGTGGTGAAAACATTATCTCTTCTTCGGGTTCTTCTTTTTGATTTGATCAAAAGGGTTCCTTAGGTTGGATTAATGATCAAACCAAGGCCTCTAGGTTGAAGTGAGTTAAGTTTAGAGAATATTGGGGTAGGGGTTGGCCGAACCAAAAGGCCTTTAAGGTGTGAAGAATTGGTTAGAAGTGGTGTCCTTTTATAAGGGGGAGGAGGGGCTCTTTAAGAAAAACTTAAAGTATTATTTTATAATAAATTCATATTCAGTTTCTAATGGCTCAAAAGTAAATTATTCAAATTATAAGGTGATTATATGTAGAAAAAAACTCAACCAATAGGTTTTATATAGGTTTGTGTCACTTTATTAACCTTATCATTTAGTTTTAACTCTTAGTTAATTAGTTTGACACTTACCATGTCACTTTATATTTTTATGTTATATAGTTAATAAACTTACTATATACATCCAAGAGACCCCCAATTGGTCCATTAATAATACACCTACAATTATATAATTCCTTTGGCAGAGCCTTAGAATTTTAGGAATATAATATCAATTAATAATATAATATTTATTTTAAAAACTCATTTATGTCCATTTTGATACTATTCAATAATTGATTTTTGTTAAAGTCTTAACAACTTTATTAATTAGAATAAAATTCATTTAATAAATACTAACATGTAATATTAACCAATAAAATTTTCGGATGTCATCAAAACTTTAAAATTAAATTTATTTTAACTTTTATAATACCAATTATTTGATTATTTTATTATTAAGGAAAATACTGCATCGTTATTGTGTCATAAATAAATTTTATTATTCAATGTCTAAAAATTATAAATAAAATACCATTATGCAGGAAATATTTCTAGATTTATAATGAATATTTATAGTGGAAAATATAACATATATAACCCTATGTAAAAAGTTTTGTGCTAAAAGATATATGCTTATGTCATTTTTGTATTAACTTTAACTTAATTAATATAAAGTGTCATTATCACTTGCAAGTGGATACATGGGGTCCCAAAATCGACCCAAAGATTCACATGGTGGGAAATGTATCAACAAATAGGTTTAGGACATGTTTTAGGGTAATTTATTATTATTATAATATTATTTTTTACCCTTATTTACCGTATTTACCCTTTAACCATGATAAATAAAATATTTACCGAAGTAATTATTCAAAATGTATAAAAATAAAAGTTACCTATTTACACAATTTGGACCTCCTGATTCTAAATATGGAATCCATTTTTCTAAATTCAAAACAAAGAAGTGACAGAAATTTATTTAAAATTAATTCCTGTTGTTAAAACAAAAAGCGAGTTTCTAAGAGATAATAACTATCAAAAGATTGATACTTGTTTATGTCTGGTTTAAATGTGAAATTATGTCCAATTTCCAACATTGTATTAAATGGTAAAAATATATTCTAAATATACTTTAAAACCACTCAAATTCATAATTTATCACTATTAATTATTTTTATTAAAAAAGTTGTTTTTAATTAAAATTTAATATTTTTCACTATTCATAAAAATATAAAAGTTATCCAAAAAGTACCAAAATTTCACCCTAGTCTAATTTTGATATTCTGAATCAAAAAATGAAGACCATTTTTAGAGGTAAAATTTATAAAATTTCAAAAAGTGGGTATTACTATTCATAACGACTACTTTGATTGGTCGTAGTGTGTTAGAATCTCGAAGTTGCGTACAACACACACTACTGTATTATTCAAAGAGAATCGTACCGTGGAAGCTTGGGGTATTACATTCTCCCCTCCCTCAATAAATTTTGTCCTTAAATTTTTTAAAATTGGGCTTCAGAATATAATGGAAAGTCCCACCTCAGAAAAAGAGTCAATACAACTATCACTTTAAAAGAAATAAAGAGAAGTGAAAAGGTCACCCGAGATAACCTATACTAAGATTCCATGTAGAAAAACATGGATATGGATGATAAACTAAGTGGAAAGTTCTGATGGATAGGGATAGAAAACATGATCAAGAAAAAGTTAACAACAAGAAAACCACAAACTTGTGATGGGACAAACAGTCATTAGTTTCCCAGTAGGAAAAGTAAACAGACAACATTTTTTTAAGTTACATTAAATAAAGATGAGGAATTAATTTCTGTGATTGACTACGAAAATAAAGAGATATACTTAATTTTTAAGTAAAGTTTCATTCTTTAATAAATTTATACTACTAACTCATTTTTAAACGATGAGTATTCAAGAAGACTTGGTCACACTAGAAGAGCTAGAATAAACTTCTAGAGAATCACATGATCCAGAAAGGATAAAATATATATTTACCTTGTCTTTAGAGAATTATCAAAACCAAAACGGTTAGTACAAGATCTGATGATCCCCCAAAAGGATATTTCTTTAGAGAAAGAAACACTAATATTAATTTCTAAAATTAAACCAACAACACCCCAAAGTTAAATGAATACAATTCAATAAACAATTTTCCTTAAAATCCTTCAATATAATCCAAAATAATATTTAAACCCAAAACTTAGAAATATTTGGTTATGTAGTCTTCCCCGTTAAATTGTATCTCCAAATGACATCGACTACTCTTAAAGTCACATACTTAAAAGTAATTAAAATAATAACATATTATATATTATAGGTTAATAATTTCCATAAATAACCCAAATCACTATAAATCCACAATAAAAACATAGATAAAAATCCACCATTACTCCTCAAATGAAATCTCATAGTATTCTATTTTTCCATAGGCATATTGTGTTCCCAACATAGCGAATGTCTTCCAAAATAACATTTATCACTTAATCAACAAATCATTTTTCTATACTAAGGGTATTCATTTGATAAGACATAAGATCCCAAATCAACTTATTATTGATCTATAAAATCATTTAACTACAAATAATTAGTCACACTAACTAGGGACTTCACGTAGTCCAGTGGTGGGCGATAAATTCCAATCGCACTTTGGTTGTGGGTTCGATTCCCACAGATTTGTCCGACACGATGAGTTGTCACACGGTCTGTGTGTTGTCCTTTTTCAAAAACTATATTTTATAACATTACCAAAATGAGATAAATTCCTCAAAATAACCATAACATAATTTAACCACAAATGTTATCTCATACCTTTCATTTTCATCCCAAAATATAATAACTTCTAATTTCCTCAAACCCAAAGATCATATAAAACTAAATGGTTATTTATAACTGTATCCACAAGAGAAAATATAATTCTTCCTCAAATATCATTCTCACATGAAAAAATACAGGGTTACAAATACAAGATAAAATTATTCAAAAGTAATCCCATCAAAAAGGAGAACTAATACTTTTAAACTTTTATCCAATCATTTATTTCCACATAGCTTCTTCTTTGACCAAGAAAATATCCTATAGAACAAGGCATTCACTTGGGTAATGTCCAGGTCCCCTACATATATGGAAAATGACTGTAAATGGATTCTTGGGACCATTTTTATTTTCTTCCATAGTACTCTTCATTTTTCCTTGGCAATTCTTCACTTTATGTCATTCTTTCCCACACGTAAATAATTTCTTTATTCCATTGAGACACTTTTTTGGGTGTATCCTTCCACATTTCCTGCATGATGGAGATTGATGATTCTTTTATCCATGGTCTCCACTACTGGAGCTCTTATCAATCACCACCTTTATCTTCTTTGTTGAGTCTGGGAGTTGGTTAATATATATGTTGTTGATCATATTTTTGGAAAACTGATTTGGCATGAATATGATATCTTTTACACCTATCAACATTCCATTTGTTTGATCATTTCCACCCCCGTTCCCACCTTGTACTTCATTCTCAAATTTACTATGACTTACTTGGAATCCAGCCATTGAATAAAACCAGAAATCATTGTGTGAGTAAAAGTAGTCATAAAATCATTTAGAGAATATCCTGACACCATATTATTAATTTGAAACACCTTAGGATTAACCAAGGTCATTTATTCTCATATTATATTAAAATACATCAAATCAGTTTGTAATGAAAATGTAAATTATCCTAAGCATATCCCCCAGGAGTGTCGTAACCAATAGTGGAGCAAGGCCCGTTCTCATGCACCAGTTCCCATTCGAGTCTAGCTCAAAGCGGTGTTTTCGGGTTTTACCCCTAGGTACATCTGTGCCAGAGCCACCTCTACTTGCTCGTATCCAGACATGGATGTATTTCATGGAAAACTCACAAAATCTATATAATACCAAAATTCTAGGAAGTTCTTCTATACTAATCCTCAATGTCTATCTTAGAGCTATGTGATCTAATCAGAGTTTAACTAAATCTAGCTTCTAAGGTTTGTACTAAACTTACTCTGATACCAACTGTAACACCCTGACCCCAGTTACCTAGAGTCGGTGCATTATTACATATCATTGTCATGATCACAAAAGATCAAGTCTTGAAAGACTAATTAATTTAGTAGCCTTGGAACCACTAGATACATTCATAATGTTTACATCACATCATAAAGTGAAAAAAATACAACAAAATCTTGTCTCCATAGACCACACTCATATCCTCATACTATCCTTGTAGGTCATTCATAAAATACTTCTTCACATCCTGGGAAAAATAAAACATAGAAAGGGGTGAGCCCAGATGCTCAGTATGGATAACAATATAGCGGAAAATTTCATAAAAAAGCATATACATTTGAGGCAATTTATAACTAAAACAAATGCCTTTTAAACTTGAACTTCAGCATAATATGACAAAGATAAAATGAAATAATTCCAAATGACCCAGGATCAAATCTGGGTAGGGGCAAATTTTCCAGGTACTGTAGCAGGTACTGTAGCAGCGGCGACACTGTTGCAGCAGCAGAACTGTAGCGGCGGAGGGACTGTAGTAGATAATGTAGCGGTGGTGGTACTGTAGCAGGAACTGTAGCATCGTGGGTATTGTAGCAGTACTGTTCACCGAGGGGTCCTTTGGGCCATTTAAATGGGCTTTCAAGCCTTGTATTTAGGCCACTTGGCCTTGGGCCTTCGGGCTATGTAATGGGTCACCCTCTACCCAATTTAAAGAGGTCTTTGCTTTCAAATAATAAATTGAGGCTTCGGCCCCAATCTTTAAAAAAACATGCAATATCAATAACCACTTTCATAATGATGGAATGCATAATTCCAGACTATCATAACCACATAGTCAAGGCCTTGTGCCAAGACTACAAATAAGATTTTGTCAAGGCCTTGTGCCAAGACACTAGTTTGTCTCATGAGACCTACAGATGCTTCGAGGAGCTATAGAAGGCTCCACCCATTACTTACTAAGTCCAATGCATTCCTCATATGAACAAGCTTAAACATAATATAAACATTTGTATTAAAACTTGCATACAAAATGTGAATGCTTTAACCACAAACAATGAATGGTATAAAAATATCACATCCACAGTCAAACATAACTCATTCGATACAATATAGAAGATTGTATTGTATCAAATTAACCTCAATAGAGAATAATGAAGGATATTTACATAGATGAAAATAATCATCAAAACTATTAGAGAGAAATACCCCCCTTTTTCTTGAAATCAATTAAAAGTCACACTATTGGTCAAGAAGCCATTTAAAAATAGATTTTTGAATCAAAGTGTCCCATACCACATTGAAAATTTTAAAAGGAATTTTTATTTGAAAACTTTAATGTCCATATAAATAAATCCTTAAAACTATTTTTAAAACATGGACATTAATGAGAAAGATTTGGAATAACAAATCTTCAAAACATTTAAAATGATATTTTAGTTAGAGTTACTAACCAAACGAAAGACACTTGAATACGAATGATTGAGGTAATAAAAAACTTTGTAATATCATGAGAATAAAGGGATTCTTTATATACTATGTCAAAGTACATTATATACACCTTATAAAAGTGAATTGGTGTATAACAACAAAGAATTCTCAATGGAATGTAAATTGAGATGAAATCTCTTATAAAGATCGTATCCTTAGGTTAAGGATAAATCAACGACATAATTATGTGTGACAAATATAAATGCACTCAATATGAATTTATATTTAGTGTAAATAAATCACAGGACATTCACACATATTCTTATAAAAACAACACCAATGAATTGGATGTTTAACTCAATAAATGGAGATTGAGTTAAAATTACTCTTATCAAGTTCATATCGATGACTTGAGAATTTATCAATGGAGTGATTATGTGTATCAAAAGTATATCCACAGAAAGGGGAGTGTAAATTATGACATAATTAAATTAATAGTGATTACACACATAATCTTGGAGTAAAATAATCAATGAAGTATGCATAAAGACGAATGAGTGGAAATTGAAATTTCAAATTCTGTTATCAATTTTGTAACTTACGAAACATACACCCATGAAAGAAGGATCATACAATGATGATGTAAATTTACATAAATTAAAGTATATTACACAATTAATACAATCATGGGAAGTACACACACTGTCACGAACCAGGCCGGGTCGTCATCTGACCCAACGCCCGACCCGGTCCGCGACATGGCCCGAAGGGCGTTCCCGATCCCCATGGGCTGGAAACTAGTGCCGGGTATCAAAAAAACCAGTTGGGAACGGTTTGGCCCCTGACAAAGTTAAATAGACATAAACTGAACAAGAAGACAAATAAAGGAAAATAACCTGAACAACGTGGCAGCAGAAAAAGGAATAAACAAAAGACGTGACATACCTCAGGAGACCCCGTGGATCACCATGGTACGACAACCACACTCGCTCCCAAAAGCGATCCAAGACTGAAACCTGCAACTGAGAAGTAATGTAGGCATGAGCACTGAGATGCTCAGTAGGAAAGCCAAAATATAACCACGTCCTATGCCTCCGCCTTTATTAAGAAACCCAACTATGCCAGTTTGAAAATAAGTCATAATAAAATAATGTTTTCCCTTCTTTTCAAATTCAAGTAATGAGTTTTCATTTTTAAATAAAACATTTCACTCTTACTACATTTTCAAAATAGGTTCTAAGCATGCATTAACATTTCAAAATGAAAAGAAACCAGTTTGAAATAAAATGTGATTTTTTACAAAACAAGTCTCCAGGTATGAAACAACTGAAAAGAAAGTTACATCACAAGAAGCATGTCACAAATGATCACTATGGGTAATCCCTATAGGTATCTAGAATAAGTGGGAACCAAGAGACCTCGTACCTCAGTGAAACGTGGCTTAGAAGACCACAACCCTCAGAAAACGTGGCTTAGAAGGCCACGACCCTCAGAAAACGTGGCTTAGAAGACAATGACCCTAAAAAATTCATATTTTTAGTTAGTGTTGTTGCGTCAATCCTGCTAGACAAACTGGGACGAACCCCTGATGTGTCATCTAGCGTACTAGTCCTGGTCACCCACCTAGATACCCGGCTTTCCCATTATGCTCTATTTCAAAATGGTGGTGAGTTTTCTTTATCAAGCAATCAAAGAAGTACATTACACTTTATTTATCTAGAACTCATACAACCTCTCACAACTGCTCTCCCTACTTAAGTTCATTCCCCCTATTTACATCACACAATCACACACAAGCCTTCACACTAGGCACATATATCACAAACCGCTCATAAACACTTGCATCACATTTTATTTTCAAATTTAGCTGAATGACTCAAAAGGGATTTTCTATTTTCGCAAACCAAATCTTAAAGTGCCAAACAAGCCTCAGTAGAGGTTTTTCTATTTCATAAAACATTCTTAAGATGCCAAAAAATGCATAATTACATAAAGGGAACACTTTTTACAATCAACTGGGCAAAAGGCCAAACACCTTTGGAAGTATACCTTACCAATTCAAAACCACTTAAGAAATCAATTTTTCAAGAAATGTCACTTAAGACCAACGACTTTGAAATACATTTCAATTTTCCCAATACAAGGCATAATAGTTTCTAGCAACCGCAATCAGATTCCATAGCATGTGTATATAGCATAGTGTAAACATATTTTTAAAACAATCAAGCAATTATGAATTTCAAATTAAAAGCTTAGGCATAGGGGACATACCTCAAACTTGTCGCTATCTGTCAATGGCCACTCGAACCAACACTTGGCGCACACACGCACATGCATTTATACATATATATATATATACACCCCTAGCTGCATTGCCCATATTCCCCGCACCATGAGGGAATATGTGAAAAGAGGGCATATATATGTACATGCCTTACCCTACGCATGTACATGTAGGATTCCTCGACACGCGCGGCCCAACGCACTACACATATAATTTAATAAAACAAATAAACACATAAACGATCTATAAAACATTTCAGAAAAATACATCACATTAACGCACCCAGATAAAACAAGATACGATGCACCCCAAGAACCATCCTTTACACACATGGATACCATTTTGAGATAATACACACACCAAAAGAACTCCAAAACGCAATCTGCACCTCCTTTACAACTTAACAAATCATTAAAAAATTTTATGAAACAATTATAAATAACAATATGAGACTCTTTTATCAAGAACGCACCCAAATCCAACTTCAACAACCAAGCGTACATTTAAACCATACCAAAACACTAACTGCAGTCTTTACACACTTTGATAAACCAACAATACATTTTATAAAATAGCGATAAGAAGCTTGACGCAGGTTTTCAAATAAAACACATCGTATCTCATATTAAGATACCACTTTAAAATCAAATGTATAGTAAATTGTCTTAAAACTATTTTTTCACCACATAAACAATTAAATAAATTAAAGAAACACTTACTATAACATTTTTAAGGTGTGCTTAAATGTTTTACCACAAAACTACACCAAAATAATTTTGTTTGAAATCCAACGCACATGACTCCATATAAAAATACACTCTGCACGCTCTGCACATGTTGATAAGCTAACTGCAACATTTATTAAATCACTAATAGCAGATTAAATGTTAGTTTTTTAGAAATAACACACTTATAACATATAAACATGCTAACAAACAATTAAAAACATATCAAACTTCAATGAAAAATACCTTAGTACCACATAAATTAACTGAACAATTTGTTAAATTAATTAAACTTGCAATTTAATTCATCAAATAATGATTATATGCGAAACGACCTACCTCTGCGTTGATTTCCCCAAAACATTGTTGCTCAACTTCAAACATGGTGAAAAACTTCAATCGCACCTCAATACACACCATAACCAAATCCAATCAAACCCTAAAATAACAATAGGACCAAATAAAATCAAAATCGAACCAAAAAACAAGACATCAAACAAAAGTAAAAAGATCAGACAAAACCTCATACGAAACCCTAATCGCAAAATGACAGGATGCATGAAACAGTCAAAATAAGTGAAACGCACCTATGGCAGTGGATCCAGAAACTAATCCATCACAACAAAGAGGTGTTCGAGGTACACTGCACAAAAAAAAGGGCATGAACTTCATCTCACATCAAATTCAATTCAACCAACTTAGCTAAACCAAAGTGAGGCGTGTCGGATAGATCCGGACATTAGGAGGCCGACGAGTGGTTCTTCGGACTGAGCATGAGGTAAGGGAGGCCGGGACTGTCACCGGATGGATCAAGAGCAAGAGAAGTAGGTCCGGTCGCCAGAACGGGGCGGTGGCATGAGAGGTGAGGGAGGTCAGCGTCAGCTCCACGGCAGAAGGCCGAAGGGGGTGTGAGAAAACCGTGTGGCGGACTGGAGGGGAGGGCGCGAGGCGGCGGGTCGGCGCGCGGCTGGCCGAGGTCAGGAGGGCAGCGTGTGGTCACCGGAGGGGGTGCGGGATGTCGCTTCGAGGTCGCCGGGGGAAGATGGAGGTCTAGCGATGTGAGGGGATGGTGCGGCTAGGGTTTAGGAGAAGGGGAGGGGGAAACACGATTTGGGAAGGGGAGGGGTGTAGCGTGACACACAAAAGAGGGAGAGGGTGAGTGAAAAGAAAAAAATGAATAAAAATGAATAAAAATAAATAAAATAAAATAAAATAAAATAAAAACCTAAATAAAATCTAACCAACTAAAAAAATAGTAAAACTAGAATGATAAAATCGATTTCAAAAATAATAGCATTCATTTTTATTATTCTTCTAGACACCACACTTGTTCGCGCACATAGTCGCGCGCCCGTGAAATAAAAATAATAATTAATAAAACGTTTTCTTATTAATGTTTTGTTCTAAACACATGGCTACACACACATGAACGCATACCCATATATGAACTCATATACATACATATATATATTAAACCAGTTCAACTGAAATTTTAAAACGAGACAAAAAATAATTAAAATAAAATAAAGCATCGGGTCGGGGTGTGACAATTATCCCCACCATAAAAACATTCTGCCCCCAGAAAGTCACACCGCCAAACAAGGAATCAAACTCGAGTTTGAAATTGAATGAGGCCAAAAAAATAAAGAACTTGGTATAACTTTTCACTCCATCAGTCACACCCGACCAACTCTGAGGGAAACTGAGAAGAGAAGAATCATCAGGAAAAGAGGAGGGTTATCCCCACCACAAGAACCCGACTAGCACAACCGACATTGATGCTCTAAGCATGAACTAACTCTGGAACTGCTAAATTGATCCAAGAGGGAACCGCCACACAGAACAAACCTCGAAAAAGGCATGACAAGATTCATGGTGAGTCTCCCCACCATTTAAGAACCGACTAGCTTAAACCAACCAGTATAAACTGACATGAGAACTTCTAACCCAAACTAGAAACCACTACGACATGAGAAAACCCACAGAAGAATTCTACCAAATAACGAACTTAACCTTGACTCATCATTTCCACAAGAGATGAGCATCTCCAAAATGAGCATGTACTAAAACAAAACAGGTCACATTTGAGGAGGCACAACCACTGGAATTACAAGAAAACAAAATCACCATGCCTTTTTACAACCACAATGGTGTATTCAAAGAACAAAGACCACAACGAGAAAAATAGACCTTTGCGCCTCTTACAGAAAAACAGAACCTTCAAAGACGAGGAAGCTTGAACCGAGAAATTTAAATCGTCCCTATTTTAGCACTGGAGACAAAAGTTAGACCAATGTGACCCACACCCAACGATTCCTGACTGCGTGAAAGGCTTCTCTCCAAGACCTGTGGCTGGAGCTCTGATGTCTTGAAGCATCTGTTGCCCCGCAGTCAGGAGCTGACAGCCTTCGGTCGAGACTCCAACTAACGATGCCGCTTGCTAAACCTCTCCAATTGTTCCAAATGGCCATACTAATGGCAAGACTTCGGAGGATTATGACAAGGTGACTTAAAGTACACAAACCGAGCACACTAGGAGAAAACAAGGGGTGGGCCAACTAATAGAATATGGAATTGACAAGAAGACTTGTCTGAGACAGGTTCCTCTGATTATCTGTCGTCACCAGATGGGGAACCTTCTCGAGCACCGAAAAGAAACGGTCCTGGAAACCTGGACGAAAACCCCACACAAGAGAAAATTTAACTGATTCCACGACGCTACCTCTGGAGAAAATGGAATCAACCCCTTGGCATATCCCACGTAGGCCTTCACAGCTTGTTGGCCTTACTCGACACCCACTAGTTCTGCCACTTTCGTCACCTTTACTTCCTCGGGTATAAACCATCGGATGAGTGTCGCCTTAAACACCTTCCAAGACGCACCATCATGCAATGACGCTGGGATTATTTCCTCTACCAATCCAAAGTTTCACCTTCAAATTGACCCGAACCAACACGGACTCTCATAGCTTTGGGAGTTCCCAATAACCTGAAAACACCCCCGACTTCACCATGCCAGTCTACTACCTTCGATAGATCATGATCACCATGGAATATGAACAACAACTGAAAAGAATTCAATTCCACCACCCCGCTAAGAGTCTGGGTAGAACCAATAACTAGAAGAGGCTCACTAGAAACTTCTGGGACTTTTCTGGGTAGCATACTCAAAACAAGAGGCACGAATCTGAATCAAAAGTTATCATAAATCAAATTTCCACACCACAATCACAAACAAAATCTCAAACTCAAATCACTATTCCAACCACAATTCAGTACGTCAAAACCAAGAACTCATGAAAAGGAATACCCAACACGAAAAGAGAACGCTAAACAATTCCTTGCTCACTTTTCTAAACATTTGAAAAAAACCCTTTTTGAAAACCATTTTTCAGCAAACAAAACAACTTAAATAACCACCATTGGTATCCCATGAAGTCTCTCACATACATATCAAGTGCGAGCTCAAGCACCCATCCACTCACATCACCAATTTCCCCACTTTCCACATGCGCACCTCAATGTATGTGATCACTCATAGGAATACTAAGGGTCAATTCAAGACACTTCTCATTTCCAAAACAGACCATTAAGCACAAAGAACAAATTACCAACCAATTGAAGAAATAACTTATCATCAAAGCAATACATTTCAAATTTCCAAAACATTTTCCAATTCACATTCCAAAAAGTGTTACTGAGATTCCAAAAAAACTTCCAAAACACCTCCCTTTTTCCCTTTTGAAACCATACATTCGTTAAAAGAAAACAATTTCCATTTCAAAACCACTTTTCCACTCTAACACCACATTCCCATTTAAAACCACCTTCTCAAAAATCCATTTTCATTTTTAAGATGTACTCACACCAACCAAAATGAAGGTTAAACATAACTCACATTAAAAAATTCAAAAAAATAAGGGACTAGTGGTTACACCAACCCGGTAACATGGCTTAGCAGGCCATGCTCCATGCGAGCATCAACCACTGGATGCATCTTGAACCGTGCGTTCGGGCCATACATGGGTCGCTACTCCAAGCAGGCTCGTCACGTAACATCAGATCACTTCCCTTGTCACCCCTCATCCACACATACCAATCCAAAGAAGAAAATTCAAATCCCGAACTACCCCTGGCAACACGAGTCTCGGGACGGGAAAGGGTTCATGACGTCCTTCCCGCGCCTACCTCTCGAGTCCCAACACACTTAATCACCAAGCTACTTGACACCCCAAATAACAAGGGCACCTCTGATACCATTTTGTCACGAACCAGGCCGGGTCGTCATCTGACCCAACGCCCGACCCGGTCTGCGACATTGCCCGAAGGGCGTTCCCGATCCCCACGGGCTGGCAACTAGTGCCGGGCATCAAAACAAACCAGTTGGGAACGGTTTGTCCCATGACAAAGATAAATAGACATAAACTGAACAAGCAAATAAATAAAGGAAAATAACCTGAACAACGTGGCAGTAGAAAAAGGAATAAACAAAAGACGTGACATACCTCAGGTGACCCCGTGGATCGCCACGGTACGACAACCACACTTGCTCCCAAAAGCGATCCAAGACTGAAACCTGCAACTGAAAAGTAATGTAAGCGTGAGCACTGAGATGCTCAGTAGGAAAGCCAAAATATAACCACGTCCTATGCCTCCGCCTTTATTAAGAAACCCAACTATGCCAGTTTGAAAATAAGCCATAATAAAATAATGTTTTCCCTTCTTTTCAAATTCAAGTAATGAGTTTTCATTTTTAAATAAAACATTTCACTCTTACTACATTTTCAAAATAGGTTCCAAGCATGCATTAACATTTCAAAATGAAAAGAAACCAGTTTGAAATAAAATGTGATTTTTTACAAAACAAGTCACCAGGTATGAAACAACTGAAAATAAAGTTACATCACAAGCAGCATGTCACAAATGATCACTATGGGTAATCCCTATAGGTAGCTAGAACAAGTGGGAACCAAGAGACCTCGTACCTCGGTGAAACGTGGCTTAGAAGACCACGACCCTCAGAAAACGTGGCTTAGAAGGCCACAACCCTCAGAAAACGTGGCTTAGAAGACCACAACCCTAAAAAATTCATATGTTTATTTAGTGTTGTTGCGTCAATCCTTCTAGAAAAACCAGGACGAACCCCTGCTGTGTCATCTAGCGTACTAGTCCTGGTCACCCACCTAGATACCCGGGTTTCCCATTGTTCTCTATTTCAAAATGGTGGTGAGTTTTATTTATCAAGCAATCAAACAAGTACATTACACTTTATTTATCTTGAACTCATACAACCTCTCACAACCGCTCCCCCTACTTAAGTTCATTCCCCCTCTTTACATCACACAATCACACACAAGACTTCAAACTAGGCACATATATCAAAAACTGCTCATAAACACTTGCATCACATTTTATTTTCAAATTTAGCTAAATGACTCAAAAGGGATTTTCTATTTTCGCAAACCAAATCTTAAAGTGCCAAAAAATCCTCAATAAAAGTTTTTCTATTTCATAAAACATTCTTAAGATGCCAAAAATGCATAATTACATAAAGGGAACACTTTTTACAATCAACCGGCCAAAAGGCCAAGCACCTTTGGAAGTACACCTTATGTAACACCCCAAGATTTCATAGTGTGTTATTTCTTCAAAATAATTCAATAACTTGCACTACACGCAACACCGAGTTCAATCACACCTTGACTTACAAAAAAAAATCCATTAAAAGAGGTCATGAATAGTATTAACTAAATTTTAAACTTTATATAATCCTTATAATTTTAGAATCCATATTATGAGTTTCTTAGTCATAATGCAAGAACAGATTCATTTTCAGTATTTCACTTTTATCAACTTTTAATAGTGAAAACTTTTTAAATACAATATTTTAAACTTTTTGACTAAATGGAGACATCAAAATTTTTTTGAAACATCCCAAGCTTCCACGGTATGCTTTCCTTTGAATAAAACAGTAGCGTGTGTTTTACGCAACTTCGAGTTTTAACACACACCACAACCGATCAAACTAGCCGTTATGAATAGTAATACCTACTTTTTTAAAATTATATATATTTTATATTTCAAAATAGACTTCATTTTTGTATTCGGAATATCTAATTTAGCCTAAGGTGAAATTTTGGTACTTTTCGGATAACTTTCATATTTTGATGAATAGTGAAAATTACTAAATTTTAATCAAAAACAACTTTTTTAATCAAAATAATTAATAGTTATAAATTATGAATTTTAGTAGTTTTAAAGTATATTTAGAATATATTTTTACCATTTAATATAATATTGGTCATTGGACATAATTTTACAATTAAACCGAACATAAACAAGTGTCAATCTTTTGATAGTTATTATCTCTTAAAAACACGCTTTTTGTTTTGACAGCAGGAATTAATTTTAAATTAATTTCTGCCACTTCTGTGTTTTGAATTTAGGAAAATGGATTCCATATTTGGAATCAGGATGTTCAAATTGTGTAAATAAGTAACTTTTATTTTTAGACATTTTGAATAATTACTGCGGTAAATATTTTATTTACCATGGTTAAGGGTAAATACGGTAAATAAGGGTTAAAAAATAATATTATAATAATACTAAATTACCCTAAAAATGTGTCTTAAACCTATTGGTTGATACATGGTCGACCATGGGCATCTTTGGGTCGATTTTGGGACCCCATGGATCCACTTGTAAGTGATAATGACACTTTATTTTAATTAAGTTAAAATGAATACAAAAATGACACAAGCATATATCTTTTAGCAAAACAATTTTTACATAGGGTTATATATGTTGGATTTTAGATTATAAATATTTATTATAAAGATAAAAAGATTTCATACATAATGATATTTTATTTATAATTTTTAGACAATAAATAATTTATTTTATTTATGACACAATGATGATGCAGTAATTACTATAATAGTGAAAAATTAAAATAATTGATATTATAAATACCCAAATAAATATAATATGAAACTTTTAATGAATTAAACTAATTTTATAGGAGAATATGTTATATTAGGATTGATTTAAGTGACTTTGTTCGAAGTAATCAATCTGTTATGAGTTTCAAAAAAATCAACTATTGAATAGTGTCAAAATTGACGTAAAAGAGTTCTTAAAACAAATATTATATAATTAATTGATATTAAATTCCTAAAAATCTAAGGTTCGGCCAAGAGACTTATATCATGATAGTTTCATCATTAATGGACCACTTGGGGGTCTCTTGGATGTATATAGTAAGTTTATTAACCATATTATATAAAAATACAAAGAGACATTGTAAAAGTGAAACTAATTAACTTAGAGTTAATACTTAAAGATAAGGTTAATATAAGTACCCAAACCTGTCTAAATTCTATTGGTTGAGTGGTTTTAGACCTATCCCTACCTTAACCTTTGAATAATCAACTTTTGAGCCATTAGAAACCAAATATGAATTTATTATAAATTAATATTTTTAGCTTTTCCAAAGGTGCCCCTCACCCCTCTTATAAAAGGGAACTCCTCCTTCTCATTTCTTCACACCTTCAAAGCCTTTTGGTTCGGCCAAACTCTGCCCAAATACTCTCCCAACTTCCCTCAATACAACCTAGAGGCCTTAGTTTGATCATAAAGTCAACCTAAGGAGCCCTTTTGATCAAATCAAAAAGAAGAACCCGAAGAAGAGGTAATGTTTTCACCACCCCTTTTTAAGTTCCTTTCTTCTTCCACTTCCTCTTTCTTTTTTATTACCATTATAAAATAATAACTCCAGTATAATATATATACTGTGATGTTATTATAAATATGGTACAACCATATTCAGTATTTTATCCATCCTTTGAATAACATGTCACCATACGTGCGTACGTACGGCTTACCGTCTCCACGTCGTGGTGTAATTGTTATTCAATATATTATTACTTGGATGGGTATAATAATGATGTGTAACTCATATAAATAATAAATATAACATGATAATGATTCTGTATATATGATATAAAATCCAATTATATATTATTTAATATCAAAAGAATGATATTGTCGCTCGTGCGTATGTACGGACTACCGTCTCCACGAACGCGATGAGATTCATTGTCCATCATATCCATTCAAGTATAATTATAATTTTATGATTTAAAAATAGTATCTAAGGACTTGATATCATTCTGTATATGAATAATATACATCCCATTAATAACGAATATGGCTCACATAACAAAGAATATAAAGTAAAATGAACCCGTTAACACCCGAAATAACGATAATTCTAAGATATTATTAACAAATCAATGTTAAAAGATCATATATGATATCATATTAAAGTAAATGATTCTTGTATTACTCAATAACAATTAGTTCACCATTACACAGGAGGTAAACCTACCATCGACCAAGGAAAAAGTACAGGTAATGGATTTTCTTATCTCACTTTCAATTCCGTGAGATTTCCATTGTTCGCCACTAAATTATTGAAAGTGGTGTATTGTGTACTGCCATTTGATATATATTATCATGATTATATTTATATTCATGTTATTCTGTAACTAATTTGGTTGTTATTAACTTTTGGCCATACGAATCAGTTGATTAATGTGGTAAGGGATTTTCTTATCTCACTTTCAATTCCGTGAGATTTCCATTGTTCGCCACTAAATTATTGAAAGTGGTGTATTGTGTACTGCCATTTGATATATATTATCATGATTATATTTATATTAATGATATTCTGTAAATAATTTGGTGGTTATTAACTTTTGGCCATACGAATCAGTTGATTAACGTGGTAAGGGATTTTCTTATCTCACTTTCAATTCCGTGAGATTTCCATTGTTCGCCACTAAATTATTGAAAGTGGTGTATTGTGTACTGCCATTTGATATATATTATCATGATTATATTTATATGCATGTTATTCTGTAAATCATTTGGTGGTTATTAACTTTTGTCCATACGAATCAGTTGATTAACGTGGTAAGGGATTTTCTTATCTCACTTTCAATTCCGTGAGATTTCCATTGTTCGCCACTAAATTATTGAAAGTGGTGTATTGTGTACTGCCATTTGATATATATTATCATGATTATATTTATATTCATGTTATTCTGTAAATCATTTGGTGGTTATTAACTTTTGGCCATACGAATCAGTTGATTAACGTGGTAAGGGGTTTCTTATCTCACTTTTAATTTCATGAGATTTCCATTAATCACCACTTAATTATTGCATGTGGTGTATGTGTACTACCCATGATTGTATTCATTGTGTAATATACTTTAATTTATGGGTATTTACATCATCATGTTATGATACTTCTTTCATGGGTGTATGTTTCGTATGTTACCTAATCGATAAGGGAATTTGAGATTTCAATTCCCACTCATTTGGCTTTACGCATATTTCATTGATTATATTACTCCATGATTATGTGTGGAATCACTATTCATTTGATTATGTCATAATTTCCACTCCCCTTCCTGTGGATATAAGTTTGATACACATAATTACTCATTGGTAATTCTCAAGTCATTGATATGAATTTGATAAGAGTAATTTTAACTCATTCACCATTTGTTGAGTTAAACATCCAATTAGTTGGTGTTGTTTTTACAAGAATATGTGTGAATATCCTTTGATTGTTTTACACTGAATATCCAATCATATTTAGTGTATTTATATTTGTCACACATAATTATGTCGTTGATTTATCCTTAACCTAAGGATACGACCTTTATGAGAGATTTCATCTCAATTTACATTCCATTGAGACTTCTTTGTTGATATACACCAAATCACTTTTATGTGGTGTATATAATGTACTTTGACATAGTATATCATGGATCCCTTTATTCTCATGATATTACAAAGTTTTGATTACCTCAATTATTTGTATTCAAGTGTCTCTTTTGGTTAGAATCTCTAACTAAAATACCATTTTTAAATGTTTTAAAGACTTATTCTTCTAAATCTTGATCATTAATGTCCATGTTTTAAAAATGGTTTTAAGGATTTATTTATATGGAAATTAAAGTTTTAGAAATTAAAACTCCTTTTAAAAAGTTTCAAAGTGGTATGGGACACTTTGATTCAAAAATCTACTTTTAAATGGCTTCTTGACAAATAGTGTGACTTTTAAATGTTTTCAAGAAAAGGGGGATATTTCTCTCAAATAGTTTTGATGATTATTTTCATTTATGTCAACATCCTTCATTAATCTTGATTGAGGTTAATGTGATACAATACAATATTCCATATTGTATCGAATGAGTTATGTTTGACTGTGGATGTGCTGTTTTTATACCATTCATGGTTTGTGGTAAAAGTATTGACATTTCGTATGCTAGTTTTAATATGAATGTTTATGTTATGTTTAAAAATGTTCATATGAGGAATGCATTGGACTTAATAAGTGACGGGTGGAGCCCGCTATAGCTCCTCAATGCATCGGTAGGTCTCATGAGACAAACCAGTGTCTTGGCACAAGGCCTTGGCAAAATCTTATTTGTAGTCTTGGCACAAGGCCTTGGCTATGTGGTTATGATAGTCTGGCATTATGCATTCCATCATTATGAAAGTGGTTATTGATATTGCATGTGATCATTCGACTAGTAGAATATCCATGTGAGTAAGTAAATGAAATTATTTCATTTTACCTTTGCCATTTTATGCTGAAGTTCAAGTTTAAAAGGCTTTTGTTTTAGTTATAAATTGCCTCAAGTGTTTATGCTTATTTATGAAAGCTTCTGCTATAATGTTATCCTTACTGAGCATCTGAGCTCACCCCTTTCAATGTTTTATTTTTTCCCAGGATTATGAAGAAGTAATTTATGAATGACCTGCAGGGATAGTATGAGGGGATATGAAGACAAGATGTTTTTTTTATGATGTAATGTAAAATTTATGGATGTATCTAGTTATTCCAAGGCTACTAAACTAATCGGTCTTTTGAGACTTGATATTTCTCGTGATCATGCCAATGTTATGTAATAATGCACCGACTCTAGGTAATTAGGGTCGGGGCATTACAGTTGGTATCAGAGGAAGTTTAGTACAAACCTTGGTAGCTAGATTTAGATAAACTCTGATTACAGCACGTAGACCTAAGATGAACTTTGAGGACTAGTATAAAAGAAATTCCTAGAATTTTGGTATTGTGGAGATTTTGTGAGTTTTCCGAGAAATACATCCCTGTCTGGATATGAGCAGGTAGAGGCGGCTCTGGCACAGATATACCTAGGGGTAAAACCCGAAAACACCGCTTTGAGCTAGACTCGAACGAGAACTGGTGCACGACAACGGGCCTTGCTGCACTCTTGGTTACGACACTCCCGGGGGATATGCTTAGGATATTTTACATTTTCTTTACAAACCGATTTAAGTAATATATACATAAGATGAGAGTAAATGACCTTGGTTAATCCTAATATGTTTCAAATTGAGAATATGGTGACATTTTAATCTCTAAATGATTTTACGACTACTATTACTCACACAATGCTTTCTGGTTTTAGTCAATGGCTGGATTCCAAGGAATTCATAGTGACTTTGAGAATGATGTACAAGGTGGGAACGGTGGTGGCAATGAGCAACAAAATGGAATGTTGATAGGCGTAAAAGATATCGTCTTTATGCCAAATCAGTTTTCCAAAAATATGATCAACAACATATATATTAACCAACTCCCAAACTCAACAAGGAAGAGAAAGGTGATAAATGATAAGATCTCCAGAAATGGAGACCATGGAGAAAAGAAACCTCAATTTTCATCATGCAGGAAATGTGGAAAGAGACACCTAGGAAAGTGTCTCAATGGGACAACGAAATGTTTTACGTGCGGGAAGGAAGGACATAGAGTGAATAATTGTCGAAGAAAAATGAAGAGTACTATGGAAGAAGATAAAAATGGCCCCAAGAGTCCATTTACAGTCATTTGCCGTAAATGTAGGGGACCTGGCCATTACCCGAGTGAATTTTCTATTCTATAGAATATTTTCTTGGTCAAAGAAGAAGCTATGTGGAAATAAATGGTTGGAGAAAAATTTAAAAAGTATTATCACTCCTTGTTGATGGGTTTACTTTGGAATAATTTTCTCTTGTATTTGTAACCCCGCTGTTTTCCATGTGAGAATGATATTTGAGGAAGAATTGTCTCTTCTCTTGTGGATATAGGTATAAATAACCATTTGGTTTTATATGATCATTGGGGTTTGAGAAAATGATAAGTTATTATAATTTGGGATGAAAATGCAAAGTATGATATAACATTTCTGGTTAAATTATGTTATTTTGAGGAATTTATCTCATTTTGGTAATATTATAAAATATAGTTTTTGAAAAAGGACAACACGTAGACCATGTGACAACCCGTCGCGTCGGACAAAGCTGTGGGAATCGAACCCACAACCAAAGTGTGATTGGGATTTATCGCCTACCACTGGACTACGTGAAGTCCCTGGTTAGTGTGACTATTTTTTTTGTTAAATGATTTTATTGATCAATAATAAGATGATTTGGGTTCTTATGTCTTATCAAATGAATACCCTTGGTATATGAAAATGATTTGGTGATTAATTGATAAATGTTATTTTGGAAGATGTTCGTTTTGTTAGGAACACTATATGCCCAAGGAAAATAGAATACAATGAGGTTTCATTTGTAGAGTAATGGTG
This sequence comes from Viscum album, assembly GCA_963277665.1. Taxonomy (NCBI): domain Eukaryota; kingdom Viridiplantae; phylum Streptophyta; class Magnoliopsida; order Santalales; family Viscaceae; genus Viscum; species Viscum album. Next base: position 480,232,105 of record OY728130.1, on the reverse strand, counting down.
GATTTTTATCTACGTTTTTATTGTTGATTTATAGTGATTTGGGTTATTTATGGAAATGATTAACCTATAACAGAGAATATGTGATGATGTTAATTACTTTTAAGTATGTGACTTTAAGAGTATTTGATGTCATTTCGAGATACAATGTAACATGGGAGACTACATAATCAAATTCTTCTATGTTTTGGGTTTCAATATTAGTCTGGATTATATTAAAGGATTTTAATGACAATTGGTTATTGAATGGTATCTATTTAACTTTGGGGTATTGTTGGTTTAATTTTAGAAATTAAGATTAGTACATATTTATCTCAATGAATATCATTTTGGGGGATCATTAGATCATTCACTAACCATTTTGGTTTTGATTAATCTTCAAAGACAATGTAAATATATGGTTTATCCTGCATGGATCATGTGATTCTATAGAAGTTTATTCTAGCTCTTCCAGTGTGACCAAATCTTCTTGAATACTTATCGTTTAAAAAAAAATTGAGTTAGTGGTGGAAATTTATTAAAGAATGAAAATATACTTAAAATGTAAGTATATCTTATAATGTTCTTAGTCAATATCATAAATGAATTCCTCTTCCTTATGTAATGTAACTTTAAAAAAAATGTTGTCCTAGATGGTACCTTAAATCATCACTAATTTATGGCTTTGGGATTGTTGGCCTTTTCATAGCCATGTTCTCTACCACTCTCCATCAGATAATTGATGGTTAGATTTCTCTTCCATATCCATATTTTCCTACATGGAACCCTAGTATGTGTTATTTTCGGTAATCTTCATACTTTCCACTCTTTATTTTAAATAGAGGCCTCATTAATTCATTTTTCGATGTGGGATTTCAACTAAGATATTTTGAAACGTCAAAAATGTGTTATCCCAATACCCTATGTTTTGTTGGACCGATGGTATTTCAAATCATCATAGATTGATGAGTTTAAGGACCTCAATTTTATACTTGTTTTTGATTGATGACCTCAATCACTACCTATAAATATTTACGTTTTTCCTCCAATTATATGTCTCTAATTACCACCAATGTTCTCCTAATCGAGATCATAATTCGATGGTGACCCTTTCATTTCTCTTTTCCTCATTTTAAGACTAAATTTTAGTAACCCAATTTCCGATGTGGGTTTTCCCACAAATATATTTTCTATTTTCAACCTTTTATTTTCGAAGAACAATTTCAAATTGCGAGGATGCAATTTATTGAAGGAGGGGAGAATGTAACACCCCAAGATTTCATAGTGTGTTATTTCTTCAAAATAATTCAATAACTTGCACTACATGCAACACCGAGTTCAATCACACCTTTACTTACAAAAAAAAATCCATTAAAAGAGGTCATGAATATTATTAACTAAATTTTAAACTTTATATAATCCTTATAATTTTAGAATCCATATTATGAGTTTCTTAGTCATAATGCAAGAACAGATTCATTTTCAGTATTGCACTTTTATCAACTTTTAATAGTGAAAACTTTTTAAATACAATATTTTAAACTTTTTGACTAAATGGAGACATCAAATTTTTTTTGAAACATCCCAAGCTTCCACGGTATGCTTTCCTTTGAATAAAACAGTAGAGTGTGTTGTACGCAACTTCGAGTTTTAACACACACCACAACCGATCAAACTAGCCGTTATGAATAGTAATACCTACTTTTTTAAAATTATATATATTTTATATTTCAAAATAGACTTCATTTTTGGATTCGGAATATCCAATTTAGCCTAAGGTGAAATTTTGGTACTTTTCGGATAACTTTCATATTTTGATGAATAGTGAAAATTACTAAATTTTAATCAAAAACAACTTTTTTAATCAAAATAATTAATAGTGATAAATTATGAATTTTAGTATTTTTAAAGTATATTTAGAATATATTTTTACCATTTAATATAATGTTGTTCATTGGACATAATTTTACAATTAAACCGAACATAAACAAGTGTCAATCTTTTGATAGTTATTATCTCTTAAAAACACGCTTTTTGTTTTGACAGCGGGAATTAATTTTAAATTAATTTCTGCCACTTCTGTTTTTTGAATTTAGGAAAATGGATTCCATATTTGGAATCAGGATGTTAAAATTGTGTAAATAGGTAACTTTTATTTTTAGACATTTTGAATAATTACTGCGGTAAATATTTTATGCTAAATAAGGGTTAAAAAATAATATTATAATAATACTAAATTACCCTAAAAACATGTCTTAACCCTATTGGTTGATACATGGTCGACCATGGGCATCTTTGGGTCTATTTTGGGACCCCATGGATCCACTTGTAAGTGATAATGACACTTTATTTTAATTAAGTTAAAATGAATACAAAAATGACACAAGCATATATCTTTTAGCAAAACAATTTTTACATAGGGTTATATATGTTGGATTTTCGATTATAAATATTCATTAGAAAGATAAAAAATATCCTACATAATTATATTTTATTTATAATTTTTATACATTAAATAATTTATTTTATTTATGACACAATGATGATGCAGTAATTACTATAATAGTGAAAAATTAAAATAATTGATATTATAAATACCCAAATAAATATAATATGAAACTTTTAATGAATTAAACTAATTTTATAGGATAATATGATATATTAGGATTGATTTAATTGACTTTGTTCGAAGTAATAAATCTGTTATGAGTTTCACAAAAATCAACTATTGAATAGTGTCAAAATTGACATAAAAGAGTTCTTAAAACAAATATTATATTATTAATTGATATTAAATTCCTAAAAATCTAAGGTTCGTCCAAGAGACTTATATCATGATAGGTTAATCATTAATGGACCACTTGGGGGTCGCTTGGATGTATATAGTAAGTTTATTAACCATATTATATAAAACTACAAAGAGACATTGTAAAAGTGAAACTAATTAACTTAGAGTTAATACTTAATGATAAGGTTAATATAAGTACCCAAACCTATCTAAATTCTATTGGTTGAGTTTTTTTCGACCTATCCCCACCTCAAACTTTGAATAATCAACTTTGGAGCCATTAGAAACCGAATGTGAATTTATTATAAATTAATATTTCTAGCTTTTCCAAAGGTGCCCCTCACCCCTCTTATAAAAGGGCACTCCTCCTTGTCATTTCATCACACCTTAAAAGCCTTTTGGTTCGGCCAAACTCTGCCCAAATACTCTCCCAACTTCCCTCACTACAACATAGAGGCCTTATTTTGATCAGAAATCCAACCTAAGGAGCCCTTTTGATCAAATCAAAAGGAAGAACCCGAAGAAGTGGTAATGTTTTCACCACCCCTTTTTAAGTTCCTTTCTTCTTCCACTTCCTCTTTCTTTGTTATTACCATTATAAAATAATAAATCCAGTATCATATATATACTGTGATGTTATTATAAATATGGTATATTCATTATTCTATCCATCCTTTGAATAACATGTCACCATACGTGCGTACGTACGGCTTACCGTCTCCACGTCGTGGTGTAATTGTTATTCAATATATTATTATTTGGATGGGTATAATAATGATGTGTAACTCATGTAAATAATAAATATAACATGATAATTATTCTGTATATATGATATAAAATCCAATTATATATTATTTAATATCAAAAGAATGATATTGTCGCTCGTGCGTATGTACGGACTACCGTCTCCACGAACGCGTTGAGATTCATTGTCCATCATATCCATTCAAGTATAATTATAATTTGATGATTTAAAAATAGTATCTAAGGACTTGATATCATTATGGATATGAATAATATACATCCCATTAATAACGAATATGGCTCACATAACAAAGAATATAAAGTAAAATGAACCCGTTAACACCCAAAATAACGATAATTCTAAGATATTATTAACAAATCAATGTTAAAAGATAATATATGATATCATATTAAAGTAAATGATTCTTTTATTACTCAATAACAATTATTTCACCATTATACAGGAGGTTAACCTACCCTCGACCAAGGAAAAATTACAAAGTATGGGGTTTCTTATCTCCCTTTTAATTCCGTGAGATTTCCAATGTTCGCCACTAAATTATTGAAAGTGGTGTATTTTGTACTTCCATTTGATATATATTATCATGATTATATTTATATTCATGTTATTATGTAAATAATTTGGTGGTTATTAACTTTTGGCCATACAAATCAGTTGATTAACGTGGTATGATATTTTCTTATCTCACTTTCAATTCCGTGAGATTTCCATTGTTCGCCACTAAATTATTGAAAGTGGTGTATTGTGTACTGCCATTTGATATATATTATCATGATTATATTTATATTCATGTTATTCTGTAAATCATTTGGTGGTTATTAACTTTTGGCCATACGAATCAGTTGATTAACGTGGTAAGGGATTTTCTTATCTCACTTTCAATTCCGTGAGATTTCCATTGTTCGCCACTAAATTATTGAAAGTGGTGTATTGTGTACTGCCATTTGATATATATTATCATTATTATATTTATATTCATGTTATTCTGTAAATCATTTGGTGGTTATTAACTTTTGGCCATACGAATCAGTTGATTAACGTGGTAAGGGATTTTCTTATCTCACTTTCAATTCCGCGAGATTTCCATTGTTCGCCACTAAATTATTGAAAGTGGTGTATTGTGTACTGCCATTTGATATATATTATCATGATTATATTTATATTAATGTTATTCTGTAAATCATTTGGTGGTTATTAACTTTTGTCCATACGAATCAGTTGATTAACGTGGTAAGGGGTTTCTTATCTCACTTTTAATTTCGTGAGATTTCCATTGATCACCACTTAATTATTGCATGTGGTGTATGTGTACTGCCCATGATTGTATTCATTGTGTAATATACTTTAATTTATGGGTATTTACATCATCATGGTATGATATTTCTTTCATGGGTGTATGTTTCGTATGTTACCTAATCGATAAGGGAATTTGAGATTTCAATTCCCACTCATTTGGCTTTACGCATATTTCATTGATTATATTACTCCATGATTATGTGTGGAATCACTATTCATTTGATTATGTCATAATTTCCACTCCCCTTCCTGTGGATATAAGTTTGATACACATAATCACTCATTGGTAATTCTCAAGTCATTGATATGAATTTGATAAGAGTAATTTTAACTCATTCACCATTTGTTGAGTTAAACATCCAATTAGTTGGTGTTGTTTTTACAAGAATATGTGTGAATATCCTTTGATTGTTTTACACTGAATATCCAATCATATTTAGTGTATTTATATTTGTCACACATAATTATGTCGTTGATTTATCCTTAACCTAAGGATACAGCCTTTATGAGAGATTTCATCTCAATTTACATTCCATTGAGACTTCTTTGTTGATATACACCAAATCACTTTTATGTGGTGTATATAATTTACTTTGACATAGTATATCATGGACCCTTTATTCTCATGATATTACAAAGTTTTGATTACCTCAATTATTTGTATTCAAGTGTCTCTTTTGGTTAGAATCTCTAACTAAAATACCATTTTTAAATGTTTTAAAGACTTATTCTTCTAAATCTTGCTCATTAATGTCCATGTTTTAAAAATGGTTTTAAGGATTTATTTATATGGAAATTAAAGTTTTAGAAATTAAAACTCCTTTTAAAAAGTTTCAAAGTGGTATGGGACACTTTGATTCAAAAATCTACTTTTAAATGGCTTCTTGATAAATAGTGTGACTTTTAAATGTTTTCAAGAAAAGGGGGATATTTCTCTCAAATAGTTTTGATGATTATTTTCATTTATGTCAACATCCTTCATTAATCTTGATTGAGGTTAATGTGATACAATACAATATTCCATATTGTATCGAATGAATTATGTTTGACTGTGGATGTGCTGTTTTTATACCATTCATGGTTTGTGGTAAAAGTATTGACATTTCGTATGCTAGTTTTAATATGAATGTTTATGTTATGTTTAAACATGTTCATATGAGGAATGCATTGGACTTAATAAGTGACGGGTGGAGCCCGCTATAGCTCCTCGATGCATCGGTATGTCTCATGAGACAAACTAGTGTCTTGGCACAAGGCCTTGGCAAAATCTTATTTGTAGTCTTGGCACGAGGCCTTTGCTATGTGGTTATGATAGTCTGGCATTATGCATTCCATCATTATGAAAGTGGTTATTGATATTGCATGTGATCATTCTACTAGTAGAATATTCATGTGAGTAAGTAAATGGCATTATTTCATTTTACCTTTGCCATTTTATGCTGAAGTTCAAGTTTAAAAGGCTTTTGTTTTAGTTATAAATTGCCTTAAGTGTTTATGCTTATTTATGAAAGCTTCTGCTATAATGTTATCCTTACTGAGCATCTGAGCTCACCCCTTTCAATGTTTTATTTTTTCCCAGGATTATGAAGAAGTAATTTATGAATGACCTGCAGGGATAGTATGAGGGGATATGAAGACAAGATGTTTTTTTATGATGTAATGTAAAATTTATGGATGTATCTAGTTATTCCAAGGCTACTAAACTAATCGGTCTTTCGAGACTTGATCTTTCTCGTGATCATGCCAATGTTATGTAATAATGCACCGACTCTAGGTAATTAGGGTCGGGGCGTTACAGTTGGTATCAGAGGAATTTTAGTACAAACCTTGGTAGCTAGATTTAGATAAACTCTGATTAGAGCACGTAGACCTAAGATGAACATTGAGGACTAGTATAAAAGAACTTCCTAGAATTTTGGTATTGTGGAGATTTTGTGAGTTTTCTGAGCAATACATCCCTGTCTGGATACGAGCAGGTAGAGGCGGATCTGGCACAGATGTACCTAGGGGTAAAACCCGAAAACACCGCTTTGAGCTAGACTCGAACGGGAACTGGTGCACGACAACGGGCCTTGCTGCACTCTTGGTTACGACACTCCCGGGGGATATGCTTAGGATAATTTACATTTTCTTTACAAACCGATTTAAGTAATATATACATAAGATGAGAGTAAATGACCTTGGTTAATCCTAATATGTTTCAAATTGAGAATATGGTGACATTTTAATCTCTAAATGATTTTACGACTACTATTACTCACACAATGCTTTCTGGTTTTAGTTAATGGCTGGATTCCAAGGAAGTCATAGTGACTTTGAGAATGATGTAAAAGGTGGGAATGGTGGTGGCAATGAGCAACAAAATGGAATGTTGATAGGCGTAAAAGATATCGTCTTTATGCCAAATCAGTTTTCCAAAAATATGATCAACAACATATATATTAACCAACTCCCAGACTCAATAAGGAAGAGAAAGGTGATATATGATAAGATCTCCAGAAATGGAGACCATGGAGAAAGGAAACCACAATTTTCATCATGCAGGAAATGTGGAAAGAGACACCCAGGAAAGTGTCTCAATGGGACAACGAAATGTTTTACGTGCGGGAAGGAAGGACATAGAGTGAAGAATTGCCGAAGAAAAATGAAGAGTACTATGGAAGAAGATAAAAATGGCCCCAAGAGTCCATTTACAGTCATTTGCCGTAAATGTAGGGGACCTGGCCATTACCCGAGTGAATTTCCTATTCTATAGAATATTTTCTTAGTCAAAGAAGAAGCTATGTGGAAATAAATGGTTGGAGAAAAATTTAAAAAGTATTAGCACTCCTTGTTGATGGGTTTACTTTGGAATAATTTTCTCTTGTATTTGTAACCCCGCTGTTTTCCATGTGAGAATGATATTTGAGGAAGAATTGTCTCTTCTCTTGTGGATATAGGTATAAATAACCATTTGGTTTTATATGATCATTGGGGTTTGAGAAAATGATAAGTTATTATAATTTGGGATGAAAATGCAAAGTATGATATAATATTTGTGGTTAAATTATGTTATTTTGAGGAATTTATCTCATTTTGGTAATATTATAAAATATAGTTTTTGAAAAAGGACAACACGTAGACCGTGTGACAACCCGTCGCGTCGGACAAAGCTGTGGGAATCGAACCCACAACCAAAGTGTGATTGGGATTTATCGCCTACCACTGGACTACGTGAAGTCTCTGGTTAGTGTGACTATTTTTTTTGTTAAATGATTTTATTGATCAATAATAAGATGATTTGGGTTCTTATGTCTTATCAAATGAATACCCTTGGTATAGGAAAATGATTTGGTGATTAATTGATAAATGTTATTTTGGAAGATGTTCGTTTTGTTAGGAACACTATATGCCCAAGGAAAATAGAATACAATGAGGTTTCATTTGTAGAGTAATGGTGGATTTTTATCTACGTTTTTATTGTTGATTTATAGTGATTTGGGTTATTTATGGAAATGAATAACCTATAACAGAGAATATGTGATGATGTTAATTACTTTTAAGTATGTGACTTTAAGAGTATTTGATGTCATTTGGAGATACAATGTAACATGGGAGACTACATAATCAAATTCTTCTATGTTTTGGGTTTCAATATTAGTCTGGATTATATTAAAGGATTTTAATGACAATTGGTTATTGAATGGTATCTATTTAACTTTGGGGTATTGTTGGTTTAATTTTAGAAATTAAGATTAGTACATATTTATCTCAATGAATATCCTTTTGGGGGATCATTAGATCATTCACTAAACATTTTGGTTTTGATTAATCTTCAAAGACAATGTAAATATATGGTTTATCCTGCATGGATCATGTGATTCTATAGAAGTTTATTCTAGCTCTTCCAGTGTGACCAAATCTTCTTGAATACTTATCGTTTAAAAAAAAATTGAGTTAGTGGTGGAAATTTATTAAAGAATGAAAATATACTTAAAATGTAAGTATATCTCATAATGTTCTTAGTCAATATCATAAATGAATTCCTCTTCCTTATATAATGTAACTTTAAAAAAAAATGTTGTCCTAGATGGTACCTTAAATCATCACTAATTTATGGCTTTAGGATTGTTGGCCTTTTCATAGCCATGTTCTCTACCACTCTCCATCAGATAATTGATGGTTAGATTTCTCTTCCATATCCATATTTTCCTACATGGAACCCTAGTATGTGTTATTTTCGGTAATCTTCATACTTTCCACTCTTTATTTTAAATAGAGCCCTCATTAATTCATTTTTCGATGTGGGATTTCAACTATGATATTTTGAAACGTCAAAAATGTGTTATCCCAATACCCTATGTTTTGTTGGACCGATGGTATTTCAAATCATCATAGATTGATGAGTTTAAGGACCTCAATTTTATACTTGTTTTTGATTGATGACCTCAATCACTACCTATAAATATTTACGTTTTTCCTCCAATTATATGTCTCTAATTACCACCAATGTTCTCCTAATCAAGATCATAATTCGATGGTGACCCTTTCATTTCTCTTTTCCTCATTTTAGGACTAAATTTTAGTAACCCAATTTCCGATGTGGGTTTTCCCACAAATATATTTTCTATTTTCAACCTTTTATTTTCGAAGAACAATTTCAAATTGCGAGGATGCAATTTATTGAAGGAGGGGAGAATGTAACACCCCAAGATTTCATAGTGTGTTATTTCTTCAAAATAATTCAATAACTTTCACTACACGCAACACCGAGTTCAATCACACCTTGACTTACAAAAAAAAAGCCATTAAAAGATATCATGAATAGTATTAACTAAATTTTAAACTTTATATAATCCTTATAATTTTAGAATCCATATTATGAGTTTCTTAGTCATAATGCAAGAACATATTCATTTTCAGTATTGCACTTTTATCAACTTTTAATAGTGAAAACTTTTTAAATACAATATTTTAAACTTTTTGACTAAATGGAGACATCAAATTTTTTTTGAAACATCCCAAGCTTCTACGGTATGCTTTCCTTTGAATAAAACAGTAGCGTGTGTTGTACGCAACTTCGAGTTTTAACACACACCACAACCGATCAAACTAGCCGTTATGAATAGTAATACCTACTTTTTTAAAATTATATATATTTTATATTTCAAAATAGACTTCATTTTTGGATTCGGAATATCTAATTTATCCTAAGGTGAAATTTTGGTACTTTTCGGATAACTTTCATATTTTGATGAATAGTGAAAATTACTAAATTTTAATCAAAAACAACTTTTTCAATCAAAATAATTAATAGTGATAAATTATAAATTTTAGTAGTTTTAAAGTATATTTAGAATATATTTTTACCATTTAATATAATGTTGGTCATTGGACATAATTTTACAATTAAACCGAACATAAACAAGTGTCAATCTTTTGATAGTTATTATCTCTTAAAAACACGCTTTTTGTTTTGACAGCGGGAATTAATTTTAAATTAATTTCTGCCACTTCTGTGTTTTGAATTTAGGAAAATGGATTCCATATTTGGAATCAGGATGTTCAAATTGTGTAAATAAGTAACTTTTATTTTTAGACATTTTGAATAATTACTGCGGTAAATATTTTATTTACCATGGTTAAGGGTAAATCCGGTAAATAAGGGTTAAAAAATAATATTATAATAATACTAAATTACCCTAAAAACATGTCTTAACCCTATTGGTTGATACATGGTCGACCATGGGCATCTTTGGGTCGATTTTGGGACCCCATGGATCCACTTGTAAGTGATAATGACACTTTATTTTAATTAAGTTAAAATGAATACAAAAATGACACAAGCATATAGCTTTTAGCAAAAAAATTTTTACATAGGGTTATATATGTTGGATTTTCGATTATAAATATTCATTAGAAAGATATAAAGATTTCATACATAATGATATTTTATTTATAATTTTTAGACATTAAATAATTTATTTTATTTATGACACAATGATGTTGCAGTAATTACTATAATAGTGAAAAATTAAAATAATTGATATTATAAATACCCAAATAAATATAATATGAAACTTTTAATTAATTAAACTAATTTTATAGGATAATATGATATATTAGGATTTATTTAATTGACTTTTTTTGAATTAATCAATCTGTTATGAGTTTCACAAAAATCAACTATTGAATAGTGTCAAAATTGACATAAAAGAGTTCTTAAAACAAATATTATATTATTAATTGATATTAAATTCCTAAAAATCTAAGGTTCGGACAAGAGACTTATATCATGATAGGTTAATCATTAATGGACCACTTGGGGGTCTCTTGGATGTATATAGTAAGTTTATTAACCATATTATATAAAAATACAAAGAGACATTGTAAAAGTGAAACTAATTAACTTAGAGTTAATACTTAAAGATAAGGTTAATATATGTACCCAAAACTGTCTAAATTCTATTGGTTGAGTGGTTTTCAACCTATCCCAACCTCAACCTTTTAATAATCAACTTTGGAGCCATTAGAAACTGAATATGAATTTATTATAAATTAATATTTCTAGCTTTTCCAAAGGTGCCCCTCACCCCTCTTATAAAAGGGAACTCCTCCTTCTCATTTCTTCACACCTTCAAAGCCTTTTGGTTCGGCCAAACTCTGCCCAAATACTCTCCCAACTTCCCTCACTACAACATAGAGGCCTTATTTTGATCAGAAATCCAACCTAAGGAGCCCTTTTGATCAAATCAAAAGGAAGAACCCGAAGAAGTGGTAATGTTTTCACCACCCCTTTTTAAGTTCCTTTCTTCTTCCACTTCCTCTTTCTTTGTTATTACCATTATAAAATAATAAATCCAGTATCATATATATACTGTGATGTTATTATAAATATGGTATATTCATTATTCTATCCATCCTTTGAATAACATGTCACCATACGTGCGTACGTACGGCTTACCGTCTCCACGTCGTGGTGTAATTGTTATTCAATATATTATTATTTGGATGGGTATAATAATGATGTGTAACTCATGTAAATAATAAATATAACATGATAATTATTCTGTATATATGATATAAAATCAAATTATATATTATTTAATATCAAAAGAATGATATTGTTGCTCGTGCGTATGTACGGACTACCGTCTCCACGAACGCGATGAGATTCATTGTCCATCATATCCATTCAAGTATAATTATAATTTTATGATTTAAAAATAGTATCTAAGGACTTGATATCATTCTGGATATGAATAATATACATCCCATTAATAACGAATATGGCTCACATAACAAAGAATATAAAGTAAAATGAACCCGTTAACACCCGAAATAACGATAATTCTAAGATATTATTAACAAATCAATGTTAAAAGATCATATATGATATCATATTAAAGTAAATGATTCTTGTATTAATCAATAACAATTATTTCACCATTATACAGGAGGTAAACCTACCATCAACCAAGGAAAAAGTACAGGTAAGGGATTTTCTTATCTCACTTTCAATTCCGTGAGATTTCCATTGTTCGCCACTAAATTATTGAAAGTGGTGTATTGTGTACTGCCATTTGATATATATTATCATGATTATATTTATATTCATGTTATTCTTTAAATCATTTGGTGGTTATTAACTTTTGGCCATACGAATCAGTTGATTAACGTGGTAAGGGATTTTCTTATCTCACTTTCAATTCCGTGAGATTTCCATTGTTCGCCACTAAATTATTGAAAGTGGTGTATTGTGTACTGCCATTTGATATATATTATCATGATTATATTTATATTCATGTTATTATGTAAATAATTTGGTGGTTATTAACTTTTGGCCATACGAATTAGTTGATTAACGTGGTAAGGGATTTTCTTATCTAACTTTCAATTCCGTGAGATTTCCATTGTTCACCACTAAATTATTGAAAGTGGTGTATTGTGTAATTCCATTTGATATATATTATCATGATTATATTTATATTCATGTTATTCTATAAATCATTTGGTGGTTATTAACTTTTGGCCATATGAATCTGTTGATTAACGCGGTAAGGGATTTTCTTATCTCACTTTCAATTCCGTGAGATTTCCATTGTTCGCCACTAAATTATTGAAAGTGGTGTATTGTGTACTGCCATTTGATATATATTATCATGATTATATTTATATTCATGTTATTCTGTAAATCATTTGGTGGTTATTAACTTTTGGCCATACGAATCAGTTGATTAACGTGGTAAGGGGTTTCTTATCTCACTTTTAATTTCGTGAGATTTCCATTGATCACCACTTAATTATTGCATGTGGTGTATGTGTACTGCCCATGATTGTATTCATTGTTTAATATAATTTAATTTATGGGTATTTACATCATCATGGTATGATACTTCTTTCATGGGTGTATGTTTCGTATGTTACCTAATCGATAAGGGAATTTGAGATTTCAATTCCCACTCATTTGGCTTTACGCATATTTCATTGATTATATTACTCCATGATTATGTGTGGAATCACTATTCATTTGATTATGTCATAATTTCCACTCCCCTTCCTGTGGATATAAGTTTTATACACATAATCACTCATTGGTAATTCTCAAGTCATTGATATGAATTTGATAAGAGTAATTTTAACTCATTCACCATTTGTTGAGTTAAACATCCAATTCGTTGGTGTTGTTTTTACAAGAATATGTGTGAATATCCTTTGATTGTTTTACACTGAATATCCAATCATATTTAGTGTATTTATATTTGTCACACATAATTATGTCGTTGATTTATCCTTAACCTAAGGATACGGCCTTTATGAGAGATTTCATCTCAATTTACATTCCATTGAGACTTCTTTTTTGATATACACCAAATCACTTTTATGTGGTGTATATAATGTACTTTGACATAGTATATCATGGATCCCTTTATTCTCATGATATTACAAAGTTTTTATTACCTCAATTATTTGTATTCAAGTGTCTCTTTTGGTTAGAATCTCTAACTAAAATACCATTTTTAAATGTTTTAAAGACTTATTATTCTAAATCTTGCTCATTAATGTCCATGTTTTAAAAATGGTTTTAAGGATTTATTTATATGTACATTAAAGTTTTAGAAATTAAAACTCCTTTTAAAAAGTTTCAAAGTGGTATGGGACACTTTGATTCAAAAATCTACTTTTAAATGGCTTCTTGACAAATAGTGTAACTTTTAAATGTTTTCAAGAAAAGGGGGATATTTCTCTCAAATAGTTTTGATGATTATTTTCATTTATGTCAACATACTTCATTAATCTTGATTGAGGTTAATGTGATATAATACAATATTCCATATTGTATCGAATGAGTTATGTTTGACTGTGGATGTGCTGTTTTTATACCATTCATGGTTTGTGGTAAAAGTATTGACATTTCGTATGCTAGTTTTAATATGAATGTTTATGTTATGTTTAAACATGTTCATATGAGGAATGCATTGGACTTAATAAGTGATGGGTGGAGCCCGCTATAGCTCCTCGATGCATCGGTAGGTCTCATGAGACAAACTAGTGTCTTGGCACAAGGCCTTGGCAAAATCTTATTTGTAGTCTTGGCACGAGGCCTTGGCTATGTGGTTATGATAGTCTGGCATTATGCATTCCATCATTATGAAAGTGGTTATTGATATTTCATGTGATCATTCGACTAGTAGAATATCCATGTGAGTAAGTAAATGGCATTATTTCATTTTACCTTTGCCATTTTATGCTGAAGTTCAAGTTTAAAAGGCTTTTGTTTTAGTTATAAATTGCCTTAAGTGTTTATGCTTATTTATGAAAGCTTCTTCTATAATGTTATCCTTACTGAGCATCTAAGCTCACCCCTTTCAATGTTTTATTTTTTCCCAGGATTATGAAGAAGTAATTTATGAATGACATGCAGGGATAGTATGAGGGGATATGAAGACAAGATGTTTTTTTATGATGTAATGTAAAATTTATGGATGTATCTAGTTATTCCAAGGCTACTAAACTAATCGGTCTTTCGAGACTTGATCTTTCTCGTGATCATGCCAATGTTATGTAATAATGCACCGACTCTAGGTAATTAGGGTCGGGGCGTTACACCTTACCAATTCAAAACCACTTAAGAAATCAATTTGTCAAGAAAAGTCACTTAAGACCAACGGCTTTGAAATACATTTCAATTTTCCCAATACAAGGCATAATAGTTTCTAGCAACCACAATCAGATTCCATAGCATGTGTATATAGAATAGTGTAAAACATATTTTTAAAACAATCAAGAAATTATGAATTTCAAATTAAAATCTTAGGCATAGGGGACCTACCTCAAACTTGTCGCTATCTGTCAATGGCCACTCGAACCGACACTTGGCGCACACATGCACATGCATTTATACATATATATATATATACACCCCTAGCTGCATTGCCCATATTCCCCGCGCCATGAGGGAATATGTGCAAAGAGGGCATATATATGTACATGCCTTACCCTATGCATGTACATGTAGGATTCCTCGACACGCGCGGCCCAACACACTACACATATAATTTAATAAAATAAATAAACACATAAACGATCTATAAAACATTTCAGAAAAACACATCACATTAACGCACCCAGATAAAACAAGATACGATGCACCCCAAGAACCATCCTTTACACACATGGATACCATTTTGAGACAATACACACACCAAAAGAACTCCAAAACACAATCTGCACCTCCTTTACAACTTAACAAATCATTAAAACATTTTATGAAACAATTATAAATAACAATATGAGACTCTTTTATCAAGAACGCACCCAAATCCAACTTCAACAACCAAGCGCACATTTAAACCATACCAAAACACTAACTGCAGTCTTTCCACACTTTTATAAACCAACAATACATTTTATAAAATAGTGATAAGAAGCTTGACACAGGTTTTCAAATAAAACACATCGTATCTCATATTAAGATACCACTTTAAAATCAAATGTATAGTAAATTGTCTTAAAACTATTTTTTCACCACATAAACAATTAAATAAATTAAAGAAACACTTACTATAACATTTTTAAGATGTGCTTCAATGTTTTACCACAAAACTACATCAAAATAATTTTGTTTGAAATCCAACGCACACGACTCCATATAAAAATACACTCTGCACCCTCTGCACATGTTGATAAGCTAACTGCAACATTTATTAAATCACTAACAGCAGATTAAATGTTAGTTTTTTAGAAATAACACACTTATAACATATAAACATGCTACCAAAAAATTAAACACATATCAAACTTCAATTAAAAATACCTTAGCACCACATAAATTAACTGAACAATTTGTTAAATTAATTAAACTTGCAATTTAATTCATCAAATAATGATTATATGCGAAACGACCTACCTCTGCATCGATTTCCCCAAAACATTGTTGCTCAACTTCAAACATGGTGAAAAACTTCAATCGCACCTCAATACACACCATAACCAAATCCAATCAAACCCTAAAATAACAATAGGACCAACTAAAATCAAAATCGAACCCAAAAACAAGACATCAAACAAAAGTAACAAGATCATACAAAACCTCATATGAAACCCTAATCACAAAATGACAGGATGCATGAAACAATAAAAATAAGTGAAACGCACCTATGGCAGTGGATCCAGAAACTAATCCATCACAACAAAAAGGTGTTCGAGGTACACTGCACCAAAAAAAAGGGGCATGAACTTCATCTCACATCAAATTCAATTCAGCCAACTTAGGTAAACCAAAGTGAGGCGTGTCGGATAGATCCGGACAGCAGGAGGCCGACGGGTGGTTCGCCGGACTGAGCATGAGGTAAGGGAGGTCGGGACTGTCACCAGATGGATCAAGAGCAGGAGAAGTAGGTCCGGTCGCTGGAATGGGGCGGCAACGTGAGAGGTGAGGGAGGTCAGCGTCGGCTCCACGGCGGAAGGCCGAAGGTGGTGTGAGAAAACCGTGTGGCGGACTGGAGGGGAGGGCGCGAGGCGCCGGGTCGGCGCGCGGCTGGCTGAGGTCAGGAGGGCAGCGTGTGGTCACCGGAGGGGGTGCGGGATGTCGCTGCGAGGTCGCCGGGGGAAGATGGAGGTCTAGCGATGTGAGGGGATGGTGCAGCTAGGGTTTAGGAGAAGGGGAGGGGGCAACACGATTTGGGAAGGGGAGGGGTGTAGCGTGACACGCAAAAGAGGGAGAGGGTGAGTGAAAAGAAAAGAAAAAAGAAAAAATAAATAAATTAATAAATAAATAAAATAAAATAAAATAAAAAACTAAATAAAATCTAACCAACTAAAAAAAATAGTAAAACTAGAATGATAAAATCGATTTCAAAAATAATAGCATTCATTTTTATTATTCTTCTAGACACCACACATGTTCGCGCAAATAGTCACGCGCCCGTGAAATAAAAAAAATTAATTAATAAAACGTTTTCTTATTAATGTTTTGTTCTAAACACATGGCCACACACGCATGAACGCATACCCATATAAGAACTCATATACATACATATATATATTAAACCGGTTCAACTGAAATTTAAAAACGAGACCAAAAATAATTAAAATAAAATAAAGCATCGGGTCGGGGTGTGACAATTATCCCCACCATAAAAACTTTCTGCCCCCAGAAATTCACACAGCCAAACAAGGAATCAAACTCGAGTTTGAAATTGAACGAGGCCAACAAAATCAAGAACTTGGTATAAATTTTCACTCCATCAGTCACACCCGACCAACTCTGAGGGAAACTGAGAAGAGAAGAATCATCAGGAAAAGAGGAGGGTTCTCCCCACCACAAGAACCCGACTAGCACAACCGACATTGAGGGTCTTAGCATAAACTAACTCTGGAACTGCTAACTTGATCCAAGAGGGAACCACCACACAGACCAAACCTCGAAAAAGGCATGAAAAGATTCATGGTGAGTCTCCCCACCATTTAAGAACCGTCTAGCTTAAACCAACCAGTATAAACTGACATGAGAACTTCTAACCCAAACCCGAAACCACTACGACATGAGAAAACCCACAGAAGAATTCTACCAAATAACGAACTTAACCTTGACTCATCATTTCCACAAGAGATGAGAATCTCCAAAATGAGCATGTACTAAAACAAAACAGGTCACATTTGAGGAGGCACAACCACTGGAATTACAAGAAAACAAAATCACCATGCCTTTTTACAACCACAGTGGGGTATTCAAAGAACAAAGACCACAACGAGAAAAAGATACCTTTGCGCCTCTTACAGAAAAACAGAACCTTCAAAGACGAGGAAGCTTGAACCGAGAAATTTAAACCGTCCCTATTTTAGCACTGGAGACAAAAGTTAGACCAATGTGACCCACACCCAACGATTCCTGACTGCGTGAAAGGCTTCACTCCGAGACCTGTGGCTGGAGCTCTGATGTCTTGAAGCATCTATTTCCCCGCAGTCAGGAGCTGACATCCTTAGGCCGATACTCCAACTAACGATGCCGCTTGCTAAACCTCTCCAATTGTCCCAAATGGCCATACTAACGGCAAGCCTTCGGAGGATGATGACAAGGTGACTTAAAGTACCAAAACCGAGCACACTAGGAGCAAACAAGGGGTGGCCCAACTAATAGAAGATGGAATTGACAAGAATACTTGACTGAGACAGGTTCCTCTGATTCCCTCTCGTCACCAGATGGGGAACCTTCTCGAGCACCGAAAAGAAACGGTCCTGGAACCCTGGACGAAAACCCCACACAAGAGAAAATTTAACTGATTCCACGACGCTACCTCTAGAGAAAATTGAATCAACCCCTTAGCATATCCTACATAGGCCTTCACAGCTTGTTGGCCTTACTCGACACCCACTAGTTCTACCACTTTCGTCGCCTTTACTTCCTCGGGTATAAACCATCGGACGAGCGTCACCTTAAACACCTTCCAAGACGCACCATCATGCAACGATGCTGGGATTATTTCCTCCACCAATCCAAAGTTGCACCTTCAAACAGACCCGAACCAACACGGACTCTCATAGCTTTGGGAGTTCCCAATAACCTGAAAACACCCCCGACTTTACCATGCCAGTCTACTACCTTCGATAGATCATGATCACCACGGAATATGAACAACAACTGAAAAGAATTCAATTCCACCACCCCGCTAAGAGTCTGGGTAGAACCAATAACTAGAAGAGGCTCACTAGAAACTTTTGGGACTTTTCTAGGCAGCATACTCAAAACAAGAGGCACAAATCCGAATCAAAAGTTATCATAAATCAAATTTCCACACCACAATCACAAACAAAAGCTCAAACTCAAATCACTATTCCAACCACAATTCAGTACGTCAAAACCAAGAACTCATGAAAAGGAATACCCAACACGAAAAGAGAACGCTAAAAAATTCCTCGCTCACTTTTCTAAACATTTGAAAAAAACCCTTTTTGAAAACCATTTTTCAGCAAACAAAACAACTTAAATATCCACCATTGGTATCCCATGAAGTCTCACACATACATATCCAGTGAGAGCTCAAGCACCCATCCACTCACATCACCAATTTCCCCACTTTCCACATGCGCACCTCAATGTATGTGATCACTCATAGGAATACTAAGGGTCAATTCAAGACACTTCTCATTTCCAAAACAGACCATTTAGCACAAAGCACAAATTCCCAACCAATTGAAGAAATAACTTATCATCAAAGCAATACATTTCCAATTTCCAAAACATTTTCCAATTCACATTCCTAAAAGTTTTATTGAGATTCCAAAACAACTTCCAAAACACCTCCCTTTTTCCCTTTTGAAACCATACATTCGTTAAAAGAAAAAAATTTCCATTTCAAAACCACTTTTCAACTCTAACACCACATTCCCATTTGAAACCACCTTCTCAAAAATCCATTTTCATTTTTGAGATGTACTCACACCAACCAAAATGAAGGTTAAACATAACTCACATTAAAACATTCAAAAAAATAAGGGACTAGTGGTTACACCAACCCGGTAACATGGCTTAGCAGGCCATGCTCCATGCAAGCATCAACCACTGGATGCATCTTGAACCGTGCGTTCGGGCCGTACATGGGTCGCTACTCCAAGCAGGCTCGTCGCGTAACATCAGATCACTTCCCTTGTCACCCCTCATCCACACATACCAATCCAAAGAAGAAAATTCAAATCCCAAACTACCCCTGGCAACACGAGTCTCAGAACGGGAAAGGGTTCATGACGTCCTTCCCACGCCTACCTCTCGAGTCCCGACACACTTAATCACCAAGCTACATGACACCCCAAATAACAAGGACACCTCTGATACCATTTTGTCAGGAACCAGGCTGGGTCGTCATCCGACCCAACGCCCGACCCGGTCTGCGACATGGACCGAAGGGCGTTCCCGATCCCCACGGGCTGGCAACTAGTGCTGGTCATCAAAACAAACCAGTTGGGAACGGTTTGGACCATGAAAAAGACAAATAGACATAAAATGAACAAGCAGATAAATAAAGGAAAATAACCAGAACAACATGGCAGCAGAAAAATGAATATACAAAAGACGTGACATACCTTAGGTGACCCCGTGGATCACCATGGTACGACAACCACACTCTCTCCCAAAAGCGATCCAAGACTGAAACCTGCAACTGAAAAGTAATGTAGGCGTGAGCACTGAGATGCTCAGTAGGAAAGCCAAAATATAACCACATCCTATGCCTCTGCCTTTATTAAGAAACCCAACTATGCCAGTTTGAAAATAATCCATAATAAAATAATGTTTTCCCTTATTTTCAAATTAAAGTAACGAGTTTGCATTTTTAAATAAAACATTTCACTCTTACTACATTTTCGAAATAGGTTCCAAGCATGCATTAACATTTCAAAATGAAAAGAAACCAGTTTGAAATAAAATGTGATTTTTTACAAAACAAGTCACCAGGTATGAAACAACTGAAAAGAAAGGTACATCACAAACAGCATGTCACAAATGAGCACTATGGGTAATCCCTATAGGTAGCTAGAATAGGTGGGAACCAAGAGACCTCGTACCTCGGTGAAACGTGGCTTAGAAGACCATGACCCTCAGAAAACGTGGCTTAGAAGGCCACGACCCTCAGAAAACGTGGCTTAGAAGACCACGACCCTCAGAAATTCATATGTTTAGTTAGTGTTATTGTGTCAATCCTGCTAGAAAAACTGGGACGAACCCCTTCCGTGTCATCTAGCGTACTAGTCCTGGTCACCCACCTAGATACCCGGGTTTCCCATTGTGCTCTATTTCAAAATGGTGGTGAGTTTTCTTTATCAAGCAATCAAACAAGTACATTACACTTTCTTTATCTAGAACTCATACAACCTCTCACAACCGCTCTCCCTACTTAAGTGCATCCCCCCTCTTTACATCACAAAATCACACACAAGCCTTCACACTAGGCACATATATCACAAACCGCTCATAAACACTTGCATCACATTTTATTTTCAAATTTAGCTGAATGACTCAAAAGGTATTTTCTATTTTCACAAACCAAATCTTAAAGTGCCAAACAAGCCTCAATAGAGGTTTTTCTATTTCATAAAACATTCATAAGATGCCAAAAATTCATAATTACATAAAGGGAACACTTTTTACAATCAACTGGCCAAAAGGCCAAGCACCTTTGGAAGTACACCTTACCAATTCAAAACCACTTAAGAAATCAATTTGTCAAGAAAAGTCACTTAAGACCAACGGCTTTGAAATACATTTCAATTTTCCCAATAGAAGGCATAATAGTTTCTAGCAACTGAAATCAGATTTCATAGCATGTGTATATAGCATAGTGTAAAACATATTTTTAAAACAATCAAGCAATTATGAATTTCAAATTAAAATCTTAGGCATAGGGGACATACCTCAAACTTTTCGCTATCTGTCAATGGCCACTTGAACCGACACTTGGCGCACACACGCACATGAATTTATACATATATATATATATACACCCCTAGCTGCATTTCCCATATTCCCTGCGCCATGAGGGAATATGTGCAAAGAGGGAATATATATGTACATGCCTTACCCTATGCATGTACATGTAGGATTCCTCAACACACGTGGCCCAACACACTACACATATCATTTAATAAAACAAATAAACACATAAACGATCTATAAAACATTTCAGAAAAACACATCACATTAACGCACCCAGATAAAACAAGATACGATGCACCCCAAGAACCATCCTTTACACACATGGATACCATTTTGAGACAATACACACACCAAAAGAACTGCAAAACACAATCTGCACCTCCTTTACAGATTAACAAATCATTAAAACATTTTATGAAACAATTATAAATAACAATATGAGACTCTTTTATCAAGAACTCACCCAAAGCCAACTTCAACAACCAAGCGCACATTGAAACCATACCAAAACACTAACTGCAGTATTTCCACACTTTGATAAACCAGCAATACATTTTATAAAATAATGATAAGAAGCTTGACACAGGTTTTCAAATAAAACACATCGTATATCATATTAAGATTCCACTTTAAAATCAAATGTATAGTAAATTGTATTAAAACTATTTTTTCACCACATAAACAATTAAATAAATTAAAGAAACACTTACTATAACATTTTTAATGTGTGCTTCAATGTTTTAACACAAAACTACACCAAAATAATTTTGTTTGAAATTCAACGCACACGACTCCATATAAAAATACACTCTGCACCCTCGGCACATGTTGATAAGCTAACTGTAACATTTATTAAATCACTAACAGCAGATTAAATGTTAGTTTTTTAGCAAGAAAACACTTATAACATATAAACATGCTACAAAACAATTAAAAACATATCAAAATTCAATGAAAACTACCTTAGCACCACATAAATTAACTGAACAATTTGTTAAATTAATTAAACTTTCAATTTAATTCATTAAATAATGGTTATATGCGAAACCACCTACCTCTGCGTCGATTTCCCCAAAACATTGTTGCGCGACTTCAAACATGATGAAAAACTTCAATTATACCTCAATACACACCATAACCAAATCCAATCAAACCCTAAAACAACAATAGGACGAAATAAAATCAAAATCGAACCCAAAAACAAGACATCAAACAAAAGTAACAAGATCAGACAAAACCTCATACGAAACCCTAATTGCAAAGTGACAGGATGCATGAAACAATCAAAATAAGTGAAATGCACCTATGGCAGTGGATCCAGAAACTAATCCATTACAACGAAGAGGTGTTCGAGGTACACTTCACCAAAAAAGGGCATGAACTTCATCTCACATCAAACGAAATTCAACCAACTTAGCTGAACCAAAGTGAGGTGTGTCAGATAGATCCGGACAGCAAGAGGTCGGCGGGTGGTTCGCCGGACTGAGCAAGAGGTAAGGGAGGTCGGGACTGTCGCCGGATGGATCAAGAGCAGGGGAAGTAGGTCCGGTATCCGGAACGGGGCGGTGGTGCGAGAGGTGAGGGAGGTCGGCGTCGGCTCCACGGCGGAAGGAAGAAGGGGGTGCGGGAAAACCGTGTGGCGGACCGGAGGAGAGGGCGTGAGGCGGCATGTTGGTGCGCGGCTGGCTGAGGGCAGGAGGGCAGCATGTGGTCACCGTAGGGGGTGCGGGACGTCGCTGCGAGGTCTCCGGGGGAAGATGGAGGTCCAACGATATGAGGGGATGGTGCGGCTAGGGTTTAGGAGAAGGGGAGGGGGAAACACAATTTGGGAAGGGGAGGGGTGTAGCGTGACACACAAAATAGGGAGAGGGTGAGTGAAAAGGAAAAATAAATAAATAAATAAATAAAATAAAATAAAAACCTAAATAAAATCTAACCAACTAAAAAAAATAGTAAAACTAGAATGATAAAATCGATTTCAAAAATAATAGCATTCATTTTTATTATTCTTCTAGACACCACAAATGTTCGCGAACATAGTCGCGCACCTGTGAAATAAAAAAAATTAATTAATAAAACGTTTTCTTATTAATGTTGGGTTCTAAACACATGGCCACACACGCATGAACGCATACCCATATAATAACTCATATACATACATATATATATTAAACCGGTTCAACTAAAATTTAAAAACGAGACCAAAAATAATTAAAATAAAATAAAGCATCGGGTCGGGGTGTGACACACACCACATGAAATAAATAAGTGGTGAATAATGGAAATCTCACAGAATTAAAAGTGATATAAGAAACCCCTTACATTGTACTTTTTCCTTGGTCGAGGGTAGGTTAACCTCCTGTATAATGGTCAAATAATTGTTATTGAATTATACAAGAATCATATACATTAATATGATATCATATATTATCTTTTAACATTGATTTGTTGATAATATCTTAGTATTATCGTTGTTTCGGGTGTTAACAGATTCATTTT
Source organism: Viscum album (assembly GCA_963277665.1). Lineage (NCBI taxonomy): Eukaryota > Viridiplantae > Streptophyta > Magnoliopsida > Santalales > Viscaceae > Viscum > Viscum album. Next base: position 480,207,871 of record OY728130.1, on the reverse strand, counting down.
CCTTTATATTCTTTGTTATGTGAGTCATATTTGTTATGGATGGGAAGTATATTATTCATATACAGAATTATATCATGTCTATAAACATTATTTTTAATCATAAAATGAAGTTTATTATTGAATGGATATGATGGGGAATGCATCTCATCACGTTCGTGGAGACGGTAATCCATACGTTTGCACGATTAACAATATCATTCTTCTGATATTAAAATAATATATAATTGGATGGTATATCATATATACAGAATCATTATCATGTTATATTTATTATTTACATGAATTAAACTTCATTATTATACCCATCCAAATAATAATATATTGATTAACAATTATACCACGACGTGGAGACGGTAGGCCGTACGTACGCACGTATGGTGACATGTCATTCAAAGGATGGATAGAATACTGAATATGGTTGTACCATATTTATAATAAAATCAGAGTATATAGAGGATATTGGATTTATTATTTTATAATGGAAATATCAAATAAAGAAGAAGTGGAAGAAGAAAGGAACTTGAAAGAGGGTGGTGGAAACATTACCTCTTATTCGGGTTCTTTCTTTGGATTTGATAAAAAGGGCTCCTTAGGTTGGATTTATGATCAAAATAAGGTATCTAGGTTGAAGTGAGGGAATTTGAGAGAATATATAGGTAGGGTCTGGACGATCCAAAAGGCTTTTAAGGTGTGAATAGTTGGTTAGAAGTGGTGTCCTTTTATAAGGGGGAGGAGGGGCTCTTTACGAAAAACTTAAAGTGTTATTTTATAATAAATTAATATTCGGTTTATAATGGCTCCAAAGTGGATTATTAAAAGTATAAGGTGGTGATAGGTCAAAAAAAACTCAACCAATAGGTTTTAGATAGGTTTGGGTCACTTTATTAACCTTATCTTTTAGTTTTAACCCTTAGTTAATTAGTTTGACACTTACCATGTCACTTTATATTTTTATATTATATAGTTAATAAACTTACTATATACATACAAGTGACCCCCAAGTGGTCCATTAATAATACAACTACCATTATATAATTCCTTTGGCAGAAACTTATAATTTTAGGAATAGAATATCAATTAATAATATAATATTTGTTTTAAAAACTCATTTATGTCAATTTTGACACTATTCAATAATTGATTTTTGTTAAAGTCTTAAAAACTTCATTAATTCGAATAAAATTCATTTAAAAAATACTAACATTTAATATTAACCAATAAAATTCGTGGATGTCATCAAAAATTTCAAATTATATTTATTTTATCTTTTATAATACCAATAATTTGATTCTTTTATTATTAAGGAAAATACTTCATCATTATTGTGTCATAAATAAATTTAATTATTCAATGTCTAAGAATTATAAATAAAATACCATTATGTAGGAAATATTTTTATATTTATAATGAATATTTATAGTCAAAAATATTACGTATATAACCCTATGTAAAAATTGTTTTTCTAAATGATATATGCTTATGTCATTTTTGTATTTACTTTAACTTAATTAATATAAAGTGTCATTATCACTTACAAGTGGATCCATGGGGGTCCCAAAATCGACCTAAATATTACCATGGTTGGACATTTATCAACCAATAGGGTTAGGACACGTTTTAGGGTAATTTATTATTATTATAATATTATTTTTTACCCTTATTTACCGGATTTACCCTTTAACCATGGTAAGTAAAATATTTACAGAAGTAATTATTCAAAATGTCTAAAAATAAACATTAACTATTTACACAATTTGGAAATCCTGATTCTAAATATGGAATCCATTTTTCTAAATTCAAAATACCGTAGTGGCAGAAATTAATTTAAAATTAATTCATGTTGTTAAAACAAAAAGCGTGTTTTTAAGAGATAATAACTATCAAAATATTGACACTTGTTTATGTCCGGTTTAAATGTGAAATTATGTACAATTACCAACATTGTATTAAATGGTAAAAATATATTCTAAATATACTTTAAAACCATTCAATTTGATAATTTATCACTATTAATTATTTTGATTAAAAAAGTTGTTTTAAATTAAAATTTAGTAATTTTCACTATTCATGAAAATATAAAAGTTATCCGAAAAGTACCAAAATTAAACCCTAGGATAACTTCGATATTCCGATAAAAAAATTAATTCTATTTTGAGAGATAAAATTTATAAAATTTAAAAAAGTGGGTATTACTATTCATAACGACTACTTTGATTAGTCATAGTGTGTTAGAATCTCGAAGTTGCGTACAATACATGCTACTGTATTATTCAAAGAGAATCGTACCGTGGAAGGTTGAGGTGTTACAATAAAATCCTTTTTTTTAATTTATGAGTATTTTTATGTGAAAATGTATTTTTTCAATAAAAATAACTTAATAAACGATTTGAAGGATTTACATAAGGGTAAAATCCTTGTTAACACTTTATAATATTTTATGCTGTGTTTTTTGAGTTAGGAACTAAGTTTTTTTGGGATTCAAGGGTACATAGGTCCTAGGTATAAATATAATAAAAATATTAAATATATTATATCTCACATATTTTATTTTTGTGAAATAATATAATATATCTTGAATGGTGTTTTCGATGGAAAATATGTGTTTTCCATTAGGTATGGATTGTGAGTTTTACCCTAGGAATGACGTAACCATTATGCACTTTGGGTTTTTTATTAAATCACACGAGAGAGTATTTTATTTAATATTTTTATTATATTATTATTTTTATTATTATTTTAATCCGTTATTTTTCCTCATACCTATCCACATGCCTAACCCTAAATTTTCATGTGGGCTTCAATCCAAAATTTTGGATTTCCAAATATATTTTACCAATAAAAATTGTAATGCCTTCATGGGGTGAATTAAACCCTCCAAAATCAATTTTCAGTTGAAACAAAAATTAAATTTGGTGTATTGAATTTTGTGTTTTGAAAGTGCTAATCGATTATGTGGTTTAGGGTTATAAATATATAAAACTATTTGGTTTCATTATTAGATGAACCTATCAAGTTTGGGTTACACCAAAACATCCTTATATATAATCAAATGATCCAATTCAGGTTATTTATCTAGTTCTAGGAATGTGCTACGGTCTCCTCCTTCCTCTTAGGCACTACGAATAAGGGATTTTATTGGTTTAGATTTATATTTATATTTTATTATTTATTTTCTTACTATATTGTACTTTTTTCATCAATTCCAGGAAATGAATTGGTTGAATTAATAAATAATAAAAATATATGTTTATCAAGGGATAATTCAACAATATTATCAATGTATAATTTATCAAAATTATATAAAAGAATAATTTATTAATAATTATAAAGGGAAAATTTTAAATAATTATCAATTATAGTTACATCAAATTATCTATAGTTAATTTATAAAAATTATTAAAAGATAGTTGTGTGAAATTATCTAATAATAAATATATATAATTATCAAAATATAATTAAATATATTTATGAAAAAATATTTTTCATAGAGTTATCAAAGGATAATTTATAAGAAATTATTATAAGAAAATTATTAAAGGATAATAATATTATTTGAACAAATGATAATCTATAAAAATTATCAAAGGATAATTATGAAAATTGTTGAATGATAATTATTTAGATTAATATAAAATATTTATAAATGGATACAACATGTATTCTCAAATTAATTTTGAGATAATATAGCATGATATGTGGTTTTATAATTATTATTGAGGAAATGATTGCTTATGCATGAGTTTCCTAAAAGGATAATTAAAAAATTATCTAGTATAGAGAAAGTATCATTGCATGTGATATTTTATTTATTTTCAAAATAAGACCTATAATCTTGTTTCTAGGATCCTTTAATGATACTAAAACATTAATGTGTTGAATAATATAATAATAAGGCCCATGAGGGGGTGTTCTTGACTATTAAGATTTCCAATCCATCTCTTGAATCACATAGGACGGTTTATCCTTGCCATTGAAACCAATGACTATTGAGGTAGGAAGTTTCTTACCCATTGGTTATTTTTTACCAGTATTTCCATATTATAATATATGTGTTGGAATAATTAATAGCTTTTCTTGATTGGGATTTCATGTGGGCAAGTGTGTAGCCTGTTATACCTGCTGTGATATTTGATTTCATGAGTTTTTCTAGAGTAGCTTGTTGCCTTGTTTGATTATGATCACATGTTATATGTTAAAACTATATCCCTCATGATGATTTGTTATTAGAACCTTGTACTAAATAACCGGTGATGTGTGTTACCATTTCCTTGGATGTTGTGATTGGTACTTGAGATATGTAGACCATGGTGTGATGTGTATCCCTTAGTGATGGAGTGTTCACAGATTGAAACAATGATGATGATGGACCTAGGAATAAGGAAGGGGAATGATGATCTGGTGGCATAAAGCAAGGAAGTATGTTTGGAGAATGATGGTATGGGGGGCTGAACTGATGTGTTTGATGGTCTGGGGGCCTAACCAGAGGCTGCGTGTTTGGTACATGATGGTCTGGGGGCCTAACATGAGGCATAGAAAGGGTATGACAGTCTGGGGGACTGGATCACGATAGGTCCAGGATATGATGGTTTGGGGGGCCTGATCAGACTCAATGCCTTGATACTACTAGGAAACATGTTATGATACTAGTTTCTTGTTCTTTCTAGTTTATGATATTCCATGATTTTCCTTTCGACATGGAGCTAAAGAAGGTATAAATGAGGGTCTGTGGTGGCTTGGTTAGCACATGAAGACTCCGTTTTTGATGGTATGTTGATTTTCATGTTAAAAATTTATTATTATTATTATTATTATTATGGAATACACTTGTTATACTTGGTCACACTAGGTTAAGGATGCATTGGTGGTGTCCTACCGAGTCTTGTACTCACACCCTACTCTAGCATTTTAGTGTTCTTATAGATTTAAATACTAGATATCTAGTTAAAGGAAAGGGTCATGCAGTGGATGGTTAAGAGGAGGAGCATAAATATGGTAGTGGATTACAAAGGACCCCACTAGTTACTCTTTTTATTTATCTACTTCTTTATACACTAGACAATCTTGACACTTTAGAAGCTTCTTATTATTATATGACAAATATTCTATTCATTAGTTTCCACATGTTTACATCAGTTATTTACTGTGTTGTTAATTGTTTATTATTGATTATATGAAATGATACTGAGGGTATATTCTCCCAACCTATGAACTCATACCCTCACAAAAATTTATAATCATCTTTCATATAGGGCGGTGAAGGACCCCAGAACACCCTGAGAGGGGAGGGGTGAATCCGGGTGTCAAATTTTTCATTTTAAAGTTGTGCATATTGTTCCCGTGATGGTAGGAACTTGTTAAATCTTTTAGTCAAATAAAATAAAGGAGATGAAACATCACTTTTACTTGGTTCAATGAAAAGGGATACATCCAAGGAGCATAAACCAATAGTGTTTCAGTCGTACCTAAATCCACTAATATTTACCAGTTGTGGAGTACAAGAGTTTGGTCACAGTCACTCTGTGCCAGGAACACTTCCCTTAAAAAAGTTCAGGGATGGATCACTGCTTCCCTCATAAGACTTATGTAAAATCCCCTAGATCACTACTATGATAAGTCTAATTTAGTTTATCAAATTGAAGGTCTCTTCAAAAGATATGCATTGGAGTCTTTGTCTCTATCCAGCACGAGACACTGCTTTCATCAAAGACCTGAGTAGATGCTCACTGAAATCCCTACTGAGTCAAAACTGATACGTAAAATATCCCTTTTCAAGGGCCCTTTGCAAATCTCAACCCTTCGCAGAGCTATCTTCCTTGAAGAGCACAACCACTCACTGAGCACAACCCTTCATAGAGCTCACTACCTCGAAGAGAAACACCCTTCACGGAGCTCACTACCCCGCAGAGCAACCAACTTTGCGAAGATCACTAAGACAATGTGGAACACACCATATTCATGAATCTCTTATAAATTAGAAGCATTGGAATAATTCAATAATTTAAAAGTCTGTTCGTGAATCTCAATCTCACATTGAACAATATGATTCGCAGAGCACCCCTTGCTTCATGAATTCAAAATGATCCCATAGGTTTTCCATTCAAATCATGAAGAATGAAAAGGTGTGGACTCTTATTTATAGGCACAGTCAAATGAGGATCTCTGCTTCTTTAGGTGAGAAATATAAATCATCTAAAAATGTATTCATGAAACATCTCTCCCGTCACAATTCTCATCAAAATCGCATAGATCTCCATCAAAACCCTTCTTACTGCTGCAAAGCACCACTACAAAGCACCACTCGCAAAGCAAGTCTTGTAATCGCAGATCACATCATCAAAATCTTCATTGTCTTTGAAAAACACACTTCATGAAGTCCATATCTTCAAAACTCATGCCTTTTCCATATTTTATTGACACCATCAAGAAAAAACACTTTTCTCAATGCTTTCCATTCCCCTAATTTTAGACCCCAAAAATTTGGAAAATATTGGGAAACGATGTCACCTTCAAAATTGCTTACTTCTTGAACTGTATGATCTATTTCCTTGCAATATACCTATTCGTCAATGAGAGGTTTTACAAAAAACACAAAACATTCTTCTTTTTTAGAAAAGAACATCCCATGTTCCAGTATTCCTCCCCTTTGGGTTTATTGGAAATCTCTAGATAAATTCACTGATGCGCCAACTACCATAAAAATTTAAACCTTCAAGAAATAACTCATCCATCACTCTAAGTCTACATGAGAAGTGGTTGATGTATAAAATAGGAGAGATGACATGAATTGAGTTCTCATTATTTTCCTTTATCCCCTATAGTTTCAATTATGGATTTTATCCATTCTCCATCTTTCCTGTACCCAAAAAAACATATCACTCTCTATTGAATTTATCCATTCTACCCCATTGGAAATAAACCTAATGAAACAAATATTAATTTTAAGAGATAAAAAATTCCCCCTCGATCATATCTCCCCCATAAACCTGCATCACTTCCACAAGAATATTAACATAGTTAAAACAATTTGGGAGAGTGGAATCTCGTAACCTCTTTATGCACTAGGAGGTGGCTGAACACCGGGGTTCAACTGATGTTTCACAAACACATCTGTTGATAGTGGCTTGGTCACAATGACATCCACTTGGTCATCAGTTCCCACATGGTCTATTTTGATCACACCTTGATCAACTTTTTCCTTGATGAAGTGATGTCTGATCTCAATATGTTTTGTATGAGAATGTTGAATAGGATTCTTCGTAATATAAATTTCTCTCTTGTTATCACAGTAAATCACCATTGGCTATTTCACATCATCACCTATGTCAGTTAGTTGCTGCTTCATCCAAAGCAACTGAGTTTACGCCCTGGAAGCAGATATATATTTATATTCAACAGTACTAAGATAAGTACTTTATTGTTTCTTTCTTAACCATCCCACTCATTTATTCCCAATATAGAATGCTCCACCACTAGTAGAATTTCTTTCCACAAAATCTCTAGCCCAGTCAACATCATAGAATGCTGATAGTTCACTATCTCTTCCTGTAGCAAAGTATAATCCATAATTATGAGTTCTTTGAATGTACCTCATGATTCTTTTTACTGCTCCCATATTTTCTTCCTTCGTATTACTCTGAAAGCAGGCTGCAAGACAAGTTGCAAAGACAATATCTGGATGTGTCACCATCAGATATAGTAGGATTCCAATGATTATTTTGTACATGGTGGTATCCACATAAGTCCATTCATCATGCTTTCTAAGCTTTGATCGAACTACAATCCGAGTAAAAATTGGTTTAAAACCATGCATATTGAGTTTCTTCAGAAAAACTCTTGCATAAATTTCCTGAGTAATGAAAGTGTAATCCTTATTCTGAAGTACCTAAAACCCAAAAAAGTATGTGAGTGAACCAATCATAGTCATTTCAAATTATGATTTCATGTGATTGGAAAATTCATCGATTGATCCTTGCCCACTTCCACCAAAAATAATATCATCCACAAATACCAATACCATGAACTGATCCTTTTGAGGGTTCTTCACATAGAGATTGTGATCCACTCCTCCTCTTTTAAACTCAATATTTCTTAGATAAGAGTCCAACTGATAGTACCACACTAGTGGTTCCTGTTTTAGGATATAAAGATCTTTCTTTAATTTTCAAACCTTCAGTTCATCATTTCCAAGTATGAACCCCACAGGTTGTTCAATATAGAATTGTTCTTCCAAAAAATCCATTTAATAATTCTATCTTGACGTCCATTTGATAAAATTTATAACATCTCTAGATTTACATGGCAACAAGTAACCTGATTGACTCCATTCTTGCTATTGGAGAAAATGTATCTTCAACATCAATGCCTTTAATTTATGAGTATCCTTTAAAAACCAACCATTCCTTGTTTCGGATCACATTTCCATTCTCGTCAAACTTGTTCTTGAAGATCCAATTAATACTAATCACATTGTGACCTTCAGGTCTCTTGACTAGGTCCCATATTTGATTCTTGTAAATCTGATCTAACTCTTCATTCATGGATTCCACCCATGATTCATCCTTTGTAGGTTATTTGAATGATGATGGTTCCAAAACTGATAAAAATATAGATTGTTTATCATTCCTCATTATCCTTGTCTGTGTGGGTGTAGTCCTATCCCTAATAACGTTGGATTGATCAATTTATACTCTTCAATTACTCCTTTGAGATTCAAATGAATTATCTCCAGCCATGGTTTCCTATTTATACTATTCTTCTGAGTCAATATCATGACATGGATCCTGAGAATTCTTTACACCTTCATCTATTTCTATATTTTCATTTTCACCATGTTCAATATTTTCTCATCTTCTATCACATCAGCATATGAATTCCTCAAAGCATTTGTGGTTTTCTCTTCAATGATATTAGTATCTCTACTTTCCACAATCCTTCTCAGGAACTTGTTGAAACACCTGTAAGATTTCATGTTCATTGAGTATCTAAGGAAAATTCCTTCTTCTACATTGTCACCATACTTCCCTTGATCCCTTCTTTGTTTTAAATGAAACATTTACTTCAAAAAACATGAAATTATTTCAAAGAGGGATTCCTTCCATGCCATAGTTCATATGTGTCTTCGTCTCACCCATATAAACACCTATTCTATTTTTAATATACACTATATCTTGAATAGACTCTTTCCAGTAATATAGAGGAATACAACTCTCAATCAGAATAGTTCTTTCCATGTTGTTCACCTGTCGATTCCTATGCTCAACAACTCCATTTTTTTAGGAGTTCTCACAGTAGCAACCTCATGTTATATCCCATGCTTATCTTGGTAATTTTAAAATAAAATGGACATGTGTTCCCCTCCATTTTCAGATTAAATAACTTTTATTGTTCATCCAGTATCATTCTTGGTGACTTGATGATATGTTTTCATGCAGTCAAGCACTTTTCGTTTCTTGTGTATAAACATTACGCATTCCATTCCACTGTAATCATATATAAAAAAGGAAGAAGATCCTTTCTACATGAGTTCCAACAATATTTATCTAGCCACATCCATTTTTATGAATGAGATCAAGAATATGATATGCCCTTTTCTTCTTTGGATAATATAAACTGCAGACCATCTTCCCCTAAATGTAAGAATCGCAAGACTTTTCAGGTTCACACCTCAGGTTGGGAATATCTATAACAATATTTAGTTTCGATATCTTCTCCATGTATTTTTGATTAATGTGCCCCAATCCTTGAGGCCATAGGTTATTTTCTTCTTCAATAGTCTTGTAGAAAATGTTTTCTTTACTATAAACCTGATATAGGTTGCCTTTTGTTCTGTATCCTTTTATAAGTGATTTCTTTTTTTCCCTTGATAGTGCAATGTTTTTAATTAAAAGTAACTATAAGTCCCGAGTCACATAGTTGACTAAAACTAAGGAGATTATGAAGTAGGCCATCCACATAAAGGACTTCATTTTTCTTTATCTCTCTATTTTCTAGTTTAGTACTTCTACTGCCTTTGATTTTTAGAGATCCATCACTACCAAACCGTACTATTCCATCAACCCTCATCTTGACATTTGTTAACAAGTCTGCATTACCTTTCATATATGATGAAAAACTACTCTCAAGAATACAGGTGTTGTTGATTTTTTGTAGCTTTTAGGGCTACCTCTACAAGGTTGGATTTCTCAATCTTCTACTTTTCTTTCTATAAGATATTGGATTGAGTGTGGGAAATTGATGGACTTTCAATTCTCTCTTCTGTGTAAATGGGTTCTTCATAGTCATAATATTATTCAAGAGGAGAAAACATATTTGAAAGAGAAACATTGTCTTCTTTATGAGATTTGACTTGTCTCCAACTCCGGTATGAGGTTTCTATGTGACTCCTCTACCAACAATAAATGGATTTATGGACAAAGTTAGAACAACAAAAACAATATACATAGAAATTGTTTCTTCTGTAAGGTGTAAGATATGAATTTTTTCTCCTATATTGAAATCCTATATCTCCACCATTTAGATAGCTCTTTGACTCTTTGAAATATGACATAGTATGACCCAGATATCCACATAAATGACACTTCATTAGAGGAAATGTCTTCTCACTTCTATTTTTCCTCATTCCTTCTTCCTTGGGAAAAGTGTTTGACTGCCTGTTATTCTTGGAGGCTTGAGGATAGTCTTCTATTCTCCTTTAAGTTTTATTTAAGTGTATCTTTTTTTAGTGCTTCTGGTGATTTTACAACATGATCTACTTTTATCTTGCCTTTATTCTAGTCCACTTTATTTACATCATTTGATGTTTCAGCATCACAACTGATTCCACTATTTCCCATACATGTGGGTATTTGATCACTCAAAATCTTTTCAAATCCATCAAACCATCTTTTTTCTCTGTACAGTATCTCATCATCTGAGAACCTACCAAATTTCATTTTCTTCTTTGCATATTTTGAACTTGATTCACTTTTGAGCATGCTTTTAAGAAGAACAACTTCTTCTTCGAGTCCCTCAATAGTTTGGGACTTCTCATCCAATCTTGAGGTAAGTTCATTGATGAAATTTCCCTGTTCTTCAATTATGATCTTTAGTTCCACTACATCATCTTTCCTTTCAAGTATTGATGACTATAATTTCACTAGTACTTGTAGTCATTCAATTTCATCTTCAAGTTGATCAACATATTCTGACGATTCTTCCATTATTTCTTTTAACTTATTGCATCTATTAAACTTATTCTCAAGATTACTAAAATATTACTTAAGTTTTAGATCAGGATCAGTATTAGTTGTCAACTAGTTATCTCTAGATTTATCTATTGATGGTTCTAAATGTTCAATGGTTTCCATCATGGAAGCATGGTTTCTAGTTTTAAATTCGGGTTCTTCTTCTTCACAGAATTCATTATCATTATCTTCATCGTCACAGGAAAAACTCTTCTTATATACTTTCTTTCTAGATTTGAAGTCTCATTTTTTTAAAGAACCTTTTCTGAGGCTTCTCAAGGTGTTCTCCTACAATTTCATTATCTTCAGAATTTATTGAGCACTGAGAGGAAATGTTCCCAACTTTTCCACAATTAAAGCAAGCCATAGGTAACTTCCCTTTAAATTTCCCTTTTCCCTTCTGGAACTTCTTGGAAATTAGAGAAAGAATTTCTTTTTCCTCATCATATTCAAACCTACTATATTTTGAAATTTTAAAATTTTCCATGGCTTTGAATTCTATTTCCTTGCTCACTCGAGTTGTAGAATCTTCTGGATTGAATCTCATTTCATATGCCACTAGGCTACTCAGCAGATCATCCAGATAAAGTTTGGAAAGATATCATTCCACAAGGGTTGACACCGTTTCATTGTACAAGGGTGAAATTCTTATCAATATATTCTTTATAATATCAGCATCTTTGATTTCTTCATATAGACCTAAAATTACTCCAACAACTTCAGTAATTTGATTGGAGAAGGAGTGTAGATTCTCATTAGAATGTATCTTCAGATCATAAAACCTATTATACAGGACTTTAAGTTTTTCCTCATTCACTTTGATATCTCCTTCATAAATATTTTCAAGTTTATACCACATGGACTTTGCTAAGGTGTAACTCACAAACTTTATATAGATCTGATCAGAAAGGGCTGTAGTGAGAGCATTCTGCACTTTAGTATCTGCATCAAGAATTTTCCTATCTCCACCAGTCATAGTCATACTAGTTGGATCAGTAACTTAAATTACTTTCACATTAGAAAATATAACTTACATTAAAATAGATCTTAGATGAGATCTCATTCTGTTCTTAGAGATCTTAAAATTACTTCCCTCAAAGAAGGGGACTCCCCTGACATTGGATAAAGTCTCCATGAAGGTATAATACAGATCAAACACCAAAAAAATCACCTCTGATTCCAAAAGAAGGACTTTGGAACACCCTGATAGGGAGGGGGTTAATCAGGGTATCAACTTTCTCTTTTCAAAGTTGTGGATCTTGTTACCACATTGGTAGAAAATTGTTAAATCGACAAGTCAAATGAAGGAAAGGAGATGAAACAACACATTTACTTGGTTCACCACAAAAGGTTATGTCTAAGGATCATACACCGACAGTGTATCAGTTATACCTAAATCCAATAATCTTTAACAGTTTTAGAGTATAAGAGTTTGGTCCTAGTCACTCTGTTTCAGGCACACTTCCCTTACAAAAGTTTAGGGATAGATCAATTATTCCCTCGTAACACTTCTGTAAACTCCCCTAGCTCACTAATATGAGAGAAATCTAATTCAATTTATTGACTTGAAGGTTGCTTCCAAAGATAGGCATTGAAGTCTTTGTCTCTATCCAGCACGAGACACTAATTGCATCTAAGACCTGAGTGGATGCTCATTGAAATACCTGACTACTCAACACCGATACTTAAAATATCCCTTTGAAAAGTCACTTCACAAAGATCAACCCTTCGTAGATATCTCTATGTCACAGAGCAAAACCCTTCACAGAGCTCACTTCCTCACAAAGCAACACCCTTTGTGGAGCTCACTACCTTATAGAGAAAGCAACTTTGCGAAGGTCACTAAGCCCACAACGAACCCCCAATATTCATAAATTTCTCATGAATTAGAATCATTAGAATCATTCAAGACTTTAAAAGCGTCTTCACGAAGCTTAAGCTCATATAGAACAATATACTTCATGGAGCATCCCTTACTTCTCAAATTCAAAGCGATCCCAGATTTTATCTCTTCAAATCATGAAAAATGAGGAGGGGTTCTTCTTATTTATAAGTATGATCAAACGTGGCGCTCCACTTCTTTAGGTGTGAAATCCGGATCGGCTGAAAATGTCTTCGCAGCGCATCTATCCCTTTGTAATGCTCGTTGTAACCACAAAGCACTCCGTCAAAACCCTTCGCACCGTCACAAAGCACTACCGCAAAGTAGCACTCACAAAGCAAGTCTCATAATCATAGAGAACACCATCACATTATTCATTATCTTCATGAAACACACTTAATGAAGTCCATCTATACGGAACTCATGCCTTTTCCATATTTTCTTTAGGAATTAAAAAACCACTTTTCCTAATGCTTTCCATTCCCCAAAATTTTGACCCCAAAAATTTGGCAAACACTGGGAAACGACGTCACCTTCAAAACTTCTTACAGATTGAACTATATAATCCCTTTACTTGAAATATTCTTGATCATCCATGAGAGGATTGAAAAAAAACACAAAAAATTCTATTTTTTTAGTAAATAATATACCTGGTTCCAACAGGAGGTTCACATGAGGTCATGTGACCTTCCAACTCCAACCTAGTGGTTTAGGTTGAGATGTTACAATAATAATTATAACATAATCATAAATATAATTAATAAGTAATAGTTAATGATAAAATGATTATAAATAATAATAAGTTATGAAATATATAAAATAATGTGTGATAAAGTAAGTAATTGTTAAAAAAAGTAGAGTGTCAAAGATCCACTCAAAATTCTCCCCATTTTTAATAATTATAAAACCTGAAGATACCCATTATAATCTCACCATTTTTGGAAGGATAAAAAAGTGAGATATGAAAGAGTACACCATGTTAAGAAATTAGAACATAATAAGGAGTAGGTACATGAGAAAACATTCTCCCCATTTATTAAATAATAAAGTAAAACATAAAATGTTTCACACTTTGAATGAATTAATCCTAAATAAAAAAAATTCATACTTCATTAGTAAATAGTACAACCAAATGATTAAAAAACGGTATAAACATTCATTCTCATTAGAAAATATAAACTCTCCTTAAACACATGCAATACAAAAAAATTTCTAAGATATATTAAAATAGAAATATAAAACTTCATTAATATAAAATTTGAAAAAAATCTTAAAAGAGATGACACCATGAATAAAAATCAAATAAAATATTCATGTATACAAAATTTAAGTAAAATGATCCAACAAACATGTTAAAAATATTCAAACAATAATAAAAATATTTTAAAGGAAGTAAATAATCAATTGAAAGTTTAGCCCATTCTAATAAAAATAAAACAATTATGTACATTAAAATTAACAATGAGAAATCCCCTTTAAACTAAGAATAAATATATTAATTTTTCTGAATAATTTAAATAAAATATATTCAAGGAATATAAATAGTTTCATAAAATTCCATGCATATTAAATATTAAAAATAATTCATAGTACATGATTCAAAATATACTAGAATAATTTAAAATAACATTACAATAGATGAAATAATAAAATAGGAAAAAATAAGGATCAAAATAATAAAATAAGTATATAGTATTCCCCTATATAACATGTTTAGTTAATATCAAAATATTTTTTATAAATAAGATATAAATAAATAATTACTCCTAGTAATGATATAAGAACATGTTCAGTGAACTTTACCTTAACATTATTTCCAGGACATTCATCAAACTTTGATAATAAATAGAAATTTAAAAGGACTCTATATAACAATAATATCCTTTTAAAAATATCATTACATTATTTTAGGAATAATTATCCTTCAAATACAAACCAAGGATCATAAATTCTAGTTTCTTTGTAAGATTAGATACATAATTTGAAAGCATAAAACCAAAATAAGAATATATTTTTATTCAATATTTATAATGATATCCAAAAAACCTTAGAGACCTTACATCTATATAGGATAACCTAGGGAATACATGAACAATGAGATGATCTAAAATAACCAGTAATGAAAAAAACATAAGAATAAATCATAACACATGGGTTAGAATCCAAAACATGATGGCATAAATGGAATAGAAAATTAATAAACATATGGATTCAAAACATATATAACATGGGATCATATAATCATGGAATCATAGAAATGTAGAAGAAATATAAAATTTGTCATAATAATGAGTCAAGGATCATTTCATATGGAGGAGCATAGGTTAAGGCTTACCACCGAGACTCTTGCACATGGAGCACGAGTCAAGGATAACCACCAAGACCATTGCACATGACGTCTCATTAGACTAAATAATACCGAATGCATTGGATAAATATTTGGGAGCACCCACTATAACATGTTTATGAATATTTTTTCCACATTAATAGTCATACATAATGAATAAACATAAGGGTTACCCATGGAAGGAAGTATGCATCATAATCATTTCATAAAGCATAACAAATGTGCATATCATAAAAGTGTCCATGAAAGATTATATATAATTCATAAATTGACATTAATAAGGTAAATTAGAGATAAAAAATGACAATATATTTCAAACTAAAGTGAAAAAATGTAAAAAAAAGTGTTTAAGAGAAACTTTAAAAGTGAGCCACTTTAGTGTGGTTTAAGGAAAATTTTTAAAGATTCATTAAAACAGAAAAGAAATAATTGTTTCTATAAAACTAGAGATGAAACAATATTGTTTTTCATGATAAAAATTTTTTTTAGAAAAATAATAGTGTCTTAAAATAGAGTATGAAGTGCACTTGAAAATGGGTCAAAAATCAGGAAGTCCCCTTTAACCATGCTTTCTTATCAAGAAGAATTGAGAAGAGAACATTTTTAAAAAATGTATATCCCTGAAAAAGAAGGGTGAAATGATCTATATATATGTGTTTAGATCATATAAACATAATTTAGAAAAATTGTATAAAACTAAATAATATTTACATTAGGGTAAATAGGGAGAAAGCGTAACCCATAAGAAAAATGGAGGTTCGGAAAGAATCCCTTACCTTATGCCAGAAACGGTTCTGCAATTGTACTTAATGCCCTAAATAATAAAACTATATTTATTAATTTATAATTTTATAACTTATTTTACATTTAATATATTTATTATAGTTTATTAAGTTTATCTATGGCCTTTTTATGGGTTATAGAGTTCAATATCATCGTTTGGGAGTGTTAGTTTCCTTGGTTTTCATGACCAATTCACTTGTATATGTGTATGGAAGATCATGCAAAATGAAAATAGTTTTCCAGAATATAAATTATAATTTATTAATGAAATACAATAATATCAAATGGTTATATATATTTTTTGGTTATATGGTATGAGTATGAATCATTATATAAAACGTTAATGATAATTGTTTAGGTTAATTTGGAAGGTTTCGATCACAACAAACTCATTTTGTTTTATCATTTATTATTATGTCCATATGTTAGTTCCAGAACATAAATCTGGTTATAACATAAATTTTAAATTACTTTTAAACAATTATAGTGTTTTTATGAACATCCTTGAAGGTGTTTAAGGAAAATTAAAACACGTCATCATCGAAAGTGATAAATTAACACCTCAAGGATGACATTTTCATTTTTTTAATAAAAGGGAGTGGAGAAGAGTTGTGATGATAGATTATTCCATAAAAATAACCAAATTACATTATATTTGATATAATAGAGTTAAAATTATAAATGGATAATTTTATGTGAGTATAGAATAAGAAAATACAACAAATTGGAAAGAAATTAAAAGAAAAGGGAAGAGTTATTTACCTCTTTCATTTATCCTCATTGAGAACCTACTTAGGGTAAAGGGCTTGGTATTTTGATGAGACCAATGAATAATATAAGGGGTGTAGGGTCTTGGGAAGAGTATTGGGTAGAATTTGGGCAAGACTAAAATATTTTATGGTTTGAGGAGAAAAGGTGGTGAGGGGTGGAATTAATAGTGGAGGAGAGGGGTGTTTTCTCATTATTTTATTCTTTAGTTTATTTTTTTGGCTCATAACTATGAGTAGTTTGAGAATTATCACTAAATATATTAAAATAATGAAGTATAGTTTGATATTATGGTCTTATATCATCCATACATAATCTATGACTCTATAATTCATATATTTCTTAAAAACCATAAATTATCCTATCTCACAATTCAAAAAAAATCAACTATTTTAGAATAATCACAAAAGTTCACCCCAATAATTTTTTAGTGTATAGAATTAAAAAATGAACTCCATTTTAAGAAAATAATTTTCTAAATATGAGAAATTTTATTTTTAATTAAAATAATAATTTACTATAAAAATACAAATTTTAAAATTATAAATAAATTTATAACACTTTGAAAAAGTAACTAAGGTCTCATAAAATTATATTATAATCATATGAAAGAAAAATATTAATTTATTAATACATTTTACAAAAAAAACATTTACTTTTAAATTATAAATTAATCATAAAATTGTAATTAAGTATTTATGACTTAAAAAATACCAATACTTAATTTATCATTTCTAAAACATTTATTTACTTATTCCAAGATATAGATATATCATATTTTTATTTATATAATACCCAAGTTTTATTTATATTTATGTGATGTTACTATTCTATTGGCCGGGTTACTATTCTTAAGGGCCACATTACTATTTCATAGTTCATGTTACTATTCTGTTAGTTTAGGTTCTTTAATTTATATAAATACTTCTTATTTCATTCATTATTAATTTATAAAGTTTTTAAATGTGTTCTATATGTAATGTTATGTGATTTATACTATATAACATAATTATAAGAATGTAATTTTCATTGATTAAATTTTTGGGTCGTTACATTCTCCCCCCTTATGAAATTTCACCCTTGACATTTCATTTTCCAAACTATGGGGAAAATAGGTTGGGGTAATTATGCTTCATTGAATCCTCTAGTTCCCATGTTACCTCTTCATACATATGGTTTTGACATAGTACTTTGACCAGGTTAGTGGTATTTTTGCGTAGAACTTTATCTCTATGATCCATGATATTCACTGGATACTCCTCATAAGATAGATCATTCTTTAACTATTCCACCTCTGAATTCAGTACATGTGAGAGATCTGGTATGTACTACCTCAAGAGGGATATATATAATACATCACATACTTGATACGTGGTTGGTGGAAGTGCCAGTCAATAGGTTACAACTTCAACTCGATCAAGAACCTCAAAGGGGCTGATGTACCTAGGACATAGATTTCCCTTATTCCCAAATATCATAATACCCTTCCATGGATATATTTTGAGGAATAATATGCATCTAACATTAAACTCTAGGTCTTGCCAATGTTTGTCTGCATAACTCTTCTGTCAACTTTGGGATGCCTTGATGTGTTGATAAATAGTTTTCACCTTTTTTACTATTTCTTCAACAATTTCAGGTCCTAGTAGCTTATGTTCATGGGCTTCATCCCAACATGCTAGTATTCTAAATATTTTCCTATAAATGTCCTCATATGAATAAATTTGGATACCAAATTGGAAACTATTGTAATAGGAGAATTTAACCAGTGGCAGAAGTTGGTACCTCTGTCCTTTGATGTCCATAAAACACACTCTCAACATGTATACTAGTGTATTAATATTTCACTCATATTGACCATCAGTTTGGGGATGATAATACATATTTATGTTCAACTCAGTGTTTAGAGAATTTTGGATACTTTTCCAAAACATGGAGTTAAATTTCCGATCTCAATCAGATACAATCGATAGTGGTAATCCATGCAGCCTTACCACTTATATGATCTATATCTGTTAAAATTGATCTAGGGATAAGTCCTCTAAAATTGAGATAAAGTGGAATGTCTTTGTGAGATTTTCCACAACAAACCTTATAGCATTGTTTCCTCTGGATATCTTTGGAAGTCTAGTGATAAAGTTTATAATGACATTTTCCCATTTATATGTTGGTATGGGTAATGGTTGCATCATTCTATTATAATTTTTTCTTTCAACATTCACTTGTTGACATACCACGAACTTTGATGTATATTCAATAATATCCCTCTTTATATTGTCCCACCAATATTTCTCTCAGAGATCTCGATACATCTTTGTGCTCTATGGGTGAATAGAGAAGGTTTAGTTATGTGCGTCTTTCAGAATCTCTTTATTTACCTATGGATTGGATGGTAAACATAGTTATGACCCAAATCTCACAACTTCTTACACATCCATTTTGAACTCTGAGGATTTCCCACTTCTCATGGATTCTACCTTTTTCTGAATTTCTATGTCATTTATTTGAGTATATTTCATTTTCTTCATGAGAGATGGTTGAAAAATCATTCGATAAAGGATTGATTATGTTACTCCCTTAATTATTCTCATCTTCATCCTTTGAAAATATAAGAATATGGGTACTCTTAAATTCTCATCATTGATAAATTTATAGGATCCTTTCTACTTAAATCATATGCCACCTTATTTTCTTTACCAGGATGGTAGTGGATTGAGCAGTCATAATCCTTGATGAGCTCTAACCATCATTGATGGTGAATATTATGTTCCTTCTTTGTTAATATATATTATAGGGTCTTATGATCAGTATATATCTCACACTTCTCCCTATAGAGATAATGTCGCCATATTTTCAATGAAAATATCACAGCCTCCAACTCCAGATCATTCATGGGATATTTTTTCTAATGAATTTTAAACTTCCTTGAGGTGTTGGCTATCACTTTATCATTTCTCATCAATACACAACCTGATACCTTCTTTGAGACATCACTGTACAACACAAAGAGTTCCCCACTTGTCGAAAGTATGAGTACTGGTGCAGTGATAAGCCTCTTTTTCAAATCCTTAAAGAAGTGTTCACATTCACTGGTCCAAACAAACTTTTCTCCCTTTTGAGTCAACTTGGTTAATGGTTTTAGAAATAATAAAAATTTCTTCACAAATCACTGATAATACCCAGATTGACCAAGGAAACTATGAATCTCCATTACTGATATTGTCCTGGGCCACTCTTCAATTTCCTTTGTCTTGGAAGGGTTTACAAATATCCCTTTTTTGGTGATTAAAAGACCCAAGAATGATACTTCCGCCATCAAAAACTCACAATTACTGTACTTTGAATACTTTTTCACCCTTTATAAAGTTTTCAACACAGTATTCAAATTGTTCTCGTGTTCGTCCTTGATCTTTGAGTGTATCAGAAGATCATCAATAAAGACTAACACAAATTGGTTGATTTAATATCTAAATAATATATTCACTAAATCCATTAAAATTGTAGGTGCATTTGTCGGTCCAAATAGAATCACTATGAACTCATATTCTCCATACCTCATTAAAAAGGTAGGCTTGGGAATATCTTCCTTCCTCAACCTTAATTAGTGATATCCCGACCGAAGGTCCACCTTTGAGAAATACTTGGCACCACATATTTGATCGAAAAAGTCATCTATTTGTGGTAGGGGATACTTTTTATTTATCATTATTTTTTAATCTCATGATAATCAATACTTAAGCGCATTGATGCATCCTTCTTCTTAAGGAAGAGGACTAGAAAACCCCATGATAAAGCACTCGAGTGTATAAAAACCATTTCCAGATTCTCCTATAACTGTTTATTTAGTTCATCCAGCTCAAAAATGTCAATTCTATAAGTTGACTTTAATATAGTTAAATATCCTTGAATAAGTTAAATTGAGAACTGAACATCTCGTTGAGGTGGAAGTATAGACAATTCATTAGGGAATACATTAGTGTAGTCCCTAAAGATGGGAATTCCTTCAAGAATGAGTCTCTCCTTTATCTCAATCATTTGAGCTAGATATTCTTTCTCATAAGGAAGTAATATCCACAATTGATATGATGATTTTAAAGGGTATTCATCCTCCTCCCTACCCTTGTACATAATTGAAGGATTCTTTGGGATGTGAAGAGTTATCTACCTTTATCGAAAATTTATGTTGGATTTGTATAAATATTTCTAATCCATGACCAATATAGAATCAAACTACCCCAAAGTAAGCAATATAAGATTTTCTCTGAGGTTCCGTCCATAAACATTAATCGGGGATAAGTTATATAATTTGGATGCAACAATTACCCCATTTGTTGTTCTCACAGATAACTAAACCTATATATTTTAAGGTAGTTTTGAATAGTTTTTTTAAAGTTGAAAGATATGAAATAATTCATTAAACTATAATAAAATAGTATATTATCTATTATTTAATTAATAACTAGTTTACCTATCACCACACCATTTTCGGGTTCCACCTCAACTGTAGTGATAGAATATGCCCTTCCTTGGTTCCTTAGAGGTTGTTGTTATTGATTTCCTCCAATAACCCTTGGATTTGGGAAATGGTTTGCATAATTATAATGTTCCTTGTAGTTGTAACACTACATTATATGTTGAGTGTTGATATAAATCATCCCTTCTTCTTCCACATTAGTTGTATTTTTTATATCCCGTCAGCATTTATTAGAAAAATTCCAGATTTTTTCACCTTTGAAGCATTTCCTGGTTCTATTTAAATCATTCCCAGGATGCTTCTTCCCAAAAATTTAACATGTAGGATATTGGGTTTTCTTACCATAATGAGATTTATATGTTGATGCACCCATATTAAGATTCGTTTTTCGATTTTTATCTTCAGAACTATGAGACCACTAAGAGTCTCTAATCACTACTTAAAACTTTAGGGAACAACAAAATATCCTCATACCTATAAAAGTATAAAATCACCAATAACTTTTGTAGACAAGGTTTTAGTCCTATAAATATGTGATCGACCTTTCTTTTGGTGTTCTTGAAAATGATTAAGGCAAATCATGCAAGCCTTGTGAAGTTTTCCTCATAAGTTCTAATAGACTCATCTTCCTTTTAATTTAGTCCATGGAACTCTTTTTATTTATTTAGAAAGATGGTTTGTGGAAAATATTTATTGAAACATATTTTATTTAATTTTTCCCATTCAATGGAATAAAGTTCCTCCTTGGAATTTATGTTCTTGATCAGTGTCCACCACTGATCAACTTCCCTATAACACCCTAAACCCTATTTCTCGGAGCCTGTTTTTTAATTTATTACATTTTCTTGATTACAAGGAAAACAATTCCAAAGGAATGAAAAGTTTAGTAGTTTTCTAAAAACAAAAACATACTTATGTTCAACATTACAACTTGAAAGGAAAAATAATATATAACTCCTTTGACAACATCTATAACTCTTAGGTTATCCAAGCATGTCATTCATAATACACTTCTTCACAACCCGGGGAAAAATAAAACATGTGAAATGGGTGATCTCATATGATCATTAAGGGTAAACAATATATTAGAACATATCATAAACATAAACATTAGGCATGGTTAATAACTAAAAACTCATTCCTTTACAAACAAATTGAACACATTATGGTAGGAATATGAGCTGAATAAATAATTCCATAATAAATCACTATCATGGGTATTCTAATAGTAGAATAACCACATGAACTTTAAATTACTAGCTTCAAAATGAGGGAATGCATAATGCAGGTTATCATAACCATACCATAAAGTCCTCACGCCAAGACCATAAACAACCATTTTTTAAGGCCACGTTCCAAGACCATAGTTTCTCTCATGAGACCTACCGATGCATCGAGGAGCTATCACGGGCCCCACACATAATTTACTAAGTCTAATGCATTAATAATATTAATGGTTTGAACATAATAAACATATAAATTCATATTTAAACTAATATATGAAATGAAAATACATTCCCCAATCATTAAACATAAACATTGACCATTCAGAGTAATGTGGTGAATGGTATCAAGATAGTACATCCATAATCAAACTAATTTATAATAACTTCAAGAACATATTGTATATGATATCATAATAGATACACCTCAATTAAGAAAAAGATTAAATAAGGATTTTGACATAGATATGATAATTTTAAATGATACCATTGAAAATTTCTTGATGAATTAATCCTTAAACATTCCAAAGTGTCCCATACCAACTTGAAACATTCAAATCATAATAAATTAGAATATCATGAGATTAAGGAGAGTTATAATTTGATATAACAAAGGGTATTTCATACACCAAATGTATGTAATAAGTGGTGAAGAAGGCGTATATCTCATACAAGTTAAAGTGAGACGAGAAAAATCTTTTTTTACTTTGTAACGAAGAGTTCCTTTGTATTTTTCATGAAATCAGATTTGTAAACATTTATATCCAAGAAAAGAAGAGGTAAGAACATTGGAATTATATTTTAGTCATAAATGTTGTCCCACTAAAGGGAAATATTTTAAAAAGAGTTTTTAAAGAAACATTAGAAATAAAACATTTTAGTGCAATTTTAGGAAAATATTAAAGAGATTTTAAAACGGAAAGGAGTCTTTGCTTTCATAAGACCATAAATTAACCAATATTTTTTCTCAAAAAAAAATGAGTGATTTTATAAAAATATTAATGGCTTAAAATATATTACATAGTGCACTTAAAAATAGGTAATAATTCATGAAGTTTCCCTGAAACGAGGTTATTTATCTGGAAGAAGTTTTTTAAAGATCCTTTTTAAAACAATTAAATCCACATAAAATAAAGAATTATTATTATTGGTACACATATATAGAACATTCACATATAATTTATGAGTATTACATAAGAATAAATAATAATTTATTTGAGGTAAGTATAGAAAAAGAGTAACCTGAAATAAAATGGAGGTTCGGGTAGAAATCCCTTACCACTTTGTAATCAATCGAATCAGATGACCCAGAAATAATAATAATAATATTATAAATTTAATACCATGAAATTAAATATATTCATTATATGATACATCAATGGTAAGTATACATACACTATACACAAGTAATAGTAGTGAATAAGGAATGTCTCGCAAAAATGGAAGTGAGATGAGGAAACCCTTACCTTAAGTCCAATGATGTTCTTCTCTTGATCTTAGTATCCTAGATAACAAAATAAAATTCATTAATTAATATTTTAAAAACCTATTCTTTATTTAATTGATTTATTATAGACATATTAAGTTCATTAATGTCCTTCTTGATGGGTTTAAGAGGTTTAATTTTATTGTTTGGGAGTGTTTTCTTCCCTGGTATTCATGACCGGTTTAATTATATTAATGTAAGAATAAAGATGTAATATGAGAATAGTTATACATAATTGAATTTGTATTTTATTTGTTAACATATATAATATTTTATGTTTATAAAATTCATTTGGTTATTTTAAGTGAAGATGAATCATTATATAAAACTTTAATGATAATTGTTTGGGTTAATTGGTAGTTTTTGATCACAATGAACTCATTTTGATTTATAAATTAATATCATGTGTAAAAAAATATTACAAAACCTTAAATAAGTTATAATACATATATTATAGTATTCTTTAACCATAAAAATGGTTTCATAACCATAATTGAAGATGGTAATAGTAATTGAAAACCCGCCATCCTTGAACATCAAAAACTGACACATCTCGGATGGTGTTTTCATTTCTAGTATAAAATAAGTTTAAAGGAGATATGATGATGAATTATTACATTATCACCACTAAATTATAGTAAATTTAAGGTACTGTAGTTATCATAATATTTTGATAAAAGGAGTTTAAGAAATAAAAATAAAATAAAGGAACTCAAAATAAAAGAAAAGTTGAGAAATCCCTTAAGAACATTGAGCATCCTAACGACGTCACCTAAAAATTCATAAAATATTTTGATGAGAGAAAAGGGGTATCTAATCATTATTAAATAATATGGAATGTAAGGGTGTTATGTAATGACATATCCCAACATAATACAATTGATATTAAAAGATAATAACATTAAAAGAGTGCTTGAAAAAGTGAAGGGTGATAGATTCCCTTACCTTGTAGAGTAACTTCTAATACATGAAGGTTAGGAACTTGTGGGCTTGATATAACCTTTGGAGGACTCATAGTAAGGAAAAATAGAATATATTTGAGTATGATGAATTTGGAATGAAATAAAATGAAGGAATGGTTGGGTATTTATTGTAAAAGAGAGGGAGTTTTTTATTAATTTCTAAGGACACATCGTTAGTGGTATTTTCAAAACCATGGGCTTTCCCAAAGTATTTTCCCATGGTATTGTCCACTTGGTACTCCTGATATCAGATTTTATTAATTAATATTCAACTATCATTATTAAATCATGATTACATCATCAATTATATCATTAAATATATTGAAAACTGAAAATGTATTTTTACGATTCACAAAAAACTTAAGTATTTTATAAAATTCTCATAAATTCAGTGTAACCTAATATCAACATTATGAATTAAAATATTGAATTTATTTTATCATAATAATTTTTTAAATATTAAATTTTTAACCTTTATCTATGCAAATAATTATTTATTAAAAAATAACAGCGGACAAAAAATGCATAGTAAAATTTTCGACACTTAAAAAAATAAAATTATTTTATCATTTTCAATTAAAGAAGAGTGTTTTTATAAGACTTTTTAATTATTATAAACATTAAAAAAATATTAGTTTGATATAATAATTTAAATCTCTTTGAACTGTATAATTTTTACCTGAAAATTCAGTTTATCAAATTCATCATATTCTTAAGAAAAACTAAACTCAAAACAGAAATGATGGAACAAAAAATTTATTTATGAATTATTAGGTGGGGTTACTACTCCGTTGGTTATATTACTATTAATAAGGGTAAGTTAATTTCCATAAGGGTAAGTTAATATTCCCCAAAAATTAAGCTTGTCTTATTAGACTTTAAATATCTTACTGAACGCAACCATGTATGTCACTTTTTCAAAATTCAAATCACAGAGGTGGGAAAATTGTGTTTACTAGCTAGGTTATAACAAAGTGGTGTTTTTTAGAGACTCATTTCTTAATGCTTTCAATATTAAATTTATTTATAAATCCTTGGGGTGTTACATTACCCATTAAAACAATATACTTCCATCATAACTTTCACTTATTATAAGCGCTGGAGGACAACGAATATATTCTTAATAGAGTTAAACCATTGTTCTCTGATGATGGGATTGAAAGATCCACTAAATATGGGAGTCATTTTTCGCATGAAGGATTAAACAAAAACTTTATCTCTCTTAGCTGAAGGAGGGAGATCCACATTATTCTCATTATTATTCATAACTTGATCCAGTTGAGAAAGTACTTTCATAAAGTTTTGAGCACTCATTCCCATCATATTTGGAATATCATTAGGGAAATTATCACATTGCCTATCACACTGATTGTTGTCATGAGTTCTTTTATTTCCAGAAATTAACTAATAAAAAGAATGTATAATTATGAGGATTTAATAATTTTCTAACAAGAATATAAAAATTAAACTTCAAACATAAAAGGATAAACCTGTAAATAAAAATAATATCATAACTTATGATTCCCTAAGTTTTAATCTAGGTTCTCTATAGTGATTGAATTATCCCTATGATTGTTACTAAAGTTATATATCCCTAATATTTGAAATTAAATAGACCTTTATTTGTTACAAACTATAATGTCCCTATCCTTTTACACATATTATGACATTATTTTAACCATAATTAGCCTTCAAATATAAGCCAAGGATCGCAAAGTCTTATGTTTTTGCAAGATTAGATACATAATTAGAAAGAATGAATCCAAAATAAAAACATATTTCTATTTAATATTCATAAAGATATTCTAATACCCTTTTATCCCTTACATTATCATAGGATAACCTAGGGAATACATGAAAAAGGGATGAACTAAAAATCTCAGTAAGTGAAAAAACATAAGAATCATAGCACATGGGATATATGGAATAACATGATGAAATACAAGGAAATAAAAATTAATAAACATATATAATCATAAAATATATAACATGGGAGCATATAATCATGTAATAATAGAAATTTGGAAGAAACATAAAACATGACATAAGTATGAGTCAAGGCCCATTGCAAATGGAGGAGCACAAGTCAAGGTTAATCACCAAGACCGTTGCACATGACATATCAATAGAATAAATATTACCCAATGAATTTGATAACTATATAGGGTAACCTATTATAACATGTTCATGAATATGTGTTCCACATGAATAATCATACATAAGGAATAAATATAAGGGTTACCTATAGAAATAAGTGTGCATCATAATCATGTCATAAAGAATAAAAAATGGGCATATCATAAATGTTTCCATTAAATAATGGATTTAAATAACACATGGAAATTAATAAGGTAAATTGGGAATAAAATATTATAAGTTATTTCAAACTTAAGTGAAAACATGTACAAATTGTGTTTAAGAATCTTTAAAAATGAGCCACATTAGTGTAGTTTAAGGAAAAAATTTAAAGATTTTTTTTAAATTGAAACGAAATAATGGTTTATATAAAACAAGAAATGAACCAAGTTAGTTTTTTATGATAAAATTAATTATTTTATAAAAATAATTGTGTTTTAAAATATATTATGGAGTGCACTTGAAAATGAGTAATAAATCGGGAAGTTCTATTTAATCAGGCCTACTCAACGGGATGAATTAAGAAAAGAACCATTTTAAAACATGTATATACCTAGAAAATATGGATGATATGATCTAGATATATGATCTTATATCATATAAAATTAATATATGGGAATTATATAAAAATAAATAAGAGTTACATTAGGTTAAAGAGATAGAAAACGTAACATGAAGGAAAAATGGATGGTCAGAAAGAATCCCTTACCTTATGTCTGAAACGGTTCTATACTTCTACTTAATGTCCTGAATAATCAAATTAGATTAATTAATTAATAATTAAATAAATTTTTATCCATTTAATTTATTTATTATAGTTTATTAAGTTAATTTATGTCTTTTGTGATGGGTTATAGTGTTCAATTTCATCATTCGCGAGTCTTCGTTTCCTTGATTGTCATTATCGGTTCACATGTATACGTGTATGGAAGATCATGTAAAATGTAAATATATATATTGAATTATAATTATATTATATTAATTAACTTTTATAATATTAAATATTTTTATATTTAATTCGGTTATGTGGTATGATTATGAATCATTAGATAAAACATTAATGATATTCATTTAGGTTAATTTGGCAGTTTTCGATCACAACAAACTCGTTTTGTTTTATCATTTAGTATTGTGTGAATATGTTAGTTAAATAAAATAAATAAGGTTATAAAATAAATTTTAAATTATGTTTCATCCATTATAGTGGTTTTATTTCCATCCTTGAAGGCGGTGAAGGAAAATGAAAACTTTTCGTCCTCAAAGGCTATAACTTAACACCTCTCGAATGACATTTTCATTTTTAGAATAAAAGGGAGAGTAGAGGAGGTTTGATGATGGATTATTCCATTAACATAATAATATTATATAATATATGAGATAATAGAGTTACCATGACACATGTATAAGGATAATATAGGAGATAATAAGAAAATAAAAGAAATAGGAAAGAAATTAAATGAAAATGGAAGATGTTTTTACCTCTTGAATTTCTACCCCTTGAGAACCTCCTAAGGGAAAATGGTTTGGTATTTTGATGATGCTAATGTATCCTAGATGTGGGTTAGGTTCTTGGGAAGAGTATTGCGTATAATTTGGATAAGTATAAAATCTTGGAAGGTGTGAGGAGAAGAGGTGGTGAGGGGTGGTATTTATAGTGGAGGAGAGGGGTGTTTTCTCATTATTTTTTTCATTAGTTTATTATTTCGGCTCAAGACTATGAATAATTTGATAATTATAATATAATATAATATAATATTGAGGTATAGTTCAATATTATTGGCTAACATCATACATACATCATCTATGAATAAATAATTAAAATATTTGTTAAATACCATAAATTACCTTATTTCAAAATTCACAAAAATTCAACTATTTTAAAAAATCTCAAAAATTCACCCCAACCATTTTTGAAAATGTATAATTATAAAATGAAATCCATTTTATTAAAATAATTTTATAAATATGGTAAATTTAATTTTTAATTAAAATCATCATTTTCTCAAAAAATACAGATTTTTATATTATAACTTATTTTATAACATTTTGAAAAATTAATTAAAGAATCATAGAATTATATTATAATAATAGGAAAAATAATATTTATTTATGAATAATTTTGTTGAAAATAAATTTTCTTTTAAATTATTAAACTAATTATACAATTGTAATTAAATATTTATGAGTTACCAAAATACCAACACTTAATTTATCATTTCTAAAACATTTATTTACTTATTCCAAGATATTGAAATATCATATTTTTATTTATAGGATACCCAAATTTTATTTATACTTTTATAGGCGAGGTTACTATTCTATTGTCTCGGTTACTATTCTTAAGGGTCACATTACTATTTCATAGGTCATGTTACTATTCAATTGGTTTAAGTTCCCTAATTTCTATAAATACTTCTTAATTTCTTAATTATTAATTTATAAAGTTTCTGTTGTGTTATATATGTGCTTTCATGTGATTTGTACTATATAAAATAAATATAAGAAGGGAATTTTCATTGATAATTTTTTGGGTCATTGCACTCTATATATTGAGCATTCAATTTCCACATACCATTTATCATTATAGTTCTTATGGATTATTATAACTAAAAATAAAATAAAAATATTTTTAGGTATCCATAATATTTTAAATCTAGTAGTGTTATCAATAATAGATTTACATAACCAAATCTACTTATTTCGAATAAGAATTATAACCTTAAAATTAGATAAATCTTTAAAAATGTAGGCATTCTTAACACCAAAAAATTAAGGAATTCTAAAATTTAAATAATTTGAATAATTTATAAAATATCAAACAATGAAATTAAGAAAAAATATAGATTATTTCTCTATTAAAAAAAAAAAAAATAATTCCTCTAAAGATTTGAGTTTTCACCATTACTTCCAATTCCATGTCTGTCTTTATTTCCTTTGACACTACCAATTATTTTAGTAAGATAATCCTATATTTTTGTAAAAAACTAGAACTCAATTTCAAATAATAAAATTTATATAATAAATAATTTATTCCGTTATCATTGAAGGTATAATAACATTAATATTTATCAATTTTATACTTTAATTCTTAAAATTGTTTAGACAAGACATATTTTTCAATAAGTATAAAATCATATTATTTTATATTATTTCTATATTATTTGTTTTAATCAACACATTTATCTTCAAGAATGAAACAATACTCATCAATATATTTGAAAGAATAATCTTTAAATTTATAAATAGATTTTACATATTCATTTGAATCTATAAGACATAGATTTACACTACTGGAAATCCAGGCTATACCAACGGTTCTAAATTTTTATAGGCTAGAGAAATATTGATATAGAAAATAGAAATGTTTCCCAAAATAATTGAAACTTAATACATGGGTATGGGATTATACCAATGTTTATTTGGAACCTTTGGCATAGTTTCATTGGTATATGTGTATACCAACGTTTCAAAGAACTATTGGTATAGGCCCCCTCCATCAGGAAACACATTCCACCTAGCCCACACCCCTAAAAAAATAAAAATATAAAATATAATAACCTATAAGAAAAATATATATAAAATAAGTCACAATATATATTCAAATCATAAAATATTATATATTTTACATTCTACGAGTTAATAACTTAAAAATCGAATGGAAACACATATATACAATCAATTTCATTCATAATATGCCATCCAAAGAATTTGAGGGTCATAAATATGAAGTTAGAAATAGAGAAGATCAATATATTTCTTTAAAAAATCCCCATCATGGTCATAACTATCATTAAGTACATCATTACCATCATGATCATCCAAAAACTCATCAAAATAATCATTATCCCAAACAACTTCATTACCATGAGAACCTAGAAGGTCATTACACTGATCACCAATATGATCATCCCCACCGTCTTCGTGATCATCATACAATGATCACATCATTGAATAAATATATAAAAACTATAATATAATCTGATGTAAGTGAAAGAAACGTATCTATTATTTCTTTCATGAATGGATTGATAAATGTTTTCCCGCTTCCACACTCTTAGACTGGTAATCTTTTTCATCTACTACTTCTTCTTGGGCCTCTTAAAACTATTTATTAGTATAAGTAGAGTTGTTTTAATTGCTTGAAGTAGACCAATACCTAGAGGGAATGTTATAATTCCTATTTCAACAACATATCCTCTCTAGGTATTCTTCACCTAATGCCTATCACAAATGATCATTGATGAATGTTTTTCATAGTATTCATTCTAAAGAGTCACTAAAACATTTTTTGACATTATAATATATATATATATATATATATATATATATGAGAAATATATGTTAAAAATTTAAGGTATATAATAAATATTACAATATTTTTTCACGTATCAAAGTTAATAGAATTCTCACATTTCTTCTTTATTATCAAGGAAAATATTTTTTACCAAGATACATTCCCTTTAATGTTAAACACCACTCATGGGAAAATTCAATGCATGTAATAAAGTAGTATTTAAAAATTATATTAATTATTGAAATGTAAACAATAAAAACTATAGTTTCAAGAAGGTGGTTCTTATTTTTTAAATCCTAAAAAATATTATCATTATCATTTGTACATGAGAAATTCCTAGTTTCTCTCATATTTTGAATTGGTTCGTCATTATAAAGATTAAATATATTTCATAGAAATATTTATAAATGATGTAACTATATCTAGTGGGATCACTTGGGAGAGGGGTTAATCGGTTATCAATTTTGTTTTTATAAAGTTGAGCCCTTTTAATAAATTCAACCTCTATGGCTGGTTAAATACCAGGTTCTCTATTATTTAAAATCTTATCCTTACCTAGTACATATGAAAATTAAAGAACAGGAAAATAACATGAGTATTTACATGGTTTGATATAAAATCCTAATCATCTCCATATTGGTTACACAGCCCAGTATGGATCTTCTACTAAATTCAAAAGTAATTGGTTATAAACCACAACTATAATCTTCCTTCGACTAGTTATACACCCCATTCCTTCTACAATAATTGGTTGTAAACCCCAATTGAAAAAACCTTTAATTTATTGGTTATATATTCCAACTAAAAGCCTCTAATAAATATTCATACACCCCACCCCATCTAGGAGATCATTTTCAGAGTTGATTCAATATATAAAGTTCATCTTCTTAATATGATCTTTCTATAAAAGAATATTGGATCACCTTTTCTTGTGTAAAACTACTTGAGGATATTCAAAAAATTATTGGAATGCTCTGATAGTCTGGAAACCTTCTTGGGATCTTTGATGAATAGGATCTAATAAATACTCATCCATACAAAAATTTATCTCTAAAAATTATTCTTACAAAACATCTTATTTTTAATTTTTTTCTTTTCAGTTCTTTTCTTTATTGAACTTTGTTCTTTTGGATTCCCAGACTTACTTCGACCCAAATAAACTTATGATAAATGTTTGTTTGGAAATATTTTTCTTAATATCTCTCAATGTATCATTCTTAATGTTCTTTATATCTACATAATTCAAGTGTTATTACCTATTTTATAATTTTTTTTTTCTATTATAGATGTAGGGAATGCGTGGGATTCCATTTTAAATTATCACCATCTCAAATCTCGAATTGATCACCTTTAATATCTTCTAAATTTATTGGCATTTTAATTCCTATAAAACTTTATGTCATCAATTTTCATTACTTCCTCTAATATTTTACTGAATAAAAAACCTTCCTTCCATGAATTTCATAAATTGAACTTACAAATCAACATCACCAGAATGTTTGAATTTACTATAATGAAATTTTCATATTATATATTCTAGTAAACGTTCTTATGATGAATTCAATATGTTCCTTCTAGTTATGAATTTTCTCCAAATAAAATTTTAGAAACCTTTATAAATTTATTCATTCTTTATTATGATTCATGTAATTATAACATTCTTCATGTGAGTCACCATCATTAAGTTTGAAATTAGCTTGAAACTAATTATTTTGATTAAATAAGATCTACCTTCTTTTGATAGAATCATCCCTTGATTCCTCCTTACAAATATGTATCTTTTTAAGATACTTTATCTGGTCTTTACTTAGGATAAATCTTTAGATCATCATAATCTTCAAAATATTTTCAGGATCCTCCTCATTATTTTGGAGATTTCTTATTCCATTTCAAAATATTATGTTATCTTTAAAACTAAATGATTAATTACATTCATCCCTAACTTTTGGTAAGAAAACCTTTTAAAATTAAACTTAGAATGGACAAATTTTTTCTCTTCCTCCAATGTTATATTCTTTTGATGACTCAAAATGATAACATCATCTGAATTTTTGTTTTGAAATATTCAGTGGTTTGAGAAATTCCTTCTAAAATCTTGCTTCTTCAACTCATATTGTAATCACATTTCAAATCTTATTATAAAAAATTAAGTTTCTCCTAACATTTTTCTTATAGAATATATTTCTGGTGAACCTATAGAATCTTATTTCAGTGTGATTTTGTAACTCCTTTCATTTAAACCACAAAATTTATTTTGTAAAAAAATAATTTCCTTATGTAGAAATAAATTACTTATTTTTGAATTTTTTTTCTAGTAAACTCAATGTTTTCATCTCCTAGAAATGTTTACTTTTATTTGTTCATATTTCCATATCAGTTGAACTCATGAATGTAATTCTGAATTTACCCTTCAAAAAACTCATATTTCATCTTCATAAATACTCATTACAGAAACTTAAATTTCAACTTCAAATATTATAAAATCTTATTCTAATATGAAATCATTTTTTACCTTCCATTAATGTGAATTTTATTTTCTGAATTATTAGAATAATAATATTTAAAATGAATGTGACTTCAAAACATTTATGTGAATTACATATGGAACCAAATTCTGGAAACTCCTTTTGAAAGTCCCTTTGGAAATTCATTTTTCACATTCTTTTTTAAATTCATTAAATTTTACAAGAAAAATTTACTTTAAGAAAATATTAATATACTAAAAAAATGAAACCAAAATACATCAGGCACACCAATACCCCTCTTTGTGTTTTTTTTCAATATCACCACATATCCTCAAAGTCAATATGTGTAATAATTTATTTATCCCCTTATTAAAAATAATATTCAAATGATAACATATATGTCTTCTTAAGGTTATTATAAAAATAAATTCTCTTCATATTTATTCAAAATTTCATGAAAGGGATAATATCTCATGGGTCTTAGAAAAGATATTTTAGTTAATCAACTCTAAGTCTATGTGGGGCAACTTCATGTAGAAAAAAAGAGAGGTATAAGAAAGGTTATTTATGTTGTCCATAAATATACATGTGTTATAATACTTAGTAACTTTAAATTATATTTTAGGGATTTGACAAAATCATAATTTTCAATGAATTTAAATATCCTTCACAAACTTCAAAAAACACATTATAAAGTTTAGGTGTAAGAAAAAAACTCCCTTTTATATCATCATTTGATCACCCCCCTTAATTAATAAACCTAGAATGAGAGTGTGATTGGAATATCTCATGTTTAGGATAATTTTAATGTTTTCATGAGATAATAATTCTTTAATATCCTTTTATTCATAAAATATTCCCTTTAAGGGATGCATACAATTTATTATCTTCATGGTATTTTGTAAAACGCTATAAGGGTTCATTATTTATACTATCCTAACAATTAAAACCTTATGAATCTCCTCTAATTACAATTATTTTAGTTAAAAAAACATAAAATGATAGGGAATGAGGATGAACCACTTTATTCTTTAGAATCATCGTTTAGTTTACGAATTTATTCTCA
Organism: Viscum album; assembly: GCA_963277665.1. Taxonomy (NCBI): domain Eukaryota; kingdom Viridiplantae; phylum Streptophyta; class Magnoliopsida; order Santalales; family Viscaceae; genus Viscum; species Viscum album. Next base: position 480,172,763 of record OY728130.1, on the reverse strand, counting down.
ACATATGCCATACTTTACTTATAAACTCATAAATATTCTTTCTATTAATGGTTTAAATAGGTTGTTTGATCATATTATTTTCTTATAGTGATTTATTATGTAATGTATATTCTATACCTGCGGTCTAGTAAATTTCATTCCCATATTTATTACAATCCTAAAAATTATTCTTTTGGATTTTCAAATCCCCTCTTATAGATTAATCCTCAAGAATATCAACCTTATCAAGGGATATAACTTTCATTCTCTTTCCTTTAGCTTTTGTTTTATCTTATTATATTTACATATCCATTTACATATTTTAGTTCAAACAATGTAGCAATTTTTCTTTAATTTCTCTATTTCTTTATGCTTCACATGTATTTTATTCTTTGAATTACTATTACATGACCTGCCCATTATTTTCTTCAGAACTTTCTTCCCATTTACATCCTAAGTATTTTCAACTTAAAGAGTAGTTATGAAATCCTTAGCTTTATGAAATACTAATCCACACAATTCAAAAAATTCCTTCAAGATATAAAATTTATTTTTCATAGGACTATTTGATATAAATATATTCCTTCTAGTTTTCTCTTGAAATTAGTCCTTATTTTCTCACATGAAATCCCCCTTGGTTCATTCCTCTTCTTTGGTAAATATATTTTAAACCAATAAAAATAGACTTTTTGGAAATACCTTTCACAACAGTAATAATACTATTTTAATTGAGATAACATAACATGATTATAATACATTTTGATTTTTTTTGATGATGTTGTGCAGGAATATAAGCCTTGTTTTGTATTGATAGAAATGATTTCGTTGGAATATATCTTCTTATCTTAGGTACGAAAGAATTAATTTCACTATTATTATAATGAACATATTTATTCTCACCTTTAATATTAGAGTTAAAAAAAATTATTTTATTATGTACATATTTACCTTGATTTTATGATACCTTTATCTCACAAGATTTAAAATATTATCTATTAAATTATACTGATTTTTGAAGTCTTATCCAGTGTTTTTAACTCATATTGAACTGTGAGACATATAGATTTTTAATCAATCAAATCTTATTATTTTCTATCTTATTGTACTTAATATCACTTTTAATCTTTTCAATCTTAGTAGTATTTGATTTATGCTACTTAATTTCCCCAATAAAAAATATTCTTTCTTGAATAGATCTTCCTTTTATTCAAAAATCTTATTTTTCTCCTTTGATAATTTTTTATTTTCTTTCATCAGTTCTTTAACCTCCTCAATGCATTCTTCCAACTCATACATCAATTTATATTCTTGTTCAGTTAAAATTTATCCATAGTCATCATTTCTTGATGTATTAAAACCTTTTCTAATCATAGTAAGAAAATTAATCTTGTTATCCAATGAGATACTTAACGATGAATCAAATTTATAATACTTTCTCAATAAATTACTTTTATTACTACTGGAATATTTATTATTCTTCTTATCCCTTATATTTTTATGATATTCTTATTATCCTCATCATTTTCAAATTCTTCCATTTTATTATTTGGAAAATAGTAAGAAAATCAACCACGATCATCAAAATTATAACTATTTGATGATTTGTTGTTCTTTAACTTCCATATAAATTTTCTTAATATGTTTGAGATAAGTAAAACAACTTTATTAAAGTAATATTTATCTTTCACATATTTTTATTCACTTGAATCAATAACTTTTCCATCTTTAAAATTTTAATTTTGTCTCTCTATCAATATAATATTTTTCATTTTTCTTGAAAAAATGAGTTTTTTCTTCTCATAGGTTATGATTTTTTATTTAACCCATCTATAGTATAACCCCATTTTTCCCTCAGGGTTAATTTTTTGAACAAATCAATTTGGTAACATTTTCATCAATTTTTTTACAATAGTAGAATTTGAAAAGTGTCTCCAAATCCACTAATATTTTTACCAATTTCATTAAACTAAAGTAAAGTAATCATAAAAAATTTATTATTATTCCATTTTTATATTTTCAAACTTGCTTATCATTATATGAATCTTTTCTTCTTTTACTTTTATATTTCCCTGAAAAATAATTTCATGTTTTCTAAGTTTCCTTATCTATTTGGTGACCCATTACCTTTGTAAAAATTTTATCTCATAATGACATAAAAATAACATTATGTTCCTTAATATCATCTTTCTAATTTATTTTATTAATAAAATTCGTTAGTGAATCCTTTAATTTGGGTGGAAATCAAATAATTATTTTATCTACAAATTATAGTCCACGAGAAAGTAGATTTCATATAATCCTATTCTTCTAGCCCAGATAATTATTTCCATTGATGATAGAAATACCTCTATTGTTGAATGAATTTAAATTCTCCATCCTCACTAATTGAATCTTTATAGGAACCTTGTAATGAATATATTTTTTTCTTGTAATGAATTTTAATACTTTAAAGAATATTTTTTAAGTCAAGACCTTATTTTGCAGGGGATCCCAAGGCTTATAGAGCCTCGATGAAAATATATTAAAAATATTAAAAACATTATATCTCATACATGAAGTTTTTCTAGAATAATGGAATAAATCCAACAATTTAGTCTTTTATCAGATATATAAGACTTCCATTAATTCCAAAATATGGGTTTTACACTAGGTGGGTCATAAAATTTGAGAGAATCTGGTGTTTGGCTTATGTGAGGTAGTGGGATGATGATAAATAAATAAATAAATTTGATTAATTTCTTAGTTATTATTTTTCTTAACCTACCTCCATATCAATTTAAACCCAGTTATAGGAAAATATTAGGGTTAACCACATAACCATAGGGCTTTAGAGAGCGAGGATAAAGGAGAGAATTGGTGAAAAATGACCAAATCATGGATCAACGATCAATTCTAAAGAGTTTTCCTTTGCCAAAAGAGTTTGTGGATCTCCCCAATTGTAGGTTCTAGGCATAGTGGAGTGTGTGATGGGTCATTCAAAAATTTTATTTTTTTTCATGATTGAATATTAATCTGAGATTTACATGATAATTAATTCTCTGATCAAAAGAATTGAATAAAAGAATATAGACACTGGATAAATGTTGAAAATGAAGCACATGATCAACATATATTATTTGTAATTAATTTAAGATATTAAATAATTAACTTATGTGAAATAATTTATTAGTTGATGGATCAGACAATAGATCAATGTCATACCATCATTTCATTATAGGAATCAAGATTTGATTCCCTCTAGTAGTGATCCACACATGGTCAATAAACCTCTGAAAATTACTTTTTGAATCTTTGGTTGATCTCATGGTTGATTCTGTATCTTGTGTATTTTTGACAATTATCACATAAAGAATCACTTCCAAATGGATTCAACTTGATCTCTCAAGGGTTTAGTGTGGAAGGTAGAGGAATATGGCTCTCCGTTGTTGGGATAGTTCTTAGAGAAGGGAGATCTCTAGGTCTTTAAGAGGATTCTCTATATTTCATTGTGCACAACATAAAAATGAATTGGATCACTAGAAAAATAATATAATTGGGTTTATATAACATATGGGTTAGAATAAATAATTCCACAAGTGTCCTTTATTATTTATTTAATTCTTATAGAACCCCATATCTTTAATAGTAATAATATTATTATTTCTTAACATGTGCTAAACTTGATAGTTAAAATTAAATATTTTTTATTCAAATAATATTCTATATTTATATTATTTCTCACCAGACTATTAAACTTGCTTCTCCATCCCTCTAAAATCTTTATTAGTTCTTAAATAATTACTATTTATTTAATAAAAAAACATCACTACATTATTCACTAATAAATAAATAAATATAATATCCACTAAATAGAAAATAAATTTTTATTAAATAATCCTCCCACATAATATTCTCTTGAATAATTTTTGATGGAATACATGTGATTACAAAAAAAAGAATAATTATATAACAACATGTGAAAATAATGTTTATTAAACTTATTAAATAATAAATAATTATATATTATTTAACTGAGATTCTGGATACACTTAGTGTGTGATTGTCTAAGATTATTTCTCATTGGAATTAGGAAAAGATTCCCAAAGTCCAAGGTTAGCATCTAGAATCACACCAAGGAACCCATAGAGAAATAAGTTATTTCTATGATGAAATAATAGCTCATATGGACACTTATTGTGAAATATAATCATTTAATCATGATATATCTAATCAATCAAGTTGCAGGCTGGTGTCATCAACCTATATTATCGATGTTTCTTTCTTTAATATTCTAGAATTAGAAATTTTTTATAGAACACCATGTAAATGGATTTATTTATGATATTTCATTTCCATCAAAGATCTTGAGATATTAACTTCTATTAAATAATATAAGGTAAAAATCCATTTTCGTATTATTCATTAATGAAATATTACTCGTGAAGCACCCAATCTATCCTACCTCACCGCATACTTGCGGTGTCATGATTTTCATCGATACATAAAAGTACATGAATTCTAACAATAATTAATAATAATATTAAAATATAAGGATTAATAAATACATCCACAGATAGGAACATCCATTGAAACATATAAATGTGGATTTTTTACAGGTGAGTCTCGTTCTCATAATATCCTATAATGGATATTACCTTGGGCGTACACCATGAGAATTTGTCTCAAATTCATATAAGTCTCCACCCATGATAGACTGCATCTTTTGTGTACCTAAAATTATTTAATCCATCTATAGAGAATATATTTAAGAATAATATTGTTTCACTTATGGGTTCTCATCATAAAGGGTGACAAGATTATTTTTGGTTCATATTTTTAATCAATCTATAATATTTTTTAATGATTTTCCATGTTAGTTCCCTTATAATTCAATGTTTTATTCAAAATTGGGTAATTTTTAATATAGAATTAAATTTAGTTTAAACAAATTGAGAATGTTGAGTTTCAATTTTTGATTATATTTTTTAAAATTTTGTTACTATGTTCCAAATATTTTCTAACTTTTTCATATTATGTTTTTAGACGATTAATAAAAAATCAGGCTGAACACGAGCTAGCCCATCAACCAAGACATCCAGCCCACCATTTAGCAAGCCCATAAGGAGAAACCAACTAGTACAACCTAGGAGGTACCTCTAGAGTCCGGGGTGTATAGGTGATGAAGCCCCAAACATAGGTGTCCCACGGGTGATGAAAGTTGTGTGGAGTATAGTGGGCTGAATCTGGCATGGGATGTGTATATATGCTGCAATATTTGTCAGTGTGTGTAGGTATGAATCTGGAGGCCATCCCCAGAGGATCTATTCTGATCTATGGCCCCAATAAATTTATTTATAATGGTTTACAAAACCAAATACTGTTTCAATGTGGGAAATATTATTTACTAGTTACTGCACATTCACGCTCAACTCTACCATGCACCACCATGGATCTGCCTTCTTCCTCACTGACCACCACTGAAAATTCCATGAACCCCCATTTCCTCCACTAATCAAGATCGATCGTGATCCCTTCTCTACTACCAACCCTTGAGACCTCCATGGTTTTCCTCTTGGACCCCATATGACTGTCGTGAGATCATTTTGAGGCTCCTATGGACACTTCGAAGGCTACAGGAAGAGGAGGTTGATGTTTCTATGTCACACTGCCACCACCACTTTTTTCACCCATGTACACTAAGTTCCATGCGTCCCTGGATCCATTCAAGATCCATGCCCACTATGCATGTAAAAAGGAATCCCCATAAAATACAGGTCTGCACATCTCTTTTGAAGTCGCGTGATCCTCAAGGAAATATATGAATATTTTAAAACAAGTAATTAAAATATTTAAAATACTTAATACTCAGGGAGAAGTAATGTGATCATGAGGATCCTTTCTCCTTTCCTATAAAAAGATGAGCTTTACACTTGATAAAATCTCGACACTAAGGAGACAAGAAGGCCACTACCAGCTGATCACACTACACATTTTCTTTTAATTTTCTTTTATTCTGTTTTAGTTTCATTTTTTATTATTTTAATTTATTTTTAATTTCAATTTAGTTTTAATAAATAAAATTCATTCATTTTAATTCTTCTTTCAAAAGTTATCCATCCTTTTTATTTTCCTTATTCAATTTTGCTTGTTTTTTTTATTTTAATTCTTCATATTTTAATTAATATTATTTTTACTATTATTATTATTTTAACATTCTTCTATATATTTTATTTTATTTAATTATTTAATTATTATTTTTTATTCTTCTCTCTCCCTCTTATTATTCTATTTTATTTTATTCTTCATCTCTATCTCTCTTTTATTTCTCATAACCACCATTCTTCTTTTTATTGTAATTATAATTTTTCTTTTTATTCGTTTTTTTGCTTCTCTTTTTCATGTCCACCATTATGATCACTTATCCTTGACAATGAGAGGTTAACACAAGGCTTGGCTCGTGGGAGGTCAACGTTTTCATGAATTGTTCTTAAATTTTATTTGATGTTTGTGGTAGATATGCAAAGCTTTCCTGAGTGTAGAGAATGTCCCCCATTCCATGAAACTCAGTCTATTTATATTTTTGCTATATCTTTTTCTTCTCTCTATTTGTTATCACTTTATATTATGTAGTTGATCTAATCAATGGAAGAAAATACATTTATGGAGATGATTCTTGGAAAATGGCACACCCCAGACCAAGGTATATCATCAACATTGATTTCAAGAGAATGTGGAATTTATATTTCTTTAAGCATTTTCTATTTCATAATTAAAAAAAGAATAGTAATTCATCATGAGATTTAATGTTTTTATTATCAAATTAAATTAAAAAAATATAGAAGAATAATAATGTAACCCAAAACCGAATCTAAGACCAATTCATTTGTTCAAAATTTCATTTTGTTTATCCCTACATGTTAGTTTATTTTAAAATTATCATTATTCATGTCATTTTATTATTTTATAAAATAAACAAATCCAAAAAACATTTTTGTTACTTTTAATAATAATAATAATAACAATAAGTAGTTTAGGTGAATTAAAATAAGCGAGTGATCAACCTAAGAAGCTCCTCAAGTTAGACGACCCTAGTCATCCACCATTCTACACTAAAAAAATACTTTGACTTTTCCATTCCCTATGATAGGTATGTGTCAAAATTGGAACCATTTACAGAGATCAAATTAGTTATTTTCTTACTTTTTTCTATTTTCATTTTTTATATATTTTTCATTTCTTTAAAAAAAATCAAAAACTAAAAAAAAATTCTTTTACTGTTAAATTTTCAAATGATTCTTTTAAATTAATGGAATAATTACTCATAGGTGCAAGAATAAGAAATAGATTATTTAGAGTAGACCCTCAAATGAAGAGATAATGATCTTATGATCATGGTACAATAGAATCAAAGTGGTATAAATAAAGGCATATCACCACAAGATTTTATGAGCCTGTCCAATGAACTTTGAATTGACTTTCAAAGATTCATGGACAAGAAGGAAGTATGATTTGTTTTCCCCAATTTCACTGAAGGAATCCAATAAGTTAAGGAAAAACTCAAGGAATATTAATAGGTCAAATATTTGAGTAAAACAATTCAAAATTTCCATGATAAGATTGGGTGGATTTATGATGAGGAAAACTTTCTTGCTATGCTAATTATGGGAGATGAACATGATCTGGATGAATTTTGGAATGAGTATGAGGCACGACATGATCTCCCTGATCTCTAAAAAGTAAAACAACCAGTACCATTCCATGTAACTCTATTCATAGTGGAAGATACCACCCAAGTGGTGTAATTTGAAGAAAAGATGGAGGATCTTGGAAACCTACCTCCACTTATCACCATCCAACACTGAGAGGCAATCACCACTAAAGAAGATATTGAAATTGAAACAATTTGGGGAGTTGATATTATCTCAAACTATATTTCATTTGATTTTATTCAATATTAATTTAGTATTAATTCCAACTGCTTTGAATTCTCAGATTTAGAAAATCTTTTCTATGCCTTAGAGGAGGATTAAGAAAAAAAACATGCACCTGCTGAGGATCACATGTATCTCCCCAATTTTGATGAACATACTTTTAAGGAGGCCCATGAATAAGTCTAAGTACATAAGCATAAAGAAATAAAGATAGAGTATGATGATATTGAAAGGGATAAATTAATTATTAAAAATTAAAATTCAAATTTTATTCAATTAAAAATACCTTCTTACTTTACCATTGATTATTCAATTCATACAACCCCTATTGATCTTACAATAGAAGAGCAAGAGGAGATTTCAAAAGTAGTAACCAAGAAGTAGGACGATTCATACTTTATCATACCCCTACCATGAAAGCTATAACTAATTGTTAAGGTGATGGGGACACATTAAACTCTATTTATGGATTAGTCCTCACCAAGAAAGAAGAATCACATTATGTGAAAATATATATACAGTGGTTCAAGTAAAAGAAGCTCCACCCATCATCAGACTTTGAATAACATATGGTACTGCACTTTGTAGGTAATAAAAATTTAGGTCCCACTTGGGGGATCAAAACAAGAATTATACCTTTACATTATTTCTAGGACCTTAACCTTCATTCTTAGTAATTAGTCCAGCTTTCATCCCACTCCCTCTATTCATTTTTTATGCTTTACTTAAATTTTCTAAGATAAATTAGTTTATTTAGAATACTATGATACCAGGTTTCATATTTCAATGTTAACAAGATTTAATGACTAAAATGGATAATTAGATGATTAAAATTCAGTATTGATATTAAATTGAATTATGAATATTAAAATGATGAATCATGATTTGAGGGAATTAGTTGATTCTTGTAAATGAAATTTCACTAACATTTTTAAATGATTTGAATTTATGAAATTCATGTGAATTGATTCGTCGTTATTAATCATGCCTTGAGTGATTTTCCCAAATAATTTATCCCATTACCAAGAGGATTTAGAGACAAAGTGATTTTTATTTACTCTTGATCATATTATTTGAGTGATATTGGGACATGCCACATGCTATAACTTGAATTTGAACTTTTAAAAGACATAAATATGAAAAAACACATTTAAAATGATTGAGGAATCTTTTAAAAAACCCTTATCCTTAAACACCATCTTTAATTCAATGATATTTTACCCCATAGAGAGCATGAATGACCATTTTAGGGATGATCTATGTTTCATGCCATTTTTATCCATCCCTACCCTCCTCTAAGTATTTGTATGATATTTTTAATTTGATTTGTGGGGGTGAAAGTAATCATATATAAAGGTATGATTTACATTGTATGTAATAAGTGTGGTGGTGCTAATTTGGGTAATAATATAGGGTTTTTATTCATAAATTGTACACTATTATTTTTCTTCTCTTGATAAAAAATAGAAAAACAATTGAAAAAAAAGTAAAAAAAAAGGGAAAAAATGGGTTCTGATTTGGGAAAACCAAAAATTACATTTACTATACCTATTATATTTATTATACATGGTAAGGTGGTGGATGTGAGGTTATTTCTAAGCATAAATTTCATAAAAAAAGAGAATAGTTTCTTTGAAAAATAAACAAGAGAGAGTATTAAAGTAGAGAAAATTTTAAGTGGGTGCCTAAATCATTAATTATGCCATATTTTGATCATAACCTTTACTTTGAGTTTTGGGAGAAATGGGAGTTTCTAATTTGAAGGGGATAATCCCATTGAAATTTAATTTTTAATATCATGTATTTCATTTAGGAGATAAACCCTCTCCTTGAGACTTAAATTTTAAAATAACAATTCCTAACAACCTTAATACTCAAAAAATTGGAACCTTTAATGAAAGACCTCATGATTTTATGTGTCTTTTTTCTTTATAAATTAGAGAATGTAGTTCATTTACAAGCCTATGGATAAGGATAATTTTCACATGATATGATCATAACTCTACTTGATTTTATCATGAGTGATGAGTGATAAGTTTCAGAGGAGAGGAAAATCATGACATTACATGTTTAATATTAATGAATTAATAAAATTTAATGGATTAAATAATAAGTTCCATAATTTTAATAAGGGATAAAGTAAAACATTTTAATTTACCGTTTCTTTGAAAAATGGGAAATTGAATTGATATTTTATGTGAAATTTTAATATTTGAGTTGACATTCAATTTTCTTTTGATTTTATTGCATTGAAATTTGAATATTGATAACATTGGTTCCATAATTAATTATATTTTTAGATTTTATGCTTTAGTACAATCCTGTTTTAAGTGTGGGGGGTATTTGAGAGACTCATTTTTTGATGCATATTTTTAATCAATTTCAATGATTTTTAATGATTTTGAATTCTATTTACCATATAATTTAATATTTTTTTCAAAAGTTGGTAATTTTCAATGTGCAATAAAATTTAGTTTATATGAATTAATATTTTGAGTTTGAATTATTGATTGTGTTTTTGAAATTTGGTTACTATGTTTCAATTAATTTCTAAATTTTTCATATACTTTTTTTCATGAGTTTAACAAAAAATTAGGCTGAGATCAAGAAATCCCATCAACCAATCCAGCCCACCATTTAACCATACCACAAGGGGTAGGTGACTTGGACAACCCGGGAAGGAAAACTTGAGTCAGGGTTGTACGAGTGATGAAACCCCATGAATAGGTGGCCCGTGGGTGATGAACCCCATGGAATGTATAGTGGGATAAATACCGCGTGAGACAAATGTATGTAAAACCCTAATTTTTCCTTGTGTGTAGGTGTAAACCTAGAGGCTATTACAAGAGTATCCATTCTGTTAGATGGATCTCACACCTTTTTTATAACATCTTATGAAACCACATACCATTTTAATGTGGGACACAGTTTTTATGAGTTACTGTTCATTCTCTCTCAACTCTACCGTTCTACATAATGATTCCTCCTTCTTCCTCATTATCCGCCACTACAAACTCTGAGAAACCCCATTTCCACCACATCCCAAGCTCTATCTTGATCCCTTATCTATTTAAAACCCCCAAGATTACAATAGATCTTATCTTAGTCCCCATAAAACCGCTGTGACATCATTTTGAGGAACCTTTGAACACTTCAAAGGCTAGAAGAAGAGGAGGAAAATGATTATGTGCTGTACTACCACCACCACTTTCTACGTCCACTTCCACTGAGTGCCACACTTGTCACCCACCAAGAATGATCCATTCACACCATGCATGTAAGGAGGAAGTCCCATAAAAGATAGGTCTGCAAATCTCTTTTGAAGCCATGTGATACTAGAGAAATCATTGAATACTTTCAAACTGAGAATTAAAATATTTAAAAGCCCAAAGACTTAGGGAGAAGGAAGGGGAGCCTAAGGATCCTTTCCTTGACTATAAAATATAGTATTTCCACTTGAAAAAAGATCGGAATAGAGGAGAGGATAAAGCCACCACTAAATGAGAATGTTTGACATTTTAATATTTTTTATTTTACTCTATTTTAGTTTTATTTTTTTTATTGTAATTAATTTTAATTTTAAATTTATTTTTAATCAATAAAATTCATGAATTTTAATTCTTCGTCCAATTTCAGTCCACCTATTTTTTTTTATTCTTCTTATCTTCTTTTTCTTTTTCTTCTAATTATTCTTCTTTAAATTATTATTATTATTATTTATAATTTATTTTCTTTATTTATTTTATTATTTTATTTTCTTCTTCCCTATCCCCATTATTCTTCTATTTTATTTTATATCTTCTTTATCTCTTTATCTTTTTTCTCTCATCCACCATTCTTATTTTTATTCTAATTCTCATTTTTTTTTATTCAATTTTTTTTATTTTTTTATTTTCTTATTTTATTCTTTCTATCCACCATTATGATAGCTTACCCTCAATAATGAGATCATGACTCAAGGATTGGCCCAGGGGAGGTCAAGGTGTTCTTGAATTTTTCTTAAAGTTTATTTGACATCTGTAGTAGATGCGAGTAGCATGCATGGGTGTGCCGAATATCCTCCTATGCCATGAAAATAAATAAATTTCAATTATTTTGTTTAATCTCTTTTCCCTCTCACAATTTTTTTCCTCTTCACACAATGGAGTTGATCTAATCAATGGACAAGACATCATCAATGGTGTCAGGTCCTGGAAGGTGGAACACCACAGACCAAGGTGTTTCATTTACTTTGATTACATGAGGAGGTTGAATTTATATTGATTTAGGAATTTGAGATTGAAAAATTTATAAATACAAATATTAGCAATTCATCACGAGATCACATGGTTGGATTATTAAACTAAAATTAAAAAAATAACATAGAATAATGATGGAACACAAAAAACAAACCTAAGACCAATTACATTCTTTCGAATTTCATCTTGTTTAGACATACATGTTAGTTCAATTTAAAATTATCATTTTTCATGTCATTTAGTTATTTTATAAAATAAAAAAAATAAAAAAACATTTTTATTACTTTAAATAATAATAAAAAAAAACAAAAAAAGAATTAGTTTAGGTTAATTAGAATATGTGAGTGAAAAACTAAGAATCTCTCCAAGTGAGATGACCCTAGTCAGCCACTATGTGGCACTAGAAAACTAATTTTCTTTTTCCATGCCCTACGATAGGCATGAATTAGGGTGTAATTACTATAACCATTCAATGCGATAACTACTCTTAGGAAATCATCACATATTATGTTACATAGAAAAATAATAATAATGTGATTGTGAGTTAATTAATATTAAAAATAATGAGTACATATTATCATAGAGTACATAGAATCTGGTTATAGGGAACCAGCACCAACAGACTTCCACTTTAAATAAAGAAAAATTCTAATAACGTTTTGTATTATAGCTCTCACATGACACTCATGATTCTACTTAGATAGGCCTTTAGTCAAGGGGTCCTCCATGGTATCTTTTATGGGAACTCTTCTTACTGAAACTTCACCCATTTGATAAACACCTCTCAAGGGCGATACTTCTAGAGTATGTGCTTTGTACATCGGTGTGACCTTGGATAGTTTACAAGATCCACTGATATATTATTATCCCAATATAATGTGATTGGGTCTTTACTTCTAGGTACACACATAAAGCTCTTGGATAACGTTTTTTATCCAAAGAGATTCTTTGGCTACATCATAATCTTATATATAATCAAAATCCACTATAGAATCAGAATAAAATAGATACTTTGAACTCATATAGAACATAGATCCTATGTTGAGACAACAAAATATCCTGATTGTGACTTTAGATAATTTTGATCTATTTTAAAACTAGCATCAGTATAACCCCTAATGACCAGACCCTCGTCTCCTCCATTCACTAGGAACATATCCATAGTTCTTATCAGATACTTGAGGATAACCTTAATATTTTACCAATGCTTTTCTCATGGGCCTACTTGATATATTCCTACCATTCTCAATAAATAGGCAACATAAAGTGTAGTACATTATATGGTATACATGATTGATCCTATCGATAAAGAATATGTGATCTTACTCATTCTCTCTTTCTCCAATTGTGTCTAAGGACACATTTTCTTAGAATGATGTATACCATGGGACACTGGAACCAATCCCATATTGGATTATTCCATACTAAAATATTTATTATTTGGTTAATGTATGTAGTTTAAGTTATTCCAATAATCCTCTTATATCTTTCACTAATGATCTTGATCCCTAGAAGATAGGATTCATTAGCTAAGTACTTATTGGAGAAATACTTGTTCAACTAGTCCTTAATAGATCGCAATACCAGTATTTAATTTATAATATGAAATGTGTCATCAACATATAATACTAGGATATCAACTTCATTCCCACTAAACCTCTTTTAAATACATGTCCCACATTCATTTTTAATTAAACCTAATTATTTTATAGCTTCATCAAATCAAATTTCCCTTGACCTGGATGTATTCTTTAGTCCATAAATGTATCTCTACAACTTGAAAATATTTTTGACATCACCCGGAGTCACAAACCCTTATGGTTGTGTCATGTAGACATAATATTGAAGGTTCCCATCATGGAAAGCTATTTTGAAATGCATATACCAAATATCATAGTCATGGTATGATGTTATACCAAGAATAATTATGATGGATTTAAACATGGTAACTAGTGAAGGTATCATCATAGTCAATTCCTTGATACTTTCTAAAACCGTTAGCCACTATCCATGATTTATAAGTATTTACCTTACCTTTTATGTCCATTTTTCTCTTGAATACCATTTTCACCTAACGATATTTACATTATCTAGCACATTGACTAGAACCCAAACTTGATTTTGATACACAGAATCCATTTCCAAAATCATGGATTCTTTATGTCTTGTAGTTTTTGATCTCTTTACTTCATGTTTTTAGGATATAGGTTCATCATTTTCAACCAATAATTAGTCACCATCATTGGTGACTAGAAAACTATATCTCTTTGGTTATCTTATATCTCTAGTGCTCCTATGTAGTAATTTTGTTTCAGAAAATATTTCTTCTATGGGGATCTATGGAATCTATTCCTATACCAACTCTTGTATATCTTTAGAATCAACTTCATCGAATCCAATATTGATCCCACTATCATTTTTAAGGATGTTATCCCTCTCATGAAGGAAATATTATATTTAAACAATCACTCTCTTGTCTGAGGGGTTGTATAGGTAGTATCCCTTTATTTTCTTAGTATACCCTATAAATATACACCTTATGCCCTAGGGTGATTGTTTTTTGTCTAAAAAGGCCTTAAAAATTTCCTCTTAACCCCATACACATGTATGTGACAAAAAGAGTTTCTTTCCACTTCATAAATCAAAAGGAATTCCATTTTTTGCGTTATTTGGTACATGTTTTAGTGTGAATATGATAGTTTGTAATGTTTATACCCAAAAGGATAATGAACGATATATATAACTCATCACATAACTTACAATTTCTATAAAGGTATGGTTCCAAATTTTACTAAAAAAATTACACTACGGTGTGTTAGGTGAAGTGGGTTGAGATAAAATCCCAAACTCTCATAAAAATATAATTAACTCTTGGTTATGGTATTTACCACCTCAATCTAATCAAATTTTCTTTATATTATTTCCATGTTTATTATGTATTTTATTCTTGAATTATTTGAATTTATTAAAGGAATCATACTTATACCACTTCATTTAGACATAGCTATATCTAATCAATTCATCAGTAAAATTTTTGAAGTAAGAATACCCACCTCTAGCTTCTACAAAAAATGGTTCACAAACATCAGTATGTATCAATCCTAAAAGCTTTGGGGGCCTTTCACCCTATCCACCGAATGGTGGTTTGGTCATTTTTTATTGTAAAAAACCATGTCATATTTAAAGTGGTTTTAGCTCAAAAGAGTCTACTAAACCTTATTTATAGAGGTCAATTCACTTGGAAGCTTCTCAACAATAAATCAGATTTCTTGGGATTCATTAGATCCAGGTACTTTGGAAAATTGAAAATTGAGAATGAAAGTTATGTCAAGTCCTTGATATAGCCTATTCTAAAATAAGTCTTCCACAAAATGTATATGCACTCCCATTGTATATTCAACAACAATTACTCACTTAATTTCTAGAAAGAAAATTGGGTTGGATCCCCCATCATGGACTTGATCAGTTCTATTGTCTAAGATATAAATTAATATATCTCAATTAAAGATCAAACGAACAACTTGGATACTATGTTAGATGAAATTAACCTGGTAGTCTCAAGTTATGAATTTTTAAATCAGAAGAATGTTATTATAAGGGAACCAACATCTAACAGGATTATTGATTCAAAGTCCTTTTAAAACCACCTGATTCTGTGCTCTCAGAAATGGATCGGTGAACTAAAAAAATGGATATCCTCATCCAGTTTTACATTGTTCTAGACACTCTATTTCATATAAAAATCATATTGATTCTAACGTGCAATGTGTTGGAATATCTCTTTTCACAAGATGGGTGACCTACCATAAACATCATGAGGATGTTGATCACCTATTCCTATGGTTTTAAACAATCTCCTCTTTATGGAAATTGGTTTTAGGTATCATTGAGGCTCACCCATCGCATTCTTACTTTATTAGCGACTTCCTACCGGCTCTACTTAGCATTTATATGTCCAAGAAGATTAAAAATATTTTTAGGGTGGCTGGTGCAGAGCTGGTGTACATCATTTAAAGAGGAAGGAATAAGGCCATCCATGAATGGACTCCCTTCAACATTCAATTCGTCTTTTCTAAAATCATGGTGGTTGCATATAATGCAAATACACTGCAGGGGTACCGTTGAAGCAACTCGATAATGAATATTATGGTGTTGAGTTGACTAATGGTTTTGGGTAATTACTCCCCACCTCTTAAAACACATGAAGTTTTCTAGTTCCCCCTTTTCTAGATGGATAAAATACAACTCTGATGGGGATTTAAGGGAAAAATAGGTCCAACAGGTTATGGAGTGGTATTTAGAGACTACAATGGGGATGTCATTGGACAACATCATGGAACTTATGGATTTTTATCGACCTTGGATGTGGAGATGACTGGATTTATAAGTGCTGTCTGTATATAAAGTCAAATAAAGTTTAACCAAATATGGTTTAAATGTGACTCTATCACCATTGTGCAAGTTGTCAGAATTGGGAAAATCCATCTTTCTTGGAAGATCATGGTGAAATAGACCAATTTACATGAAAAATTATCATCAATGAACTTCATAATCATACATGGTTTTAGTGAATCCAACTATATTTCTAATTCCCTTGAAAATAAGGGAGTAACTAAGGAGGTTTTTATATTTTCTAAAAATATCCCTGGTGATATTTTATACATTCTTCAATGGGATAAATGTAATATAACTTCCTTAATACTATTTTATACTTTCTCTTTATTTATTTTAAGATCCTCTGATCTAACTTCTCTAAAAAAACTTATCATTTACTTAAACAAGATACTGATTCCATAGATGGGTGTTATATGAGTCATGTAAACATGATTCATTATCTATTCACAATATTTTATTTTCATAATTTAATACAAAAGGCCATTATTTAAATCTTCCATACTATAACATATGTTCCATTTATCAAAGAAACAAAGTCTATTCCCAAACTTGAAAATAAAAGAATCTTCATATAGACATGATACACAAATTATGTTCTTGGTAACTGTTGGTACATACTAAAAATATCTTAAAACCAATATCATTTTTTTGTAAATGAAATGTGGTAGTATCCAATGTCTAGAAAATCCAGCCTCGGACCCCTGTCAACTTTCAAATCTACCTCTCCTCTAGAAATATTTCATAATATAATTGGTTCCTGAATTTGGATACATATGTTAGAACCAAATAATATATATAATACCCAATGTGTATATATTGAAAGATTACACATGATAATGGACACACGTTTAGCTTTCCCTTTCTTTTGGGTATAGTTCCTCTTTCAGTGGCCCTGTTTTCCACATGAAAAACTTACGAAATTATTTACTTTCACTACCTTTGGATATTTATCTTCATGAAAGGATGGTACTTGAGATATTTGTATTTTTATGATCCTATAGCCCATTTACCTTGTTCTTCCTTTTCTTATTTATCCTGCAGATTATTGTTTTTTCATGCCCCATGTCCTTATCCACTTGGAGAATCAGAGTAAGAAGTTACAAAAGACTCTTCTCATTATTTATCATGTTATAATTAACAATAAAACCTAATATGGTCTTAGGTAGTGAGTAAATAATGATATCTATGTACAAGTCATCTAGGAATTTAATCACTAAGATGTATAAGTGTTCAGTATAGGCAATATGCTTGACTACATGAGGCCCAGATAAAATTGACTCTTGAAGATTATTTGTAAATAGAGAATTGAAGATTACATATCTCTCTCATCTCACCTCCTCTCAATCTTGATCCCAAATGTGAGACATCCTACTATATACGTCCATGTCCAAATGTTGCTTCAAAATATCACTGGTCATGGATAATAACATGAAACACTGAACATCTATAGAAACATTAAAATGTTTCCCATAATGAGACAACTCTTACTCCTTAGAATAATTCTTAGTCACATTAGGAATATTTTCTTCTAGCACATAAAATTTTCTTTCATGACATAGGATAATGCACTATAACCTTGTCAACACATGGAAATTTGTTATAGTGAGAAATTTATCCTTCTCAAGTATCGATTGCAGTGATATGTTTGAAGTAATTTTTTATTTATATTTATATAAATAATATGAGAAGAGTTATAGTACTTTATTTGATAAAATTTAAATAAATGAATAAAAATTATATTTATTAATCTTCGACTATTTTATTGAAACAAAATATCCCTCACCCTTGGATTTGAAATATCCTATTTTTTTGAAATTATTGTGGAAATGATCCATATTCCCCTTTTCATCACCCCAACATTGTCTGGTCAAAATATTTGAAGGGATTTAGGTAGGATTTCCGTATTCTAACTACATTAAATCTATGTTCCCTGATATTTTGAGTGAAACACCCAATACTAAATTCCTTAAATTGGATTACCTCAACCCTTGACTCTCAGTTATACCAATTCCTACTTTGGTAGTCAACCCTTGATGTTAACTATGTTAATTCAACCTAAAAAATCAAGTCAGAATTCCTTGATAATTGAAATCACCCAAAATTTGACATGTCAAGAACTATGAACAATGGTTCAGTTTTAATTTAAGTAGTGGAAGGCTATACCTAATTAATATATATAATTAAGGGATTTTATCTTTTAAGAATAAGTTTCCAATTATTATTTTTTATTACATGATTTTTAACATTATGTATATTTAATTAAGTGATTAATCATGTCTTAGATAATATTTACTCATAATTCAATTTATTTTACTTCTTTAATGCATGTTTGTTAATTCATTAATTCATGTGATCATTAAAAAACATCCATAATGAAATAACCATAAAAATTTATAGAAGTAAAATAATAAAGTGGTATGATCATGATCTTTTATTAATGGTTATTTTATCTAGAATATGATAAAATAACCATCGACCTAGGGGAAAATACCTTGAAAATATTAAGGTTCGTGTTTCAGCTTTCCTCTTATCCACCAATGTATGTCTCTTGGATTTGTTTTGCCTTAAATATAAACTTCAACTTACCCCTTTAGCTTGGGATCTCCATCTATTATATATTTTTTTAATCACATGTAGGTGAGGGGAACCAAAATATTGATTAGGGGTTTGAATAAAAGAAACCATGGGAACACATAACCTAACATAATGGGAGGAGATATGACACAAATGCCAACAATTTAATTTAATAATAAATAAAATGAAACCAATCACATACAAAGGTCTATTTTAGGCTCATGACCTTCCAAATTCATTCAAAAAATTACACATTTAATAAAATTATTATTAAATTATAATTGTTCTTATTTAAGATAAATCACACTCAAATCAATTAATTATATTCTTAAAATAATCAATTATTTTATCTTAATTATCATTTGAATTTCCTTGATATTACCATCCATCATATTTTTTTTAAAATAAATAAATTTATTTAAAATTAACTATGTACAATAAAAAACATATACCTCAAAGGAAATAAAGTGAGTACCCATCCAAACAACCTAATGTGTATTATACTAGTGTATGGTTTACTCTTAAAACATGTGGCATACACAACTTAATCACATAATTTCATGATTTTAGTATCAAATTAATGATCACATGGTTTACATGCTATTTACCTAGCATGTTATGGTTCAATATGTGTAGATTAATAACTATAATTTGACTTATACATCATATGTAGATCATAAAATTACACATAAATAAATTAAGAATTCTTATATATAAAAACCTTTCACCTGGAATGTCCTATCAACCTAATGACCACACAAAATCACATGTTGATAATGTTTGTACAATATAATAAATTAATTTTCAATTCAGTGTAATTTAGTAAATGTACATGGAGTGTAAATTTAAGATACACGACATGTATTATTCTCGCTATCTATCTACGACACACTCCTAGGTACTTGTCATGTTACCGTGCCATGGAAAATTTTGGAGTACATGACATGTACATGGGTTACACAACCTATGGTGTCCGAGCAACATGGGAACCATTCACGTAGGTCTTGTAAGAAGATACATGGTTATCCTATGACTAAAGAACTACACTCTATGTATGGAAGTTACATGACTTGAACTCAAATAGTCCATGTGCCAGGATGGAAAGGTCAACACATTGTGTATAATTAAATTCACCTTGTGTAATGAATGTACACAACTTGAATTAATCCCTAATTAATTATTGGATCATTAAACACTATTGAATGTTGTGTACCTATTGGTTACACAATGTGTACTCTTGTGTTATCCTTCTAGATCTATTGGCACCTCCAGATAATATCTTTAAATTTATTACATTCATATAATTAATTTATTTGAATAAATTTATGAGTAAAAAGAGAAAGAAAATATATCTCACAATTCAGATTAAATAATGATTAAATTGGTATTTAAAACCAATAATAAATGTGTAAATAAATAAATGATATTCAAATAATTATAAATAATTATGTGATCACTCTGATACCAATTATATTTTCTGAGAATATAGAAAGCGTGTGATGTGTCATTCACAAATTTTCCTTTTGTTATGATCGATGATTAATTTGATATTTAGACGATGATAAACTCCATGATCAATTGAATGGAATCAAAGAATATAACAATAGATAAACACTGGAACCAAAGCTCAAGATCATCACAAAATATTTATAATTATTTTAATAAATTAAATAATCACCTTACATGAAATTATTTCGTTATTGATTGTTTTGATAATGGATCTACATTGTACTTTCATTATGTTGTAGGAGTCCAGATTAAATTCCCTCTAGTGGTGATCCAGATGTGGTCCATGAATCTCCAAATGTTACCATAGGAATCTATGTGTACTATCATGATAGATCCAATCACTTACTTATTTCACCTTTGATATCCCCGATAATCACTTCTATAGCATTATCCATGATCTATTTAGACTTGATAGTGGAAGTTGGAGGTAGATTTATCTCTATTCTTAGAGCGTTCTTCGAGAAGGGAGCTCTCTAAGTCTTTGAGAAGATTATCTGGATTTCATTGTGCACAACACAAAAATGAATTGGGACTCATGAAAAATAATATAATTGGTTGTATATACTGTTAGGGTTTGAATAAATAATTACACAAGTTTTCTTTATTATTTATTTAATCACTATGTAACTCCATGTCTATAAAAATAATAATATTTTTATTTCTTAACATGTGCTAAACTCAAGAATTAAAATTAAATATTATAATTAAATTAATATTAAATATTTATGTTATTTCTCACTGGAACATTAAATTTAGTCCAAAATTCTTCTATAATATTTATCGGGCATTGAATAATGAATATTTATTTAAAAAATAAATATCACTAAATTATTTTCCAATAAATAAATAATTATTATAGAGACTAAATAAAAAATAAATTAAATATCCTTCTCACATAATATTCCCCTGAATCAATGGTGATAGAATATATTTGATTAAGAAACCATGAATAATTATAAAACCAAGTATGGGAATATTCATTAATCATCTTGATAAATAATAAATAATAATTTATTACCTAACTGAGATTCTGAATCTACTTAGCGTGTGACCCTCTAGGCCACTATCTCAGTGTGATTAGTCGAAGCAACCTAAAGTCCAAGGTTAGAATCTAGAAACATGCCAAGTCACCCATAAAGAAAAAGTTAATTCCAGAATGACATAATACCTCATAAAAACACTTAGTGTGTATTATAATACTTTTACCATGATATCTCTAATCATGTAGATTGAATAATGGTGTCATCAACCTATGTGATTGATGTCACTTTCATTGGCTTTTTGGAAACCAAACTTATCTACAGAACACCATGGTTATGGATTTATTTAGGATATATAATTTCTATAAAAGGAACTATGATATCAAATTTCAATAAATAATAGAAGGGAAAAATACTTTCTTGCATTATTGATTAATGAAATATTACTCATGACACACCCAACATATCCTACATCTCCTCAAACATATGTCATCACAGTTTTCATCAATACATTACTATATGTGAATTATAATAATAATTAATAATAATATTAAAGTATAAGGATCTATACACATTCCTACATATAGGAAAATCCAATGAAACATATTAATATGGAATTCCTACCGGCGGGTCTCATTCACATAATATCCCATACTATATTTTACCCGAGGAATACACAATGAGAGGGTGCCTCAAAGCCTTACGAGTATCCACCCATGATATCCTATTTCATTTGTTTCCCTCAAATGATTTCATTCATCTATAGAACTTATATTTAAGAATAATTCCATGTAACTTTTGGGTTCTCATCATAGTGAGGAACTTCTATGAAATTTTAGTGTGAAAGCTACACTTAGGACATCATCACATACTATGTTACATAGAAGATAAATCATGACATGATAAGGAGTTAATTAATATTAAACAAATGATTATAGGTTATCCTAATGTACAAAATTGTTGGTTCTAGGGTACCAACTCCAATGAATGACATCGGAATTGAACCATTCATCATCAACGATTGATCCAAACTTGAGGTAGGGTGTTTTATTTATGATTTTAACCCATTTAAAGTCTGAAATGAATGAAAATTAATCCATTGTAAAATTAATTCCTGGATAAATCTCTGTTGGATTTCCAATGTCTTCTATCTCTTCCTAGATCTATTAATATGAGATTTATTTCTCATTGTTTATTGCATCTTTTTATAATCCACCATTCTTGTATTTTATTGATGATATTCAAATGAAAACAGAATTTGTTCGATGATAACTTTGTGGATTGTGGATTTTATCTCTTTATTCTTAGTATTAATCACCATTAATTGGTTGGCCATTTATTTGATGATACTCTGATGTACTAATACTGTGCATCCATTCTTTGGCACAATAGATCACGATCATGAGTTTGGAATTTGGTTTTGGATATGTGACGAAGGTGTGGATACAATGAAGGAAGCCTGACCTTAGACCAATTATCAGTGTAATGTGATATGGATTGATTAAATATCTTAGGAGGGGAAATGATTGATGTTTCCAATCAACTGGTTGCTGGGATCTGTCCAATAGTAACAGAGAAGAACTGATGTCGGTCTGAGCAATGTGATACCCATGAGTTGGGACATTTGGCACATCAATATGACATTGATGATTTTTGGGTAAAAAAACTACCAAAATCCAATAATTGGATGGTCATAGAGGGTGGCCACCCCATATTCGGGATTTATAGTGTCCCTTGGTGGTCTTGACGGTGTTGGAATCATGTGGGTGAATATATATGAAAAACTTGGGATTTTTTGAATATCCTAGCATACACAATTTGTAGTCCAAGAAAAAACATTTTTTAGTCCCCACCTCCAGTGTCTAGGGTTTCAAGTGAGATAAATATCACATGTTATATGGACAGGTCCATATACTATGTTACTAGGTCCACATACTGCGAGAGCCTACATGGGAAACCAGATTGTGTTTTCATGGATTATGAGTAGGACCTTTTGTGGTAAAAATTTCCATGTATCCTAAGAGACACACCATGTATATGTAATTTTCTAGACAATCAGTGTACCCTTGGTACACACATAGTGTACTCGAACACAATTTGGTTTACATGGGAATGGGATGGTGTAAATGGGAATACCCCTAGGTAGGAAATACATTCTGTGTACCCCATGTACACACTATGTAATATCACATGGCTTCCCAATCCATGTTTAGAATAGATAACACCTGAGTTACAAGGCAAGTTCACATGCCATATGACCCTGTCCACAAACCGTTTACTTTACTCAATAACTCCTATATTATTTATCTCATTCATCAGACTCATATTTGGGCCAATGAGTAACCTATTTTGAGTATTTTTCCGTGTAATATGTGACAATGAACTACATTTTGGCATTAGAGATACTGTGTGAGGTGATTCTAGCAGGAATATTATCTTAGGGAATCATAGTTAATAGTAGTGGTCAGCTGTGATCATCAGAGTATTATAAAGGTTTCATACCCCTTGTTGCACCGTTACATGTGCCCCAATAGTCTTTACATAGGTAGAGTTAGAAACTCCTCATACTACATAGGGCTTGGGTCCCATATTTTCGAAGTGGAACCCCTGTATTCGAGCTCCGATGGGGAGTGGGTCCTCTATTAGAGATTGTGCCCCGTCTTCTGTAGAGTATAATGGGATGGTACATGCCCTCCACATGGATTCTTAAGAGGATATGTGATATGCATGGGTAGGATATAGTTCCCCCTTGGCTATAAAATATAATTAAGAGTAGTGGGACCTCCAATCTATATCATATGAGGATGCATGAGATGTTTTACATCACTGATGGCATCACTAGATTAGTATGCTGAATCATCATTATTAGCTGGATATAGAGATGGAGACCTCCTTTCTCTATTTATTTGGGCTTCTTATTAATCATATCTAGGTTATTGTTATGGTTGTTGTATCATATTACAATTATAATTCTTTCATTTTGATCATCTAACTACTCTCTTTTAATGCTTTATGTTTGATGATTTCGGGGTGTCCTACTAGGTATATATATACTCACACCCGCATGGGCTCTACCTATACAGGTCATGCCTTATACAGAAGATATGCCATTCATTATGGTTCTAGGTGGACTAGGATTATCCAGATCTTAGTTATTATATAAAAACCTCATATGGATCCAGGAATTTCCTTTGGGTAGCTTCCCCTATGTCGTCAGTAGGTTGGGTTCTTTTACAATTTTTGGTGGGATTTTATTTATCCCTTTTACTTTTGCAGTACAACTTGATATAATTTGATGTGGGATAGTTATTATATATGCATTTAAATTATGAGTTTTTTTATTTCCATATTATACTAGTGTATGGAGATGTGTGAGTCTGTACATGTACTATAGGATATGGTCTCCCATGTGTGTGATATGATTACTCAGTTCTATTCCCCATCCCATGACCTATTGGAGGTTGTATTGTGGTATCAAACTTAGATTATCTCATCCAAGAGGGACCAAATGGTTTGGGATGTGATATAGTGTTATAAAAGGAGTACATAATAGGACTATATTTTAGAGATTTTCGAGTTGTGAGGTTTGGTTTGGGGACTAGGTAAACAACATTAAAGTGTCTTGAGTTCAACTTTTAGGCCCTGGTAGCTAGTGTTAGTGCGATGACTGATGTATCCATGCACTAGGACACTGATAACCTACTTGTTAACTCAACACATGTAGGAATTGGTGGTATATAAATCATTGGTACATGCATCATATAGAAATGTGTTTTGGTTTATATGTCCTTCTTGAGTAAGCTCCCTAGATATTCTCTTTGAGCATGGGACATCATGATAATTTTCAATATTTATTGGCAATGAAAACTAGCTAGTATTTCTAGATTTTTTCATTATGATGGCCAATTGATTGATTATTCCTTAGTTAAGGGACCTATTCAGGAAGTTTCTCTTCCAAACGAGCATAGAGTAGTGCTTCCACCCGATGTGAAACACATGAACCCACCTCTAATGGTCTAAGTGGATGATCATGCACATGTTGAGTTGTAGATGTCTCCAGCAGGATAAGAATATGGTATGTGTAAGATTAGTGAGTTACATGAACTTTAATTATAGAGACCACTCATGTTATTTGGTTATCTAGATCCTTAGGTAGTAGAGGATTGGATTGAGGTGATGGTCATGGTTTTCTAGCTTTTTCCGACCCTGAAAGATCAGATCATTATGCTCACAAAAAGTATTTTTCATAGAGATGAATTTGGTTATGGTGGAACTAGAAGATGAAAAAACTATAATGAGTTTAAATCTTGAGTTTCAAAGGTAGAGATTACCCATGTTTCATTGGGTTCTAGAACCCCTTCTTGGGTGGTAGAAGACTGGCTCAATATTTTGGTGTGAGTTTCTTTCTTGGTTAGGTACACTATTGGTGGTGGTCCTAGTAGTAATACTTATGTAAGGTGATTCAGGGTTCTATTAGGTCCGATGTTAGTGATTCTTGATATATATTTGGGCATGAAAGGAATTTGGACACTTCCCCCACAAATATGCATTATTCTGATGCAATTTAAAACTGTGCGAGTGAGTTAGTGCTACCCAAACAAAATAGCGTTTATGTGTGGTGGATGTGTTTCTTTTAATTATATGTATGAGGTATTATTGATTTTCTATGGTGTAGACGAAATACTTGGTTTCAGATAAATGGAAAATAAGGGTAAGAATAAATTCAGGAAGTATGGTCTTGTTACTAGGAGGCTCTAGGTTCATTTCACGGTGTGTCCCATGTCTTCTCAACTCTAGCAATAGTTTGGGTACACAGTTTCTAGAATTTCTCATGACACATCTATTTCTTTGGACCTAGTGATGCCAGTGGAGCCTTTTTGATCGACCCTGGTGTTAATATGATCATGCAGAGATGATTCATTGATCATACATCTATTAATAGTGTGTCATTGCTTAGGGAGGAGGGAGAGCCTCACATAAAATCTTTATGTAGTGGTAGTGAGAACCTATGATGTTTTCCTCAATATAGACTAGTTATATACTATTAATTTATAGTATAATATTACCAGTAAGGGTTAAAGTGTTTCTAAGCCAATGTGATATAATTTTCTTCCTTAGTGAGAAGGTATTCTAGAGAGATAAAGATGAGATTGTGTGCAGAAGGATGTAACGAGTTTCTTACCAATTGGATAGTATGAACCTTGGAGTAAAAAACTCTATGATCTTTCTATTTCCTACAATATTGGAGGAGTATGATGATATACTAGGATTACCTACCCATAGAATGTTTTTATGGGACCCACACCCAAGGATTGTTCGATAACTACACTAGCATATCAGATGACCCCATGTAGCAATGAGAGTTAAAGGCACAGTTAGAGAAATATATAGAGAAGGGGATTGTTAGATCCAATATGTTCCCTTGGGTAGCCCATTATTGTTCACCCAAAGTATTGTGTGGACAAATGTAACCTAAAACAGGTGAATCGGGAAAGAGTATCCACTCCTGAGAGCCAATGACTTCTTGGACCAATGGTTAGGGGAGAAGTGGTTTTAAGAGTTTGAACTCAATAAGGAATAACACCAGCTCTATATTAAAGGGGAGGATGTACCGAAGGTGGATTCCTAAAGATTCTATGTTATCTTTGATTTCTTGGTGATACCTTTTGATGTGATGAATAACTCAATGGTATTTTTGAGACTTACGAACCTGTTCCATCAACCCTTCTTATATTGGTTCATGGAAGTATTGTTCAATGAAATAATAGTGTACTTATCATACAAGGAGGATCACATGATATAAATGAGGGTGGTTCAGGATATACTATGAGTGTACCATCCATTTGGAATCTCTCAATGTGTCAGTTCTGGATTTTGGAGATCCACTTATTTGGATATTTCTTCTCCAACATGTAAGTGACAGTGGAACCTACAAGGGTGAGATAGTTACATCTTGATATCCACCCAAGATAATTTTGGTGATGGAGAATGATCACATCAAGGTTTTACATTCATTTTTGTTGAGTGAGGTGATGATGTTGTTGACCCTTGAATATGATGATGGTGTTGTGTACCTCTAGTTAATGGTTGTTACCCCTATATTTCTTTAACAAGTCATGGAGACACAAAACATGGATATATATTGTGTGATATTTCAAGATTAGATATCCCTTATACATGTTACTAATTGATATTTTGAAGGCGGGGAGCACATTATCCTTTTTCAAGAATGGATGATGACACCAGTCATGCTATGAGAGGTGGTGTTGAGGAGGTTGTTTTTCCATTAGTAGTAAATCTAGGAGAGGTGATGATATACCAGGATCCTTTGGCATTAGGATGGGTATCCAAGGTTGTTTCAAGGTGTTTCTGAGTTTATCTCATGATGTATCACTTTTTAATAGGTGGTGGATATGGTGCCTAGATGAGAATTGAAATGGAATAAATATATTTGGGTTTTTCCTAAAGGGTCTTCCATTATTTGTGATATGTCATAATAATATCTAAGTGATCATAAATTGACTCATTATATAAGAAAACCTCTTAACCATCCATAAGTAGAGCTTATTAGAGTGTTTGGTATTCCTATGTATGTGGAAGGAAGTCTGGCTTCATGAAGTTTCCTTGATGATCATTTCAAACCATTATTCCCACTTCATGTCATGATTATGGAGAGGATGTAGGAGGCCTTTGAGACTCAGTTTTAGTTGAGCACAAAGTTTCCATCCATGTTAGATGGTCAGGAAAAGTAGACCATTCAATTTCTAGAGAACATTATTTGTGTTTTCATGTTAGTTATGATTGTAGTTGGGAAGATCATCTACCATCGGTGGAGTTTTTGTATCACAAAAATTACCACTCCGCCATCCATGTAGAAAAATTCAAGAAACATACTGTAGATCCTATATGCCACCACTATAATGGTTAGAGGTAGTGGAAGACAATGATTATGGGCCTAGAGTTAGTATGGGTAATGGTAGTAAAAGTGTAGTTTACCCAGGGGAAGATGAGGACTAACCTAAATTGTAAGGAGTCCCTTGCAGAACAACTGATAGAGGTATTTAGAGTTCGAAGATGAGATAATTTTCTCTGAGATATCTCCCCCCATTAAGGATTATGGAGATTTGGATGGGGTAGAGGGCTATATATGAGGTTTTAGGTTGTTTTTATGGTTTCAGATTTAGTTATAGAAGTAACATACCACTTAGCACTACCAATAAAGTTTAACTGGGTGTGCATAGTATT
This sequence comes from Viscum album, assembly GCA_963277665.1. Classification (NCBI taxonomy): domain Eukaryota; kingdom Viridiplantae; phylum Streptophyta; class Magnoliopsida; order Santalales; family Viscaceae; genus Viscum; species Viscum album. Next base: position 480,143,933 of record OY728130.1, on the reverse strand, counting down.
CCACATGTCGTAGCTAGGGAGGAATTTTTTTCTTCAAATCATTTAATGGTGTTGATTAATGATAACTATAAATTGAGGGTAGATTTACCATTTTGAGGATCTTGGTGGTGTTTGATAATCTAGGGGAGAATACCCCTCATGGGTAAGTGTTTTCCTTAGTGTGTGTGTTTGTTTGTAGAAAGAGGACCTCTACGAGATATCATGGGAGTCGAAGACCCAAATGAGAGCTCATTATCCTCACTTATGAGTAGGTGTTTTCTTTTTGGGATAAAAATCCTTCAAATATAGTTGAATTTAATGAATTTATTTTTTACTTGTAAGACTTTGGAATATTTTAAGGAATATTTTTTGAAGTGAGATGCTGAGTTCGTATGGGATTCCAGGGCCTAGAGATCCTTAGTGAGAATATATTAAAAATATTAAAAATATTATATTTCACACTTGTAGTTTTTCTAGAATAATGGAATAAATCCCAAATATATTCTTGGATGTGAGTTATGATACAACCATTAAATCTAGAATACTGGTTTTACCCTAAGTGCATCATAACCTTTGAGAACATCAGGTGTTTAGATTAAGTGCATTAATGGTAGGATGATAATTAAATAAATAAATTTAATTATTGTATTAGTTATTATTTTTCATGAATTAACTCTCTCTCTAGTTAAACCTAGTTATGAGAAATCCATATAACCCAGTGGATTTTTGAGATAGATCATGGAGGAGATATTTGGCGAATGATAACTTGATCATGGATCAACAATCAATACTGAGGAGCTTTTCTTCACCAACAACATCAATATTGAACCATTATTTATCACATATTGATCCAAAATTTAGGATGGAAAGTTTATTTATAGTTTTATCCCTATTTAAAGTTTAAGAAGAATAAAAAGTAATCCTTTCCCAAATTAGTACACACATTGATCTCTGTTAGATGTACAAAATCCATTATCTATTCATAGGTGTAGAAATTTGATATTTTTTCTCATTGATTCTTATTGATTTCATAATCTACAGTTATTAGATTTCAATGATGATGGAAAATAAACATGGACTTCTTTAGATGATAAATTTTTGGATTTTTTATTTTATCCCTTTGTTCTTGGTGTACATAATTTTTAATCGGTTATCCAGTGATTCAACGATACCTTGGGGTACTAATCATTGTGTGTTCATTCTTTGCCACAATGGATCATGGTCATGAGTTTGGATTTGGGGTTTTGAGACACAATAGAAGATTATTGAAGATGATGAGAACCCAAAAATAGATCAGGTATCAGTGGAATGTAATCTAGAATGAGAGGATATATATAGATTGGTATTGATTGATGTTTCTAAGAAATGTGTGGCCAAGATCTGGCCGCCGGTGATAGAAAAGGATTTGTGTCATTGCGAGAAGTGTGATACCAATGAGTTGAGCTATGTGTAACATCAGGATGACATAAAAAGTTGTTTTTCTAGTGAATAACAATGAGAATATGACTTCTGACTATCCATGGATGGTAGTCAACCCAGATCCGAGCTTTAAAAAGTATTCCACAGTGGTCCTAAATGTGGTAGAGGAGTGAAGACGCATGAATGACCTAATATTTTTGGAGAATACTAACATACATGAAGTGTAGTTCATGAACATAGATCATGTACTTGGGATCACATGTTGTGTGACCCTAATCGGGAATCCAGACCATGTTCCCACAAAACACACTCAAGACCCCATGTGATCAAATGCTTCATGTAATGTAAGATACATGTTCTGTATATGTACATGTCTAGATGAGTCATGTACTCTAGATACATGCCTAGTGTACTCGGGCATGAGTTGGAATACATAGGAATAATATAGAGTACATGGTAATAACCCTAGGTAAGTAAGACACACATCGTACCCCGTTTACATGGAGTATATTTTAAAATGGATTCCCATGCTATGTCTAGTAGAGGACACACCAAGGTGTATAGGTACGGTTAAATTCTATGTCACCTTGTGTACACACTATGAAATTTACTCATGAACTCCTAACTTATGTATCTCCTTCTTCAGGACTCAATTTAGTTACATGAGTATCCTATCATAAGTAGATTCCTACATACAATGCAGTGGTGGTCTATGTTTTGACAGTAGATATACTATGTGAGGTATTTCTAGAAGGTCTCTTCTTTTATTGACTCTTATTTGTTAGAATTGGTTGGGTGTGATCATCAAAGTATTATCAGGGTTGGAAACTGCCCTATCACACAAGGGTGTGGGTCCCCCATAAACTTCACAAAGGCAAAGTTAGAAACCCCCATACTATATAGGGTGTAGTTCCTATATCTATAGAGTGTAACCTTTGTCATAGATCTCCAATGAAGAGAAGGTCCTCCATCGAAGATATCACCCCTCAGTTGTGGAGTGTAGTGGTGAGGTGTAGGAACTCCACACATGTTATATCTTTCCCCTCCTCATTGGATTGATTTGAGAAAAAATTGCTACATGACCTTTGGAGACATCCCCAAGATGCCAAAGTTTGGAAATAAATGGAAAGAGATTCATAGGAAAGGGGGGAATATTTTCCCTTTTAAATTAAAAAACAAAACCAAGAATAATATATCCAAAACCCATACACGATTCATGATAACAATGTGTACAAATCAACAAAATACAAAAAAGAAAACAACAAAAAACTATACCAAGACCAATATTAGAGTACCAAAGAGTAAGACTAAACCAAAAAGCTTTAAGAATCCAAGAGATAACTCCACAGCTCCCAAAATGATCCATGCTCCAACTACACAAAGTAGACCAAAGTATAATAATGCATGACTAACGAAATGGGATACTTTTCCTTTACTTGTGTCTCGATAAGTGATATTTTCAAAAGCACCAACATGCCAAAGAATGGGTGAGTAATGGAACTCATTAGGTTTTACCCAAATTATTTCCCTACTCAAACCACTAGGGTAGAACATATTTTCAAGTTTATATAAAATAATTTATATAAACCATTGAAAATATTTTATATCAAAGCTATGTGGTTTCACTGCAAAATATTTTTCCATAATAGAAAAGTTTCTATGGAAATCAACCAAAAAAGTCATTTAACCATTTCTCAATATCTGTGTTAGAATAAACCATTCAATTTCACATAAACACACCCACATACACACTCAACCATAGAATATTGATATTACCATTGATGGTAGAACTTCACGTGCATAACCCGTCCCTTTGATTGTGGTACTTCATGACCATTATCTATCCCATTCAATTAATTCTTAACCATTTAATCCAATAACCATGCCAAATTAATCTATGTCAAAAAATTAAAAAAGTCCATCATTTTATTGAAAAAACTTTTCCAAACATCAAAACCAAACAACCATTTTTAAAATCATGTTACCAATTTGACTTTCTACAAAAACATTACTCAAATCCAAAAATCATCACTCAATTGGGTTTCTGTTAAGAATTGCACAAAAATTTCACAATAAATTTCAAGAAATAAAATAAATTTGAAATAAATACTTCACTTTCTTATAATATTATTTGATATTGAAGTGACTTACCTTAGGAATTATGGTGGAAATGAAGAATGGTAGGAATTATTCAACAAAACCGGGTTGAATCTCCAAAAACCCACCTTAGATCTTGTTCCCTAACACTGAAAAATACATCTATCATCGTGATCAGAATCCAATATCAAATATATATCAATAATGGACTATATTTATGAATCCAATATAGGGAAGAGTAGTTTATCTAAATAAAAATACCAAAATAAAGACTTACCAAGGGAATCAGGCTTCAATGCACCAAAATTTTCCAACGGTTTTCTCCTAGATTGATGGGGAAAGTCTCCACAGCCTTTGGGAGGAGTTAAAACCACATTAGGGATAAAAATAGAGAAAAATTATAGGATTTTGGAAAAAAACAAGTTAGATCAAATTTTTTAGGATCTAACTTTTAACCATTCAGGGTTGGCTCACATAGTTAGGAAAACATGTGCCAAACATGAACCAACCACTACCTCCAAACCCCATTTGCATGGTTGTCCCACATGGTTAGAAAAACTATCCACCAATGATTTTTTACCTCTATTTGACTTTGAACGGTTAATCATAGGTTACCACATGGTTTGGACAAACTGTGTTCCTAAATCGTGTGCCTTCCCAAATCTCAATACCTCACTTTTCATGATTTCCTACAGGAGGTTCACAGTTTCTGCTATCCTTACTCAAACATCAAACCTCTATAAAAGCCAAAAAAAATTTCGAAAGTCCTTGAAACCCTCCCAAATTTCACCCAAAAAACATTACATACTTAAAATATATAAACAAAGGGTTACTTAATTAAAACCACAGGTGCTACATTCTCACCACCATTGGTATTTATGTCCCTAGAAAGTAGAAAACCACTACTTTCCTGAAAGAGATTGGGCCATTTCATGATTATTTCATTATCATGTTATGATGTTTCTTCTTGAATCAAACCATTTTTTCACAAAACCATCACTAGACCGATTATTTTCCCATGAACGACCCTCTCTTGCATATCCAAAATACATGCTGGAATATAAACCAATGAAGCATCTGACTCTAGGTCAACGTGATACCATCGAATCACAAGGTCTGGATCAGGATGATACTTTTTTAATTGAGATACATCAAAAATATTATGTACTAATCCGAAATGTGGTGGAAAAGACAACCAATATGCCACTCCAAAAAACCTTTAAGGAGTCTCAAAAAGGATTATGTACTGAAGAGATAAATTTAATTTCATTCCAAAATAATGATGCCCAAGCCTTGGAGATATTTTCAAGAACCCATGATCACTCACGTCAAATGAAAATGACCATTTAAGATGATTTGCATATGATTTTAGATGACTTTGAGCCATCTCCATTCTCTTCTTAATCAACTGAATCTTCTCCATTGTCTCTTGGACAAGGCTCTACCCACCTAGTGAAGTCTCACCTATTTCCACCCAAAAAAGTAGAGAACAAAACGGATGACCATGAGATTATTCAATAGGATCCATATATATAGCAGCCTGATAACTATTTTTATACGAGAACTCCACTAATGGTATGTAGTCCTCCCATGAGACACTAAAATTGATTACACAAGCCTGAAGAATGTATTCAAATATTTGTATGGTCATTTTGGATTTCCCATTCATCTGAGGATGATACACTATACTCATAGTCAGTTGACTCCCAAGGGATTTATATAAGGATTTCTAGAAATGAGACATAAACCATAGATCTATGTATGATATTATAGAAACTAGCATGCAAGGACTATTAAACAGTTTTCAGATATAGATTTTTTTCAATTCATACACCATATGAGATTCAAGAATAGGGATGAAATGGGATGAATATATGAACTGATCCTCTATCACCCATATGGAATCATGTTTCCAAACCATTTTTGGGAGACTAATTATTAAATCCATGGACATTTTATCAAATTTCCAAATAGGAATAAGTAAAGACTACAACATACCAACTGGTAGCTAGTGCTCCTCTTTAACCTACTGACAAGTTAAGCAAATCAAAACAAACTTAACCACCTTCCTTTTCATGCTGAACCACCAAAACTATGCTTTCAACACCATATACATCTTCTATATTCTAGGATTAAAAATCCATCTTGAATAGTGTTAAGTATGAAGAAGTTGTTCCGGACAAGCCATAGGTAATACCATATGATTTCAAAACCACAAAAATGAACTCTTATCTGACTTCCATCCCTCAATCGTCTACCTACCATATATTTTTGACCTCATTGCAACAAATTCTAAATTGGATGTCAGTGTATCTATGACTATAACAACTAAATTTTGAATGAATAAAAATGGAAGGAAAACAACAATATCACCTCAGTCTTTACATTCCAAGTGCATGTCAGTTATCCCTGACCTCAAATACCACTTTTATTAAGCCTATTTTTCAGAAAACTCATATGAATTTATTCTTAAGGAAACTACCACTAAATTGACTTTACCTAATGTATACATCAAGTAAAAGTAAAACATTTTGAGATACTCCATCTATATTATTTATCTCATGTTCAAATCCCTATGTGAGAAAATATTCTTCAAGATCCTATGATCCATAAACAAAGTGAATTTATCAATAAATAGGTAACTAAACCATGTATTTAAATAATGGAATACTAAATCTAAATCCAAAAATGTATGTAGGGTACTTCTTATCATGAAAATCCAACTTCCATGAGCCATAGTAAACAACATGATCTACCTGCATAAGAACACATCCCAACCTAGATCCCAAAGCATCAAAATACACCAGATACCCTTGTCATGATTTCATAAATATCAAGATTGATGATGATATAAGGAAAAATTTAATCTCTAGAAATGATTTATGATATTCCTCATTCTATTTTAATGGAACATTATTTCTTTCCAATGATGTTATTGGTGTATCTAGTCACGAAAATTCATGAACGAAGCTTCAATAACAACTATAAAATCTAAGGAAACTATGTATTACAATGAAATTCTTTTGTGGTTTCCAGGATATAACAACTTTTGTCTTTTTTGAATCCAAATAAATACCTATTTCAACAATTACATGGCCAATTAAATGTACCTCTTGAATAAAAAAATCACACTTCGATAGTTTTTTATACAAACGATAATCCCTCAAGATTCCCAAAAAAAAATCCAAGTGTTTCCCATGCTCAACCCTTATCCTTGAATACACTGATATGTTATCAAAAAACACCAGAAAAAAGAATCTAGATACCTTTTAAATATTCTATTCATCAATTCCATAAATACTGCTGGTGGATTCGAAAGACTGAATGGAATAAAAACATACTTGTAATGTCTATATCTACTCCTAAAAGAATTTTCTAGAATATCCTACCACCGAACCCTCATTTGTTGATATCTTGAATGGAATTCAGTTTTAGAGAACCACTACGATCACCTTAATTGATTGAACATGTCATCAGTGCATGGAAGTTGATACCAATTTTTAATTGTAACTTGGTTAATACTATGATAATAAACACATAACATAAGAGTTACATCCACATTTTTGACAAATAAGACACATGTTTACCTTAGAGATGTTCTAGTCTGAATGAACCCTTTGATTTATAGCTCTTACAACTTCACTTTCATTTCCCTTAACTCTATTGGTGCAATCCAAAATAACAAAAGGTAAATAGAACTTTTCCCCAGAAAGAGATCAATCATAAATTAAAATTCTCTTATGAGTGGAAACCTTAAGATATTTTTGGAAAAAACATCCTAAAATAGATCAACCACCACTAGAAAAATGATATTCTCGATATCTTCCATCGATGAAAAATTTAAAACTACCAAATAGTATGAGATCGTTCTAACTGCTGGTGCCAACAATCTTGTTGAACCTGCCTTTACTTTCTGATCTCTTCTAAAGAGATACTTGACTTCATCCTTAGTTGTAGAACTAACCCTTCATGTATAATAGTTGAGGTGATCCTTAAAAATTTTCAACCAATACATACCTAGTATTATATTATAGACATCCATCTTTGGAATAGAGAAATTCCATAAAAACTCAAATCCATCAAAATTTATAGAACATTCTCTACACATGAAGGCTCTACATTCTCTTTGACTAAGAGGATTTTGACATTTCAAAATGGAAGGCTCCATATCAACATTTATACTCCTAAAATAAACAAAATGAGAAGAAATAAATTAATGGGATGAATCCATATAAAAAAAATTACTTTAGGGTAGAATTCAGAATAATCGCACCTTGAACCATCAATGGTCCAGATTGATCATCCACAATAACTCGCTCAATTCCAAATAACTGCTTACTCACTGCACTTTGTTCTTTATTACCCTATTGAAATTTCCCTTACTAAGGAGTCATGGTATTCCTAAAATAACCATGGCTATATTGGTTCTGCTGATGAGAGTTATTCTACTATTCTCATTCCCTCAAAGAATATGGCATTTGCAAGAAATGAGATGTGTCCCAAACACCCAAACTTGGAGAACTGTGAAAATAGTGCTGAAGATGACGCAACTGATTTCAGTTGTGGAATTCTCTAGGTGGTTCTGTACAATCATACTTTATATTGTCCAAAGGACCCCATTGGAAACATCTTGAATTTCTCTTATATTTTGATGGAATATTCACTAATCCAACCATCTGATTTTGAGTCATCCCACTACATTGAAAATATATATACCTCTTTCTCATATTCCTAATATTAGATTTCCCACTATTTCCCATAGGTATCTACAAGCTCCCTCCACCTGTAGCTCTTGATATGTCCCTTTCTACCACCATTTCTCTATTAACCGTCTCTGTATAATCCATTACAAAAAGAACAACATTATTTAAGTGAATCTATCATCTCTACCCCGATTCAAAAATTAATACCTTCAAGGATGAACTAATATCAAATTTGGGTGAAAATTTGACTAAATTCATGAATTTATCCACATACTCTATCACTAAGATATTTTCATACTTCATGATGAAATATTCTATCATTATTGTAATCCTAAAAGTATGATGATATAATTTTTTGTCAAAAAATTTCTAAAAATCCTCCCATGTCATGCATTAGTCAAATTTATCCTAAACTACAAAATCCAACAACTGGCATAAAATATATTCTATAATGTACATCACCAACTTGATTTTATGAACTAATTATGTTCCAAGGAAATCGAAGATTCTATTTATCCTATTCAACCACACCTCTACCTCATCTAGTTCTGAATTACCATGAAAGATGGGTGGTTTCTCCTTTTGGAACTAGACAGAATGATCTAATTTTCTTGGTTCATCCCTTTGGTTCCCTCTATCCACATCTAGAAAATCCTAGACAATACTCTAAACTAGATTTTGGTTCACCTGTAGATTAGTTGGAACCACATTCTTAGTAGCCACTTCTGGTTGGTTTTTATGACACCTACCAGGTTCCATTTTCTATAAACACAAGAAATGCCACAAATATCACTCTATAGACACTGAAGGATTAAAAATTTTAAATTCATCACATCATATCTATCAAAAAAAATTCTTTCCTAGAATCCAAAATTTCCAAGTTGAACTATTTTTGGAAAGTTCCACCATGATTTTGATAATCTAACCATTTTCAAAATACCTCTAAAATTCATTTTTAAAGTCTATCATTTGAAAAAATTTCAACTTTTTTGAAAAAACAACACATTTTCACCAAATCATAAATAATTACCCAAAATTAAATATTCACTCCTAGTGGGAAGTTATTCCTATTAACGAATGCCAGACTATTCTCATTGGCTAATCCCATGATAATGAGATTACGACTCCTATATGTGTCTCAAAAAACCTTATGTACCCAAATAACTAGTAACTTGAAGTCCAACATAAAAAGGTCAACTACACCTTCTCATGATCTACATTTTGTGTCCTGACAATCCTACTCCTTTCTATCATCCCAACTCGAGAAATAAACTAGAATGAATTTCATCAACAAGACAGACACCACTAATACTTAAAGATTTAAAAAACTCAAACCATATTCAATTCAAGAACCAAATAAGATGATACCACATGTAACATCCCACCCCTCATCATTGGTTTGAGTTGAGTCAGAATTTCCACTGGTCTTAGGAAAATCCATAAATGCCAAAGTCTAGAAATAAAGGTAGAAGGATTTATAGGAAAGGGGGGATTATTTTTCCTTTTTAAAGTAAAACCGACAAAACCAACATACCATAACCAAAACCCATACATGATTCATGATAATAATGTGTACAATCCAATTTAATAACAAAAGATAACAAAACCAAAATACACCAAGAACAATATTAGAGTACCAAATCAAAAGACTAAACCACAAATTTAAAGACTCCAAGACATAACTCCACATCTCCTAATATTCTCTATGCTCCAACTCTACAAAACAACCCATGTTAACATGATGTACCACTAAAGAAATGGGATACTTTTCCTTTACGTATACCTTGATAAGTGATATCTGCAAAAGCACCATTGTGCCAAAGAATGATTGAGTAATGAAACTCAGTAGGTTTTCCCCAAATGACTTAACTAATCACACCACTAGGATAGAACATGTTAGCACATTTATATATATTTTATAAATCCATTGAAAATAGTTTATATCTATGTCATGTAGTTTCACACCAAAATAATTTTCCGTAATAAAACAGTTTCCAAGGAAAGAAAACAAACAGTCCATTTAATCACTTCTCAAAATCCATGTTGGCATAACCCATTAAATTTCACATAACTACACACACAAACACACACCCTCAACCACACAATATTTATGTTACCATTGATGGTGGAACATCACATCCACAACCCATCCCTTTGATGGTGGTACTTCATGACCACTACCTCGAAACCCCAGTTGCACGGTTGTCCCACATGGTTAGACAAAACATGCTCCAACTGTTTTTTACTTCTGTCTGACTTTTCACGGTTAATCCTTAGTTTCCACATGGTTTGGACAAACCGTGTTCCTAAATCATGTTCCTTCCGAAATCCCACTACCTAACTTTTCATGATATCTTACAAGAGTTTCACAATTTTTTCTAACCTTACTCAAACTTCAAACCTCTATAAATGCCAATTTTTTTTTTCAAAAGTCCTTCAAACCCTCCCAAATTTCACCTAAAAACAGTACATACTTAAAATAAATAAACAAAGGGTAACTTAATTAAAACAAGGGGTGCTACATTCTCCCCACCATTGGAATTTATGTCCTTAGAAAGTAGAAAACCACTACTTTACTGAAAGATATTGGGCCATTTCATAATCATTTCATTCTCACATTCTGAAGTTTCTTCTTGAATAAAACCATGATTTCAAAAAAAAAACTCACTAGAATGATGATTTTACCATGCATGAACCTCTCTTTATTATAAAAAATCCATGCTGGAATATAAACCAATGAAGTATCTCACTCTTGGTCAACGTGATACCATTAAATCATATGGTCAGGATCAGGATGATACTTTTTCAACTGAGATGCATGAAAAATATTATGTTCTACACCAAACAGTGATGGAAAAGACAAACAATATACCGCCCTAACAAACTTTTAAAGAATCTAAAAAGTGATTGTGTAACGAGGAGATAACTTGAATTTCATTCCAAAATTATGATGCCCAAGCCCTGGAGATATTTTCAAGAACCCATGATCACTCACGTCAAATGAAAATGACCATTGATGATGATTTTAATATGATTTCTGATGACTTTGAGCCATCTTTATTCTCTTCATAATCAACTGAATCTTCTCCACTGTCTCTTGGACAAGGCTCGACCCACCCAGTAAAGTCTCACCTATTTCCACCCAACAAGGTGGAGAAAGACAAGGATGACCATGCAATTATTCAATATGATCCATATATATCATGGCCTGATAACTGTTGTTATACGATAACTCAGTAATGGTATGTGGTCCTCCCATAAGCCACTGAAATAGATTACACAAGCCTGAAGAATGTATTCTATCATTTGTATGGTTATTTTGGATTTCCCATTCATTTGAGTATGATACACTATACTCATAGTCAGCTATGTCCGAAGGGCTTGATGTAGGGATTTAAATAAATGAGATGTAAACCATAGATCTATGTATGATATTATAGAAACTAGAAAGCCATGCCTATTAGCCACTTTTTAGATATAGATTTTTGTCAATTATTACACCGTATGAGATTCCAGAATAGTGATGAAATGGGATGAATATGTCAACTGATCCACTATCACCCATTTAGAATCATGTTTACAAACCTTTTTTGGGAGACCTGTTATTAAATACATGGATGTTTTATCCAATTTCCAAATAAGAATAGGTAAAGACTGCAACATACCTACTGGTCGCTAGTGCTCCTCTTTAACCTGATGACAAGTTAAGCATCTTGAAACAAACTTAACCACCTTTCTTTTCATACTTAACCACTAAAACTGTTCTTTCAACACCTTATACATCTTCTATATTCTAGGATGAAAAACCCATCTTGAATGGTGTTAAGCATGAAGAAGTTGTTTCGGAAAAGCCATAGGTAAGACCATATGATTTCAAAACCACAAAACTGAACTCTTATCTGGCCTCCATTCCTCAATGGTCTCCCTACCATTTATTTTTGTCCTCATATAAAACAAATTCAGAATTGTATATCAGTGCATCTTTGACTTTAATAACACATTTTCCCCAAATTGTAAATAATTACACAAAATTGAATATGCACTCCAAGTTCAAAGTCATTCATATTAATGAATGTCATGCTATTCTAATTGGATAAACCCATGACAATGAGATTACGACTCATATATGTGTCTCCAAAAATATTATATACCCAACTCCCTAGTAAATTGAAATCCAACATAAAAAGGTTAGATACACCTTTTCATGCTCTACATTTTATGTCCTGACAATCCTACTTCTTTCTGTCATCCCAAATTGAGAAATAAACTAGAATGAATTTCATCTCCAAGACTAACACCACTGATACACAAAGATTGAAAAAACTCAAACCATCTTCAATTCAAGAACCGAATAAGATTATACCACATGTAACATCCCACCCATCCTCATTATTTCATGTTGAGTCAGAATTTCCACTGGTCTTAGGAAAAATCCCTAAGATGCCAAAGGATAGAAATAAATATAGAGGGATTTATAGGAAAGGGGTGGATTATTTTTACATTTTAAAGTAAAACAGCCAAAACAAACATACCATAACCAAAACCCATACACGATTCATGATAAAAATCCGTACAACCCAATGTAATAACAAAATACAACAATACCAAACTACACAAAAACCAATATTAGAGTACCAAAATAAAAGACTAAACCACAAATTTAAAGACTCCAAGACATAACTCCAAATCTCCCAACATGCTCCATGCTCCAACTCCACAAAACAACCCAAGTTAACATGATTCACCATGAAAGAAATGGGATACTTTTCCTTTACCTATACCTTGATAAGTGATATCTGTAAAAGCACCATTGTTCCAAAGAATGAGTGAGTAATGAAACTAAGTAGTTTTTCCCAAAATTTCTTAACTACTCACAGCACTAGGATAGAACATGTTATCATATATATATATATATATATATATATATATATATTATAAATCCATTGAAAACTGTTTATATCAATTTCATGTAGTTTCACACCAAAACAATTGCCCATAATAAAATAGTTTCCAAGGAATGCAAACAAACAAGTCATTTAATCATTTCTCAAAATCCACGTTGGCATAACCCATTAAATTTCACATAACTACACACACAAACACACTCAACAACACAATATTTGTGTTACCATTGATAGTGTAACATCACATCCACAACCCGTCCCTTTGATGGTGGTGCCTGACAACCATTATCCATCACATTCAATTCATTCTTAAGCATTTAAGATAATAAAAATGGAAAATAAATCCTTTTTAAACCATTTAAATAATACCATCCTTTTATTGAGAACACTTTTCCAAAAATCAAAACCAAACTCTGATTTTAAAAATCATCATTTTAAAAGAATTTTACAAATTTTACTTTCCACCAAAACACCCAATTTCTATAATTCAACAAACTGTCACTCAATAGGGTTTCAATAACGAATTGAACAAAAATTTCACAATAAATTTCAAGAAAAAAAAATAAATTTGAAATAAATCCATCAATTTCTACTAATAGGAGTTGATATAGATTCCACCTACCTCAAGAATTATGGCAGAAACAAATAACAACACAGATTTGTCAAGAAAACTAGGTTGAATCTCCAAAAACCTACCTCAAATATTGTTCCCTAACACCAACACATCCATATATCATTATTATTGGAATAAACTATCATATATATATATATATATATATCAAATATACTAGATCCATGAATCCATGATAGTTAAGAGATGTATATTTAAGTAAAGATGCTAAAAATGAAGACTTACTAAGGGAATCAATCTTCAGTAAACCAAGATTTTCCAACAGTTCACTCCCTGATCTAGGGGAAAAGTATCCAAATCCTTTGGGAGAGAGAAAAACAGATTTAATGTCAAAAATAGTGAAAAATGATAGTATTTTGGTTAAAACGAGTTAGATACACTTTTTTAGGATCTATGTTTTGACTGTGCATGGTTGGCTCGCACAGTTAAGAAAACCATGTCCCAACCTTGCACCAGCCACTACCTCCAAACCCCCTTTACATAGTTGTCACATATGGTTAGAAAAAATATGATCCAAACATGTTTTTCCCTCTATTTCACTTCTCATGGTTACTTTTAGGTTTCCGCATAGTTTGGAAAAACTGTGCACCTAAACTATGCACCTTCTCAAAGACAACTAACTTACTTTTTAGGGTTTCTTATAGGAGTTACACGGTTTCTATGAACAGTTCCCAAAGTGTAAACCTATATAAAATCCCCCAAAATATTCCAAAATTCCTTCAAACCCTCCCAAAATTCACCCAAACACTTTACATTTTTAAAATACATAAATAAAGGGTTACTTACATAAAACTGGGGGTTCTAAAACTTGGATTATTGAGAGGTCATGCATGATTAATGTCTAAGAGATAGTTCGCCCTTTTCTATGATACTTAGTGGATAAGATAGGTTACTCTACTATATATCATATGAGTATGTATAGGATGTTTGAAATTATAAATAACCTTTGAAGTTGGAGGGTGACTCATCGTTCTTTGCTAGCTGTGGAAATAGGGATCCCATTTCTATCTCTATTTGGGATTCATGTTGAGAATATCAGGGTTATTTTTTCGGTTTTTGGATCATATTCATATTGAGATTCATTTTTTTAATGAGATAACTAGTCTCTCATGATTCTTTATATTTGTTGGTTTCACGGTGTTCTACTGGGTATGTATATACTCACTCCTACATGGTATCTTCCCACATATGTCATGTCTTATGTAGAAGAAAGGACCTTTTTTGGAGTCCTAAGTGGACCATGAGTATTAGGATCTTAGTTTTATCTTAGTTATTATAGGAAGACATCAAATAGATCTATGAGTTTCTCTTGGGCAGCTTCCCAAGTGTTATCAATAGGTTGAGTTCTTTTATAGTTTTCCATGGGTGTGTGTTTGTACCTTTTAATTTTTTTATAATAATATTTGTATATGATGTAGAAGAGTTTTTATACATGAATTAATAGTATGATTTATTAATTTTTCCACATTATACTGATTTATAGAGATGCATTCATGTGTACAAGTACTTTAGGCTAAGACCTCCTATGTGTGTGATATACCTACTCAAATCTAGTCACAAGCCCCCGGCCTATTGGAGGTAGGATTGGGATCACCCACTCAGCTTATCACTAGAAAGGGAGGAACCAATGGATTAAATCATGAAACTCATATCCTTTAATACCAATTTATGAACCAATATCTAGTAGGATCACTAATAGGGAGAGGGGTAGAATTAGTGATCTCTTTTTTTACAAATTTTCCCCGGTTTAAGTACCTCAAACTCTATGAATGGTCACATACTTGATCCTCTATTATTTAAAAATATTATCATTACATCATATGTATGAACATGAAAAAAGAAAATAAAAAAAATGAGTATTTATATAAAATCCTACTATATTCCATGTTATTTATACACCCCACTAGTAAAGTATTTTTCATGTCGGCCTTATCATGTTGGTTATTCATTACCAACATGGGAAATAAATTTTTTTGTATTTATTACATCAGTTATCATATAACAGACATGATAAATTAATATAAATTATTTTTCACATTGGTTATATAATAAATGAAATGATAAAGGATGTTTCCCCAGGTTATCATGTTGGTCATTATCTAACCAACGTGATATATCAGATTTATCACACCGGTTAAATAACAACCGATGCGATAAAGTGATTTTCATTACTTTTCCACATCGGTTATAAAATAAACGACGTGAAAAACCTTCTTATCATGTTGGTTATATAATAACTGTCATGCTAAAGAATTTGAAATGTTATGAATCATCATTTGAATCATTTCCGTTTAGTTTCAATTCTCGTGAAAGTTAACTCACCTCTCCCGTATGGAAGCCCAAAATCTAATTTTGTTTGATCCAGTCAACCGAAATCACAATTTTCCATATTCTTAGATCCCTAGGTTTTGTTAGCCTCATTTTTGTGCATTCGTTCATCACCAATCTTAGGTAAAACTCACCCATCCATCCTATCTTTCAATGGATCCATAGCCCTAACTTTTGTTTTTTATTTAGTGTACTGAAATATCACATTACCATCTTCTAAAACTATCAGATTTCTTAAGTTTCGTATTTTAACATTAGTATGGTTAACATTAAATCCCATGGGTGTTTATATAGTATTATTCCAACGATATTTTGATAAATTGAATGATGATTTCCCTATAGTGGTTTTAACAATACACCCTCTATTTATATATTGAGTTAATAATAGAGTTTAAACTATAGTGTATATTCGATATGATTACTTATTTGTAGTTTTTAGAGTCATAGATCCAAATTAATGATCCATTATGGAAGGATTTCATCTAGGTATGTGTACCACCTTTGGGTTCTTTATTTTTTTCATGAATAAGGTATATGGTATTGTAATGTTGTGCATAAATTATAATTTACTGAATAATGAAACAATGAAGAAATAATATATGTTCCCATTGATTGATTATTGTTTTCATAAGTTGATGGGATACTGTTAGTTATAAAAGAATTATTTTCAGTTTTACTATTATTATATGATGGATAAGGAATAAAAAATTCTATATAATTAATCCAAGTGAAATTGGATATTTTGTGTTTATAGTTATGTATTTTAGTATAATAAACATCTTTATATTCATGGGACTCATGAATTACACATACATCATATGGTATTCACACTGAAATCATTTTAAGCCCATAAATTTGGATTTTTATTTTATCAAAGGAAGTATATTATAAATTAATTCCATGCATATATTTTTATGATTTACCATTTATATTTGAACTAATATTCCATTGTTGTATAGAATTTATAATTATATTTTTCAAATACACATATATTTGTTTTATATTTCAAAATTTTGTTACTTTTAAATTATAAAATATTTGATATAAATTCAAAATTGTATTATCTTGACAAGATATTTATTATAAAAAATTATGAAAGATAATATTATATTGAAGTTGGATTACATAACTTAGAATAAGTGATGAATATGAGGAAGGTGTTCATCATTTTTTTAGAAATCGCTAAATAAAATGTTCCAAACAATGACATGTTTATTTTCCATGCCTGGAATGTTTAAATATGAAGAAGTTTTAAATAATAGAGATCAAATATCATTTAATTTTTCATGGTTTTAATCATAGTTCGAGACCTTGGATTTGGCATAGTGAAACTTGGCAGATATTTGGATCAATTGATGATAATGCTTTGTAAGATGATGACTCTAATGAAATTGAAGAAATGATTCATGATATTAAGGTAGAGGCAATTGATAAAGAACCAAAAATTGAGCTTATATATGGTGATGCTGAAAAACCATTTTATCTAGGTTGTATAGAATTTATGTTTTTATCCGAAGTGTAAATATTTATTAACTTGAAAGAAAAACATGGTTGGAGTGACATGATATTTATTTAGTTTCAACAATTTTTTAAAGATATTATTCATAAAGAAAATGATCTTCCTATTCACATTATTAAGTAAAGAAAATACTATGGCTGATGGGATTAGGGTAAAAAAAATACATGCCTACCTGAATGAATGTGTGATATATAGGAAGGAATATTAATTTATACCAAAGTGTTCTAAATGTGGGAAGTCATAGAATAAGTTGATAGAAAATTTACATGCTGATTTAGCATTTATAGAGACCACTAACACAGAATTTTGGTATCTTCATATAATTACTCATTTGAACCATTTATTTTAAAATTCAAATGATTAAGAAATGTTGAAATGTAATATATATGATCAGATATGTGATACAAAATTATGGAATCCAAGTGATTTTCCATAGTGGAATAAAATTGATCAGTAGTTTCCTACTTTCAGAAATGAAGTTAAAAATCTAAGACTTAGACTATGCACAGATGGAATGAATCCATATTCAAAGATTAGTAGAACAAATAGTTCATGACCTATTTTATTGGTAATTTACAACTAATCTCATGAATTTTGTATGAATCAAAAATATTTCATGTTGAGTTTAATGATCTTTGGACCAATACATCTTGGGAATGATATTGATGTTTTCTTATCACTTTTAATTGATTATTTTAAAATCTTATAGGAGGATGAAATTAGAGTTTATGATTATTATAAAATGGAATATTTTCAATTGCATGCAACGATTATGTTCATTATAAATTATTTCCTATTATATGGAAATTTTTTCGGATATAGTGTAAGTGCCATAAAGCATGTCTAATTTATGAACAATAGACAATATATTATCATATGAATCATGGGAGAAAGAAAATATACATGGGTAATCAAAAGTTTTTTTCTATGGATCACTCTTATATAAGATTAAAAAACACATCAAATGGCTCACAAGAATTTGATATTGCTTCAAAACCATAATCCAATGATCATTATTTTGAGAGGTTAAAAAAACATGATGCGACATTCAGAAAGAAACATAAATATGTTAATGATAGAAATATTTTGAAGAAATGATCAATCGTTTTTAGCTACTATATTGGAGATATCATGAGGTAAAACATAAAATTGATGTCTTGTACATAGAGAAGAATATATGTGAAAACTTGATTAGAAAATTGTTTGATATTAAATGAAAGACTAAAGATGTGTTGAATGAAATATTATACTTACACTCAATGGGAATATGTTTGGAGTTATATCCCACTCCTGATATAAGGTTATTTTTTTCCTTGGATTATAATACATTATCTAAGAGGGAGAAGATTATCTTTTTTCAGTGTCTTCATGACATAAAATTTCTAAATAGTTATTATTAAAATGTAACAAATTTTGTGTATTTAAAGGATTTTATGTTGATATGTACGAAATCTCATGATTTTCATGTCAGGATGTAAGAACTCATACTAAATTCTTTTCTAGGAATATTTCCCATCCATGATAGAATGACTATCATGAAGGTGTGCTATTTTTTCAATTTAATTTTTAATAAATAGATTTATCTGAAATATTTGAAAAATTTGAAAAATGAATCAATTTCTATAATTTTTGAATATGAAATTTATTTTCCTCCACATTTTTTTGATATAATGGTGGATTTAATGGTTCATTTGGTGTAAGAAATAAAGCTTTTTGGACCTATATATATAGGTTGGATGCATCCTTTTAAAATTTTTATGAGTATATTTAAGGGGTATGTTAAGAATCCATATTAACATGAAGCCTCAATTTTTGAGAAGTATAATTTTGAGGAGGTTGTGGAGTTTTGTACAAGATACTTTTTTGTAGTGAAGCACATTGGTTTGCCTCCATCTCACTATGAACGAGTTAATTATGGGGGACTGGGGATCCATGGATTGAAAGGAAAATATTTGACATGTGAACAGGTAAAGAAGGTTCAATTATACATATTAAATAACATATATGATGATGAAACATATATAACATTGCATATTAAACTGTTTAAACAATGTTATCCAAAGAAGAAAGATATGTGGGTTTTCAATGCATGTAATGTTTTTTCTATGGCTTAAAGAGACCATTCTTAGTAAAATAGATACATCAGAAATATTGATATGGTTAGTGGGTGGGCCTTGTTTAAATTTTATAACATGGTCTAGGTATGAAATTAATGGATATACATTTCATACAAAAGATCAAGACTACAGAAGTGCAGTTTAGAATAATAGTGTATTGGTTTTTGCTAAAGAAATTCATTTTTCGAGTGCCAAAGTCAAAAACCCAATTTATACATCAAGTTGATATTATGGAGTCATTAAATAAATATGGGAGATTGATTAAATTAAATTTCAAGTTCTAGTGTTTAAATGAAAATGCATTATTGTTAAAAACTATGTCAGACACGATGAATTTGGAACGACACTTGTTAATCTGAATAAATTGGAATACACAACTGATCCTTTTATAATGGATACATATGAAAAAAATATTTTTTATGTTCTTGATCAATATGATGTTCAATGGTATATTGTTTTACAAGAAAAAAATTATGTTGGTGATGATAAAATTGATGAAGATGCTGAGTTATGTGACATCCCTACTTCCATGTAATGATTAATGGATAATATTGATGAGAACATTTGAGAATTGGTTTGTTCCATACAAAAGATTCACGATGAATGAATTTGGGAAAAAAATCCTTTAGTAAATTCCAAATATTACAGGTAACATATTTTTATTTCGCATTCACATTTTTAAATTTCATAAAATGTTATATATTTTAATTTTATTTTATTTATTAAAACACTTATTATATGTTAATTGATTTACTTTAATTTTTGTTTGATGATTTTTCATTTTTAAATTATATTTTTATGTAATAGTTGGATTTTTATATTTGTGTACTAATTTTTTTATTTATTTTATTTATAGGATAATTACAGATCAATCATCTGATCCAACACATGCTTCTAGAGATGATTGTACTCATACATCTAGAGAGGAACGTACACATTCTCTTATTAATGAGCATCCTCAGCCTTATTTATATGAGACAACTACATCTATGGTGGCACAAAAGAGTCTGAGGGTTGTTACATATGGCATGAAACATTTACCAAAATTATCGGTCATAGGTATCCAGGACAAGAGGATACATGTAGACTTCGATGATAATGACATTCCTAAAGGTACAAATGAAAAACAATTCAAGACTTTCATAGCATTTCAGGCTAAAAAAAGATATTATTTTCTTTGATGATTAAAGAAATGTTGAAAAAGTGACATTATGTCAATTGTGGGAGACTATTCTAGTAAGTTTTTTTTACTTTCATAAAAAATTTATAGTAATATATGTTTTACCACAACTTATTAGATGACATATGACGTACTTGATACTGGAGGAGTCATGAGAAAATGTTTATGATTTCTTTCTAGGAGATGGAGGAGTTTTAAATCATCCCTCAAGTCATAGTTCATTTTTTTATACATAGAATTATAATTAATGTGATATATATCCATTTATAGATGAATATACTTGGAAGAAATTTTATAAAATTATATGAAGAGAAGCATTTTTGGCATGTGCAATGTTACCTTTTATAAGTTTTTTTTAATCTTAATGACCATGTTAATGATTTATTTTTTTATTTATTCTTATTTTACATCAATAGAGGATATCTCATCAGGATATCCAATCTAAAAGCATATACCCTCATATGTTTTATCAGAGAGCGTATACGTTATTGGAAGAAAGAATGATAGAAGAAAAACCTCAAAATCTGAGAGTTAAGTCTTCAGGTTCTAAAGAGGTTTCCCATCCCTCCACCAGATATGAAAATGGAAGAGGGATCAGATGATAAAAAAAGGAAAATATCTTATGAAAGAGTGAAGTCTTGTAGTTGAGAGGATAGTAATATGTTTACTTTATTTATTTATGTTAATTAAATTATTTATAAATTGTGATTCATTATGGATTTTTTCAAATATTTCATATAGGATTATTTTGAATAGAAGAACACACATGGGGTATTTATAGCTGAGGTAAGGAAGGATATTTTAGCTAAAAAATTGGGAAATCCCAAACACTCGGGCCATATATGTGGATACCTGACAGCTGTATCAGTGAAAAAAGTGTTTCCATGGTCTGTAGTAGTGGATGATGTTTATAAAAAAATAGTATCTTTTGAAGCTGTAGTTTAAGATATTCTGGTGATGATAGAGGATAGGATCAGAGCTTCAGTACAGTTTATGTTTACAGACACTCAAAGATATATTTATTATATAGCTCCCAATAATCCACTTCCACCAGTAGATCCCACTCCACCTACACATGCTAACCCCACTCCTTATCCTACTCCTACACCCCCCCTCCTTGTCTTCCCAGATACTGTGAGTTATATGTTAATCATCCCCAATATCGTATTGTTGCATATGGTATGATATTGGATATTGGGGATACCATTCATCACCAACATATAGAGATAAATCATCATAGAGTCACTATAAGAGATATTATAGATAGACCAGTAGGCGTGTTGTAACCTAGAGATGAGGCGAGCATGGTTGGACACAATATATTCCACTTTTTAGTTTGACAATCTTGACTTGTGCAGCATATTACCATTGATGTATGTTTATATTTTATCATTTATTTCATATTTTGTATTAATTTTTATTAACATTTCAAATTTTATATATTTATCTATTTTTTAAAGTAATACATTAAAGGTAAATAAATATTATATATATAAAAACAAATAAAAAGTACTATGACTTCAAATACTAATTCTTTTAGTCTTAATAGATTGTCAACATATTCAAATTTGTTGTTGGATGTTAATGAGATTCCATTTGAAGCTGGTGTTTATGGGCGTCCAATGAATATGGTGATTTTGAAAATTGATATCATGGGGATTGTGAATAGAGATATGTTGGGCATCAACAAGATGAAAGTTTTTTCTATATAAGTCTCAAAATAAATCTTTTTATATGTTTAATTTATTGAAAATTTATAATTAGGTTTGTTTTATATTAGGTATCTTTATAAGATTTATAAGGATAATGATAAGACAGATGTATATGGATTTATGGACCTTCAGTTTAATTCACCTATAACAATGATAATTACTAATGAAAAATGAATAGAGTATATTGATGAATGATTTCAACAGAATGAAATTATTCACTGCTGGATGTTTCCTTACCTTGAAGAGTATGAAACATATATACCACCAAGTTTTATATATATTTTAACATAATAACCACTAACATTAAATTTTATTTTATATCAATGTCCATTGGATGTTAGGTGTATTTTTTTACAAGGGACAAGGAACTCTATTGGTTATACTCTATCCATGGTGAAGTGATTTCAATTTTTATGGATGTATTGAACATATATGTTTGAATTTTTTAATACATTTATATATTATAATGACATAAATTTATATCACTCATATTATTTTCAAATAGGTAATGTATTTTCTTTTAATAGACCATAAGAAAGAAGAGCACCAAGATCAAATATATAAAAAGAGAGGTGAATTTTATTTTACAATTACTAGCTTCTTCATATATTAATTAATAATGGTATTTTGAAATGAAAACGAATTTTAAACATATTTATCATAAACAAGAAGTAATAATAAAATTTGGATATTATTTTTAAGATTTATGTATGAAATAATTTCAACTTTTAATGTTTTGAATTTCAACCAGGTTAGATTTATTTATAATGTTTTCCTTAGTATTTAATTTGTTTTATTCATAATAAATGTTAAATTATTTAATTTTAATTTGTATATTTTTTATGACCCTCAATCTTACAGTTAACATGATCTCAAACACTTACAAGTGGAATGTGAAAATAATTTTACATGTTTTTTCTGGTTTTAGCTTGTTTCTATAATACATTTAAATTTTGATTGTTGTAATTGCAATTGTGTTTTTTTGTTTCTTCTGATTGTATCTATTTGATTTTTATTATGGTTTTCTATGGAGAGGAATGAGTTTTGAAAATAAATTTAATATTTTTTTGATTTTCATGTCATTTATTTAATAACTGACATGAAAAACCTATATAGAATGGTTTTTCTGGTTATAATATAAACATGGAAAAACATTTTTCACGTAATATTTTTATGTCGATAATCAAATAACTGATGTAAGAAATGGTTTATCATTTGGGTTATATGATAACCAATGTGATAAACCATTTTCTATGCTGGTTATCAATTTTTTTTGAAAAATCTATTCAATATTTCATTTACAATGTTCATTTTTTATTAGAGATTTTAAAGACATATTTATAATGTCACATTTAATAACGGTGCCTAATAAACAACATAAAAATAAAAGAAACCTAAATTAATTTTTTTATGCACTAGTTCTCCAACATGGATTCTCCAATAACATTAATAGTAATTGGTTAAAATCAAAAATAAAATATTCCTTTAACTAGTTATAAACACCAAATCATCATTAAAAATTTGTTTTACAACCCAATTTCAAACTACTTTAGTGATTAGTTATAAAAACTAACCACAATCCTCTAACAATAGGCTATACACACTAGACAAAATCTCCCTTTCAGAGTTGATACAATGTAGAAATATCAACTTATTCAGATGGAATTCCTCTACATGCGAGTCAGGTCAGCATGTCATGTGTATAAATTCATCAAGATATTCAACAATATCTATGAAAGGTATAATGGTCTTGGAACTTCCTCTAGATCTTTGATGATATTGATATACTCAACGCTCAACCTTTTATAACATTATCTATGAAAATTATTATTCTAAAAATTATTCTTCTGAAACATCTTCCTTTTGATTCTTCTCCTTATGGAATATTATGATTCTAGTTTCGTAGAATTCCTTTGATCCATATATACTTATAATGAATGTAGGTTATAAAATATTCTTACCAGAAGCTCTCAATATATCATTTTCAATGATTTTATTTCACTAGATAACTCATGTTCCGTTCCCTCTTTTATATAGGTAAGATTCCTTATATAGATGTATGGAACACGTTGGTTTCCATTTGAAATTACCAAAATATCAACTCTTGAATTTACCAAATTTACTATCTTATGATGATATCAGGATTTTATATCTGACAAAAATTGGAATAAAAAATTTTCAAACCTACCTAAAATCTCATCTTGAATCGTGAAATTTATTTCTATAAAGTTCATAATTTGAATTCCCAACTTAGCATCATCAAAATGTCTGAATTTACAGTATTGTTAGGTCCTTAAAAATCTCATTAAATGTTATTCCATTAATTTTAATATGATATTTGGGTTCTTACTTTACTTCAAATAAATCTTCTACAGACTTTAGAACATTTATCATTATATAGTATGATTCACGCGATTCCGTTAGTCTCCATCTAGTGTACCTTAATTAATTTCAAACTTGTTTTGAAGCTTCTTTATCCAATAGAATATGATCTACTTGATTTTTATTGACTCATCCTCTGATTCCTCCATTTATATATGTATTTTATTGAGACTCTTCATATGTTCTTAACATAGTATTTATCTTTTGATCATATTATGATTAAGATACTTCTTAGGAACCACCTTATTATTTCAACTATTTCTTATACCATTACTCAATATTTTGGTATATTCAAAACTACACGATTCATTACATGAATCCTTAACTTTTAGTGAGCATAGTTTTGTAAATTTTACTTAGCTTGGACATCCTTTTGGTCTTCTACCAATGTGATGTTCTTCCAATGGAATAACATCGTTGTATTTTCTAACTTGTTCTTTCAAAACATTCCTTAGTTTAGGAAAATCCTTCCCAAATACTTTTTTCTACCCATCTGGTAAAAAAATTCAAAATATTATTCTAGAAAACTAAATTCTCTTCATACATTATACTCATACAATCACTTTTTTTAGGAACATACAAAATCACCTTTTGGTGAACTTTCAGAACTCATTTCATTGAACTCACAAATGTTATTCTATAAAACATAGAGTATCCTTTCAGAAAAATCAATTTTTTTTCTTTAAAAGAATTTATTATTCACAAATTGATGTTTTCATCTCCCAAAAATATTCACTTTTATCTATCCATATTTCCCTATTAGTTGAACTCAGGAAATTCCTTTCAGATTTTTACTTTCAAAAACTCATATTTCAACTTGACAAAATATTCTTTTGAAAACATAAATTTCAACTTCAAAGATTATAAAAAATCCTTCCCATCTTGAATAAATTTTTAAAATCCATTATAGTGGATTTTTTTCCTTGAGATATTATTACAAGAATCATCAGAATTAATTTGACCTTAAAAAAATTTATGTAAAGTCCATCCGGAACCTCCTTCTAGAAACTCCTTTATAAAATCCATCTGGAATCTCATTTCTTCACCTTCTTCTATAAATTTATTTACATATATAATAAATGTTTCCTTCAAGAACATTTTGAAATATTGATAAAAAATGAATCCAAAATACATTGGTCATAATAATGATAGATCATACACAATAAAATTATTTTTAAAAAAATCAAAGTATTAATATAAATCATAATAATTTTCAATAAAAATAATCTAATTAAAATAAAACACAAAAATGGTTATTATTCCAACATTAAATCATATCCTAGTACTTTTGGACTAGACAATCATTAATTTACAGTATAAATTCTAAACCCAGGACATCTATAATAGCCTATCCAATATACAACTAATTCTTATCCACTCTCCACATCTCACCCAATTTGATCAATCATGTATCCCTCATAGCTTGAACATCAAGAAAATTATAATAATATTTTTATCAAAACAATAATTCATAAAAATTAAATAATAATTCACACTTTAATCTAATAAATTATGTTACCCATATCTGATACCATGAATTATCCTTGATATCATCCTCAATGTGTATCTGGGAAACTGGTTTCATGGGAATAGTAAAATTATATTTGGAAAGCATATCTATAGAACTAATAAATTTTCTATTAGGTTTACCGATCATTTTATTCTCCTCGTTGTAATTGAACATTACCTTTGTATAGTGATTGCATACTCTACACATGAAAGTAAGCCCACATTGCCTAATAATAATAGATCCAACTATGAAATAATAAAAGAAAAAATATTAAATTAATACATGACACAATGAAAATAAATTATGGTTAAAAAATTAATAGGATTTTATACATATACCTAAGATTGGATGATCATTAGGCTCTGATGGATCCATTTGATATGAAGGATTAGTAAACTGTTTAGTTATAGTGGGCTCTAATCCACGTTCTTGATGATTAATATGGTATGAATTATCAAAATATATTGGAGTAGAATTTAAAGGAGCACAAAAATAAATGCCCATAGAGATCAGAGAAGTAGGAAATGGAGACAAAATATATGTCAATGGAAAAATATAATAGGTATAATGAGTGGGATACTTTATCAGATAATGAAACTCTATATGATAAGAATGACCTATTTAAAATTGCAGTGACAATATACATGGTATGATTATCCTTGATTAATTTAAGGAAATGGTTGGACGAGAAACTATGATAGATTGAATATATGGTGAAGGGTATGGGTGTGATCAGCTATAGAGAGCACTATTAATACCTATAATACCATCCTTCCTTAAAATTTCAAGCAAGTCACAACTATTACTAGTCCATCCAACGAACAGTTTTTGGGAACATGTTGTTCCAAAAATATTCTTTGATTTGTCATTGATTTTGATGCTAAAAAATACCATTTTCAAATTTGATAATAAAACTAATTTAAGTATTTTTTCAGGAATATATTTCTTGAAAAATTTATCATGTTATTTAGTTTTTTTAGGTTTATGTTTTATCTAAATTATTCTATATGTTTTTAATAATTCTGGAACCACAATTTATACCTTAAGTTTTAAGCGAAGCCTATGGTTTGTGAACCCTACTTTCACTAAGGAATCGTACTTTTGTACACTATATTTTCTACAAACCTATAGATTATGGGTCGTACGATATGGTATGAATACGGATTAGTAACTGTACTTTTGAAATTAACATTACATATGAGGAACTAAAATATGGTTCATCAACCCATCTTTTTCATTCAACTGTACGTTTTCAACCATAATTTTAAAGTCTACCCTACACTTGATTTAGTTAAATGCATAGTTTAAATTCATGATATTTACCATGATTTCTGCAATTGTCTCAACAAAATAAAATATCTATTTAAATAATTTTAAAGATTGTCTCAAAGGGACTTATTAAATGGATTAAATTATTCATATTTCTAAGGGATGTTATGATTTACTCTTGATGTTTAAATTTAAAATGATTGTGATTTTCCAGGCTATATTTTTGGATATGTTTGATCTAAATATAATAATTTTTTCTTGTTAAAGACAAAGATTTATATCATTTGAAGAGTTTAGTGATTTTATATTCAATAATGTCTGTACTATTTTGGATATCAACATTTTGGAGACATACATGTTTTGATCCCTTACCATATGATGATCATGCAATTGCAACTATTGAAATCCTTCTATTGTAGTATTTATTTGAAGATCATATACAACCAATATCTCTTCAATGTTGTTATTTTTTATATATTATTATCTATGAATAATAAAATATATTATTATATCAGTTTATACTGTAACTATGAGATGATTGTTTTTCCAAAAAAATCAATGAATCTTGTTTTCTTAGAGTATCAGCTACTTATACTCAGCTGCAGTGGAGTGTCAGTTTCTCACACAAATATGTGTAATGAGAGGATCCCTATGAAATAAAATATCTTGTTTTATGTTTTTAACTACTTGCACTCATTTTTAAAGGTATTATGATTAGAGGGACTAGTTAGTCAAAATAAATAAGCTCACTGAGAGAGTGTTGGTGGAGTGGACTAGGGGATATTTGTGCCCCAAACCATTATAAAATTGTTATTTACTTATTATCTATATTTTTGTTACATAATTTTATTAAATAAGAGAATTATACATATCTTTACAATGTATGAAGAGGGATAAAATTTGATTCTACTAAGATTTTTAAAAGGATAGAATTCACCCCCTCCTGTTCATCTTCATATTATTCTGACCTAATAACTTATATCAGAGGAGACACTTTTGAAAAATTATGATAGTCTCTAGTATTCTTGACTAAAATATCTATACAAAATAGATGATTATAGAAGAACTAATAGAAGGAATTTCCATGATCTATTCCCCATACTTCAATGGAAAAAAGTATTGCCGATAGAAAGATAAAATGATTATTCATTTAAAGAATATTTTTTTAAAAGTCCATATAAATATTTTCAAACCATATGAAATCCCTGTAGAATAAGAAAAGTGGATACTATTAAGGAAGATTAATATGATTTAAATTCAAGATCTATGAATTTTATTATATGTGTACTTGGTCTAGATAAATTTAATCATGTATCTCAATGTGATTCTAATTATGAGACATGGAAAACTATCATAGTTTCTTATGAAGGAATAATGTTTTTTGGAAATTAAGACATAACACTAAAAATATGAAATTAAAAACTTTCATAATGTATTATGGTGAATGAATCAATAATAATAATGGAATAATGACTTAAATTTTTAATGGTGTTGCTGCCTTTGGTGACCCAATTACCTAACCTGACCAGGATTTAAAAGTTCTAAGAGTCTTATCCAATAAATGGAATGAAATATCGACTATAATCTGATAATCCAATCCTATAAAAAATATGACAATGAAGGAGTTAATTGTCACTCTAATAATATATGCACTATAAATGAAATAAGAATAATAAGATCATAGGATGATAAAATGGTAAAATACCACCCATAAAGTTATTGCTCGATAATTTGAAAATAAATCAAAAGGAGAATATATATCTTCAAATGATTCAAAATTCTCATATTATTGAATGTAACTAGCTCATATATCGAGAAGATTTAGTAAATTTTATATTAATAATAAAGGATTAAAAAAGTATTTAAAAAATATCAAGAAATATATTTGAGGTATTAAATAAGTAAGATTCTATAAATACAAGAAAACATGGGATATCAGACCTGAATTCTCACTACTAATGGAGGATAAAAGAAAGATGTAAAGGAAAAAAGAAAGTATCATATGAAAAAGATAACGAGTAAAATGATAAGAAAGATATGAAGTCTACATGAAGTCTTTTTGAGGACTACAATAACTCTTATAAATCTAATTTATAAAAAGATACAACCAATATGAAATTGAATATGTTATTTATGGATTAAGTGTAAGAATATGTGAAATATTATTATTATTATTGATCTAATTTTAAAAGTTGTTTTAATAGTAAATTAGCTTCCTACAACTTAATTCTTGAGTAAAAATAAAAATATTTGGTAAAAAAAATAAATCACTAAATAATATTCATAATGTTGTCCTAAAAAAAATATTCCATGCCAAAACAACACTTAGAATTATAATATTTTTTTGAAAATCTACTTCAAGTTGAATTATTCATGAAATTATAATCAATGAGTTACAAGATGAAGTAGAGTCATTCAAAATTGATGCTAGTATATTAAAAAAGGGATAAGAATCTATAAATAGGTTTTTTATAAAAATGTTCATATAAAGGAGAACTATGGAATATGAAAAAATTGATAAAAATATTAATTATATTGAAACAAATTTGTATATAGTTATAAGTATAAAAACATGTCTAAAGTCACATGTTTTTCATTTTGGAATTAAAGGCCATTATGAAAATAAATATTGTTTAAATTTTACTAAAATAAATTTTATTAAAAAGGCTTTTATTTATAGAAATATGTCCAAAACTAGTTCTATACATTTTGGAAGAATTGGGTAGATCTTATTATCTAGATCCTTGTTTGTTGACACAACTAGACCATAGAGAATTTGGGTATAAAAAAAGATTTTATTTAATGTTTTTATAGGTAAAAGGAAACATAAACAAAAAATTAGTATGATTATGGATAGTGGCTACTCAAGGAACATGATTGGAGACTTCCAATTTTCATACGTTGGAAAAATTAGATGGAGGACTAATTACCTTCGATGATAATGAAAAAGTAAAAATAATTGGAGTTGGATTGATTAGACATCCAAAATAAATTCTAATAAAAATGTTACTATATATTAAAGGGTTAAAGAAAAATCTAATAAGTATTTATCAACTCTATGATGATGGTTTTTATGTTGATTTTTCTAATAATGTATGTTATGTTTTTAAAGATAAAATTCTTAAATTTAGAGCACATATAAGTAATTATGATTATACATTGGATCTTAATTACTCATGTAAAAAAATAATTTGTTTAACTACTAAGAAAAATGAATCCTGGATTTTGAATAGGAGATTTGGACACTTTAATGCATTTTATCTACAAAAATTATCTATTAAAAATTTATTTTCTGATTTTCTGAGTCTTAAATTAGAAATGGACTGATTTTTTAATACAAACCAAAGATGAAATTGTTATCCCAACTAGGTTAAATAACCTGGGGGGGTGAATCAAGGTATGGAATATTAAACCAACTAAACCTTAATATCTTATTTTTTTGTTAAACAAAACACTCTTCTCACTCTTTCCCATAATAGTAGATGAACATAAATTAAAGCATGAACGAGACACAAAAAAAATTACTTATTTCACTCTCACCGAGATACATCTAAGAAGAATACAACTAAAATGTGTTGATGTAAAAAATAAACTAAAAGAACACTAATATTTATAGATTTTAGATTGGACTCACTATCCCTCCTGGTTTAAAACCAATCACAATATGAAAGCTGACTGCTCTCCCAACTGAAGTGTGCTCACTGCTTATTTAGATGACCCTCCTTTGATTACTTGAATCAATGTGTTTTACACCTCATTAAGTGTATCATTAAGTTATACTTTCTTCCACAATATGAATACCACTTTACCATATATTTACAGTGAAATCCATTCTAGATCACACATTTCCTTTTGAGCATCCATTGAATGTCTTACACATGACTTTAACACATTGCACATGACATTTAACATTGTTATAGAAGTCCAAATTGAATGAAACTACTATTCCTTGCATGAGAATCTCTTTAAATGAAACTCCATTTACACACACCACTTATGAAATACAGATCCCTAATTTTCTCTATGGGTTGAGCTACTCAAATGAGCGGGGTATCTGTCAATTTATAGACCTGGCTGACCCTACGTGAAAAATCCTTACATTTCTTCCTCTGCGTGCAAATGATTTTTCGAGTGTAAAAGCTCTCAATTGGATGTTCTATTTGGTGCGTAACTCTTTTTTCATGCCAATCACTTCATTTTTATTTCATGGGTGTGCATAACTCACCTATTTTTTGTAAGTTCATCTTTCACACAATTTCATATCTTGCGCTTGACTCCTTCCTTGGCCATATTTTGATGAGGAATTATAAGACATCCCTTGCATGTAATATTTCAATTGAACTTCATTATTTCATGAACATTTCATTTTAAAAAAAAAATTCTCTATTCCTTAAATCTTGGACCCAAAAATTTGGCAAACAATAGGAAATGACACCACATTGTATACATACTTTTTATACTACCTTGGGAGAATACATTGTTTTATCTTGGAGCTTTGTCAATATATATTGTCAATAATATCTCTGGAACTCCAAAACTAATAAGGTAATCTTTGTTGTCAAAAAACACAATCAACCCAAAAAAACCACAATATAACCTTGAGGTAATTTTACCAATTATCTTTCCCTTTGTATTTGTTAAAAAATATTCTCATTTTGATACATCATTAAATATTATTCCCTATTATACCACTGTTCACTTTTTATGATTCCAATTGCGATAAAAGAATTAATTAAAACACACTCTAAGACCACATGATCTATGATCAGTGTGAGAAACAAAAGTATTAGGAAAATATCATCAATGAAACACTTCAATCCGGAATCTAGTCAACTGTTTTCATCATGAACTCCATCTATTGTGATATATATCTTTTGATCAATCACCTTTAGAATTGTTATATTTAAAACTCCCCCTACTCCACATCTTAGGTTCTCATGCTTTGGAATTATTAAATATTTCCAAGATAATATCTAGTATCCATGAATTGGAATGAATATATATGTCTAATATAAGATCTAATATCCAAGAACAGTTTCCACATAGCACTTAACTCTCATAGTGTCCCAAAATAATTTCACGGTTTGTAAAAATCCTATAATATTTAATATGTTAAAAATCCCCCTATACCACAAACCCCCCAATATGATTCTCCCCATGTCTTGATTAAGAAATTTTCTCCCCTTTAATATCCACAATTTCCCCCCTTTGTCAATAAACCCAAATGTCACTTCATTAGGGTCTGCAATAGGGTAAAGAACAAAAATCAGTAGAATAGGGGGAAAAACACCAAACACAAGGGATATGGGGTCCCAAATAGACAAGTATTCATGTGTGTGGAGTCGACTAAACTTCTAGATCCATTAGATACTACTCAAATAATTATTTGGATAAGGACTTTGTTAGAATGTCCGCAACATGTAGTTCTGTAGGCACACAATCTAACTTCACATGCCCATGCTCCACCTTCTCCTTGATAAAATGATAATTTATTTCAATGTTCATTGTAATTGAGTGATGGAATCATTTTTTTAATATTTTTATCAATTTAATTATCACAATTCATTCTGATCAGAGACTTCACTAGAACTCCCTTATCATCAAGTTGCTGCTTCATCCATAATAACTATGTGCATACTTGGGTGGACACAATATATCTAGCTACTACAGTGCACAGTAAAATGAAATATTGCTTCATTCTTATCCAAGAAATACACAATAAACCAAGATATAATGCACCACCCGAATATTATTTGATATCATCTACCGAACCAACCTAATTTGCATCTATGTAGCCCTATAATATTTGCTATGATTTTTCATTGTACAACAAACCAAAATCCAATGTTCCCTTAATATACCAAAGTATTATTTTCTTTATAAGGAAGTGGATTTATTCGGGATTTCATTGATACCATGTTTGTTGGAATGTGGAAAAAAATATCAGGTCTTGTTGCTATAAAATACAATAGACTCCCAATGATTTGCCTGTATTCTATTAAATTAACTGCATTTCCAACATCATACCATGAAAATTTTATCCAGGTAGCCACCAGAGTTGTCATCTACATGGAATTATACATTCCAAATCTTATCAAAACATCTTTATCATAATTAGATTGAGAAATTAATGTTCCATTATTTCCTTATGTCACATGTAAAACAATGAAAAACGTTAGTTCACCAATCATTGAAATTTAGAAATTACTTTTCTTGAATTCTATGAACTATCTGCAATGTTCTTTATATGATCCACTAATTATTATGTCATCAATATATATTGTCACCATAATAATTTTATTAATACCATTTTTTATATACATATTGTAATCCACTCTACGACGCTAAAAATTATGCTTCTTAAAAAAATGACGGACCCTTGAATATCATGATCTTAGTGCTTGATTCAACCCATATAGCAACTTTCAGAAATAAAAAACTATGTTCTCATTATCATGAATGAGGAAGACATATGGATTATCAATATAAACATATTCTTCTAGAACACCGACCAGATATGTTGACATAAAATCCATCAAGAAAACTTTGAACTTCCTTTGCACTACTATGGACAAGAATAATATAATTTTCTCTATCCATGAAATATGTGAAAATGTTTCATCAACATTAATACATTTTATCTGGGAGTACCCTTTTCACAATATTCATTCTTCGTTTTGAATCCATATGTCTTCTTCATTCAAGTTGTTGTAAAATATCCATTTGCTCCGAATGAAATTCATATCTGTTAATATCAAAATGATATCCCATGCATCATTATTCTGAATTTTTTCAAGATGTTTCTTCACTGCCTAAAACCAGTTTTCATCTCCCACTACTTCACAAAAATTTATTAGCTCTACCTAATATAAGAAAGATATCTGCTGTAAATACTTCATTATTCATGTTTAAATTGGCACTGTACCAATGATATTTTACATGTCAATTTCAACTTGGATCTTGGTCTTCTTTGAAAATACAAATTTGAATTCCTCATTTACATAATCAGTATATTCTTTTGAATTAGCATTTTCCACTTCTCCCCCCTACATTTATTACCTCCTCATCACTTTCATCAGTGAATTATTCACTGTGTTTTTTAAGATTTTATTCATTTTACACTTTAGTGACATCATTACTTTCACCTACTTTTACTAGAATCTTATTAAATCATTTAAATGCATTAAGTTTTCTTGATTAGCCAAGGAATATCCCCTCTTATCCATGTGACTAAAATTTCCCATTTTTCTCTTTTTTGAGAATAAAACACTTACTTCGAAAGATAAAAAAGTATTTAAATATTGGATTCTTTCCGTACCACATATCATAAGAATTATTTTCTTCCTTTAGGCACAACCTTTCCTTATTAGATATGTAGACCAATGTCAAGACATCTTCCTTCTAGAATTTCTCTGGTAGGTATTTTTCAATAAGCATTGTTCTATCCATGTTATTGATAATTCGATTTCTCCTCTAAACCATTCCATTTTGTAGAGGAGTTATCATAGATGAATGTTGGTTACTTATCCCATGTTTATTGAGATAATCCTACACCTGAATATTTTTAAATTCTATACCATTTTCAGTATTAAACTTCAGAATTTTTTGTCTAATCAACCGTTTTGATTCCCTCTGATATTTTTTTATTAAACTAAATACGTCGGTATTGTGGGAAATAACAAATAAACATGCCATCCTACTGAAATAATCAATGGAAATAACATTATACATCTTCAGGTTAAGGGATCTTGACGAGATAGGTCCACATACCCCTACATGCACCAATTCAAGCACTTTATCCGACTTTTTTTTTATTTTTCCTTATATGTCTTAATGATGATCTTCCCATGTTGAAAAAAATCACACAAATGAATACAATCACGTGATAGATTTGGAAGGTCTTGAGTTGTATCACATTTGACTAAATGTTTTATGGATGGTTGGAATAGATGACTAATTATTTTATTCCACAATAGGTTGTCTTCCTCACTAAATAAAAATCACATATCTTCTTCTCCACATACAAGGAATATGTCATCCTTTTTTCGTTTTCCCTGTAGAACAACTGCACCATATCTTCCTTTGAAGATAAAAATATTCTTATTTAATCTTATAACTTTCCCTAAGTTACAATGTTGAATGAAACTACCCATGTCATGATTGAGACCTTCATCGACTAAGACATTAGTATGTCTCATTTATTTTCCCTCAAACTTGGATTTTTCCAAGATAACTATTTTTAAGCCTTCATCGCTATCATGTTTGAAAACACATTCCTTGTCAGATTTTATGCCCATAGAAAGATCCTTATTGTCTATCATATGAGATTTTTATCCACTATCAAGAATCCATACACTAGAATTGTAATGACCCAAACCTTTTTTAATGAAAATCCCTAGTGATCTAATTAAATGACTTAATAAGTGAATTGGTTATACAACATATGCACTTCTTTTGTTTTTGAATTTTAAAATACAATTAATAATTGTGACCGTTTCTTTTGTAGCCATTGAACAGTGATAACATGATTAGTATACATATGGGTTTTAAAAAATCCTATTTACTCAGACAAAGGAAGCGATGGCCTCATCAAGAAGAATTTCTCCATACGAAGCCCATTTGTCGGAGCTCAGAAAAGAGGTGGCATCATTAAGATTATCTCTTGACCAAACCCAAGTCTAGCTCCAATAG
Source organism: Viscum album (assembly GCA_963277665.1). Taxonomy (NCBI): domain Eukaryota; kingdom Viridiplantae; phylum Streptophyta; class Magnoliopsida; order Santalales; family Viscaceae; genus Viscum; species Viscum album. The sequence continues at coordinate 480,107,492 of OY728130.1, read as the reverse complement.
GTTAAGATCTAATGGAACCGCCTATGGGATAAGTGGACGTTGATAGAGATCACCACGTGAGCAATGTTATCCGAGCCACCCCAGAAGTCTGTCACCATCGCACACCTCACCCTTCAGTATTATGAAGGTGTCTTAAGGGGTTATTTAACAAGACCATAGTACTATGGATATGTACATTATTTTTGGTATATAATAATTAATATACTTTAATTTTATTATTATTACCTTGTAAATAGTTTTTAAAGCACAAATAGTGTTTTTAGTTAATATTCAACTAAGAAATAAATTTCAATGAATTAATGGATTATTGTATTAAATAATATTTTAAAAAAATATTATTATTATTATTAAATTAATTTTTATTATGTATAAATGATTATATAATTTTATGAATGCAATTGTAATTTTTATTAAGGTTCGAAAGCCATTTTTGTCAAAACCCGTGAATTTTTGATAAATGTTGGTTTTTATTTTAAAAGTAAAAATTAACATATTTAGAAAACTATTTAGATAAAATAAACATTATTTCTATAATCAGGATGTCAAAATTATCCAATGGTGAATTTTTCATAATTTTCCGAGACTGTCGAATTTTTGGGTAAAAATTAAATACCATTTAAATATATAATGTGTTTTATGACATCATAATGACCCAATAGTGATTTAATCGAATACTATAAGCCTTATGTTCTGCAAATATATGTTTTAACATTAAAATAATATAATTTTGGGTTTTTTTGACTTATTATAAAAAGCATTAATGGACCCTATAGGGCTTATTAAACATCTTGTCTTTTTAAATTGTTTTTCTTGGGAGTGTGACTCACCTCCACATAAGCAAACCCATTATTTTAAGAATTTAGGAATTTGGACTTACTGTTTTCCACTTCCCTTTTACAAAAAACATGGGCAAAAACCATGGGATGGTTTGTGTTTTGGATTAGTTTAATGTGAGGTGTCCCAAACCTAAATAATAAAGAATTCCCTCACCTTTCCAATATAAATCCACCCATGCTCCCACTTCCTCCTCACTCAAAGCCTTTTGAGTTCGTCCAACCTCTGAAATCATCTTTATATAATCCTCCCATGGTTCCCCAAGCTCCCAAGACACCTCTCTCAAGGCTCTCTCAAGCCTTTGGAAGCACACTTCCAAGTAAGAGGTTTCCTTCCTTTCTCATTTTTTTTCAATATTCTTTAAGCTGTTATGCCCTTTTATTTTCAATTATAAATTTTGGGGTATGGTTTAGTACCTCCACCATACTTCCCTATTTATGTTTTAATGATGTTATACCCCTTTTTATCTCATTAAATTCCTCTCATGTACACCCGTTACTATGCCAAAACTCTGAAAGAAATTTCTCTCTCATCATTTACATTCAAGAATTTATTTTGTATCATGAATCTAAATTCAATTAAATTTGTTGGGACATGTATATAAATTACCCCCTTACTTTCCATGTCATTTAAATATGATGATAAACAATTTTATCTCTCATCAACCATTTTTATGAGTTCTTATGTAACGCCGCTATGCTGCCGAAATTACACCGTGTTTTTCCAAGCCAAAGTCATTGTGTAGTGAATACCATACCCATTTATCTATAAAGGGTATTCACCTTTATGAACATTTATATACTTTTTAAAGAGTTTCAAGTATTTATTCCTTCTTTTATCATGGAATAAATAATTATTTTGAATGATTCAATGTTTTATGATCCATGTGGCACACTTATGCATGAAATGAAATGTTTAAGAAGGGTGCGCCCTGATAGCGCTCCAATGCATTGGGTAAAGTATAGTATCAAGATATGTTATGTGCAATGGGTTTTTACTCATTATAATATATGTGAAAAGAGGGTTTACTTGTGATTAATGTGAAATGATGGTTTACTCATGCTCCATGTGCAATGAGCCTTGGCTCATGCTAATTCCATGTTAAGTGTTGTTTCCACATTTCCATGTTATGATTATCATGCTTTATCATGCCTTTATATTTATGATTCCCTTATGATCTATTGAGATTCCTATTTTCTAACATGTATTGTATTCCTCATGTTATTCCATGTTTATTTCCTTACTGGGCTTTATAGCTCAATCTTTTCTTATGCATGTCCTCAGGTTAACCCATGCAACGCTAAGTATGAGGGAATGTAGTGGTCATGTAAATAAGGTTTTCAATAAGGATGCTGTATTTCATTTTTTAAGTTGTTATGTAATGATACTAATCCCTAAAGATACTAAACCTCTCTATATTCTATGTTTTATCAAGTGAGGTTTATGTATTAAATTATGTTTAATTGTGTAATAAATGGTCAGGGTTGTTATAGGAATGATCTGATGCTTTAAGAGAAATTTCCATAACCACTGCCTTCTTGTCGCTTTTCTTTCCGATACATGTTTTTTACTTCATACATGGTATAGATTGATAATCTTTATCTTTCTAAGAGTTTTATGGAAAAAAATCATCATTTAGAGATAAAAATCATTTTTTTTTATTTTCATCTCACTTGATTATTCATTGAGTTGCTACTTTCAACTAATTTGGTTATACTTTGATACATTCCTTTGCACGGTTGATGTACAATATCTTATCATGTGACAAAATCCTCCATAACAAAAACATTTCCCTCGAAATATATCATAGAGTATTGATATCTATTTCTTTACTTATATTGTTCTGGTGACCTTAAATATATCTTGTATATGGAACAAGCATTTTGTGAGTGTCCCATATTTCCACAACACTAACACCAGAGCATGGTCCATTCCTAGGTGTCACTTATACATCAATGTTTTATCCTTGGGTTATCTAAATATTTTGATTATACTTTGTACGCAAATAAATCCCCAATCTTAGAGTATGTTCTTATGGTCTGACTTCAACCATTATTGATTTCTGTTTTTATCAAGAACTATACTGGCCTTAACATTTGGATTTTTCTATTTCTTCAGTTCTGCTGGACCTCTATGTTCCACTGTCATCCTTTCTGTTTCCTAAATGATCTTTTTCTCGATATAATACTATGAGTCGAGAGACATTATTGATCCTTAACACTTCAATGAAAACCAAAACTTCCTATCCAAGTTATTCAATACATTTGATTTGATTTTTTCCAGTTTTAGTCCAATTATATATTTCATTTTTCTATTATTTTATTTTCAGATTTTACTAAACAAAATTTTCTAAGGAATTTAAGACTTCATCTTTCAATTTATTCATTCAGGTTATACTTCTCTTCTTCCTCCAATTTTATATAAAGTTTGTAATCGTGAACCACTTTGTCATATTTATTCGTTTTGGATCTCCAAAAATTCATCTCCTCAAGAGAGTCTTATAATTCAGCTTTCAAATCAACTCTTACATCAACTTATTCTTCATCATTGTTTCTTTATTCAATTTTCTAGTAGTTATTGACAAATTCCACCATTGAATTTTCTATACAATATTTTCAGTTATCTATATTTTCAACCTAATATTTTTCTGAACTTTCATTTTCTTGCGAAATATGATTATTCCTTTTCCTGAAATTTCTCTTAAAATTTTTCTTACCTTTTATAGAGGCTGAATACTTCTTCATGTAACGTTAAACTTCATCCTCATCATCTTTTTGAAACTTCTTGGGGTACCTTTATATAAGATTTCCAACCTTTCCACATTGAATGCTTGCATGTGGGAGTTTCCCTTTGAACATTCTTTTTCCTATTTATATATTTTATAAAATTAGTGACATCACCTCATCCATCTCTTCTTCTTCATGTCCTTATTCAATGTTGAGTGTATTCATGGCATTGTATGCCACCTCTTTGGAGTTTTGATTTTCCCCAAACTCATAATCGTCATTTCTTATCACATTTGAAACTAGAGTAATATGAAAGATATCCCATGTCATCTATTTTGGATCTTTAACTTCAAATATAGAAACATTTGGATTTAAATGAGGTGAAAGTCTCCTAAATATGTGGTTAACAATATTTATATCTTCGATAATTTATTTGAGACCACACATGTCTTTCAAAACAACATTCCCCTGGTCAAAGAATGCATCAACAGACTCATTAGAGAATATTCTTAGATCTTCATACATGTTCCATAAAACCTAATACATTACCTCTCTAACCTTTTCTTCTCCCCCATAAAAATTTAGAAACTTTTCCACATAGCATGCGATGTCATGATTGACATCACTTTTGTATAGATTTCATTGTATATGGATCCCCATAGGGCATTTATTCCTTTAGAATCAACATATAATTCCCTTCGGTCAGCTTATGATAAAACACCACTATCCACACTGTCCAAAATACCATACATCACTACTACAAGGACATTCATTCATAACAATTGAAAATAATGTTGCATCTGATTCTTCCATAATTGAAATTTTTTTGCATCGCAGATCAGAAACCCTTTATAATTAAAAACCTCCATGAGAGAGACCAAAAAATTAACCTTTGGATCTGATACCAATTGTTATCCCAACTAGGTTAAATAACCTAATAGGGGGTGTATCAGGGTATGGTATATTAAAAAACTACCCTTTTAGATCTTGTTTCATTGTTAACAAAACACTCTTCTCTCTCTTTCCCATAGATGTGGATGAATAAAAATGAAAGAATACACGATAAATAAAAATTTTACTTGGTTCACCATCACTGGGATACATCAAAGTAGCATACAATGAAAAAGTGTTGATATACCAAATCCACTACAAGAGAACTACTATTTAGAGAGTTCCTAGTGGGCTCACTATCCCTCTTGGTTCACAACCAATGACAATATGAAAGCTTATTGGTCTCTCAACTGAGTTGTGCTCACTGCTTCTTCAGAAGATCCTCCTTTGATTACTTTAATCAATATGTTTTACACCTCATCTAGTAGATCATTATGTTCCACTTTCATATGTAATATGAATAACACTTCACCACTTATTTATGGGGAAATACATTATAGATCATAATTTTCCTTTCACGAAACCTTTGAATGTATTGTGTGCAAAATTAATTAATTTCTGTACAAAATTTAACATTTTTATGGATGTATAACATGAATGAAACTTATATCCTTTTCACACAAATCTCTTTTCATTAAAATCCATTTTTTACAGCACTTATGTGATTTAGATACTTGATTTCCTCAAAGGGTTGAGCTACTCAACTGAGGGGGGTAGGCATCAATTTATAGACCATATGACCCTTTGCGCAAAATCCTTACATGTCTTCTTATGCATGAGTAAGATTTCTCAAAGTGTAAAATATGCTGATTTAATGTTTCATTTGACACATAACACTTTTTCATGTGAATCACTTCATATTTATTTGACAGGTGTTCATAACTCAATTGTGTTAGATAAGTTCATATTTTCATAATTTCAGATCTTGCATGTGATTCTTTCCTTTTACATATTTTGATGAGATGATTCTGAAAATTCACCTACATGTATGATTTCAATTCTCCTTTATTATTGCATGAAACTTCCTTTTCTAAAACAACCTTTCTCCATTCTCCAAATTTTGGACCCAATTATTTTGAAAACACTGGGATACAATGAAGCTTTGTATACACACCTTTTGTACCACCTTTAGAGCATTAATTCCTTTTTCTTGGATATGTGTCTATATAGATTGTCAAAAATCTCTATAGAACTCCACAACTGATCCTGAAAGTAAAATTTTTCAACAAACACAATCAACCCAAAAACATCACAATGTTACCTTGATGGATTTTTCCAACAAAAATTAACATAAGTCAACCTTTAAATCTATTAATAAGGTTAATAAATCTAAAAATTTAAAACTTCTCCACATATATTTTTTTGGACTAGAAAATTATAAATATCAGTTGGTCGATCTAATGTTTTAGTTTTAGTTTATTATTTTTCAATATTTACTTAGGTTTATTTCCGAAAACATAAAACTGAGGTTTTATATGTGTTTTAAATATTTTTTAAAATTAATAAAAATGAAATTATTTTAAAATAATGTCATTAAGAAGTGATCATGGGAGAATTTTTGAATCAATAATATAATTATTTTTTCTTATACTTGGATATTAAAAAAACCTTCCATGATCCAATAAAATCTCAAAAAATGGAATTATAGAAAGAATAAATAATACTATTCAAGAAGTGAAAAGAAATGTGATAAATGAATATAGTATTGTAATTTATTTTTTTTATAATAAGTCTTCAATATTGATTTCCATATTATGAATAGAGTTTTAATAAGACCCTTTCTGAAAAGTACACCTTATGAATTCTAGAATAAAATAAAACCTAAAGTTGGACGCTTTAATTTTTTTTGGATTTATGGTTTTATATCTTGAATACTATGGAAACAATTTGTAGATTTGATCCAAAGGATGATTAAGGAATGTTCCTAAAATATTCCTCTACTTATAAATCATATAGAGTGCATAATAAATAGTCAAGGACAGTTGTGTAATATGTTCATGTTGATTTTGATGAAAGTGGTCCATTTTATCATAGAAAAAATCAAACAGATTAAGTCATTGATTCATAAAAAAACTTGAGACTTTAATATCCTAAAAATTATTTTGAAAATAAATTATAATATGTTGAAATTTAGTTCAGTTTAGAAGAATAAGAATTTGGTGAACCCGAAAGTGTCTTACCTAGATAACCTAGAACCTTAAGGGACCATCCTTTAATTTTTTAAGAGATATAGATAGATAAGTTAAGAGTAAATAGGAGTATAGGAAACCTAGATGAATCCTTTAAATTCCTATCAAAATTAGAACCTAAAACCATAGAAGAATAATTATATGTTGAAAGTTTGAAAATACCTCATCAAGAATAATTTAACTAGTTTAAAAAAATAATGTTTGGGAATTATTTGATAGGCCACCAAATCATCAAATAATTGGAACCATATGGGGTTTTAGAAATAAGAAATATGAACAAGGGAAAATTACTAGAAATAAATATAGATGATTAGATAAGGGATATAATTAGGAATAATTGATAGATTATGATGAAACATTTCCCCTATAGCTAGATTAGAATCCATTAGAATACTTTTACCTTTTGCATCATATATGAATTTTATATTATATCATATGGATATAAAATATATGTTTTTAAATTGATATTTATTAGAGGAATTATATGTTGAAAAACCTATAGATTTTGAATATCCACATCTACCAAAATCTATTTTCAAACATACTAAATCCCTTTATGGACTAAAAAAATCACAAAGAGCTTAGCATAAAAGATTAAGATATTTTATACTGATAAATGATTTTTATAGGGTTGTAAGATCCTAATTTATTTAAGAAAAACTATTGTTCTAAAATTTTATTAGTAAAAATTTATGTGTATGAATTTATATTTGGACCAACTAACAAAAATATTTGTAATCATTTTTCAAAACTTATGAAAAAATATTTTGAATGAGTATGATGAGAGAATTGAATTTATTTATTGTTTTTAAAATCTATTAAAAATATTATGGGAATTTTTTAAATCAAAGTAAATATATTTTTGATTTTTTGAAAAATGTTTTACTTGAAAGAAGTAAGTCATACATAACTCTCATTTTTACTAATATAAAACTTGATTTGGATGAATCCATAAAACCAGTTGATAATAAGTTATATAGAGGTATAATTGGTAATTTTCTATATCTTAATTCTAGTTCACTAGATTTAATGTTTTCTATCTATATTTGTGAAATATTTTAATCAAATCCAAAACAATCCCATATAATTTATATTGAAATATTTATAGATATGTAACATGAATTATTTTTCTATATTTAATTTATCAAAAAAATTAGACTTCAAATTAATTTCATATTCAGATTCTAATTTTGGAGGTTGTAGGTTAGATAGAAAAAGTACCTCAGAAACCTATCACTTTTAAGGGAAATCCCTAATTTCATGATCTAGTAGGAAACAAAATTCCGTTGCATTTTCGACAACTGAGGAATAATATATTTCTTCTAGAAGTTGTTGTGCACAAGTGTAGTGGTTGAAACTCACACTTATGGATATTGGAATAAATTTTAATAATGTTCCTATTCTATGTGTCAATAAAAGTGAAATTCATATTTTTAAAAATCCTATGATTCACTAAAGGAAAAATTATATTTATATATGACATAATTTTTTATGTGATCAGGTCCTGAAAGTGGCTATATATTTGAAAATTTTCAATACTATATATCAATTAGATATTTTCACTAAACCACTTCCAACTTCTATTTTTGACTTTATTGTGAGGGGTTAAAGAATATTTAATTTTAAATTAAAATTTTATTTTATTTAATTAATATTATAATATATTTTTATTTTAAAAGTCACCTTAATTTTTTTATTTTATTCGGTTTATTTTAATTTATATGTTTTAAATCAATGTTAAGATTTATTTATTAGTATATATTAATTTTTTAATAAATTATGTATTTATTTGTCTTTTTGAAAAATATTATTTTCAAAATTAAAATTCCATATTGATAACTATGAATATTTTGGCTCTAGAATCCAATCTGACATCAATAAAACCATCATAGATTACCTCTCTCACTTCTACCCACAGTGTCACACCCTTTAGACTTTCAGTACTCATGATTTCACTTTGAACTCTAGAATATGCACCTCAATCCTTTATATTTTTTAATGGAAAAGACAAAGAGTATAGAAGAAGGCGGTCTGAGTGAATATAAGTTCCATGGATCTTTAAGGTCTAAAAGAAGAGTCTTTCAAGGAAAGGTCCTCAATTTTGAGTGGATAATTTAGATGATTCTATTGTTAAAGAATGATTTGTCTTTTCATGGTTTGAAATTTATTTTCATTTCTGACTATTCTATATACATTTTAGATAGTTATGAAAAAGATTTTTATGAATAATATTAGCTTAGATTTGTTGACATTGAGGATATAGTCTATTCAAAGGTGAAAAATGTGGACTTTTCAGTTTCTTCTATAGAAATAGCTGAAAATTTTCATTATCCCTAGGAAGGGTTTTTTTCTTTAATTTTTGATCGATTGAAGGTGTAGAGGATAAATATGAGTATATTATGTCTTTAATTTTTGGATATAACTTTATGATGAAGATGTTTGTGAATGATATTGAAGATTACCAAAAGGTTCTGGTCAATTATTTTCAATATAAAATATTTCCTAGGATAGATGTGCTCAAGAAAATCCTTTTTATGAAATATATAAAATTATTTTGATGTTAAGTGAAATGACATTGATTTTATGTTGGTATATGCTAAGGTATATGAATAACTGTAGTAAAAAAATGATAAAATTTCTTTCTATAAATATAGAAGTCCTGTTTCTCTGCTTCTATATAAAAATAATAAGACACATGACATTTAGATAATCGTTATATGCCAACACAAAAAAAATCTTCTAGAACCCTATTTTTTTATTCAATTTGGAGAAATAAAAAGGGAAATATTATTCCCATAGGTGTTGATAATCTAGATGAATCTGGTGGTCATGCTTATGGGGATCACAAAATCAATATGTTTACTAGATTAATGTGGTTTCATGATGAAGAAATTGGTGAATCAATAATAGAATAAGTTTATAAGGAAATTGGAAAAGGAATCATAGTTTATGTAAGTTATTAAACTACAGAAAGAGTATTCCAGTAGTGAGGATCTTGTTACCGAACCTAGAAGAGAGAAGAGCCTATGGTTTAGATAGAAGTGGTTGAGGTTAGAGATGCTAAACAACTAGTTTTTATAGGTGTTTCCATTACTCCTGTAGAAAGACCAATGTAAATTAAATATGAGAAAGAGGCTCATGGAGAATACTAGGTTAATAAATATTATCAAGAAGGTGAGAAGGTGAAAACACCTTTAGTTGAAAAAAAATTCGATTGAGAATAGTACAACTTCTTATCTTGTTTAGTCTTTGGAGAAGGATTTTATTGAAATTGGGGAGAAAATAGAAGTGTTTAATTTTTTTATTCTAATATAGTGATAATTTTGAAGGTTAATACCTTGATGTAATTGAAGATGGACAACCCTATTTAAATATAGAAGAGAAATATTATGATTCTCTAAATTCTCATATTAAATATTGGGTCTGAAAACCCAATCAGAAAAAAGAAGTTAATGTTAATTTTATAGATGAGTTGGATGTTTCTATAAAATATTCTAATGATCTATGAAGTTCAACTATTCCAAGATAAGAATTAGAATTAGTTCTATCTTAGATAAAATTTATAGAAAAAATTAAATTTCTAGAAAATATTTTGATCCTTTTTAGAGAGAAATAGATAATGAAATTAAGAAACTCAAAAAAGAGTTAGTTTCAAAGATATATTTTGGATAATTAAAGGAGTATCCAAGATTTCAATTTAAATCCATCATAAATAGATCAATTCAAGTAAGCAGATTCTACTTCTATTCATAAAACTTATTTAAAATTAATAAGGGGATTTTAATGTATTATATTAGTTTTTTTATAAGAAATGATCATATTGATAACTTATAGTGTGATAGTATTCCACTTCACACAGTTTTGGAAAATAAAAAGTATCTTATTAAATGGTTAACATCAGATGAATTAGGTATTGATTTTTTTTCAATTAGTTGGATAATATGATTAATATTTTTTACAGCCAGTAGAGACTATCTGTGAGTTTCTAAAGGTGAATTTTATTGAAAATATGAAAATGAGTCAAGAATAAAAGCCTTTGATGAATCAATGGGAAGGAACCTTGAATCATTATTTTGGGATACTAATGGTGGAGCTCAATGATTTTTATCAGATTATTTTTGATTTTCTTCATGATAATCCTCAATTGAACTAGTGCCTTAACCAACATCCAATCTAGCCTCTATGAATTTTTTATCTAAATATTTCATTTTAATAAAAGAATTTTTAAAAATGAAACTATTTTAATCATTATAAATTTCTTATTTATTTCTTATTTATCTTTCAAAATATATTGACTATGTAGAAAACATTATTTATTAGATTAACAAAACATTTACTCTTATTGTTGAAGAATTTTTATTTTGTTACATTCCATTTATCATAATTTGTTTTTCATATCAAAAAAGGTAGAGATATTTGGGTAAACCCTATATTATTATGAATTTTAGAAACACAACTTTTCTATAATATTCATTATTTATTTAGAGTTTATTACTTTAAATGAGAAATAAATTTTATTTTGTATCTCTTTAAAAATATTCTATTTGTGTTTAAATTTTCTACAAGTTTTTTATATGGGTTTTCTGATCATATAAAATGGGTAGATTTTTTGGAATGTTTTTTTGCAAAAATATTCATTGAATTATCAATGATTTTGATACTGACAAATACCCTTGTTTTTTACCAATGAAACTATTTTAAATGTTTTTTTGGATTATATTTCTTGAGAAATTTATCTTGTACTATAGTTATTTTGAGTTCAAATTTAATATAAATTATTCTAGAAGTATTTTTTATAAGTATAGAAACACTATTTATATCTTACATTTTAATAAGGATTCCTGGTTTGTGGACCATAATTTCAATAAAGAACCATACTTTTGTACCCTAAATTTTGAGTTAATGTATGGATCAGGTACCCTATTATATGGTAATATTATAGATCATGAACCATAATTTTGGAAGCAATATTATGTTTTATAAACTATTATATGGTTTATCGGTCCATATTTTTAACTCAACCATTCGCGATTTACCGTACTTTCGAAGTCTACCCTATATTTGACTCAGTTAACTATAGAGTTTAAATTCTAGAAATTTACTATGATTTATAAAATCGGTTTACTATAATAAAATAATGATTTAAATATTTTTAAAGGATGATTCAAAGGTCCTTATTCCATGGATTAAATCGTTCATATTTATAAGGAAATTTACAATTAACTCTTTTTGTTTAAATTTTAAATGATTGTCATTTATCAGGTGATATTATTGAATTTGTTTGAAAAGAATAAAATAAAGTTTCTTTATAATACAAAGAGTCATATAATTCATGGAGTGTATTGATTTTATGTGCGATGACGTCTCTTCTATTCTCTATAGACACACTTTAGATATACATGTTTTGATCCTTTACAATTTTACTATTTCATTTTTGTTGCAGCTGTATTATTTATGTCGTCAGATTTATTTAAAGATCATCTGTAACTAGTACCTCTTTGGAGCTATTATTTTTTGAAAATATTTATCTATAAAGAATAATATCCATTTTCAGTCGGTTTCTACTATAACTATGAGCTGAATTTGTTTCTAAAAAAATAACTAATCTTTTTTTAGAGTATCAGTTACTTGTAATCAGTCATGGTGGAGTTTCAAATTATAGCACTAATATAGGGATCGAGAGTTCCATGTGAAATAAAATATCTTGTTGTAATGTGTAAACTCCATGTACTGAGTTGAATAGGTCTTATAAAGGATGGCCTATTAAGTGGAAATCACCAAGCTTACTGAGAGAGTGTTGGTGGAGTGTACTAGAAGATTTATGTGCCCCAAGAAACTATTAAAATTATTGTGTTCTTCTTCTACGTATTTTTTTCAAATAATTTTCTTAATGAAGATAATGCTACATATATTTACCATTTATGAAGATGGATAAAATTTTATTCTTTTAAGAATTGTAAAAGGACACAATTCACTCCCCACTTGTGTAACTTTTTTTTATTCTGACCTAATACAGTTTCCTCCTAGATGGTGGCTCCTGATTAAAATTAAAAAATTATTAATTATATGACATTATATGTTATCTAATTTATATATATTTTAAATACTATACTCATACTGAGAACTAGAGGATAAATTTTCATCTCTTTCATGCGTTGATCATTATCCGAAAATCTCTTCCTACTAATCTCTTTAATATTTTAAATTTACTAAAATAGAATATAAAAACATATTTAACTGTAATTAATTGATAATGGGTATTCCAAAAAATACATAATAGGTTACATGTCATAATTAAGGAATACTAATTTGACTCAAAATCACAATAACTATTTAGTCAAAATTAATGTTTTCTATTTTTACTTCATTTTTTAGACTATATATATGTATATAGTTCTTTCCTTATTAATTCCAGGATTCTTATTTATTTGATAGGATAAAAAAAGTATCTAAAAATAATTTAACTACACAAAAATCAAAATTTACCATATATATATTACAAATTTGACTCAAACTCACTACACTTATTCGGTAAAAAATGCATTTTTTTCAAGATTGGTCTACTTCAGGTTTTTGACGATACATGTAGTAATAACTGTTAGAATAAAGTGACTATTATTACATTTGAAATATATGAAAATAAATAAAAAATATACAAATACACAAAAATAAGTATTGAAAATTTAGATATTACTAATTTGAATTGAAGTCACTGAAGAAAATGATTTGAAAGAACATAGAGGATCTAGACCACATATTGTCGATTCTATATATTATCCACCACTACTTTAGGTTCATAGTAAAGTCTATCATTTTAAGTATTTGAGTCATTATTGGTCAAGATAAATGGGGGTATTGATGGTGGAAATTCCATCCCCTCCATTATAGAAAATATATATTGGTATCACTTTTATGATGACAATGAATTTAGGTTTTAGAGGATCTTTCAATTAAAAAACTTGTTTCGACGTTGATGCGAAAATATATGGCTCATAATTAGATATGAAGCAACTAATGTTAATAACTATATATCCATATTCAGAAATAAATTTTCAATTTCATTTGGTTTAATCAAATCACTTTCATTTCATCATTGTGACTCAACTATGGGAGGAATAACCCAATATTTTTATTTTCATAATATATTTGTCATCAAAAAAATTTTAATATCAAGGATAGATATATAATGCAATTAAATAATAGTCTATCATTGATATTAATATAATTCCATCATTTTGTGTTCTCCTTTTCAATTCTTAACTAGTTATAAAATATTTGTATCCATTGATTCCTAGTGATTTTCATTCAAAATCCAAATTATTAGGACAAAAGACAATTATATTATTTCTCAAGACACAACATAAAATAATAAACTAAATACCCAAAATATATATGAATATTAAAATTAAATTATTATTTATTATTTTTTATAATAATAACTGTCATACCTTCGATTACAACCATACAAAAAACTATACTATATCAAGTCTCTCTCCTTATTAGAGTACTGAAAGATGAATTCCATATATATAAATATTTTATGTATACTAGATAAAAAGATAGTAAATTATTAATATATATGTAATAATACTTAGGATTTGATAACATATAAATTTTAAAATTAATTGATGTATTCATTAAAAAAATCATAGTTAAACTAGATCATGTGATGTTACATGTCCTACTCTTAAGGTTCAATTTATCCATTGTATATGATCCGAGAATTCCCCCTATTTGGGGAAGTGGTGAAAAAGTGCCCTCAATTTTCTTATAATTATCATATTTATTCCTCATTTTATGGTTACATATTTTACTCACATCATCCAAATACATTGAACATAAATACATACATTCTTGAGCCAAATATATATTCACAATGAAACATTTGGGATAATTCCCATCCCTTATATAAGAATTTATCGTGTATATATTTATTTCATCTGGATACATCTAATGAAAACCAATGGGTCCTAAAAGAAGTATTTTAGTTTGAATACATAAAGTTATATTCTACATGAAAGTGAAAAAGGATATAGGGAAAAGTTTCTCTAACTCACACATAATTAATGGTTCCTCTTCTTTCATTTTTTTAAGAAACACTTTGAAAACATTTTATCAAAAATATCTCAATAGAAATGGAACAATTAAATATCCATTACCGTTACATTATTTGATAGTAAATGATGAATTTATATTACAATCAGTTCATGGACAAGAATGTGATATTTGTGAGTTTTAGATATTTTTATGTTTTACCTTTCTTATATTGATCAATTTTTATATATTTCTTGAATAACCATATAGAAACTTGAAAATATATAGTACTTATAAAAATTATTTTTCTCTAAATTTTTCATGAAATAAGAATACCAAGAAACTTTCATGTTATTTTAATCGATACACTCAGGATGAAGTTCTAGTTTGATACCCCAATCCATTAATTCAGGCCAGGATTATAAATCATCTCTGGTCTTCCCCTTGATAGTTAGAATGATTGAGAGAAAAATTTCACATATGTTTTTCTCAATGTTAATTATGTCCAAATAGGGACAAAAAAATGTTTAAGAAACAAGGAAAATAAAAGAGAATTATTTTCTACCTCTAATTAAAATTTGATTAATAGAAAATATTCATTCCATTTCTATATTTCATCAAATGTTTCCTGAATAAAAAAATAACCTTCTAAATTCATTAATCACATCAATTTTAGACATATACTGAGGTGGATTCCTAGAACTTAATGTTATTATCAAACCTTATAATATTTGTTCTAAATGGAATATCCATTTTCCAGAGTCGTTGATGTCCCATAAATCAAAAACTAAAATGATATTTAAGACTCATAGATAACACATACTTCATAAAAATATGAAATAATAGTTTACCATTTGTGTTATAGTAAGAAATCATTTCATAAGTAAGAAATACATTTCTCTCCCACATAAGTACACAAATTTTATGAAATATTTCTTCTAAATAAACATTGTATGTGTTCAAACCCACATTTAAAAGCTAATTAAACTATTTTATTAAATATTTAATGTAATATTCTATATCATTTCTAAGATTTTAAGGTCTAGATAATAGTATATTCAATAAAGTAAATGGTTATTTCATACATGCCCATGAATGAAGGTTATAATTGTGAATGAAAATTGTTCATCTTTTTTTGTGAAGTAAGAATCTAAAAAACATATTAAAACTATCACATGATAGTCCCAACCCATCATTACATACCTCAGCTGCAAAATTAGTATACTATGTGCCAACTATTTTCCTTGATAATCAATCTACATGATGACCCAACTCATAATTATTATTTTTTCTCTCATTATCATTCCATTGCATATTTTTTTATATTTCATTAGGCATGAAAACTCTTTAGAGCTTAGGAATAAATTGAAAGTATCACATTAAAATTTGTGGAACTTGATATGGTGTTCTGTATATTTTTGGATTTCATAGAGATGAAACACATTCTTTAAAATCATTTAATTCTACAATTTATTCCCATAATAAAATTCATTCTTTCTAGAAATCATGAATTTTATTAGTTGAAAATTCAAGGTGATAAATTAACATCCTTGATATATAACGATTTGAGAGAATATTTGCAACATCAGGAAGAGACTCTATTTAAAAGGTATGAATATAATTAAGATAAGTATTAGAAATTCTATACATGGTTTTCTTATGATATTTTCACATTAAAAATTACAACTTTTTCATTTTTCTGCATGACTGATATACTAGAGTCCTTACATCATCCATATATTTTTTCACTCTATCGACATAATAATTTTCAATAGTTACATCATGTGTACTTTTGTCAATGACTTCTTTCATTGGAATATTTTATTTCTCGTAATGATGAATAAATGGAACCTTCTCAAATATCCAATTCTCCATTACAATTTTTTCATTTCACTCATGAATAGTCTAGGATTGATTTCTCCCCATTATGTTACTAAGAATAACAGTTTATTGAAAAAAGAAATTTTTCTATATAGTAGATAACTTCTTTCAAACTTAACCAATGTATTCTGACACTATTATAAAATTTCCATCATATAAATCCTCCATCTGAAGCATTGTTAAATGAAAAATCCAAATCCAAATTATTTTGAAACTTGTTTGAGATTTGATCTGTATCATAAATCCAAACTCTATCCATTATATTATAATAAAATATTTTTTTTATTAAAATAAACATAGCAGACTATAGTTAGAAGATTCATGGAAACCATGAATCGTTTAAATAAATTTTAAGGAAAAAAATAATAATTCCAAATAAAAATACATATAAATATTATCAACCACATAAAATTACAATATAGTAAATTTCTAAAATATATTTCGATGATTTTTTTCATTTCATACTTGATAAAAATATAGGTTATACTTATATAAAAATAAAATCCTTATATCATAGCATCATATGTAATGATTAAAAATTTCATTAATTACATTTCATGAATTCTAGTTTTACTAAATCAAAACAATTCAGTTAAATACACTTTATACATCCAATTTTAGAATAAAATGATACTCAAATAAATAAATATTCATAAAAATTATAAAATAAACCAACAATCACTTAAGTCCCTTTAAAATTAAATGGTTTCATCAACTATAACAAATAACAATCCACACAATCACACAAGTCACAATTAATCAAAATTAAATCACATTAGTCCCCATCAACTTTAGGGGACGACTCTAACCCTATCTATGGAACACAATGATGTTTCACCAAACCCATGACACTTTACCCTTATCCACCCTCTAGGGGGTCATTACTAGCAACCCAGACTCACCCACACTACTAGAAATTTAGGCTATAGCCATGGAACAATAGCCATGCTTTTATAGGTCTGTGGATATAGATTTTTTATTGCGACAATTTAATTAAACCACTGTGGGTATATGTGGATGTTAGTTTTTTACCAATCTATATCGGGATGCTCCTCTTCCCCCGATCCGAAAACCTATCACCGTGAAAACCTCCCCCAAAACAACATGTCCTCCTACCCCATGACCTCTCTCACAGCGACACACTCTTCCCCAATGAACACGCTCATAGTGGAACCCTCCTCCCCGATGACCTCTCTCACTACGACACCCTCCTCCCCGACAACCTCTGTCACCATGGTTCCCTCCTCCCAGACGCTTCTCTCATAGTGGTGCCCTCCTCCCCGACGACCTCTCTCATAGCATCACCCTCCTCCCTGAAGACCTCTCTCACCGCGACTCCCTCCTCCCCATCGACCTTTGTCACTGAGACACCCTCCTCCCCGACGCTTCCAATCAACGCCACCCTCCACAGTATTTGATGGGATTATTTATGATTTCAAACACACTCTTGTTGTCACAATAGATCACTATAGGCCAAATGATCATGATTTAAATCAAACTCTTTTCTTACAAATATATATTCCACTAAATTTGGCCTTTTTAGACCAAACAATCATGATTTATTCATCATTAGAAAATAGAACCAATTCACCTTTATCATATTTGATATCTGAAATAAGATTTTTATTTCAGGTCTTATGAGAGGTACATCTTCTATCAAAAAAACAAAAAATTGGGAATGTATACATCATTCAAAGAAACAGTAGATACATTTTCATTCTGATGCAAATTCATATTTTCCTATGACCATTGATGAACTTCTTCTGATGTTTGATACTAATGAGGATATTTTTTATCAGAACACTCCCTTTCATCATGAAAAACTGAAATACATTTTTCTATATGTGTTGGAAAATGTTTTACACTACCGATATCCTTGTTTATGGTTTTTAGGAGTCACCTCTCGTTATACCCTAGTAGCATAGTAGGCATCCTTGTGTTTATATCCATCACACAAAAAACAATAACTATTAAAATAATAAGATTATGATGGAATTTTTTTTCCTATTTTTTGGTTTTTTTTCTCTCTAAAAAATCATTTTCCATATAGAAATAATATTGGATTTGTCTAATTTTTTTTACAATAAAAACACCAAATATTTTGTTTCATTATCCCATTTATGACAGCTTTATACTTAGGCTATCAATATTATCCCAATTTCACTTTCATCGAGATATTTTAGGCCCATGTTCTGGAATAAGGTGTGGTTTTATACTCCATTTCATCACATTACAAATTATATTTCTCTTTATTTTTACTATGACACACCTTTAGAATGGAAACACTCACATTAAAAAAACACTATGGGATATATTTTTCTTCAACTACGACTTGTTTCTTTGAGTAACCAAATTTCATGTTTGGTGTAAAGATTCATTGTCATTCATTACACTTATAACATCAAACCCTTAATTCTACATCATGTTCTTCATCCCCCCTAACCTATTATTTTACAGTATTAGACAAACCATCATTGATTCACACTTGTTCCTCCACATTGAGCTTGTGATCCACTCCTTGTCAAAGATACAAAAATTTCCAATTTTCAATTTTTCAATCTATGCTATCATTTCTGATTTCTCAAACTCTTATTTTTGTATATAAATATTTGGGTTAGGAAATTATAAATTTTCTTTCTTGGGGTTATCTCTTTATTTGTGATTTTATTGAAGGGATACCTAACACAACACTTTCAGATCAACTCACCCCAATAATCATTCTTATTACTATATCTATTGTCAATTAATGTTATATCGATAACATTCACTAATGAATCATAACCATGGTACCTAAAATTATCAACTTCTTCCACATTAGACTCATCTATACATCCTTATAAATGAGACAAAATATTTTTTATTCTTGATGAATTTTTATCTCATATATCTCATGGTTTTATCACTTTTAAAAAAATATATCCCTGAACAACTCATCATCATCATCTTGATGGTTTTTAAAACACTTAGCAATTGTGTGACCTACCTTGAAACATTGGAAACAAACAATTGGAATCTTACTTTGGAATTATCATCTTCCCCTCTTAGGGTTTTTGGGAAAAATTATATCACATTTTTTACCTCATATTCTTTTAGAACAACTTTAATAAAGAATGTATCTATTTCTTTAAATAAAACATCCAATTATTTTTTTTCTTTGGTATTATTATCATCATTTCATATTTTATATGTAAAATGTGTTCTTTGAAGGATATAAAGAAATGCATCATTTGGAACATTGTATTAAAATATAGACACTTTGGGATTAAATCATCATTGAAGTCTCCTCATGATTCATTTTAGGATCTTGGTTTCAATAATATATTCCCCATGAAGATTCTTTTCGTCATCAAAAGCATCAAGATGATTGAAGAAATCATCAAATGTTTTGGTCAAAACTAACCTTTATATTTTCATATTTATTCAATGTTACATGCATCATTTTATAAACCAGAACAAAGCACTACTTTAGTAGATTAATCATATATGATTATACGAGCCTACACATACTCTCAATTCGATGATCTTATTCCTCTTCCTATCATATATCTGACATGGTTGTTTATAGTAATTCTTCTTTGATACTGTAGTGTATCAGTTCTACTTCTCAAAATTCTCCCCTCATGAATTCTTAGAACATTATTTTTCATTTTTAAAATTTTATCTTCTCTAAATCCTACATGAATATCATTTCAATAAATGTTCTAGAAACCTCTATGATTTGAGATGTCACTTATGTTATCATACAAAGTCAAAATTGCTAACTCAGATTCAAAGTAGGATTTTTCATTATGATCTGACAAAAATCATCATGGTTGGTTAAATAAAAATTAAAAAGGAATTTAATGAGTTTTTAAAAGAGGAAAATGTATTAGATAACCATAATTATTATATTATAATCCCCCCATTAAACCTTATAATCCTTGAATTCTTTTTCCACTTTAACATTTGGTAATCTACTACTTCACCAAAATTCTAAAATTTCCTATAAAATGGTAATATCACACTCTTCTCTCAATCTCATTAGAGATTGTTTATTCTAAGAGGAGGGATTTGAATTTAATTTATTTATTTATATTACCATACTCTTCTCTTGGGCCTAATATTTTATTTTTGGTATGGGGGATGAGATTATTTTTATGATTTTTTATATTCATGTATAACTTCCTTATCTTAGGTTTGGTTTTGTGAGTATGGTTTGAGGGTAGTGGACGTTTTATTTTTATGATTACTTTTAATTCCACATTATTAGTTTTACCATTACTTTATTGTTATAATGTTTTCTTAATTTAAATTTTTATTTAAAATCATGATATCCGTATAACAAAATATTATAATAAAATGATGGATATATATATTACCTATACTATGTGTTATCCTATAAGAAATAGAAAGTATTTTTGAAAAATAATTGAAGAACTAAATCCATAATGATGATGAAGTGTATGGAAAGATGGTATCTTAAAGGATTCTTCATTATACTATCTTCAGTTATTATTTACTAAAAATATGATGAAATGTTGTGTTGATGATTTTATATTGAATCATATCCATGACAAGAATTGATTTAATAATGGTAATATAATGTAAATTAAAATATATACATGAACTATAGATTCAATAACATGGAAATGTTTTTCTAAGAGTCATTATCTGGAGATGAATTTGAGGGATGGTTCATGCTTAAAATTAATGTTCCTTCACTTTATTTTAGTTTAGATGAGGCATACTTATCATATTTATGTGAGATTAGGAGTTTCTATTATCCACTTGAGAGTATTAATCACTTTTCAATATTTCCCCCCCCTAGGATGATGTCCTTCAGTTTTGGGTTGGGTAAATAGAATTTTGAGGGAAGAAGAGAGGGAAAAATATTTCTATTTTGGGGAATTCCATTAGATGTGTCTTAGTATGAGGTGTGTAAGATATTAAGAGATATGTGGGATTTTTTAAGTGAGGGTCATGTAAGTTTTAGTGATTGGATTCATGATAGATTATGTTTATGATGTAGGCATTGAATTTGATGTATTGGATAACTATTGAAATTGGGTTTCATTACCATCTTACCTTTTGGGTTGAGCCAACCATTTTATTTTGTTTCTCCCCTCTTCGTTCTTTGGGTGTCTTATGGGGTATGTATATACGCATACCTACATGGGATTTTCCTATACATTTCATGTCTTTTACAGATGGTAGAAATATTGGATTTGAATTTAGTGGACCTGGTATTAGTGGAGCTTAGAAGTTAATGTTGCTATTGAACATGTTTGGTGGTCAAATCCTGGTAACCTGAGCCAATATCCACCCTTCTATTTCCTTTATAGTTGTTCTTAGGTTCAAGCCTTCGTTTCCTTTATGTTAGGGAAAATATTTTTCCCCTTATACTTTCGTATTACCTTTTTATTCATTAATGTAATTTCTATAGGAATTTTATTATAATGATTACTATATAAAAGGGGTGCAATAGGGGGGTGATGGTTGGGGGGGTAGTTGGGGTGAAGGGGGAAGGGGTGATAGTTTGGGGAGGGGGCAGTAGGGGTGAAGGGGGTAGGAGGGAAGTGTGCAGGGGGAAAGGAGGGGGGTAGGGGGTGTGGGGGTGCAGGGGGAGGGGGTGTAGAAGTCTGTGTGTGGGGGGGGGGGGTGTCCAGGGGGTGGGGGGTTGGGGTAGGGGTGTCCAGAAGGGGGTGGGGGTGTCCAGGAGGGGGGGTGTCTGGGGGGGGGGGGTTAAGTGGGTATGGTTGAGTGTGCATAGTGAAGGGGGAGGGGGCTGTCCTGGAGGGGGGAGGGGTGTTCGGGGGGGGGGGGGTGCATGGGGATGGGGGATATCCAGGAGGGGGGGTGTCCAGGGGGAGGGCAGTGTCCAGGGGTGGTGGGTGGGGGGTGTCCAGGGGGGAGGGGGAGGGGGAGGGGTCCATGAGTGGGGGGGGGGTGTCCAGGAGGGGGGTGTCTAGGGGGGTTAAGGGGGTTGGGGGGGAGTGTGCAAGGGACATGGGGTGTAGGGGAGGGGGTTTTCTAGGAGGGGGTGTCCATGGGGGTGAAGGGGGCTGGGGGAAGTATGTAGGGGGTGTGGGGGTGGAGGGAGGGGGTGCATGGGGAGGGGGAAGGGGGTGCATGGGGAGGGGGGTTTCCAGGTGTGAGGGTGTAGTGTGCATGGGCTGGGGAGGGGGAAAGGGGTGAGGGGTGTAGAGGGAGCGGGTTGTCTTAGAGGGGGGGGGGGATTTGGGGGGGGTATAATGGGGTCTCCTCGCAATCTGTAAAACCCTCCTCTCCCAATTTATCCATTTCCAGGGATCTTGATTTCTCTTCTAATTTGAAATATCATCTTAATTGCATGATTTATTTGTGTTTAACATTATCTTGTTTTAATCAACTCAGATAGATCAGTTTTCCACTGGATTAACCATGATTTTATTCTTGAATTGGCCTTTGATTAAATGTAATATATTAATCTCAAAGAATATGAAAATGAATATATTACTATCGAATTGGACTAGTCTTACATATGGTGAAAATGTTACTATTTATACATTTTAATTAATTTCTTGAAATTTGTGATAGGAAATGTTGTAATATTGAGAAACAACTTTAATTTGAACTCCGACACAGTGGCGGTGTCATAAGAAAAAATTTTCCCCTAGTTACAGAGCGCTTAATCGATTCACACATTAATGTCAAAGTAATTTCTTTTTTTGGATTCTTGATGGATTTTCATTTTTGATCCTTTTTTTATTTTGATGACTTGTATTGGTATGCAGTATAGGGATGCATGCTATGTAGAGAACTAATAACAAAAAATAATAGATTCAATTGATTTACTTCCACAACTTGAAATCGATATTGACGTGAATATAAAATTTAGGAGGTAAAGATTGTTTTATTCCACTTTTGGAAGACATTAATAACAATTTGTTGTATTTTTAATAAAATTGACTTGGCATACACCATGCTTACTGAATTGATGATTTCAAGTTTACTCTTGAGTGCGAAATATTTGATCTTCTAGACATTTCTCTGTATCATGGCTGGATAGTTGATCCCCAGGTATACTCTTTTTAATATTGAACCATTTTATTTTTTTAGAAAAAATATTTTATACATTTTCTTAGTTTACAGTTTTATTTTTTCCTTTTTCTTATTACCTTTTCTTAATATTCATGTTTCTATGTATATGCATGCATGGGGGTGTCTAGGGGGTGTCTGGGGGGGGGGGGGGGGTCCATGGGAGGTGTCCCAAAGGGAGGGGGTGTCTAGGGGGCGTCTAGGGGGGAGGGGGTGTCTAGTTGAGGAGGGGGTGTCCAAGGGGGGTGTTTAGGGGGGGGGGGTGTTTGAAGGTGGGTCCAGTGGGTGTATAGGGGGTGTTCAAGGTGGGTGTCCAGGGGGTTTCTCCTCACCATCAGTAAACCCCTCCCCTACCACTTTATCCATTTACTGGGATCTTGATTTCTCTTCTAATTTGGAATATCTTCTTAATTGCGTGATTACTTTATTTTTGACATTAAATTATTTTTCTCTCATCAGACATGATAGTTTTCCACCTGATTGACCATGATTTTATTCTTGAATTGTCCTATGATCAATTATATTACTTTAATCTTAATTAATATTCAAATGAATATATCGCTATTGAGTTAGCCTGGTCTTGTGTATAGCGAAAATGTTACTATTTATGCATTTTAATTATTTTGTTGTGATTTGTGATAGGAAATGTTCGACTACTAAGAAACAACTTTAATTTGAACTTCGACACAGTGGAGGTGTCACAGGAAAAATTTCTCTCCCTGGTTAAAGAACGTTTAATCGATTCAGACAGTAATATCAAAGAAATTTCCCTATTTTGACATCCTGATGGATTTTACTTGTTGATCATTTGTTGATTTTGATGACTTGTATTGGTATGCAGGATAAGGATGAATGATATGAAGATAACCAACAACAAAACATAGCCCATGCTTGCAGAATTGATGATTTCAAGTTTACTCTTGAGTGTGCACTATTCGATCTTCTGGACATTGCTCTGTATTATGGTTGGATAGTTGATCCTCCGGTATAAACTATTGAATACTGTACCTTTATATTTTTTAGAAAAAATATTTTATACATTATCTCACTTTAGAATTTTACCTTTTCCATTTTATTCATTCATTTTCTTAATTTGAATGTTTTCACGTATACGCATGCATGGGGGGGTTCGAGGGGGGGGGGGGGGTCCAGGGGTTGTCCAGGGGGTGTCTAGGGGGGGGGGGGGGGTGTTCGGGGGGGGGGTGTCTAGGGACTATTGTGATGAGTAATAGACATGAAAAAATGTATCCAACTACCACAAGTTTAATGATCACATAACTCATATCCTAAACCACTCTCAACTCATCTCATTAATAAAAACCTCCTAACAAGGTCATAACATTCAACTAGGGGATAATGTACAGTTTTTAACTCTCAACTAGAATAGATAATGTCCCTTTACTCCCCACTAAGTTTCCTACGATCCCTTATTTCATTACTAACAGAGGTGGACCACTATCAAACTAATGTTAATTTCTTGACTATGACATAGATAAAATGCATTAAAACACACCAATAGAATACTTTCAACCTTTAACATTGCCTCTTAAATATATACCCCCTATAAAAATCTCATAACCATGAATCAAAATTCATATAAACATAATACATGCACACATGTATAATTTAAGGATAATAATGGGGCTCAACTAAGGATTAAACACTAATCAATCAAATGACATTACACAGGGTACCAACCATGCTTTATATTTACACATAGAGATGATATGAATTGTAAATCCATTTTTAAAACCATTTAGAATACAAACACCATTCCAAGGAAAACGCATAACACTGAAACACAATCAAAGTAATAAATATGGAAATTATCATTTAAAGCCACCTTTAAAAATAAGGTAAATTATGAAAAGACACAGGAATAATATCTAAGAATCAAAATATCAAATTAAATAAAGTCTTCATCCTAAATAACCAACTCTAGAAAACACAAAAACCACTTTTAAAAACCTATAAATATTTTTAAAATATGAACACCCTACTTAAAAATATGAATTTCACCAAGTCACAAAAAAATCATTTTTTTTCAAAGAAACCCATAAATGTAATTCTATAAAAAACAAATAAAACAAAAAACACTATTTGAAAACAAAGTTCCACTGAACTATAAAAATTACCAATTTTTATAAACTAAAAAGTATAAAATCATGGATAAATGTAATGTCTAACCACCGTAGACCACTGACCAGTGCCCTAACTGGCAGACACTATGTGAACTCATGCACACCTCCATAAACATCAAAGGGACCACTATTCTTTGGGGTATAAGGAGGTATCATGGTGATTCGATACCCCTATATCAATGTGAAAAATCATAGATGAAAAAAATAATAATTATACACATCTGTGTATACCGAAAGAATACATAAATTGTACATAATAATAAAATGAAATTATGGAATAAGGAAAAAAATATATTGATCGACCACTAGACTGATCACATATAAAAATAAAAAACAAAAACAAATATAATACAATGAGGATCTTCTTCCACTCTAATTTTTACCTCACCCAAACTCCTGACATTAACTAAGCTATCCCACAAACCCATGAAAAACTTGATCTCAAGCCTCGTCCCTAAATATTCCTATAAGAACATGTGGAAGCTACTTGGGTACCCAAGTGTAATGGAGTCCTCAAAAGGGTGTGAGTAAAACTCAGTATCACCACCAAGGATGTCCCTAAATCATAATATCATATTTAAAGTTCATGTAGTATTTCTCCAAGAAAAAAAACCAAAAAACCAATTTAAAATATTTTAAAATTGAAATGTGTAATCAAATGTCAAAACATGGGACTGGGTTCACCCTGAGAGCCGTACATACCTACTTTGGCCAATTCTAGGGTGTCTGAGAACATTGTGAAGATCCTTCCAACCATATCTTTACCAAGGGTGACATACCCATCCCTATTCTAAACAATAGGTTCCCACTATCTGAGGGGACTGACTGTTCACCTGAGGTCCATGTTCACCCAAATATTAACCATAAGTCTCTGTGTTATCTAAGGGTCGTGTTCACCCTGAATTAATCATAAATCCCCAGGTCCCCCATGGGCTAATTTCACCCTTGTTTAACCATAAATCCTTGCATCACCGGGGGTTCTCTATAAATCCTTGTGTCCCCCGAGGCCTGTGTTCACCACAATTCAACTATCACAAGCATAAGGATCAAATACATAAATAAAATACATTTCACAAAAGAAATAAAAAAATGCCAAAGAGGTGTTCAACCCTTTCCATTCTAAAAAAATTTACAAACCCCATTTCCCAAACCCTTCAAAAATAACCGTTTTCATTCCATGTCTAAAAACCATTCAAAACTCATTTTCTAAAATACTATTTTGAATAAAATTTAAAAATACCTTTTTTCAAATACCCATTATCCAAAAATTCCAAAAAAAATTCATCTCCATCACTTAAAAATACCTTTTAAAACCAAACTAATTGACTATTTCATGTTACCATTTCCAAAGTAAATTCCAAATAACATTTACAAAACCATTTACCGTTTCCATTCACACATTTTTCATTTAAACGAAGAAATCCAATTTACAAACTAAAACCCCATTTACAGTTACTTTAATCTTCTCAAAACCATTTCAAAATATAATCCATTCTAAAATTACCTATTTAATTTCCTAAAATATAGCCTAAAATTATATTTCTAATTCCAGGTTCAATCAAGTTTAAGGGGAGTTTAACCAAGGAGGAGAGAATTCCAAGGAATTAAATTTAAAACATGTCAATGCTCGATGAGGATAGAATGACATCATGATACATTCAAATAGAAACATAAGAAAATATGGGATATGTGTAGGGATCCCCTACCTCAATTTAAAATATTTATGATTAAATACACTAAGGGATGACATCTCTTCCAGGGATTTCCGATCTCGGTACATGCTTATCCAAGCCCATATCGACCACTCGAACTCTCATCTCAATCCATTACACCTAAATTAATCAATTATAACTATTATAATTAATTAATTTAGCCCTGAATACTGAGAATAAGGCTGGATAACTCACTAAACCTTATCCATCTATTGAAACATGAAGCCTTAGGAAGCCAACCACCCCCAACACATCCTCGATCCTACACTGATCCAAATTCCCAACCAATTACACCAAAACATATAAAATTTAATTGATTTTTTTAAAACCTAATAAATATTGATACAATGACTTACCCTATCAAATCACTGAAAAAATAGGTGCATTAGGAATCTCAGGACTCCCTTATAATGAGCTACATGAACTCCCCTTGAAAATCAGGTGATTCCACCTCCAATTAAAACATAGGTAGAGGTGAAGGAAAATAAATAAAAGATGGAGAGGAGAAAAAAGAGTCCAATAGAGTCATAAAAAAACATTTTATCGGTGATAGAACCCTTTTAGAACACACCACTTTAAGAAGATTGTAGATAGAAAGAAGGGGGAGAAGTAACATGACCGCATAAGGGAAATACATGGAAAATAGGGGGAGAAGAATTCCAAAAACAAGAAGGAAAAGTGTTATTTTGACCTTTTAATTCCCCACTGAATAATTGGTGAGCCTATGAAGAATGAATATCCACTGGCTTTCCCACTGGTTAGCTAGTGGCTATCCCACAACTAGATGGTGGATGAAGGATGCAACCACTATAAAGCATAGCCACCTCGGCCTCCTCCTGATGATTTCCAAACCCCAATCCAAGCTTTTAATATATATTTCACATCAAAAAATACCCGTTCGAGCTATCTAAACTCTCAAAATTTGATTTGAAACACCAATTAAAAATTTTACCTGACCACAAATTAATAAAGTCAATTTCTTTTGAATTTGAAACTGTCCGTACAGAAACAAGGTATTACAAACTACCCAAAATAGCACTTATCATCCTTGAAAATTCTAAATGGTCATCCAAAAAAACATAACAACCTATTATAGTCACCAAAACCAATTGAAATATATATTTTCTATGGAATCCCTTCTTTTTATCACATAAACTTTCATTACATTTTACAAAACCGAGGATCTTTAAGGTTTAGTGTCTTGGAAACCAGGAACTTAAAACATGAAAACATAAAACATTCTTATTAAATACTTGAAAGGCTCATCCTTATGTTCATCCAAGGTTCATTACTGAATCTAATAACTTGGGGACATACATCAAGAGAAAATGTGACCAGAAGGCCCAGTAAGGGAAATAAGGGGAAACATTTACATGTGAACTTGAGATATATCAACAATGTCATGAAAAAGAAATTTAAGGCATGAAAAAGAAATCATGAGGCATATCATAATAAAAATAACATTTTTCATAACTTGAAGATGTGGCTACAACATTTAATATTGATAATCATTTCTGTTTCATGAAGTTCCATCCCCAAGGCGTCATTAAAAATTACCAAGGTTATTCACCAAGGCGTCGTTAAAATAGTCATCTCTAGAGATTAAGTCTTTACCCAATGCATTGGAGCGCTATCAGGGAACACCCTTGAAATGTCTTTATTATCATGTGATCCACATATATCATAATCAATTATTTCATAAGCAATCCATATAGCATAAAAATCATGGGTTTCATTTCATAATCATAACATTTTAAAAACTGTTTTAAAGACATGATCTTTGTGTCACTTTAAAACCCACAGAAAAGGAAGGTGGGTCTCATGTATGTAAATCCCAGAATTTAAAATAGAACATTTTGGTATATATGTGAATAAAAATATATAAGAGAGATATTTTATTATTAAATTAATAAGATAAAAGAACTTCATAAAAAGAGAGACATTTTGAGATAGAAATTCTGCAGCATAACAACTATGTTTCGAGGTTTTAGAAAACATTTAAAAGAGAGGGGACATGGGTCAAACATTAATAAATGACCCATAAAACATTAGAGGGAGAGAATATGAAGTATATATGAACATGGTAATGAAATTTTAAGGACATACAATTTTAAATGAAAAACATGGAAGGAAGAAAAAAATAAGATTTCTCTTATGAAAATCCCGCAGCCTAACAACGTCACTTAAGCTTCAACCAAAAATGAATTGACAAGATCAAATAGGGTCTCTCATCATATGAACATAAGAGTTCAGTATGATATATATAGAGATCATAACACAACATAATTAAAAAAGAACTTGAAATACTTGACATGAAAGTAGAACTTTGAAAAAGAGAAGGGTGAAAGAATCCCTTAAAAATTGGGCAGCCTAACGGTGTCACGTAAACTTAAACAAAAAAATGAATTTGAAAATATCAAATAGGGTCTCTCATCATATGGACATATAAGATAAGTATTATAGATATAGAGATAATAAACCAACATAATAAAAAGTAACTTGAGAGACTTGACATGAAAGTAGATCTTTGAAAAATGAGAAAGGTGAAAGAATCCCTTAAAAATTCGGCAGCCTAACAACGCCACTTAACCTTCAAAAAAAATGAATTGACAAGATCAAATAGGGTCTCTAATAATATGAACATAAAATATCAGTATGATATATATAGATATCATACCCCAACATAATAAAAAGGAACTTGAAAGACTTGACATGAAAGTAGAACTTTAAAAAATGAGAAAGGTGAAAGAATCCCTTAAAAATTCGGCAGCCTAACAGCGACACTTAAACTTCAAAAAAAATGAATTGATGAGATCAAATAGGGTCCCTCATAACATGAACATAGAAGATCAGTATTATAGATATATAGATTATACCCCAACATAATAAAAAGGAACTTGAAAGACTTGACATGAAAGTAGAACTTTGAAAAATGAGAAAGGTGAAAGAATCCCTTAAAAATTCGGCAGCCTAACGGCACCGCTTAAACATTCATAAAACGAATTGATGAGAGAAAGAGGGGGTCTATCATCATATGAACATGAAAAGGGCATTAAGAGGAATATAAAAGAACATACTCCATTATAAGGGAATGGATCATAAAAGAAATGAAATAAAATAGATTACTTGAAAAGAAAGAGAGAGGTAGGATCCCTTACCTTAAAACGTATATCTTAAAACTCATGTTGGGACCTCGAGGGCTTGGGGGAACCTTGGGAGGAATCCTTGGGAGGTAATGAGACTAGAGATTCGTTGGGGTAGAGTTGGGAGTGAAAAATAAAGGAGGTAAGGGTGGGTATTTATAGCGAAGGTGAGGTGATACTTTAATAATTTCAAGGGACACCTCACAATTGGTTTTCTCAAAACCATGGGCTCTCCAATGGTATTTCACATGGAGTTAGGCCACATGGTGCCCCCAATACAATAATTCATCAACTTTGGTCGGAAAACCCTTAAAATATCTCATGACATCATCGTGACACAGTTATGATGTCATTATACATACCGAAACCCTAAAACTGCATTTTTACTATTCAATGAAAATTGATATTTCTCAAAAAAATCCTAAAATTTCACCTTATTCAAATATCGATGCTTTGATTAAAAATATGAACTCCATTTTATAAAAAATAATTTTCTACATATTTTTAATTTAATTTTTCAATAAATACACTATTCACCAAAATTCCTTTTTTTCAGAAAAATCCCCAAAAATTACCATAACATAATATCGATTCTCTGAGTTCAAAAATAAACTCCATTTTATAAAAATAATTTTCTAAATATTTTTAATTTAATTTTTAATTAAAAAACACTATTCACCCAAAAAAACTAATACTTGACTAATAATTTATGGAACCATTATTGACCCATTTTATTGAATCACATTACTTAATCAAGGTTCCTATATTATATTAAAACTTTCTTTAAGTGAGATTACTAATCAATTTGGTCACATTACTAATCCTAAGCGTAAAATCACTATTCATAATTTACTATTCATCAAAAATTATGTTGATCTTTTTAGAATCCAAATTCCTTAATGAACACTTTTGCTGAAGACCATTTTTTTAAAATCATTACACATTTTTAATTATTTATGGTTTACATAAACATTTTTAAAATATCCTTTTTCTAAAATTAATCAAAAATATGCATATTATATTTATCTGGACATTTGAAAATTCACAAACTTCACCATAAGAAGAGAACACAATTTTTTTAAATCAAGGGATTACAAAAGGCAGTTACGGTCTCCTTACGTAGCCCCTTATAACCACATCATAGGACCTAAGTGTAAGGTGTGCTAAGGTGAGAGAATCTGAGGGCGGATCGGCTAACATCGCACGGGTAGTAATTTCTATCAGTTTGAACTTCTCGCGATGGCGATTCCGTTCTAGCTTCACACGATGAAGTTTGGCTTGGGTTTGGTCTAGAGAAAAGCCCAGTGGTGCTACCTCCTTCCCAAGTTCCGTTAGATGAGCTTCGATTGGCCTGAGACTACTGGATGAGTCCAACAAATTTTCTTTCTATATTAATTAACCAATATCACTTGTATTTAGAGACAAATATCGAAATGTTTAGTTTCTAGTGGTCATATTGATCAATGGTTATATAACAGTCGAAACCCAACAGTCTCATTTTAATTATACTCATGTTATCCAATGAAACAGTTTTGTTGAGTATAAAAAAATAAAATAACACACAAAATTAGGAAACAAGATTTATTCAAAATTTCGGGTCGTTACAATCTTCCCCCCTTTAGAAATTGCGTCCTCACAATATTTAAAACTGGGTTTTGAAATTTCATTGAAAGTCTCAGATTGGAAAAGGAGTCAGTAAAACTATTACTTTAAAATAAAGAAAGGGAAGTAAAAAGGTCACCCGAGTTAACCCATACTAGGATCCCACGTAGGAAAACATGGGCATGGAGGAAAAAAAAAGGGTCACGTTCTAAGGGAGAGTGATAAAAAACATGATTAGGAGAAAGTTAACAATAAGAAAATGACAAAATTATGATGGGTCAAACGGTATTTTATTTCCTAGTAGGAAACATTAACAAACAACGTTTTTGTTTTACGTTCCTTTTAATAGTTTTGAGGATTTCATTTAATACATAGAATAAAAACATAAGGAAATATACCTACCCTCAAGTAGAGTTTAATCCTTTAATAAGTTTCTACCAAAACTAATCTTTTCTCCAAACGATGAGCATTAAAAAACACTTGGTCTCATCAAAAGCACTAGAATCATCTTCTAGATAATCACATAATCTAAAAAATATTAACTATCTATTTCTTCCATCTTTATACATTATCCAGAAAACAGAAAGGGTAAGATAAAACTACTCTTAAAAAAGAAAGAACCTCATAGGAGGGGAAACTAATTTTAAATCTTCAAAATTCCACGGTAATACCCAAAGTTCATCATAGACCACTACATAAATAACTGCCCTTAAAATTCCTCAAAATAACCCAAACTAAGATTGAAACCCAAATACAAGAAGGATTTGATAACATAATCTTCCAAGATAAAATTTATCGTTCATATCCAAACAACATCAACCCCTCCTAACATCTTATAACAAAAGTAAATAACCTAAACATATTTTCCCCAAGATAGGTCAATCATTTCCATAAGTAACCTATATTACCATAAGTTCACCATAATTTCATCAATTCTTCAAAATATAAGTCAACCTTTAATCCTCAAAGAAAATACCATAGTATTCTATTTACCTCGATCATATAGGTTTTCCAAAATAGTAAACATCTTCCAAAATAACAATCATCTTTTAACCCTCTAATCAACATTATCCTTAGGACTTCGTCTTCTTCTTCCTTGATGAATTTAAGCATTCAACTAGGCACCAATTATTAATTGTTATTTTTGATAGCTGGTTTGGAATAATCACAATATGGTCAACTTTATCTCTTGACATATCTTGTCATATTAATAGGGAAATAGTCACATTTCCTATCATGTTGGTTGTTGGGACATGTTCTTCCATTTTATGCCATTAACTAAGAAAAAAAAGTATAATTATGGGGCTTAAATACTTAGCCAATAATCATGAAAAGGAAACTTTAATCATAGAAGGATAAACTTTTAGAAGAAAAATATACCCTAACTTGTGATCCCCTAGGTTCCAATCTAGGTTATCCATGATCATATATTCTTATCTGAATCTTTATTTTATTTTATCTTTGTTCCATTAATAATGGTTCATACTAAGCTTATGAATTTACCAAAGAATATCCCCTGGGAGTGTCATAACCAAGAGTTCAGTAAGGCCCATTGTCGTGTACCAGTTACCGTTCGAGTCTAGCTCAAAGAGGTGCTTTAGAGTTTTACCCCTATGTACATTTGTTCCAGAGCCACCTCTACCTGCTCGTATCCAGACAGGGATGTATTTTCTTGGCAACCCCTTACTCAATACTCACCAAAATACAAGGAAGATTTTCTATATTGAAAATTTTCTATAGGCCTATTCCTAAAGTTTTCATATCCTAATTTCCAAAAATAACTAAACCATACTTCGATACCAACTATGGCATCCCACCTTTTTATCACATAAACTTTCATTACATTTTATAAAACCGAGGATCTTTAAGGTTTAGTGTCTTGGAAACCAGGAACTTAAAACATGAAAACATAAAAAATTATTATTAAACACTTGAAAGACTTATCCTTATGTTCATCCTAGGTTCATTACTACATCTCATATCCTAGGGACATACATCAAGAGAAAGGGTGAGCAGAAGGTCCAGTAAAGGGAACAAGGGGAAACATTTACATGTGAACTTGAGATAAATCAACAATGTCATGAAAAAGAACTTTATGGAATGAGAAAGAAATAATGAGGTATATCATAATAAAAACAACATTTTTCATAACTTGAATATGTGTCTACAAAATTTAATATTGACAATCATTTCTGTTTCACGAAGGTACATCCCCAAGGTGTCATTAAAAATTACCAAGGTTATTCACCAAGGCGTCGTTAAAAATAGTCATATCTAGAGATTAAGTCTTTACCCAATGCATTGGAGTGATATCAGGGAGCACCATTGAAATGTATTTATTATCATGTGATCCAAATATATCATCATAAATCATTTCATAAACAACCCATATAGCATAAAAGGAATGGGTTTTATTTCATAATCATAACGTTTTAAAAACTGCTTTAAAGACATGATCTTTGTGTCACTTTAAAACCCACAGAAAAGGAAGGTGGGTATCATGTATGTAAATCCCAGAATTTAAAATAGAACATTTTGTTATATATGTGAATAAAAATATAGAAGAGAGAGATTTGAGTATTCACTTAATAAAATAAAATAACTTTAGAAAAAGAGAGAGACATTTTGAGACAGAAATTCTGCAGCATAACAAATATGTTTCGAGGTTTTAGAAAACATTGAAAAGAGAGGGGACATGGGTCAAAAATTCATTAATGACCCATAAAAAAGAAGAGGGATAGAATATAAAGGAATATGAACATGTTAATGAAATTTTAATTACATACCATTTGAAATGAAAAACATGTAAGGAAGACAAAAATTAGATTTCTCTTATGAAAATCCCACAGCCTAACGGCGTCACATAAGCTTCAACCAAAAATGAATTGACAAGATCAAATAGGGTCTATAATCATATAAACATAAGAGTTCAGTATGATATATATAGATATCATACCCCAAAATAATTAAAAAGGAACTTTAAATACTTGGCATGAAAGTATAACTTTGAAAAAGAGAAGGGTGAAAGAATCCCTTAAAAATTCGGCAACCTAATGGCGCCACTTAAAATTCAATAAGAAAACTGAATTTGACAAGATCAAATAGGGTCTCTCATCATATGAACATAGAAGATCAGTATGATAGATATATAGATCATACCACAACATAATAAAAAGTAACTTGAAAGAATGTACATGAAAGTAGAACTTTGAAAATTGAGAAAGGTGAAAGAATCCCTTAAAACTTCGGCAGCCTAACATCGCCACTTAAACTTCAACAAAAATGAATTGACGAGATAAAATAGGGTCTCTAATCATATGAACATAAAATATCATAATTATAGATATAGAGATAATAACCCAACATAATAAAAAGGAACTTTAAAGAATTGACATGAAAGTATAACTTTGACAAATGAGAAAGGTGAAAGAATCCCTTAAAAATTCAGCAGCCTAACATCACCACTTAAACTTCAAAAAAAATGAATTGAAGAGATCAAATAGGGTCTCTCATAATATGAACATAGAAGATAATTATGATATATATAGAGATCATAACCCAACATAATAAAAAGGAACTTGAAATACTTGACAAGAAAGTAGAACTTTTAAAAATGAGAAAGGTGAAAGAATCCCTTAAAAATTCAGCAGCCTAATGGCGCCACTTAAACATTCTTAAAACGAATTGATGAGAGAAAGAGGGGATCTCTCATCATATGAAAATGAAAAGGGAAGTAAGAGGAATATAAAAGAACATCCTCCAGCACAAGGGCATAGAGCATAAAATAAATGACATAAAAGAGATTACTTGAAAAGAAAGAGAGAGGTAGGATCCCTTACCATAAAACGTATCTCTTAAAACTCAAAGGTTGGGACCTTTAGGGATTGGGGGCACCTTGGGAGGACTCCTTGGGAGGTAATGAGACCAGAGCTTCGTTGGGGGTGAGTAGTGAGTGAAAACTAAAGGAGGGAAGGGTGGGTATTTATAGGGAAGGTGAGGTGATACTTTAATAATTTCAAGGGACACCTCACAAGTGGTTTTCTCAAAACCATGGGCTCTCCCATGGTATTTCCCATGGAGTTAGGCTACATGGGGCCCCCAATACAATAATTCATCAACTTTCGTCAGAAAACCTTAAAATATCTCATGAAATCATCATGACACAGTTATGATGTCATTAAACATACCGAAACCCTAAAACTACATTTTTACTATTCACGGAAAATTCATCTTTCTCAAAAAAATCCCAAGATTTCACCTTAACCAAATATCGATGCTCTGATTACAAATATGAAATCCATTTTATAAAAAATATTTTTATAAATATTTTTATTTTAAATTTTAAATAAATATACTATTCACCGAAAATTCCTTTTTTTCAGAAAAATCCCCAAAAATTTCCATAACATAATATCGATGCTATGAGTTCAAAAATAAAGTCCATTTTATAAAAATAATTTTCTAAATATTTTTAATTTAATTTTTAATTAAAAAACACTATTCACCTGAAAAAACTTATACTTGAATAATAATTTATGAAACCATTATTTACCCATTTTATTGAATCACATTACTTAATCAAGGTGCCTAGAATATATTAAAACTTTATTTAAGTGAGATTACTAATCCATTTGGTCACATTACTAATCCTAAGCGTAAAATCACTATTCATAATTTACTATTCATAAAAAATTTATTTGTTCTTATTAGACTCCAAATTCCTTACTGAACACTTTTGCTAAAGACCATTTTTTGAAAATCATTACACATTTTTAATTATTTAAGGTTTATATAAACATTTTTAAAATATACTTTTTCTAAAATTCATCAAAAATATGCATATTATATTTATCCGGACATTTGAAAATTCACAAACTTCACCACAAGAAGAGAACACAATTTTATTTAAATAAAGGGATTACAAAAGGCAGTTACAGTCTCCTTACATAGCCCCTTATAACCCCAGCGTAGGACCTAAGTGTAAGGTGTGCTAAGGTGAGAGAGTCTGAGGTCGGCTCGACCAACATCGCACGAGTAGTAATTTCTATCAGTTTGAACTTCTCACGAAGGAGATTCCATTCTAGCTTCACACGATGAAGTTCGGCTTGTGTTTGGTCCAGAGCAAATCCCAGTGGTGCTACCTCCTTCCCAAGTTTTGTTAGATGGTCTTCGATTGGCCCGAGACTACTGGATGAGGCCATCAAATTTTCCTTCTATATTAATTAACCAAGATCACTTGTATTTAGAAACAAGTATCTAAATGTTTAGTTTCCAGTTGTCATATTGACCAATTGTCATATAACAGTCAAAACCCAACAGTATCATTTTAATTATACACATGTTATCCAATGAAAAAATTTTGTTGAGTATAAAAATAAAATAAAATAACACACAAAATTAGGAAACAATATTTATTCAAAATTTCGGGTCATTACATGTTCCATCTCAAAAGGGAAAACACACTTTTAAACGGAACCTCTATATTATGGTTCTCAAGACACCGAATCATGAGAAAATTCTTGTAACCATTACTAAAACATCCAGATGGTTCTTACCTGAGCTTTTACATCCTAAAACATGATCACATCATTTTCTAATTAATCAACTAGTTTATAGTGCTCCCCACCATAAATTTCAAACTATAACTTCCAATTCCAAGGCTTTAACATTTCTTCTCTCTGATTAACATACCAGAATCAAACCCATGGTACAATAACACCATCAATATGGTTCCCAAATCATCACACCCAATCACACATGATAAATATCCTCACAATTCTTTATTCTAATACAAGTCAGTCGAATCCCAATCGACCAAGCTCAAAACCAATTTTTTTCAACTATTCCTTGGAATTACCGTGTCAATACTTACTACGCTTCCATTATATCTGATATGAAATTCCCACTATAGTTACCAATTTACCATATTTAATTAATC
Source organism: Viscum album (assembly GCA_963277665.1). Taxonomy (NCBI): domain Eukaryota; kingdom Viridiplantae; phylum Streptophyta; class Magnoliopsida; order Santalales; family Viscaceae; genus Viscum; species Viscum album. The sequence continues at coordinate 480,069,345 of OY728130.1, read as the reverse complement.
ATGATAACGCAATTTGAACCAAATATGACCAACTTTTCATGAAGATTCTTAGCTATAAATGATAATCCCTTCCCAAACTAACCAAACTACGGTGATTAACCATTCATGGAACCCCATTAACATTGAAACATTCACATAGAATAACATTCCAAACTCACGAAAAACCACAATAATTAAATTCTAAACTTTATATTCCCTTTAGTAATGAACTACCATGAGCATCAACATTCCCCAACCTGATCATGTTTGGGTTACTCAAGTTATCTTCAACCTTACACCGATGCATGGAATCCAACTTTTAGAGGAACCAAATTTAATTTCATCATTTTCCTAGTCACTGGAATAAAATTTCCTTCAAAACCAACCATTCAACATTCTTCCAAAACCACGAACCTACCCACTTGGGGTGATATCACCTGCGACCAAATCCACACTCCCACTATATGTGTTCTCTTGTAATCACCTCACTTAATCAAAACTCTATTACCACAACCCATGCTATATCCATCCCCAAACATGATGACTAGATGCATCCAACCTCTACACTCTCAAGAACCAATTGAGATGTAGCTCATTATCCATTCCTAGACCATGGGAACATCATCCTCAATAACTATCTAAACTAGATTCATAATGAGGTTCACCACCCTCAAATAAACACTGGTACACTCACCACCACATTCCTTTACATAAAATTATCATAAAGAAGATTCTTATTATGTTTTATCATGAATCACATTAGACACTCCTCCCAATTTAGGAATCTTCCATCCCATGAATCACTCCCAGATCAACCATGTCACCGTACCTAATCCATTTTAGAAATACCCCCTTTCCAAAAGAGCACTCCCTCTATTCAATTTGAATCTTTGGATCACTATGACTATAATAATCTATTTAATATTTCCATCAATATTTGTCCCACTCATGATAATCATCAATCTAAAACTCCATAAGTTCCACATGTAAAATTATTATGCTACCTTTATTTCATTCTAAAGAAAATAGGTTCATGCTCCTATACCACCCATTCAATGGAACCAAACTCATGATCCTATGAAATATGTCACTACTAAACATGGCTCAAAAGACTAATTCAGTATATGGTGATGTCTCTTATCGGTCATTTCCATGAAACCCAAAGTGTTAATGATTCTCTCACCCAAAATGTGACTGACATATAACATATGTCAAGGATCGCAATATAAGAGAATTGATGATTCCCCCTAGTGCATGTAAGCTCTAGGTAACTGGGAGTTCTATATAAAATCCTCTTGAAAAATTGGGCACTGAACCCATTCCCTGATTTACGTCACAATCACTTAGTACATGGTTTCATTATTGAATGATATAAGTATATACTTTTCCCACATCATTTAAACCACATATACATGATTAGCCTCTAACTAGTTCCATAAAAAAATAAAACCATCTCACCACGCACTATACACATATATATAAATAGGGAAAAGTACCTAAATAGTCATGCCCTCCAAAGACAATTTCGATACCACAACACTAGAAGTCAAGGTAATTTCACGTTTAAAAAACCATTAAGGCATAAATATTCCAACATGGAACTCAAGGTTTCACCTCACATGCACTGGTCTCAAAACCTGAAGCACAAAACTATGCTTCCTATCTCTAAAGAAAAGAAAAAACTGAAACCAACCCCTCTCATGGGATTCTCTTACTAGAAAACCAATCACCAACCCACTAAGTCCAGATCCAAGTATAATGTCTCTAGGTCTCTCACATAGTCCAAAGGCCTAGTTTTATGTTAGCATCACTAGGTTTGACCACCAAGACCTAGGTCCAAAATCACATAAGGAATCACATAACGGGATATTATTCATGCTCTTGTATAGTAACAGCATGCTAGACCTCCCCCTCAAGGATCTCCTAACAAACATACTTTTCAGGCATCTATTACCACACCAATCACCCATAAGGGCACCGATTCTCACAGATCGTCCTCCCATGGAACTGCTCCCTTGAGAATCTGAACCCACCCATACCAAGGTTCATAACCAACAAAATCATCCTATATGACCCGCATCAAGTGAAAAATAGTCACTAGCTCAGTTAAGTATAACTTCATTACAAGATATATGGTAAAACACAATATAGGTTGTTAATCGAAATTTAAATAACCAAACCTTCACAAAAATCACCCATAAGGGGTTCACCTATAAGAAAATGAAATACCTTATTAACCTCTCAAGGTCTCTACATGTCACTTTCTCAAGGGACTGCACCGCCATAATCACTATATGACCCATAATATCTACCACTATAATAAACAATTCCAACAAGTTAAAAAAAATAAATATAATTCCACCATATAAATATACGGTAAAACAATGTACGATATGTTTCAGACACTTTAAAAACCAAATCCTCAGTCATTAGTAAAATCATTCACACTAGAATTCCTATATCATTTGGGTGTAACACACCTGATATGATACATGAGATTAATTATGCCTCTTCAGGAAAATAGAAAAATCTAGAAACATTCTCTTACCAAAAACCATGATCCAGAAGCTAGTAACTCATAAGGCATAAATCATAAACTACATTTGCATCAGATGAGGTGAAAATCACATCAACCAAAATAGGGCAATATAAGACCATCAATCCCATGACCATGTTATCCTCAACTACCACCAAAAAATGTTTTCTTGATGCACCAGTCTAGGTTCCATAACAAGATCTCACACATTATTAGGTATCCTATATACTAACTCCCAAAATAGTAATAAAAAAATAAAAAAATCTATTCCGATACCACTTTGTAACATATGAATTCCCTAGACTATTTAACAATTCATGAAACAGTGGTCACCACATGACCTCAGGTGCACCTCCATGAATTTTAGAGGATACCAAATCGAAGTGGGGCATAAGGAGGTATTGCAAGGAGGCTATACCCCTATGAAATAGTGTGAAATATTGGATAAAATAAATAAACATCATAAAAATCAGAGTATGTAGAAATAATAATTAAACTATACATGCTAGAAATTTAAATTCAAGAATAAGGATTATAAACATATCAATCCCCCACTGGATCAATCACATATATAAATAAATATGATAAAAAAAATTAAGTAGACTAAGGATCTACTATCAATCTGATCCATGTGTCACCCCAAAATCCAAAAATCAACTAATCTATCGCACTCACCCATTAAAAACCTAATCACGAACCACACCCAACCCATTCATGAAAGAACATGTAGAAACATCCTGGGAACCCAAGTGCAATGGTAGCCTGAATAGGGTGGGAGTAGAATTTAGTAGGCCACCACCAATGGAATCCCTAAATATAACCAACCCATGTAAAGTTCATGAATTATTCATCCAAGTAAACAAAACTAAACAACCAATTTGAAATATTTTAAAATTAAAACGAATAAACAAATGCCAAAAATAGGGGATGGGTTAACCCCGAGAATGGTACATACCTACTTCGGAACATGCTATGTTTTCTCAAAGTACATCATGAAGACCATACCAAACATCTCCAAAATAAGGGCAATATACCCATTCCAAACCTAAAAAAGCGACACTCGATATCCTTAGGGAACCAACGTCCCCCTAGGGGCCATATTCACCCCAAGATTATCCATGAGTTTTTGTGTACCCTAAGGGCTATGTTTACCACAAGTTAATAATAAATCCCTTCATTACCTTGGATTTGTGTTCACGATAGGTTAACCTTAAATCCCTACATCCCTAGGGGCTATGTTTTCCCAAAGTTAACCATAAATCACTCCATACCACAATGGATGTGTTCACTCCAGGATAACCATCCCAATTATAAGGAACCAAATACACACGTTAAATTTGTATCATAAAAGAAAATAAATCACGTAATAATGAGAATTCAACCCTTTCCATTCTGAAAAAATTTCGAAACCACCTTTCCCAAACCATCCCAAAAGAAACATTTTAATTCTAATGTTGAAATCCATTACCAACCCATTTTCCAAAATATTATTCCAAATAACATTTCAAAATACACTTTTTAAATACCCATTTTTAAGAAATTTTACAAATCATGCCATCACTACCATTTGAAAATACCATTTTAAAACAAAACCAATTAAAAATTTGAAGTTACCATTTCAATGAAAATTTCCAAATCAAATTTCAAAAACCATTTACCATTTCCATTCCCAAATTTTTCATTTAAATGAAAGAACAAATTTTTCCCACCAAAACCCAATTTACATTACCTTATGTTTTCAAAAAACCATTTTAGAAGCCAATGAATTTCATCATTACCTACTTACTTTCATAATGCATATCCTACCCTTATTTTTTAAATTTCAGGATCAATCATGTCCAAGGAGAGTTTAACTCTGAAGTAAAATATTCCCAAATATTTAATTTAAAATAGGTCAAATATAAATGAGGATGGAATGACTACATGAGGCATGAAATTGAAAAAATAAGAGACAATGGATCAAGTATAGGGACCATTTACCTAAATTTCAAAGATTTCATATTAAATTACCCAATCTCCAACAATTATTCTAAGGCCCTCTGACCCCCATCCAGGTTTATACAAATCCATATTGACCACCCATGATTATATATCAAACCATAACACCAAAATTAATTAATTAGAACAATTATAATTAATTAATTAAACCAAAACCAACATAAAATAAGGCTTCATAACTCACTAGGCCTTATCTATCCATCAAAACCTCAATCCATGGGGTGATAAACATCCCTGAGACACCCTTAAACCAATGATGATCCAAATCCATAACAAAAAACACAAAAACCATAAAAATTTTAATTAATATTTTGGAGAAAACCTAACACATTTTGAAATGATGATATAACATATCAAATCATTTATAAATAAGGTACAAAAAGCATCTCAAGATGCTGTTATTTTGGACAGCTTGAAATCACCATCAGAATCAAGATATTACACCATGATCTAGTAGAATACAATGAAAACCTTGGTAGAGGATAAGTATAATTAAAAAAATGGGCAAGATAAAAATAGTGGAAAATAATGTCATATAAATACCTTAGATTGGTGATAAAAACCATTTTAAATTCCCCCCTGAAGGGAATTGAAGAGGGGAGAAGGGGGAGAAGTCTCATGGCTACATGATATAAAAATAATAAGAAGAGGTGTTTCTCCTTCTAGAAACTAGATGGGGATGTAGTTTCATTTTGACCCTTTAATGCCCCCACTATCTTGCTGGTGAGCCTAGGTAGAACTCCTTACCATAGGCCATCCAATCATGTATCCAATTGCAACACAAAAATAAGACGATGGATGCATGATGCCCCCACCATGTAGCCTATCCATCCTGGACTCCTCTCAGTGCTTCTATACCATCTTGAAATAGCTCATAAAATCCACTCCACATCCAAAAAATACCCATTTGAGATTTCCAAACTCTCAGAATTTGATTTAGAACCCCACTTTAAAATTTATTCCAGACACTAATTGAAAAAAAATCAATTTATATTGAGTTTCAAAAGGTTTATAGGAACAATAAGAATTATAATAACCATTGATAAAAAAATTGTATATCATATACATCACTATTCTAGTTCAAAAATGATTTTAAAATATAAGAATCGCAATAAAATTTTAATAACATTAAATTGAATGGAAACACCATCCTCTAGTTTTGAAATCATGTTCCCTTTAATGGAAACCACCAAAATATGCCTCAAAATATGGATCAAAACCTTTATAAAATTAAACCTAAAAATATCAACCATAAAATACCAGAATTGGCCAACTATGGACAATACAATTATAGAATATGGGAGAAAAAGGATAGAAAACAATAGATAAAGGGAGGAAAATCCTAAAACTTTTTATCTGTATGGAAAGACACTAAGAATTAACACTAAATACACCATGTAGGTGTTTGGAAGAAAACATAAGGCACTTGTGAGGAACCTATGATTAAGGGGTCAATTGGGGGTGGGGGATTTTGGGAGACCACTAATAAAAGGAAATAAAATTTATAAAAATCCCAAACCCATGCAGTCCACATAGTTGTCTCACATAATTTTCTAAATGGTGCACATAACATGAAATCATTAATGTTTGAAACTACCTAGGTCTTAGTTTACACAACACATTTTTCCAAAACATGTATCCCTAGAAAAGTTATAGAAACTACAAAATATCATCCTTGGACACACTGGACTCAAGGGAGAAATAAACCATATAAATTCAAGAAAGAAAGTGTTATTTCAAGGTTTCATAATTCTCCCCACCATGATACTTTCTTCCCTTATAATGTCTACTACTATAATGTCATAAAAAACTTAAGTAAAAATAAAACATCACAATTTAATCACTAATAGTAAATAAAAAATCACTGGACCAATTTTCTGGACAAGAAAATAACATCATGGGACATAGGAAACCCACTCCTAGGAAGAAATGCTTAAAATTATTCAAGATTTACCTGCTATTGAACCAAAATGAATCCTAAATGTACATTATTTACAAATAGAAAAATTTAGATTCCCAAAAATATAACATAATTTGAATTCAATAACTCCAATAAATGTATATATAAAAATACCTAAGTTCATTCTTAGTATTGAATTTGAGAAAAGTAAAAGACAATAATAACACTTTTTGAACATTTGAGGTCATAAGAGCTACACACAATGGAATTTACCTAGACAAAACATCCAGAATAGAAGTACCACGGAAATGAGAAACACATGGATATTAGACTTAGGTATTCCTATCATTTATAATTTATCTAAAATGGTGCAACAAAAAATAGACAAACCTAAAATATTGATCATCATCAAACAAACAAGATCCTCCAACCACATGCCAAAAGCTCTAAACAATACAAAGAGTATGACCGTAAGAGACAAAAATATATCACCATAATAACACACTCCATAAAATTAGAGAAACTCCCCAAACATAATCATTCCTTAATAATGAATGACATGGTTTCAAATTTGGGTCATGATACTATATAAAGGGTAAATTGAGGAAAAAGTCACAGAACATCAACTTCCAGTTATCCAAAAATAAAACCTTAACTTAAAATCCCTCACAATCTACCCAATAATAAATATCTTATCTCCATTACCCAAACCCACACCCAATTCATTCCCATGTAATCCCTTCATCAAGCCTCAAACAATGGTCGACACCATGCATAATCTCAATAATAAAGAAAACAAAAAAGTCATGAGCATCTCCTAAGACAAGAACATGATAAAACAACCATTTCATCCATTATAGAAAATGATACAAGGAATAAAAAGGATATGGAAAAATTATAATAAAATAGATGTTATAAAAAAAGAGCACTCCCAAAAACATAACAAAACATCTAAGTCTCCGTTGTAAGCAACATAGTGAACCAATTATCATATACAATCTGATTCCAGGTATTCTTATTCTTATTATGTTTACTTAGATTAAAAAGCCTCTTGATGTAACTAGGATGGACACACTGATGGTAGGTCTTTGGAGATATCAGATAAGAGGTTCTAACATTCCTGGTCTTCCCACATAGGAATCACAAAACTATATTTTTCATTCCACTATTTGGTCCACTTTTATGAACAACTGATGGGGTTAGATCCCCACTTATCATAGGTTTACTACAAAAAAATCCTCAATAATGATATCCTTGTACATCACTTTCGTAAAGGTAGTTAGGATGGAATAAAAAAACTAAATTGAGATCTAGATAAAGGCCTATAGTAAATAACCAAGCCTTATTCAAATCATCAGTAGCCAAATCACGAGATAAAGGCTCAAGACCAATGAAATTATCAATAAATTCCTTCACCGAATGATTTACATGATAGAAACTCAAGAATTTCATAATCTCTAAAATTATTAATTCATCGAGACATAACTATTGTATGAATGAAGCCCTAAAATATCTCTAAGACAAAGCTTCATACAACTGGGAATGGATAGCGTGCTTCCACCAATCCAAACCCAATTATTTTAGCAAAGGAGTGTTTCACCTCACTCTATTGGTTTTATAAGTTTATAATAACATGATGATTTATTTGACTGTATATAGTTCCACTATCGCCTTCTTGAATCCTTGGTTACCACCAAACACTGTTAGATTAAAATTCAAAAAATCACATGCATGATCCTAAAGTTGAGAAAAACAACACCCTGGAACTCCATAAAGAGTCTGGGAAGAGTCCAAGACTAGGAAGACCGCATTTAGTTCAATTGAATGACCAATATAATGATTTAATTCTAGAAAAAATGATTCTCTTCTTGGGGTCACATTCTGAAAAATAATAAAAAACAACATTTTAATCAAACTATACAAAGTTCCAAAACAAGGGATACAAAACAAAAATCAATCAAAACCACATCATAATGAACCCTTTTCAAACACATTTCAAAATCACCTTACAAGGAATAATTTCCCTTTCAAACACTAAAATGGTTTATGAAAACCCTCTTTAGGGTTCCACTTAAAATATATTAAAACATTTCAAACCCAATAATTAAAATTAAACCCATTTCTTGAAAACCAATTTTCCCCATAAACCCACACACACCAAAAACATTTACTTATATATAAGGAAATTCCCTCTTAAGAAATTAAAACAACCCAAAAAAATTTCAACCACTCCATCATGCTTGAAACCCATGACATTATTTCATTGAAAACTATCTTAAAAAAATTAATTTCATCCTCTTAAATCATTTATGCTATAATTTAAATTTTTTTCTCAAATGAAACTTAAGTACTCAAAAAATGGTTTAAAAAAATCCATTACAAAAGAATAAGACATTGACTTAAAATTTTTTCAAAAAAATATTTAAAACCTCAAAAGACTCACTATTATTCACAAACAAAATCGTTATTTATAAAAAGGGTTTAATGTATGAAAGAATGGAAAATAAAAAAATTAAGAAACCTTCTCCACTGCACATGGTTTGGGTTCACGGTTTTTCTGGTTGTGTAAAAAATTTGTGATTGCCACTATAATTTTTCTATAATGGTTTTCATGGGCTAAATGTGGTTTTAAAGACCATGTTCCTTAACAATTATCCCTATGCATTTCTACTGGTTTCACTCTGAAACTAGTATTCTCAAAATATGCCCCGAAGATTTTTTTATAACTCGTATTAGCATAAAAATATTCCAAAATATATCAAGACTAAATGACCTTAAAACCTAAATTCCATATAAAAAATCTAAAAACCATGAAAATTAGAGTTCTACCATGAGTAAGAGTTGGACAAGCACACCTCTACCGTGACCACTCAATCTATGATGATCCTAGATCCAATCTACCATTAACCCCCAAATAACAAGATGCCTCTTATAACATTTTATAATAAAATATCCCATAGTTCCTCATGAACCAGCACCCAATACATTGCAATACAAGGCTCTATTCATGATCCAGATCGTCCTAGACTATTAAAAGAAATCCAATGTATCATAAGTTAACTCGTGATAATGATTTCAACCTCATTAAAATCAAGATAAAAAATAGTTTCCAACAAAGAAACCGACATGAGTTCCCCTTACATCAGATAACCATTCCAAAATAATAGGCATATAAAATAGAAAACACAAATAAAATATACCATAATAAAGATAAAGAATACCCAAATATGTTTACAAACATCTTTCCATATAAAATGTAATATTTTTTTAAAAGATTTTACATCCAAAACAAGAAAGAAATATAAAATAAAGAAGTTTAGAGAGGATGATAATGCACATGATTCTAATCTGTCGAACCAACTCAGGAGATAGACCAAATCATCTCCATGTGACTCTCAAGTCACCACCATATCCTAAATATCACCCACTTACCAATACAGTTCGGTAAAAAACCAAACTATATACCATAAACTAGGAACCTATAAATAACATGGAAATAATACCCCAACCAATTTAATTATGTATGGTGTGATCCAAAGGCCAATGGGATACTACCATGAGTCCATTATATTCATTTTATAAAGAAACTAAAAAGTATATTTTGGAAATAAAGCATAGAAAAGTAGGATTTAATTTTCTTTACACAAAAATGAAAATAAAAAGGTTATTGCTTAGATTATTTTCTTAATACAAATTAATTATAAAACATGCCCCAAGAGGACATACCATGGTAACATCATTTCAAAAACCATTATCTTTTAAAAAAACATTACCTTAAAAAAGAAATAATTTAAACATTATTATTTTTATTTAAAACATTATTTTTGAAAATACCATCATATTATTTAAAATTCATTTTAAACGAAACCTCTCATAAGTATTTATTGTAAGACAACCATATAATCTACCTTTTAAAACTCAACACACAGTCACACACAACTTACATATGAGTAAAAGACAAGGGAAATAATAATAAAATAAAAATCCTTCAAAATCCATAAAAAATGACAGCCCTAACATAAGAAAATAATTAAAACAGTAAATATCAAACATAAATAAACCATACATAAAAATAAGATCAAAGAAATATATAATTAACTCACTTTACAATACACAATAAATAGGAAAAATGTAGGATACATATAATGAGGAAATAACCTAGGGACTAATGGAGTGAGTACTATATTAGAGTTTGTGTTCTAGAACCAACTGTTTGTATTTTGGATTAAATATATTCAATGAAGTGAATATTAATTAAAACATATTATCACATATAATTCATTATTTTATGCTAATGTTGTGAAATAATGTACTAGTGTATCTGTCACATTGATAAGGTTATAGTAGTTCCTCATATGGATGAGAATCATGAAATTCCACGATGATATTCTTAAAAAAAGTTCTTCGATTAGATATAATTCTATGATGGGGCACATAGTATGTATTCTATTATGTGTGAGTACTTATAAGAATATTAGACTTGTTTTCATAAAGTTCAAACTTGGTAATCTCCAATTCAGGAGACTGAAAATATACCCACTAGTAAAAATTTCTCATGTTTATGTATCACCAGAGATTCCTATCTAAGAGTGTATGTAATTTTAATTAGAAATTAATATTATTATTAATGCATGTCATGAATCAAAAAATTATATTTATTGACAAAAACATTGATTCCATATGTTAAAGGGGTATAGGGTATGTTGGATGCATAAAAAATGACTTGTTATTAATGAATAGGATGAGTAATGATTTTTCCCTTCTATATTAAGGGAAGTTTATATCTCAATAATTTAATTTAAATAGAACCATCACATTTAAATCAACATTAATTAATTATTGATTATTCATTGAAAAATATTTTTCCTCCTCTTCATTTCTGAATCACATAACCAATATCAATTTATAATTAACAAATAAAGACCCTAAATAACCCATTTGGAAGTGTTATGAATTATAGCAGAAAAATACAAGGTAATATGATGTGTACACTTTTTTCAAAAATAATATACCATTGTTCGTTACACAAAGACACCTATGTTGATTCTGAGTCATCATCTAATGAAAACATTCCATGTGTATTAAATGCACCATTTGTTGACTATCTAGGGAGGCACATAGCTTTTCCAAACTAAATGATGTTTAAATTTATTACTCATCATGTAGTCCATGCGTTTTCAAGGTAGAAAACACGTGTCCAAGCCAAGTTTCATAATTAATAAACCATGTGTATTTAATATTCGACACATACAAACCAGAATTCATGTACCATAATGTAAATGTTGTGTATCAATTCTACTAATCATGTAATTCATAAATTTATGCAATAAGTACACACTAATTCATTTGGCATGTAATATATATATCTAACGAAGCAAAGTGCATGTCTGATGCCCAAAATTTATACACCATGTACTTTACCTATTTACATGGAATATTAAAAGTTATTAATAATTTTTTTAAATCTCATCAACCCACGTTCCACGTGTAATTAAATTGATAATACACACTAGTCATTAAATTTTATATTATATTAAATTTTTAATTAATCTCATGTAATTTTTGAAACTACAATTTATATATGATTATTTCGTACTAAAGACCCAACACATTAAATTGAAAAAAAATAATATCCACGTGTTCTATGCTGAATTAATTTGGAATTATACACCATGAACTTACATCACATAACATGTAAAAAATATTGTCGATGAGTGAATTATATATAATTATAATGATATTTATTATTCTAGAAAAGTACTCACCGAGTGCCTTCCAAGTCTAGATTTGGTTACTAATTTATTATGGTTTAAATAATAAATAATAATTTATTTTATTTAAAAACATAGATGATGATAATTTTAGAATTACTGGTAGGAATAATATAAAATTAATTAATTTAATAATAAAACCATTAATTAGATTATTTTGAGTGCATTTTATCTTATTTTAGAATGAATTAGAATGAATTATAGTAAGGTTTTTTTAATGTATAGTCGTTGAATGTGTATAATAGAACATGAGCTTTGAAAAAACATTAATTTTTGTGGGTTTTATTTAATTTAAATTTATTTATTGGTTTGTGTAATTATTTTTTACTAAATTATGTATAATTCCACGTGTGTTATCCTTCCCTCATTTATTATGTACGAACTGAGTGTCAATATTTATTTTATATAATTTCCTTTAAATAATCCTTTGGTTCCCCTCACATGTGTGTGAGTTATAAAACATATGTAATAAAAGTATAACACTAAGGTTCATAGAGGTGGTTCATGATAGAACTAATGTAAGACCAACCTAGAAAATACATAGGTGTATAGGTTGAATACTGTAAATCATCCCTAGATAGGTACATAGATTTTTTCCCAAGGGTTATTGGTTGATTTATGGTTAGCTTAATAAATCAACCATTAGATAAAGCTCATGATCATGTCATTTATTTGTTTATCTAATCCATGACTTATGTATGATTTATTACATAGATGTAGAAACATGATCACATAAATAAATATACCAATATGAATATATTTAATTAAAATAAATATGTTATGCATAAGTGATTTATTAGAACATGGATAATCCCTGAAGTAAAATAACATTTATATTAAAAAGACATGTAAAGGATAAAAAAATAATGCATAATAAATAAAACCCCACAATTTAATAGTAAGGCAGACCAAGCCTTCCGTTACATGATTAGGAATGAAACAATAGAACTAAATGTTTGACCAAACCTCATTACAAAACGCAATTTTATCAGGGAGTTCTTATGAAGACTTTGAGACGACTTTACCAATTTACATCAAGAGATGTATCCCTCACTAGAATTGATGTAACTTTGAGACAAGTGTTTAGGGAATATGAGTTCGGATTCCTAGATAGGGGAGTCCACTCAACATATAAAGGATATTCAATCCCATAATTGGAAAATACCTACCTACCTAAATACCTTTGATTAATTTACTAAGCTCTCACTTGGCTTATGAGGAGGGGAATTTGGATCCTTGCCACTAAAATTTCTGAGAAACTAGAAATTCCAAGTCCAATACTGATGGATTTTAGGGCGTGATAAAATAGAGAGATAATAAATAAAATTAAAAATTAATATTTAGTATCACATAAATTGTAATCAAGTGAAGTACTACTAATTTTATCAATTTATATTGTATAATAATGAGAAGATCATCAAGTACATTATCCCTATGATCAATTCTGGAAAAATACCATCTTCTAAATGATAGTAACATCCAGTAATTTTTTAGAATCCTACTTGCAGTGTTTCTATATGAAAAAAAATCTTATATTCTAGAACTATCAATGCCTAATGTACCTACAAAGGAGGTGAGTGATAAAGTATTCACTATATATATGATAAACACCTAAGAAATGTGGTTGATATTCAGTGTTTGATGCTTTCATCTATGAATAATTAACTCATAATGTCAAATGAAGAAATGGTTTTTTATAGCATGCTCTAACATCTTTATCATCTATATTAGGGGAGAGAAATATATCAACAATTAGAGATATCCAAGGATCTATTTAAGCGAAAAATTGGAAAAGGTTTCCCATAAAGGCATCACATCATCAAAATCATTATATAAATTGTGGTACTAAAGGTTATAGGGTTTAATTTACATGATGAAATAAACATATATCTAATTATTTCATCAACCCTCATAGATTATCTATTTTTATGGATAATATAAATATAAAAATATAGAGAAGTCGCCCCCAAATATTTTCACTCCACTTCCCCAACGTTAAATAAATATGAAGCATGAAAATACTTATATAATTATAGTGAATAAAAGGTAAGTGTAATAAGAGAGATCTAAGTCTAAATAATCTTCAAAATTTCCATAAAAGAATATAATAACCATAGGACAAGTAAGGGAACCTGATGCCATCGGTTTCACATGTGGAATGAAGGGATACTGGAAGAAAAACTGCAACAAGGAAAATGATAAAGGGGAAGCTTCAAGGGAATTTGTTATTGAGTGAAATTTATTTGTATCTACAAATTGGGTATTATATAAAACATATGGATCTCACACATGTATTCAATTATAGTAATCTTATATATTTTGGAAGATTTTATGGGATGAGGTAGATCTAGAAGAAGATAATAGATATGTCAAATTAATTAGGTATAAGTAAAATTCCTTTGAAGTATTTAAATAATATAATAATAAAGTTGATAACTATCTTGGTAAGAAGATTAAGAAACTCATCTTAGTCTATAGAGGATAATATCTTCATCATTTATTCATTTATTATTTACCAGAGTTTGAGATTTTATCCTAAATCAATCCTCTTTATACACCATAATGGTATTGTGTAATATAAAGGAGGAACCACACCCTATTAGAAATGGTGAGATCAAAAATGAGTTATGTGAATTTTAAATTATTTTTTTGGGGATAGATGTTACATACAATAAAAAATACTAAAATAGTTTCCAATTAAAGTAGTAGATGTAAATTTATACTAATTTTGGAGTGGAAATAAACTCATGTTGTTATACCTACATGTGTGGGATATGAAGTGTTTGTAATAGAATCTCTAAGAACTAAACCTGCACCCATAGGTACATTGTGTACATTTATTGAAAAGGATAATGAAAAGGGGATATTTCTTAAACAATGCCTTAGAAAAAAGGGTTGTTGTGGAATGAAATTCCATATTCCTTGATAGGGAGAACATATATAATATTGATAGTGGGAGAAAGATAGAATTTGATAAAGTTCAGGATCGAGGTATATAAGAGTTGACATAGGAACTAATTCTATAATTCATAATAAAAGAAGATATTTCAGAGACACAAGTACTGCATAAGTGTAAAAGAGTGGTTAGAGAACCTAAAAGATATTTTTCATAGTCACTAAGGATGGAAAATCATTATTAGTTGATAATAATGATCCAAAAACCTAAAAGGATGTAGTAATTGACATAAAATTTTGTATAATTCAATAATTTATGAATTCTAATATGTATTCCATGTATCAAAACTAATTATGAATTTTGGTAGATCCTATAGTAGACATAAATCCAGTTGGTTGTAAATGGGTATTGAATAAGAAATTAGAAATTTATGGACATGTAAGTACTTATAAGGAATGACTTGTTGTAAAAGGGTTCAGAAAACATCATGGAATAAATAATGATAAAAAGTTTTCACCATTTTATTTTCTAAAATCAATTAGAATTATACCTTCCATATATTCTTAACATGAATATATGATTTGGGAAATGGATGTCAACATAGCCTTCCAAAACATGAAACTTAAGAAATATATCTATGCAAAAAAATCTAACGGATTTATGACTTAAAAAGATTCCAAAAATATATGCCAATTATAGAGATCCATTTATTAATTAATGTAACCATCCATGTCCTGGAATATGTATTTTGATGAATCTATAATTGAATTTGGTTTCATAAATATTGAATGTAATTTTTTTGTATATAAATGGTATAGAGAGAGTGTTTTCGTTTTTTTTAAATTATTTATATCGATGAAATACTACTTATTGGAAGTAAAATTCCAATATTATATTTTGTCAAAGACTTGTTGGAAATATTCTTTTCCATGAAGGACTTAGGCCAAGAAACATATTTGTGTGCGATTAATATCCATCGTGATAGATCCAAGAGACTAATTTTTCTAATTCATAATATATATATTGACAGGATACTGAAGTAATCTAGTAGGGAACAATCTAAGAGGGGATTGTTTCTAGTGTCACATAGAATTCATCATTCCAAGATGATGTGTCCACAAACACAAAAGAAAATAAAAATGTGGGAAATGATTATATATGCATCAAATATTGGGCTAGTTCTGTATTATATAATATGTACTAGGAAAGTTGTCACCTATACCTTATGTGTGGTATAAATTTATCAAGATAACCTATGTGACTACTATTGGATGGCATATAAAAATATCAGTATGTTTCTGATGCATACTAAATATATGTTCCTAGTCTATGGAGGAGTTGATAAACTATTCATTGGAGGATATGCATATGCTAGTTTCTAAATAGATCAAGATGATTTAAAATCATACCTGGGATATAACATCACTCTCAATAAAAGTATTTTGAGTTGGAAGATATCAAAAGATTCCATAGTCGTAGATTCTATAGTAGAGTCTAAGTATATTGTGATTTTTGAGGAATCTAAAGAAGCAATTTAGAAATAAAAATTCATTTAAGAGGTTGATTGTATAAATAATATTAAGACCCTAACATTCTATATTATAATAGTTCTGAAACGGTGGCTCTTGAAAAGTATCAAAGGTCACATTAGCAGATAAATCAAAGACTTTGGAAATATCATCTGTTGAGATATTTTTCTCAAATAGGTGAAGTTGCAGCAAGAAGTGTATCCACAGAATAAAATGAGGCCAACCCCTGAACTAAATCTTTAATTTAGCAGAAACATGATCATCGTGTGAGGTTTAATAGAATAAAAGTCATTGGAAACTAAATTTATTAAAAATGTGAGTCTTTTAGAATTGGTGTTCTAGAACCAACTATTTTTATTTCAGACTACATATTTTCAAAGAAGTGAATATTAATTAAAAAACCCTATCACATATTTTTTATAATTTTTTTTAAATTTAATGTAATAATTTATTTGAGAATTTTTCACATTTAAAAGGTCATAACCGTTACCTTCTATGATTAAAATCATTAAATTTCATGATGATATTATTAAACATAGTTGTTTAGTTAGATAAAATTCAATGATGGGGAACATAGTATTTTGACTATTAGGTGTGTGTACTCATTATTATATGAAACTTATTCTCATGAAGATTATACTTGGTAATATCAATGATGATAGATGATGAGAATAGACTAACCGGTAAGAAGTATTCACATTTATTTTTTTATCATATATTTCTATTTGTGAGTGTGTGTAATGGACCTTAGAATTTTGGATTATTATTAATGGATGTAATGACTCACACACATATATTTACAGGAAAAAACCTTAACTCTATATGTTCATGAGAAGTAGGCTATGTTGGGTGCATCATGAATGACATGTTATTAATAAACAAGATGAGGAAGTATTTTTCCCTTCCATATTAATGGAAGTTGATATCTCAAATCATTAATTGAAATAAAACCATAAAATTAAATTCCTTGGACATGGTATAAGGGTGAGTTCATTTTAGATATCCAAATAAATATTTATCAAGAATATATGTTGACTAAAAGTGGGTACAACCTGCTTGATGTGATATCATAATATTGGTATTATATTACAAAAATAATAATCACATGTAGTCTTTTGTGTTGCAACATTAAATTCCCTTTATTGAGTTCCTTGACACATTGTTAGACCATAATCTTGGAATTGAAGCAATCCCACCAAATGAAAATGAGAAATAATCTTAGAGGATCACACACTAAGTGTTTCAGTTGATCTCAATTAAAATGAATTTGAATTTAATTTTTGGAAAAAATATTATTCTAAATACCGAGGAATTATTATTTTTAGCATTCATTGATCACATAAATTAAATAAATAGTTATTCACAATAAAATTATTTAATTATGTGGATATATAATATTAATTTATTTATTTACTGAATAAATATTTATATTGTTATTTGATAAATACTAAGGAGGACTAGTGGAGAAAGATTTTTTTAGTGCTAAATATTCATTTGCATGTAGGTAAAAAAATATTTACGATTATTTTAGTTAGTGAATTCCATGAAAAAATAATACTAATAATATTATTTCATGTAATAATATTAAATAAGGTTTAATAAATTATTTGTGAACCATTGTTCAATTAAATAATATTTTAAGCCTAAACCTATCTTCATAAATATATGATTATATCTACTGTGTAGTGATTGATTGATATAGATAATTTTTATGAACATAAAAATATAGATATCTCTCTCAATACCAAAGAACACTCTAAATATTATCTTTCCTATTCCATCATATTAATAATGAGATTGAGAGGAATACTCTTCCAGCTTAAAGAAATAATCACATTGATCAAGAAAACCACCATAAGGCAATCGATCTACGGTGATGACACTCGAAAATCCATCAACATTGTTTAGAGATCATAGGAACATGTATGGATCACTATTAGTGGGATTATACACCTCGATCCTGCAAGAATAATTATGGTTAGTTGAAAAGGGATTTAGATGATCAATAACTTTATCAAATAATAATAAAAATTATAGAGAATTTTTTACTTTAGATATATTTAAATTAATTATAAATTTAATGTGAAAATATATTCTATTGGTTATGGATAACTTCTTTGTAAATATTCTTTGGAAAAATTTCATTGGTCATGAAATTTATGTCTTGTTCAATATATGAATGATCCATTGAATCTGAAAATTTATGAGTTGGTATTGAACCCAATAAGCTCTACCCCAATGCCCAAAACCATCATTCTAAATGTGAAAAAGTGGAACCAACTAACAGTGAATTATCTGCCACATAAATCATCCTCCAGATCTATCTCAACTAGTCTCATCAATGACAACCCCCAATTAGGTCATAACATTCAAATAAGGATAAATATCTAGCGTGGGAATCTTAACTAGAATAACCAACATCTGTTGACTCCACACACACCATCCTAGGGTTTCTCATGTCATAGATAAGAGAGGTGGACCACTATCAAACCATTATCAATCGCATTAATATCACATATTTCAAAGGAATTAAACACAAAAGTAAGATAATTTCAACCTCTAATGTACCCACTTTAATAGTAAGCCCCTATCCAGACCACTTAATTATGAATCAAAATAAATAGAACTATAATACATGTATACAAGAATAATAATAGGATAATAATTTGGTTCAACTAGGGTGTAATCATCAATAAAAATAACAACATTACACAAGGTCCCAACTAGGCCTTATCTTTATATATAAAGCTAATATGCTTTGTAAATCCCTTTTTAATAGAATTTAGAACCCAAAAACCATTTCAAATGAAACTAAAAGTAACACTAAAGAACAATAAAATTAAAAAAAAATTAGAAATTATATTTGAAAAACACATTTTAAAATAAGGTAAATTCTAGAAAAACACACAACCAATATCAAAGGATCAACATTTAAAATAAAATGAAGGCTTAATCTAGACTAAATAACTCAAGAGGACATAGATAACTCTTTTGAAAACTTAGTAAACCTTTTGAAACATGAAGAACCTAATTAAAACTCATAATTAACCCAGGTCACGATGAACCAATTATTTTTTTTCTAAAATAAAACCATCAATGTAATTTTATCAAACACAAAAAATGTATTAAACAAATTTTGAGAAAAATAGTTCCATTGAACTATAAAATTTTCATATTTTTTCAAAGGAAAAACCAACAAATCATAGAGAATATTTGATAACACAAAACTATGAATCATATACAACATTATTATAGTTCAAAAATACATCTAAATACTAATAATAAATGGGAATATATAATTAAATTCATTAGAATGGAAAAACCAATGTCAAGTGGTGAAATCATGTCACCATTGATGGAAACCACTAGAATATGACTCTAAAGAAGGATCACTACCTTTAAAAGTTGACAACCCAAAATATCAACCATAGATAAACAAAATCATCCAAGCATGGGAATTAGTGTTATGGAAAATGAGATATAAAGTAGAGAAATCATGAGATAAAGGGATGATGAAACCTAACCATTTGATTTGTATCGAAAGACAATGAGAAACCACTAAAAATCATCCTTGAAGGTGCTTCAAATCGCAAATGTGGCCCTTGGGTGGTGACTCAGATGTAGTGGTTGAGTGGGGGAGGATTTTAGGAGAATAAAATAATTAAAAGAACTCAAAATAAAATAACTCCCAAACCTGTCAAGGTCACATAGTTTTCTCACACCGTTTACCAAACCATGTGAAAAATTTATGATTACCATTTTCTAAAAGTACTAAGGTAACATGGATTCCAATACTCAGTTTCCCAAACCTTGATCCAAGATATTTTTCTCTAGAAAAGTTTAAAAACTCAAAAATATCACCTAGGTAAACCCTGAACTCATGGGATAAACTAACCACATAAATATAATTTAGAAAGAGATATTTTTCGATGTCATAAAATTTAACATGAAAACCAATTTTTTACATTTCAAAACCTTAGTGACGTTTTATTCTAATAAAATAAATAATTTTTTAGCATTTTCTTTAATTAAGTAATTATAAAGTTATATTGAGTTTTGTATTGGTTTTAAATTAAAATAACTATATTTTCTATTTCTTAACCAATAAATTTTATAATAATCAATTATATACATGATCTTGGTGAAAAAGTATTTTTACAGTCAAAAAAACATTTTTTTAAAAAACTATTATTTGTTGTGTTTTGAGTACTTATATTAAAATTAATTTTAACCACCTCTAAGAATTGAATATTTCAAAATGGATTCCATATTTTTAATCAATATATATATATATATATGTTTTAATAATTTCTATTTTATTTATATGGAATTGTTACCATGGTAAAACGTTATTCACCATGGTAAAGGTTAAATGTGTTAATTATGAGATTAAACTAAGAGATATAAAATACAATATCTCTAAAAATTATTTAATTTTTATTTTTTGTGTGTATTTAGTACTTATATTTTCCTATACTTGATAAATTTTCCATTTTTTGAAACAATAAAATGAAGATTACTTTATGTTATTTTAAATTTTAGAGTATTTATAGGGGTTCCACTCCCCTCACTTTTTATAAGGTACCCCCGCTCCTCACTTATCTACACACATTGAGAACCTTAGATCAACTTATAGAAAAATAAATTAAAAAATTTCCTCCCTATATCCTATATTTTTTTCCCTCACCAAAATACCAATTTAATAAGGCTTAAGGTGTAAGCTAAAGGAGAATACCTGAGGAAGAAGTCATTTTCATTAACCGAGTTCTTTCAAGTATATTTCTTATTATAGATATGATAAATCCATGATAAACATAATCATATAATAAAATTATTATATTTAATATACTTGATGATTTTATATCAATTTTATAACCATTTTATATCTCTTATCCATCCCATAAAAAATGATAATTCCACCCATGTGTACGTACAGATTACCACCTCCATGACGCGACATGTTTATTTTTTCATCATTGACTCTCATTAATGGTTATAAATATGTATTTAATTAATAAATATGATACTAATGATATAATTATGATCATAAAAATATAAATTTTTTTACCTTCCTTTCTTTCCATCCCTTGAAAAATGAAACCATCAGCAGTGTGTACGTGCAGAATGACACCTCTGTAAAGTAATATATTTCAGTTTTCCTCACCTCCTAAAATTTATGGTTATAAATGTGGTTTTAATTAATAACTATGATATTCATTAAATAATTAAGGTTATTTAAGGATAAACCATTATCTACCTTACATCTTTTCAATTCGTTGAAAAATGAAAATGTCATTTATGCGCACGTGGGGACTACCACCTCCATGAATGACTTATTTAATTTTTAATAATTTCATTAAATAGATGGTTATATAATTTTATTAAATGTATAAATATTATATATATGATGTGATAAAATTTTGGATATGTTTGAACCATGAACAAGGTGTAAGGATCAGAAATGATGAATCAAAATGTGCATGAGAGAAAAATAGTTAATACTTAAATAATTGGTTCTAATAAAGACATATGAGTAAATGGTTAAAAATTTTTATGAATAAATGAAATATATAATTATATATATTAATATGTATATGATACAGATGAATAATAAAAAAAATTATCATACAGGACATGTTAATTCCTCTAAAAAAGTAGGAATCTAAGGTATGGGTTTATTTTACAATCTCATTTTTTAGAGATTGTTTGTCATTAAAAATACATTAGGTAAATTATTTTTTCTTATTGGTCAGAGTAAGAAACTCAATAGGGGTGAATTAAGTTCCTATGAAAATTTATATTAAAAAGCTTATATAAAAGATTCCCCCAATTTAAAACACAATAGGCCAATTAATCAATGTAGTGAATTTATAATAGTCTAAATGTTTAACTAATTTGTCAGAAGATTTATTATTTCCTAGTTGTAATAATACAATTTGGTAGCACCATACATCAGTAGCACCATGTGTCGGTAGGTCCTTTTATCGGTAAGTCCTTCTATCAGTGAGACAATTGAACTATCAGTGAGTCATTCTGTCTATCAGTATCGGTGAGTCATACTTATTCTGTCTGCATTAGTGACTCAATTGTCTATTGGTGTTTGAATTTCACTATTGGTGAGTCATCTATTTCTGAGTCGTTTTGCATTTTTGGTGACTTAGTTGAACAGTTGGTGTCTCATTTATTCTGTCAGTGTCAGTTTTTCATACTTAAGAAATATTTTTGTTTGGTCTGTATTACAACATAAATATTATCATAATGAGTTAAACTTATATATGATTGTAGGTAATCATAATTACAAATATTGAAACTTAAATAAATGTGATTGAAATGATTAGTCATGGTTAAAAATATTTGACATGATTTACGATTATTAAAACCAGAGAGGGTGCCTAACAACCTATAATGAGGAAACAATCTCCCTCTTTTTGATGATAAAAAATCAGGGCCTTATAATGTAAAATCATTTTATGTGTAATATAATCCATCTACTTATCATCTACTAATATTGATGAATTTTCTCAATAGGTAGATAAGGTTCATGGTTAAAATTAATAGTAATGGTACCAAAGAAGAAAAAGTAATAATATAAAAGACTAATGTGTTTCCTTCCCATATGTAATTAGAGGTATGAAAAATAAAATACATAAGAGTGAAATCAAAGGTAATATAAATAAGTATAATTCCAAACTGTTTTCCTTTTTTTGGGATTATCAAAAAGTGCAAGGGCAGCAAAAACTATTCCCCCCTTTTGATTCCAATCATGAAGGAAACGAGTATTAAATGAATATGTTGTATTAGAGAATATTAGATATAACACAAATAGATGAAATAAAAGAGAACTAAATTACATTAATCAATGAAGTATAATGTATTAAAAATTTCTAGGGAAAGAAAATATAAGACAACCAATCATCCCTATCAGAGAGTTATCCACACTAATTCTAAGGATCAAGAGGTTCCTTCCCTTTCTCATAGGGGTCAATAAAAGGTCCATTAGGTGGTGGATGACAAGTATTAGGGTTTGAAGGAATATTTAGAGGAGGTAGGATTACTCATTCTATAATATTAGGTGCAAGGACAGGTTTGTGTTGTGACAAAGAAGAAGGTTAAGTCTTCTCCTGGATCACTTGTCAAATGAAATTGAAAGCCTGAGAAACTGACATCTAAGGTGATGTCCCTGATCCAATAGGTCCAATAGGTGCAGTAGTAGGCAACACAATTTCTTCACTATGCACATGAAGTTATGACTTCAACATCTTGATGAAATCTACAATGATTTCACCACCTTATTTCATAGCTTTCTAAAAATCTTATTTATTCTCCTTGATCTTATCAAGAATAGGTGTGCAGTATTTCAATTTCTTGAATTTTTCTTTGAATTAATTTTTTACTGAGGGTAATGCCAAATTCTATTCAAAATCCATAAAGTTACTTTTCAACTGGTTCTTGGTGTAAATATTTGATAAATACAAATTAATAATATTTTTATGCTCTTCTGGAGTGGATGATTTTTCCCTAGTATAAAATCTGACCATATCTTGTAAATGATAGTGTTATTCTCAATTTTATAAGGACTTTCAAAACCAAAGGCACTAAATTGATCTTGAATATCTTCTTTAACAACATTTCAATCTGCTTCAATGTACAAGGCCTGAGATGTCTAACCAAAGGTAGAAGGATCACCCAGAGTTGAGGTATAAGTATTAAAATACTTAAGAAAAGTATCTATATATCCTTTATATTCATAGGTTATATGATTTATTATAGAAACAATCCCACTCATTTATTTTATTAGCTTGGTGGAATTTTCAACAATTGTTTTAGTTGTTTTAATTAAGTTTGGTTGAATCTTGGCTATAACCATTTTTGAAACTTTAGCTACATCAGTCTAATACACACCATCTTCCAAAACTGGAGTAGGAAGATATTTCACAAACTATTTCATCCATTCTACATATGATTTGAGAGAGTTTATTTCATTACTCTGTTGAGTTTTTTCTATTATAGCTTATTGAATCTCATGAACCATCTGAGATTGAACTGATACAGTCACAACTGAACAAATTTCATCCTTAAACCTTTCAGTGTCAGATTTTTTGACAGGGTCACTAGGAAGGGTCTCATCCACTGATTCTTTAGAAATAGGTTAAAACACATAATCAATTGATTCTTCATAGTAAAAAACTAGTGCTACATATCCAGGATGACTTACCCATTCAGACATTACATCATCATCCAAAGTGGTGAGAGTGTCAAGCCTAAATCTTCCTTTTTGATTCTCCCCATCATCTTGATCTCTCATCCCATGAGGCTCCTCATCAACTGGAGCTCTTCTATATTGAATATCATCCTCAAAATATGCTCTACTCAATAGTATCTCAACATACACACAAGGTCTCCTTCTTTCATACACTAACTGAGGTAAAAGGATCATTTGAGTTCTGCATACCTTTGAGTTTAAAATACTCTTATTTATTTAATAGTAACTATAGAAGGTTCTACAATATCTTTATGAACCAAAGCATCAACCATATCTATATATCCTCCATGATCATCCTCATGATGGTGACCATCACTTTTACTTCATTCACCACTGCCTGCATCATCATCATGTCTAGAGGCATGAATTTTAATTATATTTATATCAGCATCTTTTTCACATTCTTCCTCTTCACTAACACTATCACCACCTTTGCCACTTTCATTACTAATAGATTCTTCTTATTCTCTGTCATCTTTAGAGATACCAGATTTGATAACATAATATACACTTCATGAGAATTTTGTATCGTCATCTCCACTGGTGCCAAGAGTCGGTTCATTTTAGTGTAAAACAAGGGGTGGACATGGAGGTCCAAAAGAAATGTGAGATTTAGTGGGGTCAGGATCACTCCTATCATCGGTAGGTTACCCTTGATCTCTGAATATTGTGGTAGGATTTTATTCCACATTTTAGGAGTAAACAACTTCATCATCTGGTCCCAAAGTAGGATCAACCATATCTCTTGGCCTGGTTGGGTGGTCCATTGGATTTAACTTATCATAACTACTATCTTTATCCCAAACCCATTTTCTTTTCCACAAGTTCCAAGTTATCTTCATTCTTTTATAGATCACTTTTATTAGGTAGATCCCACCACACTCAGAAACAATTTAATCTCATTAACGTACATAACCATTATCTTTAAACATGGCTGAGATTAACCCTAGATAAAATAGGGAATTGTATTTTCAAGAAGGATTGATCATTTTATTTATGTGAACAAAAATGTATCTACATAGAATTATCTTAATCCCTTATCTCAGTAGATAAATTAGAGAGACATCTTGATACTTTAGAGATGAAAATTCCCCTTTCATGGGACATATCTAATGCTATATAATCTTTAAAAAAATTATACACTCCCCATCTAACTCAGCGGCAATGGGTCTTATATTCTTTTCATTGTTAGTAAGCTAATTTAGAGCTATCTCAAAGTAGAAAAAGTCACACTCAGTTAGAGATCTACCTTGGTAGTCATCAAAAAAACCCTCATGTGTTACCTTAAGAAATTAATCCCACTCTCTAGATGAAAATTATATTCTCTTTCCTTTCACTATGGACTTATTCTAAGAAAACTAACTTCCTTCTAGTAGAAACTCCACATTCATGTAGAATTCATGAAATTAGTTTGGGTAGAAGGGTATTTCATTATATGAGGACCACTCAAGCCATACCTGATCTTGTAACACCTTGATTAGTAAAGACTTTCTTTCCAACAGACATTCTACATAAACCTCCGTTTCTGGAGTCATTCCATAGTTCTCCATAGTAGGATTCATAGTTCAATAAGATTTTCTTGATTCCCCTTTTTGTTTCTTAGCTTCATGAGACTCCTTTCTTGAACCACCCTCAAGAGTTTTCTTCACACGTGCCATTCCAACAGTTCATTTTTAAGTTCAAGGGGTGAAATGTTAGGGGTAGGGAGAGATAAAAGGGTGATTTATTGTAAGGGTAATGGAGTAGAGTGGATCAAATTGAATTTATACCATTAAGGGCATTTAAAATTGAAAAATCGTTAACCAGGTTCAACAAAATAGATGAAACAACATCGTTTTGGTAAAAACATAAAACAGATAAAAACAGTGAGTCATCAGTGTCGGCATGAAATATTTTTCATAACACTAATGGTGTCGGCATGACAATTCATCAGTGTCGACATAAAAACTGTGTTAGCATGAAATAACATCAGTTTTGGAATGAAAACTATATCGGCATGACATAGCGTTGGTGTCTGCATGATAATTATGACAACATGACATTGTTTACTTCATACGGTCAGTGTCGGCATGAAACTATTTGTTTTTCTTTTCCATTGTCAGTATGACAACTTCACATAAAATTATCAAAGGAATAAAAACATAAGGTCCTATAGATTTATCATTACTAACTCATGTCTCATTTAGTTCATTATTCTAGTGTTCAATGGCTTGGTGAAAATTTTAGTAATCTTATGTTTAGTGATATTGAACTCTAAATTTATATCACCTTTTTGGTAATGGTATCTCAAAAATTAATGTCCTACATCAATGTGTTTTGTCATAGAATGTGAAAATGGATTCATAGAAATATTAATAGTACTTGTGTTATCAAAATTTATAGGGACATGTCTGAATTAATATCTATAGTCTAGTAATGTCTGTTTCATCCACAAAATTTCTACACAATAACTACCAGCAGCTATGTATTCAGCTTTAACAGTAGATAATACAACAATTTTTTTTATTACTACACCATGGAACTAGATACTTTACCAAGAAGTCACATGTGCCAAAGGTTCTCATTCTGTCTAACTTACAGCCACCAAAGTCATCATCTAAATAACACACCAAATCAAAAGGTTTTCCTCTAGGATAAAATATTCCTAAATTGGTTGTATATTAGAGGTATTTATAAATCTTTTTGATTTCATTTAAATGATAATATTTTTAGGTTTTCTTGGAAACATGCACACATTCACTCACTAAATATAATATATGTCCTACTAGCAGTTAAGTAGAGTAAACTACCAATCATTCCTTTTCATGTGGTTTGATCAATAGATTTACCATCTTCATCATGGTCCAACTTATAAGTGGTACTCATTGGAGTGTCTATAAGGCCCCAACCTTAAACCTTACATAGTCTTGAGTTATCACAAGATTACACATTGAGGATCTTTTCGGGTTTAGAGTTTTAGAGAATTAGATCTTAAAACATGCATTACATTCCACATATAAACAAAGTGGTTACATAAAGATATTATTCTTCATTCCCATAAAAGGAAACATATTTAAAATAAAACATGGATTATTTCTTGACACTTACTTGACACTATCATCATATCATGTACCTTTACCTTGACCTGTGAAAAACATTTCAAAAAAACTTGGGATGAGCATAAAAAGCTCAGTATGGGTTATAAAAACATGGAAAGGAAACATGAGTTCATATATACATAAGAATGAAATCATACTTTACCCATAAAAAATAGGCACTTTAACATACCTCATAAAATCATGAATAAATCTTAGAAATCATAAGACATAAAGGTAACTTGAGGCATTCATAACATTCTTACGTAGGGAGTAACCCTCTTGGTTACGTTTGGAATACCCATCACACTATATTCCCTAGAATCTCTTCGGAGAAACCTTAACGTTTCACTCCTTCGCGTTACTCAATGCATTGGAGAGCTATAACGGGCTCACCCGCCCTTAGTTTATCACGGAACCACCCGTCTTCATAATAATGCCCAAGAACCATAATATAATCATATCACATAAAACATGCATAAAGGAAACATAAAATTTCCACAATTCAATCACGAGATATCAGTACAACACTTTGATATAAAAACATTATCAAAACCATTTTAAATACCAAAATAAAATAAAAGTAAAACATGGTATTTATTTTTCTTTTAAAAAGAAGGTATGGCTTGTAGAGGAATCCGAAACTCAAATAACGGTCACGACGGCAGAGAAGTCGTTGTCGCCGCATACGTACGAAAAAAACATTCCCTTTTGTCGTTTAGTAAACGCTTCGTATAAAAAATATTCCTTTTGAATAAATGTAAAAGTCAAAGGGGTTTATACATCGTATAAAAGAAAGTTGTGTATAAAATAAAATATGCCTCAACGAAAGGAGATTGAGATGAAGTCCCATACCTTGGGTCTGACTTGACTCGATCGTTCTTTAACGTCCTGAATAATAAACTTGATTTAATTTATACTTGATTAAGAACCTTTTTAAAGTTAATTATTCCTTTTATATCACTTATTTCCATGTTATAAACATTATTTAACCATTTAAGTTAATAATGTTTGTTTTCTCGATATTTGGTTCTTAAGTCGAAAGTGGACTTCTTACAATTACATGTTGTTCGTGTGGTCAAAGGTTCTTTATATCCAGAATGAAATTCCCAATTCGGATATAATATTTATCATATATATCCAGCATATACATGTATTTATAATATTACATAATCATTTAGAGGTAAGAAATGAAATGCACCGTTCATGGAGACGGTAAGCCGTACGTACGCATGAACGCTACTTTCATTTCTTTGTCATATTAATGGAATTAAAACTAAATGAGAGGTATGTATATTTTAATTCCAGAATTACATTCATAATTTAGATATATCATTAATTATATATATCCATTATTTACATGTACTTTTAATAGTACATTACATTTGGGGATAAGAAATGAAATGCACCGTTCATGGAGACAGTAAGCCGTACGTACGCATGAACGCTAATTTCATTTCTATCTCATACTTTAATGGAAAGAAATAACAATTATATAGAGGTATATTATAATTCCAGTATAATAACATATATAATATCATTAACTTTATCCTTTACACATCCCACATATGGTATTAACGAATCAAATCACTTTCAGGGGGCGGTAGTCCGCACTTCCTAAAATGAAGATATCGTGTTTACCCATAATGGAAACCATAAAGTTATGCCCAAAATTAAAAAAACAGAAGCTTAAGGAAAACATAAACATATTATATATCATATATAAAAATAGTGACATCATAATGGCCACCTTTGAAGGTGTTAAATGAGTATTGAACAATCATCTTTTCGGGAGGCAGAATTTTGTCATCCACGGAAACTGTATGTTCTTTAACCATTTGATGTAGTTTTGTGAGAGTGTAGCTCAAATAAATCTTATAACAACATCCTAGTATATTTTAAGATACTGGTGTTGTTACAAAAGAAGTAAATAAAAAGAGTTTATGGGGTTGGAGAAGCAAAATGAAACAAATGAACATGAGAGAATGAATTACCTTTAAAAGTGTAACGCCTTTTGATTTGAGCCTAAAGGCTTCCTTTGAAAGGATTATGCCCAAAGGGAATCCTCTAGGATGAGTAGAGGGATGTGGAGAGAGTAAATGGGTAGGGTTTTGCCGAGCCAAAGGCTTGAGGAGTGTGTGAAATGAGGTAGAGGTGGGGGCCTTTTATAAGAGGAGAGGAGGGGAACTTTTGGAAAGTAAAGAAATATTACTTTATTTGAAAATGTGTTTCGGTTTTAAAAGGTCCCACATTGATATAATTAGTGGATAAGGTTATAAAGGTTCTAAATCCACCCATCCAATAAGTTTTGGACATGTGTAGTTCATAGATTTTACATTATCTTTCCATTTTATTTTAATCGTTAAATAATGATGTCATCACTGCATCATTATGATGTCATAAATAATTTAATTTATTTAATGTTTAAAAATTATAAAAAAATTACTATGATGTAGGAAATCTTTTTATCTTTCCAATGATTATTTATAATCAAAATTTGGACTTATGTAACCCCACTTAAAAATTGTTTTAGTAAAACAACTCATGTTTGTGTCAATTTAATTTTAACATTAAATAAAAATATATTATAGTCATTTTCCAACTAAAGTGGCTCCATGGGGTCCCCAAGTTGGCCCATGGATTGTCTTGGTCGTCAATGACTCACCCAATAGGTTTAGGACAAGTGTCATGGTGTTTTCACATTCCTATAATATCATTTTTACCTTAAATTACACTAATTACCTCTAATCGTGATTAAGAACTTAATAAGTTACTATTCACCAAAAAATTATTTTTATCCCATTGAACCATATTTTACTTCTTAATGACAACCATGTATTTTGGATTTTTGAAATTCAAAACACAATGATGACAAAATTTCATTTAAACGGAAAATCAGTCTTTATAAGTACCACTTAGTGGTTTCACTATTCATCAAAAATTGAAGTTTTTCAGAAAATTACCAAAATTTCACCCTAAGCTATATTTGGTATTACGAATTCAAAAATTAAGTCTATTTTACAAAATTCAAAACATATAAGTCACATTAATTAATTTAATAATTAATTCCTGCTGTTAGAGCAAATAGCGTGTTTTTACAAAACAATAAGTATCAAAAGATTGACACCAGTTTAAGTCTAATTTCAAAGTGAAATTGATTCCAATGACCACCATTGGATAAAATGGTAAAAATATATTCTAATTTCACTTCAAAAACAATTAAAAACATAATCTAATCATATAAATAAATTAGATTAAAAAGCAGTTTTGATGTAAAATGCAGTATTCTTCACTATTCATTAAAAAATGAGCATTGTCAGAAAAATACCAAAAATTCACACAAGGTAAATTTTGATGTCCCAATCATAAAGAATAAGTTTATTTTGAAAAAAATAGTTTATAAAATTGTCAAAAGATAGATTCAAAAATGGTTTGCCATCAAAAGGCAGTAAAACAATCTTTGAAGAATATTAGTGTATTCCCTGCATAAGATTGTATTTATTTTCATTTTAAGCCTCTATAAAACTATCTTAATGATTAATAGACATAGATAAAAATATCTATTATTCATTACTTGGGATGTTACATCCTTCCCCCCTTTAGAAAATTGCGTCCCCGCAATTTATTTACTTATCGAATAAATGGGGGTACTTATCCCTCATTGCATTTTCAGATTCCCATGTTGCCTCTTCAATCATGTGGTTTTTCAAAAAAACCTTTACCTGGTGAATCACCTTATTCCGTAACACTTTCTCCCTGTGGTCAAGAATCTGGACCGGTTGTTCCTCATAAGATAGGTTCTCTTCTAGCTGAACTACCTCTGGACTCAAAACATGAGATGGATCTGGCATATACTTTCTCAACATCGAAACGTGAAAAACATTGTGTACCTGAGATAAACTCGGAGGTAAAGCCACTCGGTATGCAACTGATCCAACTCTCTCCAGAATTTCGTATGGTCTAATGAACCTTCGACTCAACTTTCCTTTCTTACCAAATCTCATCACACTTTTCCAAGGAGAAACCTTGAGAAAAACATGATCACCTACCTCGAAAGATAGATCCTTCCTCCGGTTATCCGCATAACTCTTCTGCCTGCTCTGAGTTGTTCTCATGTGCTTCTGAATCAGCTGAACTTTTTCTGCCATCTCTTCAACCAATTCTGGTCCCATCGACTTCCTTTCACCCACTTCATCCCAGAAAGCTGGAGTTCGACACCGCTTCCCATATAATGCCTGAAATGGTGCCATCTGTATACTGGAATGAAAACTGTTATTATATGAAAATTCAACCAAAGAAAGATGATGGTCCCAACTTCCCTGATAATCCATAGAACAAGCTCGTAGCATATCCTCCAATGTCTGAATTGTTCGTTCTGACTGCCCATCTGATTGAGGATGAAAAGCTGTACTAAAATTTAATTCAGTACCCAACGACTTCTGAAGGCCTTTCCAAAAGTTAGAAGTAAAACTGGGATCAAGATCCGATACAATGGAGAGAGGAACTCCATGTAACCTGACTATCTCTTTAAGATACAAACGGGAAAGTTGATCCAGAGAGAAAGTATCTTGTATAGCAAGGAAATGAGCAGATTTGGTCAAGCGATCAACAATAACCCAGATTGCATTATTACCTCGAGATGTCTTCGGTAATCCAACAACAAAGTCCATGGATATATTCTCCCATTTCCACTCTGGCACTGGTAAAGGCTGAAGCATCCCTTTCGGTAACTTCCGCTCTACTTTAACCTGTTGACATGTCAAACACTTCACAGTAAAATCAGCAATATCTCTTTTCATTCCATCCCACCAGTAATACTCCCGCAGATCTCTGTACATCTTAGTACTGCCAGGATGAACTGAAAACGGGGAACTACGAGCTTCACATAACAACTCTCTCTTCAACTATGAATCACAAGGCACACATAACCTCTTCCCAAACCTCAAAACACAAACACAAACTTATCCAAGAACTCATGGAAAATTTTATTCATAAGGTCCATGAATACAGCAGGAGCATTGGTTAACCCAAAAGGCATAACTACAAATTCATAATGGTCATATCTAGTACGGAACACGGTCTTCGGAATATCTGCCTCCTTTACCATCAGCTGATGGTACCCCGATCTCAGGTCAATCTTTGAAAAAAACTGAGCTCCCTGGAGCTGATCAAACAAATCATTGATATGAGGCAAAGGATATTTGTTCTTAACAGTGATATTATTCAAGGCTCTATAATCAATGCAATGTCTCATAGAACCATCTTTCTTTTTAACAAATAAAACATGAGCACCCCATGGTGATGTGCTAGGTCTAATGAAACCTTTCTCTAATAAATCTTGCAATTGCTCCTTCAACTCTAAAAGTTCAATTTGTGCCATTCGATAAGGGGGTTTTGAAATTGGGTTAGCATCAGGAACTAAGTCAACTGTAAACTCAACTTCCCGATCTAGTATTACTCTAGGCAACTCATCAGGAAAAACATCAGGATACTCATTTACCACTGGCACATCATTAATCTGAACAGTTCCTTTATTTTCAATGATGTGTGCAAGGTAACATTCATTTCCATCTTTTACAAGTTTCTCGGCCTCTTGATATGTTATCAAAAGTAAGGGTTCATTCTTGTAAACAAACTGAAAGTCTTTCTAAAAAGAAACTTCTTTAGCACTACAGTCAATCTTAGCATGGTAGATAGAGAGCCAATCCATACCCAGGATAACATCAAACTCTAATAGAGGTAGAACAATAAGGTTTGCAATTAGGTTCTTTCCACAGATAAGGATAGGAAGATTCTTATAAATTCTTTTTGCCACAAAATTTCCCCCAGGTGTTTTTACCAAAAGTTCAGGAGTCATTTCTTGAGATGGTATTCTCATTTTACTAGAAAAGTTTTCAGAGATGAAAGACTGTGTAGACCCCGAATCAAACAACACACTGACATAATCTGAAAAAACAAACAAAGTACCTGATACAACTTCATTTGATGGCCCGACATCTGCTGAAGTAGTTGCAAAGGATTTCACCACACCTTTCTTCTTGTAGTCTAACTGCTTCCCATCACTCAAGCTCCTTTTCGGACACTCGTTTGCATAGTGACCCATTTCATTACACTTAAAACATCTTACCGTTGGCTTTTCATTTCCTGCTTGATCATCTTCCTTATAATTACGAGCAATATGACCAGACTTACCACACCGAAAGCACTTACCAGACTTGGATAAACATTCTCCAGGATGCATTTTACCACACTTCTCACAGGATGGATATTTGGTTTTCTTACCTCCTTGCTTCTTTGATGAATTCTTCCCCTTTGCCTGCCAACTAGACCTCTTATTCTGTTGTTTGTCATATAACACCTGATCATCGGCAAACTCCATTTCTACCTTCTCGGCACATCGAACAAGTTTTTCATAACTTTTGAAATCACGATAAGCTAAATCCCTTCGATACTTTGGCTTTAACCCTGAGTAAAAACGGTTTATTTTACTATCAAGATCTCGTATGAAGTTTGGAGCATGCCTTGCCAATCGAGTGAACTTTTCTTCATAAGCATCCACTGAATCATCCTCCTGCCTCAATTCTAGGAACTGTTTTTCCATCCTAAGACGAACCACCTTAGGAAAATATTTCTCAAGAAACATACCTTTGAATTCGTCCTAGTGAAGATCCTCAATCTCATCACTATCCCTTATATTTTTCACCATCGACCACCACTGATCAGCTTCACCTTCAAAACGGTAAACAACAAGACTAACCTTTTGATGTTCTGAACACCCCATGACATAAAAAATCTTATCCAGTGCTTTAATCCACCCTTAAGCTTGCACAGGGTCAGATGATCCTCTGAATGATGGGGGATTTTTCCTCATGAAATGTTCCACCACTGACATGTTCCTCTGCGGTTGATCTGGCTGATCTCGTGCATGGATACCACCACCATTTATAGCCTGAGTCAACTGTGCCATCACTGCAACAAACTGTTCAGTTCCAATTCCGACCATTTCTGGATGCTGATTCGGAAGGTTATTTCCTTCTGTATGTCTTCCTAGCACTGCTTCCCTGTTTCCTCTGCGGAAAACCATTCTGAACAAACATGTCTTAGATGAAGCAACATGGTAATATTTGAATGCTATATCATTTCGAAAGAAATATTTTTGGATAATCATTTAATAGAATTCTAACTCCTAAAGTTATCTAAACCGACCTTTGATACCAACTATAAGGCCCCAGCCTTAAACCTTACATAATCTTGAGTTATCACAAGATTACACATTGAGGATCTTTTCGGGTTTAGAGTTTTAGAGAATTAGATCTTAAAACATGCATTACATTCCACATATAAACAAAGTGGTTACATAAAGATAGTATTCTTCATTCCCATCAAAGGAAACATATTTAAAATAAAACATGGATTATTTCTTGACACTTCCTTTACACTATCATCATATCATGTACCATTCCCTTGACCTGTGAAAAACATTTCAAAAAAACATGGGATGAGCATAAAAAGCTCAGTATGGGTTATAAAAACATGGAAAGGAAACATGAGTTCATATATACATAAGAATGAAATCATACTTTACCCATAAAACATAGGCACTTTAACATACCTCATAAAATCATGAATAAATCTTAGAAATCATAAGACATAAAGGTAACTTGAGGCATTCATAACATTCTTACGTAGGGAGTAACCCTCTTGGTTACGTTTGGAATACCCATCACAGTATATTCCCTAGAATCTCTTCGGAGAAACCTTAACGTTTCACTCCATCGCGTTACCCAATGCATTGGAGAGCTATAACGGGCTCACCCGCCCTTAGTTTATCACGGAACCACCCGTCTTCATAATAATGCCCAAGAACCATAATATAATCATATCACATAAAACATGCATAAAAGAAAACATAAAATTTCCACAATTCAATCATGAGATATCAATACAACACATTGATATAAAAACATTATGAAAACCATTTTCAATACCAAAATAAAAGAAAAGTAAAACATGGTATTTATTTTTCTTTTAAAAGGAAGGTATGGCTTGTAGAGGAAGCCGAAACTCAAATAACGGTCACGACGGCGGAGAAGTCGTTGTCGCCGCATACGTACGACAAAAACATTCCCTTTTGTCGTTTAGTAAACACTTCGTATAAAAAAGATTCCTTTTGAATAAACGTAAAAGTAAAAGGGGTTTATACACCGTATAAAAGAAAGTTGTGTATAAAATAAAATATGCCTCAATGAAAGGAGATTGAGACGAAGTCCCATACCTCGGGTCTGACTTGACTCGATCGTTCTTTAACGTCCTGAATAATAAACTTGAGTTAATTTATACTTGATTAAGAACCTTTTTAAAGTTCATTATTCCTTTTATATCAATTATTGCCATGTTATAAACATTATGTAACCATTTAAGTTAATAATGCTTGTTTTCTCAATATTTGGTTCTTAAGTCGAAAGTGGACTTCTTACAATTACATGTTGTTCGTGTGGTCAAAGGTTTTTTATATCCAGAATGAAATTCCCAATTAGGATATAATATGTATCATATATATCCAGAATATACATGTATTTATAATATTACATAATCATTTAGAGGTAAGAAATGAAATGCACCGTTCATGGAGACGGTAGGCTGTACGTACACATGAACGCTACTTTCATTTCTTTGTCATATTAATGGAATTAAAACTAAATGAGAGGTATGTATATTTTAATTCCAGAATTATATTCATCATTTAGATATATCATTAATTATATATATCCATTATATACATGTACTTTTAATAGTACATTACATTTGGGGATAAGAAATGAAATGCACCGTTCATGGAGACGGTAAGCCGTACGTACGCATGAACGCTACTTTAATTTCTATCTCATACTTTAATGGAAAGAAATAATAATTATATAGAGGTATATTATAATTCCAGTATAATAACATATATAATATCATTAACTTTATCCTTTACACATCCCACATATGGTATTAACGAATCAAATCAATTTCAGGGGGCGGTAGTCCGCACTTCCTAAAATGAAGATATCGTGTTTACCCATAATGGAAACCATAAAGGTATGCCCAAAATAAAAAAAAACAGAAGCTTAAGGAAAACATAAACATATTATATATCATATATAAAAATAGTGACATCATAATGGCCACCTTTGAAGGTGTTAAATGAGTATTGAACAATCATCGTTTCGGGAGGCAGAATTTTGCCATCCACAGAAACCGTATTTTCTTTAACCATTTGATGTCGTTGTGTGAGAGTGTAGCTCAAATAAATCTTATAACAACATCCTAGTATATTAAAGATTCTGGTGTTGTTACAAAAGAAGTAAATAAGAAGAGTTTAGGGGGTTGGAGAAGCAAAATGAAACAAATGAACATGAGAGAATGAATTACCTTTAAAAGTGTAACTCCTTTTGATTTGAGCCTAAAGACTTCCTTTGAAAGGATTCTGCCCAAAGGGAATCCTCTAGGATGAGGAGAGGGATGTGGAGAGAGTAAATGGGCAGGGGTTGGCCGAGCCAAAGGCTTGAGGAGTGTGTGAAATGAGGTAGAGGTGGGGGCCTTTTATAAGAGGAGAGGAGGGGCACTTTTGGAAAGTAAAGAAATATTACTTTATTTGAAAATGTATTTCGGTTTTAAAAGGTCCCACATTGATATAATTCGTGGATAAGGTTATAAAGGTTCGAAATCCACCCATCCAATAAGTTTTGGACATGTGTAGTTCATAGAATTTACATTATCTTTCCATTTTATTTTAATCGTTAAATAATGATGTCATCACTGCATCATTATGATGTCATAAATAATTTAATTTATTTAATGTCTAAAAATTATAAAAAAATTACTATGATGTAGGAAATATTTTTAGATTTCCAATGATTATTTATAATAAAAATATGGACTTATGTAACCCCACTTAAAAACTGTTTTAGTAAAACAACTCATGTTTGTGTCAATTTAATTTTAACATTAAATAAAAATATATTATAGTCATTTTCCAACTAAAGTGGCTCCATGGGGTCCCCAAGTTGGCCCATGGCTTGTCTTGGTCGGCCATGACTCACCCAATAGGTGTAGGA
This sequence comes from Viscum album, assembly GCA_963277665.1. NCBI lineage: Eukaryota > Viridiplantae > Streptophyta > Magnoliopsida > Santalales > Viscaceae > Viscum > Viscum album. The sequence goes on along the minus strand of OY728130.1, from coordinate 480,031,299 downwards.
CAAGTGTCATGGTGTTTTCAGATTCCTATAATATCATTTTTACCTTAAATTACACTAATTACCTCTAATCGCGATTAAGAACTTAATAAGTTACTATTCACCAAAAAATTATTTTTATCCCATTGAACCACATTTTACTTCTTAATGACAACCATGTATGTCAGATTTTTGAAATTCAAAACATAATGATGACAAAATTTCATTTAAACGGAAAATCAGTCTTTATAAGTACCACTTAGTGGTTTCACTATTCATCAAAAATTGAAGTTTTTCAGAAAATTACCAAAAATTTACCCTAAGCTATATTTGGTATTACGAATTCAAAAATAAAGTATATTTTACAAAATTCAAAACATATAAGTCACATTAATTAATTTAATAATTAATTCCCGCTGTCAGAGAAAATAGCGTGTTTTTACAAAACAATAAGTATCAAAAGATTGACACCAGTTTAAGTCTAATTTCAAAGTGAAATTGATTCCAATGACCACCATTGGATAAAATGGTAAAAATATATTCTAATTTCACTTCAAAACCAATTCAAAACATAATCTAATCATATAAATAAATTAGATTAAAAAGCAGTTTTGATGTAAAATGCAGTATTCTTCACTATTCAATAAAAAATGAGCATTGTCAGAAAAATACCAAAAATTCACACAAGGTAAATTTTGATGTCCCAATCATAAATAATAAGTTTATTTTGACAAACATAGTTTATAAAATTGTCAAAAGATAGATTAAAAAATGGTTTGCCATCAAAAGGCAGTAAAACAATCTTTTAAGAATATTAGTGTATTCCCTGCATAAGATTGTATTTATTTTCATTTTAAGCCTCTATAAAACTATCTTAATCATTAATAGACATAGATAAAAATATCTATTATTCATTACTTGGGATATTACATCCTTCCCCCCTTTAGAAAATTGCATCCCCGCAATTTATTTACTTATCGAATAAATGGGGGTACTTATCCCTCATTGCATTTTCAGATTCCCATGTCGCCTCTTCAATCATGTGGTTTTTCCACAAAACCTTCACCTGGTGAATCACCTTATTCCGTAACACTTGCTCCCTGTGGTCAAGAATCCGTACCGGTTGTTCCTCATAAGATAGGTTCTCTTCTAGCTGAACTACCTCTGGACTCAAAACATGAGATGGATCTGGCATATACTTTCTCAACACCGAAACGTGAAAAACATTGTGTACCTGAGATAAACTCGGAGGTAAAGCCACTCGGTATGCAACTGATCCAACTCTCTCCAGAATTTCGTATGGTCCAATGAACCTTGGACTCAACTTTCCTTTCTTACCAAATCTCATCACACTTTTCCAAGGATAAACCTTGAGAAAAACATGATCACCTACCTCGAATGATAGATCCTTCCTCCGGTTATCCGCATAAATCTTCTGCCTGCTCTGAGCTGTTCTCATGTTCTTCTGAATCGGCTGAACTTTTTATGCCATCTCTTCTACCAATTCTGGTCCCATCAACTTCCTTTCACCCACTTCATCCCAGACAGCTGGTGTTCGACACCGCTTCCCATATAATGCCTGAAATGGTGCCATCTGTATACTAGAATGAAAACTGTTATTATATGAAAATTCAACCAAAGAAAGATGTTGGTCCCAACTTCCCTGATAATCCATAGAACAAGCTCGTAGCATATCCTCCAATGTCTGAATTTTTCGTTCTGACTGCCCATCTGATTGAGGATGAAAAGCTGTACTAAAATTTAATTCAGTACCCAACGACTTCTGAAGGCCTTTCCAAAAGTTAAAAGTAAACCTGAGATCACAATCCAATACAATGGAGAGAGGAACTCCATGTAACCTGACTATCTCTTTAAGATACAAACGGGAAAGTTGATCAAGAGAGAAAGTATCTCGTATAGCAAGGAAATGAGAAGATTTGGTCAAGAGATCAACAATAACCCAGATTGCATTATTACCTCAAGATGTCTTCGGTAATCCAACAACAAAGTCCATGGATATATTCTCCCATTTCCACTCTGGCACTGGTAAAGGCTGAAGCATCCCTTTCGGTAACTTCCGCTCTGCTTTAACCTGTTGACATGTCAAACACTTCACAGTAAAATCAGCAATATCTCTTTTCATTCCATCCCACCAGTAATTATAACGACCCATACCTTACATAAATTTTTAATACTTCAAAAATTGAAGCACACTTATTACAACATATGATAAAACCACAAAGGACCGTATAGGTATAGTGTCTTTAGAAACTGGGAAACATAAACAACTGGTTCATAAATCTTCTATAGTGTCTCCCATTTATTTCATCATATCTAGGGTCCCTTTTAGCATATTCTACTTAATATCCATCTTCCTGACCTGGGGAAAAGAAAACATAAAACGGTGAGCTCAAATGCTCAGCAAGGGCAAATAAAGGAAAAAAAAATCATATCATATCTTTATGAAAATCAAAACCTGCAAAAGAGATCATAATATCTTAACATGGAATAAATCATAGAAGTGAAAATGAGATCCCCATAATCATAACATAAAACTTGAAACTTTGTGGCATGCACACATAATCATGGAAAATCATTTCTTGTTAGTCATGACTCATTGCCAAGACTATCTTAGTGGACAAAGTCCCTTTCTGAACCGAGTTCGCTCCTCGTTTCAGTCCTGTATCACTGAACCGAAATAACCTTCCGTTCCAGCCATGTCTATCTCATGAGATATAAAATCATTACCCAATGCATTGGAGGGAGATATAGGTCCCACCCATCTTATAATGAATCCTTTCTTATGTGTGCCACATAATCATAAAACATACATCATCGCATAACACATGTAACAAAAATGGGATTCTTGAAACATCATGACATCATAAATCAATTCATATAAGATAAAGGAATTCATAAACATAATTCCATCACAACATAGTCAAATAAATGTAAAAATATGGATAGAAACAGAACCCTTTATTATCTTAGATGGAAAATAATTTTGATAAAACACTTGAATTGAATTCTTGAGGAAAATATCCTTTCTTCTTCAAAATCAATTTCTTTTCACAAAACATCATGCAATTTTAAAAGAAAGAGATTTTATTGAAAATAGTCATGAAATATTTTAGAGGAAGCTTCATGAAAATAAGGCTTTATAAAACAGTAGAAATCTGTTCATGCCGTATAAGTTAAAAAAACATTCTTCATACTTTTGTCGGAAAAGTCAAAAAGTACCTCGTACGAAAAACGACAAAAGATTCCTTTCATACGTATTACTAAAAACTCACCGAAGGGTAAAAATGGATTTAAACAATTTTAGGTGGATGGAAATAATATTACATATTGAGTAAACATGGATGTGGATGATAAAATACACCCCCAGTAAATACTTACGAATAAACAATCTCGGATAAAAATGAGATTGTGATATTTCCCTTACCTTAGGTCCGATTTGCTTTTTTCGTGTCCGAAGCTCCTGTATAATGGTTTAAATAATGTTATTGACTTATTCCAGAATCATACATATTGATATGAGATCATATATGGTCATATTATTAGCTTCTTGTTAGTAATATTTCATTGTTACTTGTTACTCGGGTCTTTATAACTTTTTGTTCTTATGCGTGTTTTGTCGAATAAATTCTTATTCTTATCTTTAGGTTATAGATAATTCATTTCCATAATGGTATTAGTGTAGTATATATCATATTCATTCATTCAATTCATTTATATAATCATTATGAAATGAAGATCATGTAGAACGAGTCGCATCACATCGTGGAGACGGTATTCCGTACGTACGCACGAGTGATGATATTGTTCCTATGATCGTGGAATTGTATTGGAGTATATATATATATTATTTAAGTATCAATTTTACTTAATAATAATCATATATAGTTACTCATTACACCATTATACCCATCCTTGTAAGGTGATGGTGGAAAATAGATTACACCACGGCGTGGAGACGGTATTCCGTACGTACGCACGCGCGGTGATTTCATTTTTCCGTAGGATGGATAGAAGGTGAATTAGGGTTGTTTCATATTTATAATAACATATCAGTATGTAAGTAATACTGATGTTATTACTTTATCATGAAACAACTAAAGAAGAAGAAGTTAAAGAAGAAAGAAATTGAAAAGATCGGTAATGGATATTACCTCTTCTTTGGAACGCCTCTTTGAATCCTCCACTTAAGGAACTAAGATTGGTCTTTGGAGAAGACCAGGACCTCTAGGATTATTCTAGGGAAGTGGAGAGGAGAAAATGGCAGGGGTTGGCCGAGCTTGAGTGCTCAAAGTGGTGTGAGGAGGAGGGGGAGGAGGTGCCCTTTTATAAGGGAGGAGAGGGGCACCTTAGGAATATCTCAAAATATTATTTTATATTAAAGTCAAAATCGGTTTATAATGGTTCCAAAGGGTCTTATTTCGAAGCTAAAGTGGGGATGGGTCGAAATCCTATCAACCAATAGGATTTAGACAAGTTTAGGGTATTATTTTAACCTTATCAATTAGATTTAACTCTAAGTTAATTAATTTAACTTTTACCGTGTCTTTTTGTTTTCTTTCACTATATGGTTAATACACTTACTATAACATGCCAAACGAACCCCAAATTGTTTATTATTAATATATATATCCTTATATAAGTCATTTGGCCGAACCTTAGATTTTTAGGAATAAAATAACAATTAATAATATAATATTTGATTTAAAAACTATTTTGTGTCAATTTTGACACTATTTGATATATGATTTTTGTGAAAGTCATAACAGAATTATGTGTTCGAACCAAGTTGATTAAATCAACAATAATATATCATAGTAACCTATAAAATTAGTGGAATTCATAAAAAGTCTCAAATTACATTTATTTTGGTATTTATATTATCAATTTTGTCAATATTTCATTAATAAGATAATTACTGCATCATCTTTGTGTCATAAATAAATTAAATTATTTGATGTCTAAAAATTACAAATAAAATACCATCATGTAGGAAATCTTTTCAGCTTTCTAATTAATATTTACAATCGAATTTATATTATGTATAAACCCATATTAAAAATGATTTACTTATTAAACTTTGATTTTAACTATTTTAACCCTTCTTTAAATAAATTAATAATAAATGTCCTAATCTAATCCAAGTGGGCCTAAATGGTCATATTTTATTCCTAAGTTTGTTTTTGGTCGAATTACACTTGTCCAATAGAATTAGGACATGTGTTAGGGTAATATTAATATCATATTTACCCTTAGTTACCCTATTTACTATTAACCGCGGTAAAAATAGTAAAAAGTTACTATTCACCAAAAAATTATTTTTATCTCATTGAACCACATTTTACTTACTGACATCAACCGTGTCTGTCGGATTTTTGAAATTCCATTCACAGAAGCGGTAAAATTAAGTTTTATGCAAAATTCAGTTTTTAACCTACCACTTAGTGGTTTCACTATTCATCAAAAATTGAAAGTTTTCAGAAAAATACCAAAATTTCACCCTAGGCTAATTTCGATATTCTGAGTCCAAAAATGAAGTCCATTTTGAAAAATAAAATTTATAAATTTTCAAAAAGTGGTTATTACTATTCATAACGGCTAGTTTTACTAGCATATTGTTGTTTAGTGAAACTCGGTATTGCGTACGACGCAAGCTATCGAGGAAGGTCGTGATTGCGTGTAAAGCAAGCCAAGCAAGTGTTGTGTAGAAAAAGATTCCTTTGATGATTTATATAACATAAAAGTCTCGGGTGTTACATTCTACCCCCCTTAAAAAGAATTTCGCCCTCGAAATTCGTCACTTTGTAACAAACAAATGAGGATACTTCTCCCTCATCATATCCTCAAGCTCCCATGTAGCTTATTCAAGTTGGTGGTTCCTCCATAAAACTTTCACCAAGCGAGTGGTCTTGTTTCGTAGGACTTTTTCTCTACGATCCAGAATCTCTATTGGCTGTTCTTCATAAGAAAGATCTTGCTCCGGCGGTACAACTTCTGAGCTGAGTACATGTGAAGGATCTGGTATGTACTTTCTCAGGAGAGATACGTGGAACACATCGTGAACTTGAGAGAGATTCGGTGGAAGCTCCAATCGGTAAGCTACCTTCCCAACACGATCCAGTATTTCAAAAGGACCGATATATCTAGGGCTCAACTTCCCCTTCTTTCCAAATCTCATAACCCTCTTCCAGGGAGATATTCGTAAGAACACTTTATCGCCCACTTCAAACTCTAGGTCTTTTCTTCGGTTGTTGGCATAACTTTTCTGTCGACTCTGAGCTACTCTTATGTGTTGTTGAATAGATCTAACCTTTTCTGCCATTTCATCAACGAGATCAGGTCCTAATAGCTTTCTTTCCCCAACTTCATCCCAGCAAGTTGGAGTCCTGCATTTCTTTCCATAGAGAGCTTCATAAGGAGCCATCTGAATACTGGAGTGAAAGCTATTATTATAAGAAAATTCCACCAAAGGTAGGTGTTGATCCCAACCTCCTTTTAAATCCATAGAGCAAGCTCTCAACATATCTTCTAGGGTTTGAATTGTTCTCTCAGACTGACCGTCTGTCTGGGGATGATAAGCAGTGCTGAAACTCAACTCTGTATCCAGAGTATGCTGAAGACTTCGCCAGAACTTCGAGGTAAATCTCGGATCTCGATCAGATATAATAGAAAGTGGTACTCCATGCAATCTTACCACTTCCTTTATATATATCCTGGCAAGCTGATCTAGAGAGAAATCCTCTCTAATAGCAATGAAGTGTGCAGACTTTGTAAGACGATCAACTATGACCCAGATAGCATTATTGCCTTTTGATGTTTTAGGAAGTCCTGTGACAAAGTCCATAGTGATGTTTTCCCATTTCCATTCGGGTATGGGTAATGGTTGTAACATCCCCTTAGACTTCTGTCTCTCAGCTTTAACTTGTTGACAAACCAAGCATCGAGAGACATATTCAGCAACATCTCTTTTCATGCCATCCCACCAGAAGTACTCTTTCAGGTCCCTATACATCTTCGTGCTTCCAGGATGAATAGAGAATGAAGAACTATGAGCCTCATCCAGCAGCTCTTTCTTTAATTCGGGGATGGGAGGAACGGAAACCCGATTCCTGAACATTATTATCCCATCACAATCATGGTTGAATTCAGGAACATTTCTCACCTTCTTTTGTAACTCGACATCTTCTTTCTGTGCCTCTTTAATCTTCACATGTATAGATGGTTGAACATTCATTTGAGAAAGATAAGATTTTTCCCCTTCCATTATAATTCCAAGATCCATCCTTTGTAAATCCATAAATATTGGATCTTTTGTGATCCTCATCATGGATAAAATAGCATGGTCTTGTCGACTTAATGCATCTGCCACCTTGTTTGCTTTCCCAGGGTGGTAATGGATTGAGCAGTCATAATCCTTAATCAGCTCCAACCATCTTCTTTGGCGCATATTCAGCTCCTTTTGTGTGAAAATATACTTTAAACTTTTATGATCAGTATAAATATCACACCTTTCACCATAAAGGTAATGCCTCCAAATCTTTAATGCAAAGATTACCGCAGCCAACTCCAAATCATGTGTTGGGTAATTTTGCTCATGGATTTTCAACTGTCGTGAGGCATAAGCTATCACCATATCATTTTGCATAATAACACACCCCAATCCCTTCTTGGATGCATCACTGTAGATCACAAACCTTTCTCCACTACAAGGCAGTGTGAGCACAGGTGCACTGGATAACCTTCTTTTCAACTCCTTGAAATTCTCTTCACATTCCTCTGTCCAGACAAACTTAACTCCTTTCCGAGTCAACTTGGTGAGTGGATTAGATAATCGTGAAAAATCTTTTACAAAACGTCGATAATATCCAGCCAAACCAAGAAAACTTCAGATCTCAGTTACTGTTGTTGGTCTTGACCATCTTTCGATAACCTCTGTTTTTGCTGGATCCACAGATATCCCCTCTTTTGAGATTATGTGACCCAAAAATGCAACTTTTTGAAGCCAAAATTCACACTTGGTAAATTTGTCATAAAGCTTCTCCTTTCTCAGGGTCTTCAATATAATTCTCAAGTGATCTTCATGCTCTTCCTTGCTCTTTGAATAGACAAGAATATCGTCTATAAAGACTACCACAAATTGATCAAGATAGTCTCTAAAGACTCTATTCATTAGATCCATGAAGATAGCAGGGGCATTAGTAAGACCAAATGGCATCACTATAAATTCATAGTGTCCATACCTTGTACGGAAAGCCGTCTTTGGTATATCCTCCCTTTTGACCCTTAATTGATGATACCCTGAACGAAGATCAATCTTGGAAAAGTATTGAGCTCCGCGTAGTTGGTCAAATAAGTCATCAATGCGTGGGAGAGGATATTTGTTCTTGATAGTGATCTTGTTAAGTTCTCGATAATCAATGCAGAGTCTCATTGATCCATCTTTCTTCTTAACAAATAGAACAGGTGCTCCCCAAGGTGACGCACTAGGGCGTATGAATCCCTCATCAAGATTCTCTTGGAGTTTCTTCTTCAATTCCTGCAACTCAATTGGGGCCATTCTATAAGGTGTCTTTGAAATAGGCAAAGCACCCGGTACGAGTTCTATTGAAAACTCAACTTCACGATTTGGTGGAAGACCCGGCAATTCCTCCGGAAAGACATCATCAAACTCCCGTACAATTGGCATATTCTTAATTGTGAGTTTCTCACCAACCATTTGAGATAAATAACCTTCATTTAGTGGAATCAATACCCATAAGATGGAAGAAATTTCCACTGGAAGGTTATGTTCATCCTTGCATTGGTATACGATCGTAGATTGATCTGGAATATGAAATGTGACTTCCCTTCTTTGGAAATTGATATGAGCTCCATGTAGAGAAAGCCAATCCATGCCAAGAATCACATCAAATTCCACTAAAGGAAGGATCACAAGATTTGAAGGAAGCACTTTCCCACAAACTTCGATCGGAGAAGAATTATAAACTTTTGATGCGATTGATGTGCCATTAGGTGTTGTCACAGCTAACTCAACATCTAATTGTTGAGGTAATACGGTGATACACTTAGAAAATTTTTCAGAAATAAAAGAGTGGGTGGATCCAGAATCAAATAAAACATTTGCTACTTTAGAGTGGATGGTAAGTGTACTTTTCACCACATCGTTATCGTACTCCACATCGCTGATAGAAATTGCATGTGACTTTCCTTTGTCTTTAGCCTTAAGAGTTTGTTGACGTCGACCATCATCATCAACCCTTGGATTTGGGCATTGATTGGCATAATGCCCCATCTCCTTTCACTTGAAACATTGAAGTGTAGTAGGTTCATTCTGTGTATCCCTTCCTTTGTTTGCGTCATTAGACATCTTCTTCCCATTATCACGGCATTCAAATGCCCGATGACCTTCTTTTCCACATTTAAAACATTTACTTGTCCCTTTAAGACAACTCCCTCCATGTTTCGTTCCACACTTTGAGCATAAGGAAAAGCTCATCTTCTTTTCCGTGTGCTCTTTAGATTTTTCTTTGAATTCCATCTTCCTCTTCTTATCAAACCCATGTGACTGATGGGTTACTCCAATCTCCATCTCGACTTTGAGAGCACATCGAACGATTTCCTCGTAGCTATTGAAGTCCCTTATGGCTAACGCCCTTCGAAGACTTGGTTCTAAGCCACTAAATAATCGATCGATCTTACTCTCAGGTTGGATAATAATACCAGAAGCGTACCTTGCAAGTCTGGTAAAATTTTCTTCATAGGTACCAACAGATTCATCATCCCTTTGCTTCAGTTCAAGGAACTCTTTCTCCATCTTTGTTCAGAGAATACGAGGGAAGTACTTATTGAAAAATAAGTTCTTGAACTCGTCCCATTCCATAGACTCAATTTCATCCCTTTGCCTCGTATTCTTAACAATATTCCACCATTGATCCGCATCTCCTTCCAAACGATACACTGCTAGGATGACTTTATCATGCTCAGAACATTGAAGAACTGAAAATATCTTTTCAGTAGTACTAATCCATTGTTCAGCAACTAATGGATCAGTAGACCCGCTGAAAGATGGTGGACGCTGCCTCATGAAGGATTCAACAGAATGTTGCTCCCTCCTTTGTTCGTTTGGAAATCCTACATGATTCATAGCTTGAGAAAGTTGTGTGAGCATGGCTACAATATTTTGCATTCCATCTCCCATATCGTTTGGTTGCACAGGGGGACAATTATTGCATTGCCCATCGCATTCCGCATTAATACGGTTCCTTCGGGTTCCAGCCATTGACTAAAACCAAGAAGAATAGTGTGAGCAACACTAATTATAATAGGAAACCACATAATTCAAGAAAAAAAAAATTTCATGCTTATGGTCTTATCCTAGGTTATTCATGGCCATTTCTAAGATTGTGTTCTATGCTTAGACTTATCCTTAGGGTTCTTACTAAGGATTTCACATCCTAGTTTCCAAAGGTTGACTATACCTTTCCTCTGATACCAACTATAACGACCCATACCTTACATACATTTTTAATACTTCAAAAATTGAAGCACACTTATTACAACATATGATAAAACCACAAAGGACCGTATAGGTATAGTGTCTTTAGAAACTGGGAAACATAAACAACTGGTTCATAAATCTTCTACAGTGTCTCCCATTTATTTCATCATATCTAGGGTCCCTTTTAGCATATTCTACTTAATATCCATCTTCCTGACCTGGGGAAAAGAAAACATAAAAGGGTGAGCTCAAATGCTCAGCAAGGGCAAATAAAGGAAATAAAAATCATATCATATCTTTATGAAAATCAAAACCTGCAAAAGAGATCATAATATCTTAACATGGAATAAATCATAGAAGTGAAAATGAGATCCCCATAATCATAACATAAAACTTGAAACTTTGTGGCATGCACACATAATCATGGAAAATCATTTCTTGTTAGTCATGACTCATTGCCAAGACTATCTTAGTGGACAAAGTCCCTTTCTGAACCGAGTTCGCTCCTCGTTTCAGTCCTGTATCACTGAACCGAAATAACCTTCCGTTCCATCCATGTCTATCTCATGAGATATAAAATCATTACCCAATGCATTGGAGGGAGATATAGGTCCCACCCATCTTATAATGAATCCTTTCTTATGTGTGCCACATAATCATAAAACATACATCATCGCATAACACATGTAACAAAAATGGGATTCTTGAAACATCATGACATCATAAATCAATTCATATAAGATAAAGGAATTCATAAACATAATTCTATCACAACATAGTCAAATAAATGTAAAAATATGGATAGAAACAGAACCCTTTATTATCTTAGATGGAAAATAATTTTGATAAAACACTTGAATTGAATTCTTGAGGAAAATATCCTTTCTTCTTCAAAATCAATTTCTTTTCACAAAACATCATGCAATTTTAAAAGAAAGAGATTTTATTGAAAATAGTCATGAAATATTTTAGAGGAAGCTTCATGAAAATAAGGCTTTATAAAACAGTAGAAATTTGTTCGTGCCGTATAAGTTAAAAAAACATTCTTCATACTTTTGTCGGAAAAGTCAAAAAGTACCTCGTACGAAAAACGACAAAAGATTCCTTTCATACGTATTACTAAAAACTCACCGAAGGGTAAAAATGGATTTAAACAATTTTAGGTGGATGGAAATAATATTACATATTGAGTAAACATGGATGTGGATGATAAAATACACCCCAGTAAATACTTACGAATAAACAATCTCGGATAAAAATGAGATTGTGATATTTCCCTTACCTTAGGTCCGATTTGCTTTTTTCGTGTCCGAAGCTCCTGTATAATGGTTTAAATAATGTTATTGACTTATTCCAGAATCATACATATTGATATGAGATCATATATGGTCATATTATTAGCTTCTTGTTAGTAATATTTCATTGTTACTTGTTACTCGGGTCTTTATAACTTTTTGTTCTTATGCGTGTTTTGTCGAATAAATTCTTATTCTTATCTTTAGGTTATAGATAATTCATTTCCAGAATGGTATTAGTGTAGTATATATCATATTCATTAATTCAATTCATTTATATAATCATTATGAAATGAAGATCATGTAGAACGAGTCGCATCACATCGTGGAGACGGTATTCCGTACGTACGCACGAGTGATGATATCGTTCCTATGATCGTGGAATTGTATTGGAGTATATATATATATTATTTAAGTATCAATATTACTTAATAATAATCATATATAGTTACTCATTACACCATTATACCCATCCTTGTAAGGTGATGGTGGAAAATAGATTACACCACGGCGTGGAGACGGTATTCCGTACGTACGCACGCGCGGTGATTTCAATTTTCCGTAGGATGGATAGAAGGTGAATTAGGGTTGTTTCATATTTATAATAACATATCAGTATGTAAGTAATACTGATGTTATTACTTTATCATGAAACAACTAAAGAAGAAGAAGTTGAAGAAGAAAGAAATTGAAAAGATCGGTAATGGATATTACCTCTTCTTTGGAACGCCTCTTTGAATCCTCCACTTAAGGAACTAAGATTGGTCTTTGGAGAAGACCAGGACCTCTAGGATTATTCTAGGGAAGTGGAGAGGAGAAAATGGCAGGGGTTGGCCGAGCTTGAGTGCTCAAATTGGTGTGAGGAGGAGGGGGAGGAGGTGCCCTTTTATAAGGGAGGAGAGGGGCACCTTAGGAATATCTCAAACTATTATTTTATATTAAAGTCAAAATCGGTTTATAATGGTTCCAAAGGGTCTTATTTCGAAGATAAAGTGGGGATGGGTCGAAATCCTATCAACCAATAGGATTTAGACAAGTTTAGGGTATTATTTTAACCTTATCAATTAGATTTAACTCTAAGTTAATTAATTTAACTTTTACCGTGTCTTTTTGTTTTCTTTCACTATATGGTTAATACACTTACTATAACATGCCAAACGAACCCCAAATTGTTTATTATTAATATATATATCCTTATCTAAGTCATTTGGCCGAAACTTATATTTTTAGGAATAAAATAACAATTAATAATATAATATTTGATTTAAAAACTATTTTGTGTCAATTTTGACACTATTTGATATATGATTTTTGTGAAAGTCATAACAGAATTATATGTTCGAACCAAGTTGATTAAATCAACAATAATATATCATAGTAACCTAGAAAATTAGTGGAATTCATAAAAAGTCTCAAAATACATTTATTTTGGTATTTATATTATCAATTTTGTCAATATTTCATTAATAAGATAATTACTGCATCATCTTTGTGTCATAAAAAAATTAAATTATTTGATGTCTAAAAATTACAAATAAAATACCATCATGTAGGAAATATTTTCAGCTTTCTAATTAATATTTACAATCTAATTTATCTTATGTATAACCCCATATTAAAAATGATTTACTTATTAAACTTTGATTTTAACTATTTTAACCCTTCTTTAAATAAATTAATAATAAATGTCCTAATCTAATCCAAGTGGGCCTAAATGGTCATATTTTATTCCTAAGTTTGTTTTTGGTCGAATTACACTTGTCCAATAGAATTAGGACATGTGTTAGGGTAATATTAATATCATATTTACCCTTAGTTACCCTATTTACTATTAACCGCGGTAAAAATAGTAAAAAGTTACTATTCACCAAAAAATTATTTTTATCTCATTGAACCACATTTTACTTACTAACATCAACCGTGTCTGTCGAATTTTTGAAATTCCATTCACAGAAGCGGTAAAATTAAGTTTTATGCAAAATTCAGTTTTTAACCTACCACTTAGTGGTTTCACTATTCATCAAAAATTGAAAGTTTTCAGAAAAATACCAAAATTTCACCCTAGGCTAATTTCGATATTCTGAGTCCAAAAATGAAGTCCATTTTGAAAAATAAAATTTATACATTTTCAAAAAGTGGTTATTACTATTCATAACGGCTAGTTTTACTAGCATATTGTTGTTTAGTGAAACTCGGTATTGCGTACGACGCAAGCTATCGAGGAAGGTCGCGATTGCGTGTAAAGCAAGCCAAGCAAGTGTTGTGTAGAAAAAGATTCCTTTGATGATTTATATAACATAAAAGTCTCGGGTGTTACATTCTACCCCCCTTAAAAAGAATTTCGCCCTCGAAATTCGTCACTTTGTAACAAACAAATGAGGATACTTCTCCCTCATCATATCCTCAAGCTCCCATGTAGCTTCTTCAAGTTGGTGGTTCCTCCATAAAACTTTCACCAAGCGAGTGGTCTTGTTTCGTAGGACTTTTTCTCTACGATCCAGAATCTCTATCGGCTGTTCTTCATAAGAAAGATCTTGCTCCGGCGGTACAACTTCTGAGCTGAGTACATGTGAAGGATCTGGTATGTACTTTCTCAGGAGAGATACGTGGAACACATCGTGAACTTGAGAGAGATTCGGTGGAAGCGCCAATCGGTAAGCTACCTTCCCAACACGATCCAGTATTTCAAAAGGACCGATATATCTAGGGCTCAACTTCCCCTTCTTTCCAAATCTCATAACCCTCTTCCAGGGAGATATTCGTAAGAACACTTTATCGCCCACTTCAAACTCTAGGTCTTTTCTTCAGTTGTTGGCATAACTTTTCTGTCGACTCTGAGCTGATCTTATGTGTTGTTGAATAGATCTAACCTTTTCTGCCATTTCATCAACGAGATCAGGTCCTAATAGCTTTCTTTCCCCAACTTCATCCCAGCAAGTTGGAGTCCTGCATTTCTTTCCATAGAGAGCTTCATAAGGAGCCATCTGAATACTGGAGTGAAAGCTATTATTATAAGAAAATTCCACCAAAGGTAGGTGTTGATCCCAACCTCCTTTGAAATCCATAGAGCAAGCTCTCAACATATCTTCTAGGGTTTGAATTGTTCTCTCAGACCGACCGTCTGTCTGGGGATGATAAGCAGTGCTGAAACTCAACTCTGTATCCAGAGTATGCTGAAGACTTCGCCAGAACTTCGAGGTAAATCTCGGATCTCGATCAGATATAATAGAAAGTGGTACTCCATGCAATCTTACCACTTCCTTTATATATATCCTGGCAAGCTGATCTAAAGAGAAATCCTCTCTAATAGCAATGAAGTGTGCAGACTTTGTAAGACGATCAACTATGACCCAGATAGCATTATTGCCTTTTGATGTTTTAGGAAGTCCTGTGACAAAGTCCATAGTGATGTTTTCCCATTTCCATTCGGGTATGGGTAATGGTTGTAACATCCCCTTAGACTTCTGTCTCTCAGCTTTAACTTGTTGAAAAACCAAGCATCGAGAGACATATTCAGCAACATCTCTTTTCATGCCATCCCACCAGAAGTACTCTTTCAGGTCCCTATACATCTTCGTGCTTCCAGGATGAATAGAGAATGAAGAACTATGAGCCTCATCCAGCAGCTCTTTCTTTAATTCGGGGATGGGAGGAACGCAAACCCGATTCCTTAACATTATTATCCCATCACAATCAAGGTTGAATTCAGGAACATTTCTCACCTTCTTTTGTAACTCGACATCTTCTTTCTGTGCCTCTTTAATCTTCACATGTATAGATGGTTGAACATTCATTTGAGAAAGATAAGATTTTTCCCCTTCCATTATAATTCCAAGATCCATCCTTTGTAAATCCATAAATATTGGATCTTTTGTGATCCTCATCATGGATAAAATAGCATGGTCTTGTCGACTTAATGCATCTGCCACCTTGTTTGCTTTCCCAGGGTGGTAATGGATTGAGCAGTCATAATCCTTAATCAGCTCCAACCATCTTCTTTGGCGCATATTCAGCTCCTTTTGTGTGAAAATATACTTTAAACTTTTATGATCAGTATAAATATCACACCTTTCACCATAAAGGTAATGCCTCCAAATCTTTAATGCAAAGATTACCACAGCCAACTCCAAATCATGTGTTGGGTAATTTTGCTCATGGATTTTCAACTGTCGTGAGGCATAAGCTATCACCATATCATTTTGCATAAGAACACACCCCAATCCCTTCTTGGATGCATCACTGTAGATCACAAACCTTTCTCCACTACAAGGTAGTGTGAGCACAGGTGCACTGGATAACCTTCTTTTCAACTCCTTGAAATTCTCTTCACATTCCTCTGTCTAGACAAACTTAACTCCTTTCCGAGTCAACTTGGTGAGTGGATTAGATAATCGTGAAAAATCTTTTACAAAACGTCGATAATATCCAGCCAAACCAAGAAAACTTCAGATCTCAGTTACTGTTGTTGGTCTTGACCATCTTTCGATAACCTCTGTTTTTGCTGGATCCACAGATATCCCCTCTTTTGAGATTATGTGACCCAAAAATGCAACTTTTTGAAGCCAAAATTCACACTTGGTAAATTTGTCATAAAGCTTCTCCTTTCTCAGGGTCTTCAATATAATTCTCAAGTGATCTTCATGCTCTTCCTTGCTCTTTGAATAGACAAGAATATCGTCTATAAAGACTACCACAAATTGATCAAGATAGTCTCTAAAGACTCTATTCATTAGATCCATGAAGATAGCAGGGGCATTAGTAAGACCAAATGGAATCACTATAAATTCATAGTGTCCATACCTTGTACGGAAAGCCGTGTTTGGTATATCCTCCCTTTTGACCCTTAATTGATGATACCCTGAACGAAGATCAATCTTGGAAAAGTATTGAGCTCCGCGTAGTTGGTCAAATAAGTCATCAATGCGTGGGAGAGGATATTTGTTCTTGATAGTGATCTTGTTAAGTTCTCGATAATCAATGCAGAGTCTCATTGATCCATCTTTTTTTTAACAAATAGAACAGGTGCTCCCCAAGGTGACGCACTAGGGCGTATGAATCCCTTATCAAGATTCTCTTGGAGTTTCTTCTTCAATTCCTGCAACTCAATTGGGGCCATTCTATAAGGTGTCTTTGAAATAGGCAAAGCACCCGGTACGAGTTCTATTGAAAACTCAACTTCACGATTTGGTGGAAGACCCGGCAATTCCTCCGGAAAGACATCATCAAACTCCCGTACAATGGGCATATTCTTAATCGTGAGTTTCTCACCAACCATTTGAGATAAATAACCTTCATTTAGTGGAATCAATACCCATAAGATGGAAGAAATTTCCACTGGAAGGTTATGTTCATCCTTGCATTGGTATACGATCTTAGATTGATCTGGAATATGAAATGTGACTTCCCTTCTTTGGAAATTGATATGAGCTCCATGTAGAGAAAGCCAATCCATGCCAAGAATCACATCAAATTCCACTAAAGGAAGGATCACAAGATTTGCAGGAAGCACTTTCCCACAAACTTCGATCGGAGAAGAATTATAAACTTTTGATGCGATTGATGTGCCATTAGGTGTTGTCACAGCTAACTCAACATCTAATTGTTGAAGTAATACGGTGATACCCTTAGAAAATTTTTCAGAAATAAAAGAGTGGGTGGATCCAGAATCAAATAAAACATTTTCTACTTTAGAGTGGATGGTAAGTGTACCTTTCACCACATCGTTATCGTACTCCACATCGCTGATAGAAATTGCATGTGACTTTCCTTTGTCTTTAGCCTTAAGAGTTTGTTGACGTCGACCATCATCATCAACCCTTGGATTTGGGCATTGATTGGCATAATGCCCCATCTCCTTTCACTTGAAACATTGAAGTGTAGTAGGTTCATTCTGTGTATCCCTTCCTTTGTTTGCGTCATTAGACATCTTCTTCCCATTATCACGGCATTCAAATGCTCGATGACCTTCTTTTCCACATTTAAAACATTTACTTGTCCCTTTAAGACAACTTCCTCCATGTTTCTTTCCACACTTTGAGCTTAAGGAAAAGCTCATCTTCTTTTCCGTGTGCTCTTTAGATTTTTCTTTGAATTCCATCTTCCTCTTCTTATCAAACCCATGTGACTGATGGGTTACTCCAATCTCCATCTCGACTTTGAGAGCACATCGAACGATTTCCTCATAGCTATTGAAGTCCCTTATGGATAACGCCATTCGAAGACTTGGTTCTAAGCCACTAAATAATCGATCGATCTTACTCTCAGGTTGGATAATAATACCAGAAGCGTACCTTGCAAGTCTGGTAAAATTTGCTTCATAGGTACCAACAGATTCATCATCCCTTTGCTTCAGTTCAAGGAACTCTTTCTCCATCTTTGTTCAGAGAATACGAGGGAAGTACTTATTGAAAAATAAGTTCTTGAACTCATCCCATTCCATAGACTCAATTTCATCCCTTTGCCTCATATTCTTAACAATATTCCACCATTGATCCGCATCTCCTTCCAAACGATACACTGCTAGGATGACTTTATCATGCTCAGAACATTGAAGAACTGAAAATATCTTTTCAGTAGTACTAATCCATTGTTCAGCAACTAATGGATCAGTAGACCCGCTGAAAGATGGTGGACGCTGCCTCATGAAGGATTCAACAGAATGTTGCTCCCTCCTTTGTTCGTTTGGAAATCCTGCATGATTCATAGCTTGAGAAAGTTGTGTGAGCATGGCTACAATATTTTGCATTCCAGCTCCCATATCGTTTGGTTGCTCAGGGGGACAATTATTGCATTGCCCATCGCATTCCGCATTAATACGGTTCCTTCGGGTTCCAGCCATTGACTAAAACCAAGAAGAATAGTGTGAGCAACACTAATTATAATAGGAAACCACATAATTCAAGAAAAAAAAAATTTCATGCTTATGGTCTTATCCTAGGTTATTCATGGCCATTTCTAAGATTGTGTTCTATGCTTAGACTTATCCTTAGGGTTCTTACTAAGGATTTCACATCCTAGTTTCCAAAGGTTGACTATACCTTTCCTCTGATACCAACTATAACGACCCATACCTTACATACATTTTTAATACTTCAAAAATTGAAGCACACTTATTACAACATATGATAAAACCACAAAGGACCGTATAGGTATAGTGTCTTTAGAAACTGGGAAACATAAACAACTGGTTCATAAATCTTCTACAGTGTCTCCCATTTATTTCATCATATCTAGGGTCCCTTTTAGCATATTCTACTTAATATCCATCTTCCTGACCTGGGGAAAAGAAAACATAAAAGGGTGAGCTCAAATGCTCAGCAAGGGCAAATAAAGGAAATAAAAATCATATCATATCTTTATGAAAATCAAAACCTGCAAAAGAGATCATAATATCTTAACATGGAATAAATCATAGAAGTGAAAATGAGATCCCCATAATCATAACATAAAACTTGAAACTTTGTGGCATGCACACATAATCATGGAAAATCATTTCTTGTTAGTCATGACTCATTGCCAAGACTATCTTAGTGGACAAAGTCCCTTTCTGAACCGAGTTCGCTCCTCGTTTCAGTCCTGTATCACTGAACCGAAATAACCTTCCGTTCCATCCATGTCTATCTCATGAGATATAAAATCATTACCCAATGCATTGGAGGGAGATATAGGTCCCACCCATCTTATAATGAATCCTTTCTTATGTGTGCCACATAATCATAAAACATACATCATCGCATAACACATGTAACACAAATGGGATTCTTGAAACATCATGACATCATAAATCAATTCATATAAGATAAAGGAATTCATAAACATAATTCCATCACAACATAGTCAAATAAATGTAAAAATATGGATAGAAACAGAACCCTTTATTATCTTAGATGGAAAATAATTTTGATAAAACACTTGAATTGAATTCTTGAGGAAAATATCCTTTCTTCTTCAAAATCAATTTCTTTTCACAAAACATCATGCAATTTTAAAAGAAAGAGATTTTATTGAAAATAGTCATGAAATATTTTAGAGGAAGCTTCATGAAAATAAGGCTTTATAAAACAGTAGAAATTTGTTCGTGCCGTATAAGTTAAAAAAACATTCTTCATACTTTTGTCGGAAAAGTCAAAAAGTACCTCGTACGAAAAACGACAAAAGATTCCTTTCATACGTATTACTAAAAACTCACCGAAGGGTAAAAATGGATTTAAACAATTTTAGGTGGATGGAAATAATATTACATATTGAGTAAACATGGATGTGGATGATAAAATACACCCCAGTAAATACTTACGAATAAACAATCTCGGATAAAAATGAGATTGTGATATTTCCCTTACCTTAGGTCCGATTTGCTTTTTTCGTGTCCGAAGCTCCTGTATAATGGTTTAAATAATGTTATTGACTTATTCCAGAATCATACATATTGATATGAGATCATATATGGTCATATTATTAGCTTCTTGTTAGTAATATTTCATTGTTACTTGTTACTCGGGTCTTTATAACTTTTTGTTCTTATGCGTGTTTTGTCGAATAAATTCTTATTCTTATCTTTAGGTTATAGATAATTCATTTCCAGAATGGTATTAGTGTAGTATATATCATATTCATTAATTCAATTCATTTATATAATCATTATGAAATGAAGATCATGTAGAACGAGTCGCATCACATCGTGGAGACGGTATTCCGTACGTACGCACGAGTGATGATATCGTTCCTATGATCGTGGAATTGTATTGGAGTATATATATATATTATTTAAGTATCAATATTACTTAATAATAATCATATATAGTTACTCATTACACCATTATACCCATCCTTGTAAGGTGATGGTGGAAAATAGATTACACCACGGCGTGGAGACGGTATTCCGTACGTACGCACGCGCGGTGATTTCATTTTTCCGTAGGATGGATAGAAGGTGAATTAGGGTTGTTTCATATTTATAATAACATATCAGTATGTAAGTAATACTGATGTTATTACTTTATCATGAAACAACTAAAGAAGAAGAATTTGAAGAAGAAAGAAATTGAAAAGATCGGTAATGGATATTACCTCTTCTTTGGAACGCCTCTTTGAATCCTCCACTTAAGGAACTAAGATTGGTCTTTGGAGAAGACCAGGACCTCTAGGATTATTCTAGGGAAGTGGAGAGGAGAAAATGGCAGGGGTTGGCCGAGCTTGAGTGCTCAAATTGGTGTGAGGAGGAGGGGGAGGAGGTGCCCTTTTATAAGGGAGGAGAGGGGCACCTTAGGAATATCTCAAACTATTATTTTATATTAAAGTCAAAATCGGTTTATAATGGTTCCAAAGGGTCTTATTTCGAAGATAAAGTGGGGATGGGTCGAAATCCTATCAACCAATAGGATTTAGACAAGTTTAGGGTATTATTTTAACCTTATCAATTAGATTTAACTCTAAGTTAATTAATTTAACTTTTACCGTGTCTTTTTGTTTTCTTTCACTATATGGTTAATACACTTACTATAACATGCCAAACGAACCCCAAATTGTTTATTATTAATATATATATCCTTATCTAAGTCATTTGGCCGAACCTTAGATTTTTAGGAATAAAATAACAATTAATAATATAATATTTGATTTAAAAACTATTTTGTGTCAATTTTGACACTATTTGATATATGATTTTTGTGAAAGTCATAACAGAATTATATGTTCAAACCAAGTTGATTAAATCAACAATAATATATCATAGTAACCTATAAAATTAGTGGAATTCATAAAAAGTCTCAAATTACATTTATTTTGGTATTTATATTATCAATTTTGTCAATATTTCATTAATAAGATAATTATTGCATCATCTTTGTGTCATAAAGAAATTAAATTATTTGATGTCTAAAAATTACAAATAAAATACCATCATGTAGGAAATCTTTTCAGCTTTCTAATTAATATTTACAATCTAATTTATCTTATGTATAACCCCATATTAAAAATGATTTACTTATTAAACTTTGATTTTAACTATTTTAACCCTTCTTTAAATAAATTAATAATAAATGTCCTAATCTAATCCAAGTGGGCCTAAATGGTCATATTTTATTCCTAAGTTTGTTTTTGGTCGAATTACACTTGTCCAATAGAATTAGGACATGTGTTAGGGTAATATTAATATCATATTTACCCTTAGTTACCCTATTTACTATTAACCGCGGTAAAAATAGTAAAAAGTTACTATTCACCAAAAAATTATTTTTATCTCATTGAACCACATTTTACTTACTAACATCAACCGTGTCTGTCGGATTTTTGAAATTCCATTCACAGAAGCGGTAAAATTAAGTTTTATGCAAAATTCAGTTTTTAACCTACCACTTAGTGGTTTCACTATTCATCAAAAATTGAAAGTTTTCAGAAAAATACCAAAATTTCACCCTAGGCTAATTTCGATATTCTGAGTCCAAAAATGAAGTCCATTTTGAAAAATAAAATTTATAAATTTTCAAAAAGTGGTTATTACTATTCATAACGGCTAGTTTTACTAGCATATTGTTGTTTAGTGAAACTCGGTATTGCGTACGACGCAAGCTATCGAGGAAGGTCGTGATTGCGTGTAAAGCAAGCCAAGCAAGTGTTGTGTAGAAAAAGATTCCTTTGATGATTTATATAACATAAAAGTCTCGGGTGTTACATTCTACCCCCCTTAAAAATAATTTCGCCCTCGAAATTCGTCACTTTGTAACAAACAAATGAGGATACTTCTCCCTCATCATATCCTCAAGCTCCCATGTAGCTTCTTCAAGTTGGTGGTTCCTCCATAAAACTTTCACCAAGAGAGTGGTCTTGTTTCGTAGGACTTTTTCTCTACGATCCAGAATCTCTATCGGCTGTTCTTCATAAGAAAGATCTTGCTCCGGCGGTACAACTTCTGAGCTGAGTACATGTGAAGGATCTGGTATGTACTTTCTCAGGAGAGATACGTGGAACACATCGTGAACTTGAGAGAGATTCGGTGGAAGCGCCAATCGGTAAGCTACCTTCCCAACACGATCCAGTATTTCAAAAGGACCGATATATCTAGGGCTCAACTTCCCCTTCTTTCCAAATCTCATAACCCTCTTCCAGGGAGATATTCGTAAGAACACTTTATCGCCCACTTCAAACTCTAGGTCTTTTCTTCGGTTGTTGGCATAACTTTTCTGTCGACTCTGAGCTGCTCTTATGTGTTGTTGAATAGATCTAACCTTTTCTGCCATTTCATCAACGAGATCAGGTCCTAATAGCTTTCTTTCCCCAACTTCATCCCAGCAAGTTGGAGTCCTGCATTTCTTTCCATAGAGAGCTTCATAAGGAGCCATCTGAATACTGGAGTGAAAGCTATTATTATAAGAAAATTCCACCAAAGGTAGGTGTTGATCCCAACCTCCTTTGAAATCCATAGAGCAAGCTCTCAACATATCTTCTAGGGTTTGAATTGTTCTCTCAGACCGACCGTCTGTCTGGGGATGATAAGCAGTGCTGAAACTCAACTCTGTATCCAGAGTATGCTGAAGACTTCGCCAGAACTTCGAGGTAAATCTCGGATCTCGATCAGATATAATAGAAAGTGGTACTCCATGCAATCTTACCACTTCCTTTATATATATCCTGGCAAGCTGATCTAAAGAGAAATCCTCTCTAATAGCAATGAAGTGTGCAGACTTTGTAAGACGATCAACTATGACCCAGATAGCATTATTGCCTTTTGATGTTTTAGGAAGTCCTGTGACAAAGTCCATAGTGATGTTTTCCCATTTCCATTCGGGTATGGGTAATGGTTGTAACATCCCCTTAGACTTCTGTCTCTCAGCTTTAACTTGTTGACAAACCAAGCATCGAGAGACATATTCAGCAACATCTCTTTTCATGCCATCCCACCAGAAGTACTCTTTCAGGTCCCTATACATCTTCGTGCTTCCAGGATGAATAGAGAATGAAGAACTATGAGCCTCATCCAGCAGCTCTTTCTTTAATTCGGGGATGGGAGGAACGCAAACCCGATTCCTGAACATTATTATCCCATCACAATCAAGGTTGAATTCAGGAACATTTCTCACCTTCTTTTGTAACTCGACATCTTCTTTCTGTGCCTCTTTAATCTTCACATGTATAGATGGTTGAACATTCATTTGAGAAAGATAAGATTTTTCCCCTTCCATTATAATTCCAAGATCCATCCTTTGTAAATCCATAAATATTGGATCTTTTGTGATCCTCATCATGGATAAAATAGCATGGTCTTGTCGACTTAATGCATCTTCCACCTTGTTTGCTTTCCCAGGGTGGTAATGGATTGAGCAGTCATAATCCTTAATCAGCTCCAACCATCTTCTTTGGCGCATATTCAGCTCCTTTTGTGTGAAAATATACTTTAAACTTTTATGATCAGTATAAATATCACACCTTTCACCATAAAGGTAATGCCTCCAAATCTTTAATGCAAAGATTACAGCAGCCAACTCCAAATCATGTGTTGGGTAATTTTGCTCATGGATTTTCAACTGTCGTGAGGCATAAGCTATCACCATATCATTTTGCATAAGAACACACCCCAATCCCTTCTTGGATGCATCACTGTAGATCACAAACCTTTCTCCACTACAAGGCAGTGTGAGCACAGGTGCACTGGATAACCTTCTTTTCAACTCCTTGAAATTCTCTTCACATTCCTCTGTCCAGACAAACTTAACTCCTTTCCGAGTCAACTTGGTGAGTGGATTAGATAATCGTGAAAAATCTTTTACAAAATGTCGATAATATCCAGCCAAACCAAGAAAACTTCAGATCTCAGTTACTGTTGTTGGTCTTGACCATCTTTCGATAACCTCTGTTTTTGCTGGATCCACAGATATCCCCTCTTTTGAGATTATGTGACCCAAAAATGCAACTTTTTGAAGCCAAAATTCACACTTGGTAAATTTGTCATAAAGCTTCTCCTTTCTCAGGGTCTTCAATATAATTCTCAAGTGATCTTCATGCTCTTCCTTGCTCTTTGAATAGACAAGAATATCGTCTATAAAGACTACCACAAATTGATCAAGATAGTCTCTAAAGACTCTATTCATTAGATCCATGAAGATAGCAGGGGCATTAGTAAGACCAAATGGCATCACTATAAATTCATAGTGTCCATACCTTGTACGGAAAGCCGTGTTTGGTATATCCTCCCTTTTGACCCTTAATTGATGATACCCTGAACGAAGATCAATCTTGGAAAAGTATTGAGCTCCGCGTAGTTGGTCAAATAAGTCATCAATGCGTGGGAGAGGATATTTGTTCTTGATAGTGATCTTGTTAAGTTCTCGATAATCAATGCAGAGTCTCATTGATCCATCTTTCTTCTTAACAAATAGAACAGGTGCTCCCCAAGGTGACGCACTAGGGCGTATGAATCCCTTATCAAGATTCTCTTGGAGTTGCTTCTTCAATTCCTGCAACTCAATTGGGGCCATTCTATAAGGTGTCTTTGAAATAGGCAATGCACCCGGTACGAGTTCTATTGAAAACTCAGCTTCACGATTTGGTGGAAGACCCGGCAATTCCTCCGGAAAGACATCATCAAACTCCCGTACAATGGGCATATTCTTAATCGTGAGTTTCTCACCAACCATTTGAGATAAATAACCTTCATTTAGTGGAATCAATACCCATAAGATGGAAGAAATTTCCACTGGAAGGTTATGTTCATCCTTGCATTGGTATACGATCGTAGATTGATCTGGAATATGAAATGTGAATTCCCTTCTTTGGCAATTGATATGAGCTCCATGTAGAGAAAGCCAATCAATGCCAAGAATCACATCAAATTCCACTAAAGGAAGGATCACAAGATTTGCAGGAAGCACTTTCCCACAAACTTCGATCGGAGAAGAATTATAAACTTTTGATGCGATTGATGTGCCATTAGGTGTTGTCACAGCTAACTCAACATCTAATTGTTGAGGTAATACGGTGATACCCTTAGAAAATTTTTCAGAAATAAAAGAGTGGGTGGATCCAGAATCAAATAAAACATTTTCTACTTTAGAGTGGATGGTAAGTGTACCTTTCACCACATCGTTATCGTACTCCACATCGCTGATAGAAATTGCATGTGACTTTCCTTTGTCTTTAGCCTTAAGAGTTTGTTGACGTCGACCATCATCATCAACCCTTGGATTTGGGCATTGATTGGCATAATGCCCCATCTCCTTTCACTTGAAACATTGAAGTGTAGTAGGTTCATTCTGTGTATCCCTTCCTTTGTTTGCGTCATTAGACATCTTCTTCCCATTATCACGACATTCAAATGCCCGATGACCTTCTTTTCCACATTTAAAACATTTACTTGTCCCTTTAAGACAACTCCCTCCATGTTTCTTTCCACACTTTGAGCATAAGGAAAAGCTCATCTTCTTTTCCGTGTGCTCTTTATATTTTTCTTTGAATTCCATCTTCCTCTTCTTATCAAACCCATGTGACTGATGGGTTACTCCAATCTCCATCTCGACTTTGAGAGCACATCGAACGATTTCCTCGTAGCTATTGAAGTCCCTTATGGCTAACGCCCTTCGAAGACTTGGTTCTAAGCCACTAAATAATCGATCGATCTTACTCTCAGGTTGGATAATAATACCAGAAGCGTACCTTGCAAGTCTGGTAAAATTTGCTTCATAGGTACCAACAGATTCATCATCCCTTTGCTTCAGTTCAAGGAACTCTTTATCCATCTTTGTTCAGAGAATACGAGGGAAGTACTTATTGAAAAATAAGTTCTTGAACTCGTCCCATTCCATAGACTCAATTTCATCCCTTTGCCTCGTATTCTTAACTATATTCCACCATTGATCCGCATCTCCTTCCAAACGATACACTGCTAGGATGACTTTATCATGCTCAGAACATTGAAGAACTGAAAATATCTTTTCAGTAGTACTAATCCATTGTTCAGCAACTAATGGATCAGTAGACCCGCTGAAAGATGGTGGACGCTGCCTCATGAAGGATTCAACAGAATGTTGCTCCCTCCTTTGTTCGTTTGGAAATCCTGCATGATTCATAGCTTGAGAAAGTTGTGTGAGCATGGCTACAATATTTTGCATTCCAGCTCCCATATCATTTGGTTGCTCAGGGGGACAATTATTGCATTGCCCATCGCATTCCGCATTAATACGGTTCCTTCGGGTTCCAGCCATTGACTAAAACCAAGAAGAATAGTGTGAGCAACACTAATTATAATAGGAAACCACATAATTCAAGAAAAAAAAAATTTCATGCTTATGGTCTTATCCTAGGTTATTCATGGCCATTTCTAAGATTGTGTTCTATGCTTAGACTTACCCTTAGGGTTCTTACTAAGGATTTCACATCCTAGTTTCCAAAGGTTGACTATACCTTTCCTCTGATACCAACTATAACGACCCATACCTTACATACATTTTTAATACTTCAAAAATTGAAGCACACTTATTACAACATATGATAAAACCACAAAGGACCGTATAGGTATAGTGTCTATAGAAACTGGGAAACATAAACAACTGGTTCATAAATCTTCTACAGTGTCTCCCATTTATTTCATCATATCTAGGGTCCCTTTTAGCATATTCTACTTAATATCCATCTTCCTGACCTGGGGAAAAGAAAACATAAAAGGGTGAGCTCAAATGCTCAGCAAGGGCAAATAAAGGAAATAAAAATCATATCATATCTTTATGAAAATCAAAACCTGCAAAAGAGATCATAATATCTTAACATGGAATAAATCATAGAAGTGAAAATGAGATCCCCATAATCATAACATAAAACTTGAAACTTTGTGGAATGCACACATAATCATGGAAAATCATTTCTTGTTAGTCATGACTCATTGCCAAGACTATCTTAGTGGACAAAGTCCCTTTCTGAACCGAGTTCGCTCCTCGTTTCAGTCCTGTATCACTGAACCGAAATAACCTTCCGTTCCAGCCATGTCTATCTCATGAGATATAAAATCATTACCCAATGCATTGGAGGGAGATATAGGTCCCACCCATCTTATAATGAATCCTTTCTTATGTGTGCCACATAATCATAAAACATACATCATCGCATAACACATGTAACAAAAATGGGATTCTTGAAACATCATGACATCATAAATAAATTCATATAAGATAAAGGAATTCATAATCATAATTTCATCACAACATAGTCAAATAAATGTAAAAATATGGATAGAAACAGAACCCTTTATTATCTTAGATGGAAAATAATTTTGATAAAACACTTGAATTGAATTCTTGAGGAAAATATCCTTTCTTCTTCAAAATCAATTTCTTTTCACAAAACATCATGCAATGTTAAAAGAAAGAGATTTTATTGAAAATAGTCATGAAATATTTTAGAGGAAGATTCATGAAAATAAGGCTTTATAAAACAGTAGAAATCCGTTCGTGCCGTATAAGTTAAAAAAAACATTCTTCATACTTTTGTCGGAAAAGTCAAAAAGTACCTCGTACGAAAAACGACAAAAGATTCCTTTCATACGTATTACTAAAAACTCACCGAAGGGTAAAAATGGATTTAAACAATTTTAGGTGGATGGAAATAATATTACATATTGAGTAAACATGGATGTGGATGATAAAATACACCCCAGTAAATACTTACGAATAAACAATCTCGGATAAAAATGAGATTGTGATATTTCCCTTACCTTAGGTCCGATTTGCTTTGTTCGTGTCTGAAGATCCTGTATAATGGTTTAAATAATGTTATTGACTTATTCCAGAATCATACATATTGATATGAGATCATATATGGTCATATTATTAGCTTCTTGTTAGTAATATTTCATTGTTACTTGTTACTCGGGTCTTTATAACTTTTTGTTCTTATGCGTGTTTTGTCGAATAAATTCTTATTCTTATCTTTAGGTTATAGATAATTCATTTCCAGAATGGTATTAGTGTATTATATATCATATTCATTCATTCAATTCATTTATATAATCATTATGAAATGAAGATCATGTAGAACGAGTCGCATCACATCGTGGAGACGGTATTCCATACGTACGCACGAGTGATGATATCGTTCCTATGATCGTGGAATTGTATTGGAGTATATATATATATTATTTCAGTATCAATATTACTTAATAATAATCATATATAGTTACTCATTACACCATTATACCCATCCTTGTAAGGTGATGGTGGAAAATAGATTACACCACGGCGTGGAGACGGTATTCCGTACGTACGCACGCGCGGTGATTTCATTTTTCCGTAGGATGGATAGAAGGTGAATTAGGGTTGTTTCATATTTATAATAACATATCAGTATGTAAGTAATACTGATGTTATTACTTTATCATGAAACAACTAAAGAAGAAGAAGTTGAAGAAGAAAGAAATTGAAAAGATCGGTAATGGATATTACCTCTTCTTTGGAACGCCTCTTTGAATCCTCCACTTAAGGAACTAAGATTGGTCTTTGGAGAAGACCAGGACCTCTAGGATTATTCTAGGGAAGTGGAGAGGAGAAAATGGCAGGGGTCGGCCAAGCTTTAGTGCTTAAATTGGTGTGAGGAGGAGGGGGAGGAGGTGCCCTTTTATAAGGGAGGAGAGGGGCACCTTAGGAATATCTCAAAATATTATTTTATATTAAAGTCAAAATCGGTTTATAATGGTTCCAAAGGGTCTTATTTCGAAGCTAAAGTGGGGATGGGTCGAAATCCTATCAACCAATAGGATTTAGACAAGTTTAGGGTATTATTTTAACCTTATCAATTAGATTTAACTCTAAGTTAATTAATTTAACTTTTACCGTGTCTTTTTGTTTTCTTTCACTATATGGTTAATACACTTACTATAACATGCCAAACGAACCCCAAATTGTTTATTATTAATATATATATTCTTTATCTAAGTCATTTGGCCGAACCTTAGATTTTTAGGAATAAAATAACAATTAATAATATAATATTTGATTTAAAAACTATTTTGTGTCAATTTTGACACTATTTGATATATGATTTTTGTGAAAGTCATAACAGAATTATATGTTCGAACCAAGTTGATTAAATCAACAATAATATATCATAGTAACCTAGAAAATTAGTGGAATTCATAAAAAGTCTCAAATTACATTTATTTTGGTATTTATATTATCAATTTTGTCAATATTTCATTAATAAGATAATTACTGCATCAACTTTGTGTCATAAATAAATTAAATTATTTGATGTCTAAAAATTACAAATAAAATACCATCATGTAGGAAATCTTTTTATCTTTCTAATGAATATTTACAATCTAATTTATCTTATGTATAACCCCTTATTAAAAATGATTTACTTATTAAACTTTGATTTTAACTATTTTAACCCTTCTTTAAATAAATTAATAATAAATGTCCTAATCTAATCCAAGTGGGCCTAAATGGTCATATTTTATTCCTAAGTTTGTTTTTGGTCGAATTACACTTGTCCAATAGAATTAGGACATGTGTTAGGGTAATATTAATATCATATTTACCCTTAGTTACCCTATTTACTATTAACCGCGGTAAAAATAGTAAAAAGTTACTATTCACCAAAAAATTATTTTTATCTCATTGAACCACATTTTACTTACTGACATCAACCGTGTCTGTCAGATTTTTGAAATTCCATTCACAGAAGCGGTAAAATTAAGATTTATGCAAAATTCAGTTTTTAACCTACCACTTAGTGGTTTCACTATTCATCAAAAATTGAAAGTTTTCAGAAAAATACCAAAATTTCACCCTAGGCTAATTTCGATATTCTGAGTCCAAAAATGAAGTCCATTTTGAAAAATAAAATTTATAAATTTTCAAAAAGTGGTTATTACTATTCATAACGGCTAGTTTTACTAGCATATTGTTGTTTAGTGAAACTCGGTATTGCGTACGACGCAAGCTATCGAGGAAGGTCGCGATTGCGTGTAAAGCAAGCCAAGAAAGTGTTGTGTAGAAAAAGATTCCTTTGATGATTTATATAACATAAAAGTCTCGGGTGTTACAGTAATACTCCCGCAGATCTCTGTACATCTTAGTACTGCCAGGATGAACTGAAAACGGGGAACTATGAGCTTCACATAACAACTCTCTCTTCAACGGTGAATCACAAGGCACACATAACCTCTTCCCAAACCTCAAAACACAAACACAAAATTATCCAAGAACTCATGGAAAATTTTATTCATAAGGTCCATGAATACAGCAGGTGCATTGGTAAACCCAAAAGGCATAACTACAAATTCATAATGGCCATATCTAGTATGGAACGCGGTCTTCGGAATATCTGCCTCCTTTACCTTCAGCTGATGGTACCCTGATCTCAGGTCAATCTTTGAAAAGAACTGAGCTCCCTAGAGCTGATCAAACAAATCATCGATATGAGGCAAAGGATATTTGTTCTTAACAGTGATATTATTCAAGGATCTATAATCAATGCAAAGTCTCATAGAACCATCTTTCTTTTTAACAAATAAAACAGGAGCACCCCATGGTGATGTTCTAGGTCTAATGAAACCTTTCTCTAATAAATCTTGCAATTGCTCCTTCAACTCTAAAAGTTCAATTTGTGCCATTCGATAAGGGGGTTTTGAAATTGGCTTATCATCAGGAACTAAGTCAACTGTAAATTCAACTTCCCGATCTGGTATTACTCCAGGCAACTCATCAGGAAAAACATCAGGATACTCATTTACCACTGGCACATCATTAATCTGAACAGTTCCTTTATTTTCAACGATGTGTGCAAGGTAACATTCATTTCCATCTTTTACAAGTTTCTCGGCCTCTTGATATGTTATCAAAAGTAAGGGTTCATTCTTGTAAACAAACTGAAAGTCTTTCTGAAAAGAAACTTCTTTAGCTCTACAGTCAATCTTAGCATGGTAGATAGAGAGCCAATCCATACCCAGGATAACATCAAACTCTACTAGAGGTAGAACAATAAGGTTTGCAAGTAGGTTCTTTCCACAGATAAGGATAGGAAGATTCTTATAAATTCTTTTTGCCTCAACATTTCCCCCAGGTGTTTTTACCAAAAGTTCAGGAGTCATTTCTTGAGATGGTATTCCCATTTTACTAGAAAAGTTTTCAGAGATGAAAGAATGTGTAGACCCCAAATCAAACAACACACTGGCATAATCTGAAAAAACAAACAAAGTACCTGATACAACTTCATTTGATGGCCCGACATCTGCTGAAGTAGTTGCAAAGGATTTCACCACCCCTTTCTTCTTGTAGTATAACTGCTTCCCATCACTCAAGCTCCTTGTCGGACACTCGTTTTCATAGTGACCCATTTCATTACACTTAAAACATCTTACCGTTGGCTTTTCATTTCCTGCTTGATCATCTTCCTTACAGTTACGAGCAATATGACCAGACTTACCACACCGAAAGCACTTACCAGACTTGGATAAACATTATCCAGGATGCATTTTACCACACTTCTCATAGGATGGATATTTGGTTTTCTTACCTCCTTGCTTCTTTGATGAATTCTTCCCCTTTTCCTGCCAACTAGACCTCTTATTCTGTTGTTTGTCATATAACACCTGATCATCGGCAAACTCCATTTCTACCTTCTCGGCACATCGAACAAGTTTTTCATAACTTTTGAACTCACGATAAGCTAAAGCCCTTCGATACTTGGGCTTTAACCCTGAGTAAAAATGGTTTATTTTACTATCAAGATCTCGTATGATGTTTGGAGCATACCTTGCCAATCGAGTGAACTTTTCTTCATAAGCAGCCACGGAATCATCCTCCTGCCTCAATTCTAGGAACTGTTTTTCCATCCTAAGATGAACCACCCTAGGAAAATATTTCTCAAGAAACATAACTTTGAATTCATCCCAGTGAAGATCCTCAATCTCATCACTATCCCTTATATTTTTCACCATCGACCACCACTGATCAGCTTCACCTTCAAAACGGTAAACAGCAAGACTAACCTTTTGATGTTCTGAACACCCCATGACATCAAAAATCTTCTCCAGTTCTTTAATCCACCCTTCAACTTGCACAGGGTCATATGATCCTCTGAATGATGGGGGATGTTGCCTCATGAAATGTTCCACCACTGATATGTTCCTCTGCGGTTGATCTGGCTGATCTCGTGCATGGATACCACCACCATTTATAGCCTGAGTCAACTGTTCCATCACTGCAACAAACTATTCAGTTCCAATTCCGACCATTTCTGGATGCTGATTCGGAAGGTTATTTCCTTCTGTATGCCTTCCTAGCACTGCTTCCCTGTTTCCTTTGCGGAAAACCATTCTGAACAAACATGTCTTAGATGAAGCAACATGGTAATCTTTAAATTCTATATCATTTCGAAAAAAATATTTTTGGATAATAATTTAATAGAATTATAACTCCTAAAGTTATCTAAACCGACCTTTGATACCAACTATAAGGCCCCAGCCTTAAACCTTACATAATCTTGAGTTATCACAAGATTACACATTGAGGATCTTTTCGGGTTTAGAGTTTTAGAGAATTAGATCTTAAAACATGCATTACATTCCACATATAAACAAAGTGGTTACATAAAGATAGTATTCTTCATTCCCATCAAAGGAAACATATTTAAAATAAAACATGGATTATTTCTTGACACTTCCTTGACACTATCATCATATCATGTACCTTTCCCTTGACCTGTGAAAAACATTTCAAAAAAACTTGGGATGAGCATAAAAAGATCAGTATGGGTTATAAAAACATGGAAAGGAAACATGAGTTCATATATACATAAGAATGAAATCATACTTTACCCATAAAACATAGGCACTTTAACATAACTCATAAAATCATGAATAAATCTTAGAAATCATTAGACATAAAGGTAACTTGAGGCATTCATAACATTCTTACGTAGGGAGTAACCCTCTTGGTTACGTTTGGAACACCCATGACCGTATATTCCCTAGAATCTCTTCGGATAAACCTTAACGTTTCACTCCTTTGCGTTACCCAATGCATTGGAGAGCTATAACGGGCTCACCCGCCCTTAGTTTATCACGGAACCACCAGTCTTCATAATAATGCCCAAGAACCATAATATAATCATATCACATAAAACATGCATAAAGGAAACATAAAATTTCCACAATTCAATCACGAGATATCAATACAACACATTGATATAAAAACATTATGAAAACCATTTTCAATACCAAAATAAAAGAAAAGTAAAACATGGTATTTATTTTTCTTTTAAAAAGAAGGTATGTCTTGTAGAGGAAGCCGAAACTCAAATAACGGTCACGACGGCGGAGAAGTCGTTGTCGCCGCATACGTACGACAAAAACATTCCCTTTTGTCGTTTAGTAAACGCTTCGTATAAAAAAGATTCCTTTTGAATAAACGTAAAAGTCGAAGGGTTTTATACACCGTATAAAAGAAAGTTGTGTATAAAATAAAATATGCCTCAACGAAAGGAGATTGAGACGAAGTCCCATACCTCGGGTCTGACTTGACTCGATCGTTCTTTAACGTCCTGAATAATAAACTTGAGTTAATTTATACTTGATTAAGAACCTTTTTAAAGTTCATTATTCCTTTTATATCACTTATTGCCATGTTATAAACATTATGTAACCATTTAAGTTAATAATGTTTGTTTTCTCAATATTTGGTTCTTAAGTCGAAAGTGGACTTCTTACAATTACATGTTGTTCGTGTGGTCAAAGGTTCTTTATATCCAGAATGAAATTCCCGATTAGGATATAATATGTATCATATATATCCAGAATATACATGTATTTATAATATTACATAATCATTTAGAGGTAAGAAATGAAATGCACCGTTCATGGAGACGGTAAGCCGTACGTACGCATGAACGCTACTTTCATTTCTTTGTCATATTAATGGAATTAAAACTAAATGAGAGGTATGTATATTTTAATTCCAGAATTATATTCATCATTTAGATATATCATTAATTATATATATCCATTATATACATGTACTTTTAATAGTACATTACATTTGGGGATAAGAAATGAAATGCACCGTTCATGGAGACGGTAAGCCATACGTACGCATGAACGCTACTTTCATTTCTATCTCATACTTTAATGGAAAGAAATAATAATTATATAGAGGTATATTATAATTCCAGTATAATAACACATATAATATCATTAAATTTATCCTTTACACATCCCATATATGGTATTAACGAATCAAATCACTTTCATGGGGTGGTAGTCCGCACTTCCTAAAATGAAGATATCGTGTTTACCCATAATGGAAACCATAAAGGTATGCCCAAAATGAATAAACAGAAGCTTAAGGAAAACATAAACATATTATATATCATATATAAAAATATTGAAATCATAATGGCCACCTTTGAAGGTGTTAAATGAGTATTGAACAATCATCGTTTCGGGAGGCAGAATTTCTCCATCCAGGGAAACCGTATGTTCTTTAACCATTTGATGTAGTTGTGTGAGAGTGTAGCTCAAATAAATCTTATAACAACATCCTAGTATATTGAAGATACTTGTGTTGTTACAAAAGAAGTAAATAAAAAGAGTTTAGGGGGTTGGAGAAACAAAATGAAACAAATGAACATGAGAGAATGAATTACCTTTAAAAGTGTAACTCCTTTTGATTTGAGCCTAAAGGCTTCCTTTGAAAGGATTCTGCCCAAAGGTAATCCTCTAAGATGAGGAGAGGGATGTGGAGAGAGTAAATGGGCAGGGGTTGGCTGAGCCAAAGGCTTTAGGAGTGTGTGAAATGAGGTAGAGGTGGAGGCCTTTTATAAGAGGAGAGGAGGGGCACTTTTGGAAAGTAAAGAAATATTACTTTATTTGAAAATGTGTTTCGGTTTTAAAAGGTCCCACATTGATATAATTCGTGGATAAGGTTATAAAGGTTAGAAATACACCCATACAATAAGTTTTGGACATGTGTAGTTCATAGATTTTAAATTATCTTTCCATTTTATTTTAATCGTTAAATAATGATGTCATCACTGCATCATTATGATGTCATAAATAATTTAATTTATTTAATGTCTAGAAATTATAAAAAAATTACTATGATGTAGTAAATCTTTGTATCTTTCCAATTATTATTTATAATCAAAATGTGGACTTATGTAACCCCACTTAAAAACTGTTTTAGTAAAACAACTCATGTTTGTGTCAATTTAATTTTAACATTAAATAAAAATATATTATAGTCATTTTCCAACTAAAGTGGCTCCATGGGGTCCCCAAGTTGGCCCATGGCTTGTCTTGGTCGGCCATGACTCACCAAATAGGTGTAGGACAAGTGTCATGGTGTTTTCACATTCCTATAATATCATTTTTACCTTAAATTACACTAATTACCTCTAATCGCGATTAAGAACTTAATAAGTTACTATTCAACAAAAAATTATTTTTATCCCATTGAACCAAATT
The DNA here is from genome assembly GCA_963277665.1 of Viscum album. Taxonomy (NCBI): domain Eukaryota; kingdom Viridiplantae; phylum Streptophyta; class Magnoliopsida; order Santalales; family Viscaceae; genus Viscum; species Viscum album. Next base: position 479,995,067 of record OY728130.1, on the reverse strand, counting down.
TTACTTCTTAATGAAAACCATTTATGTCGGATTTTTGAAATTCAAAACACAATGATGACAAAATTTCATTTAAACGGAAAATCAGTCTTTATAAGTACCACTTAGTGGTTTCACTATTCATCAAAAATTGAAGTTTTTCAGAAAATTACCAAAAATTCACCCTAAGCTATATTTGGTATTACGAATTCAAAAATGAAGTCTATTTTACAAAATTCAAAACATATAATTCACATTAATTAATTTAATAATTAATTCCCGCTGTCAGAGCAAATGGCGTGTTTTACAAAACAATAAGTATCAAAAGATTGACACCAGTTTAAGTCTAATTTCAAAGTGAAATTGATTCCAATGACCACCATTGGATAAAATGGTAAAAATATATTCTAATTTCACTTCAAAACCAATTCAAAAAATAATATAATCATATAAATAAATTAGATTAAAAAGTAGTTTTGATGTAAAATGCAGTATTCTTCACTATTCATTAAAAAATGGGCATTGTCAGAAAAATACCAAAAATTCACACAAGGTAAATTTTGATGTCCCAATCATAAAGAATAAGTTTATTTTGACAAACATAGTTTATAAAATTGTCAAAAGATAGATTCAAAAATGGTTTGCCATCAAAAGGCAGTAAAACAATCTTTTAAGAATATTAGTGTATTCCCTGCATAAGATTGTATTTATTTTCATTTTTAAGCCTCTATAAAACTATATTAATCATTAATATACATAGATAAAAATATCTATTATTCATTACTTGGGATGTTACAGTGTCACTACTCTTATTTCTTTCAAAGACAAATCTTTTTAAAATATTATTAGTATAATTACATTGATTCAAAACAATACCTTCTTTATTTTGATATATTTGAAATCCAAGAAATAATTTGAGTCCCCCCATCAAACTCTTCTCATATTTTCTTTTCATAATCTTTGAAAAATCAGCACATAAAGACTTTTTAGAGGATCCAAAAATAATATCATCTACATATATTTGTACTAATAAAACATCTTTGGAATTTTTTTTATAAAAATGGTAGGATCAGCAATACCTTTTTTAAAAAAATTAGAAATAAGAAAATTGTTTATATTATCAAACCAAGATCTTAAATATTACTTTAAACCATATAATTGTTTAGTTAATTTAAAAAACATTATTTGGAAAGTGGGTATTTGTAAATCCATGGGGTTGTCCAATAAAAAAATCCTCAATTATATAACCATTTCTAATTTCACTATGGACATCTATATGATTTTTTTTGAAATCTAGATGAGCTGTATAGGAAAGAAGGATTATAATATACTCAATTCTAGAAGTTGTTGATACAGTTTCTTCATAGTCAATCCCTTATTCATGACTACAACCTTGTGAAACCAATCTTGATTTGTTTCTAACTATTTTATCAGATTCATCTAATTTATTCCTAAACACCCATTTACTTCCTATTGTCAAGGTGTCATTAGGTCTATCTACAAGTTTCCAGAATTTGTTTCTATCAAACCGATTTAACTCTTCTTACATATCCATTACCTAAAATTCATCATATATAGAATAATTGATGTTCTTAGGTTCAAGAAGTGATAAGAAATATTGATGTTCAACTTGATTTTTGAGAAAATATCTAGTATGAGTTCCTTTTTCTAAATATCATACTATAACATATAAATTATGGTTCATGAGAGTTCTAATAGGTATATATAAATAAGGGCTAGTCATTTCATATTGTTCTATAGGTTCGGGTCCATCATGACTAGAGTCTGGAGGATTTCTAGGACTGTAAATTTTAACCAATTCTTTAACACGATGGTTAGAAGATTAAGTACTGATATCTAGATTTGACATATCATCCTAAAGATTTTCTAGAGAGTTATTTGACTCATATGGATCTGTCGCATCAAACATGAGATGTACATATTCTTCTAGACATTTTGTTATTTCCTTGAGAACTCTACAGGCTTTACTAAAAATTGAATAACCTTGGAAAGTTCTATCATCACTCTTGGAGGAATGTTTATCCAGATTATCCTTTAATGTTAAGAATATAGCCTTTGCATCCAAAAAAATAAAGTATTTAACATTGGGTTTTTTATTCTTCCAAAAATCATAAAAAGTTTTCTTAGGTACAGGTTCAATCAAGACTCTATTGATTATATAGGATGTTGTATTGACATATTATACCCAAAAGTATATAGGCAGGTCATACTCTCTATGTATGGCTCTAGAAATTTCTTATAGGGTTTTATTTCTTCTTTCTAAAGCTCCATTTTATTTGGGGTGTCCTAGGAGCATAGAAGTTATAACTATATCAATTTTGTGAGTAAAATGATTCAAAATCTTGGTTATCAAACTCAATACCATTATCACTTCTTAGGGTTTTAATCCTAAGACCACTAATACTTTCAAAAGTGCTAGCATACATGGTGAAATGAGAGAAAGATTCACTTTTCTGAGCCAAGAAGAAGGTCCAAGTGTATCTTGAGTAGTCATATAAATGAACATAGACACAGTGATTCCCACTTAGAAGTGAATATTTAGATGATCCAAACAAATCCATGTGAACCAACTCAAGAGGTCGAGAAGTTGAAACTTCTTTCTTTGGTTTGAAAGAGTTTTTGTGTTATTTACCCTTTGGCAAGGATTACAGACACTGTTATTTGGAATCCCAATCTTAGTTAAATCCTCGACTAGGAATTTTATAGTAATATTTATAAGTGAGTGTATAGCATCCCGTCTTTTTATAACATAACTTTCATTCCATTACATGGAGCTGAGGATCTTTAAGGTTTAGTGTTTTGGAAAAAAGGAACATAAAACATGAAACAAAAAAAACATTCTTCTTAAACACTTGAAAGGCTTCTCCTCATGTTCACACTAGGCTCATTACTGCATCTCATAACCTGGGGACATACATCAAAAGAAAGGGTGAGCATAAGGCCCAGCAAGGGAAACAAGTGAAACATTTTACATATGAACTTGAGATACATCAATAAAGTCATGAAAAGAACTTTAAGGCATGAAAATGAAATCATGAGGCATATCATAATAAAAATAACATTTTTCAAAACTTTAAGATGTGGATACATCATTTAACATACACAATCATGAAAATATCACCAAGGTCCAACCCCAAGGTGTCATTTGAAAATTACCAATGTTATTCACCAAGGTATCGTGAAAATTGTAATCTCTAGTGGTTACATCATTACCCAATGCATTTGAGCGCTATCTGGGCGCACCCTTAAATTTTCCTTTATTATCATGTGAGCCACATATATCATCATCAAACATTTCATAAATAACCCATATAGCATAAAATAAATTGGTTTCATTTCATAATCATAACGTTTTAAAAACTGCTTTAAAGACATGATCTTTACATCACTTTAAACCCACGGAAGGGGAGAGCGGGTCTCATGTATGTAAATCCGAGAATTTAAAATAAAACATTTTGATATATATATATGTGAATACCCCTATAGAAATAAGATCTTTTAGTATTCACTTTATAACATAAAATAATTTTGAGAAAAAAGAGAGGCATTTTGAGACGAAAATTCTGCAGCATAACAGCTATGTTTCGGGGTTTTAGAAAACATTGAAAAGAGAGGGGACATGGGTCCAACATTCATAAATGACCCATAAAACAGTAGAGGGACAGAATATGCGGGATTTAAGAACATGGAAATGAAATTTGAAAATATACCATATGAAATGAAGAACATGAAAGGAAGAAAAAAATAATATTTCTCTTATGAAAATTCGGAAGCCTAACAGCGTTACATAAACATCAACCAAAAATGAATTGATGAGATCAAATAGGGTCTCTCATCATATGAACATAAAAAAAATCATTATGATAGATATAGATATCATACCCCAACATAATAAAAAGGAACTTGCAATACTTGACATGGAATTAGAACTTTGAAAAGGGAGCAAGGTGCAAGGACCACTTAAAAATTTAGCAGCCTAACAACGCCACTTAAACTTCAAAATACTGAATTGAAGAGATCAAATGGGGTATCTCATCATATGGACATAAAAGATCAGTATGATAGATATAGAGATCATACCCCAACACAAAAAAAAGGAACTTGAAAGAATTGACATGAAAGTGTAGGATCGAAATAATGATGTAGATGCTCAATATACAAGAGGGGGGGTGAATTGTATACTTTAAAAATTCCTTTGGAACCTTTAAAATTAGTTACGATTAACTGTGGTTTCCTTGAGAAAAGGAAAGGGCTAAGTTTAACAAAGTTAAACTAAGAAAATTCACAACACTTCTAACACCGAATGCAAACTTGGAATGAGATTCTGAAAGTGGGTTCCAGAAATATGGTTCCGAAAATTGAAACTTAACAAGAGTTACCATATGAGATTCTATCTTAAAGCGTATAGAATCTAAATGAATCAGAGTAAAAGTAAGGAAGTACAAGAAAGTTATACTTTCCTTAAAATACAAAATGCAGCGGTAATAAAAACAAGTAGTTAAAATACAAGTAACAAGATATAAGTCTTTTAACCCAAAGATAAGGGTATCCAACAACCTTGGATAAAGGTCCCTTGATTTATACTTTCAAGAAAGTCTGTCTTACCCACACCAGGGTAAGCCCTCGATACTAAGATCGGAGTCTCTATCTTGCTATCCCCGCAAGCCCTCAACTTCAAGGTAGTTGGTAACCTCTGTCTTCCTCAGCAAGGAAGCCCTCGAACTTCAAGGTAGTCGGCACCTCTGTCTTCATATCCCCAGAAGTACTCAAATTTAATCACTAACATTTGGAGTCGCACGAAGCTTTGAGAGTTAATAAGAGCCTCTCTAAATCACTTCAAGCATGTAATCACATGAGTCGAAGATTTGTCAGCCTTTCAGCACCGAGCTCATTCAAATGAGATCCTATTTATAGGTAAGGTCATCTCCTTCTCCAACGGTCATATTTTCCTTAAAGATCGGAGGGACCTGTACACGTGTCACTTAGACAACGGTTAGTTTATAAGAAAATAGACGACATCGTTTTATAACAAAACAAGTGTAACAAAATGTACGACATCGTTTTAATTCTAACTTAAAAGTTCGGAATGAAAGCTTCGGAGCAAAGATTCGAAGTGTAATGGAAATAATAAAGAGAAGACAGATTATAGAAATGTAAGCAGGATAAAAGTTTGGAGTCTAACCCAAATATTTTTCGGAGTCTGAATTAATTCAGAGTGTATAAAACAAAGATAACCCGATTCTGTTTAATAAGAGAATTCAGAATGATAATTCGGAATGGAAATTCGTCAACAGAATTCGTAATGAGAATTCTTCTTCAGAATTCGTAATGAGAATTAATCATCAGAATTCGTAATGAGAATTCTTCATCAGAATTCATAATGAGAATTCTTCATTGGAATTCGTAATGAGAATTCTTCATTGGAATTCGTAATGAGAATTCTTCTTCAGAATTCTTAATGAGAATTAATCATTAGAATTCATATTGAGAATTCGTTATCGAACTTCATAAGAATTCGTATCCAGAATATGGAATAGAACTTAGTCAGAGTTCATATCCGGAATTCGGAATGATACTTTATTACAGTTCTCATCTGGAATCCGGAGTGAAACTTCCTTACAGTTCTTATCCAGAATTCGGAACCTCAAACAGAATACTTTATACCAAATTTTTAAACAAATCCGAGAAAACAAAAATGAATCCAAATTTTATACTTAGGAAAAAAACATGGATGAAGAAAAAAAATGATAAAGATAAATTTCCTTATAAAAGCAATTTTCCTTAAGAAAGCAATTTTCCTTATAAAAGTAATTTTCCTTAGGAAAGCATTTTTCCTTATAAAAGAAATTTTCATTAGGAAAGCATTTTTCCTTATGGATAATGTGTTTTTGATTTTCAAAACAAGAAGGAATGTAAAAGTCATAAGAAAAACCTTATTGACCCAACAATCTCCCCCTTTTTGGAAATCACAAAACATCCTTACGAAAAATAAATTCTAGGAAGAAATAAAAACAATAAAGCTTATCTCCCTTTGCTTTAAGGATATTGATGAATACGAATAACTCCCCCTTAGGCCTTGAAACTCTAAGGATCATATTCAGATTTCCGGAGTGACATTTCGTTATGAATAAGAAAGTCTTCTTAAATGAAAAACTCTCCTTTAAACAAACTCTTATTAGAATTCTTTTTCCTTAGGGATATTTTCCTTCTCCCCTTTTGATAAACTCTTATTAGAGTTCTTATTTTTCTTAAGGATCTTTTCCTTCTCCCCCTTTGTGATTTTCAAAAAGCTATTGAGGGAATGGAAAGAAATAACAAAGTACCTGAAACATTAGTAGTAACAACAAAAGGAACGACAAGCACAAATTTCATTGAAATCTCGGCAACAAAAAAAATACAACAAAAAGATCGGATTTGGTTATTTCAGATCTTTTTCCTTTGAAATGATCCCCTTAAGAATAGTCTTGATCTTTTTCAGGTCTTTATGATCTTCTTCAGATTTCTTTGAAGAACTACCAACTTCCTTCCTCTTCCTCACTTCTGAGCTCGGAGTATCAGCAAGAATTTGCTTTCCCTTGACTTTTTTCAGAACTGATTCTTGATCAGGGGTTTTCTGCTCGCCAGTAGACACTTGAACAATATAATCATCTTGTTTTTGAACAACATCTTCCTCATTATTATCCTTATATGGAGTTACTAACTTAGAGGATTCATCCTCTAATGTTCGGAGTGACAGGTGTTCCGAAGGCGACCCCTTATACTCATCTACTTCTTTCAATAAGTCTCTTGTTTCACCACTTTCTCCAGCAACCTGTTGTTCCTCCTGCACTTGTTGAACCTGCTCGAGTTGCTCAACATGTTCGGTTGTAACCTCTTCCAGAAAATCAAGGTTTCTTCCTGGAGTCTCAGGTAGAGATTCCAAGGAGAAAGATCTCGGAATTGGAATGGTTCCGGATACCATCTCATTAAATTTTAACAACGCTTGTACTGCCTCGGCTTCTGACATCTTCTTATTGAGATTCTTCTCATTTACTTGTTTTTCAAGCTGATCCGTAGTTCTCTCCTTTAAGTCTTTAGCTTCCGCATGGTCCAATCCGAACTGTGGATCCCCTTCTTTCCTTTTCTCTTTATCTGCTCTCCACTTGGCGACAACCTCATCAGGAAAAGCCTTCTTCTTCTTTGGTTTGGGAGGTGCGGTTTGAGCTTCCTTAGATTTTGGATCCTGTACCTCAGCTGCAACTTCCTTCAACTTTCTTTTCTTTACTGGCTTGGATGATTCCGGTTCAGCAGTTTTCGGAGCCGCTTCTTCTTGACTAGGAAGATCGAACAACTCACCAGTCTCCTTGTTGAAAGCCACATCCATCCTCTTAAGAGTATCATCATTGACCAATAAAATTTTGCAAACCCTTGGCTTAGATCTGCAAGATTCCTTGAAGGAGTCAAGGCACCGAACTATCAACTTTGATAATATTGCTGGGTACATTATGATCTGGGCTCTGAGATTTCCTTTCTTAAGATTCTCGATGGTTATAATAATGTGCCTCATGAAGTTAAACTTCCTTAGATTTATCAGGAAATCTAAGATATAGATCTCACTCTTCTTCAAGCTATCTTTATCATCTTTCCTTGGTACAATAAGACCTTGCACCCACAATTATAGAATCCGGAAATTTGTAGGCAAACTTTCAATTTTCGGAGCTTTGTCATATGAGAGTCCGTGAGTTTTCAAGTCTTTTTATTTGTCGAAGCTACCCTTAGAATCCGGAAAAACATGAGATATGAACTCGGCTTCTCCTTCATAGGTCAGACCTACCAAGCTTGCTGCCTTGGTATAAGAAAGTTTGTAGGTCTTGCCATAAGACTTAAAAGAAAACTTCCCCTCATTATCTTCCTGATAGAAGGATACTGATTCATAGAACTCAATAAGTAACTCCGAAAAGACATCATCTTGATTCCCCGGTTTGGATACAGCAACATCTTCCCAGCCATTCAACTTAATGTTCTTTGAAATGAGAGAATCATAGTTGTTGAAGAAATCATGATGAACTAACCTTTCTCTGTAAACTAACCATTGAGAAATAGGTTTAGTAAATGACATTTCTTGGGATGCTAACTCCACATACATTCGGATCTGAAGTTCTCTGAGTAGTTCGGAATGGAGAAATCTGATGTTCGGAATGGATTTAAAACAAAGGGGCAGAGATTCGGGATGCAAGTGCTTGAAAATGATGTGGGACGAGTAATTGGGTCCCCTTTATATAGGAAATGGAACGATGGTTCAGCTTTCTCGGTTGATCTAACGGTTGGGAGATGCTGAGATCATATCTGACGGTTGAAAGCTTGAATCCGATCTTTTTGAGGTTTTTATTAAAACAAGGAATTAAGAAAACTATAATCCGAAAACATAATACAAGAAAATGCCAGCAAGTAAAATATGACTACGAAAACTTGAGTAAGGTAATCATACCTTTCGGATTAGCTTAGGAGGATTATTCGTAATGGGTAATAAAAAAAACTTTATTATGAGAAGACAAAGTTCGCAAAAGCTTCACTATGGAAAATAAACTTAGTACGAAAAACTCATTACAGAACACTCATTACGGAAAACTCAGTACGAGAAAAAAAACTTAGTAAGGAAAAACTTAGTACGAAAAAAAAATTCATTTTGAAATTTTGAAAATGAAAAACTTATTATGAAATATTTAGTACGAAAGTTCCATTATGAAAATACCAGTACGAAATTTTCTATTCCGAATGTTTTCCAATACAAACACTTTCAATCCAGAAGTATTTTGTATGAAAATTTCCATTCTAGAAAATTGTAGTTCCGGAAATTCCATTCAGAAAATCTTCGTTCCGAAAAATTTGAAAACAAAATTTTTGAAAAAAAACTTTGTTAAACTAACAAACAAATGTACTCCACCTATGAAAAAGATTTTATTGCTGTAAGGAGACTTTTTCAACAGAAAGTTACTTAAGGAAAATTACCTTACGGTTATCATCCCTCACTTCTGTTTGATATATTCAAATCTATCAAAAGGCAAAGATTTTGTGAAAATATCATCAAGTTGATCTTGCGTTCTGATAAACTGAAGAATAATATCTCCTTTGAGTGTGTGATCCCTAAGAAAGTGATTCCCAATATCTATTTGTTTTGCATGGGAGTGATGTGCAGGGTTCTTACTAAGGGTAATGGAACTTGTGTTATCACACAAAATTTGTGTTTTGGTAAAACTCAAACCATAGTCTGTGAGTGTGTGTTGCATCCACAACACTTGAGCACAACAACTTCCAGCTGCTACATATTCAGCTTTAGCAGTGGAGAGTACTACAGAATGTTGCTTCTTGCAGGACCAAGAAACTAAAGAATCTCCTAAGAAGTGACAAGTTACGGATGTACTTTTTCTATCCATTCTACATCCACCGAAGTCAGCATCAGAAAAGCTTTTAAGAACAAAGTCATTTCCAGAAGTATAAAATAATCCTAGATCCATGGTTCCCTTAAGGTAGCGAAAAATTATTTTTACTGCCTTTAAGTGAGATTCCTTAGGATTGGATTGATATCTTGCACATAAGCATACTGAAAACATTAAGTCTGGTCGACTAGCTGTTAAGTAGAGTAAACTTCCTATCATACCTCTAAAAGATGTTTGATCTACTGGTTTCCCAGCTTCATCAAGATCTAAAGAGTTTGAGGTACCAATGGGAGTACTTATACTCTTAGTGTTGTCATAACCATACTTTTTCAGAAGATCTTTAATATACTTATGTTGAGATATGTAAGTTCCTTCTGGTTTTTGAGAAATTTGAAAACCAAGGAAAAATGTTAACTCACCCATCATACTCATTTCAAACTCAGATTTCATTATACTTGCAAAGGAGTCAGTAAAAGATTGCTGAGTTGAACCAAATATGATGTCATCAACATAAATTTGAACAATTAAAACATTTTTCTTATCTTTCTTTATAAAAAGGGTTGGATCTGCATTTCCCTTAACATAGTTATTTTGAAGCAAAAATCCAGTGAGTCTATCATACCATGCTCGTGGGGCTTGTTTAAGGCCATACAAAGCTTTGGTAAGTCTAAAAACATGATCAAGATTTTTTGTATCTTCAAAGCCAGGAGGTTGTTCAACAAAGACTTCCTCTTGAACATAACCATTAAGAAAAGCACATTTCACATCCATTTGAAAAATTTTGAAATTAAATAATGCTGCAAAGGCAAGTAGAATACGGATAGATTCAAGTCTAGATACTGGAGCATAGGTTTCTTCATAATCTATTCCCTCTTGTTGATTATAACCTTTAGCAACAAGTCTAGCTTTATTTCTTAATATTACTCCATTTTCATCACATTTATTTCTGAAAACCCATTTTACTCCAATAACAGAAGTTTCCTTAGGTCTTTCAACCAAGGTCCAGACTTTGTTCCTTTCGAATTCATTTAGCTCATCTTGCATGGCTTTAATCCAATCATCATCACCTAAAGCTTCATTAGTGCTTTTAGGTTCTAATTGGGAAAGAAATGATAGATGTTCTACTTCATTTCTTAAGGAACTTCTAGTCCTTACAGGTTGATTTACATCACCAATGATACTATCACTGGGATGATTCTTAAGAAACACCTGATTTGGGTTTTGTAAGACTTGTTCATCAACATAGGGTAGAAAGTCTTCTGGGGTAAATGTTTCAGAAGTATCTTCTTGAACAATTTCCTTATCAGAAGGTTCTTCTATCAAAGGTTGATAATCAATTTTTGAAAACACATCCGAGGAAGAAGGTAGGGATGGTTTAAAAACAAAAGGATCTGACTCATCAAATTTTACATGTACTGTTTCTTCAATAGTACAAGTATTTTTATTAAAAACTCTATAAGCCTTAGAAGTTGTGGAATATCCTAAGAAAATACCTTCATCAGATTTTGGTGTGAATTTATGTAAGTTATCTTTAGTATTCAAAAAGAATACTTTTCAGCCAAAAACCTTGAAGTAGGATAGTCTAGGTTTTCTACCATTCCATAACTCATAAGGAGTTTTATTAAGAAAAGGTCTAATCAAAATTCGATTTATAGTATAGCAAGCAGTACTTACAGCTTCATCCCAGAAGTGTCTAGCAATAGAATATTCACTCAACATGGATCTAGTTATCTCTTGAAAAATTTTATTTCTTCTTTCAACTACACCATTCTGTTGAGGAGTTCTAGGTGCTGAAAAATTGTGAGTAAGACCTTTCTTACTACAAAAAGTTTCAAAATTGGAATTTTGAAATTCTCCTCCATGATCACTATGAATAGTTTTCAATGGAAGGTTTTTCTCATTTTTAACTTGAGCTCTAAAACTTTTGAAATATGAAAAAGCTTCAGACTTCTTTGCTAGAAAATAGACCCAAGTAAATCTAGTGTAATCATCAACTAGAACAAACACATATTATTTGCCTCCAATACTTCCAGTTTGTGTTGGACCAAAAAGATCCATGTGCACTAACTATAATGCATTGGTTGTTGAGACTTCACCGATTGATTTAAAACTAGATTTATGTTGCTTTCCATATTGACAAGGATCACAAACTTTAGAGGAATCAAATCTAAGCTCTGGTAGATCCTTAACGAGTTTCTTCTTAGAGAGTTTACATAGGTTCCTAAAATTACAGTGACCTAGTCTTCTATGCCATAACCAGGAGTGATCTTCCATTGCACTTAGGCAAGGTAAATCTTGGCTTCTAAGATCTTCTAGGTTCAAAGTGTAGACATTCTCTTGCATATTGGCTGAGAGAATAAATTCTTCCTTGGAACTATGAACTAAACACTTATCATTCCTAAAATTCACAAGGTAACCTTCATCACATAACTGACTTATGCTAATGAGGTTGTGCTTAAGAACTTTAACAAAAAGAACATTTGAAATCAAGGTTTTACCAAGAAGAACAATATTACCAATACCAACAATCTCTCCCTTAGCATTATCTCCGAAAGTTACCTTTCCTCCTTTCGTTTTGATAATCTTTTCTAAAAAGCTTTTGTTACCAGTCATGTGCCGGGAACATCCACTATCCATGTACCATGTATTGTTGCTGGTACTTCCTTTGTTTTCCTGAAATCAAAAAGAAAATTAGACTTTCGGAATCCAAACTTGTTTGGATCCGAGATTTCCAGAAAATAAAATTTTAGGAACCCACATCTTCTTAGAAAAGTAAGCTTTGTGAAATCCTAGAGATTGGGTTTTGTTTAAGGAACAATTCTTTTCCCAGTGACCACCACATTGACACTTGGTACAAAATGGGGCACTTTGAGGAACAAAATAATTGTTACTGAAAATAGGTTTTGCATGGGTATAACCAAATCCGGATTTATTTCTTAAAGGTCGTATTTGGGAATACATCTTATCAAAATTTTCTTTACCATGGGTAAAGTTTGATAAACACTTCTTTAAGGAAAAAATTTCAGACTTGAGTTTTACAACCAAGTTTTTATCCTCAAAATCATTAGTTTTTAAACTAGAGTTATGCTTGAAAACATTTTTCTTAGAAATTACTTTTTCTAACTCTTTAGAATGTTTATTCTTCTCAGAACTTACTTACTCAAGATTTTTTGAAATGCTTTCAAAATCAGCATTTTTATTATTAAGATCTTTAGAAAGATCTGATATCTCTTTTGTAAGAATAGAATTCCTAGAGTTTGCCTTATCATGTTTCTTATTGAGTTTGGAATTCTCAATCTCAAGAAGTTCAAAAAACCTAGAGACTTCTTCATAAGTAGGTAATGTATTTTCTTCATCAGAAGATGATTCTTCATCAGAAGAGTTATAATACTTACTATAATTAGAATTTAAAGAAACATTGGTCAATGATTCAGCATTTCGTACCTTAGCCATAAAACAATGATTATCAATAGGTAATATGGATATAAGACCAAGATTCTTCTGTCCTGAAGATTCATAATCAGAAGATTCATCTGAAGAGTCACCACCACTGGCACTCCAGGTGTCATTAGCTTTCAAAACTTTCTTAGCTTTATCTTTGTAATACCTTTTTGTTTTCCTGTCTGAATACCTTTCTTTTCTTTCTTTCTTTTTGAGGATAGGGCAATCTGGTCTAATATGTCCACCTCTCTTACATTCATAACAAGTAACTTCTCCATCTTTCTTATCTTTCCTTTCCTTTTTCTTATACTTGGATTGGAAATTTCTCTAGCCAACTATCTTGTTCATCCTTCGAGCAAGATTTGCTAGTTCATTTTCTGAGACTTCACTCTCACTAGATTCGGATTGGAAAATAACTTTCTTAGATTTGGATCTGGTTACTCTCTCAGGAGTCTTAGCTTTCATCTGATTTGAAGTTGTAGTAAAAGAAATAGTACCATTTCCATTCTTCTTCTTGACGTTGTCTGCATCTCTCTTCATTCTGGTTTCATGTTGTAGAAGAGTTCCAAATAATTCATCAAGAGTAATTTGAGTGACCTTCCTGTTCTCATCTATAGCTGTTCTCTTGGATTCCCACTCATTGGGAATAATATCAATTATATTATCCACAAGAGCTTCATCATCTAGACCTTTTTCTCCCATAGACTTTAGACTATTGACTATAGTCATGAATCTCTGTTGAACTTTACAGATTGGTTCACCATAAGGAAAATTGAAGCCATGATACTCAGCTCTAAGCATAGATCTTCTAGTCTCAATCACTTTAGAAGTCCCAAAGTGTGTAACCTCTAACTTCTTCCAGATACAGTTAGCTGCTTCACAAGAAGAAATTTGGCTATATATATTTCTAGTCATTAAACATAGTAGAGTATTGCGTACCTTATAGTTGAGTTGATATTCCTGCTTTTCCTGGTTAGTAAAAGTTCTAACTTCCTTGTCAGGAATTTTATAATCACCAGTAAGCATAACAATGTTATCTACTCAAGTGTAGATAACAAAATTCTTCATGCGATCTCTCCAGTACTCATAGTCATTACCATCAAAAATAGGTGGTCTTGTAGGATTCAGATTATCAATTGATCCAACATTGACTCCTGCCATACTAGAAATAACATTTGGCACACAAACTTGTTAGTAGCAAAAGATTCGTAATAACAAAGTTCGGAATGGAAATTTTCAGAATAGAAAAGTTCGGAATGAGAAAAGGAGCAAGAAAAAATTATTCGTAAGTATAAGTATTTCAGATACCCCCTCTGATACCAATTTTAGGATTGAAATAATGATGTAGATGCTCAATATACAAGAGGGGGTAAATTGTATACTTTAAAAATTCCTTTGGAACCTTTAAAGTTAGTTACGATTAACTATGGTTTCCTTGAGAAAAGGAGAGGGATAAGTTTAACAAAGTTATACTAAGAAAATTCACAACACCTCTAACACCGAATGCAAACTTGGAATGAGAATCTGAAAGTGGGTTCCAGAAATATGGTTCCGGAAATTGAAACTTAACAAGAGTTACAATATGAGATTCTATCTTAAAGCGTATAGAATCTAAATGAATCAGAGGAAGTATAAGAAAGTTATAATTTCCTTAAAATAAAAAATGCAGCGGTAATAAAAACAAGTAGTTAAACTACAAGTAACAAGATATAAGTCTTTTAACCCAAAGAGAAGGGTATCCAACAACCTTGGATAAATGTCCCCTGATTTATACTTTCAAGCATGTCTGTCTTACCCACACCAGGGTAAGCCCTCGATACTAAGATCGGAGTCTCTGTCTTGCTATCCCTGCAAGCCCTCAACTTCAAGGTAGTTGGTAACCTTTATCTTCCTCAGCAAGGAAGCCCTCGAACTTCAAGGTAGTCGGCACCTCTGTCTTCCTATCCCCAGAAGTTCTCGAATGTAATCACCAACATTCGGAGTCGCACGAAGCTTTGAGAGTTAATAAGAGCCTCTCTCTCTAGAAATCACTTCAAGCATGTAATCACATGAGTCGAAGATATGTCAGCCTTTCAGCACCGAGCTCATTCAAATGAGCTCCTATTTATAGGTAAGGTCGGCTCCTTCTCCAACAGTCATATTTTCCTTAAAGATCGGAGGGACCTGTACACGTGTCACTTAGACAACGATTAGTTTATAACAAAATAGACGACATCGTTTTATAACAAAACAAGTGTAACAAAATGTACGACATCGTTTTATTTCTAACTTAAAAGTTTGGAATGAAAGCTTCGGAGTGAAGATTCGAAGTGTAATGGAAATAATAAAGAGAAGACAGATTATAGAAATGTAAGCAGGATAAAAGTTCAGAGTCTAACCAAAATATTTTTCAGAGTCTGAATTAATTCAGAGTGTATAAAACAAAGATAACCAGATTCTGTTTAATAAGTGAATTCAAAATGATAATTCGGAATGGAAATTCGTCAACAGAATTCATAATGATAATTCTTCTTCAGAATTTGTAATGAGAATTAATCATTAGAATTCGTAATGAAAATTATTCATCAGAATTCGTAATGATAATTCTTCATTGGAATTCAAAATGAGAATTCTTCATTGGAATTCGTAATGAGAATTCTTCTTTAGAATTCGTAATGAGAATTAATCATTAGAATTCGTATTGAGAATTCGTTATCGAACTTCATAAGAATTCGTATCCTGAATCTGGAATAGAACTTAGTCAGAGTTCATATCTGAAATTCGGAATGATACTTTATTACAGTTCTCATCTGGAATCCAGAGTGAAACTTCCTTACAGTTCTTATCGAGAATTCGGAACCTCAAACAGAATACTTTATATCAAAGTTTTAAACAAATACGAGAAAAAAAAAATGAATCCGAATTTTATACATAGGAAAAAAACATGGATGAAGAAAAAAATGATAAAGATAAATTTCCTTATAAAATCAATTTTCCTTAAGAAAGCATTTTTCCTTATAAAAGCAATTTTCCTTAGGAAAGCATTTTTCCTTATAAAAGCAATTTTCCTTAGGAAAGAATTTTTCCTTATGGATAATGTGTTTGTGATTTTCAAAAAAAGAAGGAATGGAAAAGTCATAAGAAAAAACTTATTGACCCAACAGAAAGTACATCTTCAAAACGAGAAGGGTGAAGAACCACTTAAAAATTCGGCAGCCTAACAGCGCCACTTAAAACTTAAAAATACTAAATTGAAGAGATCAAATGGGGTCTCTCATCATATGATCCTAAAATATCATTATGATAAATTTATAGATCATACCCCAACATAATAAAAAGGAACTTGAAATAATTGACATGAAAGTAGAACTTCAAAACGAGAAGGGTGAAGAACCACTTAAAAATTCGGCAGCCTAACAACGCCACTTAAAACTTAAAAATACTGAATTGAAGAGATCAAATGGGGTCTCTCATCATATGATCATAAAATATCAGTATGATAAATTTAGATATCATACCCCAACATAATAAAAAGGAACTTGAAATACATTACATGAAAATAGATCTTGAAAAATGAGAAGGGAGAAAGAATCCGTTACAAAAATTCCGGCAGCCTAACGGCGCCACTTAAAACTTCATAAAACGAAATAATGAGAGTAAGAGGGGAACTATCATTATATGAACATGAAAAGGGAAGTAAGAGGAGTATAAAAGAAAATCCTCCAACATATGAACATGGAGCATAAAAGGAATGACATAAAAGAGATTACTTGAAATTAAAGAGAGAGGTCAGATCCCTTACCTTAAAACGTAACTCTTAAAACTCAAAGGTTTGGACCTTGACGGCTTGGGGGAACCTTGGGAGAACTCCTTGGGAGGTAAGGAGACCAGAACTTCATTGGGGGAGAGTGGGAAGTTGAATGGATGAGAGGATGTCTTGGTATTTATAGGGAAAGTGAGGGGACAAAGCATTAATGACCAAGGGACACCTCATTAGTGGTTTTGGAAAAACCATGGGTTTTCCCATGGTATTTGCCCATGGTATTGGAAACTTGGGACACCTCATACCTTATCTTACTATTCATAAGTCGACCATATTGATTACATACTTAATAAATCATTTAATGATGTCATTAAACACCCGTAACTTAAAAACTGTATTTTCACTATTCATCGAAAATTCAACTTTTTCAGAATAGTCCCAAAATTTCACCTTAACCAAATATCAATGCTCTAATTTCAAAAATTAAATCCATTTTATAAAAATAATTTTCTAAATATTTTTAATTAAAATTTTAATTAAAAACACTATTCATCGAAAATTTATTTTTTTCAGAAAAATCCCCAAAATTTACCTTAACATAAAATCGATGCTCTGAGTTCAAAAATGAAGTCCATTTTATAAAAATAATTTTCTAAATATTTTTAATTAAAATTTTAATTAAAGAACACTATTCATCCGAAAAAACTAATACTTGAATAATAATTTATGAAACCGTTATTTGACCATTTTATTGAATCTCATTACTTAATCAAAGTGCCTAGATTATTTTAATACTTTCTTTAAGTGAGATTACTAATCCATTTGGACACATTATTAATCCTAATCATAAAATCGCTATTCATAATTTACTATTCATCAAAAATCAAGTTGATCTTATTAGACTCTAAATTGTGTACTGAACATAATTGTAGAAGACCATTTTTTGAAAATCATTACACATTTTTAATTATTTAGGGTTTACATAAACATTTTTAAAATATCCCTTTTCTAAAATTCATCAAAAATATGCATACTATATTTATCCGGTTATTTGAAAATTAATAAAAGAAATCGAAATTTTTATTTAAAACAAAGGATTACACAAGACAGTTACGGTCTCCTTACATAGCCCCTTATCACACCATCATAGGACATAAGTGTAAGGTGTGCTAAGGTTAGAGAATCCGAGGGAGGCTCGGCCAACATCGTACAAGTAGTAATTTCTATCAGTTTGAACTTCTCGCGAAGGCGATCCCGTTCTAGCTTTATACGATGAAGTTCAGCTTGGGTTTGGTCCAGAGAAAAGCCCAGTGGTGCTACCTCCTTCCCAAGTTCTGTTAGATGGGCTTCGATCGGTCCAAGACTACTGGGTGAGGCCATCAAATCTTCTTTCTATATTAATTAACCAAGATTGCTTGTATTTAGAGACAATAGTCAAAACGTTTAGTTTCCAGCGGTCATATTGACCAATGGTCAAATAACAGTCAAAACCCAACAGTCTCATTTTAATTATACTCATGTTATCAAATGAAACATTTTTGTTGAGTATAAAAATAAAAATAAAATAACACATAAAATTAGGAAACAATATTTATTTAAAATTTCGGGTCATTACAATCTTCCCCCCTTAAGAAATTGCGTCCTCGCAATTGTTTAAAATTGGGTTTTGAAATTTCATTTAAAGTACCACATCGGAAAAGGAGTCAGTAAAACTATTACTTTAAAAGAATGAAAGGAAAGTACAAAGGTCACCCGAGTTAACACACAGTAGGATTCCATGTAGGAAAACATGGACATGGAGGAGAAAACCAAGGGTCAAGTTCTGAGGGAGAGTGATAGAGAACATGATTAGGAGAAAGTTAACCATAAGAAAATCCCAAACTTATGATGTGTGTAAACGGTCATTGATTACCTAGTAGGAAACGTAAACTTACAACATTTTGGTTTTACGTTTCTTTTCATAATTTTGAGGAATTCAATTACTACATAGAACAAAAACATAAGAAAATATACCTACCTTCAATTAGAGTTTCATCCTTTAATAAGTCCCTACCAACACTAATCTTTTCTCCAAATGATGAGACTTCAAAAACACTTGGTCTCATAAAATCACAAGAATAATCTTCTAGAGAATCACATAATCTACAAAAGATTAACTATCTATTTGTTCTATCTTTAAACATTATCCCAAAAACAGAAAGGTTAAGGTAAAAAAACTCTTCAAAAAGAAGGAATCCCATAGGAATGGAAACTACTTTTAAATCTCCAAAGTTCCATGGTACTACCCAAAGTTCATCATAGACCATTCCATAAATAACGGTCCTAAAAATTCCTCAAAATAAACCAAACTAAGATTGAAACCCAAATACAAGAAGGATTTGATAACATAGTCTTCCAAAACAACATCATTGTTCATCTCCAGACAACATCAACCACTCCTAACATCATATAAAAAAAGTAGCTAACCTAAACATATTTTACCCAAGATAGGTTAATCATTCCCATAAGTAACCTAAATTACTATAAGTCCACCTTAAATTCATCAATTCTTCAAAATATAAGTCAACCTTACTCCTCAATGAAAATACTATAGTAATATATTTACCTCGATCATATAGGGTCCCCAAAATAGTGAACGTCTTCCAAAATAATAATCATCTTTTAATCCCCTAATCATCTCTGTCATATTAATACGGAAATTGTCGCATTTACTATCACATTGGTTGTTGGGACACGTTATTCCATTTCCCACCATTAACTAAGAAGAGAATGTATAATTAGAGGCTTAAATACTTAACCAATAATCATGAAAAGGAACTTAAAGCATATAAGGATAACTTGTAGAAGAAAAGTATACCGTAACTTGTGATCCCCTAGGTTCCCATCTAGGTTATCCATGATCATATATTCTTATGTGAATCTTTTTTTTATTTTATCTTTGTTCCTTTAACAATGGTTCATACCAAGCTTATGAATTTACCAAAGCATATCCCCCGGGAGTGTCGTAACCAAGAGTGCAGCAAGGCCCGTTGTCGTGTACCAGTTCCCGTTCGAGTCTAGCTCAAAGAGGTGTTTTCGGGTTTTACCGCTATGTACATCTGTTCCAGAGCCACCTCTACCTGCTCGTATCCAGACAGGGATGTATTTTCTTGGCAACCCCTTACTCAATACTGACCAAAATACCAGGAAGATTTCCTATATTTAAACTTTTCTGTAGGGTTCTTCCTAGAGTTTTCATATCCTAATTTCCACAAATAACTAAACCATCCTTTGATACCAACTATAGAATCCCGTCTTTTTATAACATAACTTTCATTCCATTACACGGAGCTGAGGATCTTTAAGGTTTAGTGTATTGGAAACAAGGAACATAAAACATGAAACAAAAAAAACATTCTTCTTAAACACTTGAAAGGATTATCCTCGTGTTCACACTAGGCTCATTACTGCATCTCATAACCTGGGGACATGCATCAAAAGAAAGGGTGAGCAGAAGGCCCAGCAAGGGAAACAAGTGAAACATTTTACATATGAACATGAGATACATCAATAAAGTCATGAAAAGAACTTTAAGGCATGAAAATGAAATCATGAGGAATATCATAATAAAAATAACATTTTTCATAACATTAAGATGTTTCTACATCATTTAACATAGAAAATCATGAACAAATCACCAAGGTCCATCCCCAAGGTGTCATTTGAAAATTACCAAGGTTATTCACCAAGGTATCCTGAAAATTGTAATCTCTAGTGGTTACATCATTACCCAATGCATTGGAGCGCTATCAGGGCGCACCCTTAAATTTTCCTTTATTATCATGTGAGCCACATATATCATCATCAAACATTTCATAAATAACCCATATAGCATAAAATAAATGGGTTTCATTTCATAATCATAACGTTTTAAAAACTGCTTTAAAGACATGATCTTTACGTCACTTTAAACCCACGGAAGGGGAGAGCGGGTCTCATGTATGTAAATCCCAGAATTTAAAATAAAACATTTTGATATATATATATGAATACCCCTGTAGAAATAAGAGCTTTTAGTATTCACTTTATAACATAAAATAATTTTGAGAAAAGAGAGAGGCATTTTGAGATGAAAATTCTGCAGCATAACGGCTATGTTTTGGGGTTTTAGAAAACATTGAAAAGAGAGGGGACATGGGTCCAACATTCATAAATGACCCATAAAACAGTATAGGGACAGAATATAAGGGATTTAAGAACATGGTAATGAAATTTAAAAATATACCATATGAAATGAAGAACATGAAAGGAAGACAAAAATAATATTTCTCTTATGAAAATTCGGCAGCCTAACAGCGTTACATAAACTTCAACCAAAAATGAATTGATGAGATCAAATAGGGTCTCTCATCATATGAACATAAAAAAAATCAGTATGATATATATAGATATCATACCCCAACATAATAAAAAGGAACTTGCAATACATGTCATGGAATTAGAACTTTGAAAAGGGAGAAAGGTGCAAGGACCACTTAAAAATTTAGCAGCCTAACGACGCCACTAATACTTCAAAATACTGAATTGAAGAGATCAAATGGGGTCTCTCATAATATGGACATAAAATATCAGTATTATAGATATAGATATAATACCCCAAAATAACAAAAAGTAACTTGAAAGAATTGACATGAAAGTAGAACTTCAAAACGAGAAGGGTGAAGAACCACTTAAACATTCGGCAGCCTAACGACGCCACTTAAAACTTCAAAATACTAAATTGAAGAGATCAAATGGGGTCTCTCATCATATGATCATAAAATATCAGTATGATAAATTTATAGATCATACCCCAACATAATAAAAAGGAACTTGAAATAATTTACTTGAAAGTATAACTTCAAAACGAGAAGGGTGAAGAACCACTTAAAAATTCGGCATCCTAACAGTGCCACTTAAAACATCAAAATACTGAATTGAAGAGATCAAATGGGGACTCTTATAATATGATCATAAAAGACCAGTATGACGAATTTATATATCATACCCCAACATAATAAAAAGGAACTTGAAATACTTTACATGAAAATAGATCTTAAAAAATGAGAAGGGAGAAAGAATCTGTTACAAAAATTTCGGCAGCCTAATGGCGCCACTTAAAACTTCATAAAACGAAATAATGAGAGTAAGAGGGGATCTCTCATTATATGAACATGAAAAGGGAAGTAAGAGGAGTATAAAAGAACATCCTCCAACATATGAACATGGATCATAAAAGGAATGACATAAAAGAGATTACTTGAAATTAAAGAGAGAGGTCGGATCCCTTACCTTAAAACGTAACTCCTAAAACACAAAGGTTTGGACCTTGAGGTCTTGGGGGCACCTTGGGAGAACTCCTTGGGAGGTAAGGAGACCGGAAATTCATTGGGGGAGAGTGGGGAGTTGAATGGATGAGAGGATGGCTTGGTATTTATAGGGAAAGTGAGGGGACAAGGCATTAATGGCCAAGGGACACCTCATTACTGGTTTTTGCAAAAACCATGGGCTTTCCCATGGTATTTGCCCATGGTATTGGACACTTATGACACCTCATACCTTATCTTACTATTCATAAGTCTACTATATTGATTACATACTTAATAAATCATTTAATTATTTCATTAAACACCCGTAACTTAAAAACTGTATTTTCACTATTCATCGAAAATTCAACTTTTTCAGAATAGTCCCAAAATTTCACCTTAACCAAATATCAATGCTCTGATTTAAAAAATGAAATCCATTTTATAAAAATAATTTTCTAAATATTTTTAATTAAATTTTTAATTAAAAATACTATTCATCGAAAATTTATTTTTTTTTGAAAAATCACCAAAAATTACCTTAACATAATATCGATGCTCCGAGTTCAAAAATGAAGTCCATTTTATAAAAATAATTTTCTAAATATTTTTAATTAAAACTTTAATTAAAAAAAACTATTCATCAGAAAAAACTAATACTTGAATAATAATTTATGAAACCGTTATTTGACCATTTTATTGAATCACATTACTTAATCAAAGTGCCTAGATTATTTTAATACTTTCTTTAAGTGAGATTACTAATCCATTTGGACACATTATTAATCCTAATCATAAAATCACTATTCATAATTTACTATTCATCAAAAATCAAGTTGATCTTATTAGACTCTAAATTTGGTACTGAACATAATTGTAGAAGACCATTTTTTGAAAATCATTACACATTTTTAATTATTTAGGGTTTACATAAACATATTTAAAATATCCTTTTTCTAAAATTCATCAAAAATATGCATACTATATTTATCCGGTCATTTGAAAATTCATAATAGAAATTGAAATTTTTATTTAAAACAAAGGATTACACAAGACAGTTACGGTCTCCTTACATAGCCCCTTATCACACCAGCATAGGACATAAGTGTAAGGTGTGATAAGGTGAGATAATCCGAGGGAGGCTCGGCCAACATCGTACGAGTAGTAATTTCTATCAGTTTGAACCTCTAGTGAAGGCGATCCCGTTCTAGCTTTATACGATGAAGTTCATCTTGGGTTTGGTCCAGAGAAAAGCCCAGTGGTGCTACCTCTTTCCCAAGTTCTGTTAGATGGGCTTCGATCGGTCCAAGACTACTGGGTGAGGCCATCAAATCTTCTTTCTATATTAATTAACCAATATTGCTTGTATTTAGAGACAATATTCAAAACGTTTAGTTTCCAGCGGTCATATTGACCAATGGTCAAATAACAGTCAAAACCCAACAGTCTCATTTTAATTATACTCATGTTATCAAATGAAACATTTTTGTTGAGTATAAAAATAAAATAAAATAACACATAAAATTAGGAAACAATATTTATTTAAAATCTCGGGTCGTTACAATCTTCCCCCCTTAAGAAATTGTGTCCTCGCAATTTTTTTAAATTGGGTTTTGAAATTTCATTGAAAGTACCACATCGGAAAAGGAGTCAGTAAAACTATTACATTAAAAGAAAGAAAGGAAAGTACAACGGTCACCCGAGTTAACCCACACTAAGATTCCATGTAGGAAAACATGGACATGGAGGAGAAAACCAAGGGTCAAGTTCTGAGGGAGAGTGATAGAGAACATGATTAGGAGAATGTTAACCATAAGAAAATCCCAAAATTATGATGTGTGTAAACGGTCTTTGATTACCTAGTAGGAAACGTAAACCAACAACATTTTGGTTTTACGTTTCTTTTCATAATTTTGAGGAATTCATTTACTACATAGAACAAAAACATAAGAAAATATACCTACCTTCAAGTAGAGTTTCATCCTTTAATAAGTCCCAAACAACACTAATATTTTCTCTAAATGATGAGACTTCAAAAACACTTGGTCTCATAAAAGCAAAAGAATCATCTTCTAGAGAATCACATAATCTACAAAATATTAACTATCTATTTCTTCTATATTTAAACATTATCACAAAAACAGAAAGGTTAAGGTAAAAAAAACTCTTCAAAAAGAAGGAATCCCATAGGAATGGAAACTACTTTTAAATATCTTTAAAGTTCCATGGTACTACCCAAATTTCATCATAGACCATTCCATAAATAACGGTCCTTAAAATTCCTCAAAATAAACCAAACTAAGATTGAAACCCAAATACAAGAAGGATTTGACAACATAGTCTTCCAAAACAACATCATTGTTCATCTCCAAACAACATCAACCACTCTTAACATCTTATAACAAAAGTAGCTAACCTAAACATATTTTACCCAATATAGGTTAATCATTCCCATAAGTAACCTAAATTACTATAAGTCCACCTTCAATTCATCAATTCTTCAAAATATAAGTAAACCTTACTCCTCAATGAAAATACTATAGTAATCTATTTACCTCGATCATATAGGGTCCCCAAAATAGTGAACGTCTTCCAAAATAATAATCATCTTTTAATCCCCTAATCATCTCTGTCATATTAATAAGGAAATTGTCGCATTTACTATCACATTGGTTGTTGGGACACGTTATTCCATTTCCCACCATTAACTAAGAAGAGAAAGTATAATTAGAGGCTTAAATACTTAACCAATAATCATGAAAAGGAACTTAAATCATATAAGGATAACTTGTAGAAGAAAAGTATACCCTAACTTGTGATCCCCTAGGTTCCCATCTAGGTTATCCATGATCATATATTCTTAATTGAATCTTTATTTTATTTTATCTTTGTTCCTTTAACAATGGTTCATACCAAGCTTATGAATTTACCAAAGCATATCCCCCGGGAGTGTCGTAACCAAGAGTGCAGCAAGGCCCGTTGTCGTGTACCAGTTCCCGTTCGAGTCTATCTCAAAGAGGTGTTTTCAGGTTTTACCCCTATGTACATCTGTGCCAGAGCCACCTCTACCTGCTCGTATCCAGACATGGATGTATTTTCTTGGCAACCCCTTACTCAATACTCACCAAAATACCAGGAAGATTTCCTATATTTAAACTTTTCTATAGGGTTCTTCCTAGAGTTTTCATATCCTAATTTCCACAAATAACTAAACCATCCTTTCATACCAACTATAGCATCCCGTCTTTTTATAAAATAACTTTCATTCCATTACACGGAGATGAGGATTTTTAAGGTTTAGTGTCTTGGAAACAAGGAACATAAAACATGAAACAAAAAAAACATTCTTCTTAAACACTTGAAAGGCTTCTCCTCATGTTCACACTAGGCTCATTACTGCATCTCATAACCTGGGGACATACATCAAAATAAAGGGTGAGCAGAAGGCCCAGCAAGGGAAACAAGTGAAACATTTTACATATGAACTTGAGATACATCAATAAGGTCATGAAAAGAACTTTAAGGCATGAAAATGAAATCATGAGGCATATCATAAAAAAAATAACATTTTTCATAAATTTAAGATGTAGCTACATCATTTAACATATACAATCATGAACATATCACCAAGGTCCATCCCCAAGCTGTCATTTGAAAATTACCAAGGTTATTCACCAAGGTATCGTGAAAATTGTAATCTCTAGTGGTTATATCATTACCCAATGCATTGGAGCGCTATCAGGGCGCACCCTTAAATTTTACTTTATTATCATGTGAGCCACATATATCATCATCAAAAATTTCATAAATAACCCATATAGAATAAAATAAATGGGTTTCATTTCATAATCATAACGTTTTAAAAACTACTTTAAAGACATGATCTTTACGTCACTTTAAACCCACGGAAGGGGAGAGCAGGTCTCATGTATGTAAATCCCAGAATTTAAAATAAAAAATTTTGATATATATATATGTGAATACCCCTGTAGAAATAAGAGCTTTTAGTATTCACTTTATAACATAGAATAATTTTGAGAAAAGAGAGAGGCATTTTGAGACGAAAATTCTGCAGCATAACGGCTATGTTTCGGGGTTTTAGAAAACATTGAAAAGAGAGGGGACATGGGTCCAACATTCATAAATGAACCATAAAACAGTAGAGGGACAGAATATAAGGGATTTAAGAACATGGTAATGAAATTTGAAAATATACCATATGAAATGAAGAACATTAAAGGAAGACAAAAACAATATTTCTCTTATGAAAATTCGGCAGCCTAATAGCGTTACATAAACATCAACCAAAAATGAATTGATGAGATCAAATAGGGTCTCTCATCATATAAACATAAAAAAAATAAGTATGATAGATATAGATATCATACCCCAACATAATAAAAAGGAACTTGCAATACTTGACATGGAATTAGAACTTTGAAAAGGGAGAAAGGTGCAAGGACCACTTAAAAATTTAGCAGCCTAACGACGCCACTTAAACTTCAAAATACTTAATTGAAGAGATAAAATGGGGTATCTCATCATATGGACATAAAAGATCAGTATGATAGATATAGATATCATACCCCAACACAACAAAAAGGAACTTGAACGAATTGAAATGAAAGTAGAACTTCAAAACGAGAAGGGTGAAGAACCACTTAAAAATTTGGCAGCCTAACGGCGCCACTTAAAACTTCAAAATACTAAATTGAAGAGATCAAATGGGGTCTCTCATCATATGATCATAAAATATCAGTATGATAAATTTATAGATCATACCCCAACATAATAAAAAGGAACTTGAAAAAATTGACATGAAAGTAGAACTTCAAAACGAGAAGGGTGAAGAACCACTTAAAAATTCGGCAGCCTAACGGCGCCACTTAAAACTTCAAAATACTGAATTGAAGAGATCAAATGGGGTCTCTCATCATATGATCATAAAAGATCAGTATGATAAATTTAGATATCATACCCCAAAATAATAAAAAGGAACTTGAAATACTTTACATGAAAATAGATCTTGAAAAATGAGAAGGGAGAAAGAATCCGGTACAAAAATTTCGGCAGCCTAACGGCACCGCTTAAAACTTCATAAAACGAAATAATGAGAGTAAGAGGTGATCTCTCATTATATGAACATGAAAAGGGCAGTAAGAGGAGTATAAAAGAACATCCTTCAACATATGAACATGGAGCATAAAAGGAATGACATAAAAGATATTACTTGAAATTAAAGAGAGAGGTCGGATCCCTTACCTTAAAACGTAACTCTTAAAACTCAATGGTTTGGACCTTGAGGGCTTGGGGGCACCTTGGGATAACTCCTTGAGAGGTAAGGAGACCAGAACTTCGTTGAGGGAGAGTGGGGAGTTGAATGGATGAGAGGATGGCTTGGTATTTATAGAGAAAGTGAGGGGACAAGGCATTAATGGCTAAGGGACACCTTATTAGTGGTTTTGGAAAAACCATGGGCTTTACCATGGTATTTTCCCATGGTATTGGACACTTGGGACACCTCATACCTTATCTTACTATTCATAAGTCTAACATATTGATTACATACTTAATAAATCATTTAATGATGTCATTAAACACACGTAACTTAAAAACTGTATTTTCACTATTCATCAAAAATTCCACTTTTTTAGAATAGTCCCAAAATTTCACCAAAACCAAATATCAATGCTCTAATTTCAAAAATGAAATCCATTTTATAAAAATAATTTTCTAAATATTTTTAATTAAATTTTTAATTAAAAACACTATTCATCGAAAATTAATTTTTTTCAGAAAAATCCCCAAAAATTACCTTAACATAATATCGATGCTCCGAGTTCAAAAATGAAGTCCATTTTATAAAAATAATTTTATAAATATTTTTAATTAAAATTTTAATTAAAAAACACTATTTATCCGAAAAAAACTAATACTTGAATAATAATTTATGAAACCGTTATTTGACCATTTTATTGAATCACATTACTTAATCAAAGTGCCTAGATTATTTTAATACTTTTTTTAAGTGAGATTACTAATCCATTTGGACACATTATTAATCCTAATCATAAAATCACTATTCATAATTTACTATTCATCAAAAATCAAGTTGATCTTATTAGACTCTAAATTTCGTACTGAACATAATTGTAGAAGAACATTTTTTGAAAATCATTACACATTTTTAATTATTTAGGGTTTACATACACATATTTAAAATATCCTTTTTCTAAAATTCATCAAAAATATGCATACTATATTTATCCGGTCATTTGAAAATGCATAAAAGAAATTGAAATTTTTATTTAAAATAATGGATTACACAAGACAGTTACGGTCTCCTTATATAGCCCCTTATCACACCATCATAGGACCTAAGTGTAAGGTGTGCTAAGGTGAGAGAATCCGAGGGAGGCTCGGCCAACATCGTACGAGTAGTAATTTCTATCAGTTTGAACTTCTCGTGAAGGTGATCCCGTTCTAGCTTTATACGATGAAGTTTAGCTTGGGTTTGGTCCAGAGAAAAGCCCAGTGGTGCTACCTCCTTCCCATGTTCTGTTAGATGGGCTTCGATCGGTCCAAGACTACTGGGTGAGGCCATAAAATCTTCTTTCTATATTAATTAACCAAGATTTCTTGTATTTAGAGACAATAGTAAAAACGTTTAGTTTCCAGCGGTCATATTGACCAATGGTCAAATAACAGTCAAAACCCAACAGTCTCATTTTAATTATACTCATGTTATCAAATGAAACATTTTTGTTGAGTATAAAAATAAAATAAAATAACACATAAAATTAGGAAACAATATTTATTTAAAATTTCGGGTCGTTACATTCTTCCCCCCTTAAGAAATTGCGTCCTCACAATTTTTTAAAATTGGGTTTTGAAATTTCATTGAAATTACCACATCGGAAAAGGAGTCAGTAAAACTATTACTTTAAAAGAAATAAAGGAAAGTACAAAGGTCACCCGAGTTAACCCACACTAGGATTACATGTAGGAAAACATGGACATGAATGAGAAAACCAAGGGTCAAGTTCTGAGGGAGAGTGATAGAGAACATGATTAGGAGAAAGTTAACCATAAGAAAATCCCACACTTATGATGTGTGTAAACGGTCTTTGATTACCTAGTAGGAAACGTAAACCAACATCATTTTGGTTTTACGTTTCTTTTCATAATTTTGAGGAATTCATTTACTACATAGAACAAAAACATAAGAAAATATACCTACCTTCAAGTAGAGTTTCATCCTTTAATAAGTCCTTACCAACACTAATCTTTTCCCCAAATAATGAGACTTCAAAAACACTTGGTCTCATAAAAGCACAAGAATCATCTTCTAGAGAATCACATAATCTACAAAAGATTAACTATCTATTTCTTCTATCTTTAAACATTATCCCAAAAACAGAAAGGTTAAGGTAAAAAACTCTTCAAAAAGAAGGAATCCTATAGGAATGGAAACTACTTTTAAATCTCTTTAAAGTTCCATGGTACTACCCAAAGTTCATCATAGACCATTCCATAAATAACGGTCCTTAAAATTCCTCAAAATAAACCAAACTAAGATTGAAACCCAAATACAAGAAGGATTTGATAACATAGTCTTCCAAAACAACATCATTGTTCATCTCCAGACAACATCAACCACTCCTAACATCTTATAACAAAAGTAGCTAACCTAAACATATTTTACCCAAGATAGATTAATCATTCCCATAAGTAACCTAAATTACTATAAGTCCACCTTAAATTCATAAATTCTTCAAAATATAAGTCAACCTTACTCCTCAATGAAAATACTATAGTAATCTATTTACCTCGATTATATAGGGTCCCCAAAATAGTGAACGTCTTCCAAAATAATAATCATCTTTTAATAACCTAATCATCTCTGTCATATTAATACAGAAATTGTCGCATTTCCTATCACATTGGTTGTTGGGACACGTTATTCCATTTCCCACCATTAACTAAGAAGAGAAAGTATAATTAGAGGCTTAAATACTTAACCAATAATCATGAAAAGGAACTTAAAGCATATAAGGATAACTTGTAGAAGAAAAGTATACCCTAACTTGTGATCTCCTAGGTTCCCATCTAGGTTATCCATGATCATATATTCTTATGTGAATATTTATTTTATTTTATCTTTGTTCCTTTAACAATGGTTCATACCAAGCTTATGAATTTACCAAAGCATATCCCTCGGGAGTGTCGTAACCAAGAGTGCAGCAAGGCCCATTGTCGTGTACCAGTTCCCGTTCGAGTCTAGCTCAAAGCGGTGTTTTCGGGTTTTACCCCTATGTACATCTGTGCCAGAGCCACCTCTACCTGCTCGTATCCAGACATGGATGTATTTTCTTGGCAACCCCTTACTCAATACTCACCAAAATACCAGGAAGATTTCCTATATTTAAACTTTTCTATAGGGTTCTTCCTAGAGTTTTCATATCATAATTTCCACAAATAACTAAACCATCCTTTGATACCAACTATAGCATCCCGTCTTTTTATAACATAACTTTCATTACATTACACGGAGCTGAGGATCTTTAAGGTTTAGTGTCTTGGAAACAAGGAACATAAAACATGAAACAAAAAAAAACATTCTTCTTAAACACTTGAAAGGCTTCTCCTCATGTTCACACTAGGCTCATTACTGAATCTCATAACCTGGGGACATACATCAAAATAAAGGGTGAGCAGAAGGCCCAGCAAGGGAAACAAGTGAAACATTTTACATATGAACTTGAGATACATCAATAAAGTCATGAAAAGAACTTTAAGGCATGAAAATGAAATCATGAGGCATATCATAATAAAAATAATATTTTTCATAACTTTAAGATGTGGCTACATCATTTAACATATACAATCATGAACATATCACCAAGGTCCATCCCCAAGGTGTCATTTGAAAATTACCAAAGTTATTCACCAAGGTATCGTGAAAATTGTAATCTCCAGTGGTTACATCATAACCCAATGCATTGGAGTGCTATCAGGGCGCACCCTTAAATTTTCCTTTATTATCATGTGAGCCACATATATCATCATCAAACATTTAATAAATAACCCATATAGAATAAAATAAATGGGTTTCATTTTATAATCATAACGTTTTAAAAACTGCTTTAAAGACATGATCTTTACGCCACTTTAAACCCACAGAAGGGGAGAGCGGGTCTCATGTATGTAAATCCCAGAATTTAAAATAAAAAATTTTGATATATATATGTGAATAACCCTATAGAAATAAGAGCTTTTAGTATTCACTTTATAACAAAAAATAATTTTGAGAAAAGAGAGAGGCATTTTGAGACAAAAATTATGCAACATAACGGCTATGTTTCGGGGTTTTAGAAAACATTGAAAAGAGAGGGGACATGGGTCCAACATTCATAAATGACCCATAAAATAGTAGAGAGACAAAATATAAGGGATTTAAGAACATGGTAATGAAATTTGAAAATATACCATATGAAATGAAGAACATGAAAGGAAGACAAAAATAATATTTCTCTTATGAAAATTCGGCAGCCTAACAGCGTTACATAAACTTCAACCAAAAATGAATTGATGAGATCAAATAGGGTCTCTCATCATATGAACATAAAAAAAATCAGTATGATAGATATAGATATCATACCCCCAAAATAATAAAAAGGAACTTTCAATACTTGACATGGAATTAGAACTTTGAAAAGGGAGAAAGGTGCAAGGACCACTTAAAAATTTAACAGCCTAACGACGCCACTTAAACTTCAAAATACTGAATTGAAGAGATCAAATGGGGTATCTCATCATTTGGACATAAAAGATCAGTATGATAGATATAGAGATCATACCCCAACACAACAAAGAGAAACTTGACCGAATTGACATGAAAGTAGAACTTCAAAACGAGAAGGGTGAAGAACCACTTAAAAATTCGGCAGCCTAATGGCGCCACTTAAAACTTCAAAATACTGAATTGAAGAGATCAAATGGGGTCTCTCATCATATGATCATAAAAGATCAGTATGATAAATTTATAGATCATACCCCAATATAATAAAAAGGAACTTGAAATAATTGACATGATAGTAGAACTTCAAAACGAGAAGGGTGAAGAACCACTTAAAAATTCGGCAGCCTAACGGCGCCACTTAAAACTTCAAAATACTGAATTGAAGAGATCAAATGGGGTATCTAATCATATGATCATAAAAGATCAGTATGATAAATTTAGATATCATACCCCAACATAATAAAAATTAACTTGAAATACTTTACATGAAAATATATATGAAAAATGAGAAGGGAGAAAGAATACGTTACAAAAATTTTGGCAGCCTAACGACGCCACTTAAAACTTCATAAAACGAAATAATGAGAGTAAGAGGCGATATCTCATTATATGAACATGGAAAGGGCAGTAAGAGGAGTATAAAAGAACATCCTCCAACATATGAACATGGAGCATAAAAGGAATGACATAAAAGAGATTACTTGAAATTAAAGAGAGAGGTCAGATCCCTTACCTTAAAACGTAACTCTTAAAACTCAATGGTTTGGATCTTGAGGGCTTGGGGGCACCTTGGGAGAACTCCTTGGGAGGTAAGGAGACCAGAACTTCGTTGGGGGAGAGTGGGGAGTTGAATGGATGAGAGGATGGCTTGGTATTTATAGAGAAAGTGAGGGGACAAGGCATTAATGGCCAAGGGACACCTCATTAGTGGTTTTGGCAAAACCATTGGCTTTCCCATGGTATTTCCCATGGTATTGGACACTTGGGACACCTCATACCTTATCTTACTATTAATAAGTCGACCATATTGATTACATACTTAATACATCATTTAATGATGTCATTAACCACCCGTAACTTAAAAACTGTATTTTCACTATTCATTGAAAATTCAACTTTTTCAGAATAGTCCCAAAATTTCACCTTAACCAAATATCAATGCTCTGATTTCAAAAATGAAATCCATTTTATAAAAATAATTTTCTAAATATTTTTAATTAAATTTTTAATTAAAAACACTATTCATCGAAAATTTATTTTTTTCAGAAAAATCCCCAAAAATTACCTTAACATAATATCGATGCTCTGAGTTCAAAAATGAAGTCCATTTTATAAAAATAATTTTCTAAATATTTTTAATTAAAATTTTAATTAAAAAAAACTATTCATTGAAAAAACTAATACTTGAATAATAATTTATGAAACCGTTATTTGACCATTTTATTGAATCACATTACTTAATCAAAGTGCCTAGATTATTTCAATACTTTCTTTAAGTGAGATTACTAAACCATTTGGACACATTATTAATCCTAATCATAAAATCACTATTCATAATTTACTATTCATCAAAAATCAAGTTGATCTTATTAGACTCTAAATTTCGTACTGAACATAATTGTAGAAGACCATTTTTTGAAAATCATTACACATTTTTAATTATTTAGGGTTTACATAAACATATTTAAAATATCCTTTTTCTAAAATTCATCAAAAATATGCATACTATATTTATCCGGTCATTTGAAAATTCATAAAAGAAATTGAAATTTTTATTTAAAACAAAGGATTACACAAGATAGTTACGGTCTCCTTACATAGCCCCTTATCACACCAGCATAGGACCTAAGTGTAAGGTGTGCTAAGGTGAGAGAATCCGAGGGAGGCTCGGCAAACATCGCACGAGTAGTAATTTCTATCAGTTTGAACTTCTCACGAAGGAGATCCCGTTCTAGCTTTATACGATGAAGTTCAGCTTGGGTTTGGTCCAGAGCAAAGCTCAGTGGTGCTACCTCCTTCCCATGTTCTGTTATATGGGCTTCAATTGGTCCAAGACTACTGGGTGATTCCATCAAATCTTCTTTCTATATTAATTAACCAAGATTTCTTGTATTTAGAGACAATTGTCAAAACGTTTAGTTTCTAGCGGTCATATTGACCAATGGTCAAATAACAGTCAAAACCCAACAGTCTCATTTTAATTATACTAATGTTATCAAATGAAACATTTTTGTTGAGTATAAAAATAAAATAAAATAACACATAAAATTAGGAAACAATATTTATTTAAAATTTTGGGTCGTTACAGAGTGTATATTTAGATGACCTAATATTTGATTCCAAAGAAAATATTCTTTGTGACAATCACTCAAACAGGAATCATTTTTGGAAATTAATGAATCTAAATCAACAAAATAAACATTTTCATCTCTAAATGCCGAAAATACTAACTCATTTTTAGAATTAAAAATATTGAGTGCATCATTTTAAAATTTAACATTAAAACCATCATCAAATAACAGAGATATACTATGTATATTTTATTTTAATCCATCAACAAAAAGTTCTTTAGAAATTAAAACTAAGTTAGAGTTACTAATCTGGACAAGGACAATGTCTTTTCCTTTAGAATTTTCATCAAAGGTGACACTCCCACCATAAATCATTATTATTAATAAGACACTACATGAAAATTGATTTTTCACAGAAGTTATTATTCGGTATGGCCATGGTTTAAACCGCTGCTATATTATTCTATGGTGGTTTCTGAAAACCGCCTCTACATTGTGTGTCAGGGCACTATTGCTGGCGGTTAAAGCTGTTTAGCGGTGGTTTAGAGGAAATGTAATAGTTTGGGAAGTTCTTGGTGGTTATGATGTTTTTTTAGTGGTAGATTTCCCAGGGCAGGGGCTCACGTTTTTTAGCGACAGTTAAAATCTCCTTTAAAAACATCATAACCACCGTGAACTGCACGTGGAAGATGGGAATTAGTAGCGGCGGTTAAAACCACCGCTAAATTTATTACTGTAGTGGCAGTTAGAACCTCCGCTAAGTTTTCTAGTTACATTTAGTGGCGGTTAAAACCACCACTAATAGAAAAATAATGAAATTTAGAGGTAGTTTTAACCGCCGCAAATTATTCTGGTTACGGTTAGCGGCAGTTAAAACCGCCCCGCAAAAAACTTATTTACAAAAAAAACAGCAGTTTCTGCAGCTTCTGTACCAGTTCCCTGAAAAAAAAAACAATTCCAAGAATACCTAAAGAAAAATAGAATACATAATACAGACCATATGAAAAGTGATGCTTAACTAAGCATAACCAATGTAATTTTGATTCATATTTAATAAAAACATGACAAGTGTTGTGAGTAATATCTTTTTATAAAATGTCAAATGTCATTTGAGGCCTATGAATCGCTACAACATTATCCACAAGATAAAAATTACCCCTATAACGAGTTGGATCATTTTTTCATATATTCATGTGCTTATGTTTTGGAGACACAATCTTTTGGAGATATTTTCATGATCATTTTTTATCATAATAATATGTGCAACATCTTTTCTTAGAATCACATGAATCTCAGATAGAGGTGGTGGGTAGAGTACCTTCAGACATTCAATTTTGAAATTTCTTACACCCTAGGGAAGAGAGGATTTACACCACTAATGCACTTATTAGGAATGTTCCACCACATGAAATTTTAGAATCCATGGAATAGTGGAACCTGATGATACTATTTACTCAATTTCATCTGGATGCACAAGATGAAAATTCTAGAGCATATTTCCACCACATGACTTCCCAGAGATAAAAAAGTCCTATAATGAGTAGAATTGTAACATCATAGTTACTATTTTTATATTTGTTTTTAATTTTTGAGAGTTGTTACTTCGGTTTCATGGAAATTTTATGGCAATCAGTATGTTTTTCTAGGGATTGAACTGTAGAGGAGATCATTTTCACCATAAAGAGTGCCACTAAGGTGTGGACAGGTTGGTTGTGGTGGGTGTGTGGGGGGGGGGGTGCATAGATGGGATTTTAGTGATACATCCATTTTTTTCATAGGTACATTATGGAGAAGGGTCACAACATGGGTCTTTGAGTTCTATGGTGTTGACTGGTAGGCTACGACATTAGGGATCATGGGGGAGTTTGGGTTATTCTTCCATTTTGGTCATGGCTTAGGAATTTTCACCTTGGTTGTGTTATGGTGTCTCAAGTTGAGTTTTTTTTGGGGGGGGGGTTGGGGGTTTTATCAAAATTGGGGTAGTGGAATCATTGATTTGGATTGTGTCATAAGACCCACTTCCTAGTTGTTCTCTCCAAAATAGATCTCTAGAATATATCATGGCCCCTTCTATTATTTTATCAGATCTTTATCACAGATATAACTGCAATTCTCATAGGATTCCTTGAATAACCTCATTATGGAAAGGTGCTTCCCATTATTCCGTAGACCACTCCCTTTTCAGTAATTATATGGCTTCGTGTATGGGGCTGCACCAAGGTCTTCGGTTTTCGAGACCACCTATATATTCTAAAATATCATTAATCCCCCAAATTCTTCTATCTTTTCTATCAGTTCTTAGATGACCGAAGTATATCCCTAAGAGGAATTTTGGACCCTTTTCATTAGTTTTTAACCTCGATCTAGGGAGACCAAACATTAACAGTTTTAGGTGAGTTCCCCTCTTCGCATATCCTAATTTTCCCTATTATTCACTATGGTAATGTTGTTGTAAAGATAATGGTTGGTTCTGTTAATGCTTTGGTAGGCAAATGATGTAGGTTGTTATGTCCTAAATATGAAACGAGCTTCATGATTCCTCACACAATCAATTCAACATCAATTTCCTTCATTGAGTATTCAGAGATTTTTGGTATGGAAGGTTGGTTATAATGCCTCTCATTATATCTAAAAATTTAACTAATCTCCCTATAATCTATGAAATTTATGTTATATATCCACATTATAGGATCGACATCCCCATAACCAGTCTATAATGATCTGTAGTGGGATATTCACCCAGGGCTGACAAACCTAATAAATTTTGAAAAAAGGAATCATAAAAAATGAATCATCACAACGAATAATCAATATATATGGTTCATACCACACTCAAGAAATCAAGACATAAAAGGAAACATAAGAAATTAATAAAATACATAAAAGGAAACATGAAAAATCAAGAAAATGTTAGGTCATGAAAATGATTGGTGGCAACTATATACCGTGCATGATACATATAAAAACCAACAATGAACACATATCATCACCCTCTACACCTATAACATATCAACAATATAACTAATCACTTTCCAGTGATGAACACATATCATCACCCTCTCCACCTCCATCTCCACTTCCAGCTACCACCTTTAAGAACATTATATTGAAAATTAAACAGTGTTTCATATTTATATTTAAAATTAAAACTAAAAAAGATTTCAAACTAAATGATTTTTAATTTTTGTGATTTACTTACTCACCACCAGTCGATACAATACCACCGGGGGCATATCTTCTCATCTGTTGACGTATATTAGTCAACACTTTCTACAAAGCAGATATCTGATCCCCCTGCTTGTGAACCGCGTTTCGTAGAGAAACAATCTCTCTCTGAGAATCTCTGGGTATGGACTGACTACAACTAGGAGTAGATGAAACTGCAATCCCCGGTGGCTTGCCAAAAACCTCAGATGGTACAGGTCCCAAACCCATCCCGCGCACTCTACCAGGATGCTCCTTCCCAAGGACTTTAGCAACCAGGTCATCCTGGGAGACTGAGTAGGGTTCCCAAGATTGGCATCCCATAGTTCTTTAATTTTTACATATAAATAAAATATCAATATATATTAACACAGTAAAAACTGATAATAAGTTATTATAATGAAAAAATGAGTTCATACCCCAACTTCTTTTGTAGGATCATTAACAAAACTTCCATCAGATTTTTTTGTCAACATCCAATAACACTTCAGTTCGGGATGCTTCATGCCCAAAACTCTGTGACTACATTAAAAAAAGATAAATAAACAATTTAATATATTAAACAGATAATATTGTCTTATAAATACTTAAACTAATGAAAAGATTACTAGAGTTGATCGGCTTCTAGAAAAGATTTTTGACCCCACAGTGCGAGGGATGACTTGCTTAGCCCGGTTTGATGCATTATTTCTTGAGAGATCCTGAAATAAATAAAATTCAATTTAATAGTAATGTGTTAAACACCATATCCTCTTCATATACATGTATAAATGTAAAATGAGGTTAATATAAGAATATATATTTAAATTCCATCTGCTTCTCATCATAATGTCTATCAACAAAAGCTTTTCACTGTTCTTTGGGTACCCCATTGGGTAGCTTCTCATACATTTTTTTGGAAGGTCAACGAAGTATCATTGAAATCTCCCCAAAATATATATTTGAAGTCTTTCCATTTCTTACCAAGATTTTTCAACGTCCACTTTCGTGCTATCACATCAGCAATTGTAAAGTGTAAAAACATCTGTATACAGAAATTCATTTTGAACATATTAATAACATGACATTCAATTCCAACATAATGTATTAAAATTAAATTTATTTGGGATTCAAAAAAATCATTTTCCAACTCAGAGGCAAATGTCTCCAATCATCATAAGAAATAGGAAGGGTAATGGGCTCTGCTACCAGCTGGACTAGAATTTGGCCAAGTAATCTCACGACGTCATCCGTAGGGACCCCATATAAATCAAATGAGACCACTATATTCTCTCCATTCATATTCCACACGTCTTAAATTTATATATTTTTCTCAAAAATATCATTTTTTTCATCTTTAATGAACAAACAGTTAGTATAAAAAAGTGAAATAGATATATTTATATTAAAATTTGAACCTATAACAAAGACCCTCCAGTATGTCTGTGATGAAATAGAAGTGTCGCGCAGCCGCCCGACTAATGAGGCTACTGAAGGGGGAGTCAACGACTTAGATTCTGAAGGGACTCTCACAGAGGGTGTGAGAGATGGTTCCATGGGAGATGGTGGAAGGGGGTAGGCAGCTGGTGGCTCAGATTCCATATGGAGGGAGATAGATAGATCGTCATCTGTCATAGTAGTGGATGAAACAATGTATCGCTTCTTCCTTGGAATTCCTGTCATTTAAT
This sequence comes from Viscum album, assembly GCA_963277665.1. Taxonomy (NCBI): domain Eukaryota; kingdom Viridiplantae; phylum Streptophyta; class Magnoliopsida; order Santalales; family Viscaceae; genus Viscum; species Viscum album. Next base: position 479,956,183 of record OY728130.1, on the reverse strand, counting down.
CTTTCAAAATTAAGTTTAGAACATATATTTTAAAAAACGTATGCAGAATTTTTTTTAAAATGATAATATATGCTCAGTACTAACAAATAAAATGTACATAACAATGATAATTAATGACTGTTCAAATGAAATAAGTGGTTTCTGAATGAATAATTAACTGTACATACTATCATTTTCCCCTTAAATCATGTCTGTTTCCTGCTCCATTACTTTATCTATTTCATTTGTCCTTGCAAGAATAAAATTTTCAATATGATGATGGAAAAATATTACTGCTTCTTGTTGTTGATGAGATTCAATTTCAGAGGTTAAATCTTCCACTTCATCACCCATATCATACAAATCTCTTTGTATTACGTGAGAAACTACACTCCACCCTTCATCTACAACATCAATCACTTAATATACCATTTTTTATTTTGATGATAAGATATATGGATCATGTGATTCACTATCACCAACATCCATCAAGCGAGAGATGTTCACATAAGAAAATTGTAAGGAATCTCTTTTAACACCTCTGATAATATCGACCCAATTGCATTTGAATAAAAAAACTGAAAAATGCCCGTAGTAGTTTAATTCAATAATATTAGTCAGATTTCCATAGTATTCCATGATAGAAAATGTAAATATAATACTATTCTGTGTTTTCAGACCCTCTTCTCGATCGACTGTACAAAATCTAAATCCATTCAAATTGAAAGAGTCGAACTTTCTAACTGGTTTTAGAGAACCTCGAGCAAGAAAATTCAAATCTTCTGACACGTCTTCTTGAGTATCATTATTCATGATATAAAAAAACAAATATAATTTATTAGATTTACAAAATATATGTGTTAAACTAATATTCGTATTTATTGCAATATTTATGAACTTACACGTCATTCAAACCATTTAAAGGATCTTTATTAACAACTTTTGTAATATCTTTATCATTTTGTGTTCAGCCTCTCATTTATCTCTTGTTTTTATCCTCAACTCTTCAATAAATGGATCTACAATTTCACTATTCAGCAGCACATATCTATGTGCCTGTAATAATTCCAATTCTTTCAGTGTCACATTTGAGGTCCTCCCAACTGATCGACCAATAGTAGGAAATATTTTTGATTTATGATGTATTTGAGATTGATTCAATGTGTTTTCAACACATCCAACTCGATTAAATCTTGTCTCAATATCATCCAAGTATCTAGAACAAAATGTAAGACACTCCTCAGCCAAATAGCCTTCAGCAATAGAGCCATCCGGTTGAGCTTTATTTCTCACGTATGATTTCAAATGTCAAAGATATTTGTAAAATAAAATAAACATAATTATAAATTTAATTAAGTGCCAAAAATTGTTTACTTAACTGAAAAACATATAAATAAAGTACCTCTCCATTGGATACGTCCATCGATAATGAAAGGGTCCTCCTAATTTGGATTCCTTAACCAAATGCATAGTTAAATGCATCATTACAGTAAAAAAATGGAGGAAAGATCATCTCCATTGCACAATGGGTCAATACAAACCTCTCATGGAGGTTTTCAAGCTGAAATGGATCTAGAGATTTATCACATAGTAGTCTAAAAATGTGCTGAATTAGAGTACAATAACAATAAATTTTTTAGGTAATAATGCACGCAAGGAAAATGGTAGTAATTGTTGTAACAAAATAAGCAAATCACGACTCTTGAATCCATGTAAATTATGATTCTTCAAGTCAACACACCTCAATATGTTACTTGAATGCCCATTAGATACCTTAACATTCTTTAAAATTTGACGGAATGCATATTTATCCCTATTTTTCTTGGGAAAAATTGTTAGAGGATACTTTTCATTCTCATCTGGCCAGAGATCACATTTTATGTTCATTACTTGTAAGTATTTGCAAGCATTAAGATGATCCTTCAACTTTACATGCTCATTAAGCAATGTGAAAATAAAATTGTCACATAAATTCTTGTCAATATGAATCACATTAAGATTATTCCGCAACAAATAGCATTCCCAATACGTAAGTTTTAAGAATATAATTTTTTTCTTCCATTGTTACGTTCTAATTTCACTTGATGATGCACTTCAAACCCGTTTCCTACTATCTTTCAAATGAATAACCTTCCCAAATTCCATTTCAACATTTCCAAGTTGTGTCAATATTTCATAACCAGTTAAAAACTTTGAAGGTCGTCTATGATCAATGAAACCATTAAATTTTGATCTATTCAGTCGAAATCTATGAGATGCATCGAGAAATCTTTGATGGAACAAGAAACACCATTTTCTACTGTGAGTTATCCATTTGGGATCAAAATCAAAGATAGAAATAGGACAATCCAAACCCGTGTATGTGTTCCAACTTGATAAATTCCAAAGCCCAGGGAAGTCACTAATTTTCCACATTAAAGAAACATGCATTTTGAACATTGTCTTTGAAGAAGCATCAAATGTCTCAACATCGTTGCTCCGCAACTCCTATAATTCTTCAATTAAAGGCTGCAAGTATACATAAATATCATCTCCTTGCATTGTTTTCAAGGAATAATAATTGAAAAAATAAAAGAAATTTGTTTCATACACATCCACAGAGGCAGATTGTAAGGGATCAAAACAACTAGCCAAATGCTATAACTGGTACTCAAAGTCCCAAATGGGTTGAATCCATTGGCATCCAATCCCAATTGAACATTCCATGGATCAGCTGAGAAATATGGATGTAATGAATCAAATTTATTCCATGATTTTGAATCTCATGTATGTCTCATTAACCCATCATTGTTATTATCTACAGAATGCCACTTCATGTGTTTGGCGGTTTTTGATGACATGATTAATCTTTTCAATTGATTATTTGAAGAAAGTAACGCAAAACCTTTGCAGGTGTGTTCATTTTATTCTTCATGAAAGTATGTTGATTCAGAGTTCCAACATCACCCATTGACTTCCATATAGAAGAACATTTTTTATAATCCTGTCTACTCGAATCCTCTCGCCAATAAAGAATACAATCATTTGGACATGCATGTATTTTTCTATAATTGAGAACAAGCCTATTAATAATTTTTTTCATATCATAAAAGAATCGGGGATTCTTTCTTTAGGAAATACATCACACAACAATTCCAATATCATAGAAATTTCCTTATTTTAAATTCCAAATAGACATTTGATATGGTATAACTTCAACATAAAAGAAAGTTATCAATATTTCAAACATCAAATATACAACTCTTGATTTCAATCGTCAACTAAATCATGAAATGTATTTTCCTCAATGAAGTTTTATCTTACATTAATCTCCATAGAATCAAGAGGATGATCCACTGATATGTTACAATCAAGATATGGTTGTCCTAAAGTCTCAAAAACATCTCTTGTCTCGTTTCAATTTGTAGCAGCCTCATCTGGTTGTTCTGATATGTTTTGATTTTAGTGGTGGTCTCTTTCAGTGCCAAATGCAACATTTATAAGGTTTTTCATTTCATTTTACATTGTCGACGAAGTTGGGAGTTCATTCTGTGGATTGACATCAGTTCTCAACCTTTCAGTAATGTTTGATTCTTTGTGCCAAATTCTACGCAAATATTGACCAGGGAATTGCTTCAATATTAATTGTTCATAAACATCATCTCACTTCAACCATCTTCTAAATTTACATTTAGGACATGGACAACTTATTCCCCCTTCAACAGATCGATTGGAAATTGAGAAATATAAAAACTCATTCAAACCCTTAATATAGTGAGGTGTGTTCCTCAGTAATGTGATCCAACTTTTATCCATTTATATCACAGTGTGCCTACACAATATTAAAAAAAATTAAAACACATAACTATTACTAAATAGGGAAAGAGATTCATATATACTAGTTGAAAAAAATATATAAATATGTAACATAATGTTTTCCTATATAAATACATATGGTAAATCACCCACTTGAAAACCAAAGTACATATGTGCATGCATGTGTATGCTTATACACATTTGAGTACAAAATCACTTGAAGAAATAATAAGACAGTGAGTATTTTCTTAGGCAATATACATTTTAACAAGGTTTTTTCATGATCAGTGATGGTTCAATATATTGCATCTTATTTAATCAATACTTTAATTCACATATACAATTTGGTTCTTGTTATTTTGAATCCCCACAATACATGATGTTAAATTGGGACCCCCCCTATATTTAATATGTATGGCCTAGATTTTCATAACTCCTACACAAGAAATGTACCCCTGGGGTAATTTGAAAATAATTGATGGTTTCTATATATTGAAGATAATAAAATCTAAATGAAAAATTTTATCTCTCTATCATTGATGATATAGTTGAAGGGACTTTTAGTACCATTTATTACATTTTACTATGAAACTAAATAAACAAGAAATGCAAATATGAATCTAAACCCTAAGAAAATTAAAATTTAAACTAAAGGGGCATTAAATTTAGAGGATGAAGAAAATGGGGGAATCTATCACACCCATGAAATATATGATCATTAATTTATTAGATTCACCCTATATTGAAATGGAAAAAGTGTTCTTGATGGAATTTAAGGAAGGATTATTAGAAAAATTCTTAAGTGGTCTCATTTATAAAACTACAAAGCATGAGAATAAGACTGGTGGAATAAGCCTTGAATAGAAAAATAAGCATAACAAAGAGTTAATGGATAGTGCATAGTTCATAAATAGAGGCAATATAAAAAATTAAGATTACTCCCACAACTGGGTTAAAGCCCAATGAATAGGACATAGAAGATTTTAAATTTATCATTGGTGAAGAAATTTTTACTAGTGGTGTCATCTAAAGTAGTACCACCACAAAGGATTAGAATTAAATTGGGAGATTAGGGTGAGTGAACAAAGTCCAACCAAATTAATCAACTTAAGAAAGTTTGAGGTTCCCCTATCCAATTAAATTAAATAATTCAAACCATTGTTTGAAGTGGACCAATATTTATGGGGGTATGATACATGGGGTGGATGTGGCAATGAAGAATATGTTATTCAGAAAAAGGAAGATCTGATTAAATCCAAAAAATGCATGAAATAAGTGATGTAATAATTATTTGAAGTCTCATTTGATATAAAATAAGATCAAAACGTGTCATGGATAATCCTAACTCAGCAAGTGGTGTTAAGAAACCAAATTGTTTCTTCAAAACGTTATCTAGAAGTTTCATGATGAAGTAAAGTCACTTTTGGAATCTAGAATTACATAAAAAAGGATTATTATAGAAAAAAGAGGTTTCCAAGCCGTAACTAATAGAATCATTAATGTCATATTGAATATGGTTTATAACAAGGGATATCAATCACTGAATTTAGTAGAGGTAGACCACTGATAAGAAGAAAACTTTAGAGGAGGAATTAGTTACATGGATGAATTTTATATTTATTTATTTATATGTAATAATAAGTGGTATTATCTTTTTATGTTTATAAGATACTAAAAATATACCAATCATAAGGAATTACTCTTAAATATTTATATCCCTGAAATAGATAACTTTGAAAAGGAATATTTAGAGTAAAGTAGTGATTTCCATGAACTAACTTGAGTTGATCTAACCCACCACCCAACCAAGCTAACAACAAGGATTGAAGGGAATTACTAATCCCCATATTATAGAAACATGTTCAAGGGAATCAAATTTAAACTAATGGGAATGGTTTTTACATAAGAATATAAATAACCACATCACAGACTCCACCTAAAAATCCAGTATGACCAATCTATTTATCAGACATCCATGCACAAAAATAAATAGTTTTCTTAATAGTGAAAGAACCAAGAAGAGTATAACACAATATAATTAATCAAAAAACTCATAAACAAAACCATCACATAATACTAACATAAAATTAAAACCAATATCAGATATACAAGATAAATTAGAAATAATATCCTGGATGAAAAGGCTAATACATAAACATCCAAATATTTAAAAAAAATGAAAAACCATACCTACCACTATGAAAACCACCGAAGACAGGGTAGGGGAGCCGAACTAGGGTAGGAACATGATGGGGTCGAGGGGAGAAGGCAGGGTTGTGGGTGTCGGGGGGAGAATGGGGGTTAATGGTGATGGGCGACGAGGTCACTGACGACATAAGAGGGGAGAAGACCTAGGGTTGGGGATCGATGGGGTCAGGGGGAGAAGGCGTGTCAGGGGGGAGAAGGGGGTCAGCTTGGGTGGGGGGGGGGGGTGGGGGGATTGTCACCACTGTAAAAAAATAAATGGGTTTTGTGGAGGTTTTTAATAAACAGCCGCAAAACCCTTTTAAGAAAACTTTTCTTTGTGATTTTGTAAACTTCCACTAAAAGACTGCCACTAAAGTTGATTTATGTTGTAGTGAGATATTTTAGAACCCAATGTTTTATCATGGGTTTCCTATAAGAAGCATGTAAATTATCTGAAAAATAGAATTTATTTGGGCATGAAAAACTCAAAATAGTTGAAGATGTTTCATGGCTCGAACTTATAAAAAATTCTCTTGAACTAGACATAAAACTGGATTTTCCAAATTTAGATACCAAATTGGTTTTGAAAAAATTTATTTTACCATGTTGGTAGCCAATACCACTAGTGTATTTGGAGGAAAATTATTTACCAAGAATTTGAACCAAGATTTCTTTATATTTGTAAATGTTTCTAAATACTTATTAAATTGCTCATTTGAAAATTTAATCTCATTATTTTCCTTAAGAAGTTGATAATTTTTCTCTTTTCCTCTAGCAAGTTTAGATTTAATAGTGGTAGTCAAAGAATGATATTTCTTTAAAGATTCAGATTTATCGTTTAATCCCTTACAAGTATATTATATCATTTTTAAATATTCAAACATTCCCTTATTTTCATGTTTTTAAGAATCACTTTTATCTCCAAAATAGTTATCATTATGTTCAGGATAATTTAGTTTTATCTTTTAGATGTTTTTGTCATAAAACACATATTTTCCTTATTAGTATTTTCATCATGAGAGGATTCTGTGTCACTTGATCATTCCTTAGAATTAATCCATGTTACCTTCATGGCCATTTTATACTTTGTTTCCTTATTATCATACTTCTTCTTTTACTTTATCTTGGGACCGTCAGCCTTTACATTTACCTTTATTTTTTATTCATAATAGATTATTTCATTTGAAGTGTCAATTATTTTGAAATACTTTCTCTAATGGACCTTATGATCATATTTTCATTTGTAGTTGGTATTTCTAAAGAATTTCTTCTTTCTATACAATTTCTTAAACCTTATGGCTATTTGATCCACCTCTCCATCACTGACTGTTGAAAACTATTCATCACTTGAACTTTCAGTTTCACCTTGATATTTGTTATTTTATTTGGATTTAGTAGATTTGAAAGAAAAAAAATTTCTTTTGGGTTCATCATCCTCTTCTTTGTTTACGTTTAATCTTCCTCATACATCATGAACATACATATCATCTCTTTCACTAAAAATGTGTTGAGGTCATAGGATTCTCTTATTGATATAGAAGTCCCTCTCCATCTATCTGGTAAGAATATGTGTATTCACATGATTTTATCTTTGGCGATTAAAACTCTTCCCAAAGAGATCATGGTGTTCATTATTTCATTAAACCTAATATACATTTCAGAAATGGTCTCATCGGGATTCATTATAAAATTAACATACTTAAAAGTATAAGTGTTAATGTTGGGAAAAAATCCCTCAAGGTAACATTGCGGTTAATTTGGGTTGATTGTGTTTGTTGACAAACAAGGTTTCCATGGTGAACTGTCAAGTTCCGGAGATATTGTTGACAATCCATGTTGAAAAAGAACCATGAAAAAGAAATGGACAATCTGGATGTGGTGCAAAAGAGAAGTACAAGGTGGCTCCATTTCCCAGTGTTTGCCAAATTTTTGGGGTCCAAAATTTGAAGGTTTTTGAGCATCGTGAAAAGTGGATATCCATGAAGATATTATTTAAATATGGAAGATGCATGAGTTTCGTGAAGATAGGCTTCATGGATTGAATTTCACGAAGACAAGAAGAATGTTGACGGTGAACATCGTGACTACGTCATGCTTCGCGAACAACAGAGGTTGAAGCGCATCACGACAGTGAAGGGATTTTCAAGGGAGATTCGTGGCGAAGGAGTGAAGGGATTGATCGTGATGCTCCGCGATAACATCAAGATCTGTGATCGGAAAATTGTTGTGGTTCTTCGCGAGATTGAGAGAATTTCGGCAGAAACTTTGGAGCTTCGCGATTTGTGTTGACATAGTGTTGATTTCGCGCGGAAGGATCAAGGGTTGGTGGAATCGCCTATAAATAGAGGTTGACCCCCTTGAGATATGTAGAGAGTTTTCGAAGAAAATATTTTTCACTCGATTCGTGAAGGTGGTTCACGAAGGTAGTGTTCTTCACGAAAGAGAGGTTCTTTATGGTGGCTAATCTAGCTCCACGAAGGAAGTGCGCTTCGCGAGGCCGCGTGCTCTAAAGAGTGTTCTTTACGAAGAGGCAGGAGCTTCGCGACGGCCGAAGCTTTAAAAGGGCTTGATCTTCGTGAAAATATAGGAGCTTCGCGAAGGCTTTTTTGAGCTTCACGAAATTGGGAGCCTCGGGAAGTAGGGTGATTTGCGAATGTATTTACAAAGGAATTGCTCAGTGTTCAGAGGAAAAGGGGTATTCATCAGCGGATGAACTTCGAACTTAAATAGAGCATCTATAAACAGTTTAAGATGCATTCTTTCATGAAAATGAAGAGACATACAAGTCTATAAATAGTGAGTGGATCTTCTGAAGAAGTAGTGAGCTCACTTCAGTTGAGAGAGTAGTGAGTTATCAAATTTTGAGTGGTTGTAAACCAGGAGGGACAGTGAGTCCGCATCAAACTTGTAGACAATAGTGCGCTTATAGTGGAATTGGTACTTTGGCACACTGCCAGTGTATTCTCCTTGGACATAGCCCAGTGAGGGTGAACCAAGTAAAAATCGATGTGTCCTGTGCATGCTTTAAGGTTAGTTCATACTCTGCATCGGGAAGGAGAGAGAAGAGGGGTTTGTCTAACAGCAAAACAAGATCACAAGGGGTAGTCATTTTAATCTGTCATACTCTGATTCACCCCCCCTCTCATGGTATCTAGCCTAGGGGACCTAATAGTTATGTCTCATTTATTTAACATTAGAAGTTATTTCATGTGAAATAGCTAATGTATCCCAAATTTCATAGGCATATATACAGGTAGATTTTCAATTAAATTCTTCATCTCATAGTGCACAAAACAAAACAATCATGGCTTTGGAATTTTTATTATATGTAATCTTTGTGGAATCGCTCTAGGTATTCCTAATAGTTTTTGGTATTTAATATTGATCTTCTATAAATCATCAAATATCAAATCCCATAATTTTTAAATGCATTCTCATCTTAATGTTCCACTAGGCATATTTTTTTTCCATTAAAGTAGGGGGTATGTTTGTAGCAGAACCTTTAAATCTTTTTTCCATACTAATGAAAATATTTTTAATGAGATAAAAATTTAGAAGTAACAAAAATTTTGAGATCTTTGAAACACAACTAAATCACAATTGAAAAATATTTAAGAAGGCTTATAAAATTCCTATGATACCAAATATTAGTCTGAGTAGGACACTCAAGAGGGTGGTGAATTGATTTCCAATAAAAATTTATGTTATAAAATTTATTTAATAGATTATCCCAATTTAAAACAATACATGCCAGTTAATAAAAGTAGTGAATTTATAATAGTCCAATTGTTCAACTAATTTTTCAGAAGATTGATTATTTCTCACTTTTAATAATATGAGATATTGATACAACTTTTGAAACTAATATAATAATCCAAAATATTTATAAAAACTAGCCAAGACTAACTATTATAGTAAAATTTAGTTCTCTAATATACAGGTAAAAATAGAGAAACATAAATTTGAAAACACAGCCGATATAAAATAAGAGGTTTAGTCTCAATATGAGACTTAGTCCTATCCACTTGGTGATCTCCAGCCACCAAAAAATCTATATAGATAAAGGTTTTGATCGACACCCTGGATCGGGGTTTAGACAACAATACATAGACTGTCTAGGTCACAAGACCTCTACAACAGTTCTGCATGGGAACAAAAATACAACCAGGCCACACATGACCTCTACAATAGTTCTATATATAATAAACAAGTGTAAATAGATATTTGTTTGAGTATATATAGTATCCTCTAGTTCAGTGTAGGCTACATTGTGTGTTTTATAGACAGAAGCACACACTGCTCAAAAATATAATAAAAATAACACAATAGAAAAATAAAGAAATACAGTGTTTAGAAGGCTCTGGGTGTTATACAGTTCAACTCTAGACTCTTTGATATATTAGAGATAATGATGGTGTCCTATTTTAGAAGCAGTTACTGAATTCCAGTAAGATGAGAGGTTCATCCCTTTATGTTTATTTGAATGATACAAAGATGTTGGAACATTGATAAAAAATAGTTTTCTGGTTCACAAAAAGAAGGAATGAAGTGTTCCTCATGTATTCTTTGTTTCTATAAGTTGCTCTTGTGTTTCTGGTGTTGTGTCTTTCTGTGTATTTTCATTGCTTTCAAGCAGGGCTTCTTGTGTGTATCAACTTCATCTTGAGTAACATTGTTTAATATTATTACAGCCCAAAAATGTGCAAGTTTTAGGGAGTTTTTATACCTTGTACTTCTGACATCCTCATTAAATATGTCTGCAAAAGGTGTTAAATTAATCAATCACTTTAAAACACTCAAAATATTACCGTTAGATATAATATTAAATAAAAAGAAATTTAAATAGTTTGTTTGTTAGTTCTCTATCAATATATCCTTCTTTCAGTGACTCGTTCTATCAGTGTGTCATTCTGTCGGTCTTTCTATGCATTGTTAACACCATGCATCAATAGCACCATGCATCGATAGCACCATGCATCAGTTGCACCATGTGTTAGTAAGTCCTTCTATTGGTGAGACAATTGAACTATTGGTGAGTCATTATGTATATCGCTATCGATGAGTCAGACTTATTCTATCGGAATTGATGACTCAATTGTCTATTGGTGTGTTAATTGCTCTCTCGATGAGTCATCTATCAGTGAGTCATTTTTCACTGTCAGTGACTCAATTGAACTATCAGTGTCTCATCTATTCTGTCAGTGTCAGTTAATCATACTTAGGAAATATTTCTATTTAAACTTTCTTACAATATAAATATTATAAAAAAGTGTTAAAATTATATCTTATCACAAATAATTATAATTACAAATATTTAAACTTTAATAAACATGATTGAAATGACTAGTCATGACTAATTATATTTGACAAGATTTTTGATTATTTAAACCAGAGAGAGTGGCCAATAATTTCCAATGGGAAAATACTTATTTATATTATAAACCCGACATATTTTATTCACAAATGTGTATTTCAATGGGTTTAATGTTTTCTATGAATTTTCTCTTAATTTGGTACAAAAAACCACCAAAATAAATTTTATAAGAAAAGATGACCTTATTTCTCAAAGGTTTAGTCAAGAATACATTTTCTCCATATCGATTTTCTTTATTTTGATCTAAGAATGTTATTTTATATAATTTAATGATTTTTTAAGTTAAAATTGTTTTTAATTTTTACTTTCCATTCAAATGTTTTAAAGGAACCTTTTTAAAATTTCCTGTAAAATTCATTTTTTTTACTTTCTTTACAAAAGTGTGAAAATAATATCTATTTAAAATTTTTTCGTATGAATGGATTTTACCAAAATACTGAAATTTATTCATTATTTATATTATTTTAAATTTTTTAATGGTTATATAATGTAATATCTATTCTCATTATTATGTTAAAATATTAAAATAAATGGATATTATTTTATTAAATGTTTTGAAAAAATATTTGAGTCCACATATATAATTTTTTTCATCCACTCCAAAATTGATTTGTTAAAAAATATTTATTTTCAAGATTACTATAAATTATATAATATATGATGTTTTAAAATTTTCCTTAATACCTTATAAAATGAGTTCTATAAGCGATTGATAACTTCATTTTTATAACAATGTTACAAAATTTCAGGAAAATTTCTTTTAATGTTTTTCTTCCCTTTTACTAGATGTTTTCTAAAATACATGAATATAATACAATACAATTATTTATAATAAATTTTTGGTCTCATTTAATCCCTTACTAAATTATGGTTTATACCATCTTATGCACACAATAATTCATTCTATGATCATTCACTTTCTTTAAGTTATGTTCTTTATTACTCTCCACCAATCATTGGAACTATTTTTATCCTTCATGTACATGTTATTTTATATAATTTATATATTTTGGATCATTTTAATTTTTATAAAAATATATATACATTATTATATATGGGTTTAAATTATGTAATATTATTAAGAATGTTATTCCCTTGAATGAGGGAAATATTGACATTTTGTATTACCTCATTCAATGTTGACATTTATTGATTTTTAAGGTATATTGATGATGAATTTATTTATTTATTATATATATGTGGAATGAATTAGATGTGTTTAATATATAGGTGGAGTCATTTAATCTGGATGAATCTTTAGGTCGCATGAGACAAACAAGAATGGCTATCACTTATTGTATGCTTTCCATTCAGTTAAAATTTCATGGGTGAGAGGCCTTGACAGTATGTAAGTTGTCTTGGTTGAGAATACATGATGTTAAATAATATGTATTGGTTGGGAGGACTTGATGTTATGTGATATTTATTATTTTATTGGCCTTGATGGTATGATTAATATGTCAAACATTATGAATTCCATCATCATGAAATCAGTTATTAATGTCCATGTGACTATTTACTATATTATACATGGATGTATTTAATGTCAAATTTGTTGATTATATAGAATATTTATTTATTATTAACCCTTAAACACTGTTTATTCATTATATATTCATGTTATCTACCACTATATGCAACCCTAAATGGGTATCTTAGCTCACCCTTTATTATGTTTTCCTTTCCATAGGGAACCAAAGAAGGATACTTGATTGATTTCAAGGATATACTAATGGAAATAAGATATTTTTTTATGATGTATACAATCCAATATTTATGTTCTCAATATAATATGGAAATCAAGCTTGTATCTAGTCTCCTTAGACTAATAAATTTTTTTATTCGTTGGGATACAATCCATAATATTTTGTACCAATGTAATATAGTAAACACCTAATTTGGGTTACTATAATTAGCCTTGTTATTGTTGGTATCAACGAATATTTAGAGGGAAAAATGGGAATGGTATTTTAGAAGAAAACAAATGATGAGAATTATGATAAACCACTAGAATGTTCAATAAAATTTTAGGTATTTTTATGTTATAAATAAGTATTCAAAATGAATTTATAAAATTAAGTGTATGAATTTATTTATATATGGTTCCTTGTAGAAGGAATAAAAAACATATCAAGACCCGTAATCAAGGTAGGTATTTCCATCCCAAGAATTTCAATATATCTAGTGTTGGAGCTAAGTATATTATTACTATATTAGGGTAGTTGACTAATTTTATGACCAATAAACTTGCATGTATGGAAAAACCTATTGTTCCAAAACATGATGAAATGATATTTAACACTTAATGTGGACAAAATATCTAGACATTAATGGATCTACTGATCCATTGATAAAATTAAAATGGATTAAGTACCTTGAAAAGATATTTTGGGATTTGAAAATTAGTGAAATGGAGAATTTAATTCTATAAGTGTATTGTTTAGATGAAATAGAAAAGAAAATTTATTAATTTAAGACAAAAGGAAGAGGAAAGTGTTACTGAGTATGAGGAAAATTTTATGAGATTAAAAATTCATGATATAGACTATGTACATAATCTAAAAAGTAATCTTGGATGTTAGATTAATGGTATTAATATGATCCTCAAAGTAGAACTAGTCTCTTAAATGTTTTCATCATACGATGATTTAGAATCAAGTGTGACCACGATAGAAGAATAATTATCCAAGTTTTATATTTTCAAAGTAAATAAATATTAGAATAGGGTGACTAAGACCCAAGGAAAAATAAAAGTTGGTAATGAGAATAAGTAAAGGATGAAACTTCCAATATATGATAATTATAGAAAGAAACACCCTTGTACTTTATTAAAGGGAAAGTGATTCTATTTCAATTGTGGATATAAGGGATATTTCGATCATGAATGAAAATTCAAGAAATAATACACCAATATCCATTACTTCAACTATAAGTATATGGGGATCTATTTAAAAAAAATTCCCTTCGTCAATGAAGTTTACCTCAAAAGAGATCAAGAGAGAAATAAAAATATTATGAAATTAATATAGTTGGTGTTGAAGTCACTTAAGTTTATGATCACATGTACATTGATAATAAAAAAATAATTTATTTGATTCTAGTTCTATGGAATATTTTATATTTTGCATAGATATTGAATCATCCCTTATCACTCTATGGAAGGATTTTTCAATTAATATACCATGTGGGAATCTGGTGATAATGAGAACATAACATGCAGTCTCTAATAGGATGAATAATTATTACCTAGCTGCAAACATGGTTGTTATACCTATGATTAGATTTTACATACTCCTGATTTTTGGAATTTAATTAATTATAAATATTATGAAGTTAGTTGATAAAGTATAATTTTTTTGTTTAATTATTGGTATTGTACATAATAAAGAATTTAAAGGATAGAATTTATTTATATGTTTTTTACTCACAATAACAATTTTTTTCTTTATTAATTGGACAAATAGAAGAAGAATAACCTATCATTATTTTATGGATCATATGATCCATTAAAATTTTATTTTTTGTGATTTGGGCCTAAATAATTCACCATGTTTATTCATTATTTAAAATTTGATCTGAAGAAAAGATGTAAAACTGGTTGAAAACAAATTTAAAGGATGGAGTTATGAATATATAAAGAAAATAAATAGCATAAGTATATTTTATCATACTCTATTTCCTAATGATAAAAGTCTTCCTAAAACTATCACAAGAGGAAGATAAATTTATCAAGTCTTATGTGCTAAATATTTATCATCTATCAAGGCATTACTCTAGAAACTCATTCCAAAATATAGGTCTTATGATGATACGTACATGGTTTTAGAATTATTTAGTTAATAAAAACTAAAATCACAAATAGTAACTTTGGAATTATGTATCATGATAAACTCTTCATCTTAGATAATATATATAAAAATATACATTTATTGTGATATGAATAAAATTAATTTTCAAGGATGAAATTTATTTATGTGGTGGAGGGGGTAATATAACAACCCATGATTTTTGTATGTATCTTCCATTAAATAAATACTATGTTAAATATTTTTTATCACATGTAACACCGAACTAAAATAAGTATTGATAAATTATATTTATAAGAATAATAAACCTTTAGTAAATAGAAAAAATACCAATCAGTTATGATACTTAAATTGCACTATTTTTTTTATTGATGAAATTTAATGATTATAAAATAAATATCATTATTTAATGTTTAAAGGGGTATTTTACAAAGAATTATTTTGAAATTTTGTGTATTTTATTAAATTTATAAATTTTTAAATAATTTAATGTTTTCACTAATTTAAAAACAATCAATTAATTATAAATTTATATGAAATATATTTGAGAGCACTTTAAGGTTAAACATGTAGTACTTTTTTAAAAGTGGGTTTTCTTTATATTTAATATTTTTATTTTAATTTTTTTTTATATTTTATAATTTTAATCGGATTAAATGAAATTAAATTTTGAGTTTATTATATTTAAATTATATTAATGAATATTTGGGGATTTTTCTGTAAAGGTTTATTTTTATGTGAAAAGTGAAAAATACCATTTTAAAAATACTACAAATTGTATAACATCGTTATGGTATAATAATGAATTAAATGTTTTTAATAAACTTTTTATATATGAAATATATATTTCTATAGTAAAATAAATCATTTAAAAATATTATGTTGAACTTAGAAACCTATGTTTCACTTTTTAAAAACTATGTGAAGTTTATTCTAATAAAAGAACTATTTTTGATCATTTTCCTTAATTAAGTAATTACAAAGTTACATTATTTTTTGAATTACTTTTAAAAGAAAATAATTATTCTTTATGTATTTACAAACCGACAAATTTCATAATATTAAATTTTATATGTGATTTTGGAATAAAATCATTTTTTTATTAAAAAAACATTGTTTCTAAAAAACCTTTTTTATTGAATTTTTCATACTTATATTAAAATTAACCATTTACTAAATCTTGGAATTGAATCTTGTAAAATTTAACACATTTGTATAATCATTATATTAAAATTTTATAATAATTTATATTTCATTTTTAGTCATAATTAATAGTTATGATGGTAAAATGTTTGTCACCACGGTAAGGGTTAAAATGGTCAATGAGGGGGTTAAAGAGATAAGGCTTAAAATATCACAAAAAAATTATAAATTTGATTGTTTGAGTGATTTTGAAACTTAAATTATCCTATACTGGTCACTACGACCATTTAGTTCCACTTTCCCATGAAAATGACTTCATATTACTTTAATGTTTGATGTATTTACAATGGTTCCACTCCCCTCACTTATAAATGGGAGCCTCCTCTATTTATATATCCACAAAATTTGATCATATTATATTGATAAAAACCCACCAAAATAAAATTTAAACTCTTATCCCTAGTCTTAGAGGATATTTTCTCAGAAAAAGACTAATATAAGAAGGATTAAGGTGTAATAAAAAGGAGGATACCCAAGGAATAGTTAATTATCTCAACCAATTTTTTCCATGTTTATTTATTCTTCCACATAAAAAGAATCAATTTTAACCATAAAAACATAATTAAATCAAAATCTTTACTCTACTAATTTTTTTATATAGATGGAAGAACAATTTTATTTCTCATATCCGTCTAATTTAAAATAAAAATGTCACTCATGTGTATGTGAAGGTTGTCGCTTCTATAAAGTTGCATGTTAGATTTTTCATCTTTACCTCTCAAGGATGGTTATAAAGATATTTTTAATGAATATATATAATATTAATTAAAATGTTATGGTTCTTCAAATATAAATGATTTCCTATCTTCTTTTCTTTTAATCCATTGAAAAATTAAACAACCACTCATGTGTATGTGTGGATTACTACCTTCATGAAGAAATATATTCCATTTTTCAACACTAAATCACATGAAAGGTAATGTAGCTATTTTTAATGAATAATTTATATTTGTGAATTAATTAAGGTTATAGAAACATAAATCATTTTCTATATTCCTTGATTTCAATCCATTGTAAAATGAAAAGGTCACTCATTCATATGTGTGGACTATAGGATTATGAATTAGATATAGATGAATAATAAATATATATTTATTATATAGGATGTTGGAACATATCCAACCAAGTGAGAATCCAAGGTACAAGTTTAATTAACAATTTCATTTGTATTTGGGATTATTTATGTCTCAATTTTTATTTGGTTAATCATATGCTATGTATATCATAGAGCTGATAAATGTTATTTTAATTTGGTTATTTATATGATTTTATAGTATTATATACATTTTAACTCTCTTTGGTACTCAAAACCACTGAAGGAAAGTTTATAAGAAGAGACAAAGAAATTTCTACACTTTTGGTTGGAAATAAGTTTCCTCTATATCCATATTTTTTATTTTCCTTCAAGAGGAAAATTTTCTATATTTAAATTATTTTTATGGTAAAATTATGTCAAAATTAATTTTCTATTAAAAACATTTAAAGGAAATTTTTTAATTTTGTTATTCAATTAATTTTCAACATTCTTTAGAAAAGTGTAAAAATAATATCTTTATAACATTTTCCACATAAATTATTTTTCCCACTATCATGAATTTAATTTATTATTTAACTTCATTCCTATGTTTGGTTGGTTTTTCAAAGTAATATATATTCCCATTATTATATGTTTTTTTAAAACAAAGTGATATTTTTTTCTTAGTTTTTTTGAAAAAGGATTTAATTCCACTTATTTATAATATCCTCTTCCACTAAAAATTATCTTACTAATACAAGGTTTATTTTTTAGATTAACTTATTGTAAATTATTTAAAAAAAATATTTTTTAAAATAAAAATTGAAACATTATGAAATGATTCATAGAGGTGATTTTTAAATTTATTTTTTAAATGATTTTACCAAATAACTAATAAATATTTTTAAAGTTTTTCTTCCATTTTATTCTCTCTTCTCTCGAGGCATGTATTTACTCCAAACATTTATTTTTGATGATTTTATGGTCTCATTTAATCCATTATTGATTTATGGTTTATAACACAATATGTTCACATGAAGTTATTAACATAACAATCACTTCCTTGAATTTATGTTCTCTATTACCCTATACCATTCATTAACACTATTTTCCCCCTTCATGTCAAAGTCATTTAAATTTTTTAAAGGTTGAGGGTCAATCCCCCAATATTTAACATAAAAAAGTGAGAATCCCTTTTGAAAACTGGGGAAATGTGGAACCCCTTACATGTCCCAAATATGAAAAATCTTATCAGAAACATGACCTGAAGGACCTAACATGGTCCCAAATTCCCAATAGGAAATATACATAACAAAACGTACCAGTCACAATTATCATCCCCATCTTGAGAGACAATAAATCAATGATTCCTATCTAAGATGATGCTCCACCCCCTGAATAGAATTGTTCCATGCTGGTCGACACAATGTGGCTGAGCACTCCTCTATCCCAAAGTTACATATTGGAGGAAGAATAGATGATAGTTTCAGCACAACTATCTCTCTTTTGATCCACCCACCTGATGTTTCCTATGAGGAACTCTCCGCCTCGAAAACTATATGTAACAAAAAATCATATAGAAATCACTATGCAAATAATAAATGATAGGGTGCCTATCCTTCCATCAACAAATGAGGATAGATGGATGAATAATGGATGTCATCACACCCATCCCTCTTTTGAGGCCTCCCACCCATTGAGACCTGCAAAAAGTATAACCACCTACCTAATGAAATGCGAAAAAGTCTAGGTATCTCAATAGAATCTATATTACATCAAAAAAATACTCCCAAGACAAAAAATACATAAACTTAAACCATAAAAATAGAAAAAATTCTCTTGAAACTGAAAAATTCATTGATTCCTCCATCTAAAAAATTGTTGTCGTCAAACCTATATCCCTCTTACATGGATGAAACAATGGATACACTAACATTAAGGTCAGTGTTAGCTGACCATCTACCATTAACGATTAAAATTTTTCAAACACCTGACACCATCAGAATGAAAAAATGACACCACCACCTGCTATACAGAATCCCTCCTGCACTAATAATACATAACTACAACTAATAGAATCCATAGGAACAAACACCCCTCCTAACACCCGACCATACTGAACAGAAAAAACCACCCCATCCACCTTGAAATAAATCTATTGACACCACACCTCCACTACCACCACTGATCCATTCACACAAAGATGGATGATAGAATGATTCCAGTTAGATATTCAAAAAAAATCTCAAATCTATCCAATAACACTTAGACATAGAAGATCTTTATGAGTAGAGAAAATCAAACCCATCACCACTCAGAGCTACTGATGAAGTAATAAATGAAATAAGGAGAGAAGATATGGAGAACAAACAAGTCATGGTAGATTCATCAATGGGTGAGGAATAAATTGAAAACCCAAACAGTGGGGAAGAAGAAGAAGAACACATAGTGAGGTAGGAGATTCAGGTTAGTGGAGCTTCATTTTGTATCTATGTACTTTTATAACATGGATATATTTAGCATTTTTTCAATTTTGACTAAACCATATACCTATTATTATATATAGTGTGATTTGATGGAATTTTTATAATATAGTTTTTATATTCATTGGGGAAATATTTACATTTCCTATTATCATGAACCAACCCATGTCTCCCCCAAACTAGGAACCCAAGACTGCCCATGACATACTCAAGACACGTTAAAAATGTCCCTTGTCAAGAAAGTAGTCCCATAGAATCAAAAAATAAATAATAAATAATTATTTTACCCCATGAATCAATGTAAACAACACATTATAAAACTAAAGGAAGAAATCCCCCCTAAAATAGCTTCTAAAATGACATAAATACCTAAAAGCGCAACCAAAACACAACTTGCTACAAGAACAACCTAAGAGGATGAATACATTCCAAATATGTCCTTAATATTTATAATTAATCTAAAATGGTGAAAATAAATAAACACCCCCAACCTAAAACACCTACCACCTGAATTCATACATAAAATATTCTTAAGAATCAATGCCCCCAATAAATCCAACAACCACTAAGATATCTAATTCTAAAATCAAAGGAACAAAAAAACTAAGGAGATATTGACATCCAAAAGAGATAACGATAACCAATATCAACATCAATCTCAAAAACAAAAATCAATAGGAATAATTATCAACCATGCCTCATCATGAAACAATATGGGCTCTAGAGTCAGGTCACCATACTCAATGGGTAAACTAGGAACTAAAATTTGGATAATTTCCCCATGAAGAATGCCATAAAACAAAACTTTTACCCTCAAGTAATCAATATACAAAATGAAAATTCCATTCTAGTTACCTAATCACTAACCCCAAGGTCTCCCTTCTCAACCTAATAAGAAACTTCCCTCAATATTAATACCACATAGGGAAACACCTAAAGATATTATAGAGGGAAACAAAAAATATGAAGGCATACATAGAATCGAAAACATAATACCATCCACAAAACCCCAAAGGCCTGCACCAAAATACATAACTAATCACAATCCACAAAAGAGTATCTAAGAAATCCATGATATACACCAAATAAAATATCAAGAAAACAATAAAGATAAATTCCAAAAGTGGCTAGCTACCCAAACCCTGGACTAATAATCCACTGCCACAAGTGGCCCCAAACACTAAAAACCAATAGTCAAGGGTCTAAGAAACCGCAAATAAAATAGATGGGCATGTAGATTGGGGATCCAATACTATATTCAATGTCTGTGTAGTGGAACCAATGGGATAATAATCCTAAGAACAAAGAGATACACCCAATATTTATTAGGAAATTTTTGGAATGAACATAAAAAATAACAAAAATCATAACCATATCTTCTCATTATCATAAATCAAATCAACTAGACCCATAACTATTGGAAAATAAAAATAAAAACACCCTTTCCCTAAGACTGTTACAAAAAAAATCCTTATTTTTCAAAACCCAAATTCTTAAAACTAAACAACCCTTTTTTAAACACATAATATCATTTTAAATTCTTAAAAAGACTCCATTTTAACAAATTATGCATCCCAAAACCAGGACTCTTCTTAAAAATTTACTCTCACACCAAAACAAATTTTTATGTTTATTATAAATCAATTTTTATTTAAAACCTTTCATGTGAAACAAAATAAAAAAAATCCTTTCAATATCATTCCCATTTTTCAGCCCAACACACTTTCGAAATTCAATTTTGAAATTTTATACTTTGGAAAACACTTTAAATAAAATATTTAGAAACATACCAAGAAGTTTCAAAATTTTTGAATAACAAGTTAAAATAATTTTAGAACAATTTAAACTAATATCAAAACTACCAATCACAACAAATTCTCTTTTTTTGAGACTAAAAATCATTTTAAATAACATAAAGTAATCTTTAAAAGCGTAAAATTCTCGAGAAAGACAAAAAATTCACTCAAAACCACTTTAAAAAAACTCCCACAATTAACATTTGACAAATGGTAAACACAAATGGGATAAATTTAGAAGAAAGGGAGGGAATAATTCGTGGGGAGAAACAACACTATATATGTATGAAAAAATGGATAGTAAACCATTTTTTGACTACACAATAATCTCTGTAATGGTTATATAATTATTCCCTATGGGATCGACATGGTTTACTAGGCCATATGAGCTTACTGTACAAAACCAGTTTGTTCCCCACTTTCACCTCCAAAACTTATGGCGACACCCAAATCTCAATGACACTTATTATGGATCAAAAGACTATCAAAACATATAAAATTACATCAATTTTATTAAATAAGAATTTAAAATGAAGACTCAAATCCATACCACCCACGGTAACATAAGTATCAAGTCAAGAAAGAGCTAAAGAATCTCTCCTCAAACTTACCTCTTGAGTTTTGATGATGAAACTAGACTCTATACTATCTATACATACCCCAATACCAATATGGTGTTATTTGATACCATTATATCATGAAAAAACCAAGGTCACCCCTGAACCGAGAACCCGAGTTATCCCATGACAAAACATATATTAATTCCCCATTCCTCCAAGAAGACAACTTTTTCTATGGAGTCAGAAAATAATCATTGGGAATGATTTTATCCTCATAATCCAAATAAACAACATATGGATTCTCCTTGGAAATCCAAAATGATTGATCAGTAAGTTGGACACCCATAATATCAAATTAACAATTCAATAATAATAAAACAACCATACAAAGTATGAAATATATAATGAATAAGGTAGATAAAACACTGAGAAAATATTGAAAAACATCACATAAGATAGATAATAATAAATAAGCATCACCACAGTATAAAATACAATAAAAAACAAGGAACAATATCATAAGGTAGAGAGTGTGATATAGTAAAATTCTTGGTTCCATAGTTTCTAATAAAAATAGGGAAGAAAAAAAGAAATAAATTTCCCTTAGAATTATTAAAACGTAAACATGGAAAATTTATAAATATCTCATGAGGTGATCGATGATGTAATATTTTTAAACTCATTTATAGACCTACTGAAGCATGACCAAGCCAATAAAAATATAATTATTTGAATTAACATCTTTTTTGGAACTCACCTATGGCCTCTAATACCATTATAGTTGTAGTCTGTCTCATCTAGACTATATTGTATAAAATTTAATCCCTGAAAAAATGACTAGGGTCTACATACAATTCAATAAACTAGTTGTGATATATCCCATATATCAATAAAATATAAGAATTAAATATAATCTAACCTCTTGTAACCTATTAAGAAATAAACCCTTTCACATATCATCCATATCACATGAAATACATAGCATGTCTATCGGGCGACAATCCATATCATGCACAATCAAATAGGGGCTCAATTGAGACACACATAGGCACACACCATTTCAAAAGAAATTAAAAGTTCCAAAAGTTCTTTAACTAAAAAATAGATCAACATCCTAACCCTTTATTAATGGTTTGAAAATTTCAAACCATTATATAAGATTAAACAATTTAATTAATTTAATAAACCAATTTTGAAAACATTCTTTAAAAATAGTTCATTGAAAACCCAACATGAACCCAATTCTCTTTTCCATAAAAAACCCCCAAAGAATAAAAACAACACTTTTCAATTTAAATTTTGAAACAAATGGGGTAAAATATATTTGAAATACCCAATCCATTTATTCATTTAACTAAAACTAATTTACAACCACTTATCATTCAAAAATAAATTCATAAATCTTATCCCCTTGAAACTACCCATTATACCATGTGTGAATTCAACTCAAAAAAATATGAAATCCATTTAAAATACAAAATATAGATATAATTTGAAAACATAATTTTAAATCACTAAGAACACATTGACATGAATTTTAAATAAAAGAAAAAAACACATTCTTATCAAAATGACAATGGACCTAGAAGTCATTGCCTATGATGAAGAACTCTCCAACAAGAAACTAGAGGCCCTCTACAAGCCCTAGTAATTTAAACACCCATATAAAAACCATACCAAACCTTAAATAATAATCCTAAAAACTATTAGGGTTTCAAAATGAAACAAAATCAAAGTTAAGGGAAAACGAGGATGAGGGGAAGAGGAACGATGAAAAGAGAGGCTATTTTGAAAGGTCACTTGGAACCAATGGGATGAAGACTCTAAAAATAGAATGGGAAGGGAGGGGTAAAACTCATGTTACATGTAAATTTTATTTTATTAATAAGAAGGGAAATTTTGGGGCCTATGATTTATGAATATGTGGGGTAAAATTTATAAAAACATAAAAATTAAAATCTAGGAAGACCCATTCATTGGGTGAACTGAATTTTATAGGGTGAATGATCGCTTGGAAGAACCATTCATAGGGTGAAACACATTTAATGGGATGAATGATCACATAAATAATTTCATGGGGTAAACCACATTTCACAGGGTGAAACACCAAAGGAAAACACCCAGGTTACTGGACACACCCATTCACATGGTGAACCACCATTCATGGGTGAATAGTATACCCTCAATTTCATGTGGTGAACCCCTAGTTCACTAGGTGAAATTCTATAGGTCTAGAATAGGATCTACATAGGACCTCTCCAACCACCCTAAAACATCCATAAACCCTTAGAAACATCAAAATAACTTAAGAAAAACCTCAATAATAACACATGGGCGTGAAAAATATTCCTCAATTCAATATATGAATATTAATGATGAATTGTATTGTTCCTAAAATATTTTAGTAATGCATTGAACATGCATAAGTGATGTGTAGGGTCCATTATAACACTTATATGAGTCTATATGTCTCAAGATATAAACAATAATGTGTACATCTTGGTGCATGCTAGCCCATACAATGACAATGAATTTCATGAGTGGCCTTGATGATATATAAGATGCCTTGATTTAGAAGGATTAATGATATATGAGATTTTTTGGTTGAGAGGCCTTAATATTATATAATATTACTTGGTTTAAAGGCCTTTAGGGTAAATTAAGATGTTCAACATTATACATTCCATCACCATGAAATTAGTAATTATTTACCATGAGATTATTTATATTGTTATCCTTGAAAATATTTCATGCTCATGTTTTTTATTATATGGTATATTTATTGATTATACACAATTAGATATTTTTTATTCCATATGTATTAAAGATATATTATTCTATATGTAACCCTTAATGGGCATTTTATCACAACCTTTATTATGATTTCTTTTTCCCTAGGGTACCAAGAAGGGTTCTGTGAATGATTACAAGGATGTACTAATGGAAATAAGAGTGTTTTTATGAAGTTTACAATCCATGATTTATATTTCTAATATAATATAGAAATAATGTATGTATATATTATTCCATGAAATTAAAACTATTTTATCATTTGGTATGTAATCCCTTGTATATTATACCAATGTAATAATGTAAACACTACTCTGGGTTACTAGATTCTGGGTTTTTACATATTGTATATATGTATAGATTCAGGGAATGTCTTCCTAATCTAAATTTGTTTTCACAAAAAAATGAGACAATAATCATGTCACATGGGATATCATACACTTATCACCAAATTATATCCACTTATAAATATTTCACGAACCTTGTAAAAATATTTTGTGTTTGTGTTCTATAATTAATAATTTTTCCTCCTCTCTCTATTTATTTAATTATTTTATCTTATACAATAACTACTATATGAGTGATTTTTTTTTCTTGGGATAACTTTTTAAGAGAACTGATTCACCCCCTTTTCAGTGTTCGTCATTCTAACAATTTTTCACATCAGTATCTCCTCTCTAGAATGTTCCTAATAAATTATGGTTTGTTATCTCTCACTATATCCATATGAGTATCTAAAATTATAGAGACCAAAAAAACTAAATCCAATTTATTGAAACAATAATTTCTAACTTATTAAACCTTATATTTTAAAATCTTGGTTTATTTTTTTTAAATATCATATAAAACCAAAAAAATCTATAAAAATTTATATAGAATAAAAAAATAAAATGATATGTGTTTAGGAATTATGATGTATTTTTGCAATATATTTAATACCAAAACCTATAAGAATGACATATTTTTCTCCTCATGTTGACCTATAGAATACACTTTTGTTCTTAAAAATGTCACTAAGTCATTGTTTTCCAAACCACATAATGTTTTTTATATACATGAATTCCTATAGTTGATTTGGAATCCTCTTCAAATAATTTCTATAAACAATGATATTCCATGATGAATCTTCATGTGTTTCAAGAAATAATGATGTGATTTCTTTCTCATATCGGCCGGTAATAGCTCCATCTCAATTTATGATATCTTTATAATTCTACAAAGCTATCAAATTTATATCATCTAAACCAATATATTGAATATGAAGTGTTTTATATCCCATGGGAGATAGTAACTTTATCAATATTTAGTTCATAATAACTTTTTTTTCAAACTAATTCATAATTATTTTTAGCTTGCTTCTTTATAAAATAGTCACAACATGTACAAAAAAACAAGATGTTGTAGTCTTAGGTTTTACATGAAATTTTAAGTTCTTTTAAACATAAAAAACTCAAATCAAACATAAAAAATTTCATGATCATTATATTTTTAAATAGATTAAAAAATAATTTTCCAAAATTATGAATCATTATCTCAATGAATGAATATTTAGTATACACAAAATGTGACAGTTGCCTAAATAGCACATTAATAGAAATATTAATGTTTTTAATAGAAATTTATCACTTTGTGTAAAGAAAAATATAGAGTTTGAGTTAATCACTTTTAGTTCTCAAGTGATTATTAACACTTCCTATTTTTCTACAAAATATTTTTAAAAGATCATAAAATCCCTGGTAGTAATCTTTTGTCACATCTATGGGATATTCAATACTTCAAAATATTATGAAATGTGTGAGAGACACATGATTTTTGGGAGGGTAGAGATAGATACATGGATAAACTATAACACCCTAAGTTTTGAGGATTTTTTTGAATAAATTAAATTTCTTTTATGGATTTAATTGCATGGAACACCAAATTTAGCTTGTTCTATATGAAACACTTGTTTATTCTACGTTACATAAAACACTGATTTTTAATAATACCATGATATATTATTAACATGACTATTCTAACCGAGCCTTTAAGATTAGTTATATTAATAGTGATAACTAATTTTTATAAATTAATAATACTGGTTTATATAAATAAAACATATTGATAATAAAGTACTTAAATTTTAGTAAAGTCTTCATATAATTCAAAATACGATTAATCTCATCAAAAAAATTTATGTATTTTTTTGAACGATAATAAAATTAATTTTTAAATTTTAGAAATTTATTTTGATAAAATAAACATAAATTTTTTAGTTTGTAATGTAAAAATTGTAATTCTCTGACCCCAGAAGCTCGAATTTAGTGCATTATTTTATTACATTGGCATGATTACAAAGAATAAAATCCTAAAGGACCAATCATTTTAACAATCTTGGAAATATATATTACATACATGATATCCATAATAAAATGGGAAATATAAAATACAAAAAATGATACATAATACAATGATATAAACTTCATCCTTTTACACTTATTCAAAGATTCATTCTTCATAACATAGGGGAATGAAACATTATAAGGGTTATCTCAAATTTCCAATAAGGTTAAATAAAACAAAAAAAATATTGATTCAATATATATGGAAAGGTAAAGAATTGAACACAATTTCCATTTAAACAACTAGATAAGTCATAATAAACATTTCAAGGTAAGAAAATGAAACACATTCCATTATTTAGAAAACCTATAATGAAATAAATCCATAGATATTCCGACAAAAAAATATCATGGATAAATAATAACCGAGTCTAAATGAGAGAAATTCTTAATTATTGGATTCCATGTTTCCTAGGTACATTAAACCCATACTATCAAGACATTTAATAATATGTTATACAATATTGGGTAAAACCCAAATATTTTAGCCTACTATTTCATCTCAGGAGAGTATTGATGCATTAAGGGGTTTCATTAACTGGTCCTCAACCTATAGGGATTACCTTAAACGATCCCCAACCAATGTCTTACATGTCCAAAGAATTACTCATATATCAAATAAATAATGGGCCTTAACAAATACCCATATTGAATAAATAATATGGATTTATCAATAATACCTTAGTGTATAATAAGTAATAATAATGTTTATTGAAATTAAAACATTATTGTGAAAAAATAATATTTAAACATTCCAATGTGTCCCATACCACATTGAAACATTTAAATCATAATTATGTATGAATTAAATGAAAATTATAAAATCTTGAGAAAATGTAGACTCAAGATATAAAATATCAAAGGTCAGTATATACACCAAATAAAAGTGAATTGACTCATAACAAAATAAGTATCAATGGAAAGTAAATTTTGATGAAATCATTTACCTTAACATTCATTTTTTGTGAGGTATTTATCCTCCTATATATTGGTTTAAAATATGATACAAAATTATTATATAATTTTAACCATGTTTATAATATCATATATTAATTCATTATTAAATTTTATTACCCCTTTATTAACAATCATGCATTATTTTATCTATTTTGGGTGGTAGTTGCCTAGTTTTCTCAGGTACATTTTGACTTTTCATTTGTTGTTCCAATTAATTATATCTTGATTTAATCATCTAAAAAATGAAAACCATGAATTAATTATAATATATATCCATTATATATGTATTTATTTTATTCCATTAAATTTGGAGATTAGAAATCAAGTGCACTGTTCATGGAGACCGTAGGTCGTACGTATGCATGAATGCTACTTTCAATTAGATGTTATATTAAAATAATGAATAATAAATGATAGATATGTAAATTATAATTCCATTATCATATATATTTTATATATGTTATATTGTTTTATTAAAACCATCCTTTATATGTTACATTTATGGAATTAATGATTCATATAGTTTCAAGGGGGCGATAGTCCACACTTCGTTAAACAAAATTATCGTATTTACACAAGATGGAAAGCATAAAGGTATGTTTCAAATATGAATTAAATAAGAATAAAGATATTATAAAAATAATTTATAACATATATAAATATAGTTTACATCATAATTGTCACCTTGAGTGGTGGTAAAGGAAAAATGAAAATAATCATTTCGTGAGGTAGTTTTTTGGCGTACATAGAAACAATATGATCTTTACCCATTAGATGGATCTGTGTGTAAGTGTAGGTAAAAAACATTACATAAAACCATACTAGTATATTAATGATACTTGTTTTTTATATATTCATGTAATAAAGGGGTTTGCGGGTGTGGATTATATAAATGAAATTAGAGATCATGAGAGAAGACATTACCTATTAATCAGGTAACTTATTTTGGTTTGTACCAAAAACATTCATTGTAAGGTTTTCTGCCCAAATTCAGGATTCAAGGATGATGGGAGGTATTTTTTAAATCTATATGGGTATATATTGGATGAACCTATTTTATAGGTGTGAGGAATGGGGAGAGGTGGTGACCTTTTATAAGGGAGGACGATGACTCACTTGGTATTTTTGAAAAGAAGTTAAGTGTACCCACGTTGTTACTTAATAAAAGTCTTCAAAAAACAAAACAATATCAATTATTTAAGTTTTATTGAAGAAGTATGGCCATAAAATGGGTTTTGTACAAGTGGATATGTTATTTTTTCGCTTAAATTAATGGTTTAGTCCTTTATTAAGATTTATTTTACCTTAATAATTGTAATTAATTATAATTACATTCACTAATATTTTTGGTCAAAATTAAATTTGGTATTATTATAAATTATAAATTATTATGATTCAAAATATTGAGTCCATTTTTCCAAATTCAGGTCATATAAGTGGAATAAATTAATTTAAAATCCATCTCGCAGGCAGTATGACAATGCAGTTTTTTAAAGTATAAATGTCCGAAAGTTTGCTATGTTTTAATAAATAATTAAAAAGTTAAAAATAATTCCAATAGAATTCAATATATTAACTGATAAAAATATTATCTAATTAAACTTTTAAACTAATTAAATTTATAATCTAACCTTATAAAAAAATTATATGAAAAAACTATTTCAAACTAAAAGTCAGTATTTTTACCTATTCATTAAAAAATGAAATATTTCAGAAAAATATTAAAACTTCACCCTAAACTAATTATTATGTTCATATTTCAAATATTATGTTTATTTTGGCATATTAACTCAATTAATGTGTCAAAATGCATATTTAAAATGGGATTTCCTTTAAAAGGAATTAAAACTGCCTTTATGAAAATATATGTTTTTATGTGTAAAATAAGGTTTGTTCTTATATTATACATATCAACCTTAATGGATGAATATAGAAAATATTTCTTTTAATATATAACATGTATATTTCATTAAAAATGATTCACTAATTGAAATTAGCCATGTTTATTAAGACAAAAATCTTTTGGAAGCATATAAATAATAATATTTATCTTTATATCCAACTAGTTATTATTTTCATTTCTCATTAGTTAGTAACTAATGAATTAATTATATATATATATATATAAACCATTAATTTTCATTATTTATTTAATAATATTCATAAAAACTAACATAAAATCTAGGATATATCATATCATATTAAATAATAATATTTTATAATACATAGTTATTTGGTGAAACTCGGTCTTGTGTGTTACGCAAGCTATCGATGATGGTCGCAGTTGTGTGCAAGGAATGATTACCCAGTGTTTCATTCATTAGAAGATATATATTATATTCAATAAATTTAAAATAGTAAATATATAGTATAGTATTAAGATATTATATTCCCTTACGTGATTGGGGTTTCATGTCATGCACTCTATCGAATACAAAGTTGTAAATTTTAATTTCATGGGTGTTATATTCTCTACAACCTAGTTAAATTGAATAATCACAAATTAAACCTAAAATCAGTAATATAGGGATTGAAATTAAATTATTATTGAAATACCCACATTGTAAAAAGTGTTTATATCACATATTCTTAAAAAGAGAGAAAGGGAAGTACAATGATCAGGTAACTAGGTTCCCTAATAGAAGAACATATGTGGGAAATAGAATCATGGATATGGAAGAAAACGAGTGAAAATAAAGTTCTGTTGAATATTTTTATAGAAAATGTTCATATGAAATTTGTTTAACACAAAACCATAAACCATAAGTGTGAGTAAAATTCATTGATATTATAAAATATTATGATAATAAGACAATATTTTTCTTTCAAACCCATTTTTCTGTAGTTAAAGAATTCTTTCATTGTATATGAATATATTTAAATATAAGTTTATATAAAAATAATATTTTCATTTGATTATTCCTTGAACTATATCTACCTAAAATTTTAGAATATTATGCATCATATGGTGAAGTAATACATTATCCTCTAAAATATCATCCAATGATCATCTTAAACAATTTTATAAACGGTTATCTTTTTCCAGTAGATTATGATATAATCAATTCTAAAAGAAAATCACTAAATGTTGAAAGTGAAGTTATCATTATCATTTAATCAATATTAATCAGCTCAAAATTCTCACATTCAAAACATGTGAATAAATTCATCATGCACCCTCTTGAAATATAGTAATAATTCAAATCACCATAAAACCTCATTGAAAACACTCATTCTTCATTATTCCTTAAGTAATACATAGGTTATTGGAAATATTCCTTTAGTCCAAATGTATTCTAAACTCCGTCAATAATAGAATAGACCACTTGTATATAAGTCATTAATCAATTCAAAGGTATTTGGCACATTATAAAATTAATAATTTCTTCATCATTATCTCATCATTAGGAACATATTAAGGGTTGTATTTACCTCAATAAAGTGTTTTTTTTAAATGTATAACTTCCAAAAAAATAATTTTTCTTGGTAACATTTAGTATAAGATCTAAAATCCTTATTGAAAAAGTACTACAATACAATCCTTATAAATTTCATAAATCAAATGATGAGAACATCATAAAAAAATAATTTCACAACATAATCCTCAATTCAAAATAAATAAGTATATTAATCATTACACTTAGGTTGTGTTAATAAGATATGATTGAACTTGAACCCTTGGCTTCTTCTGAGGTATATTCTCTTGATTCTTGGGGAATTAGTTTACATAGTGTCCTATATCCTTGTAGTTATAACAAAGAATAAATATATTTTCATTATTTACTTTTCATTCTTTTTCCTGGTGACCCTTTTCTCCTCACTTATAAAGAACTTTAAATCCTTTCAAGCATTTACTAGGGTGATTCATTCCACATTTATCACATGTTGACAAATTATTATTTCCCTTCATCTTCTTTGACTCATTCCCCTTTTCATGGTGTTCAGAAGACCTCTTATTCTCTTGGTTTATCTTGAATCTATAAAATTTGGAGAATTATTTATCTCTCCTGATATCACACGAAATCATTTCATCATATGAGGAAATGTTTTTAGACACTAGAGAACTTTGTTGAATTTACTTATGTCCTTTAAAGAAGTGGTATATCCTGCACTCTGTGTTGCATATATAATATATAGAAAACCTATCCTACCTTGTAATGGTAGATTCATAATCTGAAATACTATCTTCTTAATTTTTCTCTAATCCAAGGAAATTCCCCTACACATAAATTTGTTGATCATGATGAATGTATTTATAAAATAATGAATCTTTAAAAGTTCTATATTCAATGATTTCAATTTATTCTTCCTTCATTTTATTCTAGATCAGATACCACCACTGGTCAGTGCCACCTTAGAGACAATAGACTAAAATTGTAACCTTTTCCTTTTCACTTCATTCTAAGGTAGTAAATATATTTTCCAAAGACCTAATAAATTACTCAACTATAATTGAATTAGTAGTAACACTAAGAATTGGGGACTTCTTCCACATAAAGTGATCTAGAATAATAGATTCTCTACATGGAATAGGTCTCTCCATTTGGGTCAATGTTATTTTTCATAACCTGAATAAGATTCCCTAATATATACATAACTTTCTTAGTTCTAATACTAGCTATATTTTATTCCTCATAAAGGATATCTCTACATTTTCCATTTGTACTTATACCATTCTTTTTTTCCAGGTTCCATTTCTAAATAGTGTAATACAATCGATTATCTCATAAAGTTGTGAAATTTGTATAACCCTAAGTATGATATAGTACATAACATAAATTTATGCATCAGGAATACTAGAATTATAAAATTTGGCGACTTTTGGGTAATATATACTTTAAAATCCTTCATATTGGATTGTAAAGAAAATATGAATTATCTTAAGAATATCC
This sequence comes from Viscum album, assembly GCA_963277665.1. Lineage (NCBI taxonomy): Eukaryota > Viridiplantae > Streptophyta > Magnoliopsida > Santalales > Viscaceae > Viscum > Viscum album. Next base: position 479,922,965 of record OY728130.1, on the reverse strand, counting down.
CCTTGGAGTGCCAAACAAGGTGCACAGTAAGACCCATTATCATATACCAGGTTACTCCGAGTTAGGCTTGGAACACCTTGTTGGTGTTATTACTACTAGTTACATCTCTTCCTTATCCATGTCGATTTGTAGTACCCAGGCAAAGATGTATTGATAGGAATATCCAAATAATATCTTATTTACAAAAATTCTAGAATATTCTTCTATTGTCATAAACTAGGCCCAGATTCCGTCAAACTAGACACCCAACACAGTCCGCAACTTGGCCTTAAGGGTGTTCCCGATCCCCACGGGATGAAAACTAGTGTCAGGCATCAAATTAAATCTAAGTGGGAATGATTTCAACCCAAAGAATAACCAAAATCAACTAAATAAAAATGAACAAGTAGAATAACCAAGCACAAATGAATCTAAAATAAATATATTAAACTGATTCACTTACAATAGCTTAACAAGAAATAAAGTAAATAAAAAACTGAGAGAAAAAAATAAAACTAAGTCATGCTAATGTGATCTCCATGTGACCTCCAGGTCACCACCATCCACTAACCAGCCTGCTCAAACAATGAGCACACAAACCAAGAACATGAACAACAAAGAGGACCTAAAAAACTGTTTGGGTATACTGACACTAAATGGAAGAAGTGGGGTGTGAGATAAATAGATCAGTAGGAAACCACCAAAGAATACATAACATTCTTTTAAAAAAAATTGTCCACAAACATTAGTTTGAAATATATTTATGAAAATAAGTTTTTTTTTTGTTTTTAATAAGAATCATTGACTTTATTTTTCAAAACAATGCACACCAGATCTCCATTTTCAAAAGAATAGTTTACCACTTTAAAACCAAAATCCAATAAGGGGATACTGTGTTGTGCAGAAAATAAACTATTAGTATAAACCAAAAACCAATTTCAAAAAAATAAAAACAGACAATTATAGTTAGTAACCATGAAAATTTTCTTAAAATCCCTAGAGCAATCCCTTGACGTTCTCAGTTCGGAACCACCCAATAGTGTATGGTGAAGCTCCCTAGTATATGACCAAGAAGCCTCTATCAACTAACCAATCTAGTGGCACATCCCACCTAGCCTCTCAACTAATATAAGGGTTACCAACCCATATAATTATTGTTGATTAGAAACTGTTAATCGACCGTCTAAAATATTCCCAAAAAACCCATGGTAAAAGTATACTGTGTAAGTAGAAGGCCCTCACATGCATGACTCACCTTACCTTCCATCACCACACTTGCCTACCCCAAACAAGGACACAACATATACGATAACTCATATAGGGAAATCCACAATAGGTTTTACCATCATGTATTGAATCATCTACAAGTTCCAACCAAGCCATCACATCACACTATCTTTCAAAACCATTTCAAAAATCATTATAATGATGCCAATTGACTTCACATCATACAAGTTTTAAAACAAAACTCCTAATGAATCTTAGTTCCAAACATACCTTAAACTTATAAAACCAAAATATATTTACAAATTCTCTATCACATTGTTTCCCAAGGTCAACACAAAATAGAAATTTTAATTATAAAATTCCAAATGGTCCTTTACCCTTTTCAATCTCTCACCAAAACATGTTCCAAGGAGAAATGATCCAAATATCAAGGAACAAATTTGAGGTCACATTTACAAATCACATAAAGAAACAATTTCCCATTTAAAAATCATGGAACCATTTTAACAAAGAGAGGAGGATGAAAAAATGAGAAAATTTTAAGGGAAAAGTGTTTTAATGTGCCATCTTCATTTGAATACACATTCATGTGCACACCTTGTGCACCTATGGATGTCCCAATATCCAATGGAACACCTAAAATAACCATGGAAGCACCCCAAATGCATTTTCATTTCCAAAATCACCACTTGATTTCAAACCAGGCCCAATAATCCCATATAAGTGAAAAAGAATAATAACCCTCTCAAAACCATGAGAATCCTTCCGAAACATCTTTACTAAAATATTCAAGCCATAAAAAGACAACAAAATTACACATCCATCCAAATTTATATATTAATGATAATTTAAAAAAATATATCAAAGGAAAAATATCACAACAAGTCCTAAATTTCATTTTAAAATAACAATTGACATTTGACCAAAAACATTAGATTCATAAATCTATAGGCATATTTGGAGAATCAATTCAAAAACTATTTTTATTAATTTCTACTAATATGATAACACCACGACAAACTAAAAAAGGGTACCATAAGTGTGAAAATAATGTTTATAAATTTATTATAAGAACCTAAGAATTAATATCATGCATCATAAATGGAAATCATGGAGATACCTACCTCGATGGGGTGCAGAAGAAATAAAACTTCAAGAGATGGAAGGGAAAATACTCACAGACCAACTACAAACTATAAAATCAAGAGAACACAAGTCCACACATAAAATATAATCTATAGGATTCACCGTAGAGGGAATCCCCAATTGAAAAACGAAGAAATCAATATAGAATAATAGAATGGGAAGAAAAAAGTCAAAAAAACACTAAAACCTTACTTTGGAATCGAATGAGAGGCAGAAAGGATAGAGGAGATCTAATGGAAGATGGGTATTGGGACCCTGTAATGCTCCAAAGTCAAACAAGAAGGATTGGGGATGATTTGGGGTAAATAAGGGGAGACACTAGAATATGGTTTATAATATTTTTAAGATTTTGGACGATCGTACAATTTGGCCAAACGGTTTATTAAACTATGCACTAATCATGTTTTAGCCACTTCCGAACAAGGAGTTGCCCACATGACTAACAATCAAAATTTGACCCATCCTGTGTGAATTGTTATGTAGATTCTTATTAGGAGAGGAAGGACCACATGAATAGATTTCACAGTTTGACCAACCATTCTCAAATCATGTGGTATCTTCTATACAACACTAGGACCTACCACATGGGTACTTGGGTTGGGCCACATGGTTTCCACTAACCATGAGCTATATGTGCACAGGTTCGAAATTCATCCAGACTTTCAAAATTTGAAAATTGTAACTGAGGCTCATCCCGAATCTCAACCAAAAAGATCCTAGGTCAAGAAATGAAATAAATAAAAGTGTTTCAAAGTTCATGGTTTGATATCTATACTTATCCTCAATCTCTATCTTGGATTGTTCTCACTAGTCTATGTTTTCTAAATCTAGTTTTAAGGTTGCTGCTAAAATTCCTTTGATACCAACTGTAACACCCTGACCCTAGAAGCCTAGAGCTAGTGAATTATTTAATTACATTGGCCTAATTACAAGGATTTAAATCCTAAAGGACTGATTAGTTTAGCATTATTGGAAATCGAGATTACATACATGATACCCATAATACATTTGGAAATAGAAAATAAAAACATGATACATAATAAAATGAAAGAAACTTCATCCTTGAACGCGTATTCAAATATTTCTTCATTATAACACGGGGAAAGGAAACATAATAAGGGTGACCTTAAATTCTAAAAAGGGTAAATAAAACGGAATACATAATAAATAAATTTATATGAAAAGGTAAATAACTGAAAAAAACATTCCATTTAAACAATTATATATGGCATAATCAATATGTAAAGGTAAGAAATTGAAACACATTCCGTTAATCAATAAACTAAAAATAAAATAAATCCATATATATGTTGATACAATAATCTCATGGATAATTAATAACTAAGTTTAAATGAGGGAAATGCTTAATTATTAGATAAAATTTTTCCTAAGTACATGAAACTAGTACCTTCAAGACCTTTCACAATAAATTTTAGTATATCAGGTAACAAACAATCTATTTTGGCAAACTATTTGGTCTTATGATACTACTGATGCATCAATGGGATTTCATTAACCGGTCCCCAACCTGTAGGGATTTCCATAAACAACCACCAACCTGTGTTTTACATGTAAAAAGCATTCCCCATTTATCAAATAAATAATGTTCCTTACCAAATATCCATATTGAATAAATAATATAGATTTATTAATAATACCCCATAGGAAGATATGTAACAACTAGTGTTGTTGACATAAAAGCATTCTTGAGGGAAAATATTATTTAAACATTCCAATGTGTCCCATACCACATTGAAACATTTAAATCATAAAATCCACATGAATTAAATGAAACTTATAATATCTTTATAATATTTATAGGCATTATATAACATGTCAAAAAGATTATATACACCAAATAAAAGTGAATTGGTGCATAATGAAAATAAGTCTCAATGGATAATAAATTGAGATAAAACCCCTTACCTTAACCTTTATTTTGTTATATGGTCCATATACTCTTGTACAGTGGTTTAAAATATATTAATAACTTATACCATAACCATAATAATTTTTATAATATCATATATTAATCCTGTTTAATATTTTACTACACCATTGTTAATAGTATTTCATTATTTTAACTATTACGGATGTTAATTTCCTAGTTTTATAAAATATATTATGAATTTTCATTTGTTGTTAGTATTACTTAGAATATGATTTCATCATCTCCATGATTTTTAAAATTACTTAATTATCATATATATTATTTATATATGAATTTATAGTAGTCTTTTATATTAAGATTTTAGAAATGAAGTGCACCATTCATGGAGACGGTAGGTCATACGTACACATGAACACTACTTTCATTTTGTTGTTGTATTAAAAGAATGAAAACTAAATGATATATATGTATATTATAATTATTTTATCATATATATGTTATATATGTTACATATTTTTATTGCAACTATCCTTTATATGTTCCATGTATGGCATGAATGATTCATATCGCTTTGAGGGGGCGGTAGTCCACATCTATTCAAACGAAATTATCATATACACACAAGATGGAAATCATAAAATAATTTTTAAAATAAAAATTAAAGAATCATAAAGGCATTATAATTATCATATATAACATATATAAATATATTTTCCCTCATAATGTCCATCATGAGAGGTGGTAAAGTAAAAAATTAATAGTCATCATTTCGTGAGGTAGTAGTTCGCCGTATAGAGAAACAATATGTTTGTTACCCATTAGATGGAGGTGGGTGTAAGTGCAAGTCTAAAACATTAAATAAAATCATACTAGTATATTTATGTCAACAGTGTTGTTACATAATCACAGAATAAATGAATTTTGGGTGGTGGATACTGAAAATGAAACAAGAGAGCTTGATAGAAGACATTTCCTCTTAATCATGTAACTTCTTTTGGTTTGTACCAAAAGTCTTCCATGGATGGATTTCTGCCTTAAGGTGGGCCTGAAGGTTGAGGGGAGGGATGTTGGGAATCTATACAGGAAGATTTTGGATTAACCTATGTGGTTTGAGATGGGTGAGGAATGAGGAGAGATGATTGCCTTTTATAAGGGAAGAAAATGACTCACTTGGTATTTTTGAAAAGAAGTTTGGTGTACGCACGTTTTTACATAAAAAAGTCTTAAAAAAACAAACAAAACTCAATAATGTATGTTTAATGGAATACTTATTACAAAAAATGGGTATTGTACAAGTGGATAGGTCATTTGATCCCTTAAATTAATGGTTTAGTCCTTTAATAAACTTTATTTTACCTTAATAATTTTAATTATTTTTAATTAATTTCACTAATATTTTTGGTAAAAAACAAATTAGTTCTTATTTGAAATTATAAATTACAATGATTACAAATATCGAATCCAATTTTTGAAAATAAAATCATAGAAGTGGAAAATTAATTTAAAATTCATCCCGCATGCGGGACGACAATGCTAGTTTTTAAAGTAGAAAAATTCAAAAGTTTTCTATGTTTTCATAATTAATTTCAAAGTGAAAATTATTATAATGATATAAATTGTATTAAATTAAAAATATTATCAAATTAATCTTTAAAACTAATTAAAAAAACATTTTTACCATATAGATAATTTATATGAGAACGTAGTTTTGAACTATAATTCGGTATTTTTATCTATTCATTAAAAAATGTAATGTTTTGAAAAATATCAAAAATTCACCCAAACTGAATTTTTATGATTCTATTTCAATTAAAAGTTTATTTTGACATATTAAATCAATTAAAGTTTCAAAATTCATATTTAAAATGGGTTCTCCATTAAAAGGTGGTAAAATTTCTTTTATAAAAATATAGGTTTTTATGGGAAAAATATGGTTTGTTCTTATCTTATGCATATAAAACATAATGGATTAATATAAAAAATATTTGATTGAATATATTACATATATATTTCATTAAAATATTTCACTAATTGTAATTAACTATTTTATTAAGATGAAACTCTTTTAGATGGGTGTTAATAATAATATTTTTTTATAACCAATTGGTTCTTTTTTTTATTTCACATTATTTGGTAACCAATGAATTAATTTTATAATTATATAAACCAAAAATTTTAATAATTTAGTTAATACTATTCATAACCGCTGACCTAATAGCTAGGATATATCATATTGCATTAAATAATAATATTTTCATAATACATTGTTATTTTGTGAAACTGGGTCGTGCATGTAATGCAAGCTATCGAGGAAGGTCGCTCTTGCGTGAAACAAAAGCTAAATTGGTGTTTTATTCATTACAATCTATATCACGTGTTGAATATATTTAAAATAGTAATTGTATAGTAGTGTTTTAGGATATTATATTCTATTACATTCCTGGTGATGCATGTCATGCATGCTATTGAGTAAAAAGTTTTAAATTCAAATTTTAGGGTGTTACAAAAAATATATTTGGTTGAGCTTTTAATGATTTTTTAGAAATGTTTCATTTTTTGTTGAATAGTAATAATACTAAATTTTAATTGAAAACATATTTTTTCCCTAAATTATTTATTATGTTAAATTATATTTTAAACTATTTTAAAGTATAATTTGGTCATTTAGACATCTATAAATCCAATTTAGGTCATTAGAATCAATTTCATTTTGAAATTGTATATAAAAACATTGTAAAATTTTATAATTTTCTCTTTAAAACCCCACTTTCTTATTGCATCCATGCGATTAATTTTAAAATAAATTATACCACTTCTGCAAATGGAATTTAAAAAAAATTTATTTCATAGTTGTAATCATAAAAATTTATATTATATAATAATATTAACATTAATTTTTACCAAAATTATTATTGAAAATAATTAAAATTAATTAATTCGGTTATGGTTAAAATGAGGTTTGGAGCATTTCATATGTTTATATTAAAATTAATTTTACACACCCATATGATTTTTATTTAATGAATTGAGTTTAATTTTAAGAATAAGTGGGTATAAATTATCTAATAAATCTGTTTTAAATTATAATCTTAAATGAAAAATTGCCTAGGTAAATAAAAAGACACATGTTACCGTGGTAAAATTCTAAAATGGTAAAATTGATTAAACTTAATGAATAAAAAATAAAATGATAACGATGTGTTTTTTTTGTGTGGTGGATGTTTTTATCGACCAAATAAGTTCTACAGTACATTATTATTAAATTTTTGGGGCACATGAGGTATGGGAGACCTCTGAATAGTAGATACTTTGGGGTATTTACAAAAAATACCACTCCTTAATTATAAAAGGACTCTCACTAACCACACATCTTCAAACCTATAAATACATTTAGATAAACCAAAACCTCCCATAATCACTTAAAATATTCCTTCCTATCATCCTAGAATCCTTATTTTTGGAATAAATATATCCTATGATGTCTTTTAGTGAAAACCTTAGGAGTATACCTCATGAAGAGGTAACATTCATTGATAATATTTTTTGGTTTATTTCTACCTACACCCCTTTAAATTATTAGTATATAATTATAATATAATAAAATTAGTATAAAAAATATATTTATATGTTTTTATGTTGAATTCATGACCTAAAATCATATCCACTTCAATCAATTGGGTTACAAAATCATCGTTTGTGTGTACAACAGACTACCACCTCTCAAACCGATGTCGTTCATTTCTCAACTACCACCTCTAAAAGTTTGACATAATGATAGATTTATAATTTATATTATAAATATATATATTATTTTATTATGATTCCAGAATTATTATATCACACATAATTTCATACTCCCCATTTTGTGGGAATACAATAATATAATTTGTGTGTACGGTGAACTACCGCCTCACGAAGTGATGTGATTATTTAACACTATACATGGAATGCATTAATGATGTTATTAATAAAAAATGTTATATATATTATATAAATAGTATTTTTAATGATAATTTATTTCATTAACATTTCTTTATATCATCCTAGTAAGAAAATAAAAAACAGTGTCCATTCGTACGTATGACCTACCATCTCCATGAGTGGTGTATTTCATTTCCCATTACCAAATTTCACGAGTTAATCTAAATAAATATATACTAAATAGATATTATATTTATATCATGTTAATAATTAATGATATTATGGAACCATAATCAATTTAATAGGATCAATAAAATAACAAAACAAAACATATATGAAAAACAATGAAGTTATTTCTCGAAACGTATCTTTAAAATGTAATTATTAATAAAAAGGTAATAAATGGCCATAAGAAAATAATTTATGTTATTATATATATGATTTTTATTCTGTAATATTTTTATAATAAACATATATTTATTATACAGGATGTTTGAACATGTACAAAGGGATTCAAGACTTAAGGTAAGGGATTTCCGTCTCACTTTTTACTTTTGTGAGACACAAGCTATATTCACCACATATTTCTTCTATGTGATGTATACACATCCCATGAATTTATTTTATGATGATAATACTAAAATTTATTGGTATTTTCATGTAAATTTATGTGTATATTTTTTATGGTGTTTATAGTTCGAAATTTAACAAACCAGTAAGTAATTTTTTGTCTTAATTTTCTTTCTTTGAGAAGTACATTCTATTATGAAACTATATTCTTCAATGTGGTGTATATAAATCCCATTTGACATGTAATATAATTAAATTATTCTTAATATTTATATTTTAAGTTTTATTTTTCATTATTCCTTCTTGGGGAGCATGATTTAATGTTACCAAAGTGGTAGAAATTGTATATTACAATCTCATTAGTTATCGGGATGGTTTATGATCATGTAAATGTTGAAATATCATGATATACCACTCAATAATTCTAATTAATTTTCTAATCCTATTATTATTCATGATATATTAAATTAATGGTATTATTTTTCCAATCATTGGTACTTAAAATAAATAAGAAAATGTTTTTATGAAAATACAAATTTATTTATCTCTTCATTTAGAAATCCATTTTCATCAAAAACCATGTTTTTAAATTTTTTTATTACTATATTTTGATTATAAAAAGTAATTTTTACACATCTTTTACTTTTAAATTTTTTGAAAGTAATATTCATGTCATTTTCAAAACAATGAATGCTTGAATTTTCTCAAAAATGCTAAAGGAATTTTTGTTTTTAGCATACAAGACATGTATATTATTTTATGTTGTTATGACCACTCAATTATTTCAAGATTACCGTATAATTTTTAAAATTTATCTTCAAAAAAATCATTAATATTTGAGTTTTTTTAAAATTTTAAATAAATTATATCAAAAGGAAATTATTTTGAAAATTTATTATGTTTAAAAAAAATTATTTTCAAAGTGTAAATGCTATTCCCTCTTGAAATGCTTTGAATTATTGTTCAAAATCATTTTACATATAAGATTAAATTGATTAGTGTCAAATATGAATTATTAGGGATATTATCTAAGGATATCATTTATATTATTTATATGAATGGTTTATGTTTTGATGGAATGATATTTATGAAACCCATTTCTCTTCCAAGGTCTATACCACAATAAAATACTTATGAAACCAGCTTCTTTCATGGGTTATTTTATGATAAAATTATGATGAAACCTTTATATTTTCCAAAGATTATTAAATAATTAAATGGTTATGGTACCCATTTCATTTCATGGGTTATTATATGAGGAATTCTTATTATCTTTTGGAACAAAAAAATATGGTTTTCATTATATAAAGGTTGTGACCTATATATTCCTCCAATGAATTAGGGAAACAAAATTCTCTATGACATTAAAGGGTACATGGGTGGTGATCCCAAGCCTCAAAATTAGGGTAATTGATTGTTTATCCCATGCCCGTAAAGGAGGGTGCATGGGTGGTCAACCCAATCCTGAAGAGGAGGGTACATGAGTGGTAAACCCAAGCTGGAAAATGAGGGTACACAAGTTGTTATCCCAATCCTAAAGTTGGTACACATGTGGTTAGCCCAATCCTAACATGTTATGAATGTCTTTTTGGGTAACCTTGATATAATTTTTTTTATTCTTATGTGTATTCCACAAATTTATGTTTTATGCTAATGTCATGCTCTCATGGATCATTTTCTTGATTTCCTTATGATTCATGTTTTATAAACATCTAATATTTATTCCATGACTCATGTTTAGGATATATGATAGTTTTGGTATGAAATTCATAAGTTTTTTAATTATTAATCACCCTTATGCTTATCTTATTCTTTAATATGATTATATATTTATATCTCTTATGTTTACCCTTACTAATCATCAGAGCTCACCTTTTATTATGTTTCCTTTCCATTTGTTATAAAGAAAGGTTTTTAGTTGGGTATGTCTGTGAAGATTACTAAATGGGAAGATCTTTTTGTAAAACATTGAACATATTTCAACATATTAGAATATTGTGTTCCATGATTCCAATGGAAGAAAAATATTACAGTCCTTAGGGGTGTGTTTAGAACCATGGGTCTCTATATAATCAACCGCTCATTTTTTGAGTTATAAATAACTTCCACCACATTTCAAAAATTCTTATAATCAATCTTAGTGCCCTACAAATAAAAATTGTGTTGAAATTAATAAAAAATAAAAAATATATTAAATGAAATCAAGGTTTATCCATATATAACTTTTATTAACTAGGCTCAAAACCTTTTCATCCGGATCATAAATCTCTATATCCTCTGTATAACTATCCCCAATAGTAGATTCAATTACCATCACATGGTGTAGAAAAATTTATTGAGATTTTTATAACTACTTATATAAAAAATATGATCAATCATTTAACATAATTGATAAAATTATCTTTAACAAGTAGAAAACTCCTTGAAATCTTGTGAACTATGTGAGGAAAATAGACACAATATTATTGGAATGATTAATTGTTAAACTAAATGGTTATGAGGATAAGAATCCACAAGAATAAGTCAAATCAGTGATTCCTTGTAGTGTAATATAGTTGGAGGAAAACATTTAAAATAATATAAAACATCCATTTAAGGATCTTAAGTAGAGAAAGAAGAAAAAGAATGTAAATAGAAAATAAAGAAGCAAGAAAAAAAAATAAAAAATAAAGAATATTGAAGAAAATTTCAATCCATGTAAGAAACCAGAGTCATACATTCCCTCTATTCCAATCTCAGAGGAGATATGGAAAAAAAATGGAATTTTGATACATGAATAAAGTAGAATTATTTAAGAATCTATATATCAACATACCATTCACTAATGTGGTATCTCAAATATTAGTGTATGAAAAATTCATTAAAGGAAATATTTACTAATAAAAATAAGATAAATTATTTTGGAGTAATCTTCATAATATTGGAGGGATACAATGTAGTTTAGTGAAAAATTCATCCAAATCTATGTTATTTGAGAATATTCTTCATCTTGTGCACCGTTGATTCATTTAACATTTTAAATATAATTTTAAATAATAATAAAATGTAAAATTAATGCCTTTAAGTGTATTTAAACATATAATATTAGATTAGTTGATGTAAACATGAGTTTCACATCAATTCGTAGACCATTAAATGAAATATTTATATGAAATCCTTATTGTTGTTCATGTTAAGATAAAAACATTTATATTTCCCACTAATTTCTAATACATGAGATGGAGGAATATGGATTTGTTCCAATAATACTTGTAATTCCTCTCCATAACGCATTTAATGTACCAATCAATATGAACTAATGAAGGATAATATTCATTATGACACCTATGATGTTACAGATATGTATTTATTTCATAAAATATTTACATTATTGATTTTTTTTTATTTTGGGTGAAAATTATGATGTTTTTTGAAACATTTATCATGAACCATGGTATGAATAAATGATCCAATGAACTATGTAAGAAGTCTACGTAATATAAAAGAGGGATTCCAAGTATGTTTTCATGGTTGGAAAAATTTTCTATAATACTATGGAGTCAGATTGTGTACCCACTTAAAAATACTTCAAATTTTATTCTAAAACACATATTTTTTGTGATTCTATATTTTATTCTCTCTTATATCACTCAATAATATTCTATTAGAATTCGATGCATTTAAATCCATTCATCCTTGATTCTATGGATTATATTTTAGTAAAGCATAGTGAAATATGTGGTAAGAGCCTCTAATATCTTCCTTTCTCTCTTATCCATCACATTATGTCTTCTTTATACCCTAATCTATCCTTGTTTTTTATAGTTTCTAGTTTGTTTTAAATTTATTTAGAGGAGATTTATGTTTTAGGGTATATAAATATCTTTTAAGGCCTTGATATACTGTTTAAGGATGAACTGAAATTGATTACATTGATTTATTTTTGGTTGTTTCATTCCCACTTAGTGATATTTTATAAAACATTATTTCTGAATCAATTTGATCATATTCTAAGAATTTTCAATGTCACTTTTGACCTATTTATATTAAATTTGATAGAATAAATTATGTTAAATCCAAAATTATATATGTTTTATTCCAATTATTATTGAATATGTTAAAGTGTAAATTTCTTATGGTCATTTTATGCTATGATTTTCAAAATAATGCTTATAAAGTATAAATTTTCCTTTTTCACTTTCCCATAAATTTTTATATTATTTTCAAGTGATTTTATAGTCTTTTGATGGGTGTTTAAGTTTTTCCCTCATTTTTAAATATATTTTATCTTCATATTATTATTTTTTTGAACTTTAATATAGAATAAATTCCACTTTTTTATTTAAATTTGAAATGATGTTATCGAATATAATTGGTATGAGAAAAATTGTTTATCAATAACAAGGGACTGTTTCTATTAAGGGATTTTAGGTTTGTGATATGTTAGAATAAGTTATAATGAAATTTTTATTTTATGTTTGAAACTTCATAGTATGTATAATATTAGAGGGAACCTTAGATACAAATACTCCATAGATTAGGTCTATATTATAAACACTAGGTTGGTTCCTATGATAATTCCTAGATAAGGTGAGTAGGATGGGTGTGTAGGATCACATCATCACTAGAAGTTTGGTTCTATTTAAAGAAATTATATTTTGGTCCCTTAAGTTGATTAGATCATGATTGGATTGGTTTGTTAATAATTATTCTAAAATGGTGTGTTTATGTTTTAAATTTATAACCACTTAGTTTTAAAAAAAACTTCCCCAAAAATCAGTTTTCAAGGTAACTCTTACATTCAATTAAAAGGCTTTGAAAGTATAAAACAATATGTGTTTCCTTTGCTCTATTTTTTGAAAACTCGGTTACATAGTCAGACCCGAGGAACCTTGAGAGTGGGGGAGGGGGGGGGGGGTCAAAAGCGATTTAGGGTGATAGTATATTTAAAATCATTCTTTTAACCCTAAAACATTGTTGAATCTTATTCTCATTTATTTAGGAACTCATTTCAATCCATTTATCCCTTCAATAAATCCAAATGAATATATAAATAATATTAAGAAAGTAAAACAGATATGAACAAAATAGATTTTACTTGGGTCACCCAAAAATGGATACTTTCGAGGAGTATACACATGATGTTTTTTGGTCTACCAAAATAAACTATCAAAAACTATTTGTGTGGATACAATGATTTAGTAAAGATTATATCTCACCATGGGTAATTACCTCAAATATGATTTTGGGAAGGTAAAATACCTACCAAGGACCACTCCCTTTATTCTTATCACTTCTCATCTATTCAAAGAGGAATTAAAAAGATATGAGAATGTGTACTTCTAGATAAATTTTAATAAGAAAACTGATATAAATATCAATTTAAATATGGATTCAATGTTCTATTTTCATCTGCTTAACGTTTACTTTATTTGTAACCGATACATGAGAAACTCAATGATAATATATTTTCTCTAATGTATTCCACACAAAACTTATGTAAACATCATACTACTCATTCAAGAATGATATTAGATCAATTAATTTTTAAGGGAATTGACTACATCGAGCTCAATATTCTTCTCTCTCTTTCACTTTACCAAATTTGTCAAATATTTTCCTTGAATGTACTCTTTTCATAAAGTAATATATTTTTTATGTATGCATTAGTCTCTCTCACTATACCCTCCCATCCCTTAACTACTATCATAATATCCAAATAAAAAGTGTATGTTCACCATCAATACCTAACATTAATGACTAGGATCTTTTCAAGTCATCATTCCATTTTTCATCGCCAGAATAATATAGATATTTCATTAATAACTCCTCTTTTAATGGTGTACCATATCTTGGTCAAATATACCAATTAAATTTAATTAAACCTCTATAAATATCTCTAAAAGTATCTAGTGTAATATTCCATTATTGATATATATGCATGTTAATCATAAATATGGAAACATTCTTTCTATTCCATTCAACATTAATCCCATGCCAATAAATCTACAAGACTTTCCATTATTGACATATTAAATATTGGATAAAGATAGATCCAAATGTGAATCTAGATCTTATCTTTCCTATTCCACCCATTCAAATTTCTATCATATAAAAAGTCTATTTTATAGATCCTTGAAATTTGTGTTCTTGTTTTAAGAATCACTATTTCGAGGTGGTTTCAATTAGATTTGTTTCTAGAATCAGAAACTTCCAACAGTTCTTTATCCAAATGGGTCCTACATTCCAAATTCATGCATTCATTAAGTTTGAACTTTACGATACTTAAGAACATGCATTGGTTGAGAGGATGGGAGGTTGGACTCATCACACCATTTTAGGGGGAATTATTGTCTACTCTGACAGTCTCTTTGTAATTTTAAGATATTTTCATGAATCCTTATTTACTCACCAAATATATCATAAGTTTCCCTTGGAATTTTAAATCAGTTATTAACATGTGTAAAATTTAGAATCATCAGTATGCATTCAAGGTTATTTATTAATATAAATATCCGCATGTATTTGAGTTTTTCCATCAATTTTATCCTCTAATATACTGCTTAGATATTCTTTTAATCATCGTTGTGATGATACTGGGTTTTAAGACACTCAGTGGGGCAATCTAGAATTTATTTTCATCTAGGGAGACAAAGGTTTTATTTGATTTTGGGATCGTGCCCATAAAATGGGCTACCTACGTATCCTTGTAAAAGGAATCAGAACCCCCATAGTTTGGTCCCACTGAATGGGACACATCATACATTTTAAGGTCATGTGATAAGGACCAAGCCGTATAGTTTAATGTCATGTGGTATGGAAATCTAAGCGGAAGGTTCTTAGTCAAAACATAGTGTGGGACTTATTATGAAGTATCCTAATGAACTTTGGAATGAATATGGGTTTCCAAGTAAGATCAGACCATGTTGGGAATATGGCCCAAGGAGAATAAGGTTGATTTAGGGTATTGGGTTTGAACCTCAAGGAGGCTTCTTACGTATCCCATATAGAATGGAATCAAATCCCATGTAATTAGAGTAGTCTAATAGGAGAGTATAATCCTTTGTGAGAAATGGGTTTGGGCTTACTTCTTTAAAATGATTCCATGGTGACTTAAGGGTTTAATTTGGGGATTATCCCTAAGGACGAATCCAATATTAAAGGAATTAGGGTTGGATTCTTGAAGAATTTGTCCAATGAGCTCGGGCCCTAAAAGGCCTTCCTACGTATCCTAGTTTGAATAGGATACATAGTTTTGGTAGTTCTTTCGATTGTGAAAATGTTGTGATCATGAAAAATCTCTAAGACCATGTGATTTATGCTCAGTGTGAGAAACAAGAAAATTTCAAAGATTCAACAAAAGCATCCAAATTTTTCCACTTCTACTGATGGAAGGGGGAACACCTATAGCAGTGAGAGTGGATGAGACCTGAGTTAACCTGAGAAGATGGTGAGGCGACAAGCCTTCCCTCTGTTCTATTTACATTGGACAAGGGTCCAATGTAAGGAGGAATGGATGAAGGTTGGCGGCTTACACCAGGATGGCTTCCCATGGGAAAAAAGCGCTACAGGATAGGGAAAGGGGAACAAGAGTCCCTGTTCCCATATCCCCTTTAGTCTTTGGAATTAAAAAAGAGAGGATGAGCAATGATGCTACCTCCTACAAGAAAAGATAGGGGCTTACACCCAGATGATTTACCTCAAATTGATCCTGGTAGGGGAGGGAGAAATCTCTTTTATTTTTAAAAGGAAAAGTAGGTATGAACCATATCTTCCCCTACCAGAGACCTGAGGTTATGGGTCATCTCTTTGAGAAGGGAGAGTCCGGAACCCAACCCTCCTCCAAACCGAGAACTTCCCAACACTATTTCTGGGAGAAAGGTCATTGTGACTATGGATATACAAACCCACAGACACTCTATGAATCCTAAACCCATTGTGAAAAAATTGTGGGAAACCTCTAACTATGGAAATACAAACCCAAATAGGAGACACGTTGGTGTGCCTTCCCCAAAGGGTTGATAAGTTAGGGGGTTTTTGTAGAGGTCTCAAAAAAATCCCTTTCTGAAAATGGTTCCAGAGAAGAAGAAGCCTTGACATGAATGGATTCGATGAAGGCTTGATGGCCTGTAGACTAAAGAGAGTGAAGAAAGTATGTGAATAAAGGAGGAGTGCCCATGTAGATAAGGGCGTGCAATTATGTGAGCACAAGTAGGTAAAGTCACAAAAGTAATGGTGTGCAAGTAATATTGGGTGACCTAATGTTCATTTAGGCGATGAAAAACCTGTATGGTAATACTTGGGTGAGACCTTGCCCAAACCTTCAAGAGTATTCACCGGTGATCCAAGAAGTGGGATGCTCAAGTTCTTGTGAGAGGAATGGGCGGCACACAAGTATTTCTTGACTTGGGGAGGTTGGGAACTTTAGGCGTTCAAGTTTTATGGTTTTCAAACACTAAAAAATACTTAAGTCCAATGATCCTCCCTTAAATCCTCCACTCAAGGTGTTGATGAACTACCTTGAATGTTTCTGAAGACTATGGAGAAGTACTAGGGCGACCAGAACAACAATTGTACATCATGGAAATTCATCTGTCCAAATGAGTTCCCAAGGGTCTATTTGTAGGAAAATAAGTGACCTTGGGAGAAATTAGTTGGGCACGCAAGTAGGTTGCATGACATATTGAGGAGTGCAAGTGGGTTGCGTGACATATCGAGGCGCGCAAGTGGGATGCCCGCCGATAGAGTTTTGGCTAGACTTGGGTGGATGAAAACTCATGCCTTTGAAAATCATGACTTTTCTTCATGTATTTTTCCCTCCTTTCATTCTAATGTATTCCCTTCATCATATATTTTTATGGATTCTTTGACGGAATAGAGTGTCAACAAAAGTCCCGCCTCAGAATTGGATCCAAAATGAAAAGAAGATTCTACACCAAGGTAAAGTAATGAAGGAGAATGAAATGAGCATTGGGGCGCGCAAGTATTGGCACTCAAGTAGACTTGGGCATGCAAGTTTGCAACGCGTAAGATTTTTGGCACGTAGGGTGAAATGAATCGCTTATATATAACATCTTCATTTACACAAAAATTCTCACAACTTCTGTATTTTGAACTCTTGATGCACAAGTCTTCTTCTATTAAGGCACTTATGTTTCTCCACGCTTATTCTGTATGTTTTTTAGCTGCACACTATAAGTGGGGCTCTATACTTGCGCGCATACTTATACATGTGCGCCATGTTTTAAACATGCACGCCTTAATGCCTTTGCTATTTTTTTGTAAAACACCAAAAATGAACTTACCTTTAAAAGATGATCTCTATGTTTTTTGTAAGTTCAATGGCTCCTAAAATAATTGAAACTGCTAATGAGCTTGTGAGAAAGAGAATTGATGACATGATGAATGTCGTTGGTCATGATTATTTTTATGTTTTTGAAACCACCATTCCAGACATAGTAAAATATTTGAAGAATTATCATTTCAACTTTCCTCATAGAACCTATCTACCTTTGTATAGCTATGGCCATTTATAGGATGCTAAAATTCCAGATCCAAAGGACTATATCCCGCATTCTTGGTTTCAGGATTATACCAACTTCTTATCATCCAATGTTTCTATTGGGGTCTCATTTTATAATGCTGGGATAGTAGAGAAAGATCATATTATGAATCATAGCCCGTGTCCTCTATATTTGAAGGCACACACACCCGAACTGCAGCCACACTTCTATTCATCCAACTTTCGAGATTCTCAGACAGATCAGTTCAAGGGTTGAAAGAAATGCTGAGACATCCACCTAGGAGGAGGTGTAAAACTTGTATTTATGTGGGCATACATGGTGTGAAATACATGTGAAAAATTTGAAGATGATTTGAGAGTCATCGTGATTTATGATCATGTATGGGTTAGGAAAACCTATGTGCATAGGAATGATGATTTCGTGCCATAATTATTAATTCGATGGAGCCCAGAGACTAATTCCTTCTATTTAACACATAGAGAGGTAGGTATTATCTTGTGGAATGATTAAAAGATTTCTGGAGCTCTAATCCTTGGAGACATGTATGATGATCTTATTCCTCCCAAGGTGACGTGGAATGACTTAGAGAAGACACAATATTTGGTTCATGAGATGATGAAAATATATAACAAAATAAATAATTCAATCACTGCAAAAACTAGAACCAGGAGGGATATTCATCTAGAGGAATGGATGGAAATATTTTTAATAATGAAGAAGGAAAAGGGTCCCACTTACACTCGTCCGACTAGCTATCCAAGGGAAGAGAAGATAGGCACTCTTGACACCTTTTGGCTAACATTAGAGAAAGGAGAATTTGATAAATAGGGATATGAAATCAACCAAAAAATTCATGCAAAGACACATCTTGAAGGTTTCTTAGCCATGTGGCTCAGCGTGTATTTATTACCAGTCTAAGACTCCAAAGGAGGCGTGAGGTTGGGAACCTTTGTTATTGCAGCTAAGGTGGCGGAGAAAAGGATGGTTGGGTTGGCTACTCTTGTTTTGGACAAGATTAATAGGAGTTTGCTACATGTTTACAGATGGAATTATACCTTTAGAATAGCGTGACCATTCCAAGTGTTGTGTGGATGGATTTCTACTCACATTAGATCTTATTCTATACAAAGTGGAGTACAGGTTTTGGGAAGTTATTTATGACCATCTATTTAGGCCTTTTTCTGGTATTTCACCCTTTTCCTTGAATGCTTATGACATAAAGGCTAGAATGAGCATGCATAATGAATTAAATTACTTTGTTTATGGGAATCCACCTATAAAGAAATTTGTTGATGATGGAACTTCTAGTTTGGAATTGAGGGAATATAAGATAGCTTGCATAGATGGCGTGTTGTACACTAGAATTGATGGAGAAATCATATATGAGGCCCATACTCCTTATAGATTTGTGTGTCAATTCAAATGTCTACAATAGAATATTGTATCCCCTCCCGTGAATGTAAGATTACAGCAACACACAATAGTTTCCTGACAACTATGGTTGTTGACATCTATATAGAAGACATGGGTAGTATTTAATTTACCCGTTGTTGATGCAGAAAGCAGATTGACTATCTGGTATGTTGAAAACTAGGTTGCATCTTACCCTGAAGGGGTATTAAATAATGTCGTCCCTCGAGTGGGGTTAAATAGAAGTATTATGAATGAACCCCATCATTTGGAAGATAATTATTCATCATTAGGGGATGACTTGCAAGAATTAGAGGGTGGAGGTGACAATTCTCCAAATTAACTGAAGCTAACTTGTGCTAGATATAACTCTCCTATCAGAATTAAGATAACTACTCTATAAATCCCTACTGAAGTCATATCAAGGAGATCTGGTCACCATAATTCTAAAGAGCAGTGAGTTCCATTTTCTAATCCTTCATCCGTGAGTGTGGGTGTTGGGAAGAAACTCAAGTCCAAGGTTATAGGATCCTACTCACAACCGTTAGACATACATTCTGAATATATATGACTAGAGGGTGTTCGAACATGGCAGAATCCATATTGTGATGCGGAAACCATGTGGATGGATATGCGCAAAGGACTACATATTCTAGGACTATGGGAGTTGTGGGCTTCTTCTGAAATTATTTTTAATGATAAAACCAATGAGGTAAGGACCTATATTAGAGATAAAGAAATGCTCATATATGCCACTGATGAATCAATTCCTACTGCAAAGCAGGTAAAGGAAATGATAGATCGTGGTACAACCGAAGATATCATTCCTTCATTAGATGAAGAGGGGTTTGAATTTATAGATCCCAAGGATGTAAGTTTCCTTTCCCTCACATTATCTTCCTTTTTGCAACATGAAATTGAGTCAAAACATTATTAATTAGAAGAAATATCATCTTAAATTACAATTGGGTGAAGGAAAAACAACTTAATTTCCTTCACCACATTATAGACCTGGAGGCACTTCTCTTGGAGCTACGGGGTAACCCCGTGAATTAGGAGAAATATCTACAGGACAATTGTCCATAGAGGATGAAATAGAGAGGTTAATGGAATCTTCAATACGTGTCTTTATAGATGATGATGTGAGCCCTCCCAAAAAGGAGAAGAAGCAGAAGCACCAAAGAAAGAAGGTCATGGTTAATTTATTTCTTAGTAGTGGAAAGTCTCCATGATAATCATGAATTTTAGTCTTTATTCAATAAATGGGGTTTAAAATTTTTAAGATTATAGGGGATTCTTCTGTTTCTTCTTTGAAATAAAATACTGATAAGATTTAAGGAGCCATAGAAGGTGCTACTGAGCAGACACAAATTCCTACAAATTTAGAGGTTACTGAAGAGGCATTGAAGCCAAAGGAACCAACATCTGTTCCCAACACTCCTCTGATTCTTGCTATCATAGGAGAGAAAGATTATCGTAAATCTATAATACTTAATAAGACATAAAATGAAAAAATAGATAACTTCCATTCTATGATACTTTTAGGTTCATCTCATGCACCAGAACATCTGGAAACAACTGAGTTTGACCCCACAATTGTTGTTTAAGAAGCTACTCCAGGTCATAGGTTTTTGAGGGATGGTTGTGAAGAAAACACGCCAAGTTCTCCCACAGGTGAGACTAACTTGGGATCTGAGATATCATTGGATGAAATGATGAACCTTGGATGTCTTTTGAAGAACTATTAGAACATGTTAATATATCAAATGATTTATAATATTTAGGAGTTCTATGTATAGAATCAACTGGACGTGAGTTCTCATTATTCATCCTCTTAATATTCTTATAATTAACCTGCTAACCATGGTTGATTGAAATATGTAGTTCCGTCTAAAGAAACTGTTGCCGCAATGGTACATGCTGGAAGTTTTGATATTAATGTCAACCCCACCATTTCGAAGACATTGGAACAAGTGGATATTGAGATAGCATGTCTTCCTGAGGTTCAATCTAAAAATTATGATCACATTAAAGATATCACTACTCATCCAGAGACATCAAACAATATTGCTGAAACTGAGAATATTGGGGAGGATTCTTATAAAGCTATTGATCTACTATTAGGTAAGAGATACTGATATTGTGATTGCATTCAATTTTTATATCTCTTGAATCTAATCATTACCGTAATTCTTGATTTACCATATAAGTCTATCAACTTCAATGGATAAGTCTAGAGGTGAAGCCTCTACATCATCCCAAACAACATTGAAAGGTGGAGAAACCATTGTTCTAGAAAGAACAGAACATGGAAATTCATTAAGTGAATTAGTACTATAATATACCCCTCATTATTATAGTAATTTTGAATCGGACCCAGAACTATAGAAGGCTCTTCGTCTTTCTCGTCGCAAAGCATGGAAAAACATCAGGAAGATAATATCTGAGATGCCCTTTGAAGAATTGCCTTTAAGAATTCCATGACTTCCATCTATGTTTATCATTCTAGGATTTTACAGTTTTGAATACCATGAAATTCATACTGTGGTGAAAGAGATTATCCGGATGAGGGTGCAAGAGAAAAGGCTTCGACAAGAATTGAAAAAATCCAAACTGTCAATCAATATTTAAGAGTTCCAGGCAGAACTATCCCAGGTTGAGGATAATCCTAATGCAAAGTTGAAGGGAATGAAGCAGAAAATTAAATACAAGACTGTTCAACAACTACACCTTAAAAAAGAGTTAGATATCATTATAGGGGATCTTGAACAACTTCATATCTCATTAGGATAAGTTCAAAAGGATGGTGAAAAAGCCATTTCAGATGTTATATAAGCACTTCATCATACTTAAGAGAGCGAGGATGGTCAAATAGACAAACACCAATAAGCCTTTTATGGGGATCAAGAGGCTGTCAAACAATTGAGGAATTATGTAGAAATCCCTTTGTAATTTCTGAGAGAAATACTCCAATTTTTGGATGATCCTCTATGAAATTATTTCATAAATGAAAAGTAATTTGTCTTTAATAATATGTGTTTTAACTTTCACTAACTTTTTTATTTTACCTAGGCCATTGGGCCCTATAAGCATAGTTTTATTTTTTTCTAGGGTTATATGGATAACCCCACAATCTTTTTATCTCTTGATTTTTTATTGCTCAATATTACCTAAACAATACCAAATGCCCGTTTAGTGAGTTGTGACTTGACTTTTTTCAGAGTTCCCTTTACGGGTTCTAAATCTAATGAGTACCAAGACTATAAAGGGTTAGTATTTAAGGTCAAATTGGTATGACCATTAAATTTGAAATTAGATCCCAAACAAGACTCTGTGGCTAAGAATTGCTTAAATATTCTTTAAATATTTTCGAAGAGAATCTTGAGCCATGGTTTTTATGGTCACAAAATTTTAAAACTTGTATCAACATAATGGGGGTCTTTTCTAGGAACTAAGTTACCATTATTTTAAAAACCCGTTATGGGGGCTGTGTTATGCAGGGCCAACTGGGGCATATGCTGCATAGCCAAATAGTGGCATCTTTTTAACGAGAGGCCTGTTATGTAGGAAACATATGCAAGGCCTCCTAAGTTCACGTTTTGCATAGTAAAAAAAGAGCACTTTGAAGTTTATCATTTTTTTGTTGATAGATTGGGGAAAATAAGATTTGGGTGACTCAAGACCACAGTTGGTGGTTTTTCCAAGGAAGGGAATTTTAATAAATAAAGGGCTATTTTACACCAACATATGTCATGGATAAGAAAACCATTTCAATAAAAATTTGGTGTATGAGGAATGGATAAGATTTATCAGAAAGGGGAATTTATGATATCATATTGTGCAGTTTTAAGTCATTCAGTGAGGACATTGGTACTATGCAGTTTTAAGTCATGCAGTGAGGACATCATGTTGTGCAGTTTTAAGCCATGTAGTGAGGACATTGTCCAATGCAGTTTTATGTCATGCAGGGAAGACATTATACTATGCAGTTTTAAGTCATGCAGTGAGGAAATTATACTGTGTAGTTTTAAGTGATGTAGTGAGGACATAGTACTATGCATTTTTAAGTCATGAAATGAGGACATTGGGTTGCTTTAATTTAAGGTCTTTAGATCTGAACAAAGGTACAAAACTTTCCCAATTTCTTGATAATTTTTTTGGAAACATACTATCATATTCAGGCATGGAAGGGAAAATTATAAACTGTGATTTGGGAATTTCTAGAACCTAGGAATGATATGGGGAAATGGCTAAAAGCATTAAAGGAAGTATTTTCCAAGAACAAAGTTACCATTACTTGACCAACCCGTTATGGGGGAAGTGTTATGCAGGACCAACTGAGGCATATGATGCATATCTAAATAGTGGAATCTTTTGACTGACATGCCTGTTATGTAAGAAACTTATGCAAGGATACCAAAGGGCACGTACTACCTAGTTAGACAAAAGAGATCTCATAAGATTGACGTTCTATTACTAAAAGATGATGAAAGTTTATGGTGATTAAGATTTTTTGAAACATGGAGTTTGGTTTACTGGGAAAGGTACTTGAATATAGAGAGGGTATTTCAAACCAATATTTCTAGAGAATTGAAGGAATATGAATTTTACGAAGGTCTGACCCAAACGTAAGAGGTATGGTGTCTATAGTTTTAGGTTATACAACAAGGAATAGAAATGGAAACAATATATAATAGGTGGCCAAGTGATTCCAAGTTTATTTCACATTTTAATGAACACATGGTGAGGGAAATGTGTAAACCATGGTCTTGAAGACTTTCAGATTGGAGAAAGATAATGGGACAAGTATACTTGAATGACTATTTTAAAATATAGATTCTTATATATTTTCATCAAATATTAAAGGGGACAAACATACTATAACCAAGAACAAAGTTACCATTACTTGACAAACCCGTTATGGAGGCTGTATTATGTAGGTCCAACTGAGGCATATGCTACATAGCCAAATAGTGGCATCTTTTGACTGACATGCCTGTTATGAAGGCAACTTATACAAGGACGCCTAAGGGAATGTGTTGCATAGTCAGGAAAAAGAGTTCTCAGATATTAGAAACCCTATCACCAGAAACTGTAAAAAATATTTTGATGATATAAAAATATTCAAGATTAAGAGTAGGAAACATGGAATAGGTTTATGTCCAATGCATATGATAAATATTTGAAACAATATTGGCCTTGAGTTTGATGTCCTTTACATAGATATGACTCATATGTAAAATAGAGACTTCCTTTGTTTACTCTAAATTAATATCATGATCTGCAGTTTAAAGTCATGCAACGAGGACATTACACTATGAATTTTTAAGTCATGAAGTAAAGACATTAATAACCCCATAATAAATTGAGACACCTTATTTATACAAAGAAGCCTTTACCCAATTCCTAAGCCCACTTGATCTATTATTGGTGTGAGAAATAAGGAGCAGTAAGGTTTTCTTTTACAATGCAAAGGTGACGTAATTGAAGAATATGGATACTATATTTCCATGAAGTTTAACGTCATGCAGTAAGGATGAAGATGAACTGATGTGAAATGGAATACATATTGTAACTATATTAAGGGATAAAACCAAAGTGTCACTATGTGTCTTTCTGGGGAAATAATGAAGTCATACATAGTTCTTAAAACATTCCCTATGCATATTTGATTCTTATATAAGAAATAAAGGGTTTTTATTGTGGCTAGGCCCAATATTGGAGTTATAGGCATCTCTACGTATCTCAAATAAATGAGAATCAAGCCATACATTTTTCTTTAAACAATAATTCCCTGCGCTAATCGAGTTTGATATGAAGAATGGGGGATTTTAGCACATTCTGAGAGAACGATAAATCTTAAGACATAAAATGGTATAAAAACCAAATCATATATCTTAAGGAAACACTCTGTATATATCTGATTCATATATTGGAAAAGAAAATAAAATAAGAAGATTTTATGATTGTGGCTGGGCCCAAAATTGGAGATTTAGGTGTCTTTACGTATCTCATTGGACAATGAGAATCAAGCCATAAGTAGTTCTTGAAATAAACTCTCTCTGATTATCTAACTTAGACATAAGAAAGAGAGGGACTCATGTGCCACTAAGGAGTAGCGATGATGTCAATGATGTTTTCTTATGGAAGAAAAAAACTTCAAACAGAGAAAACATTAGTTGTAAAAATGATGTCATGCAGTTTAACGTCATGCGAAAAGGAAGAAGATGCTACACATTTTTTCCTCATGCTAAACAGACTCTTATGGTTGTTAAGCAGTTTAATGTCTTGAAACTATGAAAAGGGGGTTGTGAAATTTAATGTCTTGCATCAAGGTCAAGGTAATGTGCAATTTAAATTCATTCAGTGAGGATATTGTACTGTGCAATTTAATGTCTTGCAGTGAGGTCGTTGTACTGTGCAGTTTAAAGTCTCACAGTGAGGATATTGTATTGTGCAGTTTAAAGTCTTGTAGTGAGGACGTTGTACTATGTAGTTTAAATTCTTGTAGTGAGGATGTTGTATTGTTTAGTTTAAAGTTTTTCAGTGAGGATGAATGTGCACAACAACACAAAGTATTTCTTCAAGAATCTTTCCTTGGTTGGAGTTGTGATAAGCTCTCCATCCATTGAGATTAAGGCATAAGCTCCATTTGAATATACCTTTTGTATAGAATAAGGTCCTTCCCACTTGGGCTCATGTTTTGGAAGTTTCTTTCCCATTATCTTTGGAGTCCTAAGGACCAATACCAATTCTCCCAGAATAAATGAATGGAGGTGAACTTTCTTGTTAAAAGATCATGTTATTCTATTCTGATGGACTTCTAGATGATGAAAAGTATGTAATCTTTTCTCGTCTAATCATTCTGACTCATTGAAACGTTTCTGATACCTATCATTTGTAGACAACTGAAAACAAATTGCCACTCTAAGTGAATGAAATTTCATTTCAATTATCAAAACTGTTTCGGTTCCATATACCAATTAATAAGGAGTTCCTTGGGTAGCAGCACGAGTAGTTGTCTGATAAGCCCATAAAGCATTCAAAAGTGTATCAGGCCATGATTTCTTATCTATATCCACCATATTCTATAGTATATTTGGAAGGGTCTTATTTAACCCCTCTATCTATCCATTTTCCTCCGCATGATAGCAATATGAATGGTTGGATTTGATATTCTTTTCCTGATATAACATTTTTACCATATCAGGACAAAAATTGTTGCCATTGTCCATAAAAATAGTATGAGGGACACTTAATCTGGCGATGATATTAGTTTTTAACAAACTAAAAATGCTTTTGGATCCTACTTCCTTGAGAGGTATTGCCTCATCCCATTTAGAGAAGAAGTTAGTAGCAGTGAGAATATACTTCAACTGCTTTGCTGTGGCTTGAGGATAAGGCCCTACTAAAACCATTCCCCATGTGGAAAATGACCAGGAGTATTTAGCTATATATAGAATCTATAGGGGTTATTGAATGAAGTTGGCATTCACTTGGAAGGGACGACATTTTTTAGTGAAATATGTATAATCTTGCATCATTGAAGGCCAAAAGTATCAAATACTTTGGATCTGATCAGAAAGTCTGTGTCCAGTCTGGTGGGAACCACAAACTCCTGAATGTACTTCTTGCATGACAGTTGTAGTATCTTCTCCATCAGTACATATTAAGAGGATTCCACCAAGTTATTACTTCTAGAGGATCTTTTGGTGGTCTGGACTATCATAAAAGTGAATTTTTCTGCTCGTCATCAGATCTGTTCTTTTTCATCCCTATCTGGTGGAAGTATCCCATTTTGAAGATACTCCATTATGGATGTTCTCCATCCCGTGGTATGACCATATGGTTCATAAATATGGATAATTTAATTAATTTCATCCATTATGGTTTGAAAAAAAGGTGAGACCACACAACTATGGGCTATGATGATGACTGTCTCATCCCGATTCGGATCTCCCAAGGCTGTAGCTGCATTATCCAGTGCACCTGCTTGGGAATTTTGTGATCGCGGGACATAAGACAATGTCGGATTTGAGGGAAATTCAGCCATTAACCATCTAACAAAATCACACAAAGGGATTAACTCTTCTTTTTTGATATAATATTCCCCATTATTTTGTTTGATTGCCAATTCTAAATCACCTTTCACCTTTAAATGATCCATTCGCTCTTGAAGGGCCAATTCCAAACCTACGATGAGAGCTTGATATTCTGCCTCATTGTTGGTTCCACCTTCTGACAATAGGAAGGAAAAATTAAATACTTCCTTTTCTAGGGAAATAAAGAAAATTCATAACCCAACATTGTTGAGTTTAGGGTTTTCCATTATTTTCCCTATTGGACTTCTAGAATCACCATCAAAATACACTTCCCATATCTAGGAATTATCCTGAATATGGAATAACTATTAATCATGAAGTTCAGAATTAAATGATGTATCTTCCACCGATGGATGCTCAGCAAGGAAGTCATACAGATTTTGACCTTTTATTTATTTTTTAGGAACAAACTCGATATCGAACAGTTGCAAAATAACACCCCATCGTGCCAGACGCCCTGTAAGTATAGGACAAATGAGGATAAATTTGATCAGATTATTGTGAGACACCAATTGGACTTCATGATGTTGCAGGTAGTGCCTTAATTTTTGAACAGCAAAAAATCTTTCTAGGCAGAACTTTTCAATACTTGAATATCGATTTTCCACATTAAGCATTGTTCGACTGAGATAGTAAAGTCTATTTTCATTCCCAACATCATTATTTTGGGTGAGGAAGGCCCTTAGTGATCGCTCTAAAGATGTCATGTAGAGAATAAGTGGTATTCCTTTAATATGTGGAATTAATACCGGTGGACTCAAGAGATATTTCTTGAGGGTAAAAAATGCTTCTTGGTAGTCTTTAGTCCATTGGAAGGTGACTCTCTTCTTCATTAATCTGGTGAAGATAAAACACTTGCCTACCAAATTGGTGATAAAGCGCCGAATATAGGCCCAATTTCCTTGGAGTCCTCTTAATTCTTTCAAATTTTTAGGAGTTAACATACCATGGATTGATTTTTTTTTTCTCAGGATCAACTTTGATACCACGATGGTGTACAATGAAGCCAAGAAAATTTCCTGAGGTTACCCCGAAAGCACATTTCAAGGGGTTCATCTTCAAACTGTTTTTCCGAAGTTTATTAAATATAGTCCATAAATTAGCCAAGTGATTAGAACGTTGTATGGATTTGACCACCAAATCATCCATATAACATTCAGAAAATTTTCATAAGAATGGTTTGAAGATATGGTGCATGGAACGTTGGTATGTTTCACCTGCATTCTTTAAGCCAATGAGTGTTACCCGATATCAAAACACACCTTGAGAGGCTATAAAAGATGTATATTCTTTATCCTCTAGGGATATAGGGATTTGATTATACCCAAAGTAGCCATCCATGAAGGAAAGATCTTCATATCCAGTCATTGCATCAATTTAAAGCTTTTTAATCAGAAATGGAAAATCATGTTTTAAGACAATGCTGGTTAAGATCTATGAAATCAATGAAAACTATAATTTTTCCATTATTCTTTTTCACTGGGAAAATTTTGGTCGGCCATTTGGGATAATTAACTTCCCCAACAAAGTAGCCTTTATAATCTTAACAACATCTGCTTCAATTTTAAAGGCATGAGTTGGGTGTGTTCTTCTTGCTGTCTGCTTGAATCCACGATGTTCTTCTGGAAGACCCAAATGGTGGGTGGATACATCCAGATTAAGAGTTGGAATTTCTATATAATTCCAAGAAAATATATCTCAATGTTGATTTAGAAATGAATTATACACCTCTTTATCTTTAGAGGTCATGGATGCACTAACTAGAGTGGGGATTTGATCTTCTTCTATACCCAGATTTATTTTTATGAGCTCTTCCACAGTGGTAGACCTTCCTCAAATGATGGGGGAGCATCTTTGAGATCTTCCTCTTCTTATTCATTACATGTTACTGCTTCTATATCCACTTGCATAGTAATTGATGAGGAAAAACTTCTAGAGTTAGGGGAGGAGTCAATATTTGAACATCTTGAAGAAGAGGCCACCATATCTAACCCTACTGATGATGAAGGGTTTTCCTATGGTAATAAATAGGAAATGATGGATTGAGAATCTACATCTTTGTATTCTTCTAGCATTGCTAATATTTCTTCTACTTTGATTAACGATGTAAAGTCTTGTTGTAATTCAATGGATGAAATGAAGACATATCCATTTAAGCTTCCATCACTGCTTGGTGGATCTACAGTTTCTCCCTTGTTTTCAGGCTCAATTTCTATAATTGACATTATGGAAGTTACTGGATTAGTACTTGTATTTGGTTTTACCCTTTCAATTTGATAAATGCGTAGCACATAATCTATACTCAAATACATAAATGGATTTTATAGGATCTTTTCCAGTCTATTTGAAGCATTAACTCAAGTTATTTGCTTTGAAATGAACTTCGTTCCTTTTGTGTGATAAAACTATGCCGCAATGTATTGATATTTACATGTATTGAATGGATCCTTGTCATCATACAATGTCCCGATTTGACCATTGAAATAGTACTTAAGACATTGGTGGTATAACGAAGGTATGGCTGCATGTTGATGCAGCCAAGGCCTTCCAAGAAGAATATTGAAGGATGTGTCCTGACAAATAATCATGAAATCTGAATTAGACACAAGATCTCCAAACTTAGTTTTGAGTGTAATCTCACCCATAGGTTCTTTTTCATTCGTTTCATACCCTTAAAACATTAATGTGGAAGGATATAAATTAGATTCAGTCAAGACCAATCGACAAAGTATATGAACGAGAATGAGGCTGGCCCTAGAGGCATTATCAATGAAGGCTAGTTGGATGTCTATGTCATTGACCTTTCCAGAAAAATACAAATGTCTTATATGTCCATGTACAAATCATATCCATCTTAATCTATAAAATATACGAATTCATGAAATTCTGTAGGATTATTCTCTATACGGTAAACCTAAGTAGTAGAAACTTCAGTTTCAAACCCTTGAGGACTTGAAAATGGATCAATGAGTGCCTATCAAAGGTATTTTGATTGATTCAAAGCATCTAGAATTGATAACTTTATCAGTACATGGGCCAATTTTTTCAAGACATCATACTTTTGGTACAAAGGTCTGCATTTTCCAGAATGGAGTTGCGGTTTTGTAGGTGATTTGGAAGTTGATGCTTCTGAAGGAGTCGTATTCTGTGTTAGACCAGATGTTGGAAATACTCCTAGATTTTGTAGATTAGACCAACTAGGTCTATTCACTTTCTTGGAAGAAGATGATGAATCTTCTAATTGGTATTCCAAAATAATTCTGTCAGAACTTAACTTTTCTTGCCTGGAAGAAACTCCATGTTCTTGTTGAACCCACATAAGGTCTCTTCCACGAGTTTCTACCACATATATTGTTTGAGCAGGGGTAGAGTTAAAATGGAGATTTTTAGAATTCCCACGTCTTCCTATGTATCCCCGACCTTGGCCTCTTCCTCTAGTTCCCCAATTAAGTACATGGAATTCTGGCTCATTATAATCAGAATCACCATTGGCATAAGGATCCATTAAATGGATAACATTAATAAAACCAAAGATCAACTTTTCATCTGATGAAGATTCTTATTGACAGGTTAATTATTGTTGTGCCATTTGGTGGGGCGGTGCCTGTGATATTGAAATAGATGACTTAAAATCTACCAGGGTCAAGGACAACTTTGGCATTGACATGAGATCATCTTCTTCTGACTTCTCTTTATCCATATAATGAATTCATTTTATTGAGGAATGAAATTTTGATGAAGGTGTTTTTACTATAGAAGGAGTGTCAAAATACACAATCGGTTGTTTCAACTATGATCGTAAAATGGAACGATTATAGTTGATGATCATCCAATCATCATATTTATGCACATTTTTACTTTTAACCTCTTTCCATTCGCCTTCTTCCTCTGGATCAATGGTAGTAACACATGCTACTTGAACTGATGAACTTTTCAGTTTTAATTTCCCAGAGCCTACCATATTTTTCAAGAGGTCCTTGAAAACAAAACATTCCTGGATTGGATGTACTAACATCTGGTGAAAGGGAAAATAATTTGGAAGATCTTGATCTCCTTTATTTGGTTTCTTCGGCCCTATAAACTGGACCAAATTGTTTTCTCGAGCTTAGATGAAGTAACCAGGACCTTGTTCATTCCAGAAAAAATAAACTTTGTTCTTTAATTCCTCAAGTTGTTTCCGCCTTTGATCTATTTGATCATATTGATGAGGAGGTCATTGCTATTGATGCCCAGGAGGTGGAGCCCTTCAGTATGATGATGGTCTGGAAGTAGAAGTAGGTATAGGTTCCTACTTTAGTGTGACTGTAGCATATTCTACCT
Source organism: Viscum album (assembly GCA_963277665.1). Taxonomy (NCBI): domain Eukaryota; kingdom Viridiplantae; phylum Streptophyta; class Magnoliopsida; order Santalales; family Viscaceae; genus Viscum; species Viscum album. The sequence continues at coordinate 479,890,896 of OY728130.1, read as the reverse complement.
TTTCTGTCCTCCTCCCCAGAGATAATGGAATTACACTAGTTGTAGCCTTAGTTTCTATAATAGTCTATTCTATCTGTTGAGATATTATAGTAAGGTATCTAAACCCTCTTGTGTATTTCATAGGGATCAACGGTGTGCGTAACTCATCATGTAGATTTTCCACACAAATTGGCAGCTACTCTTCTAGAGGGAGTGATAAACTTAAGAAATATGTTAATCCTTTCCATCGGGAAATGAAATCTGAAATGATTTCATTATCCTTTTTTTTACAATTTTTATGATAAAAAATTTTCGTTTTTGGTAGCGTTGATCTGAATTGAAGAAGAAAGTTTTGATGAAGATCTTCCCATCCAATAATTGATCGAGATTGTAAACTTATATACCAGACAAAATATAGTCCTTGTAATGACTTCACAAAACACCTAAGATTTACTAATTCTTATTATTGAGAAGTTCCCATCATGGGATCGCAACGAGAAACAAAATGTGTTAAGTGTTGTTCCAGATCTCCCGAACCATTAAATATTAGGAATGTGGAATTTACAAAATTTGGTGTGGGAGGAATTGCATCCACCCATTCATGGTAATATTTATTTTCCAGATGAACTGGTGCACATTTTTCCTCCATAGCTTCCAATAAATTCATTAATTCCTCAATTGTGTTCATAATCATTTTGGGAATATCCGGATGAGCTTGATTCTATTTAGGTATTGCAATTGGAGCTTGAGCTGGTGCAACGACCGGCAAAACCATTTATGGTGGTGCTGATATCTGCCTTGGATAACCCATGGTAACATGCCTATAAGGATGTGTTTGATCCTACCTTGATTGTGTACCCAGTGGAGGTAATTCAATATTTAAATCTGTAGTTACTACAAGTCCTCTTTGTTGAGGAGATCCTATAGGATTTGTAAGTTGAGGACCTACATGGGGAGTATGTCTTGTAGAAATGTTGTTTCGAAGTAACTCTGTATTGAACCTTTTCAAATCCATCATTTTCTCTTCTTGTTGTTCAGATATTTCTTCAAGAGAAAGATATTGAACTTCTCTAGTGGAAAAGTGAGATGCGATATGACTTTTGCCTTTCCCCTTGTTATATGTCTTTCTGAGGGGTGGGAGTTGGTTACATGAAGGCGTACCTAGATTCTAGGAAAGCCTCTGATTTCAGGTATGTACACCCTCTTCATTTTCATTAGTGTGTACCACATTATGGACAAGAACTTTATCTTCTAATTCCCTTGAACTGGACTAATTTTATAGTTGATCTTATATAGTGGTGTTAATAACATTCACGGATTCATAATGCATCGATGGAATTATTTCAATATTTTTGTAATATCATCTTCCTTTTTGTCTTCCATGAGACTTCATTCTCCTATATGATGAATTCCCTGGAACTGTTTGGAAGAAAGTAACCTGAAGGGAATCCTCAGGTAGTTCAGTTGTACACTGTCCTTGTGTCTTCTTCCCTAATTGGGAGAAAACTGACTTTGGTTGAGGAGGGTATTGCAAATGTGAAAAGCCCCCAACCCTATAGACTGGGGATTTTCCTATTCTTCTTCTTCAAATCTTTGAACTTTGTTGATTTAATTTGAAGGTTGAATTAAATGATCCCCCAACATGAAAGATGGGGTGATTCTTGAACTACTATGGATGAAATTCATGCAACTAATCTTCGGATTTTGTGGATTTTGGTTTGGACATTAGCTGGGTACATCATCTGAAAACCACTTAAATCAACTATATCAGAATATCACTATGCTATTTCAGACATTTTCATTCTATGATGGTTGACATCCTCTAAACGGGAAGCCTGCTCAAGATTCTTTGATTCTTGATGTAAAAGAAACTCAAAAAATTCTTTTCTTAGGGCCTAACTCTTATGAGAACTGGTTGATGCCTATTCTTGAGCGTATATTTTATTACATACCAAACATATTGATTGGGGCCGACCTTGGGAAATAACATTGCATGAAACCACTTTTGGTGGAATTTGATGATTTTAGAGTGTTGTGAAATGTAATTCTTCATATGCACCCCATCCTCTGATACGAACACTAGACAGGGAATAAATACTAATTGGCGTAGCCTCTTTAGTGCATTGAGGCATGCACACTGAAGGATTCTTTGATATTTTTCAATTTTGGATGTTGGGAAACTGAGAGAGAAGCCAAGTCAATTTGGAACTACAACCCTTTTATTAATTTTACATGATTTTGATATTCATCACATGGTAATACTTTGGTTTTCAAATGATGAAGAGTATTCTATAAATTTAGGTAGATATCAGGAATGCAATCTTCTGTCATGAATTCAAGAATGTTATACTGAGAATTTTCCAAAGTCTAGAACAAGACTGGTATTTATCCTTAGGCCAATTTTTTCTCATTTTTTACATATCTTCATCATCTTTCATAGAGGTTTCTCCACTTTGTCTGACCAAAGTGGATGCTCTGTATTAGAAGTCGAATGAACCAAGGGAGGTTCGAAGAATGACCATTCCCTTAAGATGTATTCTAGTTGAGAAAGTGTTTCACCTGTCAATGACAAGGCCTTAGAAATTATTGGCCTTATGTTTTAAAGTTCCTCTAGATAGGAGGGTTTTATTGTTTCCACATTATCATTTATAGAATTGTTTTAACAATGAGAAATACTACTACATATAAGATTTTCTCAGCGAATGACATGATGGGGAGGATCACCATGATGGATTAAAACAAGGGATAAATCTTATTGCTCCTTGGTCTTCTGGACACATGGAGGGTTGTCGTGGATCTCATCCGGAGATAGGCACTCTGTATTGACCGAATTTTCCCAAAGCAAGACTTCATGATGAAGTTCCCTACGGAGAACATCATAATTAAAACTTCCACTCCCAAAATTTTGTAATGAGAGGGTAAGATCTTGAGCTACAATAGATAAATGTCTAAGGGATTCAAGAACTTTATCATTAAGAGGATCCAAATGGTGGCTTGACTCGTGATTTTACAACAGTGATTTGTGACACTTCTTCTTGGATGTTCTCTTATACTTATTTGGGGGAACGTTTTGGGAAAAGGGGTTATCATGGGTAGGTGTATGTGTCTGCCTTGGAGTAGTTACCAGAACAGACCGATTACCTCCAATTGGAAAGGGTGTATGTTCCCAATCTTGTTGTCCATATGATATGGGGGTGTATGCCCCATGAACCTCATAGACTGGAACAGAGGTGTGTATCTGCTCTGAGATGGCATTCCAATGTGTCATCCCATGTGCGGGGAAAATTTTTGTGTATGTTTCCCTGATACTACTGAAGTGGTTGGTATAATATCCTGGTATGCTTCCATAATATGGAAAGGGATTTGCCTCTGCCCTTTCACCCTTAATAATATGTGTTTGGTGACTTCAGCGACCAGAACTAGAATATATGTCCATTCTGTATCTGTAGTAGGTCTATGTTTCTGCTTCTGTCCTCCTTTTCATGTCAATGGGTATTTACATTACTCATTCATGGGGGTAGAGAGTTGGTTCTTCCCCAAATTCATCATCAGAGCTTTCTGATAGATTTCTCTAGGTGGTACCAAATGAGACTATTGGCAAACTTGATGAACATTGGTAGGTGTATGTGCCTGCTGACTGTTCTTCATTAAGTGTGGTTGCCAGACTTCCTTCAATACTGGAAGACAAGACTGCTGACAGAATTGGTGATTGTAAAAAAGTATATGTTCTTGTTTACCAGTTTCCACAACATTTGATTAGAGGGCTTCTTTAAACTCTGTCAGACGAGCCTACTGACTGGTTGATGACTTGTAAGCAGGTGTATGTGCCTATTCACGATACTCCATTGGATTTATCAGGTGGGATTGGTGGGTTGCAGCCAAACGAGCCTACTAAGAAGTAAAATTAGGAAATATGGGTATATATTCCCACTCGTTGTTTTCCATCAAGTTAAGTTGATGGATTTCTCTGGAGGAGGCATAGGTGAGAACCTTCTCCCTATTGATTGGACATTTTCCCTGGTGGTTCATCTTGCTTTCTTGGGTCTGAGAGACTTGGGATGAACGTCTAGAGGCAACACCCACATCATGTTGGGGGTACACTACCATGTGATTCTAGTGGTGATCACTGGTGGGAGTCCTCATGAGGACTCCTACATTCTTGAATTGAGGAATTGAGTGGCCTCTTAATCCACCTACCTATAGTTTGGGAGGGATTGATTGTTGCATTCCGAGTATAAGGACTCTAAATAGTTGAAGAAGGTGGTTGGAACCGTCTACTTCGTGATCATTGGTCATTGTTGGCCAGATGATCGAGGATTGTTATTGACCTGGAGGGCTTGATGGGAAGCCTCCAAAGTCAAGATTTGTACCTTGCTGGTGATATTCCTTTACAATCACATTAGAGGCCTAGTGTTGAATATGCTGGGTTGGAGATGATGTTCTTCCGATGGATGGAGATCCAACTTGAGCAGTGGTTGGGAAGTTCACAGATGTTGTCTTGGAGAAATCCATTTTTGGAATGAAGGTAATTCTGAGAATAAAAACATGAAAATAAAAACAAACTCCATTAAAGAAACATATTTTTTATATGGATACATGCGTGATTGATTCCATTGTCTGGTCTTCCTTTATCAATTTATAGGGGCCTAACATGTGGGTAACATTATTAACTTGGTTAAGGATTCACGACGGGTTCCCCATTTTTGATTCATATATCCTTGAAACGTGTTTTATATTTTTAAGAATCACTATTTCCATGAGGTTTTCATTAGATTTATTTATGGAACCAAAAACTTTCAATAGTTCTTTATCCAAAGGGGACATGCTTTCCAAAGGCAGGTGTTCGTTAAGTTTGAACTTTATGATACTTCAGAACGTGCATTAGTGGAGAGAATGGAGGTCAAACTCATCACACCCTTTTGGGGGGAATTATTTTCTACTATGAAACTCTATTCGTAATGTTAATATATTTTCATGAATCCATATTAATTCACCAAATATATCATATGTTTCCCATGGAATTTATAATCACTTATTAACAGGTGTAAAATTTTGAATCATCAGTATTCATTCAAGGTTCTTCATTAATTGAAATATTCATATGTATTCAAGGTTTTCCATCAATTTTATCCTCTAATATACTGCTTAGAGATTCTTTTAATCATCGTTGTGATGATACTGGTTTTTAAGCCACTCAGTGGGGCACTCTGGAATTTATTATCATCAAAGGTGACAAAGGTTTGATTTGATTTTTGGATCGTGCCCAAAAAATAGTCTACCTATGTATCCTTGTAAAAGTAATCAAAACTCCCATAGTTTTTTGCCATAGAATGGGACACATCATACCTTTTAAGGTCATGTGATAAGGACCTATCCGTACAGCTTAATTTCATGTGGTATGGACATCTAAGCGGAAGGTGCTTAGTCAAAATATAGTGTGGTACTTATACTGATGCAACTCAATGAACTTTGGATTGAATATGGGTTTCCAAGTAGAATCAAACCCTTTTGGGAATATTGCCTAAGAAGAAAACGGTTGATTTAGGGTATTGGGTTTGAACCTCAAAAAGGATTTCTACGTATCCCATATAGATGGGAATCAAATCCCACATAGTTCAATCAGTCTCATAGGAGAGTATAGTTCTTTGAGATAAATGATTTTGGGCTTACTTCTTGAAAAGGATGACTTGGTGACTTAAGGGTTTAATTTGAGGCTTATCCTTAAGGAGGATGCCCATATTAAAAGAATTAGGGTTGGATTTTTGAAGAGGATGTTCAGTGAGCTCTTGCCTTGAAAGGGCTTCCTATGTATCCTGGTTTGAACAAGAATCAATGTTCTCGTAGTTCCTTTGATTATGAAAATTTTGTGATCATGAAAAATCTCTAAGCCCGGGTGAGTCATGCTCAGTGTGCGAAATAAGAAAATGTCAAATATTCAACAAAATCATCAACACTTTTCCTCTTCTACGGATCGAAGGGGGCGCACCTATGGCGGAGTGAGTGGATGAGGCCTGAGTTGACCAGAGAAGAGGGTGAGGTGATGAGCCTTCCCTCTATTCTATTTACATTGGACAAAGGTCCAATGTACGGAGGAAGGGATAAAGGTTGGGGGATTACACCAGGATCACTTACCATGGCTACAAAGCACAAAAGGAGAGGGAAAGGTTAACAAGAGTCTCTGTTCCCATCTCTCCTTTGGTCTTTGTCACCAAAGAAGAGAGGAGGAGCAATGATTCTACCTCTTGCAAAAAAGCTAGGGGATTACGCCAAGATGGTTTCCCTAAAATTGATCCTAGTAGGGGAGGGAGACTTCTCCTTTATTTTTAAAAGAAAAGTAGGTATGAAACGTATCTTCCCTACCAGATACCTGAGGTTCTGAGTTATCTCCTTGAGAAGAGATAGGGAAAAACCCAACCCTCCTCCAAACCAATAACTTCCAAACACTGTTTCTGGGAGAATGGTCCTTGTGACTGTGGATATACAACCCACAGACACTCCATGAATCCTAACCCCATTGTAAAACAAATGTGGTAAACCTCTGACTGTGGAAATACAAACCCAAATAAGAGACACACTGATGTGCCTTTCCCAAAGGTTTGATAAGTTAGGAGGTTTTGGTGGAGGTCTCGACAGAATCCATTTTAGACAAGGGATCCAAACAAAAATAAGCCTTTCCATGAATGGATTTGATGAAGGCTTGATGGATTGTAGACTAATGAGAGTGAAGAAAGTAAGTGAATCAAGGAGGGGTGCCCAAGTAGAGAAGGGCATGCAAGTATGGGCGCACAAGTAGGTAAGGGCACACAAGTTAGGGCATGAAAGTAGGCTTGGGAGACCTGATGTTCATTTAGGCGATGAAAAACATGTATGGTAAAACTTGTGTGAGACCTTGCTCAAGACTTCAAGAGTATTCATAGGTGATCCATGAAGTGGGGCGCTCATGTTCCTGTGAGAGTAATGGGTGGAACACAAGTATTTCTTAACTTGGGGAGGTTGGGAACTTTAGGCCCGCAATTGTTATGGTTTTCAATCACTAAAAGGAATTAATTCCAATGATTCTCCCTTAAATCCTCTACTCAAGGTGTTTAAGAACTACATTGAATGTTTCATAAGACTGGGTCGAAGTACTAGGGAGACCAGAGTAGCAATTGGACTTCAAGGAAATTCATCCATCCAAATGAGCTCCCAAGGGTCTATTTATTGGAAAATAAGAGACCTTGGGTAAAATGAGTTGGGCGTGCAAGTAGGTTGCGTGAAATATTGGGGTGTGCAAGTTGGTTGTGCGACATATCGGGGCACGCAATTGGGTTGCGTGTCGAAAGATTTTTATCTAGACTTGGGCAACCAAAAACTCATGACATTGAAAATCTTGACTTTTCTTCCTGTAATTTCACCCTTTTCTTTCTAATGGATTCCCTTAATCATATATTTTTTTGGACTCTTTAAAGGAATGGAGTTTCAATGAAGTCCTATAATGGATAATGTTTCACCATAACCACTTTACATAAAACATTCACTTGAAATATCTCCTTCCTTTTCTATAAAACATCTCCTTTTATTTTCTATAAGATATCTCCTTGATTTACTATAAAGTATGTCCATGAATTTATATAAGTCAAACCAGAGTGTGTAACCCATAAATGGGTCTTTAAATTCATTCAAATAAGTTAAGTTTAACTTCCATATAAACCTCTAAAAGTTTATATATTTAAAAAAAATGATCAAATCAATAAATATTCATATTTTTTGGACCATAACATGGACATGTATAACAGATTGTGGTTTCTTAGAAAAATAGTTTTACTTTGAAAGGAATATCCAACTAAATCTATATATCCATAGAGATCTATCAATTTACATCTTCAAAATTTTAAATATAATCCACACCATTATGTGGTTCTCCCCTAAATTGGCATGTTTTTTATACATCTAGAATTCAAATTTAGAAAAACATAGAAATCCATGATTTACACCATAAAAAACATCCAATGTTTGTATGAAATATTTTTTAAAAACACATTTTACATATTCATTGTCCATTTCTAAAAAAACAACTGAATGCTTATCACTTAACCATGACCACCATCATGACATGGTAAACTCTAAAACCCCATTTTATAATCATATGAATGAACCATGAAAAATATTATTTCCATACACCATTGAATATCCTCATTTTAACTAATTCCTTTCATAAAAAAACAAGGGTTTCATCATATGGTGTTTAGGTAATTTTCATTAATTCATTCTAAAAAATGTCCTCCACTAAGATGGTTGATTCTAGAACACTATGTGGTTGTTATCTCAATAAAAATTTCCCTTCCTACTATAGAACATGATCTTCATTCTTAAATCCACATTATAAACTAAGAAATTAAAAATTACTTGATCCATGATGATGGGTTTATAACCATGATGTGGTATAATTCATTATAACATAGTTTAAACTACTTCACCCAAAAAATACCTAAGCATAATTAACTCCTCTATTTCCAAGATAGGTCAGAATAAATATATTCAACCTTCCATGAAAACAATATAGTAAATATATACACTTCCATATATCTTAATATTCTCTACAACTTCCCTAACCTTTCTATTCTAGGGAATTAATTCACAGTCAACTTACCTTTTCCCTATAATCCATAATCCCTATAGTGACTAAGAACCAAAATTAGATGTCTATATGCTAATTTTATGACCCGTACTAATGGGGCATGTGTCATGATAACCCCATGCCCACCCCCAATAGGCTAGGGGATGGAGGACCACACCGAGTAAGCATATCTCACACATGGGAGGCCTTTGCCTAATTTAACTATATGCATTCACACATATCCAATTCCATAAAATGTAGGAATATAAAAAAAATGATAACCATGCATTTATATATCTAAAATTCCAATATCTTAGTATGACACCATTTATTGGAAAGAAAGGGGAAAATACAATCCCACCAAATGAAATTGTAAACAAGACCAACCTATAATGTAGGAGAGGAATGCTATTAATGAAACTAACCAAGCACAGCTTGATCTAACTAGATCACTAAGATCTACATGGCCTTGGTCTCTCTAGTACATTGTGATAATTTTGAGCATATTCATATGACATGACATGTGTAGGAAAATCCCATATAGTGGTGAGTATAAAAATACCCACTACGACTCCATAATATCACTAAGCATTTAGCATCAAGAATAATATCTTTCTCATCATAGTGATATGTCAACAACATATATAACAAGAATATCTAGATATAATCACATAGACACACAATCTCAAAGTAATATCGCAACTATAATGCCAGCATGAAATTCTTCCTTGAAGGTCCCTTATAACACTCATCTATGAGACCAAACTTAATTAGTTAGATAGCATTGATGGCATCCATCTGAGATGTTAGACTTTTCGGGTCTCACCATAAGATATACACCTTGGATGTCGGAATATATTGAAAAACATATGATGATCTCTCCTAGATCCATGGGGTATACCAACAACACAATAGGGATTAACCCTCTAAGAAGGAGAACAACGCCTACGTAGTGTTGTTTAAGGAAATACTAAAAACCCAAACTAGGGTAATGAATATGACATATGATCTCACTCTAGGATTCACAGAGGGATTCCATAAACTTTAGAAAGAGTTAAGTTCCTCATATGGGATCACCAATCTATGCATAAGAAATGACTCCATAAGAAACGCTCAGGAAAAGGATCAAGGGAACATTCCCCAATGAAACTTGTCCAAGCTAAAGAGGAAAACAGATCCATGACTTGTTTGAGAAGGTACACAGTGTGTAATATGAGTTAACAACATATCCCATTAGCACTAGGTTCTACCTATGTAACACAGCTCGTGCCTGTGTTTGTGTCAAAGTACTTGGCATGGGGCCCACCACACAGTGTGTGAAGCCAAACAGTCTCCTAGGTGTGTAAAAAATTCACATGCGAATCCACCTTCCAGGGTGTACACAGTGCACGGAACAACCCATATGGAATGTAACACCACCTAGTCTCCTCGGTGTGTACAAATTTTATATGATGATCTATTCAGAAAGGGTCACACGACATGTGTTAGGGTATACATGGCGTGTGATTTTTTTCTATACAGAAACCATACCTCCTAATATAATGGTCCCAAACAGTGTGTATCTATGGATTAAATGTTGTGTAACCTAGAATTTCATAGAACCCATGGGTTATTCCTCTGTTTATTATGATTCCCATATCATCTATAATTCCACCACCAATATCACCTAGAGATCATGGATCCAGTCTGAGTGAGCCTCATCATCGCCACTCACTAGAATCAGATCACCTATTCACATGGGAAAACCCTTCCATCACTCCACTTGATTTCTACACACTAAAACTCACATGAAGATCTCAAATGTGGATTTTATTTTTCATCATAGCTTGATCCCATCAATAATCTAAACCAGAATATACAGTATAAATCCATTTTTCCAAGAAACAGATGCGAAATGACTGATTACTGGGTATTCATCGAAATAAGGGACAAAAGAATTTCCCTTGATGAACAAATAATGAGAGAAGAAATGAAAAAAACATAAACATAAATAATTAATTTTTCCCAATGTTTGTATTGGCCTAGATTCATTTTTTTAGAATGATTAACAAAGCGATATAACAAAATAAATAATAGAAACCCCCATTCTTGGATAAATCTAGCCTGTACCTACAATAATCACAATATGATAATCAATTTTTTAGTTGATTGATTCACATTCATCATGGATTAATAATATAGGGGTAAATCCACATAAAATAGATGTACAACCTTAAGATTGATTAATCACTAACAGATAAAAAATCAATTTCATTTCCATTGGTGAGATCCATGAATTTTGTTAGCACAAATTATCCTCGATTTTTCATCATCAATATCCAAGGATCTCACTCTCCAAATAACTCTCCCAATTATTTAGGTTTTGAGTTCATATTTTATGATTGTTCATAAGGGTTTTTAAATAGATAAATAATATTTCTCTAACTCACATAATAAAATAGATTAATAAATTTATTTATTTTATTATTTATTCCCCTAAAAAATTTTAATCAAACATTCAAAGTTGAACAACATTATGTCACTCCTAGAGAAAATACCATGCTCTAAGGTCAATGGAAGCCTCATATATTTTATCCAAGCCTCCATTTATGGCTTATTCTACTTTTAATATAAAATCACATATGTGTGATATTTAATATATTTTAAAATTTAATTCTGAGCTCACCAAGCCTCAAAATCTCACACCGTCTCAATGCCTAACTCAGAAAATAATCCATATAATATTCCAATGTAATACATGGGAAAATTATATTCCTTAAATTATTCCCAATTTGGGGATTTATATCTCAAAAATCAAAATAAAATACTATAGAAAAAGATGTGGGTACCGAGGATGCATCTAGGTCTCCTATTCCCAGGTTCTCTCCTAAAGATTCATGGACTTCCATTAAACACACACTAGGGGAATTTACCACCCAAAAAGGATCCTCTTCTTCTGATCATCGATCTATACTAGTTATTATACAATGGTATCTCCATTATTTATTTCCAGCTCATATTGGTTGATAACATGTGATGGGTCGTGCATGTATCTCCTCAGTTGTGACATGTGGAAGACGTCGTATACCCAACCTAAATTTTGAGTTAGAGATAATTGGTAATATACCTCACAAACACTACATAGTATTTGGGATGGGCTAATGAATATCAATGATATCTTGCCACCCTGTCCGAATCTCTATAACCCACATCGAATTGAGACCCTCAAGAACACATGTTCTACCTCCTTATACTCAAAATTCATCTATTTCCAGTCCTCATTGGACTTCTGATAGATCTGTGTAGTTTTCATCCACTCTTGGATGAACTGCACTATCTCTATAGTGGATCATAGAAGCTTTGGGCCCATGAGTGATGACTCTCCTAGGTCATTCCATCATTCTGTTGACTACCAGGGTTGCCCATACAAGGCCATGAATGTTTCCATACTTATGGTAGAATGGTATCTATTTTTGTATAAAATCTACACAAAATGTAGGTGATCCTCCCAACTATGACCAAATTCCAACATGTAAGCCCACAACATGTAATTTAGGAACAGATTGGTCTAATCAGTTTGAAAATAAGTCTATGGGGATCCTTCATGATCAAATGTAACTAAGTTTCAAATGATTCTTACAGTCCTATTCATAATTGAGATGTTAAGAGAGAATCATGGTCAGAAATGACCAGGGAGGAAAATCCACAGATCTAGACTATCTACTACACATAAAATCATCCCAAGCTCTTTACTAAACTATACTCTTGAATAACTTTTAAGTGGTTCGACTTGGAGAGTCAGTCTAAAATAACCTAGATAGAATCATTTACTCTAGAAACATGTGGTAACCCTATCCTAAATTCCTTGGATACAGAATCCTACTTCCACTCTAGAACCTCAAGGGGTGGAGAAAACCCAGTCCGAACTTGGTGCTTAACCATCACTTGCTGATAAATAAGGCACAAATATAAAAACTATGTGACTCCCTTCTTCATCCATTACCACTATAAATTCTTCCAAATGTCCCAGTACATCTTCACCACACCTTGATATACCATTAAGGGTTAAGTATAAAACTCTTCCAAAACCTCTTCTCTCTGATCAAAAAGTACCATCATCCATCCTTGGAAAATAATGACATGCTCTCCACCTTTATAATATCAATCAGGAGTATTTCTTTTGGATATATGAGTATGTGGGGTCTCATATTCAGTATCCCAAAATTGGGCCTCCCTAACCCACTATGATATATGAGTGGTAAAATCCATAAATTGGAGGTAACATATTCCATCTCCTTCTACATAGGGAAATATAAAAGAGGTTAATGACTCGGATTCCATACTCATAAATTGTGAACAATATCTTCCACAAAGGGCACCAGCTACTATGTTCCCCCATAGGAGTATAGGAAATCTTGAAGTCATAATCGTGGAGGAAATATATCCATATCATAAATCTCAAGTTACATTCCTTATATTAGAAGATATTCTTGAGAATATTATGGAAAGAATAGAAGATAAATTTCCCACCCATAAGGTAGTGTCACTGCATATTTAGTAAAAATACTACCAATGCTAGATCAAGATCATGGGTTGTGTAGTTATTACTTGTGCGGTCTCAACTGACGTGAAAAAGTAATCACAATCTTCCTCTAAATCATAACACAAAGATGACCTACCTTTGATGCATCATGTAATATTACATACTCGACACCATCCTCTGGAAATCTGAAAATTGTTGTGCTCATCAATCTCTATCTCAACTCCTGAAAAGCATACTCCCACCACTCTATCTAAAAAAGGCTTCCCCTTATGGGTCAAATCTATCAAGGGAGATGATATCATAGAAAAATTGGGTTTGAGTCTCTGATATTATCCTACCAACCTATGGAATCTCTATACCTTAGTGATGATCTTCGGTGGATACCAAGCAATCACCGCCTCGACCTTTGATCAGTCCACTCCTATACCATTGTATGGTCCTGAAAATTATGCCCAGGGAAGAAAATATCCCCACAAATGATTTTTAGAAGGAATCACGTACTTTTACAAGTCTAGCAAGGTGAATGGACACAAATTGAGTTGAATTTTTTTTAAGAAACATGATTGGATTCATGTTTTCAATGTTTTTAAGTGGCTCGTGTACCATAACCGAGAAAGGTACGCAAAGCGGATGGACCGTGAACCGCCAGGTATGTGAGAGTATCTGTGAACCACTGGCCCTGGAGATGATGACCAGTGGGCAAGGCTGACCGCGAACCGAGTCTCCGATGGATTCATATGTATAAGTACCATCCATGTACCATGCCGCAAACTCATTAGTTTGCAGAAGAAGTGAATCAGAAGGGTTCCACAAACCTTTATCGCAAACTAAGGCCTTTGCAAACCCCGATTGACTGAGTCTTATATGGGTCAGGATATTTCTTCAATGGGCCTCCACAAATGGTGTCATGATCCCAATAGATACGATTTCTCCAATTATTTATAAAATTAGAACAATAGAAGTATGGAAGGACATAGTGGGAGATAGAAAGAGAGAAGGATGGATGAAAAAAGCTTGAGGGAGACTTAGAGGTTACACTCTGGATTCTGTCTTGTTTCATCGGTGAAGCCCGAACCGTGAACCACTCCCTCCATAGGTACATCCGAACACAAACCATAAAATTGGGTAATTTAATAATAATAATAGAACCATGAACCTAAATAGTGAACTATGAACCAAAGGCTTCTAGCGAATGAAATCCCCGTGAACGATGGTCCCCCAGACCCCCCTTCAATATGGTGCTCCGCGTAGGGTATCACTACGTGGGCTGAAACCTTCACCACGTAAAACCTCAGTACACAGATGGAACCCAAAGCCGCGTGATGGGCCACAGACCACTATGGTACATTGTTTCCTATAACCCTGCCTGCGTACCATAGTGGTATGCAGACGACCCCTCTTACCGCATACCACTTTGATATGAGGAGCCTCCCCCATCTCGCATAAGAAGTCAGTACGCAGAAAAGGGTGTTTTGGGTATTGTTCCTTCTGGTTCCAACCTCAACCATCCACTACCGTCTAGTCGTCCATGATCCCTTCGCTAACCAGTCCTCCAACATTATCCCAAACCCTCCTCCAAAGCCACTGGACCCTTATGATCATTCCATTGGGTGCATCAGCGTGCCCCATTGTGTCTACATAGACATAGAAATTAGAGTCATGAAGGCCCTTCCCACAATGGTGCGAGGGTCAGGAATTCCTATGTGGTTGCATTCCCATGTTAACCCGGAGCCCAACCTTGGGAAGCCGATGTGAACCTCCCCATTCTAGGGATTAAGGGTGACCACTTTCTTTTCCATTCAATGAGGAATTGTAACCAGTCGAAGGGGGTTTGTTCTCTCCCCCCTTTGAAGTGGATGAAATTCCTCCCCTTTCCAGAATGTGCTCCAGGTCCCTCCCACTTTGGTAAGTCCCCACATTTCTTAGGCGGATTCACATGAACTTTAATTTCATCTCACATTAAAGGGTTTGTTGCTCCGTGCCCTCGCCCACGATCGCCCCAACCTCTTCCACCGTGGGATCTCCCTCCCCCACCAACATGGGAGGAGTCATGTGCATTGTTGAATATTTTACATCCTCTTGTTTCTCACTCCGAGAATGACTCACGTGGGCTTAGAGGTTTGTGAGGATTACAAAATGCAATTGTTTCTGAACTATGAGAACTCTAATTCCTAACCAAATCAGGATACATATGACGCATACCAAAAGGCCCGAGCTCAAAAGGTTTCCCATCAAAAAGGGTCCACCCAATCATGTCTCCTCAAATTGGCATCTCTCATGCATAATCCCCACACTATGTGAACTATCTGGGTTCTGATTCCTCTCTCGAGGATACATAGGAAGCCCTCCTTGTAGGGAAGATACCAACATCAAGTCATCTTCCACTTCTAGATGACGATAAAAACCAGAGTGCCTTATAATATGGCTTAAGTCAGAATCATATTCATGCATCTAATATATACATTATTAAGATGATCTTTCAAACCAAGGGTAGCCCATAGACACACTATTCAGGAATGAACCAAGGATTCACAAACATATGAACACGACTTAAATCTATACGAGATTCCTAGAACAGGCAACAATGCTCCCCCGGAAGGGTGCAGTGAGCCTGACCTCCAATCCTCTCGACCAATAGAGTCCTTAAGTGTCATTGGCCAAATCGCCAGCCAATGAGCACTTTCCTTTGGAATGTTGGCCCATGGATCATGGATACCAGGGCTGTTGAGAATTTTTGGCTCCACAAATAAACCCGTTAGAGACCATCCGAGAATGTTATTTCTGAGAAGTACTGATTGTATGAGTGTTTGAACCCAATGCAATATCCCGTGGTTACCAAACGTTCCTACAAGGTTAATTCAACCTTCTTTGAAGGATAATGATGTTGAATGGGTCTAAACAAACGAATGGTAAATTTGATGAGAACCCGCCTCTATAAAAAAGGGTCGATTGATGATTCTTATCGTTCCACTTCCGCATTGCCCGTAAATGCGTCACCTTGGAGGAGGAACAAAAATAGTGAACCCAACGTGAATCCTTAACCAAGGTGGCAGTTCTACCCACATGAAAAAAGAAAAAAGGATACTACATGTCAGACCCTTTTGGTCACCCTGGTATGTGAAAACCGTGCCACCTCAGAGGTGGAACAAAAATGGTGAATCTGATGTGAATCCTTAACCAATGTGGCGGTTCTACCCACATTATAAAAGAAAAAATGAAACTACATGTCGAACAATTTTTTCGCCCCGATATGCGATAAATGATCCACTGTGGAGGTGGAACAAAAATGGTGAACTCGATGCGAATCCATAACCAAGGTGAGTGTTCTACCCAGATGATAAAAGAAAAAAGGATACTTCAGGTTAGACTATTTTGTTTTCCCCGGTTCGCAAAAAACGAGCCACCTTAGAGGCGGAACAAAAATGATGAATGCGATGTGAATACTTAACCAAGGTGGCAGACTCACCCCAATCAGGCCCCTTCACCTCGCAAAGGAAAGGGGAAGGGGGAAAAACTGAATCGCCAATAATGACTATGATTAAAGTAATGCTACTTTGCAATATTTTTTGGTCTGTATTCTATATATGTATATTTTAGGTTCCCACAGAGCAACCTTCGATCCATATGACAACCCTAAGACCCATGAAGACACACACATCAGTGATCCCACAGGTGGATGGGGCCCCAATGAAGAGCAGGACCCGCTCACTTACCCAACAACTTCAACGCTGGGTATCCAATACACTTATCAAAGAGTACCACAGAAATGGTACTCTCCCCATGCTGGAGGCTGCAAGAAAAGCCCTCAGTCTGCAAAGGTCCTCCAAACTCCTCTTCAGTTTCTACTGGAACCCCAAAACTAGGCGCCCCTAGAGGTCGTATCAAACTGTTTGGGGAGCCTATCCCAGGAATGTAATAATGAGTACATCCCTTATCTCAGGGAGGTAGATGAAGTCAATGATGACGACTTCATCTTAACTGCACAGGGGTCCTACCCACATGCCCCTTCTAGAGAACATCACCACCGACACCAGACAACCAAGAGTCCTCCCTTCGTGGAGGACCTTATGGAGAGGGCACCTTCCAAAGTCCAGGAGACCCAGGCCCCTTGGGCTACCCGCTAAGGGAAGAGAATATATAACCAAAAACACGCTATCACACATGTTCTTGAGGAGAATCTCCACCGTACTGACATGATGGCATTCAACGTGCACACTTATGAATATGACCTCTCCTATAAATCCCACCACAGAAATAGTGTGTCATAATACAAGAACATTCATGTTCCTGATGGTTCTCGTCATTCCCACCGTGTAGACAGAGTAGAAAACTACAGGCAGATGCAAACATCTGTTGAGCCACAAAAGCCCGCCATCAAAATAGGTCGGCACACAGCTACATGTAAGAAAAAACACCTGATGATGCGTTTAAATCCTCCAATCTAAATATGGAAACAACAGACTACATGCAGGCACAAACACTTGCTGATGCATATTAAGCCTACCATCCAAATAGGCCGACAACTAAATACGAGAAGAGTCAAATTTTTGTTGATGCATACAAATGTCATGAGACAAATACAGTGGAAAGAGAGAAGATGAAAATACCCATTGATGAATATGAAGACGACAATTCAAATACAGTGGAAACTAGAGAAGAAAAATTACAGCATACTCGTTCCTCTATCCCGGTACATGAGAACTGTGAGTACCTACTGGAAACTCATGGAGGACTAGAGAATACACCAACTATGTCTCTAACATCAGAATGGGACTTCATACCCATTCCATCCAAATATGTATACCAACACATCTTGGAATTGATGGTAGTTCAAATGTCGATTCTAGACCATATCCTCCCAACATGCCAAGATATCATTGCATAAGCGACAAAGGTGAGAAATCAGTCCCACAACCCAATTTCCTTGAACGGAATGACTCACTCTCAAAATGAGTTAGTCACTACAGAGTAGTTATGCATCCCTTCTCCAGTCCAGGAGGGTTGACAGTAATATCCCATGACATACATACAACTCGATCGGGAACAAATACCCATTCCAACTGGGGGATGTCGGTCCAATGTGGTGGCTGCTTCAGGGGAGGCATATATCCCTGCCAAAACTCGTGATGCTCTTCAGCATATCTCGATGATATTGAAGGAACCAACAAGATAGAGAACCTTATATAAATTCCATTACCAAATGTATATGGCCCTAAATACCCACAAGTGAGTGCCCAAAAATGAAAAGCACCAAAGGCAACTGGAAAATGAAGAGCACATACATAATCCTGCTCTGCTGGATGATGGGGTTCTTGACACCCTCAAAAATATATCAACAAAGGATCAAGAACCTATCATTCCATTACCAAATTATGGATGTGGTAGCAGTAGTTGTGAAGGTCCTCCCATCAATGTCACTACCATCCATTCTGAAGGTCCTCTACATAATTCCCACAGGGTCTTACTCCATGTGTCAAGAATGATCGATCATAAGATCCTATATCCTGATGCGCGTTAGAGTATCACTCCCCTCTACCTAAATATCAAAAGGTAAGAAGGTATTACACTTGATTTCATCTACCTTGATGGTCCTCCCCAGGGTATATTCTCTAGATACGCTTCTTCCTGTATTCGGATGTCAAGTCATGATGGTAGTCAATGCCATGATGGAAGACATTGTGAATGCCCTCCCCGCAAAGACAGTTACTATAAAGGTCATCCCCATGGTAACATCAAACAATGAATAGTTCCTACCCTCATTGATGTACATCCTAAAGGCCCTCCCCAGGTTGAAAACTTAAGAAATTCTCCCCACAACTAGATATCAAGTCAAGATAGTAGTCCTCGCCATGATGATATCCATTGCGAAGGCCTTCACTACAATGAAAGTTGTTGTGAAGGTCCTCCCCTCAGTTACATCAGGCATAAAGAAGGTCCTCCCCTTTCTACAGCCTAACCTGAAGGTCCTTCCCAGGGTATACATAGTAAGAAAAATTCTTATGGTCAGGCATCAAGTTGCAATAGTCTCCCTCTCCATTGCACCACCAACTGCGAAGGTCCTCCCGACAACCAAAGTTAATACAGGAAATAAGGTACTCCCCTAGTCATAACAAATTTGAGAAAGCCAAAATATGCAGAGGCACTCATAAAATTGGAGTTAGACACATCGAGCACTCCATCCATAACCGGTGATATTATTTCTCAACCAGAGGATGGCCCGGGGACATGCTCATCCTCTGAGCCACCCCTACACTGTCCGCAAATCAATAAGGCTCTCACAAGCCCGATCACTTGGAACAAAATTATTAAGAAGCAATCAAGATAGGCATATCAATTAGAGGAGCCTTTGAAAGAACAAAAACATGATATGTTTCTTGTTAGAAGACAATTATCTAGTGATAGTATACTAGTAAGGTATTGGCCTATGACCACTTCTCGCTTCAACATACCAAGAGAGTTGTCTAGGAAATGAATTCATGAAATTATCCCCAATATATGTATGACTCTTTGAAAGATGAAATAAAAATTCCTACCCTAAAAAGGGTATGCGGACCATGTCAGCATGAAAGGGGAGCTTCATCATCTAATAATCCTAGAAGCCCTTCCGTCCGCAAGGCAACCACAGTCAAAAAGGCCAATGAAAAACCATGAATTGGCCTTCTTCCATGAACTGCATAAGTTGCATCACCTCATTTGAAATGCCCCAGCTAGAGTTCACATTCAGGGGTGGAGAGAACATGGATCTCTACACTTCACCCCACATCCTGTCTAGCAGGCCCCATTGGTAATGAAATACTGCAATGTCATCACCTAGAGGAAACAATCAAGTGAAACCCCTACTCAAGAAATATGGGATACTAAAAAAATTGGCCCGAAGTATGTCTCAAAAAGCGTCGGGGCCAAAGAGATCAAGCCATCAAAATGCTTCTGATTCAGGAATCCAGGAACATCCAGCTTGCTTCCCGCCTAAGGGAATCCAACCAACAAGAAGTGCTCATGTCTTCAAAAGACCATAGACTCTATATAGGCCCAATTCCATTCTTAGATTACAACCACATGGGGGTACATAAAATTGAAAGGGTGGTAATAGTTGTGGTTATCAGAGAAATATGGGAAATACCCCAACCCATAGGGTTGGGTGAATTTTTAAATCCAAATTACCCTATAAGACCAACAAATCCAGGTCGTCTCGCGTCAATAGGAGAATGGGAACAACCCCAGACCACTGGGCTGGGGAAATTTTTACCTCAAATCCTCACTCAACGAAATTCTATCTTCCATCGTTTAGTAAGAACAATGGACATAGGAGTTACCTACTCCATCCATTATCTTAGTTCGCACCCTCTGAGACAATGGCACATTACGAGGTCAGACAAGGGATTTTTTCAGGTCAATCTTCACCAAGAAACCCATAGAATGCTACAAAATGGAAGGAACATGTCCAATAAAGGGTGTAAGAATCCTTCCTACCATTTGGAACTGGGTACACCACCCTGTTGGCGCCAAAAATGTGGCCCGAAAGGAAGGAACGAAAAAGACAGCCGGCGCGCTGCCTCGCGAAGCCCAGCCGCGAAGCACAGCCGCGACGCACAGCCGCGAAGCACAGCCGCGACGCACAGCTGCGAAGCACAGCCGCGAAGTCCCGCCGCGCAGCGTCCCCACCTTGGCGGCCCCGCGAAGCACCGGAGGCGGTAATCCTCCGCGAACCGGTTTGACGTTCGCAAGCCGCCGCGAAGCTCCGAAGGCGGTAATCCTCCGCGAACCGGTTTGACGTTCGCGAGCCGCTGCGAAGCTCCGAAGGCGGTAAACCTCCACGAACCCGTTTGACGTTCGCGAGCCGCCGCGAAGCCCCGAAGGCGGCGCGCGAGCCCTGCTTCGCGGCGCCCCTTCCCTATAAATACTCGACTCCCCCTGAGTCCCCGAGACGGACAATCCGACCTTTCGGCTTCTCCTCTCCCGAATCGCGAAGCACGCTTTGCCCCGAGAATCATGAGCTCTGCGAGGTATTTCTACTTCGCGAGACGACTCTGATTTGTTTTGTTTTGAGCCCCTCTTCTGAGAGGGATTCCCTTCGCGAAGCTCAAGGGCGTTCGCAAAGGAAGGGGATTCCCAAGGGAACCCGAGCAGCCGCGGAGCACTTGTGCTTCGCGAAACACCCAACCCATACGAGTAATCCTTATGCTAAGGCAGGATCGCTCCACTTCGCGAAGTACACTGCTTCGCAGGACCCTGCTTCGCGAACCACTCTTTCTTCGCGAGGCAGTGCTCCGCGAACACTGTTTCACTTCGCGAAGCACCTCCCACTCACACCAATACCCCATGCTAAGGCTAAGGCACCCCACTTCGCAAAGCACACTCCTCTTCTTAGCGATTCCTCTTTCCGTGCGACCCTCCAGGTTTGCACGATGTGATTTCAAAGTCCCATGGACAACACCTCCCGTAGCGTTTCTTCGCCTAATGCTTCTTCGCATAGGCATGCTAACGGTTATTGCTTCTTCTTATAGCCATGCTAATGTGGACCCCTCGATGGTTCCTCCCACGACCCCCCTTTACCATGGCCTTACCGACACCTTACCTTCCCCAAGGACCAGAGGGTACCGGTTATGTAAGCCCTAGGGGTGTGGAGTGAACCCACCTCGTCCGAGCTGCAGGACGTTAAACTGCCAAGCACCACGTCCTCAACACATGACGTTAAACTGTGACCCAACCTCGTCTCCCTCACGAAGGGTCCCCCCAACTCGAACATTTTTTACACCACTCGTCTCCACGGGAATGGAACTCTTCCGCACATGGAATGAGATCCTCCTTGTCGGAGTGGTGTATGTTCGCAGGGGAAGGGCTGCCTCAGAGCGTAAGCCCCTAACCTTTGGTACGGATGATTGCACCCGTGCAGCTCGGTACTTCCCCACTACCAAGGTCAGTGGAGGACGTGATAGGGAACGAGGCACCTCCCATCGTCGGACCAAGGTCCATCTTCCCCGCGCTTTGTCGCGCCATGGGCCTCCATCCTGGAGTAAGTCCCAACACCATGGGCCGCCCAACGCATAAGCCCCTCTTCGCTTCTCACGGACGCACCCTTCGCGACGTGATCGTCAGGTCCGTGCAACCTCTTGTTTCTCACACCGAGCATGACTCACGTGGGCTTAGAGTGAGCACTGACCCTGACAACACCCCATTTGAACTACGAGGTCTTTGATCCATGTCAAGGCATGGTACGTAGGAAGCCTCCATGAGGTTCAAGCCCACCCGTCGCTCATTCACGTCGGGTCCCATTCTAGTCCAGCGGTAAGCCGTTGTGACATTTTGAACTACGAGGTCTTTGATCCATGTCAAGGCATGGTACGTAGGAAGCCTCCATGAGGTTCAAGCCCACCAATAGTGGACCAAGGTCTACTTTCACGTCGGTTCACCGACAAAACCCCTTTTGAACTACGAGGTCTTTGATCCATATCAAGTCATGGTACGTAGGAAGCCTCTATGAGGTTCAAGCCCACCCGTCTTTCACGTCGGGTTTCACCCCCGTCCAGCACGACGTTAAACTGCAATTCCGGTCCAGTGGTAATCCATTGCGACCCACCCCATTTGAACTACGAGGTCTTTGATCCATTTCAAGGCATGGTACGTAGGAAGCCTCCATGAGGTTCAAGCCCACCCGTCGCTCATTCACGTCGGGTCCCATTCTAGTCCAGCGGTAAGCCGTTGTGACCTTTTGAACTACGAGGTATTTGATCCATGTCAAGGCATGGTACGTAGGAAGCCTCCATGAGGTTCAAGCCCACCAATAGTGGACCAAGGTCTACTTTCACGTCGGTTCACCGACAAAACCCCTTTTGAACTACGAGGTCTTTGATCCATGTCAAGGCATGGTACGTAGGAAGCCTCTATGAGGTTCAAGCCCACCCGTCTTTCACGTCGGGTTTCACCCCCATCCAGCACGACGTTAAACTGCAATTCCAGTCCACTGGTAAGCCATTGCGACCCACCCCATTTGAACTACGAGGTCTTTGATCCATGTCAAGTCATGGTACGTAGGAAGCCTCCACGAGGTTCAAGCCCACCCGTCGCTCATTCACGTCGGGTCCCATTCTAGTCCAGCGGTAAGCCGTTGTGACCATTTGAACTACGAGTTCTTTGATCCATGTCAAGGCATGGTACGTAGGAAGCCTTCATGAGGTTCAAGCCCACCCGTCGCTCATTCACGTCGGGTCCCATTCTAGTCCAGCGGTAAGCCGTTGTGACCTTTTGAACTACGAGGTCTTTGATCCATGTCAAGGCATGGTACGTAGGAAGCCTCCATGAGGTTCAAGCCCACCAATAGTGGACCAAGGTATACTTTCACGTCGGTTCACCGACAAAACCCCTTTTGAACTACTAGGTCTTTGATCCATGTCAAGGCATGGTACGTAGGAAGCCTCTATGAGGTTCAAGCCCACCCGTCTTTCAGGTCGGGTTTCACCCCCGTCCAGCACGACGTTAAACTGCAATTCCGGTCCAGTGGTAAGCCATTGCGACCCACCCCATTTGAACTACGAGGTCTTTGATCCATGTCAAGGCATGGTACGTAGGAAGCCTCCATGAGGTTCAAGCCCACCCGTCGATCATTCACGTCGGGTCCCATTCTAGTCCAGCGGTAAGCCGTTGTGACGATTTGAACTACGAGGTCTTTGATCCGTGTTAAGGCATGGTACGTAGGAAGCCTCCACGAGGTTCAAGCCCACCAACAGTGGACCAAGGTCCCCAAATTACGTCGGTTCGCCGACACCCATTTCCCTTCGTTCATTCACGTCAGGGTTCACGAACGTCCCGCATGACGCTAAACTGTATTCTCCGAACTACGAGGACTTTGATCCATGTCAAGGCATGGTACGTAGGAAACCTTCCCAAGGTTCAAGCCCACCATTAGTGGAACCACAGGTCTACTTTCACGACGGTACGCTGACAACATTCATCGGGCCAAGGTCCAGCTTCACGTCGGTTTACCGGCACCATCCCGAACTACGCGGACTTTGATTCCCTGCCACGGGGATACGTAGGAAGCCTCTTCAAGGCTCAAGCCCAACTTCACTGTCGCCCCCTGCGATGGTCCCATTTAATTCCCCCTCCACTTCATTCATTCATCCACCACCCATCTTGATTCTCACCCGGGCCGCCACATCCCGGTGGGATCATGCCATCTACCTCCTCGCTGCTCCTAGCGGCGCATGGGCCGCTTTCCACGTGTAAGCCCCATCATATCTCTAGGTCGTTGTCCTCTGTGTACACCCCGATTCATCAACCTTTTCCCCTCTAGGGAGTGCACCACCTCGGATCCGTCCTCATTGGGCGTTCTGATCCATCGCCTTGGTAAACCTCCCAGGTGTTCCCTACTAGGGATATACCAATCTGGTCCGTCTCTATAGGAAGTTCTGATCACCCTCATTCCGTCTCCGCAAGACGTTAAATTCGCGGCCTACCTCGTGATAAACATGAGATGCCTAAGGAAAACCTCGGATGGAACGCCTTTGGTGTAACCGTCTCCGCTAGACGTTAAACTCGCGACATACCCTGTGTTAAACATGGGAAGCTGAGGAAAACCTCAGATATGTGTCTATGATACATAATTCCCCACGTCCGATGTGGGATGCCTCGGGCTTCCACGCCCTCGAGAAGCCTTGTGGTCAAGGATAACAGATAGACATGCCAGGTACCCCAGCATCCAGACACGCTACTGTTGCCTCAATGTGACTACTCCCCTGACCGAAGGTTGCTGCCCTGACCGAACCCTTTGGAATGTCCCGACAGAAGTAGTGTAATTAACCGGCGCCCATGGAAACATGGCACTGAAAAGATTTTCACGAACTACGTATTAAATCTATGAGGTAGACCCGGACTAGGTGACGAGTTCTGAGGAGGAATCCACGGAAGGAAGAACTGACATCCCATAATCCCGTTTTGATCAAGGAGAAGACGTACCTGAACAAGGAACGAATGCCGCCCGCCTTTGGAAAGAGGGAATGCGGGGCAACAAAGCCGCGCGTCCCCCCCCCCCTGACGGACGGATGCGCGCGCGCCCCGGCGAAAGCGTCGGAAACAGAAATGGTGAACCCGACGTGAAATTCTTCTCCTCAGCATGGAGATTAGTAGCGTTCGAGACACCAGTAGATTGACGTGTCACCGGATTCAGATATCCGTTGCCTGGTCCCGCCAAGAAAATGGCGGGCCTGTCGTGAAACTCACCGGCAGTCAGGGTAGTAGAACGTGGGGCACTCCGCTCTGCAGTGTGTTGGCGTGGATCCTTCTCACAGACATGGAGGATGGAAGAATGCTGGGGCACTGGCTTTCAATCCTTTTCCTCTCAGTACTGATGAGTTGATCCCTTCACTTGCCAGGAACCAGGTTTCTATTTCAGAGATGCGATCACCATCCGCTCCTCGCCCGCGCAGGGGCAGGGGCAACACCACGACGGCCACTCCACATGGCGCCACCACCACCACGACGGCTACCACATCACGGAATACAGGATGTCCACGTCCCCTTTCCCCATCAGAGGTCATCCAACGAAGGGTGATCAACAGCCTCGTGCGCAGGTACGAGGAGGAAGGGGTCATCCCGACCAGGGATATGGCCCGCCTGGACCTGGAGGCCTCCAGGCCCCGCCATCAACGCCGCCCTAACCGGCCGTGCAGGGAGCCCCTGCTCCCCACCAAGACGTTTAACCGTTTCGGGATCCTATCTCCGGAACGCCTTGACGACTCTTTGCCTTACGCTGAAGAGGCGGGCGCTGTCCGGCTCAGTCCGCTCAGGGCCCCGACCCAGGGCCCCCAGGCGAGAGCTCCCGTCCGGCCACGTCAGCGCCGTCGTCCGGCCCCGCAGGAAGAGCAGGCGGACTACGTCCCTGCACCACCTGCACCGGCCCGCCTGACCCGACGTCAGCGTCGGGCCCGAGCTGAGGACGCTCGCCTAGGCGCGTCCACGTCGACAGCTACAGTGGCCCGAGCCACTGCCGACGTACATTATGAAGCCCCCGCGTACATTGAGCAGGGGCACCCCTTCGCCCAACCAGGATCGAGACCCCAACCACCCACGGACAGGCCGGGTTGACTCTCCAGGTTGCAGGCCCAAGTAATGATCGCCGCGAGCTAACCCGCGGTGATTCCACCTCATACGGAGGTCCTCCCCGTACCACTACTCCACAGAGCGTGGGCCTTCCCCTCTCTGAGGTTCGTCATGGAGGCATGCCTCGTGCTGCCCCCATCCTGCAGGAAGACCTGCCCCGTGGCAGTGATGCTCAGCGCGGAAACATTTCCCGCGCCCGCTGTACAGGGTATGAGGTCCATCCTTCTGAAGGCACCGTCCATCCGGTCCTTCTCCAACGTGGGGGCCCTCCCTAAGTCCTCTCTGCAACCGGCGAAGGTCCTCCTCGCCCCAGCAACTCAAGGAGTGTAGGTCAGCCTCGCTCCGCTCGCATCGACCATGGAGGTCTTCCCCATGCTCCTTCCAGTTCCAACAGAGGCCCCTCCCACATGGGTACTGTTCATGGAGGACCTCCCCATGTACCCTTCGACATTTTCCCTAGTGCCCCTCGCACCCCGGCTGTCTCGAGTGGGGGCCCTCTCTGCCACGGCGCCAGCGCCACCCCAATGATGCCTGATAGGGGTCAACCCTGTCCCGAAGAGCCACCCAGGGGCAGAAGAGCGGGTCGTCGCCGCCACAAGAAGAATCCTGGGAAGGCCCAGGTGGAGATCAAACCTGCCCGTTTCTCTGATTCGGAAGCAGAATGCGATCCAGCGATGGAACCTTCTCCCAGCTCCTCCGTACCAAGGACTGGGGCAGGAACCAGACGCGTCAGCCTCATTCTCCCAGAATTTGAGGTCCACTGGATTCCCATCTCTCTCCGCAGGTACATCCAGGAGGAAGAAATCCTGGGAATTCCGCAGGTCTCGGCCACGCAATCGTCACCCCTGTCACCAGAAGAGCCCTCTACCTCTACTAGGGATCACGTAGAGTTATTTTGGGGGCCCACGACGGTAGAGTGACGACACGACCCGTCGCCGGTAGCCACGGCTCCTGTTCCGGAAGCTGTGATTATCAGCCCGTCGTATCGTGACATCATGGCCAGGTCACCTCACTCTTCGGAGGATGGCCCGAAATTCGGCGGCCAGTCAGCTCGTTCGCCGTATTCTCCACCGCCGAGCTTATTATCCCAAAGGTCCTCCTCGGTACCGCTTCCGGTTCCTCAGCCACCCCCGGTTGACGAGTGGGGAAACACAGGGCCAAACCCCGAGGACGAACCCAGGATCTTCTGGAGTATTCTTGCAGCGGACTACTTCCCAGAGAAGTTTTGGCCCACGGCGGCGCTGAATTTCCGCGTACCCGAGTCGCTTACCCCTGAAGAAGTGGGATGCCTTTGTCGAACCCTACGGGCGACACACTATCGCCTCCGTTTTGAACGGGTGGAGTACCCCAGAAGTCGTGAGCACTTCGAAGAAATCGGCGAGCAATGCCGCCTGATCGATGCAGCCACACTTCTTGCATTCCAGCACCCTGAGTCGCCAGGCCACCAGAGCGCCCTTCAACGAAAATGCGTTCAGAGTCTTAAAGCACTCCGCAGAATCGTCAGGGAAGCCACCCCCCATGTGCAAGTTCGTGGTTGGGGACGCTATGCCGCTCTCCTCTTCGACCCTATCCGACGACATCCCGATTCGCTATGCGACATTGAGGATATGCCCTCAAGAGGGGTCACAGTCCACATGGTCGACGTTATGGATAAAGAAGATGAGCTTGAGTTCCTTGATGGAGACTTACCATCCGAGGGCGTACCGCCGCTTCTCGACCCGTCCGGGAGAGTTACCCATCATCAGAGGAACCTGTTAGGCCTCCCCGTACCCACCGAGTCACTGGTACTCAGTCGAAACACCGGCAAAGGTAAAGAGAACGTCAGAATAGTCAAGCACTCCGACCCGTCCGCCTCTATGCAGAAAAAGGACGAAGATCCTGAGAAGGCCACGTTACGCCAGCAGCTTGCTGAGCAGAAGAGGCTCGTCGATGAACTATTGGCTGAGCGCGCCGCAGAGCGGCGACCCGACTATGGTAATCCCAGGCCGGGGCAGCAGGGGAAGGAACAATTTCCCCCCGGTGAGATGCCTCCGGGCAACCCTGATCATGCTACTGCCGCGGACAGGGAGGAAGCCGGAACATACGGCAAGAGGGCGCGATACGTCTCGCCAAACCCCCCTGAGCGACGGGGCAATCTGAAGAATCCAACCCGGGTTCCCCCAGTCGCCCAGCAGGTCGTCCATCCAGTTGACCCGCGAGCGGCCGAAGCCGTCTACCGTGTTGAAGAACCTGGCAATGCGCTTGTGGTTAGGGATCCCCGTCAAGACAGGGACCCCCACCCGGAGGACCTTATTGCGGAACTCACAGCCCGCCTCGAGGCGTTGGAAACACGGCAGTTGGCAGTCCCACCGGATGGCAAGCCTTATCCCGCGTGGGTGGATGATATGCCCGCGCCTCCGGGTTTTGGGAACCCCACCTTCTCGCCGTTTAACGGGACAGGGGACCCACCCCAGCACTTGGCTCATTTCTCTTCCAGGTGTGGCCCCATGCTGGGGACCCCGGCTCAGCAAGAAGCCGCTAAGCTCCGATGTTTTGTACAGACATTGGAAGGTCCGACATTCGTCTGGTACAGCCAGCTCCCTATCGGATCAGTGACCGGTTGGGAGGATCTTCGCCGGCAGTTCTTATACCAGTTCAGCTCCACCACGCGAAAGACCAGCATTGCGGACCTCTTCAAGTGCAAACAGAGGCCTGATGAGCGGGTTGCAGACTTCATCGCCCGGTGGAAAGGACTTACGTATTCCCTCGATATGCCACTGACTCAGGAGCAATTACTGACGATGTGTGTGGGGAACGTCAAGACAGAGCTGGTACCCTCCTTGATTACCCAGAACTACCCTGGAGGGTTCAGAGATTTCTCGGATAAGGCCCAGCGCCTCGAGGAGGCCCTGCAACAGGCTAGTCAGGCACGTTTGCTGCCCCCTATGATCCCAACCCGGAGGGCCGCCAGGGCTGAACCCGCCGCAGTGGCTCAAATAGAAGCCCCGAGGCAGCTGGAATTGCTACCGGCGGCACCACCCTCGCAACCCCGCAGAGGTCCTCCACCTCAAGCGCAGGCTCCTGCCCAGCAGCGACCGCCTCAGAACCGACAGGTTCCCCCGCGCAATGCGCCACCGCCACCTAGGCGAGACAACCAGGAGCTGCCTCCTCGGCAGGACCCTCCGGTCCCTCGACAGGACCAGGCCCCCAGGGCTCCTTACCCGGAAAGAAAGTACCATACCTATTCGTTCAACGAAAATCAGGTCCCTGGCTACTTCCGAAGTGCTCTAGAGCAAGGGATCGTGCGTCTTCCTGAGTGCAGAAGGCCGGCAGAGGCGCATCTCACCGATCACCCCAACTACTGCCCCTATCATCGGATCCTGGGGGACACCCTCAAGCGATGCTATGTGTTTAAAGGCTGGCTTCAGGACCAGGTCAACAAAAACATAGTCAAGTTGGGCCCAGCGCCAGCGCAAGTGGCAGGCGTCTTTGCGGGATCAGAAATCGACAGCGATAGCGAAGGTGAGTGGTAGCAGGTCCCTAGCCGCGGGTCCTAGAAATACGACAACTGGGTGGCTCGAAAAACCGTCGTCCGTGCCCAGGGTATCATCCGGGCACGCCTGAAGCAGTCAGAACCTTCAGAAGAAGTAGCCGGTGCCTCAGCATCGTCTTCACAGTCGACCTCTGCCCAAAAGGGCAAGCAGCGGCGACGCAAGAAGAAGCAACGTGCACCGCCAGTGCCGTCGTCATCCCGCACTCTCGGCGACTTTATGCCTCCCGAAATGGGCATTCCTCCCAGAATCCGCCCAGCGGTGGATGACTCTTCGAGCGACAGTCAAGGGTACGCTTCGGTTAATACCGTGGAGCTGGTAAAGCCCTATATGACCCCCGACGAGGGGGAACCCCAAGCAGACCTCCCCAACGTTTCCAGCCGCCGTCAACGTCGGCGGAATCGCAATCGCGCCGGTCATCGAGGTACGTTAGCAGGCATTTGTAGCCAAGCCGTGCACGCTACCGAGACCAGGCAGCAGGCTCAGCACAGATCTCAGCACGCGCAGACCCATCCAATACCCTCGGCTCTACCTCCACCGCCGTTCGTGTTGCTGGATCCGGGAGAGCCGCCTCGTTCGTATCACAGCCAGTCTTGCCCGGCGACAGGCCAGCCTCTGCTGTCCGATCCTAGCCCGGCGACTACTCTTAAGGCTTCTACTGGTAGGCACCAAGATGTACCCAGTACTAGTTAATCGCCGGTTCAGCCAGCCGGACCCGCTGTGTATCCAAATGCCGAACGACCTTCTGTAAGCAGAGGTTCGCGTTTGGCACGAAAGTACGATGTTCTGAAGCATCTAGCCGGCATCCCGGCGAGGCTTTCCATCCTCGAGGCCCTTCTCCTGTCATCTGAAATGCGCGAGGCACTTGCCGAGGCCCTAAGGAGCCTCCTCCAGTTCGAGACGGAAGTGGCAGCCGCGGAAGCCTTCCATACCGAGACGATTGAAAATGCCGAATGCCAGGAGGTTATCTCGTTCTCCGGTGAAGATGAAGACCCTCCTATACAGGGGCACATTCTCCCACTGTATATCACTGGCCACTTCAACGGTGTGGAAGTCCGCCGATGCCTCGTTGATACGGGTTCTGGAATCAACCTAATTCCGACCCGGACACTGCGAAAGCTGGGTCTGTCCGAAGGTGATTTGACTCCCTCTGACCTCAGGATCCAGGGGTACGACAGGACAGAGCAAACCCCAGTCGGCAAGATCCGCCTGAAGACCCAGTTCGGTGGCTTAATTGCCAGCACCGAGTTCATGGTTGTTTCTCAGGACACCGCCTACAACGCATTGATGGGTAGGCAATGGCTCCATCTGCATGCAGCGGTCCCCTCGTCGTATCACCAGTGCCTTAAGTACTCACTCAAAGGTCGAGTAGGCGTGCTCCAAGGAGACGCTTCCCCTTTCGCTTCTTGTGAGGCCCGCTATCTGGATGCGGGTTATTACAAAAGCAAGGACAAGCAAATCCTGGTAAGCGAGGATGAGCCCGTCCCAATCACAAGTGATCCCTGGGCAAGCATGGACGACGCCTACATCCTCCCGATCCACCGGTTGGAGGCCACGACCCCCGACATGGGACAATGTTTTGTTGTTTCGGGTACGCAAGGAAGGCATGTTCCCGTGTCCAAGCGACGGTGGAAAATCACCTCGTACTCCTACATCAACCAGGCTCGGGTCATCCCGGAACCTCCTACCCCTGTACGGTACCGGGACGTCAAGCTGATGACAACGGCGGTGCGCCATACATGTCTATTTCGCTGGGCTGGAATTAACCGACTCAGGCCGACACTTCACCACTGCTTTGATATCATCAAGCGTGTCCCCTTAGGCCGAAGGCCAGATGGGATCGGATCAAATGCATTCATTGCTATGGTATCAACGACAAGTGAGTCTCCTGATGTGATGACCGCTGCTGATCAAGCCGGCACCAGCTACCCCTCGGGTTTTGAGAGCCCAGAAGTATCTTCCGTCGCGGGAAGTCCCCCCACGGCTGGGGAGGAAGACTTGGAGGATGCTCCACCAGCCTTTGAAGAAGGCGTCTCTACCACGGTTGATGAACTAGTACAGATGAACCTTGGTAGCGAGGCAGATCCAAGACCCACATTGATCAGTGCGGCCATGTCCCTCGAGGAGCGGCAGCAGTATGTAGACTTCCTCAAACAGCACCGCGATGTGTTTGCCTGGAGTTACAATGAGATGCCAGGGCTGGATCCCCAAGTGGTCGTCCACCGTCTGGGCCTCCCAGCAAAACATCGTGGGTTCAAGAAGCCTCCCAGGAAAATGCACCCTTCTCATGGTGCTATGGTTGAGGCCGAAGTTGACAAGCTTATCAAAGCCAAATTCATTAAGGAGGTCCAGTACCCCAAACGGCTCGCCAACATTGTGCCGGTCAGGAAGAAGAATGGGCAGATCAGAGTCTGCATCGACTTCCGCGATCTCAATCGCCACTACCCAAAGGATGACTTCCCACTCCCGGTGACGGAGCTGTTGATTGACGCCACGGCCGGGTTCCAAGCCCTCTCTTTCATGGATGGGTATTCCGGGTATAACCAGATCCGGATGGCCCCCGAAGACGAGGAGTCCACTGCCTTCAGGGCTCCCCAGGGTACCTTTTGCTACCGGGTAATGCCATTCGGTTTGAAAAATGCAGGTGCCACTTATCAGAGGGCCATGCATCGCATATTCAAACCGATCCTCGGGACATTGGTGGAATGCTACGTGGATGACCTTGTAGTCAAATCACGCCAGCGCTGGGACCATCTCAAAGACCTTGAGAAAGTGTTCGGTTTCATCCGTTCCCGTCACCTGAAGATGAACCCGCTGAAGTGTGCCTTCGGGGTCACCTCCGGGAAGTTTCTGGGCTTTGTTGTCAGATATCGAGGTATGGAGATCGACTCGGAGAAGATCAAGGCCATCAGCCAAATGCCTCCCCCGAGCAACATTCGGGAGCTTCGAGGCCTGCAAGGCCACTTAGCCTATATACGCCGATTCATTGCGAATTTGGCTGGCAAGTGCAAGCCCTTTTCCTGGCACATGAAGAAAGACGCTGCCTACGAATGGGATAAGGAGTGTCGGGCCGCCTTCGAGGAAATCAAGCAGTATCTGCTCCAACCTCCGGTCTTGATGTCACCCGTCTCCGGAAAGCCGCTGGTCCTTTACGTGACCGCCCTGGAGAGATCCCTCGGTGCGCTGATCGCCCAGAAGAATAACGAGGGCACTGAGAACAGTCTCTACTATCTCAGCCGCATGCTTCTCGATACGGAGGTCAGATACTCCCCTATCGAAAAGAGCTGCCTTGCGCTAGTCTTCATTGTGCAGAAGTTGCGACACTACCTGCAACACCACGAGGTACAATTGATCTCTCGGGTAGATCCGCTGAAGTACATCCTGAACCGCCCCATGCTGACTGGACGACTAGCACGGTGGGCGGTGATTCTCCAGCAATTCGATATCAGGTTCGTGCCTCAGAAGGCCGTTAAGGGACAAGCGTTGGCAGACTTTTTAGCTGCCCATCCAACCTCCGCGGATCAATCCCTGGACCTGGATTTTCCCAACGAGATGATCCTCTCATTCGATCATGCTGCCCCATGTTGGCAAATGCATTTCGACGACGCCTCCCGGAGCCCCACCGGTAGAAGGCTCAACGACCCCAAGCTCAACAGAGTGGGTCTGGGTATTGTTTTCATTACCCCGGCACAAGCCGTCCTGCCGTACTCGTTCCTGCTGTCAGAAGGTTGTACAAACAGCGAGGCAGAGTACCAGGCTCTCATTACCGGCCTCGAGTTGGCCCTTGAGATCCATGTTCCCCATCTGCATGTGAAGGGAGATTCCGAGCTGGTAATCAGACAGGTTAATGGAGACTACGTCGTCAGGAAGCCAGAGCTTGCACCGTTACTGGAGTACACCCTCCTCCTAATGGCCCAGTTCTCTCCTCGGCCAGAGGTTACCCATGTTCCACGATCGCAGAACGGACAAGCGGACGCCCTGGCTGGCTTAGCTGCGTCGCTCGCAGAACCCGAGCAAGATGATCTGGTCATACACGTGGCCCACCGGAGAGTCATTGCTCCCGTCACCCAAGAGGACCGTGACAGCCTGCGGGTAAGTCATCTCACCGCCGGACCCTCCATATCGGGAGTCCCGAGTTCGTTAGACGCAGTGGTTGAAACCACCCCCGACTGGAGAGCACCTTTTGTCGAGTACCTCCAAAATGGTCAGCTCCCGGACGACCGGGCCTAACGCGAGCGAATCCGACGCCGCGTGCTGCAATTTAGCCTCCAGAGCGGCCCCAGTCTTGAGCAGATCCTCTATAAGCGGAGTTTCGATGGTGTCCTCCTCCGTTGCATCCAAGGAGTAGAGATACCTCAAGCTATGAAAGAGGTTCACGCCGGTTCCTGTGGCGCCCATCAAGCTGGGCCGAAGCTGTCCCAGCAAATCCGGAGGTTAGGGTACTTCTGGCCCTCCATGATCCACGATTTTATTGGGTACGCCAAGAGATTCCACGCGTGCCAAGTACACGCCAACTTCTTGCATAGGCCGCCAGAACCCCTCCACCCCACCAAGTACTCTTGGCCATTTGCGGTATGGGGACTTGATGTAGTGGGACCGTATCCGCCGGCAACATCCCGCCAGTGTAGGTTCATCCTGACTGCTACATATTTCTTCTCCAAGTGGGCAGAAGCAGTTCCGCTCAACGAGGTCAAGGCCCGTTCCATCATTGACTTTGTGAGCTCCAACATTATCCACCGGTTTGGAGTCCCTCACGCTGTCCTCACCGATAACGGCACCAACTTCCGGGCAGCTGAATTGAAGAAATTGTACGCTAAGTACGACATCCGGTCGAACCATACCTCCCACTACCACGCGCAGGCGAATGGTCAGATCGAGGAGTTCAACAAGACCCTCTCTAACATTCTGCAGAAGATGGTTGGTCAGAACAAGAAGAGTTGGCCGGACAAGCTCCCCAACGCCCTCTGGGCTTACCGGACGACGACTCGCAACTCTACCCAGGTGACCCCATATTCCCTGGTGTATGGAGCTGAGGCCGTCCTACCCATTGAGATCCAGCTGCCGTTGCTACGCACTGTAGTTTACGATCACCAGACATCAGATGAGGTAGCCGAGATCCATCTAGCTGAATTAGAGGCACTGGACGAGAACCAGCTCCGTGCCCTGCACAATCTGGAAAGGCATCAGGACAAGATAGCGAGAGCTTTTGACAAGAAGGTTCATCTCCGCTCTTTTCTGCAGGGTGACCTGGTTTTGGCCCTTCGAGCGCCAATGATTCCCGGTAGGAAACCACCCAAGTTAGAACCCAAATGGGAAGGGCCTTATATCATCCATAAGGTTTACCCCAACGGAGCATACTCCTTGGTGACCACAGATGGAGAGCGTGTAACTCCTCCCACCAATTCCAAATTCCTCAAGCGATACTTTGCCTAGGGCAAAAAAAAAGTGGTCCTGCACGACCCTAAACTGCGAGATGGTCCTGCACGACCCTAAACTGTGAGATGGTCCTGCATGACCCTAAACTGCGAGATGGTCCTGCACGACCCTAAACTGCGAGATGGTCCTGCACGACCC
Organism: Viscum album; assembly: GCA_963277665.1. NCBI lineage: Eukaryota > Viridiplantae > Streptophyta > Magnoliopsida > Santalales > Viscaceae > Viscum > Viscum album. The sequence continues at coordinate 479,855,600 of OY728130.1, read as the reverse complement.
TAAACTGCGAGATGGTCCTGCACGACCCTAAACTGGGAGATGGTCCCGCACGACCCTAAACTGCGAGATGGTCCTGCATGACCCTAAACTGCGAGATGGTCCCGCACGACCCTAAACTGCGAGATGGTCCTGCACGACCCTAAACTGCGAGATGGTCCTGCACGACCCTAAACTGCGAGAGGGTCCTGCACGACCCTAAACTGCGACTTGGTCCCGCATGACCTTAAACTGCCTCTCCGTCCTCACTGCAAGACGTTAAACTGCAAGCCAGTCAGGTCTTCCTGACTGGGGCTCAGCCTCAGGCCCCTCGGCCTCTTTGGGCCCCTGGCCCCGTCTCCACCGCGGTCTGGCCCCAGGACCCCTCGTTTCTCTCCGACTTACCCTCTCACGGGATCGTGCGGTACGGTGTAGGACTACGTCCTCACGTTGGGATCATGTACCATACTGTACACATCCCCGAATGAGATGCCCCTCATCCCGCATGACGTTAAACTGCATGTCAAGAACTACGTACGGCTTGATTCCCATTTTCATGGGATATGTAGGAACGCTCAGACGCCTCGTCTTGAGCCCAGCCCCGAGCTTTTCTCTTCCGCTATTCCCCCTGGGGATAGTCTCCTTGGAGGATATTTGCTTAGCAGGGAGTAGGCTTTCTTGGCCCCGCTCATGCAACTCCACTCGCGCAAAGATTGTAAAGTTCGCACCATGCGCCCACTCTCGTTCTTCTACCCTCCCACGTCCTCACCGCATGACGCTAAACTGCATGGCCTTCAAGAACTACGTATGGCTTGATTCTCATCCTTATGAGATACGTAGGAACGCCCGGACATTTAGTCCGTTGGCCCAGCCCAAAAGCCAAAATCTTCCCCTCGGGTCAAGACATGGCAGGGTGCACACTTTTTCCCCGAACCACGTTGAGCAAGCCTCGACCCGGCTGCATATTCCCCCTGGAGGTGTTTTCCCCTTTCGTGGATGAACACAACTGAGCTTCACCTGCTCCTTGACTGGGATTCTATCCCAAGGTGACAAACTTTCCCCAGGTGGTGCTAGCGATTCGGGCCACGACCCAGGATTCTTCATAAGGGTGTACGGTGTGATGTAGGACTGCGTCCTCATTCACGTCGGGATCATGTACCATGCCGTACGCCCTCCCTTTACGAGGCTCAGCCTCAGGACCCTTGGCCTCCTTGGGCCCCTGGCCCCCCGTCCTCATGTAAGACGTTAAACTACAAACCAGTCAGACCTTTCTGACTGATAACTTCCCCTTTTCTCCGGGCCACGGTCCAGGATTCCTCACCCGGACTGTACGGTGTGGTGTGGGACTACGTCCTCATTCACGTCGGGATCATGTACCATGCCGTACAACTCCCCTTACGAGGCCCAGCCTCAGTCCCTTTGGCCTCCTTGGGCCCCTGGCCCCACGTCCTCATGTAAGACGTTAAACTACAAGCCAGTCAGGTCTTCCAGACTGATGCCTGACCTTAGGCCCCTTGGCCTTTCCGGGCCATAGCCCAGGTTCCCCCCTTACCCAGGGTGCGTGGCGCAGTGTAGGACTGCGTCCTCATTCACTTCGGCTTCTTCGCCATACCGCACACCTCCCTTGTTTCGGAGTATATTACTCCCCTCCTCGTCCTGCATGACGTGAAACTGCATTTCAAGAACTATGTGTGGCTTGATTCCTATCCTAATGGGATACGTAGGACCACCTGAACGTCTAGGCTTCGGGTCCAGCCCCATCTTTCGGGAATCCCCATCCCATCTTGGCCCCTTGGCCTATCCTTCCTCCATGAGGGGACCATATGGTGTAGTGTGGGATCATGTCCTCATTCCCGAGGATCTCGTAATGACTACGCCATGCTCCCACCCCCTACTGAGTTGTTTCGTCGATACCTTTTCTTCGGCGGTTCACCAATGTGCTTAAGATTACTCTGGTTTATTACCTGGAATGCCAAACTTTACTCGGACACGTCCGCACCCACTTTCCAGGCTTTGCGTATCCCCGCATCAGGGCTTCCATCATCTTTCACACCCGGAGGGACCCCCAAGAACGGCCTGGATACTACGCCCAAGGGCTCTCCTACCGATACGGGCCAACGCCCCCAGGGTTTCGGACAACAAATCGATAAAATCCCGCGTTGCGAATATGGTCAGCGGTCGATGCTCGTTTGTTGTTCCCACCTCAGGCTAACGCGATACAGACGCTGTGTTTCCGTCATGGATAACAGTTTTCCTCTGTCGTCACGCCAACCTATTAAGCCCAAATGTCGGGTACACAATTCACACCCTTCATCACTCCATCATGTCCAAGTAGAGTCTTGGGACTCTTGGTACTTTTCCCCCATGCACGTCTGCGCGTTCGAGGAACAAGCTACATCAAAGGTGTCCTTCGAAACTCTCTGCTGACTCCCCTTTGATGGACGCCCCAAGTATTGCAATGAGGATACCCCCCTTGTTTCCCACACCGAGTTTATCTCACGTGGGCTTAGGGATTGGGTTAACATCTGTGCTTACTCGGGAGTTGTCACCATCCACGGTCCGAGCTCTAAGACCATAAACTAAGACTCTCATCTGGAACTACGTTCAAGACCCCTTGTCTTCGGACCCAGCCTGAGTTCAGCAAATTTACCTCTCTAATCCTGCCTTCAGGACCCTGATCACAGGGCTGCATGGCGCAGTGTAGGACTACGTCCTCATTCACGTCGGGTTTGCAACAACTGCACCACGCACACCCCCATTCTAAGGTTCAGTCCTCCTGTTCCCTGTCCTGCATGACGTTAAAAGGCACCCTTCAGAACTACGTATGGCTTGATTCCCATCCTAATGGGATACATAGGACCACCTGGATGTCCAAAGTTCGGGTCCAGCCCCATTTCCCGGTCACCCTCAAAGTTGAGTCCCTTGACTCCTTGCAGTGGTTCACCCATGTATTAAGAGCACTCTAGTCTAGGACCAAGAGTGTCTGATTCAACTTAATCAAGTTCCTTCCACTTGTCAAGCTTCGTGTTCCCCTCTATTCGGACTTTCATCATCTTTTATACCCGGAGGGACCCCCAAGAACGGCATGGATACTACGCCCAAGGGCTCTCCTACAGATACGGGCCAACGCCCTCCAGGGTTTCGGACAACAAATCGATAAAATCCCGCGTTGCGAATATGGTCAGCGGTCGATGCTCGTTTTGTTAGTCCTCATTTCAGGCTAACGCGACAGGATGCTGTGTTGCGAACATGGTCAGCATTAATCCTCTGTCGTCACGCCAGCTCCTTTAGTCCTTGAATGTTGGTTTCATGATTCACACATTTCCACCCCATCATGTCCAGGTGAAATCTCGACACTTTTGGCACTATCCCTCAGTGCACCTTTGCATGTTAGGGGGACAAAGCTGCAATCTAGCGCCCTTTGGGGCTCCCATGGTCCGAGCTCTAAGACCATAAACTAAGATCCATTCAGGACTGCGTTCAACTTGATTCCCATCCTCATGGGACACGTAGGACCGCCTAGACGCCCTGTCTCTGGGTACAACCCATTCAGGAAGCCAGTCTCTCTCCCTGTTTCCCCTCTCTATAGGCCCCTCAGCCTAAGGTTTCTCTCTCCGGATGGCGTACAATCTGATGTGGGATCATGTCTCCGTCAATTGTGTTTTATAACACTGCGTACATTTCCCGCCTAACATCGTCTCTGCTACGTCCGCGCTGCATGACGATAAAATGCATGCTTGGTCCTATCATACGACCCTAAACTGTGACATTATCGTCCTGGCCGCACGACGAAAAACGGCACCGCATTATGGTGACCTCACTGTAGAGGACATCACCTTGGGTATTGGTCACATTCCATGCCATTTGTCAACGCCCATCACGGCTTGATTCTTGTGGCGACATCACGACCTACTGTTCTAGGCCTGTCGCTTCACAAAAAAAAAACCATTCACCTTAAAGAACAAACAAGATACATCAAATTCCGCTTCTTTAGTGCAAGGGCTATGCCCACACTTCCCTTTTCCTCTGGCACTGGTACCTTACCGTGCCACCTTCTAGAACTACGTATGGCTTGATTCTCATCCTTATGAGATACGTAGGAGCGCCCGGGTACTTCCCCGCGGGCCCAGCCTAACCCTTGTGTTCGGTCCCTCGACTCGAGCATTTCCCCAGAGAATGCATGGTAAGCAGGACTATGTCCTCATTCACGTCAGGTTTTGATGTCATGCGTCCCCTGATCCCCTTTTCCCATCCATGGTCCGAATTCTATGACCCTAAACTAAGATCACCCCAAGGGAAAGGAATCTGCTCCCTCTCTCTAATACGTTTCGTTGCCGTATTCAGATGTGTTTTGACGAAAAGACCGAAGCATGGGATTTTCACAGGGACATTCCCCTCATCTCATGACCAAGCTTCGTGAGCTCGCTATTTGGATCCTCATCCTCTTCCACATACAAAAGGACCCTCAGACGACGTGGATACTAAGCTTAAGGGATCTCCATGAATGCTGAACCTAAGGGCCCTTCAATCGTTTCGGGCCAACGTCCCTACGAATATTTGACAACATTTGCGACATGGTCCCGTGTTTCGAAAATGGTCAAAAGTTGACCCTCATTTGTTTGTCCCCATTTTAGGCTAACGCGATAGGATGCTGTGTTGCGAATATGGTCAGCAGTAATCCTCTATCGCCACGCCGCCATCATCGTGATCCGAATCTCGAGCGTCATGATTCACACATTTCCACTCCCTCATGTTCAAGTGGAACTCCATCATACTCGGCTCTTTCTCTTCGCGCATCTAGGTGCGCTGAATGATCGTGTTAGCGTCATCAGGCCGGTAGTCACCGAGCATCCCTTTGCCCTAACCTGCCCCTCTCTGCGTCGGGAAATTCCCACCACTACTGCTTGTTTCCCACACCGAGCATGACTCACGTGGGCTTAGTAGTTTTGGCTGGATGTGTACCAACACGGTTAGGCTGCTCCTCGTCCAGTATGACGTTAAACTGTGCTTCCAGAACTACGTGCGGCTTGATTCCCATCATCACGTGGGATACGTAGAGACACCCAGGCATTTCACCTAGGGTTCAGCCCCTGGAATCACGAAATCTTGTTCCTCCCCATTTCCAGCCCTCGCCAGAGAGGCCCTATCTGGAAGAAAGAATGATCCGGGATCAGACTGATGTGCCCATCTGGCATACTCCCTCCACGGTGGTGCAACTACCAAGGTGTTGGATTCTGTTTGAACAAACCACCACTCCATGTTCCACGCTTTGCGTGTTCCTTATTCGGACCCTCGTCCTCTTTCATGTCTGAAGGAACCCCCTAACGGCCTGGTCTTATGCCGCATCGGCTCACCTACCGTCCTGGGCCAACGTTCCGGAAGACTGGTCATGTCTGGAAGGACCCCCTAACAGTATGGATGTCTGACCTATGGTCCACCAACTGTCCTGGGCCAACATCCTGAAAGATTGATCGACAACAAATTGATAAAATCCCGCGTTGCGAATATGGTCAACGGTCAATGCTCATTTGTTGTCTCCATTTCAGGCTAACGCAGTAAGGATACCATTTGTCCGCCACGGTTAGCGGTTGTCCTTTATTGTCACGCCATCCCCACAGTGTTCCGAATTTGGGCACCGTGATTCACACTTCCCATTTTCATCTTTTTGAACCGATTTCAGCGCCCCTGGTGTTGCCCCGTTCGTGCATAAGAGCACGTTGGAGAAACGGTAATTCGGCTATCCTGAAAGTTCCTCCTCCGATCAAGCCTTCCCCATCTTTCGGGAATCTGGACTGGCTTGAGGAATTGTCGTCAAACGTCCCGCATACATTGTAGGGATGTAACAAGGCAATTCAACAGTGGAAATCGTGCGTGCCACGGAACTCAAAACAAAGGAGAAAGAAAGAGTTGAAGCACAAAAGTGTTAATAAAAGTTTCTTTCGGGTTCGCTACAATACTCGGGGGTTGACTTCCCCCATGGACGGGTTGACTCCGTCAAAAGAGCGTTGCAGCTCCGCCACCCATTGACTTGCGGCGTCCAAAGCCTGTTGCCGCTGATTCAACTCCCGCTCCTCTTCAGCAGCGGCGGGGCGTAATCCGTCAACCCTGGACCTGGCCCTTTCTACCTCGTCTCGGACGGCAGCCATCATTCTAGAGGTTTGCCCCATATGTTCCTCATCCTTCGCTAGCTGGGCCTTCAATTGTGAGACCAGCTCGGACTGCGCATCGAGAGTGGCTGAATGCTCGTTGGCCCGGATCTGCATCTGTTGGACCTCGCCTTCAGCCTCCTGGAGCTTCCTAATGATGGTCGCCTTCCTCCGCTGCCATCCCACGCTCAGCCCACAATCATGCTCCCGGATCTTCTCAGCCATGAGGTCTCGGATGAGCGCGTGAGGGCGTTGGGCATCCACTCCCCCGGCACACAGTTCGCGCAACCGCGAGCGGAGCCTATCCATTTCGGCCAGCCATTGGGCTTGGGGAGTGTCCCTGATAAAGCGCGTGATCAGCTTCCACGACCGGCGGTGAACTATGCTGCTGTCTTCCTCATCAGAGGCCGTTTCGTCCCAATCTGCGCGGTCGGCAGGCTCGTACGCAGGATATGCCTGCAGGAATTCCTCAGTGGGATCTGCATCTGGCGTTGAGTCTGGTACGGCACCTGACGCCGGCGCAGGCACGACAGGACTGGGACCGACCGGTTGATCCTCTTCCTCAGAGTCCACCTCGATGACTTCAGGTATGGCCCTGCTGGTGGTCCCGCCAGTGATGGTGTGCGCCGCAGCTTGAGGAGGTGAAGGGACTATCGTCACCATCACCGGCATGCCCCTGGGAGGGATGACGCCAGACATCCCGACCAGCCTCGCTGCAGCAGCCCACGCCAGTCGGAGAACTGTATGATAGAAAGAGACATAAACGTTAGTTGGCATGGCCCACATGTGGCAACGAGGAGACCGGTGGAGGAGACTTACGAAGATCAACTTCCGAGCGCTTCTCCTGGGCCGATACTGATGGGACCCCGAGACGAGGCCCCCCGTATACTGTTGGAAGGTATGGAGACTTCAGAGGAGCCACCTTAGACCCCCTGGTCCCACCAGATGCAGAACTAGACGCAGCCATAGGCGCGGGTTCCGAAGGTCCCACGACATCACCCGCCAAGGAGCGAGAACGAGGCCTACGAACAAGTTCCTCCTGCATGGCTCGAACATTGGTGAGAAGTCCATAGGGATTCAAGAACAGATCGTAAGAAGAGAATTTCGGAATTCTACCTCGAGAGCCTCCGCGAAGTCGTCGGATTCTGAGCTTCGGTCTCCGACCTCGCCCTCCTCCAACGGGCTCCCTCCTCCAGCCTCGTCCCCCTGAGAAGAGTCCCCTGATTCCTCCGGCAAGGGGAAGCGCTCCCTCAGATCGGCAGCCGATAGCTGCGGGGGCACCGTCTGATTTAACAGTACCCTCACCCGGTCTGTCATTGGGCGAGGGACACCACTGGAGTGGACGTAATCCTCCAGCTCGTTCAAGTATTGCTCCGCCTCCGCCGGAGACACCATGAATCCAGCCCGAACTGGGCCTATGCCCGGCAGTTTCATCCCGAGGCGATTCAAGTGGGCCCACATCTCGGGTGGGCTGAGGAATTGCCGGTTGACATCCCAAATTTCCCAAGCTTCCGGAAAGACGGCATCTTCTGCCATGTCGATGTGACGCAGCCGCTTCCCTGGAGCCTGAGCGGATATCCGACGGAATCCCCTCGGTGGCCGCCCCTCCGGATGACCCTGCTCTCCCGGAACCACCGGATCCGCCGCTGCTGCCATACCCTCGGCCGGTGCGGGTCTCTCTGCCATGGCAGCCCCGCTGCCGTGGGCGGCCCTAGCTGCCCTCCGACCCCGACCTCGAGATAAAGGAGGCCCACCGTCACCAACCCGGATCGTTGGCTGCTTCAGCATCTCCCCGGGGTAAGCGGCCTCCCAGCTGATGGCGTACTCCTTCACTAAGCCAAAGGCGGCGGTGGACGGAGGCAATGTGATCTGCATCTTTCCATCCTCACGTGTGAACATGAGCCACAGCTGCCTCATCACACACGGGTGCTCCTCATGACGCACCTCCCAGTATACCTACGGGGTCAGCCGCTGGAGGCACCAGAACTGCCTCGCAAAACGATACGGGGTGTACGGTTCACAGATTGTCTCACGATCTATCTGAGCCACCAAAACTCCACCTCGGAAGGCCAGGAGGTAAGCCTGATGTTCTTCCGTTCCCCGTCCATCATCAGTAAGCCTCCCCGTCGGCAGTGGGAAGGGATGAAAGTTGAACTCGTCCGCCCTCCACACCCTATTCAGCACCATCGGAATGGCCAGTTTGAATGGGAAGCTCCCAACTGCGTTCAGAATGGAGGGGCGAAAGTCTGACCCCGGTGGAGAAATGGGGTTCGGATACTCGTAAATCCCCCTGATATGCGCCGTGATCCACCCATACAGGAGGTGGAAGGGCCCACATATTCTTGGCGGCTTCTTTCCCTCGCTAATACGCCGCAGCATTCTGTATAGTTTGGCGAGCATCGGGATCCCCAGGTTGATCCACTGCCCCATGGCCAACATCGATGCCATGATGAACGAGCTGGGCCGTACCCCCATGCTTGTATCTCTCACTGGTTGGATCTACCCACAGATGTGAGCCGAGATGAACGCCGCCAGCCTGACTATTGGCTGTTTTTCGGTGCTAACACTGAAACCCCAAGTCTTCCATTGGCTGTCCTCCAAGACCCGCCAGTACGAGTGTCCCTTGCCCCGCTGGGCTGCCCTCGGACAAGTTCAAGGCCTTGGAGCGAACTCTCGATCTTCTGGGAAGTTCAGGAAGCATTTGAACCATCTTCTGAAGTGGACATCCCTCACCGCTTCCTTGTCCTCTCCAGGGACAAGCGCCATCAGCACTGACGCCAGCCGTGGCATTTGCTCAGCATCTCCCCACACGTTGGCAACGTGGAGGAACTCGTCATACATGACCCCCAAGATCGGGACCCCGGAAATCTGGTGGACATCCCACAGGCTGATGCCCACCTCCCCGTGATGTAGGTGAAAAGTGTTGGTCCTAGACGACCATCTACTCATCAGTTCCGGCATCAGCTGCTTTGGTTGGTAAATGTGGAACTGGGAGGCCCATGCCGCCTCATACAATCCCACTCTCCTCAGCTCGGCCTCGAACTCCTCGCAGGAGGCGCCTACCCAGTAGGCCCAGGCCCAGTCATCGGTGAAGTTGCCGCCCTGGCGCAGGTCCCACTCATCGGACCATCCCTTCTTTGGATCCTGCAGAGCCACCTTCAGCATGGTGCGGTAGAGAGGAGGGGACGTATCTGGTTGCAGTGGCCTCCCGTCAATGTCGTTCACATGATTGTAGAGGCAATCAGCGGTAACGGGTGTGAAATCCTCCCGTGCATGACCATCAGCCGCCCTGAACCATTGGTGCTGGCATGGTGTGCTCCTGAACCAGCAAGCTGGTTCATCCCTTCTTGCCTCAGGGATGAAGACGTCATCCCTCAGCCCGAAGCCGTACAACGGCAGTTTCTTGCACTGCGGGTAATCCTTCTGACCTTCCGACAGCAGGTCTGTCAAGGAAGTGTGGTCCGAGTGGCTCCGAATCATTTCCCCCAGGCCTGGATGGTTGGCCATCTCATCTCGACGAGCATCATCTGCGAGGACCCCCAAGACAGCTTCTTGATGGGCCATTTTAACTCTGGCCCTCAGAAAAAAATTCTTTCAGATGGATCGCGAAGCTCGATCGCGAAGCCGGATCACGAAGGTCGGTCAAAAGTTCAAAACCGCGAATTCCGGCCAAGACAGACACGCAAAGGTTCGCTTGGCGCGGACGCGGAGTCGGAGACTCGCGGTTCACCGCGGAGCTCGATTCGCGGAGTGCTATCGCGGAGTACGCGGAGCTTCGCGAAATCGAGAGCGCAAAAAAGACAAGGCACGTAAAGACAAAAGAGGGCGGACCCCCAATTTATAGGCGACGACCCCGGAGCATCGCGGCGCGCCTCACCCGCGTGAAGCATCGCTGCGCGTCCGGATCCGCGGCCCTGGCGAGCAGCGCGGGCCCCCCTTCGCGATGACGCATTGCGAACCACCGACGGTTTTGGCGATTATCCCTCAGACTTCGAACCTTCGCCCTCCGCGGATCCAAGTCTGAGGAGGAGCATTTGTTGGCGCCAAAAATGTGGCCCGAAAGGAAGGAATGAAAAAGACAGCCGGTGCGCTGCCTCGCGAAGCCCAGCCGCGAAGCACAGCCGCGACGCACAGCCGCGAAGCACAGCCGCGACGCACAGCCGCGAAGCACAGCCGCGAAGTCCCGCCGAGAAGCGTCCCCACCTTGGCGGCCCCGCGAAGCACCGGAGGTGGTAATCCTCCGCAAACCGGTTTGACTTTCGCAAGCCGCTGCGAAGCTCCGGAGGTGGTAATCCTCCGCGAACCAGTTTGACGTTCGCGAGCCGCTGTGAAGCTCCGGAGGCGGTAATCCTCCACGAACCCGTTTGACGTTCGCGAGCCGCCGCGAAGCCCCGAAGGCGGCGCGCGAGCCCTGCTTCGCGGCGCCCCTTCCCTATAAATACTCGACTCCCCCTGAGTCCCCGAGACGGACAATCTGACCTTTCGGCTTCTCCTCTCCCGAATCGCGAAGCACGCTTTGCCCCGGGAATCATGAGCTCCGCGAGGTATTTCTACTTTGCGAGACGACTCTGATTTGTTTCGTTTTGAGCCCCTCTTCCGAGAGGGATTCCCTTCGCGAAGCTCAAGGGCGTTCGCAAAGGAAGGGGATTCCCAAGGGAACCCGGGCAGCCGCGGAGCACTTGGGCTTCGCGAAACACCCAACCCATACGAGTAATCCTTATGCTAAGGCAGGATCGCTCCACTTCGCGAAGTACACTGCTTCGCAGGACCCTGCTTCGCGAACCACTCTTTCTTCGCGAGGCAGTGCTCCGCGAACACTGTTTCACTTCGCGAAGCACCTCCCACTCACACCAATGCCCCATACTAAGGCTAAGTCACCCCACTTTGCAAAGCACACTCCTCTGCTTAGAGATTCTTCTTTCCGTGTGACCCTCCAGGTTTGCATGATGTGATTTCAAAGTCCCATGGACAACACCTCCCGTAGCGTTGCTTCGCCTAATGCTTCTTCGCATAGGCATGCTAACGGCTATTTCTTCTTCGCATATCCACGCTAACGTGGACCCCTCGATGGTTCCTCCCACGACCCCCCTTTACCATGGCCTTACCGACACCTTCCCTTCCCCAAGGACCAGAGGGTACCGGTTATGTAAGCCCTAGGGGTTTGGAGTGAACCCACCTCGTCCGAGCTGCAGGACGTTAAACTTCCAAGCACCACGTCCTCAACACATGATGTTAAACTGTGACCCAACCTCGTCTCCCTCACGAAGGGTCCCCCCAACTCGAACATTTTTTACACCACTCGTCTCCACGGGAATGGAACTCTTCCGCACATCGAATGAGATCCTCCTTGTCGGAGTGGTGTATGTTCGCAGGGGAAGGGCTTCCTCAGAGCGTAAGCCCCTAACCTTTGGTACGGATGATTGCACCCGTGCATCTCGGTACTTCCCCACTACCAAGGTCAGTGGAGGACGTGATAGGGAACGAGGCACCTCCCATCGTCGGACCAAGGTCCATCTTCCCCGCGCTTTGTCGCGCCATGGGCCTCCATCCTGGAGTAAGTCCCAACAACATGGGCCGCCCAATGCGTAAGCCCCTCTTCGCTTCTCACGGACGCACCCTTCGCGACGTGATCGTCAGGTCCGTGCAACCTCTTGTTTCTCACACCGAGCATGACTCACGTGGGCATAGAGTGAGAACCGACCCTGACAACACCCCATTTGAACTACGAGGTCTTTGATCCATGTCAAGGCATGGTATGTAGGAATCCTCCATGAGGTTCAAGCCCACCCGTCGCTCATTCACGTCGGGTCCCATTCTAGTCCAGCGGTAAGCCGTTGTGACCTTTTGAACTACGAGGTCTTTGATCCATGTCAAGGCATGGTACGTAGGAAGCCTCCATGAGGTTCAAGCCCACAAATAGTGGACCAAGGTCTACTTTCACGTCGGTTCACCGACAAAACCCCTTTTGAACTACGAGGTCTTTGATCCATGTCAAGGCATGGTACTTAGGAAGCCTCTATGAGGTTCAAGCCCACCCGTCTTTCACGTCGGGTTTCACCCCCGTCCAGCACGACGTTAAACTGCAATTCCGGTCCAGTGGTAAGCCATTGCGACCCACCCCATTTGAACTACGAGGTCTTTGATCCATGTCAAGGCATGGTACGTAGGAAGCCTCCATGAGGTTCAAGCCCACCCTTCGCTCATTCACGTCGGGTCCCATTCTAGTCCAGCGGTAAGCCGTTGTGACCTTTTGAACTACGAGGTCTTTGATCCATGTCAAGGCATGGTACGTAAGAAGCCTCCATGAGGTTCAAGCCCACCAATAGTGGAACAAGGTCTACTTTCACGTCAGTTCACCGACAAAACCCCTTTTGAACTACGAGGTCTTTGATCCATGTCAAGGCATGGTACGTAGGAAGCCTCTATGAGGTTCAAGCCCACTCGTCTTTCACGTCGGGTTTCACCCCCGTCCAGCACGACGTTAAACTGCAATTCCGGTCCAGTGGAAAGCCATTGCGACCCACCCCATTTTAACTACGAGGTATTTGATCCATGTCAAGGCATGGTACATAGGAAGCCTCCACGAGGTTCAAGCCCACCCGTCGCTCATTCACGTTGGGTCCCATTCTAGTCCAGCGGTAAGCCGTTGTGACCATTTGAACTACGAGGTCTTTGATCCATGTCAAAGCATGGTACGTAGGAAGCATCCATGAGGTTCAAGCCCACCCGTCTCTCATTCACGTCGGTTCCCATTCTAGTCCAGCGGTAAGCCGTTGTGACCTTTTGAACTACGAGGTCTTTGATCCATGTCAAGGCATGGTACGTAGGAAGCCTCCATGAGGTTCAAGCCCACCAATAGTGGACCAAGGTCTACTTTCACATCGGTTCACCGACAAAACCCCTTTTGAACTATGAGGTCTTTGATCCATGTCAAGGCATGGTACGTAGGAAGCCTCTATGAGGTTCAAGCCCACCCGTCTTTCATGTCGGGTTTCACCCCCGTCCAGCACGACGTTAAACTGCAATTCCGGTCCAGTGGTAAGCCATTGCGACCCACCCCATTTGAACTACGAGGTCTTTGATCCATGTCAAGGCATGGTACGTAGGAAGCCTCCATGAGGTTCAAGCCCACCCGTCGCTCATTCACGTCGGGTCCCATTCTAGTCCAGCGGTAAGCCGTTGTGACCATTTGAACTACGAGGTCTTTGATCCGTGTTAAGGCATGGTACGTAGGAAGCCTCAATGAGGTTCAAGCCCACCAATAGTGGACCAAGGTCCCCCAATTATGTCGGTTCGCCGACACCCATTTCCCGTCGTTCATTCACGTCAGGGTTCACGAACGTCCCGCATGACGCTAAACTGTATTCTCCGAACTACGAGGACTTTGATCCATGTCACGGCATGGTACATAGGAAACCTTCCCAAGGTTCAATCCCACCATTAGTGGACCCACGGGTCTACTTTCACGTCGGTACGCTGACAACATTCATCGAGCCAAGGTCCAGCTTCACGTAGGTTTACCGGCACCATCCCGAACTACGCGGACTTTGATTCCCTGCCACGGGGATACGTAGGAAGCCTCTTCAAGGCTCAAGCCCAACTTCACTGTCGCCCCCTGCGATGGTCCCATTTCATTCCCCCTCCACTTCATTCATTCATCCACCACCCATCTTGATTCTCACCCGGGCCGCCACATCCCGGTGGGATCATGCCATCTACCTCCTCGCTGCTCCTAGCGGCGCATGGGCCGCTTTCCACGCGTAAGCCCCATCATATCTCTGGGTCGTTGTCCTCTGTGTACTCCCCTATTCATCAACCTTTTCCCCTCTAGGGAGTGCACCACCTCGGATCCGTCCTCATTGGGAGTTCTGATCCATCGCCTTGGTAAACCTCCCAGGTGTTCCCTACTAGGGATATACCAATCTGGTCCGTCTCTATGGGACGTTCTGATCACCCTCATTCCGTCTCCGCAAGACGTTAAATTCGCGGCCTACCTCGTGATAAACATGAGATGCCTGAGGAAAACCTCGGATGGAACGCCTTTGGTGTAACCATATCCGCTAGACGTTAAACTCGCGACATACCCTGTGTTAAACACGGGAAGCTGAGGAAAACCTCAGATATGTGTCTATGATACATAATTCCCCGCGTCCGATGTGGGATGCCTCGGGCTTCCACGCCCTCGAGAAGCCTTGTGGTCAAGGATAACAGATAGACATGCCAGGTACCCCAGCATCCAGACACGCTACTGATGCCTCAACGTGACTACTCCCCTGACCGAAGGTTGCTGCCCTGACCGGACCCTTTGGAATGTCCCGACAGAAGCAGTGTAATTAACCAGCGCCCATGGAAACATGGCACTGGGAAGAGTTTTACGAACTACGTATTAAATCTACGAGGGAGACCCGGACTAGGTGATGAGTTCTGAGGAGGAATCCACGGAAGGAAGAACCGACATCCCATCATCCCGTTTCGATCAAGGAGAAGACGTACCTGAACAAGGAATGAATGTCGCCCGCCTTTGGAAAGAGGGAATGCGGGGCAACAAAGCCGCGCGTCCCCCCCTGACAGACGGATGCGTGCGCGCCCCGGCGAAAGCTTCGGAAACACACCCCCAATGCGGTATGCCTCAGTGAACATGGTAAACATCAACCGCACATATCTCATAAGAAATGACATAGGGGTAGGGGATGTGATGGAAGACAGTTACCTCCCATTGGAAACTCACACCGAACATGATGTTGTGAATACTCGAAACCAGAGGGTGGTCCTAAATCTGGGTTCCCCCTCATTCAATCTGACATTTCCTCTCGCATGAAACCAAAATAAAGAGAAGAATAAATTCATGTTCATCTATGAATCCTCTTATCCTAATGCTGAGAGTGTGTCTCTAACCATAGAGTAATGGTTTTCCAAGTAGGAGGAAGAAATGAAAGAGCTCAGGAGAATTAATGTCGAGCTACGTGGAGGGATCTACCTTTCCAGATGTGTTCCCCCCATGGAACGTCAACAGGTGCTCCCAGAAGAGGTTCCCATGCCATAGTAACTCATCTCAGTGAATGAATCCAAGCTCGAATGACCATTCAACCCAGTCCCAGAAGGACATCAAGGCTTTCCCCCACTGGGAAGGTAGCCTGAATATATCCAAGTAAACCCTCCAATGATTCCCCCATCTAGGACCCACCCCAAATTCCAGCAGTGCCAGCATGAACAGTCTAGGAAACTGCCACACCAACTCATGGTCAATCCTAGTAGGATATGAAACAGGGGATCCTAAACACCGTCGATTAGCTAAAGACTCGACTAGAAGACATGGAGGGGCAGAACGCTTTGATACAACCAGAGTGAAAACCCTATCCTGAGTGTGTGAGCAATTTCCTACCACCACCAAACTTCCGGAACCCTGTATTCCTGGTATTCAATAGATCGGGGGACCCAGAATGACATTTGATGCACTATGACTTTTACTACGACCCCAATATGGGCACTCCAGATCTGTAAGAAGACGGAAAACACAAGTGATTAATATGAACCCTGCAAGGCTCAACTTTCATATGGTATACTAGCCTAACATCCAATTCAATTTCTGGATGGGAGGACCTCTGGGGATAGTTTCTCTTCCAGTTTACTTCGATGCTGCCCAGGATGATAATCAGTGATCTCATGAACTGCAAAAAATGAAAGAACGAAAGATTATCATACTTCATTTACAGATGGAAGGGAACAACATATTACCTAAACCAGCCACTCCCCTAGGATGAGATGCTTTCCATGTGCATCAATAACCTTCAGGATGAATTGTGAATGTCGCTCATCCCGGTGAAGTACCCCAGTGGGTTTATAGACTTGTCTACCATTGCTCAAATGATAGAAGACTCATTGCAATAGATCGACCTTAAGTCCAGAGTTTCCACATCAGCCCCAGGGAAAAGAATGGGAAAAGTTGAAGCAGCTTCTGTCACGCTTAAGCCACCCCCGGCACCAGCTCCAATTGTGAGCCCCCCACAAAACCATGTGGGACCTCCTAGATGCCAATAACCACACCCACCTCAACTATACGAGACATGGAGTGCCAAAAAAATCATTTCAAAGAATGAATTAGTATAGTTTACTCATTCCGAGATGACCAGGTCTATGGCTACTTAATAGCTACAATGAATTTCAATTTGCTCCAGCTACTAGATCCAAAGAGATATGATGAACTGGATCTTGATTATCGTTCAAATTATTGTCCCTATCATTGGATACTGGGACATACCATCACTAAGTTCTTTGTTTTCAAGTATCTCCTGCAAAAGATGGGGTATTCCGGGCTAGTCAATTTGGGTCCGCCACCAGCATAAGGGGCATATGATTCCACCTTAGCATCAAGAGATGATGTAGAGTGGCGAACAGTCGCCAGTAAAATGGAGAAAAATTTCGATAACTAGATTACCTGAAAGAATTTCAACCAAGTCCATGGAATCCTCGAGACGTAGTGGAAACAACCAATTATGCCCAAAAAATCACCAAATACAACACAACCATCCTCCTCAGCCCCGCGGTCCTCTAAAATCCAGAAGGGAAGAAAAAAAGAGAAATAAGATGAGATAAAAATAAAGATGAATTCATTGTTGACACTTTCGGACATCATTACAATAGACTTGTTTCAATGGGCCCCGCCCCGCCAAATAGTACAACGGGCACCACTCCGCCAAACGGCTCCATCAGGAGGAGATAGTCAGACAGATTCAGTCTCGATTCAAAAAATGATCTTCGTCTCTGTTAATCTCATTCAATTTATGGATCTATTACCTAATGAAGACTATGGACATGAACCTGAATTCCCCATGCCCAACTAGAGAGATGGAGGACGAGGCTGCAGAGACCAGATGTAAGAACCCAGTTTTTCACTCAGGTACAAATCCTTTAATTTTTTGTCTAAATCTTTACTTTGGACCTAATATGGATGTCTAATGATTTATCAGTGGTTCTTAGGGTGTATGGGGCTTTTTTGGATCTCATGAAACCTCTTTTGGGGAAAACATGCCAGGTTTCACGGTTTTCACATGGTAAGCACACAATTTTCTTAACCGTGAAAATTGTGTTTTTTCGGACAGTGGAACCTCACATGGATTGTGCACGGTTGTGAAGCCAAACTGTGCAAACTCCCCTATTTTGGTGGTTCGGACAGAACCATCTTGCACAGTATGCGCATGGTTTGAAAAACCATGCAGACAAACCGTGAGCATGCTAAAAACATGTGCAAAATGAATAAAACACCCTTAATGATTTATTAATCCTTCCACTTCCCCCTAATCCGAGTTTATGCATGATTGACCTAGTTATCTCTCATTTTGGAGCATTTTGAAGATCCAAACTTATAATCCAAATATCTCTTTCGTCTAACATCTGATCGAGCTTCTATTAATCATGTTTGATGCGCAACGGTATGTAATCGAGTTCTCTTTAACCATTCTTCTTCTCTTCCACTCTTGACCTAGTTATCGTCATGTCAGCATTTTTAAAATTTTCTTAGATCTACTCTGATATGAAGAAAATAAAGGGATGATTCTGGAGGAGAAGGCTCATACAACCCTATGGTGGGTGGTCTATAACTCAACCCTAAAATTTGTTGATTTTGGAATATTTGTGTGTGGCCCACCGGTTTTGTTGGAAACCGTTTCTTCAATTAAAATTTCATGATTATAATCATTATAATCATATGGTTATGATCATTACGAGTATTTGATTAGTTGTAAGTGGTTTCAGCCAAAAATCAATCAGCATCATGTCAAAGGTTAGGCCGTAATTGGGTTTTTAGTGTTTTGATGCATTTGAGCCACCATTCATGAGTCCCTTAACTTGAACTTTCTAAATATTAGTGTTATATTAAAAATGGATTGTTATTATTGAGAATTTAAAATTGGAATGTACCATATATGCTCACCACTTGACCCACCTAAGGTAAGTGCTTACAAATGTTTAGTAAATATGAAATATGAAATGTGAAATGACAAGTATACTAAGTATATAACTTGGCCTTATTAAAATGGATTGAATAAATGTTACATGTTCGTAGCACTGATTTCCATGTTGATGGATGGTAGGGGAGTGAAATTCAATATTTGATTATGCCTTAATGTCTAAATAATACTTGATTAAATGGTTGCAATGCTACTTGGCCTATCCACACTAATGGAAGACAAGGCTTGGACCAATGGTTTCAACTCTAATTGACCTATCCATACTAATGGAAGGAAATTATTGAACCAAATGAATTATTATATGATAACTATATCAAATTGGAATTGACTGGCTCAATCTATTATTAGATTCTTAGAGGAGAATACCTTGGGTCTCGGGAACCCCATTCTGATTCAAGGATATGGTTAGCTTAGACTGATACCCACCTACACTTTGGTTATTGTCTATTCCTTGGATTCCCAGTATACTACCAATGGATACCTTTATTTATTACAAGATACCTCTAATACACTCCTTGGATCTATCATTGACTAGTAGGTTCCATGGTGAAAGCCCATCGGGCACATGTCTTTTCTTAGGTCCATTTTACCTTGGTCGATCACCTTGGAATCGGTAGCCACCTTATTGTGGAATGACTTGGATTACGCTCCTTGGATTACACTCTTACCCCTTAGCTAGACTCAAACACTACTGAGTAAGCTTTCTGTAAGTTTACATTACCCTGGGTTTTACCTTGGAACTCCATCATTGGATATCATTGTCTAGTTGCCTTATTATGTATTGGGACCTTCACTACTTATACTATCACGATATGATGTTAGTGCTAGATATGCATCATGTGACCTATTAAAATTAAATGGCAAATGATTAATTAATGAACTGGTTACATGTTTAGACACCATCCGAGGGATGAAGCATGTACTTGGTTATGTAGTTATATTGTACTGTTGCATTCCTTTATATATGAATACATGCACACTGTTATATTCCATTACAAGGGAAGGATGTTATAGACACTATTGGTTGTGGCCCACTAAGATTTCTATCACACCATCTCTGGGATCCATTTGGTACCTAGAGTAGATTACATGGTTGCGGGTATTGACAAAGGGAATCATGCAACTTCCAATACTTGATTGTGTGCCGAAAGGAAGAAGCTTGATAGCAGATGACCGAGTAGGATCTCAGGATTCTTGGAGTAGAATTTGTTTTATTTTACCTTATGGAACATGTGATGCTTGTTTTCTTGTATCCATGCTTTCCATCTTTCTTGTGACATGACATTACATCATCACTGTTCTAGTTTATATAGTTATTTTTATTCATGTTTATCTATTGGATCAATTTTATTTCTCTATTTATTCATATTTATTTCTCTATTTACTATACATTTATATCTATTCCATTATTATACTCACTACTAATGAGGGAATATTCTTCCCATAAACACACCCAAGACCCTTGCATCTAGTCAGTAGCCTCTGGCATTTGGGAAGATGTGCTTGAGGCCATGTGGCCCACTAGGCTCAGGACCTGTTAAGTGGCATCCAGGTCTAAGTCATCACAAAGTGGTATCAGAGGTCGTTTCTTTTCTTTCATGACTATTTGGAGACAATAGATTGGAGAATAGGAACTCTTGGGACTTGGCTATAATCCATACTTAGGCATCACGAACCCATGTTCGGGGTAAAATCTAAGTTACAAATAATGCAATTGTTGTTCTATTTTGCCTATTACAGTTGATATTATTTCATCGTTGGGTGTGTCACATGTTGTGTGGTGTTTTTAATTATTACTTTTTGGGAATTTATTTTTTCCTTATCCTGATGATATGAGGAATGAATTATTAATATATAAATCATTATAGGTACCTATAATTCACATGTCATGCCTATTTCCATGCCATATAGGTGCATATCACTACCTTGCATTACTTGATATGCTTGTGATTACTGATTGATGTTGTGATAGTTTCTTGTAGTTGTACTAATTTGGCTTCGATTGAGTGATTTCCTATCTCAATTCATGAGGTGTATGTGACCTCATGGATTGGAATGAGTAATTTACAGAGTACAACCATTATGTTATAAGTAAATGGGTGTCATTTTTGTTGATAGTTGTATGGGAACTGATTCATCAAAAATGAATATCCATTATAAAGTGACTCCTGAAATCAAAACTGAATTGGATACACATCCTTATCAGGTCTTTTCATGTTTATGAAAGGTAAAGGAGTGAACCTAATAAATAACTGTAAAATGAAATAAAACTTATACATGAGAACTTACCGATACCTGTCCATCTAAGTGGGTAGTTTTGGTAGTATGCCTTGGGTAGTGAGTTTTATTATATTTATCATATGTTAGTGATGTTATATAATTTCTTATATGCTTGTTCTAAGGTGTGTTGTTGGAATTTGTAGACCCATGCCACCATGACGTCCTCGTGTCGTTCACTAGGAGGGTGGTGACGACCATGATCCATACATGGTGGGCCCTGAGCTGCCAGTTTTACATCCAGGAGTGCCACAGGAGGCACCACATGTTGTACCTAATCTAGGAACTGATGTGCATGTTTGTGATAGTTTCCTACATCTCATGCAGTCCATCCAAGGTGCTCCATGGGTTGCACCCATGATGGATGATCTGACCTGTGAGTTCCAGCAGCAACATCCTCCTACTTTTTCAGGGGATGGATGATCTCAGGCTGATGAGTCTTAAATAGAAGTCATGTTGTCTATCATTGAGCATCTGGAAATTCCTCCAGAGCGTAGAGTCAAGATTTCTACATACATGCTATAGGATTCGGCCAAGCGTTGGTAGGATGTCTTTACCCATACGAGACGTCATCAGGGTATGTTATGGGTTGACTTCTAGACTACCTTCTATGATCATTTCTTTCCTCAGTCATTGAGAGCTGACAAAGTTAGAGTGTTAATGCATCTCGAGTAGGTTTCTATGTTAGTTAGGGAATATTCAGAATGTTTCACTGATTTACAGCGCTTTGCACTGATTCTAGTTGGTGATCAGGTTTCGTATGCCAGACATTTTGAGTATGGGCTCCAGTATTCCATCTGAACTCAGGTGAATGTATTTCACCTTACTACCATCTCTTAAACAGTTTATCAGGTCCTTATCACATATTGTAATCTGTGGGCAGGAGAGAGTATTGGGATTAAAGGATCAGTGCTGCGTAAGGCCAGTATTTCTTCCAGTGGCAGGAAACGTTCCCTTGAGGTTTATTGTCAGGGAAATGGAAACCATAATATCCAGTTTGATAGCTCTGTAGTGTGCCATAAGTGTGGAAATCTATGGCATAAGAACCCACATTGTGATAGAGACCCTATGAAGTGTCAAGCTTGAGGCTGTATGTGTCATCTTTAGCGCTTTTGTAGGACCTTTCCACCAGCTTCTAGTGGAAAAGGATCAACTTCAACTCCAAATTCAGGAGCAAGTTCTTTTGCGCCGTTTCAGGCGAGAATTTGGAGTAGCACCAGCAGGTCTAGTTGAGTAGGAGGTCGTGGCCATGGTAGTTAGATCCCTGATCAACAATAGCGCCCACAGAGAAGTCGTGATCATGGTAGTCCATCTATTGCACAGGGTCGTGGATCAGGTCAGTTACATGCCTTACAGCTGATACCCGAGGATCAGGCTGCATGACCATCTGTAGTACGAGGCACTATTCTAGTATCCTCTTCTATTGTCTCTTATTTTCTTGATACATTTTCTTTAAAATCTTTTATTTTAGTATCTATTATAGAAAGTCTCAGACTAGAGATACAATATCACTATGGTGTAATGACCCTCAATAAACCATTGTGAATACATACATAGGGCATACACCAGTACAGGTATTGTCCCCTTGAGGTAGGAAATTACACTTTCTTGTGGAATCTATTTGTTCTCAAGATGACGGGCTTCAATTTCATTCTCAAGATGGACTGGTTAGTCCACTATCATGCCTTTGTAGATTGTTTTCATCGAAGGGTTTCTTTTACATCACCAGAAGGCAACAATTATCTTTTTAAAGTTGAGTGGGATGTCCAGGATAGGAGAGCGGGACTTAATCATAATGGGTTAGGTGAGACGGCTACCTAGATTGAAAATATTTTTATGGAGGATCAGGACGCGTTTCAAACTGATTTCCCTCAAGTAGTTGATCATTTCAGGGATGTCTTTCTGGATGAATTTTCTAGCTTACCTCCTAAGAGGGAGGTGTAGTTTACAATTGATCTTGTTCTAAGAGAAGCACCAGTGTCCATTCCTCCATACAGGATGGAACTTACTGAGCATCAGGAGCTCAAGTGGCAGATAGAGTACTTAGAGGCCAAAGGCTTTATACGGCCTAGTACATCTTCTTGGGGTTCACCCATGCTTTTCACTAAGAAGGAAAATGAAACCTTACATCTATGAATGGATTACAGAAGGTTCAACTAGATTACGGTCAAGAACGGATATCCACTTCCTTGAATATATGATCTCTTTGACCAGCTCTGAGGAGCTAATGTGTTCTCCATAATTGACCTGAGATCAGGTTATCCTTAGGTGCGAGTCATACCACCAAACATACCTCGTATATCTTTCCGTAGCAGGTATGGTCTATATGAGTATCTTGTTATACCATTCGGTCTTATGAATGAAAATAACATTTTCAAGTATTTTATGTATAGGTTTTTCCATCCCTATTTGGATTGTTTTTTCATGTTCATTGTGGATGACATCTTGGTGTATTCGCACACCCATAACGACCATTCCAAACAACTTGAGATCATTCTGAGTACACTGAGAGAGAATCAAATTTTGTCCAAGCTTGATAAATGTGACTTATGGATTGAAAAAGTCCACTTCTTGGGTCATATTATTTCAGAATTACTAGTATATGTTAACCCGAAAATGGTTAGGGCTATAGTATATTGGGAGCAGCCTAAGAACGTGTTCGATATCCTGAGTTTCTTAGGGATTGTTGGATATTACATGCATTTCATACAAGAGTTTTCTCATCATGAGGCACCTCTTACTTGACTTACAATGGAAGGTGTTAAGTTCTTGTGTTAAGAATCATGCAAGAAATCCTTTCTGGAGCTAAAAGGGAGGCTTGTCTCATCACCTATTCCGATTCTTCTAGAACCAGGTAAGGGGTATATCGTCTTCTGCAATGCATTAGGCATTGGACTAGGAGTAGTGTTGATGCAAGAAGACAAATTTTTTGTGTACATATCTCAGCAATTGAGGCCTCATGAGAAAAATTACCCGATACACAATCATGATCTAGTAGTAGTGGTCCATGCCTTATGTTTCTGGAAACACTCTCTATTGGGTGAGGGCTTTGTGGTGTATACAGATCACAAGATCCTAAAGTATATCTTTTCTCAGAGTGACTTGAACCTCTAACAACGAATGTGGGTTGAATATCTACAATCCTTTGATTTGGAGCTAGCCTATATGCCCAGAAAAGGTAATGTGGTTGCAGATTCACTGAGTTAGAAAAATCAAATGTAGGCCGTATAGGAATCCAGTGATGAATGGAGGTTAATGGCCTTATTTTTTGAACTCCACCTGGATTTTCACGACATACATGAGAAGTATTACCTCTCAGCCTTAAAAAATGCTTCTTCCCTCCTTGATAAGGTGAAGAGTAGGTATTTTTCAGATCTGGAAGGTTTGGTTCTTCATGAGAGTATATCAAGAGATAACCCACCTTTAGATTGTTCTATGGACAGAGATGACGACCTGCGTCTATGGGGATTTATCTGGGTTCCTGTAGATGTGAGAGAGGATTTGATGAAAGAGTCCCATGCTTCCTAGTGGGTAGTTAAACCAGGCTACTTGAAGATGTATTAAGATATGTGACGCCAGTATTGGTGGCTTGGGATGAAACAACAGATTGCAGCCTTCATCACTATGTATTCTACCTGTCAGCAGGTGAAGGCGGAGCACCAGAGACCTATAGACCTGTTACATCCACATCCAGTCCTAGAAAGGAAATGGAAAGATGTTTCAATGGATTTCATAGTTTTCTTACCTAGGTTTCCAAGGGGTAGAGATGCTATTTAGGTAGTCATTGATCGACTAATGTAATCATCCAACTTAATTCCTATTCAGGATATTTTCTTAGTTGATGAGATGGGAAGACTATATGTCCGTGAGATCATATGAATAAATGGGGTTCCACATACTATCATCTCAATTAGGGATGATCATTTCATTTCACAGTTTTGGAAGTGCTGGCAGAAAGCTATGGGGACTCAGGTGCTTCTAATCACACCTTTTCACCCTCAGACTGAAAGACAATCGGAATGAACAATACATGTTTTGGAGGATATGCTCCGAGCTTGCATAATTGATTTTGATGGTTCTTTGAAGAATCATATCCCTCTCATAAAGTTATCCTATAATAACCATTTTTAGGTGATGATTCATATTGATCGTATTGAGGCCATATATGGTAGGTCATGCCATTCACCCTTATACTGGCTAGAGGCTGGTGATGCAACCCTACTAGGTCTTCTTATTGCTCAAGAGACTTTAGAAGAGGTCCAGCTGATCAGAAAGTGTATGACTACTACCCAGTCTAGATAGAAATCTTATGCTGATTTCCATCAATGACCTATTCAGTTCAAGGTTGGGGATCCTGTTTTTTTTTGGGTATCACCCAGGCTTGGGCATAGATAGTTACAAATGTAGGGTAAGATATCTTCTCCTTACATCGGGTCATTCGAGATTCTAGAGAGATTCGGGCCAATAACTTATCGGTTTCTATTACCTTAGAGGTACCATTCCATACACCATGTCTTTCATGTCTCACAGATTCACCAATATCATGTTGACTCATATCATACCTTTGATCCCAAGGAAGTTGAGTTAGATGCCGATGCTACTTTCGAGGAGTACCAAGTATGCATCGTTGACCAAAGCATGAAGGTTTTTTGGGGAATGTTTGTCCCTCTTGTACGATTGCTTTGGAAGAACAACTGAGTACATGATAAGACTAGGTAGAGGGAAGCTGATGTATGTGCTCAATGGCTAGTTTTCTTCTCAGACAGTGTTTCCTTACCCTTGGAAGGGGAACTCAGGGGAGAGTTCTTTTAATGGGAGAAGACAGTAAGAATCTGGTTTTTTCACTCAGGTATGGATCCTTTAATTTTTGGTCTAAATCTTTACTTTGGACCTAATAAGGATTTATAATGAGTTATAAATGGTTCTGAGTTTTTCTAGGGCATTTTTTGAGCTCAAAACACCTCTTTTTGGGAAAACATGCGAAGTTTCATGGTTTGCGCACGGTTAGGACACATTTTTCCTAACCGTGCGAATTGTGTTTTTTCAGACTGTGGCACCTCGCACGGCTTGTGCACGACTGTGCAACAAAACCGTGAAAACACCCATTTTTCCCATGTTCAGGATGAACTTTCTCACACTGTTTTTGCATAGTTTGACAAACTATGCGGAGAAACCGTGCGTAGGCTAAAAACATGTGTAAAATGACTAAAACACCATTAATTATATATTAATACTTTACATTCCTCACTAATCTGAGTTTATGTGGGATTTACCTAGTTCTCTCTCATTTTGGAGAATTTTGAAGATCTAGACATAGAATCAATAGATCCAATTCATCTGGAATCTGATCGAGCTTCCGTTTGTCATGTTGAATGCGCCACAGTAAGTACTCGGGTTCTCTTTAGCTGTTCTTCTTATCTTTCACTCTCAACCTAGTTATCACCATGTGAGTGTTTTTCACCTCTTCTTATATCTACTATGATCCATGGAAAATTAAGGGTCAATATAGGAGGAGAAGGCTCATAAAACCCTAAGGTGGGTGGTCTATTACTCATTCCTAAAGTTCATTGATTTTGGAATATTTGTGTGGGCCCATCAGTTTCATTGGAAACCATTTCTTAAATTAACATGTCATGATTATACTCGTTAGAATCATATGCTTATGATCATTCCAAATATGTGATTCATTTTTAGTGGTTTCACACACAACTCAATCTGCCTCATGTCGAAGGTTATGCCAGAATTGGGTTTTTAGTGTTTTCACACGTTTGATCCACCGTTCAAGTGTGCCTTAACTTGAACTTTCTAAAGATGAGTATTTTATCACAAATTTCTTGTTATTACTGAGAACGATATAATGGAATGTACCATATATTCTCACCACATGACCTTCCTAAGGTAAGTGCTTACAAATGTTTATTAAATGTGAAATATGAAATGCGAAATGACAAGTATACTAAGTATATAACTTATCCTTGTTAAAAGAGATTGAAAAAAGGTTACGTGTTCGTAGAACCCCATTCCATGTTGATAGAAGGTAGTGGAGTTAACCTCAATAATTGAATATGCCTTAATGGTTAAATAATACTTGATTAAATGGTTCCAATGTAACTTGTCCTATCCACACTAATGGAAGACAGGGATTGGACTAATAGTTTCAACTCTAATTGACCAATACACACTAATGGAAGGAAAGAATTGAACCAAATGAATTACTACATGATTACAATATCAATTAGGAATGGACTGACATGATCTCACCTTGGATTCTGAGAGGAGAATACCTTGGGTCTCAGGAACCCCATTCCGATTCAAGGTTACAGTTTTCTTAGATTGATACCCACCTAGACTCTAGTTCTTGTCTATTCTTTGGATGCCCAGTATACTACCATTATGATCCTTTCTTTATTACAGGATACATTAGATACACTCCTTGGATCCTGCATGGACTAGTAGGTGGCATGGTGAAAGCCCATCGAGCCCATGTCTTTGGTTAGCCTTGTTTTACCTTGGTCGATCACCTTGTACTCGGTAGGCACATTATTGCCGAATTCCTTGGATTACGCTCCATGAGTTACACTCTTACCCACTAGCTAGACTCGGATCCTACTAAATTAGATTTCCATGAGTTTATGTTACCTTAGATTTTAACCCGGAACTCCCTCACTAGATATCATTGTCTTGTTGCCTTGTTATTTATTTGGATCTTCAGTACTTATACTATCACGAGACGATGTCAGTGTTGGATATGCCTCACAAGACCTATTAACATTAAATGGTAATTGATTAATTAATGAATTGGTTACATGTTCAGACACCAGTTGAGGGCTAAAAAAGGTACTTGGTTATGTAGATATATAGTATTTCTTGCTTTAATTTATATATGCATGCCTGCACATTATGATATTACATTACACGGGCCAGATGTTATACACACCATTGGTGGAGGCCCATTAAGATTTATCTCACACCCTCTCCGAGTGCCGTTTGGTACTTGGAGTAGAGTACATGGTTGTAGGTATTGACCAAGGGAATCATGCATCTTCCAATACATGATTGCGTGCTGATAGGATGGAGCTTGATAACAGATGACCGAGTAGGATCTCGGGACGCTTGGAGTAGACTTTGTTTTCTTTTACCTTGTTGAACATGTTATGATTTTTGTCTTGTATCCATGATTTCCATATTTTTAGTGACATAAAATTACATCACCACTGTTCCAATTGATACAATTATTATTTTTGTTATTTATCTATTGCATTAGTTTTCTTCCGCTATTTCTTCATATTTCTTCTGTTGTTAACTATTCATTTATATCCCTTCTGCTATGCTACACTCTGCTAATGAGGGAATATTCTTCCCACAGACACACCATAGGCCCTCACTACTAGACAAAAACCTTTGGAGTTTGGGAATATGTTCTTGAGTCCATGTGTCCCCCCGGGATCGAGACCCGTTAAGTGGAATCTCGGTCCGGGTCCTCACACTAGAGGTTTCCTATAAGGCATGATCGTTGCATGAGTTAAATTCTCAGACATTCCACAAGTAAAACTATTAACATCATGGAAAATCGTAGAAGGACCCTCTGACAGATACCACAAGAACCTAAATTCTACTTCTCCCCCATCAGAAGAAATCCAAGCCCAGTTATCTTGGAATATCCATCATGGGGAGAAAAAATAAAAAATCACCCAAGGTATACAGGTAGACCAATTTTCCCAAACATGGAAAGGACTGTATCACCGTTGGCCCCTGTCATAGAGGCCGAACCATCCACATATAAATCTCAAACCCCTAAAGTGTCTATAAAAGAGAAACCCCATGCTGGGAAGCACTGACCCATAGAGAAAAAGTATGATATTTTAAAGCATCTCACTTAAGTACCAGCAATGCTATTAATCGTGGATGGATTGAGCCTGTCTGTAGATCTTAGGGAGGCACTCATTGAAGTCTTCCTAAGTCCTTATGAGTTCGAGGCTGAAGTAGCAGTAGCCGAAGTCTATGATATAGAGACTAGCCTCGAAGAATATCACGTTGTCATCTCCTTCATATATAGGGATGAAGATACCATCATGCAAGGGCACATCAAAACCTTATATGTATCCAGAAAGATAAATGTAATTGATGTTAGTATGATCTTCATCGACAATGGATCTAGATTTAACCTCCTCCCACTATGAAATTTTTTTGACTGGGATATGATGAAGAAAACTTGACACTCTACACTACAACTCTGCTGGGATATGAAAAAAGAAAGCAGAACCCATTGGGAAGAAACATGATTAAAACTTGGCTCAGAGATCTCATGTTAGATTCCAAGGTTCCTGGTGGTGCAATAATGTATAAACTTAAATGTCTTATTAGGGAGGACTTGGCTGCATCAGCACGCTGCAATTTCGTTCTCATACCATTAGTTCATCAAATATTTCACTAATGGGAGAAACGAGACATTTTATGCCGATAAATCCCTATTTGTGTCCTGTGATTCGCATTATATCGACGCAATGTTATATTAATTAGAAGGAAACATCTTTCATTCAATGACATTGATTGGATAAATGACTAAAATGAATTGGAAATGGCACCCGCTGACCCCCTCCTATAACATAGGGAAGAGTATTTACTACCCATCAACCATGTTGAATGCATAAACTCATGTAAGGGTGCAAGATCAGTTGTCTGCATGGTCTCTGTTAAGACCACTGAGTCCAAGGACCTGGAAGAGCGGTATAACTCCCATGATGATAAGAAAATCCTTATCAAAGATGCTCCTGACCCATCCTTGGGACATCAAACTACTTTTTCCTCACACACTAAGGAAAAAGATGATTTCTCTTCCAAAATCGGAGAATTGGTCTCAAATATCATCTCCCCATCAGAAGATGAAGATGATTAATATGATGAAGAAGAGGAAGAAGAGGAATAAGACCTCAAATATTCCCCTACCCCATTCAAAGAAGGTGTCTCCACCACAATCAATGAACTTAAGGAGATAATTCTAGGCACAGAAAACAACCTACGGCCCACTCTGAGCAGAGTGGCCATTCCTATCGAGGAACAAGAGGCATACACCTCCTTTTTAAAGAAGAGTCGAGTTGTGTTTTCCTGGAATTACACAAAGATTATAGGAATTGATCCTGAGGTCACCACCCATCATATGGGATTACCAGAAGATCACAAGGGCTATAATCAGGCAGCCAGAAGGACCCACCCGATGCTTGCTGTAAAAATAGAGGCTAAAGTTGACAAGCTGATCAAAACCAAAATCATATGAGAGGTCCAATATCCGACCTGGCTGGAAAACATAGTTACTATAAAAAAGAATAATGGGTAGATTAGAATCTAGATTGACTTTTGGGACCTTAATCGACATTTCCCAAAAGACAACTTCCCCATCCCTATCACATAATTTTTTTTCGATTCGATAACTGGATATGAAGCCCTCTCTTTCATGGATGGATATTTTGGATACAATCAAATAAGGATGGCCTAAGAGATGAATAATATATTTCTTGTATGGACCCTTATGGATTTTTCTGTTATAAATTGATTCCCTTTTGTCTGAATAATACTAGTGCCACAAATCAGCGCACCATGCATCGCATTTTCAAGACATTTTTGGGAATATTCATAGAGTGTTATGTCGACAACCTGGTCGTTAAATCACTACAACATTTGAACCACTTGGCTGATCTTGAAAATATCTTAAACAAATTGCGACAACATAGTTTAAAGATGAGTCCCCTAAAATGCACATTTGGTGTTACCTCGGGAATATTCCTCAGCTTCATCGTATTCCATCGTGGCATCAAATTCAACCTCGAGAAGACAAAATCCATTCTTGGCATGTCCCCACCTCATAAACTCACTGAGCTGAGAGGTATCAAGGGGAAAATCACCTACATTCGGCCCTTCATAGCCAACCTAACTAGTAAATGTTTACCTTTCACCAGGCTCATGAAGAAAGAAGTTACTTATGATTGGGCTAATGTTTTTTAAGAAGAGTTCGACAATATTAAAAGATATATCCTAATCCTAATGGATCTCATTACACTGGTTGAGGGGAGACCGCTCATTTTATACATAACTTCCCTGTAATGGTCATTAGGCACCTTCCTCAAGTAGAATAATAATTCTGGTAGTGAGAACATACTCTACTACCATAGCAGGACAATGATCGCGGCTGAAACTTGATATTTGAAAATTGAAAAGAACCTGCCTAGACCTAATCTTTATAGTTCAGAAGCTGAAATATTACCTACAACATAATGAGGTCCATCTGGTCTCCCGCTGCAATCTGATCGAATATATCCTCAACCTTCCCATACTAAATGGGCACCTATCGTGTTGGGCGGTCATCCAATAACAGTTTGACATACGGTACATGCCCCAGAAGGCCATAAAAGGCCAGAAATTAGCATAATTCCTGGGCGACCACCACCCAAAAGGAAAAATACCGTTGAATTATAAAATTCCATATGAAGAAGTATTTTCTATTCGGGAGGACCCCTAGATTCGGGAAATGTACATTAATGGTGTTTCCGGAATCCAGATAGAAAAAAGGATGGAGGATACCAAACTCAACAAAGTGGGGTTGGGATTCATACTTGTATCTCCCGAACAGGCCATCTTTCCTTATTATTTCCTACTCTCGGTAGGGTGTACAAATAGTGAAGCAGAGTATCAGGCCCTTATTGCTGTCCTGGAACTGAGACTTCATGTACAAGATGAACACCTGAAAATAAAGGATGATTCAGAGCTAGTCATCAAATAAGTCAACAGTAACTATGCTATCAAGAAATAAGTGTTGGTTCCCTTGATGAACCATTTTCAAGAACAGATGAAATAATTTCCATTAGAACCAATGTTGACTTATGTCCCCCGATCACAGAATTATCAAGACAACGCTTTGGAAAATGTAACCATAGCCTTGGCCGATCCCGACTGGGATGAAACAATCATTAACATTGCTCACCGCTGAATGGTATTTCCATTAATCTAGAAAAATATGGAGGGAATTGATGAAATTATCCCCATCTATAAACCTTATGGCTATACCATTGGTTTCATGACACCCATCACAAATTACCTTCAGAAGAGGGTGCTCCCACCAGATAGGGTTAGAAGGGAGGAGGTCCAAAGATGGGAAGTCAACTTTGTCCTATACAATGGGGGTAAACGAAGGAAATGTCCTCTATAAATGAGGCCATGATGGAGTCCTTGTCAGGTGGATTGATGGAGAAGAGACTGCTGCCATCATGATTGAGGTGTATGCCAGAGCTTGTGAAGCGCACCAGTCAGCAACCAAGATCTCTCACCAAATCAGAAGGCATGGGTATTACTATCCCACTATGATATAGGATTGTGCCACATTCATCAAGAAGTGTCATTCCTATCATGTTCATGAAAATTTCATACACTAACCCCCAGAGTTATTTCTTACAGCTAAGTACTCTTAGCTATTCATCACTTCGGGGATGGATGTTGTGGGACCACATCCTCCCGCTATAGATAGAGAGTTAGAATTCATACTCATAGCGACTAAATTCTTTTACAAGTGGGCCGAAGACATACCCCTTAAAGAAGTCGGGGTGAAAGACATCATCAGTTTTGTAAAGGCCAACATCATCACCAGATTTTGTTTCCATTATACAATCTTGATGGAAAACAACACCAACATCTACTTTTCTGATTTGGACAATCTATACCCGAAGTATGGAATTAAATTAAATCATTTGTCCTGTTACCACGTGATGTCTAATGGGAAGATATAGGATTTCAACAATGATTTGTCCAAAAATTTTAAAATGATCCTTTATAAGGATAAGAAATCATGTCCAGACAATCTCCTTCATGCATTTTGGACTTACCGGACCACGACCCGCACGACCACCTAGGAAACCCCGTACTCACTTGTATATGGGGAAGAAGAAATTTTTCCTACTAAAATCCAAGTTCCATCACTTTTTGTGGCCATTTTCAATCAACTATCCATGGAAGAGAAATCCTAGAGACGGTTTGATGATTTGGAGCAGCTAGATGAAAAAAAGCTGCACACTCTGCACCATTTGGAAATCTATCAATATTGGATTGCACAAGTCCTCAACAAAAATGTTCACCTTCGATCTTTAATCGAATGAGAAATGTTTTTTTTCCTCAGAACCCTAATGATACATGGGAAGAATCCCCCAAATATTGAACAAAATTGGAAGGACCATATGTCACACATAGGGTCTATTTCAATGGAGCATACACCCTGATATCAATGGATGAACAACTCGTCACAGCTCCTTCAAATGAAAAGTTCTTGAATAAATAATTCGCTTAACAGAAATTCCATGTCAAAGGTCCAAACTCTAAGACCTAAAACTATGAGTAATAATAGAAACACCACAATGTCAAGGTCAAAACTCTAAGACCTTAAACTATGAGTAACAACAAAACACTATAATGCCAAGGTCCAAACTCTAAGACCTTAAACTGTGAGTAATAACAGAAACACCATAATTTCATGGTCCAAACTCTATGTCCATAAAATATGAGTAATGAAAAAACACCATAATTCCATGGTCCAAACTCTAAGACCTTAAACTATCAGAAATAACTGAAACACCATAATGTCAAGTTCCAAACTCTAAGACCTTAAACTATGAGTAACAAAAAAACCATAATTCCAAGGTACAAACTCTAAGACCTTAAACTATGAGTAACAAAAAAATGCCATAATGCCACGGTCCAAAATCTAAGACCCTAAACTATGAGTTATAATACCCCCAATGTCATGGTAAAAACTCTAAGACCTTAAACTATGAGTCTTCGTCCTGGCCACATGATGTTAAATTGTACGGTATTAGTCCATGCAACCCAACATTAAACTAAAATGTCATGGTCCAAACTCTAAGACCCTAACCTATGAGTCATCATCATACCCAAACGATGTTAAATAGTAAGGAACTCATCCAAGAAACACAACATTAAACTATGCCTCATGTTCAGGCCATAAGATGTTAAACTAAATGACACAAAATGTCTTAATTGCATGGAAATAAACAGCTTGATCACTCCCAAAACTACATACGGCTTGATTCATTCCCTCATAGGATACATAGCGACACCTTGATCTTCAATCCTGGCCCATCCCCCACCATTAAAAATAATTACTCCACCATTCCCCTTTCTAACAATATTATTAATGGGAACCCTTATCGCTCCTTATTTCTCACAATGAGTATAACTCTTGTGAGCTTAGTATTAGTGGTGAGGATTCTCTTACGAAAGAAAAATATGGAGTAACACAGTAGACTAGGAAACTGTGATGGATAAAAAAATTCCCCTACCCCTTGGAATAAGCCAAATCAGTAAAAGGTACATATAGAACTACATACGGCTTGATTCCTGCACTCTTAGGATATGTAGCGATGCCTCGATCCTCAATTTTGGCTCAGCCTCACCAAGTAAGAAAATGAAAATTCCCCAATTATATTCTCTACCTCCTCGCACTTGTGAAGGAGACTTTGTGACCACTCCATGTTTCTCATACCGAGTATAACACACATGATCTTAGGACTGGTGGTGAGGATTCTCTTATGCAAATAAATCTCAGGGGAATATGGTAGGCCCAACACTTGTATCAAGTGAAACCAAAATTACCTCACATGTCCACGCACATGGACAGAGCCAAATCGGTATAGGGAACTTTCAGAAATATGTGTGGCTTGATTCCTACCCATGTAGGATACGTAGTGAAACCTTGCTCCTCGATCCCAAACCAGCCATCATCATCCAAAGAAAAAAAATTCCTTCAAGTGTCCCTACAAATCGATAAAACATTTTTAGGGAAAATTTGTAACTATGTGTGGCTTGATTCCTGCCCACGGAGGATACGTAGTGACGCCCAGATTTGGAACCCTGGCCCAACCAACAATAAAAAACGCCCTTTTCATGTATACATAGGTTATACTTGTATGGGGATTCTATGAAAGGTCATATCACATGACAATACGAAATTATTCAAGAGTTATCTATGGCCCAACCCTCAGTATTATGGGATTCTGCACATGCCTCTTAGCCATGAGAAGTCAAAAGATCCTACTTCCCCCTATACATATTCATGAAACCTATGTTGAAGCTCCAAGTAGTTAACGATTAATCATGGTATGGGTATTCTAAAATTCATTGGAAAATCATTCCCATTTTTCACACTCCATACCTCGGGAAAAATTAGATCCCCATAACTATGAAAGACCATTTGAGATGGAAGGCCAGTGTCTTGCGAACACCTTTTATTGAAATTTCATATCATTCCCTGGTGGATCTATATATTTTTCCCACAAGAATGGTTGTCAATCAATGGAAAATTCATCCCTGGGAGAGTCCTCTCCTATCTCAATATGCCCAACGACTTCCACGCCCCATTCCATCCCTCCTAATTCATGTTTTTCCCTAGACTATGGTTTACACCATCGGTCATCACTCACATCTAAGGAACTCAAAAACAAGTTGATCTTGATTAAACTGAAACTATTGAATATATTTATGACAATATAATCATCCTCACTGCATGATGTTAAGCTGCAATGACAAAATCGTTCTCATCGCACGACGTTAAATTGTAAGCCAAAAATTGTCATCACTACATGACTCTAAACTGCATAGTATCTCGTCTTCACCACATGATGTTAAACTAAAAGGCTATAATCATCCTTATTGTACGACATTAAACTAAATAACAATGTCTTAATCACAAAAATTCTCTCTTGTGCAGATTTTTATAATCCTAAGCAATGACATAACATCCTCGTAATCCCTAGTCTCTCACACCACGAATAGCTCATGTGAGCTTACGAATTTAAGTGAGAGGTCCACTATGGCATTATGGCAAAGTGTCCCAAGAATTTGGTCCTAACAACATGACCCTAAAAGGCATGTCATGGTTCCCTCCACTGAGAAGAACCCCATGTCCTGGCCATGTGACGATAAATAACGAGGTATCCCAAAGATGGAATGAATGAATCACCCTGCGTAAAACTTAGATCTATGAAAGGGACACCCGATTCCATGAGTAAATCGTAGCCCAAAAAATACCCAATATGTCCAGATACACTCCTTCCATATTTTAGACTCGTTGATCTGAGTGATCTTGAATCTATATATCCCTCCAAGGACATCTGGGAAGGAAGGCTAGTGTCATGCGAACACCTTTAGTTCACTATGCATATCATGCCCCGGTGGATCTGCATATGTTTCCCACAAAATAGATGTCAATCAAAGGAAAATTCCTCCCTAGGAGAGTCCTCTCATATCTCATTATTCCCAAAAGATCCCATGCCTCATCCCATACCTCCTGATTTAAAGTCCCTTAAAGTCTTGTTTTACACTTTTCTCCTTACACATATCCTGGATATATCAGAACCTACGGGCTTGATTCATCTCTAGTACCTTTTCTCTAATGAAATCCCATATGTATGAGTGAAGTTGATCTGCGTACAAAAGAAGAGTTCCCCCACTCATTTTCGGGTTTCCCCAAAGAGGCTTAGTTAAAATGACTCCTTTTGATGCTCTGGTGCACCCCTCATCGAAGGTCACATTCCGTATTCAGAAAGTTCCCAATATCTATAACCATGCAAGGCCATCAGAGACGAAAGGACAGTGTCCTGCAGACACCTTTTCTGCACTATGCATATCATTCCCCAGTATCTATGCATACGTTGACCACAAAAATTACCATCAATCAAAGGAAAATTCATCCCTCTGAGATTTCTTTCCATCTTCTGTATACTCAAATGACATTCATGTCTTGTCACACACTAAGATTTGGAAAATTCATGGATGATGGCTTATGTACCTCCATTTTCCCAAGTTCCACTCACATAAAAAAGACTCTTAATTGACATGATCATTCACCAGATCTCCCTCACACAAGTAATAAATGTATGGGAATAGTTTCCCACTCAATGCTGACATGAATGTTCCTAATGTCTCCAGACACCACTACTCAGTCCAGCCACCCACTGTGGCCCCCAAAATCAAAATAAATTCAAAATGTTGAAAATCCGAGCAGTCCATTAGAAATGGAAGGCTAGTGTCCCACAAACACCTTTGATCGACTATGCACATTATGCCCTGGTGGCTCTGCATATGTCTCCCCAAAAATGGAAATCAATCTAAGAAAAATTTGTCCCTAGTAGAGTCCTTTACTACCTATGTATAACTAAAGCGGCTCCTGAGCCTCAGGCATGTAAAAAATCCACAAATATAGGGTCAAGAAAAATCCCTAATACATCTATAAAAGAAACTAGAACATTCTCGACTAACACTCCCAAGTCAATACCATACCCCATTATGTTTGGTAAAAAATGTTTGACTTAAAACATCAGTAATAAGTTTGATTGGTTAGACTGTGAACTACCAGTGAAAAAGACTCTATACTTTTCAGAGGAAAAATCCACAAAGGGAACCTTTGGAAAAAAGACAAGTATCAGTTCGTTGAAAAAGGGAAACATTGATCCATCAAAAAAGGTGTAAATCTTATTAGGTTGATAATCCACAAAGGGAGGCCTAAGAAAAAGCCTAGTTATGCCTAATTAACCC
The DNA here is from genome assembly GCA_963277665.1 of Viscum album. Lineage (NCBI taxonomy): Eukaryota > Viridiplantae > Streptophyta > Magnoliopsida > Santalales > Viscaceae > Viscum > Viscum album. The sequence continues at coordinate 479,818,645 of OY728130.1, read as the reverse complement.
ATAACAAGAAGGATTATTCTATAATTACGGTTACATGGAAAAAAAATAGACACAGAAGTTCATGGGGTTTTACATGAAACCCCAACAATATTCAAACTATGCTCGATGGGTCCCGCGACTCATGAAACAATAAGAGCATGATTTAATTATTTCAGTTTACTTATTTAAAGTCATGGTTTAAAATTAATATATGATTGAGATGATGTTTATATAATTGATTATGATGAACTGACAAAACAAGAAAAGGAAAAGAAGGAGCGTTCAGTGGAAAATTCATTCCATCATATTTCCTAAAATAATATGGTGGGGCATCCATCGTCTGGAGCCTCTCCTTATGAGAAAGACATGACCATTACAAGAGACGTTCGTTAGAGTCTCAAAGTTGCATCAACTATTGGTGAGACTCTTCAATGGATTGGAGAAGATTCAATAAATTCACAGTCTCACCCTCTTCACTTGCTCACAGTACCCCCGCTTACCTAATGTCTTGGAGGCCGGTTCTCTCTCGCTCCTGCATTTCCCATCACCCCTCCCTAATGGAGGCTGCGGCCTCGACCCACTTCTATTTGATCTTGTTCAACTTTTGGATTTTTTTCTCCACTTCCTCGTCAAGTTATTCCATCAAATAGTCTTTCTTCATGAGTTCAGTTTTCAGCTTCCCAATAGTTCAAGCATGAGTGGCAACTTCGTCAATGAGGATTTGTCTTGTAGCAGCTAGATGTGCTATTGACTCCGCCATAGAGAGTTGAGATTCAAGTTAACCAGTTAATTCCCCATCAAGAACCACATTTCTCAACATATCATAAATTCCATGACAGTTGAATCCACCGAAGCCTAGGACCACAAACTACCAATGTAGATTTGGAAAATTCATTGGAATCTCATCCAGTGGAGTCTGGGAGATTAATACCCCAATGTTCCTTCATGATTTTTACCAAGTGGGATGAAAATAGACTAGGTTTTCTTGTTCGGTCTCGGAATCTCTACTCGGCGATGAAATATATCCATGAATGAATGTCACCAGAGATGGACTTGACTCGACAGCTACAACACTGCTTGACCCCGAAACAACCTCGTCTCTATTAATGGTAATAGATTACAAGGTAAAGGCATCCGCTTCTATTTCAAAGGCTTGTGGTTGTGATTTTGGGGATTTAGGGGAGACGTCTTGAATACCTCCCACCCCCAAAAAGGTGCTGCTATGTAAAACAGGTGACACTACATCTCCAATCATCAATCGGTCCCCATGGATACGTGGGAAGACTAAAGATCTAGGGCCATGTACATCTGAAACAGTATCCCTCTATGAATCCCTCAAAAGGTTGTGGGTTAATATAAGGCATGGAGAGATGGTCAGTACAGATAAGGATACTGGCCTTGGAATCCTGGGGGTAGAAACCATAACCCCTCATAGAACTGGAAAGAAGGGAACAATTTCCTGCTCCAAATTTTCTGGGGATGGAACATCAGCCCCCCTGACTATGACTTCACTAGAGACACCATGTAAAGATGAAATAATAGTCTATGAAGTGACTCCCACTACAGGGGAAAAAGAAACTCGATCGAGATTGTTTGGATCCCTGATATTTGAAGCCCCTCCGAGATCCATCAAGGCCTAGGGCTCGTCACTGGACTCAGCCCCCACCATAAATACCACCCTTTATCTCACCTTGAGGGTCATCTAGGAAGAGTCATGTGAGTCTGTGACTTCTAGATGTATTTCCATTATTGGGGTATAGATTGTTCGAATAGGAGAAGGGCCACCCTAGTCTCTTCATATGGCCATGCTTCCCTATTTCGATCAGCTGTGACAGATGGTGACCCTGTGAATATCCTAATAGGGACAAGATTTATAGATTACTGAGTGGTAACCCTCTAGTCACCAATGGGACCTGTGTCAAATTACATGTATGTACCTGTATATTGAATAGATAAATTTACTTGGTTCAGTCACCAGGTAAACATACAATTACTTGTTATCCCCCATCGAATACGTTTAGACAACTGAGAGGCTTTCTTGAATTTCTTTGACTGCTGGGTAGATGGATCTGGAATAAGATCACCAAGAGGATCTAGAGGAGGAAACTCCCAAGAAGGTCCTGTGATAACCACTTCTATCAACCATGGAAATTCTACCATCAATTCCATGTGGTCCGGCCAATAACGCTTATCCGTAGGAGAATGAAGACACCAATCCATTCATTCAATTAAGCTGCCACTTAATTAGGCTCTTCATCGATTAAAATATAGGGAGGATAAATGGATCCCCCAAAACTCATAAGATCAAATAGTTACCACTAAAGAAGCCACCGTATATATTTATCTTAAGCGCTCTCCCTAAATTCATTCGAGAATCTGTAAGACATTGTAAATGTGCCCGTAATTGGGACGACCAGTGCTGGAAGGATGGTAAAGGGGAGCAGAGTGGGTTTCAACAACAGAAAACGTTTCCCAGGGGTCCCTACATACTCAGGGTCTCTTGAAGAGGAATGTTTATGAGACGATGGGAGAAAATAGGAAACTGTCATTGTGGAAGCCATATTAGGGAAGCCAACGATGTCTTCATCCTCATAAGTAGTTTCTATTTGCAACATGAAAAGTACCCGATGTGAGAACTTACGGAGACCACTTTGAGAGTGAATGATGGTCTCGAGGTCCTTCAGATATAAATTCAATCAATCTGTATCCTCATCAAAATAAATTTCAACCGGTGCTGACACATAGCTAATGCCCGTAAGGGCCACTTCCCAAGTCTGGAGGAGCTACCATAGATCATGGGGGGGGGGGACCCATCATAGGTAGATGAACGACCTTTCAAAAGTTCCAATTGCCTCCAGGCCACAAAAAAATAATCCTTAGAAGGAATGGATGATGGATTCTTGGAAACATCTCCAGTAGCTTGTTTGGCCGTTTATGCGGTCATAACCCCATATTTCACAAACTTCTTGTGGGGTGGAAGTGAACAGATATTCAGAGGACTTTTCTCGGTCGAGAGTGTTCAGCAACTCCCTTTTGCGTACCCTTTCCTTTTTTCCTTGGATACCTTAGAAGTCGTCACAATAGGTACCATGTTGGCTAATTGTCCATTGGGATATGACTGAACCTAGGTCTCATCATAGTTATTAGTAAATAAGGGTATAGAATCTCTAGAATCCGGAAGTCTGGCCAGAATCTGGGTGTCCTCCCGGGTGAACATTTTCTATAATTGGTGAGATATCATCAGATGCTTATCCTGGAGAGCGCTGTTAAGAGTTAGAGGGAACAAAATCTGAATGAAATTGAATTTTAAACTAAATCTGTAGGGTTCATGACCCTCAAAAATAAGATTCCCTCTAATACGGGCATTTAGGATGCCTTCTCGCGAAGAGAAGAAGTAACCTCAATTAATAAAGTATTCAGATTAATTGTTTTTAATTGTACCAGTAGGGTAATCATAAAGGTGGTAAGAGAAACGTTTGTGAACATTGATACGAGCCATTAAGTCCTACTAGTTCCTTTCGGACTTCTCCTATTTCTTATAATGTGAAGCTCGAGCCAATGGAATGACCTTGCTGGTTCTCTGAAGGTACGTTCAGATGGTAGAATGTGGAATTAGTAGGGAGTTAATGAAGGAATAATCCCTTATGTGGGCTCCCATCTAGCCCCAATGAATTTGGAAAGGACCAACCATCCGGTATGGTGACCCCCCTTCGCTGATTCGGCCCAATATGCGGTATATCTTGGCCAACACTAGGATAGAAAACTTTATTCTTTTGCTGGTGGCCAACAGAGCCTCCATGATAAAGGTTGAGGCTCATACACCACCAGATTCTTGCATTGGTAGAATCCACCCACTCAGGAACATGGGAAAGAAACCCTCCAGTTGAAATAACCGATCGACATCATGGATAATCCCCCATCCCCATTTCCAAAAATCCTCTTCTTCTAATGTAGGATAATAAGTACCTGCTCGCCTCTAGGTGGCATTGGTGGGATAAGCCCAGGGTCTCCACTGATCTGTCTCGAGACCATTATGCTTAGAAAAATAGTCAAACCAGACATCAAATGGAATTTACTTCTTTGGATAGGGATCTATTTACTTTAGAAGCTCCTTCACTTGGATAATGAGTTTTTTGGCCGGATGGGGGGGGGGTTCTTTCCTCATCATCCCAAACAATGGAGGGAGGAAGAAATTCATCACATGTCCCCAACGGTTGTAACTACCAAAATCAGCTGGATGTCCTAAAGGCTGATGCCAACCTCCCCATGGGTCAATGGAAAGTGTTGGTATCTAGACTCTACCTACATAATACCTATAAAATAAGGGCAATAGGAAGATGGGTGTATGTTTGAGAAACCCAGGAGACCTCATATAGTCCCACAACCTGTATCTCGGCTTGGAATTTTTCACTACTATGGCGAACCCAAAAGGTCCACCCCTATTCCAAGCCATACGAGCCTCCAGGACGAAGGTCCTATCAAGACGACCAATAGTGATACTCATTCATTGTAGACTTCATAATCATGCTCTGGTAATAATGGGTCGTCAAATCAGGCTTCCGCTGCACTCCCTCTACGGTTCAAGTTGCGTAGTGCAGCAAAGTCCCGAAGGTAGAATCTCTCTGAAGGTACCTCCCCTTGGAAGAAATCAAAGTCTTCAGAATAGAATTATTAATTATCCAGGTAGTGTGATGATCAATTAGGTTTGGCATTGAGATCACTGTGTCAAAAAAAGGCCAAACCCTTAAGAAGGAATCCTGTTTGGGAACATGTACTCCTATTGACCCATTATGAGTAGATTCACAAGGTATTGGTGAAACAGAACGACCAGAGTTTTATCGGAAACCAAATCCACCATATCCTTCGATCTTTCATTATCAGCAGAAAGAGGGGAAGAAATGGTAGCCTCAGAAGAAGCAGTGACATCAGCAGCAGCCTGTGAATCAGCCATTGTAGCCTGCAAAGGTTGATCAAGACGCCGATGGGTATTCATTCCAATATAAAATTATTGGATAAAGGATATTGAAGAGTGGTTAAAGGACTCAAAATATTTCCACATGAAGCTCCGTGTATGGATTCCAGAAACTATACGAGGTAGCCACATCCCGCGTACTACATGATACATTGATGTAACCCTGCCTACAACTACGATATGTGGCTACGTTCTACCACGTACAACCATGGTATGTGAACCATCCACAATGCGTTGGCCCATGGATCATTGGACGGTGAACAGAAAGGTTTGATTAAATATTATATCGTGAACCTAGGACTTGATTAAGTTTATATTTCAGAATGGTGGATTAAAGTTTAAATTTGGATTGTTAATATTCTTAAAAGTACGGTTTTCCAATCCATGTACAGTATTCAGACAAGACAACCACATAGCATTATCCCACCCAGAATCTAGATTTTATGTCTTAAAGTTCCAAAAAATTGTTCGCGAAATCCAAAATATGGTACACAGATGGAGAAATGGCAAGGAAATAGGTTCATGAAACGTATGGACCAGTTCGTGAACAGGATTTTCCCAAAGGGCACGGTACATGAGGGAAAGGGATTATAGAGAAATTGAGAGTACTTTTCTCTGTGAGAAATGATAAAAGACAAATGACATGGGCCCCTATATATATGCGTGGTCCCCTCCTACCATGTTCAATAGTTCTACCAAAAACCATTTCATTTCGGGACCAATTCAACATCGTAATAGTCCCCTTTTCATTACGAATGGACACCATTCTGATTATGGGAATTTATAAGGTCTTAAGAATTCTTCCAAGGGAAGAAAATACCCCCAAAAACACTTTACAAAAGGAAGAAAGTACTTATAAAAGTATAAAAAGGTGAATAAAATCAAATTGAGTTTCAATAATTTGAAGGAAATTAAAGGAATTAAAGTTTTCAAGGTTTTAAAGTGGCCCACGTACCATCATTAGGAAAGGTACGTTGAGCGGATGGACCAGGAACTACCAGGTATGCGAGACAATCCATGAACTGCCGGCCCGCGAGGCGATGGATAGAGGGCAAGATTGGCCCCAAACTGTGTCGCCAACAGATTCATACACGTGAGGACCATCCACATACCGTTCTGTGAACTCATCAGTTCATGGACGAAATAAATTAGTAGGGTTATGCGGACCATTATCATGAACTGAATTCTCCAAAAACCCCAGTTACCTGAGACTTCTGTGGGTGAGGATATTGCTTCAATGGGCCTCCACAAATGCTGCCACATGCCCAATAGATACGATTTCACTGATGCTCTATAAAAGGATCACAATAGAAGTATAGAATGATAGATATGTAGATGAATATAGAGAAGGAAGGATGATGTAAGCTTGTGGAATATTTTCAGGTTGCACTCTGAATTCCATCTTGTTTCATCGGGGAAGCCTGAACCGTGAACCAATCATGGTGTAGGTAAAGTCATCCAAGAAACATAAAATGGGGGAATTGAATAATAATAATAGAACCAAAAACATAACTAGTGAATTGAGAACCAATGTACTCTCGTGGATGAACTCTCCACGGAAAATGGTCCCCATACCCCCTTCAATATGGTGCTCTGCGTAGCTTACCACTAAACCGACTAAACCCAGCGTTGCGTACTACCTCAGTATGTAGATGGAACCCAAAGTGGCATGATGGGCTATGTACCACTATAGTATGTGGTTTCCTATACCCATGCCTGTGTACCATAGTGGTTTGCGGACGACCCCTCTACCCACATACCATTATGGTCTGAGGAGCCTCCCCCATCCCACATAAAAAGTCAATACATGGAATGGGGTGTTTTAGTGTATTGTTACTTCTAGTTCCAACCTCACCCCTCCACTAACATCTATTCCTCCATGATGCATCTACTAACCTGTCTTCCAACATTAGGGAAAATCCTCCTCCAAATCCACCGGACCTGTATGATCAAACAATTAGGTGCATTAGTGTGCCCCATTGAGTCTAAATACCCACAATAAGTGGGGTCAACAAGGAACTCCCAACAATGATGTGGGATTCAAGAATGCATGTGAGGCTAAATTCCAATGGTAACCTAGAGCCCAACCGTGGGATGCCGACATGAACCTTCTTATTCTAAGGATTAAGGGTGATCACATGCTTTTCAATTCAATGAGGAATAGTGACCAGTCAAAGGGGTTATGTTCACTCACCCCTTTCAAGAGGAAAAAACTCCACCCCTTCCAAAAAATATGCTCAGGGGACCTCCCATTGAGGTAAGTACATAATTTTCTAAGGCAGGGTCTCATGAACTTTAATGTCATCTCAAATTAAAGGGTTCGTTGCTCTGTGCCCTCGCCCACGGTCACCCTGGCCTCTTCCACCACGCGATCTACCTCCCCCACAATCAGAAGAGGAGGAATGTTCATTGTTGAATCTTTCACATACTCTTGAGTCGCACACCTATCATGAATCATGTGGTCATAGAGGTATGTGGGGATTAAACATTCCCATGATTATGAACTATGAGCTCTCTGATTCCGGACCAAATCAAGATACATAGGATACCTACCAAAAAGCATGAGCTCAAAAGTGTTCCAATCCAAAAGGGTCCACCCAATCATGTTTCCTCAAATGGGAAGCTCCCATGAATAAGCCCCACACATCCAAACTACATGGGTTCTAATTCCTCTCATGAGGATACGTGGAAGATCTCCTTGTGGGCCTAATCCCGACATAAATTCATCATCTATCCCCCCTAGATAATTATAAACTACAGAGTGTGTTATAATATAGCTAAAGTCAGCATAACCTCCGTAGAATCAAATATACGCATGCATAAGACGATCTTGAAAACCAAGGGTAGCATGTAGACACACTCTTTGGGAATGAACCAAGGATTCACAAACAGAGGAACACGACTTAAATCTATAAGAGAGTCTCGGAATAGGAAATAATCCTCCCCTAGAAGGGTGCGGTGCGCCTGACCTCCCATCCTCATGACCAATGGTGTCCTTAAGTGTCGTTGGTCAAATACTTAGCCAATGAGGGCTTGCCTTTGAAAATAGTCCCATGAACCATGGATACCACAACCGTTGGGAGTTAATGGCTCTAAGAATAAACCCGTTGGATACCATCTGAGGAAGTTATATCCAAGAAGAACTGATTGCATGAGTTCTTGAACCGCACACAATCGACCACTAGGACCAACAGTTCCCATAGGGTTAATTAAACCTTCGTTAATGGATAATGATGTTGAACAGGTCAAAACAAAGGAATTGTAAATTTGATGAGAACCAATCTATATAGAAAAATGGCCAGGTGATGATTCTCGTCATGCCATTTACACGCCACCCATAAATGTGATGTTATTAATTGTTTAATGACTTATTATATACTCCATTTACTGATTTTATATGAAATGTGCATAATTTGTGTGAAATATTAATGTTTTAATAATAATTATAATTTTTGAGCATTTTTAGAAGTTGTCCAATTGAATTAGTTTACTATTTTATATATAACTCTCACCCTAATAATCTAAACTATGTGGTTCTTGTTTTTTTAGGATTCCTTATTAAATTTCCCAAATATCATCTTAAGGAATCATTGGCCCATTGTTCTATTTGAATGGTCATATGGACCACACAAGAAGATATGAGCACATATTGGCATGAGAAAATCCTTGCCAAGGGTTTGGGAGGACCATCAATATTCAGGTTTTCACTTGATATACCCTTCCTCTTCTCTTTGTTTCCTTTTACTTTTGTGTTGTTATTCATTTGTAATCTTGTAAGTCTTGGTTTTTTTAATTCCATTTTAATGCATGTTTCTTCTTCTTCATCTATTATTCTAATCCACCTTCTGTTAAATAATATTAGTGGCCTTAAAATAGTTTAAATACAGTTGAATACCCTTCCCTTATTATGCTTTCTCATTCAATCTAAATTTAGTATTTAATTCCCTTCACTGTTTTTGTGTGTGTGTTCAATGCACAACTCTTTTCTTATCCCTTTATTTTTCATCTATTTATAATTCATAATCATAAACTTTACAACCAGATTATTAACCAAAATAGTGGCTGAGTAAATCAACCTTTGGGGTGAGTTATAATTTGGGGATGTTAAGTGATTGAGAGCATTTTCTCGATAGATATTCTTTAAATTAACATTGTGTATGTTAAACTAAGAATGTCGTGGATTAATGAAAAGGTTTGTTTAACGTGTGGTTTCCATGAATTATTGAAACCATAAATACACTACCACCAACAAGCTCTAATTGAGATTAGAACCCTAAGATATGTTAAGTCTTGGATTAAAGCCTTAACACTTAGGAATTCCAATCAATGTTATATTGTGAATTGGGTGGTAATTTAAATTCAATATAAAGAAAAGCTCAAGGATATCACAAGCTTAACTCCCTAAAAATGAACTCACCCAAAACTTTATCAAATTATTAAATTAAACACCAACTATTAATCACTTCATTTATGCTCTTCAAACAACCCCCCCCCCCCCAATCAAAATACAACCCACTAAAAAAATTTGACTATTAAAAGAGTATCATCGCTGAGGATTCAACCAGAGTGCTGCTATACACATTAGCAGAGCATCAGAACATTGAATAGTCGATAGGAATTAATCATCCATGCTTTCAAATGGAACTATTTCCAAGGATGGTGCATTTAAGTACTCATTAGTTTCTAGTTATTGTAAAAAAACAAAAAAAATGAAATTCTCAAAAAAATTGAAAAAAAAGCACAAAGAAAAGCTTGTCTTCCTCTTTCTTCCCATATCTCTCTGAATTCCTCGTAGCCTCCCAAAAAATCCCTTAGATTAGCTTGACCCTAAAATTGAGTGAACACTTCGCCAACATAGGAGGAAAATTAGGGATAATCAAATAATTCAAGAACCAGTCCTTGTCTAACCAATTGAATTACATATGGCCAATCCTAGGGAACAAAAAATTAAAGAACTCACTACCCCTGATATGAATTACCAACCTCTTGGTATTCAGTATCCAAACATAGATGCTGAGTTCAAACTCAAATCGGGTTTGTTTCATATTCTTCCTCATTTCCATGGTCTAGCCCGTGAGGATCCACATCTCAACATTAATGATTTCCAAGTGGTTTGCTCTACCATGAAGCCTCAAGGGGTTTCTAAGAAACAAATAAAACTTCGATCATTCCCTTTCTCCCTAGTTGACTCCACCAATTCATTGCTCTATTACCTTCCTTCTGGTTCCATAACCACATGGAATGACATGAAGTGACTCTTCTTAGAGAAATTATTTCTTGCTTCTCGTACTACTTCTATCCAAAAGGAAATAAGTGGTATTCATCGATTTCCTAGTGAATCACTCCATGACTTCTTGGAGAGGTTCAAAAATCTTATTACAACCTACCCACACCACCAAATCCCGGATCAAATCTTGATAGAATACTTCTATGAGGGGTTATTAGGGATTGAGAGAACTCTCATTGATGTTGCAAGCGATGGTTCTCTTGTTGATAAAATCTTATAGCTTCAAGAGATATTATAAGAAACGTGGTTGAAATCACACAAAAATTCCATACTCGAGAACATGATCAAGTAAAAATAGTCTAATAAAATCAATACTTAGAGATGAACAAGATGACCGATTGGATGAGTGAACTAACAAGTCTTGTGCGACAACAAACTGTGGCATCCGAAGCCCCAACCTCATCGTCCCCACAATCTATGTTTCATGGACCTGAAAAAAACTGTGGACTCTGCAACTCACCAAATCATCCAAGAGACACATTTCCAAAACTTCAAGAGGATCAATCTGATTCATCGGGACTAATAGATCTCAATGAAACATATTCTCAAGGGAACCCCAACCCTCAACAATCAGATCAGTTCATTAGAAACTTAATCCAACCTCAATCTGAGCCCTTCTCTTCTTTTTATAACTAAGGCCTAAGGTATGGTAATCTCATCTCTCATCCCCCTCAATTCCCTCCTCAAAACCCAAACCAGTTTCAATATGGGAAAGGTGTATGTAACTTTAAACAGCCTTAACCTTTTGTTCCTCAACAACAAAGGAAGAATCCTCTTCCTGGATTCCACTATCTTAATGAGCCTTCCCAAATCCCAAACCAATAAAATCGCTTTCCCAGGAACCAAAATCAAGGCAATACCAATTTGGGATAGGCTTCTTCTTCCAAGAAACCAAGTGAATGTGCAGTTGAAGATCTTTTCCCCTTCACCCATTCCATCCACAAAAACATTGAAACCTGAATTGGTCAACTTGAATCCCACATAAGCCAGCAACACTAATAAAATTCTTCCCAACTCCCAGCTCAACCATTAACCAACCCCATGGGAAATTTATGTGCAATTTCACTTATATTGGGAAAGAAAATTTCTATGACACAAGATAAGTGCTCCAAACCCCTTTAAATGTTGACATAGAAAATGAAAAGAAAAAGAAACTTGGAAATGAATCTGAAGTCATTCCCTCACCTCCTTCCATTACACTTAGGAAACCAATTCCTTTTCCTCAAGCCGTTTCTAAGCCAAAGAAGTCCTTTGAACCTGATCCTGAAATGCTCAACATGTTCAGACGTGTTGAAGTGAACATTCCCCTCTTAGATTACATTAAACAAATCCCTAAGTATGCCAAGTTTCTTAAAGAATTGTGCACCCACAAGAGGCAACTTAGGACCTTTGAAAATGTTTCCACCCAACAGTATATTCCCATAAAGTGCAATGATCCAAGGACCTTTACATTTGCATGTGATCGTACCACGATTCACTGTTTTATTCCACCCATACACCACAGTTTTAAACTAGTTTTGTAATGAATATTACAAATGTAATAATAAACTGCACTTTATGTTTGAATCAATAAATTAATTTTAATCAATATTATAATAGTCAATGTTACTTGTTTTTATTGTTTCAATGTAGGTGAAGGTGATTTGGAGGGCCCTTGATGAAGTGAAAGAAAAATGGGCCAAAATTGCATGGATCCATGAACATTTGTCCACTGTATTGCATAGTACACAAAATCAGTTCATCCAAATGGGCGGAAATGTTTTGGGCCCATCCAAAATTTAATAGGATACATTTCATATTTAGGAACCCAATCCTGATTCGGCTTCTATGGGGCCCATCCGAACTGATCTGTCCAAGCCACCAAATTTAGACCAAGTCAAATATGGTGTTCTGTATTTTATCAATATCATGAGCTGTAATTGTACAAACGGTGCCAAAAGTTCGGTAGAGATAGTCAAGAGGTAGGGCTACAACTTTTCTATTTTCTAAAAAGCGAGATAAGATTGTATGAAGGCCGAAACGCGTTGTGAAAGTGGATTGATGAAATCCCTGTGCCTAAAACCACCTTCCAATTTTCCTATAAAAGGGCACCAAGGGAACCACATTTGTATGTTCGGCCAAGGAGTGAAGTGCTTCCAATTTGGAGTCCTAGAAGAGTCTCCTAATCACCTTTTAGGTTATGGATTCCCCTATCCTCATAGGGCTATCAACAATGATTTAGGAGTTCCACCCGAGCTTCCTCCTCCTCCCGATGTCGAGCTAAAAGTTGGGTGTTCGTTGTGAGGGAGCTACACACATGTCAAGGGAGTTCCAATGCATATATTAGCTACTGGTTTGGATTAATTTGGGTTTTAAAACATTTCTTTCCATTTATCTTACATAATTTCATATTTGAATGCTTGTTTTGATGCATGCGAATGAGATGCTCTTAATTTCCAACCGATCGGTGTGAGATTTTGAGTGCGTGACTTGTGTTGTTCCGATTGGACATAAAAAGAATCATTTTAATACCCACCTTATTGAAATTTCAATCTAATTTGGATTCTATTTTTCCATGCATAAGTAATGGACCTTGACAATACGATTGTTACGTCAAGGTTTGGTCCTTAAAGCATTGAAATAAAAGCTTAGGAATTAATCGGGATTCCAATTAACTTCAACCAAAGAATTACTCTAAACCTAAGATGAATCTCTATGAACAATGACCTTGATATGTGTGTAGTGAAATCACATTGACCCTTTTATCTCATATTTCTCAAAATCCACTTGGTCACTCATCTTTTAAGCTATTTCAACTAAGTCATTGTTTTAAACTGTTTTCAAAACCACCCACTCTCTTAGTCATTTTTATTAAAAATACACACTCTAAACCTACCAACGCTCCTTGAGAGAAGACCTAGGGTCTTCCCTATAATATATATCAACCTTAAAAATATAATCAATTTGACGTGTAATGACACCGTGGTCAAATTTTGGCACCGTTTCCGGGGAGCGCTTTGGTTTTTTGTGCGTGTTTTTGATAAATGTTTTGTATTTTTTTTGAATATTTGTTTGTTTTATCTTATACCTTTGCATTTGTTTTTGTGTTCTAATTTATTTATTATTTAGGTTCTTTGTATGACGCGTTCTACTTCGGGATACCTACAAACTTTTGAACCCGAACCGGAGAGGATCTTACATCAACGAAACCGAGACATACAGGACCACACTTTGAAGGAGGAGACATCAAATCTTAAAATTCTTCTTGACCCTTATTCTTCTCTTTAAACCAAAGTTAAAACTGAACATAACTTGTATAACATGGATGAAAATAATAGAACACTAAAATAACTAACCTCTCCTATTGTTGATATCCCACCCACTTACATTCAATTACAAGGCGAGGCACCCAATTTGGAACTAAAATCTGGTTTAATTCATTTATTACCAAGATTTCTTGGACTGCCTGGAAAAGATCCACATAAGAATTTAAAAGAATTTCATACTATGTGTTCAACATTAGAACCTGCTAATGTGGATGAAGAACAAGTAAAACTTAGGGAATTTCCATTTTCATTAGAAGACACAACTAAAGATTGGTTGTATTATGTTAATTCACCTATTAGAGGTTGGGCGGACATGAAACGACTTTTTCTTGAAAAATACTTCCCAGCCTCTCGAACTGCAACAATAAGGAAATAAATATGTGGGATAAGACAATATCAAGGAGAAAACCTTCATGAATATTGGGAACACTTTAAAAGATTATGTTCAAGTTGTCCGCACCACCAAATAAGCGATCAACTTTTAATACAATATTTTTATGAAGGTTTAATTCCAATAGATTGTAACATGATTGATGCTGCTGTAGGTGGTGCACTAGTGGATAAAACTGCAATCGCTGTAAGGAACCTAATTGAGAGCATGGAACATAACACTCAACAATTCAGTTTAAGGTCCAGTGTACCCATTTGAGGTGTCCATGAGGTGCAAAGTACTGAATTCTAGAAGAAGGTAGACACAAAGTTTGAAGAGGTGAGTACCCTTCTACGACAACTTGCTCTTTACCAAAGGAAATTCCAATCTCATCCTCCCATACATTTTAGTATATGCTCTTATGATGCCCACTATTCTGACCAATGCACCCAATTGAGAGAAACTTATGAGAGTTGTGAGGCAATATTCCTAGGATGCCCCTATAACCTACCCATTAGGCAAGAACCTTACTATCCATCCAACCCTGGGTGGAAAGAAAACCAAGCCTATAGGCAAGGGGGGTATTCAAACCAGCCTCATCAACCATGGAACCAACCAGGGCAAAGTAGTCATCAACCACCACCGCCCAGAAATTTTCAACCACCCCAAAGGCCTTTCCAAAAACCCCCTAAAAAACCTAAGCCTGGCCTAGAAGATATGATGAAACAATTGGCTGCCAATAATCTCCAGTTCCAACAAACCACTGAGACAGCCATACAAGACCTCAAAACCCAATTAGGCCAACTAGCTAACTCGGTGGGTGAGATCCAAATCCATGGGTCTGGTGAACTACTATCTCAACCACTTTTCAATCCTATGGATAAGGGAAATGTTAGTTCCATCACCCTTAAGAGTGGAACTCAACTTAAAAGACAAATGAACTCTCTATTAGAGTCGTCTTCTCCTAAAGGAACCACCATCCCAACCACTGATAAAGGTTCAAATGAGATGGAACCTTTTCTTGAGAGAATTACTACCAAAGGAAAGAGTGTTTCTATTGATGAGTTACCAATCCCATGAATTACTCTTCCATTTCCCCAAAGATCCACCCAACCAAGGAAACAAAAGGAAACTGAACATGATAAAGAAATCTTGGAGACTTTCAAAAAAGTGCAGGTTAACATTCCATTGATTGATGTCGTCAAGCAAATTCCGAGATATGAAAAGTTTCTGAAGGAGACTTGTACCCACCGAAGGTGACTTAGAGGTGATGAGAAGGTGAGCCTGGGGAGGAACGTCTCAGCATTGATACAACCATCACTTCCCACCAAGTGCAATGAGCCTGGAACATTCCCGATTCCGTGCACCATAGGGGAGTATTATTTCTCCAATGCTATGCTTGATTTGGGTGCATCTATTAATGTGATCCCTCACTCTATATACTCTTCTTTGCAGGTCGGTGAACTAAATACCACAGGAATAGTTGTTTAGCTAGCAAATCAGTGTATGGCACACCCTTCCGGTGTGTTAGAGGATGTTCTTGTGAGGGTTCAAAATTTAATATTTCCTGCTGATTTTTATGTGCTAAAAATTGAAAATGATAGAATGAATGGACATTCCCCAATTATATTGGGGAGACCTTTGTTGAAAACCGCCAAAGTCATAATTAATGTCCATAATGGTACATTATCTATGGAATTTTTTTGGTTACATAGTCCATTTCAACATCCTTGATGTCATGAAGCACCCTTCAAAAGAACATTCCTCTCTGTCGGTAAAGTAAATTGATATACTCCCTTCCCCTAAAATCACTTCATTTGTTTCCCCTGATCTCCTTTTTGAATTTTCCTCTTCGATTGAAATTCTTGGAAATGAATCATGTGTTGATTGTTGTAGTGGTCTAGAAAAGTGTCATGCATTTTTATTAATTGATAATTTCTTGAACACTGAGGATCACATGACCATCGATGATACTGCTATGCTTGTAAAAGATAATTCCTCATCTGAGAATGATACCATTGAGCAGTTAGATGAGATTAGTGACCTCTCACTTTCACACACACACCCATCAATCCAAAATCCACCGGAATTGGAACTAAAGAAACTGCCTCAAGATTTAAAATATTCATATCTTGAGAATGGAAAAAAGTTTCCCATCATCATTTCTAGTTCAATCCCTCCTGAGCATGAGTTGCAACTGATTGAACTTTTGAGGGAGTATAAACAAGCATTGGGATGGACACTTGAAGACATTCCTGGTATTAGCCCATCAATTTGTACACATCATATTTTATTAACTGATGAGGCTAAACCAGTGAGGCAGGCACAACGTCGACTGAAACCAAACCTCTTAGAAGTAGTTAAAAATGAAGTAACAAAGTTATTTGCTGCTGGAATCATTTACCTTATCTCTGACAGCCAATGGGTCAATCTCGTTCAAGTAGTTCCTAAAAAAACTGGCCTAACGGTAATTAAAAATGAAAACAATGAATTGGTTCCAACTCGTGTGCAGAATAGTTGGCATGTCTGTATAGATTATCGCCGACTAAACCAACACACTAGGAAGGACCATTTCCCCTTTCCATTCATTGACCAAATGCTAGAGAGGCTACCGGGGAAGTCCCATTACTATTTTCTGGATGGGTATTTTGGATACTTTCATATCCATATTGCCCTGGAGGATCAGGAAAAGACAACCTTCACTTGCCCCTTTGGCACATTTTCCTATAGAAGGATTCCATTTGGCCTGTGCAATGTTTCGAGTACTTTCCAGCGATATATGGTTAGTATTTCTTCAGATTACCTAGAGGATTGCATGGAAGTTTTCATGGATGATTTTACTGTTTATGTATCATCTTTTGATGAATGTTGAAGTAGTCTTGGTTCCATCCTACGTCGCTGTATTGAAAATAATATTGTATTAAATTATGAGAAATTCCATTTCATGGTGCGGCAAGGTATAGTTTTGGGACATGTCATTTCTGGGGATGGTATCCAAGTAGATAAATCGAAAGTGGATGTCATTTCTTCCCTACAATTCCCTAAAAATTTACGTGATGTGCGGTCTTTCCTAGGTCATGCTGGATTTTACCATCGTTTCATTCGTGATGTTAGTAAGATTGCACTTCCCCTCTCCCGCTTACTCCAAAAAGAAAAAGATTTTGTTTTTGATAAATAATGTGAATAAGCTTTTAATAAATTAAAATGGAGTCTCACATCACCCCCGGTAATCCAACCACCTCGGTGGGATTTACCATTTGAGCTCATGTGTGACGCCTCTAACTATGCAGTTGGGGAAGTCTTGTCACAAAGGGTCGATCGAACTCCAAATGTCATTGCCTATGCCTCACGTACTTTGGACCCTGCCCAAGCAAACTACACCACCACTAAAAAAGAATTTCTTTCCACTGTGTTTTCCTTAGATAAATTCAGGTCATACCTTTTAGGGTCCAAAGTCATTGTGTTCTCAGACCATGCAGCCCTCCGGTATCTCCTAAAGAAACCGAAATCCAAACCACGTCTCATTCGTTGGATGCTCCTCCTTCAGGAATTCAATCTAGAAATTAGAGATAAAAATGGAGCATAGAATGTGGTGGCAGACCATATCAGTAGGATACCCCTATCCTCGGACATTGTCTCATCCCCCTGTATTCCCATTAATGACATGTTTCCTGATGATAAATTGTACAAAGTGCAAGATGTTATTCCCTGGTATGCTGAAATTGTAAATTATTTGCTAGCATCTTGCATTCCTACGGATTTCAACAAAAACCAAGCTAGTCATCTAAAACATGAGTCTCGTTGGTACATTTCGGATGACCCCTACCTTTGGTGCACATGTAGTGATCAGGTCCTCAAACGTTGTGTTCCCGATAGCGAGTTTCAGTCTGTCCTTAGATTCTGCCAGACTCTTGCTTGTTGGGGCCACTTTGGTCCCCAACAGACTGCTTGCAAAGTCTTGATTCTGGTCTCTTTTGGCCAACACTTTTTCAGGATGCCCATGAATTTTGTAAATCTTGTCCTCATTTTCAAAGAATGTGGAATGTCTCTAAAAGGAATGAAATTCCACAACAACCCTTACTCTTTCATGACATATTTGATGTTTGGGGTATTGAATTTATGGGTCCATTTCCCAATTCTTTTGGAAACTTGTACATTCTTTTGGTCGTTGATTACGTATGAAAATGGGTAGAGGAACGGGCCACAAGGACTGATGATTCCAAAACAGTTGTAGAATTTTTGAGAACTCTGATCTTTTGTAGGTTTGGATTACCTAGGTTCATTATCAGTGACCAGGGTTCTCATTTCTGCAACCGAACAATGCAATCACTTTTGCGTCGGTATGGGGTCGGTCATCGAGTTTCTACTGCATATCATCCACAGACCAATGGTCAAACTGAGGTGTCAAATAGAGAGGTAAAACAAATTCTTGAAAAAACGGTTCAACCCAATAGGAAAGATTGGAGTCTTAGACTTGATGATTCATTGTGGGACTACCGTACTGCTTTCAAAACTCCCATTGGAATGTCACCCTATCATCTTGTGTCTGGAAAGATTTGTCACCACCCTGTTGAGATTGAGAACCGGGGCTACTGGGCCATTAAACAATGAAATTATAATCATTCTAGTGCAGGTGCTCAAAGGAAGTTTCAGATTCAAGATCTAGAGTAAATGAGAAGAGATTCATATGAAAACTCCAGGATTTATAAGGAGAGAACCAAGGCTGACCATGACCATCTTATCCTTCATCATCAGTTCCATATTGGGCAGAAGGTCCTCCTTTATAGTACAAGACTGAAGTTTCATCCTGATAAGATTCGTTCCCACTGGTTTGGACCATACATTGTTAATAATGTCTCTCCATTTGGTGTTGTTCAGGTTCAAAATTAAGAAACCAAGCAAACCTTAACTGTCAGTGGGAAGCGACTGAAGCACTTTCATGAACCCGTTCTAGAGTCCCCGATGGAGGAACTCCAAGTTCAAGAAGCACACTATGAATGACATCCACCAGGTTTTATCCTTCCTTCCCACATTCTCTTTTACTACAGTGAGGACACTGCACAATCTAGGTGTGTGTGTGGGGGGGGGGGGGTGTGGATACAATCCTAGGATAGTTAGTAATTTTCATTATTTTCTCCTTTTTTTTCTCTTTTTGGCCTTCCTTATAGTATTTTCATTTTTCCCCATCAACAATTTCAAAGTTCCATGATTTGGCGACCATAATGTGGGAAAAGTAAAAATACCATAACAAAGGCTAAAAAGAGCATTTTTATGAATTTAACATCAGGGAGTGATTTTTAGTGAATTGGTTTTCTATCAATGATATAAATGGTCGTATCTATGTGAAACCTTTGAGATGATTGATGCCCATTGTGTGAGTAGTTTTTGGGAAAACTGTGTCACTAATATCTCCCCAAATTTTGCACCAAACCACAAAGTTTGATTATTTATTACTTAATATAAGGTAAATATAGGTTGGGTTAATATTTTTCAGCTTTAAATGATATTTCCATACGTTCGTTCCTTATTCGAACTGATCTGAGAGTTGTGAGGCAATATTCCCAGGACACCCCTATAACCAACCCATTAGGAAAGAACCTTACTATCCATTCAACCCTGGGTGGAAAGACAACCAATCCTATAGGCAAGGTGGGCAGCCTCATCAACCATGGAACCAACCAGGGAAAAGTAGTCGTCAACCACCACCACCCAGAAATTTTCAACCACCCCAAAGGCCTTCCCAACAACCCCCTCCAAAACCTGAGCCTAGCCTAGAAGATATGATGAAACAAATGGCTTCCAATAATCTCCAGTTCCAACAAACCACTCAGGAAGCCATACAAGACCTCAAAACCCAATTAGGCCAACTAGCTAACTTGGTGGGTGAGATCCAAAGCCATGGGTCTGGTAAACTACCATCTCAACCAATTTTCAACCCTAGGGATAATGGAAATGGTAGTTCCATCACCCTTAGGAGTGCAACTCAACTTAAAAGCCAAATGAACTCTCCATTAGAGTCATCTTCTCCTAAAGGAACCAACATCCCAACCACTGAAAAAGGTTCAAATGAGATGGAACCTTGTCTGGAAGAGATGTGTACCCACTGAAGGTGACTTAGATGTGATGAGAAGGTGAGCTTGGGGAGGAACATATCATCATTGATACAACCATCACTTCCTACCAAGTGCAATGATCCTGGAACATTGTTGATTCCTTGCACCATAGGGGAGTATTCTTTCTCTAATGCTATGCTTGATTTGGGTGCTTCTATTAATGTGATGCCTCAATCCATATACTCTTCTTTGCAGGTCAGTGAACTAAATCCCACAGGAATAGTTTTTCAGCTAGCAAATCGAAGTACGGCACACCCTTCCGGTGTGTTAGAGGTTGTTCTTGTGAGGGTTCAAAATTTAATATTTCATGCTGATTTTTATGTGCTAAAAATGGAAGATGATAGGATGATTGTACATTCCCCAATTATATTGGGGAGAACTTTCTTGAAAATGTCCAAAGCCATAATTAATGTCCATAATAGTACATTATCTATGGAATTTGGTGGTGAAATAGTCCATTTCAACATCCTTGATGCCATGAAGCACCCCTCAGAAGAACATTCCTCTCTCTCGGTAAATTCAATTGATATACTCCCTTCCCCTAAAATCACTTCATTTGTTTTCCCTGATCCCATTTCTGAATTTTCCTCTTTGATTGAAATTCTTGGAAATGAATCATGTGTTGATTGTTGTAGTGGTCTAGAAAAGTGTCATGCATGTTTATTAATTGATAATTGTTTGACCACGGAGGATCACATGACCATCGATGATACTGCTACTCTTTTAAAGGATAATTCCTCATATGAGGATGATACCATTGAGCAGTTAGATGAGATTAGTGACCTCTCACTTTCACACACACTCCCATCAATCCAAAATACACCTGAAGTGGAACTAAAGCAACTACCTAAAGATCTAAAATATTCATATCATGAGAATAGAAACAAGTTTCCCGTCATCATTTCTAGTTCAATACCTCATGAGCATGAATTGCGGCTGCTTGAACTTTTGAGGGAGCATAAACAAGCATTGTGATGGACACTTGTAGAAATTCCTGGTATTAGCCCATCAATTTGTACACATCATATTTTATTAACTGATGAGGCTAAACAAGTGAGGCAGGCACAACGTCGACTGAACCTAAACCTCTTAGAAGTAGTTAAAAAGGAGGAAACAAAGTTATTGGCTTCTGGAATCGTTTACCCCATATTTGACAGCCAATGGGTCAGTCCCGTTCAAGTAGTTCCTAAAAAAATGGCCTAACGGTAATTAAAAATGAAAACAATGAATTGGTTCCAACTCGTGTGCCGAATAGTTGGCGTGTCTGTATAGATTATCGTTGACTAAACCAACACACTAGGAAGGACCATTTCCCCTTGCCATTCATTGACCAAATGCTAGAGAGGCTAGCGGGGAAGTCCCATTACTGTTTTCTTGATTGGTATTCTGGATACTTTCATATCCATATTTCTCCCGAGGATCAGGAAAAGACAACCTTCACTTGCCCCTTTGGCCCATTTTCCTATAGAAGGATTTCATTTGGCCTGTGCAATGCTCCAGGTACTTTCCTGCGATGTATGGTCAGTATTTTTTTGGATTATCGAGAGGATTGTATGGAACTTTTCATGGATGATTTTACTGTTTATGGATCCACTTTTGATGAATGTTTATGTAGTCTTGGTTTCATCCTACGTCACTGTATTGAAAAGAATCTTGTATTAAATTATGAGAAATGCCATTTCATGATGCGACAAGGTATAGTTTTGGGACATGTCATTTCTGGGGATAGTATCCACGTAGATAAATCGAAAGTGGATGTCATTTCTTCCCTACCATTCCCTAAAAATGTACGTGATGTGCGGTCTTTCCTAGGTCATGCTGAATTTTACCGTCATTTCATTCGTGATTTTAGTAAGAATGCACTTCCCCTCTCCCACTTTCTCCAAAAAGAAAAAGATTTTGTTTTTGATAAAGAATGTGAAGAAGATTTTAATAAATTAAAATGGAGTCTCACATCACCCCCAGTAATCCAACCACCTCGGTGGGATTTACCATTTGAGCTCATGTGTGACGCCTATAACTATGCAGTTGGGGCAGTCTTGTCACAAAGGGTCGATCGAGATCCAAATGTCATTGCCTATGCCTCACGTACTTTGGACCCTTCCCAAGCAAACTACACCCCCACTGAAAAAGAATTTCTTTCCATTGTTTTTTCCTTGGATAAATTCAGGTCATACCTTTTAGGGTCTAAATTCATTGTGTTCTCAGACCATGCAGCCCTCTGGTATCTCCTAATGAAACCGGAAGCCAAACCACGTCTCATTCGTTGGATGCTCCTCCTTCAGGAATTCAATCTAGAAATTAGAGATAAAAAAGGAGCATAGATTGTGGTGGAAGACCATATCAGTAAGATACCCCTATCCTCAGACATTGTCTCATCCCCTTATATTCCCATTAATGACATGTTTCCTGATGAGAAATTGTACAATGTGCAAGACGCTATTCCCTGGTATGCTGAAATTGTAAATTATTTGGCAGCATCTTTCATTCCTACTGATTTCAAAAAAAAAAACAAGCCAGTCGTCTAAATTATGAGTCTCGTTGGTACATTTGGGATTACCCCTAACTTTGGCACACATGTAGAGATCAGGTCCTTAGGTGTTGTGTTCCCGATAGCGAGTTTCAGTCTGTCCTTAGATTCTTCCACACCCTTTCTTGTGGGGTCCACTTTGGTCCCCAACGGACTGCTCGCAAAGATCTTGATTCTGGTCTCTTTTGGCCAACACTTTTTCAGGATGCCCATGAATTTTGTAAATCTTGTCCTCGTTGTCAATGAATGGGGAAGGTCTCTAAAAGGAATGAAATTCCACAACAACCCTTGATCTTTCATGAAATCTTTGATGTTTGGGGCATTGACTTTATGAGGCCATTTCCAAATTCATTGGCCAACTTGTACATTCTTTTGGCCATTGATTACGTATCAAAATGGGTAGAGGCACGGGCCACAAGGGCAGATGATTCCAAAACAGTTGTAGAATTTTTGAGAACTCATATCTTTTGTAGGTTTGGATTACCTAGGTTCATTATCAGTGACCAGGGTTCTCATTTCTGCAACCGAACAATGCAATCACTTTTGCAACGGTATGGGGTCGGTCATCGAGTTTCTACTGCACATCATCCACAAAACAATGGTCAAGGTGAGGTGTCAAATAGAGAGGTAAAACAAATTCTTGAAAAAAAGGTTTAACCTGATAGGAAAGATTGGAGTCTTAGACTTGATGATTCATTGTGGGCCTACCATACTTCTTTCAAAACTCCCATTGGAATGTCACCCTATCGTCTTGTGTTTGGAAAGGGTTGTCACCTCCCTGTTGAGATTGAGCACCGGGCCTACTGGGCCATCAAACAATGCAATTCTAATCATTCCAGTGCAGGTGCTCAAAGGAAGTTGCAGATTCAGGAGCTAGATGAAATGAGAAGAAATGCATATGAAAACTCTAGGATTTATAAGGAGAGAACCAAGGCTTCCCATGACCATCTTATCCTTCATCGTCAGTTCCATATTGGGCAGAAGGTCCTCCTTTATAATGAAAGACTGAAGTTGCATCCTGTTAAGCTTCATTCCTGCTGGTTTGGACCATACATTGTTACTAATGTCTCTCCATTTGGTGTTGTTCAGGTTCAAAATGAAGAATCCAAGAAAACCTTCACTGTCAATGGGCAGCGACTAAAGTAATTTCATGAAACTGTTTTGGAGTCCCTGATGGAGGAACTGCAAGTTCAAGAAGCACACTATGAATGACATCCA
This sequence comes from Viscum album, assembly GCA_963277665.1. Classification (NCBI taxonomy): domain Eukaryota; kingdom Viridiplantae; phylum Streptophyta; class Magnoliopsida; order Santalales; family Viscaceae; genus Viscum; species Viscum album. The sequence continues at coordinate 479,794,871 of OY728130.1, read as the reverse complement.
CTAGGTTTTATCCTTCATTCCCACATTCTCTTTTACTACAGTGAGGACACTGCATACTCTATGTGGGGGGGGGGGGGGGTGGATACATTCCTAGGGCAGTTAGGAATTTTCATTGTTTTCTCCTTTTGTTTTATCTTTTTGGCCTTCTTTATGGAAATTTCATTTTCGGCCATCAACATTTTCGAAGTTCCATGATTTGGAGACCATAATGTGGGGAAAGTAGAAATACCATAACGAAGGCTAAAAAGAGTATTTGTATGAATTTAACATCATGGAGTGATTTTTAGTGAATTGGTTTCCTGTCAATGATATAAATGGTCATATCTATGTGAAACCTTTGAGATGATTGATTCCCATTGTGTGAGTGGTTTTTGGGAAAAATGTGTCACTAATATCTCTACAAATTTTTTCACCAAACCACAAAGTCTGATTATTTCTTACTTAATATAAGGTAAATATATGTTGGGTTAATATTTTTCAGCATTAAATGATATTTTCATACGTTTGTTCCTTATCCGATCTATTTCATTACTATACCAGATTGACCTATGCGTGTGTACCTAATGTCCGACTATTGTACGCCCTTAAAAAAAATTTGTGTCTTGGGCAGGTCAAAAACCACTCATCCTCAACCTTTTATCTTGTTATAACTATTGAAATTAGTGTTGTGAGGAGATCAAACAGAGGGTTGAGAGATGAGTGTGAGATCTGTTCCAGTTGCAACTTCAAAAAAAATATAATAAATGAGGGGAGTGATGAAATGTGAAACATATGGTGATATCTAGGTTGGGATCTTATGGTTTGACTTCTGGGAATGCTTAAATGAGTGGGTCTTGAAATATAATTGCAATGGATGTAGGACAGGTTCGGTGAAAAATCATTTAAAGGTGAATAATTTTAAAATAACCTATATTTATTTGATAGAAATTGGAAAGAATAGCATGGAAGGGTTTTCACACACAAACATGGAGAGTTAGTGTAATGGTTGACCATTGAATTCCTTGCTCATATTGGTGTCATAAATATCTTTGAATTTTATTGTGATATCATTTTATGAGACATCTTTTTCCATTTTCACTGGTAAGAACTCCTTGGTGTGGTTCGTGCATTGATCACTTACTTTAAATAAAATTTCCTCAAATGATAAATCTTCAGGATGTTGGAAATATATATATATATATATATATATTCATCATTGTATTTGGATATGTTACTTTTCCCAGGAGTACAAATGTTTAGGTGTGGGGGTGTGATCGTACCACGATTCATTATTTTATTCCACCCTTACACCGCAGTTTTAAACTAGTTTTGTATTGAATAATCCAAATATAACAATACATTGCACTTTATGTTTGAATCAATAAATTATTGTTAATAAATATTATAATGGGAAATGTTACTTGTTTTTATTGTTTCGATGTAGGTGGAGGTGATTTGGAGGTCCCTTGATGAAGTGAATGAAAAATTGGCCAAAATTGCATGGATCCATGGACATCTGTCCACTGTTTTGAATAGTACACGAAATCCGTGCATCCAAAAGGGCTGAAATTTTGTGGTCCTGTCCGAAATATAATAGGCTACATTTTATATTTAGGAACCCAATCCAGATTCGGCTTCTATGGGGCCAATCCTAACTTATCTGTCCAAGCCACCGAATTTGGACAATGTGAAATGCGGTGTTCTGTATTTTATCAATATCATGAGTTGTAATTGTCCAAATGGTGCCAAACATTCGGTGGAGACAGTCAATAAGTAGGGATACAATGTTTCTTTTTTCTCCAAAGCGAGATAAGACTGTCTGAAGGCCAAAACACGTTGTGAAACTGGATTTATGAAATCTGTGTGTCTAAAACCACCTTCCAATTTTCTTATAAAAGGGTACCAAGGGAACCCCATTTGTAAGTTCAGCCAAGGAGTGAAGTGCTGCCAATTTGGAGTCCTATAAGAGTCTTCTAATTATCTTGGAGGTTCTGGAGGCCTCTATCCTTTCCTTGGAGGTTCTGGATTGATTTATAGTCTAGGGAAGACCCTAGGTCGTCTCTCAAGAAGCGTTGGTAGGTTTAGAGTGTGTATTTTAAAAAAAATTGACTAAGAGAGGGGGTGGTTTTGAAAACAGTTTAAAATAATGACTTAGTTGAAATAGCTTGAAAGATGAGTGACCAAGTGGAATTTGAGAAATATGAGATAAAAGGGTCGATGTTATTTCACTACACACATATCAAGTTCATTGTTGATAGAGATTCATCTTAGGTTTAGAGTAATTATTTGGTTGGAGTTAATTGGAATCCCGATTAATTCTTAAGCTTTGATTTCAATGATTTAAGGACCAAACCTTGACGTAACAATCGTATTGTCAAGGTCTAGTACTTATGCATGGAATAAGAGATTCCAAATTAGATTGAAATCTCAATAAGGTGGGTATGAAAAGGATTCTTGTGATGTCCAATCGGAATAACACAAGTCACACACTCAAAATCTCACACCGATCGGTTAGAAATTAAGAGCATCTCATTCGCATGCATCAAAACAAGCATTCAAATATGAAATTATGTAAGATACATGGAATGAAATGTTTTAACACCCAAATTTCTCCAAACCAATAGCTAATATATGCATTAGAACTCCCTTGAAATGTGTGTAGCTCCCTCACAACGAACACCCAACTTTTAGCTCGACATCGGGAGGAGGAGGAAGCTCGGGTGGAACTCCTTCTTCATTGTTGATACCCCTATGAAGAGAGGGGCCTCCAGAACCTCCAAGGATATTAGGAGACTCTTCTAGGACTCCAAATTGGCAGCACATCACTCCTTGGCCGAACTTACAAATGAGGTTCCCTTGGTGTCCTTCTATAGGAAAATTGGGAGGTGGTTTTAGGCACACAAGATTTCATCAATCCACTTGCACAACACGTTTCAGACCGCATACAGTCTTATCACGATTTGGAGAAAATAGAAACGTTGTATCCCTACTTTTTGAATATCTCCACTGAAAGTTTGGCACCATTTGGACAATGACAGCTCAGGATATTGATAAAATATAGAACACCATACTCTGGACATGGTCCAAATTCGGTGGCTTGGACAGATCAGTTTGGATGGGGCCTCATAGAAGCCGAATCAGGATTGGGTTCCAAACTATTAAATGTATCCTATTAAATTTAGGACAGGCCCACAAAAGGGCAGCCCATTTGGATGCACGGATGTTGTGTACCATGCAAAAAAGTGGACAAGATGTCCATGGATCCATGCAATTTTGGCCCTATTTTTCTTTCACTTCATCAAGGGGCCCTCCAAATCTCCCTCCACCTACATTGAAACAATAAAAACAAGTAACATTTCCCATTATAATATTTATTAACATTAATTTATTTATTGAAACATAAAGTGAAATTTTATTATTATATTTGGAATATTAATTACAAAACTAGTTTAAAACTGCGGTGTAAGAGTGGAATAAAACCGTGAATCATGGCACGATCACACCCTCACACCTAAACATTTGCACTACTGGGAAAAGTCAAATATCCAAATACAATGATTCATATATATTTATATATTTCCAACATCACTGAAGATTTATTCATTTGAGGAAATTTTATTTAAATTAAAGTGATCAATGCACGAACCACACCAAGGAGTTCTTCCCAGTGAAAATGGAAAACGATGTCTCATAAATCATATCACAATAAAATCTCAAAGAGATGTATGACTCCAATATGAGAAAGGAATTCAGAGATCAACCATTACACTAACTCTCCATGTGTGTGTGTGAAAACCCTTCCATTCTATTTTTTTCCACTTTCTATCAAATATAAATATAGGGTTATTTTTAACATTATTCAGTTTTAAATGATTTTTCACCGAACCTGTCCTAAATCCTTTGCAATCATATTTCAGGACCCACTCATTTAAGCCTTCCCAGAAGTCAAACCATAAGCTCCCGACCTAGATATCCCCATATATTGCACATTTCATCACTCCCCTCATTTATTATATTTTTTTTTAAGTTGAAATTAGAACAAATCTCACACTCATCTCTCAACCCTTTGTTTGATATCCTCACGACACTAATTTCAATAGTTATAACAAGATCGAAGGTTGAGGAGGAGTGGTTTTTTGACCTTCCCAAGATACAACAAATTTTTTTTGGGGGTGTACGACAGTCGGACATTAGGTACACACGCATAGGTTAATCTGGTACAGTAATGAAACAGATCGGATAAGGAATGAACGTATAGAAATATCATTTAAAGCTGAAAAATATTAACCCAACATATATTTACCTTATATTAAGTAAGAAATAATCACACTTTGTGGTTTGGTGCAAAAATTTGTGGAGATATTAGTGACACAGTTTTCCCAAAAACTACTCACACAATGGGCATCATCATCTCAAAGGTTTCACATAGATACGACTATTTATATCATTGACAGAAAACCAATTAACTAAAAATCACTCCCTGATGTTAAATTCATACAAATACTCTTTTTAGCCTTCGTTATGGTATTTTTACTTTCCCCACATTATGGTTGCCAAATCATGGAACTTTGAAATTGTTGATGGGGAAAAATGAAAATACCATAAAGAAGGCCAAAAAGAGAAAACAAAAGGAGAAAACAATGAAAATTCCTAACTATACTAGGAATGTATCCACCCCCCCACACATAGAGTATGCAGTGTCCTCACTGTAGTAAAAGAGAATGTGGGAAGGAAGGATAAAACCTGGTGGATGTCATTCATAGTGTGCTTCTTGAACTTGGAGTTCCTCCATCGGGGACTCCAAAACGGGTTCATGAAAGTGCTTTAGCCGCTTCCCATTAATAGTGAAGGTTTTCTTGGTTTCGTCATTTTGAAACTGAACAACACCAAATGGAGAGACATTAGTAACAATTTATGGTCCAAACCAGCGGGAACGAAGCTTACTAGGATGCAACTTCAGTCTTGCATTATAAAGGAGGACCTTCTGCCCAATATGGAACTGAAGATGAAGGATAAGATGGTCATGGGCAGCCTTGGTTCTCTCCTTATAAATCATAGAGATTTCATATGCATCTCTTCTCATTTCTTCTAGCTCCTGAATCTGCAACTTCCTTTGAGCACCTACACCAGAATGATTAGAATTGCATTGTTTGATGGCCTAGTAGGCCCGGTGCTCAATCTCAATAGGGAGGTGACAACTCTTTCAAAACACAAGACGATATGGTGACATTCCAATGGGTGTTTTGAAAGCAGTACGGTAGGACCACAATGAATCATCAAGTCTAAGACTCCAATATTTCCTATTGGGTCGAACCGTTTTTTCAAGAATTTGATTTACCTCTCTATTTGACACCTCAGATTGACCATTGGTCTATGTATTATATGTAGTAGAAACTAGATGACCGACCCCATACCGATGAAAAAGTGATTGCATTGTTCGGTTGTAGAAACGATAACCCTGGTCACTTATAATGAACCTAGTTAATCCAAACCTACAAAATATTTGAGTTCTCAAAAATTCTACAACTGTTTTGGAATCATCTGTCCTTGTGGCCCGTGCCTCTACCCATTTTGATACATAATCAATGGCCAAAAGAATGTAAAAGTTGCCAAAAGAATTGGGAAATGTCCCCATAAAGTCAATACCCCAAACATCAAAATTGTCATGAAAGAGCAAGGGTTTTTGTGGCATTTCAGTACTTTTAGAGACATTCCCCATTCCTTCACAATGAGGACAAGATTTACAAAATTCATGGGCATCCCAAAAAAGTGTTGGCCAAAAGAGACCAGAATCAAGAACTTTGTGAGCAGTCAGTTGGGGTCCAAAGTGGACCCCACAAGCAAGAGTGTGGCAGAATCTAAGGACAGACTGAAACTCGCTATAGGGAACACAATGCCTAAGGACCTGATCACTACATGTGTGCCAAAGGTAGGGGTCATCCCAAATGTACCAATGAGACTCATGTTTTAGACGTATGGCTTGGTTTTTGTTGAAATCAGTAGGAATTCAAGATGCTACCAAATAATTTACAATTTCAGAATACTAGGGAATAACATATTGCACTTTGTATAATTTCTCATCAGGAAACATGTCATTAATGGGAATACCGGGGGATGAGACAATGTCTGGGGATAGGGGTATCCTACTGATATGGTCTTCCACCACATTCTCTGCTCCTTTTTTATCTCTAATTTCTAGATTGAATTTCTGAAGGAGGAGCATCCAACGAATGAGATGTGGTTTGGCTTACGGTTTCTTTAGGAGATACCGGAGGGCTGCATGGTCTGAGAACACAATGACTTTGGACCCTAAAAAGTGTGACCTGAATTTATCCAAGGAAAACAGAATGGAAAGAAATTATTTTTCAGTGGTGGCGTAGTTTTCATGGGCAGGGTCCAAAGTACGTGAGGCATAGGCAATGACATGTGGAGCTCGATCGACCCTTTGTGACAAGACTTCCCCAACTTCATAGTTAGAGGCGTCACACATGAGCTCAAATGGTAAATCCCACCGAGGTGGTTGGATTACCAGGGGTGATGTGAGACTCCATTTTAATTTATTAAAAGATTCTGTACATTCTTTATCAAAAACAAAATCTTTTTCTTTTTTGAGTAAGCGGGAGAGGGGAAGTGCAATATTACTAAAATCACGAATGAAACAACGGTAAAATCCACCATGACCTTGGAAAGACAGCACATTACGTACATTTTTAGGGAATGGTAGGGAAGAAATGACATCCAAATTCGATTTATCTACCTGGATACCATCCCTAGAAATGACATGTCCCAAAACTATACCTTTTCGCACCATGAAATGACATTTCTCATAATTTAATACAATATTATTTTGAATACAGCGGCATAGGATGGAACCAAGACTACATAAACATTCATCAAAAGAGGATCCATAAAGAGTAAAATCATCCATTAAAACTTCAATTCAATCCTCTAGGAAATCTGAAAAAATAGTAACCATACATCGCTGGAAAGTACTCGGAGCATTGCACAGGCCAAATGGCATCCTTCTATAGGAAAATGTGCCAAAGGGGCAAGTGAAGGTTGTCTTTTCCTGATCCTCGGGGGCAATATGGATCTGAAAGTATCCATAATACCCATCAAGAAAACAGTAATGAGACTTCCCCTCTAGCCTCTCTAGCATTTGGTCAATGAATGGCAAGGGGAAATGGTCCTTCCTAGTGTGTTGGTTTAGTCAGCGATAATCTATACAGACACGAAAACTATTCTGCACATGAGTTGGAACCAATTCATTTATTTCATTTTTAATTACCGTTAGGCCAGTTTTTTTATGAAATACTTGAATGGGACTGACCCATTGGCTGTCAGAGATGGGGTAAATGATTCCAGCAGCCAATAACTTTGTTACTTCCTTTTTAACTACTTCTAATAGGTTTTGGTTCAGTCAACGTTGCGCCTGCCTCACTGGTTTAGCCTCATCAGTTAATAAAATATGATGTGTACAAATTGATGGGATAATACCAGGAATGTCTGCAAGTGTCCATCCCAATGCTTGTTTATACTCCCTCAAAAGTTCAAGCATTCGCAATTCATGCTTAGGAGGGAGTGAACTAGCAATGATGACGGGAAACTTGTTTCCATTCTCAAGATATGAATATTTTAAATCTTGAGGCAGTTTCTTTAGTTCCAATTAAAGTGGATTTTTGATTGATGGGAGTGTGTGTGAAAGTGAGAGGTCACTAATCTCATCTAAATGCTCAATGGTATCATCCTCAGAGGAGTAATTATCTTTTACAAGCATAGAAGTATCATTGATGGTCATTTGATCCTCCGTGTTCAAGAAATTATCATTTAATAAACATGAATGACACTTTTATAGACCACTACAACAATCAACACATGATTCATTTACAATAATTTCAATCAAAGAGAAAAATTCAGAAAGGGGATCAGGGGAAACAAATGAAGTGATTTTAGGGGAAGGGAGTTTATCAATTGAATTTACCTAGAGAGAGGAATGTTCTTCTGAGGGGTGCTTCATGGAATCAAGGATGTTGAAATGGACTATGTCACCACCAAATTCCATAGATAATGTACCTTTATGGACACTAATTATTTCTTTGGCGGTTTTCACGAAAGGTCTTCCCAATATAATTTGGGCTTGGCCATTTATCCTATCATCTTCCATTTTTAACACTTAAAAATCAGCATGAAATATTTAATTTTGAACCCTCACAAGAACATCATCTAACACACCGTAAGGGTGTGCCGTACTACGATTTGCTAGCTGAACAACCATTCCTATGGGATTTAGTTCACCGACCTGCAAAGAAGAGTTTATGGAGTGAGGCATCACATTAATAGAATCACCCAAATCAAGCATAGCATTGGAGAAAGAATACTCCCCTATGGTGCACGGAATCGAGAATGTTCCAGGATCATTGCACTTGGTGGGAAGTGATGGTTGTATCAATGCGGAGACGTTCCTCCCTAGGCTCACATTCTCATCAACTTTATGTCACCTTCGGTGGGTACACATCTCCTTCAGAAACTTTGCATATCTCGGAATTTTCTTGACGACATCAATCAATGGAATGTTAACCTGCACTTTTTTGAAAGTATCCAATATTTCTTTATCAATTTCAGTTTCCTTTTGTTTCCTTGGTTGGGTGGATCTTTGGGGAAATGGAAGAGGAATGCTTGGGCTTGGTAACTCATCAATAGAAACACTCTTTCCTTTGGTAGGACTTCTCTCAAGACAAGGTTCCATCTCATTTGATCCTTTTTCAGTGGTTGGGATGGTGGTTCCTTTAGGAGAAGATGACTCTAATGGAGAGTTCATTTGGCTTTTAAGTTGAGTTACACTCCTAAGGGTGATGGAACTAACATTTCCCATATCCCTAGGGTTGAAAAGTGGATGATATGGTAGTTTACCAGACCCATGGCTTTGGATCTCACCCACCGAGTTAGCTAGTTGGCCTAATTTGGTTTTGAGGTCTTGTATGGATGCCTGAGTGGTTTGTTGGAACTGGAGATTATTGGCAGCCATTTGTTTCATCATATCTTCTAGGCTAGGCTCAGGTTTTGGAGGGGGTTGTTGGAAAGGCCTTTGGGGTGGTTGAAAATTTCTGGGTGGCGGGGGTTGACGACTACTTTGCCCTGGTTGGTTCCATGGTTGATGAGGCTGGTTTGAATACCCCCTTGCCTATAGGCTTGTTTGTCTTTCCACCTAGGGTTGGATGGATATTAAGGTTTTTGCCTAATGGGTTGGTTATAGGGGTGTCCTGGGAATATTGCCTCACAACTCTCAGAAGTTTCTCTCAATTGGGGGCATTGGTCAGAATAGTGGGTATCAGAAGAGCATATACCACAATATATGGGAGGATGAGATTGGTATTTCTTTTGGGAAAGAGCAAGTTGTTGTAGTAGGGTACTCACCTCTTCAAACTTTGTGTCTACCTTCTTCTCGAATTCAGTACTTTGCACCTCATGGACACCTCGAATGGGTACACTAGACCTTGAACTGAATTGTTGAGTGTTATGTGCCATGGTCTCAATTAGGGTCCTTTCAGCGATTGGGGTTTTATCCACTAGTGCACCACCTGCAGTAGCATCAATCATGTTACGATCTATTGGAATTAAACCTTCATAAAAATATTTTATTAAAAGTTGATCGCTTATTTGGTGGTGTGGACAACTTGAACATAATATTTTAAAGCGTTCCCAATATTAATGAAGGGTTTCTCCTTGAGATTGTCTTATCCCACATATTTCTTTCCTTATTGTTGTAGTTCGAGAGGCTGGGAAGTATTTTTCAAGAAAAAGTCGTTTCATGTGCGCCCTTACACCGCAGTTTTAAACTAGTTTTGTAATGAATATTCCAAATATAATAATAAATTTCAATTTATGTTCGAATCAATAAACTAATGTTAATCAATATTAGAATGGGAAATGTTACTTGTTTATATTGTTTCAATGTAGGTGGAGGTGATTTGAAGGGGCCTTGATGAAGTGAAAGAAAAATGGGCCAAAACTGCATGGATCCATGGACATCTGTCCACTGTTTTGCATAGTACACAAAATCCGTGCATCCAAATGGGCTGAACGTTTTTTATCCTATCAAAAATTTAATAGGATGCATTTCATATTAAGTAACCCAATCCTGATTCGGCTTCTATAGGGCCCATCCGAACTGATCTCTCCAAGCCACCGAATTTGGATTAAGTCAAATGTGGTGTTCTATATTTTATCAATATCTTGAGACGCGGTTTTCCAAATTGTGCCAAACCTTCGGTGGAGACATTAAAGATGTAGGGAAACAACTTTTCTATTTTATCCAAAGTGAGATAAGACTGTCTGAAGGCCGAAACGCATAGTTCAAGTGGATTGATGAAATCTGTGTGCCTAAACCACCTTCCAATTTTCCTATAAAAGGGCACCAAGGGAACCTCATTTCGAAGTTCGGCCAAGGAGTGAAGTGCTGCCATATTGGAGTCCTAGAAGTGTCTCCTAATCACCTTGGAGGTTTTGGAGGCCCCTATCCTCATAGGGGGATCAACAATGAAGAAGGAGTTCCACCCGAGCTTCCTCCTCCTCCCGATGTTGAGCTAAAAGTTGGGTGTTCGTTGTGAGGGAGCTACACACATGTCAAGGGAGTTACAATTCATATATTAGCTACTGGTTTGGATTAATTTGGGTGTTAAAACATTTCTTTCCATGTATCTTACATAATTTCATAGTTGAATGCTTGTTTTGATGCATGCAAATGAGATGCTCTTAATTTCTAACCGATCGGTGTGAGATTTTGAGTGCGTGACTTTTGTTATTCCGATTGGACATCACAAGAATCATTTTCATACCCACCTTATTGAGATTTCAATCTGATTTTGAAGCTCTTATTCCATGCATAATTACTATACCTTGACAATACGATTGTTACGTCAAGGTTTGGTCCTTAAATCATTGAAATTAAAGCTTAGGAATTAATCGGGATTCCAATTAACTCCAACCAAAGAATTACTCTAAATCTAAGATGAATCTATATCAAAAATGAACTTGATATGTGTGTAGTGAAATAACATCGACCCTTTTATCTCATATTTCTCAAATTCCACTTGGCCACTCATCTTTTATGCTATTTCAACTAAGTCATTGTTTTAAACTGTTTTCAAAACCACCCCCTCTCTTAGTAATTTTTTTAAAAATACACACTCTAAACCTACCAGAGCTCCTTGATAGACGACCTAGGGTATTCCCTAGACTATAAATCAACCTTAAAAATATAATGAATTTGACGTGTCATGACATCGCGGTCAAATTTTGGCACCGTTTCCGGGGATCACTTTGGTTTTTTTTGCGTGTTTTTGATAAAATGTTTTTAATTTTTGTGAATATTTGTTTGTTTTATCTTCTACCTTTGAATTTATTTTTGTGTTATAATTTATTTATTGTGTAGGTTCTATGTATGACGCGTTATACTATGGGAGACCGACAAACTTTTGTTCCCGAACCGGAGAGGATCCTACATCAACGAAACCGAGACACACAAGACAACACTTTGAAGGAGGAGACATCACATCTTAAAATTATTCTTGATCCTTCTTCTTCTTCTGAAACCAAAGTTAAAACTGAACATAACTTGTATAGCATGGATGAAAATAATTTAACACTAAAATAACTAACCTCACTTGATGTTGATATCCGACCCACCTACATTCAATTACAAGGCGATCACCCAATTTTGAACTAAAATCTGGTTTAAGTCATTTATCACCAAGATTTCATGGACTGCATGGAGAAGATCCACATAAGCATTTAAAAGAATTTCATACTGTATGTTCAACATTAAACCCTGCTAATGTGGATGAAAAACAAGTAAAACTTAGGGAATTTCCATTTTCATTAGAAGACATGGCTAAAGATTGGTTGTATTTTGTTAATTCACCTATTAGAGTTTGGGCGGACATGAAATGAATTTTTCTTGAAAAATAATTCCCAGCCTATCGAACTGCATCAATAAGGAAAGAAATATGTGGGATAAGACAATCTCAAGGAGAAACCCTTCATGAATATTGGGAACGCTTTAAAAGATTATGTTCAGGTTGTCCACACCACCAAATAAGCGATCAACTTTTAATTCAATATTTTTATGAAGGTTTAATTCCAATAGATCGTAACATGATTGATGCTACTGCAGGTGGTGCACTAGTGGATAAAACCCCAATCACTACAAGGACCCTAATTGAGACCATGGCACATAACACTCAACAATTCAGTTCAAGGTGCAGTGTACCCATTCGAGGTTTCCATGAGGTGCAAAGTATTGAATTCGAGAAGAAGGTGGATACAATGTTTGAAGAGGTAAGTACCCTTCTACGACAACTTGCTCTTTCCCAAGGTAAATTCCAATCTCCTCCTCCCATACATTGTGGTATATGCTCTTCTAATACCCACTATTCTGACCAATGCCCCCAATTGAGAGAAACTTCTGAGACTTTTGAGGCAATATTACCAGGACTCCCCTATAACCAACCCATTAGGCAAGAACCTTACTATACATCCAACCCTGGGTGGAAATAAAACCAAGCCTATAGGAAAGTGGGGTATTCAAAAGAGCCTCATCAACCATGGAACCAACCAGGGCAATGTAGTCATCAACCACCACCACCCATAATTTTTCAACCACCCCAAAGGCCTTTCCAACAACCCCCTCCAAAAACTGAACCTAGCATAGAAGATATGATGAAACAAATGGCTGCCAATGACCTCCAATTCCAAAAAACCACTCAGGTAGCCATACAAGACCTCAAAACCCAATTAGGCCAACTAGCTAACTCGGTGGGTGAGATCCAAATCCATGGGTCTGGTAAACTACCATCTCAACCACTTGTCAACCCTAGGGATAAGGGAAATGTTAGTGCCATCACCCTTAAGAGTGGAACTCAACTTAAAAGCCAAATGAACCCTCCATTAGAGTCATCCTCTCCTAAGGAAACCACCATTGAAAAAGGTTCAAATGAGATGAAACCTTGTCTTGAGAGAAGTCATACTGAAGGAAAGAGTGTGTCTATTGATGAGTTACCAAGCCCAAGAATTCCTCTTCCATTTCCCCAAAGAGCCACCAAACCAAGGAAACAAAATGAAACTGAACTTGATAATGAAATCTTGGAGACTTTCAAAAACGTGCAGGTTAACATTCCATTGATTGATGCCGTCAAGAAAATTACGAGATATGCAATGTTTCTAAAGGAGATGTGTACCCACCGAAGGCGACTTAGAGGTGATGAGAAGGTGAGACTAGGGAGGAACGTCTCAGCATTGATACAACCATCACTTCCCACTAAGTGCAATGATCCTGGAACATTCTCGATTCCGTGCACCATAGGGGAGTATTCTTTCTCCAATTCTATGCTTGATTTGGGTGCTTCTATTAATGTGATGCCTCACTCTGTTTACTCTTCTTTGCAGGTCGGTGAACTAAAGCCCACAGGTATAGTTTTTCATCTAGCAAATCGGAGTACGACACACCCTTCTGGTGTGTTAGAGGATGTTCTTGTGAGGGTTCAAAATTTAATATTTCCTGCTGATTTTTATGTGCTAAAAATGAAAGATGATAGGATGAATGGACTTTCCCCAATTATATTGGGGAGAACTTTCTTGAAAACCACCAAATCCATAATTAATGTCCATAATGGTACATTATCTATGGAATTTGGTGGTGAAATAGTCCATTTCAACATCCTTGATTCCATGAAGCACCCCTCAGAAGAAAATTCCTCTCTCTCGGTAAATTGAATTGATGTACTCCCTTCCCCTAAAATCACTTCATTTGTTTCCCATGATCCCCTTTCTGAATTATCCTCTTTGATTGAAATTCTTGGAAATGAATCATGTGTTGATTGTTGTAGTAGTCTAGAAAAGTGTCATGCATGTTTATTAATTGATAATTTCTTGAACATAGAGGATCACATGACCATCTATGATACTGATACGCTTGTAAAAGCTAATTCCTCATATGAGGATGATACCATTAAGTAGTTAAATGAGATTAGTGACCTCTCACTTTCACACAGACTCCCATCAATCCAAAATCCACCTGAATTGGAACTAAAGAAACTGCCTCAAGATTTAAAATATTCATATCTTGAGAATGGAAACCAGTTGCCTATCATCATTGCTAGTTCACTCCCTCTTAAGCATGAATTGCGACTGCTTGAACTTTTGGGGGAGCAGAAAAAATCATTGGGATGGACACTTGCAGACATTCCTGGTATTAGCCCATCAAATTTTACACATCATATTTTATTAACTGATGAGGCTAAACCAGTGAGGCAGGCACAATGTCGACTGAACCCAAACCTCTTAGAAGTAGTTAAAAATGAAGTAACAAAATTATTGGCTGCTGGAATCATTTAACCTATCTCTGACAGCCAATGGGTCAGTCCCATTCAAGTAGTTCCTAAACAAACTGGCCTAACGATAATTAAAAATGAAAACAATGAATTGGTTCCAACTCGTGTGCAGAATAGTTGGCGTGTCTGTATAGATTATCGCCGACTAAACCAACACACTAGGAAGGACCATTTCCCAATGCCATTCATTGACCAAATGCTAGAGAGGCTATTGGGGAAGTCCCATTGCTATTTTCTTGATGGGTATTATGGATACTTTCAGATCCATATTTCCCCCGAGTATCAGGAAAAGACAACCTTCACTTGCACCTTTGGCACATTTGCCTATAGAAGGATGCCATTTGGTCTGTGCAATGCTCCCAGTACTTTCCAGCAATGCATGATTAGTATTTTTTTCAGATTACCTGGAGAATTTCATGGATGTTTTCATGGATGATTTTACTGTTTATGGATCCTCTTTTGATGAATTTTTAAGTAGTCTTGGTTCCATCCTACGTCCCTGTATTGAAAAGAATCTTGTATTAAATTATGAGAAATGTCATTTCATGGTGTGAAAAGGTATAGTTTTGGGACATGTCATTTCTAGGGATGGTATCCAAGTAGATAAATCAATAGTGGATGTCATTTCTTCCCTACCATTCCCTAAAAATGTAAGTGATGTGCGGTCTTTCCTAGGTCTTGCTGGATTTTACCGTCATTTCATTTGTGATTTTAGTAAGATTTCACTTCCCCTCTCCTGCTTACTCAAAAAAGAAAAAGATCTTGTTTTTGATAAAGAATGTGAAGATGCTTTTAATAAATTAAAATGGAGTCTCACATCACCCCCGGTAATCCAACCACCTCGGTGGGATTTACCATTTGAGCTCATGTGTGACGCCTCTAACAATGCAGTTGGGGTAGTCTTATCACAAAGGGTCAACCGAGCTCCACATGTCATAGCCTATGCCTCATGTACTTTAGACCCTGCCCAAGAAAACTACACCACAACTGAAAAATAATTCCTTGCCATTGTGTTTCCATTGGACAAATTCAGGTCATATCATCTGTGGTCCAAAGTCATTGTGTTCTCATACCATACATCCCTCTGGTATCTCTTAAAAAAACCTGAAGCTAAACCACGTCTCATTCATTGGATGCTCCTCCTTCAAGAAATCAATCTAGAAATTAGAGATAAAAAATGAGCAGAGAATGTGGTGGCAGACCATATCAGTAGGATCCTCCCAACCTCAGACATTGTCTCATCCCCCTGTATTCCCATTAATGACATTTTTCCTGATGAGAAATTGTACAAAGTGAAAGATGTTATTCCCTGGTATGCTGAAATTGTAAATTATTTGGTAGCATCTTGCATTCCTACTGATTTGAACAAAAACCGAGCCATTCATCTAAAACATGAGTCTCATTGGTACATTTGGGATGAACCCTACCTTTGGCGCACATTTAGTGATCAGGTCCTTAGGCATTGTGTTCCCGATAGCGAGTTTCAGTCTGTCCTTAGATTCTGCCACACTCTTTCTTGTGGGTGCCACTTTGGTCCCCAACGGACTGCTCGCAAAGTTCTTGATTCTGGTCTCTTTTGGCCAACACTTTTTCAGGATGCCCATGAATTTTGCAAATCTTGTCCTCATTGTCAAAGAATGGGGAATGTCTCTAAAAGGAATGAAATTACACAAAAACCCTTTCTCTTTCATGAAATTTTTGATGTTTGGGGAATTGACTTTATGGGGCCATTTCCCAATTCTTTTGGAAACTTGTAAATTATTTTGGCCGTTGATTATGTATCAAAATGGGTAGAGGCACGGGCCATAAGGATAGATGATTCCAAAACAGTTGTAGAATTTTTGAGAACTCAGATATTTTGTAGGTTTGGATTAACTAGGTTCATTATCAGTGACCAGGGTTCTCATTTCTGCAACTGAACAATGTAATCACTTTTGTGTAGGTATGGGGTCGGTCATCGAGTTTCTACTTCATATCATCCACAGACCAATGGTCAAGCTGAGGTTTCAAATAGAGAGGTAAAACAAATTCTTGAAAAAACGGTTCAACCAAATAGTAAAGATTAGAGTCTTAGACTTGATGATTCATTGTGGGCCTACCGTACTACTTTCAAAACTCCCATTGGAATGTCACCCTATCGTCTTGTGTTTGGAAAGAGTTCTCACCTCCCTGTTGAGATTGAGCACCGGGACTATTGGGTCATCAAACAATGAAATTCTAATCATTCTGGTGCAGGTGATCAAAGGAAGTTGCAGATTCAGGAGCTAGAGGAAATGAGAAAAGATGCATGTGAAAACTCCAGGATTTATAAGGAGATAACCAAGGCTTCCCATGACCATCTTATTCTTCATCGTCAGTTCCATATTGGGAAGAAGGTCCTCCTTTATAATGCAAGACTGAAGTTGCATCTGGGTAAGCTTCGTTCCCAGTGGTCAGGACCATACATTGTTACTAATGTCTCTATATTTGGTGTTGTTCAGGTTCAAAATGAATAAACCAAGCAAACCTTCACTGTCAATGGGCAGCGGCTGAAGCACTTTCATGAACCTGTTATGGAGTCCCCGATGGAGGAACTCCAAGTTCAAGAAGCACACTATGAATGACATCCACCAGATTTTATCCTTCCTTCAAACATTCTCTTTTACTAAAGTGAGGACACTGCATACTCTAGGCGTGGGGGGTAGATACATTCCTAGAATAGATAGGAATTTTCATTGTTTTCTCCTTTTGTTTTCTCTTTTTGGCCTTCTTTTTGGTATTTTCATTTTTCCCCATCAAAAATTTCGAAGTTCCATGATTTGGAGACCATAATGTGGGGAAAGTAAAAATACCATAACGGAGGTTAAAAAGAGTGTTTGTATGAATTTAACATCAGGGAGTGATTTTTAGTGAATTTTTTTTCTTTCAATGATATAAATGGTCGTATCTATGTGAAACCTTTGAGATGATTGATGCCCATTGTGTGAGTAGTTTTTTTGGAAAACTGTGTCACTAATATCTCCACAAATATTTGCACCAAACCACAAAGTGTGATTATTTCATACTTAATATAAGGTAAATATATGTTGGGTTAATATTTTTCAGCTTTAAATGATATTTCCATATGTTCGTTACTTATCCGATCAGTTTCATTACTGTACCAGATTGTCCTATGCGTGTGTACATAATGTCCGACTGTTGTACGCCCTCAAAAAAAATTGTTGTGTCTTGGGCAAGTCAAAAACCACTCCTCCTTAACCTTTGATCTTGTTATAACTATTTCAATTAGTGTCATGAGGAGATCAAACAAAGGGTTGAGATATGACTGTGAGATTTGTTCCAATTGCAACATCAAAAAATATATATAATAAATGAGGGGAGTGATGAAATGTGAAAAATATGGGGATATCTAGGTAGGGAGCTTATCGTTTGACTTCTGGGAATGCTTAAGTGAGTGGCTCTTGAAATATGATTGCAAAGGATGGAGGACAGGTTCAGTGAAAAATCATTTAAAGCTGAATAATGTTAAAATAACCTATATTTATTTGATAGAAGTGGAAAGAATAGCATGGAATGGTTTTCACACACACACATGGAGAGTTAGTGTAATGGTTTACCTTTGAATTCATTGCTCATATTGGTTTCATAAATCTCTTTGAATTTTATTGTGATATGATTTATGAGACATCTTTTTCCATTTTCACTAGGAAGAACTCCTTGGTATGGTTCGTGCATTGATCACTTTACTTTAAATAAAACTTCCTCAAATGATAAATCTTCAGGATTTTGCAAATATATATATATATATATATATATATATATATATATATTCATCATTGTATTTGGAGATGTGACTTTGCGCAGGAGTGCAAATTTTTAGGTGTGGGGGTGTGATCGTATGACGATTCACTGTTTTATTCCACCCTTACACCACAGTTTTAAACTAGTTTTGTAATGAATATTCCAAATATAATAATAAATTTCACTTTATGTTTGAATCAATCAATTAATGTTAATAAATATTAGAATGGGCAATGTTACTTGTTTATACTATTTCAATGTAGGTGTAGGTGATTTGGAGGGCCCTTGATGAAGTGAACGAAAAATGGGCCAAAATTGCATGGATCCATGGACATCTGTCCACTATTTTGCATAGTTCAAAAAATCTGTGCATCCAAATGGGGTGAACTTTTTTGGCCCTGTCCACCATTTAATAGGATACATTTCATATTAAGTAACCAAATACTGATTCGACTTCTATGGGGCCCATCCGAACTAATCTGTCCAAGCCACAGAATTTGGACCAAGTCAAATGCGGTATTCTGTATTTTATCAATATTTTGAGCTATATTTTTCCAAATGATGCCAAACATTTGGTGGAGACATTCAAGAGGTAGTGATACAACGTTTCTATTTTCTCCAAAGCGAGATAAGATTGTATATAGGCCAAAACGCATTGTGCAACTGGATTGATGAAATCTGTGTGCCTAAACCACCTTCCAATTTTCCTATAAAAGGGAACCAAGGGAACCTCATTTGGATGTTCAGCCAAGGAGTGAAGTGCTACCAATTTGGAGTCCTAGAAGAGTCTCCTAATCACCTTTGAGGTTATGGAGGCCTTTATCCTCATAGGGGGATCAACAATGAAGAAGGAGTTCCACCAGAGCTTCATCCTCCTCCCGATGTCGAGCTAAAAGTTGGGTATTCGTTGTGAGGGAGCTACACACATCTCAAGGGAGTTCCAATGCATATATTAGCTACTGGTTTGGATTAATTTGGGTGTTAAAACATGTCTTTCCATGTATCTTACATAATTTCATATTTTAATTCTTTTTTTGATGCATGTGAATGAGATGCTCTTAATTTCTAACCGATCGGTGTGAGATTTTGAGTGCATGACTTGTGTTATTCCGATTGGACATCACAAGAATCTTTTTCATACTCACCTTATTGAGATTTCAATATGCCTTGGAATCTCTTATTCCATTCATAAGTACTGGCCCTTGACAATATGATTGTTACGTCGAGGTTTGATCCTTAAAGCATTGAAATAAAAGATTAGGAATTAATCGGGATTCCAATTAACTCCAACCAAAGCATTACTCTAAGCCTAAGATGAATCTCTATGAACAATGAACTTGATATGTGTGTAGTGAAATCAAATCAACCCTTTTATCTCATATTTCTCAAAATCCACTTGGTCACTCATCTTTTAAGCTATTTCAACTAAGTCATTGTTTTAAACTGTTTTCAAAACCACCCCCTCTCTTAGTCATTTTTATTCAAAATACACACTCTAAACCTACCAACGCTCCTTGAGAGAAGACCTAGGGTCTTCCCTAGACTATAAATCAACCTTATACGATCTGTTTCATTACTTTACCAGATTGACCTATGCGTGTGTACCTAATGTCTGATTGTTGTACGCCCTCAAAAAAAAATTGTTATTTCTTTGGAAGGTCAAAAACCACTCCTCCTCAACCTTTGATCTTGTTATAACTATTGCAATTAGTGTCGTGAGGAGATCAAACAAAGGGTCGAGAGATGAGTGTGAGATTTGTTCCAATTGCAACTTCAAAAAATATATATATAATAAATGAGGGGAGTGATGAAATGTGCATCATATGAGGATATCTAGGTCGTGAGCTTATGTTTTGACTTATGGGAATGCTTAAATGAGTGGGTCTTGAAATATGATTGCAAAGGATGTAGGACAGGTTTGGTGAAAAATCATTTAATGCTGAATAATGGTAAAATAACCTATATTTATTTGATAGAAAGTGGAAAGAATATCATGGAAGGGTTTTCACACACACACATGGAGAGTTATTGTAATGGTTGACCTTTGAATTCCTTGCTCATATTGGTGTCATAAATCTCTTTGAATTTTATTGTGATATGATTATACGACATCTTTTTCCATTTTCACTGGGAAGAACTCCTTGGTGTGGTTCATGCATTGATCACTTTACATTAAATAAAATTTCCTCAAATGATAAATATTCCGGATGTTGGAAATATATATATATATATATATTCATCATTGTATTTGGATATGTGACTTTTCCTAGGAGTGCAAATGTTTAGGTGTGGGGGTGTGATCGTACCAGGATTCACTGTTTTATTCCACCCTTACACCACAGTTTTAAACCAGTTTTGTAATGAATATTACAAATATAATAATGAATTGAACTTTATGTTTGAATCAATAAATTAATTTTAATCAATATTATAATGGGAAATCTTACTTGGTTTTATTTTTTCAATGTAGGTGGAGTTGATTTGGAGGGCCCTTGATAAAGTGAAAGAAAAATGGGCAAAAATTGCATGGATCCATGGAAATATGTCCACTGTTTTGAATAGTAAATGATATTAGTTCATCCAAATGGGATGAAATTTTGTGGCCCTGTCCAAAAATTAATAGGATACATTTCATATTTAGGAACCCAATCCTGATTCGGATTCTATGGGGCCCATCCGAACTGATCTGTCCAAGCCATCGAATTTGGGCCAAGTCAAATTTGGTGTTCTGTATTTTATCAATATCTTGAGATGTAATTGTCCAAACGGTGCCAAAATTTTGGTGGAGAAATCCAGGAGGTAGGAATACAACTTTTCTATTTTCTCCAAATTGAGATAAGACTGTATGAAGGCCGAAACGCGTTGTGCAAATGGATTGATGAAATCTGTGTGCCTAAAACCACCTTCCAATTTTCCTATAAAAGGGAACCAAGGGAACCTCATTTGTAAGTTCGGACAAGGAGTGAAGTGATGAAAATTTGGAGTCCTAGAAGAGTCTCATAATCACCTTGGAGGTTCTGGAGGCCCATATCCTCATAGGGGGATCAACAATGAAGAAGGAGTTCCACTCGAGCTTCCTCCTCCTCCCGATGTCGAGCGAAAAGTTGGGTGTTCATTGTGATGGAGATAAACATATGTCAATGGAGTTCCAATGAATATATTAGCTACTGGTTTGGAGTAATTTGGGTGTTAAAATATTTCTTTCCATGTGTCTTACATAATTTCATATTTGAATGCTTGTTTTTATGCATGCAAATGAGATGCTCTTAATTTCTTACCGATCGGTGTGAGATTTTGAGTGCGTGACTTGTGTTGTTCTGATTGGACATCACAAGAATCCTTTTCATACCCACCTTATTGAGATTTCAATCTGATTTGTAAGCTCTTATTCCATGAATAAGTACTAGACCTTTACAATACGATTGTTACATCAAGGTTTGGTCCTTAAAGCATTGAAATAAAATCTTAGGAATTAATCGGCATTCCAATTAACTCCAACCAAAGAATTACTCTAAACCTAAGATGAATCCTTATGAACAATGAACATGATATGTGTGTAGTGAAATCACATCGACCCTTTTATCTCATATTTCTCAAATTCCACTTGGTCACTCATCTTTTAAGCTATTTCAACTAAGTCATTGTTTTAAACTGTTTTCAAAACCACCCCCTCTCTTAGTCATTTTTATTAAAAATACACACTCTAAACCTACCAAAGTTCCTTGAGAGACGACCTAGGGTCTTCCCTAGAATATAAATAAACCTTAAAAATATAATCAATTTGACGTGTCATGACACCGTGGTCAGCATGCCAAATTGGAAGTACGGATATCGATGATGCACTCATAGACCTAGGAGCCTCAGTTAATGTCATTCCCAAATATATCTTCCCCAACCTTGGTCTAGGTCCCTTACATCAAACAGGTTTTGTAATTCAACTGACCAATCAAATAATTTCTAGTCCTAAGGGTATAATTGAGGATGTCCTTGTTTGTGTGAATGATCTTATCTTCCCTGCTGATTTCTATGTCCTTGACATGGAAGGTGAGGCGAACTCTTCTCGATCTCCCCTAATTCTAGGAAGAACATTCCTCATGACTCATAGAACTAAGATTGATGTCCATTCATGCATCTTATGCATGGAATTTTGTGACCAACTAGTCAAGTTTAACATTTTCCAATCCATGGGATACCCAAATGAGGATCACTCTACATTCTCAATCCATGCTTCTGAGTACACTTCTAAGAGTCAATTGGACCCCAATCCATCATTTTCTTCATGTTCAAATGATAAAGGATCTTGTGAAATCTTCACCATGATTAACCAAGTCATAAATGGTGATATTGATGTGTACCTATCATTCGTAGACTCCATCAATCTAGTGAAACTTGATAACTCTCTTGAATCCCACATCAACTCAGATCTCTTCTGCTCCACCTTGGACAGTATTAAGGAAAATGAATATGAAGCAACTGAAGTCCCTTCCTCCATTCCTGAGTTGTCTAACTCACAAATGAAAGATGATATTGATCTGAGACCTCTTCCTAAACACGTGAAATATGAAATCCTTCTCTATGATAACTCTTATCTTGTCATTATCTCTTATTCACATACCAAAACTGAGGAGTCCAAACTTGTTCAAGTGTTAGAGGAAAACAAAAAGGCCTTATGTTGGACCCTATATAACATACCAGGAATCAACCCTCATCTTTACATGCATCACATCCATCTTTATAAATCATCCAAACCAATTATACAATTAAAAAGAAGTCTCAATCCACTCATACATGAGGTAGTTAGGGAAGAGATCACAAAGCTTCTTCAAGATGGTATTATCTACCAAATTTCAAAGAGTTAATGGGTTAGTCCAATTCAAGTTGTACCTAAAAATGGTGGGATAACTATTGTCACAAATGAACATGGGGATATAATCACAACTTGAGTGAAGTAGAAATGGCATGTGTGAATCGACTATAGGAAATTGAATGTTGAAACAAGAAAAGATCACTACCCTCTTATATTCCATGATCAAATGCTAGAACGATTAGCAGAAATTTCAAAATATTTCTTTCTTTATGGATACAATGACTAATTCCAAATCCCAATCTCACCTCAGGACCAAGAAAAGACTACTTTCACAAGCCCCTTTGGAACATATGCATTTAGGAGAATGCCTTATAGCCTTTTCAATGATCCTGCAACATTCCAGAGGTGTATGATGAGTATCGTTTTGGAATTCATTGGATACTGCATGGAAGTATTCATGGATGAAATTACCCTTTATGCTGAGACATTTGAATATTTCTTGCATTCACTCTCTCCAGTCCTTCAAATGTTTTTCAAGTTTAACCCTATGCTAAATTTTGAAAAATGTCACTTTACGGTTGCAAATGGGATTGTTCTAGGGCACATAGTCACAAAAGAGTGTATTGATGTTGATCCAACCAAAATTGAAGTAATCCAATCACTACCAGAACCCACATCTGTTCGAGACATCCATTCATTTCTCGATCATGCCGGTTTCTATCGGTGATTCATCCATAAATTCAGTAGGATTTCCCTCCCAATCACTAAGTTGATCCAAAATGATGTCACTTTCCATTTCTATGTGGTTTGAAAGAGAGACTTCATTGAACTCAAAACTACTCTTATATCTGCCCTAACAATCCAGCCCTTATATTGGATATTATCCTTTTAGTTGATGTGTGATGATTGTGATAGAGTTGTTGGGGCTGTTCTTGGTCAATGAAGAGAAACAATTCCTCATGTCATCTATTATGCCTCAAAAAACATTGAATGAAACTCAAAATCACTACACTGTGACTGAAAAGGAACGTTTAGTGGTGGTTTTTTCCTGAGATAAATTCTGGCCCTATCTATTAGGTTCCAAAATCATCATCATTATATACCATTCTGCTATAATGTTCTTACTCTATAAAAGTGATTCTAATCCAATGATAACAATATGGATCCTAATGCTCCAAGAGTTTGACCTTGAAATCAAAGATAGACCACGAAAAGAAAACCCTGTGCCTGATCACTTGAGTAGAATTTTTAATTCTTATCATTCTGAGATAATTGACCCAAAATTTCCAACAGATCACCTTTCATATCTACCTCCAAAAATACCATGGTATGAACCAATTATAAATTACTTGGTTTCTGGTATCTTTCCTAATGTTTTTTTTAAAAGACCAAAAAATGAAGTTGAAAAGTGATTCAAAATACTATTTTTGGAAAGAAAATAAACTTTGGAAAAATAGGGTAGACATGGTAATTAGAAGATGTGTTGATGAAAATGAAAATTCTTTCATCTTATAATTTTGTCACTCAATGCCTGGTGGTGGCCATTTTGGAGAACAAAGGACCTCCTGAAAGGTCCTAGACTCTGGATTCTTCTGGCCTTCACTCTTCAAGGACTGAAATTATTTCTGTCAATCTTGTCCCACTTGCCAAAAGTTTGGCAAAATTTCCAAAATAAATGAAATTCCCAAAAAGCCTTTAATATTCTGTGAGATCTTCGATGTTTGGTGCCTTGATTTCATGGGACCATTCCCCCCTTCCAATAGATTCTCATACATTCTTCTTACGGTTGATTATGTTTCTAGGTGGGTCAAGGCCAAACCAACTAGAAAGGATGATTCACATACTGTTAGTGAGTACCTAAAGACAAACATCTCCCACCGATTTGGCACACCATGTTCCTTGATAAGTGACATAAGAACCAATTTTTATAATAGAACCATGGAATATCTTTTGAAAATGAATGGTGTTGTACATACAACATCAACTGAATATCACCTCTAAACAAATGACATTACTGAACATTCTAATTGGGAAGGGAAATGAGTACTCGAGAGAATTGTAAAACCCACCAGAAAATAATGACCTAAAAAACATGGTGAAACACTTTGGGCTTATCGAACTACCTATAAAACACCCATTGGAATGTTTTCTTTTAGGCTAGTTTTTGGTAAAGCATTTCATTTACCAGTTGAAATCCAACAGAAGTATTTTTGGTGTGTGAAAACCGGTAATTTTGATTGTGAAAAATATGGTGAAGAAATATTGTTGCAATTGGATGAACTGGAGGAGCATTGACATGAATCCTATGAAAATCCCAATCTGTACAAAGAAAAGGCTAAGGTTCTCCATGAAAAACACATCCTGGGAAAGGTATTCGATGAAGGTGAAAAGGTATTGCTTTTCAACTCTCGATTTCAGCATCACCCAGGTAAGCTTAATTCTCATTGGGAAGGTCCTTTTATTTTTTCTCTTGTTTAACCATTTGGTATAGTGCTAGTCTAAGACCCCACTTCCAAAAGTTTATTCATAGTTAATGGACATCGATTAAAGAATCACCATAAGAGGACACACAATCCTAGAACCACATCAACTTCCATCGAATCCCCAACTTCTGTAGTCGACCCACCACTGGATGGAGATGGAAACCCGCCAATTCCAAACTAGGGGGCACCTCTTTCCCTATAAATCCTCTCTCTCTCTCTCTCTCTCTCTCTCTTTTCCCTCATTCTCTTTTTTTACCACTTTCTTCATCACATTCTTATTTACTCTTTCTATTTTTTGTGGGTGTGTAATTTAAATACATAAAAAAACATAAAAATTTATAAAAAATGAACAAAAATGAGTCATAATTACTCACCTTCCAATTTTCAAATTTGGTCCATCAATTTTTTGGAGTCAGAAGACATGGTTTCATCTCAAAAATTTTATGGTTTGTTCATAAATTTGTATAAAGAATATTGTGTCAAAACCAAAAAAATTTGAATGCTCACCTTTTGATTTTGAAACTGGTTTTCCCTAAACGTGAGGAACAAAATTAGCTTTCGTGCTAAGGCCACCTATAGCCATCTTTTCAAAATTAGTGTTCTTTCACCCCCATTTTTGAATTTTGAGTTTGTGGGCCTTCGAGATGAATTTGTTACTTTAGTGTACATTAAAATGATAGAGGATTTTTCTAAACCACATGATAATCACAATAGCCAAATAGCCTCCCATTTCCCTTACATTAATCCTATTTTTGAAAACCCCTTAAATCCTATGAAAACATTTTCTTTTACAACCATATTTCAAGACCAAGACCTTATCCCACCGATAATCAACATGGATTTTCATTGCATAATTTATTGAAATTTACGTGTGGGTGGGGGCGGGGGAATGGATTTTATTATTTGGGTGACCCTTTATTGATTTTTAACTAGTTATCATCTACTTGATGGAAAACATCCATTTTAGTATGGGGAGAGGTTTTACTTCTGTAGGGTTTGGGAATGTATATATTCTCATGACATATTGTTTAAATTTTAATTTAAAGTGTTCAAAAAAATTAATAAATAAAAATAAAAAAATAACTCAAAAAATCATAACAAAATTGGGTTTTGTATTGGGTAGGTCAACAATCACTATTTATCATCCTTTTATCTTGTTATAACTATTACAATTAGTGTCATGAGGAGATAAATCAAGGTTTGGGATATGAGTGTGATATCTGTTTCAAGTTATAGTTTCAAGAAAATAGAAAAAAAAGAATAAAAAGAACACTTTCATTATATCCTTATGTCATTGGGAGAAGTTTTGTCTTTTGTAAATATTCCATATTCTCATTCCCTTTATATTTACTTCCACTTTTGTGTCTTATTTCAAATTTTCATTCCCTCATAAATATGTGTTTTCATTTTCTTTCATGTCTCATTTAAAAAAAATGTGCATTGCTTTTTCCATGTTGGTGTTTTACCCCTCTTCTTATCTCTCATGGACGTTATATTCCAACCATCCCATAGCCATAGAAAAAACCCTTCAAAAGACCTCTTGATTCTTGTGAACTATGGATATGGAGTGGAAGATGAGAGATCTTTCAAACTCTAATATTTTCACTTTTGGTTGGTGAATGAGTGAAGCTACATAAATAAATTTTATCTTCTTGAGAGGAGTAAGATTTGTGTGCCACCATTTTCCATTTCTAAATTTGAGCATGAAAAAAATGAATTGTTTTTGGAACATTGTTTCTATAATAACTTATGGTGGAATTCAATATGTATGAGTGATATTGTCTAAACCTCCCTGATTTGGGAAAACAAAATTTAAATATTAGATGGTGAGTTAAAATGGTTTTGGTCATGTTTTTATATTTGTTTCCCATAAGGACCTATACAAGACTAAGAGTGGGGGATTTGATGTTATTAATAGTTTATTGACTTATTATATACTCCCTTTACTGATTTTATATGAAATGTTCATAATTTGTGTCAAATATTAATGTTTTAATACTAAGTAAAATTTTTGGGCATTTTTAGAAGTAGCCCAATTGAGTCAGTTTACTATTTTATTTATACCTCACACCCTACTATTACAACTTGTGTGGTTATTGTTTTTTAGGATTACTTATTCAATTTATAACATATCATTAGAAGGAATAATTTTCCCATTATGATATTTGAATGGTCATATGTACCAAGCAAGGAGATCCACAAAATCTATAAGGAAACTGGCCCATCCATGAATATTTAATTGCTATGCTCCATTAAGAAGTCCACGTTTCTTTATTCTCCTCCAAATCTCAGGGGACAATGTGAGGAGTCTTGGATAAAAATTTCAAGGCCCAAATCTAAAGAAAAAAAGCCCAAATGATTCATTTAATATCAAATAACCATTCTGGATAAAAAATAAATTCTGTATAGTATGCATGACATATATCATGATTTCATAATTCAATCAATCTGTGATTTCATAGTGTGAAAGTGGATCTATAGGAGGCCGACTTTGTTGAAATAATTGTTCAGATTTGAAGTCCTCTTTCTATTGATAAACCAATTAAAATTTTGGTCTTCTAAAAAGTATGGATAGAAATGGACAGTTGAACTGTGTTTAATCAAACCGCCATAACTTTGGATCCATAATTCCAAATGCATCCAAATTTTGAGGGTAGTTGTATATAATTATTATCTACAACTTTTAATAAGTAGATATCTCTATATTCATCTGTCTGGATGTCCAAATCGTCGAGCCAAATGGATGGACATAATGGGAATTCCAACAATCCAATTCATTGGGCTATAAATACATCCTCCTCCTCTCCTTCAAAGGGGTTGGCATTTCATAAGAGAGGAACACATATTAAAACGAACAAAGACTTTAAAAGGGATTGGGAGGACCTTCCATACTCAAGTCCTCACTTATGATACCCTTCCTCCTCTCTTTGATTCCTTTAACTTTTGTATTGTTCTTTGTTTGTAATCTTGTAAGTCTTAGTTTTTGTAATTCTATTTTAATTCATGTTTATTATTATTCATCTATTATTCTCATCCACATTCTGTTAAATATATTATTGTTCTTAAAATAGTTTAAATACAGTTCAATCCCCTTCTATTATTATGCTTTCTCATTCAATCTAAAGTTAGTATTTAATTACCTTCACTGTTTCTGTGTGTGTGTTCAACGCACAACTCTTTTCTTATCCCTTTATTTTTCTTCTATTTATAATTCATAATCCGGAACATTAAAACCATATTGTTAACCAAAACAATGTCTGAGTATTTCTACCTTTGGGGTGAGTTATAATTTGGGGATGTTAAGTGATTGAGAGAATTTTCTTGATAGATATTCTTTAAATTAACATCGTGTATGTTAAACATAGAATGGCATGGATTAATAACATGATTTGTTTAACATGTGGTTTCCATGGATTATTGAATCGATAAATACACTACCATAAACAATATATAATTGAGGTTAGTACCCTAATATAAATTAATTCTTGGATTAAAGCCTTAACACTTAAAAATTCCAATCAATGTTATCTTG
Organism: Viscum album; assembly: GCA_963277665.1. Lineage (NCBI taxonomy): Eukaryota > Viridiplantae > Streptophyta > Magnoliopsida > Santalales > Viscaceae > Viscum > Viscum album. The sequence continues at coordinate 479,765,903 of OY728130.1, read as the reverse complement.
TGAAGTGGGTGCTAATTTAAATGCAATATAAAGAAAAGCTCAAGAATATCGCAAGATTAACTCCATAAAAATGAACTCACCCCAATCTTTATCAAATTTTTAAATTAAACACCAATCATTAGTCACTTCATTTATGCTCTACAAATAGACCCTCCAATCAAAATACAGTCAACTAAAAACATTCGACTATTAAAAGAGTATCATCGCCGAGGATTTGATCCGAGGTATACTATACACATTAGTAGACCATCGAAAATTTGAAGGGTCGATAGGAGAAAATTGGACATGATTCCAAATGGAACCTTTTCTAGGTATGTTTTAATTAAGTAGTCGTTAGTTTCTATTTTATCTAAAAAACAAAAAAAAAATCAAGAAAAATTGAAAAAAAAAACACAAAGAAAAACACATCTTCCTCTTTCTTCCAACATCTCTCTGAATTACCCGTAGCCTCCCAAACAATCCCTCAGATTTTGTTGACCCTGAAGTTGAGAGAACACTTTTCCAACTTAGGTGGAACATTAGGGATAATCAAATAATTCAAGAACCAGTCCTTTTTCAACCAATTGAATTTGATATGACCAATCCTAGGGAACAAACACTTAAATAACTCACTACCCCTAATATTAATTACCAACATCTTGGAATTCAATATCTAAAAATTCAGGATGACTTCGAACTAAAAGTGTGTTTGGTTCATCTTTTTTCTCATTTCCACGGGCTAGCTATTGAGGATCTGCATCTCCACCTTAAAGAGTTCGAAGTGGTGTGCTCTACCATGAAGCTTCAAGGGGTTTCTGAGGAACAAATAAATCTTTGAGCATTCCCTTTCTCCCTAGCTGAGTCCACCAATTCATGGCTCTAGTACCTTCATCCTTGTTCCATAACCAAATGGAATGACATGAAGTGACTCTTATTAGAGAAATTCTTTCCTGCTTCTCATACTGCTTCTATCCGAAATGTAAATAAGTGGTATTCGTCAATTCCTAAGTGAATCACTCCATGAGTACGAGGAGATGTTTAAAAATCATGTTTCAACCTTCCCATACCACCAAATACCTGATCAAATCTTGATCCAATACTTCTATAAAGGGTTATTGGCGATGGAGATAACTCTCATTGATTCCACAAGTGGTGATGATCTTGTTGATAAAACATATGTAGCTACAAGAGATCTTATAAGAAACATGGCTGCAAACACACAAAAATTCCATAATTGAGCACATGCTCAAGTAAAATAAGTCCAAGACAATCGATCCATAGAGCCGAACAAGATGACCGAGTGGATGAGTGAACTTACAAGTCTTGTGAGACAACTAGTTTTGGCATCCAAAGCCCCAACCCCTTCTTCTACACAATCAATGTTTCTTGGACCTATCAAAAACCGTGAAATCTACAACTCGCCTGCTCATCTAATAGACACATGTTCACAACTTCAAGAGGATAAATCTGATTCATCTGGACCAATGGAGCTCAATGCAGTATATGCTCAGTGGAACCCCAACCCTCAGAAACTAGGTCAGTTCATTAGACGCTTCAACCAACCTCACTATGAGCCCTTATCTTCTTCATATAACCAAGGCTTGAGGTATGGTAATTGCATCATTCATCCCCCTCAATTCCCTCCTCAAAACCCAAACTAGTTTCAATATGTTCAAGGTGTTGGTAACTTCCAACAACCTTATCCTTTTGTTCCTCAACAATAACAGAAAAAATACTCCTCCTGGATTCCACAATCTTAACGAGCCTTCCCAATTCCCAAACTAATAAAATCACTTTCCCAAGAACCAAAATCTAGGCAATACCAATTCAAGACATGCCTCTTCTTCTAGGAAACCATGGGAAAGTGCTATTGACGATCATTCCTTATTCACCTGTTCCAGCCTAAAAAACATTGAAAATCAAATTGCCCAACTTGCATCCCACCTAATCTAGTAACAACAATCAAATTCTTCCCAAGTCCCAGCTCAACCATTACCCAACCCCGAGGGTAATGTAAGTGAAATTCCACTTAGATTGGGAAAGAAAATTGCTATGCCTTAAGAAAATTCCTCCAACCCCTTTAAATGTGGACATAGAAAATGAAAATAAAAAGAAACTTGAAAAGGAATCTGAAGTCATTCCCCCACCTCTATCCATTCCACTTAGGATACCAATTTCTTTTCATTAATCCATTTCTAATCCAAAGAAGTCCTTTGAACCCAATCCCGAAATGCTCGACATGTTTAGACATATTGAAGTGAACATTCCCCTCTTAGATGCCATTAAAAAAATCCCTAATTATGCCAAGTTTATTATGGAATTGTGCACCCAAAAGAGGCAACTCAGGACCATTGAAAACGTATCAACCAAACACTCTATTCCTATAAAGATCAAAGATCCATGGAACTTTATAGTTACATTCCAAATTGGAAGTTCCAAATTCAATGATGCACTCATAGACCTAGGAGCCTCAATTAATGTCATTCCGAAATCTATCTTCTTCATCCTTGGTCTAGGATCTTATATCCAAAGGGGGTTGTTATTCAGTTGGACAATAAAAGTATTAGTAGTCATGAGGGTATAATTGAGGACGTCCTTGTTCGTGGGAATGATCTTATCTTCCCTGCATATTTCTATGTCCTTGACATGGAAGGTGAGATGAAGTATTCTCGATCTCCCCATATTCTAGGAAAAACATTCCTCATGACTGCAAGAACTGAGATTTATGTCTGTTCAGGCATCTTATCCATTGAATTTGGTGACCAACTGGCCAAGTTTAACATTTTCCAAGCCATGCGATACCCATATGAGGATCACTCTACATTCTCAATCAATGTTTCTGAGTACAATTATATGAGTCAATAGAACCCCAATCCATCATGTTGTTCATGTTAAAATGATAAAGGATATTGTGAAATCTTCACCATGATTAACCATGTCATAAATGGTGATGTTGATGTGGACCTCTCATTCATAGACTCCATCAATCTAGTGGAACTTGAAAACTCTCTTGAATACCACATCAACACTGCTCTCTACTGCTCCACCTTAGACAGTATTAATGAAAATGAATCTGAAGCAACTGAAGTCCCCTCCTCTATTCCTGAGTTGTCTAACCCACAAATGAAAGATGAGACTGATATGAAACCTCTTTATGGACACCTGAAATATGCATTCCTTTTCCGTGATCACTCGTATCCTATCATTATATCTTCTACACTTATTGAAACTGAGGAGTCCAAACATTTTCAAGTGTTAGAGGAAAACAAAAAGGCCTTAGGATGGACCGTATATGACATACCAGAAATCAACCCTGCTCTTTTCATGCATCACATCCATCTTGAGGAATCATCTAAACCAATTAGAAAACCACAAAGAAGACTAAATCCACTCATACATGAGGTAGTTAGGGAAGATATCACCAAGTTTCTTCAAGATGGTATTATCTACCCAATTTCGGATAGTGAATGGGTTAGTCCAATTCAAGTTGAACCTAAAAAGGGAGGGATAACAATTGTCACAAATGAACATGGAGAGGTAATCAAAACTAGAGTGAAGAACAAATGGCGTGTTTACATCGACTATAGGAAATTGAATGATGGACCAAGAAAAGATCACAACCCTCTTCCATTCCTTGATCAAATGCTAGAAAGATTATCCAGAAAGTCACACTATTGCTTTCTTGATGGATACACCAGCTACTTCAAAATCCCAATCGCATCTCAGGACCAAGAAAAGACTACTTTCATATGCCCCTTTGGAACATATGCATATAAGAGAATGAATTTTGGCCTTTGAATTACTACTGTGACATTATAGAGGTGTATCATGAGTGTATTTTCTGAATTCATTGAACACTGCATGGAAGTCTTAATGGATGACTTTACCATTTATGGTGAGTCATTTGATTCATTCTTGCATTATCTCTCTCCAGTCCTTAAAAAGTGTGTTAATGGTAACCTTGTGTTAAATTTTGTAAAATGTCACTTCATGGTTGAAAATGGGATTTTTCTAGTCCACATAGTCTCGAAAAATGATATTGATATTAGTCTTGCCAAAATTGAAGTAATACAATCACTTAAAGAACCCACATCTATTCGAGACATCTGTTCATTTCTCAATCATGCTGGTTTCTATCAGTGATTCATCCATATCTTCAGTACTATTTCCCTCTCACTCATTCGGTTTCTCCAAAATGACTTAACTTTCCATTTCAATGAGGCTTACAAGAGAGCCTTCATTGAACTCAAAACTGCTCTTACATATTCCCTAATAATCCAACCCCCAGATTGTTCCTTACCCTTTGAGTTGATGTGTGATGCTTCTGATAGAGCTCTTGGGGATGTTCTTGGTCAAAGAAGATAAAATATTCCTCATGTCATCTATTATGCATCAAAAACATTGGATGAAACTAAATATCACTACACTGTGACTAAAAAAGAACTTTTAGTAGTGGTTTGGGCCTTAGAAAAATTCCGGCCCTATCTCTTAGGTTCCAATATCGCCATCTTTACAAACCATTCTGCTATAATGTTCTTACTCAAGAAAAGTTATTCCAAACCAAGGATAATAATATGGATCCAAATTCTCCCTTAGTTTGACCTTGAAATCAAAGATAGACCAGGAAAAGAAAACCTTGTGGCTGATCACTTGAGTATAATTTGTAATTCTTCTAATTCAGAAATAAATGATCCAGAATTTCTAAATGAGCACCTTTCATCTCTCACTCCAATAATACCACGGTATGACCCAATTATAAATTACTAGGTTTCTGGTGTTTTTCCTATTTTTTTTCAAAAGAAGAAAAAATGAAGTTGAAAAGTGATTCAAATTACTATTTTTGGGAAGAAAATAAACTTTGGAAAAATAGGGTAGACATGGTAATTAGACGATGTGTGGATGAAAATGAACATTCTTCCATCCTAGAATTTTGTCACTCAATGCCTGGTGGTGGCCATTTTGGACCACAAATGACCTTCGAAAAGGTCCTAGACTATGGATTCTTCTAGCCTTAACTCTTCAAGGACTCACATGGGTTCTTTCAATCATGTCCCACTTGCCAAAAGTTTGGAACAATTTCCAAAGGAAATGAAATTCCCCAAAGTCCTTTAATCTTCTATGAGATCTTCGATGTTTGGGGCATCGAATTCATGGGACCATTCCCTCCTTCCAATGGATTATCATACATTATTCTTGCAGTTGATTATGTTTATAGGTGGGTATAGTCCAAACCCACAAAAAGGATGATTCACATACTATTAGTGAGTTCTTAAAGACACACATCTTCCACCGATTTGGCACACCACAGGCCTTGATAAGTGACTTAGGAACCCATTTTTGTAATATAACCATGGAATCACATTTGAAAAAGAATGGAATTGTACATAAAACATCAACCGAATATCACCCCAAAATAAATTGCATGGTTGAACTTTCTAATAAATAAGTGAAAATAGTGCTTGAGAGAATTGTAAAACCCACCAGAAAAGACTGACATGAAAGACTTGGTGAAGCACTTTGGGATTATCGAACTGCCTATAAAACACCCATCGGGATGTCTCCCTTTAGAATAGTTTTTGGTAAAGAATGTAATTTACCAGTTCAAATCCAACATAAGTCTTTTTGGGCTGTGAAATCTTGTAATTTTGACTGTGAAAAATCTGGAGAAGAAAGATTGTTGCAATTGGCTGAACTAGAGGAGCTTCGACTTGAATCCTATGATAATTCCAATATGTTCAAAGAAAAGGATAAGGTATGCCATGACAAACACATCCTGATAAAGGTATTCCATTAAAGTGAAAAGGTATTTCTTTTCCACTCCTGATTTTAGCTTCACCTAGGTAAGATTATTTCTCTTGGGAAGGTCCTTTTATTATTTCTATTGTTTACCCATTTAGTGCAGTGCAAGTCCAAGACCCCTCTTCCAAAAGGACATTCATGGTTAATGGAGATCGATTAAAGAATCACCATGAGAGGACACACAATCATGGAACCACATTGACTTCCATCAAATACCCAACATCTGCAGTCAACCCACCACTAGATGGAGATGGCAACCCACCAAATCCAAACTAGGGGGAACCTCTTTCCCTTTATCTCATCTTCTCTCTCTCTCTCTGTTCTTCCTCCCTCATTATCAATTTGTTTTTTACCACTTTCCTCATAAATTTTTTATTTAATATTTCTATTTTGTGTGGGTGTGTAATTTAAAAACACAAAAAAACCAAAATATTTAAAAAAATGAACAAAAAAGAGTCCTACTTACTCACCTTACAATTTTCAAATTTTGTCCAACCATTTTTGGGAGTCACAAGCCATGGTTTCATCTCAAATATTTTTTAGTTTCTTCATAAACATGGATAATGAATATTGTGTCAAAACCAACATATTTTTAATGCTCACTTTTTGATTTGGAAACTTATTTTACCCAACCGCGAGGAACAAAATTAGCTTTCTTGACAAGGCCTCCTATGACCATATTTTCAAAATGAGTGTTTTGTTCACCCCCATTTGGGAATATTGAGTTTGTGGACCTTCTAGCTAAATTTCTTACTTTATTTTACATAAAAATGATAGAGGCATTTTCTGAACCACATGAGAATCACAATAGCCAAATAGCCTCCCATTTCCCTTACATTAATACTCTTTTTGAAATCCCCTTCAAGACAATGAAAACGTTTTTTTATGGCCATATTAAAAGACCAATACCTTATCCCACCCATTATCAACATTTATTTTCATTTAATAATTTTTTAAAATTTATGCATGGGGGAATGGATTTCATTTTTTGGGTTCCCTTTTATTGATTTTCAATGAGTAATAATCTGATTGAGGGAAAACATCATTTTTAGTGTGGGGGAGAGGTTGTACATCAGTGGGGTTTGGGAATGTATATATTCTTATGACATATTGTTCAAATTTTAATGACAAGTGTTCAAAAAAAAATTAATTAAAAAAATGAGAAAAACACAAAAAAAAATAATAAAAAAGGTTGTGTCTTGGGTAGGTCAAAAATCACTATTTCTCAGCCTTTTATCTTGTTAAAACTATTAAAATTACTGTTTTGAGGAGATGAATCATGGGTTGGGATATGAGTGTGAGATCTGTATAAAGTTAAAATTTAAAAAAAATGAAAAAAAGAACACTTTCATTATATTCTTATGTCATTGGGAGAAGTTTTATGTTTTCTAAATATTACATATTCTCATTACCTACGTATTTCCTTCCACTTTTTTGTCTTATTTAACATTTTCATTCGCTCATAAATATGTGTTTCAATTTCCTTTCATATCTCATTTTTTTAAAAAATGGGCATTGATCTTTCCATGTTGGTGTTTTACCCCTCTACTTCTCTCTCTTGGAAATTATATTCCTACCATCCGATAGCCATAGAAAAACCCCCTTTAAAAGACCTCTTGATTATTCTACACTATGGATAGGGATTGGAAGTTTAGATCTCTTTCAAACTCTAAGATTTTCACTTTTGTTTTGTGAATGAGTGAAGCTCCATAAATTAATTTTAACATCTTGAGAGGAGTAAATTTTGTGTGCCACCATTTTCCATTTCTATTTTTTTGCATGAAAAAATGAATTGTTTTTGGAACTATGTTTCTGTAAAAGCTTGTGATGGAATTCAATATCTATGAGTGATATTGTCTAAACCTCCCTGATTTTGGAAAACTAAATTTTAATATTTAATGGTGTGTGAAAATGGGTTTTCTTATGTTTTTATATTTGTTGCACATGAGGACATGCACGAGACTAAGTGTGGGTGAGTTGACGTTATTAATAGTTTCATGACTTATTATATACTCCCTTTACTGATTTTATGTTAATTCTGCATAATTTTTGTGAAATATTAATGTTTTAATACTAAGTATTATTTTTGAACATTTTTAGAATTAGTCAAATTCAGTCGGTTTACCATTTTATTTGTAACTCTTACCATACTAATCCAAATAGTGTGGTTTTTGTTCTCTAGGATTCCTTATTCGATTTACCACATATCAGTAGAAGGAATAATTCTCCCATTTTACCATTTGAAGGATCTTATGGACCACACAAGAAGACCAACAGAATCTATGAAGAAATTGGCCCATTCATGAAGATTTAATTACTGGGCCCCATCAGAAAGTCCAAATTACTTTATTCTCCTAAAACGTTTTGGGGACATGTAAGGAATCTTGGATAAATATTTCAAGGCCCAAATCAAAAGACAAGTGGCCCAAATGGTTCATTTAAACTCAGCCCACCATTCTAAATGTGAAATAAAATAGGTACAGTATTCATGACATATCTCATGATGTAATCATCCAATAAAGCTGTGATTTTGTAGTGTGAAAGAGGGGATATAGGAGGAAGGATTTATGGAATAAAGTGTTCATATTTGAAGGCACCTTCCTAATGATAAACCCATTCAAATGTCGGCCCTATAAAAAGTATGGATAGAAATTGACAGTTTAACTTTGTTTAATAAAACTGCCATAACTTTTTCTCAATAAGTACAAATTCCTCCAAAGTTTGAGAGTAGTCATCCAACATTATCATATACAACTTTGAAGAAGGAGATATCTTGATATTCGGCTATCTGGATGTCCAAATCATTGAGCCAAGTGGAGGGACATATTGGGAATGCAAATAGTCCCCTTCCTTGGGCTATAAATACATCCCCCTCCTCTCCTTCAAAGGGGTTGGAATTTTAGAAGAGAGGAGCACATATTGGCATGACCAAAGACTTTCCAAGGACTTGGGAGGACCTTCCATATTCAAGTTTTCATTTGATATACCCTTCCTTTTCTCGTAGTTTCCTTTTAATTTTTGTATTGTTCTTCATTTGTAATCCTGTTAGTCTTGGTTTTTGTAACTCTATTTTAATGCATGTTTCTTCTTCTTCATCTATTATTCTCATCCACCTTCTGCTAAATAATATCAGTGGTCTTAAAATAGTTTAGAAATAGTTGAATCCCATTCCCTTATTATGCTTTATCATTCAATCTAAAGTTAGTATTTAATTCCCTTCACTGTTTGTGTGTGTGGGTTCGACGCACAACTCTTTTCTTATCCCTTTCTTTTTATTAAATTTATAACTCATAATAATAAACATTACAACTAGATTATTAACCAAAACAATGGATGAGTAAATCCACCATTGGGGTGAGTAATAATTTGGGGATGTTAAGTGATTGAGAGCATTTGCTTGATGGATATTCTTTAAATTAACATTGTGTATGTTGAACATAGAATGTCGTGAATTAATTACGTGATTTTTTTAATGTGTGGTACCCATGGATTATTGGAACCATAAATACACTACCATCAACAGGATCTAATTGAGATTAGAAAATTAAGATAAGTTATGTTTTTGATTAAAGACTTAACACTTAGGAATTCAAATCAACATTTTCTTGTGAAGTTGGTGTTAATTTAAATGAAATATAAAGAAAAGATCAAGGATATCACAAGCTTAACTCCCTAAAAATGAACTCACCCCAATATTTATCAAATTGTTAAATTAAACAAAAATCATTAGTCACTTCATTTAAACTCTGAAAACAAACAACCCAATCAAAATACAATCAACTAAAAACATTTGACTATTAAAAGAGTATCATTGCTTGGGATTCAACCCGAGTTCATCTATACACATTTTCCGATCATCGGAACATTGAATGGTCGATAGGTGACAATCGGCCGCACGTTCAAAATTCACCACCTCGGAGTTGGAACAACCATCCACTAAGATAACATGTCCCCCAAAATGGACTTATTGAATACCAAACTAGAACTTTGAGTGGTCCCCATAAATTTCTTGTTCTCAGTGTATGTCCTGGTCCATCCAAAAATACCCCACATGCCCCTCCTTGGAAATCAAGTACAGTAGGATATATTCAATGAGTACTACCAAATAACAATCTAAAAAAGGATGAAAGACTCATTTCATGAGTCACAGGAACATAGATGGGGATTTATTAATGTCAAATGGAATCACCAAGTAATCAAAATGGTCATATAGACATCTAAAGTCCATCTCGGATATATCCTCATCCCTACTCTTATCGGGTGATATTCGGATTTTTGGTCAATCATCGAGAATATCTGTGACCCTCTCAACTGATCAAATATGTAATCAATCCTCATTAGTAGATACTTGTTCTTTATGGAAAACTATTTTAGGAAATGGTAGTCTACAAAAGACATCAAGAAACCATTTTCCATGTTGGAATACAAAACCGGGGATGCCTAGGGTGAAACATTGGGCATGATAAATCCCATCCTCTGTATGTCCAACAAGTGCACCCTTAGATCATGAAGATTAGTGAGAGATATTCATCATGATAGTGTATATAACAGGGTTGTCCTGACGTGTAGATCAATAAAGAATCATATTGTTAGGTCCTCAAGGATAAATACCCTAAGAGGGGGGGGGGAATCAGGGTATGACTAATTTAAAATTAAAGCCTGTTCTGATCTTGTTTTTCTGTTAAGAAAAACACTCTTCTCTCTCTTTCCCATTGTACAATATAAATAGAAAGTAAAACATGAAAAGGACACAAAATTTTTTACTTGGTTCACCCTCACTGGGCTACGTCAAATCAGAATACACTGTAAATGTGCCGATGTACCAAAACCACTAAAAGTGCATTGCTGTTTACAAAGTTCGGGATAGCTCACTTATATTCCTAGGCTCACCGCCTTTACAAAGATTAGGGTCATCTCATTGCTTTCCAAGGGTCACTCCTTGTTTCTCTTTCTCTGGCTCACTGCCGGTGGAGAGGATCACCTTCTTCCTCTTCATTTTCTCACTGCTCTAGAAGGAATCCACTCACAGTTTATAGACTTGTAGGTCTATTCATTATCACTAATGAAATATGAATCTTTAACTGTTTATAGATGCTCTGTTGAAGTTCAACTTTCACCCATAGATGAATCTCTCTTTGCACCGAAGGTATCGGGAAATCTTCCAGCTTCCACACGGCCCTGAATCACTGCTGGGGAATCAACCTTACATGGAGCACAAGTCTAACCCAACACACAAGTATCAGTGTGCAAGTAATAACAGCCACACAACTCTACCTCAAGCACTTGCGCGACACAATATTATGCTACTCCAAACCTGTGCGACTCACTTCCTTCCTCACCAAAACTTCCTTATGCGCGAAACCGTCACCTGGCGTGCATGTCCTACTTGCGCGACCACAAACCACTTGCGCGACTACCACACCTTCACGAAGAGATATCTGATTTTCCTAAGTGTTGAACTCCATGAAAAATGAGGAGGGGTGGTCTTGTATTTATAGGCATTTGGACACCCTGCGAGATGGCACACAAGTGTACCCTCAACGCGTAAGTCTCAGCGTGTAGGTCTCTTCCCCTGCAAGTCACTTGCATGACCCACTTCCAAACTTGGGCGCCCTTCTCCCTTTGCCATATTTTCTTGTTGTGATCTTTAAAAACAATAGGTGAACAAGTTTCCAAGCATCCTAGGCATCAGTGCACAAGTCTCTTTAAAGCGCGCTGGTCACTTGCACGACCAACCCAATACTTGCGCGACACTCTTTCTTTTTCCATATTATGATGTTCTCACCTTAAAAAACAAATGGCGAAAAAGTTTCCTCTCCTTCAAGGCCATGACACACAAATCTCTTTTCCAAAACCACTTTTCTTCATTTGTCGATTTTTAGGCCCAAAAATTTGGCAAACACTGGAAAACGGCGCCACCTTCTATCTGTTCTTATTGTAACGCTTCCAGATCATCCATTCCTTTTGTCAACGTTCTTGAATAAGACATGCAGCGCTGACCACAACTCTTGAACTCGTCATGACACAATGAAATACCCTTTGTCAACAAATTTTTATGTCATGGTTTTCTTTGTCAAAAATCACAACACAAATGTCCACTTCGTCAAAAAACACAATCACCTCAAAAATGATTAATTTATACCTTGAGAGATTTTTTCCCAACAATATCCCCCTTTGGGTTTGTTGACAACTCTTCTATAAAAAGATGCATCATTAATTCTTCAGCCACCATTCGCCTACTGCGATTACTGATAGCGATCAAGGGTTTACTCAACACATACTCTAAGACCACATGAGCAATGATCAACATCTGAAATAAGAGTAAATGAAAAGTTCATCAATGAATCACTTCAACATTGACACCCACTGTTGACACCAAAATGATACCAATTTGTTGGAAATATTCTTACCGCCTTCCAACACCAATCTTTTTCTTTTATCATGGTCCTCAGCTGTCGTGATATCTATTCTTTGATCGATCACATATAGCATCATCAGATTTGATACTCTCCCCCTTTCTCATTGATCCCCCTATCTTGATACTCCACTTTCCAGCTTCTCCCCATATCTGTCATGATTTTCTCAAATAGCCACACTGTCTCACCCTTGAACAACCACTATTTTCTCCCCCTTTGTCAACGAATCCAAAGGTCACTCCTTTGCAGTTTGTAACAGAGTAGAGAACACATATCAACACATTAGGGAAAAAAAATCATACCTAGATAAGAGGGGGGTTCTACATCCAAACTATTTCAAGTGAGGGAAGTCGACTTAACTTTCATAGCCAGTCGATGCCTCTCAAAAGCATCCTTGGGTAAGGCCTTTGTCAGATTGTCTGCAACCTATAGCTCTGTAGGAATATAATCCAACTTCATGATTCCCTGGTCAGCTTACTCCTTGATAAAATGATACTTGATCTCAATGTGCATAGTCTTGGAGTGATGAACTGGATTTTTGATCAGATTGATAGCACTTGAGTTATCACATAGGATTCTGATCGAAGACTTCACTTCAACTCCCATATCTTCAAGCTGATGCTTCATCCACAATAACTATGTGCATGCTTGAGTGACCGAAATATACTAAGATTCTGCAGTGCTTAATGAAATGAAATCTTGATTATTTCTTAGCTAAGAAATACACAATCCACCAAGATAGAATTCACCTCCTGGCGTTGACTTTCTGCCATCTGTTGATCCGGACCAATCAACATCAATATATCCCAATAGCTCTGTCTGAGATTTTTCATTATATGTCAAGTCGAAGTCCACGGTGCCTCTGATATACAGAAGTATTCTTTTTACTGCGAGCGTGTGGAATTCCTGGGGATTACTCTGATATCTCGCTGCTTTGAATTTGGCGAAAACAATATCAGGCCTTGTTGTGGTCATGTACAATAGACTCCCAATAATTTTCCTGTATTCTGTGATATTCACTGCCTTTCCATCCTCATCTTTTGATAATTTCATCCGGGTCACAACGAGAGTCTTCATTTCCTTGGAATTATCCATTCCAAACCTTCTTAAAACCTCCTTGGCATATTTGGATTGAGAAATGAATGATCCATTTCGTCCTTGTGTCACTTGTAGACCAAGGAAAAACATTATCTCTCCAATCATCGACATTTCAAAATCATTTTTCATAAATTCGGAAAACTGTCTGCACTGAGCTTCATCTGATCTAACAAATATTATGTAATCGACATAAACCAGCACCATCATCCTTTGATTACTACTGTTGTTAAAGTAGAGATTGTAATCAACTCCATCACGTTGAATTCCAAGCTTCTTCAAGTACTGATCAAGCCTTGAGTACCATGATCTTGGTGCTTGTTTCAACCCATAAAATGCCTTCTTATACCTGCAAACTTTGTTATTATCATCATGAATGAGAAAACCATATGTCTACTAAATGTACACCTCTTCTTTTAAAACCCCATTTAGAAATGCAGATTTGACGTCCATCTGGAACACTTTGAAATTTCTTTGCACTACTACGACAAAAAATAATCTGATTGTCTCCAGTCTTGAAACTGGTGAAAATGTCTCATCGACATCTATTACCTCTATCTAGGAGTATCCATTGCATACTAGTCGTGCTTTGTTCTGAATCAATATTCTATCTTCATTCATCTTGTTGCGATAGACCCATTTAGTCCCGATGATATTCTTATCTGCTGGCCTCGAAACAATCTCCAATTTCTTTTTCTTCTCAATCTGATCAAGCTCTTCATTCATAGCCTGAACCCAGTTTTCATCTTCAACTGCATCGGAAAAAAATTTCAGCTCCACCTGTGATAAAAACGATGTTTGATGTAATGATTTCATTATTCGAGTATAAACTGGAGCTGTCTGATCACCAATGTTATTTTTCCTATCAATTTCATCTCGACTCTTTGGATTCCTTACAGACACAGACCTAACAATTTTCTGTTCATCATCAGTATCTTCCTCTGAGTCAGCCTCTACCACTTCTACTTCAAGTTCTTTGATACGTTTAACCTTCTCCTTTCTTTTGTTAGTTAAACAATCGATTTCATTCTTTTGTTCCTCAATTTTAAGCTTATACTAAATGATATTTTCTGAGCTCTCTGGTGTTGAGGATTTTAGTCTTTCAATTTCTTATAACATCTCAGAATGTTCTTCATCCTGTTGTTGCATATAGAGTTTGGAATCACGAACCACTTTATTGGATTTCTTCGTTTTGGCTCTCCAAACTTCTATCTCCTCAAGAGCTACTTCCAATTCAGCTTCCATATCAACTCTTCCTTCAACTTCTTCTTCTTTTCTATAGCATCAGTTTCTTCCTTTTTCTGAGAACTACCAACAACCCCCACCATAGAATTTTCACCTCGATTTTTGTAGTTCTCTATTTCCTCAATCTCTTCAACCTCAGACTCATCTGAACTGTCTATTTCTTGTGAAATAAGATTCTTCTTCTTGAAGAAATTTATCTTGAACTGTTTCTTCCTTTTCACATAGGCTTAAGATCTCTTCTTGGGAATTTCAACTTCATATTCATAATTTTCTTCTTGAAACATTTTGGGGCACCTTGAAGAAAGATGGCCAACTTTTCCACATCTAAAGCAAACAAGTGGAAGTTTCCCTTTGAACATTCTTTTTCCTCTTTGAGGATTTGAGGAGAGGAATGAAATTACCCCATCTGTCTCTTCTTCCTCCTTAGAATCTTCAATGGTGAGCTTCTTCATGGCCTTAAATTCCACCTTTTTGGATTTCCCCTTTTCCACAGCGGCGTTATCATTATTTCTCATTTCATATGCAACAAGGGTGCTGTGCAGGTTATCGAATGTCAGCTCTTTCGGGTCTTTATCTTCTAATATAGAAACTTTCGGATTAAACCGAGGTGGAAGTTTTCAAAAGATGCACTTCACGATTTTTATGTCTTCGATAATTTCACCAAGACCTCGCATGTCTTCTACCAAAACATTTACCCTATCAAAGAATGAATCAACAGACTCATTCTGGTTCTTTCTCAGATATTCATTTTTGTTCCACAACACTTGCATCTTTTCCTCTCTAACCTTTGTATCCCCTTAATATATATTTGATAACTTTTCCCACATGACATGTGACATTTTGAAAGACATCCCCCTTTGTATATATAGGATTGGATAGGGCTCTCCCTAAGGCATTGATTGCTTTGGCATTAGCATGCAACTCTCCACACTTATCTTATAATAATTCAACACAATTAATATCAGCTGTTATGCCATGCATTGCTGCTGTGAATACATCAATTCCCAAAGATCAGAAGTAGTGTTGCATCTGATACTTCCATATCTGAAAATTGTTCTCGTCAAAGATCGGAATCCCTTTATGATTAGTGACCTCCATTTAGAAGAGAACTAATATCAACCTTTCCCTCTAATACCAATTTTTAGGTCCACAAGGCTGAATAACCTGAGGGGGGGGGGTGAATCAGGGTATGACTAATTTAAAATTAAAGCATATTATGATCTTCTTTTTATATTAAGAAAAACACTCTTCTCTATCTTTCTCGTTGCACAATATAATCAAAAAGTAATGTATGAAAAGGACACAACAATTTTTACTTAGTTCACCATCACTGGGCTATGCCCAAGGAGCATACACCGACAATGTGCCGATTTACCAAATCCACTAAAAGCTCACTGCTGTTTACAATGTTCGGGATAAATCACTTTTATTCCAAGGCTCGCTGCCTTAGGGTCAGCTCACTGCTTTCCCAAGGGTCACTCCCTATTTCTCAATATCTAGCTCACTGCTAGTGGAGAGGATCACCTTCTTCCTCTTCCTTTTCTCACTTATTTGGAAGGAATCCACTCACATTTCATAGACCTGTAGGTCTTTTCATTATCACTAATGAAATATGAATCTTTAACTGTTGATATATTCTCTGTTGATGTTCAACTATCACCCATAGATGAATCTCTCTTTGCGTCGAAGGTATCGGGAAATATTCCAGCTTCCATGCGACCCTAAATCACTACCGGGGAATCAAAATTACATGGCGTGCAAGTCTAACCTGGTGCTCAAGTATCGGCGCACAAGTCATAACTGGTGCGCAAGTCTACCTCAAGCACTTTCACGACATAAGCTTATGCTACTAAAAACCTGTGGGACTCACTTCCTTCCTCACCCAAACTGCCTGAGGCACGCAACCATCACCTAGCGCACAAGTCCTACTTGTGCGACCACACACCACTTGCGCGACTACCACACCTGTGAGACAGGAGCTCTGATTTTTATAATTGTTGAAATCCATGAAAAATAAGGAGGGGTGGTCCTTTATTTATAGGCATTTGGACACCCTGCGCGACGACGCGCATGTGTACCATCGACACACAAGTCTCGGCGCGCTAGTATCTTCCCCTGCAAGTCACTTGCACGGCCCACTTTCAAACTTGGGAACCCTTCTCCCTTTTCCATATTTTCTTGTTCTGATATTGAAAAAAAATAGGTGCACATGTTTCCAAGCCTTCTAGGCATCGGCACACAAGTCTCTTCACGGCGCACAGGTCACTTGCGCGACCAACCCAATACTTGCGCGACCCTCTTTCCTTTGCCATATTTTGATGTTCTCACCTTGAAAAACATACGGAACGCAAGTTTCATCTCCTTCAAGACCACATAGCACAAGTCTCTTTGCCAAAACCACTTTTCTTCTTTTATCTATTTTCAGGCCCAAAAATTTGGCAAACAATAGAAAACGGCACCACCATGTATCTGTTCTTGTTGTACCACTTCCAGATCATCCATTCCATTTGACGACGTTCTTGAATCAAACATAGATCATTGAACACTGCTCTTGAACTCAACAGGACACAATGAAATCCCCTTTCTCAACAAATTTGTATGTCATGGTTTTCTTTGTAAACAATCACAACATAGATGTCCACTTTTTCAACAAACACAATCACCTAAAAAATGTTTCAATGACACCTTGAGGGATTTTTTCCCAACACCAATCTCTGGTGGGTTGGTAATCTTGGAATTTACTTAGGAAAGACATCATCATACCCCCAATACCACTAATGGAAATTTCAAGCTCATATAATCCACCACACCAAGAGTCATGCTAGAAAAATGATGAGTAATTGGTTTCAATCTCTTGTTTATGATCCTATCCTTCTCCCCCAGAGTTTCCTGTTCACCCACATAGTAAAACCTCTTCCCATTACTACAAACACCCTTGATCCTGCACCTAAAACAATATATCTAGGTATGAACTATATATATATAATCCATACCAAAGATGAAATTGTATAGACTCAACACCAATACAACGATATACCAAAAGAAACTCTCACATCCAAGAGTTAGGTCACACTATTGAAAAATGTTTGTGATCACCAGGTTACCACTAGTAGAAGTCAACAAGTACAAGGGTTGAGCCCGGGCCTCATCAAAAATATGTCACTCTATGACTAGGGTAGTGGAAAGAAAGGAGTGGCTCACACATGTACCTATTAAGACTACAACCAAGTTAGAGAAGACACATTTCACACATCGTGTCATCATTGGAGCCTCTGGGTACTAATCTTTGATCCCCTATAACATCCCTCACCCCAATCCACCATCTCCCCAAACCTGGAGGGGACCACCTAGGGGTGGTGGTGTAATAATTCAAAATTTCTACGACCTCCATATGCTATCCCAACTCCTCTACCACATATTAAACCAAGAAGACTTGCCAGCTTTTTCTACTACCTCTTCTTAAGTGTTTCGTTCACTATCTCTCTATCATCCACCAATAAGGTTAGACAATCTCATGAATGATTTTCTTGATTTTCACAAGAGTAACATCACCTTTTTATAGGATAACGATATATATCATGTGGGCCCTGAATCATAGACCCTCTATCCTAGGATCATATCTTTAAACCCATTCCATGCCTAGGTCACTTGTTTTGTCATTGGATCCCTACCACCGAATTATCAACTCTTATGTGGCCACTGACGACAACAAGTTTCCGTGCAATCTCATATTGGAAAATTTCAATCACCAAAGCATTCCCCAACACCCCATTATATGTAGAAATTCATAGAGGTATCATATAGGTTCATATGTCTCTTTATAGTCCACACTCAATGGTTTAAGGCTAAAATAACTGATCTTAAACCATATAAATCAAATATCAAGATAGGTTGGTGAACCTTAATGAATAATCAGTCACAGTCATACTACTCTTCTCAAACTGTAGAAACTCTTGGATGCACATAGAACTCAACATAACTAGAGATTAATTATTTCTAAAAATGTGCGCAAACTATGACGATGAAAGTATCGCCTCATCATATGACTAGGTAACTAATCCTCACCATCGTTGTATAGAGAAATCAAGAAATATTAATTCTAGGACCACCATTTGGTCATTAGGTTTCCTGACAAGGTGAAAGACTCACATCATCGCATCAAGTCAGTCCTCAGCCTACTATGGGTTGAGATATCTTTAGAACATGAAGGGAATGTGATGATGAAACTCCGAAATCATGCTCATCTTGTAAACCTCATGTGATAGTAATCTTGGTACCATCTTATTCTCTATAGATGGTGGTATTATTGGTTTCCCACCTGAAGGTAACACCTTATAAATAGGTCCCTATATTAAAGCCTCATCAATGAGGGGATCATCCATGCGATCCAAATACTGAATCCTCTTTGGAAAATTTTGTCTAGGCATCCTATAATAGAAAATATGTACCACATTAAATGAGTATATTTGGAGATCTAACTCAATAATCACATAGAAAAAAAACCCATTCCTATATGATGCATGTACCAATTGTTTCTCTAAAACCGGCATCTATATATATCGAGTTGATAAGAATGTTATCCGAGTCATGGTAAATGGATACTTTGGCTACTGCAACAACATTTGAGTCCCTGGTCTGAGAGGTGAACTCAAAACACTAAATAGAATTTCCCCAAATCAATCTCACAGATTCTGGTCATAAGGTAGGACCAACTACTCTGATACTGCTCTTTCACGAACTATCTCAATGGGGCCTGTGTTGATACTACCCCAAGAATGCATCCAATAGTCCATGGATTAGAGACTACTCCCAAGTAGTCATATCACACACATGGTAGGCCTTATCTTAATGTAACTCTACACACTCACATATCTCCAATACCATACAATGTTGAAATGTAAAAAAATAATAATCATGTAGACATACATCTAAAATCCCACCATCATAGTAGAAGGTAAGGGCCAAATACATGTCCACTAATAGAAACATGAAAAAATACCAACCAATAAAGTAAGAGAGGACTAAAATCAATGAATCTATTAAAACACACCTTGGCCTATCTAGATCACTAATCTCTTCTTGGTCATGGTCCCTCAAGGACACTATCAAACTGTTAGTCATTTTCATAAGACATAAAACATGTTGGAAAATCCCATGAGGCATGAGTATAAAAATAACCAATATGACACCCCAAAATCACTAGGAATATAACATCAAGAATAAAAGTCAACGAATCATTGGGATATGTCAATATTATATATAACAAGAATATATAAATATATATATATATACAATTAGATATAAAATCTCAAAGTAAGTTCATAACTGTAATGTTGGCCCAAGAATCTTACTCGAAGGTCCAATATGACACTCTTCCACGAGTCAGATAGTTGTGATGAACTCTATCTGAGATTTCATGTTCATTGGGTATCACTATAATATGTACATGTTAGATGTTTGAAGACATTGATAAACATATGGGATCACTCCCAAATCCACGGGGTATCCCAACAACCTAATCTGGATTAACCCAATTAGTAGGGGAATAACACTCATGTAGTTTTGGTCATGATGATTCTAATAATCCCACCCAAGAAAATGATGATGATATAAGATCTCACTCTAGGAATCACAGAGGGATTCCAACACATCTACCTGAGGCAAAAGTTCCTCAAAAGAGATCCCCATCCTATGCACATGACATGATTCCATAATAAAAATTCATGGAAAGGATCCATGGAACATAACCTAATGAAAATTATCTAAAATTAATAGTCAAAATGATCCTATAATTCTTTTATAGAGTTCACAATGTGTACTATGAGTACACAATATGTCCCTTCGTTATTGGGTTCTTCTCGTGTAACATAGACCATGCCTGTTTCCATCTCAATGTACACGATGTGTGGTCTGTGAAATGGTGTGTGTAGCCACATGGTCTCCTAGGCGTGTACCCCATGTACACACTAATATGTCTTCAAGGGTGTACACGGTTTGTGGAAAAACCCACATGGCATGTAATTCCACCCTAACACCTATGCATGGACACCTTGTATGAGCCTAGCTGTTTAGAAAGGGTCACATGGTGTGTGGTAGGGTCTACATGGTGTGTTATATTTATCTTTATGTAGAAACCCTATCCACTGCTCTAAGGGTCCCACATGGAATGTATCTATAGATTACATGCCATGTTACCCAAAATTTTATAGAAACCATGGGTTCCTCCTCCACATATATATGTTCCTCTATCACCTCTAGTTGCGTCACTGATATCGACCAAATATTTTGGATCTAAACTGATTGAGCCTCTCATTCATTGATCCCAATAATTTGGCTACCGACTATCAATGGGAAACCCTTCTATAACTCCTCCTAGTATCCACAAAAGAAAACCCACATAAAGAACTTAAATCTGGTCTTGGATTTGTCATCATAGCTAGATCCAATAATCAATTTTCACGTGGATCTGCAGTATCAATCTGTTTCTCTAAGAAACTAGTGAACAACAATTGATTACACTGTATTCATAGAACTGTGATCCAAATGAATTACCTAGGATAAATAATTAACGAGGGAATAAATTAACAAAAAAATATATGAAAATTTATCCCCAAACAATGTTTATTTTGGCCAATATTTTTTCCATTATAATGAAAAATAAAGAGATATAAAAAATAAACAATAGAAACCCCCATTTCTTGATAAATCTATCCTGTACTCACAATACTCACGATCTGCGAACCAATTTTCTAGATAGTTGATCCAAATTAATTAAAAAGATTAATTTAATAGGGATAAATCAACATAAAAAAATTTAATACCTCATTATGGATCTATCACTGATGAAGAAGGAATCCATATCATATCATTCGTGAGATCCCAAAATTCTATGGGAATAAACAATCCTCGATCTATCATTGTCATTTACAAACGTAATATCTCTCCAATGATCTCTCTCAATTCTTAGAGTTACATATCCAACCCTAGTAATTTATCATAATCTTGTTTAAATAGTGAAATAACCTATCATGGTATAACTTAATAAAAAAATTTATTTTCATTATTTCTCCCCACGATGGCTTTTAATCAAACACCCAATGCAAACAATGATTATGTTGCACCAAGGGAGAGAACCACACTCTGATCTCAATAGCAGACTCATATTTTGGATCCAATCCTCTGTTTAAGTGTTATTCCATTTTTTTGGGAAAACCTAACACACATGATATTTAATATATTTCAAAAATTAATTTTGGTCTCATCGAGACTAGAATCGCATGTTGTCTCATCGACTAGATTTGAAAATAATCCATATAATATTCTAAATTAATAAATGAAAAAATTATAGTTATTACAGTCAAGGCCATGTATTCTCATATCTCTATGTATTCACTTTTTCAAATCATTGACTTTTTTGGATAATGTCTTTCTTAGTAATACTCTCTTTATTAAGTATGATATGATATCTATCTTAATCGATAATATAAATCCAAACAATATTTATAAAAAATTAAACATTAATTGATAATTTTTTTAATGAAAGGCCTTTGGTTGCAAAATTATCCCCATTCTATTTTGTTTTTAATTTTTCTGTAAATCCATCTCCCCCTTTGACAATAAATCATAATTCCCAATAATGTTAACTATTCTTCCTTTAATAGTTACTATTTATAGCTTATTATTTTATACCATTTTTATAATAAAATAAAATGGTCCTCTTTTAACTCCATTTATAAGGAACCTTGAATTTTTTAAGAGTCCTTGTTAGCAAATTCTTGAATAAAATTCTAGATGTTTCCTTATATACCATCTCCCTAAAACTAGATATAATTCTCTGAGTTTTTTATATAGTGATCATACCAATTTAATGTTTCTAGGCTTAAAAAAATAGATCTCACCCGACAACCAATTTATAACTAACCTTGTTCTATGCACCACAGTGTATTTTTTTAAAAAGGATTCGTTTTTTATGAAGATGTTGACCCCACTTTGAATGATTCATATAGGATCATGAAATATCTGGGGGAGGAACTGATGACCAGGATGGTGGAACAAGATGCATATTTTTTACACAAATAAAAATATGGTGATGTCAATACAAAATTTTGTCTTTAAAAAAGATAAAGAATGGTTTATAAAATGATGGATGAATTGAAATGCCATTCTAGTTTTAAATACAAAAGAAAATATATGGAAATAACTCTACTTATTTTTTTGGATGGACGTATGTTTATTTCTTGGTGGTTTTAAAGTAAATATGGATCAATTTTAATGGTGAATCAAGTATTAGATTTATATTTTGATGAGAATAAAATGAATAGTTTTCTATTTTTATTTATGACTCTTGAGATTATTTGTTCATTTTATTTATTTGAGTGATGCTTGATATTGGTCAGAAAAATATTGCACTAATGGTTCGTAATGTTTTCATGGATCATTGTTTGGATGATTGAAGGATCTTCATTTTACGTTTCTGAGTGTTAATTTATAATATAATGAAATTTGTAGATTCTTTAAAAAGGACATAGTTTTTTCCCTATTCATTAAGGACTTTATTTTCTTACCATTTTTTATAAATGTATCATGGGATAATCCTTATGATGTTACTACTTTGATTTTGAGATTTTCGAACCAGAAATAAATTATGTTTCAATGATTTTTTTATGTTGTGACCATAGATTTTGACTTAAGACAAGATGGTTTTTCAAATACTATGCATGGATCATTGAATATTAAAGAATAAATTGTTTTGATGAATTGTTTTTTCCGAATCATAGATGATAGGTAGTCAGTTGGGGTTCCATGTCTTACCACTGATGGTTCTTTGATCCTTCTATTTGGTCATGATTTACATGGGTATCTTCCTCTGCTAGATTTTCCAGGATGATTGGATTTTAATTGAGATTTCACATGATTTTGTGTTGACCCTATTAATGAGTGAGAAGTGTATACCTAGATGCTTCATAAATATAGTGAACAAAAATTTCTGAGCTACATCAGACTGGACAACTTCCATTGGTCGAAGAATTTTACATGTGTAATTTCTAACTTTGTAAGATTAATACTTTGATTCTTCACAGGATAAAATCCATGAAAATGAGGGGTTTATGTCCACACAGAGAAGCTATATTTTTTGGGCACACTGTCTTCTAGGTAGATGGAATGCTCTTTCAAATAGGTTTGTTGAATTGTTTTCTTTTTTATGGGATTTTTATATCTCTTAAGATTATATTTTACTCAATTCATTGATGGTGTAATCTTATTAAACATCATTTTTATACTATTAAAATGTAATTTTTAAATAAATTTAATAGGGTAAAGAAATAGGTGACCAATGTATGTCTCAGTATTTCAAAAAAACGATCCATGAAAAAATCCTCAAAACCCACTTGAGTCAAATTCTTATACAAAAAACAAGGGAATAAGTCAACAACATGAATGTTACACATTTCACTTAATTAATTATATAAGAGTATTTAACTTGAGACATTACTTCCTTCATGAAAATACTTATGAACTAATTCATACATAAATAAATTTTAGCAACTAAATATTAAATCAAAAAAATTTGTGAGTCCCACAACTTGTTAAATTTTTTTCCCTTCCATATTCTATCATTAATTTAATGAATAAAACTAAAAACGACATATTTCTCTAATACAAACTACCTTTTAATCTCTAACCTCTAGAACTATATTTTTAGATTAATATTCCTTAGAGTTTCTTTTCTTAAAAAACCATAATTATTGTAAATAAAATTCTAATGATTCCACTTGTTAGTTCAAATGAAAATAATTATTGAATTCCTCCTTGTATGTTTTTACTACTCCATCATAATCTAGTTTTCCTCTTTCTTCTTCAAGTTTCATGTTCACTTTAATGTAACTCAATTGGGTACCGGTTATAGTATGTATTAATACCACTATAAAAATAAAACTATTATATCAAAAAGAATATTTTTTCAGTTATATTTTCCAAATTTGGGTTTATAAAAATTAAATGTTCTTATTAGGATTTGACACCATTTGTGTTTCTACATTTATTTCCTTGAAAACACTCACTCCATCTATCATATATCTCCTTAAACCTATATTTATTAAATAATAGTTATGGTAATTCAATATATGGGGAGAGGTGGTACTTCTTGATTATCCTCAAGCTGAAGAATTTGGTTATTCTAGGTTCCAAACCTTTGATTTCAAATAATTTACAAGCATTATTATGTGGATATAAATTGATTTATACCACTTGTATAAAATTATTACTTGATATTTGATTCTATACAATTTACATTATTCAGCTTAATATCCAACTATAATGTGAGATTGGTCCCACTAACACATGTATCCTTCTTTGATGCATCAGTACTCAATTATTATAAATGTTTCTTTATCTATGTGTGATAAAATTCTTTGATTTTTCTATGTTCGATTGTGGTATAAATTTTTAATCCACATAAGAATGATTTATGAATCTCTTCTTTGAAATCCATTATGTTTACCCCAAATTATTTTTGTGTGTATTTATTCATAATTTTATATTTATTTCTTTCAATAAGGGTTGATTATTCTATTATACTTTATATTTTCTTCATCAATTTTTATTATTTCTACTATAAATAATACACCATTGGTTCTTGAAGTATAATTCATTAAATTTTCAAATAATTATCTTATAATAATTTAAATCATTTTTTAATCTAACTTAATTTTTCTTTTCAATCATTACTACCACTTAACATGAGAACAAGGCATTTAATATTAGGACTAGAACCCACTTTCATGTTGTAATATCTTTCTATTAACCATATTTTACGAAAATAAAAAATCTATTATAAAATCATACTTAATTAACTCCTTAATTTTATAATATGTAGTACTATATTTAGTTTCACTGTTCTACTACTTATCCCCCATACTCACATCCATAGTGTGTCCTATGACATAAAAACTACAAAAATGTATTTCAAATAATATTTTATAATAGTTCTCTTACAATTGAACAATAATATTACCTTTACTTAATGATTCTATATTTTTATCATTGAAAACATCACTTTGTTGAACCTTTATATAAGGGATATCAAAATTCCTTTCAAACTCTAAGAGTTTTTTGAAATTTTTTTTAGTTGGGTATCCATATACTTCATTGTAGAACAAGTATTATTAGTATAAATTTTCCTCTCTTTGAACTATGTATTGTGATGTATTATGTGAGGTTTTAATTACTTAAATGTTTCTATTTTAATTTCCAACTCATTAGAATATTATTTGAGTAAATAACTTTTCCATTTTATGTTTTCTTTCATACTTATTATGAATCCTTTCAAGGAAATATCCTCTTACACTACCCTCTGATTTTACAAATCTAATTACACTGTGAATAGTTAATCCACTTCTTATTTTATTTAAAAAATAATTTAATATTTCTATTATGGTTTGGATCACCTCTTTATTACTACAAATCATCCATTGAATTGGAATTTATATTTCTTCCATCACTTTAATAGAATAAGTATTTATTTCCATCACCAAAGTGAAATATAAATTTGAACATTTTAAATATACTTCCAAGATAGAGTTAGTTTTAGATTTATTGATGAAATTATCAACTTTTACCTATTGGGGACTACTCATCCACTTTTTCACTTACTTATTTTTCTTCTTTATCTTAACATAGCATAGAATGAAATTTTTTCAACATTTTTCATGAGTAATGTAACAACATAAGGCGTGATTTTATCACTTATATAGTGGGTTTATCACAAAAAATCCCAAATCCTCCTCAAACAACACATTATCTAGCATTCTATAGGGCCCAAAGTACATTCTATATTTCCATAGGTTGGTAAAAAGTTAAAAGGGAATCAAACATATACTTTGGGAATGATTTCACCATGTAAATAAAATAAAACATAATGAATTATGATTAATAAATCTATATATATAGTTTATATATATTATATCCTCATGCTAGACAATCATCAATTTCTAAATATAAGACTAAAAAAACAGGGGATAAAAATACTAAAAGAAATAAATAGAAAAAAATCAATACTATAAAAATGTTTCATTGTTTTTACATGAAAAGAAAAAGATTAAAAGGAATAAAAATGATAAGGGATGACCTGTATGGCCATAATAACAAACACCACCCTTGTTATACATAAGTTACAAAATTTCAAATGAGTTAAATCCATGTGATCCTCGATCAACTCTATATCTATACATACTCAACCTCCTAAAATAGCTATATCATATCATCTATAATAGAAACCATGATCTTCTTACCTTCATTAACGATATATGGACTATACAAATAGAAAATTGTTTATGCATGGTGTGATTGAAATCCTAATTATAACACCATGAGTTTTATGGGCCATTTTTTTTGAATAAATTAAAATTTTCATTAGTATTTTTCAATGCGCTTAGTTAAACATTCATTTCACACTAAACTGACTTGTCGTATGTTACACCCAACATGGAGTATAGATTTTGTTCAATTTATAAAAGAAACATCTTTGGATTATTTTATATGTAACACAAAAAGAATATTTAACTAAATCTAATATTTAATGGGCATGCATTGCAGGAAAGAGCGACCTTCCTTGATAGCTTGGATTGTACGCAATACCGAGTTCCACTAAATAACGATATATTATTAAAATATTATTATTTAATGGGATATAAACTATACTTTATAAATATTATTAACCAAATTTTGAATTTTATATAAAACTAACATTTATCTTATTTATTTTATAGAACACGATATAAGAACATATTCAATTGTTCATATAAAAGAATAATTTTTTTGAAAATGATGTTTTTCCACCTTTGGATGATGGACCAAATTTAAATCTAATTGTTAACAATTTTGTAAATTTTATTTGAAAAAATAATCATCTTATTTGGAAGCGGGTCATAAAAATTTACTTTGGTTTAATTTTTGGAATTTTTATGATAAATTAATATCTTAATGAATAGTGAAAAATACTACATTTTAATTCAAAAATACATTTTCATCTAATTTATTTATATAGTTAAATTATATTTTTAATTGTTTTCAAAGATTAATTGGATTATATTTTTATAATTTAATCTAAATATGGTAATTATGAGAGATGACATAGTTAAATTAGACATAAACACGTGTCAATATTTTGATAGCTATTACTTCTTTAGAACCCGCTTTCAGGTTTTGACAACTAGAATTAATTTTAAATTAGTAAATAATAATTATATATTTCGAATTTTTAAAAATGGATACTATATTGGGAATCAGTGGGTTTAAACTATGTTAAAAGGTTACTTCTATTTTTGGACATTATTAATAGTAACTACAGTAATTTTAATTTACCACAGTTAAAGGTAAATCGGGTAAATTAGGGTAACAAACAATATGATAAAGATAATAAAATCAACCTAACACCTATAAAAGTCCAATTGGATGAATTAAATTCGACCAATATTACTTAAGGGTGTGAATTGATTCATTTAATTAACTCTTTTCCATGAAATTGATGTAATTATAATTAAAAGAAATGAAATTGACAACATCTCACTCTCATATATCTTATAAGTATCACAATTCTAATGTAGTGAGAAACTTGATATAACATCAAATATAAATAATATCCAAAAATATAATGAAAATATATACATCATGTGAATTTATTTTGAATTTTTAGAGATTAAATAATTACCATTAATGATGACACAATAGTGATGTAGAAATTATTTTATGAATAGAAATACCAAATATATGGTTTTAAAAATATTAAAATAAATATAACATGAACTAATTAATATGTTCCAAGAATTTTCTAGGTGACTATTACATTTTAATAGTGTATTAAATATTTTTTTTGAATTTATCATCAGTTTGAATTTCATTTAATGTCAAATAAATCAATAGTTTCAAAATTGACAATATTGATTTTTTATAAAAATAACATATTATTAAATTTTTTAAAAACACAAAAATATTTAAAAATTACAAAGTGAAAATTATAAGGTCTAAAATATTATAATGCATCTAATTATGGAAAATTTATAATGCATAAGTAAATATTTATTAAAATTTTATATTTATAATATTATTACCAAAAATAAAATTAAATAGATTAAATAAGGATAAATCAAAATGATAATGTTTAAAATAAAATATAAACATGTCTAAATTTTATTGGTTGAGATTATTTTGACCCATAATAATCTTATATTCTAAATAAATGATTTTGGGACCATTATAAAAAGAAAATCAACTTATAATAATTTAATATTTCAAGACATTCCTAAAGTTCCCCTCACCCCTCTTATAAAAGGCCACCACCTCTACTCACTTACACACACCTTTTAGGACCTTTAGATCATCCTAAATCAACTCAAATAATCTCCCAACATCCCTCCCTTTTTCTTAGAGTCCACAATTTGGATATAAATCCCTCCTTGGAAGACCTTTTGTGCAAATCAAAAGGATGTACTCGAGAAAGAGGTAATTATTTTATCACCTCTTTCAAAATAATTTTCTTCTTCTAATTCCTCTTATTATGTTATTCTCAAAGTAATGTAATAAATATAGTATATTATACATGTTGAGATTTTATTATAGTTATGTTACAGCCATAAACCTCTTTTTATCCATCCTACGGATAATAATATCACCATGTGTGCGTATGTACAGATTACCGTCTCTACGCTGTGGTGTAATTTGTTATTCAAAAATACTTAATTTGGAAAGGGTATTATGATGAGTATAATGGATTTAAATAATAAATATAAAATAAAAATTATTACTAATAATTAATATACAATCCAATCTCATACCATTTAACTATTAAGTGAATTATATCGTCGCTCGTGTGTACATATACGGCCTACCATCTCCACGACGCGATGATATTCATTATCCACGCTAACCATTAAAGAATGATTATAATTTATATATAATAAATAATAATGAAATATATTAAATAATAATCCTAATATATTTATGTATATATTTATATATATAATTTACTTTCTTTCATTCAATTCAATAAGGAAACATAAATAACGTTCATGCGTATGTACAACCTTCCATTTCCATGATTTGTGTATTCCATTTAATTTATCAATCTTTTATATATATTTATTTACTAGAATATTTATGATATATAAATCATGTTTTACATTTTGGAAGTATGTAAATCATGATCTAAGTAATAATATAAAGAATAAGAAGTGAAAACATGTATGATAAATAAAACGATTATTACCCAAAACATTGCTTTAACATGGAATTGATAAATAAACGTGTCATATAAAGTCATAAGTGAATAATATATGATATAATAAATATTATTATGGTTATTTTACAAGTTAATAAAACATGTGAACCCACTATAAAGGAGTTTTAAACATATATGGATGAAATCAGAAAAAAGGTAAGGGATAATTTTACAATCTCATTATTATCTGAGATTGTTTATTCGTAAGTATTTACTAGGGTAAATTAATCATTTACATCCATTTTTCTTAAATATATAATATTTATTCTATTATTATACTAATATTTAAATTTAATTCTACAAATTGGTAAATTTTTATTAAATAGTATGGAAGGAATCATTTTTTCGTTTTCTATATGAGGTAATTTGGAATTTTCTGACAAGAGTACAAGATGAATGGTTTTACTAAAATGAAATGAATAAATTTTTATAGTTTCATAATGCCTTATTTACATGAATATTTCTCTACAATATCTCAAGTTTATTTTCAAATAAATTTGTTTCTTTTAAAATTTAATGGAATTTTGAAAAAATAAAATGTTTTTGAAGAAGAAACGATATTTTACTTAAGAATTAAGTTGAAGTCTTTTATCAAAATTATTTTCCATCTTAGATGACACTCTTAAACAGGGTTATTTTTCTATCCCTATTAGTACTATTATTTAATATTGTTAATTATGTAGTGATATTTTATATGCATTATGTTATGATTGAATGATTTTTAATAAACCCATTTTATTTCTTGGGTTATGCGATGATAAATGATTTATGTTTTTGTGGAACATGTAATTATGATTTAATTATGAGATGGTTCGGACCTATATCTACCTCCAATAATTTGGTCAAATATTTATATATCATGAGATATACATGATCAGAATGGAAAGTAAATATGATTTAGTAATACAAGGTTGGAACAACAAGTAAACTCAATTTAGTAGTGGACTTTGTCCGCTATAATGGTCTTGGCAGTAATGTTGTCGCTACTATCGAAATCATATTATGTGATTATTTGTTTGACACAATTCCATGTTTTATTCCAATGTTATTTTATCATTGTTAATGTTCCATTATGATCTCTTCCTTAAGTACTGCCAAGATTTATTTCACGACTCAATATTTTGATATTTAATCTTTATGTTCATGTTTTTACATTCTTATGTTTATGATTTTGTTTTATATTCTACATTAATACCCTTACTGAGCATTTGAGCTCACCCTTTTTATGTTTTCTTTTCTCCAGTATATAAAGAAATGTTTTAGGTCAGAAAAAAAGTGGTAGATATTTATGGGATTTTTTGAAGATCTTTCTCCAATCTTGAATAATGTTTTCGGATTTTCGAAAGAAACTAAACTAAAATTGTATTTGGGCATATATTTGTCTAATGTATTAAGTCTTCTGAAAAATAACTGTAATGTTCATGTATGTAAATCTTGGTTCGTTAGTGTTCGTATCCGAGTAAAATGTTTTTCAACCTTTGGAAACTAGGATGACAAATCTTTAGTGAGATCCTTAGAGATATTTATAAGGATATGTCTTGGGATATACTAAGGATATGTCACGTATAGGTCAAAATCATATGGTATTTATGATAATCAGCAATAACTTAGGTTTAAACTGATGATATCATAGATTGAAATATTATAAGTAATTTTCCTTAATTATGTGTTTCTAATCTATGATATGTATTTATCACACTTTTCTTTCCGGTCTTTCTAAATAACCAGAACTATATAGAAAATAGTTAAACATTGAATTTTTCAGATGTGGAAATTATAGGAATAATGAAGACTGATTTCCTAAGTGGAAATATCATGAAGAGAATGATGACGATGGTACAAGTTTTGGTCATACTGCTGAGGATAAAGTGATTATAAATGACCTGTGAAAGGTATGTGATGTTCTTCCAGTATTGTTTACATTAAACCTAAGAATCTTGTGGTTGAGAAACCTTAATACATGATTCATATTTTAGTAAATACTATGATTATGGATATAGAGTAATGGGTTAAGAATAAAGTTGGATGATTGGGGAGTATATGTTTTAGAATACAATTATTTTGTTATATTAATCATTAAATATATAAGTGTTTTTAGTATAAGGTTTTCATTAAGGATTGGAAGGATATGTTGAATAGTTCTAAGGAGCCAAAAATTAATTTAACGGAAAGATGATAAACCTATAGGACACATGATTAAGGGAAAGATAACCCTTAATATGTCCCTTATGTTACGATAATGATGTTTGGATAAAGATATCTTCGATTTGAATAAGTAAATTGGATGATTCTAGTTTCATAGTATCTAATTTTGGAGTTATTTACAACAGGTTTATGCTATCAAGGATGAAGTATAAAACATTTTAGGACTTAAGGAATATATCCAATAGGTTTTGGAATAATGAAACATTCATGTTTTCAATAAGGATCTTTGATAATTCAGGTTGTTACCATGAATTAAGAGAATACATGATGATGGTGTTCAGATTTTTAGAATCTGACCAACTAGAGATATCTTATGATATATTGGGGATAAATGTTAATCCAAGTTTGTGAAAATTATTTTATTGTTTTGGATTTTCATCTTTCAGAAGGATGGAAAGGTTATAAAATTTTTGGAATGTTTAAGCATCAGATGATGTTTTTTATAATAAAGTATCATCTCCCAATATATAGAATTATACATGTTTGATTATAACGACCCATACTTTACATACATTGTTAATACCTCAAAATTGAAGCATACTTATTACAACATATAAAAAAACCACGAAAGGACCGTATATGTATAGTGTCTTTAGAAACTGGGAAACATAAACAACTGGTTCATAAAGCGTCTACACTGTCTCCCATTTATTTCGCCATATCTATAGTCCCTTTTGGCATATCTTACTTAATAACCTTCTTCCTGACCTGGGGAGAGAAAACATACAAAAGTGTGAGCTCAAATGCTCAGTAAGGGTAAACAAAAGAAATATCAATCACATCGTATACACAAGCACATAACTTTTGATAATCTTAACCTGCAAAAGAGATCATAATTTCATAACATGGGATAAATCATGGAAGTGAAATGTAATCACAATAATCATAACATAAAACATGAAACTTTGTGTCATACACACATAATCATAGAGAATCATTTCTTGTTACTCAAGACTCATTTCCAAGACTATCTTAGTGGACAAAGTCCCTTTCTGAACCGAGTCACCCTCCTTTCAGTCCTATTTCACTGAACCGGTATAACCTACCATTCCAGCCATGTCTATCTCATGAGATATAAAATCTTTACCCAATTAATTTGAGGGAGATATAGGTCCCACCCATCTCATAATGATACCATTCTTATGTGTGCCACAAAATAATAAATCATACATCATTTCATAACCCATGTAATAAAAATGGGATTCTTAAACAACATGACATCATAAAACAATTCATATAAGATAAAGGAATTCATAAAAATAATTCCATCACAACATAATCCAATCAGTGTAATAATAGGGATAAAAACAGAACCCTATATTATCTTAGATGGAAAATAATTTTGATAAAACACTTGAAATGAATTCTTGAGGAAAATATCCTTTCTTCTTCAAAAACACTTTTCCTTTCTCAATATGTCATACAATTATAAACTAAAAGAAGTTGATTAAAAATAAACTTGAAAAATTTTAAAATAAGATTCTTGGAAATAATGTTTTAAAAATCCATTCATGTCGTATAAGTTAAATAAAACATTCTTCGTACTTTTGTCAGAAAAGTCAAAAAGTACCTCGTACGAAAAACGACAAAAGATTCCTTTCATATCTTTTAAAAAAAACTTACCAAAGGGTAAAATTGGATATAAACTATTTTAGAAGGATGGAAATAATATTACATATTGAGGGAACATGGATGTGGATGATAAAATACACCCCAGTAATTACCAAAGTAAAAACAATCTCGGATAAAAGTGAGATTGTGATATTTCCATTACCTTAGGTCCAACTTGATTTGTAAGTGTCCGAAACTCCTGTATAATGATTTAAATAATTTTATTTACTTATTCCAGAATCATACGTATTTTTATGATATCATATATGGTCATATTCTTAGCTTCTTAGTAGTAATATTTCATTGCTACTTGTTATTCGGGTGTTTATAACTTTTTGTTTTTATGAGAGTTTTGTCGAATAAATTCTTATTCTTCTCTTTAGGTTATAGATACCTCATTTCCAGAATGGTATTAGTGTAATATATATCATATTCATTCATTCAATTAATTTATATAATCATTATGAAATGAAGATCATGTAGAATGAGTCGCATCACATCGTGGAGACGGTATTCCGTACATACGCACGAGTGAATATATCATTCCTATGATTGTGGAATTGTATTGGAGTATATGTATACTATTTCAGAATCAATATCACTTTATAATAGTCATATATAGTCATTATTTACACCATTATACCCATCCAAGTAAGGTGGTGGTGAAAAATAGATCACACCACTGCGTGGAGACGGTATTCCGTACATACGCACGCGCGGTAATTTCTTTTTCCGTAGGATGGATAGATGGTGAAATAGGGTTGTTTAATACTTATAATAACATATCATTATATGAGTGATACTTATGTTATTACTTCATAATGAAACAACTAAAGAAGAAGAAGTGGAAGAAGAAATAAAGATGAAAGAATCGGTAACAGACATTACCTCTTATTTGAAGTGATTCTTTGAGACCTCCTTTTAGGGCACTAAAATGGGTCTCTGAAGAAGACCAGAACCTCTAGGATGTTTCTAGGGAAGTGGATAAGAGGCATTGTCAGGGGTTGGCCGAGCTAGAAGGCTCAAAGTGGTGTGAGGAAGAGGGGGAGGAGGTGTCCTTTTATAAGGGAGGAGAGGGGAACCTTTGGAATAACTAAAACTATTATTTTATTATAAAGTCAAGTTTGGATTTAAATAGCTCCAAATTGATATATTTCGAATCTAAGGTGGGGATGGGTCGAAATCCTCTTATCCAATAGAATTTAGACAAGTTTAGGTTCCTATTTTAACCTTATCATTTAGATTTAACATTAAGTTAAATAATTTTACTTTTACCATGTCTTCTTGTGTTCTTATGTTAATAAACTTACTATAAGCAGCCAAGGTAACCCCAAGTTGTTTATTATTAATATATATAAACTTATCTAAGTAATTTGGCCAAAAAATATATTTTTAGGAATAAAATAACAATTAATAATATAATATTTTTTTAAAAAACTATTTTATGTCAATTTTGACACTATTTAGTAATTGATTTTTGTGAAAATCATAACAGAATTATTAGTTCGAAAAAAGTTAATTAAATCAATACTAACATTTCATATTAACCTAGAAAATTATTGGGATTCATAAAAAGTCTCAAATTACATTTATTGTTGTGTTTATAACATCAATTATGTCAATATTTCATTAATAATATAATTACTGCATCATTATTGTGTCATAAATAAATAAATTTATTTAAAGTCTAAAAATTATAAATAAAATATTATTATGTGGGAAATAATTTTAGCTTTCTAATGAATATTTATAATCGAATTTAGCTTATGTATAACCCCATACTAAAAATGTTTTAGTTATTAAACTTTGATTTTTAACTATTTTAACTACTCATTAAATAAAATAATATTAAATGTCATAATCTAATCCAAGTGGACCTAAATGGTCATATTATATTAATAAGGTTGTTTTTGGTCAAATTACACTTATCCAATAGAATTAGTACATGTGTTAGGGTAATAGTGATATCATATTTACCCTTAGTTACCCTGTTTACTATTAACCGCGGTAAAAAAAGTAAAAAGTTACTATTCACCAAAAAATTATTTTTATCTCATTGAACCACATTTTAATTACTGATATCAACCGTTTCTGTCGGATTTTCGAAATTCCATTCACAGAAGTGGTAAAATTATGTTTTATGCAAAATTCAGTTTTTAACCTACCACTTAGTGGTTTCACTATTCATCAAATATTGAAATTTTTCAGAAAAATACCAAAATTTCACTCTAGGCTAATTTAGGTATTCTGAATCCAAAAATGAATTCCATTTTGAAAAATAAAATTTACAAAATTTTAAAAAGTGGTTATTACTATTCATAACGGCTAGTTTTAATAATATTTTAATAGCATATCATTGTTTAGTGAAACTCGATATTGCGTACGACGCAAGCTATCGAGGAAGGTCACGATATCGTGTAAAGCAAGCCAAGCAAGTGTTGTGTAGAAAAAGATTTATTTGATGATTTTTATAACATAAAAGTCTTGGGTGTTACATTCTACCCCCCTTAAAATGAATTTCTCCCTCAAAATTCGTCACTTTGTAACAAACAGATGAGGATACCTCTCCCTCATCATATCCTCAAGCTCCCATGTAGCTTATTCTAATTGGTGGTTCCTCCATAAAACTTTCACCAATCGAGTGGTCTTGTTTCATAGGATGTTTTCGCTACGATCCAGAATCTCTATCGGTTGTTCTTCATAAGAAAGATCTTGCTCCAGCGGTACAACTTCTGAGCTGAGTACATGTGAAGGATCAGGTATGTACTTTCTCAGGAGAGATACATGGAACACATCGTGAACTTGAGAGAGATTCTGTGGAAGCGCCAATCGGTAAGCTACCTTCCCTACACGATCCAGTATTTCGAAAGGACCGATATATCTAGGGCTTAACTTCCCCTTCTTTCCAAATCTCATAACCCTCTTCCAGGGAGATATTCGTAAGAACACTTTATCACCCACTTCAAACTCTAGGTCTTTTCTTCAGTTGTCGGCATTACTTTTCTGTCGACTCTGAGCTGCTCTTATGTGTTGTTGAATAGATTTGACCTTTTCTGCCATTTCATCAACGAGATCAGGTCCTAATAGCTTTCTTTCCCCAACTTCATCCCAGCAAGTTGGAGTCCTGCATTTCTTTCCATAGAGAGCTTCATAAGGATCCATCTGAATACTGGATTGAAAGCTATTATTATAAGAAAATTCCACCAAAGGTAGGTGTTGATCCCAACCTCTTTTGAAATCCATAGAGCAAGCTCTCAACATATCTTCTAGGGTTTGAATTGTTCTCTCAGACTGACCGTCTGTCTGAGGATGATAAGCAGTGCTGAAACTCAACTCTGTATCCAGAGTATGCTGAAGACTTCGCCAGAACTTCGAGGTAAATCTTGGATCCCGATCAGATATAATAGAAAGTGGTACTCCATGCAATCTTACCACTTCCTTTACATATATCCTGGCAAGCTGATCCAGAGAGAAATCCTCTCTAATAGCAATGAAGTGTGCAGACTTTGTAAGACGATCAAATATGACCTAGATAGCATTATTGCCTTTGGATGTTTTAGGAAGTCTTGTGACAAAGTCCATAGTGATGTTTTCCCACTTCCATTCGGGTATAGGTAATGGTTGTAACATCCCCTTAGACTTCTGTCTCTCAGCTTTAACTTGTTGACAAACCAAGCATCGA
Source organism: Viscum album (assembly GCA_963277665.1). Classification (NCBI taxonomy): domain Eukaryota; kingdom Viridiplantae; phylum Streptophyta; class Magnoliopsida; order Santalales; family Viscaceae; genus Viscum; species Viscum album. The sequence continues at coordinate 479,728,597 of OY728130.1, read as the reverse complement.
GAGACATATTCAGCAACATCTCTTTTCATGCCATCCCACCAGAAGTACTCTTTCAGATCCCTATACATCTTCGTGCTTCCAGGATGAATTGAGAATGAAGAACTATGAGCCTCATCCAGCAGCTCCTTCTTTAATTCGGGGATGGGAGGAACACAAACCCGATTCCTGAACTTTATTATCCCATCACAATCAAGGTTGAACCCAGGAACATTTCTCACCTTCTTTTGTAACTCGACATCTTCTTTCTGTGCCTCTTTAATCTTCACATGTATTGATGGTTGAACATTCATTTGAGAAAGATAAGATTTCCCCTTCCATTATAATTCCAAGATCCATCCGTCGTAAATCCATAAATATTGGATCTTTTGTGATCCTCATCATGGATAAACTGGCATGGTCTTGCCGACTTAATGCATCTGCCACCTTGTTTGCTTTCCCAGGGTGGTAATGGATTGAGCAGTCGTAATCCTTAATCATCTCCAACCATCTTCTTTGACGCATATTGAGCTCCTTTTGTGTGAAAATATACTTTAAAATTTTATCATCAGTATAAATATCACACCTTTCACCATAAAGGTAATGCCTCTAAATCTTTAATGCAAATATTACCGAAGCAAACTCCAAATCATGTGTTGGGTAATTTTGCTCATGGATTTTCAACTGTCGTGAGGCATAAGCTATCACCATATCATTTTTCATAAGAACACACCCCAATCCCTTCTTGGATGCATCACTGTAGATCACAAACCTTTCTCCACTACAAGGTAGTGTGAGCACAGGTCCACTGGATAACCTTCTTTTCAACTCCTTGAAATTCTCTTCACATTCTTCTGTCTAGACAAACTTAACTCCTTTCTGAGTCAACTTGGTGAGTGGATTAGATAATTGTGAAAAATCTTTCACAAAACGTCGATAATATCCATCCAAACCAAGAAAACTTCGGATCTCAGTTACTGTTGTTGGTCTCAAACATCTTTCGATAACCTCTGTTTTTGTTGGATCCACGGATATCCCCTCTTTTGAGATTATGTGACCCAAAAATGCAACTTTTTGAAGCCAAAATTCACACTTGGTAAATTTGGCATAAAGATTCTCCTTTCTTAGGGTCTTCAAAATAATTCTCAATTGATCTTCATGTTCTTCCTTTCTCTTTGAATAGAAAAGAATATCATCTATAAAGACTACCACAAATTGATCAAGATAGTCTCTAAAGACTGTATTCATCAGATCCATGAAGATAGCAGGGGCATTAGTAAGACCAAATGGTATCACTATAAATTCATTGTGTCCATACCATGTACGGAAAGCCGTCTTTGGTATATCCTCCTGTTTGACCCTTAATTGATGATACCCTGAACGAAGATCAATCTTGGAAAAGTATTGAGCTCCGCGTAGTTGTTCAAATAGGTCATCAATGCACGAGAGAGGATATTTGTTCTTGATAGTGATCTTGTTAAGTTCTCGATAATCAATGCAGAGTCTCATTGATCCATCTTTCTTCTTAACAAATAGAACAAGTGCTCCCCAAGGTGACACACTAGGGCGTATGAATCCTTTATCATGATTCTCTTGGAGTTGCTTCTTCAATTCCTGCAACTCAATTGGGGCCATTCTATAAGGTGTCTTTGAAATAGGCAAAGCACCCGGTACGAGTTCTATTGAGAACTCAACTTCACGATTTGGTGTAAGTCCCGGTAATTCCCCGGGAAAGACATCATAAAACTCTCGTACAATGGGCATATTCTTAATCGTGAGTTTCTCACCAACCATTTGAGATAAATAACCTTAATTTAGTGGAATCAAGACCCATAAGATAGAAGAAATTTCCACTGGAAGGTTATGTTCATCCTTGCATTGATAGACGATCATAGATTGATCTGGAATATGAAATGTGACTTCCCTTCTTTGGCAATTGATATGAGCTCCATATAAAAAAATCCAATCCATGCCAAGAATCACATCAAATTCCACTATAGGAAGGATCACAAGATTTGCAGGAAGCACTTTCCCACAAACTTCGATCGGAGAAGAATTATAAACTTTTGATGCGATTGTTGTTCCATTAGGTGTTGTCACAGCTAACTCGACATCTAATTGTTGAGGTAATACGGTGATACCCTTAGAAAATTTTTCAGAAATAAAAGAGTGGGTGGATCCAGAATCAAATAAAACATTTGCTACTTTAGAGTGGATGATAAGTGTACCTTTCACCACATCGTTATCGTACTCCACATCGCTGATAGAAATTTCATGTGACTTTCCTTTGTCTGTATCCTTAAGAGTTTGTTGGCATCGACCATCATCATCAACCCTTGGATTAGGGCATTTATTGGCATAATGCCCCATCTCTTTGTACTTGAAACATTGAAGTGTAGTAGGTTCATTCTGTGTATCCCTTCCTCTGTTTGCATCATTAGACATCTTCTTCCCATCATCGCGGCATTCAAATGCCCGATGACCTTCCTTTCCACATTTGAAACATTTACTTGTCCCTTTAAGACAACTCCCTCCATGTTTCTTTCCACACTTTGACAATAAGGGAAAGCTCATCTTCTTTTCAGTGTGCTCTTTAGATTTTCCTTTGAATTCCATTTTCCTCTTCTTATCAAACCCATATGACTAATGGGTTACTCCAATCTCCATCTCGACTTTGAGAGCACATCGAATGATTTCCTTGTAGCTATTGAAGTCCCATATGGCTAACGTCCTTCGAAGACTTGGTTTTAAGCCACTAAAGAATCGATCGATCTTACTCTCAGGTTGGATAATAATACCAGAAGCATACCTTGCAAGTCTTGTAAAATTTGCTTCATAGGTACCAACAGATTCATCATCCTTTTGCTTTAGTTCAAGAAACTCTTTCTCCATCTTTGTTCGGAAAATACGAGGGAAGTACTTATTGAAAAATAAGTTCTTGAACTCGTCCCATTCCATGGACTCAATTTCATCCCTTTGCCTCGTATTCTTAATAAGATTCCACCATTGATCAGAATCTCCTTCCAAACGATACACTGCTAGGATGACTTTATCACGTTCAGAACATTGAAGAACTGAAAATATCTTTTCAGTAGTACTAATCCATTGTTCAACAACTAATGGATCAGTAGACCCGCTGAAATAAGGTGTACGCTATCTCATGAAGAATTCAAAAGAATGTTTCTCCTTCCTTTGCTCGTTTGGAAGTCCTGCATGATTCATAGCTTGAGAAAGTTGTGTGAGCATGGCTACAAGATTTTTCATTCCAGCTCCCATAACGTTTGGTTTCTCAGGGGGACAATCATTGCATTTCCCGTCGCATTCCTCATTAACACGGTTCCTTCGGGTTCCATCCATTGACTAAAACCAAGAAGAATAGTGTGAGAAACACTAATTATAATAGGAAAACCACATAATCAAGAATAAAATTTCACACTTAAGGTCTTATCCTAGGTTATTCATGGCCATTTCTAAAACACTAAGATTGTGTTCTATGCTTAGACTTATCCTTAGGGTTCCTACTAAGGCTTTCACATCCTAGTTTCCAAAGGTTGACTATACCTTTCCTCTGATACCAACTATAACGACCCATACTTTACATACATTGTTAATACATCAAAATTAAAGCATACTTATTACAACATAAAACAAAACCACGAAAGGACCGTATAGGTATAGTGTCTTTAGAAACTGGGAAACATAAACTACTGGTTCATAAAGCGTCTAAATTGTCTCCCATTTATTTCATCATATCTATAGTACCTTTTGGCATATCTTACTTAATAACCTTCTTCCTGAACTGGGGAAAGAAAACATACAAAAGGGTGATCTCAAATGCTCAGTAAGGGTAAACAAAAGAAATATGAATCACATCGTATGCACAAGCACATAACTTTTGGAAATCTTAACCTGCAAAAGAGATCATAATTTCATAACATGGGATAAATCATGGCAGTGAAATGTAATCACAATAATCATAACATAAAACATGAAACTTTGTGGCATACACACATAATCATAGAGAATCATTTCTTGTTAGTCAAGACTCATTTCCAAGACTATCTTAGTGGAAAAAATCCCTTTCAAAACCGAGTCACCCTCGTTTCAGTCCTGTTTCACTAAACCGGTATAACCTACCATTCCATCCATGTCTATCTCATGAGATATAAAATCATCACCCAATGAATTGGAGGGATATATAGGTCCCACCCATCTCATAATGATACCATTCTTATGTGTGCCACAAAATCATAAATCATACATCATTTAATAACCCATGTAATAAAAATGGGATTCTTAAACAACATGACATCATAAAACAATTCATATAAGATAAAGGAATTCATAAAAATACTTCCATCACAACATAATAAAATCAATGTAATAATAGGGATAAAAACAGAACCCTATATTATCTTAGATGGAAAATAATTTTGATAAAACACTTGAAATGAATTCTTGAGGAAAATATCCTTTCTTCTTCAAAAACACTTTTCCTTTCTTAATATGTCATACAATTATAAACTAAAAGAAGTTGATTAAAAATAAAATTGAAAACTTTTAAAGGAATATTCTTGGAAATAATGTTTTAAAAATCCATTCATGCCGTATAAGTTAAATAAAACATTCTTCGTACTTTTGTCGGAAAAGTCAAAAAGTACCTCGTACGAAAAACGACAAAAGATTCCTTTCATATCTTTTACAAAAAACTTACCGAAGGGTAAAATTGGATATAAAATATTGTAGAAGTATGGAAATAATATTACATATTGAGGGAACATGGATGTGGATGATAAAATACACCCCAGTAATTACCAAAGTAAAAACAATCTCGGATAAAAGTGAGATTGTGATATTTCCCTTACCTTAGGTCCGACTTGATTTGTAAGTGTCCGAACCTCCTGTATAATGATTTAAATAATGTTATTGACTTATTCCAGAATCATACTTATTTTTATGATATCATATATGGTCATATTCTTAGCTTCTTAGTAGTAATATTTCATTGCTACTTGTTATTCGGGTGTTTAAAATTTTTTGTTTTTATGCGTGTTTTGTCGAATAAATTCATATTCTTCTCTTTAGGTTATAGATACCTCATTTCCAGAATGGTATTATTGTAATATATATCATATTCATTCATTCAATTCATTTATATAATCATTATGAAATGAAGATCATGTAGAACGAGTCGCATCACATCGTGGAGACGGTATTCCGTACGTACGCACGAGTGATGATATCGTTCCTATGATCGTGGAATTGTATTGGAGTATATGTATACTATTTCAGAATCAATATCACTTTATAATAGTCATATATAGTCATTATTTACACCATTATACCCATCCAAGTAAGGTGGTGGTGGAAAATAGATCACACCACGGCGTGGAGACGGTATTCCGTACGTACGCACGCGCGGTGATTTCTTTTTCCGTAGGATGGATAGATGGTGAAATAGGGTTGTTTCATACTTATAATAACATATCAGTATATGAGTGATACTGATTTTATTACTTCATAATGAAACAACTAAAGAAGAAGAAGTGGAAGAAGAAATAAAGATGAAAGAATTGGTAACAGACATTACCTCTTCTTTGAAGTGCTTCTTTGAGACCTCCTTTTAGGGGCACTAAAATGGGTCTTTGAAGAAGACCAGAACCTATAGGATGTTTATATGGAAGTGGAGAGGAGGAATTGTCAGGGGTTGGCCGAGCTAGAAGGCTCAAAGTGGTGTGAGGAAGAGTGGGAGGAGGTGTCCTTTTATAAGGGAGGAGAGGGGCACCTTTGGAATAACTAAAACTATTATTTTATTATAAAGTAATGTTCGGTTTTAAATAGCTCCAAATTGATATATTTCGAAGATAAGGTGGGGATGGGTCGAAATCCTCTTATCCAATAGAATTTAGACAAGTTTAGGTTCCTATTTTAACCTTATCATTTAGAATTAACATTAAGTTAAATAATTTTACTTTTACCATGTCTTCTTGTGTTCTTATGTTAATAAACTTACAATAAGCAGCCAAGGGAACCCCAAGTTGTTTATTATTAATATATATAACCTTATCTAAGTCATTTGGCCAAACCTTAGATTTTTAGGAATAAAATAACAATTAATAATATAATATTGTTTTAAAAAACTATTTTATGTCAATTTTGACACTATTTAGTAATTTATTTTTGTGAAAATCATAAAAGAATTATTAGTTAGAACCAAGTTAATTAAATCAATACTAACATGTCATATTAACCTAGAAAATTAGTGGGATTCATAAAAAGTCTCATATTACATTTATTTTGGTGTTTATAACATCAATTATGTCAATATTTCATTAATAAGATAATTACTGCATCATTATTGTGTCATAAATAAATAAATTTATTTAAAGTCTAAAAATTATAAATAAAATATCATTATGTAGGAAATATTTTTAACTTTCTAATTAATATTTATAATCGAATTTATCTTATGTATAACCCCATATTAAAAATGTTTTAGTTATTAAACTTTTATATTTAACTATTTTAACTATTCATTAAATAAAATAATATTAAATGTCATAATCTAATCCAAGTGGATCTAAATGGTCATATTATATTCTAAAGGTTTTTTTGGTCGAATTACACTTCTCCAATAGAATTAGGACATGTGTTAGGGTAATAGTGATATCATATTTACCCTTAGTTACCCTATTTACTATTAACCGCGGTAAAAAAAGTAAAAAGTTACTATTCAACAAAAAATTATTTTTATCTCATTGAACCACATTTTACTTATTGATATCAACCGTGTCTATCAGATTTTCGAAATTTCATTCACAGAAGCGGTAAAATTATGTTTTATGCAAAATTCAGTTTTTAACCTACCACTTAGTGGTTTCACTATTCATCAAAAATTGAAAGTTTTCAGAAAAATACCAAAATTTCACCGTAGGATAATGTCGGTATTCTGAATCCAAAAATGAATTCTGTTTTGAAAAATAAAATTTACAAAATTTCAAAAAGTGGTTATTACTATTCATAACGGCTAGTTTTAATAATATTTTAATAGCATATCGTTGTTTAGTGAAACTTGGTATTGCGTACGACGCAAGCTATCGAGGAAGGTCGCGATTTCGTGTAAAGCAAGCCAAGCAAGTGTTGTGTAGAAAAAGATTTATTTGATGATTTATATAACATAAAAGTCTCGGGTGTTACATTCTACCCCCCTTAAAATGAATTTCTCCCTCAAAATTCGTTACTTTGTAATAAACAGATGAGGATACCTCTCCCTCATCATATCCTCAAGCTCCCATATAGCTTCTTCTAATTGGTGGTTCCTCCATAAAACTTTCACCAATCGAGTGGTCTTGTTTCATAGGTATTTTTCGCTACGATCCAGAATATCTATCGGTTGTTCTTCAGAAGAAAGATCTTGCTCCAGCGGTACAACTTCTGAGCTGAGTACATGTGAAGGATCAGGTATGTACTTTCTTAGGAGAGATACATGGAACACATCGTGAACTTGAGAGAGATTCTGTGGAAGCGCCAATCGGTAAGCTACCTTCCCTACACGATCCAGTATTTCGAAAGGACCGATATATCTAGGGCTTAACTTCCCCTTCTTTCCAAATCTCATAACCCTCTTCCAGGGAGATATTCGTAAGAACACTTTATCACCCACTTCAAACTCTAGGTATTTTCTTCGGTTGTCGGCATAACTTTTCTGTCGACTCTGAGCTGCTCTTATGTGTTGTTGAATAGATTTGACCTTTTCTACCATTTCATCAACGAGATCATGTCCTAATAGCTTTCTTTCCCCAACTTCATCCCAGCAAGTTGGAGTCCTGCATTTCTTTCCATAGAGAGATTCATAAGGAGCCATCTGAATACTGGAGTGAAAGCTATTATTATAAGAAAATTCCACCAAAGGTAGGTGTTGATCCCAACCTCCTTTGAAATCCATAGAGCAAGCTCTCAACATATCTTCTAGGGTTTGAATTGTTCTCTCAGACTGACCGTCTGTCTGAGGATGATAAGCAGTGCTAAAACTCAACTCTGTATCCAGAGTATGCTGAAGACTTCGCCAGAACTTCGAGGTAAATCTCGGATCCTGATCAGATATAATAGAAAGTGGTACTCCATGCAATCTTACCACTTCCTTTACATATATCCTGGCAAGCTGATCCAGAGAGAAATCCTCTCTAATAGCAATGAAGTGTGCAGACTTTGTAAGACGATCAAATATGACCCAGATAGCATTATTGCCTTTGGATGTTTTAGGAAGTCTTGTGACAAAGTCCATAGTGATGTTTTCCCACTTCCATTCGGGTATAGGTTATGGTTGTAACATCCCCTTAGACTTCTGTCTCTCATCTTTAACTTGTTGACAAACCAAGCATCGAGAGACATATTCAGCAACATCTCTTTTCATGTCATCCCACCAGAAGTACTCTTTCAGATCCCTATACATCTTCGTGCTTCCAGGATGAATTGAGAATGAAGAACTATGAGCCTCATCCAGCAGATCCTTCTTTAATTCGGGGATGGGAGGAACACAAACTCGATTCCTGAACTTTATTATCCCATCACAATCAAGGTTGAACCCAGGAACATTTCTCACCTTCTTTTGTAACTCGACATCTTCTTTCTGTGCCTCTTTAATCTTCACATGTATTGATGGTTGAACATTCATTTGAGAAAGATAAGATTTTTCCCCTTCCATTATAATTCCAAGATCCATCCGTCGTAAATCCATAAATATTGGATCTTTTGTGATCCTCATCATGGATAAACTAGCATGGTCTTGCCGACTTAATGCATCTGCCACCTTGTTTGCTTTCCCAGGGTGGTAATGGATTGAGCAGTCGTAATCCTTAATCAGTTCCAACCATCTTCTTTGACGCATATTGAGCTCCTTTTGTGTGAAAATATACTTTAAACTTTTATGATCAATATAAATATCACACCTTTCACCATAAAGGTAATGAATCCAAATCTTTAATGCAAATATTACTGCATCTAACTCCAAATCATGTGTTGGGTAATTTTGCTCATGGATTTTCAACTGTCGTGAGGCATAAGCTATCACCATATCATTTTTCATAAGAACACACCCCAATCCCTTCTTGGATGCATCACTGTAGATCACAAACCTTTCGGATCTCAGTTACTGTTGTTGGTCTCGACTATCTTTCGATAACCTCTGTTTTTGCTGGATCCACGGATATCCCCTCTTTTGAGATTATGTGACCCAAAAAAGAAACTTTTTGAAGCCAAAATTCACACTTGGTAAATTTGGCATGAAGATTCTCCTTTCTCAGGGTCTTCAAAATAATTCTCAATTGATCTTCATGTTCTTCCTTTCTCTTTGAATAGAAAAGAATATCATCTATAAAGACTAACACAAATTGATCAAGATAGTCTCTAAAGACTCTATTCATCAGATCCATGAAGATAGCAGGGGAATTAGTAAGACCAAATGGCATCACTATAAATTCATAGTTTTCATACCTTGTACGGAAAGCCGTCTTTGGTATATCCTCCCATTTGACCCTTAATTGATGATACCCTGAACGAAGATCAATCTTAGAAAAGTATTGAGCTCCGCGTAGTTGGTCAAATAGGTCATCAATGCGCGAGAGAGGATATTTGTTCTTGATAGTGATCTTGTTAAGTTCTCGATAATCAATGTAGAGTCTCATTGATCCATCTTTCTTCTTAACAAATAGAACAGGTGCTCCCCAAGGTTACACACTAGGGCGTATGAATCCTTTATCAAGATTCTCTTGGAGTTGCTTCTTCAATTCCTGCAACTCAATTGGGGCCATTCTATAAGGTGTCTTTGAAATAGGCAAAGCACCCAGTACGAGTTCTATTGAGAACTCAACTTCAAGATTTGGTGTAAGTCCCGTTAATTCCTCTGGAAAGACATCATCAAACTCTCGTACAATGGGAATATTCTTAATCGTGAGTTTCTCACCAACCATTTGAGATAAATAACCTTAATTTAGTGGAATCAAGACCCATAAGATAGAAGAAATTTCCACTAGAAGGTTATGTTCATCCTTGCATTGATAGACGATCATAGATTGATCTGGAATATGAAATGTGACTTCCCTTGTTTGGCAATTGATATGAGCTCCATATAAAGAAATCCAATCCATGCCAAGAATCACTTCAAATTCCACTATAGGAAGGATCACAAGATTTGCAGGAAGCACTTTCCCACAAACTTCGATCGGAGAAGAATTATAAACTTTTGATGCGACTGTTGTGACATTAGGTGTTGTCACAGCTAACTCAACATCTAATTGTTGAGGTAATACGGTGATACCCTTAGAAAATTCTTCAGAAATAAAAGAGTGGGTGGATCCAGAATCAAATAAAACATTTTCTACTTTAGAGTGGATGATAAGTGTACCTTTCACCACATCGTTATCGTACTCCACATCGCTGATAGAAATTTCATGTGACTTTCCTTTGTCTGTAGCCTTAAGAGTTTGTTGACGTCGACCATCATCATCAACCCTTGGATTAGGGAATTTATTGGCATAATGCCCCATCTCTTTGTACTTGAAACATTGAAGTGTAGTAGGTTCATTCTGTGTATCCCTTCCTTTGTTTGCATCATTAGACACCTTCTTCCCATCATCGCGGCATTCAAATGCCCGATGACCTTCCTTTCCACATTTGAAACATTTACTTGTCCCTTTAAGACAACTCCCTCCATGTTTCTTTCCACACTTTGAGAATAAGGGAAAGCTCATCTTCTTTTCAGTGTTCTCTTTAGATTTTCCTTTGAATTCCATTTTCCTCTTCTTATCAAACCCATATGACTGATGGGTTACTCCAATCTCCATCTCGACTTTGAGAGCACATCAAACGATTTCCTCGTAGCTATTGAAGTCCCTTATGTCTAACGCCCTTCGAAGACTTGGTTTTAAGCCACTAAAGAATCGATCAATCTTACTCTCAGGTTGGATAATAATACCAGAAGCGTACCTTGCAAGTCTTGTAAAATTTTCTTCATAGGTACCAACAGATTCATCATCCTTTTGCTTTAGTTCAAGAAACTCTTTCTCCATCTTTGTTCGAAGAATACGAGGGAAGTACTTATTGAAAAATAAGTTCTTGAACTCGTCCCATTCCATGGACTCAATTTCATCCCTTTGCCTCGTATTCTTAATAAGATTCCACCATTGATCAGCATCTCTTTCCAAACGATACACTTATAGGATGACTTTATCATGTTCAGAACATTGAAGAACTGAAAATATATTTTCAGTAGTACTAATCCATTGTTCAGCAACTAATGGATCAGTAGACCCGCTGAAAGAAGGTGGAGGCTGTCTCATGAAGGATTCAAAAGAATGTTGCTCCTTCCTTTGCTCGTTTGGAAGTCCTGCATGCTTCATAGCTTGAGAAAGTTGTGTGAGCATGGCTATAAGATTTTTCATTCCATCTTCCATTACGTTTGGTTGCTCAGGGGGACAATCATTGCATTGCCCGTCGCATTCCGCATTAACACGTTTCCTTCGGGTTCCAGCCATTGACTAAAACCAAGAAGAATAGTGTGAGCAACACTAATTATAATAGGAAAACCAGATAATCAAGAATAAAATTTCACACTTAAGGTCTTATCCTAGGTTATTCATGGCCATTTCTAAAACACTAAGATTGTGTTCTATGCTTAGACTTATCGTTAGGGTTCTTACTAAGGCTTTCACATCCTAGTTTCCAAAGGTTGACTATACCTTTCCTCTGATACCAACTATAACGACCCATACTTTACATACATTGTTAATACTTCAAAATTGAAGCATACTTATTACAACATATAACGAAGCCACGAATGGACCGTATAGGTATAGTGTCTTTAGAAACTGGGAAACATAAACTACTAGTTCATAAAGCGTCTGCACTGTCTCCCATTTATTTCATCATATCGATAGTCCCTTTGGCATATCTTACTTAATAACCTTCTTCCTGACCTGGGGAAAGAAAACATACAAAAGGGTGAGCTCAAATTCTCATTAAGGGTAAACAAAAGAAATATCAATCACATTGTATACACAAGCACATAACTTTTGGAAATGTTAACCTGAAAAAGTGATCATAATTTCATAACATGGGTTAAATCATGGCAGTGAAATGTAATCACAATAGTCATAACATAAAACATGAAACTTTGTGGCATACACACATAATCATAGATAATCATTTCTTGTTAGTCAAGACTCATTGCCAAGACTATCTTAGTGGACAAAGTCCCTTTCTGAACCGAGTCACCCTTGTTTCAGTCCTGTTTCACTGAACCGGTATAACCTACCATTCCAGCCATGTCTATCTCATGAGATATAAAATCATCACCCAATGCATTGGAGGGAGATATAGGTCCCACCCATCTCATAATGATACCATTCTTATGTGTTCCACAAAATCATAAATCATACATCATTTCATAACCCATGTAATAAAAATGGGATTCTTAAACAACATCACATCATAAAACAATTCATATAAGATAAAGAAATTCATAAAAATACTTCCATCACAACATAATCAAATCAATGTAATAATAGGGATAAAAACAAAACCCTATATTATCTTATATGGAAAATAATTTTGATAAAACACTTGACATGAATTCTTGAAGAAAATATCCTTTCTTCTTCAAAAACACTTTTCCTTTCTTAATATGTCATAAAATTATAAACTAAAAGAAGTTGATTAAAAATAAACTTGAAAACTTTTAAAGGAATATTTTTGGAAATAATTTTTTAAAAATCCATTCATGCCGTATAAGTTAAATAAAACATTCTTCGTACTTTTGTTGGAAAAGTCAAAAAGTACCTCGTACGAAAAATGACAAAAGATTCCTTTCATATCTTTTACAAAAAACTTACCGAAGGGTAAAATTGGATATAAACTATTGTAGAAGGATAGAAATAATATTTCATATTGAGGGAACATGGATGTGGATGATAAAATACACCTTAGTAATTACCAAAGTAAAAACAATCTCGGATAAAAGTGAGATTGTGATATTTCCCTTACCTTAGGTCCGACTTGATTTGTAAGTGTCCGAACCTCATGTATAATGATTTAAATAATGTTATTGACTTATTCCAGAATCATACTTATTTTTATGATATCATATATTGTCATATTCTTAGCTTCTTATTAGTAGTATTTCATTGCTACTTGTTATTCAGGTGTTTATAACTTTTTGTTTTTATGCCTGTTTTGTCGAATAAATTCATATTCTTCTCTTTAGGTTATAGATACCTCATTTAAAAATGGTATTAGTGTAATATATATCATATTAATTCATTAAATTCATTTATATAATCATTATGAAATGAAGATCATGTAGAACGAGTCGCATCACATCGTGGAGACGGTATTCCGTACGTACGCACGAGTGATGATATCGTTCCTATGATCGTGGAATTGTATTGGAGTATATGTATACTATTTCAGAATCAATATCACTTTATAATAGTCATATATAGTCATTATTTAAACCATTATACCCATCCAAGTAAGGTGGTGGTGGAAAATAGATCACACCACGGCGTGGAGACGGTATTCCGTACGTACGCACGCGCAGTGATTTCTTTTTCTGTAGGATGGATAGATGGTGAAATAGGGTTGTTTCATACTTATAATAACATATCAGAATATGAGTGATACTGATGTTATTACTTCATAATGAAACAACTATAGAAGAAGAAGTGGAAGAAGAAATAAAGATGAAAGAATCGGTAACAGACATTACCTCTTCTTTGAAGTGCTTCTTTGAGAATTACTTTTAGGGCACTAAAATGGGTCTTTGAAGAAGACCAGAACCTCTAGTATGTTTCTTGGGAAGTGTAGAGGAGGAATAGGCAGGTTTTGGACGAGCTAGAAGGCTCAAAGTGGTGTGAGGAAGAGGGGGAGGAGGTGTCCTTTTATAAGGGAGGAGAGGGGCACCTTTGGAATAACTAAAACTATTATTTTATTATAAAGTCAAGTTCGGTTTTAAATAGCTCCAAATTGATATATTTCGAATCTAAGATGGGTATGGGTCGAAACCCTCTTATCCAATAGAATTTAGACAAGTTTAGGTTCCTATTTTAACCTTATCATTTAGATTTAACATTAAGTTAAATAATTTTACTTTTATCATGTCTTCTTGTGTTCTTATGTTAATAAACATACTATAAGCAGCCAAGCGAACCCCAAGTTGTTTATTATTAATATATATAACCTTATATAATTTATTTGGCCTAACCTTAGATTTTTAGGAATAAAATAACAATTAATAATATAATATTTGTTTTAAAAACTATTTTATGTCAATTTTGACACTATTTAGTAATTGATTTTTGTGAAAATCATAACAGAATTATTAGTTCGAACCAAGTTAATTAAATCAATACTAACATGTCATATTAACCTATAAAATTAGTGGGATTCATAAAAAGTCTCAAATTACATTTATTTGGGTGTTTATAACATCAATTATGTCAATATTTCATTAATAAGATAATTACTGCATCATCATTGTGTCATAAATAAATAAATTTATTTAAAGTCTAAAAATTATAAATAAAATATCATTATGTAGGAAATATTTTTAGATTTCTAATGAATATTTATAATCGAATTTATCTTATGTATAACCCCATATTAAAAATGTTTTAGTTATTAAACTTTGATTTTTAACTATTTTAACTACTCATTAAATAAAATAATATTAAATGTCATAATCTAATCCAAGTGGACCTAAATGGTCATATTATATTCATAAGGTTGTTTTTAGTCGAATTAAACTTATCCAATAGAATTAGGACATGTGTTAGGGTAATAGAAATATCATATTTACCCTTAGTTACCCTATTTACTATTAACCGCGGTAAAAAAAAGTAAAAAGTTACTATTCACCAAAAAATTATTTTTATCTCATTGAATCACATTTTACTTACTGATATCAACCGTGTCTGTCGGATTTTATGAAATTCCATTCAAAGAAGTGGTAAAATTAAGTTTTATGCAAAATTCAGTTTTTAACCTACCACTTAGTGGTTTCACTATTCATCAAAAATTGAATGTTTTCAGAAAAATACCAAAATTTCACCCTAGGCTAATTTCGGTATTCCGAATCCAAAAATGAATTCCATTTTGAAAAATAAAATTTACAAAATTTGAAAAAGTGGTTATTACTATTCATAACGGCTAGTTTTAATAATATTTTAATAGCATATCGTTGTTTAGTGAAACTCTGTATTGCGTACGACGCAAGCTATCGAGGAAGGTCGCGATTTCGTGTAAAGAAAGCCAAGCAAGTGTTGTGTAGAAAAATATTTATTTGATGATTTATTTAACATAAAAGTCTCGGGTGTTACATTGATAACTTGGGATAACCTTTTCATAATAAAGACAGATGGAATGAACTATCATTCAATTTATAGATCACATGATATACTAACACTTTAGGAATGAGAAATTCAACCTCATTTCTTTGAATAAGATATGAAGTGGAAATTTTCAAGTCATAACCAATGATGAGATTGTATTGAAATAAAGTAAGTATTTATTATCATGTTCTTGAACTTTAGGAAAAGGATTGTGAAAACCCAAAATTTTTTCTTAGTACCTTCTTATCTTATGAATCAGATGGTACCTTTAATTATCACCAATTTATGGCTTTCTGGGTTTTAAATTGCTCCAATTCATGTTCTCTATCACTATCCATAAGAACATGATGGTTAGATTTTTCTTTCATATCCATGTTTTTACCCCCACCTATGTTCTATTATGTGGAAACCCAGTGATGAGTTACTTTGGGTAATTGTTATATTTCTAAATTTCGTTTCTAAAATGATGTTTTAGTATTCCTTTTTAAGATGTGGGTTTCTATAAAAAAGGCTTTCAAGTAGTAAAACCATTATAAACATGACTAATTTTGAGGAAAAAATTCATTTTAAGGGGGGTTTAATCTAATACCCTAAGTTATTATGGACCATTTTATTCAAATAAATTAAAATTTTCATTCATATCTTGCAATTCATAAAGTAAAACATTCCTTTCAGATGAAACTTACTTGTCATATTTTACATGGAACACTGAATATTGATTTTTTTCAATGAATAAAATAAATATGTTTGGATTATATTATAAGAAAAACCTAATGAATATTACCCTAAATGAAATATTCAATTGGCATGCATTACAGACAAGAGTGACATTCTTTGATAGCTTGCATTGTACGCAATACCGAGTTTTGCTAAAAAAAGATATATTATTAAAATATTATTATTTAATGGGATATAAACTAGCCATTATTAATAGTTTTAACAAAATTTTGAATTTTATATAACATTAAAATTAATATTATGTATTTTATTGAACATGATATATGAACAAATTCAATTTTTCGGATAAAAGAAGTATTTTTCAAAAAATGATTTTTTCCACCTTTTAATGGCACACCAATTTTAAATATAGTTTTTAAAACATTTACAAATTGTATTTGAAAAAAAAATCTTATTTGGAAGTAGGAAATCAAAATTTACTTTGATTAAATTCTAGGTATTTTATCTGATAAAATTCATATTTTAATGAATAGTAAAAAATACACAATTTTAAATCAAAACTGCATTTTGAACTTATTTATTTATACAATTAGATAATAATTTTAATTGTTTTTAATATTTAATTGGAATATGTTTTTTCATTTAATACAATTTTGTTAATTGGAAGTAATTTCATAGTTAAATTGGACATAAACACATGACAATTTTTTGATAATTTTTACTTATTTAAAACCCACTTTCTGGTTTTGACAACGGGAATTAATTTTAAATAAATTTAATAAACTTATATGTTTTGAATCTTGAAAAATGGATTCCATATTTATAATCAGTGGGTTCAAATTATATTAATCGGTTACTTTTATTTTGGGACATTATGAATCGTAACTACTGTAATTTTTATTTACTCCAGTTAAAGGTAAATTAGGTAAATTAGGGTAAAAAACAATATGATAAAAATAATAAAATTACCCTAAAACATGCCAAAACCCTATTGGATGAATTTAATTCGACCAATATCACCTAAGGGTTGTAATGTATTCATTTAATTGACTTTTTCCATGAAAGTGAGGTAATTATAATTAAAAAAGAAAGTAACTACATGTCACTCTCATATAACATTTAATTATAATAATTTTAATGTAGTGATGAACTTGATAAAACATTGAAAAAATAGTCTCAAGAAATATAATGAAATTATCCACATCATGGTAATTTATTTAGGATTTTTAGACATTAAATAATTACCATTAATGTTGACTCAATAGTGATGTTGAAATTATTTTATTAATAGAAATACCTAAGAAATGGTTTTAAAAATATTCAAATATATATAATATGACCTAATTAATGTGATGCACGAATTTTATAGATGATTATTACATGTTAGTAGTTTGATAAATATTTTTTTAAGAAGATATATTCTTTTTAATTTTTATTTAAAGTCAAATAAATGAATAGTGTCAAAATTGACACTATTGATATTTTATAAAAATAACATATTATTAAATTATTTAAAAATCAAAAATATATTTAAAAAGAAAAGTGAAAATTATAAGGTCTAAAATTTCATAGTTTATCCAATTTTTGACAATTTAATACACATAAGTAAATATTTATAACCATTTAATATTTAGAATATTATTACCACAAATACAATTAAATAGATTAAATAAGGATAAATAAAAATGGTAAGGTTTAAAATAAAATAAATACATTTAAAAATAATATTTATTTGGAGAATTTTTACCCTTACTCATCTTATATTGTAAATAAATGTGTTTTGGATCATTATAAACCAAAAATGAATTTATAATCAATTAATATTTCAAGACATCCCGAAAGTGCCCCTCGTCCCTCTTATAAAATTCAAACACCTTTACTCAAATACACACACCTTTAGATCCACTTATATCAACCAAACTCTACTCCAATAAGCTCCCAAAATCCAAGCATTCCCCCTAGATCCCACACTTTGTACAGAAATCCGTCCTAGGGAGACCTGTTGTGCGAATCAAAAGAAGATACTCGAAAAAGAGGCAATTGTTTTATCACATCTTTTAAAACTATTTTATTCTTCTACTTTTTATTCTTATATTGTTTTCATAATATAGTAATAAATATTTTATATTCTAAATTTTGATATGTTATTATAATTATGGTAAAAACTTATACTACCTTTATCCATCCTATGAATAACAATATCACCATGCGTGCGTATGTACAACTTACCGTCTTTACGCCGTGGTGTAATTTTTTATTCAACAATAATTAATTTGGATGGGTATAATGATGATTATAATGGATAAAAATAATGAATATAAAAAAATTATTATTTTTTATAATTAATATAATGTCCAATTCCATAGAATATAACCATTAAGTGAATGATATCATTGCCCGTGCGTACGTACTGTCGACCGTCTCCACAACGCAATGAGATTCATTCTCCACGTAAACCATTTAAGAATGATTATAAAGTATATATAATAAATAATCATGAAATATATGAAATAATAATTTTTATGTGTTTATATATATATAAATAAATATATATACATCATTTACTTGCTTCCATTCAATTCAATAAGGAAATAGAAACAACATCCAAGCATATGTATAGTCTACCATCTCCATGAACGTTGTGTTACATTTCATTTATGTATCTATTATATATATTTCTATATGAAATAATTATGATATATAAATCATTTTTACATTCTTTAAGTACGTAAATCACGATCTATGTAATAATATCCATAATAACAAGTCAAAACACATATGATAAATAAAATGATTATTACCCAAAATGTTGTTTTAACATGGAATTGATAAATAAAGGGTATATAAAGTTTTATGTGAATAATATATGATATCATAAATATTATTATGGTTCCTTTAAAAGTTAATAATATTTTTAAACCTACTATACATTAGTTTCAGACACATATGGAAGAAATCAGACCTATGGTAAGGGATAATTTTACAATCTCATCATAATCTGAGATTGATTAATTGTAAGTATTTACCGGGGTACATTAATAATTTATGTCCGTGTTTCCTAAATATATAATATTTTTTAAAGTTAATTTAACACATTGGTAAATTTTTATTAAATTTTATGGAAGGAATCTTTCTTTTGTTTTTAATACGAGGTACTTTTGACTTTTCCAACAAGAGTATGAGAAGAATGTTTTTTACTTATATAGCCTGAATGGATTTTTATAGTTTCATGACACCTTATGTACAAGAATATTACTACACACTATTTCAAGTTTATTTTCAAGGAAATTATTTTCTATTAAAATTACATCTCATTTTGAGAAAATAAATCGTTTTGGAAGAAGAACATATATTTTCCTCAAGAACTTAGTTCAAGTGTTTTATCAAAATTATTTTCCATCAAAGATAACGCTCTTAAATAGAGTTATGTTTCTTTCCCTGATATTAATATGATCATATTGTGTTAATTAAATAATGATATTTTATATGGATTATGTTATGATGGAATGATGTTTAAGAAAACCATTTTATTTCTTGGGATATGATATGATAAATGATTTATGTTTTTGTGGCACATGTAAGAATGATTTCACTATGAGAGGGGTGAGACTTATATATAACTCCAATACATTGGTGAAAGATTTATTTTTCATGATAAAGAATTTACTAGAATGACATGTAAATACAATTTAGTAATATAGGGCTGGAATGACAATTAAACTTTGTTCAGTAATGGAATTTGTACACTATGATGGTCTTGGAAGTAATGCCTTGGATACTATAGAAATCATATTTCTTGATTATTTATTTTCCATAATTCCATGTTTTATTCCAATGATATTTTATCATGTTTAATTTTCCTTTATAATCCATGTATTACGTATTTCAGATATTTATTACATGACTCAATATTTTGAAATTTAAACTTTATTTTCATGTTTTTACATTCTTATGTTTATTGTTTTGTTTTTTGTTCTCCATGATTCCCTTTACTGTGAATTTGAGCTCACCTGTTCTATGTTATTTTCTCCCTAGGATAAAAGGAAAGTTTATAGGTAGGAAAAAAAGGTGAATATCTTTTTGGGAGATGTTTATGATCTTTTCTAAGTTAGAATAATGGGTTCCGAGGTTCAAAAGACACTAAACTAATACAATCTTTGGGAGTCTATTTGTGTAATGTATTAAGTCTTCCAAAAATTAAATTTAATGTCCATTTACGTCAATATTGGTTCATTATACTTATAAGATACATCCAAAAATACATAACATCCATTTTATATGATAAAACAAACAATGGTAGTTTAAAAATAACATTATAAAATACATTTATATTCTATAATTATGAGTGGGAAAATGAACAACAATTTTATTCTTATTTTTTTTAAACAAGAATGAAATAAAAAAAGGATTTGTAAAAACAGTATGAATAGTAAGAATATTTATCTTGAAAATTTGTTCGATTTATTAAAAATAAATAATTAATAATAACAACCCATTTTTATATTACTATAAAAACAATTGGTTTTTTTTCTGAAACAATACAAAATTAATGAAATGAGGAAATGCTATAAGAAAAACTTTCAGTTAAAACATTGGAAATATTCACAAGTGATAAAGGTATATATAAAATAGTAAAAATTATAATATGGATAATAACTCTAGTATATATCACATTCATTTAATAAAATATAATAAAAAATCATCAAATCACCCATGTCAACAAGGAAAGAATAAATAACATATTGAGATTGACATGGGATGTAACATTAATCCATAAGGAAAAAATCTTGGATGGAATTAGGAATAAACATATCTTTTCCTATGATGATATCATATTAACAAACCCCAACATTCTCTCCCTACCATCATTATAAAAAATCCATTTTCCAAGGTATTAATTCAACCAGCGGATTCCAACTATCGAGAAATATCAATTGGTATAATACTCATGTTTTGAATTTTCACTTAACTACCCAAGGATTCCCCCAAAGTTTTATTAATTTTATCCAAGTCAAATAGAGTTATATGATAATAAAATCATTAACTTTAAATAAATCAAATAAATAATTTATATAAACTCACATATCACTACCAATTCACCCTTCAAAAAATTATTCTCTTAAATACCAACCTTAAAATATTCAACAAATAAAATATTCTATAATTATAATAAAATATATGTGGTTCATAATCATTTATGTATGAGAAAAATAATTACACTTTTACTAAAAATGAAATCATGCCTTCATAATTCCAAATGGGATTTAAAACCATAAATCAGTTATTTGAAAATAAAACATAAATCAATAACGAATTAACTCTCAAAATAAATTTGAATCATAGTAAACATGACTTTATATTCATGAATTAAATTAAAATCCATGAAACTAAAACTCTTTAAATCAATTATAAATCAAAAAATAAACTATAAATCAACAATATGATTCAAGAAATTGCACAAAACTTTTATTGAACAGATGGAATTATAAAAATATTTATATATTAAACAATACCCTTATTTTTATGATCCCGTTTTTCATAAGTAAATAAATAGAAATCACAAAAATTCATTCAAAAATACATCTTATATATTATTTATAAAATTATTTGAATAGGTTTTTTTTGAAAACACTAATCACACCAAGTAACAATAAATAAAAGGAAAGGTATAAAAATAATTTACTTGGAAAAGAGTAATCAATGTGAAATCTTCAACTTAAGGTAAATTAAGTGGAGGGACAGTCTTTGATTACCCTAAGAGTAAAAATACCCAAATTTTAAATAACCTAACTCATAGAAACATCACTAAGAATATTAAGGGTTTGCAACAAATTATGAAGTTGTAATGAATGGGAGAAATGATAAGAAAAGTAGGGAATAAGTGGAGAAAAAAGATAATACGTTGACAAATTACTTGAATATTTTGAGATAAGAACTATAGAGTAAGTAGAAAGAGAGGGATGCAAGATATAATGTCTCATAAAGGGCCCTTAAACCCCCTAACCCCCAAACCCTTTAGAATAAGAAACAAATACGATTTTTGGGTAAAGTGCATGGTTAGGATTCACAATTTACCAGACCAGGAACAAACCATAAATTTATTATTAAGTTATTATTAAACCCCATGCATAGTTTAGAATTATGGGTTTTCAAATTTTTCACTAATTGATCACTCATATATATATTCTAAATATTCCTCTTATATGGTTAGGATATATGGTTTCTCTAACTATGTACCTAAAATTTGTATAGTGGAAGGTTTTATGGATTTCCATATTTTACTATTACAATCTCTATAAATTCATTGAAATGAATAAATAATAAAATAAATATATAACCTTTTCATTGAGGGTTTCATAATTCAACCAACCATACCAATTTTTACCCATATAAAGTAATTGGTGACCATAAAAAATAAATAGATAAAAAAATTCCACATCACCAAAGACTCATACTTCAAATTTCTCATATAAACAAGACAAATTTAAAAAATAGATCCTTAGATGATGTATTTAATTTGAAATACCACAATAATTTTCACAATCAAACTAATCTGGTCTAAAATTTTCTATAAAAGGCATAATTAAAATAATAAATCTTCACCCAAATCAACCCATTATATAAATAATTAACATCAATAATCCTAAAAGGGTCAATGGATTTAAGAATAATGAATGATTGTACCCAACATAAAAATTAAAAGTCTCATATTTTACTTTTGGAAAATGAGGAAATAAATTATATATCAAAACATTGTTAAATTTAACTTAGGGAAATAATAGAAATGATCAAAAAAACATAATCATATCATCTAACTAGAATAAAAAACCCACTAGGGTGACAACCAGTCTTCATTGTTTCCCATTCAAAAACTTATATTTATTACTAGATGTCCCCAAATTTAAAATTATCCTTATTCACTAACATACTATAGATATACATTTAAAATTATATCTAATAATTCAATTAAAAATAGGATGGTATTTTAACAGGACACTTTGATTTTTCTTTCTTCCATCCATGTGTTGAATTTTTAAATTGATTTTTCAAACATCAATAATTACAACATCAAATTATTTCACCATAAGAACTTATTTTCTAAATGCTAAATCAAATAAACCATTATAAAAACACCATTAATATAAATTCAAGGATATGTAAATATCGTATCCAATATCTACCTATTAAACTGATGTTCCCCGAGGAGAAAATATACATAAGATTTTATGCCAAACATAATGTAACACTCAAGAATTTTATGAGAAATATTTTGTTTTTATATTATATAAATCATCAAAGGAATCTTTCACTACACACAACACTATCTTGGCTTGCTTTACACGCAACCGTGGCCTTCCTCGATAACTTGTGTCGTATGCAATACCAAGTTTCACTAAACATCGATATGCTATTAAAATATTATTAAAACTAGCCATTATGAATAGTAATAACTGAATTTTGAATTTTAATTCAACTTATACATTTTCTAGAATGAGGTATTAAAGCAAAATCAGTTTTTTTGGATAAAAGAAATATTTTCCAAAAAATACAGTTTTGCCGCCTTTTGATGGCGCACCCACATTAAATATAGTTTTTGACATGTTTATAAGTTCAATTTGACAAAATAAAATTCTTCTTTTGAATTAGGGTATAAAAATTTACTTCGGAAATTTTTTTGATATTTTTCTGATAACTTTCAGATTTTGATGAATAGTAAAAATACGCTAATTTTTAATTAAAAAACATCTTTTTTCATTGAGATAATTTATATGGATAAATTATAATATTGAATGGTTTTAAAGTATAAATAGAATATATTTTTACCATTTAATATAATGTATGTCATTAGCATTAATTTCACATTGAATTCATAGGTAAAAACATTTCAATCTTTGGCAATGTTTTAAATTCTAAAACCTGTTTTCTTAACAACAAGATTTATTTTAAATTAATTACTGCAACTTATATGTTTTGAATTTTTAAAAATTGATTCCATATTAAGAATAAGTGGGTCCAAATTATGTTAATAGGATACTTTTTATTTTTGGGCATTATGAATAGTAACTACGGTAAATTTTATTTACCATAGTTAAAGGTAAATCGGGTAATTAAGGGTAAATATAAGATTATAAAATTACACTAACACCTTTAAAAATCCTATTGGATGACTAAAAGTCGACCCATATCACCTAAGGGTTGGATTAGATTCATTTAATGGACTTTTTTCCACGAAAATAATTTTATTATTATTAAAACCAAAGAATGTGACAACATGTCACTTTCTGAAATATTATAAGTATAATAATTTTAATTTGGTGATAAACTTAATGAAACTTAGAACATGAATAGTCTCCAGAAATATAATACAATTATCTACATCATAGGAATTTATTTAGAATTTTTAGGGATTAAATACGTATCATTATTTATGACACAATAGTGACGTTGAAATTATTTTATTAATTAAAATATCAAATAAATTGTTTTAAAAAATATTAAAATAAATATTATATGTACTATTTGATGTTATAAACTAATTTTCTAGATACATATGACATTTTATGAAACTATTAAAGCTTTTAGATCGAACATATATTCTCTATATATTTTATTTAAATTCAAATAAATGAATAGTGTCAAAATTGACACTATTGTTATTTTATCAAAATAACATATTATAAAATTGTTTAAAAATCAAAATAATATTTAAAAATTATAAATTAAAATTTATATGGTCTACAATGTCATAAAGTGTCAAATTATGGAAAATTGACAACACATATGTAATTTTTTATAATAATTTAAAATTTAGAATATTATTACCACAAATAAAATTAAATTGATAAATAAGGATAAACCAGGTTGATAATGTTTAAAATAAATTCCTAACATGTCTAAATTTTATTGGTTGATGCGATTACAGCCCTATCTCATCTAATCTTCGGATATTAGTCATTTTGGAAGTTTTTATGTGGGGTTGGGATTTAATATAAACTAATATTTCTTATATTTACAAAGGTGCCCCTCTCCTCCCTTATAAAAGGGAACCTCCTCCCTCTCTTCCTCACACCAATTTGAGCCTTCAAGATCGGCCAAACCCTGCCCATTTCACTTCCCCACTTCTTTAGAAACCTACTAGAGGCACTGGTCTTATCAAAAGACCAACTCTAGTGCCTTAAGAGAAAGTTTAAAGGAGGCACTTCGAGAAAGAGGTAATACCTTATACCGTTTTCTTCAAGTTCCATTCTTATTCTACTCCCTCTTCTTTAGTTGTTTCATTATGAGGTAATAACATCAGTATCACTCATATAATAATATGTTATTATAAATATGAAACAAACCTATTTCACCTCTTATCCATCCTACGGAAAACGAAATCACCGCGCGTGCGTACGTATGGAATACCGTCTCCACGCCGTGGTGTAATCTATTTTCCACCACCACCTTACTTGGATGCATATAAGGGTGAAAGTAATGAATATATATATGATTATTTTAAAGTGTTATTGATTTTGAAATAGTATACATACACTCCAATACAATTCCACGATCATGGGAATGATATCATCGCTCGTGCGTACGTACGGAATACCGTCTCCACAATGTGATGTGATTCGTTCTACATGATCTTCATTGTATAATGATTATATAAATGAATTGAGTTAATTAATATGATATATATTACACTAATACCATTCTGTAAATGAGGTATCTATAACCAAAATAGAAGAATAAGAATATTTTCGACAAAACACGCATAAGAACAAAAAGTAATAAACACCCGAATAACAAGTAGTAATGAAATATTAATAATAAGAAGATAAGAATATGACCATATATGATATCATAACAATAGTTATGATTCTTGAATAAGTCAATAACATTATTTAAATCATTATACAGGATTTTCGGACACCTACGAAGCAAATCAGACCTCAGGTAAGGGAAAATATCACAATCTCATTTTTATCCGAGATTGTTTATAATTCGGAATTTACTGGGGTGTATTTTATCATCCACATCCATGTTTAATCAATATTTAATTTTATTTCCATGCACCTAAAATTTTTTAAATCCAATTATACCCTTAGGTGAGTTTTTAGTAAAAGATATGAAAGAAATCTTTTGTCGTTTTTCGTACGAGGCACTTTTTGACTTTTCCTACAAAAGTACGAGAAGAATGTTTTTTAACTTATACGGAATGAATGGATTTTTAAAACATTTTTTCCAAGAAGCTTACTTTACTAGTTTTCAATTTTATTTTTAATCAACTTCTTTTAGTTTAAAATTGTATGACAAGTTAAGAAAGGAAAATGTTTTTGAAGTAGAAAGGATATTTTCCTCAATAATGGAGTTCAAGTGTTTTATCAAAATTATTTTCCATCTAAGATAATATAGGGTTCTATTTCTATCCCTATTTTTACATTGATTTGATTATGTTGTGATGGAATTATTTTTATGAATTCCTTTATCTTATATGAATTGTTTTATGATGTCATGTTGTTTAAGAATCCCATTTTTATTACCTAGGTTATGCAATGATGTATGATTTATGATTTTGTGGCACACATAAGAATGGTATCATTATGAGATTGGTGGGACCTATATCTCCCTCCAATGCATTGGGTAAATATTTTATATCTCATGAGATAGACATGGCTGGAACGGAAGGTTAAACCGGTTCAGTGAAACAGGACTGAAACGAGGAGTGAACTCGGTTCAGAAATGGACTTTGTCCACTAAGATAGTATTGTCAATGAGTGTTGACTAATAAGAACTGATTCTCTATAATTATGTGTTTATTCCACAAAGTTTTATGTTTTAAGTTATGATTATTGGGATTTCATTTCACTGCTATGATTTATCCCTTATTATGAAATTATGCTCTCTTTTGCAGGTTAAGATTTCCAAAATGTTATGTTCTTATGAATATGATGTGAATGGTATTTGTTTTGTTTAACCTTACTGAGCATTTGAGTTCACCCTTTTGTATGTTTTCTTTCCCCAGGTCAGGAAGAAGCTTATTAATTTAGATGTTCCAAAAGGGACTATAGATATGATGAAATAAATGGGAGACAGTGTAGATGCTTTATGAACCAGTTGTTTATGTTTCCCAGTTTCTAAAGACACTATACCTATACGATCCTTTCATGGTTTTGTTATATCTTGTAATAAGTATGCTTCAATTTTGAAGTAATAACAATGTATGTAATGTATGGGTCATTATAGTTGGTATCAGAGGGAGGTTATAGTCAACCTTTGGAAACTAGGATTTGAAAGACTTAGTAATAATCCTAAGGATATGTCTAAGCATAGAACACAATCTTAGTGTTTTATAAATGACCATGAATAGCCTAGGATAAGACCTTAAGTGTGAAATTTTATTCTTGATTATGTGGTTTTCCAATTATAATTAGTATTGCTCACACTATTTTTCTTGGTTTTAGTCAATGGCTGGAACCCGAAGAAACCGTGTTAATGTGGAATGTGACGGGAAATGTAATGATTGTCCCCCTAAGAAACCAAATGTTATGGGAGCTGGAATGAAAAATCTTATAGCCATGCTCACACTACTTTCTCAAGCTATGAATCATGAAGGACTTCCAAACGAGCAAAGGAAGGAGCAACATTCTATTGAATCCTTCATGAGGCAGCGTCCACCTTCATTCAGCGGTTCTACTGATCCATTAGTTGCTGAAAAATAGATTAGTACTACTGAAAAGATATTTTCAGTTCATCAATGTTCTGAACATGATAAAGTAATCCTAGCGTGTATCTTCTGGAAGGAGATGCTGATCAATGGTGGATTCTTATTAAGAATACGAGGAAAAGGGATGAAATTGAGTCCATGGAATGGGACGAGTTCAAGAACTTATTTTTCAATAAGTACTTCCCTCGTATTCTCCGAACAAAGGTGGAGAAAGAGTTTCTTGAACCGAAGCAAAAGGATGATGAATCTGTTGGTACCTATGAAGCAAATTTTACAAGACTTGCAAGGTACGATTCTGGTATTATTATCCAACCTGAGATTAAGATCGATCGATTCTTTAGTGGCTTAAAACCAAGTCTTCGAAGGGCCTTAGCCATAAGGGACTTCAATAGCTACGAGGAAATCATTCGATGTGCTCTCAAAGTTGAGATGGAGATAGGAGTAACCCATCAGTCATATGGGTTTGATAAGAAGAGGAAAATGGAATTCAAAGGAAAATCTAAAGAGCACACTGAAAAGAAGATGAGCTTTCCCTTATGGTCAAAGTGTGGAAAGAAACATAGAGGGAGTTATCTTAAAGGTACAAGTAAATGTTTCAAATGTGGAAAGGAAGGTCATTGGGCATTTGAATGCCGCAATGATGGGAATAATATGTCTAATGATGCAAACAAAGGAAGGGACACACAGAATGAACCTACTACACTTCAATGTTTCAAGTGCAAGGAGATGGGGAATTATGCCAATAAATGCCTTATTCCAATGGTTGTTGATGATGATCGACATCAACAAAATATTAAGTCTAAAGACAAAGGAAATTCACATGCAATTTCTATCAGCGATGTGGAGTACGATAAAGATTTGGTGAAAGGTACACTTACCATCCACTCTAAAGTAGAAAATGTTTTATTTGATTCTGGATCCACCCAATATTTTATTTCTGAAGAATTTTCTAAGAGTATCACCGTATTACCTCAACAATTAGATGTTGAGTTAGCTGTGGAAACCCCTAATGCCACAACAGTCACATCAAAAGTTTATAATTCTTCCCTGATTTAAGTATGTGGGAAAGTTCTTCCTGCAAATCTTGTGGTCCTTCCTATAGTGGAATTTGATGTGATTCTTGGCATGGATTGGATTTCTTTATATGGAGCTCATATAAATTTCCAAAGAAGGGAAGTCACATTTCATATTCCAGATCAATCTATGATCGTGTATCGATGCAAGGATGAACATAACTTTCCAGTGGAAATTCCTTCTATCTAATGGGTCTTGATTCCACTAAATGAAGGTTATTTATCTCAAATGGTTGGAGAGAAACTCAGGATTAGGAATATGCCCATTGTATGGGAGTTTAATGATGTCTTTACAGAGGAATTTCTGGGTCTTCCACCAAATCGTTATGTTTATTTCTCAATAGAGCTCGTACCGGGTGCTTTGCCTATTTCAAAGACACCTTATAGAATGGCCCCAATTGAGTTGTAGTAATTAAAGAAGCAACTCCAAGAGAATCTTGATAAGGGATTCATACGCCCTAGTGCGTCACCTTGGGGAGCACCTGTTCTGTTTGTTAGGAAGAAATATGGATCAATGAGACTCTGCATTGATTATCAAGAACTTAACAAGATCACTATCAAGAACAAATATCCTCTCCCGTGCATTGATGACTTTTTTGACCAACTACGAAGAGCTCAATACTTTTCCAAGATTGATCTTCATTTGGGGTATCATCAATTAAGGGTCAAAAGGGAGGATATACTAAAGACGTCTTTCCATATACAAGGTATGGACACTATGAATTTATATTGATTCCATTTTTTCTTACTAATGACCCTGCTATCTTCATGGATATGATGAATAGATTCTTTAGAGACTATCTTGATCAGTTTGTGGTAGTCTTTATAGAAGATATTCTTGTTTATTCAAAGATCAAGGAAGAACATGAAGATCACTTGAGAATTATATTCAAGACCCTGAGAAAGGAGAAGCTTTATGCCAAATTTACCAAGTGTGAATTTTGGCTTCAAAAAGTTGCATTTTTGGGTCACATAATCTCAAAAGAGGGGATATATGTGGATCCAACCAAAACAGAGGTTATCGAAAGATGGCCGAGACCAACAAAAGTAACAGAGATCCAAAGTTTTCTTGGTTTGGCTGGATATTATCGACGTTTTGTGAAAGATTTTTGACGATTATCTAATCCACTCACCAGGTTGACTCGAAAAGGAGTTAAGTTCGTGTGGACGGACGAATGTGAAGAGAATTTCAAGGAGTTGAAAAGAAGGTTATCCAGTGCACCTGTACTCACACTTCCTTGTAGTGGAGAAAGGTTTGTGATCTATAGTGATGCATCCAAGAAGGGACTGGGATGTGTTCTCATGCAAAATGATATGGTGATAGATTATTTCTCACGAAAGTTGAAAATAAATGAGCAAAATTACCAAACTCATGATTTGGAGTTAGCTTCGGTAATCATTGCATTAAAGATTTGGAGGCATTACATTTATGGTGAAAGGTGTGATATTTATACTGATCATAAAAGTTTAAAGTATATTCTCACACAAAAGGAGCTGAATATATGCCAAAGAAGATGGTTGGAGCTGATTAAGGATTACGACTGCTCAATTCATTACCACCCTGGGAAAGTAAACAAGGTGGCAGATGCATTAATTCGAAAAGACCATGCTAGCTTATCGATGATGAGGATAACAAAAGATCCTATATTTATGGATTTACAAAGGATGGATCTTGGAATTATAATGGAAGGGGAAAAATCGTATCTTTCTCAAATGAATGTTCAACCATCTATACATGTGAAGATTAAAGAGGCGCAGAAAGAAGATGTAGAGTTACAAAAGAAGGTGAGAAATGTTCCAGAATTCAACCTTGATTTTGATGGGATAATAAAGTTCAGGAATCAGGTTTGTGTTTCTCCCATCCCCGAATTAAAGAAGGAGCTCCTGGATGAGGCTCATAGTTCTTCATTATCTATTCATCCTAGAAGAACGAAGATGTATAGGGACCCGAAAGAGTACTTCTGGTGGGATGGCATGAAAAGAGATGTTGCTGAATATGTCTCTCGATGCTTGGTTTTCCAGCAAGTTAAAACTGAGCGACAGAAGTCTAAGGGGATGTTAAAACCATTACCCATACCCGAATGGAAATGGGAAAACATCACTATGGACTTTGTCACAGGACTTCCTAAAACATTCAAAGGCAATAATGCTATCTGGGTCATAGTTGATCGTCTTACAAAGTATCCACACTTCATTGCTATTAGAGATGACTTCTCTATGGATCAGCTTTCCAGGATATATGTAAAGGAAGTGGTAAGATTACATGGACTACCACTTTCTATTATATCTGATCAGGATCTGAGATTTACCTCGAAGTTCTGGCGAAGTCTACATCATTCTCTGGATACAGAGTTGAGTTTCAGCACTGCTTATCATCCTCAGATAGACGGTCAGTCTAAGAGAACAATTCAAACTCTAGATGATATGTTGAGAGCTTACTCTATGGATTTAAAAGGTGGTTGGGATCAACACCTATCTTTGGTGGAATTTTCTTATAATAATAGCTTTCACTCCAGTATTCAGATAGATCCTTATGAAGCTCTCTATGGAAAGAAATGCAGGACTCCAACTTGCTGGGATGAAGTTAGGGAAAGAAAGCTATTAGGACCTGATCTTGTTGATGAGATGATAGAAAAGGTCCGATCTATTCAACAACACATAAGAGAAGCACAGAGTCGACAAAAAAGTTATATCGATAACCGAAGGAAAGACTTAGAGTTTGAAGTGGGTGATAAAGTGTTCTTATGAATATCTCCCTGGAAGAGGGTCATGATATTTGGAAAGAAGGGAAAGTTGATCCCTAGATATATCGGTCCTTTTGAAATTATGGATCGTGTTGGGAAGGTAGCTTACCAATTGGCGCTTCCACCGAATCTCTCTCAAGTTCACGATGTGTTCCATGTATCTCCTCTGAGAAAGTACATACTTGATCCTTTACATGTACTCAGCTCAGAAGTTGTACCGCTGGAGCAAGATATTTCTTATGAAGAACAGCCGATAGAGATTCTGGATCATAGTGAAAAAGTCCTACGAAACAAGACCACTCACTTGGTGAAAGTTTTATGGAGGAACCACCAATTAAAAGAAGCTACATGGGATCTTGAGGATATGATGAGGGAGAGGTATCCTCATCTGTTTGTTACAAAGTGAAAAATTTCGAGGGCGAAATTCATTTTAAGGGGGGTAGAATTTAACACCCGAGACTTTTATGAGAAATATTTTGTTTTTATGTTATATAAATCATCAAATAAATCTTTCACTACACACAACACTAACTTGGCTTGCTTTACACGCAACCGCGGCCTTCCTCGATCGCTTGCATCGTACGCAATACTGAGTTTCACTAAACAACAATATGCTATTAAAATATTATTAAAACTAGCCATTATGAATAGTAATTACTGAATTTTGAATTTTAATTCAACTTATACATTTACTAGAATGAGGTATAAAAGCAAAATCAGTTTTTTTGGATAAAAGAAATATTTTTCAAAAAATAAAGTTTTGCCGCCATTTGATGGCGCACCCACATTAAATATATTTTTTGACATGTTTATAAGTTCAATTTGAAAAAATAAAATTCTTCTTTTAAATCAGTGTATAAAAATTTACTTTGGATAAATTTTTGATATTTTTCTGATAACTTTCATATTTTAATGAATAGTAAAAATACGCTAATTTTTAATTAAAAAACAAATTTTTTCATTGTGATAATTTATATGGACAAATTATAATATTTAATGGTTTTAAAGTATAAATAGAATATATTTTTACCATTTAATATAATTTATGTCATTATCATTAATTTCACATTGAATTCATAGGTAAAAACATTTCAATCTTTGGCAATGTTTTAACTTGTAAAACCCATTTTCTTAACAACAAGATTTATTTTAAATTAATTACTGAAACTTATATGTTTTGAATTTTGAAAAATGGAATCCATATTCAGAATCAGTGGGTCCAAATTATGTTAATAGTCTACTTTTTATTTTTGGGCATTATGAATAGTAACTACGGTAAATTTTATTTACCATAGTTAAAGGTAAATCGGGTAATTAAGGGTAAATATAAGATTATAAAATTATCCTAACACCTGCCAACATCCTATTGGATGACTAAAAGACGACACATATCACCTAAGGGTCAGATTAGATTCATTTAATGGACTTTTTTCCATGAAAATAATTTAATTATTATTAAAACCAAAGAATGTGACAACATGTCACTTTCTTAAATCTTATAAGTTTAATAATTTTAATTTGGTGATAAACGTAATGGAAATTCGAACATGAATAGTCTACAGAAAGCTAATACAATTATCTACATCATAGGAATTTATTTATAATTTTTAGGGATTAAATAATTATCATTATTTATGACACAATAGTGATGTTGAAATTATTTAATTAATTAAAATATCAAATAAATTGTTTTAAAAAATATTAAAATAAATATTATATGATCTATTTAATATGCTACACTACTTTTATAGATACATATGACATTTTATGAATCTATTAAAACTTTTAGTTCGAACATATCTTCTTTATATATTTTATTTAAATTCAAATAAATGAATAGTGTCAAAATTGACACTTGTTATTTTATAAAAATAACATACTATAAAATTATTTAAAAAAAACAAAAATATTTAAAAATTATATATTAAAATTTATATGGTCGAAATTGTCATAAAGTGTCAAATTATGGAAAATTTACAACACATATGTAATTATTTATAATAATTTAAAATTTAGAATATTATTACCACAAATAAAATTAAATTGATAAATAAGGCTAAATCAAGTTGAAAATGTTTAAACTAAATTCCTAACATGTCTAAATTTTATTGGTTGATGAGATTAAAACCCTATATCATCTATGATTCGGATATGAGTCATTTTGGAAGTTTTTATGTGGGGTTGAGATTTAATATAAACTAATATTTCTTATATTTCCAAAGGTGCCCCTCTCCTCCCTTATAAAAGGGCCTCTCCTCCCTCTCTTCCTCAAACCAATTTGAGACTTCAAGCTCGGCCAACCCCTTCCCATTTCACTTCCCCACTTCCTTAGAAACCTACTATAGGTACTGGTCTTATCAAAAGACCAACTCTAGTGCCTTAAGAGAAAGTTTAAAGGAGGCACTTCGAGAAAGAGGTAATACCTTCTACCATTTTCTTCAGGTTCCATTCTTCTTATACTCCCTCTTCTTTAGTTGTTTCATTATGAGGTAATAACATCAGTATCACTCATATACTGATATTTTTTTTATAAATATGAAACAACCCTATTTCACCTCTTATCCATCCTACGGAAAATGAAATCATCGCGCGTGCGTACGTACGGAATACCGTCTCCACGTCGTGGTGTAATCTATTTTCCACCACCACCTTACTTGGATGGGTATAAGGGTGAAAGTAATGAATATATATGATTATTGAAAAGTGGTATCGATTCTGAAATAGTATACATACACTCGAATACAATTCCACGATCATGGGAACGATATCATCACTCGTGTGTACGTATGGAATACCGTCTCCACAATGTGATATGATTCGTTCTACATGATCTTTATTGAATAATGATTATATAAATTTATTGAATGAATTAATATGATATATATTACACTAATACCATTCTGGAAATGAGGTATCTATAACCTAAAGAGAAGAATAAGAATTTATTCGACAAAACACGCATAAGAACAAAAAGTAGTAAACACCCAAATAACAAGTAGTAATGAAATATTACTAATAAGAAGCTAAGAATATGACCATATATTATATCATAAAAATAATTATGATTCTGGAATAAGTCAATAACATTATTTAAATCATTATACAGGAGGTTCGGACACTTACGAAGAAAATCAGACCTAAGGTAAGGGAAAATATCACAATCTCATTTTTATCCGAGATTGTTTATAATTCGGAATTTAATGGGGTGTATTTTATCATCCAAATCCATGCTTCCTAAATATTTAATATTATTTCCATCCACCTACAATTATGTAAATAAAATTTTACCGTTTGGAGAGTTTTTAGTAAAAGATATGAAAGGAATCTTTTGTCGTTCTTCGTACGAGGTACTTTTTGACTTTTCCGACAAAAGTACGAGAAGAATGTTTTTTTAACTTATGCGGAATGAATGGATTTTTAAAACATTATTTCCAAGAAGCTTCCTTTACAATTTTTCAAGTTTATTTTTAATCAACTTATTTTAGTTTAAAATTGTATGACATGTTAAGAAAGAAAAATGTTTTTGAAGTAGAAAGGATATTCTCCTCAAGAATGGAGTTCAAGTGTTTTATCAAAATTATTTTCCATATAAGATAATATAGGGTTCTTTTTCTATCCCCATTGTTACATTGATTTGATTATGTTGTGATGGAATTATTTTTATGAATTCCTTTATCTCATATGAATTGTTTTATGATGTCATGTTGTTTAAGAATCCCATTTTTATTACATGGGTTATGCAATGATGTACGATTTATGATTTTGTGGCACACATAAGATTGGTATCATTATGAGATGGGTGGGACCTATATCTCCCTCCAATGCATTGGGTAAAGATTTTATATCTCATGAGATAGACATGGCTGGAACGGTAGGTTAAACTGGTTCAGTGAAACAGGACTGAAATGAGGAGTGAACTCGGTTCAGAAATGGACTTTGTCCACTAAGATAGTCTTGGAAATGAGTCTTGACTAATAAGAAATGATTATCTATGATTTTGTGTGTATGAAAAAAAGTTTCATGTTTTAAGTTATGATTATTGGGATTTCATTTCACTACTATGATTTATCCCATGTTATGAAATTATTCTCTCTTTTGCAGGTTAAGATTTCCAAAATGTTATGTTCTTATGAATATGATGTCATTGATATTTTTTTTACCCTTACTGAGCATTTGTACTTACCCATTTGTATGTTTTTTTTCCCAGGTCAGGAATGAGCTTTTTAAGTAAGATATGCCAAAAAGGACTATAGATAGGATAAAATAAATTGGAGACAGTGTATACGCTTTATGAACCAGTTGTTTATGTTTCCCAATTTCTAAAGATACTATACCTATACGGTCCTTTAATGGTTTTGTTATATGTTGTAATAAGTACGCTTCAATTTTGAAGTAATAACAATGTATGTAAAGTATGATTCATTATACATAATCCATAAATATATTCTAAATGAGTAATATTGGTAACACTCTAATAAATATTCCTTCTACTTCATGATAATGGAATCAAGGGATATTACAGAAAAACAAACTCTGGTTGAGATAACTGTAATACTTATCTATATCTAATAATTCAACTTCTTGAATCTAGATCTATAATTCTGTAAATAAACATACTAATGATTATCTTCTCGAAAACTCAAGACACAACTAAAATATAATCCAAAAAACATTTCTCATATTTTTATAATCCAAATATTTGTAACAACCATGAACCAAATGCTTGAAAGTTTATAAAAAACTACTATTACAAATTAAGAACTCAAAATTTACTTATATTAAATAAAAAATAGCTATAAATTATAAAAATAAATTATTACCTCAAACTTTCATCAATTTGATTTAAAAAACCATTGGTATATTCTTTATTGGGAACAAATTTCCATCCTGAGGATGTGTTCTAGATTTTTCACTAAACTGTGGCTCATTTTGTATCTATAGAAGTGGTATTCTCTTCTAGGAGTGAGTATTCATACTACTAGACACTCCTAAATTCCCTTGAAAACTCATCATGAAGATTTATTTTTTATATTATTTTTTAAGAGTTTTCTTGTGAAAAATTTATGATGATAAACTAAAAAACCCAAAAAATAAAAAATCATGGGAGCTTCATGACACATAGGCTTGGGATACTCATGATTTCCAAATTAATAAAACTCTAGTGGTTGGAACGTCATGTAATTTATAAAAGAATCAGGGGGAGATTCCATTACACTATCCCCACATCTCAATCAAGACCCAAAATGAAATTACTTTTCACTTTTAACACCACTATCACTGATCACATGAATATATAAAATATAATATACACAAAATTATTTTTTTAGTATCACTTATGCTATCAAAACCGAATTTATAACCTTTTTATAAGAAATCATTATAAATAGATACACTCTCAACCTATGTTCTTGGAAGATACCCCTTTCATAAAAACCAGGCCTTCAAAAAGACATTAGTAACTAGATTGGTTGAAAAGGCACCAAATCATTGAAATTTTTGGCAAAATACACCACTGTTTGATAACCTTAATAGAGAACTAGAAATTTTATCAAAATTTCCACCTTCACAACCTTAAGTTAATACAATTGAATTAAAATGATATTGAAATATTTTGATGAAAAATATTATGGGGTCTGGAAGGGACAAATCTTATCTAAACATAGTAGAAAAAATATTCAAATCTAATAATTTTTCATTATATTCCATTCATATTTTACTTAATAAAATAATAAAACATTACATATCTTTTTACTTATTGATGCACATTCCCATGATCCACCGCATGAACTTTACAATTATAAATAAAAAAACCAATGATCTCATTTTTATTACAGTATTGAAGGGATGGATGAATCTTTCAATTCCTGGGAATGATCCCATATTCCTCAATTTTTTTCTTGAACCTTATATTATTGGGAAAGATAGTGAAAGAGAAAGAGATCATCAATATTGAGGAGAATTGTTTTGAAAAAATACCACACCCTATCTTAGGGAATTGACCTCATTATATAGAATTCAAAGATACCCCTCAATAACCTAAACATATTATAAACATTTACCAATAAATATGTAGGTTACCAACCATTCATAACCATTGATGGAGAATAATAAAATATTTTAATTCTTAAACCTTTCAAATTATGTCATGTAATTCCTATAACTTAATATATTATGATTATCATCTAAACATGATAACTTAGAGTAGGACATGATGGTTTAGTCATGTATTATCTCAAAATACATATACTTCCATGAAGAACACCATTGAAAAATAAACATCCCAATGCCATGTTGTAAAATAAAAAATAATATCATATAGTCGAAACTACAATACTATAATGTTTTTAGTGAATATTTACACCAATATCTCAATTTCACTAAAATTTTATAGACTTATCATATTTTCACCTTATGTTACATCATATGTAAAAACTTATGAAACCATATCGAAATTTTTTGTGGGTACTATCCAAAACTATGTTTTGAAGAGATATCATTAATTTTTTCTACATGTTATATTTCATGCAACAAATTTCAAAAAATACATAAACAATATTTTGAATATTCTCTAAAATAATTTTAGGGTATCTCACAATGTTTTATAAAAACAATTTGTAACAAAAATTAATCCTAATTTACATAATCACAATGTGTGACCATATGAAAATTTATATAATTTGTGAAAATAATTATTTCCCTAATATGTAATTGTAGTAAAAGTGTATCCTCTATAAATTTTTCTATTATCTATAAGATACAAATGGATTTGGCCTGATCACTATCAAACACATGCATATCCATACTTATGTCCACCTACTATATCATATAAAATTATGAATAATAATATAGTCCCTTTTCCTAAAAATAAATGTGAAAACGAGATATAGATTATATGAATCCAACATTTTGAACTCATACATGCTCAATTCCTTGAGATTAGACGGACAAAAAAGATAAAAATATCACATGTAATTCACCTATATAGATGAGAAAATCATATAACCCTCATACAAATAGATAATAACATTATATAAACCTTATCTAGTAATGTACATAGATTTCTTTAGTCTATATCAGTTGAGAAAATTTATTTAATACACATTATATATGAGGAAAATACCATATCATTTAAGCCTCAATCAATACCAAGACAAGTAACACACCCAACCACACCCTTAATTAAATCATCCTCAAGGATGAAGTAATAATGGTATCAATACATAAAGGTTCTCATAACAAGTATCATTATAACCTTAGGTATGGTGATACAATATAAAACTTTAACCTCCAACATACCAAAGACATAATGTATGGAACTCCATGAGGTATACCTGGCGGTTCACCCAATGGAAAAAAACATGTTTTAGGCTTTATGATCAAATTCAATATCACTAAATGAAATCATACCCAAACTAAATATTAAATTTCATAAAACCCTTTAAAACTCCACAATAAACATCAATTAAGGATAACTCGAAGTCATACCTTAAGAGGTCAATTGTCAATTCACATCATCAATATGTTCACCCGACATGAAAGAATGATAATGTGAAGACTACCTTTTATATAACATGCTAAATTTTATTTTAATAAAATATTTTAATAATTATAAAAAAACCATAGATAAGCACTTGACTTATAATATTCCATATGATAGACCACTAGAGAGGATATATGTTTACATCACTATTTTGATTTTGTTTAAATTGTTATATCACTATGTAATTCCTATCACATATTTATGTGACTATATGATAAATCCTATAATTTAATTATTTTAGAGAGTAACACATCAAATTATAAAATGTTAATAACTAATTTTGTATATTTATAACTCTTTATAACTTTTTAAACATCATCATTGTACTTTTACTTTAAAACATTTCTGGAAATCACTTTGTTAAAAACATTTACTCGCATTATTATCTTTCTTAACCAACATATCCTAAAATATTTTAGGATATAAATTGACTTTTAATTTGAGTATGACTTGTTTAATTCTGTATGTTTTATATTTTTAAGTTCTCTAAGTACAAATATACTCTAATTTAGCCTTTGAGAAAAACGTTTCTCTTTAAAATATTATTGAAAGATACAAAAAGAATTTTGTGTTATGAAATAATACTAATTTCATTTAGTGAAAATATTTA
This sequence comes from Viscum album, assembly GCA_963277665.1. Lineage (NCBI taxonomy): Eukaryota > Viridiplantae > Streptophyta > Magnoliopsida > Santalales > Viscaceae > Viscum > Viscum album. The sequence continues at coordinate 479,688,883 of OY728130.1, read as the reverse complement.
GAAAATAAACTATTAACATCCATACAATATATGATTTTTTGTATATATTTAGAGAAATATTATTAAAATAAAAAATTGAGTCTTTAAAATATTTCATTATTTTTGGTGGGTAATTTTTTCCTCATATTTTAAAAAATATATTGGATAAATTACTTTTATTATGGGAAAAGTTTTTTATCATTATATTTTATTCAAACATGTTATAGAATTTATTGAATTATAAACCATGTGTATCAAACAATCATCTAATTTATCTATAAAAACCCATTTATTAGGATATATATTATCACATGAGAGAAGTAATATGAAATTAAAAATATTTATTTTGATCTATCTATGTTAGAAATATTCCTTTTCATCAAAATACACAATTTAACAACTCTAAACTTTATCACTTGAATGGAAATTGAAAACTTCCTTAATTATTTCCTAGATTTTGAACTCCTATATATTTAAAATATTTTTAAACTATACATTTGGTATCATATACCCTTCAAAACAGAACACATAATTTATATAATAGTAATAAATAACATATACTCTCCATGGAGTTTCTTAAACTAATTTAGAAAATTTATATAATTCATACCAATGAAAATACTTACCCTTATTTTTGACACCCATATAGGTTTGAATGACTAGGGTTGAGTATTGGACCTTCCATGATTCTTTTATCAACATGAAAGTTTACCGTTTTAACTATCAAAACAACAATTGAGCCTAGAAATACATTATCATACTCATTTATCCTTATAATTTTGAGGTGATCAAGTAAATGTTTATTGAATTCAATCATATTGCAAGAAACTTTTTAATAATAAATATAGAATGAATCCCACATCCGATAAATTTATTAAATGAAACATATAATCTCTCAATTCTATTAAAATACACAATCATATTGAGTATATGAGAAGATATTGATATTCCTTTGGTCATTTTGAATAAAAATATTTCTTTTAAACCAAAATTAAATATTTCTAGGCTTCTCATAAGAATATAGATTTATTTATTGAACAAATTCAATAGTAAGTTACTGAAGAATGTGGTCCTATAAAACTTAGAATATTCCCTCTTTCTTATGAATGACTATTAAGTTTCTTTGCAAGTATAAAAATTTTCTTTTATTTATGTTTTTTCATTTACAATATTAATATAAAATTCATGTTTTATGATGATGTTTCCATGTTATCTTCAACAAAAGATTTTATTAGCTGATTACCATATTTTACAATCATTTAATAATGAATTGTATTAAATGTTATCTAACAAAAATGATGAACATATTTAATTACAGAATACATATTAGTGGGAAAAGATCCATATTTCACAAATTAATAAGTTTTATTTTTTTCCTCACAATTATTAGCTATTTAGGTAGGACATTATGCCAAAGATATCATAAATGGGTCTTAGATAGTTGACCATACAACTCTTTTCACAATCCATCAAATGAATAACCTCAGCTTTATTATGATTTTATCCTAACTATTTGGGTTTCATATAATAGTGCAACCAAAATTATATTCCAGGAACAATCACCTAATCTTATTATTGTCACCCATAAATTTCTTTCATCCAACATGATAATAAAGGGACACCCATCTTTGGTATGACCTACCCAATTGGATGATTGATGTCACGAACCGTCCCCCAGGGCCTATATCATGACTACCCCAAGCCCACCTTCTATAGTCCAGAGGTTGGAAAGTAGTACCGAGTAGGAAAATCCCAAAAAGGGATGGCATTTTCCGTTAAACCAGTACACATTCACAAATCTCAAACTACAGAAAGTAAATAGAAAGTAAACTACAACTAACACTGGGAAAACTACTGAGAGTACATTAAAAAACTGAAATTACAAAGGTACTAGAATACAAGCTCAAAAACACAAAAGAAATTACAACTACCCGACCCTTCTGCTCGAGCCCCAATCTGAAGTGTAGGTAAATGATAACTTTGTGCACCATGGACTTACATGGTTATCCCAACATGAATCCCATCAATATCCCATCCCACTTCTACTCTGGTACCATGAATATTTGTGTCAAACCTGTTGGAACCTAGTGATCAGCCTCCACCTACCGACAAGTGACGTTTCATGGGACAAACTCTGCTACCTCCTTCTTCATTCCTGACCACCAGCATTGATGTTGGAGTTCCTGTAACATATTCTCCACACCTGGATGTACCTCAAACGGGGATGTATGGAAGTCCCTCAGCACATCCTCCCACAACGCCACTGTTACCACGATGTGTCCACTGAAAATAATGATGTGCTCCCCACCTATCGAATTTCCATCAGGGGTATTCCCTATGGACAACTAAGAACGTAAAGATTCACCATTACTTTCACCAAATTGTGCCTCCCTGACTCATTTAAGAGTGTAGGGAAAACCACCATTGACTGAAGATAAGACACCGCATCTCTATCCATAGAGGATATCTAAACCCAGGCCAACTACTTTGAGGCCTCATTCAGTAGCTGTGAACTCGATCATCTACATAGAGAAATACCCACCATGTTCCCCTTCTCAGGAGTATAATATATCTCAAATTCATAGTCTTGGAGGAACTCTAGCTTATGTCAAGGTCTCAAATTCAGTTTCTTTTGAGAAACAATATACTTGATACTCTTTTGGTCATAGTAGACAATGGATCATTCACACATAAGGTAGTGTCACCACATATTCAATGCGAAGACTACCATTACCAACTTAAGGTCTTGAGTCACATAGTTCAATTCATGAAATCTCAATTATCGCGAGCCATAAGAAATTAATACATTCCCCTATAGTAGGACACAACCAATCCCAGTTTCTAATACGTCATAGTACACCACGTAGTCAGCACCCTCCTTTGGTAACCTCAAGATAGGAGCACTCATCAAGCTCTTCCATAACTGTTTAAAGCAATTTTGGAACCCTTCTACCCACAAGAAGTGTTTTCCCTTCTTTTTCAATTCCCTCATGGATGGTTCCACTTTGGAGAAGTGAGGTACAACCCTATTATATCACCTAACCGACCCAAGGAAACTCCGCACCGCTGTAATGCTCTTGGGTGGTTCCCAAGCAAGAACCGCATCGATCTTTAATGGATCCACTAAAACTCTATCCTCCGAGATGACATGTACCCGGAAATGGACCTTTTATATCCAAAACTCACACTTTGATAGCTTTCCGTAAAGATTACACTCTCTATTTGTATCCAGAACCATCCTAAGGTGTATCACGTGATCCTCTTTGGACACTGAATACAATAAGATGTCATTAATGAAGAGAACTACAAACTGATCTAAATATGTCCAGAAGATCCTATTCATGAGTCCCATGAACACTACTGGGGAGTTCAGCTAGCCAACAAACATCACTAAGTACATGTAGTGGACATAGAGACATATGAATACTATAGTAGAGATTTCCTCCTCTCATACTAGAGGCTGGTTATAGCATGATCTGAGGTCTATCTTTGAGAACTATCTCTCCCACTTCAGCAGATTGGAGAGGTCATAAACACTAAGTAAAGGATACTTGTTCTTCACAGTCACCTAGTTTAAGTGTCATAAGTCTGTGTATAAGCTCAAGATTTTGTCTTCCTTCTTGGAAAATAATACTGTGGATGGCCATGGTGAAACACTGGGCCTTATGAACCCCCTTCCTCTGCAAATCCTCCAACCGTACCTTCAGTTCCCCAAGATCTGTAGGAAAAATTTGATATGCATGAGTAGATACCAGTTCCATCTTAGGGTATAGATAAATGAATAAGACTACCCCTATGAAAGTATGTAGTCATAAAAAATCCAATGGAAATAAGTCCTCGTACACATCCACCACTATAGGGAACTGAAAACTGAAAACATCTACTGCTATGTGGGTAAGGATGGACGCATGCGGCTACCCCCTTCCCCAATCCCCCAATTCTATGAGGCCTGTGTGGACCAAATTGGGGTGGTGGTTGTAACATGTCGAATTGTATACCACCTCCTACTACTCTCCTAGCTCCTCTACCACGTCTACCGCCCCGCAGAAGGCTCACAACAGAATCTGGTCAAGTGGCATCATTACTAAGTAGAAGACACAAATCCCCACCTCCAGTCAATCCTCAGTGACCTGAGGATCTGTCTCTCCCATAAACATGGGAGGTCCCGATCATTGGAACTCATGTAAGGCACTGAGCCTATGTGTTTCCTCTACCAGTAACACTGGTAGTTACTACTGACCAATAGGCGGTGGTATCACTTGACACTGCCTAAAGGTTCCATATCGGGCAACGAACCCTGTACCAAAGCCTCATCACTATGTGGACCATCATCGTGGTCGTGTAATGAAATCATTTCTGGATGTCTATATGTAGGCATCTTGAAAGAGAATCAAGACAATCCATGATCAATTTATTATACCCGATGAGTTGACTATTACATAAAAAGATCATGGGAAACCACTCAAAGACGCATGCAACCAGTTTTTTCAGGTACCAAGTTGAAAAATATAATTCATGGTCATGGTGTGTTTATACGTCGGCTCCCATACCAACACTGGAATCCCTATCCCGAAAGCCAAACTCAAAACACTTAACACTATTTCCCTTTCAAAATTTACATATTCTTAGCTCTTCTAGTAGAACCAACCTCCTCTGATACCACTTTTCATGACCCATCCCCCAAGACCTATGTTGTGACTACCCCAAGCCCGCCTTCCATAGGCTAGGGGATGGAGACTTGCATCGAGTAGGAATATCCAAAAAAGGGAAGGCCTTTTCTTTTAAACTCGTACACCTACACAAAGCTCAAACTGAGGAAAGTAAACACAGTGTAAACAAAAACTGTCACTAAGATAACTACTAAGAGTATCGTATCAACTGAAAGTACAAAGGGGCCAGAATGCAAGCCCAAAACCAGAAAGGAATGAACAACTACCTAGTTTATCTGCTCGAGACCCTACCTGAAGAGTAGGTGAAGGATATCTACCTGTATCCATAGAGTTATGCCCGTCTATGCCAGCTCACAGAGCACTGACTGGTTCCAGACCCCCAAGGTCTCCGTCAAAGCGACGATCACCTACACGGGACACGACACTTGTAGGAGAATCCCATTAAAGGGTGAGTAACACTGTATTTAGTAGGGAACCCAAAACAAAATGGAAAGATCAAAAGGTATAACCACACATCAAGACCACACATTAATACCACAAAGCAGAGATAGCTCAGATGGGTATAATCGAAAGTATAGATAGTAAGACTATCAGTTGCAACACTGAACACCTTATACTGCTGGGGTACTCATCCCTAATGAGCATCATGGGTATGCCAGATCACATAGAGCCACTACCCACCGTGGGCCTACCGGGTCACATGGAGCCGCTTCCCACCTTGGAAATCATACTGAGGTACTCATCCTCAATGAGTACCGTGGGTCTTCCGGGTCCCACAGAGCCACTCCAAAATGTAAGCCCACCAGGTCACATACACTACTAGAAAAACAGGTATTTGCGACGGGCTATTTGCGACGGGGTCCCGTCGCAAATAGCCCGTTGCTGAAAACGCCGTCGCAACTACACTTATTTGCGACGGGCCCGTCGCTAAAGACTTTTTTTGCGACGGGCATTCTCTCCGTCGCAAATAGTATTCCGTATTTTTGTAAAAAACTTTTAAAACAGTTTTTGTGACGGTTCCGTCGCAAAAACGCTTTTTTAAAAAAATAAAAAAAATTAATAATACTAGTATTTGCGACGGGAGTCGGGACCCGTCGCAAATACTTTTTAAAAAAAAATAAAAAACTATTAATAATACTAGTATTTGCGACGGGCATAGTATCCCGTCGCAAATACTATAAAAAAAAATAAAAAAAATAAATATTTAATAAATTATTTTAATTAATATAATAATAGAATTATAATTTACAAATGAAAATAATAAATTATTTTAATTACTATAAAAATAGTAGAATTATAATTCAAAAATAAAAATAATAGAATATTAATAAATAATTTAATTAATATAATAATATTACAATTATAATTCATAAATAAAAAAAATATTAATAAGTTATTTTAATTAATATAAAAATAATAGAATTATTTTACATTCAAATATTAAAATAATTCAAGTATTACAAAAAAAATAATTAAATTATAATATTATAAAATTTTAATATATATATAAAATTTTAAAATATATGTATAATTTTAATATATATATAAAATTTAATATTATAACATATAAATAATATTATTATTCATATTAATATTTTTATTTAAAAATATAATATTATTAATATTTTATAATGAGACAGAAACTACGAATAGAAAAAAAATATTTTGATTTCACAAATTTTATAACAGAAATACAAACTCTAATCTGAAGGAGGGGGGGGAGGGGGGGAGGTGGGGGATCTGCAGATGGTGGTGGAGGAAACTCCATACCTAAAGCATGAGTGAGTCGGCGCATGTACTCCATCTGCTCCTGATGCTGCTGCTGCCACCAACTCGTCTGCTCCTCGTACAGCTGCTGCTGGCGTCGACGCTCCTCCTCATGCTGCTGACGCATCTGCTCCTGCTCCTGTCGGAGACTCTCTATTTGTGCAGTCTGAGATCGCAACTAATCCTCATACTGTGTAGAAGAAGATGCACGAGCTCCTCTCGAGCTGGACGCCGACATCGCAGCACTGCCATAATAATCTCCGGGAGTCAGTCGAGAGTCGATACCAACTACCCGGCCCTTCTCGAAGGCATACTGGGTGGCCTGCATCCATGCCGCCTCATCAAACTGACGGGAAGTGGTCTGATTTGATGACTCGGCCTGACTCTCAGGTCGGGCCTGTGCCGCTGCGGCCTCATATGACTCCTATAGTTTTAATTTAAAATTAAAATTGTGAATATATTATATGCAGTTAATTTTTAAACTTGAAAACAAATAATACTGACCACGATGTGATGCTGACGATCACCTCTGAGCTCCCCAGTAGAAGGATCACTGTACATCCTCCGAAATACGTCGTACTCTGTAATATCGGGGTGCTCGACAGCCTATAAGAATAAAAAATAAACTGTTAATATTTATAGTTATATAAAATATTTATAAATAATGTACGTACCAGATGCTATCTATGAGTACTGAAAGAACGACTCCCAACTCGATGAGTCACCTCCTGTCTCCCCCGATTCTGCCTCCCCACTGATGATCTCCTCTGAAAGGAACCACTCAACCAGTGCGCACATAATCCATCCCATACATGGGATGAAATATACTCTGGTCGGTGTGCTCTACATGACTCCTCAAAATCTGACACTCCTTCTTTCTTCATCGCAGCTTTTCTTAAATTGTGCAAAAACTGACGAAGACGATCACGCATGGCCACCTCCCATGCCTCGTGGATGGCGTCACGCATGGTATCCTCGATCGGATACCATAAACCCTACAAATAAATCAAAATATCAAGTTAGAAATGAAATAATTTTCAAAATAAAAATTATTTATTTACGTACGTACCAACCAATGGCCGAACATGGCCTGCTGCACATCAATGGGAATCTGCTCCCATGTGGTCCACGGCTGAGAGAAATAGTTGCGCAAAATAGCGCTGCCCTGTCCGACTGCTATATGCGGAAAACTGAAAAAATAATAAACATTTATTATGTGAATATATTAATGAAATCTTAGTCAAATCCACAGGTTATCACACAGGTTATCACACCTCCGGGTGCGCGGATCAAACCCAAGACGTGGACGTCGCTCGGGGACGGGGTCAGGAATCATCAATCGTGCAAGACCGCGCCCCCTCCGCGTACTCCCTGGAGCGCCTGCAGGCTGAGGGTCATCTGCCAGCAACTCATCCGCATCGAAAGGCAGGTCAGCCTCCGCCAACTCACGAAATGTGGCCTCGTCCATCTGAAACAGAAAATGTTAATGTTAGCAAATAATTGATAATTACTATTATATATACATATATACATATTATGATTGTATATAAATACCATGGAATTCTATAAGTGTTCATCTTCATCATCATCTTCATATATGTCAATGGCATCTTCATATTCCTCCTCAACATCATCGATATCCATTCGAGTTGCAGTTGCTTCATCTCTTACCATTTCAAATTCATGTGTGACATCATTAACATCATCGTCATCACCGACTACTAAATATGGGGTGTCATCATCGATACTCATGTCTCTTTGTAAAAAAGATTGATTTTGAGTACTCTCTTGAAAAACTTCAATTCTTTGCACATCAGTGAAAGCACTTTCACTTTGACTAAACTGATTGTCTCGAATTTTGATTTTTATTACACTCCACCAATCAGTCAAGTCTCTTGATGTTGCACAGTACTTTGCATAATAAACTTGATATGCCTGTTGAGCCAATAAGAATGGTTCATTTACTGCGAGAACACTTTTACATTTAATATAGATGATTCCATGAGTCGGATGAACACGCACGCCTCTCTCTGTATCCAACCACTGACATTTGAACATGGTTATGTAATGTTGTCCAAGATAACAGAGTTCAATGATTTCATCAAGTATGCCATAAAAGTCAACTTCATTTTCTCGATGATGAGATCCTCTCAAGCTAACTCCACTGTTCATTGTTTTTTTCGATTCCCCATATGCATGTGTGTGGAATCAAAATCCATTCACCACATATGCATTATAAGTTTTAACAAGTTTGGAAGGTGGGTTACTCAATACACACAGCCGTTTGTCAATTTTATCAGCATGTCGAGACACCTGAAGATTTGTGAAATAATTATCAATATAGTAAACTATACATTGAATGAGTTGCTAAAAGATAAAGAATTTATGTTACCAGTTTTTGAAACCACTGAGAGAAATTTTTCAGTCGACGTTCTTCGAGAGTAGCTGCTGTAATTTGTGGAATTTGTTTCTTGATATGATTATCATACAACCTATAAAAACCAAAGTTATTTACTGTAACATAAATGATAGAATAAGTGATATAAACACTTACAGTACAACTGATGTCATCTCATCACAGTTGAGCAGAACATACGTATGAGCTCTATGATGTTCATCATCTGAAAGCCAGCGTTCAGAAACTCCACCAAAACCAAGCTCTGACTGGTTGAAAACAGATAATTGATTGTCGATTTCATCAATATTCCTCTCATTCCGTCCCATTCGGTTGTGTTTTGAAGGATACTCAGATTCAAAATAATGGGAGCAGAAAAAAGATATTTCCTCTTGCAAATAAGCTTCTGCAATAGATCCTTCAACAGATGCTTTGTTGCGTACTTTTCTTTTCAATTTTTGCATGCATCTTTCAAATGGGTACATCCATCGAAACTGTACCGGACCTCCACATTTGGCTTCATATGGCAAATGTAACATCAAATGTTCCATTGAGTCGAAGAAAGACGGCGGAAATATTTTTTCAAGTTTACATATAATTACAACAACATCTTTTTCAAGTTTTCCTAGAGCATCATAATCTGCCGTAGCTACACAAATTTCCCGAAAAAAATGAGACATGTCTGTTATGGAATCCCAAATCACAGAATTCAACAGACCTCTTAATCCAATGGGTAGAAGTCTCTCCATTATAACATGACAATCATGACTTTTTAATCCAGTAATATGACCATTCTTTACACATCTACCCAAATTGGAAGCACAGCCATCTGGAAGTCTCAAATCTGCAATCCACTGACAAAATAATAAACGGTTTTCTTTAGACAGTGTATAAGCTGCTTTTGGTTTCAGTAACCTTTCTGTTCTGACATTCTCAAATAGTTCCAATTCTGGACGCCTGCAAATTTGGGCAAGATCTAAACGTGCATTTACATTGTCTTTGCTCTTTCCTGGCGTATCCAAAACTGTATGAAACAAATTATCAAAACAGTTCTTCTCAATATGCATGACATCTAACATGTGTCGGACCAACAAATCAGACCAATATGGCAAATCCCAAAATATGCTACGTTTAATCCAATTGTGTTCTTTCCTAAAACCAGAAAATTTCTGTTGGTTTATTGTGGGACCAAAAGTGATGGGAGGTAATGAAAATACAACCGATTTTAACTCCGAACCTGATAGCATTTTTGGAGGTCCATCCCTTTCAGCTGTTCCTTTTCTAAAATGAGATCTGTTTCTGCGAAAAGGATGATCAGCTGGAAGAAATCTGCGATGACAGTCAAAATAAAACGGTTTCTTTCCATGAATGAGCATAAATGCTTTGTTCTCTCCCATACAGTAAGGACATGATTTCTGACCATGTGTACTCCAGCCAGATAACATCCCATAAGCCGGGAAGTCACTTATTGTCCACATCAATGCTGCTCTCAGTATGAAATTCTGTTTCGTTGCAACATCATATGTACTGACACCAGTACTCCACAATAAATTTAATTCATCAATCAATGGCTTCAAATAAACATCAATATTTTTCTTCGGATGTCCTGGAATTAGTAAATTCAAAAAGATATATGGCTCCTTCATCAACATCCATGGAGGTAAATTATACGGAGTTAAAAAAACAGGCCAACATGAATATTGACTACCATAAGATCCAAACGGGCAGAAACCATCAGTGGAAAGGCCCAGTCGAACATTTCTAGATTCTAAAGAAAATGATGGATGCACTCTATCAAAATGTTTCCATGAATCACCATCGGCTGGATGATTCAAGCTTTTATCGGTTGAACTATTCTCTTTATGCCATGACATCATTGTCGCTGTATTCTTAGACATGAATAAACGCTGAAGTCTGGATGTAAGCGGAAAATATCTCAACTGTTTTACAGGAATCAAACCAGACTTCCCATGTTGTCCTTCTTTATATCTCAGTTGCCCACATGTGGGACAACTATCCAACGACTCATTTTCCCCTGAATATAAAATGCAGTCATTTGAACATGCATGAATCTTCTGACAAGTAAGTCCCAAATTTCGAACCAACCTCTTACTTTCATAGTAATTTGCAGGTAAAACATTGCCTTCGGGTAACAGTGTTTTCAGCAAAGAAAATATCTGGTCAAAACAGGTGTTTGACATTCCGTTATCTGATTTGATAGCCATAAATTTTGCAACTGCTTCTAATTTGCTCATCTTGCAGCCAGGATATAATGCATCCTCAGCAGACTTCAACAACTCATAAAATTCAGACGGTCCCAACTCAGGATTTGAAGCTATATCAGCCGGAGTTTCTGTATGTTGAACAGATGAACCTGCAACATCATGTACTAAATCTTGAAACTGGGATGGATCCGGAATCAAGTTGGTATCACCTGCTCTGGAACTGCGTTCACCATGTTGATACCAAAAAACATAATCTGCTTGAAAACCAAAACGCAAGAGATGTTTCCCCACTTTGTCAAACGTGTCAAACGTTCTCAATGCACATTTTCTGCAAGGGCATTTTATTTTTCCTTCTGAAACAAATTCTGAATTTGATTCCGCAAATGATAAAAAAGTCTCCACACCCTCAACATATACTGGATTTAAACCAGAACCGTTTGGATTTCTACGTTGATTAATCCATATGCGGTCACCTAATAATGATTGTTGACGACCTCGTTGTTCCATATTTCTCTATAAAATATAAAAGCATTACTGGTTTTGAATAATTTGTTAGAAAAAACACTCAAGTAAAGATTGAATATATTTAGAATAAAGCAAAACATGTTACAAATATTGATAATTTTAATATTATATTGATTTTTTATTATTTTAATAATACTAAAATAATTTTTTCATAAACATTAATTATATAATAATAACATTATTACATTATTAGTATATTTTATTATTAATATTAAAATAACATAATTTTTTATATTATATACAATTCTCCTTTCATCTGTGTGTTTAACATTCTGTCTCCACATGTAATATTCGCATTCACTTTCACCTCTCCATTGGCGAGTAGGTTGATAATTTTGAAAAAGAATGCGAATATTACATGTGGAGACAGAAAACACACAGATGAAAAGAGAATTGTATATAATATAGAAAATTATATTATTTTAATATTAATAATAAAATATACAAATAATGTAATAAGGTAATTATTTCAAATTATTGGTAAGTATTTCAAATTATTGGTAAGTATTTCAAATTATTGGTAATTATTCCAAATTATTGGTAATTATTCCAAATTATTGGTAATTATTCCAAATTATTGGTAATTATTCCAAATTATTGGTAGTTATTCTTAATTTTTGGTAGTTATTCCTAATTATTGGTAAATATTGATAATTATTGGTAAATATTGGTAATTATTAGAAAATATTGGTAATTATTGGTAATTATTGGAAAATATTGGAAAATATTGGTCATTATTGGTAATTATTGGTGATTATTGGTAATTATTGGTGATTATTGGTAATTATTGGTGATTATTGGTAATCATTGGTGATTATTGGTAATCATTGGTGATTATTGGTAATTAATACTGATTATTGGTAATTAATACTAATTATTGGTAATTAATACTAATTATTGGTAATTAATACTAATTATTGGTAATTAATACTAATTATTGGTAATTAATAATCATTATTACTAATTATTGGTAATTATTACTAATTATTCCTAATTAATACTAATTATTCCTAATTATTCCTAATTATTACTAATTATTGTTAATTATTACTAATTATTGTTAATTATTACTAATTATTACTAATTATTTCTAATTATTACTAATTATTTCTAATTATTACTAATTATTGCTAATTATTAGTAATTATTGCTAATTATTACTAATTATTGCTAATTATTATTAATTATTGATAATTATTAATAATTATTGATAATTATTGGTAATTATTACTAATTATTGTTAATTATTGGCAATTATTGTTAATTATTACTAAATATTGGTAATTATTACTAAATATTGGTAATTAATACTAATTATTGGTAATTAATACTAATTATTGATAATTAATACTAATTATTGGTAATTAATACTAATTATTGGTAATTAATACTAATTATTGGTAATTAATACTCATTATTACTAATTATTGGTAATTATTAATAATTATTGATAATTATTAGTAATTATTGATAATTATTGGTAATTATTACTAATTATTGCTAATTATTGGCAATTATTGTTAATTATTACTAAATATTGGTAATTATTACTAAATATTGGTAATTAATACTAAATATTGGTAATTAATACTAATTATTGATAATTAATACTAATTATTGGTAATTAATACTAATTATTGGTAATTAATACTAATTATTGGTAATTAATACTAATTATTGGTAATTAATAATCATTATTACTAATTATTGGTAATTATTACTAATTATTCCTAATTAATACTAATTATTCCTAATTAATACTAATTATTCCTAATTAATACTAATTATTCCTAATTAATACTAATTATTCCTAATTAATACTAATTATTCCTAATTATTCCTAATTATTACTAATTATTGCTAATTATTACTAATTATTGCTAATTATTACTAATTATTTCAAATCATTACTAATTATTTCTAATTATTACTAATTATTTCTAATTATTAGTAATTATTGCTAATTATTAGTAATTATTGCTAATTATTAGTAATTATTGCTAATTATTATTAATTATTGCTAATTATTATTAATTATTGCTAATTATTATTAATTATTGATAATTATTAGTAATTATTGATAATTATTGGTAATTATTGATAATTATTGGTAATTATTGATAATTATTGTTAATTATTACTAATTATTGTTAATTATTGGCAATTATTGTTAATTATTACTAAACATTGGTAATTAATACTAATTATTGGTAATTAATACTAATTATTGGTAATTAATACTAATTATTGGTAATTAATACTAATTATTGGTAATTAATACTAATTATTGGTAATTAATACTAATTATTGGTAATTAATACTAATTATTGGTAATTAATACTAATTATTGGTAATTAATAATCATTATTACTAATTATTGGTAATTATTACTAATTATTCCTAATTAATACTAATTATTCCTAATTAATCCTAATTATTCCTAATTAATTCTAATTATTCCTAATTATTCCTAATTATTACTAATTATTGTTAATTATTACTAATTATTGTTAATTATTACTAATTATTACTAATTATTTCTAATTATTACTAATTATTTCTAATTATTACTAATTATTTCTAATTATTACTAATTATTGCTAATTATTACTAATTATTACTAATTATTACTAATTATTACTAATTATTGCTAATTATTATTAATTATTGATAATTATTAGTAATTATTGATAATTATTGATAATTATTACTAATTATTGGTAATTATTGGCAATTATTGTTAATTATTACTAAATAGTGATAATTATTGGTAATTATTAATAATTAATACTAATTATTGGTAATTAATACTAATTATTGGTAATTAATACTAATTATTGGTAATTAATACTAATTATTGGTAATTAAGACTAATTATTGGTAATTAATACTAATTATTGGTAATTAATACTAATTATTGGTAATTAATACTAATTATTGGTAATTATTACTAATAATTCCTAATTAATACTAATTTTTCCTAATTATTACTAATTATTACTAATTATTGTTAATTATTCCTAATTATTACTAATTATTGTTAATTAATACTAATTATTGGTAATTAATACTAATTATAGGTAATTATTACTAATTATTGTTAATTATTGTTAATTATTCCTAATTATTGTTAATTATTCCTAATTATTACTAATTATTGGTAATTAATACTAATTATTGGGAATTAATACTAATTATTGGGAATTAATACTAATTATAGGTAATTAATACTAATTATTGGTAATTATTACTAATTATTACTAATTATTCTTAATTATTGATAATTATTGATAATTGTTCCTAATTATTAGTAATTAAATGAATAATTATCAATAATTAGAAATAATTACCAATAATTACAAATAATAACATTATTAATATATTTTATTATTAATATTAAAATAATATAATTTTCTAATTTATATACAATTCTTTTTTGATCTGTGCGTTTTCTATCTCCACATACAAATAATACATGTGAAGACAGCAAACACACAGATCAAAAAAGAATTGTATATATAGAAAAAATTATATTATTTTAATATTAATAATAAAATAAACTAATAATGTAATAATGTTCTTATTCCTAATTATTGGTATTTATTACTAATTATTAATATTTATTCTTAATTATTAAAAATTATTATTAATTATTCCTAATTACCATTAACTATAAACAATACTAATAATTTAAATTTATTAAGTAATAAAACAATGTAAACATAATTAAATTACAACTAATTAATAATAATTGAAACTAATAAAAAATTGAAAATAAATAAAAAATTAAAAATAAATAAAAAATTAAAATGAATAAATACCTTGAAAATTGATCTGTTCTGATCGTTCTTCAAAACTTTAATATCAGCTCCGGAGAAAAAAATTAAACTGGAGAAAAACTCAACTCTAGAAATATAATTTTGAGAGAAGGAGAAGATAAGGAATGAGAATGAAATGAAAAAAACGGATGGAGGTATTTATAGGTTAGATTATTTGCGACGGGATTCCCGTCGCAAATACCTTAGCCAACATTTATTACGGTCAACCGGTAAATAGTTATTTGCGACGGGTCCCGTCACAAATAATCCCTGCCGACATAGTATTTGCGACGGGGGAATATTCCCGTCGCAACTACCTTTTACCGCCGCCGGTTATTTGCGACGGGAATATTCCCCCGTCACAAATAAGTTTCCCGCGATTTGGCGCGCATCGCGGGAAAACTATTTGCGACGGGAAAAGCAATCCCGTCGCAAAAGCCTCCTTATTTGCGACGGGGAAATACCCCCGTCGCAAATAAGTGTTTAACATGACTATTTGCGACGAGATTTATTCCCGTCGCAAATAACCCGTCGCAATTGCTCATTTTTCCCGTAGTGATAGATTTGCTTCCCATTGAGCCATCGTAGCTGATCCACATATTGTAACATCCCAAGTAAGTAATGAATAATATATATTTTTATCTATGTCTATTAATGATTAAGATAGTGTTATAGAGGCTTAAAATGAAAATAAATACAATCTTATGCATGGAATACACTAATATTCTTAAAAGATTGTTTTACTGCCTTTTGATGGCAAACCATTTTTGAATCTATATTTTGACAATTTTATAAACTATGTTTGCCAAAATAAACTTATCCTTTATGATTGGGACATCAAAATTTACCTTGTGTGAATTTTTGGTATTTTTCTGACAATGTTCATTTTTTAATGAATAGTGAAAAATACTGCATTTTACATCAAAACTGCTTTTTAATCTAATTTATTTATATGATTAGATTATGTTTTGAATTTGTTTTGAAGTGAAATTAGAATATATTTTTACCATTTTTTCCAATGGTGGTCATTGGAATCAATTTCACTTTGAAATTAGACTTAAACTGGTGTCAATCTTTTGATACTTATTGTTTTGTAAAAACACGCTATTTGCTCTGGCAGCGGGAATTAATTATTAAATTAATTAATGTGACTTATATGATTTTAATTTTGTAAAATAGACTTCATTTTTGAATTCGGAATATCAAATATAGCTTAGGGTGAATTTTTGGTAATTTTGTGAAAAACTTCAATTTTTGATGAATAGTGAAACCACTAAGTGGTAATCAAGCAAACTGATTTTTCAGTTAAATGAAAGTTTACCACTAATGTGTATTGAATTTTGAAAATCCGACATACATGGTTGTCATTAAGAAGTAAAATTTGGTTCAATGAGATTATAAGAATTTTTTGGTGAATAGTAACTTATTAAGTTTTTAATCGCGATTAGTGGTAATTAGGGTAGTTTAAGGTATAAATAATGCTTTAATAATAGGAAATGACCTAGACACATGTCCCAACCTTATTGGTTGTGTCATGGCCGACCAAGACAAGCCATGGGTCAACTTGGGGACCCCATGGAGACACTTTGGTTTGTAAATGACATAAATAACTTTTTATTTAATGTAAAAGTAAAAATGACACAAACATAATATGTTTTACAAAAACAATTTTTACATGGGGTTATAAAGATCAGATATTTGATTATAAATAGTCATTGGAAAGCTAAAAAGATTTCCTACATGATAGTATTTGTTTTATGATTTTATACATTAAATAAATTAAATTATTAATGACATAATCATGATGCAGCGATGACATCATTATTTGACGATTTAAATAAAATGGAAAGACAATGTAAAATATATGAACTACACATGGCCAAAACCAATTGGATGAGTGGAGTTCGAACCCTTATCACCTTATCCACGAATTATATCAATGTGGGACCTTTTAAAACCGAAACACATTTTCAAATAAAGTAATATTTCTTTACTTTCCAAAAGTGCCCCTCCTCTCCTCTTATAAAAGGCCCCCACCTCTACCTCATTTCACACACTCCTCAAGCATTTGGCTCGGCCAACCCCTTCCCATTTACTCTCTCCACATCCCTCTCCTCATCCTAGAGGATTCCCTTTGGGCAGAATCCTTTCAAAGGAAGCCTTTAGGCTCAAATCAAAAGGAGTTACACTTTTTAAGGTAATTCATTCTCTCATGTTCATTTGTTTTATTTTGCTTCTCCAACCCCCTAAACTATTTTTATTTAATCCTTTTGTAACAACAACAGTATATTCAATATACTAGGATGTTTTTATAAGATTTATTTGAGCTACACTCTCGCACAACTACATCAAATGGTTAAAGAACATACGGTTTCCGTGGATGGAGAAATTTTGCCTCCCGAAACGATGATTGTTCAACACTCATTTAACACCTTCAAAGGTGGACATTATGATGTCAATATTTTTATATATGATATAAAATATGTTTATGTTTTCCTTAAGCTTCTGTTTTTTTTCATTTTGGGCATACCTTTATGGTTTCCATTATGGGTAAACACGATATCTTCATTTTAGGAAGTGCGGACTACCGCCCCCTGAAAGTGATTTGATTCGTTAATACCATATGTGGGATGTGTAAAGGATAAAGTTAATGATATTATATATGTTATTATACTGGAATTATAATATACTCTTATATAATTATGATTCCATTCCAAAAAAAAATACGAAATAGAAATGGAAGTAGCGTTCATGCGTACGTACGGCTTACCGTCTCCATGAACGGTGCATTTCATTTCTTACCTCTAAATGTGATGTACTATTATAAATACATGTATATGCTGAATATATATGATTTATATGTTATCAAAATCATTAATATCATTCTGGATATAATGAACCTATGACCAAATTAACAACATGTAAGTGTAAGAAGTCTATTTTTGACTTAAGAACCAAATACCGACAAAATGAACATTATTAACTTAAATGATTACATGATGTTCATAACATGGTATAAAAGGAATAATGAACTTGAAAAAGATTCATAAGCAAGTAGAGATTAACTCAAGTTTATTATTCAGGATATTAAAGAACGGTCGGGTCATGTCGGATACGAGGTATGGGACTTCGTCTCAATCTCCTTTCGTTGAGGCATATTTTATTTTATACACAACTTTCTTTTATACGGTGTATAATCCACTTTGACTTTTACGTTTATTCAAAAGGAATCTTTTTATACGAATCATTTACTAAATGACAAAAGGGAATGTTTTTGTCGTACGTATGCGGCGACAACGACTTCTCCGCCGTCGTGACCGGTATTTGAGTTTCGGCTTCTCTACAAGCCATACCTTCTTTTTAAAAGAAAAATAAATACCATGTTTTACTTTTCTTTTATTTTAGTATTGAAAATGGTTTTCATAATGTTTTTATATCAATGTGTTGTATTGATATCTCTTGATTGAAATGTGGAAATTTTATGTTACCTTTATGCATGTTTTATGTGATATGATTATGTTATGGTTCTTGGGCATTATTATGAAGACGGGTGGTTCCATGATAAACTAAGGGTGGGTGAGCCCATTATAGCTCTCCAATGCATTGGGTAATGCAAAGGAGTGAAACGTTAAGGTTTCTCCGAAGAGATTCTAGGGAATATACTGTGATGGGTATTCCAAACGTAACCAAGAGGGTTACTCCCTACGTAAGAATGTTATGAATGCCTCAAGTTACCTTTACATCTTATGATTTCTATGATTTATTCATGATTTTATGAGGTATGCTAAAGTGCCTATGTTTTATGGGTAAAGTATGATTTCATTCTTATGTATATATGAACTCATGTTTCCTTTCCATGTTTTTTTTATATAACCCATACTGAGTTTTTATGCTCATCCCAAGTTTTTGAAATGTTTTTCACAGGTCAAGGGAAAGGTACATGATAAGATGATAGAGTCAAGGATGTGTCAAGAAATAATCCATGTTTTATTTTAAATGTGTTTCCATTGATGGGAATGAAGAATAGTATCTTTATGTAACCAATTTGTTTATATGTGGAATGTAATGCAAGTTTTATGATCAAATTCTCTAAAACTCTAAACCCGAAAAGATCCTCAATGTGTAATCTTGTAATAACTCAAGATTAAGTAAGGTTTAAGGCTGGGGACTTATAGTTGGTATCAGAGGTTGGTTTAGATAACTTTAGGAGTTAGAATTCTATTAAATGATTATCCAAAAATATTTTTTTAAATGATATAGCATTTAAAGTTTACCATGTTGCTTCATCTAAGACATGTTTGTTCAGAATGGTTTTCCGCAGAGGAAACAGGGAAGCAGTGCTAGGAAGGCATACAGAAGGAAATAACCTTCCGAATCAGCATCCAGAAATGGTCGGAATTGGAACTAAACAGTTTGTTGCAGTGATGGCGCAGTTGACTCAAGCGATAAATGGCGGTGGTATCCATGCACGAGATCAGCCAGATCAACCGCAGAGGAACATGTCAGTGGTGGAACATTTCATGAGGAAACATCCACCATCATTCAGAGGATCATCTTACCCTGTGCTAGTTGAAGGGTGGATTAAAGCACTGGATAAGTTTTTTGATGTCATGGGGTGTTCAGATAATCAAAAGGTTAGTCTTGCTATTTACCGTTTGGAGGGTGAAGCAGATCAGTGGTGGTCTATGGTTAAAAATATCCGGGACGCCGATGAGATTGATGCTCTTGACTGGGATGAATTCAAAGGTATGTTTCTTGAGAAGTATTTTCCTAAGGCTGTTCGACTTAGGATGGAAAAGAAATTCTTGGAATTGAGGCAAGAGGAAGACTCAGTGGCTGCCTATGAAGAAAGGTTCACTCGATTGGCAAGGTATGCTCCAAATTTTATCCGGGACCTTGATAGTAAAATCAATCGTTTTTACTCAGGATTAAAGCCAAAATATCGACGGGCATTAGCTTCTCGTGAGTTTAAAAGTTATGAAAAGCTTGTTCGATGTGCTGAGAAGGTGGAAATGGAGTTTGCCGATGACCAAGTGTTCTATAACAACCAGCAGAAGAAGAGACCGAGGTGGCAGGAGAAAGGTAAGAATTCTTCAAAAAAGTTTGATGGTAAGAGAACTAAGTTTCCAGTTTGTGATAAATGTGGAAAAAGGCATGCTGGGGAATGTCTTCTGAATTCTGGGAAGTGCTACCGATGTGGTAAGATGGGACATAAGGCTCGTGATTGCACTAAAAAGGATCAAGGTGACGGTAAGAACAAATTTGATTTGCAGTTAATGAAATGTTATAAGTGCAATGAGATGAGTCACTATGCAAACGAGTGTCCGAAAAGGATCTTGAGTGATGGGAAGCAGTTAGACTACAAGCAGAAAGTGGTGGTGAAATCCTTTGAAACTACTTTAGTAGATGTCGGGCCATCAAATGAAGTTGTATCAGGTACTTTGTTTGTTTTCTCAGATTATGCCAGTGTGTTGTTTGATTCGGGGTCTACAAATTCTTTCATCTCTGAAACCTTTTCTAGTAAAATGGGAATACCATCTCAAGAAATGACTCCTGAACTTTTGGTAAAAACACCTGGGGGAAGTGTCGAGGAAAAAAGAATTTATAATAATCTTCCTATCCTTATCTGTGGAAAGAACCTACTTGCAAACCTTATTGTTCTACCTCTAGTAGAGTTTGATGTTATCCTGGGTATGGATTGGATCTCTATTTACCATGCTAAGATTGATTGTAGATCTAAAGAAGTTTCTTTTCAGAAAGACATTCAGTTTGTTTACAAGAATGAACCCTTACTTTTGATAACATATCAAGAGGCCGAGAAACTTGTAAAACATGGAAATGAATGTTACCTTGCACACGTCATTGAAAATAAAGGAACTATTCAGATTAATGATGTTCCAGTGGTAAATGAGTATCCTGATGTTTTTCCTGATGAGTTGCCTGGAATAATACCAGATCGGGAAGTTGAGTTTACTATTGACTTAGTTCCTGATGCTAAGCCAATTTCAAAACCCCCTTATCGAATGGCACAAATTGAACTTTTAGAGTTGAAGGAGCAATTGCAAGATTTATTAGAGAAAGGTTTCATTATACCTAGCACATCACCATGGGGTGCTCCTATTTTATTTGTTAAAAAGAAATATGGTTCTATGAGACTTTGCATTGATTATAGAGCCTTGAATAATATCACTGTTAAGAACAAATATCCTTTGCCTCATATCGATGATTTGTTTGATCAGCTCCAGGGAGATCAGTTTTTTTCAAAGATTGACTTGAGATCGGGGTACCATCAGCTAAAGGTAAAGGAGGCAGATATTCCGAAGACCGCGTTCCGTATGAGATATGGCCATTATGAATTTGTAGTAATGCCTTTTGGGCTAACCAATGCACCTGCTGTATTCATGGACTTAATGAATAGAATTTTCCATGAGTTCCTGGATAAGTTTGTGGTGGTTTTCATTGATGATATTTTGGTGTTTTCTAAAAGTAAAGAGGAGCATGAAAAAAATTTAAGGGTTATCTTGCAAACCTTAAAAGAAAAGAAACTGTATGGGAAATTCAGAAAGTGTGAGTTTTGGTTGCAACAAATTTCCTTCCTTGGTCACATTGTTTCTAAAGATGGAATAACTGTTGATCCTGTAAAAACAAAATTTGTGGAAGAATGGCCAAGACCCAAAAATGTAACTGAGATTCGTAGATTCCTTGGTTTGGCGGGCTATTACCGAAGGTTTGTTAGAAATTTTTCACGGTTATCTAGTCCAATGACTAAGCTAACTCGGAAGGGTGTTAAGTTTATCTGGACAAGAGAATGTGATGATTGTTTTCAGGAATTGAAAAGAAGATTGGTGAATGCTCCAGTTTTGGCACTACCTTCCAGGAATGGTGAGTTTGTTATATACAGTGATGCTTCATTGAAAGGACATGGTTGCGTCCTAATGCAGAATGATCAGGTAATTGCTTATGCTTCACGACAGTTGAAAACTCATGAGGTAAATTATCCTACACATGACTTGGAATTAGCTGCTGTTGTTTTTTCTTTAAAAATTTGGAGGCATCATTTGTATGGAGTAAAGTGTGAAATATATACCGATCACAAAAGTTTAAAGTATATATTCACTCAGAAAGAGTTAAACATGAGACAAAGGAGATGGCTGGAATTAATCAAGGATTATGATTGTACAATTCATTACCATCCGGGAAAAGCAAATAAAGTGGCTGATGCTTTGAGTCGAAAAAGTAATGCTTCATTAAAAATGTTGCGTTTGGAACATGATCCTTTGGTTAAGGATTTGATGAACTTTGGCATAGAAGTTGTTGTTGCAGGAAGTCCTTCTGTTTTGTTTCAGGTATCAGTGAGATCATCTCTATCAGATAGAATCAAGAAAGCACAGAAGCAAGACAGTGAGTTGCAGAAAAAGGTAGAGCTGGTTCAGAAAGGTAACTTGTCTGAATTCAACATTGATAATGATTGTGTTTTGAGATTTGGGAAGAGATTGTGTGTGCCTTGTGATTCACAGTTGAAGAGAGATTTGTTATGTGAAGCTCATAGTTCTCCGTTTTCAGTTCATCCGGGCAGTACTAAGATGTATAGAGATCTGCGGGAGTATTACTGGTGGGATGGAATTAAAAGAGATATTGCTGATTTTACTGTGAAGTGTTTGACTTGTCAGCAGGTTAAAGCAGAGCGGTAGTTACCGAAAGGGATGCTTCAGCCTTTACCAGTGCCAGAGTGAAAATGGGAGAATATATCCATGGACTTTGTTGTTGGATTACCGAAGACATCTCGAGGTAATAATGCAATCTGGGTTATTGTTGATCGCTTGACCAAATCTGCTCATTTCCTTGCTATACGAGATACCTTCTCTCTTGATCAACTTTCCCGTTTGTATCTTAAAGAGATAGTTAGGTTACATGGAGTTCCTCTCTCCATTGTATCGGATCGTGATCCCAGGTTTACTTCTAACTTTTGGAAAGGCATTCAGAAGTCGTTGGGTACTGAATTAAATTTTAGTACAGCTTTTCAACCTCAATCAGATGGGCAGTCAGAACGAACAATTCAGACATTGGAGGATATGCTACGAGCTTGTTCTATGGATTATCAGGGAAGTTGGGACCAACATCTTTCTTTGGTTGAATTTTCATATAATAACAGTTTCTATTCCAGTATACAGATGGCACCATTTCAGGCATTATATGGGAAGCGGTGTTGAACTCCAGCTTTCTGGGATGAAGTGGGTGAAAGGAAGTTGATGGGACCAGAATTGGTAGAAGAGATGGCAGAAAATGTTCAGCTGATTCAGAAACACATGAGAACAGCTCAGAGCAGACAGAAGAGTTATGCAGATAACCGGAGGAAGGATCTATCTTTCGAGGTAGGTGATCATGTTTTTCTCAAGGTTTCTCCTTGGAAAAGTGTGATGAGATTTGGTAAGAATAGAAAGTTGAGTCCAAGGTTCATTGGACCATATGAAATTCTAGAGAGAGTTGGATCAGTTGCATACCGAGTGGCTTTACCTCCGAGTTTATCTCAGGTACACAATGTTTTTCACGTTTCGATGTTGAGAAAGTATATGCCAGATCCATCTCATGTTTTGAGTCCAGAGGTAGTTCAGCTGGAAGAGAACCTATCTTATGAGGAACAGCCGGTCCAGATTCTTGATCACAGGGAGCAAGTGTTACGGAATAAGGTGATTCACCAGGTAAAGGTTTTGTGGAAAAACCACATGATTGAAGAGGCAACATGAGAATCTGAAAATGCAATGAGGGATAAGTACCCCCATTTATTCGATAAGTAAATAAATTGCGGGGACGCAATTTTCTAAAGGGGGGAAGGATGTAACATCCCAAGTAAGTAATGAATAATATATATTTTTATCTATGTCTATTAATGATTAAGATAGTGTTATAGAGGCTTAAAATGAAAATAAATACAATCTTATGCATGGAATACACTAATATTCTTAAAAGATTGTTTTACTGCCTTTTGATGACAAACCATTTTTGAATCTATATTTTGACAATTTTATAAACTATGTTTGTCAAAATAAACTTATCCTTTATGATTGGGACATCAAAATTTACCTTGTGTGAATTTTTGGTATTTTTCTGACAATGTTCATTTTTTAATGAATAGTGAAAAATACTGCATTTTACATCACAACTGCTTTTTAATCTAATTTATTTATATGATTAGATTATGTTTTTAATTGGTTTTGAAGTGAAATTAGAATATATTTTTACCATTTTATCCAATGGTGGTCATTGGAATTAATTTCACTTTGAAATTAGACTTAAACTGATGTCAATCTTTTGATACTTATTGTTTTGTAAAACCACGCTATTTGCTCTGGCAGCGGGAATTAAATATTAAATTAATTAATGTGACTTATATGATTTTAATTTTGTAAAATAGACTTCATTTTTGAATTCGGAATATCAAATATAGCTTAGGGTGAATTTTTGGTAATTTTCTGAAAAACTTCAATTTTTGATGAATAGTGAAACCACTAAGTGGAAATCAAGCAAACTGATTTTTCAGTTAAATGAAAGTTTACCACTAATGTGTATTGAATTTTGAAAATCCGACATACATGGTTGTCATTAAGATGTAAAATGTGGTTCAATGAGATTATAATAATTTTTTGGTGAATAGTAACTTATTAAGTTTTTAATCGCGATTAGTGGTAATTAGGGTATTTTAAGGTATAAATAATGCTTTAATAATAGGAAATGACCTAGACACATGTCCCAACCTCATTGGTTGTGTAATGGCCGAACAAAACAAGCCATGGGTCAACTTGGGGACCCCATGGAGACACTTTGGTTTGGAAATGACATAAATAACTTTTTATTTAATGTAAAAGTAAAAATGACACAAACATAATATGTTTTACGAAAACAATTTTTACATGGGGTTATAAAGATCAGATATTTGATTATAAATAGTCATTGGAAAGCTAAAACGATTTCCTACATCATAGTATTTTTTTTATGATTTTTAGACATTAAATAAATTAAATTATTAATGACATAATCATGATGCAGCGATGACATCATTATTTGACGATTTAAATAAAATGGAAAGACAATGTAAAATCTATGAACTAAACATGGAAAAAACCAATTGGATGAGTGGATTTCTAACCCTTATCACCTTATCCACTAATTATATCAATGTGGGACCTTTTAAAACCGAAACACATTTTCAAATAAAGTAATATTTCTTTACTTTCCAAAAGTTCACCTCCTCTCCTCTTATAAAAGGCCCCCACCTCTACCTCATTTCACACTCTCCTCAAGCCTTTGGCTCGGCCAACCCCTGCCCATTTACTCTCTCCACATCCCTCTCCTAATACTAGAGTATTCCCTTTGGGCAGAATCCTTTCAAAGGAAGCCTTTAGGCTCAAATCAAAAGGAGTTACACTTTTTAAGGTAATTCATTCTCTCATGTTCATTTGTTTTATTTTGCTTCTCCAACCCCCTAAACTCTTTTTATTTAATCCTTTTGTAACAACAACAGTATATTCAATATACTAGGATGTTATTATAAGATTTATTTGAGCTACACTCTCACACAACTACATCAAATGGTTAAAGAACATACGGTTTCCGTGGATGGCGAAATTTTGCCTCCCGAAACGATGATTGTTCAAAAATCATTTAACACCTTCAAAGGTGGCCATTATGATGTAACTATTTTTATATATGATATATAATATGTTTATGTTTTCCTTAAGCTTCTGTTTTTTTCATTTTGGGCATACCTTTATGGTTTCCATTATGGGTAAACACGATATCTTCATTTTAGGAAGTGCGGACTACCGCCCCCTGAAAGTGATTTGATTCGTTAATACCATATGTGGGATGTGTAAAGGATAAAGTTAATGATATTATATATTTTATTATACTGGAATTATAATATACTCTTATATAATTATGATTCCATTCCAAAAAAAAAATACGAAATAGAAATGGAAGTAGCGTTCATGCGTACGTACGGCTTACCGTCTCCATGAACGGTGCATTTCATTTCTTACCTCTAAATGTGATGTACTATTATAAATACATGTATATGCTGAATATATATGATTTATATGTTATCAAAATCATTAATATCATTCTGTATATAACGAACCTATGACCAAATTAACAACATGTAAGTGTAAGAAGTCTATTTTTGACTTAAGAACCAAATACCGACAAAATGAACATTATTAACTTAAATGATTACATGATGTTCATAACATGGTATAAAAGGAATAATGAACTTGAAAAATATTAATAAGCAAGTAGAGATTAACTCAAGTTTATTATTCAGGATATTAAAGAACGGTCGGGTCAAGTCGGATACGAGGTATGGGACTTCGTCTCAATCTCCTTTCGTTGAGGCATATTTTATTTTATACACAACTTTCTTTTATACGGTGTATAAACCACTTTGAATTTTACGTTTATTCAAAATGAATATTTTTATACGAAGCGTTTACTAAATGACAAAAGGGAATGTTTTTGTCATACGTATGCGGCGACAACGACTTCTCCGCCGTCGTGACCGTTATTTGAGTTTCGGATTCCTCTACAAGCCATACCTTCTTTTTAAAAGAAAAATAAATACCATGTTTTACTTTTCTTTTATTTTAGTATTGAAAATGGTTTTCATAATGTTTTTATATCGATGTGTTGTATTGATATCTCGTGATTGAAATGTGGAAATTTTATGTTACCTTTATGCATGTTTTATGTGATATGATTATGTTATGGTTCTTGGGAATTATTATGAAGATGGGTGGTTCCGTGATAAACTAAGGGCGGGTGAGCCCGTTATAGCTCTCCAATGCATTGGGTAACGCGAAGGAGTGAAACGTTAAGGTTTCTCCGAAGAGATTGTAGGGAATATACTGTGATGGGTATTCCAAACATAACCAAGAGGGTTACTCCCTACGTAAGAATGTTATGAATGCCTCAAGTTACCTTTACGTCTTATGATTTCTATGATTTATTCATGATTTTATGAGGTATGCTAAAGTGCCTTTGTTTTATGGGTAAAGTATGATTTCATTCTTATGTATATATGAACTCATGTTTCCTTTCCATGTTTTTTTATATAACCCATACTGAGTTTTTATGCTCATCCCAAGTTTTTGAAATGTTTTTCACAGGTCAAGGGAAAGGTACATGATAAGATGATAGAGTCAAGGACGTGTCAAGAAATAATCCATGTTTTATTTTAAATGTGTTTCCATTGATGGGAATGAAGAATACTATCTTTATGTAACCAATTTGTTTATATGTGGAATGTAATGCATGTTTTATGATCTAATTCTCTAAAACTCTAAACCCGAAAAGATCCTCAATGTGTAATCTTGTAATAACTCAAGATTAAGTAAGGTTTAAGGCTGGGGCCTTATACATAGGGCCACTTGTATCTGATCCACACAGGGTCGCTTTTCAGCAGTCTTCAGTTCTTAGTCGGTCGCAAGATTCCCCCATGTAGTGCGCTTGATTCCGGGAAAAACTGCTCCTGAATCCATTTATTGTATTCCAAATTTGACAAAAACCTTCTTACAGTATTCCAAAATAAGCACCTCATCTAAAGGGTTCCAATGTGAAAAAGGTCTGGTCAATCAGATAACTGTTATGAAAGATATTTGGATTTTAGTAAATAGGGGAGGGTTGTGTCTGACCCGGTCAGACCGACCCAACCAACAAGCCTAGGGGTCTTGCATGACCCGAACCAGTTCGACCGAACTGAATTGGTTGGATCTGGGCTAGCCCAGTATAGCCAGACCAATGTGCCGGGCCCCGTTTGGCCATGGGTCGAGCTCACTGCGTTACCCAATGACCAAGTTCCATCCCACCCGGCCGTAACAGGTGGGCCAGTTGTTCCCATCCCGGGCCTCCTAGCAGCCCAGATTTATCCTGCTAGACCGGCCAAGAAAATCAATCGGATTTACTATATCCCAAGATACTCTACGGTGCATTTTTCAACCCAAAGGTGAGTCTTGGATTCCCACGGGGCATCCGGTTCACCTGCACATACCGACAAGAGCTGGTCACCCTTCCTCCCACACGTGATCCCATATGGACTGCGTTCTAGCACATCGTGGCCTGTGCGGTACATGTCACCCTTTCGACGCAGCTAGATGGCCACGTCATACCTATTTCAGTCTTCGGCCCCACCGATGGCTCCTACTACTCAACCGCAGCCTGCACGGTGCGGAACTCCATTCCGACGAGGTTGGATGGCTGCGTCCTACCTCCGCCTGTCGTCGGCCTGAGTGCCAGCAGCTCCTACTACTCCACTGTGGTCCTAGCCAACATTGTCACCTCATTCAGTGCGCTATTGGGGCACAACACCACCTGCCCTTGGACACTACCACTGGTGCAGACATGCTGGAAGATATTTCTGTAGACCATCAGTTCTTCTCCGGTTTCTCGTTCTTCGGACCATCTATGCCTTCAGGATCCATGGGGTGCCATCTTCAAAACTATGACCACGAAAAATCTTCACCATCAAATCATCAGTTCAACCACAATGAATGCACAAAAATGCACAAAGGAAGAGTTTATTGGGCCGTATTTGTGTCGTCATGAACCCTATGCATTAAATCATTTTTAAAAACATGGGGGGGGGGGAATAGGATTATAATTCTATCAAAATTAATCATGATACAAAACCTTACGAATAAGCTCCCTCCCTCAAGAATAATCGATCCGTAGATCAACTAGTTTTTTGGATGATTCAAGTTTGTTGTTTAAGAATGGAGAATGGGTAATTCAAACATTAAAAAGGTAACCCCTACCTGGGATAGATTCTTTTTTTGGGAAAGAGAATCATCAGACACCTTCATTCTCCATTCTTGATCCATGACCCACATTGCTAGCAATCCTTAGAAGGGTGGGAGGATAATGCATTTGTTGTTCGTTAGTCCCATTCTTCGAGGTGCGTCGATGTCGCCAGCGATTCACCACCATTATTTATTGGAGAACATTTCCTCACCATACTTGAGGGAAATTCTAACTCCGATTCTCCAACATATTATCTCATTTAAAGAGAAACATGTCACAACATTTCTGTTACACTACGTCGTTGTGCCGTTACCCTTCAAATAACGAGTCGTTACACTACACATTTAAGATCCTCATTAATGGGGTTTATTTAATGTGAATCACTATCTCCTCTTCGCCACCGTGATGACATGACACTTCTCAATGGTGAAGAGAAAAAAATAAAATAACTATTGATGTTTTTTATTTTTATTCCAAAAATTATGAAAACCAACTTTTCCGGTCGACCCTCACAGGCCAAAGTTAGGTGCTTTCTTGGTGAATCCCATAATTTTGAGTTTAATGGTGCCCTCATATTTTTTATCCAAGCACCTGCTTAAATGTTTCCAAAACTGTGAACACACATAATTTTAATTATCTTAAACAATTGTTAAAAAACTATCTTTCACCCTCGACCCATTCTGATCAAGGTTAAGCTCTGACTAAGGGAAACATGCCCTAATGAGCTCAAAGGTACTCACATTTTTCCAATAAAAGTTACTACATAGAATTTATAAAGATTTTATAATAAAATAACATTATTCAATTATTTTATTTATGACCAAAAACTACTTTCAACTATTGACCCGCACCGGCCAATGTTTTGATCTACCTAAGGAAAAAAATACCCTCACTAGTTTAATGATGGTCTGAGATTTTCAATCAGATTCATCAATCATGAGTTATAAGGATTTGAAAAATAAAATAATTTTATTTAATAATTTTATTTATGGTTATCCCATTTTTTAGTTTTCTCACTCAAGACCTAGGATGACTAAACCTAAGTCATACCTTGGGTAAGACCACCATTCTAAATGAAATGGTACCCTTAGATCTTTGATCTACGCACCCATTTAAGAGTTATTCCACTATTTCCTAAAAACTTCCCACATGCTTTTTAAAACATAACATTTTTTGATGGATCATTCTGGGCACTCTGGGCCTCAAAATGACACTCTATATCAACACCTTATCTCAAAACAATCCCATTTAATTTTTTTAAAGAAATTCATGGAATTCTGGGATATTATAATCGAGATCTTAAAAAGTATATATTTTAACGGAATTTCACACATATTATTTTATAATGGGTTTCAAATATCTCACCATCTTATCTTGTGTTTTCCTATTACATGTATGAATTCTTTAAAATGATTTATTTTTGAATCCATATTCCCTCCACCAAATCAATATATTAAACTATATTTATGTGAATATCATTACCAAACTAATAGCTTGTATACTAACCTAAATTAAAATTCAATTGTAGTTATACATATAATCACATGTATAAGTTACATAGAACCCTTTCATGTAAAATATTAAAATTATATGAAATCAAAAATATATATAAGAGTGATCCTAGAGTGGTAGGTAATATACCACCAATTTTCTATAAAAATCTTATGCACTCATTTTAATGAGTAGTTTGATACAAATCCCCTCCACCCATGGTAATTTACTCAAGAGTGTCTTTAATTAAATCACAATTACAACAGTTAATGTGTATAAGCTATAATTAAAATTTTAATATAATCAAATAAACTAACAAAATTTGAAGAAAAGGTAGAAAAAACTAAATAAATTATCACACCTATCATAAAAATCCTTAAATTCAGAAATAAAAATTTTATAAATAAGTTTAAAAACTTATAAACAAATGAAAACATCAATTCATAATATAAGGAATTTAAAACTGTGAAAAAAGTAGGGAATTAAAAAAGTAAATAATGAATTTATAATTTTATACATGAGATAAAATTTTATGGGCAATTCATAAATAAATTATTTATAAACACATTATAATTTAACATTCTTTTAATAAATTACATAGTATAAATAAATATGAATATTTTCCATTTATTCTAAACTGAACACTTTAATACTCTTAATTTACATGACAATTGACTTGAAATTATTTATATTTCAAAATATTTGATATTTTTTGAAATAATTATTATAATTATATAAAGATTTTATAATTTATGAAAACACATTACATAAACAGAACATCACATATTTTCTAAAAAAAACCTTTCAAAATAAAATTCGCATATTTATATTTATGGAGAATTCATAAATCAATAAATTCACCTTTACATTTCACCTTATTTTATATTTTATAATAACTTTATTAAATATTCACTATATAATTCTACTTTGAAACTAGAATAAATCTTGATTTTTTTATTTTAGTTTAAAGGACCATAAGTGGGCCTACATTTATAATGGTATTTTAAAATTAAAAAAGATATCTTTAAAATTTTTAAAACTACTAATTGTTATGATGTCACCATGGTGTAGTTTTACCCATGAAAAAATATTTATCCCTAGGATGACTAATACCATTTATTATGGGGGATGTTGTTTTGTGGAGCAGGATTAGGTAGAATCTATTTTAAATAGTATCTTTTTCTCAATGGCCACAACATGCATAATGGATGTTTTGAAAAAATACATGATGTTTCGGTTCAATGATCATACCATAAATCATACATTGTTATTATCCATAATTTCATGGCATATAATCATGGTGGAGATAACCATGACATAAGGATTTGATAACGTGGACATAGTGATATGAAAAAATTATGCTCTTTTTTTCTAGGTTCTTTTCCATGGAAATTTTACATAAACTATGACATAGTCTTATAAACACTATAATCACCATGATAGTATTACAATAATTCTATTACATTGTCTTTTAAAAATCCATAAACTATAGAACTTTTCCATAAAAAATTCAACATTTTCTTAAATTTTAATTTTACCCATTTCATTATGCCTTTGATAATTTAATTTAAACGAGATTGAATAAGATCTAATACCAATGATGGCTTTTAGAGGGGATAAATATTTTTCCAACATAGAATTAAACATCAACCAAAACCTATAAATAAAAAATATCTTCTATTATCATTGAAATAAATTAATAAATGATGAATGATGAACCTTTTTATCTATTGATCTAGATTTTCTATGATTCAAAACATGACATTGGTATTAATGAATGAGAATCAACCATTGGGATATTTCTTCCTAGGGAATCCATGGGATTGATGAATCTTCCATCACTTAGGAAGGATCCCATCTTACTCATGGTTTTTTATAATCTTAGGTTAATGTGAAAAATAGAAAGATAGAAATAGATCTTTGCCTACATGGATTATTATTTAAAAAATCACACACCACATCTCATGGTATTATAATTTTTATATAAGCACTAAGGAGATAACTGAATACCTTACATATTTCATAAATATTTGGAGACAATAAAGATGTTTATAAATTATTTATAACCTATGACCATGAATAATCAAATATTTAAAACCATTAGAATTTCAATTTTTATCACCAATACTCTTATAAATTATCATTTTATGAAAATTAATCAAACATTCTACCTTAGAGTAGGATATGGTGGCCAAGTTATTCTATATCATATAATACCAACATTATCATGTAGAATACCATGACATACTGAACCTCAATATGACACGGTTCACACCATTATTGACCATAACATGGCCTCAACCACCATACATTAGTGGTGCCTTATTATACATTTCCCTCTAACAATTAATTTAAATGTGATAGAACAACTGACTCCCACTATTCCTAAGTACCATGGAGAGTTTTACATTTATGTTTTTAGAAATTTAAAAATAATTAAAAATATTCTTGAATATCTAAAGTCATTACTCTAACCCTAGTGTATTTTGAAATCCATGTAAATAAGGTGGGTTCTGATTTAGTTTTTTAAGCATCAATATATAATTAAAACTTATTCATATTCAAAAAATATATCCATATTATGATTATAATCCATTATCAAAACCTTCTCATCAAGGAAATAATGAGTCCTATGACATGAAATATTATAACTAAAACCACTTTATGATTCACTAATAACCTTTTGAGATGTATACTTATATAGTAAATAATAAATATAAACCAAATCAAAATATATCATAAGATTTAATGAACAACCCAATACTTGACCTCTCAAATTTGGTGATAAAAATACATAATTTACATATCATATTTTTATAAATAACATAATATTTATATTCCTAGGTACATTTTAGTTTTAGTTTTTTAGATAATTAAAACAAAACACTGACTAAAAAATACCGTGTTCATTGTTTGAATTGATGATTTTTCCATTATATACGATACTAATTAATCCATAATGAGTCTTCAACATCTCCTACAAATTCACCACATATAAAAATTATCTATACATTTCATACATTTCCTATATTTATAACTTGGGTAAATTCAAATATATGAAAGGGGATATCATAATATTAGTAAGGGTAAACATAATCATTAACAATCAAATATAATTAATGAGTATATGATGAGTACATGGGTATAATAAAGATACATAAGAAAATTATACCCAAAACATCAAGGATCATAAATCATTGAATAAGGATTGCCTTAACATAAGACAAGAATCAAAAGAGTGTGAAAATATGAGTCAATAAAAATGAGTCCTGATAATAATGATAAAACTATGAAATATCTTTCAAATATTGCACATACATTGGTATAGGGAAACATTACTTTCTTGAGTCACACATGTGCACCCATTCTCACAAGAAAACATAATTGTACCCTTGTATACATCAACTTTTCTAGTCACACACATGTAACAAACATACTAAAATTTAAATTACCCCATCATATATATATATCATGAGATTTATTCTTTTAACCAATGAATTGGGGGATAATATATGACCCCACCAATCATTTATCCATACTTATGAGTTCAACCTGAAAACAAAATTCACTTATCTAATCATAAATAAACCATGAAAATTGAATGTATTTCAAAAAACTTTTAAATAATAATAATTCACTTTTATATCATAAAGAACCTATAGAAAGGAAATGGGTGTCATATCCTTTTCAAATGGAATCAAAAAATGAAATCCTCAAAAATAATAATAAGATAGTCCCCCGGAAATAAATGGGTATCCAAATATATTATGTAACTTTCTAGTTAAATAATATTCAATCATGATAATACATCATATAGTAATTAACCATATAGAAAATGTGTATAAATTTAACACAATAATTTCCCTAATCAATCAATCAATGAAATCTAGGAAAACACCCTTCTTTAAAAGGAATAAAAAATAGGGTATTCAAAAAGGAACACATTGTGTGAAAAGTTAGGATTATGCATAATGGATGATTAGGATATAAGACACCATTTATAGATCATTTACCATATACATACTTCAATATTTTTTACATTATAATAAAAGCTAATGTTTTTTTTCATGTTAAATATATATTTATTGAAAATTATATACGATTTTTTTAAAATATTTACTTTTAAAATGATTTTTCTATAATGGATACAAGAAAAGAATACATAAATGTTTTAAAAAAGTTAAGTAAAAACTTTGAAAAAATTATATTTTGTGAAATAAAATTCATTAATATATCATTGAAAAGAAATAAAGGTAATAAAAATAAATGGGTGGTGGAAGATATAACATTTGATTTTAAAGGATGGAAAATGTTTTTATTGTTTTAAAATATCATTTTCAAAAACTCAAATCATAAAAGAGTATCGAAAATTAATTTTTTGAAAAGACGAAGGAAAATATTATAGACACAATAGATAACAAAAATTAGTTTTCTAATTATAAATGAGATCATTGGTAGGAAGGGAAATATGGACAAGGAAGAAAAATCATCGCTTAAGAGAATAATTATTATTATTTATAATGATATAATTTTTATTTTTAATAAATTCATCAAGGAAGAATATTTGAATCAAAAACCTAATTTTCCACAGAGTTTAAAAAAATGTACCATGAAATATAATCTTAGGTTAGAAGAAACCCATTTTATAAGAAATAAGTTTATGGATAAGCATTATAAATCAATGAAGGGAATCAATTTAATAAAAAACTCTCAAATTTGGTATCATTTTAATAGAAATAAATTTAAAAGAGAACATGATATATCCATTAAATCCAAATAAATACGGTAAAATAAATTCATTAGGTAGTAATCAAACCACATTAAAGATATTAATTTTCACAATAATAAATATATCTTAAAAACATACTTTTTTAACAAATAACCCTTTACCTAAATTACTTATTATTAAAAATTCACTCTAAAATATTGTATGTAATGTAAAATATCATAATCAACCACTTAATAAAAATTTTCATATACATAAAATTTTATAAATTTTATTTATAATTCTTCTCTATAGGTTTATTAGTTATTTATAATCTATTTTTAATATTTGGTGTGGGTAATATTCATCATTTTGAACTAGTTTCCTAAAAGTAGTGTTATTCATCATTATTATAAAAAATTTTATCATTTAAAGATCATATAAGATACTAAAAATTATGTTTTATAATTTTTTATAATATAATATTGTAACACCCTAGAATTATAAAGTATGAATGTTATATTCGATAGTGGGTATCACACACCTCACCAAACATGTGAGAGAGCATAATGTCTCAAGAATTTATAGTTTATTTATTATATTAAATAGATTTATATATTAAATATATTTTAATTCATGAAACACTGATTTAGAATTTTTTACACACAATAATGAGTTTCTTCAACGGCTTGCGTTACACGCAAGACCGAGTTTTACCGAAAAATAATATATTATAATTTTATATAATAAGATATAAACTAGTCATTTTGGATAGTATTAAATAACTAATGAAAATATATATTTATAAAACTAATTAATTTGTTAGAAATTAATTATAAATTATTATAATAATCAACTGAATATAAAGGGAATATTTTTATAGAAAACTATTTTTATGCTCAAAAAGTAGTTTTACACTAAAAAAATTAAATATATTAAAATTTGTGAGTGTTATTAATGTAATATATATATATATATATTATATTCAATATAATATTTGTGATATTAATTTATTAGGTTTGATATGTATAAGATAAGA
The DNA here is from genome assembly GCA_963277665.1 of Viscum album. Taxonomy (NCBI): domain Eukaryota; kingdom Viridiplantae; phylum Streptophyta; class Magnoliopsida; order Santalales; family Viscaceae; genus Viscum; species Viscum album. The sequence goes on along the minus strand of OY728130.1, from coordinate 479,652,481 downwards.
ACAAACCCTATTTAACATATAAAAACACAAATTTTTATAAAGGCACTTTTACAAACGTTTAATGAAGAACCCCGTTTAAATATGAATTTTAAAACTTTAATTGATTTAATATGTCAAAAATAGACATCACCCTGAAAATGGAAACATAAAAATTTGGTTAGGGTTAACTTGTAACATTTTTCTGAAACATTTCATTTTTAATTGAATAGTTAGAAAATAATGAATTTCAGATCAAAACCGCTTTCTCATCAAATTTGTTTATATGGTTAAATAAAATTTATAATTGGTTTTAAAATTTAAATTGATAATATTTTTATAAATTAATACAAATTATGTAATTGGAATAAATTTCACAATTAAATTGACTCTAAAAACATAGTAAATAATTATATATTTTTACCTTAAAAACCCACATTATCGTCCCATATGTGGGATTAAATTAAATTTAATTTCTGCCACTTATGTTCTTGGAATTATGAAAAATGGATTCCATATTTGTAATATGAATAATTTATAATGTCTAATTAGGCTAAATTTGTTTTTACCAAAAATATTATTGATTGTAATTAACATTAATTACATTTATTATGGTAAAATTAATCTTTATAAATGAACAAACATTTAACTTAGGGGCCCAAATGATGAACACACTTTTACAACACCAATTTTATTTCCATAACTTATCTAATAAATTTTCATTATTTACTTATGTTGATTTTTATGACATTTTTAATATAAAAACGTGGGTAAACCTATCTTCTTTTCAAAAATACCAAGTCAGTCCTTTCCATCACTTATAAAAGGCCACCACCTCTTTCCATTTCTCCTAACTCTCAAACCACTTATTTTCATAAATTATTACCCCATATAGATTCCAAAAATACGAAACCTATACTTTTAATCCTACGAGTGTGAAAAAATACTTCCAAGGAAGCCATTTTTTATAAACTGAATGGGGTTTCCCGATTTTAGTGTAGCATTTTACAACTATAAATTTTATTTTATTTCCATTATCCAAATGATAAACTCTTATTATTATATTATTATATAAATAATTATCATAAATATACTATTATATTGTTATTTTATGGTTTCTACTTATAATTAAAAACAATTCCATCTAAGGGGTAACGAACATGTTGTTTCTCTATATGGGAAACTACTACCTCGCAAAAGAATGATTGTTCATTTTTCCTTTACCACCTATCATGGTGGCCATTATGATATAAAATATGTTTTTATATGATATATATGATATTTATTATGTATTGTTTACTTATTTAATAATTTTATAAAACATTCCTTTAAGACTTTCCATTTGGCGTTTATGTGATAACATCATTTCTGGAAGTGTGGAGTACTACCCCTTAAAGTGACATGATTTGTTCACACGATACATGAAGTGTATAAAAGATGATTATAATTAAACAAATGATACATGAAAAATATATATGATAATAATGACATAATTAAATTCTAATATATATATATATATATATATATATCATTTTATTTATTATCCTTTCACCCACTAAAAAATTATAATGTCGGTCGTGGATGTGTGGACTACCACCTCCTCGACATGATGTGATTAATTTTTCATCATAATAATTTTATATATTATTAAATAATACATAATTTATTATATAATTATAATTATTGGAAGTTATAATTCTACTTACCTTCTTTCTATAACAATCATTGAAAAATTAGACCATTACTTATGTGTATATACGACCTACCGTATCCATGATTGTAACATTGTTTCATTTTTCATAACCATATTTAAGGATTGATTTTTAAAGTATAATTGATTTATAAATTAGGTAATTATGTCATGATAATTATTCTTTAGATGTTATATAACAATCCTTATGACCATAGTTGACCAACCAAAGTTGTTTTTCACACATAAACCGAATTTGGTCTAAACACCCGATGTAAATGTAATTGTTTAAGTAGTTTTATAAAAAATTGTAATAAGTGAAATAAAAACAATGATAAAAATTAAAAATGTTCTCATAAAAGTATATAAATAGCATTAGTTTGTTATACATGATTTTAAAGGATGTTAAAAACAAAAAGGAAGGATATGGTAAGGGAATTTATTCCGAATTGAAATTCCATTGAGATTTATTTGTTATTATGTTACAATTCACATTTATTTGGTGTATATACTAAATGTTTCAGGTTATATAATGAATTAACTTATTATCATGATTTTATATGTTTCATTTAATTTAATACATTTATAGATATTATGATTTAAATATTTGAAAGTGGTATGAGACACTTTGTAATGTTTAATGATTATTACCCTAAAAAATGTTCTTAATGATTATTTATGACATTTCAATTATTTTTGTGATTTTAAATTTTATCTAGAAACAACCACTTTATTGTAAAAAAATTTCATTATAAATTACCATGAATATCCATAATCTCACAAAATGGATATTATTATTTCCTCAACTGTATATCATTTTACACATGGTATTCAATTTGATATTTATTTAATTAAATGGGAATTTTTAATAAATATGTATCTTCTATTCATTATGGATATAGTCTGATAAGGTACATTGTTTATTCAATATAAGAGAAATTATTTGGACCTGAAATACATGGGTTGGGGACCATTTAACACAATCCCTTTGGGTTGGGGAACAGTTAATGAAAGCCCCTCAATACATCAGTAGTCTCATGCGGATAATTAGTGAGAAAAATAATTTAAATTGTCTCTTTAATGTCAAAATATCACCTATCAAGGATACATGAAATCCGATAAATGAGCATTTCATTTATAGATAATTCAGCTATTATTTATCCTTGATATTTTGTGTCGACATATTTATGGATGAATTTCATTTTCATTTCATTGATTTAACGGAATGTGTTTTCATTTTTATAACTTTCTATATTAATATTAACAAATATAGTTATTTGTATGGAAAGTGTTATCAATTATTTACCTTTCCATGTTAATTTATTCATACCGATTCATTATTACTTCTACTTTAATTACCTTACTATGAATTTGAGACACCCTTAATATTTTTTATTTATCCAGGTTATGAAGAATAAATCTTTGAATATGCATTCCAAGATGCAGTTTATTTCATTTTATAATATATCATTTTTTTATTTATTTTTAATATATTATTAGTATCATGAATATAATATGAATTTCCAAGAGTAATAAACTGATTGGTCCTTTTATATTTTATTCCTCGTAATCATGCCAATGTAATAAAATTATGCACTGACTTCGGGCTTCTAGGGTTAGGGCATTACAGTTGTTATAAAACTATGTTTAACAGAAAAATTGAAACTTCATTTAGAAAACCTACATTAAGGATCACAACCCTAAGAAAGACATTGGGGATAAGTATATAAGAACATCATTTTATTTTGTTAAGGTAGTAATTATGTGAGTATTCCTAGAAATTCATACTAGTCTAGATACTACAAGTGGATGTGGTTCTAGAATAGATATACCTATGGGTAAAAACTCTAAAAAGGCGTCTTGGGCCGGACTTGGGCTAACTTGGTACACAAAAATGGGCATTACATCATATCTGGTTTGAATCTCACTGGGGATATACTTAGGATAGTTCACATTTTATTTACATAACTTTATGAAGTATTTAAAATCAATTATTTCCCCAAAGTAACCAAATTTTATGATTTTAGTTTTTAAGATGCCTAAATTTATTTTATTTTCAATACCATATTTATAGTTATATAAAGTTCATAATTTTTGGATCTTATTCAGTGTATTACATTATTTTGAAATGACATCTAGAAGGAATAATGCGGTCAATACTCACAGACAACGTATACGTATCCCTTTTGAGAAATTCAATTAAGCTGGTATTAAAACTAAGAAAGTTATGGATATATTTGGGAAGACTAGCTAGGTTATGAAAAATAACCCTTTACAAATGGAGAAACATTTTCCATGGAGATAATCTCATATGATGGATATCTTTATGTGAAAAAATCCCCCATCGTTTAGTGGGACTACTAATAAAATAGTTTTTGAGAGATGGATTAAGTCTCTCGAGAAGATATTTATGGCCTTGGAATTTAGTGAAAATGAAAAGGTTATATTTGTAGTCTACTGTCTCCAAGGATATGCTGATCAATGGTGGTATCCAATCTAGAATAAATGGGAGGAAAGAGAAATTTAACTGATGGAATCGATAAATTTTAAGGAGACATTATTTTATAAATACTTCCCTATTGATCACAAAATTAAGATGAAGAGGATGTTCGTAAGATTAAAGTAGAAGGAAGAAGAAAACATTTCAGATTATAAAGCTACCTTTACAAGAATAGATATGTATTCAATAAAATATATATGCAACACAAATTGTAATATTGACCACTTGTTTGAAGGTATTAAGAAAAATCCTTGAAGGGAATTGGTTTCTATTAATTTCTCATCGTCCAAAGTTATAGTTTTTTGGTTCCATCAAAAAAAAAGATGGAATTGTAAAGATCTAATGATTTCAATGTAATATAAGAGAAGAATATGTCTTTTGAACACCCTAAAAAGGGAATGAGTCAAATAAGATGAAGGTAGAGAAGGATTTTCCAACATATGACAACAATGGAATGAATCACTATAGTAAAAGATAGATAGAATTTTGAGATGGTTATAAGTGTAGAGAAAAGGGTCACCTGGAAAATGAATGCAAAGGGAATACGAAAACATATGATATTTAGTGTTACAGTTGCAAAGAGATGGGTCTTTACACAAATGAATTCCCCAAATGTCAAGATAATATACCAATGAAGAAGCTAAGGGATCAAAGATAATAATATGATATTGAAACAACTAATGTGGAATGATTAATGTACTTTAGTATTTGGATCTAATAAATATGTTTTAAAAGTATTTTTTATGATGTTCTCATCATATATTCTATGAAACATGTAAGAATAATACTATAATAATTTTTTGTTAATGATTTTAGAATCATATGCTGAATGGTACCAAGATAAGATATTATGTTAATAGTTATTTTTTTTGGAAAACACATGATTGAGGGAAAGAGAATCGTTAATATGTTTCTGATGTTTTGATAATGATGAAGAATTGATTGATTTGGATAAGAGCTGGCAACCTTGGAATGGATTAATGACTTGTAGCAAGTGTTCTATTATATCAGTGATAGTGTTTAAACCACTTTGGGATTTTAAGATATATATCCTACAACATGAGTGTTAATTAACGAATAAGGATGAATGAATGTTTCCAATAAAATTTTATGGAAATTTATGTTTTTACCATATTTCATGGGGATACATGATGATGTTATTCATGTGTTTGGAATGTAAAAATTTAGAGTTGCTTCATATTGATTTAAGGCTAATGATAACATCATTCACTGACCTTCCTTCCAAATAATTGGATCATAATCGTTTTGGAAAAGTTATCCATTTATAAAATTGTTGATCATTGGATAAGATTTTATAGTTTAATGTATTACTTCCCCATATGACGCATCATGTGATAAGAGATGAAGTTGAAATAGTTCAAGGAATAATAAAAAGAAATGATTATGTTATAGAAATGTATATTTTCTTTTATAGTTAATGAATTTATTAACTACTGAAAAAGGGTTGTGAGATAAAAAATGTTGTCCAATTGTCATTGTATTTTATGTTATCAATGACATTGACTCACACCTATGGTTTATGGTTTAGAGAACAAAATATTTCATCTTAAAATTTTCTCTAGCACTCTCCATTAGAACACAATTTTTTGACTTTTTCTTCCATATCAATGTTTCCATTTCCCACCCATGTTTTCCTATTATGTAACCTATTTACGTGATCATTTTACATTAATTTCTATATTATTAATAATATGTGAGAATAACTATTTTTACATTGTGGGCCTTTCAAAACATGGTTATTTTCAATCCCTATATTAATGAGGTGTTTTTTAAATTGTGAGGACACAATTTAATTATGGTGGGGAGAATTTAACACCCATAAATTATAGAGTTTGAATATCATATTGGATAGTGTGTATCACAAGAATCACCAAGAACATGAGAGAGTATAATATCTTAAGAATTTATAGTTTATTTATTATTTTAAATAGACTAGACATTTTCAATATCTTGTAATGCATGCAACATCAAGTTAGCATATGTTACACATAAAAACGAGTTTCTTCAATGGTTTGTGTTACATATAAGGATGAGTTTCACCAAACAATAATATATTATTAAAATATTATTATTCAACATAATAAGTTATAAAGTAGTAGATTTTAATATTATTAACTAAATAATGAAACAATATAGTTTATAAAACTAATTCATTGGGTAAAAATTAATTATAAATGAATATTAGAACCAACTGAAGATAATGGGAATATTTCTTCAGAGTACTATTTTGTATGCTCAAAAAGATGTTTTACACCAATACATTAAATTAATTACAATTAGTGGGTGATATTAATGCCATATATATATATATATATTATTCAAAATAATATTTTCTATATTAATCCTTTATGTTTGATATGCATAAGATAAGAACAAACCTGCTTGTACACATAAAAACATATATTTTTATAAAGGCGATTTTACCACCTTTTAATGGAGAAATCAATTAAAATTTGTATTTTGACTTTTTAATTGATTTAATATGTAAAAATAAACTACATACTTGAATTGAAATCATAATAATTAGGTTATCAATTTTTTTGATATTTTATGAAATATTTCATTTTTTTGAATTGTTAAAAAATTCTGAATTTTAGGTCAAAACTGATTTTTCATCTAATTTATTTATAAGGATAATTATATTTTTAATTGGGTTTAAGGTTTAATTATAATATTTTCTATCAATTATTACAATTTATTCCATTGGAATAAATTTCACTTTGAAATTGACTATAAAAACTGAGCATACCATTGGTTAATTTTAACTTAAAAATCAGCATTTTCATCCCATCTACGGGATTAAATTTAAATTAATTTATGCTATTTCAGTGATTGTAATTTAAAAAAATGGATTATATATTTGTAGTCAACATAATTAATAATTTATAGTAATAAAATCGTTTTTTTTTTTAAATATTAGTGAATGTAATTAAAATTAATTACAATTATTAAGCCAAAATTAGTCTTAAGAAAGGAGTAAAATTTTAGCTTAAGGGCCCAAATGACATAAAAACTAGTCAAACAACTATTTATGGACATAATTAAGCAATTGACCTTCAATTATTTATTTATTTGGTTTTTGAATACTTTTTTTGGTAAAAACGTGGGTACACCAAACATCTTTTCAAAAATAAAAAGTGAGTCATTTAACTCTCTTTTAAAATTCCACCACCTCTCCCCATTCCTCACACCACTAATATCACTTAGTTTCAGAAATATCTACCCGTATAGATTCAAAACAGTTATCACCTTGAACATGATGCCTAATATTTTGAATAAATCCTTCTAAGTAATCTCTTTTGTATAAATTAATAAGAGTTTTCTGATTTTAAGGTAACGTTTTCCAACTATCTCTTTTCATTTATTTCTATTATCTAAACCCTATAATATAATTATCATATTATTATATAAAAACAATTATCCTTAATATACTAGGCTTTTTTTATTAAAAGGGTTAAAACTACACTTAAACATAATTCTATCTAATGGGTAACAAGAATACTATTGCTGTTTACGGTGAACTACTACCTCACCAAAGAATGATTGTTCATTTTTCCTTTACTGCCTATCATGCAAGAAATTATGATTTAAAATATGATTATATATTTTATATGTTATATTTATTATTATTTTTTTACTTATATAATTCTTTTATAACACATACCATTAATATTTTCTATTTTGTGTCAATACGATAACATCGTTTGAGGAAGTCTGGACTACCACCCCCGCAAAGCGATGTGGTTCCTTCACATGATACATGTAATATATAAAAGTTAATTATAATTAAGAATATGAGAAATAAAAAACACCTATATTATTTTCATGAAATAATTAGATATATATATATATGTATAGTTTTATATATTATCCTTCCACCCACTAAAAAGTGATAATGTTGGTCATGGACGTGGGGACTATCACCTCCTCGACACGATGTGATTCCTTTTACATCACAAGAATTTTATATATAAGTATATATGATTAAATAATATGTTATTTAAGATATAATTTTCATTATAGAATGATATAATTCTACGTACTTTCTTTCTATAATGATCATTAAAAAAAGAGAACATTACTCATGCATATGTACGGCCTACCGTCTCCATGATTGTAACATTGATTCATTTTTCATAACCACATTAAATGATTTATTTTAAAAGTATAACTGTTTGATAAATTTGTTAATTATGACATTATTATTATTATTTTGATCTTATATAATGACCCCTTTGACCATAGTTGACCTACCAATGTTGTTTTCGACACATAAACTGAATTTTTCTAAACAACCAACATAAAAAAAATTGATTATGTAGTTATATAAAAAATGGGAATAAGGGAAATAAAAGTAATTATAAACATGAAAAACATTATCAAGAAAGTATATAATTAACATTAGTTTATTATAAAATAATTCAATGGTTGTTCACAATAAAAAGTAAGGATAAGGTAAGGTAAGTTCTTGTCAATTTACATTCCATTGAGACTTTTTTTTATTATGAACCAATTTGCTTTTATTTAGTGCATATACTTAGTTTTTATTATTATATAATTTATTCAATTATTCTCACGATATTATAAATTTCATTTAATGTAATAGATTTCTAGATATTATGATTCAAAATTTTCAAAGTGCTATGTGATTCATTGTAATTTTTAATGATTATTCTCCCCAAGAATGTTCTTAATGATTATTAATGAAATCTCATTTCCATTTCTGATTTTTAACATTCTATTAAAACAATAAATTTATTGTAATCATTTGTAAATGTAAATTTCCGGGAATATCCATAATCTCACACAATGGATATTATTATTTCCTAAGATATATATCTTTTTACATACATTGTTCACATAGATAGTTATTTGATTAACAAGGAATTATTGATAAATCCATATATTCTATTCAAAATGGATACATATTGATAAGGAACATTTTTTATTCAATATATTAGGAATTATTTGGACATGAAATACATGAGTTGGAGATTTTTTATAGAAAGCCTTATGGGACGGCGACCAGTTAATACAAGCCCCTTGATGTATCAGTAGACTCATGAGGTGAATTAGTTATCCAAATAGTTCAAACCATCTCTTTTTGGTAAATGCATCATGTTCCTTATAAAAATGATGTCTATTAATTAAGAATTTCCTTTCTTCAGAATTTAGTTATTATATATCCCTAGGATTTTTCATCGACATATATATAGATGTATTTTATTTTCAGTTCATTTATTTAATGTAATGTTTTTTTAGTTTCTTACCATTAAATATTGATATTTTCTTATCTATTTATTTGTATGACATGTGTTATTAGTTATTTACCTTGCATTGTAAATTTATTCTGATTGATTCCTTATTACTTTCTCTTTAATTACCCTTACTGAGCATTTGAGCTCAGCCTTATTATGTTTCGCTTATCTAGGTTTTGAGGAAGAAATATTGGAATAATAATTAAAGGATGTATTACAGTTCATTTTTTATGTATAATGGTTTTATTTTTTAATTCCAAATGTATTATAGGTATCATGTATATAATCTAGCTCTCCAAGAATGCTAAACTGATCAGTCCTTCAGGATTGATTCCTTGTAATAATTACAATGTAATAAAATAATTTACCATCTCTCGAATTCGAGGTTTGGGGTGTTATATATAATTTCATTAACCTATATTTATAGTTATGATCCTTTAAGATTCAATAGATGATGAGCATGTTTTAATTATTTTTATCGAATGGACAGTTGTATCTTAATTAATGAGTTTAATATTAGTGTTAAAATTATATAACTAGAATAAAACATGAATTTTTGTATTTATATCATATATTTTCTTTTATTATGTTTTTTGTCATTTATTATATTATTTTATATCATGGTTCTAGTTGGTGGTTATACTAACTCAAACCCGACCATACAATAATTAAGGGATGATTAGGAATATAAAAGTGGTTTATTTTGGAATAATATTGTTATTACCAAATTTATAATGAAATTATATATATACTTTTGAGGTGGTGAATCCTATTTTAAGGGAGTTTAACAGATAATAAAGAAACTAGATGAAAACAGATATACATTACTTTGGAGAGATGGTAGTCACCACAACACACTATTATTGTGTTCATTTATCGAAGAATGAGAGGGAAAAAGGTAGATTATAATTTATCTGTTGATAATAATAATATTATTATATATTTAAAATTTATCCCAAATTTTTTTCTTACAATCAGGGAAGAGCGGTTGTGGTGAAAAAATGGAAGTCATCACTTTGTGAAGGTGGTAGTCCACAGAACACATGATTGTCAGTTAAATTTTCATTATAGAAATAGGGAAATGAGGTTAATAATTGTTACCTTATAATTATATAATATATTATAAAATAAATAATAATTTAAATATTTATTAATTAGAATATTTTAATTTTTAATTTATTATGAAATGGAAAAGAAGTTAGTAAAAAAAAGTACTCACGTTGAGAACTTCAGCTTACCCTCAGAAGAATCCTCTGAAATAAAGGAATTTATGAAAAATATAATGACTGTTGGATTATTTCGATGTAATAGGGTTATAATGGAAGTATAATTGGTAGATTGGTTTCTGGAAACAAAATTTTGGTTGTATTATTGAAGGGGATCTAAGAGACCCCTTTTATTAGTGTTGAGAATATTATTTTTGTAAATATTTCAAATTAATATAATGATAGAGCATGTTTTACACCTAAAGTGGATAAAAAATAGAGAAATTTGATGTTTATGATGATATATGTTTGATAATATATAAAACAAGAAATTATAAACATGTTTTAACATTTTTTTTACCCTTGACCACAAATTTAATACTTTTACTATTTTAGATTTTACCATCGGTAGTAGATTTTACCTAATAAATTTACTTAAATTACTAAAAATATAATATCCATTATTATATTGTAACACCCGAGACTTTTATGAGAAATATTTTGTTTTTATGTTATATAAATCATCAAAGGAATCTTTCACTACACACAACACTTTCTTGGCTTGCTTTACACGCAATCACAACCTTCCTTGATAGCTTGCGTCGTACGCAATACAGAGTTTCAATAAAAAACAATATGCCATTAAAAATAGACGTTATGAATAGTATTAAATGAATTTTTAAATTTATAACATTTTAATTCAACTTATACATTTTCTAGAATGAGGTATAAAAGCAAAATCAATTTTTTTGGATAAAAGAAGTATTTTTCAAAAAATGTAGTTTTGCCGCCTTTTGATGGAGCACCCACATTAAATCTAGTTTTTGAAATGTATATAAGTTCAATTTGACAAAATAAAATTCTTCTTTTGAATCAGGGTATAAAAATTTACTTTGGATAAATTTTTGATATTTTTCTGATAACTTTCATATTTTGATGAATAGTAAAAATACTCTAATTTTTAATTAAAAACAACTTTTTTCATTGAGATAATTTATATGGATAAATTATAATATTTAATGATTTTAAAGTATAAATAGAATATATTTTTACCATTTAATATAATGTATGTCATTAACATTAATTTCACATTGAATTCATAGGTAAACACATTTCAATCGTTGGCAATGTTTTAACTTCTAAAACCCGTTTTCTTAACAACGAGATTTATTTTAAATTAATTAATGTAAAATTTATGTTTTGAATTTTGAAAAATGGATTCCATATTCAGAATCAGTGGGTCCAAATTATGTTAATAGGCTACTTTTTATTTTTTGATATTATTAATAGTAACTACGGTAAATTTTATTTACCATAGTTAAAGGTAAATCGGGTAATTAAGGGTAAATATAAGATTATAAAATTACCCTAACACCTGCCAAAATACTATTGAATGACTAAAAGTCGACCCATATCACCTAAGGGTCTGATTGGATTCATTTAATGGACTTTCTTCCATGAAAATAATATAATTATTATTAAAACCAAAGAATGTGACAACATGTCACTTTCTTAATTCTTATAAGTATAATAATTTTACTTTGGTGATAAACTTAATGTAACATCGAAAATGAATAGTCTCCAGAAATATAATAAAATTATCTATATCATAAGAATTTATTTATAATTTTTAGGGATTAAATAATTATCATTAATTATGACACAATAGTGATGTTGAAATTATTTTATTAATTAAAATATCAAATAAATTGTTTTAAAAATATTAAAATAAATATTATATGAACTATTTAATGTGATACACTACTTTTCTAGATACATATGACATTTTATGAATCTATTAATGCTTTTATTTCAAACATATCTTCCGAATATATTTTATTTAAATTCAAATAAATGAATAGTGTCAAAATTGACACTATTGTTATTTTATAAAAATAACATATTATAAAATTGTTCAAAAATCAAAAAAATATTTAAAATTTATAAATTAAATTTTATATGGTCTAAATTGTCATAAAGTGTAAAATTATGGAAAATTCACAACACATATGTAATTATTTATAATAATTTAAAATTTAGAATATTATTACCACAAATGAAATTAAATTGATAAATAAGGATAAATCAAGTTGATAATGTTTGAAATAAATTCCTGACATGTCTAAATTTTATTGGTTGTTGATATTACAACCCTATCTCATCTAATATTCATATATGAGTCATTTTGGAAGTTTTTAAGTGGGGTTGGGATTTAATATAAACTAATATTTCTTATATTTCCAAAGTTGCCCCTCTCCTCCCTTATAAAAGGGAACCTCCTCCCTCTCTTCCTCACACCAATTTGAGCCTTAAAGCTCGGCCAAAACCTGCTCATTTCACTTCCCCACTTCCTTAGAAAACTACTAGAGGTACTGGTCTTATCAAAAGACAAACTCTAGTGCCTTAAGAGAATGTTTAATGGAGGCACTTCGAGAAAGAGGCAATACCTTCTACCGTTTTCTTCAAGTTCCATTCTTCTTCTACTCCCTCTTATTTAGTTTTTTAATTATGAGGTAATAACATCAGTATCAATAATATACTTATATGTTATTATAAATATGAAACAACCCTATTTCACCTCTTATCCATCCTATGAAAAACGAAATCACCGCGCGTGCGTACGTACGGAATACCGTCTTCACGCCGTGGTGTAATCTATTTTCCACCACCACCATACTTGGATGGGTGTAAGGGTGAAAGCAATGAATATATATGATTATTGTAAAGTTTTATTGATTCTGAAATAGTATACATACACTCCAATACAATTCCACGACCATGGGAACAATATCATTGCTCGTCCGTACGTACGGAATACCGTCTCCACGATGTGATGTGATTCGTTCTACACGATCTTAATTGCATAATGATTATATAAATGAATTTAATGAATTAATATGATATATATTACACTAATACCATTCTGGAAATGAGGTATCTATAACCTAAAGAGAAGAATAAGAATTTATTCGACAAACACGCATAAGAACAAAAAGTAATAAACACCCGAATAACAAGTAGTAATGAAATATTACTAATAAGAAGCTAAGAATATAACCATATATTATATCATAACAATAAGTATGATTCTTTAATAAGTCAATAACATTATTTAAATCCTTATAAAGGAGGTTCGGACACTTACGTAGCAAATCAGACCTAAGGTAAGGGAAAATCCCTCAATCTCAATTTTTATCCGAGATTGTTTATACTTCAGAATTTACTGGGGTGTATTTTATCATCCAAATCCATGTTTCTTCAATATGTAATATTTTTCCATCCACCTAAAATTGTTTAAATCCAATTTTACCGTTCAATGATTTTTTAGTAAATGATATGAAAGGAATCTTTTGTCGTTTTTCGTATGAGGTACTTTTTGACTTTTTCGACAAAAGTACGAGAAGAATGTTTTTTTAACTTATACGGCATGAATGGATTTTTAAAACATTATCTCCAAGAAGCTTACTTTACATATTTTCAAGTTTATTTTTAATCAACTTCTTTTAGTTTAAAATTTTATGACATGTTAAAGAAAGGAAAATGTTTTTGAAGTAGAAAGGATATTTTCCTCAAGAATGGAGTTCAAGTGCTTTATCAAAATTATTTTCCATCTAAGATAATATATGGTTCTGTTTCTATCCCTATTATTACATTTATTTGATTATGTTGTGATGGAATTATTTTTATGAATTCCTTTATCTTATATGAATGGTTTTATGATGTCATGTTGTTTAAAAATCCCATTTTTACTACATGGGTTATACAATGATGTATGATTTATGATTTTGTGGCACACATAAGAAAGGTATCATTATGAGATGGGTGGGACCTATATCTCCCTCCAATGCATTGGGTAAAGATTTTATATCTCATGAGATAGACATGGCTGGAACGGCAGGTTATACCGGTTCAGTGAAACATGACTGAAACGAGGAGTGAACTCGGTTCAGAAATGGACTTTGTCCACTAAGATAGTCTTGGAAATGAGTGTTGACTAAAAAGAAATGATTCTCAATGATTATGTGTGTATTCCACATAGTTTCTTGTTCTAAGTTATGATTATTGGGATTAAATTTCACTTCCATGATTTATCCCATGTTATGAAATTATGATCTCTTTTTCAGGGTAAGATTTCCAAAATGTTATGTTTTTATTTTGATGTGATTGATATTTCTTTTGTTTACCCTTAATGATAATTTGATCTCACCCTTTTGTATGTTTTTTCCCAGGTCAGGAATAATGTTATTAAGTAAGATATTCCAAAAGGGACTATATATATGATGAAATAAATGGGAGACAGTGTAGACGCTTTATGAACCAGTTGTTTCTGTTTCCTAGTTTCTAAAGACACTATACCTATACGGTCCTTTCATGGTTTTGTTATATATTGTAATAAGTGTGCTTCAATTTTGAATTAATAACAATGTATGTAAAGTATGGGTCGTTATAGTTGGTATCATAGGAAAGGTATAGTCAACCTTTGGAAACTAGGATGTGAAAGCCTTAGTAAGAACCCCAAGGATAAGTCTAAGCATAGAACACAATCTTAGTGTTTTAAAAATGGCCATGAATAACCTAGGATAAGACCTTAAGTGTGAAATTTTATTCTTCATTATGTGGTTTTCCTATTATAATTAGTGTTTCTCACACTATTCTTCTTGGTTTTAGTCAATGGCTGGAACCTGAAAAAACCGTGTTAATGCAGAATGCGACAGGAAATGCAATGATTGTCCCCCTGAGCAACCAAACGTTATTGGAGCTGGAATGCAAAATCTTGTAGCCACGCTCACACAACTTTCTCAAGCTATGAATCATGCAGGACTTCCAAACGAGAAAAGGAAGTAGCAACATTCTGTTGAATCCTTCATGAGGCAGCGTCCACCTTCTTTCAGCGGGTCTACTGATCCATTAGTTGATGAACAATGGATTAGTACTACTGAAAAGATATTTTCAGTTCTTCAATGTTCTAAACATGATAAAGTCATCC
Organism: Viscum album; assembly: GCA_963277665.1. Lineage (NCBI taxonomy): Eukaryota > Viridiplantae > Streptophyta > Magnoliopsida > Santalales > Viscaceae > Viscum > Viscum album. Next base: position 479,636,844 of record OY728130.1, on the reverse strand, counting down.
TAGTAGTGTATTGTTTGGAAGGAGATGCTGATCAATGGTGGAATCTTATTAAGAATACGAGGAAAAGGGATGAAATTGAGTCCTTGGAATGGGATGAGTTCAAGAACTTACTTTTCAATAAGTACTTCCCTCGTATTCTCCAAACAAAGATGGAGAAAGAGTTTCTTGAACTGAAGCAAAAGGATGATGAATCTGTTGGTACCTATGAAGCAAATTTTACAAGACTTACAAGGTACGCTTCTGGTTTTATTATCCAACCTGAGAGTAAGATCGATCGATTCTTTAGTGGCTTAAAACCATGTCTTCGAAGGGCGTTATCCATAAGGGACTTCAATAGCTATGAGTAAATCGTTCGATGTGCTCTCAAAGTCGAGATAGAGATTGGAGTAACCCATCAGTCATATGGGTTTGATAAGAAGGGGAAAATGGAATTCAAAGGAAAATCTAAAGAGTACACTAAAAAGAAGATGAGCTTTCCCTTATGCTCAATGTGTGGAAAGAAACATGGAGGGAGTTAACTTAAAGGGACAAGTAAATGTTTCAAATGTGGGAAGGAAGGTCATCGGGCATTTGAATGCCGCAAGGATGGGAAGAAGATGTCTAATGATGCAAACAAAGGAAGGGACACACATAATGAACCTACTACACTTCAATGTTTCAAGTGAAAGGAGATGGGGCATTATGCCAATAAATTCCCTAATCCAAGGGTTGTTGATGATGATCGACATCAAAAAAATCTTAAGGCTAATGACAATGGAAAGTCACATGCAATTTCTATCAGCGATGTGGAGTATGATAACGATGTGGTGAAAGGTACACTTACCATCCACTCTAAAGTAGCAAATGTTTTATTTGATTCTGTATCCACCCACTCTTTTATTTCTGAATATTTTTCTAAGGGTATCACTGTATTACCTCAACAATTAGATGTTGAGTTAGTTGTGACCACACCTAATTACACAACAGTCGCATCAACAGTTTATAATTCTTCCCCTATTGAAGATTGTGGGAAAGTGCTTCATGAAAATCTTGTGATCCTTCCTATAGTGGAATTTGATGTGATTCTTGGAATGGGTTGGCTTTCTCTATATGGAGATCATATCAATTTCCAAAGAAGGGAAGTCACATTTCATATTCCTGATCAATCTATGATCGTCTATCGATGCAAGGATGAACATAACCTTCCAGTGGAAATTTCTTCCATGTAATGGGTCTTGATTCCACTAAATAAAGGTTATTTATCTCAAATGGTTGGTGTGAAACTCGTGATTAAGAATATTCCCATTGTATGGGAGTTTGATGATGTTTTTCTGGAGGAATTGTCGGGTCTTCCACCAAATCGTGAGGCTGCGTTTTCAATAGAACTCGTACCAGGTGCTTTGCCTATTTCAAAGACACTATAAAGAATGGCCCCAATTGAGTTGCAGGAATTGAAGAAGAATCTCCAAGAGAATCATGATAAGGGATTCATATGCCCTAGTGCATCACCTTGGGGATCACATGTTTTATTTGTTAAGAAGAAAGATGGATCAATGAGACTCTGCATTGATTATCAAGAACATAACAAGATCACTATCAAGAACAAATATCCTCTCCCACACATTGATGAATTATTTGACCAACTACGCGGAGCTCAATACTTTGCCAAGATTGGTCTTCGTTCAGGGTATCATCAATTGAGGGTCAAAAGGGAGGTTATACCAAAGACGGATTTCCGTACAAGGTATGAACACTATGAATTTATAGTGATGCCATTTGGTCTTACTAATTCCCCTTATATCTTCATGGATATAATGAATAAAGTCTTTAGAGACTACCTTGATCTATTTGTGGTATTCTATATAAACGATATTCTTGTCTATTCAAAGAGCAAGTAAGAACACGAAGATCAATTGAGAATTATATTGAAGACCATGAGAAAGGAGAAGCTTAATTCCAAATTTACCAAGTGTGAATTTTGGCTTCAAAAAGTTGCATTTTTGGGTCACATAATCTCAAAAGAGGGGATATCTATGGATCCAACAAAAACAGAGGTTATCGAAAGATGGTCGAGACCAACAACAGTAACTAAGATCCGAAGTTTTCTTGGTTTGGCTGGATATTATCGACGTTTTGTGAAAGATTTTTCACGATTATCTAATCCACTCACCAGGTTGACTCGGAATGGAGTTAAGTTTGTTTGGATGGAGGAATGTGAAGAGAATTTCAAGGAGTTGAAAAGAAGGTTATCCAGTGCACTTGTGCTCACACTGCCTTTTAGTGGAGAAAGGTTTGTGATCTACAGTGATGCATCCAAGAAGGGTTTGGGGTGTGTTCTTATGAAAAATGATATGTTGATAGCTTATGCCTCACGACAGTTGAAAATACATGAGCAAAATTACCCAACTCATGATTTGGTGTTATCTACAGTAATATTTGCATTAATTATTTGGAGGCATTATCTTTATTGAGAAAGGTGTGAAATTTATACTGATCGTAAAAGTTTAAAGTATATTTTCACAAAAAAGGAGCTGAATATGCGCCAAAAAAGATGGTTGGGGCTGATTAAGGATTACGTCTGCTCAATTCATTACCACCCTGGGAAAGGAAACAAGGTGGCAGATGCATTAAGTCGACAAGACCATGCTAGCTTATCCATGATGAGGATCAAAAAAGATCCTATATTTATGGATTTACAAAGGATGGATCTTGGAATTATAATGGAAGTGGAAAAATCGTATCTTTCTCAAATGAATGTTCAGCCATCTATACATGTGATGATTAAAGAGGCACAGAAAGAAGATGTAGAGTTACAAAAAAAGGTGAGAAATGTTCCTGAATTCAACCTTGATTGTGATGGGATAATAAAGTTCAGGAATCGGGTTTTTGTTCCTCCCATCCCCGAATTAAAGAAGGAGCTGCTGGATGAGGCTCATAGTTCTTCATTCTCTATTCATCCTGGAAGAACAAAGATGTATAGGGACCTGAAAGAGTACTTCTGGTGGGATGGCATGAAAAGAGAAGTTGCTGAATATGTCTCTCGATACTTGGTTTGTCAACAAGTTAAAGATGAGAGACAGAAGACTAAGGGGATGTTACAACCATTACCCATACCCGAATGGAAATGGGAAAACATCACTATGGACTTTTTCACAGGACTTCCAAAAATATCCAAAGGCAATAATGCTATCTGGGTCATACTTGATCGTCTTACAAAGTCTGCACACTTCATTGATATTAGAGAGGATTTCTCTCTAGATCAGCTTTCTAGGATATATGTAAAGGAAGTGGTAAGATTGCATGGATTACCACTTTCTATTATATCTGATTGGGATCCGATATTTACCTCGATGTTCTGGCAAAGTCTTCAGCATACTCTGAATACAGAGTTGAGTTTCAGCATTGCTTATCATCCTCAGACAGACGGTCAGTCTGAGAGAACAATTCAAACTCTAGAAGATATGTTGAGAGCTTTCTATATGGATTTCAAAGGTGGTTGGGATCAATACCTACCTTTGGTGGAATTTTCTTATAATAATAGCTTTCACTCCAGTATTCAGATGGCTCCTTATGAAGCTCTCCATGGAAAGAAATGCAGGACTCCAACTTTCTGGGATGAAGTTGGGGAAAGAAAGCTATTAGGACCTGATCTCGTTGATGAAATGGCAGAAAAGGTCAGATCTATTCAGCAACACATAAGAGCAGCTCATAGTCAACATAAAAGTTATGCCGACAACCGAAGAAAAGACCTAGAGTTTGAAGTGGGTGATAAAGTGTTCTAACGAATATCTCCCTGGAAGAGGGTCATGAGATTTGGAAAGAAGGGGAAGTTGAGCCCTAGATATATCGGTCCATTCGAAATACTGGATCGTGTTGGGAAGGTAGCTTACCGATTGGCGCTTCCACCAAATCTCTCTCAAGTACACGATGTGTTCCATGTATCTCTCCTGAGAAATTACATACCTAATCCTTCACATGTACTCAGCTCAAAAGTTGTACCGCTGGAGAAAAATCTTTCTTATGAAGAACAACCAAAAGATATTCTGGATCGTAGCGAAAAAGCCCAACGAAACAAGACCACTCGCTTGGTGAAAGTTTTATGGAGGAACCACCAATTAGAAGAAGCTAAATGGGAACTTGAGGATATGATGAGGGAGAGGTATCCTCATCGTTTTTGTTACAAAGTGATGAATTTCGAGGGAGAAATTTATTTTAAGGGGGGTAGAATGTAACACCGGAGAATTTTATGAGAAATATTTTGTTTTTATGTTATATAAATCATCAAAGTAATCTTTCACTACACAAAACACTTGTTTGACTTGCTTTACACGCAATCACGACCTTCCTCGATAGCTTGCGTCGTACGCAATACCGAGTTTCACTAAAAAACAATATGCTATTAAAACTAGCCGTTATGAATAGTATTAACTGAATTTTGAATTTTATAATATTTTAATTCAACTTATACATTTTCTAGAATGAGGTATAAAAGCAAAATCAGTTTTTTTGGATAAAAGACGTATTTTTCAAAAAATGCAGTTCTGCCGCCTTTTGATGGCGCACCCACATTAAATCTAGTTTTTGACATGTTTATAAGTTCAATTTGACAAAATAAAATTCTTCTTTTGAATCGGGGTATAAAAATTTACTTTGGATAAATTTCTGATATTTTTCTGATAACTTTCATATTTTGATGAATAGTAAAAATATGCTAAATTTTAATTAAAAACAACTTTTTTCATTGAGATAATTTATATGGAAAAATTATAATATTGAATGTTTTTAAAGTATAAATAGAATATATTTTTACCATTTAATATAATTTATGTCATTATCATTAATTTCACATTGAATTCATAGGTAAAAACATTTCAATCTTTGGCAATGTTTTAACTTCTAAAACCCGTTCTCTTTACAACGGGATTTATTTTAAATTAATTGCTGCAACTTATATGTTTTGAATTTTGAAAAATGGATTCCATATTCAGAATCAATGGGTCCAAATTATGTTAATAGGCTACTTTTTTATTTTTTGGCATTATGAATAGTAACTACGGTAAATTTTATTTACTATAGTTAAAGGTAAATCGGGTAATTAAGGGTAAATATAAGATTATAAAATTACTCTAACACCTATCAAAATCATATTGGATGACTAAAAGTCGACCCATATCACCTAAGGGTCGGATTAGATTCATTTAATGGACTTTTGTCCATGAAAATAATTTAATTATTATTAAAACCAAAGAATGTGAAAACATGTCACTTTCTTAAATCTTATAAGTATAATAATTTTAATTTGGTGATAAACTTAATGAAACTTCGAACATGAAAAGTCTCCAGAAATCGAATACAATTATCTACATCATAGGAATTTATTTATAATTTTTAGGGATTAAATAATTATCATTAATTATGACACAATAGTGATGTTGAAATTATTTTATTAATTAAAATATCAAATAAATTGTTTTAAAAATATTAAAATAAATAATATATGAACTATTTAATGTGATAAACTAATTTTCTAGTTACATATGACATTTTATGAATCTATTAAAGCTTTTATTTGGAACATATCTTCTATATATATTTTATTTAAATTCAAATAAATGAATAGTGTCAAAATTGACACTATTGTTATTTTATAAAAATAACATATTATAAAATTGTTTAAAAATCACAAAATTATTTAAAAATTATAAATTAAAATTTATATGGTCGAAACTGTCATAAAGTTTCAAATTATGGAAAATTCACAACACATATGTAATTATTTATAATAAATTAAAATTTAGAATATTATTACCACAAATAAAATTAAATTGATAAATAAGGATAAATCAGGTTGATAATGTTTAAAATAAATTCATAACATGTCTAAATTTTATTGGTTGATGATATTAAAACCCTATCTCATCTAATATTTGGATATGAGTCATTTGGGAAGTTTTTAAGTGGGGTTGGGATTTAATATAAACTAATATTTCTTATATTTCCAAAGGTTCCCCTCTCCTCCGTTATAAAAGGGCACCTCCTCCCTCTCTTCCTCACACCAATTTGAGCATTCAAGCTCGGACAAACCCTGCTCATTTAACTTCCCCACATCCTTATAAACCTACTAGAGGCACTGGTCTTATCAAAAGACCAACTCTAGTGCCTTAAGAGAAAGTTTAAAGGAGGCACTTCGAGAAAGAGGTAATACCTTCTTCCATTTTCTTCAAGTTCCATTCTTCTTCTACTCCCTCTTCTTTAGTTGTTTCATTATGAGGTAATAACATAAGTATCACTCATATAATAATATGTTATTATAAATATGAAACAACCCTATTTCACCTCTTATCCATCCTACGGAAAATGAAATCACCGCGCGTGCGTACGTACGAAATACCGTCTCCACGCCGTGGTGTAATCTATTTTCCACCACCACCTTACTTGAATGTGTATAAGGGTGAAAGTAATGAATATATATGATTATTTTAAAGTGGTATTGATTCTGAAATAGTATACATACACTTCAATAAAATTCCACGATCATGGGAATGATATCATCGCTCGTGCGTACGTACGGAATACCGTCTCCACGATGTGATGTGATTCATTCTACATGATCTTCATTGCATAATGATTATATAAATGAATTGAATGAATAAATATGATATATATTACACTAATACCATTATGTAGATGAGGTATATATAACCTAAAGATAAGATTAAGAATATATTCGACAAACACGCATAAGAACAAAAAGTAATAAACACCCGAATAACAAGTAGTAATGAAATATTACTAATAAGAAGCTAAGAATATAACCATATATGATATCATAACAATAATTATGATTCTGGAATAAGTCAATAACATTATTTAAATCATTATACAGTAGGTTCAGACACTTACGAAGCAAATCGGACCTAAGGTAAGGGAAAATCTCGCAATCTCAATTTTTATCCGAGATTGTTTATACTTCAGAAATTACTGGGGTGTATTTTATCATCCACATCCATGTTTCCTCAATATGTAATATTGTTCCATCCACCTACAATTTTTTAAATCCAATTTTACCCTTTGGTGAGTTTTTAGTAAAAGATATGAAAGGAATATTTTTTCGTTTTTCGTACGAGGTACTTTTTGACTTTTCCGACAAAAGTACGAGAAGAATGTTTTTTTAACTTATACGGCATGAATGGATTTTTAAAACATTATATCCAAGAAGCTTCCTTTAGAAGTTTTCAAGTTTATTTTTAATCAAATTCTTTTAGTTTAAAATTTTATGACATGTTAAAGAAAGGAAAATGTTTTTGAAGTAGAAAGGATATTTTCCTCAAGAATGGAGTTCAAGTGCTTTATCAAAATTATTTTCCATCTAAGATAATATAGGGTTCTGTTTCTATCCCTATTATTACATTGATTTGATTATGTTGTGATGGAATTATTTTTATGAATTCCTTTATCTTATATGATTTTTTATGATGTCATGTTGTTTAAGAATCCCATTTTTACTACATGGGTTATGCAATGATGTATGATTTATGATTTTGTGGAACACATAAGAATGGTATCATTATGGGATGGGTGGGACCTATATCTCCCTCCAATGCATTGGGTAAATATTTTATATATCATGAGATAGACATGGCTGGAACGATAGGTTATACCGGTTCAGTGAAACATGACTGAAACGAGGAGTGAACTCGGTTCAGAAATGGACTTTGTCCACTAAGATAGTCTTGGCAATGAGTGTTGACTAATAAGAAATGATTCTCAATGATTTTGTGTGTATACCACAAAGTTTCATCTTTTACGTTATGATTATTGGGATTACATTTCACTTCCATGATTTATCCCATGTTATGAAATTATGATCTCTTTTGCAGGGTAAGATTTCCCAAATGTTATGTTTTTATTTTAATGTGATTGATATTTATTTTGTTTACCCTTACTGAGCATTTGAGGTCACCTTTTTGTATGTTTTCTTTCACTAGGTCAGGAAGAAGGTTATTAAGTAAGATATGCCAAAAGGGACTATAGATATGATGAAATAAATGGGAGACAGTGTAGATGCTTTATGAACCAGTTGTTTATGTTTCCCAGTTTCTAAATACACTATACCTATAAAGTCCTTTCATGGTTTTGTTATATGTTGTAATAAGTGTGATTCAATTTTGAAGTAATAAAAATGTATGTAAAGTATTGGTCGTTATATATATCATCTATACCCACTGATATAAAATATGAAATCCATTTTATCATAAAAAAAATTTAGTGTAATAAACATTAAATTTAACATCAGTGCTTGTAACATGTAAAAGTCCATTTTTAGAAAAAGTATATTTTTAAACCAAATATTTATATGAGGAATAAATTTATCAATGTATTTTATTTTCATGATATTTATTATCTTATTACAAAAAAATAAAATTTGTGTGACTTTAAAATCAATCCAATACCAAATCTAATGCAAATTAATTTTAATTAAATGAAATAACTAAAACTGTTTTTATTGGAAAATATTATTTATGTTTTTAAACATAAGTTTTATAAATTCAAAATAGTGTTTTGAATTGTTTTTTACTACCTAAATAATTATTGTATCATAAAAAATTTCACATAAGTTTTTAAGTAATACATATTATTGATATAGTGATAAACACAATGCTTTTAGTAAAAAACTATATTTTTAACTATCCAACTAGAAATCAATTATTTTAGAAAAATATAGAAAATTATTCCTAAGATAATTTTAAAATTTTAAAATTAAAAAGAAGTTATTTTTATGGAATTATAATTATTAAAATTATATATTTATTAATTGAAATACAATAATATATTGAAAAGCTTTTTTATTGAAAATTTTATTTTGAAACTTCATGTATCTTTAATATTATTACGTATGATTTTATAAATATTTGATTTTTGACATATTGGAATATAACTAAAAATATTACAAATTTTAATAAAATTTTAACTATGTTCAATTTAAAATTTTAATGTAAAATCCAATAAATTTTTTTAAATTTTCTTTAAAATGAAACATTTTTAAAATATTAAATAAAAAATTATAATATGTAACTATTTTAATTAAATATTTTCTTTTTATTAAATAATGATTATTTTATTCATGAAATTTCAATATGTTATGGTTTATTTTATTCAGGTGTTTCATTATTTTTGTTTTTTCTACTAACAGAAGATATCAAGGATAATTTTAATTTAAAGGATTAAAACCAGGTTGTTACAACTACACACATTAAATTAATATGGTCCTTGAAATTTTAGTCATTACATACTGATGGATGTAGGTGAGGGTATTCTTAACATATTCATCTGTCAAGATATACCGTGTAATATGATGTCTATCTTACTCTCTTATGAAATACCATGTTACTTATCATTCGTCAAACAATATTAATCATTCATATAATCATATACCCGAGTATGTACATAGCATGATGATATATTCTTCATAACATACCTTTCCCAAAAACACATGAATCCCCCAGACATTAAATCAATAAGAAAAATTTATTATTTAAAAAAATTACATTTTCTTTAACCCAAAAAAGGTATGAATCTCTTGGTTATAAAATCACACACTAGCCAATATATACCAGAATTTGAAAAATTCAATGAATTTCACCAAAACAACCATCAATTAATTTTTAATCCCAAGGTTAATAATATGATCTAACATAATTTTTCAAAATCAATCAGCCCTTTATTAACTCAGCATCAAGTATTTATTAAACCTAAGAGTTATATATATACCAAAATAATTTTTTATTTAATATTTAACCCCTGAAATATAACATTGTCATAAAATTACTTCTAAATATTATTGATACCATTTAATATATATATTTACAAACCATTAATGTAAAAATAATGAAGAAAAATCCTTATATTTTTTACATACTCCATATAAATTTCGGAATATACCAGAGTATAATTAATAATTATCACTCACTAATGAAAATGTACAAGAGTATCATGATTTTATTTATATTATTATATCAGCCTCACTAAATTAGGTAAGACAAGGATACCTAACTTCTTCATTATAATATTTTCTCGATACATACATTTTTAGCTTCGTTTATTTGATACTGTTTCAAAATAATACTTAAAAAATAGTTATGAAAAAATAAGATAAAAGGAATATTTGAATATGAAAAATAAATCATAATATGTCTTTTCTAATGACACATTAGTCTCATCTATTTATAGCTTTAGTTCAATATAATTTTATTAAATTTAGGTTCTCCTAGGAATATCATCCCATTTATAAAAATAACATCCCCAAATTTATCATAAAATTTCTTACAATATTATGATCCTAAAAATATTTTAAATATATGATTTCAAAATCCAACATAACATTTATACCTGAAAGAAAAAAACAATTAATACTTTCCTTAATTTATGAGTGTCTATATTTCCATATGAGGTATCCATGGTCACTTTTCTGTTAGTTTATCTAACCTAAATATATTTAAATTTCTTATAATGATACTTAAAATAAATTTTCATTAACTAAAAAATATCACCCAATAGTTCCAAACCAGGTGTGAAACTAGTCATATTTTGTGTGAAGTAGGTGTCAATTGATTTAACACCCAACATGCCATTTTCTGGGTTATTACCCTTTGCTACATCTATTCCAAATCCCACATTCACATGTTATATCAAGTCATGGTTGTTATTTCTCAGAGAACCAAAAAAATCATAATTTTACCCTATATTTATTATTATTTCCAGGGTTTTCTCTAAATACCTCTTATAACAATCCCTAAACAATATAATAATATTGAATATAACCAAATGTTGGGTTTTCTATAATTTTTATACTATGACCAATCATAACTTATCTATACATAAATACCTTAATAAATCTTAATTTATCTTCAATCACTAACATCCTAACAAAAATATTTATCTACACCCTCCTTTGATACTAACAAAAGGAACCCATACTGACACTCTCAGATCGAATGCTAAAAACAACATACTTTACTGACCATATTTGATATAAATCCTCAATTAAAATAAATTTCACATATAATGTAACATTTAAATTATAAGGATATTTTAATATTTATAGTTTTAGAGATCTAAAATAAAATATTAAATCCCAAAACCCATGTTCTCTGTATCAATATTTTATTTTTTCCATTATATCGGATACTACTTAATCCATAATTAATCTTCAATATATCAAAAAAATATCATCATAAGAAAATATTTTATACATTTTATACTATTCCTATTTTCGTAACCTGATGAAATAGAAACAAAAGAAAGGGTGAGATTATATTCTTAGTAAGGGTAAAAATAAGTGTTAACAATAAAATATTATAACTAAGAATAAAATGATATTATTGTTATAATCCTGATATATAAAAAACCTATAGAAAAAAGATCAAGTATTATAAATCATGGATTAAGTATTTGATTAACAAAAGAATTGAATCAAAAGAGTATGGAAACATGAGTCAAAAAACAAGGGATATGATAATATAATATATTCATGATAAAAAGAATAAAACTATGAAATATCATTAAAATATGGCATTAAAATTATAATAATGAAACATTACTTTAATGGTTCTCACACTTTCACCCATTCTTGTGAGACAACACAATTTTACCTGCATATACATCACCTTCACGAGTCACACACATTCACCCATGCATACTAATAAATAAATTTTACCAGATTATATATATATATATATATATATGTATATATCTTGAGATTTAATCATTTATGAAGTTGATTGAAGGGAGATATAAGACCCACCCATCATTCATCCATAATTACGACCGAAACATAAAAAATTATTCACTTACTATATCTTAAAAAACCCTTGAAAAAATGGGTATCATAAAAATTTAAAATGAGAATCATTCACTTTTATAACATACAGAACCCAGGGAAAGAAAATGAGTTTTATATTTTCTTCAAATATAATCATATAAATAAATAATAAAGAATCAAAATAATATAAACCCATGGAAATAAATTGGTATCCAAATATATTTAGTAACTTTTTTGGTAAATACCATTCAATCAAGATAATAAAGCATGTGGTACTTACACCATATAATTAATGGTTATATAATTAAGAATTTTTTTCCTAATCCATCGATGAATGAAATATAGGTTAACACCCTTCAATCAAAGGAATTAAATATATAGTATTTTAAAAGGGAATTTATTTGGGGAAATGTTTGGATTATATAGTGTGCGTGATTAGGCAAGGTAACGATATATATAGACCATTAACATTATAGATATTTCAAAAAAAATTTAAGATCATCATAAAAATTTGAACATATGAGTCACTTTTAAAAGAAGTTTTTAAAATAATATTTGAATAATTTGGATAAAAATTTACTTTTTAAAATATCCATGAATAACAGATCCTTGAAAATAAGATATAATGGTTTCAAAAAGGTTAAGTGAAAACATAGAAATAAAATTATTTTAAAAAATTAACTTCAATAATAAATCCTTGAAATGACATAAAGGTTATCAAAATAAATGTAGGGTGTAAGATATAATATTTTATTTTAAAGTATGGAAAACCATTTTAATGTTTTGAAATATCATTTTTGAAAACCAATATCATAAAAAGAGTATCAAAAATTACATTTTTAAGGAGTAGAAGTAAAATATATTGTAAATATGATATAACACATAATTAGTTTTCAAAATATAAAGGATAACAATAATGATACTAAAAATATGGAAATTGAAGAAAATAATCATTGAATAGAATGCTAATTTTTCAATATATTGATATAATTTTCATGTGCAATAAATACATTTAGGAGGAAGATCAGAATCAAAGGTTTCATTTTCCTCAGTAATGAAAACTGAACTATTAGGAAATAAACTTTTAGGTTTTTAAAAACCCATATTGGATGAAATAAGATCACATAAAAGGATTATAACTCCATGATGAGAGTTTAGTTAACAAAAACCATATCACCTTTTGTATCTTTTGAATTGAAATTCATTTAAAATAGAAAATGTTATGGTTAATAAAACCAAATGAACACATTAAAATTAAATAATTAGGTAATAATCACACCCTATTAAATATATCATGGTTCACAATAAGAAATGTGTCTCATGAAAATAAATTTGAGATAAATAAATCCTTACCTTAATTCCCTCTTAGTTGAAATATTCTCTAACAACCTGTATCACAAATGTAACTATGTTAATCAAAAATTTACTAAACCTTTTTATATAAATATTATTTTATAAACATTATTTATAATTATACTCCACATATATTTTATGTGAATTATTATCTAATTACAATATTAGGTGTGAGTAATCTTGATTTTTTAAACAGGTTTTATAAAAGATGTATTGTTCTTAATTCCTATAAAAATATCTATCATTACTTGATAATATAATTTATTTGAATTAATGTTTTATAATTATTTATAATGTTATAATTTTATAATATTTTGGTTTTGGAAATGATTCCTAAACATCAAATTGATGATGAACTTGTTTTGATGATTTTTAATGGAAATATGTTGGTATATTAATTAATGAGTTTAATATTTGTGTTACCATTAAAATAACACAATAAGATATTTATTTAATTATTTATATAATATATTATCAGTAATTAATTTCTCATATTCATCTATAAAATTATTTTATTATGTGGTTTAAGTAGTCGGTAAGACCAACCCAAATAATAACATACCATTACTAATGGATGATTATGGTTATAAAAGAAGTTTATTTTTTCAAAATTTCATTATTACATAAGAATAATTATATTATTTAAATTATTTTAAGGATTAGATTCATATTTTAATATATTTTATTAAATTATAATGAGACTAGATGAAAAAGAGATACACGATTTTATAGATGTGGTAGTCCATGCAACACATGATTAATGATTTCATTAATTGATGAATGAGATGGAAATAAGATGGATTATAATTATTTATTATTAATCAAAATTATATTAAATATTTCACATTTATTACACAATTTTTATTTCAAAATAATCAAAGAGATGTGGTGGTGAAAAAATGGAAGCCCTCGCTTTGTAGTGGCGGTAGTCAGCGTAACACATGAATACAAATTTTGTTATTCTTAATATATTTGGAGAAGAACGTTAATATTAATACCCTTAGAATAATAACATTTTGTATAAAATAAATAATTTTTTATTATAAAGGAATTATAAAATTATATTTTGGAAGGTAAAATAGAATGGGATAGAAGTTAAGGAAAAGATTTCTCATATTGAGAACATCATCTTTACCTTAGAATATTCCATAGAAATTTTGGTACTATGAAAATATCCTAGGTTAATAGGATTGACCAGAAGGAACGAGATTTTAAATTAAGGATAATGGGTATAATTTTATGTGCAAATATAATTTTGGTAGTGGTATTTAAGAGGTGGGGAGAAGAATCTTTTATAACTTCATAGAATGACATTTATGTAAATATTTCAATGTAATATAAATAGAGAAAATGTTTCTATTAATTAAAATGTTCCCTTATGAATTTTTCCATTTCTTTATGTTCTGGAAATCAAAACCCAATTTCCTTAATAATACATTCTATCTATAGGGATATTTATATGTAAATTATATTCAAATTGGAATCACTCACTTCAACCATTTCTATAGCTAATATTAACATTTTGTTTAGATAGAATATCTACTGGAACAAATCATATACCAACTAAAACTTAGAATCCTTCACTTTCTCAATTTTTATTTTCCCAAATTTTCGAATCCATTTATTTTATGTTTCTCAAATACAAATCTAACATAAAATATAATCCTATTCACTTCCTCAATTCCGAATCTTCCAAAATTTTAAATCTAATTTAGAGTTCCTTCAACCACAATTCACTCCAAAATACGAATCTTATTTCATTTTTCTCAATTGTAAATCTTCCAAATTGGAGAATCTAATTGTCACTTTCACAATTCAGATTCACACTGATTTTTTAATCTGATTTACCGTGTTTATCAATTATTATTCTCATTTATTTATAAATCTGATTCATATAGTTTTTTATCTGGTTCCCTTTTTTTTAAGAATCCAATTTTATAACTTTATTAAAGTTACTATATTTTCTTAATGTAATGTTTTCATATATTAGGATTTATTCCCACTTAATGTTTCTCATGAAATTTTCTTGTACCAAATGATGTCGTCCAATCTATTATTATATGACCATTTTCACTGCCAGCTATACAGGTCCCTCCGAACATTTAGGGAAAACATAACCATTGGAGAAAACTTTGATCATTGGATATCTCTTTTATAAATACTCGATCGTTTGAAAAATATTAGTACACACACACACTTTTGAATTTTAGAGACACACGAGAGCTCTACCAAAAGTTCCTTTTGTGAAAGCCGTGAAGTGATTATGTTGTGAACAACTTGTTCAGCTTACAAAAAATATATTCAATAATCTTTGTTCTTCTTTGTGTCACACCGATCGTCAGTGATTATAATCGCTGGATTCGAAGATGAAGGAATAGAGAGGTGTTGATTACATTCTTAATAAAGGGATTATAGCTTAAGGATGACATAGTTTTTTATTACCTACTTAATTGAGGGTTTACAAGGATAACAATAAAAACATCGATAAAAATATCCAAGACTTACCCCATTGTTGGTAAGATAGATTTTCTTGAATGTATAAATCAAGGGACATTTATCAAAGGTGTTTTGATACCCCTCTATTTGGGTTAAAAAAAATTTACTCTTTTATATGTACTTTAAATTTCTTCTGAAACTTGTTACAAATAGAAATTGTGTCTTATACTTTCACTTTTCTAATAACTCTAATATATGATTCTATATGTTTTGAGTTAGAATATGGTTTATTTATACTTATTTACTTATTTCATAATAAATCTTTATCATATCTAATGTAATTATTATAAACATTACAAAATAGGGTTTGAGTGAATCTAATTTGATTAACCTTGTTAAACAACATTTTCTTAAGGCTAAAAATGAGTGTTTTTAAAATTACAATTCAACCCCCTCTAGTAATTGAGCATCTAAATCCATATTTCGATCATGAAATTGGTATCTGAGTAGGTATCTATGATATTGATACATAAACATATCATCAAAGAAATATTTTCAATACTCATTTAAATTACTCTTTTTCTACTTCTACAAGTTGTTTATAATTACTTTTATAAACTTTTTGATTACAAATATTTTCTACACTAACTTGTGTTGTGGAAAAAGAATTGTTTTATTACTTTTAAGATGGAAGGAATGAGTGTCGGATCCTTAGATAATATGAATCCTAAAAGACCACCTATTACTAAAGGAAATGATTATAAATAATAGAGAGATAGAATGATGAAATTGATCATTAATGCTAATGTGGATAATTTTGTAATTCTTTCTAGAGATTATAAGATACTTAACAAGGAAGTTAAATCATTTACCAATCAATTAAAGCACTAATATCAGCTGAAATAAAAGGTATGAAATAATTTTATTTCTTCTATGACTATGAATATTTATAGCCATATATCTTCTTGTGAAATATCATACACAATATAGACGAAATTGGAAGCTACACATTTTGGTACTTCTAAATTTATTGAAACTAGGAGAGCCTTTCTTAGAGAAGATTATCATGGTTTTTTCCCTATGGAGAAATTATAGTTAAAGTTAAAAAATATTTATGAATATTGTAAACAGTGTATAATCAATGAGAGAAACATTCCTAGATTATTAGATGATTTTAGATAAGATTATATACATCATGTCTGTTGAATGGGAATTAAAGAAAACATCTATAAACGATTCAAGGAAAGTTACAACAGTAACTATTGATGGGTTATTTTGAAAACTCATACAAAATTATAATATATTAAAGAGAGATGTTAAAATTATAAATAATAATAATTGGATTCTATATTTCACATATACTTCAGATTAGAAAAATTACAAAACTAATTAGAGTGTTGTTATGTTAAAAAAGTCTATGAAAGATGTTATTCAGTCAGATTCAAGTTATAATGATCACTCAGAGAATAAATTATCCAGTATTTCTTGTAGGATTAACAATATAGTTGGAAAGAGGGATTTACAATACTGACATAATAAAAATGAGAATAAAGATAATAAAGACTCCAAAGTTAAATTCTATGAGTGTTAGAAAGTAGGACACATCAAACCTAATTATCCAAGCCTTGAAAGAAATTACAGGAAAGTTAGGATTTCAGAAAGGAATCATAAAATATATTACAATCCTAAGGGAAAGAAAATCTGGAAGGAAAACTATTCATAGAGTCAAAGTGGTTGAGACTCATCTGATGAATCCTCCGATAATGAATGTTCTGGCTAGAAGAATATTGGTCTTATTGTAAGAATACCAATTGAAAACCAAGGTTTCATGGCTAAGGTACACACAAATGAATCCTTAACTAACATATATTTAAGTGCTAATTATCTTGATGAAGAACATTATACATTTATAGATGAAGAACGATACCTGTTAAGAGATAATTATTTAAATTCTTTGGAATATGTATCTTGGTTTTCAATATTTCATGAAAATGATAATAGTAAGATAAAAAAGAAACTTGATAAGAAAAATTCTAGAATCAATGATTTAACGAGAGAAGTATTAGATCATTCTAAAGATATTGATATAAAATATTTTAAATTATTTATATTTTAAAAAAAATTTATGATTTTAATTCTAAAAAGAATAAACTTTCTATGGATTTTGAAAATAGTATTTCTATGAAAAATTTTTCAGTGAATAACAAAATTCTAGAACTGATGACTTTAAGGGAAAGAATTCACTCATTAGACTAAAATATGAAATATTTTTCTTAAATAAAATTATATAAAATTTTACTTATGGTAACTAAAATTTAGATAATATGTTTTTACAATTTCTACCTCTTAGGAATAGTTCTAGATTTGGTTATTTTCACTCAAAAGAAGTTTTCACTCACAACTATTTTGTTCCTAAAAGTGCCCCATTCCAAACTAAGTGTCAAAGTGGTTGACACTGGGTGAAATTTTTTTCTTTAGACAAAAATAAATCCTTCTGATATCATAAATCCAAATTTTCAATGAAAATGATGATTCTTAAGATTTTATTTTCTAACAATTCTGGATCTAAGAAAGTTTAGATTCTCAAAACCTAACTGTTTTATTTTCCAGAAAAAAGGAAGAACCGACAACAGTATATGGTACATAGATAGTGGATGTTCCCAGAACATGAATGGTAACAATTTTTTTTTTAAAATTTTTATTAAGACTAAATGTGGAATAGTCACATTCTGAGATAATTATCAAGGAAAAATTATTTTAATAGGTAACATCATTCTTCTTGGAAAAGACTTAATTTCAATTGGTTTATTTTAAAAAGGTTTTAAGAAAAACCTTATAAGAATAATAAAATTATGTTATGGAAGTTACCTTATGAATTTTTGGAATGATAAATTATTAGTTCATAATTACAAGTAAGAGTTCATTCTTTCTACCCATCAGCATCTTAATTTTTATACACTTATCTTAGAATACCTTAGGAGCCAAGACATACCTTTCCTTAGTGAAATGGAAAACCAATCTTGGTTATGGAACAGAAGATTAGGACACTATAACCTAAAGAGCATATGAAAAATTTCTATTAAAATACATTTTAAGGATCTACCGGATCTTATATTTGATTCATCAAAAGTGTGTGACTCTTGTCATTGTGGAATGAAACATAAGTCAATATTTAAGTCCCTATGTGAAGTCTCAATTTATCATGCATTATATCTAGTGCACATGGACATTTATTGACCTACATAAACTGGATGGATTGGAGGGACATGTTATGTATTAGTTTTAGTTGATGATTAAAATATATTTTCATGGGTCTATTTTATAGAAATGAAATATGAAGACCTTTCTTTTATCAAATATTTTTCATCTAAATTTTAAAATGAGAAAGATTTTCCATTGATAACTATTCGTAGTGATCATGGTGGAGAATTTGAAAATTAAAAATTTGAAACATTTTTTAGTAATAAAGGAATTACTCATAACTTCTCAAATAAAATAAATCCCTAGAAAAAAATGCGTTGTTGAAAGAATAAATTGAATTTTTTAAGAGAAAACAAGAACCATGTTGAGTTAATATGCTATTGAAAAACATTTTTCAGATGAAGTTTTATGTACTTATTTTTATACTATAAATAGAGAACCGATAAATCCATTTACTAATAAAATACATTATGAGTTATAGATACATCTGAAACCAAACATTTTATACTTTATTTTATTTGGATGTAAATTATTCACTTGGGATACAAAATATAACTAAAAATAATTCACTCTCAAATTCGATGTTGGAATTTTCTTAGGATATTACACTACTTCTAAGTCTTATAGAGTTTTAAATAAAAAATCTTGTAATTTATGAGTAAATTGTACATATTAAATTTTATGAAACTAATCCCTTTGTTTTTAAACAACCTCAACCTATATCTTAGGATGTGTTTTCAAAATACGATTAACATCATTTGATAATAGACTCTTCTAAAAGGGATACCAATCAAGGGAATGTTTCTAAAGTATTCACTCCAAAAGATTTTATACCCTATATTGATGAATAGGTTTTAAAAAACCCAAGTTAATTGTTTCTATGGAATCATCCCAATGATATTATCAATGGTGACATAAATCAACCCATAAGGACTATAAGTTCTTGATGAAATAAAGTAGAGCATCTAGAATTTCATTCCCAATTCTAACCCAAAAGTCATGATGACTTTTTGATTGATAATTATTATATTAACACTATGTAAGATTAACTAAATGAATTTTAAAGGAATAAAGTCTCGACCCTGGTTGACAGACCAAATAAAAAATCTATTGTTTAAGTAAAGTTTGTATTTAGAAATAAGTGTGACAAAAATTTAATCATTGTAAGAAATAAACAAAGATTAATTAATAAAGCCTATAATCAAAGAGAAGGAATAGACTATGAATAAACCTATTCTCCAGTAGTTAGACATGAATCTATTTGAGTTCTTTTATCCTTCGAATGACTCATTAACTTAAAACATTTTCAAATGGATGTGAAGTGTGATTTTACTAACAAATATGTTAAAGTATAAGTTTATGTTGAACAACCTTCAAGTTTTGAAGACACAAAATATATTGAACATGTTTTTAAAAATAAAAAAATTTATATGGTCTTAAAAAATCCCTTAGATCCTGGTATGATATACTTACATAATTTTTTTTACTAAAAAGTTCTGTTAAGGGAACTTCTTATCCAACCCTTTTTATAAAGAAAAAATGAACATGTATTGGTTGATTAAATTTGTGTTTATTAAACTTTATTTAGATCAACTAAAAAGTCCTTAACTAATTCATTTTCGAATCTTATGAAATATGATATTGAAATGAGTACGATGGATGAGTTGTCATTTTTCTTGGTTTTCAAAATTCTCAAAAACTAGAAGGATCATATATATATCAACATAATTATATTAAATATATTCTTAAAAAGTATGGATGAGAAAACACTAAAATAATAGGTACTCCAATCGGCACCTTGAATCCCCTTGATCTTTATGAAGATGGGGAACCAATTAATCGAATATATTCTAAAGGTACAATAGGAAGTTTACTAAAATTAACATATAGTCGTCCAGCCTTAGTGTTTTCAGTAGTCTTAGGTTCAAGATATCAATAAAATACAAAATAAACCAATTTATAATATTTTAAAATAGTATTTCATTATTTAAATGGAACTATGGATTTTGGAATTTTTTATTCTTCTGGAAATGATTTTGAACTAAAATGATTTTTGGATGCTGATTTTGGTGGTTGTTTTTTGGATATAAAGAGTAGATTTTTAACTTTTTATTCCTTTGGAGTTTCTTTTGTTTCTTGGCAGTGTAAGAAAGAACACTCTGTAACACTTTGTAGTGCTGAAGAGAAATATGTAGAAGTTGGAAGTTTTTGCGCTCAAGTGTTGTGGATGCAACACAAACTCATAGATTATGACATGAGTTTTTCTAAAACTAAATTACTACGTGATAAAACTAATTCCATAGCCCTAAGAAAAAACCCTTCACATCAATCTCATTCAAAGAAGATTTATATTAGAAATCACTTCCTTAGGGATCACACACATAAAGGAGATATTATTTTACAATTCATCTGAATGCCAGAACAACTTACCAATATTTTTACAAAATCATTACCTTATGATAGATTTGAATAAATTAAATAAATGTTAGGAATGATAACTATAAAGTAATCATTAATATCTAATTTTTGTTAAAAATATCTCATGACATTAAGATACTCATTTTCACAGGGGTAGTACACTTTATTTCTTCAACAAAAGTTTCCTAATCTAAAAAAAGTTTTCAGGACCTATCAAAATTTTTTGGAACCTAAATAAAGTATTTTAACTCAAATAAAACATTTTAGAATCTATGATTTATAATAAGAATGTTATCAAACATGAAAAAAACTTCTAAGAACTCTGTCATGTACTTTATCTTACCAACTACTTCTTAGATTTCATTTATGTTTATTGGTATTTCAATATTCTTTTAAGAGAAACCTCAATTGATTAATCTTTCTTTAAATGCATTTTAAATCTATAAAACCTCAAAATATCAGAATCTATTGAACCTTATTTGGTTTAATATCAAATTTTAGATCTGATTTTTTTTTATTTTCAACTGTTGGATTATCCTTGGTAGATGAACCATCACCACGATACTGATATAAAGGAGGTTACTCCATGTCTCCCACATCGATCTCCATCTTTGTTTCTTGGGTTGCTGCTGCCCTTCAATGTCTCTGTTTCGATTTTCAGATCACTTTATAAAGTTCCATATTTCTCTTTATATATATTCTCAAACATCAATGCCTGGAAAAGCATTCAAAGATTGGTTCATTTACAAATAAATGTCATTTGTTAAGAATTTCTTCCTTATGTATGGTTCATTAATAAGAAATATAATAAAGTTCCAAGGATGGGAAAATGTTTTCTTTGAAAAAAATAAAAGGGAAAAAGATCCTTTGTATGCAAAATTGTTTATTGAATTTTATGAATTAGATTAACTATTCAATGAAGGGGGATATGATAACATATAGATTAAATGTTATGGGAAAACGATTCTATGTCTTATAAGAATGATGAAGATATTTATATGATACCGTAAAATGGTGAAGCCAATTACCCCTCTCAGAAGTTCCCATATTCCAAATAGTTATTTAACAAAGATAAGTATATTGATTTAATTGGACTTCATAGAGTAAATAAGTCAAAGAATTAAAACTTATTGACTAACTACATGATCATGGATTTATGGATGGAAGGCCTATTACTACCAATAAAAAGAGACAAGGACACCTTGAAAATAACATACATCTTCATGATGTATTTTTTTAATATAAAGAATATTAAATTAGTGAATTATATCTTTCTCACTATCTATAAGATAAAGTATGATTCTATCAAGTCTATCATCCAATTGTTTCAAGATACCCTAAATAATATGATGGAAAACTACTTGAACTATTTCAATATTACCTGTATGACAAAGAAAAATAAGTTAAATTTTTTTCTTTTAAGTGATGAAATAATTAAATGAATGAAATATTATTTTATTGAAAAGACAATGAAGTGTTTTAATTTAGCGGGCAAGCCATGAGAAGAAGGGGAGAGCATTAAATCAGAACTGAAGAAAAGAAACTCTCATTTAATGGAACCATAGAAATCAAATAATGATTACAAACCAATAATGTTTCAGAAATAAAAATTCTTCTTAATTGAAGTTATAACAAAGTGGAGAAAATAAAAAGAGATAAAGAAAGAATGAGATGTTGTGTTTTGGATAGATCCGGATGACACTAAAGCTTTGAAAATTCAATAAGTAGACGAACTTGAGAAATAAGAAAAGAATAATAAGATTAAGAAAATTCAAAATGAAGGATAGATAATTTAACCCCTATTAAAGATATACAAAAGGCCTCAGAACAAATTTTTGTTCCATAATTTTTTTACACGGAACAGAACTTCCTCAACAATAACAACTAGTGGAAGTAGAGTATATCTCAATAGTAAAAGTAAAGGAAGTTTTTTCTGTACCATTTCTGATTGTACATAAATATAATAAAGAAGAAGAATAATAAAATATCCATGAAAAGTAAAAAAATGATGAGATAAAGTAAATTAGGGAAACTCAGAGATAGATTTAATATGACAAGTTATCTATAAGAACCTCTCAAGCCTCCTCTTCTAAGATTAATTTAGTAGATAAACCAGCTCACACAGCTAGAAAAACATGCTACAACCACAGATCTATAGCCACGGTTTTAAAACCGTGGAAATAGGTGGCTACGAACACGGTTATGTATCCTATAGCCACAGTTTTAAAACCATGGATATAGTTCTCTTTTCATGGGCTATAGCCATGGTTTTCAAAACTGTGGCTATATCCCACAACTATAGCCATAGTTATGTGGCCTATTGCCACGGTTTTCAAAACCATGGCTATAGGTCTCCCGCCCTTACGTGGGAGAAAATATTTCCTACCAAAAATGGCGGGAAGAACTATTGCAATAGTTTTTTAGGATATTTACACCATTTTTAATAATATATATAACATATTATATAGATATATAAACAAAAGCTTAGGTGGTGTAGTGGTTAGGGCGCTGGAACACGAAGGGAAGGTGGTGGGATCAAATCTAGCTAGGGACATATTATTTTTAGGCTATTGCAACAGTTTTCTTGGGTTATAGACACGATTAAAAACATGGAAATAAGGCCTTATTACCACGGTTAAAACCGCGACCATTGGTCAACTTCCACGGTTAACAACAGAGACACCAATTTCCATGGTTAAAACCATGCAAATAGGCCAGACCCTACTACCATGCCGATAGCACCCATGGTTGGGAAAAACTATGGCATAAGCCGATGTCCATAGTTTTTGGCCCTATTGCCACAGTTTTGAACTGTGGAAATAGCCTTTTTTTTCTATTTCTGTAAGAATGATAATATTGTTTAAAGTTAAGTTCAAAAACATCCCTACGATGATAAAGATAATGAATATGATAATGATGATAATGAAGAATAATAATATTATGATGATAATATTATTCAAGTTTCTAATGAATGTTAAGAAAATCAGAAGCCTAAGAAAGTAGCCACAATGAATGACAAAGGGAAGAAAGAATATGTTGGCACATATATTCATGTTGCTTCAAAATCAGAAATGTCTTCCTCCTACTTACTTGAAGACTTTATAGTTTAGTATTTGAAGAAGTTTGTCAACTATATTCTGTATTTACCAAAAATTGAGTTAGGATTTGAGATTATTGAAGAATTATTAAATATGAAATCGTACTCAATAAACCGTTTCATGGAAGAATTGATAAAGATTGAAGTAGAATTCAACAACTTTGTGCTAAATTATGATTCTCATAAGAAAAATTATATAGATATGAAAAAATGGTCAAGACATATCCTCCAATGGCCCTAAGGCCTTCCTTTTTTATTGATTTTGATAATCCACCTTTCAAGGGGTGAGGTGGAACCCTTATAAGGCCCATAGACAAAATGGTCAAAACATATCAATTTTGATCTAAATATTTTCGATGATATGTTCAAATTAATAAATAAATGCCATCAATTAATTTAAAGACAATCTCAACGATATTTTAAACAGTTTTTATATAATTTGAAAGAATAACAAGATATTATATTTTAAGAAGATATAGAATTAAATGGTAAAATAAATTCTCTCATTGTTGAATTGAAAAGAGTGATGTCTTACAAAGAAAATTTGTTTTAAAACCCTAAGTCCCAAGATGAAATTATTAATATCTAGTAAGAAATGATTCAGAATCTTGAGAAGAAGAATCACAATCAAGAAGAGTTCCTAGCGATGTTTCAAGATGACCTTAAAGAGTTTATGAAGTTAAAGGCCATAGTCAAAACCTAAATACAAAAGATGGATTTATTTCATTTAATCCTATCTTTTTTTTGTAAAAATTATTTTCAATAATAATCAATGTTTATCTTCTTTGTTTTTGGCATATGTTTCCAAAAATTTTCAGGTATATTATATCATTCCTTATTTCTTTTTGTAAATTACTAAGGGGGAGAAGAATGTTTTTAAAAAATATTAGTTTAAGGAGGAAAACATAAGGAGGATAATTGTTATAGAATACATACTTATGTAAGGGATAAATATTTCTTTAAAGACAAAATTATAAAGTTAGAATACGATCCTTAGAATGATTTCATCACTAAAGGGGGAGTTAGTCATATTCATCTTGATTCATAAACTAATGGGGAGATAAGTTCTTCTATTATGTTAAAATATAATGTCTTTCGGTCCTCATATTCTTTTCTTAAATTGATTTTTTGAACTTTCCAATAAAGGGTATATTATTATATTAAAATTTTATGCATAACTTTTCCATTATTTTTTGTTTTTGGAAATGAAAAATGCATTTTTAAATAATACTTTCTATCTATAAGTAAAATTATATATAAATTATATTCCGATTGGAATCATTATCTTTCACCATTTTTATATATAAGCATAACATCGCTTTTACGACATAATAGCTAATGGAAGAAATTAGATCATTACTAAAACTCAGAATCCTTCAATTTATCTTTTCCAATTCACCTAAATTTTCAAATCAAAATATTAATATTTCTCAAACCTAATTTGCACAAAAAAAACAATTCTGATTCACTTCCTCAATTGAAAATCATACACAATTTTGAATCCGATTCACAGTTCCTTAAATTATGATTCACTCAAAAATGTGAATCCGATTTCATGTTTCTCAATTCTGAATCTCGCAAATTTTAGAATCTGATTCTCACTTTTTCAATTCCTCTTCACAAACATTAATGAATCCGATTTATTATGTTTGTCAATAATTTAATATTCCGATTCCCATAGTTTCTAATCTGATTTCCTTTTTTTATGTATCTGATTATATATCTTTCTTAAAGTTACTATACTTTCTTAATGTAATGTTTTCATATATTCTGATTCTTACGCACATAATGTCTGTCATGATATTTGCTTGTACTAAACGATTTTACCCAATCTATAGTTATATGACTGCTGTAAGTGCCCGCTGTATAGGTCCCTTTGAAATTTCAAAAAAAAAAATTGATCATTGGAGGAAAATTCGACAATTGGAGATCTCACATATAAATACCTGATCATTTGGATGAGCTCAATACACATACACACATTTTGGATTTTGGAGACATGTAAGAGATCTGCCAAAATTTCCTTATATAGAGTCAATGAAGTGATTATGTTTTGAAGAGCTTGTTCAACATACTTAAAATATTCAATAAGATTTGTTCTATTTTTTGTGACATCGATCATTGGTGATTACAATTGAGAGCTTCCAGGATGAAGGAATATAGAGCTTCCAATTACCTACTTAATTAAGGGCTTCCATCTGAAGGAAAATAGAAGTGATGATTACTTACTTAATTAAGGGATTATAGGGATTGAAAGAAAGACACTGATATTGATATCAAGGTCTTACCCTAGTGAGGATAAGAGAAACTTTTATGAAAGTATTTGATTTAAGGTAGAATATTGTTTAAGTATACCTGTGTGCTTATTTCCATCCACATATTTATCATATCTAAGGTAATTTTTATTGACCATACAAAAGAGGGTTTATATGAATCTAATTTGTTTAAACTTGTTAAATTTTTTCTTAATGTTAAAAACGAAAATTTTTAAACATACAATCCAACCCCTCTTGCAATTGAGCATCTATATTAATATTTTGATCCTATATTTTCACATGTTTAGTTGCTAAAAAATTGGAAATAATGGAGTGAAAGATGATACAAGGACTATAATATCTTGAAGATTCAATTATAAACATTTTTTAACAAGTTTCAAGTTATTTAGACATCTATTTATTACTTTTATTATTTTATATTTTACCGCGGCAACAAGTTTTTACATAAGTAATTATCATTTAATGCCTAAAAATAAATTTATCCTTATTATATAATTTATACCTAATGATTAAAAAAATATGAAATCAATTTTATCATATAAAATTTATACATGAAATTGAAACTGATTTTAACATTACCGCATGTAATGTGTAAAAACCCATTTTTTAGAAAAAGTGTATTTTTCAAATTAAAATTTATACATAGAATAAAATCACTAATTTGTTTGATTTTAATTATATTTATTAGTTTATTATAAAAAAATAAAATTTAAGTGGCTTAAAATTAGAAAAAAACTAAATTGTACCAAAATAATTTTTTATTGAAATAAAATACCAAAATATATATTAGAAAATATTACATAGTTTTTCAAACATAAGTTTTATAAATTAAGAATAATATTTTAAAATTTAAAATTTTAATACTTAAATATACAATTAGTCATATAAAATGAATTAATTTCTTAAGTTATACTTTATTTTTTGTGTAGTCATAAATCTATGATTTTAGTCAAAAATGAATTTTTAATAATTCGACTAAAAATGAATTATTTTTAACAAATATGAAAAATTAACCCTAATATAATTTTGAAATTTTAAACTAAAAAATAAAGTTATTTTTACAAAATCCTAATTATAATTTTTATATTAATTTATGAAAATAAAAAATATAAAAAAATATATATTTATAGAAAAATAACATTTTAAAAATCAAGTGTCATTAATATTATTTCATATAAATTTATAAAAACATTAATGTTGACATATTAGTTTATAAATATAGTTATGACCTATTATAATATTATTTTAACTAAGATCAATTTAATTTATTAAGTTAAAGAAAACTACCATTTTTTAAAAAGGGTCTTCGATAAACATTCTTTTTAAAATATTAAAGAAAAATAATAACATCTTACTATTTTAATTAATTATTAAATTTTAATTTACTAATGATTATATTATTCAAGAAATTTTATTATGGTGTTGTTTTTTACCCGTGTCATGTTGGGTGCTACAGAGCTATAACATGTTCTTCTTTCATGAGCACATCATGGTTCTCATTTATGTTTACCCATGTTTCAAATATAGTTGTACAATGGAATGTTTGTTTGAATACCATATCTATCAATGATGAATTTATAATTTTCTATGCTTTTTCATCACATACCATTTTTTTGAGGTCTCTAATATTGTAATCATGATGAATAAAATAAATAAATTCTTCTCCATGATTCCATAGATAATAAAGTATACAATTATTATCAGTTTCAAAGTTAGATCCATAAAAATATGATCCTTAAAATAAAATTCCATTAGTGACATTAATTTAAAAACATGACTTGGAATATTGAAATATACCTTAAAACCTATGGGACAAGACACAAATATTTGCGACCACTAGGGTTTGTAGTGAGTCCCAAGGCACCATAATAGTGTAGGTGTTAAATTATAGTGATATAAAATTTAAATTCCTTCTCTTAACCCTTACCCATTATTGGATATTTTTTACATGTGAATATGAATTCATTTTAATACCTCTCTCTATTGAATACATCAACACCTTATAAATAGTGCATATATAAAAATTAAAACACATAAAAAAACAATGATATTATTTGGTTCACCAAAAAATTGATAAAACCTAGGAGTATACACATAATGATATGATGGTCTTAAAAAATGTACTATCACATACCATTTGAGTGAATATAAAAAATTGGAAACAGTAAATACTCATAAATGATCACTCCCTTTAAGATGATTTTTGGATGGTGTACCATCGCCAAAGGTTCAGTCCGTTTCATTCTATCACCGCTCACTACTTCAAAGAAGAATTAACATGATATGGGAATGTATGTTTCAAGAAAAATCAGTATAAGAAAAATGATATAAATATATCCATAAATAGAGATTCGGTGCTCTTTTTTCATTTTCATAATGCCACCTTACTTCAAAATACATATATGACATAATCTATGATAATTGAGTTGTCCTAATATCTTCCACACATTATTTAAATTATAATCACCTCCCCCTTCAAGTATCCAAATCAGATCAATTCATTGTTAATATAATTTATTATATTGAGCCCTATATACATATCCCATATACACTTATCCAAATATGTAAATGATTCTCTAAAAATGAGTCTCTCTCACAAAGAACCATATATTTAAAGTTTATATTGGGATGTATCCCTCCTCCATATTTATATCTATCCATAAAATAATAATTAATAGAGTATATTCAACATCAAGTGATGGTAGAAAGGGCTAGTATCTCCCAAATTAATCAATCCATGTGTCACCACCATAATAATATAGATTTTTCATCAATAACTCCACCTCTAATGTTCAACCATATCTTGGTTAAATATTCCTATTTCCTTCAATTCACCCTACACTAATATCTACAAAAATATCTAGTGAAATATTTCATTTTGAATAGATTTTCATGACAATAAAAAATACAGAACCATTATCAATTTGGTTAATGATTAATCTCACGATAATAAATTTTCATGAACTTTTATTGTTGAAATAATAAATTTTTTCAAAAATTGATCCATAAAATTTTAATATATATCTTTCAATTTCTTTCTAAATAATTAAATGTGCAATCATGATGAAATTCCAACAATGTTAAATGTTCTAACATAGAATGTTTATATAAAATATTGCCTTGAAATATCAGAATGATTTTATCTTAAAATCCCCCTCTTATTTTCTTTAACATATCTTTTTGAATATATCCAAAATATCTATATGAAATTATTCCAGTAAAAACCACTATGATTCACTCAATTTTTTTTTTCAAAATTCACCCAAAATAATTAATTCAAACTTCCATAAAAATATCTAAAAGTGTATATAATTGAAAATATGATGTAACCATCCAATATTTATTATTTTCTCAAACCATGGAATGAACATGATAAACTGTAGTGGTTTAATTGTTAATGAGTTTTAATGAAAAGGACATGGTCAACCAAATCCATAACTCTTAATAAATTTGAAAATTTCCAACATTGAAATATTAAATTTGAGCCACACCATGATTTGGCACTCTACAAAAAATAGTATGGTTATGTTCTCCACAAACGAAAAAATCATCTCTAGAAACAAATCTGAATCTATGATGTCCACAATGAACAAGATCACATATTTTTTTAAAAAAATACCAAAACACCTATTAAATCATTATTATCCATTTCTAGAAAAAAAATCTAATATGATCATCACTTTTCCAGGATCTCTAGAACAATGTGGTTGAATCAAATTCCAGATTTTCTAAAAATATGGGGGAACCATGATCAATATTCTTTCCTAGTCCCAATATACCACCACAATTTTAATTTGCAAATGATATTTATAAGAAAAATGTTATCATTACATATAATCCATGGATTTTGTATAATTTTTTTTTCAAAAATTTCCTCCACCATGATGGTGGATTCAATAAAATGGTGTGGTTTATGTCATCATAACATTTTACTCACGAGGATTTACCTTTATCTACATCCCTTCATTCTTTGATACACCTAAAAAACCAAAACCTCTAAAAAATATAGAATAATGATCAAGGTTTTATAACCATGAAATATCCCACCTCATTTTGACATGGTTTTAACTCCTTCAAAAAAAATATTTATACATCTCTAACTCCAATAGAAATTAATAAATTCATAAGATAGGCTAGAATAAACATCTTTGACCTCCAATAAAAAACAGATCATGAATCTTATTTCTTTTGGATTTATTCAAACTCCCTATACCATTCTTATTATTCCCATTCTTGGATATCAATTACCATTTTCCTTTATTTTTCATAGAATCTATAATAAATTTTTTCATGAATCACTACTTTATATGTATTACCTTGTATCTCCATGTACTCCATTTATTATCTTCTTTAACTCTTGGATTATTATTTAATATATTTACAATTACTCTTTTACGCATTAAGTAGTGTGTAATATATATCTTTATCCTTAATTTAATTCCAAAACATATTGAAAAATATTCAATATCAATTGTTAACAAATCCAACATAGAATTGTTCGTTGTAACACTCATTTAAAAAATAGTATGTTTGTTTTTGTGTTGGA
The DNA here is from genome assembly GCA_963277665.1 of Viscum album. Lineage (NCBI taxonomy): Eukaryota > Viridiplantae > Streptophyta > Magnoliopsida > Santalales > Viscaceae > Viscum > Viscum album. Next base: position 479,605,717 of record OY728130.1, on the reverse strand, counting down.
GAAGATGTTCATTTAAATTTTTTAGTCATCCCAACATGTTTTATACTAACTCCTTAAATATAATGTTTAGTGTGTATATAGACTCGTTTTTATATGATATAGGTAAAGGAAAAGATACAGTTTGATATGGAGGAGGTATTCGATGTTGATCTTGATTTGGAAGAGGTGATAAGTCAGGGTTGGTCACTTTTAATGTGGAGATGAGATTTATTTTGGTCTCATTTTTAGTTTAAATTTTTATATTTATATACTTTTCCTTGTTATCCATCCATGAATTTTTTATTCTCATATTGGTCTTATTTAGTGTATTTTATATTTATAACTTACTCATGTAATATATATTCTGGTTTATATCTATTTTCTCATATTTTTGATGACCTTTTCTTATGGTTTATGACTTATAGTATCTTTTATATTGTAGTTGGATGTTATAACATGTTTAGATTCCATTTGAACTTCAATTTCTTTTCTATTTTTTTCTGGATAAACTTACTTTTTAACTCGATTGAGAAAGGACCCTTCCATGGACCAAAGGCCCAGAATACATGTCCTATAGGCCTTGAATACATCACATGAGGGATATATGGAAAAAATTATTTCGATAAGTGTTCCAAAGACCATAAAATATGACAAACTATACCTTATTATCATCCACTTAATACATGTTGTCACTTTGACAATGTGTCCAATTCATTCCATCATCACAATGCACAAAGCATCTATATTGGTGTAAACTTTCCACTCCATAAATATTACTCCCATTTCTAGTGTATGGATATGTCATGCTAGAATATTTGTAGTATTACATTAATTTTTTTTATCTTAAATGGTGTGAAATCAATATAAATAAGTATATTTTATTCCCTTGTAACTTGTGATAGCCAAAGACAATTTGTAATGCATATTAGGTTCTGTGACATGCCAACTTGGGTATATGGATATGATGAACTAGGGTAGTTCATTACAAAATAGTATTAGAGTTCCTAATTTAAAAATGTAATTTTGAAAATTCAAGGTACAAAATGGGACAAGACTATCAGAACTCATGGGATATGTTGTGAAGAATTTTATTCCAAACACTTTTACTAATGGGACTTAACTTACCAAATGATTTTTTGCATTTGTAATTTTGGTTTAACATTTTTACTATCATTTCATTTGTGTTTATATATTTTACATTGGTGCTATTTTAAATTCTATTATCATTTGAAGGATTATTTTGAAATTTTTTAATATTTAGAGAAACAAATAGAAGGATAATCCTTGGCAAATGGCTTGAGAACAAATGCTTTAGACTAGGCATGTGGTTCATGAAATGTACTTGAAGGATTTCAGTGAATGTTACAAAGTTGGATGCATAGTATTTTGGACCATTCTACCAAACTAGTCCTTATGTAAAAACCTAATTTTTTAAATTTATCCATCAATGAATTTACTTATCATTGATACCTGAAAATGCGGTATTTATGAGGCTATTATATGACTTATGAGGTAATTATGTGATTTTGTTTAATAATGAATATATTTATATAATTCAATATATTTTTTATTTAAATTTTTAAATAATATTTTTATGGAGTTTGGAATATTAATAATTTTTAGAGTTATAACTCCCAAAAGAGTGCGAGTCACCACTCAAGAGTAATTTAGATATATTTTTCCATGGTATAACCTTATAGTGAATTAGAACATAGTTTATATGGTTGATTAAACTATTCATGAAATATAAATAGGAACATATACTTGACTAGTTCATGTTTTGTATTGGGATCAAGATTTATATAATCATAATAATCCAACATTTTAAGGTGAAAAAGATTCTCAAGTGGTAGAAGAATGGATAAAGGGGATCAAGATGATATTTTATTTTCTCAAAACCCTTGAAACTTATAAAGTTACATTGATCACATTTATTCTTGAAATTATGAGTAAAAATAGTAGTAATCTATGTTTTAGGATTATATGATCAAGGAATTTCCTTGGAATGACTTTGAGAACATGTTCACTCAACATTATTATCCCAAAACCATGAATCCAATGAAATAAATAGTGTTTTGGTAACTATAGTATAAAATAAAACTATGATGTAATTTGAAACCCATGCTTTCAAGTTTCTCAATTTTTCACAAAATCTTATCCTTAATTATAATATAAAGGATTACAATTTTAAAAGGGGGTTTTCCATCATATCAGATCAAAGGTGTTCCAATTTTTCCTTAATTATAATATTTAATTTGTTAATATGGCATTGATGGTAGAGATAGAATTATAATTACTTTCTAGAATGTGATGTGTCTCTTTTTCACCCGGTGGTATTAAAGGTGGATTCTCTATAAAAAAGAGGATGGTTGATTAGTTCAGGAAATGATGTAGTGGCTGTTTAAAGTTTCTATCTGATTCTAAATACAAGGATTCTATAGGGAATAAATATACAATGCACTACTAGTGTTTTAAGATATTTAAATTAAATCATTTAATCCAAAAATCACTAAAATTTGTCATTAATACTACAATATTGGTTATCTTTAGAGACTATATAGGATGAATCCTTAATATAAGATTGGATATAGTTCTATAATTTTTAGTTATAATTTATAATCCTATGATTCTAAAGTATTTATAACTCATTCTATGGAATGTTTATCATGGATTATAACATATTATGAAAATAAACAATTGTTAAAAAAAATATGTTTTCAGTGGTAAATATCAAATATAGTTTTAAGATTTGTGTTTTTCTACCCTAGATAATGTACCTACTAAGTTAATGTCAAAAAAATCCATTTTATGGGATACCATTCTTATATAAATTTCTATTATTGTTACATTATTTAATACAGTTGCCTCCCAAAAATTTATTTCTATGAAATTTTGGTTTTATTGAATGTATTTTACAAGACCATTTCTTATCTAACAGATATTTTTAATACTATTAGAAATAATAATAAGGGATTAAAATTTCCTTCTTATCTTATAATGATTAAATATATTGTAATTTCATGGTATTTTCTTTTCCCTAATAAATGTAGATTTGAATTTATTTTTTTTGGAATTTACTGGATAGTAAAGCTGAAGTATATTATTATTTTTTATCATTGAAGGATGGATTTATTTTCATCTAAAGAAAGTTCACATCTATTTTAAGTTTAATGAGATCCTAGGTCTATATAGTATTAAAATATTATTCCAAAATTTATGGATTTATCCAGTATATTTTTATATCTTGTTGAGAAATAAATTTATGAAGGTTCAAGGAATGAACTTCTGGTCCCAATAAGGGATTTTTTTTAGAAATATTACGTGATTATTTATATGGATTTCCACCATTAAGGGAAGTTCAATTTACTATAAATCTTATTCCATATATGAGTATGATACCAATATATTCTTATCACATGGATCCTATGGAATTAAATGAGATGCGTATTCAGTTATAAAATTTTAAGTGCATATGATTAATTCATTTTATCATTTGATCATTTGAACTTGGAAATCCCATGAGTTATTTAAAAGAAACTATTTATAGAGTCTATATAATTTTATTGATTATAAAAAACTCAAAATAGTTATTATAAAGAATAACTATCTTCTGAATCCCGTCCAAGACCCCTACGAACAACTAAAATGGTATTGATTGTTTTTTAGGATCAACCTTAGATATGGGTACCATTAATTTAGGGTAAGGAATCAATGACTTCCTAATACTCTTTTTAAAAAGATATGGGTATTTTGAATATCCAATGGTACATTTTTGTCTAATAATACTCCAATGTTCATCATTTCATTGATATACCATATTTTATATAAATACATGGTTATTGTTTCATAGAATTTTATAATGAAATATTTTTATTCTCAATTGAAGGATAATAATTTATATCATTTAGATATTGTGTAAGGAATACCTAAAGATCCCCAATTGTATTCCAAATTTTCAAAGTGAAAAATTTTTAATCATAAAAATTAAATTATTTGGAAATTTTGTTTTTATGAAAGTTAAATCAGCTGATCCTTAAAATATTGATAATGGTATATACTAAGTGAATAAAAATAATGTCTGATATACAATGATTCCTTGGGATTTTTGGATATTATTTTTGAATTTTTAAATAATTATTTGAATTGAAATCCCCTATAACCACTCTAACCTGTATAGGGGTATATTTTTATATATATATTTTTTAATGTTATTAATCTTTTGTTGAGAGATATCTATATTTCATACAATAAGTTTTTATTTTTAATTAATTATTTTGAATTTTTTAATGATTATTCATTGATGCTTTAATATATTTTTAATGTGTTTATGATAAGAATAATTAAAATTGAAACATGGGGTAAAATGAAGAAGATACTGAATTTATGACTAGAAGGATAAAAATTTGAAAAGGAACAACCACCATGAGGTTGGGAACAAGCTCAATGTTAGGGAGAAAATAAAGAAAGATGGTTTGAGGAATATCATTTCATGAGGTAATGGGTAACAACATGGATATTCTATAAGAATATTTAGAGTACGCCAGTGATAATATAAGAGTCACTAAAAGGGGCAGAGTCATTATCTACTTCATATGAATTATTTCCTTTGTATATTTTTGGTGTTTCCAAATGTGATTGTGACTTAGAGAAGGTGTCTCAACATATTCTATGAAAGTATTCCTTAAAATTGTAAAGAATACATTGATTACTTTCACTATGTAAGTGATATTTCATGATCGTGAGGATGGTGAAAGAGGTGATATTTATTGATGAAATTTGTTCATTTTTGTGTGGGTTTATGTCATAGTATGTTTTTTAGAGACAATGGAGAAGTAATATTACATTAACACTAGGACAAGTATTGTAGTTTGTTTCATGTTTTTTTTGTGTAATTGTTATGCAGAGGCTATACAAGGGTTGAACATTAAGGTTTTGATTCACACTATATTCTACCAAGTTTATTCCTTATCCATGAAGGTGGAAGCTCATGATATTCTATATGAAGTGTTATTCACACCATGAGAGAGGTAAAAATTCCATGAGGAATATATCTAAAAAAATATCAGTTCAAGTGTCTTCTATCTAAACATTTCTGAAGATATATTTTTATAGTGATAAAAGAGCTATCCTACCTGGTTTTGGGAACCTATATCTAAGGAAGTAGAGTTTCACTTGGAAGAGGAAAGATATATGGAGATATTATGGAAATATATTGAGATAAAAGTGGTGTAATTACATCAATAAATAGATAAGTCTAGACACTAACTTGGAGACAAATATTAGTGGAGGATCATGTCTTGAATTCTTATCCTTTAACTAGATAATAAGTTAGGGTTTGGTTTTCCTATGTTTTTTTCTTTTTATTTTATCTCTCTCAAAGGTTTTATTAGAGAGTATGATTTTTCATGTATTTATAATGAAATGGGATTGATGTTTTGAATGAAATTTATTTTTAATGATAATCCATGTTAGGTTTTTTTAATTATTCTAATTTTCTATACCTCTCATTTATTTCTTGGAGAAATGTAATTTTCTTTGGATTAAGGGAGTTATTTTCTAATGAATTAACCAGTGTGAAGATTTCTCCCAGAAAATTGTAAAAAATTCATATTATATTTCAATATGGTTTTAGTTTACCCATCTTATATGTGGATAAATGTAACTTTACATGAGAAAATGGATCTTAGAGATTGGAGAGTGATTACCTATATCAAGGGAGTTTTTTAAACATCATTCTGGTAACATCAGGGATATATATAATATATTTTCATGATTTATTACATTATGAACATATATATTCCACTTCTTGGTTCCTTCATCATTAATAGTTAATAAAATATATAATTATTTTTTGTTTCAATTATTAATTATTTTTGTTAACTAATTGGTTAGAGTTTACTATATTAATTACCTTGTCTCTATGGGTTCGACCTCTATACTCATATATCCTATAAAACAACTTATTGTTTCAGTATTCAGGCTTTCAGTTTTATAAATTTATAAATTTGATAAATTTTATTAATTAACAATTCCATGAGGTGTTTCAAAGTTTTTATCATCATTTTTGGAGACTTTATTTCAGTAGATAATTTTAATTTCATAGACCATGACACTTATTTTAACATATTTTTCTATTCCCTAATTTTTTTTTTGGTTATTATTTTGATTTATTTTTTTGATATGGATATTTTTTTTTGTTATGATGGTAGGTACATAATGTATCATGAGTGAACATATATAGTTTTATATTTAAGTTGTAGATCTTGCACAGAAAGTTGAGGAACTCAAGGAGGATATTCAAAAGAAAAAATTTATCACCCACAAACATACCTCAGTAATGATATTAAACTCAATTATGTCTTAAAGATTGTTTTAAAATAGGCATGAAATGACTTATAGATGATTTTAAAGGAGGTCACGAGTCAATAGTTGTAACTAAAGAGAAATCAATCATCAATGAAAAAAAGGTACAAATCATAGGGTGATATTAAGTTCAAGAAAAAATAAAATAAACAATTTAATGAAGAAGATTAATATGAGATATACTATCAATATTATAGTGTCATATTTACTCAGTCAAAGCATGAGTGGAAACTATATTTAGGGAAGAGGCTAAGGATGTAGATAAAGTGACAGATGTTGAATCAAACAAGGGAATTGAATATTTTGAAAATGAGCAGCAATAAGAGGTCCTGAAAGAGGGATTTTATAAGGATTGGATTGCCTACGATTCAATTATTAAATCTTTAATAACCTAAAAATTCATATTCATTAATCCATAAATTGATAATATTATTTATATTAATAGGAGGACATGTGTTCCATGAGTTGAGTAGAAGTTTTAGACTTGGATAAATTGGGATTGGGTAACTTATTTCCATGATCAAATTACTTCATGATATGTGGTAAGGTCTAACTAGAACTTATTAAACAAAATTCTTTATGGGTTTATATGAATGTTAAATTAATTAATTAGAAAAATATTGATTCTATTATTTAAAATGAGATATTAAACAATGTTTATAAAATATGAATCTTCCTTAGGATTGCAGGATATTATTGATGGGTTTTGAAAGTATTATTTAAATTGAAATCCCATATAACTAATCTAACTTGTAAGGTGTAGTGGTTCTTAGAGAGTTTTTTATTTTATAAATATTTTTATGATCTTAAATAAATATTTAAATCATCTCATATTTTGATAGCATTTTATACTTCCAAATCCAATATAATTTATGATGATGATTTGGATATTGATGTAATGTGTATTCTTATTTATAATGATCATGTAGTTTCTATTACAATCACCATTTAAAAAAACATAAAATAAGAAATCTAACCCATGAAGTTGAATTTTTGGTAGTCAAAAATGATATATAATATTAGAGTCACTGCATGTTTTTTGATAAAATTACTGTTTATATTGACCATAAGATTCCAAGTTATATTTTTTCGTAAAAGTATTTAAATATCAGATAAATGTAACGTGTTTAATATTTTTAAACTTTTGAATTTGAACGTGAGTATAATCTATGGAAATTTAATGTTATAATTGATTATTTCAGTAATAAATTGTCTAAAAAATTGGTAAATGAGTCTACTTATAAATGATACATAGTGATTTTTTTATGGAATGGTATTTAGAAGTGAAAGTGGAAATGGATTCATTTTTTTAATATACAAATTACATGGTCTATATTCAATTAAATTCATCTAAAGAATTAGTATGATATTAAATGCCAATTTATAAGATATATTTCAAATGGCGAAGAGGTCAATGGAGGTTGGTCTCTTTTTTATGATGAATTTCCCCATTTCATGAAACATCTTACAATTCCTCTTTTTTTGAGGAAGGAGGTAATGAAGACTGTAATTATTATAAATGGAATGTATATAGAAATATTTCTACTATGTATTGTGATATTAAACTTTAATATTAGTGGAATATAATGAAGTTGTAGTTTACCAATTATTTATCTCCTTGCCTCACATCTTAGTAAGTGACGTCTAAACATTGAAACACTATGGGTTTGCATCCAGACATACCAATTAATATATAAAATTAGGATAATGTTTCTATTGATTTTTTTATTGGATAACCTCTAATTTATCTTTTAAGGAATTTATTTTGGGTTATCATTGATGGGATACTAAGATAAATTTATTTTCTCTCTATCAAATGAAGTCTTAAGGTTGAAGATTATGAAAAGCTATATGTATAGTGGATTATAAAATAAAAAGGTCTTCCTTTAGCTATAATTTTTAATAGAGATACTAATTTCATATCTCCATATAAAAGTTTATTTAATAATCAATGAGAACCCATTTGAATATTTACATGCAATATCTTCCTCAAAACATTGGTTATACATAAAGGGAAAAGAAAATTCAGAATATACAATTTTGGTATATATTGTTTATTTTATAGGATCTTGGGAGAACCATTTTTTATTGGTTGAATTTTTATATTACCAAAAGTATCAATACTTGAGCATTATACATCCTTTAGATTATTTTTATAGTTATCCATGTTGGCCCCCCTTGTGTCAGGAATAAGTTAGTTAACCCTCCTTTGTGGGATGTAAATTATAAACAATATGGCCTATAAGGTTCATCTAATTCAGATAGGTGATGCATCAGAATAAACAAAAAAATTATATAAATTGTAATCAATAACTATTTTAATTTTATGTGGTTTAACAAATTTTTTATAAATTTTATCCTTAAATCAGACATTTAATATTTCATAAACAAGAAAAGCTGATGTTAAGATATGTTAGTCCCTTTAAGATTAGATAATGTCTTAGAAATGTGGAATACCATAAATATTTTCCAACTCAATTAAATTCAACTAATAATGTATTTCATCTAATATAGTAGAAGAAATATTGACCAAAAACATCTAATGTTTCTGATTATAAAAGTAGTGATTTAGACCATGATACCATATTTATAGGGAAACTAATAAAATTTGTTGATTATCTAAGTGAAGTTTTGTGAATTAAATATATTCCTATGATATAGATCATTTGTAAACATAAAAATTATTTCCATGAAACTTGATATTGATATTTATTTTCAAGGTAAAAATAAACTCAACAATTTTTTTGATCAGGGGTCATATGAAATTTTTAGGCACTAAAAGTGAAGTGATTGAGATAAGTGTAACTTGTATGATGTCAGTGGTATATATTTATTTTATCTATTATTTATTTTATTGAGTTTTTGAATTTTGTGTCAAAAAAAGTATATATGTTTAAAGGTTTTTAAAGGAAGAACAATTTGGTTACATGGTTTATTGAATCATGTGAGGGGAATATATATCCTAAATTACAGTTTTTAAGAGGCATGTGTGGTAGGATGAAAAATCTAAAAGACTGTGAAATTAGATTGTGAGACCACTTAAAAAACCATTTATTTTTCTTATGACACTTGTTTTTGTGTGACTAAACCTCTCTTAATCAAGATTATTTTAGGATAGAACCATGAATTGGTCTATATTTCATCTTTATATCCTTTATTTTCTTCGTAAAATCTTAGTGAAATCAAGAGATAATATATTCTAGTGTCTTATTTTCCCTATTATTAATTTTTATTCAATATTTTTGTCCTAATAAATACAAAGTATCATAGGATTTCTAATTGGGTCTTAAATTGTTTGGTGGGGGGGTTGTGTTTTATGGTTTATAAATATCTTCCACAATCCCTATCTAAAATTTATTTATTTATTGACATTGATTACATTGGTTTTTGATAGGTGGATTTATTCCCCCTCTACTATTTAACATGAAAATTATACCTATGTCTGTTTAATAAACTTCTTGGATGTTTTAAATCTTATTTTGTTTTCTTAGGTAAAATTTCAATAAATGATTGATTTTATTTCTAAATAATACTAGATTTATGTTAGTTATGAATATATATTCTTATGTGTAAACTGATCAGAAATATTTTAAATTCAAAATTTTGAAATAAATTAGTAAAATTAAGATTATTCATTTTATGGTTTTCTATAATATATTACATAGTTTTAAATTGATTAAAAATTTCATATGATGAATGTTTATGGTTGTCTATTAGTTTTAAGGGTTTTTTTTGTTTATAATGTATCCTATTAGAAGTTGATATCTAATGAATGAATATTACTTTTATTTCAATTTTATATGATGTTAACCATTTTTATGGGCATGTTAAGTGTTGTTTATCATTGATATAGGACCAGTTCTATGAAGGGAGTTCGAGATTTTGGGATGAGTGATTTTACTATAAAGACTTAGGTATTTTATGGTTTAAAAATTCTAGGAATGGTTTTTCTTAGAGGGTACCTTCGATAAAATTAATGTATCAGTTATTCCTAGATCATGTACCCCAAGGGGGTTCCCCCAATCATGTATAGATTATGAATGTTGAGTTATACGATTGAATCACATCACAACTAGTAGTATGTTTCTCATTATTAGAAGTACATTTTAGACCCATAATTTGGATTAAACCATAATGGTAGTGTGTATTTGAGATTTATTTTATTATAGTGTGTGTATATTTAATATTTACAGTCAATCAATATGTAAACGGATATTGATCATTATGTTATTGAGAAATTGGTTTCAAGGAAAATCATCTATTTATTTAAAACACATTGAAATTATGAAATTATTTTTTTATACTTTAATCTCCTATACAAAATAACTTGTCGAGTTTGGTATTTGTGTTAGATTTTATAGAATCTTTAGTGGCATGATAGTGGGTTTTATACTAACTCCATTTATACAATTTTTTGTGGGTATTTAGAATTGTTTTTACATGATAAATATAAATTTAAGGATCCAATTTTATATAGTGGGGGATTATAGAGATGACCGGGCATTATAAGACATGATCGGTGAAGGTTTTTTAGTAGTTACATATAAATGGGACAATTTCTTATCTCATTTTTGGTTTATATTATAATGTTTATATACATATCATTTTCATCCATCCGTCTTTTTTGATCCTAAATTTGGTTAATTTTGATTATTATATATGTATGACATACTCGTTTTGTATATATATTCGGTTGTCTCTATTTTTCCATGCTTGAGGTGGAAAGTTATTATGGTTTACAACATATTATCGCTTTTCTATTTGATTTGAATATTACACCTCATTTGGTTTTCATTTATTATAAAATTTTTTATTTATATTTATAATTAGTCTCATGAATGGATATGTTATTCTAGAATATTTATAAGAATATATTTATTTTTTTCATAAATAGTGAAAATTTATTCCCAATAGGTTTATTTTATGCCCTTATCACTTATTCCAGCAAATATTTATTATGAAAATTCTTTAGATTGTGTGATAGACGAGCTCAGTCACCAAGATAGGATAATTATGGTATGTTATTTATGTTCCATGTAGGTGGTGAAAATTTCAACTTTATTTTAATAAATTCTATGAATAATGAATTAATTTATAGGACATTCATTCCATATTTTATATTTCAATTTTTTCCACCACAATGAGATTAATTAATAAAAGAAGATAATGTGATGGAACTCATTGATGACATGGTAGTTGATAAAGGGGATCATAATAATATAGCATAAGTATAATAAGTATGAGAAAAAATTTGACTGAGTAATTATAAAGAAAATATTACCCGGAGTATATTCCTTTAAATATTAATCAATTTAATCTTAAGCTAAATAAATTCCATATTCCATTAATGTATTCATTTCGGGAGAATAGAAATACCCCTCTGATGATCATAAATACATATTTAATAAATGTTTGAAAAGGAATCTCTAATAAGAGTTAAGGATTAAAAAATAGGCAATAACTTGGGTATTTGAAACATAATGGGTTAACCCCATTGTTTTTTCACCCAACTATTTCAACAAGTAGGAATATATACTATTCATTAACTTCTAAAAAGATAAAATCCTCACATGAAGGTGGTTTTCAAGAAATATGATTCAAAGCAACTCAATTTTGGATTTATGTTATATATCTTAAATAGTAAATGGGTAATATCTCTTATTTAATGCCAAAAAATGATACCTAATATTTATCAAGAATGAATATAATGAATTTATTTCATTGATTACATTCACTAGATATTGAGGATGTGTATATTTTCATAATCTAAATACAACCACATGAAATAATAACTTCTAACTCTCATTCATAGATAAAATTATTAAATGGATATTTAGTCTTGAATACCCTTATTTTATCAATGGATATTTGGGATAAAACCAAATTGTTTTTTATATAGTGGAAAAATAAAAAATTAACTTCACTTATTCACATAGAAACTTTTCCTACTGAAATATTTATTCTTTAATGTGTAATACAATTGAGACATTTCAAAGGGTTATGACTCATGTATTTTATAACATAGAAGAGGAATTGTTTGAGATATTTGGTAAATATTTCTCTATATATGAGTCATCAATTAATTTATGCCTTAATTACCTTAACATGGTTTTGTGATGCAATGAAATTTTCTTAGTGATGAATTGGGTATGTTACATTTTATAGTTAAAGAAGAATAAATCCTCAATTAACAAAAATTGAGAGGGCATAGAGGATGATCTTGTGAATACTAATGTGATACACTAGATACCAAACCCACCATAGTTTATATGATTAAAATATTTTCATAACATGATGGTTTATATCATATTACAAAAAAATCAAGATATCCATGCCCCTAACTAATTTACTGTTAAATTAAGTCTCATATCTAATTAATGGTTCATGTAAGAAATCCTTTCAAACATTAAAAATAAATTTTCTTCCTACCTAGATGATGACATATCACTATGGGTAGAATACATTATAGCTCAATGGATTGATGGTATTTTGTAATATATTTACTATGTTATTAAGGCTCTAACTGATACCTAAATAAAATACACAACTATAATGAAGTAAATTTAGTAGTGATATTTTTATTTTACAATTTTAGAATATATATTATTATTTTCATGGTAGTTTTCTATATAAATAATAAAAAAAATAAAATATTTTTTTGAATAATATCTATTTAAAATGAGGTTATATTTAGTGGATAATGTAATTACAAGAGTTTTACATCGTCATCAAAGAAAATAAGTAATTAAAGAACATGGTATATAGAATTTATCTCCAAATAGAAAGGCAGTAGGTATTTTATATTTGATATAAATATCATTAAAGGGGGTTTATATGTATTCTTATGAAGTTAATTAGAACCCATTTAGTTTGGTGACACCTAATGAAAGTCTATTTAACTTTTAAGGCTGCTTTATAAGGACCAATGTGGTTTGTTTTACAGTTATAAAACCATTGAAAATTGAAGTTCCTTTTAGGTTCATGTGACCATTGACTATGAGGTGTTTGTATTGAACCTCAAATAGAAATTCTATATATCTTTGTTAATAGGAATAAAATCCTACATTAATTTGTTTTTTATAGTTTAAGGTCATGTGACAGGACCGATCCATTCAGTTTAATATCATGTGATAGGGACATATTCTATGTAATTTAATGTTGTGTAACTTGAACTTCTTAGAGATAGATTTCTACAAATATATGGTGTATGAAAGACATATATTCAACCCTTTTTTGTTCATATTTTTTTTAATGAAATTGGATAATGAATAATTTATCATATGAAATTTTGACTGTTGAGGTAGGATCATATCATAGTGAATATTTTTTAAGACTGATAACATTTCATGGGGAATATATAAAAATGATAATGATTGGTTTTTAGGTAATATATCCCTTTGGGGGGTTATTTAATGGGGGGATAAGATCTTATGAGAATGAGTTGGGGTTTACAACTGAGATACCCTTCATATGGGAATCCACTTCTTATTTGTTGTTAACTTGATGAGGGAGGAAAACCTTCCTCATAAGAAATATATCACATTGAGAAAAGTATTCGGGAATTCTATTAGTAAGTGGTCCATGTGCTACTAGAAAGTAGCAAATATATGTATGGGGATTATGCATATGCATACTGAATATGTTAGACCTTGTATGTGAGTTAGGTAAAGGTGAGCCTTTTTGGATTACATTTAGTAGAAGGCCATTTATCTCTTTAGCTGACTCATTAAATGTAATAATAAGTTCCATTGGATGCTCAGGATAACCAAATACAATATATGTTCATCCAAGTTGAGTAGTATAAGATGAGATAGGTTTCATTGATATCTAAAAAATAGTAACCCTCATTATTTTGGGGGTTCATGATCATAAATACCCCAATGGTCCTATCAGATGGGGAGGAAAATAAAAGAATGTTTTCTTCTCATGGGAATACATGATTGACACTATTCACAATGATGTTCATTACCAATTCAAATATATTAATAGGACATTGAGGAGGATTAGATGTATATTTACCCTTGTTGGAGACCGTGTAAAATGTGGAACATAGGTAGGTGACTTGGAAAAGAGTTCTCTAATCTATGGGGAAATTGGAGTTCCATTCCCCAGTATAGAGACTAGGGTGAAGGAATGCTCTAGCTGAGGTCCTGGTTGAAGGTTCTCTCTACTATGGGATATAGGTAAAAGTGTCTCCTTAGTATATAGAGGAGGGAAAAGTGTCACCATAATAAAAGGGTAGTGTGAATATGGTTCCCTCATGACAAGAAAGGGAAATGGATTACCTTAGTATAGATGCCTAGCCACAAATATGCCTAAGTATATTGAAGGGAAAATTGGTTACCATATCACATGGTATATCAAGTTTGTCACCATACTATGGGGTCAGGAGAAGTGGTCACCCTAATAAGGAAGAATGGGTGAGGGTTTTCCCTTCCTATGGAGGCATGAAAATATGACATGGGGAAGTGTCACCATAATGTATCATATGGTATGTAGTCCTTGACCCATGTTTTGGAGAATTAGGTAAGAAGTGGCCTCCAATTATTATTTTATTGTGTTAAAAATATTCGTAACTCAATGACCTCAATTTTGGGTGTATTTACTTTGGTTGTTGTCCTAAAAAGATACTTGAAGTGGGAATTAGTGACTTGGTTACACAAACAAAATTTCTCCAACGGAGCCATATTCATCTTCTACATTTATCCCTCTAGGAAAAAGTGTGTAAAATAAAGACCGATGAGGTCTATTTATAGACAAATTGGAGAGTAGATTGTATGAAGGTAGGGTAATGAAGGTGGTTCATTCATGTTATAGGGAGAATGAAATAGGAATGCAAGTGTGCTCCTATGGTTGGGTTTGGTGAGGTGGTCATGAATATAGGTGTATTCGTATGAGGAGAGTAGGGAATGTAAACAAGTAAATCATGGTTGGAGTGAAGACCTAGGTGCATATGAAGGGGGGTAATGCACAAGGAGACCTTAGCTAATTAAACTGGGTTAATTGTCGTGGTTTACAACTCAGCTTGGGAACTACCACGAAATTTATCACCTAACCAATGCTTCCATCATGTTCTAAAAAAGGAGTTTAAAAAATTCCTCCCATCATAGTTGGATTAATTTTGAACAAGTGAAATCTAATTTTGAGGTAAACATGACTATTTCATGAATGTTTCTTTTTTGGGTGAGTATTTGAGATCACGCCAGAATATGGATCAATATGCATGAACTTATCTAATATTGGGCACTGCATGTGCTAGTAGATAGGTGATGCAAGTTGGATATTTGTTCTAGAACCTATGTGATAGGAGACCATAAATAGTGATCTGTCACATTGGTTCACTTGAATGAGATAAGAAAACCTAGAAGTTTTATAATCACTATTAAATCAAGTATTTCAAACTACCCAAGGTAATTATCAAATCTGTCATCTTCTATTTTTTCATAGCATGTTGACCTTGGAATTTATAATCTTATCATGATCCTTTAACCATGGGAAATAACTTGGGTAAATGAGGATAAGTGAAGTGGAATGGGTGAAATTTCATCCATTTGGAATTTCTTCTTTATGGTCCTCGTATTTGGATACTATTTCTCCTAGTTATTTTGATATTGAATTCTATCCATTCAAATATGTTTTTTGGATTCTTACTTACAGGGAAACAATGGCCCATACTATAATAATTATTTCAAACAGTAAATCTATTTCTTATATTGGCCTACAAACCAAATACATCGAACATGGATATACCCATCAGTGCACATCCTACATATTAAATCTAACAAAATCCATCTAGAGGAATTATATAGAGCACACAACTTTATATTTCCTTTAAATATACAGTCATGGACTCTAGAAATATGTGTAATTATCAAGGCTTAGTTCCAATCAAATAAACTTCCAGGTTAATTGGAACACCCATATGGGGATACAAATATACCGTCATGGGGGTGTACATAAATGAGCGTGAGGTTACCCCTACATATATAATATACTACACCAAATCCATTCTATATAATTATTCCTATATATTTAATTCCATGATAAATTATTAGCAGTTAGTCTTACAGCACCCATCTACATAGAAAATTAGAGGATTGGTCGAGGATTTGGACCTACACTTTAGAGGTGGAATGAATTCTAAATAGATATGGGAATATAGGTTGTGCCGAAAATGCAACAAGTTTTAGAATCAGCTGAAGGAATTCATAATCTATAAATGAATTTTTATTTCACATGCTTATGAAAATTTCAACCTAGTTCAAGAAGTTTTCGGTTGTTAGAGCGCACCAAAAAATCAAATTCCATGTATTACATGGAGAGATATTATTTAATCTATGGGAAATATATAATATCTTTATAGGTCTCATCCTTGGTTCCATGAATCATGAGTTCATTCCCCAACACTCCCAATGGAATGATCTCCAATAAACACCTTCACTAGTTCACACATTATTAATAATGGACACTCATTGCATAGGGAAGGAACCCTACCCAATGTAGAGAATTAGATTTGAAACTAGCATAATGATATTCATGGCCCCAAATGGAAATGAGATGAAGAAAATAGACATAATGGGGTGCCCATTTATATAGAAAAGTGTAACCACATGTATGTTTCTACCAGAGTTAGAGAGCGGCCATTTTGATGAGTGGGGATAAAATTTCAACCCTAATATCCCTCCTCGAACATGAATGGATGGATTTTAGGTGATATAGATAAGTGGAAACTTACTCCCATTCCATGACTCACACAAATGAGTATGACCTAGTACCTTTTATTCGGTGGACTAACTAGTGGAGGGGGAGTTTTTAGATCTAGAACTAACTGTGCTGCAAAGCTTTATCATTTCCTAGGAAACATTTATAAAGGGGCAGATACCTTTTAGATATCTAGTCCATTCCATATAGTATGGAGTTATATAGGTATTAAATTAAATACACATGATCTAGTTTTGGATGTGATTATATTGGGTACAATTTCATGAAATTATTTCAAGTCATATTTCGAATTAAGTTATCCTAACTAAAGGGAGATAATCTATTAAAACTTTGGAGTGTACATTAAAAGATTTAATTCCTTTATTATGGGGACCATCCCATTGGAATGTCCATGAATGATGAATTTAGTGATTACTATTTGTGGTCATACAATTCGGCCATAAGGGACCATGTTATCATATCTCAGACGGACTATGACATTATTTTCAAAACTTATGCATAGTACCCATTTTCACGTCAATTCAAATGTGTCTAAAATAAAGTAGTTATGCCAATAAAAACATCTAGAAAAAGTAGAACCTAATGGTGGTGAGTTTGTTTTGGATCATCATGGCTGATTAAAACACCCAGACATGTATTATACTTCCATTCATAGATTCCTTCATCAGAATGACCACTGGATATGCTTGAAACTAGAAATCCTCATGCCCTAATGGGACACTAGATATTAATATCCATATAATTACGACATATTTAACCTTTGATAGAGGGAATAGTATGACCAAGAATCCATAAAATGTGGATGAAATTGATGAATCTTATGAGATTCAATATAAACCCTACTATAATCATCCTAATAACTTCAAATAAAATATTCAACCCAACATGTATATGAGTTGAGGCAGTCAAGATGTCACTAATGAAGTATTACCCCAAAAGAGTTTAAGAGACTAGGAAAATAGCTAGTGTTGATAGGGAAAAATTATTCTTCATGGTCTGAAGGAGGGTTAGATAATTCCTCTTTGAATTATAGATATCCTAATGCCTCTCACTTCTGTGAGAAACATAGTTTTGTGGTGGAACTCACAAGCTTCCATTTCACTTATCTTGGTAATGTGAAGTTGCATCAATACATCAACCGTGATAAAAACACTATTGAGGATATAAAAAGAATTATATATATAAAGGTGATAATATTTTATTTAAATTATGGGGCCACTAACAAAACATTGACGTAAGATATGTCCATTTAGGAAGCATCTTAGAGGGTCATTAAGTAACGACTTAACTATGAATGTGATAACTTAGTCATCACCAAAGATATATTTATACAGTTCCTCTTTATGAATGTTTTTTTAACTATCAATTCAATCATGAAAATATCTTTTTTTCTACCCTTACAATGAACATGGAGCATGGATGAAACCATGGAATCTCTAGGGTACACCACAAGTGGAAACATAACATGTTTTGCTGGATTGACCACCCTAATGAATGAGAAGATATCATCTAATGAAATAGTAATGCAGTAATTGGATGGTCTAAATACACATCACTTATTCCCACAATTGATAGCCTCTCCCCCATATGAAAGGTTGAATAGCCCTAAATTAGTTTAGATAATATCATAAGGATGATTTCTTTGAAAATATAATTCAGACTTGTGAAATATGGTATTTTTGAAGTTTATCTTCTTATTCCAAATTATATATGCATATATGAGTGTTGAAAATTTGATTCTCTGATCATAATAACACATATTTGGGATGTATCCATTTGATATTAACACAGAGGACACCAAATGGGAAGCCCTAGATGAACTCTCACATCCTGCCATAGAAGTAGAAATATCTAAAATGGCAGGAAAATTTCTGACAATCACTCTGTATCTAACCACCAATGGAGGAGAAGATGGCCCATGTACGTCTACTAAGTGAAAACACCATGCTTCATATCATAATGATGAATTTATATTCCCTAATAGGGATCACTATGCACACTGATTCTACAAACACAATATATGATATTTTTTAGTTATAAATGACCACACATCCTTAACCAAGTCTAGGTACTTCAAAAAAAATATTGATAGCTGTAAGTCCTAACTTATCTTCCAAATACATTCATAAATGGAGTGATTATTTGAAGTTATAGATTATATAACTTTATCTATAAAAATATAGACAGAATAATCCATTTGTGGAATATTATAACTAGATCACCTCTTCATGTAGAGAAATTGAGTACCCCAGAATTGGAGAGGGTGGATCTATCTAAATAGCATAAAGTGATCCACAAGAATTATATTGATGTTTTTCCTCTCTCTGGAATATCTTTTCCACAAACCAATGAGGTGGACATCATAGAAGCGGGTCAGTATCCAATGGTTGATCAAGATATAATAGGAGGTGAGAACTACACCATGGTTATATAATGCAGGGTGATGTTAATGAATGAATCTCCTTCCATGGAATATTATGAGACACCTACTGGAGGATATAATCTTATAACTCCACCAGAAGAAGTGAAACAATTTGGATATGTCAGTACTCCAAAATATGTGAGTATCCATGATACCTTCTATTAAATTTGATACAAAAAAATTAATATATATATATATATACCTACCATATGACATGATCTGTCACCATTATATGTGGAGGTACTGATAAAAGTGGGATACACCCCCACACTCAAACTAATAGGGCACAAAAGTCTGGGATGGTCATAATTACAATGATCTTAGAGGATAAAATTAGACATTATTTTTAAGTGAACTATCATTGGACTATATGTTATTCTATGTGATTAAATATGAGCCTGGACTGTAGTCCCTAGACTTACCTGTTACCTCACAATAACATATTTAGGAGGATACATGGAATGTGATAAATTATACCCTCATTTAGTATCTGATTAAAAATATTCAACAACATCATCATTTATTCAGGTTTTTGAGAAATGATGGATTCAATTATCAAGATATCCAATCAACCATGAATAAGATCATCTGAGAATGGGAGAAAATGAATGTTTCCCAACTCTTTCTCTCTAGGGCTGAATCAACAACATCCTTTACAAATATTTGGGATACAACACTACACAAATTCTCTCACTATAAAAAGATAGTGCTGGTGAAACAAAATATAGAGGATGAAATAGATACTAGTTTATTTACTTAATCGAGAACTAAATATAAGGAAAATCGAATTAGAATAACCATAGAGGATGATCAAGTATTCCAATAATATAAAGGAAGATGTTTCTTCGAATGAAGAAGAGATACACCCGACTAAAGAAGCTGATGAAACATATCTAGCTAAACATTGATGCCAAATTGTCGAGTCTAGTGATTAATCGATAAAATTATCTTCATGGTAGAGGGTAACCTATAATGAATATATATATAGAATTTTTCTATTTTTTTGGGAACTTAAGGTACACTCTAATTTATGTATGTTCCCCATAAATTTTATGAGTGATAAGAAATATTTTCATTGAACGTTTTCCAACCCCACATCCCATATAAATCATTGATTCATGATTATCGGTGAAACATGTGAGGAGTACTGTCAATAATAATTGAATCCACTTGAATATAATATGAAAATGGATACAGTCAATTAAAATTTCCAAGATAGTTGAGTCAAATATAAAATATAAAGTAATCCCTCATCCCCAATACCTATACCCTCATATGGATATAGGTTTAAAAAATATAGATTCATATACCATTAAAAAAATCTATGGTTAGTTCATGAGGGAAATAAGTGATGGATTCAACATTCTACTAAGTGATTACACTTGGAAAAATTTAGGAAGGTTAGATATAACAATACATATTCCTTCCCCATAATACAATATTAACTCACTCAAATGAAAATCATTGTTTTCTCATAGGCATGTACTCTCAAACAGTTATAATCAATCCATATAAGTCATAATATATACCATCACCATACACAATAGTGATTCTATAAAACTATGTGAGTTTAGTGACTTAGTATAATAAAATTAATGAAGGGGGGATTTAGAATAAAGACTCCAATGTTTAATAGATCTTGAGTACCCTGAGAATACACTCTCATACATTTAACACAGTTGTTTTGTTCAAATATATAAAAGCAATGGAAGGGTGATATAATTTTTTACTAAGTTGAGCAACCTATAAAAAATATCTTGAATTTTTTTAGGGATATATGGTAGACTGTGTAAGCTTCATATTTTTCCTTATTCCCTAATTTTTTCTTAGACATTATTGGTGGTTGGTTTAGAAAGATATAACTTATATTTTGTTCCTGCTATCCTTTGAGGTTTTTCATGATAAAATATTTTTTGTCTTTTCTATTTTAAAATGGTAAATTTTACTTGGGTCATGAAAACTAATTTTCTAATGAGTGGAGACTACATTATATCCTAGAATTACCGTTTCTGGTATTCATGCTAGCATGTATTATGTACCTACCCTTAGGAAGTTTATGGTCATGCAAGAATGACCAATTTAGTTGGTGTTTAAGGTCTAAAAACAATGAACAAAATATGCGGTAGTCTACATAAAAACATAGATAATGATAACCTGATTTGAATAAATGATCCAAATGTCAAGAAATATATATAACCTTAAGGAATTATGTATGAAATTTATGGTTGTAATGATCAGACTAAGGATTGATGATATTTATGGTCATACTACTTTGAACAAAATGTTTGGTTGTCAATCTAGTTACAAGGGATAGATAAACATGATGTTATTGAATATCCCAAAACCATTTTCATAGAAGTACTCATTGTAAAATGCATGTAGTTTTGGATAATTATTCCCAGACCAAAGATGGATAATGTTTATGATCAGGTAGATATGACCAAAAGGTGAAGGATAAGGGTGTGTTTTTGGTATGTAGAAAAGGTTTAGTCGATTTTAAAGAGTGAGGGCCTACATCTATACTATAATTATAAAAAAATAACACTTGGAATAAGTTCATAATGTTCAAACCCTCACATTGTGAAATTTAATGTCACACAATAAGGGCCATTGAGGGATGAAGTTTACGTTCATAAAACTTATACCAAATGTTACTGATATTTACATTGTAAAAACTTTAAACAATATAAGAATATATTTTTTCATTTATAAAGGGTGAGGAAAATCCTGACATTAATTGAGGAGCATAATGCTGGTACAAACCATCTCATGGGTGGATTCATGTAGTTTAATGTCATGGTGCCTAAACCATTATGTCATGTAGTTTATGGTCATGAGATAAGGACTAGTGGAGGTACAAGAATAGGTTTTCATTTTCTTATTTTGAAATGGGTATAGTGAAATAATATTTAAAATTGAGGGAATTAAAATATATTAGAATATATGGGTCGTGCCATTTATAATTCATATGTCCAAATATTTAATGGAGGAAATGATGGTATAGAATAGATATATAAGGAATGGACATTTACCACCTTCAAATGAGTGGTTATGCTATGATGATATCAAGAAATACATTTATTAGAGGAACTTCTTATCAGGATAAAACATGCATATATTTGGTAGTGCAGAATATAACTGCATGATCATTACCATGCAGTTATTTCCCTTAGAGTCTGATGCACCAATTTCCAATAACCAATGAAAGGTTCATGATTATTCAAACACTTAAGGAATGAAGTATATTGATGGAGGAAATGATATATCATAAGGGTTTGAGTACCCTAAAGGTTACACCACTATGTACTAAACACATTCTGAAGATGAAAGTATATTACATGAAATCTCCTAAACATACATACAATGGAGAAGATGGATGGTGTGATCTAACTCCTTTTTTCACTAGTAGGTCTAATGAGTATAACTTGGATTTTTAAAGGGCTATGTTGTGGAACTTAAAAAAATTGTGCCTTTTTTGTGTATTTAAATTTTCCAAATTTATGGAAGGACATAACATATTAATTAGAAGATTGAAATTTTCTTAGGATTCATTTTATGGGTTTTTAACCTAAAAGTTTGGCGTGTCTTTCCTTTACTGTTTGAAGGTCATGAAATTTTGATCACTAAGGGATAGTGTTTAATTTTTTACATATTTTACCAAATTGTTTTTAGGGTTTATAGTTTTAAATCATCAACTAAAATGATGATGGGGTTTACGGTTATAAAAATTGCACAAAATGGAGATACAATCCACCTAAAAAGGGAAAAGTAAAACCTGGCATGAATTAAAATCTCAATACTACTACAGGCTATCTCAAAGATTACATCACACAATTTATGATCACAACGCTTAAAAAAATATTGTCTAGAAACTAATTTCAAAAAAATTTGATCAAATATTGAGATAACCTGTATGAAAAAATTATGTTATATCGACATGAATTAGGAGACCAATGCTAATAGAAACCATCTCAGGGAGGGTTTAATAATGTTTTAAGGTCTTAATACCAGAACCATAAAAGGGACAAAACCTATATAGAAATAATAAATAATCTTATGTGAATGGAAGTGATTTTTGCTACTATAGGTCACCTTAGAACCGGTGCATGTAGTTTAATGTCATGGATCATGGACCATATGGTAGAGGATGTGATGTGAAATTCTAGATAAGGATCAAATGAGGTGACCAAAGCAGCACATATTTATAAATATTATAACATTCTAGATAAAGATTAAATATATATAACAATTATTCAAGTTTGAGGACTTTAATGGTTTAGTGTCTTTGGAGACTAGATATATAATAAATATTTTTCTTAAAAGTTCTTCAATATATCCTACAAATATAATTATATCTATACCCTTCTTGACATATCCTAATTTAAACCCTCCACAAAACATGGAAAAAACATAAGAAAATTTTACCTCTTATGCTCAGTACGAATAAACATGGGAGATATCAATCACATGGGCATAAATTATCGTAAGGGTTTGATGAAATAATAAAGTTCATATTCATCATAGAAAATATTCATACCCTAAAAATCATAGATCATATACTACAAAATGTAGTCATATCCAGATTCATGATTAATAAGGGTGTTAAAAAATAATCATCATTCATGATTTGTAACCTAGGCATGTGGAATCATATGTATATGAAATTATAATATTGTGAATATAGACAGTCACAGTAACTTACACTCATAATCTTGTGATAAAAGCTAAAAATGATCATACTCATTCAACAAAATGTGAACATATCCATTTATAATCATATCTAGACATAATCTTTTGACCATAATTATACCCAATCATAATTATTCATCAAAATGTGAACATATATATTCAAAATCATGTCCAATCATATCATAATAATCTGATGAGATATATATATCACATTACCCAATGAATTTTTGGGATATAATAGACCCATCCATCACATAATCATAATACATTCATATATATAAAATAAGGTCATGAAAAACATTTATCATTTCCTCATAGTTTAATACATGGAGAATAAAATTGGTTTTATCAAAATTTTATCATCATTATAAAATAAATCTAGGGAAATAAAAAATATGGTACCATTAATTCATATCTACAATGAATCATAAGTAACATCAAAGTATATTATCATAGATAGGGATAAATTTAATATATCACTAGGATATTGCTTGAGTAAAATACCAATTTAATTTTTAAATAACTTATTTAAAGTCTAAAATTTTAAAGTCTTAGAAAAAAAATTTCTTTGAAGAGATCTTTGGAAACTTGTAATTGAACCTTCAAATCAAAGAGTACTCATGAATATGGTAAAATTCACTCGTACGGTATATGTTAAAATCAATATTCCATTCACACATTTGATAAAAAGAACCTCATTCATAAAATGATAATACAAATCCTTCAAAAACTTTTTATAGAATGTAAAAAATGGGTAAAAATGAATTTAATCAATCATTATATAATAGTGAAAACATTATTGAAAAAAATTTAAATGAAAAATGAACATAGAATAAATTGATTCTCAACCAGAATAAATAATATTTGTTTTTATAAAAAACATTCTCGATCATTTTTAGTACCAAAGAGAAGAAAATGATACTATTAAATGAAAATTTCAGGAAAAAATGTATACCCATAAAATTTATGGTTCTTAAAGAATAAGGTTCATAAAATATCCTTTAATGTAAATTTAGTATTGTAAATCCAAAAAATAAATGATATTGTAACATAACTCCCTTAACATAACTCTATTTTGGATTTATAAAGATTCAAAAGTCATGTATAATAAATATATATTTATTATAAATCTATAAAATATTCATATCCATACATATATTACTATGTACCATTCCTTTATTAGTTATAATTATAACTTTATTTATAATTCTTACTAAAAATGGGAATTCAGGTAAAAACTTGTCCGTTTTCCATACAGGTTTCGATTTGATGGTTCCAATACATGGAATTTGATCAAGGTTTTTTCATATCGAAAATACCACTAATGACATAATTACCATAATTATTCATTATATAAACTTTTATAACCATTCATATATATATATTACATAAAAATAAATTTCATAACTTTGCGGAGATGATAGTTTTTATGAACACAAAAGTGATGTTTCCACATTTCAATGGATGAAATGAAAGAAATTTAAGTTATGATACACCTTTTTAGAATCATTATTATTTCATAAGTGATGTTATAATTTTCCAACCTATGGAATAATAATAATTTAGATATGATCATATAATTAAATAATCATAACAATTTCCTCAATATAAATTATATAGATATTAAATCCATCATTGTAACAAGCCCTGAATGATGTTGATAAAAAGTAATGTACATTGTTTCACAAGGCGGTAGTTCACACGTATGCACGAACAATTCTTTGGTTTCCCATTTTTTGAGGAAGGATATGAATAAAGTTTTATTATTTAATAAAATGAAATCTCAATATATTTATGATACTATAGTAATCATTTTTGTATGGATGAAATTGGTGTAGACAAGTTGGAAGAAGAAATAATATTGTAAGTACTCGGTTAAGAGTTAAACATCTTTGTTGAGAAACATCCTTTCTCTTAAGCCTAGAATGGTTGGTATTATGATGAAAAACTACCCATAAAATAGGAGGAGAGATTTTATAAAAGAATTTGTATTGGTCTTGGATAAGCTAAGAGGCTCTTTATGAATGAGGAAGAGATTAGAGGCTCTGTTCTTTTATATGGGTGGTAGAGGACCGACTTTGATTTTTTTAAAAGATTAATATATTTTAATGAATTAATCAATCCAAATGACTCCAAAATGACTAATAATAAAATATTAGATGATATAGTGTCTAAATATTACCATCAAATATCATTTATAAATGTTTATAGGTCATTTTAACCCTTATAAGTTTAGGTTAACCCATCATTAACACAATTTAACCTTTACCATAACAATTATTTTTTACCTAGGTTTATATTCTTAATGAGAAAAAATTACTTTGAACTTATTTAATAAGAAAATTTTTGATGATTAAAAATATATAATAAATTTTACACAATTAAATCCTAATAATTGGAAGAAATTAATTTTAAAATAAACCTGTAAAACATGACAAGAAACATTTTTTTTAAACAAATTCATTATTAAGTATAAATTTATTTTATTAAAGATGAACCATAATATTGGTTAGTGACATAAATTGGATTATTTTTGAATAAAATATTACTAATTATATTTTAAAATCAATTCAAAAATATCATACTTTGTAAATTATTTAATGTCAAAATATTTTTCTATAAACTTTTTATTATTTCACTATTTACTTAAATATTAATATTTCCAGAAAAATAAAAAATTACCATATGATGATTCTGATATGATGATTTTATAAAATAAATAAAATTATAATTTATTTTATAAAACTAGATGAAATTATTTATAACAATTTCTCATGAAAACCAATAAAAACTAATCTTGATGCAAATAATGACTACTAAAAATTGAGTTCTAAATTCCTAAGAATTAATAAATACATTTTCATTGAGTAGAACCATTATGAATTTTCTTAATAATGCATTTAATCCTATTCATTACCTCCAATTCAATGACTAGGTTACAATTATCATATTTAAAATTAGTTACATATCAATAGTATATCATTCTTCTTTTTGACTATATGTTACATATAAAGCAAGATATCAAAGAAATATAATATATTTAAAGAGAAATATATCCTAAATTATAAAGATTTTAGGTTATACCTCACTATATAAACATTTATCCCACAAAATTATATCACTCTCATATAAAAAACTAAGTATACTTATACCTTATCACATCCCCAAGTTCCCATGTAGCTTCCTTGCATTTATAGTTTCACCAAAAAAACATTGATCTTGTGAGTGGTATTGTACTGAGGAACATTGTCTCTTATATATAAAATATCCTCTAGATGATCCTTATAGGAGTGAAAAATATCCATTTGTATGAGATTTGAGTTTAGTATAAGTGAAGGATCACTTATGTACTTTCTCTAAAGAGATACATGGAACACATCGTGAACTTGTGAGATATTCGGTGGAAACACCAAATGATAAGAAACCATCCTAATATCGTCAATTATTTTTAAGCGGCCTATATATATATTGGTATAATATTTCCTTTCATTACAAATATCATAACCATATTAAATGTATATATTTGTAGGAATACATTTTCAATAAATTTGAACTCTAGACCTCATCAACGATTGTAAGAAAATATTTTTCTGTTGACTCTGAGTTTACCTAATGAGTTGTTGAATATTTATGACCATACCATTCATTTTTAGAAAGATCAAGTCCCAAAATATTTATTTCCCCAAATTTTCCCCAATATTTTGAAGTTATTAACTTCTTAAAATAAAGGGTTTCATAGGGTACCTTTTGAATGCTCGAGTGGAAGTTTTTGTTCAAAACAATTCCGCATAAGGAAGGTGTTGATCCAATATACTTTTTATATCTATATAAAATGATCTCAGAATATTATATATGATTTTAATGGTCCTATAAGACAGAATATCTACCCATGGATGTTATATAATGATGAAGTTTTACTCTTTATTCAATGATTGTTGAGGTATTCTCTAAAACATCGAGGTAAACCTTATATCTCGATCAGTTTTAATAAAATGTTGTATTCAATGAAACCTTACAACCAATTTTATTTACATATTAAAAATACAATAAATAGAGAAATTTTATTTGATGGAAATTAAATGTACTGATTTTATAAGGTGATCAACTAAAACCCAAATAACATTGTACCATTTAAATATTTTGGGGATTCTGAAAAAAAAATACACAACGATGTTTTACCATTTCTATTCTGGTATGGGTTATAGTATTAATATCCAATTATAATTTGTCATAACCTTAAATTACTGAAATAATAAGCATGGATATATATACATTGAAAAGAAATAACTTTTCATGTTATCTAATAATAAATAATCTTTCCAAGCTATAAATATCTTCACACTTTTTGGATGAAAAGAGAACGATAATCTATGAGATTTATCCAACAAATCCTTCTTCATTTAGGGTATTTATGAGACACATACTAAATTACTAATCCTTATTATTCCTTCAAAATCATGTTTAGAATTAGGAACATTTTTTACCTTCTTATATAGTTCCACATCCTCCTTCAACACCTCTTTAATCTTCACATGGATGGATGATTGAACATTCATCTGAGAAAGATTTTTTTATCCCATTTCATCAAGATTCCAAGGTCTATATCTTGTAACGACATAAAAATTATATCTCTTTCAATCCTCATCATGGATAATAACAAGATCTTTTTGACATAGAGCGTCATCCAAGGTGTTCACCTTCCTTAGGCGGTAGTGTGCTGTATAATCATATTCTCTAATCAATTACAACAATATACTATGGATCATATTTAATTATTTATATATGAATATATAATTTAAGATTTTATGATCAGTATATATATCACATATTTAGCAATAAATATAATTCCACAAAACATTCATTGTAAAAAATAAAACTTCTCATCCTAAATCATGGATCAGGTAAATTATGTCATGAATTTTCTATTGATTTGAGGCATAAGCTATCACCATATAATTCTACACGAGGAATCAACCAAATAACATACTTTATGAGCCACTATAGATGAAAAATAATAATCCACTAAATGGATGTATAAGCATAGGTTCACTGAACAACCATTTTTTCATCTCCTTGAAATTTTCATCACATTCATTTATACATTAGAACTTGGATCCCTTCTATGTCATCTTAGTTAGTGAATTAGATACCAATTATAATTGTTTTCGCAATGAATAGATAATATCAAGATAATCCATGAAAAAAATCTTTATTACAGTGGTTGGTCATGTCCATTTTTCAAAAACTTCCATATATGAAGGATCTATTGATATAAAATTTCTTATGATATATATCCCAAGAATGAAACATTTTTCTACTAGAATAAAAATATTATAATTCTGGAACACAACTTCTCATTAATCAAAGTATTTAATACAATACTCAAATGATATTCGTGAAATTCCTTTATCTTTTAATATATTAGAATATCATTTATAAATAA
Source organism: Viscum album (assembly GCA_963277665.1). Taxonomy (NCBI): domain Eukaryota; kingdom Viridiplantae; phylum Streptophyta; class Magnoliopsida; order Santalales; family Viscaceae; genus Viscum; species Viscum album. The sequence continues at coordinate 479,576,099 of OY728130.1, read as the reverse complement.
TTTCACTAAGTAATCAAGGCTATCTATAAATACTATATTATGTGTATCCATGATGATACTGGTGAAATTGGTAAGACCAAATAGTATAGCTATAAATTCATTTTGAAAATTACTCATACATATGGTTTTATTTGGTATATGATATTTTTATACCCTCAATTGATTATATATATAATGATGTTAAATCATTGAAAAGTATTGATCTTAACATTGTTCATTAAACAATCGTCTATATGGGGAAATGATACATTTTCCTGATAGTGTTTTTACCAAGTTCTCAATAATATATGCAATGAATAATTGATACATCTTTATTCAAAAAATAGAATAGGTTTACACCATGGTGACACACTTCGATGAATTAATCATTTATAATGATTATCCTAGAGCTTCTTCCTCAATTTCAACAATTCAATTTGTCCAATTCTATATAGATTCATTGAATTAAGTGTAGCACCAAGTTTTAGATTTAATAAAAATGAAACTCTATGAATCACAGGAAGGCTAGGTAAATATTTTGGGAAGACATAAAAAACTCTCATACAGTAGGAAAATGTTTGTTTTTGAGTTTCTTCCCAATAATCAAAGAAAAATAACACTTTTGGATAAGTATCATGAACCATACAATGGATGTAATTTTCATTGGATGTTCATATTTATCCCCAAAATGGTAAAGGTACATAAGTTTTTTTTTTGAATTTCAAACATAACTCCCCTTACTCAAAAATTAATGTGTGATCTAAATTGGTTGAGACAATAAATTCCAAAAATCCCGTCAAATTAAACAATAGGGATACTGAAAAGATTTATAGGAAGAAAATTCCAACAATCCTCTTATTGGAAAAAAGATGTAGACTTGATTGTGATCATTACACTATTAAGAGTTTTTACAACTAACTCAATATATAATTTATTAGTTAGTCTTGTGATAAACTAAGTAAAAATTGTAGATATAAAAGAGTGGGTAAATCTACAATCAAAAAAGAAATTTATTGTTCTAGAGTAGAAAGTATGTGCAACTCTTACCAAAACATTCTCCTAACCCACTTCAAATGAGATAAAAAATGGAATCCCTTTAAACTTTTTCATAAGGGTAGTTGAGGATTTCCATTCTCATAAGCTCTTAGATTATACATTGGATTCACATATTTCCCAATATCCCTACAATTTAAACATTAATCATCATTGGTTGAATATTTTTTATCCTATTTTTATTTATCAAAATCATCATACCTCATTGACAATCATAAGGTCCATGGAAAGAAAACCCAAAATTTAAGCTTTTACTAGTTTCTTTTGTACAATTTTCCAATTTATGTCTCTCCCATTTTGGGTATGTAGGTAGTTGGAATTTTATTAATCCATGATATTTACTATATGAGAGTCTATAATGCTCCATTTTCTTCATTTTTAATAAAACTGTAAGAATAATTAGAGTTATCACTCCCAATTTCTACCTCCAAAGCACATTGAATAATTTAAAAATAGTTACCAATGTACCTTATGGATAAATCCTTATTAAGGCATGCTTTATATCAAATAATGAATGAATCAATTTTACTCATAGGGTCGATGACAAATCTAGGATTGTACCATGAATGTCTTGTGATGTTTGTCTAATATGAACCAATGGATTCATGATCCATCTATTTCATCTCCAAAAAATCTCTTACTATCATAATGTGAAACTTTTGAGGAAATTATTCACTGAGAAATACCATTTTAAACTTATCCCATTCCATAGAGTTTATTTATTCCCCTTTACTAGTGTTTTTGATAATATTACATCATTGTTCAACTATGCATTCCAAGCGATAACATGATAAAAACATTTTCATGACCTGAACATTGATGAATGGAAAATATATTTTCAATTGCATTAATCCATTTCGTGAAAACTAATGGATCCAAAGACCGATAGAAGGAATGAGAACATTGTCACATCAAAACCCAATTCCATGTTTTTCCCCACTTATGGAATGGAATCCCAACATGGTTTGTGTTATTTATCATGTATTGATATAGTAGGGTGAGAATAGATATAATATATTATATACTGTATCCAAATCCATTTGTTTTATCAAGAGGATAGTTACTTAATTTTCCATCACATTCTTTGTCAACATGATTCGTTTTGCTTCCATGAATTGACTAAAACTAAAAATAGCTAATGTGACTTGAGGAATAGTAAACATTGTATAAAATCACAAGAAAATAATCATTGAGATGTACTAATTTATAAATCCTATTTATGAACATATGTTAATTTAGGTTCATTCTATATCAAAATTTGTTATATATAGGTTTTCTTATGTTTTATCCTCATATATTCCATATCCAAATCTCCAAAAAAATATTTACCTTCATTTGATACCAATTACGGTGATCCTAGGATAACATAAAAAAATATTTCATCATTGTATATGAATATTCAATACATATCACAATTATACATGCTTGATAATAATAATGGTTTAATGTATTTTAATACTAAATACAAAATCAACCTATTTTATAAAATATCTTGAATATATCCCACAAATATCTTCATATTATAACAATTAAATATATGTCATACTTAGAAATTTTCATCAAAACTTATGGAAGGAAAACATCATAATGTGTGAGATCATATACTCTATAAGGGTAAAAATAAGAGATATCAATAATAGAATCATAATATGATTATAATGGTATCATAACATAATAAAGATTATATTTTCAAAATAAATGAATCATATTTATAAAATATTGGATCATAAACTCTAAAATCAATTCATACCCGGAAGGATGATTAATAAGGTTGTTAAATTAGTAATCATCATTCAAGAAAAATAACAAAGGAATGTGGAATCATACTTAGAGGAAATAAAAATATTGTGAACATAGTTATTAATAAACATATCCAACCACAATATTATGAGAGTAAATAATTATATGACACTCTTACATCAAAATATGAACACAAGTATTTACAATCTTGTCCACATACAATCATTTGAGCGTAGCTAAGAACATTCGGACCAGTACATAAAAATATGAATATAGGAATTAAAAATCATGTCCATTATCATCATCATCATATCATGATATATATATATATATATATATCACATTACTCAATTCATTTGAGGGATGTAACAAACCCAAAATTTATATAATCATATTTTATTCATATATATACCATAACTTAATGAAAACATTTATCATTTCATCATAACTTAATTCCTGGAAAATAAAATGTGTTTAATAATGATTTCATCACCAGAATCATTAACCATAAAAATAAATAATAAGGATGATATCATTTGATAATTTATCTGATTATTCATATGTAACATCAAAGGATGTTGTTAGATATGAATATACGTTTAAAATATAATTAGAATATTTCTTGAGAAAAATACCCTTTTCAATTTGAAATATCTTATTTAAAGTCTTAAAATTTCCTAAATATTATTGAATAAAATTTCTTTGAAAATAACCATGGTAAATTTTAAATTAATATTTAGAGTAAGGATTATTCATTATTATGGGAAAATTCATTTCCGTGGTATACATTAAAAAATATTCCTTTCACACCTTTGATAAAAATTACTTCATTTGAAAAAGTAAACGATAATTTATTTTATGTAATTTTATAGAAAGTAAAATATGGGTAAAAATGACATTAAAAAATCATTTTATAATATTTTAAAAAATATTAAAAATATTTTAATGAAAATATGGAAATTAAAGAAAACCGATTCCTACCTAAAAAGGAAATAATATCAGTTTTTCATAAAAGGATTTTCTCAATAATTTTTAGTACCAAAGAGAGGAAAATGGTAATATTTCTTGAAACTTATAGTAATAAAAAAATGAGAATAAAATAATTTAGTTTTATTATATAATATCTATAAAATTTACCTCATTGAAAATATAGCATAGACAATCCTAAAAGCAATGAGACTGTAACATGAATCCCTTAGCTCATGTCTCATCTTAATTCATATGAATTCTAGAATAATATATAATAAATATATATTTTTTAAAAATATATTAAAAACCATATTAATACATAACATACTATTAAATATTCCTTTCTAATTTATTATTAAGTTTCTATTAATAATTCTTCCTTAAAATAAACATTAAGGTGAAAACTGTTACGTTTTCCATGCATTTTTCAGTTCTATAGTTCTAGTAATTTCAATTTACTCATGTTTTATTTATATATTTACCTTAATAATGACATAAGTATCATATTTATTCAATATATATAATTTTAGACCTATTTAATGAAAGTGGAGATGAAAAATTAATTACAACACTTCACAGAGAATATTTTTTATGTATGTACGATTGATCTTTATACTTTTTGATAGATAAAATTGAAGAATGAAAAGTTATTATTAATATTGAAAAAATCATTAATATATCATAAATATGTTATATATTCATTAAATATATCCTTATTACCATCCATTCAATGAAAGAATGAAAAAATTCACATCGCTTCGGGGAGGTGGTAGTCCAAATGTACGCACAAATGATGTTATAATTTTCAAAAGAATGGAAATTTAATAATTTACATAATAAATTTTAATTGAATTGTCATAATGTTTTCCTAAATATCTTATATTAAAATGAAATACATCACAATAACCATCAATTTATAACAGTGATGAAAAATTAAGTACATATCTTTGTGAGACGATATTCCACAAATACGCATGATCGTTGCTTTATATTCCTATTTAAAGGACAAGGAGATGAATAAAGGATGATAAATAAAAATAATAAAATATATGTAAATTTATTTTTCTTTATTAATGATTTTTTTAGATTAAAATGGTTTATTAATGGTTGAATAAGAAATAAAATTGCAGGTACTCTGTTAAAAGTTATATCTCATTGTTGAGAAACCTCATTTGAATTAAACCTTAATACTTGGAAAGATGGTATTATGATCCAAAAAAGTATTCTCTTATACAAAGATATAATTATCAAAGATATAATTATATGTTAAATGACACAGTATCTATAAAATAATTATATGTTATTATGATAATTAAATAACCTATATCAATCTACTATACCATCAATTGGTATACAAAATAATAATTCATGTGAACGGTGGACTATCGCCTCTTGAACTGATGCCATTTATTTTTCAACATCTCCTATCAAAGATTATTATAATGATGGATTTAAACTATATATATAATATTATTAAAAATACTTATACTTTTTTAGTTACGATAACACATATAATTTCTTACTTTATATTCAATGGTAGATACGACAATGTCTCTCATGTGTACAATGAACTACCACCTCACAAAGTGATGTGATTTGTTTTTTCACAAACACATTATACAGAATTTTATAAGGGTAATTTTAATTAATATACTTACATAAAATATATAATTATGATATTAATTTCAAAATTTATCATTCTTAAAGGATTATATTTCCCCGTCTTTATTACCCAAAAAAATTACAATTCCATTTGTGCATACTAATGGACTATTATCCCCCCGAAGCAATGTGACACTTTTTTCATCACTAAATAAAATGGATGATATATAAATAATATTTAAATAAATAATATATAATTTATGATATAATTATAATTATATAAAGATAAAATAATACATACTACATTTCCATAATGATCACTGATAAATGGAAACATTACTCAAGTGTACGTATGACATACTGTATCCATGATAGTGACTTTGTACAATTTTCACAACTATATTTCATGAATTGTTTTAAAAAGTAAATTTGATGTGTAAATATGATAATTATTTCATTATTATTATTTTTTATATTTTTAAATAATTACTTCTTTTACCATAGTCAACCTACCAAAGCTTTTTTGGACATATAATCTAAAAAATGTCAGAACATCTGAAGTGAACTCAAATGATTAAGCAATATTTTTTTTATCATTGTAAGAAATAAAAAAGAATTAATTTTTTTTAATTAATCATGAAAACATTTGACATAATTTTATTTATTCAGGATGATAAATAATGTGTGAGATGAATCAAAATCGAGGTAGGTGAGTTCATCTTAATTTCCATTCATTGAAGAACTTTTTGATGGTACGCACCTATATACGTTTTTAAGTGTCTAGAATTCCAATTTCAATGTAATATCATAAATTTATCTATTATCATTAAATTTAAGGCTTTTCTTAATGTTATTCATTCATGGGGTTTACGATTCAATTTTTTCCAATGTAATAAGGCACTTTTTATTAAAAACAAAAAACATGTTTTAATGATTTACTTATAACTATATTTATATTCCATATCCATGTATTTAATATGAATTTATTTATGTAAATTTATGTAAATATGTGTTTTATAATTGTATTTTTTCATTATTTATTTTGTTTATAAAAAGGAATATTTATATTGAATTATAAATTTGTTTTACAAATGAAAAAATAATTAATGCTCTAATTTCATTTGAACGAAGAAAATGACTTTTCCCAAATCCATAATTGTTTTAAATTTTTTATTCACTTACAAGATTTCATGATTTTTCAAAGAAAATCACTCTTTAACTTTTTAAGATCATTTTGGTGTTGAAAATGATTTTTTAATGAAATGGGTATTTTATATCTAAAAGAATTTTTTATGTAGGATTAAAAGTGGTTTTAAAGGGTTTTATGATGAAAATGCACGATTTCATGATTTATGTTTATGTTATTATTACATTAAATTATTATTATAGGTGGTTCCATTATAAAACAATGACAAATGAATACATTACTAACCAAGGATAGGTGGTTCTATGATAAACCAAGTATAAGTGGATCCGTTATAAATTGATGATTGGTGGGTCTATGATAGTTATCCTGTGAATTGGGTACTAAAGATATAGATGATTACCATATAAGGTATTCAATTTGTAATATTAATATTAATTATGATATCCATTGTTACCTACGTAATTTATATATTATTTATATGAGTTTTAAAAGGCTTCATTGAGAAAAAAGTATTTGTGATTTCAGGTGAAAATGATTTATTGCATATCAATCAAATAAATTTATGATAAAGGAAAAAATTCTTATGGTTTTCATGATATTCAGTGGAATAATGATCTTATTGTCTTTATTTCCCTTATTTATCTTTTTGTGATCACCCCACATTCTAAAAAATCATAGGGTTTGAGGATAGATAATGGAAAGGAAGATGTCAAGTTGAAATCCATGAATATTTTTCATAAAAATAAATCATTTCTATTTTAAAATTATTATATTATTGAAAAATAAATATTGAGTATAATTTTATACTTTTTATATATATGGTTTTGTAATGTATTACCTATGACCTAATTCTTTAGACCTCTAAACCAAAAAATATCCTCAAATGTAAGAGAATGAATTCTTGGCATAAATCACATGATTTTGTAATTTCTAATGTTAAGTCCTTATAATTGGTATCAAAGGTAAATTTAGATGAATATAGTGTTTAAAATAATGTTAATAGAATACTCTTGAATGATTTTAATTTTTTTATATTAAAATTATATGGAATTTAAATATTACCATGGTGTATCATCTATACTATGTCTGTTTAGAAAGGATTTTTATAGAAGAAATAGGGTAGAGTAGTGGGAATGAACTAGAAGGAAAATATCCTCTCAAATTAGTATCCTGAGATGTTTCGGACTGGAAGAGGACATTTCTTAGTTATGGATCAATTTAAAAATGATATAAATATGGGTGGTATCCATGCTGGAGTGGAACTAGATCTATTATAAAGAAACATGTCTATAGTAGATAATTTCATAATTAAACACCCCCCAAATTATATGGATCATATGATCTCGTGGTAGATGAAAGATGGATCAATTATACAGAGAAGATATTTGAATCCATGGGATGTTCGGAACATAAAAAAAAGTGACTCTTTCTGTTTATTGTTTTGAAAGTGATGCTGATTTATTATGTTACATGGTTAGGAATACAAGAGATAAATATATTATTGACGCAATTGAATGGGAAATATTTTATTATATTTTATTTGAGACATATTTCCGTAAATTGTTTCATCTCTAAATAGAAAAAAAATTCCTAGAATTTAGAAAAAAAAGATAAATATTATATGGCCACATATGAATTTTGTTTACAAAACTGGCTAGGTACATAATATATTTTGTTCCAATCCTTAATAGAAAGATTAATACATTTTAATCAGGGATAAAAAAAGTTTATGAACATATTTTTCTACATTGGGATTTAAAATCTATGATAAATTCATTCATTATTTTGGGAAATGGTAGAAAAAAATTTCGATCCAAATGCACCTTGAAATGTTAATAGTAATAAAAGGTGCTGATTGAAAGATATATTAAATAATTCAGTAGAAAAATGTGGTGGTAAGAAAATGAAGTTTTACTATCCAATGATAATTGTGGTGAAAAGAATCACGAGGAATAAATTAAAATGTCTGGGGAAGTGCTTGTAATGAAATGAGTTGGGCCATTATGCTATCGTGTGTCAAAAGTTAGTCACTCATGGGCAAATTATAAGGGCAGAATACTGAATCATGTGAAAAATCCTTTGAAAAAAGTACCGTAGTTGGTAGGATTTCAATTAATGTGGTGAAATTTATGATACTTTTTTATTCAAATTATTTGAATACCCTTTTTTAAAAAGGATATTTTTATACATTCATTTCTGAGAAATTACCATGTAAATTTTACATATCACCTCATGAAAGTATTTTGAATATTTTGGTGTAAAATAAAGGTGGAAGTTATAAAGAATAAATTATTTATAAAAAATTTTAATTTTTAATTAGTGGTATGGTCTTTCCCAAAAATATTATTCAACTATATATAGTAGAGTTTGACATCATTATTGGTATGAATTGTCTTTAATTTTATCATGATAGGATTGATTTTATAGCTATGAATAATATGTTCAATGATTTCATGTAATTTATTACATACCAAGAGATAAAACACTTATTGTAAGTAAAAGTAAATGATAAATATATAATATTTTTTAAAAGAATGAAAGAGTTCAAATTAGTGATGTGCTAGTAGTGAATGAATTCATTGATGTATTTTTGGATTATTTTCCAGGTCTTATTATAGATTAGGATGTTGAGTACAAAATACATTGAATGTATAAAAGAAGGTTTTTAAAAAAATATATACATAAATTAAATATATATGATATTTATGACATAATTTGATTTCTAAAAAATATAATATTTCATTTTTATTTTTACCCTTTTGACACACCAAAAAGTGATAATGTCGGTCGTGGACATGTTGAGTACTACCGCCTCAATACGATGTGATTCCTTTTTCATCACAATAATTCTATACATATGTATATAGGATTAAATACAATTTTATTTAGGGTATAATTACCATTAAAGAAATATTTAATGTTTGTTACCTTCTTTCCATAATGATTATTAAAAAATGGGAACATTACTCATTCATACATACAACCTACCATCCACATAACTGTAACGTTGGTTCATATTTCATAACAATATTTCATTATTGGTTATAAAAGTATAGTTGATGTATAAATAAGATAATCATTTCATGATTATTATTCTTGAAATGTTTATATATTGACCCATTTGAAAATTTTTGACCTACCAAAGTCATTTTTGACAATTAAACCAAATATGGTCAAAATACCTAACGTAAGATTAATTGATTCCGTAGTTATTTGGAACACTTTAATAAGAAAACAATTAATTATAAGCATGAAAAAGGTGATTAACCAAGTATAATTTTAATATAAGTTTATTATTTTGGAATATAAAGACACATGTGGCAAGTTGGACTCTAGTAATGGGATTTTATCTCAATTTACATTCCCTTGAGACATTTGTCGTCATGCACCAATTAACTATTATATTTTGTATATAATGACCATTCAAATGTTATATCATTAATATACTTATTCAAATTATATTAAAATTTTAATTTAATGTTATTACTTTAGGGGGGTTAGGATTCAAATGTTTCAAAGTGGTATCTGAAACTTTGGAATGTTTAAATATTATTTTCCTCGAGAATGTTTTAATGATCATTAAATGGTATTTCCATTCATCTAAGTCAATAAATTGGGTTCTTATTTATCCTACATTGAGAAATTATTTATTAATTTGTAACACTTATTAAATATGTATATTTGATAAGGACTATTTTTCATGAATTAAATTGATTACTCAATATATGAGGAATGATTTGGAGCGGTATGACACGGGTGGGGCCTAGTTATAAATAACTCGTCAATGTATTGGTAGTCTCATGAGATTAATAAGTTTGAGAAATAATATATATTTTCACTCGATATGATAAACCAACCTGTGAATTGTCTTGAAATTAATGATACAACAAACCAGGGAAACATATCATCCAATTGTTAATTATATCCATTATTCATACTCAGTTACTATTTATCCATGATATTTTTCTTTTACATATCTATGGATTCATTTAATTATCTATTTATTGATTAAATGTCACGTGTTTTCAGATTCCTAAATTTATATAATGATTAATCCTTAACCAGATATTTAAATGGAATGTGTTATCAATTATTTATATTTCCATGTTTATTTACTCTCATAAATTAATTATTTCTTCCACGTTAATAACACCTAATGAGAATGTAATCTCACCCTTATTATGTTTAATTTACCCAAGTTATGAATAAGTTTCATTTGAATGAGTATCAAAGATTCCATTTATTTATTTATTTATTTATGTATTATGTTTTTATTTTATTTACCTAATGTATTATGGTTATTATTTATGTAATATAGTTTTACAAAACTGATGAATGATTCGGTCACTGGGGATTTTGAGCTTGTATATGTGATAATTTAATAAAGTAATTCATAAGTTCTGGGAGTCTGTGAAGGGGAATTATAGTTTCTATCAAGATGGTTTACCAGAAACCTTGGAAAACAGATTAAGAAAACATTGTTTTGGGAACAGAACCTTAAGAAAGACACTGAGGAAAAGTGTGGAAGAACATCCTAGAAATTTTTAAGGTGGATATTATGTTCTTGTTCCTATTAATATATCCATGTTCGGATACTAGGAGTGGACATTGTTATGAAACATATGTACCTAGGGGTAAACAATTTGATATTTTTTGTCGAGCTTCACTCGAGCGTAACCTGGTACACATCGATATGCCTTACTACACTCTTGGTTTGACAGTCCTTGTGGGAAAGCTTAGGATAATTCATATTTTATTTAAAAACAATAATAAAGGATTTAAAAATATAAATTTCCCAAAAGAAACCATGTTTATGATTATTATATTAGATAATTTTTTTAATTTTTGTTAATAATTTTTATAGTTTTGGGATTATACATCATGTTTTATAAAGATATGAACTAATTTAGGGAATGTTTTCATTTCAAAATTGTTCTTAGAGGAAAAAATTTGAACCTAAAAATGTAAATGATCCATAGAGTAAGAATGAACATGTCTTTTATGGTCTTAGGATACTGTTTTGGAGGAAAATAGTCTCCTAATAATTCTCATCAAGCGAGCACACAAGTATCATCTAATAATGATGAGGGTAAATAATTACACAAATCACATGTATTCAAATTAATATAACAAAATTGAATGATGGTAGGTCAAAAGATGATGAATTGGAAGAAGGTAAAGAAGTATTTTTTTCACATGTGATAATTGTGTAAGGCAACACCCTGTTCTTTGGATGAAGGGAATAATAGTTGGTTTTAAGTGTGGAGAAAAGGCCACAAGTTCATGATTACAAGGGAAAGAATGAAAATTCATATGTGCAATTCTTCTAGTACAAGGAGATGGAAAAATATGAAAATCAATGCCTCATGTGTTGAAGGAACATACCCAAAATAGGATAATTGATCACGATCAAGATTATACAACTACTATAGAAGAAGAGTAATTACTAATTTCATTATTTTTGGATTCAATAATCATGTAATATGAGTATTTTATCCTTGTGGTTCTAGTTATAAAAAATTGGAATATATGAGTATTTCACTATAGTACTTTTTTTATGAATTTGAGATCATATGTTGAATGGTTCCAAGAAAAGTCATTTATTAGAAAGTAAAACTTTTTGGAAAACAACTAGTATATGAAAATATAACCATTAATATGTTCCTAATATTAAGACATTGTTTTTTGTATGAATAAATTTTTGATTTTGATAACATAAATCAAATAAGTGTGGAGTACCTTATAACTGAGTAATTATTTATTGACAAAGTTGTTTACTCTATCATTTATTGAGTTTACATTATTTTTGGATTTAAGTAATATATCAAAAAATCTAAATTCAATTTAAGGAATAAGAATCATGCATGTTTTCAATAGGATATTTGTGTATTTAGTTTATTACCATATTATCGTGTTTAGTATGTGATGATTAAAACCCACTTCAGGTTATTTGATATGTTCATTTTGAATTTTTTTTTACCATCCTTCTAATGTGTTGGATCATAATATTATAGAAAATTTATCAATTTATGAAATGGTTTAAGATGATCTATGTACATGGTTTTTGAGGATAATGTATTACATCTCCATATGATTTTTCATGTGATATGAAATGAAGTATAAATAGTTCCAGGCAAAACCAAAGGATAATATTGTATTTAAGAAATAGAAATTTAAATTTACTTATATTATTATAGAGTTAACTAATTCCCCAATTGTAGAAAAAATGGTCTTGAAAAAAATATATTTCCTATTATAATAATTTTTTATCATATGAATGACCTTTTCTTAATATTAGATTAAGTATTTGTGGTCATCAACATTTTGCTAAACAAGTTCTATATCATTCTCCATCAGAACTTGATTGTACAATTTTTATTTTGTATCCTTGTTTCCATTTCCCTCATATGTTGTCATACTCGGGAACCTAGTTACATGACCATTGTACATACCATTCTCTCTTATTACAAAAATGTATTATTAAACCTATAAATGATGTTGTTTTTTAAACAATATTTTATTTTCAATTATAAATACATTGATTACTGAGATCAATTTTGAATTTTGTGGATGTAATTTATTTATGGTGGAGAGAATGTAACACCCCAAGACATTAAAATATTTTACATTTAATATAAATATATTTTTTCCCTAGATTGATTTATATAAAATTACATGTTAAGATTATGGTACATGCATTATAATGTTTAGATTTCTCTACCTCTAACACCAAGGTTATCTTAACTTACACGCATGAATCACTTTCCTTAATGGATTTTGCAACACACAAGGCCAATAACATATTATTAAAAAATATTATTTAATATAATAAGATACAACATAGACATTAAATTGATTTTTATGAATATATTTTACTATATCATGAAAATATATGGTTGAATTCATTGGTTATTAATTAAATATAAATGAATAAAAGAACCAATTTAATTTAGAGGAAATGTTTTTATAAAAAACTATTTTTATGCTCACAAAGTATTTTTTTCAGAATAGATGAAATTAATTAAAATTAGTGGTTGATATGAATATAATATATATATATATATACAATATATATTCAATATAATATTTTTTACAATCATCCAATATATTTTATAAGAATAAGATAAGGCCAAACTGAGTATTACGTATGAAAACATATTTTTAATAAAGACAATTTTAACACCTTTTACTAGCGTACCAAATTTAAATTTAAAATTTGATACTTTTATGAATTAATATGACAAAAATAAACTTTATTTTTGAAATATAAACTCAAAAATTGTGTTAGGGTAAATTTTTTGAAATTTTCTTTGAAGTTTCATTCTATTGATGAATAGTGAAAAAATACTAAATTTTTATTTAAAGTTTCTTTTTCATGTAACTTATTTATAAGGTAAAATTACTGACTGATAATTTATTTTGTTTTTTATTATTTGAATGATGGAATGATAGCATGCCCCTAATACAAGCACTCAATGCAACCGAAAGTGATGAAGCCCTAGAGTTTACCCATAGAACCAAACTACTATATTCAGGTGGTAACAACCCCATGTTAGAAAAACCAATAGGGGTTCCTCGGGACGAACCCTCCCTCCTAGAAAGAGTGTTCGCTGCAAAGTTTCCCTCTCTATGAGTATTCCGAACTAAAAATCCTATAGCAATCTCTCAGGTGTAGCTCTGTATATGGTACGCCACACTCCATGACGACTTGACTTTCCCTTGAAAGGCCCTAGTCAACTCCTCGGAGGCTGATTCCCCTTCAGATAACCCCACTAAGAACCTTTTGAATAACATTATACTCATGTGCAGGGCTCTTAATTCTACACCCAACGAACTTCCCAACTCATGAAATATACTAAAATCCAATAAAACCGAACCATTCTTGTCCCATACTAGACCTACCCCCCGCATCTACCCACCCATCAACGAACTGCCAACATTTTGGTTAAATCCATTCGTTGAGGGGTTCCATCGTATCCAAAAACCCTATGATATTGGCTGGGTAATGTGGTTGTTCGTGGTATTGAAAAATATAAGACATTACAAACTCCCCATCACTAGTGATCCATGTTAATGCAAGAAATACTTCATATACACCTGTAGCAGCAATATCGTCAGGTGCACCTCTGTTCTAGGCTTGTTATGGGCCTCCCTCAATGTTCGGAAATTTTTTGTAACCATGATGCTTCTGCTCTTATTTTCCATGCCCTGCAGATCCACTCCCATAGACCAGTTCTCAAGAAACCCCTACATGGACTTCCACTCTCCATCATATCTCCCCCATATATCAATGCTCGAACATAGACATGAAGCCCATTCACTCCTAATAAAATGGTGTACCCCTGTCTCCGCCTGCAGATTAGAACAACAGTAGCATCGGGAGGCTACTTGAATCCCTTTCTTCTTTATATTATCCTCCATGGGTATTTCTTAGTGGCAATCCCTCCACACAAGAATTCACATCTTCATGGGGACCTCCATACACCATAATCGTTACCCCTATTCATCTCACTCTGCTCCCTGCCAGATCATGTCCAGATAATCAGACCCATTAAAATACCATGAACTTGACTTTATGAAACAAAATCGGTCATCCACCTTAGTAAACACAACTTCTTTGAAGTGTTCCATCTGATCTGGGCTTAGAATAGCTTCCATTAACTTTGGATGTCGGCTGGCCTCCCTAACCGACATGTCTGATCTAAGACAAAATGGAAAAAATAGCTTTTTCCCAGCCAAGTTTTCACTCCATAAATTAACTTCACCTCTTCCCACAAGCCATCGAGAACACTCCTAAATAATTTAAAGTTGATACACCATAATCATTCCCAACTTAGACAGATATCTGCTATCCAAATCCTCTCAGTTTCTTCCATATCTAAAACTAGGAGTTCTGACCCAAATTTATTTCCCAGCCATAAATTCTCATGCCAATCAATCTTGAATGGACTGCATGGATACTACAATATCCTTGAGGCCTTTCCCTACCCCATCCACCAGTTTGGCCACCAGAGGCCAGGCAGCCCAATGATCCCTACCCAATGAGACTGTGTCCCAGAAAACCTTGTTCACAAACTTCTCTATAAATGAAATTACCCCTTTAGGTGGGGTGATAATAGAAATAACATGCATCAGAATAAATGAAATCACATTATTAATCAATGATACTTCTCCCCCAAAGGATAATAACCTATTTTTCTAGTTCATAATCCTCCCAAGAATCTTGTTTATGATGTTCTAAAAGATTCTCTTTTTCACTTGACCAGTAGAAATGGGTGCCCCATGATAAAACATTGGAAACTATTTCCGTTGCATTCTAGAATTCCTTGTATGACCCTAATCCTTCTAGAACATCTATTGGCTACAAAGAAGTTTCTCTTACGAGTGTTGATCTTTTGACCACTGATCTAACCATGTAGAATCATTAGGTGAATAAAAATTACCATAGACGATCTCCTTCCTTTCTAAAAAATTAGTATATCATCCACAAACATAATATATGAGAACGATTCATCTGAGCCTTTAGCACTATATGGAAAAATCCTCTAATCCCTCAATCTTCTTCAACGATTATGTGAAAGAGCATCCTAATAAAGAAAACATAATGGGGGATATGGGATCCCTCAGGTGCACCCCCTACACATTCTTGAAAAAACCAAAACTCCTCCCCAATATTGAAATAGTGATCCACAGTGAGGAGTAACAATGTTAGAAAAGATCTCAAACCCATTCCTAAAAACCAATATTCCTCATTACCAAGATAATGAAGATCAATTCCAATTTATCATATGCCTTATCCATGTCCACCTGGAAAATCACATTGGACCCGACCAATTTCTTATTCAAGTCCACCAACATTTCTTGTGCAACTCCCACCACCCCCTAGATACCCCTACCTTGGACAAATCTATGTTCCTCCTGTGAAATGACCCTAAGAATCAATCTATCGAGACTCCTAGCTAAAACAATTTCTTAAATATGTTATGAATCTTTTCCCATACATATCATCTTATAGTGATTAATAGAGGCATGGTCTTTAATTTAAGGTAACAGAACCACCCTGGAGGGACACGAGCTTCTGTCGATAACACTCCCCAAAAGAAGTATTGTAAAAATTCGATAATGACATCAACCATGAATTACCACGCTACCATATAAAAAGCATTCGATAAACCATCCAGGCCAGGAGAAGTCTCTCACGACATGTTGCGAACAACCTCCCATAACTCATTTCCATATGGTATGCAACACAAAGAATCATTATCCTCATTATCCACCCTTCTGTAAATACTTTCCATAAAGACATCCTATTCGGGTTCTAAGCTCACCTCCCCTGAGTACCCTGGACGATCACCTATAAGAAATGATGAAAAATGAACCAAATACAACTTACCAGCGACCTCAAAATCAGTGGAAAACAACACATCCTCAAGCATAATGTTGATCTTCATGTTTTTTCTCTCCTTTATCCATGCGTGGAAAAAACCACAATTTCTGTCACCTTCCTTTAGCCACCTGACCCTGGATCATTCTCTATAATCCCTCTCCACCTCCAACAACCATCACCATAGGAACGGGCATTTGTCACTTGATATTTTAAAGGAAGATTCCTCCCAACTCTGTTGAGGCCTATCTTCTAACTTGTCAATTTTCTCTTGTATCTCCTCTACAGACCCGACCACAACTGTTTTATTCGCGAACCACTTGGAAATGTCACCCTTGAGCCGCTTAAGACACTTAGATAAACCAACCCAGGCTCTACTGTCCAGCTCTTACTCCCAGGAGTTCATCATCATCTTCAAGAACCCATCTTTAGAGTGCCAATTAATTGAGTAACGAAACTTCTTACTATCCAAACTCTGTGGCTTCAGCTCCACCAACCGAGGTTCATGATCTGAAAGAGCTCGGGTCAAGTGTGTAACTGAATTCCTAGAGAAGGACTCTAATAATTGTATGTTAGAATGGAATCTATCTAGTATACTCCAAATGTGATTCCCACCTCTCCTATTGTTAAACCAGGTAAATTTTATCCCCCTAAATCCTAAATCCAGAATTCCCTTCTTGGAAATGAACTCATTAAAATCCATCATACTGTTATTGCAAGCTGTTTAATGACCTTTCTTCTCTAAAACGTTCACAATAGCATTAAAATCTCCACCGACAAATCATGGGAAATCAGCATCATTAAATAATCTAAAAAAAACATACAAATTTCTTCTATCCATGAAATCATTACTAGCATAGATAACAGAGAACAAGACATCAGTATTGCTGAGCCCAAGCTTCACAGTGATACACTGCTCTTCAACCGGTACCAACTTCACCTAAAGATAATTATTCCAAAAAACCCCATATATGCTTATTAACCGGGTGACCATGAAATTGTAAAATGAACCCCATATTACTAGAAAAACCATGGATCGTTCCATGATACTGCTTCGATTCCGGAATGAACACTATAGATGACCTACATCTCATTGCCTCAGTAGCCAAAAATGAACTTTTTTCATGAACCCCCAAACCACGGGAATTCCATATGATCAAATCACATATTAATGAAGGAGACTCCCAACCCTTCAGGCATTGATACCTAATATCAGAATCAAGAACACCCTACCAAACCCCTCCCTGGACATAGAGCATGTCACTGGTCTGGAAGATCCCTCCGAGAAACACCCATTCCTTGGCACAAAAACCCTCTTCTTCAAAAGACTGTCCAATTCCTCCACTATCGATGACATGCTCCCCAATGACACTAGTAGGGATGATGGAGCCATCTCCTCTTGAAAAGTAGAAGCCATAATCATTCATGGTGGAGTTTTATAGGCCGTTGTGATTTCCATTGCCACCCATCCAGCAAATCCAACATCATAGAGGTCGATTGTGCATTCTTTTCGAGTCCCAACAAACCCAACAAGGAAAATATTAACACTTCCGAAGACATTATATAATAAATACATAACTTTGTAACTGCAAGAACTAACCCTCTTTGAATTTTTATTATCAACGTAGTAGTGAAAAGGCTATTCTATTGGAAAAGATTCGAGAACACCGCCAGAGCCACCCTCGCTGTTGAGCTACCCTCCTCTTTTTCCTAAGAGATCCCCCAAAAAATAGTATTTGTTCTGATCTATCAGAAACCACTAACAAAAAGCAAACCACCAGCACCTTCCAGAAATGGTGATTCTATTTACCACGACATGTCCAACAACATTTGAGTTTCTTGAGGAAGTTGTCATATCTTTGACTTTTCCCACCACTGATAAAGATGACGGAGTACAATCCCTTGTCATCGCCACCACACCAGAACAGACTTGCAGCATATCCTTGTCCCTAGTGCCACTCATAGAATATGACACTTGAGTATCCCTATTATATCCCTTCATGAAAGAATCCCCCCTACTCTGAACTCTACCCTTCCATTTTCTACATAAATCTAACACGTGCCCTTTGATCCCACATGAAGAACAATACCTGGGGGGATATTGATACACCAAATGTTTCCACCACCTAAACCCCTCCATGGAATGAATAAATATCCATAAAAGGAACTTCACAGAGAGGTCCATAACAACAAAAACATGTGGATTAGATGCCTCAATAAACCCCTTCATGCTCTCATCCACACACAAAAATCCCCTTAGAGAGTCTCTGACTGCCTCCAGAATCGAAGGGTTATGAAAGGGTAATGGAAGCCCTAGAAGCTTAATCCATACCACGCCCATACACGATTCCTTACTATAATGACAATCCCAAGATCATCGGGATAAAGTGAATCAATGAGAACCACACCGTCTACCCTCCCTCATCCAATCTGGCACAAATTCTTCTATTTTGTTGAAATGAATCTAGAATTGTGGGTGGAATTCACTTTTATGAAATTAAGGAGAATGCCACACCTCCTCCACTATAAAAGGAAACTCACCCCTCATACTTATTTAAACCTCTAAAGCCCCTAGGATATCCAAATATTTACTCAAATAAGCTCCAAAAATCCATACCCTAATCCTTGAATCCTTCATCTGGTTATAAATATATCCGAGGAAGATGTTTGTTGAAAATAAAAGAGAGTTACTCAAAGAAGATTTAAGATCCTTCCTCAAACTCCTTTGTTTAATTTTCATTATCCACCCACTCAAATATTATTATTATATACATATATAATATCATAAATAAAATAAATATACTCAAATGTTTTTATTATAATGGATATACCTACACTTACAAAGACTTCCATCTAATTGGTAACAAACATACCGTTCAAGTGTACGATGGACTACCGCCTCAGGGAAATGATGATTGTTCCTTTATGCTTTACCCACATTCATGGTTGGGAATTATGATGTGCACACTTTTTATATATAATATATATGATATTTATAATTTATTTATTTTTATGTAATATTTGTATAACACATACATTAATTCTTTCTATTTTTTGAAAATACCATAACATTGTTTGTGGAAGTGTGGATTTCCACCTCCTCAAAGTGATGTGATTAGTTCACACTGTACATAGAATCAATAATGGATGGTTTTAATTTATAATATTTGATATAAATGACATATATATCATATTAATGACATAATTACTTCTTTATAAATATAATATATCATTTTCCTTATTACCCTTTTACCGCACTGAAAAGTAAGAACGTTGGTTGTGGATATGTAGACTACTAGATCCAAGACGCGATGTTGTTGCTTTTACATCACAAAAAATATTATATTTAAGTATATATGAACAAATAACATGGTATTTATGACATAATTATCATTATATAAGTATATAATGTAACATATTTTCTTTCCATAATGATCTTTGAATAATGGGAATGTTACTCATGCATACGTATGATCTACATTCTCATAGTTTATAACTTTGGTTGATTTTTCAAAACCATATTTCATGATTAATATTAAAAATATAATTTATGTACAAATATGGTATTTATTTCATGATTATTATTTATGATATGTTTATATAATTACCCATTTAATTATTGTTGACCTACCAAAGTAGTATTTGACACAAAAACTAAAAATGGTCCAAACACCCGACCTAAACATAAATGTTTAACTGATTGTTTAAAAATTGAAATAAAAGTAATTAAAAACATTAAAAAATTTCTAAATTATGTAAATAATTAACATAAGTTTACTATTCATGAATATAAAGACACACATAACTTTTCAGACTCTTGTTTAGGGATTTTGTCTCAATTTACATTATATTGGGACTTATTTGTTTTTATAAACCAATTAACTTTTATAGAGTGTATATACTGATGTTTGAAATGTTATATCATGGATATATTTATTATGATGATATTATATATTTTAATTAATTTTATTCAATCATGGGGATTATGATTCAAATGTATCAAAGGGGTATGTGACACTTTGGAATATTCCAAGAATATTTTTCTCAAAAATGATTTAATGATATTTCAATGATATTTCCACTCCTCAACATCAACAAACATTACTTTTAATTATTATACAATGAGTAATTATTGAAAAATACATATATCTTATTCAATAAAAATATTTTTTAAGGCACACTTTTTTTAAATTAAATCGATTACTCGATATTTTAGGAATGCTATGTACATGTACGACATGGGTGGGGCCAGGTTATAGAGAGCCCCTCAATCCATGTGTTTTATCATGAGAATAATTTGTTAGCCAAATTATATATGTTTTTACCTCATATACTAAAACATTTTATTAATGGTCCTAACGGTAAAGTTATTATGTACCTAAGAAACATGAAATCCAATAATGAAGTATTTCCCATATTCAGACTCAATTACAATTTATCCAAGAGATTTTACTTCAACATATTCATTGATTCATTTCATTATCAAATTATTAATTAAATTCCATGTGTTTTCTATTTCATACCTTTATATGTTTACTTTTCCTTTTATAGTTATTTCCATGTCATGTTTTATAAATTATTTACCTTTCTATATTGATTTACTCTCATCAATTTATTTTTGATTCCTCTATACTTATCATTAAATATAATTCTAGTTCACCCTGATTATTTTCCCTTTTTCAAGGTTATGAAGAATTTTTATTATTATGACAATAAATGATTTTCCTTATTTCAATTTATTATGTATCATGTTTTTATTTTATATTCCTGATGTGTTATGGGTATCATGTTTTTAATCTAGTTTTACAAAAATACTAAACTATTCGTTTTTTGGGATTTTAATCTTCTGTCAATACCAATGTAGTAATGTAATTAACTTGCTTCAGGCTTCAAGGGCTGGGGTTTTATAATGAGGCATTGATAAATGTTTTTTGAATAAAAATAAATTCTAATGAAAAAATTAGGTCCTCAAAATTGATTATAAATGGGCTTTAGTTAAAGGAAGATGAATGTGATGAGGTGTAGACAGAAGACAACTAATAAGAGTGATGAATTCAAAACTGTAATTACAATGATTGGAACAACAAATATTGGAGGGGAAAACCATCACATGGTGTAAGATAGGACCATAATAAGATAATTTCAACCCCATTGGTCTTAAAAATAGGAGATTCAAGTACAAATACATGTTTTACAACCATCTAATAAAGATATGGGAACACCATAGAGACGCCCTGAGAAAATATCAAACCATAGAAAAGATAAGATACTTTAATAATGAATTGGGAAAATATTTAAAATTTATACATCATATATATATTTATATATATTTGAAAAGAAGTACATATAATATTAATGATGAAGATCAGCACACGTACAAGCAAAAATCCATGAAGGGAAATTGTCCAGCTAGAGCTGGTTGACATCGAAGGGGCCTGAGGCTGCTAGTTGATGGGACACATTGTTTCCTTCCACTTTGTAAAAGGAGAAGGTACAACAAGAGAAGCCTTGGTGAAGCGAGCGAATTCTCATGGTGATGAAGCCAAATGACTAGAGTCCTCCATCATTGTTGTTGGTAGAATCGATAACGGTGAGGCTGTCAGATTCAATGAGGATATCAACCCATCCACCATCCATAGTGAGCGTCATGATGGCAAGGATGTCCATGGCCTCAGAAATAGAAGGCTCCCAAAAAGCCTGATTTTGTTTGTATTTTGCAGCAAGGATTTTCCCCAGATGATTTTGGGCCAGGAGGCCTAGGGCGACAAACCCATACTTTTGGAGCAACACATCCACGTTAATATTAAGGGTCCCTTCTGATGGGGGATTCCAATGAGGTGTAAAGGAGAGGGTAGAACCTGTCATAGAATGTCCATTGTGGTCTTTCCAGCCCTCAATCTAGGAGGAGGCCCGATCAATCTAGAATTCGAGGGGTCTGTGAGCTTGATGAAAAATGACGACGTTTCACTAGACCCAAATAATACAGGAAAGAGTTCAAAGTGAACATGAATAAGCTGAGGAAAGAGAGGAGAACCACCACGTTAGTAGATCGGGAAGGTCATTGGCTGATTCCATTGGAGTGGTAGAAGTCAGGCCCCATTTATTCCAAATTTTCTTAGCTCCCGAGTAGTGAATGATGCTGTGCAGAGGATTTTCTGGAATGTTCGATCAGAAAGGGAAAAAGGAAGTACTAGCCATATGTCGGTGAGTGAGGAGTCTCATGGTTGGGAGAGTACTCATGTAGAACTTTCACCAAAAATGGTGAATTTTAGGGGGAATGTTGAGCTTCCACACCAAGTTTTAAGGTCCCTCAACCTGGCGGACTGAGTGGTTTCCAAGAGCCAGTCGGTAGCCGGACCTCACCGTGTATTTGCCTGAGGACTCATTGATCCAGAAAAGATAGTTGGGGCCTGCATCAGGGACCCAGGCAGTGCTAAGGATGACTCTTTAATCCCTTTAATTAAACCAATCAAGGATTTTATCCCGACACCACCCATGTCCTTGGTCAGAAAGGAGGCAGCTGACAGTGGCGTTTTCAAGACCTAGTAGGGAGGGGGATGAAGCATGCATACCATCCTTATCGATAAACCAGAGATCAATCCAGATGTTGACTGATTAGCCAGACCCAATCCTCCAGCGAAGTCATTTTTCATGAGCTTTTTAGCCCCCCAGATGCTTCTCTAGAGGAAGCAAGGATGGGGACCAAGAGAGGAAGAACGAAAGTCCATGTGGGGAAAGTACTTAGCCCGGAGAACCCGTGCGCAAATAGATAATGGGATGTTGAGAAGGCACCATCCTTTCTTGAAAAAAAAGTACATCATTGAAGAGATGCAGATTCTAGAATCCCATCCCTCCCTCTAATTTGAAATTGTAGAGTTTCTCCTAGGCCATCCAGTGGGGCCGATTCCTTCCATCATTCTTCCCCCACCCGAAATTGGTAGTGCATATGTGGATCTAGTCGATGATAAAAGTTGGGAGCTTAAACATGGACATAATGTAACTGGGAATGGATTGAATGATAGCTTTGACGATGGTCTCTTTTCCAGATTTAGAAATTCCTTTAGGGGACCAGCCTAGAATTTTTTTCTCGATCCTTTTAGCAAGATATGTGAAGATTTCTTTTTTGGATTGGCCAATCACCATGGGAAGCCCAAGGTAATTCTGATGTTTCACAACCATATGGATACCAGATGATGCGCAAAGATACTCCCTCTTAGAAAGAGGCACCCTAGAACTGAAAGAAATTTCTGATTTACCATGATTGATAGATTGGCCAGATGCCCTCTCATATTGTTCGATTGCTTGGCTGATCACCCGTCATTCATTAATTGTTGCTCTAGAAAACAAGAGACAGTCTTCGGCGAAGAAAATATGTGACACTGGTGGGATAACACGGCAGACCTTTTCCCCATGAATAGATTTAGAGGAAGAAGCCCTGGAAATAAGATTATAGAACACATTAGCCACCAAAATGAAGAGAAAAGGGGATAAGGGATCTCCCTGGTGAAGGCCTCGAGATGGGTGAATCCTCTGGTGAGATTCTCATTGACCTTGATTTTTAAGGAGACGGTCGAGATGCATTCCATGATCTGATCCATCAATTTAGCGCAAAAACCCATTTTCAGTATGAAAAAATGAATGAAGTGTCATTCCACTCTATTGTATGCCTTGTTCATATCCATTTTCCAGGACATGGTTCCTCTTTTCGTGGTGGAGCGTGATTTCAAAGAATGGAACACTTCGTCGGCCACAATCACATTATCAGTAATTAGTCTCTTGGCCAAGAAGCCTCTCTGATTCTCAGAGATAATATCAGGTATCCAAGGTCGCAACTAATTGACAAGGATCTTATAGAAGATTTTGTAAGTGAAATTGCAAAGGTTGATAGGTCTAAAATCAAGGATCACCAGAGGTTTCTTGATTTTGGTAATGAGGACAATGATAGTTTCATTGATGGAAGCAATGCTAGTATTCCTATACTAGATATTTTTTTATCATGTTGCAGATGTCGGGGCTGATAATGTGCCAGTATTGTTTAAAGAAGAGGGCATGGAACCCATCCGGTCCTGGGGCCTTAGTGGGATAAAGGTGTTTAAGTGCCTCGCGAATCTTGCCATCTGTCACATCATTGGTGAGCCGTCTATTGATCTCATCAGTGATCACGGTTCTGATACAATCTTCCACCTTGGTAGACATGAAGGGGGTTCCTGCAGCTAAAATATTCTAGAAGGAGTCTGTCAAGGCCTCATGGATACCCTTGGTGTTAGATACTTTTCTTCCATCGGGTTGTAAGATGCAAGTAATAGCATTTTCCTTCTCCAGGATGAAGCTTTCTGGTGAAACAACCTGGTATTAGCGTCCCCCTCTTTATTGTGGTTATCCCGCGCCTGCATGGCCCAGAAACATTCCTTGACACACAGGTTCATGGCCAGATCTCTTTGGGTGGCTTCAATCTTATATAGAATTAAATTAGATGTGGGTTGATTGAGAAGGTTTCTTAGTCTCTTTTCAAGAACACCACAGTGTCGGTCCGGTTGGCAGAATTTGTTATTGCTCCAAGACCTCAGATTAGATGTGACATGTTGGAGATTGAGGCAAACATCCACTTGAGTGCTTTTCCAGCTTGAGCAGATCACCTATTTTTATTCATGATCTTTTGACGAGAAGCTCTCAAAACTGAAGGGTCTGCAAATTTGTCTATTTTTTTCACCTTGCATGCAATCAATGAAAATTGGACAGTGGTCTGAGCAGTTAAGGTCCATATGGCTGATGTGAAACATAATGAACAGATTGATCCAATCAGTAGAGCCTAGAAATATATCAAGGCACTCAGTGACGTGGGTGCCATTATAATTTCCTCAAAACCAAGTAAAAGGATTACCTGTATACCCCAAATCGACCAGTTCCGCCCTAGAGACCGCGTTCTTGAAGTTTGACATCAAAGCTGAGGGTCGAGTGCATCCACCCCTCTTTTTTTATGGAACATGATTTCATTGAAATATCCACCGAAGGGGATAGGTCTTGGTAAGTCATGTCGCAGCTTGCACAGAACATCCCATGACTTCACCTTATCAGTATGGGATGGCCAGCCACAGAAACCCACAAAGGTCTATGTTGGGTGAGAGTTTGTTTTGATATTCACGGCCTCATGGTGTGAGGAGAAAGACAATATTTTGGTGTCAATATTTTCCTTCCAAAGGAGATAGAGCCCCCTAGTAGGGCCTTGTCTGTGCACCGGAAAGCAGCCTTGGAAGCCACACTTCAGAGCAATACCATTGGTGTCCTTGTTTTATAGTATGGTTTTGGACAGGAAAACCATAACGGGGCGACTTTGAGCACAATTACGCTGAAGCATTCGAACCATTTGTGGGTTTCCAAGCCCACGACAGTTCCATCATAAGGCAATCATTGCTCTAGGCGGTGCTTGGTCTCACACGCCACCGCATTTTGTTCCTCCAGACTAGTTTCACCCGTTGTTGATTCAATTTTTCGGTGGGATTCCTCCCTGATTGGCATGTTTCAGCTTGTATTTTCCTGACCCGATGGTTAGGGTCCTCCGCGTGACCATCACTTCCGGCACGTTGCACCCTTTTCCCCATGCGACGGGTGATTGGGCCCAACATTGGAGTTCCCGTCATTCCAAGGGCCTCCATTGGTGTTTTATCAATTATGGATGATTGTGGATCCGGATCTGGATCTGGTGACTCGAAGTGCATCGACACTACCATTGAGCCTTGCCTTCGTGGTTCGTTTTTCATTATCGCCGACCTTGTGGATAATTGAGTTTTTTCCTTTAGGAGATTAGGATGAACTCCAGCTTCTCTCTGAGTGGGATGGTCAGCATTAGAGAAATCTGGAGGTCCAAGCATAATGACTTGTCCATGTGAATGTTTCACCTGACAGGTATGTGCCAACGTGAGACGGTCATGGTCTTTTTGTTTTTCCATCTTAGGGATGAAAGCATATTTATTCATCTTTGCATGGAGCCAGGGTCCATATTGGGGGGTGATGTCACCTGATCCACTCTTAGGTTTTGTGGTACACGTTCTTTCCAGATGGCTAAGACAACCACAATAAAAAGCAGAATAGTGGTAGTTTCTCAAATTCGAAAGATATCCAAGTGTTGGTGTATTTGATTTTCAGGTTCATTCCCATCATTAGGGGTTCCGACACCTCAATGTCAACCTTGATCCGAACCTCGGGGCCCCATTTTATAGGGTCTGAGCAGTCCCATTCAAGAAAGTGTCCTAGGTTGTCCCCAATTTCCCCCATTAAGCATTATGTTATAGCATGGAAGGGGATTCCATTAACTCGTATCCAGAAAGGGGAGCGGGTTAAATTCACTCACTGGATATCGTCTACCCCTTTGAATTCTTCCATGAAGAGGAGTTGATTATCGAAGGACCACGGTCTGCCACACAATATTTTTTCCCTATCTCTCTCGTTAAAAAACTCAAAGATAATGCGATTTGTCCCCGCCTCCCGAATACCCACTCCTGCATCAAGTTTCCATATGGTCTGAAGAGTGTTTTTGAGAGCCCCCTGATTAACTGAAATGTTTTCAACGAACTTTACTACTATGAGCAGAGACAAGAGTTTTTACAAGAGTGAGTATTCATTTCTTCGGTTCATGATCATTGCTTTTTCTTTGTCTGTTACGGACAGACTCTTCCATTGATTAATGAAGTCGACATCCATAGCACAAGTCAATGGTTGAATGCACAATCCTCCTTAAGGGACGACACCCTTTCAGATCCCAAACCACCCTCACTTCAAACAAGACTCAGTCCAACAAGAGGTATCTGGACTGGAAACCTCTTCTCGGCCCCTTACGCGGTCCACCCACTTGATATAGGCTCCTTAACCTTTGCGATCAACACAGCCACAAAAAAGGTCGTGCCCAAGAACCCACGCCGCACACCCCCCAGGCTTCACGGATCACCTCCCCATGGAGGCCTTCACGGATTCACAACGCCTCGAGCCTTTGCGAGAAGACGAAGCCTCCGAGCATCGTGGTAAGAACTTCGTGAAACAAACATTGTGCAATCTCGCAACTCCTCCGGCCTTCACTGCAGGGGTTTCGTGAATCGGCCTCTTCGCAAACTCACCTCACTAACCAGAACCTTTTCTCACACACAACACCTCAGACCTTCATGGCATTTCCTTCGCAACAACACACACATAGTGACACATAAATTCCACAAAACATTGTGGCTGGTGCTTCACAACACAAACACTTCGCGAATCAACATCATCGCGGTAGGTTCTCTGCGAATCAACCACTTCGCAAGTTCTCAAATGCATTGAACCATCGCATAGTGTGAAGTGCGAATCAAACCCCAAAATGGTGAAAACTTTGCACCAGCGTGGAAACTAGAACCCACCCCCAATCCGTCCCTTTTCTTCACGTAGTATAAATGAAAACCAATAGGGAAAAGGGACCATGAACAGAGAGAGAGAGAGTCAGAGCTGAGAGGGGTACGAATTAGGGTTATGAACTCCACGGAAGCGGGTGAATGTCTCGAGCCAAAGAACTCTCAAATCAAAGAAGGTGAAGCTTGAGATGAATGCAATCCGGAACCGTCCTCCCACTCACAGATCTGACACCACCAAGGGATGATGGAAACAGTGACTTCACCGCGGAGGGTTGAGGAGCGGTGCAGAAGAAGGGTAAAGAACGAGCTGCAAAATGTTGCAGATCCAAAGCTCCAACGCGATCACAGAAGAGGAAAAACACTGCAACCGTAGAAGAAACCGCCAATCCTGAACCAGAGGAGGTGAAGCCAAGGGAAAGATCCGAATGAACCGTCGCCATAGAACCCGAACTCCGAGGAAGGAGACACTATTATCATCATGTTTACTCCAAAAAACCCACTTGGTTAATTTATTGGGATATGTAAAGGGTATATCTACTAAATAATAAAATCTAATTATTTGAAACTTTTCCAACTCATATTTCATAGCTAAAAAACTTATTTCACCACTTATATATTAATCAAAGTATTTAGGTTTAATATGTGAAATAAAAGAAAAAAATAATCAATATTTCCACTCCTACCTCTAGTCATTACACCTTAATTTAAACAAATAATAAAATATTCTAAAGTAATTCCATGTAAGGTTTTTGGTGGTTCACTCTCGAGGTTTTAATTTTATAACTATTTTGAATTTTATTCTTCATCAACATGTTATTGTTCGTTATACTTTTTAGTGTGGAAAAGAGGATCAAGTATCGGGTTATAAATAAAATCTGCATGATCAACATTAAACATTTTCATGTGATTAAAAGGAAGACTTTTATTATGTTTCATTTAAATATATTTTCGAATTATACTTGATTTTTTATTAAAAAAATTATAATCTTAAGATGTAGTAGATTCGACAATAATGATTAATTCATCATTTTTTGGAAAGAAATAAACCAATATTATCCTTATTATTTAGAATATAAACATTCCATACAAATACAATAATGTAACCCATTATGGTTTCCCTCCCATTCTATAACTCACAATATGTTTTCCAGAAAATAGGACTTAATAGAAAATGTGTTCTAAAATTGAAATCCATATTAATAGATTCACGTAATAATTGAGAGAGTTAACTTTATTCACATAACATTATTCAAGAAATTTTTTCAAATTATTATTTCCCCTTAAAAACTATTGTGTAGTGGTGTTATATGTGTATAAAATTGAAGTAAAATACTATGATTGTATAAATAATAGTTAAACTCCTGACATTGAAATTATCCTTTATTGTCCCTGATTAAGGAAATTTTATTGTTTTCATTTTCATTTTGAACTAGTTATAAATTTCGTGTGGAAAATATATGAATAAAATTTGAGACAATAAAATGATTTATATCTTAAAAAATCATCAATTATGAAACAATAAAATATATGAATCCAAGGATTGAATTTCTATAATGATCAATCTAATCTATGTAGATAATTTATAAAGTACTAGAAGGGAAAACCTCATTAATTAATTTTAAATAATACCCTTGTTATTTTCTTATTTTATTTTCATTATACTATATATTTTCTTCAAACATTAGATTATAAAATTAATAAATTAAGATATTTTTAATTAACTTCCTCAATGAATGCATATCATAATATATAATTATTCTATTCATAATCCAATACATATTATTTTCAACATTTAAAAATTAATATTTATTCTATATAAATAATAAAGATCAAAATACTATGCATTTTATGATCTTCGTTGTTAAATTTAAGATCATTATGTAAAAAATGCAAGAAGCTTTATTAGAAAAATCATAACTATAACCACCATCATAAAATTGAATAATAATTATATGATTGTTTTTTAATCCTTCAATATATTAAATTTTTTTATAATATTTTCTTTCAAATTTGAAACTGATCAAACTCTCACAATTGGCCCATTTTCATGGAATCCTAAAATTAAAGTTCCACCATCTAACATTGATAGAGAATAAAAATTTGGAAATTCACAACCCATGTACCTTTAATACTCATCATCTATATAATATTTTTCATTTATGTTTCAATGAATCCTTCCATATAAAAAATTAAATTATCAGTTGTTTTGGTAAGATTATTTTTTTTCCAACAATATTATCCATTCAAAAAAAATTTAAATAAATCTTAAATAAATATGTTTTAAAAATATTTTTTTAAGATCATAAAATTAAGGTAATATTCTACTAAAATAATTATATAGTAACACTAGAAACAAAATTAATATTAGATTTCTTATTTCTATAAAAACTTGTTATGAAATAATTTCAATATAGATTGGAGTTTTTACTATATCAACAAATCCATTTTTTATAGTTTGAATACTTTTAAACACCATGAATTAAATTTATAATTCATATTAGAGAGTAAAATAATCACTATATAACTTCAATGTGGTTATTTGATATAATAACTCATTAATTCTATGATGACGTTTAGTAGAATAAAATTAAACTTTAACATTGTTACATTTAATCTAAGAAAGTTTATTAATAAAAAAATATTAAAAACTAAAAATAATAATATTTTATAAGAGTTTTATGGTCCTTCTTCAATAAATTATTTTTACCTTTATTCATAGAATTATATAAATTATTTTAATCAAAATAAAAATAACAATTTTTAGATATGGATGAATAATATGAATGTACTTATTTTGTATGTATTATAAAACAAATATTAACTTGTAAATTATATTTCCCATACTATAAATCATAAATATATATATAACATAAATAAATATAATAACTCTAAATATATTTCATAGATTTATTTTATTATGTCTTATAATTTTTCTTTTTATGAGATTTTCTTCCTAATTCTTTCTTATCTTTAAACAGAGAAAAATCATGCTTGATATTCCATATTTACTTCTATTCATAACATTTTATAACATTTAATGTTCCATAATTCTACTTTAATTTATTAAAATATTTTCCAAACCCATTTTCCTACTTTTATTTTACTACAAATTCTTTCTAATTGAGAAAACTCATCACTATAACTTTAAATACTATAATTATATTCATTTTATGAATTAGAAAATACATATTTGTCCTTATTTTAATTTTAAAAGAATTAACTTCATGGGGAAAAAATTATTTCTTGATAAGGTTATGATCACATAACACATCTTTAACTTTATATTTATACATCATTAACATACAAATTATATTTATCCTTTTTAGATCTCGAGTACATGTTGATTATTTAGATGTTGTAGGTATACCATTATTTCTATCTAGAAAAACACTTAAACCTGTAATTATTTATTAAGATAAAGAACTAAATTTCCTAATGTTGTAACATTGGTAACAATATATATAAAACAATCATTCATTTTTGTAATAATTCAACATAAAATTCCCTAATAGTATCAAATTTTTAATTTGTTGAATCATATCTCAATATCCAAATATTTTTATCACTTTTTAACTAATATAAATAGATTACCATGCATTATAAATTGTATACCATTGATAAAATATATTAAAATCATATAGTCCAAGACTATAAATAATTTCATTCATAGATTTTTAATTTAAATAAATATTAGTTTCATATTATATACACCATAATCCTGGTACAATAAAAATTATTTTATATGGTTTCATAAATTTTATATAAACTTTTAAACATATTTTTTTGATATATTTATATATCCATCCTTATATTCCAAAATTTATAATCCTATATATTAAAATATTGAGATCCTTTTATGGAAAAATATTCTTTAGAATCAAAAATTTTATAGTACAAATATTTAGTATTCAATTGAGTAGATTTAGAACACAAAGGTTATGTTATAATACTAAATTTTAACCTTGATAAAGTTTCAAAATAATTCAAGAGGGGATTAATTGAGTCCAAAAAAATTTCCTTAAGAAAATTATTTGTGTCTTCAAATTAAAAATTATATCTTACTCTTTTTTTATTTTGATGCATAATATAATAATTAGAAATTAATGGGTAGTAAATAAAAATATTGGATATTCATTAGAGGCACTTGAGTTAATACCCTACCCCAATCCAATAATAAATAATACAAGGTTGGTTAATATATTCAAGATCCTTTCAACTATAGATATTCACGACCTAGTCATATCATATGAAAATTGAAGTTTTTGAAGTTTTTTTTAGAACCATTTTTTATAGTACTTGATTTGTAGATAATTGGGATCTTTATAAATTGATGTATCCTTAGATATAATTAGAATAATATTTAGTGACATTTCTAGTTACAATTTAGATGAATAAAAAACATAGTGGTAACACATTCTATTCATATGAGTATCAATATAAAACTACTAGAAATGTGATAGTGTGTTGAAATAACCCTCCCTGTATGCATAATGGAAAATTCTAGGAGAGTTAAGGAATAGAGATAATGAATGAAAAAGTACACATTTCATAAGGTTTTTTAGGAGAAATCTTTAGGGTATTAAAAGTGTTTCATAATTTTAACATGATTTCAGAAGTTTAGACCAAAAGAATTTTTTTTGTGTTATGTAATCCAAAATGCATAAGGGAACCACTAATAAAATCTAAGGGTCATCAAATTATTTCATAAGGGTAATTATACATTGTAAGGGAAACAAGGAGAATTTGTATGGGTCATTCCACCTCTAAGGATAAAATCTCAATGATATTTTTACCAATGTAAGAGTAACATTATGTTGAGTAATTGAAAAATTGAAAAGGAATAGAAATAGTAAGGTTCATTTTAGCCATTGAAAGGGTCATCATTATAAAATGTAAGGGTTATTACCATAGTGATTTTTTGGGTACACCTAGACCGAATATAGTAAAGTGATATTCTAGTTATAGTTCTTGTATCTAATGATCATTCCATTATAGAAGAGATCATGTTGAGGTTGAAAGAAGATCAAAATATTATATTTTTGGTGATTTAAAATGTAATATTTTCTCAGATATGGTTATTTTCAAAAAACATGCTGCGACTCAGAAGGTTGCATCACATGTATTTATAAATTGACAAATTATTAATTTTAATATAAAAATAATAACTTAGTAAGGTGAGAATAATAAAACTCCATTATTTTTTAGAGAAGTTATGTTCATGATATATGAGGGTCATCATGGGGATAATGAGGAATTAATTGGGGAACCTTTGACTCTACTCATAATAGATAAAAATATATGAGTCTTTTAATGTATTAAATTGTATTAATATCAAAAACAATTTTTTGAAAATTAATATATTAAAATGTCGAGTAAGTAGGGTAGATCACTGCTTCAATCGGTGAATCGAGTGAGATAGAAAGATATTACACAAAATTTTAATTGAAGATCTAGAGTTAGTGAAACAATTAAAGGAAAATGAAGATAACTTAATTCCATTTTTTTCCAATTTTATATTTAAATAAATATTTTAAGAAATGTGTGTGAAATAATTCATTAAAAATCCTTCACTCAAAGAACTTTGTGAAGAGTTATTAAGAGGACCTTTTCTGAGGGTATGATGTATGACTTTCATAGTTATTTGTAAAAAATATACTGAGTAGTATAACCTCCCAATAGATTGATACTTTTTTAAATTACACTCTTGTGATTATAAGATATCTTTGAACCAAGAAAAAAACAATTTATTTTCATTTATAATTGAGTATTTGAAAAAAATTTCTCATGAGAAGAATAATAAATTCATGATGATTTTTCTGAGATGAGGGAACGTTCCAAATAATGTATAAAATAACTCACACCATAATTCATCCATATCATATTTTTATTTTTTTATTTAGTTATAAAACTTTTGTTAGAGACATAAGTTGTAGACGATGAATTTTTAATCAAAGTTAGTTTTATATGGAAAATAATAAAAATAAACAAGTTTTCCCCTATTTGAGTAAAATAAAAATCATATATGGAATAATAAAATGATATCTCACATATGGTATATATGTATGTATTCCTTATCTTATACTATACATAGAACACATGTATTTAATTTTTTATAGGTTTTTATCACTAAATCATATTGAAAATTACATAATTTTTACGCCAAATATCAAATTTCTTTTTTTCGAGCACTAAAAATGATATATATACTATAAAAAAAGATAAAATATTCTAAAGGTATATGGTTTAAGTAGGCCAATATATATTAAGAAATATAAATTTTAAATAAGAATATATTTAGGTCCTTCACAAAACGTTTTATGAATTTTTTTTTTCTATCGATATAAGAATATTGATGCATTCTTCTATCATATAATTGAAGGTTTTAGAATTATATGAGGTATTTATGAAGATATAAATTATTTTAACATGGGGAAAAAGATATTTAAAAGGCTTTACCCTCTCTATAACTCGAAATTATCTTCTCTAAAAGAGGTAAATCTGGAAGAAATTTAATTTTATGATTTTAAAAGTAGTTTGTTTTTCAATAATTTGGATGTTATTAAAAAAGTAACCTCATGTATCTCATGTAAGTAGATAAAATTTTTATCCTTGGAGATGTCTAGAATCCCTATATAAAAATATTAGGGATAAGTGTTTTGTGCTGACTTCCTATCCCTTATGGGAAAAAATTTAAGAGAAGCAAGGGAATTCTTTAAGGACAGATACCCATAGAATTATTTTATTATATTAGATTAAAACACAATTTAGGGATGTATAAAATAATATTTTATAAATAAATATAAGTATTATATATTAGGATTATAGAGAGAAAATTTACCCTTAAAATATATTTTAAATTAGGAAGTCCATCCATTAAAAAGTTACAATGAAATAGCCTAGAGAGAAAACAAGATAAATTTTATAATGTTAATTTAAAGAATAATGAAACAATATTCAATTTAGATAAATAATATTCCATGATTAAAATTTGTATTGAAGAAAAATTGAAAGGATATAATGATAAGAAACCTAAAGGTGTTTTCGGCCTCATGGTGGAACTTATGGGTGACCTTAAAGAGATTGATATCTAGAGAAAGTAAATCCAAAATATTGCTGGGTTATTAATAGAATAATCAAAATATGTGGATTAAATTAATGTTGAGATTTATTTTTTGGAAAAAAAAATTGAATGGAAAATTAAATTTTCATGGGATTTTAGATGAATTAGTATATTTAAAACTAAAAATTAAGTAAAAATATATGTTGATTGAATACCTTAAGGATTTTTTAAAAGATATATCCCAGAGAGTTGAAGAACTTTAAGAATAAGTGTTTACCTTGAAAATTAAAATAAAATCTGAAATAATGTCAAGTAAGACAAATAAAAAAACTATAATTAGTGATGTTTTGAAATGAAGAAAAATAGGAAAGATACACACCAGGAATAAAAGTGGTTGATGGAATTTTGAAGCACAAAAAACCTAGGAACACAAATAAAAGAATATTTGACTATAATATTGATATCTCTAAATAAAAAAATCAAACATTTCATCATAATGGGATGAAAAACATGGATTTTTGTCCTTAGTTTTTTAGGAATAATAAAAAACTAATGTGTGTCTAAAAATAGGGAATTATAAGGAATGATTAAGGTGAGAAGATATTTACCATTATCAAGTATCAGTTCTATGGCTACTTTGGTTATACCGTGTCCTACTATGAAGATGATAAGAGATATCATATGAGATAAACGCTTGAAAGAAGTAAAATAAGAATGAGTCCCCTTCATTCAAAAAATATGAGAAAATCCTTATATATATTTTTCTAGTATTCTAATATTGGGAATAATGTTATTGTTTTTAGGAATAAAAGTATTTGAACTCAATCACAAATGTCAGATATCTATAGATTCTAGGTTACATGATTAATTTACAATTATAAATTCATTTTATCTAATGGTATATGAAAACGATAATGGTAATAATTTAGTGAATAAATATTAGATGTTCAATATAAAATATCAACTAATTTTGGTATCTCTTGGAAAGAAAATAAGGAATACAAAGAATGGAAAATTGAGATAAATCACACTAATTTATATAAAGGGAAGTTACACAATGATACTTGATAGTGGTTATTCCTGACACTTTTCTTGGAACACAAAAAATTGAATAATGATAAGGAAATGGTTAATGGAACAATAAATTTTGGAAATAATGGATCTCTAAAAAATAAAAGGAAGTATAAAGACACATTTGATATGAGATGAGTTGAAGAATATATAAATAATTTACAATGATGGTTTTTATCATAATAAACTATGTGTGAGAAATATTTTTGACTTAGGACTTTAGGTTTCATTTAACATTAAGGGATTCTTGGTTAGAGGTGAAGTTGGATACTCCCTCTTAAGTGGCTGGTAGAAAAATTGTAATCCCCAATAGATGAATATCCAAGATAATGGTTTCCTTCTTGTTGTGGAATGAGAAAAACATTATGGAACCATAGTTCATATCACATTATCTAAAAAATAATGTAAAATATATCCAAGAGGAGAGCTATAGTGGATTCCTCTAATTTGAAGAGTGATTATGAGAGAACATGTGCTTCAAGAATATAGGGTAATTGGTTATACAAATTTTATCTATAGAGGAAGAAAAATAAATACAACTTACTATATATGGTTCACTATAATATGTGTAGTCCAATGAGTTAACTAGGTATATATGGATAAATATACCTTACACTGTTTTTGTATGATCATTCTATAAGAGATTGAATTATATTCAACCAATTCAATAGAGAATTTATATAGTTCATGAAAAAGGTATCAAATGAGTGTGGAGAATAAGAGAGGGCTCTATAAAAAAAATTGGTTAGTTAATGGAACAAGGTATATATCCATTGAAAATTAAAACAACCTTGTGAAACATGGAATCAATCATAATTATCTTTAGTAAGGGCCATACAAAATAATGGGGTTTTTGAATGATGATATTAAATTTTGAATAATATAGACAAAAAATGGTCATCAAGAGTGGACTTTATCATGAATAATTTAAGGAATCAAAAATATTATTGGCGTATAATAAAAATAAGGAATTCATAACCCTTTTTGAGGAAATTACATCTTATGAGTTTCGACATTGAAGGAATTCATCAACGAAACACTTACTAGTCTTTGTAACTAGTTGTTACATCCAAAATTAAATGTTAATAAAAGGATGTATAGAGATGAAATATATGAATGTGTTTTTTGGATAATCAATGAAGATTAAAGAAAAAAAATTATTCATTAATTGTTTGAACATGAATATGTAGATTAATAATTTAATATTATAAAGGAAACTGATGGGAATAATTTGATATGTATAAACCTTGATGAATTATGTATAGAAGATAAGGAAGGAGGTAGAAATTAAAAGCCTATAAATTTTTATGAAAATGTTTAATACCCTAACAATAACATAAGAAATAAGTAACTACTAAAGAAGGTCAACCTATAACTAATAAGAGAAATTAAATAATTTCATTTGATCACCCAAAATGATTAGAGTAAAAATCACTACAAATAAAAATCAAATAACGAGGGATATAAAATATTCTTTTCTTTTATCAATTTTAGAGATGAAATTATTTGATGAAGTTGGGAAGGATAAATATTTGGTTGGATCTATGAATGAGGAGCTAAATAGAAATGATAATAACTAAACATTTGATATTGTGGAAAGGAAAAAACATCACAACATGGTTGGAACCTAGTGCGTATTTAAGAACAAATTCAATGAAAATAAATGTTTTATTTGTAAAACAATAATGTTGTTTTATAAATTATATTCCTAAATTGAAGGAATATATACTCATGATACTTTTTCATATGCATTTCAACGTTATTCAATCATATTATTTATGTAAGTAGAGATATAATTATTGTTCTAGAACTTTGAAATATATTAATTTTTTTGAATAATTTACTCAAGGATAATTTTTATATCAAAAAACCTATAAGATTAATAATCAGAACATTTTGTCAAATAAATAAGGATTCTTATGGACTAAAATTGACAATGTTTAAATAGTATGGTGAACTTGAAAAAAATTTAAATAAGTTGGAAATTAAATGTTGCGATGTTGATCACAAAGTATATGTGAATAAATATAATTAAGAACAATTTATTGTTCTTTTCTTTTGGATGATAAAATATTTAGTGTAAATAATCATAAATTAGTTGAATAGTTTTATAATTTAATGAGATTATAATTTTTTATGTCAATCATTTTAAAACCTACTAATTTCTTATGATTTATGTGACTTAGGGACAAGGTTACACATTAATATCATAAGAAATATATTTAATTTGACTATTGAATAATGTGGAAATTGGTGATTCAAAACCAATTTCAACTCTAATTTTAGTTGGAATTGTACTATGGAATGATCTAGTGGGAGTTTAATTTATCCCAATTTATATAAAATAATCATTAATAGATTTTTTAGATTTAGTATAAACTCATCTGGATATCACATTTGATCTTTTCTTGAAAGATTTATTCTAGAGTAGTCCAAAGTGAAAACATCTAGAAGAAAAAAAAAATATTTATGAGGAATTGTCAATTTTTTATTGGTCTTAAAATATGGAACATGTCATGAACTATCATAATTTTATTATTCTTATTGGGATAATAATTTTGTGTACCAAAAGTATAAATGATCTGGGGTATTTTCTATAGAGGTAAATGTGTCAGCTTATTGAGTAATAAGTAGAAAAGAACATCCCTTAGCACCATAGATACATAATGTTTCATAGAAACCAAGGTATGAAATCAACTATTATAGATGAAATAACAAGTATCAAATATAAGGGAATCATGAAGAAACTAATAGTCATATTTGTTGGAAGAAAAAATATCTATAAAAATAACTAAATATCCAATAAAACTTGCCCATATGAATCTATAGAAATCAGGTATCACATCATGAAGGAAAATGTTGATCAATAAGTGATTTTAATGGAATATATTAGAACTGATCCAAATTGGGAGACATCATGATGAACCCATTAGATACTCCAATATTTGGGAAGGAATGTTTTAAAATTGGGGTTCAACCACCTCTTCACCCCAAATACGTTTAGAATTTTTTATCTACCTATTTTTCCTTAACTTTTTATTTGGTTGCTTTATAGTTTTGTTATAGGTAGTTAAATTGTAAATACATTATGTATGAAGGGGGAAAAATATGAGGTGTTATTTAATGAAATGGATAAAATTGTATAAATTATTCAATGTTTATTATTTTCTATATAGAGGTTTGAATGATGTAGGATTAACAACCTAGTTGATAAATCATTTCCAATATTCTTGATCAATAGTAGTTTTAGAGGAAAGGATGAGATCAGAACTGAAATAGATAACCCCAATGAATTTTATTATCAAAGTTATTGAATAATTAAAAGGTGAGAGTGCAAGTTCAAGGGAGAAAACTTGATGTATAATTCCAGATTCATGGGAATATAATAGATAAAAAATATTAAGGGTGAGAATATTGGAACCATGATTTATGATGTTGGATTTATTTTAAATTATGATCATTATGAACTGGAGTATCCTTTTATGTTCTAATTGATGTTCTGTGATGAAATATATTTTAGTAATCTGGATAGGTCTTGAAATAGAAGGATAACCAATTACATTTGGAAGAGCTTCTAGAATACACTCCATAAAATGATGAAATACCTTGAAAAAAACTACCTTGTGTACATAAAGAAAAATTCTATAAGAGTCAGTGGAATGAAACAAAAGAATTTAAAAGTACCCATTTGATAAGGGTCATCATAATAACTCTTATGGTTAATTATGGTATTTTTTATGGGTAACCTAAATTTATAAGGCTAACTCATATAAACTTATATGGTCATCCGGGTGTATCATAAGTTTAACCACAATTCATATGGGTAACCTAGATAAAACATAAGTATCAGAAGGGTGTTTCTTATGGGTAATCAAAATTTGAAGTGGTTACTCGGGGAATTCTTAAATGGCATTCAACCACGAAGGATAAAATCATAGGGGAAATTTTTAACAAAATAAATAAAAATTTGTACTGAGTAATAGAAAAAAATGGGAAATTAATAGAAACTTTAAGGTCTATTCAAGCCATTGTAATGTTTATTATTATAATTTTTAAGGTTAGTTCCCTTTATCATTTTTGGGGAAAAACTTTCTAAAAAACAATTAATAATTCATATAGTTATAGAAAAATGTACTAATGATCATTTGATTATAAAGGTGATCATTTAATGGTAGATAGAAGATCATGATATAATTTTTTAATGACACAAATTGAGTAATTTTTGTTGATATAGTACTTGATAGAGATAGCATCTGGTCTTAGATTTATTTCCATGATTCTGCATGAATGGTAGAGTTATTAAGTGTAATATAAAACAAATAATTAATTTTTGTGAGAAAAATGAAACTTATAGATTTTATATAGGAGTGAAGATCATGATATATGAGAGACATCACGAGGATAATAAATAATTAAATGGGAATCCATTGAATAGATTTTTATAAATAAAAAGCAATACATTTTGGGAATTATTAGACAATATTAATATGTAAAACCGTTTCATAATAAATAATAATTTTAAAAAATGGGATAATGCAACTGAAATTAGTAAAAAAAGAAATATAAAAAAATTCTATACTGAAATAAAATTAAAGATCGATTGTTAGAGAAAGAATTGAATGAAAATAAAGACACCCTCTCTATATTTAGTGTTATAATTATATTTTTATAAATAATTTCTAAGGATTTTTTGTTTCAACACTATTGAAATACATGGCTCGATGTAGTTCATAAAGAGTCATTAATAAGAAGTTTTACTAGGATAAAAAGTTCTCATTTCCTAAAAAATATTAACAACTATGGTGATTAGTGTTACTATATCACCACATGTATTACTGTTCTTTTTAATATTATATAATTTTTGTATATTTTTAATTTTAGATGTTTTAGAAATTTTTTTGTGATCTTAGATGGATTCACTCTGTTTCATAATTACCAAATTAATAAGGGAAAGTGTGTGGGTTATAATAGATACCGTGTTAGGTACAACATGTTGTTAAAGTGTATACCACATGGTTAGTGAACGATTTAAAAAAAACATATGTCTAAACCATGAAAGGTGTGGGGGTTCCTCATAGTGGCCCCAACAGGGTTGGCACATGGTTTAGAAAATCATGCGGAGAATCCATTCAATGTTCTCAGGTTTATATAAAATGTAAATTTACCCTTATACCCCCATTAATTTTTGATTTTTATCTTCAGCACTCACATATAATCTTTATGGTAAATCTATAATTATTTTAAGGGATAATTATATCTTGTAACCCTTGATTTTTTTTCTCTTCATATTTATAGGGGAATTATCTAAAGTAATCCCCTTTCCCCCTTTATTATATTCCCATTTATTCCCTCATCAGGTTTTCCTAATATATCATTCTAATTTGATCCCTAATAACCTTGAAAGTGGGATTTAGGGTTTATGTTTATAAATACATAGGGTTTTAGTCATTTAATGGTTTTATAGGATGAATCATTTCATATTTTGGCCTTAATCATCAAGGGTTATTGATTTCTTCATGGATTCATGTAGGTATTTCTAAGTTGTTACTTTAAATTTCTATTAATGATATTATTAGGATTTATAAATTATTTTTCAATTAAATTATTACTATGTATGATGTGTATAATTTCTTTACAAAATTTTTTCCTTAAAATTATTTCTTGGAAAAAAATTCCTTCCGATGAATTTTAAATATGTCTTTAATATAAATTTTTAAACATTCTAATCCCAATGAACAAATTAATATGGGGTTATTTAAAGTTGTTATCAAGGAAACTTAATGGCCTTAATGAAGTTTTTATTTTAAAAGGAAAATATATTTTGATGATTTTTTTTGGGAAAGAAAGAGGTGTTGATTTAATAATGATTTGTAAATGTTTATAATTATGATATTCCAATGAAAAGACTATGAAATTGAAATAAAATAGATATTTTTTATAAATTGACATTTTTTTAGGTGATGTAAGAAAGGACCACATAGGCATCACTATGTGGGTGGATCAAAATAGAGATAGGTGTGATGATACATATATTTCCACCATTATCTTGCACCATGGGTATGAGTTTTTTCTATCTATGATGAATCAATCTAGCATGATGCAACGACTCAAAGAAGGGGATGATGCATCTTTCAGGTGAAGGGATCATGGTTTGATGATTACTGGAAGGGTCGGTGTGATGTATGACTAGAAACATGGCATGATACATGCTTCTCAGATAAGGTCTTTGGTCCATGTTAAGGCCTCTAAGTTGCTGGTCATTTGGGATATGATTTATTGGGCCTATGTTCCACTAGACATTCAGGTCATGTAAGGGTTACCTCTTAATATAGGTAAAAGGAGAGATTTATTTCCTAAAAAATAGGGGATTAGCCCCCTGCATTTTAAAAAAGGTACACCTTTTAAATGTTTTAAATATTTTTTCATTAATTAGGTTTAAATTTAAGTTAGTTTAATATAAAAAGAATTTACTTATTCTATGTGGATAAGATGACGATGTTTAGTTCCTTTTAGGTCATTAAAAGTGTAGAATCAGTATGTTTAATGTATTTTAAATAAGAATTAATAGATCATCTTCCAAAAAATAATTGTATAGAACCCTAAACAAGATCTTAATTTGAATGTTAGAGAACACCATGAACACAAACACTTGTGTTTATATCTATAATATTGTATGTGGTTTCTAAGGTTCACATTAAGATTATTTATTTCTCTCTTAGACCATAATGGGTGAGTGAACAGAGGTCACATTGAGCTATTATTACTCATTAATTTGGTATTTGGTTTATTTTTGATATTTATACATCATCCTAGTTGTCAATTTGATTATTTTAATTCATTTCCTTTTTCTATATTGTTGTTATTTTAATTTTGATGGTTTATGGAAGTTGGAATAAATGGGTTGAATCACATTAATTAATTTTGTTTTAATAGAATCATTTAATTATTTTTATATGATTATTTTTCATTGTGTAGATGTCCAACGTATGGGTGCCCCATTCAAATTTTTTGGTAAGGCCCCGATTCTTTTTTTACTTAGAATTAAGGGTATATTCATTCTCATAGGTTCAATATTTTATTTCATGGACCAGTCTCATGTATGTGAGGATTATGAATTCCCTCTATTAATTATTTGTGGGCTAACCTAGGTGATGTAGTAGGTTGACCAAGGATGGTTTCAGATAATTACATTATTTTATTTCTACTTCCATCCTTCTATTCTTCATTGGTTTACCCTTAGTGATTAACCAATGAAAAAACCTATGTATTGAATTTTATTTTCATATTTTTATAAATTGGGAACACATATGATGATTAATAGATTCATGATGCACTTAATAACCTGAAAAAATATTCTAGAAAATAAAAAGTAATTAACACCCTTGTTTACACCCATTGGCGTGTGTTGTGTTGTGGTTGTAACATGAATAATAATATTTTATCAATGATCTTGACAATAAGGATAACCATGTTCTCTCCCCTTTACATTCTAGAAGAATTGTATAGTTAACAAGATATTTAAAAAAATTATTTTTGAATGAATATAGTAACTCATAATTTTATAGAGAAACAATTGAAATATTTTAACACATTAAAATAATAGTGTTAAAGATAATATATTCATCTTTGAATCATATTTTAGTAAAAACACCCAAAATAATCTATAAAAAATCATACATTCCTATAGACCGATAATAGTAAAAGACTAGTAAAATTTGGAGTTATTTAATTCACTAATATAAATACTTATTTTACTTATAGATTATTGAATATTGATAATTGAATTATTTTTTTACTCAATTATTAAATGAAATCACAATTAATTTATTCAGAAAATAAGTTTAAATTATTTGTCACTTAAGAGGGGGAATTATGTTCCCTAAAATTCATAATGAAATAAATATATTATCCATTGAAAATAAATCATAGGTATATTTAAAATATATCCTTAAAAATATATTATAATTTTAATTAAAAATATCTGATTTTATAAAATTAGTATTTTCAATTACGTTATAACTACAAATATTCATAAAATAGTAAAAATGGCTTAATAACTTTATACAATATCAAACAAGAAATGAATAGAATTATATACGGATGAAAATAAAATTCATTATACCATATAATACTGAATTATAGATCATTTGGTTTATGTAAT
Source organism: Viscum album (assembly GCA_963277665.1). Classification (NCBI taxonomy): domain Eukaryota; kingdom Viridiplantae; phylum Streptophyta; class Magnoliopsida; order Santalales; family Viscaceae; genus Viscum; species Viscum album. The sequence continues at coordinate 479,531,558 of OY728130.1, read as the reverse complement.
ATTAATCATGTAGTCTATCATATCATGTATGATCAAATACATATACAATAATACACTATAATATTAAGTGATCTACTCAAATTGAAACTCTCTCACGAAATAATTAACTAACACTTCAACAACACAAGTAGTATTAACTCTAATATCTCATATTATTCATAAGAATGAGATTATAATTCCATATATTATTTAATGTTATCTTTAATATCTCACCACTTAAATATGAATAAAATCAATATTCCCTTACTCATGTTAGAATAAAATTTACTCATATAAGATAGAAACATAACTTCGCTAAAAATATTACAGCATTATAAATTCATCTGAAACAATATTCTTCGTCCAGTAATAAATATTCAAGAATAATTATTAAAAATTGATGATCATTATACGTCAAATAATCAATAAAAATAATAATTTCTTTATATACTCAATGTAATGAATTAGTTTCATGACCCGACCCATTGTGACCACTCATATGCGGTGATAGGTCATTTATCCCACCCCAAAACTAACACTAATAGGTTAAGGATAAGTGACTAGTATATATTTTATATATCCCACCTGATGCTAAGACTTATCCTAATGCGCCAATAAAAAACATAGATCTCCACACAAGAGATAGTAATATAAGCTAAATAAAAGAAACGAACTATAATATATATTATTTTTTTATCATCCTCTAGAATCCCCAAAGAAATATATTGTGCATGGACCTTTATTAAAAGTGGAAATAGAAATCCCAAATCCCAAAGGGGAAACCAACTTGGAGTAGAAATATACCAGCTAACACAATTTCTATCAAGGACACTATCAAATTATACTTATTCTGCATAGGAAAGAACATTTGTAACCAAAAATTATTATTCAAGGGTGAGTATATATATATACAACAACATTCTTCTGATACCACAATGGAATAAGAATGAAAATTACTATACTAAAAACCAGAAGGATAGAATAAAAGAATAAACCATATAAAAGTCCCAAATGCTTTAATGGAGAGAACATGGGATATAAGAGAGACTCTACTTATTGACAGTCAATCTATATGAGAAAAAACAACGAATCAAAATAAACTTATCTATCCAAGTTAAGAAAAACATATGACCTTTCCGAAATTATAGTGGGGGAACCATTCCTCTTTGACAGGTGTGTATTGTTTGAGGGATTACTGACCCCAGTGGAGGATTGACACCATATCTATGAATTTATAATATGGATTATCAACTCCATATATAGAGGGGACACACCCCAAGTATATAGGGTTATATAAAACAATATATATGATACGGGGGACACAAAAAACAATAAAAACTCATCACTTTAGAGTACCAATACTAATAGTGCTCTGATCAACATTCATGATCCCAGTCAAGGTCTCAAAAGTGTTAAATCATAAAAGTACCATTATAAACTTGTGGTACCATAGAAGTGGAGGTTCTTTTCCCTATAGTTCATACGAAACATAGATTCACCGAATCATACTTCCCATATCGATTTTAGTAAACCTAAGCTGATGTGCTTGTTTGGCCTACTGGCTGAACTTTCCCCATGTTGTTGTCTAATAATAAGAATAACCACCTATTCCCGTAGGGCCAAACCCTCTCAACCAATGATGCTGGTCCATTATGGGTGGTTGGTCCCACACACTACCTGATTTGGATGGATGAGATACCTCATCTTGCATAGGTGTGGACAAACCATATGATGGGTTGGACCATGATGACCAAGAAACCTCCACCTCCCCCGTAGGATCCTATTGTGTGTAATAGCTACTGCATTCAATATCATTTTCCACTGATGCGATGAAACCTGCTACCACCATAAGCAACACATATCCATACTGTGATAAATTTCTTTACAAAATCATTAGTTTCCATCATGATCGAACACCACCACTCTACCACACAATCAATTTTTCTGAATTTATGAAACACCATAACAACCCCACCTCTATTGAGGACTACCTCACACTACCACCATTCACCATTGGATTGGAGACATCTTGGATTTATCTGAAACAAAGGAGGAAACATAGGGATAAATAATTCAGTACCCCAATCACTAATTAAAACCCTTGAATTTGTGAATAGGGAATAAGGATATGGTTGTTAAACTTTTCCAAAGGTATTTTCCATGAACAGAATTGGGGAAAATCAATATTTGGGATGAGAGTTACAAAATTAATATCCCAAAAATTCTGATAAGGTATTAGTAGAATAAATTTGGAATAAATAAATAAATACTTACTATTAATTTAAAATAACAATATCTACCTCACAATGCATAATTATATTGAAAATATCACATCCATGATAGGTGAAAATAGTAATTTCTGATGATGATTCGCATTCTACATTATAAAAAATCTTTAGTTCTCCCTTATCATCCTCCTCTATATATCTCTTAAAGATGGGGTTTATGTAAAATAACTATAGTGAATGATTTTTTTAATTATTATATATAATTTTTTATGTGAAATAAATAATTATTTAATTGTTTAATTAATTAATTAATTCTACATGTGATGACTCGATCTTGTGGATCCCGGTGAGAATAAATAATATACCTCCCCTAGGGTAACACTCCCATTATAGATGAAAAAATAGTATCAAATTACCCATCTATGATAAAATTTGGGGACGAAGTTATATTACCATGAACTTGTGGGTGAAAACTAATAATGATGTATTATTTTTATTATATTATTTTGGAATCTTTACAACCCCAAAATCAAATAAATGAATTAATGAACAAATAGTTCAAACCAAGGTTGATACATATTTCCCACCTTTATATGTTTTCAACCCAAAATATAACCTATTAAAAAATGTTCGAATACCGAGCCCAAATATGGTTCTCATGTTTTATGCTGATCTTGTGAAGGATCCCATGCTTCAAAATAACATGCACCATTGGAATAAAGTTTCAATCAAGAGTAAAGTTTTTAGAGTCCTTTATCTCCACCAGGTACTCCGAGATAAAGGAATTGACGTTGATGTTTAGATAAATCCAATCAATGACATGTGATAGGTTAGGCACATATATCCCCAATCATGATACGTAAATGAAGTTTTATTATTTTTTTAATTTTGATAGAAAAAACAAGAAATGTGATAACTCTCTCAGCATGCATATAATCTAAAATGGATTGATGAATCATGGGGAAAACATTCCCCCTAACCAAAATTCAAAAAAATAGGCCATAATGAATCATTTATGAAAGCATAGTCTCCCTCACCAAACTCTAAAGGCCTTCAATATCAGTTTAGGTAGGACATATAATGGAATTGAGTGGTCCTCATACACTCTTGGATCATCTATATATTGTCTGTCATCACTCACACTATGTTTGATCACATCACCCATGTTTATCCTACCACCATCCAACATATAGGAGACCTATAGGGTCTCGGATATAGTTACTCAAAAGGTGAAATTCCAATGATTAAGTGGTAAATGTTTGTTATGAAAACTCTACAAAAGGAATTTGATCCTTATAGATATGGTCAGAGTCCCAAACAAAATCCCTTAATATTAATTTAAGAACCTGAATGTTTTTCATGGTTTAGACATCAATATAAGGGTGTAATGATATACTCACCTAAATAAGAGTTATGAATTCCAATTACATTTTACTATTTAATTGGGATGTAAATTAAGTGTGTCAATGAAAAATGATATTTGAGGGTATCTTAAATAGTTAGATGATCTATTCAATGTACGAGTGTCCCATGAACTCAAATGAACTCTGCTCGAGAATAACAAGGATGCAGACTAACCTGGTTAGTTATTCAATGATTACCTTTATTAAAATGGAACAACTCACTAAACATGATACCCCATCATAGGATCCATCAACATTTTATCCCACATGCACTATAGCATATCCATTGGTTGGAATAAACCTGTTGGGTCCTAGTGCTCAACCTTCACCAACTGACAATTGAGTCACCTTGAGATAAACTGCGAAACTCATTGATTCATACATACCCACTAGAACAAAATAATTTTTTCTTGGTATATCTTCAAACTACTATATGTTCCACTAAGGGTGAATTATGAATCTTTATTAGTACCTCCCCATATAGTGTAACTGGAACCACTATTTGTTCTCAGAAGATAACGAATTCTCCTCTACATTGGAATACCCATAATGTGTATAGATAGAGGATATTTGGTCTTGAAATACCTTTTAATAAATGTCTTTCAATTGGACCTCCTTCATCTACAAAATAATCCAGGGGTCCACCACCAATGATTTAAGACAACCACTTCTCCCTCATCCTCTAAGAAAAACATTACTGAGGCCATATGATAAAAATCCTCACAAAAACATTATGAACAATACATCCTACAATGGTTGTCCACCATAACTTTTTCCTTCCAAGAGTATAGACACTCATGATTTTATATTCATTTGGGAACCCCAACTATAATGACAAAAAAATTTAGTGAACATCTTTCTTTAAATAAATAATGCATTATGTAACTTGATCTACATTCAACACCAAACCATAAAGAACCATGATCATTATAAATTAGTTTATGAATTTATGGGTATAAATAGAGGTAATTACAATAAGAAATTTATAGAGGGCATTTTTAATACCAATTCACTGCTAAAATTAAAATTTTAAGTCAAAATAAAAAATAAGGTTTTTTATTCTTTTGAATGTATCTTTTGAAAAAGGTATTTTATATATAAACAAATAGATTGTGGTTAAAATATATTTTTTAATTCATTAAATGACTAACAATAATTTAAATAATTATTTGATAAGAAATAAGAATAGTAAAATTTAATATTTGGAAAATATAATTTTTCAATAAAAAGTAGTTTTCATTCTATTTTCTGTTTCGATTTAAATGTTAAATTCCTAAATTTTAAAATTTTAATTTTAAAAAATAAAATTCATTTTTGTGTTCAAAATAACAATATTAGCTATTGATTAAATTCTTATATATTTTTTAAAATATTATTTTTTAGGTGAGTAGTGAAAAATACTATTTTTACAAAATAGTGTCTCTTATGATGAAATTTGGATATAATCAGAACATAAAAAGTAATGAACCATTCTTGTTTCCTCTATGTTTTATATATAAGTAAAACTATACAATTACAAAATATTATATTTCATTTATAAATATTTATTTTTTATTTTCAATCTTACGTTATATTTTTAAAAAATTGATCCAATGTGTTATACATTAATTTTTTTTATAATTAATATATATAAATTTTATAAATTTTATGTAATAAAATTAATTTCTTATTTTTAATTTGTAATTCCAAATTATTTACTATAATATATTTTATTTTTATGCATAAAAATTGATTTACTTAGGTAAATATTTTTTACTACAGTAATGGAAAATTGAGTTTAAAATGGTTTAACCAATTGTAAATTAAGTTAAAAATTAATCAAAATGAGTGGATGAGAGGTTGATCTGCCTTACCATTTACCTTATCCATTGTTTTACATTATTTGATCTGCACAACTTTTGAATAATTAACTCTCATTTTATATTATTACAAAACTAAAATACCATCAAATAGAAAAGTAACCTTCGGTATGTAACTTATCTACATACTATAAAGATATTATTTAATACAAGATAATAAAAAATCCCTTCAAAATACTCCTAGAAACTTATTATTGGTTCTTTTCTTCTCAAAAGGCCACCCTTCAAAGCGTTAATCAATTGTGAAATGGAAATTTTCTAAAGAGTAATGTAAGAATTTATATCCACCAAGTTTTCATTTATATTAATTTATTTCATGTTCCAACTCCTCCAAATCAATTTTTTCCTTATATTATCATGAAATCAGTATTTTTTATGCTAAAATTTTATTATAATGATGTAATAATCTACCTTATCTATTAAAGACATGTTTAATTATTCATCACCGCCTTGAATGGATAGTTGAATGGGGTATTTAATGAATAAATAGGATATTTATAACATTATTAACATTTTAAAATGATATATTATTCATAATATTTGTTTCTTTATTTGGAAAATGAATATTACTTCCATGTGTATGGTGGACTATTGCATCCATGCATGATAGATTTCATTTTGAAAAAACATATTCAAGATTTACACCAAATGAAAATGGGATTTCATAAATCAATGAAATAGAATTATTTAAATACCTTTAATGTTCAAGAAAATGATTACATTTTTTTCAATAAATTAAATTTTATATATTCATTAAAAAAATACTACGAGGAAAATAATCAAAACTACTAACATATGATGATTAAAATACACATAAAATAAATAATTTAATTGTAATAAATGATTACAAACAATGTTTATGAAATTTAATATATAAGAAAATGTTTTTGAAAAATGTTTCTAATATAATTATATTTATTATAAAAAATTATGAGGCATGATCGACTATGCAGGAAAACAAGGTAAGGGGTTTCTTGTCTCAATTGTCATTCTTTGAAACCTATTCCATGTTCACCACTTGTTTTATTTTTTTTGGTGTTAATATTAACCATGGGTTTCATTTTATGATTATTTTAATGAAAATAAAAAGTATTAAAATATTCAAACCACAATACATGTTACAAGTTATTTTGGTTAAAAGTTTCTCAAATACATTAGTGTTTATTCTCCAATCTCAATCTTAAATTGATATTAATTTTGAAAGATAATCGATCTGGGAATTTTTTATGATATTACCTTCCATATTTTAATTTTTTCCAAATTATTTTGATGTATAATAATATTTAAATCTACAGGAAATATTGTTATATTCTGAAAAATTAGTGGTTTCCTTTTTAATAAGAATTATTTATTTTACAAGACATTTTAGAGGATTTTTATTTTATGAACAAATCCATTAGTGTTTTTAATCCTTATAAATGATAGTTAGTTTGAAATAATATTTAATATATAAATTATATTTTTTTGAAAACCATTTTTTGTTTTTAAATGGAAATAATTTTAAAAAATATCAATATCAAAGTATGTTGTCTTATTTAAATCATTTAAGGGGTTTTAAAATATATCCAATGGGGATATTAATTATTTTTTTTAATTTCAATTATCTAATGATCTTAAAATGGTTGTTTCCATATATTTAAACATCCATTGACCATCATTATGTCACACTTGATATATGTTATTTTGATACCATGCACCCCTTTCTCTGGATGGTTTAAGAAATTTTCTATGGAAGATTTTATGAAACCCATCTATTTTTACCATGTAAATTATGTAATGTTATAAATAAAATTATTTTCATGATCTAATGGCTCACATATGTATGGGTTTACATTATGTGATAGTTAGGACCTTTATATATCTCCAATTCATTGGGTAAATCTTTATATCTCATGAGATAACTATGGGAAATAAGTTGGGATACTTGATCCAATAAGAGAAATATGTAGTAAAGGTAGATCCACTAATAGAAACTAGTAATAAATCCTTATCCACTATGAAAAATAGGTACTATTTTTGGACATATAGAATGAAATTGGTTCTAATTCAAGATCCACTATGTTATAATTCCTTTTATTGGGTTTTTTCATATTCATATGTTTTATAATGTTCTCTTGTTATGATGACTCATGTCTTATGTCATGCTTATATCCTTAAGTATTGATCTATTATTGATGATCCATTTTTACATCGGTATGATTTATTAATTTTATACAATTTGTTTTTATTATGTTATCATACCCACATGATTGACTTGTTATAACTTATGATCATCAATTTATATCTCTTACGTATAACCTAACCTAGCATCAGGGCTCTCCCCTTTATTATATATACATTATATAGGTTATAAATATGATAATCACTTATGATATTTCTAAAAGGGGGTATATAATGGAATTATTATGGAGGAATATCCACAACTTTTTCCAGATTAGTTGTTTTTATAGTTAATCTCTCAAGACACTAAACATTTTTTTCTCAAGATTTGGTGATTTTTCTTAGTTATAATTTTAATTCATGTTACATAATGTATTATGTGTGTTTATTTTTCATGGGTCAACTCCATTAGTATCAGGCCAAGGTATAGCTATTTTGGGGGTCTAGTATAGTAATTTTTTTGTGATTATGATGATAGATTTTTAGTGGAAACCCTTAGAATAAGACTGTGTACAATATAACATCCTAAAAGTTTAGTAATGTATAGATTATGTGGTTTTATTGAAATTAAATTCCTATATGGTATAAAAATATTGGATGCAAGACCTTACATGGATGTTCAAATGAGTAATAACACTACAAAAGGCTAGTTGTTTATTTACTTAATCATAAAATGGTTCACAAGTAGTGGTCATAACTACATACCTATTATTCACTCCCAAAGATTATTCATTGTTTAATTTATAGTCTCTTTACAAAACAATATGAGTTAAATGAATATAATTTGGTTGGATAACCTATGAAAAATTAAAATATGGATAACCTATAGTGAAACCAAATTATTTTCATGTTATGGTACAAATATAATTAATTATTTGTTTCTTCTATGTGTGACTTCTATACATTTACTAATTTATGTGTTCTCATCCCAAAATTTACATTAAAAAAAAGATTTGGATAAAGGAGAAATAATGTTAATAGTTTATGTTATATAAAATGCTACGACTTTACTAATTAGTAACCAAAAAATATTGGATCAAGAGTATTATGTCATTAAACTTTTTTCACTCAACTACCCCAAATTAGAAATAATAATATTAATCACATTAACCTACTAAAAAATTTAAGGGAGGATAATTTTTTTCAATTAATTTATACATTAAAAACCACCCCAATTATTGGGTCTTCAAAACCACTAATTCCTAAGTAGTTAATGAAAAATATAGAAAATATATTTTCGTGATCTCTAATTCTCAGACCATGAGAATGGTTTTTAACTGTTTATCATCTTGGATACGAAGTTGACTAATGGTGGAATCATACTAAGAATATGATTCCAAAAGAGGAAGTATACAATATAGAATATAAGGAGTTCAAAAAATGGATTCTTCATGGGGTATTTTACTCAAGCTCTTCACATGATTATGGAGAGATAATTCATGGATATAAAACAATGCTTATAGAAATATATTGAAACCTGTAATGAAAACATAAGGAGACACATGATGTATTCTTCTAGTTTTATTTCTAACCCTAAAAAGTTATGACTATTTGTATAGTGGATTGAAACCATGTCTCTAAAAGGTATTTACCAAAAGAGGATTCAAAAGATATGAATAAATCATTCAATGTTCACTTAATTGTGACATAGAAACTTGCTACTCTCTTTGTTCCATGTATAAGTAAATGAATGTGGATTATCATGGATTATAGGATGATAAGTAACATTAATGGAATAGAAATAAACCACATATATGCTAAAATTAATGGAGTAATCATCATTATAATTATTTTAATGGAGTTAGAAGGTACTTTAAGTGTGAATGGTTTAACCATCAAACTCATGCGTTTTATAAGTGGATGAAGAGTCTAGTTAGTAAAAGAAAACAATGCACCAATAATTCACCAACAACACTACAATGATTCATGTTAAATAAATCTAGGAATTTTGGAAGTCAATGACATGACCATAGATCCAATGAATAGATTATTCCCTAGAAACCACCTAAATCAAGGTAATAATGTGGGGAATATGAAATCACTACCACTAAAACAGATCATGATAATGAATTGTTTAAAGTTAATCTTATTCTCCACTAAAGATCAATAATATACTTATCTGATTTGGGTTTAACAAATTATTCCATATCATAAATGTTTTCTAAGAATGATCTTTCACCACCTCAAACATTGGATATCCGAAAATCTGGTAATAAACCTGGTGGCCTGATTATTTAATCTATGATATATAAATATTTTTTAATCATGGTTTTAGGGAGAAAGGGAAGATGGTCCCTAGGTACATCAGTCTCTTCATGATCCTTGATCATGAAAGGGAAGCTAATCCCTAGGTATATTAGTCTCTTCATGAACCTTGATCATGTTGGGTTTGTATATTATTTTGTATAACTCTCTATATACCTCTCATAGGTATGTGATGTTCTCCATTTATCGTTTAGAGGAAGTACATACTAGACCATTCGCATGTACTGAACTCGAAAGTCATGAAATTGGATTATGATCTGTCTTATGAGGAGAAACCTATGTAGATCCTGGGTTAACGTGATAAGGTGATAAATAATAAGACCACTGTCTATTGAAAGTTATATAGGGAATAAAATGTTTATGGAAGCTACCAAGGATCCAAAGGATACAATGAGAAAAAACAACCCTCGTCATTTTTCATTTGAGAAATTAAATTTCTATAAATAAAATCCTATAAGGGGGTAGAATAAAATGACCCAATATTTTAGTGACTATTTTACCTTAAAAAAATATTATGTTATGTTTATTTTTTCACAAAAAACACCAAACCAAAATAACCCCAATAATATTATTGTTACAATAAAATTGGTAGGTATGTACATAAGTAACAACATTATGAAATTTCTAAAGGGAATTGTTTTATTAAAAATGCATTGATAAAATTTAATTAGTCTGAAAAATGGCCAATAAGATCATTATATGCTTGAAAAAGAATATTTATAATAATGGGTTTTCAAGAAATCCTAATATATTGTGGAAATACGTAATTGGATACGATTAATTTATATTAGTAATTGAAATAAAATAAGAAGAGGAAAAGTTAATATCTAAAAAATTCATTTTACTAGAAAAGGAATATTTCATTATATTTTTTGTTTCTATTAAAATGATAAATTCCAAATTATTTGATTTTTAATTTGGAAAAATACAATTCAATATTTATTCAGGAAAACATTATTATGTTAGGGTGATTTTTTATATTTTTATAAAAAGATTTAATTTTAGGAAAATGGTGAAAAAAATGTTTTGAAAAATACAATGAATTTAATAACTTAGTTAGGATATAATAATAAAATTAAATTTAGGAATTATTTTTATTGATAGAAAATTTACTTTAGAAGATTAATTATAAAATTTTAAATATTAAGTTTGATTTAATTATCTACAACTGAAATTTTACAACTTATGTAATGTGTCTCTAAAATTATTCTTTATGTTTTATAAATAATTAATATTTTAGAATTAATTTTTATCAATTTTATAAAATATATCTAGAAAATATATTTATTATTCTGAATTAGGAATTCCAAATTATGTTATATGATCAATTTTACTTTCTTATATAAAAATAAAATACTTAGATAAAAATAAGTTAAAATGGTAAAGGTAATGTATGTTTAAAAGGGTTTAACCAAGGGTAATATACCTAATATATGTAAAAAATGATTCTAAATGAGTTTAAGAGAGGTGGAGGAACCTTAATGCATCCCCTCTCTATTTTTGTACATATTTGGATCCACTTAACCTTTGAATAAGAACATTTTCTTTTATATTATTATAAAAAATTCCACTCCCCTCACTTATAATAAGATCCTTCACCACCCCAGATATCCAAACACCAATATCCTATTAATAACAAAAAAATATACCCAAATATCTCAAAAACAATCTATGTCACTTCCTTGAGTTTTTTTATTCTTAAAATACAATTCTTCAAGACTATAATCCATTTTTTAATGGTGTTTTTCCTTAGAGTAATGTAAAAATTCCTAATCACTCCTTTACCATATTAATACATCCACTTCTTCTTAAACCTTCACATAATAAATTTTTGAATTATATTATAAATAAAAAATTATATTTAGTATGCTCAAATTTTATCATAATTATAGAACAATCATTATATATATTCTTCCATTTCGCTTATAAAAATGAAAATGACATCCATTCGTATGAGTGAACTACCACCTACATAAAAGACATTTTTAATTTTCATCAATTCATTGCATGGATATATCAAAATGGATATTTAAAGAATAAATATGTTTTATCCAATATTATTATCATTAAAATATAAATAATTTATTACCTTTCTTACTTTTTATAGAAACTGAAAACTTTATTTTTGTGTACGTGCAGACTACCACTTTCATGAATGAATAATTTTATATTCGTATACCTTATTCATGTTTCCACCAAATGCATTTGGGATCTTATAGTCATAATAATAATAATAATAATTCCAATACCATTAAATATATTGGAATGATAATATTTTTATCAATAAATGATAACCGACACCACCATTATGAATCTAGTACAAAAATAAAAATCCAAAATACTCACATGTGATGATAAAAAATAAACTACTAATAATTAATATAATTTTTTGAATGAATATAAATTTTATTTATTACTGGTAATATATATTTATAAGGATCAAAATTAAAATATTAAGGTAGTTATATTCATTATAAATAATCATAGAGAATGACAGTATAAGCTGGATTATAATGTAATGGGTTTCTTGTATCAATTTTTATTCATTGAGACTTATGTCATGTTCACCATTTGTTTTTTTATGTGGTGTACATATTTATTAGGGGTGTATTTTTTATCACGGTTTTAATGATAATCATATATATTACAATATTAATCCCAGGTTACATATTTTAATGGATTTTTGATCAAAGGTCCTCAAGAAATAACTGTTTCTTCTTTAATATCAATCTTAAATCGTGATTTATTTTGAAAAAAAAACCATTCAGAGCATTTAGATAATATTCAATTAAATGTTTAATTTTTTTTTATTTTTTTTATTTTTAATGATATTTAATATTAAAGATTTTTTTAAAAAAAATTAAATTCTGATTATAAAAGTAATACCTAATTTTAAAAGGGATTTTAAAGGCTTATGTTTTTAAGAAAGAAATATTCATTATTTTTATGTATTCTCAATGAATGTTTTTTTTCGAAATTGTGCATCTCCAATAAATGTAGTTTCAAAAAAAGTTTATTGGGTTTTAAAGGGTAATATTCTTAAAAAATAGTCAAGCCCAATATATTTTACTTTAGTGGAAACATTTATAAACACATTTTAAAGCATATGAATATGAGATTATTTCTTATTATTTTTCAAATTAAATTTTTATATGATCTTGATGCTCCTTACATTACACCTATGATATGTTCTAATGATACCATCCAACTACTTTATTTGGATATATTATGAAATGTTCTATGGATATTTTTATGAAACCCCTGTCTTTTTAATATTTTAATTATGTGATGATGGAAATATAAATGTTTACATGATCTTATGGGCCATATATATTGGGTTTTTCATTAAGTGATAGTTTTGCTCTATATATCCCTCCAAGGAATTGGTAAAACCATTATAGCTCTTGAGATATCTATGAGAAATGAGTTGTGACTATCAATCCACTAAGGGATATAGGTTATAAAGCCTAAAACACCAAGGGAAACAATTAGTAAATCATAATACACTAAATTAAATAGGCCTTATTGCCATATCTATATATGGAAATAGGTTGTTATTCTTGGTCAAATATTTTACGATTCCATTGCCTATGTTTGTTCAACATTCATTTCTTTCAAAACTCTCCTATTATGATGACACATATATTATGTTATGATTATTTTATTATTTCTTAATCTAAAATTGATGATCCATGATTACATGGGTGTGATTTCTTAATGTTATACTAATGTACTTTTATTCTGTTCTCATACCCACATATTTTTATTATTATCACATATGATCATCAACTTATACATCTTATGAATACCCTTACTGAGAATTTAAGCTAACCCATTTGTTATGTTTCTATTCCCAAGGATATTATGATAATTTTAATTTATGATATTTTTAGGAGGTGGTCAAGTGTGGTAAAATTATATTGGAATGTTCAAAAGATCTATAATATAAATTTTCTATATAGATAATGTAAGAAGATATTAAATACTTAGTTCATAGGAATGTTAGATTTTTCATGATATAATGTGAAAATTCATGCAATATAATGTATTAAGTGTGTTTATGTAGCCTAGGATTCCCCACCAACCAATATCTCTTCCTTTGATTAATATCTATAAATGTAAATATGTACCTTAGACACTTATTATCCATATGGACTATGAACTACTCACTTAGAAGACAATACCTCAATGTATCAAAGGAAAATATTACTAATACTAAATCCCATTTGTGTTCCTTGTAGTTCTTCTTGTTTGGTATCTATTACCTATACCCATAACGAATCAACCCTATATATGTATCAATACAAAAAAACTATAAATTCCAGAGACATCACCAGACACCACATACACATCTCCCTCATGTAGAAATATCTGAAATGATCACTTATAAGATTCTAGATGAACTCATTAAAATCACTCTAACATCACTCGGAATAAATGAATAGATTACTTTTTGGGTAAGGGAATACATGGGACCCATTATTCTGGAAAAGTCAACCATGAATATTCAGTAGTACACTGATATCCTAAGAAAGCATTGCACCTCCAAAATTCTCAAAGGTGAATCCTAATACAACACTTACTTGATCTTGATAAGGAATAAAACTAACCCACCATGTAAGTTTACATGCTTAAGTAAGTGGAACTCTAGATTCAAAAATATTCATATCAATAGCTTATCTTACAATTGGATATCCTAATTTATGTCAAGGAAAATCATCAAATGATCAACATGATCATCCTACGATACTGAATTGAATAGGATTTCATCGATGAAGACAACCCAATAGTGCTCCAATAAATGATTAAAGATATATTTCATGAGTGTTATGAACAAAGTGTGAGAATTAATCATTTTATAAAGAACCAATAGATTTTTTAATGGTCATAGCATCATTAGAATATTTTTTTTAGGGTATTAACCACTTGAATCAAAATATAATGGTAGCTGAATCTAAGATCATATTTTGAGAACCAATTCAATCCCTTTTAGGAAGTCTAATAGGTCATTTATACTCATTAGAGGGTAGTGTTCTATAATTTCACCTGATTCTATGGTAAACGGTCAATAATAATCCTGAATATTCCATCCTCTTACTTAGTGAAAAATATTAGAGCTACCTTGAGGATAGACTAATTTTGATGAAACACTTCTATATAATATACACTAACTATACCTTTATACACTTGAGCATATGAAGGTATATCAGATATGTTTCATAAGATATCAAAGTGGTCTTGAGGCTAGAATTGCTAAATAATTAAACCTTTTGACTAGGATAAAACCATAATATATCCTTAAGAAACACATCAATGAACTCTTCTTCTACTATATAATGTTTATATCACGAGGTTTTAATAACATATAGAGCCAAATCATAAAACTTATGGATAACTACTTTCACACGTTTCCTATTTATCTCCATGGTAGGTCCCACTGACCCACCAAAGAGAAAATCAATCCATATTCTCAAATTAACATCACTTTTTGATATTAGTACTCTATATAGGCATGAAAAATGGATACCTAGTCCAAAAAAGGATAAAGTAGTTGGGCTTTATCACATCCATGATATGGTCCCATGAAAAAATAACTCCTCTAAGATAAATCTTGCATCTTCATTAGATTTTTGTGAGTATGTGATCGCTCCTAGTAAGAGTCTCTAGTAGAAAAATTCATGATATATGATCTACCAAATTAATTAGATCTTGAACTAGGGAAGTAGAAATAGATGAATGGATTTTATTAGCATCTATTAGTACATGTACTAGTGTATAAAAGATAAAAATCATACCTTGAATCATATTTGGTTCCACCTGGTTATAACCCTCTATTCCTTGAAAATGGGTTTATCCCAAATATCCCTCCCTTTGATCATAGTATAGACTTCATGGGAGTGGTGAAGTTGAATTAGATCATAACACCATCATTCTACACCTCTTCCTCCTAGTCTTCCACCCTATACTCTACAATATATGACTCTATAAGGACCACCTATTCCATAATCCAAAGGTCCTTATTCATTCCACTACTTCTGAGTCATAGGTTCATCCACTTCACAAATACCCTATTCTACATTGCTGGAAAAGAAGTCACATGTCATAATTATTTTTCATTAGAAACCATAGAAAATAATTAACCCTAATTTAATTTTTCCTCTATGTGATTCCAAAGTTGTATAGCATCAGGTTTGATAAGGTTCATGTGAATTCCTCTTATGTTATAACCTATGATGCCTATTATTAGAAAGTTTTAGCTGCAAAATTTTCCCTTAGATGATTTCCAAAAGTAGTTTCTACCTACTATCCCCATATCAATTATATCCCCATCAAAAAGGCTCTATCTAGTACCCTAAAAATAGTCGGGATATAAAGGCAAATGATTATTTCTTAGACACCTCTATGGAGTTTATTCTCATGATTTTATTATTAGAAGAATACATCACGAATATTTCTAAGGGAGTACCTCATGAGATCAATGAATCATGAATCATACTCAAAAATAGATATTATACCATATTACATCCCCAAAAAATCATGGATACAAACAAATGATGTTATTTCTAGGTATTAATACTCACTAAATAAGTGTCCAAACATCATCCATAAAAGAGATTCGTCATTATAGTTGTTACTAAGAGATGACCATTAGTGACTCTCTATCTCATAAATAAGATTGGATTCCAAAACAAACATATAGTTGGTAGTCATGAAAACAAGAAGTAATAATTATATTTTGTTTTTAATCAATTTATTAGATGCCCAAGAGTCAATATTTCCTAAGAACCTAGGCAGTTCCTATCACTTGAACACACGTAATGCACTCTGCCTACACACTTCCCCATCCTTCCTCACTAGAATAGTTGGCTATTTATAAAGGTGAATAATATCCACATGTACTCTAGTAGTTGTTTCAAGTTACATTATGACTCGTGGATGTGATTATCCCTATATTACATGTGGAGATAAATCACAATCTGGCCCTAAGATAAAAGCATAATCACTCAGTTATTCTATGAAAGGAGGCTCATCCACTAGAACATGCATTTCATAAACCTTCCTCCAGACCCTAGTTGGATGTCTACATGGTGAAACCCTTAAATTTAACAAGAAAAACCATATTCATTAAATCATAAATGGGGAGATGAATCAATTAGGAAATTGAAATTAATAACCAATTCCTATATAATGCATGGACTATTTATTTTTCTACATTATTAGTGCCTCATTATACTGAGTTGACAAGAAGTTTATTAAATTCTAGGTGAATAGATAAGTCAACCGCCAAACCAACACTGTGTGACCATTCCTAAAAGATGAATTCTAAACCCTTTTACACTATTAACCTTAAATCCCAAACCTCTTATCACAATAATCTAGAGTCCAAACTCCATTTCTAATAGAAACCCACTCAGATACAAGAATGATAAAACATCACCCAATGGGACTCCTCCAAAGAACTTGTAAGATGGGTTTACCACACTAAGACTCCCTCAAAAAGTTCAGGATCATATGACTACAAAAGAGTACGAATATCACACCTTATGGGAGGCCTTAGTCTAATACACCTGTAGGAAACACATATCTCCAAAAAAAGATAATATAGCAGGATAAATAAAATAATGTAATTTTAATATATAATTTATGTGTAAACCTATAATATCCACAAATAACATACTAGTTCATAAAACATAATTTAAAGGGGAATCATATATACCCACCAATCCAAATAGGAAACCAATCATGACAGTTGACTAGAAGAAATATAAATAATGACCAATCTCTATTCAAGAATGTCAACCACTACAGACACCTTCATGTACGACAAATCACACCAAAAACATTTCCATCAATTTCACCCCCAAAAATTCAATTATATTTATAGGACACAACATGTGTTATTAAAGACTGATATATAGTTGTGAATATATATATACCTTGTAGTATTGTCAAAAACAGAGGCACCACTTTACACTTTAAGAAGGGGAGAATTGGGTTGACTTGAAATGTATTCATTTCTTAAGACTAATCAGATATTTTACTTACAATTGAATATGAGACTTGAATATGGATCCATTTTTATTCACACAAGAATAACCAAATATTTTAAATATAATGAATCATCATTAAATTTATTTTTACAATATTAACCAGAGTTGGGATATGTATAAGGAAAACATATCTATAATGTTTCCATATTCAAAATAACCACTGCTTCACTACTTTTTGATTAATATATTTAGAAAAAGATAACTAGTAATTCAAGGTCCCTGACCTCTTCCCATATTTTACTTACAACATTAAAATATGGTCAAAAAAATACAATTTCAATATGTATGGTAAACTCACAAACATATAAATCAAAGTTATAAAATAAAACCATGATTGTTATTCTCCCAGATTCTCTATTTTCTCTTTTGGATATTTAATGATATGCATAATAACTATTTACATTAATAAAACATATTTAATAGAATCTAGTCTTCCACACATTATTTCATAATTCTACATATTCCATAATATTTTCTCTATGTTTACACATGTTCAATTTCTCAATTTATCTTATATCCATATATTTTATGTGTATTCTTTGTACTATATAGTTTTTTATAATATATCGTGGGAATTTTTAATTTCAAATTCAAAATTAAAACATTAATAAGCATACAATTTAATTTACTTCAAATAAATAATGTGGATCATATTACATAAAATACATATCATTAAATTGTGTTAGTGTTTTGAGAATTCATTCCATAATTACCAAGAAGTTCAAGAAGTTCAACATCATGAAAACTAGATGTAGAATCTGGTGTTTCAAACACCATGAAATGTCCTCTATACAAAACACTTGTGCAAATCATCGCATCAAAATGGCTAGAGTGTATTCCTTTAAATACCTATATGTAGTTATACTCTGTGAAAAAAATCCTTCAAAATAGTTTTCTATATTCCATGTCTTCCCATATTTCATCAACCCCAATAAAATAATATATTCAAACACCTTCCTCCATAACATGGAACTACCTGTTTGGGTTCTAAGAAAAATATTTTCCCATTTTCACAATGTAAATAAAACTTACTCATCATTGATCTACTCTTATAAATAATCTATTATATAATTATTTTTTAAATTTTACAAACATGTATGTGAGATAATAGGAGATTGACTACAATATATATATGTCTTGTTGTTTCTCTAAGAAAAAATTCTTATATAAAATACCTTCAATAACACAAATTTAGAGTTCATCTCATCATTTATTTTTTATGGAATGTTATTCATTGAACCCTGGATAGTTGAATCATATTCTTTAATGAAAAACTTATAAAAACCATAGTAATGAGTATCCCCTTTTATAAATATAAATTTTTAATCAAAATATGGCCTCTGCTATAGAATTATGGTCACCTTATCCTTGTATAAATTTAGTCTTCATCACCATGGTCTACATAACTTCTTTTAAAAAATATTTTATATCCTTTAAAAATATCGATGTATTTCATAATGATTCTAAAATATCATCTACCTTGGCTAGGCCAACATAGCCATTTTAAAAATAAATTGTTTCATAATGATATGAAATCCAGATCAACCATATTTTATGAACAAAATACATTTCCTTATAAAACAGATCATACCTAAAGTAACCAATGTTTGGTTAATGGAATGGTGAATTATTCATCCACCTATTATATCAGTAACTATAAAACAATTTATATAACATAATGTATTAAAAATTCTGTGTAATGTCATATATTTTTCTTGGTATGTTTCTCTATATGTTTTTTTCTCATTTTTGTTGGAGACTTAGTGAAAAAGTATTGTTTGATGACAGAGATCATTATTAGAGAAAATGACCTAATGTTTGGTTATGTATGAGTGTTTTAATTAATTGAGTCTAGGTATAAATGGGTAAGATTTAAAAATGGGTTCATGGTGAGTTGATAAGCCTTAAAAGAGGGAATGGGATGAAAAATAAACTATATAACATTTAAACAAAATGATATGGGATTAAATGTCATGTAATTGTTCAAGGGTTTTAATAAAATAAGTCCAAGGTGATTGAATTTTCATTGAAAACCATTAAACATAATTTCATGATTTGTAGCTGAATTATACATCATGTAAATTTCCAACGAGTAGTTTTAATGTGGTTATATGGATGATTTTTATTGGAACCCCCTACATCTCTTCTCTACTCGACATAGGGTGACCATCCATGAAATTTTGGATTGCGAACCCCCCTTATGGAAGTCATGTGTAAACAATACATCCTTGTTAAGGCTTTTTGGTTGGATTTATTATTTATATTCTTTCTTCTCCAACATGTTATGGTGAAATACATTGTAAAATTGAATAATTGGTTATGATCAGGATCAATATTGTTCTTAGAACATCATGTAAATCATCTACACCTTCTTACTCTTGGTAATTAGGTGTTATAAACATTGTGGTATCTTCAGTTAATGGTAGGTGGTCAAATATTTAATTCCAATATTCATTGAATTATAACCTATGGGTGTAAAATTATCACCCTCTAGATTTTATTTTGAACCAACCATAAGTTAATTAGATGTTCAATCCACTTGTGTTGATTCTATCCAAGAATATAATTCTATAAATGAATACTACCCCTATGTATTACTCCCCTTGTTGTAATTCTTCCCCTTAAACAATAAAAATTAGTGTATTTATAATTTTTCATAATTTTATCTCTACCATTATTCCAAAAAAAATTAATGATCCATTAATAAATTTTCAATGACAAAGAATGTCAGTTCTCAAAGTAGGAAACAAGAAAAATAATTAAATGTATATACTATTTTCCATTAATTTTTATTGGAAACTATTATTTTTATTACTATTTACCATGGATTATGTCTTACCTTTTCTTCTTACAAAAAAAAGAATATAAAAACCTAAAAAAACCAAAATTTCTTGAGTAATGAAATATGTAAAAATTGGATAGGGAAAATGTGAGCCTCTTGAGGTAACGTATATCTACTATACATTCTAATTTTGGGTACCTCCCAGATGACATTTCCACTCCACAATACACCACGTCTCCTATTTTTTTTCTTTCCCAATTTTACCCCTCCCGGCTCGTGACCCTCCTCCAAAACTATCTCCACCCAACCACAAAACATTACTACTGCTCTTGCTTCGCATCCTCTGGCATTAGGGTTTCCTCAAATTCCATTCACTCAGCCCATTCCACATGTTCCTCTGTAGCTAATTCACCTCCTTCTTCGTCATCAGAGTTACCATCTCCGGTCTCGAAGACGTTCACCAGCTTAGCCTCGCAGACATCCGACGAGTAGACGACCCATTCGTCGACAAAATCGCGGCTACAATGTTTCATTATTCGGTATCACAAATCCAGAGGTTATGATCTTAACACAAATATATGTTTTGTCTTTGTTTCGTATAACAAATCCATAGGTTGTGCGCTGAAGTCGCCAGTGCGGATTATCTGTTCTCACGACTAGGGTTTCTGTAAACACGTGATTAAGAGGTCCTTCGTACCGATCAGCCGTTCAATGCGGTTAAATTATTTCTTTCGTTGTACAGGTATTTTAACATGGCTCTCTAACTTTCAGGGTATCTATTTCCGAAGATAACGATGCCAGGTTACTACTTCCGGGGCCAGGTAGTGCGACGCGTTCTTCATCTTCCGATACGTTGCATTTTCCTTTCTCTGCAATAGGGAGTAGAATCGGGAGTTCTTTCGGGAATTGGTTTGCTGAAACTTACCAGTACACATCCGTTGAATACTCTCTATGTAATGTATTCTCTGTCACCTCGCCCTGCATATATGATATATTTCCTGCAATTGTACTAACGCTAACTCAGTACCAACCCTGCCTCATACGTCATGTTCTTCTTCCAGCATTTAGGTGCTTTTATTGACTCTCTGTTTTTTAGCCCCACTTTTCACAGATTATCAACTAATAAGGTATAAGGCCTATTCTTTCTACAATATTTAACCTCACATACCTACCATGCATCATACGTCATTTTTTACTTCCGGTATTTAGTTTCTTTGATTGGGTCTATTTTTTTAGCCCCACATTACTCATTTTATCAACCTATACAGTATCAGGCCTCTACATTCTGTAATATATAACTGCATATACCAATGGCTTATATTTTGATACTAATAAGGCAGCAACTGTACAATAGTTGCTAATTTTATTATCCACTCGCCATTAATTGCGTAATTTATTTCATTTCAAGTAAATTGAAATATCATTTCCACATGACACTGAAAGTTACAGTCATTAAATATTTATTGGCTTTCACTATACTATTTCATAACAGCTATTTGTTGTAGGCTACATTCAGATACGTGACATATTTCCTTGCTCCATTCCTTTGTTGAAAGTCAACACATATAGCTCAAGTATTCTCGGCAATAATATACTACTACTTTGACAACAACCTTTTGCATATTTCATCTTAAGGGAATCAAATCATGTCACACAGGTATCTCTTAATAAATGTACATTAAAAGCATTATTTTTTACATTATTTTTACCATTACATACTAATTATATTGAATATTTGTATTTTAATATATCTATGCTCTATGAATCATTTACCTGTCTACTGTGTTCATATTAATGTTTCAAACATTACCTTCAATTTTTTTGTTGTCTGCCTATTGATAAGCATTTTATATTAAATTATCATCTCTTCATAAAATATTTACCATGTCACCTTGATAATTATATTAAAAGAAAACCAACACAACCATGCATAACCCTTCAAACTCTATAGACACAAGGATCCACATACGACTACTCATGCAACAACGTCAACAAAATTGTGAGTAGTTTTTTTATAATAACCTAACTACTAACTCTGTTTCTATCATTATATTATTTTCATGTGGATTGTTATAATAACAATGAAATCGTGTACTCTAGGTACTCTAATGCCTACTACAGTGTGAAACGGTACTCCAATTAGTCAACTTGTTTCAACAACTGACATTGTACATACAGTCTGATGATTACTATTATCACCTCTATCTGTTAATGGTATTTTTGTGTGTGAATTTCAAGATGATGATTACTGATTCCATCTAACTTAAACTACTCATCATGGATTAATTATTTTTTCATAGTACTAAATGCAGGTTATATCGAGTCAACACTGTCTGATGGAAAAAAAAATGGAAACAAAGACATCAAACCCTCTCCCATGTACCTTACTATAAGTCTGATGTCTGTGAACTTTTATGACCATACATTGGATCAACCATTTTATTAGCGGGGATCTAACACTTCAGTCACTGTTTTTACTTTAGGTATATTAAATCAGGACAATAGTCTCATAGAATCTGTAGTACTCAACTCGATAGAGTATGCATTATTGATACCCTAAAATATGCCTAAACATGTCAATTAAATTTCATTTCTTACTCTGTCCTCTATGTACAGCTTCTGTATTCCAAATATGAATGCACCAAAGTACACTAATTCATCAATGACAGGTAAGTTATAAGTTATTTCTGCATTAATATATATTTCTTCATTTGTTTATTATAAATTATTACACTTTCTTGACCGTGATATTCTATTCAACAATATTTCCCTAAACATTTTTCAGCATCGTCTTCAAACATTACTGATTTTGTCAGCACAACTACAAACACCGCAGGTTTGTTGACTAACAAATTGATCTTTACTTAGTAATAAATATACAGGTTAGGACACACCATATTTACATTTCATCAACTTCTGCAGGAAACTCTATAGAACTAGACAAAGCAGATAAAAAAGTTTTTGTTTATAATAATCATGCATTATTAATATCATTAATGAAATTTGATTAGATGATCTTCTCTACAGAATGAGTATTATCTTTTTATATTTTTTTCCCATCTATCAGGTTACTCCGATATTGGATACCCCACTTATATATGCCAATACTGAAAGTCTACTATGTGGTATGACGAGCGAAATAGGAAATACAGCAACCAACAAACCCCACGATTTTCTCTATGCTGCTCGATGCGAAATATTTCTTTAGATTTACTCGCTTCACCTCCTTCATACCTATGGATGTTCATTTTCAATAGAACTTCATCCCAAGAACGACCTTTCCAAGAACATATGCATCTTTATAATTCTATGTTTGCATTCATGTCTATGGGTGGGAAGGTTGATAGGTCATTAAACAACGGTAGAGCCCCAACTATATTTAGACTAAATGGACAAAACTACCATCACATAGGTAGTTTGTGTCCGGTAGAAGGACAACCCCCAAATTTTTCCCAACTTTATGTGTTTGACACAAAACATGAGTGCCAGAATAGAGTTAGTAGTATGAGGTAATTATCAAATCCAATGCTATGAATCTCAATCTCATACTTTTCATTAAATATTTCTGATACAAAATTGTCTTCCAACTTCGATGGAAAAAATCTTCACTCAATTATTAACATAAATATTGTTGAGAATTTGCAACAAATTATACATGAAGTCAATGAATTAACTCAACAATTCATATCAGTAAAAGATGACCTTAATCATGAATATGTACCGAACATAAAGCTTCGCCTGCTTAAAAGAAGACAAACAAATGAGGCTACACATAACTTACCGACCACATATGAAATTTCCATGCTTATTGTCAGTGATATTGAAGACCTAAACCAAGAACGTGATATCATCATTCAAACCAAATGTGGTTCATTGCAACGAATTGATGAGATTCACCCTTTATATCTGACATTACAGTATCCATTGATTTTTCTAGGTGGCCAGGATGGATATGTTGACAACGTAATGCATCGCGCTACTCCATTCACAACCAGTGCTAAGATAAGAAAGGTTAAAATGAGAGAATAATTCCCTTTTCACTTACAGTTCCGTGACATTGAAGCAACCACTTTGCTACATTCCAGAAGATTACTGCAATAATTTTTCATCAATGCTTGCACAATGATTGAGTCTCAGAGACTATCATATATTTGTTTCAACCAGAAACGACTATGGGTTGACCTATACAATGGATTACAAGATGCATTCCTTCGAGGTGACCGAGAAGGGTCCTCTTGCAGGAAGCACATCATTTTTCCCTCTTCTTCTACTAGTGGTCCAAGATATATGATTCAAAATTATCAAGACACAATGTCAATATGTAATAGGGCAGGTTATGAAGATTTGTTCCTAACATTTACATGTAACCCAATGTGGCCTAAAATCAGTCGATTTGTTCGAGAAAAGAATCTTCACCCGGTTGACTGTCCACAATTACTATCTTGAGTATTCAATATAAAGGTTGAACATCTTCTAAAACATTTAAGAGAACATTGTATATTTGGGAAATCAAGGGCTGGTAAGATAATTTTTTATTGTTTAATATGTTTACCTTATAATATCATTTTTTATAGTTCAGTATGTATACCTTAATCTTTCTTTTCACATCAGCTCATACTAACTACACATATTCTATTTTCTTTCCATTACAGTTTTTCGAACCATTGAATTCCATAAACATGGTTTGCCACATGTACACATTTTATTGTTTCTTTGTCATGAACAAAAAATTGTCACTCCATCAGATGTTAACAAAGTGGTGTCTACTGAGATTCCAGATAAAAATTCCTACCCAAGGCTACATGAAACTGTTAAAAACTATATGCTCCATGACCCATGTGGTGATGCCAAATGTTCTTATCCTTGTATGAAAAATGGAATATTCTCTTGTACTTTCCTAAGAAATTTTTCGGAGATACAACGGTAAATTATTATGGCTATGCCATCTATCGTAGAAGGATGACGGCAGAACAATCCATAAAAATGGAGTTGATTTGGATAATCGTTTTGTTGTACCATACAATCTAGTTTTGCTACTCAAATATCAAGCCCATCTCAATATTGAAGTATGAAAATAGTCATCTTCTATCAAGTTTCTCTTTAAATATATAAGCAAATGAAATGATCATGTAACGGCAACACTATATGAAAGCAACACCAAAGGCTTATTAGACAACATTGTTGACGAGATAAAGATGTATTATGACTGCCGCTACATATCTCCTTCTAAGGCTGCCTGGTGGATATTCTCTTACGATATAAATTTTAGATATCCACCTATCAAGAGACTGCATTATCATTTACCGGGTCAAAATTCTGTGACGTATAGAGATAATGACCAAATTGAAGTTGTACTAACTGATTTAAATGTTGCTGAAACAATGTTCACGTCTTGGTTTAAATCAAATGTGACATTCCCAGAAGGTCGAAGCTTAACTTATGCAGAATACCCAACTAGGTTTGTCTTCCATAGTGTGGAAAAAAATGGCATCCCTGAAAACAGGGTTTCAGTATTGGTCGAATCTACTATGTGCCTCCTACCACTGGAGAGCTACACTACCTGCAGATTCTACTAATAATGATATGTGGTGCAACAACATATGATGATTTGAAAACTGTCAACAGCATTACTTATGGCACTTTTAGGGAGGCCTATTCTGCAATGGGACTACTTGCTAATGACCAAGAATTCATTGATTCTATTAAATAGGTCTCAGCATGGGGAATGGGCCACTGTCTACGGAGTCTGTTTTCAATCATGGTAATCTCAAATAACATATCTCGCCCAGATATTGTTTGGAATGAGACCTGCAATATTCTCTCTGATAATATGTTATATTCTCATAGAAAAAGGATTCAAATTCAAGGTACACAGTGCAATTTATCTACTACTTATTCTTAATACATCAGTATTTCAATGTTTTATTTCTGTATTTGCAACATATCTATTTATTCTTCTGTCAACCAATACACATGACTAACGATATCATTGCATCTTCCATCTGTCACTTAAAAAATTCCATGTATCTAATGTTGTATTACCAGGTGAATTGTTAACTAGGTGATTCTATTTCAGTTATGTCCCATGTGAAAACAAATCATTTGGTTGACACTATTGTATACTTTTAAATGACATGCTTATATCTGGATTATATAATTACATTCTACTGATCCGTGTAGAACGTGTCATTTTTATTTACTTATCTGTATAATACATCTACACGCATTTTTTTGATTAATAATTAACCGGTATATATGATTCTATAAAGCTTTCAATACAGTCTATGTCATACATTCTTATCCAATAAAGAACTTCATATATTTGCAGTTCTCTAAATGACATGATTTTTCCTGTATGTTTCTGCACACTTCATACAGTTATCCATTATTCCATGTTATGTTCTGTACATATTTCTGCACATTTCTATGAATAAACTGCATGTCTGTCCAATATTTTTAATTATGATGTCTAAAATGTGAATGCACAATCATTTTTTTCTGTAGAATGTGATATACATTCTGTGATCAAATCATTTAGTAGTCCCTGTAATGTACTGTCAATGTTTCAGCCCATTTCTATGTTACAAGTGAATGGTTCTGCTTCTTTCGTACTTATATTGTTTTTTATATTTCAGCACAGTACAAAGAATGATTGAAATGTTCTGTTATGTGTATGTAATGCAGTTAAAATTTATGTCTATATTATTTCTCCATAATTTTATGATACTTTTAGTCGTAATATATTTTATTTATATCTTTAATACTTTTGAGGAACCACCCTGCTTTCTAATGCTGATCAGTATGTTGACATATTTCGATGGTACTATAAATAATTCCTCCACAACAATTTTGTCTTTAAATTTCATGTTATCCCGTATAGCTATTTACTTACTCTACATTTAGTTCTCTATTTAATACTTCTGAGGAACCATCCATCTTTCTAATGCTGAGCAGTATATTGACATATTTCGATGGTAATATACTTAATTCCTCCATAACAAATTTACCTTTTCATTTCATGCTATCCCGTACAGTTATTTACTTACTCTACATTTTTTAATTCAATACATACCATTTCATTAATACAGCCCTTAAATATGGTTCAACTTTTCTTTAGACTTCACACTTAGTGATGATCAGAGGCACATGTTTTCTCTGCAAGAAATAGACAACATTTTGCAAAGCAACGGTAGATCCCTTCAGTGTTTTCCTCCAATACATGTTCCTGAATTTGTAATTGACAGTACTAAAAATCGATAACTTGCGGAAGAACTAAACTAAAATAATGACGGTCTTCGAAATGATTACATAAATTTACATGGTATGCTTACCGATGAACAATATAATGTGATCAATGTCATTTTGTCTTCAATATGAACTGCGAGTGGGGGTTTCTTCTTCTTGCATGGATACGAAGGGACCGGTAAAACATTTATCTGGAGAGTACTAACTTCTTTGCTACGGTCATAGGGCAGTATTGTTCTGGCAGTAGCTTCAAGTGGAATAGCATCACTAATTCTTCTTGGTGGCAGGACAACACATTCTAAATTTCGTATTCCAATCTCTGTTAATGAGAAATATATTTGCGATATTCAACAAGGGAGTGAGTTAGCATAGCTATTACATATTACAAAACTTATTATTTGCGATGAGGCATCTATGGTTCACAAGTACTGTTTTGAGGCTCTAGACCGTACTCTTAGAGATATAATGACAACACAAAATGTCAATGCTGTATATTTACCGTTTGGAGGTATCACAGTTGTATTGGGTGGAGATTTCTGTCAAATATTACCAGTGATACCAAGTGGTAACAGAAATGATGTTGTTTTTGAAAGTATTAAGTCTTCATATCTTTGGAAACAATTTAGAGTATTAACTCTAATAAAAAATATGAGATCGCATTCCGGTACTACCAATAATGATTCAGTTGAGTTACAAACCTTTTCAAAGTGGGTTATAGATATTGGTGATGGTAACATAGGACAGCCTGATGATGGTGAATCCATATTTCATATTCCAGTATATTATCTTCTAAAATCAACTGATAATGCATTGGAAGCAATGGTAGACTTCACATATCGTGCTTTCACAGATCATTACGATGATGTATGCTTTCTAAAGGACAGAGTGATTCTAGATCCAACACGTGATGTCATTCAAGATATCAATGACTACATGCTCTCTATGAAAAATTATGAATGTGAAGACTACTACAACTCTGACAGTGTTTACAATGCGAGTTTTGATTCTGATAGACCATATAATATATATACATCTTAGTTTTTAAATGGTATTAATATCTCTGGTTTGGCAGCGCACAAAATTAGTCTGAAGATTGGTGTACCTGTCATGTTGTTAAGAAATGTGGATGAATTAGTTGGTCTATGTAATGGCACTCGCATGATTATTACACATTTGGGAGACCATGTCATTGGATCAAAAATTTTAGCTGGCTGCAATTCATGGTACAGTGCATTCATTCCGAGATTAACTATGACACAATCTGATATTATATGGTCTTTCAAATTAAAAGAAAGACAATATCCTTTGATAGTATGTTATGCTATGACTATTAATAAGATTCAAGGGCTATCTTTCTCTTCAGTTGGGTTATTTCTTTGCAGCCATGTTTTCTCGCATGGTCAATTATATGTGGCTGTTTCTAGAGTCACCTCACCGAATGGTTTGAAAATAATGGTTGAATATAGCCATAACACAACTTTTCATTTCACACACAATATTTTCTATAAAGAAATATTTGATAACCTGTCATAGGTATCCATTTAATTTAACTATTCATCTATTAATGTATTTATAAAATGTAGTCTCTATATGTCTGTTCCTTCTTTATGTTATGATTTATAAATCTTTCTAAACTAACTATAAATTTACATCATAGAACAATAATGTCCAGATCAATAACCCCATTGTGTGAGATTTCACCAGATTCAAATGAAACTCTAAAGATACATGTTCGTGTGTTGAACAGGTGGTTCAATTCTTCATCAAAAAACTCCAATAATGGCATCGCTATCGATTTCATACTTGGAGATATACAGGTCGGTGTTTCTAACAACAGTTTATTTTTATTAACTTATTATAGTGATATATATTCATTTACATATATGTCTTATGTTAAATATTATATCTCTATTAAAACCACCAACATATTTACTTTTTTCAGGGAACTAAGGTACAATGTTAAATTACGAACCGTCAACTTATCTCTAAGTTCAATGATCTTTTGCATGAAGGATTATGCTATTACAATCAGAACTTTCATATTTCTCCAAATCAAGGTTGTTACTTGGAAACTCGACATTCATGCTGATTACTGTTCACGTCAACAACATTTCTTCGTCCTTCTGATGCACAGCTCCCACTGTTCAGTTTTAATTTCACTTCATTTAATGATATTTCTCACAGAAATGTATAGAAAGATAACTTAATAGGTATAATTCCATTACAGTGCATTGATATACTTCTGTATTCAATATTTACATAGTCATCAAGATACTGTTTTCCAAGTCAATGTAATTCCCTTGCATTGTTATTCTTTTTTTTATGGTTTAGAAATCATTGGGCTTCTACGATACTCCCATCCACTTCAATCAATGGGCAATTCCAACCTTCAGATGCAGATTCTTCTTGAGGTTGAAAAGTGATTTAAAATTTGTAATACTGTTACATGGAAAATTTATATGACATTAACAAATACTGTTGTTTTTTACCTTACATAGGTCTGCAAGTTCACTACATCTTATGGGGAAATTATTCTAATGAAATGTCAACTTATTTGGAACAACAGAAAGACTCACCTAACATTTTGATCTTACAACTCGTCCAGGTTAAAAAATTAGGTAGTACGGTATCTGTCAAAAACATTCCAATTTGGTGTTTATACATCAGTTTTTTTTATATGTATCCTCAACCTTAGTTTGACTAAATTTGTTTTCATATAATTTACAGGAACTATTATTGTGACAACTACTATTCAAGTAACAAAAAATTTGCACAACCTGGACATTGCAAAAGTTGACATTTTTAGAAACATGTTAACTATTTACAGTTAATATGTTAGTAGATTTAGTTATTTGTTATTTATTGTTCATTTCTATAATAAATTATATGATTCTGTTAATTTTTTTCCAATACCAGATATCTCTAGGTTTGGGTTCATAGTGCCATGCCAGTTACATAGTCCATCGTCAACTAATCCAGACCCTTCTACAGAAGTACTATATTGGAATAACAAAAAATACATTTCTGATGTAAAAAAGTTTGAACAGGTAATAACTACATACTCACTTTTCATATGTCAATTTTTAGTTATTGTTACTGTGAACTTATTTTCTGTTTTATTAAAAATTCTTTGATATACACAATCTATTGTATTCTACAAGATGCTTAATTTCAGCAACAGTACAAAAAATTCAAAGCACCCACAGCTGGTTTTATGAGTCCTGTGACTCTTGCATAAAAAAAGTTCACGAATTAGAAGGAAAACTATAGTGCCATAAATGAAACTTATCTCCTAAGACTACCTCTGAGAGGTCAGCAACTCTTTCATTTGTCAATATTATAATATTTCAAATTGGTACTACCGATAGGATACACTTTCTTCCACTAATTATGCATTCTTATAAACACATTGAACAGATTTAGGGTACAGCTCATGGTTGTAGATAAGACAGCCTCATTTTCAGTATTTCTCTTCGAAAAAAAAGTTATCCAGTTCATACATGAAATAGATGAAGATTTAAGAACTGCTCTGATACAGGTAGGATCATATTTTTATAAAATCTAACCTAAATTCTGCTATATAACAACTAACATTTGTTAACATTTTTAAATTATGATGATGATGAGTTTGGTTTCCCTCAACAGTTGGAATTATTCAAGTCAAAGAATTTCTTATTCTCAATTGATGTAACTGCGTTTAATATTCAAAACTGTTATCATTCATTTGAACAGAATAGCTACAAAGTTATTTCTATCTGTGATAATAATATTTATGTTCGTAGATTCAGTCATACCTTAGACAAAAAATAGGTAATAAATTTCATCACTCTCAACTTACTATACCACTTTTTATATCAAACTTATTTGTTGTCTTTATGACAACACAGATGGATCAAAGCACTGGGTCTTCAGAGTTGGGTACTCGGATTGAAAATATGACGGTGCATTTTATTTACATTTTTTCCATTAATGTAATAAAAAACCTGAAACACCTTTCTCTACAACTTTTTCCAGATTTCCTTTAAAGAAACTTCATGATTCTGGGTGTTCTACTTCTTACGATAGCACGTGATTAGCTATATCGGTCTCGAATGTCTCATCTACTCAAGTAAAAATCTTTCCTGGAATTACAATTTTAAATTTTCGAGATTTATCGAATGACAATCATTTTTATTAGACACTATTTTAAACTGTTTCACCAATCACACATCTCCGTGATGGTTACCTACATATTAATGTGCCATTTTTTTACATGTAAAAAACCTCCTGTCTGATTTTGAAATTGAAGAACAAAATCAACATAATCTACAGAAATGTGATGACACCCCGGGATCATCAAGTCATGGTACTCACCTTGATGTGCCAACAATGGAAAAATTCAACAAGGGGACAGACTGCAACAACTAACTGATGATCCTTGGGTCTGTCGAGGCGGAATATTGCGCATTTACCTAACAACATCTATAGTCTTAAAGAATTATCTTATGATGTTTCCAATCTAGTTTCGTGTATCTGTTGTGATACTATTTAGTAGTACAATAACAGTAATTCATGTTTTTTTCCAGTTTCGGGAAACAATCATACTATATATTTGTTTTCTGACATTGAAACTTTGTTATATTACCCTTTAATTGTTCATTAAAAATATCTATGTCTTCATATTTATGTTACTTCAACTATATATTTTTTCTTTTTCTATATTTTTTCATATTAAGACAATTTTTTAATCATCTTATTTGATTAAAGTTTAACTGTAAAAAAACATAGAAAAATATTTGTGCTTTTCACCATTGAATGGAGCATCCCCATTACTTTCATATGGGTACAATGATCTTGTTTGATGACGCGATGTCAGGGTTCTTCTGTCGCAATGTTCCTCGGACTATAAATTCATCCATTGAAGTGATCAATATCATATACTAGGTGTCTCTTCACTTCCTTGACTTTCAATTTCTACAAAACCGCATTCCAATTTTAGCTTATTTTCTATGATGGATTGTTTTTTAGAATGATGGATCTGAAATATTATGAAAGTTGATGTTTACATGGTTTGACTATTCATTATTTGATCTAGGTGATAAGCAATGGAGCTGGAGCATTGTCAGATTTTTTTCTCACTTTATATTTTTAATAAATAAAATTTTATATGGATGGATCTTTTAATATTTACTTAAATAATGTGTTGCCTATTGTTGCCTCAAAACTCACTGATGACTTTTAAAAAAGATGAAATAACACGTAGATGCCGAATAAAGATGGTCTGAGATGCAGCATCTGTGAATTACAAAAGGGCTTCTCTACAAAGGCTGGTTATTTACTACTTATGTATCACTTCCAAAAACAAAGTGATTACATTTATATTTCAATACCACTTAACCTAAACAGGTTTTTTCTCATATATTCCATAAACTGAATGTAGTTCACTCCGAAAATTCATATTTCTTGTTTCATATCAGTTTCCCAAACATTCTTAAACTACATCTCACCATTCTCTTTGTAAGATTATAATGCACATCCATTCTTTAGTGATTTATTCATAAAAACTTACTTACAATATAGTTTTGTATGAAAATATTTTGGAACATGTTTTATTTTGTTTAGTTTATTTAAGATTTTTTTTGAAGTTAGTATATTTTTCGTAACATATATTAAAAAGAACAATTTGTTTTCATTTCTGTTCATTTTTTATTCTGTAACAATATATTCATGGTAATCTTTACAAACGTGTCTGAATGAAACTATGGATGACTTTGCTGTCATGATATAATTTCATAGGTATGAAGTACCATAGAAATCTTAGATTATTTACAGTATAGGGATCAAATAGAATGTTCTTAACGTTGCATGACTAAAAACCGAAAAAAATTTGGGTTTACGACACAGAAAAACTAGAGTTGGTTTCCATGTGAAATGGTATAAAAGTATCCTTCACAACAATACTATTCTGAATGATGGAGAGCCTAAATTTTGAAACTTGAAGACTGACTGTCTATGTTTTTGATGACGGATGTGAGTTTCATCTTCTTCATTATTTAAATTTATGAAATGTTTCGTATAGATTCTGTAAGGTAAATAATCATGAAATTGTATACTAAAATGTCTATATGTTTTTGATGATGTTAGTATCATCTTTTGTCTTATTTAAATTTGAGAAATCTTTATTTCAAGTTCATATATATGATTTGGTATTTTACAATGACTACAAATAATTTAAACAGTCGGGAGTGTGTTTTCTATTTTCCTTCACCACTATTATTATAGGTAATGGTATGTTACCTTTTTCATGTACGATTAATTTCTCATTAAATAGAACAATGGTCTACTCTTATTCACCACTATTTTTATAGGTAAGTGTATGTTACCTCTTTCTTAACATATATTAAACAGAACAATGGTCTACTCTTATTTTCAATATATCAAGAGAGTCGGCATGTCATAGAACATTTTTTTTCATTATTTAAGGATCTATTTCAAGATGGTCTATAAATCATGTGATATCAATTTCTCAAATTTGAACAATATGAAAATGCCATGTATGGATGAAGAAGGTAAGGTTCTATTTGACAAAAATTTCCAAAAACAGCTTACAGAACTTATTCCTGTTTGTATTTAGAAGGTGTGTTACATACCCAAAATATATTTTGTTACTACTTCAAGCATTCTCTGGTCAAATGAATAATGATCTATAAAAAATGAAGCATGTTTATAATGATAACTGACCTATGTTTGT
Source organism: Viscum album (assembly GCA_963277665.1). Taxonomy (NCBI): domain Eukaryota; kingdom Viridiplantae; phylum Streptophyta; class Magnoliopsida; order Santalales; family Viscaceae; genus Viscum; species Viscum album. The sequence goes on along the minus strand of OY728130.1, from coordinate 479,496,856 downwards.
TCAAACAACAGTTTATTTTTCAATAAATTTGAATGATATTTTCTAGATGTTTTATCCCATAATGAATTTTTCACATTCATCTTATAACTATATTATTCTTAATAATTATTATTACTTTCATCACATCACTGTTTAAGTTTTATTTATGTTGCAGGCTTTGTCTGTATATGGCAGAGATAGTACCTTCCATTTTGCAAGAGGAGAGGCATTTGAGGCCTTATAAGGATTGTTAAATACTAAAACAAGGCTGGAACTGGCCCTTTCCCCTTATGATCATTTGGTACATAATTCCACAGGTATTGGTATATCAATGTTTTGAATTTGAACACGATAAAAATTCCAAGTATTGATGAATAAGTTAAGGGTCTATTTGGAAACACTTTCCAAAAACAACACATAACCAATATTTTTGTTTGTATTTATAAAGTATGTTTTCACTACTGTCTTTCCTTGATGTCGTTTCATTTCTACCTATGATTATAAAACTAATAATTTTCTTCTTCTGAATAGGAAATTTTGAAATTTTACATTGCTGCTTCAATGGTTATATTTTTCATCATTGATTGTAGCTCATTTATTATAATCATATCTTCATGTAGGAAAATATGTTGACTGCCCTTGATACTGAAGATGTTGTCAAACTCAATGTCTTAATGTCTTGAGACTCTACGCTAAAATCAAATCATTTCAATGATCTTCATCGACAAACATGACTAAATGTTTTTCATACATTCCCATGATACTAGAAACATGTTCTGTAATCTGTAAGTTTCAAATTTCCCATTTCCTGATTACACATTATTATTCAGTGAAATTATTATTTCATCAGATTTTTCATGATTGATTATTGTATAACATCATACCAAATTTCATGTGACATGTTTTTTCACAGTTCACCGGATTCACCTGTTGTTTTTTCATACTACTATGTGTCATTTACTCACTTTCAGATTTAATTATCTATTGCACGATTTTGATGCATAATGACAAATCTGATTCTACTGAAAATCATGGTTCCAGTTACTATTTTGAAACTTGTCTCTGCTACTGAAAATGTATATAAGTTATGTTTCAATGGTGAAATAGAATTCCATATTTATATTTTGATGGTTACAGTTAATTAATGTGGTATGTTTATTTTTATAAAATGAAACTTGATATTCTTTCCATATGGAAGTTTTGTTTCCATTTTTATGTTTCAATGTTTCTATTACTTCATTTTTCTATAGGTTATGTCTCCATTTTTATTTATTTTTAACTGCATTTCACATTTTTCATTTCACATTATTCATTTCACATTATTAATTTCACATTATTCATTTATTTTTTAACTTCATTTCACATTATTCATTTAACGTTATTAATTTCTCCTAATAAGAATATGAATTTTTTAAATTCAATGTTTAATGGAAGCAGGTTTCACTAAATCTTGACAAAAGTATGTTTCATAAAAAAACGGTTGAATGGGCTGTGTTCTGTTTTTTCTAGACAAAAGGAAAAATCTGCTCAACAACATCTCCCATTCTTGTGCATGTAAATTTCATAACTCGGTTGACTGGGCTGTCTTATGTTTTATATTGAATTGGTTTAGTGTGTGTGCTTAGGCACTACCTAATAGTGCAAAAAACGTCCTTTACTAATGAATATGAGAATGTTTGAAGTTAAAATTTCCATTTCATGGATACTATGGAATTTTTCTCCATGATTATTGTGTAAAATTATTTTTATACTCTTAAAATCAATCAACAATGATTTACTTAATCTTCTTAAAATAAATATTTTATCATTTATTAATATTCTATAACACTCCATGGGCGATTTCATCTTTATTATTAGTAGGGATAATTTTTTTTTATTTTCATTCATATCCTTATTTCCAGTAAAAATGATTTCCCATTTTCTGATTTTTCAATTTTTTCAGCATAGGTGGACTATAATGTGAAGCCAATAATCAGGTGTGGGGAAACGCTTCAGAATCAACTCTCGTGAATGCTTCGCATTTTGTAACATGTCTTTATGAACTTAATTAAACTTGTAATATTATTTTAATTAAGACGATATGAAATTGGAGTCTTAAAAGATGTGTTTTCATGTGATTGATGCTGATTTATTTAATTTATTTTTATTTGAAGCTCTTTATCATGACATCTCTATATTCTGACCAATTTTATTCCAATAATAAGTATCATTATTTTGTGATTTCAATATATTTAATATTCATGTTCATTATTAACTTTGAAACATATTATTGTCTTCTAAAAAATAAGTATTGAACCTTATCATTGTGCGTCTGCAAAAACGAAGAATTTTTTTATATCACCGTGCTATTGCACGGGCGAGTACTAGTTAGTTAAACTCTAAGGTTCAGTCTTTGCTTCTCAAAAAACAATTTTAGTCAATGGTATAGAAATTAAATATCTCGCCTATTATTGTGTTTCGATAAACTCTAAATCCAAAATATTTTTCTATACTTATTCCTTTATAAGATGGTACCAAATCTCAATATTATTTTTGTGAGATTGTTATTTAAAATTTTTGATTAATTTCATGGAACTCTTGTTTTCAGAATAAATATCAATTGTTTGTAGTACCACTTATCCAATATCATCTAAAAAATACTTCATCCATATCAATTTTGTACCGGCCTTGGTAGTTGAAATATATTTTTCCCCTTCTATAAACTGGAATACAAAATGTAATTTCTTACTTATCTAACCAAAAAAGTTTCTTCTAATGAAGAAAGATTTGTAAACCATGAATTTTTTTATATAAAATATATCTAGCCTATTTATTATTAGAATAATCCATAAAATCTATATCCTTCACATCCTTTAAAACCAAACCATAATTTTTTGTTCCATGAACATACTTAATTACCTTCACAACAAATAATATTTTCTTTATCTGGAAATGTTTGAAATCACATTGAAAATCATGTAGAATAGAAGATATTAAATATGGTATTTGTAGGATAGAGTAAACAACCCATAATTTTTCTGTACAATGTTGATTCTACTCCCCCATTATTCTCATTATTTTCAATTTTTTCTACTACTATAAGAGTTGAAACTAACTTAAATTATTCCATTATGAATTTCTTCATCACTTTTCTTTCATATTTTACCTATTAGTTATTTTCCCAAGCTTTTAATGAAATTTTGACCCATGAAAGATGATCAAATATCTAAATATGAACATATGAAATATTGATTAAATAATATTTTCATACATATCAATATAATTTATATTATTTTCACTAAATATATTATCATACACATATATAGTTACCAGGAACTATTACTCATATAAGATTTTATTATAAATTATTCAATCAAACCTTCATCTCTTGAACATTAAATTTCCATGATAAGAGTTTATCCATGGAATACAAGAATGAGATCCTTTAATTAGTCCATACAAGGTCTTTTTTACCCTATACATATTTGAATCCACATTTCGAATATTAAATCCCATAAGTTATTTTATATAGACTTATACATTCAAGAATACATTCAGGAATACTATCTTCACATGTATTTTATGAAATTTATACATTCATTGAAAAAGTACCTTAAGAGAGATCCTTATTGAATCCATTTTTACCACCCGGGTGATTTTTTACTCAACATCCACTCTTTCAAAATGTAAATGACCTTTACACATTAGCCTCTCTTTATTTCATACCAATCAAACTTGTTCACCAAGGTTGTTTTTGTTGTCCCATTTTGTAACAATCACAATATTAGGCATATGTATTTCCCCAAGATCCTATGTTTGTTTCTCATAATTTTTTTCCAACTCTTTTATCATGGATTTAAATCATTATTAATTTTTTAATTATAATTAAAATTAATTTTCCTCTATAATAATATAGTAATGTGATATATTCTCTTCATTCTCAATGTTTATATTGGAGCTCATTAATCACTAATAATTTTTCAGAGATTAACTACACTAATATTACTCGTGCTTTAAGAAATATATTGACTCCCTTAACAACCTATCTCATCCCATAATTGAAATTCAGAGTCACCATCATTTGTTGAATTTTAAGACTCTATTGAATCCAGAATTATCTCTTCTGATTTATTCACTTTGTTAGGGAAAATGTTTCTAGAATTATCTTTAGTGACATACTAAATAACTATCAAATCACTTCTTTCAACTATTTTTAAAACCCTTTTTTTGAAATATTTATTGGATTAACTCATTGATGAGTAGCATTAAAATATAACTTCATCCACTGAATTACCATAATTTCCCTATTTTCTTTCATTATTCTGAACCAAGTATTTTATTTTGAATACTCTAAGATTCTTTAGTGTGTGTTTCCTTCGAGTACATATTTAACATAGTATTTTCATTTCTCTTATATTAAGAAACACATAATTATTATTGTAAAAAACTACATACACTACTTATTTAAAATATTTTAATTAAATGACACATTAAATATATAACTACATTAACACAATGTTTTCCAAGCTACTTCATGTTTCCATGATTCATTTTTTTAATTCATTTCCTATAAAACATATTACATAACATTATGTTTATCTGATTAGTTTTTAACATTCACAGAATTTTATTATGTTGGATCCCATGATTGAAAAATATTAATTTTTTTTTTCAGTTTAATTTCCCTCACTTTTTGTAATATTTAGATAAAGGCTAACACTTCTCTATTTTATTGGACAGACATAACACATCTAATCCTACTGTAGTCACCAAAAAATAAGATGATGTTCTTCTCACTATAAGTTCCAACCTGAACAATTGAACCATATAAATTAGTGTGGAATATATTTAATATGAGTTTTTTCTATATTATTCATTAAAAATTAATGTATTCTCTCTATATTTAGTTTATATAATGATTCAAAAATACTTTCTAATTTCATTATAGTGATGAAATGTCAAAATAATCTAAAAACCTTGATTGATTCTCTATTCTTCTATTTATTAATATAACCAAGCATATAGTTCAATATTTTTTTTCTTATTCCACATTTGGGATACTATTATTTTTATATTTTTCCAGCTAATATTGATTCCCATTTAGTCGATATCCATATATAATAAAATTTCTAACCATCCAATTTATATCAAATCATTTTCATTTGAATTAAATGTCAAATCCCAAGTCCCAAAAATCAATTAAACTCAAATAAAATTATAAATACATAAAGACTTAGAACATATATATTCTTAAAATTATATCTACCAATGAATCTTTTCCCACACCCTTTGATATTTGATATATCATTTAGAAAAAAAAATAGTTTCATCGATTATTACTTTTACATTCTTTTGTAGATTCATGTTTCCTACAATGTAGGATTAATATACACAATAAATAATGTGTGGGTATTGAACATAATAATGATTATATAAAATATATATTTTAAAATAGATTTATTATTCTACTATATATCTATGGAACACAACTAAATGATGTGTTGGAATTATATATAATCAAAACATTAATATTTTGTAGTTCTAATCATTAAAAAAAGATTACTACTCCTTTAGGGTCCCTGTAATTTTCATCTCTTCCACTCACAACATTCCAAATGGGGTAAAAAATATAATTTTGACATATAAGTTGAACACACCAAGATATAAATCAATGGTATAACACCAAAAATAGTTGGGGTTCTAAATGATTCTCTGTTCATTAATTTTAATGCTTCAATGATATGCCAAAATCACTTTAATTCAATTCATGATCATCAATAAAAAGTAGTCCAATTACAATTAAATTAATAATTATAGGTATTTAATAAAGAAACCAATTTATTTAAAATCCTTTCATATTTTTAAATTTCTATTATCCCTCAATTTTTTTATATTTCATTTGTATTGTTTATAACAATATATCTAGGGAATTTTTAATTTTAAATTAGAAATAACATTTTAGTAAAATTATGATATCCTATAATTGAAATATATCCCTCAGATCATATTACATCCAAAAAATATCATTTAATCCCATTTATACTATTTAAATTCATTACTTAACTACCAATAACTTAAATAAGTTCTATATTATCAAAACTATTTGTAATCTTTAGTTTCTCAAACACCATAGTCTATCCTCAATCCAAAGATACTATATTGACCAATGAATCAGACTAAAACTAGAATAAACTTTTGAATATCATGATGTTTTTCTTATATAAGAAAACACACATAAAATATCCTCCTCTATAAAATGGTTTCATTTTTTTATTTATCTTTAGAAAACAGAATTTTGAAAATGCATTCTTACACAGATTGGGAGTCCCCAATTTGGTTCCCAGAATAACATTTGGCTTCTTTGGAAATATTTAAAACCTTATTTATCATTTATCAAATCTAACGTATCATAACTTTTATGAATAATTTTACAAATTTACCAATCACATAGGCAAGACATCATGAATTCGGCCATGATGTGTATGAGTCTTGAAACTTCCAAAATGAAAAATTATCAATTGAATCGTCTTCTGAAATTCCAATTTAGGATTTATCTCATAATTTCTTCTAAATATCATGTTATTTAATTTCAAATATATTAGGGAAACCCCCTTACTCATACCACAACTTACCAGAATACATGTGATGGGGATCCTCATTTTCTACAAGGAGTTTTTAACCCTAAAAAATCTGAATCAATAGTATGACCATGATCATCTCCATGTTTAAATTTAGTCCTTATCATAATGGACTTCATAAATCCTATTAAAAAATAATTCGGTTTGTTTCAATATAACTAGGTCATTCATGGTTCTTATAAAATATTATCTACCATTGTGTATCTATCTTGTCCAATTAAAACTAAAATTCATCCAGATTGATATAGAATATAAAACAAACAAAGGATCTCCACTCTATCCATTTACTAATCTATCATAGTATACCCAAACATTCTAGAACGTAATTAATGGAATATTGAATCATTCATTCACCAATGTTCTTACTAATCATGTATAGAATCACATAATGCTAAATATTGGACTTCTACTTCCATTTGACTTCGTATTGACAAAAAATAACAATAAAACTTATGGATGTAACATTATTTCCATTTGGATTTTTTTGAACTTTAGATAAATTAATCTGATTTACAGTAGTTTTATACTGATTAATTCAATCCAGTTTATTCCAAATATTCATTATCTCACTATATATTTCTCACCTTATAGGAATTCACTCCCTTTGATAATAAAATTCAATGGTTTTCTAATTTTTCTAGATCTTATCATGACCAATATGAGAAAAACTAATAAATAATGATCAGTACATTTTATTAAATTATGTAACTATGTTACCAATATAATAAATAAGATAAAATATTAAATTAAAATAATTTACACCATTTTGTTCCCCAGATAAATTTCTTTTCTACTATAGTTTCCCCCGGGTTGTGTCTTCCCCTATCTTCTGACACCCCACAAGCCCAACATGAAAAATATGAGAGTAATTCATTATGTACAACGGAGGGAGGGGATTTTTTAACTTTATTAGGTTTAAGAGATTATTAAAACTCCAAGGTTCAATATATTATTCTTGAACCCAGGTGTAACAAATAGTTTAATTATGATATCTATGACATATTATTGAGTTCCAAAAAACTAAAACTTTGTAACATTTTGATCTGACTTTTTATCTATAAAATGGTATCTATTACACCCTATGTTTTAATAATTGTGTCATAATTTAATTTATTTGATATCTTGTGTTACACACAACATCATTTTTTTAAAAATCCAATAAACTAATATTATTATTTTTTGAACTTGACAATTATGAACAAACTATTAAAATTCTTAGAATTAAAATTATTAAAAAATTATAAAAATTTTATATAATGGTTATATATGAATAGAATATATTAATAAAAAAGTAACTAATTTTTAGGAAAATAATTATATGATTTAAAAATACAATTTTCTCAAAAAAGTATTTTACTACTTTTTTGAAATAATTATAAAATCAAATCATGTAACATTTAAGAATTTATTTAGAAAAATTTACTTTATTTTTGAAATTTTCATGTCAAAATTATATTTGGGTAAATTATTGATAATTTTATGATTTTGTTAATTTCTCAATGAATAGTGAAAATAATGATTTTTATTAAAAACTGTTATTTTTTTAATGTATTTTTGGAGTAACAAATTTTTTAATAAAAATTTAAAAGGAAAATTAGTTCAAATAAAAAATTATTTAAACTATTGAGTTCATCTGAATCAATTTCATATTGAATTATGATATTCAATCTCCCTATACTTATGAAAAGTTTCTCTGTATAAAACAGCTTTGTCATCACTTATATAGGATTTATTTTAAATTAAATTTGAATCTTATTTGAACAAAAAAAATTAAAAATAGATTAATTATCTGTAATAAGAGTAAATAATAATATATAGTAATGTAAAATTAATTTTGTGTTAAACTAAATAGTTAAAATAGTTAAAATTAATTACCACAGTTAAGGTTAAAACGAGTTTATCAAGGGTTAAACTAAAAAAATATGAATTAAAATGACATAAAAACTTACCAAATTAAACTTTTATCACCTTTTTCTCTATTTTCTCATATAATATTCTACAGTGATCCATTTTTTATTATTCTATAATGTATAAAATTTGGTTACATAGTTTTTTATTAATAACTTCCAAGTGTGTCCTTTCCCCTCTTATAAAAGGGAACCCCCTCTCATCTTATATTCAGACTTCAAAAACTACTTTCTTCAACCAATAACATTCCAAATAACTTCCTTAAATCTATAATAGAATCCTTGAGACCTTATTTTTATTATGAAACTCTTCTTATATGGCTTTAGGCATAAACCTAAAGGGGTTCTCCAAAGAAGAGGTATAATCATTAACTTGGAATTTTCAATTTATTTCATACTATAAAACCTTAATATATTATTAAACTATGATGATATAAAAATAATTATATAACATATAATAATATAAAATTATGTTACATTTATTTTCTAAATCTAACTTCTCTTTCATCAAGTGTAAATAAAACCATCGATGATGTGTATCGTGGACTATCACCTTACGAACAAATATAAATAATTTCCATCACCGTATATCAATACTAGATATAATGATAGATTTGACATATTAATATGACTTTTAGGGAATATTTATTCTTATAGAATTATAATATCATATATAACTTATTACTTTTCATTCTATGGGAATACAATAACATCAAGCAAGTGTTCAATGAACTACTGCCTTGCGAAGCGATGTGACTCGTTTACCACTTATACATTACACAGAAGGTAATAAGTATAAATTCAATTAATATATGAAATATATATATTAAATCACAATCAATATTTAAATGTAGTATATTATCAACCTACCTGTTTTAATACTTTGAGAAAATGGAAACAGTGTCATGCATACGCATGACCTACTGTCTCCAAGAACAATGTAATTAATTTTCTAGATTTAACTTTTCTGTATTAAAATATATATATATATATATATATAAGGAATATATATTAAATTTATATAAATTTTAAATTATGGAGATCATGGGACCATGAACAATATAAAAGGACCTAAAATACCATACCAAAACATACATGGAGAATAAAGTAGTTATTATCCTAAACTCAATGTTACTAAGAATATTGTTAATAAAAATGTAATAAAATGTTATTTTTATGTCATATATGATATGATATAAATTATTATGGTGATATAATATATATAACCTATATTTATTATATGATTGGTTCAAAGGAAGTCGAGACATAAGGTAAAAGATTAATATTCTATTTTTTTCTAGGAGGTATATGCCATATTCAACACTCTTTTTTTGTGGGTTGTATATACTACCTCTGAAATTTTATGTATTTAATATAATTATTTTAATGATATATAATGTTTTAATTTATGTTATTATTTCATGGGTCTTATGAACAAATTGTTACAAAGGTGATAAGGTTTTTATTTTACAATGGTTGGGACCACCTTTGTGTATAAGGTTGTATTTGTTGTCAATAGAAGTCAATGAAGATAAAAATTTAGGATATCAAGATGAAGTCTAATGAAATGGAGAAATGATGGGATATCCTTTATATGAGGATGACTGAATAAGAACACCATGAGATTATATATGATTTACTAAGAACCATGCAAGAGATTACTTGAAGAATATAATCATATGATATTGATGAAGTTGAGAATGATGGTTGAAGAAGAAGAGAGAGTGTAAAATATCTTGGCATTCTAAGATGGAAACACATAGGACATTGTATCTAAGTCAGACGATGCTTTTCTGATTTTTATTTCAAAAATATCATAAGTCAAGAGAACTTATGATGCAAGCCTTATGAAGGAAAGCGAGAGTAAAGGTGTTGCCATTTATATACAGTTTTGATTGGAAGGAAAGATACGGGTGGATGTACGGGAAGCTATAATACATTCCATGGAATCCTTGAAAATTCTAAATTTGATCTATCGAAGAATATATATAACAATAGTGGAGTATGTGATGATAGTAGAAGATTTTTGGAAGAATCCAAATCACCGAAAAGAATCATGATGGTTATGGCCAAATCATATATTGAAGGTGGCGATGTTCTACAGTGTTTGCCAGATTATTAGGCCTGAAAATTTGAAGATTAAAGACACGTGATTTTGGTATAAAAAGTTGGTAAATTAGTTCTAGGGGTTCTCTACGTGCAATTAATGTTTTAGGATCGGAATATCGAAATTTGGGAAGGGTATAGAGTGCGCAAGGAATTGGGAAATATGTGCGATGAAGGAGGTGGCATGAAATATTGGTTTAGTGCACAATATGGAATGTTGTTTATAATTTTTTTCACTATTGGTGTTTTGAGATCATAAATTTGAATAATGGTAAAGGCATGATCGACACGAAAAATAAGGAGTTGTGAGTGGAAAATGATTCCTGCGCAAAAAGTATTTGCGCGCAAAATGAGAGGTTTTGCGCGACATTGTGGGTTTTGTGTGTGGGGGTCAGCGATTCCTATAAATAAGAGGTGAACTAATTCATTTTTTAAGGCTCCACAATAAGAAAAATTATGAGCTCTGATGTGTCTAAAAATTGAAGTATAGAGTGGTGTGTTAAAAGAAGAAATTTTGTGCAGAAAAGAAAGTTTTGCGCAAAAAATTAAAGTTCTGCACAGAAAAGAAGAGTTGCAAGAAAAGGGTTTTTCGCACCAAAATGTATTTTTATGAACAACGTTTAATATTTGTGTGCAAGACACCGAGATGAGTGGAAGAAAAATTTGGGTGTCCTGCAAGCCTTTGAAAAGTGAGTATTAGTCTTGGAGAAACATCACGAAGAAGGATGTACCATGAAGCATTCAATTTTATGAAGAGAAGTAGTTCCACAGACACACGAATAGTATTTAACACCCTCATTGTGATTTTGAAAGAGAATAATAACAATACATGCAACTAAACACAGATCTTCACAAAAATAAGGAAGTATGATGACTCACATTGGGGTTGGTCTTGGTAATGAAAGGAAGAGAAGAAGAAGAAGAAGAACATTGTGTGCCCAACTAAAGATTGTGAATTATTCAAGGAAGTACAATTGTGATGATTGCTTGACCAATCACAAAATATTTTTTGATCATGGCCAAGAAGATAAGAATATTGAATACACAAGATCATCAATTCAAGACATTGATGCAAGCAATGTATCATGCTGAACCGGAGACAAGACTTCAATGTTGATCTATTAAAGAGTCCTTAATGTCTATAAACTAAGTGGGAATTAACCCAATCCAGTGAGACCGGGGTAGTCAATGGGAGTCACCTGAGGGAAGCAGTGAGCTATCCTTGAAAATTTAGACAACAGAGTGACTGTTCTCCAACCTTTGTAATCCACATCTAGTGAGGATTAGTTGGATTTGGAATGACCGACAACCAGTCAGCGTATGCACCTTGGATGTTTCCTTTAGTGGTTAACCAAGTCAAAATTGTTGTGTGGTCCTTCTGCATGTTTTAATTACTATACATATCAATCATACAGTTTTAAACAAGTTCCTACCAATGTGGGATCAAAATCCAGAAATGAAGTGAAAATTCTGACACCATAATTCACCCCCAATCAGGGTGGTCTAGGGTCCTTTTATAATCACTTTGTTTATCAGGATTGATTATGAATATGATTATCATAGTTAAATATTAATTTCTTTCTCTTAAGAAAATATTTTTATTTCTTATGCTATATTTATTTCATGAAAATTATTTTTCCAATCATTATTTTTTTCATGATTTACTTAAGATTCCGAAATAATTTTGTTAAAGAAAAACCAGACAATATTTCTATCTTCGATCAAAATCCCTTTTTATTCCATGTTCATGTTTTCCAAAAATCTTTTAAAGAATGTTGAAAATTTAATTCAATGAGTTTTTAATGAAATTTTAACCAATTATTGGTTTTTATATACTGTTTTAAAAGGAATATTCTTTTCATTTTCAATGTAAGTCCCATTTGGGATTTACTATAAATTTGAAACAAAAATTTATTCTAAAGTGTATGTCATGAAAAGTATTTCCTATTTTTATGACCAGTCAATTATTTAAGGATTACATTAAAATTTTTCATGTTTATTTTAAAGTAAAATTTTTTATTTAATATTAATTAAATTAACATATTTTAAATAATTTTTTTAAAATTATAAAGGATATTTTCCTCATGAACGTTTTAGTGATTTTTTTTGAATTTCTATTCATTACTGAAAACAACCATTGATGTTTTTTTACAAGGTGAAAAACATTGATGTTTATTAAGATTTACTAGGTATATGATATAATTATAACATCCTAACTTATCTCTGGATAGATTATGTTTATGATGAAATGGTGTTTAGAAAACATGCTCATTTTACAAGGGTTATGTTATACTAAAATAATCAAAATATTATTGAAACTATTTCCTTTCAACAGGTTATGCTATGATGAAATTTCAATAAAACCCAATTTTTTTCCTGGGTTTTGGTATGATGTATATTTTATTCTCTTTAAGAAACAAATTTATTAATTATATGATGGGTGGGACCTATATCAACCTCTAATGTTTTATGTAGTGATTGATATCTCATGGGTTAAATATGGCTAGAATGAGAAGTAAACCAATTTATGCAAGTGTCTTTTTCAATTATGATAGTTTTGGGAGAGAACCATGAAAAAAAAATGGTTTAGGAAGTGAACCCATTCCCCTATGATAGTTTTTACAGTGATACCTTACAACTAAGTAAATGAATTTCAATGCTTATTTGTATGAAAAATATCTATATGTGATGTTAATGTTATTCCCTCATGAATCATGTTCTTTGATTAAATTTTTATTCATGTATTATAAAATATGAATATTTATTCCATGACTCATTTTTATGATCTATGATTTTAAGGGTATGGTATTAAAATATTATTCTCTTACTATTATACCATTATTCTCACATTATGTTGATATTTACATTATTTACCATTATTGAGCATTTGAGCTCACCATTTCTTATGTTTCATTTACCCAAGTAATGAAGAAATGTATTATGTATGCCCTGTATAAAAAGGGTACTCATTATGAATAAATTAATAGGATATGACGTAGATCCCCTATGAATTAGTTATTTGTGTGTCAAATATTCCAATGACACTGGACCTAAACAATTCTGACATAGAGTGTTATATTATGTATTGAATAATCGTGTATTATGTTTTAATATTTACATATGACAATTTTGGGTCACTATAGTTGGTTTCCGAATAAGGTTTATATAACATTTGGAAACTAGGTTGAGAAAAATTTAGTGAGAACCCTTAGGATAATGCTGATTATAAGAGAACAACCTATGTTATAGTAATGAAATGAGTGTTCAAATCCTTTAAAAACATCCCTGTTTGGATACTATAAGTGGATGTGAATTTGAAAAAGTATTACCTAGGGGTAATAATTCTAAAATGTCACATTGAGTGGGAGTTGATCATCATCTGGTTCATAACAACGAGCTTTCTTGCACACATGTTTCAACACTCTTAGTGGATATGCTTCCGAAATTCACACTCTTTATGAACCCTCATGAATGATTTGAATAAATGATGTCTAGTAGTATTTTATGTAAAAATAAGGTATTATATATTGTAAATAATTTTTAATAATTTAGATATATTATTAATATATGTTCATGATTATGCGGTTTCAAACTATGATTAGTCTTACTTACACTATGATTTTTTTTGGTTTTATTTTTCTTATAGAACCTAAAAGAATCATGTTAATGCTGAGTGTGATAGAAACTGATATGATTTTACTCCTGAGAACCAAATTATTTTGGTATATGGAATGAAAAATTTAATTACTATGCTCACAAAAATTTCACAACTTATGAATCATGATAAACTTCCAACTGAGAAAATGAGGGAACGTCATTCTCTTATGTCCCTAATGAGGAAAAATCCACCGTATTTAAGTCGTTCTCCTTATCCACTATTTTTAAATAAATTTTTCAGTACCACTAAAAATTTATTTTCCTTTATAATTTGTTCATATAAATAAAAATACATTTTTTCTCTATCATTTGGATGGATAAGTTTATCAATGGTGGAATCGTATCAATAATTTCTGTCAACAGTATGAAATTGACTTTATTGAATGAGTTGAGTTTATGAACACATTTTTCAGTAAGTAATTTTTTCATATTCATCATACAAAATTGGATAAGGAATTTTTTAAGTTAAAGAGAAGGATGATGAATCTATTGGTACATATGAAGAGAGTTTTACAAGGCTTGGGAGGTACAATTCTGGTATTATCATCTAGTATAAATGTATGGTTGATTTATTCTTCTTCGGATTAAAACAAATTCATTAATGGGGGTTTTCCGTAAGGTAAGATTGTAGGTATAAACAAATAATTCATTGTTCTATCAAGGTATAGATTGATATTGTAATTACCCCTTAATATGATGTTTTTTATAAGAAATGAAATATTGAATTCAATGGAAAATCTAAAAACCATGGATAATATAAGATGAGTCTTCATTCATTCAAAAAGTGCGGATGGAAACATGGAAGAAATTTTCTTAATAGAACTGGAAAATGTTTTAAGTGTTAAAAGTAATGTAATCATGTAATAGATTTTTGAAGTTATTTTAAGAAGTCATATTATGGTCCCAATAGAGAGAATGGTCAATAAAATGCAACACCCACACCCTAGTGTTTAAAATTCAAGGAATATAGGAATTATGTCAACCAATTCCCTACTATTAATTTTAAGGATAATGATCTACATAAAAAACCTGTTAAACAAAGTATAATATAATATTATCTTGAAATAACTATTTTTTATGAATGGGGAGATGACGACCTAGTGAATGCTACACTAATCAACCACTCTAGAACTGATAATTTCTTATTTGACTCTAGATCTATTAACACTTGTATATCTAAATAATTTTTATGGGTTTAAAAATTACACCCCAATGATTATATGTCAAATAAGTGGTGAAAATTTTTAATGGAAGATTATTGAATCCCTATTATATGATTCTTGTTCAGTTTTAGTTTATGGGAACATGGTTCTTGAAATTCCAATTATTCACCCTTTTATTGAGTTTTATTTAATCATTGGCATTAATTGGATTTATATAAATAAATCCCCCATAAATTTCCAATTAAGGGAAGTGAAATTATATATTCCAAACCATCCCATGATCTTCTTTTAGTTTGGAAATAGATATGAATTTCTTATGGAGATCACATATATTGTATGGGTAGAGATTGTCACTAAAGAGTATTTAATATCTGATGGTTGGGTGAAAACTCTACATCAATGATATAAATATTATTTTAGTGTTTTTTGATTTATTTCCAAAAGAATTTCCATTTATTCCACTGAAACATTATGTTGAGTTCTCAATAGGACTCATACCTGGGGGCACACCTATTTCAAAAACTCTATATAGAATGACCATGATATAGTTGTCGGAATTGAAGAAAAATTTCCAGTAGAACCTTGGAAAGGGATTCATTTTGTCAGATGTGTCACCTAGAGTTAAACCAATTATATTTGTTAATAATAATGATGGAATGGTGAAACTTTTTATTGTTTTCCAGGAATTAAAGAAGATCATGATCAAGAAAAAGTATCCTCTAACACATATTTATGACTTGTTTGATCAAATTCATGGAGATCAATACTTTTACATAATTGACCTTTATTCTATATATCATCAAATAATTTCCTATAAAAAGGATATGAATAAGACAATGTTCCATTCAAGGTATGGACATTATGAGTATATAGTTATTTCATTAATCATTATAAATTCATCTTATATATTCATGGATTAAATGAATATTGTCTTTAGATATTACCTTAATCAGTGTGTGGCAATATTTATAGATTATATTCATATATATTCAATTATCATGGAAGATAATGATGATCATTTTAGTATTACACCAAACTCTCTAATGAAGGATAAACTATAAGAAAAATTTACAAAGTGATAATTTTGACAACAAAAAGTCTCATTTTTTTGTCTTATAATCTCCTATTAGGGTATATTATCAGATCTAAAAATGATGGAGACTATTAAATGAAGGACTAGACTAACCATGATAACTGAGATGCGAATTTTTCATTGTTTGGATAGATATTATCTACGAATTGTGGTGAATTTATTACTACTACCTAATCCAATCACCCTGATAACTCTCATGGGAGCCATGTTATTCTTGATTAATGTATTTGAGAAAAACTCCAATGAAATAAATATATGTTTAGTCAACCATCATATTCATATAGTACCCTATAGTGGATAATGGTTCATAATATATGGTGATGAATCAAAGAAGGGACTGATATGTGACTCCATAGAGGATAATACAGTTATATATTATACCTCATGATACTTTAATTTTAGTGATAAAACTTATGAAAATTATAATTTTGAGTTTTCAAAAGTAATTTCCTCATTAATTATATGTAGTAATTATTTTTACATATATATACATGCTATAAATAATGATCATAAAATTTTAAATTGTATATTCATATAGAGGTACTGGAATATGCGATAGAGAAGTTTATTAGAGATGGTTAAATCGTATGACTACTCAAAACATTACCATGTTGGGAAAATAAACAGGGAGGAAGATGATATGATATGAAAGGTCCATGCTTGCTTATCTTTGAAGAGGATCACAAAATATCCAATATTTATTGATTTTGAAAGGATGAAACTATAAATATATAAGGAAGAGGGTAAATATTTTCTTTCTTAAATAAGTATTGAACCATTTTGGGAATCAATGATTAAAGTGGTTCAGAAAGAGTATTTAGAGAGATTGAAGATGGTGACACATATTCATGAGTTTTAGCTTGATTTTTATGAAATAATAATGTTTCGGAATCATGTGTGTGTTACATATATACTATTTGTGAAGAAAGCATTGTTAGAAGAAGCACATAATTCATCTTTTTGCCTTTAACCAAGAAGTACAAATATGAAAAGAGATTTGATGAATTATTTCTAATGGGATAGAATAAAAAGAGATATTTCATAATATTTATTTCATTTCTTCTTATGTTAGAAATTTAAGGCTGAGAGAAAAATTACTATGAGTATGTTAGAAAAATTACCTTTATCGTAATGGAAATGAAAAAATATCTCAATGGATTTTATCATTCGACATTGTGAAAAATATAAATGGAATAATGATATATGCTTTGTAGTTGATCATCTTCCTAAGGAAACACACTTCATAACAATCATAGATGATTTCCCGCTAGATCAATTTTCAAGGATATAAAATAAAGTAGTGGTAAGGTTAAATGCAGTACCACATTATATTGTATCTGATCCTGATATAAGATTTATCACAATGTTATGGATAAGACTTCAATGGAAATTCGATATAAAGTAATGTTTTACCACTTCGTATAATACTAAATAATATTGATAGTCTAAGAAAACATTTAAAATCCTATATGATCTTTTGAGATATTTTTTTAAAGATTTCAAGGGTGGTTTGGATTAAAATATTCCTTTAATTGTTATTTATAACAGTTTTTATTTTTCATTTGAACAATTGTATGGAACCTTATGAATCACTCTATGGAATGAAGTTTAGAAATTCAACATGTTTTTTAACATTATAGAAAGAAAGGTATTGAGACAATAGATAGTTGGGGAAAGTAGGATAAATATAGATCCATCTATTTACACTTAAGGGTAGCATAATGTGAGAAGAATAGTTATAATGGAAATCTACTGTGTGATATGGAATATAATGTTTCTTAAAAGGTGTTTCGAATAATTTCACCACTGAAGAAGGTAATGCGTTTTATAGAGAAGGGAAAATAACATAATTGGTATATCGGTCCATTTCAAATTCATGATCATGTCTGGATGGTATCTCATCACTTGGTTCTTCCACCGAACCTCTCTCAGGTTCATCATGAAGTATATGTATCTCTCTTGAGGAATTATATTATTGATTCATCAAATATAATAAACTAAAAGGATGTGTTCCTATAGCATGATATTTTTTATGAGGAACAACCAGTAGGGTCCGTGAACTGTATGAAGAGAGTTCTATGAAAAAATACCACTCACCTAGACAATGTTTTTTGGCCAAAACACCAACTTGAAGAATATACATAAGAACCTGACAATGTAGTGAGGAAAAAGTATCTTCAGTTATTGGTACCAAATTGATGGAATTTATATAGAGAAATTAATTTTATGGGGGGTGGTATAATGTAACACCTATAGTTTTTATTAATTATTTGTTTCTAATAATTTAATTTCATTTATATATTGTGTTACACACAACACCAATTTTTAAAAAACCACAAAATACTACAAATATTATTAATTAATCATGAAAATTATAACCTATCCAATAATTTTTTTTTATGAATACGTATAAATAGACTTTAAAAATTATGTATATTAATTTTATAGAATGATAATTTATTGATAAAAAGTACATACATTTTATTAAATTAAATATAAGATTCAAAAATAATATTTTCTCAAAAAAAATTTATTACTGATTTAAAAATAACTAATTTATAAAAATGTTCTACTATTAGGAAACATAATTCAGAAAATGAACTTAATTTTTGAAATCTACATGTCAAAGTTATCTAGGGGTGATTTTTTAGAATGTTTTAATATATTATTTTGTAATTGAATAATTAAAATGATGATTTTTATTAAAAATATATAGTATCATTTAAATAATTTAAAATGATTCATATTTTATTAAAACTATATAAATGTAAAATTATATCAATTTTATATTTATTAATCTAATTATGGAAATTTAAATCAGTTTCATATTTTATGTTGACGTTAATGCTTTTTATACTTAGGAAATATTTCTCTAGGGAAACCTTCTTTTTGATTGCATCTCTGGGTTTAATTTTATATTATATTTTTCAACCATGTGAATTTAATTTGTAAAAATGGATTCTATATTTTGAATCATAAAAATTAATGTCATATAATAATTTTAACATATTATTTGATCAAAATGTATAGTAAAATAGTAAAAAATAATTATTGTGGGTATGGTTAAAAGGGTTTTACCAGGAGTTAAATGTCATGAGCTGACCTAAAAGGGCCTGATTCACAACACCCCAAGCATACATCCAATAGGACAGGGGATGGAGACTAGCACTGTGTAGGCATATCTTTATCATTGGGATCATTTCTTATGTACCTGTACGAACACACACATCTCCAATATCACAAAATTCTGAAATGTAAAAAACTAACAGTATCCAATTGAATGTATTCATCAATATCTAGAAACAAGAGTACAATAGATGTACTAAAATTAAATTAAAGGAAAAAAAATCCCACCAAAGAAAACCACAAAAATAATCTAACCTTCTCCGAAGGAGGGGATCGCTATCAACTACAACAACTAGAAATTTCCTCAACCAACCTCTGGTAGACACCTTGGTCTATCTAGCTCACTATGATCCGCCTACCTCGGGTCCTCATTGGACTCCGTAAATAGGCATGTGGTCTAAAAAAGACACAAAACATTTGTATTAAAATACCATGTAGGGATGAGTATAAAAATACTCAATAGGAACACAAAACCCCCAAAGAAAATGGTAGAAACTGAAAGGCAGTAATCCACTTGACCTAGCCAGAGGGAACCCCAATTAATAGAGCACATCCTTCTCAAAACATCCTCTATTGTACATGACAAGTCACTTTAGACTAAAAGGGGTTTCAACCCCAACAAGTGAAAACAACGCAATGACTCCCAGAAATAACCCAGATATAGTCATCTCAGAATCCATGTCTCATGTGGTTCCAACCTCCTAGCCATCAACATGATTCTCTTCTTTTCTATAACCATAACATGAAACCAAGAGAACACACTCCACTAGCTCAGACTTCTCAGATGACAACCTTATAAGATATTAACCCCATTAGGATAAACTCTATAATTCATAATAGTACGTCCAAGAGAACGTGCTCAATCGAGAAAATCTTACTACGTCCAATTCCGGTGACTAACACTAGAGGTCCTGTCATAATAACCTTTTTCCCACCAAAAGAAAAGGAAAAACAAGTGAAGGCAACCATCCCTCAATATTTCACGTAGTTGAGGGGGCACTGTAATAGACTATGCACCGCGTGCATCCTCTTTAACAATATTGAACGGAGGGACCCACACATCGTCACTTCCTCATGGTCAAGGGAGTACTACTCCTAACTAACATGTGAAACCTCTTTATCACTTTTATGAAGGGGACCACACCTCATTCCATTGAGGGAGCTTACATTCCAATCTCGATATCAATTACATGAAGTGGAGGGTCCCACACCTCGTAAAAGTACCCCACATTCGAGGAAGATCCAAATCAAATGGTGGACCCACTCCTCACTTCTACTCATACACGAGGGAATACTACTTTGTAAGTGAGGAATAACATACTAATCTAGTTTGGGAGTATAATTAAGGAATAGAGGACAGATAACCTAATATAATAGTGGAGTACCACTCTGTGGATTGAGGACCCACACCCTAACACAATAAAGGAGTACCACACTGTTGTTAGAGGACCCACACCTAGTTAGGATAGGGGAGTGCCACCTCTTCTAGATTGTTCACTATGGGGAGCCACACCATGACACATTAGGGGAGTACTGGCCCAAGGCTAGAGAACTTGATCCCTAACATGGAAGGGAAGTACCGACTCTTATAGAACAACACATATGGAGGAACTGCACCGTGATCCACTATTGGAGTTCCAACAACTATGATAGATGACATACTCTCAGACACCGTAGGGGAGTACAGAATCTACCTTTACATCATATATGGTGGTCCCAAGACTTGGATTGATAAGAGAGTACTTTCCATCTTCACGAACATCATTGGGAAATGCTTGCCGGAATCATGCTGCTCCTCGATCTGATGATGATCTGCATCTGAAACAGAGATCATAAACACCTTTCTTCATCTATTTTTCATCAGTTTCCTTCTTCTCCAAAGGGGATAAAAATTATAGGAGGATTGGATCCTTCTTGGTCTTTGGTGCATATTAGGTTTGGGGATAAGTAATTGGTTTTAATTAAATTAAGCTAATTAACCCCCCTTTAACGCCAGGTCACCAAAATGTTCCCCGATCGAAACTCCCAATGCAGACAACCTAAGGTTATGCCTATGGTAAAAATAACATCCCCAACTCAAACAAAATATTAAAAATATTATAAGATACCAGAATAAGAGTTTTGTACATTTAAAGAGAAACTACACTCACCCAACAAAATTTATTTAATATTTGTAATATCGCTGCACGGTGGCTCCCTGAGCCCCAGCTTCCCACACCGACTCAGTGGCCGCCTCCAATTTTTTTTAAATATTCCAAAGTATTATGGGTCAAAATCTGAGTCATTACATTATCCCCACCTTATATTTTTTCAACCTTTAAAAGTTATAGCCTATGTGCAAGGGAATAATATGAGCTCACAACTGGAGTCTCATGCCAGCAATCTCACCACGGTTTCCCATGATGCTTACCATAACACACATAGAGGAACCAAAAAGATCAAACCACTCTAATTTATTTCGTCTAAACGGAAACAAATGTTAAACAAATTGGAACATGACCCCTTGGTTGGGAAAGGTGGTAATTTACCAAGCACCACGGTCCATCTACAGTCATGGGGTCTACCTGTACACCCCCTCACTAACCTGACATAGATACTAGTGAAACCCCATAGTTCACATCCACCCCTGGATAGACTGTACAACAAACTCCTTAGGATTTTTTCATTCACGTTTGACACCGAACAGATAAGGGTTTTACAAATAAAATAGGGATTCCCATGAGTAAACAATGGGTCTTACTAAGCCCTTCATCTACCAACCTCCAACTATAACACATCTCACCCAACAAAAGCACAACCACACCCACTAGTTCCATACCAATTGAGTATGGATGATAGAAAACCAATCCATACTATGACTACATTGAAAGGTCTAACTCTACTAGAATGGAACTATTCTAAGAAAGGCTCTCTCTATCATAGGTCCTCCAAGAAAAAGATGTCGAGCCGAGAAGCTCCACTGAAAAAGCCCAAAACTACTCTAAAAATTCATTGTGAAACCTCACCTTAATCATGAATTTCTAAATAACTCATCCGCCACACCTCGATACATTCCACTTTTGGAGGCATAGATTCACCCTCACGGTTTTGGGCACATTACAAAAATACATCTCAGTGGGGAAAGAGTCAGTGTTCTTCATGAGTTCAAATATACTTCAAACTACACAAAATCCTCCTAAAACATGTTTCATACAAGTATGACACCAAAAAAGAGGTTACTAAAAATATGGTTAGTCATGCACACATTGGGTCTTACTAGGACCTCTGTCGCAACTACCAACACAGGGGTCTACCGACGCCCTGTGTAACCCTTGCTAATCCTATAGCAAGGGTGAAAAGAAACAAATACCCACAATAGTGTCTAACAACTTCTAATAAAAAATTAATAAATGACACAAGGTTTACCTCTATCAATCCTTGGATTATTAGGGTCAATGTCCTCTATGACATGGAGTTGTCCTCTCCCTTTTCCTCTAGATCATTGGGCCTCCCACGGACCACCTGGGTGTGGTGGCGGCAACACCTCGAATTTCATGCTGCCTTATACTGATCCTACAGATCCCCCACCTCTTTTTCTACCTCATTGAACTCCCTACTCATAGCGATCCCTCGTCCAAGGTGTATCTTCAACTGGATCCCTCTCAGTAGGAATATGAGTTAGATAATAACTATCTATATGTCCCTAGTTGTCGAAAACGTAACATTTCCTATCCTATGGTTGACCATATCCTCGATGCTTTTCCTTTAGTACAGACCCATGCGTTTGTGTCTAAGAATGGATATGCCTCCTACATCTTGATCCTATTACCTATCTTCTTCCATCTCCTATAGATTCATCTGCCTCGTGACCACTATTGCAGGTCACATCCACCTATTCCTTGGACAGGACACTCTCCACCCCTAGAGCTCACTCCATCACACCAATATATGTTTGAATGCACAGTAGAATAAAAAAACTAAATCTCTGGATACAAACCATTCTCCAAGGTCCTTCCACTCAATAATGGATCCCAAAAAATATCCATTGAGTATCACAACATGTCGGTCAAAATCACCAAAACTCCACCATAATCATGATACACTGTCGAATATAAATAATCTACTGGATACCCACTGATCTTAATGTGGAGGGGAAAAGCACTTCCTCAAAGAGTCACACGAACTCCTCCCAAGTGAGTTTCACCTCTTCATGAGTCTTTATCACTGGAGTACACCATCACCCAGTCGAACCCTACAAATGGATCAGTGTTACAACCCCTATATGATTGGGAGGTGTCCCCATTAAGAGAAAAACTCACATGACTTCCTAGAGTTAGTCATCTGCTGCATGGGTGTCAAGATCACCTCGGTACATCAAAGTTCACTACATCTAGAAGTCATATAGAATAGTCATCCTACACACATATTCATCCTAAAATACTTATAATACATGATGCTCGACATGTGGTGGCACTACTGGTAGACCACTCAGAGGTAACACGTTAAAATCAGTTCCCTTTATTGAAGCCTCATCACAGAGAGAATTTTCATCAAAACCCCACCATAAGATCTTATCAAATTTTCATCATAATGGAATCCTATTATAGGATAAAGACTTACCACGGTAAAAGAGTATATATGGGGAGATTACTAAAGAAGGACATGAAAAAAACAAAACCCAATACTATATGATGCATATAACATTTATTTTCCCAACAACTAGTTTTCTAATGTATGGAGTAAAAAAATAGGATAGTAATGTCCTGATAAATGGATACATGATCCTTTTCACCAACACTAGAACCTTTGGATGGATATCCAAATTCAAAAAATCCAAACACTGTCACTATGAAACCCAAACCATGCTCATGACACTACGGTCCCAATGTTGAACTGAACATTTCTGAACCACTCTGTCATGACATGACTGAATGGGTCCATAGATGTAACTCCCCAAGTCCAACTCCAACAGGATAAGGGATGGGGACTAGAGCCAAGTAGACATATCACTAACATGGGAGGCATTACCTATGTAGCTGTATGGACAAAAACATCTCCACGAACATAAAATGATGAAATGTAAAAAAACAAAAGCAACCAATGTATGCATATATCTATATTCCACAACCAGAGTAAAAAAGAATTACTAAAAGATAAGGAAGGTAAAAACAAAATCCACCAAAGAAAACAAAAAAAGAATCCATCATAATGTGAAAGAGGGGAACATTGTCAACTAAAACAACCAGAAATCTCCTCGGCATAGCTCCAATAAACACCTCATTCTATTAAACTCACTAAGATCTTCTTTCCTTGGGTCATCCATGGACTCAATAAAAAGGATTTTGGTATGAAAAAGTCATGAAAAATGTGCGGGAAAATCCCATAAAGGGGTGAGTATAAAAATACACATTAGGTGACCCAAAAACACCAAAGGATAAATAAATAAACTATAAGGAAACCATATAATTGGCCTATCTAGTGGGAACCCCAATTGAGAGATAAACTACATCTCGAACCATCCTTGGTTATATGTGATAAGATAGCTTAGTCTACATGGTGTGTCAACCCTGACATGTGACAACACTAGAAGGAATCCATGAAATCACACAGATATAATCATCTCAGACTACAAGTCTCATGAGGTTTCAAACTCATAGCTAGCAACATGATTCTCTTCGTTTCTCTAACCGTAACATGAAACATGGAGAACAAAATTCACGAGATCATCCATCTTAGATTCTAACCCATTCGAGATATGCATTCTATCTAGAATAACATTACCATTCCTAATGGTATGTCAGAAAGAAGGTGCTCCATGGGGAGCATATTTCAAGGTCCAACTCTAGTTCTCAACACCATAAGTCATATCGTCATCACCTTGGCCTGACGTAAGCTAAGGAAACACAAGTTAAGGGGATAACCCCTCACTGTTGAACATAGTTGAGGGGGCACTGCTCCAGACTATAAATTGTGTGCATTATTTATAATGAGAGATAATATAGGGACCCACGCCTCTCCAGTTCCCCATGGTAAAGGGATTACTGCTCTTAACTGACCTTTGAAACCTCTATCACACCTCTATGGAGTGGCCCACAACTCAGTTCATTGAGGGAGAAGTAATTCCTATCTAGTTATCATTCACATCTTATGTATGGGAATGCTCCATGTGACTATACCCCATAGACGAGGGATCACCAACTCCAATGGAGAACCCTATCCCCGCTACTAATTGCAGATGGGGGAGTACTTCTCTATAAGTGAGGACCTAAACCTCAATGAAATAGTGGATTACTACTCAGAGAATGGAGGACCCGCACCTTGATACTTCAGGGGTGTACCACTCTATGGATTGAGGAACCACACCCTAACCCAGTAGAATAGTACCACCAAGTGGCTAGAGGACTCTCAACCTGGTTGGATATGAGAGTACTAACTATTCTAGATTTTTATTTACAGGGACCCAACCCCTGACGCGGTAGGGGAGCACCAACACCAGGCTAGAGGATTGGATCCCTAACATGCCATGGGAGTACCGAATCTTCCAGAAAAACATGTTTGGAGGACCCACACCCTGATCCAACTGATAATTACAGACTCGTAGGAAAGAGGAAATGCTATGAAACATTACAAGAGAGTATCGACTCTACCAATACCTCTTATATGGAGAACCCACAGCCTAGAACGATAGCGGAATATTGTCTATCTTCCAAAAATCATGGGGAAACCTGCACCCTTGTCCATCAGGGTAGTTACCCCTAGAGGTAACTACCCAAAGGTAAATAACCCACTCCCACAATGTGGGGGTCCTATATCTACCTATGTAGATAGGTAAGGATAACCTGCACCCTAATCCCTATGGGGAGTACCATTCCCATCATCTATCTACACAAACCACACCAATCCCTAACATCAGTTTTGTACGGCCTCATGAGTTTCTTTCTTGATTTACACCACCATGTATCTCATTATCCATAATGGATTCCACCATCGCATTATACATGAAACAATCATAGGATAGGGAACTCATAACCCTGAATCTGAATCATGGAGGAGAAGATACGAAATGAAGAAGATCCCAGAGGGATCTCTTAAGAGTACACGACATGTACCGAGGCACACATGGTGTGTGAGCCCGCCTGAGCACATGGTCGCGTATCTTATCTACGTGTATTTCTAACCCATATAGGGGTACATATAATTTAGAGTAGGTGCATTCCATGTCCCTCATCACTCAAACCCTGGTCATGTTCCCCTTCTATACGGACTGACCAACGATGTCCCTCACATGTCGTGCATCCCATACTACACGACATGATTGGGGAAAATGGGCTCATGCCTGTGTAGTTTTTCTATGTCCATGTACCAGAACCGTTGTCCATGTATCTTGGCCCTTTGTTACTATAGAGCCATTTTTTTCACACAGGTAACCCAATCGATTTCCCACGGTCAAACGGTTTAGGGAACTACATGATGTGTAGTTCTAAAAGTTCATCTTCCCTGAATAAAAAGAGATACATGACATGTGTCACTGAACTACACACCAAAAATATAATGATTATAGTCAGGAATCACCTACAAAACCCTCCAATTCTCCCTAATTTACCCTAAAACTTATTGATCTATCCAAAAGGGATCTTTTGTAATTTTATTTTGACATAAAACCATTAAAATAAGTAAAAATGGGGATCGATACCAAAACTAAAATACACCAACCTAATTGGAGAAATGATGAATCTTTGGATGATGAACTATACTCGGATTGCACTTCTCCTGGATTTGATAAAGCTCTTCATCAAAAATAAATATTGAAAATACCTAGCTTTGTCGATTTGGAATTTGTTTAGTTCGTCGCCAAAGAGGAGAAGAGGGAGGATATGTGGTTTCACTATAACTTAGTGTACGACTCATATAAGGGTTGGGGGAGAAGGAATTGGTTTTAATTAAATTAAACCAAATAATTCCTCTTTCAAGATAGGTCATCGAAAGTGACACTGATTGAAACTCCAAGTGTGGACGACCTTAGGTCACACATAGGGTAAACACGATGTCCCGAACTTAACCGAGGTCTTATAAATTTAATATGAGACCCAAAATGGGAGTTATTTATATTTCAAGTGAAAATTAATGCAAAATAAAAAATATGTTTAATATTTTTAATATCTATGTACTGATGATCCCTACGCCCATGTTTCCCACACCAACTTAGTGCCCGACATTGGAAATAGTTTCCAAAATATTCCAATGTATTATAGGTTAAAAACTTATTCATTACATTAAGCTAAAAATATAGTGATTAATAACACAAAAAAACTTTTATTATTCCTATTTAATAAAAAATTTCAAGAGTATCCCATAAATGGTTCTATAATGATACATTTTGGAGTATTGTGTCATGTTTATAATATGGCTACACCTTTTTCATTTCCAAAATTCCACATTTTTCCTTTCCCCGCATATAGAAGGAAAAAACCTCTCCTCACCTATTACTATTTAAAAAAGCACTATTTTAGACAATATATGATAAAATATTTTCAATAATTCTATAACCAAATCCCAAAGTCCTCATTTTAATTATTAAACTCTTCTAAGAAGTCATTAGATGTAAATCCAATAGGGTTCTCCGTAGAGGATACATCATCTTTAATTACGTGTTTTTATTTAATTTCATCCTCTAAATCATTAATAAGTTATTTGACCATGATTATATACTAAAATAAATATCTAAAATACCCTTTTATGTTATTATGTTAATTTCATCACCTAAATCCATCTCCTGTTACATCATGTGTGGAATTAAACTGTTGATCGTTTGTATAGAGGACTACCGTCTTGCAAACTGATGTAATTAATTTTCCCACACTTCCAATAATGGATAGATATAAAAATTTATTTAAAATATTTATATTCTATTTATCACATAATTTTCTTATGGAGTTATAATATCATTATATGTTCTTAATTTCGATTATGTGGGAATACGATAACATCACTCCTATGTATGGAGGACTACTGCCTCATAATGTGATGTGTTTAATTTTTCCATTAGTGTTCACATGGACGGTTATAAGGGTAAATTTTATGAATATATTTGGTATATATAACCAAATTATTAATTGTTATATGTGATATATTACATACATTCCTTTCATTATTTTCATCAATAAAATGGAAACAACATTCATGAGTACATATGACCCTTCGTCTCCATGAATGGTGTAATTCATTTTCTATCTCTTAATTTTATGAAATAATATAAATAAATATACAATGATTATATATGTAATTTATATCATAGCTAAAATTATCCATATAATGGATACATGAAAACTATAAAAGGACAAAAAATACCAAACCAAAACATACACCGAAAACGAAATAGTTATTACCTGAAATGTTATTGTAATAAAGAAATTGTAAATAAACATGTAATAAATTTTTTAAGTAAATAATATATGGTATAATATATATTATTATAGTTCTAGAATATATTTATTATACACCTATATTTATTATATAAGATTTTTCTACTTGAAAGAAGGACGTTGAGACTTAAGGTCAGTGATTTATAATCTCTCTTTTATTTATAGAAAACATAATCAATATTCCATACTAAATTATTTTGTGTTATGTATATATTAACAATTTGAAATTTTATATCATTAATATAATTTTAATTATATTTAACATTTAAATTTATTTTTTTATATTACAATTCTTATTATTCAGGGGTTACCAAAGTGGTATGGGTTTTACGTAATAATCTCTTTGTTTGTCGAGATTTACCGATAGGATTCGAGAAATGAGTTGGTCACCTAACCCATATCCCAAAAACTTTAATTAAATAAAAAAGAATAATAGTGTTCACATGAGGTGTAATGATCTTACACCAACTATAAATTAAACAGAAAAACAGACATTGTACGTCAGTGAATTACCACTAACTGAAGATTTCCAATTAGCACCCACTGATGGTACACCATTCCAGCGTCTAAAAGTAGGCTTTGATGATGTAGACCTCCCCTTGTGTGAGGAAAGACCAAAATCATCAGCCCTAATTCACCCTTGGAGCTCCTTTACACCCGTATTCTTACTCCATGAGGAAGGCCTGGTCGCTAACCCCTCTTCTTACCATTGTACCTTCTCTTTAGAGCATCATCAAGGACATTAACCCTCATCATCATCGGAAATGTGGTCATGATGCAACTTTACTTCGAAGTGTTGTCTCAAGCATTCAAAAATTGTTGGAAATAGCATAGTATCCCATCTATGAAACAATAGCTTCCCAATCAAGCAAAAAAATCCAAATAACTTCACTTCAATCTGCGAGTCACATGAGAACATCATTTAGTGAGATAAAATACAGTTTCACGTCACACTCTGCCGCTATTGATTTTTATTCCAAGGGATTAGAAACATTTAGCAGGAAACCTCATGAATGATAGCATGACATGTTGGAGAAAAAAATTATAAAAAAATATCCTATCAGCATCAACCCCTCCTAGAATAGTGATCCAAAAAACACCATGTAGTAACCAAACTCCTCAACACCAGGACCAAAAACCATTACAGAATTAACAAAAAGGGAGATATCCAAGTGTGAACTTCGAAATCAAATCCATATATCATCTCGCATTGCTAAAACATAATATATTCCTAAGAAAGATGGAGGTAGTCAATGTTGGGATCCCATTCAAATCCCAATGCAATTTTAGAAAGCATGCGCTCTCTAATTTTCAAATATTCATGGGCAGTTATCTACCCCTTTTGATGTCTTTGGAAGGTTGGAGTGTCATGATCATTGGCACAAGGATAAACCTCTTCTATAAGGCCCTTCTTGAAAATCCTTTAATGATTTTTTAGCTTGCGAGTATCATTCAAGTTTTCATCATCAAATAGTGGGGGGATCCTTGATAACATAAACCTGTGGAGGAGGGTTCATTTCCTTAGTGCCTCTCCCCATGTATCTAGTGATAATGGTTTGCTCTAATTTAGAATAATCCTTCCTCTTCCTTGTCTTCTTATAACGAGGGGTTATTAAACCATACGGGTCTACCAATGGTGTTTTCTCTTTTTTAGCACTCGAATGTAAGAAGTGTTCTTCAGCGTGACATCATTTTTCATGTACATCTTGACGGGTTTTAAAAGATTCACTAGGATCCTCCTTGTCTTCCACTGGGGTGGGGAAATCAGTGGTGTCACCTAGTGCAATATGAACAGAATCTAAAAAAAACTGAGAGGTCTTCAACCTTAATAGTGTTAGTCTGGTCTTTGACCAAATCTTGATTCTTAAAATCATCAGGCTTGCCATCAGCTTCATTCATTCCTCCAGGATGATCATGAACTCCAGAAGGGCTAGAAGAAACTGTAAGTGTATCATTACATTCTTCTTGACCAAGCTTTTGCTTACGTTTTTTAACCCATGCCAGTTTACAATCCTGAGGGCGTACTACCTTACTGCCACAATCCTTAGTAGTGTTTCCAATCTTAAGACAATCACTACAGTAATCCGGTAGGTTTTCACATACCACTTCCTAAAAGAAACCACAATTTCAATTCTATATCCAGATTTGGGATGGAACTCCTTGTGAAATGTCATCCTCAGTGCAAAACCTAGAAATTGAGGGTCTTGAGGGATTCCTCATTTCCAAGTCAATCATTAATGGATGGCCAATAAGGCTGGAAATCAGAAATAGTTCAATGTTTTTGAATAGGTGAAGCGGAAGTCCAGGGAACCCAAGCAAGATAGAAACAATAGGACATTTCGGATAAGGATCAAAATCTGGGGTCCATTTTAAAACATTCATATAACAACCCCCAAAACCCACGAGCGCCTCACCTAAAGCCTATAATACTCGTTTTCAGAAGAGAATCGAAAAACGTCATTGAAATAGTTCATCAGTCCAATATGGAAACCAGTAAATCCAATGGCTTCAAGGGATTTCCTTAAGAAATTCAAAGGAGGTCTACGCTTCATGAATTTTCCAAAGAGCACGAATCGTAAATTAGAAGAAGAGAGTGAACCTCGTTAGCTGAGAAGGAAATCATCAGGTGACCTCTATGTTGAAAAAGCTTCGTTTCAACGCATAATTCAATATCTACGATACCACCATTGATGAGGTGCTCAGTAGGCTTGATGGATCTTCCAGCAATGACATTTGTGAAGGATTGAGGTTTGGAGTTAGGGTTCCGTGGTTGATCATCGTTCTGCGGTTGCGGCTCCATATTTCTCAAAAGTATAATGGGTTTTTAGGCCCAAGGGATTACATGGTATAGGTGGGACTTCACCCACCATATAGCACCTTTATGTACTCCCCCAACTATAGTCCCAGGTGTAACAACACCCGGGATTTCAGGCCAGTTCCACACGGGGTAGAGGGGCCCACGAGGGGTGATAAATGCATATAGTGTGTGTTTCCTTACGAGGACTCGAACCTGGAACCTCGGGGTCAGGATGCCATTGCCGCTCACCAACTCACCCAAGCCCCGTGGACAAATGTACACTGGGTTTTTATGCACAAGGGGTTAGATGGTATAGGTGGGTCATCACCAACCACTGACAGCCTTTATGTACTCCCCCAACCGCAGTCCCAGGTGTAACGACACCCGGGCTTTCAGGCCAATTCCAAACGGGGTAGAGGGGCCCACGAGAGATGATAAATGCATATAGTGTTTGTTTCCTTTTGAGAAATCGAACCCGGAACCTCAGGGTCAGGACGCCAACGCCGCTCACCAACTCGCCCATGCCCCGTGGGAAAAGTAAACTGGGGTTTTAGGCCCAAGGGGTTAAACAGTATAGGTGGGTTGTCACCCACCACTGAGCGCCTTTATGTACTCCCCCAACAGTATTCCCAGGTTTAACGACACCCAGGCTTTCAGGCCAGTTCCACACCGGGTTGAGGGGCCCACGAGAGGTGATAAATGCATATAGTCCACGTTGCCCTGCGAGGACTCGAACCCGGAACCTCGGGATCATGACACCACCGCCGCTCACCAACTCACCCATGCCCCGTGGGAAACAGTAAACTTGGATTTTATGCCCAAGGGGTTACACGGTATAGGTGGTCCCTCACCAACCACCGAGCGGCTTTATGTACTCCCCCAACCGCAGTCCCAAGTGTAACAGCACCCGGGCTTTCAGGCCAGTTCCACACGGGGTAGAGGGGCCAACGAGAGGTGATAAATGCATATAGTGTGTGTTGCCTTGCGAGGACCCGATCCCAGAACCTCGAGGTCAGGACGCCACCACCGCTCACCAACTCACCCATGCCCCGTGGTCAAAAGTGCAACGGGTTTTTAGGCCCAAGGGGTTACACGGTATAGGTGGTTCGTCACCCTCCATAGAGCGCCTTTATGTACTCCCCCAACCGCAGTCCCAGGTGTAACATCACTCATGCTTTCAGGACAGTTCCACATGGGGTAGAGGGGCCCACGAGAGGTGATAAATGCATATAGTGCGTGTTTCCTTGTGAGGACTCAAACCTGGAACCTTGGGGTCAAGACGCCACCGCCGCTCACCAACTCACCCATGCCCTGTGGGAAAAATTACACTTAGTTTTTTGGCCCAAGGGGTTACACGGTATAGGTGGGTCGTCACCGACCACCGAGCGCCTTTATGTACTCCCCCAACCGCAGTCCCAGGTGTAACGGAACTCGGGCTTTCAGGACAGTTCCACATGGGGTAGAGGGGCCCACAAGAGTTGATAAATGCATATAGTGCGTGTTGCCTTTCGAGGACTCAATCCCAGAACCTCGTGGTCAGGACGCCGCCGCCTCTCACCAACTTACCCATGCACTGTGGGAAAACGTACCCTGGGTTTTTAGGTCCAAGGGGTTACACGGTATATGTCGGCCATCACCCACCACCGAGTGCCTTTATGTACTCCCCCAACCGCAGTCCCACGTGTAACGACACCTGGGATTTCAGGATAGTTCCACACGGGGTTTAGGGGCCCTCGAGAGGTGTTAAATTCATATAGTGTGTGTTTACTTGTGAGGACTCGAACCCAGAACCTCGACATTGTTTATGATTATTATTTATATGATGATATCTTACAATATTTATTCAAATAACTTCATATATTTTCTTATCCAATACTTATTTAAGGAAAATAAAAATTTTACTCTAATTTTCGTCCCTTTATACAATCGTTATTCCAAATGAATATTTTCATGGAAAACTGTATCTATTTCTCCATTTGGTCGAACCACATTTTTCTTCTATGTCCTTTTTTTAATTTTATTACTATTATCAGATGATTTTTTAACGAAATTTTACCCATATTTTGATTTTCAAAACTGTTTAAATGAATATTTATTTTTGTTTTACAAGAAGGCCCTTTGGTATTTAATAAAAATGTGAAAGAAATATTCATTTTAACGTGTACAAAATGTATGATATTTCCCATTATCCAAACTGATAAAAGATTTAATCCTTGCATTATTATTTTTCAAGGATATTTTGAAAAAAAAATTCATTAATATTTGTGAAATTTTAAAATTTTAACGATTTTTTTTAATGGAATGGATATTTGACACAATATTTTTTTGATGATCTTTTGATGGAATTTATAGCCCGCAATGAAAAAACATTTGTTATTACTTAATATTTACTCGGTATATGATCCAACGATAGCATCAATATTTTTATCAATAGGTTTTATGTTTATACACACATAATGTTTATGAAAACCATTCCTTTACCATGGGTTATTTTAGGACTAAATGAAGAAATTTTTATCAAACCCATTTATTTTCTATAGGTCCTACATTGATGAAATGTTTATGAAACCCATTTATTTTCATGGGATCATAAATGATGAATGTTTGATGATCTTAGGGAATACATTTATGAATTATGTGGCGGGTAGGACCTGTGACTCCCCCCAATTCATTGTGTAAATATTGATATCTCATGAGGTCAATAGGACTGGAATCAAGAGTGAACACAACTCAATATGACATTTTATCCAATATGATGGTCTCAGGAGTTATTCTTGACTGCTATTATGGTTTAGGGAGTAATACCATTCCACTTTCATAGTTTTGGAATTGTTACATTAAAACCAAACAAATTATTTTCTATAATTATTTTTATTCCACAAATCTATGTATTATTTAAATGTTATGATCTCATGGATCACATTCTATGATTATTTTATTATTCATGTATTATGAAATACCAAGACATATCAGATGACTAATATTTAGCATCTATAATATGAAGTGTATGGTTTTAAATAGTTATTCTCTTATTATCATACCCTTATTTTCATGCTATGTTGATTTCTCCCTTTCTCACCCTTACTGATAATCTAAAATCACCGCTTTCCTATGTTTCCTTTCCTCCAATTATAAAGGAAGGTATTATGTATGATATGTTTTATGTTGGGATGTGGTCATGAATAAATTAGTGGGAGATGATTTGTTCCCATATAAAGTAGTTTTTATGTATCTATCTTTCCAAATGAAATATTCCTAAATGATTTTGGTGTGTATCCTCATGTTAGGTTATAAATATTCATCAAATAATATATATTATTTTTTTATGAATTTTTTTTCACTATACTAATAGATCTTAACATTCTTTGTTTGAGATTTTTGTGTGGTATTATTTGTTAATTCAATTACACCCTTGTTATCACACTAAATATCCATTTTTTTTGTCTGAATTCTATAATATCATCCAACAACTAATTAATATATAACAAATTTTATATTCCTTGATATTCAAAATATATTTCTATTCTAGTTTACTCAATGATTCAAAAACATGTTTCTTACTTAGTCAACTAACATGGTTTTCTTTCATTCAATAAGGATTCAAAACATTTGAATTGATTTGATATAAAATATCTCTAGTCCTATCAACATCATAATTATAAATAAAATATATATCTTATAAATCCTTTAATACCAACCCATCATTCCATGTTCCTTGGAAATTCTTCATTTTCTTCACTTCTAGGCGATGTTCATTTTTTGGAAACATCTGTAATTTCACTATCAATCTTATATCATAGAATATATCAAGAAACATTATTGTAATTTATATTACATTTCAACAATTATTCAATAAAATTTTTAGTTTACTCCATCATTTTCCTAATGATATTCATATTTTCTTCCAACTTCTATTCAAGTTTTTACTCACTTGTATCCATTTGTTTTGTATTTATTTAAAAATTATATAGAATATTTAACTTTTGGTATGAACATGTTTCCTTAGTTTTCATGAAATTAAATCCAAATAAAATAGGTTAACTCTCTTATCTTAAAATGTTCTAATTATTATCACATCATATATTCAATCCCATCAAAAAATTCAACATATTTCCACTAAATATGATATCAACCACATACACCATTACAATGAATTCTTACCCATCATTGACATTCATATAGAAATTACAGTCAAACACACATCTCATGAAATATAACTTTCCTATATAATATCCCATATCTGAACACCAATGATGAGGTTATTTATTTAGGCCATAAAAGTCCTTTTTAAACCTACACACCATTGATCCATCCTATTTTATAAAAAATACCATCAATTTTTTTATGAATAAATTTTCATTAAAAACTACCTTTTGCAATATTTTCTTCACATCTATATAATAGGATTTGGACTACCATTGAACAACTACTACAAGAAATAGACTTTTTTATTCCATACTTACCACTATATTGAATATTTCCTGGACATATTCTCCATCAACCAATGCATATCCTTTACACACCAACCTCAATTTATTTCTATCCACCTTACCATATTCTTGTAACAATTTTTGAAGACCCATTTGGTACCTATCTTATTAAGATATCTAGATTCGTATATGAATACCCAAACATAACATTCAAGGATATAACATCTGAATAAAAAAATATTCATTACATAACATAATGACCCATTCAATAATATCATAGGTACAATTCCTTTGGAGACATGGATACATTAATAATAGATTCATAGGTGAACTATGTTATATCCAAATAATTTCTTCAAAACTAGAACCTTCCTAGATATATGATACATAATAAAATTATTCATAACCTGGATAAATTAAACATAAGAAATGGTGTGCTCAGATTCTCCATAAGGTTAAAAATGAGATAAAAACATAACATGGGGATAAGGGTATGATAATAAGATATTAAAATTTGAAAACCAGACCCTTTACATCATAGATCATAAAATTGATTCAGCAAATAAATATTCATTTTTCAAAAGATATAAATAAATATATAAAAAAACATGTTCCATAAAAGCATAACATTGGCATAATACATAGATTTGTGGTATACACATAAGAATAGAAAATAATTTCTTTAGTAGTCAAAGAACATTTACAAGGCTATCAATGTGGAATGGTTTCACTCCCACAACCATAATAGTAGTCATGGTTTACTCTCAATTGAATATTATTGGACAAAATTCCTTACTAAACTAGGATCACACCAAATTCCAGTCCTATTTATTTCATGATATACAAATATTTTCCCAAAGCACTAGATAGAGTTATAGGTCCCACCTATATTTGGTGATAATGAAACCATT
The DNA here is from genome assembly GCA_963277665.1 of Viscum album. Taxonomy (NCBI): domain Eukaryota; kingdom Viridiplantae; phylum Streptophyta; class Magnoliopsida; order Santalales; family Viscaceae; genus Viscum; species Viscum album. The sequence continues at coordinate 479,459,669 of OY728130.1, read as the reverse complement.
ATCAAATTATATAATCTATATATAAGTGTGTTATAATATCATAAAAAATTCATCATTTCATAACCCATGAAATTAAATGGGTTTCATAAACATTTCATTATAGCATAACTAATGGTGTAATGTCCCGACCCGGCACACCACTAATATGGTGGCTGGATTGGTCACCACATGTCCTCAAGTGCACCTCCCTGTATACCAGAGGTTGTTTACTAGTAGCGAGGGTGTTAGGATAGTAAGTGGGGAGATTATACCCTTTTAATAGAGTTGTGTAATAGTATTATAGAGTAAGTATCAATCAACAGTGAGAGTAGTCATAGATTGTTGACAAAAAGAGTGGAAGATAGATTTCATATAAATGAACAAAAGTGGCCAATGATAGTATATAAAAGAGATGAATGCATGAAATGGTGTTGATATATATTTGAAATTAGTAAATAGTACAACATTCTTTTCAATTCAATACAAAAATAAGGAAAGGAGTAAAAATCCCCACAAGCGATCTCCTTGAGCATCCCGAGCTCTAACTCGGTCCATCTCTCATACTCTAGGTAAACAAATACTACAATTAATCACGGTGCATAGACTTGTGGACAAGAAAGGTCTACTTGGGTACCCAAGTGAAATGGCATCCCGAGTAGGGTGTGAGATATAAATCTCAGTAGGCCAACACCACCAGTGTCTAGCCCAATCCCGATAGTGTAATATATATTAAACAGTACACATGAATTCATAAATAAATTCATAAGTACCATGTAACTAAATACTCATGTACCTGCTTGAGCCCACAGCTATTGTCTGAACATGCAACTCGTTCATTAATTAAGTAATTACCATTTTATGTTAAGAGGTCAAGATAGGAATAGCCGGCACTAAAATCACCTAATGATAATATAAATTATAATAGTTCAGAGATCTAACAAGGAAACCTGAAATGATATATATTGAGGTTTTTCTAGGATACTAACCAAAGAAACATAAATCTCATGGAATGCTAAATCAGTAGTACATGATTCTAGATAAGGGATAAGAGTGTAATCCCAGGAGTGTAATATAGGGCATTCCATAATAAGGCACCTACTAAGTCCAAGGTGATCGAAAAATGTAAAATGGGGCTAGGCAATGACAGGGCCCTATGTGATTTAAACCTGATACCTAATAATAAATGCTAGAACCAAGGAGTGTATCCAATGCATCCTATAATAACGTAATAATATACAAGGACCAGAGTTTAGGTGGGTATCAACCTAAGAAAACTACATCCCTGAATTGGAATTGGGTTCCTGAGTTCCAATGGTATTATCCAATCAGAATCCGAGGTAAGCCCAGGTCAACCCATTCCATTAGATATGGAAATCGTGTAGTAATTCATTTGGTCCATGTCTTTCCTTCCATGAGTGTGGATAGATCACATAGAGTTTCAACCATTTGTTTATTTTTCCAAGACTTTCCTTCCATTAGTGTGGATGTTCCAAGTAGCATTAAATAAATGTAATCAAGTCTTAGTTAATCATTAAATTCATTTGGTCCAAGTCTATCCTTTCATTAGTGTGACGAGGTCAGCTTGCATGCCACAATTTTTTAAATACTATTAAGAAATTTTAAAAAGTCAAGGTCCACACTACTACCTTCCCTTAACATGGTAAGAGTTTCCATGGACATAGAATCAACTATTCTCTCATGAACCATTGTCCGTCTATGAAATTCCTACATGGGAATATATATATCTCCCGTGGTATGTGTAATGACCTAAACTTTTACTAATGGAAACTCCTCTTAATCTGATTTAATGTATTATTTTGTAAAATTCTTATATAAAACATATGTACTTCTTTGGTTTTATGGTTTTGGAATTTAAAATACAGTTAAGAATTGTTACAGTTTCTAATATAACCATTTAACAGTGATCACGCGATTATTATAAATATAGACCTTTAACAAATCCAATTTATGTAGAAAATTGAAATTATGGCCTCATTGAGTAGAATTGATCCATACAAAGCCCATTTTTAAAAGCTCAGAAAGGAGGTGGTGTCACTGGTCTTCACTCTTGACTAAGACCAAGTCACGATTCAATAGGTTAATCTTGAATGGAAGTGCCTATGGATGAAGTGGGTGTTGATAGAGATTACCACCCGAGCATTGTTATCCGAGCCACCTCAAGAGTCTGTCACCATTTCCCACCTTACCATAATGTCATATGTGGGTGTTATGAGGGGTTTGGTAACAAGAACCTATCATTATGATTATGTGAATTATTTTTTATAGAATAAATTATATACATTCATTTTCTTATTATTACATTGAAAATAGTTTTTAAAGCACAAGTTTTATTTTTAATTAATATTAAATTAAGAAATTTATTTTGATGAATTAATGGATTTTTAAATTAAATAATATTTTTATAAAATATTATTACTAAATGATTATTTTTTAAATATAAATGATCATATAATTTTTATGAATACAATTTTAATTTTTATTATGGTTAAAAAGATATTTTTTCCAAAACCCATGAATTTTTTATCAATGTTAGTTTTTATATTAAAAGTAAAAATTCACATATATTGAAAAAAAATTTATAAAATGAATATTATTTTTGGAATCAGGACGTCGAATTTATTCAATGGTGAATTTTTCATAATTTTCTAAGACAGTCGATTTGTTTAGGGAAAAATTAAATACCGTTTAAATATATAATTTGTTTTAGGACTTCATAATCCCCCAATAGTGCTATAATAAAATACTATTAAAGGGATATTAGGCCATTATGTGTTTAAAATATAAAATAATTTTATTTTAGGTTCGTCTTATTTTTTTTACATATCCTTAGTGGACCCTACAATATTTATAAAATATTTTAACATTTTAAAATGATTTCATTGAGAGTGTGACTCACCTCCACGTTAGAAAGCCTAATATTTTAACGTGTTCAGAAAATGGACATATAAAATATTTTTTTCTAATCCCCTTAAGGAAAAAACCATGGAAAAAAATCATGGTTTGGTTTGTGTTTTTGATTAGTTAAATGTGTGGTGTCCAAAACCTAAATAATAAAGATTTCACTCTCCTTTCTTATATAAACCCATTAAATATCCATTTAATCTTCACTAAAACCATTTAGAGATCTACAAACCTATTCCATACTCTCTAAATAATCCTACCAAGTCTCACCAATCTCCCAAGAATCCTCTCTCAAGCCTCTCCCATGCGTTTTGGCTCACACTTCCACATAATGTATTTCTTTTATTCCCATATTTGTCCAAATTTTATTATGTTGTTATTCAATTTTATTTTTAATTAAAAATGTTGGGGTATGATTTATCACATCCCCTATACATCTAAATTTATGTTTTAATTATTAGAGACCCCTTTCACTCTCATTAATGCCTCCCAGGTACACTTGTTACCATGACAAAATTCCGTAAGGGATTTCTCTCTCCTCAAATTCATGTTTATTCTACATCTAAATTTCATTACATATGTTGGGACATGTATATATATGACCCGATTACTAGAAATTTCATTTTCATATGATTATATACCCCGTTATCTCTCCTTAACCATTTTTATGAATTCTTATGTCATGTTGATATGGTTCCCAATTTGCATAGCGATTTTCCAAGTCAAAGCCATTGTGTAGTGAATACCAATTCCATTTATCTATCAAAAGGTACTTACCTTAATTCACATTTACATTTCAATTATATAGTTTCATATATTTATTCGGCATTCCTTTATCATGGAATAAATGACAGTGTTAAATGATTCATTGTTGTTTGTTCCATGTGGCGCACTTATACATGAAATGAAATGAATAAGAACGGTGCACCCTGATAGCGCTCCAATGCATTAGGTAAATATTAGTATCATGATACGTCAAGTGCAATGAGGATATACCCATGCTAATTCAAGTGCAATTATATTTTACTCGAGATCAATGTGAAATGAGCCGTGGATCATGCTAATATCTTGTTAAATGTTGTTTCCACATTTCCATGTTATGATAATCTAGTTATAACTTTCCTTTTAAGTTCATGTTTCTATTTTTCTCTATTTACATGATTATTGATTAACATGTACTATATTCATAATGTTATTACCTGTTTACTCCCTTACTAGGATTTATATATCACTTTATTTTTATTCATGTCCTCAGGTTATCCCATGAAATGCTAAGTACGAAAGAATGTTGTGGTCAGGTAAAAGTAGTTTTCAATAAAGATGTTTGGTTTTATGATATAATTTGTTATGTAATGACATTAATTTCCCTAGACACTATACCTTTTGATCCTTATAGGTGACTTAAGTTCATTTTTATGCGATAAATTATGGTTTAGTGTGTAATAATGATAAGGGTTATTATTGATAGTATCATAGAATAGGTTTAGTTATTTTTGTGATTAGAATTAGAAAAGTCGGGCGAAAGACTTAGGGATAAGACTAGGTATATTAAAAACATACCAAATTTTTTGTGATTATTGAGTAATTGGTTTATCAAGAAATACATCTCTATCTAGATAATAGTAGGTAGAGGAGGCTCTGGCACATATGTATCTAGTGGTAAACCCCGAAAATGCCACTTTGAGCAAGACTCAAACTGGAACTGGTGCACAATAATGTGCCTTAATACACTCTTCGTTACGAAACACCTATGGGATATAATTTGGTAAATTAATAATTTCTTTTAATAATTGTTAAGGGAATTAAAAAATTCCCCTAAGAATATATGTTGCAAAGTAGATCATCGATAACATACATAATTTATGGAAATAAATGTAATTTACAAGTTATCCATTTTTTGTCATTTGATTCCCCTTTTTTGGTAACCCCTAACATTCCTTTTATTCCATCCAATAGTCGGTAATAGGAGGACTCATGCTAACTATTGATTCAAATATCAATGTGATGATAATGATATTCCCAATCTAATGGGAGCGGGAATCAAAAACTTTGTCACAATACTCTCTCAGTTAACTCAAGGATTGAATAGAACCATGGATCAAAAGGAACGTTCAACCCCCCACCCCCTAAGAAAAAATAATCTGCAATCGATATCTTCATGATACAAAGGTCTCCTAATTTTAATGAATTATTAGGTCCCTCAATCACTAAAAAATTGATCAACTCCATTGAGAATATCTTCTCCATCCATGAATGTTCTGTACAATATAATGTACCTCTAGCTTCTTATTATGTGGATATTGAAGCTGATCAATGGTGTGCATTGATCAAAAATATGAAGCCAGTGGAGGAGATCGAGGTGTTGGAATGGAAGGATTTTTTGAATAAAATATTTGATAAATATTATCCTCGCGCCCTTTGACTTAAGATGGAAAATAAATTCCTTTCCCACATGAAAAAAAGATTAAGAATCCATAAGAGTGTACAAGGAAAACTCCACAAGGATTTCACAATATTCCATCGGTGTAGTTGTTACCCTCGAATGAAAGGTTGAACACTTCTTTGCTGGGATAAACTCCAGTCTACAAAAATCCCTAGTGATCCATGAATTTTAGTGCTATGAGGAAATTTTCCTATGTTCCCTCAACGTTGAAATAGAGATCAAAAAATCTAAAGGGTATAATGGGGATTAGAAGAAAAAAGTGGAATTTAATTCTGGTGGTCCGATGGATAAATCCAATTGTGTTAAGAGATTCCAGCAACCCACTTGTGAATGTTGTGTAAATAAGCACCCTAAAAATTTCCTAAAGGCGGTGAGGAAATGATTTAGGTGTAGAAGAGAAGGGCACCTGGATATTAACTACCAATAATAAAAACCCACTACTGTGACATAGCATAGGAATGATTAATTCGAACCTCATTTCACTATTCATTGGTTCAACTAAAAATAACTAGGGAACATTTAAAACTAGTTCCTAAAGCCAAGGATTTTTAGAGGCAACCAACAACCTCCGAGAAAGCTAGGGAGATATTTTTCCATCACTACCACCTAAGCGAACCTCGACAACGAAGTATTGATAGGTATGCTAGTTATTCATTCAAAAATAGCGATCCTACTTTTGGATTTTGGTTCTACACATTCTTTTATGTTCCGATAGTTTAGTTGAACAATCCCAACACCACCCAGAAGCATATATGTAAATATGTCGGTGAGAATGGAAAATGGGGAAATCATTGCATCTAAAGAATATAACTCCTCCCCTATCCAAATTTGTTGTTTGAAATTCCCAGAAAACCTCTTTATACTACCTCTGGTGGAATTTGATGAAATTCATAACATGGATTAGATATCTATATATAGAGCCAACATAAATTTCCATGAGAGTGAAATCACTCTCAATATGGTGAATCGACCACAAATTCTATACATGTGCAAAGAGGAAGACGGATCTTCTTTAGAAACATCTTCTCAAGTGTTGATATTACTACCCTATGAGAATGTGTGTCTTGATCAGATGATTGAGTTTAGATAAGAAACCATCCTTCAAGACATTCCTATTGTGAGGGAATTAGATGAATTGTTTCCTAAATAATTTCTTGGTATTACTCCTAGAAGAGATGTTGAATTCTTGATTGATCTTATACCTGGGGAATTTCCAATATCAAAGACTCCATATAGAATGGATGTTGTGGATCTTGAGAAGCTAAAGAAACAACTACAGAATAATCTAGATAAAGGATTCATACACCCAGGTGTCTCGCCATGGGGTGCACCAATCCTCTTCTTCAAGAAGAAGGAAGGGTCTATGCACCTTTGCAATGATTATTGTGAGCGCAAAAGAAATGATGATAAAGAAAAAGTATCCTCTACCCAGAATTGATGACTTGTTTGATCAGCTACGTGGATCACAATAATTCTCCATGGTGGATTTGTGGATGGGATATTACCAAGAAAGGGTGAAAAAAGGAGGATACCCCCAATACTGATTTTCGTACAAGGTATAGGAACTATGAATTCATAGTAATTCTTTTTGGAGTCACTAATGCTCTGGAAATCTTCATGGAATTGATGAATAGAGTCTTTAGATATTACCTTGACAAATTTTTGGTAGTCAATATAGATTTTAGTTCAATATACTATAAAACGAAGGAGGAGCATGAGGAGAATCTAAGCACTGTACTTGAGACCTATGAAAGGATAAACTCTATGAAAAGTATATAAAGTATGAGTTCTGGTTAAAGGAAATCTCATTCTTGGGTTATATCATCATAAGAAATGGGATATCTGTGGATCCCTTCAGGATATCTATAATAAAGAGATGGCTGATGCCAACATCGGTGATAGATATCCGTATCTTTCTGGAGTTAGATGGATAATTTCGCCGATTTGTGAGAAATGTCTCATTATTGTAAAACCCTCTTACCATGCTATCTCAAAAGGTATTTAAATTTCCTTGGAGTTATGAATGTGATGAGATCTTCTAGGAGTTGAAAAGAAGGCTTATCACTACACCTATGCTCACACTACCCACAAGTGGGGAAGTTTTTAAGGTATTTATTGATGCTTCGATGAAGGGCCTCAGCTGTGTGTTTTTTGAAAAATGACAATGTCCTTTATTATGCTTCAAGTAAATTGAATGTTCGCGAGAAATACAATCCAACACATGATCTAGAGTTGGATGCAGTAATATTCTCTTTGAAAATTTGATGACAATACCTCTTTGGGGAGAAGAGTGAAATATACACGAATAACAAAAGCCTCAAGTATATATTCATATAGAAATAGTTGAACATGTTCCCTCGAAGATGGTTAGAGATGATAGAATACTATGACTACTCAATCCATTACCACCTTGGGAAAGTGAACAAGGTGGAAGATACTCTATGCAGAAAGGACCCAATGATTCTTTCAATGAAGAGAATTGAAGAGGATCCAATCATCATAGATTTGATGAAGATGAACATGGGAATCATAAAGAATTAAACATCATCAATCCTTTCACAAATTATTAACCAACTGTCTCTTTTGGAAAGGTTAGAGGAAGCTCAAAAGCATGATGTGGGAATTTGAAAAAATGTGGAAACTATCAGAAAAGGGAAATCCTCAGAGTTCAATGTTAAGGAATATGGAATTGTGATATTAGGGTCACGATTATGTGTCACATGAAATATGGAGTTAAAGAAAGAACCTTTGGATGATTCACATAGTTATAATTTCTCCATTCACCCAGGAAACACAAAGATATATCAAGATCTCTGAGAGAATTATTGGTGGGATGACAAGAAGATGGGGATCGATGAGTATACAAAAAATTTCCTGGTATATCAGAAAATGAAGGCTGAGAGGAATAAGTCTAAAGGGATGATGAAACCATTACCCATAACTACATGGAAATAGAATAACGTCACCATGGACGATGTCATCGGACTTTCGAATCCTCAAATGAAATAAAGTTATGTGGGTTGTTGTGTATTTTCTAACAAATACTTCTCACTTCATTGAATACTATAGGATTTATCATTGCATCAAGTTGCACAAATATATATTACCTAAGTGGTAGGGCTACATTGAGTACTCTTATCTAATGTGTCTGATCGAGATCCAAGATTCACCTCAATGATTTGGAAGACTCTTCAACATGATCTGAATAAAGAGTTGAACATCAGTACATCTTATCATTCCCAAACTGATTTCCTATATGAGAAGACTATCCAAACACTTGAGGACATGTTTAGAGCTTTCTTAATGGATTTAAAAGGATGATGAGATCAAAATCTTCCTTAGGTTGAGTTCTCTTACAATAACAGTTTCCACTCATGCATACAAATGGATCATTATGATGCCCTTTATAGAAAGTGGTGTAGAACACAGACATGTTGGAATAAAGTTGTGGATAAAAAAATCCTTGGTCGAGAAATGGTTGAAGAAATGTCGTAGAAGGTTAAGACCATCTAGAAACACATTAACGCTACAAAGATTCTATAAAAGAGTTGTAAAGATAATCGTCAATGAAACCTAGAGTTTGATGTTTTAGACATGGTATTCCTCCACATATCACCATGGTAGAGACTTATGAGATTTGTGAAGAAGGGAAATTTTAGTCCAAAGCACATAGACACCTTTGAGATCCTTGGTCATATTGGATCAGTGGCATATCGACTAGCACTCCTACTGAACCTATCTGAAGTACATGATGTATTCCATGTATCACTCTTGGAAAAGTACATCCCTAACCCATCACGTGAACTCAATCTAGAGGTAGTATCATTGAAGAATGACCTATCCTATGATAAGAAGCCAGTGAAGATCTTAGATCATAGGGAAAAAATTCTACAATATAATACAATTCCCATAGTTAAGGTGTTGTGAAGAAACCCAATGTTGGAAGTGGAAACATGGGAATATGAGGTTGTGATGAAGTATAGTTACCCACTTTTGTTTTATTGTGGGAAAAATATATTTTGAGAGAGAATTTAAGGGGGAAGATTTTAATCACCCAAACTTTTACTAATGAAAATTCCTTTTGATATAATTAAATGTATTATGATGTAAAATGGTTATATACACCATATGAACTTCTTTGGTTTTTGTTTTTTTTCAGATTTTAAAATACCATTAAGAATTTTTACCGTTGCAAATATAGCCTAAGAATAGTGATATCATGATTATTATAAATATAGGGCTTTAACAAATCCTATTTACTTATACAAAGGAAGTGAGCGCTGCATCTTGTAAAATTTCTCCATACGAAGCCCATTTGTCAGATCTCATAAAGTAGGTGGTATCACTGGGCATCTCTCTTGACCAAGACCAATACAATCTTCAACACATTAATCTTGAACAGAACCCCCTACGGGAGAACTGTATGATTATAGAGATTACCCCCTAAGTGATGTTATCTGAGCCACCCCAAGAGTATGTCACCATCACACACCTTACACTTAGGTCGTATGAGGGTGTTATAAGGGGTTATGTAAAATAATCCTATCACTATGACTATTTTCATTAGATTTTTATAGAATAACAATTATAGAATCATTTTATTAATTTTACTTTGTAAATAGTTTTTAAATCTGAAATGGTATTTTTTTTGTTAATATTCAATTAATAAATCTATTTTTACTAATTAATGGATTTTTAAATTAAATAATATTTTAATACAATATTATTTCTAAACTACTTTTTATTAAATATAAATGATCGTATAATTTTTATTAATACAATTTTAATTTTTATTAATGTTTGAAACCCCTTTGGTCAATACCCATGAATTTTTAATAAATGTCGATTTTAATTTTGAAAGTAAATATTAAAATAATTAGAAAATTATTTAGATAAAATGAATATTACTTTTTTAATTTGGATGTCGAAATTTTCAAACAATGAATTTTCCATAATTTTATGAGACATTCAATTTTTTAGGTGAAAAATAAATACCGTTTAAATATATAATGTTTTTTATGACATCATAATGACCCAATAGTGATGTAATAAAATACTATAAATGAGATGTTTGGCTAATATATTTTTTACCTATAAAATAATTTGATTTTATGTTTGTTTTATTTATTTTACAAAGCCTTAGTGGACCCTCCAAGACATATAAAACATTATATGATTTTTAAATGATTTCCTTGAGAGTGTGACTCTTATCCACATAAGCAAGCCTAATATTTTAATAAGTTCGGCCATTTTCCATATGAGATAATGTTTTACACTCACCATTGGAGAAAACCATGGGAAAAACCATGGTTTGGTATGTGTTTTTGATTAGTTTAATGTGTGGTGTCTAAAACCTAATTAATAAAGAATCCCCTCTCATATCTTATTTAAACCCACTAAATATACCATTCCTCTTCACTAAAAGAAATTGGATCATGACCAAAATTTTACTACAAAACTCTATAATCCTCCTCAGGCACCCCATTCTCCCAATAATCCTTTCTCAAGCCTCTCCAAAGCCTTTGGGATCACCCATCCATGTATGGGATTTCTTCCTTTCACATTTTTGCCCAAATTTACTTATTTTGTTATGAAATTTTATTTTCAATTAATAATGTTAGGGTATGATTTAACACCTCTCTTACACTTTCCTACTTATGTTAGAATTATTAGAGACCCCTTTATCTCTCATTAATTCCACCCATGTACACTAGTTAATATGCTGAGATTCGCTAAGGGATTTCTCCCTCTTCATTTTCATTCCAGAAATTCTTTTATATAATGCATTTAAATTCTATTAAATATGTTGGTACATGTATATATATAACCCATTAATATCCATTTCGTGTACATATGATGATATAACCATTTCTCTCTTATAAACCATTTTAATATGTTCTTTTGTCACACCGTTAAGCTGCCCAATTTGCACGACAATTTTACAAGAAAAAGTCATTGTGTAGTAAATACCATGACCATTTCTCTATAAATGGTTTTAACCATTAAAAAAATTTACTTATCTATTATATATTTTCATATATGTATTCCAAATTCTTTTATCATTGAATAAATGATGATGTTGAGTGATTCCATGTTGTATGATCTGTGTGGCACACTTATGCATGAAATGAAATGAATGGGATGGGTGCGCCCTAATAGCACTGAAATGAATTGGGTAATGTTTAGTATCATGATACATTAAGTGAAATGAGTGTTTAATCATTTTAATTAAAGTGAAATTAGGGTTTACTCATGCTCCATGTGCAATGAGCGTTGTCTCGTGATAAAATCATGTTAAATGTGGTTGCCACATTTTCAGGTTATGATAATAATGCTATATCATGACATTTTGTTCAAGTGTATCTTGTGATCCATTGATATGCGTATTTACTAACATGTACTATATTCATCATGTTATTCCTTGTTTACTCCGTTACTGGTGTTTATATATCACCCTTTTCTTAGACATGTCCCCAGGTTATCCCATGCAATGCAATGTACGAAGGAATGTTGTGGTCATGTAAAAGAAGTTTTCACTACTATAATTTTACACGTTACCAAAGGTTTAAAACCATCGGTAAAGGCCTAGAAACCATTGGTATTTAGCATACCAACGGTTCACCCAACCATGGCTGAGTAAGCCATGAAAATAGTCTTATACCACCAGTTCTGTGAAAACCGTTGGTATAGGTGTCAAAATAGAAGGCATACCAACAGTTTCTACAAACCGTTGGTATATGTGTGTTAAAGTATAACATATCCCAATGGTTTGTGAAACTGTTGGTATATGTGTGTTACACTTATACCAACGGTTGTAACGGTTGGTATAGAGGGGATATGGAAAGCCATAAGGCTATACCAACTGTTTTGTTATAACCGTTGGTATAAAACTATACCAACAGTTATAACAAAACTGTTGGTATAGTTATATTATAGCATATATACCAACGGTTTAAAACCATTGGTATACATTTTCTCAACTCCACAGTAGCAGCAGGCCCCTCTCCCATATCCATACCTACAACAACACGGCAGCATAGCAACACACCTCCCCCTCTCTAGACCTGCAACAACACCAATACAAAACACCGATCCAAAGTATTCAAAATTTAGAATTAATTCCAGAATTTAGAAATTTAGAATTTTAGAAATTCAAATGTAGTAACACCTATAAGAGAAAAATCCTACATGTTATACAGAATGAAATAACACCCATAAGAGTATTTCAAATTTATAATTCATTCCTCACTCAAACCACAACACCAACACACATAAGAGTATTCAAAATTTAGAATTCATTCCTCACTCAAACCACAACACCAATACACCCAAGAGAAAAAACATACATGTTATAGGAAGTACATGGGATGTTTAGTCATGGTCTTGGTTTTAGTATCTTAAAACCAACAGAAAAACATGGGTAGAGTGGACAAGTATCATGATAGCCATAAGATAGACAATGGTAGTGGTCATGTGCTTAGACCTAGCATGAGTTATAGTAAGCACATGGGATGTTTATATTCCTCTAATGATTATGTATCCATGTATAAATGTTCCTGATGTGTTAGTGGGAAACATTGGCCAATCGTGATATATGAGATGGGTTACCAGAATAGCCTACATGTCTTTCATAGACTTTTCAATTAGAATAAGGGGGTATGTGGAAAATTGTAATTTTCTATCTAGGGTGTGATGTGAGATGAATCCCCATCTTGGGTAGTGGGTATGAATATTCAATTAATTATTTGGTATAGGGTTCCCAAAGAGACTTTGGATTGGATCTAGAACCCACTGTTTGAGGATGGGATTGAGGTGATCCATGGGGATATGGTGTCACTATATGTAGTCCTCACCATTGGGGTATTTTTATGAGACTTTGAAACCTATTTTTGAAGAATCTACATGTAGTCTTGTTGACCAATTTATTATATAGTATGCTTGAGTGTTCATAGTTTTCATATGAAATCACTATATGATATTTATTTGTTGTATGTTATTGTATAGAATGAAGGAACCTTGATTTAGAATTAGAACATGAGTGTTGGTGCATGTTCATGATGGGATGTCGAGACACATTCTTAATATATACAAAATATTAAAACTAAGTTAAGCATTACCGATTTGGATTGTAGAACTAAAAAATTGATTGACATCAAATGGATCTATAGGGAGGAAGGAGTTCCCAGCTTGGGTAAAGAGAGGGGGATTTAGTTTAGAACAAATCAAAACATAAAATAAAAAAATAGATGAATAAAATTAGGACATAAATATTGGAACTAAATAGTTGAGTGGGGGGTGTCCGGAGGGTGGGGGCTATCCAGGTGGTGCGTGGGGACGTCTGGGTGGTGGGAGGTGTCCGGGTGGTGCGGGGGGATATCTGGGGGTGGGGAACTGTCCGGGGTGAGTGGGGGGATATTCGGGGGGGCTGTCTGGGGTGAGTGGGGGGAAATCTGGGGGGTGTGGGAGGCTCTCCGGGGGTGAGGGGGTTGTTTGGGGGGGGGGGACTGTCTAGAGTGCGTTTTCGGCCACCGCAGTCACCTAACACCTCTAATTGATGTGTCGTCTAGCCGACCATTTCACAAGTAACCCACTCTATGTTGTCATCCGATTTCATGGTATTCCGAGGTCGTTCGGCTGTGTTTTGCCACCCTACACACGCTTTTCCAGCGTGCCAAACACCTAATAAACACATATTCTACCATGCCCCACAAACCGCACATTTGAATGACGTGTCGTCTTTTCCTACACCTCATGAATAATAATTAGGGTGTTTTTGTGTCATTTCAAGTCATTCTGATATCGTTTGGTTTGTGTTTGACTGGAAAACGCATGTTTTGGTCATTTATGACACGTGAAGTTTGCTTTCGGCCACCATGATCACATGACACCTCCAATTGATGTTCATTCTTCTTGAATATTTCACAATTCACCCACCCTTTGTTGTCATCTGATTTCATGGAATTTTTAGGTCGTTCGGCCAGTTTTGACCACCCCATGCACGCTTTTCAGGTGCGCCAAAAACCTAAAAACGCATATTCAGTCGTGCCGCACAAACCGCGCATCCGAATGATGTGTCATCTCATCGTACACCACACGAATACAAATTAGGATGTTTTGGGTGATTTCAAGTCATTCTTATGCCGTTTGGTATGCATTTGATAGGTAAACGCATGTTTTGTCCATTTACAACACGCTGAGTGTGTTTCCGGCCACTGCGGTCACACGAAACCTCTGATTGACGTGTCGTTTAGCCGACTATTTCACAGTTCACCCACCATTTGTTTTCATCCAATTTCATGGAATTCATAGGTTATTTTTCTGGTTTTGACCACCTCACGCATGATTTTCAAGCGTGCCAAACACCTAAAAACACATATTCAGTCGTGTCGCGCAAACCACGTGTCCAAAGGAAGTGTCGTCTTTTTGTACACCTCATTAATAATAATTAGGTTGTTTTAGTGTGATTTCAAGTCATTCAGATGTCGTTGGGTATGTATTTGACCATATAAAACATGTTTTGGCCATTTACAACATGCAGAGTGCGTTTTCAGCCATCGCGGTCAAACGACACATCCTATTGGCATTCCATCAAGCCAACCATATCTCGTTTCACCGACCCTTTGGGGTCGTCTGATTTCATGGCATTCTGAGGTTGTTCGACCGGTTTTGACCACCCCACGCACGCTTTTCAAGCGCACCAAACACCTAAAAAACACATATTAATCTATGGCGTGCAAACCGCACATCTTAATGATGTGTCATCTTTTCGTACACAACACGAATTATAATTAAGGTGTTTTCATGTGATTTAAAGTCATTCTGATGTTGATCGATATGCATCTGACCATTGAACGCATGTTTTGGCCATTTACGACACACGGAGTGCATTTTCGGCCACCGTGGTCATACGACACCTTTGATTGATGGGTCGTATGGGAGACCATTTCACAATTCACCCAACCTTTCTTGTCGTCTGATTTTATGGCATTCTGAGGTTGTTTGGCCGGTTTTGACCACCCCACACACGCTTTTCAAGCGCGCCAAACACCGAAAAATACATATTTAGTCGTGTGGCACAACCCGTGCGTCCGAATGACATGTCGGCTTTTCTTACACCTCACAAATAATAATTAGGGTGTTTTGTGTGATTTCAATCCATTCCGATGTCTTTCGACATGCATTTGACCGTAAAACGCATGTTTTGGTCATTTACGACACACAGAGTGTGTTTTCGGCCACCGTGGTCTCACCACACCTCTAATTGACATGAATTCTGCCCAAAAATTTCACAATACACCCACCCTTTGATTTCATCCGATTTCATCGAATTCTAAGGTCGTTCGGCCAGTTTTGCCCACTCCACGCACGCTTTTCAAACGCGCCAAACACCTAAAAAACACATATTCAGACGTGTCGCGCAAACCGCATGTACGAATGATGTTTCATCATCTCATACACCTCAAGAATAGAAATTAGGGTGTTTTTGTGTGATTTCAAGTCATTATGATGTTGTTCGGTATGCATCTGACAGTAAAACACAAGTTTTTTCCATTTACGACATGCGGAGGGCATTTTCGGCCTCCGTGGTCACATGACACCTCTGATTGATGTGTCATCTGGCTGACCATTTCACAGTTCACACACACTTTTTTTTGGTCCGATTTCATGGAATTCAGAGGTCGTTCGTCTAGTTTTGACCACCTCACACATGATTTTCATGTGCCCCAAACACCTAAAAAACACATATTCAGTCGTTCCACACAAACCACACATCCGAATGACATTTCGTCTTTTAGTACTCCTCAAGAATAATAATTAGGGTCTTTTAGTGTGATTTCAAGTCCTTTTGATGTCATTGGATATGTATTTGACCTTAAAACACATGTTTTGGCCATTTACGACACGCATAGTGCGTTTTCAGCCATCCCAGTCACACGACACCTCTGATTGACGTGACGTCTAGCATACCATTTTGAAATTCATCCAACCTTTGTTTTCGTCTGATTTCATGGAATTCTGAGGTTGTTCAGCAAATTTTGACCACCCCACGCACACCTCTCAAGCACGCCAAACACCTAAAAACACACATTCAGCCGTGGCACGCAAACCGCACATCTGAATGACAGGTCGTCTTTTCTTTCACCTCACGAATAATAATTAGGGTGTTTTCGTGTGATTTCAAGTCATTCTAATGTCGTTATGTATTTATTTGACAGTTAAACGCATGTTTTGGTCATTTACAACACGCAAAGTGCGTTTTCAGCCACCGCGGTCACATGACACCTCTGATTGACATATAGTCTGGCTGACCATTTCACAATTCACCAACCCTTTCTTATCATCTGATTTCATGGCATTCTGAGGTTGTTCGGACAGTTTTGACCACCCCACGCACGCTTTTCAAGCACACCAAACACCTAAAAATAAGTATTCAGTCGTGTCAGACTAACCGCACATCCAAATGACATTTCGTCTCCTCGTACACATAAAAAATAATAATTAGGGTGTTTTAAGGTGATTTCAAGTCATTCTGATGTCGTTCGGTATGCATTTGACCGTAAAATGCATGTTTTGGTCATTTATGACACGTTGAGTGCGTTTTCAGCCACCGCGGTCACACGACACCACTGATTGATGTGCATTCTATAGGACCATTTTACAAATCACCCACCCATTGTTGTCGTCTAATTTCATGGCATTATGAGGTTTTTCGGCCGGGTTTGACCACCCCACGCATGCTTTTCAATCACGCCAAACACCTAAAAAACACATATTCCGTCATGTCGCGCAAACTGCGCATCCGAATGACGTTCCGTCTCCTATTACACCTCAAGAATAAAAATTAGGGTGTTTTTTGTGATTTAAAGTCATTCTGCTATCATTCAGTATGCATTTGACCGTTAAACGCGTGTTTTGTCCATTTACGACACCCAGAGTAATTTTTCGGCCATTGCGGTCACATGAAACCTCTGATTGACGTGACGTCTGGACGACCATTTCACAGTTCACCCGCCCTTTGTTTTCGTCCGATTTCATGGAATTCAGAGGTCGTTCGCCTAGTTTTGACCACCTCACACACGATTTTCAAGCGCGCCAAACACCTAAAAACACATATTCAATCGTGTCATGCAAACTGTGGGTCTGAATGATGTGTCTTCTTTTAGTACACCTCACGAATAATAATTAGGGTATTTTCATGTGATTTCAAGTCATTCTGATGTCGTTTGGTGTGTATTTCACCGTAAAACACATGTTTTGGCCATTTATGACACACAGAGTGCATTTTCGTCCACTGCGGTCACACGACACCACTGATTGATGTGTATTCTGGCCGAACATTTCGCAATTCACCCACCCTTTGTTGTCATCTGATTTCATGGAATTCTGAGGTCATTCGACCGGTTTTAACCACCCAATGCACGCTTTTCAAGCGTGCCAAACACCTAAAAACACATATTCAGCCTTGGCGCGCAAACCGCGCATCTGAATGAAGTTCCATATTTTCGTACACCTCGCGAATAATAATTAGGTTGTTTTTGGGTGATTTCAAGTCATTCTGATATCGTTCGGTATGCTTTTGACCGTTAAACGCACGTTTTGGCCATTTACGACATGCGAAGTGCGTTTTCGGCCACTGCTATCACCAGACACCTCTGATTGATGTGTCATATGGCCGACCATTTCACAATTCACCCAAACTTTCTTGTTTTTTGATTACATGGCATTCCGAGGTCGTTCGGCCTATTTTGACCACCCCACACACGCTTTCATGCGCGCCAAACACCTAAAAACACTTATTCAGTCGTGCCGCACAAACAACACATTCGAATGACGTGTTGTCTCCTCTTACACTTCACGAATAATAATTATGGTGTTTTCGTGTGATTTCAAGTCATTATGATGTCGTTCGGTATGTATTTGATCGTAAAACACATGTTTTGGTCATTTACGACACGCAGAGTGTGTTTTCCTCCACCGCAGTCACACGACACCTCCGATTGACATTCATTCTACCCAACCATTTCACAATTCACCCACCATTTGTTGTCGTCCAATTTCATGGAATTATGAGGTTGTTCGACCGGTTTTGACGACCCCACGCATGCTTTTCAAGTGAGACAAACACCTAAAAAACATATATTATGTCGTGCTGCGCAAACCATGCATTCGAATGACGTGACGTCACCTCGTACTCCTCACAAACAAAAATTAGGGTGTTTTTGTGTGATTTCAAGTCATTCTGATGTCGTTCGGTTTGCATTTGATCGTTAAACGCATGTTTTGGCTATTTATGACATGCGGAGTGAGTTTTCGGCCACCACGGTCACATGAAACCTCTAATTGACGTGTTGTCTAGCCGACCATTTCATAGTTCACCCACCCTTAGTTTTCTTCTGATTTCATGGAATTTTGTGGTCGTTCGGCTGGTTTTGACCACCTCACGCATGATTTTCAAGCACGCCAAATACTTCAAAAACAAATATTCAGTCGTGCCATGCAAACCACACGTCCTAATGACATGTCGTATTTTCGCACACCCTATTAATAATAATTAGGGTTTTTTGTGTGATTTCAAGTCATTCTGATGTCGTTGGGTATGTATTTGACCGTAAAACACATGTTTTGGCCATTTACGACACGCAGAGTACGTTTTCAGCCACCACTGTCACACGAAACCTCCGATTGATGTTCCTTATAACTGACCATTTTTCAATTCACCCACCCTTTGTTGTCGTCTGATTTCATTGCATTCCAAGTTCGTTCGGCCGATTTTTACCACGCCATGCAAGATTTTCAAGCGCACCAAACAACAAAGAAACGCATATTCAGTCGTAGCGCGCAAACCGCAAAACCGAATGACGTGTCATCTTTTTGTACACCTCAAGAATAATAATTAGGGTGTTTTAGTGTGATTTCAAGTCATTATGATGTCGTTCGATATGCATTTTACCATTAAACGCATGCTTTGCCAATTTATGACACACGAAGTGTGTTTTTGGCCACCGATGTCACACAACGCCTCCTATTGACATGTTGTAGGAACAACCATTTTAAAATTCACCCACCCTTTCTTTTTGTCTGATTTCATGAAATTTCTAGGCCGTTCGACCAGTTTTGACCACCCCACGCTTGCTTTTCAAGCGTGCCAAACACCTAAAAAACACATATTCAGACGTGCCATGCAAACTGTGCATCCGAATGATGTGTCGTCTCCTCATACACCTCAAAAATAAATATTAGGGTGTTTTGTGTGATTTCTAGTCATTATGATGTCATTTGGTATGCATTTGGCCGTTAAACGCATGTTTTGGCCATTTATGACACTCGGAGTGCGATTTCAGCCACTACAGTCACACAACACCTTTTATTGACATTCCATCTAGCTGACCATTTCACAATTCACCCACTCTTTGTTTTTGTCTGATTTCATGGAATTCCGAGGTTGTTCGGCTGGTTTTGACCACCCCAGGAATGATTTTCAAGCGCACCAAACACCTAAAAAGCACATAGTCAGTTGTGCCACACCAACCGCGTGTCCGAATGAAGTGTCGTATTTTCGTACACCTCACTAATAATAATTAGATTTTTTTCCCCTAAAGTATCTACACAATCCGAATGCGTTTGGTTGGTTTTCCGTATACTGGTTGTTGTTTTCACTTAAAATGTTGTCCATTTCAAGGAAAAGTGAGTCACTTTGAGTGGTGCCAGCCCCACCATGCCTTAGATTGAATTGGGGATTACTCGTACACATCACAAATGAACCATGGATCATTGTTGTAAAGTTTCAACAGAATTAGAATGCTTTTTTTGGTTTTAAGTATTAAAGTGGTTGTTTTCAATTAAATTCTTGTCCATTTCAAATAAACATGAGACAATTTGAGTGGTGACGGCCACACCGGCCTTCAGATTGAGGCGGGGCTGACTTTTACACGTCACATATGACCCATGGATCGTTTTCCTAAAGTTTAAAAAGAATTAGAATGCCTTTGGTTAGTTTTCCATATGTCAGTTGTTGTATTCACTTAAAATTATGTCCTTCTGAAACAAAAGAGAGACTTTGAGTGGTGTCGGTCACACCACACCTCGTATTGAGGCTAGGATGACTCGTACACGTCAAAAATGACCCATGGATCATTGTGTTGAAGTATCAACACAATCCAAATGCATTTGGTCTGTTTTCAGTATGTCGGTTGTTGTTTTCACTTAAAATGTTGTCCATTTCAAATAAAAGTGAGACACTTTGAGTAATGCCAGCAACACCGCGCCTCGGATTGAGGTGGGGTTGACTCATACATGTCACAAATGACCCATGGATCATTTTCCTAAAGTATCAACACAATCCTAATGCATTGGTCGGTTTTCCGTATGCCATTTTTTTTACTTAAAAGTGTATCAATTTTAAACAAAAGAAAGACACTTTGAGTTGTACCGGCCACACTGTGCCTCGGATTTGTGCGAGTGGGGGGCAGTCTAAGGGGATATCCAGGTTCTAAGGAGGAGGTTGGGGGGACATTCCGGGGTCCAGGAAGGAAGGTGGGTAATGTATCTAACACTCTATCAAGGTATCATACATTGAATTCCAACAGTACTATGAACCACTGTGGGGTTTCATCTTGCAGCAGGGCCAAATCAAGGCATTACCGCGGCGTGACTGCGGAGTGACTGCGACATGACTACGGCATGACCACGGCGTGACCATGGCGTTTTGGCCCGGTCCAGCGACATCTGCGGTGCAGCATCTTCCGGCTAGGATTCCAAATAATTCCTATGTAGTTGTCCTTCATATTATAGAAACTGATCTTATGTTATAAAAAACATACTCATGATTCGGGATTGTGGTATGATAAAGATATATATTTTATATTTGTTGTTTATAAAAGTGGTACTAGGTAGTTGAATCTACTAATTGAGAGTCAAATTATCACACCCTAAAATATCACTGTGAGTGTTCTCAGATAGCGCACCTCCGTTGGAGGGGTTTTATTATAAAAACAAAACTTTTTTTATCAAATGAAACAATTATATAAAATAAAACCTATTCAAGATATGCAATTCAATATAATTAAGTGGAATTAAGAAAGAAGATAAATTCAATTTAAATCATTCTTAAATTAAAGAGGCTTCCATATTTGGTCAGAAATAAAGAGTTATACTCAATTCAAAAATATCCATACCAAAGTGAAAAACCTGGTTCAAAAATAAAGGGTTATACATAATTCAAATATGTAATGGATCAATTTTCCCCTGATTACCATCACCGTCTCCACTGTCATCATCAGCCTGATCCTCTTCGCCATCTCTGTCCTCGTCGCCATCCTCGTCATCATCCCCATGCTCATCCTCGACCCCATACTCGCCCTCAGCCCCATCCTCGCCCTCGGCCCCATCCTCTCCCTCATCATCATCCTCGTCCTTTCCCTCGTCCTCTTCAGCATCCTCATCATCACCAGGAACGTCATCATATTGACCTCCACTTGAACTGCCACCTGGTTCATTGGATAATGAACCCATCGAT
The DNA here is from genome assembly GCA_963277665.1 of Viscum album. Classification (NCBI taxonomy): domain Eukaryota; kingdom Viridiplantae; phylum Streptophyta; class Magnoliopsida; order Santalales; family Viscaceae; genus Viscum; species Viscum album. The sequence continues at coordinate 479,437,809 of OY728130.1, read as the reverse complement.
GACATATATTTCTGACAAGTCGCACTGGCCTCTAGTGTAAGTGATGAAGATAAATCTTTGATCAGTTTCATAAATTCTGTCTCCCTCATTTGAACATGTTCTTCCAACTATGTGACTCTTTTATCGGAATATATTTTATGCTCCTTGACCTGTTCCAACTCAGTGGTACTAGAATGAATACCCGGAGAGGACCAATACCTCATCGGAACTATATTCTTACCAGGTAGGCAGCGTAATCGACCAGAGTGATCATCTCCCAAAGCCCAATATAAATTATCATGTGGCCCTAAATTGTCATGCTCCTAGGAATCAAGCGTCTCTAATGCAGCCTGTTAAAAATATTAATAGATTATTTAATTTCAAAATATATATGAAACTATGAAATAAACAAATTAAAACTTACAATCTTTTCTTGTGTCGGTTCATTAACTACACTTCCATCTTTTTTCCTTCTACTCAAGAAAAACAATTTTGCTCGAGGGATATGTACTTTAATATTCAATTTGATCTTCTTTGATGACATTGAAACAATATAAAGTGCAAGTATAATCATATATTCAATATTCAATAAATCACATAATTTAAGTAGGAAACAATAAAAAGGGAATGTCCTAAAGAAAAATCATAAACACCTATATCGTACTAGCTGCCTCTCATGATCTAACATAGTTGTGAACCCTAAAGTGTGGAGTTATTACTTTGAATCAATGTTTTTTTCCCGAGAATTCCTAAATAATTTTTAATAATAAATAAGATAACATTAAGGAAAAATATGAAAACTGTCATTTAAATACCTCAAATGGGATTTATACCTTAACTTTGGAAGTCGCCAAATGGGTAATCATTTGGAGATATTTCTCTATCGGGAAGTCATCAACGATAGGTAATGTCTCCAACTACATGCCCACTTTATCACACCAGCCAACATAAAACTCATGCTTATAAGCTCTCCAAATCTGTCCTAGCTCCTTTAAACATGCTGGTCATGCACCTTCGCCATCAGGGAAGTTAAACCGAAGCTGACACCCAATAGATTAATTCATATAAATACAAATAAAAACTACAATAAATCCAATATATTTTTTACCCATATTTGTGCCCACACATTATCCTTGACTTCGTGTGGAAGATGTCTCCAAGAAAGTGGGATGATCGGAATGATGTCGAAGTAAGTGGCTAGCGTCGCCAAAAAAACCTGACATTTTAGCCCAGATTTATCAATCATTTGTCCATCATCATTATATTCAACCACCAACTGTGTATGGCGGTTCCATACCGCATGCAAGCGAGAATGCCCCTCCCCCGCCTCCTATCAGAAGATGAATATGTTATTAATGAAAAAAATATCAGTACACGTTATAATAAAAATAAATTTTGGTTTAATTTTTTTTAGATTTATATAAATATACCTATAGTAGTCGGAGAAATGGGTGTCCCTGTATGTGCAGAAGCTGAAGGAATATCCTGTACAGGTGGAGTGTCCCTCTGTGTACACTCCTCAGCCACATACTGTGTCAAATCAGGAGTTGAAGAAGGTGGAATATAATAGCTCGGAGATAATGAACCAGAAGCAAAAGATGATGGAACAGACGTATGGCCAACTAGTAGTGTAAACATCAGAGGTCTAAATATCATGTGTGTCTCTGAAGACACACCATGATCAATATGGGGGTAGAAGATACATATGTGGTAGGGGCATAGTCCAATTGGGTATGACCAGTGGATCGTCTAACTCTCGCACCACAAACCCTCATACCACCGGCCTCAGTACCAGGACCACCAGATGATCGTCTAACTCTGGCACAACCCCCATCCTACCACCAGCCTCTGTACTGGGAGCAATATCAGGCTTCTCGTCGGATATCTCTCATCTAGGGGTGGATCCTAAAAAAAGGTTTGACACAAAAGTAATCACATGATATTATAACTTATTGAAATATATATATTTGAAATAAAATACTCACAATAAGGATGATTCGAGGAACGCCCATCTGTGTCATGCGAAGATTATTTTCTATCATCTTTTTCTGTTGCCTCTCTTCAAAGGGTTTCATTTTATGCAATGAAAACAAATATGGAAGTAATTAGAAATAGATAACTAATGAGTAACCCAAAAAAATATATAAAAACCATTCTGATAAAAAAACATAAATAAATAAAAGATTTATGGTGGTTTGAAGGTATGAACTAGGATAAACACTCTAAATGATGTAGGTGAAACTTTTAGTTGAGATCACGAATATATGATTCTATATATTTCCCACCACAACTTGGGGTTCACAATCAACTCTGTAAATTGAGCTATTGGAGTCATCATAATTAATAAACAGATTTCTTCCAATTTTAGTAGGGATAGTGTCAACTTCGTCATCACCATCATCAAAAACATGTATAGGATTTACATCAATAATTACACAAAATTTTGGATGAAGATGATCTTTGAAATAAAAAACTTGTTTCACGATTGATGCCAATACATATGGATCATCGGTGGAAAGAGTGCAAGTCATGTCAATAACTCGAAATCCAAAATCATCAGTAAAGGTTCCTTGCCTCATCATTGAATAAAACCATTTACATTTCATCATCATGACTTGACCATGTGAGTAATAATCCAAAATTATTATTTTCTCCACGACTCTACAATAAGATATATTTTCAGAATGAGGTCATGTATCCGATGAACTGGCATAACAGTCTGTTGTGGTAGTTAGCATTACACCATAATGTTGTGTTCTCATGTTTCTTGCTCATTCAGTGATAATAAATTTTTATCCATTGATCAAAAGCGATTTACATGCACGAACCATGGTATTAGGACCAAAATACAAAGCTCTTATTTCCTCAGAAATAGAGTCTGCATGAAAACTCGATACCTGAAATATAAAAAAATAGTAATCATAATTAAATATTATTTATATTTAGTTATTACAGAAATATTTTTCCCGTCAATTTCAACCAAGCAGAAAACCCTTTGTTGTTAAAAGTCTTATTCTCAAAGATAAAGAAAGATGCTTTCTATATATCAATTCATTATGTTCCCTATAGATAAAAAAATAATAGTTTAACAAATATTTAAAATTACAAGAGATAAGATATGAGATACATGTACTATTTACTTACTTGATATACTCATCGAACAAATCACAATTGAACAACACTGTGTGATGTGCCATCTCTCACTCTTCAAGGCTTAATGTAGTCAATGTATATGATCCCCGAATTACTCCTATATGAGGAAGTTATGGAAAGTTGGGTTAATGTTTCTCATATTATTCTTTTTCATTTATCATTGGTCTGTTTATTCTCAAAGTAAGATCAGACAAATACATTGACCAGAAATCCATAAATTCTTGATTCATGTAAGCGTTTACAATAGAACCTTCGGGATAATTCCTATTCCAAACATATGATATCAATGTGTACATGTTTCTTTTAGTTTCATACATCCAATAGAAATCAATGGGTCCCCCAAGAAGTATTTCGGTCGGATGATGGACAGTCAGATGCAACATGGTTGTAAAAAATGATGGATGGAATATTTTCTCTAACTCACACAAAATTAATGGTGTCTCTGCCAACATTTTTTGCATGAAGGATTTGGAAAACTTCTTATCAAAAAGATCTCTAAACAAATTTTAGAACTGAATAATTGATACTCTTACATTATTAAACCAGAGATGGAAGATTTCTTTTGGAATCAACTCATGGAAAAGGACGTGCTAGTCATGAGTCTTCAATGATATTAGCTTCAACTATTTTCTGTTGACCCATTTTGATATATTTCTTGAATAGCCATTGGGAAGTTTAACAGTCTCTAGAACTTCAAGAAATTGATTTTTTTCAGCAGGTGTCATCACATAAGAATCACATGGAACTTTCCATTTAATTTCACTGATATATATTGGAAGCAATTCTGGTTTGATCCCCCAATATACCAAGTCACACCGAGATCGTAAATCATCTTTTGTCTTTCCCTTCAAATTTAGAAGAATCGAATGACACATTTGACATATATTTTTTCAATTTGCATTACATCTAAGCAATTATATAACTAGTTGGTTGACCAATACGACATCTCAAATAATATACTCTTCTTCCTCCAATTGTAAAAGGTATCATTGGAAAAAATTTCCCACTTTCTATATTTCAATACACCCTTCCCAAATGAATAATGTAAATATTTCAATTCATTAATCACATCATTTCCAGACATATGCTGAGGTGGATCGTTAGTTTCCATGGTATCCTAAAATGTTTAAAGATTGTTTCTATATGGATGGTTCATTAGAAATAATCATCAATATACCATAAAACTAAAACTATGATGATATTTCAGTCTTCTCGATCGAGTATTCTTTATACAAATTGTACATGAAAAATTTCCTTTTTTTCTCCATCTAGAAATCGTTTCATAAGCAGGAAAATCATTGATCATCAACATAAGCGTAGCACACATCAGAAATATGTCTTTCGAATAGGCATCGTATGTGGGAACAACCACATCCGAATGAAGTTTCTACTATTTTATTAAAGGTTTCTTGTATACATCTATATCATTTCCGGGATCAGATGGGGAAGATATCGGTATACTCAAGAAAGTGTAAGGATTTTTCATACACAAAAATGGGGGAAGATTATAAATGTGTATGAAAACTGGCAATGTGTTGTGTGAAGTAAGAATCTACCCAAACGGATTAAAACCATCACATGAAAGACCTAGTCTCACATTACGCATGTCGACTGCAAATTCAGGATATCGAGCATCAAATCTCTACAATTAAAATCCATCTGCAGGGTGAACCAACTCTTTATTATTCTTTTTTCTCTCAGTGTGATGCCTTTGTATTTTTACTAATATTTCATCAGACATGAAATGGTTCAATAATAAGGGGATCAATGGAAAGTTCCACATTACTTTTTGTGGAACATGAGATGGGGTTCCATCATCTTTTGGATTCTATCGGGAGGTTCAACATTTGATACAATTATTTCTTTCAGAAGTTTCCTCCCACAATAAGCTACAATCATTAGGGCTAGTATGATTTTTTTTTAAAATTCATGTTCATCAACTAACATCCATGGCATATAGTGGTTGGAGGGAATATCTGCATCATCTGGATGTAAGTCCTTCAAGAAGGTAAGAATGTAATCGATTTCAGTATCTGCAATCCCATACATAGTTTCTAATGACCCATACTTTACATAAATTGTTTTTTCATCCGAATTGAAGCACACTTATTACAACATATAACAAAACCAGGAAAGGACCGCATAGGTATAGTGTCCTTAGAAACTGGGAAACATAAACAACTGGTTCATAAATCATCTACACTATATCCCTTTTTATTTTATCATATCTAGAGTCCCTTTTGGAATATCTTACTTAATATCCTTCTTCCTGGCCTGGGGAAAAGAAAACATACAAAAGGGTGTTCTCAAATTCTCAGTAAGGATAAACAAAAAAATATCAATCACATCATATTCATAATAACATAACATTTTGGAAATCTTAACCTGCAAAAGAGATCATAATTTCATAACATGGGAGAAATCATAGTAGTGAAATGTAATCCCAATAATCGTAATGTAAAACATGAATCTTTTTGGAATACACACATAATCATAGAGAATCATTTCTTAGTAGTCAAGACTCATTTCCAAGACTATCTTAGTGGACAAAGTCTATTTCTGAACCGAGTTCACTCCTCATTTCAGTCCTGTTTTACTGAACCAGTTTAACCAGCTATTCCAGCCATGTCTATATCATGAGATATAAATAATTACCCAATTCATTGTAGGGATATATAGGTACCACCCATCTCATAATGAAACCATTCTTATGTGTGCCACAAGATAATAAATCATACATCATAGCATAACCCATGTAATAAAAATGGGATTCTTAAACATCATTCCATCATAAGATAAGAGGACACCATAAAAATAATTCCATCATAACATAATCAAATCAATGTAAATATAGGGATGGAAACAGAACCTAATATTATCTTATATGGAAAATAATTTTGATAAAACACTTGAACTCCATTCTTGAGGAAAATATCCTTTCTACTTCAAAAACATTTTTCCTTTCTTAACATGTCATAAAATTTTAAACTAAAAGAAGTTGATTAAAAATAAACATGAAAACTTTTAAAGGAATATTCATGGAAATACTATTATAAAAATCCATTCAGGTCATATAAGTTAAAAAAGAACATTCTTCTCGTACATTGGCCAGAAAAGTCAAAAAGCACCTCATACGAAAAATGACAAAAGATTCCTTTCTTTTATTTTACTAAAAACTCACTGAAGGGTAAAATTGGATTTAAACAATTGTATGAGGATATAAATAATATTACATATTGAGGAAACATGGATGTGGATGATAAATACGCCCTAGTAAATACCAAATTATAAACAATCTCGGATAAAAATGAGATTGTGAGATTTTCCCTTAACTTAGGTTCGATTTTCTTCGTAAGTGTCCGAACCTCCTGTATAATTATTTAAATAATGTTATTGACTTATTCCAGAATCTTACTCACTGTTATTATATCATATATGGTCATATTCTTAGCTTCTTATTAGTAATATTTTATTGTTACTTGTTATTCAGGTGTTTACTACTTTTTGTTCTTATGCGTGTTTTGTTGAATAAATTCTTATTCTTCCTGTTAGGTTATAGATACCTCATTTCCAGAATGGTATTAGTGTAATATATATCATATTTATTCATTCAATTAATTTATATAATAATTATTAATGGAAGATCATGTAGAACGAGTCGCATCACATCGTGGAGACAGTAGGTCGTACGTACGCACGACCGATGATATCATTATCATGATCGTGGAATTTTATTGAAGTGTATGTATACTATTTAAGAATCAATATCACTTTACAATAATCATATATAGTTATTATTTAAACCATTATACCCATCCAAGTAAGGTGGTGGTGGAAAATAGATTACACCACGGCGTGGAGACGGTTTTACGTACGTAGGCACGCGCGGTGATTTTGTTTTCCGTAGGATGGATAGAAGGTGAAATAGGTTTGTTTCATACTTATAATAACATATCAGTATATGATTGATACTGATGTTATTACTTCGTAATTAAACAACTAAAGAAGAATAAGTAGAAGAACAAATAAAGTTGAAAGAATCGGTAACGAACATTACCTCTTCTTTGAAGCGCCTCTTCTTAACCTTCTCCTAGGGAAGTAAAGATGGTCTTTGAAAAAAGACTAGTAAATCTTGGATGTTTCTAGTGAATTTGAGAAGGGAAATTTTCAGGGTTTATCCGAGATTGAAGGCTCAAAGTGGTGTGAGGAATTGAGGGAGGAGGTGCCCTTTTATAAGGGAGTGGAGGGGCACCTTTGGAAAAAACTAAAAATATTATTTTATTATAAAGTCATATTCGGTTTTTAATAGCTCCAAATTATTTATTTTGAATCTAAGGTGGTCATTGGTCGAAATACTCTCATCCAATAGAATTTAGACAAGTTTAGGTTACTATTTCATCCTTATCATTTAGATTTAACTCTAAGTTAAATAATTTTACTTTTACCATGTCTTTTTGTTTTCTTACACTATATGGTAAATAAACTTACTATAACAAGGCAAAAGAACCCCAAGTTGTTTATTATTAATATGTATAACCTTATCTAAGTCATTTCGATGAACCTTAGATTTTTAGGAAGAAAATAAAAATTAATAATATAATATGTTTTTTAAAAAACTATTTTATGTCAATTTGGTCACTATTTGGTAATTTATTTTTGTGAAAATCATAACAGCATTATTATTTCAAAAAAAGTTAATTATATCAGTAATAACATGTCATATTAACCTAGAAAATTATTGTAATTCATAAAAAGCCTCAAATTACATTTATTTGGGTATTTATAACATAAATTATGTTAATATTTCATTAATAAGATAATTACTACATCATCATTGTGTCATAAATAAATTAAATTATTTAATGTCTAAAAATTATAAATAAACTAAAATTATGTAGGAAATAGTTTTATATTTCTAATGAATATTTATAGTCGAATTTATCTTATGTATAACCCTATATTGAAAATGATTTACTTATTAAACTTTGATTTTATCTATTTTAACCCTTCTTTAAATAAATTAATAATAAATGTCCTAATCTAATCCAAGTGGGCCTAAATGGTCATACTTTATTCTTAAGGTTGTTTTTGGTCGAATTACACTTATCCGATAGAATTAGGACATGTGTTAGGGTAATAATAATATCATTTTTACCCTAAATTACCCTTTTTACTTTTAACCGTGGTAAATAAAAGTAAAAAGTTACTAATCACAAAAAATCATTTTCATCTCATTGAACCAAATTTTAGTCCTTGATATTGACCGTGTCTCTCGGATTTTAGAAATTCCACTCACAGAAGTGGTAAAATTAAGTTTTATGTGCATTTCCAAATTCTCCTAGGAGGTGGATAAAAGACGGTGAAAAGTTCAATAAACTTTTTTTGTATATAAAATTATTATAAAATGACTCCAATGAATTACCTTGAACTTATATAGGTATTATGTATCAATTTTGACCAAAAATAAATTTAAATAAAATCAATAATTGTTTAAATAAAAGTCGATTTTTAAATAGTAACCCAGTGTTTTCACTATTCATCAAAAATTGAATGTTTTCAGAAAAATACCAAAAATTTCACCATAGGATAATTTTGATATTTTGAATCCAAAAATGAAGTCCATTTTGAAATATAAAATTTATAAAATTTCAAAAAGTGGGTATTACTATTCATAACGGCTAGTGTTAATAATATTTTAATAGCATATCATTGTTTAGTGAAACTCGGTATTGCGTACAATGCAAGCTATCGAGGAAGGTTGCGATTGCATGTAAAGAAAGCCAAGCTAGTGTTGTGTATAGTGAAATATTCCTTTGATGATTTATATAATATAAAAACAAAATATTTCTCATAAAAGTCTCGGGTGTTACATTCTACCCCCCCTAAAATGAATTTCACCCTCAAAATTCATCACTTTGTAACAAAAAAATGAGGATACCTCTCCCTCATCATATCCTCAAGCTCCCATGTAGAGTCTTCTAATTGGTGGTTCCTCCATAAAACTTTCACCAGGCGAGTGGTCTTGTTCCGTAGGACTTTTTTGCTACAATCCAGAATCTCTATCGGCAGTTCTTCATAAGAAAGATCTTGCTCCAACGGTACAACTTCTGAGCTGAGTACATGTGAAGGATCAAGTATGTACTTTCTCAGGAGAAATACATGGAATAGATCATGAACTTGAGAGAGATTTGGTGGATACGCCAATCGGTAAGCTACCTTCCCAACACGATCCAGTATTTCGAAAGGACCGATATACCTAGGTCTCAACTTTCCCTTCCTTCCAAATCTCATTACTCTCTTCCAAAGAGATATTCGTAAGAACACTTTATCACCCGCTTCAAACTCTAGGTATTTTCTTCGGTTATCGACGTAACTTTTTTGTCAACTCTGAGATGCTCTTATGTGTTTTTGAATAGATCGGACCTTTTTTGCTGTCCCATCAAAAAGATTAGGTCCTAATTGCTTTCTTTCTCCAACTTCATCCTAGCAAGTTGGAGTTCAGAATTTCTTTCCATAGAGAGCTTCATAAGGAGCCATCTGAATACTGGAGTGAAAGCTATTATTATAAGAAAATTCCACCAAAAGTTGGTGTTGATCCCAACAACCTTTAAAATCCATAGAACAAGCTCTTAAGATATATTCTAGAGTTTAAATTTTTCTCTCAGACTAACCGTCTTTCTGAGGATGATAAAGTGTACTGAAACTCAACTCTGTAACCAGAGTATACTGAAGACTTCTCCAAAACTTCGAGGTAAACCTCGGATCCCGATCAGATATAATGGAAAGTGGTACTCCATGCAATCTTACCAGTTTCTTTACATATATCCTGGCAAGATGATCCAGAGATAAATCCTCTCTAATAACAATTAAGTGTGCAGACTTTGTAAGACAATCAACTATGACCCAGATAGCATTATTGCCTTTGGATGTTTTAGTAATTCCAGTGAAAAACCTATAGTGATTTTTTACCATTTCCATTCGGGTATGGGTAATGGTTGTAACATCCCCTTAGACTTATGTCTCTCAGCTTTAAGTTTCTGAAAAACCAAGCATCGAGAGACATATTCAACAACATCTCTTTTCATGCCATCCCACCAGAAGTACTCTTTCAGGTCCATATACATCTTCGTGCTTCCAGGATTAATAGAGAATGAAGAACTATGAGCCTCATCCAGATGCACCTTCTTTAATTCGAGGATGGGAGGAACACAAACCCGATTCCTGAACATTATTATCCAATCATAATCAAAGTTGAATTCAGGAACATTTCTCACCTTCTTTTGTAACTCTAAATCTTCTTTTTGTGCCTCTTTAATCTTCACATGTATAGATGGCTGAACATTCATTTTCGAAAGATAATATTTTTCCCCTTCCATTATAATTTCAAGATCCATCCTTTGTAAATCCAAAAATATTGGGTCTTTTGTGATCCTCATCATTGATAAGCTAGCATGGTCTTGCGACTTAATGCATCTTCCACCTTGTTTGCTTTCCTAGGGTGGTAATGAATTGAGTAGTCGTAATCCTTACTCAACTCCAACCATCTTCTTTGGTGAATATTCATCTCCTTTTGTGTGAAAATATACATTAAACTTTTATGATCAGTATAAATATCACACCTTTCACCATAAAGATAATGCCTCCAAATATTTAATGCAAAGATTACCAAAGCTAACTCCAAATCATGAGTTGGGTAATTTTTCTCATGGATTTTCAACTGTCGTAAGGCATAAGATATCACCATATCATTTTTCATGAGAACACACCCTAGAAACTTCTTGGATGCATCACTGTAGATCACAAACCTTTCTCCACTACAAGGCAGTGTGAGCACAGGTGCACTGGATAACCTTCTTTTCAACTCCTTGAAATTCTCTTCACATTCCTCTGTCCAAAAAAACTTAACTCATTTCCGAGTCAACTTGGTTAGTGGATTAGATAATCGTTAAAAATATTTCACAAAACGTCGATAATATCCAGCCAAACCAAGAAAACTTCTGATCTCAATTACTATTGTTGGTCTCGACCATCTTTCAATAACCTCTGTTTTTGCTGGATCCACAGATATCCCCTATTTTGAGATTATGTGACCCAAAAATGCAACTTTTTTAAGCCAAAATTCACAATTGGTATATTTGGCATAAATATTCTCCTTTCTCAGGGTCTTCAATACAATTCTCATGTGATCTTCATGTTCTTCCATTCTCTTTGAATAGACAAGAATATCGTCTATAAATACTACCAAAAACTGATCAAGATATTCTCTAAAGACTCTATTCATAAGATCCATGAAGATAGTGGGGGAATTCGTAAGACCAAATGGCATCACTATAAATTCATAGTGTCCATACCTTGTACGGAAAGCCATCTTTGGTATATCCTCCCTTTTGACTCTTAATCGATGATACCCAGAACGAAGATCAATCTTGGAAAAGTATTGAGCTCCACATAGTTGGTAAAATAAGTCATCAATGTGTGGGAGAGGATATTTGTTCTTGATAGTGATCTTGTTAAGTTCTCGATAATCAATGCAGAGTCTCATTGATCCATCTTTCTTCTCAACAAATAGAACAGGTGCTCCCCAAGGTGATTCACTAGGGTGTATGAATCCCTTATCAATATTCTCCTAGAGTTTCTTCTTCAATTCCTGAAACTCAATTGGGTCCATTCTATAAGGTGTATTTGAAATAGGCAAAGCACCTGGTACGAGTTATATTGAAAACTCAACTTCACGATTTGGTGGAAGACCCAGAAATTCATCTGGAAAGACATCATCAAACTCCCGTACAATGGGAATATTCTTAATCATGAGTTTCTCACCAAACATTTGAGATAAATAACCTTCATTTAGTGGAATCAAGACCCATAAGATTGAAGAAATTTACACTGGAATGTTATGTTCATCCTTTCATCGATAGACGATCATAGATTGATCTAGAATATGAAATGTGACTTCCCTTATTTGTCAATTGATATGAGCTCCATATAAAGAAATCCAATCCATGCCAAGAATCGCATCAAATTCAACTATAGGAAGGATCACAAGTTTCGAAGGAAGAAATTGTCCACAAACTTCAATCAGAGAAGAATTACAAACTTTTGATGTGACTGTTGTTCCATTAGGGGTTGTCACAGCTAACTCAACATCTAATTGTTGAGGTAATATGACGATACCCTTAGAAAATTCTTCAGAAATAAAAGAGTGGGTGGATCCAGAATAAAATAAAACATTTTCTACTTTAGAGTGGATGGTAAGTGTACCTTTCACCACTTCGTTAGCATACTCCACATCGCTGATAGAAATTGCATGTGACTTTCCTTTGTGTTTAGACTTAAGAGTTTGTTGACGTCGATCATCATCAACAACACTTAGATTAGGGCATTGATTGGAATAAAGCCCCATTTCCTTGCACTTGTAACATTGAAGTGTAGGAGGTTCACTCTGTGTAGCCTTTTCTTTGTTCGCATCACTAGACATCTTCTCCCCATCATTGTAGCATTCAAATGCCTGATGACCATCCTTTCCACATTTGAAACATTTACTTGTCCCTTTAAGACAACTCCCTCCATGTTTCTTTACACACTTTGAGCATAATGGAAAACTCATCTACTTTTCAGTGTACTCTTTATATTTTCATTTGAATTCCATTTTCCTATTCTTATCAAATGCATATGACTGATGGGTTACCCCAATCTCCATCTCAACCTTGAGAGCACATCAAACAATTCCCTCATAGCTATTGAAGTCCCTTAAGGGTAATTCCCTTCGAAGAATTGGTTTTAATCCACTAAAGAATCGATTGATCGTACTCTCAGGTTGGATAATAAAACCAAAATCATACCTTGCAAGACTTGTAAAAGTTTCTTCGTAGGTACCAACAGATTCATCATCCTTTTGCTTTAGTTCAAGAAACTCTTTCTCCATCTTTTTTCGGAGAATATGAGGGAAGTACTTATTGAAAAATAAGTTCTTGAACTCGTCCCATTACATGGACTAAATTTCATCCCTTTGCCTCGTATTCTTGATAAGATTCCACCATTGATCAGCTTCACCTTCCAAATGATAAACTGATAAGATGACTTTATCATTTTTAGAACATTGAAGAACTGAAAATATCTTTTTAGTGGTACAGATCCATTGTTCAGCCACTAATGGATCAGTAGACCCGCTGAATGAGGGTGGACGCTACCTCGTGAAGGATTCAACAGAATGTTTCTCCTTCCTTTTCTCATTTGGAAGTCCTGCATGATTCATAGCTTGAGAAAGTTGTGTGAGCATGGCTTCAAGATTTTGCATTCCAGCTCACATAATGTTTGGTTGCTCATGGGGACAATAATTTCATTTCCCATCGCATTGCACTTTAACATGGTTCCTTCGGGTTCCATCCATTGACTAAAACTAAGAAGAATAGTGTGACCAACACTAATTATAATAGGAAAACCACATAATCAGGAATAAAATTTCACACTTATGGTCTTATCATAGGTTTTTCATGGCCATTTTTAAAACACTAAGATTGTGTTCTAGGCTTAGACTTATCCATAGGGTTCTTACTAAGGATTTCACATCCTAGTATCCAAAGGTGGACTATAACTTTCCTCTTATACCAACTATAATGACCCATACTTTACATACATTCTTATTTCTTCATAATTAAAGCACACTTATTACAAGATATAACAAAAATAGGAAAGGACCGTATAGGTATAGTGTCTTTAGAAACTGGGACACATAAAAAACTGGTTCATAAATCATCTACACTGTCTCCCTTTTTATTTTATCATATATAGAGTCCCTTTTGGAATATCATACATAATATCCTTCTTTTTGACCTGGGGAAAAGAAAGCATACAAAAGGATGATCTCAAATGCTCAGTAAGGGTAAACAAAAGAAATATCAATCACATCATATTCATAATAACATAACATTTTGGAAATCTGAACCTGCAAAAGAGATCATAATTTCATAACATGGGATAAATCATATTAGTGAAATTTAATCCCAATAATCATAACTTAAAACATGAAACTTTGTGTCATACACACATAATCATAGGGAATTATTTCTTAGTAGTCAAGACACATTGCCAAGACTATCTTAGCAGACAATGTCCATTTCTGAACCGAGTTCACTCCTTGTTTCAGTCCAGTTTCACTGAACCATTTTAACCTGCCGTTCCAGCCATGTCTATCTCATGAGATATAAGTCTTTACCCAATGCATTGGATGGAGATATAGGTCCCACCCATCTCATAATGAAACCATTCTTATGTGTGCCACAAGATCATAAATCATACATCATATCATAACCCATGTAGTAAAAATGGGATTCTTAAACATCATACCATCATAAGATAAAAAGACATCATAAAAATAATTCCATCATAACATAATCATGTCAATGTAAAAATAGGGATGGAAACAGAACCCTATATTATCTTAGATGGAAAATAATTTTGATAAAACACTTGTACTCCATTCTTGAGGAAAATATCCTTTCTACTTCAAAAACATTTTTCCTTTCTTAACATGTCGTACAACTTTAAACTAAAAGAAGTTGATTAAAAATAAACTTGAAAACTTGTAAAGGAAGCTTCATGGAAATAATTTTCTAAAAATCCATTCAAGCCTTATAAGTTAAAAAAGAACATGTTTCTCGTACTTTGGCCAGAAAAGTCAAAAAGTACCTCATACGAAAAACGAAAAAAGATTCCTTTAATATATTTTACTAAAAACTCACCGAAGGGTAAAATTGGATTTAAACAATTGTAGGAGGATAGAAATAATATTACATATTGAGGAAACATGGATGTGGATGATAAATACACCCCAGAAAAATCAAAAGTATAAACAATCTCGGATAAAAATGAGATTGTGAGATTTTCCCTTACCTTAGGTCTGATTTGCTTTGTAATTGTCTGAACCTCCTGTATAATGATTTAAATAATGTTATTGACTTATTCCAGAGTCTCACTCATTGTTATGATATCATATATTGTCATATTCTTATCTTCTTATTAATAATATTTCAATGTTACTTGTTATTCGGGTGTTTATTTCTTTTTGTTCTTATGCGTGTTTTGTCGAATAAATTCTTATTCTTATTTTTAGGTTATAGATACCTCATTTCCATAATTTTATTAGTGTAATATATATTATATTTATTCATTCAATTCATTTATATAATAATTATGAATGGATGATCATGTAGAATGAGTCGCATCACATCGTGGAGACGGTAGGCCGTACGTACGCACGAGCGATGATATCGTTCTCTTGATCGTGGAATTGTATTGAAGTCTATGTATACTATTTCAGAATCAATATATCTTTAAAATAATCATATATAGTTATTATTTACACTATTATACCCATCCAAGTAAGGTGGTGGTGGAAAATATATTACAACACGGCGTGGAGACGGTATTCCGTACGTACGCACGTGCGGTGATTTCGTTTTCCATAGGATGGATAGAAGGTGAAATAGGGTTGTTTCATAGTTATAATAACATATAAATATATGATTAATAATGATGTTATTACATCATAATGAAACAACTAAATAAGAATAAGTATAAGAAGAAATAAAGTTGAAAGAATTAGTAACGAACATTATCTCTTCTTTGAAGCGTCTCTTCTTAACCTTCTCTTAGGGCACTAAATATGATCTTTAAAGAAGACCAGGACCTCTAAGATGTTTCTAGGGAAGTGGAGAAGAGAAATTTTCAGGGGTTGGCCGATCTTGATGGCTCAATGTGGTGTGAGGAAGAGAGGTAGGAGGTTCCCTTTTATAAGGGAGATGGGAACCTTTGAAAAAACTAAAAATATTATTTTATTATAAAGTCATATTCAGTTTTTAATAGCTCCAAATTAATTTATTTTTAAGCTAAGGTGGGTATGGGTCAAAATACTCTCATCAAATATAATTTAGACAAGTTTAGGTTACTATTTTATCCTTATCATTTAGATTTTACTCTATGTTAAATAATTTAACTTTTACCGTGTCTTTTTGTTTTCTTACACTATATGGTTAATAAACTTACTATAACAAGACAAAAGAACCCCAAGTTTTTTATTATTAATATATATAACTTTATCTAAGTCATATTTCTGAACCTAATATATTTATGAATAAAATAACAATTAATAATATAATATTTTTTTTAAAAACTATTTTATGTCAATTATGACACAATTTGGTAATTGATTTTTTTCAAAATTATAACAGCTTGATTAGTTTGAAAAACGTTAATTAAATAAATAATAACATGTCATATTAACCTAGAAAATTATTTTAATTCATAAAAATTCTCAAATTAGATTTATTTGGGTATTTATAACATCAATTATGTGAATATTTCCTTAATAAGATAATTACTGCATCATCATTGTGTCATAAATAAATTGAATTATTAAATGTCTAAAAATTATAAATAAAATACCATTATGTAGAAAATCATTTTAGATTCTTAATGAATATTTATAGTCGAATTTAACATATGTATAACCCTATATTAAAAATTATTTACTTATTAAAATTTTATTTTATCTATTTTAACCCTTCATTAAATAAATTAATAATAAATTTCCTAATATAATTCAAGTGAGCCTAAATGGTCATATTTTATTCCTAAGGTTTGTTTTGGTAAAATTACAGTTATCCAATAGAATTAGGAAATGTGTTAGGGTAATAATAATATCATTTTTACCCTTAATTACCCTATTTACTTTTAACTATGGTAAATAAAAGTAAAAAGTTACTATTCAACAAAAATTATTTTCCTCTCATTGAACCACATTTTAGTCCTTAATATTAATCGTGTCTCTCGGATTTTTGAAATTCCACTCACAGAAGTGGTAAAATTGTGTTTTATGTGAATTTCCAAATTTTCCTAGGAGGTGGGTAAAAGACAGTGAAAAGATCAACAAAATTTTTATATATCTAAAATTATTATAAAATGACTCCAATGAATTACATTGAAATTATATAGGTATTATGTAACAATTTTTACCTAAAATAAATCTATATAAAATAAATAAATTTTTAAAGAAAAATTTGGTTTTTAAATAGTAACCCAGTGTTTTCACTATTCATCAAAAATTGAAAGTTTTCAGAAAAATACCAAAATCTCACCCTAGGATAACCTAGATATTATGAATCCAAAAATGAAGTCTATTTTGAATGTTAAAATTTATAAAATTTCAAAAAGTGGGTATTACTATTCATAACAGCTAGTTTTAATAATATTTTAATAGCATATCATTGTGTAGTGAACCTCGGTATTGCGCACAACACAAGCTATCGAGGAAGGTCGTGATTGCATGTAAAGAAAGACAAGCTAGTGTTGTGTGTAGTGAAAGATTCCTTTGATGATGTATTTAACATAAAAACATAATATTTCTCATAAAAGTCTCAGGTTTTACATAGTTTTTCCATTAAAAATCAGATTAAAAATTCCAAATTTTTCATTTTACCACTTTGCCGATATATTGGAGTGGTCTCAGTATCATTAAATTTTTTCACCCTATCAACATCATCATTTTCATTGGACGCATCATGTGGGATTGTATCGAAATATGGTTTTCTGGACATCCTTTCCTTCTCATGATGCCGAATAAATGGTAACCGATCATATATCAAACCCTCCAATTCAGTCCTATCATTTGGATCATCAACATTTTGAGATTACATATTCTCTCCATTGTGATACCACACATAATAGTTTGTTTGGAAACCATATTTGGTTATATTATAGCTAACTTCTTCACGACTCAACCAAGGTCTTACTATACAATTATGGAATGGGCAGTGTATGTGACCACTATCTAAAGCCTTGTCAAATTCAAAATCTAATAAGAAGTTCAAATTATTATGTAAATCGGTTGAAATCTGATCAGTTTCATACATCCAACTTCTATCCATTCTGTAAAAAGATTACAATAAGTCATTTCAATGCAATTCAATAATATTGATGTTCAATCAAAAAAATATTTAGGTAAATGGAAATTTTTTAGTTTATATAAAATCCTAACTGACAGATTACTCTATATGAGAATCATATTAAGAAACACAAGAAAATACAGTGTATATAAGAAAATAAGATAAACAATATCTAATGCCTATATTCAAGGATTTCCTAGTAAGATATTGTAAGTGGATCACGGAATACATAATCCTTAAGGGTCTAGTTGGGAGTCCATGAGTATTATACTTTAACTTCTTCAGGGAGATCAGGATGAGGAGTAGGATGAGGATCACATCAAAAGTAGTTATAGAATCATCATGTTTCTCCATAACCATTGATTAAAGGATCCTAGGTTTGGGGCCAAATATTATAGGTTGGTAGGGTGTATTTATTGAATCATGTCCCAATTGATTTTTGAGAGGGACCTTCAATAGTTATAGGTACAGATTTGATTAGAAACACGTATAAAAAGGATATCCAGGAATTGTGACGTCCCAAACCAGGATTCCACTCATTAGTGTCCCAAACCCAGATGTCCATATGGCCTCAATCACATCTACCAAAATATCAAATGTTATTGACTAATAGTGAGAGCCTTTGCTGTGTATGGGGGAGACTATTCCCTCATTACCGAAGTTGCGCAATTTTAATATTATCAGTTAATAAGTGGAAGAAAGATAACAATGGAAAAATATTGGAAATTGATGAAAATAACCAAATCAGTAATACCAACTAATAAAAAAAAATCATAAACCGAATGATGGTAATGTATGTCATGTATCAAGAAGAAAAAAATAGTTAGAACTTGTAGAAAGTCATACTATTCAAGAGGCTCAATAAATTCTAAAATTCAACCTAGTTTCTTGAGCGACAACCCAATCATCTGCTACATGATCCATCCTATGTCATGTGATTAGTCATGCATCTATAAAATAGTGATTCCCCTTATCTAAACATATAACCATATAGTTTATCCTGGTACCCAATGGCTTCTCGAACAATGTGTGAGATACAATTCATGTAGGTGACTACTGAGAGGTCTATAACTATCCAGTATATTTATATAACATTTTAATATAATGATATGATAAATTAAAGTGAAAACTAAAAATCTAAAAGGGTTTTATATGGTTTCAGAGAAAAAATCTAAAAGGGTCTTCTAGGTTAAATCAAAACAGAAAAAATAGATACACATCAAAATCAAAAATTAAAACTAAAATATTAGATAGATAAAAATAAAAATAAGGTACCAATTAATAAAATACTTAATTTGGTATGGTTTGGATGAAGAATTAGTATCTCGGATGGGGGATGCCGAGATTCCCACTGTTCGGATGGAGGAATCGAGATGAACCTGAGAGAGGTGATATTCGAATTGGAGAGAGGTGCTATGATCGTGTGGGAGGGGCAATGTTCAAATGAGGGAGATGTGCTGGATCGTGGGGGATAGCTAAATTAGATTTCTGTCCAAATGGGGGAGAGGAGAAGGGCCACATGAAGATATTGGGGAAAACCTTTACCAACAGTTTTCAAGAACCGTTGGTAACAGGGGTGGGGGTGGGGGTGGGGGGGTATTTGGCCAGTTTTACCAATAGTTTAAGAAAACCGTTAGTAAAACTCTTATATACCAATGGTTTATGAAAACTATTGGTATATAAGTGTTGGGAAAAACCCCAATTCCAGTAGTGTTTCAATAAAGATGTTGGGTTTTATGCTCTATGTTTTAATGTAATGTTCCTAATTTTCCAAGACACTGGACCTCTAAATCCTCAGAGTTGTCTTAAGTGCATGTTTATGTAATAAATTAAGTTTAATTGTGTAATAAAGAGCATGTTTGTTAATGTATGATAATGAAAACCCATTGAGTCTACCCATGGCATTTTTTACTTGGGATCCGACATGTCACCCATGGTGTTATTATCATTCCAATAATTTGAATATTTTTTTAAATTTTTTAGGGTCAATCATTAATAACTAACCATTCATTTAACTATAATCAACCCATTTACGAAAATAATTCAATTGGATTTATAAGGCTCCATGTATCCATGAAAACAGAAAATTACAAACATGGAAAATTCTAATCTAAAAACTGGACCAAACACTTAGATGGTTTCTTGGTCCTTTAATCATTTTAAAAGGTGAAACTCAGTGTTTTTAATTCTATTAGGTTCATTTCCTAAAAATTCAATATTTTAGCATAAAATCAAGGCATAATAATTATAGTCATGAGGATTCAAGAATGAAAGGGTTAACCACTAATTTTTAGCTTGAAGGCAGCACACCTCTATTGGAAGGGTTTTATTATAAAATTCTGATATTACTTATCAGACAAATCATTTATCAACCTTATCATTTTAAATAGAAAACATGCTAAGTCGGATTTAAGAGAATTAAATATTACTAGTTCATTGTATGAATTTAAACTCTATATACAGTGAAGTAAACAATAAATTAATGCATTTATAAAAAATTGAGGACATGGAATGGGACCCTACCTCAGGGTGGAACCAAACTATCCACTCCATCTCTCTGAGATTTCTAACGAAAATAAGTTTCTCCCTCACTAAATATAAACATTTTCACACACACACAAGGACACCTAGCCCCTATTCACACAACGACATGGAAATGTGAAATAGAAATGGGATCCTTACACACATGCTTATGTGAATACAGGTTTCTCTACAATCCTACATATGAATTTTTATATATATTCAGGGGCACACCTAGCCCCATATATGTGAAATCATTACCATGGATATTTACACACATAACAAGGGAACACACATACATATATCTACATACATATGCTTATGCAGGTGAGTATCCCTTAACATGGAGACTCAAAACTTCATGAAACATCCCAACTCACTACACATAAACACAAAAGAACATTATAGTACATAAGGAGACCAAAATAGATGGTACCAAAACCAACAACGGGACTAAAACCAGACATTGGGTGTCAGAGATAAACCAAAACTAGATGAGACCACATTGAGATCCTCAAAACACTATAAGTGTCATGTTAGGGACTCATAAAAATCAAAAGACCAAAAAATTAACTAGGTAAAAAGGAGGAAACTTACCCCGAAGAAAAATCGGCAGACCAAAAAAAAGTGAATCATGACTCTTTCAACGGAGGATTCCAGAAAACTCTCCAACACGCCCTGAGAGATCATCCAACAGAACTATGATTGAAGGGAAAGAAAAATTGGGTGATCCCATGAAACCTAGGGTTCTTCCAAACCCTAAGGTGAGATTAATAGGCTGAAATCCAATCGAAAATAGGGAAGAGAAGGTGCTGGAGATTGTACCATGAAGAATTTTTCTAGAAATGGGAGAAATCATGTTGGATCGAAGGAGGAAGAGGAGGAAGAGGAGGTGTCATGTACGTGGCTAAAATGGAATCCACCTGGTGAACCACATCTAAATGAGTGTGGAGAGGGTGTTATTTAGTTTTTAGGTATTAATTTTATTTTATTTTAATGAAATTTTAAAACAATTTAAATCCTCAAAAAGGGTGTCATGCATGGTTTTCCAAACCGGTCAAAGACTTTCTGGTGCCCACTACATCCAAGGGACGCCCTACATGGTCTAGGTCCAGGGTTTATGAAACTGTGTGCAACCCATGTAAAAATCCATTAGCCATATTAAAAAGGGGTCACACTTTTACCTATAGTGGGTTGCATGTTTTAGAAGACAATGCGCAAACCATTCACCCTCTATTGCCTTTTAAAACATGAAGTTTTTTAGGTCCGACGCACCCAAAACATCTCCAGCCACTCGGGAGACTCCTTAAGGATTCACCTAAGTCCAAAAACATCACATAAAAGTTATCCAACACTCAGAATCTCATTATAGGGTATGGTTTTTAAAAATGACCAGTAGAGTAAATGAAAAAGTTCAAAAAACATTGTACTTTAGTTTGGTTAACAAACACGGGATTCTATAATCTTCCCACCTTAAAAAATTCTCAGCCTCAAGAAGCCCTCGGGAATAATAAAAACATAATTCGACCTACAAGGGTTGTGAAGTTTCATTCAAATGGTCGTATTGAGATACAAATGCCCAATGCACCTTAAGTATTTCCAATGTCTTCTTCACCTCAACCTTTATAACTCGAGCCAACAAAAAAAAGTTCAACATAAAAATAAAAAATATAGCTTATATGATCAGTCTATATGGAGACAAAATCACATCATCAAATTGATATAAATTCGACCGATGGTTCTCCCCACCATAGTTCTTAACTAAAACAAGGTGTCAAAACCAAGCCACAATATCCCTACTATCGAAATTTCCTTACAGAGCACAACACTACGTGTTATTATAACTCTCATAAAATTATTTCATTAAGAAGGAATATTCATACCCCGATCGACCTAACCGAAACTGATCACACAATCTATCTCATAAGACACTTCCAACCTTGAGACCTGATGTTCCTTCACCTGGAAGCATTCTTTAAAGGAGTTTTATCACCAATCGTATACAATAAACTGAAAGGTGAGAGAATAAGTTGAGCCACATGGACGAAATATCTCGAAGAAGTCTCTATTCATTGGTCTACAAAAAACAAAAGGAACCACTAGAGTCTGTGATACTGACCAAGGAATTCATACGTGGGAACCTGGGAATCAATCAATACTTACCATGACTTGATAAGAATCACACGTCAATGTACAACACTGACGAAGATCATCTAACAACCACAACAAATTTTAATTATTTAGCATGGTGTAAGAATTAAGATCTCTGATTTCATCAAGAAATACATCAAGATAGGGGCCATGCTCATCTCTTTAGAAGATTACAGTAAGAGGATTTAAGATGAGGTTTTCTGTCAAACACACGCAAAAACATGAAAGAAAAATAGTCAATCGAAATCAAATTTATGCTTCCCAGCAAGTACTAACACGATTTAAGACTTGCAAGCCTAAAGGTATTCAAGCAATAACTAACCATTTACCAATGGTACCCCTAGGTCATGACCTTTATACATGGATGAACACATTTACCTGGTTTAAAAATACACTACCCACCTTTGGAGCATCCTAGCTAAAAAATGGAAGGAAAACTAACTGCTCACAAGAGTGTTACATTATTACAATGAGACCAGCATGTCAAAACAACTATGTCTTTAGAAAGCCATCCAATGTATTGGGATGAACCGGATTCTTTAAAACTCAAGTCAGTCTGCATGGAGATAACCCAAGACCATACTCAACAATACAAGAATATTTATTATAGAGTCGTATTGACTCATTCAAACATTTTCCTAGACAATTCCAAATGAATTTTCCCGTCACTAAGAATAAGAGAGGGTCAAACGACCTATGAAGCATCCGACCACGCCTGAGGCACATCAAACTAGCTGAAACCGAGCATTAATCGATTTTAAAACGCATATCAGGGTCAAGAATCACATGACCACACATCCAAACTATGGTTTCATTGAAATTGGGAAGTCCTAATTGGGACAACGACACCCAAATAGAACCAAAGGTGATAAATGTCACAGCACTAGCAAGGTTTTTTACTTGTTGAGGGTGATACCTACCACAAGTTATCCCCTTAAGAAGAACAAGATTCAACCCTAACACATGGTTACATCAAATAAAAGTCACTAGGCTCAAAAGATGATCATAAATCAATTGATGAATAAATGAATGCCTACAAAAAGTACTCACTCTTCCATTCCAAGGTAACCCAAGAGAAGTCCAAACAACCCTTTACACGAGGGTTTTAAACAATGGACACCACTACAGGTTCTGTTTTCAAGCCTCTTATATTTAATCACATTAATTATCTAATCATAAAAAGAATTAATTAAAACCTCATGTTACAATTTTTGAAAACAATTATAAGGTAATTGATTTTAACTAACATCCTAAGGTAAAAACTAGATTGTTTTATGAAACGCCCTTTTTGAAAATTTAACATGGGTTGACATCCCGTCCTAATAGAATATTTTGCATCCAAATTCATTTTGATAATTTTGGTGACCTACAATGGTCCCACTAAGCCAACCTTGGTTCATTATCATGTAACCCAAAAATAGTTTCCAAAAATCATTAGTATTAAAGCCCCCAAATGGGTCATCACATAAAAACATTCCTCAACTAACCTACTTTGGTCCAGTAGCATTTTTAAAAGAAAACCATTTGATTTCAGATCAACTTTAATCATATATAAAATTTATTTGAATTTTACAAGGCCTCATGCCATCACATTTAATATGGGATGTCATTTTCCCATTCAAGAATCTCCCATACACTTCATGGATTGAAAAATGGATCCCTTTAATCGATACCAATGTCAATTAAAAATTTAAGATGATCACACATAATGGTCTAAATTATATAGGTGGCCATCTAACAACCTGAAAAAGAAACAATACACATTATAGTAAGGCATTTGGATCCCTATTTTCAAAATAAATATACCTTAGTAATTGAATTTGGAAGCCTTTTTACAATGGTTCAATAACACAGGTTACCTTTTCCCAACTATAAGGTGCACATACACCTTACAACTGTAATTGGATGCCATCGTAATCAAAACCTTTTAATTTAACAAAATCAACCAACTATATACATATCATGTAATTTAGCATGCCACTACAAGAAACTACCACATAACAACATCCTAAAATCACAGAACAATGTGACAACAATAAGTAAGTAAATAAGGCATGATAATGTATTACCTAAACACATATAATTATAAGCACGATATTTTTATAAGTCACAAAATCATACATTAAAAGAAACCTTCTAATAAAACTACATGGCTTGGCACATATGCATGGCATGTGAATTTTATGAATGCCTAATATGATGGATGTATGTTTCATCCTTTCCATAACAGGGCATGGGTAATTTTCAAAATTCTAAAAATAATAAGTAGTGGAATGTACACCAATCACTCTAGGTGAAATCATATGAATTTTAACATCAAACAAAATAAAAAAAATATCATCCCATGCCACATGTTCATTTCATGTATGTGGGGTGATTAGTCCCAAGAATGATTGTTAACCAAGAGCCAACACTTCCTAATTTTCTATCTACCAACCAATAACTGTATGACAAAAAGGAAAACCAGATTTGGTACAAATTTGTAAAATCCTAACCTGGAACACCACTAAGATGGAGGCTGGACAGATCACCACATGACTTCAAGCACGCCTCCGCATATGGTAGAGGATTCTGACTAGCAGTAAGGGTGTAAGGATAGTCATTGGGAAGACTATACCCTCTTACCAGAATTTCACAACGTTATTATATAGTAAATAACAATCAAATGTGGAAGCAGTAATACCTAATTTAGAAAATAATGGATGATAGATTTCATATAAATGATCAAAAGTGGAAAATTACAGTTTATACAATAGATAGAAGCATGAAATGGTTTTGATATATATTTTAACGCAATAAAAATACAACATGCTTTTCAATATTATTCAAAAATAAGGAAAGGACAACAAAGCCCCATGGGAGATCTCCTTGAGCATCATGAGCTCCAGGTCAGTCCTTTTCTCCTACTCTAGGTATAATCCATATAGAAATCAATCATGGTCCATAGTCCTATGAACAAGAAATGTATACTTGGGTAACCCAGTGAAATGGAATCCTGAGTAGGGTGTGAGATATAAATATCTGTATACCGGCACCACTAGTGTGTAGCCCAATATCGAAAGTTTAATATAAGTTAAACATTGGGCATGCTTTCATAAATAATGTAAGTAATAGCATTTAACTAAATACTCATGTAACTGCATCAGCCCCCAAGCTGGTGTCTGAACATGAATCCACTTCATTAATTAAGTAACTACCATTTTATGTTAAGAGGTCAAACAAGGCATAGTCATAATTGACATCACCTCGTGATAGTATACAAAGTTAAGGTTCTGAGATGTACCAAGGAAACTTGAAATTGATATCTGATGAGGGACTTCTGGGGTAACAACAAAAATAACATAAATGTCAAGAAATTATAACTTAGTAGTATATGAGTCTAGCTAAGTGATAAGAGTGTAATAAAAAGAGGGAAATATAAGGGATTCCTCCATAAATCACATACTGAGTCCTAGGTGATCGACCAAGGTATAATGGGTCTTAGAAATGATAGGTCCATGTGGGCTTTAACTATGGCACCTACTAGTTAATGATGGAACCATGGAGTGTATCCAAGGTATCCTGTAATAATGTAATCATTGACAATGACCAGAGTATTGGTGGGTATGAAAATAAGAAAACCACATCATTGAATCGAAATGGGGTTCCTGAGTACCCAATGTATTTTCCTCTCAGAATCCAAGGCGATCCTAGGTCAACCCATTCCATTTGATATGAAAATCATGTAGTAATTAATTTGGACCAAGTCCTGCCTTCCATTAGTGTGGATACGTCAAGTAGAGTTACAACCATTTATTTATCGGTCCAAGTCATTCCTTCCATTAGGGTAGATAGTACAAGTATCATTCCTACCATGTAATTCAGTCTTAGTTAACCATTAAATTCATTTGGTCAAAGCCTATCCTTTCATTAGAGTGACAAGTCCAAGTACCATATACCATTTAGTGTAACATCCCATGTAAATAAAGAATAATAAATATACATATTAATTAATATTTTTGAATTAAATATAAATTTTACATTAAATGGCATGATATGTTTAATGAAGTACCAGACACACAATAATGGGTTTCTCTGAAATCTTATATTGCACACAAGGCTGAGTAATACTGAGAAAAATAATAATAAAATAATATTAATGTTTTAAATAGCTGTTAATTCCTAGTCGTTGTATTGGAGGGAATGATCAGAACTAACCATATTATGATTAGACATGTTTGTTAAATTTTTTTACATTTATCCCATAAAAATTTGAGGCATAAAAGTAGAATGAAACCAATTTTAATCATAAATATTCTAATATTTTTAAAAGGAATTTTTACCTCTTTTTGATGGTGAACCAATTTTCAATCTAGTTTTTGTCACTTTTATAGGTTCCATCAAACAAAAAAAAACTTTTTATTTAGAATCCGGACATAAAAATTAACTTTGTGTAATTTTTGGGAATTTTTATGATAAAGTTCATTTTTAATGAATATAGAAAAATACTGCATTTTATGTCAAAACTGTCTTGTCATCTAATTTATTTTTATGGTTATATTATCTTTTTAATTGGGTTTAAAGTGTGATTAGATTATGTTTTTACCATTTAATCCAATGTTGGTAACATGAAGTAAATTAAATTTTAAATTAGACATAAAGACATGTCAATCTTTTGATAGTTATTATTTCTTAAAAACAAGATTTTTCGTTTTTAAAACAAGAATTATTTTTAAATTAATTTTTGAAACTTATGAGTTTTCAATTTGGAAAAATGGATTACATATTTGGAATCAGGAGGTTGAAATTGTGTATATAGGTAACATTATCTTGGACATTATGAATTGTAACTTCAATAAATATTATATTTATCATGGTTAAAGGGTAAACTTGGTAAATAAGGGTAAAAAATAATATTATAATATTATTAAATTAACTTAACAAGTGTAATAATACTATTTTATGAGATATATCCAACTATTGGATACCTTGTATCGATTTTAGGACCACATGGAGCCACTTGTGTGTGAAAATGATATTTAATTTCATTTAATTTAATGTTAAGGAAAATATAACCTAAACATGTGCCTTTTGTTAAAAAAATTAATATAGGGTTATATAAGTGATATATTCAACTATACATATTTATTATATATCTAAAAAAATCTTAAATTATGGTATTTTTTTATAATATTTAGAGATTAAATAAATAAATTTAATTATGACACAATTATGATGTTGTGATTGCTTCATTAACAAAGGATTCAAATAAATGATATTATAAATGTTGCAATAAATGTAATTTGGTTATTTTGATGTCATCCAATAATGTTTTGGAAGATATTTACATGTTATATGTGTATTAATGATGTTTTTTGAATCAATAATGTTGATACGGATTTGAAAAAAAGTCATGATATGAATAGTGTCAAAATTGACATAATTCACATTTTAAAATATAAAATGTTTTATTAAATATTACAAAATTTAAAAAAAAATATAATATTCATAAAAATAGTTATAATAAGTCTAAAATTATATTATTTACTCTTTAATGGGATATTTTTCAGGTTTTGTAAACTAATTTGACTATTAAAGTGTTAAATGCTTGATAAAATGGTAAGAGTAAAAAAGGGTTAAATAAAAATGATAAGGATTAAAAAATATCCAAAACCAGTCCAATTATTATTGTATGATTTTATTTCAAATACTAGTCATATTATATTATAATTTAAATAGTTTTGGACCTTTTGAAATAGAAAATAATTTTATAATAAAATAATACTTTTCATACATTCCAAAAGAGCCCCTCCTCCCCTTTATAAAAGGCCATCAGCTCTAACCCATTACTCACACCTCTAAATCTACTTGGATCATCCAAAAACTTATCAAATAAGCTCCCAATCTCCCTATCTTCTTCCTAAAAGACTTACCTTTGGTATAAAGAAATTAAAGAGTGCCCTTTGGATCAAATAAAAAGAAGTTACCTGATTTGAGGTAACGTCTTCTCTTAAGTTTATTTCCATTATTTTCCCTTCTACACTCCATATGATCTTCTTATTCTTTTTTTAAATAAAAAAATAGTATCCTCAATATTCTAGGTTTTATATCAGAAATATTTGAACTACACTTACACCAACATCCAGCTTATGGGTTTAAAACATACTATTTCTGTGGATAGTGAACTACTGCCTCACAAAACGATGATTGTTTAATCTTCTCCTACCTCCTCTTATAGTGGCCATTATGATGGAACTATAATTATATTTTATATTTATTTTATCTATATTCTTATTTAATTCTCATTTATAAAATACCTTTATGCATTTTATGTTTTATAAATAAGATAATTTCATTTGGGGAAATGAGGACTACCACCCCCTCAAAGTGATATGACTCATTCATTATATACATGGAATGTATAAAGGATAAAATTAATTAAATTATGTAACATATATAAAATAAGTTATTATACTAGAATAATAATATAACTATGTATCTTTCAGTTTTCATTCTCTTAAAAATGAAAAAAAATGAATGTAGCGTTCATGCGTACGTACGACTTACCATCCCCGTGAACGATTCATTTCATTTTATTATATCCAAATGTGATTGATTATTATATATACATATATACTATATACAAATAAATATACACTATATATATATGATATTTAAATCTGGAATAAAATTTTAGAGATAATGGTCTTTTGACCACATGGACAATTTGTAATTATAACAAATTCATTTATGAATCAATTTCTGAACATCAACATAATGTATGATATGAACTCAAATGATTAACTACTTGTCAGAGAAAGATAATAAGTTATATAAAATGAATAATAAAATTGAAAAAGGTTCTGAATAAAGTAGAAATTAACTTAAAATTATTATTCAGGAAATTAAAGAATGAACGAGTCAAGTCAGACACGAGGTAAGCGACTTCGTTTCAATCTCCATTCATTGGGGAATATTTTGATAATATACATATCCTTATTTTATACAATGTATAATAAAAAACATTGAATTTTACTTTCATTCAAATGGAATATTTTTTCTACAAAGAGTTTTAGTAAACGACAAAATGATTATTTTAACGTATGCGGTGACAAAGACCTCTCTGTCGCCGTAATCGTTATTTGGATTTGTCTATAAGTTTTAATATTTTTAACGGAAAATAAATCCCTTAATACTGTTCTGGGTGTTTTGGTATTGAAAATGGTTTTTGAAACGGATTTATTATTTCAATATCTTGAAATAATTTTTTTATTTCAAATGAAATGTTATTACTAAAATATTGATATTTGAAATATTTTATGTTTTATGATTATATAAGGGAACATGGAAATTTGGTGGACGGTTACGTGATAAACCAAATAAAGGTTAAACTCTAGAACATTTTTCACCTTATTTTACAACACCATATCCACCCTCGACACCTATTTTATCCATACATGGACAGATGGATGAATACTTATTTGATAAATAAAATATTTCTCCCCTTCATTAAATATTTAACCATCTATATTTGTAAATTCTTAAATATTAGATCTTTCATTACCCTCATCATTGAAAATATTGTAATATATTTCCCACTAAAAGAATAATCCACCTTGTTCTCTTTCCAATGGTGGCAATGTAATGAAAATTCATTATCTTAAATTTCTAAAATAATCTTATCTTGAACATGTTCAACCCATTCTATGTGAATATAAACATTAAAATATTGTTATTGGTATAGATATCATGATTTTCTATATAAAGATAATGTTTCTACATCATTAGTTAGAAAATACCATAGTTGAATCCAAATCATAGGTTGAGTAATATGGATCATAGACCATGTTTTTTAAGAATATGATATAACCATGACATTCTACAAGAGCATTAATCCAAGTCCCTTATTTAATGCATTACTAAAGATTAAACACTCTTATCGAGTACATGGTAATGTAAACACCAGTGAACTAACTAATATTTTTTTAGTTCCTTCAAATTTTCATCACATTCATCCATCAATATGTAATTAGATCCCTTATAAGTTAACTTGTTTATTATATTATATAAAAATAAAAAATATAAAAAAAATTGATAATATCCATACAGGCACTGAAAAAATAAAATATTATTTATTTGGGTGTGTCTTTTCAAGGTTTAAATAGCCTATGTCTTTAATGGATCCACTGATATACCCTCACGTGAGATAATATGACAAAAAAATGAATCCTTTTATATCCAAAATTCACACACTGAAATTTTTTTATACAGTTTTTCCAACCAAATAGTCTTAAATAAAATTTTCATGTGATTTTGACACTCTTAATTTCTCTTTGAATATATAAGAATATCATCTGTAAATGATACTAAAAAATTATGAAAGTAATATTTAAAGAATCAATTCGTTAAATCAATGAAGATAGTAGAGGTATGATTGAAAAAATGGAATCACTATAAATTTCATCAATTTGATATATTATATGTAATTATATCATTTTTATATCTACCATCTTAGCCCAAAATTTATAATTTACCTGGTTAAGGTAAATATAGTAAAAGTGTCGAGTTCACATAGTTGTTCAAACAAGTCATCAGTCTGGGGAAGAGGGTATTAATTCTTGATCGTGATCTTTTTCAATTCTGATTAATAAATGATGATTCATTTCAATCCATATTTCTTAATAGAAAATAGAATAGGGGATACCATGGTGACACACAAGGCCAAATGAACCCCTTATATAGGTTATCTTTATGTTTATTCATTAGTTCTAATAACTCAATTTGGGCCATTCTATAGGGAATATTTGAGATATTTTTTTCATGAAGTTGGAGATCCATTAAGAACTGAACAACAAGATTCCGTGGAAGACTAAAATAATCCTCCTTAAATAAATCAACAAACATCTATACAATAGCTATATAATTGATTATGAATTTCTCCTCAACAATATAATAAAAACACCATTATGGAATTTGAATGGAGAGCCATAAAATAGATGTGATCTCAATCACACATTCATATTTATCATTATATATATATACAATCATTTTTTTCTTGGAATGTCAACTTTGATATCCCTTCCTTAGAAATTGATGTGATATTTATATAGAGAAATCAAATCCATGTCTAGGATAACATCAAATTCAACAGGAGTGTAAATTAAAAGGTTTTTAGGAGACACATTCCCACAAACATTTACAATATATGAATCATATACTTCTTGTAAAATCATTATTCTATTAGGTTTTCTCACAATTAATTCAACATATAATTATTGGTTATAGAAATTAATATTTCTAGATATTTTCATGATATAAGGGAATTTATATAACCAAGATCAAATAAGATACTTTAAAATTTGAACATATATGTCACCACAAAAACTTATTTGTTCAATTTTCACTCATTTTGTAAAATAGAAATGGTTAGGATGACATTAAGATATAATAAAGTAGAGTTATATATCATTCAAAGGATTTC
The DNA here is from genome assembly GCA_963277665.1 of Viscum album. Classification (NCBI taxonomy): domain Eukaryota; kingdom Viridiplantae; phylum Streptophyta; class Magnoliopsida; order Santalales; family Viscaceae; genus Viscum; species Viscum album. Next base: position 479,405,604 of record OY728130.1, on the reverse strand, counting down.
TAAATCATGACACATTAATTCAATATATAAACCATTATTATTAACATAGGTTTTTCATGGCTATTATTTAAATCATTCATAATGGTTAATAAAGGAAATTTGAACCAACCTTAGCATATCGCAAGGGAGTTTCAAACATGAGATGAAAAAAGGACCATTATAGTGCACCGAGTGATGATCTAGTTAATCTTAGTGAACTATTTTTAGAGTTATTACCCATAGGTAAAACTATTATAGATCTAAATCCACTTGTAGTATCATGTTAGGGATGTTTTTATAATTTAATAGGACCCCTTTATTTAACATAGCTTTTTGAGAATAACAAAAAATTAGGATTATCCTAAAGGTTATCACTAAATTTTTGTTATCAAAGTTTCAAAATGATATCTAAACCTTTCTCTAATACCATTTATAATGGTGAAAACTTCTCATAGATATATATCACTAAATAAATGATCTATATTAATTAAATTATATATTGATACACACCATTATAAATTAGGTCTAGTTCCTTGGGAAATGTAAATACATGTAAAATTGGTTCATAGATGAACTAAATCATCTTTTCATAAGTTCTTAATATGTAGAACCCTTCTTATAAATATCGTAAAAAATAAATTTGTCCATAACGTACAGAAATTAAAAATCATAAAGGATTTAGTTAGATTCTTAGTAAAATTAAAAAATGGATATTTAAACATAACATGAGCATAATGGTACGATAGGACGATATTAAAACTAAAAACCTATATCATCAATATTATAAATCATAAATATGAGTTATGGTATCAATCATATAATTTTATAAGACATGAATAATAATGAAATCAATGATCATTAGAAATGAGATAATATCATTTTAATAATATATGTTTTTCATACAAACATATGCATAGAAAATCATTTCCTTCATAGGTAAGGATTATTTTGAAGGCTATAACAGTGGAATGGTTTAACTCCCCAAACCATCATAGTAGTTAAGCATTACTCCCATGATTTTCATAGTGGAACAATTCTGTTACAAATTTGGTTAACTATCTATTCTAATCATATTTTTCTCATGAGATATCAATTTTCATCCAATGCATTGGAGGAGATATAGGTTCCACCAATTCCTGGTTATAAAATTTCCACGACCCTTATTTATAAAATAACCACTAAACTATTTTATATCATAACCACAACCAATTAATTAAAACCATGCACATGTTTTCCACATGATTGTAAAAAAATTTCATATCAAAACCCATGAAAATTAATTGGTTTCATAATAAATTTACAATAGAATAACCCATGAGAATGGAAATGTTTCATAAACTTATTTTCACCATAAAATTAAATCATTCAGATAAATAATGAGGATATAATCATTGGATTATATCCATTGTAAAATTTAAGTAACATGAAGGGATTTTAGCTTAGATGGAAAATGATTTGGAGATTATTTGAAAGATTTATTTAAGAAAATAACCCTTTCACCTTGAAATAATTTATTTAAGATTTTAAAACATCCCAAAGTGTAAGAAATATTTTTAAAGTAATATTAGGGACATGAAGCTCAATATTTAAATCTGTTATTTTTCATTATGGTGGAAAATATCATTCTTGTTTTACAAGATAAAATGAATATTCTATTCAAATTTTTGGTAAAATAATAAAAAGATATATGGTTTGAATATGAATAGAAAATTCATATTAAATGTTTTTAATAGTTTAAAAATCTATGATAATGTATTTAAAATTCATTTATAATTTTTTAAATTTTTCTTTAAATTTTTATAGAAATCATGGACATTGAAGAAAATGTATTTTTGTCTAAAGAGATAATTAATGTCAATTTTTCTTAAAAAATCATCTTTAATATTGAAAAAATATAGGGATGAAAATGAAAGGAATTCATGTATCTTGATAATATAACCATCGGATATGAAACCCATCAGAATTTTGAGATATATATCATAATTGTTCATTATCATAATCCTAATCAGAGAAATCCCGATAAATAATGAGATTGTATCACAAAAAACATTTTCTTTAGTATCCATTATATCATAAGCCCCATGAAAGAATAAGATAATATAAATATTATAATATAATAAAAATAAGAATATTAATTATATAAAATTTCAATAAGAAAGTATATATACCATGAAAAATAAAAGAGTCAAGAATATTACAAATGTATCCCAAAAATAAATGATAGACTATAAATAACATACCATTAGCATCTGCTTATTTCATACATGTTAGAAAATATTGTATAATAAAAATAGGTTTATTATAAATATATTAATGAACCATAATCATATTTATTCATCCATATATTAATTATTATAACATTTTATTAGTTTTTATTAACAATTTTATGTTAAAATGGAATTTCATGTAATAACTACTTGATTTATCATGTAGGTTTTTATTTCAAAATTTTAGTTAAATTTACTTAATAATGGATACATAATATCAATACCATTAAACATGATATAAATATAATTATATTCATTTTATATTTATTTATATTAATCCCTTAACTTTATATATAGAAAATTAATTACACCATTCATTGTGACAATAGACCATACGTATGGATGAATGTTATTTCCATTTTATCATAGGATGGAAAGTAAAGAAGTTAAATAATATATAAATTTTCCAGAGTAATTATGGATTCATATACATCACATATATTTATTAAATATATCCTTTTTACCACCCATGTAATGTATAAGTGAAAAATGAATCACATCACTTTATGAGCTTATAGTCCACCGTACACACGAGCGACATTATCATATTCCCACAAAATGGAAAGTAAGATGGTATGTGTGATATTATAATTATATAAGTATAATTATATCATTAATATATTATAAATTTTTTAAATACATCATTATATCCATTTTTGAGGGATGGTTATGGAAAATGAATAAATCAGTTCGCGAGGTGGTAGTTTACCTAACAGATAATCAAAGGGTTCATTTCACACTTGTTGAAAGAGGAGAAAAATGTATACCATTATGTTAAAATAAAAAATTATAATTATATATTTTATAATAATTTTTTTATATTATTATGGATAAATCACATTTTGATGGATTAGGTGAAGAGATAATATGAAATCACATAGTTATGGACTATACCTCTTCTTCGGATAACCCCTTTAGGTTTACACAAAATGTATTCCTAAGAGCATTTCTTTATAAATATAGTTATTATAGTATGTGGGGAGATAATTAAGGTATATATTTGGTCATTTATTGTATAAACCTAATGGTTTTAAATTTTCTTAAGAGGAGATATTAAGGGGATCAATTTTTTAAGTGGGCGATATGATAGAGTCAAATTATTTTAATAGAAAATAGTGTACCCAAGTTTTAAAAATTATAGATGGAAACAAAATTGTTCATCATAGATAATTAGAGTAGATATGGTTGGAATATTCCTATAAAATATAAATTTTATTAGTTTTTAGGTAATTTTATCCATTATCGTTTTTAGGTCAATCCCTTGATAAACTCATTTTTACCATAATCATGGTAATTAATATTTATTATTTTAAATATTCAGTATTACTAAAACATATGTTTACATTATTAAATAATATTAATTATTCTTGTTATAAACATTTAATCTATTTTTATAAATTCCATTCTGATATGTGGAAAATTTTAATTTAAAATTAAACTCACAGACGGAATGAAAAAAACATTCCAAAGAGAAAAGTTTCATAAGTATAAAATGTTTTAATATTAAACATCAATAATAAATTCATTAAAATGACTTAAATTTAATTAATAAATATTTTATTGAACTAATTTTACATTAATGATATTTTTAGACAATATTTTCGTTTTTAAATAATTTAAAAACAGTTATTTTTAAATATTTTTTGTAATTTTAACTATACATCATGTCTTTCAAAAAATTATAAAAAATTCAAACCTAATATAATTTTGAATTTTATGTTAATAAAATTAATTAAATTTTATCAAATAATGTTTCTAAAAGTATCAAAAATTATTTTTATAGTCCTTTTACAAAAAAAATATTAAAACACATTTTTTTGAGTAAAATGTATTTTCGAATCATATAAAGACTTTTCTAAAAATTAATTAATTTTTTATCAATATATTTATTTTATATAAAACTATTACAAATATTTTTTAAAATTTTATTATTCCTATTCATACCACAATGTTTATTTTTATATTTATAATAGTTGTGTTAATATAATAATATAAATAGTATATCGTGGTTCGTTATAACTTTGTGTTGTAGATAACACATGTTATCAAAAAAATTAATTTTTTTGAATTTTTTTTCATAAAATCACATGGTGTTACAATGTCCAAAATATTCAAAGTTTGATTTTTTTCAATTTGGATGAGCTCTTAATTCATGGATTTCACCCCTGATTATTCCTTTACTGATTAATCAAAAGAATACGGTTTTGATTCTAATAATATTGTTGTGTTCTCAATTATCCTAATTATAATGATATATTGTGGAGATATGTGTCCCAAAAAAATTTCTTTGATTAAATATACATATAATCCTCTATATTTGACTCATTGTTTTCTCAGTTTATAAAAACTTTATTCCTATATTTCATATTCAGTTTCATCACTGTCAAATCAATATCTGGATTCTACAAAATCCAAAAATAACTTTTATTCTTCTTAATTTACATCTTCATGGATTATTTATCTAGAGTTACCATTATCTTGGTAATAAAAAATATTCATATCACTAGTTTTAAATATTTTTCTAGGACATTTTTTTAAACAATTTTTGTCTTTACTCTTTGATGTGTATCCAAAAAACATACCTACATCCAGTATATCACTATAAATTCACATATTTCTTTCCATATTCCAAATGAACTATTTTATTCCAAATACTATTATAGGCTTTAGTGATGGTTTAAATTCATTAATTTTTTTAATTCACTTTCTATTCTATATGATGGAAAAATTTGTGGTTCTTAGTGTACATATAAAGATGCACTACTTCTTTTAAATAGTGGATATAATGAAAAAAGTCTTCAACAAAATATTATCAATTTTATTTACTTGGATATTACTAATTTCCATGAATCTTTTCTATTTAAGATTCATTGATCATAAAATTTTGTTCTAAATTATATGTTTAATGAAAAAAATATCAACTTATGTGGATATATATTAAGTTCCATTGTCTTTTTCTAGAACATTCATTATTCTTAAAGTTACATTTTATTATCTTTATGGGATCATTTGATGAAGTCCAATAATCCTCCTTTTTTCACTTAAACATAGATCATTCAAAAAACTTTTAGTCAACAAAAAATAGAATAATGTACAAATCCAAATGAGTCCCATCCTAACTGATTCAAAAGACATTTTTGTGGACCAGATTTAATAAATTGGATTCTCAATTATACTTTGGAAAATAAGGGTTTCTCACCATCATTCCATATAATCATGAATAAAAAGTATTGTCTATATTCAAATTTAGTAGTAATATCAATATTTAATCCCATCCTTGAGAAATTTTCTATACTATGTTGATTAATATGAACAATAATATTGTGCCATTAAATGTTCCTATATTATATTGTAATGATATAAGTACTCTCCTTATTTCCCAACAGATATATGTTCCCATTAATTTTCAATCCCCACAAACAAAATTACATCCATTTCATTAGTAATGCATCTTTTGTTGTAGAATTTAACTTACAATCACGTGTACCAAAACTTAATTTCACTCTAAACATTATGTTTGAAGACACTAACAAAGATTAAATTAGTCTGACCACTCCCACTGACCTTTAATACTCTCTCATTTCTAAATGGAATAATTCCATTGACTCTTCCTTTTACATTAATGATTAGATTCACATTTCTTATAATTCATTATGAACAACCACTATCAAGAATTAATTATTTAATATTATTTATAGACTTCATATCTATCTCATTAAAAATAGATTTATCTTTCATATTTATCTTCTAATCATTACAGAAAATTCCATAATTAGTTGAGATATATAATTATATCCATTCATTATCTTCAGTATAGTAAATTATATCATATTTCACTTATTTTAATATATATAACCTTTTTTATGATAGAATTGTATTTTATTAGCCTATATCCACTCTTATTTTTATGTCATGGAAAAAACATACAGTCATTTCCCTATAATTTGTATCATTATTAAAAAAATACTTATTGAATCATATTCATAAAATTAGTTTCTATTCTGATTTTAAGGATATGTTTCTTTTCCCTTTTGAAGGCATCCAACTATTTATCCTTTAATGTAACTTTCAGCTTCACCATAATACATATTTTTTTCATAAGTAGCCTCAACATTGACACATCATTAGAGGAATATTCTTATTACTTCTATCTCTCAACATATTCTCTAATTTTGAATAACTTATTGATTTTTGGTATGATCCCGGTGATTGGAACCATATTTTTTATCACCTTCCCTAGGTTCATCAAATTTTATAACTATTATTTTTATTATTCAACGTGGAATCTTAAATTTTTTTACCCATATAGTTGAGTCTTCGAGTATCCATCACTTCCACTTCAAAACACCAAATTCCTGATTAAAAACATTTTTTTCAAACATCATCTAAAAACATAACAACTATGTATTATTATTTCGGACATCATTTTATATTTATGACTCAATGTTCTTTCTAAAATATAACACTTCTTCGTAAATTTTTTCGAAATAATTAATATTTTACTTCATATATATATGAATTCAATCAATGATATTTTTTTCACCTCAATATTGAACATGTAGTCTACTTTTTATTGGATTTTTATGTAATATTTTTCATATTATTCAAAAACATTATCTAGAAATTCATCATATGTATTAAGGATAGAAAAATAAAATGAGTATTCCACTAAAAATCCTCCAATATTAATGCTATTACTTATTGGTAAATAATGTTCCTCAATATAACTTTCCAATTCAACCTTGAGATCAATAACTAATTTAATTTCTTCAATTAATGTTTCTTTTAAGGGAAATGTATTCCTTTACTTTTATAAGAATTCATACTCAACATCCCTCACATAAATTATTTTTTGACACATATAGGTAATGTTACTAATATTTACATAATAAAAACATGATATATGTATCTTTCCCAAATTTTCTTGCTAACTCTCATAAACATTATAATGGTAAGAGTTATGAAATCATCACTAACATGTTATTAAATTTCATCCTCATAAACTATTTGTTTGTCAACTACTCTGAATTAAACTTCTTTTGATTAAAAATTTAATGAGATTTCCATATTCAATAACATTTTATTTGTAATTTTTTTATATCATGAGGATATAAATCCATAAGATTTACTTTTTCATGTGTGATCACTTTTGGATTTTAATTTTTCTAATATCTATACGATCTTCTTTACTGCATCAATATCTTTCATTTCATAAATGACATCAAATGTTTGTCTAAAAAATTCAATTAGATTGTTAAATTAACTATCATATTTTTTCACGTGAACTCTTCTTCATGTCATTATATATATTTTTTATAATCTATTAATTTTCCTTTTTAGCATTGTTTCCACCATTATAGATATATAAAATAATATCCTACATTCTTTTTGATATTGAGAAATCCTTCACATTCATGTATATCAGATTAGGGATTAACCTTTAAAAAAAATTATATAAAGTCACATCATCATTCAATAATATCAGATCTATTTATTTTATATACATATATATATATTATAGGATCCATAACTATAAATCCATGAGATGTTTCCAAGTAAACATCAAGTCTAGGAGATCATAAATGAGATCTCATTTTTTTTATTCCAAACATGATAATCTATGCCATCAAATGAGGGAACTACTATTGAATTTTTAGTATTCTATATGATTAGAAATTAATTTTATTTATTCATAATAAATAATTAGTTTCTTTAAAACTACTTATTGTAACCTAAGGCCCCACTATTCAACCTTTTAGGGGAATTGAAATAGGGTGGCTGTAATTTTTGATCTCAATATTAATTTAATATTTTCTTTGCATTTTCAAAGACACCAAGAAACTATCTAATTGAATAGAAACAAATGAAAACTCAAACATGAAAAATAATAATCATGTATGTAATGACTTTTTAATTTGTTTATCCACATTGGGATACATCTAAGGAGTATATATCAATTACGCGTTGATATGAAAAATAATAATTACATCACTAGTTTGTTTTTGAAATATTAAAACAACATAATTTTTAATTCAAGATTCAGGGACTATTCTTATATTACAATAATTTACTCCTAAAAATATTACAAACTATATTTTCAACATGAATGTTGAATTAAAAAAGATATCAATCAAGGTTATAAAACTGAACAATAATTAGTGTTCTCCATATTTCCTTTTTATTCACTTATTTATTTTAAATTATATATAAAAAACTCTTTAATTTAATAAATTATATTTAATAGAAACTAGTCCAATAAATATTTAATTTATATTTCTATATAGTTAATATATTTCCCAGTTTATTAAAAAACCTTCCATTTTTCTAAATATCCAATATCCCTCTATATTAGGTTTTTTCCTTTATTCAATAAATAAGATTACAATATATCTGGGGGATTTTGAATTTAGAATTTGTAATTAAAACATTATTCAACATCAATATTTATTTTCTACAGATAGATATCTTGGATCATATTCTATGAAACCACTATCATTTAATTCTTTTAGATATATTAGAAGATATTTTATAACTTCCATGAAGTTGAAGAAGTTCCATATCCTCAAAACTAAATGCAACCATTATTTTTTCAAACACAATGATATTTCCTCTATCCAAAACACCTATGTAGACTAGTATATCATACTGACCATGGATTATTCCTCTAAATACCATGGTGTAGTGACTCCCTAGGAAAATATCCCTTTAAAATGGATTTCTAAATGGGTTATCTATCCATTTTTCATCAACTACAGAAAACCCAGTATTCAAAATGCCTTCCCCAATGGTTTGAAATACCCATTATAGTTTATTGAAAAAAAATATTTTGAAAATGTAAAAACCTTATGCATTATATATATATACATATATATCATTCCTTTTTAGGAATACTTTTACAATTTTTAAAAACACATAAATGATCCCCCATTTCATCCACCATTATATGTATGGGCCTTTTCATTTATCAATGAAAAAAATTTATAAACGAAAATGTATTACAAAACTCCAATTTTAGATTTTATCTCACAATTGCACCAGTATTATACGTTCTTTAGTTCACCATGACATATTATAATCCTCTTCCTCAAACCATGACATACCAAAAAAACCGTGATGAGACTTATATTTTTCCATAGGGATCTTGTAATCCCAAAATTGCCTCTATAATGGAATCACCCTCAAATTCTCAATGTTTAACTTCATTATTCATCACAATTGTCTTTATAATGTCTTTTTAAATGGTTTTCATTCCATTTCAATATCTCTATGTCATTAAAGGTATATCTGAATCATTTTCTACCAAGACTTAGCTAGAATATCATATTTAATCCAAAATTATTCCATATTTATTTAGAATCAAAAACACCCAAACATTAGCATATATATCCATTTCTTGATCCAGCACAGTATCTATAGACTCGTCGTAGTGTGTGAATTCTTTTATCATCAATATTCTGAATGACCATTGATAAGATTACACAATATCAAATATTAGACATTCACTTCAAATGGAATTCAATTTGAAAAAAACCAATAAAACTTATGGTTATAATAAGGAATCCAAGAAAATAACTAGGGAATACTAATAGAAACATGTAATCTCAAAACCAGAATGATCTAAAGAATGAATAATGAATCCAAAACCAATAAATTATTTATAAGATATAACCTGAGACATAAGAGAGAGTTTTTCACATCACATCCCAGCTATAGGAGAACTAGTGTAAAGCCCTGAGAATATAATATACAATAAATAAGAAACCTAGATCCCATATCAGAAATTATAGTTCAGTAGTTGCACCTCACTAAAGGATAAGAACTGGTTGAGGGATTTCATACCATATGGAGGAAATTCACCCAACATGATCTTTTAAAAGAGATTGTACGTAATTTATAAATAAATCATCCCTGAAATGAGTATCTTCGGAATTATCTAACCCTATATATGATTTGGTGTCCCCACCAAAGAATAAAATCACTTCCAAAAGAGAACCAGCCATGAAATTATATTTTTGTGCAAAAACATGTTTTTCTATAATAAATTAAAAAACCATTTTTTTGGAATTTTTTTAATGAAATTTTTTTATTATACATTCAATAAAAATTTTATAATTTATATTTCATGTATAATAAACAATAAAAAACAAAAAAATAATTTTTTTTCTAAAAAAGTGATGTTTTTAATAAATTATTTCGTTCTAATTTGCCTAGTTGTTTTATAATTAATTTCTCAAAATTTAAAAAACAAAATGATAAAATAAAATAAATTTTTTATATTTTCATGTCAGAATCATCTTAGGGTTATCATTTGAGTATTTTTCTGAATAGATATATATTTTTATGAATGCTGAAAAATACTGAAATTAAATTAAAAAGTGCATTTTATTTTAATTTATTATATAAAGTTATATTATATTTTAAATTTTTATTAAATTTAAATTAGTTAAATTATATATATATATATTAATTAAATATAGGTTATTGGGATCAATTTAATATGGAAAATTTATTTAAAAACATTGAATGCCTTTGAATATTATCTCTTTAAAAACCCACTTTCTATTCACATCTGCAAGATTGTTTTTTAAATTAATTTTTTCCAATTATATGAATGGAATATAGAAAAATTGAATTCGTATTTGCAATAAAAATAATTTATATTATCTAATAAGATCAATGTATTTTTAACAAGAAAATAATAGTATAAAAAGTAAAAAATATTTACCATGGTTAAGGTGAAAAATTTATTTACATAAGGGTTTTAAATAAAATGATAAGTGTTTAAAATAACCCAAATCCTATAAAAAAGAATCAGGATGGTCATATTTGGACCACATACATTATATTATTTATAATGGAAAATTATTTGATGCATGTGCTCTGAAAAAATATGTTGGTGAAATTCAATCCTTTAAAAAAATTACAAGTGGGTCGCTCATCAAATTTATAAAAATACTCCCGTATTATCTCCAATTCACACCTTCTAACACTTTTGGTTTAGAAACTCCATGACCAAATCCATTCCTAAATTCACTTATCTCAACCTAAAATCCATATTTTGGACAGAAATAAAATCTAGGAATTTTATGGGTGCTAGCATAGGGAGGTTACTTGAATAAGAGGTCACGTTCATCGACGACCATTTTTTATATATTTTTTCCACGAACTCCCTTAATTTCTTTTACACCATGATGATATAATAACCTTAGTATCTTAAATATACTGATATATGTTTATGTTTTGTACATGACCCTCAACCATATCCACTTCCATCAAATGGGTTACAAAATCATTTGTCCAGGGTATAGTGGAGTACCCCCGATGGAAATGATGTCATTCATGTTTCCATTATCACTTGTAAAGTTGGAACATAATGATTTAATTATTACTTATATGTGAGATTTATGATTCTATTTTAATTCTGTAATTATTAAATTACACATACCATCATTTTTTTATTTTATTTGAAAATGATAACTTTGCTCATGTGTACGGAGGACTACCGCCTCACGACGCAATGTGATTCATTCACACATGACATGAAATTTTATAAGGATGATTTTAATATAAATATGTGATATAAATAATATAAAAATTATTCTCTAATGATAATTTATTATTTTATTTTATTTCATTCAATCAAAAAAAAACTTAAATAGCGTTCAAGCATAGGTATATCAAACCGTCTCCATGAATGGTGAATTTCATTTTCTATCAATAAATTATATATATTGAAATAAATAAATATATAATTAATATATATCATATTTATTTCCGAATTAACATTATATATATCATTAAATCATGATCAAATTAATAGGATTGAAAATTATAAATCAAAACATAGATGAAAAATAAAACAGTTATTACGCAAAACATTACATTAATAGGGAATTGTTAATAAACGTATAAAAAATGTAATAATAAAATCATATATGGTGTGAAATATTTAAATAATGTTCTTAAATATATGAATAATAGATTTATTTTTAATATACTATATTTTTAAACAAGTACAATGGATTTAAAGATTTAAGGTAAGGGATTTCTATTTGAAATTTCCATCTTTGAGACATATGTCATGTTATTCACCAATACTATTTCAAGAGGTGTATATAAAACAACTTTAAAATGTAATATAATGAATTTATTTATCATCATTATTTTTATATTCCATTTTATTTCATTACATCATGGGGTTACGATTCAAAATGTCTAAATTGTTATTATTTTGTTACAATCATGTCAATTATCGAGATTGTTTATGATTATGTTTCATGTGATAAACTATTATGTTACATATCTTGAGAGACTCATCAATTTTATTCTCCTCTACATATTCATGATATTTTAACATGATATTAAAATTTTCCAACTTTTTGGTACCTTAAATAATTGTGAAATGTCTTAATTAATATATGACTTTATTTCTCACTTAGTTCAAAAACCCACTTTTTTCTAAAATAATGATTTATAAAAATGTTTTATAAAATGTTTTATTATTATAGTATGATTTTTAGAATACTTTTTAAAAAATTTATTTAATGTAATATTCATGTCATTTTCCTAACAATAGCCATTTTTCTTTTACTAAAAATATGAAAGGAATCTCCATTTTGACATACACTACATGAGAGAAATAATATAATTTCAAGAATAATAATTATATTGAATATTATTTTATTTTATTCTATTTTTATTTTAAAATAAATGTATTTTCAAAATTATTTATTTTTTAAAAGTCTTTTTTTCCAAGTAAAAAAGAATATTTACCTTAGGATATGTTTTAAATTATCATTCAAAATTATTTTCCATCTAATATGACACATATTGATGTAACCTATGTATTATCATGATATGATCAAAGAATAAAATCATTATTCTTTATTTTAATGGTTTCTGTTTATGATTAAAATATGGTTAAAAACATAACTTTTTTCAATAGGTTATGAGACAATGAAATGTTTATGAAAACCATTTTATTTAAGGGCTTACGTTATGATGAATTTTTATGATCTTGTTGGACCCATAAATACAGTTTCCATTATGATATGGGTGGGGCATATATCTCCATATAATTAATTGGGTAATTATGGATAACTCATGTGTAAATATGTTATGAGTGAAACAGATTAAATGTTCAAAATTTTATGTGTGAACCTGATTACATGTTCATAGTCTTATATGTGGACCTGTATTTTATATCCATATAGTTATTATGCATGGACCATTTTTGATGTCTATACACTTATGTGGGGGCCTAATTTCATGTATTTAACATAAAGAGTTTTCCAACTTATATTTAAGCATGTTCAAAATGTTACAAGATGATGTGTATGCCAAAAATATGTCTTATTCCAATTTTATGCTCTCATGGGTCATGATATTTTATTCCCTTATGATTCATCTCTAAATAACATAAAATATTTATTACATGAATCAAGATTATTATCTTTTATATGTATGATTGTGGTTTTAAAATGTTAGGAACATGTTCTCATAACCATATGCTCATGTTATTCTTTTGTACCTTCCTTGTTTACCTTTTCTGATCATCTGGGATCACCCTTTCTTAGGTTTCCTTTCCCAGTTTATGATGACATGTTTATATTGGGTATATTTGTGAAGATTAATAAATGTGAATATATTTATGAGATAAAATGAAGATATTTCATGTATTATGAATATTTTGCTCCATGTTTCCAAATACACTAAACGATCATGGATTTTATGTGTGTGTGTAATTTATTGAATATTCATCTAAAAAATAAGTAATATCCATGTATTAAGAGTTGGTTTCCTATATTAATTCCACTCAAGATGGCCCGATAAAGGGGAAAGAAGTGTAGAAATAAAATTATACATCCATGGTAAAACCTCCACTATAGAAAAAATAATTGTCTCAAATTTTCAAAACAAGGATTTAATTAATAGAAAGTGTTATATTTATGGTAACATTCAGGTATATAAAAATAATAATATATTATTTTTAAATCTAAATGATTCAAAAATAAATTAACTGGCTCAACAACTTACCTCAAAAGTATTATTTAAATTTTTTTTAAGATTCAAACATCACAAACCATGGTATGTATAATAATTCTAAAATATGATGGGTTCTTTATAATCAATAAAACTAGGATATGTTTGGATAAAATAGATCCCAAAAACCAACCAACACTCATATGAATTATAAGTGGAAAAATAAAACTTATTCCAAAAACACACAAACACACAAATTTATACATACATACATATATAAATGTATAATTATGTCAATTATTTTTTAAGGTTATATATGAAAATAAACTAAAATCACAATAAAAAAATTCTATCATTATATGATATCATAGATAATAGAGTAATTATAAAAATAAAAAACATGTATTTATAATGGGATTATATCACTAAAATATATAGCAGTAGAAATATACGCTTCAATGAAGTGGAGGTGTAAGAATCAAAAGGGTTGGTAGATGAAAAATAACTCTTGAAGAATCAATGGGAGAAGTTTTTCCTATCACAAAAATTACCACATTGATTAAATAATTATGTTAGAAAAGCTGAAAGATATTGTTTTCTTATCCAAAAATAATGGTGGGAAACAATTCATTAAAAATATATATTTATTATTGGTTTCAGGGATTATAAGAAATCATACAACAACACACTCACCTAGGCACTCCATTGGTTCAAGCTCTATCTCTCTCCATAAATAATTACAAACACCCATATGATCTATATTATTACATATGATGTTCAAAAGTTCCATTTACCCATTGTCCATAACATGTACCAATGTCCAAGTAGCTCGATGGTCCATTATGTGGCTCTATGTCCCAGTGGAGTAGATTGTATTATGATGTGTCACTAGTCAAATGCATTATCGCACCTATAATAGTGATCTAACCATATCATCAGTCTATATTCTATGTTTTCCATTCCATGAATTAAAGTATCATGCTTCACTATGACACACTATGGTTATGATGTCCTCTAGCTACAACAACCATACATGCATAGAGTTGGATGATAGGTGATAGCACACTCATCTCCCTTTTGACCCTTCCACCTGGTGATGTGTTCCATGAGCCCTCACTGTATTTTCATCCTATTTTGTCGCATCATCTGACTTTTTCCAAAATCTTTATAGTCACCGATATAGAAAAAATATATCAAACATTATAAATCCATGAGGAAATGTGGTCTATTGACAAGATCAAGTGCACCCATCCCACTTTTGAGGTCTCCTATTCGATGATGGTTTTGGGTCTCCATGTTTCACCACCATTCTACTATGTCGATCCAATTTTTAATCCCTATATGTTACCTATTATCAAAAAATAATGCTATGATGGTTCTGTGGCCTAATGTCCATGATGTCTTGGAGTCTATGTGGTCCATATTCCCAATTCTATGTCCTAAAATCCCATTATTAGTGAATTGTTCCTCTACTATAGTACTGCTATAATACATACATCAGTGAATGCTATAGTACCTTATAAATACCCCCTACATGATTTGGATCTTAGGAAACTCAATGTAGGATTATAGGGGTTTACCAATCGACTATACACCCAGCTACTCATTAAATAAAAATATAGTAATGTTAATCCAAAATTTACTGTAATATTAATATTAAATATACTAATGTTAAAACTATAGTTATAAATAAATTATGATATATATGTATAAAAATTAATATATTTATTCATAATTATATATAAAATATATATTATTAACACAAGAATATTTAAAAAAATTTGAAATTTTTTTTATACAAATGTACGTATATTAAAATTAAACTAAATTATTGTTAAACTAACTAAATAAATGCCTAAAATTATCACTAATAAATTGGGACCTAAAAAAATAATAACATAAATTATATAAAATATTGGAATTTATAGTTTATTTTTTTATTATTATTCTTGATCTTATTTATGTTTTAATAATACAATAATTCTATTCCCTTATAGGTGATGCACAAGCTATAAATATCATGATTTATATCTATACGAATAATTTTTCTATCATTCCATTCTAGGGTATCCATTCTTAAGGGATAATATATTTGGAAAATACATACATGGTTCACAATAATTGAATCACACAAATCAAAATAGATTCAACAATTAAAAACAATATATATTATTATATAAATAAATTAGTAAAATACTATAGTTCATTGGTGTTTAATAAACACTTAGTTCATTAATGAAAATTAATCTCCTATAAATATTACTATAATTTATTTCTATTGAAATATTAAAAATCTATAACTAAGGATAAAATGTTCAACATCCATGTAAAAATTACCCACATCAACTGTGATATTCATAAAAGATAGTAAAAGATGATATATTACATGAATGAAAAATGATATCATTTACCATAATTTTATAAAAAACTATGCCTTAGAATTATTCCAAATGATTTGGTTTTACATTAGGGAATAACTCTTTAAAAATATTACTTTAATTAAGGTTATATGGATCATATATATATCTCCAAACAAATTTTGAGTCAATATACATACACCTATGAATAAAATTAAAATAAATTATATATTTTTTGAGAAATATATCCAAAAGGATATTGTTTTCTAATAGTTTTGAGTATGAGCCCATGGGCCTTTGTTTTATTAACATTTTTTTTCTTTCATAATTTATAATATGAACCTTGTATTTCAAATAAATATTTCATCAATTTTTATCCCACAAATTATATATGAAATGAAAAATGATTAGTATTTTTTTAAAATAATATAATCCTATAATTTATATAAATATTTTTAGTTAATTAGTTTCTTTAATAAGTAATTATATTATTATAATTAATTAACTATTTTATAATTGAATACCATTAATAAATTTAAGATAACACCTAAATAAAAAAGAGTTGTTTTATATTATAAATTACATATAATGGAAAAATACATTCCATTAAATTAAAAATGATATAATGTGATAACAAAAATTTGAAAATAATATAAATTTCACTTGGAAATACATATATTAATTTTCTCCTAGAAATAATACAATCAGAAAAAATAAAATGAAAATAATACAGAACATTTGAAATAAGTTTGGAACTTTTTAATTGAAATTTAAATAATATTGTGAGAAATTTTGTTGATGAATAATGAAGGAAGTAAGAGGCAGTGAGTATAATGATTATATGACTGTTAAAAAAGTAATTTAATAATAGAAAATTACAATTACTATAAAACATAGTGATAAAAGAACATAATAGATACAATTTAATAGAAATTATATAAATAAATATAAATAAGATAATACTATAAAATTATTTCTTATAAAATATAACATAAATAATGTATAAGTGTAATTTATTATATTCTATGAATTATCTAATTTGGTAAAACATTAATTTTTCTATTTATTTTTAATTATTAATATTAAATAATTTAAATTTTATTTTGAAAAACTGGAACTCTTTTTTGGGATCATCATCTTGAAATTAATAGGGGTAAATTTTTAATATTTTTCTAAAAAAGATGAATTTACATGAATAATGAAAAGTATATATTTCATGTGTATATGATATGTTTAATGACATAATTATGATGTAAAATAAGTTAATGGTTTATTAAAGAACATCACATCCAAAAATTTATTTAATGACTTAATATTTTTTTTAAAAAATATTCTACTTAATTTATAAACCTATAAATCAATTTTTAGGCCTAAATTATATTTTATTCTAAAATAAAATTATTTCATCCATTATATTGAATCAAATATTTCATGATTCCATTGATTTTATTAGTTCCTTTAATGTCAAAAAATATATTTTTTAATCAAAGACGGTTAATTTTTCAATGAATAATCTTTATCGATAGATTTATCCCAAATAATAAATTAATCAATATTTTTTTAAAAAGGGGATGGAGCCTCACTCGCCTGGCCACTCCCGAGCCCTCAGCTTGTATCCTAGGGTTTAGACCTTCTCCGACGGCGATGTTTCCTCCACGCTGCTCCTCTTGGCTTTATCCGGCGTCGATGCATCCTCCACGCTGCACTCTCTCGGTTTTTCTATCTCTCTCGGTGGACTCTTCCATCTCTATTATGGAACTCTAGTTTTCTTCTGTCTTTCTCTTTGCACTCTGATCATGTGTTCCATAGCTCCTCTCCATGTCAGATTTGGTGCATGGGATACACTGAGCTTTTGGACAAGAAGTTTGGTGGATGACAGATCTCCAAGCATTACCGGAGATGGACCTTCTTCCAAGGGTTTCAATCCCATGTCATGTTCAGGTATTGTCCTACTTTATTTTGTTTGGATTTGGTTCTCTCTGGTTCGGTATCTCCTTCTTTGTTACCTTTATTTCAGGTTTATCTTAAGGTTTTCAATCCCATATCCTTATTCGGGTTTTTTCCCTCTATCTTCATCCTTTATTTCTTGTTTTTTTGTACTCATCCTCGATATCGATGTTATTTTCTCAGTGTTTTGCGCTGATCGTTTCTCTGGGTGTTTTTGATGGAATGGTCGAAGTCGTTGATGACGATCCTCTGAGCCATGATGACGATGATGATGGTTTCTCTAGGATAATTGTATGGCATCTCTCTATGGTGGCATTCTTATCTGTTCGATGATGGTGTTCTTATCTGTTCAATGATGGATTCTGGTGTTGCTATGAGGTGAAGATGATGGTGTTCATGGGGGAGATAGGGTTGGCGCCTGGGAATCCGGTGGTGGTTCTCGTTCAAACGGATGCGGTTTTTGGTGACAACGAGGTTGATGTTTTGAGGTTTTTATTGTTTGGGAACCTTCTGTAACTGTTTTGAAGATATTTTCTGGTAGTCTTTATGATGTTCTATTGGGAGTTTCTTGGATGACGACATAGGATTCTAGGGGGAAGCTCTGCAGGCAGGGATGGCTCTATGGTCTCCATCGATCGTTTCCATACTGGTGTGATGTTTGGAAGTCAATGACGAGAGTGTGGGATGGGACAGTGTCGATGATTGTGGCAGTTCGTAATGATGATTGGCAGGCGACACATCACCGACTAACGCGAGTGAATCCCAGATCATGATTTTCTCGGTTTCTGATTTCACAAAGTTTCTTTCTAAATTTTTAATTTCAAATAGGTCTATGTTTCCAGCCTAATGTATCCCGCCTATGTTGGTTACCACTCAGCCGTAAAGCGGGTCTTTATAAAATCAAATAAAAATGAGTTTTCAGTCAGTCAATATTATTTTAAAGATACCCCTCCCACTTTCCTCTATAAACAATCCTCTAGTTTTTATCCACAATAGAAAAAAAATCTTTTTTTACAAATATATTATGATAACAGTCTCAAAATCCTCTTATACACATTCTTTAGTCTCATTTTTAGCCAAAATACCATTCAATTAATCCTTAATTCTCATTCCGAATGAGGATTGTAAAGGAGAAGGTAAGGATTTTCATAAAACATGTCATTTATTTTCATATCTCTCTCTCCATTTTTATAAACATTTAAAAATTAGTATAACTATTATATAATTTATTTATGTAAATAACACATTTATTCATTTTTACCTATTTTTAAACTCTCAAAAACCAATCATTCACCCATTATAGGTCTATACCACCAATGTGAATGATGATGTTTTATTTTCACCTTTTTCTTTCATGGATAATTTTGAAATTATTTTTCTATATAATTATAATATCAATAATGCAATTAAATAATGTTTAATATTAGAGGATGAAAAAATTATTTCCACATTCAATATATGGGAGATAAAAAAATGATTATTTTAACAACATAAAATGAGAATATGGAGTCATGTTTCTTAATCTATTATAATTTTGAAAATCTATTGATATTTGAATTTTTAAACTACTATAATGGAATTATAACCATTACCTTGACACTAATAGTGATTATATAACCATAAGAACCTTGGACTGTCACCCCTATACATAATTTGTGTCAGAATAATGGACCAAACATCACTAAATGAACTACATAAACTACATGAAACTAATATGTGAAGAAAAAGGATTAGAAAATCATATATATATTGAAATAAAAATGAAAATGGTTCATAATTTGGTAATTGATAAATATAATTTTATCATTTTCGAGGTTAAATGATATTAAAAGTGTGTCGAGATATGGGGAAATGGTTCATAATCCTTCCCCGTTATTTTAATATTTATTAATTATGATCTCTTATAATATTCCTCATTGTATACATACATTATTATAATTTCAATATTAATCTATTATTTTTTATGGATTATATATTATTCATCCCGTATAATAGAACCATTTTGATAAGATGTTACTATGCCAAACTATGGTTTCCCCTTAAAAATCTCTATTTATTTTGAGTATTTTTTATTTGTAAATAAATTTCACTACTATATATCATCTAAAGTCATGAATATATTCAATAATATATTTCCTTTCATTTTCAATGCATTATATATCTCATTATCACTCTCGTATATTCTTAGTTCACACATTAGATTTTTTCAAAGAGATTCTCATCTCAGTATCCATTATTTAGGACATCTTCTATATTATCTCCCTATTTTACATTATATAGTGTATATTATACCCTTTTGTCATATTTTTATCATAATTCAAAATATATTCATGGGAATTCCAATTCCAATTCATGTACACTTTGTTATTGTATTCTTTTAATAAATAAAATAATTCGTAAGGTGTTTCTTAAGTCAACTTCCATTTATTATGTTATACTCTTTCTTGTAAAGGATCCATACAAAATAGAAGAACATGGTTGGTGTAGAACCATATGGTATTTGGTCAAATTTTAAGGATAATTAACCAATTATTATTGATGAAAATATCATAACATATGAATTTATTTCCACCAAATATTTACATAGAAACCCTAGAACTAGGTAGGGGATCATTTCTTATTAAATTCAGCACTAATTTAAATAGATTATATGAAGTGATACCACATCTTAGGATCTTTATTTGTTTTTTTTATTAATTATTTTAGAAATGTTAATTGGATTATCATCATTACGCTTGTAGGATCGAAGTGTAAGATCCCGTAGTAGTGATCCAAGTATACTCCTTTGATCTTAGATTGACATTAATGGATTTTCAGGTTCTATCATGGAAGACCAATTGTGTTATGTTGTTTATCATGATTTCTTCATGATCCTATATAGTTAAAAGTTCTCTTCTTGTTTTTGATAATATGAGAGAGGGAAGAATCAATAGTGGTTTCTAGTGTGAAAAATTATTTTTAGTTCTTAATTAAGACTAAACAAAAGACATAAAAACCTATTTATAGAGTTAGGGATTAGGTTAAACAATAATTTAACTTCAGATAATCTATTAAATAATATAATAAATCTTAGCTAAACCCATTAAATTTAAAAATAATAATAGTATTATTATTTCATGGAATGTTCTAACCAGAACATTGATATATATTATTTTTTTTATTACAAGTTAATATTTATCATTGATCACATTCATCATATGCCAACCTACATGATATTTATCGATTACCGTAATAAATTTTTATTATATAAATTATTCAAATATAAATATTATATTCACAATATGGAGAATAATAATTTATTATATATTTAATAAATAAAATAAATATTTATTTAAGTTCCTGTAAAAAATATTATTAAATATTTTGAGATCAATAAAACCTGAATAAACTAATTCCTCAGTCTTGAGAATAATATTTATTACATTAATTGAAGTCAAATATTATTAATAAATATCAATTGAGACACTGGGTGTATGACCCTATAGAGTTTGTTCTTGTTGGAATTATGTGGGCTTCCTAAAGTCCAAGATGACTATCTAGAAATGGGTCTCGAAACCCAAGATAAAGAAGTAAATGTCGTAACATTGAAAAAAAAATATATGGGCGCTTATGGTGTAATATAATCCCTTTGAATCAGTTACTCATCAATCAGATGAAACGTCTGTTTCATCATCCCATATTCTTAATATGTATTTCTTTGAATATCTAAAATAAACTATTTTTTTTATAAAAGAGGTGACATGAATTGGTCACCCAATTCACACCCTAATGAAATTTATTAAAATAAAAATTTATAATTCATGAACAATGTATAAAGAGATAACACCATCAAGGATTGATGGAAATAGAAGATGAAATTTCCAAGTAACAAAAAGAAAAATATCAATTTGCATAAAATATGATCGAAACAACCCGTTATCAACCAGTCCATGATCACCATAAAGGGATGTTGCATGGAACATGTTTTACAATGGGGATATCACCAAGGGATACTTCATTAACATTACTCCTAGATCCTTATCATGAAATAGTGAAGTACCATGCTGTTGTAGCTTTGTGAAAACATTAAAATTCATGAGTTCCATCATCTCGGTAGCACAATATAGTGGAATTTAGTTATTGAACATGAAATAAGAAATCCATAAATTTATACATCCAATTCAAATTGAATATCATCATTCAACCATGAAAAAGTTGAGATCCAAACATAGTAAATAATTTCTGAAACATAATCATATCCAGTCGTGAATTTTTCTTATGCACTAGAATTTAATGTTTCGATTATATTACAATCAAAGGGATGTGATATCAACTTTCATTAATATTTTATTGGAAAATACTTCCATGACATATTATCAATAACATTTCATTTGGGATGTACCAAATGTGATATACTTCCCACAAACATATGAAATAACGGTTTTGGTTAGTAAATCTATGTGTGAGATTCATGAAATGAATGAAATATAATATTAATGTCTATGTACCATCACCCAAACATAAAGATAGATATATCTAATGGAACATAATCAAGTTAAATTCTTACATATGGGTTGATTCTCATAATCTCTCTTCTTGTAGATTACAAGTGTAAAATTCATGAAATGAGGTCTCATATGATTATGAGTACTCATAATTGACTATTAATATTCTATATATCCAATCATAGTCTTTTGTTTACTATATAGCCATATATGAGAATATTATCATGCACTTTCATGGTTTTAATCATAGAGGGTAACTAATATGACCTTATAAATGCAAAAGATACCCATGGATATTATTACATTAAATTCATGATGAAAAATGAACTCTTTGTAATAAGTAATTTTATTAATATCCACTTCATTGAATATAATTCTTTCCAAAGAAAAAATTATAGGTTCTAGAACACCAACTCCAATAGACTTCCACTTGGACTAGAGGCAACCGCCTATGACTTTTAGTATACTATATCTCAAATTATTATAAAATTTCTACCAAGTAAAGGATTTAGTGAATATCCACACCACATTTTCTTTTGTGAATATTATTCCCACTATAACATCACCAATATTCCAAAAAATCCATTAAGAGATGATAATTTTGGTGTATGTGATTCATCTACTGATATGAAATTAACTTCTTTATAAGGGACACCATGGTATTTTTATCAAAATATAGTGCGATATGAACATTACTATTGGGTACAATTTCAATATCGTGGATGAATTTTTGTTTCTAAACTACTCCATTAGCTGCCTCAGTAGCCGCAACATACTCAAAATTTCTGGTAGATTCTATGAATATAGATTTCGTTGAGCTCTTATGGATCACACTACTCCAATTGAGTGTGAATATGTATCACTCTTATAGTTTTAGATCATCAACATCTATTTGGAAACCATAATCTTCTTATCATTTAATGACTAGTTCATCATATCATCTTTAGATCATGAAAATAACCTTATTATTCGTGAGATACTTAGAGATAGTATTAACTAACATCCAATGGTGTTCACAGAGCCCATGGGCTATCATGAAAGAGGGATATCTCTAAGGGGACTTGGGTCTTCGCAAAGCACTCATGATTCGCGAAGTACCCTCCATACACATGTGAACCACATGCTAGAGTATGGTCACTGTGTTTTGGGAAGCACATTTATTTGTAGTGCTATGATTTGGATGGTACCCTCGCTCCGCGAATTCCTACTATGTGAAAGCCTTTCTACTTCGCGATGCACCCTTCACATAAATCTATACCATATGCCTAGGATAGGCCACCCCACATCACGAAGCATACCACTTTCCAGAGTCCCTCAACTACCTGAAGCACCATAGATTCACAAGGTCCTTTCCCATGAACCCATTTTCTTCACAAACCCATCTCTTGTATGCCCCTCTCGGCTCATATGAAGTGATTTCAAGGTTCCTTGGGTGATGTTTCACATTGCATTGCTTGGAGTCATGATTCTTATCATAAACACGCTAACGACTATTTCTTCTTCGCATAGCCATGAAAATGAGGGCACCTCAATGGATCAATCCATAGAACCACCTCACCATGACATTGCTGACGGCTTCCCTTTTTTAAGGGTGGGTGGGTATCAGTTTTGTATGTCCTATGAGTGTGGAGTAAACCCACCTCATCCGAGCTGCAGGATGTAAAACTACCAAGCACCATCATCCTGAGCACATGATTTTGAAATATGGCCTCTCCCCATGCATTATACATGGGTTTCCCCACCTTGGACATTCTTCACGCCCACTCGTCTCAATAAGAGTGATATCTTCCTCACATGTAATGAGATTATCTTTGTTAGAGCAGCATCTATCTATCATATAGGCAACAATCTTGGTGTGTTCCCCTATACTTTCTTGTGGGAGGTATAATTTCTATTACTCTTTATTTTTCTGTGAAAAGACTAGAGGATATATGGGAATCTATACCATTGTTACCATGTCCATCTCCCTGTGGGAATTATAAAAATTGGTCCTCCATCCCAGAGAAAGTCCCAATATCCATCTCCCTGGGCTACTAACCACTTGTAATCCCAACTCAACTTTCTGCAGATGCACCTTTCATGACATGATCATCGGGCCTTTTTACCTCTTTTTCTCACAATTAGACTGACTCAATTGGGATTAGAGTAAGAATTGACCATGGAATGCTTCTCGGGATGCCATATCATGTATGTCCTAAATCACCCCAAATTATGTGGACTTTAATCCTTATCTCTTTGGCAAGGTACATAGAATGCCTCCCTGAGGATCAAGCCTAACACCTACTTGTCCTAACCCCTTCACGTCGGGTCACATTTATCCCACATGACATTAAAATTTATCCCACATCCCAAACTATGTGAAATTTGATGCTTGTCTCCTAGGAAAGGTATGTAGGAAGCCTTCCTGAGGTTCAAGTCCAACACCAACTTGTCCCAACCCCTTCATGTTGGTTCACCTACTTCCTACATGATGTTAGACAATATAATCCATACGGAACTACGTGTACTTGGATCCCTGTCCCCTAATAATGGTATGTAAGAAACATTCCTAAGGTTCAAGATCAACACCCATAGGTCCTGACCACTCTACGTTGGTCCACCCACATCCCTCATGACATTAAACTGTACTCCCCCTTATGTTCTTCATGATGTTAAAATATATGTTTCCAAACTGCGAGGGTTTATAACCTTGTCTCCTTGTCATGCTGCGTTGGAATCCTCCCTGAGTTTCAAACCCAACTAGTGGTAAACCATTGGAACCCCAACTAGTAGTATGTGGTTAGAACCCCGACAAGGGGTATGTCGTTAGAACCCCAACAAGTGGTATGTTGTTAGAACCCCAACCAGTGGTAATCCCTTGGAACCCCAACCAGAAGGAAGATGTTGGAACCCCAACCAGCGGTAAGTCATTGGAACCCCAACCTTGGGTAAACTATTAGAACCCCAACTAGCGGTAAGCTGTTTCAACCGAAACTAGTCGTAAGCTAGTGGAACCCCAACCAGCGGTATGCTGTTGTAACCCCAATCAGTGGTAGGCTGTTGGAACCCCAACCAGCAGTAAGCCATTGGAACCCTAACTATAAGTAGGCCTTTGCAATTGCAACCAGTGGTAAGTAGTTTCAACCATAACAAGTGGAAAGTGGTTGGAAGCCCAAACAACGGTAAGCTGTTGGAACCTCAACCATCAGTAAGAATTTTTAATCCACAATCAATAGTATGAATTTTTAGTCACCTTTATTGGGACCCACATCTCTGATCCTCCCTCAGACATCACTCCAACCCAGACTGATAACCACACGTAAACCCCAATATATCGTCGGGTCATTTTCTTATGTGTACACCCCGATTGTATAACCCCATCACGAACTATGAGGACATTGATTCCCCGCCACAGGGATACGTAGGCGGTCTCTTTGAGGCTCAACCCCAACATCACCATTGTCCTCATGATGTTCTTATCTCATTCTTCATACACTCTCAACCATTCATATCCATATTGATTCATACCTGGGCTGCCACATCCGGGTGAGAACATGTCACCCACATTCTTACTAATCCAAGCAGCAATTGGG
Organism: Viscum album; assembly: GCA_963277665.1. Classification (NCBI taxonomy): domain Eukaryota; kingdom Viridiplantae; phylum Streptophyta; class Magnoliopsida; order Santalales; family Viscaceae; genus Viscum; species Viscum album. The sequence continues at coordinate 479,379,016 of OY728130.1, read as the reverse complement.
TAACAAACCACGTGTTAGCCCTAATATCAGTGTTCTCTCTCAGGACTACACCCATTTGACCCACTCTTATCAGTATTCTAGTAAGTTTGATCTGTCTCCAATAGATATTAAACATGCGTAATACCCTATTCTAAATATTGTAAGGTGAGTAAAACCTGAGATATATTCCTATGGAATTTAATTCCTCAGAGGCAATGTGGGATTCCTTGGGCTTCGACGCCCTCAATAAGCCCAATCATAAAAGGAAGAAACCCAAATGCATCAGTGTTCCAGTATGCATACATGCCATCAATGTCTAACGTGGCTACACACCCATTCGAAGGTTGTTTCCCGGACTCAAAACCTTGGAAGTTCCAGACAGAAGCAGCGTAATTAACCAGAATCCATTAAGACATGGCACTAGAAATATTTTCACAAACAATGTCTTAATCATTAAGGGAGACCTTGACCAGGTGATGAGTTCTGAGGAGGAATCAATGGAAGGATGAATTGACATCCCATCATCCTGTTTCGATCAAGGAGAAAAAGTCTCACAATAAGGGATGGATGTTGAACCCCTTTGGAAAGTGGGAATGTAGGGACACAATCAGTGCATCCTCAACATACAGATGTGCACCCCAATGAAATGGTTAGAAATTGAAATGGTGAACCTGACATGATGTTCATCTCCTCATTGTGGAGATTTGTAGCATTCGATACATCAAGGGATTATCATGTCACTAGACCCAGTTATCTGGTGCTAGGTCCCACCAAGAAAATAGTGGGCCTAGTGTGAAGCTCACCAGAAATTGGGGAAGTTGAACGTTGGACATCCCGGTCTATGACATTGTTAGTGTGGATCCATATTACCATCAATGGAAGAAAGAATGGTGTGGGGGAACTATACATCAATTTTCTTTCTTTTAGAACTAATAGTGGAACCTCCATCCTTTTCAGTACCCAAGATGTCATGAAGGGAAACTGATCACCACCTACCCATTAACACATGGGATAGGAAAAATTAACATGGAAATCCCTTGAAACATTATTTCCTCTACGATGACCTCTACGTACATGACCATCAGGCACCCATACCCCATCACCCCCTCTGAAATCATTTAGATATGGGTGATTAATGACATTGTTCGATGATACGAGGAAAATGAGATTATTCCAACTCGGGATATGGCATGACAGGACTTAGAGGTTTCTGTGCCTCACCATCACCGCAGCCCCCAAGGGTCATTTAGGGAGCCACTACTCCCAAATATGACCTAGAATAATATTTGGAGCCTCTCCCTGGAATGATTCAATGACTCCCACCCCTACACCAAAGAGGTGAGGGATGTACGAGCCACCCTCGATATAGTCCTGTCCCAGGGGCTACCAATGGGGGCTCCCACCAAGCCACGTCAGCACCAACACCCATCCCCATAAGATAAGGATAAGGTGAGTTATGAACCTTCACCACTAGCCCCAATATGGTAAACATGATGCTAGCATTGGGAACAAGATGAAGATGACTCCCACCAAAGGGTGTCATCATTAATGGTTCCAGTGGCTTGTGTTACTGCTGAAGCATACTGTGAATCTCTCATTAATACTGAGAAGGGGATTCTATATGATATGACTAGATCGAGGCCCCAATTTCCCCACCAATAGGTTGGGAAAACTCTCCTAGTTTTCAACACAAGTGGAATCCTTTGCGGGAAGATCTGCGGCGTCAACATCTTCTGCATAGGTCCTCCCTATTCCATCATCAATGAGAGCACATGTCCATCTTTCTCCCAAGACAACTGTGGAGATCTTCCCCATGCCACCATAAATCCTCGAGAAGTTCCTACCAACCGTATTGACACCCAGTACAAAATCCACTTTTGTACCCATGACCTCGGGTTTGGAGTCATTCCTCCGGTCACAGGTTGCTGATGTGAAGGTGCTACCTGTTCGGTCAACCGTCAGCATGGGGGTCTTCCCAATGTCCTTACAGAAACTGAGTAAGGTCCTCCTAATCCCAGAAATTATATAATCTGAGGTCTACCTCACTTCATTGGCACCCATCACGGAGGTCCTACCCATGTCCATCTTAACCAGTACAAGTTCCTTCATCATACCAACGCTGCCAAAGGAAACAAGCATGGATGCCCTACCCATGCTTCTACCTACTCTAGTGGAGGATCTACTTCCCCCAACACTTACTGGAGAGATTCCCTCCGTGCATCAACCAGTAGACATATAATTCCACCCCATTGTCCCTTTGAGATTGGTCTAGGTGCTCCCTACACTCCGTCTCACCCAAGAGTAAGTCCTCTCCACCCCTACATCAATTTGGCCTAAGTTCCACCTACATCCAAACACCTACCCTATCGCAAAGATCCACCCCATGGTAGGAGGGTGGGTCACCGATTCCATAAGAAGAATACCAAGATTATTCATATCCTGATTGATCCTATCTAATTCTCAGATTATTAGGCGGAATGCGACTCAGAAATGGAACCCTCACCTCGATCCTCTATGTAAAGGGATGGGGAAGGAATGATGAGTATCAGCCTCATTCTTCAGGAAGGTGAGGTCCACCAGATTCCTACCTCCCTTCATAGATAAATCTAGGGGGAGGAAGATTTGTCCTCTTTCTAGGGCCTGGACATGAAACCCCCTCTGTCATCCCCAGGATCATTCTCTACCTCAACCAGAGATCATAGAGTGTTATTCTAGGGAAAAATGGAGGATGACCAGAAGAATGACCCACCATTAGTAACTGCAACCCCCACACCAAAACTGTTAGTCTCCAGTCTGTATTTCCAGGATGTGTAGCTCAACCATTATATTCATCATTGGACAACCTTAGATGTGGTGGAGTATCATCTCATTCGCCATATTCTCCACTGGCGAGTCTACCATCTTAGCGGTAATATTTAGTGTCATTACCTGTCCTACAGCTACCCTAGTTGATGAGTGGGGAAACCAACGGTTGGATCTCAAGTCTGATCCAAGGATTTTTTGGGGAATTCTTGTAGGGGATCATTTCCTAGAGATGATCTAGCCAATCACAACCACAAACTTCAGAGCGCCATAATTACTTACCCAATATGAAGTCATATATTTTCTCTAAACCCTCTGGGCGATGCAGTTCATTCTCCATTATTAGTGAGTGGCTTACCCCATGAGTCAATAACACATTGAAGATATCAATCAACAATTCATCATGGTCTACTTAGAAAATTCTCCCTATGGCCCAGCTCCCTTAGTCGCCCGGTCACCCCCAGACCTTAAAGCAATGTTGCGTTCGGAGCTTTAAGGTGCTCCACTAAATTATAATGGATGGATCCCCCAGGTTCAGTTCTATGGTTGGAGGTAGTATGCTACCCTTCATTTTTGTTCTATCTTTCGTCATCCTGACTTAACCTCGATATTGTGGATATGCCCCCAGGTAGAGTCGTGGTTAACATGTCCGACCTATCAGAGGGAGAGAAGAAGCTAGAGCTCCTTGATGAGAACATACCCCCTAAGGGAGTGCAACAGATATTGGATCCACTGGGAAGGGTTACTCCCCAGTGAAGAAATATTTTGGTTTTTCTCGTGCCCAACGATTCATTAGTCCTCACCTAAAATCCCTTTAATGGCAAAGAGTATCTTGGTGCCATCAAACCCTCTCACCCATGTAGCTCTGTGTAGAGAACAGAAGATGATCCTGAAAAGGCCACATTGTGTAAAAACACCAAGGAGCATAAGAATATGTTTGATGACCTCCTTGATGAACACATTTCGGAGTGGCAACCAGACTATGATGATCCTCGGCTGGGGCCACAGGGGCAGATACAACTTCCCCATTGTAAGTTGCCTCTGGGTGACCCTAACCATCCTACCCATAGTGATAGTTTAGAATCGAGAGATTATGGGAAGTGGGAATGGTATGTGTCACCAAATCCACTTGAGGGGCGTGAAAATACTTGGGATGAAACTCAGGTTCCTCCAGCCACTATGCAGGGCATCCCAGCAGCTGCTCCACAAGACGCTGGGCCTGCTTATCATGTTGAAGAACCTGCCAACACAATGGTGATTAGGGATCCCCATCAAGATAGGAACCCCCACCCATATGATCCAATGGAAGCACTCATTTCCTGTGTCAAGGATTTGTAGACTTTAATGGTGGAAATTCCACCTGGTGGTAATCCATATCCGGCATGGGTGGATAATATTCCAACAACTGGAGGTTTTGATAACCCCAAGTTGTCCCCTTTTAATGGGACATGAGTTCTATTACAAATTTTAACCATTTAATCTCAAGATGTGGACATATGCTGGGAATTCCATCACAACAAGAGGCCTCCAATCTATGATGTTTGGAATAGACATCGGAAGGGACTGTGTTTTTCTGGTACAACTAGCTACCCATTGGGTTAGTCGCTGGCTGGGAAGATCTCTGTGAACAATTTATTTATCAGTTCATCCCTACCACCCAAGAGATCAGTATTACAGACCTCTTCAAATTAAAGAAGAGGCCTGAAGAGCACATTGAGGACTTTGTCGCCTGATGGAAAAGCCTCACCTACTCCCTAGATATGCCACTGAATCTGAAAAAACTACTGAAAATGTGTGTGGAGAATATAAAAATTGAACTGGTACCATTTCTCATTACTCAAAATTTCCTTGGGGGATTTCGGGATTTCACTAATAAGGCCCAGTGTCTAGAGGAAGCCTAGCCGCAGGCCAATCAGGCCCGTCTGTTGCCTCCTGTAGTTCTTGCGAGAAGAGCTGCTAAGGCTGAGCCCATCGTGGTGTCCCAAATAGAGGCCCTGAGGAAACTGGAGTTATTACCAGTGGAGCCACCTCAAAATCGTCACAGAGGCCCGCCACCTCAGGCGCAACCTCCAATCCAGCAGTGCCCACCTCGTAATTGGCAGGACCCCTCATGTTACGCGCCACCACAACTTCGGTGAGATATCCAGTTTCCACTTCCTCAACAGACTCATCCACCCCTCATTATGGCCAGTCTCCCATAGCCCCTTTCCTGGATAGGTGAAACCTAACCAACTCATTCAATGAGGCTCAGGTCCCCAATTATTTTTGATGTTTTTTGGAGTAGATAATTCTACGGTTTCCTAAATGCAGGAGGCCCGAAGAGTCGGATCCCACTGGTTTCCCCATCTACTGCCCCTATCACCAGATCCTAGGAAAAACCATAAACATTAATAAGTCTTTAAAGACTATACACAAGACCAGGTTGATAACAACATATTTAGGTTGGGCCCAACTCTGGAATATGTGGCATGTGGATTAGTAAATCCATACAGTGGTAGTGACATCGAGGGTGACTGGCATAAGGTTCTAAGATGTGGGTCTCTAATATATGAACATTGGATGGATCGTAATGTAGTCTCTCATTCCCATGGTATTATACATGCATGTTTTAATCATCCCAATCCTTCATAAGTTTCTATTTCATATGTATCCACTACTTCTATGTCGACATCTTAGCCTTCGTCTTCCCAGAAGAGAAAGCATAGGCAACGCATGGGAAAACAATGTCGCCCACTGATGCCATTGTCATCCCATACTATCGGTGACATCATGCCCCCAAAGATAGATATTATCCCTAGATTCCTTCCAATGGTGGAGTATTTTTCAAGTTATGGTCAAGTATATGCTTTGGTTAACATGGTGGAGCTAGTAAACCCCTACATGATTCCTCATGATGAGGAGCACCATATAGATCCTCCCATCATCCCCAACCGTCATCAGCGTCGATGGAGTTTTGGCTATATGATTCATTGAAATGCCTCGTTCAATATATCAAGATATTCCTCTCATTCCACCAAATCTAGACAGCAGGTCCAACAAAGAGCTCAAAACGCACAGCCTCCACATCTAGTATCATCAGGTTCAGCTTCACCACCGTTAATGTTACTTGATCCAGTAGAGACTCCATGGTCATGATACGATCAGCCACATTGCATTGTAGATAAAACTCAATAATCTATTCCTCATCTAGTGTTTGTTCTGCAGGATTTATCTATAGAGCAGTGAGACATTCCCAGCACAAGTCATCCACCAGTTCAGCCAAAAGGGCTCGTTATACCCCCCGATGCAGAACAACCTTTAGTAAGCACAAGGTCACGCTTGGCACAAAAGCATTATATACTTCAGAATATATCCAACATTACTATGAGGCTCTATATCCTTGGGGCTCTCTTCCTATTAGTGGATATGCATGAAGCCCTCCCCGAGGCTTTATAAAGTCCCCTCCAGTTTGAGACAGAGGTAGCAGCCATAAAAGCCTTCTATGATGAGACAGTCATGCATGCTGAATGTCAGGACATTATCTCTTCCTCTGGAGAAATGAAGGCTCTCCCATAGAGGTTAACATCTACCGACTAGACATAACCGACCACTTTAATGGAATGGAGGTTCATCGTTGTCTTGTCTATACAGGCTCTAGAATCAACCTAATCCTGACCTGAAAAAATAGAAAAATAGGGTTGTATGAGAATGATCTGAGTCCCTCCAACATGAAAATTCAAGGTTACGATAGGCCAGAATAGACCCCAGTTGGAACGATCCTCTTGAAGACACAATTTGGTGGCTTGGTAGCCAGCACCGAGTTCATGGCTGTCTCCGAGGACACTGCCTACAATGCGTTGAAGGGTAGGACATGGTTTCACATGCATGAGGCGGTCTCTTCATCGTATCACTAGTGCCTTAAGTACTTCCTTAATGGTCAAGTGGGTATAATCCAAGGTGACACGTTTATCTTTGCCTCTTATGTTTCCCACTTCCTGGATGATGACTATTACAAGATCAAGGACAAGCAGATTCAGGATAATGATGTGGAACATGCTACAACTCCGACCGACCTGTGGATAGACCTAGATGATGCCTATATTTTCCCAATCCACTGATTGGAGTCTATGAACCCAGGTCTGGGGAAATTCATTATTGTTTCTAGAAAGAGGGGGAAGAAAATTAGCAAGTCTAAGAGATTCCAGATGATTACCTCATATTCCTATAAAAATCATGCTCGGGTGATCCCAGAGCCCCATACTCCTATAAGGTATGAAGATTTACTCTCAATGGAAACAAAAATTCGTAATACTTTCTTGTTTCTTCAGACTGGGATAATCCAGATCAGGCTGACGTGCCACTATTGATTTTATATCATCAAGTGTGTACCCTTGGGCAGAAGACCATATGGTATTAGGTTGAAAAATTTCATCTCTATGGTTTCGGCAGCACAGGAACACCCCGATGCGGTCTCCACCACCGCTCAGGCTGACACCAGCTTCCCATAAGGATCTGTTGATTCAGTGGAATTTCCAACTACTGAGGATCCCACCTCCATGAATAAAGAATAATATTTGGATAATGATCCACCCACATTAGAAGAAGGTGTCTCCAACACGATTGATGAATTGGAATAGGTGAACCTCGGTAATGATACGGATCCAAAACCCACATTAAATAGTTTATATATGCTTGTATAAGAAAAAAAAAGTATGCGGACTTCTTAAATCGTCATCGTAATCTGTTTTCCTGTATTTATTATAAGAGTACTGGAATACAGCCTCAGGTCATCATCCACGACCTTAGACTTCCAACAAATCATCATGGGTTCAAACAACCATCCAGATAGATGAACTCGTCTCTTGGGGCCATGGTAGAGGCCAAGGTTGATTAGATCATTTGAGCCACCTTTTTCATGGAGTTCCAGTACCCCCGATGGGTTTCTAAAATTGTGCCCATCAGGAAAAATAACGAACATATTAGAGTCTACATCGACTTTCAGGATCTCAACCATCACTATCTTAAGGATGATTTTCCCCATCCTATGATGGAACTAATGATTGACACCACCATTGGGATTCAGGCTCCATACTTGATGGATGGGTATTCCGGGTATAACCAAATTTGAAATTCCCCTGAGGGAGAAGAGTCTATATCCTTTAGGGCACCACAAGTTATTTTTTTCTACCGGGTAATTCCCTTTGTTCTAAAGAATACAGGTTCCACCTATCATCGTTCCATGCATCACATATTTAATCCAATCCTTGGGACATTGGTGGAATGATACGTAGAGAATCCGGTGGTCAAATATCCCCAGAATCAAGACAATCTCAAAGACCTTAATAATGTGTTTGGCTTCCTCTTTTCTTTCCATCTTATGATAAACCCATTAATGTTTTCCTTTAGGGACACCACTGGAAAGTTTCTCGGCTTCGTTATCAGATATAGAGGCATCAAGATCGATCTAAGGATGATTAAGGCCCACACTCAGATGTCCCCTCTGAGCAATATTTGAGAGCATTGAGGTATTCAATGCCACATTGACTACATATTCCAATTCATTGCGAATTTGGTCAGAAAGTGTAACAACTTTTATCAGATCATAAAAATGATACTATCTATCTAAGGGATGAGGAATGTTAGACTACTTTCATGGAAATCTCTCAGTACCTGTTACAGCCTCCGTTCTTGATGCCACCCATTTCAAAAAATCAACTCATCCATTATGTGACAACCTTGGAAGGATATCATGGTGCCCTTATCACCCCTAAGAACAATGAGGGAATGAAGAACGGTATCTACTATCTCAAATGTATTCTCCTCGATACAGATACCAGATACTCCTATATCGAGTAAATCAACCTCGAACTAGTATTCACGGTGCAGAAACTGAGACATTAATTTCTACGCCATGAGATACAGCTAGTGTCTCGAGTGGATCCACTGAAGTACAACCAAAACCGCCCCATGTTGACAGGCTATCCAGCTCAATGGGTAGTAATCCTTCATCACATCAACATCAGGTTCGTCCGATAGAAGGATATTAAAAGGAAATCATTGGTATACTTCCTTTCCACCTATACAGCTCTCATAGACCAATCCCTCAACCTTTATTTTCCATATGAGGAAATCCTCTCAGTAGACCAAGTCATTCCGTGTTGGAAAATGATCTTTGATAGAACATCCCGAACCCCTGCTGGTAGAAGACTCGATGACCCCAGACTCAATAGATTAGGCATGTGTATCATCTTCATCACGCTGAAAATAGACATTCTTCCATATTCATTCCAATTTTCATAAGGATATTCCAACAATGAGGCAGAGTATCAGGATCTCCTTACAGACCTTGAGATGGTCTTTGAGATTGATTTTCCCGCACACATGTGAAAGGGGACTCTGAATTAGTCATCATGCAGATCAACGATGACTATGTCGTCAGGAAGCCACATCTCGTACCACTGTTGGAATGTACCCACCAGTTGATGGCCTAGTTCCCATCTCATCCCGAAGTTACCCATATCCCTCGATCCCAGAATGGTAGAGACGACACCTTGGCTAGCCTAGCTGCATCTATTGAAAAGCCTAATAAGGATGATTTGATTACCACATGGCACACCTGTGATTCATCGCCCCCATCACACCATATGTTGATGATAGCCCACTGGTAAGCCACCATACTATCGGTGCCTCCATTTTAGGACCCCATGGTACCCCTATTGTAGTGATGGAGGTGACTCCTAATGGAGGACCACCTTTATGGAGTACCTAAAGAACACTAGTCTCCTAATAGATCAATTCGAGCGTGAGAGAATCTGGTGCCACACATTGCGGTTTACCCTCCGGAGTGACCCAAATCTTGTGAAGATCCTCTAAAAACGCAAGTTGGATGGAGTTCTACTCTGTTTCATTCAAAGAGGTGAGATTTTATAGGCCCTACAGGAGGTTCATATCGGTTCCTGTGGGGATCATCAGACTAGGTGGAAACTATTTCACCAGATCGGGAGAATTGGGTATTTTTAGCCCTCCATGATCTGTGACTGTATTGTGTTTTTAAAGAGGTTACATGTGTTCTAAATAAATGATAATTTTGTGAATCAACCTCCATATCCTCTCCACACTTCCATGTACTCTGGGACCTTTACGGTCTGGGGACTCGATGTCGTGGGACCAAATCCATCGGCGATAGCATGCTATTGGAGGATCATCCTGACCTCTACAGATTTATTTTCCATGTGGGAAGATAAAGTTATGTTCAAGGTTTTCAAGGCCCATTCTATTGTTGAATTAGTGATCTCTAACATCATCTACCGATTTGGAGTCCTGCATGTTTTCCTCATAGATAATGGACCCAACTTCTGGGAATCTGAGTTGATGAAATTTTGTGCCAAGTACAACACTCGTTCTAACCATACATCCTTATATCACGCATAGGAAAATGGGATGATCAAGGCTTTCAAGAAAACCCTTTATAACATATTGAAGAAAATGGTTGTTTAGAACAAGATGAGTAGGTAAAAGAAACTCTCTAACAACCTCTAGGCTTATCAGAAAATGGCTCACAATTCCTCATAGGTGACCCCATATTCTCTAGTGCATGGGACAGAGGCAGTCTTTCCCATCGTTATTAAGTTGACTTAATTACACACAATTATATATGAGAAATAAAAACCAGATATGGTTGCTAAAATCCATCTAGCTCAATTGGAAGCACTCTGCAAGAACATGCTTTGTGCCCGACACAATCTGGAAAGGCATCATAAGAAGAAGGACATAGATTTCAACCAGAAAGTTAGCCTACTCTATATCAAACAAGGTGACATGGTGTTGGCCCTGAGAACACCAATGATACCTGGTATGAAAAAACCCAATCTATAGAGAAAATGGGAAGGACCTTACATCATTCACATGTTTTACCCCAATGTCGCATACTCCCTGGTTACCATTGATGGAGAGCGTATAAATCCTCCCACTAATTCCAAATTTTGTAAATAGCACTTTGCCTAAGTAAGATATGGTCTTACAAGACCATAAAATATAACGTCCTCACCACACAATGTTAAACTACATGGCCCTTATAGAACTACATATGAATTGATTCACATCCTCCTGGGATACATAGGAACGCCTGGACATTTAGTCCATTGGCCCACCCAAAAACTTCAAGATCTCACATTGGGTTGAAACCCATGGTGTGGTGTAGGATTTTTCATTCATTTATGCCGAGTTTATACTAACTGCACTATGTATTCCCCTCCTTGGTGATCTCTTCCACTTTCATTATCTCACATGATGTCAAACTACACAAGCATATTCTTGCTAAACACATAACCTTTATTTGGGCCTTCACCATCTTTCACATACTAAAGGACCCCCAAATTACATGGATTCTAGGCCCTAGGGATCTCCTACCATTTAGGGAAAATGTCCTCAAGGATCTTGAATGACACTTTGATACATGTCATGAATTTCATCTATGATCAATGGTCAAAGTTCATTTTTTGTTCTCATTTCAGATCACATGATGTGGATGAAGCATTTCAAATAAGTTCTACAGCCATCCCCTATCATTAGCAGCACCACTATGTGTCATAAATATTTGGTGCAATAGTTCATTTTCTCCTTATAACCCTTCAAACAACTGTCTAACTTGAGTAGGAGTGTTGATCTGGTCAGGATCGAACCCGCCTAATCTTTTTCCTTTATTTCCATACCCTTATATGTTGGGGAGAGCCTAATCCTATTCTTTATTTCCCAAACCGAATATTGCTCAGGTGGGCATATGATATTTGATACGGAATCACCCATATTAAAGGTCATGTATCTTTGGTCCGACCACTAAGACCTTAAAATAAGATCTTTCTCCATCTTCACCTCGAGCCGTGAAACTGCTTAATCGTTGGGACTTCCCGTATCAGGTCCCTAGACCTTTTCAGCCCCCTGACCCATGTTCCCATTTATGATTTTGCGGTGTGGTATGGGCTTAAATCTTCATTCATGTTGGGATTTTTTTTATGCCACAAATATCACCATGTTACATACCTCCTGCATCCCACATTTTTTCTGCATGACTTAAACTGCAAAACATATTCTAGAACTACATGTGGCTTTATTCCTATCCTCATGGGATATATAGGACCACCCTGACATTTAGTCTTTGGGTCCAGCCCTGTTTCCTAGACACCATCTCATCTTTCTTCCCCCTGGCCTATGTTCCTCAGTAAGAGGTATGTCTTGTGGTATGGTCTTACATCCACATTCATGTCAGGTTTGTAGCAGCTACACCACATACCTCTCCATATTGAGAGATATTCCTTCCCCTATTCTATACTCATCTTATCTAGTTGACTACTCATGAATTGGGCCCCTTGAACCTCTTGGATAGTGCACTAGTGTGCCTAGGAGCACTTTGGTTTTGGACCGAGAGAGTGGATTCTACATAGACATGTTATCTCCCATTTTCATGCATTATGTTCCCCTTTATTTGGGATTTCATCATCTTTCACATCCAAAAGGACCCCCAAATGGCATAGATTCTAGGACCTGGGCACCTTTAATCTACTTCGGCCAATGTCCCCGAGGATTCTGGATGACAATTTGATACAAGTCTTGCGCTGCGTATATAGTCAGTAGTCGGTGCTCAGTTTCTTGTTCCCATTTCAGGTCTAACAATATGTATAATGCATTTTGAACATGGTCAACAATTATGCTCCATCATCATGTCACAACTATTAATCCCTAACAATCAGTTTCATGATTCACACACTTTTATACTCCATCATGTCCAAGTGTAATTTTTATACTCTTGGTGTTATCCCTCACTGTGCGCTTGGGCGTTAAGAAGAAAAATCCATGGCATGGCTTAATTTGAGGCTCCACACCGTTTCCCCCTTTTTCCTCTATCCCATGTGTTGCGAATAATTTTTTGGTCTGTGTTTCCCTTATCGAGCACAACTCACTTGGGCTTAAGGATTTCATCATGGGTTGCACTCATTTAGAAGAGTCTCAATTCTCATGGTCTGAGATCTAAGACCTTAAAATAAGATCTCTCTACATCCTTCCCCATATGAAGCTCATCTACAATATCCAAACTATATATGGATTGATTTATATCCTCATGAGATACGTAGGACCACCCATACATGTCATCTTTGGGACTAGTTTAGGTTTCAGTAATTATCTCTTCAGTACGGAAATTTGGGCCCGGACTCTCATAGGATTGCGTGGTGCGTCATGCGTGGGAATATGTCATCATTAATGATAGGTCTTCAATAGTCACACCACGTACTCCCCTTATAGAAGCTAGTCTCTCCCGCCTGTTTTCCCGTATGACATTAAACTGCACTCTCAGAACTACTAAGGCTTGATTTTCATCCTCATCGGATACGTAGGAACACCAAGATGGTTTTTCCATGTGTCCATACCAATATTCACTATCTTTCTTTGGCCCCTCAGCCTGGGATTTTTTCCTCAGAATTGTGTGTGTTATGGTGTTGACCTCATCCTCATTCACATTGGGTATGCTTTATCAAGCAGTGCATATTCCACTCTAAAACCTCATTTCGTCTGTCTGTTTCCAAGAAATTTGTTCTTAAACTATGCTTCCTAGTGCCACATGACTTTAAACTATTATGTATTTACTGCAAGACATTAATATGCAGGGTTTGTTCCTATCATACGACCCTAAACTATGAAATTATTTTCATGACCAGACAATGAAAAATGAAAATGTGTTGTGATGTCGTCACTCAAGGGTACATAATGTTGGGTATTGATTCTCTTCCAAGCCATGATTGAATGCCTAAAATTGATTTATTACTATAGAAACTCCCAAATTATTCAACCTCAGATTTTTTCTTCACAAAAAACCCCACATCCATCCTAAAGAACAAACAAGATCTATCAAAAGCTGCTTCTATTGCTGAGTGGGATAGACCCATAGGAAAATATTATCACTATAAATGGTGCCATACCATTACATTTCTATAACAATATGTAGCTTGATCCCCATCATAATGGGGTACGTTGGAACACCCACACACTTTGCCTCGAGCCCAGCTCAAATTTCATTTTCGGTCCCTCGACCAAAAATCTCCCTAGAGAGAACATGGTGATATGGACTCCTACTATCCTCATTCACATTGGGTTTTATAATTTCCACACCATGTGTCTCCCCCCATCCATTCCATCTATGGTCTGAGCTTTAAGACCTTATTCTAAGATATCTCATCATCCTTTCCTCAAGATGTAAAATTGCACAACATTTTTTTATATCTATGTGTGGTCTGATTCCCATCCTCATGGGATACATAGGAATGCCCCAAAATTTCATCTGCGGGTTTAGACCCTTGAATCTTAAATCATTCCCCCCTTTTTCGGCCCCTTGGCCGAAACTCTTTTGGGAACATGTAGTGTGGAGAGTACCTCTCAGGTTCTCGTTCATGTTACATTTTGCAGAAACCATACAATTTGTCTCCCATGCCACTTCCCAACATGGTACAAGTTCTACAACCATAAACTAGTATCTTCTATTAGGATCCACACATCAGTTTTTTCTACTTCTCTACCCTGCACGCATTCCATTAAACCAAGGCACCCCTCATACTAGGATTTTTCATTTCTAGGACCTTTTTCCTTAGAAAGGGGTTTGAACCCCTTTATCTGACACACCTCATTTGAATAATCAAATGTGTTTTAGAAAAATACCTAGATTGTGGAGTTTTCACATGGTCATTCTCTAAAAATGTGTCCACTATTTATGGGCCCTTAATTTGGGTCTTCATTATCTTCCATGTCTGAAGGTATCCCCTTTATGGCCTGGTCTCTGGCCATATTTATTCAACATCTATCTTGGGCCAATGCCCCGGAAGACCTAGGAAAACATTTTGCATCAGGTCCCGTGTTTTGAACATGGTCAGCAATCGACCTTCATTTGTCTGTCCCCATGCCAGACTAACACGAAATATATGATATATTTCATACATGGTCAACAACTATCCTTCTTCGTCACACCACCATCATTGTGATCCAGATCTTGGGCACCATGATTCACATCTTTCCACTCCCTTATGTTTAAATGGAATTCCAAAACACTCGTTTCTACACCTACACTAATTAATTAAAGTCCCACCACTACTCCTTGTCTACCACACTGTGAATGGATCACATGCGATGAGTGTTTTTGGTTGGATGTGGACTGATGCAACCGAACCACACATGCATTTCATCCTGTGTGATGTTAAACTGCACTCTCAGAACTACGTATGGCTTGATTCTCATCCCAATGGGGTATGTAGAAACACCCAAACACTTCTCTTCAGGTTTAGCCCCTATGTTAAGCCACCTATGGTATATGGACTAAATAATCACATCAGGAACATGTGGTCTGATATGGGCTCCTACTATCCTCATTCACAGAGGGGTATGTTCCTCGCCGCTCATTTCTTTTCTAGGTTAACATGTTCTCCACACATGACTTTAAACTACTGTTCTACCCTTAACATGTTCAGGATACCCCATGATCACTATGGGATGCGTCAGATTCATCGCTAGAGAGGATTTCCCTTACCAGTGTTGGTCTCTAACCACACATTTCTTAAGAACTATGTTTTTCATGATTCGCATCATTATGGGATACATAGAAACGTCTAGGAATTTTTCCTAGGGCCCAGCCCTAGGGTCATTAACCCATATATCCCCTTGTCCCTAATTACATCCAAGCCTCTATTACATTAAACTATGAGACTACGGTCCATGTAACATGAATTTAAAATGATAACCTATGTCCTGGAAATATGACCTTAAAACTATGTGCAACATCCTGATCAGACGACGTTAAAATATTCTATTCATCATTCACATCTGTTTGATATAAAACATCTAGTAATTTCCTATCCTCATTATAGATTTCCTATCTAGAAATAATTATGATCCCTGGTCAGACTAATGCACCCACCAAATGTGTTTCCACCACAGTGGCACAATTTCAAGAGTTTTGGACTCCATTCTAACAAACCCATCACTCCCCCATCCACAATATGTGTAACCTTTATTTTGGAATTCTACCTATTTCATGCCTGAAGTAATCCCATAACAGTTTAGATTCTTGGCCTATGGATCTCCTACTGTCCTGGGCTAACATTACAGAAGACTAAAAAATTCCATTTAGAGTTAGGCCCTGTGTTTCGAACAAGGTTAGCAGTCGTCTTTTATTTTTTATCCCTATATCAGGCTTACAAAATAGGGATGCACTATTTCGAACATGGTCAATAGTTATCCTTCATTATCACACCACCACTATTGTGTTCCAAATTTTGGTTATTTTGATTCAGACTTTCCACTCCCATATGTTCGGATCGATTCTAACGCCCATGGCGTTAACCCCCTCATGCACTAGAGCACATTGTGAAAATAGAAATTTTGTTGTTCTGAGAGCATCATTCTCTAGACAGGCCTCCCTATTTTCTTTCCCAGAAATCCATATTAGTTGTTCAAACCCTAGAGTACCGAGTCATGGTTGACAGTTTCACATTCGGATGGAATAACAAAGCATTCATCCTGTATTTCTCACATCGGGGCTGACCCACATGAGCTTAGGGTTTGATCAATCAATATTTGACAAATTTGATGGACATGTAGTAAACCAAAACAAATAATAGAACTCATGCATGTGGCCAGAATAAACAAGAAAAGCATAAATGTACATTTGTGAGTTATCACACATTACAGTACCAAAGTATTAGCCCCTCCCATGGATGGGTTGACCACTTTGATATAGAGTTCCAACTCAATGACCCTCTGGCTTGTGGCATCTAGGATATGATGTTTCATGTTTATCTCCCGCTCCTCCTCATTGATAATGGGGAATAGTTCTCAGCCTCGATCCAGTCTCAATCCTCATCAGCTCGGATAGTGTCCATCTCCTCATAGGATTTCTTCATTCGTTATTTGGTCTCTACTAGAGGGGACTTCAGCTGCGATATAAGCCCCGATTGCGTGTTGAAAAATGAGGAATACTCATCCACCCATGCCCGTAACCTTTGGATATCATTTTTATCCTCTTAGAGCCTCTTAAGTTTCACCAATTTCCTCCACTACCAACTTACACCAAGTCTATGATCATGATACTAAATATTCTCTTCCATCAAGTCTCATATGATCATATGAGGATGCTAGAAATTCACTCCTCCAGTGCATAGTTCATGCAGCCGGGAAAGAAGCCTCACCAAATAGTCTATCCATTGAACTTGAGGGGTCTCCCCGATTAAGCACTTGATCAGATTCCATGACCGGTGATAGACGATTTTTCAATCCTCTTTATCAGAGTCTGTCTCATCTCAGTCTATCGGGTCGACCGGTTCATATGTAGGGAATGCCTCCAGGAACATGTCACCAGGGTCTTCATCCGGTGTCTAATCGGGTAGTTCAGGACCCATATCTTCCAATTGATCCCTGTCATTAGATTCCACCTTGATGACTTCAGGATCTATCGTGATGATGGTCCCACCCATGTTCGGGAGCACTGCGACATGGTTAGTATGGGCGTTCGCTTCCTTGACCATTGGTCTTCCCCTGGGTACGGAAGCACCAGGAGCTCTAACCATCCTCACCAAGTCAGACCATTCTATTTGAAGAACTGTGCATACAAAAAGATCACAGACATCAATAAACCTCATCAATGAAATACAGGTACAAATTCCGTAAAGAAGACTTACAGAGTTCAAATAGTCTGCCTCTCCCCTGATTTGCTGGCTTCAGGACCCTAAGACGTGACCCCTCATATATAGTTGGGAATTCCAAAGACTCTTGAAGAACTAAACTATGTGTTATAGACACGTTAGGTGCAGTAATCACCATTTCCAAAGGCACAAATCCTAAATCCCCCACAAATGCATCTATTATTGCACAGGAGTAGGTCTTGCATATAAGGCCCTCCTACATAGGTCAGACGTTAGTGGAGAATTCCTCAATGACCTGGATGAATACTATATGGAAGTGGATTAGGGTTTTACCTATATATCCTTTGCAATATCTTCTAGATCTGGGTCAGAATTTCCAACCTCACCCTCATCCAGAGGGATCCCCCCACCATCCCCCCCCCCACGAGAACTCGTTTGATTCTTCCAATAGATGTAAACTATCCTTCTATTCAGTACCCAATGACTGTAGAAGGTCTGTTCAATCAAATATCACCTTCATTCAGTCTGTTATTGGACATGTAGCACCTAGGGAGTGCACATAGTCTTTCATCTCGGCAATGTATGACTGCCCCTCCTCTAGGGATACGGAAAATTCAGCCCTGATAGGAGCAATCCCCATCAAATCCATCCCAAGATGGTTCAGATGATGCACTATCTCGAAAGGGTGGAGAAATTGTCTATTGAAATCCTAGATGTCCCAAGCCTTTGGGATGAAATCATTCTCAGTCATTCCTATATGGTACAGTTACTTCCCTGGAGCCTGGGTAGGTATCCTATAGAACCCCCTAGGTAGTATCCCCTTCAGATAACTTTGCTCCTTTGGGACCATCATGTCCACCACTGTCACCTACTTCTTTATAGGTGTGGGTATCTCCACCACTGTATCCCTACCACCACATGAAAATCTTGTCATTATTTGGCCTTGACCTCATGGTTGAGGGGGGACCCCGTCACTGGAACAGATCGTCTACTACTTCAGCATCTACCCCATGTAGGATCCTTCCAACTCTTATCATACTCTTTAACCAACACGTTGACAGTTGGGGACAGAGGCAGATCATTAGGCATCTTCACACCCTCTCGTATGAACATGCGCCACATCTGCCTCAGCACACATGGGTGATCCTCAAGGAACACTCCCTAGTAGACCAACTGGGTGAGCCTCTGCATGAAACAAAACTACCTCGCGAAATGTTTCAGGGTGTAAGGCTCACAGAGAGGCTCGTAGTCTACCTATTCCACCATGACTCCACCCCGAAAGGACAGGAGGTAGGACTGATGCTCCTCCATCCCCTTTCCATCATGAGTGAAAACACCAGTTTGTAGTAGGAATGGATGGATGTTAAACTCATCCGCCTTCCACACCTGGTTCAGCACAAGCGGCAAGTTCAACGTGGTCGTAAAACCCCCCCACTATGTTCAAAATAGCCGGTCAGAAGTCTGATACTAGAGGGGAAATGGGGTTCATGTATTCATAGACACCCCTAATATGCGTTTCTATACACCGATACAGAAGGTGGAATGGCCTGCATACCCATTGTGTCTTCTTTCCTTCGTAGATATTCCACAACACATTATACAGCTAGGCGGGCATCGGGATCCCAAGGTCGACCCACACCCCTATCACCAACACAGAAACCATGATGAATTTTCTTAGCCATATGACCATATTTGTGTCCCTTACCGACAGAATCCAACCTTAGATATGTGCTAAGATTAATGCATCCAACAAAACTATCAGTTTTTACTTGGTACTTATATTGAATCCCCATGTCATTCACTGGTTGTCCTCCATGAGTCTCCAGTTGGAGTGCTCGTTTCAATGCTGAACCACCTTCTGGAAGCATGGATACCTCATGGGAAACTTTCTATATGTAGGGGAATTTAGGAACTAATTGAACCACTGCATAAATTGGGCATCCCTCATTGATGGATTATCCTCCCCGAACACGAAGTCTATAAACGTATTTTCCACCAATGACATTTTTTGATGGTCCTCCCAAGAATTTTAGAGAGGGGGGGGGGTATAACTCATTATATATAACCCCCAATATCGAAACCCCTAAGAGTTTTTGTAGGTCTCACATACTGATACCAAACTCCCCATAGTGAAAGTGGAAAGTGTTGGTCCTCAACTACCACCTACTCAGTGACTTTTTCATCAGCTACTTCGACTAGTAGATGTGGAATTGGGAAGCACATGCCACCTCATATAGGCCCAATCACCTCAGTTACAACATGAACCCCTCGCACGAGGCCCATACCTTGTAAGCCCATGACCAATCATATTTGAAGTTTCCTCCCTGGCGCAAATACCACTAATCAGTCCACCCATTCTCTTGGTTCTCTAGGGCTTCCCTCAAAATGGTGTGATTTAGTGGGGGGTACCTCTAGCTATAATGACTTAAAATAAATGTTGTTAACATGTTTATATAGGCACTCAACATTGATGACTGTGTGATCCTCCCATGTATGACTGCCAGCTTCCTTGAACCACTGGCGTTGGCACGACGTGCTCCTAAACCAATAGGTCAGCTCATCTATGCTCGCTTCGAGAATGAAAACTTCATCCCTCAGACTGAATCCATATAGGGGCATCATTTTTCATAGAGGTTAGTTCTTATGACTCTCCAACAGTAGCTCCACTAATGACTTGTGGTCTGAATGTATTCTTATATACTCCTTAATTCATATATCATAGGCCATCACTTCCTTCCGAGTAGCATCCGTAGGGACCCCCTGGTAGCTTCCTGGAGAGCTGTTTCATTTTGGAATGTTTTTTATTTTTTTGTGGATCACAGAGCTCATTCCAAGAGCTAGTTCAGGGTTCTATTTCACAGATCTCATTCATAGAAACATTTAACGGAACCTTGCCACAGACCTCACAGACATAAGTCGCATATCATACACTCGTTAATTCAAAGGATTCGATATGTGTCATAGAGTTGAAAGGATCGATTCACAAATAGAAATCATATTGCATGCAGAGCATGTATAATTGGTCACAAAATCACCGAATATGTGGAGATGATAAAGGAAAAAAGTGAGGGCAGCCTCCCAATTTATAAGAGACGAACCCCTTTACTTTGCAAAGAATTTTTCCGTAGCCATCTTCGTGACACTCTCAAGCCATGCATCGTCTCTCCACATCGAGACCCTGCTTTACGATATGGATTTGTGATTAGCCTAAAATTGGGTCGATTTACCATCATACTTAGACCCTCATTTTCCCCTCGGTTCTGTGTCTGAGGTGGGGGTGGGGCATTTGTTGGAACCAAAATATTTGAGTGGAGGGAAAGGAAGAAAAGTCTAAAACAAGTTCCAAATGGGTGGCCTCGCGAATCCCATTCACAGAGCCCCTCATCACCACGGCTGGCACGAAGCTGAAACCCCCTTTTCGGTCACTACGAAGTAAAAGAGGCTGGAGGATTCATGGTTATAAGGAAATTTACCAGAAGATTTGCATCGTTGAGGGAACCGGATTGACCACCACGATCCCTTGGATCTTGATGGAATCCTACATGAGTGCTGTAGAGGGAACCTAGGAGGGATCCACGCCGAGAAGGGGAAAACAGTTGACCCCATGGTTGCAAAAAACTTTATGCAATCCATGACCATTCATGGAATGCCACATGGCTTCATACCAAGCTTTCCATGCTTCATGCCACCCCTTGGCTATAAATATTGGACTCCCCTCGAGTGCAAAGGACAGATACCCCAACCTTCACCTTATCAGCTCTCAAATTGTGATACACTTTATACTCTACAAAACCTCAAGCACATGAGCTCTTTATGGTACATAAGAATCAAGAAGTACTTTTCACTCAGCTCAAACACAACCATTCTTCTAGTACTGATTTCCTTTGTAGAGACCATGGGATATTGCGAAGGAGGGAGATCCCAAAGGGGTCTTCAGTCTTCTCCAATCACTCTTTCTTCGCGAAGTACACTACATACACATCTTAACCATGTGATAAGGCAAGGTCACTGTGTTTTGCGATCAACATTTATTCTCAGTGCTATGCTTTGCGAGGTACCCTCGCTCTGTGCAGTCCTACATCGCAAAAGACTTTCTACTTCGTGAAGCACCCTTCATATTCACCTATACCCTATTTCTAGGCTATGCCACACACTTCGCGATGCATACTCCTTCATAGAGTCCCTCCACTATGTAGAGAAACAGAGCTTCCCAAGGTCCTCTCTTGTGTACCCATTTCCTTCACAAAGCCTTCTCCTGTATTCCCCTACAGGATCGTATGAAGAGATTTCAAGGCCCCTTGGGCGGTACTTCACATTTGGTTGCTTGGCCTCATGCTTATTTGCATAGGCACGCTAATGGCCATTTCTTCATTGAATAGCCACACTTACGTGTCCACCTAAATGGATCACTCCATAGAACCACCTCACTACAACATTGCTAATTCCTTCCCTTCCCCAAGGGTGGGTGGGTATCTGTTACGTAAGTCTTAGGGGTGTGGAGTGAACCTACCTCATCTGAGCTCTAGGACGTTAAACTGGTATGAACGGTCTTCCTCAACACATGACGTTAAACTGTGGCATCGTGCCTTGTATTATACATAGGGTGCCCCACCTCGGACATTGTCCATGCTCACTCGTCTCCATGAGAGTGAAATATTCCTCACATGTAAAGATATCCTCTTTTTTGAAGAGACATCTATTCTTGGGGAAGGGAAACCATCTTGGTGTAATCCCCTAGCCTTTCTTACGAGAGGTAGAATCCCTAATCCTCCACTCTTCATTCATTCCAAAAACTAGAGGAGATATGGGAAATGATACCTTCATTAACCTTTCCCATTCCCTTTGGGATTTGACTCCATCGGGCCTCCATCCTAGAGAAATTCCCAATGTCCATCTCTCTGGGACTCTAACCACATGTAAGACCCTCTACACTTTTCACGGATAAACCTTTCGCGATGTGATCATAAATACTTTGTTGCCTTTTGTTTCTAAAACTGAGCATGAATCAGGTGGTCTTAGAGTAATAATTGACCATGGAATCCTTCATGGGCCACCATAGCATGTAATCCCCAAATCATCCCGAACTGCATGGACTTTGATCCTTTTCTCCTAGGCCAGGAACGTAAGAATCCTCCCAGAGGTTCAAGCCCAACTCTTACTTATCTCGACACCTTGACATCATTGTAAATTCGTCCCCCCATGATGTTAAAATGTATCCCTCACCCCGAACTACATGGACTTTGGTCTTTGTCTCCTAGACAAGGTATTTAGGAATCCTCTTTGAGGTTCAAGACCAACACCTACTTGTCCCCACCCCTTCACGTTGATTCACCTTCTTTCTACATGTTGTTAAACTATATCCCTCATCTCGAACTACCTGGACTTGGTCCTTGTACCCTAGGCAAGGTACGTAGGGAGCCTCCCAGATGTTAAAGCCCAACAACCATGAGTACCGAACACTCCACATCAGTCCACCATCATCCTTCATGACATTAAATTGTACTCCCCCATTTCACCCCACATGATGTTAAACTGTATGTTTCTGAACTACATTGTTTTTTACCCTTGTCTCCTAGGTAAGGTATGTAGGAAGCCTCATTGAGGTTCTTCCCCAATCAGTGGTAAGATTTTGGAACCCCAACAAGTGGTAATTTATTGGAATCCCAACAAGCGGTAATCCATTGGAACCCCAACCAGTGGTAAGATTTTAGAACTCAAACAAGAAATAATCCATTGGAACACCAACTAGTGGTAAGCATTTGGAACCCCAACTAGTGTTAAGACATTGGATCCACATCCAATGGTATGTCGTTGGAACACCAACTAGCGGTAATCCATTGTATCCCCAACCATCAGTAAGCCATTGAAACTACAACCAGCAGAAATACATTGGAACCTCAACCGACAGTAAGCCATTGTAGTCTTCAATCGATGGTAAGTCATTGTAGTACCCCTTTTTGGGACCCACATATCTTGTTCGCCCCCTGAGTGTCAGACCAACCCATGATACTAACCATATATAAGCCCCAGTACATCGTCGATTCATTGTATTATATGTACACCTCATTCTATACCCCCATCCCGAACTACATAAACTTTGATTCCCCACCATAGGGATACATATGATGTCTCTTCGAGGATCAAGCCTAACATCACCGTCATACTCATGATTGTTCCATCACATTCTCCATCCACGTTCAACCATCTCAATTCTTAACCAGGCCTCCACATCAAGGTGAGATCATGTTAACCACTTTCTCACTGCTCCTAGTTGTAATCAAGAAATTAAACACGTGTTACCCCCAACTTTAGTGTTCCCTCCTGGGGTTTTACCCATCTGATCCACTCTTATCGGTGTTCCAATCAGTCTGATCCTTCTCTGCTAGACATTAAACTCGTGGGATACCCTATGCTAAAAAAAGGAATATAAGGAAAACCTCAATGACATGCCTATAAAATATAATTCCCAGCACTCCATGTGGGATTATTCCAGATTACTTGCCCTTATGAAGCCCTATCATAAGGGGAAGAAACCATGACACATCAGTGTTCTAGCGTCTAGACACACCAGTGATGTATAACGTGAGTACTCCCCCAATAAAATTTTTCTTCCCTGACTTGGCCCCTTTAAAGGCCTGAAATGAAGCGATGTAATTAACTAGCGTCCATGAAGACATGGCACTGAGAAGAGTTTCACGAACAACATCTTAATCTTTAAGGGAGACCCAGACCTAGTGACAAGTTTTGAGGATAAATCCAAGGAAGGAGGAAACGACATCCCATCATCCTGTTTTGATCAAGGAGAAAACGTCTTTAAATAAGTGACATATTTCACCCTCCTTTGGAAAGCGGGAATGTGGGGAAAAATCAGTATGTCCTTGAAATAAGGATGTGCAACCTGGTAAAAGCATCAAAATCAAATATCTTATTGGGTTATCCTATACTGAATATCATTAGTATCTTGTCAATATTTATAGAATGAATCAGATCCAGTAGCCTCTTGGTTCTATCACAGTGATTCATGATCCCTTGAATATATGTTGCTTCACCTAAATCCATCATTGATAAGACATTATTAATGAAATATTTTACATAATCCAATACTGGTATCTAATTTACAATAAGTAATATGTACTTGACATATACAATTAAGAAAACTATTTCACTCCCACTAAACTATATATATACACAAGGATCACATTCATTATTTACAAAACCAAATTCCATTATAGAATCATCAAACTGATTGGTGTGTGACCTAGATGATTTATAAAGTCCATAAATGGAGCTTTTAAATTTTTCAACCTTACTGGAATACATTGGAGTCATAAACCCTTTAGGGTCAATCATATAGGAATATTCCAAAAGGTTCCAATTTGGATGTCTATTTTTATAACCATTTATCAAATACCATTTTCATTATTAGTTGTAATGGAATGGATAATTATGATTGATTTTAGTATAGAGATTGTGAAAAGGTCTGGATATACTCTATTACATGGTGTTATTTGAATCCCTCGAAAACTAGTTAGACATTATATGTATTGAATTTTCCATAAATGTCTAGTTTCTTTTTAGATACCCATTTACAACCAATGGGATTTATGCCCAATAGAGGATCTACCAAAATCCATAATCTATTGTAGTACATGTAACCCATTTCAAAATTTACCTTTTTTTCAATTTGGAAAAATATTTACCAATTACTTCATCATTTTATGTTATATGATCAATATTAATCATTAATAATGATTCACCATCATTGGTGAGTAGAAAACAATATTGATTAGGTTCTCTATCCTCTCTTGTGCACCTCTATAATACACATCTATCTGGAACTTCTTCATCAATATGGGTTCTGGAATCTATTCATGTGCATACTCTTGTGTGAAGTGATACTATACATCATCAATGTATATCTCTCTCCCATTCTATATTTTATATATGTTCTGCCTATAAATTAACATGGAGTCACTTTCTACTGTTACCTTTTTTTAGATGGGCCATACAGGAAATATCACCAATTTCCATTAAGTTATCCTATAACGTTACACTTTGTGCCTCGAGGGGAATGTTTGTTGTTTGAAAATTCCATAAGAAATTATTCAAAACCTCAAACTTTCAATTATGTTAATAAAAGTTTCTTTTCAATCCAAAATTGGTATGGAGCACCCTCTTACCCTATATTTTGAATCCAGATTAATAATTTTTTTTCTAACTATATTGAATTTCCCAGAAAGAATAATGGAATACATTCCTGAATCATCATTAATATCAACATATCTAACAATTTGTGCTTTCTCCTTTTATATAACACAATCCAGTAAGGTGTAAAAATATGATTTTGTTAGGATTGAATCCCAAAATCCAACAAAAATCAATGAATTCTTTATTATGACATTTTCCACCAGAATTCATGTAGAGGTTCTCAATATTCATTCCAAGCTATATATCCACATAATTCCTATATCCTATAAATTTATCAAAATAATATGACATATGCCTCATTACATAAAAATATATATCTACTAAAATCATCAACAAACGATATGAAGTTTTAGTATCCACACCTCCCTTCAACTATAAATAGTCCACACATATCGGTATGACAACATTCAAGAATCTCTGGGGTCCTTTCTCATTTTCCACTGCAAGTGGAATTATTCATTTTTTCATTTTAAAAACCCTAACGTTAAAAAAATAGTTTAAAGAAATTCAAATATACATCATGGTGTAATTTAATCATATATTTTTCAATTACATGATCTATATTGTGATTCCCTAGTTCGGTGTTGTATGATTCATGTGAAGTAGTCTCATTGTCGACTTATTTTACATGGTTTGTGTAATAAAACACATAAATGTCATTATTTTAATATTCCTTAACATAAAAAATTCTATATATAAATAAGAAGAAACATTTTATACCAAATATAAAAATTATTCTATCCATATCTAGTTTGGATATAGAAATAATGTTTTTTGTATTACTTGGAACATAATAACAATATTTTAAAATTACTATCTCTCAACTTATAAAGGTAAGGTGGTAGTCCACAGTAGTTATGAAAACATTTTTAACTCTATTGGATTCTAATATATATATATATAACTTTATTCATTATATCATCTAAAATATTTTTTTTATTTTAAAATATATGTGAGAATAAAATACTATATATAACACCCAATTTTTAGAGGTAGATAGATTTAAGTAAATAGAAAATCCACTTGATGTTTCCCTTACTAATTTTTTTGGTTATAATGTTATTATAGTGGTACTTATTTACACACGTGAAACAAATAGAATTTGTTCCCCTTGATTTTCCATTGGACTTTCCCTTGTTGGACATGTATTGTGAAGAAGCTTTGAAATTATATTTGATCACATAGAATTTCCTTCTAATGACCATACAGATGGAATTATTTTATCTTATTATTCATTTATAATCATGGAGAAGTAACGTTAGAATATATGGGATAGCTTTACAATGTTATTCATATTCATATTATCAGAAAATATTACGAATCTCCAAGGGAGTGATACAATAATGATATTAGGGTGCATTTCTTCAGGTAATTTACATCGTTGGACTTATAGGTTCTCAATATAACAAAGGAGTATAAAATTGTGAGGCCTAGTTGAAGAACCTTATTTAATATTACTATTAAATAGTTCCCTGGTCATCTCAAAATATTATTGTCTATATATCTATAGATATATACTGAAATGATGCTAGATCATTTTAAAGAATCCATACCTTCATGGGACATCATTATTTTTCTAGAAATCGACAAAGGAATTAAAAATTTAATGGTGACCACATTACATGATTGTTTACCATAGTGTGGGAACTCTTCATCACTCCCATCCTTTATAGGTTGATCAGGAAGTGAGGATTTTAGCATGTAATATTTCCATTCATGTTGAAATACAACTAGTAGGTGTTTGAACCATTCCTTGATGTTAACACAAGTAAAGAAACGACCATTATCAAATATTAATCATTATGATAATGTGGATGATGAAATTTATTTTTATTATAAAATTATAAATAGATGATTATTATAACTCCACTCCATAAATTTTTTTTTGAGATATAATGAAATTAATATTATTCAGTCTCCCATGATTTTATCAAGTCCAAACACCCCTCACCAATACACATTGATTGTTTAGTTTCATATAAATTATAGTGGAATGGATCCATACTCCCCTTCTCAATAACAAATTGTGGGCTTGGTCAATTAATCAATGGTATTTATGTAAGTAGGTATTTGAAAACGCTGAGATTGAATATCCTAGATCCATTAATGGACTCCCCAACACAAAAATCATTTCTCATAATTCTTCAAAACATGCCTCTACGTTACATCAAGTCAATTGAGAGCTAATTTTCTTGATGTAAATTGGTTATCTCGGAACAAAAGTTTCATGATAACTCCATGATAAATGTATATGTACCAATGATTTTAGTTTAAACCCTTAGATTTATGGATTTTATTTTCAATCAGTTAATATAAAACATATTATGACATGATATTATGTTATGGTATTTTATTTATCAGTAATAATGATTTTGACCCATTGCATTCCTTGTTAATATTATCTGCATCTTACTTAATTGATTAATCGCATTTTTTTAAATCATTTTCATATAACATATGTATTAAAATTACATATTTTCATATTATTACATTTATTTATTTGACCACGGTCTTTCATCCATAAACTAAATAATGAGTGAGGTGGAAATAAGTAAATAAATAGATGTTTAGATCAGATGTTTATGTAAAGTATGATTTATTTGTTTGAAAATAAATCACTATATGAACAAGTGGAAAAAACATTTTTTTCACAGAATGATTTGAAAAACCCCACCTATTCATTAATGTATCACCTCTGTTGGCATTGTCTAGGTGATATCATGAGGTATCTTAATATGCCTTAAGATACACCTTTTATTTCAAGTACTTATTACTAATATGTAGGTGAGGGGAAAATAAGGATTGGTTAAGCGTAATTACATAAATAACCATTAACACACATGTCTAACATAATTATGAAGGGAATGATTTATCACGAACCTACCCAGGTTGATCTCGAATCAATCACCCGAGTCTGGTTGTGACGTGGTCTAAGAGGTGTTTCTGATCACCTCAGGTAATATACTAGTGTCTGGAATCTGATATAAATCAATTGGGAATAATTTATCCCATTAAATTTCAATAAATAAACAATTATAAAAAAATTTGAAAATTGGCAGTGGAAAGGGGAATAAAAACTACCAAGCATACCTTAATGTGACCTCGTGTGTCTCCATCAACCACTAATTTTCTCTTTCTCCACGGAGACCAAGACCAATCTAGATGCCACAATAAATTCTTAAAACAATGATAGACCAATATGCATGAGTATTAAAACTCAATATGAATTCACAAATAATCCACTTCCTATTAATTTAAATTAATAAGAAATCCATGTTATGATAGTTTAAAAATAAGATATATAGAATATCAGGCTTCAATTATTTAAAAAACATGTATCAAACCTATATTTTTACATAATTCATTTTCTATTTTTTAAGAAATAGTTCTTAAATAATGATAAAAATATGTGGTTCAATTTGGATACAAAATAGTTGATGAAATAGACATTAATAGTATTTTTTTTATGCATGGAAATAACTAAGAAAAAGTGAGCATTAGAATATTACCATGGAAACAAGAATAAAATAGTTAAATCACCATGGAAAATTTTTATGTAACTAGGGTTTTTGGGATACCATGATCCTTGCACATCATTGATGAATACATAAAAAAACAATAAACATCATCATGCATGTTCAACTATAGGGGAATCACATACCATGGTATAGTGTTATACAATTATCACCATCATTTGTTTAGTCAGTGTGGTAGCATCAATCATGTGAGGGAAACCAGCCGTCAGCCCTGACTATCTGTATAACATACTGAACCTACTCTTCCCACCATTGTATAAGTATTAAAATGTTCCATTTCCAATTGGAGGTATGTTTTTATCCAGTTATAATATACATTCATTTCATATATTTTTACTCAGAACAACCATCCACTTCCTCTCCATAGAACTCCATTATTGAGCACAACCCCTTTTTCCATTAAAAACCCCACCACAAATCATATTCTTTATTTCCAAATACAACACATTTTAAATACATGTAGAATGCCTTAAAAAGGGGTTTTAATTCTGTAAAACCATTGATCATTCCAATCATCCATTATAACTTTAAAAATGAGAAACTATTTTCAGTAAGAAACTAACTAAAAATATAAATTGAAATTTTTTTCAACAAGATTAAATTAATTGTTATAGCAATGGGGCCACTAAGAAATTCTTAGGTAAAATATGGCCTATGAGTTAAAATAAATTTCTAAAAATAAAAGGAAACTTTTCCTATAAGATAAATTTCATATAATGATAAAACACAATTTAAAACAATCGTGGAATTTAAATTTATTCTCTATGCATAAGGAACCTACCCAAAAAGTGTGAAAACCAAGCTAAGAAACCTAGGAATTTGAAACTTACATCGAACATCACTTGAATCCCCCATTTTTATTTTGATCACAATCATATGCACCTTCAAATATATATATATATATATATATATATATATATTTCTAAGAGAAACTATCCTAAATATATATATTCGCATGGCCATGAATATGTATAAGGGGGTACTTATAAATATGTATATATTTTCATATCCCCCCTTACACTTACACATGTATTAATTTATCAAATATGTATATATATATATATATATAAGTACACATAGACCCGATTTGTATGTTCTCACCAAAATGAGTTAACATATCTAAAAGGAGAACACAGATTTATTTATATTTCTACCAATGAAAACACATGTAAGACACCTTTGACAATGGTGGCTCGAAACCACTTCAAGGAAGTCCAAGAAACACTAAAAATTTATTAGGAACCAAAAAATTACAAATAAAACTCAAATTAAAATTTGGAAAAAACAAAGGGACTGAAGAAACCGTACTCAAAACTAATTAAAAACTCACTACCTTCAACGACCATAAAAGAAATTGGCCTTAATCAATCCCTAGAAGCCCTAAGAACCATGAACCAACAGATAAAAACCACAAAATCAGATTATGGCTCGGGTGGGACACACACATTGTTAGAGGGAGGGAAGGAAACCAAGAAAATTAAAATATAGAGGAGCAAAGAAGATGATAAATTCTCACCAGCAAAGATCGCACTAGAAATCTACAGTTGAGGTCACCAAAACTCATGGAGGAGGAGTGGAGGAAGGCACACGATGAGGAGCATTTGTCATGGTGTTTCAAAACATAGAGGAATGGGGAGGGGTGGGTCACATGCGATGAAGGGGGGAGTAAGGGTATTAGATAGTAATAATAATAATAATTAAATCAATTTTTAATTTTTTTTATGACCCGAAAGGCTACACGGTTTGGCCGTATGGACTTCTAGACTATGTATCAATCGTATGGTCAAATCTTTCTAGGGACACACCTATAGTATAGGCTAGATCATGGCCATGATAATTAACATAGATTTTGTAAAGAGCCACTATATGGGATGTATGGTTCCCCCTAGGATGGGAATAGTTTACCCTAACCGTACGCCACCCTTAAGCCCTCTAAAACACTATTTTTTCTTGGGAAACCAACCTGAAAAAACTATGGAATAATGAAATTACTAACAATAAATAAAATAATAGTGTTTTTTTGGTCGGGGTGATATAATGTTCCCCACTATTAACACTTTAATCCTCTAGAAATTCCCAAAAAGACATGATTTAACATGGCATGTGGAAAGGACACAACGAACTTCCAAAAAACCTCTATCTCCCGATGTCTAAAAACAGAGAACTCACCTTCACTAATAACCTAAAATTTCATGATAAAAAGGGTACAATAATATTGTCCTCATGGAACCAGTTCTTCATCAAATGTAATAAATGACGAGGCAAATAGTTTTGAAATAGAAAATGAAGAGATGAATATTGAAGGACTCGTATCTTCAAATGTAACCTTAAAAAAAAAAGAAACACCCCAACCCATAACATATAAATCCCCCAATAAATTCACCGGAATTGGGTGGGATGAGGAAAAAGCGTTTTCTCATCAATAATTATGAATATGAAATTCACTTTGAGTCCCATTTTATGGTGGTATTCCCACTATTTTGGGACTTTGGTCAAACACCGCCTCTCAAGATGAAATATTCCACAAATCCATTTGAATCCATTATCACCCGGGTGAACTATTAATTTTTCAATTCACACTCAACCAGCTTAATAGAGGATATGAATAAGACATATAGTGGTTCCACCCACCATTTATAACATTGACTAGCACAAATGAACCCCCTACACAAGGGGGATCGTAAGAAAGAGACTTATATTAAAAATATGACTGATCTGAGATTTAAAATTTCAATAAGATGAAAGAAAATCCCAATAGGAAGATCCCCAAAAAAACCATTCCAAAAGATATCTAATACAACCTAAAAAACAAAAGGGTGTTCCAAAAAATACATCCACATGATGGGAAAGCTCAAACGAATTCTTCTCTAACATTGGATACAATATGTTGGGTCAACATCCATCAAACCCAAAAACTCACAGTCTGCATGAAATAATTTACAATGGGACCTATAATAGAATCCTGATGTTTTGAAGATTTTTTCCCCAGATTCTGGAAATGAAAACAACTTCCCAAGGCATACTCTTTCAGAAACACATCTTACAAAACTTCTCTATGGCCACACCGTTGGAAAGACTTTGGAGTATTATGAAAAATGGATATTATTTCCCAAACTAAATACAATATAAGAAACAATTCATAACTATATCAAACATGAAGAATAAACTGATGAATGAGACATCCCAAGAACTGGTTCCTCTGGTTCACAATCCTCATCAGATGGGGAAACCTTCATGAGTCCCTCAAGAAACTAGATTGTCAACTAGGACAAGATTCCCTATTCAGACCATCATATATATGGACGCCTCATCCACCAACATCCATAATAGAACATTCCAAAATAAGGGAACAATGTATTTAATATCTGGATAGATACCCCACATGATGCAAGGATCTTTTAACTGATCGCTCGATGCTAATCCAAAGGGAAATAAACTAGCCTATTCATGATGTCCAATAAAACCTTTCACAATATTTTGACCTTGTTAATCACTGAAAATAAATATTATTCTTTAACTTCTAATGATCGTTGACCACCAAAAAAATCAACAGAAAAAAATTACATGACTCCACCACTCTATTGGGAGTTTGGAAAAACCCAATAACTAGAAGATATACCTCAGAGAACTTTTGAACTTTTTGAGAGGCATATTCTAAATAAAATAAATACTTTGAACCAAATAAACATGAAACTAGAACATATCCAAATATCATTTCAAACCAAACAACATACTCATAAACATACAATATATAAAACTAGATAAAAATTGAATCAAATATCAATCAAAAGAAATCTACAACACCACCACAAGACTTGCCATGAACCTTCTTTTTAGAAAATCCTTTTCAAAAATGAAATATTATTGAAAGGAAATTATCAAAAATTGACAAGAAAACAAAAAACACTGCTCATTAAATAATAAAAACATTGAAATCTATATTTTGAGAACCATTTTTAAAAAATAAAACTACACTAAGTGGAAAAGTACCCACCAACGGTATTCCATTAGGCCTCTAACACACAGACACACACACACACATCCCTGTGATAGCTTAAGTACCCACTCATAGATGCTAATAACTATCCATCTACCAAATATATACATCCATACATATAAATATATGTGTGACAATTCCTAGGGATACCATGGGTATAGAGACACCAAACTTGACGTACATGGAAATTACGTTAATTTTTTGGAAAATCGAATACATAACAAAAACCAACACTCATGGACCGTAATAGTTTAGTGTCTTTGGAAACATGGAATATAATCTACTAATCTTGGTGAAAGATCTTCAACATGTCCCATAAAGATCTTCCCATTTTGTTTTCATACCTAAAACCTTTCTTTAAATCTTGGGGAAAAGAAAACATATTAAGGGTGAGCTCCAATTCTCAGAAAGGGTAAGAATTGAGAAAATAAAACAAATCATATACATTTGAACTAAAAAAATGAACATAATGTTTCAACATCAAAATCTTGAGAAATGACATAAAACATGGCAGTATGTAAGGCATAGATCATAAAGAAACATTAATCATGATAAAATAGAATGGGAATAAAACATTTAATTGTGTAAAACCATTAAGCATAAGATATTATTTCCATAGTAGCCATGGAATTGCTGCCAAGACCATTTTAGTGGACAAAGTCCCTTTCTGAATCGAGTTCACTCCCAATTCCAGTCCTGTAACACTGAACCAGATTAACTTACCATTCCAGCCATGTCTATCTCATGAGATATAAATATTTAACCAATACATTGGTGGGAGATATAGGTCCCACCCATCTCATAATGAAATCATTTTTACTTGTGCCACAACATAAACATTAATCATTCATCATAACCCAAACAATAAAAATGGGTTTCGTAAACACCATACCATAAAAACATAATCCATATAAAAAAATGGATATCATTTAATCATAATAAAAGTGAAACCATGTAAATTATAGAGACATTATACTTGAAACATAAACATATGAAAATGTTTCATCTTAGATGGAAAATGGTTTTGATAAAATAATTGAAATGAAGTTTTGAGGAAAATATCCTTTCTTTTTCAAAATCATTTTCTTTTCATGAAATGCCATGAAATTTTAAAAGAAAAGGAATTTGTTGAAAATAGTCCTGAAATATTGTAGAGTATGATTCATGAAATTCAGGTGTTATAAAACCGTAAATATTTGTTCATGCTGTATAAGTTAAAAAAACATTCTCCTCTTACTTTTAAAGGAAAAGTCAAAAAGTACCACATATGGTAAACAAAAGAAAGATTCATTCCATAACACAAAGTAAAAGTCAATGTGGGGTAAACATGACTTTAAAAATACATGGAAGAATATTAAACACTTTATGAAATTCATTTTTGTGGACATGTATGAAAAATATAACCCCAGTAAATACTTACGTATTAGCAATCTCGAATAAAAATGAGATCGAAAAATTATCCCTTACCTTAGGTCCGATTTGCTTCGTATGTATCCGAAAATCCTATATAATTATTTAAATAATGTAATTTATTTATTACAGAATCATATTCATTGTTATGATATCATATATTGTTCAATTATGACTTTATATTACCCGTTCTTTTTTAAATTCCATGTTAAAGCAGCGTTTTGTGTAAAATCGTTTTATTTATCGTACGTGCTTGGACTTGTTGTTCCTGATATTATTATTACATATATAAAGTTTCAATTACCTCCATAATGTATATCATGATTTATATATCATATATATACAGTATATATATATATATATATAATAGATAGATAAATGAAATGAAATTCACCGTTCATAGAGACGGTAGTCTGTACGTACGTATGAACGCTGTTTTCCTTTCCTTATTGACATTAATGGAAGTAATTAGATGACATATATATATATATAGTAGCTTTATCATGTCATATATTTCATTATTATTCGTTATATATACTTTATAATCATTCTTGAGTGGTTAACATGGAGAATGAATCTCATCGCATTGTGGAGACGGTAATCCGTACGTACGCACGAGCGATGATATCGTTCCATAATTATTGAATTGAATTGGAGTGGATGATATAATATATCAGAGTCAGTATGATTTTATAATAACCATATTTAGTTATTCATTACACCATTATACCCATCCATGTAAGGTGGTGGTGGAAAACAGATTACACCACGGCGTGGAGACGGTATTCAGTATGTACGCACGCGCGGTGATTTTGTTTTTCATAGGATGGATAAAAGATGAAATATGGTTGTTTAATATTTATAATAACATATCAGTATATGATTGATACTGACGTTATTAATTTATGATGAAACAAATAAAGAAGAATATGTAGAAGAAGAAATAAATTGGAATGAATCGCTAAAGGATATTACCTCTTCTTTGATGCACGTCGTCTTTACCTCCTCTTAAGGCACTAGAGTTGATCTTTTCAGGAGACTAGAACCTATATAATGTTTCTAGGGAAGTTGGGAAGGGAAATGGGCAGGGTTGGGCCGAGCTTGAAGGCTCAAAGTTGTGTAAAGAGGAGAGGGAGGAGGTGCCCTTTTATAAGGGAGGAGAGGTTCACCTTTGCAAAGTGTGAAAATAGTATTTTATTATAAACTTATCATCGGTTTCAAAAGGTCCAAAAATCATTAAAGATAAAGATAAGATGAATCATGGTCGAAATAAAATCATCCAATCATAATTGGACATGTTTTGGATAATATTTTAATCATTATAAGCTTATTTATTTAAATCATTTATTAATAAGTTAAATACTGCATCATTATTGTGTCATAAATAATTTAATTTATTTGATGTCTAAAAATAAAAAAAACCACCATATATGAAATCTTTTTATCCTTCCAATGAATATTTATAGTCGAAAAGATAATTTATATAACTCCTTATAAAAATTAATTACTAAATGATTTTTTTTAATGTCAATCTGGCCTTTACATTAAATTAATTAATCCAAAATGTCATTATCACAACCGAGTGGCACAATGGGGTCCCTAAATCGACCCAAGGATGTCGATGGTTGGACAATACTAATCCAATAAGGTTAGGACAATTGTTAAGGTAAATTTGAATTATTATAATATTTTTTTAACCTTGAATTGCCCTATTTACCTTTAACTACAGTAAATAAAAGTCAAAACTTACTATTCACCAAAAATTATTTTCTTCTTATTAAAGCACATTTTACTTCTTGATAACAACCATGTATGGAAGATTTTTGAAATTCAATTCACAGAAGTGGTAAATTTTCATTTAAATGAAAGAGTCCGTTTTTTTAACTACCACTAAGTGGTTTCACTGTTCATAAGAAATTGATGTTTTTCAGAAAAGTACCAAAAATTCAGCCAAAGATATATTTGATATTCTGAATTCAAAAATGATGTCTATTTTTTAAAATTAAAAACATAGAAGTGGCATTAATTAATTGAAAATTAATCCTGTTGTAAAAAAAACAGTTTTTAATAGGTAAAACATTGCCAAAGATTGAAATGTTTTTAATTATGAATTCAATGTAAAATTAATGGTAATGACATAGATTATATTAAATGGTAAAAATATATTCTATTTATACTTTAAAACCATTCAATATTATAATTTAACCATATAAATTATTGCGATGAAAAATTTTGTTTTTAATTAAAATATAGCGTGTTCTTACTATTCATTAAAATAGGAAACTTATCAGAATGATATGAAAAATTTATCCAAATTAAATTGTTATATCCTGATTTCAAGGAAGAATTTTATTTTTTCAAATTTAACTTATATACATGTCAAAAACTATATTTAAAGTCGGTGCGCCATCAAAAGGCGGCAAAACTGCATTTTTTGAAAAATACTTATTTTACACAAAAAAATTATTTTGTTCTCATACCATGTTCTAGAAAAGGTGTAAGATGAATAAAAATGTTATAAAATACAAAATGTAGTTAATAATATTCATAACGGCTAGTTAATAATAATATTATAACCATATATCATTGTTTAGTGAAACTCGGTATTGCGTACTACCCACGCTATCGAGGAAGGTCGTGATTGCGTGTAACGCAAGCCAAGTGAAGGTTGCGTGTACTGCAAGCTCCCTTTTTTGTTCAGTATAACATAATAAATAATTATTTCATTTATACATTAAACAAAATATATACTTAATGTTGTGTAGAATAATTTCTACAAAACGAACTTAAAATTGTGTGTAACACGAACCAAGAATGGTGTTGTGTATACTGTAAGCTAATATGGTGTTTCATATAGAAAAAGATAAATTTGGTGTAGCGTAAAAAAAAGACATCAAATAAATTAAAAAGAATAATTCTCATAAAATCATGGGTTTTTAGATTCTACCCCCCTTAAAATGAATTTCTCCCTCGAAATTCGTCGGGGTTATAAATGGTTTACTACTTGAAAGTTTCTTTTATAAAACCCACATCATAAAAAGGAATACTAAAACTTAATTTTAAAAAGTGAAGTATGAAACATAACAGTTACCTTAATTAACTCATCACTGGGTTTCTGTATAGGAGAACATAGGTTTATATAGGGATATGGAAGAAAAATATAACCATCATATTTTGATGGAGAGTGGTAGAGGACATGGATATGAAAAATCCAATAATTAGAAAGCCAAAAATTTTGTGATGATTTAAGGTATCGTATGATTCATCGGATATAAGGACACTAGGGAAACGTTTTTAGTTCTCAAGACCATTTCCCTAATGTTGAAAAATTGTTGAATACTTACTTAATTTTGGTACAATGTCACCGTTGTTCGTGCCTTGAACAATTTCCACTTCATCTCTTAATTAAATGATGTTGAATTTGTCATTCGTGAAGTGTTAGCAGATCATCCAATAGAATGATAGGTCATTCCATCTATTTCTATCGCAAAAATCTTAGCACAATTTATTAAATATAAATAAGTCCATCAATGCTGAGATTAATCGTATATAATTCAAAAAATGGACTTATACTTCATCTATCATACCTCTTAATAAAATAAACTTAGTCTCTACTAACCAGTGACTTCCTGTAGGCCAGTGGTAGGCGATAAAGGCATGTTGCACTTCGGTTGTGGGTTCGATTCCCACAGCCTTGTCTGAAGAAACATGTTGTCGCCTGTCCTGCAAGTTATCCTTTTTCTAAAACTACATTATTATAACTTCCCATCAATAATATCAAAAAAAAGTTCTAGCCTTAAACAATACTATCTTATGTCTAACTTAATTCATTCCAATATTTAGGCTTATCTAAAATACTTCTGTTCAATCTCATAGTATAATGAAAAAAATTACTAGAAATATCAACTACCGAGCATGTGAATACCATCATTTATCCCCCATATATCATATGATATATCTTGTTGGTCACATTCCAAACATTTTAATACCTTAATCGTGTATTCTCTTGAAAAATGAATACCCATTGAACCTTAGTGAAAACATGAATGCTGTCAAAAGTTAACTCTTTCCACATACCAAAATCCCAAATTTTCTATATACTCAAACAATGATATAACCTTGTCCTTGTATCAGTCATGAGCTCATTAATACTACCAAAATTTTCATTTTCTCTTTATCCCTTCATTATGCGCATATCATTTTCTTTCCAAAAATATTTCAATCACCATTCATGGTTACCGGTACCATATTCTTATGGAAAAACAGAATAGAACAATACATAAATATTCTAATATACCATAAAAGTACCTCATCAACATTATTCTTGAATACTAATACATAATCACTTTAATCCATCCTATTCAATAATTGTCAAGGAATAAGTCCTTCCATGATTTAGAAGTAACCAATTAGCATAGGGCATTGTGTTCGGTAATGCCCATGTTCTCCACAGATAAGACATTGAACTCCATAATAGTCTGTCACTCTATGACCATTCTCCCCACACAGATAACATCTTCCCCTCCATTTGATGTATTTATCAAGGTTCATCTTCCCTTCTTTTATAAATCTCAACATTCATTTCTCTATTCTCCTCACCATGCGAACATGCATAAAATTCCATCTTCCTCTTATTTTATGAATTAAGAATACCATTAAAGTTCACCTTGTTAATCATATATCGCGATGACTGATTCGGCATAATCACAATATCTTTCTTTCTAGGAATTACACAATTTAGTTTCTCAAAGTCACCAGTTTGTCCATTGGATTCAATTTTGACTCAATTCCTTCTGGTTCCCTCCATTAACTAAAACCAAAAACCATGGTGTAATAAACAGTTAAAATAACTAGGAACCACATAAACATAAAAATTCACTTATGGGATGTCTAACTTATCAAACATTCTTTAATCCATGACACCTTAGGTTCAGCCTAGGTTATTCATGATCTTCAAAATAATTATAGGAATATAACCTATTGTTATACTAATCTTTAGGGACATACCTAGAAATAACTTAGAAATATCTTTATGGATATCACTAAAGTTTTCGCATCCTAGTTTCCAAAGGTTGACTAAACCTTTCCTCTGATACCAACTGTAGCAGTCTGGAGTTACTTCTAGTGGACTATAATTGATACCTATCAGAGCACTCCATGGGCGGCTACACCCCTTGGGCGGGACACACCACCATCCCCAGTGGCAGCCATTTCCTCATGAAGCCCTTTGGCGGAGAGCCATGCTTCGTCTGACGCTCACATGTGAGAGTTCCCAAGGATCAGATTCATTACTACCTCTTTTTCCTCTGATACCAACTGTAGAGACCCCAAACAAGACGTACATGGACATTGCATTAATTTTGTGGAAAATATAATACATAACAAAAACCAAAACTCAAGGACCGTAATATTTTAGTGTCTTTGGAAACTCAAAATATAATCTTCTAATCGTGGTGAAAGATCTTCAACATCTCCCATAAAGATCTTCCCATTTTGTTTTCTTAACTAAAACCTCTCTTTAAATCCTGGGAAAAAACATATAAAGGGTGGGCTCAAATCATCAGTAAGGGTAAGCATGGAGAAAATAAAACAAATCATATACATTTGAACTAAAAAAATGAACATAATGTTTAAACATCATAATCATGAGAAATGACATAAAACATGGAAGTACGTAAGGCATAGATCATAAAGAAACATTAATCATGATAAAATAGAATTGGAATAAAACATGAAATTGTGGAAAACCATTAAGCACATGATATGATTTCTATAGTAGCCAAGGAAAATTTTCCATGACTATCTTAGTGGACAAAGTCCCTTTCTGAATCGAGTTCACTCCTCGTTCTAGTCCTGTAACACTGAACCGAATTAACTTACTGTTCCATCCAGGTCTATCTCATGAGATATACATCTATAACCAATGCATTTGAGAGAGATATAGGTACCAAACATCTCATAATTATATAATTCTTACTTGTTCCACAACATAAACATAAATCATTCATCATAACCCAAAGAATAAAAATGGGTTTCATAAACATCATCCCATCATAAAATATTCCATATAAAACAAATGGATATCATTTAATCATAAGAAAATTGAAACCATGTAAATCATAGAGACATTATACATGAAACATACACATAGAAAATAATTTCATCTTAGTTGGAAAATGGTTTTCATAATGTACTTGAAATGAATTTTTGAGGAAAATATCCTCTCTTTTTCAAAATCATATTCTTTTCACGAAATGCCATGAAATTTTAAAATAAAAGGATTTTGTTGAAAATAGTCATGAAATATTTTATAGTAAGCTTCATTAAAATTAGGTGTTAGGAAACCGTAAAAATAATTTCATGCCGTATAAGTTAAAAAGACATTCTCCTCGTACTTTTAAAGGAAAAGTCAAAAAGTACCACGTTTGGTAAACAAAAGAAATGTTCCTTCTATAACACAATGTAAAAGTAAGATAGGGTTAAACATGAATTTAAACATATATGTAATAACATTAAACACTTTATGAAAAACATTTTTATGTACATCGATGAAAAATGTAACCCCAGTAAATACTTACGTATAAGAAAACTTGAATAAAAATGAGATTGAAAAATTATCCCTTACCTTTGGTCCAATTTGCTTTGTACATTTCTGAACCTCCTGTATAATGATTTAAATCATTTCATTTACTAATTAAAGAATGATATTAAATGTTATGATATCATATATGGTTCACTTATGACTTTATATTACCCGTTCTTTTGTAAATTCCTTGTTAAAGTAGCGTTTTGGGTAAAATCGTTTTATTAATCGTAGTGTTTGGACTTGTTGTTCTTGATATTATTATTACTTATATCATGATTCAATTACCTCCAAAATGTAAATCATGATTTATATATCCTATATATTCAGTATATATATATAATAGATAGATAAATGAAATTAAATACACCGTTCATGGAGACGGTAGGCCATACGTACGCATGAACGCTATTTTCCTTTCTTTATTGACTTGAATTGAAGTAAGTAGATGACATATATATATATATATATATATATTATCTTTATCATGTCACATATTTAATTATTATTCATTATATATACTTTATAATCATTCTTGAGTGGTTAACATGGAGAATGAATCTCATCGCGTCGTGGAGACGGTAATCCGTACGTACGCACGAGTGATGATATCATTCCCATAATTATTGAATTGAATTGGAGTGGATGATATAATATATCATAATCAGTATGATGTTATAATAAACATATATATTTATTCTTTACACCATTATACCCATCCATGTAAGGCGGTGGTGGAGAATAGATTACACCACTGCGTGGAGACGGTATTCTGTATGTACGGACGCGTAGTGATTTCGTTTTCTGTAGGATGGATAGAAGATGAAATAGGGTTATTTCATATTTATAATAACATATCAGTATATGAGTGATACTGATGTTATTAATTTATGATTAAACAAAAAAAAGAAGAATAAGTAGAAGAAGAAATAAATTGGAAAGAATCGGTAAAGGATATTACCTCTTCTTGGACGTGCCTCTTCTTAACCTCCTCTTAAGGCACTAGAGTCGATCTTTTGAGGAGACCAGAACCTATATAATGTTTCTGGGAATGTTGAGAAGGTAAATGGGTAGGGATTGGATGATCTTGAAGGATCAAAGTTTTGTAAAGAGGAGAGGGAAGAGGTGCCCTTTTATAAGGGAGGAGAGGGGCACCTTTAGAATGTGTGAAAATATTATTTTATTATAACTTATCATCGGTTTCAAAAGGTCCAAAATTCATTAAAGATGAAGATAAGATGACTCATGGTATAAATAAAATCATCCAATCAGAATTGGACATGTTTTGGACAATATTTTAATCATTATAATCTTATTTATTTAAATCATTTATTAGTGAGGTAAATACTGCATCATTATTGTGTCACAAATAATTTTATTTATTTGTTTGCTAAAAATTATAAAAAATAAACCACCATGTAGGAAATATTTTTAGATTTCCACTGAATATTTATAGTTGAAAAGATAATTTATATAACCCCTTATAAAATTTAATTAATAAAAGATTTTTGTAAATGGAAATTTTGTCATTACATTAAATTAATTAATCCAAATTGTCATTATCATAACCAAGCGGCTCAATGGGGTCCCACAATCGACCAAACGATTCCCTAGGTCGGAAAATACTCATAAAATAAGGTTAGGACAAGTGTTAAGGTAATTTAGAATTATTATATTATTCTTTTAACCTTGAATTACCTTATTTACCTTTAACCACAGTAAATAAAAGTTAAAAGGTACTATTCACCAAAAATTATTTTTATCATATTGAACCAAATTTTACTTCTTGATAATAACCGTGTATGTCAGAATTTTGAAATTCAATTCACTTAAGTGGTAAATTTTAATTTAAATGAAAGAGTCCATTTTTTTAACTACCACTATGTGGTTTCACTATGCATAAAAAATCGAAGTATTTCAGAAAAATACCAAAAATTCATCCTAAGAAATATTTGATAATCCGAATTAAAAAATGATGTATATTTTTCCAAATTCAAAATATAGAAGTGGCATTAATAAATTTAAAATTAATCCTGTTGTTAAGAAAATGGGTTTTAAAAGTTAAAACATTGCTAAAGATTGAACTGTTTTACCTATGAATTCAATGTAAAATCAATGGTAATGACATAAATTATATTAAATGGTAAAAATATATTACATTTATACTTTAAAACCATTAAATATTATAATTTAACCATATAAATTATTGCGATGAAAAAAAAATTAATTAAAATATAGCGTGTTTTTACTATTCATTAAAATATGAAAGTTATCAGAATAATATGAAAATTTTATCCAAATTAAATTGTTATATCCTGATTCCAAGGAAGAATTTTATTTTGTCAAATTGAACTTATAAACATGTCAAAAACTAGATTTATTATGGGCACGCCATCAAAAAGCAGCAAAACTGTATTTTTTGAAAAATACTTATTTTACCCAAAAAATTATTTTGTTATCATACCATGTTCTAGAAAATGTGTAAGATGAATAATAATGTTATAAAATTCAAAATGTCGTTAATAATATTCATAACGTCTAGTTCATAATAATATTATAACCATATATCATTGTTTAGTGAAACATGGTATTGCGTAATACCCACGATATCGAGGAAGGTCATGATTGCGTGTAACGCAAGCCAAGTCATGGTTGCGTGTAGTGGAATCTCCCTTTGTTGTTGCATATTACATAATCAAAACTTATTTCATTTATACATTAAAAAAAATCTTTATTTAATGTCGCGTAGAATAATTTCTACAAAACAAACTTGAAATTGTGTGTAACACGAGCCAAGAATAGTGTTGCGTATACTGCAAGCTAATATGGTGTTGTGTATAGCACAAGATAAATTTGGTGTATCTTACAGCACAAGAAATCAATAAAATTAAAAGGAATAATTCTCATAAAATCTTGGGTTGTTACAATGGGTCAAAAAAAGACTCTTCCATTTCCAAAATAAAAAATCCCACCATCATTTCAAAATCTATATGATTTTTAAAATCGACCTCTTATCATTAGAGAAAAAACTTTCCAAATTCCCAAGAAACATCCATCTCAC
Organism: Viscum album; assembly: GCA_963277665.1. NCBI lineage: Eukaryota > Viridiplantae > Streptophyta > Magnoliopsida > Santalales > Viscaceae > Viscum > Viscum album. The sequence goes on along the minus strand of OY728130.1, from coordinate 479,334,786 downwards.
ATTTCACAAAACATTCCAAGAAATGTAAAATATATTTTTCCAAAATTATAATCATTTAATTTTTATAAAACATTTCAAAATACTAACATGGATTTCAAAATACATTTCATTTTCAAAAAACATTTAACTTCATTCTCAAATAACTCAAAACCTATATTTCAGAAATCCAGTTTTGGATGAAACAAATATTATATCAAAATCCAAGGGAAACACCTCTAAATAAACTCAATCTCACCCAAGGAATAAATAAAAACTTTTTAACACACATGGTCAAAAATCTCGTAGCATAGAAATACATATTATACACACAACTTGGATGCATGTTTTGGTGGACCATTCTCCATTCATTTGATACAACTAGAGGTCAATATATGTATTTGAATGTTCCAATGCATGGTATTCTAGATCATTCACAACAATCACTCACCCTATATGTCCCTCCCATAGGTCCATTCAAGGTTTATTTGTTTCACTAAAAACCCAAAAAAAATCTAAATTCCAATGAAAACACTAAATCTAAAACTAGAACTTAAAAAAAATTCGATATCTAAGCTCAAATTATGAGACAGAACCATCCCATAACACCCTAGAAATTCAAGTGTCCTTCCTAATATGTGGTGATCATGCCCCGACCATTGACTAGCATCCATAATTCTGACAATCTTGTCTCTAAACTATAGGAATCACCCAAAATAAAAGATCTAACATTCTTAAATATCATTTTTCATGAACCATTCTAGGTGAACCAGAAACCAATCACTCAAGTTGGCCCAAGACAAAGCCCTGGAGGTGTTCTGAAACCTCTTGGTATGGAATCTAGTGTTAGAAATTATATAATACTCATTTGGGAATGATATATCCCATTAAAGGTAAACAAATAATCAATTATAAAATAAAATAACAAAATGGAAGTATAAATATAAATAAAAACTACCAAGGATATATCTGTGTGACCTCCCAATCAACCATAAACCACTTAACATAAATCACTGCATAGCGACTGGGACCAAGCTAGAAGTTGTACTAAAACCGAAAACAAAGATATAACTATATTCATGATTATTAATACTCAATAGGGATTCCTAAAAAACTATTTCTCATTATCTACCTTTAAGAGGAAACCCAAGTCATGTTAGTTTTAATATCAAATATATTTAAAGTATATTTTTCTATTCATTATAAAATAAGTTTCAATATTCCATTTTTGGTATTCCTTTTTCCATTAATTTTTTAAAAAAAATAGATCCCAAAACATGAGAAAATAGGTGGGTCAATTTGGAAGCACAAAATTTGAGATAAAAGACATGTGTTTTATTATTTTAGGAAAGGAATGTAACTAATATAAATATAACATTAAAATAGTACCATGAAAACTAGAATAAAATAGTGAAAGAACCTTGGGTAATCCCTATGTAAATTTGGTTAGTGGGGTCTTAGGATCCTCATAATTTGGTGAAAATATATGAAAACCCCAAAAGTGACTTTCTTCATAAGCTATTAGAGGGTAATCACATCCCAATGTCTTGTGGTCTCCAACAATCGGCATCATTTTTAGTTAGTTTTGTAGAATCAATGTTGGTAGGGGAACTGGGCCTCAACCATGATGACCATCCTAGAATACTAGACCTAGTTTCCAACCTAGATACCCAGGATTCTGATGTTCTATTCACAAGTGTAGGTATTATTTTATCATGTTATAATATATGTACATTTCAAATATTTTTACTAATGGCCAATATTTTTTTCCTCACCTCTGTACTCCCTTTTTGAGAATGACCCCTTTTCCATTCCAAAACACACCACAAACCACAAGATTCTTTTTCGATATAGAATATATTTTAAATACATAGTTAATGTCTTAAGAAGAGTTTTTAATTTCTATAAAACATTTTAGGGTTCCAATTAGACCATACCACTATACAATTTAGTCATAATTTTCATTTATAAATCCAATTAATCATTTAAAATTCACTATCTTTCAAAAAATATCAACAGAATGCTTATATAAAGGAGACCTCTATTATATGCTTTGTTATAATTTAGCAAGTGAGAAAAAAATCATTTCTAAGAATGAAAATAAAATTTTCAAAGAATATAAATTTCATATAATGATAAAAAAGATTTTGAAAATGATCAAGCAATCCTGGAATTTAAATTAATTTTATAGGTATAGGGATCCTACCTCAAAAGGATGATGACCAAGACGAAACACCTCGACACATGACGTTTCCATCAATAAACACTCAAGTCTCCATTTTACCATCTAATGCGCTTATTCAACCTAAAATATATATCAGGAAACCTAGTACAAATATACATATTCTCATGACCATGAATATATATAAGGTGGTACATATATATATGTGTATATTTTCATATTCCCCTTTATACTTACACACATATTAATTTTTAATGTATTTATATAAGCACACATAGACCAAATATATATATATTCGCACCCCTATGAGTGAATACATATAAAGGGGAGCTTATATATATATATATATACAAATATCTACCTATGAAAATACATTTGTGTATCCCTTGACAATGGTGGATTGAAACATGTTCAAGGAAGTGGTCTTAAATGCAGTATAAAATATTAAGGACCCATATATTTTAAAAACCTAATTAAAATTTGGCTCAAATCAAGGGACCAAAGAACCCATACATTAATCTAATGAAAACTTGTAGCCTTTAGCCACTTCAATAGTGAACAACCTTAATCTAGCCCCATATTCCAAAGGAAACCAAGAACTGACAATGAGAAAACCCAAAATCAGATTAGGGTTTGGGTGGGTCACACACACTATAAGGTAGAGAGGTGAAACGATGAAAACTGGAAAATATAAGAGATCCTAGGGTGAGGAATTATTACCAGTTAATATTTTACTAGAAATAGGGGCAATTAATGTTAGAACTCATCATAGAGGAGAGGAGTGAGGGGCACAAGGTGGGGCTTCAGCCTTGGAGGGTGGATGATATAGAGGAAAGTGGAGGGGGTTGGGTCGCGCGATATGGAGGGTGGGTGGGTAAGTGTATAAGATAATTATTATTATTATTTTTATTTCTAAAACATTATATATATTTTTTTATGATTCTAGAGGCTTAAATATTTAGTCTCACAGTCTTCCTAACCATTCGTCAATCGTGTCGTCACCTCTGTCTAGGGCCACACAGGCTATAGAGACGGGTGCACGACCATGAGCCTAACAGTGGATCCTAGACAGATCCACAATCTGGGTTGTATGATTTTCATTGGGATGACATATTATTTCCCCTAACTTTTCCCCAACCGTGTACCACCCAACATCCATCAAAAATCTCTCATTTTCAGTGGATCATTCTCCAATTATTCAAGACAAAAACATCATGAACACCTAATGTTTCCCTCAAAATATTTACATAGAATGACTGGAAATAGAGAGATAATATTTCACATGAAATTTACAATTATTATAAATATATCAAAATAAATGATACCTCATCTTAGGTTCTTTATGCAATGATGATGAAGATAATCTGAAAACCCCTATTCAGATTAATGTGTCTTCAATTGTGTAATCTATGTGTAGAATCCCTATAGGGATGTTCAAAAAGTTATCTTTAGATCTCCAAATGAAACTGATGGATTTTTATGTGCAAATGTGTAAGATAAAGAATATATTCTTGTTCATCTTGATCACTTAAAGATCTAATTGGTTTGAAGGATTTATTCTCATTCATGAGAATATGAGAGGTGTAAGAATGAAGAGGCAAGTGCATTGTGTACCTTGAATCTAAAATCATGATTAAACAAAATAACAGACAAAATAACCTATTTGTAGAGTTTGGGTTTATGTGAAAATGTTATTTTATAATAAAATGGACCTTAAATAATATAATAAACTATATCTAAACCTATTACATATAATTATATTGTAATTATTATTTCATGACGTGTGCTAACTATTGCATTGATGAATATTAGTTTACCAGCTTACAAATTAATATTTTTCACGAGACACGATCTAGGTCTATTCATCCTCCTTGACATTTATCAAACATCTGAATAAATATTTAAAAGTTATGATATTCATAAGTAAATATTATATTCTTATCCTAGTGAATAAATATTTATAAAGGATTCAATAGAATAAATAAATATTCAATACAAATTTCGGGGAGTGACTATATATTACATATTTTCTTATCAATAAAACAAGAATAAAATTATTCCTCAAAATTGAGTGTATTATTTATTCAATTAATTAAATTGAAATATATTTTAATGAAAATTAATAGAAACACTTTGTAGGTGGCATTCTAGGGTTATTTTTCATTAGAATTAGAAAATATTTCTTAAATCAATGATTGATGTCTAGAAATGTGTCAAGAAACCCAAGATATATAAGTAAATGTTGTAATGCTAACCAGAACATACAAGAATTTACTATGTAATATTATCCCTTTGAATCCATAGGTCATCTAGAAGGTTTCAAATCCATTTAATCAAACTATATACTTGATACCTATTTCTTTTATTATTGGAAAAAAACCCATCATTACACCATGGGTAGGGAATTTAATTCAATAGTTGTATTCCAATAAAAGTGACAAGATATAAACTTCCATAAATTGGAATGGTAAAAATACGTCCTATAAAAACATTTCATTTGAGACACACCCAACATACCCTACATACTGGGAACATCTGTAATTATGGATTTGGTAATTAAATCTTGGAGCATGATTGTGGACATGAATTAATAATTACAATAAATTATAAATTCCAATACAAACAATCATAGATAGGAATATATTATGACATATAAAAATGCAGAATTCTTATAGGTGGATCTATTTTCAAAATCTCCCATCTACCATGTATGAACATCATTAGAGGAAGTGTCATCTCAATATGAGTATTAACACCAAAAAATACACATTCTATGTATCCCATCATAGTATATTATCCAACCGTTATACTGTAGTTAGAAATATTATCATGGAATATCATGGTTGTCATTATATAGGGGATCTATTATAGGCTTAAAAATGTGATACATACCTTAATAATTTAATTCATAAAATTCATGTATTATAAGGATAATTTTATAATAATATATTTTATTAATATCCCTTCATAGAATATACATGTAATTAAATTTTCAATACTGGGTTTTAGAACACCATATCCAATATAATCTATACTTCAGCTACCTTATATTCTATATCCACTTATTTTATAAGGATTTATTTTTCTTAATCATAATATACATTTTTATTGATCCATAATTTTCTTTGTATTTCTTTATCATCAACAAGGAATAAAAAACCTTTATATTAATACCATTCCATTTTAAATACCTCATTTTTTATTCTTCTAATTGATAAGTAATTTCCAAGATATCCATACTATAAAATTGATTCTCAAGAACTATTGAATTGAAAATATACCCATTATTATTTGTAGGGTCAATAACCTATATTTCATAATTCCAAAAAATGGGTTTTTACCTAGATATCAATAATATTTGAATGACTTGGAGAAATTATTATAACTACCATATATCCTTTAATTCTACATAGAGTGAAAGCCCTATAATTCATTATCCGGATTGAATAGTATTTACCTAGATAAATATATCATTTTATTTATTGGGGAAATTATATTGGCATGATCATATATTATCTTATTAAAAAAGATGATAATACCCATTATTATGGTTGAGAAGTTTTACTAATATTGTTACACCATTTCATTGGTGGTTAGGAATAGTAAAAAAACATTATTAAATTTTTATTCTTTATAAATTTATAAAATAAATAAAATGTAAATATATTTATTGGAAGTAAAATAATAATATTTTTCGGATATAAATATTGTTTTTATGAAAAACGATATTTTTCTAAAGGGTGGTTTCATTACACATTGCGAACATACAATAAGTGTTATTTTTTTCCAGTTTTAAAAAATTTATTTTATAAAATGAATCTAATTTTTTTAAAAATAATTTCAATATTAACATAGAGTAAATTTATGGTAATTTTATTAAAATATTAATTTGTCAATGTATTGTAAAAATATATTTTTTATTGAAAACTTCAATTCTGTTGAAATAATTTAAAGGTTACAATTTGATTTAATTTTTATAAATTAATGTTAGTTAAAATATAATATATAAAAAAATGAAGGTTATTAGAATTATTTGTATATTTAGTTTCTATATTAAAACTTTGTTATACTATTGATATTATTCTCTTTTGAAAACAGATTTTTTGTGGCATTTGAAATATTAATTTTAAATTAAAATTTTCAAATTTTTTGAGTGTAACATGATATAATTTCTTCCATATTTGGAATTAGAATAATTAATATTAGGTAATAAGTTTGATTTTTTTCTTCATAATCATGATTAAAAATAATAATAAAATAATTATCATGCTTATGGTTCAAACGAGGTTATTGTGCATGACATGCACCTGTGTTAAAATTAATTTTCCTCACACATAGAGTTTTTATTTGATAACATTTATTTTATATTTAAAATCACTATTAATAAATTCTATAATATGTATAATTTTATTTTAGAAAAAATGGATCAATTACCTAGGATTAAAGGATTGTTACTATAGTGATTGCTAATATTGAAAAATTTTGTTACCCTAATGCTATAGAATAACAAGTTAAGAAAATGTATTTCTATGGTGGAGGTCGGGATAAGCCATATATTTTCTCAAGTAAATTATTTATCAATTTTAAATTCACTTTGGGTGAGGTATAGTTCCCATTATTTAATTGTTTTGGGTATTTACAATAATATAACACCTCAATTATAAAATTTCACTCCCTCAACTCACTTCTTCACAGCTCTCAAGCCATTTGGTTGGACCAAACCCTAAAAAATATCCATAAAAATCATTTTACACATTCTGGTGGTTTTGGTATTTCCAAAAGGCAAACTCCATGGTCCTTAGTAGGATATTTAGTGAATGTTTCTCTAATATAAGGTAGTCCTGTGAATGGATCTCTTTATTTATCCTTCTTCTTTTAGAACCTTCAATTATGATTTTACCCATATAATATAATACCATAATTATCTCCAATATTACTATATTTTATTATGTTAATGTAATACCATATATCCATATCCCCTACAATCAAATGTAAAATGAAATTTTCAATCCTGTGTTAGGTAGACTACCACCTCCGAAACTGATATAACCCATTTTCTATCAATTCCTCTCATGGTTGGAAATAATGTTGGATTATATATATATATATATAAGAGATTTATGATATAATTGTAATTCATAATTATAATATCACGTATAAAATATTACATTTTATTATGTTTAAAATACACTAACTTCACTTTGTTGTATGGTGGACTGGTGTCTCGCAAAGTGATGTGAAGAATTTTCACACAAACATTAAATGGAAGGTATAAAAGGATAATTTTGATAAACATATATGGTATATATGAAATTATATTTATTATGTATAATTAAAATATCATCTAGTTTTGTATACTTTCACTCGTTAGTGGAATTATATCATTGCTCATGCGTTTGTAGGACATACCGTCTCCACAAAACGATGTGATTCATTTTATATGTAGAAATTTTATGAATGGATCTAATAGTATTTCTAATGAGGAAATATGAAATTTATAACATTATTATAATTATTTATATGATGGATTTATATCAAATGTACACCACCAGAACTCTCCTGATAAAAACTGCATGAGCAAATAAGGCAATTTACACCCCAAACAGTGAAAATAATTAAATATTATTAGCAAATGGTTGAAACAATGTTATAATAGGATTATTTATGATATTATAAATATGAATATTGTTCTTGGATAAATTAATAACTATCTTATAACCATTATGTTGGAGGTTAAATATTGTTTAACTAAAGGAAAGTGTGAGGTAAGTAATTTTGACAAAATTTCCCTTCGTTGTGGTATATTATAATATTATGAACCTAATTTATTTATAAAGTGTATATACTGTCCATTTAAAATTTAATATCATGAATAATTCATACATCATTTAATTTTAAAATTTAATTTTAAATATTTCATCCAAGGGTATTTGACTTGAAAATTACCATTTGGAAAATAATTTCATAATTCGATTTCTTTTCATTGGGTTATATATTCTCTTCATTGTATTTTATATTATATGATTATTTTTGTAATTAATTATGATTATATTATTTATAATTCTAAACAATTATATATATTTAAATTTTATACACACAATCAATTTATTGATTAATTCTTACTCTAATGTTGTGGTCATTATAAGGTTTTGTCATCTCAAATTTTCTTCTTTGAGAAATATGTCATATTATACAAATATATTATTTTATAATTTGTATAAAATACTCATTTGATATGTAATATTATGAATATAATTATGATAAAGGTATTTTATTTTTTATTTGATGTTATACCATTAATGGGGATTACAATTCAAAAGTTACCAAAGTAGTAAGACAGTTATGTTTCCATCTCATATTATTTAGGATTGTCTATGATTGAATTTCCATTAAATGAAATTATTTTTTAATTGTGTAATAAAATCATTTCATTTTCATTTTTTTTCTTCATGATTTTTTAATTAATATTAAAATTTCACTCTATTTGGAGATTAAATTGATTAGAATTTGTTTTTAATAAAATTCAACAATATTTCTTTCTTCTGTTGAAAATACATTACTTCCAAATATATGTGTTCTAAAGATGACTCCCAAATTGTTTTATAAATATTTATTAAATTAATTTTTTCCACTAGTTAGGTTTTTATAAAAATTTAAATGGAATCATCCTTTTGTTTTATAAACGAGGTGCTTTTTGACTTTTCTTAGTGAAATATGAAATGAAAATTTGTTTTTAACCTACTCAACATGAATATAAACATACACCATAATAGAAGATAATTCATTTTATTAACACATTAAATGATTAAAGTTTATTTTCAATGGACATGGATTTCCTAATATTCAAGAACTTTGAGGTTTTAAATGGTGATTTTTATTGTGATTAGTTTATTTTCCTCAAGAATAATTTTAAATATATTTTAATGGTGTTATTATTCAAAGACAATATTAACAAATTATTTAAATACACTAAAATTTAGATAAGTTTTAATGGTACAATTTTAATTATTTCTCTAGATGGTCTATGATCAATTTTACTATGTAAATCATAAACATTCCCATTCTTTTTTTATTTTTATAATCATAATTTTCCCTGGAAATATTAACTTTCTAAATATTATTGGAAAGTAAATTTCCCATAAATATCCTTATTAACTATCATGGATATTCTTATTAACCTAACCGTATATGATTTCTACATATGGTATTTTACATTGAATGTTATATGATTGAATAATGAAATTATTGTTATCATGTATAATTTACTCAATACACATATCTATTGATATGAAATATTTCTTAAGAATTAAATCAATCATTCGATATATGTGGAACTATTTGGACATTCAGTGAAGGATGGGGAGGGAAATTATATTTCTCCTAAATTCACTAATATGACTCCTAAGAAAAAATAGTTATCCAAATAAAATGGTTTTTTACAATTACTTTTTAAATTTCCATTGTAAAGGACTTGACAGTAGAGGTATAATGATGCCTAAGATTGTGTTTTCTAATAATTAATAATTTAAATCCTAGAAAATTTATCTATTATTATTATTATCCATGAGACTTATGCATTGATTTTACCACTAGATTCATTATATTCTTATTTTATTGAGTAAATTACCTCTGTGTTTTGTATTTTACCCTATCATATTTATTATTCTCATCTAAAAATGATAGTCAAATTATTTAAATATAATTTCACTCAATTACATACCTTTCTATTTCAATTATTCATAAATTTTCATGATATCTTCCACTATAGTTAACCCTTACTAAGAATTTTGGATCACCCTTGTTTTGTTTCCTTTCCCTCGGATATGAATAATAATTCTTAGAATGACATCAATGTTATAAAAAAACTTTAATATGAATTTTATTTTATTTTCCTGTGTTAAATGGCTATCATGTATGTGTTTAGCTCTCCAAAAATTCTAAACGGATTGGTTATTTGGTAGTTTACCCCTTTTATCTATTACAATGTTATAGGTCATACATGACTCCGGGTTACTAGTGTTGGGGCCATTAAAGTTGGTATCAGAGGATGTATTATAGAAAACATGGTTAATAAACTAAGGAAACAATGATTAGGGAATATAACACTATGATAGATTTCAAGGATAAGTATATATGAAAATCCTATTGTTTTTTTAAAGTAATATATTTTTTGGTTTTTTATAGCAATGCATACATGTAAAGATACTATAAGAGTACATGGTTCTGGAAAAGATATATGTAGTGGCAATGAATCTAAAAAAAGTGTGTAGGGAATGAATCTATTATTTCCTTGTACATAAAAATGAGTCTTATCATGCACCTGTTTTGAAAATAAATGGGGATATTAATGTGAAAAAGGAAGTTTGAGGTGTGGTGGGGAAAGCCTAAACAAGTTTGATATTGTGCAGGTTTGTCTATAAAATCCCACATATAATGAAAACAAAAATTTTCTAGCCCACCCACTCCACATAAGCATGCAGTTATCCCACATTCTTTCCCTCATTTACAAAAATATACTATTTATAGTAATTTAAATAATGTATTTTTTTCTAATTCATAATGGTAGTTATGGGGAGATGAACGGATTGAATATAAATTTAGTTTTAAAAATTATGATAAAAAAAATTTCTATGGTTAACGGTGGAATTTGGTGATGTCGATAGGGTGATGAACTATTATGATGAAAAATAGGTGAGTGATTAGTGGGGAGGGGGGTTATGATGATGTTTGTTCTGTGGTGTTGATAATTGCTAAAATGGATAATGAATTAAGAATATCTATGTAATGACTGGTTACACAAAAAACTATTAGGGTTACCATGAGGTCCATTACTATTTCCATAATATAAAAATAACATTAAATAATAAAAAAAATTAAATCAAACAAAAAAATATTACGCTTTTGAAAAATATTTTATAATTGAAACCATGTAAAGGGGAGATGAGCTCCATTTTTGAGAGGTGGGATGACACAAAATGTAAATATGGTTAATAATTACTATATAAATAATATAATATCATACCAAAAGAGTAAATAAAGACCAATTTTTAATTTCACATGTGAATGAATAGTAAATTAGAATGACAATTATGGTGAAAAGTCAAATGTAATGCTTTAACATTGATCTCTTATTATCAAAATAAAATTTTAAAGAATAATATATTATTAAATATAATTTGTTATTAAATCAGGCATGCGGGTAAGCTCTAACCCATGCGAGCTCAACTCACCTCGGCCTGCACCCGCATGGGCTCAATTCACATTGGCCCATGTTCTAAATAGTCTATAATTATAGTTCATACACACTTATCATCTTCCCCATAATTACAGTTCCTACAGGCCACATGCCCATTTTCATCACTACTAGTGGATATTCTTCAATTTATTCAAATTTTCTTCATAATCCATTATGAAGGATTTGAAAATAATTATTTCTCCAAATAATCCATCTTGACTTTTTTATATTAAAAATTCATAAATCTTTTGATTTATGTTAACTATTACATAATAATTATAATTATAAATTGTGATTAAAAATTCATTATTTTATGATCCCATATAGTATGTGTCATTTTTTAGAAATGTTGTTTGGAAGAAACAATGGTATTAATACTCGATGAAATGTATAGAATTCTCGGTTGAGAAACCCAATGCAACAAAAATTGGAATAAAGAAGATCAATGCTATATTATGGGAAATTAATCAAGTTAAGATATATTTACATGAAAAAATAGAAAAAAATGTTGTTCTATAGTGTTATTATCCTATATCATATCAATTTATGTGATATAATTCCACAATATTTTGTGCTACTAATAATTCATTTGTATTCAATCAATAAATTCAGTCCCTCGAGATGATATTTCTAGTATTTGGTAGAAATAAAGATGGAAATGTTGTAATTTTCGTATATCATATCACGTGATATAATGATCAATGTATGTTTTTGATCAAGAATTATAGGTAATTTGAGGAAACATGAAACATGGAACTGAAATCATTTAATGAAAAATTCATTGAAAAATATGTCCCTCATGATAGAAAAATGAAATTAAGTTAAATTTTATCAGCATAATGAAAAATAAAGAATAAAGTGTTACAGAGTATTAGGATACCATTATAATTATAGTAAAATATGATATATATTATGTTCACATCGTAGAATGAAACATTGACCATTGCTTTGGGGATTAATCCATGTCATTGAAGGGTTCTGGTCTATCTATTTGTCTTCATATGATGAAATATTTTATGTGCAATCTAAATTGAGAAGGAAATACATAGATCCTATATATTTATGTGAAATAATTAATATAATAGGTAGTATGAGATACAAAAAAATGGTATGAATCAATGAAGAATAAGATAATGAATCAATTTATATCTTCTGAGAAATTTTGAAAGAATCATCTTAAGAAATTATTGAAGGGAATGGAATTTTTTTATAAGTTTAGAGATGAAGGACACTAGGATAAATAATTAAAAGGGAATAAAGAAAAAAATGATATCAGGGTCTCAATTTCAAATAAATATTTCATTATTAAATGAAATGTACCAATTTTCAATTAGATCTTCCATAGAAGAGTCTTAGGGAAGAAGTCCAAGATTATAATAACACTACATAAGAGGATGGAGTGCCAAAATATTTGGTGGGTTGTACTTTAATCCTATATTCACATTTTGAAAATTATTTATTTGAATCTATATCCACACTCCCTTTTATATATTCTAGGATTTCTAATAAAATTATATATTTTCCTAGAAGATTAAGAAGGGAGTTGTGTAAATCCCTAAAATTCTAATTTAAGAACATTATATTCAATAGTTTGTGTGACACACAACACCGAGCATGTAAGGGAATGTGATATCATGAGACTTTATAAAATATTTAATATTTTAAATAAATTCAATATATGATATAACTTTAACATCATTCAATTTTCAGTTATTTTGTGTTACATGCAGTAAATACCTTGGTCGATAGCTTCCGTTACATGCAAGATCGGGTTTCACCGAACTACAATACATTACTAAAATATTTTTTTTTATTAAAAAGTCATATAACCTAGTTGTTAATTTATAATTTGGTAATATAATTAACTAGAGTATTAAAATATATTTTTTAAGAAAACATAAAATTATTTTTTAAGATAAAAACTAATTATAAATAAGTATAAAAACAAATTGAATATAATAGTAATGTTTTTATAGTCACAAAGGCGTTTTATACATGAAATTAAAGTATTTTATATTAGTGAATAATATTAATGAAATATAAATTTTATATAGACAATAATATATTTTTGGTATTCATCCATTTTTCTTGATAGGTATAACATGAGAACTAACACAATTTCATGCATAAAAATGTAGATTGTTTTAAAGAAAACTTTACTTCCTTTTAGTTAAGAAGATATTATAAATCAATTATTTGATAATTTTATTGATTTTATATGTCCAAAATTTGTTCATATTTGAAATATAATCATAAAAACTATCTTATCATGAATTGTTTGTATTTTTCAGAAGTATTTCATTTTTAAGGATTAGTGAAAAATACTAAATTTTAATTCAAAACTTCTTTTCTCTCTAACATAAATATATGGTTAAATTATATTTTTATAGGTTTTAAAGTATAATTAGAAAATTTTAATATAAATTAGTCCAATTTAAGTAATTTTAATTAATTTTAATTTTAAATTGTATATGAAATCTTAGAAATATTTTGAACATATTTTGTTTAGAAACCATCATTGTCATCTTGTATGCGACATTAAGTTTAAATTAATTTATTCCCAATAAATGATTGTATTATGTAAAATGTAATCAAATATATGGAATCAGAATAATTTACAATTTATAATAAGGGAAACTATTTTTTGTAGAAAAAATATTAGTGAATTTAATTATAAATAATTTGAACGATTAAGAGGAAAAGTAGCTTCACGAGGAAATAAACCTTAATATTAAGGTAAAACATTAGATAGAACCTTGTAAAAAATCCATTTTATATCAATATTTAGACCCTATAATCCCTTTTATTTATCTTTTACCATTATTGCAGCCATATTTTACAGGAAAACCCTTGGTGTAATTCTCATTCAATAAATTTACAAGAACCCCACTCCTCTTCTACTATAAAAAGGCACTCATAACTCCCACTTCTCTACACCTCTCAATCCAATTTTCTCAACCTATATCTTGAAAATAGGTTCTAAAAATATATCTCCTTAATCTATAGGTATACCCATTTTAATAAATAAATCAATGGGAGCCCTTTGGTGAAATATAAAAGGGGATACCCAAATAAGAGGTAAAATTATTCCTCAATCTCTTTTGTTTTATTTTAGTTCTACTACCCTTTAAATATTCTTATTGCATGATTATATAATAACCAAACTATCGTAAATATAATTATATGATTTTATTATATGATTTTTACCTAAAATTACACACACTTCCATATAACAGACAACAAACTTACTGTTTATGTGTACTGTGAACTACCATCCCGCAAGGCAATGTCTTTCATTTTTCTATTACCACCATTCATGGAAGGGAATTATGATGGAAAATATTTTTATATATGTCATATATTATATTCATAATTAATTTACACTTATTTAATAATTATATAACACATAAAATTATGCATCCCATTTTAGGAGAATATGATGACATCAATTCAAGAAGTGTGGACTATCGCCTCCTCAAAGAGATGTGATTCATTCACGATATACATGGAGTGTATAAAAAAAAGGTTTCAAAACACCTATGTAACATATATATGACATAGATATGATAATATATTTATAATATACCTAAAATATATATATCATTTATATTTCATTCATTTAAGATATGATAATTAAATGAAAGTATCATACATGCATACATACGACCAACCATCTCTATAAACAGTGCATCTCATTTACTATCTCAAAAAATAATAAATTATTATAAATAGATATATATTGAATTAATATTATAATTAAATAATTTTTAAATTGTTTATGTGATTACATCTGAATTAATTTAACAGGAATTCTTAATAACTAGTTAAAACACACTCGACAAACTGAGCAATTTTCAATCGAAATAGTGAAAATAATGAAAAATTATTATAAATAAAGTAATAAGATATTATAACTTAATATATGATATTATAAATATGATTATGGTTCTATTATAAGTTATTTAAATGTTTAAAACCATTATACTAGAGATTAACGGATTATCAACTAAAAGGAAATGCAAATTAAGGGATTCATGTCCCTCTATTCTTTCTCTGAGGCATTAACAATTTCTCAACTTACTTATTTGTATTGTGTATCTAATACCACATTTTTATATTTTATATCATGAATTATTTTAAATTATTGGTATATAAAACATTCATTTAATGTTATTCCTTCATGGGGATTACAGGTCAAATCTATGAAAGTGGTATGAGACACTTTGGAATGTTTAATGATTAATTTCACCAAGAATAAATTTATTGATATTTCAATAGTATTTCCATTATTTAAGACACCCTTTATTTTTGTGAATCTAGTTTCATATATATTGTGTACATAATTCCATTTTTATATTTAATATAATGACTCATTCATTCTACATTGTATTTATAGTATTAATTTTTATTATTTCATCTAAGGGGGTTTATGTTAAATGTTACCAAGTGGTAAGGAATTTCATAACCCAATTCCTTTTCATTATGTTACATTACTTCTTCATTGTATTTAAAATTCTTTTATTATGTCTGTAATAAGAATTTAACGATCTATTTTTTAATTTAAACTCTTTTTATATCGATATACATTTGACACAAATAATATACTCATTGATTGATTTTACATCAACCTAAAGGTCATTTAAGGGTTTTAATTCACAATCCAATTTTATTGACGATTATAAACACTTGAATTACCAATAAGAGAAATTATTTGATCATTGGATAACAAAACCATTAATTTTATTCTACTCGAATTTTTCAAGAAATGTTTCATGTAATATTACTAATTTTTTAAATATTGTGAGTTCTAAATGTTATAGAAAATGTTTTTAAGAAAACAAAATGTCATTTATCTCTTTAGTAAGAGAAAAACATTTCTTTAAAAAACCTTATATTCTAAAAATTATTTCAAAAATATTTTTGACCATTCAAAAATGATTTATTAAATTTATTTTTAACCATTTTGTCTTATTTAAATGATTTTAAATGAATATTTTTATCGCTTTCCGAAAAAGGCGCTTTTCAACTGTATTTTACATTAGAAAAGGAATTTTCATTTTACCTCATATGGAATTGATGTATTTACCAACTATAATTTCTCTAAATCATTCATTTCAATTTTAAAAGGTTACCTTTTAAACGAAATGTTTTTAAAAATTATTTTTCAAATAAAAATATTTTTAAAATTTTTTCCAAAATAAATAGAATATTTCCCTCAATGATGTTTTTAAAATATATTTTTATAGTATTTTCATTCATAAATGATAACTACCCTTTATCTTACTCCACTTGTGACATTTATATTAGTACCATTCTTAATATTCCTCTGTATAGTTTATTATTGATTTTCATAAGTATTATATTAACATTAAATCCCATGATTTCTTTTCTAGTAATTTTAAATATTCAATTTACTATGATCATTAGACATTGAATTCCCCTTAATTATCTATATCATTTATCATAGACATGTTTATTTCCTAAACTGTATATCATTTTGACATATGGTGTTTACTTTGATAGTTATTTGATTATCTGGGTAAATATTGATAAATCTATGATCTTTATTCCTAGTGTGTATTTGATGAGGCTTATTTTTTATTAATTAAATTTATTTATTGACATATGGAATGCTTTTAATGTGAAGTTAAGGCTGGGGACCAAACCTAATTTATCCCCTCCATGCATTAACAGATTCTTATAAGTGAAATTATTTATTTAAATTAACCATGTTTTTACCTATAGTTTTAGAGCATATTTTGAAAGTTCTTGATGGTATAGGTTTTCATGTGTCTCATACATGACATCCAATAATTAATAATTTTCTTCATTTTGACTCAATTATAATTTATCCATGATTTTTTTCATCAAAATATCTATTGATACATTTCATTCACAGTTCATTTATTAAATGGAATGTTTTTTCAGTTTATCAACTTTCCATGTTTTTTATACAAACTTTTTTCCATTTATTGATTATATGGATTTTGTATTAATATAGTTACATGACGCATCAACTATACTCATTGATTCATAATGAATCACCTATAATTTACCCTTACTGAGATTATTAGCTCACACGTATTATGTTTCCTTTCCCCAATATTCCAAAAAGTGTTCTAAGAAATATATTCAAGGATACGCTAGATGGAATAAAGTTATTATCCTAAAAAGAAAAAAATATATTGTATTTAGAGTATTTATTTTTAATAAAATACTCATGTATATATCAATATTACCAAGACTACTACACTATTTGGTCCTTTATGATGTGATTTACTTATATCTTATGCTAATTTAATTGTATCATGACACCATATCTAGGATTTCTGGAGTTGGGGAGCTACAATTGGTATCATAGTAGGTTCAATAAAAACTTTGGAAACTAGATTTATGGAAAAAAAGATTATATAATATTGTCCTAAGGTAGAATTTGAGGATATGTTTAGAAAAATATCATTGAATTTAGGTATGGAAGAGATTATGTGGGTCTTCCAAGATATACATCCCAGTATAGATACTAATTATGGACATGGTTCTCACATATATGTACCTAAGGGTAACGACTCCAATAAGATGTGTTAGGCATGACTCAACATAACCTGGTACATGAGAACAAGTTGTACTATGTACCTTGTTTGGCATTCTCATGGAATATGCTTAAGATAATTAATATTTTTTTGAAAAACCATTTGTATGGATTTAAATATATGGTGAAAATTAATATCCTAAGTTTAACAGGAGGTTTTTTAGATTGTGACGCATGCAGTACTAAGTCAGTTAGAGTTACACACAACAAAGGCTTTCTTTGATATCTTTCATTGCACACAAGACTAAGTCTTACTGAACATGATTTTATTATTAAAATATTATTATTTATTATAATAAGATTTAACAAAATGGATAAAATATTGGTTTTTTATAAAATTAACTAAATTATTAAAATATATTGTTTAAAAAAATTAAATGAATTCATTGGTTACCAATTTGTTATAAATGAATATAAAAACAAATTGAATACAAAAGTAAATATTTTAATGTTCACAAAGGTGTTTAATCATAATAAATTAAATTAATTAATATTATTTAATGATTTAAGTAATATATAATTGTTATACACACAATAAAATATTTTTTATATTCAACCAAATGATTTTATAGGAATAATATAACAACAAACACAACTTCATGCATAAAAACCTATATTTTTTAAAAGACAACTTTACCACCTTTTATTGGAGAACCTATTTTAATCCAATTTTTAGGTCCATTATAGATTTTATATTTTAAAATAAACTTCAAATTTGAAATAGGAGAATAATAATTATCTAAGTGTTAATTTTTGATAATTTCATAAAATACATCATTTTTAAATGAATAGTGAAAAATACTGAATTCTATTTCAAAACTGCTTTTTTGTAATATTTATTTATATGGATAAATCATATTATTGATTGGTTTTAGAGTTAAATTATATAAAATTTATATAAATTAAACCTATTTAGTTCGTATTAATAAATTTCACATTGAAATTTGATATAAAACATAGAAACCTTTTGGACATTTTGTACATTAAAACATTGCATTGCCATCTAGTCTACGTGATTAAATTTAAACTAATGTTCTACCACTTTTGTGATTAAAATTTGGAAAAATGTATTGTATATTCATAATCACAATAGTTTATAATGTCTAATAGGGTTAACTATTTCTTTAACCAAAATTATTACTGATTGAAAATAAAAGTTATGATAATTATTAAGAGTAAAATTAGCTTAATAAGGGAATAAACATTAAACGTGCAGGAAATAATGACCTAAAAACATGTCAAAAGGAAATTATATATTAATATTTTGACCCTATAATCCATTTTATATAATTTTTAGAATTAATGGAACTAATATTTTTATGAAAAACATGGGTGGAATTTCTTTTCCTAAAATTTACAAGAATGTCACACCTTCACTATTATAAAATGGTACTCACCCTTCCAACTTAATAACAATAATAAATCCAATTTTTGTTGAAACATATCCACCCAAATTGATTCTAAACATTCCTACCCAAAAACTAAAATGAAAACCATTTCATAAAGCTATCCATGTAAGACCTTTGGTATGAAGCAAAAAGAGTGACCCGAATAAGAGGTAACGTCTTTCCTCAAGATCTTTCATTTCATTTTCATTATCCAACCCCTAAAATATTTTTATTCAATGATTATATAATTAAATAATTATCTTATATATACTGATCATTCTATTCTAAGGGTTATAACTATATTTAGTCACACTTCAATCTAATGGGTAATGAAATTACCATTTTTGTTTACGGCTAACTACCACCTCCCAAATCAACATCGTTTTTCTGTACTTTAAAACCTTTAATGGTTAAGAATTATGATGGAAAATATTTTTATATAATATATATATGATATTTATAATTTATTTATTCTTTTTTAATTATTATATAAAAAATAACAATATTAATTCGTTTTTTTGGAAATATGATAACATTGTTGGTTGATGTGTGGACTTCAGCCTCCTCAAAGCGATGTGATTCGTTCACAGTATACAAGGAATGTAAAAATTATTGATTCAATAAAACAATTTTACATATGTGACATAAATATGACACTATATTTATAATATACATATAACTATATTTATATTATTAAATTTTCTTTCCTCTAAAATATGATAAATAAATTGAAGTAGGGTTCATGAATACGTACGACATACCATCTCCATGAGTGGTGAATTTCATTTCCTATCTCCAAACAATTTGGATTATTATAAATACATATATAATGATTATATATCATAATTAAATAATTTTTAAAATTTTGGATATGGTTAAATCATAATCTATGTAATAGGAAAAACAAATAACAAGTTAAAATACACTCGCCGAACTAGGAAATTAACACATGAAATAGTGGAAATAATGAGATATTGTTAGAAAACGGGTAATAAGATATTATAAGAAGTTAATATATGAAATTATAAATATTATTACGGTTATGTTATAATTTATTGAAATGTTTAAAACCATTATAATGGAGTTTTATGGATGTTCACCAGAAAGGAACCACAAGGCAATGGATTCTTATCTCACGTTTCTTTCCATGGGGCATATGTCATTTTCACAACTTAATTTATTATGTAGTGTATCTATAGCCCCTTTTGATATATTATATCATAAAATATTTTATCACCATAGTATATAAAACTTTCACTTATTATTATTACTTCATGAGGTTTATGATTCAAATGGTTTAATGTTTCATGGGTCACTTTGGAATGTATAAAGATTATTTTCCTCAAGAATAATTTTAATGATCTCTCAATGGTATTTCCATTATTTGAGGCATAAATTATTTCTATGCACTTAATTTAATATATATAGTGTACATACTTCCACTTTTACATGAAATATAATCATTCATTCATCCATCGCATTATTTTTATTTTCAATTGGAATTGTTTCTTAAAAGGGGATTTGAGTTAAAAGTTTTTAACTCGTAAAGAATTTTATAACCTAATTCATTTTCATTGGGTTATATTACCTCATAATTTCCATTAATATTATTTTATTATGTGTGTAATCATATTTTTATTAACTATTTTTTTAATCTCTAATTGTTTTATGTGGATTTACATTCGACACACTTAAACTATTCATTAATTGATTTTCACATCAATGTTATGGTCTTTCAAGGGTTTACTTCACAATATAATTTTATTTAGGATTATTTGATCTTTAATTTTCATTACAGAAAGTTATTTTATCATTTTATAATAAACCATTTCATTTTATTCTCCATTTTTGTGACCATTTTCAAGTAATGGTAATATATTCCCACTCATTAGTTCCCAAAATGATTTAGAAAAGGTTTTTAAGAAAACCCAACATAATTTGTCTCTTTTGTGAGAGAAAATATTTTCTTCTAATAATCTTATATTCTATAATATTTGTCAATTCTTTTACACAATTCCAAAATTATATATTTAAGGAATATTTACCCTTTTTAATTTTATAAATGTTTTCAAAGGAATATTCTTGTCAATTTCCAAAAAAGTAACATTTCTTACCATTTTACCTTTTAATGGATTGTTATTTTTTACCTCGTATGACATGTAATGATTTATCAGACATCATTTCTAAAAAAATCATTTTCATGTTTAATGTGTTAATTTTGGACTTTTTTAAAATTGAATTTCTAAGGAAAGGATTTCTAAAATGATTATTCAAAATAAAAAAATATATTTTCCTAAATAAGGATTTTAAAATATATTTTTATAGTATTTCAATTCATCAAAGAATAAAACAATTATTTTACTCCACATGGGATATGTTATATTGATACTGTAATTATTTTTTCATTTGTATGGTTTATGATAGATTTATCCCAGGATAGTATTCACATTCACTTCCTTGATTCATTTTTTAGTCCCCCTAGAATATTCAATTTCTTATGATCACTATACATTTTTTTATACATAATTATCTGTATCATTTATAATGGGCATGTGTATTACCTCAACTATATATCTTTTTTACATACAGTGTATCTATTGACAATTATTGGATTATCAGGAGATATATTAATAAATTTTTATTCTTTATTTTATATAGATATTTGATAAGGCGTATTGTTTTGTAATTAAATAATTTATTTGATATAAGTAATTATTTCGACTAGCAGTTACAGATTGGTCCCATAATTTATATATCCCCTCAATGAATTTACAAGTTTACAGAAGTAAAATTAGTTCTGCAAATTAAATAGTTTTCTAACTGTAGTTTTAAACCATATTGTGAAAGTTCTTGATTGTATATTTGTTCATGCG
Source organism: Viscum album (assembly GCA_963277665.1). Taxonomy (NCBI): domain Eukaryota; kingdom Viridiplantae; phylum Streptophyta; class Magnoliopsida; order Santalales; family Viscaceae; genus Viscum; species Viscum album. The sequence continues at coordinate 479,312,543 of OY728130.1, read as the reverse complement.
CCTCAGACATGACATCCAATAATTAAGATTATCATTCATTTTTAATTAAATATTATTTTTTAATGATATTTTGTGTCGACACATCTATGGATGCATTTCATTCTTAGTTCACTAATTGAATGTCATGTATTTGTAGTTTCTTAGCATTCATGTAAATATTACGTACTCTTGTATTACTTTATTGATTACATGGAATGTGTATTAATTTATTACCTTACATGATGATTATTCTCATTGATTCATTATTGGTTATATAATAATTTATTCTTACTGAGCATTTTATCTCACCCGTATTATGTTTCATTTCCCCAGGATTCCCCAAAGTGTATGATGAATAATATGAAAGGATAAACTAAATTGAATAAATTTATTATCCTAAAAAAAGTTTATAATTATTTTATTTATTTTTATTAAATGAAACTTGTATATATTTTTTTACTGTGACTATTAAATTGTTCTGTCCTTTGGGGAACATTTTAAATGTATCTTATACTAATGTAATTTTAGTATAAGACTGGTTATAGGCATGATGGGGTCTTGGTGCAATTGTTTTCTAGTCAAAAATCCAGGTGGACATATCACTACAAAAGGATGTCTCGAGAAGTCCACATTATGACACAAAAACATGATTTATTTTTGGACTCTATTATTTAACATATGGTTGAATTTTATATAATAATTTTTATTTGATGGATTTCCAAATATGATGAAAAATATTTATTTGAAGAAGTGGGAAAATATTATTCTTAAAGAATATATATAATTAAGTACATTTAGATAAAATAATTCGTTATCTATGACATTTCTAGTTCCACCCCCAATAGATCTTCTGAATGAGAATCATATAGAATATGAGAATACAAAAGAAACAAATTGAAAATGTAATATTGAAATATAGTATGTAACTATTTTACATGAATACATTAACATATTTCTTGAAGAATTACCTGAACATACACCAGATAATGATGTTGAGTTTTCCATTAATATAATTCATAATGAAAAATCTATATTAAATAATAACTATAGAATTGTCACTAGGGTAATAGTGTATTTGAAGAAAAAACTAGACGATTTTGAGGAAAATGGATTTATTCACTCTACTATTTCACCAAAGGGAGCCCATATTCACTTGTTTAATAAGAAACATAGATATAAGATTTTATTTATTTAGAATAGAGAAGTGTATTCTGTTATAATAATGAACAGGTATCATATTCCTTACATTGTGGACTTATTCGATTATATTCTTAGAGATTGACATTTTCAAGAGATGATAATTATTAGGTGTATCTTAAATTTCAAGAAAATATGAAATATAATTCTAAAATAGAATTCTAAATATGGAATTCACATTATGTGGTTATAGTAATTCCATTACTATTGATTAATGGATTGTATTTTTTTAGTCCTAATGAACAGAGTACACATGGAATATCTTGATGATTTGGTAGTTATATTCATTGATGATATATTTTTGTATTCGAAATTCTATGAGGACCTTTAGAATCACTTTCAGATCATTCTTAAAACACTAAAAAAAATATAATTATATGGTTAATTTATTAATTGTGAATTATGGCATCAATAAGTCTCTTTTCTTGTCCATATTGTCTCAATAGATAGAATCTCTGTTGGTCCTCCATAGAAAACGTTACTCATAGAATGGCCTATAACGATGAACATAATGAAGCTATATAGTTTCATTACACTGTTAGGATACTATTAGTGATCCATTTATAATTTTTCAAGATCATCCAACCCATAAAACCAAGCTTACATGTAATTTAGTTATGTAAATTTGAAAAATGTATATGAAGAATGATTTGAAGATGTAAAGAGTAGATTGGTAAATTATTAATTTGGACTCCACCATCATGAAATGATGTATTTTAGATTTATAGTGATGAGAAAAAGAAAATACATGGTTTTTTCTTAATGAATAATTATAAATTTAGTGTATATGCATCAAGGAAATTTATAATTCACAAAACAAATTATATATCCCATGATCTTGATTTGGTAGTTGTATTCTTTTCTCTGAAAATTTGGAGAAATTATCTCTATTGTGAATATGTGAGATATAAATAGATCATAACATATTGAAATTCTTTTTTTCGAAGTAAGTGATCAACATGATGGAAAGTTGATGGCTTGAGCTTCTAAAGGATTATGATTAATCAATACCCTACCACCCAGTGAAATAAAACAAGTTAGTATATGAATTTATTTAGAAATATCATGGATTTTGGACCCAAATAATGATTGAGAGGGGACATATGTACAAGGATTTGGTAAAGATGTATATTGGAATTATTTTTGATTGGGAGACATCACACCATTTTAAAATGATTTGAAACCATATTTATTTGAAAGGATAAAAGTTTCAATTCTGTTAATGAGAACTTACAGAAGAAAATTAATGTTGTCAATTATTTGAAATTAGTATACCTCATTTGTAAAGATAGGGATCTGAAATTTCGAATGACATTTTGAGTTCCATCTATACCTGATCTTAAAATATAATTTTTAGTTGATGCACATTAAATAATTTCTGTATTCACCCTCATAGTACCAAGATGTATAGGGATTTGAGGGAACATTTTTTGAGGAATAATTGGAAGAAAGAAATTACTGAATATTTGTGAAAATTTTTGGATTGTTATCACGTGGAAGCTAATAGATAAATGGGATGAAATTAAGATAGAATTTTCATATGACCACCAAATACTACTAAAAATAATGAGTAAATATCGTTTAGTTATTATTTCCTAACCAAAATTGAATATTTAATCACTATAAAAGAATATTTAACTCTTCATTTCCTTTAAAGGATCTATATTAATAATGTTTAAGACATTATGGAACACCTCATTCAATTGTGTCTAATCGTGATCCTATGTTTACATCCAAGTGAAGGAATATTATTTTGAATGATCCTGATACTGAGATTTAATCGAGAACCTCCTACCATACTCAAACTTATTGGTGGTTAAAAAGGACCATTCTAGCTTTGTGACGCTTTTTTATTTAATTTCCACTTCATATTCAAGATATATTAAATCATTATTTAACTTCATTAGAGTTTCCCATTAATATTATTTTCCATTAAGGTTTTAAAATGGTGTTGTATGAAGAATTATATAGCAATATATGTTATAATATAAATTCTTAAGATGATGTTGGTTAAAGGAAACTTGTAGTTTCAACACATACTGAAGATAAAACAATATATCTAAATACAATTCAAGCTCATATTAAAGCATATCAAAGCATGAAAAAGAGTTATGTTGAAAATCAAAGAAAAAATTTAAAATTTCAAGAGGGATATCACATTTTCTTTAATATATCTCCATCGAAGGGTGTTATAATGTTTGATAAGAATGGAAAACTATTAATGAGGTACATTAGACCCTTTGAAATTATAGAACCAATTATGTTTGTGGATTATCATTTGGTAAAGAAACCAAGACTCTCTAATGTATAAATCGGGTTTTATATATCATTTCTTAGGAAGTACATGATAGATATATTTCATGTTCTCACCTATGATAAAATAAAATTTGAACCTCATATATCTTACTATGAAAATCCCATTATAATTCACGATACTATAGAGAAATTATTGAGGAATCAAATGTCTAGACTAGTAAAGGAACTTTGGGGAAATAATAATTTGGAGGAAACACCATGTGAACCAGTGGATGTTATGAAGATTAAGTACCCTCAATTGGTTCGACAACAATATATATAAATTTTCATGGATGAGTTTTTTATAGGTGAGAATAATTTAAAACCCTAGTACTTTATGATATATTTCATTCAATATAAATTTGATCTCTTGGATATCTTTCCATACACTGATCCTTGAGTTTAAGAGAACCATAAAATAGTATACCATTATAACCTAGCTGTTAAACTTGAAGGTATGAATTGAAATAAAAAAATTATAAAAATATTATGGTTTACATGTTTATAAAATAATTTTAATGGATATATTATTGATTGTAAATAAAATTAGAATAATTTAGAAGACAAATAAAAGTTTTCCGAAAAACTATATTATTCTAAAAATTATTTTAGTTGCTCATTATTAACATAAATTAATATTAATTTCAACCAATTTAAAAAAAATTATTTCAAAAAATTAAATCCATTAATTAAATAAACATTTTAAAAAAATTAGAGTTAATTTATGATATTTTATTAAAAATATTAAATTTTAGATGAATTGTGAAAAATACCAGTTTTTATTGAAATATTAATAATTAGTCCATTTTTTATTTAAAATTTTGTTAAAATTAAATTTAGTTCAAATAAATTATTAAAAATAAAATTTATGATAGTTTAATTAATTTTATTTTTCATTTTAATATTAAAACATTTTTATAATTTTGATAATTTTATCTTTGGAAAACCATCTTTTCTTGCGTTTCCAATTTCAATTTTAAATTTATATTTTCTTCTTATGTGAGTTTAATTTGATAAAATAAATTCCACATTTAAAATAATAATAATTACTCTTATTTAATAAGATCAACTTTGTGTTGGTCATAATAATTAGTAAAAATAATAATAAATTAATTATCATGGTTACAGTTAAAATCATGTTTTATGTTTTATAATCACTTGTGTTATAATTAATTTTTCATTATATATAGAATATTAATTTGATAAATTGGATTTAATATTTATAATTGTTTTTTCAAATTATATTATAACTACCATTTCATTTTAGTATTATTGGATAAATTACCTAGATTATAAAAATGAGTTATCGTTGTGAAAACTAAAATGGTAACATTAAGTGAACTTAAAGGATATAGAATAACATATAAAAATAATTTTTTTAATGGAGGTTTTTTTAGAAAATTAAATTCCTTAAATGAATTAGTTTTCAATTTTGTAGGCACTTTTTTATAAGAGGCACTTCCTGTTATTTTATTGTTTTTGTATTTATAAAAATTTCTCTCCTCAATTTAAAAAGGAATCTCGCTCTCCTAAATTCTTCACACCTATAAATCCATTTATATTAACCAAAAACATCAATAATATATTAAAAAATCATTATATATATTATATAGGTGTTTTTATTTAAAAAATAACCACCCTTTAGTCCATAATAAGAGATCCATAGAAGGATTCTCAAAGGGAAATTAATCGTCTTAACAAAGCTCTTTATTTTTATTTATAATTTTAAAAAATTAATTTTTTATCCACATGTCCAATATAATAACATTAATATTTCTGTATACTTTAATGTTATTATGTTAATGGAATAAACTATATTCATATCCTCTTTCATCAAATGTGAATCAAAATCATCGATCGTGTGTACATTAAACTATCACCATACAAATCGATGTTACTCATTTTCAATGAACACCTATCATGATTGGATGTAATGATTTATTTACTATATATATATATTATTTATAATATAATTATACTAATTTAATTTTATTATCATATATAACTTCCTTATTTCTAATAAATTCAAAATATGATAATGTCGCTTGTGTGTACGGCAGACTGCGACCTTGCGGAATGATGTGATTCATTCTTTCCCAATGCTTTACAAAGACGGTAAGAAAGGTTAAATTTAAGTAATTTATGTGATATATATTACATTATATAGATTATATAAAATTAATATAAAATTCAATTCCATTCCCATTCACTCATTAAGGAAATGATTTTGTCTCTTCTGTGTATGTATGACATACCATCTCTAAAAATTTAGGTAGTTTGTTATCCATGTAAAACTATCAAGAATGGTTCTAATAATTTATGTAATTATTAAATGTTATATTCATAAAAATATAATCATTATGAATATGTTATATTTATATCTTATGTAAAGGAACCAAAGATTTCATGAAAAAACACATATTAGAAAATAAGTAAATTAATACTCAAACTAATGAAAATAATGAAATATTATTAACAAAAAAGTGGTGAAATGTTATATAATGATAATATATTATTTTATAAATAAATATATTTTTCTGGAATAAATTAATATCATGCTCAAATCCATTATACATGAGGAAAAGGAATTTTCAACTAAAGGAAATCATAATGTATGTTATTTTCTCTCGATTTTCCTTCATTGAATAATATTGTAATGGTATGTTACTAATTTATTTAAATGGGGTATATTTTTAATTTTTTAAATGTAATATCATGAATACTTAATAATTAATATTATTTTATTTTTTAATTTGAATTATTTCATCCATGGGGATTTGACTAAAAAATAAAAAAGTGGTAATGATATTGATAACTCAATTTCATTTCATTAGGTTATATACTTCTTCATTATCATTTATATTATAAGATTTTATTTTTAATGATCTTTTATTATAGTATTATATATGTCAAAAAAATTATATGGATTTATGTTTGACATAACCAATTGATTCAATAATTAATTCCCACTCTAATATTATGAAGATTTCCAGGGTTTCTCGTTTCGAATTCTCTTCTTTTTTGACCCATGTCATGTTTTACACCTATATTATTTTATGACATGTATATATATACCATTTCATATGATATATCTTGTATAAATTTATACTATTTGTATTTAATATTTAATCTTATGGTATTCCCTTAATAGTTCTTACAATTTAATATTTACCAATGTGGTAAGAGATTTATTTTTCAATCTCATTTTATTTGAGATTACTTATGTTTGAATTTACATTGAAGGAAATCATTTGATAATTTTACAATAAAACCATTAAATTTTATTCTCCTCTAGTTATTCTTGATATTTATTTGATAGTACCATTTTACACTTTTTATTACATAAATTCGTTGATAATGTTTTTAATAAATTCCATCATTATTTCTCTCTTCGGTCGAAAATCATTTTCTTTCAAAGTTTAGATTTCTAAAAAAATTAAAAAAAAATATTTTTACTTATTTCTTAAATTAATATTTACACAAAATTGGATTTCTTTTTAAAAAATTAAAATGAATCTTACTATCAATTTCATTACAATTAACTTTTAGAAATTCTTATAAAAATGTGAAGGGAACCTTTGTTTATAACATAATCAGAATGAATGGAATATTCCGTTATCATAGCATATAATTTATTTGAATATTAATTTAAAATTTTAATTTTAATTTTTAAAAAATATGAATTTCATAATATTATAAAAAAATTATTTTTAACAGTTATTTTCATAATGAAAAGTTTATTTTAAACAACATTTTTTTAAAGGACATTTTAGGATATTTTTATTCTTCAAAACAACAACCATTTATTTTACATAGAATCCAGTTGAAATATTTTACAATTATATGATTCGTATTATTTCTCTCAATGGATTATTATTATTTTCACTATGGAAATTATTAGAAATAATTTTCCTGATTAATGTTGTTATCAATAAAATTACCTTGAAATATTTACTTTCTTGTTATCATTGGAAATTATATTTCATCTAAATATCCATATTAATTATCATGTGAATAGTTATTACCTAAATGATATATCATTTATACATATGATGTTTTACATTGAAAATTATATGATTGACAAGAGAAATTATTTTTAATCAGTATGCTTCATTAAATATGGACATTTATTAATAATCCATATTATTCATGAATTATATCAGTTATTCGATCTATGAGTAATGATTTGGAGATATAGTAAGATCTGTGGACTAAAATTATATATAATCTTAATTCATAGATAAGTCTCCTGAAGCAAATTAGTTGTCCAAATTATATGGGGTTTACCAATAGTTTTAAACTGTCTTGTGAAAGGTATTCATATTAGTTGTATAGGGATTCCAGAGATCATGACGTATAAAAATTAAGAATTTCCACCATCTATAATTAAGTTATTATTTTTATCTATGAGATAATCACATTTATGTTATCTATGGATGCATTTCATTCTTATTTTATTAATTAAATGTAATTTGATTTAAGTTCATTACCAAGCCATATTAATTACGCCTTATATAATTTTTAGAGTTGAATTATTTAAATGGAATGTGTATTCAGTTATTTACCATTACATATTTATTATTTTTATTAATTAATGATATCATCTATTTTATATAACCATTACTGATCATTTGTGCTCAAAATTATTTTATTTATTGTCCCCAATATATGAATATGAATTGTTAGAATGGGTTCAGAGATTCCATATGTTTTAGATTACTATGGATTGTATTTTATTTTTCTATGTAAAATGGTAATCATGTTTTCATTTTGTTCTCCAAAAATTCTAAACTGATTTGTCTTTCAAGATTTGACCCCTTGTGTCTATACCAATGCAATAGAGTATATTTCAGCTTTATGTTACTAGATTAGGGGAAATTACACAATATCTCATTTAATTCAATATATTTTGAATACCTAATATTTAATTATTCTAATTTAAGTTTATTTACCAAGTTATCCATGTGAATAATTTGATTAGGGAAATATTAACAATCTATATACCCATTATTTCTATGCAGTTTACAATTGATTAATTAACCTTTATTATATAAGAGGTTCTTTTGAGAACATTATGATATATAATTTTTAGAAATTATTTTCTTATGATAAATATATAAAATATATTTAGGGATCGATGGGGCCTATAATTATGGAGATCCGAGGTGAATCGGTTGGTATCATGAGATAAAATAGAATTGGTTTGGGGTGAATGCCTACCCTTTTAAATAAAATTTCATTTCATGAGGTCATGAATATATGGTTATGATCATTATAATTACGAATATCATCATTATGTGATTATATATTATTGGAATCCATGTGATTGTTTTATACACATTTTATCCCGTTAATGGTAATTTTATACTGATGTTACCACTAATATGGAATCATTTGACCATTTATTCTAGCCATATTATTTATTCTATGTCAGCCACTATTTAAAACTCTAAATCAGGCCCTTAATATCGCTAGTAAAAGGATTTTATCAGTTCTTTAAAAGTTATAATATTTTCATCAATGTTAAAATATGACCTTTAATAGTACAACAAAAAAACTGTAAAAACATGAAACAGAAAGTAATTTTTCACACACCCCAACACACCCTTTCTCAATGATTACGCCCCCTTTTTCAATGATTTCCACTACCAATCTACCATCACGCACCCCACCCCTTCCTTGGTGCTAGAAGAACACAAAAAATAAATTTGCACACCACGATTTGATACCTAGACCTACCTTATGTGACTGGATTCTCTTTACCACTAAGTTGTCGGTGTTTTGTTGAATATTTTACGAATTTTCTATTTATTTGTATATATTTTTTAAAAAATTGATATATATATATATATATATTTAAATATATGATATATTATTATTCATTTACATATATTAAAATATATATATATATGTTTATGTGTGTGTCTTTTTATTAATACAAACACATAATTATATATAAAAACTATATATATATATTATTTCATTTTTTAAAACTTAAATAAAATGGATAATTTTATTAATTTAAATAAAATGAATGATAAATATTTATTTTATTTATTTTAAAAAAAAATTAATGTAAATATGTTGATATACGTACTTATACAAGTGATTTATAATATGTAATTATAAGAAAATATTCATATATTTAATTATAAATAAACCCATAGTAAAAAAAGATAAAATTTTAAAACCATAATTGCTTTATGAATATAATTACAAGGAATAAATTTAGTATCCATAGAAGATGGGAGAAAAATACCTTGTTAATAGAGGATAAATTTTCATCGAATGTGAAAAAATTACAGTACCCCAAATAAATACTAAGGTTTGGAGGCCATATTGGGATATTTACTTGGTAAATATGACTTGGGGTTCTCCGTAGTCACTTGGGTGTTGATCACATTCCAAGATTTTATTTGATATGTGGTAGAGCTTAAACATACACCCATATCAAATGTTATGGTCGTTTGATGTTCCAGATACATTAATAAATTATTTTAGATATTTTATTATTTTATTGTATTTATTTTCTTCAAATTGTTACTAATTGACTATTACAAAATAAATATTATAAAATTATTAACTAAACATATTTTTTAAAATTATTTTATAAGTATTTTTTACTAATTATCTTATATATTAGTTTTAAATTACAATTTAGATTTATCTAAAACATATTTAAATAATAATAATATATATATATCCATATAAATATATTAATATATTATTTTTAATTTATTTTTAAATATATCCATTATCAGCACTTGTAAATAATCGCTAGTAAAGGGAGGGGTCATTATTCTCACTTTTAAAAAAGCACTGATAAAGACCCACCTTATCAACATTTTTTACACACACTGATAAAGGATCCTCTTTAAGAGAAAATATTTAGAATTTTTAAAAGACCCCCTTTAACAGTAATATAACAGTATGGATAAAGAAAACCTTTATCTTTTTTTCTAACACTAACAAAATGGGTCATTAATAGTGATTTTATCTAGCATTGTTAAATTCATATAGCTGGATAACCCTATTTTTTTAGAAGCCATTATACGCTACCACTTGCTGGGTATTTGAGAAAACATTTTATTTTTTTCCATGTCTCCCCAATAACCCATGAAGAATTCTCAATATGATATAAATATAAACACATAGGAATGATAAATTTTCATGTATTTTTATGATGAAATGTTTTTTTAATGTCATGTAATGATAAAGTGTTAAGACCGAACTGATAAAAAAAGATAATATCATTCAAGTATTGTATTTTTATGTTCAAGTAAAAATCAATGAATTAAATATCACCTCACTTTTTTTGGTGGAAATGGGACTAACCATCGAATTAATAAAATATGACTCACATTTCATAATAAATCCCATCATATTGAGAAGATGTTGTGTGGAAGAAAATGACTATCATACACATCTTGGGTCTAGAATGTGGTTCTGATCATAATTAGAATGTTGATCAGATACATCATGGAACTGATAAAATTATGATGCTTCTTTTTTGTTATTTGTTTCCTAAAAATATCAATTATGACGTAAAATTAGTGATGATAGCTTCATAATATAATGGGGGAGAAGAAGTGTTGATAATCATATTCAACATCTAATTATATGAAAATAGGTGCTACCAATAGTAATCCGACCAATCATATTCTGGAGGTTGGAAATAAAGATGTCTCTAGAAGAAAGGGAAGTTATAATACATTCTATTATAAGTCAGATGTTTCTAAATTTGATCATTAACATAATCAAAGTCTTGTAGGAATTCATGCTTACAAGAACAAATTTTTAGGAGAAGGAAGTTTTTGAATTAAAAATATTTAGGTCTCAGATCATCGGATTAAAATTTTTTTGAAGGCTGGGAAGGGTTTCTTTATCATTATTAGTGAAACCAAAGGTTATGGTTTTAATTCATACCAAAATGAAAAAAGATTTAAATATTCATAGAATTAAGTTGATAAGTTTCGTAAATAGAAAAGAGAATGAATTTGAGTGTTGAGAGATCATTATTATCATATTTATAAAATAAGATGTAGTAGCGGTTGAAAAAGTTTTAAATAATTTTTTGTTTCCATCAAAATGAAGAAATAAAATTGATATTTGGTTCCAAGAATTATATTGATAAGATGCATGTTTTTATTCATATATTTGTTCTATAGAAACAAAATGAGGAATTTGTTTTAAAAAATAGGCTTCCATCATAATGAGTAATTTTGAATGGAAAGATATAATTTTAGGTTGTATAGAGAAATGTAACAAAATTTATTTATTTGTAATATGTTTTTAAGTGGGTAAATAAAATTCAAGTAACAAAATGACTTTATCATGAATTGAAAATCGAATTTGGAAATCAGAATTAGAATGTGAACCAGACTAATGATTTATTTGAAGGTATGAAGTGTTGAAGAGGTCAATGATAGTTATGAAATTGAAGGATATTTGATGACTCTAAAAGGTGTTGAAGAATTAGAAGAGATAACCAACATTTAAAATACATTAATGTTTTAGGAAATTTTGTTAAGTAGTAAATGTTTTTCAAAATTAATATTAAAACATTTTGGAGTGTCTATACAAGGATTTAAATACTTTTTGTATTCTGTGACTTTCATTATTCACGAAGGATGAGAGAGAATATATAAAATTCAATAAATAAAAAAATTCCCATTTATGTTTTATAGAATTGGTTTTCCAGAAAAAAATTAAAGTATGAGAGAAAATAATGTGATTCGAGTTTTTTTTTGGGAAACTAGACTGAGATATTTGGACTGAATAAGAGGTAAGTTGACATTATTTTCAGGAGGTATTCTCTCAATGTTATATTTTCTATATTGAATAAAAGGACTATATAATCTAACTGAGTATCATCACAATTTCCAAGAATTTTTTTCTAGATTCTGGGTAATAAAGTGATGAATTGTTTTGAAAGATTGCATTTATGAAAGTTAATCTAGAATCACTATAAAATATTAGTTACAAAAATTGAATTACACCCTTTTGTTGTATTTTAATAACATGAACTTTTGTATTGAACATTTTTCTAAATGACTCTAAGGTCATATTCAACTTGTTGTATTCTACCGAAAAATATTTTTTTCTAGTGAATTGTGTTGTATTGAATTATTTCTTAACCATACCATGTACATGATACTCTTTTTGTATATAGAAAAAACTTGTAAAATATTGTTTTCATTTGTCTATGATTTTCATTCATTTTTATCCGAGAATGAAATCATTAGTAGTATGTAAATGTTATTAATTAATAAAGGAAACATAAATAAAAAAGTTATCACTGAGTTTCTCCCTCCCCTTTAAGTGATACTTGAATGCTGGTTGAGTAATATGAATTAGTATTAGATATGAAGGTTCCATCAGATTATTCATTGATGATATTTTGAAGAGAAGTTGTGATGGAGAATGTAAATTGTGTGAACATTAATTTAATTAAATCTTTTATGCAATAAATTATCATATCTTGAAATATATAATGATACCATATATTATTTATGGTGGGTATTATGTTCTTCAAGATAAAACATATGGATTTCATTCTATTGATGATATGGTTCTTCTTAAACATGTCAATAAGAATATTCTTGATAATGATAGAAAAGATAAACCTTTTTACTCTCAACACATTATAAAATTGGGTTTTTAAGAGTGAAAGGTGCTTCCACTACCAAAGGTATTTGGGATAAGTCGGAAAACATTTATAATAGAAATAAAAATGTAATGGAAGAAAAGTTTCTAATATGGTGATTGATATATGATGATCTTATGAGGAATTAATACAAATATGTTGATGACTTCTTTGTAAGGGTAAATGATATTTTCAACACTATTAGATGTGTTAGGGGAATTCTGGGACATTCTATAGTTTTTGAAAAGATCTTAAGAATCCATCCTGAAAAGTTTGATGCCAATGTTTCATCATTAAAAGATATGGATCCAAAAACTCTATCGTGGTTTGTTCATCATAGTACTCTCATTACAAATTAAATGAGAATGGAAAATGTTATGTAGGGAAAAACAAATGCTTGTAGGGAAATTTCATTCAAATATTCCAAGAAAGAAAAGTTAAATATGGTTCTTGAGGATGTTTATTTTACTAACATTGTCTCTAAAAATGTAGTATGTAAAACCCGTGAGGAATTTTTATCCTTGTTTACTAAAAAATAGAAATATGTATATGTAAATATAAATGGAAACTACCCTTGAAGTGTTTTGAATGTGGTGTTGTTAGGGACTTTATATATAATTTTCCTCGATGAAAGAAAGAAGAGGATAGTGATGAAGAAGAAAGAAGTCCAATATGATCATGGAAGAAACATGGGGATATGGATATATATTTTTCAAGAGGTAATGATACAAATTTCATCAAATATAAATGAAGATGATTTGTGTGTAATAATGATAAGGAAGAAGACAATGAAGATGAATCTAAAAAATATTTTACTAAAAAAGATAGAGAAAATAATTTTATTCAAACATTAAATAATGATGATTTTTCAAGTATCAGTTCGGGTGAAGAAGAAACATAAATTTCATTTCATTTGTAAAAAGAGTTGAATTTTTTAAGATAGATTAGATGGCTTGATAAGGAAAAAAATATAAACAAAAATTCCTAGAAAAAAATGTTTTCATGATGATAAATATATTATGTTTAATGTGGTTGATTATTTATATAAATGTCGTTAGAAATAAAATAATTATAATGAACATCTGAAAGTAAAGTTAAAGGAAAAAAGAAGAAGAGTTGGAACATTCCCAACAAAAACTTTCTAAATCTGAATAGTGGGTTATAGGTTTCAAAAACACTATCTTCCAAGATTGTGGGAATTCTCAAAAGGGGTAACCTAAGAGCTACAAACATAGGTTACCTTTAATGGTTGAGAATAAATATATAATTTTTCCTATGAAGATGAAATATGGGGAAGGTATGTATCTTGAAAAGATTAAAAAATTTGATAATTTAGAGGGTTCTGAAAAATATATGTCTAAAATATAAACAAATTATTTGTTTGGAAAGGATTCTATTAATTCTGATTCCAATAAAACTAAAAATAAAACCGAGCTGAAATAGAATATTCTAGATGAAAACAGAAATTTTAGCAGTCAACAAAGTTATGTTAAGAAGGTTTCTGAGTAATGTGGTGGATTTATTCATATAGAAATTATTTTTTAGTTCTACCAAAAAAATTACTCTATTCCATAGGTTATGGAAGGAAAGTATTGAGTGGGATCCCATTCTCTCAAAATTAGAATTATGAGAAGGAATTTTGAAAGAAACATGAGAAGTTCAGTTTAAATCATTAGAATAGCGTCCATCATTTGAAACTATTTTTAAACAATGTGAACAACTTGTTCACATTTTTAAGGATTTTCTTGTTTAGATACCGACACAACAAATATTTTCATAACAATTCATAGATTCCATATGTGAAAAAAATGGAGAAGAAAAATCTATTTTTTTAATCCACTTTGAAAGCTATTACAAAGGAATGAAAATGGATTCTTGATAGTGGGTGTACATCTCATATTATAGGAGATTTAATGTTTTAAAATAATATTAAACTCTTCAAAGATGGAATGATGACATTTGGAAATGATGAATCTAATAGAATCAATGGCATTGGATCGACCATCATTGGCAAAGAAAATATTATATCCTAGAAAACATTATATGAGGATGGGTTGAAACACAACCTACTAAGTGATTCATAAATTTTTAATGATTTTAAAAAATATATCTTTTAAAAAAATGATTTTTTGGTAAAATATAGGATGATGGAAATATAGTTACAATAGTCCAACACACAAATGAAAAATTATTTTAATTTAGTGAAATAAAAAACTCTTGTTACTTGGGAATTGTAGAATAAAATCTATTGTGGCATAAATTGTTTGGACACATGTGTCGAAGAAACATGAGGAATTTATCAAAGAAAGACAGTGTTTGTGATATTCTAGATATGTCAAGAATAAGAGATTAGGGTTGCACTATTTTTTCAGAACGCAAAAATTACTGACCTAGTACTTAAGAATATTGATATTTCTACAATAAAAAGATTGTAACTATTTCATTTTGATATCTATGGGAAAATGAGAAAACCATAAACCACTATAGATAAGAACCTCTTCACTTCCATTGATGACTTTACTCATAGTTATTGAGTTATATATATCAAATATAAACCAGAATCTCTAAAAATGTTTAATATTTTCATGAGGAATGTTGAGAAGGAATATGAGTATTTAGTGAAACAAGTTGAGAACTAAAAATGTTGGTGTGTATAAGTATGAATAATCTGAATATTATATTTAGAATCATTGAATTTTTTCATTATTTCACATCATCGTATGCACTTAAAAAAATATTGTCACTGAAAGAAAGAATATAAGTATGGTTCAATTAGGGGAACTATGTTACTTGAACTTGGTTTTTCTTATTACTATTGGATTCATTCCATGAGTATATTTTCTTATATACTAAAACAAAGTTTCAATATACCATTATCTAATATGACTCTATATGGTTTTTAATTTAAAAGTCAATGTTTTAAACACTTAAGTGTTTTTTGGAGTCCATGTATCATAAATAATAAATGATGAAATTTTTGAAAGATTGAGAATAGTGTTGAAGATGGAATTTTCAATGGCTATGCTCTGGAAGGAATAAGATATAGGAACTCCAATAAATATATATAAATAATTTTTCATTCTGTTGATTTGAATATTATTGAGAATGTTGATGAAGATAAAAAACATATGTGGATAAGGAAGTTGAGAAGGATAAGTAATTTTTTGTTAACAATTTTAATAAGGATGTTGATAGTGGTAATCCTAATCATAAGGAAGAATCATACCTAGCTAGTTCAAGGGATGGGGAAGAAAATGAAATAATTCATCCTAGGATGAGGAAGTAGTGGAGGCTCAGGACATTATGGGTGATCAACATCAGAATTTTAAAATAAGAAGAACTTCATAAATTGTTACACATACTTCATTGTATTCAAAACTAAATCCAAAATATGTGAATGGTTATTTTGAGCATCTGGAATGGGTTCTGGATATAAATGAAGTGCTTTATTAGAAAAAAGTATGATACATGGGAATTCGTACACAAGATTTATTACAAAAAATGTTATCGGTAAAAAGTGGGTTTTCCAAGACATTAGTAATGTAGTAGTTGATTTGATAAAAAACAATGTATGATTAGTGGGTAATTTTCACTTAAAAAAACGAAGGTGTTGATTTTAATGAGACTATTACTGTAATGGAAAGGTTAGATACAATCATATAATTTCTTTCTATTAGTGAATAATAAAGTTAAAAAAAATCAAATGGATGTGATGTATATATCTTTTAATGGGTATCTACATTAGAAAGCTTATGTTGAACAACCAGATATCGTTATTATTTGGAAAGATAATAGTTAGGTGTTTAATCTGAATAAATTCATGTTATAGATAAAAAAATATATGAGAGAATGGTATTCCAAATTGAACACTTTCATGATGAAGATGAGTTTCCAAAATGGAATATTTGATTTCAAAATTTACAATAATTAATGTGTGTAGTTTTCCATAATTGTAATGGTCTCTGTTGATGACATTATCTTTGTTAGGAATGATGAAATCATTTTTGAAAGATTTTACAAAGAGATGATAAAATTGTTTGAGATCACTATGCTGGGGGAAATGAAATAATTTCTTGGGATACAAATCGTACAAAAGAATAAAAAAATTACATCACAAGAAAAGTATTCTAAGGAGATTCTTATGAATTTTTTCATCAAAAATTCGAAACCAGTTTCCACACCAATTTTAGTGGGAATGAAGTTTTCAAAATACTGATAAGTTAAGGATGTTGTTCGGAAATTGATTTAGAATCCAATTGGAAGTTTATCCAATTATTTTTCCTCGACACTCGACATTATATTTATTATTAACTTATATATATTATTTTTGAGTGATCCAAAAACAAAACATTTAATTTTGGGAAATATAATTATTAGATATATCAAAGGGACATAAAATTTAAAAATCAGGTATAATAAAATAGAATTTATTGACTTGTTTGAGTATTCCAATTCTTATTGGGAATAAAATGCCAATGCTAGAAGATCCCTATCTAGTGAAGTTTTCTTTGTAGGGAAATTTTTTGTTATTTGGAATAAAATGAAACAAAATTCAGTAAATATTTGTAAGAAAAAAGCTGATAATGTGGTTTCCACTTGATCCACTACAAATCATATGTGGATGAAAATATAGTTTTAAGACTTACTTTATGAATTAATCTTACCCATGTCTTGGGATGTTATAATAATTGTAAAATCGAACTTACAAGGAATATGGTATACAATTCTTGTTAAAAAAATATTAACATAAAGTATCAATTAAACAAAAGAGCATTTGGAGAACAATTAATTGAATCTAGAGTATGTTATTCCATCAGAACAAGTTGCTAACAATTTGGAAAAACCATTACTAAAGGAACCTTTTTATATATTGAGGTTGAACATGGGTGTCCAACCTACTTCTCAATATGGTTGAGTTTTGTGTTTTGGTACCCTCTCTCATCTTACCTTAGGATCGTATTGTTAAGGGGGAGACATGTTTCTCAAATCTATCCTCATGGAAGAATGCATAGAGGGGGAATTGTGGGTATGATGTGAATCTTTTATGTAAGTGTATAAACTATTAAAACTATTTTTGGGATTGGTTTTAGGTAAGATCTTTTTTCTATTACATGGAAGTTTATTAAGTGGAGATAGGATGAGGACTAAATGACGAGGAAGAAGGATGATAAAGAATGTTGAAAAAGAAAGGTGAGGAATAAAGCTAATGAAGAATTATAAAGAAGAAAGCCGATGATGAAAGCTGGGAATACAGTTGAAGAAGAAATATGATAAAGAATATAAGTAAGAAAAGATGAGGATGTCTCAAGAGTCATTACTTTTGGAAAACATAGTATATTGTCAATAATTCTTATTTCCAACATTGAGATAACTCTACTAGGATTTGAATTATTGAAAATTAATCCATATCTTGAGATGGAAATTTTAGTGATTCATGAATCATAGTTGAACAAAATAACTAATGGGGGGTATTGATAGGACTGATCTGATAATAAAGATGATTGTATCCAGGTATTGTCTTTTATTATCAAGAAAATATCAAAGTAGAAGAGGTCACATTTCTATGTTATTGGTGAAAATATGACTGACCGTAATATTTGGAAAATTGTACTGTCATTGCGTAATAAATTCCATCATATTTAGAAAATATTTTCTAGAAAAAGGATATTTAGACTCAACTTGGGTCCGAAATGAGATTTTGATCATAACAAGGAAGATAATCAGATCTAGCATTCATCTGATAAAATTTTGATGATTATTTTCTATTTTCTCTTTACTATAAATAATATATCTTTGGTATAACTTGTAATTATGGATTGATAATAGAAAGGGGAAGAATAAGTACTGACAAATATATTAATTATTTGATTGAAATAAAATAGGTGCATCCAATATTATTCAGGAAATTTGTATTCAGGTGGTTAGAAAGATATTTATTGTCGGAAGAAGTGGAAGTAATAATAATTTCCATTATAAGTCATAAAAAACAATTAATATCATCAATTTAATAAATTTAAGAAGTAATTCATGATAAAAAATGTTTGTGGAAGAAGGTATTTTATGATGTAAAAAAATTCATGTTTGAAATCGTTAGAGTTGGATTTGTTGAAATTCTAGGATGGTTTTCTTGATTAAAATTGGAGAAACTGAAGGTTCTTGTTTTTAATCAAACCAATAGAGAAAATATTTAAATCATTAAATAAATAATTTGATTAGTATCATAATAATAAAATATAAAATGGTAGAGTGATGAATGATATTTGGTCTTGCATTCATAAAATAAGTAGAGGATGTCGTTGATTTTTTTTTTTTGAAAAAACATTCTTTTCCAATACAATGAAGAAGTTCAAATGAGAGGTGGTTCCATGAATCGTATTGAGAATACATATGTTTTCCATCATATATTTGGTGTAGAGAAATGTAATGAAGACACTATTGTTGAAAATATTCTTCCATCATAATGAATATTAATGATTAAAAAATGTGTTGAAGAAGTCAAGAAGTGATATGAGATTTAATGAATATTAATGATTAATCATATTTGTTGAGGTGAGAGAATAATTTAATAATCTAACTTAAACATTTTTTGGAATTCAATAAAAGGAAGATAATACTTTTCGTATTCTCTAACTTTCATTATTTGACAAAGAGAAGAGATAATATCCAAAAATTATTTAAGATGAAATTTCTAGTTTATGTTTTTTTTTTGATGATCCATTCCATAATAAATAAATAAAGGACCATAGGGAATATCATAATCATATATTTTGTATTGGAAAACCATATTGTGATTTCCATACTGGAATGAAGTATTTTTATACTTGTTTCAAGAGGTATTCTATCAAATATTCATTTTCCATATTTAATAATTAGACTTTGGAATTTGACTGAGTTTCATCACGAAGTATGGGAGTTTTTTTTATCTTATGAGTTCGAAAGTGAATAATTTTTATAAAAGATAAAATTTCTAAAAATGGATCTAGAATAACCCTAAAATATTTTTTCCAAAAAATGTATTGCATCATTTCATGATACATGAATCACATGCACTTTTTTGTTGAACATATTACTTCATGAGTGTATGGTCATATTCTACACATTTTATTACATTCAAAAAAATTATTTCTAGAGGATTGTGTGGTATTGGATTAATTTTGAACTCTACAAAAGACTAACTACACTTTTGGAATAGTGAACCATGTAAAAACTTATGTTCCTATACTTATGTGTTTCATTTATTTTTAGAAGAGAAATAAATATTTAATAGGAGTTGAATATAGTTTTTTAATAAAGGAAATATAAATGAAAATTATATAACTAATTCACCCATCCACCTCTCAGTTATACTTGAATATTGGTTGGGTAATATCATCAACTATGCATCTAATATCTGTATAAAAAAATATTTCAGATCTTGAGTATTATGATATATATATATATATAATATTACCATTACAATAAATGATTACAGGATCATGTTCATTGGAGTCGAGGTTGTTATAAATAATTATATGAAAATATTGGCATGTATAAAACTTTTATCATTATTAAATATATAATACCAACTATGAATGATTATGAATTTATTTAACATAACTCAACTGAGGACCATAATATCATGTTCATACCCTATGTATAATAAAGATCCTATCCAATCAACCCCCTAATTAGTTTAATATTTAATACTAGAATAATAATTGAACTAAATTATGAAGGTTCACTTGTACGGTACTTTTTTAACCTCAATTATTTAATATTACAATGATGTACAAGACCCTAGTATACTAATGAAGTGTTTGTATAAAATTCTATGTAGTTCAGTAAAAGTATGTCATTTTATTTTATAAGTTGTACTTGTTTCTCATAAGACAACTTTATATCTACATATAGTCCACTAGTCATATTAATATTAACATATGATCACAACCAATCAATTTCCCTGATGATCATAAATAAGGTACAAATTAGATATTTTCCATTGTAAATTATTTATCATTAAAACCATATGTAATTGAAGAAACAAACATGAAGTAATTAAAAA
Source organism: Viscum album (assembly GCA_963277665.1). Taxonomy (NCBI): domain Eukaryota; kingdom Viridiplantae; phylum Streptophyta; class Magnoliopsida; order Santalales; family Viscaceae; genus Viscum; species Viscum album. The sequence continues at coordinate 479,291,385 of OY728130.1, read as the reverse complement.
GAATACAAATTTACATTAATATTAAATCCATAATATGATAAATAATAAAAATATTTTAGACTTATAAAATAGTTATGAGAACAAAACTAAACCAATGTATTAGAGTTAGTTCCTCATGCATAAATTACATAAGAACACTTTAAAACAAAAAATTTAGGATACTACTATGGTTTTATTACTAGAGTTTTTCAAAATATGCTAATAATTATATATATATTAATGGTTTTAGAGATGGTGTAAATATCTCACCCTATAGCCACAATGTTATTATCGCTTATAATTGATATAGCATATAACTATAGTTTTTATGAAATTTTTCCTATAATATTACTTTTCACCATGATTTTAAAACCATTGGAAATAAATAGTGAAAAAAATAAATAAAAAAGATTAATGGAATGATTATGTCAAACTATATCAAAATAGTGACAATTTGATATAATTTACAAAAAAAACATGATCATAGATTACACTAAACATCCTTAAGCATCATGTTTCCCAAATTCTCTAACCTGTTATCTCTGATCTATTTCTTTCTATATTGTCCCTAATAACCCATTTTATTAGATCATATTATATATTTTCCTTTTTAATATTTGCATCCCTTTGATTTAAATTTTTTTCATCTTTCTTGATCCCCTTAACCCTTCTAGTACTCATTCATACCTTCATAATCCCATGGAGTACTTCATTTTTGATCCAAAAGACAAATTTCATCTCCCTTACCAGAAGTTGTTTTTTTATAACATATTTTCAACCAATGATGACATCTAGGGTCAATATTGCACCAATACCCGACTATGATCCTCCAAATACTTATGAGGTATGCGGTGAAAAATGAACACATGTGTGATACTCCATACGATAGAGTCTTTTAACTAGTATTTATGGTCTAGGTGTGATCAAATAGATACTATAACCTCATTTTGATAAAAAAAATGTTATTAAGGATAATATCTATGTAATATAACATATATAACTGATAAAATAAAATTAAAAACACATGACACACCAAATGAAATTTCATACCCAGATATAATAGGTATACCCTAAATGATTTCCCAACAATGGTTTATCTAAAAAATTATGTTATTAAATAAATAACTCTAGAGAACAAATTTTTGGACAATGATAATTATCTAAGTTATATCTCTAAAAATTTCCATGCAATCCCCAGATATGATGAACCCACCACTAACCTTCTCCATCACCTTCCATAGATATGAATGTTAATCTAAGAAACAAAACCAGATGATGCACACACACCATGATGCCGGTGTAGGTTGTGAGTTTGAATATTAGTTGGTCTCCACCAACATGCCCCTAAATAGCATCAAAAAATATTTTTGATAAATAACATAAAATGAAAACTCACAAACAATCATTCCACTTCTCCCAATACATGGGGTACTATACCATCACAATCATGCAGCATTCTACTTTTTCAATTGATGTTGGAGTGGGATAGGGTACCCATTTCTTGATCATTCTTATTGTCCCACAAGATTATTCCCCATATGATATTACATCACTTGTGACATCACACCAGCACCATAGGGAATCACCGCTCCCATATATACATCATGATGGCCTCAAGTCATTCTTGTAAAGAAACAAACCTAGCTACCACCTGAATCAGCACAAAACCTTATCCACTATTGGTTTGAAAGGAATTCCAGATCCCTAAAGTTTAGAAACTAGTTCTTGGGAACTAAATAACACCTCATTGTGAACTATTTAAAAAAATGAAATTAAATAATCTATTAAGCTTAAAAAAAATTTAGTTCTGATCAACCACAATTCAGACATTATTGTCAATAAAATTATGAAAAATTGAAGTATCATAAAAAAATAAAAAAATTAATGAAATGGAAATGAAATCCCACAGCTCACCGACAACTCCATCACAAAAATAAACCCATGTTACTCAAAATCCATAACACCACATATATAATTAAATACCAATTAATGAAAGGAAAAGGAGAAGGGGTGGAGTATTTAGACAGCACAATAATAAATCCAATGAATATAGAATAAACTACTAACCTCTATTTTACTTCACATGTTACACCGAATAATACCATTGTTTTCTATTACCATGGGATATCAAGAGCCAAAATAAAGGTTAAAACTGAAATAAAAATTAAGAATGGTTATAAACTACATCAGTAGGCCACCACCCATGTTTTCATATTCCTTACATTTAATTAAAGATCAATTTTCAAGTTAGTATTATTTATATTAGAAAATATGTTTCCATAATATTTTAAATAAAATAAACTAATAAAAAATTCTAGATTTTTTAGAATATCCTTTCATTATTTCTGTTAAATGAAAATGATCACTTGAAAGAAAATCCTTTGGATGACTCCTCCATTTATAATTCAACCATCCAAAAGACACTTCAGGATATAATAATAAATAAAAATTTTGGAATCACATTTAAATTTAAACTAAAATATTTTAATTCTATATATTTTTTCTGAAATTTCATTGATACCATTTAAAGGAAATAAGAAAACCATTTAAAAATCCAAACTATAATTTCATTTTGAAATCACATCCAAACTAGGATAATTTAAACATTACACAGAGGAACCAATATGATAGGATTTATAACTATAGAAATTAAAGTATTATTCCTCAAAAAATCATTGTATAGTGGAGAAAAATGAATAAATAATTCATTCCACTAGATAAAACAAAAACAAATGAAACATGTCATGGGTCACATATTAGGTTTTATAATAAGATGATCCTAGATATTTATAAACTTGTTGGTCTAACTACAAACAAATGTTGTGTATGAAATAATTACTAGATATCATGACAAAAACACAAAAGCCTCACCATGGAATGCTCTTATCCTAAGAAAAACAAAAAAAGGGGCCTCTAACTAGGGTGTGAACTAAGTAGTGTGGAATAAATAAAGGTCTCCCACCAGGTTTCCTAGTTTCCAATGAAAAATATAATGTGTAAGTGAGCATAAAACCAATCAATGGTGTTCACAATAATAATAATACATAATAAAATATATTTCAGTGACATTCAATTCCCTCATACCAAGCACTCCGTTTTAAATTATGAAACCATCACATAATTAAATAACATTATGAAATTTGGGTAAAAATAATCATATAATAAATAAAATATAAAAAGTGAAGGGGAAACATGTTTGTAATACGATGGTTTTATAGTTCTAAGTAACAAACCATATCATTTAATGTTTTTGATATTTAATTCCAAATTATTCATTCTAAAATAATTAATTAATCTCAACTTGCAAAATCATTTCAAAACATTTTTCTAAAACATAGAACTTACCACTATTTGGAAGTTAATATAAAATATCAAAACTCTTTCATTAAAGCCTTCCAAAGGACTGAAATAACACCATTAAATTTATTTTATGACTCAATGGGGTTATGTTATTTGTAAACCACTCTTTATATTTAAAACAACTATTGATAAATATTTACAAAACTTATAATTTAAATTATCACTTGAAATTTTATTTAAAAATTTCAATAATCACTTTGAAAACCAAAAATCATTTTTATAAATTTGAAATACCATTTTAATATCCATTAATGTAGTACTATGAGAAGCTGGTGTGCTTGGTTAAATATTATCAAAATCAAAAAATACCATAAAATAGGAAAACCCTACTCAATATATGGAAACCATGATAAAAACAATTTTTATTTTAGAAATTCATAAAAATCATTTTAAAATATCATTAGAAAATTATAATGAAAATTTCAAACCCGATCTCTTAATAATTCTGAAATTAACAGTTAGGAAATGGGGAAACCCACCTAGAATCTAAGGAAAATGTTTCTTAACGCAAAATTTAAGGTGAAATAAGCTTTAATAATACACCAAATTTTGAAGACATAGTGGAATAATAGAAAATAGGACAAATCGACACACTAGTATTTTTCATAAGGTATATAGTGAGGGTGGAAAAAGATTATTGGAGGGAGGAAGAGTGTAGTGAAAGAGAGGCCTTACTTTTGATATCTAAACATGTATCATGATGAAGCCACTAAGAAACTCTATGGGATAAGGGAGAATTGACGAAGGAAAAGATGAACTACGAGAGAGGATGAGTATGGGGTCACATGGGAATGCATGTTAATAAAAAATATTATTGGTTTTTAGTTATGTAGAGGAAACGTAGGAGTTTACAAGAAAACATAAAAACTGGGTGCCCACCTAGTTTGGAATCTTGGTTTAGTAAATATGTTCTAACCATGTGGTGGCTACAAGAACATTAAAATAAGGAAGCATAATTTTTTTGGACCCTAAATGGTCTGAACAACCATATTATAACCATCCCAAATAGAACATTCAAGCTACATACACAGATGCATTATTTCCACATAGATAATCCTAACTATAAAAAACCTCTATGACACCCAAAAAGCACCAAAAAAAATTAAATTGTAATCTAAATATTTCAGAAACATAAAGTAACAAAAAATTAACTAATTACAGTGTAATATCTATATCATGGGGTGTATAATCTTACAACCATTGTTCTTTGTTCCCCCATAAATACAATTTTATTTGATGGAAGAATAATAATAATTTAAATCCCAAACACCCCATAGAAGAGGTTAGAGAGGTGAGATACTATGAAGACCACATGAGAAGGTAGAAGCTAATGGGATATGCCCTAAATAAACCCCCATAATCTCTAACTACCACATGATTCACCACTAAGAGACACAAGGTCTAATGAATTTTGAAACAAGTTGAGGTCCCCCAATAATTTTAATTCATATAAAATAGGGTTTTATTGGAATACTCATATCTATGAAACAAAAACCTAAGAAGAAAATATTTACAAAAATATTTGAAGAAACCACTACTACTCAATAAATAATACAAACCGTCCATTATTCCATTTCAAAATTAAAAAAATGATCCATCCAAAAAGGGATACTCTAAAAGACTCTGACATGGCCCAACAAAGACACCATCACCAAAAAATGAAGGATTTCCACTTCAAATTTGGAAAAAACCTAAAAAATAACAACATAAATCTAACCATAATTTAAGAAACACGAAATGAGAATAACCAAAAACCACACTCTTGTAATTCAACCCATGGTGAATCTAAAAATTCAATGTCGGTCCCTACCAAATTAAATACTAGACTACATATATTCCGAAAACCCGATCACCCACCCAAGGTTCATATTCTCAAACATCAGAATCAAGACCCCAAAACATAGTCTACAAAAAAACTCAAAATGATAATATATTTTCTACCTCAAACCCACAAAATTTCTAGAAACCAAAAGTGAAAACAACATTTAAAGGGAACCAAAACACAAGCGCTGAATAAAAAAAATGGTAGAGACCTCAGAATCTATAAAGAACCTAAATCAACTAAAATGACTACAATAAAATGGATTAACACAAAAAAAATGACACACAATACATTTAAACAATTAAAACCAAACACCTCAAAAAGGAACACAATGATTATAGGATTCCTGGATAGGGTTCAACAATAAGGAATACCCCAACATTACCACTCAATATTGATTATAAATACATATTACAAATAGATAAACCACATTTAAGAAATTAAAGTAATCATACTATTGGTAATTCATTGACACAAACCATCCATAATTATTATGAATTTTTTGACAAAAAAATTATATATCAAGAAACATGAACTCCACAAGTCCTCATCCACAAATAAAACTGAACAGTACCACTATAATCAATGGGAAAACCAAAAATTAATCAATTGATTAGAATATGGAACTTAATTTACGCATTATAAACCCCCCATTTCATTATAATCCATAACCTCTATTAAGATAGTTAAAACCAATTTCCCCAAAAAAATATACTTGAAATTTTTTTTAAGATGACTCCCCACTTTATTTTTTCAAACCAATGAAAATAAAATCACACTACATTAAAAATTACAATCCAATTACTTTAGAAATGATTTTCAAAAACACATTTTATATATGAAAACACTCTTTTAAAAACATAAAACCCCCTTAAAATTTCCACCCACTTCAATACCAACCAAAATCCACATAACCAACTACCCTTTTCGATAACATTTTTTCTAACTACCCTTTTTAATTTTCTCAACACTACTCATCTTTTAATATTTATAATATCATATTATGTCTGAATCACATTTTTTATTTCATCATTCAAAAAATTCAATAAAATTATAAAAAAATATAACCAACTCCCAAGACCCATTTTAATCCAAAATCATTTTTGACACCCCCTTGCATGAAAAGATAATTTTTACAACAATAACTTAAAAAATAAGACACATCCTAAATAGAAACCACATCATCAAAAGACCACTTTATTAATTTTCCAATAATGAAATAAACATAAAATGACCTAGAAATAAAGGGCTCTAAAACATCCATGTGAAATGTGGAACCATGCTCAACTTGGTCCTGTAGTTTGATGGGCCATGGGTAAATAATCCTATAATTCCGATAATGATTGAGCATTTTACATTTGATTGGTTGATAATGACATGAAAACTGAAGTCATTCCACCATTCTAGCTTCTATTTTAATTAAAAATATAACAAAATCCCCAAGAAATTTACCATTCCAATGAGGATAAAATCGACAATCAATTATCCAAATTAAATCCCAAATTAAAAACTCAAAAATAACTTCCCATGGTTACTCAAATATTGTCATTATGGGTGGTAATGAGACACACACTCAAGAATAAACTCTTATGTCTTGATGAAAATATAAATATATTATCTATCACAAGTGAAAAAATAATATAAGGGTTCTGAAAAAACATAGGATCCCATTAATGAACATAGGATCTAATACAATTTGTAAAAAATCAGCCTAAGCTACGTCCTAAATTAGAAAATGAACCATTACAACATTCTATTAATTGGAATTATTAATATGAATAATCTTAAACTATTTCTTTAGTATCATTAAAAAATTAATTAAGAATCATTTCACCTAAAATGAAATTAATTAAATAAACATTGGAAAATCACAAGATATTATTGTATGACATGTATGTAAGTCAAGCGTCCATCCCAAGATCAATAATCATAAAAGAAGAAGCATAAATGTAAAATAAATGCAATACCACAGATCACATCTAATTACCTCACACAAAACAAACCACACTATTAAAAATACATAACACTAAAATATAATTCACAATCTATTAAATAGAGGAAAAGGAGTCAGGGTGGTGGATTTTTCCTACAAAATCATAAATCCAAATATAAAATGAATAAAATATTATCCTTTTGTGACCTCAAAAGTCGCAATAACTCATCCCAATTCCACACATTCCATGTGGGAAATAAATATATGAAATTAAACCATAAACTAGAATATAATATAGGAATTTGAAAAAACATGATATGTAAGCCACTATATGGCTTTACATATGTTGTGCCTTTAATTAAAGTTCCACTTTCATGATAGTTTAAAATTTATTTTAAAATTTGTTCCCATAATCCTCTATAAAAATAAAACTAATCACACATCGAATTTTGGTTTGAATAATCCTTCCTTTATTTCTATTAAATTAATAAAACAATTAGAAGACAATCCGTGGTCTAAATACTATATTACCGACTCACCGATCCAGAATTCACATTAGAATACCTTTAGAAATATCCCTTTTTATATAAATTTTTAATTTCTGAAAAAATATTTTAATTAAGGATTATTTTCTCAAAATATTAGTAAATAAATTTAAATGAAAAATAAACAATTTATTAATAATCGTAAAAAATAATTTCAAATTTTCACCAAAAAAGGGAGAATTAAATATAACAAAACATTTACAACTAAGGTATAAAGTATAACTAAATAAATAAAATGAAGGTGCCTAAAATAGTTCAAGAACAGGGAAGCATAGTCAATAAATAATATAATCCCATATATAAAACACAAAAAATGAAATGTTTCATTAGAAATATCAGGGGTTATATATCAAGATGATCCCTTACATCTCTAAAATCATAGGACCAACTACTGGTATTTCTTATTACATAAATAATTAAAAATGATACCCCGTATTACCACCATAATTCTGATTGGGGAAGTACATAATCCTAAGAAGACCAAACAATTTAGGGTCATTACCGAAGTTATGAAATAAATAATGTATAATAAATCAATGTAACCCACTAGGTTACTGAATTTCCATGAAAAATAAAAATTGGAAGCATGGATAAAACTAAAAAAGTAGGGTCATAAGAATTATAACAAATAAGAAGATATATATAATCTCACCTATAACAACCTTTCATTAAAAAAATATGACTTTTACATAATACAATCATCACATAAATATATAACATCCCAAAAAAGGTAGAAACATGAATTATGTAATAATAACAAAACACCAAAAGGGTTTAGAAAATAGAAGGGGAATATGAGAGTTTCATGAGAAAGAGTTTTAAGCCTTATATTTTAATGGTTTTAAAATTTCATTTTAAATCATTCTTTCTTGACAAATTCAGTAATAGGTACTCTTAAAACCATTTCCAAACTTTTTCCATGGAAACATACTTAACAAAATTTGGATATTAATTTAAATAATAAAAAAAATTACTAAAAACACTATAAGGGGCCAAAACACTACCGATTAATTTATTTCAAGGCTTAATTGGGGTACCACCATTTATAAACCTTGCATTTTATTTAAAACATCACTTAAATTTTTTTTAGAATACATTGAATTTTACAATTCCCATGAAATTTCATGTAAAATTATTGAACTATAACATTGAAATGCCAAGAAATTTTTATAAATGTTAAATATCATTTTTAAATTCATTAGGGAAATATTACATGCAACTGGTGTTCAAGATTATAGAAAATTATATTTGAACCCGCCCTTAAAATACAAAAAATTCTCACAAACTAGGAAAATTAAGATGAAAAAATCATCTAAAAATTCAACAAAATTACGTAATAAATTCATTATAAAATTTTAACATTGATTTAGAAACCAATATATCTATATATATAAAATTAAATGTAAGAAAATGTAGAAATCATACCTTGAATCCCAGGGGAATGGTTGTGAATGTTAAAAATGGATCCAACAAAGCTCAAAGAATACATTGTAGACCCTATAAATAATGGAATGATAAAAATAATGAAAAACTGGCATACTAGGTTTTATCCAAAAGGATTGTAATAATTAGAATTTAATAAGAAAATAGGGTATTAAGAGAGAAGAGAAAGAGAGGACTTTACTGCGGTATTTTTCATTGAATACAAAGAAAAACACTAGGAATCCTTAGGGGAGATGATAGAATCAACATGGAGAAGGAGAAAATAATAGGTAGTACATTAATGAGGGTAATGTGTGAACGGGGGAGGGGTGAAGGAATTTTATTCTGTTAATTCAGGAAGGGAACCTTGGGAATATCCAAAAAATATTGAAAACATGATGAACTACATTGTTTTGCCCTACGGTTTAGTGAACCATGTTCCAACAATGTAGAGGCAATTTTAAACACCAATGCTTGTTTCAAAGATTCCACTATGAAGACACATCGTGTAATCAATAATGTTATAACCATTCCAAATAACAATGTTGAATTGTTGACCCACATTCATGGTAGATACACTATTACTCCTAAATATGCGCCACCAATATGATATCCAAAAAGTACCAAAACAACTAAATTCCATTGGAAAACTACTAAAATCTTATATAATAAAATATTAAACAGTTATATAATATTGAAAATAACATGTGGCTTTATAAACCTACATCAAATAAATAGACTAACGACATCAGGTCACATGGTGTCAAAAAACCGCCACAATATGAGGACAACATCTATGGCCTAAATGACCTCCATTATAATAATCAACACCATCAACCCAAGTCACACATCTATATATAATCCCACCAAAAATCTGATGGTGAAACCCACGCACATGGGTCCTTCTATGTGCTCATAGTTGTAATGGCCTCAAACCAAATGTTGTGAAATAACACCAAAATTGTATGACTATAGCAATAGTAGAAAACTATCACCCCATCAGCAGGTGACCCAATCCCTCTTAGTACCAATTAGTAAATAAAATCACCCAAAAAAAATGAATACATTACTCCATCTTCGTGAACTCACAATACTCAAGCCCCGATGATCTCTTAGCCACCTCCACTAAAAATGAGTCACAATGAAAGAACCATGGAATAGTAATTCTATACCACTACATGAACCACACCCAATGATTCCCCAAATAGAACACACACTTGGCCTTTTTTCCCGATTATACAACAAAAGTTGCATTTAAAACTCACGTCACACTAGATACACATAAAAAAGATGCACACATACCCCCTTGGGTTCCCCTAACACATAATGTAGCTCACAAAATAATGAAATAATCCCACAACTATCATTACAAAATTTATATACTTTCTCACATATCATTCAAGGTCAGAGAAACTAAAATGATTTCCATAAATATATATAAAAAAATAAAAAAAAATATAATTTGATTCTTATAATTTATTCCTCGATTAAGATACAATAGAATCCAATTACCCATTACATGCACACGCACACACACACATGTCATTCAAAATATCACCATTGGAAACCCTTAAGGGTCCGAACCAAAATCCAATGACTACCTCTGTGATAAAAAATGTACAAGAACCTCCTAAAATTTATATAAAGGGAAATTGTTTCTATTATAAAATTATGTTGGCTAGCAGACTACCCCTTCCATAACATGACACTAAAACACCAATATTAATGTGGAAAAATTCAGGGTCTATTTACGTGTAAATTATAGTTGGTTTCCAATCGAATATCACTAACCGATTTTACTGTAATCATAGGAAAACATATAACCTAAAAAACCCCAATTTTCTTCATAACTCTTTAAAGACAATGAAGTAGTGATAGAATAAGAAAATATACCCATGTTTATGTTACGACATACTCGTGGTGATCACCTATTAAAAAATAGAATGAAGATCTAGTAAAAAACAAATGATATATTAACAAAGAGGGGAATAAATGAGATAAATGATCAGATGGGTCTAGTGAATTCACCATTCCAAAATGAGGGTCCCTTCATTTAATATATATTTGAATAAATTAAATTAATAAATTAATATTTTTTAAAAACTAGCCATGGGGTCCATTACAACAAGGCCATATAGGTCATAGTGTGATGCATATCTCTATGTAATAATATACATGTATATATATGATATATATATATATATATATATTCTATATAATAATATATATATATAATGAAAAATAATATATATTTCATATAAACATAACTTTCATTTTTACGGTTATATAGGATATAACCCTAATCTAAAGAAAACATGGCTATATATTACCACAGTATACGCTTTTAAAATTACATACATAAGACCGTATAGTACACCTATTAAATAATTTTTTTAAAAATCATAGATATAATTAGTTTTTTTAAACCAAAAATATACTCTTTAGTTTTGAATCCATGATAGTATAATATACCAACTACCTTTGTTCTAAAACTGTAGAAGTAAGATGAACCTCTTTACCATGGGTTTGTAATTATGGAAGTATAATTCCTATTGACAAGGTTTTAAAACATTTTCAATATATTATAGCTAATTTAATGATTTAAAAATAGTTAAAGTAAGTGAAATTTTTTCACAGTTTCTATGAAATTTTAAAATTATACATAATTAGATTGAAAAAAGTATCACAGTTTCAAAAACCATGGAAGTATTTTATTTCATTTTTTTACATGATTTAGAATACTGATAATGAATAATTTTAGTTTTATGGTTACATGAAAATCATTATTTTTTCTATAATAATGGTTTTGATAAATTACCATTTATATACACTTGATAAACTTTTTATCCTCTCTCTATAATACATTCAATGGGTTGGTACTTGAAAATAAATATTTATTTATTTGGTGGGAATAATATTACTAATTTGATATGATAGCACTATTTCTTTCCAAATAGTAATAAATAGAAGTAGATATGCTATTATTTACCTCTAATTTAATAATATACATTTTTTCATGACCCAGCCTTTTCAACCCATAAACCCAATCAATTGATCTAATGGGTTTTATATAATACCTTTTTTTATTTCCCATCACACTATAGGTTATTACCCATAAGGTTCACTTATCAATCTAATGAATGTCCCCATATGCTAACACAATGTTTACTTTTTGATTTTCTCTCACTCATAGACAACCTGAGAAACTTTCTAGGAGGTCACCCATCCCAACACACCTCCAATAAAAAAACACATAACTATGTAGTTCATATTAAACAATATATTAAATATAAAGATATAAATTTTTAACTTGGGGGTAAAATTTATTCTTCAATGTATCACTTTTCATGGGGGGTTACAATCCATCCCCCCCCTAAATCACAATTCCCTTTTTATGTTCCCCACATCTCAATCCCGCACTTTTTTAAAGGTTAGGGCCGAAGCCTTATTTATTATTAAATCAAAGCCAAGACCTCTTTAACTGGGTAGTGGGAGACCCATTACATAGCCTGATGGCCCAGTGGGAATCTATCCCATTACATGGACGGTAGGCCCAAATTTTTGGAATAAGGCCCATTATGTGAATAGTACTACAACAGTTCCGCCACTACTAAAACACCATACTACGGCTACAATGACTTGTCGCTGCTACAGTCCCCACCGTTGCTACAGTACCACCACTGCTATAGTCACTACATTACTGCTACAGTACCCTACACCCAATGGGTTTTTGAACCACCATTTTTCATGTAGGATTACAGGGTGCTTACTACTAAGACAAACCCCAACTATAGTATAAAGTTCCTATGCACCTCAGGATGGGAATTGTATTTGATATGATTGGAGGTAAATTGGTCTTTTTTTCTAGAAAATTGCAAAACGATATCAATTTATCCTAGGCTGGATTAATTTTTTGTTGTTGAAATTATTGTTTTTCTATCATATGCATCTAGGAAATTTTGGATTTTTTTCTCTTTTTCACACACCCATATTATAGAAAGAGATCTCAAAATTTCAACTTTCGTACCTCCATGGATTTAGGGATTATTATTCTATTCCTAGTCTAATTGATTAAGTTAAACCATTATATGTACCCTCCTATACCACTATTATTCCTTCTCCTCCTTTATCATTCCAAAATATTTTCTCAACAACCTAGGTTTTTTGTTGTCTAAATTTTAATTTGGGTATTTCATGGTTTTAGGCCTCCTCTTAGTCTCATATGTCTTATTTAGATCAATCGAAGAAAAACCAAACCACTGGTTCAAAAATAAAGGAATTGAAGTTAGTTTTATCCATTTATAAATCTTTAAACATAAACTCTGTTTTTTATGTACATTCAATATCACATTTGAAATGTATTGTAAACATTACTGATTATGTATAAATTTTGGTTTCCAAATGAATTTAGTTTCAAATTTCCTTTCTTTTGATGTGAGAGGAGTTTTCATTAAATTTTAAAACAGAAATATGTTTTTTAAATTTCATACACCCCAATTAGTTGACTAAATTCGAAAAAGGTTATTTCAAATGATTTACATCACTCAAATGGGTTTTTGGTCTTAAAATTAATTCTCGTAGTTATGAAAACACATATTTTAATAAACCTAAATTCATGATTTATTACATAAATGTACACATAATTAAAATCATAAAATATCATAAGGCCTTGTGTATTTGGGAAATTATGCTCATAACATAATAACTTGAAATATGTTTATAAGAATGGTTTTTAAAAATTCCACAATAAGAACCTAAAAATATATTTCTCTTCTAAAACTACAAGTGATATCCCAGTGATGTACATAAGAATGGGGTGATCTATAAATCATAGTAAAGTAATAATCAAATAACTGTGTAAGGTAAATAATTAAATATGATTCAATATGTATATCGAGGTAACATAAGAGAGGTGAGCCTCATAAATTTGAACCAAAAATCCTAACATTAGATGATAACATAAATGCAACATGGGACTGTGGTAAAAATAGAAAACATGATATCATAAATATGAGTCATGTACAAAAAAAGATATCATAACATAATGTACTTTATATAACCTCTCATGAACTATACATAATATATAATGAGATAAAAGAATTACCCAATGCATTTAAGGGCTATATAATTACATTCTCACCCATTACATTGATATCATTTACATGCATAAGTGTGACACAAAGATCATAAATCATAAGAATTTATTTAATTACTTTTAATACAAAAATTACATAGTGTGGGTTATATAAATGGAATTATCAAATAAATTAAGGATATGAACATTTAGGTCAATACCATTGAGTGAAAACAGGGTTGGGTTTTTACTACATAAATGATTAGCATGAAAAATAGTAGGTCAAATTCTGAATCATAAAAAGGGTACATAATGATTAGCGGAAGATTTTAATTATAGTGAAATGATTCTCTAATAACATGGAAATCCTAAGGATATTTATAGGTATGTGTAAAAGAATACCCCTACATGGAAAATTGAAAAACAAAATTCATATAAAAATCAAGGCACTGAAATAAAGAGTACAATGAGAGGATCCCTCACCTTTATAGGGATCATTTAAAATAATTAAAATATCATATTATGCACATGGGGATCCTTAAGAGGGACCTAGAAAGTTAATTTTTTAGTAAATTCAGGCTCAAAATGTTTTTATTAATGATTAATGAGTGGGTTTCTATATTAAAATGGAAGATAATTTTTTTTATTAATTTCAAACCAATGGTTTTGGACTTTATGAATAAATACTTAAATATCCTTCCCATTTTACCCATAGTCTATATAAAAGTGGAAAGTTTTTCAATATTTGGTTACACTAAGAACTTAAATAATTAAAATAATACCCTTGGTGATATAAAGTAAGTCATGTTCATAATGAATTAATTTTAATAATGTAAAATATATTATAGGTTTTGGGGGATTAATTAATGGGTTTTAAGATAGATAAAATAATTTTAAAAACTCATTATTCTAAATGGGAAAAATAATTAAAATCATGGATACTATTTATAGTATTTATTAAATATATTTTTGTGGTTTATGGCTCCATAATAAACATCTTATATTTATAGTGTATTTACTTTTTAATAAAAAAGTAAAAAAATTGAGAAATTTATTAAAAATTCATTATCGAATAATTTAAATTTAATAATATAGAAAATAATAGTTATTTAATTCGAATAATTATATAAATATTAAATTTTATACTTTTAAATAAAAATTAACTATTTATTGAAACAATATGGGTTTTTTTATTATAACAGTTTTTGAACCTTATAATAATTTCATTTGAATTCATAATGTTTTATTATAATTTATATTTTAACAAATTTCATTTACAAAAAAATTATTATTAAAAAAAAAATTATTCCAAAAAATATTGACTTCATCAAAAATATTTTCATGACTGAAAAAATTCATTTTCAAAACATAGAGTTTCAATTCCTACTATGAAAATATAATTTTCATAAAACTCGTTATATAATCAATTAATAAGAAATAATAGAAGGGGTCAATATAAAAATTAATTAATTAGGAAAATAAAAAAATTCATATTGTTATGTTATAGATATATAATCCCTCATTACATCTTAATATGACCTATGAGTATAATGTGCTATGGTGATACTTTATTTGGTTGGTTTGATGAACATTCTTTGGTTCATGATCTCGGTAATCTTGAAATTCTCTCATAAATGGGGTTTCTCTTCTTTTAGTAATTGAATCATAGAAAGGTATTTGTTAACTTCAAATCCCATTGATTCCATCTACCTCAGAAACTCTGATAAAATGGGATTCATAGGGTATGGTCCTATTAGTCGATCCCATCACTTCTTCTATCAGTGTCAATTAGACTTTATCATAAACATTAATATAGACTAATATTATTGGAAACAATATAACTTCTATATAACTAGTTATTTTGATAATTAATTTCTTTAAAAAATTTAGGATATAAATTTTAATGATAAAAAATAAATAAATTAGTGCATGTGTTTTCTGTAACATCATTAGTTAATAAGAAAATTATATATTTTAATAGTTAATTTAATTTGTCAAACTTTTGTTCATTACATTCTATCCTGTATAAAAAATTTCACACTCAAATTTTATTTCATAAATAATAATTGATGAGGGAACTTCTACTTCTTCATCTCATATAGTTACCAATTTCTTCCTCAAGTTTTTTGTTCCAAAATATATGTTTTATAGGGTGTTTTTCTTGTTTTATAGAAGTTTGTCTCAATTATCATAGATATTCATCAAATACTTCTTATATGAAATATCGTTATCTAATGGGAATAACTCTAGCTTTAGTATACATGAGGGGATTGGTATGTACATCCTCAATATAGAAACATGGACCTCATAATATAATTAAGATAGGTTAGGTGGAAGTGATATTTGATAGTCCAATGCTTTGATGTGACCAAGGATCTCAAAGGGGATGATGTATCATTTACTAAGTTGTCCCTTATTCCCAAAAAATCGGGAATTTATTCCCTGGTGTTATACAAAATACCATATTATCTCATAAGTCATACTCCATATCTCATAAATGATTGTTTTCATTGCCCTCATGTAGACTTTGTATCGATTTCTTAGGATGTTGAATGGTTTGAACCTTGTATTTTATCTCATGGAAGTGATCAGGTCCCATCAAATTCTTCTATCCAACATCTTCATTTTCTGTCAGAGTCCAATACTACATTCAATACAAATCCTCATAAGGTCTCATTAGAATTATATAATTGAATTTATTGTTATATGAGGACTCCACCATGGAAAGGTACAGATATAAATATTCTTGGAAATCTATTGGTCATGATCTTAGAATATCCTATAGATTTTTAAAGGTTATCTCACTTTGACCATCTATCATAGAGTGATAAGAAGTAATGAACCACATATCTATATCCAATACTTTATGAAGTATTATTTAGAACCTTTAGGTAATAATTGTATCTAAATTAGATAAAAAGGATATTGTAACTCAATGATGTTTTATCACTTCTCTTATTTATATCTTGTTGAGTTTGTCAAGAGGGACGTATTCCATGATAATTTGAAATGAACTAAATTTATAAGGTGATTAACTACCTCTAAGATGTAATTATTTGCTTCATTTTTCATAGGAGTCCTAATATTAATTCTATGGTTACGTTTTCCCATTTACATACTGGTATGGGAAATGGCTTCAACATACCTATAGAATTATATCATTTATCATTGACTTATTTTCATACCAGGAATCAATATATAAATTCTGAAATCTCCTACTTCATGTTATATCACTAGATGATTTTATTTAGATGTTTATACATTTTATTTATACTATGATGAATACAAAATTATGATCAACTTGTATCATATAAAAGTTACACTTCAATTCTAGTTTCCTATATCACCTCATCGTCTTTAGGGGACTCCTTCATCCTCTCAAGAATGGATGGTTGACTATTTATTTGATCAATGTATGATTAAGTTCATTTTATTATTCCAATTTCCATCCATGTAATTTCCACGAAGTTGGATCCCTTGTATTCAATATCGTAGGTTATATTGTGGGATACATTCTTGTCATATCATCTCCCACTTTGTTCACCTTCCCAATATGGTAATGTATTTAAAAATATTAATCCTTGATTAGCTATAACCACCTTAATGTTTTCACATTGAGTTCTTTTTGTTTGAGTATATACATGAATATTTTTTAATATGTATATATGTCACACATCTCCCTATAGAAATATTTTCTCCCAATATTTAATTCAATTATCCTTATAGCTAGTTCATGATCATGAATTGGATAGTTAAAATCATTTATATATAATTGGAAGGAGGCATAGTCTATCAAATTATCATATTTCTTGAGTACAAAACTGAATCCCTTTTTCAAAAAATATATTTAGATCAAAATTACTTCCCCAATGGTGGGATATGTGAGTATAGGTGAAATGAAAGGCCACATATTTAACTCTTAAAATCTATCCTTACATTCATTACTGATGAAAAAAATTAATCCAATCCATGTTTTCATGGTTAGTTGGCTTGAAAATTATGGGTAATTTTTCAAAAATCAATAATAGCATAAATCTAATCAAACTAATCTTTGGATTTTCATTGTAGATATTAGTTTAGACCATCCTTAAATTGCCTTGATTTCTAACAGAACAAATAATATCCCATTTCATGAGATAACTTTCCCTCATAATGTGACTTTCACTATCTAAAAATCAAATTTTACTATACATTTCATTAAAAGATTATTTGTATATGTTCATAATTATATCATTCCAGTTCTCCTCATGTTAAACCATGGTTTTGGGAAGTTAATAATATCAACTATAATGGCTACATTTTTTTGATTTAATCCCTCAAGATTCAATTCAGTAAGTCAATGAACATAGCTATAGAATTAGAAAGACCAAATGGCATCACAATGCAGTCCCAGTTAATGTACGTTGTAAGAAAAAAAGTTGTTGGGATTTCTTCCTTCTTCACATTTAATTAATAATAACCGAAAGTATTAGGATCCGCATAGCTAATAAAATAATTCATCCTTCCATGAAGGAGGATTAATTTTCATTATCACGATCTTGTTGACATCAAAATAATCAATGCATAGGTGCATTGACTATAATGAATTGTACTGGTGGATCCCATGAAGAAGCACGTAGATATAAACAAAACTTATCAATATTCTCATATAGTTTCGGCTTTTTCCCTTGAATCTCAAAATATAAAATTCTATATGGATTCATGGATAATTCAAATTCTTTGGGAATATGTTTAATTAAGAACTCATCTTCTTGGATAAGAGAAAGACCCATAAATTCTTTGGGAAACACATAAATTGATTCCCTTATAATGGGAATCTCCTCAAGGATGTTGTTTTACTTTATTTTAATAATTTTATCAAGATTATATTTTTCATAAGAAAATAATATCTTTATTTAATTTGAGCATAAAAAATAAGACTCATCATCACCATTTCCATTGTATTGATTGAAGTGTGATTTTCGATACATAGGGTCATTTCCTTCACCTGGAAATTTATTTGACTCTATAAAATTAATGTAAATCCATGCCTATAATATAATAAAATTCCTATAAAGGGAGTATTATATGATTTTCATGGAAATTATGATAAAAAAATTATTGGGGAAGAGTTACAGGATTTAGATACAACAATTGACCCATTCTCCATCTCCACAAGAAACATGACTTCAAAATTTTGATTTTAGGCATGAATAGTTCTAATAATGTTGTGTTATATGAATGATTTTGAAGGACCTGAATCAAATAGAATATTCCCTTTCCATGAATGAATAACTTCTATACTTATCACCACTTTATTTTTGTGATCCACCTAAGACGTTTTCATGTCATAAGCTCACCATACCTCTATATTACTTAGTAGTTATTGTCATCAGTTACCATAACAAAACCTGTGTTTTAGTGAATTGATTCACATTGTGTCCCTATTAATTGTATTTGAAAAGTTGAAAAATTCACTGAGGGTTGATTGGACTATTTCATTCTTCAATCACATTTGTGGGTTTATCCCATCTATAATCTTTAGTGTGGTGCCCTTTCATTATATACCTAAAAAATTTCAATGTCCTATTTTTTATATTTTAAGATGATTATTACAATAATTTTGTTTTGGATTGTTGGAAATTATTTCACCAATAATATTTCTCAATCACAAAAATAATATTAAAAAAATCCTTCACTTCCTATCTCCAAACCCATGAGACTGTTGAGATTTTTTAATCTCCAATTTTATTTTGAGGGAACATCCAAAAATCAAATCATATCCATAAAAGTCTCAAATATATAAGTATTTTCATGGACTCATATTTATCCAAACAAATTATAGTTTAACTTTTAATTTGGGGGAGATGATAAATATATAGGTATAAAACACAAGTGTTGTGATGTTCACCCCATAATCCCTAATGGATTATTTATTTTTTTGGAAACAAATTACCCCCCCCCCTCTATTTTAATTTCAGATTGTGTGAGTAATGTAAAAATTGAAAAACATTTCCAAAATTCTTTCTATCTAATCACTTCAACATTCTCCTTGGTTCTAATTTTTTATCAACATATACCATTGATCAGCTTCTCCCTCCGTACAATAAATTCCCATCAAAATCTTATACTTATCAAAGAATTAAATGAAAGAGAATATATTCATAATGTATTTGATCCATTTTTTAATTATAAGTGGATAATAATATCTCTTCAAAGTCATAGGCCTTTATCATTAAACAAATAAAAATTACAACTTTCTCTTTCTTAGGGGGATGTGAGTTTTCCCACTACTACATGTGTATATTTAGAACATGAGATAATTAAGAAAGAATTTTTTTGAATATCCCAACACATTCTACCATCTCGTTTGGAGATTCAATTTGGTATTCATCACATTTCCCCTCACATAGGCTTTTAACTTAGTGCCTCCTATTTCAAATCATTAACTAAAATGAAGGAAAAATTAGTTGTGGAAATTTTCCAAAAATTTAAAACATAAATGGGAAACTATGATTATTAAATGGATAACTCATAAATGAAAAATATTATTGAACCTATGAATTTTTTGATTTCAATATCTTTTATCCATGGTCTATTTCATAATATCAAATTATATGGTCCTTTTTTTACATAAAAATAGTTTTCAAGGAGCTATGAATTTACAAAATCATATAATATTGGAGTATAATAATAGGTTTGTGTCAAGGTATCTTTTTTATGCACCTTGTAACGATCAATTCAAGACCAATTCCCCCTTTTCAGGTTTTTACCCCTAGGCATAAAAATATGAAATCTACATCTACTTTTATTATCTTGAATTGGATGTATTTTCTTGAAAAACACTAAATAAATACTTTACCAAAATTTTGGGATTTTTTCCTTTGATTTATATTGTCCTTAAAGATTTTACTAGGTTTTTATAATCCTAAAACATATTCATTCCTTTGATATATACTAAGAAAACTCATATTTTAACACACCATAGTTATTGATTTTTTACACAAATGAATGAATAATATAATTCTAGAATATCATGTGTCCAAGTGTCTTTGGGAGATTATGTACATAGAAAAAAAACATTAAATATGGGTAAAAAAAATTATTTAAAAACTAGACAACATGATCTTCAAATTTCATTACACTTCTAAAACTGTGATAGATAATATAGGGATATTAATAAGAAATTTGTGATCTATAAATACTAGTAGGTGAATAATAAAATATTAGTATAATTTAAATTATTATATGTGCGTCAAGAGGCATATCAATTTAACATAAGATATGTGAGAATTAAAAACAGAAACATTGAAGTAGTAAAAACTATGATAACATGAAGAAAACATGGGAATGTGGAAAAAAAATAAAACATGTCATCATAAATATTAGTCAGGTATAACCACTGAGATATCATAATATAGAGTGAACTGGATAAATTTTATACATCATATGTAGTATCTTGTGATATAAAAATATTACGGAATTCATTGTGATGCTATATAATTTTGTTCTCACCCATCACATTCATATCATGTACACATGTAACTGTGCTATATAGATATTACAACATAATAATTTTTTCTTCACTTTTAATCAAAATATTAATAAGTTTGGGTTTCCTACATGTAATATGAAATTTAGTCAAGGATGGGTATATCTAGGTTAATTCCCTCGATTGGAAATGGGTATGGGTATTCACCACACAAATGTTTGGAATGGGAACTCATATGTTAATGTCAGAATCATAAAGTGGGTACCTAAGATTCATGGAATGAATTAATAATAGTGAAAGTGGAATATTGGCACGTTAAAATCCTAAGGAAATTATGATTTATATGTAAATTAATAAAAAAATGGAAAATTTTAAATCAAAAGGAATTATAAAAAGTTGGTTCAAAAATAAAGAGAGGAGGGAGAGGATGCCTTACATTGAGAAGGAACATATAAATTTTTTGGAGGAGTTTATTTAGAGACTGAGGTAACCTTGATAGGGATATATATATATATATAGAAAATCATATTAACTTATTTCTTATAGGGTTTTGAGAGAAAAGTAATGAGACTATAAGTAGGTTTTATTGGAAAACAAATGGTAAATCATTATTTATTTTGAAATATTAGTTTCAGAATCTATATGGTAAAATAATAAAACCCACTAACCTTACCATGGTTTTTACCAATGAACCTAAAAAAGTATATTGTAATTAAAAATATTATATTACCAATATGTTAACTCATTAAAATAATACCCTTGGGGATGTGAAAGTGAGTCATGTTCTTAAAGACATTATTTTCAAATCATAAAATATAATATAGGTTTTAGAGGATTCATTAAGTGTATATAAAATAAATAAAACTACATAAAAATTACATTATTTTAAATTGAAAACACTAGTTCATTCATGGATACTATTTATAGTATTTACAATATCACTTTAGGACATTTATTATGTATAATACATACCATATATTTATAACATATTAAATTTGTAACAAAAAATTTGAATATCTCAAAAAATAATGAAACCTTAAACATTAGATAATTTTGATGTTATGATTTCAAAAATAATATTCATTTTATTAAACAAAATTCCCTAAATAATAAAAATTAAATAATTAAATCTAATATCTATATTTATTGAAGAATTATTTGTTTTTACGATGATAACTCTTCCTGGACCTTAAACAAATTCCAATTTAAATCATAAAATTATATTATTATTAATATTTAAATATATTTTATTTAATATGAATATATTTTTTAAATAATATTTATTTTAAAATATATTTAATTCTTTAAAAAATAGTATCTTGATTGAAACTATATGTTTTCTAAAAAAAATTTGTTTTATCATATCAAATTCTAATTTTTATCAAAATTGTTATTTTATCATTTATATAGTAATGATAGAAGGATAAATATAATCTATATTTTATTGAAAATAAAATAAAAAAATTTATACTATTAGGACCATAATAAATAATCTCTTATTTCACCATTGGATTCCCTAAGGTAAAGGTGTATTATAGTGATATGTTCTTAGCTTGGTTTAGCAAACATGTCTTGTGGAAAGATATAGAAAATCTTGAAATTATCCCAAAAATGGATTCAATCATGCTTTAGATAATGAATCTGGAATATGGAATATTCAAGTGAAAATACTAATGATTATATCTCCAATAGAAGATAAACTGAATAGTCTTTATAGGGTATCATCCTTGTGGTCAAGGTTATCACTTATTTCTACAGCATCAATTGGACACTACCATAACCTATAACATATAATAATAATAATAGTCTATATAGAAAAATAAATATTATCAATGGTTACCATGGTCAAGGTATTTTTAAATCAAACAATATATAACTAACATCAATAAAAAATAAAAATATATAGTTCTTGTGTTTTCTATAACATCATTACCTAATAAGGAATTTATTCATTTGAAATGGGAATTTAACTTATAAAACATTAGGTCATTACATTTATGGTTTACTTTAATATAGATAGTGTGCATGGTTATACAGAGGGGTGTCTTGAATTTCTATGAATTATTTATGTATATCTATGATGGTTATAAGATTTTATATTAAAATATTACATTATAAAATGGTTTTGTAAATGATATTCAAAAAGACCAGTTAGAACCTTATGATATAGATTTTCTTGATTTTTTAAAACCCATGTTGTGAGGCCCTTATATTATTATTTTAATTCTTTATTATTATTGTGTGAAAATTTAATGTTTCGTTGAGAGGGTTTAAGAGGTGATTTGAGTTTTATAGCTCATGTTTTATTATTGGTTCATGTGTTGATCATGTGGATTTATTTCATGTTTTCACATGTAATTACTTATATCATGGGATAATTTGGTAGATTAGATAAAAGTATTGGATGATTTTAACCCTATGATATTTGGTGAACTGTCTAGGGAATTAGGCTATGTCATAATGAGTGATATTACAGAGTTGATTTTTTACCCAGTGATACTTTAGAGCTCTAAAATTATTGGGTTTGGGTATATTTACATTTTCCCATAGTACCATGTATTGGTTCACTTAATAATAGAAAATTTTTTATACCTAGGATATATATCTATATATTATAAATTATTTTGGGGGGATTATCATTGTGTACCTCACATGCTTTCCCCCTGTGTTCGATTTATTTATTGGAAAAAATTTATTATTGTTATTATTTAATATCATGGCTCTATGGAATAATGGTTCCATTTTTCTAAATTATTTATTTCTTATAGGGTATTGTTTACATCTCAATTATTTTTTGAAAAAGGTATTGGTGAAAAAATTTAACATAAGTAAAAATGATTTGGGGTTTCTTCATAAACATGTAATTCCACCACTTTATGGTTTTAAAGTATTCTCCTCACAAAATGGATAGTTCCAAAATTTATTAAAAAGTGTTTTTTGAATTTTGTGATTAAATTGATTTATTTAAATTAATTATTTCTTATGAATATGGAATTAAATTATTTATTGATAAAAGAAAACGTATTTTATTTTTATTTTTATTTCAAACTAATAGGGATGGGATTTATTTTTTAATGTCATACATGGTGTGTGGGTGGATACCTATTAGTAATTTCTGTATTGTCCTATAATAAAATAGGTAGAGTATATGTTCTGAAAAAATGAAGTGGTTGGTTCGAGATTTTGTTCTAGTATATTAGATGTGACAATAGAGGATGAATCACTTGGTTCAAGGAGATGGGTAGTGGTGACCCCCCTTAATTTATTCTAGTATTTATCATATATGATGTATCATTCCATTTTAGTAGATCTACTAAATATTTCATTTATAGTTTGTATTAGTTTTATATTTATTGATTAGATTCATTGATTTTGGGATTCCTTTGATAATTATATTGGAATTATTGTTTCATGTTTATGCCCCATTTTTCCTTACTCATTACGTTTTATGTTTATTTCATATATATGGCCCTATGATGTATAAAATGATTATTATGAACATTCGAGTGGAAGAATCCTTTATTATTGTTTTACAGGGTGAAATTATCCCCAATTTTTTAGATTTGATTCCTAACCACTATTTTCAAGCATGTGGTGATCAATAACAAGCTCTAGCCTTATGGTAGGACACTTCATATATCGATTTATTGATATCTTGAGTTTCTTCGTTTTATTTTTTTATCATATTTGTTTCACTAAAAAAATATTATACATCAATTTATTATACTTTTATTATAGAATTTTATATATTAGGATGCTTAAAACTAATCTATATTACTAAATTTCCATTTGAGTGGTACACAATTATAGTTAGGGATATAGAATCATATTTTCCTATTTATAAATTAGAATTAGTGTATCCCATGACAAATTACTCTTACTCACGTATAATACATAATAATATATCCTTTATTATTCTTAAGAACAAAATAATATTCATAACAATGATTATATGTTTTTTAACAAATTTATTGATATCAAATAGTTATACTCAAATCATAAAATGGATCTATTTTCAAAATCATAATTCATCCAATTTATGTATTTATGTTATATATCTATAGAATAATTAAAATAATTAAAACACACCAAACCATGTTACACTAGAATGTATTGTTCTTTGAGTACTCAAAGATAACCCTATTTAGAGCTTTACCAACATTAGTACAATAACTCAATCCAAGTAACAATTTTATATCAATATTTATTGATTGTTAATGAAATTATATAGGATAAATATTTATTTTTTATCATTGAAGATCATTTTCAAAACCAATCATTTTCAGATTATAATGCTAGGATGTCACTTATAATGAGAAGATTGTCACATAGATTCAACATTGTAGACACAATTTTCTTCAACAATCTGACATTATAAAAAATACTCATCTATATTTTATTATAACAGAATTCCTTTTATTTCATTATAAAACATATATTTTAACATTATTATTCTTTATTTAGTAAATAAAATAAATTTTACTATTTTTAAACCTTTTGAATGTCATTATATGTCCTCAAAACCTTTTGGTTTCTTAATATAAATTCCCTATAATATATTTACTTTAATAAATGATGTTTTGAAACCCATGTAGAAAATTATAAAGTCTTAGAAAACTAAAACTCTCTATGGAATTTATCATTTCCACTTTTGAGAAAATTTATTTATATTCAATTACCATAAAATTAGGTATAATTATTTTCTACAAATCAATCCTTATATGTATACACTACACCATATATGTCATTTTTGTTTTATGAAACCCACTTACATTACATGGGTCTTGCATAATTGGGAGTATGAAAATAAATTTCCAATAGTATTTCTTTGGATAACACCAATTTCATATTTGATGTCCAATAAAAATTTATTATCATTTAGAATCTGAATATCTACTAGATAAAAAGTAGTTAATTTATTGTTTGATATAATTTCATAATTAATTTTCATAATAAATCTGTATCTCTTTCTCTCTTTATAAATAAAACCCATCCTATGGGGTTTTTGTTCAACTAGATTTGGTTAAATTTTCAAAACTTCTTAGTAAACTATCACATAATTCAGTATCAGAATAATTTATACATATTTTTATTTAACAAATCAATGTAAAACATATATCCCACTAATTACCTAAAAACATATTCCTCTTAATGGAATATACTTATATGAGCCACAAACACATTTCAATTACAAGGGTTTTTGAAATAATATATGTATTTTACATAGTATATATATAAAATAGTCACTTGTTCAGTTTATACTTTATATTATCTATTTTCTATAACATAATAATTGAAAACTCAAATTATAAAGAAATTTAAGTTGTGATATTTTTTTATTAATATATCATATAATACCTTTACCAACACCTTTTTTGGAATTCATTTAATATATAAAGTAATAGTTTTAAGACTTCAACCCTAAAAGGGTATTGATATATAATATTAACTAGTAATCAATTAAAAATGTATAATAAAGTATAATTCTTAATTTTTCATTTGTAATTCAACTGATTCATACCTACAGGATTGGGTTATATAAAAATTATGCATTCTATCAATTGATAATAAATTCTTTACATAAGTATTCCACACATCAATCCAATTGTATTACTTTAATACTTTTGAAAAGTAGATTATGTACTTCATTTTTTAAATAATTTTAACAATTCGTCAGATTCAATTTTTTGTGTCATTCAAAAATAAAAACTATAGAGACTCTAACCATTAGTAAGATTAATTAATTATCTATAACAACCACTAGTTTATATACAAATTAGATCATAAACATCGTAATGAATTAATAATATTAGCTCACTTTATCAATCTCATTTTCAAATAAAATGATCCATTTCCATTTTCTAAATAAACAAGATTATCATACATCAAATTATTTATATTCAAATGATTTCAATAATATATTATTGAAGATTATTTGGCTTAATTTAACATTTATATGTGAGGTGAAAATTCTAAATCTATGTAATTTTATAATCATTAATCTATACCATTTTATTTTGAATTATATTAACAAAAGTATACATTTATATAATGTATATACCATTAACCATATGACCAAATCCATGAATTGTTTCTTAAGTTATATATACAAAATATAGTTGAATCATGATATATATTTGTTATTCAATAAGAACGAAATAAAAAATAATTTTTTTATAACTGGAATATAATATCAATTTTTGTAATCTATAACCAATAATATAGGTAGATATATATCATATGTTCTCACAACCAATACATCAAACATTTTTCAATTTCTATCACATATTTTCACTTCCCCTTTGAAAAATTATATTTGTTTTATGTGTTATTATAATTATACATGAATTGGAGATGCACAAATGGTATCTGATACCTATGAAGAAAAATCCGTAAAGTTAATTTCAATAAAATTCAATTATTTATGATCATAATACTTCTATTTATAACTAAGATCATTTATCGGGTCATGAACCTTATCTATAATGTATAAAAGTAAATATATAATCGTTCTCAGTGGTATAATGCTTGTGGTTAAATTAAATATAATAAAAAATATAAGATATTTCATGATAAATCATTATGTTCTTAACAAGTATCAAGTAAGTATTTTTATTGATTATTATCCCAATATATTTATTTGAAAATAACTATATTTTATGATTATTTGATTCCATTAGGAAATTTTTCATATCACATGTCTATTTAGGAAATAAACCATTTCAATTATATAATAAATATATTTTGGATGGTAGGGTAGAGAACATCTTCCAAAAAACCATCAAATAAATTTTTTCAATCCCATTCCTCTCGGAAGGTCATCCTATTAGGGTAACCTAGAAAAGTGTATGAAAAATCTAACAAACATAAATAATTATATAATTATATTAGTTTAAATAACATACTAAACACATTAAATAATGTAATCTATGGGAACCTATCTTTTTTAAGACATGACCATTTGGATGATCAACATCTTAATGGGTCTTTTCTTCGGAAGTAATCTAACACACAATAGTTTATGTTATTATAATTAATATATCAATTTTCAATATATTTATCATTAATTTTATATCTATATTAATTATTCTAATTTTTTAATTTGTAAATATCATGAATTTAACAAAACTAAAATTTTATGTTCTTTTAATTGACTAAATTTTTTACAATTATTAATTTAGGCATTAAATTCACAATAAAATTTAAATATAATATTCAAAACATATAAAATATTATCACATGAAAATAGTACATGAGGCAATTTTACATAATGAATTAAAATTGTATAAAAACAAAATATGACTCAAGAGAAGTATGACTAGACAAGTTAAATATGGAGGTCTTCCATAAGTATGAAAACAAGGGTTAAAATATATTTTCACCCAAATGAATCAATAAGAAAATAATTGTATATCCTTATGAATATATGTAACATCCTTTAATTACAAATGATATATCTAAATCCCCAATCCCAATAATTAGTTTTAAATTAATCAAAAAAATTAAATAATGTAATACATAAAACCATAATAAAAAATAAAATGTATAGCATCAGGAAACATGTTGGAGTACCTACCACAATATAATTTTGGATATTAACTTTAGATATAGAGATAGGGGAATAAAAAACATACTTCTTATCACATTGTAACTATTTATATTTATTCCCCTCTAGTATTCATTGCTTAGGATATATATTAATTATGTTCCCTAACTCTTTATAATTGAAACAATGTAACATGGATTGTGATTTATCATCATCTCATTATCTTCATTTATGGTTTGGAAATGAAGTTTTATAAATACATAGTAACCTTATTCTAGTTATCTATCATTTCCAAAGATTTTTTAAAATATCTTCATATGAAAGTATTTTCTAAAGTGCTTATTCCAATCATTTTGGAAGGTTGGGGGTTGTAACATTTTTTCATTTCCTTCCATAGTCGGGGAACTTCCCATGGTTATTCATAATCCTTTTTTTCAATAAGACCTTTAGGCAACTGAGAATCAAAAAACAATATTTATACATTTAGAGCACAATTGACAACCTCTTCATAGTTTTGAATGTAACATATAGTCCATTTTTTCAATAGACCTGAACTGAGAGTAATAAAAAAAATAATCAATATCACTTTCAAGTTTGATAAAAATATATAAGATAACATTTCTATGTAATAATATTAAATGGATAATCACCCATAGTTTTATCCCCTATTCTATTCAGTTATTAGATCTATATTTATATATTATATTAGAGTTTTGAAGGGAAATATTTTCCAAAAAGTAATTAATTGATGAATTCTCATAGAATAGATTTGATCTAATTCTCCATTTAGTTTTTGATCGATTTAAACCATAGTTATACCTCTCCTCATAAGAGTAATAATACCGGAACTGCAATTTTTTTATAAATTGTAAAATATAATAATTATTTTTTCAATGGAATCCATCCAGTTTTTAAAGAATATTAGATTGTTGGGTCATTTAAACTTGGCTGGTAACTGCCTCATGAATTATTCCACCATAGATTATTCATGATGCGAGGATGATAAATTCCATGTATAGTTTTGGTTGTTACCATAATATGAGTTATTCATCCTAGAACTACAATATTGTTCCCCACACCCAAAATATGAGTATTTCTATTTTGTAAACCCATGTAGTTTTCATTTCATTGAGGGTAATGTTTTTCTATTTCCACAAATTCTTTCCCAGTAAATATTTAGATAATTAATCAAAACAAAATATAATTACACTATCATAACTAGTGATATAAATATATACCTAACATTATATAAAATAGATAATAATAAACATATAACATTTTTAGAAACAAAATCCTAGTGTAATTAATAATTTTTTACATAATATATGAATTGAAATAAAATAATAATTATATAAATATTATTTTGATATTATTTATGATTGCTCATATAATTTTTGATTCTTAGGGAATCTACATAGAAAAGAAATAGTTGAGACTAAAATCCCACAAAGGGTTTTGTAATCAAATGATATATATTACCAAAATATTTAATTCATATAAAATATAATATATCATTTAACCACTATTGAACATGTAAGGGTAAAAAATAATAATGAAATATAATTAATTTATGAATCAAGATATCAAAACAATTATCAAACCACATAAAGATGGTATAATATTATATTACCAAAGTCCATCCTAAACTTTTCATATACAAATTTCCATGACATTCCACCACGGTATCATATTTTTACAGAATGATTTGAAAAAATTTAACAACTCTAAATATTTTTTATCATCCAATACATTTTGGGAATATAGTTTTAGGTCAACGCATCACATGTACAAAGTCCCAATGAAATTGTTAAAGTAATTGTTTACATGTGTAACATAAATATTTCTTAACATATGACCATACATCATGGTTCACCCATGAGTAACATGTGTGTGTGTTAATATGTTCAATACCTCATAAAATAATAATATGTTTATTTTATGAACGCCATTTAATTAGATATCATAATGAATTCCAATTATAGGGTATTTCTATAGAGAAAATTTAGGAATCAATGAAATTTCAAAGGATATTAGAAAAGCTTTATTAGTGTAGTAATTTTTGGATTCCTGTTTAAAAAGAGTTTTAATAATGTAATTCTAAAAAACTAATGTAAAATTACTTCTAAAATTAAAAATATTTTACCCATTTATTCGATTTAAATTAGGGAAAAATGTACCAAAAAGAGATCCCAGTATGATCATAATTGATATAAAATATTCCCTTGTTCTAATATAAAGATAAATCATACACGGGACCCTATAAAGAATAAACAAGATCTATCTTATAATAACATATATATATTTCTTTAATCATAAACTATATATCCCAAATAACTCAAATTCCTGATGAACTTATAAATTAAATAATAATATGTGAAAAAGTTTCACTATAATGATGCAGAATTATTTTAAATTCATTATGGATTAATGAATTAAGTATAGGGAGAGTGTAAATATAATCTTGTCTATATTATATAAAATGGATA
Source organism: Viscum album (assembly GCA_963277665.1). Lineage (NCBI taxonomy): Eukaryota > Viridiplantae > Streptophyta > Magnoliopsida > Santalales > Viscaceae > Viscum > Viscum album. The sequence continues at coordinate 479,259,747 of OY728130.1, read as the reverse complement.
ATAATAAAATTTATTTAGAGAAATAAGTAAATTGGAAATTATATATTAATAGGATTACTATATAAACAATTCAAAATAGGAAATAAAAAAATATGAGTGAAAATTTTAAATTAAGTATTATTTCAAAGGCAAAGAAGAATATGTCCCTAAGATATTGATAGTATCTTGAAGAAATATATGATCGAGTTAACAGGTGATAAATATCATCACGATCTTTAGATTCAAAAAAATGAGAAGGATATATGATTATTTTTAAAAAAGGCATTATAATACTTTGAATTATTTTTCATATAAGTCTAAGAAAGCTATTATGTGATTTTTAATATTAAAATGACCCGCCCATAGTTTTACCTTATAGTGTGTGAAATTTATACCATTATCTTTTCCATTTAATGTTTCTAAAAATTGAAATACTATCATTTATATCATTCTTACCACGTTATGAATTATTTAAGTTAAATAATAAGTTTTAAAAATCAGAATCTATATTTTATACTTTACAAATTACTTTTTAGGAGTAGTGATTGATTTTAGTATTAATAATTATATATTTACTCTACTGAAATATATTTTATTTCTAATAAATAATTCTGTAATTTATTAATTAATATTTACTAAAATATGAGATCCTAAAACATACTTTACATAAATATCCCAATTTTTCATTCTCTTTATACTCCATAATTTTTTTATTTTTTGGTAATACAACCGTGACATATTTTTGAGGTGTCAATTTCAATTTTTTAATATATTTTCTGATAATTATAAAAATATAAATTTCTTATAATGTATTATTTTAGTTCATAATATGTTAATAAATAATATGAAAGAAATTTATATTATATGTCGACATGAACATAGAATATTTTACTACAATAAATACATATAATAAATTATTTATATATTAAATTAATTATTTCAATAGTTATATATAATAATAAAATTATTAATTAATTGGGTATATTATTATTCTAAAGATCATATTATATGGCATCCCACCTTTTTTATTTCATAACTTTTCAATACATTTTACAAACAGAGGATCTTTAAAGTCTAGTGTCCTGGAAACAGGAAAAATATACAAGAAAACAACATAAAACATTATTATAATCCACTTTTAAGGCTTCATCATATGTTCATCCTAGTTACAATTAATTCATCTCATTACCTGGAGAAATACATTAAAGGAAAGGCTGAGGAGGATGCCTAGTAAGAAAAGCAATTGAAATAGTTTACATGGAACATAACTTGAAAATTTTTCTACAAAATTTAATTTAGACATTAATGAACATATCACCAAGTTATATCCCCAAGGTGTCATGAAAACAATTAGCAAGGTTATTCACTAAGGTATCGTAAAACATGTAATCTATAGAGATTAAATTATTTACCAATTCATTGGAGCTCTATTAGGGAGAACCCTTAATAAGTCATTATTTTCATGTGAGACACATATCTCATAATCATAAATTTCCTAAATAATACAAAGAAAATAAAATAAATGGTTTCCATATCAAAATCGTGACGTTTTAAAAAGTGCTAAAATACAGGATCATTAATTCATTTATAACCCACAGAAAGAGAACAAGCGTTATATGTTTTTCAATTACAGAATTAAAGATATCAATGTTATGTCTTGATGAATACCCTAAGAAGTAAAATAGTATTGTGTATTCCCATAATGAAAATAAGATAATTTCTTAAGAGAAAGAGATAAATTTTGAGACAAAATTTCTGAAGCTTTACGACTATATGACATGGTTTTAAAAAACAATAAAAAGAGGGGATAAATGGTATTCCATCCATAAATGAATCATTTTATAGTATAGGTACAGAATAAAATATAAATAAGATCCTAGTATGGATCTTTTAATGACATACCACATGAAAAGGAAACATGAATAAAGAGAAAATGTGTTTCTTTTATGAAACTTCCATAGCCTAACGACATCAACTAAAAATTCAAAAAATCAATTGATGAGAGTGGAAAGGGTCCCCCATGATTTTTACATGAAATTTAAAGTAATAAAAATATATGATAACATACCCCTAGATAATAAGATGGAAACTAAAAGACATAACATAAATGAATTCATGACTTAAATTAGGAGTGTGAAATATTCCCTTACCATTAAGAGTAACATCGAAAGCTTGAAGGTTGAGATCTTTATGGGATTGAGGAAAAAGGGGGTTTAAAAAGACCAAAGATTAATTGAGGAGAAATGTGTAATAAAATCAATGATGAATTGGGTTGGAATTTATCGCAAAAGTGGGGGAATATTTTATTAATTTCCAAGGGACACCACATCGGTGGTATTTGAAAAACCGTGGGATTACCCAAGGTATTTGACCATGGTATTGGCCACATGGGATAAAGAAGAACATATATTACTATTAAAAAGTCTAATAGAATTATTACATCATGATTACATCATTAATGATGCATTAAACACACTGAAACTCAAAACTGTATTTTCACTATTCCCCGATAAACAAAACCTTTTATAGAAATCTCACAAATTAACCATAACCTAATATTGATACTCTAACTTCAAAAATGAACTCCATTTTATGTAAATAATTTTTTAAATATTTTTAAATATATTTTAAATAAAATCATTATTTATTCAAAAAAACATAAACTTTAAACTATTACTTGTTTTGTCACACCTTTAAAAAATATTCAAGGTCCCAATAAATTATTGTATAACCATAATACAATAACGTAAAAATTTATTATTACACCTTATGAAAATAAATTTCCATTTTAAATTATTAAATTAATAATAAAGGTTTATATAAAATACTTTGGACATACAAAATACCAAAACATATACTAAGATCATTTTTTTACTTTTATGAAGTATAAATTTTATTTATACATTCATGGGTGATGTTTATATTTTTTGGTCAACTTAATATTCATTACTATTCAATTCTATTCATAAGGGTATGTTACTCTTCACAAAATACTTATTATGATCTTATTTAACCACAATTTTCACCCTGATTACAACCATGTTTGACGGATTTTGAAAATCATTTCACAAAAAAATTTATTGAATAATAAAAGAGTTTTTTTAACATTCATAAAAATAAAACAATTCATCAACAAAATATTATTCATCCAACACAATTCATCAAAAAATTAAATTGAACTTATTAGACTCTAAATTTCATACTGATCAAAACTATAGCAGACCATTTCTTGAAAATCATATCAAATTATTTATTATTTAATGTATACAAAAAAATGGTAAAATACTGATTTTCCAAAATTCACCAATCATATGGAACTCATATAAATTCATCCTATATTTATTTTAACATTTAAAATCCAAAAATTTAATATAATAAGAAATAAAAAATTTATTTTCACAAAAGGATTACACAACATAACTAAGGTCTCGTTACATAGCACTTGTATAGGACCTAAGTGTAAGGTGTGTTATGATGATAAAATCTTTGGGTGGCTCAGACAACCTTGCATGAGTGGTGATTTATGTCATATTTCACTTCTCTTGTAGGAGATTTCATTCAAGATGCACATGTTGATGATCAGATTGGGACTGTTCCATAGTAAAGCCCAGAGATGCTACCTCCTTCCTAAGCTCTGTCATATGGGTTTCGTACAGCCCAAGTCTATTGGATGAGGCCATCAACTCCTATTTCTGTATTAATTAACCAAGATCACCTGTATTTATAAACAATAATCATAACATTAATAGTTTAGTTTCCAATAGTCATATTGAACAACGGTCATATAACAGTTGAAACCTGTTGGTATCATTTAAATTATAATCACTTCAATAATTAAAGGATATAGTTTTTTGGAGTATAAAATAAATTTACACATAAATTTAGGAAACAAATATTATCAAAAGTTCAGATCTTTTCATTATACCCCCTTAGGAAATTTCATCCCAGAAATTTTAACTCGTACATGCAGAAGAGAAAAGGTGTGGGTACTTCGGCCTCATAGACTCTTCTGGTTCCCATGTGGATTTTTCACATTTGTGGTTCCTCTATAACACTTTTACATGGTGGGTATTATTTTTGCATAGAACCTTGTCTCTATGATCCAAGATCTCCACTGGCTGCTCCTCATAAGAGAGTTCATGTTCTTATTGTACCACCTGTGTATTTAATAAATGTAAAGGGTTATGTGTGTACTTCTTCATGAGGGATACATGGAAAAATCATGAACTTGGGCTATATTTTGAGGAAGTGAAAGCCTATAGGCCACTGATCCTATGTGATCAAGGAATTTATAGGGGCCAATATACCTAGGGTTGAGCTTACCTTTCTTTCCAAACATCATGACTCACTTCAAAGGTGAAATTTGAAGATATAATTTGTCACCAACGTCAAACACCAAGTCCCTTTGATAGTTGTCTATATAGATATTTTACTAACTCTAAGTATCCTTAATGTGTAGCTAGATGTCATGAACCTTTTTTGTAATCTTTTACACAAGATATAGCCCATGAATCTTTCTCTCACCAACTTCATACTAAAAAGTAGGATTTCTACATTTCTTACCATATAGAGCTTCATAAGATTCCATTTGAATGTTCTATTGGAATCTGTTTCCGTATAGGAACTCAAAAAAATAGAGATGTTGATCCCATCAACCGTTAAATTACCTTGAGCATTTTCTCAGAATGTCCTCGGGTGTTTGAATGGTCTTGTCAGATTGTCCATCTATTTGGTGTTGATAGGTCGTATTGAAATTCAATTCAATTTTTAAAGCATGTGGAATACTTCTCCATAATTTTTATGTTAATCTTAGATCATGATAAGTTAAGATAGAAAGTTGAAATCCATGCAACCTTACCAATTTCTTCACATAATTCCTAGAAAGTTGATCAAGACTGAAATCTTCCCGAATAGAGATAAAATGGGTAGTCTTGGTGAGATGGTCCACAATAACCCATATCACATTGTTTCCTTTTTATGTTCTTGGGAGAATAGTGAAAAAATCCATTGGGATATAGTTCCACTTCCATGCGGGTATGGGTAATGGTCATAACACCCCTTTTGGAAGTTGTTGCTCTGCCTTCACATGCTGACATACCATGCATGTTGTAGTGAATTCAGCAATCTCCTTTTTAATATTATCCCACCAATAATGATCATGAAGGTATCTATACATATTTGTACTCCTAGGATGTATAGATAACGTAGAGCTATGATATTTATCCATCATCTCCTTCTTTATTTCCAGAATAGGTGGAACACATATTGTTGTACTATATTTCAAGACACCTTCTTGATCAATATTGAACTCAGAAAACTTCCCATCCTTCCCACCCTCAAAATTCATCTTTAATAAAGGATTTTTATTCTAATATTTATTGAACTTCTCTAGTAATGATTGTTGAGAAATCCTTTGGTTTTGGGTTGATGATTTCACTTCCCTTATAATTCTCATGTCCATATTTACTAGGTCATTGATCAAAGGATCTCTTTGAATCCTCATCATGGAAAGAGCACCTGGGTATTTCCTGCTTAATGCATTCGTGACTTTGTTTGCTCTTCTAGGATGATAATGAATTGAATAATCATATTATTTGAGAAGTTCTAACTATCTCTTCTATATCATGTTCAATTCCTTTTTTGTGAATATATATTTCAAACATTGATGGTCTATGTATATATCACATTTCTACCCCAAAATATAGTGCCTCTAAATCATTAGAGAAAAAATGACAGCAGCCACCTTCAGATCATGCGTAGGATAGTTCTTCTCATGATTCTTCAACTATCGCGATGTATAAGGAATGAATTTTTCATTTTGTATGAGGCCACACACAAGCCCTTTCATAGATTCATCACTAATAATAACAAATCCTTCTCCACTTCAGGGAAAATTTAGCATGGGTGTGGTAACTATTCTCTTATTCTTCTCTTATAAACATTCATCACACTATTTTTTCCTAATGAACTTGACCCATTTTCGAGCTAACTTGGATAATGGATTATATTATCATGAAAAGTTTTTCAATAACCTCCTATAATATCCCTCTAATCTAAGGAAACTTATAATATCAGTTATTGTTGTAGGCTGAGGCCACTCCTCTACAAATTTTTTCTTTGCAGGGTGAACAGTGATTACATCATTGGTAACAATGTTCCCTAAGAAAGAAACTTTTTGTAACCAAAATTCACATTTTTTGTACGTTTCAAAGAGCCTCTCCTTTGGAAGAGTTGGAAAAATAACCCTTAGATGATCCTCATGCTCCTCACGACTTTTAGAATATATCATAATATTATCAATAAAACCCACCACAATATTATCATGTTAGTTATTATAAACTCTATTCATTAAATCCATAAAAATAGCAGGTGCATTAGTCCGTCTTTAAGGCATAAGAACCATCTCATAATGCCCATATCTTGATCGGAATGATGTTTTTAGAATATCTTCTTTCTTCTCCTGAAATTAATGATAGCCAAAATGAAGATCAATCTTAGAGAAAAATTGAGCCCCATGAAGTTGGTCAAGTCAACAATTCTTTGAAGAGGGTATTTGTTCTTCATTGTGATCCAGTTAAGTTCTCTATAGTCAATTCATAATTGCAATGATCCATCCTTCTTCTATACAAAGAGAACAGGTGCTACCAATGGAGAAACACTTGGTCGGATGAACCCCTTCTCCAAGAGATCTTGGAGTTTTTTTTAAATTCCTCTATATCCACATTTTCCATCCAATACATGGTCTTTGATATTAGATGAGATCTAGGTATGAGTTCATTGGAAATTTCTACCTTTCTTTCTAGGGGAGGACCATGTAAATCCTTAGGAAATACGTCAATGTATTCCTAGACGATGGGGACATTTCCTATCCTTATTCTATCATTTCCTTCTTCTTTTTCTCTGATCAACTCCCTAAAGAAGGATGTAGGAGGTTCTTCTAGAAAATATCAGGTTTAGATATCTCTCCTTGGAAAATAAGTATTGGTTTCCCATTCAAGATTACTGATATTTCCTTGATTCTGCATTTGATCATAGCATTATACTCTGAGAGCCAGTCCATACCTAGTATAATGTCAAATTCTAGCATGGGAATGACTACTAGATTTGCGATAAGATTGTTTTCAATAATGTAAATACTAGAGTTTCTAAACACTGAATATGCTTGGATAATTCCACCATGAGTCGTGACTGATAACTATACATTTTGAAAGTCTGGGGTTGATTCAAAATTCATTGCAATCTTGAGGAAAATAAAGGAATGCATAGAACCGGAATCAAACAAAGTATTTGCAAGCTTTGAGAGAACAACAAGAGTAGCTACCAGTACATCATTTGGCGCTTCAACTTCAGCTGTAGTGATTGCAAAAGTACAAACTTTTTCCCTCGGCCATTGTTGTGGATAATGGTCATTCCCCTCCACTGCCCTCAGTTTTGGACAATTATTAGTGAAGTGCCCATGTTTTCCACACTTATAGCATTGGACATCAGGTAGGTACTACACCATCATCCCCTAGTCTTTATGGTTGGGAAGTTGAGGATTCACCTCACTATGACAGTTCCATGTAATGTGTCCAACTTTTCCACACTTGTAGCACTTACTACTCCCGAGCATGCAGTTCCCTGAATACTTATTCCCACATTTATTACATGTAGGACGTTTCACTTGATTTCCTCCTCTTCCCAGATCAAAAGTTCACCATAATCTTGGAACCTTTGATATTTTATTGTTATTTATTTTATAATACCCTTGTGTCTCACCAAACTCTAATTCGACTCTCATCGCACTTCACACGATCTCCACATAGCTATCATAGTCTCGGTTGGAAAGATTCTTTGGCCGATGAGCTCTTAGTCCACCAATGAATCTATCAACCCTACCATTTGGATCCATGAAAATTCTAGAGGAGTAACGTGAAATCCTTGTGAAGTTCATCTCATAGATTCCAACAAATTCATTATCCTTATACTTCATCCTAAAAAACTCCTTCTCCATTCATGTTCTCATAGAATGAGGGAAATACATACTAAAAATATCCCTTTGAACTATTCCAACTTCATAACTTCAACCTCCTCTCTTGGCCTCATGTTTTTAATCACTTCCCACCATAGATAAGCTTCTCCCTATTAGTGGTAAACAGTCAGGGTGACCTTCTCTTGTTCCGAACAACCGAGCACATAAAAGATCATCTTAATAGTGTTGAACCACTATTCAGAAATCAATGGGTCTATAGATCTACTGAAGGTTGTTGGTCACTGACACATAAAGGATTCCACATAATGTTTTTCCCTTCATGGTGAGATAGGTATCTGAGCTTGATTCAATTTATTTCCCATAACTTGAGTCAGTTGGTTCACTATTCTCATGAAAGTTTACATTCTGGATTCCATCAGAGGGTCGTCAGTGCATGGTACATTGCGGTCACCATTTTCACAATTCCTCCTTTTTCCCAGAATTTTCTAATAGAATAATACCTTTTTGAGAAGATAATTTCATTTCTGAATATTTTAACTACGAATGATTTTATGTCTTAAAACATCATTCTTAAAAAATTAAATTTCTCTATAAATAATTCTTAAAGATTTATAAAAATATTATGATTATCCAAACATATCCCTTAGGAGTGTCAAACTATGAGTACAGCAAGGCCGATTATTGTGTACCAGGATACCCTGATCAATCCCCAATCTTCTTATCGAATTTTTAAATCCTAGGTATATATGTTCCAGATCCACATCCACTTGTTAGAAGGATTTATTTGTTTGGATACCAATTACATAATATTTCAACAAAATGCTAATAATTTTTCTTATATTTAATCTTTTATATGGGTTTATTCAAAAAAAATCATATCCTAGATTCATAATTAACTAAACTATCATTTGATACCAACTATGGAATCCTACCTTTTTATTTAATAACTTTCCATTACATTTTACAAACATAGGATCATAAAAGTATAGTGTCTTGCAAAAAAATGAACAATATATATGAAAAAAAACATAAAACATTATTCAAATAAACATTTAAGGATACATCATAAGTTCATCGTAAGTACAATTACTACATCTCAAAACCTGGAGACATACATTAAAGGAAAGGGTGAGCTGGGGGCCCAATAAGGAAAGAAAGTGAAATAGTTTACATGTGAACTTTAGAAAAATCAATAAGATCATGGATATGAAGAGTAATATCATAATAATAACATGAAAAATAACATTAAAATTTGGAAAAAACATTTAATTTAGACATTGATGAACATATCACCTAGGTATATCCCCATGGTGTCATAAAACAATTACCAAGGATATTCACCAAGGTATCGAAAAACATGTCATCTCTGGAGATTAAATTATTTACCCAATGAATTAGAGAACTATCAGGGAATAACCTTAATATGTATTTATTTTCATGTCATCCACATAGATCATAATCATAAATTTCATAAATAACCCAAAGAGAATAAAATAAATGGGTTTCATATCAAAATCGTGACGCTTATAAATGTCCTTTAAAACACGGTCATTAAGTCATTTATAACAAATGGAAAGGGAATAAGGGTTATATGTATATAAATTAAATAATAAATTATATCTATTTTATGTCTTGATGAAAAAATCCATAAATAAGATAGGGTTGGGTATTCAAAATAATATAATAAGCGAATTTCTTGAGATAAAGAGTGAAATTTTGAGACGAAATTTCTACAGCGTAGGAGCTATATAACATGGTTTTAGAAAACAATAAAATGAGGCAGAAAAAGGATATACCATTTACTAATAAATAATTTAATAGTAGAGGTATAGAATAAAATATAAAAAAGATCATGGTGTGGATATTTTAATGACATACTACATGAAAAGGAAATCTGAAAAATAGAGGAAATGAGATATCTTTTATGAAAATTCACCAGCCTAACGACATCACCTAAAAATTCATAAAATAAATTGATGAGAGTGGAAATGGTATCTCATAATATGGAAATGATATGTATTGTAATAGTTATATATAAGAACATTCCCCAACATAGTAATATTGAAACTAGAAGACATAACATAAAATAATTCATGACTTAAAAGAGGAGTGTGAAATGTTCCCATACCATGAAGAGTAAATTTGAAATGTTGATGGTTGGGACCTTGGGGGTATTTAGGGAACCATGGGTGGTCTCCTTGGGGGGTAAAAAGACCAGATAATCATTGAGGAAGAATTTATAATGAAATTAATAAAGGAATGGGTTGGTATTTATAGCGAAAGTGAGGGAATATTTTATTAATTTCCATGGGTCACCTCATCGATGGAATTTGAAAAACCATCGGCTTTACCATGGTATTTTACCAAGGTATTGGCCACATGGGACACCTCATAACATATATTACTATTCCCAAGTATACCATAATTATTACCTCATGATTCCATCATTAATGATGTCATTAAAAACACCAAAACTCAAAACTGTATCTTCTCTATTCACAGAAAAGAAAAACATTTTATAAAAATCACATCAACTCACCATAACCTAATATCGATGCTCAGAATTAAAAAATTAACTCCATTTTATGAAAATAGTTTTTAAATATTTTTAATTTAATTTTTAAATAAAATCAATATATATTCAAAAAAACAACTCTGAAACTATAACTTGTTTTGTAACACTTTGAAAAAGTAATCAAGATCCCATAAAATTAAATGATACCCATAAGACAATAAAGTAACAATTTATAATTATATTTTATGAAAATGATTTTCCATTTTAAATTATTAAATTTATAATAAAATTTTAAATAAAATATTTATGACATACAAAAATACCAAAACATATAATATGATTGTTTTTTTACTTTTAAGATGTCTAAATTGTTTTTATAAATTCATGGATGGAGTTTCTATTTTTTGGTCAATTTACTATTCATTACTATTCATTATATTTATTAGGGTATGTTACTATTCACCAAAAAATTATTTAGTTATTATTTAACAATATTTTTCTCCTTGATTACAACTATGTATGAAATATTTTTTAAAATCATTTCATAGAAGATGTTATTTAATGATAAAATATTTTTGTACTATTCATCATAATTACTCTATTCATGAAATACTATTCCTAAAGAAAAAATTATTCATCCAAAACTATTCATCATAAATTAAATTGATCTTATTAGACTCTAAATTTATTACTGATCGCAAATGTAGATGCCCATTTTTTAAAATCATTTCACATTATTAATTATTTAATTTATAAAAAACAAATTTTAAAATTCACTTTTTCCAAAATTAAGCAATAATATGGAACTTCAATAAATTCATACTATATTTATTTTAACATTTTAAATATACAAGTTTAACATAATAAGGAATAACCTTTTTATTTATAGAAAAGGATTACACAACATAACTAAGGTATCGTTACAAATTCCCTTATAACACATGTATAGGACCTAAGTGTAAGGTGTGCTATAGTGGTAGAATATTGGGGTGGATCGGGCATCATTTACCGATTGGTGATTTTTATCAGTGTGAACTTCTCCCGTAGGTGATTCCATCCACGCATCACATGTTGATGCTCAGCTTGAGCATAGTCTAGGGAAAATCCAAAAGATTCTACCTCCTTCCCAATCTCTGACAGATGGGCTATGTATGGCCTGAGTCTACAGGATGAGGCCATCAACTCCTCTTTATGTATTAAATAACCAATATCACTTGTATTTATAAACAATAATCATAATGTTAAGAATTTAGTTTACAAAGGTTATATTGACCAATAATCATATAACAGTAAAAACCCAACATTATCATTTTAATTATAATCACTTCATTAATTAAAGGATATAGTTTTGTGGAGTATAAAATAAAATAACACACAAATTTAGGAAAAAAATATTATTAAAAAGTTCAGGTCATTAAATATTAATAGTAACGAACATACCCTTCTAGCAGTCAAGTAACGAATCTATTAACTCCAATAATTTCTATAAATGCCCCCAAATTCTTATCCTCTATCTGTCCATTTAATTATTTTACTTTATATTTTTCAAATTTATATTACAACTCTATTATTTTGGTTTATAGATATCACTCTTTTTGGTAGATATTTTTTTTGGAGACTAAAATACAATGAATAGATATTTAATACTCATCATGTTTACTATAATTTATTATCCAATTTTATTTTTATTCGTAGTTATGAATATATTAATTTAATAGATAATGTTATTATTATATAATATATAATTAGTATTCATTTCATTCTGTAGTGCCTGTGATTTATGTTTTTATGTATAGAAAATAATTAGTTCTCCTAATAAGTCACATGCATTGATCATTAAGGAAAATAAAAAGAGTAACATATTTCCATGGAAAATTATGAGGAAAATAGAATAAAAATACCGACCACATAAAGAATGTATTTTAAATTTCTATATAAGTTTATTTTATTTATTTCATCCAAAATCATGATATTAATGAGAATGAATTTTAATATTTTTATTTATATTTCAAATCTCATGTTCTTAAACATTTTAATGAAATGTAATTATTTTTAAAGTATATTGTGTATATTTTTGGTAATATTTCTAATTTATATAAGAAATATTAACTTGTTTTGTCTATTAATTTTCTTATTTTCTAATTTTTATATAAGAAATGTGTATTATAAATCACCAAATATGAGTTTTACTAGATAAATATTGATATATATTTCATTATTATATTTTAATAAATTTTGGAATATTTAATATAAAAAAAGTTCCTATCACTATATTTAAATGATTGATTTAAAGGATTGAGACATGAGTATTTAAAAATATAATTTTTTTCTCAACGATATTTTTTTTATTTTTTTCCTCAATGAAATATATTTTATTAAAAACCTTAATTCCAAAAAATGTCTCAAAATATAAAACATCACAACCTCCATATTTAGAGATGTAAAATTATATTTCTTGTATCATTTTCAATTACCAAAAGGATAATATCAAATCTATGTTTTCAAATTTTTACAAATAACTTGGAATGTAGAAATAGAAAATTTTTCTCTCACTCCTTCTATTTTTTATATTATTTTTTATTTAATTTATTTATTTAACTGAATGTAGCATTTTGTCTGTCATATGAGTCCCCATATTGCATTGTTAATTTCCCTAAGGCTTTATTTTTTTAATAATGATTTTAATTATATTATAATTTTAATAATTTCTGATTACAAATTTATCTATTTTATAATTAAAAATAAAATTTCTATTAATATTTAATTGAAATATTATAAATGATAATAATAATACTAATCAATTTTACCATTTTGAAAATAAATTTTAATCTTATTTTATTTAAATTATTTGACACTAAAATTCACATCAAAATTAATTTAAATATACAAGAAATTTTTTTTAGAGTTTCTTCTAGAGACCAAAAAATCATATTTATACAAAATGTAATTAAATAAAAAAATGAAATACTAATCATGAGTTAAATCATAATTAATTAATATTTTTAAGGAGATAAAACATTTTTACTAGATGTAAATAATGTTGAAACACACCGTTAACAAATTATAAAAAGGAATAAAAAATAAATCCCTTTTGAGAGTTTCTATTGAATATATTATTTAAAACACTAGAATAACCAATATCATCATTGTAAGTGTTATGAAGAATTGTATGACACATGTACGTCTATGTCTTACCACCCTATCTGTTATTTATTTATATATTATAAAATTAATTAAGTTGAATTTATACTTTCGTTCCAAAGTGTGATTATATATTTATTCACTTAAAAAATCTTTCATTTAATGTTTTTACATTTAATTGATTTTGAAAATGATTATGTACAATACCTTATTCCATAATTTAAATATCTATTTATTGAAAAATTATATTCTAATCATCTTAATCTTATGAAATTTATAATATTGATAGAATCCATAGATTTCATTTGAGTTTTTGTATGATTAACTAAATCATATCATGAGTTTCCAAAAAACAACTTTGAATATTTTTGTTACCATTTTTAGATATAAAAGGAAAGTACATTAAGGATTTTTAATTCATTAAATGGTATAAAAATATTCACCCAGTCATAAATTTTTTGTTGTTCATGTTTAGGTTTATCAAGATCAAATATCATTTCACCTCATTGATGAAAAAAATTGATGGAAAAAAGAAAAAATAATATTTGGAATCATATCAAAAAAAATTCTATTAATATTCCAAGAATCTGACCATATGTATCATGGATTTTTTACCATGGTTGGGGATATAAATCCTCAATAAAAATATATTTAGATAATAAATTGCAGTAAATGGTTATCTCAAATTTTTTAATTTTAAAATTCATTCATTATATTAAAACAAATACCACGCCCATATATATATATATATATGTGTGTGTGTGTGTGTGTGTGTGGGTATATATATATATATATATATATATATATATATATATATATATATATATATATATTCTTATTGTTTTTCCCCATTCCGTAAAATCAAAAAACCAAATTTTACCCTCTCTTACAAGATACTATACCTTCCAAGATAATATGAAATCAAAAAATAATAGAGATTATTTATTATAGAATTATTCTATCCCCCCATATCAAAAAATATAATCTTGGCCACTAAATAACCATAAAAATAATTATTTAATAATAGTCCCTCATGAAATATAATGGAATTTTTTTTTGATTACGATAATTCTTAATCACAATATGAATTATCTTCAACCAATTATTTCTTATAACACAACCCCTCTGACACCCATCGTTACATAGTATTCTTGACACCTAAAAATTTCCCACTAACTCTAATAATGATTCACACTTTGAAAATTCTCTTACTCAAAAATATTCAAATTCCCCAATATTTTTATTTTATATAGGTTTATATAAACCTACGATAACTAAAAAAAATTTAATTTCTTAAAAATCACACTTTTCTCAAGGAAATTGATCCCTTACATTCTGAATTTTGGTGGAATTTATCCAAAAAGGACCTTGTTTACTCCCTGAAAAATAATGTACATTCCCTATAAACATTTAATTAATGGTTTAAAATATAACTATAACTTCAATACACGTAAAAAAATAAAATTATCCCACATTAAAAAATCAAGAATGGTCCTCAAGGATTTATCTGATAACATTGAAAAAAATCATTATACATCCCATAAAAACTGTAATGGAACGTTAAAGGCCTCTAAATCATATAAGAATATAATGTGAATAAAAACTGTTGAAAAAATACACCTTATTAAGATATGTTTTCTCAGAGTAAAAACCCCAAAATATTATAAATATGTATCATAGTTTTAATGAAATTAACGTGTGATAGTATATATTCTAATTACTTTTATGAATCTCAAATAGATTCTAAAAATTGTCGTCATCCAATGATCACTATTCTGGAACTTATCATCTTAATGCCAAAACATGGTAATCTAGAATGGTATTGATACAGGGGATTCTATCAATCATTGTGTTCTTCTTCGTGTATATCAGTGGATTTTTACTAGTGGTTAGGTTTTGGGAATAACAATGGTTTGATTGTACTATTTGTATCAGAATATAAAGCAAAAAACAGTAATCTATTTTTAATAAAAAAACAATATTTTGGAGGAAACAAGTTTTTATTAGGAAATGAAAGACCTCTTTATATCTGGGTAGAGGAAGATCCATTACATAGCTTATATGACCTTGGAAAAGTGGATTCTGAAAAAGGACCAAATTCCTAGTGCAACATCAAGCCTATATCATCCTACCAGCATCATCAGGCATGTGTCATGCCTATATCACCACATTCCTTCATCATGCATGCATCACTACCTACATCATAAATCCCACAAAGAGCATGATAGGTTATAATCTCAGGTCTTTTCGATGCATTATAGTGGGTTTTACCCCTCACATTCCACCCCAACATAAACAATAAACAATAATCCATCAATAATAGACATCATTATATGCGTAAGGAATTATAATGATATGAAAACCTTAATACAAAGGGAATAAACCCATGATATATCATATAAACTATGAAATTAATACATCATAGACACTGAAGGGGGTATCCCTAAAATATTTTCACATATAAAATATAAAATAATAATAATAATATATAAGGATAATTAGTATAAATCCCGAGATTCCCTATAGTTATATCTCAAACTCATCATGATGATACAACCTAATATACTATAAAACATATAGTTATTTTTATATTTCAAACATAATGTTATTATATCTACCAAGGTTTGAATACAGGGTGTGAGAAAAAATATCAGTACAAAACCATCAACTGGCCCCTATAAAATATTCTATTATATACCTTTGTATGACAAATAAAATAAATATGTCAAAAATATAAAATTTATGAAATTACATTGGGTAATTATGTTCTATCTAGGAAACCAACACACCTAATCCCACCTTATTTTTAAAATTTGGATGATCATATTTATTAAACCACTGGATGTATAGATGTGTTTCTTATGAAAACATGGTCTCAAGATGATCAATCCATAGAGTGTATCAAGGATTATGGATATTGTCTTGATACTTGGTCAACTTATACATTATCAATACTCAAAGATAAAATATGGTGTCCTGACCTCGCATCAAGATTATCCATTGATGATACTCATATATTCATGTTGGAATCCCAACCTCAATATTAGTCTATTCATTAGTAATAATAAAAAATGTTTGATGGTTTCTTGATCTCATTATTAGTATATATATTATTAGTACACAAGGTTGTTTGAGGGAATATCAACCTTACTATAGATCTCATAAAATCAGAACCATCATTGGAAGATAAAAATAACCTCAAATGAATGATACATGAGCATGCTTAGAATAAAAAATAAAACTTATATATCATACTCATCTAGATCCCTTACACAGAACTACTATCTCACACATCTATTATGTCATGTATCCTAACTTGAAACTCCACCTCTAATAATCTAGACATAACTCTCTTTAAATATAACATAACCCAAATATATTTCACACCACATTGGGTGTTTTTCCACAAAATAAATTGGATTATAAGATATAATATGCTAATATGGACCCATATTCAATTCTCATTAAATAGAAACAATGTCACTTGGTTTCATAGGCCCTATCCCGAGTACTTATGAATACCAACTTGCAACAATCACCTTCATGGTGATCACATATCCTATAATCCTTTCCCAAATCAATATCTTGTAATAAAAAATATTATCACATTAAATTTATAACCCATTTAGAAAGGTCAAGACTCCCCAAAGTCCTTTTTATAGTCATTCTATGCACTAACCATTTAAGAAAAAAAATCATCATGTCATCTCATCCCCATAACATAAGGATGATCACTGACCACACACATAAATTCATTGATGTCCCTAAATAAAACTACATTAATTGATATCAATGGCATATATCTTAAATTATAACCAATCATAAGTTTCTCATTACTCATCACATCCTTTAATGGCACCCTATTATAGAACCATCATGGATCATTAATTCTACAAATCACTCTAATTATTTCACCCCACCTATAAATTTCTAATTATATTATTTTATAATAATATTTTTTAAATTAATATAGTGGGATTTATAAAATAGTAAATAAATATTATGTAATAAATGGTTGGTGAAATGTTCCAATATCCATTATAGTAATAGTTCCATGCCAAATCAAAGATGTGTTAGGTTATTCATGGATAGTGCATAGTAAGGGAGAATTCTCAAAGTGAGTATGAATTTCTTAATGTTTACTCAAAACATTATTTTTCGTATCCCAAAAACCAAATATTACTTATAATTGATTTATATATTTTTTATTAGAATATTTAATATGGATATAAGACTTAAAATATTTACTTCAATTATGTAAGTTTATGTTTTTCTTGAAAATAGAAGTGTAAATTAGGTGTCTTGTGCCTTTTGTAATTATTAGTGTTACTGTTGCAATTATTTTAAAATTATATTTAAATTTAGAGGATTATATATAAGGTTTGAACTATTATTATTATTAGATTTTATTGTAATGGTATGAACATATCTAGAATAGAGTTTATAATAATAATTACAACATATATTATTTTTGTTGTTTCTATTCTTATTTTTATTGGATAAGATGAATAATAAGAATATATTTAGTAATTTTACCCATCTTTTGGTCAAACAATATAGTAGAGGAGGAACCTCTCTCGTTTGCATCTCCTACTATTGTTATTTATCTCAATTTCACCACAAATACTCATGTATAAGTCTCCTTTTCTATTATTGCTATGTTTTACTCCAATCCTCTTCCCCTTCATATACTATTATTTATACATGGTATTATTGAAAATTGAGGGTTTTTCATGTTAATGAAAAACAACTAAATGCCATGGGGGATTATTTTTTTGATTGTATGTGACCTTATGTTTATCCCAAATGTACTCATCGTTGTTTAAGGACTCAATGTTTCTAAACTATGGGTAGCTGATTCTATTTTCTCCCTCTATTTGGAAAAATCATGATTGATTTGGGGTTCTAAATTTTTTTTCTATCCATAAAAGGTTAATATATATTTTTACGATATATTTATAAAAAGATCCCATAGTTGATTTATAAAACTATCATAATGTCAAATGGGGTTTTCATAAAAATAAATGTAAAAAATATACTATTATTTGTAATTATATAATTTATTCAATAAAATTACAACAATTGTTTCCCTTGTAAAAATCTAAGGGTGTTTTTTATAAAATTAATTCATGTGAATTTTAAATAATTTATATCATGTTTTTAGTAGTATTTTCACATTATAAAGATGTTTTAAGTATTAATAATTCTATTTTATTATATTATAAATTAAAATGAAATTTATTTACTCCATTTTATATTAAACTAATATTTCTTTAATGAATAGTTTCAAGTAATTTTTGAATATATTTTATAAATAATTATCATTATGGATTTATAAAAGGATTTTGCAGGTAAATAATGTTGGTCTATTGAATAAAATAGTATCACTCAATTCACCAATTTAGATGGATATAGCATTTCAACATGAACTTTTTTTGAGTATTTTTATCTTTGGGCTTCAGTTATTGATATTTTTAAAGGGTTGTCCTTATGTTTTGTGTTTGAGAAATGGAAATTATTTGATTACTTATATAAACTCATAGGAAAAGACTTTATAATTTAGAAGGGTTACGAGGACAAGAACAAAGGTAGGTTATGATGAAAATATCCATGTTTTGTTACCTCTTAATCATTAAGAGACCCTGACATTGGTAGTTTCTCATGATAAAACTTTATCTAGTCCATTATAAGATGAATTCTAGTATATTCTCACACTATATCTAGCATCTAATACAAAATTGAAAATATTTGGATATGATGATTATGATTATAGTGGAGAATGTGTTGTGTGTGAGGATACATGGTGTACCTTTCCTAGTTACATATTTGATCTCCCCATTACAATATTTTATCACTTTCATTATAATTTTTTATCACTTATTCTTTTTCAAATACTTATATATCTTCATTCACTAATACCTTTTTTATTATATGTTTACGAGTTAACTTATGAATGTAATTATAAATGTAAACTCATTTACATGATATAATAAAAGATAAAAACATTTATATTTTCATAGTTTTAGTTAAAATTACTATCTGTGGGTTTTCAAAGAAATGGATGGGTGAAATATATTTTTTAGTCCTAGAATTTGGATCACGCCATATATATTGACCCGAATGTTTATTTATCCTTTAATTTTATTGGCTTATGTTGTAGGTATGATCATTGATCCTCTTAAGGAGTGGACTATTAGATCAGTTATGGAGACATTGTGGTGATGAAATATGATCAGTCTTGTATTATACAAAGATAGTTATTTTGTTTATTTTATAATTTTTCAGTCCTTTATAGATACCATGTTGTTGTTAAACATATATTATAATAGATATGTTATATTTGTTTATGATATAAAATTTAATATTTGTTTATTTATTTGGATCAAAATTGTATCATTTATATTACATATATAGAGTAAATCACTCCCATTTTTACATGTGATACACTTGGAATGTGTCCTTGGTGATTGGGAATTATCTTTGGGATTTGTGGCATGATGTTTTAGGTTTTGTGTCTAGATATCAATCTTGGTATGGTACTGTAAAAATACATTTCTACATTAAATCTCAAGCCTCGTAAGGTATATCCCATTTAAAGACATGTTAATATTCAAATATTTTCCAAAATTGGGGTTCCCTTTAATTTACAGGTTATTAGATAAAGCTTTTATACAACTATAATGCCAAATATACCTATAATTATCGAAATAGCATAAGGTAATCCATCCTAAGATACAAGTAAATCACCACAAAGCCTAATACCTATTATATAACCATTTCACTTAACAAATTTCAATCGATCCTTGGAGGAAACATTACTGGTCATTTTTTGAATAACCAACAAAGATAAAAATTCTCATTGTGATAAATAAATATATAACCTAATATAAACCACAACATTAAAACTTATTCATCCTAATTATAGTTACAAAAGATTAATTCCCCATGTAAACATGAACCATCACCCATAAAACATTATATATGGTTTAATATAAAAGTGGCCACCTATCCAATTCGTGAAGTTACCCTCTTTTAGTCACACTCATCCTTAACCATAATCCATTCATACAATGGCCATCACCCACATCTATAACTCCTAATAAAAATCCATAAAGATCCATTAACACTGTATAAATCAAAACAAAATTTTTTTAATGAGAGAAACCAAAAAAAATTAACTATTACGTGTCTACGTTTTTGAAATTTCAACTAACCATATAAAAATAGCCACAAAATCCATTTAACTCTCCCAGAAGTCAAATACCATGGAATCACAAATCAATGGACCATTAATTTTGAATAAAATAGATTAAATGTATATGAAAACTCATTGAGTGACTAGCCTTCATCAAAATGGTGTGATATGGAATGTGTTACTCATTACTTAAAATTCTTCAGTCACCAAAAAAAATCATCTTCTTAATTCTGTTTTTATTTCACTATGATCCATTAAAATCATACCTAAATATCTAAATAAATAAATTCATAAATTTAAAGAATGAATTATTGAATAAGGAATAGGATGTAAGAGAAGAAAATATATCTCATCATCACTACAAAATACTCAACATCTATCCCCATTCAATGGGTAATAATGACATAAGAAGAGATATTCAAAATGGGCCTCATTGTATCCCATTAAATATTTAAACCTATCGGGGGATGATCATGTAAAATAAATTGTTCCACTAATTTTTAAGAAAGGAGGTAGGACATCACTAGGTTTCTAGTTTCTAATACTCTATACCTGGTGGGCCACTAACCATTAGGTGGCAGTCCACTATTGATGTCATGAAATTTCTATGATTTTTCCCATTCCTACTACAGTGGGTACATAATGGTAACAGAAGAAAAAGATATAGTTTACCACCATGTTTTCCATTTACCTAGACACCTTAAATTTCTCTAAGGCCTCTAAAAATCTATAAAATAGACCTGGATATTTCTCATACATCAATAATCCAATTCAAATATCACATTTGAAAAAAAAAATCCCGGATTTAAATTCATAACATTTAGAAATTATTCATCTCCCCAATCCGATAACAATATGGGTCATTCTTAACTCCCCATTATACACTTCTCGTCCCCATGAAGAATTTATTGATGTTTCTTAACCAAGTATCTCCATTGGAATCTGATTCCAAATCTCATTAAAAATTTCATGTCAGATATCGTCATGTTATCAATGTATAATGTTTTTCAAATCTATCTATTCTCTAAACACTCATGATCTTATCCATAAAATATGTCGATCATTTCCATAGTGAAATAATTTATTCAAATTTTATATTACAATAATGGATTTCAAATAAAAATCACTATTTGGTTATCTACTACACAATTTTATTTGTAATGAAATATATATTAAAAAAAATCTTTTGATCCATAATATCATAATATATGTATCAAACCAAAAAAATTAAAATAATCATGATTACTCACTCATGATTTTATTCACAATTAATGTTGTTATTCACTAAAGTTATTAAATATAAAAAAATAAACCTCATTCCCTCTCTATAAATACAAACATTACTTCAAAATAAAATCCTAGATCAAGCTATTCATAAAATTTGACCACAATGTTATTATAAAATGCACGTAAACTACTCAAAAAATGTGATTAATTATAAATATAGTATATCAAGAGAAACTAGATATAAATTTTCATCTTAAAATTTGAAATCCTAGCGATATCTTAACAACTTGTCCACTAGGTTCACGATTCACACAAAAACTCGTCCTAAAGGGTCTTTCTACAGAAAAAATTGATAGGATATTTCACACTATTGGATTGTCCATATTCTTATATTAATTACCAAATCCCCCAATTTTATTATATCGTATGAATATAAAAACGCATTTCCCCTACTCATATATCCTCAAAAACAAATCCCAATAGAACATATCTATGGTAAAAAGGTATTGTAGTGTTCCTTGCAACTAATTCCTTATAATTACTAGTTATTTTCTACGTAAAAAATCACACTAAATCATTTTTAAAATTTCTATTCATCGGTTTTAAAAATATTAAAACATAAAATTAAATTATAACACTCTATATGTATTTTTAAACCACATATCATGTTATGACTAAACATATAGACAATATGTGACATACCCACAGGCATCTGAGTAAAAAATTAACCTAAATGTCTCTTGTTTTTTGTTCTCCCCACACATCACACTTGGCACCCAATACATTATTTATGAAATGATAGTCATATACTTACACAATAAATCTTTCACTCCCAACCATTCGGTACCAACAAACCCACCTCAAAACTATAAAATTTAATTATTTCATCATGACCCTCACACTTTACCCCAGATAAGACACCACTTACTATCATATATTTTTAAATCCTTTCTAATTTATCATACCACTGCAGTTGATAACACCTTTCAAATACACTACATGATTCCCTATGCCTCCAATATCATATATGTAAGACCAATAATATTTTATACATCACCTTATGATACAATATTCAAGTGTTCACTCATTATTTCTTATCTAAGCTGGTGAACTCAACTCAAACACATCCTCATTACCACCAAGTCATTCATCATAAAACCACATAAGTTTTATTTATTATTATATTCAAATTTATAATTATAGCCTTCCAATGAGATAAAATGGATTCCCATGACATATCTAAAATATAAAAAATAACTAATGAACCCATGAATCCACTCTTCCAACATTGAATTTCTTAGGTTGCTCAAACCTATATAGTCATTGAATGATCAAAATAAGTACAAAATAAAAACCACCCACATTATATGAAATCCATTTTGGATGATGATATGAACTACCATTGTTTGAAGGACTATTAATTATACTTATCATAAATCATAGGATCTATCAATCTTGAATAAATAGAGATATAGAGTTTAAAAACCCATAATAATTTCTCACCATCATTGTTCTCTACTGATTCAATACGGATATGGTAATACTCTCTAAAACATTTTTGAATTTCTTCCTAATCCTTCCCTTATAAGTTATATTGCATTGGTCCAAGGCAATACCACTGACCATGAATCCACTGTATGTAGAAGAACCCATCACAAGGAACTAACTTTTCATCCATTTACGAAAAAACCAAATCTAAAATAACTTTCAAGAAATAATACTCCATCACATATAGTTAAAAATCATCCAAGGCACCAATCATATACCCATGTTCTACACATTAATAGTCATTCCATAATTGAAACCACACATATCATATGATAGTCACTCCATTTTCATTATGGAATGAAAGGAGCGTATTTATCATTGTACCCAAAATCCCACCCATAGCTTACATCTACTAAACTCACCCATAATGATTAATCCATTCAAAACCCTAGGATCACAAACCATTATAAATAAGAAAATCATATAACATGTCCTACTCTAAACCCCAATAGGAAATATAATTTTTTGTGGTCCATTTTCTAAATGAACCCAATGTATTCTATATATCTATTTCTTTTGCTTAAATAGTATCTAAACTACTTTAGAATCTCATGATTGTATCAATTTTTACACCATATGTATAAAGTATAGTAGTAATCTGTTTCTAAGATATTGATTCTATACCAACCCATTTCTTTTTCCTATATTACTTATGCACAAGAAAACCCAAAGTATATATATCATTTACTTAATCTCTATAGTGTTTTCATATACCACCTTTAAATAACTACAAAATCATAATATCATTACGTTGACATGTTAAAAATTGGCACCATTTTTTTAAATACCCCTAATCGGTTGTCCATTTAAATAGTAAATATATTATTTTTCATGTTAAATTAATGAAATGTTTTTTAAAAACAATTTTTAATATCTCAATTTTTTCCCAAACAATTTTCAATTTAATTTTTTTCAAAACTCAATTGTTCATTCACATGACATGTGACCATATGTTTTGAGTATGATGCATGTATAAATTCATTTTTCTACTCTATAAATATTATTAAAATCACAATTCAATAATTTAAATAATATACCTTTATATTAACAAAACTAATATAAGGAAAACCTAAACCACAATCCAACTACCATGGTAACATGGAAATTTAAAGCATATGTATTTGTGGAAAACAAGCTAAGAGTCCATCCCAAGTATTATGAAATATTACATCCATCCATCAGCTAGAAAATCATAAAATAATGGAAAAAAACTCTAAAAACTCTTATAACTCCATGTCCCATTCATCTTGAATGGTTCTAATTCAACTGATGTTATCTGACCCCATTCAGGTCTCCCTGTAGTACAAATGCATCCAATTAGTAGTGAATGTCTACAAACAACCTTGGAAAAATATACACCAAATATAGTGACATAAAATACTACGTAAATAGAATAAACATAATCCATAATAGAATATCCTAACACACATAAGAAACTAGAGTGAAAATATTACTATAACAAAAAATATACACCCACGTTGTATTAAGTAAACAATATATGGCATAAAACACATAAAGAAAATGGATATTTTTCAAGGATTAATATATTAAAAATATATCAAAAAGAAAAAAATATAACTAGTCCCAATAAAAATCCCCATATTATTTTTAGATACATATCTAACTAATTAAACTTCTCTATTTCAATCTCTATTACATAACTATCTTATTCATTTATATCAGATGTAAAGTTTACAGATACATAAAGGTGAAAATATATGGTATGGGAATAATTATCAATCAAGAACCACCAATCACCCCTCCAATATGATATGATATACCCATGTAGGTATGAGAAAATAAATAATTTGTAACATACATCATGAAAACAATCATGTGATGTTGTTGTGTGGTAATTCTGCCACTATAACACACAACACCAAATGATTTGTCTAATGTATGTTATCATAACTATTATTACCTATAAATTAGACTCCCCATACCTTCACATCCAAATATAGTTCTTAGAGTTCCTAATTTTTATAAATTTATATGAATTACTAAAAATTCATAGGATCTACTATTTCATGTCTTTGGGAACTACAAACATTTACAACTAAAGAAATTATACGATACATATTTCTTCCCCAAATATTCTTCACATTTTGTATTTCATTATATGTATCCCTTTGATTTTGATTCCAAAGGAAATGTGTAAACATAAGAAAATCGTGAGCTACAAAGTCCAGTATGGGATAAAAAATTAAAATGGATTATAAATGAATATCAAGGTATGACATGAGGTATGATAAAAGAATGTAAACATGAGGAGAAGCATAATATCAGGATTATAAGTACATAAGGCATAACCTGATTATAGGATAAGGCACAACATTGAAACATTTCTATAACATAAACCTGACACATTCATAAACATATGACCATATCTCATCACTAGGGTTTCATATAAATATTAGCAAGAAATTTGGAAAATGTGTCTTTATTAAATGAATTAGAGCATTATTGGCTAACAAACACCATTTATCATAATTATTGTGTTTCATGTAAGTAAACAATATATGAATATATCAATAATAATAGTGTGAACCCATGGAAAATGGTTATCCCATGAAAGTAATAAATATGTCCATGTAAATACCCTTTAAACCTGAATTATTAGTTATTTAAACAGTATAGATAACAGGTATACAATTTAGCAAATATTTTCCCAAATCAATCAATGTATTAAAAACAAGGTTAATAACCTTCAATTAGAATAAGCATCCAAGGTTATTCATGTGGAAAAAATTATTACACACAACTGATGATAAGGGAAAACAAAGGCAGTGATGAATCATTCTCTAGAGAGAACATATTTCCACCATAACACATGCACATAGAAACATGGACATATAGAATAAAGGTAAAATACATAAGAGACTTGGAGAGTGGAAGATAACATAAACATTGTCAACAAGTTTGGCGGTAAAGAAACCTTATCAAAGTATTAATGTTCCTGTCTTTGTGAGGATATACCAATTATCATTAGAAACTACAAAATTTTCATTATTAAATGGGTATTGAACTAATTAAATGATTGATTGTAGGAAGTAGTGAAGTTTACATCCATGTAAAATGGATATCATTTGAATGTAAATATTATTCAATATATTCTAATTCTTTATTAACGCTTGTAAAGTGAATGTGAATTATCAAATGAAAATCCATTGGGAGTGTCAAACTAGATGCATAGTATCTATCCACTCACCATGAACTAGGATTATGGGAATTATATACCCAAAAAACTCTTTTTAGGTTTTCAATCCATGGATTCATCTGATCCAAAACTAGGTTCACTTGTATTTATCCAGATAGGGATGTTATTGCTACGAAAACTATACACACTTTTCATTACACAATTGACGATCAGCTTATGGCTACCAGAAATAATGATCATTAAAATGGATAATGGATGTTTTATAATTAGTGGTAATGGGTATAGATAATTGATAAATAATAATGAAATTATAAAAATGACACATAAAAATGATTCATATTAAAACCATAATTATTTCAAATTTCTTGAAAAGTTAGTCGCAAAAGAGGAGTCAAGAAGCCTTATTTTGATTGAAAGAAGACTTTGGAAAACGGTGTAATGATATTTAAAAGAAGTATCTCATGAAAAATAAGTCATATTAGAAATAATAAGTTTATATTAAATTACATTAAAACTTAATAAATTGAGAATTAGAGTATTATACAAATGAAGTACATTTGATGAATAAATTTGAGGAAAAGATTTATTTGGGAGGATAATTCAAGAATATACAGAGGGACTCATTAAGACTTTTTAACCATGATTTAGTGTCTATTGGTAGGTATATGGAGATAACAATCATGATAAAATTATTTTTTGGAACAAATTGATGAGGGAATAAGTTGTATTCATACTTATGGAGATGTGTCTTTAAGCGTTAAAAATAGATTCTTTTAAAATATAAAAGAAACTTTTGGGTGAAATCAATTCTATAAAACTTTCATGATTATTAAATAGTGGGATAAGGTTTTTAGACAACCATGTAATTCCAAATCCAAAACAAGCCACCCAACATACCCATTCAAGGCATAGAATCCAAAAAATATTTTTCTTAAAATTCCAATTCTTATTCCAAACTGTAATGTTTAAATTTATAAATTACAGTTAATATTTTTAAATTGATTTTTTATATTAAATTATATTTTAAATATGAATAATGTTTACTGATTTTTTGTTCATGCTTACATAATAATGATTTCATAAAATCACAGTGCTCTGATGGTGACTATTTTAACATTTTCACTAAAAAAAAAATATTTCAGAAAATTCAAATAAATAACCCTAAGATAATTTAGATGTGATGAGTCCAAAAATGAAGTTTATTTTCTAAAAATTACTATATAAATATGTGAATTTTAACTTTTATATAATTATTATTATTAATTGAAATTTAGATATTTCATAGAAAAATAAACATTCTAACTATTATAAAAATTACATAGAAATTCATAAATATATATAATTTTATGTTATTTTTAAGATAATTTTATGAAAATATGTTTTACCAAAAACATATACTTTTAATATAGTTTTTTAACAAAAATATGTTTATAGTAACAAAAAAATAATACAATTTTGATTACATCATTAAATAATCTCTTTATTATTCATAGTTGTATCTTTTGATGATGTGTAGAGTTGTTATGAATTTTAAAATTATTTCTATGTGACCATAATAAAACATTCCAAATAAAATATTATCTTTGTTAATAACAGAAAAAAAAAATTGGTGTTCCATTCTTCCACCCAAAGTTAAAATACATACTCATAGTTTTACTCATTCAATAACACTTACTAAAACCAAATGTTCAAATAAATATTATTTATAGAAAGGATACATTATGAAAAAATAGGAAATGTTAATACAATATGTTCATAAAAGTTATAAATAACCTATTCCTATTTGGAAAATTAGTGTCTATCAATGTGTCTATGCCCAAATATTTTGTATCCTAATACCAAAAATCATCCAAATCTAATCTAATAATAGTTGAGATTTCCAAAAATTATAAATCAGAATCTAGTGCTAAAAATATATAATTTTTCTTACTTCATATAAATTTGAACAAACTCCCAAGATCTAAAGTTCATTGTCTTTTGTAACTATGAACATTTAATGCTAGACACATTATACAATACACATTTATTCAATAAATATTCTCCACCCATGTAATTCCATTATATGTATCCCTACAATTTTGTTTCTTGTGGAAATGTGAAACATAAGGAATGAATTATCGATAAAAGTATGTAAAGGATGAACAAGGGAAATAAAGCATAAATGGTCATCATGGGTATAACATGTGGCAAGATAAAATAACATGATCATGAGGTAAAGTTGTATAAAATGATCATAAGTACATGATGCATTATAAGATAATAGGTACATATGGCATAAAATGGAAATGTGGATATAACATAAACATGAGACATTCATAAACATATCACCATAGCTCATCATTGTGGTATCATAAAACATATCATCTTGGACTTTAAAAATGTATCATTACCCAATTCAATGTAGTTCTATCTTGGTGAAACCTTCAAATATCGTAATTCATGTGTTCCATAGAAAGAAAACAAACATAAATCCATCAATGATTAGGGAATGAACATGGGGAAAATAAACAGGTATCCAATGATAATATGAAATATCTCTATGAAAATACCCTTCAGACATGAATTATTGGGTATTCACACCATATAGATAAAGGGTTTACGATTCAGTTAATATTTTCCCAAATCAATCTATGTATAGGAATGTAGGAGATTAACCTAAAATTACAAGAATCATGGAAAGGTGTTCATTGGTAAAGGAATGATTACACAAAACTAATGATAAAGAAATGGAAAGGCAGTGATGGATCATTCTCCAGAGAGATCATATTTTGACCATACTAAATATATATAAAGAAATAATCATGTAGATTAAAGGAAAATTCCATGATAAATATGGAGGGTGAAAGAGAACATCATTATTGTCTATAAATTTGGCAGGAAATATAACATTTTAATTGATTAATGTGGATATCATTGTGAATATATAACAATAATCTTTAGAAACTATACGATGTTCACAATGAAAACGGTAGTGACACAGTTGAACTAATTATAACAGGAATTTTTGAAGGGTATATTCATTGAATAGGGATATAAATTGAATGTAAATATAAATCCACATATTGTTTTATCCTTTATTATCGATCATGGAGTACGTGTGAATTATCCAAATAAAGTACTCCGTGTATTTAAACTAGGTTCATAGTAAGGGACCACTCACCATACACTAGAATTATGGATGGGATAGAGCTACAAAAATATTTTTGAGATTTAATTATGTATATTAATTTTATCCAAAACCGTGTCCACTTGAAGTATCCAGATAGGGATGATGTTTCTATGAAAATCACACACACATTTCTTTATACACATTAGGATGGTTTTATTGATATGGGGAACCATAAAAATTACTAAATATTATGAAAGTAGTATAATTAGTTTAAATGTTGATATATCATTGAAACAATAGCACTATAATTAAAAAAATGAAACATAATAATTTCATTTTGAAATATGAAGTTATTCAAAATGACTTCCAAAGGTGCTGGTAAAAGTGGGGAGATGAACCCTTGTATTTACAAATTAATAACTTTGGGAAAATATATAATGAGAGTTAAATGAAATATCTCATTAATAGTAAATCATATTCATTGTAATAGTGGTATTTAAAATCAATTTAAAACATAATAAATTGAGAATCAAAAGCTCATACATAAGAAGAACGTGAATCAAAAATTATGGAGGAATATATCCATTACCCGTGAAGGATTCTTCTTGACACTATATTCTGAATCATTTGAAAATTGGAAACACCTTGGTGGGGATATGTTTAGAGATATTGTGATATAAATCCTTCTTAAAGGCTTTGGGTTGAAATTGGTGAGTTAATGAGGGTATTTATACTTGAGGATAGGTCGTTTTAAGGGTCAAAATATATTTTTTAAAATATTCCAACCATTTGAAGGTGAAATCAATTCAAACTAGTTTAACGGATTTATAATTAGTGGGATAAATTTGGTGTACATAAAAAAATTATCAAATATAAATTAACCTCCAAACCAACCCATTTAATGAAAATAATCCAAAAATAATAATTTTCGTCTTAAAACATTATTTTTTGTTCCAAAATGTAAGCTATAAATATTTAAATTTAATTCAATATATTCAAATTAATTTTCATACTTATTAAATTACATTTTTAATAATTAAAAATGTTTTATAATTTTTTTAGTCATATAGAAATTCAAATGTTGTCATTAAATCAGAGTGCTTCTAGAGCGACTATTTTCACTTTTTCAACAAAAAATCAACTTTGTTAAAAATTCCCAAAAAATTAACCAATGGTAAAAATGATGTGTGGAGTCCAAAAAATTTATTTTTATTCATTGATATAATCCTATATAAATTTGATAATTTTACATTTTAAATAAATATACTTATACATTAAAAATTTTCAATTACAAAGAAAAGTAAACATTCTTACTAATATAAAAATTATTGGGACTTTGTTAAAATATGTTATCATTTATGATGTGTTTTTTAATATTATTTCATGAAAATAAATTTTATATTAAACATAAACTTTAATCATAAACCAAATTTTTAGTGGAATATTTTTATATTCTCCAAAAAGTAATATAATTTATTTACATCATTAAACAATCCCTTTAATGTTCCTATTTGTAGATCTCTATGTTTTTTTAAAGTTATTATGAAATTTAAAATTATTTAATTGTTCACCTAATAAAAAAATCATTATAAAATAACAATTCTATTTACAATATAATGGAATATTCATATCAATACATTAAATCTAAGAAAGAGATCATATAACAAACCAATCTAAAACCGGTCTTTCAATTGATGAAAACAATGGCACATGACGGCATCCTGGTCATCATCCAAACTATTAATTATCAATACTAGAAGACACCATGTAGTTTATTTTCCTCACTTATATCACATTTATTGATGATACTCATATATATTTGATGGTGTCTTAAACAAAAATTTTCCTATCCATTTTTAATACTCACAGATTTCTGATGTAATCCTAGAATCATTGGCATTATATCCATCAATGGTACTTGGGGATACTAGATACTTCAAAAAATCATTATTAATCATACGATGTTTTAATAACTATAATAATATTATTAGATACTCATAATATCAACCTGTTTATAATAAAAAACACAACATTATTTGAATACTCTTTCCATGCCGTGGCAATCTGCTAGTTTATAACCACCTAATTTTTCCCCTATCTCAATTCACTACACTATATTAATTCTTCCTAATGTATCTGTATTTTTATATAACAAAAAATTAATTTATATTATTCTATATAGGGTATATTATTCATGATATTTCCATATGATTTAATAATCTATGTTGATCCCTATTTCCAATCCCACTCAATGGAATCCATGAATAATTTTTTCCCTTATGTCCAACCTTGGGTCTTTCATTATCATTATCAACTGATATCAATAACCTTTTTAAAGATTAAATTTCCAATAATACTTGTTAAATACTCTTAATAATCCTATATAATTCTAAAATAAAATTTTTAACCAGTTTATAAAGGTTAATTATAAAAAAGTCCAAATCAACACCTCTACAAAACGTGTCAACAAAACCATCATCATGTTATCCAATTTCCCCTATCTTATAGTATATAACATGCCACACACACCATCCCATTTGAGAAACTACCTATAATAATATGCCTTATTATCCATAGAATGTTTCTCAAAAAAATCCCCAAGAATAAGATACTCATTCCTTCACTTTTCTATTAATAGTAACTTATGGTGGAACTATCATAGAGAATAAACTTCGAAAACCGCATAATAAATCCCTCGCATGATAAAAAATAAATCCATGGAAACATATCTCACTGAAATAAATTCTAGTAATCATGTCTTTTAGAAAATTTTGCTTCCCAATAATTCACATATTAAACAATTTCCATTATATCGCACCAAAATATCTAAGATAGATAAACCCCTTGCACTTTCCAGAGTGAATATATCCTATGTTACTATAAATTAACCAAAACTCCCAAAACATGTTGAGGGAATATTTCATGTAATAATTTTATTATACCCCTGGGTTATTTCATTATCTAGTTGATTTAAAATAACCAATAAAATTTAGAATGTTATTTCCAATCATAAATAACCCTACCTAACCTAAATTGCCACTTGGAAAGTTGTCAGTCCTAATTGAGATCACCCAAAAATAAATTACCCATTACATCATGTAACATCTCCTATCACTCAAGATATATTAATTAATATATAAGGGTCCCACTAAATCATTATTATAGTTACATTCATATATTTTCACTCATTAAAAACAATTTTTCATGCTTTCATTTTTCATCACTACGATCTATGAACCACTACCTCAAATGTAAAAGTTGTTAAATTGGTTTTACATAATTATATTCAACTAATCCATTTACACCATAATTAATTTCAATTAATAATCCATTAAATATAATCTACTAATTATTACTTATAGAACCAACAACCAGTCACATCCCTGCGGTTAATAAGATTCCTTTGTAACTCCTATGATAAAAAATCCAATGAATAATTACTCAATCAATCATAAATCTTGAATAAAATTGATAAAATGCCTTGGATAAATCATTGGGTGATTTACCTTTACTAAAATAGTGAGATATGTCATGTATTCATCATTCCTTGACCACCTCTGGTTGTTGGTGCATACAAGATAATATTGATTTCTATAGATTTTTATAAATTTATATTTTTTTATTTTTCAATTATTTGTGGGATATCAGTTAATATGGGTAAAATTGAAATTCATTATTTCTCATAATAAAATTTCAAGCATGAAATTAGATTCTAGATGTGATGGATACCCTTGGATAGTAATTTGATAATTTTTTGAGATTGTTGATTTATCCTGTAGATTTGTGGAAATAATTAAATTTATAGTTTATTTACTTATTTATATAATTCATATTTTACGGATTATCATTAGAAGATAAATAATTTCTAAGGTGTCATACATACGTGGAGTAGATAATATAGAATTATTATAGGTGGTAAGGTTATATATTTTTATAAGTATAACATAGAAAATTTAGATAAATACAAATTATTAAATGAATGACTGGATATAATGGGAATAAAAATGAAATATTTACTGAATAGTTGTAAATTAAAAAATGGGATAATTAAAGGAAATGATTTTTGTATTCCAATTTTCTCCATCAAATATATTTACATCTAAACTCTATCCCAAAAATTTATATGAGGGAACTATGATTCTTGGAGAGTTAAAAGGAAGAGATGAAAAGGAATGGAATATATGGGAACAATGATAATTAGAGAATTGAGGAATTTTTTTCATCATGAAATTGAGTTTTTTTCCTCAAACTCCTCCCCTCACTTATATTTATTGTGAATTTTTCACAGTTATTATTTTCTGTGTTTGGTAAACAATTAATATTATTATATAGGAAAGAATATAATGTAAAATGAAATAGGAAATGGTCAATGAATGTGAAACTAATGTAACTATTATTCTTGTTAAATAATTTAAATGATATGAGTTATTAAATGATTGATTATTATTGAAATTAAAAATATTTTAATTGAAATGTGAATATGGATTAGAAATAAAATTAAATGTTAATAAAACATGTGTTGAGGAATATGAAAGTATATTAATACAAAAAATTGATAAATTGTGGAGATGAATAAGAAATTTAGGAATTTCTTTTAATTTATAATTATAATTAATGTGTGAGTTAATTTATAAGTCATTCATGAAGGAAATTTATTTAAATATTTGTTTTTGAATATGCATGGAAATATTTTTGAAAATAGAAAATGTCATTAAATGTGTTTATAATGAAATAAGTGATAAGAATTAATTATTAATAATAATTAATATTCATATGATTTTTGGAATGATTTTTTGAAAGTAATAGTGAAAACATGGTTGAAAATAAAATATAGACAGAATGGTTCTTTTTTAATGTTTATAGGAATGAAAAATCGACATGGTGGTGTGGATCATTATATAATGTTATAAAGAAATTATCTAGAGACCTACATATACCCCATGTAGGGGTAGTGAAAAAATGGTACAGGGGTGTGACAAAATGATGTGAGTTCATGACAAATTAAATTAATTTTCAACAGATGAATGTTTATCAAAAACCGAAAATAAGGTGCACTGGTGTCACACCATTTTAGCATGAGGTTCATGAAAATGATTTAATTTTTTAATACCTCTTTCGTGAAGGAAAAAATATTATTCTGTAGGTATATGATATATAGATATTCTATGTCTAGTGAATTCCAAATTATATTTTAATGGATAAGAGGCTGTGGATATTTTGTGTGCCTAGGATACGAGTGATTATAGTAATGGGGTGAATTACTCCATATGATATAGAGGTGGTTAACTCATGTAATAACATTTTATATTTATGTGGTGTGATTACATTTCCTAGGACCATGAATGTTTTGTAGACTAGATTGAAGAATAAACATATTATAGAGGTCTAAATCCATTAATTATGTGTGGTGGTGATGTAGATATTTTGAAAAGTTATGTGACAGTGTGTTATGATTAAAGGACAATAGTAGGATAGTTTGAATTATATGGATATCCATAGTGGTTGTTTGATATATTTTGGTGATCTATCAAGTTAAGGATGATATATTCCCTACGAGGGGACACCTAGCAATATAGTTAGAATCTGCATGGGAAGTCAATTTCAATACCGATATGGGTTGTGGTGGGGACTGTCCCTAACCTATGGTTGTTGATGTTATAATCAGTTATCTATGGTAGATAACTACTTCACTAGGGAGATGTGATAGTTATTTTTCTTATGGTTGGATAGATATTGGTTGATGAATAGGCACTTGGAGAGTTCTCAATGCATGGACAAATATATAGTTGTGGTGTTGATGTTATATTGAGGTATATGGAGGTAAAAAACAAGAGAATATTAAAGTTAATTCCCAATGGGTGGAAACCTACTTTATTAGTGATGTGGAGTAATTGTGTTTTTCATGAAATTAGTGTTTTTTGGTGTAAAGGGGTGATGATTTTGATTGGTTATGGAACATTCAGACTTTTTTGTATGGAATGGAAGATGTTTAATGGGTGATTATTGGGAGATAATTTTTGATTAAATATTTTTTTATTTACTCTATACAAAAATGTATTGTTATTCTTAACTCACATAGTTAAACTAGTGTTCTGGGGAGGAATCCATTGATTATATTTATTTTCTCACCTATAATTTATTTTTTTATATTGTCATGATAAAATAAGTGATTGTGTCAATAGATGGAAGCTCTAAATGTAGAAGAGTTATTGGTGGAGTATAATTTTACTTGGGGTATAGAAGGGATTATATACAATGTGTTTGTTTTTTCATATATAGTTTGGGTTTTATCACATTAAATGAATTAGAATATATTATTCAATTATTGTGGTTAGGAATTAAATTCATTATTGATATTGACATCTAATTGTTATTTTTAAAGGGAAATTGCATCCACATTCTAGGTGGAACAAGGGGAGAGGAAGAAAGATGGTGTGTTGGATAAAAAGACCTCCCCATAGCCAAATATTTGTTTAAATATAAGGGTGGGTAAGGGGTAGAGACAATGAATGAAAAATTCAATCCCTAGTATTTTAAAAAGGATGTAAGACAATACTAAAAATTTCACATATGACAGTTAAATAAAACAATTGGGGTAGCCCCTAAAACTGTTGGATAGGCTATCCCAATGGTTCCAGGAACCGTTGGGCGTGTTGGTCATTGAAATATCTCTATGAAAACTTTTTCTATAAAATAATTGGTATGAGATATCTCAAGATACAATATTTCACTGGTTTCAGTAAACTATTTTGGATATATGTATACGGACGATTCGAGAACCACAGGGATATAGGCTGTCTCAAGTTACTATATTCCCATATTTACAATGAAACCATTGGGATATATGTATAAAAATGGTTCAATAACTATGGTATACATGTTTTCCTTCACAACTCTATACCAATGGTATATAGAAACATTGGTATACACTATTCTCCCAATACCATAACTATATTTCAATAGTTCTGTAAATCATTTCTATATCCTATTCATCCCAGCATACTACACATATCCATCATGCACCTCTTACAGTATTTGAGAACCTAAAAACATGAAATCACCTATAAACATAAAATTCCCCATAAACATGAAATCTTTGAATCTGAGTTCCTCTTAGAATTGGATTCCGTAGGTTTTAAACATCTTATGGAATGAAATGTTTGGGATAAAATATGTGTGTTGTGAATAAATCCAATGCATATAAATTATAGGGATTCTCATGAATGAGGGTTATTTTTTGATCCCTATATGGAATTTAGTTATGAGGATGGGTTATTTAATTTAACAAATGTTCTTGTGTATGTTTAGGTGTGGTGAATTAGAAACCTTGTTAGTCATGTCATTACAACATGGGAGAAATGTTTCAATATGAATATTCAAAGGAGGAGGAACTAATGCTTATAAATTGGGGGAGGAAAGATGAATCTTATGGTTTGGAGAACCATAATCCTAAAATGTGGTGAATAATGAAAACATTATTTTTTTAGATATATGGGATCAGGTAAGTAAAATCATGGTGTTTTAATTATGAACATGAGAATTGGATATAGTTTTCTAGTTTTCGGTCACAAAACATTGTTTTAATGATTATTTCATGGATGTGTTTTGAGAGTTTGGGAGTGGATTGAAGTTGTTAATACTTTAGTTATTAAATAACATAGGTCATGATATTTGGATGGGTTGGCCACTGATACTTCTTAGTGATGAGAATAATTATGGTGGTGATATTTTGAAACATTGTTTTTGTATGAGAATTCATAATTGGAGGAAATTTTTTAATTCTCAATTATTGGAGGATTTAGAATAATAATAATTATTTTAGTTCTATTTATGAGTATTGGAACCAATAAAAAAGGAATTTTGGACATCAGGATTAATATGTAGCTCCACAACTCTTGGGAGCATCAAGGAGGGCCAGAGGAGGCTGCTAAAAAATTGTAAAAGACTACTAGATGACTAGTGGTATTTTGAGGGGAAATGTTACAAAATTTCCCCCTTGTGTTTTTGAAGTGGGAGGTACCATTTTAAACATACATTTGTGAAAATAATTGGAATCTATACCTCCCTCCTCCAACTTCATGACCCTTTTATCTATTGGTGGTTTTGTGACATTTCATTGGAAATTAGAGGTTAGTTCCACCCTCTGGTATCCTCGTTAAATATAATGACCACACTTGTGTCATCAGTATTCTTTCATATTTGTATTTTGGACGTGCTATTTATATCTTTTAATCGAGTTTGTATTATATTATTTTATAGAACTATTGTAATAATTTACCCAATATAACATAGTAACCATACCTCCCACTCCCGCACTCCCTAGGTATATGATTAGACCAATATTTATATCCCCTAGATAGTTTTATTCTTTTCATGAATCTACCTTCTTTACCACTATTCCCCCCATAGTCAGTGTACCTGATAGTATTTATTCATTTCATGGGTCATACCAACATTTTTTATACCAATTAGAAGTAATCATATGCACCATACCTCCATCTCTTCTATATGTTACATTAGTTTGGACACCGCTACCCCTTGATCAAGACTTTTAACAAGGCCATCAATAGATTTAGGGGGATTCATATTTCATATATTGGTGGAATTAATTGAATCTTATAAAATTGTCATCAATTTTTATAAATACAAAAACAAGACTAGTACTATGACTTACACCCATCATTTTTTCAATTATATGCATTTATTTTATAATAGATGATATTTAGAATATATTTTGATGTAGTGTTATTCCACTAAATGATTTTAGAAAGTCTTTTTATCCCTTCCCACCATTTTATAAATGTTTCTATCCATTGGGTGATTGGAAACCTGATTGGCCATTACCATGTTTTTTCGAGTAGAACAAAATATTTTTTTCCTTAAATAACCATGTGTATTTTCATGGAGGATGAAGTATTTAAAACCCCATTGAATTATACCTCATATGAAATTGAAGGGTTATATATGTATCGACAAGTGGTTCACTTCTAGTCTTCATCATACTTTTTTGAACTATGCAACCGACAAGGGAAATTATCTAAAATGTTCCACTGGAACTGGAAAGTCCTTCCAACTAGAATCGATGATGAAAAATGAAATTAAATTATGTTATAATAGATTTTGTTCTATAAATATAATTTGGAATAATCTATCATATATTATTCTAGGATTGACTGAATCAAGATATATTTTTCATTGAAAACCCCATCCCAAAAGTTTTCATCTCATGTTTCTTAAGAGAGTGAGTCTCATGGAGATTCAGTGTTGACCAATGTTGAATAACTTATTCCCCACTACACTATTTAGAAATAGACCACATAAATAATTTAAGAGGGGTTAAATTTGTATTTAGTTCTGATACGTATGTCTCTAAACATTTACAAGATTTATGTCCTGAATGAAGAAAGAACTAAATAGAAGTCATAGAAGTTTTGTATTCATCTACATAATTTTTCATGTAGTTAGAAGAATTAGTAATGGGTAATTATGATATAAATGATTTATAGATTGTAACTACTAAATGGGAAAGGAATATAGGAAGTGGCATTCATGAAATTTTTAGTTGTTTAGAGGTTTTATCAAATGGACCAGAAGGTCTAGCTTGGGACACTCCTGGTGAGGATAATAAAAGGACTAATGTTTGTTCCCCATTTTCTCTTGATTCTAAGGTGGATAGGTCATTTTTTCACTATATTCATATGGGTAAAAACATTTGAAATAAAGGATATTTTTACAATGGGGGATACATGATCAATAAGTAAAAAAATCCATTAATTGAAAAGACTATTCAAATTAACCAATACCAATGATTACTAGATCCAAAGGTGAGGCTAATAGTAACATGATACTTTCTAGGACACCTTGACTAGGGGATTCAATAATAATATGTTATTTTGATCATCATAAATATGTTAGGATAATGATGGAAAAGGGAGTTTATTTAGATTTTATAGCTATAAATCCAAAAAACAACACTACTAATAAGGGACCTTGGTATGCTTATGAGGATGTTGTTGAACATATGGACAACAACCTGAGAATATATGAAGAATATGAATTTGACTCTCTAGTGAATAATTAGGTGAGTATTGAATAAAATTTAGTATTTAATTCTTAATATAATCATTTTATATTACATTGGCTTCTGGTTTGGATTTATCGTACCATTAAATTTATGAAACTTCTTGAGGGGAATTAGAAATCCAATGGATTTTGGATTTTTTTTCACTTCCTTTTCTCATAAAAAATTAATAATACATATAATACATTTTATGTATTTTTATATAGACAACATCTAGAGGTTATGAAATGTACTTATTAATGGTCACTGGAAGGGATGTGAATAATTAAATGGATGAGGATCCACAGATATAGGAAAAGGGAAACATCCTTACATTAAAACCATAATTGTATTATCCCAGTATGGAAGTGGAATTTTCTTATTTTTCCCTATGATGGTATTACTAAGATCATGAAATATATTTTCATAATTTTAGATTACTTGATTGACCCCTATAAGAACTAAGATATGAAATACATTTTTTAGAAATTCTAGTCGTTTCAATTAATAATTTTTGGGGATATGAAATGATTTTTTTTATTTTAATTATTTTCTAAATAATAATGCATGTATATTCATGATACCAATTTTTCTTTGTATTTTCAATGGTTCATAATAAAAAACTAAATGTGGTTGATCCTGATTAATAACTAATTTATTGTAGTAGCAACATTATTGATATATTTTTTTAAATGTATATGAAATATTGAATGATTGATAATAAATTAATATTATATTTATGGATGTTGAATGATAATATGTTAATGGTTCTTTATAGATTCAATTTCCCCCATAATTTTTGCTGATTCCTCACTACTTGTTTCTAGACCTTGGAATATTAATGATGAATATACAGAGTTTTCTTACATGAAATTTTGTATGACACACTTTCTTCAGGTTTTTTTATAGAGTTTGGAGTTAAGAACATTTTATTATTTTTTAAGATAGTTATAATCAATTTTATTATACATGAAAAATAGATAAATTCAAAATAAAGAACAATTAAAATATTTTTGGGGGAAAATATTATTGATAAATTTATAGTTGATGCCTTCCAACTAGGAATAAATATCATATGAATAATTGGATATAAAATATTATAAAAAGAATTAACTATATTTAGGTCATGGTTGTGTGATTTTACTATTATTTCTATTTTTTATTATTTAGAAATTATATGTGAACCAGACTAATGGAAGTGTATAATTGTGAAGATATTCCCAAAACCTCCCTAGTTATTCCATGTTTTCTCATCACTCCCATTGTTCAGAAATTGTAATTACCAAGTTAGACTCTAATATAAGAATGACTAGGATATATTTAAGTAGATAGACTACACATATATTATATAACAAGTGTCTGGGAATTAAGCAATCACCACTTGGGAACAATTCTTCCCACAAAAAAATAATGCAAATTATAGGGGAAATAAATAAATTTTTTACATTACCCATCCCTACATCAGATGTCCATGTTGATGTAAAATAAAATAAATAGAATCAACATGGTGTAAAGTTAGAAAAAATGAAACACACTAACTAATAACTCCACTACTATGATCTCTCTCCCCGGCAAAGAAACCTATGTCACAACCTCCATTGCCCTTGTATTGGCCTTCATAGAATATAACTACCCTCCATCTAATGAAACAAGTAAAAGTACTAAGTTGATAATGTCATAAAGAAAATAATATAAAAACTAAACAACAACATACTTGTCTCCTATAACTGTACCAGTCACCACTAAATATTTAATAACCATAATACCCTATTGGTCAAATCACGTTCATTCAAGTAAGGAAAATCTAATCCCACTTTCTAAATGATACTATCAAATAGTACACTATAATTAATTAACAATTACTCTTCTTATTAATGGTATATAATCAATTGGTCTTGAGTTTTAGCTTATTTTGGTTTTGTTCGATAATGTTTTGTTTGAGAAATTTTCATTTTATTTAGTTTGTATTATTTTTGTTTATATTAGCTTGTACAATTTCATTCATTCTTGTTCTAATAAATTTAGTCTGAATACATTTGGTTCATATTAGTTTGGTTTAGTTTAGTTTAGTATATGTTGATTGAATTCTTATAGATTTGAATTCATAATATTTTTTCCAATTTAATTCATCATTTGTAATATCATATTACTTAATGTTAGATTAGTTTGACTTGGCCCAATTTAGATTCATTCAGATTTTTTCTATTTGAACTCTTTTTTCTTCATTTTTATAATTCTATATCTATTTTGGATGATTGGATTAACATTTATAGCTGTATGGTTTGGTTTGTTTGGGATTTTTTTTGAAAGTGTTTCATTATACTTTTTATTTAGTGTTATTCAATCCATTGTGGGTTTGTATGCTGCCACTTTATTTTTTTCAACACACTTGTGGTTTACTCGTCATAATAGTATTTGGTTTGGATAATTTTTTTTCATCATGGTTTATTTTGTTTTATTAAATCATAATTTAGGTTGTTCAGTAGATGTCTAATTATATTATACAGAATATATATGGTTCTCTTTGGTACACCATGCTATTATTTATTTTAGATCTTGTTAGTTTTAGTTTATTTGGTTGATATAGGAAAATGTAATTTATTGTAAATTCATTTAGGAGTATTCAGTTTTACACTCTAGAGGTTAATAAAATTAATATTATTTTGTTTTTTCCTAATTATATTATGTCATATT
Organism: Viscum album; assembly: GCA_963277665.1. Classification (NCBI taxonomy): domain Eukaryota; kingdom Viridiplantae; phylum Streptophyta; class Magnoliopsida; order Santalales; family Viscaceae; genus Viscum; species Viscum album. The sequence goes on along the minus strand of OY728130.1, from coordinate 479,217,150 downwards.
TCACTCAATTCAGTTTGAATTAGTTCTTTTTGGTTTCATATAATTTAGTTTTTTTTAATTTCAATCTGGTTAGGTTAATTCAATTTTATTCAATTTGATAAACACTTCATTTGATATCAAACAATTATTCTATGAAATATATATCATTATTTAGTAAAAAACCTGGTGTGATATTGATGAAATCAATGATTCTTTAAATTTAAAGGCCAATGCATAAGGGAACCTCCCTCAAACTCAAGTCACTCAACATATGAAGATGGAAACTCAAATCTTCCATTTACTCCATCAATGGATATGCACCTTTTTATATAAATAATGAATCTGACCCCCTATGTACAAATTTTCATGTAAAAATATGTACAAGGGTATCATTATATATATTTATTCTTATATATACATATACCTCTTTACCTTATACATGTATTTATTTTTTCAAATATATACATAAGCTCACCTAGCCCAAATTTATATATTCATACCTCCATGAGTGAATATATATATGTGTGTGGGGGGACTTATATATGTATATTACTACCTATAAAAACATTTAGAAGATGCATTTGACAATGGAAACCCGAAACCACCACTGCGAGGTCCAAAATACTCTATAGAAACACAGATAACTCAAAACCCCAAAACCCATAAATTGAAAAAGTAAAAGAATTGGGAAGATAAAAAATACCCAAACCCATGACTAATATTTAGTTTTTTACAAAAAAAATATTTTTGGGATAGGGAAACAAATTTTGATATATATATATGGGAATGCATAAAAAATAGAATGAAATTAATTTTATAATCAATATACTATAAAAATGATAAGGGAAAATAAAATTTATTGGTTTAGGAGAAGAGTATTATTAGATATATTTAATGGATGTGTAATTGAATAATTCAAAAATTTGAGAGTATATACTTTCATCAACAAATAACCATAATGAAATGAATTTTGGAAAGTAAAAAACTATCACATATGTTGTTTCATATCACTACTGGATAGAAACTACAACCAGCTCATCAAAAAACCTGACATTATTAATAGTTCCATCCACAAGACCGTGTTAAGGACATTGAATCAGTTATTGAGAATATATAATGGATCCCCATGCATTGGAAATCCATAAAAAATAAATAATATGAAGTAAAAAAGATAAAAAATCACTAATGAGATTATCAAAATTAATATCAATTCAAAATTAAAAAATGAATCATCAAAATAAATTTCAATGCATGTGTAATCAAACATTTACTAGGCCGAGTTTAAAAATATAAGAGAACATACCAAAAAAATCAAGCAAACCCATATATCAATTATATAATATCATGTTTCTCACCATATCCCCACTCAACCATTGATAAAAACCCATAGATGATTATACCAAAGGATGAATCGTGAACATATACACATAATATGAACTGCCAACACACACAAATAGATATGAACGATGTATGATAAAAGGTCAAGTAGGATGTCACTATGGAATCCATGCAATTTAATTCATGTCGAAACTCATGAATAATAATTTGAAATACAATTTTAAAATAGTTTTATTTCAAATATACACTCATGAAATCAAATATCATATTCAAGAATTTTTTTTTTAAAAATCATTTTAGTTTTCATTAAATGTAAAAAACCATTCGAATCAAATTACATAGAAATATCCATTTTTTTTTCAAAACACCCATTTGAGAACCAAATATAAAAACACCAAATGAATGCCTTTAATCTAAATTGGCTTCCACAAACATCTTTACAAACATTTAAAATGAATCAATCCACACACAAGTGAATTTCATACCACTAGGAAGGCACCACCCTTCATGAGGTAAATAATGAATTTAAATGAGATAAGTATACGATAATAATATATTTTGGTGGAAAATACATTCAACCATGAGATAATAATACCTTATTTAATATATAAGTCAAGGAGAGTGTTTCATGGTATCTAACCTAGATCCTAATTTTAGATGTTCTAGAATTTCTCAATCCAATGTAGGAGTAATTATTGGCCTATGTTTTGTCTACCAAATACAATCCACTCGTATATCCCACACCAACATCATTGAGATAACCCCCACCATGTCAAATATCATGGTATATGATACACTAAATGTAACACCCCAATGTTTCTAAAATAAATGCATTTTATATTCTAGACATTAATCACAACTTTTCCTTTTCTATATTTTGAATTTCAAAAATCGTCATCTAGAGTTGTGATTAGTATGTTATTTGGAGTCTGATAAAAAACATAATTTTTGGTGAATAGTAACATAACCTTATTAATAGTAATATGAATAGTAACATGAACATTTTGAATAGTAAATAATTATAATATTTTATTTTCTTAAGGTAATTAGATAATAGGATCTTATTTAATTTTTCAATGTGATATTAAACTAATTATAGCTTTAAAATTATTACTATTTTAATTAATTATGATTTTAAAAAAAATTAATAATATTTGGGAAATTATTTTCGAAAAATGGATTTAATTTTGGAATTCTACACGTCGTAAAATGGTAAGGGTGGATTTTTTGGATTTTTATGAAATTCATGAATTTTTTAGGAATAGTGAAATACGGTAAAATACCGTATATACAAATTATCAGTTAAATACACAATTTATGACATCATAAGTAATTTAAGGCCACTTGGTTCGATCTCACATGAACTTTTTACTATTTTGGGTCACATTAAACAACACTATTTTTTGTCCTAAGGGAAATAGGAAAATAATGAATTAAATATTCAAAATTCACTCCTCTCGTCAACTATAAAACCCCCACCACTCCCTCTTCTCTTCAATCCTATAATCCTCAATCCTCCCCAATTATTGGCCCAAATACCCTTCCCTAGGCACTACCCACATCCAGGAGTCTCTTGGTATTTCCAAAATATGACAACCCCTTCCCTTAAGAAGGTTCCCAAGGAGGTTATATCAAGTGGTAAAGCACCTTTCTTTTTCATTTAGTTTCATTTCAAGTTCCTTTATTTTGTAATCCTATACCCACCTCCTCTGTCCAAATGACTTTGATAAATCTAGTATCATCTATATAATAAAATTATATCAGGTTAATGGTATAAAAATCATCAATATTATTACTCTCCCCCTTTTATTTTATAAACTAAATCAACGTCCATGAGGTTCCAATTTATCACCTTTGTGGACGACGAAGTCTCGTTCTTCAATTTGTCATTCATTATGGGAAATGAAATCATTTTTATGGTTGAAACTGAATTTAATATAGTTATTATAACCTAATTAAGATTTGGGAACATGTATACATACATATTATTAAATCGTATGACCAAACTAGTTCCAAATAATCAAAATACCGCTGAATAATCTAAGTGAATGTCATAAATTTTTCATCTAATGATTCATCATCTAAACATGTAACCAAATGATATAAAGTAAAATAAAAAATTATTTATGTTCATAAATAATATTTAATTTCAATTATGGAGATTTACATACATTCCCTCCATTACTTAAGAACAAGTGACCCAATTATGAATATAGTAGAAAACGAACACTCTGGAACGATGAAATTCAATAAGATAACTTATCACTAAGGGAATAAATGAACTAAATAGAATTATAATAAACTAAATAAATTTATAATTGGTTCGGAAATAATTTATAAATAAGTCTAATTTCAAATTCCATGTGCTTATGTTCAAGAGAATAACACATTCCGACTTAAGGCAAGGGTTTTTCCACTAGAACTTCCATTTTTATTCAGGTTACTTTTATTGTCTAAATACATAAATGAAACTCTTGTGTATTATTATTTACTCCTTGAAAATTATGTGTGTGGGTTATATATATGTTTAAAGACAATAATATTTTAATATTTTTTGGATGGTTACACGTTTTAAAAGGATCTTTCGAAATTGTTTCCAAAATTCAAGCTCAATCCAAGGGAATTTCTCTAATTCTTACCTATTTTAAAGGGAACTATATAATCTTTTTTTGGAACCTCTTATATTTATAAAATAACTCATTTTATTATGAAAATAATATCTTAAATCACTTCCATTTTTTAACAAATATTTTTCCAAAAGAACTCATCTTTTCAAAGTAGAAGAGTATTTATCTCAAGATTTACTCGAAGATTTTATAAGAATATCTTCATCTATTTCAACACTCTTGTTGATTCTTATGTATTATTTGTATTATTATGCCTTATTATCATTTACCATATTATGTTTTATTGTGTATTATTATTTTGTCTTTGGATGTGCTATCTTAAAACTATTCACCAAATTACTCCAAATGGATAGTGTTTATGCTTAATGTTCAGGGAAAGCTATTTGAATTTAATATATTAATTTCAACGTAAATGTATATTTTATTTATGTTTATCCACGTTCATATGTGTAATGAATTGGAAATTTTAAGTGTTTGGTGTGGCCCGCTATAGCCCCTCGGTGTATTAGTAGGTCCCATGAGACAAACTAAAGTCTTGGGAGAAGGCATTGAAAAAATGATGTTTTATAGTCTTGGAATGAGGCCTTGATAGTATGGTTATGTTGTCCAGCATTAAGAATTAACTCATTATGAATATGTTATTGATGGATCATGCGGTTACTCAACTAGTATAATACCCATGATTATGTTATATTATCAAAATATTTACTCAGTTCATATTTCTTCCATATTATGTTAAAGTTTATTTTTAAAGGCATGTGTTTCTGATTATTCACAATATATAATGTTTATGTTATCTTCTACTGTATTTCTTACTCTTACTAAGCATTTAATCTCACCCCTTTCTTATGTTTCATTTTCCTTAGAAATTTATAATTTTATTATGAATTACATGATTAAATAACCTAGGAGTTATTTATGTTTTCTAAGGAGTTTCTGTGATATTTTTCATTTCATGATGTGATGTTGAACTTATGAATGTATCTTGTTTCCAATAAAATTAAACTACTCGGCCCATCGGGATGCTTATTACTTTTTTATATGCCAATGTAATCAAATAAAGAACTGACTCCAGGAAACTGGGGTTGGGTCCTTACAGTTGGTATCAGAAGAAGTTTAGTAGAAAACATGGAAATGGGGTTGAGAAAATGTAGATTAGGGAAGAGTCCCTAAGATAGTCTTTGAGGATAAACAATCTAGAACATCTGGGTATTTTCTTTTGGAATATATTATGTGTATCTTTCATTAAATTTATCCTTTTCTGGATACGAGAAGGTATGGGCGACTCTGGAACAGATGTACCTAGGAGTGAAAGCTCTAAAAAAGAGTTTCTGGCTTCACCTGGGGTATCGTGGTACACTACAACTTTCCTTGAGGCACTCTTGGTTACGACACTCCTGGGGGATATGCTTAGGATAATTCTCATTTTCTTTACAAGAAATTATGAAGGATTTAAATATAAATATTTCCTCAAAGAAACCATATTTGTGTTTATGGGATTAGACATACGTAGGATCTCAATTTATGATAAGTATTTTATTAAGTTAAGATTATAAAGTATGATTCATAACCTAATCTAGTGTATATCATTATCTAGAAATGAAGACTACTGGAAGGAATAGAAACTGAATGAACACACATGTCCCCTGTAGGGATTTCCCTCCAATTAAAGATAATGATGTTGGCTCTAGTGCTGTGACTAGTACTGATAAACCCATAACTATACTGGGAAACCATAATCTAGTTATGAAAAATAACCTTACCCGTATAGAGCATCTAGATCCACCACGAGGTAGAGATATGTTAGATCTCATTATGCAACAATAAACACCATCGTTCAATGAGAATACAAACACATTTCTGGATGAGAAGTGGATAAGTTCCCTATAGAAGTAATTTATCTCTTTGGGATGTAATGAATGAGAGATGTTCCTCATTGTAGTTTATCATCTATCAGGAGATTCGTATTAGTTGTGGTCATTAATAAAAAATAAAAATGTCAAGGAAGAGACAGAAGAGATGAAATAGAGGGACTTTAAGGAAATATTCCAAGAGAAATACTTTCCTCGTGTGTAGCGAGAGAATATAAAAAGGTTGTTTCTGAATTTGAAGCAAAAGTAAGATGATAATATTTCAAAAAATGATGCTAACTTCACAAGGATATCAAGGCATGTTTTGGACTATATATCAAATTCGAGGAGAAAAATTGATCGATTCTTTGATGGTTTGAAACCATTCCTCATAAGGGCTCTAGTCTATCAGAATTTCTTATCATATGAATACATAGTTTCATGTGTTATCAAGACTGAGAAGTAATTATATAAGTGTTATCATTTTAATGGAAATGAATATATAAAGAGAGAATCAGAAAACTATGGTAAAGGAAAAATGGAAATAGGTAAAATGGAAGAGTTGAATTTCTACACTGTGACAATTGTGGGAAGAAACACCATGGTACATGCTTGAAGGGAAAAGGGAATGGGAGTCTGTTACAAGTGCGGAGTAAAATACCACCTTAATTGGGATTATAAGGGGAAGAAAGTTGCTTCCAATTTTTAATTCTACAATTATAGGGAGGTGGGACATTATGCACATGAATGTCGTAAGATTCAAGAATGTGTTTTCCAAAGAATGCCAAAGAAGTAGGGAAAAGATTATGCCATCATAACCGCTGAAGTTGAAGTTCCTAACAAAGTGGTGGAATGTACATTGATCGTTTCATGAAACTTAGACAATGAATTATTTGATTCTGGATCATTGCATTCATTTATATCTTCCCATTTTGGCAAGAAAATTAGAAATGTCTCATTAGATTTAATTGAGGAGTTATAATTCATAAATCCTAGTGTATATATCATTGCAAGAAAGGAATATCGATTAGTCCCCCTCATAACACATAAACATGATTTAGTTGCTAAAAGTATCATCATACCAATGTTTGACTATGATATAACTTGCAGTATGAATTGGATATCAAATTATGATGCGAATATATATTGCAATAAGAAGGAAGTTATAATTTTTTAGAATTGTGTAGAATCCATTATTTTTAGAGAATAAACCTCCCCATTTGATTCTCATCTAGCCCCACCCCTAGTATCTCTACTGAATTCAATTATTAGGGTTGAAGGTAATGAAATAAATATGGGTGTGGAGATGATTGTACAGACATATGAAGTTCCAATTGTGTAAGAATATGTTGATGTCTTTCCAGAGGATTTACCTGGACATCCTCCAGAGCAGGATATTGAGTTTTCCATTGACTTAATTCCTGGTTCAAGGCCCATATCAAAGACTCCTTATAGAATGGTCACTATGGAGTTAGTTGAACTAATGAAAAAACTAGATTAATTCAATGATAAAGGATTTATTCGACCTAGTGTTTCTCTACTGGGATCCCCTATCCTCTTAGTCAAGAAGAAAGATAGATCCATGAGGGTGTGCATTGATTATAGGGAAATCAATGTTATTACAATAGAGATTAAGTATCCTCTACATTGAATTGATGATTTATTTTATCAACTTCATGGAGCCCAATATTTTTCGAATATAGATCTTCGATCTAGATATCATCAATTTCTAGTGAGGAAGGAAGACATTCCAAAAACAGCATTTTGAACCCGGTATGGATATTATGAGTTTACCGTAATTCCTTTTGGACTAACTAATGCACCATCTATTTTCATGGATCTAATGAATTGAGTTTTCAAGGAATATCTTTATGAATTTGTAGTGGTTTTTATTAATGATATCTTGGTATACTCTAAAATCTATAAAGAACATGAAAATCACTAGCACAATATTCTGAAGACACTTAGAAGAAATAAATTATATGGGAAGTTTAGAAAGTGTGATTTTTTGCTCAAATAAGTTTCTGTTATAGGCCACATTGCCTCTAATGAAGGAATATCTGTAGATCCTATGAATGAAAAGGATGTTCAATAATGTCCCACTTCAATGAACCTAACTGAGGTACATAGTTCTATTAGTTTAGTAGGTTATTATCAGTGTTTCATTCAGAACTTCGCCTGTTTAGCCAACCAAATGACAAAGCTAACATGAAAAGTTGTTATGTTTATATGGAAAAATTAATGTGAAGAATGTTTTGAAGAATTGATAAGGGGGTTAGTGAATGCTCTGATCCTAACCCTACCATTGGGGAATGGTGGTTTTGTTATCTATAGTGATGTATCAAAGAAATGACTTGGTTGTGTCCTTATGCAGAATGATAGAGTGATTGCCTATTCATCTAGGTAGCTAAAAATTAATGAACAAAACTATCCATCTCATGAACATACATTTTCAGTGGAAATATTTTCTCTAAATATTTGGAGTCCTTACCTCTAGGGCGAAAAATGTGAGATATATACAGATCATAAAAGTTTGAAATATATATTCTCATAGAAAGAACTCAACATGAGAAAAAGGAGATGTATTGAGCTACTCAAAGATTATGATTCCACAATACACTACCACCTGGGGAAGGAAAATAAGGTAGCATACGTTTTCAGTGGAAAGGATCACAGAATTATAAACAAGATGAGAGTTAAAAGGGATCTTTTTTACATGGATCGAGTAAATATTGATATGGGGATTATCAAAGAAGGTTACACATCCCAACAATTTCAAATGGTTGCCAATCCTTTTTTACTAAACATGATAAGATTTTCTTAGGATGATGACGAGGAGTTTCAAAAGAAAATTAAAGCTATAAATGATTATAAGTTTACTGACTTCATATAAGAAGGTGGCATTTCGTAATTTAGAAAGAGGATTTTTCTACCCGCTATTCATGAGCTAAACAGGGAATTGTTGGATAATTCTCATAGCTCTAATTTCTTTATAAACTATTGCAGCACATAGATGTTTAGATATCTAAAGGAACATTTGGGGGGGACATAAAGGGGGAGATTTCAGATTCTGTGTTGAGATGTTTAGTTTGTCAATAGGTGAAGGCTGGAAGACAACATCCTATAGGAGTCATGCAACCCCATCCCATTATAATGTAGAAATGGGATGATATTACAATGGACATTGTCAGGGGACTTCCAAAGACTTCACGAAAGAATGATATGGTATGGGTCATTGTTGACTGTCTTACAAAATCTGCACATTTCCATTATATAAGAGAATATTTACCACTTGATAATTTAGCAAAACTATATATTAATAAAGTTGTAATACTTCATGGTGTTCCCTTTTCAATTTTTTCTGATCATGATCCATGTTTTACATCACAATTTTGGTACTGTCTTTATAAGGCCCTAGATACTGATCTTCATTTAAGCACTTCCTACCACCCACAAACTGATGGACAATAAGAATAGGCTATTAAAACATTGGAAGACATGTCAAGTTCTTGTTCACATGACATTCAAGGCATGTGGGATCAATATTTTCCTCACATAGAATTTTTCTATAACTATAGATTCAATTAAAATATTTATATGGCACCATATGAAGAGTTTTATGGAAAGAGATGTCGTACACCAACTTGTTGGGATGATGTTGGTGAAAGAAATCTTGTAGGCCCAGAACATTTTGAGGAAACAACAGAAAAGGTAAATATTATCCAAGACTATATCAAAACATCTTAAAGTAGGCTAAAAAACTATGCTAACAACCGAAAGAAGGATTTGTAATTTCAAGAAGGTGATCATGTTTTCATAAAAGTATCTCCAGGGAAGGGTATCATACGATTAGGTATGAAGGGAAAATTAATTTCCATGTACATTAGATCTTTCGAAATTATAGGCTGAATTGGAGTCATAGCTTACCAGTTGGTAATTCCTACAAGTCTCTTCAAAGTTCACAATCTGTTCCACGTATCAGTGTTAAGAAAATACAAGCTAAACCCAACACATTTACTCAGTTATGAAGAAATAAAACATGATATTGATATGACTTATTATGAAGAGCCTACCATGATTCTTGATATGAGAGAACATGTATTGAGAAATCAGATGACTCGTCTGGTAAATATTCTTTGGAGGAACCATAAGATGGAGGAAGCAACATGGGAGCCTGAGGAGCATATGTTGAAGACATACTAAAATATTTTTCGGTAACAATTTTTGAATTTCGAGGAAGAAATATTTGTGAGGGGTGACTTTAACACCACTATATTTTGAAAATAAATGCAATTTCTAATCAAGACATTATACACAACTTTTCCTCTTTTGTGGTTTTTATTTCGAAAAACAGTCATCTAGAGTTGTGATCAGTAAGTTATTTGTAGTCTGATAAGAAAAACATAATTTTATTAACAGTATCATACACTTATGAATAATAATATGAATATTAATATTACCCTTATGAATTTTAAATATTCATTGTATTTTATTTTCTTACGGTAATAAGATAATTAGATTTTATAAATTATTCAATGTGATATAAAACTAATTAAACCTTTAAAATTGTTATTTTTCAAAATATATAAGATTTTAATTAAAAATTAAATGAATAATATTTAGAAAATTATTTTTGAAAAATGGATTTTATATTTGAATTCTACATGTCAAAAAATGACAGGGTTGAATTTTTGGGATTTTTCTGAAATTCTGGATTTTTTTGATGAATAGTGAAATATGGTAAAATACCTTATATACAAATTTGCTGTTAAAAAAACTATTTATGTAGAGACCCGAATCTTGACGTACATGGACATTAAATTACTTTTTCGTAATACTTATTACATAACAAAAACACACACACAAGGACCGTAATAGTTTAGTGTCTTTGGAAACTCGGAATATAATCTTCTAATCGTGATGAAAGATCTTCAACATCTCCCATAAAGATCTTCCTTTTTTTACCTAAAACCTTTCTTTATATCCTGGGGAAAAGAAAACATAAAAGGTTGAGCTCAAATTCTCAGTAAAGGTAAACAAAATAAATATCAATCACATCATATTCATAAGAACATAACATTTTGGAAATCTTACCCTGCAAAAGAGATCAAAATTTCATAACATGGGATAAATCATGGTAGTGAAATGTAATCACAATAATCATAACATAAAACATGAAGATTTGTGGCATACACACATAATCATAGAGAATCATTTCTTATTAGTCAAGACTCATTTCCATGACTATCTTAGTGGACAAAGTCCATTTCTGAACCGAGTTCACTCCTCGTTTCAGTCCTACTTCACTGAACCGGTATAACCTACCGTTCCATCCATGTATATCTCATGAGATATAAAATCTTTACCCAATGAATTGGAGGGATATATAGGTCCCACACATCTCATAATGATACCATTCTTATGTGTGCCACAAAATCATAAATCATACATCATTGCATAACCCATGTAATAAAAATGGGATTCTTAAACATCGTGACATCATAAAACAATTCATATAAGATAAAGGAATTCATAAAAATATAATTCCATCACAACATAATCAAATAAATGTAATAATAGGGATAGAAACATAACCCTATATTATCTTAGATGGAAAATAATTTTGATAAAACACTTGAACTTCATTCTTAAGGAAAATATCCTTTCAACTTCAAAAACATTTTCCTTTGTTAACATTTCATACAATTTTAAACTAAAAGAAGTTGATTAAAAATAAACTTGAAAACTTTTAAAGGAAGCTTCTTGGAAATAAGGTTTTAAAAATCCATTCATGCCGTATAAGTTAAAAAAACATTCTTCTCGTACTTTTGTCGGAAAAGTCAAAAAGTACCTCGTATGAAAAACGACAAAAGATTCCTTTCACATCTTTTACTAAAAACTCGCCGAAGGGTAAAATTGGATATAAAATATTGTATAAGGATATAAATATTACATATTTAGGAAACATGGATGTGGATGATAAAATACACCCCATTAAATACCAAAGTACAAGCAATCTTGGATAAAAATGAGATTGTGATATTTCCCCTTACCTTAGGTCCGATTTGTTTCGTAAGTGTCCGAACCTCCTGTATAATGATTTAAATAATGCCATTGACTTATTATAGAATCATATTCATTGTTATTATATCATATATGGTTCACTTATGACTTTATATTACCCATTCTTTTGTAAATTCCATGTTAAAGAGTGTTTTGGGTAAAATCGTTTCATTTGTCATCCGTGTTTTGACTTGTAATTATTCATATGATTGCATAGATCATGATTACTTAATTTCAGAATATAAAACATGATTTATATATAATATATATTCATAATATAAATATATATAATAAATCAGTAAATGGAAAGAAATACACCGTTCATGGAGACGGTAGGTCGTACGTACGCATGAACGCTATTTTCGTTTCTTTATTGAGTTGAATGGAATTAAGTAGATGACATACATATATATAAAAATAAATCCAGTATAATTATTATGTAATATATTTAATTATTACTTATTATATATACTTTATAATCATTCATGAATGGTTAATCATTGAGAATGAATCTCATCGCGTCGTGGAGACGGTATTCCGTACGTACGCACGAGCGATGATATCGTTCCCATGATTGTGGAATTTTATTGGAGTGTATGTATACTATTACAGAATCAATATCACTTTAAAATAATCATATATAGTTATTATTTACACCATTATACCCATCCAAGTAGGGTGGTGGTGGAAAATAGATTACACCACGGCGTGGAGACGGTATTCCGTACGTACGCACGCGCGGTGATTTCGTTTTCCGTAGGATGGATAGATGGTGAAATAGGGTTGTTTAATACTTATAATAACATATCATTATATGATTGATACTGATGTTATTACTTCATAATGAAACAACCTTATAAGAAGAAGTGGAAGAAGAAATAAAGGTGAAAGAATCGGTAATGGAAATTACCTCTTCTTTGAAGCGCCTCTTTGAGACCTCCTCTTAGGGCACTAAAATTGGTCATTGAGGAAGACCCGAACCTCTAGGATGTTTCTAGAGAAGTTTAGAAGAGAATTTGGCAGAGTTTGGCCGAGCTTGATGGCTGAAAGTGGTGTGAGGAAGATAGGGAGGGGGTGCCATTTTATAAGGGAGGAGAGGGGCACCTTTGGAATAACTAAAAATATTATTTTATTATAAAGTCATGTTCGGTTTTAAATATCTCAAAATTAATTTATTTTGAATATAAGGTGGGGATGATTTGAAATAATCTCATCCAATAGAATTTAGACAAGTTTAGGTTCCTAATTTAACCTTATCATTTTGATTTAACATTAAGTTAAATAATTTTACTTTTACCGTGTCTTCTTGTGTACTTACACTATAAGGTTAATAAAATTACTATAAGAATCCAAAAGAACCCCAAGTTGTTTATTATTAATATATATAACCTTATATAAGTCATTTGGCCGAACATTAGATTTTTAGGAATAAAATAACAATTAATAATATAATATTTTTTAACTATTTTATGTCAATTTTGACACTATTTAGTAATTGATTTTTGTAAAAATCTTAAAAGAATGATTAGTTCGAAAAGAGTTAATTAAATCAATACTAACATGTCATATTAACCTAGAAAATTAGTGTAATTCATAAAAAGTCTCAAATTATATTTATTTAGGTATTTATAATATCAATTATTAAACTTTTTCACTATTATGGTAATTACTGAATCATCATTTTGTCATAAATAAATTAATTTATTTAATGTCTAAAAATTATAAATAAAATTTAATTATGTAGGATATATTATTATCTGTCTAATGAATATTTACAATCTAATTTATCTTATGTATAACCCTATATTAAAAATGTTTTAGTAAATACACTTTGATTTTAACTCTTTTAACACTTCTTTGAATTAAATAATAATAAATGTCATAATCTAATCCAAGTGGGCCTAAATGGTCATATTTTATTCCTAAGGTTGTTTTTGGTCGAATTACACTTATCCAATAGAATTAGGACATGTGTTAGGGTAATAATAATATCATTTTTACCCTTAATTACCCTATTTACTTTTAACCGTGGTAAAAAAAGTAAAAAGATACTATTCACCAAAAAATATTTTCATCTCATTGAACCACATTTTACATACTGACATCAACTGTGTCTCTCTGATTTTTGAAATTCCACTCACAGAAGCGGTAAAATTAAGTTTTATGAAAAATTCATTTTTTTTACTACCACTTATGGTTTCACTATTCATCAAAAAATGAAAGTTTCCAGAAAAATACCAAAAATTAGGCCTAATCTATATTTGATATTATGAACTAAAAAATGATGTCTATTTTACCAAATTCAAAACATCTTAGTTACATTAACTAATTTAAAAATTAATTCCCGTCGTCAAAACAAATGGCGTGTTTTTAAGAGATAATAACTATCAAAAGATTGACACTTGTTTATAACTGGTTTAAATGTGAAATTACATCCAATGAACAAAATTGTATTAAATTGTAAAAATATATTCTAAATATACTTTAAAAACACTCAAATTAATAATTTATCACTATTAATTATTTCGATTAAAAAAGTTGTTTTTAATTAAAATTTAGTAATTTTCACTATTCATCAGAATATGAAAGTTATCCGAAAAGTACCAAAATTTCACCTTAGGCTAAATTCGATACTCCGAATCCAAAAATGAAGTCCATTTTGAGAGATAAAATTTCTAAAATTTTAAAAGGTGTTTATTACTATTCATAACGACTAGTTTTAATAATATTTTAATAGCATATCGTTGTTTAGTGAAACTTGGTATTGCATACTACACACGTTATAGAGGAAGGTTGTGATTGCGTGTAATGCAAGGCAAGTCAAGGATGCGTGTTGAGAAAGATCCTTTTGGTGTAGCGTACAACACAAGACATTAATGAAATTAAAAAGAATATTTTTCATAAAATCTCGGGGTGTTACATTCTACCCCCCTTAAAATGAATTTCGCCCTCGAAATTCATCGGGGTTATAAATGGTTTACTATTAAAAAGTTTCTTAGATAGAAACCCACATCGTAAAACGGAATACCAAAACCAATATTTAAAAACAAAAGTATGAAACGTAACGGTTACCCAAATAAAATAATCACTAGGTTTCCACATAGGTGAAAATATGGATATGGAAGATAAATCTAACCATCATGTTCTGATGGAGAGTGGTAGAGAACATGGCTATGGAAAAACCAACAATCACAAAGCCATAAATTTTTGGTGATCTAAGGTACCATCTGATTCAATAGATATAAGAGCACTAGGACAACTTTTTTGGTTTTCAAGATCATTTCCTTAAAGTTGATGAAATTGAAATTAGAAGAAATACTTTCATGATTTCGGTATAGTCTCACTGTTGTACAATTTCCACTTCATCTCTTAAAGAAATGAAGTTGAATTTGTCATTCGTGATGTGTTAGCAGATCATGTGATAGAATGATGGGTCATTCCATCTGCTCAAACAAAAGGTTATAAACTTTATCAAAAAATACATAAATCCATCTATAGTGAGATTAATTATATATGGTTCCTAAAATGGACTTATACTTCATATATCATACTGCTTAATATAATAAAACTAGTTTCTACTAAACAGGGACTTCCTGTAGGCCAGTGGTAGGTGATAAAGGCCAGTCGCACTTCGGTTGTGGGTTCGATTCCCACAGCCTTGTCCGACGCGATGGGTTGTCTCCCATCCTGCTGGTTGTCCTTTTTCTAAATCTACATTACTATAACATCCCATAAATAATATCGAAAAAACTTTTATCCTTAAACAATACTAACTTATGGTTAACATAATCGATTCCAATCTTTAGGTTTATCTAAAATACTTCGGTCCAAGATCATAGTATAAAGAAAACGATTACTTGAAATATCGTTAACCAAGCATGAGAATACCATCATTTATCCCCCATATATCTTGTTGGTCACATTCCAATCATGTGAATACCTTAATCATGTATTCTCTTGAAAAATGAATACCCATTAAACCTTAGTGAAAACATGAATGCTGTAAAAAGTTAACTCTTTCCACATACCAAAATCTAAAAATTCTATATACTCAAACCATGATATAACCTTCTCCTTATATCAGTCATGAGCTCATGAATACTATCAAACATTTAATTTTCTCCTTATCCCTTCATTATGCGCATATCATCTACATTCCAAAAATATCTGAATAACCTTTCATGGATACTGGTACCATTAATCATACACTTTAAAAACTGAAGGAAAGACAACAGTGTAACAATCCTTATATGTCTCTTTATTCCATAGTACCATGAGATTACTTATACAACATTACACATGATAAACATGTAATCATTCCACTACATTCTTAAACCATTGACCGAGCTTCAACAATTCTTTCATCTCACATATCATTTGTAGTCTCTTCATCATCATTAACATAAATACTACCCATACGACCATACTGATTCTCTTCATGAGACTTTACCTTAGGGCATTGGTTTGCATAATGCATGTACATTCCACATTTAAAACATTTAACCATTGTTGATGTCGTAGCAATACCATTATCCTCATCCCTGATATTAACTGAACCTTTTCCTTTGCACTTACTGGCTTTGTGTCCTTCTTTTCCACACCCAAAGCATCTTCCAGTTCCTTTGAAACATTCTCCTTGATGCCTCTTCCCACATGATTTACATAGGGGAAATTGAACTTTCTTTCCTCTATGATCATCATGAAACTCCATCTTTCTCTTATTAGCCGAGCCAGGAAACTTACCAAATTTTACTTTATTGATCATATTATGAGATTGCTGATTCGTCATAATAATGTTGTTTGGACTTCCAAATCCCATTTCATTTGGTTGCTCATGAATAATATCATTCCATTGTCCATCATATCCTCCATTATCGTGAATCATCTTGTTTCCAGCCATTTTCTATAACCCAAAAAGAATAGTGTTAGAGGAAAAAATCATAATAAATGGGGAGTAACTTCAATATCTAACATCTTTGGTTTAATCTAATATTGTTACCATAGTTCTAGGACTATATCCTTTATGTATACTTATCCTTAGAGACATACCTAGACATACCTTAGAAATATATCTAGGGATCTCACTAACGTTCTCGCATCCTAATTTCCAAAGGTTGATTTAGCCTTTCCTCTGATACCAACATTAGAGACCCGAATCTTGATGTATATGGACATTACATTACTTTTTCAGAATACTTAGTACATAACAAAAACACATACACAAGGACCGTAATAGTTTAGTGTCTTTGGAAACTCGGAATATAATCTTCTAATCATGGTGAAAGATCTTAAACATCTCCCATAAATTTCTTCCTTTTTTTACCTAAAACCGTTCTTTATATCCTGGGGAAAAGAAAACATAAAAGGGTGAGATCAAATGCTCAGTAAGGGTAAACAAAAGAAATATCAATCACATCATATTCAGAAGAACATAACATTTTGGAAATCTTACCCTACAAAAGAGATCAAAATTTCATAACATGGGATAAATCATGGCAGTGAAATGTAATCACAATAATCATAAATTAAAGCATGAAGCTTTGTGGCATACACACATAATCATAGAGAATCATTTCTTATTAGTCAAGACTCTTTGTCAAGACTATCTTAGTGGACAAAGCCCATTTATGAACCGAGTTCACTCTTCGTTTCAGTACTGTTTCACTGAACCGGTATAACCTACCGTTCCAGCCATGTCTATCTGATGAGATATAAAATCTTTACCCAATGCATTGGAGGGAGATATAGTTCCCACCCATCTCATAATGATACCATTCTTATGTGTGCCACAAAATCATAAATCATACATCATTGCATAACCCATGTAATAAAAATGGGATTCTTAAACATCGTGACATCATAAAACAATTCATATAAGATAAAGGAATTCATAAAACTATAATTCCATCACATCATAATCAAATCAAGGTAATAATAGGGATATAAACAGAACCCTATATTATCTTAGATGGAAAATAATTTTGATAAAACACTTGAACTCCATTCTTGAGGAATATATCCTTTCTACTTCAAAAAACATTTTCCTTTCTTAACATGTCATACAATTTTAATCTAAAAGAAGTTGATTAAAAATAAACATGAAAACTTGTAAAGGAAGCTTCGTGGAAATAATGTTTTAAAAATCCATTCATGACGTATAAGTTAAAAAAAACATTCTTCTCGTACTTTTGTCGGAAAAGTCAAAAAGTACCTAGTATGAAAGATGACAAAAGATTCCTTTCATATCTTTTAATAAAAACTCACCGAAGGGTAAAATTGGATATAAAATATTTTATAAGGATATAAATATTACATATTGAGGAAACATGGATGTGGACGATAAAATACACCCCAGTAAATACCAAAGTACAAGCAATCTCGGATAAAAATGAGATTGTGATATTTCCCCTTACCTTAGGTCCGATTTTCTTCGTAAGTGTCTGAAACTCCGGTATAATGATTTAAATAATGTCATTGACTTATTAAAGAATCATATTCATTTTTATGATATCATATATGGTTCACTTATGACTTTATATTACCCATTATTTTGTAAATTCCATGTTAAAGAGTGTTTTGGGTAAAATCGTTTCATTTGTCGTCCGTGTTTTGACTTGTAATTATTCATATGATTACTTAGATCATGATTACTTAATTCCAGAATATAAAACATGATTTATATATAATATATATTCATAATATACATATATATAATAAATCAGTAAATGGAAATAAATACACCATTCATGGAGACGGTAGGCCGTACGTACGCATTAACGCTGTTTTCGTTTCCTTATTGAGTTGAATAGAATTAAGTAGATGACATACAGATATATACACATAAATCCAGTATCATTATTATTTCATATATTTCATGATTACTTATTATATATACTTTATAATCATTCATGAATGGTTAATCATTGAGAATGAATCTCATCACGTCGTGGAAACGGTATTCCGTACGTACGCACGAGCGATGATATCGTTCCGATGATCATGGAATTTTATTGGAGTGTATGTATACTATTAAAAAATAAATATCACTTTAAAATAATCATATATAGTTATTATTTACACCATTATACCCATCCAAGTAAGGTAGTGGTGGAAAATAGATTACACCACGGCGTGGAGACGGTATTCCGTACGTACGCACGCGTGGTGATTTCATTTTTCATAGGATGGATAGATGGTGAAATAGGGTTGTTTCATACTTATAATAACATATCAGTATATGAATGATACTGATGTTATTACTTCATAATGAAACAACCTTAGAAGAAGAAGTGGAAGAAGAAATAAAGGTGAAAGAATCGGTAACGGAAATTACCTCTTCTTTGAAGCGCCTCTTTGAGACCTCCTCTTATGGCACTAAAATTGGTCTTTAAGGAAGACAAGAACCTCTAGGATGTTTCTAGGGAAGTAGAGAAGATAATATGGAAGATTTTTTCTAATCTTGAAGGCTCAAAGTGGTGTGAGGAAGAGAGGGAGGGGGTGCCCTTTTATAAGGGAGGAGAGGAGCACCTTTGGAATAACTAAAAATATTATTTTATTATAAAGTCAAGTTCGATTTTAAATAGCTCCAAATTGATTTATTTCGAAGCTAAGGTGGGTATGGGTCGCAATACTCTCATCTAATAGAATTTAGACAAGTTTAGGTTCCTATTTTAACCTTATCATTTAGATTTAACATTAAGTTAAATAATATTACTTTTACCGTGTCTTCTTGTGTTCTTACACTATAAGGTTAATAAAATTACTATAAGAAGCCAAAAGAACCCCAAGTTGTTATTTATTAATATATATAACCTTATCTAAGTCATTTTTTTAAACCTTCAATTTTTAGGAATAAAATAACAATTAATAATATAATATTTGTTTTAAAAACTATTTTATGTCAATTTTGACACTATTTAGTAATTGATTTTTTTGAAAATCATAACAGAATGATTAGTTCGAAATGAGTTAATTAAATCAATAATAACATGTCATATTAACCTATAAAATTAGTTTAATTCATAAAAAGTCTCAAATTATATTTATTTGCGTATTTATAATATCAATTATTATAATTTTTCACTATTATGGTAATTACTGCATCATCATTGTGTCATTAATAACTTAATTTATTTAATGTCTAAAAATTATAAATAAAATATAATTATGTAGGAAATCTTATTATCTTTCTAATGAATATTTAAAATTGAATTTATCTTATGTATAACCCTATATTAAAAATGTTTTAGTAAATAAACTTTGATTTTAACTCTTTTAACTCTTCTTTGATTTAAATAATAATAAATGTCATAATCTAATCCAAGAGGGCCTAAATGGTCATATTTTATTCCTAAGGTTGTTTTTGGTCGAATTACACTTATCCAATAGAATTAGGAAATGTTTTAGGGTAATAATAATATCATTTTTACCCTTAATAACCCTATTTACTTTTAACCGTGGTAAAAAAGTAAAAAGTTACTATTCACCAAAAATTATTTTCATCTCATTGAACCACATTTTACTTACTGACATCAACCGTGTCTCTCGGATTTTTGAAATTCCACTCATAGAAGCGGTAAAATTATGTTTTATGAAAAATTCATTTTTTTTACTATCACTTAGTGGTTTCACTATTCATCAAAAAATGAAAGATTCCAGAAAAATACCAAAAATTAGGCCTAAGCTATATTTGATATTATGAACTCAAAAATGATGTCTATTTTACCAAATTCAAAACATAGCAGTTACATTAACTAATTTAAAAATTAATTCCCGTCGTTAAAACAAATGGCGTGTTTTTAAGAGATAATAACTATCAAAAGATTGACATTTGTTTATAACTGGTTTAAATGTCAAATTACATCCAATGACCAACATTGTATTAAATTGTAAAAATATATTCTAAATATACTTTAAAACCACTCAAATTAATAATTTATCACTATTAATTATTTCTATTAAAAAAGTTGTTTTTAATTAAAATTTAATAATTTTCACTATTCATCAGAATATGAAAGTTATCCGAAAAGTACCAAAATTTCACCTTAAGCTAAATTCAATACTCTGAATCCAAAAATGAAGTCCATTTTGAGAGATAAAATTTCTAAAATTTTAAAAGGTGTTTATTACTATTCATAACAGCTAGTTTTAATAATATTTTAATAGCATATCGTTGTTTAGTGAAACTCGATATTGCGTACTACACACGTTATCGAGGAAGGTCGTGATTGCGTGTAATTCAAGGCAAGTCAAGGATGCGTGTTGAGCAAGCTCCTTTTGGTGTAGCGTACATCACAAGACATTAATGAAATTAAAAAGAATATTTTTCATAAAATCTCGAGGTGTTACAATTTATTACATCATAAGTGATTTAAGGCCACTTGGTTAGAACTCACATTCACTTATTACTATTATGGGTCCAATGAAACAACACTATTGGTTGTCTTGTGGGACATAAAAAAATAATGAATTAAATATTCAAAATTCACTCCTCTCCTCCACTATAAAAACCCCCACCACTCTCACTTCTCTTCACTCCTCTATGCCTCGAAGAATCCAAAATAGCTTCCCAAATACAATTCTATAGTCACTCCCCATGTCCAAGAATCTCTTGGGCTTTCCAAAATACCAAAACCCCTTCCCTTAAAGAGGTTCCCAAGGAGTTTATGTCAAGAGTTAAAGAACCTTTCTTTTTCGTTTAGTTTCATTTCAAGTTCCTTTCTTTTGTAATCTTCTACCCACCTCCTCTGTCCAAATGAAAATGATAAATAAATTACCATCTATATACTGGAATTATATCATGTTAATTTAAGAACTGTCATCAATGTTATTACTCTCTCTATCTTTTATTTTATAAATAAAATCAACATCCGTGAGGTTCTAATTTATAACATTCATGGGCGACGAAGTTTCGTTATAAAATTTATCATACATTACTGGTCATGAAACCATTTTTATGGTTGAAACAGACATTAATATATGTATTATAACCTAATAAATATTCATGAACTAGTATACATACATATTATTAAATCGTATAACCAAACTTGTTCCTAATAATCAAAATTACTGCTAAATAATCAAAGTGAATGTCATAAATATTTGATTTAATGATTTATCCTATTTCCATGTAACCAAATTATAGAAATGACCATTAACAATTCTGGATGTTCATAAATAATATTTAATTTCAATCCTGGATATTTACATCCATTCCACACCATTACTTAAGAACAAGTTAACCGATTATGAAAATAGTAGAAAATGAACACTACGAAACGATGAAATTCAATATAATAACTTATCACTAAGGGAATAATTGAACTAAATAGAAATTTGATAATCTAAATAAATGACTAATAGGTTCAGAAATAATTTATTAATAAGTCTAATATCATATTCTCGAATCTAAATTTCAAGAGCAGAACACATTTGGACTTTAGTTAAAGGATTTTCAACCCGAACATCCATTTTCATTCGGGTTACTTTAATTGTCTAAATACCTCAATAAAACTCTTTTCTATTATTATGTACTCCTAAAAAATTATTTTTTGGGTTATATATATGTTTAAAAACCAGAATAATTCCTTATTTTATGGATGGTTACACATTTAAAAAGTTACTTTTGTAATTGTTTCGGAAATACAAGCTCGATCCAAGAGAATTTCTTTAATTCTTACCTATTTTCAAGGGAACTAAATAATCAGATTTTTGAAACCATTATATTTATAAAATCACTGATTTTATTATGAAAATATTGTCTTAATTAACTCTTAGATTTATAAAAATATTTTTCCAATAGAACACTTCTATTCAAAGTAAAATAGAATTTATCTCAAGATTTACTCGAAGATTTTATAAGAGTATCTTCATATATTTCAACAATCTATTTGATTATTATATATTATTGGTGTTAGTATTCCATGTTATCATGTATCGTATTTAATTTAATTTTTTATGATTATTTTGGCTATGGATGTGCTATATTAAAACCATTCACAAATTAACTTCGAATGGTTAGTGTTTTTGCTTAATGTTTGTGGAATGTTATTTTTATTTCATATATTAATTTCAATATGAATTTATTTGTTTTTTATGTTTCGCCCCATTCATATGAGTAATTCATTAGATGTATTAAGTTTCGAGTGGGTCCCTCTATAGCCCCTCGGTGCATTGGTAGGTTTCATGAGACAAACTACGGTTTTGGCACAAGGCCTTGTCAAAGTGATTATTTATGGTCTTGGTAGAAGGCCTTAACAGTATGGTTATGTTGTCCCGCATTATGCATTCCCTCATTATGAAAATAGAATTAATGTTTCATGTGGTTATTCCACTAGTAGAATGCCCATGATTATGTTATATTATGGGAATATTTACTCAGCTCATATTTCTTCCTTATTATGTTCAAGTTTATTTTAAAAGGCATGTGTTTCCAATTATTCACCTTGTCTAATGTTTATGTTATCTTCCACTGTATTAAAAACTCTTACTGGGAATTTAATCTCACCCATTTCTTATGTTTCATTTCTTTTGGACATGAATAATCTTATTATGAATGACATGCTAAAATAAAAAAGGATTTAAAGTTGTTTTCCAAGGAGTTTCTATGTAGTTTTTCATTTCACGTTGTAATGTTGAACTTATGTATGTAACTAGTTTCAAATAATACTAAACTAAATGGTCCTTAGGGATGCTTATTCAATTTTTATATGCAAATGTAATAAAATAAGGCACCAGATTTGAGAAACTAGGGTTGGTTCCTTACACTAAATTGCTCCTTAATAACTTGTGTATCATGAATATTGAAATCCCGCAAACTTATCTGTGTTCCCATGACTAAAGAATTAGTGGTGATTGATCATGAAAGGGAAGACTAAGGAACAAAGAGCAATAAATAACTCACCCTCTCATATAACACCATATAATAGAAAAATCCATTTTCCAACATCACATATAAATCAAATAAAAATAATATATACACCACTGTGATAAACGACAAGTGGAAAACAATGAGGTCCCCGATGAGATTAACCATCTATCCCATGAAGAGCCAAAAATGACTTTATAATTAGACACACTATTTACATTTCAAAAAACCCATTTTAAAACATGTATTTCAATATTTAATAACCAAAAACAGATAAAATCCTTGAATTAATATCAAAAATACATTTAAAATTATAATATAAATTTATACAAGGATTTAAAAATAGCTAGATATTTATTTCTAAGAGAAATTTGAGATTCATAAATGAACTGCTCTATTATATTACATAAATTTAAATTATCAATTCAGAAACACCACATACTATCACATATAGGAAAAATTTCATCAATAATGAATTTATAAAACTCAACCGCTCTTTGAATACCAAAATTATGCAATTTAAATGAATTGTGGACCTGGAAAAATTGAATATTGAACCAAGAAATCGAAAAAAAAATCCATTAGTAGTGAGAGACTAAATGTGGATAAAGATGTAATCCATGGTCTCTAAACATCAAAATCCCTAATATTTAGTCTACTATAAACCCTATAATATCCAAAAAGACCTATGGATTTCATAGGATAATTCCGAACCTAAGAAAAAAGAGTAGTAGATATATAGAATAATATATTAAAATAGATTACCTTTTATAACCATGATCAAACAATGAAGAGATTATCTTGGAGAATTAATGTGTAGGAAGACAGTTGAAGGTGAAATAGTGGAGTCAGGAGGAAGTTGAGTGTCATGTCAGGGTTTCGTCTTTGAGTTGGATGAGCATGAATTATGAAAGAGGAATTGGGGGAGAAGTGGATTGGTGGGGAGGGGAGGGGGTTCATGTTGGGGATTAGCATGATGGATAATTGGGGGATATGGTTTGTGGGGAAAATGAGGGTTTGTTGTGGAGAGGATAATTTTGGGGGAGAGGATAGTTTTTTGGAGTAGAGGTACATAGGAATGAGCCAAAACGAAATGAAAATCGAGGCATGGTATACCAATGGTTTTAAAAACCATATGGATAGCTTTTAGAAAAGCATATTTCCCAATAGTTTTTCAAAACTTCGGTATATTTGTGTGGGTATATTCATGTTCCTTAATGTATCCACTTCTATATTTAAACCTATGGGGGTATTACCATGGAAAAAAATGATTCTAGTTATTTTTAAAAAGGGATAAGGGACCTCACTATGTTTCTAGTTTCCAATACTATGAACTCAGTGGTCCACTAACCATTTTTTGGAGTTCCACTATCTATGTGCTGTAATTCCTAGGATTTTCCCCATATAATACTATTTGGTACATGATAATTATTTCCTAGGTACCATGTGGAAACTACATAAAAGATTTTGTTTACCACCTAGTTTTCCATTAACCAAGTCACCATTAATTTTATCTATGGTCTACAAAAATATATAAAACACCCGTAGATATTTCCCATAACTAGAAATTACAATTCAAATATCACATATGAATAAAATCAAAGATTTCAATTCATAACATTTAGAAATTATTCATCTCCAAATCCATGTAATTACATTGGACATTTCAAACTCCCAATTATATGTTTCCCGTCCCCAAGAAGTATTTTTGGATCTTTTATGACCCAGTCTATCTATTATAATATGATTTCACATATCATTCATAATTCCATGATAGATATAGTCATATTAAAAATGTAATTTTTTTAGTAAATCGATATATTTGGTAAAAAATTCTGATCTTATACATAAAACATGTTGATCATTTCCCAATTGAGAAAATTGATGTAGGTTTCACTTTATAGTAATAGATTTCATGTGAAAATCTCTTATTTTTTATCAAATATAATAATTTTTTTATAAACCTGTATTGCTTGATCACCAAAAGTCATGATCCATCATGTCATACAAGATGTCTCAAAAAAAAGAAAATTTAAAAAGCACATGATTACCCACACAATATTCTATCCAAAAATCATATTTTTATTCTATAATATTTCTTCAACATAAAAAAATAACATCATTGTCTCTCAATGAATCAAAAAATTACTCTAAACTCCAATCCTACCTCAATTCATTCATAGAAATATACCACCATATTGTTATCAAACACACTAAATCTATTAAAAACCCACTAATTAATTCTCTATCTAGTATATAAGGATGAACTAGATAGAATTTTTCTACCAAAAATATTCATTCCTAGTGATATCTTAACAACTCATCAACTAAGTTCGTAATTCACACTAACACTAAGACTAAACGGTCACACTAAAAAGAAATTGATTGGATATTTCAAACTATAGTATTTTATATATTCTAATAATACTACCTAAAATGCCAAATTTTATTATATCACGTGATTTTCACTACTCATGTTAATAGATTTTATACCCTGAAAAACCTATCCCTAGATACAATCTATATGGTCAAAAGATAATTTGGTGTTCCATGGAACCACAACCTCATAATTACTAGTTATTCTCTATCTAAAGCGTCACACTAAATCATTTTTTAAATTTATATTCACCAGTTTTCAAAATATTAGAACTTACAATTACATGATAGAACTCCATATATATTTTTAAAACTCATATCAACTTGGTTAATAAACATATTAACCAGATGTAACATACCCACATGAATCTGAGTGATAATGTAAACTCAATGACTCTTGGTTTTGGTTCTCCCACACATCACCCTTGATACCCATATTTTTTTTTGAAATGATGGGAATACCCTTATAAAATTAATGTTTCCATCCCCACACTTGGGACTTAACCAAACCAACTCAAAACTAGATAATTTAATTATTTCAACTTGAACCTCAAACATTTCCCCAGAGAAGTCTCCACTTCATCCCATGATATTTTTAAAACCTTACTAATTTCCCATACCACAGTATTTAGGAACACCTTTATAGTACACAAAATGATTCCTTTAGCCTCTAATATCATCTATGTATGAACAATAATATTTGAAACCTCACCTTATTCTAAAATTTTCAAGGGTTCACTCCAAATTTATGCCTAGGTGAATGAACTCAGCTCAAACACATCCTTGTGACCCCCAAGTCATTCATAACAAAACCACACATGTTTTATTTATTATTCCATTAAAAAAATTGGATTATAGCCTTCTACAAGAATAAAATGGATTCCAATGAAATAGATACAAGCTATAAAATAACTGATGAACCCATGAATCCACTCTACTAACATTGTATTTCATTGGTTTTTCTAATCTATATTGTTCTTCAAGGACCAAAATAAATAGATAATAAAAACAACGAATTTTCTATAAAGTCATTTTATGATGATGATATACACTGCCACTATTTTAAGGACTATTACATAGAAATCACATAAAATCGCTGGATCTATCAGACCTTTATAAAAATAGATTTTGCATATCTATACCCATAATTATTTATGACCATCAAGAGTCTCTAAAGATTATATCATCAATGGGTAATAATCATTTATACATTCTCAAATTTATTCCTAACCCTTACCTTATGAATTATATTTCATTGGTACTAGGAAATATCATTGAACATGCATACCTTATACATAAAAATCCCTCACTAGGAACTAACTATTCCTCCATTTCTAACTAAAATCTAACATACCTTACAAGAAATAATAATCAATCACACATCATTGAAATACAACCCAAGGAACATGTCATATATCGATGTTCAACACATTACAAATCATTTTTTAATTCATACCTCACATTTCATACAATACTCACTCCATTTCAATTATAGAAATAAATAATGAATCAACCCATTTATTGAACAACCATCAAGATCATATTTATCATCGTACCTATTGTCCCCACCCATATAGATACTCAAATCACCCATAAAGACATACACTTTCTAAACTCTAAGATCACACACCTATATAACTGAGAAAATCACGTAACATGTCCTACCCTAAACCCAAAAAGAAAAGTACTATTTGTGGTCCATTATAAAAATAAACCTGAGGTATTCTATATATCTAATCCAACCCCCTAAATGGTATCTAAACTGATGAGGAATATTATGATTTTATCAATTTTTACAACCTAAGTATATAGTGTGAGTGGTAATCTATACCCCTAAAATTGGTCCTATACAAACCACTTCTCTATACTATACTACTTATACATAATAAAATCCAAGTAATATAGTTCATGTACCTTCTCAGTATAGTGTTTTAATATACCACCTCCACATAACTACAACATCCTAATATGAAACCCATGACATGCTTAGAATTAGCACCATTTTTTTTAATTAATATACCTTTAATAGGTTTTTAATTAAAACAGTAAATAAATTATTTTTTGTGTTTAATGAAATAAATAATTTTTAAAAAAAATCCTTACTTTCTGATTTTTTTTCCAAAAAATCAATTTAAATAATGTTTCCAAACAAAATTATTCATTCACATGTCATGTATCCATATGTTCTGAGTATGTTTCATGTATACATTCCTTTTTCTACCCTATAAATAAGAATAAAATCAGAATTCTGTAACTAAAATAACATACCATTATAGAAAAAAAACTACCACACTGAAAAACTAAACCATAATCAAACCATCATGGAGACATGTTATTTTTAACAAATTTGTTCATAGAAAAGATGCTCAGATTCCATCCCAAGTTTTTAAAAATATTACATTCATACAAAATCCCCAAAATCATCAAATAAATGAAAACATTCTCAAATAAATCGTTAAACTCCTTGTACATTTCATAATAAATGGTTCTAATTTGATTGATGATATATGTCCCCATCCATGCCTACTCTTACTACAGAGGATTGCAATTAGTAATGATAGTATATAAGCAACCTTAGGGGAAGTATACACCCAGTATAACAGCATAAAATAAAAAATCAATGAAAAAAAATATAATCCACAATATAATATCCTAACACAAAAAGGAACTATTGTGAAAATATTACTATAATCAATACTACATAAACCCATGATGTATTAAATCAGATATATAGGGTGTGCATCATATAAAAAATTTATATTCCTATAAAATGATTATATTTAAAATATATCAAATGGAAAAAAATATAACTAGTCACAACACACATACAAATATTTTTGTAAGTCCCTTTTTCAACCAATTAATTGTATATAGTGTTATCTCCTTTACTATGTACTCTTAATCATATCTATGAGATGTAAAGTCTACACATTATTCAAGGTAAAACTAAATTCTCTAGAAATAATTATCAGTTGGGAACCACCAATATGACCCAAAATATAACATGATATACCCATGTATGTATGAGAAAATCAGTAAGTTGTAACATACATCATGAAAAAAATCATCTGAGGCTATTGTGTGGTAATTGTGACACCATAACACACAACACTGTATGATTTATCTAATGGAAGTGATCATAACTATTATACCCTAGGAATGAGTCACCCTAGACATTTACATCTGAATCTAGGTCTAGGAATACATAATTTATATTAATTTATATGAATTTCAACAAAATAATAGGATATAATGTTTAGTTTCTTTGGGAACTACTTACGTTTAATATTAAACACATTATACAATACACATTTCTTCCACAGATATTCTTTACACATGTAATGTATTTATATGTTTCCATTTGATTTTCAGACCTAGGAAAAATGATAAGCATAAGAAAAGTGTGATATATAATGACTATTAAGGCAAAAACAATGAAAATAGATCATAAATGAATATCAAGTGCATGACATGAGGGATGATAAAATAACAAGAAAATGATGACAAGAATAATATCATGATTATAAGTAAATTAGGCATAACGTGATTATAGAATAAGGCATAACATGTAAATTTGGCTACAATAGAAATGTGATACATTCGAAAACATATCACCATACCAAATCACTATCGGGTCGTAAAACATATTAGCAAATAATTTAGCCGATGTATTTTTAAAAAATGAATTGGATCATTATTAGGGAATACACATCATATAAAATAACGCTTTATTTTCTATTAATGAAAATATATAAAAATATATCAATAATAATTTATAATCCCATGGAAAGTAAATTGGCATCCCATGAATGTATGAAATATCTCTATGTAAATACCCTTCAAAGAATAAATATTGTGTATTTAAAATAATAGATAACATGTACGTAGTTTATTAAATATTTCCCTCAGGTAATAAATATGTAACACCCCAAGCTTCTACGGTATGCTTCTCTTTGAATAATGTGATAGCGTGTGTTGTACGCAACATCGAGTTCTAACACACCACAACCAATCAAACTAGCCGTTACAAATAGTAATACCTAGTTTTTTAAATTATATATATTTTATATTTCAAAATGGACTTCTTTTTTGGTTTCAGAATATCGAAATTATCCTAAGATGAATTTTTGGTATTTTTCTGAGAACTTCCAATTTTTATGAATAGTGAAAAATACTTAAAAACAACTTTTTTAATAAAATTAATTTATAGTGATAAATTATATTATTGAGTGGTGTTAAAGTATAATTAGAATATATTTTTACCATTTTATCCAATAGTGTTCATTAGAATTAATTTCACTTTGAAATTGGACCTAAACAATTATCAATCTTTTGATATATATTGTTTCTTAAAAACACGCTATTTATTGTGACAGCGGGAATTAATTATAAAATTAATTAATGCAACTTATATGTTTGGAATTTTTTAAAATAGGCATCATTTTTGAATTTGGAATATCTATTATAGCTTCGGGTAAAATTTTGACGTTGTTCAGAAAAACTTCAATTTTTGATGAATAGTGAAACTACTAAGTGGTAGTTAAAAAAACTGAATTTTTCATAAAACTTAATTTTACCGCTTCTGTGAATGGAATTTAGAAAATCCTAGGGACATGGTTAATATCAAGAAGTAAAATGTGGTTCAATGAGATGAAAATAATTTTTGGTGAATAGTAACTTTTTCACTTTTATTTACCACGGTTAAAAGCAAATAGGGTAATTAAGGGTAAAAATGATATTACCATTACCCTAACACATGTCCTAATTCTATTGAACAAGTGTAGCTCGACCAAAAACAACCTTAGGAATAAAATATTATCATTTAGGTCCACTTGGATTAGATTAGGACATTTATTATTATTTAATTCAAAGAAGAGTTTAAAGAGTTGAAATCAAAGTTTATTTACTAAAACATTATTAATATAGGGTTATACATAAGATAAATTCGATTGTAAATATTAATTATAAAGATAAAAATATTTCCTACATAATGATAGTTTATTTATAATTTTTATACATTAAATAATTTAATTTATTTATGACACAATGATGATGCAGTAATTACCATAATAGTGAAAAATTAAAATAATTGATATTATAAATACCAAAATAAATATAATTTGAGACTATTAATGAATTAAACTAATTTTCTAGGATAATATGACATATTAGGATTGATTTAATTGAATTTGTGCTAATTAATCATTCTTTTTTAAGTTTCACAAAAATCAACTATTGAATAGTGTCAAAATTAACATAAAAGAGTTTTTAAAACTAATATTACAATATTAATTGATATTAAATTCCTAAAAATCTAAGGTTCGGACAAGATACTTATATCATGATAGATGTATCATTAAGGTACCACTTGGGGGTCTCTTGGATGTATATA
Source organism: Viscum album (assembly GCA_963277665.1). NCBI lineage: Eukaryota > Viridiplantae > Streptophyta > Magnoliopsida > Santalales > Viscaceae > Viscum > Viscum album. The sequence continues at coordinate 479,185,659 of OY728130.1, read as the reverse complement.
GTAAGTTTATTAACTATATAATATAAAAATACAAAGTGACATGGTAAATGTCAAACTAATTAACTAAGAGTTAAAACTAAAAGATAAGGTTAATATAGTAACCCAAAACAGTCTAAATTCTATTGATTGAATGTTTTTAGACATATCCCCACCTTAAACGTTGAATAATAAACTTTGGAACCATTAGAAACCGAATATGAATTTATTATAAATTAATATTTCTAGCTTTTCCAAAGGTGCCCCTCACCCCTCTTATAAAAGGGAACTCCCCCTTCTCATTACTTCACACCTTCAAAGCGTTTTTTTTTTTCAGACAAACTCTGCCCAAATACTCTCTCAAATTATATCAATACAACCTAGAGGACTTAGTTTTATCATAAATCCAACCTAAGGAGCCCTTTTGATCAAATCAAAAGGAAGAACCCGAAGAACAGGTAATGTTTTCACCACGCTTTTTCAAATTCATTTCTTCTTCCACTTCTTCTTTCTTTGTTATTACCATTCTAAAATAATAACTCCAGTATCTTATATATACTGTTATGTTATTATAAATATGGTACAACCATATTCAGTATTCTATCCACCCTTTGAATAACATGTCACCATACGTGCGTACGTACGGCTTACCGTCTCCATGTCGTGGTGTAATTGTTATTCAATATATTACTATTTGGATGGTTATAATAATGATGTGTAACTCATGTAAATAATAAATATTACATGATAATGATTCTTTATATATGATATACTATCCAATTATATATTATTTTAATATCAAAAGAATGATATTGTCACTCATCCGTACGTCCGGACTACCGTCTCCACGAATGCGATGAGATTCATTCTCCACCGTATCCATTCAAGTATAATTATCATTTGATGATTTAAAAATAATTTTTAAGGACTTGATATCATTCTGGATATGAATAAGATACAACCTATCCATGAAAAACATGGCTTACATAACAAAACATATAAAAGAAAACGAGTAAGTTAAAACCCGAAACGACGATAATACTAAGATATTATTAACAAAGCAATGTTAAAAGATCATATATGATATCATATTAATATATATGACTCTTGTATAATTTAATAAAAATTATTTCACCATTATACCATAGGTTAACCTACCCTCAGCCAAGGAAAAGTACAAGGTAAGGGTTTATTTCACAATTTCTTCATTATCCGAGGTTGTTTATACGTAATAATCTACTGAGATCTCTTTATCATCCAGATCCATGTTTCTTAAAAATGTATTTCAAAACATTTTTACTATTTACAAGAATATGGGTTAAAGTAATTTATACCCTTGTTTGACTTTTTATAAGTGGTTTATAAAGGAATATTTCCGTCGTTTTCCAAACAAGGTGCTTTTTAACCTTTTCGACAGAATTAAGGTAAGAATGTTTTTTTAACTTATAGGGCGGGTGCGGTTATTTTCCACCATTATAAAATCGCCGAAGCTTCCCTTACAAGCTTATAAGAATATTTTCAAAGAAAATTCTTTATTTCATAAATATATGACTCTTAAATGATTTCAAAATAGAAAGAGATATTTCTCTAAAAAGAGTTTTGATTTCATCTATGTCAACATCCTTTGATAGATTTTATTCTTATTTGAAGTTGATTTATTATGATACAAAACTTATATATTGTATTGAAGGTTTTGTGATATGTTTGACTGTGGATGAGCTATTTTTATACCGTTCATAGTTTATGGTGAAAGTATTGACATTTCGTATGCTATTTTTAATACGAATGTTTATGTTATGTTTAAAACTTTTCATATGGGAATGCATTGGACTTAATATGTGACAGGTGGAGCCCGTTATAGCTCCTTGATGCATCGGTGGGTCTCATGATACAAACTAGTGTCTTGGCACAAGGCCTTGGCAAAATCTTATTTGTAGTCTTGGTACGAGGCCTTGGGTATGTGGTTATGATAGTCTGGCATTATGCATTCCATCATTATGTAGGTGGTAATTGATATTGCATGTGATTATTCGATTAGTAGAATATCCATGTGAATAAGTAAATGGCATTATTTCATTTTATTTTTGCTGTACTATGTTGAAGTTCTAGTTTAAAAGGATTTTGTTTTAAATTATACATTTCCTTAAATGTTTATTCCTATTTATGAAAGTTTCCGCTATTTTGTTATCCTTACTTGGCATTTGAGCTCACCCCTTTTCTATATTTTATTTTTCCCAGGATGTGAAGAAGTAATTTATGAATGACCTTCAGGGATAGTATGTGGGGATATGAGTGTGGGATATGGAGACTACGTTGTTGTAGTAGTTTTTCACTTTATTATGTAATGTAAAACTTTATGAATATATCTAGTGTTTCCAAGGTTACTAAACCAATCGGTCTTTCAAGATTTGATCTTTCTTGTGATCATTCCAATGTTATATAATAATACACCGACTCTAAGTAACTGGGTTTGGGGCCTTACAGTTGGTATCAGAGGAAGTTTAGTACAAACCTTTAAATCTAGATTTAGATAAACTCTGATTAGAGCACATAGACCTAAGATGAACTTTGAGGATTAGTATAGAAGAACTTCCTAGAATTTTGGTATTGTAGAGATTTTGTGAGTTTTCCGAGCAATACATCCCTGTCTGGATACGAGCAGGTAGAGGCGGATCTGGAACAGATGTACCTAGGGGGGAAACCCAAAAACACCACTTTGAGCTAGACTCGAACGGGAACTGGTGCACGACAACGGGCCTTACTGCACTCTTGGTTACGACACTCCCGGGGGATATGCTTAGGATAACTCTCATTTTCATTACAAATCATTATGAAGGGTTTATGAGTATATACTTCCTCAAAGAAAACATTTTTATGATTATGGATTATATCCATAAATAGTTCAATTTATGTTAAGTGTTTTATAAGTATGGGATAATGTATTTTGATTCGCAAACTGATCTAGTTTATGCCATTGTTTAGAAATGGTGCCTAGTGGAAGAAATGGAAACTATATCAATGCACGCACTCCATGTAGGGATTTCCCTCCTACTCAAGATAATTATAGTGGAGATGGTGATGCAACTGGTGCCGATCAGCTAATCACCATATTGGGGCAACTTACTCAGGTTATGAATAATAACCTTACCCGTATGGAGCACCCTGATCCACAGCGTGGAGGATCAATGTTAGATCGCTTCATGAGGCAACAACCACAAAAGTTCAATGGGATTAAAAATCAGTTAGTAGATGAGCAATGGATATTTTCTCTAGAGAAAATATTTCACACTTTGGGGAGTAGTGAAAGGGAAAAAGTTATCATGGCAGTTTACCGCCTCACTAGAGATGTTGATCAATGGTGGTCATTGATTCAAAATATGAAGGAAGATGATGAAGTATCAAATATGTAATGGAGGGAGTTCAAAGATCTGTTTTTAGAAAAATATTTTCCTCGCGACCATCGAGAAGATATGGAAAGGAAGTTTCTGAGTCTGAGACAAAAGGAGGATGAGAATGTCACAAAGTATGAGGCTAACTTTACAAGGTTAGAAAGGTATGCTGGAGATTATATACATAACCCAAGAAGTAATATTGATCATTTCTTTGATGGGTTAAAACCATTTCTCCGTCAAGCATTAGTATCACAATCCTTCTCATCATACGAAGACATTGTCTCATGTGCTATCAAGACCGAAAAGGAATTCTCTAAGTCTTATGACTTTAAATCAAAGAAAGAGAAGAAGAGATCTGCTGATCAATCTGGGAATGGAAATAAGTGGAAGAAGGGAAATGTTGAATATCCATCCTGTGGTAAATGTGGGAAAAAAAACACCCCGGTACTTACTTGAAGGGAACGAGAGTCTGTTACAGGTGTGGTGAAAGAGGCCACCAAGCTCGTGATTGCAAAGGGAAGAAGGAAGATACCAATGTTCAGTACTACAATTGCAGGGAGATGGGGCATTATGAAAATGAATGTCCTAAGCATCAGGGGAACTTACCTCAGAAAATTCCAAGAGATCAAGTCCAATCTTTTGCTATCACTACTGTTGAGGTAGAAGCTCTGAAAGACGTGGTGGCAGGTAATTTAATGGTTTCCTCAAGTTTAGAAAATGCATTATTTGATTCTGGATCATCACATTGTTTCATAGATTCCTAGTTTTCCAAGAAAATTAGATATTTCCAATTTGATTTAACAAGGGAGTTGTCCGTTAAAAATCCTAAGGGATGTATCATTGCAACAAAGTTTTGTGAATCAGTCCCCATTAGAGCACATAAATGTTCTTTATCTTCTGATCTCATCGTCATACCTATGATTGAGTTTGATATAATCCTTGGTATGGACTGGCATTCGGACTATGATGCGAAGATTTATTGTAAGAATAAAGAGGTTATGATTCTTGATGATGTTGATAAGGAACACCTTATCTTTAGAGAAAAATCGTCACCACCTAATTCTTATCTAGATCCACTCCCAGTAGCTCAACTAAATTCAATTATTGGGGAGTAAGAGAATGAAATGACTATGGGTGAGTAAAGTAATGTTCAAATAGGGGATGTACCCATTGTTAAATAATATGTAGATGTGTTTCCGGATGATTTACCTGGACATCCTCCAGAACGAGAAGTTGAGTTTTCCATTGATTTAATTCCTGGATCAAGGCCTATATCGAAGACCCCTTATAGAATGGCCACTGTAGAATTAGTAAAACTAAAGAAACAACTAGAGAAATTGAGTAATAAAGGATTTATTCGCCCTAGTGTTTCTCCATGGGGAGCCCCTATTCTTTTTCTTAAAAAGAAATATGGATCCATGAGGTTATGTGTCGACTACAGGGAGATCAATGCTATAACAATAAAGAACAAGTATCCCCTACCTCTCATTGATGATTTATTTGACCAACTGCATGGATATCAATACTTTTCAAAGATTGACCATCGATCTGGATACCATCAGTTGCGTCTGAAGAAGGAAGAAATTCCAAAGACAGCATTTCGAACCAGGTACGGGCATTACAAGTTTACTGTAATGCATTTTGTATTGACTAATGCACCCTCTATATTCATAGATCTTATGAATAGAGTTTTCAAGTAGAATATAGATGAATTTTTGGTGGTATTTATTGACGATATCTTGGTATACTCCAAAAGCTACAAAGATCATGAAAATCACTTGCGCATTATCCTAAAGACTATGAGAAGACATGAATTATATAGAAATTTTAGCAAGTGTGAATTCTGGCTTCATGAGATTTCTTTTCTTTGACATATTGTCTCTAAAGATGGAATCTCTGTTGATCCTTCTAAGACCAAGGCAATCCAAGAATGGACAGAACCAACGAATATAACTGAGGTACGTAGTTTTATTGGTTTGGCAGGTTATTATCGACGTTTCGTCCAGAATTTTTCCCGATTGTCTAACCCATTAACGAAGCTCACACATAAAGGGATTAAATTTGTTTGGACAAAAGAGTGTGAAGAATGTTTCGAAGAACTGAAGAGAAGATTAGTCAATGATCCTATATTGACTCTACTATCAGGGAATGATGGGTTTGTTATTTATAGTGATGCATCGAAGAAAGGACTTGGTTGTGTCCTTATGCAGAATGATAGGGTTATTGCCTATGCATCACGACAGTTGAAAATTCATGAACAAAACTACCCTACTCATGATCTCGAGTTAGCAGCTGTGATCTTTTCTTTGAATATATGGAGGCACTACCTCTATGGTGAAAAATGTGAGATTTATACTGATCACAAGAGTTTGAAGTATATTTTCTCACAAAAAGAACTCAACATGAGGCAAGGGAGGTGGCTTGAATTACTCAAGGATTATGATTGTATTATACACTACCACCCGGGTAAGGAAAATAATGTGGAATATGCTTTGAGTAGAAAAGACCATGGAGTTTTGAACAATATGAGAATTTAAAGGGATCCAATTTTCATGGATCTAGTGAATATGGACATGGGAATAACCAGGGAAGAGGAAACATCAATTCTTTTTCAAATGGTTGCCAAACCATCTTTACTAGAAAGAATTAAGAGTTCTCAGACCGATGATGAAGAATTTCAAAAGAAGATTAAAGCTGTGAATGATGGGAGATTGAGAGACTTTGTGTATGAAGATGGAATTTTGAAATTTGGGAAGAGACTTTGTGTTCCCGATATACCTGATCTAAAAAGGGAATTTCTAGATGATGCTCATAGTTCCAATTTCTCTATACACCCTGGGAGCACCAAAATGTATAGATATTTGAAGGAACATTTTTGGTGGGACAACATGAAGAGGGAGATTTCTGATTTTGTGTCAAGATGTATGGTTTTTCAATAAGTGAAAGCTGGAAGGAAACAGCCTGGAGGAGTCATGCAACCTCTTCCCATACCGGAGTGGAAATGGGACAATATTACGATGGACTTTGTCATGGGGCTACCAAAGACTCCTATAAGGAACGATGCAATATGGTTTATTGTTGATCGTCTTAACAAGTCAGCACATTTTCTTGCTATAAGAGAAGATCTGCCACTGGAACGTCTAGCAAGACTATATATTAATGAAGTTGTGAGACTTCATGGAGTACCCCTATCGATTGTTTCTGATTTTGATCCCCATTTTACTTCAATATTCTGGATGAGTCTTCATAAATCCCTGGATACTGAACTTCATTTGAGCACTGCCTACCACCCTCAAACAGACGGACAATCATAACGGACTATTCAAACATTAGAAGACATGTTGAGATCTTGCTCACTTGACTTTCAGGGTATGTGGGATCAATATTTACCTTTGGTAGAATTTTCCTATAACAATAGATTCCATTACAGTATTCAGATGGCACCATATGAAGCGTTATATGGAAAGAGATGTCGCACACCAACCTGTTGGGATGACGTTGGTGAAAGAAAACTTGTAGGCCCAGAACTGGTGGAGGAAACGATGGAAAAGGTGAAGGTAATCCAAAATCAAATCAAAGTAGCTCAAAGTAGGCAAAAGAGCTATGTCGATAATCGCAGGAAGGATTTGGAATTTCAAGTCGGTGATCATGTTTTCCTGAAGGTATCTCCATGGATGGGAGTCATACGTTTTGGTAAGAAAGGTAAATTGATTCCTAGGTACATCAGACCTTTCAAAATTCTAGAACGAATTGGGGTTGTATCTTACCGATTGGGAATCCCGCCAAGTCTCTCCAAAGTTCACGATGTGTTCCACGTATCTCTATTGAGGAAACACATGCCTGACCCAACACATGTACTCACCTATGAAGAATTAGAACTGGAACCCTATCTTTCTTATTGTGAATATCCCGTCAGGATTCTTGATACAGGAGAACAAGTACTGAGAAACTGGATGACGCGTCTGGTAAAAGTTTTGTGGAGAAACGATAAGGTGGAAGAGGCAACGTGGGAACCCGAGGAACTTATGATGAAGATCCACCTGAGTCTTTTCATGTGGTAGTATTCTGGAAATTTCGAGGACAAAATTATTTTAAGGAGGGAAGAATGTAACACCCCAAGCTTCTACGGTACGCTTCTCTTTGAATAATGTGATAGCGTGTGTTGTACGCAACATCGAGTTCTAACACACCACAAGTAATCAAACTAGCCGTTATGAATAGTAATACCTACCTTTTGAAATTATATATATTTTATATTTCAAAATGGACTTCATTTTTGGTTTTGGAAAATAGAAATTATCCTAAGATGAATTTTTGGTATTTTTCTGAGAACTTCCAATTTTTATGAATAGTGAAAAATACATAAAAACAACTTTTTTAATGAAAATAATTTATAGTGATAAATTATATTATTTAGTGGTTTTAAAGTATAATTAGAATATATTTTTACCATTTTATCCAATGGTGTTCATTAGAATTAATTTCACTTTTAAATTGGACCTAAACAATTGTCAATCTTTTGATATATATTGTTTCTTAAAAACACGCTATTTGTTGTGACAGCGTGAATTAATTATAAAATTAATTAATGCAACTTATATGTTTGGAATTTTCTAAAATAGACATAATTTTTGAATTCGGAATATCAATTATAGCTTAGGGTGAAATTTTGACATTGTTCTGAAAAACATCAATTTTTGATGAATAGTGAAACTACTAAGTGGTAGTCAAAAAAACTGAATTTTTCATAAAACTTAATTTTACCGCTTCTGTGAATGGAATTTATAAAATCCAAGAGACATGGTTAACATCAAGAAGTAAAATTTGGTTCAATGAGATGAAAATAATTTTTGGTGAATAGTAACTTTTTACTTTTATTTACCACGGTTAAAAGTAAATAGGGTAATTAAGGGTAAAAATGATCTTACTATTACCCTAACACATGTCCTAATTCTATTGGACAAGTGTATCTCGACCAAAAACAACCTTAGGAATAACATATTATCATTTATGTCCACTTGTATTAGATTAGGACATTTATTATTATTTAATTCAAAGAAGAGTTAAGAGTTAAAATAAAAGTTTATTTATTAAAACATTTGTAATATAGGGTTATACATAAGATAAATTCGATTTGAAATATTAATTAGAAAGATAAAAAGATTTACTACATAATGATATTTCATTTATAAATTTTAGAAATTAAATAATTTAATTTATTTATGACACAATGATGATGCAGTAATTACCATAATAGTGAAAAATTAAAATAATTGATATTATAAATACCCAAATAAATATAATTTTATACTTTTAATGCATTAAACTAATTTTCTAGGATAATATGACATATTAGGATTGTTTTAATTGACTTTTTTTGAATTAATAATTCTGTTATAAGTTTCAAAAAAATCAACTATTGAATAGTGTCAAATTTGACATAAAAGAGTTTTTAAATCAAATATTATATTATTAATTGATATTAAATTCATCAAAATCTAAGGTTCGACCAAGAGACTTATATCATGATAGGTGTAACATTAATGGACCACTTGGGGGTCTCTTGGATGTATATAGTAAGTTTATTAACTATATAATATAAAAATACAAAGTGACATGGTAAATGTCAAACTAATTAACTAAGAGTTAAAACTAAAATATAAGGTTAATATAGTAACCCAAACTTGTCTAAATTATATAGGTTTAATGGTTTTCGACCTATACCCACCTTAACCTTTTAAGAATCAACTTTTGAGTCATTAGAAACCGAATATGAATTTATTATAAATTAATATTTCTATCTTTTCCAAAGGTGCCCCTCACCCCTCTTATAAAAGGGTACTCCCCCTTCTCATTACTTCACACCTTCAAAGCCTTTTGGTTCGGCCAAACTCTACCCAAATACTCTCTCAACGTCCCTCACTACAACCTAGAGGCATTAGTTTGATCAGAAAGCCAACCTATGGAGCCCTTTTGATCAAATCAAAAAGAAGAACCCGAAGAAGAGGTAATGTTTTCACCACCTTTTTTCAAATTCATTTCTTCTTCCACTTCTTCTTTATTTGTTATTACCATTATAAAATAATAAATCCAGTATCTTATATATAATGTGATGTTATTATAAATATTTTATAACCATATTCATTATTCTATCCACCCTTTGAATAACATGTCACCATACGTGCGTACGTACGGCTTACCGTCTCTACGTCGTGGTGTAATTGTTATTCGATTTATTATTATTTGGATGGGTATAATAATGATGTGTAACTCATGTAAATAATAAATATTCCATGATAATTATTCTGTATATATGATATACTATCCAATTATATATTATTTTAATATCAAAATAATGATATTGTCGCTCGTGCGTACGTACGGACTACCGTCTCCATGAACGTGATGAGATTCATTCTCCATCGTATCCATTCAAGTATAATTATCATTTGATGATTTAAAAATAATGTTTAAGGACTTGATATCATTCTGGATATGAATAATATACAACCTATCTATGAAAAACATGGCTTACATAACAAAACATATAAAAGAAAACGAGTAAGTTAAAACTCGAAACGACGATAATACTAAGATATTATTAACAAGGCAATGTTAAAAGATCATATATGATATCATATTAATATATATGATTCTTGTATAATTTAATAACAATTATTTCACCATTATATAGGAGGTTAACCTACCCTCAACCAAGGAAAAATACAAGGTGAGGGTTTATTTCACAATCTCTTCATTATCTGAGGTTGTTTATACGTAATAATCTACTGGGATCTCATTATCATCCACATCCATGTTTCTTAAAAATATATTTCAAAACATTTTTAATATTTACAAGAATATGGGTTAAATTAATTTATACCCTTGTTTGACATTTTTTAAGTGGTTTATAAAGGAATCCTTCCATCGTTTTCCAAACAAGGTGCTTTTTAACCTTTTTGACAAAATTAAGGTAAGAATGTTTTTTTAACATATACGGCGAGTGAGGTTATTTTCCGCCATTATAAAATCGTCGAAGCTTCCCTTCCAAGCTTATAAGAATATTTTCAATTAAAATTATTTATTTCATAAATATATGACTCTTAAATGATTTCAAAATAGAAAGAGATATTTCTCTAAAAAGAGTAATGATTTCATCTATGTCAACATCCTTTGATGGATTTTACGCTTATTTGAAGTTGATTTATTATGATACAAAACTTCTATATTGTATTGAAGGTTTTGTGATATGTTTGACTGTGGATGTGCTATTTTTATACCATTCATAGTTTATGGTGAAAGTATTGACATTTCGTATGCTAGTTTTAATACGAATGTTTATGTTATGTTTAAACCTTTTCATATGGGAATGCACTGGACTTAATATGTGACGGGTGGAGCCCTCTATAGCTCCTCGATGCATCGGTAGGTCTCATGAGACAAACTAGTGTCTTGGAACAAGGCCTTGGAAAAATTTTATTTGTAGTCTTGGCACGAGGCCTTAGATATGTGGTTATGATAGTCTGGCATTATGCCTTCCATCATTATGAAAGTGGTAATTGATATTCCATGTGATTATTCGATTAGTAGAATATCCATGTGAATAATTAAATGGAATTATTTCATTTTATTTTTTCCATACTATGTTAAAGTTCAAGTTTAAAAGGCTTTTGTTTTAAGTTATACATTGCCTTAAATTTTTATTCTTATTTATGAAAGTTTCCGCTATATTGTTATCCTTACTGGGCATTTGAGATCACCCCTTTTCTATGTTTTATTTTTCCCAGGATGTGAAGAAGTAATTTATGAATGAACTTCAGGGATAGTATGTGGGGATATGAGTGTGGGATATGGATAATATGTTGTTGTTGTAGTTTTTCACTTTATGATGTAATGTAGAACATTATGAATATATCTACTGTTTCCAAGGCTACTAAACCAATCGGTCTTTCGAGATTTGATCTTTCTTGTGATCATTCCAATGTTATGTAATAATGCACCGACTCTAGGTAACTGGGGTCGGGGCGTTAAAAAATATATGTTTATCAACGTGAATAAACTATAATTAGAATAATCTTTCAAGGTTATTCATATAGAAAATAATGATTACACAAAACTAATAATAAGAAAAATAAAAAGGTATTAATGGATCATTCTCTAGAGAGATTATATTTCCAAAATACCACATGCACATAGAAACATGAACATGTGTATTAAAGGTAAAATCCATGAGAAACATGTATAGTAAAAGAGAACATGAACACTGGCTACAAATTTCATGGGAAATAAACCCTTTAAATGTATTAATGTGCCTATATTTGTGAACATATACAAATTAGCCTTGGAAACAATAGGATGTTAATAATTAAAGGGCAGTGAAACAATTGAAGGAATGATAGCAAGAAGTGGTGAATGTTACATCCATGTAATATATATATCAACTAAATGTAAATATCATTTGAAATATTCTAATCTATTATTAATGCTCATAATGAGTATATGAGTTATCAAATTAAAATACCTTGGGACTATCAAACCATATGTGTAGTAAGGGCCCACTCACCGTGAACTAGAATGATGGTTGGTATATACCTGAAAAACACTTTTCAGGTTTTTAATCCCTGTATTTATTTGATCCAAAACCATGTTCATTAGTATTATCTAGATAGGGATGTCTTTTCTTCTAAAACTAGAGACTCCTTTCTTTTCCAAATTTAGAATCAGCATATCGCTATGGGAAACTAGGATCCTTAAAATGGATTATGATGGTGGAATAATTTTTTGTAATGGTGATATCATATTGATAATACAGTAATGAAATTCTAAAAATAATGCATAAAAATGTTTCATATTGAAACAGTAATGATTTAAAATTTATGGAAAAGTTAGTTATAAAAAAGGGGTGGGGAACCCTTATTTTTATAGAGAAACGACTTAGAAATGAGATATAATGAGAGTTAAATTAATTATCTTAGTAAAAGTACATCATACTTATACTAATTGGGTTATTTAAAATCACATTAAAACATAATAAATTGTTAATCAGCTGATTATACAAATGAAGAACTTGAGTCGAATTAAGTGGAGGAAAATTCCCTTACATTTGGAGGATACTTCTCAAAGCTAGAGTGGGAATCCTTAGAATATTTTAACCAAATTATTGGGTCTCATTATGGGGATATTGAGAGATAAATCATTATATATTTCTATTTTTGTGAAAAAATGAGTAGGGAATTTGTGGTATTCATACTCAAGGAGAAGTGGTATAATGTGCTAAAATATATGTTATTTTATAATATATCCCAATCACTTCTTGGTGAAATAAATTCCATCAAAATGTATAGATTATTATTTACTTTTATAATGTGTGTGGACATCGATGAAATTTAAAAACAAAAAAAAATCCTAAAAAACCCATTTAAGGCACCAAATCCAAAAGAAAATACTTTAACTTAACATTTCAATTTTGGGAAAAAATGTAACGTATAAATATATAAATATATATTTATATTTATAATTTTTTTACTTATTAAATTAAATTAAAATTAAGTAAAATTTTTCATAAATTATTATTCATGATTACATAATAATGATGTCAGAAAATCACAGTGCTCGTAATGCGATAATATAAACTTTTTCACCAAAAAAATCAATTTTTACAGAAAATTCCCCAAAAATAACCCTAAGTTAATTTTTTGATTTGATGAGTATATAAATGAATTTTATTTTATAAAAATTATTCTATAAATATTATAATTTTAAATTTTTAAAAAATATCATTATTTATTAGAATTTAGTAATTTTATATAAAATAAAAATTTAAACTACATTAAAAATTACTCAGTAATTCGTTAAATTGTTATTATTTTGAATATTTTTTAAATATAATTTCAGGAAAATAATTTTTATAAAAAACATATACTTTTATTATATAACATATTATTAATAGAATATGTTCATATTCACTAAAAAAAATTAAATCTTTATTATATAATAAAATAATATATTTACTGTTATTAGTTTTAGTTTTCCATAATGTGTAAAGTTATTATGAAATGTAAAATTATTTATATTTCATCATAAAAAAACATTCATTATAAAATAATAGTTCTATTAAAAACATAACATAATTTTTTAGGTGTTCCATTCTTCTACACGAAGTAAAATTGAATACTCACTATTTTACGAAATAAATAACACTTAATAAAACCGAATGTTCTCTTAAAAATTATTTATAGAAATAACATACTTCTAACATATTAAGGTTGTAAATACTATGAGGTCACATTGGTTTTAGATAACCTAATCCTCTATGAAAATATTTTGTCTATCTAAGGCTCTGTTCCCAAATATTCTGAATCATAATCCCTAAAATTACCTTCCACTCCTCTAATACTAAGTGATATTCCCTAGAATTGTACATTGGAATATAGTTCTTAAAATATATAATTTTGGTTACATTATATTAATTAAAACAAACTCATAAGATCTAAAGTTTATTTTCTTTTGGAACTAAGTAAATTTACTTCTAAACACATTATATAATACAAATTTATTCAATAAAGAGTCTCGTAACATGTAATTCACTGATATGTATCCCTATGATTTTTATTCTTGTGTAAATGTAGAAAAATTAGGAAAAGATTATCAATAAAACCCATTAGGTGATAAATAAGGAAAATATATCTTAAATAAACATCATGGATATGAAATTCATCACATTTAAATTACGTGACCAAGGGGAAGGAGGCATAATATGATCATAAGGACATGATTCATAACAAGATCATAGGTACATAAAAATGACAAGGAAATGTGGATATAACATAATCATGATGAATTCAAAAACATATCACTATTTCTTATCACTATGGTATCATAAACCACATCACAATGTATTTTTTTACAAATTATCATTACCCAATGCATTGTTGTTCTATCATAGTGTACAAGTCATATACCATAATTTATGTGTTCCACAAAATAAAAACATACATAAATCCATCAATAATTAGGGCATGAATGTGTGGAAACTAAATGGGTATCCAATGATAGTATGAAATATCTCTATGTAAATAACCTTTAAAAATGATTTAGGGGGGGTATTTATGCCCTGTTGATAAAGGTGTTATGATTTAGTCAATATTTTACCAATTCAATCAAGGTATGTGTATCTATGGGAATAAATATTAATTAAAAGAAGCATGTATATGTATTCATATGTAGAGGAAAGATTTTAAACAACTGATGATAAGGAAGAAGAAAGGTAGTGATGGATCATTCTATGGAGAGATCATATTTTCCCCATACCACATGTACATAGAAAAATGAACACATAGATGAAATATAAATTCCATGATACCTATATTCGGTAAAAAATAACATGAATATTGGATATATTTTCATTAGGAAAGATACCATTTCAATGTATTAATGTGCATATAATTATGAATATAAAACAATAAACTTGGGAAACTGTAGGATGTTCACATTGTAAAGGGAAATGACCCAATTGAATGAATTATAGGAAGAATTGGTGAATGATATATTCTTGGAATGGTGATATCAATTGAATTTAAATATCAATAAACATATCCGGATCCTTTATTATGGTCCATGGAGTATATATGAATTATCCAAGAAAACCCTAGGGTGATCAAACCATGTTCATAGTAAATGACAACTCACCATTCACTAGAATGATGGATGGGATATACCCATCCAAATATTATAGTGATTTTCATACATATATGAATTTTTTACAAAACCATGTCCACTTGTACTATCCAGATATTGAGGTCGTTTCTAAAAAAACCACATTCACATTTCTTTATCTAAATTAAAATGGTTTTTTTGGATATGGGGAACAATCAGCACTACAACGGCTAATAAAATTAATATAATGAGCCTAAATTGTGATATATAATTGATAATATAGTAACGAAATTATAACAATGACACATAATAATATTTCATTCTTAAAATAGAATTATTTTAAAATGTCCCCCAAATGTAGTGGTAAAAGTGGGGTGAAGAACACTTATTTTGGTAGATTAACAACTTATGAAAAAATAATAATGAGAGGTAAATGAATTATTTCATTAAAAATAAATCATATTCATATTATTCTAGGTATTTAAAATCACTAGAAAAAAATAGTAAATGGAGATTTGAATTTTTTAACATAAGAAGAACATGAATCGAAATATGTGGATGAAAATAAACCTTAACAATGAAGGATGCTTATTGAAGCTAGAGATGGACTACATAAAATGTTAGAACCACCTATGAAGTTATAATGTGAGAGATATTGAGATATAAATCATTCCTAAATTCTTTGGTGTGAAAAATTAGGAGGTAATGGGAGGTATTTATAAATGAGGTTAGGTTGCATTAAGGGTGAAATATGTTTTTTATATATTCCAACCACTTGCAAGTGAAATCTATTACAACTGGTTTTATGGATGCATAAAGTGTGGGATAAAGTTAGTGTACATAAAAGTAATTATAAAATATAAATTAACATACAAAAAACCCATTTAATTCATTAATTCCTAAAAAAATATTTTTTTTCAAATAAATTTAATTTATTGTTGCAAAATGTATGCTATAAAATTTTAACTTAAATAAAATATTTTTAAATTACTTTTTATAATAATTAATTTATATTTTTATGAATTAAAATGATTGATACTTATTTATTCAGTTTTAAACACTAATGTTGTCATTAAGTTATAGTTCTTGTAAACTAGAAATTTTCTCTTTTAACCATAAAATAATAATTGTAAGAAAATTCCCCAAAAAATAATCCTAAGATAAAAATGATCTTCTTGGTCCAAAAAAATTATGTTTAATTTTTTTAAATAATTCTATAAATAATATTATTTCACATTTTAAATAAATATAACTATATTTTAAAATTTTACAATTACATAGAAAACTAAACCTTATAAATATTTTAAAAATTACTTAACCATTATATTATCATTTAAAAAGGGTTTTGAAATAATATTTCAGGAAAATAAATCTTATATAAAATAAAAAAATTTATCATAAAACACATTTTTTAGAGAAGAGGTTTATATAATGAAAAAAATAATATAATTTATTTACATCATTCAATAATCCCTTTGAAGTTACTAGTTGTTGTTCTCTATGTTGTGTAATGTTATTATGAAATGTAAAAGTATTTAGATGTTCTAATAATAAAAAAATCATTATAAAATTAAAAATGTATTTAGAAAATAATGTAATATTCATTGAAATACATTAAATCCAGTAAAGAGATATTATATAACCCCTATCAAAATATGATCTTTCCATTGATGAAAAGAATTATACCAGATTGTATCTTAGTCCTCGCCCAAACTATTTATTAGCAATACTAGATGATACTAGATAGTTTATTGGATTCATTTCTACTATTTCCATTGTTGATGCTTATAGATATTTCATGGTTTCTTAAAAAAAATCTCTACCCATTTTCAATACTCATTGATTTCTGATGGCATCTTAGAATCATTGAAGGTCTATACATCTGGGGTACTTGTTGATACTAGATAGGTCCATAAAATAAATATTAATATTATGATGTTTCAACAAGTATGAAAAGATAATGAGATACTCATAGTAACAATACATCAATATTTTCATAATAAAAAACATGTCATAATTTGAGTACTCATCCGAAGTTTTAATAATCTACTAGTTTCTAGCCACCCAATTTTTCACATGTCTTAATTCACTGCTCTGTAGAAAATCCTCCTAATGTATACTTATTTTTCTATAACATAAACATAATGAAAATTATTCCATATATAGTATATTGTTAATTATATTTCCATAAGATATAATAATCTATGTTGATCTCTCTTTCCCATATCACTCAAAGGAAACCATTAAAATTGTTTCTCTAGGTCCCACCTGAGGTCTTTCCTTATCTTTATAAACATACATCAGTCATATTTTTAGTGATTAAATTTAATATAATATAAGCACATTTACTCTAAATAAACCTATGTAATTATAAAATAATATTTATAACCCATTTATAATGTTTAAATTTTAAAACAAATATTTCCAAATCAAAACAGGTACAAAATGTGTCAAAAAATCAACCTCATGTTATCCCATTTCCCATATCCTATGGTAAATCACTTGTAAAATCCCAGGTAAATAATGAATAAAACATTCTCATATTTATTAATATTTACAAATTAAATATTAATTTTATTTTAAAGGGGTTTCTATGTTCGATCGGGTACCCAATACGCAACAAAGAGTTTCATTGAAATCTTACGTTGCACACTAGTAATAAAACAATATTATTTTAAATGGTAGTTAACACGTAACCGTTGTATTGGCGGGAATGAATAGAAATAACTAAAATATGATTATATATGTTTTTTTAAATGTTTCTACATTTATCCAATAAAATATAAAGGCTTAAAATATGAAAAGAATTCAATTTTCTGCATATATACTCTAACATTCACAAAAGGTCGACTTATCGCCTTTTGATGGAGAACCGTCTATAAATATAGTTTTGATCAATTTTATACATTCTATTGGACCAAATAAAATTCTTCTTTAGAATTAGGATATCAAATTTTACTTTGTGTAAATTTTTGGTATTTTTCTGATAAAGTTCATTTTTTAATGAATAGTGAAAACTGTTGTATTTTAATTCAAAACCTCTTTTTAATCTAATTTATTTATATGATTAGATTATATTTTTATTTGGTTTTAAAGTTAAATTAGAATATATTTTTACCATTTAATCCAATAGTGGTCGTTGGAATTAATTTCAATTTGAAATTGGACTTAAACTAGTGTCAATCTTTTGATACTTATTGTTTCATAAAAACACGTTATTTGTTTCGACAGCGGGAATTAATTATTAAATTAATTAATGAAACTTATATGGTTTGAATTTTGTAAAATAGAAATCATTTTTGAATTCATAATATCAAATATATCATAGGGTGAATTTTTGGTATTTTTCTGAAAAACATCCATTTTTGATGAATAGTGAAACCACTAATTGGTAGTTATAAAAATTGATTTTCCGTTTAAATGAAATTTCACCACCTCTGTGTTTTGAATTTCAAAAATCCGACATACATAGTTTTCATTAAGAATTAAAATATGGTTCAATGGGATTAAAATAATTTTTTGGTCAATAGTAACTTTTAGGTTTTTAATTGCGATTAGAGGTAATTAGTGTAGTTTAAGGTAAAAATAATATTTTAATAATATGAAATGACCTAGACACATGTCCTACCCTTATTGGATGTGTCATGGCCGACCAATAAAATCCATGGGTAAACTTGGGGACCCCATGGAGCCACTTTGGTAGGAAAATGACATTAATAACTTTTTATTTAATGTTAAAATAAAAATGTCACAAACATGAGTTGTTTTACTAAAACAATTCTTAAATGGGGTTATACAAGTCAAATTTTTGACTATAAATATTCATTAGAAAGATAAAAAGATTTCCTAAATCTTGAAAGTTTTTTATAATTTTTATACATTAAATAAATTAAATTATTTATGACACCATGATGATGCCACAATTACCTCATTATTTAACGATTTAAATAAAATGAAAAGATAATGTAAAATCTAAGACCTAAACATGTCAAAAACCTATTTGATGGGTGGATTTAGAACTAGTATCACCTTATCCTCTAAATATATAATTGTGGGACCCTTTTTATCCGAAAATAATTTTATAATAAAGTATCTTTTCATAACTTTCCAAGAGTGCCCCTCCTCTCCTCTTATAAAAGGCCCCCACCTCTACCTTCATACCCACACCTCCCAAGCCTTTCTTTCAGCAAATATCTGCTCTTTTTGTCTCTCCAAATCCCTATATTACTCATATAAGTCTCACTTTGGGCATAAGTCTTCCCAAGGAAGCCTTTGAACTCAAATCTAAGAGAGTTTCCCGATTTTAAGGTAGTGTCTTCACTTGTGTTCTTTTGATTTATTTTGCTTCTCCAACCCCCTAAACTCTTTTTAATAATTTATTTTGTAACAACTACAGTATATTAAATATACTAGGATATTGTTATAAGAATAATTAGAGCTAAAATTACACATACCTACATCTAATGGTTAAAGAACATATTGTTTCTGTGGATGGAAAATTTCTACCTCACGAAACGATGATTGTTCAATATTCTTCTAACACCTTACAAGTTGGCCATTAAAATGTCACTATATTTATATATGATATATAATATGTTTATGTTTTCCTTAATCTTCTGTATTTTTCATTTATGTCATACCTTTATGGCTTCCATTATGGGTATACACGATATCTTCATTTTAGGAACTGCGGACTACCGCCCCCTCAAAGTGATTTGATTCATTAATGCCATATGTGTGATGTATAAAGGATGGATTTAAAGTTATTATATATGATGTTATACTGGAATTATAATATAACTTTATATAATTATAATTTCTTTCCATTAAATTATGAGATAGAAATGAAAGTAGTGTTCATGCGTACGAACGACTTACCGTCTCATTGAACGGTGCATTTCATTTATTATCCCCAAATGTAATGTACTAGTATAAGTACATATATATAATGGATATATATGATATATGTTACATCTAAATGATTAATATAATTCTGGAATTAAAATATACATATCTCTCATTTAGTTTTAATTCCATAGAAATGAAAGTAGTGTTCATGCGTACGTACGGCTTACTGTCTCCAAGAATGGTGCATTTCATTTCTTACCTCTAAATGATTATGTAATATTATAAATACATGTATATGATAGATATATATGATATATATGATATCCAAATCAAGAATATCATTCTGGATATAATGAACCTTTGACCACACGAACAATATGTAATTGTAAGAAGTCCACTTTCAACTTAAGAACCAAATATCGACCAAACAAACATTATTAACTTAAATGATTACATAATGTTTATAACATATCAATAAGTGATATAAAAGGAATAATGAACTTGAAAAAGGTTCTTAAGAAAGTAGAAATTAACTCAAGTTTATTATTCAGGATGCACTACTACAAACTGCACCTTTATCAGCGCTAAAAACCAGCATTAACAGCGCTAGAAAAGCGCTGTAAATGTCGGCGTAGATATTGGGGGGGTCCCCTTTATCAGCGCTCCGAGAAGCGCTGATAAAGGGGACCTTTATCAGTGCAAAAAAAAGCGCTGATAAAGGACCTCATTTATCAGCGCTTTTTTAGCACCGATATAGGTCTCCTATATCAGCGCTTCTCAGAGCGCTGATAAAGGAACCCTTTATCAGCGCTTCTTTTAGAGCTGATAAAGGTCTCCTCTATCGGCGCTTAACGGAGCGCTGATAAAGTCTTCCTTTATCAGCGCTCCTCTAGCACTGTTACAGGTGTCCTTTATCAGCGCTAAAAAAGCGCTGATAAAGGCCCCATCGCCTGCACCTACAAAACAGGACTTGCACACCTGTACACCAGAATACCTGCACAAAGTAGCACATGCACACCTGCACACCCTAGAAACCGCACACAATATTTTGACCGACAACGGTATATACATTTACTTAACATCATGAATACAAAAAAACTCATTTCTATATACATTTAAAACATTGTTTTACATGGTTACAATTAAAATTATTCAACAACAGTTATAAACATTCATGTTTCATCCTTTGATATCCGTGATCCGCTCTCGATTGTATTTGTTGCCGAAAAAAGCATCCGAAATCAAGGAAAAAAATTCACCTATATAAGAAAACAAATATTATGTTAGTAATGCAATAATTAAAGAAATTAAAACAGTAATATGAAAGAATACATTAATATGGAAATGTGAAACTAAAATATGAAATTCTAAACTCAAATGTTTTCATTTTCAAAACAATGAAAGGGAATAATGTAAAATCAATATGTTTTTGATTGATTTATCTCATTTAATATATACTGATTCTTTATCTAATAAAAAGACTTACCGGTCACACCGTGCATCGGTAGGATTGAGGTGCGGTCGATTCGTACACATCACAAATGACTCGAGGATCGTTGTCCTAAAGTATCAAAACAATCCGAACGTGTTTTCTCGGTTTTCCGTATGTCATTGGTGTTGTTTTCCAAAGTTTATCTCAGTTTGAAACTAATATCAGACACTTTTAGCCATAACGGTCACACCGTGCGTCGGATTGAGGTGCGGTCGATTCATACACGTCACAAATGACTTGTGGATCGTTGTCCTAAAATATAAAAACAATCCGAACGCGTTTTCTCGGTATTCCGTATTTCATTGGTGTTGTTTTCTAAAGTTTATGTCATTTTCCAACTGATAAAAGACACTTTTAGCCATACCGGTCACACCGTGCGTCGGATTGAGGTGCGGTTGATTCGTACACATCACAAATGTCTCATGGATCATTGTCCAAAAGTTTAAAAACAATCTGAACGCATTTTATCGGTATTTCGTATGTCAGAAGTGTTGTTTTCTAAAGTTTATGTCATTTTTAAACTGATATAAAACACTTTGATCCATACGGGTCACACCGTGCGTCGGATTGAGGTGCGGTCGATTCGTACACATCACAAATGACTCGTGGATCGTTGTACTAAAGTATCAAAACAATCCAAATGAATATGCTCAGTTTTCCGTATGTCATTGGTGTTGTTTTCCAAAGTTTATCTCAATTTGAAACTGATATCAGACACTTCTAGCCATACCGGTCACACCGTGCGTCGGATTGAGGTGCGGTCGATTCATACACATCACAAATGACTCGTGGATCATTGTCCTAAGGTTTCAAAACAATCCGAATGTTTTTTCTTGGTATTCCGTATGTCAGTAGTGTTGTTTTCTAAAGTTTATGTCATTTTGAAACTGATATCAAACACTTTGAGCCATATGGGTCACACCGTGCGTTAGATTGAGGTGCGGTCGATTCGTACACGTCAAAAATGACTCGTGAATCGTTTTCCTAATGTATCAAAACAATCCGAACACGTTTGCTTGGTTTTCCGTATGTCATTGGTGTTCTTTTCCAAATTTTATCTCAATTTGAAACTGATATCAGACACTTTTAGCCATACCGGTCACACCATGCATCAGATTGAGGTGAGGTCGATTCGTACACGTCACAAATGACTCGTGGATCATTTTCCTAAAGTTTCAAAACAATCCTAACGTGTTTGCTCGGTATTCCGTATGTCAGTAGTGTTGTTTTCTAAAGTTTATGTCATTTTGAAACTGATATAAAACACTTTGAGCCATACGGGTCACATCGTGCGTCGGATTGAGGTTCGGTCGATTTGTACACGTCACAATTGACTTGTGGATCGTTGTCCTAAAGTTTCAAAACAATCCGAACGCGTTTGCTCGGTATTCAGTTTTTCAGTAGTGTTGTTTTCTAAAGTTTATGTCATTTTGAAACTGATATCAAACACTTTGAGCCATACGGGTCACATCGTGCGTCGGATTGAGGTGCAGTCGATTCTTACACATCAAAAATGACTCGTGGATCGTTGTCCTAAAGTATCAAAACAATCCGAACGTGTTTGCTCGGTTTTCCGTATGTCATTGGTTTTGTTTTCCAAAGTTTATCTCAATTTGAAACTGATATCATACACTTTTAGCCATGCTGGTCACACCGTGCGTCGGATTGAGGTGCAGTCAATTCATAAACATCAAAATTCACTCGTGGATCGTTGTTCTAATGTTTCAAAACAATCCGAACGTGTTTTATCGGTATTCCGTGTGTCAGTAGTGTTGTTTTCTAAAGTTTATGTCATTTTAAAACTGATATCAGACACTTTTAGCCATACCGGTCACACCATGCATCAGATTGAGGTGCGGTAGATTCGTACACGTCACAAATGACTCGTGGATTGTTATCCTAAAGTATCAAAACAATCTGAACGCGTTTTCTCGGTTTTCCGTATGTCATTGGTGTTGTTTTCCAAAGTTTATGTCATTTTCCAACTGATAACAGACACTTTTATCCATACCGGTCACACCGTGCATCAGATTGAGGTGAGGTCAATTCGTACACGTAAAAAATGACTCGTGGATCATTTTCCTAAATTTTCAAAACAATCCGAATGCGTTTTCTCGGTATTCTGTATGTCATTGGTGTTGTTTTCTAAAGTTTATGTCATTTTCCAACTGATAACAGACACTTTTAGCCATACCAGTCACACCGTGCGTCGGATTGAGGTACGATCGATTTGTACACGTCACAAATGACTCGTAGATCATTGTCCTAAATTTTAAAAACAATCAAAATGCGTTTGCTCGGTATTCCATATGTCAGTAGTGTTGTTTTCCAAAGTTTATGTAATTTTGAAACTGATATAAAACACTTTGAGTCATACGGGTCACACCGTGCGTCGGATTGAATTGTGGTCGATTCGTACACATCACAATTGACTCGTGGATCGTTTTTATAAAGTTTCAAAACAATCCGAACGCGTTTGCTCAGTATTCCGTGTGTCAGTAGTGTTGTTTTCTAAAGTTTATGTCATTTTAAAACTGATATCAGACACATTGATCCATAATGGTCACATCGTGCATCGTATTGAGGTGCGATCTATTCGTACACCTCAAAAATGACTCATGGATCGTTTTCCTAAAGTATCAAAACAATCCGAACGCGTTTGCTCGGTTTTCCGTATGTCATTGGTGTTGTTTTCCAAAGTTTATCTCAATTTGAAACTAATATCATACACTTTTATCCATACCGGTTACACCGTGCGTCGGATTGAGGTGCGGTCGATTCGTACACGTCACAATTGACTCGTGGATCATTGTTCTAAAGTTTCAAAACAATATGAACCCGTTTGCTCGGTATTCCGTGTGTCAGTAGTTTTGTTTTCTAAAGTTTATGTGATTTTAAAACTGATATCAGACACTTTTAGCCATACCGGTCACACCATGCGTCGGATTGAGGTGAGGTTGATTTGTACACGTCACAAATGTATCGTGGATCGTTTTCCTAAAGTATCAAAACAATCTGAATGTGTTTGCTCGGTTTGCCGTATGTCATTGGTGTTGTTTTCCAAAGTTTATGTCATTTTCCAACTGATAACTGACACTTTTAGCCATACCGGTCACACCGTGCGTAAGATTGAGGTGCGGTCGATTCGTACATGTCGCAAATGACTCGTGGATCATTTTCCTAAAGTTTCAAAACAATCCGAATGCGTTTTCTCGGTATTCTGTATGTCATTGGTGTTGTTTTCTAAAGTTTATGTCATTTTCCAACTGATAACAGACACTTTTAGCCATACCGGTCACACCATGCGTCGGATTGAGGTGCGGTCGATTCGTACGCGTCACAAATGACTCTTGGATCATTGTCCTAAATTTTCAAAACAATCCAAATGCGTTTTCTCAGTATTCCATATGTCAGTAGTGTTCTTTTCCAAAGTTTATGTCATTTTGAAACTGATATAAAACACTTTGAGCCATACTGGTCACACCGTGCATCGGATTGAGGTGCGGTCGATTCGTACACATCGCAATTGACTCGTGGATCGTTGTTCTAAAGTTTCAAAACAATCCGAACGCGTTTTCTCAGTATTCCGTGTGTCAGTAGTGTTGTTTTCTAAAGTTTATGTCATTTTAAAACTGATGTCAGACACTTTGAGCCATACCGGTCACACCGTGCATCAGATTAAGGCGCGGTCAATTTTTACACATCAAAAATGACTCATGGATCGTTGTCCTAAAGTATCAAAACAATTCGAACGCGTTTGATCGGTTTTCCGTATGTCATTGGTGTTGTTTTCCAAAGTTTATCTCAATTTGAAACTGATATCATACACTTTTAGCCATACCGGTCACACCGTGTGTCGGATTGAGGTGCAGTCGATTCATACACATCACAAATTACTCGTGGATCATTGTCCTAAAATATAAAAACAATACGAACACGTTTGATCGGTATTCCGTATGTCATGGGTGTTGTTTTCTAAAGTTTATGTCATTTTCCAACTGATAACAGACACTTTTAGCCATACCAGTCACACCATGCGTCGGATTGAGGTGTGGTCGATTTGTACACATCAAAAATGACTCGTGGATCATTGTAATAAAGTTTCAAAACAATCTGAACGCGTTTTCTCAGTATTCCATATGTCATTGGTGTTATTTTCTAAAGTTTATGTCATTTTCCAACTGATAACAGACACTTTTAGCCATACCGGTCACACCGTGCGTCGGATTGAGGTGCGGTCAATTTGTACACATCATAGATGCTCAATAATTGTAAAGAGAGATATCAATGACCATATAAAGATAACATAAGTATTAGGAATTCACCTTCATTGTCCTATTTGTTTACATTCTTCCATCAGGTATGCTGGCCATTCGTTTCTAATGACATTTATATCATCTTCTGAATAGGAGTTTTTGCGACAGTCATAGTAGTAATGAAAAAATATAAATACACAAAGGATTAATAATTATTTTAAATAAAGTAGTAATTATTTTCAAAAATACCTCTTCAGGGATGCTAGTTTTTTCATGAAATATGATCTCTTTCATAAATTTACAAACATAATAACCGCAGTCCTTGTCATTTGTTTGTTTCGGACACTGCAGAAACATCGAGAAAAATAAGTAATCTGTTTTGATATGTATTTGGATAGTGAAATATAATTATATATACCCAGATACTTCTCCATTTGTAGATCTTGTGGTCATTGTCGTCCTTATGCCCTGGATTCATTCCAACCTTTAGACGATATTCATACACCGCCCTATCATAACAAAATGCTCATTAAAAGATAATATAAATTAAATAACTAGATATTTAGTTCTAAAATATTGGATCTAGTGTATTACAAATTGACAATCGCCATCATGTGTGGTCGGTCAGTTGGATATCCATGCAGTGAATCCAGAAAATAAATCTTTGGAGTATCCAAATTGACTGCAATGAGCATCCAATGTTCCCTAAATACACAAAAAGAAATAAGTACTGATAGAAATGAAAATATAATTGATATGATTAAAATGTAGAGTTTTACCTTTGCATCGTTGGTATTAAAAAGATCCTGTCAGTCGTAATTCTTCTTTGAAATGTTCTGAGCAGATTTGACATCAATTCAGCCAGAACATTAGAATCTACTTCTCTTCATTGTGTAGAAATGGTGTGAGGACTAACGAGTCCAAATTTGTATTCATGGGAAAATCCCTTCAATTGTTTTTCATATATACTCTTGTGAAAAATATGAGATGTATTTATCCATAATTATTAAAGTATATCATCTTCTGTAAAATCAAATCATGAAAACATACCTCATGTATACATTTATAACTGAGGCGCCTAGCTAGTCGTATGTGATGATCTCAAAAAAAGCGTCTGCACTAACGAAATCTAATGTTTCCTCTCCGTACATATCTTTTTCACAAACAATTGTATGACTCTTGTCGTCTTTCATTTTCGTATCCACATGAGCTTGCAATGCTATTAAATGTGGATATAGAACTGGCGGGGTGAACGCGCTCTTAGTAGATCATTTTGATCGGTTGGTTCATCCAATGTTGGAGCCACTCTTTCGTTTTAGCTTCTCCATTTTATCCTTCTGTAAAAAAAAATCATCGGTTCAGCCATTTTCTAATTTAATGTTAAAGGTTCTGCTTGAAAAATGAACTGAAAATGAATACCTCCTACTCGACATGTTTTTTTACAAGATTCTACGGCCATGCAACGAATGTTCCAACAGCTTTTCCCACTGTATGAATGTCGTCATCGTCATTTGGCACGGGTATCTTGGCGCTCGGATCATGAGCTACGTTAATCGACACTTTGACATGACCGCTTGAAAGTGGTCTGGAGTGTACTGTGTCATTCTGCATCTTGAACACCGTAGCCCTCGCTACAAGGCGATGGGTGGGAGTTGACAGATATAAATCACAATCATTTTCACCCTGCAGAATATCATTACATGAAAGGTATCAGTGTCTATGTGATTCACATCTCACAAAAACGAATATTGTAACATTGATTACCTCGGTTAAGTCAGTTCTTTGAGGGGAATGGCTCGCCTCAAAGCTGGTGAGGGGTGGATCTTATCACGGGGGTTGTTCCTGAGTTGTTTTTTCTCTTCCCCTATCCTCCATCAAACTCTTTAGCATCTCTCCCTGAGTTTGGATTAGTTCTTCAAGGGTAGCTAATTTATCTCTCATTACATGAAATTCTTTAGTTTGTTCATCCTCTTCTTTTTTTTCTTAAAATATGCCCGGGGTGACACCCCAAAACCCACACCTCTGACGCGGCCATACTGTTCTGCCTGTTTCAAGGCCGTTGAAAGTATGTCTGCATCCGATGCGGGTTTTGTTGATTCCTGTGACTATGTCAAATAGAAAATATGAAAAAATAAGTAAGCATTGTTATGTAATAGTGATTTAAAGCAAAACAAGTTTATATTATGTCATACTTACACATGTTTCCCACACTTTTTGTGTGTTTTAATCTATCAGTTTCCCCTCTTTATTAACACGAGCCTCCTTCCATAGCACATGGTGTGGAATGGAAGTGACTTGAGATTTTGCTTCATCAATCTGCATATAAACAGAGAAACATGGTTACAGTGTTTTTTATGTCACATAAAAGTATTAAAGTACTTTTAAAATACATACCAATTGTTTTTCAATTGAAGTGTACCCCAACCTTGCTTTACGGTAGGGGTACGCTAGTTTTGCAGCCCGTTCCTTATTTTCAGCACTCAGTTGCTGTTTCATAAATAAAAACCTATCAATCAACGTGATGAATACAAGAAACGTTACACAACGTGTAACCAAACACAATGTACCTGAAAATTATGTTCCGCACGACGGTTGAAAAACGCATCCCACATTCCTTGGGATATCAAGTGTGCATAAAGAGGAGGCGGGTGCGGCTTGATTTTCCCTTCGGCATCTTTCAGATGATGTTTCATTAAAATGGTGCGAAAGCCTCTATGAATCCTTCCTGCCAGTCTTAAAACATATTATTTTTGAGAAACATCTACTATAAATGCACTCTGCAAGAGATGATGAAGGGTTATTCAATATTTCAATATTTTATTTTATTTTAATAAATTAAATAGATGATATCGTAATGTTACCGTAATCTCTTCCCACATTAATTTTTTCAACCCGCTGACAACATGGTGCCACGACTCTACGTCAATCGGCACGCGTTGTCGAGTGACGATTCCAACGTAGCTACTAAACATGGCTTTGTTGGGATTCACATGCTGGCCTCGTTTATTCCATCCCACCTCATATTTGATGCCTTTTGCTTTTTCCTTGAGGATTTTTGCTAAAACTGTCAAACTACGGCGCACCTTTTTTTTTGTGTTGTTGGGGTTTCGTCTCCTACAATTTCCTCAGTTTCTGCATCATCATTATGTATCTCCGAAGCGCTAGCATCGGCACTGACACCAGCTGCAACAGGTTGAGAGACCTGTTGTACGTCAGTAGTGGGACTAGCTGCAACAGGTTGAGAGACATGTTGTCTTTCATTGGGTGCATCAGCAGGTGAAGAAGTCATTATCTGCAGAACTGGTTTAAAATTTAATTTAGATCACATAAAAGCAGCAGCGAACAGATAATAACATAATGTAACACAATCTATATTACAATAAAAATCAATAACCTTATTATTGAACTCCCTTTTTTTAAAAGGCTGAAGGGAATTGACCCCTCAATCAACTATCCATATCCCTCCATTGTGGTCTCCTATTACATAAAAAACATCATCTACATTGGGACCACTGTGAAATGATTGCGAAGTCCCAATGAAAGGGTCATCTTCCGTTGAATTTTCATCTGACCCTTCATCTATTTTGGTTGATAACAGAACAATTGACCAGTTTCGGTTTGAGGGATATGGAACATAAAATACTTGCACTGCCTATGATGCCATTATAAATGGTTCGTCTTTCTCCCCGTCCTTACTGAAATCAACTTTCAAAAATCCCAAATCATCTATTTTAATAGCACTCATGTTATCAAACCACATGCATTGAAATATCAGAACTTGAAATTTCGTATAATCCAACTCCCATATTTGTTTGATGATGCCAAAGTATGACATATTCGCATAAATTGGATTTCTGTCCTTATCACCGAAAACATGCATCGCTTCAGCCACAAGTGTAACCCCACTATTCTGCATGGTACTGTCTTCATCATGTTCATTAGTATAAAATGTATAATCATTAACTACATAAGCATTGTAAGACAATGCATACACACTTGGTCCTCCGGCTAGCCATCGAAGTCATTCCGAAATTGACTCTGGATTTCCATCTGACTTCTTAAAAATATGATCTCGAAATCATCCTATAAACTGTCGATTATGTGTATCTGATATCCATTTTTCATCCCTTGATAGATTCAAATGCCTAATAATTTCTTTGTGGATTTCAATATATGGTTCAACGTCGAAACTGTTATGCAAAACAAAAAGGTGGGCCTGCTTTCGATCTGTAATATTGATTGTGACAACCTTTATTCCAGAAATTCCTTCACCCTTAAGCCGCCCAGTGTGACGAGATTTCGGTAAGCCAATGCTTTCCACACCAGACAAGTATTCGGTATAGAATTCAACGGCTTCCTCAACAATATATCGCTCTGCAATACAACCCTCTAGCCAACTTCGATTTTTGACATACCCTTTCAAAAGCTTCATATACCGTTCAATGGGGTACATCCATCTGTAATGTACAGGACCACATAGTCGAATCTCTCTCACCAAGTGGACCATCAAATGAACCATCATATCAAAAAATGAAGGCGGGAAGAACATTTCTAATTCACATAATATGACGGCAATTTCTTTTTCCATAGCTGGCAATTTCGCCGGGTCTATAACTTTGATACATATAGCTTTGAAGAAGAAACACAGTTTCGTTAATGTATGGCGGACATTCTTGGGAAAAATGCAATGTAAAGAAATTGGAATGAGATTTTGCATCAAAACATGACAGTCATGTGATTTCAGACCTTTTAACTTCAAGTTGCTCATTGACACAAGGTTAATGATATTTGACGAATACCCCTCTAGAACCTTTACGTCATTCAAGAAGTTTCAAAACTGATATCTATCCTGCCTGGAAAGAGTGTAAGCAGTAGGAGGAATAAATGTTCTTTTTTCACCCTCCACTGGTGCCAACTCTTCTAGTATTCCCATCTCAGCCATGTCTAACCTAGCCTTAATTCCATCTTTTGTTTTGCCAGATGTATTTAACAACGTGCCGATAACACTGTCAAATAAATTTTTTTCTACATGCATAACATCAATAAAATGTCTTACATACAGACAATTACAGTATTGTAATTCAAAAAAAACTGATCTCTTTTTCCAACCGATTTTTGTAAGGTTTTTCGAAGCCAGTTTACCAAAAGTAGTGTCCACATTTTTAAATTTCTCAAACAATTGATTGCCTGTTAGTGGAGACGGTGTTGTACGTTCTTCTGAACTTCCATCGAATGATGTCTTCCAAGAACGGTACTTATGTTGTCACGGTAGAAATCTGCGATGTCCTAGAAACACGGTTTTCGATGAATGTTTCAACCTAATTGATTGTGTACCTTCTTCGCAAAAGGGGCAGCCTTGAGTTCCATTAATGCTATATCCTGACAAATTTCCATAAGCAGGGAAGTCATTTATCGTCCCGTACAACATGACTCTCAAAGTGAAATCTTCCTTTCTATAAGCATCATACAATGTAACACCTGAATCCCACAATAATTTCATATCTTCGATCAATGGAGCTAAATAAACATCAATATCATTACCCGGTTGTTTTGGTCCTGATATAAGCAGATATAACATGATGTATTTTCATTTCATGCATAACCACGATGGTAAGTTATAATTTATCAACATAACCAGCCATGTACTATGACTGTTGCTTTGAAAACCAAAAGGATTCACTCCATCTGTAGATAACGCAAGACGAAGTTTTCTCGACTCGTTTCCAAATTCAGGATACTCATGATCGATTCTCTTCCACTGAGGAGAGTTTTCTGGGTGACGTAGTATCCCATCTTTAATTCTTGTATCTGCATTCCTTGTTAATTGTTCTGCAGTCTCCTCACTTCCATATAGGCGTCTAAACCTTGGAATGATTGGAAAGTACCATACAACTTTAGTAGGGCTAGATTCATCTTTCTTGTATCGAGAAGCACCACACTTTGGGCATTCTTTAAGTGATTTGTGGTCCTTGCGAAACAGTATATAGTCATTCGGGTAGGCGTGTATTCTTTCATAGATCATACCCATAGAGCGTAGCATTCGTTTGGCATCGTATGTTCGACTCGGGAGCTCATTGTCTTCTTGGAGCATGTCATTCAAGAGGGCAAGTAGTTTCGTAAAACTGTCATCACTCCACCCGTTATCTGCTTTCAAATTATACAACTTTAGTATGGCTAACAATGCTGTATATTTAGTTCAACCAGCATACAATGGCATCTTTGCACAACTATTTAACTTCTCAAACAATTTTGGGCAATCACGAACTTCATCTTCGAAGGTCCTTGTCATTTCCTCAATACGATCTTCATCATCATTCACATCTGTAATCACATCCTCCATATGGTCATCTTCATTGTTCATGTTTGTAATCATATCAGATGATCCATAAAACGCAGTGTCACCCCAGTCACTACCTACATTCGTTGTTTCCACGTGTTTATTCCAACATGTATAACTTTGATCTATTCTGTGATAGATCAAGTGTTCTTACAACTCATCTGGACTAATTTGTTTTGAATAACAACAGCATAAACACGGACAAAGGATTTGAGAAGAGTCACATGCATGATCTTTTGCAAACTTGATAAACTCTTTCACGCCTTCTTCATACTGTTTTGTCAACCAATTTCCATTCATCCATTCTTTATTTATATTCATCCTATTTGAAATCCATAGGATGAGTATATAGGTTAGAGGAGAAGTAATATGAGTATAATTTAGATATTAAACAAGATACTTCAAGGAAATAATGTGACCATGAAATTACTAAGTCTAGAATGTTGTGGATCTTGAATACATTCTCTGACTGATTTGGAGAAATGACATCTCGAACCTTTTCTGGATAACCTAAAACTCCTTCCAAGGAAATAATGTGACCATGAAACAATACTTCT
The DNA here is from genome assembly GCA_963277665.1 of Viscum album. Lineage (NCBI taxonomy): Eukaryota > Viridiplantae > Streptophyta > Magnoliopsida > Santalales > Viscaceae > Viscum > Viscum album. The sequence goes on along the minus strand of OY728130.1, from coordinate 479,153,146 downwards.
TAAACAAAATATGGGGAATTTATAATATTTTAATAAAGACAAAGCTCTCTAAAAACACCCAAAACAACCTCTAGATTATCGGAGTACTCCTCCTATATATTGTAATACGTGGCGTGACCGCGGCGTGACTACGGTGTGACCGCGGCGTGACCGCGGAGGAGTAGGAGGCCGTGGAGGCACCGGTGGCACCAGTGGAGGAGGAGGAGGCATCGGCGGAGGCAGCGGAGGAGGAGGAGGATGAGGCCGGTGGAGGAGGAGGAGCAGGAGCAGGAGCAGAGGAGGAGGCGGCGGCCGCGACGGAGGAGGAGGAGGCGGCGGCCGCGGAGGCACCGGCGTGACCGCGGCGTGACCGCGGCGGGACCGCGGCTTGACCACGGCGTGACGGCGGAGGAGGAGGAGGCCGCGGAGGCACCAGCGGAGGAGGAGGAGGCCGCGGAGGCACCGGCGGCACCCGCGGAGGAGGAGGAGGCATCGGCGGAGGCAGCGGAGGAGGAGGAGGATGAGGCCGGCGGAGGAGGAGGGGGGGAGCAGGAGTAGAGGAGGAGGCGGCGGCCGCGGCGGAGGAGGAGGAGGTGGCGGCCGCAGAGGCACCGGTGTGACCGCGGCGTGACCGCGGCATGACCGCGGAGGAGGAGGCAGCCGCGGAGGCACCGCCGGCACCGGCGAAGGAGTAGGAGGCATCGGCGGAGGAGGAGGAGGCCGCGGTGAAGGAGGAGGCACCTGCGGCAGCGCAGAGGCAGGGCGGAGGCAGGGCAGAGGCAGCGGAGGCAGCGGAGGAGGAGGAGGATGAGGCCGGTGGAGGAGGAGGAGGAGGTGGCGGCCGCGGCGGAGGAGGAGGAGGTGGCGGCCGCAGAGGCACCGGCGTGACCGCAGCGTGACCGCAGAGGAGGAGGATACGTGGAGGCACCGGTGGCACCGGCGGAGGAGGAGGAGGCATCGGCGGAGGAGGAGGAGGCCGCGATAGAGGAGGAGGCACCGGAGGCATCGGCGGCAGCGCGGAGGCAGGGCGGAGGCAGGGCGGAGGTAGTGAAGGCAGCGAAGGAGGAGGAGGATGAGGCCGGTGGAGGGGAGGAGGAGCAGGAGCAGAGGAGGCGGCGGCGGCCGCGGCGGAGGAGGAGGAGGCAGCGGAGGCAGCAGAGGAGGAGGAGGAGGCCGCGGTGGAGGAGGAGGCACTGGCAGCAGCACAGAGGCAGGGCGGAGGTAGGGCGGAGGCAGCGGAGGCAGCGGAGGAGGAGGAGGATGAGGCCGGTGGAGGATGAGGAGGAGGAGCAGGAGCAGAGGAGGAGGCGGCGGCCGCGGCGGAGGAGGAGGAGGCGGCGGCCGCAGAGGCACCGGCGTGACCGCGGCGTGACCGCGGCGTGACCGCGGAGGACGAGGCGGCCGCGGAGGCACCGGAGGCACCAGCGGAGGAGGAGGAGGCATCAGCGGAGGAGGAGGAGGCAGCGGTGGAGGAGGAGGCACCGGCGGCAGTGCAGAGGCAGGGCGGAGGCAGGTAGGAGGCAGCGGAGGCAGCGGAGGCAGCGGAGGAGGAGGAGTATGAGGCCGGTGGAGGAGGAGGAGGAGGAGCAGGAGCAGAGGAGGAGGAGGAGGCCGCGGCAGAGGAGGAGGAGGAGGAGGCCGCGGAGGCACCGGCGTGACCGCGGCGTGACCGCGGCATGACCGCAGCGTGACCGCAGCGTGAACGCAGCGTGACCGCGGTGTGACCGCGGAGGAGGAGGAGACGTGGAGGCACTGGCGGCACCGGCGGAGGAGGAGGAGGCATCGGCGGAGGAGGAGGAGGCTGCGGTAAAGGAGGAGGCACCGGAGGCACCAGCGGTAGCGCGGAGGTAGCTAAGGCAGCGGAGGAGGAGGAGGATGAGGCCGGTGGAGGGGAGGAGGAGCAGGAGCAGAGGAGGAGGCGGTGGCCGCGGCGGCGGAGGAGGAGGCAGTGGAGGCAGCGGAAGAGGAGGAGGATGAGGCCGGTGGAGGAGGAGGAGGAGCAGGAGCAGAGGAGGAGGAGGCGGTCGCGGCGGAGGAGGAGGAGGCGGCGGCCGCGGAGGCACCGACGTGACCACGGCGTGACCGCGGCGTGACGGCGGAGGAGGAGGAGGCCGCGGAGGCACCGACGGAGGAGGAGGAGGCCGCGGAGGCACTGGCGGAGGAGGAGGAGGCATCGACGGAGGCAGCGAAGGAGGAGGAGGATGAGGCTGGTGGAGGAGGAGGAGGAGGAGCAGGAGCAGAGGAGGAGGAGGAGGCGGTCGCAGAGGTCCCTACTCTAGGTGGATATATGTGGATACTTTCCTTGACTGGTCTCTATATGAAATAATTCTAAAAGGATCCCTCACCTTCCAAAGATATATTATTTCTAGAAAATTGTTTTGTGGGAGAAAGAATTAATCATATATAGTTGATGTCACTTTTAGATCATATGATTCCTTACTCATCAAGATAAATAGACAAGAACCAAAACCTAAGAGGCCTCAGGCCTATCCAAATCTCTAGAAGTGATGACTTCACAGTGCTTATTGGAAAACTATGGAAGTGTCGACTTCCCACATGCACATCCCCCCTCCCCATATCTCCCCCAGCAGACTCCTGCACATCCCCCCTCCTATCCACCCACTACACCCCCCCCCCCCACTTGCACAACCCCCCTCCCCCACCCCCACCTTCACACCCCCCCCCCACTTGTACACCCCCCAACCTCACCCACCAACAGACTCCCACCTACCTAGACCCCCCCCCCCCAACTAGAACACTCTCTTCCCCACCACCCACTTGAACAACCCCCCCCCCCTCCCACTTGCATTTCCCACCCACCACCACCTGCACAGCCCACCCCCACCCCCCACCCCCAACCTGTACACCCCCCACCTCACACCCAATAGACCCCCCATTATACGCCCCACCTACACATGTTCACCCACTGCACATCTCCCCCACCTAAACACCCCCACCTGCACACCCCCCCCCCACCCACTACACCCCTGCAGCACCTGCACCCCCCTCCCCACTTCAAATAAAATTGATTCACACAAATCATGATAGTTGAAATATAGAACAAAAACAAAAAACAAAGCAAATTACAATTATTGGGCATAGAATACCGCACAATGGAGGAGGAGGAGGTCGCGGAGGAGGAGGAGGCAGTGGAGGCACCAGCGGAGGAGGAGGAGGCCACGGTGGAGGAGGAGGCCGCGGTGGAGGAGGAGGCACCGGCGGAGGAGGTGGAGGCACCAGCGGAGGAGGAGGAGGTCGCAGTGGAGGAGGAGGCACCGGCGACAGCGGTGTAGAGGCAGGGCTGAGGCAGGGCGGAGGCAGCGGAGGAACTGGAGGAGGAGGAGGATGAGGCCGATGGAGGAGGAGGAGGAGGAGCAGAAGCAGAGGAGGAGGAGGAGGCCGCGACGGAGTAGGAGGAGGCGGCGGCAGTGGCGCAGACGAGGGCTTCCACGAGAGCTTGATTGTGTGCGGGGAGGAGGAAGAGGACCCGCGGGTTTTTAACAAATCTGCGGGACCCTTTATCAGTGCTAGTAAAAAGCGCTGATAAAGGGTGTATTTATCAGTGCTAAAATGAAAAGAGCTGATAAATACAACCTTTATCAGCGCTTTGTTAGCGCTGATAAATAATCCCTTTATCAGCGCTAGTTTTAGCGCTGATAAAGGTGTCCTTTATCAGCGCTTTTTTTAGCGCTGATAAAGGCCCGACCCTTTATCAGCGCTAAACCGTTAGCGCTGATAAAGGGGGGCGCAGTCCTTGCCCAGTTTTGTGGTAGTGACGTTAAAGAACGATCGAGTCAAGTCGGACCCGAGGTAAGGGACTTCATCTCAATCTCCTTTCATTGAGGCATATTTCGTTTTATACACAACATTCTTTTCTACGGTGTATAAAACCCTTTGACTTTTACTTTTATACAAAAGGAATATTTTTCTATGAAGCGTTTTACTAAACGACAAAAAGGAATGTTTCTTTTAACGTACGCGGTGACAATGACCTTTTCTGCCGCCGCGAGTATTATTTGGTCTTTGGATTCCTCAACAAGACGTAATGGTTTTTTTAAATGAAATAAATACCATATACGGTTTTATGTATTTTGGTATTGAGAAGGGTTTTTTTATAATTCATTTGTTATGTCAATATATTTATGTGATATATTATGATCAAAGTGTGGAAATATTTTATTTCCATTATATTTGTTTTATGTCTTATGATTTTATAATGGTACTTGGACATTTGACGGGTGGTTACGTGATAAACCATATGACAGGTGGTGCCATGAATACCAGGACGGGTGGTTACGTTATAACCTCTAATGCATTGGGTATGGAAGTCGGTTGTATGACTATTCCATTAAGTGATATGTGTGGAATTCGACCGTATGGTTATTCCATTTAATTATGTTTATGTCCCAAGTTACCTTTATATGTTATGTGTTATTTATATGGGTTTTATGGTAATATTTTGGTTACAAAAAGGGTATGTAATGATCTTTTATTCAGTGAAGAGTTTTTACTACTTCATAAAGGTGAAAAGTATTACTTTGATAAAGTATTCATGGTTTCCTGGTTGTTTTGAAAAACTAACAGTTTTCCTTCTTTGTGTATCCCTTACTGAGATTTTTATGCTCACCCCAAGTTTTTGAAATGTTTTTCACAGGACATAAAGTGGAATAGGGTCAAGGATGGGATCAAGGAAAAGTCATGCTATCTAAAACATGGAACTAGAAATGTTTCTTTTTAAGAGTTTTTATTTTATGGAAACTTAGTAGAAGTGTCTACTTTGTAATCTTGTGAGATGTAATAGTTATGTCCTAATTCTCTATAACTCTAAACCTGAAAATATTCTCAATGTGAATTATTCATTTAATTCAAAATTAGTAAGGTTTAAGGCTGGGGCCTTATAGTTGGTATCAAAGGTCGGTTTAGACAACTTTAGGAGTTAGAAAATAGTTAAATTATAAATTAATTTATGGTATTAATGAAATGATATATCATTTAAAGATTACCATGTTTCTTCTCATAAGATATTTATGTGTTAAGAATGGTTTTTCATAGAGGAAACAGAACAGATTTTCTGGGAAGGCATACAGAGGGAAATGACCTTTCAAATCAGTATCCTGAGATGGTCAGAATCAGAACTAAACAGTTTGTTGTAGTGCTGGCTTAGTTGACTCAGGTGAAAAATGTTGGTTGTTTTTATTGATGATATTTTGGTGTTTTCTAAAAGTAAAGAGGATCATGAAAGTCATTTAAGGGTTATCTTGCAAACCTTAAAAGAAAAGAAACTGTATGGAAAATTTAGCAATTGTGAGTTTTGGTTACAAAAAATTTCTTTCCTAGGTCACATTGTTTCAAAAGATGGCATAACTGTTGATCCTGATAAAACAAAAGTTATTGAAGAATGTCCAAGACCCACAAATGTAACTGAGATTCGTAGCTTCCTTGGTTTGGCAGGCTATTACCGAAGGTTTGTTAGAAATTTTTCACAGTTATCTAGTCCAATGACTAAGATAACTCGTAAGGGTGTGAAGTTTATCTGGACAAAAGAATGTGATGATTGTTTTCAGGAACTATAAAGAAGATTTGTGAATGCTCCAGTTTTGGCACTACCTTCCAGGAATGGGGATTTTGTTATCTACAGTGATGCTTCATTGAAAGGACTTGGTTGCGTCTTAATGCAGAATGATCAGGTATCAGTGAAATCTTCTCTATCAGACGGAATCAAGAAAGCACAGAAGCAAGATAGTGAGTTGCAGAAAAAGGTAGAGCTAGTTCAAAAGGGTAAGTTTCCTGAATTCAACATTGATAATGATTGTGTTTTGAGATTTGGGAAGAGATTGTGTGTGCCTTGTGATTCACAGTAGAAGAGAGAGTTGTTATGTGAAGCTCATAGTTCTCTGTATTCAGTTCATCCTGGCAGTACTAAGATGTACAGAGATCTGCGGTAGTATTAGTGGTGGTATGGAATGAAAAGAGATATTGTTGATTTTACTGTGAAGTGTTTGACTTGTCAGCAGGTTAAAGCAGAGCGGCAGTTACCGAAAAGGATGCTGCAGCCTTTACCAGTACCAGGGTGGAAATGGGAGAATATATCCATGGACTTCATTGTGGGATTGCCAAAGACACCTCAAGGTAATAATGAAATCTGGGTTATTGTTGATCGTTTGACTAAATCTGCTCATTTCCTTGCCATACGAGATACTTTTTCCGTAGATCAACTTTCCCATTTGTATCTTAAATAGATAGTCAAGTTACATGGAGTCCCTCTCTCCATTGTATCTGATCGTGATCCCAGGTTTACTTCTAACTTTTGGAAGGGCCTTCAGAAGTCGTTGGGTACGGAATTAAATTTTAGTACAGCTTTTCATCCTCAATCAGATGGGCAGTCAGAATGAACAATTCAGACTTTGGAGGATATTCTACATGCTTGTTCGATGGATTATCAAGGAAGTTGGGACCAAAATCTTTCTTTGGTTGAGTTTTCATATAATAAGTGTTTCATTCTAGTATACAGATGGCACCGTTTGAGGCATTATATGGGAAGCGGTGTTGAGCTCCAGCTTTTTGGGATGAAGTAGGTGAAAGGAAGCTGATGGGACCCGAATTGGTAGAAGAGATGGCAGAAAAAGTTCAGTTGATTCAGAAACACATGAGAACAGCTTAGAGTAGACAGAAAAGTTATGCGGATAACTGGAGGAAGTATCTTTCTTTCGAGGTAGGTGATCATGTTTTTCTCAAGGTTTCTCCATGGAAAAGTGTGGTGCTATTTGGTAAGAAAGGAAAGTTGAGTCCAAGGTTCATTGAACCATATGAAATTCTGGAGAAAGTTGGATCAGTTGATTACCGAGTGGATTTACCTCTGAGTTTATCTCAGGTACACAATTTTTTTCATGTTTCGATGTTGAGAAAGTATATGCCAGATCCATCTCATGTTTTGAGCCCAGAGGTAGTTTAGTTGGAAGAGAATATCTCTTATGAAGAACAACCAGTCCAGATTCTTGACCGAAGAGAGCAAGTATTGCGAAATAAGGTAATTCACCAGGTAAAGGTTTTGTGGAAAAACCATATTGTTGAAGAGGCAACATGGGAATCTGAAAATTCTATGAGGGATAAATACCCCCACTTATTTTGATAAGTGAATAAAATTGTGAGGACGCAATTCCCAAAAGTGGGGAAGGATGTAACATCCCAGGAAAATAAAGAATAAAACATTCTCATATTTATTAATATTTACTAATTAAATATTAATTTTATTTTAAAGGGGTTTCTATGTTCGATAGCGTACCTGATATGCAACAAAGAGTTTCTTTGAAATCTTACGTTTCACACTAGTAATAAAACAATATTATTTTAAATGGTAGTTAACACGTAGCCGTTGTATTGGAGGGAATGAATAGAAATAACTAAAATATGATTATATATGTTTTTTTAAATGTTTCTACATTTATCCAATAAAAGATAAAGGCTTAAAATATGAAGAGAATTCAATTTTAGGCATATATACTCTAACATTCACAAAAGGTCGACCTATCACCTTTTGATGGTGAACCATCTATAAATATAGTTTTGATCACTCTTATACATTATATTGGACCAAATAAAATTCTTCTTTAGAATAGGGACATCAAATTTTACTTTGTGAAAATTTTTGGTATTTTTCCGGTAAAGTTCATTTTTTAATGAATAGTGAAAACTGTTGTATTTTAATTCAAAACCTCTTTTTAATCTAATTTATTTATAAGATTATATTATCTTTTGAGTTGGTTTTAAATTGAAATTATAATATATTTTTACCATTTAATCCAATAGTGTTCATTGGAATTAATTTCAATTTGAAATTGGACTTAAACTAGTGTCAATCTTTTGATACTTATTGTTTCATAAAAACACGCTATTTGTTTCGACAATGGGAATTAATTATTAAATTAATTAATGAAACTTATATTTTTTGAATTTTGTAAAATAGACATCATTTTTGAATTCTGAATATCAAATATAGCTTAGGGTGAATTTTTGGTATTTTTCTGAAAAACTTCAATTTTTGATGAATAGTGAAACCACTAAGTGGTACTTATAAAAACTGATTTTCTGTTTAAATGAAATTTTACCACCTCTGTATTTTGAATTTCAAAAATCCGACATACATGGTTGTAATTAAGAAGTAAAATGTGGTTCAATGGGATTAAAATAATTTTCTGGTGAATGGTAACTTTTAAGTTTTTAATCGCGATTAGAGGTAATTAGTGTAGTTTAAGGTAAAAATAATGTTTTAATAATATGAAATGACATAGAAACATGTCCTACCCTTATTGTATGTGTCATGGCCGACCAATAAAATCCATGGGTCAACTTGGGGACCCCATGGAGCCACTTTGGTAGGAAAATGACATTAATAACTTTTTTTAATGTTAAAATAAAAATGTCACAAACATGAGTTGTTTTACTAAAGAAATTCATAAATGGGGTTATACAAGTCATATTTTTGACTGTAAATATTCATTAGAAATATAAAAAGATTTCCTAAATCATGACATTTTTTTATAATTTTTAGACATTATATAAATTAAATTATTTATGACACCATGATGATGCAGCGATTACCTCATTATTTAACGATTTAAATAAAATGAAAAGATAATGTAAAATATAAGACCTACACATGTCAAAAACCTATTTGATGGGTGTATTTAGAACTCTTATCACCTTATCCTCTAAATATATAATTGTGGGACCCTTGGTATCCGAAAATCATTTTATAATAAAGTATCTTTTCTTAACATTCCAAGAGTGACCCTCCTCTCCTCTTATAAAAGGCCCCCACCTCTACCTCCTTAACCACACCTCCCAAGCCATTGTTTCGGACAATATCTTCTCTTTTTGTCTCTCCAAATCCCTCTCTTACTCCTAGAAGTCTCACTTTGGGAAGAAGTCTTTCCAAGGAAGCCTTTGAGCTCAAATCTAAGAGAGTTACCCGATTTTAAGGTAAAGTCTTCACTTGTGTTCTTTTGTTTTATTTTGCTTATCCAACCCCATAAACTCTTTTTATTAATTTATTTTTGTAAAAAATACATTATCTTAAATATACTAGGATGTTTTTATAAGAATAATTAGAGCTACACTTACACACTCCTACATCTAATGGTTAATGAACATACTGTTTCTGTGGATGGCGAATTTCTGCCTCACGAAACGATGATTGTTCAATATTCTTCTAAAACCTTAAAAGGTGGCCATTAAGATGTCACTATATTTATATATGATATATAATATGTTTATGTTTTCCTTAATCTTCTGTATTTTTCATTTATGGCATACCTTTATGGCTTCCATTATGGGTATACACGATATCTTCATTTTAGGAAGTGCGGACTACCCCCCTCAAAGTGATTTGATTCGTTAATGCCATATGTGGGACGTATAAATGACGGATTTAAAGTTATTATATATGATGTTATACTATAATTATAATATAACTTTATATCATTATTATTTATTTCCATTAAATTATGAGATAGAAATGAAAGTTGCGTTCATGCGTACGTATGGCTTACTGTCTCCATGAACGGTGCATTTCATTTCTTATCCCCAAATGTAATGTAATATTATAAGTACATATATATAATCGATATATATGATTTATGTTACATCTAAATGATTAATATAATTCTGGAATTAAAATATACAAATCTCTCATTTATTTTTAATTCCATAGAAATGAAAGTAGCGTTCATGCGTACGTACGGCTTACTGTCTTCATGAATGGTGCATTTAAATTCTTACTTCTAAATGATTATGTAATATTATAAATACATGTATATTCATGATATATATGATATATATGATATCCAAATCATGAATATCATTCTGGATATAATGAACCTTTGACCACACAAACAATATGTAATTGTAAGAAGTCCACTTTCGACTTAAGAACCAAATATCGACCAAACAAAAATTATTAACTTAAATGATTACATAATGTTTATAACACGGAAATAAGTGATATAAAAGGAATAATGAACTTGAAAAAGGTTCTTAAGCATGTAGAAATTAACTTAAGCTTATTATTCAGGACGTTAAAGAATGATCGAGTCAAGTCGGACCTGAGGTAAGGGACTTCATCTCAATCTCCTTTCATTGATGCATATTTCGTTTTATACACAAAATTCTTTTATACAGTGTATAAACACTTTTGACTTTTACTTTTATACAAAAGGAATATTTTTCTATGAAGCGTTTTACTAAATGACAAAAAGGAATTTTTCTTTTAACGTACGTGGTGACAACGACCTTTTCCGCCGCCGCGAGTATTATTTGGTCTTTGGCTTCCTCAACAAGCCGTAATGTTTTTTTAGAAATTAAATAAATACCATATAATTTTTTATGTATTTTGGTATTGAAAAGGGTTTTTTATAATGGATTTTTTATGTCAATATATTTAATTGATATATTGTGATCAAAGTGTGGAAATGTTTTCTTTCCATTATATTTTTTTTATGTCTTATGATTTTATAATGGTACTTGGAAATTTGATGGGTGGTTACGTGATAAACCATATGACGGGTGGTGTCGTGAATACTAGGATGGGTGGTTACGTTATGACCTCTAATTCATTGGGTATGGATGTCGGCCATATGGCTATTCCATTAAGTGATATGTGTGGATGTCGACCGTATGGTTATTCCATTTAAGTATGTTTATTTCCCAAGTTACCTTTATATGTTATGTGTTATTTATATGGGTTTTATGGTAATCTTTTGGTTACAAAAAGGGTAAGTAATGATCTTTTATTTAGTTAAGAGTTTTTACTACTTCATAAAGGTGAAAAGTATTACTTTGATAAATTATTCATGGTTTACTAGTTGTTTTGAAAAACTAACAGTTTTCCTTCTTTGTGTATCCCTTACTGAGAATTTTATGCTCACCCCAAGTTTTTGAAATGTTTTTCACAGGACTTAAAGTGGAATAGGGTCAAGGATGGGATCAAGGAAAAGTCATTCTATCTAAAACATGGAACTATACATGTTTCTTTTTAAGAGTTTTTATTTTATGGAAACTTAGTAGAAGTGCCTACTTTGTAATCTTGTGAGATGTAATAGTTATGTCCTAATTCTCTAAAACTCTAAACCTGAAAAGATCCTCAATGTGAATTTTTCATTTAATTCAATATTATTAAGGTTTAAGGATAGGGCCTAATATCACTAAAAACCGACACCATCCCATTTGAGGAACTTACTAAATCCATATACATTATTATCCATGAAATGTGTCTAAACAAAACTCCCATGAATATGATACTCTTTCCTTAAATTTTCTATTAATATTATTCTACGGTGGAATTATCATCGAGAATAAACTCATAGAACTGCATAAAGAACCCAACACTTGATGAAAAATAAATCATTGGAAGGAATATCTCAATCAAATACATTATATGATTCAAGTCATCTAAAAAATGTTGTTCCCCAATAATTCACATGTTAAACAATTTCCTCTATATCAAACCAAAATCTCTATGATTTTGGAGTTGGTGGCCTAGAAAAAACTACTTTGTACTTTATTCAATAAATAAACACCTTATCACATATTGGTTGTTCTTATGTGTGATAATTCATGTGATAATGTCCCAAGGATAGTTGTTTCATTAAAAGTTCATAGAAGATCTCTGCTATGATGAGAACCCTGAAGTGCCATAACACTGTTCTTGAATATATGTTCTATGTCCGGATGATGTTATTTTAGGGGCACAAATAATACTGGGCATTAGGGGTTATTACTCATAAAAAATTGAGGCACATTCTCTTGGTGTGCACCCTTGGTAATATCCGGGAGGATATTATGAGAATGAGACCTTCCAGTAGGAAATCCACATTTCATAGTTTCATTGGATGTTCCTATCTGTGGAAGTGTGTATTGGTTCATAGTAATTAATATTATTATTAAAAATCATTACAACTTGCGAAATTAGATGTATTGATGAAAATTGTGATGAAACACTATTCGTAGTGAGGTAGGATACATTGGGTGTGTCACGAGTAATACTGCATTAATTGATAATGCGAGAAAGGATTTTTCCCTTCTGTTCAATAACGTAAGTAGATATCTCAAGCCTTTGCTGGAATTGATATAGCCAATCTAAATCATCGTCCAAGGTAAGGAATGGGCATGTTCAATTTTGTAAAGTCAAAGAAAAAATAATTGGGCACATGGGTTGATGGAACTAGCATGAAACCCTCATGATTCGAGATATCGTGACAAAGGGATTATATTACACTGTAAGCGTTCATATTAGGTGACACATTAATGTGGGATAAACCTCTTTCTCTTGGGTGCCTTGACCCATTCCTAGATAGTAATCTTATACTTTAGGCAAGCCCGCTTAATGCCAACAGGAAAGAGTCCTAGAGGGTCACACACTAAGTGTTACCATGTATCTCTGTTAAATTTTAATTTAACCAGTTAAATAATGATTATTCCTGACTATGGTTTAATAATTATTTACGGATTCCTGATCGCATTTATTTTGGAACTAGTTATTAGAGAGAATATATTGTGGGTGAAATAATATATATTTATTAGTGAGTAATGAAGTTACATTTATTTAACAAATAAATAGCCATTACTCAAGGTCTAATAAATGTGGCAGTGGAAATAATGAAAAATGGAAAACAAGATAAACACGTCGTGTACATTGAATGTACAGGCTAAGTAGTTTTCATGGAGAACGAGTAAACTCCGTGTATTAATTATTACATGCCGTGTAGTTTTCCCAGTCGGGATTTTGAAGAAATAATATCATTTTATTAAATGATATTTATTTTAATCAGCATGGGCGCATGTCATGGAATTAACAATTCGACATGGGGGTTTTCAATATGAGTTAATGAAATTAATAAAATGTGTAACATTTTTATTTATTGTCATAACTCTATAACCTCAATCTTGATTATAAATATCCTCACAACCGCAACACTTTTCCGTTGAGATTCGTTGTGCACAAAAATTATAGAGAGTTCTCTCAAGGCCAAAAGAACTCCTTCCTCCAAGAACGCTGTCAAGACCTAGAGAGATCCACCACCACCGGATCAAGGTGATCGAATGAAGATATAGAAAGAAAAGGTTCTTCCATGTTATCACCCAGAGATCTCTTTGGTGACATCCAGATATACATGGAGCACGTGTGGATCATCGCTAGAGGAATCCTACACTTGGATTCTACAATGCAATGAAGAATCACACTAGATCATGACCAGATACATCAATGAAGAAATAATTCCATCATGGTAATTATTTGAAATTAATTAAATTAATTATAACCAACATATGATGATCCTATCTCTATGGTTCCTGGACTCCCTCTTTTGTTTTTAATTCTTTATTTTATTCCAAATATCTGTAATTTTACATCGTGACGGATCTTAGATTGATCTTTGTTAACACTAAAATTAAAGTTGGGAAAACCCACCAACGCGCTTCCACTGCGCCTGGATCCAACAAGTGGTATCAGAGGGGTCATATCATTGCTTATAATAATTAGTTTTTTGTTGGTGATTTATGCATTTAATAATTTAGTTGTTTCAATTCAAGTTAATCAGACTTTAAAATCTGAATCTCAAGATCTGTTCGTCCCCTCTTGTTTCTCGTTCACCTAATAGAAATGAAGTTTTCTTTTAATTTTGATTAAAATAAAATATAGGAACTCATCTAGAAGTTCCAAACGTTTTAAGCCATACCACACTAGAATACACGGCCTATATTTAGAAGTACACGCTATGTAGTCTTGTTTCAATGCATTAGACTAGTCTGCCAAATCTGGTCGTGTATTGGATCCTATCCATGTCATTTATGACACCGTGTGTTGACCAGGAATAGGTGGCACACAGTTTTTAGATTACACTTCATGTGGTCCACTAAACATGGTGTGTAGTCCCTTGGGGTTGGGATTGGACCCTTTACCCTGTACACGACTTTCCCGGATGGAATCTGTGTAACACGGATACTACACATCGTGTGTCCAATAGAACACGCCGTGAACTCTGAAAATTTCCTAAGTACATCAACATTCCATGTCCCCGTGCGTGTACTTCAGATGGACGGTGAAGAAAAGTACACACTATTTAGTCAGAACTATACATCATGTAGTCACCCAAATTACGCCAATTTATTAAAATTTATTATTATATAAAAACCATTGAGACGTGTACCATGGTGCAGGCGTAAAGCTGAGGCACAAAACGTGACATGTGTTTTATATATATGTGTTTAAATTAACATAAGCGTAATGAACAGGAATTCAACTAGTTTCCTCCAAGGTTCAAGTTATGTATAAGGATAATTTTAAAATTATGATGGATTAGAATCTCAAGGAAATTCTAAAGAGGGTTTAAGATAAAAGGATTGATTAATTAAATAAAATTAATTGATTCGAGCATGATTTATCTTAAACAAGAAAGATTAAAGAATTGAATGCTAGTTTTATTTATTCGTAAATATCGTTGCATGTATGGATGATCATGAGATAGACCAAGATCATTGTATGTGAATGGTTTCTTTTAATTTATTTATTTAAATTAAATTTGTTGGCCTGTGAGCCTTCTCCTCATTAATATGTATGGCATGTGTTCCCAAGGATTGTTTTTTGTAAAAACCCTTTTTACCCCTCATCTGCATGTGAGATAAATGAATATGTAAAGGATGGAGCTCCCATGCTAGTGGAGGTGGCTCCAGTTAGGAGCCAAGGTTAAAACAATCCAAGGAGATACAAAGGTGGACAGGTCGAAAGAATTAAACACGAACCTGAAAGGTTCACGGTGTTTCTCCCCTATGTATTGGGTTAGTTTATCAACCACTAGATAAACGTACCAATAGAACAAGCTCGTGATCAAAGCATTTATTTTATTTCTGTCAGTTTCATGGTTTATTTATTATAGGTGTGTGGTCACGATCACACAATTAATGAATTAAAAAAGCATGAAATATTGAACTAAAATATGAACAGCTTATGCATAAATATTATCTTAAACATGGTTAATCATTAAATTACATCCCACTTAATATTAACATGCATGTAGTCAAAGATAATAAAATGGAAATTTACATAAAAGAATAAAATTCCTCAATGAAATATTAATTCGGTATAGCCTCCCATAATCTTGGTTAGAATTGAACCATAGTTCAAAGTGCTTGACCAACCCTAGTTGGGGTGCTTTCAATTAATGGGGATTTCTAATACAAAGTTTTTGGTTGACTTGAATTGGTTCGCATCAAGGGTTGACTAAAACCTCTGGACTGGGTGTGACCAAGAGGAAAAGATTGAGGAAATCCAAAATAAAAGGATTTCAGGATTGGGGAGTCCACTCAGCGGATCAAGGAGCTGCGAGTTAATGCAGTTGGAATTTGGAATGCCTACCTAAAAACCTTCAAGTTGATTGACCAGCCCTATTTGGGGTAATACGAAGGGTAATATGGACCTGTGACACTAGAATATTCAGGCAATAGAATATTCCAAATTCAATAGTGAGGGCCATTATATTTCGATAAAATAGTGGGAGACTAATAAGTATTAATTTATTTATTTGTCTCCATTTTTTTAATAAAGTACTAAACCATTGCACATTTTAATTTGTAGGAACAACAAGTAAAATGACTTCAAACATATCACTGTGAACTACACATGAGAAGGAAAACCTTCTCACTAGCGCCAATTTACAAGAGTGGCAGAGGCGTTTACGCATCATCCTTCGCCACTAGTGGAAATTGTATGTGCTCGAAGAGCCTATTCTAGTTTCACTTGTAAACGAGGAAGGTGATGGGGAATTATCTCTTTATATGTATAATATGGATGATTCCATAGATGCCCAATGTTTCATGCTATCATCCATGTCTAATGAGCTCTTGAAGCAACATGAAAACATGGACGTGTATAACATGATGTCTTACCATAAGGATCTCTACCAAGAGAAGGCGACAAAAGAGAGATACGAGATCTCCAATGATTTTTTTACAACTAATCTTGGATAGTATGCGTCAGCTGGGCCTCATGTAGTCAAGATTATAGGCTACATCAAATTCCTAGACATCTTTGGGATTAAATTCCCAGATAAGTTGCGTACAGATGAAATCCTATCATCACTGACCAAGAACTTCTAGAGCTTTATTTTCAAGTAAAACATGAGAAATAATGAGAATAGGCTATTGGAACATCTGTCCTTGATTCGCCAGGTAGATAAGTACATGGCGCGTGACAAACCCGTAGTCCTTATGTTGAATAAGAAAAGAAAGGACAAGGTAAAGGGGACAAAGACGTATAAATGATCTGAAGCCCCTGAGCACCGTCCCTCCAAGAAGTGGAAGATACAGAGGTATGGAAAGTAATGAGAGTCGGTATGTTTTTCATGTGGCAAGCAAGGCCACTAGAAGAGTAACTACACCCAGAAGCATGGGGATGCTAAAGGCGAGTTCGTTATCGAGTGTTATCATTCCATTTCTACACATTGGATATTTGATACAGCTTGTGGGGCTCACATGTAATGCCCTGACCCTAGTTACCTAGAGTTAGTGCTTTATTAAATAACATTGGAATGATAAAAAAAGATCAAGTCTTGAAAGACAGATTATTTTAGTAGCCTTGGAATCACTAGATACATTAATAAAGTTTATATTACATCATAAAATGAAAAACTATGACAACATCTTGTCTCCACAGACCACACACATATCCCCTCGTACTATCCCTACAAGTAATTCATAAAATACTTCTTCACATCCTGGGAAAAATAAAACATGAAAAGGGGTGAGCTCAGATGCTCAGTAAGGATAACAATATAGCGAAAACTTTCGTAAATAAGCATAAACATTTAAGGCAGTGTATAACTAAAAAAGGCCTTTTAAACATGAAATTCAGCATAATATGGCAAAGATAAAATGAAATAATTTCATTTAATTATTCACATGGATATTCTACTAGTCGAATAATCACATGCAATATCGATAACCACTTTCATAATAATGAAATGCATAATGCCATACTATTATAACAACATAGTCAAGGCCTTGTTCCATGACTACAAATAAGATTTTGTCAAGGCCTTGTTCCAAGACACTAGTTTGTCTCATGAGACCTACCGATGCATCAAGGAGCTATAGAGGGCTCCACCCATAATATACTAAGTCCAATGCATTCCTCATATAAATAGGTTTAAACATAACATAAACATTCGTATTAAAACTAGCATACTAAATGTCAATACATTATCCATAAACAATGAATTGAATAAAAATAACACATCCACAGTCAAACATATAACAAAACTTTCAATACAATATGGAATATTTGTATCATAATAAATCATCTTCCAAAAATTTTATGATCCATCAAAGGATGTTGACTTAGATGAAAATGATTTGTAAAACTCTTTGAGAGAAATATCCCTTTTTCATGAAAACATTTAAAAGCCACAAAATTTAGAAAGGAAGATATTTAAAGACATTATTTCTAAATCAAAGTGTCTCATAACCCTTTGAAACTTTTGAAAGGAATTAACATTTTAAAAACATTCAAGTCTATATAAATAAATCTTTAAAAACCATTTTGAAAACGTGGACATTAATGAGAATGATTTAGAAGAGTCAGTATTTAAAACATTTAAAATAATGTTTTAGTAAAAAGTCACTTAAAAGAATCCCTTTGAAAACTATTTTATGAAACATGGACATGGATAATAAATATGTCCCAATAGATTCTTACGTAAAAATAACCTCGGATAATAATGAGATTGTAAAAAAAACCCTTACGTTGTACTTTTCCTTTGTCAAAGGTTGGTTTACCTCCTGTATAATGGTGAAATAATTGTTATTAAATTATAAAAGAATCATATACATTAATATGATATCATATATGTTCTTCTAACATTGTTTTGTTAATAATATCTTTGTATTATCGTTGTTTCGGGTGTTAACTGATTCGTTATAATTTATATGATTTGTTACATAAGCCGAGTTTGTTATGGATAGGTTGTATATTATTCATATCCAGAATGATATTAAGTCATTAAACATTATTTTTAACCATAAAAAGACAATTATTCTTGAATGGATACGATGGGGAATGAATCTAATCGCGTTCGTGGAGACGGTAGTCTGTACGTACGCACGAGCGACAATTTCATTCTTTTGATATTAAAATAATATATAATTGGATGATATATCATATATACAGAATCATTATCATGTTATATTTATTATTTACATCAATTACACATCATTATCATACCCTTCCAAATAATAATGTATTGAATAACAATTCCACCACGACGTGGAGACGGTAGGCCGTACGTACGCACGTATGGTGACATGTCATTCAAAGGATGGATATAACACTGAATATGGTTTTACCATATATAAAATAACATCACAGTATATAGAATATACTACAGTTATTATTTTAGAATGGAAATAACATAGAAAGAATAAGTGGAAGAAGAGAGAAATTTGAAAGAGGGTGGTGAAATCATTACCTCTTCTTCGGGTTCTTCCTTCTGATTTGATCAAAAGGGCTCCTTAGGTTGTCTTTATGATCAAACTAATGCCTCTAGGTTGATGTGAGTGAAGTTTTAAGGATATTGGGACAGGGATTGGCCAATCCAAATGGCATGAAGGTGTGAATTAGAGGGAAGGGGGAGTTCCCTTTTATAAGAGGGGTGAGGGGCACCTTAGGAAAACCTAGAATTATTATTTTATAATAAATTAATATTCGGTTTATAATGTCTCAAAACTGATTTATTTCTAGGATAATGTGGGGATGGTTCGAAAACAACTCAACCAATAGGTTTTAAATAGGTTTGGGTTACTTTATTAACCTTATCTTTTAGTTTTAACTCTTAGCTAATTAGTTTGACGTTTACCATGTCTCTTTGTCTTTTTATATTATATGGTTAATAATCTTACTATAAACTTTCAAGAGACCCCAAAGTGGTTCATTAATAATAAAACTATCATTATATAAGTCTTTTGTCCGAACCTTTTATTTTTAAGAATATTATATCAATTTATAATATAATATTTGTTTTAAAAACCCCTTTTTGTCAATTTGGACACTATTAAATAATTGATTTTTTTAAAGTCTTAAAAACATTATTAATTAGAACCAAATTCCTTTATGCAATACTATCATGTCATATTGACCAATAAAATTCTTGTATGTCATCAAAACTTTAAATTATATTTATTTTAACATTTATAATTCCAATGATTTGATTCATTCCTTATTACGGAAAATATTGCATCATTATTGTGTCATAAATAAATTTAATTATTCATTGTCTAAAAATTATAAATAAACTATAATTATTTAGGAAATATTTTTATCTTTATAATGAATTTTTATAGTTGAAAATATAACATATATAACCCTATGTAAAAATTGTTTTTCTAAAAGATATATGCTTAGGTCATTTTTGTATTTACATTAACTTATTTAATTTAAAGTGTCATTATCACTTACAAGTGGCTCCATGGGGTCCCAAAATCATCCTAAATATTCCCATGGTCGGAAATGTATCATCCAATAGGGTTTGGACACGTTTTAGGGTAATTTAATATTATTATAATATTATTTGATTACCCTTATTTACCGAATTTACCCTTTAACCATAGTAAAAAAAATATTTACCGAAGTAATTATTCAAAATGTCTAGAAATAAAAGTTACATATTTACACAATTTTGAAAACCTGATTCCAAATATGGAATCCATTTTTCTAAATTAAATATACAGAAGTGGAAGAAATGAATTTAAAATTAATTCTCGTTGTCAAAACAAAAAACGTGTTTTTATAAAATAATAACTTTCAAAAGATTGACACATGTTTATGTCAAATTTAAATGTGAAATTACTTATAATGACCTAAATTGTATTAAATGATAAAAATATAATCTAATTATACTTCCCAACCATTAAAATTCATAATTTATCACCATAAATTATTTCGATTTAAAAAGTTGTTTTTAATTAAAATTTAGTAATTTTCACTATTCATCAAAAACTGAATGTTTTCCGAAAAATACCAAAAACTCACCCTATGATAATTTCTATACTACGAATCCAAAAATGAATCCCATTTTGAATGATAAAATTCATAAAATTTGAAAAAGTGGGTATAACTATTCATAACGGCTACTTTGATTGGTTGTGGTGTGTCTTAGAACTCGAAGTTGCGTACAACACATGATACTGTATTATTCGAAGAGAAGCATACCATGGATGTTTAGGGTGTTACATTCTCACCTCCTTCAATAAATTTCGTCCTCGCAATTTGAAATTATTCTTCAAAAATAAAAATATAAAAATAGAAAATGTCTTTGTGGGAAAACCCATATCAGAAATTGGGTTAACAAAATTTATTCTTAATAAGAGGAAAAGTGAAATGAAAGGGTCACCACCGAATTATGATCTAAAAATTGAAGAACATTGGTTGAAATTAGAGACACATAATTGGAGGGAAAATGTAATTATTTATGGGGAGTGATTGAGGTCATCAGTCACAAAAAATTGTAGAATTGAGGGCCTCAAATCCATCAATCTATGATGATTTAAATATCATCGGTTCAACAAAACATAAGGTATTAGGATAACCCATTTTTAGTTTTAATATACCTTACCTAATGTATAAGAATTAATATCTTCATAGAATAAGAGAAGATATATATATACATATATATACAGTTTACAAGTGTAGTTCCATCCTTTCACTAATTTCTACAACAAACTCATCTTTCACTCTAAAAGATAATAGAACGTAAACAAATATTTCATTTATCCTATTCGTATAGGGTTCCAAGAAAATGAATTTCTAATTTATCTACCAGACCTTTTAAAAAAACTACATTATTCAATTCAGGACAACACATGGGCCAGTGGTAGATGATACACCCTTGTCGCCCTTTGGTTGTGGGTTCAAGTCTCGCGGCCTTGCCGGACGTGACGGGTTGCCGACCAACCTCCGGGATGTCCTTTTATGGGAATCAAAAAATAATCTCAAACTATAATTATCCAAAATACTTCATTCCAAACTCACAGTCCAAAATTTATATGGAAGGTAAACACAATTAAGATCCTTTTTTCGTGTAATAACATGTGAACACCTTCATCATGTATTATTTTAAAACACTGCAACATCTGGAATTACCATAATACCTTATTGATAACATTCATGATCCCTTACTCTATATACGATATTGGATATACTCCTTCTATCCAAAAATTTTGTAAACTCCAACAATGATGGAATATACAAATCATTAATCAGTTTCAAGGGAGTCAAGAATATCCAATATAATTTATCTAAATCAATAGTGTATTATTCCAAAATCACTACCTCGATATCATAACAATATTATGGTTTATATTTATCTCAACCATATATTTTACAAAATTTTAACCTGCTACTAAGTCACTTTTCTTGGTGTTGAGTCAATAAGGTTTTCCTTATGACTTTTCCATTCTTTCTTGTTTTGAAAATCACAAACACCTTATACTTAAGAAAATCTATATTTTACCTCCATAAGGAAAATTTTCTTCTTTAAGAAAATTTACCCTAACCTAGATTTTCTTATACATATCAATATTTTTCTTAAGTACAAAAATCGGATTCATACCCAAAACCCCGGAATCATATAATGTCAAGAAATGGAGTATTCTGTTTTTAGGATCCGAATTCTGGATGTGAACTGTAATGAAGTTCTACTCCGATTTCTGGATATGAACTCTAATGAAGTTCCACTCCAAATTATGGATATGAACTATAATGAAGTTCCACTCTGAATTCTGGATACGAACTCTTAGGAAATTCGACTCCGAACTCTTATGAAGTTCGACTCCGAACTTTTATGAGTTCGACTCCGAACTCTTATGATGTTTGACTCTGAACTTTCATATGTTCGACTACGAACACTTATGAAGTTCGAATCCAAACTTTCATGAGTTCGACTCGGAACTCTTAGGAATTTCGACTCCGAACATTCATGAGTTCGACTCTGAACATTTATGAAGTTCAACTCTTAACTTTCATGAGTTTAACTCTGAACTCTTATGAATTTCAACTCCTAACTTTCATGAGTTCAACTCCGAACTTTGATGAAGTTTGACTCCGAACATTTATGAGTTTGACTCCGAACTATTTTGAAGTTTGACTCCAAACATTTACTAGTTCGACTTCGAACTCTGTAAATTCAGATTCTGAACTCTGGTGAAACCAGACTTCGAATTTCCTTAGAAATTTAGACTCCGGACATCTACAGATTTCAGGTTCTAAATTCCTATAAAATAGAATCCGAACATTTTTTTTAACATAGACTCTGAATTCCATTTTATTTAGACTCCAAACTTTTATTTACTTACACTCTAAATTCTAGTTTTACTTATACTTAAACTTGTTTAATTACAAAATGATGTCGTGCTTTCAGTTATACAAAACGATGTCGTCTATTCTGTTTTTTAACTAACCGCTGGTTGAGTGACATGTGTACAGGTCCCTCCGAATTTTAAGGAAAATATGACCGTTGGAGGAGGGAGTCGACCGTTACAACCAAGCCTATAAATAGGATCTCATTTGAAAGAGCTCAACAACAAGTTGATCGATCTAGAGACCACACGTTGTTATGGTGATTTCTAGAGAGAGAATCTTTTCATGCCTTGTGCGTACTGAACTACTCATTCATATTGCTTTGTGAGACTCTGAATGTTGTTGATTACATTCGAGGACTTCCGGGAATAGCAAGACAGAGTTGTCGACTACCTTGAAGTTCGATGTCTTCCTTGCTAAGGAAGACAGAGGTTCCAACTACCTTGAAGTTGAGGGCTTGCGGGGATAGCAAGACAGAGACACCAATCTTCGAATCGAGGGCTTACCCTAGTGTGGGTAAGACAGACTTGCTTGATAGTATAAATCAGGGGACCTTTATCCAAGGTTGTTCGATACCCTTCTCTTTGGGTTAAAAGACTTATATCTTGTTACTTGTAGTTTTACTCCTTGTTTTTCCACTGTACTTTTATATTGTAAGGAAAGTATAATATTCTTATATTTCATTACAATTATACTCTGATTAATTTAGATTCTATAAGATTTAAGGTAGAATCTCATATTGTAAATTTTAGTTAAGTTTCAATTTCCGGATTCATATTTTCCGGACCGGTTTTTGGAACCACATTTCAGTTTTAAGTAAGTGCATAGAACTTGAAGTTTATAACTTTATACCTTGTTCCAATTCTACAATTGGTGTTAGAGGTCTTGTGAATTTTCTTAGTTTATCTTTGTTAAACTTAGATCTTTCCTTGTGTAAGGAAATTTTTAAAGTGTACAATTCACCCACCCTCTTGTATATTGAGCATCTACATTATTATTTCGATCCTACAATTGGTATCAGAGGTTGGAAACCTCATACTCTATACCATCCTCACATTTGGTATCAGAGGATGTCTTTGAAATACTTATACTCACATATACGTTTTTCTTGCTCAATTTTTCATTAATCTTCATCCTTACTTAGAAAGAAAGTTTCATTCCGTACTTCTTCATTCCGAATTGTTCATTCCTAACTTTGTCATTCTGAATTTGTTCATTCTGAACTTTGTGGTTACGAACATTTCATACTGAAAATTTTGGTTTCCAAAGTTTTTTATTAAGAATGGTAGGAATCAATGTTGGTTCTATTGAAAATATACACCCTACAAGACCACCAATTTTTGATGGAAATGATTATGAGTACTAGAGAGATCGTATGAAGACCTTCGTTATCAATAATGGATTGGATAATTTTGTTATGATTACTGGTGATTATAAAATTCCTGATAAAGTAGTTAGAACTTTCACTAACCAAGAAAAGAAAGAATATCAACTCAATTATAAGGTACACAACACTTTACTATGTTCAATGACTAGGAATATATATAGAGAAATTTCTTCTTGTGAAGCATCTAATTGTATATGGAAGAAGTTAGAGGTTACACACTTTGGAACTTCTAAATTGATTGAAACTAGGAGACCTATGCTTAGAGCTGAATACCATGGATTCAATTTTCCATATGGAGAACTAATCTTTAAAGTTCAACAGATATTTATGACTATAGTGAACAGTCTTCAGTCTATGGGAGAAAAATGGTTAGATGATGAAGCCCTTGTTGACAAGATTATCAATATTATGCCTAATGAGTGGGAATCAAAGAAAGCAGCAATTGATGAGAACAGGAAGGTCACTCAAATTTTGTTGGATGAGCTATTTGTAACTCCTCTTCAACATGAAACAAGAATGAATAGAGATGGTGATAACATCAAAAAAAGAATGGAAATGGTACTATTTCTTTTACTACAACATCAAATCACATGAAATAAAAGACTCCTAAGAGAGTAACCAGATCCAAGTCAAAGAAAGTTACTTTTCAATCAGAATATAGTGATAGTGAAGTCTCAGAGAATGAGTTAGAAAATATTTCTTGAATGATGAACAAGATAGATAGCTAGAGAAATTTCCAATCCAAGTATAAGAAAAAGGAATGGAAAGATAGGAAAGATGGAGAATTTAATTATTATGATTGCAAAATAAGTGGACAAATACGACCTGATTTCCCAATGCTTAAAAATAAATAAAGTAAAGAGAGGTATTTTGAAAGGAATAGGAAGAAGTTCTACAAAGCTAAATCTAAGAAAAGTCTGAAAGCTAATACTACTTGGAGTGCTAGCTTTGGAGACTCGTCAAAAAGTGAATCTTCAGAATATGATTCATCGGCATAGAAGAATATGGGATTCATTGCTAATACTTCTTTTCCACATACATGTTTTATGGCCAAGGTACTCTCTACTGAGGCTTTAACAAATATATCTCTTGATAAGAATTACTATTCAGAAAATAGTACTTCTAATGAACATACTTCATCCTCTGAAAATGAAGAACCTTCATATGAAGAAGTATCTAGATTTTCCAAGTTACTTGAAGCAAAAAAATTTAATATTTCTAGGAAGTTAGACAAGGAAAATAAAAGGGAAAGAGTTATTAAAAAAGATATTTCAGATCTATCTTCAGATCTTAAAGATAAATAAGAGTGTTTAGAAAATCTTTCTAAAGACCTTGAGAAAGAAAATTCCGATAAGGAAGATCTTTCTAAAAATCATAAGAATTCTATTTCAAAAATGAATGTTTTTGAGGAAAAACCCAACTCTAAGGAAATGATTCCTAAGGATAGGAATTTAGTCATAAGACTAAAAAATGAAATTTTTTTCTAAAGAAGCTCCTTGCAAAATTTACCTCCAGGAAGGAAAATTTTGACAAGATGTATTCTCAAATCAAACCTCATGGAAACACTACTAGAGTATGTTATACTCACCAAAAACCAGTTTTAAAAAATAACTATTTTGTTCCTTCTAAAGCCCCTTTTTACACGAAGTGTCAAAGTGGTGGGAATTGGAAGAAAAAATTTTCCTTAAACAAAGTTCAATCTCTTGGGTTTCATAAAGCTTATTTTTCTAAACAAATGTGGATACCAAAAACTTTGTTATCTAACAATTCCGGATCCAAGAAAGTCTGGATTCTGAAGTCCTAACTTTTTCTTATTTTCATGAAAACATGGAAAGTACCACCAACAATACATGGTATATGGATAGTGGATGTTTCCCATATATGAATGGTAACGAAGACTATTTTGAAAAGATTATCAAAACAAAAGGGGGAAAAGTAACTTTTAGAGATAATGCTCAGGAAAAATTATTGGTATAGGTAACATTGTCCTTCTTGGAAAAAACATTTATTTCAAATGTTTTATTTCTTAGGGATCACACACTTAAAGGAGATATCATTATTCAGTTTATTGGAATGCAAGATCAACTTGATGATATTTTCACAAAATCATTACCCTCCGATAGATTTGAATACATTAAACAGAAGTTAGGAATGATAACCATGAGGTAATACTTTTTCATTAACTTCTTGTTGAACAATTATTCTTACAGTAATAACCACCTTTTCATAGGGGGAGTACATGTGCTTGATAGTCTAACCAGAAATTTTTGCAGTTTTATTTTGGCTTTTTTAACCAAATTTTTCGTAATGAAAATTTCCAGAACTGAAATTTTCGTAATGAAAATTTCCGGAACTGAAATTTTCATAATAAGTTTTTCATAATGAAGTTTTCAAAACTGGAAATTTTCGTAATGAAGTTTTTGGAACCGAAATTTTCGTAATAGAAATTTTCGGAACTCATAATTTCGTATTGATTTTTTCGTACTCATAAATTTTGTACTAAGAGTTTTCATACTCATACATTTCGTAGTGAGTTTTTCATACACATACTTTTCACACTGGAGTTTTGGTACACAATGTCTTTTCAACTTTATGTTTTTCGTAGTTAGTTTTTCGTAGTCAAATTTTTCTTCAAGAAGAATATCACCTATTATGAATAAAATTCCTGGCCAATCCGAAATGTATGATTTCCTTACTTAAATTTTTATAATCATATTTTTCTTACTGGTATTTTCCTGAGTTTTAAAATAATTCGGATTCTAGTTTTCCTTAAATCCGATTGTTTTTCTTAAAACATCAAAAGATCAAAGTCAATTTTTCCTTTCGGGATTTTTCTCAACCATCAGATCAGATCAAAAAGTTTCTCAACCATTAGATGTATTTTGGAAGACCAAAGGTCAAATATATCGCCTATATAAAGGGGACCCCAAGACTCATCCCACATCAGGTTTTCAAAGCATTCACGTTTCGAAGCCCTGCTTCTCTTCTTAAGACGGGTTCCGATCTTTGCAAAGCCATTCTGAATCCTCTATATCTCTCTGTTCTGAATGTCTGTTGAAGAAACATCTCAAGGTATGTCAACTACATAGCCAATATCAAAATGGTTAGTCTTCAAGGAAAGGTTGGTGCATCCAAATTTTTACAACCTTGATTCTATTATAACCAAGAATATCATATTGAATAGTTGGGAAGACGTATGCTTGTACAAGTCAGAGAAATAGGATCCGGTTTACACTGATTTACTGATCAAGTTCTATGAGTCTATTTCCTTCCAGATGGAAGATGGAAGAGTCTGGTTTTTGTTCAAGTCTTATGGTAAGAATTACAAGTTATCTTAAACCAAGGTTGCGAGCTTGGTTGGTTTATCCTATGAAGGGGAAGCTGAGTTTTGCTCACATAAGCTTCCAGATGATCTAGGAAGTTTCAACAAGGTGAAGGCTTTAAAATGTCTTAAACTTAAGGATGATACGACTTCTAAGATTTCTCATCTTACTCCGAACAATAAGATTATACTACTTTGTGTACAAGGTTTTCTCATACCAAGAAGTGGTGACAAGGATAATCTGAAGAAAATGGATATTTATGTCTTAGATTTCTTGGTAAATCTAAGAAAGATAAATTTGATGAGGCATGTCTTGATTACGATCAAGAACATCAAATATGGGAACTTGAGAGCTAAAATAATTATGTACCCTGCCTTACTATCTAAGCTGATAATTCGGTGATTAGAATCCTTCAAAGTTGCATGCAAGTCAAAAGTTCGGAATTGTAAGCTTATGCTAGTAAGTGATGACACTTTGAAGAGGATGAAGATGGGCTTTTCTAGTGAATCCATAGTATTATACCCTCTATATATGGAAGAGGTTGAGGCTGCTCATAAAGATACACAGACTCTGGAACCATCTAAAAAGGCAAGGAAGAAGAGAAATCTTAAGGATGTTATTGCTGATAAAGAATATCCCAAGTCTAATGAAACTCAGTCTGCTCCCCCCAAACCGAAGAAACAAAAAGCTTATCCTGATAAAGTTTCTGCAAAGTGGAGGGAAGGCATGGAGAAGAGGAAATAAGGGGATCCACAGTTTGGATTGGACCCTTCAGAGGCTAAGGCCTTAAAAGAGAGAGTTGTGGTTGAGTTAGAAAAGCAGGCAAAAGAAAAGAAGATAAAAAAGAAATTTTCTGAAGCTGAACTAGTGCAATCGCTTTTGAGAGATACTGAAATAGCTTCTGAGAAGATTCTGGTTCCAAAAATGTTCTTTACAGAACCTTCTTTACCAGAAACTCCTGCTAAGAACTATGTCACTCCGGAAAAATCCAAGGGTGAAGAGGTAGTTGAAGAAGTTGAAAAAGAAGCTGCGAAAGAAGTAGAGGAAGAGGTTAAAGAAGAAGAAGAATAAGAATGTGATGATCAGGATGATTTGATCAAGCATGTAGAAGACTACCAAGAAAAAGGTGAATCCGCAAAATTACCAACTCCGGAAAAGGAAGTTCAGAAAGAAAGTGGGAAGGATGACGATAATCAAGAGGAAGAGACTGAAAATGTTCTGTATGATAGGGAAGAATCTTATGAAAATGATTTTCCTAAAGAAGAAACACAGAAAGAAAAAATTGATGAATATCGGATTGTTCGGTTATTAGAAAGTGATAAAGAATCTCCAGATTAACAACCCATTCCGAAAGCTGACAAGGGGAAGCAAGTTCTGATGGAAACACCAATAAAAGATGTCATCAGGAAGAAAGAGGTTAGTGGTTCATCTAGAAGGAATCTAATTCAGGTTGAGGATGAGAAATCTCCAAGAAAATTATCTAATTCGGAGTCATCTTCTCATGGTCCAGATTTTGTGGTGAAATCTCTAAAGAAGTTGGTGGACACCATTCTGATTTTTCCAACTATAGATTCTAGATGTCAAATGCTGCAACAGAGTATGAATCAGAAATCAAAGTCATTATCCATGGTCATGGATAAGTGTGTGAAGATTGAAGCAGACCATAGAAGTTTTCTTATCAATTATGATGTACACAGGAAGTCTTGTAGCAAAATTACCTTGTGGTCTAAGAAAGTTGAAGAAGACATGGCTCAGTTTGATAATTTTCAGAATGAGGAGAAATATGCCTTTGACACCGAGGATAACAAGATCAAGAATCTTCAGGAAGAGCTGATCATTGAGCAATGAACTCGGAATCAAGAGGTCAGGGACCTAAATGGGAAGCTAAACTCAGTTTCTCATAATTTGAAAACTGAAAGAGAATTTCGGGTTGAGTTTAGGGAGAAGTTGGAAAAGCAATATGATTTAATAAAGATGCAGAAAGAAGTCATGGAGGCTCAGGCAGAAGCTTTGAAAGTTCAAGGGGAAAGGATATCAGCTTTGGAGAGGCAAGCTGAGGAAGACCAAAGGGATTTTAAGAAACTCAAAACCTTATTAAAGAAGCTGATCCCAAAGGAAAAGGAAGACAAATAAACCCACTCCGATCTTTTGTTGTATTTGTCTTTCCTTGTAAATTTTTTTCCCAAATATAATAAAATGTTGTTTGGTTGGTTTTATATTGTAGTGTTATTACTAATCTTTCAGGTACCATATTTTCCATTCCCATGCATTCTTTTTGAAAATCACAAAGGGGGATAAGGAAAAAACTACTGAAAAGGGGAGAAAGACTTAAAATGGAGAAGGAAAATTTTCTAATTCAAAATATCATTAAAGTAAGGGGGAGTTTTCCATTACGAAGTTTTTCATTCCCATGATAATGAAAAATCCACTCTGAAAATTCAGAATACAATCCTTAGAGTTTCAATGCCTAAGGGGGAGTTAGTTGTATTCACTTTCATCCCTGAACAAATGGAGATAAGTTTTAATTTCAATGTCTAATGAAATTTTTCAATGTCTTTATATTCTTTTTCATAAGGATTTTTGTTCTTTCCAAAAAGTGGGAGATTTTTTACTCAATAAGGTTCTCTTTATGACTTTTCCATTCTTTCTTGTTTTGAAAATCACAAACACCATATAATTAAGAAAATCTATATTTTACCTCCATAAGGAAACTTTTCTTCTTTAATGAAATTTATCATATCCTAGATTTTCTTATAAATATCAATATTTTTCTTATGTACAAAAACCAGATTCATATCCAAAACCCCGAAATCATATAATGTCAAGAATTGGAGTATTCAGTTTTTAGGATCCGAATTATGGATGTGAACTGTAATGAAGTTCCACTCCGAATTCTGGATGTGAACTCTAATGAAGTTCCACTCCGAATTCTAGATGTGAACTATAATGAATTTCCACTCCGAATTCTAGATATGAACTCTTATGAAATTTGACTCTGAACTCTTATGAAGATCAACTCTTAACTTTCATGAGTTCGACTCCGAACTCTTATGAAGTTGTACTCCGAACATTCATGAGTTCGACTCCGAACTCTTATGAAGTTCGACTCTGAACTTTCATGAGTTTGACTCCGAAATTTTATGAAGTTTGACTCTGAACTTTCATGAGTTCGACTATGAACTCTTTAGATATTCGACTCTGAACATTCATGAGTTCGACTCTGAACTCTTATGAAGTTCGACTCTGAACTTTTACCAGTTAGACATCGAACTCTGTAAATTCAGATTCTGAACTCTGGTGAAACTAGACTTAGAATTTCCTTATAAATTCAGACTCTGGACTTCTACAGATTTCAGGTTCCTAATTCCTATAAAACAGAATCTGAACATTTTTTTAACATAGAATCCTAATTCTATTTTAGTTAGACTCTGAACTTTTATTTACTTACCCTCTGAATTCTAGTTTTACTTATACTTAAACTTGTTTTATTACAAAATGATGTCATGCTTTCAGTTATACAAAATGATGTCATCCATTCTATTTATTAACTAACGGTTGGTTGAGTGACATTTGTATAGGTCCCTATGAATTTTAAGGAAAATATGACTGTTAGAGGAGGGAGCCGACCGTTCCAACCGAGCCTATAAATAGGAGATCATTTGAAAGAGCTCAACAACAAGTTGATCGATCTAGAGACCACACGCTGTTATGGTGATTTATAGAGAGAGAATCTTTTCATGCCTTGTGCGTACTATACTGCTCGTTCATATTTCTTCGTGCAACTCCGAATATTGGTGATTACATGAAGGAATTACGGGGATAGGAAGACAGAGGTGCTGACTAACTTGAAGTTCGAGGGCTTCCTTACTGAGAAAGACAGAGGTTCTAACTACCTTGAAGTTAAGGGCTTATGGGGATAGCAAGACAGAGACACCAATATTCGAATCGAGGGCATACCCTGGTGTGGGTAAGACAAACTTTCATGAAAGTATAAATCAAGGGACCATTATCCAAGGTTGTTGGATACCCTTCTCTTTGGGTTAAAAGACTTATATCGCGTTACTTGTAGTTTTACTACTTGTAATTCCATTGTACTTTTGTATTTTAAGGAAAGTATAATCTTCTTATATTTCCTTACACTTGTACTCTGATTAATTTAGATTATATATGCTTTAAGGTAGAATCTCATATTGTAAATTTTATTTAAGTTTCAATTTCCGGATTCATATTTTCAGAACCGGTTTTTGGAATCACTTTCCAGTTTTAAGTAAGTGCATAGAAATTGAAGTTTATAACTTCATACCTTGTTCCAATTCTCCAATTGCTGTTAGAGGTGTTGTGAATTTTCTTAGTTTAACTTTGTTAAACTTAGATATTTCCTTGTGTAAGGAAATTTTTAAAGTGTACAATTCACCCCCCTCTTGTATATTGAGCATCTACATCATTATTTTGATCCTACACTTGGTTCCAAAAAATCTAATGTCCTTAATAAAATAGTACCGCAGTACAATCCTTATATAATACATAATTATTATAACCAGTACAACATTGATAGAACACTCAAATGACATAATTCTTTAATAAAAACATAAGAATGCTAATCATTCCTCCTCATCTGTGGTAGTTTCGTAACTTGATTATTATCCAATAGAATCATTTGGGGAATACTCTGATGATTTGGACATTAGTTTGCGTAGTTTCCCAATTCCTTGAAGATTAATCATTGTACATTTGAAACCTTTTTATAACCCTTGTAGTCACGTACTTGTTCTCCTTTTTATCCACACTTATAAAAAACTCTCATTCCTGTCAGGCAAGTTCCAGGGTGTTTCTTCCCACAGTAATCACATATGGAAAAATTCTTCTTTTCCATATTCCCTTTATCCATCTTTCTCTCTTCCATCCTTTTCCTCTCTTGCTTCCCTTAAAATCCATCGGACTTAGAGAATTCTTTACTTATCTTATTAACACATGATACTATTTCTTTATATTTTTAGAATACATGGGAGACAATTTCCCTTCTAAATGTTGGCTTTATACCGTGAAATATGTGATCCTTCTTACTCTTTGGATCATACGTATTGCTGGAGTTCACATTATTTCTATTGGGCGCCATTTCTATACAATTACATACACTAGATTAGTTTATGAATCACAATACATAAATCCAAACTTTTAAAACACTTGACATAAATTGAACAGTTTATGGATATAATCCATAATCATAAAAATGTTGTCTTTGTGGAAGTATATACTCATAAACCCTTAAAAATAGTTTGTAAATAAAATGATAATTATCTTAAGCATATCCCTCGGGAGTGTCGTAACCAAGAGTGCCACAAGGCCCGTTGTCATGCACCAGTTCCCGTTCAAGTCTAGCTCAAAGTGGTGTTTTTGGGTTTTACCCCTAGGTACATATGTGCCAGAGCCAACTCTACCTACTCATATCCAGACAGGGATTTATTGCTCCGAAAACTCACAAAATCTATACAATACCAAATTTCTAAGAAGTTATTATATACTAATCCTCAAAGTCCATCTTAAGTCTATGTGCTTTAATCAGAGTTTATCTTAAACTAGCTCCCAAGGTTTCTACTAAACTTCCTCTGATACCAACTGTAACACCCTGACCCCAGTTACCCAGAGTCGTTGCATTATTACATAACATTGGCACGATCACAAAAGATCAAGTCTCGAAAGAACGATTAGTTTAGTATCCTTGGAATCACTAGATACAATAATAATGTTTACATTATATCATAAAATTAAAATCTACAACAACATATTGTCTCCATATACCACACTCATATACCCTCGTACTATCCCTGCTGGTCATTCATAAAATTATTCTTGACATCCTAAGAAAAATAAAACATAGAAAGGGGTCATCTCAGATGCTCAGTAAGGATTACAATATAGCAGAAACTTAAGCATAGACATTTAAGGCAGTGTATAACTAAAACAAAAACCTTTTAAACTTGAACTTCAGCATAATATGGCAAAGATAAAATGAAATAATGCCATTTACTTATTCACATGGATATTCTACTAGTCAAATAATCACTTGCAATATCAATAACCACTTTCATAATAATGGAATTCATAATGCCAGACTATCATAACCACATAGTTAAGGCCTTGTGCCAAGACTAAAAATAAGATTTTGTCAAGGCCTTGTGCCAAGACACTAGTTTTTCTCATGAGACCTACCGATGCATCGAGGAGCTATAGCGGGCTCCACCTGTCACTTACTAAGTCCAATGCATTCCTCATATTAACAGGTTTAAATATAACATAAACATTCATATTAAAACTAGCATACAAAATTTAAATACTTTATCCATAAACCATGAATGGTATAAAAATAACGCATCCATTTTCAAACATATCACAAAACCCTGAATACAATATGGAATATTTCTATCATAATGAATCATCTTCCAACATTTTTAAGATCCATCAAAGGATATTGACATAGATGAAAATGATATGTAAATCTATTTGAGAGAAATATCCATTTTCATGAAAACATTTAAAAGTCACACAATTTAGAAAGGATGACATTTAAAGGAATTTTTTTAATAAAAGTGTCCCATACCACTTTGAAACTTTTGAAAAGAATTAACATTTAAAAAACATTCATGTCAATATAAATAAATCTTTTAAAACCATTTTGAAAACATGGACATTAATGAGAATTATTTAGAAGAATAAATATTTAAAACATTTAAAATAACGTTTTAGTAAAAAGTACCTTAAAATAATCTCTTTGAAAAAACTTTTATGAAACATGGAAATGGATAATTAATATGTACTGGAATATACTTACGTAAAAACAACCTCGGATAATAATGAGATTGTAAAATAAACCATTACCTTGTACTTTTCCTTGGTAGAGGGTTGGTTTACCTCATGTATAATGGAGAAATAATTGTTATTAAATTATAAAAGAACCATATACATTAATATAATATCATATATGATCTTTTAACATTGCTTTGTAAATAATATCTTAGTATTATCATTGTTTTGGGTGTTAAATGATTCGTTTTCCTTTATATGCTTTGTTACGTCAGAAGTGTTTGTTATGGAAAGGTTGTATCTTATTCATATCTAGAATGATATTAAGTCTTTAAATATTATTTTTAAACATCAAATTAAAATTATTCTTGAATGGATATGATGTGTAATGAATCTCATCGCGTTCATGGAGACGGTAGTCCGTACGTACGCACGAGCGAAAATATCATTCTATTGATATTAAAATAACATATAATAGGATGGTATATCATATATACAGAATAATTATCATGTTATATTTATTATTTACATCAATTGCATATCATTATCATACCCATCCAAATAACAATGTATTGAATAACAATTACACCCCGACATGGAGACGGTAGGCCGTACGTACACACGTATGGTGACATGTCATTCAAAGGATGGATAGAATAATGAATATGGTTGTAAAATATTTATAATAACATCACAGTATATAGAAGATACTGGAGTTATTATTTTATAATGGAAATAATAAAGAATGAATAAGTGGAAGAAGAAAGAAACTTAAAAGAGGGTGGTGAAATCATTACCTCTTCTTCGGGTTCTTCATTTTGATTTGATCAAAAGGGAACTTTAGGTTAGATTTATGATCAAACTAAGGCCTATAGGTTGACGTGAAGGAAGTTTGGAGGATATTTGGGCAGGTTTTGGCTGAACCAAATGGCTTTGAAGGTGTGAATTAGAAGGAAGGGGGAGTACCCTTTTATAAAAGGGGTGAGGGGCACCATAGGAAAAGCTAGAAATATTATATTATAATAAATTCATATTCTATTTCTAATGGCTCTAAACTGATTTATTTCAAAGAAAAGGCGGGTATGGGTCGAAAAAGACTCAACCAATAGGTTTTAGACCGGTTTGGGTTACTTTATTAACCTTATCTTTTAGTTTTAACTCTTAGTTAATTTGTTTGACATTTACCATGTCTCTTTGTATTTTTATATTATATGGTTAATAATATTACTATATACTTAAAAGAAACCCCAAGTGGTTAAGTAACTATACACCTATAATTATATAATTCCTTTGGTCGATCCTTACATTTTTAGGAATATTATATCAATTTATAATATAATATATGTTTTAAAAACTCCTTTATGTCTACTTTAACACTATTTAATAATTTATTTTTGTTAAAGTCGTAAAAACTTTATTAATTCAAAAAAAATCATTTAAGAAATTCTAGAATGTCATATTAACCAATAAAATTCGTGGACATCATCAAAACTTTCAAATTATATTTATTTTAACATTTATAATACCAATACGTTGATTCTTTCATTAATAAGGAAAATATTGCATCATTAATGTGTCATAAATAAATTTAATTATTCAATGTCTAAAAATTATAAATAAAATACAATTATATAGGAATTTTTTTATCATTTAAATGAATTTTTATAGTCGAAAATATAACATATATAACCCTATGTAAAAATAGTTTTTCTAAAAGATATATGCTAATTTCATTTTTGTATTTACTTTAACATTTTTAATATAAAGTGTCATTATCACTTACAAGTGGCTCCATGGGGTTCAAAAATCAACCCAAAGATGCCCAAGGTCAGACATATATCATCCAATAAGGTTAGGATACATTTTAGTGTAATTTAATATTATTATAATATTATTTTTTTACCCTTATTTACCGGATTTACCTTTTAACCATTGTAAACAAAATATTTACAGAAGTAATTATTCAAAATGCCTAAAAATAAAAGATACCTATTTACACAATTTGGACCTCCTGATTCCAAATACGGAATCCGTTTTTCTTAATTCAAAACACAAAAGTGGTAGAAATTAATTTAAAATTAATTCCCGTTGTCAAAACAAAGCGCATGTTTTTATGAAATAATAACTATCAAAAGATTGACACTTATTTATGTCAAATTTAAATTTGAAATTAATTATAATTACCTACATTGTATTAAATTATAAAAATATAATCTAATTATACATCTAACCCATTCAAATGCATAAATTATCACTATTAATTATTTTGATTAAAAAAGTTGTTTTTAATTAAAATTTATTAATTTTCACTATTCAACAAAAACTGAATATTTTCAGAAAAATACCAAAAAATCTCCCTAAGATAAGTTTGATACTCTAAATCCAAAAATTTCTCCCATTTTGAATGATAAAATTCATAATATTTTAAAAAGTGGGTATTACTATTTATAACGGCTACTTTGATAGGTTGTGATGTGTGTTAGAACTCGAAGTTGCGTACAACACACGCTACTGTATTATTCAAAGAGAATCGTACCGTGGAAGATTTGGGCATTACATCAAATCTATATTCAAATGTAGGAACCAAGTAGATTTAGAAATATTTCCATAGGAGAGGTGGATTTTCGAGCTGTTAATGGCACGAGGATGGTTGTGTTATCCATTAGCGATTACCACCTATCATTGCCAATAGGGATGATTTTGGTTTTACATAATATTTATTATGTGTCAAGTGTTACCAACAATATAATTTTTATATCTTGTTTGGAAATGGATGAATTTATTTTCATGTTTCAAGATAAGGGTTGTCTATTTTATAAGAACAACGTATGTTATGGTATGGCACATTTAAATAAGGGTTTGAATGTATTTAATTTGGAAACCCAAGTGTTGGAAATCGATAAAAAACAAACTCACGTGACTCATACAACACCCAGTTGTGGCATCACCATCTCGGTCATGTAAATGAGAAGCGCTTGACAAAGCTCTGCCAAGATGCCTATTTAGACTCTACTAGGCTAAAACAACTTGATAGATGTCATGCATTTTTACAAGGTAAAATGACCAAGACGAATTTCAATGGACAAGGTGAAAGGGCCACAGAGTTTCTTAGATTGGTTCACACAGATGTGTGTGGAGCATTTCCAGTAGAAGCTAAAGGTGGATATTCTTACTTCATTACTTTTACTGATGATTTGAATAGATATGGCTATGTCTACTTAATGAGTTATAAGTTAGAAGCCTTAGAGAAATTTAATGAATTCAAGAATGAATTAGAGAATCAGATTGGTAAGAAGATAAATAAACATCGATCAGATCGAGGTGGAGAATATTTGAAACAAGAGTTCATCGATCTTCTACAGGAGCATGGGATTCTATCTCAACCCACTCCTCCTAATAAACCATAGTGTAATGGTGTTAGTGAAAAGAGGAACTGCACCTTGTTGGACATGGTGAGGTCGATGATGAGTCATGTAGATCTTCCATTATCCTTTTGGGGATATGTATTACAAACTGTAGCATACACATTAATCAGAGTACCAACTAAGGTGGAAAATGGATTTCCATCTGAGTTATGAAATGGAAGGAAACCCATTCCGTTGCACTCATGTGTATGGGCATGCGAGGCGTTTGTTAAGACCTTATTCAAAAACAAACTAGCACCCCGAGGCATGAGGTGTATCATTATAGGATATCCCAAGGAAACGAAAGGATATTACCTATATAACCATTCATATGATAAATTGAATGTCGCCAGACAATCCAACCTTCTTGAGAGTGAGCTCATCCTCAAGAAGGATTTTGGGAGAAAGATTGACATTGACGAAGTTGTTTCTCAAGATGCACAAGAGTTTGTACAGTAACAAGTTCCATAGGTCCCCATGTAAGTGGTTCCATAAACACATGTAGTGTGAAGGAGCTCAAGAGAGGTAAGGGAACTAGAGAGATTTGGTTTCCTATTCACCGAGGATGGTGAATCATTATGTTTGGACAAGGATGAAGCTCTCTCCTACAAGGAAGCAGTAGGAAAATCAAAATATGCAAGATCTCTAGAAGCTATGAATTTTGAGATGGATTCCATGTATCAGAAAAAATTCTGGGTTCTGGTCGATGATCCAGTTGATGTAAAGCCTGTTGGATGAAAATGGGTATTCAAGAGAAAACTGGACATGGAAGGTCAAGTTAGAACCTATAAATCAATGCCAGTGGCTAAAGGATTCAGACAACATCAAGGAATTGACTATGACAAAACCTTCTCACTAGTTTCCATGTTTAGATCAATAAGAATCATACTTTCCCTAGCAACTTACCATGACTACGAGATTTTCCAAATGGATGTCAAAACAGCATTCCTTAATGGGAACCATCAAGAAGATGTCTATATGACACAACCAGAGGGGTTTGTGACACCAGGTGAAGGCAAAAGTATTTGAAATTGCAGAAATCCATTAATGGATTAAAGAAATCATCAAGGACATGGAACATTTGATTTGATAAATCCATAAAGAAATTTAAATTCATTAAGAACGAATTTGAGCCATGTGTTTGGTTTATTGGGAAAGTGATCATTATCCTAGTAGTATATGTTGATGACATATTGCTTATTGGAAAGGATGTACCTGTCTTACAGTCAGCTAAGGACATGTTGAACAAGTGTTTCTCCATGAAGTACTTGGGTGAAGAAGCCTACATTATAGGGATCAAGATCATTTTTGATAGATCCAAGAGGCTTCTTGGACTATGTAAGGTTACATACATTGACAAGATACTAATGATATTTATTATGGAACAATCCAAGAGGTTATTGGTTCCAGTGTCACATGGACTACACCTTTCTAAGAAAATGTGTCCACAAACTCAACAAGATAAATATAGAATGAGTAAGATCCCATACGCTTCAGCTATAGGATCCATCATGTATTCCATGTTATATACTCGGATTGATGTTGCCTATGCACTAAGCTTGGTAGGCAGATATCAATCAGATCCTAGAGAACATCATTGAAATTATCTTAAGACTATCCTTAAGTATCTGAGAGGAACTAAGGATATGTTCCTAGTGTATGGAGGAGATGAGGATCTTGTCATCAGAGGGTATGCTGGTTCTTGTTTTCAGATAGATCAGAATGATTTGAAGTTGCAATCTGGATAGGTTTTTTGTCTAATTGGTGGACCTGTGAGCTGGAAGAGTTCAAAGAAGCCAGTTGTCGCTGATTCTACAGTGGAGTCTGAATATATAGAGGCATCTGATGCAGCCATGGAAGCCATCTGGATTTGGAACTTTATTCAAGATCTTGATGTGGTTTCTAATAGTAAAGACCTTGTCACATTGTATTGTGACAATACTACTGTGGTGGCTCTTGCAAAAGAACCGAGGTCACATCAAAGGACTAAGAACATACTCAGGAAGAATAACCTCTTGAGGGATTTCTATCAAAGGGGTGGAGTTGTAGTGAGAAGAGTTTCCATGGAAGATAATGTGACAGACCCCGTGACTAAAGGATTATCTCAATAGATGCATGAATATCATGTGAGATCTAGTGGGTTAAAGGTTTCTAGCAGTTTGATCTAGTCCAAGTGGAAGTCTTTTGGAGTTGGTGGCCTAAAACCAACTACTTTGTAATTTATTCATTAAATAAATACCTTATCACATCTTGATTGTTCTTCTGCATGATAATGAATGTGATAATGTCTTAAGGATAACTGTTGCATTAAAGGGTCAATGAGGATCCCAGCTATGATGAGAACCTGGAAGTTCCATAACATTGTTTTGAATATATGTTCTATGGCCGAATAATGTTATTTGAGGGACATAAATAATACAGGCCATTAGGGGTGAGGACTCATAAAACATTGAAGCACCTTCTCATGGTGTGCACCCTTGGTAATATCCAGGATGATATTATGAGAACGAGACCTGCCTATAAGAAATCCACATTTCATTGTGTCATTGGATGTTCCAATCTGCAAACGTGTGTATTGGTACTTATACTTTGTGATTATTATTAATGGGAATTGAAACTCATGCACTTAGATGTTTTGATGAAAACTTTGATGACACACTGTTCATAGAGAGGTAGGATACATTGGGTGCATCACGAGTAATACTGCATCAATAGATAATGTGAGAAAGGATTTGTCCCCTCTATTCCATAACAGATGTAGATATCTCATGCCCTTTGATGGAATTGATATAGCCTATGGAAATCCATGGCAAGGTTAGGAATGGGAAAGTTCAATTCCAGAAAGATAAAGAAAGAATAATCAAGCACATGGGTTGAAGGCACAAGCATGCAGCCCACTTGATTCGAGATATCATGACACAATGAATATATTACACAGTAAGCGTTCATATGAGGTGACATGTCAATGCGGCGTCAACCTCTTTCTATTGGATTCCTTGACCCATTGCTAGATAGTAATCTTGGACATTAGGAAAGCCCGCCTAATGCCAATGAGAAAGAGGCCTAGAGGGTCACACACTAAGTACGTCCATTTATCTCAGTTAAATATTTATTTAACAAGTTAAATAAAGGTTATTCCTAACTGTGGTTTAATAATTATTTAAGGATGCCTGATCACATTTATTTTGACACTAGTTATTCGAGAGAATATATTGTGGATGAAATAATATATATTTATTTGCGATTAATTCAGTTACATTTATTTAAAAAATAAATATCCATTACTCAAGGTCTAATAAATGTTCTGTAGGAAATAAAAAAATGGAAAACAAGATAAACACGTCGTGTGCATTGAATGTACATGTCGGGTAGTTTTCATGGAAAACGAGTACACATTGTGTATTAATGGTTACACGACATGTAGATTTTCCAATAGGGATTTTGAGGACATAATATTGTCTTATTAAATGATATTTATTATAATCAGTGTGGGCGCATGTCCAGGAATTAATCATTTGACATTGGGGGTTTCAATAAGAGTTAATGAAATAAATGAAATGCGTAACCCATTTTTTTATTGTCATAACTCTATAACATCAAACACGATTTAAAATATCCTCACAACCCTAACACTTTTCTAGTGAGAATCATTGTGCAAAACAATTTTGGAGATTTCTCTGAGGGCCGAATGAACTACTTCCTCTATGAATGCTCTCAAGACCAAGAGAGATCCACCACCACTGGATTAAGGTGACCGAAGGCGGACATCGCAAGCGAAGGTTCTTCTGCGCTAGCACCCAGAGATACCTTCGGCGATGTCCAGAGATACGTGGAGCACATGTGGATCACTTTTAGAGAAATCATACACTAGGATTCTATGACGCAATGACAGATCACACCGGATCATGACTGTAGATATCAACAAAGAAATAATTCCATCAAGGTAATTCTTGGTAATTAATTAAATTAATTATAACCAACATATGATGATCCTATCTCTATGGTTCTGGGACTCCCTCTTTTGTTTTTCATTCTTCGTTCTATTCTGATGATCCTGCGTTTTACATCGTGACAGATCTCGGATTGATTGTTGTTAACGCTAAAATTAAAGTTGTTCAAACCTGGCATTGCGCTTCTACTGCACCCGGAACCTACATAAGCTAGCTAGACACCATACACTAGAATAAGGGATTTCATACAAGGATACTAGTAAATCACCCCAAATACCATGACTTATTTGGGGCCTGTTTCATGTAATAAATTTCTTTTCCCCAAGGTGACTTCATTCTCT
Organism: Viscum album; assembly: GCA_963277665.1. Classification (NCBI taxonomy): domain Eukaryota; kingdom Viridiplantae; phylum Streptophyta; class Magnoliopsida; order Santalales; family Viscaceae; genus Viscum; species Viscum album. Next base: position 479,111,565 of record OY728130.1, on the reverse strand, counting down.
AGTGGGATAAAATAGCCAATATAGGAAAAAATGATCTTTTTGATCATAAAATACCCTACCTAACATAAATAACAACTTTGGAACATTCTAGTCCTAATTGAGATCACCATAAACTGATTTACACATTAAATCATCCACCATCACCCTTTACACATGATATTTGTATCAATATATAAGGGGCCTCCAACATCATTATCTGAGTTACAGTCATCAAAAACCATTTTTCATTCATTCATTTCTCATTAACTAGATCTATGAACCTATACCTCATTAATTGAAATTAATTAATTATAGTTAACCCATCCATAAACACCATAATATTTTTTAGTTAATGATATAAGAAATATAATCGGTCAATTATTACATGTAGAGACCAAAACCTGTCACATCCCTATGATAAAAAACATGCCTTTGGAACTATTATGATCAAACTTCCCATGAACAATCCATCAATCAATCATAAATTTTGAATGAAATTGATGAAATCCTTTAGAAAACTTAGTGGGTGATTTACCTTTATCAAATGAATATGATATGTCATTCATTCATCATTAATTCCCCTCATCTTATTGTTTCATACATCTTATCTTTTATTGTAATAGAGTATAATAAATTTATATATTTTTAGTTTAAATTTTTTGTATGGGATTTCAGTTAATATGGGTAAAATTGAAATTCAAAATTTCTAATAAAAAAATTTTGATCTTGAAATTAGATTATCAATATGATGTTTAACCTTGGATAGTAATTTGATGATTTTCTATGACTTTTTATTTATCGAGTTGAATTGAAACAAGACGCCTCGGAGCGGCTTCTTCTTTCTCTCCCGCGGCGCATAGGGTTTCGCCTCCGACATCTGGTCCTCCCCTCTCCGGCCATTTCACCCTAGCTCTCTTCTTCTCTTCGAGGAGGTCGACGGGTCTGGAGTAGTCGGGGGAGGGGGGTCTCGTTTCCTATTTTCCTTTCTTTGTTTTTAAGCGGCGATCGTTCTCTCTTTGAGGTTCCCGGTTGAAGATGGCGTGATGATCTTTCCGTCGCCTCCCTGTGGTGGAACTCTTCGGATGTCTTTGGTATTCTACGCGGCGATCTTGGGACCCATCCTCCTTTCTGTGGCGGATCGTTGCGGGCTTCTATGTCGCTTTTGATCTGATTCGCGGGCGTAAGACCAGTTTGTTCAACGGCATACTCTACGGAGCGTTCAGGGTTTGATCGGTATGCGTTGTTGGCCTACGGCGGTCGCCCAGCTTGTGGATTTTTCCCCTGATTCGTGGTGGCAGAGTTCTTTGAGGATCTGCGGGGGTCTTTCGTCGGTGGTTGCGGCGGCTGAAGTGGGGTTTGTTCGTTTATTTTCTTTGTGATGTTTGCCTTTTGTTGTGAAATGGTGTTTTCGTCCGTTTTCTGGGCGTGTGGGTTGCGGCTCTCATCGTTGATGAAGGAGGTGATGATGGTGTTTGTTCGACGACGTCGGATGTGGTTTTGCGAATGGATTAATGTCTGTGGGGTGGTGATGCTGAAGCTGATGCCGAGGGGGAGTATGCTGGGCTTTCCGTCTCGAAGACGTTGGAATGGTGAAGGTGGCGTTTTCTGGTGAAGTCGATGATGTCTTTTGGATCCGCCGGTGATGGTGCTCCGGCGACGACAGTGTTCTCTGGTGATGACGACAGCGGTGGTTGTTTCAAGGCACATGGTGATAATGGGGACTGGTAGTTGACTGGATGATGTTTTCGACGTCGGCAGTCTCGAGGTGGCTTCGGAAATGATGACAGGTGATTCACGGATCTGGAAAGCGGTCTAAGTTCGGGTTTTTGAATTTGAAATGCTTTGTGGTGATGGCGGGATGTGGTATTGAAACTTGTGGTGTTCAGTTCCCACTTTTCCTTAAAAGTGGTATTAGAAAATATCAAAAAAAGGATTTGGCCATTATTTATCGAGTTGATTACTTGTAATAATGAAATTTACAGTAAAATTATTTATTTATATAATTACTATTTTATGGATTACAATTATAAAATAAATAATTTTGAATTTGAGATAATTATGTGGAGTAGATAATATAAAATTATTATAGGAGTTGAGGTAAGATATTTTTATGTGGATAACCTAGAAATTTTTTAGAAATTCAAATTATGAAATGAATGAGTAGATATAATGGTAATGAAAATTAAATTGTTAATGAATGGTTATAAATTGAATAATGGGATAATTATTTGATATGAAACATTGTAACCAATTTTTTCCATCAAATATATTTTCCTCTATGTTCTATCTTAATGATTTCTTATAAGGAATTGTGAGTCTTGCATAATTAAAAAGACACATGGAAAAAATAGAATATATGGGAAAGGTGAACATTGAAGAATTTAGGAATTGAATTCATCATGAAAATGAGTATTTTTACTCACAATTCTCTTGTCACTTATAATTCTTGTGAATTTATCAGAGTTATGATTTTCAGTGTTTGGTAAACAATTAATAATATTTTATGTGAATGAATATAATATAAATTGAAATAGAAAATGGATAATCAATATGAAACTATTTTAATTATTATTCTAGTTAAATAATTTAAATGTGATGATTTATTAAATTATAGATTAACATTGAAATCAATAATTTTGGAATTGAAATGTGAATATGGATTAGAAAAACAATTCAATGATAATAAAATTTGTATTGAGGAAAATGAATGTAGATTGATAATAAAAAATCATAAATGGTGAATAAGAATAGGAAATTTTGGAATTGGTGTCAATTTATAATTACAATTAATGTGTGAGTTATTTGATAAGTCATTCACGATGGAAAGTTTTGTAGTTATTTTTTTGTGAATATGAATGGATATATTTTTAAAAGGGGAAAACGTCGTAAAATGTGGTTATGATGAAATAAGTGATAAACATTGATTATGATTTACTATTAATATTATTATGATTTTTGAAGATGATTTTGAAGGATTATTAGTGAAAACATGTGTTGAAATAAAATATATATATAATATGGTGCTTTATTGAATGTTTTTAGTAATAAATATTTGGCATGGAAGCCTACAACATTTTATAAAGTTATACAATAATATTCCTGAGACCTACATAGACCCCATGAAGGGGAGGTGTAAAATTGGTACTATGGTATGACATAATGTTATACGGTCATGACACTTATAATTAATTTTCCAATGTTGAATATTTAATAAAAGGGGAAATAAGGTGTAATGGTTTCATTCCATATTAGCACGAGGGTTAGGAAAATGAATGAATTTTGTAATCTACCTTTTGTGATGAAATGATGTATTTTGAGTTATCTAATATATAGAGATAATATGTGTGGTGAATGTAAAATTATATATTACTGGATAAGAGTCTATTAAAGTTCTACACTCCTATGATATGAGTGATTATAGCAATGTTGTGAATTACTACCAAGGATATATAGGTGATTAACCATGGTAAGAACATGGTATACATATGTGGTTCGATTAATTTACCTATTAACAAGAATTTGTTGTGAACTAGGTGGAAGAATAATTATATTATAGAGGTATAAATCCATTAATTTAGTGTTGTAGTGAGGTGTAATTTTTTAATAGTTATGTGATAGTGAGTTATCATTCATGGAAGATTGTGGGATACTTTAATGATGTTGATATTCATGGTGGAGGTAATTTATTTTTTAGTGACGTATCAAGTTAAGGATGGGAGATTCTTTTTGGGTGGACACCTATCAATATAGTTATACACCCCAAGGGTGATCATTTTCCCAACCGAAATGGGTTTTGGTGAGGACTATCCCTAACCTCTGGTTATTGATGTTATAATGAGATATTTATGGGGGATAACAACTTCATGATGGAGATGTGATTGTGATTTATTTATGGTTTTATAGATATTGGTTTATGTAGATTCATTTAGAGAGTTCTTTAAGGGTGGATAAATATTTATTTGTAGTGGATATGTTTCATTGAGGTCAATGGGGAGAACACAACTAGAGAATATTATAGTGACATCCTTATGGGTGTAAATCTATACGATTTTTATTTTGGAGTAATAGAAGTTATCATTATTTTAGTGTTTATGTAGTTTCATGGGAGGATGAGTTTCAATGGGTATGGAAATTAATGACTTTTTGGCATGGAATGGAAGAGGATGAATGGTTGATTATATGGGTATTTATTAAATATTTTATTTTATTTACTCTATCCAATAATGAATTTTTTTTAATTAACATGGATAAATTAGAGTTATGTGGTGGAATCCATTGATTATATTTATATTCTCACACATACATTTTATATATTATTTTTTCTGATTATATTGATAGAATTAGTGATTGTGTCAAGACTTTGTAGCTCTAAATGTAGGAGATTAGTTGTTGGAGGAGAATTGTAATAACCTTACATGTGGTATAGAATAGTTTATATAAAAAAATTAGAAGTTTTTTTGTTTTTTTATCACATTACATGCCTTGGCATATATTATTCTTGTATTCTGGTTAGTAATTACATTTATTATTGATAGTGATAGGAAATTTTCATTTTTAAAGGTAAATTCCTTCCCCATTCAAGGAGAAAAAAATGGAGAGGAAGATATGTGGTGTGTTGGATAAATATACCACCCCATAGCCAAATCATTTTTCAAATTGGAGGATCGTGAACGGTGGCAGACCATGAAATTCAATTCAAGATTCAATATTTCAAAAAGGATGTAGTAACTCAGTGGGTACCTAGTGGCTAGAACTAATTACCTAGTGGTACTTTTTCTATTTGGTGGAGTTCCATCAGGTACTCAATGAATCTCAATGGATTACATCCCCATAATGAACACCACTAGGTAAACCGATGATCCTATACCAGGTACATGATGGTAACTGCAGAAAAATTTGTAGGTTACCACCTAGTCCTACCTTTAACCAAACACCCTAAAATTTTATTGTGGCCTCTAAGTATCTATAAAAAATACCATGGATATGAATAAAAACTCAAAAATGTAATTGGAATATCAAATCTAAGAATAACCCTAGTCCCAATTCCTAAATATTCAAAATTTTATAGTTCAACCAGCCCATAATGATGCAGGTTTTTACAATGTTGAACTCATAAAAGTTTCACTTGATGGTATTAAAACCTAATTTTAGTAATTAGTGACATATAATGTTTAATAAAATATAAATCTTAGAGTATTTCAATGACAATTAAAGATTAATTAAAAATTACCCGCAAATTTATCCACATAGACATATTTATGAACACAATAAATATTACATTCTCCAAGATTTTTATTTATTACAAATCTATAAGAATGGAAAAAAATTCTCTCTATTAAGTCCCTAAAATATGGATTCCAACATTAAGTATATGTTTATTATCATATATGATATCAAAATCTATTAGAGAACCTCTAAAACCTGGCTCTTATAACCTCATATTACCGTATATGAATTGCATTAATAACTTTATTAAAAATAATTACCTCCTAATGTACCCTAATATATGTGGAATTTTTACATGGATTGGAGTAACATATAATGGTAGGATGTTGATAATTATTTATAGATTTATCAACTCTTAATAAATATGGGATCAAAAATAATATGTTAAAATCTTCCACCCAAGTCAAAATATATTAGCTCACATGTCCATTCCCATTAAATGATACACCATAACATACAGCCATACCAGAAATAAATCAAAGATATATTGTGAAATTATCATAAATTTAATATAATAATCAACCCTAACCCACACATATAGCTTGTGGTGAAATATATTCTTTTTCTAAAAACAATTAACTGAAAACAAACCCTAAATATTTGGAATCATTAAATTTCCAATAATATTTTTAACACCATTAATTCACGTGGAAAAGAAAATAAAATCTATGAAATTAACATTGATAATGTACCCACCAATGATAATCATGATCAAATAAATCAATTTTATGCTTTCCTTATTAACTCACATAAAATTATATAATATATTTTAGTGAGAAAATAGAGAATTGACTTACTCAAAGTAAAATAATGAATTAAATGGATCAAAGACTAACATTTGAAAACAAAATTATTTCAAGAACATTTCAAAAATAATATTTACTTTCCTATTTTAGTTCTTGAACAAATTAAGATAAATATATGTTTGAAGATGTTAATAAAATCAATAGAGCGACTCTGAATTACTGAACTGAAAAATACAAAGCATATGTGGTTTAACCTCATAGGGATATCCTCATTAACATCTATAATGAAACATCCCATCTAAGATTCCACATAATGGTTTCCAGATATGGGTTCCACAAGAACTCGAGTGGGTATCCCTAAATTCCAGAGGCTACTGACTAGTAGTGAGGGCCTATGGTGTGTCTTTGAGGATGATATGAACTCGCTGATAAGAGTGATGAACCACAATCTATAAGGATTAAATATCAACAAAAGAATGCTCCAAATGACTGTACTAGTAACTCGACATAGCAAAAGAAGTACCAATAGACAAACAATAGAAGAAATAAAATAATAATCATCTGTGAGAAGTAAACAGTATGAGGAAACAAAATGATCAGAATAGATAAAAAATGTGATGATGATATGTCATGTATCTATATAAAAGTGTTCATGGGAAACCGGGGATTCAATCATATACCTCTAGGTAAAAAAATATGACAAATGCCAAACATAGCTACTATTGGAATCTTGAGGATAGGATTTATCCTTTTCCCTCATTCTGGATCCTAATAATTTAAATCATTCATTGGAATTTGGTTGATTCCCTTTGTCCATAACTGCAATCATGAAGTCTTATTAAGAACCAATGGAGGCCCAAGTTGGGTGTGATATATAAAACAAGTATTCCATAAATAATGGTGTCTATATTAATCCATATCCCTCAATATAAAATGAATCTTGTTCTATTGATAAATGAAATACAAAAATAAATAAACTGGATTGGGTTCCAAAAATGACACCAGTCCATTTCTACCTACTTCAATCTAGGATAATTTATTTTAACTATGGTATCCCATGAAGGTAATGTGAGATATATAACATGTATAAGGATTGACTGTTCCCATTTTTTCCATTGATTATGGCAGAAGCTTCTCTAAGAATTCAATTTCAATGGTTCATGTATTATTTTAAAAAATTATTTATGTTTATCAATAGCACCTTGATCTCTTCCAAGACATTCTGAGTGGGACCTAAAGTATCTATATAAGGGATCTATAAATAACCAATACAATATAATTTCATCGGAGCATACCAATGAATTAATTCCCACGTGTCGCTCCAGGCATGGTGTGTTAAAATCATGAACTAACCGATGAGTTTGTACATGGTATCAAATGTAGGGGCTCAAGCCTTTACCATGGTATGGTGAAACCATCACACCGCTAATATTGTCCACAAAGTCTCCCTATGGGAACTGGTATCACTCATCTAGAGGTAAAAAAGAGGAATGCATGAAGATCCCATCCATGTCATAGCTAGTGTACACTACAAAAATGTATAGAATTCATTAGAAAAACTAACTAAGGAACAGTGAGCCCATCCAAGGAGTCCTTAAGTTAGGACCCACTGTATCACCCTCATCAGAAGGTGAGGATGTGTCTAGGATATAAAATACATATTTTTCAATATATAATAATTCAAAATATGAAATTCATATTGGATAAGGAATTCCCATTGGGAAATCCATTTATGGAATAAATCAGAAGGCACATGGCCTAAACACTTATCCAATTCAATTAGTTCATCACTTTCATTTATAGAATGAAGGTAGGGCCTAACTCATGGATCCTAGTTTAATTTGACTTCATCACTTCAAGGTATCAATTATTAAGAAACATACCTCACGGAATATTTATATTATCTAAGGAAAGAAAAATTAAGCCTCAAAGGTGGATAATTCAAATTGGGGTGGAATAATTCATGGTGATCAATGATTGTGGTTTAGTTACCTCTCGCAAGGTTCTAATATTGAAAGGTAAAGCTTTCAATTTAATTTTTTTATTTTTAAGAGGAATCAACAAAAAGGGATACCTCACAGAACAACGATGCATGATATAGGATGAAAAGAAATAAGGGAAATAACCCAGACCACCTAGAATTTCCATATAGTGAATCCCTCATCCAGGTTCGACCTTTGATTCAAAATAGAGCAGAATATTTTATAGAAATCCTAAAATTACTTGAAAATCAGGAAAATGATATTGGACCAAAATAGAACAATAGAGGAGGAGTGAAACTTGATATAGAATGGAGATGATTTTATAACTAACCTCTAGTATTCTGATGGATCTAATGGAGATAGAATTATATAATAGATGGATGATTTATATTGAAGCCTACCTTTGAGGTGGATGAAGCCCTCATGCATGTAGATAGGAGGAGACACCTGCTGGAAATGGGTAGAGGAAGAAGAAAAGTGGCTAAAAGATTAATGATGAGAAAATTTAAAATTCCCCAACAAAGTGAGGGATGAATTTTTTGGCCACATGGTTGGCCAAAACATGAAACAACTATATTATAAGACATGTTCCAAGAGGAACCTCACAAGGGCAAGGTGCATGGTTTGGTTAACCATGCATGGCCCATGAAAAATGACTTTGTTTAAAACTATATGTGTTCCACACAGACATGTGCTTGGGGTTGCATAGTTTCATACAAAATATGCTTCCCTAACGCCCCATTATCTGAGTAAATAGGTTTTAGAGAAACCATATGGGGTGGGAAACATTTTGTCTCTTAACAGTGCATCCCATTCCATGTCTTCATATTTTGGGGCTGCATGATCTGAAGAAGACCCGAACACACTCAGGACATCCAAGACTCCACTTGGTAACATTATTAGGTCCCATCAATGTAATTTAAACCAAAATAAAATGGGTTTTACCATTTGGAAAATACTTCATGTTACAAATTCCCATCCTTAAGATATATCATCCTGACATTCCCTCTTGAGGGTGGTAGAATGTCTTCTAAGAAATGTTCTTCCCACTATGCATGAAAAACAACCTCCCACTCCCAGGACTCATCATGTTCGCATCTCTGATGCCATATCACATGGACTATAGAAACATACTTTCCTCGAAATGACTTCATGATCCAATATATGATATTTATTGAATGCTACTCGAAGGATGCATCACTTTCCTTCTTAATATCCTTGGGGTCAAAAAATGAGATGTTTTAGGATAATATCATTGATGTCGCGATACATGAATGATGTCATGCATAGCATGGCACCATTTAGGTAACTGAAACTGATAGTATACTATCTTGAATCTCTCTGTAATATCTAACATTCTGATATAAAAAGGATATTACCTTCCAAGTCTCCAGCTTCATCTATGACCAAATCTGGGGGAAACCCACATAAAACTTTGATGTCCCACCTCAAACTCCGGAGGTCGGCGATGATGATTGGTATAAGACATCTGTGTGGATTTAGTGGTATCCATGCACTTTTGTATTTTTTTAACATTCTCTTAATACTCTTAAAAAAGATATGGAGCCAATAGATTTGGCTTGCCTCCCTCAATCTAGCATAGAAGTAACGGATAAGGCATACCATAAAGGGACACATCTGAAACCATATGAATAATTTCTTCAAAAAAAATTCATTGGAATACTCAACCAGAGGAATATGATTTTCCCATGAACCTCAAAAATCAAGTATGTGTTCCTGAATCATATTATCCCACACCTGTATTGTATTTTCATACTAATTATTGGTCTAAAGGTGATATGTTGTACTCAAGATAACATATGAACCCTGGTGACTTTTTCAACCCTTTATTGAACCATGACGTAAATTGGGCATCTCAATCAGAAATTATTTAATGGGGAACACCATGATGGAGCACTATCTCTTGAATTTAAAGCCTCCCAACCTCTTCAATAGAGAATGTACACTTTATTGGTTGGAAGTGTAAATCCTATTAACTTTCAAATATACTGCATCATTTCCTTGTGGGAATATAAAAAAACCTATCATGAAATTCATATTAACGTCATTCCATTTCCAATCTAGAATGGATGGAGTGTATAGAATTATAGTTGGTCATTGGTGATCTACCTTCACATGCCTATAAGTGGAACACTTCGTAATGAAACATGATATATACTTCTTCATACCTGGCCACCAATACTGATGGCATATATCTCAGTACATCTTGGTAAGACTAGGGATAACTTTCTAAACATAGGCATGAGATTCCTTCATAATCTCTTCACTTATATCAGATTTCACTGAAACACTCCCACCATATAGTATAATATAATTCTCAATAAAACCTAACCTATATGATGGTTATCTCATATGATGATCTCCCTAAAAATATGGACCTCCTAATTTGATAACATTATCATACAAACATAATCTAGAAGGGAGGATTCCACTACTAAAGCTACTAAAACAGGCTTCATGTGTTGTTACAAAACCTCCATGTGAAAAATAGAAAATATGGACATCAACTCCCACTCACTGCTGGCCACCTTGATGGCTTAAATCTTAGTATTCGTGTTCAAGGAATTAGCGATGAAATTCACCTTACCAGTTGTGTATGCTAGATCAAAATTAAAATATTTCATGTGCTTTAACCAGCTGCACTACGTGAAATTCAAATCTCATTCTGTGGAGATATATTTTTGAAAATTATTATCTATGTAAACAATGAATTATTCTCCCAATAATTAGTTGCACAAAACACATAAGGAATGAACCATAACTGCTAGATCGATGTTATGCTTAGGTTAATTCCAATCATGAGGAATTAGCTACCAAATCTCATACACCACAACTCGATTACCCTACATCATAACTGCACCCAACCTAATCTTCGAAGCATCAAAATAAGCTATATAATTTTTTCCTTACTTTGGAATAATTAGGATCATAACTGATGTCAATCCTTCCTTAAAATCCTAAAAATCCATCTCACATGCTTCGTAGTAGGTGAATTTCACACACTGTATGGTCAATACATTATGTGGTCCTTATTGGCATTAAAAATAATTTATGAATCACCTATAATATCCCATTATCCCAATGAAACCGAAAATATCTAACATTTTCTTAGTTTGATCATGGGAAACCATGACACTCTCCTTCTCTGGGTCATTAGATATGCCTACGTCAGACAAAAAAAATATAAACCTCTAATTGAACATTACTAATCAAAATGTGGAATTTACGAATCCTTACATATAGCTTATGCTCCCTCAGTCTATTCATCATGATCTTATGATGATTGGAATTGTCGTGTTTGGGGCGATAATACACTAAGCTTTCATCTGTGAAGACTACCACAATGGAATCATGATATGGTTGGAAAAAATGATTCTTCGTATCCATAAATACTACCAACATGTTTTTTAGGTCAAAAGAAATAACTAGATACTCACACAAGTAATACCTACTCTAAAACTCTATATGTGTTATGTCTGATGGCCTCACATGAGCCTGACATCAAATTAACCTTGGAGAAATTTTTTTCTCATGGATGATGGTCGAATAGGTCGTTAATACAAAAAAGTGGATACTTGTTGTTCACCATAAGAACGATCAATCAGTGTTAATCAACACACCATCAAAGGATACTATCCACCTTCTTGGTGAAAAGGATAAGTGAACCCCATGGTGATGTATTGGGTTGGATAAAACCATTTTCCTCTAAATCACCCAACTTCATCTTGAGTTCCATGAGATCTATAGTGCCATAATATATGGAGGAATGGACCCTGTTTCCACACCACGAAAATTATTGATGGTGAAATAAACCTCTCTCTTAGGAGTTAATCTAGGAAAATCATCAAGGAATACATCCCTTAAATGATCAAACATATGTGGGAATTCAATAAGATGGAATCCAAGATCTCTAATAGTGAGAATGTCCATCTGGGTTGTCTCTCTACATAGACCAATACACCTAGGTCCAGCATAGCATGGATGGATATCCCATTCAAGCTTATGGATATACATTCTGCCATTGAATGACGTGAAATAAACTCATCTATGTTAGCAACCACCATTCGATCAATAAGGCATAATCTAGTCCATATAGAGAATGACATCAAATCCAGTCATTTCTAGGATGAAGAAAGTTCACATAAAATGGTACCCACCTATTTCTAGGTGGAACAACATGAACTACCATATAACCACTACTCAAAATCCTAACCGTTTGAAAAGGGTCACAATTCCCCTCTAATATTCTACCACTAAGACTAGAATTCCAATAATTGAAACCGATAGAACAGTGTGTGATGAACCAATATCGAAAAGGGTGTAAACCAAAGTATATGATACAAAAATAGTACCTCTAACTATATAAAGACTTGGATATACTCATCTAGTGTTTTTTTACTTCATATGTGTCTTGAACCACAACACTGAGACGTTGCTTGAGTACCCTTATTTGGTCCACTCTGCTTTCACTGTAACTCTGAGGCCTGACTGCCTCGACCACAACCATCATATTTGGTAAAAAGGCCCTTGGAAGACCAAATTCTGTCCTGATGTGGAGTCGTGGATCCTTCACAAGAAGGTGTTTTTGGGAAAAAAACCCCACTCACTTGTCTCAAGAGTAATTGATTGGTACAAATAATTGAGGTTACTCATTCTTCTGCATGCCCGTCACTCAATTGGGTTCCTCGTATACAAGGGATTTTTATGGTCTGGCCTTCCAAACAGGTAAAACACCACATTGTTTTCAGTTCATGCCACATGGTGGGTACTTCCCCCAAATATAGAATTTAAACTCTGCTTCCAACAACTGGATAATCCACTAATCTTCCGGGAAGCATAACTACCCAATTTCACATCGCCTGATTCCATCAGGTTTCACTTGGGGATGAGGACATTCTTCATTATATCTAAATTCTATGTTCATCTAAAAGACATTAACGTATGATTAGATGGAATATGAAATCCCATAGTTGAATTTCCTCTCAGTAGTTACATCTTCTATAGACAAGGTTAGTGGAAAAAAATAAAATTCAGTTAAGTGAATTGAGGATTCCATCACTGACTTTTCACCTTAGTGAATGTTCATAAACTCCTGAGGTCGATCTATTCTCATGGTATGTGGGAAGGATCAGTTGAAAAATGCTACCTGGAATTCCGTCCAAGACATACCTTGATGTCGACCAGCCACAGTGAGAATTTCCTTATAATTTATGGTTGATCCACGTTGAATATAGTCTGCAATATTGACCTTCCATAATGTAGGAATCTTAATATGCTCAATGATCGATATCATGGCCTCATGAAATGACTCAACGTCCAAAAGACTATCAAACTCTAAAACATTTATAGGACGCCATTGTTGGAACTCCCGGTCATTTCTACAATATAAGTGGTAGATCGGGGAGTGATTTGTATAGACTATATGAAACGAAAGAAACTATCATGGAACTAGGCATCAACACCCGATGGAAGATCTACAGGAGGTGCTTCAGGTGGCACTAAAAGAGGTACATTGGGTGTCTTATGTACCACCACATCCTATGTGATATCATCTACAAACTCTTGGTGTACAATATGAGGATTTTATAGTAGAATAGATCTAAAATATCGAAGTCTACTCCATAAAAAATATTTTTAACTGATTGGGAATTTAGTAAAGAAGGGATATGTACAAGTCAATCCTATTAAAGAAACACACCCCTCAAAATGCTCCTCGAGTTAGGTCTAGGTGATAATAATGACTCATAAAAGGGTCACAAAGACACAACCTAACGCACCATACTTAGGTTCGGTCCAGGTGAAGTTCATGTACTACGCGGTAGAGGTTCTGGTATATGGATGGTCAAAGGCATGGTATGTAATAAAAAACCCTTTACATTTCCTTTGTCATCACATCGAACAGTAACATTTTTATTTTTAAAATTTTATATTATTTGTTCTCATTCTTATTTATTTAAATATTAACATTGCAGTCCTGTTAATAGCATCACCAATTCCAAATATATATGTGTCCAGACTCCTAAAAAAATTGAATTTGGAATGAAAAGTAATTGTGGCTTGACCTTGACATCCAAAATCATGATAAAAGTTATTATACATGGTGATTTGATTGATTTAATTTTGTTTTCAATGTAGATTTATTCACCTCTTATTATCCCTTTTCATTCATTAATCAAACCAGGCAAAATTGTATAATTGATTAATTAATGATTGATCCTATTCTATATAGGAAACACCATTTAGATTGATTTGTCAAAATCAATTGAACCAATTAAATAATCCTACAAGAAACACTAGAACACTTCATTCCATATCAATCAAACAACATACAATAATTAAATTCTTAACAGGCAATGCATGCTGATAAGTAGATATTGCATGGAATAATATATGACATTAAAATCCAAGGGTGTTCGGTATGATGCCTGAACTTTGTATTCACTCATGTACTTTGGAAAAGGTAAAAGACATCACAATAGAATAATAAAATTTCAAATTAATTTCATCATCTAAGGGTTAAATCCATGAAATCATAACAATGAAAGTAATAATAACATTTACCCAATCCATGAATTTTTGGATTCCCTGGTAATGGGATTGCTACTCCCAGACACATCCTCATTAACAATTTACAATATCCTAGTTTCTAGTCTAAACTCACATAGTAATAAAAAAGGAAATCCCATTTGTTACCACATTGTATCATCCCACCCCGAATTCCACTTAATTATTCATAGATAATACGGACACAAGACCTCCAACACACCTCCTAGAATTCCAGAAGTGGTTGACTAGCAGATAGGGCCTAGGTTGTATCTATGAAAAAACTATCCTCTCATTGATTATAGTGGAGCAAAATAATTTATAAGGAATAAATATCAATATAAACTGACTCCAAATGAACAGACTAGTAACCTGCCATAGCGGAAGTAGTAAAAGAAAAAATTCCATATCATAAATAATATAATAATCATGTAAGAGATGTAAATATCTTGAGGAAACTAAATGATAAGAAAATATATAAACAATAATGAATATATTTAATTTATCTATACAAAATTGTGCATTGTAAATAGGGGATATGATCATATACGACATGAAAAATAATATTGCAAAAACAAAAAAAATGTTAATACTATAATCTTGACCAAAGACTCGGTCCTCTAAGCAATAATCCATCATAATGTTGCAAATAAAACATTGTAAGCTATCCACTTTCCCTTTTCCATACCTGCTATCATAAAGTATTCTATGGTACCTAAGGTTTTCTAAGAAGGTTGTGAGATATAATCCATGTTAGGCACGACCAATGTTGTCTAGATCAATCCATCTCATGTAGTATAAAATAAATAGGGTTACATTGAAAAATAAAAAATTAATAAGTAAATAAATAAACTGTACTGGGTTCCAATAGAATACCTATCAATTTCAACCTCCTTCGGCCTAAGCCGATGTGTCTAAACCAAGATAACCTCCGAAGGTAAAGTGGGCGATATAACATGTAAGAAGATGGACTGGTCTGAAGCTTGTGATTGTTCTTAGATGAAACACCCCTATTTATCCAATTTCAATGGTTCATTTATTATTTAAAAATAGTCTTTAAATTTAACAAGAGAACATTGAGCATGTCCAAGGTGGTTTGGGTGGGACCCCAAGTATCCCTATAAGGGATCTGTAAATAACCAATTACATAGAACACATTCCAAGGTCACCCATGAATGATGTCCCTTTTGTCACTCTAGGAATTCTGTGATAATATCATGATCTAACCTTCGAGTCTATCCCTAGTATCACAGTAGGGTCCCAATTCACTCTTTTATAATAGTGAAAAAATCGTGACACTGATCACTTCCATGGGGTCTCCCCTCCGGAATTGGTGTCACTTATTGGAGGAAAAAAGTGGAATGCATGATGAGCCAATACCAGTTGTATCTAGTGTCTCCCAAAACCTATTAACAATTCATTAAAAAAATTAAATATGGTAATATGAGCCTATCCAAGGAGTCCTTAGTTCGGAACCCCTTGTATCGCCATCAACATATGGTGAGTATATGAGTTGGTTAGTAAATCCACAATGTTTAAAAAATAGGTACTGAAAATATGAAAGACATATTAGCCTAGCCATCCCCGTTGGGAAATACATTTATGTTATAAGGAATAAGGCACAAGGCCTAATCTCCTGACCAATTAAATTACATCCAAATTGAATTTATATAATGAAGGTAGCACATAACTCATGCCTTTTCATTAAATTAAACTCCATGAACTCAAGGTATAAATTATTAACAAAAACCCATTAAGGTATTTTTAAACTATCGAAGGAAAAGGAAATTAAGCACCAATGGTGGAGCACACCCATTGTGGTGGCATAACTCAAGGAGATAAACTCACTAGGATGATTCACCACAAGTTAGAGTCTCATTTGGAATGGTTAGGGTTTCAATTAAATTTATTTAACATCTAATAGTCATCACCAGATCATACTGGATCATATCACAATAGATAATGATATAGTATGAAATGAAATAGTGGGAAAGAACCTAGACCAACTACCTTAGTTCTTTATATCTTCCCTTGTCTAGCATTTACATTTGATTCAATCTATAATGGAAGATATTATAGGAATCATAATATGACTTGAAAAATAACTAAAATGAACATTCACCAAAATAGTTCAATAGAAGAAGATATCAAATTGAATTATAATAAGATAATTGGATAGGTTATCTCTATCATTCCATTGGATTTGATGATGATATATTTAGATGACAGGAAGAGGAGTTATCTGAAATCCTACCTTAAAAGAGGATGGGGGGTTTTTGAATGTGGATCGGAAAAGATACCCACTGAAAATTGTTAGAGGAAGAAGAAAATGGGATAAAATATTAATGAGAGGAAAAATAAGAAATTCAAACACACAGGGATGGGTGCACAGTTTGGATGAAAAATTGGCCAAACCACGTACCAATCATGCTCCAAGACACTATATAAGAGGACCCTCACATGGGATAGGTGCACAGTTTGATTAATTGTCCATAGCCTATGAAAAATTCCTCAGTTAAAAACTATAGTTTTCTCCCATTAGAGTTCTCCTAGAGAACAAGGTTTACGACAATCCATGTGGCCTCCAACACCTTACTATCTAAAGTGACATACTTTAATGATTCTTTGATTACTGGACTATATAGTTTCTCCAAACTATGTGGCCTAGTCTTTCTCTTCATGTTTCGGGGCTCCAAAAATGCCCCAGACACCCTCCACACCTCCATGATTTCACTAGGAAACATTATTATGGACAAAAATGAAATTTAAACAAAAAAGGACTATACCTTTGATAAAAGTTGGGACTTTTCACCTACATTCATTACCATAGATATGGTCTCATTAATTTCATAGCTAACATTTATGAGGTTAAAAACATTTATATGATATGAAACCATTTAGTGAACCTAGGGAAGATGATTTAATTGAACTATTCTAAAATATTTATGGAATATCAATCTATGATACTCAGTGGGTGTTGTTAATTTCTTTTTAAATGGAACCCATATTCACCTAAAAATTGTAGATCCTTAGAAAATTTAATTGTAATGAAAGTATGATTTTTAATATTTTATTATTATCATCATCTATCCTTTAGAACATTTACTAGTCTTTTATTTACACCTATTATTTCCTTAGGGATTACTAATACTATTTAAATATATATATCTAGTGAATAATTTTTTTTTTTTAATATTTATTCTTTACATAATAGAATTATTCACTCTAAAGAAGTGATTTATAGCCTTATAAATATATTATAAACTTATTATAATCTAAAACTTTCAAAAATACATTAAAACAACATCCTTAAACATTGTTTATGTTTTCTTAAGCATAATTGTTTTATCATTTTAAGTTACATACATACCCCCACCTATTTTTTTGTTATTATTAACGGACCACCATTAGGTTCTTTAAGAAATTTTTAAGGATTAAACATATAAACACCCACCTAAAAAAATTATATATAATATTTTTTTGAGGTGATCAAATATAGTCGTAATAATATTCTATGTGTTGCCCAGATATCTTATTTTCATTCCTTAAAAGTGAAACACCATTATACACATAGTATACATCATCTATCATTTTTTACATAACGATGTGTTAAAACCCCCAAAACTGTGATGAACTACCTCCAATTAATCCAAAATATTATTTTCCTTGTAGTTAACTATATAAAAATAATTTAATAATTGATAAAAATTATTCTCTCAATTGAATAAAAATTATCCAATACATAACTAATATGACTAGAGCCTCTCGTCTGGTTACCAACCATGGTTCTCCCTTTCATAATGGTAAACCAAAATATTCACACATTCAAATTCCCCTAAAAATTTTGAATTTAAAATAAAAAATTGAATATATATTTCATTATATCGGTGTTAATCTTCAACTAATAAATTTTTTTCTCCCCACTCACACCTTCTGATACATAGTTATCTATCCTTTACACAATGGAATTCTAAAATATTTAATTTTCTCAAAGGAGGCTCTAATTTTTTACCCAAAAATCATTATATTATAATAATAAAATTATATTATCCCATCAATTATGTTGGTATCAGAATTTTAAAAATCAGTGACCTTTACAAATATTTCATTCTCATGTGATTACAAATAGATGTTAATTTGTGACTCCTTTATCATCCTTCAACTTGATCATATTAATATCTTAGATACTATGACTCACAACCATTTCTATGAAATCATAAACAATATTTATTTACATAAAACATAATTATATCTTACATTACCCCATGGAATTGTAAAGCTATTGTTAACACTTATATTCATGTTTTTCAAATTAATAATAACACCTTACCCATTGAATATTATAACTATAAAAAAAATTCAATATATATTTTAGATAGTTTTTTATTTCATGCAATGAATAGATTACTAATCTAATATTTTTTTACATATTTAATATAACTAAAATCTTTGTGATCTTTTTTGAAAACATATTGTTAATATGTTTGACTAACATGGATCGATCACACAAAAATAATTTTACATTTAATGGTGTTATAAATTAACAAATATGTTCTCAAATATTTTATTTTTTATATGATTGATCTTATTTAGTGATTATATGAAAACTAAAACATAATATGATATGAAGTTGTAAATTTTAATTTTAACTCAATTATAAATCATTTTTACTTACATTTTCATATGTTCATTATGGATCATTATCTTAAGGGAATATTTCATAATAAATTGAATGATTTTATCTCCCTTAAAATTTATTTCTCATCAGTAGATAATACCATAGTGAAATTCCTTGAATTGAAATTCCCAAAATAAAGGTTTTAGTAAAATACATATTAACCCCTCCAATAAATTTTGTGTCATAATAATTTTTTTCAAAGGAAAACATTAGGTAAAATATAATTTTTCACTAAAACACGTGATATTTTACATGATTTTCTACTCACATGTTGCATTAGAATAAATAAAAAATCTTGTTATATGTTTCTCATTCAAATAGATACTCAATATTTCTTCACATTTATTCAAAATAAAAACATCACATGAGTCATATTCTTCCTAGTACATTTTTTTTAAGTTTAACATAATTTTTAATTTCTTAAATAAATCATAATCACTCTATTGAAGGCATTAATCATGATAGGTATTTTTTCTTTTAAGTTTTAAAATTTAGATATTGATGGCCTTCTGGAAAATTATACAGATCCCCAATAGTGAATTAGAGGATAAATGAAACTTAATCAAACAAATTATATTTATTTTTTCATGAGTATTTCATGTAGAGGAACAAAAATTAGACATGTATTCCATGATTATTTCTTATCTTAATAGGGTAATAATTACTTTTAGAGGATGGTGAACCATGGTGAGATTAAATTTTCTTTTCTTATTATTTTTATTCTACTAAAAACAATAAAGATTAAAATTTTAATTCAATAAACTCTTATTAAATTATTAGATCTATAATATGTTTTTAAATGTATAATTTATAAAATAATTCATCAATAGTTATCATAATTATTTACTTGATTCACCTCCAAAGTATTGGCTAATTTAATACACAGATACATCTTAGCGATGTCATGTTTAAATAAATAAAACACATTCAATTATATGGTTTAGGAAGGTCACACCTCACCTAGTATCACTACATAAAATTTTTTATGATTCAACCATGTCCATAGATAGATCACTACCAATTTGGATAACTTAAATTATTAATATAAATAAATCACATGTTGTCATAATAAAAACATCAAAAAAATCACTATGAAAGAGTGTGATCAAATTTTTTTGTTTCATCTTCTTAATATTTAATATTTCAATGAATATTCATCATATTATTCTTATCATAGATACATATTAGTTTCCCAGATCATTTATTGTCATCATAGTAGAATTTTTCTTTAAATTGTAGATTCTTTGAGAATTGTCAAATCAATCCATGTGGAGTTTCATATCATTTTATGTATTTGAATATAATTCTTGAATCATCATACATCAACTCCCAAAACATATTCATCTTCAAATACCATGACCCCCTCTAAAAAATATCATTTATTCAAGATTTATGATGATATCTCACTACCCATAGATCACACATATTCCAATTGATTTCAAGACAATAATATTTCTCATGTAAACTCAAGTCATATTATTTATCATAACATGTTATGAATAATTTATAAAACATTTAGCTTTAAAAATAATGTATCTCCCTATAAAATGTATATCCAATAAATTTTTCTCCCTATATGACATATAATTTTTAGAAAATAAATTTTTTTTAAATTTATATGGTACATAATAAGATCTTTAGCCAACAAAACATTCTTTAACGACCAAAAGACATTGATCTTCAACCCATGGGAACACATTTTAGATACCAAAATTCTATTTACATATATTTTTTATATTAACATAATATTTAGAGCAACCACAAAACATATCCCCCACATTAAAAACTCATTTTATCTACAAAATATTTTGTGTTTAACATGTAAAATTTCTACTTAACCAGAAACATTTCTCTCACAGAACATATCACACTATCCAAAAAAATATATTAAAATGGAAAAAAGATTGTTCTCTAAACAAACACATTATGATGAACATAGTACATATTAAACTAATAAAATAACACATTCATATTAACTAAAAAAATTATCCCATAGAATATTCATTTTTATCCCCTATACATATTGGCATAACACATGTCGAAAAAAACCATCCATGCCATAATACATATATTTATGTTATAGAACATTTAGTTCATCCACATAAGATATCATATAAATCCACTTTATTTGACCAAAAAATATATGTATATCAAAAAATACATTCTTCTGAAAAAAATAGTTCTTCTGAAATAATAAATATTTCAGTACCAGTGGAAAACAATATATAGAACATATATCTAACACCAAGTCCAATACATATTTTTTCTTAAAAAAATTTTAAAAATAGCTTTAATATATTATAAAAAATCAAGAACATCTTATGGAAATAATTTATATAAAATTAATATCGACCAAATATATGGTATCAATAAACTCTCTTTTTGGATTCAGTGGAAGCCATATATATAAAATCTACATATTCACTAATGTTTCAATCAATTCCCAAAAAATAAAAAATCAAGAAAACTTATATGAACTTTTGAGCATATTATATATTAAATAAATATACCCATTTGGATATATATATTAGTAAAAATTTAATCTCAATAGGAAAATACAAGAAATTCATTACTTAATTTATATTCTAATATATATACAACCATTTGGTAATAAATTTAAATAATCACAACATTTTACCCAGTAAGAACATTACATTAAATTAACCATATATAACACTACTTGAGTTATGATAAATATATAATATAATATTTTTTGTTCATAAACTAAAGAAAATTCATGGATTACATACTTCACTTCAAAAACACAACATACCCACCCACAAAAAATGAAATCTGCATTCGAATTAAATTTCATAATGAGAAGATTTTATTTAAAATAGTAATAGGGAGAATGGTTTAATCCCCATAAGAGATCCTATGGAGAGTTGTTATTTTACATCCATGTTCAACCTATGTATTTAAAAAACTGAATTGATTTATTTATAATGTTACTTTCTTGATTAGAGGATAAAATGTTATTTAATTTCATAATATTATTCTCAATTTTATTTTTAATTAAGTGATATTTAAACACTTTGATTTTTTTTGGAATATAATAATGGGTTGATTTTAATTTAAGTTACTAACACTAATATTATCACATAAAATGGAAATAACACATTTCCACCCAAATCCTGAAGTTGTTTTTTTATCCGGATATGTTGTATACAAGTACAGGTGGAAGTTATATTCACTTCCTGTGTTTTACTCAATGAAACACAGTTCAAATTCACACCCAACAAACTTATTAAATTTAAATTATAAAATAATACACCTATATACGTAAATATTCTATATCCAATTGATTATCCCCAATATCCATCTAGGGAAGAAAATTTATTATAATCATTAAAATAACATAATGATATTCCAATTTCATTATCCCATGGATATACAAAAATATTATCTTTACTATAAATATATGACTCTAATTTTAATTTCCATTATATTTAGAAACTAATAATATATAAAACATAATTCCAAAATGTTCTTCACAGAGTGGTTATAATATACATTGGACTACAAAAAATTTACTAATATTTAGTGGTGTTTATAATCTATCTAACATTGTACTTAGTTATTTTACTCCCCACATGAAATGTATTTCTTATAAATTGGAAATAATATATTTTTAAACACTAAAAAACATTTGTAGTACACTTTTTATAAGAGATAAATGTTTCAATCTTATATTGTGTCCCTTATAGTTCATAAACAAATATCAACTATCAAATAAGAAACATTTCAAATTCCCTACTCATAACCTCAATAAGGTAAGTGTGTATCTCTGTTTTTTAGATCGAACCAAGATTATATCGTCAATATATATATGAAACATCAATGTTACTATGTAATAATACTTCACATATATATGGAATCCCATGACTCCTTGAGTAAATTCTAAATTATTTATAAATGAGAGTAACAT
Source organism: Viscum album (assembly GCA_963277665.1). Lineage (NCBI taxonomy): Eukaryota > Viridiplantae > Streptophyta > Magnoliopsida > Santalales > Viscaceae > Viscum > Viscum album. The sequence goes on along the minus strand of OY728130.1, from coordinate 479,088,462 downwards.
TTAATATCATGTTCAAGGTTTCAATTTTAAATCAAATAAAATCATTAATTAATCTATAATTTTTTTTAATTTTTATATATTTTAAACTACTCATGTTTTTCAATTTATTATTCATCTTCAATAATTACATTCATCAATGTTTATTTAACGTACATGTGAATAACATTTAATTTCCTCTATATTGATATAGATAATACGAACATGAAATCTTTTAAACATTTTATAAAATCATAGTTTTATTAATATTCCATCAATATATCTATAAATAATATTTATAAAAAAAATTCATTATTTATCACATTATCACAAAGGTTTTTTAATTTCACTTGATACACCCATTTGATATTTCTTAAAATATTTTTGTTAGGTGAGATGCACTATCCAAACAAGTGCATTGGGTTACTACAACACATTACATGGGGGTTATAAGACCGATACACATGGACTACACTATCTATTCAATAATTATAATTTCTTATATAAAATGTATAATATATTAGGTGGTTAAATTTTTTAAATTAATGCATGATAAGTATAAATCATGCTATAGTGTGTGGGGTTGAGTAGGAAGACAATGAAAATGAATGCATGAAAGAAAAATGATAAAATAATGGGGAGTTTGGGTTAGAATAATTGTATAATATAAAATTTCACAGGAATTTTTGAACCATAAATTATATTATAACTCAATACCATATTATATACAATTATATATTATTATTTCCTTTGAACAATCAAAATTACTATTTTGGTCTCTTATTCAAAATAAACTAACGATCTTTGTAAAAATCATTTGTAATTAATTTTTTTCTTGATATTATTTATAGTAATTATTCAGTCACTCAATAATTATACAATGATCCTAAAATAAAAATAAATTTATCCCTAGAAACATATTTATTGTTTCATAATTAGAGTGAAAAAATAACTACAATTTTTTATTAAGAATGATTCCCCTATAGGGTTGATGATATATTATTATCTTTCTCATCATGTGACTCCACTCCATTAACATGGGATGGTCACCCCTATCAGTTCACATAAACTTTTATGTACTTATTCATTGTTATATATATATTATCTCTTTATGTGATCATCCTGTATTAGTAATTTTTATTTTTATCAGAATGTGTTTAAACACATACAAATGAAAAACACTTAAATCCCATTCCATTATAAAAGTTATCCATTACCATGCACCACATTTCCATTTAATCATTACTACGGATCTACTACTACCTAGAAATACTATTAGATGGATATTAATTTAGTTTTAACTTTGTATAAACATTTTCATTTCTAAAATGTCGTCCATGAGTAAAATTAAATTAATAAATGAAGTTTGTATCCTTGGATTTAATATAAATATAATATAGGTTATCTTACATATTTTAGAGTGTTCTTTCGATTCCATGACAGATTTGTAAAAAAAAAATCAAGTAATGTTGTATTTTAAAAATAACTCAACATCAGAACTATAAATCATCCTCTATTAGTATTCAAAACTATCCAAATCCTCAATACATGATGAATCATAATGATATTACCACCTTGAGAGAAAAAGAACAATTAAAATACCTTTCAAGAGAAATAATTTATAAGGTTTTAGAAGGATCCCTATCTCCATGTTTTTTCGGAAAAATAAAATTAGCCTATCATTATGCTAAATTTTTTTAGAATATAAGATATGTGAATGTCGAATATAACATCCACATATTGTTCCTTTCACACCCAAATAAGAAATTGCCTTATGTCCTTTGATAGAACCTATTTTTGTTTGATATATTCACATATGATGAGTTTTGAGTGCTTCACTACCAGTAGGAGTGATGTAGAGAGTGTTTTGATTATCAATCCATGTATAATAATCTTACACAATTCAATAACATTGTGTTTATAATTATATCTTCACTGCGTTTTTCTTCTGGATGTGTAGTCGGGTGATTAAATTCTCTGGAAATAATGAAGATAACATCATCCATCCATAATTTTCATTACATATATCATATATATATATAACAAACTGTATTTTATTGGTTTTTGACATAAGTAGTTTCATCTCCTTATCAATATTCCTAAGTTATAATACTTTTAATTTTATCTTCTTATCGTTATCTGTATTTCCATGGTTCATTAAAATATAATTGGTCCAGGCTTCTATTTTTCAACATGAAAACATATCACCAATGATTTATTTGCTAAAATCATTGAATCTCCCCTCTGTTTGGAAAACTACAATGTATATATTTGATTGTTTATAAATTTATATCCACTGGATCCCAAAACATAACAATAAACACACAGTTGAATATGAATTACATGATCAATCCAATGGGAACTTATGGGAGTTCACATAGCCCGAACATATAAATCCACCAATTATTAACTCTTTATATTTAATAATTATTAACAATGAAAATTAAAAACAAATAAAAATAATAAAAAATCATGTTTCCTCATAAACGATGATTGTAAATTAATTTTAAAGGATGTTTTTAAACAATAAGATTTTATTTACATATGCATATAATTAAAATATATTTTTTTATGAATTATATTTAATTAAAATTTATTTCTTATATTTCAATAGATAATACTTCAATCCCTTCATTTTTTATAAACAAATGAAAATAATGAAAGTATGATATATTATAATACTATATTAAAAGAAAAAACAAGTGTTTTGAATACTTTACTATCCAAGATCAATCCCTACAATATTATTATTCCTCCCAAGTTCACTACTTCACTCAAATAATTAATAGGGAATAAGATAATAAATTAGTATCAAAAAAATTATAAGATAAAACCGATCACCAAAAATGATACTCCATCATTCAAAATAAACACCCATTATTTTATTATTAACATACCATCCTTTAAGAGAATAATCAATTATGATGGATAGATAATAAATCAATAAATAATAATTCATTTTAAAGGATCTATAAAAATTTAAATAATAAAAATGGAAAAAGAAGAATATATGAGATAATTTAATAAATTCAATTATTACAAATTTCAAATTCATATCTTCATAATCCAAGTTCCATCCATTCTAAATCTCACTAGAATGTAAAGAATGTCAAAAGTCTCCAAACATTTCTAAAAAAATACAAATTATATAAATTTATTACTACAAAATAAACCGTGATTTAGTATTATATATAAAACTATAATATATACATCACATTGACTTCCCATATCATTTATATACTGACAATCATTTATCTCATTATTTAAATTCAATTAATCCCCAAATTATGGTGCAATAGATTTGGGTTTTTCATATCTCAAAAATCTATCCAACACAACCTTCAAATCTCATAAATTTGAGGTAGAATACTCAAATATAATTTTCATGGGATTCAAATTTAAAATTTTCATATCACTATGATTATAATATAATGGGTTTTTTCTTGTAGCATAATAAATTATGTACATCACTATCAATTATTACCTTATGGATATGGCTTATCAACTTTATGTTGTCTTAAATTCCAATGAAAATTTTAAATAATGATGAAATTTATTCCCCTGATAGAATAATTTTAACATTAGAAAATCATCATACAATTAAATCATATTTGGAAATTTTTCCATGGTATTAATTCCAATACACATAATATTTTCATAATTTCCAACATTAATTCCATAAAATAATAACTCTGTAATTTAATGCATTGTGGTGTCAATTTTTATTCCAAAAATCAATCTTATCTTAACGTCTCTAAATTCCACCAAAGTATCCATTCTACAAAAAAATCATTAGAATTTATATTTATTTATTTTTATTTGTAATTAATAATTAAAACATTGAGAAATTGAGATTCATAATTTAGAGTTATAAAATACAAACACAATTGTACTTTTTTTAATCTATGAAAAATGTCAACATGTAATCAAAGATAATAAATAATTTAGTAGGTAACAAAATCAATCCATAATATTTATAAATATAAAGATATTATGGAAATTTTGAAAAGAAAAAACTCATATAATCAAGAGTGTTGAATCATTCCTCTTTTATTATTCTCATTCTTAACGATTTTTCTATTTCACTCTCATTATTCTAACATTTATTAATATATATTATCTCTTATGTTCTACATTGTTACAAAATTATTTCACTTACCAATAAAGGATCCTTTTAATGGATTTTATATTAATCATCATGTGCATGAATTCTAACCATGAGCTAAAAATGCATCCCAATATCTGCTTTTAATGATAAAACCACAATAATCATGAAGATTTTAAATTGGTTCATATATATATTTAAAGGTTTTATGGGAAATTAATGAAAAAATAAAAAATAAAGGCACAAAGACTATGTTCAACTCTTCATTACAATGCATGATATATAATTTAAATATCTTTGAATATTTTTTCCTCTTTATAGAGTATACACATTTTCACAAGAAATAGGAGGTCAATAAACTATCTCATACCTAAGTAGGTATTATTAAATAAATGGTTAATTTATTTTAAATGTTTATTATGTTATTTGAAAAAAAATTAGAACCCAAGATATTCCATTTTCAAATTATTTATGCTATTAATGTAATAATAAAGCTTATTATCATTATTTATGGTTAAAAACTAATGATTAAATATAAATTTCTATATAAAATTATCTTATGATGACTTATATATCTCCCTTTTTATATCCCGTAGTGGGAGATATTCCTTGGATTTATCCTAAGTTCTTAGATCTGGAGGTTGATGCTCTAGGTCTATACTGAAACATGTGTACTTGTGGGATCAGTGGCCAACTCCACCCACTCTTATAATATAACAACACTTCATGGAAATATACCCAATTTATAATAGGAATTATAATTTATGGAATGAAAAATATAAATTACCATGGAAAAATAAAAAATATCCAATGTTAAATACTAGTATTACTTACCAAGGAGAAACTATATGTCCTTCTTATCATTAGAAAATGTATCTAGATATTACAATATATGCTCATAGTATGTCATATTCATTAAAATTAGAATATTCTCTATGGAATAATCTTTAGTTCTTCTAAAATAAATCTATAATATCTTATATTATCCATGGAGGACATATCTAAAATCATATTTCCATCCATCTTCTTGAAAGAAACATTCTTATAACAAGATTGGTTGGATCATTATTTGAGATGAATATGGTGATGGAGGTCATTTTGGATATAATTATCACTATATGTTGATGGTGTTATTTGGATTTAGTTTTTTGGTTTTGGGTATGGATGGAGGAGATATAGGATATGGCATTGTTTGGAGTTTTTTACATTAAAAGGTGTAGTATATACTCTTGAAGACATGCATCTGGTCACTTCCTCTTTGTGGGGGAATCCTAATTATTATTTCTTATAATTAAGGAATGATGGTGATGACTTTATAATATATTTAAATGGAGGTTTTTAATAGGTTTAGTTATGTTTGGAGAATGGCGCCTTAGTTCAGGTGAAAACATGAGAAAATATTTGAATACTAGGGTGGGTATAATGGGTTTTTTAAATCAATGTGGTGAACGATATAAAATAAATAGAACAATGTTATGGAGTTATACCTAATTGAGTCAAGTGATATTATTGTGATTTTAAAAAGGTCATATAACATGATAAGGATAATTGATAAAGAGATTCAAAATGGTGGTCACAACTTGATCGTAGTTTGTACGTAAAATTAATATGAATTTTAAACACTTCATGATAATATATATTTGTTTCACTATTATTTATCTACATAGGACCACCAATTTAAAAAAAACATTTCTAACATAAAAATGAAACCATATTATTAGTACATTGCATAATTTTTTTGTATAATTTTTTAATGAAATGATAGTATACTTATGGTGTAATGATAAATAATTATTGTATAATCATTTGATTACCTTATATCATTAGTAAATTTTATTGTTGATTTTTGTCTTGCAACCTGGGTATTTATGACACAATGTCATTCCATGATTTATCCTTTATTGGAATTCAACAATTTACAGGATAAAATTTTAGAACAACATGGTCACCAAGAATAAAATTAGGTTTATTCATTCTTACTAACCTATTGAAGCATGGTTCATGGTAATAATTCCATATTCCTAATTCTTTACGGTCTTATTAGGTTCTCCAGTGTGGAACCTATGAAATTTATTATTATCTAATGTACCTTTTGGGTCATTGGTTACACCATACATTCATGATATTACACTCCTAAAAAAATAATTTAATTATATGGATACCTTGTAACATAATTTGACGGTGTGATTTCTTTAGTGCTCCACTGACCATTTTCCCATAGTTTTTTCATTATTATAATTTCTTCACGTTTAACACTAATACATTTAAACAATTGTGTAAAATATAAATTATACCATATTAAATTATATTACACATTTATTTTTTACATCATTCAAGAATTTAAAATTTTCATTTTTAATGAATTTCAACATTTCTCACACTTCTCCAATATTATTTATTCATCATAGGTGATTTTTGAATGTTTAAGGCATCACGTAAGAATTAGTCAATCCAATTTTCAATGTGGATTTTTTCAAATATAATTAATCTCCCACAAAAACATGATGAATAAATTTCATGTCCTATTACTATACCTAAAAAATATGTGAAATAATTACAAAACCAATAATATTTGATAGTTTATGTTATATTTATAAAAAATTAATAAAAAGAAAAAAACTCGACCATTGGATCGTTCTTCAATGTATATGTTGATTGATCAAACCACATTACAGTTGTAAAATTTTCTCATCTTAAGGATCTAATTCAGAATCCATCTAGTAATATCCATAAATTATTTTTTATCTTCGAGCGATGAATTAGGGATTCCATGTGCTACAACAAATGATTTAATCCCTTAGAATTTTTCTACATGGTCACAACACAATCCTCAGGGTCTGATGGTTTGTATCTATAGTTCTCTCTCTATTGAGATATATAAATGGGGTGGAGGAATTCTCCTATTCTTGAGAGAATCCCAAGAGATATTGTTCGTTAAGTTAGTTCTCAAGTAGAGGATATTTTTTACAACCCAAAGTAAATTCACACAAATTAATTCACATATGAAATCCACATAACATTGGAATACATATAGGTAGGGTTTGTCATTGAAAATCTCAAAAAGATCCATTATAAAATAATAAATCAATAAAATTCACTATTCCATGTAATAATAATAATATATTATTATTATTATTATATTATGGGATTCATAGATTTACTCAAATTAAATATCATCGTAATCAAAAAACATTTTATTATTTATCTAGATGATATTTATGATTACATAATTTTGATTAATGTTCCATCAACTCATCCCACCCATAATTCTAAAAAATTACTAAAACTAATATGAAAAAATATATTAATAGTTTGAGGAAAAATAATATAATCACTCTATAGTTAAAATATATTTATATAATATCTTCATTACTAAATAAGTTTTTATTTAATAAATAAATTTTTTTTGGTACATTGAGAATAAAACAAGTTATAAATAAATATTCTGTTTGATATCTATTCGAATAAATATGTTTCTAATATTCAACTCACATTAATATGGTGGTTGAATATTAGCAATCAATAAATCACAAAGAAGTATTATTCCTCAAACATGAGAATAACATCTTTTCCAATTATAAAATTCAATGTTAACTTAAATAGTATAAAATTATACACTATGTGTGTGACCCTGTAGGCCACTTCCATTTTAGAATTAGGAAGACATTCATATAGATAAATATCATCCTCTAGAAACATGTTAAGGAAAACCTAGAAGAATAAGTTAATGTCGCAACAAAATCAACAACAAGAAAATGATCACTATGTAATATAATCTCTTTTCCCTAATATCTAAAAACACACAAGTTACATTCTTGTGTCATCAACATATGTTCTCTCTATATAATTCATTGATTTCTTGAAATTAACTCATCAACAAAAATGTCCACATAAGTTTAGTTCAATTATTCTATTTCAATCCAAAGGTTATAGATATCAAAATAACTAAACTGAAATACATAAATACTATATTCACTTATTCATTAACACTATATCACCCATGACGTCCCCCATATATCGTAATTTAACATGATTAAATATCATCACATTTCAATGAAATATGTCAAAATACATGAATTTTAATAGAAATTCATAATAATCTCAATTATAAGGAACATTATACATGATGGTATACAATAATATTTAATTACATGTAAATATGTGTATTTCTAATGTTCGGTATACAACAACCCTTCTCTTTATTAAACACATAAACATGATTTATTACATAAAAAATCACTTAATTCAACTCTGAGGATAGATATGTCAAGTGGCTTAGAAAAATTATGATCACTACATAACAACTTAGAAAATAAAACATAACATATTTATTGAAAACTTCTTTTATATGACCACAAAATTTCTTGGTAACTAGCATTACATTGTATACCTAGAGTAAATCCATAAGAAAAGGGTGAGCTATAAAGCCCATTAACGGAGTAAACAAAGAATTAAATGAAGAATTTAATAAATTATAGGCAATATGAATATAAATAGATCATAAGAGAAACATGAACATAAATCCATTATGAAGCATGATTATAATAACATAGCAATGTGCCCAAATGGAAACAACATTTAACATGATATTAGCATGAGCCTAGGCTTATTGCACATGAAGCATGAGTAAACCCACATTGAACTTGAATTATCATGAGTAAACCCCAATTTAACTTGAACTAGATTGATTAAACCCTCATTTTACTTGACATATCATGATAGTAATCTTTTCCCAATGCATTGGATCCCTATCAGGGAACACACTTTATAAACATTTCATTTAATGCATAAGCGTGACACATAGATATTACATCACGGATTCATTAAACATTATAATTTATTACATGAATAAGAAACATGGAATACATAAATTTAAGTCCTAATCCAATAACAATATGTTCATAAAGGTGATTACCCTTGATAGAGAAATGAGTATGGTACTCACTTATACGATGAATTTGGTATGGGAAAGTTTGGTATAACTTCGGAAACATAACGACATCAAATAGAAATTGTAAAAGGATTTTATGATGGAGAAAGGGATATATCATCATTTATACATGAAATGGAAATTTAAAGGGTCATATAACATAATATCCCAACATATTTAATGGTATTTATATGCTTAATATAAAATAATTTCTTGAATGTAAATGAGAAGAGAGATATTTTTTACAGAAATTCATCATGATAACAGGTGTACATGGGAGGAATTAATTAGATAAAAGAGGTCTATAATCATTAAAAAAAATAGGTTAGTATGGGGGGTAATAAATCCTACCCCAATATTTTTATTGAAAATAAATGGGTATAACAACATAATGAAATATAGAAAAAATAAAAATGGAAGAAATCCCTTACTTGGAAGTGTGATCCCAAAGACTTGGGAGTGACTTGAGAGAGGCTTCCTGGGAGATTGGGATGTTGTGATAGGATTATAGAGAGAGGATGGAAGAGGTTAGTCTAGCTCCATAGGTTTTTAGTGAAGAGTAATGGGATATTGAGTGGGTTTATATATGAAAAGAGAGGGGATTATTTATTATTTAGGTTTTGGACACCAAGCATTAAACTAATCAAAACCACAAATCAACCCTTGGGTTTATCCCATGTTTTTTTTCAAATTAGAGTGTAAAACATTTTTTTATAAGGCCAATGTCCTATCATATTAAAATATTAGGTCTTCTTATGTGGAGGTGATTCACACACTCAATGAAATCATTTTAAAAAGTTAAAATATTTTATAAGTCTTGGAGAGTCTACTAAGGCACCATAAAATTAATAAAAAAAATTAAAACCACATTATTTTTAAATTAAAACATATGTTGGATGAAAAAGCCTTTTAGTGTATTTTATTACATTACAAGTTGGTCATTGTGATGTCATAAAACATAATATATATTTAAACTGTAATTAATTTTTTCCCAAAAAATTGAGTCTCAAAAAATTATGAATAATTCACCTTTATATAATTTTGACATTATGAATCCAAAAATGATATTCATTTTATATAAAAAATTATATAAATATGTAAATTTTGACCTTTAAGGTAAAAACCGAAAGTTATCGAAAATTCATGGGTATTGACAAAAACAAATTTCAAACCGTAATAAAAAGTTCATTTGTATTAATGAAAATTTATATGATCATTTATTTTGAATAAAAATTAATTTAGTAATAATATTTAATTAAAATATTATTTAATTCATAAATACATTAATTCATCAAAATATATTTCGTAATTGAATATAAATATCAACTAAAAATATAATTTGTGCTTTAAAAATCATTTAAAAAGTAACCATAATAAAATGAATGTATATTATTTATTCTATAAAAAAATAATTCACATAATCATAATTATAGGTTCTTGTTAAAAAAGTCTTTATAATACCCGAATAATACCTAAGGGTAAGGTGTGTGATGTTGAAAGACTCTTGAGACGGCTTAGATAACATTGCTCGGGTTGTAATCTCTATTAACATTCACTTCTACCGTAGGTGGTTCTGTTCAAGCTTAACGTGTTGATGCTCTGCTTAGGCTTCATCAAGAGAGAAGACCAATGATGTTACCTCCTTTCTGAGCTCTGATAAATGGGCTTCGTATGGATCAATTCTACTGGATGAGGTAATATCTTCCTTTTCATTAGTGAATTGGATTTGTTGAAGACCTGTATTTATACTAATCATGTGATCACTTTTCAATGGATATATTAGCAATGATATCAATTCATAACGTTATTTTAAAATCGAAATACTTAAAACCTATAAAGGGCATATCTTTCAATATAAACTTTTAAAATAATAATTCATTTAATTAGATCAAGGGAAATTTTCATTAATAAAAGTTTGGGTCATTTCAATCTTACCCCCTTAAGAAATTTATCCCTTGGAATTCCTTTTTCCCTCCCTAAAATAGATGAGGGTAACTTTTCTTTATCACTTCCTCTACTTCCCATGTTTCTTCTTCGAACATTTTGTTTCACCACAACACATTGACTAGGGGTGTTGTCTTATTTCGTTGAACTTGTTCCCCACAATCTAAGATCTTCATCGACATCTTTTCATAGGAGAGGTCATTCTCCAATGGTACCACCTATAGACCAAGTACATGTGATGGTTCAGGTATATACTTCCTCAAGAGTGAAATATGGAATATATAATGTACTTGACATAGGTTTTGTGCAAGTGGTAGTCAATAAGACACATTCCATTGCGGTCAAAGATCTCAAAAGAGATGATATACCATGGACAATGCTTTATCTTATTCCCAAATCATATAAATATCTTCTATGGTGATATGAAGAAGAATACCATGTCCCCAACATCAAACTCCTAGCCTTTTCGATGATTATCAGCATAACTCTTTTTTCAACTCTGAGCATATTTAATATGTTGTTGGATGGTCTTAACCTTCTCCAACATGTCTTTGACCATTTATAGAACTATGATTTTTTTCTCCCCAACATTATCACAACATGCCGGTGTTCTAAACCTCTTCCCATACAGGGGTTCATAAGTATCCATTTGGATTTTTGAGTAGAAACTGCTATTGTAAGAGAACTCTACTAGGGGAATAGGTTGATCTCATCCTCCTTTAAAGTCCATAGAGAATGCTCTCAACATTTCCTCAAGTTTTTTGATATTCTGCTCAGATTGGCCATTAGTGTGATGATGATATGCTTTTATGAAGTTCATATTAGTATTCAGAGTGTGTTATAGAATCTTCCAGAACATAGAGGTGAATCTTGGATCATGATCGGATAGAATAGATAGTGGTAATCCATACAGCCTTTGCATAACTCTAATGTATATCCATTCTAGTTGATCCTATGATAAATCCTCTCAAATTACAATGAAGTGTGCAGTCTTTGTAAGACGATCCACAATAACCCAAATAGCATTATTTCCTTTGGATGTCTTCGTATCTCTTTGACAATGTCCATGGTGATGTTCTCCCATTTCTATGTTGATATTGGGAATGGATGAATCATCTCCTTAAACCTTTTCCCCTTATCCTTCACTTTCTCACTTACCAGGCACATTGATGTATAATCAGTGATATTCTTATTTATGTTACTCCTCCAATAATTCTCCCAGATATCTCAATACATCTTTCTGTTTCCTGGGTGTATGGATAAATTCAAACTATGTGCATCATCCAATTCCTTAACTCCAGATATGATGGAAAACAAATTATTCAACCATAAATCATAATTCCTTCTACATTAACATTGAAACCTGAGGATTTCCCCTTTTCTAATTGCATCCACTTTCTTCTGAATTCTCACATCATCCTTTTGATAATCGTTTATCCTTTCCAAAATAAGTGATTGTGCAATCATTTGGGAAAGGGTTGATTATGTTCCATTATTTATGACTCTCATGTCTATCTTCATCAAATCTAAGAATATTAGATACATTTCAATTCTCAACATGATTGAATTGTTGTGTCCTTTCTACTAAGATCATCCACCACCTGGTTCGCTATCCCAGGGTGGAAATGTATTGTTATGTCATAATATTTGATCTGCTCTAATAATATTCATTAGTGCATATTCAAATCATTCAGGTTGAATATAAACTTGAGGCTTTTGGGATCCATATATATTTCATACATCTCCCCAAAGAGGTAATTTCACAATGTTCATAAAGCGAAGATTACTATATCCAATTCAAAATCGTGTGTTGGTTAGTTTTTCTCATGAGATTTTAATTTCCTTGAACGATAGGTAATTAATTTGTCATTCAATATCAACACACAGCCCATGCCCTTCTTCAAAGCATCACTGAAACCCAAAAATATTTCTCCACTTGTGGGTAGTGTGAGAATGAGTGCATTGATATGAACACCTTTCAATTCCATGATGATATATTCTCATTCATCACTCCAATAAAACATGACTCCCTTATGGGTTATCTTGGTAATAGGGTTGGACAATCATGAGAAATTTCTCACAAATCAGCGATAACATCCAGCTAACCCCAAGAAGCTACGAATATATATCCCCGATGTTGGCCTTGGCCAACCCTAAATTTAATCTATCTTGGAGGGATCCATAGATATCCCATTTCTTGTAATGATATTTCCAATTAATGGTAATTCCTTCAACCATAAATCACATTTTTTTTACTTTTCATAGAGCTTATCCTTTTGCAAGGTCTCTAGTACAGTGCTTAGATGCTCCTCATGCTCCACCTTGGTTTGGGAGTGTACAAGAATTTCATCAATAAAGAATACCATTAATTTGTAGAGTTAATCTCTAAAGACTCTAGTCATCAGGTCTAGGAATATTTCTATTGAATTAGTGAGTCTAAAAGGAATTACTATGAATTCATAGTGCCCATACCTTGTTTGAAAATAAATCTTGGGCATATCCTCTCTCTTCACCCTTACTTGATAATATCCTGACCCAAAATCGACCTTGGGGAAGTATTGTTCTCCACGTAACTAATCTAACAAGTTATAAATTTAGGGTATAGGATACTTTTTCATTATTTTGATTTTGTGGAGATCCCAATATTCAATGAAAAGGTGCATTGACCCATCCTTCATCTAGACAAAGTGAACTGGTCCACACCATGGTGAATCACTTTGGTATATAAACCCTTTATCTAGATTCTCATGTAGTTGTTTCTTCTTCTCCTCAAGCTCCTCAAAAATCATACTATACTAAGTCTGGTATTTTAGAAATGACCCAATGTATAAGATCAACCATGAATTCAACATCTCTTCAAGGAGGAAGACCATGAAATTCCTCAGGAAACACTTCAGCGAATTCCCCCATAATAATCATGACTTTATGGATTGTTTCTTCCTTATAATATATCATCTGAGAAAGATATGTGTGATCATAAGAAATTAATATCCACACTTTAGATGACGGTGCTAAACAATATTCATCCTCCTCCTTGCACTTGTATTGAATCAGGGGTCGATTCTCCATATGGAGAGTGATTTCCCACTCATGGAAATTTTTAATGGATTGATATAGATGAAGCAAATCCCTACCAAGAATTTCAACAAATTCCACCAGAGGGATTATGACGAGGTTCACCAGAAGTTAAATCCCCAAATATTTACTATTGAGGAGTTATATTATTTTAATGTAATGATCTCCCCATTTTTCCTTCTCACCAACATTTCTACTTCCATGATTTGTAGTGGTGTTGGGATTGTTCTACTGAACTTTCAGGATATAAAAGTATGCATAAAACCAAAATCAAAAAGTAAATTCTCTATTTTTGAATGAGCAACTAGTGTCCATGTAACCTCTTTGTTTGTAGGGTTCACTTCAGCAATAGTAATGGAAAAAGCTCTCCCTTTCTACCTTGGATGATTTTGGTTGCCTCTGAAAACTCTTGGCATAGGAAAATGGTTTGAAATGTTTTCTAGTTCATTGTAGTTGAAGAAATGTATAATGAATTAAGGGTCAAATGGAGCATTCCTATCCTCTGTCACAGTAGTGGGATTTTCATGTCAGTGAGTAATGACTTGGTTCTTTTATCTTCCACACCCAATTCATTTCCTCGTCCACTTCTGGAAATTTCCAAGGTTCTTATTTTCGCACCTTCGGAAAGTTGGGTGTTGGAATTTCATAGTACCATTTGATTTATCCATCAGACTACCAAAAATAAATTCCATTTTCCTCTTCTTATCCACTTGATATGCCTGAGATTCACATATCTCCATTTTTTCTTTGAGGGAACATCAGAAAATTTCATCATAGCTAACAAATTCACTGATAACCAGAGATTTCCATAGCATAGGTTTTAGCCCAAAAAAGAAGTTATCAACCTTGCATTCGAGGGTAATGAGAATGACGAGGGCATATCTTTCCCACCTTGTGATGTTTTCCTCATACGATCTGATGGATTCGTTACCTTTTTTCTTTAGGGAAAGGTAGTCCCTTTCCATCTTATTCTGCAGGGTGTGAGTAAAATATTTATCGGAAAATATTTCATGAAATCCTTTCATTACAACACCTCAATATCTCTCTCAGACTTTGTATTTTTGATCAATTTCCACCATTGATCAGCTTTACCCTATATACGATAAGCATCCAAAAGAAGATTCTTTTGTTTTAATCATTTAACGATGGGGAATATCTTATCAATGAAGTTTTTCTGTTGTTCAGTGATTGAGGGATCAGATGGGCCATTAAAAGTATGAGGCCTTTGTCTCATGAATCTCTCAATTTATGCTTGTTAATTTTTAGGGTGTGTTGAAAATTAAACTTGAACCATGTTTCTATTCAAAACATGAGTTAACTTTAATAGTATCATGACACATTTTGTGATTCCCACTCCCATATAATTGGGAATCTAATTTGAACAGTCATCACATTGATCTTCGCATTGGTTGTTAGCCTGATTCCTCCTATTATCGGCCATTATCTAGAATAAAAGTATTGTTAGGGGTAACCCTTAAAGTGGAATCCTATGAAAAAAAGGTAAACTTAAATATTACATTTATTTCCTTAACTTATGAATTTATAGGCTTCTATCTATGTTATCCATGATCTACTTCCCAAAATATATTCTTAGGGGATTTTTTATTCCCTTAATAATGGTTCGTACTAACATTATGAATTTACCAAATAATATACCCCATGAGTGTCATAACACAGAGTAAATCAATGCTCATTGTCGTGCACTAGTTCACGTTCGATTCTAGCTCAAAATAGTGTTTTCGAGGTTTATCCAAAGATACATCTATTCTAGAGCCACCTCTACTTGTTCGTATCTAGACAAGGATGTATTTTCATGATAAACCACTTTCTATATACTAAAAAAAATTATGTATTTTTTTATTATAAATAGTCTTATCCCTAAGGAATTCACTAGGGTTTTCTAATCTTAATCCCAAAAATAACTAAACATATCCTCTTATACCAACTATAAAAACCCTTCTCTTTATTACATACATAAACATGATTTATTACATAAACATAAACATACAAAAACATTGTGGGTTGATAGGTCAAGTGTTTTGGGAAAATTAGAAACATTACATAAAAACTTAGAACATAAAACATAACATCTTGATTGAAATATACTGTTATATGACCACAAAATTCCTTCATACTTAGCATTTCATGGGATAACCTGAGGACATGCATAAGAAAAGGGTGAGATATATAGCCTTGTAAGGAAGTAAAAAAGTCCTTACATGAATAATATAATACATTCTAGTAAAAATGAATGTAAATGGAGCACAAGAGAAACATGAATTTAAAGGCATGATATAGTATTATTATCATAACATGGAAATTTGGAAACAAAATTTTACATGATATTAGCATGTACCAAGGCTCCTTGTACATGGAGCATGAGTAAACCCTCATTGATCTTAAATTTTCATGATTAAAAACTCATCAGACTTAATTTAGCATGAGTAAACCCTCATTTCACATGATGTATCATGATACTAATCTTTACCCAATGCATTGGAGTGCTATCAGGGCACACCATTTATAAACATTTCTTTTCATGCATAAGTGTGCCACATAGATCATACAATATTTATTCATTAAACATCACAAATTTTCCAAAAATAAGATATGTTTAATACATAAATGTATTTCCTCAACCAAAAATTACATGTTCATAAGGTTGAATAACCTTGATAGAGAAATGGGTATGGTATTCGCTTACATGATGATTTTGGAATAGGTTTTTTGCGTAACTTTTGCAGCATAACGATGGAAAATAGAAATTCTAAAAGGGTTTTTTGAGAGATAAATGGATATATAATAATATATAAATGAAATGGATAGAAATGGGGTAATGTAAAATAATAACCCAACATATGTAATGGAATTTAGATGTATAATATAAAAGAATTTCTAGAATGTAAATTCGAAAAGAGAAATTCCATACAGAATTTTTGCATGATAACATGTGTACATGAGAGAAAATAATTAGAGATAAAGAGGCCTATAATCATTCAAAAATAAGTAGGGAAGTTTGGGGGAGGTTTTAAATCATACCCAAAAATTTTTTAATTGAAAATAAATTGGTATAACGATATAAATAAATTAGGATAAAAATAAGAATGGAAGAAATCCCTTACATGGAAGTGTGGTCCCAAAGTCTTCGGAGGTGCTTGAGAGAGGCTTCATGAGAGATTGGGGAGACTTAGGAGGATTCTAGAGAGAGGAGGGAAGATTTTAGTTGAGATCCAAAGGTTTTTAATGAAGAGTAATGGGATATTAAGTGGGATTATATAGGAAATTGGAGGGAATTTATTATTATTTAGGTTTTGGACACCACACATTAAACTAATCAAAACCACAAACCATACTATGTTTTTTGCCCATGTTTTTTTACCAAAGTGGAGTTTAAAACATTTTTTTATAATTACAATTGTCGAACATATTAATATATTAGGATTTCTTTTGTAGACATGAGTCACACCCTCAAGGAAATCATTTTAAAAAGTAATAATATTTTACAGTTTTGTAGGGTCCACTAAGGGACCATAAAATTAATAAAAAAATCTAAAACCACATTATTATAAAGGTAAAACATATAATGGTATAAAATTACTTTTATATTATTTTATTACATCACTATTGGGTCATTATGATGTCATATAACACAATATATATTTAAAAGGTATTTAATTTTTACCAAAAAATTTGTCTCCCTTAGAAAATTATAAAAAATTTACCATTAGATAATTTAGTTGTCATGAATCCAAAATTGAAATTAATTTTATTTAAATAATTTTCTATATATGTAAATTTTTATTTTTAAAATAAATACTGACATTTAACATAAATTCATGGGTTTTGAAAAAAATAGCTTTTAAACCTTAATAAAAATTTCCATTGTATTCATAAAAAATTATATAATAATTAATATTTAATAATAAGTAATTTAGTAATAATATTTTAAAATTTTTTAATTAATTCCAAAATTCATTAATTCATAAAAATATATTTTTTAATTGAATATTAATATTAAATAACAAAAATAATATTTGGGATTTAAAAATGATTTACAAAGTAACCAAAACATAATGAATGTATATTATTTATTCAATAAAAAAATAATCCACATAATCGTAGTGCGAGGGTCTTGTTACATAACCCCTTATAACACCCACATAAGACCTAAGGGTAAGGTTTGCAATGGTAATAGACTCTTGGGGCGGCATAGATAGTATAGCTTGGGTGGTGATCTCTATTTACTTCCACTTCTCCATTAGGCAGTTCTGTTCAAGTATAATGTGTAGAAGCTCACCTTGGTCTTGGTCAACAGTGAAGCGTAGTGATGCTACCTCCTTTCTGAGATCTAAAAATTAGGCTTTGTAAGGAGCAATTCTATTACAAGAGACCATGACTTCCTTTTTCTGAGTAAATTTGATTTGTTAAAGCCCAATATTTATAATAATCATGTGATCATTGTTCAATTACTATATTATAAATATTTATAATTCTTAATAATATTTTTGAATACAAAAACATTAAACCAAGGAAGATCATATGTTTTATATAACCATTTTACATAATAAGTAATTTAATTAGATCAAGTGAATTTTTCATTTATAAAAGATTGGGTCATTACACTACATGTAATAATAATATTTTATATTGTGTAGTACAATGTGAAAATATCATTAGATGATGTCTCATATGGTTAATAGTTTCAAGCTCGTGGTAGTCATACATACTACGTTTTCATCCGTAAAATATTTTCGTGACTATATGACATGAGCTAAAGTATATCGGCATATCATCCATGATTCTCATCATAATGGGTAATTGTTATGACCATTCCATGTGAAAGATACCATGAAAAATTCTCACCTTAATGATACATGGGATAACAATCAATATATGATAATAAATTCATTAATATTTAGTAACTTTAATTTTCCAGAAATCAAAAGTTACACATACTTAGTTCTGGGGTATCTGTTCCAATAGAACCTCACTTATAATATATATAACTTCTAACTAATTTTAGTATTCTATCTCTCATATTATATTCATGTATATATTGAGATAAATATTTTTTCAATGGGTTTATCATGTTTTATTTCATGGAATCCCTGATTACAGTGACATCACCACTATAAGAAAATTCCCTAAGAGATGATAAATCTAATGTATGTGTTTAATATACTAATTTGACCTTGGACATTTTTCTAGAGGATCAATTACAATGTTATCATAGTATATTATGATGGTATCATTAGTAATAGGCTCCACATCAAGCTATTGGATTATGATTTTATCCACATTGATTTATGGGTTGTATTAATGAAGTGTCATGGTCCACTAGATCCAACTACATTGTACTTCAAATTAAATGTATATTAAAATTAATAAAAAATAATTATTATATAATCACACATTTATTATTATTTTATGTAACATTGTTGTGATAATTTCCTGGACTATATATCTCTTTGAATTTTCATCTATGTTATTCATGAAGATAAAATATATAAAGGGTTATGATGATATTATTAAAATCATTTTCAATATATAGGATCACATTATCTAAAGGGACAAATAATATGTTTGGTTATTATATTTTTTGATACTTGTAAGTGGATGATAGTTAATATAATGATTTTTTTACATAGTAATCTTCATGATAGAAATTTATGAGGACATGCTTTCTAGAAAGAATTATATGTGGTTATAAGTCAACATATATTCCAATATGTCAGTGTATTTAATGATCCCTAAACATGTAATTATTATCAATGAATTCCATCAGTAAAATACTTTTAAATATTAACCAAAACATTGAGGTTCTAGTATCATGGTAAATTAGGATACATTGGGTGTGTCATGAGGGATATTGAATTAATAAATATGTCAATGTAGTATTTTTGCCTTCTAGTTTAAGGTAGTCAAAATATAAAGTCCATTGTTTATAATGGAACCATAAAATTATAATTCAAGGATCATGGTATTTTATGGGATCATTTTATTAAGTTAAATAAAGATATATCAATCACCTAGATTAATGAAATGATAATGTAATCTACATTATTTTTTATATCATGGGAAAAGGATTATATTACCCACAAATGTTTCATATATGTATTTTTTTAATTAGACATTAACTAATTTATCCATGGGATCCTTGACATGTTTCTAGATGTCGATTAAGGACTATAGGCAAGCCCTCCTAATGGCACTAAGGAAGAGTCCAAGAGGGTCACACACAGACTGTATCCTTTGATATTAGTTAAATTGTATTTGAATTTAAAACAATATTCTATGTTATAATAAATTTTGAGGAATAATATTTATTCATAATTTATTGACTTCTCATATTTAGTCACCATATTAATGTGAGTCGAATATTAAAAGAATTCAAAATACCGTCGAATAGAATGTCTATTTATCTCTTCTAATTTTCATAAGGAAATGAATAATATTTATTTATTAAGTTAATACTTATTTAGTTTATCTATATAAAATAAATATTTATTTAGAAGATTGCGGATAGAAGTACATATCATATATGGTCCTCTTACATGTAGTTTAATTCACACAAGTGGGAATGGATGTACGTTCCGTGTATATTAATGTGTGTTGCTTGTCATACACAATGACATGAATGCCTAGATTGAAACATAGAACTTCAGTACATGACATATGTGAAACTTTTTGTACATTACATGTTGTGTAGGTGTATATTACATGAAAAGGTTCATATAAAAAATAGTGTAGTTTATATTAGTACACATTTTGTTGTCTCTAATGGTTTTGGGAACAATGAAGTAACCAACTTTGTAGTCGCAAACTCAAATTTTATCATAATATATGAATTATATGAGATTTAAAAAATGAATATTTTGATGATAAATATAATTAAATTCATGGTTAATTTACATAAACAAATGAACCAAAAAATATGATATCCTCCCATGTAATCTATAAATATTTTCTTTAACAGATAAATTTATTTCATTGAATGAATTTCATTATTATTGATGATCGGATAAATAATTATTCTTATACAACTATTTATTTATAGTAATGAATCGTATATTCTATATAGAAGTGATCTACATGTGTTCTATGAATCTCTGATATTCACTATAGAATCTTCTTTGTGCTGGTATTGATATTTCTAATGCTTGTAGTGATCATTATTGATTATAGAAGAATTGTTAATGGATAGAAGGAATCATTTTGGTTAACAATGAGAATTTATTTCTGATCTTGGTAGTATTCTCTGAGAGTATATCTCTATGGATTGATGGAATCCTTAGTAAACAATTTTTAAATAGTGACAATACTAGAGGGGGTTTTGGAAAAGTTCCTTATAATTTTAAAATATTGAAGGGGTTAGAAAATAATAATTGTATAAGGTTATTTATTATTATCTTACCCTCTATTAAACCCCATGTATAAATTATAATAATATAATTATTATTTAAAAAATAGGATGATCCATGGGTAAAATAAATATTATTTCAAATAAATATATATATATAATAATATTTACTTGATTATTATTTATCATGACATTTTCAGTTGGGGTGGTTCTGAGGTGCTAAACACCCTATAATCCTATATTATAAGACATACACCCAATCTAGAAGGGGATAATTGCTAAATCCACTAGATCAATATGGAATTAGTTATGTAGTAGGTACTATGTTGGTACTGTAGTTGGGTTACTAGTCACCTAGATTTGGCTTTTGGGGAATATAATTCTGACTATGGGCATAGATCTTGTGGGCCATAAAATGACTTCGGGCCACAGGTCTATCATCAAAAAGGCCTTAAATACATAGGTACATTGAGTGATGGTCATTTAGTAGTTGGTTCAAATTGGGAACAAACGAAAACTTTAGTGCAATAGGAAGGCAATGCAACTTGGTGACACACCATCATTATCGGGATGCTGACCTAGAAAGAGGTATGGGTGCATTTAATCCAATTAAATATTAATTTTTTTCCAAAAACATGTTGACATTGGAAAAGTGGTTACTCTTCCTCATGGATATCATCACAGTGAGACTAGTAAGATGATGTAACACATTAGGAAGGTGATGTAGTGGGGCGCTGTGTATGTATCACCAAGTGGTAAGAATGAAAGAGAGACAAGTGTAATATAACTACCATCATTCTCTCATCAAACATGATTATATGATGTGGGATAGAGATTTTCCCCACAAAGATGTGTCAAAATGACACAATGTAATTATTGTGGGTGTGGGGAAATGAATCTTTCAGACTAGTAGCATGATTTGATTACTACTGATAGGGGATAGAAATGTATAACACCTCTGACATGACTAGAATAATGTTATTAATTTATTGGAAAAGCTTATTTTTTGGCGTTTGAAAAAATAGGCCTTTAGGCCATCAACATTTTATGTTCTTTGTGCCTATAATTCTTTTGGATATGGACTGTAATAAAATAGTTATAATGGTTTACTGAAATTCGTTATGGGGGTGGATAAGGCTAGACCCACTATGGCCACTAATTGTCTGTTTCTTTTGGTTTCTTTTAATACCATATACCTAAAGTAATTTAACATAATAATGATATATAATAATAATATTTAGTGTGAAATTTATCACCAGACTGTTAAACATAGCCTAATAACCCTCCTCATTATTTATCAAGCCATGAATAATGACTAATTAATAAATTAATTAAATTTCATTGAATTCTTCTCCAATAAATAAATAAACACTATACTCATAGAATTATTAAATAAATATTTTTTAAAATATTTTTATAACTAAATAAATAAATATTTTTTTACCTTGTGAATAAAAATAAATATATAAATGTTATATATTCATATAATTATCTAAAAAATTACTTGGTGAATAAATATTATTTTAATATTATATTAAAATATATATTCTCTAAAATAAATTGTAACCAAAATATTTCGATCTGAAAAAATGATTTATTTTTAAACCACCAACAGGAATATTATTTTTAAAACATATTAAATTCATATATAATATATCTGATGTTTTAAATACACTTATTGTATAAAACTCTAATCCCCTTTTATTGGGGAATTAGTCTACACCTCTTAAACACCAAGGTTGGAATCTAGAAACAATCTAAGGATATTATAGATAAGGGGGATAATATTTCAACTACACAAAACCTACTTTGATTTAAGATTATTTAGTATAACCTCTTTATCTTGATGTATCAAATAATGTATGTTTCATCATGGTGTCATCAACTTATGTACTCAATTTCCCTTTGTTTTACTTTGAATAAATAAAATACCCAATAGAATATCCTGGTAATATAATTAATTATGAATTTATATTATTGTTGAAGGTCCTATGATATCAACTTCAACTCTTGAATATAATATAGAAAATACTTTGTTACATTATTTAATAATCCCATATCAATCATGATGTGCCCAACATATCCAAATGTTCCACGGACATATATCATCATGGTTTATGACAATACATTTAATTAAATAAATGGTGATAATAATTAATTATTATAAAAAATTTAACATCCATTAGAAAAATTCATAGAGTGTAACATCTAAAACAATATATAAATGTGGATTTTCTAATAGTGGGTCAAGTTCTCTCTTCTTTATTAAGATCACCCAAGAAGAAATAAATTTGGATAAATCACAGTGACTAATTATCCCCCTACCCCTGATATCCTATATCATTTTTGTCTTCTAAAATGATATCATCTACCCATAGAGAATATCTTTATGAATAATTACATAGAGATTCTAGGTTTAATTAAGAGAAGATAACTATTTTGACCTTTTACTATGACATGTACACTTAAAAAATTATCACATACTATGTAACATAGAATATAAATAATTAGTTCAAAAAACATTAATAATATTAAAAACAAAATAATACAGGTAATCATAATGTACATCGAATTTTTTCTTAGGGAATTGACTACAACAACCACTATATTTCACCAGATCCAACTCCTAATATCCTTCAGTATACTAGTATTAACATGAAACTCATGATTATTTGGAGTTAAGGTTTTTTTTAATAACTCTATTATGATTTATTTCTTGTTAACTCTAATCACTATGATCTTACCCATTTGGGAAAAATACCACAATATGTGGTACTTTAAGAGTATGTGATTCGTTATTTGATGTAAAAATAGATCTTTTGTGAGATCCACCATTTCTTTGACATCACAAAACAATGTTATATAATTTTTACTACTTAGTAAAACTTCAATATCATGGAAAAAGATATGAATCCACACATCTTTTTGGGATGCATCAAAATCTTTTATATGATTAAATTATGCTATAGAATTAAGACTAGATTATTTATTTGAACTCCTATATCTCAAAACTCTTCTATTGATATAGAATAAATATATTAACTATGAATCTAGATCATTCTGATATATTTGGAAACAATTATCAGTATATCATCTTATGACTATCCCCACATATCCACTATATGCTAGATATATATCCTTAGAAAGATTTTTAGTTCTCCTCGATAAACTTCATATCTTCCTACCAAGCCCAAGGAAAAATAAATATCAATACTTGTACCTATCATGACATATATGGTTAATTCTATCATAGAATCATATATGATATTACCCATTCTCTCTCTTTTCTATTTTGTCTAAGGATGCATTTTCTATGAAATATATATACAATGTTAAAATGTATCCAATCCCGTCTTGTATTTTCCAAACAAAATAAATTTTTTATTTTGTCAATATATACCTTGAATTGGTCCAATAAACCTTTTTTATCTATCCCAATTGATCTTTATCCCAATGATATACGCTAATTCACCAAGGTTATTCATAGAGAAACTCTTGTTTAACCAAATATTAACTAACTGTAAGACAAGAATTTCATTACCAATAAGTAAAATTTCATCTTCATATACTACTAGAAATATGTCAACACTCCTACTAAACCATATGTAAAAATATGTCTTATATTATTTATTTGTGAAACTAAAATCATTTATCGCTGCATAGAATTAAATTTTCTATGATCTAGATGCCTGATTAAATCCATAAATGGATCACTATAATATTCATATCTTATTTTAACTTCCTAAAGTCACAAAACCTTAAAGATTTTGAAAATAGAAATCTTTTATAGGATTCCCATTAGAGAAATATATTTTATATCCATCTTCCAAATCACAATGAAATATAATGCTACAAAAAAATGTATGATTATCATGGGTTATAACATGAATACTGGAGAAAAAGCATCTTCAGAGGCAATCCCTTGACATTGTTTAAACCCCTTTCTGATGTATTTTCATTATATATATTTACATTACTTTAAATTTCCATTTCACTATTGAATATCCTTTTTCAACAAACAATATTTATATTAATTTTATGATCAACCAGAATCCATTGTAGGTTTTGATACATGGAATATATTTTAGATATCATGGATTTTTTCTATCATTCATATTCTAAGTTATCTAGTACATTATTATAAGAGTGAGGGTTATTATTTTTATTCAATAATGAGTCTCCTTACATTGTTACTAGAAAACCATATTTTTCATTTACTATAACATCTCTGGTTCTCCTATATAGTACTTTTTTAGAAAAAATTATTCAACAGGGATTTTTGGACTCAATTCCTATAACAGTTCTTGTTTATATTGAGAATCAACTTCGTTTAAGTCAATATTTCTCCAACTTTTTTAATTGAGGATGTGTTACCTCTATATAAATGTGGGGCATCATCCAAACCAAATTATTTTTTCTAATGTTATGTGTAAAAATACCCTTTATTTTCTTTAGGATATACTATAAAGATAATCATCATGCATCATGGTTCTAGTTTTTTTCCTATTAAATACTTTACATATTCCTGCCACCCTTATGAACTCAGGTTTCAACATAAGGGTTCCTTCCCAATCTAAATTTATTATTGGATTTAATTTTTTTTTTGATTGGTACTCATTTTTGTGGTTATAGTTAATTCTATAATTCATATTATTAAATATTTAATGGAACATTTACATGAATCATCATCGACCTTACCATGTCAATAATTATATGGTTACTCCTTTCACTAACACCATTCCACTATGGTGTGTAATGTGGAGTGAGTTGAAATAAAATCCCCTAATCCTGGTTAACTTATTTACAAGCTCAATAATCTAAATGTTTCCATATCATTTTAACAAGATGATACATGACTATGTTCATTAACTCTGTTAATTTCATAAAATATTATGACATATTGATCATTTAGTAGGCATACCAATATATATAAATCAGCATTAAAAGGAAATAAGTTACAATACCCACAAATATATTATACTATAAAATGTATGAACACATTAGTGAGTACAAATTCTAGAATCTAAATATCACTTTTCCCTTGTCCACCAAAATGTGGATTTGTTTGTTTTTCTTTTAAAAATGTGTGACACGTTTGATGTAGTTTAATTCAAAATATTCTATGTAACTATCTTGAAATAAATTTTGAAAATTTTCTTTATTACATGACCAATACGGTGACACAAAAACTTGTGTGATATGATTCAATAAAACATGATTCATTATAAATTGAGAATACTTGGTTTTAATAATTTATTACATAAGGGACATTATGGATTTGTGTCATACAATAAAAAAAGTCAATTTTTAAAAAAGTATAATTCATTATTTCCAAACATGAAAATAAATCCATGAATGTTAAGAAAGGAAATTGATATGATGTTCTCTGTAACATTTGGTACATAATATTAGTTCTTTAGAACCCAAATAATTCATATAGGCGATGTGAGGTGGTAGACTATAATGGCTAGAGTAGTCATCCTAACTCCATTGACAACCCTTAAATAAACACATACTAAAGTAATCTATTGAAATCTGCTTATTCACAATATTTGAAAACACATATGAGTTCCAAAATATATATCTAATACCCAATTTATAGTTATAGAATGATTTTTCTTTAATAATTAATGCACTCGAAGCTTCCCCTAACTTCGTTAACTCGATGATATTTTTCTTCTAGTGGTTCATCCTTCTAGATTAAAAAAAAATTATTCCATTTTCCTTTTCCATTCATTATATCTTATTTTTATTGCAGGGATAGTTCTCAGGATCCTTATACTTTGAGTGAGTCTTGGGGAATTTTTTCTTAGTATTACTTTTATTCACTATAAGAACCATAGGTTTTCCCAACTCATGTCATTGTCAATAAGGTGAACCAATATTACATATTCTGATAGAGGATTCTCAATTTTACTCATGTTATAATTAACAATGAAATTAAAAAATCTATTAGTTTGTTTCGATATAATAATATATGATCATAGTTTATTAGTGATCCTAAATCCAAAGATGTTCAAGTATTCAATGTAACCAATTAGCATGCCTACATGAGGCTGAGTCGGAAACAACTCTCCAAGATTGCATGTGAATAGTTAATTTGAGATCTCATATCTATCTTGTATCTCCTTCCCCTAATAATGATAATTATGTTGATATATGATTCTATACACATCCATATCATATTGTTTCTTTAAAATATCACTGTACATGGATGATATCATAAAACATTATAAAATTTTCACATCTTCAAAATGTCTCATATGGAGGTAGTACATCCCAACTAGAATCGTGTTTAGGTAATTTATGAATAGGGTTTTCCAAAAAAATATAATTTATATTCATGGAATTTTATAATGCTCAAATACTTATAAAATTCCAACAAATTTTAGCTAGTGGGAATGTTATATTTCTCTGGTATGGATCACAGTGACACCGTCAAAGTCATATGGGATTCTATTTTTACAATAAATAATAGTGTGTTTTAGTACATTATCAATATTATAAAATAAATAATAAATTTTTTTTCATTTATTAATATCTCACTATTTTTTTGAAATCCAATATCCCTCGCTATTTTATTCTGAATATCTTGTGAAATGGATCTTCCAGTTGTAATGATCCATCCATTCATTCTCATAACCAAGAGTTTTCCCATGAAAATTACTTGAATAAATTTAGGTAGGATTAACTCGATAACAACATTAACTTACAACTCCTTGATATATTTATTGGTCTCCTTAGTCTTGAAATCCTATATTTGGGTTTCCCCAACACATTCTTCTAAAATAGTATTGGACATACTCTGGCCATTATACTGGAAAATTATTATATTAAGTTAACCCAAAACCATTTTAAGAATTGTACAATAAAAATAAATTTCAATAAATTTTTCATAATAATACATAGTTAAATTATTTAATTCTAATTCAAGTAATAGAAGGACTATCGAACCAGATATTTGATTTTCTGGATATTTGGATTTATGTGTAAACTGCCAATTTTATCTTATTACATTCTTTTTAATATTAATTGGATTTTAGATAATTGATTAACCATGTATAGATATATTTTGAGCATATTTTAAATTCATTGTAATTAAATCATTTGTGCATGTTAATAAATTTATTGAATAATAAACATCCATAAATAATTTACCATAAAATTGACAGAAATTAAATATATAGAGTTGAATGACCATGATATTTTCTAATGGTTGGTTTATCACGTGGATATCAATGCAACCACTACTGGAAACATATACTATATCCATAGTATTATACCATGGGTATAGACCCTAAAACTATGTGTATACCATATACCCAAGTTTTTTAAAATTGTGGATTTTAGAGCTTTCCGTATAGATATATACCCACGGTTTCTATAGAAACTATGTGTATAAACTTATTGGATTTTAGCATACCCATGGTCTATACAAACCATGAGTATAACTTTTCCTATTATAAAATATAAACCTATTATTCTCCAAATAGTCAGTATTTGTAGCTATCCCCATGTGGTTGTAGCAACAGTAGATCTTATATCCCCTAAACCAGTAAATAAAATAAAAAACATATTACACATTGAATGTAATATAATTATTGTAAATTTAGAATTCAAAAAACATCTTATAATAATTTCCAAACCATTTACAATACTATAAGATACATATAAAACCAAAAAAATATATATTCATTAAACAACATACACATGTCCCTTTATTAATAAGTCCAAAAATGGAGGGGAACAATATCTCCACCATCACCAATATTCTAATCACCATCAACAACATCCTCTTTACCAAAAACATCATCTAGAGCATCATCATTATCATCATAATCATCATCATAATCATCATCATCATCATCATCGCCACTAGCATCATCTTGACTGATAAGAGGACAACCATTGGAATCCCTTTGAAAATCACTTAAAGAGTACATTGATTCCATATATAAATCAACAGTAGTAGTAGCCTCTAAGATAAGTGATTTTAATATAAGAAAAGTAACATTCAAAAACTGTTTGGAGATCAGTTTACCTATTTAACAGTATTACAAATCTATTTTCTTCCTCAGATACTTCGGAACAATTTCATTGAATCTTGGTTTTTTGAGAGGTTTGATAAGTTCCCTATGAGAACCAATGCCTTGTGGGGATATTTTTTTACAAGGATGACATCTGACTCTCCCCTAATTCTTCTCACATAATATCTAACTTAAATGACCACTTGGTCTGAGGTTGTCATATTCTTTATCATTGAGGGCCTCTAGGGTAGACTATTGAAAATATAAATAATATATTTAATTTTTATTTGTTGATAATTATTTTCAATATAAATAAAAATCATATAATCTTTTCTTGTGTTTTTTCATTCAATACACCTCCATCCTTTTTCTTCCAACTTGGGTGAAATAATTTTTCCCAAGGCACACAATCTTTGATTCCCAATACAGCTTTCTGTAAATTAAAATGATTATTATACACAAATTAATTACATAAAAAATGTAAATTCATGAATAATAATAAAAGGAAGTAACTTTTAAATGAATATCCAATTCTTAAATTTAAATATGTGATGAAAGTTGACAAAAAATTCAAAAATAAAATATAATCATAAAAACTTTATAATTTTATCTCCTTATTTTAAACAACCCATAATCTTGAATATGAATTCTTTTTATTCATTTCATAATATTAACTCCATATTATTAAAAAAATTAAATTTCTTTTATATATATATTTCATTTTTATTAAATGTAAATATATTATGTTTTAATTTATTATAAAAAATATTTATATAATCTAAATTTAACATAGTTAATAATAATTAATCCTTCATCAAATCAATAATCTGAAATATTTGGAGATGGTTTAAATAATACAAAAATAAGGCCCCTAATTTGAATATTTCAAAATATGTACTTATGAACCATTCATAATCTTTAAATATAAATACATTATTTTTAAATATTATGGAGTGAAAGTTGGATAACATCCTAATAGACATTAGCCCAATTGGATAATTGTCAATTTTTTTATTAATCCAATTGACCATTTGGTCGTTAGGACAATTTTCCAATTGGCCATTAGTCCATTAGTCCAATTCAGATAATTGGCTCTTAGGCCATTAGTCCAATTGGATATTTGGCCACCAGACCAACTCTCTAGCTGGTCATTATGTGATTAGGTGATTAGGACAATTGTCCATTAGTTTTTTAGGCCAATTGGCCATTATTACATTAATACAATTGGCCATTAGGTCTTTTGGATAATAGGAACATAGCCCTTTATGACAATTTTCCATTTAGATGATAGGCCAATTAGCCAACTGTCCACTAGGACTTGGACCAATTGGCCAATAGGAATTTGGGCTAATTTTCACTACTCCAATACTTCAATCAGCCCATTTTCCATTATAACTATATGCCCATTTGATAATTTTTTGTTAGGCCATTTGTCCATTAGGAAATTTTTCAAATTCTCTATTTGGACTTTAGGCTAATTTTATAATCAATGATTAATCCAATATCCCATTTGGACTCTAGGAAAATTGGCCATTAGGCCTTTTAGGCAATTGGAAATTGCACCTTAATGAAAATTGGGCATTTGGCCACTAGGCTAATTTACCAATTAACCATTAGGCCTTTAAGAAAATTGTCCAATTGGCTATTAGGCCTTTATGATTATTTTCCATTATGACATTATCCTAATTGGAAATTGGCCATTAGGAAATTAGTCCATTCGGCCAATTTTCTAACTGGATATTAGGTATTTAGGCCCATTACCCACTATTAATTTAGTCCAATAGTACATTAGGACATTAGGGGAATTGACCAATTATCCATTAGGCCATTAGAATAATTTTAAATTAGAAATTTAGGCTAATTTTACATTAGTACATTAGGCCAACTGTCTAACAAGGCCATTAGGCCAATTGGAAAATTAACCATTATGCCTTTGGGCCATTTTTTCAGTAGTTCATTAGGCCTTTAGGCTAATTGGTGAGTAGGACAATAGGCCTTTTGGAAAATTTTCCATGAGGACATTAGGCCAATCTGACAATTGGACATCCTAAAATTTTCTCATTATGCATTTAGTCCAATTGGGCTTTATGAAATTATGCCCTTAGTCCATTAAACCAAATAACCATTAGGTCATTAGTTTAATTGGCCAATGGGTCATTAGAAAAATTATCCAAAGTCCATTTAGTGATATTTCCATTAGTACAATTTCTATTAGGAATTCAAGAATTTATGATATATTTTTTAGGACATTAATCTTTTAGAACATTAAGAATTTAGGCCATTAGGCTTTAGGCCAATTGGTCATTATGACATTAGGCCTAGAGTATATTAGGATTTTAGTCCATTAGGGCATTATGCCTATGGGGAAATTGGATAATTTTCCATTAATCCTTAAGAAAAATATTCCAATTAGTCATTATTTCTTTGTTTCAATTGTTCATTATCATATCAGTCCAATTATATCATTGGACATTAGGCCATTAAGCCAATATTCTCACTTTCCATCCGACCTTTAGGCTAATTGGCCATTAGGCCTTTTGGATAATCGAACAACTAGAAATTAGACCTTTAGGGTGATTGGATATTAGTCCATTAGTCCAATTTTCTATTGGTCCTTTAGGCCAATTGTCCATTAGTCCATTAGGAAAATTGGATAATTAGAAATTATGCCTTTAGGAAAATTGGAAATTATGAATTTTGGAAAATTGTCCATTAGACCATTAGTCTAATTAGATAATTGACCATTAGACCTTTACAAAAATTGAGAAATGTTCCATTAGTCATATTGGATAATTGGACATTAGGAATTTAGGAAAATTTGCAATTATACCTTTAGGAAAATTTGACAATTGCCTTTAGGAAAAAAATTTATTAGCCCATTAGGCTTACTGTTCATTCAAACATTGGTCCAAATGGATAATTGGCCATTATTACAATAGGAAAATGTTTCTCTAGGAGAATTTTACAATTTACCAATAGGGATTTAGGCTAATTGGTCGGTTATGTCTTGTGGTCACATCATACAAATACATTTAATAAAAATTGATTCACTCCTGGTTTAGATAACTTCTCACAAAGGAACCTTTATGATGATTATCATTTTAGACATAATATTTATTTGTGCACATATTTCTTTTAGTAGGATACATCCACAAAAATTAACTCTATACACTACGAATTGCTTGATTTGGAAGGTTAATCGTTAAATGCAGCATAATTGTGAAAAATGACGGAGGAATAGTTTTTCCAACTCACAAAAAATTAATATAACATCATGCTACAATTTTATCAAAATATATTTCGATAAACATTTATCAAAATGGTATGTAAAAAATGTCACAAACTAATAATTTTCAACTTTATATTGTTGGATAGAAAATTCTAGATTTCTATTGGAATCAATTAATGAAGAAGCATGTGATAATCAAGTGTTTTTAGGGATTTTAGTTTCCAATCCCTTATGTTTAGTCATTTAGATATGTTGCTATAATAGCCATCAATAACCTTGATATTCTAAAATACTTCCAGAAATTTATTTTACTAAAAAGGTTTCATCATATAGGAATTATAAGGAACATTCCATTTGTTTTCACTAATACACACAGGATGTCGTTCTGGTCGAATACCACAATCCAACAAGTCTCGTTGAGATCAAAAGCCATATTTGGTCATTCACTTGATATTTAGATGAATTTAAATCAACATTTCAGTTATATATTTCTCAATGTTCATTAATTTTGAACAATTATGTAACAAATTAGTAGACCAATACAGAAAAACAAAAAATGATACTTATTTTTTCCAATTTTAAGTGGCTTCACGGTCAACATTTTTCCTCTTGTTAGTTTCATTGGATATCTCCCTAATGAATTACTAAAATGTTTAAATTAATTTAGCACATCAGTTCCTAACATATTTTGATGTGGTTGCTTAGTATCAACGATATTATCAATCCTTTGATGATTCTTCATGTATTGATGATCCACAGGAAAGAATCGTTGATTCCCCCATTAAACTGAAACTGTGATGATATTTAAGGCTACATGATTGTTTTTTCTTCATAAAATTAAAAAAGGATTTAGTTACCTTCATTATCCAACCATAAATCATTACATCATCATGTAAACCATTTATAGTTTATAGATGAGCATCGTGCATTTGAATGAATTTTTAAAGAAGCATCAATTGTGTGTACACTCATATCCCAATTCTACATATACTCTCTTATTAATGGTTGAAGGTATAAATCTATATTGTTTCTAGGATCAGAAGGTACTGATATTATTATACTCAATAATGTGATTGGTTTTTTCATACATATCGCTGGAGGAATATTATAAATGTGAATAAAAACTAGCCACTTGCTATGATTAGTAAGTATTTGACCAAATAGATTTATCCAATCTTAGGATAGACCCAACCTAATATTACGCACCTCTGCTAAAAAATTGGGATATTTTGCATCAAATTAATACTATGATAATCTATCTGTAATATTAACCAACTCATCATTACTATTAATTATCTCAATATCATGTCATCTCATATTGGATGAGATGTTGGGAGACATGAATAAATTTTGAAGCCTCTTAATAAATGTAATATTCCACATGACATTTTTTCACTCATGAAATGATATTCCATAGACATTTTCCTTCTAAAAATATGTAACACATTCTTTATAGTCATTAATGTTATCTGTTTCTTCCCAAAAAAATAGTAATCTTCAAAAAACCAAGGATTTTATTTTTAAAAAACTTGAGCTTTTTAATTAACTTCCATTCCTTAAAATTATTTGAGGGATTATCTACACCATAAATAATAATGTACATTAAATGATAAAAATATAATCAATGGATTTATTATAAATATATTAAATGATTTTTCCATGATATAATTTCATTAAAAATTCTAAATTTGACATTTTAGTGCATTCATGATTTTCAAGAGTTTTGGCACTATCCATTAAATGTTTCACTCTCAATGTCATCATATTTAGTCAAATCCTCATGTGTATTGATGTAATTTTATTCTATAACTTTCATACTATCTCTCTTCTGATAATGTAAAAATCGAAACTTAGCAAATATCAAATTCTTCATACCGCTTCATTCATTGCATTCATGAATAACAGATGATTTTCTCATCTCTCTATTGTCATACAAGACATTATAGTATGTTTAAAATATATATTTTTTATATGGTAGATAACGTTTTTTAGACCTAACCATGGTCTTGCAACATAGTTATTACATGGACACTGTATAGGACCTCCATCTGATGAATTGTTAAATGAATATTCTAATGCATTTTAAAAAAAATCGTAAAATTGATTGAAAACCTATTAATATGACACATAAAAATTCTATCCATTATATTATAGGGGAAAATTTTATGTTTCAATCAACAACACAAACCATAATTACCATGATATCAAAATTTAAATAAAAATTAAATGTGTAGTATTATGGAAATCAAAGGACTCTAATAGGAATCAAATATAAATAAATTACATGATATAAGTTTCCATTATAGAATACAATACTATTCATCCTGAAAAATAATAATTCATATCATAAGGGAAATCCAAGTCATGTTCATATAAGTGATTCCAAAACTCTATAACACATTTAAGTAAATATGAAAACCAGTCCTCACCAATCCAACTATCATGAATGCGATGATAGTTTAAACCTCTTAGACAATATGGTCTATATGCAGGCTCACATGATATCACCTAAATATAAATATCCATGATACATGAAAAAGAATTTAAGATGGTACATGATACTTTATTTGATGCTAGGGAAGTGTTAAAAATAGAAGGTGGAATGACCCCAAAGATATGTACTTTATCTTCATACTAGACCATTCTAGGAGGCCTATGATAAATCAATATGTTAAATCAACCAAACATGGTTATTCCACCTAAATCAAACCACTCCCCCAAAAAATGAAAAAAATATTTTAAAAATTTTCTCATTTTAAAAGTGTGGACCCCTTAATATAATGAGTTCTAATACAAAACATGTGACAAATACATAGAATTAAACCAACAATGAGGAAAAAACCTTTGAAAAAACTCCAAAAATAACTATTGGTCAGAGTAGTACACTAAAGAGCGGTGGTAAATGTAGTTCCTATCCAAATATCTGTTAAAAAAATATTTAAAAAATTCAACCAATTTATAATATAAACAACATAATTAATAAATGTAGCATATTTATAAGATTTTTGAATGATCAATTAATTTATCAAAATATTAATTACTTCTCAGTTACAACAATTTTAATGATTTATATATCCTTTTAAAGTAATTTAATAAATAAAAAATTGTTGAAAACACTAACTAGGATTAACTATAAATGTAATATTTAGTTTTATGGTATATGTGTGAAAATAGGGAAACCTATATTTTAAAAAGACAGTGGACATGAACAGGAAGATTAGTCTCAAAAAGATACCTAATCCTCTCCACATGGTTATCACCTTCCACCAAGCAGTTCATATTAATAAACATGATCTACACCCTATATTGGGGTTCACAATTGAACACAAGGTTATCCAGGTTTACTGGGCCTATTCCACAGTTATTCATGGTGAAAAAATACAATTGGGTCCCACATGGACCCCTTCCATAGTTATACATGAGTGAAAATCGTGTTGACAAATGTGTGACTGAGGCTATCTTGTATCTTATAGCTTAGATCCAAATACAGTTTATTTTTTTTATACAGACACACATACTTCTCGAAAAATAATATCAATGTCAACAACATTGAATAAATAATAAGAAAATGTTTATAATGAAATATGTGGTGTGACTAAAGCTTCTGGACTTATTAAGTGTTTAAAATATGATGATCGTGTCCACTTCTAGAAAAAGACACCCAAACAGAGTGTCGTGGAAGCTTCGTGTTTTTGTTTCTAGTGAGGTGAGCTATTCTTTAAAGGTTCTCTTCACTAGAGTTTGTTACTACAGTTATTTTGACACTTTGGTTTTCTGAAAATCCTTCTAGTTCAATATTAGCAATAATTAATGTTCTTATTATATCTCTCTTGATTTACTTCAAAAGTTATATCTATATCATGCGCTAAAATTTTTTCTCTCATTTTATTTATTTCTATACTGTAGAGGTTGAAAATAAGAATGTTTAGGACATGTGTTTAACCTCATAACTTTGACATGCATGTTAATAATCTAAGAAAAAATCATACAAGTAAATTAGTATAATTAAATAACCCAATATGATAGTTTGGTAAAAGTTTAAATTTTGAGAGTAATAAAATTTTCTATGCATTGAATGGTAGGTCATTATTTCCATATTTATTTCTATCAGTAATTCAACCTATCGGTGAATCCTTTTATCGGTGACTCCTTATATCGGTGAATCCTTCTATCTGTGACTCCTTTAATCGGTGTCTCAATGCATCGGTATGTCTGTGAATCTGTGTCACATACTTTTAGTGAATTTCTCTTACACTGACTCAAACTATCAGTGAATCAGTCTTGTATCTGTCGGCAAGTCATTCATTATATCAGTGAGTCATTTGTTATATAGGTGAGCTTTTCTGTTGGCGAGTCATTTGTTCTGTCAGTGAGTCGTTCTGTCGGTGAGTCATTTGCTCTGTCGGTGAGTCATTCTATCCCTGAGTCATTATTATCAATGACTCGAAGTCTATTACATATACTATCAGTGAATCATATTTTTCCATTCCTATCAACTTATATTTAAGTATATATAGAAATAGAATGTGTTAAATATAGGATTGAACATAAATAATCACAATTAAACATATTTGACATTAATAATTAAGACAAGACTAAACATGATTTGACATGATTTGAGATTATTACAACTGGAGAGGGCCGACAATCTTCTGCTTTTTGGTGATCACAAATTGTGGAAATATAATGTAAAATTAGTTAATTTATAAGGATAAAATTAGTTATTCTTATTACTATCATCCATAAATTTTTTTTTCTTAATTAAGCAGAGTAAAAAATTCATAGTGAAAATAATGCAATAATGTATCCATACTGAAACTAATGCATAATGTTTCATCTCTTTACCTATTTTGGGATTATCAAAAAGAATAAATGTATTAAAGAATAAATATCAAGGAATAAAAAAATAATCCAAGCATGAAAAGATACTATATTTTATTATTAATGAAAATTAAATAGGATATTAATGTTCAAAAGTAAAACAATGAATCCCTATAAAACAAGTGATCCAAACTAATTATTCTTCTTAAATGGGGAATCTAGTGTGGCCCCTCCCTTATCTGAAGTATAAATGGTATGAGTAGATGTATAATTATTATCTAGAGGTTAAAATTTAATTTTGAGAGAGGTAAAAGGAACTCCAGTAAAGACTAAAGGGGCGAAGCTGGGACTTGTGGAGGAGAAAGGGCCAGTAAGTTCCCTAAAATGATTGGATGAATATGTCTGAAAGAATGGGTGGGATAGAGTCTTATAGAATGCATGTTGGCGAAAGTAGAGCAAGAAATTTCTAGAGGTTTTATAATAGGAGTGTATGGAGGGGAAACAATCGCAATACTCTATAAATATAGATAATGATTTGAAAGGTTAATGAAATCCATGATTATCTCCTGACCATTATTCATAATTTTTTTGAAATATTTCTTATTTTTAATAAACCATTCAATTATATGAGTAAACTCGTTAAGAATCTATACGTGATCTCTAATGTCTGGTATCACTAGAGGAATTATCATTTTTCTCAAGTAAAAGCATGAAGTGGATGTCTAGCTGATTCTTTGTTTATATCCTTGGGAAATAAAAATCCACTTTCTTGGTGATTTCTTCTTGAGCAGTTGTAGCCTTATTATAATACAATATGACCATTTCATAGAAATGATCACTATTCTACCTGTCTTTTTATGAAAGTTTCTAATTAGTTAAACACATCATGGTTCTTAGCTATTCTCTAATGAAAGGCCAAATGATCGCTATGTCTAGTGGGTGAGATACAAGAGATATTGAGTCAGATTCCCCTTGAATGATGTCTCTCACATATTTCCTTCTCTGGACTAGGATTTCACTATATAAACGACCAATTACTGATAGAATTTATTCCCTAAGAACTGTTCGAATCGCCTCACTATTTAAATACAGAACAAGAGGAACCTAGCGAGGTGGAACCATAGATATTGAGGCACTATTCACTGCATCATTAACCACTAACTTCAGAAGGGACAAATAAAGAGTTGGAGTAGATTCCTCAATAGGGGATTCCATAGATATATCAAAAATTAGAACAGATTGGTCTCTAATGGATTTTTATTCACCAAGAAGCTGGGAAACAACATGTGTAATATTGACCATTTCATTAGACACATTCTGAAAAGTTGTCTGAACAACATCAAAAACTAAAGAAACTAAGGATTGATATTGAAAAAAATATATTTCTACAATCAAGTCTACACTATTATTGCTATGGGGTGCTATAAGTGAATTTTGATCTTGAGATACTAATATCACAACAGCAAACATTTCATCCATAAAACATTCAAAAATAGATTGGGTGACATTGACACCAAGCACTAAAACCACTAAGGGTGAAGAAGTTGAAGATGATGGAACTTGTTGAGATTCCCCAATTATTGATCCACTTGAAATAGTTATCCTCTCCTCATCATCTAAATCTGGATAATCATGACTAAGAGAAATATAACTAGAGAATTTTTCTCACTCATATAACACAAAAGCATTCAAAGGAGTGAGTGTATCCACTCTCACTTTCCTATCTTGAGTCTCCCCCTCAATTTGACCTATACTCACCTATTTATCACCCTCAACTTGAGGTCTCCTTATAATGTGCACCAAATGAGGTACTAGGCCTACCTGTGCACTATCCGCAATACCAAACTCAACTACTTTTTCTGCATCAGCTCCATATTCCATAGGACAAGGAGGTTCAACAAACTTTTCCATGTTTTTAGGACCATCTGGTTCGAAATGTTCACCTCAATTATCCTTAGTATAATTAGAATGACTGGAACTTTTACCACCTTCATCACTATCACGGTTATGTTCATCTGCTCCATTGTTTCTATAACATTATCCACTTTTATCACCATATTATTCATCCACTTCTTCCTCATTATCATAGCCACTACCACTGCCACTTTCTTCTTCTTCTCTATTTACTTTTCCATCTTCTATAGATTCTTCTTCTAAATCATTTGATCTGATTTCATATTCCACACTAGCTAACTTCTCAATCTCATCAACGTAATTATATTAAATAGGTTTCTTGGATGGTAGATCTAAAGTTGGAATATGTGGTCCAAAATACACCCCCTTGGTACTTTCACAAATATCAGGGTCACTCATATCATATATAGGAGACTCAGCTTATCCAAAATATTCAGATTCTTCTTCATCAGAATAAAAAACCACATCATCGGGTCTGAGACTAGGATTAGTTACATATCTCAGCCTTTTAGGATTCTCAACATGATTGAAAATTTTATATAGCTTCCCATTATCTTCAACCCACTCCATCTTCCATGGATTATAATTTATCTTCATTCTCCTTTTAATTTACTTATTTAATCAAACTCAAATACAAGAAAAAATGGTTTCTTCATTCTCACTTACACATCCTCATTCTTTTAGATAACATATATCATTCTTTGATAAAACAAATAATTAGTATTACAATATGGATTTATCATATCACTAATATATACTATCAAATACCTACAGAGGTTTACATTTTTTCCTTTCATCCAAAAATACAACAGATATACATCTTGGTATTTCAGTCATGATAAGTTCCCTTTCCTCGGACATAACTTGTGTTGGATAAAAATAAAAAAAAGTCTAATATCTCCATTCAACATTCATGCTATTGTAACACCCGAGACTTTTATGAGAAAAATTTTGTTTTAATGTTATATACGTCATCAAAGTAATCATTCACTACACACAACACTAGCTTGTCTTGCTTTACACGCAATCACGACCTCCTCGATAGCTTGTGTTGTACGTAATACCAAGTTTCACTAAACAATGATATGCTATTAAAATATTATTAAAACTAGCCGTTATGAATAGTAATACACAATTTTTGAAATTTTATAAATTTTATCATTCAAAATGGACTTCATTTTTGGTTTTGGAATATCGAAATTAGCCTAGGGTGAAATTTTGGTATTTTTATGAAAACATTCAATTTTTGATGAATAGTGAAAACGCTGGGTTACTATTTAAAAACAGACTTTTTATTTAAACAATTATTTATTTTATTTAGTTTTATTTTAGGTCAAAATCAATACATAATAACTATATAAGTTCAATGTAATTCATTAGAGTCATTTTATAATAATTTTAGATATATAAAAATTTTATTGAACTTTTCACCGTCTTTTACCCACCTCCTAGGAGAATTTGGAAATTCACATAAAACTTAATTTTACTTCTTCTGTGAGAGGAATTTCAAAAATCCAAGAGACATGGTTATTATCAAGGACTAAAATTTGGTTAAATGTGATGAAAATGTTTTTTGGTCAATAGTAACTTTTTACTTTTATTTACCACGGTTAAAAGTAAATAGGGTAATTAAGGGTAAAAATGATATTATTATTACCCTAAAACATGTCCTAATTCTATTGGATAAGTTTATTTAGACCAAAAATAACCTTAGGAATACAATATGACCATTTAGTCCCACTTGGATTAGAATAAGACATTTATTATTAATTTATTTAAAGAAGGGTTAAAATAGTTAAAATCGAAGATTAATAAGTAAATCATTTTTAATTTATGGTTATACATAAGATAAATTAGACTATAAATTTTCATTAGAAATATAACAATATTTCCTACATAAGGGTATTTTATTTATAATTTTTAGACATAAAATAATTTAATTTATTTATTCCACAATGATGATGCAGTAATTATCTTATTAATGAAATATTAACATAATTGATGTTATAAATACCCAAATAAATTTAATTTGAGACTTTTTATGAATTAAAATAGATTTATAGGTTAATATGACATGTTATTATGGATTTAATTAACTTTTTTCAAACTAATCATGCTTTTAATATTTTTCACAAAAATCAATTACCAAATAGTGTCAAAATTGACATAAAATAGTTTTTAAAACAAATATTATATTATTAATTGTTATTTCATACCTAAAAATATAAGTTTAGTCCACATGACATATATAAGGTTATATATATTAATAATAATCAACTTGGGGTTCTTTGGGCTTGTTATAGTAAGTTTATTAACCATATAGTGTAAGAAAACAAAAAGACAAGGTAAAAGTTAAATTATTTACCTTAGAGTTAAATCTAAATGATAAGGATAAAATAGTAACCTAAACTTGTCTAAATTATATTGGATGAGAGTATTTCGACCCATCCCAACCTTAGCTTTGAAATAAATCAATTTGGAGCTATTAAAAACCGAATATTACTTTATAATAAAATAATATTTTTAGTTTTTTCCAAAGGTGCCCCTCTCCTCCCTTATAAAAGGGAACCTCCTCCCTCTCTTCCTCACACCACTTTGAGCCTCTAAGATAGTCCAACCCCTGAAAATTTATCTTCTACACTTCCCTAGAAACATCTTAGAGGTCCTGGTCTTCTTAAAAGGCCATCTTTAGTGCCCTAAGATAAGGTTAAGAAGAGGTGTTGTAAAGAAGAGGTAATGTTCGTTACCAATTCTTTCAACTTTATTTCTTCTTATACTTCTTTTTCTTTAGTTTTTTCATTATTAAGTAATAACATAAGTATAAATAATATACTGATATGTTATTATAAGTATGAAACAACCCTAGTTCTCCTTCTATCCATCCTACGGAAAACGAAATCACCGCGCGTGCGTACGTACGGAATACCGTCTCCTCACCGTGGTGTAATATATTTTCCACCACCACCTTACTTGGATGGTTATAATGGTGTAAAGAATAACTATATAAGATTATTTTAAAGTGATATTAATTATTAAATATTATACATACACTTCAATACAATTCCACGATCATGAGAACGATATCATCGCTCGTGCGTACGTACGGCCTACCGTCTCCACGATGTGATACAACTCGTTATACATGATCTTCTACTAATAATTATTATATAAATGAATTGAATGAATAAATATGATATATATTACATTAATACCATTCTGGAAATGAGGTTTCTATAACCTAAAAAGAAGAATAAGAATTTATTCGACAAAACACGCATAAGAACAAAAAGCAACAAACACCCGAATAACAAGTAACAATGAAATATTACTAATAAGAAGATAAGAATATGACCAAATATGATATCATAACAATGAGTAAAATTCTCGAATAAGTCAATAACATTTTTTAAATCATTATATAGGAGGTACGGACACTTACGAAGCAAATCGGACCTAAGGTAAGGGAAAATTTCACAATCTCGTTTTTATCCGAGATTGTTTATACTTTGGTATTTAATGGGGTGTATTTATCATCCACATCAATGTTTCCTCAATATGTAATATTATTTCTATCCTCCTACAATTTTTCTAAATCCAATTTTACCCTTCAGTGAGTTTTTAATAAAAGATATGATATGAATATTTTGTCGTTTTTCGTACGAGGTACTTTTTGACTTTTCCGGCCAAAGTACGAGAAGAATATTCTTTTTTAACTTATACGACCTGAATAGATTTTTAGAACATTATTTACACAAAGCTTCCATTACATGTTTTCAAGTTTATTTTTAATCAACTTCTTTTAGTTTAAAATTGTATGACATGTTAAGAAAGGAAAAATGTTTTTCAAGTAGAAAAGATATTTTCTCCAAGAATGGAGTTCAGGTGTATTATCAAAATTATTTTCCATCTAAGATAATATATGGTTCTGTTTCTATCCCTATTTTTACATTGATTAGAATATGTTATGATGGAATTATTTTTATGATGTCCTTTTTTCTTATGATGGCATGATGTTTAAGAATACCATTTTTATTACATGGGTTATGCTATAATGTATGATTTATGATCTTGTGGCACACATAACAATGGTTTCATTATGAGATGAGTGGGACCTATATCGCCCTCCAATTCATTGGGTA
This sequence comes from Viscum album, assembly GCA_963277665.1. NCBI lineage: Eukaryota > Viridiplantae > Streptophyta > Magnoliopsida > Santalales > Viscaceae > Viscum > Viscum album. The sequence continues at coordinate 479,044,942 of OY728130.1, read as the reverse complement.
AAGATTTATATCTCATGAGATAGACATGGCTGTAACGGCAGGATAAACTGGTTCAATGAAACATGACCAAAACGAGGAGTGAACTCGGTTCAGAAATGGACTTTGTCCACTAAGATAGTCTTGGCAATGAGTCTTGACTACTAAGAAATGATTCTATATGATTATGTGTGTATTCCACAAAGTTTCATGTTTTATGTTATGATTATCGAGATTACATTTCACTACAATGATTTATTCCATGTTATGAAATTATGATCTCTTTTGCAGGTTACGATTTCCAAAATGTTATGTTATTATGAATATGATGTGATTGATATTTCCTTTGTTTACCCTTACTAAGAATTTGAGCTCACCCTTTTGTATGTTTTCTTTTCCCCAGGTCATGAAGAAGGATATTAAGTAAGATATGCCAAAAGGTACTCTAGATATGATAAAATAAAAAGGGAGAAAGTGTAGATGATTTATGAACTAGTTGTTTATGTTTCCCAGTTTCTAAAGACACTATACCTATACGATCCTTTCTTTGTTTTATTATATGTTATAATAAGTGTGCTTCAATTCTGTGGAAATAACAATGTATGTAAAGTATGGGTCGTTATAGTTGGTATTAGAGGAAAGGTATAGTCAACCTTTGGAAACTAGGATGTGAAAGCCTTAGTAAGAACCCTAAGGATAAGTCTAAGCATAGAACACAATCTTAGTGTTTTAAAAATGGCCATGAAAAACCTATGATAAGATCTTAAGTGTGAAATTTTATTCTTGATTATGTGGTTTTACTATTATAATTAGTGTTTCTCACACTATTCTTCTTGGTTGTAGTCAATGGCTGGAACCCGAAGGAACCGTGTTAATGCGGAATGCAACGGGCAATGAAATGATTGGCCCCCTGAGAAACCAAACATTATGGGAGCTGGAAAGCAACTTCTTGTAGCCATGCTCACACAACTTTCTCAAGTTATGAATCATGCAGGACTTCTAAATGAGCCGAGGAAGGAGCAACATTCTATTGAATCCTTCATGAGGCAGCGTCCACCCTCATTCAGCGGGTCTACTGATCCATTAGTGGCTGAATAATGGATCAGTACCACTGAAAAGATATTTTCAGTTCTTCAATCTTATGAACATGATAAAGTCATCTTAGTAGTTTATCGTTTGGAAGGTGAAGCTGATCAATGGTGGAATCTTATCAAGAATACGAGGCAAAGGGATGAAATTGAGTCCATGGAATGGGACGAGTTCAAGAACATATTTTTCAATAAGTAATTCCCTCATATTCTCTGAATAAAGATGAAGAAGGAGTTTCTTGAACTAAATCAAAAGGATGATGAATCTGTTGGTACCTACGAAGAAAATTTTACAAGACTTTCTAGGTACACTTCTGGTATTATTATCCAACCTGAGAGTAAGATCGATCGATTATTTAGTGGCTTAAAACCAAGTCTTCGAAGGGCGTTATCCATAAGGGACTTCAATAGCTATGAGAAAATTGTTTGATGTGCTCTCAAGGTTGAGATGGAGATTGGAGTAACCCATCAGTCATATGCATTTGATAACAAGAAGAAAATGGAATTCAAAGGAAAATATAAAGAGCACACTGAAAAGAAGATGAGTTTTACCTTATTCTCAAAGTGTGGAAAGAAACATGGAGGGAGTTGTCTTAAAGGGACAGTAAATGTTTCAAATGTGGAAAGGAAGGTCATCAGGCATTTGAATGCTGCAATGATTGGAAGAAGATGTCTAGTGATGCGAAAAAAGAAAAGGCTACACAGAGTGCACCTCATAAACTTCAATGTTACAAGTGAAAGGAAATGGGTCATTATGCCAATCAATTCCCAAATACAAGGGTTTTTTATGATGATCGATGTCAAAAAACTCTTAAGGCTAAAGACAAAGGAAAGTCACATGCAATTTCTATCAGCGATGTGGAGTATGATAACCAAGTGGTGATAGGGACACTTAACATCCACTCTAAAGTAGAAAATGTTTAATTTGATTCTGGATCCACTTCCTCTTTTATTTCTGAAGAATTTTCTAAGGGTATCATTGTATTACCTCAACAATTAGATGTTGAGATAGCTGTGACAACCCCAAATGTCACAAATGTCGCATCAAAAGTTTATAATTCTTCTCCGATTGAAGTTTGTGGGAAAGCGCTTCCTGTGAATCTTGTGATCCTTCCTATAGTGGAATTTGATGTGATTATTGCCATGGATTGGCTTTCTTTATATGGAGCTCATATCAATTTCCAAAGAAGGGAAGTCACATTTCATATTCCAGATCAATTTATGATCGTCTATCGATGCCAGGATGAACATAACCTTCCAGTGGAAATTTCTTCCATCTTATGGGTCTTTATTCCACTAAATGAAGGTTATTTATCTCAAATGGTTGGTGAGAAACTCACGATTAAGAATATGCCCATTGTACGGGAGTTTGATGATGTCTTTCCAGAGGAATTGTCAGGTCTTCCACCAAATTGTGAAGTTGAGTTTTCAATAGAACTCATACCGGGTGTTTTGCCTATTTCAAAGAAACCTTATAGAATGGAACCAATTGAGTTGTAGTAATTGAAGAAGAAACTATAACAGAATCTTGATAAGGGATTCATACGCTCTAGTGCATCACCTTGGGGAGCACCTGTTATATTTGTTAAGAATAAATATGGATCAATGAGACTCTGCATTGATTATAGAGAACTTAACAAGATCCCTATCAAGAAAAAATATCCTCTCCCATGCACTGATGACTTATTAGACCAAATATGCGGAGCTCTATACTTTTACAAGATTGATCTTCATTCTAGGTATCATCAATTAAGGGTCAAAAGGGAGGATATACCAAAGACGGCTTTCCGTACAAGGTATGGACACTATGAATTTATAGTGATTCCGTTTGGTCTTACTAATGCCCCCGTTATCTTCATGGATCTGATGAATAGAGTCTTTATAGACTATCTTGATCAGTTTGTAGTAGTCTTTATAGACAATATTCTTGTCTATTCAAAGAGAAAGGAAGAACATGAAGATCACTTGAGCATTTTATTGAAGACCTTGAGAAAGGAGAAGATTTATGCCAAATTTACCTAGTGTGAATTTTGGCTTCAAAAAGTTTCATTTTTGGGTCACATAATCTCAAAAGAGGGGATATATGTGGATCCAGAAAAAACAGAGGTTATCGAAAGATAGTCGAGACCAACAATAGTAACTGAGATCCGAAGTTTTCTTGGTTTGGCAGGATATTATCGATGTTTTGTGAATGATTTTTCACGATTTTCTAATACACTCACCAGGTTGACACGGAAAGGTGTTAAGTTTGTTTGGACAGAGGAATGTGAAGAGAATTTCAAGGAGTTGAAAAGAAGGTTATCCAGTGCACCTGTGCTCACACTTCCTTGTATTGGAGAAAGTTTTGTGATCTACATGGATGCATCCAAGAAGGGGCTAGGGTGTGTTCTCATGAAAAATGATATGGTGATAGCTTATGCATCACGATAGTTGAAAATCCATGAGCAAAATTACCCAACTCATGATTTGGAGTTAGCTGCGGTAATCTTTGCATTAAATATTTAGAGGCATTATCTTTATGGTGAAAGGTGTGATATTTATACTGATCATAAAAGATTAAAGTATATTTTTACAAAAAAGGAGCTGAATATGCGCCATATAAGATGGTTGGAGTTGATTAAGGATTACGACTGCTCAATTAATTACCACCCTGGGAAAGCAAACAAGGTGGCAGATGCATTAAGTCGACAAGACCATGCTAGCTTATCCATGATGAGGATCACAAAAGATCTAATATTTATGGATTTACAAAGGATGGATCTTGGAATTATAATGGAAGGGTAAAAATATTATCTTTCTCAAATGAAGGTTCAACCATCTATACATGTGAAGATTAAAGAGGCACAAAAATAAGATGTAGAGTTACAAAAGAAGGTGAGAAATGTTCCTAAATTCAACCTTGATTGTGATGGGATAATAAAGTTCAGGAATCGGTTTTGTGTTCCTCTCATCCCCGAATTTAAGAAGGAGATGTTGGATGAGGCTCATAGTTATTAATTCTCTATTCATCCTGGAAGCACGAAGATGTATAGGGACTTGAAAAGTACTTCTGGTGGGATGGCATGAAAAGAGATGTTGTTGAATATTTCTCTCGATGCTTGGTTTGTCAGCAAGTTAAAGTTGAGAAATAGAAGTCTAAGGGGATGTTACAACCATTACCCATACCCGAATGGAAATGGGAAAACATCACTATGGAATTTGTCACCGGACTTCCTAAAACATCCAAAGGAAATAATGCTATCTGGGTGGAATTTTCTTCTAATAATATATTTCACTCTAGTATTCAGATGGCTCCTTATGAAGCTCTATATGGAAATAAATTCCGAACTCGAACTTTCTGGGATGAAGTTGGAGAAAGAAAGCTATTATGACCTGATATTGTTGATGAGATGGCATAAAAAGCTTGATCTATTCAACAACACATAAGAGAAGCTCGGAGTCAACAAAAAAAGATATGCCGATAACCGAATAAAAGACCACGAGTTTGAAGTGTATGATAAAGTGTTCTTACGAATATCTCCTTGGCAGAGAGTAATGATATTTGGAAAGAAGGGAAAGTTGAGCCCTAGGTATATCGGTCCTTTTGAAATACTGGATCATATTGGGAAGGTAGATTACCGATTGGATCTTCCACCGAATCTCTCTCAAGTTCATGATGTGTTTCATGTATCGCTCTTGAGAAAGTACATACCTGATCCTTCACATGTACTCAGCTCAGAATTTGTACCACTGGAGAAAAATCTTCCTTATAAAGAACAACCGATAGAGATTCTGGATCATAGCGAAAAAGTCCTACGGAACAAGACCACTCGCTTGGTGAAAGTTTTATGGAGGAACCAAAAATTAGAAGAAGCAATATGGGAGCTTGAGGATATGATGAGGGAGAGGTATCCTCATCTGTTTGTTACAAAGTGACGAATTTCGAGGGCAAAATTCATTTTAAGGGGGGTAGAAAGTAACACCCAAGACTTTTATGAGAAATATTTTGTTTTTATGTTATATACATCATCAAAGGAATCTTTCACTACATACAACACTAGATTTTCTTGATTTACACGCAATCGCGACCTTCCTCGATAGCTTGCATTGTACGCAACACCGAGTTTCACTAAACAATGATATGCTATTAAAATATTATTAAAACTAGCCGTTATGAATAGTAATACCCACTTTTTGAAATTTTATAAATTTTATCTTTCAAAATGGACTTCATTTTTGGATTTGGAATATCGTAATTAGCCATGGGTGAAATTTTGGTAATTTTCTGAAAACTTTCAATTTTAAATAAATAGTGAAAACACTGGGTTAATATTTAAAAACCGACTTTTTATTTAAACAATTATTTATTTTATTTAAATTTATTTTAGGTCAAAATTGATACATAATACCTATATAAGTCCAATGTAATTCATTGGAGTCATTTTATAATAATTTTAGATATATAAAAAATTTATTGAACTTTTCACCTTCTTTTACCCACCTCCTAAGAGAATTTGGAAATTCACATAAAACATAATTTTACCGCTTCTGTGAGTGGAATTTTGAAAATCCAAGAGACACAGTTAATATCAAGGACTAAAATGTGGTACAATGAGATGATAATAATTTTTGTGGAATAGTAACTTTTTACTTTTATTTACCACAGTTAAAAGTAAATAGGGTAATTAAGGGTAAAAATGATATTATTATTACCCTAACACATGTCCTAATTCTATTTTATAAGTGTAATTCGACCAAAAACAACCTTAGTAATAAAATATGACCATTTAGGCATATTTGTATTAGATTAGGACATTTATTATTAATTTATTTAAAGAAGGGTTAAAATAGTTAAAATCAATGTTTAACAAGTAAATAATTTTTAATATAGGGGTATACATAAGATAAATTCGACTACAAATTTTAATTAGAATTATAAAAATATTTCCTACATAATGGTATTTTATTTATAATTTTTAGACATTAAATAATTTAATTTATTTATGACATAATGATGATGCATTAATTATCTTATTAATGAAATATTAACACAATTGATGTTATAAATACCCACATAAATGTAATTTGAGACTTTTTATGAATTAAAATAATTTTCTAGGTTAATATGGCATGTTATTATTGATTTAATTAACTTTTGTTAAACTAATCATTCTGTTATGATTTTCACAAAAATCAATTACCAAATAGTTTCAAAATTGACATAAAATAGTTTTTAAAACAAATATTATATTATTAATTGTTATTTTATTCCTAAAAATATAAGGATCGGTCAAATGACTTAGATACGGTTATATATATTAATAATAAGAAACATGGGGTTTTTTTGTCTTGTTATAGTATGTTTATTAACCATATAGTGTAAGAAAACAAAAAGACACGGTAAAAGTAAAATTAATTAACTTAGAGTTAAATCTAAATGATAAGGATAAAATAGTAACCTAAACTTGTCTAACTTCTATTGGATGAAAGGATTTAGACCCATCCCCACCTTATCTTCAAAATAAATCAATTTGGAGCTATTAAAAACCGAATATGACTTTATAATAAAATAATATTTTTAGTTTTTTCCAAAGGTGCCCCTCTCCTCCCTTATAAAAGGGCACCTCCTCCCTCTCTTCCTCACACCACTTTGATCCTTCAAGATCATCCAAACACTGCCAATTTATATTCTCCATTTCCCTAGAAACATACTAGAGTTACAGGTCTTCTTCAAATACTATCTTTAGTGCCCTAAGAGAAGGTTAAGAAGAGGCGCTTCAAAGAAGAGGTAATGTTCGTTACCGATTATTTCAACTTTATTTCTTCATCTACTTCTTCTTCTTTAGTTGTTTCATTATGAAGTAATAACATCAGTATAAATCATATAATTATAGGTTATTATAAGTATGAAAAAACCCAATTTCATCTTCTATCCATCCTACGGAAAATGAAATCACCATGCGTGTGTACGTACGGAATACCGTCTCCACGCCGTGGTGTAATCTATTTTCCACCACCACATTACTTGGATGGGTATAATGGTGTAAAGAATAACTATATATGATAAGTTATATTTATTATTAAATAGTATACATACACTTTAATACAATTCCACTATTATGAGAATGATATCATTGCTCGTGCGTACGTACGACCTACCGTCTCCACGATGTGATGAGACTCGTTCTACATGATATTCCATTCATAATTATTATATAAATGAATTGAATGAATAAATATGATATATATTACACTAATACCATTCTGTAAATTAGGTATCTATAACCTAAAAATAATAATAATAATTTATTCGACAAAACACGCATAAGAACAAAAAGCGATAAACACCCGAATAACAAGTAACAATGAAATATTTTTAATAAGAAGCTAATAATATGACCATATATGATATCTTAACAATGCGTATGATTCTGGAATAAGTCAATAACATTATTTAAATCATTATACAGGAGTTTTGGACACTTACGAAGCAAATCGTACCTAAGGTAAGGGAGAATCTCACAATCACATTTGTATCCGATATTGTTCATCAAAATTATTTTCCATCTAAGATAATATAGGATTCTGTTTCTATCCCTATTTTTACATTGATTTTATTATGTTATGATGGAATTATTTTTATGATGTCCTTTTATCTTATGATGTCATGATGTTTAAGAATCCCATTTTTATTACATGGGTTATGCTATGATGTATGATTTAGGATCTTGTGGAACACATAAGAATGGTTTCATTATGTGATGGGTGGGACATATATCTCCCTCCAATGCATTGGGTAAAGATTTATATCTCATGAGATAGACATGGCTGGAATGGCAGGTTAAACCGGTTCAGTGAAACGGGACTGAAACGAGGAGTGAACTCGGTTCAGAAAAGGACTTTGTCCGCTAAGATAGTCTTGGAAATGAGTCTTGAATACTAAGAAATGATTCACTATGATTATGTGTGTATGCCAAAAAGTTTCATGTTTTAAGTTATGATTATTGGGATAACATTTCACTACTATGATTTATCCCATGTTATGAAATTATGATCTCTTTTGGAGGTTAAGATTTCCAAAATGTTATGTTATTATGAATATTATGTGATTGATATTTATTTCGTTTACCCTTACTGAGCATTTGAGCTCACCCTTTTGTATGTTTTTTCCCCAAGTCAGGAAGAAGGATATTAAGTAAGATATGCCAAAAGGGACTCTAGATATGATAAAATAAAAAGGGAGATAGTGTAGATGATTTATGAACATGTTGTTTATGTTTCCCAGTTTCTAAAGACACTATACCTATACGGTCCTTTCCTGGTTTTGTTATATGTTGTAATAAGTGTGCTTCAATTCTGAAGATATAAAAATTTGTGTAAAGTATGGTCCATTATAGTTATAGTTATTCTCTGCTCCTCATTACTAATCATCTCCCTCAAATCTATGTAATCGAAAAACAACTCACTGGCGGTTTGACTACTTCCCTTGTAGTTATCAAATACTCCTTCATGAGGTACATTAAGTCATCCTTCCCAAGGTCTTGAAGAAAAAGATTAAATCTTTCAATTCATTACAAAATTGATCCAATAAACCTCACTAACTTCCAATACAAACATAGCGTAATGATAAAAATCTTGCACAAGGTTAGGGTAATAAAAAAATTTATTATTTTAAAACCAATCTAACCACCCGGGAGTTTGCAACACACTTAACAGAAGAGAATTACTTGATAATAACCATTCAACGGACACTTCCTTATCTTGTATTACTACATGGTACACAAGACCTGAATTAACAGCCTTAGATATGCTCGATTTCCCTTTCTTCCTCTTAGTGGGATGCAATTCATCTTCAGATCATTCAAAGATACACTTTACTCTAACCATTCTGATGTTTCAATTGAAGGTAGGAATATTTAGGGTCTGAGGGTAAAGAGAGAAAGGGTAAGAGTGTAATAGTTGAATTCCAAGAGTAATAAATAGTATGTATCTACTCAATATTATCGGTTAGGGATTTATACGTTGTAAATTGTGAAAAATGGGATAAAATAAAATTAATTAATCAAAACTGCCTCATTTTGGTAAAATAAAATAGTTATAGACAATGGGTTCCATCAGTGAGTGGCCAATGGTGAGACCATAGAGTCAGTGTTGGTGAGACATTGTCGGTGTCATTGAGACAATGGTGATAGTGAGAAATCAGTTTCATTGAGACATTTCTGTCAGTATCAGTGAGACATTAGTGTTAGTGTCAGTGACACAACACCAGTTGTTCCTATCTACATGACATCCATACATAGTTTTATCATAAAGTTATTGATAGTTGTTACATACAAATTAATCATCCATAATTCATGTCTAATGTAACTTATCCTCTTAGGGTTCAATGGATGAGTGAACATATCTAAAATATGATGTTTTTTCTGATAAATTAAAGAGTTGAATTACCTTTTTGATAATGATCTCCCATAAAGTGATTTCATACATCAATATTTTCTTTTTATAGAATGGGAAAATTGATTCCTTGATATGTTAATATCACTTGTATTATCACAATTTATTTCGCCATGTCTAAAACAATATCCATAATCAAGTAAGATGTGTTTTATCCACAAAATCAAACCACAAAAACTACCAACATCTATATATTCAGCCTCATTAATAGATAATGTAATAGAATTTGTATTTTTTCTACACCATGATACTAGAGACATTCCCAAAAATTGTCATGTTCTAGAGATTCTATTTCTATCTAACTTACATCCAAAAAAATAAGCATCTGAATAACTAACTAAATAAAATGGTGATCCTCTAGGATTGAATAATCCTAAGTTGTTAGTATACTTAAGTATTTGATAATTATTTTAACCAAATTTAAATGATATTTATTGATGATTTCTTGAAAATAGGAACACATACATACACTATGCATGATATCAGGTTGGATAGTAGTCAAATAATGTAGACTTCCATTCATTCCCCTATAAGTGGTTTGATCAATATATTTACCATTTTCATCAAGATCCAACTTTTAGGTGGTACTCATTGGAGTATCAGTACTTTTTGTACCATCATATACAAACATTTTTAAATTGTCATTAGTATATCTAATTTGATTTAAAATAATTCATTCTTTATTTTAAATTATATGAAATCCAAGAAAGAATTTTACTTCTCCCATTAAAATCATTTCGAAGTCAATTTTCATCATTTTTGAGAAACCAATACATAAAGAATTGTTTTGTGATCCAAAAATAATATCATCAAAACAGATTTTAACTACTAAAACATCTACTAAAATTATTTTTATAATGATATTAGGATCCACTATTCCTTTTTTAAATCCATTAGAAATAAGAAAAGTATTTATCCTATCAATCCAATCACTTGGAGCCAGTTTTAAACCATATAATGCCTTTTTTTCACATAAAAACATGATTTGGAAAATGAGGGTTTATAAAACAAGGGGATGTTCAACAAAAACATCCTCAACTATATACCCATTAACATTTCTCTTCTAATATGCATTTGTTAAAGTTTTTAATTTTGAGGAGTTGTATATGCTAGTAGGATTCTAATTGATTCAAGTATAGAATTGTTGCAATGTTTTCTTCAAAGTCAATACCTTCTTTCTGACAATATCCATGTACGTCCAATCTGGCCTTATTTATCACAATGGTTCCTACTTCATCTACTTTGTTTATAAGGGAAAATTTAGTTCCTATAGTCAAGGTGTATTTGTGTCTATACAATAGTTTCCAAACATTATTTCATTCAAAATTATTCAAATATTATTGCATAGCCATCTACCAAAATTCATCATTGATAGCATATTTATGGATTTTTTGTTCAAACTGTGATAATAAGGGTTGATGTTCAACCAGGTTCCTAAGAGATTATCTAGTCTATGTTCCTTCATCTAAGTATCCAACTATAATATCTAAGGGATGGTTTTTAAGGGTTCTAACAGATCTATAAAATGAAGGAATAATTAATTCAGGTTCATCCATAGGTTCAGTTTCCCTATGGTTTGAGTCTAATAGTTTTCTTGAACTGTAGGATTTAACATGTTTCTTAATAGAAGAATCAGGGTGTCTAGAATTTATGTATATATTGAATAGATCATCCAAAATAGTTTCAAGAGGGGTTTTAGGTTAATGAGGATATATTTCATCAAATTTTACATGTTCATATTCATCCTCTCATTTGGTTATTTTAGTAAAAACCTTATATGCTTTACTAAAGGTCATGTAACCTCATAAAAATCCTTCATTGCATTTGTAGGAAAATTTTTCAAAATTTTACTTTGTATTAAGGATTTAGACTTTGTAACCAACCACTTTGAAGTAGTTATCTTTGGGTTTTTATTCTTCCATAACTCATAGGGATTTTTCATAAGAATAGGTCTGATTTAGACTCTGTTAATAATATTATATTCTATATTCACAGTTTCTTTCCAGATGTAAATATGTAACTAATATACATTAAGAATTTTCTGAGTTATTTTTTATAAGGTTCTATTTCTCCTTTCTATAACTCCATTCTTCTAGGGTGTCCAAGGAGTAGAGAAGTTAAGACTATATACATTTTTTTGTCAAAAATATATAGACTATTAATTTTTAAACACATGGATATGTTCATTTATGGAGGATTAATTCTTATACAACTTAGGTTCTCTACAGATCGAGCATACTAGGTTGATTAATAACAAGCTTCAGTCTTGTGAGCTAAAAAGAATCTCTATGTATACCTGGAGAATTCATATACAAGAACATATACATAGTACTTCCCATTTAGACTTCAACCACTATATGGTCTATAAAAATCCATGTGAACCAAATAAAGTGGTTGAGAAGTTGAAACTTCTTATTTTGGTTTGAAAGATATTTTGTGATGTTTTCCCTTCTAACAATGATTTCAGACATTATTGTTTTTAAATTATAGTTTTGGTCGATCCTTGAATAACCATTTCCTTGTAAGATTTCTCAGTGAGTGAGTGTTATAGTCACTTAATATCCTATGAAAAAGGTTGGATTATTTTTTTAAAACACTTAAGTAATAAGAATTTTGAGAAATTGAAGAATCCATGTTTACATAATAAACATTCTCATTTCTAAAAGAAATAAATACCAACTCTTTTTTAGAATTAATCATTATCATGAATCATTTTCAAATTTAACATTGATGCCATAATCACATAACTAAGAGATATTGAGAAGATAAAACTGTCATCTATCAACAAAAAGTACATTAGAAATTAAAATTTGATTAGAGTTACCAATTAGGCAAATGACGATTTTTTTCCTTTAGCATTATCAAAAAAGTCACATTCCCACCATCAATATTTATAAGATTCTTGAATCTTGAGTAGTCCCCATTCATGTGTCTTGAACATCCACTATCAATGTACTATAATCGTTTATAGGATCTCATTAAGTAAGATTCCTAAAAATACAATTCAAACAAGAAATGATTTTGGTACTCATGAATTCTTGGGTCCAGTAATATTTGTAAATAATTCTTTGGGAACCTGTACATGCTTCATGGGTTTCTTATAAAAAATTTTTATAGTATCGGACAAATAAAAACTATTTTTACAGGAAAAACAAGATGCAATAAATGATTTTCCACTGCTGGAACTTGTAGCAGATTTCTAAAATCTAGGTGAAAATCTTAAATTTCCATATTTTGATACAAAATTATTTTTAACAAGGGTTCTTTGTCCTGGTTGAGAACCTATTCCAATAGCATATTCTGCTGTAACATGTTTACCATGAATTTTAGTACGATTTTTATTTTTGTTGGTAAACTTTTAAATGTCCTTTTTGAACTACTCTTTTGATATTTTAAACTCATTATATTCTTTAATAAATTGAGCATTTTTCTCTTTCTCCATAGTAATCTCTGTTTTAATAGTAGAGGTGATAGCATATTGTTTCTTGACTTCGTTATATTTGTCATTTAATTTATTTCATGTGTCTTAAACCATTATGCAGTAATCAAATATTTATTCATTGGACATGTTTTTATAATCAGATTAACATTCAAAATAGTATGAATTATGTACAATAGATTCTAGTGCTACCTCAGAAGTATTTTTCAGGAAGCAAATGTTAGGTCTGTCACCTTTCTCTTCATGTGAAGAATCTGACTCACTAGAGTTATCCTTAGACGCACTCTAGGTGGCCTTCATTTCCTTGTTATACCTTTTATCCTTGTGTTCATATTTCTTCTTATATTTTAAAGTAGGAAATTTATCCTTTACAAGTCCTCTTCTATTACATTAATTATAGTCTATCTCATTTGAGTTGTCATATATTTTCCAATCCTTTTTCTAGTTTCTCTTGTAGTTATACTTTCCTTTGTAGATGGGATACCTAAAGAAAATATTCTTTTTGTAAAAATTTTCAAACATTCTAGCTAATTGAGCCACTTTTCCCTCAATATCAGATGATTATTTTTCATTTCATTAACATTCATAATGATTTTGGGCCTTCTCCATTTTTTTAAGAAGTAGTGGTTTTGAAATTCACTAACTTTCTCTTTGTTTCATCATCATCTTCCTTATTGACCTTGAATTCTTCCTCAGACATCATCATTTTACCTATCATCTCCTTTAAAATAAACTTAATGATATCACATGATTCTCTAATTGACACTGAGATTCCCCTCCATATATCTGGTTGACATCTAATAATTATCATTATTTTTTCTTTGGTTGTAATTGCTTTTCCTATAGAGGTTATGGGGTTTAAAATCTCAATAAACCTGAGATACATGTCAGAAATATGTTTATCAGGCTTAATTATGAAGTTATCATATTTAATAGTATGTGTATTAAGCCTCAATTTTTTAACATTAGTGGTTACATCATGTGAAACGTCTAGTGTATCCCATATTTCATATGCTATTTTTCATCTATAAATCAGATTGAATTCATAATCTCTTAAAGAACAATGAAAGGAATTCATAGATTTTTAGAAATTATTATAACCATTTTCTGTTGTTTTATCCCATGTATTTTGGGTAGTATCAGGTATCCTATATTCATCTACAATGGACGAATCGATCTCAATACATATACTTTATAAATGAATTTTTCATAAAAAATTTCCACTGGGCTTAGTTAGTTCTATTTAAAAATAGAGGTCTCTTGGTAGCAAACCCTTCCAATCTATTATCTATAATAAAGAATAGTGAATAGTTTTTTAATGAGATAATAATTTAGAACTAACATAAATTTAAAGATCTTTAAAACACAACTAAAATTATTGTTTAAAATATTTGAAAAATATTTTAAAATAAATTATTAAAAAAATAACACTCTGATACTAAATGTTGTTCGGTTTAGGAAAATCAAGAGGGGGTGAATTGAGTTCCTATCAAAATTTCAGATAAAAACCCTATTCAAAAAATTTACCCAATTTATAATCTAACCCATCTTGTTAACCAAAGTAGTAAATTTATAAGAGTTTGTAATTTTCAATTAATTTCTCAAAAGATTTATTAATTATTCATTACAACAATTTTTAAGATTGATATAGCTTTGAAAATTAATTTACTAAATTAAAAAATAGCTATAAAAACTAACTAAAATGAACTATCAATGTAATATTTAATTTTCTGAAATATGGGTGAAAATATGGAAAAATAAATTTGAAAAACCCAGTGGACAAAACAATAGGTTGAGTCTCTAAAGAGGAGTCCAAATCCTCTCTACGTTGTGATCACCTTCCACCAAGAAATATTTATTAATAAACTTGATCCCCACCACGTATTGGGGTTCACAATATCCCCCAAGGCAATCTAGGTCAACTAGACCTCTACCATAGTTATTCGTGGGAAGAAAAATAATATTAGGTTACACAGGGACCTCTTCCATAGTTATACATGGGGGAAAATGGTGTAGAAGTATGAATGAGTGAGGATATATTATATCATCACGTTTAGCTCACAAAAAGGTGTGTTTTTGATACAGATAAACACACTACTTGAAAATTAATAACAATGTGAATAAAAAATCATAAATAATAAGAAACGGATTAGAATGCTCTATGTGATGTGATTGAAGCCTCCAGACATCTTAGGTGTACTAGATGTGAAGATTTAGTAAATGTTTTGAAACTGACACCAAAACGGTGTATCTTGGAAGCTCTGTGTTCTCGTATCCAGTGAGTTGAGATGTTCATCGAATGTTCTCTTCAATAGTGTATTTTGCTACCAGAATTTTGAGGCATTTGTTCTTTAAAAATCCTTCTTGTTCTCAGTTAGTATGAATGAGTGTTCTTTTAGAATTCCTCTTTTTTTACTTCACTATTTATCTCAATATAACGTGCTACTACTTTTTTCTCAGGTGATTCTTTTTGTACTGCAGTGTTCGAAAATACACATGCTTAGTACATGTGTTGTGTCTCATACCTCTAACATCCATGTTAATTAAGTCCACAAAAATTCATAAATGAAAATTTGTATCATTATATAACCTAATATGACCGTTGGGTAAATTTTCAAATTTTTATAGTAAATAAATTTTCAATGTATTACATTCTATCAGTATTTCCTTATGTAGGAAGGTTAGTGTGTTGGTGACTCCTTAAATCGGTGACTCATTCTATCAGTGAATCCTTCTATCGGTTACTCCTTCTATAAGTGAATCCCTCTATTAGTGACTCCATCTATGGGTTACTTTTTCTATATGTGACTCAATGTGTTAGTATGTCAGTGCATCAGTCTCACATACTATCAGTGACTTGTTCTATCAGAGAATTAGATTTCCTGTGACCCAGTCTTGAATCTCTCGGTGAGTCATTTTAGTGAGTCATTTGTTCTGTCGGTGAGTCTTTCTATTATTGATTCATTCGTTATATTGGTGAGTCATTACATCAGTGATTCATATGTTCTTTTGGTGGTTCATTCTTTCGGTGAGTCATTACAATCGGTGGTGGAGAGTTTGTGACTTAAAAAATCGGTGACTCATACTTGTCCATTCATGTCTACTTATCTTGTGGTATAAAAAGAAATATAATGTGTTAAACATAGTATTGAAGATAAATAATCATAATTAAACATTTTTTACATTAATCAGTAAGACATGACTAAGAATGATTTTACATTATTTTAGATCATGAAAACTGGAGAGGGAAAACAATTAACACCTTTTTTAGTTAAAAAACATTCATATTTTGAAACAATTTAAAACTAACCACTAAAGGGATAAATCCCCATCGTGCTAAAAAATCTACTTTTAGAAATCACCATATTTTTTATAAATATTAATACTATCATTTTTCTAAACACCATTGTATCATTATTAAGAAACAAATTACCATTAACAAATATCTTATAATAACCTATTTATATTTTAAAACATTTCTAACTTGTTTAATACCAAAACACCCTCTACACTATACATATTAAAAATAACTAGTCTCTAAATACCATTCAATGTGGAATACTATACATTGAATCAAAATGAATTTTTTTTAAAAACATATTACAATTAACAATCAAACCTTAAGCCATTGCATCAAATAAAAATCATTTATGTCATGTAATTCATTTTTTACAAAAAAATCATTTTTCTTGAAACAATGGTTTAATAATAACTTGAAACAACCTTAATTAATGAATTATGAGGGAAAGAACACCTAGACAAAATATTAGAAAATATAATAAATAAAATGGGTGAAATAAACCTTAACTGTTAGTCATTGAAAATAATAATTGCTAAAAATAGAGGAATAATAGTGGTCTGGTCGGTGAAATGTCACCTGAAGAGGGGGGGGGGGATTCCAAAGTTGTTTGAGGAGGGGTTATTATGAGGTTTTATAAGTATAGTATGAGAGGAGATTTAGGGAATTGAAAAAGTAGGGGGGATAATCCCAAGGGACACTAAAAATTTAAAGGGTTATACCCACAGTTTTAAAAAAACCATCGGTATAGCTTTAGGAAGACAATATATACCCACGGTTATTCTAAACTCTAGGTTTAGATCCATGGGGATACATGTTTTTCTGTGTAGTAAATCCATGATCCTATGAGATACACTCTCAGAACCATGCCTAGTTTTAGTTGTTCCATTCCAATGATCTCCTATATAACTCATGGATTGGTTTCACCTTAAGTCTAATATCAGACCACCTCAACTCTCATTGTAGCATCATCCATTTTATAATTCAATCTCACACATAGGTGAGTGGAACTAGATAATTTATTAATGGGTTTACATAAAATAGAAAATGGGAACAAAATCCCTTACATAATGAGAAGATAGAAATTCCAAGAAAGATGTTATTTTATTTAGTAATTATTTATAAAAACTATGAAATATTAATAAATTAAATAAAACAAACTCATGAAGAGGCTGGTGTACGATAATTGCAACCCACATACATTCTTAGAATATAAAAAATTACACTATATATATTTTAATTCAACTGAATCATTATTATTATGATAAAATCACTTGAATTAATTAATTACATTATATTCATGTTTATCTAATGTGTTTTCAAGAAACCATTTCATGATTCTTCATGGAAAATTAAATGCTTAACCCGATTTTATAATTAAGTGTAGGGAATTTGTTAACTATTTACAAATCATTTGAAATTTTTTACATATTCAACATTGTCGAAGTTAACAATGTAATTAGGTTTTCATGTAATAATTAAATATTCTATATCAAATTTAAATATGATCCATTTAGGGTGGCTACATAATGTGTTTTATGATCCATATTCCATGTATATCTATTTTCATGTAGATAAGATAAATCCCTAGAGAATCAATGTGTTTCTTAACTGGTATGCACCACATGTACTGATGAGTTGCACATCATGTGTTCTACTTTTCTGGTGTCCGTGAAACCTACCAACCTCATAAGCTTTTTTTCCAGATTTAGAGAGAATGATTCACATAGAGTTTACACGAGATACAAATCATGTAATCCCTACTTTTAACAGTTTATATTGTAATTTGTTTTTTGATATTTATATAACCATGTTATTAGTAAAAATTTCACCGGTAATCCACATATACTATGCAATGTGTTCACTAACTACATTTCATATAATTTGAAAAATTGTGAGTTAGGTTAGCTTGCTCAATAAGGGGTATATTTAATATTTTTAATTAAAACCCACATTCCATTAATCTCATGACGCTTTTTGTATCCCATGACATGTATTTTTGTGATGAACATTAGTACATGAAATTAATTTTCAGTCAAATTCCATGTAACTATGTTTGTCAAATAGAATCTCTAGAACCTCTCTAATGGAATCACGAATATATATTTATGTGATCTTAATCTAGAAGAAACTATAATGAATCATATTAATATGTTGAAAACATTTTAATTAAACACTGGTTTAAATGAAAAATAATTTAGATGTGAAATGCTAAAATTAATTTTGTGTAATTGATCAATGAATAGTAAATAATTATAAATTATTTTGTGACCACACTGATACCACATGAAGGTTATTGTCCAAGTGGAAGCACATATAATTCATTTTATAACTTGGATCCTATAATAATCTAAAATAATATGATATTTACTTGAAAAATAATGTCATGACCCACAAAATAAAATTGAACATTAATTAACAGTATCATCAAAACTAATAAGTGAAGAACTTCTCACATATAATTTATAATTAATTTATATTTATAAATAAATACCTTGTACTGAATTTATTTCTTCATCATCATTGATTCTATTAATACATATTATCATAACATCATTTAGTGAAAAGAAGAGATTGTAGATTCCCACTTGGAGTGATCCACATGTTTTCTTTGATCTTATGATTAGTGTTTTAGAATCCAATATGTTCTAGAACAGATGATTCTAACATATTCAATGTTTTCTGTTGATAATGGAAAATTAATTTGAGGAAATAAGGAAATGCTTTTTAGAGGAGGACGATTACTTTGGGTTATTGATTTCGTTAAAGGAGAGGATCTCTCTGGGGATTAAGGTAATCCCATATAGAGATCATTGTATACATAGAACAAATTTTAAATAATGATAAGAATGGTTATGGATTCAAAAAAAGTCATATCTACATTTCAATAGATCTAGTGTTTGAAAAAAAATCACAAGGGTCTTTATTATACTCATAATCCCTAAAAATACCATGTATACATAATAATGCAATTATTATTATTTAAATCACATGTGTTGAACTTGTGGGTAAAACAAAAAATATTTCATTGAATAAATAAATTATTAGTATTTAAAATAATATATAATTTGAAATTTATAAATGGAACATTAAACATGGTCCGCCAATCCTCAGTACTTTCTAACCTTGAATAATTGACATTTATTTAATTAAATAATGATCACTAATTAATTTACCAATAAATAAATATTTATTAAATACTAATGTAACTAAAAAATAGATATTTTTTTACCTTGATAATAAACTATTATTAATATATATTATATACTAACATAATTAAAAAAATATCTACATTGTGAATACATTTTTATTTTATATTGAAATCAAATATATATTATCTTGAACAACCGGGGACTGAACATTTGGGAACCAAACAACATGAATAATTATTAAACCACCTGTGAGAATAATATTTATTCAACATGTTAGTTTTAGATAAAATTTAATTGAGGCATTTAATACTCATAGTGTGTGACCCTCCAGGAAACTTTCTCAGTGGCATTGGACTACACGACCTAAATTCCAAGGATAGTGTCTAGAAACAGACTAATACTCCTAAAGAGAAAGGAGTTGAAATCACAATGACATAAAACCTCCTATGATTGTACATCGTGTTATAAAATCCATTTATCTTGATGTCACTAATCAATCTAGTTGCATGCATGTGTTATCAACCAACATACTCAATGTCTCTTTCTATTTGTTTTTATCAATGAAATCACTAATAAAACTCCATGTTTATTTACTGAATTAAGAAATTCCATTCTCACCATAGAGCCTGAGATATCAAATTTAATTTTTGAATAAAGATTAATAATCTTTTCTTATAATATTCATTAACTCAATATGAATCACAATGAAATCGACTTAACCAACTTCTCTATGGTCATTTATAATCAATTTTTATGAATCTAAATCAATTTATATGACCCAATATACGAATTAATAATAATATTAATTTATATTGTCCATTACACACAACCGCCAATAGAAAAATCTAAAGACACAAAATAATGTGGATTTCCCATTGAAATACCATGTTCTAATAATCAACCTTCTTGGTGTTGAGCCCAAGTGTTACATTTGATTTCAATTCTGTTTAAATATGTGTTTAGTTATTTGAATATGAATTAGTTATTCATAGAATATTTTTAGGGATTCAAATAATGGTATTGTATTTCATTATTGGGAAATTATAATTAAAATTGTGATGATTGATGAAACAATCTTTAATGTTGAATACATGTGTCAATTTTGTTAATTTTGACACATTATTTACAAAAAGATAAAAAAGTTGAATAAAATAAGTCAATATAAGTTATTATTATTTATGAAGAATATTTAAGGAAAACGTTGAGGGATATTGGTTGTCATTTCAGTTCATAAGTCATAAAATTACTTGTTGAAGATTTACTTACACTTCTTTTATGTTACTTGAAAAATTGGTCATCCATACTCAATGACAAGTCTAGCCCAATCCCACACAATTGAGAGCAGGCTCAACCACATGAAAGATCCATCATGGAAGAAAGAGTTTTCAGTTTTCATATTGATGATAGGGATCACACATAATATTTTCATGTCTTTAATAAATTATTCATGGGGGTTCTTGGGTTTACTAAGGAGGTATGGTGTAGGATGTTTGTGGATGTGGGTGCATAGTGGACCTGGGTGCTGACCCTGGTTTGGGATTAAGAGAGAAGTTTCATGGATTTTCTTATTGTCACTACAAAAAATATGACTTTTACCTACAGAAATTTATTGACAGACAATATATCTGTTAGTAAAAATGAGCAATTCCAACAGATAATAAGTTTTATTGGTATTAATTTTTAATACCAACACTTCTTTTTACCAATAGATATATCTGTTGATATTAATCCTTCAATACCAACATATCATTTACCAACAGTTGAATCAATTTGTTTATCATACGAAAATCAATATTTTTTTTACTAACACGTGAATCGGTTATTAATAATGCTATTACCAACAAATATTTTGACTTCAATAAAAAATGTTACAATAAATCATTCAACTAAAAAAAGATTTTATCAATAAAAAATTAAGAGAAACATATTATATATATATATATATATATATGACTAGAGTAAATTTTTATTTTCCAAAATTTATTAAAAACATCTCATAATTGATTTTAATTTTCACTTTTCTCAAAATATCAATTTTTTTTATATTTTTCGATACTGTTTATTCAATTTTCTTGAAATATTAACTATTTTTATATTTTTCAATATTATTTATTGAATAAATATTTAAATTCTTTTTATCAAAAAAAACCACACCCGTAAAACCCTAATTCGGGAAAAATGACGACAAACATTGGGATTATGGATCCAGCGTACTTCGTTAACAGATCAGAGATTTATCATGGTTATATTCCAGCCTCTGCCTCAATCTCTCCAAAGTCGAAGAGGCTTGCTCTGGTGCGGTCCATTTCCATCTCACGGACGTGGCTCACCCGGGGATGGTGCCGATGAACATGGTGAACTTCGACGCCAGGCGCGAGTATGAAATGATCCAGAATTACAAACTCCTTCAAGATGCTTTTAACAAACTCATGATCAGCAAGCATATCGAGGTAAACAAGCACGTGAAATGAAGACCACTTGATAATCTGGAGTTTATGCAGTGGATGAAGAGATATTGTGATTCATTCAGCGGTGAAATTTTGCAGGGTTACAACCCTTTGGAGAGGCGAAGGGCTTGCAAGGGTGTAAATGATGCCACTAAGAAAAACGCTCCATCAGCAAAGTCTACAAAAACTGTTTCAAAAACTCAAGGTTCTCACAATGGTCGAAGGAATGATGTGTTTGTTGTGAACACAACACATCATGTTGTCAAGGTTTCTAGATCATCTTCTAGTGGAGGACCATCATATGATGAGAAGATCACTGAGTTGAAGTTATCGATAGATAGCCTTGAGATGGAAATTGATTTTTTATTTTCAAAGTCAAGGGACATTGAGATCCCATGCCAGAGTCCAGGGATTGAAACTTTACCTATTTTCAGGGCAATAAAGAAGATCATGTATGCGGTGGAAGTTGATGAATCAATATTAACAGAGGCTCAAGAAATGTTTCCACTCCATGATAAGAAAGTAAAAGCTTTGAGTCCAATATTCGAGCTATCGGAGGAGAAACCCAATCGGGATAATAGCCAGAAGAGGAAAATCAATGAGAATGTAGATGTTGATGCAACTGCCTCTATTAAATTGTCTCCAAGGCAGAGGATATCTGAAGCTTCTGATGTTCATTGCAGTGGGTCACCACTAATGACCTTTTCACATTACTCTTGAACAACTTGGTGGACTTTGTCTTTCTTGAAGTATAAATTATTGGTTCTACGACTACCTGTTTCAGAACATTGATGCATTTTAGTGTTAGCAATTGGTGACGTGTTCATATATCAAATGATTTGTACCAAAAACTACTTGGTTTATGTTACCTTCTTGGATAAAAAACCCCTTATTGGGACTCCATCACCACCTTCTGTCTGTGTTCGGCCTAGCCGCCGCTACGCCTCATGTCCCGCCCTGCCCTACTCTGGCCTCACATCCCGCCGCCCCACCTCACATCCCGGTGCTCAGCCTACCATCCCACAGCCCCGTCTCATATCCAGCTGCCCACCTCACATCTTCTGGCCATTCACCCCTTTGCCTCCCCCAAATCCGGTAACCATTCAACCCCCTTCGGTTCGTCGCCACACTGCTCATCTCCAGCTGCATCTCCTTTCATCAACCACAATGTCATCGCAAGTGGGAGGTAAATCTTTATTTCTGTGATCAATTTGTGAAATTTCTTTCACGATTTCCCAATTTCGGCCTGTGAATGTTGCGTGAATGACTCTATTTTACTTTTCATCACTCATAGTTAAAAGCAATGTGATTTTCATCATAAAATTGATGAACCCATTCTACATAGTAGAAATTAAAGAGTGATTTTGACCTTTCTAATACTAATACAGTGGTTGCATTGAATATAACTTCACCTTTTTACTCATTAAAATTTCTTGTTGCACACTATCTTTGATTTTGAATAGGTGTTAGGGCCCCATGATGATGAATGGGTACTTCATTGAAATCTAGATTTTACTACTCCTTTGTAATACTCGCTCTAGGTACAAATTCCATTTTAATAGAACTAAAATGTTATCATTCTATTCATCATAGTAAAACATATAATCCCCATAGAAATTTTACACCATTAATCAATAGAGATTGAATATTTTTCATACGAATGTTCCCTCAATAATATTATTAGATGAGGATTCGTTATTAATTTTTTGAATAATGTTTGTCCATTTTTTATTTGATTACAATTCATTTTTTGATTTGGTGTGAGAAATGCCTCAATGTTGTATTTTTTTCTTGATTAACGTATGATTCCCATTTAGTGTGATGAGTAAATAAATTATATTCATTTTATTACATTAATCATTTAGTGTACTATTGGATTTGATATTAAGAGTTTATACTTTTTTGAGTCCTTTCAACGTTTTCCATATGTTTATAGATTTAAAATGTTGAAATATGCATAATAGTTGATATATATATTGAATTTCATTTATATTTTGAACATCATAATGATATATTTATGTGATTATAAACTAGTGGTGCTTCATGTTATTGAATCATACTTTATTTTAGTATTTAAAATGAATTATTAAATGTGTTATTTGAATGTTAGCTTCATTTTTAATATTCAATTATGACTTTTTATTAATTCTTGAGCAACGTTACACTCATTATCACTCAAGAACAACATCATTTTATACTCAAATTTCATTAGTTTCTTTGTTAATTTACTCTTATGACTTTTTATTAATTGTTGAGAATTGTTTCACCCTTTCTCACTAATCAGTTTCTACTCAACTTGAAAATTTTATGGTGTATTTGATGTGAACATTTCTAAAAAGAAAATGACATGATCGATTTCTTTCTCTAGAGATGTGTTCATAATGACTTACATGAAGGGTAACGCTCATTCTCACTCATAAACAACATCAGTTTTTACTCATTTTTCAGATTTTATAGGGTATTTGTAATCCTCTTATCATGGCAGTGGCTTTAACTTTTGTGGTGTGCTCTTGATCTTTTTGCAAGCACAACGACCAATAATTGGTTTGCTTCTGAATTTTTTTTATATATTTGGTGATATGTTTTTTAAGAAAAACAACTACGGTAGTTATTTATAGATTTTTTTTAAAAAGGCCATTTGGAATCTTTTTTTAAAAATACCTCAAAAAACTTCTATTCTATATGGTATTTTGTTAATGGTTTTAGGTTTTGTGAGTGCTCCTTTTACCCTAACATCATATGTGGCAAATTATGGTTCATTAAACCACTTCACAAAGATCAAGTTACTAAATTTCTCGCAACCAAAGGTAACCCTACATCTCTTTGTTCTGCATTTGTGGTTACACAAATGTGCAAAAGATGCATATTGGGCTCTCTTTATCCATCTATCTCGAGTAGCTCAAGCTCAATCTCAATAAAAATTGAGCCTCAAATCTTGCATGTGTGCTAGACTCAAGTAGGTTGAGAGTATCACTATATCCATTTACTTCCCTGCACAAAATTTGGGTGTGTTGAATTCTTACTAGTGATTTTATCTATCAACCTTGTGATCTTTTCTAGTTAAATCCCCATTTTTCAGAGGTTGTTATTACATTCCAGATACTAGAACATTTAATATCAAAAATAATATGTGGGTGTATATGTTGATATCTGTTTGAGTGGGTCAGTATATTGTGGGTGTATATGTTGATATCTCAATCTTGGGTTAACCGTGTGCCTCTAATTTGTCAAGAACTTTGTCTTTGATAGTTTTCTTTGCTAGTCACTGATTATCATCCCCGTTGTTTCATTTTTATTGAACTGGTTATTCCTCAATTTTTGTTTTACAATAGGAATCATGATAAAGTTGATTCTATTTTTATGCCACATATTGTTTTGTTTTTACCTTGCAACATTGTTTAGATCATATAATTTTGTGTCTTGAATTATAACTATTTTGATATTTTTGTGAATATTGTCATGAATTAAAAATTTTGTGTTCAATTTTGGTTTTGAAACTATGAATATATCTTGCATGTTTTTGTTATTTGATACTACAACTAAATTATAATTTTGTTCTAGTATTCACGGGTTATTTTTTAGATTTTATGGCATGGAATATGTTGTCAATTATTATTATGATTATTTATTTTATGAATTTTAAAATGATCTTAATAAATAATTTATATATTCAATATTTTTTGGATTTATCATATCATTGCTATAATAATTGTCTCTTGGTCATTGAGTGATGACTTGAACAGATTAAGGATGTTTGATTAGGTTGGAATTTTTATTTATTGTTTTTTGGTTTCAACTAGTTTCTTGGAGATTTTTCATCATATTTTTTTTTGTTCACATTTATTTTTTGTGTTCTTCATGGTCACTCATCATTTCTAGGTTGAAGTTTTGATCAGTTACCTTGTGATCTTTACTCATGAGACTGGTATTTTGGAGACAAATTGGTTGTTCGTGGTCTCCCTTTTCATTTACTAATTTTTGGAACAATAGAGGCAATTCCCTTCGATAAATCACCAATGATGCACCTATTAGATATGTGTTTTTTTATGGTTTGTGATAGGTTGTGTTTGCATTGCTTTTCTTGTTCTATTTCTACATTAATGGTTCATTTCAAGGATTTTCAGGTGTAATTTGGCTTTCATGGATGATTTTTAGTAGTGTGATGTAGTGTTCATGGCAGGTTTCCAGCACCATATTCACAGTCGTTATGCAAGGGTGGGTGGTGCTAGAGATAAAACTGTTATTTGGAGTGTTCATGAACACTGAGTTTGTTGTCGTTGTGTAGTGTGGAAACACCTGTCTTGGATCTTGATGAAGGGGGAAAAGAAAGGTAGAGTAATATGTTTTGCCTCAGGGCTGTGGGTGTTTGATCATCACTGCATTAGGGAATCCAGAGGTGGACATGGCATTTGTCTATGATTTGGGTTTCCAGGTGAAGGGATTGTTTTTTCCGGTCAATATTTCATTTGGACGCACCATTGAACCCATTATTATCATGGACTTGTGGTCTTTTGACTTATTTTACTTTCCCAGGTAAAGTCAGCATGGTTTGTAGGATTTACCTTTATTTTATCTTGTTTCTTTCATCGACTAATCTTGAATATGCCTGACTCTGAGTACCATCTTATCAACTTGGATGCTTGTGGTGTGAGTTTTGATATATTAAGAGAGGTGTGAGGTGAGTTTCCTAGAATGTTGATTGTATTTTTGTAAATGTTTTTCTCAATGTTTTTTTAATTTATTGCTGATATAAATCTATACAAATAGATGGTGGATGAGTGTTTGATAGCCTTGTGATGATAAGGATGGAACAAAGATACTGGAGGTCCATTTTTTTGTTATTTGTGTGTGTGTGTGTGGGTGGGGGGGGTTAGTGGTTCTATCATAGTGTTATGATGCCTCATAATTGGAATGTTTCAAACTCATGTTTACTACATTCACATTGGTTAGCATTTCATTATTTAAGTCTAGCGTATTTTTGTTATCTGTCACCTAGTTTTTTACATAATTTTCCATGTCCAAAATAATTTACATTAAAAATATTTTTTCTCTCTTGATAGAGTCAGCTGCACTTGCAGGTATTGCAACACTTGAAAAAAGTAAGTATTCTTTTACACAAGAACCTACAATTTAAATTAAATGAAATTGGATTTTCATTGAATTCCTATATCTCATTGGTATGTTGATGTTTTGCTGTTAGTAAGTGTTATGTTCACATTGTTGGGAGCATGAGAGAAATAGATTTACTTTTTGAATCATTGTAGCAACAATTGATGTTGAAAGACCAGGGATGGATGCTAGAGGAGTATAATATGCAGCTTGGGTTTCTCTTTTTTTTTTAAACAGGTTTGAGTTTCTGTTTTGAATGTACATCTTGAAGTACTGTGTGAGTTTATGTTTTTCATTTGTCTGTGTTGTTTTGATTATATGTTGGTGAAGTACTACTTTTTTTAAGAATTATTACTGAAGTAGGTTGATGTTGGAAGACCATGGATGGATTCTAGAGGAGTATGACAAGCATCTTGGGCCATGGTGGTGGATCGGGATGTTTATGAGACTATACCAAAACCTCCTCTATTTCCAGTCAAAGTTATTGCTTTTATCTGGAGTTGGTTTCTAGAGATGGAGGGGAATAGATTACATGGATGGGGCACTTGAATGGTTGGTAAGGGTTGCCATACATCATCTCTGGACCTGCTCCATTGTATCTGCCGCCGCTGGCAGGAAGACCTTGAACGACCGGCATGTTTATATGAGCCATGTGAATGCCACCGCCAGCACCTCCCCACATCTGTCCCATGGGAATGCCTCCCATATGACCACCCATGGATCCATTACCCATGCCGCCAGGGGCAGATCCCATGTTCAGGAATCCATTCTGCATCGGAATACCGTTGATCCCGCCATTCCCACTGCTGTTGCCGCCGCCGGCGCTGTTTTTCATTTTGCCATCTCTGGCAGGCCCACAGCCGTTTTTGACACCATTCTTTTGACCCCTTGCGTTCTGATTTCCGCCGCCTCCTTCACACCCACTGTTTCTATTTTTCTGAAGAGGGATTGAAATGGCGCCTTTCTTATTGCCACTAGCGTTGGCGCTGCCGTTTGGAGGGCCAAGACCTGGAAGCCCAAGCCCCTTCCCTGCTGCCATGGCATTCATCATCTGAGGATTTTGTCTGGGCATCATGCCATTCTTTGGGCCCTTACCCATGGGAAGATCGTCAAATTTATCTTCAAACTCATCGTCTTCTTCAAACTCAGCGTCGAAATTGCGGCTCCCTTCGTCGTCATCCGAAAGTTCGAGTTTCCCAGCCCTATCATAGGGCGATTTCAACTGGGGAAATTTACCCAGACCCTACATATTATTCTTCAGTTGTTGCAGCTGCTGGATCTGCTGCGGGGTGAGCTACTGGAGTTGCTGCGGGGTGGGAATCCCAGCCTTTTCCTACGGCTACTGGAGATGATGCTGATTGTTTCTACCCTTCTGAGGTTGACCATTGTTTTTGTTGTTTTTGTTTCCATTACCCCATATTCTTCAACTGATTTTTGAGTTGATTTTGGTTGTTCGGGGCCTTCAGGGAGGCACACAGTTCATCGTGCTTCCCAGATTTCACAAGCTTCTTTATGAGCATGGCAGAATCTACGTTCCCTGAAACCGTCACCTTCTCGTGCTCCGCATCTATGACCATTTTATAAATGCCATCAATATTCTATAGGATTTTTTTTAGTTTTTTCATAAATCTGTCGCAGTGTATGTTCACTTTGAGAACACCGGCCTGGATCTTCACTAACTCCTCCTTGCTCATGTCATCTGAACAGCCAACCAAACCAACACGGCATGAAGACACAACGAGGGGGGCAGTGCTACGGATCTGTTAAAAGACAAACAGAGCTTAGAATCCAAAGGAAGAAGACGGACCATAACCGCTCACTCCCTTCAATGTTCTCCAATCCGGTTAAGTGGAGAAATAAGTAATGATCCAAACAGTGAATGGATGAGACAACACAGGAATGCGGCCATTGAACATCAATGTTTACTCTATTGTGTTTGTGGCATATAACTTATTTTTTAGTATTTCCCTTGCATTACATATTTATCAATTTTCTTGCATTTATTTATATTTATTTTGAGGATGTATATAATGGAATTGAAATTTTTTGTTGCTTTTTACTTAAAATTCAGTGTGTACATCTACACAAATAAATTTATTACTTTCAATTGATTTAGCCATGCAACTTAATTGTCTTTTTTGAATAATAAAAAAAATATTCATTGCCTTCCAAAAAAACACATTTCTCCTAATTATCTAACAATTTTTTTTAATTAAAATTGTTGTGACAATGGTGGAAGCATGGTCTATGCAGAAGTGAAAAAGATTTCAAGCCAAAGATGCCTAGGTAATATTCCAGCCTATTATTTAATTAAATTTTCAATTTGGCTTATAGTATGAGCTTTTCAATAGGTTTGGTATCGTGTGATCACTTTTAGCCTTCTGATTTTCTTATAAATTTGGCTGGAATTATTACTTTCAGGGTATTTGAGTTTGATTTGTGAGTTTCCTTAGGGAAATGTTTTCTTCATGCTAAAATATTTGAATATACTTTTTCTCTATATACTTGTGTTTATTGGGTATTCCCCAGTCATAACTGATGAGGAGACTAATATTCTTTTTTGAGTTATTATACACTTATTGAGTGGGTTTCCCTTGTATTTTATTATCAATAGTTTGAACCCTCACCCCTATGTTATGATTGAGTTTTTTGGAGGTGTTCAAGTTGTAAGGGATTGCCATGCCGGCCTGAGCAGAATGATCCAAGGCAGGTTTGCCTTCATTTGCTGTAATACTACATCAAACAATATAACTGTTATAATTTTAATTTTATGTGATTTGGAAACCTTCTTATGACACATTTATTGGTATGCAGGTATGCATGATGGTAATTTTTGAATCTTCTTGTACAACATTGATTGGTATAATTTTCATTTCTTATAATTTGGGCGGACTTCCTCTGTTGTCTATGCCCCTTTATGTTCCCCACAGGTTTCAGTGGTCGATCGAGGTTGAAAAGAGAAATCTCCCATTTTGAATAAGGATGATTGCTCCTTAAACTATGCAGGAACCTCATCTTCCATCCCATGGGAAGGTGGTGATGGGTGCCCCTCATAACAGGATTCTCCAATTTTTGGTCATCACAATGGCGAACTGGTTGTGCAACTGAAAGCGAGGGCTGCTCAGATCCAAGCTGGTGGCTGAAGCTATCCAATGTAGTGGTCAATGAGGACCAGTCGGCTCGACAATTCCCTTACAGCGGAATGCGGAAGATGAATGGGCAGTCTCAGGTTCATATCAACATTGTTGTCAAGGATTGGGGGGTACTTTTAACGGAGATCTCACTTGCTCAGCAAGTTTCCGATTTGTGTAATGGGAGGATGACTGATTTTCATTCCAACGATCCTTCATTTTTTGATGACTAACAATACACCATTGTTTTGGTTGTATCTGGTTTGTAAGTGTTACTTTATTTAATAAAGAAGAAAAAGAGATCTTATAGAAGATATTTCTTGGAGATTTAAGTTTTTTTTGGAGTTCTATATATGATAATTTTATAATTATTATATAATGAATATATTATATATAATTATATTAATAAATATAATATAAAATTTTATCTATAAATATTTAAATATTTACGTATAATATTTTATTTAAAATGTAATTTACAAATAGATATTAACTGATATTATTGATTATGAATGTTGGTAATAATATTATCAACAGATAAATCTGTCGTATGAATCTGTTGTTAAACATTATAACCAACATATATATTATCTGTTGGTATTATTATAATTGCAACGAAATGATTTTATCTGTTGCAAAATCATTTAGCGACAAAGTTTTTACCAATAGTTTAGTGATAGAGACATATATGTTGGTAAAACGTTTTACTAACAGAAAATGCACTTTTACAAACAGATATGATCCTATTGGAAAAAGTGAAATATTTTGTAGTGTGTGTGCACCTTGATCATGGATGAAACCAATGTGGGGTAGTTATTTGTTTTAAACTATTCACCAATATAAAAAATATTAATATAGTGATTCCATCATATTTAAAGTGATATTGTTATTATTGAACCTCTACAACATCTTCTTTAACTAATAGTTATCAAGGATTTCTTCATATTATGTCTTTAGGTAGAAGGGGTCACTTTTAAAAACATTTACCACCCTAATCAACTTAATAAATCATGGATGAATTATAAATATGAACAAGGTGTGACGAATTCCATGCAATATTTATATTTCATGAATGAATAAGAATGAAGGAGACACTTTTCCAAGGATGATATGATGATTTATCAAGGTTTTCATGCATCTGTAATGAATGAATGGGTTACACTTCTAAAATGAATGAGTATTAAATTGTTTTCATTTACATGTGATTCTATTATAAAGGAAGATTCCATTACCATGATGGTGTTAGGTTTTTCAATGTAATGTATTTGATAAATGTTGTGATAATTGGGGTGAATTAAAAAATTCACCACACTGCATAATTATATAAAATTTACTATGACATGAAATGCGGATATATGGTTGTGATACATGAATCTAAATACATTTGTTGAGATAATATAATCCAACATCCATGTGGGAGATGTATTGTGTTTTCTATTAAAACTAATCCAATGGGAAAATCATTTTTCCTGAAGAGAAGACTTCAAAAATTATCTCATGGCTTCCATGATGATGCAGTTCCTCAATAACCTCTTGACTTGTGACCTATACACTCAAGATCATCCTAAAGAAACTAATATCTTAATTGCAAAATATACTCTTAAAATATGGATAATACCCTTATGTAAAAGGTTTATTCCCTTACATGAATAGAAACGAGACGCCATGCACTCTTAAATAATTGGAGGAAGGAAGATCACATGACACTCTTCTGTGAAGGAGATTGGGATGTTGTGTGAAGACATCTTGGTTTGTGGAATGTCCTAAGATCTTATTACCATATTATTTTTTGAAAAGAGTTATATAAATAAGAACAAGACACTATATCATTATATGCAGTCATGAATAATTGAATCCATAAATACTTGAGATGTTATCATAATATATCAGAATCGGTTTTCTGTAGGGTATTGAAAGTTCAATTGAGATAATAATCCATCTGGAATAATAAAAAATAAAATAATAACAATAATACATTTTTATGTGATATCTTTAATGAATATGATATTTCTATGTTTTTCTAATAAGAATGTACAATTGAGACACTTTATTTAAGTATTCGATAAGGAAGTTTCATTGAGTGGTGGATGTTCTATCTTGAATATAGTAATAATTGAATATATTTTTTTTGAAAAACACGCACACATATAAGTGAGGTTGGGACTTCCATAGAATAGAAATAATTTCTCAATAACTATTTCGTTGAGGAAACATATTACACATGGGTGATAAGCGTATTTGAGCAAAACTAATGTGCATAATTAGTGGTTGGTCATGAAGTGTGCACTAAAAAAACTGATCCTCTAGGATTATGGAAAAATAATTTCATCCAAATGTATAAATATCTTTGTAATATTTGACCCATACATAATAATGGGATAAGTCTCTTAGTTATATCTATATGTAGAGAAAGTGTATCAGTTTAATTAAGGAGTATAAAAAGTGTTTTAGTTGGAGCTAGAAGTATTAGAAGTCAAGTGAGGATTCTGGTAATAGTATGTTAATTAATATAAAGATCATTCTATGTGGACTTAGGAATTAAGATATAATTTTAGTCTCTATTGACCAGTTTAATTGATAAAAATATTGTGGTGGAGAATCCATGTTGTGGGGTAAAACTAACCTGGAAAGGAGTATGCATTTTAGACAACCCATGTAAATATCATGTGTTGTGCTCAATAATATCATTTTTTTATTTTTGGTGAGACTATAATATGTCAACGAGTTGATCAGGATCTATAACATTTTTATTAGTTTTAAATAAAAATAAATTAATTCTTAAATGTAAACTATAGAATCATCCCACCCTTGAGGGTCAATCTGACCTAGGGTCCTACAACAAGCATTAGAGTAGGGTTCCCCCAAAATATCCCACCATGTACTTATGATGTGAAGATATTATGAAATGATTTAGCTACCACATATGGAGAAAAAATAAGTTAAAACTAAGGATACTGATCATGATATTTCTTCCAAGTCTCAAAAAAATAGAATAAAAATACATGTAAGGATGTTAAAAAATGATATTTTACTTATGTAAGAGGGACCACTAATTGAAGAAATAATAGACTAATTATTTTGAAGGAGCATTGGTTAAAAGGGTTTTTTTATTCAAAACTATCATAAAAATTTGGAAATAAAGGTATGAAACAATTTATATTTTCAATGAAAGATATACTGAAGCTATTAATGAATATAAAATTAATGTTTTCGATAATAAAATAATAGAGATTTTTTTTTGAAAAAAGCATTATATGAACTAGAGAAATTGTAAAAATTTACCATGGATGTGAAATTTTATCAACTTGAGGTTAAGGTATAAAAGGTAAAATATCATAAAAATTATTTGGTTATAGATTTTTTTTGAATAAAAAATAAATTAGGAAAATTAATATTCTAATACATGCTATGATTAGTTTATAATTTTAAGAAATCCCTCCACATTAATTACTTAGAGTTAGATGAGATATTGAAGATTGTGGAATCATCACAAGTTGTAATTATAAAAATTTATAGAAAATGGGATATATAATCATAATCTTTCTTTGAGGATCATGAGACTATGAATATTATCATATCATTCACTAACCAAATGGAAACATCCTCCATGAAGAACATATCCCATAACTTGGAAACTATCATATGTCCATGTGTTCATTAAAGTTCATGTTTGGGTAATAAACCTATCTATAAAAAATATGAATAGTAAAACACTATATTAATGGTAAAATGAAGAAAATGAATGAATATTATCTCCCCATGAAGTGTCCAAAATAGCGGGGGTGTTGCTCAAAAAACCCATGGAACACACAGTATAAAAACTAGACATAATACATAAGAAATAAATTAAGGAAATTTAATATGAATTTTTTTGGGTTGTTGGACATTAAAAAAAAGGAATAGGTATACTAGAAAAATATAACAATTAATGTAAACAATATAAGAGCACAAACATGGTGGATCAATTATGAAGAAATGATAAATCATGCATACCAAACACTGATGATAAAATAAAAAAATCTAGTGAAGAAATAAAATCCAAACCTTTCTGGACCAATAAGATGAATGATAGGTCTAGCCTTACATAAATGTGGAAAATAAATGTTTCATGAAATTCACTAACCCTTCATAAAAATGGACAACTTTTAATACGTAGAACAATGATAAGTGTTTATACATGATGTATATAAAGGTGGATGATACATGTTCATTGATTATTAATAGTGCTCTGAAATGTATGGGAACACAACCAACGTATTCTAGTATAACATGTATTTTTCAAGAAATTGGAATGATCCAATGGGGAATCATTATGAATATGTGAGAAAATCTTCTCAATGAAAACATTTCTAATCAGAAACTCATCGCAACTAAAAATTTAGAATAGATATGAATTCTTTGAATATGTTTGGTTAGATGAAAGAAGAGGGGTCACTAGGCTATGAAGTGTGTGAAAACTATCCTAGGATATATTACTAATTTTTTTAATGTGAAGAGTCTTCAATTAAAAGATAGTGGTTTTGGTGAAAATTATGTGAAGACAGATAATTTTAGGATAGTGTGCTTAGTTTGAAAAAAACAACTGAAATTGGATAAAAAAGTGTGAAGATACTAAAAATCTAGAAAAATACATTGGAATATATGCTTCTACATGAACTGTCTTAGAAAAAGATATACCACACAATTTTCATAAGAATTTGAATAATACTGGAAGAAAATTATTGTCTGTGTTGAGAGGATGTTTTTAGCCTAAAAGTTACTCTTGAAAAACAAGAAGGTTCCTTCTTATTACCCAATATATATATATATAGATATATACTTTTTTACTATCATTTATTTAAATCAAGGATATATATTTTTCCCAATAGGGGGGATCATTCATGAAATGAAGCATTTAGATCATCACATTATAGTGAATTTGGAGCTTCTATGAAGATTTATAAAATTAGAGGATATAGTATGAAAACCAATCCATTATACGTACTCTAATTTAATTAATAATGATTATCAATGGAGGGTTGATAATGAGATAATAAGGGGGAGTTGTATCTTTTTTTACCAGAACATTCTACAGTATCTGTTGATGTGTGTGTATGATTTTTCATTTTATCTGTAAACCAAATTACATATGACACCTAAATTGAGGACTAAAAATTTATTATCATGATCTCACTATCATGGTAGTTTATGGATAACATAGAAAACCATGGTTTTATCTATATTGTAATATAAAATGGGTTTACCCACATAGACATTGATTTGATTACCTAATATTACTTTTCTAAGAAAACAATGTGATATCATCCCTCACTCATAAGTTTTCTATAATTAACCATATAATGGATGAGAACATATTTTGTAAAAATTGAGGGCATGATAAGATCCACATTTAAAATTTTCATTTTATTTTCTATAAGGGGTGGAGGATATTTTAGAAAGCATATTGACTTTTTTAATTATAAGTGGTGTCAAATACAAAATAAAAAGTAGGGGAGTGTTGAGACCAAGTGTTGCATTTGTGGTCAATGAAGTTTCAATATTTTTCGGTGAGTCGAAAAGTAGTGGTGATTAGAGAATTATTATGGATTCATATAATGAAATTGGATATCATTATTTAACAATTATCCAAATAATTGTTATGGTTATTGAATTGGTCTTTAATGTCAATGACATGTTTCAATTGTTCAAGGTATGTTAAAATATACACCAAAAGATGAAAAATAGTAATTGAATAAGTCCATGAAAAATACTATTTTTTATAAAGAACATTAAATGAAGAAATTGAATGTTTTGGGTTGGAATTTGAGTTGAAAAGGCATAAAATTTCCTTTTTAAGAATTACATACTCATTTATAAAGTAAAGTAAAAAAATTGGAAAACCATCTAATCCCATTGGGCTTGCTCAATCCCAAGTAATGGGGAGAAGGATCAACCACACGGGAGAGCCAACTAGTTAAGCCATCATAGAGGCATAAGTATTTGGGTTTAATAGTGTCTATAGGGAGGGAATAATGGATGTTCATGGATCAAGAAGAGTATGCAGGGGTGTGCCCAGGTGGACCGTGTTTTTGTGGAAAGAACCGGTGATGGGCATAGGGGCATAGTGTATCTTGGTGCATACCCTGGTTCTAGTTCAATAGTAAATTAACATGGTTTTACTTATTTATAGATCCTCGATGGTGGCATAAACATATGTTGGAAAATCAAGGGAGATGCAATATTCACTCGTTTAAGAAAAAAATAGACATAATGATACATTCCAATCTAAAGAGATACAATGATCATCGAGCCTCCACATTTTATTCTTCCTCATCGAGTTATAGAGGGTTGTAACATGCGATATCATCAGGTCGTTTTGGTCATTGATAGATAAATGGACCAACATGATCAACATAATCAGTAAATAATGAATTCTCAATATCTCTAAAGTGAAATGTGATGCAAGAAATGTGTGTCTTATATACATGAATACATTTGAAGACAATGATACATTCAGGGGATGATACGATGTTTTATCAAGGTTTTCATGCATCCATAACGAATGAATTAGTTCAACATGTAAAACGATGGTGTATTTTATTATTTTTGTAAGAACATGATTACATTATAATTGAATAAACATGTATCATGATGATGCCATGTTTTTAAATGTAATATATTTGATAAATGTCCTTATAGTTAATGTGAATTAAAAAATACTTGACTTTGATAAATTCTGAAGGATTTTACATGATAAGAAATATTGATCAAAAGTTGTGTTTGAGGTCTAGAAATAAAAAGAACATGATCCAAAGAAATTTTATTTCTACTCTAATGAGAGATCGTGTTTTCTTGACAAATAGAACCACTTTGAAACTCATGTTTAACCAAGAGAATTTTTCCACAAATCAATCAATACTAGTGAAATAAAGAATTTCACCCATGGACTCTTGACTCCTAATCCTCACACATAATAATTTCATGAGGAATCCAAAGTCCCTCATTAACATGTACTATTACATGATGTTCCTTAACCTTACACGAAAAGTTCTTACCCTTACGTTAAGAAGAAGGAGATATCATACTCACTTTCAGAAAAATAAAGGAGGTAGATAGAGTGACACACTTATTCGAAAGAGCTTGAGATATTCCATGAATCTATATAGACTTTTGTAAAGTCATGATATTTCATGAATATACACTTTGTGTAAACAATAGTGAATGAAATATGGAGAATACACTATTTTAATTAATTATTCCTTATGTGAATGCATAAAAACTCAAAAAGATAACCGAAAAATATAAATAACTTGATATATCTAAACCTATTTCATGTAAGGAAGTGAGAATATTAAGTGATATTAGAAGAAAATATTAAATAATATAAAATAATGAACTAAAAATAATAATTTATTAAGTTTTAGGTTTTATAAATATTGTAATCATATGTATTTATATCATGAAGTAAAATTGAGATACTTGAATTAATAATTTGATAAGGAAGCTACATAGAGTTTGGAATGTTCTATCTTACATAAAATAATACGTGATGATGTTTTGTACACCACTATCACATATCTAAGTGAAGCTAAAACATCATAAAAAAGGAAAAATTTCATGAAAATTGTTTCACTAAAAATATAATACACATAGGTGATTAGAGTAATTGGGAAAAATTATAGACTGTATCAATGGTTGTTGAATATCAAAAAAGTGTACATCAGAAAACATGATATCATAGAATCATAGAGATAATTTTTTTTCTAGAATGTTAAAGATATTTATAACCACAGATTAATCCTAAATAAGGTATAAAGAATCTTAGTAATAGGTAGGAGAATTTGATGTATTTTAGTTTGTGTTAGAAGTAGAATAAGTCTCTCAGCTAGATCTTGGATCAGTGGAAGTATTTCAGTTGGATTTGGAAGCAGTAAAAGGCATGTGAGGATTCTAGTAACACTATGTAAAGAATTATATATATATATATACTCAAATATATAAACAAGATCAAATAAGCAATTTCACTCATTACTGACCATTATAATTGATAAAATGATTATAGTAGATTATCCATTTTGGGTGATATAACCAACATGTAAAGGGTTATCCCTTTCAAGAGAACCTTGTGAATATCTTATGTTTTTATCTATCATATTATTTATACATAGAAGGTGATATTGTGATACATCACTAATTTGATCGAGAACTTTAACAAGTTAATGAGGTTAAGTTAAAAATAAAATAATTCATTATAGTAATCCATTGATTCACCCCTGGTGGTTAATCCGACTTGTGTCTCTACAAGTGGTATCATAGGAGGGATTCTTATAAATAACCAAATGAGTTATTATGAAGTGTATATTTATGAAAAATAGTCATATAACATATAAGAAGAAAATTAAAGTTACTCATTATAATAATAATCTATATATTTCTCCCAATACTCAGAACAACATAATGAAAAGATATGAAAGGAATATAAAAAATATTATTGTAAATCAATAGACCCCACAAACTAAAGGTAATTAAAGTTTTAAATGTTGATATAATTCTCATGTTTTGGATTCATAATAAATTTTTTTATTATCCTTTTGTAATGATATATCACTGAGTGATATTATTTTTGAATAAAAATAACATCTGGTCAATGTTCCCAAAGAAGTTGAAAATTGTATTGTTGGTATTATCAAGGGTATTCAAGAATAATATTTATAGCAATAATAATAGGAAAATTATTTGGAAGAGAAATTGTGTAAAAGGGACATTGTATCCAACACCCCAAATATTTTTGAAAAAAATGTTAAAAAATTTATCTTTTCAATGAATTATATGATGAATGTTATGTAATAATTGAAATGTAATGTTTGAGAGAAGGAAATCCATGAGATTGTTTTTATATAATATTTTCATATAGTTTAAAACCTGTAAAAATTTTATATGTATGTCAAGGATTCTTATCTATATGTTAAAAAATCAAGGAATTATATAATGAAAATTCATTACAATAATCATGAAAATTCCTTAAGAAAAAATAATGAAGCTGAAGGATTCTTAGGATGTTATGTTGAGATTAGTTGAGGATGAGATGAAATCCCTCAATATGAAGTTTTTAGCACTGGATATGAGATTAAATAATCAAGGATCACCGCATGCTGGAACTTCAGAAATTTCTAGAAATAGAAATGTGACCACAAAAGTTCTCCCTGATTATCATAAAACCAATAACTGACTAAAATCTTCCTTATAAAAAATAGAAATATCCTATTCGAAAAAGTATCCCATAACCTATAAACAATATTTTATACTAATATTTTTTCAAGTGTGGTTTAAGGTTTTTAAACCAAAAACTTATAGAATATAGATGTTTTAAAACAATGATAAACCCACCACATCAATTTTGGAATAGATAATATTTAAAAATACTTTTTTTCTAATGATGTTTCCAAAACAGTGGTAGTTTCACATAAAAACGGAAAGGAATTCTCCCAAAGAAATCTCAGTAGAACACATTAGAAATGAATAGAAGAATTTTCATAGGCTAATGTTGTTGTTGATGTAATTTTTTTAAAAAATTAGAATGTTGGAAGAATATGAAAATTCATTAAAATAATAGAATTTCACGAGAAAGGAGGAGAATCAATAGAGAGAGGAAAAAGGCTTCAAACCAAATGTAAAAGAGAAAAGGAAAAGAAAATGAAGAAGATAGAAAAAATATAAACCTACTTTAACAATGGAGATAAATGATAGGAACTATGTTAAATAATAGGTAGACATAAATATGCGAGGAAAATAATTCCATTTAGAAAAGGAAGGCCTAGTTTGAAGATGTTCATAAATAACAGTGTTTAGAAAGAATGCATATCAATGTGGATTATTCAAGTTCAATTTTTTTATGATTTTGTGAAAGGCAATGGAAAAAACGTACTTTTTTGGTGTAATATGTCATTTCCTGGGATCATTCAGGAATAAACGGCGATTCAGGTTGAATATATGATAATAATTCCTAAAATAATGAATTTTTTAACCATAAAACCCTCCAAGATACCAATCCTGAAAAGATAATAATGCATGGAATATATTTTTAGAAGATTTAATAAGAAGGTCTACAAAACTGAGAAATTCATGAAAATAAATCCCTTATATATTCCAAATATTTTTACATTTAAGAGTATTAAATATAAAAATTGTGGTATGTTACATTATGATCCTGACATGATGTAAAATTTCATGAATGTTTGTTCAGATGTTTGGCCATGAAAACTAAAATTCAATAAGTAATGTGAAAGGATAGAGAAAAAATTTCTAAATCCATAGGAAAAAATATAGATATAGAAACATAGGTAGGAAAAGGTATTCCACAATAATTTGACATGAATTTGAGAGAAATTGGGAGAATAGAAGAGATGAATCAATTAAATTTTTATTACATAGTGAATGTTAAAATCTAAAAAAACATTATAAAATAGGAAGATGTGGTTTGATAACCTCTGACTTATCCCTACCCTGATTGAATTGATAACAATTATGAAGGGGATTGATTTTGATCTAATAAGGGGGGGCTGTATTGTTTTGAATAGAACATTTTGAGTTTTTTATTGACTTGTGGGTAGTATTTATCATTTTATTGATAAATCAAATTTCATAAAAACTCTAAAATTAGAATTAAGAATTTGTAATCATGATTTCAGAAGAATATTAGTTTATGCATAACATTGAAAACCATTTTTGTACAAGTATTATTTATACCATAGATTAGACAGTTTAGACATTGATTTGATTAAATAATGTTACATTACCTATATAACCATGTGATATCATCCCTCTCTCATAAGTGTTCAATAAGTAACCACATAAGGGAGTTGAGTATAATATAAAAAATTTGAGGAGATAGGATGACCCCTATTTATCCATTGAATTTTATTTTTGATAAGGGGGATAAGATATTTTATCTCATGTAATGTATTTTATAATGTGAATATATATTTAGAACGAAATACAAAGGGGATTAAAAATCTCATGTGTGGAATTTATTTTCATTGAGGTGTCTGTGTATTTTTAGTGAGTGGAATATGATTTGGTAATTCTTGAAAAATTGTTATTGATTCATAGAATGTACCTAGATGTCATACAATAGATATTATCCATTAAATTGATATGATTATTGAAATTTTACTTAATGCAGAACACATGTTGCAATTATGATAATGATGACACATTATATACAACATGATGACGAAGAGGAGTTAAAGAAGGCCATACAAAATATTATTTTTCATGAAGAAATTTTTGGGTACATATTGCGTGTTTTTCGTTAACATTTGAGTTGAGAATACATGTATTTACTTTTTTTTGATTTAATTACTCTTTTATAAAGTTGATTAAAGAATTTTCCCACCTTCCTAGCTTAGAGTCTAGCTTAATCCCATACATGTGGGAGCCTGATCAACCTTTTTGGATAGATATCAAGAAAATATAGCATAGCGGTGGGATTATTGGGTGTGGATAGTTCCCAAAAATAGTGTTAATGGTATGTGAATGGAACATTCAATTCATGCGTGGGGTTTTCTAGGTAGAATTCAATGGTTTGGGGTGGAATGATGATGGACATGGGTGCATAGTGTATTTTGGTGTCGACCCCAGTGTTGGATCCAATGTGAAAACACATGTAATTACTTTTTAAGAGTGCCTAAAAAGTGGAAGAATATAATGTGGGATAATAGAGTGTAGTAAATTTATCTACGATTTTAAAAAACATCGGTACATAATTATACAACCAGATCTGAAGCGATCTATAGATCATATATCATCCACAACATCATCTTCCTTCTCGAGTTATTGACGGTTTCCACACGTGACATTTTCATAAAGTGATAAGAAATGATTAATCCATAGACCCCAATGATAACCCTAATAAAACATGTATAACTATATAGATGAAAAAGGTGTAATGAAATTAATGAAATATCCATCTACAATACATGAATATGATTTAATAAATTGATACTAGATTATGATTATATAATGTTTTGATAATGTGTTCCTGCATCCAAAATGTGTGAATTTATTTGGATTCTGAAATGTTGAAGTATGAAATTATTTTCATAATCATGTGATTCTAGTATCATAGAATAATATATTATCAATATGATGCCATGTTTTTTTGTTTAAGATATTAGAAAAATGTTGTGATAGTTCTGGTGAATTAAAAAATACTATAAATAGATTAATTATTTGATATTTGATGCATCATGAAATTTAGTTTCCAGGTGGCAGTCAATGCTTATAAATATTTAGACCTTCATATAGAATAATTTTATTTCATATTTAGAGAGAGTTAATGTTTTCCAAAACAACAAAGCCACCTTGAAACTCATCTTATTCAAAGAGATTTTTTTTCATAGAAGTCACTAGATTCCAAATATTGAAGTTCTACCATCTCCTCTTAACTTGTGACACTCACACTAAAGTGCTCAAAAATAAAAAAAGTTATCATTTGAAAATTTAATATAACGATATGTTGCATACAATTATGTGAGATGCTCATAAAATTATGATAAGAGGACTAAGATACTGAGCACTTCTGTTAAAAGTGTAAGGATGAAGATCATATGATACACATACATGATGGAGCCTGATATATTCTACAAATCCATATAGATTTTCATGAGGAGTTAAGATCTAATTCAATTATATTTTTTCAAAGTGGGATTAAAATAAATACGAATAATACGCTATATTAATTCATTAATACATGAATACATAAAAACTTAATATGTTAATCGAACCAAAATAGATAACCTGATATATAAAAACATGTTTTCTGTAAGGCGGTGAAAAGTTGATGTGATATAATAAATTGTATTGACTAATATAACATAAAATAGTAAAATAATAAATTTCTATGTTCGATGGTATAAAAATACAAGAATACCATACAATTATTTCATGATGTGTAATTCAGATACTTGAATGAAGAATTCAAGAAAGTAGTTTTGTTAAACTATGCATGTTATATCTGAAATAAAATAGTACTGAAACAATTTGTGTAATTAAATTTCATATATATTTTTGAAGAATGTACTTAGAAAATCAAGGGAAGAACATCCTATGAATTTCATCTATGAGGTAACTGATCAAACACATGTGCTCAGAAAAATTGACTATGACTGATAGAACCGATTTGTGTCTTTTGACGATCATAAAGTGTGAAAAAGTGAAACTGAACCTATAAGTTCATGGGGAAATACATTATTACAAAATTATGTAGATATTTTTAATCATGGTTAAACCCTTTAGATGGGATGAATTCTTAGAGCTGTATCTTGGAGTGGAAGAATTATTTCAATTGCTTCCAAATTCAGAACTAGTCTCTCAATTAGAACTGGGACCATAGGAAGTCTTTCTATTGGATATGGAAGAAGTATAATATTTGTGTCGATTCATGTAAAACTGTTTAAATAAATGTAAATATAATGTTTTGTGGACTCAAGAGTTAATATATAGTGTCACATTATATCAACCATTGTAATTGTTAAAAATATTATAGTGGAGAATCTATGTTAGGGGTATGGATAACATGTAAAGGAGTAGGCTTTCAGCCAGACCATTTAAATTACATGTGTTGTGATATCTTATATAATTTATGTATATTATTCACTATTTTGAGATATCACTATGTGTCTTAAAAACCATAACATGTTTTATAGGTTGAATTCAGAAGATAATAATTCGTTAAAGTAAACCACCAAATAACCCCCCTAGTGGTCATTCCAACCTAGGATATTAAACTTGAGATTACTATTAATGAACTTCACGAGAATAAGTTATAATGAATTATGATCCACTACTAGGGTTATGCTATGTCATTTATTATCATCAAATGAAATCACCTAACCATATAACATATCATTAAGAATATTTTCATAACACTTATGGGTTATCATCATAGTAGTGATTTGTTATAAACTTTTCATAAGACATGTACATTTATCAAATTATCAAAAACTACTCACATAGAGGAATAATTATGACGTGTTAAAACATTATTAATATTCAAAATACATGAATATATGTAATCATAAAATATAGAGATATTTGTTCTAGGGAGAAAATCCAACAACCTATAAGTACACATCTTCTATTTAAGTAATTTATAATAAAATTAATTTATTTTAAAAAATTAGTGGATGGGAATTACATATATCTCCAATAATTCAAAGATTATAAACTTAGATAATTAATTAATAAAATATTTATTATGACTATTAAATATTAATTTATGATAAATGTACCTTTAGTAAT
This sequence comes from Viscum album, assembly GCA_963277665.1. Lineage (NCBI taxonomy): Eukaryota > Viridiplantae > Streptophyta > Magnoliopsida > Santalales > Viscaceae > Viscum > Viscum album. The sequence goes on along the minus strand of OY728130.1, from coordinate 479,000,589 downwards.
AGAGAAATATAAAATGAATATTGGCATATTTGAATGTGATGTCAATGCAAGAATGTGACTGATCATGTTCTTGATCAACCAATTTTTGTATCGGGAGATTATTTAATTTATTATTTTTTCATTGATTTTTAAATATAATAATTTTGTATAAAATTTAATATAATTTCATTTATGTAATTTATCAAATCGTTATTATGTAGTACATTATGATCCAAGGATTATTTTATGTACCCATGCCCTTGGTTCCCCTCTCCTCTATGTGAGTTAGAAATTAAAGGATAAATCTTTAAATATAGCATAAAATAGTGAAACCATTTTATATTGAAACCAACCCAAAAGATATAGTGTCTAATGATGGAATGACGAAACATAGGTCAAGCTTATCTCAAGGATTTTTTCCCCTAGGGGTTGTAGTTTGATTAATTTCTCGATCAGTAAATTAAACATTAGAAATATTATGATCATGGTACATTATTTATATTAATTATTAATTTTCATGTTTATTTATTTTCTTTTTGGTATTCATGTTTATATGATAATTATACTAGATCACATAAATAAAATATGATAACAAAACATTAAACATTAAGTGAAATAAATGGATTATGAATAATTTTTTTATCTTGAAATGGTTAATTATTTATGTAAAATTCACGTAATATTAACCAAATCATTAATGAATAAAATATAGAAATTTAAAAATTAATAAACAAAACCCTAATGGAAATATTCATAAAAGACCCTTATATTATTGGAGGAAATATCAAACCATAGTTAATGTTAATGTCAAGATATAGTTAGGGGAACTTTTAATTATTGAAGGTTCAAAAAAATTATAATGGGGTTACATTACTATATTGATGTTTAATTTATGGGACATAGTATATATAAAAAATATTTGGAGGAAAGTGTTGTGGAAATCCAATTCCAGATTTGATGATTGGGGAGTCCACTCAAGAGATCATGGAACATAAAGCTTACATTTGGTTCTATCACCTACCTAAATACCTTATTATGATTTTCAAAAACATAGTTTCGGTTTTTATAAGGGGAATATGGATCCTTTTCTTAAGATTTTTTTGATAAAAATATATTTATAGTCTAATGGTGAAGGATAATGGGAATTGATAAAATATAAATATATTAACACGATAATTAAAATTATTGAATCACACATATTTTTTTTAATCCAAATAATATAATTAATATTATTTTATTTTTTATATAAAAATGGAAATTTCATCAAAATATTTTTTATCTATGTTGATTAAAGATAAATTCCTATCTATTAGTAAATTTTGGAGTGGTATAATAACTTGTTCATTGTGTCATGCCAATAATTTAATATTTGCATACTAGACAACCCAATTCCTGAATCACTTCAGATAGGGGAAAGTGATGAAGGGTTCATTGTATACCTAAACCATAAGGATGAAATAGTATATTTAAAGTGTTTTATGATTTCATTATTGTTGAGTAAACTCAAAACTTAACATGAATACATAGAATCATATATTATTCTTACCCAGAACCATAATTTTTATCAGGAGAGAGATAGATATGAGAGATAAGAGAATTCCAAGACACTATTTATGAGAATATTTTGAGTGGGTATGGTAGTTGGGCCTCATATAGTAAATATGATTTTCAACATTAAGAATCTATATATTATTCATAACAAACCTACTATTTATTAAACATTAAACCATGATTTATTATATAAACATCATCTTAAGTAAAATCTGAGGATCTAGAGGTATAGTGTCTTGGGAAATTATGAACATTACATGACAACTTAAGACATAAAATACTACATATTTATTGAAAAATAATTTTTCATGACCGCAAAATTCCATCATACTTAGAATTACATGGGATAACAAGAGGACATACATAAGAAAAGGGTGAGCTATAAAGACCAGTAAAGGAGTAAACTGTGCATAAAATGAAGAATACAGTACATGTTAGAAAATAGAAATATCAATGGAGAAAAGGAGAAACATGAACATAAAGGCATGATATAACATGATTATCATTACATGGAAATGTGGAAATGAAATACAACATGATATTAGAATGAGAGAAGGATCATTGCACATGTATTAAAATGAGTAAACCCTCAATGAACTTTAATTTTCATGAGTAAAACATTATTTTACATGGATAATCATGATACTAGACATTACCCAATGCATTGGAGCGCTATCTGGGTGCACCCTTTATAAACATTTCATTTCATGCATAAGTGTGCCACATGGATCATATAGCATGAAATCATTCAACATCATGAGTTATTATACAAATAAGGAATGTGGAATACATAAAAGTAAGTAACATTAAATATGTAAATGTTCATAATAGTGAATACCCTTGATTGAGACAAGAGTATGGTATTCACTACACAATGATTTTGGCTTCGAAAACCGTGGTGTAATTTCTGCAGCATAACAGCATGACAAAAAAATTCTTAAAAATAATTGATGAGAGAGAAATGGGTATCTCATAATATTTAAATGAAATGTATAGTATGGGTTACATAAAATACATGTCCCAACATATTTTAATTTGGAAATAGAAGGTGCAACATAATAAATAAAACTGATGAATGAGGGAAAATGGAATAACTCTTACGAAATTTCAGCATGGTAATGAGTGTACATGAGAGAGACTAATAAGAGATAAATAGGTATCTTATAATTCAAACATAAGGAGGGAAGCATGGGGGAGGATTGAAATCATACCCATACAATTTTAATTGAAAATAAAAGGATATAACAACGTAAAGAAACATGGACATAAATTAGAATGGAGAAATCCCTTACTTGAGTGCGTGACTTCAAGAGCATGAGGAGGGGACTATTGGGAGCTTGGGATTACATGAGAGGATTCTAGATGGAGTATGTTAGAGTATATATGTTCTACATGGATTTTGAGTGATGAAAACGCCAATTTTGGATGTTTTTATATAGGAAAAGAGAGGAGAATTCTTTAATATTTCACAAACATAGGTTTTTGAATCTATATTATTAAATATTCCAAACCAAAACCCACCACATGGTTCTTTACCATGGTTTTTTCCAATGGTTCATGGAAAAATGTATTTTATAATGAAAATTTTTGGACATATTAAAATATTATGCTTGCTAATGTGGAGGAGAGTCACACTCTCAAGGAAATCATTTTAAAATGTTAAAATATTTTATAAGACTTAGAGGGTCCACTAAGGAATTTTTAAATTAATCAAAAAATTATGAAATAACATCATTTTAAAGGTAAAACATATATTGGAGGAATATCTATTTTATATTATTTTGTTACATCACTATTGGGTCGTTATGATGTTGTAAAACACATTATATATTTATACGATATTTAATTTTTACCCCAAGATTTGATTGTCTTGGAAAATTATGAAAAAATAACTGTTGGATAATTTTGACATCATGCATCCTAAAATAATATTCATTTTTTCTAAATAATTTTCTTAATATGTGAATTTTTAATTTTAGAATAAAAATATACACTTTTTGAAAATTCAGGGGTCTTGACAAAAACAGTTTTCTAACCTTATTACAAAATAATACTTGACATCATAAAATTATATGATCATTTATATTTAAAAATGATATGACAATAATATTTTATTAAAATATTATTCATTCCAAAAATTCATTAATTCATAAAAATATATTCTTAAAGAAATACAATTTCGGTTTTATCGTATGAAGATATAATTCTTATCAATATGAATACTTAATAATTTACAGAGTAAAACTAATAAGGACTATAATAACCACTACTAATTATATGGAGTGTAATTATAACAATATTATAATAACAATATCAATAAACATCAGTTTAACACAATAGTTTATATATTTCTAAAAACTTCCATTTTACCAGAAAAAAATTTATCTAATTCATTATATTTTTAATAGAAACTATTCTCGTACATAAATTGATGGAATAATTTTTTTATTTATAAAATGGATTACAGACAAAATAACAAATGCATTGTTGTATAACCCCATAAAACATCTATATATAACCAAATGGTAAGGTGTGTGATGGTGACACACTATTATGGCGGCTCAGATAACATTGCTTGGGTGGTAAAATTTATTAACTTTAACTTCTCTCATAGGTGATTCCGTTCAAGCTTAATGTGTTGAAGCTCCTCTTAGGCTTGGTTAGGAGTGATGTGCAGTGATGTCACCTCCTTTAGAACCTCTAAAAAATAAGATTCATATGGCTTGAGTATACTGGATGAGGTCATCCTATCCTTTTTTTGCATTGAAAGGATTATTTTTTAGAAACCATAAATTTATACCAATGGTTTGATCACTCTTCAATGGATATGTTATCTACAATAATGATACATAACAGCCATTTAAACCCAATAATAAATAAATAAAGAGTGCATGTGTTTTATATATCCATAAGACATTAAAACAAAGGTAATTTTATTCATGATATTTCTAGTCATTACAAAATTCCCCCACTAAAAATACAGCCCCCAAAATTTCCTTTTCCCATACTAAAATAGATGTAGGTAACTCTGCCTCATCACTTCATCTGATTACCGCATTGATTCTTCAAACATGATGTTTCTCTACAACTCCATGATAAAGGGAAGTTCCTTTTTTATTAGAAATTTTTCCATTCAATAAACTATCTTCACCAAATTTTCATCATATGAGAGGTCATTCTCCAATGGTACCACCTCTAGATTGAGTACATGTGATGGGTCTGGTATGTTCTTCCTCAATATTAACACATGGAATATATCATTTACTTGAGATAGGTTCAGTGGGAGTGTTAGTCAATAGGCCACTGCTTCAATGTGATCATGGATATCAAAAGGGATGGTTTACCTTGGACTATGATTACCATTCTTCCCAAATCTCATAACTCTCTTCCACAACTATAATAGGAGGAATACCATGTCTCTAACATCAAAATCTAGGTCATGTCGATGATTATCATCATAACTCATTTTTCAACCCTGAGAAGCTTTAATGTGCTACTAGAAGGTCTGAAACTTCTCCACCATTTCCTTGATCATTGATGGACCTATGAATTTTCTCTCCCCAACATCATCCCAACATGCTGGTGTTCTTCACCTCTTCCCATAAAGGGCTTTATACGGATCTATTTGGATGTTTGAGTGGAAATTGTCATTGTTAGAGAACTCAACCAGAGGAAGATTTTGATCCCATCCTCCTTTAAGGACCATTTATAATTCCCTCAACATGTCCTCAAATATTTGGATAGATTTCTCAGATTGGACATCAGTTTGAGGATGATAAGATGTGCTGATGTTCAGCTCAGTAATCAGATCATGTTGGAGACTCTTCCTAAACATTGATGTGAATCTTGGATCTCGATCAGATACAATCAATAGTGGTACTCCATACAGCCTTACAACATCTCGGATATATATCGGTTCCAGTTGTTCCAATGAGAAATCCTCTCAAATTGTAATGAAGTTTTCATTCTTTGTAAGATAATCCACAAAAACCTAGACAACGTTGGTTCATTTGGATGTCTTCTAAAGTTCGGTGATAAAGTCTGTGCTGATGTTTTCCCATTTCAATTTTGGTATGGGTAATGGTTGAATCATCCCATTATACTTATACCACTCACACTTCAATTTCTGACATACCAATCACTTTGATGTATACTTAGCAGTCTCATTCTTCAGGCTATCCCTCCAATAATGCTCTCGGAGATCTCGATTAATCTTTGTGTTTCCTAGGTGAGTGGATAAATCTTAACTATGTGCATCATCAAAAAGTTACTTCATTAACTCTATATTTGATGGAACACATAGTCTCTACTCAAATATAAAAATTCACTCTCCATTAACATTGAACTCGAAGGATTTCCCTTTTCAGATAGTTTCCACTTTTTTCTGAATTCCCACATAATCCTTTTGAGCATCCTTCAACCATTCCAAAAGAGATGGTTGAGCAATAATTTGTGAATTTATTGATTATGTTCCCTCTTTTATGATTCTCATGTCCAACTTCATCAAATATAAGTAGAGTGGATCCTTTTCAATTCTCATTAATGAATGAGTTGCTGGATCCTTTATTCTTAGAGCATCTTCCACTTTATTCACTTTACCTGGATAGTAGTGAATTGAGAAGTTATTGTCTTTGATCATCTCCAACAATATTTGTTGGCACATATTCAACTCTTTCTATGTGAATATATACTAGAGGCTTTTGTTATCTGTATTTGTTTCACACTATTCCGCAAAGAGATAATTCCACATGATGCTTAACACAAAGATCACTACTTCCAACTCTAAATCATGTGTGGCATAGTTTTGCTCAAGAATTTTAAACTTCCTTGAGTCATAGGAAATGACTCTGTCTTTCTGCCTCAAATTCCATCAACGGGAGACTTATAATATTTTCAATATTAACATTTGGACAAACTTCACCATTTTATTCAACACATATAGATGTTTTTCCCTAATAATTTAATATCTTTTTTGTTGGGGACTCAATGTTCATAGAAAACATATAAGATATAATAATATGACATGAATTGAAATACATTACGACATACCCTAAATTTTAGTAGTTGTTACGTGTAATTATTTAATTACTATCCATCTTAGAATAGGAATTATCATTCTCCCTTTATCATGGAGATTGTTGATTCTAATCATGCGTATCAGTATTTGCAATAGAGAATCATCTTGAATAAGGACTGGATTCTCCACATTTATGACATACAACTATATAATAATTCATATATGGTACATTGTTTTCATCCATCATATTATCCATTAGTTCATATAAATTGGATAATTTGTGCCCTACCTTTCTACACATAAAACATCTCTAATCCCCTTTGTGACATTTCCCTTGGTTCCTCTTTTCAAATTTGTTGCATAAATAAAATTGAGCGTTCTTTCCCTTATCAACTTTATCAGATGGGATTTAATGAGATGTCATATTCATCTTCCTTGATGTACTTGGGAATTCAAAAAATCAAAAAAATTTAATTGTGATTTTTTATTACAATTTTCATATAATCATGATATGTCCTTATTGATCTTCGATTTCACTGGGAATCTCACAGGTACATTCATCACATCGCCCTTCACATCTGTTGTTATCCATATTCCTCATTTTATCAACCATTAGATAAAATTAAAGGAAAATTATGGATGATTATCTTAAACATTTTTACACATAAATTGGAGTCTATTGACATTAAATGGGCTACTTATTAATTACATTTATCTCCTTGACTAATAAATTTCAAGTCTCTAATCTATGTTATCCGCGATCTATCTCATAATTTTTTTCTTGTTGTTTTTTTCACCCTTAATAATAATTCATACTAAGATTATGAATTTACCAAAGCATATCCCCCAGGAGTATTGAACCAAGAGTGCATCATGACCCCTTTTCATGCACTAGTTCCCATTCGAGTCTAGCTCAAAGTGAGGGTTTTTAGGTTTTACCTCTATATTTATCTGTGCTAGAGCCAACTCTACTTGTTTGTATCGAGATTGGGATGTATTTTCATTATAAAAAACATACTCTATACACACCAAAATTTAGAGATGTTTTTATTATACATTGTCTTATCCCAAAGGCTTTCACTTGGGTTTTCTAATCTTAATCCCAAAAATGACTAAACCTACCTTGTGATACCAACTATAACAACCCATCTCTTTATTGCATATTTAAACATGATTTATTACATAAACATTCACATTAGACAACTCCAATGATCGAGAGGTACCATTTCCTGGTAAATTAAAAACATTACAAGACATATTAGGACATAAAATACAACATCTCTACTTAAAACTTATTTTACATGACCACAACATTCCTTCATACTTAGCATTACATGGGATAACCAGAGGACATTCATAAGAAACAGGTGATCTATAAATCCTAGTAAGGGAGTTAAAAATTCATAACATGAGGAATTCAGTAAGTGTTTGTAAAGAGGAATATCAATGGAGCACAAGAGAAACATGAACTTGTTGTTTTGATATAGAATGATTATTATAACATGGAAATATGTAAATGACATACAACAAGATATTAACATGAGACAAGTCTCATTTCACATGTCTTAGAATGAGTAAAACATCATTTAACTAGAATTATAATGAGTAAAACCTCATTTTCTAGGCAGTATCATGATACTAACTATTACCCAAAGCATTGGAGAGCTATCATGGTGCAGCCTTTATAAACATTTCATTTCATGCTTAAGTGTTCCACATGGATCATATAACATGGAATCATTCAACATCATAAGTTATTCCGCAATTAAGAAAGGTGGAGTATATACATATATATACCATTCCATATGTATATGTTCATATAGGTGAGTACACTTTATAGAGACAAGGATATGGTATTCACTACACAATGATTTTGAATTGGAAAATTGTGGTGCCATTTCAGCAGCATAACAAGATGACATGAAAATTCAAAAAAAAGTTTAGGAGAGAGAAAGGGGTACCTAATAAATTTTAAATGAATTTTACAATAAGGGGGTCATATAGATACATGTCTTAAAATATGTAATTTTTAAATAAAAGGTGAAAATAAATTAAACATGAAGAAATAGGGGAAATGGAATAACTCTTACGAAATTTCGGCATGGTAACATGTGTACATGGGAGGGAATAATGAGATATAAATAGGTATATAATCATTAAAAACATAGGAGGGAAGTATGTGGGAGATTATAAATCAAACCCCCACATTTGTAATTGAAACTAATAGTGTTTAACAACATAAAGAAACTTGGACAAAAATGAGATAGGAATGAATCCCTTACTTGAGTGTGTGACCTCACGAGATTGAGGAGGGGCTTCTTGAGAGCTTAGGTCACCTTGGGTGGATTATAGAGAGAGTAAGTCCGAGTATTGTTGGGATCCAAGTATTTTTAGTGAAGATAAATGGGATATTGGGTGGGTTTATATTGGAATAGAGATGGAGATAGTTTAATATTTCAAAAACATAGGTATTGGAAACTATATAATTAAATATTCAAAACCACAAACCACCCCATGGGTTTTGCCCATGGATTTCACCAAAGGGGAGTATAAAAAATTATTTAATAAGGCCAAGGTAGAAAATATTTAAATATTAGGATTTCTTATGTGGAGGTGAGTCACACTCTCAAGGAAATCAGTTTAAAATGTTAAAATATATTATAAGTCTTGAAGGGACCACTAACAAATTGTAAAATTATTCAAACAAATCTAATATAACATTATTTTAAATTTAAAACATATATTGGATGGATATAACTTTTTTAGTACTTTATTGAACCACTATTTTGTCATTATTATTCCATATAACACATTATATATTTATACGGTATTTAATTTTTACCCAAAAAAATCGATTTCTTAGAAAATGATGAAACATTCACCATAGGATAACTTCAAAATCCTGAGTCAAATAATAATCTTCATTATATCTAAATAATTTTATAAATATGTGAATTTTCACTTTTAAAATAATTACCAACATTTATTGATAATTCATGGGTTTTGAAAAAAATAGTTTTCAAACCTTAATAAAAATTACATTTGACATCATGAAATTATATGATCATTTATATTTAAAAATTATATAATAATAAAATATTGTTAAAATATTATTCATTCCAAAAATTCATTAATTCATCAAAATAATTTATTTAAAATGTAAAATTTCAGCTTTATCATATGAAGATATAATTTTTATCAAAATGAATACATATTCATTTATAGAGTATAAATAATAAGGACTATAATAACCACTTATAATTAAAAGAATTGTTCTAATAACACTAGTTTAAAATAATATTAATAAAACGTCAGTTTAATATAATAATTTATATATTTCTAAAAAGTACCATTTTACCTGAAAAATCAATTTATCTAATTCATTATATTTTTAAGAGAAACTATTCTCAATGATGAATTGATGGAATAAAATTATTTTTATAAAAGGGATTAGACAAAATGTAACTATTTACATGTTATAAAAGCACTTATAACACCCACATATGACCTAAGGGTATGTTGTGTGATGGTGATAGACTCTTGGGGTGGCTTAGATAAATCCCTTGGGTAGTTATCTCTATTAACACCCACTTCTCCCATAGGCAATTATGTTCAAGAATAACATGTGGAAGCTTAGCTTGGTCTTGGTAATGAGAGAATCCTAATGATGCGACCTTCTTTTCTGAGCTCTGAAAAATGATCTTCCTACGACTCAAGTCTACTAGATAAGATCATCACATCCTTTGTATGTGATTAGAGGATTATTTTTTAAAAACCTTAAATTTATACCCATCATTTGATCATTGTTTAATGACTATATTATCAATTTTATTGATACTAAATATTCATTTAAACCCAATAATAAAAAAAGAGGAAATTTTTTTATATCCATAAGACATTAAAAAAAAAGAATTTTATTTAAGAATGTTCGGGTAGTTACAACATTCCCCCCTTCAGAAATTTCTCCCTCGATAATTCCTTTTCCCACAGTAAAACATATGTGGGAAACTATGCCTCCTCACTTCATCTGGTTCCCACATTGCTTCTTCAAACTTGTGGTTTCTCCACAATACTTTGACGAGGGGAATTTTCATATTTTTCAAAACATTTTTCATTTAATCTAGGATCGTCACTTGCTATTCTTCATAGGATAGGTCATTCTCCAATGGTACCACCTCTGGATAGAGTACATGTGATGGGTCAGGTATGTTCATCCTCAAGAGTGATAGATGGAATACATCATGTACTTGATATAGGTTTGGTGGGAGTGCTAGTCGATAAGCCACTACTCCAATTCAATCGAGGATCTCAAATGGGTCGATGTACCTTGGACTAAGATTTGACTTCTTCCAAAATCTCACAACACTCTACCATGACGATATGCGGAGGAATACCATTTCTCCCACTTCAAACTCTAGGTCTCATCGATGATTATCTACATAGAATGTTTTTCCACACTGAGTGGATTTAATGTGCTGTTGGATGGTCTTAACATTCTCCACCATTTTCTCGACCATTTTTGGACATAAGTGTTTTCTCTCCCCAACATCATCCCAACATGTCAGTGTTTTTCTCCTCTTCCCATAAAGGGATTCATAAGGAGCCATTTGGATGCTTGAGTGAAAACTGTCATTATAAGAGATCTCAAACAGAGGAGAGATATTGATGCCAAAATCCTTTGAAGTCCATTGAGCATTCCCTCAACATGTACTCATGTGTTTGGAGAGTCTACTCATATTTTCCATCAGTTTGAGGATGATAAGACATACTGAATTTTGACTCAGTATTCAGAAAGTGTTGGAGACTCTTCCAGAACATAGAGGATAATCTTGTATCTTGTTTATATACAATTGATAGTGGCACTTCATATAACCTCACCACTTACATAATGTAAATATTTTCCAGCTGATCCAATGATAAATCCTCCGGAATTTTAATGAAGTGTGTAGTCTTTTTAAAATAATCCAAAACAACCCAGATTGCATTATTTCCTTTGGATGTCTTCGAATGTGTGGTGACAATGTCCATGGTTATGTTTTCCCATTTCCATGTTGGTATGGGTAATTTTCGTATCATCCCCTTATATTTTTTCCTCTCAGACTTCACTTGCTGATATACAAGGCACCTTGATTATCCACAATGATCTCCTTCTCAATGATATCTCACCAATAATTCTCTCAGAGATCTCAATACATCTTTTTATTTCCTAGGTGAATGGATAAATTCGTACAATGTGCATCATCCAAATGTTATTTATTTAACTCCATATTTTATGGAGCACATAGTATTCACCAAAAAATCACAATTACCTCTTCATTAATAGTGAACTACGAGGATTTCCCTTTTTTAATAGTTTCCACTTTCTTCTAAATTCCCACATCATCTTTTTTTACATCCTTAATCCTTCCCAAGCGGGATGGTTGAGAAATCATTTGTGAAAAATTTATGATGTTCCCTCTTTTATGATTCCCATGTACATAATCATCAAATCTAAGAATGTTTTATCCTTTTCAATTCTCATCAATGAATGAGTTGCTGGATCCTTTCTTCTTAGGGTGTATGCCACATTATTCAATTTGACCCGATATTAGAGAATTGAGTAGTATTATTCTTTGATCAGCACTAACCATCTTCATTGTCATATATTAAACTCTTTCTATGTTAATATATACTTGAGGCTTTCGTGATCCATATATATTTCACACATCTCCCCAAAGAGATAATGCAACTTGATTTTTACTGCATTGATCACTGCCGCCATCTCCTGGTCATGTGTGGGGTAGTTTTGTTCATGAATTTTCATCATCCTTGAATCATAGGAAATGAATTTTTCTTTTTCCCTCAAATTATCTCAAATGGAGACTTATAAAATATTCAAGAGGAACATTCCCACAAACTTCAACATGTGATACAACACTTATAAAAGTTTTTCCCTAATGATTTAATATCATTTCTTCTAGGAGTCAATGTTTTTAGAAAAAAAAATAAGATATATAAATAGGACATGAATTTAAATATATTAAGAGATAGAATTATTTGTATTAGTGGTTACATGTAATTCATTCATGATTACCCATCTTATAATATGACTTATTATTCTCTCATGACCATGGAGATTTCTGATTTTATTCATGCTTCTCAGCACTTTAAATAGAGCATCATCTTAGATAATGCTTGACTTCTCCCCATTTATGACATAGAACCATGTAAGATTCCATAAATGGAACTTTGTTTCCATCCATCACATTATCACTTCTTTCATGGTAATTAGATACTTTGTGCCCTTTCTTTCCACACATTAAACATCTCCTAGCCCCTTTGTGACATTTCCCTTAGTGCCTCTTTCCACATTTGTTGCACGAAGGAAATTGTGCCTTCATTCCCTTATCACCATTATCAGATAGAATATCATGAGATGTAATCGTCCTATTACTTGATGTTCTTATCAATTCAAAAAAGTGCCAACTGTTAATCATGATTTTTGATAGATGGTTTGGCATAATCATGATATGTCCTACTTGTGGTCTCGTTTGATTGATAATCTCACTGGTACATACATCACATTTCCCATAGCATCAGTTGTCAGCCATATTCCTCGTATTACCAGCCAATGTCTAGAATTAAAGTATAATTAGGGATTATTATCTTAAACATTTGAACATATAAATGTGAATCTAATGACATTAAAGGGATAACATATAAATTAAATTTATCTCTTTAACTTATAAATTTCTAGGCATCAATCTATGTTGTCCATGATCTATCTCCTAAAGTATGTTATTATATGATTTTTTTACTCCATTAATAATGGTTTGTACTAACTTATGAATTTTCCGATGCATATCCCCCAGGAGTGTCAAACAAAGAATGCATCAAGGCCTATTTTTGGGCATAAGTTTCCATTTGAGTCTAGATCAATGTGGTGTTTTTAGGTTTTACCCCTAGATACATTTGTGCTAGAGCCTCCTCTACTTGTTCATATCCCGACATGGATGTATATGCTTGATAAACCACTTACTCTATACACACAAAAATTTACGGATGTTTTTCTTATACTTAGTATTATCTCTAATGATTTCACTAGGTTTCTCTAATCCTAATCCCATAAATAACTAGACATATCCTTTGAAACCAACTCTAACTACCCTGCTCTTTATTACATATTTAAACATGATTTATTACATAGACAAGAAACTTAGAAAAATATTAGGATAAAGAGGTCAAATTTCATTGGAAATTAAGAACATTACATGAAAAATTAATACATAAAATACAACATCTTTATTGAATACTTCTTTTACATGACTGCATAATTCCTTCGTACATAGTATTTCATGGGATAACTATAAGACATACATATGAAATGGGTGAGACATAAATCCATTTATGGGAGTAAACAAGGAATAACATTGAGAATAAAACACATGTTATGAAGTAGTAATATCAATGGAGCACAAGAGAAACATGAACATAAAGGCATGATATTTCATGATCATCATAACATGGAAATGTAGCAACGAAATACAACATGACATTAGCATGACCCATGGATAATTGAACATGGATTATCATTAGTAAACCCACATTTATTTGGAATTATCATGAGTAACCCATCATTCCAAATGTCATATTCTCATAATAAAAATTACCCAATGAATTGGAGGGATATTAAGGCGCACCCTTTATAAACATTTCATTTCATGCGTAAGTGTGCCACATGGATCATATAACCTGGAATCATTCAAAATCATAAGTTTTTACATGATTATGTAATGTGTTATAAATATATCTATGTACCATTTAATATTTATATATTCATGGAGGTTAATACCGTTGATAGAGATATGAGTATGGTATTCACTACATAGTGATTTTGGCTTGGAAAATCGTAGTGCAATTTGGCTGCATAACAGCGTGACATAAAAATTCCTAAAAATGGTTGATGAGATATAAATGGATATATAATCATATTTAAATAAAATTTACATTAAATGGGTCATATATATACATGTACCAACATATGTAATTTGGTAATAGAAGGCACAACATTATAAATAAACTTGAAGATAGAGGAGAATAGAATAACTCCTATGAAATTTCGACATTGTAACAAGGGTACATGGGAGGGACTAATGAGAGATAAATAGGTATATAATCATTAAAATATAAGGAGGGTAGTATGGGGGAGGTCTGAAATCATACTCCATAATTTTTAATTGAAAATAAATGGGTATAACAACAAGAAAAAACATGGACAAAAGTGAGAAAGAAAGAAAATTCCTTAATAGATTTTGAGACCTAAAGAGTTTGACGGGATTAATGAGAGATTGGGGTGACTTATGAAGATTCTATAGATATTAGGTTAGAGTATGGATGTTATATAAGGACTTTTAGTGATGATATGTGGTAGATTAGGTGGGTTTATATAGGAAAATAGAGGGGAATTCTTTAATATTTAGGGTTTTGGAATCTATATAATTAAATATTAAAACCCACAAACCAAACCATGGTTTTTTCCAATGGTTTTCACCAAAGGGGAGTAAAAAATTTATTTTAAAAACCCAATGTCTGAACATATTAAAATATTAGGCTTGCTTTGGTGGAGGTGAATCACTCTTAAGGAAATCATTTTAAAATGTTAAAATATATTATAAGTTTGGGAGGGTCCACTAAGGAATTGTAAAATAAATTAAAAAATATAAAATTATATAATTTTTTAAAAAATAAATATATTTTCCAAAAAAACATTTTATAGTATTTTATTACATTACTATTGGATCATTATGATCTAATAAAACATATTATATATTTATACAGTTTTTAATTTTTAACAAATATTCGATTGTCTTATAAAATTATGAACAATTCACTATTAAGTAATTTCAATGATCTGTGTCAAAAAATAAAATTCATTTTATGTACATATTTCTCTGTATATGTGAATTTTTACTTTTAAAATAAAAACCGAAATTTATTGAAAATTCATAGGTTTTGACAAAAATAGTTTTCAAACATAATAAAAATTTCATTTGACTTCATAAAAATTATATGATCATTTATATTTAAAAATTATATAACAAATATATTTTATTAAAATATTATTCATTCCAAAATATTCATTAAATCATTAAAACAAATTATTTAAAAAATACAATTTCATTTTTATCTTATGAAAATATATTTCATATCAAACTAAATGCTGAATCATTTATTGTGTAAAAATAATAAGGACTATAATCAACACTTATAATTAAAAAGAATGTACTTATAACAATATTATAATAAAAATATTAAAAAATCCTCAGTTTTTTATATTAAAATATATATTTCTAATAAGTACCATTTTACTCAAAATTTTTTTTTATCTAATTCATTATATTTATAAGAGAAACTATTCCCAGATTTCAATTGATGGAATCTGACTTTTATTTATAAAAGGGATTAAAAAAAAAGTAAATAATGCCTTGTTACATAAACACTTATAAAACTCTCATAATACCTAAGGGTAAGGTGAGAAATGGTGACATACTCTTAGGGTGACTCAGATAACATCGCTTGTGTGGTAATTTCTATTAACTTCTGCTCCTCCCATTGGAAATTCCATTCTAGATTAACGTGTTGATGCTCAACGTGGGAATGGTCAAGAGAGAATCCCTATAACGCTACCTCTGTTCCGAGATCTGATTAATGAGATACCTATGACTTGAGTCTACTGGATGAGTCCATCATATCCTTTTTCTACGTTGAAAGGATTCATTTTTAAAAACCTTAAATTTATACCAGTCATGTGATCACAATTCAACGGTTATATAATCATCGGTAATAATACATAACGGTCATTTAAACCCAATAATAAATAAAAATAGTTCTTTTGTTTTATATATCCATAAGATGTTAAAATAAAGGAAATTTTATTCATGAATTTTCGGTTTGTTACATTCATGGGTTTATGTTTCCTGATGAATAGTTCACATATATCATTTTTTTCTTTAATCACTCAAAGATTCTACAAATTTATTATGAATTTTAATATGACTAAAAATGTGAAGTGTCTACCAGATCTTATTTCTATGATTCTATTTTTATTAAAATACATAAATAATGAGAAGGATATTGTAGTAATGGAGAACAAGTGGACGAGATAGTTGAAAGTACAAAAGAAAGGTTTTATGCCTAATGTCTCTTTATAGTGCTTGACCATGAGGAGGAAGATCAAGGGGAAGAAAAGGGTACATTATTTCTTTAACCATTCATTTTTAAATAAGGGATACTAAAAGAAGAAATTCACTATGAAAAATAAGAAGGGGGAATATTTAAGTGTGTTTTTTATTGAGAGAAATCATTTGTTTTCTAAAAATTGGGTATTAGATACAACTTTTCATGTTCACATGTGTACCTAATTGTTGGAAACAAGTAGATTCTGAAGTGTTTCATGAGGGGAGGTGTAACTATGAGATTTCAATATAGAAAAAATTTTCATTTTGGATATTAGATATTACCACCTCACATTTCCAGAAATATTAATATTGGTTTAATAGAACTGTTATTATGTTCCAAAAAATACCAAACTTTTATCTATATCCAATTTTGATATGGATGGTTTTATTTAATTTTTTTTTAATAATACTTACCAGTTCATAAATGATAGAATATGTTATACTTCAGAAAATTTTAATAATGGTATTTATTTTTCAGAATATGAAAACCAAGTGTTGGAAATCGATAACAATTCGATTTCACATGACTCATATAACACTGAACAATATCATGACCATTTAGGTCATGTATATGAAAACAAATTTGAAACAATTGCATCAATAGGTTTATTTATATTCATTTAAATTAAATTCTCTTGGTATATTCCAGGATTTTTTATAAGGAAATTTTACCAATGCTCTATTTAGGGTAAAGGTTTAAATAATCATAGATTTTATTTAATTGGTTCATGAATATTTTTATATGTTATTTACAATTAAATAAAGGGGTGGATAGTCATACTTAAAAACATATAATCAAAAATTTAGTAGTTATGGATATTTGTACTCAATGTGGCATAATAAAATTTATTTGTGAAATTCAAGGATTATAGGAATGAAATTGAGAATCATATTGTTAAGAAGATACAGAAACATCACTCAAGCTTTGGTAAAGAATATATAAACCAATAATTTATTAATTATCTAAAGTATTTTAACATCCTATCTCAACTCACCCATCCTTACACATCACAATCGAATTATGTAAGTGAAAGGAGGTTCCAAATCATTTGGACATGGTGAGATCGATGACCATTCATCCTATTATTCAATTATCCTTTTGGTAATGTGAATTATAGAAAGTGGTGAAAAAACTAAATTGGGATAAAAATAATAAGTATTAGTTTTTTATATGAGTTTTAGATTAAAATTAAACTTCATTTGTGACATATATGAGTATGGGTTTATGAAGTGATTATAAAAGATATCTCCCTCAATGAACATTCATGTTGAGTCACTATGTTTATAGATGTGGAATATCCTAATGAAACTATGAGATATCACATATATAAAACATTAAATAAAAGAATAATTGTTATTTAACATCCAAAATTTCATGAGATATAGAACATATCTATGAGAGATAGTGGAAGAGATACAGAGTTCAATGAAGTCATGATTCAATATATAAAGGAGTTGGTATCGATGTATATTACCCAAAATATTATAGAAGAGGGATTTTGATGGACACAAGTTCTACATATGAGCACAAGAGTTGTTACATAACTAGATAGATATATTTTTCTATTCAAAAAACAATATGGCTCATTATTACTTGATAATAATAAACTAATTTCCTATAAAGAAGAAGTAAGTGGATCAAAAGATGCTAGAGGGAAAGATTCCATAAAATTAGAGACGGATTCTATCTACTAAATCCATGTTTGGATTGTATTAGATACATTAAAAGATGGAAATTATATTAGATAAAAACTGATATTCATGAAGAAATTTGACTTGGTAGAGTCATTAACTATACAGCTAGGCTGGTTGCAAAAATGGTTTCAACAGCATCAAGGAATTGACTATGATGAAACCTTTTCACCAGTAGATTAATAAAAATCCATCATTATTATAATTTCCGATGAAACTTATAATAATTATAATATTTGTAAACTATATGTTAAAAAATAATCCTTAATAGGAAGCTTGGGGATGATTTAAGTATAGAAAAACTAAAATGTTTTGTGACTCCAATGTAAGCTAATAAGGTATGCACTTTCCAATTTTAAGTTATAGGTTGAAGAAGGAATCCATATCATAGAATATTTACTTTGATTAATACATAATGTAATTTGATAGTATAAATAATTAACATGATCCCTTTATATATAAATGGTTTAGTAATATTGTGGTCAATTTCCAAATAGTATATGTTGATGAAATGTTACAAATTGGAATTGAGATGCCAATATTATTGTCTATTGATACATGGATAAATACTAGTTTATTCATAAAGAAAATAGGTTATGGATTATACATTATTAAGAACATAATCATTCATGATAGATCCAAGAGGCTACATGGAATTTTTTAAGGAACATATGTTAACATGTAGCTGAAGTGATTCTATAAGGAGTAGTCCATGATTGGAACGTTTCCCATTTCACATGACATAAATCTCTCTAACAAAACCATTCATATGAAATTATAGGAGAGATAAAGGATGAAATGGAACCCTAATTCATCAACAATAGAGTTAGTCATGTATCCCATGTTTTATATTAGGATTTATGTTCAAAAAGAATTGAACATAGTTGCAAGGCATCAAATAATCTTGGGATATCATCATTGGATGGCAGTTAAGACTATACTATTGTATCTGATGCATAATAAGGATATGTTTCTAGTATATAGAGTAGATGATATAGTATTAAATAAGGTAAATATAGATACTATTTTCCATGTTCTTTAGGATTAAATGAAATCAAAATCATAATGTGTATTCTTCAATAATAATTTATTTGTATTTTATAATATCATAAAAAAGATAGCAGTTTGAAATTATATAGTAGACTTTGAGTATATTTTAGCTTCAAATATATCTATGGATGTAGGATGTATTCCAAAATTCATCTAAGATCTTTTTGTTTTGCCTAAAATTAAAGATACCATCACATTATACATTGAAAACACTGAAATGGTGGCTTCATCCAAGGAACCAAGGCCACATTATTGGTTGAAGCACATTCTTCAAAATTGTAATCCCTTAAGTGATTTTTTCTCAGTGAGGCGAGTTCATAGTAAGAAGAGAATTCTAGGAAGAGAATGTTACAAACCCATTTACTATGGATTTTTCATAGCATAAAAATGAATATCATATGTGGTCTGGTTGACTAAAATTTTATAGATGTTATATCTAGTATAAGAGGAGTGTGTTAGAGTGGGTACCTAGAAAAAACATTTTTATACATTAAAAAACAAGTATATTCAATATCTTGTATATTATAAGATATATTTTCATATATTTATTGTACTTATAGGTAATATTAATTTGATAATGTCCTAGACTATGTATTTCATTGAATGTTTACAGTAGTTCCCCACTATGTGTGATCCTTAAGGTGTTATGATAATATTCTTATACTAATATTTAATAGTGTGGATAACATTACATGATGGGAAACAAAGTATTTTTTACTATCATATTATTGATAATCAAAATTTAATGGGAATTAATTCATTTATTTTCATACATGTTAATCTCCATGATAAGTTATTATAATGATAGACTCACTAGTTGGATTTTTACATGTTTATATGTCATTGAATATTCTTATATACAAGAATGTGTAATAATCATTATATTTGAGATTATTATTAATGTATATCATGAGTTGTTTAGTTTTAGGTATTAACTAAAAAATAAAATTATATAAGAATCTAGAGATTTATTATGCATTGAGTTCATCATTAGAGATATAAAATTAATGAATAATTCAATAAGGATTTTTCTTTGTAATTTAGGGATGTTAATATCTCTATCTCTTTGATTTAAATGAAAATAATTAACTAAAATTCCATTGACATGGTAATTGATGGTTTCATTTGGGAACTATAAGAAAGATATTTTGATAACATAGGTTGATGACACGGTAATGAATCTTTTTTTGTTTGAAATATATTTAAAAATGGAATATATTTCACGGTGGAAATTTATATGATGTTTTTGTATTCATATATGGGTTACTTGATGTGTTATAAGATATTGATATTGGACATTTGGAAAGTATGCCTAATTCCACTTTGGTAGTGGCATATAGTGTCAAACACTTAGTGTATCCTTTGATCTTAGTTAAATTATATTCTAATTTTAAAATTTGAATAAATGATATTCTCAATTTTGGGGAATATTATTTATTCAGGATTTATCATGTGTTAATATGTGCTCACCATATTAGAGTAATTTGAATATTATATTAATTTTTATTCATGAAACTAGTAAATATAATATTTATTTACCTCTTGTGTTATAAACAATGTATGGAATAATAATTATTTTTTAATTAATTACATATTTATTTCTGTAAACATTAAATGAATATTCATTTGTAAGAATTTGAATTTAATATTTATTAATTTATCTAGTGGATAATATTTATTTATTATTCTAGGATTAGTAAATGTTGAGAATGGTTTATGGGATGAGATAGTTGGATGGTAACTGAAATGATATGACCTTAAATATCGTTATGATAAATACAGAAATATTTATTAAATTAAAATAATATTTAATTTTTAACAATTTCGTGCATTCCATGATAAAATAATAAATATAATAATATCTTATTAGTATTATTATTGTTACTTAGTTTGGGGAAATTGTGGGATTTTTTATTTTATAAAGATCTATTGTGAAATTGTTAGTAGTAAAACAAATCTATATATATTCCTAGGATAAGATGTTTTCATCCCAAAATTAATTTTTTTCAATTAATTTATATTTTGAAAATCATATTTTCCTAAGGAATTATCTTAATGAAAAACATATTTGTGTTTTTTATATAGATTGAGATAATTACTCCACCTTCTTCATCCCTAGAAAGATTGATATAACTATATAGGTTAACCTTTAACCCCAAAATATTATGTTGCAATGATTAAAAACAATATAATGTGAGTGAATCATCCTTGAAAGCACCATGAATTCCAATTGTGTCATTAAGAAATCAATAAGCTTATGGTGATACCACTAGAAGGATTCTATTTTAGATTCCTCTAGAACAATGATGGTACAACATATACAAGGTTTTATTGAACATTATCTTCCTTTAAAAAAGCTTATCAATAATAAAATATTTTCCTGCTCTTAAGTTGATTTTAAATATATTGTGAGGGATCTTATATTCTAGGTTATGAGATTATTTGAATTGTTTGTTTGTGTAAATTAATTATAGATTATGTTTCTTCATTATGGCCATACATATTATTCACTGAATCTGAAAAAATAAAATTTAGGCATGGGCCCAACTTGTACTTACACTATTCATAGAACCAAAAATGTACATTATTTATACATAATGATTCTCCATCATATTCTTGTGGATTAATTATTGAATCTGATGATACCCAATTTGGTAATATACCTAATTCATATATTTACTATTCTCAAAACCATCAAGTTGTATCCAATACTTGATAGTCTACATCATATATTTCCCATATCTTCCATAATTTGGATTTTATTAGATTAAATGACTAATATCCATAGAAGACCTTCTATTAGTAAGTGCACATGTGTACATGTTATTGGATATTCTTATATGTGATCATGTGTAACTATACTTGGACATAAGACTTTTATTAATTAATATCATGAGTGATGCACTTTAATATATTTCCAAAAATCATGATGATCTATGCATTTAGAGAAATATGAAAAATTGGTAGAATCATGAGTGATAAAGGATTAATAAAAAATTAAATATATAAGATATATAACATATAATATAATGAATTGAATATATCAGGACAATTAATTGAGTTGAAACTTTTGAACTAAAATTATTTTTCTCTAGTCATAGATAGGTTCATTTCAGAAAATCAAAGAAAGATATATCAGTTAAATAAGTCGATGACATAATAATGAAACCTAATTGACTTTATAAATCATATAAAAATAAATTTAATTTCACTATGAGAGTATGTATTTGGGTTTTTTCAATGAAACATTAGTTTCTTTCTCAATTGGTGACATGATGTGTTTCTAGATGTTGATCACCAAATTTATACAGTCCCATATAATTCTACTAATAATGAGGCCCTGAGGGTTACACACTAATTTTATCCATTTATGTAAATTAAATTCTTTTTGAATTTAACTATTGGAATTAATTTCATTCTAAACTCTGATAAATAGTAGTTATTCAAGATTTAATGATCAATAATATTCAGTCACAATATTTATAAGTGAGTTGGATTTTAAATAAATGAATAATTAATCACAATATTATGGATTAGAATATATATATTTTATACTATTTTATTTTAAAGATATGAAAAATATTCATTTATTAAATAATACTTATTTAGTGATGTGAATATTAATTAAATATTTATTTATAACACCATCAATATAATATTCATTTACTTGTATTAAGAATAATATTTTTTTTATTTTTTTTGTAGATTCCATGGAAGATTGATGGCTCGGTAATGGAAATTATATAATCTAAAATATCATTTAGATAAATAAAGAATTACTTATTAAATTAGAATGATATTCAATTTGCAAAATTATGCATATTCCATGACAAAATAATAATAATATATTATTATCAGTTGGCATGGAGAATGTATTCAATTTTTTATTTTATGATGTATCTATGAAAAAATATCAATTATAAACCAAACCTATTTATATTACTAGTTTATATTGAATATGTGTGTGTATTAATTTTGTAGAATTCATTTTCTGGATCTACAAAACATCATATCCTATATAATTAGCTCAATGAAAATGATATACTAGGTTTCTCTCAAGACCAAGGGAATTCCCCTGCTTCCTTCTCCCTCTCAAGAATGATAGAATAATAGATGTGATCCATCATTACTTAAGAGTTTTGTTGCAATCCTGATGAACACTACAAGGTGATTTGATCAACCACGCAACAATCTACAGTTCCATTGGTGTTTTTAATAGATCATGGAGAATATCTGGATAATGTTATATGGATTCTACACTAGGTCTTTGAGAATTAGTGATGGAAAAACACAAAAATGGTTTTATTGATCAACATATATTGACAATACTGATCTCAAAATTGAGGAATTTTATTATTAATAAATTAATGATAAATTTAACCTGAAAGATTATATTTTCTTAGATCTATGATTATTTGTGTATTATTTGT
The DNA here is from genome assembly GCA_963277665.1 of Viscum album. Lineage (NCBI taxonomy): Eukaryota > Viridiplantae > Streptophyta > Magnoliopsida > Santalales > Viscaceae > Viscum > Viscum album. The sequence goes on along the minus strand of OY728130.1, from coordinate 478,976,653 downwards.
GAATAAATTTATAAAAAATGACAATTATTTATCAAGATAATATATTTTTCATTTAATATAGAAACTTTTTTAAGGAGATGGGCTAGATTGGGGATTTCCCCGCACCCATATGATATAATCACCCTGCGTTGTTGGTCTCGATTGCAATTTAATTCATTGATATTGAAGGATTTTATATCTATAACTCTCATTCTTAAGAGGGGGAAGGAATTTGGAGAATAATTTTGGTAATTAAAGAAACACTAGGGGTGTTCTTTTTTAGATAGTTATCTGGGATATGATGTTTTGCTCAACCAAAAAATGAATTCACCCAATTGAATTATTACACAAAACAATATATCTGTAGAATATATATATATGTAGATTATTATTGAATATTTCACAAAGGTACATCATAAAATAATAAATCCAATACATTCCATATCCTAATTCTTATTAATAATAACAATATATTATTATTTTTATGATTATCATTATTTTATAATGTAATTTTTTGACTTAAGAAAATTAAATATCATCGTATGTGAATAAATAATTCCTTATTTATCCAAATGAGATTTATCATTTTATAATTTATGATACTAATCCATTAACACATGCCATCCACCTTCCATAGAATTTACCAAACCGTGAATAATAAATCAAATTTATTCATTTGATGAATAATTTAATATTATATTAATTTACTTTGGAATAAATATTTATTTATAGTTTACCAAACAATATAAGTAATTATTTAATAAATGAATATTATTCCTTAACATTTGAAAAACATAAAGGATAAATAAATATTCTATTAAATGGAATTATGAATAAATTTTTATTTATTTCATATTTAACTCACATATAAAAATATTAATTGAATATTTTTTATCAATATATCATGAATAAATATTATTCCTCATACATGAGAGTAAGTTTTTTTACAATAGTTAAATTAAAATTGAATTTAACTAATATTAATGGTTAAACTAAGTGTGAGACCCTCTAATAATCTTCTTTGGTTTCATTAGGTGGGAATATGTAAAGACAATGATCTCTGTTTAAAAATATATCAGGTCACACATAGATAATGAAAATACATTATTGACAACTACAACCACACAAAAACTCTCTCTATGAAATATAATCTATTTGTTAGAATATCTCGAATTATGTAGGCCTCATCCTTCTATCATCAAACTATGTTCTTGATATATATTTATTTTAATTATTAAAATGAACTCAACAATCACCATGGTTATGGAATTTTAGTTCAACATATTTATTTCAATCAATGTGCCTAAGATATCAATTCCCTCAAATAGGAAATAATAAATCCTATATATTGTCTTATTCATTAACATAATATCACTCATGATTCACTCAATATAACCAAATAACCATGAACATTGATCATCATAGTTTTGGTAATTACATCAATGTACATGAAACATGATATGGATTAATAATAATATAAAATGTAAGATTCATTACATAGGATCAAATATAAGGATATTCAATGATTCATAACCATGTGTAATTCAAATTGGTGGGAATATACTCATAGTCCCCCATCTTGGATATTTCCAAGTGTGAACATTATAACATGAAGTCTCATCCACCTATGAGTATCATGCACATGATAGTCAAATATAATATGTTTCCCATCATAGTCAATTATTCTTACAGTAGGACATGAGATTAAGAATATCATCATAACATTTCAAGTCATCATTATAGCAGGGAACTATTATAATATTTTAATTGATAGATACTATAAGATATTATAAGCTAAATGTTATGTATAAGAACAATTAATATGTGAAAATTTATTTATTAATATTGAATACATTGAATATATAGGTAATCTATTTTGAATTTTTTTTTGTTCAAGGGAACCAACTACAACTGACTTCCACTTTAACTTGAGATAATGGATAATTAATTCTAGTCCAATAACCCTCACATGAAGATAATGCTTTTAGTAAGATAATACCATAGTTAATGATTCCTCCAGTTTATCATCTGTAGAAACACTGTTTACTATGGCCTCAATTGTCTATGATAAATCTCTCAATAGATGATACTTCTAATGTATTTTATACATCCACTAAAGTGACCTCAATTCCTTCGTTAGTGCCACCACTTAAATATTATAATATTATTATGTGATATGATCTTTAATTTTATTTATCGCATCAATATCATAGAATTATTTTTGTATCCATAATGATTTTATACCTATATGAGATGTTGAAGTACACATGTACTCTAATGTAGAATAATTGACCCTTAGATTCTTTGGGAACATCTATCTCATAAAAATAAAATGATAAATATTATATATATTGATAATAATTTCATATCATCCTTATTTTTCTAAAAATAGAATCTATATATCCACATATAACTATATTTTCTTATACTCTGTTGAAAAATAAATTATCTTTTTTTACTTAAATTCATTAGATAAATCTTGAATTCTATCAAATGTAGGTCTCTGGTAGTTGATTGATATCTACCTAATATTTTCAAGGTGGAGGAAACATCAATACTGAAACTGAACATTTCATACATAACTGGTCCAATCCTTGTTGCATATTGGATCCAACTCATCCTCTATCTCACCTGTTATGTCCAAGGATACAATTTCTTTGAGATAAGAATACCATGTGACACTAGAAAAAAAATCCCCACTTGGATTATTACTTAAGGAACCATTTCAGTACCATATCAATATATATGTAAATTGACATAGTTCAAATAATCTCTAGGGTATATCATGAAGGATTTTAATTACACGAATTTATGAAACCTCTCCTAATTCATTCATAAATAAGAATATGTTCAAGTAGGTCATAGTAGACTATAAGATTAGTATATCATTTCCAATTAGTAGTATTTCATGACATAATGCTATAAAAAATCTAACTTCCACAAAACATCTTGTAGAAAAATTATGGAATTCATAATTTTTGAAGAAAAAATCACTTATGTACTTTTTCAATGGGAATTGTCCATTATCTTGATGATTGCCTCAAATAATAAATAGATATTTGTAGTTTTCATAAATTATTGGATTCCATTGATGTCACAAAACCTCCCAGTTGTTCAATATAGACATCATCTATATGATTCCCATTAAGGAAGGATATTTTTACATCCATATTCTAAATTATATAATCATGTTAATCTAGTTTATAAATTTGGATTCTAATGGATCTAGGCATAGAAACTAGTGAAAATGTTTTTTCAAATTCAATTTATTGATGTATTTAAAACCCTTTTTCAACTAACATATGTTTATAGGTATTGACTCTACCATTCATGTCATATTTATTATTAAATAACCATTTGAAACCAATGTTATTAAAATCAACTAGATAATCTACATAAATATAGAATTGTTTTTGTACATGTATTCTATCTTAGAATTCAAGGATTATTTCCATCTAGAAGCTTATGAAACACATACTTCTTTCTTATAAGATATGTGTTCATTATTATCAACTGATAATGACTCACAATTTTTTTCGACTCCAAAAATATATCTCTTTAGTTCTCTAAAATATCTTTGGCTCCTACATTTCTCCTTTTACTTTGGAATATCCCCCTCTATAAAGATTATTTGAAACTATTCGTATTCCATCACATATGTATCTAGATCCATAAAAACATCAATGTATATCTCTCTCCTTCTATCTCCGACGGATATGATCTCCCACTCAATAAATTTGGGATATGTATTTACTATGGTTATTTTATATTAAATGTATTTAAGGTAATAACACATATTTTCTTTAGGATATCCCAAAAGGATACACATCGGGACATGATGTGTATGGGAGTTTCCAAAGATATATTTAATAAATTATTTTCAACCCCAAAAATGTATATGTGATATCATGGGTTTACATCCACATCAAATTATATATGGAATATCATTTTCCTCTTTATTTGAAACTTGTTTTATTGTATGCACCACTATATACAATGTATATCTACAAGGATATTTAAGTATTTAAATCACTAATCATCAAAATTACCAAATCCAAGAATACATGGTTCCTCCTTTAAATTACAATATTTCATCAAACTTTACATATAGGAGTGACATAATATAGGACCAAAAAATCCATTATAAAATCGCTACACTCTTAGTTTAGATATTTTCTATCATGGTCTTAGTTGTGCTTCTTTATATCCTTATAAAGATTATTCCCAAATTAATTAATATATTCCATTAATCGCTACACTCTTAGTTTGGAAAAGGAATAATGATAATCCCTTATTAGGTATACATATCCATATATACTAAATTCATCTCTATAATTTACAAAGTATGATAATACACCCCTTTATTCAACAAGAAATGATCTAAATGAATATTTATAAACAAATTAAATAAGATCTATGCCCCATTCAACTATAATATTAAATATTTTTTTTCATTTTCCCTTTTAATAAATAATGATATAAAATAGGTTGTTTTAGTTTAAAAAAATCAAAAAATACCTTGAAAAAAAAAATTTAAGTGTTTTTCATTTACATGACCCAAGTTGTGACTCAATATTCAGGTGTGATATGAGTCATGAAAACTAGATACATTATCATTTTCCAACACCTAGTATTCATATTATAACATATAAATACCTTTAAAAAGATTTTATATAGAATAATACATGATATATTTATGGAATTATCGACTAATTTTTCCAAATTTATAAATAAACCCATCCTTACCAAGATTGGATACCGAAATTATGTATTTTGTAGTGTATGGTACATAATAACATTTTTATGAATAAGATTGTGAATGTTTAAATTGGGGGGGGGTGTAATTACCTAATGAACACAATAATAATTCATTCTCCTTGGTCATATCATAGTTTCACCTCACCTCATGAAATTCATTTAAATGTTGTCTATTTTGGTAAATAGATACAAACATGAGGAAAAATTCATTATCTAATACCCGATTTGTACAAATAGAATGATTTTACTCGATAAAAAATCACACTTAATACTTCACCATTATTCGTTATAATGAAGTAGTTCTTCTTATAGTTTCCACATTTTCCACATTAAAAATATATAGTAACATGTTCCCTTGGTTTCTCCTCGATGTTCTATCTCTTGGTCATGCATTGTAAAGAGGCCTTTGAATTTGAGTTCATTTTGGGGCCTTTTCCTTAACCTTCTTATTTTTCACTATAAGTATAGAAGTATTCCTATGATTTTTAACATTATCTACCTATGGAATTAGATAAAAGAGATCTAGGAGGTACTTCTCAATGTTATTCATGTTAAAATTCACAAAACAAGTTGGAGAAGCTCTAAGGGAGTGAAGAAGGTATAATATCTATAGAAGATTCATTTGGAAGCTTAAACCATAGAATATCTATAAACTAATTTGATATAATAAACATGAATACATGAGGCCCAGCTTATGTACCTTCTACAAGTTTTCACATAAATATTTCCTTTAAAATATAATACCAATCATGTCTCGATCTCTCCAGATATTGATCATGAATATGGGTGAGCATAGAATTTCATTCCATATTTTATTATTACTTATGGATTTCAGTACAAATAAATTATTAAATCAAACTATGTGAATATTCTGTATTTTCTAATTGTTTCTGGTAGATAGAGAGAAATTCCCCACTTGTCTCATTAATAAGAAGGTTTCATAATCAGGGACTCTTTCATGTAATGCTTTTATTCCAGAAACAGTAAATTATGAAAGTGCTTATACTACTCATAGAAGTTACTATTGGAAAATATATTTTCTTTAGATATTATATATCAAAGTGATATTGAACAAATTTCCATTTATTAAGAACAAAATCTGATCAGATTTGGATCTTTATCAAAATTACCCAAATATGTGACATGTAATCATTTTAATCCCCTTATTATTATTATTCTACTATTTTATCAAAACTTGATATCCATAACTATTTGACATAGAATGTATTATCACACTGATATATGAGTGGAAAGGATCCGTATTCCCATTATCATAACTCAAACATGGCTTAGGTCAATTACTTGAATGTATTTCGATTAGTGGTCTTTCAAACTCAAAAATTTAAACTCATTGAATTGCTGAGTAGACACCCCAATCCAGAAAAACTAACTCAATTTTCCTAAACACATTCCAATTAGTTCGAAAAATTATATAATGGGATATTCTTCATGATTTAAACATAGTTATGTCAACCCAAAAATATCCTTAGAACACCCCAATAAAATAAAGGGTCCTAAAAAGTTCTATAAAAACACTTTATTCTATATTTCCATTATAAATTTAGTGATGTTTGGTGTTACTGGATTAATGTTTCACTGAGTTTCATTGTTTATATAGGAAATAAATTCATTATTTTTTCTTTTTTACATTTATTTTAAATATGTTTTTAATATAAAATAATTCATTAAATATATTGTGATAAAATTATTTTATAGTAACACATTTATTTTATATGATCTGATATAACTCATTTTATAATTTAATTTATGTGATTCAGTTTAATCATTATATAAATATTCAACCAAATAAATAAATAAATAACCATTCTCAAAAAAGTCATATAAATAGTGTTACTTGATTATTTGATTTATAATGGTTTATTTATTGATCATATGAAAAATCAACCTATAGCCTTGGGGAAAAAACTCCATGAGTCGGGCTTGGTTCAAGTTATGGAATTCAACCATTGTCTTATGTATCATCTTTGTTACTTTCACCATATGTCAGTTGATAAACTACCTCCTCTCATTGGTGATCAATCCTTTACATGTTTTACTCACATAATGTTGAGGGAAACGATGGGTATACAATACATAAAATAATACATGTACATGAAAGTCATATATAAAAAAGGTGGGTGAGATAACTCACAATACATAATATTAAATCATTATCTAATTTTTTTAATTTGGTGGACTAGAATGAATTAATTTATATTTTTGATTACATTTATATTCAAATACATAAATATAAATAAAATATCTTCTAACATATTTATTGTTCATCTAAGTAATGTTGATTTGATAATTCCATTAGAGTATATTTTACATTGAAAGGTCATATCATATCTCTACTATGATGAGAAATTTGAAGTGGTATGATATTATTATAGAACATATATGTTTTATAGTCCATATTAATAATATTATGAGACATAGATAATATAGACTATTAGGATCATGATACTCATAAGTGAACAAGACTTAATCTCAATAATATTTAACTTGTTAATATTCATGATGGGATATTAGGAGGGAATACCTACCTATAAGAATTCAATAAGGTTAGGTTTTAAGGGATATTCGTGTATGTGATTATTTATAATGATCCTTTATCTTTAGATTATTATTAATGAATATCTTGATATCTTTTCATGGATTTATTTCTAAAAATTACATGGAACAAATATCATGAAAAACTAAGATAAATTGGGCCTGTAAAATGTGATATAGTGTCAATGAATAATTCAATAAAGGATTTATCCCTTCCAGAAATAGAATATGATATCTTAGGACCTTTAATTAAAAAGGAGTTGTCTAACTATATTTCATATAAATAGATATTTATAAGTTCATTTCAAGATTCTAAAGAATGTTGTATTGATCTTATAGGTCGGTGACACAAGTTTGAAACCTTGTTGTTGTGATATCTTCAAATATAGAGTATATTACAAGGAGATAATTTATATTTAACTAAAATAACGACCATAAATTTAATTATTTTATTAGGAGGATATTTAAAAAATCCATCGATAATTAAAAATATTGAGTTTCATATGAATTTAGTAGTGATTTAATATAAATGATATGTAATGAAATATTAGTGGTGTTTTATAAATAAACTATTATATAAAAAATATTTATATTGGTTAAAAAATCCCCCTAATTAGTATGTATTTTTTCACTATATTCCAATTTCTTTTCTTCTTCACTATCACTCCTAATCTTGTTCATCACAAAAATTTCCCCTTTTTTAATAAATCTTCCCCTTAACCATCTAGATCTCATCTATTTTTAAGGTATTCCCTTTATCCATCCAAGACTCCACCTTCTCCTTCCCCTTCTATTATGAATCAAGTGACTATTATTTATCTTTATCCATCTATTCTTCATTTCATCAAGTTGACTGATACTGAGTGCATGGTATGTTCCCAAATACTCAATTCTTCTATCATCCATATTTCTCTTTGATTTTTGAAACAGAATTGAGATTTCATGAGGGGTTTTAATTTTGAGCTTTAAATCATTTATTATATGTTGATACACCTAATATAATATCCCAATATGTTATGCTATAATTATTTATCATTAATAATGGAATTATATTGTAAGAATTCAAAACATTCTATTCTAATAATCAATTGAATGAAATATATTTTTATCATATGTAATAAATTGTTTATTATTATAACATCATATATAAGACTATGTTGTTTGGTATTTATTACAATAACTAAAGAAGGTTTGTTCCATTAAATAATTGAATTATGTTAGAGGTTTTGTGAGTTATGAATGTTTGAACATCAATTTGGAATGAATAGATTAATAAAAATGATAGTTTTGATAATGATTAAGAGAAACAATATCATGTAGTATTGGTAATTAAATAATCTGTTATAAATTATTAATATTATTTTAGTGATATATTTTTTATAGTTTATAGACAAAAAATATTTAAAAGTAGTCAATGTATACAATATTTATATTTTTCTAAAATAGTTATATGTGAAATAATATTTCACAATTTAATTATTAATAATGATATATATATATAAATATAATCTAACTAAAAATATTCATTAAAAATTTAAATAAAAAATGGAATGATAATTTATCTCATTTATATATATTTTTAATTAGAAATAATATCTTCCTAAAAAAGGATTGATATCACCATGATTATAATATAATAAAAAATAGATTAATGTGATTATATTTAATAAAAAAAATTTATTTATATTAACTTAACATATTACTGTTTTATATGGATACAATATGTTTTAGTACCATTAATAAATATCACATCCAAAAACCTATTTATTTAATAAAATTATTTATATGATATATCATATACTTGAACATAATAATTGAGTATTCATATTTTTAGAGGAAAAAATGAATGAAAATATTTAAATGATTCAAAAAATTATTTTATAAGGGTATTGTGATTTTATAATAATAAAATTTGTATAATAAGTCCAACTTATCTAATAATTTATTTTTTCATTATTTTTTAGGCTGTGTATAAGTGAAAAAAATTGAGGTAAAAATATCTCATGTTCTTTATAAATATTCTTAGAGAAGACAAATTTATGTTTTGATTTAGGAAAGGAATAAAATTTCACATGTATTTAGAGATTCCAATTTGTTTTAGGTTATAATTTTTTAAGTTAAAATTGAAATATTATTTAAAATAATGATATGGTATATTTAAGGAACTATTATATTTTATTATGTGTTAGAGGATATAATTGTATAGTTAATGATTTTTTTATTTTACTTTTTAAATATTGATAAAATAAAATATATTATATATTTTTATTTCACACTTTCAATTGGTATTATGTGATGGTTATTTTTGAGATATAAAATTTGTTTTTTGTAATATACAAATAAATTATAATGGATTATGTATCCAATTTTAAAAATTATAAGTCTTATTAACAATAAATTTTATTTGAAATGCACAAATTTTACAAATGCTAATATGAAATCATAATTTCCAAAAATAAGAAACCATAATATCATAAAATGAGAAATTATGGATTATAAAATCATAAAAAATTAATTGATTATAATTATATAAAAAAATGAAATCATATTACCATTTGGTTGTCATTATATTTTATTTGATTTGTTTTTCTCAATCAAATTTTAAAAAATTCTTATATTTTATAGGATATTTAATGTTTTTGTTTTTTTAAATCAAATATCATGTTCTATGTTATTTTATATTATATTTGGATGTATTAATGAGAAATATAATAATTTAAATATATGATTTGATCTTCCACAACTATTTCACTATCAGATATCCCATATAATATGCTTCAAGGTTTAAGTTCACTATCTAAATTTAGTATGAAGCCCTTTCCATAATCTAATGCCTACTGATATTATCCCATCTTCATCAAGTATTCTCCCTACTTATGAATTTCCTTCTTATCTAGGGATTCTAGAGAGATCAGATGTGGCTGTTGAGGTGTAGTCATTAACTCATAATATGGTTTCATAGTTATCATTACGAGGGTACCTGAGGGTGACCATTATTAATTTGTAATTTTTAATGTGAAAAAATATATTATTACATCTATATATTAAATTTTAAATATATTTGTTTATAAATTTCATATAATAAAAAGATATAAATGAACATTAATACATCATATGTTTAGAGGATGAGAAATTTTAATTTAGTTATATTATTTGTCAAGTTTAGGTAGCCTGTTGATATTTTTGAATGATTTTATGGATATATCTCGAACCACCAAGCAGGTAAGACTACATCCCTTCCCATCACGTATCATCAATAAGGGCATATTCTCATATGTCGAATGAATGATATTTTTTGTAAAAAAATAAAACTATGTAAAAATAAATAAATATAGTTGTTTACCTCATATTATTATCAAATGTCAGTCTAATTATTTTTTCCTATATAATATATAGAAACATTTCCATTTTTATGTTTTTTTATGTTGTAGTATTTCAATTTACTTTGAGAAGTATGCAGAAAAAGTGAAAGGATTTTAAGTTTAGGTTGGGGTGTGAGTTAAATGACACCTACTTACATCTCTATTAAATATTCGAAAAGTTACCTGAAGGGATACCCTAGGATCTGTAGAATTCTTGTTCACATAAGTTACTTGTGATATATTAATGCATTCTTAATAATTTATTTTATATAATGGAAATTTTATTAATTTTAACATTTTTTAGGAATCTTCTAAAAAACTCATCAAATAGGGAGAAACAAGTATCCCAATACAAATAATGATCTAAATGTTTTTTAATTAGAATATCCAGAAAGGTAACTTTTATTAAATTATTAAATAAATATTTTTGAATTATATAAAATTTAATTTTTATAGTTTGTTATTTTTTAATGATATAAGTGAAATAAGTTTTTCATGAGTTCAGTTGAACAATGTCGTGATTTAATGTAGATAGGAAAACTGATGTAGATTATATAAATTAATCCAATAAAAACATTAATTTAAAAAATAAAAATTACATTTCACTTCTTTTAAGAAATATAGTTATTAAAAATATTTCAATTTTTAGAGAAAAATTAAATAGGTCTCGGATGAAAATACCTCACATTTATCTAAAGATAGTTGAATTGATGTTATTGCCTATGGTTTTGGCAAGAAACAAGCGTGTCATGTGTGGGGGTTGTGTTCTGGACCATCCCCATCGTGGGGCATTAGAAGGGGGCCATAATCATTCACTATGATGCATCATCCAATAGGATTGAGTAATTTGTTTTCTTGATAACATAGTATTAAAAAATAAAATTTGATCCTGGAGAATGTAGAACTATATAATTAGACAATATGGATAGCTAGAGTTGAATAGTTTATTGTGATGGGGAGTGCAGTTGTAACTTGATTTTGGGAAATGAAAGCGATTATTCTTGTAGATATTTCTACATTGATGAAACTAAAAATGGTACTAAATCTATTTAATTTATTTTAATACATTTATATTATTATTATAATCATTTGAAATAAATTTTCTCTTAACTATCTAATAAAAAAATTATATTCTAAATTCCATTTAATTTATGTATTAGATTCACTAAGGACTGGTAGTCAAAAATAAAATCAAGAGCATAGATGATATGGGGGATAGTCTTATATGGGGAGTAGTGTTGATGTTAGATTCCCTGTTCTATGTCATGAATTTTACATAAAAACTAATATATGTGGCTTTTACATTATCTAACATAAAAAGATATATTGTATGTTTATAAAAATACTACAATATTATATATATATATATATATGTGTGTGTGTGTGTGTGTATTTTTTTAGTTCAATTTTGTTAATTACTTAAATTATTTAATTTTATACCATATGGATATATTTTTATTTTATACTATAGTTAAGGGTTTATATAGAAGCCTACCATTTTATTAAAAAAACTCTTAATTTATGGTAGGGTAAACTATCGGTAATTAAAAAACCAACCGATTTATATTTAGTGATGGTTTTCACAACCTTAATTTAATGATAAACTACCAAAATATGAAACTAAAATGACACAATTTTTTTAGTTGTTAAAAATCAACTAGTTTTAGAAATATTAAAAATTTAAATATATAATCCCTTTTATTTTAGTATTGGTTTCAAAACCACCACGAATTATGAATTCCCAACAGTTTTATAAGACCTATACTAGTAATACAATCACTTATAACTATTAGACATCTTAAAAAAATGTGGTGGTTTCAAGAGATTCATCTAATTAATGGTAATATGTTAAAATGATCTTGTATTTGAAAAACAATACCGCTCATACTTATTTTCCTTTTATTGTGTGGTTTTTTATTTTCAAAATTAACATTATCCAATATGGCCACATTGATTTATTTCTTGATGGTAATATAGAACTTTAGGAATGTTCTACTAATGGGATATATGAAGAGGCCTAGTTTGTTACACACTTACAGAATCCATTGATCAATTACATTTTTTTGAAATTTAACACTTATAGAAAATATTATTCTCTAGTCCGATGAATAATATTTATTCATCATTTATTAATCAGTAAAATTCATTCACCATATTAATATGAGTTGAATATTAAACGAATATTTATTCATAATACCTTTGAATATAATATTTATCTGTCTTTTTTATTCACAATGCAATGAATAATAATTATTTATTAAATAAATACTTTTTTAGTTACATGAATATTAATAAAATGTATATTCGCAAGACCATGAATATAATATTTATTTATTTGTCAGTAAAATAATATATTAGTATTATTTAAGGTTTTTTAAATGAGAGGGAACATGGACATGTTGTTTTGATGGCCTAATAATAGAAATGATATAATCATTAACATAATTTAATACATAAGGAATTGTTTATTTAATTAAAGTTATATTTTATTTTTGAATGTCGATTCCTATAGAGATATAATAATTATTTATTATTATTATTTTGTTTTTGTTGTCATTATTATTATTATTATTATTACTTGTAATGGGGAATATTTTTGATTTATTACTTGATGAAGGGTGTTTGTGAAATGTTTTATAACAAATGAATGTTTTTATATATTTTTATATTATATTCTATCTATGGTGTGTAAATACATTTTTGTGAACTAATTTGGTGTTGTTCACAACATCTTCTCCTAGAGAATTATTTCAATGATGAACATATCTTTGGTTGACTCTCATGAATGAGATAATTCCTCCACCTTATTCATCCAACTTATATACAAGGTAACAAGAGAGAAAACCCATCAAGACTGAAGGATTATGTTGTTATCAAGATGAAAAATACACGGTTACTGGATTATCAACATTATCAGTTAAAGTTTCATTGACATCATTTAGATATCAATGGGCATGTGCAGATAACACTATAGGGATTCTATATTGGGTCCTTCTAGCATAATAATGGTATAAAAAATAGTGTTTGATTTATCAACATAAAAATTTAAAATTGTTCTCAACACCTAAGTTTTTTATTATTAATTTTATTATTAATTTCACATAAAATATCCACTCATATGTGTTCTAAAAATCTTTTTCTATTTTATTTGAATCCATTCATTAGACATGAAAATTAATCATTGTGTTCTTATATTTTAATTTATTTTACCCATTTTAAAATTATGATACTATATTTTATTTCAATTTTTTATTAATCGTTTATGTCATGATATTTAATTCGTTCACTACCGTATGACAAAAAAACATGGGAATAATTTTCATAGATTTCATCTGGAGGTGTTGAATATCCTCACATGTTAACTATATTACATGTCCAGTTGCCTAATTACATGTTATATTTCCTCGATCAACCCCACTCCTACATGATTTCACCAATCATGGATGATCATGTGTGAGATCATTATGATGTGTGTAATTTCATAGTAATTACACTATGTATTGATTTCCAGGTTGGTAAACCATTTTTAGGGTTACAAAATGTGTGACTGACATACGTGATCATAATTTCCACACGATGTACTGGTCATTTGGTCAACAAAAAAGGTTTTTAATTATTTAACACATCCCATGTTTAAAACCAGTTAAGAAACATGATCCATTTATGATTGCAGTGTGTGGGTGACACAAACATACACACAATCAGTGAAATGTTGTTTTATTCTTTGTGGATTATATGTCAAGTCCATACATGCGTATTACAGATGGCCACAAAAAAGTGGTCCATGATGTACTGATGGCTATATGGACCATGTAAGACATAGCCATTTACAAAAATTACATGAAAAATACACATTTTAAGAAGTAGAAATTAATTAAATTGAATGAAATTAATTGTTGCATTAGACCAAAAAACACATCATATATTAGATATATAGGTTGTGTAATTTGTTTTAACCAAATATTAAATACCTTATTAATTTCAATATTAATTTGGAGCTACACATCATATATAGTCTTAATACAGACTATTATCCTCACATAAGTCTTAATAGTGGTTCATGATACATATATTATCAAGTTTCATGTGTCATACATTCCAAAATTTCTACATGTATTGACACACAAAACTAAAATATTTGTAATAAATTTCATGCCGCATGAATTTTAAGTACACAGTAGATGACATGGATCAAATTGGATAGTATATAGTTAAAATTGGTACACATAATGTCAACACAAATGACACACCATGTAGTTAAAAAAATTAAATAAAATTATTTACTATATTTATTTTAAAATACAACGGATGATAATTTTATTTATCTACAATATTGATTGGATTAATAAATTTGATAAAAAAATTAATTAAACAATATGACCATTAGATAACAGTTCAATAAAAAATTAACTCAATTTAATATAGTGATTTAAAATGAATTTCATCTTGTATAAATTGGATTTCATTGCATTTATGTGACAAATCCTGGCCTTGATTGATAATTGTATTAGTTATGTTTTTATTTAATTTAATATTATTTCTTGGGTTTTTATATTTACTAATATTTTATTAAATTAGATAGGATGTCTTGTAAGTAATCTCACCCACCTTTATTAGGTAGCACATAAATGTCCATGGTTTGTATTATATATTTTATACCCCGAGTTCCCCTTACTTGTGGGTGAGTAAAATATCTCAAGTATTTGTCCATGGTTTATATTTTAAATGTCCATGGTTTTTGTAGGTCGATGGTGGACTTTTTCCACTCAATCCAAGCCTGTCTCAAGCATTTGTTCCCCTAGGTTAATAGATAGATTTATCCTTTTCTCAATAAATAAAGCATTAAAAATATCCTAATCGGGTAGCTTTATTTGTTTCATTTTTAAGTCCATGGTTATTTCATTATTTATTTATATGGATTCATGTTTATATAATATTTAATCTTGATAACATAAATTAAATATGATATCAAAATGTGGATGCTAATTTAAGATAAATTGATTATCAATAAATTTTTTTGTCATTAAATTTTTAACGAGTTATGTGAAGTTAATATAATATTAAAAATATAAAAGAAAAAATAATGAAATTTTTTCCTATATATAAAAAATATATCAATGAAATATTAAGTTAAAATCCTTCCATTATTTGAGTAATGATAGTCCCAATGAGAAAGAATCAGAAAGGCTATTATAATGTGAAATTTTAATTATTTGGGAGTCAAAACAAAGATGGATGTTAAAATTAAACAAAATTGTATTTCATTTTTATCCATAGTCCCTTAAATGATAATTTCTAGAAAACTATTTAAAAAAATATAAGTTTGGAATTTAGCATTAGGGAGTGAGCTCAAGAAGTTAGCCGGCGAGAATCTAGTAGTTTGTAATTCCACCTACGTAAATACCTTTTGATATACATAGACACTATTTGGGTAATAAGAAGGGAAATAGAGAACCTTACCATTATAATTTCAACAACTTCGGACATTCCATATCCATTGGTGAGGGTTATTAGAAAATAATAAAATTTTGGGAAACTAATATGGTAATTAAAATGATTACATATCAAATATTTTTTGAATCAATGTAAAGTACAAAATATTATTTTATTTGATAGTATAAAATTTAAAATTCACTAATATCCATATGATATGTTCTAAATAATGATTCCCTAATCAGGGATATAAAATTCTACCTATGGTATAGACTTTTTTAATTAAATTATGCTTTGAATGGATACCATATATGTTGGAGGCCCCAATTCCTAAATTTCCTGCTAATGGGGAAATTTTGTAAGGAATTATTGTCAACTTGAAACACATAGATGATATAATATATTTCAAGTTTTTCCAGCCATGTAAATTGAATTTCAAACATCTCACAAAATCATGGATTCATATAATATGGAAAACCATATCTATGATCATTGTCAAGATAGATATAGACATGATAGTATGAGATTTCCATATATCTTTTTACATGAAAAATTAGGCAGTGTATAAAATATGTGCCTTATGTAGTTAATATCCAAGAGAGATGGTGGGAGAATTATATACTTATTTAAATTCAAGTCGCAGGAAGATGGGAGGTGGTGTGGGAATAGATTCCCCAAATCCCCATAGAATAGGTTGTTCTTGAAAATAAGGGACACGAAGGATCATAAGAGAAGTTATCGAAAAAAATATGGTTTTATAATCACTAAGTATGGTGAGTCATTATTAAATATAAAAATGTATTGCTGTCCTATTAAAAAATAATAAGTGTGTCCAAAGCTTCCAAAAGGTAAGAATCCCTGAATTATGAGATGAATTCCTTGTTCCACGAACAATTAAATATTATTTTATATTTTTCAGTGGATGTAAATCATGTTGGTTGAAAATGGGAATTCAAGATGAAACTATACAGGTAAGGTAGAGTTGGTATTAATAAATCCAGGATGTTTGCAAAAGGGTTAAAATTGTTTCAAGGAATTTACTATTAAAAAATCGTAACCCTTGTTTTTATGATGAAATATTTTCGAATTCAACTTTACATAGTGTATTACCATGATTATGAGACTTGTAATATTGATTTGAAAGCATATTTAGATAATGAGAAACTTTAATAAGAGGTTTATATGGCACAACCATAAGGGTAAGTGATTCCAATGGAATCCAATATGGTATGCGAGTTTCATATATCCAGTTGTGGGTTAAATAATGCCTCTATATCAAGAAACACTAACTCTAATTAATTCATTAAGAAATTTAGTTTCATAAATAATTAATTTTATCCTTGTATCTAGAATAATTTTAGTGGGGGTGAAATAAGTTTCCAAATAGTATATATTAATGACATATTACTACTTGGAAATGACATATGAGTCTTATAGTATATTAATATGTGGTTGAAAACATGCTTCTCCATGAAGGAAAAAGTGATGAAGAATACATTTTGGGGATCAAAATCCTTCATGATTGATCAAATACGATTTATAGACTATGTTAAGGTGCATATATTTACATGGTAAAAAAGATATTTAGTATGGAAAAATACAATAGAGGACTGCTTCCAATGTCACATGGCATCCATATATCTTTGAAAATATATCCTAAGACATAAAATCGGAGACCATGGGTTACTAAGATCCCCTATGTGTCAATTTTGGATCAGTTATGTATGACTAGCTATATACCAAACATGAGTTTTCCAATACCTTGAGTTTGGTTGGAAAATATCATCTAGTGCTAGTATGCAACATTTGAATTAAAGTTATGAGTATCCTAAAGTATATGAGGAATACTATGGTTTTTTTCTGACCTATGAAAGATATGAGAAGTTTTTCATTAGAGAATATCTGATATTTGAGAATCTATTGAGGAGAACATGGAATACACATTGAATAAAGATTTAATTGATGATAACCATGATCATCTTGTGAGGGATATCAAATTAAAGTCATTAGTAGTTGTCTCTTTTGAATGTGGGAGTATATTGGAGTCAGTTCCCTAAAAACAACCACTTTGTACATTAGAATATGTGTATATTCAAATACATTTATATTAATAAAACATCATAACATATTTTTTTAATATTTTAATAAATAAAATTAATGTTTTAATTTATTATGAGTATTTATCACATTGAAACATCATAGTTATTCCCTACTGTGATGAGAAAATTAAAGATCGTTAACATTATTCAAGAAAATATACATCCTTTGGTCTCTTTTTTCAAAAAAATGGTCCAAAATGATGTACATTATCAGTTTCTTACTACGTATAAGTGGATGAGAGTTTCCCTCATGAATTTTTCACTTGGTAATATCTAGGATGAGAGATTATGTAAAATGAACTACCAGTAGGTATTCTAGATGTTTACGTATTTTTGGAAATTATTATATGTGAATGTGTATAATGGTCCTTAGAAATTATTATTAATTCATATCATGAGTCACGTACATTTATGTGTTTCCCAAAACCATGTTAATTTTTTATTGTGGGGAAATAGGCTGTGTTGGGTGTATCCTGAGTTATATGGAGTTAATGAAAATGTCCAGAAAGTATTTCTACCTTCGAATAACAGAAGATTATATATCATACCATTTGATTGAAAATGAACTATTGACCTAAATTCCATGTGCATGGTTATCGACAATTCCATTTGAAGATGTTGAGGAATGAAATATGGATCTTATAGGTTTGTGACAGAATTATGTAACCAAATTGATTATATATCATGGAAAAGGGATTATATTTCATAGTGAGTGTTAGTTTCTGGCTGTTATCATCATAACATTAACTTCTTCCATTGTGGGTTCCATGATATAGTACTTGGTTATGATCTTGTAATTTCGGAAAGGCTAATACATTCCATTGATATAGAGGCATATAGGTTCACACACTTCTTGTATCCATGGATCTTAGTTAACTTTTATTTTCATTTAAATATTGGTATAAATGTTATCCTCAAGTCAATGGAATTATACTTATTCATGATTTATTGATCCTTAATATCAAGTCACAATATTAAAGTTAAGTGAATATTAAATTAATTTTTATTTTCAAATAGGTCATCACAAGGTTATGCGTAATATTTGTTTTTTAAAAATAAATACAGGTTTAGTTATGTGAATATTAAATAAAAGTATTTTATAAGAATATTGATATAATATTTAATTTTTTTTGAATTAATATTTTTTATTTATTCAAGGTTTGATTAATGTATAAGAAAGTGGAATGGATGAGTTAACTTCTTAGTAACGGAAATAATATAGTCATAAATATAACTTAACTAATGAGGAATTATTTTTTAATAAATATCATTTTTAATTTCTGGAAGTAAATTCATGATATGATATAATAATAATAATAATAATAATATAATCATAATCATAGTTATTATTATTATTATTAATACAGAACACATGTAATAACATGGTTTTATTATTTGATGAATGGAATTTGTGAAATCATTAATAATAAACACTAGATGTATATAATCTAATGTTATATTGTTTATGTGGTGTCAAGTTTTCTTTCATTGAATTCATTAGTTGTTCTTCACAACATCCTCTCTAAGAAAATTATCTCAAAGAGGAACATATCAATACTTTCTCATGTGATAGATATAATTCATCCTCCTTCCTCACTATTAAGAAAAATATAATAATAGAGAAATTTCATCAAACCTAAAGGATTCTATTAATATCAATAGAGACAATGGAAGGAAATCAGATTAGACTTTATTGCACTGATAGTTCCATCTGTATAATTCAAAGAACAGGGATCATGTATGGATAAAATTGAGCGATTATTCATTTGGTATTTCTAATACAATGAAAGTACATCTAAAACGAGTTTTGACAATTCTATATCTACATATAATAAATAACTTAGGTAAAAATTATTTTTTTATTTAATTGACTAAAAATTGAAAATGTAAGTTCAATTTTCTTAGATATAATTTTTTTTAAACTTTGGGGACCATTCAATAGACATGATGATTCTTTGTCGTGTTCTGGTTGATTATTCATTAATTCCAATGAAAATAATTCTACTAGGCCTGACCAATGCTTCGGCTAAACCAACTATTTGACACCATTGAGTGGACTCACCTATATTGAAATCCAGACTTGAATTTTCTCAACACATGCCTCTAAACCATGAATTGGATTTCACTAAATATAATATTTTTTAGATAGTTTTGGTGTATATTTTGAAACATATTCTCTTGATTCAATACAAAATAAATCTCCCCAAAAGACATAACATACATCCTAAAATAACATAAAATGTATGATAATGAAAGAAAACATAAATCATACTCAGGTTAGCTCTCAATATGTTCTTTATTTAATGTTTAAATCATGAAATACCTGATTTCCATTAATTAAATATCTTGGAGAGTAAGATCTAAACTTTTAATTGGACAAGATAATGCTTTAATAATTTTCAATTGAAAATTAATAAAAGATATTCATACATATATATCACTACTTATTTATATGGAATGGTTTCCAAAACCATGATGTTTATAGACCATCTTAACATGAGCATCCCTAGAAATCAGTGCAATAAAATGTTATAAAAAGTAGTAC
Organism: Viscum album; assembly: GCA_963277665.1. Taxonomy (NCBI): domain Eukaryota; kingdom Viridiplantae; phylum Streptophyta; class Magnoliopsida; order Santalales; family Viscaceae; genus Viscum; species Viscum album. The sequence goes on along the minus strand of OY728130.1, from coordinate 478,955,924 downwards.
ATTATCAGCTAAGTGTAACTTCATTCTATGAATATTTTGTTAAATAAATTTATTTTTTTCTGTTTACAAATGGTTTTGTGTGAATATGGTTCTCTCCATATCACTTCATGACTCATTTTGATATAGTAATCTGTCCTTATTATCAAAATATTCTCTTCAATTCATAACATTGATATCCCACTATGATTTATGGGAGAGTTAAATCATAAGGGGGAATTATTTTATATAAATAAATAATAATGTCTACATACCTAATTTAGTTTTATATGCTATTAAATAGGAACATAAATCATAATTTATTATTTTAAACAATATTTTATACTTACATTTTTCATCTTCTCTATAATTTTTGTAATATCCTTGTTTTACAACTCCACTAGTTCACTTATTTTAGAACTGTATTGAAGTACTATATTATATAAAACTCCATACATCTCAAAAATTGTCTTTAATGTAAAACATTTTCCCTTGGTCATTTATTAAATTCTTGGAAACATTAAATTTTGAAAAACAATTCAAAAAAAATGGTAACAATACTCATAGTGTTAGCCGAGTAGGATTTTTATTAATACTATTTTTACACGTAACTAATACACACAATAATTTATGTTCTAATAAGATAATTAGGATATTTTAAATGGATTTTATTCAAAAAACATCAAATACATTAACCTCAATAATAGATTTTTTTACATTTTATCCTTTTGTAGATATTTTAGATTGTTTTGAATCACTTATAAGATTCCATGTGGAAACATTCATCTCAGTGTGCAGTAATATATAAAAATAAAATTTTTATTATCTTGTCCACTATACAATTTTCTGAGTTGTATAGTATAAAAATTCATAAAATTGTGGTGAATTTATTTCTTGAATTTCAGAACAAGATAAAACATCCCTTTTAGGTTTGTTTATTTTCTTACATTATCAATTAATCATATAATCATTGAAAAAAATATAGAGAATTACATAAGAGGTTTTAATAGATGTATAGGTTTATAAATTTTTTCATTGGATCCACTCCACCAATACCTTTGGAATGGTTGATGATTTATACCCTGATCCTTTTCCTAGAGATCTCACAAGTTAGTGTAAGAAACTGACACTTAATATAATGTAAATGATGTATATCTTGGATTTCCTTTAGCTTTAATTTACAATGCATCTGGTCCACAAAAATAAAAAATTGTGTATCCATAATTGAAATATAAAGGATTTGGAAATTAGAGTAATATCCATCACATAGTTTTGAACTTTAACAACTAAAAAATGATGAGTCTCATTCAATAGATTATATACGTCTTTCAAGTGCATCTCTGAAAATGAATTTAAAATAATCTTAAAATTAGTTCAGTATTAGTAATAATATTTTTCATTCATCTTGCATAACTTATTATATTTTATTCATATCCTATTTTAGTTATGAAGAATTAAGGAATTTCTTTATTTTGAAAATAAACATGATAGGCAAACAATTCACACTTGTTTCAACCATAAAAATTCTTATAATATATATATATATATATAATGTAAAATATATTCTTATAATTATAGAATTAATTCATTGATAATAAATTCAAACTATTATTTTAAAATTAATCGATGATTTTTCCTTCATAAAAAGAAAATAGTCATTTATGATTTTCTTTCATAAAATTGAAATTGAAATAATCATTATCAAAATAATTGAAATAAATACGATTTGAAATCTAAAATCACCTTCTTAAAAATATGATTCATATCCATTAAATAATCACTTTCCTAAAATATCAATAGTGATATAGCCAATGATTTTCTTTAAAATATACATTTAAATAACATCTGTTGTAAATAATTTATAATTCATTAAAATAGATTCAAAATAATCTGTATAATTTTTGTATTATTAATATTCCACAAAGTATTTCAAGATCGATGTTTCTTCGGAATATACTCATCTTATTTTGTTATATTTAAATTTTCCTTAAAATAGGTTCATTTAAATACTATTAGTTAATTGACTTTTAATACTTGAATAAAAATTTTAAATCATCCATGGAGAATTATCTAAATGAAATAACACATTAAAAAATACTAGATTTTGAATTTTAAAACACTTTGGTTAATCATACACAATAAGATCTGAGAAGAGTTAATTTGAGATGTGATTTGTGCCTCTAGTTTAATTTGACTTGAGTTAATCACATAAGAGTTATACCGCTCTTCACATTACATTACGTAATGTAGTATATTGAAAAATTATTCAATTGTAAAAATTAAATCATGATATTTTACCCTTTACGAGCTTAAAACAACATGAGTTATTAAAATTTAGATGTTCTTCATGCCATATTAGTTTCTTAATTATGAATTTTGTATAAGAATCTTCAGTAGAGTTAACTACCTATGTAGGAATCAACATTTTATAATTAAAAATGTTCTCCACATAGAACTTTCTATATAGGAACGAATTTTTATGTATTGGAATCATTTTTTACACCATTGTAATGAATAAATAGTGTTTCTGTTATACTTAAGATGATTAATTTGGATAAAAAAACTAAATGTAAGAGTTTCTTTTGAATAAAACTAATTTGTGGGATTTATTCCTTAATATATAAAGGTCCTCCCAATGATATGTATTTAAAAATATAATGTTACATTCAATATTCCATTAAATATAAATGTTTTCCCTTATAAAGAAATATCAAATACATTATATATTTTCATTATAAAAACTTATGATAAACTCAAAATATTAATTCCAATTTAAAGACTCAGATTTTCCATGTATTTTTTTAAAATATATGGAATTATTATGAGTCTGGAAAAAATTTTGGTGTGTGATTCAGAGGCCCGGTGTGCCCAAAATGAATTTCTGAAATTTTTTAGGTAAGATTAGTAAACGCATGGGCGACTTTTTCTATCTTTGGAACCGGTTCTCAGATTAAAAATCTAAGGGCTCTGCTAAATATGTAGCACCAAGATTCGATTAAGGGAGGCTTCACTTCAACCCCAGAAGGTCGAGAGAAAAATATAGTTTTTGGACATTTAAAAGAATAATAAAATTACAAAATTATTTTATCTTCCTTTCTCCTTTCATATAAAAAATGGAAGGCATTGGCAGGACCAACAACACATCAATCCATTAAATGGATGGACTCCCTTTATCCATGTAACCACATCATTGGAATTAGTAAGGTTCCTTAATTAAATTAACCCCATTAATTCCACATGCGTTACTCACCCTCCCCCTATCTTATTTATATAGAGCTCAGGTGTAGAATGTTGGCATGACTTCACCAAGCAACGAAGATCTGTAAATGTACCATGACACCAACAATATGGAGGAAGAGACCTATTCCAATGAGCGGTGACGAGCCCCACCAAATCAAAAACTAATGATAAAGGCAAAGGGGGGTTTCGTCGATCATCGTAAGTGAATGTTTCTTCCAGGTAGGGGGATTATATTGAAGTTGTCATTGATGAATCAAAATTATCTCCCACATGATATCATGTAACATGGAAGGAAAGGGCCAAATGAACAAGGCCCATACCCTCTGTCGATTCGTTCTTGAAGTGAACTTCATGGAAAAAAATCCCAACTCATCAGCAACATGAAATAGTGGGTCACGCTATGACGTCGTCATCACGGGAGCGCCGTAGGTGCACAAGAAACTAAGAACAGACACCGAAGCATGCCTAGTGACCCGTAGAAGAAACTTCTGGCATGACATGTCGGCGGCGGCTAGCGGTGGTCGGAGAACACTCGCAGAAACCGGCTGCGGGTGGAAGAAGGAGGATCACAATGGCACGCCGTGGTATCCAAAGGCGGCCAGCCCGAGCTAGCTATGCGGGGAAAAAGCGGTGCCTGCAGGCTTCTCCGGCGGAAACAGCCGTGACCAGCAGGTCGCGGAAGGAAGGTGTGGCACATCCCATGCAGCGCCGTGTTGGCAGAACCCCGATCGGCCAAATGCTCGACCGTTAATTATGGTGCGGTAGTGCCCCACCGGTAGGTGAATGACCCCACAAGCGCGGGGCTAGCAGGAAACAATAGTAAACCTCTGGGCAGACCGATCCTGCGTGGGTTTTCCAAGGGGATTGGACTCGCCCAGCGGGCTGGACCATCCATCGGGCCGGGCCGGACCCACGGCCTAGGCCCGTGAACCAAACCGGGCCAACCCCGATGTGTCGGACCCAATGAACTGGGAAGACCCATTACGGGCTAGACCTGGGCAGAGTCAGGTAGACCATTGGACCTATTGTGTTGGGTCGGTCTGACCGAGTTGGGCTGGGCCCAAACCCAACCGGTCCCCAAATAAATAAATGCTCATAACTGATGAACCAGGTGTTCGAACAGACACACCTTAAGTGGAGTTGGGACTCCTTTTGGGTAGCCTTACCTTTGGCATATTTTGGTATGGTTTAGTATCTATCGACTTTGGGGTGGGTCCAATCCTATGTGGTTCAGATCCTGTGTGGGTCAGATCCTTTCTGGGTCATTGTGGGGGTTAGTACCCATCAACATCAGGGTGGGTCAGATCCTGTTCGGGTCATCTCTGGGGTTAGTTCCTATCGATTTGATGTGTTTCAGATTCTATATGGTCAGTAGTAGGGCCTATTGATATAATAATATGATCTAGCTTCGCGACTAATCATATGTGCTTCTATACTTCACTAATACATGGCTTGAGCTGAGACTATGTTTGAGCCATGCCTATTTCTTTGCACTTTGTGATTGAGAACATGCTTTTTGGTTTTCCTTTGTGGGATTCTTTGAGATATTCGGGGGTCTTGGGGTCCCTACTGAGTATTTATATACTCACCCTTGCACGGGCTTGGCCCGAACCTTATTGTGTCTTGTGTTGATGACGAGAAGTTGGGCTGAGGATTGAGGGAGCCTGGACAAGCAGTACGCGTAAGAGATGGGATGACGTGGAGTGTTGTGGATATTATCAATACCTAACCTTTAGGTAGGATCGTCAGTGGATGATCCTGGAGTTGTTTTATCTTTTCAGTTGTACATGTACTTTTTAGGTGGGCTGGTATTCCGGTCCTTTTGCATTCAGTATAGTTTTTACAATAGCAGTTTACTTCGTGGTTTCATCTTATGGTGTTCTTGGCTTCTGTGTTTATACAGGTTTAAATTCCATCCCTTCCCATTCTAGGGATATGAATTTTGGGTGCTAGTCTCCAACCCCTAGCCTATAGAAGATGAGCTTGGTGTAGTCACGGCATGAGCCCCAAGGGATGGGGCGTGACAAAGTGGTATCAAAGGAGTAAGTTATACTAGAGAACTAGGACTCTGATATTTTCAATGTGGTAATAGTGTTAAGTGTTATGAGTGTGTTTTTCAGTTTGGTAAATCTAGTGTTGGTGTAGAAGCTGACGTATCCATACACTAGGACCCTGAATTATGATTTCCAGCTCAGTGCACGAAAACACTGATTTCAAGTGTTTTGAAAAGTTTTTCTTATGATGTCATTGAGTCAAGTCACCAAGTTTAAATTATTTATTATGGTGAAAATGTTTTCTTCAGGATGCCTCCTCGTAGACAGCCATCCAGGATTCTCAATAGAGTACACGATGAAGGTCCACCCATCAATGAGGCTTCGGTGCAGGTCCCTCTTACGGCGATAATACAATCGGGTGGTGCAGTAGTAGCACCACCACCCATTGGGAATCAGATGCCACAAAACTGACCAGTAGAGGGTGCATGCCTACTTAGTGCATTTCATGAGTTTCATTGGAAGAGGAATATTAGGATCCAAGGCGAGACAGATTTGCAGGAGGTTGAGGAATGACAAGAGGCTATGGACAATGTTTTTCGCTTAGTTGGGACACGAGCTGATCTGATGGTGATCCTAGCTGTTAGTATATTCCCAGGAGTAGCATGGAGATTGTAGAGTCTGACACACTAGTTACACGATGAGGCGACCCTCATCTGGGTATACTTTTAGGGCTTTTCAGGTAATATTCCATCTCCGCAACTCTACGCTCAGTGAATATACAGGAGTTGTTGCACTAACAACAGGGTAGCATGATCATGGACCAACACTCGGAGAACTTCACTGATCTATCCTGATACTCCACCGACATGGTATAATACCATTTCTTTAGGGACTAGACCTTTGAGTAGTGTATCCTATGGGATATCAGAGTAACGATGATATCACTCATCACTCTAACGCAGACTGGGGTGCTAGAGTGAGTGCTTTTGGTGGAGGGTTTCCAAGCTGAGAAGACACTGATAGTGAGACCCACTACTAGGCGACACATAGTAGATTCATCTGCAGCTAGTATTAGTAGGATGATACATAGGTTCAAGTAAAAAATACCTTTTGGTAGACGAACCCTGGATGCAGGGTTGGAGGTGAGGAGCTTGCGAAGTAGGGGAGGTCTCCTATGAGATAGGGTTTAGTTCAGGTGAGGCAGGCAGGGCCACATGGTTCACGACTGCCTGACCCGTCATACTAATGATCAGAAGATGGTCGAGGGACCACCGAGGAATAGGTAGAGATTCGATCGATGAGATCTATAGGGTGGTGGATGTGGCAGAGGATCAGGTCGTGCAACAGGTGGTGGACGGCGATTTGCGGTTCTACCGCCACTACCACCAGGTGGTCCGCCCCAACCATAGAGAGCAGGTGGACAGGGGAGAGCATAGCTACAGGCAGTAGATTCCTACGGACACAGTTCTCCAGAGATGATTCAAGGTACGATATCTATCAATTCCACCCTAGCTGTAGTACTTATAAGCATAGGTGTTAGTCACTCTTTCATTTCCACGACACTCGTTTGTAGCTCGGAGATTCTGGTGGAGTCGTTGGCTCAATCCATATGATTAGAGACTCCTACGGGAGAAGATTAGATGATTACACATTGGTGCCAGTAGTGTGAGATTACTCTAGGAGGTGAGATATTTGGTTGGTATCTTCTAGTAGTGTCTTCGGGGCCTTACGAAGTCATATTGGGTAGGGATAGGTTATCTCCAGTCCATGCTTAGATTGACTATATTAGTCGCAAAGTGTGGTGTGTCCTCGAGTATGGGACCAGGTTTTCCTTCACCGGTGAGAAAGGAACCATTATAGTACATGATGGACTTACCTGGAGGAGGGTGAAGCCGATCAAAAATTAGTTTTCTAGCCTTACCCTCAGAGCAGTTGATGTTAAGAGTCCAATCTATCCTATAATGGTGGACTAGTATGTTGATGTCTTCCCTGATGATGTTCCGGAATGACCTCCTTGTAGAGAGGTTGACTTCTACATCGACCGATACACCAGGACGACAGTGATATCTACTACAGCATATTGGATGGCTCCCGTGGAACTTCGTGAGTTTCAGTTATAGCTGGATGACTTGAAGTGGAAGTGGTTCATAAGGCCCAATGTCTCTCCATGGGAAGCCTCGACATTATTCTCAAAAAAGAAGATGGGTGCTGGAGGCTCTATCTGGATTATTGGAGCCTGAATCAGGTGACCGTGAAGAACAAATATCCACTTTCGAGAATTGATGACCTTTTCGATTAGCTGAAGGGGGTCATTGATTTTCGAAGATAGACCTCATATCAGGCTATCGTCACCTTAGGGTACGAGATGAGGATGTGCAGAAGACTGAGTTCAGATGTCGGTATGTCCACTATGATTTCTTATTCATTCCATTCGACATGACCAACACCCTTGTAGTGTTCATGAGGCTCATTAATAGTATCTTCTAGCCATACCTTGATTGCTTTGTTGTGGTCTTCATCAATGGCATATTGGTGTACTCGGCGACAGAGGAGGAGCATGCCTATCATCTTCAGATAGTACTAGATACACTTTGAGAGCACCATATTTATAGTAAACTCTAGAAATTATAGTTTTGGATATGGGAGGTCCACCTTTAGGGACATGTTATCTCATAGGATGGATTTATAGTAGATTCGGGGAAGATAGAGGATGTTCTTTCTTAGGAGCCACCCAAGAGTGTGAGTGAGGTGTAGAGTTTCCTAGGGTTGGTTGGGTACTACCGGAGATGCGTGCCTGACTTCTCCAGAGTTTCGGAACCCTTCTCACCTTTGACAAAGAAGGGACGACCCTTTGTTTGGTTGGAGAGATGTCGGCATAGTTTTCAGGAGATGAGGCAGATACTGACGAGTGCCACCATCTTGAGGCTACCAGAAAAGGGAGTTGGGTATGTAGTCTATTACGATGCATCAAGGACCAGAATTGGATTTTTCCGGATGCAGTAGTGATCAATGATCTCTTCTGGTTCATGAAAGAGGATACATAATGAATATAAATATTCCACCCATGACCTAGAGTTAGTAGTAGTGGTATTTGTCTTCAAAATATGGCTACATTCTTTGATGGGTGAATGTTTTATAGTCTACTCTGATTATAGGAGTCTCAGGTATATCTTATCACATAAGGATCTGAACCATAGACTACGATGATGGCCAGATTTCTTATAGGATTATGACTTTGAGATAGTCTATACACCTAAGAAGGGGAAAGTAGTAGTAGGTGCACTCAGTATGAGGTATGGTCTACAGTTGCTGATTGAGGCGATAGAGTAGCTAGCTGCATTACAGATATCCATTGTGGATAAATATGTGGAATATTATCTCCAGTCTATGAATTTCACTTCCCAAATTATTCAGTGAGTTCAGGAGGCACATCTTGGGGACATTGACTGCAAGTCTCGATGTGCTCAGATATCCATAGGATAGGCACCTGATATATTTTATGAAGGTAGGGAGAACGTCGTCCTCTTCATAGGAGGCACAATGGTATCAGTGGAACTGTGGGAGGATGTATTGAGGGACTTCCATATGTCCCCTTTGGTGGAACATCCTAGCATGACAAAGATGTACCAGGACCTCCGACATTAGCAATGGTGGCCATGGATGAAGAAAGTAGTGGAAGAGTTTATTTCAAGATTCTTAAATTTTCAGCAAGTGATGGCCGATAATCAGGCTCCAATAGGTTTAGTGTAACCACTAAAGGTACCAGAGTGGAAGTGGGATGGTATATGAATGGAATATTTGATAGGGATTCCACGTACATCCAGGGGACATGATTTAATCTGGGTGATTGTGGAAAAACTCACCAATTAGGCCTACTTCCTACACATCTAAGAGTAGGGATCAATATAGGTATTGGGACACCTCTACATACAAAATATTTTATGGCTTCATGGGGTGCCATCAACGATCATCTCCGAACATGATGAATGTTTTACATTATGGTTTTTAAGGGATTATAGGAGGCATTCAAGACTCAACTGTGGTTCTGCACCACCTTTAATCCATTGATGGATGGTCAGACGGAGCGGACCATTTCGAGACTGGAGGACATGATTTGTTCTTGCATCCTAGATTTTGGTCAAATATGGGAGGTTCACTTTCCCTTGGTGGAGTTCGCATACAACAACAACTATAACTCCACCATCGGTATGGCGCTATTTGAGGCCTTGTACGGTCGACCATGCAGATCGCCTCTATGGTGGACAAACCTAGAAGAGTCCGCACTTATGGGTCCAAAGTTGGTATGGGATACCACTGAGAAGGTGCAAATCATCTAGGAGAATATGGAGACTACACAGAGTGGACAAACGTCTTATTCTAAATAGAGACGAAGACCTTTTGAGTTCGAGGAGGGAGACCATGTCTTCATACGGGTCTCACCACTATGAGGTTTGCAAAGATTTGGCTAGAGCGGAAAGCTATCTCTGAGGTTCATCAGACCCTTTAAGGTTCTCATCTGAATTGGCGAGGTGGCCTATCGCCTAGGTCATTCCCCATAGATGCATCAGGTGAATGACTTTTTCCATGTGTCGCAACTGAGTATGTACGTTCATGATCCATCGCAGGTTATTGAATAGGGAGAGATGGGCATTGATGATAGGGTGAATTTTATGGAGGTTCCAATGGAGATTGACGATCGACAAGAGTAGGTCATTCATGGATGATTGATACCTCTGGTGCAAGTTTTGTGGCAGCACAAGGACCTCCCAGAGAGCACATGGGTGTGGTACTCTCAGAATCTTTCATAATACGCCCATTTGTTTCTTTATTCATTATTGTGGCTTTTGGGGCCAAAAATACCTATGGTGGGGAGGATGTATAGACCCATATTTTTCCATGTATTTTTTTTAAACATATTGAATTATTACGAGTCAGCAAAAATTGATGGAAAATTATTCTGAGGCCCGGTGTGCCTAGAATTAATTTATAGATTTTTTTAAGGTACGTTAAGTAAATGTGTCGGTGGAGATTTCTACCATTTGAACGAGTTCTCAGATTAAAAATCGGATGGCAGCGTTGAATCTGTAGCACCAGGATTCTCTTAAGGGAGGATTCAATTTGACTACAGAAGTTTGGGAGAAAAATATAGTTTTTGGACATTTAAGAGAATAAAAAATTAAAAAAAATACATTAATTTCCTTTCTCCTTTCCTCCAAAATATGAGCGGTGTAGGCGGGACCAACGAAAAGTCATGCCATTAAATGGACTAACTCCCCTTTAATCTTGTAACTACATCATTGGAATTAAAAAGGATCCTTAATTAAAAGAACTCCATTAATTCAAAATGCATTACTCTCCCTCCCACTCTCCGATTTATATGGAGCTCGGGGTAGAGTGTTGGCATGGATTCACCAAGCGACGAAGCTCTGGAAAAGTACCATGACACCAACAACATGGAGGAAGAGACGGGTTCCAGCGAGCGGTGACGAGTGCCACCAAATCAAGAACCGATGACAACGATGAAGTGGGGTTCCGTAGATCATCTTTAATAAACTCCTCTTCTTGGTAAGGGGGTTTATTTTGAAGATGTCTTTGATGAATCAAATTTCACACCTACTTGATATCAGGTAACGCGGAGGGCACATGCCCAAAGAACAGGGCCCCAAACCCACCGCAGCTTCATTCTTGATGTGAACTATGGGGAACAATTAACAACTTGACGATAACACGAAATAGTGGGCCATGATATGATGGTGTCAGTGCAGGAGAGCCGTAGGTGTAGACGACACCATGAATGGACACCAGAGCATGCCCGATGACCTATGGAAGAAACTGTCGGCACGCCATGATAGTGGTGGCAGGAGAAGACCCGTGACAACCGGCATCAGGTTGTGGATGGCGACGCGAAATGGCACACTGTAGTGGTAGAAGGCGTCCATCCAGAGAAGGGTTTGCTGGGAATGGGCGGTGACCATAGCCGCCGCCGGCGGAAGCGGTTGAAGCTAACAGGTCGTGTCAGGAAGTTGCGTTGTGGCCCGCATCGTGCCGTGTTGTCGAAACCTCAGTCATCCAAACGACTGACCGTTAATTATGGTTGGGATGCACCACACCGACTGGAGAATGTCCCTACAAGCACCAGGCCAGTGGCATGCGATGGTCGGCCTCCAGGAAAACCGAGCTGGCGTGGGCCGGCCATGCGGATTAGACCTGCTAAGTAGTCCGGGCCGAACTCATGGTCTGGCGGGCCAGCGTGGGGGGCCCATCCCCACTCGGTGGGCTGGGCCAACCGCGGCCTAAGCGTGCATACCGAACCGGTCCGACCCCTAAGGGATGGACCTAGGGAACCGGGTCGACCCTTTATGAGTCGGACCAGGGTGGGGTCAGGTAGACCCTGGGACCATTTGCATCAGGCATGTCCGACCGAGTCAGACCAGACCCAGACCCAACCGGTCCCTGATTAAATAAATTTTTATAACTTAAAAACCGTGTGTCCTATTGACAGGCCATCAGTGGAATTGGGACCCCTTTTGGGAAGATTTCCCTTTGGAATATTCCGGTGGGCTTCACCGAGCTTGGTCAGACTGAGTTGTGGGCACCCCGTTTCATGAAAAAGGGATGCAGCTAACAGACCGGCCATCAGGTTGATGCACCATCTATTGTGTTGGAACCCATAGGACAAGGTGGTCCTTTTGAAATACCTCATATGAGTTTTGGAGAAATTTTCAGTATGACCATGTTGGATCGACTATAAATTCAACTGGGCCCTCGACACTAAAATTACAATACTATAAATATCGGGCATCCGGTTGATGTGTCTTCTTTTGCTTTGGGACCCTTATAATGTGTCAGATCATCAGGTTACTTCTACTTGGGACTTCGTGCTAGTTGAAATAATTACTGATGGATTCAGGATAAATTCTCCCATAATCAAGAATGCTACTAGCAAGAATCTAGTGGCGGGTAGTGAGGCAGAGGTTGGAGACAGATCATACGGAGGTGAGTACCGAGCAATCCTTTGTGGTTCAACACCTAGTGAGCCTGTGTGGATCAGCACCTAGTGACCCTGTGTGGGTCAACACCACGTGACCTGAGGAGGAGCATCCTTAGATCTGCCCATCATAGATCAGTGACTTACCAATCATGTGTGGGTCAAATCCATTGAGGGTCAACGCTCAACGATCCTATGTGGGTCAACGCATACCGAACATGTGTGGGTCAGATCCTATGTGGGTCTTTGTGGGGGCTAGTTCCTATCAACTCCGTGATAGGTTGGATCCTGTGTGGGTCATCACAGGGTTTAGTACAAATCGAACCTATATGGGTCAGAATCTGTTTGTTTAGAAGTAGTTCCTCTTGATATAATTAGATTATCTAGCTTCGCGACTAATCATATGTGCTTCTATACTTCACTAAAACAAGGTTTGAGATGAGACTTTGTTTGATCAGTGCCTATTTCTTTGAATATTGTGATTGATAACATGAATTTTGGATTTCCTTTATGGAATTCTGTGAGATGTTCATGGTTCATGGGGTCCCTACTGAGTATTGTTATACTCACCCCTGAACGGGCTTCGCCTTCACCTTGTTGGGTCTTGTGCTGATGAAGAGAAGTTGGGTTGAGGCATGAGGGAGCTAGGAAAGGCAATACACGGAGGACACAGGCTGATGTGGAGTGTTCTAGAGATGATATATACATAACCTTCAGGTAGGATCCTTGGTGGGTGATCCATGATATGTTTTCTCTTTTTAGTTGTACTTGTACTTTTTAGTTGGGTTTTTATTCTGGAATGTTAACTTTCAGTACACTTTTTACTACATCAGTTTACTTCTTGGTTTCTTCCCATTGTGTTATTGGCCTGTGTGTTTATACAGTTTTAAAGGCAATGCCTTCCCTCTCTAGGGATACACCTTTTTGTGCTAATTTTACACCCATGACCTATGGAAGGTGGGCATTGGGTAGTCACGGCATGGGCCCCGGGGGACGTATCGTGACATCTAAAATAAGAAGTCCATTTTAAAAACTCTATTTAAATGATAAATAAATGTTAAAATAATTTATTAAACATTAAATTACTAAATAGAATACTAAACACACATAATAAAAAATCGAAAATATATAATGGGAATAAATAATATCAACGAATAATAATAAATAATGAGAGGGAATAGTAATTATCAATTCATATAAATCAAAGTAAGATGAAATATGTAACTATAAAAACATATAGATCATAGTATGATAGATCAAATCAATATTATTCCCAATTTTGATAATAATTAAACCAAACACACTCTCTTACTTTTTATAATAATAAAATAGATAAGATGTTGTAGGGATGATCATGTAAAAACTAAGTAACAAAATATCTCATAAGAAATAGGGGAATATGAATTCGAAATAGAAATTCCCATGTTAAAGAATAAAAAATAGTAATCAAATACTTTTAATAAAAAATCAAGAATAAAAAAACCACTATGCTTCATCAGTAACGAATTCTGATAACATAATAATCATAGTAAGCATTAAATCATATAAAATAAGAGATAAAAACCACACTGAATATAGAAACTAACACCTCTAAATCCCATGCACAATAAAAATATGTCTTGAGAAATATTAATATAGTTACATATATTCTACATTAATTCAATATTAGTTTTTGAAAAGATGTGGTGATGGATTTTCATTAGTTTTAAATTTTCTTATATATGGTAATTAACATCAATGATACATGAACACGTTAAAAATAATCAAATAATTAAAAATTTATTTGTAATTAAGTAAATAAATAACCAAAACTTTAGGTCATTCAGGTAAAATAACTTAGTTAACACATGATATAAATTTTAAGATATTTAACATTTAAACTAGGAATTTTTATTCATAATAAGTATATCGAAGATATTCAGGTATTTTGAATAAAAAATATTTAAATAAATAAAAATAACAAAATTGAACATTTCATTTATACTAAATTAAATCATTAAAAATATCACATGACAAAAATATATTATCTTAATTAATGATAATTTTTAAAAATATTATATAATAATGAAACAATTGAATCTATTAAATAAAAAATCAAGAACATGCGAACTAGATATACAATAAATACACTAAAAATAAGATATATTAGTGTATAATTGATTATCAGTGATAAAAATGGAAGGAAAAAAGTTATACAAAATAGATATAAATATAAAATCATTTAATCTAAAATTTCAAGTCATACATAGAGCTTGTATGGATAAAAACATCAAAATGTACAACCAAAATGATTTAAACATAGATCTCATAAGCAATATATGGTAATGAAAATAAAGTTAATGAACATTATAGTATTTACCTTTACTATAATATATATAAATAAATAATTAATTATAAATATTTAAATACATATCTAGTTAACTCCGTCTAGATGAGAAAATTTTGGAAAACATGCCATAAAACTTTTTTATGCGGACTTCTTGTAAACTTCTAAAAAAGTAAATTCCAATGATTTTTCTCTAGAATTATCTTCAAAAGATACATGACCAATCTCAATTAGGATATAGAGTATAAATTTATAAAGTTTTCATTTATTTTATTTTATAAATCCATTATAGATAGAAAATTTAACATTTGTTTGTGGCCCATTCCATATAAAATAGAAATTAAGATTGGGTTTGGTACCTTTATGATTTTGGTTATAGATGTATTTTTCATAAAAGTATTAGGTATCCCAATATAAATGTTTTGAGAAGGAATTAAAACATTAATTTTAGATAAATATTTGGAATTGTAGGCCTGGTTATCACTATAAATTTGAGGAGCGTTAAGACAACATTCATTATCATAATGTTTGAAAATACCATAGTGAAAACAAGTAACAGTAGAAATTATTTTTCTTTTAGAAAAGTTAAAATAATTATTCCTATAAATATTTTTATTTTCTACATTACTTATAATTCCTTGTTTACCTTTATTTCCATTGGTTTTACCAATTATTTTGGTAAGGTACTCTCATCCCTTAGTAAACATAATTTCATCCAAATTCAAATAATAAGATTCAAAAAACAAATCATAAATTCTACTATCATTTGAGGAATAAGAAGATTCATCATTATCATCAATAGATGTTAAATATATTTTTGAAAATTCATCTATAACAAGAAGTAAATAATCTTAATATTTTCAGATGTTTTTGTGTTCTATCTTTAATGTGTCCTATTTATCTTTAATAATGAAACAATACTAATTAATTTCATAAATAGAATAATTTCTTGATTCATAATTAAGAGAGAAAGAGTGTATACCTCTTCTTTATTAACTATAAAACATATATATACTGTTAGATTCAATTTATTAGCTTTAGAGTTTGGATAATAATTATCACTATAATCCTCCGAATCACACTAATTATATTTTATATCTCCCCTTAAATTATTTTTTAATAGTATTTTTCTTGATGTCCTATTATATTTATTCACTTCTTAAAAAATATTTACATCCTTTAATGTTGATACTTTGAAAGAATATATTTCCTTCTTGACTAAATTTTTTTCACCAGATATACATGCATTTTATCTTTATATATCATGGCCTTTCTAATTAATATTTTTGATTTACTTCTTTAATAGGTGTAAAATTTATATCAAATTATATATTTCACCCCTTTAGTAGAAAAAACTCTTAATCCATTATAATATTGGTCATATTATAGAACAAAAATATCCAACGTAGAAACATTGTTTGCCATCTTAGTGAGTTTTCCATTCATTTAAGTAATAATTTATACATAAAACACGCTAGAAGTATAAAAAATTAGATTTTTAGTTGTGTACAATAATTATCATACATCACTAATTTATAAGAAATAGTAATTGTTTCCCACATATCATAATCAGTAATAATTTTAGAACCCCTATTTAACTCATTCAGTCCAAATATATAAAATATATAATTCATTAATTTTGAATTTAATTGATAACCAACCACTTGATTAAAAATCCATAACTCATGTTCACCAACAGGAATCTTATATGGTTTTAAAATATTCCTATTGGATTTCTATCCTAAATTATTCACATATATAGTATTTTTAATTTTCTAGGAAACATGATTCTCACCATTTAAAAAAGGATCTCAAATCATTTACATGACTTTTCTATGATCATCCAATGAAATTTGTATATGTATTGTTGGATATTTTTCAACCTATTTTATTAAGGAAGATTTGATACAATATTTTTAAAGAATTTCCTTTTATACCATTAGTTTCTTGGTTTTTAAATTGAAATGATCCAAGATGAGGTAAAATTGATTTCTTGAATTTCACACAAAATTAAAACATCTCACTTCATGTTTGTTAAGTTCCATCCTTTTTCATTTAATCAAATAAGTAATAAAATGTAAAATAAAATAAATAGAATGAAATGATAGGTTTTAATAGTGGTTTGGTGATATAAAAAAATTTCCCTAGCCCACTCCACCAACCCCCAATGCATTATTTATAATTTCTCTTCAAATAATTTTCTTACTGGTCACAAAATTTAGTGAATGTAGATTTTGACACCACAATTGTCACAATTTTTTTTGATTTATTTTATATTATTATTGATAGTTATTTATTTCTAATAGTTGGTGGCATATAATTTCTATTTTTTTTTCATGTAGGGTTTTCCCGCAATATTTGATAAACCGTGTGGACCCCATGCAGGTTGGACTATCCGTTGGACATAGCCATTTTTTTAGCTTCTGCATGGTTTTCCGATCCCTATGGAGATTACTAGAACCTGTGTGGGGTCAGGGTTGTGTCATGGATTAAGAAAATGGTTTCTTTATGTATTCACTTAATCAAGAGTAACTTTGCATCCATTGTTTTTTTGGGATACAACAGCTTCCACACAGTTACTGCATAGTTTTCCTAACCCTATAGCCTAAAAATTTGAGTCATCAAGGAATTTTAAAATTTCAGAAATTTCAACATTTTCCTCATAAATTAAAATATATTTCACCCCTCTTATCCACCTCATGAGTTGGATGACACTTTGTATCACTTGGGGGATTCTAATTTCCTCCTCCATTGATTCTTTCCCTTCAAATAGTGTTTTCTAAGATGTTTAAGGTGAGTTAATCCTCTCTTTCCATCATTCTTTGTTCTCCCTCTCTAATAACTTTGATTTGGATTTACCCCTAAACATTTGTTATCATCTGGCTCAATTTTATGGTTTTGGGTGGATCTATTGATGTGGTTTTTTGTGTCGATGGGTTATAGACACTGTTGTTATCCAAGTGGTTGTTTTATCGATTAAAGGATACATGTTTTGTGAAATTTTGGCTTTGTTAAAACTTTTTTGAGGTTATAGTCACTATGAAATTTGTTTCATTTTTAATTTTAATGCACTTGTGAATATTTAATTCCTTTTTTATGTATAAATATTATCTATATTTCCTTGGAAATTTAAAATAATTTCATAGTGTTTAGTGAAAGTAATAAATGGTTGATCATTTATAATCCATGTATTATGATTAAAATTGAAAGGTTTTATTTATCTATACTTTTAATGAAATTACATACTTATTTTGAATGTTTTTAATTTTGGTAAATGGGTTTTAACCTATTTTTGGTTATCAATGATTCAAAATAATGATTTAAAGGGGTTTTGCGTTTAAATTTAGGTGTTAACATCAATGTTATTTAAGAATGAGGTTTCTTAATTGAATTTGTAATTCATATTTTAAATGCGTGTGTGGTTTATCAAATTAGGGAAAACCTAGTTGGATTATTTAAAATGGTTTTATGGAAATTTAGTTTCTTTTGGTATTTTTTTCATTTTCAAATCTAAAAAACCTTATTTAAAGGGTTAATTTCAAATTATTATTAATGTGTGGGTGATTTATATCATTTTTTTGAAATTACTTGAAATGTAATATTATGAAATGTGAAAAACTGTGGAATTCTAAGCATAATGTCAATGGCTGGGTTGGCACTAGGTTTTTAAAATGTTAATTGAGGATGAAACACCTTTATTTCTCCATGCATGTTTACCCCTTGAGAGTTTTTGTGATTACATTATGATGCTTCTGTTTTCCCCTTGTCTGGGAATGTTATTATTTATATTGTGGGTGAATACTGGTATTATATGGGCTATTAATTATGGGTTGTTATTAGTTTAAGGTGGGATTAATTATTACTTGGTTGTTTTAACTTTTTTTGTTTCATTGCGCAACATTTCCATTGTTCATGAAGGTTCGTAGAGTATGTGGAAAGATATAGAATGTCCCTCTAATTGGTTCACAAACTACTATTTTCTGACTATTTTTAACAGCATCGTGGTCTTGGTGGAGGTTTTTCATTCCAATGATGTTTTTGAGGGCTATGTGCATGATGGTGTGGACTTAGCATATATAAGAAGCTTGTTCGTGTGGTTATGACAATATAAATTAAGTCATACACACACTATGGGTCCATGTTAAATCCCAATAAATATTCAAATTTTTATTTACTAGTGATTGAGGAGAGATATATTTCATGCTAGTTTGTATCATTTCTTTATTTTAGTTTATATGAGACCTTCTGAATTTATATATTGTATATTCTATGAGATTCTTGATGTAAGATTATTGTGTTTGACCCATGTGTGTGTGTTGTGTCTTTTTCCTTAAAATGGTGAGTATTCATGGATTTTTGAAAGCCATTTTTGAAATTAAATACGCTTGTTGTGGTATTTTTAGGTGGATTTTTTTTATTAGCTTCAGCTGTTGAAATATTTTTATATGAATACTTTTACTTAAATAAATCAATTTTTTTGGAAAATGTGAATTCTTTTTATAGTGTTGGAGGGTTGTGGGGACCTACTGGAATTTTTATCTAACTTCTATATGTTTTATGTTCTAGGTCCTAAGTGGGATCCTTCTTATTAATTGAGGCCAATATGGGGTGAGATGGGTGATGGTGAGAAACATGAGGTTTAATGGAGTTAATTTTGAGCATGGATCAGGTTTATTGGTTTTTAGTAGTTTTATTTTTTTTAGTTTTGTTTCTACATTCAGGTATCACATTTTTAACAATTTTTTTTTCATATTCAAATGTATTGGTTCATGGTAGTTGGTTATTACTAGTTAAAAATATTTTTATCCAATTTTTATGGTATATATTTGTTTCTTTTGTGCACCTTTGGTTTGAGGAAAAATATTACCAAAGGATTTCCTAGAATGACCAGGTACTATTCTCCAACCCTTGGGCATCAGGAATGCCCATCAGGCCTTGTTGTTAATTGGGTTGGGGGTTAGTTCAAGTGTAATCCATGTCAGTTTTGATACAAAATATCATCATATTATAGGTTTCCTTTATTATAAGACTAATTTTCTTGAGTTTTCTTTTTCATTGGGGGATGTCCTGGTATAAGTGAGGTTTAGGTTTTCAATGATTGAGAGGTAATGGAAAGGATAGTATATCTTGGTCTTTCTGTTCCCTAGACTTAATCTTCAAAGGGAGTTTTGGTATTGAGTTTTTTAGATATTTTTATGTGATAGATGTTTTGATCCCCTTTAAGTATGTATATTATATTTGGGGATGCTTTTATTTTAGGGTGGAAATGGAGAGGACATGATCTTTTTGGTTGGAACTCATGGCATATAATCCCATGTGGTAATTATACGGTTGATTAGGCCTCTATATTTTAGTGTTTTTCATGATTATCTCTTGTTTTCTCAACTGGTCTGGCCAAATAATACATTACACTATCTCCCCCCCCAACACCAACACCCCTAGTTTTCCTTTTTTCCCCTCTTGAATTTGGATTATCAAAATATAAATTCCACTTTTTTAAGCTGGATCGAGGTAAGTTTTTCACCCATTTGGTCAATAGTACTTATGATAATTTCTTGGATATAGGTTTAGTACCATGTTTAGGAATGTATTTTAAAACCTTATTTTGGATAATTAGAGTATTTTTTTTGAAATGTTCAGTTTCAAATTAGTTTTTCTAGAAAAATTTGGAAAGTTAAATTCCCTTATTTTTTTATATTTTTTATAAAACCATTTTAACTTTTTATTGGTTTTAATAAAGGGAATTGTCTTTTCATTGGAACTATTTGGGTTGTTGGTTTTCAAAATGGTATGGGATTTTGAAAGGATTTTTCTTAAATAAATTTATGTTTCGTTATGTGAGTTCCACCATTGGTGTTTTGCTTTTACTAGATGTGTTAGTTTGGTTTTGGGAAACACTTTGGTGGAAGGTGATTTCAAAATGACTTGTTTCAAATGGTGTTTTCAAAATAATATTTATTTTTGTATGTATACTTGTGCCTCCTAGGAGGACTTTTTTGTTTTTTTATTCCTTGTTTGATATGGAATCATTTGTGTTGTGTTTCTAGGAAAGGAATGTCAATTTCCATGTCTATGACATTATTTGTACCCTCAAAATGGTCAAAAGAGTATCCTAAACTATCATGCCTATCCAAACTACTAGTTGAGTGGTAGAAGCATAACCTACCCTATGAGAGATATTGAATGTATTCTCACTATTTTAGGTGAGTTGGTTGGAGTTTCTAAAGTTTTTGTTTTTTATAAATTTATTCCCCATGGTGATATATATGGAGATGGAGCATGAGAATGTGGGGATCTGGTGGATGTTTACCCCTTTTATGTATGTTTCTTGGGGATGAATATTATGGAAGTTATGGTGGACATAGTATTAATTTTTTATTCCCATCCCTTCTTTCCATGAGGTTATATTTTGAGGCTGCTTCTATGTTTTTCCTCATTCCTTATTGTCGCATTTCTTGTTTCAATTTTTCTCAAAGTTGGTTGTGAGTGTCCTTCACAATTCCATGCTTTTTTGAGTTTGAATTTCAAGAGATTATGTTTGTTCTCATATGGTTTTTCTCACGTGTCATTCTCATTTATTATATAGGAGAGAGGCCTTTGGTGCATGATTGGGTAACTATTTTTTTGAGTTACTATTCAATTTTTTCATACAAGAAATTTTTGGTTTTGTTAGTTTAGGATGAACCATATAAAGGTGATCCATGTTTTGACCCTAGGTTATCCCTATGTATCATGATCTGAGGTGAGAGCTCATGCCACCCTTTTGAGGCAGCTTGTGGTGGTTCTCACTTCTATGAGTTTGGAAGTGTTTTTGGTTGAGTGTTTGTTTCTCTCATGGGATATTCATTATTTAGGATGTATCCTTATAGATTTCTTTTGGTGGAACGATTTTATAGGAACTCTAAATGGAGGGGAAACCATTTAGATAAACTCTAAATTGTGAGGAAACCATTTTATAAGAACCATAAATTACGGGGAAACCATTTTAGAAGAAATATAAATGGTCGATATACCATTTTATGTCCACAATTCTATATAGGAGTTCTTGTTTGGGGTTTAATTATTAGTTCATAGAGATTTTGGTTCTTTATTATTGATCAGTTTCAATCTTTTTGAGTATGGAGGTTGGGATCTTTGAGATTCAGAAATCTCGAGCAGTTCTTTTAGGGTAGGTCATTTCCGAATATTTTTCTCTTTTCTTTACATTATACTGGGACCTTCAATGGGCTGAAAGGGGTATGGTTGAGAGTTTTAGGAATCCATAATGTCATAGTGTTTTTATTTTATTCTTATATTATATTTTTATTTATTGAGATTGATTTTTGATAGTGTGAGGGATGAAATTTTAATTTTTAATGCTTTTTGGAAATTCATGGTTAGCCTGCGCGACTTGTTAAAATGTCTGGTGCTCGTGTTAGTGGGAATATCTATTTTACATAGCTATTTTTCATGGATTCTACAAGGTTTTTCCTACCGTGCAAAAAAAATCCCCACATACCATGTGAGGTCTTGGGTGTGTTCTTGGTGAGGTGCACTAAAGTTTTAAGTAGATTCTCAATAGTGAACATCTGGCCTTAGTTTTTTAGGGGATAATGGATTGTGAACATTTAGAGAAGAGTTTTATTAACTATGAATCCAAGCTAAGGATGTTTTACAAGTATTTAAATTTTTTGGTAATTTCCAAATTGTCGTCCTGAATTAAGAGGGCTTCCCCCCTCTTCTCTACCATACAGTTTATCCAAACCTTGGGAGACAATGAGGGTGTTCCACTATCCTCTTCCGTTGATTTGTTCCTGTACAATGGTATCTTCCAAGAGGTGTGAGGTGATTACCTACTCTCTTCCCATCCTTCTTCATCCTCTCTCTCTTCTCCCTCAGATTTGGATTTCCCCAATAACCCTATTTATCACGTGACTTCATATTGGAGTTATAGATGGATTTATTAATGGGGATTTTAGTCTATAGGGGTTATAGACATTGTTTCTTGTCTGATAGGTGTGGTCTCCTTTAAAGGATGCATGTTTAGGGTCATTTTGTCTTCATTAATAATTTTTTTAGGTAGGTTTTACTGTGAAATGTTTCTCCTTTGTAATTCTAATGTGCTCATTCATTTTAAATTTCATTCTGTGAAATTATAATTATATATGATATCTCTATGGAAATTAAAAGAAATTTCACTTTTTCTTGAGATTTGAATAAATGGTTGGTATTTTGTAATCCATTCTTTATGATATAAAATGGATGGTTTAATTATGCTATTGAATTTATGTAATTTATTTGGGATTTATGAATGGATTTAAATTTCGTAAATGGGTTTTGACCTAGTTTTAGTTTTCATTGAGTGAAAGAAATCATTAAAATGGATTTTGATTTTAAAGTGAGGATTTATACTCATTGTGATTTAAAATAAAGGGTTTCTTCATGATATTTCAAATGGATAATTCAAATGTGTATGTGACTTACCCTTTATTGAAAGGCACAATGGGCATTTTCAAAATAGTTTTATTGAAATTGGGTGGAATTTGAAACTATTTTTATTTTCAAATGGAATGACCCCTGTTATAGGGTGAATTTTAAATGGATTTTATTTGTGGGTGATTTCATTCATTTTTGTAAAATACCTTTAAATGATATTTTATGTAGAGATAAAGGGATTGGAATTCCAATCTATGTTTTGGTGTTAAAAGTTTTGTTGGAAATTGGTTTTGAAATTGTCAATTATAGAAGACACTACTTGAAATCCAATTACTTGTTTACACCTTCAGTGGATTTCTGAGAACTTGGTGATGCTTGGGTGCTCCCCTTGTGTGGGAATGTGATTGTTTATTTCATAGGTGTATATTAAATTTATTAAGGATATTCATTTTTGGGCATTAAAGGGTGAGGGTATCCTTGGTTATACATTAGGTAAAATACACTTCTTTTTTTCACTATACAACAATTACTAAGGACATGTAAGTCCGAATAATAAGTTGGAAGACCTATCATGTCCCTCTATTTGGTTCACATACAGCAAGTTTCCCACCAGTCGTTCTACGTATAAAGGTTAGGTGTGTATTTTTATTCCAATTATTCTTGTGTGGCATATAAGGATACATGTATGGACTTAGCATATTCTAATATTAATCTTAGGTAGTTATATTGATATATGTTAGGTCTTATGAATGTTAGGGATTCATGTTTGATCTCATATCATATTCAACTATTTATTGGGTTAGTGACTGATTGGAGTTTGATATGGGGATTATTTGAATCATTTAACCTACTTCCATTAATATAGAACCTTCCTTGTTTGTATGTGGTATATTACTTATCTTCCTTGGTGTATTATTGTTTTTCTTGACTCATGTGTGTGTTCTGGGTTGTTTTCTTTGAAAATGTGAGTTTTACAATATGTTGGATGACTATTTCGAATATTGAAGACACATATTTTGGTGATATAATGTGGATTTCAATATTTATATAGGATTTGATTCATCCTTTTAAATTCATTAAAGTTAACATTTTCATTTCAATAAAACAAGGGGTATCATTTTGAGAAATTCGAATGGTTTGAGTGGTTTTGGTATGTCTTAGGCTGATGAAATTAATTTGAAAATGAAGGCGTTCATTTTTTTGAATGAAAAGAAAAATATATGGAATATTTTTATGGATTTGGTTTGGATTTCCATGTGATTCATATGTATGAAAATATTACTTTCTAGGTTTATTTTAAAACTAAAATTTATAAGTTTCCATTGGAAAAAACATCATTGTCTTGACGAGTTGTGGTGCCCAACTATACCTTTTATCAAAAACCTTTATATTTAATGTTCCATTTTATAATTTGGATCGTTCTTGTTCATTGGGGATGATTTTGGGTTCCTGGTTCAGTGGTGGGAAATTGTAGGTTTCATGCTGTTTATTTTTTTCTTGGATTGAGTTTTTGGTTTTTAGTAGTTTTGTTTTGTTAATTTTTGTTCCTTACCACCTATATGTCTCTTTTTAATGTCATTTATTCATGTACAAAATGGTAGGATCATGGTAGTTGGTTATGATTTATTATCATGTTTTTATCTAAATTGATTATTGTATTTTCTCTATTGTTGTAGCTCTAATTTCTGAAAAATTGTTCCCAAATGAGTTCATGTGATGCCAAAGTTCTCATTTTCATCTAGTTCGGATCTAGAATTCCCTTCAACCATTTTTTTTAATCCAGTTTTGAGCAATGTCATATGGATGATTAGGATGGTTTTTTACATAGCTGAAACATAGTATATAGTACAAGAGATTTTACTAAAATCTCATTTTTATTTATTTAAAAAGGAATATCAACCACACTTATTATAAGAGTGTTAAATTACAATATAATAATTAAGTATGTATAATGTTGAATAAATTTCAGTACATAGTCGAAAAATGTAGAAACAGACTGACGATGGGTCATATTTTAAAGACTTTGTATGTATTGAAATTGTAACTATGAAAATGTATTTATTATACTCATAAATATAGTTTAACAACAGTAATAATAATCATATTTTTTTTCTCCTCCCTTATCTTCCTTACTTTTCATCCTCTCTTACATTCAGTAATAGATTAATCTTTAATTGCAAAAGATGGAAAATAAACATGATATATATAATTTTTCATAATTTTTCATTCATCAAACTTACCAATATATACATATATAATAAATAAAAAAACAAATTGAACATTTTAGACTCCCTTTATTAATAAGAAATATATAATAATGTAGTCAAAGTAATCTATGATTTTTACTCCTTCAAAATTGAATATTTATTACAGACATTCTTCATAGAAATAAAAAATGAAAAAATAATAGAAAAAATACTTGAAATAAATATGATTTAAAGCCTAAAATTATGAACATAGTAATATGTATAATATTTGTCAAATACTTTATTTCCAAAAATATCCTATGTAAAATACCACATTAAATTCTTAATACCAATCCCTGAAATAAAAACCATTTTCCAACTCTCATTTTCTATAAAAACAGATTCAATATAATCTCTATAATTTGAGAGAAAAAATCTACCTCAATGATATTTCCATATCTGAGTTGCATAAAAATATACTCAAGTATATGTTCAATATAGAATGTTTTCTCAATATATATTCATTAAAATCCTCCAAGTCAATCAGATTATTATATTTTTATAATACTTTTAAATTAGGTTTTTAGAATGTTATACATTACAAAAAACATTTTAAAATAATGGATTCAAAATTTTGAAAAAAACATGATCATACACCACATGATTTGGGATGAGTTAATCAAATGTTCAATTTTTTTATAGTTTAATTAGCCTTGATTTAATCTAAAATTAGATCTATCCCCCTTCACATAAACATATATTGATTTATACATTTTGGTATATTATATTTGTATAAATTAAATTAGTGCATTATATTATTATGCAGGATCCATAATTAATGAGTTCTTTAAATGAAAAAGTGATTCAAATCAAATTAATTTCTTCTTCTTGTACCACGTATAAGAATCATCAGTAGACGAAAAAATATATATATAAATGAATATTTTTTGTGCAAGAATGATCTTCCAACATAATAATGAATACGTTTCTATAGAATTTTCATTTCTTACGTCACTACAATATATATGTGTCTTTCCATCATAGTTAAAATAATTGTTTTAAATAATAAACAATACATACTTATTTTTTCTAAAAAAATCAATACGTAGGATTTATTCCATGATACATAAGAGTTATACTATTTAAAATTATCTACAAATTAACATATCTTTATAAATTCCATAGAATATTCATTGTTCTTTCATTATAAAAAATATAATATACATAATATATTTCCCTTAACCAAAAATATAAGAAACATATTTTTTTTTCAAAATAATTACCACATTTGAAGAAATATAATAATTAAATAAATAAAATTTAAACAATTAGTTAAAACACAAAAAAGTTATTAGTTAAACATGAATAATAATAATAAATAATAAAATATTAATAAAAAAATAATCTAAATATATAATAATAAATAATTAAAGGTAATAGAAATGATCAATTAATATAAACCATGGAGAGAGAGAATATGTAATTATTAAAACTTATAAATCAAAGTGACTAGAAGCCACTTAACATATACAATTCAATCCATATTGTATTCTAATAGGAGAGGTGTGAAAAAAGGGAATCATTTTTTCCTCTCCTAAACCATGAAAACACTAGTGAATCAACTCATCAAAACATTTCTGAAAGAGTCAAGGATCATAAAAAAATGTATTTTCTCAAATCACCTAAGAACCTTATCCTATATTAATATATGAATTTCGGGTATGTTTTTTCCCAATACAAAATAATTTATGAAAACCATGGTTTTTTCATTTACTCCACTATAAATAAAAACGCATCCCTAAATTCAACTCTGTTTTCCACTTATTGATCTCCACTAAAGGGTGATAATTCCATCCTAGATAGATTTCAATTAACCAAATTCTTCAAGACATTGTTTTCCATTATATAAATTTCAAACTCACGGAGAAATAAGAGCCACTAAATCAAGAGTGGATTTAAATTATTCATGTTTGTGAAATATTTGAGAATATTCTAATTGATGTTAAATAAAACTTTGTAGAGAAAAAGATGAGATAATAGATTTTAAAAATAAAATAAAAAATTAAGTTATAAATTCTCTATTGTGGAATATTTTAATTGTTAATTTGTATAAGTCCTTATTTTATAGTAAATTATCCAAAATAATAACATATCTAATAGATCCAATACATTTACAATGATGTGGTCACTAACAACACACATAAGCTCAATATTTTCCTTCCAATTTGGGGGTCCAAAGAATTTTTTCATCATATTCTACAGTTTAGTGTTTAAATTATATTTTTCCTTCGTTTTAAAATTTTAATAAAATATATTTACCTTGATAAGGTTTATAGAATGATTATTTGGAAGAAATCATTACTAAATCACTAATGAAAACCAAAATGAAAAAAACAAAACAAAACATTTACCTCATTGTAGTTGGTTATAGAAACTCTTTTATAACCTCTATCTTAGTCTTATTAACTTCTATTCGCTGACATTAAATTTTCTTTTCAAACACAATTCCATATTTTCCCATAAATTAAATATTTTCCAAATTTATAATTGTGCATGTTTCTTTAAATAATTATAAAACCATATCAGGCATCTTTGGACACACCTCAAGTGATCGGCCATAAATTAAGAAGTTTTCCATGAAAACATCTATAAATTAATTATAAAATCTATGAAATATAATTGATATACACCAATAAAATGTTTAATGTGCATTACACAATGAAAACTATATCTATTAGTAAGTGAAAGTTGTATAGTGGCTTTTGAATGTTGTTTTACTTTAATCCTCTAGATCCATTGGTATTTGATTCTATCTAAAGAATAGATCAATATTGTTATAGTACTTATGTCTAAATAATATTTTGTATATTTGATCAATAAAATTAATGGAAATGTCATTTTTTTCATTACCTCATTTTATATATATTAATCAACACATAATATTGAACCTATCACCAATAAGGGGGAGATCAACTCATCATCCTTCTTTATAATAGTCATCCCAACATTCATTGGTATATATTAGTGAGAGTTTACCCATTGAATATTATATATAACGTAGATGGTTCTTTCATATAATATCATCAAAACATATTTATTAACTACTTCCTTCATAAGATGTGTGGACATCCTTTGTGATTGTCTTAACAGTTTTCTACCTTCTTCAAGTCATATATTTTGAGTAAAAAGGGAAGGGATAGTTTATTAACTTGAATAAAACCAACTCATAAATAAATATTTTCTATAAATATATCAATACACACATTACAAATAACTTTTTTTAGAGTTTTTGGTAGTTAGGGAACATTATCCTTTATAATACATAATAAACCACCCTCTTAAATCCTATTTAGAATAATTTCTTCCCCATGATATGCTCCATCCACATACTTATTTTATGAATATTCATCTTGAATTTATACTTTTTTATCATTCTTATTCATCCATAGACCTTATAAAATTTATTTAATATTGTATATTGTGCTTGTTAAGCTTAGTAAAGGGTAAAAAGGGTAATAAATTCATTATGACTTAAAATACAAGAAAATTATGAGGATAAATTAATTTCATAATATGATACATTGAACTCTTATAAAGTCATTAACATAATTTCAATCCTGAAATTAGTGGGAATACTTATATAGAATAAATATATCTATAAACATAATGTTAATTCATTAGAAATAATGAATACAATATAATATTCATGATGGTATCTTGGTACATCATATTTATATCACTCATAATAACTTTTAATCACCTGTAATTGAATAAACAATAATTAATTACAAAATAACTTAACTAGTGAATAAATCATTACCCAATGCATCTTGGGGATATATTATGGTTTCATCCATCATTATCTATAATGTCCAATAACAATTATAGGAATAAAACACATGGGATCTTCCATTTCAAAATAATAAGGGAATTGTGAGTAATGTTAGAGTCAAAACCAATAAAAGAGATAGAATGAAATGGAATTGTAATTAAAATAATTATAATGAACATTATGATAACATAAATCAATGGTAAAATATAGAAATCAAATAAAATAGATGAATAATATAGAACATCTCTCAATGAAATGAAACTGAGAGGATAACCCCCGTACAAGGATTGTAACATATGAAGTAAGAATCTTCAAAGAAAACGATTATGATATTGAAATGTAAATCCCCATAAAAATATGAATGATGTTATAATGTAATCAAATGTTATAATATACACAATCATATAACATCATAAAATATTGGTAAAGTATATATTTTTCTGTTTCTAAGAAATTGCATCATGTTTTGGTTAAAGAATAGTGAATGTCCTTATGGTATATGTTTACCAGTGTTAATAATTCATAAAAATGTTTATTTTTGTATCAATACAAAATTTACTCGATGCATGATTGGTATACCTAAGAATTTAAAACAGGAGATACACCCATAAGGGATATGCTTTGGTGAATTCACATTCCCTTTATAAACCATTATGAAGGATTTATTTCATGAATACTTTTGTTTATTATGTTAATAATTATAAAATAACCCAATTAATAGTAACTCGTGATGAACTTATAATGATTTGGGTTAAAAAAATGAATTATATGTTAACATGATGGTTTCATAAAGTGATACTTCTTGTGTGATTCCTCAGACTGACACTCGAGGATCTAGTTCCAGAAGCACATACTTTGTATACTCACATTGATACCATCAATAAAATCCTATAAATAACCATACTTAATTAAGAAAATGATTATTATACATCTTATATACTAATGTTTTCTTCTGGTTCGGAGCTTAAGAGAATTAAAACAAAAAATAACTAACTAATCCAATGTTATTTGTGTCAAATAATCACTTTTTCCCTGAAATTTGAAACAAATTAATATATTATTTGTCTCCAAATTCTCCCAAAAAACCTTTCACATGGGTTATCCTTCTATACGTGTCTCATTTAAACTTTTTATTCATATCTGGGGGAAATGGAAATATATTATGGGGTGAGGTAAAATTATTAGAAAGGGAAAATTTACATTTGTGGAAATCATGGAATGAAAATGGAATGAATATTATGGTAGGAATAATTAATGAGAATTAATAAATAATTACATATCCCACTTCTATAAAGATTGGAAATTTCTCAAGGAATTTTAATTTTTTTAACATATGGGTCAAATCATTAATTACGACATGGAATGAGATTCCGAGAATTAGAATGAATCAGAGTAGTTTGTTTTTTGGGAATGATTAAATATTATAGGGAGGTATCTTGGATGTTCATATGAGATTTTGAGGCTTCAGGTTTACTTATCAGAGTTTATTTTTTTCTTGATAGGTTGAATGGTTTGGGGTGCACAATATTAGAGAAACTGTGAAACACCATGATGATGCAGATTTGTTTGTTCATTTTGAAATATGCTATATTTAGTTTCATAGTTAGAGAATGGTATTTGGTATAACATGAATGAAAAATGAAAAATATTGTGAGGTTATGAAGGTTCTAATCCATGAAACATGGGAATCAAGTAGTTTTATAAAAACCATGTGTATTGATACAGAAGTGAGGTAATGAAGATTGCATGTTTGGGGCATGGTTTTCCAAACCGTACATCCTAACCATGTGGAGTATGGGTGTTAGATAGTATGGGTGCACAATTGGTGCATTATTTACAAACATGTATGACCAAACTGTGTAGCTACACATATTTCATTAAAAAGGAGAAATGACTAAAATTTCCCCAGGTTTTTTTATCTACTCTACCCCCATTCAGAGTTAATGAACCAAGGGGTTTGAATCCCCCTTACTCTTTATTCAAAACTTCAATTTAGGGTGCGTTCAAGGTGTTTCTTTAGTGCTAAGGTGATATTTCTTTTCCTCCACTATCACCTTCACCCTTCTCATTATTCCTTCTATTTTTGAATGTGTGGGTTTAGGGATTCAATTTTCATTCAACTGAATTATTGTAGAATCATCCAAGGATAAAGGGTATTTTTTTCAATCAAAGAAGAGATACTAATATGTATTCCTATCATCATGGTTCATCATTTCATTAAGGTATGTGTTCATGGTGATATTTCTTGAGTTTTTTCAAATGAATTAATTTAATTATGTGTTAAAATGATATCAACTCTTGGGGATTTTCCTACTAATTCTGTCACGAGTTTTTTTAGAACATCAGTGGTAGTTTATTTGAGTTTCAATAATATTTTATTAACCCACATATTTTTTCAGCAATATTCCTCATTGGGGTTTAATTCTTTATTTTAATATATATGTTGTAATTAATTAATTATTATTATATCTTGTGAGTTTAAGTCTTGGGCGATCAAGGTGATATTTTTTGGGTGGTGAGTATTTAGGAAAAGATTTTTATGGTACTTAACAAGGATAGCGTTCCTTGGAAATGTTTTGGGAATCATCATTAATATGGTAGATGGTCCAATATCTTTACACATAGTATTATTATTTAATTTTCATATGAATTTAAGATATTCCTTAATTCCATGTGTATTGTAGTTTAATCCTGGACATATTTTCTTTAGTTCTAGACCTCAGATTAATACGTTAGACCTTCTATGTATTTTTTACGATCCATGGGTGTTTATAAGACTGAACCTAAATTATCCCATGGGGTGCACCTTTTCATGGAAAGGGTAAAGTGGAGATGTATATGGATGATTTGGAATGATATTTGGTGTTATTATTTTATGAATAATCCTATGAGGATTTGAAATGGATTTCATTTTATGAATTAGGAATTGATTAGGATTTGGGTGTCATGGGTGAAAGATATATTTTGAAATAAGTGTTTCTCTGAAATGATTTATTGACCACAAAGTTGTTTATTAAAAGGTATTTTAAATGTATTTAAAATGTTCATCTGAATCGAATATGTGGTTTCATTTTTGTCAAAATTTATTACTATCTATTTAATGGTTTTCATGGAAAATGGTGTTCCTGGACCATGTTTGGATTTTGAAATGGAAATACCCATGTTTTATAGGGGTTCCTTCAACAAGTTATCAAGGATGTTTTTTGTAATTTATGGATTGTCCAAAGGGGATGGGTTTTATTTGAGACATTTTTTATTTCAATGTCTGTTGGGAGTGGGATAAATGTTGTGATAAATAAAGAAAATTTTAATACTAAATAGGGAAATGGTTAATAGTTACATGGTTAGAAGAACATTTAAGGAATGTGTTATATAGATTACAAATGGAATGGTTTAATTATGAATTTGGTTAAATGGGGTGAAATTAATGGATTGATTAGTGATGTTAGGACATGATGTGTTGAATTCCGGTTTGATCCATGGGATGATTCTCATTGATTGATGACCTGTGAATAAAGGTTTGGATGTTAGAATGAAGCTCCACTCTTCAGTTTTGGGTAGGCTAGACTTATTCTATAGGTTCCCAAGTGCACTATAGTTTTTTGAGGAGGGATTGGTGCCCCTAACTCCAAGGGTATGGAAATGGTGTTCCATATATATGATTGGATGGTCATACATGGAGTTTTGAGCGACAGTTAGATTCATGGAAAGACATTCCATGTTTTTTAACTTGTGACCTAGTAGTTGGGATGGTCAGACATGGCATACCAGATCTTGATTGGATACTTGTACCGACCCCCCTTATTTTCCGACCAGTGACCCTTATGATATATGGCTCATACTGATGGCTATTTTTATGGGTTTTTTATGGAAATGTATAACTTTTGGAATAAATAATAAAATTGATTAATAGAAACATAATAACTAGTAAAACATATTTTAATTACCAATTTTTCTATAGTTTATTCATACATTTATAAGAACATTGTACCAAATGGTATTTTCATTAGACAATGTTGGTGGTGGACTAATAATTGTTAATTATACCCTATTTTCCCCCCATTTCACTTGTGTACCCAAGAATCCCTCTCATTTTTATTATAGGAATATTTTTTTTGATGAGTCATGTTTTTTATTTTTACATGGTTGGGAAGGATATCTCGGTGGTTTCTAATTATTGGATGGGTTATATCAGTTATAATTTGGAACCTTTTATGGTCTCTTTTATTTTGATATGTTATTTTCCCACCATTTCACTTAGTACTAGCATGTTTCAGTTTCCGTTTATTTTTTATTTATGTCTAGTCTTATGTGTATGATATTTGGTTATTTACTTCTGGTTATGTACTTTAATATGGGGTATATTATCCCAATAGTTCAATTTTATACCTCTTCTACTAGTTGGTAGCCTTCGGAATATGAGTTTTTGTGCTTGAGGTCATGTGGTGGGTCGACTCAAGGAATAAATTTTTAGTGTCACTCAAGTTTGTATTTTGTAAATTTTTCTCAGAGCAATTTAATTTCATATTATGTTTCAATTTATTATTTGTTATAAAATAGATATAGGAATGTGTTGAATCTTTATATGGATACAGGGTTGGAAATTCATCAAAAACTAATCTAGTAGGAAGCCCATGTTATAGGAGCTAGGATTGATGTTTTTGATTTTTGATGTTATAGTTGTATATGTTTTTTCTCGGAGCGATGCACATTTTGTTTTTATATGATTATATATGGTGGATTTATGGTTCTTGGACCACTACCAAGGTACATGTGATTTGGATTTTCAATCTTAGACTACACATGAAAGTGGATCCTCATGCATCCTACTATGCACTTAGGATACACATATTATATGCCTTCTATTTTATAATTTTATGTATTTAATTCTGATGAAAGGATATATAGATCTCTAGTGACATGCTTGATGATAGGGACACTAGGGTGGACCAAATTCATGGTTGGTGCAATGACTATGGTTTGTTAGTATGGTGTATGTATAGATCATCGGACCCAATGTGGGTGGTCTTGTTTGAGGTTGGTACTATGTTTAGGTCCTTTAAAGATCTGTCTAATGTGGTGACGCTTAGAGAGGATGTAAACCCTTGTTGTGGGTAGTTGGTTGGTATATGGCACATATATGGTGTCTGACCCAAGAGGATGGTGTTTCAACTTGTGGATATCATGTGACAATGAAACAAGTGAATGTTTAATTCCCAATTGTTTTGGACTTTTAGGTATTGGTGTAGACATTATTTGATTAGACCTATTGATCTTATTGATGCATATCTAGTTCATGTACTTAGGGTTTTGTGGATTTTTAGTGTGACCTGTGAGGGAGGTTGGATGGGTTATGTATGCTTTTAGCCATGTGTGGTAGGGATGGGTGTTTCTAACTTTTTAAAATAGTTCACAAAGGGTAATACCTTATAGGAGGTTTAGGTGTTATGGGTGAATTTTGTTTTGAGAAATAGCACATTAGTGCAAGTGTTTTCACCTTGTAGGTGATTTCTAGAGGGTTGTCTTGTTTGGGTGCCTCGCTCAGGGGACGGTTGTGTAGGTAGAATGTTTTTTATGTATTTAATCTAGAAGGGATATACATTATTGTGTTGTGTGATGATCGTAGAGGTGAGATAGACCTAAAATGTTTAAAAAGTGAGATATATGAAGGTGTATGATATCCCTGGGGGTGGAAATTTCTTTGAGTGTTGATTCTTCAAGGGGGTTGTGGTTTCTGAGGGAAGTACCAATTGGGTACATGGCCTAGGAAGCTCTGTATATGTTTATGGGAATGAAATGATAGTATAGTTGGTCTTAGATTAACTATTGAATGATGCCCATGCCTTGATTGGTTGTAAAAGTGATTTTGGGTTATTGAGTTTCCTTTGGTTTTTTAAATCACCAAGGGTTCAATTACATGGGTAAAATGGGAATGCGGGGTATGAATAACTAGCGAATAGGGATTGTGGGATAATTTTTCCTGAGATGTGACCTGTTTTTTTGTAAATAGGTTCTATGGTTAATTCAAATAATAGAAAGTAATGATTCAATGATAATGTGATCTTGGATTCAAGAGATGATGGTGACTCACTGTGTCATTTTTTTGGATTAGATGTTACAAGTGCATTCACTCGACGTTCATAATAAGAGTAGGTAGCAATGAGTTGAGTGAGAACTGGTGTAGATGTGATGAGATTCTTGTAGTAGGGAGGCCTGAAAACATTGGATGAGTTTTACATGTCCTTACTGATA
The DNA here is from genome assembly GCA_963277665.1 of Viscum album. Taxonomy (NCBI): domain Eukaryota; kingdom Viridiplantae; phylum Streptophyta; class Magnoliopsida; order Santalales; family Viscaceae; genus Viscum; species Viscum album. The sequence goes on along the minus strand of OY728130.1, from coordinate 478,920,715 downwards.
TAGGTGGCCTTATAATGATGTATGGGGTGGTGTTATCTGTCGATGACATCTTATCATACTATTATTCTGGAGAAGATCATGCCAAATACCTTAACATCATCCTTGGGCATGCTGAGAGATATTAGGATATAATCTTTTTTATCCAAATGTCTTATGGTTGAATATCAGACCACAGGGAGGTTACAGTCAAGGAGAAATTTATGCGGATCCATATTGTGGTACGTGCACCATTAAACTTTTATGAGTGAGGTCCTAAGGATGGATTCAATGATGAATAATATCTTAGGTAGCATTATAAAAAGTCATGGATGGGTGATAGTTGATGTATTGTTCTACTACTATAGTGAGATCAAGAGGTCTATGTCCAATTCATGGGTTTCCAGTGAATGGAATATGAACCTTGTTTTTTGGTGTCTCTTGAGTGGGGCGATGACTAAGACTCTCCTATGGTGGGGTTTAATGTGTTTCCTGTGGATTTATATCTTTCTTTTTTAATGGGTTATAGATATATGAAACTGGAAATGAATTGGTCACTAAGGGATTGTAAAGAAAGTGAAGAACTATTAAGGTGCATGCTTAAATTATATAGGGAATGTTAATGGGAAATTAGTTGTGGTTGATGATCAATACGAGTGTTGTATTTGGGGTTGAGGTGGTTCTATAAATTATTTTGGGTGTGTAATCCAATAGACCTGTTTTTGTGGGTTTGAAATGCCTATAGGTGTGACATGATCATGATTAGGTGTGATTGAAATAGACTGATAGTTTGAGTTAGGTGTTTTTTGGATGAGTCGACTATGTATAGTCCAACTGGGGTTTTCACACAATGTTGGTGTAGAAGGTTTCTAGCTACATTCTATGTCTCATTTTGGTAATTATTGTTTTATTTCGAGATTGATATGAGATTTTGAGGAAAATCATGTATGTTCTTAGTTAGTTCATGGATGGAAGGTATGCATCTGCTTCAGTTGGTTTTCGATGACAATGATGGGTGTTGATGATGATTTGAATTGTCATGGGTGATGGGGTGGGGTGAATTATGAACAGTTTTGGGTTATTGGTGAGAGCATGAATTCAGGTTAGTCTAGGGAATCCTAGTTGTTTGAGTGTTATGTATCAGAATATGGTGTTTATAAGCTGAATCTTATATTGGGGAACATAATAGCTTTATTTCTGATTGGGTGATGTTTAAATAAATGTTTTTTTGGATGGGATTAGGTAATATTCAATATGGTGTTTAATTTTTTTTGTTATGGGTGTTTGCTTTGGGTTTTGGCTGATCGAGGGCCCTGAGTTAGAGATTTTTCCTTCTTAGTGTTTTGGGCTATCAAAATCAAAATGGGTTTGTTGTATAAAATGTGGTGACAGATGAAGTTTGGATGGTGTGGTTATATGTCCACTAAGACTTTTGGAGGATAAGAAGTATTGTGTTGGGGAGGCTGTAAAATCTCATGTCCTGATGGATTGAAAATATCAGGAGGATTTTTAATTTTCATTAGAAAACTGATGGAATCAAGGATTAAGACTCATAATGAGATTACAAGAGTGTGAATTCCTCATACTATTGTTTTGGGATGAGGAATGTTTCTCACAAGGCATCTTAGGTGTTCGGATGAGCGTCAAAGGCATCGAGTTATTTTTTAGGTGTTTTTGATTTTTTTACAAGCTTTGTGGTTTGGTGTGCATGGTTTAGGATGAACTATGAAAACCCTTGATGATTACGACATTTTCAATTCATTTTTAACTACACAAGGTTAAATTTATGGTTTAGATCATGGTATTTGGTAAACCGTGTGTGAAAAAGCAGAAACTGTGTGAGGTTGTGAAGGGTCTGAGGGCTGGTGCACTGGCTATACATGCTTTCAGACAAAATATAAACCATACTACTGATGGTAGGTAGTGATTATAGTATGGTTGGAAAACATTTTGTGAAATAATGTGGAATAATCATGTAGGTTATGTATGTTGGACAATAAGGGAACACAGTTTGGAAAACTGTGCGACCAAAATATGTGACTTCACATAATTCATTAAAAATGGTGAAATGACTAAAATTCCTCCTTGATTTTTTTAACTCCACCTCTTTCATCCTCGCTTTTGTAATGTGCATGAACCGGAAGGTTCCCAACCCCCTTCCTCTTTCAACCCTTCAATATATGAGGTGTTCATGGTGTATCATTATCATTTAATGTGGTATTTCTCTTCCTCCTAATTCCATCTATCCCTTTTCTTGGATCCTTATTATTTCATATATGTGGGTTTAGGTATTGGATGATGAAACCACTAGATAATGGTGGGGTCATCCAAGTATGTTTGGGATTTTTGTCATTTTGGGTAGATGATATCTCCAGATAAATTTTTCACATTGATGTGTGGTGTTCCGTTAAGGTATGTGTTCATGGTGAGTTTTCATACGTTTTTTTCCAATGAATAAAATTAAATTATGTGTTAAAATTATATTTCATCTAATGGACTTCACTATGAATGGTATCAAGAGTCCTTTTTGGACCTTAAATTAAGGTTTATTAGAGTTTATCTAAGATTTTATCGACCCTGTTAGTTTTCCAGCACTATGTCACATTGTTGTTTAATTTCATATTTAATTATATTTGATATAATTAATTAGTTATTGTTGATTGGTGTAATGTTATGTATTAGCTAATAGAGGTGATTTATTTTGGGTGTTGAGGAGTTGGTCTATTACTTAAACCATCCTTAATAAGGCCATCGTGATTTGAAGAGGTTTTTTGAATGCTATGATGATGGGGTAAGTGGTCTAAGAGCATTACCCATAATTTTTTTAATTCATTTTTATGTGAATGTAGGATTTCCCATAATGACCATGTGTTGTGTGTTTTATTCCAGGTCTTATTTAATTTGTTTTTGGGTCTTTGATTAATACCTCAGAACATCCATGGATTCTATTGGGTCCATGGGTGTTTGTAGGACCAAACATATTGTCACCCATGGCATGTGCTATTTCATGGAAAGGGTTAAGTGGAGTTGTAAATGGATTATATGCGATTAAAATAGGTGTTAGGGATCTAGGAAACTTCTTATCATGATTTGAAATGGTTTTAAATATGTGGATTGGGGTTTTTATATAGTTTTGGGTGTCAAGGGGTGAAGATTTTTTTTAAAATATGTCTTGTTTTGAAATGAGGTGTTAACCTCCAAGATGTTAATAAATTAGGTTTTAAATAGATTTTAAATTCTTATTTGAATCTAGTGTGTTGTTTCTTATTTTGTGAATATTTCATGGGGAATCATATTTGGTTTTAATGGAAAATGATGGTCATGGTCCTTGTTTATATTTTCATTGAATAAGATATATCTTTCAATAAGGTGAATTCTATGTGTTTGTAATGATATTTGTTTTTTGATTTATGGATTATGAAAAGGGGTTATTTTTTATTTGAGGCATGTTTTGATTCAATGGTCCATTGAGATTTTGATTAATGTGGTGATAAAGAAAGAAAATGGGAATGGTAAATATGGGAATGGTTAATAGAAAAATGGTTATAAATAAATTTATTTAGGGTTTTAAACAGATAATGGATAGAATGGTTTAATTGTGAATTTGATTAAATGTAATAAAGGTAATGGAATGGTTATGGATGGTTATAGATGAAGTTATGAATCTTGGTTGGATCCAAGGTCACATGATCAATGTTTTACAACCATGGTATAATGGTTTTTAGATGTTGTCCTCATAATCCACTACTTGGTTTCGGGTGGTCCATCTACAAGAGCCCCTCTGCACCATAGTTTTAGAGGATGGACTCCTTAACCTTACTCGAAGTGATTATAAAGGGTGTTCTGTATCAGGTTTTGGGTGGTATGAGATTTATTTAGGATTTATGGTTGGATTCATGGACTGATGCACCATGTTTTTATACATGTGACCTAGTGGTTTGAATGATTAGACGTTGAGCACTAGATCTCGATTGGATATATGGACTTCAATTCCTTGTTTGTTGTCTAGTGACCCTTGTGATAAATGGATCAGATACCTAGAAGTGTATAGGATGTGTGATTGAAATGGTAATATTTTTTAATAAATAAAAAATGTGATTAATTGAACCTTGAAAACTAACAAAACTTTTTTCTAACTTTTTACATTTTGATTGTTCATACTCCTACTTTCACTGGATACTTATTTTTATATATATTAGAAGCTATTGGTGGTTTATTATTTAGTTTTATTCACACCCTTATTGGTCCTCCATTTCACTTAGGTACCCAAGAATCTCTCACATGTCTATTACAGGAACAGGTTTGGGCTGAGACACATGTTTAGTTTCACATGGTTAGGCGGGATAGCTCGATGTTTTCAAGTGACTGGATTAGTTGGATCAGTGTTTTTTAGGATCCTCTTTGTAGTATTTTTATTTTGGTGTGATATGTAACAATCATATTAGGTGGTTGGTTGTAAGTATGATGTGGGTTTTAGGATTTTATTGCACATCGTTTTATTAAAGTATGTTTAATTTTTAATTTATTTACCCTTTCTATTTACTCTAATATGTATGATATTTGGTTTTTAAATTCAAGTTGTTCAATATAATATGGGGTTATAGTCTAAAAAATGAACCATTTTAGACCCCTGATTCTAATTGGAATCATCTATTATATAAGGAGGTGTTCTTGTGATCATGTGGAGGATTGACTCGGGGGAACCTGTTTATTGTGGTGCATGGTCCTGAACATTACAAATAATCTACATGAAATTGAGATCATTCTATATCTACTGAAATAAATTAAAACATGGATATAAATAATACAAATATCATGATGATGTAATGAATAATTATGAACATAAAAAACATGTTGTTAAAGCCTTATTCCAAGACTCTATCTTATTATGGGAAGACGTATACTCCAAAACAAAACATGTTTTGTCTCATAATACTGGACAATGTATCTGGGTATATATAATTTTATGCCCCATCCTTCTCCTAATTAATTCCAATGAATTTGCAAAAAGATACCTAAAAAACATTCATACTATTTCATAAGGAACATTTGGTTGAATAAAAACCTAGTTATCCATATGAAGAAAATATGAAATATAAAAACATGATCACCATATGTTTTTATTCCATAGGCATAATGAATTTAAATACATTTCCCCATGTCAATAAAGGGAACCCGTGGTTATAATATATTGTAATAAATAAGGTGTATAGCTAAAAATTCATATCCAACATTCCAATAATCATTCGTTTTGGATTAACAATATACATTAAGAAAATACTTCTCCCTATGTCAATGAAAAAGATAACATGATCGTAACACATCCAAAGAAATTATGGGGATGGTAAAAAAATAAATATTCAACATTTCTTGATTCATCCATATTGTAATGAAAATATATAGAACTCTAAATCTTTTTCATATTTCAATAAAAGTGATAACATGATCATAACCTATCTTGAGAAAGAATGGATGGCTATAAAAGAACATAACGTAAGAGGTGAAAATTATTTTTCAAATGATATATGTGGTAGGAATGTATATCCCAGGAAAAAAATATAATACCACATAAAATAATCAATGGAAATAATTTACCCATCTTATATGAAATAAGAACAATAGAATAATAATAACTCAATGAATGAAAGTTAAGTTACAAAAAACCTTATTATTGGGGAAATAACTGAATTAATGGACACATAAATAATGAAACATAATTAGGATTGTAAATAAAATTAAATAAAATTAGTATGATAGAAACATCGGTGGGCTTTAAACACACCATTTAAAGGAAACATGGTTCACAAAATGTATTATGTATCAAATAATTACAATTGAGACAAAGAAAACCCTTATGACTTTTTAAACATTCAAATAAAGACATGTTGAGAGAGATTTGTATAATTTCAATTAAGAATAACATTATTTATTGATATTTCATGATATTATATCTCAAATATGTATTATATACCCCACAAAAATGAAATTAGATATATAATACTAAACATTTCTTAGAGAGAGGAATTATAGACGAAAAAAACATTACCTCAGTCTTGATCCATTCTGAACATAAACCAAATGTCAAGAATAACTCAATTAATAACATTAAATACATACTCAATAACCATATTCTCAAAAATAACCATTTATAATCATAATATATAATCTATGTTTCTACCTATTTTCAAAATTGTGTATTAATAATCTTCATCACTTTAAATTAGTTTCATTTAATTAGTGATGGTATATATTTTTTTTTCTAATTATATCACTATTAGACCATCTATGTTAATTTAATATATTTTATATAAAATTTTTAAATCTATATTTTCATTTAAATTTAATTTTGGTTATGAACTATGAAGTTGAAATTGATGATGATCTTGCTTGGGTGATTCTTTATAACTAAAATGCATTTCCTTAGTTAGTATGTAAACTATTGAAATAACCATACAAAAAAATATTTTTATATTTATATAAAATTATATAATAAAATAAACTTCTATATTCATCCATGATATAAATGTATATTACTTATCAAGTAGGTGGTTAAACTAACACAAACATAAACCTGCTGTGATTAATGAATGATTATGAGATTATTTAGTTGTTATATAATTATACAAGAATAACAGTCATCTAATTTAGTGTTTATTAGTGATAAATATTGACATTTTAGGGAATTATAAGAATATAATAATTCACATAATGTTATTACATAGAGGAAATTGATTTTTTTCCTATTAGTTCACTCATTTTAAATAATTAAATTAATGATAATCGTTTGTTAATCATATCATCAACAGGTTATCAAAATTTCGATATATTAAAATTAATTATGATATAAAAATAATATTTCCTTATTAAAAGCTCTTATAAACCATCAATTATGTGTTATGATGAAAAAGAAATTTTGTTTCTTGTGGTTGGGGTACTCCGCACGCACACATGAGTGACGATTTTTTTCATTAGGGATGGGATTCATGAATTGATATTGATTATAACATTAATATATTATCATGAAAATATATAGATGATACTAATATCATTATATTAGTATGGATATAATAAAATTTAATATATATAATTATGTTTAAATGAAATTTAGTTGATAATACTCACATCTGGTATATAAATTTTCCGTGGAATTCTATATGGAAATGAATACCATAAGAAATATTACGGTAACAATATTATTTTTAATGTTCGATATAGTTTTATTAGGATAAAATTATAATATTTTAATGTTAAATTATAAGGTAATGTGAGTCTTGAATTGGAGTAGGAGTTACTATTTTATAATTGAATAGAATCTCACTTTTGGAAAAACCATAATCTTTTTCAATAAGGTGATGTTACTATTCCAAGTTCAATGGATCCAAAATGAAAAAAATAGGATGAAAAAGAGATTTTGGGTTCAAAATCACCTAAACCACTCATTTTGGAGACAAAATAGATTGTTTTAAGTATTTTTTTAACATTTTTTACTTTTAATCAAATTTACTTTTACCTAGAAAAAAATATTTATCTTTAGTAATTAATATTAATGAAATATTTAACATTGAACCCTTTACCAAACGTAAAAGTCATATTTTTTAAATTTTCAAATAATATTATCAAATAAATTCTCTAGGGTTTTGTAAAGTAAATAATAATATTTGCGCACATAATATATAAAAAATTTAGAAAAAAGTTGATTTTTTATAATAATCATTATTTTTAATCCATCATTATTAAAATTAAAAATCACCATGAAATGTTTCTTTTATAATAAAAAAATAAATGGTATGAAACTTCATTAGAAATCCAAAATTTAATTTCCCCTTGAAAATATTTGATTCAAAGAAAATACATAGAATAATGTTTTTTAATATATTATTTTAATTTATTTATAAATGTTTTGGATATAGGATTTATAAGTTATAATATTATATAACATGAATAATTTTATTTCTTAATTAATTATTTTATTTATTAAAAGTTTTTTAAAACTCATATGATATTCTTACACGATAAAATCATAAATATTATAACTTTTTTCAAAAGCATATTATTTGACTAAAGATAAATCAGTTTGGAAAAACAAAAAATTCCATCATAAGATAATATTTTTGATCTAAATAAAAAAAATTGTCAATTTTGTAAAATTAAAATCTAATATTAATAAGTTTATTTCTTTAATAAATCATAAAATATAATGAAATCCAATTTATGGTGGAAAATGACATTTTCAAATATTAATTGTTATTTTTCTTATTTCTTATCATTTACAAACTAAATTGGTGTTAACCATTTATTAATATCCAACATAATTTATCATCATTAATTATATTTTTCATTAAATAGAAATATGTATTATATAAAAGAAATTTTTTTAGTAAAATAATTTTATAATAATAAATGATCTTATTTGTTATTTTTGGAAAAATATGGGAATTTTATTTATATTAAAATTATTGTTTATTTTTATTATATATATAATTCCTAAAGTGTATATCTATATTAATTAATTATAATGAAATGGTTAGAATTAAATATTCATAATTAAATATTTATATTTTATCTAAATATATCATTGTTTAATTTAAGGACTATGTTTCTTGTAGTCTATTTTATCAAACACATTGACTTATTTCATGGTAATCATATGTTAATAACTCGGGGTATTAAATCTTGAGATTAAATTTACAAAGATTATTTATGATAATTCCATATAATTTTATTATTGGTCACTCCTTATTGACACATATAAATTTTGAAATAGTTTGAGGTGAGAGGAACTAATTTAATAATGGATGTCATTGAGAGTGTAGTAATTGTTCTATGGAGAAAATATATTGGATAAAAGTTGGTATCCAAAATAATTTTTTTATTCTCATAAAATATCTTACATTATCATTGAAAATTTAATTCATTAAAAATATCCAAAAACACCAAAGAAGATATAGATAATGTTTTATATAAGATCAAGTGATGCATATGATGAAGGACATATTATTAAACATCCTGTGTGTCAAAAATATGGGAAGAAAGACCCATGTAAATGTTTCAAAGAAAGAAGAAAGTGTTTAAAGTGTCGAAGGATTGGAAATATAGCTTTTGATTTTCAATGTGGGGAAAATAATTTGATTAATTAAATGAGGGAAAATAATGTGCAATGCCTTAAATATAAATATTTTTGAAAATATGAAAATTGGTACCCTAATTCTAGGGATAAAAAGGATAATATGTCTTATCAACCTACTAGGCTAAGAGAACAAGGTTATGACTATGATATTACAACTATCGATGTTGATAGTGGTACTTATAGGGTTCAACTTACCATTATCCTCTAACAAATATTTGTAAATGTCTTATTAAATCCTAGTCTAGCCACTCCGGTATACATAGGAAGTTCTCTAAGATCATAAAATCATCACCCAAATGATTTGATATTATGAAGGAAAAATATCTATTATTATTGTATCCAATGTTTAGGTTTCAGGAATATTCTATTTTAATGTCTTATTATGATTCCTTTAGATTAATTTTATTTGATTTTTAAAATTTTTTCTATCAATATAAGAATCCATATTAAGAACCAAGATAAGGAAATTTCATTTTATATTTCAAACTAACCAATGATAATTTATTATTATTAGTATTACTGTGATATCTATTGTAAATATAATTCTATTATATGATTTCTGATACTGAATCATGATAGATTTTGAGCACAAAGTATTGGAGAAAAATCAATTTTGGGATTGATTGGTTTTGAGAGAAATAGATATGTGTCATACACTTGTGATATTGATATCTATCTGGATGTTATATCTTATCTCTAATCTATAATTTATATATCCTTCATTATTTTTTATTGCTTATAATAAATATTACTATTATGAATTTTTTTTCAGGGAAAGAATATAACATATTGAGATTTTAGAATATATTTTTTGATAGCTTTTTTCCAATGAAACACTGAAGTAAAATGAGTAGTGAAAGAATTCATGAAAATTATTAAAAAAATGAAATAATATTAAAAGCATATAAAAAATAAAAATATATTATCCAATATAATTTTCACATATTTAGAAGATATATAACTAATATTATTTAATATTTTAGAAGATTATCCATTATCAAATAACTTTTTAATGTATTGATAATTTAAATCAGTCACTATTAAATGATTACTTTGATAATATAGAATATTTTAATATATTAACTAAAATATTAATATTATTTAAATTAAAAATTGTATGTAATGATATTAAGAGTATATAATGTTTAAAAGTGATATTCTTCAATAATAAAATTTTCTTTATATTTTAAAATTTAATTTAAATGAATCATTTATAATTTTTTGAATTTTAACATTAAAAAAATTTCTTAGTTTTATTAATTATACTCAAAATAATATATTAGGATAATTTTTTTATATTTTTAAAAAGGTTTTTTTTGGAGAATAGGAAAATAATGATTTTATAAATTCTATCACTTTTAAGAAATAATCATAATACAATAATGACTTGAAATTATACGAAACTTCTTTTATATAAAATAATTTTATTAATATAGTAAAATAATTAATTTAAAAAAATTTAGAATTTATAAAACTCATATTTAATATTTTGAAAACTTGAGTAATATTTTTTTCTAACAAAAACAATTTATGGTTTGTTCATCTAAATTTGGTATCCATAAGGTTGAGTTTATTATTTTTTTAATAAAAAAGTCTTATATTATTTTATAATAACCCAATTAATTGCATATAAATCAACAACATGGATAAGTTTATCATGAACATATGTTTTATACATAAAAATACATTTTTTATAAAAATGGGTTATTATAGGTTATAGGCTGTATTGTCAAAATTCATTTGTCACACACATATAAATATTATTTGATAAAATTGAGTTTATATTTTTATTTATTATGTAATTTTTTTTATAATTAATATTATATTTTTAGGAATTAATAGTAAATTACATAAGTAAATATTATTTACCATGAGAAAAACCAATAATGGTAAATGTAAAAAAAACATAACAGTAAAAGTATTCAAAACATGCTTAATTTTTTTTTGAAAATATTGGTTTATGTTTTAAAAAACACTACTCATCCAAAAAACCATTATTTTTCACTTTTTTTCAAATTTTATAGGAAATATGTACTCTATCGATATTAAAAAGTTTTACTTATAGAAATTTCATTCCCTTCACCTATAAAAGGATCTCACCTCCACCTTATTTCTCCAATAATTATAATTAAAAATCTCAACAAATACTCTTCCTTGTTAACTCCAACAATTTCAACACACATATTAGAATCCTTTTTCCTTTTAAAATACCAATATACAGAGCCTTAAGGTGTTACACAAGGGGGAAAATCCAAAGGGATACATAATGTTCTCAACCGAACTATCCTAATTCATTTCTTATTCTACCCAATAAAATGTATTATATACATGGAATTATGATAAAATCCATATAAATAGTAGTATTAAATAATATTATACTAATTAAATATTTATTTTATACCTTCCTCCAAACCCATTTGAAAAATGAAGACGTTACAATGAATATATATGGACGACCACCACCAATAATGGCATGTTGGATTTTTCATTACCCCCTTACATTTATGGATAAAAAATTATATTTAAATTATTAATATGATATTTATAACATTATAAAGATTCTAAAATTATATATAATTCCCTATTTTCCACCAAATCCATGGAAAACAAAAATATTTATCGTGCGTATGTGTGAACTACCTCTCATATTACAGTAACATGTTTTATATTTGATCAAGTATTTTATTATTAAAAAAATATAATAAAATATTCTTTACCACATTAAAATATCCAAATAATATCATTATTCATCTTTAATATTGATATTATTCGGAAATAAGCACTTTATTCACCATACTAACCCATATATTATAGCTTGTTCTTGTTTGTGTTATTTTATCCACCTTTTTGAAAAATGCAATACATTTATATAGTTGATGAATAAGGAATATTAACTAATTGTGTTATTTAAAATTAATTATAATATAATTTTTGGTTTAAGGTTCTGTAAATTTTATATTAAAATTTAACTTGATTTTATTCAACCACCCTTTTATTCGTCAAAAAATTCCAAAACAATATCTTCACCACCATTATCATTATAAATCATTGCCAAAATACATATATAATGAAAATATAAAATTACAAATAATTCTTAAAAATTTAATTATAGGACATATATTGATCATAAAATGATAATTATTTAATCAATAAACCATAAATAACACACCCATTACAAAAAAATCACAAAAAAATGGAAGCTAATAACGTTTGGGGATCAAAATAAAATATAACAAACAAATACATTTGAAATAAATTATTTTAAATTAATTTTATTAAAGTTAATAAGTTTGAATATATTTATGAAATAGTAGATTAAGGTTCCTTTCTTATACTGGAGGTCATAACACATTTGGCTAAGCAGGATTAAATGTAACACCCCAAGCTTCCATGATACGCTTTTCTTTAAATAATACAGTAGCGTGTGTTGTACGCAACTTCAAGTTCCAACACACCACAACCAATCAAACTAGATATTAAGAATAGTAATACCCACTTTTTGATATTTTATAAATTTTATATTTCAAAATGGACTTCAATTTTGGATTCAGAATATCGAAATTATCCTAGGGTGAAATTTTGGTATTTTTCTGAAAATATTCAATTTTTTGATGAATAGTGAAAAACACTGAGTCAGATTAAAACCGAATTATCTGAGGTTTTTTATACGTAATTATCTACTGGGACCTCTTTATGAACCACATCCATGTTACTTAAAAATTTATTTCAAAACATTCGTACTATTTTATATACTATGGGTTAAAGTCATTTAAACCCTTGTTTGAATTTTTATAAGATGTTTATAAAGGAATCTTTCTATCGTTTTCCAAATAAGTTCCTTTTTAACATTTTCAACAAAATTATGGTAAAATTGTCTTTTTTTAACTTATATGGTGGGTGCGGCTATTTTCTTCCATTATAAAATCTTTAAAGCTTTCCTTACAAGCTTATAAGAATATTTTCAAAGTAAATGTTTTCTTTTATAATTATGTGACTTTTAAATGATTTCAAAAAAGAGATATTCCTCTCGAATAGTTTTGATTTCATCTATGTCAACATACTTTGATAGATTTTAGGCTTATTTGAAGTTGATTTATTATGATACAAAACTTCCATATTGTATTGAAGGTTTTGTGATATGTTTGACCATGGATGTGTTATTTTTATACCATTCATGGTTTATGGAGAAATTATTGACATTTCGTATGCTAGTTTTAATAGGAATGTTTATCTTATGTTTAAACCTGTTTATATGAGGAATGCATTGGACTTAGTATGTAACGGGTGGAGCCCACTATAGCTCCTCGATGAATCGGTAGGTCTCATGAGACAAACTAGTGTCTTGGCACAAGGCGTTGACAAAAACTTATTTGTAGTCTTGGCACAAGGCCTTGACTATGTGGTTATGATAGTCTGGCATTATGCATTCCATCATTATGAAAGTAGCTATTGATATTGAACGTGATTATTCAACTAGTAGAATATCCATGTGAGTAATTAAATGTCATTATTTTGATTTATATATTCCATATTACGATGAAGTTTATGTTGAAAAGGATTTTGTTTTAGTTTTATACATTGACTTAAATGTTTATGCTTATTTATGAAAGTTTCCCCTGAATTTATTACCCTTACTGAGCATTTGAGCTCACCCCTTTCTATGTTTTATTTTTCCCAGGATTCCAATAAGTGTATTGGGATTGATATGCAGGGTTAATCCAAGGGAAAATGGTATTAATAAAGGATTATTTATGTTGTTTTGTATGTTATAATGTGTAATGTAACATTCATATATGTAATCTATCTTCCAAGACTGCTAAACTGTTCGGTCCTTCGGGACATGATTCCTTGTAATCATGCTAATGTATTAAAATAATGCACCGACTTTAGGTAACTAGGGTCAGGGAATTTCAGTTGGTATCAGTGGAAGTTTAGTACAATTTTTTGAAGCTAGATTTAGATAATCTCTGATTAGAGCCCATAGACCTAAGATGGTATTTGAGGATTAGTATAGAAAAACTTCTTATAATTTTGGTATGGTAGAGATTTTGTAAGTTTTCCATGAAATAAATCCCTGTCTAGATACGAGCAAGTAGAGGCGGCTCTAGAATAGATGTACCTAGAGGTAAACCCCAAAAACAGTGCTTTGAGCTAGACTCGAACGGGAACTGGTACACGACAACGAGCCTTGTTGGACTCTTGGTTACTACACTCACGGGGGATATGCTTAGGATAATTCTCACTTCCTTTACAAACCATTTTGAAGGGTTTATGAGTATATACTTCTTCAAAGAAAACATTTTTGTGATTATGGATTATATCCATAAACCGTTCAATTTATGTCAAGTGTATTACAAGTTTGGATTTATGTATTGAAATTCATAAACTAATCTAGTGTATGACATTGTATAGAAATGGAACCCAATGTAAGGAATGTGAACTCTAACAATACTTATGATCCAAGGAGTAAGAAGGATCATACCTTTCATGGTATTAAGCCAACATTTAGAAGGAAAATAGTCTCCCATGTATTCTCAACATATGAAGAAATAATTTCATGTGTTAATAAGATAAGTAAAACATTATCTGAGTTCTATGGCTTTGAAGGGAAGCAAGAGAAGAAAAGGATAGAAGAGAGAAAGATGGATAAATGGAAGAGGGAAAAGAATAATTTTCTCATATGTGATAACTGTGGGAAGAAACACCCTGGAACTTGCCTGAAGGGAATGAGAGTTTGTTATAAGTGTGGAGAAAAAGGACACCAAGTACGTGACTGCAAGGGTAAGAAAAAGGTTTTAAATGTACAATGCTTCATCTACAAGGAGTTGGGACACTACACAAAGCAATGTCCCAATCATCAGAGTATGCCCCAAATGATGCTATTGGATAATAATAAAGTTATGATACTACCACAGATGAGGAGGACTGATTAGAGTTCTTATGTTGCTATTAAAGAATTATTTCATTTTAGTGTTGTATCAATGATGTACTGGTTATAATAATTACGGAGTATATAAGGATTGAACTGCAGTACTATTTTATTAAGGACTTGAGATTGTGTGGAACCAAGAAAAGTGACTCAATAGCAGGTTAAATTTTTGGAAAATATATGGTTGAGAGAACGATAAACCATAATATGGTTCTGATACCGAGGTAGTGATTTTGGAATAATACATGATTGATTTGGATAAATTATATTGGATATTATTGACTCCATTGACACTGATTAATGATTGGTATATTCCATCTTTGTTGGAGTTTACAACATTTTTGGATAGAAGGAGTATATCCAGTATTCTATAAGGAATAAGGGAGCATGAATGTAATCAATAAGGTTTTAAGGTAATTCAGGATGTTACCATGTTTTAGAATAATACATGATGAAGGTGTTCACATGTTATTACATGGAAAAAAGGATCTTCATTGTGTTTAACTTCCTTATAAATTTTAGACTGTGAGTTTGGATATTAGTTTTTTGGATGAGTCTAAAAGTTGGAATGGATTATGTTTGAAAGGTTATTTTTGGATTTTTCTAAAATGACAACATGAAGACAGTGTGAAAACCCGTCGCGTCGAACAAAGCTACGAGAATCCAACCCACAACCATAAGTGTGATTGGGATTTATCGCCTACCATTAGACTACATGAAGTTCCTAGATGGTATAATGTTGTTTTTTTAAAGGTCTGATATGTGACTTATAAATTCATTATATTTGTAAACCTATACGATTAGTATAAAGAGGGAATTTTGAGTTGTATTATGTTTTGGAGGGAAATATTAGTTTGTGGTAGAAATTTATTAATGGATAAAACTCAAATTATAAAGTAAGTATATCTCCTTAAAATATTATCCAATCTCATAAATAAATTCCTCAACATTATGAAAAGGAACTTAGAACAAAAATGTTGTCCAAGATGGTACCTTAGATCATCACAAATTTATGGCTTTGTGATTGTTGGCCTTTCCATAACCATGTTCTCTACCACTCCCCATCAGATATTGATGGTTATATTTCTCTTCCATATCCATGTTTTCCTACAAGGAACCCTAGTATGTGTTATTTTCAGTGACCATCATACTTATCACTCATTATTTTAAATAGAGGCCTCATTAATCCATTTTTAGATGTGGGATTTTAACTAAGATATTTTGAAATGCCAACCCCATGTTTCAAATACCAAGAATAAATTGTGAGGACACAATTTATTGAAGGAGGGGAGAATGTAACACCCCAAGCTTCCACAGTATGCTTCTCTTTGAAAAATACAGTAGCGTGTGTTGCACGCAACATCGAGTTCTAACACTCCCAACCAATCAAAATAGCCATTATGAATAGTAATACCCACTTATTAAATTTTATAAATTTTATCTTTAAAAATGGACTTCATTTTGGGATTCATAATATCAAAATTATCCTAGGGTGAAATTTTGGTATTTTTCTGAAAACTTTCAATTTTTGATGAATAGTGAAAAACAATGAGTCAGAGTTCAAAACCGAATTTTTATTTAAACAATTATTTATTTTATTTAAATTTATTTTAGGTCAAAATATATACATAATACCTATATAAGTTCAATGTAATTCATTGGATTTAGTTTATAATAATTTTAGATGTGTAAAAATTTTATTGAACTTTTCACCGTCTTTTACCCATCTCTTAGGAGAATTTTCAAATTCATATAAAACATAATTTTACCACTTCGGTGAGTGGAATTTCCAAAATATGAGAGACACAGTTAATATCAAGGAGTAAAATGAGGTTTAATAAGATAAAAATAATTTTTTTCCAATAGTAACTTTTTACTTTTATTTACCACGGTTAAATGTAAATAGGGTAATTAAGGGTAAAAATGATATTATTATTACCCTAACACATGTCTTAATTCTATTGGATAAGTATAATTCGACCAAAAAAACTATAGGAATAAAATATGAACCTCTTTGGTCCACATGGATTAGATTATGACATTTATTATTATTTAATTCAAAGAAGAGTTAAAAGAGTTAAAATCAAAGTTTAATAACTAAAACATTTTTAATATAGGTTTATAAATAAGATAAATTCGACTATAAATATTCATTAGAAACCTAAAAATATTTCTTACATAATTTTATTTTATTTATAATTTTTAGACATTAAATAATTTAATTTATTTGTGACACAATGATGATGTAGTAATTGTCTTGTTAGTGAAATATTAAAATAATTTATATTATAAATACCTAAATAAATATAATTTTAGACTTTTAATGAATTAAAAGAATTTTATATGTTAATATGACATTTTAGTGTTGATTAAATGATTTATTTTTTAATTAATAATTCTGTTATGAATTTAGAAAAAACAAAATTCGAAATAGTGTCAAAATTGACATAAAAGATTTTTTAAAACAAATATTATATTATTAATTGATATTCAATTCCTAAAAATATAAGGTTAAAAAAAGAGACTTATATAATTATATTTGTATCATTAATTAAACATTTGGGGTTCTCTTGGATTTTTATAGTAAGTTTATTAACCATATAATATAAAAATAAAAAGAGATGTGGTAAACGTGAAACTAATTAACTAAGAATTAAAACTAAAAGATAAGGTTAATATAGTGACCCAAACCTGTCTAAAACCTATTTTTTGGGTGGTTTTTGACCCATCCCCACTTTATACTCTAAATAAGTCACATTGGATCCATTATAAACCGAATATGAATTTATTATAAAATAATATTTCTAGCTTTTCCTAAGGTTCCCCTCACCCCTCTTATAAAAGGGCACTCACCCTTATCTCAATTTCACACCTTCAAAGCCTTTTGGATCGGCAACCCACTGCCCGAATATCCTCTAAACATCCATAAATTAAACCTAGAGTCCTTAGTTTGATACAAAATCCAAACTAAGGATCCCTTTTATCAAATCAAAAGGAATAACCCGAAGAAGAGGTAATGTTTTCACCAATATCTTTCAAGTTCCTTTCTTCTTCCACTTCTTCTTTCTTTGTTATTTCCATTCTAAAATAATAAATCCAGTATATTCTATATACTATGTTGTTATTATAAATATGGTACAACCATATTCAGTATTCTATCCATCCCTTGGATGACATGTCACCATACGTGCGTATGTACGGCTTACCGTCTCCACGTCGTGGTAAAATTGTTATTAAATATATTATTATTTGGATAGGTATAATAATGATGTGTAATTCATGTAAATAATAAATATAACATGATAATTATTCTTTATATAAGATACACCATCCAATTATATATTATTTTAATATCAAAAGAATGATATTGTCGCTCGTGCATACGTACGGACTACTGTCTCCACGAACGCGATGAGATTCATTCCCCATCATATCCATTAAAGAATAACATTAATTTGATGATTAAAAATAAGGTTTAAGAACTTGATATCATTCTGGATATTAATAATACACAACCTATGGATAATAAACATGGCTTATGTAACAAAACATATAAATTAAACTAGTAAGTGAACACCTAAAATGACGATAATACTAAAATATTATTAACAAAGAAATATTAAAAGATAATATATGATATCATATTTATGTATATTATTATTGTATAAATTAATAAAAATGATTTAACTATTATACAGGATGTTAACCTACCCTCTACCTAGTAAAATTACATGGTAAGGTTTTATTTCACAATCTCTTCATTATCTGAGGTTGTTCATACGTAATTATCTACTAGAATCTCTTTATCATCCACATTCATGTTTCCTAAAAATGTATTTCAGAACATTCTTAAGATTTTATAGACTTTGGGTTAAAGTAATTTATACAATTGTTTGACTTTTTATAAGATGTTTATAAAGGAATATTTCCATCATTTTCCAAACAATGTCCTTTTTAACCTTTTCAACAAAATTAAGGTAAGAATGACTTTTTTTAACTTATACGGCGGGTGTGGATATTTTCCGCCATTATAAAATCGTAGAAGCTTTACATACAAGCTTATAAGAATATTTTAAAAGTAAATGTTTTCTTTTATAATTTTGTGACTTTTAAATGATTTGAAAAAAGAGATATTTCTCTCGAATAGTTTTTATTTCATCTATGTCCACATCCTTTGATGGATTTTAATCTTATTTGAAGTTGATTTATTACGATACAAAACGTCCATATTTTATTGAAGGCTTTTTGATATGTTTGACTGTGGATGTGTTATTTTTATACCATTCATTGTTTATGGATAAATTATTGACATTTCGTATGATAGTTTTAATATGAATGTTAATGTTATGTTTAAACATGTTCATATGAGGAATGCATTGGACATAGTATGTGACGGGTGGAGCCCGCTAAAGATTCTCGATGCATCGGTAGGTCTCATGAGACAAACTAGTGTCTTGGAACAAGGCCTTGAAGAAAACTTATTTGCAGTCTTCGCATAAGGCCTTGACTATGTGGTAATGATAGTTTGGCATTATGCATTCCATCATTATGAAAGTGGCTATTGATATTGCACGTGATTATTTGACTAGTATAATATCCATGTGAGTAAGTAAATGGAATTATTTGGATTTATATATGCCACATTATGATTAAGTTTATGTTGAAAAGGCTTTTATTTTAGTTTTATACATTGAATTAAATTTTTATGCTTATTTATTAAAGTTTTTGTTGTATTGCTTACCCTTACTGAGAGTTTGAGCTCACCCCTTTCTATGTTTTATTTTTCTGAAGATTCTAAGACATGTATTGTGATTGATATGCAGGGTTAAGCCATGGGAATAATGGCGTTCATAAAGGATTATTTATGTTCTATTTTATGTTATAAAGTGTAATGTAACATTCATATATGTAATCTATCTTCCAAGACTGCTAAACCATTAGTTCCTTCAGGACTTGATTCCTTGTAATAATGCCAATGTATTAAAATAATGCACCGACTCTAGGTAACTGGGCTTGGGGCGTTACATTAAAGGTAATCATTTTTTCATGTTAATTTTTCTTCACTAAGATATGTTGTATATTCCCCACTTGTTTCTTTTATATGGTGTATATTACATCCATGTATTTATTTTATCATAATTTTTCAT
Source organism: Viscum album (assembly GCA_963277665.1). Lineage (NCBI taxonomy): Eukaryota > Viridiplantae > Streptophyta > Magnoliopsida > Santalales > Viscaceae > Viscum > Viscum album. The sequence goes on along the minus strand of OY728130.1, from coordinate 478,900,536 downwards.
TCAATAATGGTATTAAAAAATCCATATAATGTCTGACCTTTCAGGGGTTTTAAATTTGAAGGATTATGTCTATGTAAGGGTTTATCATCTCATTTCTCTTTATTTGAGACACATTCCATATTCACCACTTTTTTCCTTTGATATAGTGTATATTATTCCATGAGAGTTAAATTAATCGAAATTTTACTGAAATTAATTTTTTTAATATACATTTCATGTTATCTTATTTATTTTCTTTTTTATTAAAAAATTACAAAATTAAAAATGGTTTTTGTTAAATCAACACCTCTTTCTTTGGTGTATAATTTTATATATTGAAATTTTTAATGATATGATCGGTTTATTAAAAAATAATATTTAATATCTCACATTCTCTTTCTATCTAGGTAAAAGTACACATTTTGTTCGAATATTCCACATTAATGAATGTATTCCCCATAATAGTATGTCACTGTTAAAAATAATTTGCATTCTATTGTTGGTTATTTTTCTTAGTGTCCATATATTCACATCCATCCAATTTTTCCCTTTATAATTTTAAACCTAATTAGGTGTTATCTTATTTGACCTTCATATATCAAATCTCCTCTTTTCAAAAGTAACTTTCATTATTCATTTTATGAGGTTGGGTTTCAATAAAGGTGTTTTAAAATATGAAAATAATTTTCCTACTATGATCACTTATTTTATCTTCCAATACAATTTTATTTTAGAAAGAATTCGGGTATTTTTTAAGGATCCATTATTGAAGGTTGTCTTTAAAAAACCATAAAATTATCGATGAATTTTCACTTCACCATTTTGAAATGAAATTTCAAAGTGATATGTAACGTCATCATTTTATGATAATGATAAAAATGTTTTCTGAATTCCCTTTTTATGGAGTTTCCTTGTAAATTCATTATCTTTAAATTACATCCAATATTTTAAATGTATCTACCTTTGCATGTTTTAAATTTTTTTCTAAATAAATTGAATTCATAATTATTTTAAAATTAAAACACAAATTTCATCTTATTTTTTAATGTGATTTACCCAATGATCACGTAAATGATTTTTTCATCTAGTTCAACATCCTTAATATACATTATGTTACTCTATTGATATTTTATTATACCAAAATCCACTATATTTATACATATACGGTATGAAATGTTATAGGTATTTTTTCATGAACCCTGTATCTTTACCATGGGTTAAATAATTAATGTTTGAAATATTAATTTTTTCATGTTTTCTTGACCCAAAAATGTATGGATGATTATTATTCATGGATGGGGTAAAATATGTCCATATAATGAATTAGTTTAAGTGTTATATCATATGATCACAAAAATTGTACATGGGTAGGAGACCAATCCTTTTAGGGTACATATGTTATTAGCTCAAACCATTGTCGGTACATGGTTTGTTGACCCAAGCCAAAGAGGGTATACTGGTTATTATCTGATGTTCATGAGGGTACATGGGTCATTATTCCAATCCCAATAGGGTACATGGGTAGTTATCCCTATCCTATGATGTTAAATGAGTTGTTATCCAAATCCCAATAAGGTACATTGGTAGGTGGCAACATAATAGAAAAATGCATGGGTTCACATTCCAAACCCAAGAGGGTATATGGGTTATTATCCTATGACCAAGAGGATACATGGGTTATTACTCCTATCCCAATTTGGTACACAGGTTTGTATCCCAATTCCAATAGGGTACATGGGTTATTATCCCAATCCCACATTGTTATGAGAATCATGTAGTTGTGCCTGATCCACTAGGTTATAATTTTCTATTCATTCACTTATTCGACCTTTATATATTATATTATTAGGTTATTATTACATGCATCATGTGTTTGTACCCATATAACATAGAATATAATTGATCATTTTATACTACATGTCATTATATAATTCATTTCAGACAACACCTTTTATTCTATTTTATTTTTAATAATAAATTTCTCCAAAAATCTTGTTATCTCATATGATTATAATCTAACCCTTGATGATATTAATGATTATTTTCCCCTTATTGAGATTTTTATCCCACCCATTCCTATTATTTCCCTTACTATATTTTTGTAGAAGATCATAACTTATGAGGATCCTATAAGGTATTCTACTGAGATTTTATTATGTAGAAATATTTACAACTATCAAAAAATAAGTTTCTCATATTGTTTATCCTCAAATTCACTAAAACATTCTTTATAAAGATTATGTGACTATTTCATAGATTTAATTTTTAACATATGCAAGTAATATAAAATAAATATATTTTTATCTTGGATTTTATCAAATCTATTATTTAAAGAATGTATTTTCTGCACCAGATCCATGATTGGTATTCTAGCGCACCTCATGCATGAATACAAGTAAGTATACAAGGTGTGAACTAATATTCCAATTAAGATCTCACCAAGGAGTATATGAAATGTATTAAATGAAATAATTCATAAATTCTAGATTGGTGGTACATTAGAAAATTATATTTTCAATTTATAGTGATAAAAATGAAACCAAATAACATTCTTTATCCAAAAGAATAAAACAAAGCCATTTTTTTATAAAAAAATTGTTATATAATATTGTAATTAAAATGACTTAAAATAAAAATATGGGACTTTTATATTTTTAATGTAAAACATAATTAATCCATTTTATCTTTATTTAAAAAAATTATTAAGTTAGACACCCTATTAGGGATTAGAATGGAAGGTGTCTATAAGTGCAATGAGTTCCCCCTTGAGGTTTGCAGGTGTAACTTCCAATGAGACCTCTATATCTTAGAGATGATAGGTTTTGATTTAATTCTCTAAATGGAATAGTTTTTATCCCATCTATCCTTTGTCGATTTCTATCAACACATGGTGAGTTTTATGTCACCTAAGGGCAAATATTTTCTGCACAAGGGTGAATGGGATATCGAAGTGATCTGAGCTAAACCAGATCATAATGAGTTGAGTGGGAAGAAAGATCATATTGAGAGTTTATATCTGTATGACTAGAGGACATGTCATATTTATTTCCCTCTATTGGTTGTTCGTTTCAGGTACGTCATCCCAGAAGAATTTTCAGGTTTACCCCCTATGAGAGAGGTAGAGTTCTCTATCACGCTAGTTCCATGAGAGGCACTGTTATCCACTCCTCCATATAAGAAGGATATGACATGGTTAGAAGAGCTCAAGAAGAAACTAAAATATTTGGAAGCTAATGGTTTCATCCATCCCAGCACTTCTTCATGTGGTTCACCGGTCCTTTTTGTGAAAAAGGGGGACGATACTCTCAGGTTAGGTGTAGATTATCAGAAATTGAACCAGTTGATTGTTAAGAACCGATATCCTTAGCCACAGATATATTATCTCTTCAATAATCTCTGAGGAGAACAATTTTTCTCTAAGATATATCTTAAATCTGGTTATCATCAGTTTCATGTTAGATCATCAAAAATACCTTGCACCTCATTTTGGAGAATGTATGGTCTGTATGAGTATCTTGGTATGTCGTTCGGTCTCAAGAATGCACCAGAATTTTTCATGTTACTAATGAACTGAGTATTCCATCGATGTCTATATTCATTGATTGTGGTTTTTGTGGATGATATCTTGGTTTATTCTCATAATCGACACAACCATGATACACTTCTTGAGATCATTGATAGATCATTAGTTATATTCTAAGCTCACAAAGATTCACTTCTGGATGGATCAGATTCATTTCATAGGTCACATCATCACTGAGATTGGAGTATCTGTAGACCCAGAGAACAAGAGAGCGGTGATTTCCCAGGAGCATCTCAAGAATGTCTTTGAGGTGAAAAGTTTCTTGGGGTTGGATGGTTTCTATAGAAATTTCATATAGGATTTTTCATGTTCAGTAGTTCCATTGACAAGCCTGACTGAAAATGGTGCAAAGTATGTATGGGATTATTCCATCGAGATGGCCTTTCAGGAGCTGAAAGAGAGATTTAATTATACGCTGATACTGATTTTACCAGAGCTATGAAGGAGTTAAAATGTGTACTATGATGTAGTAGGTATTAGGCTTGGAGCATTTCTTATGCAATGGGAACAAGTCAATGCATATGGTTCTTAGCAATTGAAGCCACATTTGAGGAATTACCCAAAGAAAAACCTCGAGTTAGCTATGGTAGTTCATGATTTGAGTTGATGGAGACATTAATTGTTGGGAGATCATTTTGTGGTGTACATATACCATAGAATACTCAAGTATATATTCACTAAACATGATATAAATATGAGGTAGAAAATTTGGATTGAATACCTTCAATATTTCATCATTAAGCTTAACTACATTCCTAGGAAAGGAAATGATGTGGCTGAAGCGTTGAACAGGAGGACTCAAGTACAGGCAGTGTAGCAGGCTTGTAGTGTGTGGAAGCTTATGGCATTATTATCTAAGATGCACTTACAGGTGTACAATAGGTTGGGACATAATTTTCTTTCATCCTTATTTGTTACCTCAAACCTATTGGATATAGGTATGATGAGTAAGCTATCCAATTTCTAAGAACTAGATCTATGGGAGAGTATGTCAGGTGAGGAACCCCATCCTTATTAGAAGGTAGGAACTAATGAGATATTGTGTGTACATGGATGTGTTTGGGTTCCAATGAATATACATGAGATGTTGGTCTGGGAGTTTCATGCTTCATCTTAGGTAGTGCATCCCAGGGTCACCAAGATGTATTGTGACATTCATCGTCAATATTGGTGGCCAAGTATGAAGTGATAGGTAGTTGATTTTTTATGAGGTGTTTCACCTGTATTCTAGTGAATGCAATGCATCAGTGACCAGCTAGGCTTTTATACTAGTTACATATTCTAGAGTGTAAATGGGATGAATTCATGATAGATATCATTACTTGTTTACTGAGGTCCCTTAGAGGTAACGATTTTTTTTGGGTTATTGTTGACAGGCTTGTGAAGGTCGCTCATTTCTTACCGATCAAGGAAACTTTCATTGTGGATGATATCAAAAGGTTTTATATATGAGACGTGGTACGACTACATGGGGACCTACTATCTATCATTTTAAATAGAGATTCCAATTTTACATTTAATTTCATGAAGGGTTTCGAGAGGGCATTGGATATACAGGTGATTCTGAGCACAACATACCACCCTCATATTTATTGTCAGTCTAAGAAAATGATATAGGTGTTATGGGATTGTCTAAGAGCATGTATATATGATTTTGGGGGATCCTGGGAGAAGCACATTCCCCTGGTTGAATTAACCAACAATAATAGATACCAGCAGATGATACAGATAGAACCTTATTAGGATTTATATGTTAGGCCATGTCATTATTCCCTTAGCTGGTTGGAGGTAGTAAAGGTAGATTTTATGTGATCGCGTCTCTTTCAAGTGACTTATGAATAGGTCCAGTTGATTCATAAGTGAATGGACTCTACACAGTATTAACAGAAATCTTATGTTGATCGTCATAGATGACCTCTATAGTTCGAGGATAGGGATCAATGTTTTCTTTCATGTTTCACACAGGTTGGGAAATAGGCAGATCAGAAGATTGGGTAAGCTTTCATTGTGATAGGCTAGGCCTTCTGAGGTTTCGGAGGGAGTCAGTAAGTTGCCTATCGGTTTCATTTACATCAGAGGTACCAATCCATGCATTAAGTCTTCCCTGTATCTCAACAATGCCACTATCACTCAGACCCATCCCACATTTTTCCGCTTTATTAAGTTGAGTGGTAGGTGGATGCATCATTAGAGGAGCATCTTATTTGAATTGTGTATCATAGAATGAATGTTCTTTGTGGGCGATCTGTTCCTTTAGTATGGGTGTTATGGTAGCATAGTTGATTGTAGGACGAGACATGGGAGCAGAAGGTCGATGTAAGATCATAGTGGATAGAGATATTCTCATATTTTTATTCACCACCCTTGTAATTTCATTTCTGGTATGAATTACATTATGGGGGGAAGTATGTAAGAACCTAGTTCATCCTTCGAGGTACATATCATTCCATTTTAGTTTGTAATTAAGGAAATGGAAGAAAAGAGTACAAGTTATGGTTATAGGTCTATTACCTGACACAATTGGGGGATAAATTCCATGTCTTTATAATAAAACATCATGTAATATTGGCACACAACATGTACTTCCCAGCACATGCTAATTAATGGTATTGCCATAATATTTATGGACACGGTGTGTAGTTTCCAGTACACACTGTGTACTTTTTTTTTAAAATCTGGTAGTATTTTTGTTTTGGTAAAAATTTATAGAACTCACACCTTTGTTCGATGAAGAACGTTCCCATGTGATCTGAGGATAGGGTGGCCTCCCGTTTCACCGTCTGATCTCTAATTAAAACACAGTCAGTGTGTTGGATTCCCCTCGGTGAGCTCTCAATTCCTCTTGAGGAATTATTCATCATTTCTTCCCTCTACCTAGTTATTGTGGTGTGATATTTTATCCTTGTTTCATAGATGTACTCTGTTCTAGGTTGAATTATAAGCCGAATCTAGATGATAATATTCATTCAACTATGAGGTAGGTGGTCGCCTGCCTTTTGCTAAATGTCAAAAAAATTATATGTCCCGGAGTTTCGTGTGCAAATTTTTAGGGTGTCACATTGTTGAGAATTGAACCATGTTGTTTCATAATGTTGATTAGGTAATTGATTAAATGATTTTGAACATTTTTAAGGTCATTTACATTGTTTTTGGGACACCCAGTAGGTCTGTTTTCCCTTCGGTAACCAATTTCTAGCCGCTTGTCTGAGGATGCCTAAGGGAATGCCTTTCATTCCCATATGTTTGGATGTTTATAACGAAATTGGAAAATTAAATGTTTTTACCACATGATTTATTATTATTAAACTATTTAATAGTGTAATTTATATGTGTTTCTTATTATTTGATGTGTTCATATGTGACATATTGATGTTAAAGCCATGTAATTGATTAATTTACACAAGTTTCTTATAATATAAAATGATAAAGAGGTACACAGCCAATTAGGATCCATAGCCTTAGGTAAAAAGGAAAGGATTGACTCATATCACTATTTCACCTTATAACTTGGGTGAACTATGACCTCAGTTAAAATACCATGGATGGACTAAAGAGGGTATTACCATAACAAGTCGTGAGAGATCCATATATGTTATGGTCGGGCTCATGGAGACTTTATTATAAATGTTGAGCGAATCATAAATGCGATGAAAGGTTTAAAGGAAAGACTCTATTGGAAGCTATTTATATATCCTGAGTTTTTTTTGTTAATTATAATTTGATAATTGAATGGAATGACTTATGACATGTTTCCATGCCAAAGCATAATCAAGGATTCAGTCTTCACTAATACTTGTTTAGAGGGTATTTTGAGAAATATGTTGGGCCTACAATTTTATGGGGATCTTCAGGCCTAGGCCAGACCCCAAGACTTATATAATTCAATGTAAATGATTTTCTAATAAACATAAATGAATGTAAATGGAAACCAATAATTGTAGGAAAGTATAATTTTGAGTACTTACTAGTTTACTACTTTTCCAATTGAAAACTATCTGTTATATATATTTACTAATAGATCGTCCTAGATCATGGGTGGTTGCCTACTGGGATTTTGTCTCACACCCTGTTTAGGCCATGTTTTGGGCCCAAACAGATTATATTGTTTTAGTTGTCAATAGGGGAAAGCACCCTTCTACAGGTACATGATATGATTTTTTATGAGCAAGAGAGCATGTGTAACACCCCAGGTAGATAAAGAATATGAAATTTTCATATTTATCCATATTTGTGAATAAAATATTGATATTACTTTAAAGGGGACTCTATGCTCGATGGCGTACCCAACACGCAACAACGAGTTTCTTGGGAATATTACGTTGCACTCTAATGATAAAATAATATTATTTTAAATGGTAGTTAACATGTAGCCGTTGTAATGGAGGGAATGGATAGAAATAACTAAAATATGATTATATATGTTTTTAAATGTTTTTACATTTATACAATAAAAGATAAAGGCTTAAAATACGGAAAGAATTCAATTTTAGGCGTATATGCCCTAGTTTTCCCTAAAGGTTCACTTGTCGCCTTTTGATGGCGAACCGTCATTAAATATAGTTTTGATCACTCTTATACATTATTTTGGACCAAATAAAACTCTTATTAAGAATCGGGACATCAAATTTTACTTTGTGTAATTTTTTGGTTTTTTTTTTCCGATAAAGTTCATTTTTTAATGAATAGTGTAAAATATTGTGTTTTAATTCAAAACCTCTTTTTTAATATAATTTATTTATATGATTAGATAATATTTTGAATTGGTTTTAAAGTGAAATTAGAAAATATTTTTACCATTAAATCCAATAGTGTTCATTGGAATTAATTTCACTTTGAAATCGGACTTAAACTAGTGTCAATCTATTGATACTTATTGTTTCATAAAAACACGCTATTTGTCATGACAGCGGGAATTAATTATTAAATTAAATAATGTGACATACATGGTTGTCATTAAGAAGTAAAATGTGGTTCAATGGGATAAAAATAATTTTTTGGTGAATAGTAACTTATTAAGTTTTTAATCGCGATTAGTGGTAATTATTGTAGTTTAAGGTAAAAATGATATTATAAGAATGTGAAAACACCATGACACTTGTCCTACACCTATTGGGTGAGTCATGGACGACCAAGAAAAGCCATGGGCCAACTTGGGGACCCCATGGAGCCACTTTAGTTGGAAAATGACAATAATATATTTTTATTTAATGTTAAAATTAAATTGACACAAACATGAGTTGTTTTACTAAAACAGTTTTTAAGTAGGGTTACACAAGTCCAAATTTTGATTATAAATAGTCATTGGAAATATAAAAATATTTCCTACATCATAGTATTTTTTTTATAATTTTTAGACATTAAATAAATTAAATTATTTATGACATAATAATGATGCAGTGATGACATCATTATTTGACGATTTAAATAAAATGGAAAGATAATGTAAAACCTATGAACTACACATGTACAAAACTTATTGGATGGGTGGATTTCGAACCCTTATCACCTTATACACGAATTATATCAATGTGGGACCTTTTAAAACCGAAACACATTTTCAAATAAAGTAATATTTCTTACTTTCCAAAAGTGCCCCTCCCCTCCTCTTATAAAAGGCCCCCACCTCTACCTCATTTCACACACTCCTCAAGCCTTTGGCTCGGCCAAAACCTGCCCATTTACTCTCTCCAAATCCCTTTACTCATCCTAGAGGATTCCCTTTGGGCATAATCCTTTCAAATAAAGCCTTTAGGCTCAAATCAAAAGGAGTTACACTTTTAAAGGTAATTCATTCTCTCATGTTCATTTGTTTTATTTTGCTTCTCCAACCCCGTAACTCTTTTTATTTATTTCTTTTGTAACAACACCAGTATCTTCAATATACTAGGATGTTGTTATAATATTTATTCGAGATACACTCACACACAACTACATCAAATGGTTAAAGAACATACGGTTTCCGTGGATGGCGAAATTCTGCCTCCCGAAATGATGATTGTTCAATACTCATCTAAAACCTTCAAAGGTGGCCATTATGATGTCACTATTTTTATATATGATATATAATATGTTTATGTTTTCCTTAAGCTTATGTTTTTTTCATTTTGGGCATACCTTTATGGTTTCCATTATGGGTAAACGCGATATCTTCATTTAAGGAAGTGCGGACTACCGCCCCCTCAAAGTGATTTGATTCATTAAATACCATATGTGGGACGTATAAAGGATGGAACTATCATATTATATGTGATATTATACTGGAATTATAATATACCTTTATATCATTATTATTCCATTCTATAAAATACGAAATAGAAATGAAAGTAGCGTTCATGCGTACGTACGGCTTACCGTCTCCATGAACGGTGCATTTCATTTCTTACCTCTAAATGATTATGTAATGTTATAAATGCATGAATGTACTGGATATATATGACATATATTATATCTAAATCATGAATACAATACTGAATATAATAAACATTTGTCCACACGAACAACATGTAATTGTAAGAAGTCCACTTTCGACTTAAGAACCAAATATCGACAAAACAATCATTATTAACTTAATGATTACATATTGTTTATAACATGGTAATAAGTGATATAAAAGGAATAATGAACTTGAAAAAGGTTATTAAGGAAGTAGAAATTAACTCAAGTTTATTATTCAGGAGATTAAAGAACGATCGAGTCAAGTCGGACCCGAGGTAAGGGATCTTACTCCTCTCTTTCTTTTTAAGTACACTCTTTTATGTCATTCATTTTAAAGCTCATATTTCTTGTTATTGGGATGATCTTTTATATTAATCCTACTGTAATTTTTATGTTCATGTGATGAGAGACCCTATTCTCTCTCATCAATCCATTTTGGAAGTTTTTATTGGCGCCGTTAGGCTGCCGAACTTTCGTAAGAGATCTAACTTTTCTCTTTCTTTTTAAGTACTCTCCTTTATGTCACTTCTTTTAATCTCTTATTTGTAATGTTGGGGGATGTTCTTTTATATTCCTCTTTCTGTACATTATATTTTAATGTGATGAGATACCCTATTTGATCTCATCAATCCATATTCTGAAATTTTATGTGGCGTCGTTAGGCTGCCGAGTTTTCGTGAGGGATTTTTCATCTCACTTTTATTCCCGTGAGATTTATGCTACATTTTCCACAAATTCCATTGAGTGGTGTATGTACTGCCCATTATTATACTCTTTGTGTAATATAATTTCATTTATGAGTATTTATATCAATGATCTATTGTCCTTCTTTCATGGGGTGTATGTTTTGAAAGATACCCAAGTCGGTAAGGGAACCTTTCACCCTCCTCTTTTTTAAAAGACTTTTTTTGTTGGGTCTTTTAATTTGCATATTTTTATGTTGGGATATGTTGTCATATATCCTTATTGATGTAAATTTTATGTCCAAGTGATGAGATACACTTTTTATCTCTCATCAACTCATTTTGATGTGATGCCGTTAGGCTGTCAAGGGAACTTTTTAACCCAATTTCGATTTCTTTGGGTTCAACATGTAGTCATTGAATATGTCATCCATTGAATATGTGTGAATGACCTTTTATTGTTTTAAAATTAATATCCACTTATATTGTGTGTATTTATATTTGTCACACATATTTTTGAGATTGATTTGTCCTTAATTTAAGGATACCTTCTTTATAAGGGATTTCATCACATTTGACATTTCTATTGAGGGTTCATTGTTGTTATGCACCAATTCACTCTTATATGGTGTATATACTGTCATTTGGAGTATTATATCATCAATCCATTTATTCTCATGATATTATAAAGTTCTGACTAAATGTTATTCCTCAATTATTGTATTCAAGTGTCTCTAATTTTGGTAAAACCCATTTAACCAAAATATCGTTTTAAATGTTTTAATTATTTGTTCTTATTAATATCCATGTTTTCAAAATGGTTTTAAGGATTTATTTATATGGATATTAATGGTTTAAAATTTTAAGCTTCAAGGTGGTATGGGACACTTTGATTCAAAAATCTCTTTATTAAATGTTTTCAATGGTTTTGGAAATGGTTTCTTTTTGAATGGATTCAATATTTCAATATACTAAAATGTTATATTGTGATTGAAATGTGGAAATGTTATGTTTCCTTTATGCATGTTTTATGTGACACATTTATGTTATGGTTCTTGGGCATTGTTATGAAAACGGGTGGTTCCGTGATAAACTAAGGGCGGGTGAGCCCGTTATAGCTCTCCAATGTATTGGGTAACGCGAAGGAGTGAAACGTTAAGGTTTCTCCGAAGAGATTTAGGGAATATACTGTGATGGGTATTCCAAACGTAACCAAGAGGGTTACTCCCCACGTAAGAATGTTATGAATTCCTCAAGTTACCTTTATGTCTTATGTTTTCTATGATTTATTCATGGTTTGATGAGGTATGTTAAAGTGCCTATGTTTTATGGGTAAAGTATGATTTCATTCTTATGTATATATGAACTCATGTTTCCTTTCCATATTTTTATAACCCTTACTGAGCTTTTTATGCTCATCCCAAGTTTTTGAAATGTTTTTCACAGTTCAAGGGAAAGGTACATGATGTGATGATAGTGTCAAGGATGTGTCAAGAAAGAATCCGTGTTATATTTTAAATATGTTTCCGTTGATGGGAAGAATGAATACTGTCTTTTTTGTAACCACTTTGTTTAAATGTGGAATGTAATGCAAGTTTCATGATCTAATTCTCTAAAACTCTAAACCTGAAAAGATCCTCAATGTGTAATCTTGTAATAACTCAAGATTAAGTAAGGTTTAAGGCTGGGGCCTTATAGTTGGTATCAAAGGTCGGTTTAGATAACTTTAGAGGTTAGGGTATTCTTTAAGCATAAGTGGCATTACCATAATGGTTAGGATTTCAGAAAGAGTCCTAGTTTTAGATAAAGTGAATGAGTAAGTATATCTTAGTGTTTATCTTACTCATTAGTACATGATGGTTTTTTTGATATACTCACACTGACCTTTTTGGTTTTAGTAAATGGCTGGATCTAGCAGGCACCAAAGTAACAGTGGATGTGAAGGAAACTGTGATAGTTTTTTGAGCAAGCAACTGAATGATATGGGAGCTACAATGAGAACTCTTGTGATTATCCTCAACCAACTATCTAGAGTCATGATTGACCACCTAAACCTTGGAGATTTCTCTAAGACGTCATATATTCAAGAAACAAATCCCTACGGAAGTACAGGTAATAATCATAAAGGTAAGTGTGTTCAAAAACCTATGTGTCAAAGATGTGGAAAGAAACACCTAGGAAAATGTTTCAAAAGGACAGAAATATGCTATAGATGTGGAAATGAAGGTCATAAAGCAAGAACCTGCCATGGAAAAAGGAAGCATCCAGTTGACTCGAAGAAAGGGAAAGAAGTTCTTTCTGAGGGATCAATTGAATGTTTTAAATGTGGTGTGCATGGTCATTATGCAAACACATGTCCTATGAAGAAGTTTCGTGAATGGGGTCACCAAGAGCGTACCAATATTCGTTTACCAATACCTAATGCCATTCTGATTGAGGATGAAGAAACTGACAATGACCAAACAAAGGTATGTACTATTTCATGACTATTGTTTTCCTATTTTGGAATCTTAGGATATGATTCATGATTTTGTTTGTAGGAAATAGGTATTTCAGAATAATTTGGAAAGGAATGGATAATGGATCATGAATAATGTTGAATGAGTAAGATGTCAACATATAAGGGCTTCAAGAGTTATGGTAAAATTCTTAAGAGTATTAAGTCTCTTTTGATGATGGGGTTACATTAGAAGAATTTTTATATTATGTGTAACCCTGATGTTTAATATAGGAAAATTTTATTCAAGTAATAGTTATCTTTTCTTTTGTGGACATAGTTATAAAGAACCATTTGGGTTTATATGATCCTTACTTTTGAGGTAATTATGGGTTATTATATGATATGCTGGAAAATGAAAAGCATGAGATAAACTTGAGGTTACAATATATTATGATCATTTTTGATGATTTTATCTCTTTTGGGTAATGTTTTAAGAATTATATAGTTTTGGAAAAAGGACAACACGCAGACCGTGTGACAACCCGTCGCGTCGGACAAAGCTGCGGGAATCGAACCCACAACCAAAGTGCGACTGGTAGTTATCGCCTACCACTGGACTACGTGAAGTTCCTGGTTAGTTTGACTGATTCTTTTTATTTATATGATTTTATGAATTAAGAGTAAGTTGATTTTGGTTTATTTATGAAAATGATTAGCCTATCATAGAGGATATGTGATTAGGTTAATTACTTTTCAATACGAGACTTTAGGAGAAACTGATGTTGTTTGGAGATAAATGTTACGATTTAACTTGGAAGACTATGTGACTAAATCCTTCAAATATTTGGGTTTCAATCTTAGTTTGGTTTACTTTGAATAATTTTATGGACAAATTGATTATAGAATGGTCCTCGTTGAACTTTGGGTTTTTTTGGACAAATTTTGGAGGTTAAGAATAGATTTTCTTTTTATAAAGGGTTATCCTTTTCTGGATTATCTGATCTTGTACTAACCTTTTGGTTTTGGTTTTGGTTAAAGCCTAAATAAATGGGAAGTATATAGTTCTCTTTTGTGGATTAGGTGATTCTCTAGAAGTTGATTATAGTACTCTTAATGCGAACAAGTCTCCCTAAATACTCGTCTTTTGGAAAAAATATGAGTTTGATTAAGGAATCTAGTAAAAGTTGAAAGTCAACATGATAAGTGATTATGTTTCCTTATGAATAAATTCCTCAATAAAAAGTAACTTAAAACAAAAATGTTGTCTATTAACTTTTCCAATTAGGGAACCCAACACCGTTTAACCCATCACAAGTTTGTGATTTTCTCATTGTTAACTTTCTCCTAAACATGTTTTCTATCACTCTCCATCAGAACATGACCCTATGTTTTCTCCTCCATGTCCATGTTTTCCTACATGGAGTCCTAGTATGGGTTAACTTGGGTGACCTTTGTACTTATCTTCCTTTATTTTAAAGTGGTTCTTTTACCGACTCTTGTTCCGATGTGGGACTTTCAAGGATGTTTCCAAGAGCAATTTTAGAATTGCGAGGACGCAATTCCCAAAAGGGGGGAAGGATGTAACACCCCAGGTAAATAAAGAATATGACATTTTCATATTTATCCATATTTGTGAATAAAATATTGATATGACTTTAAAGGGGACTCTATGCTCGATGGCGTACCCAACACGCAACAACGAGTTTCTTGGGAATCTTACGTTGCACTCTAATGATAAAATAATATTATTTTAAATGGTAGTTAACATGTAGCCGTTGTAAGGGAGATAATGGATAGAAATAAATAAAATATGATTATATATGTTTTTAAATGTTTTTACATTTATACAATAAAAGATAAAGGCTTAAAATACGGAAAGAATTCAATTTTAGGCGTATATGCCCTAGTTTTCCCTAAAGGTTCACTTGTCGCCTTTTGATGGCGAACCGTCATTAAATATAGTTTTGATCACTCTTATACATTATTTTGGACCAAATAAAACTCTTATTAAGAATCGGGACATCAAATTTTACTTTGTGTAATTTTTTGGTTTTTTTTCCGATAAAGTTTATTTTTTAATGAATAGTGTAAAATGTTGTGTTTTAATTCAAAACCTCTTTTTAATCTAATTTATTTATATGATTAGATAATATTTTGAATTGGTTTTAAAGTGAAATTAGAAAATATTTTTACCATTAAATCCAATAGTGGTCGTTGGAATTAATTTCACTTTGAAATTGGACTTAAACTAGTGTCAATCTTTTGATACTTATTGTTTCATAAAAACACGCTATTTGTCATGACTGCGGGAATTAATTATTAAATTAATTAATGTGACTTATATGTTTTGAATTTTTTAAAACGGACTTCATTTTTGAATTCAGAATATCAAATATAGCTTAGGGTGAATTTTTGGGATTTTTCTAAAAAACTTCAATTTTTGATGAATAGTGAAACCACTAAGTGGTACTTATAAAAACTGATTTTTCCGTTTAAATGGATTTTTGCCATCTTTGTGTTTTAAATTTCAAAAATACGACATACATGGTTGTCATTAATAAGTAAAATGTGGTTCAATGGGATAAAAATAATTTTTTGGTGAATAGTAACTTATTAAGTTTTTAATCGCGATTAGTGGTAATTAGTGTAGTTTAAGGTAAAAATGATATTATAAGAATGTGAAAACACCATGACACTTGTCCTACACCTATTGGGTGAGTCATGGCCGACCAAGAAAAGCCATGGGCCAACTTGGGGACCCCATGGAGCCACTTTAGTTGGAAAATGACAATAATATATTTTTATTTAATGTTAAAATTAAATTGACACAAACATGAGTTGTTTTACTAAAACAGTTTTTAAGTAGGGTTACACAAGTCCAAATTTTGATTATAAATAGTCATTGGAAAGATAAAACGATTTCCTACATCATAGTATGTTTTTTATAATTTTTAGACATTAAATAAATTAAATTATTTATGACATAATAATGATGCAGTGATGACATCATTATTTGACGATTTAAATAAAATGGAAAGATAATGTAAAACCTATGAACTACACATGTCCAAAACTTATTGGATGGGTGGATTTCGAACCCTTATCACATTATACACGAATTATATCAATGTGGGACCTTTTAAAACCGAAACACATTTTCAAATAAAGTAATATTTCTTACTTTCCAAAAGTGCCCCTCCCCTCCTCTTATAAAAGGCCCCCACCTCTACCTCATTTCACACACTCCTCAAGCCTTTGGCTCGGCCAACCCCTTCCCATTTACTCTATACACATCCCTCTACTCATCCTATAGGATTCCATTTGGGCATAATCCTTTCAAAGAAATCCTTTAGGCTCAAATCAAAAGGAGTTACACTTTTAAAGGTAATTCATTCTCTCATGTTCATTTGTTTTATTTTGATTATACAACCCCCTAAACTCTTTTTATTTATTTCTTTTGTAACAACACCAGTATCTTAAATATACTAGGATGTTGTTATAATATTTATTCGAGCTACACTTTCACACAACTACATCAAATGGTTAAAGAACATACAGTTTCCGTGGATGGCGGAATTCTGCCTCCCGAAACGATGATTGTTCAATACTCATCTAACACCTTCAAAGGTGACCATTATGATGTCACTATTTTTATATATGATATATAATATGTTTATGTTTTCCTTAAGCTTCTGTTTTTTTCATTTTGGGCATACCTTTATGGTTTCCATTATGGGTAAACGCGATATCTTCATTTAAGGAAGTGCGGACCACCGCCCCCTCAAAGTGATTTGATTCGTTAAATACCATATGTGGGACGTATAAAGGATGGAACTATGATATTATATATGATATTATACTGGAATTATAATATACCTTTATATCATTATTATTCCATTCTATAAAATACGAAATAGAAATGAAAGTAGCGTTCATGCGTACGTACGGCTTACCGTCTCCATGAACGGTGCATTTCATTTCATACCTCTAAATGATTATGTAATGTTATAAATGCATGCATGTACTGGATATATATGACATATATTATATCTAAATCATGAATAAAATACTGAATATAATAAACATTTGGCCACACGAACAACATGTAATTGTTAGAAGTCCACTTTCGACTTAAGAACCAAATATCGACAAAACAATCATTATTAACTTAATGATTACATATTGTTTATAACATGGTAATAAGTGATATAAAAGGAATAATGAACTTGAAAAAGGTTCTTAAGGAAGTATAAATTAACTCAAGTTTATTATTCAGGAGATTAAAGAACGATCGAGTCAAGTCGGACCCGAGGTAAGGGATCTTACTCCTCTCTTTCTTTTTAAGTACACTCTTTTATGTCATTACTTTTAAAGCTAATATTTCTTGTTATTGGGATGATATTTTATATTAATCATACTTTATTTTTTATGTTCATGTGATTAGAGACCCTATTCTCTCTCATCAATCCATTTTGGAAGTTTTGATTGGCACCGTTAGGCTGCCGAACTTTCGTAAGAGATCTAACTTCTCTCTTTCTTTTTAAGTACTCTCCTTTATGTCACTTCTTTTAAGCTCCTATTTGTAATGTTGGGGGATGATCTTTTATATTACTCTTGATGTACATTATATTGTAATGTGATGAGATACCCTATTTGATCTCATCAATCCATATTCGGAAGTTTTATGTGGCGCCGTTAGGCTGCCGAGTTTTCGTGAGGGATTTTTCATCTCACTTTTATTCCTGTGAGATTTATGCTACATTTGCCACAAATTCCATTGAGTGGTGTATGTACTTCCCATTATTCTACTCTTTGTGTAATATACTTTCGTTTATGAGTATTTACATCAATGATTTATTTTCCTTCTTTCATGGGGTGTATGTTTTGAAAGATACCCAAGTCGGTAAGGGAACCTTTCACCCTCCTCTTTTTTAAAAGACTTTTTTTGTTGGGTCTTTTAATTTGCATATTTTTATGTTGGGATATGTTCTCATATATCCTTATTGATGTAAATTTTATGTCCAAGTGATGATATACACTTTTTATCTCTCATCAACTCATTTTGATGTGATGCCGTTAGGCTGTCAAGGGAACTTTTTAACCCAATTTCGATTTCTTTGGGTTCAACATGTAGTCATTGAATATGTCATCCATTGAATATGTGTGAATGACATTTTATTGTTTTACACTTAATATCCACTTATATTGTGTGTATTTATATTTGTCACACATATTTTTGAGATTGATTTGTCCTTAATTTAAGGATACCTTCTTTATAAGGGATTTCATCACATTTGACATTTCTATTGAGGGTTCATTGTTGTTATGCACCAATTCACTCTTATATGGTGTATATACTGTCCTTTGGAGTATTATATCATGAATCCATTTATTCTCATGATATTATAAAGTTCTGACTAAATTTTATTCCTCAATTATTGTATTCAAGTGTCTCTAATTTTGGTAAAACCCCTTTAACCAAAATATCGTTTTAAATGTTTTAATTATTTGTTCTTATTAATATCCATGTTTTCAAAATGGTTTTAAGGATTTATTTATATGGATATTAATGGTTTAAAATTTTAAGCTTCAAGGTGGTATGGGACAATTTGATTCAAAAATATCTTTATTAAATGTTTTAAATGGTTTTGGAAATGGTTTCTTTTTGAATGGATTCAATATTTCAATATACTAAAATGTTATATTGTGATTGAAATGTGGAAATGTTATGTTTCCTTTATGCATGTTTTATGTAACACATTTATGTTATGGTTCTTGGGCATTGTTATGAAAACGGGTGGTTCCGTGATAAACTAAGGGCGGGTGAGCCCGTTATAGCTCTCCAATGCATTGGGTAACGCGAAGGAGTGAAACGTTAAGGTTTCTCCGAAGAGATTTAGGGAATATACTGTGATGGGTATTCCAAACGTAACCAAGAGGTTTACTCCCCACGTAAGAATGTTATTAATGCCTCAAGTTACCTTTATGTCTTATGTTTTCTATGATTTATTCATGGTTTTATGAGGTATATTAAAGTGCCTATGTTTTATGGGTAAAGTATGATTTCATTCTTATGTATATATGAACTCATGTTTCCTTTCTATATTTTTATAACCCTTACTGAGCTTTTTATGCTCATCCCAAGTTTTTGAAATGTTTTTCACAGGTCAAGGGAAAGGTACATGATGTGATGATAGTGTCAAGGATGTGTCAAGAAAGAATCCGTGTTATATTTTAAATATGTTTCCGTTGATGGGAAGAATGAATACTGTATTTTTTGTAACCACTTTGTTTAAATGTGGAATGTAATGCAAGTTTCATGATCTAATTCTCTAAAACTCTAAACCTGAAAAGATCCTCAATGTGTAATATTGTAATAACTCAAGATTAAGTAAGGTTTAAGGCTAGGGCCTTATAGCATGTGACCAAGACGAGGATTGAGATGGTTATGAGTTTCTTTAATCTATTTTTTACTTTTGGTACATGCTATATTTATTACTACAATGTATCCTAATTTCTTTTTTCCTGAGAATACGTGACATGTATCATTACCTTTGGTATGATATGACATATAGTTATTTTATTTTCATTCTCCCACTATTTAATTTTGTTATGGTATTACTTTATCCGTTGTGGTAGTGTTATTGTTTCTGATATGTTACACTCTAACAATGAGAGAATAGTTTCCCTATTAACAAACCTAGGCCCTCATAGCTAGTCAGCAACCTCTGGAGTTCAGGGAAATACACTTGGGGCTATGTGGGAAACCGCGTATGGGGAAAATTAAATTGGCATCCAAACTCAAGAAATTACAATATTATTATTTCTTGTTCTACCTTTTATATATATAATTACCAAATATCACTTGATCTAGTGGATGGTTCAGAAACCCACCACAAAAAAACACACCAGCTGAGACTGGCAAACCTGCTCACCCCCGATCATGCAACCATGTACACCTTCATGCACACCATGAATGTATTTATTTAGAAGCTATGTTTTCACACTCCTGTGGTTTATCCAAGAACTCCTTATGGGTTCTATATGATACTCAACTCCATGGGATGTCCAGGTAGACTAAATCCCATGTGGTTTACCCCTAGGTTCTCACATATGTTGTTGAGGTTGTTCTTTTTTAACTTATTATTGGTCATGTTTTTTGGTAAAATCTCAGAAATAATTATTCAAATATTTAACAAAATTTCCAAATAAATCTCAGCATGAAATTCCATATCAACATACTTAGAAATCCTCTTCATACAATCCTATGGAAATTAATATTTTTATTTCATTTTATCCTCCTTCTTCATTGTGAAGAAATAATATTTTCCATGATCATATTTAATCTCTTATTTTATTTTTAGAATTTATATTCCAAATAACTTCCACATTAATGAAAATAAATTCTTCCCATCTTATTTATTGTATAAAATGATGTTTCATGTTAAATAACTTAGTGGAACATGTTCTATACATTAAGAATAGTGAAATGATCATCATAATGATAAACTCAAAGTCTTTAAAATAACCTCTTTAAGAAAATATAAAATGATTTATTTTCACTTTGTTCATTCATATAAGTTATATTATATTTGTTATAAATATTGAATATCATGTATACTTTAGAAGAAATTCATGTATCTTGTGTCTTTATAACTTCATCAACATATTGGAATCAGTTAAATCTTTTGATTTCATTGGTCTCCATTGAAAACCAATAACAAACATTGGAAAAAAATATAACTCTTACAAAAATTTATATCTTCACTAACAACATTTATCAAGAATGATATGTCATTTGGATGTATTATCTAGTGTTATGATAATTTTCATTTTATAAAGGATAATATAGTCATTTATTATATTATTTATTTTACATAGGAATGTTTTAAGATTGATTTTTTTTCTTGATGCACCATTCCTTTGATTAGATTGTGTCCTGATTCATTAGAGAGTTCTATTGTAATGCCCTGACCCATGTGCCTCTATATCTAGTGCTCCGGTCTATTTAACCACATGACCTCATGTTCACCTTCCAATATTCTAGAGGCTACTAACTACTAGAGAGTGTCTAAGGAAACAATCTAAAGATTTACCCTCTTTATCAGAGTAATCTATTATAGATAAAATAATAAATAATTATAAAAATATAAAAAATGATGATGAAACCCGCATAAAGTATCTAAATGCCATATATTCCTACAAACAAATAGTAAATATGTCATTTAATGTCATACAGTTCAAAATATAAAGAAAAACTGTAAATAATGACTCACTGAAGAATCTCTAACTTTGGTTCCAACACCAACTCTATTTCCCTCATCCGTGCACATCTCTAAGACCCAAATAAAACCCCTATAATAGGACCCTTTCAAATGTCCTAGTCTGAAACCATGAAATTTTTTCAGGTACCCAATGGTGGCCCGAACAGGGTTTGAGTACAACTCAGTAGACCACCACCAATGTTGTCCACAAAATATCAATTCTATAATTTTGTATGAATAAGTTTGCTAATAAATGAAGTAAACAATATATAAATTAATATCCAATTTTTAACAAGATTAGAATTAACAACTTAGACTATTATTTCTCTTCATTACCTACATCCAACAAACCTACTTCGTCCCATGATGGTCATATAATATATGTAAGGGGATTCAAGTTCCCCACATCATAGGGGAAATCATTTCCAAAAAATACATATCTACATACCTCAAAGCCTCAGTCCAGGTAATGATATCATTTCCAAATGTTTGGATCTTAGAGAATTAGTCCAAAATCCTACCCCATGAGATACATTGGTGGGGCCTTGATTATCAATACATCATGACTCGTAAGATTATATACTCTTCCCAATAACCCACTAATATCATTTACCCACATAGACGTGCTTAATTAATCATCTATAAAATTTAACAATTAAATTCCATAACTCATTTAACTATTTTATCATAGGCCAAACACTCCCCCCCCCTCATTCCAAATTAACATGATAAAAAAATATCATTGTTTTAATCTTCAAACCCAATCAATTAAACATTTAAAAACTCAATTCCATGTTCATGGGAGAGGCACCACCCATGGTTTCCCTTTTTTTGTTGGTCTAATCATTCTAAATGGATCCCACAAGAATAATGAGGGGTATAAGACACCCAATTTTATCATTTCATACCAATGGATTCAATACACTAAAAAAAGACACAAATTCAAGACCACATACACAAAAATTAGTGATCAAGACAATGGGATATAACTTGTACACCACCGACATCAAGTACAGAGAAAATCGGTCTATTAACAATAGTTCGTAATCTGAACATAAATAACCTTAAATTAAAAAACATATAATCTACAAGAAAAACTGGGTTTTAGAGTCATTGTAAGAAGAATAATAAGAATGATTACACATGAACACTTCCAAAAAATGGAGGAAATGTGTGTGTTAGATTCACCTTGATCTTCGATTCTCACCCAATGACACTTCAAATGGACAAGAATTACAAGAGAATATTCTTGGAGAGAATGGGGTAAATAGTTCATCACCTAGGATGTTGTAGGATGAAGTAGGGTAAAATAATTTTATAATATTTAATGATAGAGGGGAGAAAATGTGAAATTTTCCACTTTTTAAATGGCACAAATTTCAAGCACATGGTTGTCAAAACCATGTGCCAAAAATGTGGCATCCTATTTCCAAGAGGGGGATAAGAAACATTGTCCATCTAGGAAACCTACATGGTTTGGAAAATTGTTCGGAGGTGGTGCGCCTGCCTTTCTTGAAGGGAGTTTGGACACACGGTTTCCTAGGACAAGGTGCATGGTTATCTCTAACCATGATCTAATCATGAGTTATTCAGTGGGTGTCCTATTTTATCCCACATTCACAAATTGAACCCCCGAGACACTCCCAATCACTCTTGTATTCTTGGGAATAATATTATAAAACATTTTAAATGGAGATAAACCAAAAATTATAATGGAAACACACCTTATAAAATCTCAGGATCTTATAGGTCTTCTTTAATTGGTCTCAACATTTATGACATTATGAATGTTACTATGTTACCCATGATCTTGACCATGTCATAGTTATTTTTTCCTTGAATATTTGGTGGCACTACATTATTAGTGAGAGCTTTATAGTCATCATAGATCAAAATATTGTGTGATATATCTTATCCTATCACAATTAGAAGTAGAAATAATGGTGGTGGATAATAATTATTATGGTATAAAGACATTGAGTTTTGTAATAAACCTGATAAATAAATTTTTTTTTCAAATTCATTGATTAAGAATACTTTTTTTGATGTTGTTCACGAGTCTAAGGATAATTGAATTCTGATGGAGGAGCTTGTTTTAATTCACCTAGAAATAGAGGAAATTTATGATAGTGGGTTTCTCTACCAGATGACCAAGTTGCAATACTTGTTGAAATTGGTGAAGGAATCAAAATTGGGTGATTTGGAGGTGGTGGTTTAGTGGGACCATGTTGTTTATTGGTATTAACCTAAAGGATGGTATGAAGATTATCATTAGTTGGTGTTGTTACAAGGGAGTCTCATCATTCCATTAGTGATGCAGGATGTGAATATTTATGATTTTCATAGGTCTCCCTTGGTAATGAATCATCATGTTTATAAGATGTATCATAAAATGAGGGGATAGTTATGGTGGTAATGGATAAAGTGATTGGTCACAAATTTTCAATACCAATGTTTTGACTAGTGAAATGTGAAAGAGAAACATATTGTTCTGGGTGAGTTTATTCAACAACTAGATGTTCTTATTTGAATATTGGAGTGTATTTAGATGGATTTTTTAAACTAGATTACCTTAATATTAGTATTTATATGATGTTATCTATCTTTTTTTTATTTTATGATGTCGGATAACTAATTATTGATTAAGTAGTTAGGTGTGGGGGATGTCTTATGGAGGAAGTATTTGGAGGAGATTTTGAGGATCTATTGTGTTTTGAGGATGATCATATGTAATCATGATTCTTGTTTCACCTCTCAGGTGTAGAGAGGTCCACATAATGATTTTATTATTATTTTCTAATTAGAATATATTTTCATCTGTATAATGTTATTCAGATTTTGTGGACTATAAAAAACATTAGAATAATACTATGTGTATGCATTCTAGATTTTAGAGGTTAATGGGTGAAACACCAACCATTGGTTAAGTTTTCTTATAATGATATTTTTCACTCAACCATTGTTATATCTCTATTTTAAGCACCGTGTCACTTACCATGTAGATCTCTATTCTTTTGGACTGAGGATTTAAGGTCAAAAACTAATGGATCTAAATTCGTACAGATCGTGAAAGAGAATGTTCAAGTGATTTGGGATAAGATGAATGAAAATTTAGATCCAAGGAAGTACTATGTTGATCATAAGAGGATAAAACTATTGTTTTAAATTGAATATCATGTATACATGATGGTATATCATCATCATGGGAAGTGGTGGTTCGATCGTATGATTAATCTTTCTCCCTGATTTTTTGGGCCTTTCAAGTGGTTCCAATGAATTAGTGAATTTTTTTATCGATTAAAACATATTACACAGATGGATTATGTTCATGAAATATTCAATATGTCACATATTAACTTATAACTTAATTATGAATCCCATTTCATTCACTAGAGTGAGTTCAATGTTGAAGATGTTATGATTTTTTAGGAATGATCTATCAATATTATAGCCCATAAGTAGAAGGTATTGTGTGGGTGTTTAATTCCTTTGGTTTGTGTGTTATGGTTACATGGTATATTAGAATATATAATTTTAGAATATGAGTAAAATATTCATGATAAATATCCTTATTTTTTGTATGATTTATTTTTTGGGATGATATGTATGGAATTAGACTAATTATTAAGATGATTGATGATTCTATCTGATTTTTTATCATTCCTTAAGTTGGGTTGGTTGTGCTCTTTTTAGAAAAATATCTGTTATTTAGAGGTAACTAATTGTGTGTTTTATTTATTATGAACACATTTCTAGGACCTTCTCAGATTTTTTTTCATTCTCTATGATGAGAATCATTTGGGAAGTCTCTGATGTAGGGGGATATGATTTTAACAAACCCTAACTTTGTAGTTCTCAAGTGTTTAGGGTTTGGTGAGTGCATGGTTGTTTTCTTGGTTGATATGGAAGTATTTTGGAGGGTTTTTAAAAAGATAACACCGTAAAGGATAAGTCTCGGTGTGATGGTTGTGTCTTGACATGAGAAAATGTCACGGTTTGAGGGTGTCTTCTATGAGTGTTACAAAATCATTTGTTTGAGTGGGGATTTGATGGTTTCTTTTTTTTGTTCAGGTTTCACCATGATGATTTAAATTCATAGAATTTTGGAAGTTGGTGGTATCATATTAGTTTCTTACATATTGGTTTTATTTGATTTGTAAAACTAAAAAACATTATATTTTAGGGGAAAACCATACATATGGGTAAAATACTCTTAGTTATTTCCTTTACCACTTTTATTTCCAAGGAGTGGTGGTTTGGTCACCGCCCAAATGACCATTATGTATCAATATGACCCTTGAATAATATTTTCTCATACCATGATCAAATGTTTTGTGATTTGAATCTATATTTTGAGTTCCTCAGTTCGGCGTTTTAGGAATCTAGGGTTCCATATTGCATAAGACACATCATGGTTTTTATCTGGGGTCGAGTTGGTTGAGGGTGATGGATTGGGAACAAATTATGTTAATTGGGTGTTTGATAATTGTGGTGTGAAACCCTTACTTATAACAGGAACCATTTTATATTCATCAAATATTTTATCGCGGACCTTGGGAGATAAGGGGAACTGCATGTGGGTAACACATCATGATCCTTGGATCCTGGTCTGTCATGCTGTGATGAATACTTCTCCCACCATCATGTAGTGTATTATAGGATTCTCTATAAATTTTAGATACCTCTAAAATAAATTCTATTTATCCAATATTCTCTGAAATCTATGGGTTTTTTGGACAAATTTTGGATGAACCTATAATTTTTTATTGATCCATTAAGCCCTTACTTATGAAATAACTACCTTTAATCCAAGGTATCAATTTTTTCCATTTCTATTCATCATTGTTCATCTATTCTTTCACACTTAAACGAAAAATTATATATTATCCTCAATTTTTGTGGTTTTATATCAATAATTTTTAGATAATTGTTGATGGATTATTTCTTTATGATTCATGGGATTATTGTAATGGTTTGTAATTGTCTTCTCTGCCCATCATTCAATTCTAGTATGGTGATCATTCAATGTTTATATAATGGTAAGGGATTTGATCATTCTAAATAAATTATATCTAAATGTTGGATTATACTAATTTGGACTCTAATAGGTAAGTATATGATATTAAACTAATAAGATAATAACCCATAATTGAATAATTAGAAGGTATGGTGTAGCGTCACATATGATTATGGTATTTTTTATGTTATTTTATGAATTATAATCTCTCAAAAGCGGTACTTTTATGATTATGAATTATTTCCTCCACACATTTTATATGATTTTACTATTGAAAAAACATTAATTTGGTAATACAAGGTGTTTAATGAACAATGAATTAATTTACATTATTATTCATTCTTATAAATATTTACCTTGATTAATCATTTTTTAGTATATTTATTTAGATTCTTAAAATTTTTATTAATTTTTTATTAGTTACATTACGTTATAAATTTTTCTCATAAATAAATTATTAATATATATGGATATGAATGATAATGATTTTTGGAATTAATAGTTGTGGCTGAATATTTTTGTTCCTTGTTTGCTAGAAGCATCCAGACACTGATTGAATCATCATTGATTGCTACTTATAATTTATGTTTCAAGAATTATGATTTAATATTTTATGTATATATATTATAATATTAATACTTTTCTATGAGTTATTATGGATCCTATTAAGTTGTTTAAAATGAAGTGGGTGGATCAATTATGATTACATTGTGGTGGTGGATTGAAGTGTTTGATGGTAGGATGGTATAGATAGTGTCGAAAGATGATGGGACTGATGTTGGGATGTTACAATATAGATGGGAGCCCTATTTTTTCATTTTTTTTCTTAATGCAATAATTATTTTTCGATTCTATTTATTTCTTATTCCATTTCTAATATATCCCTCCTTAATGTAGATATATTTGTATCTTAGTACATGAGACTATAGGATGGTAATTGATTAATGAATTAACTAGAGGGAAGTTTTGGAAATCTTATATTATAAGGTGAATAAAAATGATTAAGAATCCAATGTTTATTAATTAAAAATTTTGTATAATATTTATATGTTAATAAGTATAAGTTATAGATTAGAGTAAAATATTAAAAGAGAATGGTTTTGGAAACTAGAATTAGAGTTTTGAATTATAAAATCATATTGTCCTCAGTTGAGTAATGAGAAATTATAAACAAAAATTAATGATGGTACATTATATAATATTTTAATATTAGTAATGGTGAATGGATAATGATTGTATTATACCTTTGATGATTTTTTTCTTATTAAAAAGTTAGATTCTTAGTCTTTGATAATCAGAAAAGGGTTTACATGTGTGAAAATTATTATATTTAACGTCTTAAGAAGGTTTGTTTCCCATAGAATAGTTTTGAGATATTATATGCTTTATGTTATATTTTTATTACAATTAAAAATCTATTTTTATTGGGGAAAATAATGCATATACTTTACCATAGGGTTCGGTTGTTTTCCCAATATCTAGGGGGTCGAGGATACTGATGGTTTACTACTCCTCATACCATTATATCTCTTCTAGATGTAGTTAGTTCATAAGTATATCTAGGATATATTTTCTTAATAACACAGGATATGAACTCATACATGCTACAGTGGATTATAGATATGACATACATGTATATGTGGTTTGTGGTGGCACAAGGTTATAGTTTATACATGTGTATAGGCTATAATGGTTTATGGTCATTAAATGTTGTGAGAAACATTGATGGATCCTCTGAGTGGCATCATTCCCTTTCCTCCTCACTGTTAGGGATTTTTGGGGGCTATTTGCAGGGAGATGCTGGTGCGCCGCCCTCTGGCATCATCTCCCCCATCTCCATTCCTCCTCCTAGACACAAACTCCCTTGGTGTTCTTTCATGGGGTGGTGTTTTTCTCTTTCTCTATTATAGGTTTGTTTTTCTATTGGTGGAAATATAATTGGAAGGGGTTGGTGGACCTTGGGTGTTTTTCCCTCTCTATTAAAACCTCGGCTAGTTTCATCATTGCTCAAGCCTTCAGATCCTATACAAATATCCTTGTTGGTTCGCTGCGATGGTTTCTCATAGGCTTGGGATGTGTGGGTCATCTGGTCTTTAGTACCCCAAGAGGTGAGTCTATTATGGCCTTAATATGTGATGTGGAATTCTTTGTTGGTGGTTTCTTTGTGTGGTGTTCTTTCTCCTTGGTGATGGGGTCTTCAGATCGGGATATGGTTCTAGTGGTAGTCTCTCAGTAGAATCTCTGTCTGATCTTTTCATTGCTCTGGCTTCATGCTCCTCTCGCTGCTCTCCCCATTGGTTGGCCATGTGGGTATCAAGAAATCTCTAGGATGTGCGTTTGTTAGGCCTTGGTGTTCTAGAAGAATACCCCAGATCCTATCCCATGTTGTGGCGGTTCCTGGTTAATAGTGTTCTTCATTGTGGTTGGTGGTGGATTGATGGTTTGTTTATCTTCATGATTCACTGATTGTTCTGCTCTGGTGTGTGTATTTTGGTTGGCATCATTCTCCGTGTTTGCGGCGGTGATGTGGATTCGGTTGGTTGTTTTTTGTGGTTTTGGCGGCGACGTCTGTGGTGGTCAAGTAAATGGTGGATCTCCATTTAAGATTGTTTGGGTACCAAAGGTATTGGTCGTTTGAGTGTGGTGGTGCTGAGGTGTGGTGGTGGACGTTCATGATGATTCATTGTTGTCGATGATGTGATTTTACAAAGTTGAAAAGATGGCGGTGTGGTCAGTTTCTCAGACAGTGTGTGGCAAGTGTGGCTAGTCTCGGTTTTTTTATTCAGTGGTGGCATTGATTTTTGATTTGGGGATTTTGATTTATGTTTTGGGTGGGACATTTGGTGTTTTGTTTTTTGGTTTTGGTTTGATTTTTTTTCATGTTAGCATAAACACTCTTCAAGAACCAGCTAGAGACGAGGATACATAGCAGGAAAATTTCACCTGAGCATGCCATTTGGATTTGGATGACGAAGGTATATGGCTTTTCCATCGGTACTAGACCAATGCAACCCTGCATAGGATGGCTAGTCGAGCGGTCATGTGTAAGTGGAAGAGTGAAATATTTTGATAACCACTGGGGAGGAGTAGTTTTGAGTAGTCATGTTCTGAGATTAATTGTTTTATTTGGTTAAATTGTTCCAGTTTACACTTACCCTTTAAAGGTGTATTTTCAAAATCCAAAAAATATTAATTTGGCCATTATTACATGTTTATTTATGCACTTCATCCCATTGATTGAGGTATAGTGTTATTTTAAATGGGTTATGATGGATCTTATTATTATTATGTGATTATATGATGTGATGGATATGTGATTGGGATTATATAGATATGGTTATGAAGTGTTATCATGGATATGTAGTAGAATATTTTGGAGGGGATGTGGGAACTATAACATAATATGTTTGGGTTTAGGGATACTAGTTTAGTGGAAAAGAAGTATTGGGTTACCTTTAATATAAATAAATGTTTTTGATAATATTTTACCTATTTATATGCATGTTTGGTAAGTGGTCCTTAGTTAGGATAGGAATATAGTTGACCAAATTTGGGTAACTATTTGATTTCTTATACTTATTCATGGGGGATTTAGTATTACTCTTCCATATATTTATGAGAGGTTTTGTATAGGATCCTACTAAGTATAATTGAATTATAGCACCTATATATATATATATTAAGGTATGTGGGAGGGAGTGGGAGATCTATTACAGTGTTACTAACTCATGGAGGTTATTGAGGATCATAAGTGTTCATGGTCACTTCAATTGGATTTTTCATGGTTTTTTTCTAGTTTTCATCCTACTTTATATGAAATTACATGTTCTTGGATTCATTTATTTTTTATTGAGTTTATTTGTGGATTATTTTGTCTTCTCATGTTTTTTTGGAAATTCCTCTCATGAGTGTGTGTTTTATACACGTAGTGTGGGTCACCAACCCATAGCCTATTAGAGGTGGGTTTTGAAGTTCACTCCTACCATCATTTCTAACTAATGATATGTATATGTGGGGACATTCCATAGAAAAGTGGTATTTGAGATTTTTGTTGAGTGATATAATTGATAATTGGGATGGGGAAAAGTTATTATTTCATGGGTTAGTAAGTAAATAATATAATTTGAACTTGTTTCATGATTTAAGAAAGAGATACTAGATAGGACCTAAGAAATTAGAGCCCACTTCAATCATATACAAGGGCCATAAGTTTACTAAACAAACTAGGTGAGGTAAATCATATTTTAGGGTAGATACCTAGTCATGGATCATGTATCCTGATTGATTATTCCAACAATGTAATTGTATAGATGACAAGAATTAGGATTAAAATTAACTAATTAATCATAAATATATTATATTGTAGGTTTTGGAAGTCCCTAATTTTTACTCTTCTACAGGTATAGACCTTGGTCAACTTCCCTTTCAGAATTATAATGGTGATGTTTAGTGGCTGACCTAAAAAATATCTGAAAGGATTAATTTGGAGAAGTTGACACTTAGGGGAAGAAACATCATGATTTTTACTATTATTACCTACACAAGTATGAGGGTTGTATTTATAATCAGGAGACCAAATCTTGGTTGCAGGATATAGAGATTACTTTCATGTTGATATTTACTAGGAAGGAGCACTAGATTACTTTTTCTATTAGTATGGTGAGAATGTATTCTCATCAGTCATGGATTTTTTTCCCTTTGTGATTGTGATGAGTCCAAAAATTTCTTGGATAAGTTGTATGATTTGTTCCAAGATTATTTAGTTTATTTTACTACTAATGAAGCATGATAGTGGGAGATCATATTTATTAACTAGGATAGAACTATCATAATGGATTAAATATTAAATTTAATAACATCCTATGTTATGATTCAGATATTCATCTATATGAAGATTCTATATATAGGTATTTCAAAGAGGTATAGTATAAAGAGATCTAGTGTGAGGTAACCACATTCATATTGTCAATGTTCCTCGATGTGTTGGTGAAGTAAGAGGATATCAAGATGATACCGACTCCAAATATTTCACCATGGAAGGGATGTATCTAAGACAACATATAGAGTATATCTGTGAGATTATTTTCTCAGTTATTTAGTCATTCAACATTTCAAATAACATATAGTTGGTTTTAACTACATTTATCTCGTTTTATAACATTTGGTAGTTCTCATATCCTTTTACAATATTGTATGTTTTTTACATTATTTTTGATATTTTTCCACCATAATAATGTTTTTTCAACCTTCCCATATTTTCATCATGAAGCTAGAAATTGACTTCGGGTTTAGTCATTACAATAGTATCCTTTGAGGCAATAGAAAAAGTATAGGATTGTTCGATATTTCAACTAGCCTTAATGAAAAAACTTAGTATGAGTAATGCCTTGTGATATCCCATGTATTTGAGTATATAAATAATTGAATATATGGGGAGGAGG
Source organism: Viscum album (assembly GCA_963277665.1). NCBI lineage: Eukaryota > Viridiplantae > Streptophyta > Magnoliopsida > Santalales > Viscaceae > Viscum > Viscum album. Next base: position 478,868,694 of record OY728130.1, on the reverse strand, counting down.
ATAAAATGATGTTCTAAGAGGTCGTGGAGATGTACATAGTCATATGCATTCCATAAAGTTGTTAGTGTGATGTGATCCAATCATCATGGGGGGTTCTATCTATAAATATTATACAGGGGTATATGATTCATTCAATTTAGGACCTATTCAATTCTTTATTTCACCCTCCCTAATCCAAGTGTAATGGCATAAGGTGGGGAGGACTCTATATCCCTTGGATTTGACTATGCCAATTATAGGTTTATTTATCTCATATAATGTATATAAAGATTATGAGATGATGTTAGGGAAGCAAATTTCTTAAGGGTATTTCTTATGTTTATATAACTATTCATATAATGTCATCTTAATAATATACTAGATAATTTAGTGCATGATATCATTAATCAATTCAGTATGTGAGTTACATTATTTTATTTTGATGATGATCATGTCATTCACATTGGTGATAGAGTTCATTGGATCAGTCATAGACATGTTAAGTATTTATCTTCTATAATGAATAAGTTGATATTGAGTTCAATGGAGGATTAAGATGCAGTGTCCCTACAGATTATAGAAGTGTTGACAGATGTTTTTATTGAATAGTTTGTGATGATGACCTATCAATGTGAAATTGAATTTGGGATATAGTTACAAACATGTGTCTCTTGGATATTTATGTCTCAATATTGGATGCCACCTTATGATTTTTGGGATTAAAAAATCATATTTATTATATTCTATATAGATTTTTTATTTGGCCCAGTGTATCACCTTAGGATGATTCAGTCTATTTTTAGAATAAGGCATGTGGATGTCAGTGACTGTGTATCGATTATCATCAATGAGTTAGGAGATAGTAAAGAACCATTATAATTTTCGATAGATTGACGGTTTTTTGAATGATATGAAAGGGTATAAATGGTTTTTATAAGATTAATTTGTTTATAGGATATCATGAGATGCTAGTAAAAGATGAACATATTCTAAATATTAATTTTAACTTCCATAATGGGATATAAAATTTATTAGTAATTCCTTTTGGTTTCATGAAGGAACCAATACTATTCATGGGATTGATGAATTATGTATTATCTAAATTCTAAAACCAGTTTTGGGTTGTATTTATTAATGATATCCTTGTGTATTCTGATTTTTATGGAGATAATACCAAGAATTTTTGAGTCATTTTGGAGATTCTTCAACATCTTCAATTACATGTAATTAAATATAAGTGTAATTTCTAGGTTCCTGAGTTTCATTTATTGGAACATGTGTCATCTTGGTATGGAGTAGACATGGATCCTTCAAAGATCATGGTGGTTTTTTCAATGGTAGTCACCAATAATTTTTTAAAAGTTAATAGTTTTCTTAGTCTTTTAGGTTATTATATGAGGGTTTTGGATTATTCCTATCAGATTTTGAATCCTATAACAACATTTATCAATAAATATCATGATTTTATATGGACTGAATATCATATGTATTATTTTGACAATCTAAAGGAGAATATAGTTAGTTATCCTATTATTAATTTTTAAATAACGGTGTTATGTTTGAGAATTTATGCAATGATTTGTTCCTTTTCATGGGTTATTATCTCATGTGGAAAAGATAAGTTTTCTAATTTGGTTCTCAAAAGTTCCAACAATATGATATCATGATTATCGCGGTTTTTATTTCCTTGAAGTTGTAGTGACACTAACTCATTAGTGAGTGTTTTTTAGTTTTCATATATCATAAGTGTTTGACATATATATTCTCCTATACTAGTTTAAAAAAATTCTAGCAGTAGTGGATAAAATTATTGTTGGTATAAGACTTTGATATTTCCTATACATTAGGAAAAGGAATAAACATTAAGAGAAAATGATAAATAATTCATGTGGTGATACTATTCTTTAGACTGAATATTCTAATAGAGTGATGGAGGTGATGATTAAAACACTGGTATATGGAGGAAGTTGATGGTAGAGGGTGTCTCTCTTAAAATAAGGTGCAATCATCCTGGTTTAGTATGTGGTGGAATCTCATTTGGGGGTTTTTAGGTGGAGGTTCATATATATTTTGATGTCTGTGGGGTTTCCCCTGAGGTATGGTCTAAATATTCATAGCTTTAGGTGTTATTCCATGGCTGAATCTTTGTTCCCACTTGTTGCATGTGGTGTTTTATTTGGAAATTTTTACATCAATATTATATATGAATCTTGATGTGGATATGATGTATCAAACCTTGAGGGGTCATTTGAGGTGGTAAAGGATGAAAAAATCATTCATAAAGTTCATTTCACATGATTTGATCTTCTAGAAGGTTAAAGTTAAGCATCACATTCCTAGTGTGTTGCATGAGATACTATATGTTACTGAGTGGGTGTAAGAGGATATTTTGATTGATTTTTTGATTTTTTAACCTCAATATTAGGGTGTATATGATGATATCTAGGTCATTTTGGTTTTTTTATAAATCCATCTTACTTCTTGTAGATTAATGGGTCGAGTATAGTGGGCATCATATCATGGAAATTTTTAGAGAATATTGTGAGGCTCTATGGGGTTCCAGGGAAGATCATATTTAATTATAATCCTTGTTTCACCTCCCAATTTAAGATAGGTTTAAAAAATTATTTTGTCTCTTAATTATGATTTATATAACATTTTCATCTACATAATGATATCCAAATAGAGTAGACTATCTAGACTTTGGAACACATGTATAATGAATGCATTCTAGATTTTGGGGGTTTGTATTGGAATCACATACCATTGGTTCAATTTTAAAATAATGATATTTTTCACTTTATATTTCGTATGGATCCATTCAATGTGTTTTATGTTAGAATTTGAATATCTCCACTATATTGAACTGATATTGGAACAATTCTAAAACCATGAATGGTGAAAATCATAATAGATAATTAGTATTCATAAAATAAATTATGGTATATTTCGATCATCAAAAGTCCTAGGATGATCATGAAATGAGGTCCCTATATTTTTATATTTTAGGTCATGTATTATTGAAGCTATATCCTAATTATGGTAAGAATATGTTTGGTTATGGGAGTAATATTTTTCCTTTATTTATTTGGCCTTTTATTGTTTTTCAATGCATTAGTGAAGTTGTGAATTTTCTTTACCTTCCACTATTGATGGATTAGATCCATGAGGTATCCTATGTGTAATGCCCCTACCCCCTAATTCTGAAGTTAGTGCATTATTTTAATACATTATCATGATCACAAGGAATAAAGTCCTAAAAGAATTATGCATTTTGCAGTCATGGAAAATTGATTACATACATGAACATCACATTAAAATTTATAACATAAAATACGTAATATATAATCCTTTGATAACACCAATATTCACCTAGTTTTAACAAACATATCAATAATAATACACTTCATGGAATCCTAGGAAAATAAAACAAAATAATGGGGTGAGATCAGATGCAAATTAATGATAAATAAATCAGAGGAATCTATAGGCATTTAAGGAAATATGTATATTAAAAACATCAGCCTTTTAAACATAAACTTGTACATAATATGGAAAATATTATTCAAAATTACATTATAAACTAGAGAATGGATATTCTATTAATATAATAATCACATTTAATAACTAATTTCATAACGAGGGAATGTGTAATGCTAAACATAATGACTTCTATGTCAAGGCCTTGTGCCAATACGAGTCTCATATATTCTATAAATTCCTTGTTCCAAGACACTAGTTTGTCTAATTAGACCTACCGATGCATCAAGGGTCTATAGAGGGACCATTCAATAACTTACTAAGTCCAATGCCTTCCTCATATGAAAAAGTCAAAATATAACATAAACATTTTTATTAAAACTAGTATATGAAATGTTAATACTTTTTTCGTAAACCATGAATTGTATAAAAATAGCACATCCACACTTAAACTTATCAGAAAACATTCAATATAATATGGAATATTGTATTATAATAAATCACATTCAAACAAGCATAAAATCCAATAAAGGATTTTGATATAGATGAAAATAATTTAATAAATTCATTAAAACTCTTTGAGGAAAATATCCATTTTACATTAAAACATTTTAATGCCATGTAATTTTAAAATAAAAATTTTCTATTGAAAATAACATTTAAGCTTGTATGGGAATCTTAAAAATTTTAAGGCAACATGATGGTGGAAATTAGCCGGTCACACAGTATAAGTTAAACAATTCTTTCTTTAATTTTTCGAAAAGGTCATCAAGTACCTCATTGGAAAAAACAAAAGATTACTTTAAAATCATTTTATAACATGCCAAACATGGGTAAAAATGTCTTTAAACAACCATAGGATTTTAGTAAAATATTTTATGAAAACATTTTTAGAGACATAGGCATTGATGAGAATGATGTCCCAATATATACTTACACATCAACAACCTCGAATAATAATGAGATTGTGAGATTAACCATTACCATAGGTCTGGTACTCTCAGTACGTGTACAAAACACCAGTATAATGTGTTTAAACATATTATTAACTTATTTCAGAATCATAATAATATTTATGATATCATAAATGATTCTTTTATGACTTTCTATTATATGTTTATTAACAATCCCATGTTAATGTAACATTTCAGGTAATAATTGCTTTGTTTATCATACATTTTTTGACTTGTTATTCTTGATCATATGACTTAGATCATGATTTATTTACTTCCAGAATGTATAATAATATTTATATATCATAAATATAAATATATATTACAAATAGATATACGAAATAGAATACACCATTCATGGGGATGGTAGGTCATATGTATGCATGAACGTTGTTTTCATTTTCGTATCATATAGAAGTAAGTGGATGAAATGTATATATATATATATTATCTCAGTAGTATTATTATGTCATATATTTGTTAATTATTAATAATATTTATTCTTATAATCATTCTTGGATGGTGAACAAGGAAGATGAGTCATATCGCACCGTGGAGACGGTAAGTCGTACGTACGCATGAGCAATGGTTTCATTTCCTTAATGGTTACATGGTGTGGAATTATATAGAAGATTAATTTTAAAGAAACAATATAATGTTATATATATTATTTAAATTCATTATATTTGTTGGAACCAGGGTCTTCAAAGCATGATTTGGCGTATGGTTTGTGTTTGTTGTCAATCCTCAGTGGAAGTTCAGGATGTGTACCAACAAAGAGATCATACCGTTCAAGCAGAAAACAGTAGTTAAGGTGGCGCCGTTTCCCAGTGTTTTCCAAATTTTTGGGCCTGAAAATCGGCCAATAAAGTAAATTGTTTTTGGAAAAGGTACTTGCGCGCCATGCTCTTGGAGGATAAAAGACTTGCGCGCCATTTTTTTTGAGGATCAGAACATCAAAATGTGGCTAAGGAAAGAAGGTCGCGCAAGTATTGGTTGGGTCGCGCAAGTGAGTTGCACGATAGAGGTTACTGGAGATAAGACTTGCGCGCCGTCGAGGGACTTGCGCACCGCCGCAGAGGGGGTCTAGTTTGCCTATAAAAACTGGACCACCCCTTCTCATTTCTCACGGAGCTCAAGACTTCGAGATTGTTCGAGCTCTCGTCGCGCAGGTGGTCGAGTTGCGCAGGTGGTAGTTTTGTCGCGCAAGTGGAGCTTGCGCGCCGGTTGTTGGCTGTGCGCCCAAGGCGGTTTGGAAGAGAAAGGAAGTGGACCGTGCAAGTTTGAAGTCGGGGAAGGAAGCATCGCGCAGGTACATTGATGACACTTGCGCACCAGTTTGGACTTGCGCGCCGTAGTGGGACTTGCACGACTATCTTGGAGAAGCACGCCTGGTTTTGTTGAAGCCCACCGGCCTGTTTGGAGTTGCACGAAAGCCGAGAGACTACCCGATACTTTCGAGGAAAAGTGATATTATTATTCTGGTGAGAATCGGACTTCAATAGAGAATCTACATACAACAAAGGATGCATTCTTATGTAAATGATGAAGATACCTTCATGTCTATAAACTGAGTGGGACTTCACCAACGGTAGTGAGCCAGGGGGAGTCAACGAGAGTGACCCGAGGGAAGCAGTGAGCTATCCCTGAACCTTTGTAAAGGCAGTGAGCCTGGGACAGAGTGACTGTACCCGAACCTTTTTAATCTACAGCTAGTGAAGCATAGTGGATTTAGGTACGACCGACAACCAGTCGGCATATGCTCCTTGGACGTAGCCCTTAGTGGTGAACCAAGTAAAAAGGGCTGTGTCTTCTCTGTGCATGTGAATGTTTTCTTTCTAATCATAATCATCATACAGGTTCAACAAGTTCCTACCAACGTGGGAACAAGATCCATCACTTTAAAAGAAAAATTGGTCACCCTGATTCACCCCTCCCCTCTCAGGGTGTCCCGGGGTCCTACAATATTCATCGTTATAACAATAGAAATAAAGTGTACATGAAAAAAAATTTACACCACAGTGTGGAGACGGTAAGCTGTATGTATGCCCGCTTGTTGGTATTGTTTTTAATATGAAGGTTAAAAAGAGAAATATGCTTGTCCCCTAATATTAACAAAATCTTATAATTATTTTATATGATGGAGTTATTATTTTATTATGGTAACAACTTAGTAAGAGGAAGTAAAAGAATAAATGAACTTTGAAAGAAGGGATAAAATAATTACCTCTACTTCGGGTGTCTCCTTTTGATTTGCAAAAAAGGTCTCTTTATGTTGGCCTTATTCCCAATGCTTTATCTCTAGGATGAAGGTCTAGAAGTTGGGAGGATATTTTAGTTGGGTCTGGCAGATCCAAAGGGCTTTGGATGTGTGAATTAAAGATACATTGATATTCCCTTTTATAAGAGATGTGAGGGGAACTTTAGGAAAAACGTAAAATATTAATTTATTATAAAAATATTTTTGGTTTCCAATTGCTAAAAATTGGTTTGTTTCGAAGATAATATGAACATGGGTTTAAATCCTCTCTTATAATTGGTTTTATAAATGTTAGGTCATAAAATTAACCTTATCTATTAGATTTAACCCTTTGTAATATAAGTTAACCCTAACCATTTCCTCTTGTATTCTATACTACATGGTTAATATATTTATTATAAAATGAAAAGAGAACCTAAAGTGGATCAGTTATGACATTTTTATCACTATCCAAGTTATTTGGCCAAACTATTTATTTTTAGAATTTTTATATCATTTAATAAATTATTATTTGTTTAAAAAATAATTTTTGTTAATTTTGACACGTTTTAGTAATATATTTTTGATAAAGTCATAAAAACTTCATTACTTCAAAAATAAGGCATTAACTCATACCTCATATGTCAATATCTTCCAGAAAATTCGTGAATGGAATTAAAACATTCAAATTATATTTATTTCAATATTTATAATATCATATATTTGATTCATTCATTAATAAGGAAAATATTTCATCATTATTGTGTCATAAATAAATTTAATTATTTAATACATAAAAACTACAAATAAACATCCATGACGTAGGAAATCATTAATTATTATAATTTAAATTTAACATGTTTAACTCTTCATTAAATAAAATATAATAAATGTTATAATCTGACCCAAGCGGATCAATAAAAGATCATATTTTGCTCCTATGGTTGATTTTGGTCGAAACACACTTATCCAATAGAATTAGGATGTGTATTGGGGTAATTTTATATTATTATAATATTATTTCTACCTTTAATTACACTATTTACTTTTAGATATGGTAAATAAAATTCAAAATATACCATTCACAAAAAAATTATTTTCATCCTGTTGAACCATATTTTAATTACTGATGACAACCATGTCTGTCGAATTTTTTAAATTCAATTCACATATGCGGTAGTTGTTTGTTTTTTGCAAATATGCAAATGTGCCATGAAGGTGGGTAAAAGACATCAATAAGTTCAATAAAATTAAATATATCCAATATTGTTATAAAAATTCAATAATGAATTTAATTGGACTAATATAGGTATTATATATATTTTTTGACTTCAAAATAAATTTCAATTAAAAATAATTATTTAAATAAAAAGTCGGTTTTAATTAATAACTCAGTGTTTTTTCACAATTCTACAAAAATGGAATGTTTTTAGAAAAATACCAAAAAATCTCCCAATGTTAATTTTGATATTCCAAAATGAAGAATAAATTCCATTTTAAGAAATAAAATTTATAAATTTTCATAAAGTTCATGTTACTATTCATAAATGCTTTTTAAATGGCTAGTTCCATTAGTCGTGGTGTGCTAGAACTCGTAGCTGTATACATCGCAAGATATTATATTATTCAAAGATATGCATACCATGGAATCTTGGGGTGTTACATTATCCCCTCCTTCAATAAATTGTGTCCTCACAATTTAAACTCTATATTGAAAATTAGGGGTTTGAAATTTCAAAATATCTTAGTTGAAATCCCACATCGTAAAATTTATTGATGTGATATATTTTTTAAAATAAGAAAGATATATATGAACGTTATAAAAAATAAAATTTACCAGGGTTTTATGTATAAAAACATGGGTATGGAAGAGAAAACGAACCATAAAGTTATAATAGAGAGAATATTATTTGGAGAAAGTTAAAAACAAGAAATCTATAAATGTACGATGATCTAAGGGACCATTTGAATCATCACAAAAGAAAGTACTAGGAATTTTTTTTTGGTTTTATGATCATTTGCCTTGTGTTATAGAATTAATTTAATTAATAGACTAAGACCCCAAGTAAGCATACTTAATTTAAATAAATATTTTCATCCTTTATCAAATTCTTACCACAAACTCATCTTTATTTTCAAAAGTTAAAACTAGAAAATATTCAATTTATCTCATTAATATAAGGTTACAAATATAAACATATACCATTTAATTAATGAAATCTACTTTATAATAACAAGGGACTTATCTAGGCCAATGGTAGGTGATAAAGCCTCGCCACACTTCATTTCTGGGTTTGATTCCCGCAGCTTTGTCCAGTGCGATGGGTTATAGACCAACCAACAGGTTGTCTTTTTTCTAAAACCATAGTATTATAACATTAAAAAAATAATATTAAGAAATGTTTTATCCTTAAAAAATACAATACATTGTTCAGCTTAATCTATTCAAACCATTAAAGTTATCCAAAATACATCTGTCCAATCGTTATCAAAAAGGACTTTAAATTTCTAAAATCAATTGTAACCTTAGATTCCCCAAACAACATAATGTTTCTCATAATGTCACATAATTAAAATATGATTACCTTCATCAGATTAAATCCATTATGAAAAAAAAGTATTATAGTACAGTCCTTATATATATTATATTCTTCTTATAACCAGAATATAATTTTAGAATCAAAAACCCCAAATACATTAATTATTCCACATCGACTATAGTAATTGCATAAGCTTGACCATGATCTATTTTATTTTATTGAGCTATATTTCCTTGATTCGTTGGACAATCATTTTCATTATGTCTTATTTCTTTGCAATTTTATCATTGAACATTGGAAGCCTCTTTCTTCCCCTTGAAATCCCGATCTTGGGGTCCTTTTTATCCAAATTTGTAAAAAACTCCCATTTCATTTAGGAAAATACCCTAGTGTTTCTTCCCAAAATTATCACATAAGGGAAAATCATGCTTTCCCTTTATCCCTTTATTTGTCTCTTGATCCAATGCTCTCTTCTTTTCTTTCATTAACTTAAATTTCATAAGACCTAGATATTTATTTTTATGTCATGATAGTATACAAGACTATATATTCATACTATAAGATATATTATGAGACCAAATACTGTCAGAGGAAAGGTTTTAACCCATAAAATAATTGATCAATCTAACTTCTTGGGTTATGTATGTAGTCTATAGCTTGCCTTGCTAACCTTTTGAAGTTTTCATCATACTTTGTAACATTCTCATCCTCATTTTTCCATAGGCTTAGAAATTATCTTTCCATATCATCTGATTGTTCATGAATAAAGTATTTCACTTGAAAAAGTTATATAAACAACCTTCATTCCATAATTCCCACCTCTTCATCCTTCTTTGTGTTTTAAATTAATGACCACCATTGATCTAAATATTCTAAGAGATGATAAACTTCCCTGAAAACCTTTTCCCTTTTGTTACTTCCTAAAGAAATAAATATTTTCTCGAAGGAACTTATCCACTTATATGCAATAGAAGGATTTTTAGTCCCATTGAATGTTGGTGGTTTTTGTCTCATGAAGCTTTCTAACATTGATCCTCCTCTTTGTGGATCAAGATGCTCCATACGAGTAAGGTTATTTTTTATAACCTGAGTAAGCTATCCCAATATGGTTATAAGTTGTTCAGTACCAGTTGTGTCACCAACTCAATTTTCATTAACCTACATATGAGAGTAATCCCTGGATGGATAATGAGTGTTGATACAATTTCCATTTCTTCTACTAGGTGACATTTCTAAATAATAGAATACACAAGATTAGGTTATAAATCATAATGTATAATTCCAAAATAGTAAATACTTAACATAAATTGAAAATATTATGCATATCCAATCCATAATCCTAAAAATGGTTTAGTTTGAGGGCTTATTTACTCATAAATCCATCATAATGGTTTATAAAGAAAAATATGAATTATCCTAAGCATACCCCCTGGGAGTGTCAAACCAGGTGTGCAGTAAGGCCCATTGTCATGTACCAGGTTACCCTGAGTCAAGCTCAGAACACCATGTTAGATATTTCACCCCAAGGTACATCTATTCAAGAATCGCATCCAAATGTAGTAACCATACTGGGATGTACTTCTTCGAATATCCAACTAATACCTACTTTACAATAATTATAGGGGGTTCTTCTATATATATCCTCAATGTTTTTCTTTGGGTTATTATCCCTAATATAATTTATCAAAATCTATTTTCAAGGTTTTTTCTAAACTTAATTTGACACCAACTGTAATGCTCCTACCCTAAAAGCCCATATTTGGATCATTGTTTTAATACAATGACATTATTAAAAGGAATCAAGTCCTGAAGGACCGATCAATTTAGTAGTCGTCGAAAATAGATTACATACATGAACATCACATTACATTTTCTAACATAAAATCTAGAATAGGTAATACATTGATAACTCTATTATTCCCCTATCTTAACCCTACATTTTAGTAATAATACACTTCATGGCATCCTGGTAAAATAAAACATAAGAAAGGGGTCAGCTCAGATGCTTAGTAAGGGTAAATAATTCAGCATTAGCTATAAATAATTATGGTGAGATGTATATTAACAATATTAGCCTTTTAAACATAGACTTGAACATAATATGGAAAAATAAATCCAAAATTATCATATAAACATACACATGGATATTCTACTAGTCTAATAATCATATGTAATAACAAATTTCATAATGAGGGAATGAATAATGTCGGACATAATAACTACTACGTCAAGGACTTGTGCCAAGACCATTCACAAATATTCCACCAAGGCCTTGTGCCAAGACATTAGATTGTCTTAAAAGACCTACCGATGCATAGAGGGTGGATAACTACCCCCCTATCACTTACATAGTATAATTAATTCATCATATGAAAAGGATGAAATATAACATAAACATTCATATTAAAACTAGAATACTAAATGTTAATATTTTAATCGTAAACCATGAATGGTATAAAAATAGAATATCTACAGTTAAACATATCATAAAACGTTCAATACAATATGGAAGACTATATCATAATAATTCAACTTCAAACAAGCATAAGATCCAACAAAGGATGTTGACATATATGAAAATAATTTAATAAAATCAATAAAATTCTGTGGAAAATATCTCTTTAACATTAAAACATTTAAATGTCATGCTATTTTAAAATAAAAAATTTCTTTTCAAAATCAACTTATGAGATTTTACTGGAATCATAAAAATTTTAAGGTGATGTTGTTGTGGATAATAGCCACTCGCGTTGTATATTTCAAAAAACATTCTATCCGTAATTTTTTGAAAAGTTCATAATGTACATCGTTTGGAAAATGACCGAAATATTCCTTTTAAAACATTATATAACTAGAAAAACATAGGTAAAAATGACATTAAACATTAATAGTATTATAGTTAAATATTTTATGTAAAAATTATTAGAAACATATACATGGTTTATTAAGATGTCCCAGTTGATACTTACACATCAACAACCACGAATATTAATGAAATTGTGAGATTAACACTTACTTTAGGTATGATACTCTCTGTACGTGTCAAAAACTCCTGAATAATGTGTTTAAACATATTATTAACTTATATCAGAATCATAATAATATTTATGATATCATATATTATTCTATTATTAATTTATATTACCTATTTATTAACAATTACAAGTTAATGAAACATTGTGGGTAGTAATTGCTTTGTTTATCATACGTGTTTTGACTTTTTATTCTTGATCATATTACTTATATCATCATTTACATACTTCCAGAATGTAGAATATTTTTTATATTTCATAGCTAAAAAAATATATATTAAATATATATTGGAAATGGAATACACCGTTCATAGAGATGGTAGGTTGTACATACGCATGAACACTGTTTTCATTTTCGTATCATATGTAAGTAAGTGAATGTCTATAGGGTCCTGAAAATTTTGCAAGGGGGAAATCCAATTACCAAAATACTTGGGAAAGGACCGAACCGGTCCGCGTATAGGCTCCCAACAATAGTACGTGGCTGGTTCTGCGAACCGCAATTCCGCGTATCAGCATCGTCCGCAAATCAAAGGCGGGAACCCCGACGCGAGCGTAAAGCAGGATGGACGCCAGGCCGGTCCACCACGGCGAACAATACCAACCGGCCCATGCCTTGCATGCCTTCATTAACGAAATGTAAGCGAAAGCTGTATGTGGCTGGGAATCGCGTCGTTCTTGGAATAAAGACAGAGTGGTGCACGACGATGGAGAAATTCTGAAAATCTCGGTTCCAAAAATCCCTTGTTGACTGAGTCATTCACGGATGGGGATTCCTTTATGGGCTTCCAAAAAAAAGTGTCGTGTGCCTATCGATATATCCTCTTCGTGACTCTATAAATATTTACCACGGGGCACCGAAAATGTAGGGATGAAAGGATGGGTGAAAACCGATGGGGAGACACTGGAGAAATAGCTCCCAGCGGTAATGTTCCGCGACCATCCGCGGACCCCATATCATCCATGGATGAACTATTCCGCGTAGAGGAGAAATCAAACCGTGAACCACATGCGTCCAACTCCTTATTGGCCAGCCCTTAGTGGCCATTTCCTCCATGAACATCAGAGGCGGCCAGCTTCTAAGTGGCCCACCTTCTCTGCGGCTATCTCATTCGCGGACAGCCTCTCCACGCCAGCTCCTCCGTGGCTGCTCCTACACGGCTCAAACCTCTGTGACTATCTCATATGCAGCCAACTTCTATGCGGCTCGCTCCTCCGCAGATACCATCCGCAGCGATCTCCTATGCGGCCAGTCCCTCACGACCAGCTCTCCACGGCCAGCTCCTACGCGACCCACCCCATGCGGGAAACCCCATGAACTCACTGGTCCATACCATAGGGGGATGCTCCCCAGCACCCCCACTCAGGTTCAGTGTCGGGCTACGGTCCGAACCCTTTGGCCCAGTCCCTTTGCAACCGTCACTGACCCCCATGAAAAATGGAGAGTCACACCGCGAACTTTTCGGGCCGGGTCAACAGTATTTTACATTGCTCCCTTATGACACCCCAACATCCTTCTTATAAATTCCATGAGTCGATCCACTCCTTATGAATCTCCTATAACCCCATTACCTAGCTCCATTTTCTAGGTTCATCCAAAAAGGGCAGCCTCCTTGGTGTAAGCCCCTAGCCTTTCTTGCAGTAGGTAGCTCCCATGCTCCTCCGTACTTCCCTGGTGCCAAGAACCATGAGGGGATATGGACACAGGGGTACTCTTTCCCTCTCCCTCTGGTCTTTTTCACCATCGGCCCTCCATCCTGGAGTATGTACCAATCCCCATTTCTCTGGTCTTCTCCATGCATAAGCCCCACTCCGCTTCCCACGGATGCACCTTTCGCGATGTGATCGTCAGGTCTCTACTGCCTCTTGTTTCTCACACTGAGTATGACTCACATGGGCTTAGATTAAGCAACGACCCTACCCCAAACTCATGTGAACTACGAGGACTTTGATCCATGTCAAGTCATGGAACGTAGGAAGCCTCCCTGAGGTTCAATCCCACCACCCAGTCGTTCTGACCTCCTTCACGTCGGTTCACCCCCGTCACGCATGACGTTAAATTGTATCCCCAATCTATCCTTAAATATACGGACATTGATCCATGTCAAGGCATGGTACATAGGAAGATTTCATGAGGTTAAATCCCAACAAAACATTGGCCCCGATCTTCACCATTTCGGTGTTCCAAGCCCCACCATCTTGGGCCACCTCAGAGTGTAAGCCCCATCCTTCGTCCCACATTATGTTAAACTGCACTACCGAACTATGTGGATTCTGATTCCTCCCATGAGGATACGTAGGAAGCCCATATTACAGGTTCGATGTGAACGCTCAAGTCGTTATATGTCCCCCCGAGATGATAATAAACTCCAGAGTGCCCAGTTATGACGCCTCAAACCAGTGTCGTCTCAGTGAGTCCAAAGTCCTCGGATTCATTAATCCAATGAGGGATGGTAAACCTCGGGCCTAAATGATTCTGAATCCCTGTGTTAGCTGACCATTTCCAACCATGAGTAATCCATGGATACTATGCTTGGGTATAAACCAAAGAATCATGAACATATGAACACATCATAAATCTATAAGAGAGTCCCAGAACCGGTAATAATTCCTCCCCCCCCTAAATGGGTGAGATGAGCTCGACTTCCCATCCTCTCGACCAATGTGTGTTCTTGAGCATCACTGGCCAAATCACACGGTGAACGCCTAACTTTGGAAAGAAGTTCCATGTATTATTGGATATGTAACGGTTGGGAATTTCAAAACTAATACTTAAATACCCGACCTTAGAGATTGAGTGGAGCTCAGCCCTCTATGGGATCGACAGTCGGGAAAGTCGGTTCACTCCATCTGATTCGTCTCAAAACAAAAAAATGGTGAACCTGACATGAATCTTAAACCAAGAATGACATATTTAACCTAATCTCACTACGTTCCCCCTTATAATAACAAGGAGTTCCATGAAAGGTCATTAATTACGCATGGGATCATGAGATGCTGCTTTGACGAGTTTTTTGTTTGTATTTGTTAAAATATTTTACAGGTACCAATCAGAACTCCCTTCGATCCAATTGAATCATGGAGAAACTCATAGGTGCGTGCTTCAAACAATGAAATGACCGAACATCCTCACCAACGAAGGACCCTGTCACCAACTCAGTGTCTTCAACGCTGGGTTTCAGATGCGTTGATCTGAGAGTACCACTAAAACGGTACTCTCCCGATGGTGGAGGCGGCCATGCACGCCCTCCAATCCGCCAAGACTCACCAGTATCCTGCCCAGCAGTGGCCGCGAAAGAAGACCCAGAAGGCTCCTTTTTCCGTCTCAAACCATTTCATAAGTCTATCCCTGGAATGAGACAACGCATACCTCCCTTATCTTAGGTAGGCGGATGAGCTCAACACTGAGGACTTCATCCCCACTGAATGGGGGTTCCGCACTAAAGCCCCTGCCGGAAGACGTCATCGTGGTTACACCGCAACTCAATATCCTCATGCTAAGTCGGATTTCACCCCGAGAATCCAGGCCCATGCTCCTCGAGCTCCGGCCCCTCAGACCGCCCGACGAGTGCAGAAAATGTATAAACAGGGACCGATCATCACCCTTGTCCCTAAGGAGTAGCTCCGCTGCCCAGTCACAGAGACGTATCGCGAGCAGGCACATACACCTGCCTGCTCCTCCAAAGTCCTCCATCCAGACATGGCGGCATCATATGAGAAGGCGTGCATCCCCACTGAGCTCCATCAAGCCCGTCACTCACACAGGATGACACCTACCCGACAGGGACATTTCCCTGCACAGGGTTGTGATGCCCACCAACTACTGGGCAGCAAGGACTCGGGCCCGTGAGCCGGTCTCCCCAATTGAGGCGACTCATCTAAGATACAAGATAGCTGCCTCAGAGCAGATCTACATCCCTGATTCCGCCCAGGAGGGTCGTCGGCCATATTCCGTGACGTAAGGGTGACCAGATCGAGCAGCTTCACACGTTCCAACTGGGGGACACTCGTCCATCACGGAGGATGCTCCAGAGCAGGCATAAATCCCTACTAAAAGTCAAGATGTTCATTGGCATATCCCAACAGTATCACATGACCCAATTAGAATGGGACCCAAAGGTGAAGGTCATCATCAACAGTAGACGGTCCCCGCTGCCCACAAAAAAGCACCCCGAACGTGCTAAAGGCAGTAGGAAAATAAAGAGGGGGTTCATGACTCCGATCTTCTGGAAGTTGGGGTTCCTAATACCGCTAAGCACATACCAAAGGCTCGAAATCCTACCCACCCATTACCATATTATGTGAGTGGTAGTAGCAGTTGCAAAGGTCCTCCCCGCAATGTTGCTACCAGTAGCTCTGAAGGTCCTCCCCAGAGCACCCGTGGGGGCCTCCCCCACGGGAATATAATGATTGATCACGAGAGATTATCTTTTGATACGAGTCACCAAATCCCTATGCGTGACCAGAAGATCGAGCAGCTAGAAGTCCCTCCACTTGTGGCGGTCCACCCTGAAGGTCCTCCCTATGGTATACACTGCAAACACTCTCCGTGAAGTGGGACCACTGATTACGATAGTAGTCCTCGATATCATATTCTCAACTGCGGAGCCCCTCCCCGCAGTGACGTCTCATCATGACAGTAATGTCCTCCCCTTATCGTGGCATGCCCTAAAGGTCCTCCCTAGGGGTTACGTTGCAACGACACTTCACGCAGCCAGGCATTAGATCACAGTGGTATCCCTCACCACTGTAATAATGGAGGTCCTCCCCGTAGAGACATCAAGCAATGAGAAGGTCCTCCCCTCATTGAGGTACATTCTGAAGGCCCTATAAAGGGTGTAACCCACTGAAATTCTCCCTGCGGTAGCTGTGATGGTAGTTCTTGTCATTTCGGAAAATGTTATGGTAGTCCTTTCCACTACTGCCGCCATTGTGAAGGTCCTCCCCACAATGGCCCCAAGCAACAAGAAGGTACCCCCCTTGTCGCCACGTGTCTTGAAGGTCCTACCCATGATACACATCAAACGTCAAACCATGATGGTCATCCTCACCATGATGGAATTTATTGCAAAGGCCCTCCCCGTAACAACGCTACGCAGCCAGAAGGTCCTCCCCTCACTATGATACGCCTAGGAGGTCCTCCCCTGAGTATGCACTGCAAAAGTCCTCTATGCAGTGAGGAGTCAAGTAGTAATGGTAGCCCTCACCATTACAACACGGATAGCGGAGGCCATCCCCACCTAGACACCAATCATAGATAAGGACCTCCCCTCATTGTAGATCATTCTGAAGGACCTCCCTAGGTTATACCCTGCGGGTTCTCTCCCTGTGGTAGCTGTGATGGTAGCCCTCACCACCACGACCGCCATTGTGAAGGTCCTCCCTGCAGTGACATATCATATCGACAGGAAGGTCCTCCCCCTACCGAATCAAGCATAGAAAAGCCCTAATATGTCGAGGCACTCAGAAGGACAGGATCGAGCATGTCAGATTCCCATCTAGTAAACAATGACACCCTTCTTCAATCAGGAGATGGTCTAGGGCCACGTTCATCTTTGGAAACTCCCCAGAATCGCCCATATGATAATTCAATACCTACCATACCCACTGCCAATGACCACACTATTGGTCAATGTCTCAGTTGGGCCGAACAGGTAGAGGAATCACTAGCGGAGGAGTATGCCGACATGTTGCACCTGAGGAAACGACTGGCCAGAGATGATATACCAATTATGTTTTAACACACGACCACCTCTCGATTCTACATACCCAGAAATTTGTCAGAAAAATGTGCTCATGACATCCACTCCAATATATGGACAACCCTCTTCCAGATGAAATCAAGCTTACTGCCCTTTGATGGGTATGTAGACCATGTCAAGAAAATAGGAGAACTCCTGCATCACATCGACCTGGAAACTCTTCCTCCGACACGGAAACTGCGACCTGAGAGTTGTAAAGGATACATGGAGTTAGCCAGCCTCCATGCACTGCTCTAGTTGCACTGCCTCATTGGAGACGCTCTGACGGGAGTCCATATCAGAGGATGGGGAGAACATGGAAATCTGCATTTCACTATGCTCCCCACCCAGAAGAACCTATTCAGCGTAATGTCTTGCAACACCATCACAACAAGACATCGATTGTGTGGTCTCCATATTCATGAAAGGTGACACACCCAACAAATACATGCCTAGAGTAAGTCCCAGAAGCATTAGGACCGACTGGAACAAGCCATTCACGAACTCCTAAATCAGGCCACCGAAAGAATACAACAAGCCTCTTTCCTAAGAGAGGCCAATCAATAGTCATTGCTTGCCTACCCAAAGGGGATTGATTCACAGGTGAACTCAGCATCAGATCCAGTTCACCCCCGAATGGGAGCATGCAAGATCAGGCAAGTAGAGATAGTAGCATCCACTGCCGCAATCTAGGGTCAACCCCAGCCTGTAGGGCTCGAGGCATTTTTTTACAACAAATGCCCCTCTAAGAGAAATAAAAATGGGAAAAGACTCAACATCCAAGGAACGGAGCCAACCCCATCCCTCAGGTCTGGGGGCATTTTTACCACCTCAACAACAACCTCCCCCATGAGAATCAGTATTCTCTCATCTTGGGAGGAAAATCAGAAGTGGAGGTTCCAGCCCTATCCCGTCTTTTGAATCAACATCCCCTTAAAGAGGGAGGCATACCGTAAGGTCGCATCAAGGAACTCTCCGCGTCACCCCTCGTCAAGGAGTCTGAAAGCAATCCAGGGATAAGGAGGGGAGGTCCAGTAAAAGGCGCGGGAGATCCTCTTCTTATTTGGAAGATGACATATCCTCCACCCCGTGATATGCATCCATCAACATCATAGAGGCTAACCCCACGGGTGACACTGGGGATGATGCAAATCCAGATGGATTGGGAGACGATGGTTCTAGTCAGGATGTGACTCACAAAGAACCATCAGGTTTGCACACCTGGAACCAGAGGGCCACCCTAAATATGGCCGCCCTTCCAGTTAACCCTCATCCGCTTACCCTGTGATCTTCCAACAAGTATAATAATAACGGACCTGTTACTTTTAACTCGCCTCCTTCTCTTGATAAAAACGATCCACTTACACTCAAAGATAGATTCGAAAAATAGGAGGAGGAAATGAAATAATTGAGGTGGATTAACGCTGATCTACTCCGGAGGAACCATCTTATTGAAAGCACTTCCCAAGAAGAGACAAACCTTGCACTCCCAACAAGTGCACCTCAAAGACCAACGTTTTCCCCGGTAGAAGAAGCACGGTCAGGGCCCCCACCCAATGAGGCGCCCGGTCCATCCAACTTCCTGAACATGGATTCAGGTGAATACCAAGACATCCCTACACTCAGGAAGTAACCATAGCAGGTACGTCTAAACCCTCCGAAGGTGTCACAAACGGCATACGCACCCTTGGTGCCGGCCAAGCAAGATCCTCAGGCAATGCCTCGGGCTACAACCGCCCAAGACCGGGCCCAACAGGATGTAAACTAGGGACTCACCCACACCATTGAAGCACTGGCAGCTCGATTGGAAGCAATGGAAGGTCAATGTGCTCCGATACAGCCAGAGCGAAATCCCTACCCAGATTGGGTGAGCGACACACCTCCTCCACCCAAATTTTGGGAGCCCTGTATTCCCTATTGTCAATGGTCAGGGGATTTAGAAAAACACTTGATGCACTATGCATCTTATTGTGACCCTATGATGGGAACTCTGGAACAATAAGAAGCAGTGAAACTAAGATGATTTTTACAGACCTTGCAAGGATCTTCCTTCGTCTGGTATACGAATCTGCCAGCTCAGTCAATAAAAAGCTGGGAAGACCTTTGAAAACAGTTCTTGTTCCACTTCAGCTCAATGCTGCCGAAGACAATGGTCATCGACTTCATGAATTGAAAATAGAGGGATAACAAGAGGGTCTTGGATTTCATCTCCAGATGGAAGGGTCTTACCTACTCTCTAAACAGGCCAATTCCCCAAGATGATATGCTGGCAATATGCATCGATAAATTGCGAGATGAGCTGCGAACACCACTTATACCAGTGGAGTGCACCACTGGATTTCGAAATTTCTCTGCCATTTCCCAGAGAATTGAAGATTCCTGGCAGCAAACCAATATGAAGTCCTGAATAACCTCATAGGCTCCTGCAAAGCGAACAGTTAGAGCTAAAGTGTCCTCTGTCATGCTCAAGCCAAAACTGGCGCCTATTCCACATCCTAGGCCTCCAAAAAATCTTCAAGGGCCCCCTATATCAGTAGTCACCTCAGATCAATTGGGACGATCAGAGAGGATCGATGCGAAACCAGTTTGAGGAACAGAGACACAAAGTATACTCGTTCTGAGAGGACCAAGTCTGCGGCTACTTCATCGCTTCCATGAATTAAAACTTTCTCCACCTCCCGGAACCAAGGAAGCCCAAAGAAGTTGGCAGCGATGACATGCCAGATTACTGTCCCTACCATCGAATGTTAGGGCACAATATCTGGGAATGCCTCATATTAAAATACCTCCTGCAAAGGAGGGTAGCCTGGTCGAACTGGGACCACCCCCAACACATGTGATGTATATTTCTACCACCAACTATGACAAAGGGGAGGAGTGGTAGGAATTCACAAGAAAGAAGGGGTATAAATTTGATGACTAGATGACTCGAAAGACTGTCAACCGAGCACAGGGCATACTCCGAGCTCAACTATGGTAGCCGGTGTTGCCGCCAACAGCCCCTAATACCGCACAGCCGACAATATCGGCCTCACAACCCTCCACGAGCCGGTTATCAAGGCATAATCAAGAAGGAAGGTGAAATGAACTAGAGGAGAAGTCTGCAACGAGGCCGAAGTTAGCCCTAACACTGTCGATTTTATGCCCCCAAACATGGCTCCATGGGTACCGACCCACCAAACGACACCATCAGGGAAAACCGGCCAGGTTGACCTGTCATAAAATGAAGAGCTAATCTTTGTTCCATCAACGTCATCCATCTAATTGAATCGTTCACTAACAAAGGGTATGGTTACAAACCCGTTTTCCCAACAAAAGGGTCCAGGAGGAGGAATCGCAGAAGCAGGGGATACTAGGGGAGACACAGTCACTGCTAAAACCAACCCTATGGTTTTACCCCGGCCCAAACTGTTAATATCACTGAAACCCATGGGAGATCCCTTCAATTGACTCTACAGGAGAAAGAATATCCCTCCACCTCCACAAGCGGCCACTCTGTCCCTGTCATTATGTGGTACCCCTTAGAGGAGGAACAAGTGTCTAGCCGCTTAGTGCGCACAAACAGACCAGCCGAGCCAAGTCCCCAGAACGTGGGAACACCGTCGACCTCCAACCCCATAGCCAGTCCTTCCCCGTCACGTGCTCCAGCTCCCAAGCTACCTGCTAAAACTCTCCCTCCAGTAGAGAAGCATCAGCCATTGGAGAAAAAATACGATATCTTTAAGCAGCTGGCGTCAGTACCAGCCAAGCTGTCAATCCTGGATGCCCTGAGTTTGTCAGCAGATCTCAGGGAGGTGTATATGGAAGCCTTTCTCATCCCCCAAGAGTTTCATGCCGATGTAGTTGCCACTGAGATTTATCCAAAGGAGACTGGACTGGCTGAATGCAATGCGATGATTTCCTTCACCGATCAGGATTAAGATTCCATCATGCAAGGACATATCAAACCACTATATGTGTCATGCACACTAAATGATGTTGAGATCCGAAAATTCTTTATTGACAACGGCTCTGGAGTTAACCTCATTCCCCTACGAACACTCCGCAAGTTGGGCTACAGTGAGGATGACCGAATCCCCTGAGCCACAACTATTTTGGTTTACTACAAGAGCAAACAAAATCCAATGGGACAAATCAAGCTAAAAACCCGTTTTGGCGACCTTGTGGCCTACTCAGAATTCGTGGTGGTCCGGTAGATCAAATCATTGAATGCCCTGCTTGGAAGGTTGTGGCTCCATAAGAACATGGTCGTTCCTTCATCCTACTACCCGTGTATGAAGTATTGTGTCAATATAAAAAGTGGGACATTTCACACTGACAAGGCCCTTTTTGAGCTCTACGAGTCACACTACAATGACTCCGGGTTATATGAGAAAAAGAAAAAAGAAGCCTTCTCTCGATGGTATTGATTGGATCCCCACTCCAAATGGTCTTGAAATGGTTCCTAATGACCCCCTCAGGTAGCTTGGTGGAGACTACGTACTACCCATCAACCATGTTGAGAGAACGGATTCAAGCCCGGACACACACTCAACTGTCCTCATGAGTTCAGATGTAACGACCAAGCATGACAATGAGGAAACAACCACTGACCCTCAATTTGGGGGGCATATACTTGAGAGAGGACACCCACAATGCCTCGCCTCTAGACTCCCAAGATCCTGTTCTGAGAAATCACCCACCATCGGATCAAGATGATGAAAATATGGGGGAAGAGGAGGAGGAAGATCTCAGCCACGCACTTCCCACATTTGAGGAAGGTATCTCCACCACTCTGGACGAGATCAGTGAAATAGACCTGGGTACGGAGGAATGCCCGAGGCCCACCCTCATTAGTACATACATGTCTCCCAAAGAGAACGAGGTATATACCTCTTTCCTAAAGAAACACTAAGATGTTTTTTCCTATAATTAAACGGAAATTCTAGGACTCGATCCTGAAGTGGCGACCCAACACTTAGGTCTTCCAGAAGACCACCGGGGGTATAAACAAGCCGCCGGAAGAACGCACCCCTCACATGCTACCAAAATAGAGGCTAAAGTCGATATGATTATTAAAGAAGTCTTCATTCGGGAGGTACAGTACCCCATCTAGTTGGAAAACATTTTCCCTATAAAGAAAAAGAATGGACAAATCCGCGTCTTCTTTGATTACAGAGATCTCAACCAGCATTTCCCGAAAGATGATTTCCCAGTCCCGATTACCGAGTTATTAATCGATGCAATGGCTGGGTATGAGGCTCTCTCATTCATGGATGGTTATTCCAGGTATAATAAAATCAGGATGGCCCGAGAAGATGAAGAATCCACTGCCTTAAGAGACCCTCAAGGAATATTCTGTTACAGGGTCATGCCCTTTGGTCTCAGGAACGACGGCGCCACATATCAATGTTCCATGCATCGTATCTTTAAACCATTCCTCGGGAGATTCGTTGAATGCTACGTGGATAACTTGGTAGTCAAATCAAGACAGCTCTTAGATCACCTGTCAAACCTTGAAACCGTCTTCAACAAACTTCAACAATATAGCCTGAAGATGAATCCCTTGAAATGCACCTTCGGGGTTACCTCAGGGAAATTCCTTGTCTTCATCATACGCCATCGTGGCATATAAGTCAACCCTGAAAAGACAAATTCTATCCTTAGACTACCACCTCCCCGCAATCTCACTGAGTTGAGAGGATTCCAAGGACACATGGCCTACATTAGGTGGTTCATAGCCAACATGGCATGCAAATGTTTTCCCTTTACCGGATTAATGAAAAAGGGGGTTACGTACTAATGGACAGATGATTTCCAAGAGGTGTTCGACAGCCTAAAGAAGTACCTATTGAGCCAGCCAGTTTTCATGCCCCAGGTTGATGGAAGTTCTCTCATCTTATATGTGACGACCCTAGAGCAGTCACTGAGAGCCTTCCTTATGCCGAAAAATGACACTGGCAGTGAAAACAGTCTCTATTACCTCAGCCGAACCATGATCGATGCTGAAACTCGATACTCAAACATCGAGAAGAGTTGTATGGCGTTGGTCTTCACAGTTCAAACACTTCTACATTATCTACAGTATCATGAAGTCCATTTGGCCTCACGTAGTAACCCTCTCAAGTACATCCTCAACCGCCCAATGCTGACCAGGAGCTTATCCTGATGGGCAGTCATCCAGCAACTGTTTGACATCTAGTTTGTGCCACAGAAATCCATCAAAGTCCAGATGTTAGCATTTTTTCTGGAAGAGCACCCCTCGACAGGGACCACCGTACCAGATGTTGAGTTACCTGATGTAAACATATTCTCAATTCAAGAGGATCTCCCAACATGGGAAATGTACTTCGACGGCGCATCCCAAAGCCCGAAAGGAAAAAGGATAGAGGATCCCAAATTTAACAAGGTGGGTTTCGGGATAATACTCATGTCCCCAGAAAAGGCAGTCTTGCCTTATTCCTTCCTCCTGTCATAATGATGTACGAACAATATGGTGGAGTCTTAAGAACTCATTGCAGGCCTTGAGCTCACACTCCAGGAACAAGTACAACACCTTAAGGTAAATGGTGACTCGGAAATAGTCATCAAGAAAGTCAATGGTGATAGTGATATCAAAAAGGAGGAGTCGATTCCCCTATTTGACAGTGTCTTAGGGTTAATGGAGGAATTCCCAATAGAACCAACATTGACCTATATTCCCTGGTCTCAGAATTCCCAGGCCGATGCATTAGAAAATGCGGCCACATCCCTAGCTCACCCATACTGGTATGAAACAGTTATCAATATTTATCATCGTCGAATGGTCTTGTAGTTTGTTCAGACTAAGATGGAAGAAATCAACGAATTCAGTCCTGTCCCTGAGCCATATGCTCCTTCCACCGGCTGGATGATCCCCATTGCAAACTAACTTCAAAGAGGATAACTCCCATCAGACAGGGCTGAATGAGAGAAAATATGGAGAAGGGTGATCAACTTTTTCCTATACGGTGGCACGGGTCAGCAAGAGGTCCTCTACAAACGAGGCCTCGACGGAGTCCTCCAAATATACATTGATGGAGAAGAAACCACTGCCATCATGACTGAAGTGCATATCGGAGTATGTAGAGCACATCAGTTAGGGTCTAAGCTTTCCCATTAGGTTTTAAGGTTTGGGTACTATTGGACCATAGTGGCACGATATTACGAGAACTTTACCGCAAAATGACACTCATGCCAAATTCATGACAACTTCATACACAAACCCCAAGAGTTACATCATCAGGTCGAGTACTCATGGCCATATGCCATCTGGGTAATGGACGTCGTGGGACCATATCCTCCCGCCACGACCAAACAACTGAATTATATCCTCACAAAAACTGACTTCTTTTCCAAATGGGCAGAAGCTGTACCCCTCAAGGGACTTGGGTCAAGGAACATTGTCAGTTTTTTGAAAACCAATATCATCAACAGATTTTTCATCCCTCATACCATACTGACAGATAACGACACCAATTTCTGCTCTGCTGAATTGGAGAAACTATACCAAGAATATGGTATCAAGGCTAACCACTCATCTCGACACCATACAGCGGCACACAGACAGATATAGGCTTTCAACAATACCATGTACAACATTATCCAGAAAATGGTTGACAAAGACAATAAATCCAAGCTGGATAAACTTCTTCATGCATTTTGGTCTTATCAAACCACAATCTACACCGCTACTCGGGTTACTCCGTACTCATCAATATACGGAACAGAAGCGGTCCTTCCCATTGAGCTCCAATTTCCCTCACTCCGTGTTTCCATTTGTAATCAGTTATCCAATGATGAGCAATCATAAAAATGGATAGGTGAATTGGAATAGCTGATTGAGAAGCAGTTGCAAACTTTGCACCATCTAGAAGTATATCAGAACCGGATCGCACGAGCCTTCAATAAAAAGGTTCATCTTTGGTCATTCTTGGAAGGAGAATTGGTGTTGGTCCTCTGGACCCCAATGATAACTGGAAAGAATCCTCCAATGCTGGAGCCCAAGTGGGATAGACCATATGTTATACACAAGGTCTACTCCAATGGAGCGTATGCCCTGATCTACATGGACGGGCAGTTCACTACTTCTCCTACTAATGCGAGATTCCTGAGGAATTATTTTGCATAATCAAAAGTAGTTTTCATCAAAGCCGCAGGATGTTAGACTGCCAAGCGCCATCGATCCAAAATATAGGACCCTAAACTAAGAGTACTTTGTCCTCACCGCATGATGTTAAACTGCACGGATTTTCAGAGAACTACGTACGGCTTGATTCCTGCCCTTGCAGGATACGTAATGACGCCAGGGTCCCCCATCCTAGCCCAACCATCCCCAAATAAAGTTAAAAAATTCCCTTTCCCCCGTGTACGGACCAACCCTGCATAGGGTGTGTTCCTCGCCCTTACCGCATGACGTTAAACTGCATGGATAAGAAGGATTAAAAATTCCCTCTCCCCCCATGTACGGACCAACCCTACACGGGGTATACCCATTTCAGTGAACTACGTACGGCTTAATTCCTACCCTTGAAGGATATGTAGTGATTCCAAGAACCCCGATCCTGGCCCAGCCACCCCTGAATGAAGATTTAAAAATGCCCTTTTCCCCCGTGTATGGACCAAACCTGCATGGGGTGTATTATCTTCTAAAGAACTACGTATGGATTGATTCCTTCCCTCATAGGATATGTAGTGATTCCAGGATCCCCCATCCTAGCCCAACCATCCCCAAATGATGTTAAAAAACCCCTCTTTTTCCCCCGTGTAAGGACCAGACCTGCACGGGGTGTGTTCCTCGTCCTTGTTGCATGACGTTAAACTGAATGGATAGGAAAAATAAATATTCCCCATTCCCCCGTGTAAGGTAAATACCTTCACGGGGTGTAATCAAAACTGAACTACATGTGGCTTGATTCCTGCCCTCGCAGGATACGTAGCAACGTTGGGATCTAATCTCCTAGCCCAGCTGCCGAGAAAAGTAAACACAGGTATATATACCTCTCATCTTCACAGCACGATGTTAAACTACACGGACTTCGTCCTCACCACATGACGTTAAACTACACGGACTTCGTCCTCACCGCAAGATGTTAAACTGCATGGAATTTTTCTTTACCGCACGATGTTAAACTACACGGACTTCATCCTCACCATACAACATTAAACTGCACGGACTTCTTCCTCACCGCACGACGTTAAACTTCACTGACATCATCCTCACCGCACAATGTTAAACTACACGAACTTCGTCATGACCCACCCAAGATATATGGTTAAATGAAAAGGGAATACTCCTTGCACATTTGGATGCATCCTCTCCATACATCAGACTCCACGACCCAGATAATTGCGGATCTTCATAACCATTCATGGCCATCGGAAGTGGAAAGTTATCAACCCGTGGACACCTTTACATGACTATGAATACCATGACCTCAGCTTCTCTGCATATTGATAGCCCCTGGCCCATCTACCAAAGTCGAGATTTCTTCAGGCGGTACTCCTCCTATCATTGTACTCTTACTGGCCTAAGGGCCCTCATATCATATCTACTGATCCAAAAATTTATGGAGTAGTGGTTTACATGTTCATTACCCTCTCACATACAAATGTTACCAGGGTATCTCTACCTTGCTAGCCTATATATCCACCCATGGTTCACATGACGATCTTCATTTACAAACATCAATCCATGGCTGGGCTACTTTGACTCGATAGGCAATTGTGAAATAGTCACCCATTAGTCCGAACTATACGACCGTTAAACTAAATGTACTTCTTCCTTTCCGCACAATGTTAAGATGCATGGAGTAAAGGTATACTCCATGTCCAAGATAAATCGGCACAGTGAAATTGTCATGTTATAACCACAACCAGGGACAAACATCCCCAACATGTCCAGATATTTCCTTACCAAATGACAAACTTCGTGGCTCGGACAATCGCGGATCCTCATTATTATTCATGGCCATCGGAAGTGGAAAGCAATAAACTCGGGGACACCTATGCATGACTATGCATACCATGCCCTCCGCAGCTCTGCATATTGATATCCCCTAGCCCGTCTACCAAAGGAAAGATTTCATCATGCGATACTCTTCCTAGCCCCATATGATTACTGGCCGCAGAGCCCCCATATCATCTCTCATGATCCAAGAAGCCCCAGAACCATGGTTTACACCATCAACCCCTCTCTACATCTTGGACAAGTTGAGATGGTCAAACCTAGTTACATTGTGATCAAGTGTGGCCTTTGAAACTACGTCTTTACTGCATGATAATTAATACTGCACGGATCATGTCTTTTCGTCTTGGTGTGAAGCTGCAAAGACCAAGCATTAAGTATCCAGATAAATGCCTCCAATTTCAAGCATTTTCAAAGATTTAAAAATGACCCCCGTCTTCACTGCACGACGCTAAACTGCATAGTATCTTTAATAATGATCCTTGTCTTTACCTCATGATGTTAAACTGCACGGAAGCCATATTTACCGCCTGATGTTAAACTGCATGGAATCCATCCTTACCGTATGACATTAAACTGCACAAAACTTAAAATACCTTCATCCTTACCGCATGACATTAAAATGCATGGTCGAACCTATCTTGGGTTCAGTAAAGAATGGAGGGTTTCCTCTATCCCTCACTACACGAGCTTGGCCTTCACAAACCACCGTCTCCCACCAATGTGAGAGGGAATGACTTTACCTATTCCCCAAAATATTAGCCTACATGTTTCTCCCGTATCCAGGCTCCCTCTCCTCAAAAATCACACTCTGTACCCAGAAGGATTCAAACCCTGGTAAGCCACCCCTGGTGGTCCCGAATCTCAACTTCCTTGAAGTTGCTCGGCTATCGAGAGAGTACAATCATTGACCTAAGGAAACCTTTGCATGTCTATGCATACCATGCCCCCAGAGGCTCTACATATTGATATCCCCTGGCCCGTCTAACAAAGGCAAGATTTCCTTATGCAATGCTTCTCTCCGTAAGCCTCTTGGCCTCTGAGCCCCATATCCATCCAGGAATTCAGAAACCTTCTGAGCAGTAGTTTACCAACCTCTTTTACAACCCTACCTGAATATGGTGGAACATCTCTGATGAGATTACCGAGAACCAAGTGAAGCTATCCCATTTTGAAAAATGTCCCAACTGCATGACTTTAAACCGCTTCAAGCTCCAACCGTCCTTCACGATAACTAAATGGGTAGTAAAGTGGACTCTTGACCACACACATTATTAGTATAGATGTTCCCAAATCCTTTCATATGTCACACAGCCTTTCCAAACCACCCCTGGAAGTTTTCTTAATTCTCCATGTCACCAAAGGTGGTTTCCATAAGCCGGACTTCCATGAAGTCCTCATGCCATCGGAAATGAATAGTCATTATCTTAATGACACCTTTTCATGACTATGCATACCATGACCTCAGTATCTCGGCATATGGATTGTCCCTAGCCCGTCTACCAAAGGAAAATCTGCCATAGGTAATGCTTTCCTACTTCTATACGCCGATACGACTTCCATGCCTTGAGACATGCCCTGCACGTTGTTCAAATCTAAACATGTCCCCCCCCACGTCCATCAGAAAGGTATTAAGACATCTTTTAATCAACCATACCACATTAGGGCCCTCACCCCACCATATCTAGTAAAAGATTTTTGACCTAAAACATCAGTAATGATAATAATGTCGGTGGGACTTTAAATCGCTCATAAAAAGAGGCGCAAAGCCCATTAGGCTGAAAACATGAAAAGGGCGACCTAAGAAAAAGTCGAGCCATACCCGCTGGGTCCACAAAAAATAGGCCCATGAAAAATTAGGGTATTGATGGAAAAGTAAAGAATTTTATGTGGTTTTTCTATATAATCCTAGAAATAGTCTAACTATGCTCGTTGAGTCCCTTGGCTCAGGAAAAATTTAGAGCATTGTCCAATCACTCATCAATTTTCAGGACACCTCTACATCAGAATAGCCTCCTCTTCGTTCCGATCGGACCCCATTCCAATGGGGGGCATTAGTAGGGTCCTAAAAATTCCGCAAGGGGGAAATCCAATTACCCCAAGACTTGGGAAAGAACCGAACCGGTCTGCGTACCAGCTCCCAGCAACAGTATGCGGGCGGTTCGGCAAACCACAATTCCGTGGACCAGCATCATCCGCGAAATGGATGCGGGAACCCCGAAGCGAGAACGAAGCAAGACAGATGTGAGGCAAGTCCACCACTGTGAACAGCGCCAAGCGGCTCATGCCGCATGTGCCTTCATTCTCAAAACAGAGGTGGAAGACGTATGCGACTGCAAATATTGTCGTTTGTGGAATAGAGGTAGAGTGGTGCACGGCCGCAGAGCAATCCCATGAATCTTGGTTCCAAAAATCCCTAGTTGACCAAGTCGTTCGCGGGTGGGGATTTCTTCATGGGATTCCGCAAAAAAATGTCATGTTCCCATTGATATATCCTCTTCGTGACTCTATAAATAATCACCGAGGGGCACCAAAAATGCAGGGATGAAAGGATGGGTGAAAACATGTGGGGTGACACTGGAGAAATCATTCTCAGCGGTAAAGTTCCGCGACCATCCGCGGACCCCATATCGTTCGAGGATGCACTCTTCCACGAAGAGGAGAAATCAAACCTTGAACCACATGCAGCTAGCTCCCCCACGGCCAGGCCTTAGCAGCCATTTCCTCCGCGGACATCAGAGGTAGCCAACTTCTATACGGCCCTCCTCCTCTGCGGCCATCTCAATTGTGGACACCCTTCGCGGACAGCCTCTCTTCGGCTGTTGCTCTGTGGCTCGCCCCTCCGCGGAGATCTCCTCTATGGCCCGCTCCTACGCGGATCCCTCCTCCACGGATACCCTCCGCAGCCATCTCCTATACGGCCAGTCCCTCACGGCTAGCTCTCCGTGTCCAGCTCCTACGTAGCCCGCCCCATGCGGGGAACCCCATGCACTCGCTGGTCCATACCGCAGGGGGTGCACCCCCGCACCCCTGATCGGGTTCAGTGTCGGGGTACGGTCCTGCCCCTTCGGGCCAGTCCCTTCGCTACCGTCACTGTCCTCCATGAAAAATGGAGAGTTTCACTGCAAAACTTTCGGTCCGGGTCAATAGTATTTTACATTGCACCCTTACGCCGCCCCAACATCCTTATTATAAATTCCATGGGTCGAGCTACTCCTCATTACTCTCCTATAACCCCAATACCTAGCTTCTTTTTCTAGGTTCATCCAGAAAGGGTAGCCTCCTTAGTGTAATCCCCTATCCTTTCTTGTAGGAGGTAGCACCCATGCATCTCCGTACTTCCCCGATGCTGAGAACCAAGAGGGGAGATGGAAACAGGGGTACTCCTTCCCTCTCCCTCTATGATTTTTCACCATAGGCCCTCCATCCTGGAGTAACTCCCAATCCCCATTTCTCTAGGCCACTCCATGCATAAACCCCACTCTGCTTCCCACAGACGCACCTTTCACGACGTGATCGTCAGGTCTCTGCTGCCTCTTGTTTCCCACACCGAGCATGACTCACGTGGGCTTAGAGTAAGCACCAACCCTGAACCCAACCTCATTTGAACTATGAGGACTTTGATCAACTTCAAGGCATGGTACGTAGGAGGCCTCCATGACGTTCAATCCCACCACTCGGTCGTTCCGACCTCCTTCACATCGGTTCAACCCCGTCCCGCATGACATTAAACTTTATCTCCAATCTATCCCGAACTACGCAGACTTTGATCCATGTTAAGGAATGGTAGGTAGGAAGCCTCCACAAGGGTCAAGACCAACATACCATTGGCCATGACCGTCTC
Source organism: Viscum album (assembly GCA_963277665.1). Taxonomy (NCBI): domain Eukaryota; kingdom Viridiplantae; phylum Streptophyta; class Magnoliopsida; order Santalales; family Viscaceae; genus Viscum; species Viscum album. The sequence continues at coordinate 478,836,922 of OY728130.1, read as the reverse complement.
CGTGTTGGTGTACCAAGCCCCACAATCTTGGGCCACCTCAGAGTGTAATCCCCATCCTTCGTCCCGTATGATGTTAAACTGCACTACCGAACTACGTGGATCCTGATTCCTCCCATGAGTATACGTAGAAAGCCCATAATACGGGTTTGATCTGAATTATCAAGTTGTTATCTGTCCCCCCTATATGATAATAATCTCCCGGGCACCCAATTATGAGGCTTCAAACCAGTGCCGTCTCAATGAGTCCAAAGTCCTCGGAGTCATGAATCCAATGAGGGATGGTAAACCTTGAGCCTAAATGATTCTGAATCCCTACGTTCAGATGACCATTTCCAACCAGGAGTAATTCTTGGATACTATGCTTGGGTATAAACTTAATATTCTTGAACATATGAACACGTCTTAAATCTATAATAGAGTCCCAGAACAGGTAATAATTCCCCGCCCCCTAAAAGGGTACAATGAGCCCGAATTCCCATCCTCTCGACCAATGTGAGTTCTTAAGAATCACTGGATGAATCACCTGATGAACTCCTACCTTTGGAAATAAGGTCCACGTATTGTTGGATATGGAACCATTGGGCGTTTCAAAATGAAGACCGACATACCCAACCTTAGCGATTGAGCAGAGCTCAGCCCTCTGTGAGATCGACAGTCTGGCACGTTAGTTCACTCCATCTAATTTGTCACGAATAAATGTCAAATATATATCTATATATATCACCTTAGTAGCAATATTATTTCATATATTTAATAATTATTAATAATATTTATTCTTATAATCATTATTGTATGTGAACATGGAAGATGAGTCTCATCACGTTGTGGAGTCAGTAAGCTGTACCTATGCACGAGCTACAATATCATTTCATTATAGGTTTAATGGTATGGTATTAGGTGGAATGTGAATTTTAAAGAAAAAATATCATGTTTTATTTATTATTTAAATACATTATACACATTTTTATACCCGTAGAAATAATGTGTACCTGAAAATCAATTTACACCAAGACGTGGAGATGGTATGTCGTGTGTAAACACGTATGGTGGTATTGTTTTTCATAGGATGGGTAAAAATAGGAATATGGTTGTCCCATAATCTAAAAAATATTAGAATATAGTATATTCTATAGTTATTATTTTATTATGGAAACAACTTAGTAAAAGTAAGTTGAAGAAGAAATGAACATTGAAAGAAGAGATAAAACAATTACCTCTTCTTTGAGTGTCTCCTCATGATTTGCACAAAAGTACTCATTAAGTATGATTTATTCCCAAAGGTTTGAAATTAAGATGAAGGTAGGGGTTTTGGGATGATATTTGAGTATTCTTTGGACAATCTAAAGGGATATGGAGGTGTGAATTAAAGAGAAAGGTAGGTTCCCTTTTATAAGATAGGTGAGGGGAAATTTTGGAAAAGCTTGATGTATTAATTTATTACAGAATTATTTTCTGTTTCTAAATTCTCATAATTGATTAAATTCTTGGATATGATATTGATGGATCATAATCTTCTCAACCAGTAGGTTTTAGACATGTTGTGGTAATAAAATTAACATTATCTTTTAAATTTAACCCTTTGTAAAATAAGTTAACTCTTACCATGTCCTCTTGTATTTTATACTACATTGTTAATATCATTACTATAAAATTAAAATAGATCCTAAAGTGGATCATTTATGACATTTGTATCACATTACATGTTATTTGACTAAATTATAGATTTTTAGGATTTTTATATCATTTAATCAAATTGTATTTGTTTTAAAAACTCATTTACGTCAATTTTGAAACTATTTAGTAATTTATTTTTGTTAAAGTCACAAAAACATTATTTCTTCAAAAAAATGCATTAACTCATTCCTAATATGTCAATATCATCGAAAAAATGTTATTATGGCATCAAAAAAATCAAATTATATTTATTTTATTCATTCATTAAAAAGAAAAATACTGCAACATTATTGTATCATACATAAATTTAATTATTTAATGTCTACAAATTTAAAATAAATTACCATTATGTAGGAAATATTTCTATATCTATAAGGAATTTTCATAGTCGAATTTATCATATTTATAACCATATATTAATGATGATTTAGTTATTAAAATTCAAATATAACACTTTTAACTCTTCCTTAAATAAAATATAATAAATGTATTAATCTGGCCCAAGTGGATCAAAAAAAGATCATATTTTTTTTCCTAAGGTTGATTTTGGTTGAAACACACTTATACAATTAAATTAAGACATGTTTTGGGGTAATTTTATATTATTATAATATTATTTTTACCTTTAATTAGCCTATTTAATTTTTACCGTTGTAAATAAAATTCAAAAGTTACTATTCACCATAAATTATTTTTACCCTATTGAACCACATTTAACTTAATGATGACATCCGTGTCTGTAGGATTTTTGAAATTTAATTCAGAGAAGCAGAAAAAATGTGATTTATGCAAATTTACAAATGTACCTATAAGGTGGGCAAAAGATGTTAAAAAGTTCTATAAAATTTTATATATCTAATCTTATTATAAAATGACTCCAATGAATTATGTTAGACTAATATAGGTATTATGTATCTAATTTTACTTAAAAATAAATTAAAATTAAATATTATTATTAAATAAAAATTTTGTTTTAAAAAATAATGCAGTGTCTTTTATTATTCGTCAAAAACTGAAAGTTTTTAGAAAAATACCAAAAAATAACCCAAAGAAAATTTTGATAATACAAAACAAAAAATGAAGTATATTTTGAAAAATAAAATTTATAAAATTTAAAAAAATGATTATTACTATTCATAACTACTTTTTAAACAACTAGACTGACTGCTGGTTGTAGGCTAGAACTCTGAGCTGCGTACATCACAAGCTATTGTATTATTTAAAGAGAACTATACCGTATAAGCATAGGGTGTTACAATATGTGTCACAAATTTTTTGAAATCATCATGATAATTTCCATATTATTTTCTATAGTCATTTAGATGATGAAGAAGATAAAATAAAATTATTAGTATCTCTTTGGGATTCAGAGCCATCAGGAGAAGTTGTTTCATGTTTATTCTATTTCTTTTTTTAACTTATTGGGATTAAATGGGGGGTTAAAAGATGCTACTTGGAGTTTGAGACACAAATGGATTCTTAGTATCTCCATTTTTTATGATTTATTTTTACGATGATATGTATGACTTTCGATTGATTTTTGAGCTGATTGATGATGTTGTTTTATTTTTTCCCTTTCCATAAATTGGATATGTATTAGTATTGTTAAAACAATATTTTTATTTTATTGGCATCTTATATGGTGTTTTCTTTATGATAACGCATTTCTTATTTTATTCTAGGTTCTGTTTTTTATTATTTAGTAGGAGAATCATTTTAGTGGTTTCTAATGTAATAGAGAACTTTTTCTTGAACCGTTCTATTAGCATTTATTAGGGTGTAGGGTTTTTGGAGTTCCCATAGATGTTTTTATGGGATAGGTAAGTATTTTGGATAGTCTTCCTGAAGATATCACTATGAAAGATGGGTCATGAAATGATGGTTGTGTCGTGGAATGAAAATGTATTGCGTTATGTTGGTGAACATTGTGAGAGTTATACATTCCTTTGTTTGAGAGGATATTTGATCATTTTACTATGGTTTTTCGGGTTGTGGCATGATGCGTGTTAGTTATAATGGGAGGGGATTTGGTCTAGGTATGGTGGTCTCTTATATATGAGTTTAATTTATTTTATAAATTTTAAATATCTTACATTTGAGGGAAAAACCTTACATGTGTGTTAAATAGTTTTGTATATATCCAATTCCACCTTTACAGTCATGGAGTGAATGAACCTTCCATGTTTATGGGGCCCTTATATTTTAATTTCAAACCAATTATCATAGGAACCATATGATAAATCTATGTCGGTTGATTTCATCCTTTATTCCTTTTATGAAGTCATTGTTTCATGGTGTTTGGAAAATGATTTTGTATTTTTCAAGGGGAAAGCGGGATAAGGGGATGTCCATAGAAACACACTATGATTCCTAGGGGTGTAATCATTCAATAATTACAACCTTCACCATGCAATAACCTACTTTTTTCATTTATGACCATGAGAGAAAGGGGGTACCATGTGGGGGTCTCATTGTGATGCTTAGATCTTGGACTATCATAGCATTAAAGATCCATGTAACATTTTTACACAATAGTTTCCAAGTTTCTATATAAATTTGAGGTTCCTATTGAATTTATTATATTTTTTCCATATTATCTTCAATCCTTTGTGGTTGTGATAACATTTTGGATATAACTAGGAATTCGTGATTGATGTCATAAAAATTTCTTTGTGAAACAACTACATTGTATCAATGGTATCTCTTTTTTACCTCTCCTCTTTATTATTATTGTTTCCTTTCTTTTTTACTATGTCATTGAAATATTTTTCCCCATTTATTTTTTGGTTTTATTATTGATTACTTATAGAGTATTCTTCATGGGATGATCTCCTTATAACTATTTTTATTTTTTTTAAGGTTCATGGTAATGTTCTCAACCTATAATTCCATTCTAGTCCAATGATCATTAATGAATTATACTACAGTTAAGGATTTCTGACATCTTCTTATATTTTTTATAAATGTGGAATTATCATGATTTAGTTTCAAATTGGTAAATACATGAGTTTAACCTAAGAATATAATAATTTATTATTAAATATTTTGAAGGGATGGTGTAACTTCATATGTGATTTTACTATTATTTTTATTATTTTAATCAAGATATTTTCTGCAATGTTTGATATAGTATTTTTGATATTAGGAATGGTTTCCTTTATGTTTTTGATATTTCAATATGGATTAAACAACATAAATTTGTTAGGAAAAATCTATTAATGAATAAGTAATTTATTTAAGTTAATATTCATTCTTGTAAATTTTTAACATGAATAACCATTACATTGAGTATATTTAATAGGTTTTTTCACATCTACTTGCCACTTTTATGGGTTTCACAATTTTCTATAACCTTCTCATAATGAATTGATTAATCAATATGTAATGAATGATATTTATTGTTGGAATTTATATTGGTGATCAAATACATTTGGACACTGTTTACTATAATCTTTCTTGCATTAATTGAAGCATCATTAACTACTCATTGAAATTGGTATTTCTAGAATTATGATTATTTACAAAATATATATTAGAATATTAATCCCTTTATAATGTTTTATATGGAACATCTTGTGGTAGGTCAGAATGGAAAGGGTGAAGTTTTGGGTTATCATTATGGCGGTTGTTTAATGTTCTTGGTAGTGTGGAATGGTTTTAGGATGGTGTTTGGAATGATGATTGGATGGTTGGATATAGTTGGCAGCCCTATTTGGTTACATAACTTACTTTTTTCTACTGTATACTTATTTATTTCTATTTATTTCTTATTCCATTTTGGTTATAGCCCTCCTTGATGTAGGGTTAGTTATGTCTTTGTTACCAAGATTTTTTGAAAATAATTAATTGATGATATAACTATATAAAAGATTCCTAAAAACATATATTATATGGTAAATAAAATATTATTACCCATTAAAATTTTATTAATGGTGGTGGTAGTGTAATATTGATATGTTAATGAGTAAAAGATATTGATTGTGGTAAAATATTAAAAAATATTGGTCAGTAAAATTTGAATTAGAGTGAAAATTTTTAAAACCACTTTGACCTTAAAGTATTAATGTGAAATTTTAAACCAAAATTGATGATGGGATGTTATAAAAGGATAGTACTTTATTATTGGTAATATTTTTGTGATAATTTTAAAACATTGATAAATATGTTCTTAGAAAAAAAATTTCCAATTACATGTCCATGGAATATAGGTTGTGAGATGGGGAATTAATTATATTTCTTATCATATGTAGGTTAGTTTACATTATATTGTTTATGAAATCTTATATATATATTATATTATTTTATTTCTTATACTCTTCCTCCAAAGTCAGATGGGATAACTAATACTCATATATAGTGTTGGGATCTATGTGTATTCTAAATATCTACGGTGTCTAGGATATAGATGGATTGACACTACCTCTACCTCAATCTCTCTTCCATACATATTATTTTTATTGGTATATTTGGGCCATGATGGATTACCGTTATAGTATATTTACTCATGAATGTTATAGAGGCTCAAATATATTACAAACATTTATATATGGGTCTGGGAGGTTTAATTTTATAATGGAAACATGTATCCAGGTTGTAATGGATTATAGTTATTTCAGGTGAATTTACATATGGTTTGTAATGGATTAAGGGATAATGTGGGTTAACATGGGATGTAATGAATCCCAATATTTATATAAGGTTCTGGAATGCTATGGAGATGAGGTTTTTATTATATGGATACAGATAAGATTTGTTATCTTGTATATATAGTATGATTTATAAAGGATATAGGAGAAAATAGAGATAATATATTGGGGTTTAGGGTGACTTATTTAGTAGGAAATTTTAAGCGAGGTACCTTTCTCATATATACATTTTTTTGATATTATATTACCTGTTTATTTGAATTATTTGATGCTATATCATTGGTATGGATAGGAATATAGTCAACCTGATGTAGGAAATACATTTATTTCATCTACTTATTCACAAGTATTTTAGTTTGATTCATTTTTATTTTCCGGGATTTTTTTAGGAAGGATCTATATAATTACACTTCTATGATCACCCATATATAAATAACTACTTTTATGGGTATTTATAAGGGAGTTAGTGAACCTGTTGGTAATTAATAGCTCATGGAATTTTTTTAAATATCATAGATGTTTATGGTCACTAATATATGAACTTTCCATGGCATTTTTCAATTTTATTCATTCATTGCATGACATTAATTATTGTGGTAATGAATTATTTATTATTATGGAGTTTATTGGTGGATTATTTATCTTTTCTTGGGTGTTTTGAGAGAAATTCCACATATATGTGTGTGTTTTATACCCTCAGGGATGGTCTCCAACCCGTGGTCCATAGGGGGTTTTAGTTGGGGTGGTTAGAGATATACACTATTCTAGATAAAATTTTAACAATTAGAAGTAATTGTTTTGAACTCAAACACTTTTTTAAAAAAGTTTAGATTTTTTACTCAATCACTAACCAAATAAATATCACATTTTGACTTTTAAAAATAATTATTCATGCATCTTATATATTTTTAAATAGTTTATACCATTCTTCTGTGGTCCATATCTTTTGATACATGCATATAATAATGATTTATAAAGATCAATATGAACTTGAAATATAAGTTTTTAAATGTTATCAAAATTCATTACTCAATCACTAATCAAATGGAGTTTAAATATTTTAGTTTTAAAAAATAATTTTTGATATCTAAAATATTATAACATATTCCATAGATTTTTCAACTATGATAAGAAATTATAAATATTTATAAATTAATAAGAAATAAAATTCAATTTGAAATTTAACTCCTATTTTGAATTTAAATGTATCTCTCAAATTATAACAACATTGAATTAAAATAATGACTTTTAAAATCAATCCCTTAATTTTTTTTAAAAACTTAATCCAAGTTAATATATCATTATAATACTTTATTATAATTTTTTATCAAAAACTAATATTATTTATCACATTTATTAATCACTATGGTATCTTATTTTTTATATAGTTTTTAAAATAGTTTTTAACTTTTTTAACATGAATATTCAATATATGAAGTTATTTTAATTAAAATTAATTTATATTTATGAAATAAAATATATTAAAATATAAAATTATAATATATTATGAATAATATATTATTTATAAAAAAATTAAAAACATTTCACTTATTTTTTAACATTTCATAAATATTTCTAGATCAATAATGAAACTAAATATCAATACAAATACATATAATTAGAAAATACATTTATAAAACACATGATAATTAAATAATTCTTTAAATTTATTACAATAATGAATCGTGTTAATAAATTATAGTTCACACATAAAGAAAACATTTTTCTTCTCATAATGTTGACAGAATAATTTTAAATGTATATTGAGTTTCTAATTGATCATATGTTATCTATTTTAAAATGAAATAACCATAAATTATATTTAAAAATAAATATTTTTTTAATAAAAACCAATTTATCACATAAATATTAATAAAATATAAAACTAATATATTATTTAAAATACATGGGTTTAAATGGATATTGTTCAATTGTTTCACTATTATCCTCCTCCTTTCTATAAAATTATTCTCTAATAAGTTTTAACATCACATTGTGTTATACTATATTCATATAAATAAGTCTATACTTCTCTTAAGTAGTGACTAATGAAATGAATATTTATGTATTTCTATTTATTTAATGTATTTCATCAATTGAAAGTTGGATTTCTACTCCCCAACCCATAAAATTAGTCATACATGATTCACATTGATGAGGTCTTTCCTTGTGACTGGGAATGCTTGAGAAGGTATGATTGGTATCTCTATTTGTACTTCTATATATATGATAAGAAAATATATTGAAATGATAAACATTCACACCTTCAATAATATGAACTAAAGTGTGCCAAGCAGGTACATCTCATATTGGTTTGCAAGTTCAAGAGAACCACTAATAGGCTTTGGATTGTTTAACATGATTTTATTAAACTCATTAAATGATATTAAATTGGTTGTTTCCCCTAAGTCATAAAGAACCTTCCAAAAACTGAATTATTCAACCGTATATCAGATTATTGAACTACCTAGATTATAATTTTTTTGGGAGATTCACTTGAGATATATTTGAAAATTATTCACTTAAATAAATTACTCCAAAGTCACCTGCATTTTTCTAATTATATAGTATTTACCAGTGAAACATTTCATATGATACTATTTATGATATTTACATAATGAATGAAATATTAATGTGTATCTTTTTTAATATCTATATGAATTTATGATATTTTGATTAAATCTTTATTGGTGTATCCCCTCTTGAAAGGGAATAAGTAATCGGTAATATTGCAATATCAGTTTTTTAAAGATTTTTTATTATACTTTATCACTTATATTACATCATATGTACTTTATTCCTTTTTTCCATTATATTTACTCACATATGAAATTTCGTAATCCTTTTTCACCTCCTTAATTTAATTAGTTTCCATTTCCGTTAGCTTACATTCACTTCAGAATGTAATAAAAAATTTACACTTTCAAAACATTGGTATTATCTAGTTTGTACTTTGTGGTCTCTCTTTATGATTTTTGGAATGATATCCTATATTACTATCAATTTTCCTACGAGAGGATTGAGGATGGGTTAATAGTGATTCCAAATTTTTAATATTTATGTAAACGAAACTAAGGAAATAGACATTTGGTTTGATGTATTATATCCCCAAGGCTTTGAAAAGGGATTTATCCTATTGGGATTATTTTCCAAAATTATTATAATTAGGGATGTTTCTATATTTATTACTATCTCATGGGTTTTAATTTAAAACAACAAGATTTTGTTCTTACTATTCATAGGGTAAACCTTGTGGACATTAATCATGAGTTATTGTTTTCTCATGCCCTTACTATTAATATCAATGGTTTTAGTTCACATGATTAAATTATTTCATATATTGATTTTAAAAGAAATTTTGTGGTTCAATATACCCCCACAAAGATCACCTCCTTTATCAAGTTCTATTATATTTTATCTTGGAAATTTTTGAATAAGTGTAAATCTCAACACATTTCACATTAAAGTTGTATTCATTTCTATGTTGGTTCTTTAATTCAATAAATATCTATCAGAACCTCAAATTATTTTTACCTTGCTTATACATGGACTATCAACTTAGTGTTTCCCCCCACTTGATGAATACCTCAGGTTATATGTGACTCTCTTACCTTTCCACTGAAATATATTTCATGAAAGTTTATCCAAGATCTATTGAACCCCGACTGGAATAATTTTTATTAGGCCACATTTGGACATGTCATCCATGATGACTCCAGAATTGAGTTGAAATCTAAAGTAAAATATTTGAAACTATATTAAAAGGCTATCCCCAATGTTTGTGAACTTTTTTATTGAATATTTAAATTGTTCACATTCCCTAAAGGTAAATTATTTAATTTTTTGTGTGATATTTTGAATAAAATTCTAGAGTTTTATAGTTATATTTGGGTGAAAAGAACTTTTCAATAAATTTCCTTATAATATCGTACCATGTAGTTATTGAACTAAATGGAAGTACCATAAACCCTTATTAATCTCATTAATTTTGAAAAAATAGAAAATATTATCAATCATATATCATTATTAGACTTATTGTTTCATAAAAGGTATCACAAATCATTAGGAAATTAGAGAGGTGTTTGTGTGGATCCTCATGGTGCATTCCACCAAACTACTCAGTGTATTAGTCATATAATGAACACCTAGTTTTAGTTCAATGTTTTTTAACAGAATAATTAGTAATAAAATTCTAGGATTATCTCCCTAAATTGATATAATTCTATAATCCATTGACCTTATCTTCCTTTTTTCCTTGGAAGTTGGGTGATAAATTTTCTTATATCATGATCATCAATGATAGAGAAATATTTCTCTACTATCTAAAATCACTAATGGATTGATGATTGTATCTTGATCTAATTATTTCAATCCAATGATTTAAAATTATCAATTCTCCCTGATCTAGATATTAGATTCAATTTCATGCACCTGTGAATTAGTGAGAAAAAACAAGAACACATGCACATATAACAATGAATAAAAATGAAAAATAAAATTTTAAAATAATATAATTATGTGAGTTAATAAATTTATTTATGTGATTCTTAGTTCTATGAAATACTTTGTGTTCCAAAAAATGGTAAAAAAATAACCCACCATTGTGTATCAATAAATACCAATGATGGATTAAAATTCATAGAAGTTTATATTTACTATACACAATAATATAACTAAAACAAATTGTGTAGATTATATCATGAGATTGATCCCTTGGGAATAAATGATATTAAAAAATTTTAGGCCATATAAAATGATCAATTTTTTACTATTATCATTTAGAATAAAAATAAATAATAATTAAAAACAATTTAGAACATTAAATATTGATTATTTTTTCCTCAAAAGAATAGATTATAAATGAATTTCATAGTTTTTTTTCTTAACATAATATTTTTTTATATTTTAATAGTGTAAAACTAATTAGTAACATTATTCTATTTTAATTAACATCCATTAAACAAATTTCATTTTAAACTATTTTATTCTCTTCATGTCTATATAAACAAAATGAAAAAACACAAACTAGAATGAATTTAAATCCAATCTTGAAATAAAAAAAAGTATCATGGATACTAATATAACCATGATACCTCTATATTGTATTGTTATTCCTATGAAATTTATTGAATCCCTAAAATAATCAATAGATAAATAGATAATAAATCAAGGGTGATATGATTCTAAGTCAAAAAAATACATCTGAATGAAAAATAAATCATTCAAAATATGCACATATTACTCTTAATTTACCATTACTTAAGAAAATACTTTTTTTGGAAACACTAATTTTTTCCAACATTTACCATTTTATCCTATCCTTTTATGATCACAAAATCCATCAATATTGTCAATAATGAAACTTTTTTAGAGTATGAAAACTATTTTTTTTTTAATTTTCTAAATAAAATTTATATGTTTTTTCCATTCAACTTAATGTTTTTTAAGTGTGTAAAATCATTACATTAAACCTTTATGATTCGAATAAATTCTAATAGAAATTATATTTTTCATGACTTCATTTAATGTCGATAAGTATTATGATAATTTAATCTATTAGTTAAAATACTTAAGATAAATAAATGATTTACATAAAAAAGTAAGACTCGTGATGAAGCTTTATTTTAAAGCCTTACATTCATGTCAATTCCATATGATCATAACTACGTTTTATGATCACAAAAAATCATTACAATCTAAAAGATTTATGATCAAAAAGAAAAATAAAAATTAATTACAATAAAACTATATATTATTATGATTTGAGAAAATTATTATTCTCAGATAAATATATTATATTTAAATAATTTCTTAAAATTACCAACAAAGTCACATGATCATGTGAATCCTTATGATTAGAAGTCTTACAATATTGATGAACCATGATGTTGGATAACTTTAAGTAATTTTAATACATTTTATTACAGCTTAGTGGTCATTTATTAACATTATAGTATATTAAGGAATTTATTCTCCTAAATTGTTTTTATTAATATCATATATTAATTAATAAGGAATTTTTATAGTGAATAATCTTTATATTTATAAGAAGAGTAATGTTTCAATGAAGATGCAATCTGCACCAACTTGATACTAATCTTTTGGTATTTTTAGAGGTTGTCACATAAAAAGAATATGATAACTAATTTCAAAATATTATACTCTTTATTCCTAAATATTTGAATTATATAAGTAAGGTTATATAAAAAAGGTATAAGTGTTGATAATATTTTATGTAGTGAATAGTTGATATATAGCAAGCATTTGTATACTATGTTTTTCAAGAAATTTATGGTGTACATATAAAAACTTATGTTATTATTTTGTACCTTATAGTTACATTAACAGAAAATAAAAATATTTCAAATCTATTATAACATCCTCATTAAATATATATAAAATTTCTTTATAAATTATGACTTTCTTTTGCAAACTATATGCCGAACCCTCAATCATTCTACTCTTCTTCATTTTTAAATTTTCCAATCATGATACCAAGTGTGTAAAAGTCATAGAACTGTATTTTATGAAGGTATATATTGGTTTCAATATCTTAGACTATATACTAAGTAACAACTAAATTCACATAGCTACATAACACCAAGAATAAGGGTTTGTATAGTGAAAATCACCAAACTCAGAGTAGATTATTGGTGGAGTGGACTAGGGGTCCCTATTTCCCTAAACCACTATAAATTTAAAGGGTCCCACAATATCTGTTATATATTGTTTCCCACAACTTATCTAATAAATATTATAGGATAGATTAATTTATGTTTTCAATATGTTGGTTTTTAATTGGATTTTTTAATGAACACAATTCACCCCCTCTTGAAGAACTGTTCAATGATTATCAAGACAATAATTGGTATTTGAGAAAGTTACTTTTGATTTATAAACCATTATTAGTAGAATTATAAATATTACTTCTAAACATTTTATAATTTATGAAATGAATGAAGGAGTTCCAATAGAATTATATTTCTAGTTTAACAAAGAAAATTATTGTTGTTGGAAAGATAGAATGATTATAAATTTAAAAAATATTAATCTAAAAGTTTATATTAAAGTTGTTAAACAAAACAAACTGTATTGGTGAACCTGAATTATGGTCTAATACTCATGAAGAGGATTATGATTTAAGTTTCAAAAGTGGGAATGTTATTTTCTATGGGTTAGGACCTATTGAAATATGGTAAACTACCATAGTCACATATAAAAGTACTGATAATGGAATAAAACTGAGATATAATACTTCCAAACTCATGTTTTAAACATTTAAAATTATATATGGGGTGGGAATAACAAAAATTAAAAGAATTCTGGATAATAGTTTCAATTATTTTATCTTTAGAAACTTTTATTCTGAAACCATCTCAAACACTAATGGTTTTCAGAGTGTTACATTCAAAATGGAATGGAATATTAGCTAAAATCATAAAATCTACTCTTTTATAGGATTTGAAGATAAATGATCTAATTATAAATTTCATAATGTATAAGGTGTAAATGAAATCATAATTTGATGATTATAAGTTAATAAATAAGGATAATATGGCCTTTAGGGTCCTTACCACAATATATGGAAGGAAACCAAATGAGAAATTATTATACGACTCATACAATGAATAAGAGTATAACTTTATAGAATTATATTGTGAACGTTATCAATTTTCAAGAGAATTCAAATAAAATAACAATAAGATATGAAAATGCAAGAAATAATTTAACACACAAAATAATTTTGATTGAAAATATATAGAATTTAGATGCTATGAATGCAAGAATTTATGAAATTTATAGCATGATTATCCTAATTTTAAGGATGAAAACATTTATAGAAAAGGTTCTTTAAGAAAGTTGTTTATAATATGGAATAAATGAAATCCATGAAATAAACTTAGAGTGATTTTCAAGACTCCAGTAGTGACTCGCATTCTGATTCATATGCAGGGACATAAATTTAGAAAGAAAACATGTGCTTCATGGATCAAACAAAATAGCTACCTATTGTTTACTATATATCCTAAGAATATGCTTCTGAAAACTATTTTTAATGAGTTTTATGAATATTTTTCTTTGATATAAGAAAAAATATGAATTAAAAATGAAAAAAAGGTCTTTAAAAAATTATTATTATTTTTTGTTAATATAATAATATTAAAAAACTCAATCATGTTCATAATTTTTTTTATCATGATGGGTTTTCTATGATAGAAAAATAGTATAATTAATAGATAAAGTCAAATATTTAAATGATACCACTATTTTCTTTAATAAGGTAAAAAGTTATCTACATCAAATCCTTGGTAAGAAAAAAAATAAAATATTTTATATGATTTAAGGGGAAATTATAAGATGTATAAATAATATTTTATACCCAATTTTAATATAATAAACAAACCCAATATTTAGGACTTTAATTGCAAACTATTTAGAAATTATTTTTATGTATATAGTATTATAAGTACTAAAATAAATATAATACAAAATTCTCATAGTATAATAAAAATACCCAATGTTAATTCATGATGATTTTCTAGATTTAAATAGATATGGTTTTCCAGGACATTCCATGATAACACTATCAGAACCAAGAGCATTTTGGTACCAAATAATCTCACCATTTAATAAATTAGGTCATGTAAATATCCATAGGAAAATTAATTAAAATTGATTTATGGAATGTTTTTTTTCAATAAATATGAGTGGATATTTTTATATCCTCTACTCAATGTATAATGTTTATAGAGGTTATGTAACATTTTTTAAAAATGGTAAATTAATGATTATTGGGGTTTTAATTGTTAGAGATTCAAAATTATTCCTCCTCAATAAATTAATTTATTTTTAATTATTAAAGAAAAACAAGAAAATTATTTCTCAATTTTGTGAGGATGTATTTTTTTATATCCCTAATCATTCATTATTTATTTTAAAAGAGAATTTTCTTATGTTTAAAGATCTAAAAATGAAAATTTTTAAACATTATATCTCCATTGTTTATATAAATCGAACATGAAGTATTTTAATACTAAAATTGATGAATTATATATTTTCCCCAAAAGTCTTGGACATTTTAATGTTAATTATTGGGAAACAATTGTGTGTAATAATTTGATTTAAATTTCTCTAAACATAAATTTTTAAAAATAAGTTATGTGATGCATGCAAAATGGGAAAAAACAAAACAAATTTTAAATAAATTAATGAGTTATCTACTTTTAGACCACTATAAAATTTTCACATGGATAGGTTTGATCCATTTGTAATAGATATACTTAGTGGTAAATATTTTGTGTATATTTTAGTAAATTATTTTTCTATATTTTTATAAGATTATTGAATATGAATTAAAAGTGAATATTGTGTCATTTTTATAAATATAGAAAAATAAAAAATTAAAAAGGATGTTAAAATTATATTTTTAAGTTGTGAATATGGGGGTATACTTTGATAAATATGATTTCAATTCATTTTTATCAATAATTTCATTAAACATACATTAGTTTCCCTGGGTAAACCTCAATAGACTAGTGTTGTTTAAATTTGGAACATGAAATTGTAAAAACATTATAGAAAAATGTTGTGTGAATACACCATACCAACTCACTTTTGGGGTAATAAATCCTGTAATGTCATTAAAAGAGTTTTAAAAATCCCTATCTTGAGTAGAAAACCTAATTAACATTAAAATAAAAGAAAACAATTAGTTGGATAATTTAATGTTATTTATTTATTTTGTACATATTGAACACCAAGTTGAATCATGGTATGTTTTTTCAAAATGATGATGAAATAATCTTTATAAGTTATTCTAAAACCTCTAAGTCTAATATTGTTTTGACAAGAAGTCAAATATTCTTAAAGAATCTAGTCATTTGAAATTGCACGAATGTTATCCATTTATGAAAAATAAAATAATGTATATGACTTATGTGATTCATTAGATAACTTGACTCTGGTCCCTTTATATGATGAAATAATGGATAATGATATGGAAAGTTATCATGCACAATACAGTCCCAAAAGGACAAGATCTGAATATTTTGAAAATATGATTCATATAAAGTTCAAAATATTTAATTACAATACCTTATAAATAATTATTATAATATTAGATGTGGGATTTTGGATAATAAGAATTTAGGGTACCTTGTTGAATTTTTTAATTTCATATCCCAACTAGAACCTAAAACCACATAATAAACCTTGTCTTATAAAATTTGGTTAGTTTCCATATAAGAATAATTAAACTAGTTCAAAAGGAATAGGGTTTGGGAATTACTGGACAGAACCTATGATAATACTATTATTGAAACTAAATGGGATTTTAGAAACAAAAATGACGATCATGGTGTGATCACTAGAAATAAATATAGGCTAGTTATCAAATATTATAACCCAAAAGATGTAATATGTAATAAATAAATGTTTACCCTCTTTCGACATAATAATCCATTTTTATCTACTCCTCATATAAATATAATATGGATTATAAATTATTTTATATGGATGTACAATATTTTTTTAAAATATTTTTTTAATGGATGACATTTATGTTGAACAAGATATAGGTTTTGAAGACCCTCATTTTACAAATTATTTTTTCCAAATTTTGAAATATTTTATAGTCTAAAAAATTTCCTGAGATCATAGTATGAAATATTAAGTTCATTTATTTCATCAATTTTTTCTATTTTGCGATTATTATAACTCACTCTTTTTAGTAAAACTTCATAAAAAGATACATTAAATGTAAAAATTTATATTGATGATGTTATTTTTGAAGAAAAGAAATTATAAAATTTTTATTTTGTATTCCACACTCATGAAAAGATAATTTGAAATTAGCATGATGATTGTGTTAAATTTATTTCTTGGTTTTCATTTTTCTTAAAAAATAGATCTTTTTTAAATATATATATATATAAAAAACCTAATGACATGGTTTGGACATGAAATTAGAAATATTTATTCAACTATTAGGAATTAAAATATTAACATTGATTTGGATGAATATAAGAAACTAATTGGAAACAATAAATATTAATAGATAATTGGTTTATTGCTCTATATAACTATAAGTAGATTAGATATTATGTTTTTTATTATTATGATCACCATTTCAATAAAACAATAAAGATACAAGTTTAATTTCTTCTAAAATAATTTGGAGATATTTAAAAAGAACATTTTTTTCCTTAACATTTCTAAAAACAAATGAATTTTATTTAGATTCATATTATGATATAAAGTTTTGTGAGAGTATATTAAATATATAATAACATCTAGTACCTTCCAATTTCTATGAAAATAATAAGTTTCATGGTGTAGTAAAAAGAAACACTCTATTGCATTATCAACAACTGAAGATTAATAAATTGTAGTTGGTAGTTGTTATATACAAATTTTGGGGATAGAAGACACCTTGATATACTTTAGATTCAATTATAAATATGTTTCAATCAAATATGATAAAACATATACAATAAAAATTTCAAATAGTCCAAAAAGCTATTCTAGAATAAAAAACATTGACTTAAGGATTCATTTCTTAAGGGATCACTCACAAAAAGGTGATATATATTTGGAATTTATTTTTATAGAAAATCATCAGGTAGATATATTTATAAATACTTTACTAGAAAATAAGTTTCATTTTAATAAAATTGAATAATTATGTTTTTTATATTAATTTAACTTACTCTAACTTAGTTAAGTAATTATATTTATCTTATTTTTATAATCTTTTACCATTTAAATTATATTTTATTTTTTTAAATTACCTGTATTTTATTTATTTTGTCATTTTTATTTAAACTATAAAATTAAAAATCACAAAAAGTAAAATTTGGGAATTTATTGTTTGTAAGACCTGAGATGTTCAATGGTCCCTTAGCTCCAATTCACTCATTCTCAAATCATAGAGATCACTTTATCTTTATTCCCCCTATCCAAACTACGACATCTTGCCTTCTCAACATCATGAATTCATCATGAGAACAGAGAAATCAAAGAGGAATAATGATG
Source organism: Viscum album (assembly GCA_963277665.1). Classification (NCBI taxonomy): domain Eukaryota; kingdom Viridiplantae; phylum Streptophyta; class Magnoliopsida; order Santalales; family Viscaceae; genus Viscum; species Viscum album. The sequence continues at coordinate 478,818,569 of OY728130.1, read as the reverse complement.
TAGTTGTATAAATCTCTAAGAGAGATATTCCATGTAGAATGGATCGATGTGTATTCCTAGGATGAGTTATAGATAATGGGTAAAATAATCAAATGAGTCTCATGCTAAAAAGGTTTTCTATTTTTAAAAAAAGATAATGAATCTTGAATGATAACAATAGAGTATCCATGTTCAAAAAAATAAGTTATAATTTTTGGAAAACTCTTAGTTTTTTTCACTTATTAAAATAGAGATGTTTTACATATGACAGTAAATGGAAAAGGCTTAACTATTTCATCTAAGGATATTGATGAGGTTTTATATCTCCCCTACCAAGGTAGATAACTCTATAGTCACTATTTTATCTCTAATGAAGTAATAATACCTATATTCAAGATTTAATATTTATGCACATATCCTTTTATAGAAAATAATTCTCAAATTTACTTATAACCAGACTATAAGGTTCTCTCAATGTTCTTTCAGACTGGCAGAACTGAGAGAGCTATGAAATTTGAGAAAGTAACTTTTAAATATTTCAAACTAATATAATTTTTAATTAATGGTGTGAATGTAAACCATCCATGATATATGGTCAATTATATTCATCATTGTTTCCAGGATAATTAGATTCTCATGTTTTACCCATATATAAAAATATTGAGTTTGATATTCAAGAAGATAGATGTTTACATGGGTGATTTTGTGGAAGAAAAGTGTTAAAGGAATTGTACCCTTTTTAAAGGATTACTAAATAACATGAAATTTTCCTAGGATTATTCTAAAAATGAGTTGTTTTCAATAAAAATGTGTGATGGAATCTATAGGTGATGATGAAGAAGATAACCGTACTCCAATTTGGGGGGTATTAATATGGTAAAACATATCCCCAAAACACAACTTATATTGAGAAAATGTTTTATAAGGAAATTAGAGAATCACCAAATGATTATATTTAGGTTTAAGAAAATAAAATTTAGAGGTCATAATTACTTTTTTGAGGATCATCTTTGAGAAGAAATTGGTTGTGAGAAGAGATATGTAATTGTGTTTTCTCCTATAGAGAAACTAGCTTATGTACAAATAACTAGTAACCTATAGTGGAAATTTACATTAATGAGGTTATTATGGATAGTGAAAATATAGAGAACTCAAAATGTGGTAGTTTTAAAATGTATAATGTCAAAATATGGGAATTAATTTTCTATGATATATTTTATTCACTAGTCACTAAGGAGCACAATGATGAGTTTAGTTCATATGGTAAAATTAAGAATTTACAATCATTTAGAAAAGATAAAGAAGAAGAATCGTATTTATTAAATATGAGTGAAGATGAATATTATTTAGAGTATCATGTCAGAAACATTGATGATGATGTTTTTAATATGGTTGAGAGTGCTATAATGGAAATAAATGAGCTTGAGGATGAGCTTAAATTTTCAAATCATAGGTTATAGAGCTTAATTGAGAAATTATTCTACAAGAAATATATCTATAACATGAAGTAAATAATGGATAATTAATATTATTTTTAATAAACCATCAACATATTCACATAGGAAGTTAGCTTTTATCCAAAGAGGAAGGTGTGCCTTTAAAGAATCATGTAAATAAATTGGAAGACACCTCATTTTCTATGTTTGAGTTGTATGGGATGTAATAAATGATAAAGTCTCAATATGTGTTTGGTTAATAATTTTAAAAAATTTAAGAAAGGAGGTTCAACGTTTTTTAAATAATTGAGATCATTAAAAGATTGGGTGATATAAATTTGGGAAAATTATGTTCTTGAGATAGAATTTTCAATTTTTCAAGAAAATATTAGAGGTATTAAAGAGAATTATATTTATAAAATATATTTTAATATAATGAAGGGAATGTTGATCTCTCGATTCTAATTCAACAAAATTATTTTATACTCTACACTAAATCCCATCTCAAATTCTAATTTTGACGAGTTAAATGGGTTGGTGGGAGCTCAATCATTACTATCTAGATTACTACGACATATTTAATCAAGTATTTATAATGAATTCTTGCAAAAAATTAAAAAATTGACCGATGAGTTAAATGTAGATTCATCAAAGGATAGTATGGTAAGTGAAAGAGTTTGGTATCAACTACCAGATATGTTATTTTTGGATACCTTCAAATAATTTTTAAAACATATCATTACTAATAAAAATGAACATTATTCTAATAACAAGAAACATGCAACAATATTTATGTGTTGAGAAAAATTTTAAATGATAATTTTATATTTATGTCTAAATATATGAAAGAGATTAAGGAGTGTCTTAACATCTAGTGTTTCATATAACTGGACAACATTTTGATGAAATCCCTCTTGAGAGATCTAATGTGAAAATAAATTATTCTAAGGGGAAATAGTATTAAGTTTATTCAGATCATCCACTTATCTCTCAACCCAATATATAATACTCTCATTGTTTTGCCTTGAAGAAGAAAATATTCAAGTTCTTGACTCAATATTATTTGGTTAACCTACCATATAGAGTGACTCAAGCTTCTAAGAGAAAACATTTCTGATACTCCACAACTTTAGTTCCTATGAGACTGTGAAAATTATCTAGGATCATGTTAAAACCTTGTTTGAGTGTAAAGATCATTGACCTATTGGACCACTATTTGTTAAAATTTAATCTATTTTCTATAGTTATATTTCCAAAATAGTTTGTTAGAATATAGGTTGTAATTACTCTAGGAACTTATTCAGAGGTTTCCCCTTCTTCTTCAGAACCAACATCACCTCTCCTTTTATTTCTCAATGGTTTTATTCTGAATAATTTAATAAGTTCTTTACTATATGGATTAAAATAATTATTCAAATCAGGGAGAATTTTAATTACATAGATAAAACTACATATATATTATATATAAACATACAAATTATCTTATGGAAATGAAGAAAAGAAATAAATTTTTATTTAAGAGAAGATATATAGTGTTGCTTTATTACTATTATAGTGAGATAATGAAAATACTCGATATGGTTGGAAAATACCAATTTGAATAGAAATATGGAATATATATATGGATAATGATATAACCAATAGATATTAATCCCTTGAAAATTACTAGAAGAGTTGTTTCCTCTTTATTTGTACCTTGATATAGAATCTTAGGCTTAAAACATTACCTAGATCTGACTTTCCAGAATTAGTGACTTAGCACCTCACCGTCCTAAACTTTTATACTCTAATTTTTATGAGGTTATTAAGTGAATATCAAAGGATTTATGGATCATATTTTATCAATAAATACCTTGAGTGATATAGATATAACTAGTATTCGAGATACTGAATCAACAAGAGATTTATCACTCCTAATCTTCATCTATTCAAAAAAGAACCCCATAATCTTAAGATGAATACTTCTATTTCCAAGCCAAAAACATCCTCCAAAATCCATCCTGATCCAAATGACTATTTTTTCTTATTATATGGGTGTTGTATATTCTTTTTTCATTGTAATTTTGTTATAATTTTAATTCAATTTAATGGATTATTAGGTTCATCGACTACTTATTATTCCTCATTGTTGTCTTATTTTTACTTCTAAACATAACCATCTTTTCTAGGTCACATCCAAATTCTTATTCATCTTAATCAACTATTATTATAGTTTTTAAATCCAGTGTTCCATATTAAATTTGTTATATCAGTTATTTCATCCATTTTTTGATCTCACAAAGGGGAGGGGGGAAGAAAATAGTATAAACACAAAATTTTAATTGAACATAATTTTAATATTCTGAACATTTTTATCTATAGTTTTTTTGATAATATAATCAAAAATAGTTTCATTATAAAAATATATAAAATTTAAAATTTCATGCATTATTTGTATTGTGATAATAAAAAAAGTGATATTGTGGGTCACAATAATATTATTCCATGTTTTCACTATTTGTAATATGTTTTAATGATAAAAAAATACCATAATTTCCTCTAACCACTCCTCCTAAAGTGTGTTGATCAATATTTATAATGTTATAAATACATTTACATACTGATTTTTTTGGATAATTTGTGTTTTTTCTTAGTGTTCAAGTTTTTCACCCAGTACTTATGATTGGAAAAAATTCCAAGAAGGGTTGTAGTTTTTGTAATTTTTCCTAAGTCTAAAATTATCATGATTAGATAAAATATGATTTTTATTGTTATTTTCAAGAAAATAATTAGGGATAAAAATAATTCTCATGATGATTCTATGTACTAAATATTAATGTTCATGAAATTGAATAATGTTTACAAAGAATTTTTACGATCATAAGTAATATATACAGTCAGAAACGATTTATAATCAGAATAGAAAATGGAAAATACTTATGATCAAACTCTAAAGTCTTATGATTGGAGGAAACTATAACCCTCAGAAAAGTTTTGATATTTCTATATAGTCATAATATTACTAGAAAAGACATTCAATGAAGTGATTACAGATGATAAAAAGTCTTATGATGTTAAAGGCACATTATATTGGATAGAATTAAGAAATTTTATGGTATTTTATTATTCTTTTAAGGTGATTTATTATTGTCGTACTATATTAAGAAATTTTTAATCCTACTATAGTCTTATAAAAATTTGATATGTATTTATAAGAAATGGTCAGAGTACTTAAAGATGTTATTTAAAAAATGAATAAATTGTTATGGAAGATGCAAGCTTCACCAACTCAAAACTCTATTTTTCTATTTTTGAAGGAGGTTGCATTGAAATAGATAAGAAAATTATTTTTGTAATATTATATTATTTAATTCTGACCATTCTAATTAAATAGAGATGTTTATATTCAAAAAGTATAAAATTTTATGGATATTGGTGGTGGAGAACATTTGTTATATATCAAGCACGAGTATAATTTTTTTAAATATATTCGTGATATTCACCTAAAAACAAAACAAAAATGTTATTATAATGTTACTTGTAGTAAAATCTATAGAAAAATAAGATCTTTTAGAGTTTTTTTGACATTTTTATTCATTCTCAGTAATATTTTTCCATCAACTATCAATTTCTTATTAAAATATTTTTAAACCCACAATGCTTATACTCATATTCTTTTTTACTGTTTACACTCTTTGTATTGATAATATGAATTCCATGGATAATTATGCTAAAAAAGAAGATCCTTTTGAATGTTTTTAGACCTTGTGGCGAGTGAAAATTTCTTTCACTCTATTGGTAAGAACCTATAAAATTAGATGGTATTGTGAAAACCACCAATATTATGGAGTAGAGTTTTGGTGGAGTATACTATGACACCTTTTTTCCATGAAACACTATAAATTTATTTTTCTCCTATATTTATAATTTGTTTCATTTTTTCACTTCATTTCTAATAAATATTATATGAATTATTCTTTTATGTTTTCTAGAGGGTGGTTTTAAATTGGATAAAATTTCAATGAATTCAATTCACCTCCATATTATGTCTTTGGCCAATGCGTAATGATTCAACATAAAAACTCATGACTATCAAGTAATCAGTCACTAGTAAATAATTCATCTAAACTTTATTGATGAAAAATTATTTAAGAATAATATTAAATATAATCGGGTAAGTTCAGTTGTTTTACATACATGATTTTTTTCTTTTATAACCAACTTCTTAGTGTCCTGGATCTTTTTAGAATAGTAAGGATTTCAAAATTCTCCAAAAATCTATATAAAAATTGAAATTATTAAAAAAGTATACAACTTAAAAATTAATGGTGTAACAATATATGTTTGATCGTAATATATCTGTCTCCTTGAATCCTCTTATCTTAAATCCATTGACCATCCTATATCACTTCAATTTATTTCTATGACTCCTCATATTACGGAATAATGGATTGAGGTAGCATTATAGCCTTCCAATATATACAATATCTCCATTAAAATAATAAATTCATTGTAAAATCCTCATAAATATTCTACCTTGATATGAATTTCAAAAGTTTCCTATCTTCGAGATTATATTATAATAAGATTCTCATCATGATGTATTAAATTTAGTACAGCTTTTCCATTCATTCCTTATGATTTTGACATGATATTATTCATGATACCTTAACTTATAATATCACAAATCATTAACAATGAAATTGATTCCTCCTCAAAGAATAGATTTATACTTTATAAAAAACTTCAAATGTTTAATCATATATGAAAATTGTGGCATGGTATTAATTCCTTTCACTATAATTGGTTCAAAATTACCATCGTTAATTCCTCCAAAATAATAACATAATAATTAAATGATTTGTAATATAATTTTTGTTTCAGAGTTTAATCTTATAAAATCATCTATAAATTCTTCAAAATAATTAATTCTGTCAAAAATCATTGAAAAAAATGATTATTGCGTAGTATTAAATCCAAATGACAATGAAAGTCATGATAAATTGATATTTATAACTTATAGTTATTGATCAAGTTAAAATTTATACACATGAATTGGATTGAAATAATGAATTTCTAGAATGAATAATCACAATGTGGATTTTCATTACAATATATCATAATTTTATTTTAAACTATATTGATATATTTTATCGATAAAAAGGCATAATTATTTTAAATATATTATATTAAAATCACTATAAATATATAAAAATCACATTCACCCACACTTTATGATTAATTATCCTCAAATAATTTATCTCAATAATATTGTTTTAGAGAATTCATGTAATCCCTAACCTGATTCTTGATTCATTGATTGTTTAATGAAATGAAATTTGTTGAATCATGATTTTGACATGATAAAATCGTTTTAAATTCTGAAAATATGGGTTCCTTATTTGACTACCCAATTCTCACTATCTTATGATATATTTATATACAACTAATTAGATTCCATTATTTAATTCTTACTCATTTGATTCATTATTACCCTTCCCTTATATATCCATTTATAACATGGAACACACTGCCCGTATGAATTTTTTAATCCATATCTTATTCATTTCATGTTATCAAGAATTGATTATAAGAAATCTAGATTTAAATCATTCTAATTTTTCATAATCCCTTTAGGATAATTGTAATAACTAGGCAATGTAAGAAATGTAGGACATACATATCTTATACTTGTATTAACTCTTATTTGGGGATTTTATTTTAACAAACACACTCTCTCTATAACAAACCATTTTGGATAATATTCTATGGTTCCTAACTACTCATACTACCCTAATTCAAATAAAATTTGATGAATTTTTGTTTATTTTAAATCATTGAAGTGATTTTGTTTCATATAAAATATGTTATTTAAGGTTGATTTAATTAATATAATTCATTTATAAAAAATCATAATTACCGAAAAACCTATTTAGTTAAAATATATTGTTTTTAGAAAGAAATAAGATCCCATTTTTTATGCAATTTGAACTCTTATTTTTTTATAGGAAAAAAATCTCAAATATGTTACTCACACACAGAACACCTACTCACACCACCCCCCACAACTATATTTTTATTACATAGACATTATGAACATGAATTTATATTTGGAATGAATAATTAGAAGAATGAATCTATTTATAATATAATTAATATATAACGGTTAGTATAATATTTTAATTCATTTATTTATCTTTTAATGTTGTGTTTGTGACTTTCTATAATGATCCTTCAATTATTATTCTTATGATAATAATCATTAAAAGACCATGTAATACACATATTTTGTAGAATTTAATTTTTTTTTAAATAAAAAAATCAAAAAATAAATAAAAATTAATATTATGGGGTTTTCCCAATGAGTGATGGTTTTAAAATTTCATCCTGGATACTTCATTCATAATCCAAAAAAATTGGGATGGTAAATTTATCCACTATATTTCCATAACAGTAAGGTTTTATTATATGTATATTCACTAGAAATGAACCTATTTCTTCACCAATGATCTCAGATTCTATATTTTGGTTGTTCTTAAAAAATTTCATAAGTCTTCACCACATGTTTTTTAGATTCCAAATAAAAATAAAATCCCTAAAAAGAATAGAAACACTTATTTTCCTTATTTTAAGTTACTTTATTATATCCTTTTATCAATTATTTTTTCATCCTTCTCTATAGTGATCTTATAATTCTCTTTTGAGACCTTTCTTATTTTTAAAATTCATTGATATGAAATAATGCTCTCATAGATTCATTATTATAATCTAGATTCACTATCTTACAACCCAAAATTAATTATTTTAAATCTAAATAGGTAAGTGGAAATATTTCCCAAAAAACCATCATATATGGAGAAATACAAAATGGATTCCAATAGGAAGTTATATAATGCCACAATTCATCTTTATGTTTCAATGCCCATTCATTTCATGAATTATAATCTATCTTCTCAAGAATCCCCTTCAATGTCTTATTTCACACCACAATATTCCTACTAGAATATAAGAGTTAATTTGATCTTATATTGTGTTTTCAACCATATTTTTATACGAGGAATCAAAAATATTATTGTTTAAAATGAACATTATTCTAAATCACAATGAAATTTGGGTCTATATCTATATAAGATAGACTTTTTCCAAAAATTTGTAATAACTCCCATATTTTAGGATGAAGCAATTTCCTCAAACTAATTTGATACTAATAGGACCGGTCATGTTCAATGTAGCCATTGAGAATGGGGGAATCAGTGGTATGCACTTTTATGTTTTTATTATTTAAGACAACATTCACCTATACTAAGAGAAAATTGATTTTGCTGGGAGTTAAAAAACATTCATAGCCACAGAAATAAAAGTATTTACAAGATTCACTACTAAATAAGAATAGATAGTCCTTTACAGGGTATTGAAATAATCCAATAACATATAACCACAAAAAACAATCATTTAGTTGTTTACAGTAAATAGGGAATATCTATAACTTGAATAGAACTAAATTCCTTTGATAGTGAAAGTGATCCTCCCCAAGATAATATGATATAGAAATTCTTTCAACAACAAAGAAAACATTCACCAATGTGGTTCAATATGTTGTCACAATGTTTCTTGAACTCTCTTTCACTTTCCATTCTATATGCTCTTCAATATTATCCTCACATTATTACACAAGAATGAATAATAACTTTCTAAATGGATCCTCTTCAAAAAAACTCATTCATATGATAAACTATTCACCATATAGTTGTCCATATGATTCCTTCATTCATGTACATTACTAAAAACCACATTCAGGTAATACTGCTCTATCTGACACCCTTTATCCAGTGTCACTGCATCTGATGATTTGATGTAAATTTCACCAAATATCTATAGTCGGAACCTATATTCTTCAACAATTCACCTAGAAATAAAAACATTCATAGTAAACCTACTCCCCTTTATATATCCATTATTGCTCTAAAATCCTAGGCTATGGCATGAACCTAAAAATAAAATTTCTTTCTCAATTTTGGAATATTTTACTTGAATGTTTTTTTAGATTACAACCTTCAATCCTCCAAGTAAATAGGATTCGAAAATAATTTATGAAGAACAACCATATATCAAGGAATCAATAATCTATTAAAACTTCATGAATCGTCAACTATATTGATGATCTTTCCTTCATGATTATTTAAGCATTGAACAATCATCTCAACAAGATTATATAGTAATAAATTACATAATTCTTTATAAATATCCTTAGAACATCATCTAATTCATTGTTTCCCTCTAAAATTGGGAATGACCTTGTTGGTTTAAGGTTCAAACATTCCAATCAGTTTCTAACGGGTTTTTTCTTAGAATCGGAAACATCCAATGATTCCATATTCATTTGGACTAACTTTCCAAAGGTAGGTGCTCATTAGTTATGCACTGATGAGGCTTAGGAATTTTCATTGGTCGAGAGGATGGGAGGTCGGACACATCACACCTTTTTTAGGGGAATTATTTTCTACTCCGAGACTCCATTTATAGATTTAAGTTATGTTCATGAATCCTTATTACATTACCAAGTATTAAAATGATCTTTCCTTTAGATCTGATAATCAATGATAAATGTGTATGAAATTTATAGAATCTTTTATATGTATTCGAGGTTCTTCATCGATAGAGAATAATCTCTGTTTGTTTAGAGATTCTTAGTCAATGGCATCCTTTAATACATTATATAGAAGTCTCTTGGTTATTATGATAACCATGATGTTTTTAAAGCCACTCAGCAAGGCACTTGAAGTTTATTGTCATTCAGAAGGAAATAGATTATTTTAGAGTTGGGATCACACCCACATATGGGCTACCTACGTATCCTTGTTTAGAGAAGGAATCAGAACCCATGTAGTTCAAGTAAGGGAGTATAAGGTTTATTTATGATTGATGGCTCAAAGAAAGATGCCATAATTACTTTTACACTCTAAGATCACGTGAGTCATTGTCGGTGTGAGAAACCATAAGTATTGGTAAAACCAGACAATTATTCCATGAAAGATGCAATCATGAGGAATAATGTGGGGTTTATATATATATGACTTTCCAGATAAATGAATATTTGGATTTACTTCAGGGAAGAAACCTGGAAACAGGGTCCATAAAGGTATATGTACTTTATGGAGATTTGGATACTCTAACTTGGGGCTTACACCTGAGAAAGATTCCCAAAATAAGAGGGGAATTATGATTGGATTTTACTCCTGAAAAGGAAACTCAAATAAAAAGTAAATAAAGACCGGTTAAGAGAAATTAAGGCTAGGGCTTACACTTGAAAAGGAGGCCCAAGTTAAGGGAATTATGGTTGGGGATTACTCCTAAGGAGGATTCCCAGAATTAAGGGGAATTGGACTAGGGATTACTCTTGAAAAGGAGGCCCAGGTTAAGGGAAATTATGACTGGGGCTTAATCCTTAAAAGGAGGCCGAGGAATGGGGTTCTATCATCTTAAAGGATGAGGTTGAATGAATGAAATATCTAACTTTAGTGACATAAATATGATTAAATCACTTGGTTTTGAGATATGTTCCACAAAATTCCATTCAGATAAGGAAATCAATCAATAAAACATGCCATAAATGGATTTGAAGAGTGTCTTGAAGACTAAATCTTGAATAAGAGAGGTGGAATGGAATAAGAGAGGTGAAATGGGCAGGAAGGGCACCCAAAAATAGAAGGGTGCGCAAGTCCTGGGGGGGTCTCACACGTACTGCATGGGCGTGCAAGTCTTGGTCGCACAATTATACTTGTGCGACAACTATATACTTGGGAGGCGGTTAAACAGTTGAGTAATACTTGGGAGATCCTTGACCAAAGCCTTTAGAATTATCCCGAGGTACTTCCAGAAGTGTGGCGCGCAAGTTTCAATGAGTAGGTAAGGAGGTTCTCAAGTGTGTCCATTTCCCTTAAGGGTAAAACACTTAGGCGTTCAAATGTTAGTGAATTCTAACACTTAGACCTTATTCCTCTTGTTTAGACCTTCCATTCTAGGTCAAGAATTACCTTAGAAGTGTTCGGAAGACTTGAATAAGAGACTTGGGAGTTCATAGCTCTGTATCTGAATTCTAGAAAAAATCCTCTCTCAAATGGGGTGCCCACCGAGGGTATTTATAGGCTGGAGAAGACCCTAGGTGATTTTCAAAGAGGTCGCGCAAGTCACCTACACGACCACTAGGCGGAGCGCAAGTGTACTTGCACGACCATGCTGGAACTTGTGCAACCTATGGGAAATGTTGTCCTTGTTCATCCCTTTATCTTTTTTGATGGTTATTCAAAGGATGAATCTTCATTTTTTGAGGTATTTCCCTTTTCATTTCATTTAGACTCTACGACTAAAAAGCAGTGTCAACAAAATTCCCCCCTCAGAGTTGGATCCAAAAAGGAATGGGGATTTGACTTTGAGTCGAGAAACAAAAGGAAATTAGGGTGTGTAGGGTATGGCGCACAATTGGGCTTCAGGCACGCAGGGTCCGGAACGCAGGGGTATGACCTCATCTATAAATAGATGGCCTCACTTTGCACAAAGCACCTGACACTCTCTCGTTTTTTTACTCTCAGTGCGCAAGTGGAATCTCGGCTTTCACTCGTCCGCGCTTCTTGTTTCTTGTGTCGCGCTTCTGTTAAGGTATTTGTACTTGCGCGGTGATACATGCGCGCCCAATACTTGTGTGAACGAAGGAGACTTGAGCGCCAACTATGGGACTTGCGCGCCTAAATGCCTTAGCCAAATTTTCAAATTCCTTCACAAATTTTATGATAAATTAACTTACTTTAAGAGTTAATTCTTCAACTTTTTTGCAGATCCAATGGCTCCTAAGAGAATCGGAATGACTGGTGAACTGGAAAGCAAAAGAATTGATGATATGATGGACATCGTTGGCCATGATTACTATTCCACCTGTGAAATTACTCTCCCATAATAATCCAAGTACTTGAAGAAGCATCATATTAATTTACCGCGCAGGATCTACCTGCCTCTGTATGGCCATGGTCATCTGTAAGATGTCAATATTCCAGAGGCAAAGAACTATCTCCCGCATTCCTAGTTTCAGTCATATACCAACTTTTCTTCAGCCAATGTCTCAATCATAGGAACATTTTCTAATGCTGGAACAGTAAATAAATCCTATATAATGCATCATAGCTCGTGTGCACCAGATCTAAAACCCCACAAACCTGAGCTGCAACCACATTGTTATCCCTCAATCTTTCGAAATTCTCAGATGGATAACTCCAAATGCTGGAAGGATAAATGGAAATTCCATTCTGGAGGCGGGGTGAATACAACTTGTATGTGGGCTTATTGGGTGCGAAAAACTTGTGAAGAGTTTGTCGAGGATCTGAAGGGAGCTGCAATTTATGTAGTCGTCTGGGCTGGGCATACGTATGTTTATAGGAATGATAATTTTTCACCAGAGTTTCTTAGCCACTAGAGCCAATAAACTAATTCTTTCCATCTGACCCATGGAGAAGTAGACATTAGTTTGTGGGATGTCTACAAGATCTCAGGGGTTCCAATTTTGGGTTATATGTATAAAGAATTCATCCCTCTAAAGGCAACCTTGAATGATCCGGAAAAGACTCCGGATTTGGTTCGAGAGTTATTGATGATTTATCATAAGCTCAAAATCTCAAAGACTTAAAAGACTCATTCTAGAAGGGATATTCTTCTAGAGGAATAGATGTATGTTTGTTGATTCTCCTTTTCTTCATAGAGTCTAAAGATTGGAAAAGGGAAATAACTTAGTCCAAATTGATTCATCCTTTGAAGAAACATCAAAAATCGACAAAGGGATGAACAAGGAGAACATTGCCCATAGGTCACACAAGTTCCCTCATGGTCGTGCAAGTATACTGGTGCGCCACCTAATAGTTGGATAAGTGACTTGCGCGACCTAAGTGATAATCGCCCGGGTCTTCCCCAGCCTTTAAATAGACCCTCTGGGCCCCCCATTTGAGGAGGAATTTTTTCCAGAAACTAAGATTTGAGATCCCGACGACCTAGTCTCTTCTCAAAGCTTCCAAAACACTTATAAGGTAATTTCTTACCTAGAACGAAAGATCTAAAGAGGGGGAGGAAGGCCTAAGTGTTGAAACCCATTAACACTTGCACGCGTGAGTGACCATCCCTTAAGGGAAATGGCCACACTTGCGCGCCGCCTAACTCCTTCAATAGAACTTGCGTGCCACTCTTCTGGAAGAACCTCAAGATGATTTTAAAGGCTTTAACCAAGAGTCACTCAAGTATTACCCTGCTGGTTAACCGTTGCACAAGTACCCATGTGTCGCGCAGGTATACCTGCGTGACCAGGGCTTGCACGCCCACGAAGTACCTGCGCACCTACCAGGACTTGCGTGCCCCTTCCTTTTTGGGTGTCCTTCTTGCCAATTTAACCCTTATTAAGACATTCCACCTCTCCTACTCAAGATTCAGTCTTCAAAACACTCTTAAAAGCCATTTATGGCCTAATTTATTGATTTGACTTCCTTATCTGAAAGTAATTCTGTGGAATATCTCTCAAAACCTAATGATTTACACATCATTATGTCACTAATGATTGAGATTTCATTCAATCAACCTCATCCTTTAAGATGAGAGAAATCATTAATATGGGCCTCCTTTTCATTAATAAGCTCCAGTCATAATCATTAACCTGGGCCTCCTTTTGAGGAGTAAGCCCCAGTCCCCTAATTTGGGCATCCTCCCCAGGAGTAAGCCCCAACCATAAATTCTCTTAAACTGGGCTTCCTTTTCAGAAATAATCCCCAGTCTCAAATATGGGCCTCCTTTTTAGGAATAAGCCCCAGTCATAATCATTAATATGGTCCTCCTTTTCAAGAATAAGCCCCAGTCATAATCATTAACCTGGGCCTCCTTTTTAGGAGTAAGTCACAGTCCCCTAATTTGGGCATCCTCCTCAGGAGTAAGCCCCAACCATAATTCTCTTAACCTGGGCCTCCTTTTCAAGAGTAAGCCCTAGTCTAAATTTCTCTTAACCAGTCCTAATTTACCTTTGATCTGGGATTCCTTCTCAGGAGTAAAACCCAATCATAAGTCTTATCCTAATTTGGGCCTCCTTTTCAGGAGTAAGCCTCAAGTTAGAATATTCAAATCTCCATGAAGCACATATACCTTTATGGACCATGTTCCTAGATTTCTTACCTGGAGTAAATCCTAATCCTCATTTATCTGGGCAGTCATACATACATAAGTCCCACATTATTTATTATGATTGTATCTTTCATGGCACAATTGTCTGATTTTTACCAATACCTCTTGTTTCTCACACCGATCATGACTCACGTGAGCTTAGAGTGTAAAAGTAATTATGATATCCTTCTTTGAGACATCAATCATAAACATCATACTCGCTTACTCGAACTAAGTGGGTTTTGATTCCTTTTTTCTAAACAAAGGATACGTAGGTAGCCCATCTGCGGTTTCAATCCCAACTCTAAAATAATTCATGTCCTTCTGAATGAAAATAAACTTTAAGTGCCCCACTGAGTGGCTTTAAAACCAGCATGGTCATCAAAATGACCAAGAGACTTCTATATAAATGTGCCAAAGGATACCATAGAACAAGAATCTCTAATAAATACAGATTATTCTCTATCGATGAAGAACCTTGAATACATATAAAAGATTCTCTAAATTTCCTACATATTTAATCATTGATTGTCAAATATAAAGGAAAGATCATTTTATACTTGGTAATTAAATAAGGATTCACAAACATAACTTAAATCTATAAAGAGAGTCCTAGAGAAGACAATAATTCCCCTCAAAAAGGTGTGATGAGTCTGACCTCCCATCCTCTCGACCAATGCAAATTCCTAAGCCTCATCAGTTCACAAACTAATGAGCGCATACCTTTGGAAAGTAGGTCCAAATGGATGTGGAATCATTGGATATTTCCGATTCTACGAACAAACCCGTTAGAAACTGATTGTAATGTTTGAACATCCCATCAAGTTGGTCATCCCCAAATTCCGGGGGAAACAAAAAATGGTGAACCCGATGTGAATCCTTAACCAAGTTAAAATGATGTTTTACCTATTTGTTAGGCCCCTATTTAAAATGCAATGAGAGGGAAAACAAAAACAATCATTGAAAAATGTGCTCATCCAAAATATGTAGTGGATGAATTTATCTTGATTACATCTGTTCTATCAAACATGCACTCTTTTCCAAGATCTTCTGCATTTCTAGAATGGATGCTCTCAAGTTCACACCTGTGAATACCGCTACTGCGAATGCCACTACTGCTACTCCTGCTGGATCGTCGTCTGCTCTGAGGATGACATCACCTACTCAGCATCTTCAACGCTGGGTATCAAATGTGATGGTTAAGGAGTAACATCAACACAGTGCCATCCCAACTCTGGAGGCTTCCTGACAAGCCCTCCAAGTGAACAACTCACACCGGTCGTCCGAACAACGACGACTAGTGATCAAGAAACAGGCGGTGGTAACCACCATCTCCAACCGTTTCGGGCTATTATCCCCGGAACACAACCACCATTCACTCCCATATTATGGAGAGGTGAATGAGAAGGTCTTTCTGGACCTTAATTCAAAGAAGCAAGAGTCCTTCCTGAGGGCTTCTATCAACAATCACCGCCAGACTCATGCGACAGTACACCCTCAACATGATGAGGGTACCGACTCCAGGCGTTTGGCTCTGGTTCCTCGAACCCAAGTAGGCAAGACGAACCGCCAGAGGTGGAATCAGGTCAACAGTGAGAACGTTCTCATCTCTGCCATCTCCGGAGAAGTCCACTAACCTAACTTGGTGGAAAGCAATGAGCAGGCACACACACCTACCCGTTTTAATTCCGCTGTCTAGCAGACTCGTCTGGCAACATCACGGCAATCCCGCCAGGAAATTCTAGCGGAGTACTATAGGCAGGAACATACACCTGTTTATACATCATCAGATAGTCAGTAGGCTCGTATTCCAGCATATGATGGAGCTCTTCAACCACGTTCGGTGAAGTAAAATCAGCAGGCACATACACCTACTAGTATTAATCAAGCCTACCAACAGTCTCACTTGGTAGCATAGGGAGAAGTTAGCCAGAATGCTCCGACGAAAAACAGGAGGCAGACTCAACTCTCTTCCCACACACTTGAGTACTGTCAGGATTCAATGACGGGAAAAGGAGGACAGGAGCAGGAACATACACTTACTCCAATCACGGAATGGACATATATCCCCATTCCAGTAGCTAAAGTCAACAAGCATATTCTATCAATGGTGAAAGAGTCGAAGCAAATCCCTGCTCATATTCTGGATGCTTGCCATGATATTATAACAGCTTCAGCAGAATCTCAAGGAAATACACATAAATATATCCCTACCAGTGGAGTGACACATCAACAATTCACTCTGAAACAGACACATACATCTATTCCAGTCCAAGAGGGTTTTGGGGCATACTCCCCCATATCATACGGATAACCAAGTCAGGAACATACACCTGATTTGTGTGGAGATCGTCAGCCTAAACTGGCCATCTTTCCTGATTAGGCACATACACCTGCTCAGAGTAGCCACTTTTTTCAACAAGTTGTTTCCAAAGCGAGTAAGAAGGCATCTAAGAAAAAGACCCACCCAACACATTCAGGAGATCAAGTGCCAATCTATAACAAGGCCTTGCTCGATGCTAGAGTTCTTGAAGCCCTCAGATAGTTATCAGTTGGAATTCAAGATTCTACTCCCTCATTTCTCAATAGTGGGAACATTAATTCCGAATGTCTTCAACAGACACTTCCTCATGAAGGATTGATTCATGACAATTCGGTCGATCTCGAAGTTTCATCTTCAGATGATATCCACAGGAACTCTCTATGTGGTCAGAAGACCAAGGATCAAGACATCTCATCTTTTTCTATAACCTATTATGGTGGTCCTCCCCATGATGATGAATTTCGCTGTGAAAGTCCTCTCTGTAGTAGTGATTCACATTGCCCGGAAAAAGATCCAGTGGATAATGTAGTACTGAGAAATCCCTCTTATCTTGAGGCACTTGAAAATGTGAAACCACTCATGTCTGAGGCTTCATCACTAGAAGGTGAAATAATTTCTCAATCAGAAGATAGCCTAGGGTGTAGGTCATTCTCCGAACCACCCCTAAGTCATGCATCTTCTAGTTTGATCAAGTAATTCTATACCAATTTTGTTGAATCCGATGAAGCAACAAGGAAACACCAACTCTGGTCAAATCAGGTAGAAGAATCTTCAATGAATGATAAAGAGGAAATGCAGAACATGAGAAAAAAACTAGAAAAAGGTGAAGTACTAGTCATGTTTTGGCCTCTGACTGACTCTCAGTATGACATTCCAAAGATATTGATAGAAGATGGAATTCATGATATTCGTCTCAACATATGGAAAAATCTCTGTCTATTGAATAAGAAAGTATTATCTTATGATGAATATGAAAATAATCTTAAGATAATAAAAGGGTTACAACGTCATATTGATTTGTCATCTCTATCAGTCACTCGATATCCGAAGGCTTAAAAGTACCCGAGAGCCCTTCAACGTTCATGACTTGGTACACAAAGAGAATTGCATCAGTTAATTGCCAATGCCCCATCTGGTATTCATGTCATAGGATGGGGTGTTCATGGAGCACTACATTTCACGGTTCTCTCCAGTCAGCAAAGCCCACCGAAAATGGTCTCATGCAATGTTATTTCCCATCGTCGGCCACAGTAAATGAGATTTGTTTGTAATCAAAAGCTTTCCCAAGAACAGGCTTCAACTAGTTCCTCTAAAAATCAAGCATACAGATAACAAGTTGTTGAATTACTCCTGCATCAAGCAAATGAGAATATTGAACAGGCCTCTCTTATGGAGCAAGCACATCATCAAGTGACAGAAGTGTCAGAAATCATCGAACGGTATTTTGAACCAGGTGATAAAAGTGGATACAGGTTAATGATTCCATCTAATTTCTGGACTAAGGTTCGCAAGATCAGGAGAGCTTTTAATAAAGTCTCAGAAATAGCATGTCAAGAGCCATCCCAACTTGCCAGACTGGGGACTCTTTTAAACGAACCCTCAGAATCAACAAATAGGATTCGAGGAGTTGAGTGGGAACAGCAGGAACAGCCCCAGTCCACCGGACTGAGGAATTTTTCAAATCATCAATTCCCTTCTCAGAGAATGTCGGTATTTTCTCGATTGGGGAAGAAGCCTCAAGAGGAACGAAGAGCCAAATTATCAGGAGATTCCCTCCAAATTACGGTTCATCAAGAAGTTCCTGAGGGATCGAATCAACAAAATGAAATTTCTCATCAAAGACATGGAAGAAGAAAATATCACAGAAATGCTGATAAAAGGGATGTGATATGTTATGCATCAATGAATGTCATCAATGCCATTGTTTCTAATCCACTAGATGAGACTCACTCAGGGAACTTAGATGAAGAGGTTCCTGCTCAAGAAGATGTACGCACCGACACAAATGAAGAAGGTGTGCGTACACGAAATCAAAGGGTTACTCAGAACCTAGATAATCCTTCAAGTAACCCACATCCCCCTCTTCAAAAAGGATCCAACAAAGGGAGGGGAAAGAATCAGGTTACATATCCTTCCTCTGGAGAAGGAAAATTGCTCTCACTAGAGAAAAGGTTTGTACAACGGGAGTAAGAAATGAAGGAATTAAGGAGGTTGAATGCAGAACTAATTCAAAGTAGTCTTCTTTTTAAGAATACTGGAGTCAGTCAGCCAACGGAAATTTTTGCAGCTACTGAGATAGATCAAGAATATCCTCCTCTATCAGTACACCATCATAGGTCTAATCCTAAAGGTCAAGTGCAGCAACAGTTGGCAGTGCTACCATCAGTTGCAGCACCAACCACCACATCTGTCCAAGCTCCAATCATTGCACCTATCCAAGTCCAAGTTCAACCTGATGTTTCTTAAAAGTTAATAACTAACATTGAGTCATTAACAGCTCGGTTAGAAACTATGGAAGGGAAACGTGTGTAGGTTCAACTAGAAAAGAACATTTACCCTGAATGGGTAGATTCAATCTCTCCTCCATCCAGTTTTGGAAACCCTGTATTCCCTATTTTCAATGGATCAAGTGACCCTGAACAATATTTGACGCATTACGTGTCTTGTTGTGATCCTATGATGGGAACTCTGGTGCAGTAAGAAGTATTAAAACTCAGATTCTTCGTATGGACCTTGCAAGGACCAGCCTTTGTCTCAGATACAAGCTTGCAATCCCAGTCAATTACTTGATGGGAAGATCTCCGTCAAAAATTCCATCTTCAGTTCAGCTCAACTTTTCCAAATACAACAGTTTTTGATCTTACAAACTATAAGAAAAGTGAGAATGAAAGGGTCTCAGATTTCATTGCTCGCTGGAAGGGATTAACATATTCCCTAATATTAGCACTCCCTCAAGAAGAATTGTTGACAATCTGTGTGGAAAATTTTCATGAAGATTTACGCAAGCCGTTGATCCCTGTGAAATACACAAGAGCGTTTCGAGACCTTACATCAATCGTTCATAAGATTTAAGATTCCCTTATACAGGCTAAGGCTAAATCTCGTGTAATTCCATCAGCTCTAGGAGGAGAATGGGTAAAGCAAAAACTGCTACAGTTATGCTTAAACAAGCACTTGTACCTGTTTCTACTTCAAAACCGACATCTTCTCGAAAGGCTCCACCTCCTTAGCGTGCCATGCATCGTATCTTCAAACCCGTCTTAGGGAAGTTTGTTGAATGCTATGTAGAAGATTTGGTGGTTAAATCCAAACAACGTTTTAATCACTTCGCTGATTTGGAAGTCATATTCTGCAAGCTTCGACAACATAATTTGAAGATGAACCCCTTAAAATGTTCTTTTGGGGTAACCTCAGGAAACTTTCTCGGCTTTGTTGTACTCCATCGTGGTATTGAAGTCGATCCTGAGAAGACCAAGTCAATCCTTGGTATGTCACCTCCTTGAAATTTGAATGAATTAAGAGGACTTCAAGGACACTTAGCCTATATTTGGCGTCTCTTCGCCAATTTGGTAGGAAAACGTTTACCCTTTACCAATTTGATGAAGAAGGGAGTCACTTACCAGTGGACTGAATAATGTCAAGAAGAATTCGATATTCTCAAGAAATACCTCTTGATTCCACCGATACTCATGCCACCTATTGAAGGAAGACCACTTATCCTCTACGTGATAGCTCTAGAGCGATCATTGGGTGCCTTTATTGCTCAAAAGAATGATACTGGGAATGAAAACAGCCTCTACTATCTCAGTCAAACTATGCTTGAAGCAGAAAACCGGTATTAAAGTATTGATAAGTGATGTCTGACATTAATCTTCGCAGTTCAGAAGGTGAGACACTACCTGCAACATCACGAGGTTCAATTGGTATCTCGCAATAACCCACTCAAATTCATCCTTAGTTGTCCAATGCTTACAGGACATCTAGCAAGGTGGACAGTTATTTTGCAGAAATTCAACATTGAGTATGTGTCTCAAAAGGCGATAAAGGGCCAAGCTCTGGCTGATTTTCTGGATGAACACCCTTCAGTGGAAGACACATCTTCAGATATTGAACTCCCTGATGAATAAGTCTTCTCTATTCAAGAAATTCCTAATGCATGGGAAATGTATTTTGATGGTGCTTCCAGAAGTCCAACAGGGAGGAAATGGAAATTACAAAATTCAAAAAAGTTGGCATAGGAATTGTGCTCATTTCTCCAGAAAAGGCAGTGTTACCTTATTCATTCTTATTGTGGGAAGGTGGTACCAATAATGAGGCAGAATACCAAGCTCTCATTGCAGGCTTCGAATTAGCGCTTCGAGCACAAGTGAATCACTTAAAGGTGAAAGGTGATTCAGACCTGGTAATCAAACAAGTCAATGGGGATTATGCCATCAGAAAAGAAGAACTAATCCCTTTGTATGATTACGTCAGAGAGTTAATGGCGGAATTCCCTTCAGAACTGACATTTTCTTATCTCCCAAGATCACAAAATTCTTAAGTTGATGCACGGGATAATATAGCCACAGCTCTGGCAGATCCAAAGCGGGACAAGACAACCATCAGTATTGCCCACCGTCGTGCAATTTCACCTTATGTTCGAATCAGAACAGAGGAAATTAATTAAATTAGTCCCATTCCTAAACCGTATAGTCATACTACAGGATGGATGTAACCTATCAGGGAATACCTTCAAAATGGAACACTTCCTCCTGATAGAGCCGAGAAAGAACAAATCTGGTGACATGTGGTCAATTTTACTCTTTATGATAGCCCAGATCACCTAGAGAAAATTCTCTACAAACGTTGTTTTGATGGAGTTCTCTTCAGATGCATTGATGGTGAAGAGACAATGGTTGTCATGAAAGAAGTGCATGCAAGAGTCTGTGGTGCCCACCAGTTCGGACATAGACTGTCTGATCAAATTCGAAGGCTTGGATACTTTTGGCCTTTAATGATACAAGATTGTGCTGATTTCACAAAGAAGTTTCATTCATGCCAAGTACATGCCAAATTCATTCATCAAACTCTAGAGTTTCTTCATACAACAAAATACTCATGTCCATTTTCCACATGGGGAATGGATGTGGCGGGACTTTACCCTTCGGCTACTGTCAAGCAGTTTAAGTACATTCTTACTGCTACTGACTTCTTTTCCAAAAGGGAAGAGGCAATACCTCTCAAGGAAGTCAGTTCTAAATGCGTTGTTAGCTTCATCAAGTCTAACATCATTACCAGATTTGGTGTCCCTCATACCATATTGACAGAAAGTGGCACCAACTTCTGTTCATCTGATGTGAAGAAATTGTATCAAGAATACAACATCAAATCCAACCATTCATCTCGGTATCATGCAGTGGCCAATGGACAGATAGAAGCCTTCAACAAGACTCTTTCAAATATAATTCAAAATATGGTGGATAAAGATAATAATTCATGGCCTGATAAACTCTTTCATGCTTTATGGGCTTATCAGACTACCACTCACACTGTAACTCGGTCAACTACATATTCACTGGTATGTGGAACGTAATCCATCTTTCCCATTGAAGTTCAATTTCCTTCACTCAGAGTACCCATTTGTGATCATTCATCTACAGATGAACAATCTCAAAATCGATTGAATGAATTGGAACGGTTAGATGAGAAACGATTGTGCACTTTGCACCACTTGGAAGTCTATCAGAATCGAATAGCATGAGATTTTAACAAAAACGTTCGTCTTCATTCATTCACTCAGGGAGAATTGGTATTAGTTCTCAGAACTCCAATGATACCAGGAAAGAAACCTCCCAAGCTTGAGACAAAATGGTAAGGACCTTACTCAATACATAGGGTCTACTCCAATGGAGTTTATTCGTTAATCTCGATAGATGGAGAACTCATCACTACTCCAACCAATGCCAGATTTTTGAAGAATTATTTTGTATAAACACAAAATATACCATTTGCGGTCTGGTATGACCTTAAACTGCACTACCGTCCAGTAAGACATTAAACTTCATCATCAATGGTCCAAACATATTACCTTAAACTATTTTTACTTTCGTCCCACATGACGTTAAACTGTGAAAAAGTTCCCTATGTGGTTCGATATGACCTTAAACTGCACCACCATCCAACAAGATGTTAAACTACATCATTAACGGTCCATGCATATGACCCTAAACTATTTGCGCATACGTCCAACATGACGTTAAACTATGTCTCCTTCATCATCCTTTCTATATGACGTTAAATTATACAGCAATGGTCCATACATATGACATTAAACTATTTGTATTCCTTTCATCTCACATGACGTTAAACTATGACGTCCTAACTACATGATGCTAAAATGTACATAAGTCCCTCACGTCCAGCATGACATTAAACAGCACCATCCACGGTCCATGCATATGACCTTAAACTATTCGCACTTTCGTCCAACATGACGCTAAACTGTATCGTCCCTTTTTCGTCCAACATGACGTTAAACTGTGAAAAAAGTCCCCAATACGTCCAACATGACGTTAAATGGTGTACTCTTTTATCCTCACTGCATGACATTAAACTGCACAATCCCCCTTTCGTCCAAAATGACGTCAAACTATATTGTCCCCATCGTCATAACTACATGACGCTAAACTGTACATAAAGTCCTTGATATATCCTACATGACATTAAATTGTACTTTATCCCTGCTACATGACACTAAACTGTGTAGCACCAGTAGTCCTAACAACAATACTTTAAACTGCATAGTCCCTTTATATGTCCTGCATGACATTAAACTGTGCATCGTTAAGATTGTTGTTACCTCTTGTTTCTCACACCGGGTATGACTCACGTGAGCTTAGAGAAAACCTCAACCATAACACTCTATCTGGCATACTAACCACGTGTAAGTCCCAACAACATCTTTTTTTAGGTCATTGTCCCCAGGAATAACTTGATCATTAATTCCTTTATTAATTGAACTACGCGGACTTTGATCCTTGCCTTCCAGGATGCGTATGTAGGCAACCTCTCAAGGTTCAATCCCAATATCAATCTAATCACATCGGTTCACCTCCATCTCATACGATGTTGATTCGTGAAACTGCCCCTAGAATCAATATCTTTACATTGGTTCACTTTCGTCCTTGTTATACAATGTTAAACTATACAACACTTTTGTCTAGTATGAAAATAAACTACAATATTCTTTGAAACCCTCACTTGAGAGGGATCCATTATTTACATTGATTTTTCAATCATGTTTCATTTGAAAGACTACGTGCATACATGGAAATGCCTAAACCTTTTATCTTGGGTTAAACCATCATTGTACTAAAGTCCCCTTTCACCCTTCAGATGTACGAACCAAATTTTTACAGATGGTATTTAAAGAACTAAGTGGTCTTGATTCCCATCCTTATGGGATACGTAGGAATGTTCGAGTGTCCCTCAAATCCATCCCCAATTCTATTGGGCCTAACACCAAATTCCACTTTCAGTCCCTTGGCTGAAGAGTCCCCATGAAAACACACACTGTGTATTTATTATAATGGTCCAAGCTCTATGACCCTAAACTAAGATCTCTAACCATTTTGTCCCATATGAAATTAAAATGTATTTTAAGAACTACGTATGGCTTGATTCCCGTCCTTATGGGATACGTAGTGAAGTCCAACATTTCCAGTCAGGACCCAGCCACAACATGATTATGGTTAGCATTGATCTGTGTATCTCTATATACATTGAAAAATACCCATCTTTATGTGTCATAATACCAACCTTAAATATTTTCAGATCTTCATAACCTTTTTCTTGACTTTTAGTCACAACAATGTCAAATTTATGAGAGTTCATTTACCTGACTATGCAGTACGTGACCTTAGGCGGCCTTGCATAAACAGTCTCCATAACAGATTTGTCAGACAAAAGATACTATTATCTGACTATGCAGCCAATGCCCTTAGGTGTCCCTGCATAATTCAACCCCCTAACGGGTTTGTCGGATATTGGTAACTTCATTCTTGGGAAGAAATCCTCTTTTGTCCTTATTGGTCTTAAATGAAAGTATGTAGGGATCCGCAAAAATAGCCATCCTTAACATATTTTTCCCATATCCTTTTTCATGAGCTGAAGGTATTCAAGTCTATGGTTTATATTATCTTTCCCTATGTGTGGGTCAAACCTTCGTAGGAGTGATATCCATCCAGTTCTTCGATAATCTTGTTTGGAAATATCTTCTCCATATTCAAGTACCTCTTTCCATACAGCAAACTCTATACTTTGGAAAATTTGAATCTCCATAAACTTTCATTGGCTTTTTAGCACTAGGAAAGTAAAATTCTGAGAGTTCTTTTGCCTGACTATGCAGCATGTGCCCTTAGGTAGCCTTGCATAAATAGTCCACATACCAGACTTTTCAGCCAAAAGATGCTATTTATTTGACTATGCAGCCAATGCCCTTAGGTGGTCCTCCATAATTCAACCCCCTAACAAGATTGTTAAATAATAGTAACTTCATTTTTGGAAACTACTTCTTTTGATACCTTTTAGCTCTTTTTCATATCATTCCTAATATTCAAATATTCTTAAGCCATAGTTTACATTTTTTCCCTCATACTTGAGTATGGTAATATGTTTTCAGATAAATTGTCAAAGAATTGAGTCAATTCTAATTCATTCGATCAAAGCTATTTTTCGACCTTAAACATCAGCCTCTGTATTTCCAACATGCATGAATTTAAACTGCACACAAAAGACAAAGGAACTCTGAATAAAAGTGAAGTTCCATCTCACTAAACATAAATTTTGTATGATTTAGGTAATATTGATCAATTAAGAGTTTCAAAAATAGTAGGGTTATTTATAATAATCCTAGTAAAAATCAAACTATGATTACTAGGCCCATTGGCATAGGTAAAACTTAAATCATGTAGCAAAAGAATGCATGTATGAATGATTGAGGATGAAATTGTTTTTCATTGATACACATGAGATATAAGGACATCCACAGACTGAAGTCTCTTCTCTTTTTTCAAGAATTACAAGAGGATTTAAACATAATTCTTCATTGGATTTATGGCATACCGAGCTTCATTAGCAACCACCTAGAATTCATTCATTCAACTGGATATAATAAGATATGTAGGGATACTAGCTCTTCTTGGAACAATTGTAAAAGTATGTTCATGAGTGCGGTTTGAGGAAATTTTCTGCTGATCAAATAATGACTCTGTTTCTGTCCAAGAGACTTGGAATATGGATACATGGATTTGAGAATGGAGCATTGTAAGTAAATATCCATTTGGAGAGAGTACTCTTTTCAGATATTGCTTTAATGCCATGTTTTTCTTCTCTCCACCAACCGGCAGCGGAAAAAATTTCATCCCATGGGTTTGCCATTTTCATATCTGCAAGCAAATGGTATTGAAGGAAAATTTAAAAGTTCACACCATTTTTGTTGCTCTTAATTCACAGAATAACCAAAATAGAAGAGTAGCAGTGCAAATGCATTTCAGGCGTATGGTTCTTTACATCTAGAACATTGACTCCTTGCAGATGACCATGACCACACAGAGGAAGATAGATGCTCTGTGGTAAATTAAGATGATATTTCTTCAAGTACATATCCAAATCTGGGAGAGTGCTGTCGCATATATCATAGTAATCATGGCAAAAATGTTCATCATGTCATCAATCCGCTTTCTGGAAAGTTCATCAGCCATTCCAATTCTCTTGGGATCCATTGAATCGGCACAAAAGTTGAATAAATTAACTCTTAAGTAAGTTGATTTTTCATAAAATTTCTGAAAGAATTCAAAAAAATGGCTAAGGAATTAAGGCGCGCAATTATAAACTTGGTGTGAAAGTATGTATGTTTTGTGCAAGTATTTGGCGCACAAGTATCACCGTGCTGGTCCAGATTCCTTGAAAGCAGCGTGACATCAAGGAAACAACGGGAAACAGAGCAACTTACGCGGAAAATGCAACTTGCGCGGTGAGAGATAGAAAGTTCCAAATCCATATTCTTTGTACGGAAGTGAGGACCTCTATTTATAGATGTGGCCAGATCCCTACATGCCATACCCTGTGCGACTAGAGGCCGTACCCCTACGTGCCAGACCCTATGGGCCCGAGGCTCATTTGAGCGCCCAGACTTGCACGCCGCCTTTCCTTTGGTTTTCTTCTTTTCCTCAGAGTAAAATACTCATTTCTTTTGGATCCATCTCTGAGGGGGGACTTTTTTTTATGATCCTTTTCATCACAGAGTCTAATGATTGGAAAAGGGAAATACCTTAGTCCAAATTGATTCATCCTTTTAAGAAACATTAAAAATTGACAAAGGGATGAACAAGGAGAACATTTCTCATAGGTCGCGCATGTTACCTCATGGTCGCGCAAGTATACTTGTGCACTGCCTAATGGTCGCGCAAGTGACTTGCGCGACCTAAGTGATAATGGCCTGGGTCTTCTCCAGCCTATACATAGACCCTATGGGCCCCCATTTCAGGAGTAAGTTTTTCCAGAAACTCATATTTGAGCTCCCGGCACCCTAGTCTCTTCTCAAAGCATCTGAAAAACTTCAAAGGTAATTTCATACCTAGAACTGAAGTTATAAAGAGGGGGAGGAAGGCCTAAGTGTTGAAACCCATCAACACTTGCGTTCCTGAGTGGCCAGCCCTTAAGGGAAATTTCCACACTTGCGCGCTGCCTAACTCCTTCAATAGAACTTGCGTGCCACTCTTCTTGAAGAACCTCAAGGTGATTCTAAAGGATTTAACCAATATTTTCTCAAGTATTACCTTGATGGTTAACCGTCGCACAAGTACCCATGGGGCGCGCAGGTATACCTGTGCGACCAGAACTTGCACGCCCACACAGTACATGCACGCCCCTGCCTTTTTGGGTTCCCTTCTTGACCATTTCACCCCTCTTAAGCCATTCCACCTCTCCTATTCAAGATTCAGTCTTCAAGACACTATTCAAAGACATTTATGTCCTAAATTCATTATTTGACTTCCTTATCTTAAAGGAATTCTGTGGAATATCTCTCAAAACCTAGTGATTTACACATCATTATGTCACTAAAGACTGAGATTTCATTCATTCAACCTCATCCTTTATGATGAGAGAAATCATTAATATGGACCTCCTTTTCGCGAATAATCCCTAGTGATAATCATTAACCTGGGCCTCCTTTTCAGGAGTAAGCCCCAGTCCACTAATTTGGGCATCCTCCTCAGGAGTAAGCCCCAACCATAAATTCTCTTAACCTGGGCTTCCTTTTCAGGAATAAGACACAGTCTCAAATATGGTCCTCCTTTTCAGGAATAATTCCCAGTCATAATCATTAATGTGGGACTCCTTTTCAGGAATAATCCCCAGTCATAATCATTAACCTGAGCCTCTTTTTCCCTCAGAATCCGGGGATGACCTCCTTGATTGAAGATTCTAAAATTCGGATCGGTTTCTAATGGGTTTGTTCGTATAACTAGAAACATCCAATGATTCCACATCTATTTGGACCTAATTTCCAAAGGTAGGTGCTCATTAGTTTGTGGATTGATGAGGCTTAGGAATTTTCATTGGTCGAGAGGATGGGAGGTCGGACTCATCACACCTTTTTGAAGGGAATTATTGTCTACTCCGGGACTCTCTTTATTGATTTAAGTTATGTTCGTGAATCCTTATTACATTACCAAGTATAAAATGATATTTCCTTTAGATCTAACAATCAATGATTAAATACGTAGGAAATTTAGAGAATCTTTTATATGTATTCGAGGTTCTTCATCGATAGAGAATTGTCTATATTTATTAGAGATTCTTGTTCAATGGTATCCTTCGGCACATTTATATAGAAGTCTCTTGGTCATTATGATGACCATGATGGTTTTAAAGCCACTCAGTGGGGCACTTGAAGTTTATTGTCATTCAGAAGAACATGGATTATTTCAGAGTTGGGATCGAACCCACAGATGGGCTGCGTACGTATCCATTGTTTAGAAAATGGAATCAGAAGACACATAGTTAGAGTGAGGGAGTATGATGTTTTTGATTGATGGCTCAAAGAAGGATGTCATAATTACTTTTACACTCTAATCTCACGTGAGTCATGCTCAGTGTGAGAAACAAGAGGTATTGGTAAAACTCAGACAATTGTGCCATGAAAGATGCAATCATTAAAGAATAATGTGGGACTTATGTATGTATGACTGCCCAGAAAAATGATGATTAGGATTTACTTCAGGGAAGAAATCTAAGAACAGGGTCCATAAAGGTATATGTGCTTCATGGAGATTTGAATACTCTAACTGGGGGCTTAATCCTGATGAGGATGTCTATAAATAGGAGAGGACTTATGATTGGGTTTTACTCCTGAGAAAGAATCCCAGATCAAAGGTAAATTAGGACTGGTTAAGAGAAATTAAGACTGGGGCGTACTCTTGAAAATGAGGCCCAGGTTAAGAGACATGAAAAATTAAGGGACTGGGGATTATTCCTGAAAAGGAGGCCCATATTTGAGATTGGGGCTTACTCCTGAAAAGCAGGCCCATATTTGAGACTAGGGCTTATTCCTGAAAAGGAGGCCCTGGTTAAGAAATATGACTGGGGATTATTCCTGAAAAGGAGGCCCAAATTAAGAATTATGACTGGGGATTATTCCTAAAAAGGAGACCCAGGTTAAGAATTATGACTAGGGATTATTCCTGAAAAGGAGGCCCAGGTTAATGAGTTATCTCATCTTAAAGGATGAGGTTCAATGAATGAAATATCAATATTTAGTGACATAAAGATGTGTAAATCACTAGGTTTTGATATGTATTCCACCAAATTCCTTTCAGATAAGGAAGTCAAATCAAGAAATCATGCCATAAATGGATTTGAAGAGTGTCTTGAAGACTGAATGTTGAATAGGAGAGGTGGAATGGCTTAAGAGGGGTGAAATGGGCAAGAAGGGCACTCAAAAAGGTAGGGTCATGCATGTCCTGGCAGGTGCGCAGGTACTGCGTGGGTGCACAGGTATACCTGCACGACACATGGGTACATGCGTGACGGTTAACCAGCTGGGTAATACTTGAACGACTCTTGGTTAAAGCCTTTAGAATCATCTTGAGGTTCTTCCAGAAGAGTGGCGTGCAAGTTCTATTGAAGGAGTTAGGCGGCGCACAAGTGTGGACATCTCCCTTAAGGGATGACCACTCAGGCGCGCAAGTGTTGATGTGTTTCAACACTTAGGCCTTCTTCCCCCTCTTTAGATCTTCCGTTCTAGGTAAGAAATTACCTTAGAGGTGTTTCAGAATCTTTGAGAAGAGACTAGGGTGCCGGGAGCTCAAATCTGAGTTTCTATAAAAATTCCTCCTTTAATGGGGGGCCCACAGGGTCTATTTATAGGCTGGAGAAGACCCGGGCAGTTATCACTTAGGTCGCACAAGTCACTTGCGCGACCATTAGGCGGCGCGCAAGTATACTTGCGCGACCATGATGAGACTTGCGTGACCTATGGGAAATGTTCTCCATGTTCATCCCTTTATCAATTTTTGATATTTCTTCAAAGGATGAATCAATTTGTGCTAAGTCATTTCCCTTTACAATCTTTTAGACAATGTGATGAAAAAGGAGCATAAAAAAAAGTCCCCCCTCAGATTTGGATCCGAAATAAATGAGGATGTGACTCTGAGGAAAAGAAGAAAACCAAAGGAAAGGTGGCGTGCAAGTCTTTCAGTGCGCAACACTTGGCGTGCAAATGAGCTTCAGGCGCACAGGGGTACGACCTTTAGTTACACAGGGTATGGCACGTAGGGCTCTAGCCACATCTGTAAATAGAGGTCCTCACTTCCGTAAAAAGCATATGGATTTGAAAATTTCGAGCTCTCGCCGCGCAGGTTGCATTTGCCATGAAAGTTGCTCTATTTTCTGTTGTTTCCTTGATGTCCCGCTGCTTTCAAGGTATCTGGACCTGCGCGGTGATACTTGCGCGCCAAATACTTGCGCGGAACATCCATACTTGTGCGCCAAGTTTAGACTTGCGCGCCTTAATTCCTTAGCCATTTTTTCGAATTCTTTCACAAATTTTATGAAAAATAAACTTACCTAAGAGTTAATTTATTCAACTTTTGTGCAGATTCAATGGCTCCCAAGAGAATTGGAATGGCTGATGAACAAGAAAGCAAGCGGATTGATGACATGATGAATATTGTTGGCCATGATTACGATGATATTTGTGACAGCACTCTCCCATATTTGGCTAAGTACTTGAAGAAATATCATCTTAATTTCCCACAGATCATTTATTTTCCTCTGTGTGGTCATGATCATCTACAAGGAGTCAATGTTCCAGATGCAAAGAAATATATGCCTGAAATGCAGCTGCACTGCTACTCCTCTATTTCGGTTATTCTGTTCATTAAGAGCAACAACAATGGTGTGAACTTTCAAATTTTCCTTCAATGCCATTTCCTTGCAGATATGAAAATGGCAAACCCATGGGCTGAAATGTTTTCCGCTACCGGTTGGTGGAGAGAAGACAAACATGGAATTAGAGCAATATCTGAAAAGAGTACTCTCTCCAAATGGATCTTTACTTCCAATGATCCATTCCCAAATCCATGTATCCATCTTCCAAGTCTCTTGGGAAAAAACAGAGTCACTATTTGATCAGAAGAAAAGTTTCTCAAACTGCACTCAAGAACATCCTATAACAATTTTTCCAAGAAGAGCTGGTATCACTGCATCTCTTATTATATCCAGTTGAAGGAATGAATTACATGTGGTTGTTGATGAATCTCGGGATACCGTAAATCAAATGAATAATTATGTTGAAAGCCTCTTGTAATTCTTGAAAAAGAGAAGAGACTCCAGTCTGTGGATGTCCTTCTATCTCCTGTGTATCAATGAAAAACACTTTCATATTAAATCATTCGTACCTGCATTTTTTTTCTACATGCTAAGTTTTACCTAAGATAATGGGCCTAGTAATCATAGTTTGAGTTTTACTAGGATTATTATAAATAACCCTACAAACTTTGAAACTCTTAATTGCTCAATATTACCTAAATCATACAAAATGTATGTTTAGTGAGCTGGAACTTGACTTTTATTCAGAGTTCCTTTGTCTTTTGTAGGAAGTATAAAGGCAGGCACGTCAGACATAAAGAGGCTAATGTTTAAGGTCAAAATAGCTTTGACCGAATGAATTAGAATTGACTCAATTCTTTGACAATTTATCTGAAAACATATTACCATACTCAAGTATGAGGGAAAAAAATGTAAACTATGGCTTCGGAATATTTGAATCTGAGGAATGATATGAAAAAGATCTAAAAGGCATCAGAAGAAGTATTTTTCAAGAATGAAGTTACTATTATTTAACAAACCCATTAGGGGGTTGAATTATGCAGGGCCACCTAAGGGAATTGGCTGCATAGTCAAATAAATAGCATCTTTTGGCTGACAAGTCTGTTATGTGGACTGTTTATGCAAGGCTGCCTAAGGGAACGTGCTGCATAGTCAGGCAAAAGAACTCTAAAAAATTTACCTTTCTACTGCTAAAAGCTAGGGAAAGTTTATGGAGATTCAAATTTTCCAAAGTATAGAGTTTGGTGTATAGAAAGAGGTACTTGAATATGGAGAAGATATTTTCGAACAAGATTATCGAAGAACTGGATGGATATCACATTTACGAAGGTCTAACCCAAACGTAGGGAAGGAGAATATAAACCATAGACTTGAATACTTTCAGATAATGAAAAAGGATATGGGACAAATATGTTAAGGATGGCTATTTTTGCGGATCCATACATACTGTCATTTAAGAAAAATAAGGACAAAAGAGGCTTTATTCCTAAGAATGAAGTTACCAGTATCCGAAAAACCCATTAAGGGGTTGAATTATGTAGGGCCACCTAAGGGAATTGGCTGCATAGTCAGATAATAATATCTTTTGGCTGAAAAATCTGTTATGGAGACTGTTTATGCAAGGCCACCTAAGGGCACATACTGCATAGTCAGGTAAAAGAACTCTCATAAATTTGACATTTTTGTGACTAAAATTCAATAAAAGGGTTATAAAGATCTGAAAATATTTAAGGTTAGTATTATGACACATAAAGATGGGTATTGTTAAGTGTATATAGAGATACACAGATCAATGCTAACCATAATCATGTTGTGGCTGGGTCCTGACTGGAAATGTTGGAATTCACTATGTATCCCATAAGGATGGGAATCAATCCATACGTAGTTCTTAAACTACAGTTTAACTTCGTGTGGGAAAAAAGGATTAGAGATCTTAGTTTAGGGTCATAGATCTTGAACCATTATAAGAAATACACAATGTGTGTTTTCATGGGGACTTTTCATCCAAGGGACTGAAAGTGTAATTTGGGGTTAGGCCCAAAAGACATGGGGATGGATTCGAGGGACACTCGAACGTTCCTACATATCCTATAAGGATGTTAATCAAGCCCACATAATTCTAGAGATACCCTATGTACAAATTTGGTTCGTACATGTGATGGGTGAAAGGGGACTTTAGTACAATGATGGTTTAACCCAAGATAAAAGGTTTAGGCATTTCCATGTATGCACGTAGTCTTTGAAATGAAACTTGTTTGAAAAATCAATGTAAATAATGGTTCCCTATCAGGTAAGGGTATCAAAGAATATTTTAGTTTATTGTCATACTGGACAGAAGTGTTGTATAATTGAACGTCGTATAACAAGGACAAAAGTGAACCAATGTAAAGATATTAATTCTAGGGGTGGTTTCATGAATCAACATCACATGATATGGAGGTGAACCGATGTGAAGAGATTGATTTTGGGCTTGAACCTTGGGAGGTTTCCTATGTACCTATCCTGGAAGGCAAGGATCAAAGTCTGTGTAGTTCAATTAAAGAATGAATTAATGATCAAGTTGTTCTTGGGGACAACGACCTAAGAAATTATGTTGTGGGGACTTACACATGGTTAGTATCCCAGAGAGAGGGTTATGGTTGAGGTTTGCACTAAGCTCACGTGAGTCATACTCGGTGTGAGAAACAAGAGGTAACAAAAATCTTAACAATGCACAGTTTAATATCATGCAGGACATATAAAGGGACTATGTAGTTTAAAGTCTTGCAGTTATGACTATTGGTGCTGCACAGTTTAGTATCATGTAACAGGGATAAAGTACAATTTAATGTCATGTAGGATGTATCAAGGACTTTCTGTATGGTTTAGTGTCATGTAGTTAGGACGATGGGGACAATATAGTTTAACGTAATGTTGGACAAAAGGGGGACTGTGCAGTTTAATGTCATGCAGTGAGGACAAAAGAGTACACCATTTAACATCATGTTGGACGTATTTGGAACTTTTTTCACAGTTTAACGTCATGTTAGAAAAAAAAGGGATGATACAATTTTTCATCATGTTGGACGAAAGTGCGAATAGTTTAAGGTCATATGCATGGACTGTGGATGGTGCAGTTAAATGTCATGCTGGACGTAAGGGACTTTTGTACAGTTTAGCGTCATGTAGTTAGGACGTCACAGTTTAACGTCATGTGAGACGAAAGGAATACATATAGTTTAATGTCATATGTATGGACCGTTGCTGTATAATTTAACGTTGTATAGAAAGGATAATGAAGGAGACACAGTTTAACGTCATGTTGGACGTATGTGCAAATAGTTTAGGGTCATATGCATGGACAGTTAATGATGCAGTTTAACGTCTTTCTGGACGGTGGTGCAGTTTAAGGTCATACTGGACCACAGATGATATATTTTGTGTTTATACAAAATACTTCTTCAAAAATATGGCATTGGTTAGAGTAGTGATGAGTTCTCCATCCATCGAGATTAATGAATAAGCTACATTGGAGTATATCCTATGTATTGAGTAAGGTCCTTCCCATTTTGGCTCAAGCTTGGGAGGTTTTATTCCTCGTATCATTGGAGTTATGAGAACTAATACCAATTCTCCCTGATTTAATGAACAAAGATGAACTTTTTTTTAAAATCCCATGCTATTCGATTCTGATAGACTTCCAAGTGGTGCAAAGTGCACAATATTTTCTCATCTAACCATTCCAATTCATTCACTCACTTTTGAGATTGTTCATCTGTAGATGACTGATTACAAATGGCTACTCTGAGTGAAGGAAATTGAACTTCAATGGGAAAGACGACTTCCGTTCCATATACCAGTGAATATGGAGTTGACTGAGTTTCAGTGCGGGTGGTAGTGTGATAAGCCCATAAAGCATGAAAGAGTTTATCAGGCCATGAATTCTTATCTTTATCCACCATCTTTTGCAGTATATTTGAAAGAGTCTTATTGAAGGCTTCAATCTGGACATTGGTCGCTGTATGATACCAAGATGAATTGTTGGATATGATGTTGTATTCTTGATACAATTTCTTCACCTCAGATGAACAAAAGTTGGTGCCATTGTCCATCAATATGGTATGAGGGACACCAAATATGGTAATGATGTTAGACTTGATGAAGCTAACAACGCATTTAGAACTAAATTCCTTGATAGGTATTTCCTCTGCCCATTTGGAAAAAAATTCAATAGCAGTAAGAATGTACTTAAACTGCTTGGCTGTAGCCGAAGGGTAAGGTCCCACCACATCCATTCCCCATGTGGAAAATGGCCATGAGTATTTAGCTGTATGAAGCAACTCTGCAGGTTGATGAATGAATTTGGCATGTACATGGCATGAATGGGACTTCTTTGTGAAATCAACACAATCTTGTATCATTGAAGGCCAAAAGTATCCAAGCCTTCGAATTTGATCAAACAGTCTATTTCTAGACTGGTGGTCACCACAGACTCCTGCATGCACTTCTTTCATGAAATCCGTTGTCTCTTCACCATCAATGCATCTGAAGAGAACTCCATCAAAACCATGTTTGTAGAGAATTTTCTCTAGGTGATCTGGGCTATCATAAAGAGTAAAATTGACCTCACGTCGCCGGATTTGTTCTTTCTCGACTCTATCAGGTGGAAGTGTTCCATTTTGAAGGTATTACCTGATAGGTGACATCCATCCTGTAGTATGACCATATGGTTCCGGAATGGGACTAATTTCATTAATTTCCTCTGTTCTGATTCGAACAGAAGGTGAAATTTCATGATAGTGGGCAATACTGATGGTTGTCTCGTCCTGATTTGGACCTGCCAGAGTTGTGGCTATATTAGCCAGTGCATCAGCTTGAGAATTTTGTGATCTTGGGACATAAGAAAATGTCGGTTCTGAATGCAATTCCGCCATTAACTCTCTAACGTAATCATACAAAGGGATTAGTTCTTCTTTTCTGATGGCATAATCCCCATTGACTTGTTTGATTACCAGGTCTAAATCACCTTTCACCTTTAAGTGATTCACTTGTGCTTGAAGTGCTAATTCCAAGACTGCGATAGGGTCTTGGTATTCTGCTTCATTATTGGTACCACCTTCCCACAATAAGAAGGAATAAGGTAACACTGCCTTTTCTGGAGAAATGAGAACAATTCCTAAGCCAACTTTGTTGAATTTATGATTTTCCATTTTCCTCCCTGTTGGACTTCTGGAAGAACCATCAAAATACATTTCCCATGCTTGAGGAATTTCTTGAATAGAGAGGACTTCCTCATCAGGGAGTTCAATATATGAAGATGTGTCTTCCACTAAAGGGTGTTCAGCCAGGAAATCAGCCAGATCTTGGCCCTTTATCGCCTTTTGAAACACATACTGAATGTCGAATTGCTGCAAAATAACTACCCACCTTGCCAGACATCCTGTAAGCATTGGACGACTAAGGATGAATTTGAGCGAGTTATTGCGAGATAATTATTGGACCTCGTGAGGTTGTAGGTAGTGTCTCAACTTCTGAACTGTAAAGCTTAATGCCAGGTAGCACTTCTCAATACTTGAATACCGTGTTTCTGCTTCACGCATAGTTTGACTGAGATAGTAGAGGTTGTTTTCATTCCCAGAATCATTATTTTGAGCAAGAAAGGCACCCAATGATTTCTCTAGAGCTGTCACGTAGAGGATAAGTGGTCTTCCTTCAACAGGTGGCATGAGTACCGGTGGACTCAAGAGGTATTTATTTAAAATATCTAATGCTTCTTGACATTCTTCAGTCCACTGGTAAGTGACTCCCTTCTTCATCAATTTGGTAAAGGGTAAACTTTTGCCTTCCAAAATGGCGATGAAACGCCGAATATAGGCTAAGTGTCCTTGAAGTCCTCTTAATTATTTCAAATTTAGAGGAGGTGAAATACCAAGGATTGACTTGGTCTTCTCAGGATCTACTTCAATACCATGATGGCATACAACAAAGCCAAGAAATTTTCCTGAGGTTACCCTAAAAGAACATTTTAAGGGGTTAATATTCAAATTATGTTGTCGAAGCTTGCGGAATATGACTTCCAAATCATCCAAGTGATTAGAACATTGTTTAGATTTAACCACCAAATTGTCAACATATAATTCAACAAACTTCCCTAAGAAGTGTTTGAGGATACGATGCATGACACACTGATATGTTTCACCTGCATTCTTTAATCCAAAGGGCATTACCCGGTAGAAAAACACACCCTGAGGGGCTCTGAAGGCTGTGGATTCCTCATCTTATGGGGACATTCAGATCTGATTATATCCGGAATATCCATCCATGAAAGAAAGTGATTCATAGCCAGCTGTTGTATTAATTAAAAGTTCTGTAATCGGAATTGGGAAATCATCCTTAGGACAATGCCGATTAAGATCTCTGAAATCGATGCAAACTCTAATTTTTCCGTTTTTATTCTTTATAGGGACAATATTAGCCAACCACTTGGGATACTGAATTTCTCTGACAAAGTTAGCTTTGATAATCTTATCCACTTCAGCTTCAATTTTGGAAGCATAAGTTGGGTGTGTTCTTCTCGTGGCTTGCTTAAATCCTCGATGTTATTCTGGTTAACCCAAATGATGAGTAGTAACAACAGGATCAAGCCTGATAAATTTTGTATAGTTCCAATCAAATATATCTCTATTTTTCTTTAGAAAATAAATATACATCTCTTGCTCTTCAATAGTCATGGACGCACTAATTAAAGTGGGGCGTGGATCTTCTTTTGTACCCGGATTTATTTTTCTGAGTTCATCCACAGTGGTAGAGATACCCTCTTCAAATGCTGGAGGAGCATCTCTGAGATCTTCCTCTTCTTCTTCATCATGTATTATTCCTTCCATTTCTACATGCATAGTAGATGATAAAGCAGAATTTTCATGATCATAATAGATGTCAAAATTTGAACATCTTGAAGAAGAAGCTTCCATTTCCGCTTCGATTGATGATGAAGGGTCTTCTTTGGGTAATAAAGAGGAGATGATGGATTGAGAATCGACATCATTGTTCACCTCTGATGTTTCTATAACTTCTTCTGGCCTAATTAGCGAAGTATAGACTTGCTGGATTTTAGCAGATGAAATGAAGACTTCACCATTTGTTCTTTCATCACTACTTGGTGGGTTACCAATTTATCCCATGTTGTCTGGATCGATTGTCCTAATTGACATTATGGATCCTTCCATAAGAGTATTTTGATTTGGGTCTATCTTATCAATTTGAATGATATGAAACACATAATCTGTACTCACATGTGTAAATGGATTTACTGGAATCTTGTCCAAACCATATGGAGTATTAACTTTGGTAATCTCCGTTGTTGTGGATTTCTCCCTTCCCTTCATGTGATAGAATTATGCCTCAATGTATTGAGACTCACATGTCTTGAACGGGGCCTTATCACCATACAAAGTCCCAACTTGACCATCGAAACAATATTCGAGACATTGATGGTATGATTAAGGGATATACGCATGTTGATGTAGCCAGGGTCTTCCAAGCAAGATGTTGAAAGCTGAGTCTTGATTAACAACCATGAAATCCGAATTGGATACAATATCTCCAAACTGAGTTCTGAGTGTAACTTCGACCAGTAGTTCTTGTTCATTTTTATAATATCCTTGTAACATCATGGTAGAAGTAGATAAATCAGATTCTATGAGGCCTAATCGACGAAGTGTACGAATGGGCATGACGTGGACTCCTGAACCATTGTCAATGAAAGCTCTTTGGACATCTATGCCATTGACCTTTCCAGATAAGTACAAAGGTTTAATATCCCATGCACAACATCATCTTCATCTTCATTAGTAAAAGATATTAATGCATGGAATTCTGCAGGATTATTCTCTATGTGATAGACTTCAGCTGCAGTTATTTCAGTTTCAAACTCCTGAGGACTTGACAAAGCCTCGATGAGTGCTTCCCAAAGATCTTTTGACAGATTCAAAGCATCCAGAATTGATAACTTGGATGGTACTTGGGCCAAGTGTTTCAATACATCATACTTTTGATCCAGAGGTCTGTGTTTCCCAACAGAAATATGTGGTTTAGCAGTTACCTTGGAAGTTGATGCATCTTGTATTGGGATAGGAGTTTGCAATATTCCTGGTTTTGGAAGATTAGACCGATTAGATCTATTAACCTGCTGAGAGGAAGAATATGGAACCTTCAACCAGTCTTCCAAAATAACTATGCCAGGACAGAATTTTCTATTGGTAGAAGAACATTCTTGTTCTTGCTGGGCTCGCTGAAGGGCTCTACCACGAGTTTCTGCTGCGTGCACAGTTCTAGTAGGGGTAGAATTGGAATAGTGGCTTCTGAAAGATCCACGTCTTCCCCTGTATCCTGATCCTCTGGAACTTCCTCTAATTCCCCTATTTGAAACAGGGAATTCAATCTCATCGAAATCGAAACTGCGACTGGCATATGGATCCATTAATTGAATCATATTAACAGAACCGAAGATTAACTCTTCATCTAATGAAGACTCTGCATGATTAGCCTGTTTAGGCTGTGCCGTTTGGTGGGGCGGTGCCCGTGGCTTTTAAGTATATGGAATGAAGTCTGCCAGAGTCAAATACAACTTAGGATTTGACACATACTCATCTTCTTCTGATTCTTTTTTCTTTCTTTGAATCATGCGGTTTCTTTGAGGACTTTCCCTCTGATGAAGAGGGTTTTGGCGCAACATTCATGGCAGAAGATAAAATAGGTTTCTTTAATTATGTTCGCAAAATAGCATGAGTTTGGTTGATTGTCTTTATGACCATCCAATCATCATACTTTTGTGCATTTTTGTTTTTGACTTCTTGCCGTTTGTCTTCCTCCTCTGGAACTGTAGCAGTAACACATGCTACCTGAGATGAAGAACCTTTCAGTTTGACTTGTCCCGAGTCGACCATATTTTGCGGGAGGTCTTTGAAGACAAAACACTCCTGGATGGGATGCCCCAACATTTGATGAAAAGGGAAATAATTGGGACGGTCTTCATCTCCTTCCTTGTTCGACCTCTTAGGCCTCAGCAATTGAACCAGATTATTTTCCAGAGCCGAAATGAAGTAACCAGAAATTTGTTCATTTTAGAAAGAGTGTGTTTTCCTCTTGAGATCCTCAAATTGTTTTCGTCTTTGATCTTTTTGATCATCTGGATGAAATGACCTTTATTGTTGGTGCTCAGGAGGTGGAGACCTTTGAGAAGATGAAGGTTTTGAAGTAGAAACAGGTACAAGTGCTTGTTTAAGCATAACTGTAGAAGTTTCTGCTTTACCCATTCTCTTTCCTGGAGCTGATGGAATTACACGAGATTTGGCCTTAGCCTGTATAGGGGAATATTCAATCTGATGAATGATTTAAGTAAGGTATCGAAACCCTCCTGTGTATTTCAAAGGGATCAACGACGTGTGTAATTCTTCCCGAAGATTTTCCACACAGATTGGAAACAATTCTTATGGAGGGAGTGCTAATCTTAGGGAATATGTTAATCCCTTCTAGAGAGAAAGGAAATCTAAGACCCTTTCATTCACCATTTTCTTACAGTTTGTAAGATCAAAAACTATTTTCTTTGGAAAAGTTGAGCAGAACTGAAGAAGGAATTGTTGACAGAGATCTTCCCATCTAGTAATTGACCGGGATTGCAAGCTTGTATACCAGAAAAAGGCTGGTCCTTGCAAGGTCCATACGAAGCATCTGAGTTTTATTGATTCTTGCTACTCAGGAGTTCCCATCATAGGATCACAACAAGACACGTAATGTGTCAAATGCTATTTAGGGTCACCTGATCCATTTAAAATAGGGAATACAGGGTTTCCAAAACTGGATGGAGGAGAGATTGAATCTACCCATACAGGGTGAACATTCTTTTCTGGTTGAACCTAAACACGTTTCCCTTCCATAGTTTCTAACCGAGCTTTTAATGACTCAATGGTAGTTATTAACTTTTGAGAAACATCCGGTTGAACTTGTACTTGGGTAGGTGCAATGACTGCAGCTTGTAAAGATGTGGTGGTTGGTGCTGCAACTAATGGTAGAACTGCCAACTGTTATTGTACTTGACCCGTAGGATTAGACCTGTGAGGGTGTACTGATAGAGGAGGATATTCTTGACCCATCTCAGTAGCTGCAACAAATTCCCTTGGCTGACTGACTCCAGCACGCTTAAGAAGAAGACTAACCTGAAGTAGTTCTGCATTCAACCTCCTTAATTCCTTCATTTCTTCCTCCTGTTGTGCAAACTTTTCCTCTAGTGAGAGCGATTGGCCTTATCCAGAGGAAGGATATGTAACCTGATTATTTCCCCTCCCATTTTTGGATCCTTTTCGGAGAGGGGGAAGTGGGTTACTCGAAGTATTACCTAGGTTTTGAGTAATCCATTGATTTTATGTATGCACACCTTCTTCATTTGTGTCGGTGCGTACATCTTCTTGAGCAGGAACCTCTTCATCTGAGTCCCCTGAGTGATCCTCATCTGGTGGATCAGAAACAACGACGTTGATGAAATTGACTAATGCATAACGCATCACATCCCTTCTATCAACAT
Organism: Viscum album; assembly: GCA_963277665.1. Taxonomy (NCBI): domain Eukaryota; kingdom Viridiplantae; phylum Streptophyta; class Magnoliopsida; order Santalales; family Viscaceae; genus Viscum; species Viscum album. Next base: position 478,776,739 of record OY728130.1, on the reverse strand, counting down.
TTATGTGATATTGTCTTCTTCCATGTATTTGTTGAGACATTGCCTTTTGTTGATTCGATCCCTTAGGATCTTCTTGAAGAACCATAATTTGGAGAGAATCTATTGATAATTTGGCTCTTCGTTCCTCTTGAGTATTCTTCCCCAATCGAGAAAAGACCGAATTTCTCTGAGGAGGGGATTGATGATTTGAAAAAGTACCCAGTCCGGTGGATTGGGGTTGTTCCTGCTATTCCCGATCAACTCCTCAAATCCTATTTGTTGATTCTGAGGGTTGTTCTAAATGAGTCCCCAGTCTGGCAAGCTGGGGTGGCTCTTGACATGCTATGTCTAAGACTTACTTAAAATCTCACCTGATCTTGCGAACCTTAGTCTGGAAATTAGCTGGATGAATTAACCTATATCCACTTTTATCACCTGGTTAAAAGACCGTTGGAAGATTTCTGACACTTCTGTCACTTGATGATGTGATTGATCTATACAAGAGGCCTGTTCAATATTCTCGTTTTCTTGATTCAGGAGTAATTCAACAACTTGTTCTCTGTATTCTTGATTTTATGAGGAATTAGTTGATGCCTGTTCTTGGGAAAGATTTTGATTACAAACAAAGCTCGTTGACTGTGGCCGTCCATGGGCAATAACATTGCATGAGACCATTTTCGGCGGGCTTTACTGACTAGAGAGAACCGTGAAATGTAATGCTCTATGAACACCCCATCCTCTGACATGAATACCAGATGGGGCATTGGAAATTAACTGACGCAATCTTCTTAGTGCGCCAAGGCATGAACGTTGAAGGGCTCTCTGCTGCTTTTCAGCCTTCGGATATCGACTGACTGATAGAGATGACAAATCAATCTGACGTTGTAACCCTTATATTATCTTAAGATGATTTTCATATTCATCATAAGATAATACTTTCTTCTTAAACTAAAAAAGAGTTTTCCATATGTTGAGAGGAATATCATGGATTCCATCTTTCATCAACATCGTTGGAATGTCATACTGAGAGTTAGCCAGAGGCCAAAACATGATTGGTACTTTACCTTTTTCCAGTTGTTTTCTCATGTTCAACATTTCCTCTTTATCATTAAATGAATATTCTTCTACCTGATTTGACCAGAACTGGTGCTTTCTTGTTACTTCATCGGATTCAACAAGATTGGTAGAGAAATCACTGATTAAACTAGAAGATGAATGACTTAGGGGTGGTTCAGAGAATGACCTATACCCTGGGGTATCTTCTGATTGAGAAAGTATTTCACCTGCTAGCGATGAAGCATCAGACATGACTGGTTTCGCATTTTCAAGTTCCTCAAGATAAGAGGGCTTTCTCAGCACTACATCGTCCACTGGATCATTTTCCGGGCAATGTGCATCACTACTATAGAGAGGACTTTCGCAGAGAAATTCATCATCATGGGGAGGACCACCATGATGGGTTACAGCAAAAGATGAGATCTCTTTCTCCTTGGTCTTCTGACCACACAGAGGGTTCCTGTGGATCTCATCTGAAGATGAAACTTCGAGATCGACCGAATTTTCATGAAGCAAGACTTCATGTGGAAGTGTCTCTTAAAGACCTTTAGAATTAATGTTCTCACAATTGGAAAATAAGGGAGTAGAATCTTGAATTCCAACAGATAACTGTCTGAGGGCTTCAAGAACTCCAGCGTCGAGAAAGGCCTTGTTACAGATTTTCTCTTGTTCTCCTCACTGTGTTAGGTGGGTATTTTTCTTAAATGCCTTCTTACTTGACTTGGAAACACTTGTTGACGAAAGTGGCTGCTCTGAGCAGGTGTATGTGCCTGATCAGGAAAGATGGCCAGGTTAGGATGGCGATCTCCACTCAAATCAGGTGTATGTGCCTGACTTGGTTGTCTGTATGATATGAGGGAGTATGCCCCACAACCCTCTTGGACTGGAACAGATGTGTGTGTCTGTTCCAGAGTGAGTTGTTGATGTGTCACTCCACTGGTAGGGATAGATTTATTTTTCTTTTCCTGAGATGCTGCTGAATCTATTATAATATCCTTGCAAGCATCCAGAATATGAGCAGGGATTTTCTTCTTCTCTTTCACCATTGATAGAATATTCTTGGTGACTTTAGCTACCGGAACAGGGATATACGTCCATTCTGTGATTGGATTAGGTGTATATGCCTACTCCTGTCCTCCTTTTCCTGTCAGTGAATCCTGAAAGTACTCAAGTGTGGGGGTAGAGAGTTGAGTCTGCCTCCTATTTGTCGTCGAAGATTTCCGACTAACTTCTTCGTGTGCTACCAAGCGAGACTGTTGGTAGGATTGATTAGTATTAGCAAGTTTATGTTCCTGCTGATTGTACTTCACCGAACGTGGTTGACGAGCTCCAATATATTTAGTCAGATGAGCCTTCTGACTAGCTGATGATGTATAAAAAGGTGTATGTTCCTGTCTATAGTAATCCAACGGGATTGCCTGGTGGGATTGGCGTGATGCTGCTAGCCGAGTCTGCTGGACAATAGAATTAAAACGGGCAGGTGTGTGTGCATGCGCGTTGCTTGCCACCAAGTTAGGTTGGTGGACTTCTCCGGAGATGGCAGAGATGAGAACCTGCTCACTGTTGATCGGATTCCGCCTCTGGAGGTTCATCTTTCCTGCTTGGGTTCGAGGAACCTGAGCCGAATGCCTCGTGTTGGTACCCTAATTATGTTGAGGGCGTACTGCCACACGAGTTTCGTGGCGATTGTTGATAGGATCCCTTAGGAAGGACTCCTGCTTCTTTGAATTAAGGCCCAGAGGGACCTGCTCATTCACCTCCCCAGAATATGCGAGTGAACGGTGTTTGCGTTCCATGGATAATGACCCGAAACGGTTGGAGACAGTGGTTAGCACCGCCTGCTTCTTGATCCTTGGTCGTCGTTGTTTGGATGACCAGTGTGAGTTGTTCACTCAGAGGGCTTGTCGGGCAGCCTCCAGAGTTGGGATGGTACTGTGTTGACGATACTCATTAACCAGCGCATTTGATACCTAGTGTTGAAGATGCTGAGTAGGTGATGTCATCCTCAGAGCGGACGACGATCTAGAAGGAGTAGTAGTAATTGCGTTTGTAGCAGCAGTATTCACAGGTGTGAACTTGAGAGCAGCCATTCTGGAAATGCATAAGATCTTGGAAAAGTGTGGCTGTTTGATATAACAGACACAATCAAGATAAATTCATCCACTACATCTTTTGGATGATCACATATGTCAATTAATTTTTTTTGGCCCTCTCATTGTGTTTTGAATATGGGCCTAACAAATTGTAAATGAATCATTTTAACTTGGTTAATGATTCACATCGGGTTCACCATTTTTTGTTTCCCTCGGAATCCGGGGATGACCTCCTTGATTGAAGATTTAAACATTCCGATCGGTTTCTGACGAGTTTGTTCGTAGGACCAGAAGCATCCAACGATTCCACATCCATTTGGACCTACTTTCCAAAGGTAGGTGCTCATTAGTTTGTGGATTGATGAGGCTTAGGGATTTTCATTGGTCGAGAGGATGGGAGGTCAGACTAATAAGACCTTTTTAAGGGGAATTATTATCTACTCCAGGACTCGCTTTATAGATTTAAGTTATGTTCGTGAATCCTTATTACATTACCAAGTATAAAATGAGCTTTCCATTAGATCTGACAATAAATGATTAAATACGTAGAAAATTTAGAGAATCATTTATATGTATTCGAGGTTCTTCATCGATAGAGAATCATCTGTATTTATTAGAGATTCTTGGTCAATGGTATCCTTTGGCACATTTATATAGAAGTCTCTTGGTCATTATGATGACCACGCTGGTTTTAAAGCCACTCAGTGGGGCACTTGAAGTTTATTGTCATTCAGAAGGACATGGATTATTTCAGATTTGGGATCGAACCCGCAGATGGGCTACCTATGTATCCTTTTTTTAGAAAAAGGAATCAGAAACCATGTAGTTAGAGTAAGGTAGTATGATGTTTATGATTGATGGATCAAAGAAGGATTTCATAATTACTTTTACACTCTAAGATCACGTGAGTCATTCTCAGTGTGAGAAACAAGAGGTATTGGTAAAAATCAGAAAATTGTGCCATGAAAGATGCAATAATTAAGGAATAATGTGGGACTTATGTATGTATGACTACCCAGATAAATGAAGATTAGGATTTACTTCAGGGAAGAAATCTAGGAACAGGGTCCATAAAGGTATATGTGCTTCATGGAGATTTGAATACTCTAACTGGGGGATTACTCCTGAAAAGGATGCCCATATTTAGGATATGACTTATGATTGGGTTTTACTCCTAAGAATGAATCCCTGATCAATGGTAAATTAGGACTGGTTAAGAGAAAATAAGACTGGGGCTTACTCCTCAAAAAGAGGCCCAGGTTAAGAGACTTGAAAAATTAAGGGTCTGGGGCTTATTCCTGAAAAGGAGGCCCATATTTGAGATTGGGGATTACTTCTGAAAAGGAGGCCCATATTTGAGACCGGGGCTTATTCTTGAAAAGGAGGCCCAGGTTAAGAATTATGATTGGGGCTTATTCCTGAAAAGGAGTCCCAAATTAAGAATTATGACTGGGGATTATTCCTAAAAAGGAGACCCATGATAAGAATTATGACTAGGGATTATTCCTGAAAAGGAGGCCCAGGTTAATGAGTTCTCTCATCTTATAGGATGAGGTTGAATGAATGAAATCTCAATATTTAGTGACACAAAGATGTGTAAATCACTAGGTTTTGAGAGATTTTCCACATAATTCCTTTCAGACAAGGAATTCAAATCAATAAATCATGCAATAAATGGCTTTGAAGTGTGTCTTGAATACTGAATACTGAATAAGAGAGGTGGAATGGCTTAAGAGGGGTGAAATGGGCAAGAAGGGCACTCAAAAAGGCAGGGGCGCGCAAGTCCGGGCAGGTGTGCAGGTACTGCATGGGAGCGCAAGTCCTGGTCATGTAGGTATACCTGCGCGACACATGGGTACTTGTGCGATGGTTAACCAGCAGCGTAATAATTGAGCGAATCTTGGTTAAAGCCTTTAGAATTATCTTGAGGTTCTTCCTAAAGAGAGGCACGCAAGTTCTATTTAAGGAGTTAGGCGGCACGCAAGTGTGGCCATTCCCCATAAAGGCTGGCCACTCAGGCGCACAAGTGTTGATGAGTTTCAACACTTAGGCCTTCCTCCCCTTCTTTAGATCTTCCGTTCTAGGTAAGAAATTACCTTATAAGTGTTTCAGAAGCTTTGAGAAGAGACTGGGGCGCCGGGAGCTCAAATCTGAGTTTCTGGAAAAATTCCTCCTTTAATGGGGGGACCACAGGGTCTATTTATAGGCTAGAGAAGACCCGAGCAGTTATCACTTAGGCCGCGCAAGTCACTTTTACGACCATTAGGCGGCGTGCAAGTATACTTGCACGACCATGAGGGAACTTGCGCGACCTATGGGCAATGTTCTCCTTGTTCATCCCTTTGTCGATTTTTGATGTTTCTTCAAAGGATGAATCAATTTGTGCTAACTCATTTCCCTTACATTCTTTTAGACAATGTGACAAAAAAAGAGCGTCAACATCCTCCTTTTCAGGAGTAAGCCCAATCCCCTAATTTGGGCATCCTCCTCAGGAGTAATCCCCATCCATAATTCTCTTAACCTGGGCCTCCTTTTCAGGAGTAAGCCCCAGCCTTAATTTCTCTTAACCAGTCCTAATTTACCTTTGATCTGGGATTCCTTCTTAGGAGTAAAACCAATTCATAAGTCCTCTCCTAATTTGGGCATCCTTTTCAGGAGTAAGCCCCAAGTTAGAATATTCAAATCTCCATGAAGCACATATACCTTTATGGACCCAGTTCCTGGATTTCTTCCCTGAAGTAAATACTAATCTTCATTTATCTGGGCAGTCAAACACACATAAGTCCAACATTATTTCTTATGATTGCATCTTTCATGGCACAATTGTATGATTTTTACCAATACCTCTTCTTTATGACACCGAGCATGACTCACGTGAGCTTAGAGTGTAAAAGTAATTATGATATCCTTCTTTGAGCCATAAATGTTAAACATCATACTCCCTTACTCGAACTACGTGGGTTCTGATTCCTTTTTTCTAAACAAATGATATGTAGGTAGCCCATATGCGAGTTCAATCCCAACTCTGAAATAATACATGTCCTTCTGAATGACAATAAATATCATGTGCCCCACTAAGTGGCTTTAAAACCAGCATGGTCATCTTAATGACCAAGAGACTTCTATATCAATGTGCCGAAGGATACCATTGACCAAGAATATCTAATAAATACATATGATTCTCTATCGATGAAGAACCTCGAATACATATAAAATATTCTCTAAATTTCCTACATATTTAATCATTGATTGTAAAATCTGAAGGAAATATCATTTTATACTTGGTAATGTAATAAGGATTCACAAAAATAACTTAAATCTATAAAGAGAGTCTCAGAGTAGACAATAATTCCCCTAAAAAAATGTGTGATGAGTCTGAACTCCCATCCTCTCGACCAATGAAAATTACTAAGCCTCATCAGTCCAAAAACTAATGAGTGCCTACCTATGGAAAGTAGGTCCAAATGGATGTGGAATCATTAGATGTTTCCAGATCTATGAACAAACCCATTAGAAACTGATTGGAATGTTTGAACCTCCAATAAAGGAGGTCATCCCCAAATTCTGGGGGAAACAATGTGTTTCTCAAGAAGAAGAGGGAAAAGGGGCCCACCTGTACTCGTCATACTAGCTGCCCTAGAGCAGAGAAGAGAGGTTCTCCTGGCACATTCTGGACAACTCTGGAAGCCGGAGAGTTTAAGTAATGGGGGTATGAAGTGAATCATAAAATCCCAAAGAATACCCGTCTGGAAGGATTTTTAGCCTTATGTATTAGTTCCTATCTTTTTCCAGTCAGAGATTCGAAGGGTGGCGTCAGGCCATAGACCTTTGTTATTGCATCGAAGTTGGATGAGAGGAAGATGGTGGGGTTGGATACCCCAGTTTTGGCGAAGATTCACAGGAGCTTACTCCATGTCCATATGGGTAAGTCTCCTTTGAGATTAGTGGGACCATTCTATATTTTATGGGGATGGATCGACACTCACTTTCGGACATATGTTGTAAAGAACAGAATACATATTCCTGGAATTTCTTTTAGGCCATCTGTTCAGGACTTCTCTGGAGTTTGTCTTTTGTCCCTCAATGACTATGATATTAGGCCAATGCTGGGTATGCATAAGGAATTCCACTTCATTCCCTATGGAAATCTGCCGACAGGGCGATTTGTTGACGATGGATCAGCCAGCTTGGAACAGAGGTCTTGCATGCTGGCCTGCAGAGATGGTGTACTAGCCACCATAATTGATGGGGAAATTATATGTGAGGCCTATGCTCCATATCGATTTGCATTCCAATTCAAGTGTCTGTAGACAACTGTTGTATCTCCTCCAGCACACGTCAGGTCAGATCAAGATCTAATGGTTTCCTGACAACTATGGTTGCTAATGGCTATGGAAAAGACTCTAGAAGTTTTTGACTTACCAGATGCTAAAAAAGTAAGCAATTTGGCCATATGGTATGCTCAAAACTGGATAGCGTCATATCCTGAGGCAATATTGAATAAACCTGTTTATCGGGTGGGGAAGAAGAAGAGAACCATTGAGAAAGAAACAATTCAGGTGGTAGGTGATTCTTCCACTCCTGAAGCTGGTTCACTAAGTTCTTTAACCGAGGCTGATTCATCAGATTCTCAGGAGATACAACATGTGTCAAAGCGGCTATGTGCCGTATATAATCCTCCTGTCAGAATCAAGAGAGAAACTCCATCAAATCCTAGTGAGTTACTTTATGTAGGCAATTTAGTTTCTAGTAACTTTATAGAGTAACAAGTTTTCATTCTCTTTTAATTATTGCAGGAGCTATAAAGAAATTAAAATCAAAGGTTGTAGGAACCTATTCACAGCCTTCTAGTACACCTGCATGTCTACGACTAGAGGCCATCCAGACATGGAGGGATGTATACTGTGATACTGAAACTATCTGGCTGGAGCTATGTGAAGGGATACATCTTCCTAGAATAGGGAATCTTTAGGCTCCTGCAAATATTCATTTCAAGGATAACCCTAATGAATTAAGAGACTATTTCAAAGAGTTGAGGACCTATATACATGCCACCGACGATTCTATCCCTATCACCAAGCGGGTGAAGGAAATGATGGATCACGGTTCCACTGATGAGGAGTGGCATGAGTATGTGGTTCCTGAAGATGTAAGTTTTCTTTCCTTATTTACTTTGCAACTCTATTTCAGTCAATGCTTTTTTACTCAAGGAAATTACTTTCTTTACCCTACAGCTTGCAAGGAAATGAACTACTGAAGTTCTGTCACCACATTATAGCCCTGGTGGTACTGCCATCAGGGCTACTGCTGAATCTCCTCATGAGTCGGGCGAGGTATCTCTAGGATAGTAGGCCATGGATGAGGAGTTGGACATGGATTTCCATTCTCCCATTCAGGTATCTAAAATGGAAACTTCCGAAACTCTCAAAAAGCTAAAGGGACAAAGGCATCAGAGGAATAAGTCCACAACTAAACTCTTCATCAGTAGTGGTAAGTCCTTCGGATAATCATGAGTCTTAAACCCTCAAAAGATTTCTCATTTTCCTTGGTATTGTAGGGGATTATTCAATTTCCCCTCTGAGGTAGAGGACTGATCCTACTTTGAGGACCAGGGAGGGTGCTGTGGAACAAACTCAAATTCAGGCTGACATGGCTGCTTTTGAAAAAGATCCAACATCTATTCCCAGTACTGATCCTGCTCCTACAATAAGTAGAGAAGAACCTGCTTCTGGTAATTTAAAAATGCTTCATACAATGCTTCATTAAATGTTGAATGAAAACATCAACTAACTTCTATTCTGTGATATTTTAGTTATAACACCTACACCAGAATCATTGGTGGCCACGACAACTGAATCTGCCATCCTTCCTGAAGAAGCTGTCCAGGGTTAGGGGCCACAGAATGATGGTCTCCAAGAAGACACATCATATGCTCTCACTGGTGAGACTAACAAGGATTCTGAAATATCATTGGATGAAATGATGAATCTTGGCATGTATTTTGAAGAATTTTTTGATCATGCTAAGTTATCATGTGAATTAGAAGATCTTGGGCGTGAGTTTTATCATTCTTCTGGTAAATTTTCTTATAATTTACACTTCTAATCATGACTGAAAGTAATATGCAGTTCCATCCAAAGAAGCTATTGAACTACAAATTCCTGAAGAGGGTGTGGTCATTGATGTCAACCCTACCATTGCAGAAAAATTATCCCAAGTAGAGATAAACCCAGTAAACCCTCCTGAGACCCATCTTTTAGATCCTGTTGAAACTGGGAAAGATGGGGAGGAGTCTTCTCAAGCTATTGATCTACTGTTAGGTAATGATTGTACTGAGTTTTCAAGATAGAAAACCAACTTTAATTGTTCTATGAAACTAACCATACTTTTAATTGATCAAACAGGGATATCAACTTCAATGGATAGATCTAGAGGTGAAGTCTCAACTTCCACCCAAATAGTAGTAGAAGGCGAAGCAACTAGGGTCAGGGGGAAGGATCAGAACAGGGCACTTCCTTAAGTGCATTAATCCTAGATTACATGTCCCCCTGTGATGATGATGTCGAATCAGACCCAGAGGTGCTTAAGGTGATTAGATTTTCACGATGCAAGGCATGGAACAACATATGGAAAATCATATCTAAAGTGCCTCTTTAAGAGCTGTCATCAAAGATTTCCCGATTGTCATCCTTGTTCATCATGCTAGGACTTGGTGGTTTTGGATATCAAGATATCCATACCGCGGTGAAACATGTCATCTTAAGAATGGAGCTGGAACAAAAGTGCCATGATGATTTGACTAGGGTGAAGCTGTCAGTCAATATCAGCGAATTTGAGGCTACGGTATCCCCAGATGAGGCTGATTATGCTGCCAAGGTGAAGGAGATAAAGCATAAGATTAAAGATAAAGTCATCCAGCAGATTCACCTTCAGCAACAGTTAAATGTTGTTACTGGGGAACTTGACCAACTCAATAATTCACTGGAGGGAGATCAAATGAATGGTATGAAAGCCATTACAGATTCCAAGAAAGCACTCCATTAGGCTAAAAAGAGTGAATTTGGTCGAGTACATCAGCTTTAAGTAGCTGCTGATGAAGCTCGGGATGCTATTCATAAAGTGAAGACTTATGTTGACAACCTCTTGTAATTTTCTGGAAAAGAGAGGATACTCCAATCTATGGATTTCCTTCTAATCTCTTGTACACCAAATGAAAAACTTTTTCATCTACAATCATTTTTGCACGTATTTCCTTTGCTACCTGCTTTATATTTTTTCCTATGACAATGGGCCTAGTAAGAATAGTTTGATTTTTTACTAAGATTATTATAAATAACCCTACAGACTTTGAATTTTTTGATTGCTCAATATTACCTAAATCATACAAAATGTATGTTTACTGAGCTGGATCTTGAATTTTGTTCAGAGTTACCTTTTCTTTTGTGGGCAGTTTAAAGTCATGCACATCAGATATAAAAATGCTAATGTTTAAGGTCAAAATAGCTTTGACCGAATGGATTTAAAATTGTCTCAATTCCATGATAATTTTTTTGAAAACATATTACCATATTCAAGTATGGAAGGGAGAAAATGTAAACTATTACTTAAGAAACATTGAATCTGTGGAATGATATGAAAAAGGACTAAGAGGCATTAGGAGAAGTATTTTCCAAGAATGAAGTTACCATTATTTAACAAACCCATTAGGGGGTTGAATTATGTAGGTTCACCTAAGGGCATTGGATGTATAGTCAAATAATAGCATATTTTGGCTGACAGGTCCATTATGTAAACATGTTTATGCGAGGCCGCCTAAGGGCACGTGCTACATAGTCAGGAAAAAGAACTCTTAGAAAGTTACTTTTCTACTGATAAAAATCCAGTGAAAGTTTATGGAGATTCCAATTTTCCAGAGCATAGAGTTTTCTGTATGAAGAGAGGTACTTGAATATGGAGAAGATATTTCCAAACAAGATTGTTTAAGAACTGGATGAATGTCACTCCTATGAAGGTCTGACCTAAACGTAGGGAAGGGAAAATATAAACCATAGACTTGAATATTTTTAGATCATGAAAAAGAGTATGAGACAAATATGTAAAGAATGTCTATTTTTTCCGATACCTACATATCGTCATTAAGACAACTAAGGACAAAAAGAGGTTTTCATCCTAAGAATGACATTAACATTATTTAACAAACCCGTTAGGGTGTTGAATTATGCAGGTCCGCCTAAGGGCATTGGCTGCATAGTCAAATAATAGCATCTTTTGGCTGACAGGTCTGTTATGTAGACTGTTTATTCAAGGCCGCCTAAGGGCACATGCTGCATGGCCAGGAAAAATAATTCTCAGAACTTTGACATTTTGTGATTAGAAGTCCGGGAAAAAGGGTTATAAAGATCTGAAAATATTTAAGGTTAGGATTATGACACATAAAAATGGGTATTGTTCAATGTATGTAAAGATACATAGATCAATGTTAAACATAATCACGTTGTGTCTGGGTTTTGAATTGAAATATTATACTTCACTATGTATCCCATAAGGATGGGAATCAAGCCATACGTAGTTCTTGAAATACAGTTTAATGTCATGTGGGACTAAATTATGGGAGATCATAGTTTAGGGTCATAGATCTCGGACCATTATAAGAAATACACAATGTGTGTTTTCATGGGGACTTTTCAGCCAAGGGACTGAAAGTGGAATTCGGGGTTAGGCCCAAAGACTTGCGACTGGATTCGAGGGGCACTCGAACGTTCCTACGTATCCCATAAGGATGAGAATCAAGCCCACGTATTTCTAGAAATACCCTATGTATATATTTGGTTCATATATGTGAAGGGTGAAAGGGGACTTTAGTGCAATGATGGTTTGACCCAAAATAAAAGGTTCAGGTATTTCCATGTATGCACATAGTCTTTGGAATATAACATGATTGAAAATCATTGTAAATAATGATTCCCTCTCAGGTGAGGGTGTCAAAGAATATTGTAGTTTATTGTCATACCGGACAAACAATGTTGTACAATTTAACGTCATATAGCAAGGACGAAGTTGAACCAATGTAAAGATATTTATTCTGGGGGAAGTTTCACAAATCAACATCGTATGAGATGGAGGTTAACAGATGTGAAGAGATTGGTTTTGGGCTTGAATCTCGGGATGTTGCCTACATACCCATCCTAGAAGGTGAGGATCAAAGTCTACGTAGTTAAATTAAATAATGAATTAGTGATAAAGTTGTTCTTGGGGACAACAACTGAAAAAATGGTGTTGGGACTTATGCATGGTTAGAGGCCCAGAGAGGGTGTTATGGTTGAAGTTTTTTCTAAGCTCACGTGAGTCATACTCGGTGTGAGAAACAAGAGGTAACATAAACCTTAACAATGACCAGTTTAATGTCATGTAGTTCATGTGAAGGGACTATGCAGTTTAAATTCTTGCAGTTAGGACTATTGGTGATGCACAGTTTAGTGTCATGTAGCAGGGAAAAAATACAGTTTAACATCATTTAGGACGTATTAAGGAATTTATGTACAGTTAAGCATCATGTAGTTAGGACAATGGGGACAATAGAGTTTAATGTCATGTTGGACCAAAGGGGGACTGTGCAGTTTAATGTCATGCATTAAGGACAAAAGAGGACACAATTTAATGTCATGTTGGATGTATTAAGAACTTTTTCATAGTTTAACGTCATGTTGGACGAAAGTAATACAAATAGTTTAAGGTCATATGTATAGACTGTAGATGGTGCAATTTAATGTCTTGCTGGACATAAGAGACTTTTGTATAGTTTAGTGTCATATAGTTAGGATGTCACAGTTTAACGTCGTGTGGGACGAAAGTAATACAGATTGTTTAAGGTCATATGTATGGACCTTAACAATGTATTTTGTGTTTATACAAAATACTTCTTCAGAAATATGGCATTTGTTGGAGTAGTGATGAGTTCTCTATCCATGGATATTAATGAATATGCTCCATTGGAGTAGACCTTATGTATTGAATAAGGTCATTCCCATTTTGGTTCAAGATTGGGAGGTTTCTTTCCTGGTATCATTGGAGTTCTGAGAACCAATTCCAGTTCTCCTTGAATGAATGAATGAAGATGAACTTTTTTTTTGAAAGCTCGTGCTATTCGATTCTGATAAACTTCCAAGTGGGGCAGTGTGCACAATCATTTCTCATCTAATTGTTCCAATTCATCCAATAGATTTTGATATTGTACATCTGTAGATGACTGATCACAAATAGGTACTCTGAGCGAGGGTAGTTGAACTTCAATAGGAAAGACTGCTTCCGTTCCATATACCAATGAATATGGATTTGACCGCGTTGCAGTGCGGGTGGTGGTCCGATAAGACCATAAAGCCTGAAAGAGTTTATTAAGCCATGACTTCTTATCTTTATCAACCATATTTTGATGTATGTTTTAAATAGTCTTATTGAAGGCTTCTATCTGGCCATGGGTCGTTGCATGAAACCGAGATGAATGGTTAGATTTGATGTTGTATTATTGATACAACTTCTTCACCTCAGATGAACAGAAGTTGGTGCCATTGTCCATCAATATGGTATGAGGGACACCGAATCTGGTAATGATGTTAGACATGATGAAGATAACAATGCTTTTAGAACTAACTTCTTTGAGAGGTATTGCCTCTGCCCATTTGGAAAAGAAGTCAGTAGAAGTAAGAATATACATAAACTACTTGGCCGTAGATGAAGGGTAAAGTCCCATCACATCCATTCCCCATGTGGAAAATGGCCACGAGTATTTAGCTATATGAAGAAACTCTGGAGGTTGATTAATGAAATTGGCATGTACATCGCATGAATGACACTTTTTTTGTGTGAAATCAACACAATATTGTATCATTGAAGGCCAAAAGTATCCAAGCCTTCAAATCTGATCAGACAGTCTATGTCCAGACTGGTGGGCACCACAGACTCCTGCATGCACTTCTTTAATGACAACCATTGGCTCTTCACCATCAATTCATCTGAAGAGAACTCCATCAAAACCACGCTTGTAGAGAATTATCTCTAGGTGATCTAGGCTATCATAAAGAGTAAAATTGACCACATGTCGCCAAATTTTTTCTTTCCCGGCTCTATCAGTTGTAAGTGTTCCACTTTAAAGGTATTTGTTGATAGGTGTCATCCATCCTGTAGTATGACCACACGGTTTAGGAATGGGACTAATTTCATTGATCTCATCTTTTCTAGTTCAAATATAAGGTGAAATTGTATGACGGTGGGCAATACTAATGGTTGTTTTTCCCCAATTTTGATCTTCCAGAGCTGTGGCTATATTAGCCAGTGCATCAGCTTGAGCATTTTGTGATCGTAGGACATAAGAAAATGTCAGTTCCGTATGAAATTCCGCCATTAACTCTCTGACGTAATCATACAAAGGGATCAATTCTTATTTTCTGATTGCATAATCCCCATTTAATTTTTTGATTACCAGGTCTGAATCACCTTTCAACCTTAAGTGATTCACTTGTGCTTGAAGCGCCAACTCTAATCCTGCGATGAGGGCCTGGTATTTTGCTTTTTTATTGGTACCACCTTCCCACAATAAGAAGGAATAAGGTAAAACTGCCTTTTCTGGGGAAATAAGAATAAATCCTAATATAACCTTGTTGAATTTAGTACCTTCCATTTTCTTCCCTGTTGGACTTATGGAAGCACCATCAAAATACATTTCCCATACCTGAGGACTATCCTGAATAGAGAAGAATTCCTCATCAGGGAGTTCAATATCTGAATATGTATCTTCTAATGAAGGATGTTCAGCAAGGAAATCAGTCAGAGCTTGGCCCTTTATTTCCTTTTGAGACACATACTGAATGTCGAATTGCTGCAAAATAACTACCCACCTTGCCAGATGTCCTGTAAGCATTGGACAACTAAGGATGAATTTAAGCAGGTTATTGTGAGATACCAATTGGAACTCATGATGTTGCAGGTAGTATCTCAACTTTTGACTACAAAGATTAATTATAGGCAGCACTTCTCAATATTTTAATACCGGGTTTCTGCTTCAAGCATAGTCCGACTGAGATAGTAGAGGCTGTTTTCATTCCCAACATCATTCTTCTGAGCAAGAAAGGCCCCCAATGATCACTCTAAGGTTGTCACGTAGAGGATAAGTGTTCTTCCTTCAACAGGTGGCATAATTACCAGTGGAATCAAGAGGTATTTCTTCAGAATATCGAATGCCTCTTAACATTATTCAGTCCACTGGTAAGTGACTCCCTTCTTCATCAATTTGGTGAAGGGTAAACATTTACCTACAAATTGGAGATGAAACGCCGAATATAGGATAAGTTTCCCTGAAGTCCTCTTAATTCATTCAAATTTCGCGGAGCTGAGATACCAAGGATTGACTTGGTCTTCTCAGGATCAACTTAAATACCATGATGGCATACAAAAAAGCCAAGAAATTTTCCTAAGGTTACCCCAAAAGCACATTTTAAAGGGTTCATCTTCAAATTATGTTGTCGAAGCTTGATGAATATGACGTCCAAATCAGCCAAGTGATTAGAACGTTGTTTGTATTTGACCACTAAATTTTCCACATAACATTCAACAAACTTCCCTAAAAAAGGGTTTGAAGATATGATGCATGGCGTGCTGATATGTTGCACTTTCATTCTTTAAGCCAAAGGGCATTACCTGATAGCAAAACACACCCTGAGGGGATCTGAAGGATGTGTATTTCTCATCTTATTGATCCATTCAGATTTGATTATATCCGGAATATACATCCATGGAGTAAAGTGCTTCATAGCCAGCTGTTGCATTGATTAAAAGTTCTATAATCGGAATCAGAAAATCATCCTAAGGACAATGTCGATTAAGAACTCTGAAATCGATGAAATCTCTAATTTGCCAGTTCTTCTTCTTCACAGGGATAATATTATCCAACCACTTGGGATATTGAACTTCTAGGATGAAGTTAGATTTGATAAGATTATCCACTTCCGCTTTAATTTTGGAAGCATAAGTTGGGTGTGTTCTTCTTGCAGCTTGCTTAAGTCCTCAATGTTCTTCTGGTAAACCCAAATGATGAGTAGAAACATCAGAATCAAGCCTAGGAATCTCTGTATAGTTCCAAGAAAATATGTCTCTATTTTTCTTTAAAAATTAAATATACATCTCTTTCACTTCAAGAGTCATGGCCACACTAATTAACGTGGGGCGTGGATCTTCTTTTGTACCCAGATTTATTTCTCTGAGTTCATCAATAGTGGTAGAGATACGCTCTTCAAATGCCGGAGGAGCATACCTGAGATCTTCCTCTTATTCTTCAACATGTGTTATTTCTTACATTTCTACTTTCATAGTAGATGATGAAGAAGAATTTCCATGATCAGAAGAGATGTTAAAATTTGAACATCTTGAAGAAGAAGCTTCCATTTCTGACCCAATTGATGGTGAAGGGTCTTCCTTGGGTAATAAAGAGAAGATTATGGATTGAGAATCAACATCATCGTTCACCTCTGGTATTTATATAACTTCTTCTGGCCTAGTTGGCGAATTATAGACTTGTTGGATTTCATCAGATGAAATGAAGACATCTCCATTTAAGCTTTCATCATTTCCTCGAGGATCACCAATTTCTCCCATGTTATCTGGCTCGATTTCCGTAATTGACATTATGGATCTTTCCATAAGAGTATTTTTATTTGGGTCTATCATGTCAATTTGACTGATAGGTAACACATAATCTATACTCACATGTGAAAATGGATTTACTAGAATCTTCTCCAATCCATATGGAGCATTAACTTTGGTAACCTCCCTTTTTGTGGATTTCTCCTTTCCCTTCATGTGATAGAATTCCGCCTCAATGTATTGAGATTCACATGTCTTGAATGGGGCCTTATCACCACACAATGTCCCAACTTGACCATCAAAACAATATTTGAGACATTGATGTTATGATGAAGGGATAAACGCATGTTGATGTAGCCAGGGTCTTCCAAGAAAGATGTTGAAGGCTGAGTCTTGATCAACAACCATGAAATTTGAATTGGATACAAGATCTCCAAACTGATTTCTGAGTGTAATCTCGCCTAGTGGTTCTTGTTCATTTTTATCATATCCCAGTAAATTCATAGTAGAAGGAGATAAATTAGATTCCTTGAGGCCTAATCGATGAAGTGTATGAATGGGGATGAGGTTGAGTCCTGAAATATTATCAATGAAAGCCCTTTAGATGTCCACACCATTTACCTTGCTAGATAAGTACAAAGGTCTAATATTCCCATGCACGACATCATCTTCCTCTTTATCTGTGAAAGATATCACTGCATGGAATTCTGCAGGATTATTTTCTACGTGGTAGACTTCAGCTACAGCAATTTCAGTTTCAAACTCCTGAGGACATGAAAAAGCCTCAATGAGTGCCTCCTGAAGATCTTTTGACAGATTCAAAGCATCCATAATTGATAACTTGGCCGGTACTTGGGCCAGATGTTTCAATACATCATACTTTTGATCCAGAGGTCTGCGTTTCCCAATAGGAACATGTGGTTTAGCAGGTGCCTTGGAAGTTGATGCTTTGAAAGTTGATGTATCTTGTATCGGGAAAAAAGTTGTCAATATTCCTGGATTTTGAAGATTAGACCAATTAGATCCATTTAATTGTTGAGGGGATGAAGGTGGAATCCCCAACCAATCCTCCAGAATTAATGTGCCAGGACTGAATTTTCTATTGGTGGGAGAACTTTCTTGTTCTTGTTGAGCTCGCTTAAGGGCTCTGCCACGAGTTTCTACTGCATACACAGTTATATCAGGGGTAGAATTGGAATAGTGTCTTCTGGGATATCCATGTCTTCCTCTGTATCCCAGACCCCTGGAACTCCCTCTAATTCCTCTATTTGATACATGGAATTCAGGATCATTGAAATTGAAACTACGACTGACTTAAAAATATGTTAAATGACTCATATTAAAAAAACCGAAGATCATTTCTTCATCTGATGAAGAATCTTCCTGACTAGCCAATTTAGGTTTTGCCGTTCGGTGGGACGGTGCCCGTATCATTGAAGTAGATGGCATGAAATCTTCCAGAGTCAAAGACAGCTTAGGCTTTGACACATAATATAACACCCCGGGATTTTATGAAAAATATTCTTTTTAATTTATTTAATGTCTTGTGTTGTACGCTACACCAAAAGAATCTTGCACAACACGCATACTTGACTTGCCTTGCATTACACGCAATCACGACCTTCCTCGATAGCGTGTGTAGTACGCAATACCGAGTGTCACTAAACAACGATATGCTATTAAAATATTATTAAAACTAGCCGTTATGAATAGTAATAACCACCTTTTAAAATTTTAGAAATTTTATCTCTCAAAATGGACTTAATTTTTGGATTTGGAGTATCGAATTTAGCCTAAGGTGAAATTTTGGTACTTTTCGGATAACTTTCATATTCTGATGAACAGTGAAAATTACTAAATTTTAATTAAAAAAACAACTTTTTTAATCGAAATAATTAATAGTGATAAATTATTAATTTGAGTGGTTTTAATGTATATTTAGAATATATTTTTACAATTTAATACAATGTTGGTCATTGGATGTAATTTCACATTTAAACCAGACATAAATAAGTATCAATCTTTTGATAGTTATTATCTCTTAAAAATACGCTATTTGTTTTGACGACATGAATTAATTTTTAAAATAGTTAATGTAACTGATATGTTTTGAATTTGGTAAAATAGACATCATTTTTGTGTTCATAATATCAAATATATCTTAGGCCAAATTTTTGGTATTTTTTTGGAAACTTTCATTTTTTGATGAATAGTGAAAACACTAAGTGGTAGTTAAAAAAATGAATTTTTCATAAAACATAATTTTATCGCTTCTGTGAGTGGAATTTCAAAAATCCGAGAGAAATGGTTGATGTTAGTAAGTAAAATGTGGTTCAATGAAATGAAAATAATTTTTGGTGAATAGTAAATTTTTTCTTTTTTTTACCACGGTTAAAAGTAAATAGGGTAATTAAGGGTAAAAATGTTATTATTATTACCCTAAAACATGTCCTAATTCTATTGGATAAGTGTAATTCGACCAAAAACAACCTTAGGAATAAAATATGAACATTTAGGCCCACTTGGATTAGATTAGGACATTTATTATTAATTTATTTAAAGAAGGGTTAAAATAGTTAAAATCAAAGTTTAATAAGTAAATAATTTTTAATATAAGGTTATAAATAAGATAAATTCAACTATAAATACTAATTAGAAAGATAATAAGATTTCCTACATAATTGTATTTTATTTGTAATTTTTAGACATTAAATAAGTTAATTTATTTATGACACAATGATGATGCAATAATTATCTTATTAATGAAATATTGACATAATTGATGTTATAAATACCCAAATAAATGTAATTTGAGATGTTTTATGAATTACACTAATTTTCTAGGTTACTATAAAATGTTAGTATTGATTTAATTAACTTTTTTCGAACTAATCATTCTGTTATGATTTTCACAAAAATCAATTACTAAATAGTGTCAAAATTGACATAAAATAGTTTTTTAAAAAAATATTATATTATTAATTGTTATTTTATTCCTAAAAATCTAAGGTTCGGAAAAATGACTTTGATAAGGTTATTTATATTAATAATATACAAACTTGGTGTTCGTGTGGCTTTTTATAGTAAGTTTATTAACCTTATAGTGTAAGAACACAAGAAGACACGGTAAAAGTAAAATTATTTAACTTAATGTTAAATCTAAATGATAAGGATAAAATAGGAACCTAAACTTGTCTAAATTATATTTGATGAGAGGATTTAGACCCATCCCCATATTAACTTAGAAATAAATCAATTTGGAGCTATTTAAAACCGAATTTGACTTTATAATAAAATAATAGTTTTAGTCATTTCCAAGGTACCCCTCTCCTCCCTTATAAAAGGGAACCTCCTCCCCCTCTTCCTCACACCACTTAGAGCCTTCAATCTCGGCCAAACACTGACAAATTCTCTTCTACACTTCCATAGAAACATCCTAGAGGTTCTGGTCTTCCTCAAAGACCAATTTTAGTGCCCTAAAAGGAGATTTCAAAGAGGTGCTTCAAAGAAGAGGTAATTTCCGTTACCGATTATTTCACCTTTATTTCTTCTTCCACTTCTTCTTATAAGGTTTTTTCATTATGAAGTAATAACATAAGTATCACTAATATACTGATATGTTATTATAAGTATGAAACAACCCTATTTCACCATCTATCCATCCTACGGAATACGAAATCACCGCGCGTGCGTATGGAATACCGTCTCCACGCCGTGGTATAATCTATTTTCCACCACCACCTTACTTGGATGGGTATAATGGTGTAAATAATAACTATATATGATTATTTTAAAGTGATAATGATTCTTTAATAGTATACATACACTCCAATAAAATTCCACGATCATGGGAACGATATCATCGCTCGTGCGTACGTACGGAATACCGTCTCCACGACGTGATTAGATTCATTCTCAATGATTAACCATTAATGAATGATTATAAAGTATATATAATAAGTAATAATGAAATATATGACATAATAATGATACTGGATTTATGTGTATATATATGTATGGCATCTACTTAATTCCATTCAACTCAATAAGGAAACGAAAACAGCGTTCATGCGTACTTACGACCTACCGTCTCCATGAACGGTGTATTTCATTCCATTTAATGATTTATTATATATATTTATATTATGAATAAATATTATATATAAATCATGTTTTATATTCTGAAATTAAGTAATCATGATCTAAGTAATCATATGAATAATTACAAGTCAAAACACAGACGATAAATGAAACAATTTTACCCAAAACGCTCTTTAACATGGAATTTATAAAAGAACAGGTAATATAAAGTCATAAGTGAACCATATATGATAACATAACAATGCGTATGATTCTGGAATAAGTCAATGACATTATTTAAATCATTATACAGGATTTTCGGACACTTACGAAGCAAATCGGACCTAAGGTAAGGGAAAATATCACAATCTCATTTTAACCGAGATTGTTTATATGTTGGTATTTATTGGATTGTATTTTATCATCCACATCCATGTTTCCTCAATATGTAATATTTTTTCCATCCACCTACAATTTTTTAAATCCAATTTTACCCTTCGGTGAGTTTTTAGTAAAAGATATGAAAGGAATCTTTTGTTGTTTTTCGTACGAGGTACTTTTTTGACTTTTCCGAAAAAAGTATGAGAAGAATGTTTTTTTAACTTATACGGCATTAATGGATTTTTAAAAAATTATTTCCAAGAATATTCCTTTAAAAGTTTTCAAGTTTTTTTTAATCAACTTATTTTAGTTTTGAATTGTATGACATGTTATTAAAGGAAAAGTGTTTTTGATGAAGAAATGATATTTTCCTCAAGAATGGAGTTCAAGTGTTTTATCAAAATTATTTTCCATCTAAGATAATTAAGGGTTCTGTTTATATCCCTATAATTACATTGATTTTATTATGTTGTGATGGAATTATTTTTATGAATTCCTTTATCATATATGAGTTGTTTTATGATGTCACGATGTTTATGAATCCCATTTTTATTACATGGGTTATGCTATGATGTATGGTTTATGATTTTGTGGCACACATAAGAATGGCATCACTATGAGATGGGTGGGACCTATATCTCCCTCCAATGCATTGGGTAAAGATTTTATATCTCATGAGATAGACATGGCTGGAATGGTAGGTTATACCGGTTCAGTGAAACAGGACTGGAACGAGGAGTGAACTCGGTTCAGAAAGGGACTTTGTCCACTAAGATAGTCTTGGAAATGAGTCTTGACTAATAAGAAATGATTCTCTATGATTATGTGTGTATGACACAAAGTTTCATGTTTTAAGTTATGATTATTGGGATTACATTTCACTACTACGATTTATCCCATGTTATGAAATTATGATCTTTTTTGCAGGTTAAGATTTCCAAAATGTTATGTTCTTATGAATATGATGTGATTTATTTTTCTTTTTTTTACCCTTACTAATCATTTGAGCTCACCCTTTTATGTTTTCTTTTCACCATGATATAAAGAAAGGTTTTAGCTAAGAAAAAAAGGGGAGATCTTTATGGGAGATGTTGAAGATCTTTCACCACGATTAGAAGATTACGTTCCAAGTTTCCAAAGACAATAAACTATTACGGTCCTTGTGTGTCTGTTTTTGTTATGTATTAAGTATTCTGCAAAAGTAATGTAATGTCCATGTATGTCAAGATTCGGGTCTCTACAGTTGGTATCAGAGGAAAGGTTTAGTCAACCTTTGGAAACTAGGATGCGAGAACTTTAGTGAGATCCCTAGAGATATTTCTAAGGTATGTCTAGGGATGTCCCTAAGGTTAAGTATAAGTATAGGTTATAGTAATAGAATTACGGTAACCTAAGATGTTAGATATTGAAGTTACTCCCCCTTTACTATGTTGTTTTCTCCAGCATGATTTTTGCCTCTCACAGAATTCTTTTTGTGTTTTAGTTAATGGAGGGAACCAGAAGGAATTTGGTTAACATTGAATCCAATGGACAAATTGGTGACTATGAGCCACAAAATTGTGTAATTCCTAGAGAGAAAGATATTGTGATTATGCCGAATCAGTCATCAAGATATATGATTAACAAGGTGAAATTTAGTGGTATGCCTAATTCATCAAAGAAGAGGAAGATAAACTATTATGCACGTTCGCATGTTGGGGAGCATAAATAAATGACGATTGAGATTTCTAAACAAGGGAAGAAGAACCTTGAGGAATACCTCAAATGGAGGGACCGATGTTATCTGTGTGGAGAAAAGGGTCATAGGGTGACAGACTGTTATGGAGTTCAATGTATTATTTGTGGAGAACATGGGCATTACCCAACTCAATGACCTGACCTAAAAAGTTACTTCTAAATCAAGGAAGGACTTATTCCAGGACAATAATTTAAGAGGATGGATTGAAGTGTTTATGTATTGGTATTCAAGAATAATGTTGTTGAGGTACTTTTATTAGAATATTTTTGTATTATTCTATTGTGGTTTTCAATAATTTTAAGGTACCGGTAACCATGAAAAGTGATTCAAATATTTTGGAAAGAAGATGATATGCGCATCATGAAGGGATAAGGATAAAATGAAATGTTTGACAGTATTCATGAGATCATGATTGATATAAGGACTAAGAGATATCATGGTTTGAGTATAATGAATTTTGAGAATTTTGGTTTGTGGAAAGTGTTAACTTTTAACTACATTCATGTTTTCATTAAGGTTCAATGGGTATTCATTCTTCAAGAGAATACATGATTAAGGTATTCAAATGTTTGTAATTTGACCAAAAAGATATATCTTATGATATATGGGGGATAAATGATGGCATTCACGTGATTGTTATGTGACATTTCAAGTAATCATTTTCTTTATACTATGAGCTTGGACCAAAGTATTTTAGATAAGCCTAAAGATTGGAATGGATTATGTTGGACATAAGTTAGGATAGAAATTTATTGATATTATTGATGGGATGTTATAGTAATATAGCTTTAGAAAAAGGACAACCTGCAGGACAGGTGACAACCCATCGCGTCGGACAAGGCCGTGGGAATCAAACCCACAACCGAAGTGCGACTGGCCTTTATCGCCTACCACTGGCCTACAGGAAGTCCCTGTTTAGTAGAAAGTAGTTTTATTATATTAAGAAGTATGATATATGAAGTATAAGTCCATTTTAGGAACCATATATCACTAATCTCACTATATATGGCCTTATGTATTTTTTGATAACTTTTCTATCCTTTTGTTTGAGACAGATGGAATGACTCATCATTCTATCACATGATCTGCTAACACATCACAAATGACAAATTCAACTTCATTTCTTTACGAGATGAAGTGGAAATTGTCCAAAGAACGACCAATGATGAGACTATACAAAAATCACGAAAGTATTTCTTCTAATTCCAATTTCATCAACATTAGGGAAACGATCTTGAAACCAAAAATGTTGTCCGGGTGATCTTATATCTGATGAATCAGATGGTACCTTAGATCGTCACAAATTTATGGCTTTGTGATTGCTGGATTTTCCATATCCATGTTCTCTACCACTCTCCATCAGAACATGATGGTTAGATTTCTCTTCCATATCCATATTTTCACCTATATGGAAACCCAGTGATTAGTTTATTTGGGTAACCGTTACGTTTCATACTTTTGTTTTTAAAGATTGGTTTTTGTATTCCTTTTTACGATGGGGGTTTCTATTAAAGAAACTTTCGGGTAGTAAACCATTTATAACCCTGACGAATTTCGAGGGCGAAATTCATTTTAAGGGGGGTAGAATGTAACACCCCGATATTTTATGAAAAATATTCTTTTTAATTTCATTAATTTCTTTTGTTGTACGCTACACCAAAAGAAGCTTTCACAACATGCATCCTTGACTTGCCTTGCATTACACGCAATCACGACCTTCCTCGATAGCGTGTGTAGTACACAATACCGAGTTTCACTAAACAACGATATGCTATTAAAATATTATTAAAACTAGCCGTTATGAATAGTAATAACCACCTTTTAAAATTTTAGAAATTTTATCTCTCAAAATGGAATTCATTTTTGGATTTGGAGTATCGAATTTAGCCTAAGGTGAAATTTTGGTACTTTTTGGATAACTTTCAAATTCTGATGAATAGTGAAAATTACTAAATTTTAATTAAAAAACAACTTTTTAATCGAAATAATTAATAGTTATAAATTATTAATTTGAGTGGTTTTAAAGTATATTTAGAATATATTTTTACAATTTAATACAATGTTGTTCATTGGATGTAATTTCACATTTAAACCAGACATAAATAAGTGTCAATCTTTTGATAATTATTATCTCTTAAAAACACGCTATTTGTTTTGACGATGGGAATTAATTTTTAAATTAGTTAATGTAACTGATATGTTTTGAATTTGGTAAAATAGACATCATTTTTTAGTTCATAATATCAAATATAGCTTAGGCCTAATTTTTGGTATTTTTCTGGAAACCTTCATTTTTTGTTGAATAGTGAAACCACTAAGTGGTAGTTAAAAAAATGAATTTTTCATAAAACATAATTTTACCGCTTCTATGAGTGGAATTCAAAACTCCGAGAGACATGGTTGATTTTAGTAAGTAAAATGTGGTTCAATGAAATGAAAATAATTTTTGGTGAATAGTAACTGTTTACTTTTTTTTACCACGGTTAAAAGTAAATAGGGTAATTAAGGGTAAAAATGTTATTATTATTACCATAACACATGTACTAATTCTATTGGATAAGTTTAATTCGACCAAAAAACAACCTTAGGAATAAAATATGATCATTTAGGCCCACTTGAATTAGATTAGGACATTTATTATTAATTTATTTAAAGAAGGGTTAAAATAGTTAAAATCAAAGTTTAATAAGTAAAGCATTTTTAATATAGGGTTATACATAAGCTAAATTCGACTATAAATACTCATTAGAAAGCTAAAAATCTTTCCTACATAATGGTATTTTATTTTTAATTTTTAGACATTAAATAATTTAATTTATGTATGACACAATGATGATGCAGTAATTATCTTATTAATAAAATATTGACATAATTGATGTTATAAATACCAAAATAAATGTAATTTGAGACTTTTTATGAATTCCACTAATTTTCTAGGTTAATCGGACATGTTAGTATTGATTTAATTAACTTTTTTCGAACTAATCATTCTGTTATGAGTTTCACAAAAATCAATTACTAAAATAGTGTCAAAATTGACATAAAATAGTTTTTAAAACAAATATCATATTATTAATTGTTATTTTATTCCTAAAAATCTGGGGTTCGGCCAAATGACTTAGATATGGTTATTTATATTAATAATAAACAACTTGGGGTTCGTTTGTCTTGTTATAGTAAGTTTATTAACCTTATAGTGTAAGAACACAAGAAGACACAGTAAAAGTAATATTATTTAACTTAATGTTAAATCTAAATGATAAGGTTACAATAGGAACCTAAACATGTCTAAATTCTATTTTATGAGAGTATTTCGACCCCTACCCACCTTATCTTTGAAATAAATCAATTTGGGGATATTTAAAACCGAAATTTACTTTATAATAAAATAATAGTTTTAGTTATTCCAAAGGAGACCCTCTCCTCCCTTATAAAAGGGAACCTCCTCCCCCTATTCCTCACACCACTTTGAGCCTTCAAGATCCGCCAAACCCTGCCAAATTCTCTTATCCACTTCCATAGTAACATCCTAGAGGTTA
Organism: Viscum album; assembly: GCA_963277665.1. Taxonomy (NCBI): domain Eukaryota; kingdom Viridiplantae; phylum Streptophyta; class Magnoliopsida; order Santalales; family Viscaceae; genus Viscum; species Viscum album. Next base: position 478,750,241 of record OY728130.1, on the reverse strand, counting down.
TGGGCTTCCTCAAAGACCAATTTTAGTGCTCTAAAAGGAGATCTCAAAGAGGTGCTTCAAAGAAGATGTAATTTCTGTTACCGATTATTTCACCTTTATTTCTTCTTCCACTTCTTCTTCTAAGGTTGTTTCATTATTAAGTAATAACATCAGTATCAATAATATACTGATATGTTGTTATAAGTATGAAAAAACCCTATTTCACCATCTATCCATCCTACGGAAAATGAAATCACCGCGCTTGCGTACGTACGGAATACCGTCTCCACGCCGTGATGTGATCTTTTTTCCACCAAAACCTTACTTGGATGGGTATAATGGTGTAAATAATAACTATATATTATTATTGTAAAGTTATATTGATTCTGTAATAGTATACATACACTCCAATAAAATTCCACGATCGTGGGAACGATATCATCGCTCGTGCGTACGTACGGAATACCGTCTCCACGACGCGATGGGATTCATTCTCAATGATTAACCATTCATGAATGATTATAAAGTATATATAATAAGTAATAATGAAATATATTACATAATAATGATACTGGATTTATGTGTATATATATGTATGACATCTACTTAATTCCATTCAACTCAATAAGGAAACGAAAACAGCGTTCATGCGTACGTACAGCCTATCGTCTCCATGAACGGGTGTATTTCTTTCCATTTACTGATTTATTATATATATGTATATTATGAATATATATTATATATAAATCATGTTTTATATTCTGAAATTAATTAATCGTGATCTAAGTAATCATATGAATAATTACAAGTCAAAACACGGACGATAAATGAAACAATTTTACCCAAAACTCTCTTTAACATGGAATTTACAAAAGAACGGGTAATATAAAGTCATAAGTGAACCATATATGATATCATAACAATGAGTATGATTCTGGAATATGTCAATGACATTATTTAAATCATTATACAGGATGTTCGGACACTTACGAAGCAAATCAGACCTAAGGTAAGGGAAAAATATCACAATCTCATTTTATCCGAGATTGTTTATATATTGGTATTTACTGGGGTATATTTTATCATCAACATCCATGTTTCCTCAATATGTAATATTGTTTCCATCCACCTACAATTGTTTAAATACAATTTTACCCTTTGGTGAGTTTTTAGTAAAAGATATGAAAGGAATCTTTTGTCGTTTTCGTACGAGGTACTTTTTTGACTTTTCCGACAAAAGTACGAGAAGAATGTTTTTTAACTTATATGCATGAATGGATTATAAAACATTATTTCCAAGAAGATTCCTTTAAAATTTTTCAATTTTATTTTTAATCAACTTCTTTTAGTTTTGAATTGTATAACATGTTATGAAAGGAAAAGTGTTTTTGAAGAAGAAAGGATATTTCCCTCAAGAATGGAGTTCAAGCGTTTTATCAAAATTATTTTCCATCTAAGATAATTAAGGGTTCTGTTTCTATCCCTATAATTACATTGATTTTATTATGTTGTGATGGAATTATTTTTATGAATTCCTTTATCTTATATGAATTGTTTTATGATGTCATGATGTTTATGAATCCCATTTTTATTACATGGGTTATGCTATGATGTATGGTTTATGATTTTGTGGCACACATAATAATGGTATCATTATGAGATGGGTGGGACCTATATCTCCCTCTAATGCATTGGGTAAAGATTTTATATCTCATGAGATAGACATGGATGGAACGGTAGGTTATACCGGTTCAGTGAAACAGGACTAAAACGAGGAGTGAACTCGGTTCAGAAAGGGACTTTGTCCACTAAGATAGTCTTGGAAATGAGTCTTGACTAATAAGAAATGATTCTCTATGATTATGTGTGTATGCCAAAAAGTTTCATGTTTTATGTTATGATTATTGGGATTACATTTCACTACTATGATTTATCCCATGTTATGAAATTATGATCTTTTTTGCAGGTTAAGATTTCCAAAATGTTATGTTCTTATGAATATGAATATGATGTGATTGATTTTTCTTTTGTTTACCCTTACTGAGAATTTGAGCTCACCCTTTTATGTTTTCTTTTCCCCAGGATATAAATAAAGGTTTTAGGTAAGAAAAAAAGGGGGAGATATTTATGGGAGATATTGAAGATCTTTCACCATGATTAGAAGATTACGTTCCAAGTTTCCAAAGACACTAAACTATTACGGTCCTTGTGTTTCTATTTTTTTATGTATTAAGTATTCCACAAAATTAATGTAATGTTCATGTACGTTAAGCTTTGGGTCTCTACAAAAAATCATATTCTCCTGATTCTTCTTCCTTCCCTGAATTATGCTTCCGTTTTTAGGATTTCTCTTTTGATGGAGGTTTCACTGCGACATTTACAACAGAAGACACAATTGGTTTCTTCAATTGCGTTCGCAAAACTGCATGAGTTCTGTTGATCATTTTTCTGACCATCCAATCATCATATTTCTGCCCATTTTTTCTTTTGACTTCTTGTCACTTGCCTCATTCCTCTGGATCTATAGCTGTAACACATTCTACCTAGGCTGAAGAGCCTTTTAGTTTGACTTACCCCGAGTCGACCATTTTTTGCATGAGGTCTTTGAAGACAAAACACTCCTAGATGGGATGCCCCAACATTTGATGAAAGGGCCAATAATTGGGACGGTCTTCATCTCCTTCCTTGTTTGGCCTTTTGGGCCTCGACAGTTGAACCAAATTATTCTCCAGGGCCGAAATGAAGTAACCAGGAACTTGTTCATTTCGTAAAGAATACACTTTACTCTTAAAATCATCAAACTGTTTCCATATTTGATCTCTCTGATCGTCTTGACGAAACGACCTCTGTTGCTGATGCTCAGGAGGTGGATCCCTTCTGGAAAATGAAGGTTTTGAAGTGGAAGCAGGTACAGGTGCTTGGTTAAGCATAACTGTAGTAGTATCTACATTACCCATTCTTCTTCCTGGAACTGATGGAATTAAATGAGATTTAGGCTTAGTCTGTATAAGGGAATATTCAATATGCTGAGCGATTGAAGTAAGGTCTCAAAACCCTCCTATGTATTTTACAGGGATCAGTGGTGTACTCAACTCGTCACGTAAATTTTCCACACAAATTGGAAAAAATTCTTCTTGAGGGAGTGCTAAGATCAGGGAATATGTTAATACAATCCAGTGAGCAATGAAAGATGAGACCCATTCATTCTCCCTTTTCTTACAGTTTGTAATATCAAAAAATGTTGTCTTTGGCAAAGTTGAGGTGAACTGAAGAAGGAATTGTTGATGGAGATCTTCCCATCCAGTAATTGACCGGGATTTCAAGATTGTATACCAAACTAATGCTGGTCATTGCAAGGTTCGCACGAAGCATCTAAGTTTCTCTGCTTCTTTTTGTAGCAGAGTTCCCATAATAGGATCGAAACAAGACACATAATGCGTCAAATACTATTCAGGATCACCTGATCCATTGAAAATAGGGAATACAGGGTTCCCAAAACTTTATGGGGGAGGGATTTCATCAACCCATTCAGGGTAAGATCTCTTTTCTGGTTGAATTTGATCACAGTTTCCCTCCATAGCTTCCAAACGACCTTTTAATGACTCAATAGTAGTTATTAACTTTTGAGAAACATCCGGTTGAGCTTGGACCTGAACAGGTGCAATGACTGGAGCTTGGACAGGTATGACAGCTGGTATTGCAACCAATGGAAGCACTGCTGATTGTTGTTTCCCTTGACCCGTATGATTTGACCTGTGAGGGTGTACTGATAAAGGAGGATATTCTTGATCCATCTCAGTAGCCACAACAAATTCCCTTGGCTGACTGGCTCCAACACGTTTAGGAGGAAGACTACCCTGAAGTAGTTCTGCATTCATCCTCCTTAATTCCTTCATTTCTTCCTCTGGTTGTGAAAATATTTTCTCTAATAAGAGTGATTGGCCCTCTCCAGAGGAAGGGTATGTAACCTGATTCATTCCTTTCCCCTTGTTGGATCCCTTTCAGAGAGGGGGAAGTTGGTTATTTGAAGGAACACCTAGATTCTGGGTAAACCTTTGATTTTGTGTACGCACACCTTCTTCATTTCTGTATGTGCGTACAACATATTGAGCATGAACCTCTTCATCTTATCCCTCAGAGTGAACCTCATTTGGTGGATCAACAACACTGGAATTGATGACATTGATTGATGCATAATGCATTGCAATACTCCTATCGGAATTTCTGCAATATTGTCTTCTTCCATGTATTTGATGAGACATTGCCTTTTGTTGATTCGATCCCTCAGGAACTTCTTGATGAACCGTAATTTGGAGAGAATATCCTGATAACTTGGATCTTCGTTCCTCTTGTGGCTTCTTCCCCAATCGATATAAGACTGACTTTATCTGAGGGAGGGATTGAGGATTTGAAAAAGTCCCCATTTCAGTGGACTGGGGCTGTACCTGCTATTCCTGCTCAACTCCTCGAATTCTATTTGTTGATTCTGAGGGTTGGTTTAAAAGATTCCCCGGTCTGGCAAGCTAGGGTGGCTCTTTACATTCTATGTCTGATACTTTCTTAAAATCTCTCATGATTTTGTAGACTTTAGTCCGGAAATTAGCTGGATGCATCAACCTGTATCCACTTTTATCAACTGCCTTATATGAACACTGGATGATTTCTGACATTTATGTCAATTGATGATGTGCTTTCTCTATACGAGAGGCTTGTTCAATATTCTCATTCACCTGATGCAGGAGTAATTCAACAACATGTTCCCTGTATTCTTGATTTTTAGAGGAACTAGTTGAAGCATGTTCTCGGGTTGAGCTTTTGATTACAAACAAAGCCCATTGACTATGGCCGGCCATGGGCAATAACATTGCATGATACCATTTTCGGCGGGCATTGCTGACTGGAGAGCACAGTGAAATTTAGTGCTCCATGAACACCCCATCCTCTGATATGAATACCAGATGGGGCATTGGAAATTAACTAGTGAAATATCCTTAGTGCGCCAAGGCATTAACACTGAAGGGCTCTCTATTTCTTTTCAGCCTTCCGATATCGAGAGACTGATAGAGATGCCAAGTCAATTCGACGTTGTAACCCTTCTATTATCTTGAAATGATTTTCATATTCATCATAAGATAATATTTTCTTTTTCAACTGAAAAAGTGTTTTCCATATTTTGAGACGAATATCTTGAATATAATCTTCCATCAACACTTTTGGAATGTCATACTGAGAGTCAGCTAAAGGCCAAAACATGAATGTCACTTCACCTTTTCGCAAGTTTTTTTCTCATATTCAGCACTTCCTCTTTGTCATTCAATGAATATTATTCTAACTAATTTGACCAGAGATGGTGCTTCCTTGTTGCTTTATCGGATTCAACAAGACTGGTAGAGAATCCACTGATCAAACTAGAAGATAAATGACCTAGGGGTGGTTCGGAGAATGACCTACGCCCCGTGATATCTTCTGATTGAGAAATTATTTCACATTCTAATGGTAAAGCATCAGACATGACTGGTTTCTCATTTTCAAGTGCCTCAAGATAAGAGCGCTTTCTCGGCACTACATTTTCCACTGGAGCATTTTCTGTGCAATGTGCATCACTACTGCGGAGAGGACTTTCACAGTGAAATTCATCATCATAGAGAGGACCACCATGGTGGGTTACAATAAAAGATGAGATCTCTTGCTCATTTTTCTTCTGGCCACACAGAGGTTTATTGTACCTCTCATCTGAAGATGATACTCTAAGAGAGACCGAAGTATCATGAAGCAAGCCTTCATGAGGAAGTGTCTATTGAAGACCGTTGGAATTAATGTTCCCACTATTGGGAAATGAGGGAGTAGAATCTTGGATTCCAACAGATAACTGTATGAGGGCTTCAAGAACTCCAACATCGAGCAAGGCCTTGTTACATATTGGCTCTTGATTTCTTGACTGTGCTGGGCGGGTCTTCTTCTTAGACGCCTTCTTACTCTCCTTGTAAACCAATTGTTGACAAAAGTGGCTACTCTGAGCAGGTGTATGTGCCTGATCAGGATAGATGGCCAAGTTAGGCTGACGATCTCCACTCAAATTAGGTGTAGGTGCCTGACTTGGTTTTTCATATGATATGGGGGAGTACGCCCCACAACCCTCTTAGACTAGAAAAGAGGTGTGTATCTGCTCCTGAGTGAACTGTTGATGTGTCACTCCACTGGTAGGGATAGATTTATGTGTCTTTCCCTGAGATGCTACTGAAGCTGTTATATTATCCTGGCAAGCATCCAGAATGTGATCACGGATTTGCTTCTGCTCTTTCACCATTGATAGAATATGCTTGGTGACTTCAACTTCCGTAACGGGGATATATGTCTATTCCGTTCTTGGAGTAAGTGTGTGTTTCTGCTCTTATCCTCCTTTTCTTGTCAGTGAATCCGGAAAGTACTCAAGTGTAGGGGTAGAGAGTTGAGTTTGCATCCTGTTTGTCACCGGAGCTTTCCGACTGACCACTCCTGGTGCTACCAAACGAGACTATTGATAGGCTTGATCAATACTAGCAGGTGTTTGTGCCTACTGATTGCACTCCTCCAAACGTGGTTGATGAACTTCCTTCAACACTGACAGACGAGGCTGCTGGAAGGATTGATGAGTGTAAGCAGGTGTAGGTGCCTGTTTACCAGTTGTCAATACATTGGGTTGGCGGTCTCCATCATATGTAGTCATGTAACACCCCAATCTTCCACGGTACGATTCTCTTTGAATAATACAGTAGCGTGTGTTGTACTCAACTTCGAGTTCTAACACACACCACAACCAATCAAAGTAGCCGTTATGAATATTAATACCCACTTTTTGAAATTTTATACATTTTATCTTTCAAAATGGAATTCATTTTTGGATTCGGAATATCGGAATTAGCCAAGGGTGAAATTTTGGTACTTTTCGGATAACTTTCATATTTTGATGAATAGTGAAAATTACTAAATTTTAATTAAAAACAAAATTTCTAATAGAAATAATTAACATTGATAAATTATGAATTTGAGTGGTTTTAAAGTATATTTAGAATATATTTTTACCATTTAATACGATGTTGGTCATTTGACATAATTTCACATTTAAACCATACATAAACAAGGGTCATTCTTTTGATAGTTATTGTTTCTTAAAAACATGCATTTTTTAACTTTAAATTAATAAATTAAACATCTATATTTTTAATTTGGTAAAATATACTTCATTATTTAATTCGTAATATCAAAAATAGCTTAGGCTAAATTTTTGGTATTTTTATGATAACTTTCAATATTTGATGAATAGTGAAAAACACTGAGTTACTGTTTAAAACCGGCGTTTTATTTAAATAATTATTTATATTATTTAAATTTATTTTAGGTAAAAATAGATACATAGTACCTATATAAATTCAATGTAATTAATTAGAGTTAGTTTATAATAATTTTAGATATATAAAAAATTTATCGAACTTTTTCACCGTCTTTTACCCACCTCCTAGGAGAATTTGTAAATTCACATAAAACATAATTTTACCGCTTCTGTGAGTGGAATTTCGAAAATCCGAGAGACACGATTAATATCAAGTACTAAACTGTGGTTCAATAAGATAAAAATAATTTTTGGTTAATAGTAACTTTTTACTTTTCTTTACCGCGGTAAAAAGTAAATATGACAATTAGGGGTAAAAATGATATTATTATTACCCTAACACATTTCCTAATTCTATTAGATAAGTTTAATTCGACCAAAAACAACCTTATGAATAAAATATGACCCTTTAGGTCCACTTGGATTATATTAGGACATTTATTATTATTTAATTCAAAGAAGAGTTAAAAGAGTTAAAATCAAATTTTAATAACTAAAACATTTTTAATATAGGGTTATACATAAGATAAATTCGATTATAAATATTAATTAGAAAGATAAAATGATTTCTTACATAATGGTACTTTAATTATAATTCTTAGACATTAAATAATTTCATTTATTTATGACACAATGATGATGCAATAATTACCTTATTAGTGAAATATTAAAATAATTGATATTATAAATACCCAAATAAATATAATTTGAGACTTTTAATGAATTAAAAAAATTATAGGTTAAATTGATATGAAAGAATTGATTTAATGAACTTTTATTTAAGTGATAATGCTGTTATGATTTTCACAAAAATCAAATACCAAATATTGTCTAAGTTGACATAAAAGAGTTTTTAAAACAAATATTATATTATTAATTGATATTAAATTCCAAAAAATCTAAGGTCCGGACAAAGGACTTGTATCATGATAGGTGTATCATTAATTTAACACTTGGGGGTCTCTTGGAGGTATATAGTAAGTTTATTAACTATATAATATAAAAATACAAAGTGACATGGTAAGTGTCAAACTAATTAACCAAGAGTTAAAACTACAAGATAAGGTTAATATAATGACCCAAACCTACCTAAAATCTATTGGTTGAAAGGATTTAGACCCATCCCAACCTTAGGCTTTGAATAATCTACTTTGGAGATATTGGAAACCAAATATGAATTTATTATAAATTAATACTTTAAGTTTTTCCTAAAGAGCCCCTCCTCCCCCTTACAAAAAGACACAACTTCTAACCAATTCCTCACACCTTTCAAGCCTTTTGGATCGTCCAACCTCTGCCAAATTAAGCTCCCTACATCGCTCTCCTCCTCCTATATGTCTCACCTTAGGTAGAAGGATCTTTAAGAGTCATTTTTGGTTCAAACGAAAGGGAGTTACACAAATTAGAGGTAACGATTTCTCTTAACTTATTTTCTTTTATTTTACATCTCCAACCCCTAAACTCTTCTTATTCATTTCTTTTGTAAGAAAAAATGTATCCCAAATATACTAGGATATTGTTATGAGAAGTATTTGAACTACAGTTACACACACCTCCATCTAATGGGTGGAGAAAATAATGTTTCTGTGGATGGCAACCAAACGCTTCATGAAACGATGATTGTTCAATAATATCATACCGCCTCTCGTGGTGGCCATTATTATGGAACTATAATTAAATATGATATTAATTATATTTATTTTATATATAATCTTCTGTAATTACATTTTATAGCATACCATTATTCATTTCATGTTGTATATATATACGATAATTTCATTTGAGGAAGTGCGGACTACCGCCCCCTCAAAGTGATATGACTCGTTTATACCATACATGGAACATATAAAGGGTGGTATTAATGATCTTAAGTTACACATATAATATATTATATTATACTGTAATAATAATAGACCTATGTATTATTTGGTTTTTATTCCTTTTAAAATGAAAAATGAAATGGATGTAGCGTTCGTGCGTACGTAAGGACTACCGTCTCCACGAACACGATGAGATTCATTCCCCATCGTATCCATTCATTTATAATTCTCATTTTATGATTAAAAATAATTTTTAAGGACTTTATATCATTATGGATATGTATAATATACAACCTATCCATAAAAAACACGGCTTATGTAAAATAACATATAAAATAAAAAGAGTAAGTTAACACTCGAAACGACGATAATACTAAGATATTATTAACAAATCAATATAAAAATATCATATATGATATCATATTAATGTATATTATTCTTGTATAATTTAATAAGAATCATTTAACCATTATACAGGAGATTACACTACCCTCGACAAAGGAAGAGTACAAGGTAAGGGGTTTTCATCTCACTCCTTATTCTCATGAGATTCATGTCATATTGCCACTATTACCTTTTGTGTGGTGTATGTGTTGCCCATAATTGTATTATTTGTGTAATAAACTTTAATTTATGTATATTTACATATTCATTGTATTATACCTCTTTCATGGGGTGTATGTTTTGTAAGATACCAAATTGGTAATGGTTAATTCCTCGATCTCATTATTATCCGAGATTGTTTATGTGTATGTATTTACTGGGAAATTTTCAATATCCATGTCCATTTTTCATAAAAATGATTTCAAAATGAATATTTTAAGGATTTGGGAAAGGTACTCTTTATCAGGATCATAATTTTAAATGTTTTAAAGATTTATCATTCTAAATATTTTTAATTAATGTCCATGTTTTCAAATTGATTTTAAGGATTTATTTATATAGACATGAATGTTTTGAAATGATAATTAATTTAAAAATTTTCAAAGTGGTTTGGGACCCTTTGATTCAAAAATGTCTTTAAATGACTTCTTTTCCAAATTGTGTGACTTTTAAATGTTTTCATGAAAAGGGGTATTTCTATCAAAGTGTTTTACAAATAATTTCTATCAATGTCAAATCCTTTAATGGATTTTAAACATGTTTTGAAGTTGATTTATTATGATACAAAACTTCCATATTGTATTGAAGGTTTTGTGATATGTTTGATTGTGGATGTGTTATTTTTATACCATTCATGGTTTATAGTTAAAGTATTGACATTTCATATCCTAGTTCTCATACGAATGTTTATGTTAAGTTTCATGCTTCTAATATGAGGAATGTATTGGACATAGTAAGTGACGGGTGGAGCCCACTATAGCTCCTCGATGCATCAGTAGGTCTCATGAGACAACTAGACGTGGAATTGGCTGAGTCCCTTTCCCAATTTGAAATATGGGTTTGGATGAGGCCTTAATCATGTTTAGACGTCTTGGTCGAGGCCTTGAAAAAATGTTTTAGAATGTCTGGAATTATAAATTCCCTCATTATGGAAATAATATTGATGGTTCATGTGGTTATTCGACTAGTAGAATACCCATTATTATGTTTTATTATGGCATTATTTACTCAAATCATATTCTTTCCATAAAACTATTCATGTTTATTATTGGTAAAGTCATGTGGTTTCAATTATTCATCATGCTTAATATTTATGTCATTTTCCGTTGTACTGCTTACCCTTACTGAGAGTTTGAGCTCACCCCTTCCTATGTTGTATTTTTTCCAGGATTCCCAGAAGTGTATTATGATTGATATGTAGGGTTAATCTAAAGGGAATAATGGAGTTCTCAATGAACTATTTACGATGTGTTTTATGTTTGAAATTGTAATGTAATGTTAATGTATGTAATCTATTTTCCAAGACTGCTAAACCGACCGGTCCTTCGAGACTTGATTCCTTGTAGTCATGCCAATGTTTTAAAATAATGCACCAACTCTGGGTAACTGGGGTTGGGGCGTTACAAGTCAGATGAGCCTGCTGACTAGATGATGATTTATAAACAGGTCTATGTTCCTGTATATAATACTCCGCCGGAATTGCCTGGTGGGATTGGCGTGCTACTGCCAGATGAGTCTGCTGGACAACAGAATTAAAACGGATGGGTGTATGTGCCCGCTCGTTACTTTCCAACAAGTTAGGTTGGTGGAATTATCCAGAGATGGCAGAGATGAGAACCTGCTCACTGTTGACCGGATTTCTCCTCTGGCGATTCGCCTTTCCTGCTCGGGTTCAAGTAACCTGAGCCAAACGCCTGGAGATGATACCCTCATCATGTTGAGGGCGCACTGCCACACGAGTCTGGCAGTGATTGTTGATGGGAGCCCTCAGGAAGTACTCATGTCTCTTTTAATTAAGGCCCTGAGGGACCTGCTCATTCACCTCCCCAGAATATGGGAGGTACTGGTGATTGCGTTCCAGGATAATGACCCAAAACAGTTGAAATGTTGGTTGGAACCACCTGCTTTTTGATCGCTGGTCGTCGCTGTCTGGACGAACAGGGTGAATTATTGACTTGGAGGGCTTGTCGAGTAGCCTCTAGAGTTGGAATGGTACCGTGATGATGGTACTCCTTAAACAGTTCATTTGGTACCCTTCGTTGAAGACGCTGAGTAGGTGATATCGTCCTCAGAGCGGATGACGATTCAGTAGGAGTATCAGCAGAGGCATTCACAGTAGAAGTATTCACAGGTGTGAACTTGAGAGAATCCATTCTCGTAAGGCAGAAGATCTTGGAAAAGAGTGAATGTTTTATATAACAGAAGTAATCAAGATAAGTCCGACCACTACATCTTTTGGATGAACACATATGTTATTGATTGTCTTGTTGGCCCTCTCATTGAGTTTTAAATAGGGGCCTAACAAGTAGGTAAACTATAATTTTAACTTGGTTAAGGATTTACATCGGGTTCACCATTTTTTATTTCCCTCTGGAATTGGGAATGGCCTTATTGGTTAAAGGTTTAAACATTCCAAGCGGTTTCTAATGAGTTTGTTTGTAGAACTATAAACATCCAATGATTACATATTCATTTGGAGCTACTTTCCAAAGGCAGGCGCTCATTAGTTATGCACCGATGAGGCTTAGGAATTTGGATTGGTCGAGAGGATGGGAGGTCGGACTCATAACACCTTTTGAGGGGAATTATTGTCTACTCCGAGGCTCTCTTTATAGATTTATGTTATGTTTGTGAATTCTTATTACATTACCAAGTATTAAAATGATCTTTCCTTTAGATATGACAACCAATGATAAATCTGTATGAAATTTAGAGAATCTTTTATATGTATTCGAGGTTCATCATCGATAGAGAATCATCTGTGTTTGTTTAGAGATTCTTAGTCAATGGTATCCTTTAATACATTATATAGAAGTCTCTTGGTTATTATGATAACCATGCTGGTATTAAATCCACTCAGTGGGGCACTTGATGTTTATTGTCATTAAGAAGGACATAGATTATTTCAGAGTTGGGATCGCACCCACAGATGTGCTACCTACGTATCCTTGTTTAGAGAAGGAATCAGAACCCACATAGTTCAATTAAGGGAGTATGAGGTTTATGTATGATTGATGGCTCAAAGAAATATGTCATAATTACTTTTACACTCTAAGCTCACGTGAGTCATGCTCAGTGTGAGAAACAAGAGGTATTGGTAAAACCAGACAATTGTGCCATGAAAGATGCAATAATGAGAAATAATGTGGGGCTTATGTATATATGAATGCCCAGATAAATTAAGATTAGGATTTACTTCAGGGAAGAAACCTGGAAACATCGTCCATAAAGGTATATGTACTTTATGGATATATGGATACTCTAACTTGGGGCATACTCCTGAGAAAGATGCCCAAATTAAGAGGGGAATTATGATTGGATTTTACTCCTGAAATGGAAACACAAATCAAAAATAAATGAAGACTGGTTAAGAGAAATTAAGACTTGGGTTTACTCCTGAAAAGGAGGCCCAAGTTAAGGAAATTATGATTGGGGCTTACTCCTAAGGAGGATGCCCAGAATTAAGGGGACTTGGAATGTGGATTACTCCTGAAAAAGAGGCCCTGGTTAAGGGAAATTATGATTGGGGATTTATCTTGAAAAGTAGGACCAGGAAAAGGGTTCTCTCATCTTAAAGGATGAGGTTGAATTAATGAAATCTCTAACTTTAGTGACATAAAGATGTGTAAATTACTATGTTTTGAGAGATGTTCCACATAATTCCTTTCAAATAATGAAGTCAATCAAGAAAACATTCCATAAATGGCTTTGAAGAGTGTCTTGAAGACTGAATATTGAATAGGAGAGGTGGAATGGAATAAGAGAGGTGAAATGGGCAGGAAGGGCACCCAAAAATAGTAGGGCGTGCAAGTCCTCAGGGGGTCGCGCAAGTACAACATGGGCGCACAATCTTGGTCGTGCAAGTATACTTGTGCGACACCTATATACTTGGGAGAAGGTTAACCAGTAGGGTAATACTTGGGAATTCCTTGAACAAAGCATTTAGAATTATCACGAGGTACTTCCATAAGAGTGGCGCGCAAGTTTCAATGAGTAAGTAAGGAGGCGCGCAAGTATGTCCATTTTCCTTAAGGGTAAAACACTTAGGCATGCAAGTGTCAGTGAATTCTAACACTTAGACATTATTCCTCTTGTTTAGACCTTCCATTCTAGGTAAATAATTACCTTAGAAGTGTTTGGAAGACTTGAATAAGAGACTTGGGAGTTTAGAGCTATGTATATGAATTCTGGAAAAAATCCTCTCTCCAATGGGGGGCCCACCGGGGGTATTTATAGGCTGGAGAAGCCCCTGGGCGATTTTCAGAGAGGGCGCGCAAGTCACCTGCGTGATCACTAGGCAGTGCCCAAGTGTACTTGCGCGACCATGCTAGAACTTGCGCGACCTATGGGGAATGTTCTCCTTGTTCATCCATTTCTCTTTTTTGGATGTTTATTCAAAGGATGAATCTTCTTTGTTTCAGGTATTTCCCTATTCATTTTGTTTATACTCTATGATGAAAAAGGAGTGTCAACATTAATCTTTTTAGGAACAATTATACCTGGTTTCCTTGCAAGATTATTATTTCTCTACTCACACTGTGATTGGTAGAATTCATTTTTGTTTATCTTAGAACCCATATATGTTTTCACAACTCTATGAATTATTTTCTCTCTCCATACAGTACAACACCTACAGACTAGATAAAGATCATCATGAACCATGAAAAATCTTAGTAATCATGATGTTTAGTACTTTGAGGAATAAAAAAGCATCACCATATTTGTATATTTAGATAACTCATTCTGAAATAATAGATCTGGTTTACTAATTTCAATTATATGAATCTAATGTAGTTATGATTACAATTGCACAAAAATTCTATTCCACCTTCTATCTGATCACTTTAGTCTATTTGACTCACCATTCTCTATCTGGTATACATTATCTAGAACCATCATAATGAGTACATAACATTGTAAATTGATTTATGAATTGAAAAAAACTCATAGAAATCATTCTTTTCATTCAAAAACACTTCAACCCATCTTGGTCACAATAATATCTACCTTTGTATTTTCTTTTCATCCCATTAATATAAATCAACAAAACATTAAAATTTTTTCAAAGAATAACCATCCTAAAATTCTAAGACAACATGAGAAAACATGATGTATGAAAAAAGAATCATTGTACAAAAATACCATGATATCCATAAAGAAGTTATTCAAAATAATTTCACAATTCTTCTAATCATATATCTTCGTATCAGAAATTGACTCCAACCTATAAAGTAATAGTTCATATTACCAATTCAACAAACTGTTAAAATAGTTTACACATGTTGGAATTATTTTTTAACAATTCAAAAAATATCCCCGAAAAATTTGATATCCCTTGAAGGATAAAACCCATATTAAGGGATAAATATATGTTTTCATATTTCTCTTCATTTGAAAACAATGTCCAAATACAAGATGATATAGGGTAGAAACTTAAAATATTTCATCCTTGAAGAGACTGAAGTTTTAAACCCATAATAATCCTCATCTTTTAAATTTTTTACTTCTCCAATGGTTTAGTGGAAATATTGGTAACTTAACCCATTAGATGTTCAAATTATTACTTTATTTCATTGATATCCACATCATAATTGATTATGTGATAATTTATATCAATCAGGTTGGATATGGAATGTTTCACTATATTCTTAGTAGTATTTATATATCATTGATTATCACAAACCAAGATAAGTGGAATCTTCACATTAACCAACAAATAGTCCATTTGTTTCTTCATCTGCATTAAATATGTTACTTCATGAGTTGAAGCTAGATATTCTTCTTTTGCAGTATTTATCATTATTGAACATTGTTTCTTTGTATGAAAATATAGTCATATTTCCCAAAAAACTCCATTAGATGTGGATCTCCTATAATTAATACAACTGTCCCAATCTATATATGTTTAACCAACTGAATCTATCTTTATTATGATATTATATTTTAACCCAAAATCAATTATGCCTTAATTATATCTAACCATTATTTTTCTAATAGTAATATGGGAATATTCAAAGTCCTTTGACCCCTGATACAAATCATAACAGAATCCACGTGATCTATCCATGAAGCTTTTATATATAACAGGTTTTCAATCAACTCCCTAAATTCTTTAGGATCAATAACTTTTACTTTCCCATTTTTTTTCCAAATTTGTTCCCACTGAAATGGGTGTGGAAATAGTATTTGATTCTTCCATGCAAAATTTATTCTATTGTCCCTTAGCATACATATCTTAAAAAAGAAAAATGTCTCATATATTTTGAATGATTTATTATCCAAGAAAGTATTGCATCTCACCTAGTTGATACCTTTCAAATAATTCCATCATCTCCTCATTAATCTTTTCACATGTTAATTCAATTTTTCTAGAAAATTTGATATCATCAACATAAATTATCGCAATGATGGAATTCTTTTTATTTTCATTTATTTAGAGATTTTTTTCAACCCCTCATTTTATAAAATTAATATTCCTCAAGGAAGTATCTGGTTGAGAATTTCAATCTCTTAGGTCTTGTTTCAACCCATAAATGTCTTATTCAACATTAATAAATATCTTTTATCTTTGAAAAGAAATGAACAACAGGTTTGTTCAATATAAACTTCTTTCATACTTCTCTATATTGATAAATGTAGACTTAACATGAATCTAGATTATAATATATCTCTATTGTGTAGAAATAGTAAGAAATTTTCGGATTGTCTCATATATTACTATTGGGGAAAAGGTTTCATAAATATAAATGTGTACACCTTGTGAGAAATATTTACAGAACAGATTTTTCTTATTTGTTATCACATCACCCATTTCATTCATCTTTTTTTAGAAAACTCATTTTGTTCCAATCACATTATTCTATTTTCTTTTGGGTACATGTTCTCATTTCTCATTCTTCCAAATCCAATTCAATTCTTTATTCATCACTTCAATCCACTATTGATGCTTGAAATCTTCTTCAACCTCTTTTTTCTCAATTTTTGAATAAAAGATATATGTGAGACTAACTTAAATTTTATTCTAGTTTGAACCTATTTACCATGATCTCCAATTATTTTTTGGACCTCCACTTTATTTATAATACTTGGATGACATGAATTCACTCTTCCCTCCTCACTTGAAATTTACAAATCAATATCATCAACTTTAATAGTTTTTATATCATATATTATTTTTGAAACATTTACTTGTTTCCTAATTGAAATAATTTCTTCATTGATTTTTATTATATATATATAACTATGTAATCCTTCTTTAATAATGTTCCACCACTTTTACATATATAGATTCAAAAATATTCCAATTTCTCTTTTTATAAAACAAGTATCCTCTACTACTGTGAGGGTATCCAAGA
This sequence comes from Viscum album, assembly GCA_963277665.1. Classification (NCBI taxonomy): domain Eukaryota; kingdom Viridiplantae; phylum Streptophyta; class Magnoliopsida; order Santalales; family Viscaceae; genus Viscum; species Viscum album. Next base: position 478,733,115 of record OY728130.1, on the reverse strand, counting down.
AAGACACCATAAACACCTCTTTAATCACTCTTCCCAGGATTCTACCTTTTTAATTTTATAATAGAGATACTTAAAAACATCCTTAGGTATTTATAACTCATCAATTAATTGTAATAAATCTTGTAAAGATCCATTTCAGAGTGTGGAATGTATAAATAATGGTTTTGAAAATTAAATTTTTCACTGATTTCTTTCCTCCAAAAGAATCAAAAAGTATAATTTTTATTTAGAATAGTTTGATTCTTCTCAACAAAAATTCTATAATTTATTTCATCAAAACCATTTTTAGTTGTATTTATAGTGTACTAGGTTGATGGTTAATTCCTTATTTTACAATTTAATCTTTTAAAGTCCGATTTTTATATTCATCATCATTATCAACTAGAATTACCTTTATAAAATATCCAAATTTCGTTTCAAAACCTCTCTCTGAACACTTAAATATCATAAGAGCCCTTAATTTATGTTTCAAAAACATAATACATGTAATATGATTGAAATTAGTAAAAAAGGAATAAAGTTATATATCTCTATTTATCTATTTCATTGTCATTAGATAATATATGTTGGAATGTATAAACTCTTAGGTATGAGTTGAATGTGTCTATACTTTCAAGGATACTAAGTTTAGAAACCTTATATATTAGAATTTCAAATAAAACCAAACCATTTTTATAGTAAGGTCAATTGAATTAATAATGCTTTCTCAATTTCCCAACATTCACATATTTATCTAACATATATGTCTAATCTTTTTATTTTGTAACTAATTAACTTCCATCATGTTCAGATTGCATAAACCCAATACATCTCCATCATGAAAAATATTTACCTTATTTCATTTCCTTCATGTAGAAAATTTTCAATCTGCATGCCTTTTATCAGAAAAACTACCCATATTGAAAATAAATTCTCTCCCATATTCAAAAGTTATTTAAACACTCCAAAATAGTTTTATTATTCCATCTATAAATAAAGAAGTTTTATATTTCAATATTTATTTTCTAATAACACATGATCCAATGAATTTTATTCTGAGTAAATCAACATTTCCAAAATCCAATTTCCCATATTTAAAATATTTTACATTATTCAATTATTTTAAATATTTGGTCAAATTTGTAGAACACCCATTATCATCTATCCAAGGTCATTATACTTCTATGGCCTTGAGAGAAGTTTCCACAACTATGTCCTTCTTCTTTCATTTTCCTTCCCTCACATGAGGTTTTTGAGATATTTCATATAAAATCAATTTATCTAATATAATAATAAGAAATAATTTAATAATATTTTGAGGTTTATTAGACCTTTTAGAATTAGTTTCCATAAGTCGACTTCTATTTATAATTTTAAAACTATATTTTATAGGTTTCCTTTTTCAAGTGGGCCAACTCCCTCTAAATATATTCTTTCAAGACCTCTAAGTATTATTTTAGTTTTTTTATAAAACCATATACATTATTTTATATGCCCAAATCCTCAACTATAAATGTGGTATCCATAGAAAAAAATTTTCCCCTATAACATGCATGTTGTCTAGAACTCTGTAACTATTTTTCATCCTTATTAAAACCACCATACTTGTATCCTTTTGTAAACAAATATTTTGGAATCCTTATGACATATTATCCAACTTAGTCTTCTTACCCACATTAATAGATACTCAATTAATATCTTTTTTATGTTTCATAATTTTATTCCTCATAAATATAAGAATTTTTCATACTATTTATTTTAACTATATACATGTTATTATTAAAATTCTATGCATTATAAAAATATTTTTTGAAATATTTTTTTCAAATAAATTATATTTATTCTATAGCTTGTGTTACACACAACACTGAGTTGAAAATAACATTGATATATTATTAAAATATTATTATGTGAACATTGTAACATTTCCATTCAATTGGAAGGTAGGAATTGAATTCAATACTTAATGAGATATATAAAAAGACATTACTTAATATGAATTTATTGATTAATTTTTATAAAATAAGTATTGTTTTTTTAGCATAGTTATATTATACTTAAAAAAGAATTCCATCCAAATGATTTTTCTTTTTTTTATGAGAACAAATTATATTAATTTTTTGAAACATATTCAAAACTATTTTCAAAAAAGAAACTCGATTGTTAAAATCATCATATCATATTTATCATAGGTTTATTTTATTTTATATTTCTAAGAAGATTAATATTCAAGTAAATAGTGACAATTAATTATTTTTATTGAAAATCATATTTTTGTTTCCAAAATATTCAATGATTCATTTATTATAAGAAAAGATAATAAAAATTAGTCTTATAATATTTTACATAATCCATTTATGTTCATTTTAAACAATTGTATGTTTTAATTTGGTATAAAAACATTTTTATACATAAAAAGTCCTTCTGAAACAAAAACTCTCTTTAAACATGCAATGCATTTTTATATTTTAAAAATAAATTAAAATATATTGAGGAATTATTTTAATTAAATGAATTTATTATATATTCAATCAAATGTTTTAATATTTATTTAATATTTTTCAAATCATAGGATCACAATAACCATGTTTTGTGCTTAAAAATATTTCTTTTTCCAAAAAGTATTTTTCAACATGTGTTTTGCGCTTATTGAAAAATTAGTTTCTACCAATTATAGAAATTTATTTTGATATAATTGATTACATATTTTGATTTAAGAGGTTCATATTGGGTAAACACATCTCTATCATGTTTTGTTAATTTGAATAGTAACTCTGGTAAAACTTATCAACATGATAATGGGAATATCTGGTTAATCTAGGTCAAAACTAAGTGACGAGGATATAATTTTTCTCCCTAATTCTTATTATATGAAATTAAGTTTACCCTTATAACATTAATATAATTTTATTTTTAAATGGATTATTTTCCATGAAGATGGCCAATATAATATTTAATGTAAAGAAAGTTGAAAAATGTCACTCTGTTTGTTTTAAATATCTCTTATGTGTACACATAGGTGAAAAACGAAATATATAAATTAATATACATATATATATTTATAGTAATTAAATTACATTAATGAAAAAATTATTTCTAATTTTTATTAAATATATAATTATCTTAAATTCTTTTGCAACACTCATAATATATTTTTAAAATTACTATATATATAATGATTTTAAAAATATAACAAGTAAATTCATTTGAGTGAGTTAATGTGTAGATTAATTTTTTAAATTATTTTTACATATTAGTGTTATTATTTTAAATTGAATTTGAATTATAACAACATATTTATGTCTTTTAATTAAAATTAAATAAATAGTGTCTAAATTGGAAATAATTTTATTTTATAAAACAAATATTTTATTAAACTACATAAAATAATAAAAATGTTAAAATATGATGATTTGGATAATATATATTATGAAATGTCTTACCATACCCATTTATATTTCATTTTTAACCATTCATCAAGAGAATAAATTTAATATATTTTAATATTTAATGAAAATCTAAGAGTGCCCCACCCATTAATTATAAAAGGGAACCCCTCCATTCTTTTATTCACACTGCATTGAGCCTTATATATCCACCAAAATATTTCATGTTCTTTTATACACTTACCTAGACACATTATAGAGTTAATGTTACTCCTAAAAGACAAATCATAGGGACCATAAGAGGATATCTAATGGAGTTATTTCCAAGAAGAGGTAATCTCTTTAACATATCACTTTCTTTTTTAATTATTCCATTAACTACTCTAAAGATATTATATTATTAATAATATAAAAACATAAATTTTCTAAATATAATCAAATTGTATTATTACTATTAAACCACCTTTATTTACCCTCTTCACATCCAATGGGAAGTGAAAGTATCGCTAATGAATACGTAAGGATTATCATCTCCACGTAGTGATACAATTCAATTTTATTTGCAGTATTTTATGGATGATTATTATTATAGTTTTAATGTTTATATATGATAATTATCACATAATTATAATTATATAATTATAATATATTTTTTATATTTTTACCTTCTGAACCTTTTGAAAATGATAATGTTGATCGTACGTACGTGTTGACTACCACCTCTATGAAGAAATGGGATTCATTTTTCATTTCTATATTACATAGATGAAAATAAGGATGAATTTAAAATAAATATAAATATAAATATATATATATTAATTATAATAAAATTTTATTTATTATTTACCTTAAATTTATACAATCTGTAGAAAAAATCAAAATAACATTCATGCGTACGTACGTCCTACCATCTCCATGAATGGTATAATTAATTTTTTATCTCTACATTTAAGTATATCTCTAAATATGTAAATGAAAAATATAAATAATATTTCAATTACTATTAAAATTATGGGAATTATGTAACCATGATCCAAATTCAATTACCAAAACAACTGAACCATAACATACTTGGAAAAAGAAGCAAACGTCACCTAGAACATTTATTTTAATAAAGAAGTGTTAACAAACTAGTGATAAAATTATAAAAGTAAATCCAATATGTTATGTTATATATACATATATATATAAATATAAATATATATATATATATATTAGGGTCCTATAATATATTTATAATAAAACAATATTTATTATACTCGATTCTACAGTTGGTATGAAGTCAGACCTAAGGTATGGTATTTTTGGTCTGTCTATTATTTTTGTGAGACACATGCCATATTCGACAATTGTTTCTTTTATGTAGTGTATAAAATTCATATGAATATATTTTATGATGATTCTTATTAAATTCATAGGTATTTTGAAATCCATATATGTTTATTTACTTTACAGGGCTTACAGTTTAAATGATACCAATGTGGTAAGGTTTTTATGTTACAATCTAATTTTTTATTAGGATAGTTTATGTTTAAGTTTTAAATGAACAAAAACTTTCATATACCTTTCATGAAATTAATAAATTTTCTTATACTGTGGTTATTTCAGGATAATATATGTTTTACTTCCATTTTAATGATATTAAGGTCTCAATAATATTAATATATGATTTTATGGGAAATTGACTTCATTTATCTATTCGATTACAATACCTTCTTCATACAAAAGCAAGTTTTATGAAAATTATTTAAAGAAGGTTTTTACTACTTTAATATGATTTTTAAAGTGGTTTGTACCCATTTTTTCATTTTTACAGATTGTTTTAAAATTAATCTTCTTCTCATTTTGGAACAAGTTACTTTATGACTTTTAAAAAAAATGAAAAGAGTGTTTTCTTTTAAATTATATGGCATGAAAAGAATTCCCCACCATCATGGAACTTAAATGTTTTAAATATTTCATTGAATGTTTCTATGTGTATTTTCGAATAATTTTTTTGATAATATTTTGAAAATATTTTTATTTTAAAAGTTATATTCAAAAAAAATTTATTTTCCTCAATTAATATTTTAGTGAGCTTCAAAATAAATTTTCATATATTATAACATTAAATGATTTTAATTATTATTTTTATAGGATATGTTCCATTGATACTATTTTTACTTCTTCTCTATATGTTTAAGGTTTATTTTTATGATATTTTTATGAAACCCTTTTATTTTTCAGTGTTTATTCAATAGTGAATAGATCAAATGATTTGAAAACCCATTTTCATTTGACAGGTTATGATGTGATGATATGATTAAAGTATTATGATATTTCGGGAGAAATTTTATTGGTTTTCATTATTTGTTGGTGGTTCTTTTATAACCAATCACTATGGTTATGTTATAACCATGTATCATGGTTATGTTATTACCATGGACGATGATTATGTTATAACCAAGGATGGTGGTTACGTAATAACCATGGATGACAGATATATTGTCACAGAAGATGTTTTTAAATTATAACAAATTATGGTGGTCACATTATAATTGAGAATGGTTGGGAACAATATCTACTTCCAATTAATTTGGTAAATAAGTTTTTCTCATGAGATAAACATCATAGGAATAGCGAGTGAACCCATATTAGTAAGGGAATTTTTTCAGTATGATAATTTTAAGAGTATACCTTTACTACTATGACAGTTTGGGGACTAAACCCATTAGACTTTTATGGTCTTTGAAAAGTTCCCTGACTACTTAGGAAATGATTTTCTATTATTTTGTGTAGGCCATAAAATATTTTTCTTATTCCATTTTTATGCTCTCAAAGCTCATATTTTTTGATTCCTTTATGAATCTGCTTTTATAATCTACCAAGATTTATTCCATGACATAAGATTATGATTTATGATATGTAGGGAATTATTTTCAAATTTTATGCTCATTTTATCATATTATTATGCTCATGTTATTATTTAGTGATAATTTATATATCCTTTATTTACCCTTACTGAGCATTTGAGACCACCCATTCTTATGTTTGATTTCACTTGGTTATTAATAAAGGTATAAAGTATGATAATTTTACTAAGGAAACAAGTTATGAATAACTAAATGGGAGATAATATAGATATTTTATGAAATATTTTTTTATGTTTCCAAGACTTTAAAGGAACTATACTTAATCAATTCTAGCATAGATTATTATGTTTTGTAATGAATATTCATCTATTAATATGTAATTTATATGTATAAAAAGTTTGGGTCACCATATTATTCTTGTTATTAATATCTTAATCCTTCTTTTTTACCTATTTTGGTGATCATTGTCGATCCTTATATTTTTTACACTACTTATTACTTTCACCAAATTATAAAACCAATTTGGGAATAATTTTAATTTATTCCTCAACTTAAAAAAATATTGAACATGTAAAATTATTTATTGTTAAACATTATCTTCTCGTCATGATTGATGTTTATTTTTTTCAATTCATTAAGTAGCTTCTTCTAATGATTTATCCCTTTTAAAATCCAAGATATTTCTTCAAGAAATAATTCCTAATCATTTTTTGATAAATCTATTTTGTTCAACTTCCCATTCTCTATTTCAAGTCTATCGATATTTTCAAGACATTATTTCAATTCCCTTTTAATCATAATCATTATCTAAGGTTACATTATTTTTCTTATTCTTCATATTTTATGATCTAATCACTACTAAATCTCTCATCGTTAAATTTTTCAACAAGAAACATCTTGACACCATCATCACTATACTTTTTAGCATCCAACTCATTCCCATCTTCTTCCTTACTTTTCGACAAAAATATTCTCTTTTCTATGATTATATAAATTCTTCTCCTTTCCATATAAATTGGGCTATTTTTTTACCTTCTTCTTTATTAATATTCTTGACATTCCTTATTTTTCTTCAATGTCTTCATCTTCCTTTAGATTTGGATATTTCATTATGAAATGTATAATGGATCCACAACTAAATGACTATAATGGAAACCTTCCTTTATACATCATCATTCCTGTTATCAACATTATACAAAAAATACATCAATTGATCAAATGTTTTACTTACCCTATCTTTGGGTTTGGATTCAATGACTTCTTCCTCTAGAAATTTTATTGTCTTTCCTTGATTAGTATATTTTAAAGAGATTTCCCAATCAAACCACACTTTATTATTGATATAATTTTATCTTTAAATTTAATATATGATAAGGATGCTATGTAAATCATCCAGGGATAGAGTTTCAGTATCTCTATCTTAAAAATATGATACTTCAAATAAAATATATTTGGAATAATTATTAGAATATTTTCAACAATAGTTTAATCTTACAGCTTCCCATCAAAATGTATTATTGTGATTACAATGTTGTTAAGCCTTGTAAAGAACTAACCAATAGATTCAACATATCCTAGTTAAATATCAGCATTCACGAATCTCAAAATCTATAACTATTATTGAATAACTTTAGTATTTACTTTATAAATATTTTTTAACTTTTACCAGATGCCTTTATCATTTTGGAATCTTTTATCCATCAAAAGTTCAATTCTGGAGAGTGAGTAAAGTATAGTATTTCTATATTTCCCATAATTTTCCAAAATTTTTGTTTCTAAAGTTGTTAAGAGAGGGACAATAGTAATAACAGTGAAACCCTCTTCCATAGGTTTAATAACTTTATAGACAATGAATAAATGATAAGGAATAATGTTTTATATCTAGATATGCTAGTTCTTACATTAAAATAATAGAATCCCTTTACTATTTAATGGGTTATAAACATCCATGTAATCCTTCCTTTGCTTCAAACATCACATGTAGAATATTCAATGAAGGAAACTTCCTCTAATACTGAATAAAGGTCCAGTGAGGATCAATTTAACCATTAATTGTAGTTTGGATTAATGGCATCCATTTTTAGTTTTCTCTTCTTAAAAAACAATAAACCTATAGTTAGAGAGAATTCAATTTTGAGGGAAAGAAAAAAACAAGATCACTCAAAGGAGAACTGGTATTTAAAAGGTTCACTACCCCAAGAGTGTATTTAATCATTAGAATGGTTATAAATAATCCAATACAACAAAACCACTGGAAAACAATAATTTTTTTTACATTGATTAAGTAATATCCTTCACTTTCATATAAATATAGTCATTGGATTGTGTATGTGATCCTCACATGACTAACATGATAAAATAATTTTCGTAGAAATAAAAATAACCTCCAACAATATTATTTAGTGTGTTTTAACTTTGATTGTTGATATTTATTCACACATTACTACTTATAATTTCTTCTTTCCACTCTTCAATTTCTTTCACAAAAAACAAGAAATAAATTTCTAAATAATCTCTTCATCTAAACCTATTAATTTGATAACCACTTCATCAATTAGTTTTACTTAGGGAACTTTTTTTTATAATCCATCATATATAGTATTTCTATAATTATTCTACGATTGGTACCCTTTATTTAGTGTCACTATTTCTAGTTCTTCAATAAAAAGATCTCATAATCTTTATATTTAGAACATAATTTTTTCATTAATTCACCTCATCAGAAAAAATCATCTCATTGAGTCTCATTTCCATTATATAGGAATTTTTTCTATAAAACATTAGGAATGGAATGAACATTATGTTCAAATTTACCACTCGATATTTGCATTTACCACCCAACTATTTCTTCATTTGAATGAAATTAAAACTCTAAGTAAATATTAATAAACAATCTTCATAAATAACTTAATTTTATAAAAGACTCAACGATCTCTTAAACCTTCTTAAAACCTTATCTTGATCACAATATTTCCATTGGTTTTATTGAATAATTGAACATCCAACTTAGAATCATTATATTTTAATACTTTTCAGAATACATTGTAAATATCACTAAAACATCACCAAATTTATCTTTTTATGAACTTCTCCATCTAGTAACCTCATAAGGTTCTTCTTTTCCAAACACCCTCTATTTCATAGAAATCATATTTTTCTATATGTGAACCCTTATATATTTCTTCTTCTCGATTATCTTAAACTTACTCTATTAGATGGATATACTTCGGACACCTTTCTACATGCCTCCACACACTCAACATCTAGTTCACTATTTCTATAAGTCTCTACCCAATGGATTTATTCAAAATACTTTATCTAAGAACTATTCTTAAAAACATCGGATTAATTGAACTCCCTTTCATCTTGAAAATCCATAAAAGATTCTCTCTTTTATAAAATTTACATGTTTCCTATTTCAAGTAAATTATTTAGAAAATCTATAATTTATAATTTAAAATCATTTTCTGAAAATGTTTTATTTCACTACATCTAATGAAACATAAAATAAACAAAAACCCATAGCGTGAACCATGGGAACTCTTAGTAATCATGATATTTCATCTATGTCTTATTTAACTATGGTAATAATTGAAAAAATATTTTTTTCCACCTTATATCTAATCATCTCATTTTATTCGACTTATATTTTTCATTCTAGTATATTTTGACCAGGATAGTCATAAGGAAGGCTTCATTTTGACAAGTGGTCAATGAATTGAAATTAAAATATGAAACTGGTTAATATTTCATTCAATTCAAACACACTTCAACAAATATTAGTCTTAATAGAAACATAGTGAATTACAATCAATATGTATTCATTTACATAATATTTTGGAATTGGGACTATGAATTAAAATTCCCCCAAATAAAAATTTCTGCCTCAAGTATACAACTTTATCTAATTTTCTATCTTCTTCCAATGTATTTTTCTTTTTTCATTTCTCATTGTATTTAATATACTCTCTAGTATCTTTGTAAAGAGTGAACTATTATAAACGACTTTGTAAAACCTTTGTAGTATTCACTTTACTTTCACAATTCTCCTAAGATGGAATTAATTGGAAATGATTTATAATAGAGATCATTTTCAATTCTAGAATATATTTCCTAATAATTTCATTATCTCATTACATAGATTTAAATTATTCCTCCAAAAAATATTATTTCACATCATCCTTAATCATATTATTTTCATTTTATGAAATTTTATATGGCATATTTTATATTCTTAGTGATTTACAATTTATATAAACATAAGAATACTATTTATTTTGATTAATTACAACTCTCTCAAAATTAAGTCATATTGAACTTCGCTTGAATCCTATTGTAAAAAAAAATTATCTGCCTCAATATTTTGAGATCCATTCTTTCCAATGATTTTAATTTCATGTTCATGTAGAAGAAGGAAAAACCTATAGACCTTGTTTTGGTTTAATTCCTTGTGAATAAATATTTTAAGGTTTAATGATCTTTGAAAACCATCACATTACATAAAATCATGTATGTTCTGAATTTCTCCGTTACATATCCCATTACCAAAATTCCATTCACTATAGTATCATACTTTTTTTGAGCTCATATTCACAGTGATTTTTTAATATTGAAATTAAAGATATGATAGTTCTATAATAGGATTATAGGTTGTATAAGGTAGTGGATCTTGATTCCTTCTATATGAAATTTGTTTTCACATATTTTGGGATGGGTATTAATGATAGTTAAAAGTTGTCGACAAAAATCGTGTTTACTCTTTTAATTCCAAAGGTTTGACACTATTTTTCCTTCACACCATATATTATATATCTAAACCTTATGATAAATTATCCTTTTTCATTCTCTAATGTATTAAATAATGGCCCAATGAATAAGGTCAGAGCCTCTTCAGATGTTAAAAATAATATTTGAATATTATTTGACAATAGAGATGTCAATGTTGAAGGCACTACAAATTAGAATATGGATAATTATATCCCATACTTCTATAATGATATAATTATATAAACCATAAAATTAATGGAATTCCAGAATCCCTGGTCCCTGAGAGTCGCTAATAATTCTTAATTCATGAATAATTTTGTTATCACAAGTGTTTTGGGTGTTTAACATGGGATGTTTACTCAGTGCCTACCAAGAAACCCAGTGACTCTAAACATATCTTAAAATAATTTTATTTCCTGAGATATAAGGAACTACAGGTTTTGATGATATATATCGAATACATAACCTTGAAAAATCACTCCAAGTTTCACGATTAGCAGTAATGTTTCTGATTTCATATGATTGATTCTCATTAGAGAACACAAGTATATAGACCCATTAAATGACACCAAAAAAACCAACAACCAAGAATAATGGTCATGCTATAAGTTGATACTCTATCCAATTAAGAATCAATGTTATTAAAAAAATCTAATAAAATCTTCTTGAGTAGATAAAGGATACTCTAATTCCCTTAAAACTCATGTGAAAGTTCTAAATCATGTACACCTACTCCCCATCCAGAAATTGATGTTCTACCATCTCCATTTTAAAATTAATACAGAAATAGGAATTAGATTCCAAGTTTATTCCTTTACCTTGTAAAAATATTTCAATGAGAATATCATTGTGTTTGATCCATACAACGAACAAGCTAGGTCACATGTACATAACTTTATCTCAAGGGTCTATTCCTTATTAAATAATTATTAGTCTGAGAAAATATTTTGTTTATAATGAACATGAGCTGCATAGGATGAAAAATATCACACATCAATCATGAATTTCCTTTTTATTTTATTTATATAATGTTTTTTCTCTTTTTCATAAATTCTTTGTTAATACAGTTTGGTATTTTTTCAGAAAAAATATTTTTATCCCAAGTGCATGATTAGAGGAAACCATGATACAATCATGCATTTGTGTCTGCATTTTTACAAAACCATTTTCCCTTGTTGGTGAATGATTTAATAGTCTATGTAACCAAACTATCAAATGTTTCTATTGAGTCAAGTAATACTAACATTGTTGGCATAAAATTTATAAATATATATAGCCAAATCATGCATCCTGCTCAAAAATTTAAAAAAATAAATTTACCAGAAAACCCTCCCCTGATTTTATCCTGAATCATATCTCAATACACCACGTCCTACCTATCTCTATCATCTTAAACTACCCAAGGGACTTCTCATGTGACCCTCCCTTAAACAAAGATTTCTACCCATATTATATATAATTTTTAAGTGAGTTATTCCCTAGTTGAGGTAATTTTTCTCTCCTCTATTCTTTTTCTTCCTCTTACTCACACTTCTATTCACCCTCAACACCTTGAATCCTATATGACCCCTATATATGGTTTTAAGTTCTAATTATTTATGGTCTTGATTATTATGGTGCTTTATTTATATAAATTTTCTTTCATATCCCATATTTTATATTTTATACCTTTTACATTTGATTCGAGCTAGGTTTCCCATCACTTTTAACATTAAATTAACAAACCTAATTTCTTAGGTTTTAAATTATATTTTTTCCTAAAAAGTATTTATATTAAAACAATTTATTATTTATTGAAAGATAAATCATGTTTCACTATATTTTCATTTCAATTATAAGTTTTTTCCTCAATTTTGAAACATGGTAAAAAAATCATAAATGTCATACATCAACTATTGGATACATTTCATAGATGACTCTATAAATGGATTTTGAATTATCTATGTGTTTTTTAATATTTAAAATAATTTCCTTAATGGTTGGTTCAATTATATAGGTTTTATTAATCAATAAAACTAATTCTTAAAACTTATAAATAGTTTTGAATGTTTTATAAAGCCTCACAATTGGTTTCCAAGCTTTTTTTATAATTTATAATTATAAAAGAATGATTATAGGCACTGGTTATCACCTTTAAATGATTTTGAATGTGTCTTGAATCTTCTTATTGTTTTCTGATAATTTTATATGTTCAGGGTATTTATGGACTTTCTTTTTCATTGTGTATACTATAAATTTTTTCTTCTTTTAAAAAAATATCATAGGAAACCCTGGGTACTTAGGTAGGTGAACTAATATTGGATGGTTTTTCTTTTAACTAGCTATTCTAGTGAATTAAATTAGATTTATCCACTATACAAGGACATATTACTCTTTTCGGAAATTAATGGTGCAATAATAATTAGTGAAAATTTTCTTAGTGTCCCTATTCTTGGTTGTTTTAGGGTATTGTTCCCATGATTCTTATTTTATATTATTTAATATATGGTTATATAATCCTTTCTTTTTCATTATACTTAAAATTATTTATTTCTATTTATTTTATCTTAAAATTTAAATTATTCATAGTAAAAATGAATTTCTAAAGTGTATTTGGTAGTATTCTTTAAAAATTTGATCAATAATAGTTTTCAAATGGATGATTTTAGAAAATAATATTTATATTGAAAATTATTTTAAAATATTTATTTTCATTATAAAAAAATTAAAAATAAAGTTTATAAAATGATTATTGAAATGATATTGTGTTTTAGGTTCTTATGTATGAAAATAAAAACTAATAATTAATTTCAATCTAGTATGTAATAGATCCTCTATTTAAATACAATTAATGTGATATGGTTTTATTTTTCATTCCTAGTAAGCATTCGTGATCATTTCGGTTAAAAGTTTATGTTCTAGATAATCTCTTTATTGATCACAGAGCACTCTTAGTTTGAGGTTGGATGGTGAACTATAAAGACACGTTGAGTTATGTTAGTTATTTGGTATTATTTTTTTCCCTTATCGAATTATACAAATATAAATTTTTATATTTTTTTCCTTTAATTGATGGTTAATTATATATTTTTATTTTAGATGTTGATGTTTATTGTTGTTCTATGTGAGGGATTTATGGGTGAGAATATGGAGTTTTTGTATATCAATTTTATTTTTCTTCTCTGTTTGAGTTTAATTTAAATTTAATATTTCATTTTGGCATGGATTCATGACTTATGGATTGTTCATTATTGAATTTATGGTGAATTTAATCTTGTAATTTAATTAATATTTATTGCAAAAAACTATTCTCAAATATTGTATACTAAATTCTTAGGCACATTTGATAGCATGTGGGGATTATGTATGGCCTTGGGGTAGATAATTCTTTGGCCTAGGTTCTAGGTTCAGGGGTGGCTAGAAATAAGTTAATGATAAATTTTAAAATGTCCTATATTTTCATCGATTCTATGTTTGGGAAATCCCATCGTTATTTGGTAAATAATGGTAGATTATAGTTTCAGATTTTAGAACTCAAGAGGTAAGTGTAGAGAGAGACTCATAAGATATTTTTAATTTAAAGCCTTAGGTACCTCTGGTATTTTGGGATGTGAATCATTGATTTTGAGTTTTCATCATTTAATTATGAAATGTAATATGGATATTATGTTTGGGGGATGATAAAGAGGGTGAAATTGTGGTGCTTGGGGTGCCCACATGGCCAGTTAAGCCATGTGGAGCCTGAGTAAAAGGTTCTATGTGACTATCAATGGTCACTATGTAGTATTTACATGGTCTCACAAGCCATGCGTCCTGGATGTACACAAACAGTACTCCCCCTTTGAATTATTTTTGTTGTAAATTTTGTTTTTAATTCATTTTTTATTATCTCATGTTTATGTTGTTTTTATACAACCCAAATTTTAATTTAAAAAACATGTTCTGAATTTTGGGTTTATTATTATTTTTTAAAATAATAAATAGGTTCTCCTAAAATTATTTTTTTAAATAGTGTTTATATTTTTAACAAAATATTTTTAAATTGGAAACGGTTATGTTTTCGAATAAAAAAAGGGTTATGATTGTAATTTATGTTGTCTTGTTTTAAAATGTGGAAGTTATTTTTTAAAACATTATTCCAAAATAAATGATTATTTATTTATAAATGTGTAAAATCTAGTATATAAACTAATAAAGTGGTGTTTTAGTAGTGTTTTGATGTGTCTTGATGGAAATATTAGGTGTTCTCTTAAATATAAGTTTGGTTTTATTGGAAAATAATATGTTTTGAAACTGAAAGGAGTATTTATAAATTATTATGAATTAAAGTTTTTATTTTGGATATCAATAAAGGATTCATGAAATTATATTTTGTTAAATTAGGAAACTGCTAAATTAATTAATACTGGTTTTCTAAAATGTTTTTTAGGGTTTAAATGGGTAAAAGTTCAAATATTTTGAATTGAGTTTGGTGGGATTTAAAGTTTAAGAGGATGTTTTTGAAATATTTTTTTGAAACAAGATGAGTGATTTTTGGGAATTAATCTTGATTACATTTGAATAAGAATGTTTTGAATTCTGATGTATGGATTTTCATAATCTTATGACTATTGTTACCTCTCTTTGGCCTCCTATAAAATTCAAAATAAAACTGGTGATTGTTTTTTAAGGGGTATCTCCTTCAATAATTATGGGTATATTTTTTTTGTGGATAGTTTTCTATTTTAGAGAAATATTATTGTAAATCCTATAGTTGGGGGTTTCAATGGATTGATTACTGGTTGATGAGACTCTTTGGAATCGTCTTAAAATTTTTATGGGATTTTGATCATCTTAGATATATCCTTGAATTAGTGATTTGGTGTACCTTTTAGAAATTGGTTGGAGTGAATCCTTATTGTTTAATCATGCTCCTCTACCTCAGTGGTTGCTTGTTCTCTTCTATGCATTGATGTGATATTAACAGTGTAATGATTAAATTCATTTGGGGGTGGGGGGTTCATGTGGATATTTGGGTGAGAGTTTCAGTAATTGGGATGGGTGTTTTATTTTATTTGATTAGTAGGGTTCTCTGATAGCCACTCTTCTTAATTCAAGGTCCAAGGATAACCTCAATCTCTCTCAACATGATTCTAAAGCCTTATTATTCTTATTATGGATTTTTATTTTTGAGGTGTTTTCTTATATTTATTTTCTTGGCTGACCTAATTTTTCATGTTTTTTCTTTTTTTAAGAGGAGGGTTTACCTTTAACACTTATTGATGATGTCTTATTATGGAATTTCCTAATTTTATAGAAACCCTTATGAATCCTTTTTCTTCATGATGACCTAGATCATGCTTGTTCAGGATAGGGAAATGATTTTAAGAAGATTGGATGTATTATTGAATTTTTTTTGGTGGGGACACCATTGTTGATGTTACATTTTTGGGGTTTTTGTTTTCTTTTACCAGGTTTGTGCCTTCCATCTTGTAATAAATATATGGTTTTTGTTTGGGGAACCAATATGATTTTTTCCCATTGCCTCCCAAATAGATGAAATCTTTTGATCTTTATTACTCATTAGACCTAGTTATTTTTATATATGATTGATGTTTGAGATACATATGGTCATTTTCATTATTCCCTTTTTAGTTATTGTGCCACTTGGATCCTGAGGTTGTACCTTTGGGAGTTGAACTTTCTCTTTCTTTGAAATTACATCTATTTATTTAGACTCTTTAATGGTGATATGTGATGATAGAAATGAAATTTTCTGGAATGTAAAATATTTTTTATTGGGGTGAAATCATTAATTGTTGGAAGTAATCTGATTAAATCATCATGTTTCTCCGGTTATGTCCTTATTATAAGGATTGTATCCCATTTCATTTTTTAATTAACTATTATATCCAAAGATTTTTTGGGGTACAAATAATTTTGGGGGGAAGACTCAAACCTTTAATTTATTATTTATTTAATTTATTTAATTAATTTTCATCTTGTCCCCCAATATCAATTAGAAGAAGTTTAAATTTGGAAAATTTTTACTTTCTTCACGGGCACACAGTTGCTGCATTGTAAGTAGAAACCCTTAAGAAAACATGCATTTGATTCAGAAATTTTATAGATCTATCTATCATGTTTTTAATATGTTTTCTCAAACTATGTGTTCAAACCATTTGAGGTGAGTTGTGAGTCTAGTAATCCATCAAATGTGGACACAAGCTTTGTAAAACCATGCATCAAAACTATGCAGCCAGCCTTGAAATTTAAAAATTATAAATTTAACAAAACACTCTCCATATATTTTAACCTATATCATGCCTCACCCCCCCAATCCTCCATATCCACTCATCATATACTTCCCAAGGTACCCATCACAAAACCCTCCCTTCCTCCATCATAGATTTCTTCCCTTCTTACGTGAGATTTTGTAGTGAGGTCTTGTCATGTTAGGGTTTTTCTATTCTCTTCTATTCATTTTCTTCTTTGTAATCACCATTATCTTCTCCCCTCACTAATTTCAACCTTGTAAAATAAATATATGAGCTAATTTGTTTTGATTGTTTTTTAGTTATTTATAGGGTGTATAATTCACCACTTGAGTCTTCATCATCCCATATTTTATGCTTCAGACCATTTTCCTTTGATTCAAGGTTGTTTTTATTTTGAATTTCTCTTTAAATTAAATAGTTTAAATTTCATGTTATTTAAATTAATGTTTTGGGTAACTTAGAATATTATTAAATATGTTTAAGTAGTTTTTTATAGTATAATCATGTTTTAAATAATATTAAATTCAATGAATCTTATTTTTTTCAATATGGAAACATGGTAAAATTTTGGTTTTGTTAATTGTGAAGACTATATATTTGATAAATTTCACATATGAATTTAATAAAGGGATTTTTAATTATCTTGTTGTTTTTTCATCATTAAAATGATTTATTAAAGGGAAAGTTTAATTTTAATTATGTTCTTGGTTCTGGAAATAGTTTTTTGAAACTACTAAAAAGTTTTTAATGGTTTATAAAATATCACAGTTGGTTTTCAATCTAGTTTTTTTATTTATAATTATAAATGATAGATTATAAAGTTTATTTTGATCCTTTGAAGGATTTTGGTGTTTTGTTTCAACATTAATTTATTTGTTAATTGTTTTTATATATTCATGGTGTTTTTAAAATAACTTATTGATGGTTTATTCAATTGATTTGTTCTTGTATATTAAACCTCATGGGGAACTACTGGTATTGTGGTAGGTGAGCTTAGATGGGATGGGCTACCTTTTCACACAATATTGTAGTTATGTAAGTTTTATATATATACTAGCTATTGATGTATTAATATTTCCACTAATTTAGGGTGTGGCCCTGTTTTTGACTTATTTCTAGGTTCCCCTAGCCTTGGTGACTTTAGCATATTTTTTCATGATTCTTATTTTAGATTATTAATTGTATGACATTCTCTTTCAATTTCCTTACTTTATGCTTCTGATGATTTTTTTCTTTTTATTCTCTCTAGAACTTAAATTTTTCTTAATAATTTTTTCTTTCAAAATTTTATTGGAAATCATATTTAAAAATTTTCTCAAATGAATTATTCAAATGGATATTTTAATAATGGAGGATTTGGCCTTAAAATTATTTCAATGTGTTTTTTTTAATTTAATGAAAATAAAAAAAGGATATTTATAAAATGATTACGGAAATGATGTTGTATTTTAGGTTTTTATTTTAAAAAAACATTTTTATAATAAATTATTTTAAACAATCATATGATTAGTATTCTATTCCAAGAATATGAATAGGGTTTGGTTTACTTTCACATCCCTTATAGGACTTCAGGCTCATGCCTATTAACATTTTAGTGTCTAGTTAGAATCTTTATTTCTCAAGGATCATGATTATTTTTATGTTAAATATTTACCTATAATGACAAATGGAGGAATGTTATTGTTTTTTATGTGCCTTACCTTATTGCATTCGGAAAATGGGACTTTTCTACTTTCCTTTTCTTTAATCGAGGGTGCATTATATATGTGGCATTTGGATTTTGAAGCTAATGATTATTTGGTGTGAGGGATTTGGAGGTGATAAGAGGGTGTTTCTATGTTGTATATATGTTTTATTTTACTTCTCTATTTATGTATTATTTAAGATTCCAAGATTATATTGGCATTGATGTGTGACTTATGTAACAACTGGGCCCCAGTGAAAGCACAACCACTCCGCCTTAACATGACCGTCAGGTCCTGGCCCACTAGGTACCACCAGTTTCCCCACAAACACGTGGAGCCCACCCACATGCCTGAACAGGTCATCTAACTAATGACAGTCCCCACATGCCAACACTTGTCCTTTCCAGTGTGCTTTGTCCTCACTAACACACTCTCTGGGAAACTTCCCAGAAGGTCACCCATCCTGATCACTACTCCAGGCCAAGCATGCTTAACTGTTGAGTTCTAATCAGACAGGCTTTCGAAAAGGAAGGTGCACCTTGTTGACATGAGTCATATCATTTAGTCATTTAACCCTTTATCATTCGGGGGTGTTACAATCACCCCCCTTTTGATTACAACGTCCCCGTTGTGGGCCCTACATCTAATACCAGGTAGTGCACTACACTTAAGGCTGAGTTCCTCCTCTAATACCAAATGTAACAACTGGGCCCCAGTGACAGCACAACCACCCGCCTTAACATGGCCGTCAGGTCCTGGCCACCAGGTACCACCAGTTTCCCCGCAGACACATGGGGCCCACCCAAGGTTCCACCCACATGCTTGAACATGTCATCTGACTAATGACAGTCCCCACAAGCCAACACTTGTCCTTTCTAGTGTGCTTTGTCCTCACCCACACACTCCCGAGGAAACTTCCAAGAAGGTCACCCATCCTGATCACTAATCCAGGCCAAGCATGCTTAACTGTGGAGTTCTAATCAGACATGCTCACTAAAAGGAAGGTGAACCTTGTTGACATGAGTCATATCATTTATTCATTTAACCCTTTATCATTTGGGGGTGTTACAACTTATGGATGAGTCATGCAAGAATTTGTGGTGATGTTTTAATGCTTATTTGATTGAAATTTCTTTATAAGATCCTTTACAAAATGGTGTTTCCAAGCTACCTAGGCACTTCTTCTAGCCCATGGAGGTATAGAATGCACATTGGGTATATCACAGGCTGGCCCAGGTGCCCTATTAAGGGGTTTCTCGAAGCTAGTTTTTGAAAAACACACTATTCGGGCTCATCATTCAACCTGGTATTTGAATAAAACCTCTTTTGATCTTCATAGAAAACTAATTTTATGAATGTTGGGTGCAATATGGCTTTACCATATCATTCAAGGATATATGAAGCCTAGGATGTAAGGTGAGTGATTATACTAGGTCTCATCCTATATGGTGATGTCACCATGCCCAATGATCTACCTGGACTACACTAGGAGTGTATGGAAGGTGTCATGGAGGATCAACCAAAGATTATAATATTTCAAACACTCATAAAGAATGTATTCTTCGAAATTCTCAAATTTACTCCTCATGTGTTTTGAACATAATAATTATCCTTCCAATGCATCCAAATCTTGTTTAGCATGCCTTCTCTTTATTAATTCCTTAATATTTTTTATGTTAATACCACCTTATTCAAAAAGTTTAGGAAAACATGGCCATATATCCCAAATGAATTGGCCCTCAGGGTGATATTCCCCTAAGAATTCATTAAGGTTATTTTCATGATGCCTGATGAGAAATTTAGGAACCCAAATAACTAACAATACATAAATTTACATTGATGAAAGAACAATATTAATAAGAGTGACCCTCCCCTAAAGGTGAGGAACCATATTTTCTAGTTAGTGATACTCTCTATAATTCTATCCACAAATTCATCTAAGTGTTGTATAAAATTATCCCAACAGAAAAAGGATCCCCAATATAAATAATAGTAATGGTGTATTTGATAAAGAACAAACATCTTTCAATGATAAGAGAGTGTATGTGTTAGTATTTACTAAAAATATACTCATTATTTTCATGATAATGACTAGTTTTGTAAAACTATGGGATTTTAATATAACATTACACCTGTGTAAGTCATTGTATTTGATAGTTTTCTCCACACACAACATCTAACCTAAATCAATCCATGATATATTTTGATAAAATAAAAATATTATTTTATTTATATTTAAAACCTTACTATTGAATTAGAATGTGTGAATATGAGTAACCACATTATTAATTTTATGTATAGAGAAAATAATTGCACCATTAATATGAATGAATATAAATTGATTTAACTAAAATTACTAATAAGATAATTTATTATCATTTATGTGATACAGATTTATATTTAAACAATAAAATGTATAATGATAAATTATAATTAATATTAATAATTTTTCAACACAAATTTAGTTGGAAGATGATATAAAATAAGAATAATAATATTTAATATTTTAAAATATCGTTTTCTTATTAAAAAAATTTCTCAATTATATTTCATTATTTTATTCAAAAACCAAATTTATAAATTCTGGAATATAAAATTAATAAAAATGTACTTAATTGTTTAATTATGCATATAAATATCTACTTAGTATAAATGTTTGAATGTGTTTATAAAAATGATAGTTTTTAGTCCAAATATACAATTTTCAGGAAACTATTAATTTTTATTACTTTATCATTATATAAGAATGGTATATAAATTTATAAAACCAATTATAACAGCATGATATTTTCATAAACAAATATTACCTATTTTTAGCTGAATATTCAATACATATCATTATGATTCACGCAATAATCATAAAGGTTTATTTTATTTCGAGAATATATACATAAACATCTTATTTAGGTACATTATTAATCATATATCATAATACCCTACACACTTTATACCCTTATTGAAATACAGTACTTAAAACCATTCATATTTACCAGGGGAAAGGAATCATTAAAAAGGGTCTGCTCAGATGCTGAGTAACGGTAATCATGGGAGACTTAAATCAATGCTCATATGGAATCATAATATAAGTATAAGGGTAAGTGATCATTACCATAACTTAAAAAGTTCATACCCAATCTATCATAGATCATAAACACGATTCTTGCAATAAAATGATATAATTTTAATTCATTAATCAAAATTGTGAGGTATTTTCGCAAAATAACCATTAAACGTATGTTTATATTATAGGCATGAAAACATTTCATTATAGTGTGGCTACCTCATAAGTATAGAAACCATTTTTTATTTAAAGGTTAACGAATAATAACATCAAATCATAGTGTATCAAG
Source organism: Viscum album (assembly GCA_963277665.1). NCBI lineage: Eukaryota > Viridiplantae > Streptophyta > Magnoliopsida > Santalales > Viscaceae > Viscum > Viscum album. Next base: position 478,710,860 of record OY728130.1, on the reverse strand, counting down.
AATTGACAAATATTTCCAATGTCATAATAGATTAGGTATTATCACATGTTTCCCATAGTGGATCAAGAATATAAACTTTCATCCCATAGTGGATGAATAATATCAACTTGAATCCCATAGTTGATCAAACATATTAAAATTAATCCAATAGTTATCTCATGATATATAAAACCTTACACAATTAATTATAGGGATATATAATTACAATCCAATAATCAAATAATGATAACCATACATATGTCTTCCACAAGATCATAAAACATCTATCATGTCATTATAACATAACCCATTTAAAGAATAAGGATTTCATTAACATTTCGTTATTTTATCATAGAATTAACAATGGGAAATAAATAGGTTTTACAGAAATGCCATCAACATAATACTAAACCATATAGAGAAGGAATAAATATATATATATATAGAGTGTTTCTCTGTTCTTACATTAGGACTCCTACACTCTCACTAAGGTGGATCTGATTGCTAGTTTATTGGTGCTTTGGGATGTGAGGGTAAGTGACCACTCGTTCTTTGTGATGGTTCACCTCTATCGGTTCCACAAGGTTGACATTGTTGTGAAGGCTCTATGATGGATTTTTTGGATTCTGATGTTTGAATGTGCTGTCATCGGCTTCACATCAGCTTATTGGTTTTTGGTGTTATTTTTTTCTAGAATTAGAAATTTCTTTGATACTATATATGGAACAGCTTCATATAAGGATTCAGATAAAGATGTTTTCACCATCGTTTGTTTATTTAGATTTTGTAGTTCAAGAGGGTGTGTGTTTTTCCATCGGTACTTGGACCATGAAATCTAGCATGGGACAGCTAGATGAGCGGTCTAATTAAGGTGCAAACATGACATAATGATATAGAATCTAGGGAGGGGTAGGTCCTGTAGCTATCTAGGATGACTTTCTTGTATGGTTTTCTACTGGATGAAATTGTTTTTTGTACACAGTAACCCTTTAAAAGATTCCTTTGAAAATATAAAAAAATGATTTCGACGAAAAGAATGAATATAGTATCATTGTTTAAAATACTCATTAAAGGATAATTAACATCAATATTTGTTATCATATATGAACATTTCTTTAAAAGATCACTGGAATATTTCTTAAGGAAAAACCCATTTTCATTTTGAAATAACTTTATTAAAACAAAAATTTTAAATGATATTAAGGAAAATAAATTCAATGGAAATAACCTTGAAAACCTATAGATGAAGCTTTAGATATTTTCTAGTTAGTATATTGGGAATTTTTTTTCATTGTTTTCATGTTAAAATAATGATTCCTTGAAAATTTTTGTTAAAAATTCAAAAGCACCTCATTTATAAAATGACATGAAGATTCCATTTAAAAAATCATGTAAAAAATCACACATAGTAAAATATGACTTTAAACAATCAATGAATATTAGTAAAAATTTTCTTGAAATAATTTTAGAAAACATGGACATCGAAGAAAAAAAATTCCCAACTGAGTATTAAAACATAACAAGTTTTCCATAAATTGTTTTTGGTCTATTGATTACTTAAAGTGAGAAAAAAGAAAGTAAAAGATGTATTATCCAAAAAATAACCATATAAGAATCAAAATTTAATGTATTTATTAGACAAATATCATATAATATCTTCAAGGTAAATTTGGGTATAATCAATTCTGATTAAAATGGGATGGAAACATAAATCCCTTACCTTAAGGTTTTAATTTCCTCATATGTACTATAAATTCTTATATAATATATTTAGATTGTTTTACATGTATTAAATAACATTACTCATATATATCATACCATGAATGAATTACTTATAACATATTATCACCCGTTTATTTACAATTTACTATTTATAAAGCATTTGGGGTCATACTTGAGTGGTAAATGCTATAATCGTGCTTCTAGAAGACTATGGTTTGAATACAAGGTATCCCCTTAGGGGATTTATAATGTAGGCACTGGCACAAGAACTGACATTTGGGGTGTTCATGGAAGCATGAAGTGGGGAGGTGGTGATACAGGAATGAAGTGGGTAGGTAGTGACACAATGAGGATGAAAAAGACATTTTTTTGGTATTAAGAGGTATGCAATGGGTCTCCCTTTTCCGAGATTGAAATCTGACTTTGCTTTCATGATAAAAAGGATTCTTCGACCCCCATGTGAAATCAGCTTCAATTCTCATGTTTGTTTTATTTTTTCAGTCATAGTTCTTATAATTTGATCATGGTTACATAAAATTTAAAATTTAAATAATAATAAAAATATAATATATATTAATTATATATATCCATAAATTGTACATAGATAAAAATTAATTACACTATTCTTCGTGACGGTAGACTATACATATGCATCAACATTGTTTTCATTTCTTAATGGATCTAGTGGAAGAAAGTTTAATTATAATACACCTTTAAAGAATCATTATTATGTCATATAACTCATACATATTCATTAAATATGTACTTATTAATATCCATTTAAATCATAAATAAAAAAATCACATCACTTAGTGGAGGTGGTGGTCAACACTTACACAGGAGCAACATTATCATTTTCTATGGGATGTGAAGATTAGAAAGTAAATGTGGTAGTATAATTATATCATAAATAAAATATATAAACATTAAACCCTCATAATAACCATTTATGAAAGATGGTTATGGAAATTTAATTGTATCACTACGTGGAGGTGGTAGTCCACACGTATGAATGAGTGATACATTCACTTCATATTTGATGGGATAGATCTTTTATAATGGTAGTTACATAATAAAAATAAAAATTATGAATATTTAAGATACTGAATTTATTATTTTATAATTATTACCATAGATTTAGATAAGGTATAAAAATAAATAATTTGAAAGAGGTCGGGTAAAATAATTTCCTTTTATTTAATATTTTTCCTTTAGATCCTTCTTAAGTACCCTTGGAATTATCTTTTAAGAAGAAAATACCATCCAATTCATGGATAAGGAAGTTTATAATAAGGCTTTGAGGGGTTTTTGGGACAAGATAGCTCAATGTGGTTTGAAAAAAATGGAAAAGGGGTGTCCTTTTATATGGGATGGAAATGATACACATGGAATTAATTAAACGATTAAGATATAATTAATCCATTATAAGTATAAATGCTTACAAATGGATATATATTTAAAAAAATAGTATAAGGTTGAAATATCATCATAAAAATAAATATTGATAGGTTTTGAAGTCATTATAAACCTTATATTTGGGTTTAACCGCATTGTTAAACTGTTTTAATCCATAGAAATACACTTTTTATATAAAAGGGTTATAATTTGACTTATAAGGTAACAATTTTCTCAAAAATAAAATATATAGAAAATTTTATACCATTTATCATCCTACTTATCCACTTTTAGTAATTTTATTATCTTTAAATAATTTAATGAAAAATATTAACTAACATAAAATATCATTAATGTCCTTTTTGACACTATTAATTTAGTTTGACATTAAAGACTACATGATAGAAAATGGATTAAAATATAAACCTTTAACACGTTCCTAATATGTCATATTTATATATTATTTTTTTAACAAAATAATTCAACCAAACATCAATACTTTTAATATTTTAAAAACATTTTTTTTAATTTTCTATTAATTAAATAAATATTGTATAGTCATTGGATAATAATTTATGGAAATTATTCAATAAAAAAAATTATAAATAAATTACCATGATAAAAAATTTTATTTAGTTTTGAAATTAACATTTATAGGAAAACATATCCCCTTTTTATATTGATAATAAAAATTTAGAGTTTTAAAATTTAAGAGAGTGAAATTTTGAATTTAATCTTTTCTTAAAATAATATAGAGGACATAATCCAAGAAGAATGGGACATAGTGGCCTTATATTCTAGGATTAGATGGAAATGTATGAAATATTCTCATTAAATAGGATAAATTCAGGTTTTATATAATTTTTAAAGTTTTATCCCAATCATTTAACCACATTTTACCCGTTTTACCCTTACTAATGTGACAAAAAATATACCAAGTATTCCATTCACAGTGATAAAAAAAGAGGCTTATTTTATAAATTTTTACCCAATGATTCCAAATATTGAATCCATTTTTCATTATTCAATTTCTATAAGTTCCTAAAATTCAAATTAAAATAAATTTTCAAAAATGAAACAAAAACGTTTTTTCAAAAAAATTGTCTTTTTAAGCATAAAATTTTATTTATTCTTATATTATGCCAATAAAAAATCATTATCAGATTTCCTAAAAATTAGTTCGAATATATAATATTTTAATTTCATAAAAATCATTCAAAAATATTGATTGATTTAATTTTTTAAGGTAAAAACATATTCTGTGTATAAAAACTATTTTTCAAAAAATTAATATTTTTTACAGTCAATTGATTTTTATTTTTATTTATATCCATGTGATAACTAATTAATTAATTTTATACATGAGAAAACCATAAATAATTCTCAATTTAGTTATTTGAATTCATACTCTCATGTCGAATGGTTTGGTAATAACTTCTATATAAAATAATAAAATTTCAATAGTATAATTTGATTCATTTAAACTTAGTGTTTCTTATACAATAATCAACCAAAGGAATCAAATTTATTTATAGACAAAAAAATCATAAAATATTGTCCTGTTTTTCTCTTCACCCTTAAAATAAGTTTCAATCTCATAATTTTTTCACTCTGATACAAAAAATGAGAATATATCTATTTTATCATATACTGGTGTCCCTAAATAGCTTCTTCATATTTCCTATTTCACCGTATAACATTAATCTGGTTAGTAGTATTGTTCCATATCACATTACCACTAAAATATATGATTTACATAGGATTCTCTCTATCAAAAATATCATTCTCCATCAGTAAAAACTCAGATTTCTATATATGTAAGGTATTAGGTATTTATTTCCATAATATAGATACATGTAACTCCACATGAACATAAGAGAGGTTCAGTGGAAGTACCTAGTTATAAGGTATTATCCCTACTCAATTAAGAATATCAAAGGTGAGAATATACCTAGGGATTAACTTTTTTCATAATCTTATAAAATTACTCCATAGAGATATACATAAGAATACATTTTCACCAACATAAAACTCTATATCCCAATAATGATTGTTAGTATAACTTTTCTAATGATTATGAGCTACCCCTATCTGATATTGAATGGATCTTACTTTTTATGCCATTTCATCAACTAGATTAGGGCTGAATGGATTGTTTCTCCAAATTCTTCCCATAAAATTGGAGTTTTATACTTCTTTCCATATATTACTTAATGAGGATCTATCTAAATGCTCGAGTGAAATATATTATTGTAATAATAATCTTATAAAAGAAGGAATTGATCCCAAAAAACATTGAAATACATACAATAAGAAATAAGTATACCCAATATGATTTTAATGGTACTATTAGATTTACCATATCATTAAGGATGAGAATAAGTACTGAAACCAACCTCTGTATGCATATCTTGATGAATAATTCCCCATAACATTGAGGTAAACATTGAATCCTAATAAGATACACTAGAATATGGTCCTCCATTAAACCTTCCCACATACTTGATGTATATTTTGTAAATATTAACAATATATAAAAATCATCTAATAAATATTAAGTGTGTTGAATTCATAAGGTGATTGAAAACAACACAAATAATATTATGGACTTTATATGTTTTGGGGAGCCGAGTGAAAAAAATCAATGGTGATGTTTTTTCATTTTCATTATTGTATGGGTAATGGTTGTAACATCCCCGTAGGCCTATATCTCATAGGATTAAATTTTGGGCATACCAATAATCAATATACATACTCTGCAATGCCAATTTTAATGTATTTCTACAATAAATACTTATTCAAATCATTATATATCTTCATAATTGCATGATCAATTGAGAATGATGAACTGTGAGATTCATCTAGCAGTTCCTTATTAATTTCTTGTTCTGTAAGGACACATACTCGGTTTATGAACCTTATCATTAAATAAAAACAGTGATTGAATTTTGGAACATTTATAACCCTATTTTTTTAGTTCCACGTCTTCCTTCTATGACTCTTTAATCCTTGCATGGATAAATAATTGAACATTCATTATATAAATATAATAACTTCCCCATTTATTTTAGATTTTACATTACATCTTCTAAAATTCCATATGTGTTGGATATCTTTCAATCCACATTAATACCAAAATAGCATGTTCCATTTAACTAAAAGCTCTAGTTTCCTTTTTCTCCTTCCCCGAGTGTCAATGTATTGAGTAGTTATAATTTTTAATCAATTCCAACCATGTCCTCTAGCACACATTCAAGTATTTATATGTGCATATATACTTAAAAAACTTATGATCCATATATTGTTCACACACTTATCCTTAAATATAATTCCTCTATATATTCAACTGCAAAATTACATCTAATAACTCCAAATCCGGAGTAGGGTAAATTTTTTTGGTATTTTCAATTGGTTTGTGTAATATTATTTCACTATATCATTCTACACGAGGAAACAAATTTTTCCCTTATTTGAGGCATCCCTATAGATCACATACCCTTATACATTATATAGTATTGTGATTATAGGTGAAATGACTAAACTTATCCTCAATCCCATTAAATTATCATCACATTCATCTATCCGAAAAAAATTAACCCCCGTATGGGCCAACTTGTTGAGTGGGTTAGATAGTCATGATAAATCATTCTTAAAACATCATCAGTATCCAGTGATCTCAATAAAACTCTGTATTTTTTTTATCACGATCAGTCTGGGATATTTTTCAATAACATTTACCTTTGAAGGATCCATCGATATACCCTTAATTGAGATTATATAACTAATGAATGAAAATTTATGGAACCAAAATTCACACTTGGAAAATTTTTCATATATATTCTCATTTATTAGGGTCTCTAACTCTAGAATATAATAATTTTCTTTCTAATATATTACCTTTGAATATGTATTAATAAAATCTATAAATACTACCATAAGCTGATAAATGTGAATTCAAAGGTCTCAATTCATTAAATCCTTGATGATAGGAGATGCTTTACTAAGACTAAATAGAATCACTATAAATTCATAGTGTACATAACTTGTATGGAATACTGTATTGGCTATATACTCATTCTTGACCCTCAATTGATGATATCCAAAATGAAGTTCAATCTTCAAAAAGTATTGGTATCTGTTAAGTTGATCAAATAAGTCATCAATACAAGGCATTGGGTACTTTTTTTATGGTGAACTTGTTGAGTCCCTAATAATCATTGAAATGAAACATTTTTCATATTTATTCCTAAATAAAAGAACAATGGTGCTCTAGGGTTGTATGATTTTCTGAATGGATCACTTATTAATATTAATTTAGAGTTTATTCTTCAATTCAAGCATCTCAATTGTGTCAATTCAATATGGATTCTCTCAAATTATGTGTACCACTATGTATGATCTCTATTCAAACTTATACATCATGATTTGGAGGAATACTAGGAAATTATTCTATAAAATCAAAAAAAAATTCATGTTCAATATATATATCCCCAATGTTGAGTTTCTCCCAAACCATCAATGGTGAATACCTTTCATGGTTTGGAATTAAGTCCCACAACATAGAAGTAATTTCCATTAGAAGTTCATACCCATCCTCACATTGCTATATGATAATAGGCTCATTTGGAATATGAAATGTGACATTCCTTCCTTTAAAACTGATATGGGATATATATATATATATATATATATATATAAACCCAATCCCAACTAAGAATCCCATCAAATTTAACTAAATCTATCATTACAGGATTTTGAGGAAGCACATTCCTAAAAACCTCAATTGGAGAGGAACTATATACTTGATATAGGGCCATTATACCATTAGGATGTTTCACTATTAACTCAATATCTAATAAATAAAATGGTAATTCAATTAAATTAGAAAATTATTTTCATATAAAAGAGTGTGTAGAGATATAAATAAATAATACATTAGTTGTTCAACAGTGGATTATAGGTGTACCTTTTACCATGTCACTCTTGTGACCCAATTCAATGGTTTTAATTGCACGAGGTTTCCATTTTTCTAGGGTATTAAGTCATTATTGATGATGATCATCATACAAAAACCTTCATATTTGTGCACTATTTGGCGTAAATCCCATAATGTTTCCATTTTAATCATTATAGTGTGGGTGGTTCATTTGAAGAAGTCTCCTTTACTTCATTTTATCAACTGTAAAATTCATCACCTTCTGATATTCACGGGATTTATGACCCATATTTCTACATTTAGGACACCTTATAGCTCCATTAATACAATTATATTGATGATTTGTTTCAAATTTCTAGTATGTAAATGGATAAAAATTATTTCTACCATTTGATTAATTAAATTTCTCAAGAAACTCTATCATCATTTTATTATTAAAAGCATGGGGATGGTTGGAATTTATAATTTCCATTTATACATTTATTGTAAATAACATTATTTCTTCCTAAATTCTAAAGTCACTTATAGATAACACCTTTTAAATATTTGGTTTTAATACACCAAATACATGATCAATTTATCTTTTAAGGATGACTATTGAACTAGATGTGTACCTTAAAATTTTGGTAAAATGTCCCTCATAGGAAATAATGTATTCATCATCTTTTGGCTTCACCTTAAGGAATTACTTCTATATACAAGTACATAGAACATGAGTGATGTACCTAATGAAAAATATCCCCTCAAATTCATCCCATTCAATAATTTCAATTTTTTCTATTGCCTCATTTTCTTAATTAGATTACAATATTGATGTGCTTATCCTTTTAAATGATAAATGGATGGATATATTTTTCATTTTTTGAGAACTATAAATAAAAAAATATTTTCTCAATGGCGATGTTCTATTTCTCATCCACTAGTGGATTAGAAATCCCACTAAAAGAAGGTGTAAGTTTCCTCATGAAATACTAGATAGTATATTATTCCCCCATTTGATTGTTGGGAAGCGCAGTATGATTCATGGCTTGAAAAACAAAATTAAGCATAGAAAGAAGATTTTTCATTGTATCACCTATAGTATTTATATTCTTTGGTGGAGAATCATTTCATTGTTTTTCAGATTCATTTTAATCAACATTTCTTCAAGTTCCTAGAATTTTCTAAAACCCCAAATCAAAGTGTAATAATAAAGATATAATAATTATAGTGAGATTCCATATGATCAAGAAACATCATTCATAAGATTCCTAAATCATGAAACCTTATTCTAATTCTATAAAACCTTAGGTTTAACCTAGGTTATCCATGGTCATTACCAAAACGTTTAGAGGTTATACTATACATATACTTATACCTACGGCTCCCAAAATTTTTTTCTTACCCTAATCTCGAAATATTAACTAAACCCCACTCTGATACCAACTATTGTATCCTAATCATTTCATACATATAAATTATATCTTCTTAGATTAATATTTAATACATTACATTATTATCCATGCTATAGCCATAAATTTAAGTATATTTGTACAAAAGATAAATAAACATTCTATTTATGTCCATTATTGTTTATCTCTAATAGTTTAATTCCCAATTTTTACCCTTATTGACATACCCTAATTAAAACCATTCTTCATAACCTGGGAAAGAAAATATAAGAAATGGTGAGCTCAGATTCTCAGAAATGTTAAACATGATAGATATAAAATGACGAAAATGTGAAATTACTAGATAGAAAAAGGAATTTATATCATTAACATAACCTATAGAGTTCATAATCAATAATTTATATATCATAAACATGATTCATGGAATAAAAATTATCATTTCAAATTTCATGAATTATAAGAGTGAGGAATCATTAAAAAATTATCCAGAACTATATGTTCAAATCATAAGCTTTAAAACATATCATAATAGTGCAAAATTATCATCGGTATATAAACAATTTTAAATTCTATGGTTAGATACTAAGACCATAAAATCATAGTCGATTAGGAACCAAAACTTATTTCCCATATCATAATGGATCAATAATAATCATATATTTCCCATAGTGGTTCGAGAATATAAATTTGAATCCTATAGTGGATTAATCATATAAACTTTCATCCCATAGTTGATCAATCATATCAAATTACATCCCATATTAATCTCATGAGACAAAAAAATTATCAATGCATTGGGGGGGCTATATAGTTTCATAACCACCCATCACATAATGAAAACTAAACATATTTATGACACAATGTTATACATGATTCATCATACGATAATAACATGACTTATGGAATGAAGTTATATTTTATAAAAAATATTAATTTCATCATTTCAACCGATAATATCCCATGAAAAATAAATAAGTTTCTTAAAAATCTCATCATAATAGTTATAAAACATATTGAGAATGGTTAATTATTTTATCATTTGATTATATCCCCAATAAACCATAATTAACGTCCAATAATTTTATAATAGATGAAAATTCATTTTAAGGATTACCAGAATATTTCATGAGAAATATACCCTTTTCATTTTGAAGTTAATTATTTAAAACCTTAACATGTAATAAATATTAAGGGAAAATTGTCTTTAAAAATAACCTTGGAAACATTTAAAGGAATCTTTAAATATTTGAACTGTCATGATGGTGGGAAATTTTTTCATGTCAGGTGATAGCCCAGGACATTAAAATATTTTAATTTTAGAATAAATTTAATTTCTTTGATATATTTCCAAGAATATATTACGCACAACAATTATATTATCTTATGGTACACACAAAACAAATTAGGAATGTATTACGCACAATACCATGTGCCTTCGATAGCTTGTGTTACATGTAAGACATAGTTTTACCAAACTATAATATACTAATAATAGTATTATTTAATATGTTAATTAGAAAATATACATTATAATGACATATATGAAAATGATTAACTATATTTTAATAACATTGTTTATATATTTTTATGTCATTATTTGGTGACCAATTAATTAGAATTAAATAATGAAATCAATTAAATATAAAGGGAATGTTTTTATATTTTATGCATAAAATTTGTTTTATCTTAATTAATAAAAATTAGTTTATTATATTAATTAAATTTATATATTATATATTCTATTAAATTTTTTCACAATCATCTAATGGATTTTATAGTCAAAAGATAGGAACAAATCTAATTTTATGTATAAAAATGTATTTATTCTAAGGTAATTTTTTCACCTTTTAATGACCATCATATTTTAAAACTATATTTTGGAATCTTTATAAAATTTATTTCAAAAAATAAATGTCATTTTTGAAATTGGATTATCAAAATTTACTTTTTCTGAATTTTTAGTATTCTCGGAGAAGATCTATTTTTTGATGAATAGTTAAAAATAATGAGTTTTAATAAATAATGTGTTTTCATCTAAATAATTCATATAGGTAAATTATATTTTTAATTTTCTTAAATAATAATTAGTTAAATTATAAATAAATATATCCAATTTATTTCATTAGAATAAATTTCACATTGAAATTGGATATAAAACCATTTCAAACTTTTCAACATTTTTACGTTAAAAACATGCTTTCTCATCCCCTCTATGGGATAAATTTTTAATTAATTTCATACACTTATATAATTGGAATTTTAAATAATTGATTCTATATTTATAATCAAAATAATTTATAATTTCCATTATGTTCAATTTATTTTTGACCAAAATGATTAGTGAAAGTACTTCAAATTAATTACAGTAATTAAGGTAAAAACGGGATTACTTAGGGCTTAAAATTTAATATTAAGGGGGGAAATGATCTAGAAACTAGTACAAACCCCATTTTATGGATTAATTATACCATTAAACAAATTTTATAGAATTTTGTATCATTATTTTAGGCATCTAATGTAAGGGTAACCACTCAATAGTGTTTACATTTTTATATCTACAATATTGCCACTGCACCTCCACTATAAAAAGGCATCCACCCCCTCACATATTCACACATATAAAGCCTTTTGAATTCTAAAAACCATAATATACACTCGTAAAATTACTCCTATCATCCTGTAAGCCTAACTTGTAGGATCAAAATAATGATTTAGATGCTCAATTACAAGAGGGGTGAATTGTATGTTTAAAAACTTTAATTTTTTAACCTTAAGGAAAACCATGTTTAACAAAGTTAAAAAAAGGTAAGTTCACAAGAACTCTTTTAGTTCTAGTTAAAAAAACTTTACAGGTTCTGGAAATATAGTTCTTGAAATGAAACTTAAAACAATTACAAGGAAAAGATTCTACCTTAGAGCTTATAGAATCTTACTTATCGAAGTATAAAAAATTACAAGAAAGTATAACTATGTTATACCTATTTCATTTATCAAAATACATCATAAATAAACTTAAACCAATACTAGTAACAAGTATGAAATCTTTTAACCCATAGAGTATGGTATCCAACAACCTTTGGATAAAGGTCCCTTGATTTAAACTTTCAAGAAAGTCTATCTTACCCACACCAGGATAATCCAATAATAGGAATATTAGAATCTGTCTTGCTATCCTCAAAAGCCCTTGATCTTTAAGGTAGTCTGGTCCTCTTTCTTTCTATTCCTGGAAGCCCTCAATTTTACTTAGAAACAATCAGAGTCCACAATGCACTCTAAACAAGATGTTCATAACCGCACAAAGCTTGAGAGTCTCCCTCTCTATAAATCACTTAAATTACATGAAATCTCTAGACTAATGTAATAGTCATTAGGCTCTTTAAAATTTGATTCTATTTATAGGAACTTCTCCAAAAGTTGTCTCCCTCCTCCAACGATCATATTTTTCCTTGAGTCCTAGAGGGACCTATACATGTGTCACTCAAACAACATTTATTTAGAAACAGATTGTACGACAACATTCTATAATACGTGTAAGGAAAATGAAGTTGTTTAACAAAATATATTTTTCGGAGTCTAGGAAAAAATAAATTTCAAAGTCAAACAAAGTAAACATTCAAAGACTATAAATCATAGATATTCAGTTTCTAATTTCCAAGGAATTTGGAACCTGAATTCTATAGATATTGGATTATGAATTTCAATAAATTCAATATATGAATTCTGATGAATTAGGAGTCTGAATTTAGAGGAATTCAGAGTATGAATTATGATGAATTGAGAGTATTAATTATTTGAAATTAGGAGTTAGAATTCCGAGGTATTATAATTCTGAATTATAATGAATTTGGAGGTTAAATTATAAAGAATTTGGATCTAAATTCTAAGGAATTTGGAGTTTGAATTCTAAGGAATTCAGAGTCTGAATTCTAAAGAATACAGATTCTAGATTATGAGGAATTCAAAGTCTGAATTATATGAAATTAGGATTCATAATTCTATGGAATTCAGAGTCTGAATTCTGAGTAATTTGGAGTCTGAATTCTCAGGAATTCAGAGTTGGAATTCTATGGAATTCGGAGTCTAAATTTGGAGTAATTCAGAGTCTGAATTCTGTGGAATTTGAAACCTGAATTTCCAAAAATTCGTTGTATAAATTTTAGAAAATTATTAGTCTAAAAATAGAATACATTATAACCATGGATTTATAGGATTCTAATGTTTTAGATATGAAACCAAATTTTAGACTTTGGGATAAAATTAATTGGATTTAGTGAGATTATAAAATGGAAAATGAAAATTTATGTAATCATAAAACATTCCTTAGAGAAGAAAAATTTTCCTTATGAAGATAATCCTTATAGAAAAACTATTTGCCTTATGATAATGAGTTTGTGATTTTCAAAACATATAGGAATGTAAAATTAATAAGGAAAACATATTGACATAATAATCTCCCCATTTTTGGAAGGCACAAACATCAATATGAAAAGAAATATAATGACTTAGAAAGTTTTCTTTATCAACATGAAAATAAAAACTTTTGTCTCTTTACTTATGAATCATGGTGAATACAACTAACTCCCCCTTAGGTTTTTAAATACCTAAGGATCTAATTCTTGACTTCCAAAAAGATATATTAATTTTTCTTGCATAAGTAAATCTTATTTGATAAGAACTCTCCATTAGATTGAATCCCCCTTACATAGGGAATTCTCTTCTTTACTTAGTTTTCTTTTTATCAGTATTTTCTCCCCCTTTTTTACTTTCGAAAAGGAATAAAGAGATTTTAAACAAATATTGTACTTGAAATATTAATAATTATACAAAAAAACCCATGAAGAAAAAAAATTCATTATGAAAGGAAAAAATTATAAAAGAAAGGAATTACAACAGAATATTCGATTTTGGAAAAAATCGCCTTTCTTTCTCCATTGGAATTAACTTCTTCAAAATGGATTTTAGATTCATATTCTATTTATTATTCTCATCAAAATTCTTGAGCTAGTGATCTTGATCCTCATTTTTCTTCTCCAAGGCTTTTATCTTTTCTTCCTGAGCCTTAAGAGTTTTTGCTTGAGGATTCAAAAGTTCTTCGTACTTGTTGTGCTTTTCTTTGAAATCAATTATAATATCTCTTTCCCTTTTCTAATTCAAAGTAACTGAATTAGGTTTCCCATTCAGATCTTTGAATTCCTACTTTTGGGTAGTTTGTTCGAGAGAGAGAGATTTTCCTCAAATCTTTTATTAGGATCTTTGAACATTCCATCTTCGGTGCCAAAAGAATCCTTCACACTGTCTTGAAAATCATCAAATATTCTCATCTCTTCAATTGTATTTCTGGACCACTTTGTAATTTATTTACATGACCACTTATGAGCTTCATAACCAATGAAGAAATATTTGAAATTGGCCTCAAGATTGAAATGATCTCAACAACCTTTTGAAATTCATGTTCACTAACTTATTGTTGAACTATCTTATCATCCTCAATGTTTTCGTTTTATGAATCTACCACAAGATCCTCTGGTTGAACAAAATCGTGGTTTCTGCTTTCATCATCATATGGTTTATTCACTTCTTCCCACTCCTCATCCTCTTTTCCTTGTGAAATAATTATGGTTTATTTAGACATATAATTTCATAATGACAACTTTTTAGAAGTACCCTCATTCTCATTATATTTTTCTACTTGTCCTATCATATATTCAGTATCATCACTTCCTTCGTCTTCTTCTTCTTCCACTTCTTCCTCTTGCACAATTTTTTCTACGTCATTAGATTATGGAATCACCATATTCTTTCCCATTGTCTCTATGAGTACTAGTTCATTAAGAAATATTTCTAGTACCTCAAGCGTCTATTAATCTTTCTTATTAGCCTTAATAAAAGATTGAACAATCTCAGATTCAAACTTCTTCTTCTTTTTCTTCTTCTCTTTCTCTTGCTCCACAAAATCTGCAACAACCTTAATATTCTAGGATTTAGCTTCAGCAGGGCCCAAGAAAAAACTAGGCTCCCCTTTTTTCCTATTTTTCTTATCTTCTCTCCATTTGTTAACCACTACATCCAGAGAAGTCTTTTTATTCTTAGGTTTTAGAGGTACGGATTGAGTGTTATGAACTGGATGGGTTTCTTCTTTCTTTTCTGGTTCCTTCACATTTATCTTCTTACCACCATTCATGGAAGTTTCATCCACTTCTGGTTTCTTTTAGAAGGCTTCTATTTCATCTTTAGATAAATCATAAAAATCTCAGGATTCACTAGAAAAACAAGCCTACATTCTAATCAGTGTACCGTTACTCAACAACAATACCATGAAATTCCTTGGCTTAGAGCAACCGGGGATTTTGAACTACTCTAGGAAAGAACTATTATTCTAGAGATAATAATCAGATACATAATGATCTGAGATTTTAGAGTAACATTATTGATATTCAAAACTGTAAGAAAAACATACTTCACCAAATTTATCTTTCTGAGTATTACTAAGAAATTCAAAATAGAGATATAACTATTCTTTAGGGTATCCTTATCACCTTTTATCAGAATGAGAAATCCATGAACCCATAACTCGAATATCTAATTTTTTTTAGAAATATGATTAATAATAGGAGTCTTCACCCTCGATTAACTAAGGCATTCTATGGATTTATCCATATCAAAAAATCTCAAAACATCGGGTTGCTTGTCGGTGCAGAACTCAACTTCTCCCTCATACAGAATTTCAATTATATTTGAAGCCTTACTATAAGAAAGGGGGTATGTTTTTTCAAAACTCTTAAAGGAAAACATGTCTGTCACATCTTCATTTAAAAATCATACAAACTCCTAAAACACTACCAACAATTTTGGATAAACAAGATCATGTTCCTTCATTTTGGATATACAAAAAATCTCTCAGCTATTCTACTTGATTTTCTTTGAAAGAAGAGAATCGTACTTAGAAAAAAACTTCATATCTACTAACCTTTCTCTATAGATCTACCACTCAAAAATTTCCTTCACTGAAAACATTTGTTTCTGATGAGAATCTTCTAAAGACATTCATAATTGGGAAAATATGGAAATTCAGAATAGGCTTTATGTAGAGAAATAGAGTTTCAATACGGAAAGGCTTTCAAAACTCATATGGGATAACCATTGAGGGGTATTTATATAATCTTTTTTAGGTGACAATTCATCTTCCCAAAAATATCCAACGGTGTAAAAACACTTGATCAAATCTAATAGTTGAGATGATAACCCAAGAAAATTTTTGATAGGTCTAATCTTTTGAGGTTTTTAAGATAAAAATTTGGATTTAAGGAAAGTTAATCCAGGAAAAAATTCCTTAAAATAATATTAAAATACCAACAAGTTAAAAAAATTATTTCTAAAATTTTGGTAAGGAAACATACCTTCTGGATTGCTAGGAAAATTATAAGTAATAAAGAAAAATTCATCTTGAAGAACTTTAGATTAAGGAAAATATTCTTAAGTAAGAAGAATTTTTGAAATTGAGTGTATTTATACTACGGAAAAAAAATTGATTAAAAAACATTTGATTGAGAAAATTTTTATTAGGAATATATTAATTATGAAAATTTTGAATAAGAAAATTTTGATTACAAAAAATTTGATTAAGAAAATTTTGATTAATATAAAAATGTACTCCCCCTATAAAAAGAGTTTCTTACTTTAAGGATATATGTTTCAATAAGAAGTTAATATGTAAGATTACCTTATGGTTATCATTACTACATTCATTTTAATATATTCAAATCTATTGGAGGGTAAATGTTGTGTGAAAATATCAGCAAGATGATATTGCGTTCCGATAAATTGAATAATGATATCTTTTTTAGGTGTGTGATCCCTAAGAAAGTGATGCCTAATATATATATATTTTTCATGAGAATGATGTGAATAATTTTTACATAGGGAAATGGAATTAGTTTTATCACACAATATCTATGTTTTGGTAAAACTCATGCCATAATCTGTGAGCATGTGTTGCATCCATTACACTTGAGCAAAACAACTTCCAACTGCTACATATTCAGCTTCAGTGGGGGAAAGTGTTATTGTGTGTTTCATTTTTCATAATCTAGAAAATAATGATTCTCCTAAGAAATGAAAAGTTATGGATGTACATTTCCTATCCATTCTATATCCACTAAATTCAGAATCTGAGAAACCTTTTAAAACAAAATCATTTACGGAATTATAAAAGAGTCCCAAATCCATGGTTCCGTTTAAATAGCGAAAATTTATTTCCACTACTTTTAAATGAGATTCCATAAGATGGTATTGATATCTTTCCCATAATAATACTTAAAACATTATGTCTAGACGACTAGATTTCATGAATAGTAAACTTTCTATCATACCTATACATGATGATTGATCTACTGGTTCCCCAGTTTCATCAAGATCAAGAGACATTGATGTACCAATGAGAGTACTTATACTCTTAGTGTTTTCATATCCATATTTGTTATGTAAATTATCTTTAGTATTCAGAATTAATACTTTGAAACCAAATAAATTGAAGTATGAAAGTCTAGGTTTTCTACCATTCCATAATTCGTAAGGGGTTTTGTTAAGAAATGGTCTAATCAAAACTCGATTTGTAGTATAACAAAAAGTACTTAAATCTTAAGTCCAAAAGTGTTTAGCTATAGAATATTCAATAAACATGGTTCTAGTTATCACTTGAAGAATCTGATTTCTTCTTTCTACAACACCATTCTGTTGAGTTCTTAGAGATGAAAAGTTATGAGTAATACCTTTCTTACTGCAAAAAGTTTCAAAATCAGAATTTTGAAATTCTCCACCATCATCACTATGAATAGTTATCAATGGATGGTTTTTCACTTTTTTGACGTGGGCTCTAAAAATATTGAAATAAGAAAAACCTTCAGATTTGTTTTTTAGAAAATACACCCATGTAAATCTTGTGTAATCATCAACTAAGAAAAATATATAATATTTTCCACCAATGCTTCCAGATTGTGTTGGACCAAAAAGATCCATATGCACTGACTATATTGCATCAGTATTTGATGCTTCACCGATTAATTTAAAAATAGATTTATGTTTATTTCAATATTTACAAGTATCACAATCATTTGAAGAATCAAATCTAATCCCCAGTAGATCCTTAAAAAGTCTTTTCATTGAGAGTTTACATTGGTTACTAAGGTTATAATGTCTTAACCTTCTATGGATAACCATGTTTGATCTTCCATTTCACTTAGGCAAGGTAGATCTTTGCTCCCCAGGTATTCTATGTTTAGTGATAATACATTCTCTTGTATGTTGGCAAAAAGAATAAACTCATCATTAGAATCCTCTACTAAGCACTTATCATTCCTAAAATTCACAAGGTAAACTTCATCACATAATTGACTTTTGCTAATAAGGTTGTTCTTAAGACCCTTAACAAATAAAACATTTGAAATTAAAGTTCATATAAGAAGAAAATTGTTAACTAAACCAATAATTTCTCCTTGATCATTATCTCCAAAAGTTACATTTCCTTCTTTCATCTTGATAATCTTTTCAAAGAACTATTTGTTACCAGTCATGTGCTGGGAACATAAACTATCCATGTACCATGTATTTATTTTGGTAATATTTTTATTATCCTGAAAATAAGAGTGTTACACTTTCAAAATCCAAACATTCTTGGATCCTGAAATTTTTGAATGAAAAATTTTAGGTATCCACATTTTCTTTGAAAAATAAACATTATGTAAATCTAAAGACTGGGTTTAATTAATGAAATATTTTTTCCCAATGTCCAGCACATGGAAATTTAGTGCAGAATGGAGAACTTTGAGGAACAAAATAGTTATTACTAAAAATTGGTTTAGCATAGGTACAACCAAATCTATAACGATTCCTTATAGGATGAATTTGGGAATTCATCTTCTCAAGATTTTCCAAACCAAAGGTAAAGATTGACAAACACATCCACAAGGAAAATATTTCTGACTTTTGTTTAATAACCAAGTTTTTATCCTCAAAAACATTATTTTTAGAACTATAGTTAGTCTCTATAATATTTTACCAAGAAATTACACATTCAAGATCCTTAAAAATATTATCCTTCTCATAATTAACTTCCTCGATGATTTTAGAAATACATTCAAAATAAAAAAATTTCTTATCAATATCTTTAGAATGATCTGATATTTATTTGGTTAAAATAGATAATCTAGACTTTCCCTTGTCATGATTTTTCTTCTGATTATAATTTTCATTCTCAATGAGTTTAGAACACCTAGACACTTCTTCATAAGAATGTGATCTATTATCTTCATCAATATAAGATTCTTCATATGTATACATATAGTATTTATTATCATTCTAATTTTCATTCAAGGATACATTGGTGATAGATTTTGCGATATGTACCTTGGGCATTAGACAATGATATTCAATGGGTTTCTTGGCTAGTAGCACAAGATTCTTCTGACGGGAATATTCATACTATGAGGATTCATTAGAAGAATCTCCACCACTAGAAATCTAGGTGTCATTGTCTTTTAAAACATTATTATCTTTTTCCTTGTAGTACTTCTTTCAATTCCTCTCTGAATACTTTTCATTTATGTTCTTTTTATTAAGCATAGAACAATCCAGCCTAAAATTCCCTGATCTTTTGCATTCATACCAATTGACTTCGAAGTCTTTGTTGTCTTTTCTTTCTTTCTTCTGATATCTATTATGAAATTATTTATTTCTAACTATCATTTTCATCCTTCTAAAAATATTAGGTAACTCATTCCCAAAATGATCACTTTCACTATATTACGATAAAACAATGACTTTATTAGACTTGGAACTTGTAACCCTTTCAAGTGTCTCAGATTTAGTAGTAGTAAAGGCTAAAATTCCATTTCCATTCTTCTTCTTATTCATATAATCATCTATTTTAATTCTTGTCTCATGATGAAGAAGAGTTCCAAAAATCTCATCAAGAGTGATTTGAGATACTTTCTTATTCTCATCAATCATTGTTCTCTTAGATTCTGACTCATTAGGAATGATATCTATAATCTTGTCCATAATATCTTCATCATCAAGACCTTTTTCACCAATAGATTGCAGGCTATTAAAAATTGTCAAAAACTTTTATTGCATGTTGCATATTGGTTCTCCATAAGGAAATAGAAATCCATGATATTCTACTCTAAGCATAGATATTCTAGTTTCAATCACTTTAGATATACCGAAATGTGTAACTTCTAATTTTTTCCAGATACAATTTGAAAATTCACAAGAACAAATGTAACTATATATTTCTGGTCATGGAACACAAAAATGTATTACTTACCTTGTAGTTTAGTTGATATTCTTACTTTTCATGACCAGTAATGGTTTTTACTTCCTTGTCCAAAATCTTGTAATCTCCAGTAATCTTGACCAAATTGTCCACTACAGTGTTAATAAAAAACATTCATAGGATCTCCCTAGTATTCATAATCATTACCATCAACAATATGTGGTCTAGTAAGAATAAGTTTTTCAATCGAACCAAAATTCATTCCTTCCATTCTATAAGAAAATATCTTCTTACAAAAAACTTGTAAATAGTAAAAGTTTGTAAACAAAGATAAAAAACATGAGCACGGAAAAAATTTAGAATAATGAAAACTTCACCAAGAAAACTTATATATGCATATGATTATTTTAGATAACTCTTCTAATACCAATTGTAGGAACGAAATACTGATGTTGATGCTCAATTATAAAAGTTGTGGTGAATTATAATTTTAAAAACATTTGTTTATTAACCATAAGTAAAACAATGTTTAACCAACTTAAACAACGTAAATCCAGAAGTCCAATTTTAGTTCTACTTAAACAAACATTATAGGTTCCAGAAATATGGTTCTGGAAATGAAAAATAAGAAAAGTTTACAAGGAAAATATTCTACCATAAAGTGTATAGAATCTTACTTATTAGAGTATAAAAAAGTACAAGAAAGAATAATAAGTTCATACTTTATTCTATTATCAAAATATAGTAGAAATAAACTTGAAACAGAAAAAAGTAACAAGTATGAAATATTTTAATCCAAAGAGTATGGTATCCAACAAACTTGGATAAAGGTCCCTCGACTTATACTTTCAATAAAGTCTATCTTACTCACACCAAGGTAATCCCTCAATAGGAATATCGGAATCTATCTTGCTATCCACGCAAGCCCTTAATCTTTAAGGTAGTCAGCACCTCTATCTTCTTATCACCGGAAGCCCTCAATTGTACTCAGTAACAATTGGAGTCACATGAAGCAATCTGAACAATATGTTCTGAGCTGCACAGAGCATGAGATTCTCTCTCTAGAAATAACTTCAACAACATGCAATCTCTTGAGTGATGGAACAATCATTGGGCTCATTTAAATGAGATACTATTTATAGGAAATTCTCCAACAGTCAACTCCCTCCTCCAATGGTCATATTTTTCCTTGAATCTTGGAGGGACCTGTACACGTGTCACTCAAAAAATGGTTAGTTAGAAACAGATTGTAAGAGCCCATTTAATAATACATTTAAGGAAAATGAAGTTGTTTAACCAAATTTACATTTCAGAGTCTTGGAATAAATAATGTTCAGATTCTAACAAATTAAAAAATAAGAGAATATAAATCATGGGTATTCAGAATCTGTATTCAAAGGAATTAGGAACTATAATTCTATAAAGTGTGGAGTTTTAATTCCAATGAATTTGGAATCTGAAATCTGAGGAATTCGGAGTCAGAATTCTAAGGAATTTGGAGTTGGAATTATCGGGAATTTGGGGTATAAATTTTGAGGAATTAGAAGTCAAAATTATTTGGAATTAAGAATTTGAATTATGAGGAATTCAGAGTCTAAATAATAATGAATTTGAAGTCTGATTTATGAGGAATATAGAGCCTGAATTCTATGGAATTAGGAGTCTAAATCATGATGAATTCGGAGTCTGAATTCTCAGAAATTTGGAGTCTGAATTCTAATTAATTTGTATTTTTAATTATAAGGAATTTGGAGTTTCAATTATGAGGAATTCAGAGTCTAAATTTTGAGGAATTCAGAGTCTCAATTCTCCAGAATTCGGAGTCTGAATTCGGAGTAATTCAGAGTCTATATTCTGGGAACATGGAACCTCAATTATAGAGATTTCAGAGTCGAAATTTCAGAGAATTCAGAGTCTGAAAAAAAACTCTATAAAAAAGGATTTATAATATTTCAAGGATTTAGATATGAAACTGAATTTTAGACAAAGGGATAAAATGTGTTGTATTTATAGAGATTAAAAAATGAATAATGAAAATGTAGGTAAGGATAAAATTTTCATTACAGAAGGAAAAAATTACTTTTGAAGATAATCCTTAGGGAAAAATATTTTCCTTATGATAATGTTCTTTTGATTTTCAAAACATAGAGGAATGGTAAAGGCATAAGCAAACCTTATTGACCCAAAATAACATTGTTCATAAATCAAACCAATAAATAATTTTAGTATAAACCTGAAGGACTAACTTGATTAATAGGTAATGTTCTTCAACAAGAACTATTGTTTTATCTCTTTCTCCAACTATTCAATTGTTTTTATAACAATATTATATAATATCCTTGGTATCCAAAATTTACTAAGATGTTGTTATGAAAAGGGTATGATCTACACTCACACACATTTCTATCAAATTGAATACATAATCATCATTGATGTGTACAGAGGACTACCACCTCGTGAACTTATAGAATTTGTTCGTCCATTACCACTTTTCAAATTTGGTAACAATGATGCATTTATTGTTTATATATGATATATATGATATTTATAATGTATTGAGGATTTATTAATTAATATATAACACATACCCTCATTCATTTAATTTTTTGGGGATATGAAAACATCGTTAGTGGATGTGTGGACTACAACCTCCTCAATGCGATGTGATTCATTAATACTTTACATGGATTTTATTAATTATAGTTTCAAATAAACATATGTGATTTATATGAATGAAAATGATACTCAAATTATAATTTATACATATATCATTTACTATTATTTCTCTCAGTACAACAAGAAAATGAAATCAGTGTTCATGTGTATGTATGACGTACCGTCTCCATGAACAGTGTGTTTCATTCCTATCACCAAATTTTATGGATTATTATAAATACATATATATTGAATATATATAAAATATACATCAAGTTTTAGATTTTTTATATAATAAAATAATGTTTTAATGTAAAGACCTTGACCCTTGTAACATTGAGATAGTGCCTTACTTTATCACATTGGTAATATAAACAAGTGTTTGTATCCCAAAATACTGAAAATTTTAGTGGTTTGGAAATAAAATACAAACATATGTTTTACATTACAACATGAATGTAAAAAACATTGAAAATCCATTTGAATCATCCATAACTCCTAGATTATCAATGAAATTTATTCATAATATAAGTCTTCCCATCCTAGAAAAAATAAAACATTCGAAAGGGGTGAGCACAGATTCATTGTAAGGGTAAACAAAACAGTGGAAGATATAATAAACATAAACAATAAAGCAATTTTAATAACTAAAACACATTCTAATAAAACATAATCTTGAGCATAATATGATTGAGATAAAAATTAACAAAAATTCCATATAAATCATCACATGAAACATATACATGGATATTATACTAAATGAATAATGACTTGATTTATTAATTAATAATATCATAATGAGGTAATTCATAATAACGGTCATCTAAAACATTCCATTGAGGCCTCAACTAGGACATTTGAAAATAATTTATTAAGGCATCAGCCAAACCCATATCGGTTTTGTCTCATGAGACCTACTGATGCATTGAGGGGATATAGTGGGCCCCATGTTTAACATGATAATTCCAATTCATTCCATGTATAAATGGTGTGAAACATAAACAATATAAACTCCTGATACGTAAATAACTTTCCCCGATCACGAAACATAATCACTAACTATTCTGATTAATATAAAGAATGGTTTCAAGATAACACATCCACAGTCAAACAAATCATAAACCATTTAATAAAATATTGTAGATGATATCATATAATAAAAATCAAAATTAATCATATGTTTTAATATAGGTTTTTGAAACAGGTGAAAATACTGTAATAAAATCATCGGGGAATTCATGAGAGAAATACCCCTTTTCATTGTAAAGAAGAGTTCTTTCGGAAAAATCATATTTATTTGTCAGAAAGTCAGATTATAAACATGTATATTCTAGAAAAAAAAGGGAATTACAGTGAAATTATTTTTGAGTAATTAATGATATCTAGTTGAAGTGAAAATATGTAAAAATAATTTTAATAATCTTTAGAAAATGGCCACTTTACTCGGGTTTGAGGGAAAATACAACAGATTTTTTACAGTGGAAAAATGATAAATTATTTACATAAAACTAGAAAATATAAATGATATTTTTTCAAGATAAAAATTGTTATTTTATAATAATATTGGTGTATTAATAAAGATTATTGAGTGTACATGAAAATGGCTAATAAATTACAAAGTTCTGTTTAATCAATCTTGCTTGTTGAGTATAATTGAGAAACGAACCTTGTAAAACATGTATTTCCCCATAAAATAAAGATAAAATGATATAGATATCTAATTATTAATAATATAATCAGAATATATAATATTTTTTGAAAAAATAATGCATAATTACATTGTGTTAAATAGGGATATAACATACATTGAATGAAAAATGGAGGTTCGGGAAGAAACCTGTACCTTATGTCTGAAAGCGTTTTGCACTTCTACATAACATCCTCAATAATCTAATTGAATCATTTAATTTATTTATTCAGAAACTTTTTAAGATTTATTTTTTTGGTATAATTTTATTATGTTCATTTATGTCCCTTTAAATGAGTTATGGGATTCAACTTCATCGTTTAGAAGTATTCGTTTCTTTGATTTTCATGATTTGTTCACTTGTATGCATGTACAAAAGATTTTATGAAATGGAAATCAATATACATAATTGATGTTAAATGTTATTAATGAACATACATATTATTAAAATTTCCTAAGTAATATTTTTTTGATATGAGAATGATTCATTATATATAACGTTAATTATGACCGTTTAGATTATTTTCGCGGGTTTTCGACCGTCCCGATCAAGTTTTATCTTATTAATTAATATCATGTATATATAATGTTTACAGAACAAAAATTGACTTATAATATATATAATAAAATATTTTTTTATTATAATTCATGTTTTTAAGAAATATGCATGGATACAATAAGAAGAAAAGAAGTTCAAAAAATTGAAATAGAACGAAATTTGATTTACCTCTTGAATTATTCTCCTTGAAAAGATCTTTAAGGAACTTTGAAATGGTCCTTTGGTGAGACCAAGAAGACCCAGACATGTGGGAGATGTTTTGGAGAGGAAATTGGAAGAATATAAGTAAGCTTAAAGGCTTTGTAAGTGTAAGGATAATAGGTGGTGAGGGTGGTATTTATAGTGGAGGAGAGGGGTATTTTTTGAATATTTTGTTCATTTGTTTATTATTTTGACTCAAGAATATGAATAGTTTGATAATTATAACTACATATATTAAAATAAGGAAGGATTGTTCAATATTATGTGCTAACATCATCCATACATCATCTAGGACTTAATAATTCATGTTTTTTTCTAATACCCTAAATTATCATATTTCTCTATTCACCAAAAATTCTACTAATTTAGAAAAATCACAACAATTCACTATACTCATTTTTCAATGTGTATAATTAAAAAAATGAAATCAATTTTATAAAAAGAATTTTATAATTATGAAAATTTAATTTTTAAATTAAATCATCGTTTACACAAAAATATATCGATTTTAATATTATAACTGTTCTTATAACAATTTGAAAATATTATTAAGGTGTAATAAAATGATAAAGTAATAATTATACAAAAAAATAATTATTTATTAATCAATTTTATTAAAATATTATTACTTTTAAATGGTAATATTAATTATAAAATTATAAATAAACATTAATGTTTAAAAAAATACTAAAACGTAATTTATCATTTCGGAAACACTAAATTTCTTATAATATGATATAATTATTTCAAATATTTATTGATAAGATTCATAATATTTATTTATACTTACATAGCTGAGTTAACTATTCTATTAGTTATGTTACTATTCCTAATGGTCATATTACTATTCCAATGACCAAGTTATTATTTAATTGGTATCAATTCCTTAAATTATTGAAAACCTCTTATTTCATGCATTATTCATTTATAAGACGTTTATTGTGTAATATATGTGATTTTATGTGACTTATACTATATATCATAATTATATGAATGGAAAATTCATTTATAAAATTTTTTATCGTTATATTATCCCCTCCTAAAACAAAATCTTCTTCCAAATCCCCAGAATGTCACCTCATAAAAATATTTGGGTTATTATTCATCAAAATTTCCAAGGGCTCCTACATTACTTCTTCAATTTTATAAAATTTTCAATGTATCTTTACTATACGAGTTGTGTGATTTCTCAACACTTGTTTTTTAGTGTCTAGAATCTGAATATTCTCTTCATTGTAAGATAAATCATGTTCCAATTTTATTCCGTCAGATGTGAGGACATGCATTTGGTTTGGCATGTAAATCCTTACCAAAGATACATAGAACACATTTTGTAATTTAGAAATGAAATGTGGAATTGGAAAATTATAAGTCATAACTTCAATTCTCTCCAGGATTTTGAAAGGTCCAATATAACTGGGGATACTTTTACCTTTCTTTTCAAATATTATAACACAATTCCATGGATATACCTTCAAGGATACATGATTACCTAATTGAGACTCTAAATCCCTCCTCTGATTATTTACATAAAACTTTTTCTTACTTTGATATTCTTTGATTTGGGTTTGAATAGTCTTTACCTTTGATGTCATTTCCTCGACAAGCTCTGGGAATATAAAATTGTTTTCAAAAACTTCATCCCACCAAGTTTGTGTATGACACCTCTTTCCATATAAAGCTTCATATGGTTCTATTTGAATACTTAAATGGAGACCATTGTAGTAGTAAAACTCTAACATAGGTAAATACTGATCCCACATTCCATGAAAAAATACTTTGCATGATCTGAACATGTCTTCTAATGTTTGTATCATCATTTCAGATTTTCCATCTATCTGAGTGTGATAGGAAGTTCTCAAACAGAGCTTAGTATCCAAATATTTCTGAAGACTTTTCTTGAATTTCAATTTACATCAGGGGTCATGATCATAAACAATTTATAGAGGTTCTCTATGAAGTCCTATAGCTTCGGTAATATAGAGTCATGCAAGGTGATCCAGAGAAAAATCCTCCCTTATAGCAAGGAAATGTGAAAATTTGGTAAGTCAATCAACAATTGCCCATTTTTCATCATTAATTCTTATTGTTTTTTGTAATACAGTGAACAAACACAATGTAATTTCATCCTATTTCCATGTAGGAATAGGAAAAGGTTGCATAAATCCTCTAGGATGTTTTCTTTCATCCTACACTGATAGACAGACTAAATATCTTGATATATAATCAGCAATTTCCCAATTTGTATTATCCCACCAAAAATGTTACATCAAATATACATACATCATAGTGAAACCAAGGTTTATAGAAAAATTATAGATATGTTAATCATACAATAACTCTTTTTTTAGCTCTGGTATAGAGGTAACACAATGCATTTTCCCAAATTTCAAAATTCTATTCTCATAGACGATGTCTTCCAACATCTCATCTTTCGAAACATTAATTTTCTCCTGAAAATTTTCATCATCAGAGTGAGAAATTTAATTCCTTTCCAATAAATATGGTTGGGCTATAGCCACCCATGCTTAACATTCAGGGATATTACATAATTTTAGATGAATATTCTATACATTAAAAAAATACATTCCAGAAGTCCGTAATAGTTCAGTGTCTTTGGAAACATGGAAACAAAATCATCTATCCTGGTGAAAGATCTTTAGCATCTCCCCTAAATATCTCCACCTTTAGTACTTATAAAAATAATCTTTCTTCATAAACATGAGAATGGAAACATAAGAAATGGGTGATCTTAGATACTCAGTAAGGATAAACAATGGAGACATGTAAGCATAAAGATGAACATAGTAGTATGATTACATGATCGTAACATTAGGAGATCGTACCCTGCATATCAATGTTTATAAACATGAGCTATGGGATAAATATTTGTAGCCCCTAAGACATGAACCCCAATGAAATAAACATCATGATTCATGAAATCATAACTAAGGAATAAGACATAGGATTTGTGGAATAAATATAAGACAAGAATCATTTATGTTAGGGATAC
The DNA here is from genome assembly GCA_963277665.1 of Viscum album. Classification (NCBI taxonomy): domain Eukaryota; kingdom Viridiplantae; phylum Streptophyta; class Magnoliopsida; order Santalales; family Viscaceae; genus Viscum; species Viscum album. The sequence continues at coordinate 478,682,050 of OY728130.1, read as the reverse complement.
CTACCATGACCTTTATAACAAGTTAGGCTTGTGCTACGACCCGTGTACCTACATTGGGCTTGGGATAAAAACTTTTGTTCCCACATTCTCTTAGGATTGGGCTACAACCGATGTACCCTCTTATTTTCATGCTTGGTCTACTACCCGGGTACCTACATTGGTCTTAGACTAGCAACCCCGGTACCCACATTCTTTTAGGCTTTGGCTACAACCCATGTACCTTCTTGTTTTCAATCTTGGGCTACAACCCATATACCCACTTTCATTTAGGCTTGTGTTATAACCTATACACCCTCTTTCTTTTTGGGCTGGGGCAACAACCCAGACACCCTCTTTCATTTTGGGCTTGGGATACATTCCAAACACCCTCTTTCTATTCGAGCATAGGATATGCCCCATGTACCCTTTGATCTCATATAAAACATTTCATTACCCAATGCATTGGAGGGAGATATAGGACCCACCATTCTCAGAGTAAAATCATTCACACATGTTCCATAAGATAACATAACTTACATCATATCATGGCCCATAAAAAGATATAAGTCTTATAAACATCAAATTATGACCCATAAAATGAAATGGGTATCATTAATATTTCATCACATCATAACCTATGGAAAAGACAATGGCTTCATAACCATTTCATCAAAACTTTACCCATGAAAGAGAAACAGATTTCATAAACCTATAACCCATGAAAGAAAAACATGTTTCATAAAGACCGTGACAATAAGAATGACCCATTCATAGGAAGGATATGAATTGAACCATTAGAGAACTTCCAAAAAGGCATGATTGACATAAATGGATGTCATATTTGATGGAAAATAGTTTTGAAATATCTTTCAAAAATATTTCTAGAGGATACTATCCTTTCTTCTTTTAAAAAGTTTTTTTAATACATAAAACCATTTAAAAATCATTTTCTCAAAATATACCATGAAAAAATATAAAGAATACTTGAAACCATACTAAAAACATTTTTTATTTAAAATTACTTTTAAAACAATTTATTAAAGATTATCCTATTAAAAATTAAAATGAATCTTCAAAGGAATGACAGTGGTTAAATCTGTACAAGTTGTACGAAGTAAAAAAAACATTCCTTTTACACGGTAAAATGGTTGGAAGGAATGCCTCGTTCGTAATGCGTCAAGAAGATTCACTTGAAGAAATTGGTAAAAGATAAAAGTGGAAAAAATTATTTAAAAAATTCGAGTATAATGGTATAATATTCTTGGAGACCCTTTTTAGAAAAGATAGATTTCTAACCAAATAAAGGGTAAAGTCGGGCTTTCCTAAAAACACTTTCATTGCTATATTATATATCAAAGAGTAGAATATGGAACTAATATATAAGTATATCAGGAAATAACAGAGGAGAAGGAAACTCATGAATATTCTTGAAGGATGGATTATTATATTTCATCAAGGGAAGCAATAACATAAAAAATCTTGCCCTACGGGAAAATGGACATTTTGTGACGGGTAAGGGGCCTACCACAAATAACCCGTCGGAGGGGGTTATTTGCGACGATCTCATTGTCTCGTCACAATTAGTAGGAATTTTCGAAGTGGGGTAAAAGCCTATCGTAAATGGTTTGCTGTGAAATACGCGCTAAACCATGGGCATGGGTGTTTTGACGGGTTTCTATTCCCGTCGTAAATGCTCGGCGGTGGTTTTTAGTATTTGCGACGAGATACTTGTCTCGTTGCAAATAGTATGTTGGCAGGTAACCATTTGCGATAGGTCCTATTGAAAATAATTTTTCCCGACCGACTGTAATAAATGTGTGCATCGGGAATTTGGGACATGCTTACTATTGCAAATAAGCCCGTTGAAACTACTTTAACACATATATACTAATTCTATTTTTCCTCTCATTCTACTTCTTTCTCAACATCTCTCTCTATCTCTTCTGAAAAAAAATTCTTCTAAATTTTTTCATGGTTTAAACTTTTTAAGCGGAGCATAATCTGGGACTTTTATACGCCGAAAGCTTTTGTTTCAAGGTATTTATCTATTATTTTTATTGTTTAGTTAATTCATTTTATTCTAAATTATTTAATTTTTTTAGTTATATGAAATTGAATTACATAAGAATTAGATATTTGTTTTTTCAGTATTTATTTTTAGGAATAAATATGTCTAACTGTTAATTATAAATAATTAGTAATAAATTTTAATAATTAGTAATAAATTTTCATAATTAGTAATAAATTGTAATAATTAGTAATATATTTTAATAAATAGTAATAAATTTTAAGAATTAGTAATAAATTGAAATAATTAGTAATAAATTGAAATAACTAGTAATAATTTGACATAATTTATAATAATTAGGATTAATTACTAATAATTAGGATCAATTTGTAATAATTAGGATTAATTAGTAATAATTATGATTAATTAGTAATAATTAGAATTAATTAGTAATAAATTGTAATGATTAGTAACCAATTGCAATGACTAATAATAAATAGTCCTGATTAGCAATAAACTAAAATTATTAGAAATAGTTAGTAATAAATTGTAATAATTAGTAATAAAATATAATAATTAGTAATAATTATTAATAAATTGTAATGAATAGTAATAAATTGTAATAATTAGTAATAAATTTTAATAATTAGTAATAAATTGTAATCATTAGTGATTAATTGTTATCATCAGTAATAAATTGTAATATTTAGTAATAAATTATAATAATAGGTAATAATTTATAATAATTTGTAATAATTTGTAATAATTTCTAATAATTAGTAATAATTAGTAATAATTAGTAACAATCAGTAATAATCAGTAACAAGTTGTAATAATTATTAATAATCAGTAATAATCCTTAAAAATTTTGTAATAATTAGTAAGAATTAATAAGAATTAGAAATAATTAGAAATAATTAGATATATTTAGTAATAATTAGAAATAATTAGTAATAATAAGTAATAAATTGAAATAATTAGTAATTAATTGAAATAATTAGTGATAAATTGAAATAATTAGTAATAAATTGTGATAATTAGTAATAAGTTGGAATAAATAGTAATAATTGGTAACAATTAGAAATACTTAGTAACACTTTAGATTAATTAGAAATAGTTAGGATTAATTATTAATAATTAGGATTAATTAGTAATAATTATGATTAATTAGAAATAATTGGGATTAATTAATAATAATTTGGATTAATAAGTAATAATTAGAATTAATTAGTAATAAATTATAATGATTAGTAATAAATTGTAATGATTAATAATAAATTGTAATGATTGTAATAAATTGTAATCATTGTTAATAATTACTAATAAATTGTCCCAATTAGTAAAAATTAGTTCGAAATTGTAATAATTAGTAATAAATTGTAAACAATATTAATAATTTGTAATAATTTTTAATATTTTGTAATACTTAGTAATAATTAGTAATAATCGGTAATAATTAAAAATAATCAGTAATAATCAGTAATAATCAGTAATAATCCATAATAATTTGTAATAATTTGCAATAATTTGTAACAAATAGTAATCACTAGTAAGAATTATTAAGAATTGGAAATAATTATTAATAATTTGAAATATTTAGTTATAATTGGAAATAATTAGAAATAATTAGAAATCATTAGAAATAATTAGCAACAATTCGTAATAAATAGTAATAATTGGTAATAATTTTTAATAATTAGTAAAAATCTTTAATAATTAATAAAAAATTAGTAATTACTAATAAATTTTAATAATTAATATTAAATTGAAATAATTAGTAATAAATTGAAATAATTAATAATAAATTTGAAAAATTAGTAATAAATTTTAATAAATAGTAATAAATTTTAATAATTAGTAATAAATTGATATAATTAGTAATAAATTGAAATAATTAGTAATAATATGAAATAATTGGTAATTAATTGAAATAATTAGTAATAAAATGTAATAATTAATCATAATTATGATTAATTAGTAATAATTAGGATTAATTAGTAATAATTTGGATTAAATTTTAATAAATAGGATTAATTAGTAATAATTAGTAGTAATTAGTATTCTTTAGTAATAAATTTTAATTATTAGTAATAAATTAAAATAATTAGTAATAAATTGTAATAATTAGTAATAAATTTTAATTATTAGAAATAAATTTTAATAATTAGTAATAAATTGTAATAATTAGTAATAACTTGTAATAATTCGTAGTAAATTGTAATAAATTGTACTAAATTGTTAAAATCGGTAATAAATTGCAATATTAGTAATAAATTTTAATAATTAGTAATAATTTGTAGTAATTAGTAATAAATTGTAATAATTAGTGGTAAATTTTAATATTCAATAATAAATTGTCATAATGAGTAATAAATTGTAATTATTTTTAATAAATTATAATAATTAGTAATAAATTGTAACAAATAGTAATAAATTTTAATAACTTGTAACAAATTGTGATAAATTATAATAAATTGTAATAAATTGTAGTAATTAGTAATAATTACTAATATTTAGTAACAATTAGTAATAAGTTGTAATAATTAGTAATTATTAGGGTTAATTAGCAATAATTAGTAATAATTAGGTATAATTAGTATTAATAATATTTAATTTGTAATAATTAGGATTATTTAGTAATAATTTGTAATAATTAGGATTAATTTGAAATAATTAATATTAACTTGAATTAATTAGGATTAATTAGGTTAAATTAAAAGAAAATTATAAAATTTGGTACCAATTAGTAACAATTAGTAACAATTACTATTAATTAGTAACAATAAGGATTAATTAAAAAACGATTAGGATTAATTAGAAGCAATTTGGATGAAATAGAAATAATTATGATTAATTAGTAATAAATTGGAAGAAATTAGAGTACACTGTTAAACTGGAACTATTTATAGTGGATTGGCAGCATTCCTTTTGATCGACATCGCCACACCTTGCGACACTCTCCCACTAAAATGAGTATGAGAATTCTTCTTCGACATACGTCGAAGCAAGTTTTTCAAAGTGATTTATGTCGAAGAAAGTTTCAAGGAGGTGAGATGTCAGACAAAAGAGGCTCTTGTGTCTGATGAATCATAAACTTGCATACAGGGAATAAAAAACAGTGAATAGTGGTGTTTTCTTGAGAGTATCTCATCATAGAGAAACAGAAGTTTACTTTTATGTCATGATAGAATAAATCATTGAACTATGTTATTTAGGAAAACATTACATAGAAATGTTTAAATGTTAGTCGTTGGATACTGAGAGAGGCTTGTGTTTTAATATGATCCACAAAATCGTTGATATTTAAAATAAAAGTATTCTTGAAGTAAATGAACCATTTTTATTATCTCATAAGTCACATAAATTTTATTATGCAACTTACTATGCTACATAAAGGGAGTTGGGTGATTTTTTGAGCATATTAAAAATTAAATTTTGAGAGAATAAGTTTATTGAAAGTGAATGTGGTTTTGATGAAGTGCAAGGGATTGAATTCTTTCAAGAGACTACTCTAAATCTTTAATTTTTACTAAGAGACACGAATATCATTGATGAAACACCACACTTAAGGTCCGATGATGATGATGATGATAATGATGTTATAACTGAATTTGAAATGAAAATAGATAATGAAATAGGAACTAATATGGAAATTGATGATGTTGAGGAAGAAGGTAAGACATTCACATCGACAACTATGAAGTTGAGGATGAAGATGGACATTGACACAGTTAAATGATGGTTATAATCATTTATAATATATATATCTATATATAATAGTTATTTTCAACTATTTTGAAACAAAAATCATTTCATGTTTCACCTACATGAGGATCTGTATCTTTAGTTGTAGGAGGCCGATCTACCTTGGAACGAGCAGGATGTTAGATCATCTAACCCTCAGACTCCTGGTGGTTCAGGGGGCACTCAGAGGGGGCATGGTATTACCTGAATAATGATTCCCTACCCTATCCTTGAGCGATATACACATCTTGGGTTCGATCCACGCAAGTAGAGGTATGTTTGCTTATTTATTTTTGTTAGTTTTCATTAATTTATTTATATTTTAATTTTCTGATTAATTGTTTTTTTCATAGCTTTACGCATATAGGTGTTGGACAGAGGAGTGCTATATTGCATAATTTTTTTTGATGCATGGGTGTTATGGGATCAGATTATCATTGACGTACAACATCACATGTTTGATTATTGGATGGTACATAAATAAATAATATTTATTTTGAAATTAATTTATTTAATAACTTGATATAATAAATTATTTGTAGGGTTTAGGGTATCCCATTGATGGGAGCAGGTCTCAGGATATCTGGAAGGCATGGTAGGGAGCTATGTGTCAGCGTTGCACTTCGTTTTTCTAGAATTAGAAAAAGAAAGCAATGAAGAAAGCCTGAATGGAAAATTTTGATGAGACATGTCACATACACCAACCAGATTATATTTCATATTTGGTTTGGGATGGATTATGTACACACTAGTTGTGTAAGAGGATTCAAAGTAGATCATCAGTAGGTCGGGAATATCGGGGGAGACCAGAGGTGACTCATCGAGATGGTAGTCTTACATTCAGTATGCATAGAGCACATATTGTAACTTCCTAACCCCAGATGATCTTAGTTGGTTCCTCATTTTATTACATTTGAATATATTAAAGTAAGATTCATCCCAAAGGACATATCATTTTAGAAGACTTGGAAACAAGTTGCATTCATGATTTCAAAATTATAACTCAAAACAAAAACCAACATAATAACTTCAACAACAAAAAAATAACATCATCTAACAGATTAACCATGCAATTCATTCATAGTATAATCATCCTTTTAACCTAGTAGGATAAGACATACGAAATGGGGCAGCTCAGATACACAGTAACGGTAATCAATACAGCATATGATTTCATAAACATAAACATAAACATTAGGCATGGTGAATAGATTAAAACACATGCTTTTAAAAATAAACATAAGAAGAATATGGTAGGAATATGGGATTAGTAAATATTTCAATAATAAAACATATTCATGGTTATTCTACTATTTTAATATTCACATGAACATTCAATTACTCGTTTCATAAAGAGGGAATACATAATGAGGGACATCATAAAAATACTATCAAGGCCTCATTCCCTGACTATAAATATCCATTTTGTAAAGGCCTCATGCTAAGACCATTGTTTGTCTCATGAGACCTACCGATGCAAAGAGGGGATATTGAGGGCCCCACACAACAATTAATAAGTCCAATGCATTCCTCTTATGAATGTGGATAAACATAAACAACATATACAATTATATTGAAACTAACATATGAAATGTAAATAACTTTCCCCACATATAAACCCTAACCATTTGAAGTAAATTACTGATTGGTCTCATGATAGAACATATGTATTCAAACTAATCAGACACCATTCAACAACATATTATAGATGGTATCATAAGATATAATTCTCTATAAAATACAAGATTCATCATAGGATGTTTACATAAATAAAGATGATTTTAAATGAGATCATTAATTAATTGTTGATAAAATAATATTTAATAATTCAAAAGTGTTTCATAGCACATTGAAACATTCAAACCATAATCCCTTAGAATATCAGGAAAATAACGAGAAACATAAAATGATATAACAAGGGTATTTACATACAGAACATGAAAGTAATATGTGGTGAATAAGGCATATATCTCATAAAATTTAATGTGAGGTGAGAAATAAATTCCTAACTTTGGAAAGAAGAGTTCTTTTGGAAAATAATTTTTATATGAAATATATATGGTTTTAAACATGTATATCGCAGAAAAAAAATTTAGGGGCATTGAGATTACGTTTTAGAAAAAAATGATGCCCCAATGAATTAAAATCATGTAAAAAGTGTTTTAAAAGAATCATTGGAATTAAAACATTTTAGTGCGGTTTGACGAATCCATTAAAGATATTTTAAAGTTAAAAGGAATATTTTATTTCATAAACTAATAAATGAACCAAAATATATTTTTCATGTTAAAATGTGTGATTTTAGAAATATAATTCTGGATTAAAACAGATTATAGAGTAAACATAAAAATGGGTAAGAATTCAGGAAGTTCCTTTAATCAATATTCAATTTAAGAATAATTTTTTAAGTATTCTTTTAAAAAATGCAACTAACCATAAAATAAAGAAGGATCATGAATGGTACACATATATAAAAATTAATATATAATTTATTATTCGTATCTAATAATAAATGATAATTTCATTTGGTGAGTAGAGAATAAGAGCAACAAGAATGAAAACGGAGGTTCGGGGAGAAAATACTTATAAATTTGTAATCAATTGAATCGAACAAACCAAAATTAATAATCATAGAATGAAAAATTTAATATCATAAAAAATGATATTAGTTATATGAAACATCAATGGGTAGTATACATGCACCATACACAAGTAATAGTTGGGAATACAGAATATCTCCCAAAAAATGAAAGTGAGATGAATAAATGCCTTACAAACATTTCAGCGTGGTAATAGGTATTATTTTGAGGGATTAATGAGAGGTAAAGGAGTGTCCCATAATTTATTTATCATAAGGGCTGTATGTGGGAGGTGATAAAACATACCCCATCATTAGGAATTAAGAATAAAATGACACAACATTGGGGGGATTCTTGAATAAAAGTGAGATAGAGGACCCCTTACCTTTAATCTTAGAGTGTTCTTATCTTGATCTTAATGACCTGGATAACCATATTTGGTTCATTAATTAAAAATTTCATAACAATTTATAAATTTATTTGTTTTATTATTAATTCATTAGGTTCATTCATGACCTTATATATTTTCAATGAATTCAATTTCATTATTCATGAGTGCACGTTTTCATAATATTCATGACCGAGTCACTTATAAAAGAGTATGGTAGTTCAAATAAGATGGGAGTTGAAGTCCTGAATTGATTTTATAAGTTATTAATTAAAATTCATTAGATTATATGGTTATAAATTTCATTTGGTTATTTGGAGTGAAATTGAATAATTATATAAAACATTAATGATAAATGATGTGATTAATTTTGCAATTTTCTCATAATTACCTTGTTTTGTATTATTATTTTACATCATGAGTGCATTAGGATTCCAAAACATTAAATAAGACAAAATAAATATATAATAGTCTGGTTTAACCATAAAATTGGTTTTATTCCTAGATCTATATATGTTTACTCAAATTGAAATCATTGTCGTCCTTGAATGTGAATAATCAACAGATCTCAGACGATGTTTTATTTTTATCATAAATGATGGGGAAAGGAGAGATGAAGATGAATTATAAAATTAGCATAAAAACTCCCAGTACCTGTATGGTAGTAGATTTTACATACCATTTGGATGACAAGAGGTTAGGAAAGAAAAGTTAACCAAGGAACATGAAAATCAAATAAAAGAAAAGAGAAATTTTACCTCTTGAATTAACCTTCCTTGAGAGCCGCTTAAGGTAAAAGAATTTGGTATTTTTATGAGACAAATGGGTTTAGGTCATGGGGGAGAAGCTTGGGAGGATATTAGGGTAGAATTTGGAAAATGCACCAGGCTTTATAGGAGTGATGATAATATGGTTTAAGAGGTGGTATTTATAGTGGAGGAGAGGAGGGGTTTTTTAATATTTAAACCATTAGTTTATTGTTTTTACATAATACAAGTAGTGGTAAGGATTCCATCACTAAAAATACTAATATGTGCAAGTGAGTTCGAACCATTGGTACTTACATCCACATAACATCATCAATAACTCAATAAACCTATTATTTATCATTTATTGTAAATAATCTTATTTTATTATTCACCAAAAATTATTGTATTTCAGAAAAAATCCAAAAAATTCCATAACCATTTTCTGATGTGTAGAATTCATAAATTAATTCCATTTTTCAAAAATAATTTTATAAATATGAATAATTTAATTTTTATTTAAAATCATAATTTATTTGAAAAATATTGTTTTTAAAACATTTATTTACTTATTCCAAAACATCGATACATCATACATTCGCTTAAATCCTATATATATACTATCATAGGTGGGGTTACTATTCATAAGGTTATTTCACTCTTCATAAGGGTAACATTACTATTCATAAGGGAATGTTACTATTCAAAAAAAAATTAATTTGGTCATATCAGATACTAAATAACTTACTAATCTCAACTCTGTATGTGAGATTATAGAAATTAAAATCATACGAGTGGTAAAATTATAGTTACTAGCTAGGTTATAAAAAAGTGGTTTTTGTAGAGACTCAGTTGTTCATTCATTCAATATTAAATTTATTTTAAAAACCCTAGGGTGTTACATATCCCCTACTTACAAAAATTTCTTCATCTAAATATGTTATTTCACATTGAAAGTCATTCGTTGTTACTTGAAATTTTTCTTTTGAAAAACCCATATCTGAAATAGGGTTAATAGAATATCCTCCTAAAAAGAAGTTTAACAGAAAAGTGGTGTTCAAAATAATAATAATATATATACATATATATTATTCTTTAAATGGAGTGACATTGATTGGAATTTAAAACATAGGAATATAAGAAAAAATAAACAATAAATTTGTAGTGATATGAGACACTTTTAGAAGAATGTAGATTACCACAAAACCATAAACTACAATTATGAAAAATTTCATTAATGTTATCAAAGATTATGATAACATAACAACATATATGACTCTTTTTGTAGAGTTGATGGATTATTTCACTCTATAAATGTATAAATATATGTTTATATTTCATAAAAATGATCTTATCATTTAATTGTTCTTTGAACTACCTATACTTCATCTCTTAGAATAAGTTCCATCATGTGGTGTCATTAACCTATGAAACATCATACAATGATCAATATAAACCATTTCATAAATGGTTTAACATTCCAAAATATCAATATCCAATACATTAGATTCATTCCCATTCTATTTAATACTATCCAATTTACTTTATACATATATATCATCTATTTATTCTGAAATTAAGATCTCAATATTATAAACATAATAAAAGTTTTCTATCCCTCGACCATATATTTCCCAAAGTTTGGCCTTCTACTAAGTCAATTTTCATTAGTATAATTCATCATATGGCCTCAAATACTTGATGAAATAGTATTTCAGTAAATAATCATATATTCCATAACTCTTATAACAAATACATTTCTCATAAAATATTCAAATGAAAATATTCTTAATGATACATATTAATCTTTCTACTTAATCTAAAACATTATCATAACTTGAACAATATCTAGTAACATAATTTGGGGAATATTCCTTTGACCCTTGGGAAATTGATTCACACAGTATCCCATATCCTTGGAGTTAAAAAATTGTATATCTAAATCCTTTTTCTTACCCCTTCAATCACGAAATTGGTGTCCTTTTTACCCACAATTATAACAAACTCTCATTCCTTTCAATCATTTACCAGGATGACTCTTTCCATAGTTATCACATGTGGGAAAACCCTTCTTTCCATTCTTCCCTTTATCCATATTTTTCTCTACCATCCTCTTCTTCTTTTTCATCCCTTCAAATCAATAGGACTCATAGAATTCTTAACATACCTTGTTAACACATGATACTATTTCCTCATATGATGATGAAACATGGGAGACTATATTCCCTTGAAACTACAGCTTAAGACCATTAGATATATGATCCTTTGAACACTTTGCATCATATAAATTGGTGATGTTCTCATTCCTTCTGCTAGGTTCAATTTCTATTCAATTCTATATAATATATTACCTCAGAAAATTATGAAATCTCTATATCTCTAAACATTGTATAACAACTAACATAAATTTATGCTTCATAAATCCTATAACCATATAATTTTGTTAATTTGGGAAAATAAATCCTTCATAATGGTTTGTAATAAGATAATGAATTTACCAAAGCATATCTCTGAGGATTTTCAATCCAATACTATAGCAAGGCCCATTTTCGTATACCAGTTCCCATTTGAGTCTAGCTCAAAGCTGTGTTTTTCAGTTTTACCCCTTGATACATCTGTGCCAGAGCTACCTCTGCTTATTAATATAGATATAGGGATGTATCTTCTTGATAAACCACATAATTTATTCCTAACCAAAATTCTAGGATGTCTTTTTATCCGTATCCCCAAAGTTTATCTTAGGGTTTTGTTTACTATCTACTTTTTCTATATATAGTTTTCAAGTTTTCTACAAAACTTCCTCTGATACCAACTATAATACCCCAAACCCATAATCTCAGAGTAAATGACTTAATTTATTAAATTTGAATATATAAAAGGATGATGTATCTCTAAATCTAGGTCAGTTTTGTAGTATGGGAAACAAGATATATACAAGTGTTCAAAATTACAACTCAAAACTAAAAACAACATAATAACCTCAACCGAAAATCCCATAATCTAGTAGATTAACCCAACAATTGATTCATAGTATAATCATCCTCATAACATGGAAGTTAAAACATATGAAAGGTGTGATATTAGATGCTTATCATGGGTAAGAAACACAATGGTAGATTTCATAAACATAAACATTAGGCATGATGATTAGCTAAAAACACATGCCTTTAAAAATAAACTTAAACATAATATGTCGGGAATATGAGATGAGTAAATATTTCCATAATAAAACATATTCATGGGGTTTTTACATGTCTAATATTAACATGAATATTAAATTAATATTTTTATAAACACATAATGCATAATTAGGCGCATCATATCCATACCGTTAAGGCCTCGTTCCATGACCATAAATAACTATTTTGTCAAGTCCTCGTGTCAAGACCATAGTTTGTCTCATGAGTCCTACCGATGCACCGAGGGTCTATAGTAGGCCCCACATGACAATTACTAAGTCCAATGAATTCCTCTTAAAAACAAGGATAAAAATAAACAACATATACATTCATATTTAAACTATCATATGAAATGTAAATAACTTTCCTCAAATATTTAACATTAACACTAACCATTCGAAGTAAATTGGTGAATAGTATCCAGATAGAAAATCCACATTAAAAATAATTATAAACATTTAAAAATTTATTTGATGATATAATAAGATATAAAAATATATGAAACACAAGATTAATCAATTTATTTTGACATAAATAAAGATACCTTTAAATGAGACCATTGAAAAATTGTTGAGGAAATAATCCTTTGACATTCCAAAGTGTCCAATACCACCATGAAAAATTCAAATCATAATCCCTTAGAATAGAATGAGAATAAGGAGACTCTTGATATGATATATGAAGGGGAAGTAAATACAACACATTCAAGGAATAAGTGGTGAATAAGGCATATATCTCAAAAAATCTAAAGTGTGTTGAGAAAAATATTGTTTACTTTGGAAAGAATAGTTTTTTTGGAAAATCATTTTTACTTTTCATAAACCTTGTTGTAAAATATTATATTCCAGAAATGAAAAGGGAAGTATGTTGAGATTAAATTTTAGGCTTTAATTATGTACCACTGAAGTGAAATCATGTAAAACATGTTTTTAAAGAAGCTTTAGAAATTAAACATTTTAGTGTGGTTTAAAGAAATCATTAAAGAGATTTTAAAGTGAAAAGGAATTATTTCCTTCATAAAACCATAAACAAACCAAAATGTCTTTTTCATGTTAAAATGTTTCATTTTATAAAGTTAATTCTGTTTTAAAAAAGATTGTATAGTGAACTTAAAAATATGTAAGAGTTCGAGAAGTTCCTTGAATCGAGCATGCATTTCAGAAGAAGTTTTGAACGATTATTCTAAATTATGTAACTACCCATAAAATAAAGAAGGATTATTATTGGTAGACGTATATATAAAATTGAAACTTAATTTATGTGTAGTACTTAATAATAAATAATAATTTCATTGAGGTGAATAGAGAATAAGAGCAACATGAATGAAAATGGAGGTTTTGGGAGAAAATACTTATAAATTTGTAATCAATTGAATCGTATGCCCAAAAATTAAAAATAATGAAAGGATATATTTAATATCATGAAAATAAATATATTCATGATATGAATCATCAATGGGAAGTATTAATACACTATACACTTGTAATAGTATTGAATATGAAATATCTCACAAAAACGGATGTGAGATGAATAAACGCCTTACAAACATTTCGGCGTGGTAAATGGTGTTCTTTTGAGGGATTCCTGAGAGGTAAATGGGTATCCTATAATTTTATATATAATAAGTGAAATATGAGTTGGGTGTGAAAACATACCCCATCATTATTAATTAAAAATAAAAGGAAGCAACATAAGGGGGATTCTTGAATAAAAGTGAGAGAGGATCCCTTACCTTATATTTGAGGGTGTTCTTCACTTGATCTTAATGACCAGAATAACCAAATTAGGTTCATCAATTATAAATTTAATAATAATTTTTAATTTTCGTTGGTTTATTATGACTTCATTAATTTTATTAATGTCCTTTTATATGGATTAAGGGATTCAATTTCATTGTTCACGAGTGCTCGTTTTCATAATATTAATGATCAGCTCACTTTTAAAAGAGTATAGTAGTTCATGTAAGATGAGAGTTGAAGTTCCGAATTGATTTTATATGTTATTAATTATAATATTACAAGGTTATAAAATTCATTTGGTTATTTAGAGTGAAAATTAATCATTATATAAAACATTATTGATAAATTCTTGGATTAATTTGGCGATTTTTCTCACAATTAACTTGTCTTGTATTATTATTTTACATAATGAGTGAATAATGATTCCAAAACATTAAATAAGATAAAATACATATATAATTGTCTAGATCAACCATAAAAATGGTTTCTTATCTAGATTTTAAGAAGGATAATCAAATTCAAAGCATCATCATCCTTGAATGGGATAAATAAACACATCTTAGACGATGTTACATTATTAGCATAAATGATGGGGAAATGAGAGATGAAGATGAATTATCCTATTATAATAACAACATCCCAGTATATGTATGGTACTATAGCTTTCATACCATTTGGATTAGGTGAGTTTAGGAATGAAAAAAGAACCAAGGAGCATGGAAATGAAAGAAAAGAAAAGAGGAATTTTACCTCTTGAATTGAAATTCCTTGAGTACCTCTTAAGGTAATAGTATTTGGTATTTCTATGGGGCCAAGGGATAATGGTCATGGGGGGATCAAGGGAGGAGATTTGGGAAGAATTTGTGGAATATAGAAAGCATGATATAAGTGAGAAGAAGGGGGTGGAAGATGTGGTATTTATATTGGAGGAGAGGAGGGTTTCATAATATATTAATCATTAGTTTATTGTTTTCCCATAAGAAAAGAAATTGTGTTGATTCCACAACCAAAAATAGTAATATGTTCATGTGAGTTCGAAAAATTGGTGATTACAATAGAAAACAATCATCAATGACTCAATAAATTAATTATTTAGCATTTATTGCAAATTATCATATTTTACAATTCACCAAAAATTCAAGTATTTCAGAAACATTCCAAAAATTCACCATAAAAATTTTGTTATCTATAGAATCTAAAAATGAATTCCATTTTTCCAAAATAATTTTATAAAAATGATTAATTTAATTTTCAATTGAAATCATAATTTACTTGTAAAAAGCTTTTTTAAATCATTTAATTACATATTCCAAAACATAGTTACATCATAATTTCACATAAATTATATATATACTATCATAGGTGAGGTAACTATTCAAAAGGGCATGTCATTTTTCAGAAGGGTAACATTACTATTCATAAGGGTATGGTACTATTCACCAAAAAATTAAATTGGTCGTATCATACTCTAAATAAATTATCGATCACAACCATGTATGTCAAATTTTTGAAATTGAAATCAGAAGGGTGGTTACATTATGTTTGCTGGCTTGGTTATACAAAGTATTGTTTAATAGAGACTCAATGTTTCATGTATTCAATGTTAATGTTATTTTTAAAATTCTAGGGTTTTCCACATTCGGTAAGTACATGTTTTTAAATATTGTATATAACTTTAAATGCAAATAGTTATTTTTATATTCATATAGACAGCCCCACAACCCGATATTATGGAGTACAATGTTTATAGGAGGATGTACAGTGATGCAGCCACACGATAGATTATAGGTGCTTTCTAGAGCCATATTGTGGAAAATATAACATTTTTAATGTTTTAAATTTAACTATAAATAATATTATAACTATTTTAATTTGAAATTTCAATTGAAGGAGTTATATGAAGCTCCGAAGTCTCAGACACTTGGTGAGAGTTAGGCTGAGGCCAATCATCTGACCAAAGGCCCCCGATTGGTTGAGGCATCATGGATGCAGGAGGCCGAGTATGCCTTCAAGAAAGGATTGGTTATTGGTATTGGCTCTCGATTGACCCTGGGGGGTTTTTATGGCCCCTCTATGATGTCTGTGTCCAACTCGGGATGAGCTCATAGAGAGTAATCATCATCTCATGAACAGTATGAGGAGAAGCAGTGAGCTCAGAGTGAGCTTATAGAGATTATGAATAGGGATAAGGAGGAGATGCGTTAGTGGAATCAGTAACAGCTAGAAAAGATACTATGACAGCAGCAGCAGGAAGAACAAGATATGCGGGATGAGATACGTCAATAACAGCATCGGCAGAAGTTGGAGTAGATGGAGTAAATGCGACGTCTGACTCATAGTTTAGGGGTTGAGTTCTCTCCACCATCTCCTCTATCTCTTCTAGACGACCCTCCCCCATTGTGATGTATTTTTATTTTATAATGAAACATTTGAATGCAATTTTTTTAAATATTTACTATTTAAAGTTTTAAATAATGAGATTTTTATATAGTTTCAAATATTAAAATTTTTATTATTTATTTAATTAATTTATTTAATTTATTTTTTATTGATTAATATTTTTTTCGAATACTAATGGTTTTATTATATTAATAATATTAATAGTATTATTCCATTAATATTAATAACAATATTATTATATTATTTAATTACTTTATAATTATTTTTATTTTAAAAATATTAATATTATTTTAGAAATAATTTTATTATAATAATATTAATATTATGATTTCATTTATATTAATATTATTTTATATATTTTTTATTATTTTTTCAACTATTTGTGACCGGCCCTTTTCAAATAATAATTAAGACAGTCTGTCACAAAAGGGTTTTTTTATATTTTCAACAGTATTTGCAATGGATCTTCATAAAAAGGTTTTAAAAAAAGAGGAAAACTATTTGAGATGGGGGGTCGGCCCATCACAATAGAGTTTTTTTTAAATAGTCGAACCAATTTGCGATGGGGCCACTAGCCATCGCAAATAATATCTTTTTTGCAACAGACCATCGCAAAAGGTGACATTTGCAACACCCTTTTCCAAAAATGATCCATTTGCGACGATACCCTGTCAAAAATGAGCATTTGCGATGGTATCCCATCACCAATGGCCTATCGCAAAAATCCATTTTTTCAGTAGTGATGTAACGCGATGAGAATGTCTAAAGAAACTCTTATAACTCAGTAACTTAGGATAATACTCTCCATGTACCAAATAAGAAGTTACATTAAGCAGAATATATAATTAAAAGAACAATAGTCGTTTTATAACATGATAATTGTATGTATATACACCTCGAATAAGAGTTTAGGTTCATAAAAAACATGAATCACAAAGAAGGAAAACTGAGACAAAATTGTTTTAGTGACTCGGTAACTTTTAAAAGCTAAACCGCATGGAAGAAGGATCATAAAATGTGAATATGAATACCCAGAATTTAATGTATAAGATAAATATAATATAATCATGGTAATTATACACACCACACAATAGGAAAAAGTGGAGATCATAACATGTATCTCAATGAAATTAAATGTGAGATGAAATCTTCTTACCTTGTGTCTGGAATCTCTCTGTACTCATACAAGATTCCTGTATAATAAGTATAGGTTTATTATAAATTTTTTATATGAAAATATCCTTATACATAATAACTTATATTGTTTTCTTATGACCTTATACTAACTTCTTGTTAACGATCCTATGTTATGTTTTCATTTTAGGTAATATTCGCTTTGTTCTTCGCATGTCTCTTAATTTGTTATCTTGTTGGTCCTTATACATAATTCATGATTACAGAATGTATATCTTGATATAAATATAATTTATATCTAGTATATTAATATTATAATAATTTATAGCATATATAATTATAAAATATTATACGATGTTCCTGGAGACGATGAGTCGTACGTATGGATTAACATAGTTTCTGTTTTAATTGGCGTATTTAAAGAATGTATGTAAATGGTGTACATATATATATATATATATATATATGTATGTATGGATATAAATATATATCATTATTCTTGTATCATTAATATATCATATTTTCATATAATTTCATTATACCCATCCTTAATACATTCCTTATTGTGTGTGAATAAATCACATCGCTTCGAGGGGGCGGTAGTCCACACTTCCTCAAACGAGACTATCGTATTGACACCAAATAGAATGTAAATAAATGTGTGTTGTAAAATGAATATAAAAGATTAAATGAACGTTAAATATAATATATTAAATATATAGATATAGTTTCAATCATAATTTCTACCATGCATTGTGGTAAAGGAGAAATGAACAATCATTGTTTTGTGAGGCAACAATTCACCGTACACATAAATAATTTGTTCAACATCCATTAGATTGAGGTATGTGTAAGTTTAGGTAAGAAAATTTTCATTAACACATTCTAGTATATGTAGGATACTATTTTTTTCACACAAAAATAGAGTAATAATATTATATGGGTGAATAAGGAAAATAATGGAAAGGAGCTTGAGAGAAGACATTGCCTCTTGATCAGTTAACTCATTTAGGTTTGAGCTAAAAGGATTACTAGAAAGGGTTTCATCCAAAATTTATGATTCAAGGTAGAAGGGATGATAATTGGGAAGAAATTTGGGTATGGATTCTATGAAATTTACAAGCTTGAGATTTGTGAGGAATGGGTATAAGTGGTGACCTTTTATACGATAGGAAAATGACTCACACAGATGTTTTGAAAACAATTAGTTGTGCACATTTTCCTAACTAAAATAAGTCTTAAAAACCAAAAAAACACATTAATTGATGTTTTATGGCCGAAATATCAAAATCCAAGTGTTTTTAGACAAGTTTATAGGTCATTTGGGCCCTTAATTTTAAGATTTAGTCCCTAATTAAACTAAATTTTGCCTTAACCGATGTGATAAATTGTAATCACTTTTATTAATCATTTTGGTAAACAATTAACATGTTATTATTATAATCTAAAAATTAAACTAAATGTAATGGTTTATTAGGTATTTTTTAAATTCCAATCACACAATAAGAGAAAATTAGATTAGTGTTAATCCCACATACTAGATGAAATAACATGGTTTTAATGTAGGAAAAAGTTCAAAACATTATTAAGATTGTTTATTCAATTTCAAAGTGAGTGTGATCCTAATGAATATAATTTTACTATTGGATGTAATATTCATATAATTTTACCTTATAACATATTTATAATATAATTTATCATCAATAATAAATTAGATAAAATGGCAGTTTTAAACTAAAAAGCAATATTTCTTACTATTCATCCAAAAAACGATGTTTCTCAGAAAAATACCAAAAATTCACCCTAGAATAATTTTGATGTTTTGAATCCAAAAATGATTTTTATTTTATCTAATTCAATTTATATGTCTTTATAAAATTAATTTTATTAATGAAAGTGATTCATTCAAGTAAACAATATTATTTCAATAAAAGTACTTTACCAAAAATATCGTCTTTCATTATATATATGTTTTATTTATATAAAAAATATTTGAAAGGTATTTATTACTAAGTTTAATGGATATTTTATAATTATATTATTTAAATAATTAAAACAACAAAATGATATGTTTCATAGAAACAAATTATTTCATTCATCATATTCCATGTTGGTGTTTCTTGTAGCGCAAGCCAAGTTGGTATTGCGTGTAGTGAAATCCAAGTTGGTATTGCACGTAGAATAAGAGAATATAGTATTTCATGTGAAATAAATGTTTTACTTAGTTTTTTAATATATATATATATAACACATTCATGTGTCAACTAAAATGAATAATATTGAAAACTTAAATTAATTCTGAAAAAAATAATTCTCAAAATATTAGGGTGTTACTTTCTAAACCCTTAAAATGATATTCTCCCTAAAAAATCATCTGGGTTATCAATGGTTTACTATTTGAAATTTTGATTCATAGAATCCTATTGGATTTGGTGGGATATAACCCACTACTTTGTACTTTATTCATTAATAAATACCTTATCACATCTTGATTGTTCTTCTGTGTGACAATGCATGTGATAATGTCTTAAGGATATTTATTTCATTTATGGGTCATAGAAAATCCCTACTATGATAAGAACTTGAAATTTCTATAACATTGTTATTGAATATATGTTATATGGCCTGATTATGTTATTTGAGAGACATAAATAATACAGTCCATTAAGGGTGGGGACTCAAAAAAAACATTGAGTCACCTTCTCATGGTGTACGCCCTTGGTAATATCCAAGAGGACATTATGAGAATTAGACCGGCCAACAGGAAATCCAAATTTCTTATTTTCAGTGGATTTTCTTATATGTGGACATGTGTATTGGTCCATAGATTTTGTGAATATTATTAATGGGTATTACAACTCGTGCACTTAGGTGTATTGATGAAAACTATGTTGACACACTGTTCATAGGGAGGTAGGATATGTTGGGTGTGTCATGAGTAATACTGCATTAACAGATAATTCGAGAAAGGATTTGTCCCTTCTATTCCGTAATGAAAGTAGATATCTCAGAGCCATTTATGGAATTGATATATCATAAATACATCCATGGTCATGGTATGTAATGGGTGAGTTCAATTCCGGAATGTCAAAGAAAGAATAATCGAGAAAATTGGTTGATGGAACTAGCTTGCAAGACGCTTGATTTGTGAAATCGAGAAAAAATGATTATATTACCTGGTAATCATTTATAGGAGGTGACACATCATTACGGTGTTAACTTCATTCTCTATGGGTGAATTGGAGTGTTACTAGATGCTAACCTTGGACTTTAGACATGCTCTCCATAATTACACTAGGAAAAAGGCCTAGAGGGACATACACTAAGTGTGTCCAAGTATCTCTGTTAAATATTAATTTAACAAGTTGAATTAAGATTATTCCCGATTTTGGTTTAATAATTTGTCATGGATGTCTGACCACATTTATTTAGACACTAGTTATTCCAGATAATATATTGGCGGTGAAATAATATATTTATTAACAAGTAATGGAGCGATATTTATTTGACAAATAAATATCCATTATTCAAGGTTTAATAAATGTGGATGAGGAAATTAAGAAAATGGAAAAACAAAAGTACATGCCATGTATAATAATATATACGCCATGTAAATTGTTCAAGGATTTTTGAGAAATAAAATTATTTATTTAATTAAATAATATTAGGTGTAATTCCCTGGGTTCATGTCAATTAATAATAATATTCAAATGTTTTTATTAGACATGGGGTCTTTTTAAGAATTAAATTAAATGAATAAATGCTTTTGGGTAATTAATTCAATTTACTATTTTATGTAATTAAAATCCCAATTACATAATTCTCATTAGCCTTGTCATTTTTTGGTGGTTGTGCACAACTAATCTAAAAAAGGTCTAAAGCCAAGAGGGACTTTTTTCCACCAAGAATGCTCTCAAGTTACAAGAGAGTTACTCCTCCATCAGATTACTGAGAGAGCTTTGAATACGGCTCTTAGGGAGATTCAATGCAGAAATTGTAAGAAAAGGATCTTCTGTGCTAACACCTATAAATCCCGTTGGCAAAGTCATGAGATACATGGAGCACGTGTGGATCACTGATTGAGGAATCCTACACTTTTTTCTACAATGCAATGACGGATCACATCATATCGTAACCGGAAACATCAACGAAGAGAGAATTCCATCAAGGTAATTATCATCATTTAATTAAATTAAATAAAACTAACATATGATGATCCAATATATGTTTTAGGAACTCCCTTCCTTTCATTATTTCTTCGTTTTATTCCAATGATCGGGAATTTTATTATCATGATAGATCTCAGATTGATCATTGTTAGCTAAAAAATTAATGTTGGGTACACCAACCAACACACTTCCGCTGTGCCCAGAACCTACAAGTGGTATCAATGGGATCTTATCTTTGATTATAATTTTTTTCATTAATGATTTATGAATTTAATAATTTAGTTATTTCAATTCATGTTAATCATTCTGAAAATATGAATCTCGAGATTTATTCCTCTTCGTTGTTTTTCTCGATCACCTTACAGAAATGATCTTTTCATTTAATTTTGATTAAAATAAAATAATAGGATCTCATCCAGAGGTTCCAAATATTCTTGGCCATACAACGCTAGAACACATGACATGTATTCAGTAGTACATGACATGTAGTCAAGATTCAATATATCGAACCAGTTTTCCAAACCAAGCCATGTGTTGGAGTCTTTCTAAGTCCTAAATGACTCTGTGTGTTGACTAGGAACAGGTGGCATGTAGTTTCTAGATTACACATCATGTAGTCCACTAGAAACAATATGTATTCCCTTCAGGTTAGGTGTCGACCGTGTACCCCGCACACGGATTTCCCGGCTGGAAAACGTGAAACGCAGATACTACACGGCATGTGGCCCACTAAACACGTCGTGTACTCTGATGATTTCTAAAGTACATCTTCATTCCATGTCCCTGGGTGTGTACTTTGGAAGGACGGTGAAAGAGAGTACACACCATGTAGTCAGAACTATACACTGTAGACTTATCCAAATTAAGAAGATTTATTAAAATTTATTATAATATTATAAAAATACTTGACATGTGTACAGTAGTGAGGGAGTAAAGATGAGGCACAACATGTGATAGGTGTTTTATATATGTGTGTTTAATTTAAAGACTCTGTAATGTTCATTTATACTCATTGGTTACTTATGAATGGGAATTCACTGGGATTACTCTAATGTATAAGTTACATAAAGAGATAATTTTAAATGAATTTATTTGTTTAAAATTATGATGGATGAGAATCTCAAGGAAATTCTGAAAAGGGTTTATGATAAAAGGATTGATTTAATAAAGATAATTAATTTATTAGAATTTGATTGATCATAAACATGTACAATTAAAGAATTGAATGATCGATTTATTTATGTGTAATTATCGTTTCATGTTTGGATGATCATGATCTAGACCAAGACCTTTTGTACTTGAATCCTTTCTTTTAACTTATTCATTTAAATTAAATGTGTTGTACTGCGAGCCTTCCTCCTCCTTAATATATAGGGCTTGAGTTCCCAAGGTTTCTTTTATATAAAACCCCATTTTTTCCCTCACCTACGAGTGAGATAAAATAATATATAATGATTGGATCTCCCAAGCTAGTGGAGGCGGATCAAGTTAGGAGCCAAGGTAACACCAATCCAAGGAGATACAATAGTGGACAGGTGGAAAGTTGTAAACCTGATCCCCAAAGGTTCAAGGTGTTTCTCCCATAGGTCTTGGGTTAGTTTATCAACCGCTAGATAAAATAACCAATAGAACAATCCCATGATCATACCATTTATTTTATTTCTTTCAATTTTATGGTTTATTTATTGTGGGTGTGTTCTCACGATCACACATTTAGTAAATTAAAAAATCAAGCAAGATGGATGTAAATTAAGATCAGATTATGCATAAATATTATCTTAGACAAGGTCAATCACTTAAGTATATTCGACTTAATATTAACAAGCATGTATCCAAAGATAATAAAATCGAAATTTACGTATAAGGATAAAATCCCTTAAAGAAATATTAAGTCAGTATAGATTTCCATAATCATTGTTAGAATCGAACCATAGTTCAAAGTTCATAACCAACCCTTGTTGGGGTGATTCCAATTATCGAGGAATTATAATTCCTGTTTTTGGGTTCACTTTCCTTGGTTCACATCAAGGGTTGACTGCCACAATATGACTTAGTGTGACCAATAGGAAAAGGTCAAGGAAATAAAAAATAAAAGGGTTTCAGGATTGGGGAGTACACTTAGAGGATAAATGAACTATGAGTTAATGATTTTTGAATAAGGAGTTACTACCTAAAACCCTTCTTGTTTCTTGACCAACCATAGTTAGTGTAATACGGAGGGAAATATGGATCCTTTCCACTAGAATATTCAGGCAACAGAATATTCCAAAGTCAATGGTGAGTGATATTGGATTTAGATAAAATAGTGGGAGACTAATAAGTATTAATATTTTTATTTGTCTCATTTTTATCATGATAAATTACTAAAATCTTTTCTCATATTAATTTTTAGAAACGACAAAAAAATAACTCCAAAAATATCATTTTGAGACATACTTGAGAAAGAAAAACCTACCCACATGCAATAATTTTCGGGAATGGAAGAGGAATTTACCCATCATCCTTCGCCATGAGAGGATATTGTACATGATGGAGGAGCCTATAACAATTGCGCCTAGGAAAGAGGCTAGTAATGAGGAATAATCACTCTATATGAAACTTATGGATGATGCCACATATGTCCAATGTTGTATTCTATCAGCCATGTCTAATGAGATCTTGAAGCAACATGAAAACATAAACACATATAATAAGGTGTCTCACATTAATGACCTCTATCAAGAGAAGGAAAGACATGAAAGATACTATATCTCCAATTCATTTTTTATAACTAATATTAGAGAGTGTATGCCCATCGGGCCTCATGTAGTCAATTGTATTGGCTATATTGAATGAATGGACATCTTAGTGATTAATTTACCATATGATATGCATATAGATCTCATCATATCATCGCTTCCCACAACCTTCTCTAGCATTGTTTTCAACTACAACATGAGAAACAATGAGAAGGGTCTACCAGAAATTCTAACTGTAATTTTCTAGGCAGATCAAAAAATGGGGCGTGACAAACCCAAAGTTATTATGGTGAATAAGAAAAGGAAGGACAAGGAAAAGGGGACAAGGATTCATAAAAGTTCTGAAGCCCTTGACCATCGTCCCTCCAAGAAGGGGAATATCCAGAGGCAGGGTAAGGAATAAGAGGTGGTATGTTTTTCATGTGGAAAGCCAGGCCACTGGAAGAGGAACTGCACCCAGAATCATGGGTATGCTAATGGTGTGCTCATTATAGAGTGTAATCCTTCCATTTCTACACATTAGGTTTTAAATATAGCTTGTGGGGCTCACATATGTTTTCAAATGTAGGAACCGAGTAGATTTGGAATTATTTAAAATAGAGAGGTGGATCTTTGAGCTACCAATGGCACGAGGGTAGCTGCATTTTCAATTTGTGATTACCATATATCATTGACAATTGGGTTTCTTTGGGTTTTACATAACTATTATTATTTTTCTAGTGTTACCCAAAACATAATTTATGTATCATGTTTTGATATGGATAGATTTATTTTCATGAGTGGAAATATGGGTTTTTTCTTTTATAAGAAAAAGATATGTTATGGTATGGGGCATTTAAATAATGGTTTTTATGTATTAAATTACAAAAACCATGTTTTGGAAATCGATAACGAAACAAAATCACATGACTTATACATCACCCAGTTGTGGAATCACTGTCTCGGTCATGTAAATGAGAAGCACTTGAAAAATCTCTTCCAAGATGGTTATTTAGACACTTCTCAGCTAAAACTTGTTGATATATTTTACTCTTGTTTACAAGGAAAAATTTCCAAGCCCCCTTTCGGTGGATAGGGTGAAAAGGCCACAGAGCTTCTAAGATTAGTCCACACGAATGTGTGTGGACCATTTCCAGTAGAAGCTAGAGGTGGATATTCTTAAATCATTACTTTTATCGATTATTTTAGTTGATATGGCTATGTCAACTTAATGAGGTATAAGTCAAATACCTTAGAGAATTTTTAGGAATTCAAGAATGAAGTGGAGACTCGGCTAAGAAAGAAGATATAAAAACTTTGATCAGATCGAGGTAGAGAATATCTAAAACAAGTGTTTATCGACCATTTATGGAAGTTAGGGTTTATATCCCAACTCACTCCTCGTTATACACCACAATGGTATGTTGTTAGTGAAATTATAAACAACACCTTGTTGTACATGGTGAGGTCGATGATGATTCACGTAGATCTTCCATTATCCTTTTGGGGATATGCATTACAAACTATATCATACACATTAAACCGAGTTCCAACTAAGGCAGAAAATGGAATTCCTTTAGAGATATGGAATGGAAAGAAACCCATTCTATCACTCCCACGATTATGGGGATACGAGGAATTTGTTAAGGCCTTCTTAGGCAACAAACTACCACTCGGGGGCGTGAAGTGTATCTTTATATGATATCCCACGTAAACGAAAGGATATTACCTATATAACACATCAAAAAAGAAATTCACTCTCTCTAGACAATCCATGTTTCTTGAGAGGGAGAACATCCTCAAAATGTATTGTCAGAGTAAGATTGAATTCAATGATGTTAATGTTCAATATACATAGGAGTTGGTACAGGAACATGTTTCATAAGTCCTCATGGAAGAGGTTCCAGAAACATAAGTATTGCATACGAGCTCAAGAGATGTAATGGAACTAGAGATATTTGGGTTCCCAGTCATCGAGGACGGTGAATCATTTTTGTTGGAAAATGATGAGCCTCTCTCCTACAATGAAGAAATATATATCTTAGAAGCTAAAAGATGGCGAGAATCTATGAAATCTGAGATTTATCCCATGTATCAGATCCATGTTTGGGTTTTGGTTAATGAGATAGTTGATGTAAATCATATTGGATGAAAAAGGTTATTCAAGATAATGTTGGACATGGAAGGTCAAGTTATCACATATAGAGAAAGTCTAGTAACTGAAGGATTCAAAAATCATCAAGGAATTGACTATGATAAAACCTTATCTATAGTTTCCATGTTTAAATCAATAAGAATAATACTTTCCGTAGTATTTTACCATGACAATGAGATTTAGAAGATGGATGTCAAAACAACATTCCATAGTAGGAACCTTCAAGAAGATTTCTATAGGACACAACCATATGGTTTTGTGACACCAGTTGAAGCCAAACAGTTTTTCAAGTTGAAAAAAAATCCATTTGTGGATTAAAGCAAGCATCCAGGTCAGGGAACATTTGATTTGATAAATCCATAAAGGAATTTGGTTTCATTAAGAACGAATGTGATCCATGTATTTTTAATAAATTTAATGGGATTGTGGTCGTTAGCCTAGTAGTATATGTTGACGAAATTTTACTTATCAGAAATGATGTACCAATCTTACAGTCAGTTAAGGACTGATTAAACAAGTGTTCCTCCCTAAAGGACTTAGGTGAAACAGCCTATATTCTAGGGATCTAGATAATCCATGATATATCCAAGAGGTTTCATGGACTAAGTCAGATAACATATATTAACCACATAAAAAATATACTTATTATGGAACAATCCAAGAGGTGATTGGTTCTAGTATCACATTGCCTACATATTTCAAAGAGAATTTGTCCTTAGACATAATAGGAGAAAGATAGGATGAGTAAGATCCCATATGCTTCAGCTATACGATCCATCATGTATGCCATGTTATGTATCAAGATTGATATTTCCTCTACACTGATCATGGTAGGTAGATATCAAGAAGATCCCGGAGAATAGAATTGGATTGATGTTAATACTATCTTTAAGTATTTGATAAGAACTAATGATATGTTCCTGGTGTATGGAGGAGATGAGTAACCTATCATCAGAGGGTATGTGGATGATGGTTTACAAGAAAGATCAGAACAATATAAAGTTGCAATCAAGATATGTTTTCTGTCTCAA
The DNA here is from genome assembly GCA_963277665.1 of Viscum album. Lineage (NCBI taxonomy): Eukaryota > Viridiplantae > Streptophyta > Magnoliopsida > Santalales > Viscaceae > Viscum > Viscum album. The sequence goes on along the minus strand of OY728130.1, from coordinate 478,654,082 downwards.
AAGAGGAACGGTGAGTTGGAAGAGTTCAAAGTATCCAGTTGTCAATGATTCAACTGTGGTGTCCGAATATATAGTGGCTTCTATTGCAGCCAAGGAAGCTGTCTAGATTTGGAAATGTTTCTATGAGCTTGATGTGGTTCCTATAATTAAATATCCAATCACATTGTATTGAGATAAAACTACAGCGGTGGATCTTGAAAAATAACCACAGTCACATTATCAGACAAAGAAAATTCTTTAAAAGTATAACCTCTTGGGGGATTTCTATCAAAGGGGTGAAGTTTCATGGAGTAGACTATCCATAAAATAGAACTTGGAAGACCCCATAACTAAAGTCCTATCTCATCAAAAGAATCAATATCATGTGAGATCTAGGAGGTTATAGGTTGTTAGAAATTGGTCATAGTCTATGTGGGAGTCTGTCGGAGTTGGTAACCTAGAACCAACTACTTTTTACTTTATTTATTAATAAATACCTTATCACATCTGGATTGTTATTATCTGTGACAATACATGTGATAATTTTATATAGATTTATTTTTCATTAAAAGATCCTAGCAGTTCCCAACTATGATGAGATATTGGAAGATCCATAATGTTGTTCTTGAATAGATGTTTTATGGGCAAATGATCTTATTTAAGGAACACAAATAATACAGTCCATTAGGGGTGAGGGCTCATAAAACATTGAGGCAGCTTCTCTTGGTGTGGACCCCTGGTAATATCCAGGAGGATATTATGAGATCGAGACCCTCCATCAAGAAGTCCACATTTCATAGTGTCATTGGATGTTCCTATCTACAGACATGTGTATTGGTCCATAGAATTTAATATTATTATTAATGGGTATTACAACTCGTGCACTTAGATTTATTGATGAAAACAGTTACGACACACTGTTCGCAGCAAGGTAGGATATGTTGGGTGCATCGTGAGTAATACTGCATTAAAAGATAGTGGGAGAAAGGATTTGACCCTTCTGTTCCATAATAGAAGTAGATATCTCATGCCAATTGATGGAATTTTTATAGACTAAATAAATCTATGTCCACAGTATGAAATGGGAGAGTTTAACTATGGAAATTCAAAGAAAGAATAATCAAGCACATGGGTGGATGAAACTAGCCTAAAACCCACTTTATTTGAGATATTGAGACAAAGGGATTACATTACATGATAAGCGTTCGTAGGCGGTGTCACATCATTGTGGAATTAACATCTTTCTCTATGGGTTCCTTGGAGTGGTTCTAGACACTAAACTTGGAATTTAGGCAAGCTTCACATAATGACACTAAGAAAGGGGCCTAAGGGGTCACACACTAAGGGTGTCCAAGTATCTCAGTTTAATGTTAATTTAAAAAGTAGAATAAATATTATTTCCGATGGTCGATTAATAATTTTTCAAGGATTACAGATCGCTTTTGTTTTGACACTAGTTATTCAAGACAATATATTATGGGAGAAATAATATATTTATTATCAAGTAATGTAGTGATATTTATTTGACAAATAAATAGCCATTATTCAAGGTTAAACAAATGTGGTTGAGGAAATAAATAAAATGGAAAAACAAAAGTACACTCCATGTATTTTAATTTAAACACAATGTAATTTTTTTAAGGATTTGTGAGAAATAAAATTATTTAATTAATTAAATAATATTAGGTGTAATTCTATGGGCACATGTCGAGTAATAATAATAGTGAACAGTTATTATTAGACATGGGGTCTTACTATGAATTAAATGAACTGAATAAATGCTTTCAGGTAATTAATTCATTTTATTATTCTATGTAATTAAAATTCCAATTATATAATTCTCATTAGCCTAGCCATTTTTGGTGGTTGTGTACAAAGGAACTAAAAAATCTCTCAAACCAAGAGATAATTCTTTTTTCCACCAAGAACGCTCTCAAGTTATGAGATAGATCCTCCTCCATTAGATCAAGGAGAGAGCTTTAGAAGAGGATCTTAGGGTGATTGAAGGAGGACATAACAAGTGAAGTCTCTTCCATGATATCACCCATCGATCCCTTTGGTGATGTCTAGAGATACGTGGAGCACATCTCTATCACTGCTAGAGGAAGCCTACACTTGGCTTCTATGAAATAATGATGGATCACATCATATCGTGACTGGAAACATCAACAGAGGGATAATTCCATCAAGGTAACTGTATCCTTTTAATTAAATTAATTATATCCATCGTATGATGATCCTATATATGGTTTTGGGACTCCATTCCTTTCTTTTGTTCTTCATTCTATTCTGAAGATCCTGAATTTTATTATTGTGACTAATCTCAGATTCATCATTTTTAACCAAAACATTATTGTTGGGTACACCCACCAATTCACTTATGATGTGACAGAAACCTAAAAACCCCACATCATAAAAATAGATACTAAAACTTCCCTAAAAAAATAAAATTTGGAACCATAACAGTTACCCATTGTAACATATAACTGGGATTCCACAAAGGATTACAAAGGTTGGGAGTGAGGATTGGAAATCGAGGAAAAGACTAAATCTTTATAGGGGGTGATTGAGTTCATCAATCACAAACAAGTGAATGATCAAAGTAAATATGAGGGCCTCAAAGTCATAAGTCATTTATTACTCTAGAAGCCATTGGTTCAACATAATTTTAAGGTATTTGGATAACATGTTTTTGTATCTCTTTCAAAACCATTTTTAATTCTTGATAAATTTCAATAAAAAAAATTTCATTCTTGTTTTATTCTTAGAAAAATTTACAATACAACCATTACCTCATGGAATGAATGTCCAAAAATTAATATTGATGAATAAAGAAATAAAACACACTTTTAAGGGATATTAAGGCCCATAAAGAATAAAAAGTATAACTATTTGTCTCTAAAAAAATAACATGAACAGGTCTATATAAATAAAAAGTAACACTAATATTTCATCATAAATATTTATTCATTAAAAATAAATACACGTTAATCAGGACATCGCATAGGATAGTGGTTGGTGTGGAACCCTTATTGTCCATTAGTTATGGGTTCAAGAACCACGACCTTGCTAGACTTGATTAGTTATCACCCAATATACATGATATTATCTTCACAAAAATATAAAAGATTTAAATCCTTGAAATAAGGTTAATCACTTATTATCCTTCTAACCATGATTTTCAATAGAAACTCGATTCAAAAATACTTCCTCTAAATCTTAACATAAACATTTCAGGAATGGTTAACCTTATAACCCTTCTCAATGGGGAAATTATAAAAATTTATAAAAAGATGCATGAAGTCATCTTAACACTTATTCCCTTTTATATCACAAAGTATCTCTTGGTTTCCACTTTCTAAACATGTGAATAACCTCATCATATATTCTCTTGAAACATTTTAATAGCCTTAATTACAATAAATAAATTTGAAAAACATGTCATATTCTCTTTTACAATGATTACTAGTTACATCCCATAAATATTAGAAGTTTGAAACTTCATCCTTGATGACATAAACCATTTTTTCAACAATATGTTCTAGGGAAATATGTACCATCCAACTTACTTATTCATATCTAGTATATCTTTATCTAAAAATCATTATATTGGAATCATACATTAATTAAGGATTACCTTCCCTTAATTAAAATATCACCGTTCCATGAAATCAATTTTCTAGTCCATCATAACAATACAGCATATTCTTGTAAATACTTAGAAAAAACATAAATAGAAAAATCCTTACATGATTCACAATTCTTATTTCTAGAATCCAAATACATAAATACTTTAATACTTTAACTTTTATGTTTTGAATGGAAGAGGTCATTACATGGTTTAGAATCAAATCCTTATCTCGGGGCATTATTTAGGGTAATACCCATGTTATCTATAGATAAGAGATTGAACTCTATGTAAATTCATCACTCTATAACCATTGTTCCCACACAAATACCATATTCCCCTCCATTAGAGGTATTCCTGAAGGATTTTAATCCATTCTTCTTGACATGTTGTATGCTAAATATTTTTTCCTCTATGTTCTTTACCATGAAAGTATGTATTTAAATTTTTCAAACATTTATAAATATCCCTAAAGATAACATTGTTAATCATATACTATGATAATTAATTCGGCATAATCGCAATATATGTTTCTCCATTGATCATCCCATTTGACCGCTCATTAGAAAATCATCCATCACTTTCAACATTAATCTAGTTACATATTGTTATTTCCATTGACTAAAATTTTTAGGATTGTGTGATTAATACATATAATAGAATAAAACTACCAAATGATGAAAACAATTACTTATAGGATGAATAATCACGACACCTTCCATAATCTATAGCACCTTAGGTTTATCCTAGGTTATTCACTGATAACTTATATCTAAATAATTCATGGTAGTTTATGAATAGTTTCTAAATTCTAATAACACATCCCCCCAGAGTCTCAAACCAAGTGTGAAGCAAGGCCCATTGTCCCATACCATATTATCTTGATTCAGTCCTGAAACATATTGTCGATGTTGTTACCTGCAGGTACATATGTTGTAGAACTAGATCCACTTTAAGTATCTTGGTAGGGATTTATTTCTTGGAAACCACTCACTCTATCCTTTTACAAGATCCTAGTACATTTTCTTAAACATTATCTCATCCTTATATTTATCCATAAAGACATCCCTTGACATATCTTTAGAAATAAACCAAGGTATCTCACTAAATTTTTCTCGTCCTAAATTCAAAAGGATGACAAAACCATTAATTTGATACCAACTATAGTGATCGAGGCTTAACATATAGGGTTATTACATCATTTTAAATGAATTTTCATTACATTAAAAAAATATTCTGGAGGACCATAATAGTTTAGTGTCTTTGGAATCTTGGAAAAAAATATTCTATCATAGTGAAAGAGCATCAAGATCTCCTATAAATATCTCCACCTTTAGTACTTCTACCTAAAACTTTTCTTCATAACCTAGAGAAAGGAAACATAAAAAAGGGGTGATCTCAGATGCACAATAAGGTTAAACAAGGGAGACATGTAATTATAAACATGAAGATAATAGAATGATAACGTGATCTTAACATTAGGAGATCATATTCTGTATATCAATGGTCATAAAAATCAGCTATGGGAGAAATCATGGATGTTCATCAGAAATGAATCATAAGAAAATAAATTTCATAATACATGAAATCCTAACTAATGAATAAGACATTTGATTTCTAACATACATATAATAATAGAACCTTTTATGTTAGGGAAACCTACAAAGACCTTTGTAACATGTTAGTCTTGGGATGCGACCCGTGTACCTAATTTGGTCTTGGTCTGGAAACCCATATACACACATTCTTTTAGGCATGGGCTACAACCCATGTACCTTCTTGTTTTCAGGATTTTTCTACAACTTCTGTATCTACATTGGGCTTGGGTTACAACCCAAAAACTCTCTTTCATTTTGGGCTTAGGCTACAACCCAAACACCCTCTTTCTTTTCAGGATTGGGCTAAAACCCATGTTCTGATTGAGCTCAATAAATGATATCATTACCCAATTCATTAGAGGGAGATATAAATCCCCCCTATATCATAGTAAAATCATTCACACATGCTCTACAAAATAATAAATCATTCATCACATCATAACCCCTAAAAATATATAGGTCTTATAAACATCAAATTAAGACCCATAAAATAAAATTGGTATCATTAAAATTTAATCACATCATAACCTATGGAAAATATATAGGTTTCATAAGATTTTCATTGAATCATAACCTGTGAAATAGAAATGGAGTTCATAAATAGATAACCCATGAAAGTGAAACAGGTTTTATATGGACCATGACATTAATCCTGATCCATTAATAGAAAGGATATGAATGGAACCTTTAGAGAACATCCTAAATGGAATGAGTAACATAAATTGATGTCATCATACATGGAAAAATATTTTTTAAATATCATTCAAAAAACTTTCTTGAGGAAAATATCATTTCTTCTTGGAAAATGTTTTCTTAATATATAAGACTATTTAAAAATAATTTCCTAAAAAAATACCTTCAAAACATATAAAGAATATGGGACTCCATATTGAAAAAAAATAATTGAAAATTACTTTAAAACAATTTATTAAATATTAAACCTTTGGACATTAAAATAAATTTTCAAAGGATTGATAGTGGGTAAATTTATAAATGTATTATGAAGTAAAAAAACATTCCTTTTACACTGTGAAAAGGATAGAATGAATGCATTGTTTAGAAATCGATAAGAATATTCACTTGAAGATATTTGTAAAATAAAAAAGGGTAAAATTTTATTTAAAATTGTATATTATAATTTTACAATATTCTTAGAAACTCTTTTTAGAAAACATAGATTTCCGACCAAAGAAATAGTAAGGTCCGACATTCCTAAAAATAGTTTCTTAAATATATTATATACCATAGAGTATAATATGTTAATAATACCTATGTATATTATGAAATAATATAGGGTAAGGAAAAAAATGAATATTATTGAGATATAGATCATAATATTTTGTCAAGGTAAGCAATAACATAAATAATCTGAGAAAGAGAAGATATTGTCTCAATAAACTCTTATAACTTGGTAACATGGGATCATACACTCCATCTAAAAAATAGAAATAACATGAAGCTTAATATATCATGAAAATAATTATATTCATGTTATAACTTGAAAAATGTAAGTACATACACCTAAAATAAGACTTTATGTTCATAACAAAATATGAATCTCAAAGAAGGCCAATTGAGACAACAATATTTTATCGATTTGGTAACTTTTGGAGCCAACACCCATGGAAGAAGGATCGTGAAATTTGAGATTAAATTAAATTTTTTAATTATATGATACATAGAATAAAATCATGGGCATTAAATACACCACACAAAAGTAAAGAATGATGACGATAAAATGTATCTCGTGGAAATTAAAAGTGATATGAAATCCCCCTACCTTGTATCTTGACTCGCTCTGTAACAATAAAAGATTGTTGTATAATAAATATATAGTTATTAGAAATATTTTAAAGAAAATTATCCTTATATATAATACCGTAGTTGGTTTCATTATGACCTTATATTATCCTCTGGATAAGGATATTATGTTATGTTTTCACTTTGGGTAATATTCGCTTTATTCTTCGCATGTGTCTTAATTTGTTTTATCGTTAGTCCTTATACTTAAATCAGGATTCAAAAATATATATATTGAGATAAATATCAACTATATCAATTATATTAATAGTATAATAATTTATATCATATATAATTATGAAATTCAATACACCATTTATAGAAACATTTAGCCGTACATACGCATCAATGTTGTTTCTATTTTTATTGTCGCATTGAACCAAAGTATGTAATTGATGTAAATATATATATATATAAATGAATTTATGTATATATGTGTATATATATATATATATGTATATCATTATTCTAGTATAATTACTATATGATATACATCATATAATTTCATTAAACTCATAATTAATAAATTCCATGTGATGTGTGATGGAATCACATCACTTTGAGGGGGTGGTGGTCCACACTTCCTCAAACAGGATTAACGTATTAACACCAAATGGAAAGTAATGAGATGTGTGTTGTAAAAGGAATAATGGATCCTAAATACATATTAAATATAATATATTATATATATAAAAATATTTTTCGTCACAATGGCCACCATGATTGGTGGTAAATGATAAATGAACAATCATCGTTACTTGAGGCTGTAGTTCACCGTACACAGAAACAATATGTTCATCATTCATTAGATGAAGGTCTGTGTAATTGTAGTTCATTAACCGTCCATAAAAAAATAATATTATATAGAGGATATTGGTGTGGCCACACAATAAACAAATGGATATAGAAGATGGGTTGGAGAAGGAAAATAAAAGGAAAGGAGGTCGAGAGAAGACATTGTCTCTTAATCGGGTAACTCCTTTTGGTTTGTGCCAAAAAGATTCCATGAGAGGTTTTTTTCATAAAGGGGGTATTCAAGGTTTAAGGGAGGATTTTTTGGAGGAAGCTTTGTAATTTATTATAGAAAAATAATAGGCTTGAGAGTTGGGAGGAATGGGTAGAGGTGGTGGCCTTTTATAGGCATGGAAAGGAGTCACATGGAATTCTTAGAAACAAATTAGGTGTGGACATGATACTACCTAAAAAAAGTCTTACCAAACCAACAAAAAAAATAATTGAGGGTTTATGGCCGAAATAGGGGTATATAATGGGTTTTATACAAGTTTCTAGGTCATTTGGACCTTTAATTATAGGGATTACTCTCTAATTATGCTTAATTTGGACTTAACTACTATGATTAATTCTCATCACTTTTACTAATCCTTTTAGTCAAAAAATAAACATGGCCATATTAGACTCAAAATATTAAAATGAATTCAATTGTGTATGTCTTATTTTTGAAATTCCAATGACAGATGTGGCAAAATTAAGGTTAGTGTTAATCCAACATACGTGACGAAATAAAGGGGTTTTAAAGTAGGAAAAAGTTCAAATGTTTGTTAAGATTATTTATTCAATTTCAAAGTGAGGTTGATCCTAATGAATTTCATTGTATTATTGGATTTAATATTCATTTAATTTTAACTTAAATCATATTTATAATATCATTGATCATCAATAATTCAATAGATAAAATGGTAGTTTTTAACTAAAATGCAGTATTTTTCACTATTCAGCCGAAAATGAAGTATCTTAGAAAATAAAAAATTTCCCCAAGGATAATTTACATGTTCTAAATTAAAAAATGACGTTTATTTTATCCAATTAAATTTATAAATGTCTCTAAAATTACTTTTATAATTAAAAGTGACTCATTCAAGAAAAAAATATTTTGTTTAAAAGGAAATTACCAAAAATATTATCTTTTATTATCAATATGTTAAATTTATATAAGTAAATAATATTTGAAAAGTATTAATTATATAATTAAGGGATAGGTTATAATTTTCTCATTTAAATAATTAAAACAATAAAAATAGATGTTACATAGAAACTCATTGTTGTGTGCATCGTACGCCATGTAGGTATTGCATGTAGTGCAAGCCGAGTTGGTATTGTGTGTTGTGCTAACCAAGGTGGTATTTCATGTGAAAGGAATTTTTGACTTAGTGTTTTAATATATATATATATAATGAAATATTTCTAGTGTCATGTGAAATGAAAAATATTGAAAAGATAAATTAATTCGAAAAAAATAATTCTCAAAATATCAGGGTATTACATTCTACCCCCCTTAAAATGAATTTCTCCAGAGAAATTCATTTCAGTTATCAATGTTTTAAAACATTAAAGTTACATTGACAACAAATAACATCATAAAAATGAATACTAAAACATCCCTTAAAAAGGGAAATTGGGAATCATAATTGTTACCAAAAGTTAAATATAACTAGGTTTCCATAGTGGAGAACCTAGGTTGGGAGTGAATATTAGACATGGTGGAAACTTGTAAATATTTATAGGGAGTGGTTGATGTCATCAATAAAAAAATTGAATGATCCAAGGAAATTTTAGGGCCTTAATGTCATAAATTTGTGATTACTCCAAAAGAAATTGGTTCAACATAATTTCAGGTATTAGGAAAACATGTTTTTGTATCACTTTCAGAATGTTTAGTAATTATTGATATATTTATATTAAAAAATTCATTATTGGGTTGTGCTTTGAAATTTTTTGAATACATCTATTACCTCATGGAATGAATTTCTGGAAATTAAATTTGATGAATAAAGCACTAAAATTTAATTTTAGTGGATCATAAGGCACATAAAGAATAAAAGGTATTACTATTTGTCTCTAAAAACATTAATTCATCTATAAAAATAAAAAGTAACACTAATCCTTCATCATAAATATTTATTCATTAAAACTAAATATAGATTAACCAGTACATCACATAGGACAGTGGTAGGAGTGAAACCCTTATCATTCTACGGTCATGGGTTCTAGACCCACGGCCTTATCATACTTGATCGGTTGTCACCCAACTTACATGATATCCTTTTTGAAAAAAATATAAAAGATATACATCCTTAAAATATGGTTAATCACTGATTATCCTTTTAACTAAGGTTTTCAAAACAAACTCAGTGCCTAAAATACTTACTCCAAAGATTAACTTAAACATTTAATGAACAGTTAACATTATAACCCTTCTCAAAGGTGAAAATATAAAACATTTGAAAGAGAGTCATGAAATCATCTTAACATTGATTCCCTTGTATATCACACTGTATCTCTTGGTTATCACATTCCAAACATGTGAATAACCTCATAATATATTTTCTTTAACCATGGTAATAACATGAATTACCATAAATCCTTTTTGACAATATAAATGCTTCCTTATTCCAATTATTACTAGATAAATCCATTAAATCCAAGATGTTGTAAACTTCATCCTTGATGGAATTGAACATTTTATCAATTATCAGTTATAGGGAAATTTGTACTGTCCAATTTACTTATTCATATCTAGTATATATTTATCCAAAAATAATTATCTTGGTGTTTGGGATTAATTAAGGATTACCTTCCCTTAACAAAAATATCTCCATTCCATTAAATAACACTTCTAGTCTATCATTTCCATTAGAGATATTCTTGTAAATCCATATCAAAAACAAAAACTGAAAAATATATACATAATTCACCATTCTTAATTCTGGAATCCAAATAAATAAATACTTAAATAATTAAACTTTAATGTTTGGAATGGAAGAGGTCTTTAATTGGTTTAAAAGTAAATACTTAGATCAGGTCATTGTGTTGGGTAATGCCCATGTTCTCCACAAATAAGACATTGCACTGCATGAAAAATCGTCATTTTACGACCCTTTTTCCTACCCAAATAACATCTTCCCCTCCATTTAAGGTATCCATCAAGGTTCTTCATCCCTTATTCAGGACATGAAAGAAGCTAAATCTTTTTTCCTATATGTTACATACCCTTAAATCACATTTTTATCTTATTCAAACTATTATAAATATCCCCAAAGATAACATTGTTAATCATATACCTTGTTAGCTTATTCAACATAATCACAATATCTTTTTCTCCACTGATCATCCCATTTTACTTCTCATCATAAAATATTCCATAACATTAATCATTAACCAAATTCATTTGGATTCTTTCCATTTACTAATACCAAGAGAATAGTGTGAGAAATATTTATCATAGCAGAAAACCACATAACCATGAAAATAATTACTTATAGGATATCTAAATCACGACACCTTACACTGTATATGTATAACAACCCTACTCTTTATTACACACATAAACATGATTTATTACAAAAATATGAACTTAAGAAAACTCATAGGAATGAGAGTTCTAGAGTCATAGGAAATTAGGAACATTACATGACAACTTAAGACATAAAATACAGCATCCTTATTGAAAAATTCTTTTACATGACCACAACATTCCTTATTACTTAGAAATGCATGGGATAACCTGAGGACATTCATATAAAAATGGTATTATATAAATCCCAATAAGGGGGTAAAATTTTCATTAAATGAATAATATAGTACATGTTAGTCAATAATAATATCAATGGAGCACAAAAGAAACATGAACATAAAGGCGTGATATAGCCTGAAAATGTGGCAACAACATTTAAGATGATATTACCATGATCCAAGGATCATAGAGCATGGAGCATGAGTAAAATATCATTTAAAATGAATTATCATGATTAAAATCTCATTGAACTTGAATTTTCTTGATATTAATCTTTACCCAATGCATTGGAGCGCGATCTGGGCGCACCCTTAATAAATAGTTTATTTCATGCATAACTGTGCCACATAGATCATACAACATGGATCCATTAAAAATCATAATTTATTCCTAGAATAAGAGATTTGGAATATATAAATTTATTTCCTTAATAAAAAAGTACATGTGCATAAATGTGAATACCCTTGATATAGAAATGGTTATGGATTCACTTACTTGATGATTTTGGCATGGAAAATTTTGGTGTAACTTTGGCATCATAATGATGTAAAATATAAACCATAAAATGGGTCGATGAGAGAGAAAGGGGTATCTCATCATTTATAAATGAAATATACAGTACTGGGGTCCTATAACATAATATCCCAACATATGTAATGGAATTTAGATGCATAATATAAAATAATTTATTGAATGTAAATGAGAAGAGAGAAATTCCTTATGGAATTTCAGCATGGTAACGGGTGTGCATGGGATGAATTAATGAAAGATAAAGAGGTCTATAATCATTAAAATATAATAAGGGATGTATGGGGAAGGTGAGAAATCATACGAAAACATTTTTAATTAAAAAAAGGCATAATAATATAAGGAAACTTGGACATAAATAAAGAAGGATGAAAAGTGAGGATCTCTTACTTGGAAGTGGGATCCCAAAGGCATATAGGAGGATTGAGAGACGCTAAATTGAGATTGGGGAACCATGGGAGGATTATATAGAGTGTAGGGAAGAGTTTTGAAGAGCTCCAAATGGTTTTACCAAATAGGAATTGGAGATTGAGTGGGTTTTTATAGGAAAAGAGGGGAAATTATTTATTATTTAGGGTTTGGACACTACACAATAAACAAATCAAAACCAAAAACCATCCAATTTTTTCCCCATTTTTTCCAAATTGGAGTAGAAAACGTTATTTTATAAGGTAAATGATGTCTCATATTAAAATATTAGGCATGTTTATATGGAGTTGATTCACTCTCTCAAGGAAGTCATTTTAAAAAGTTATAATATTTTATTAGTCTTGGAGGGTCCACTAAGGCACCAAAAAATTAATCAAACAAATATAAAATCAAATTATTTAAAATTTATAACATATATTTTCTGAATATACCATTTATATTATTTTATTACATCACTATTGGATCATTTTGATGTCATAAAATACATTATATATTTAAACGGTATTTAATTTTTACCCAAAAATTCGGCAGTCTCTGAAAATTATGAAACATTCTCTATTAGATAATTTCGAAATCCTGAATCCAAAAATTATATTCATTTTAACTAAATATATTTTTAAATATTTGAATTTTTAATTTTAAAATAAAAATAGGCATTTATCAAAAATTCATCGGTTTTGACAAAAACACCTTTCAAACATTAATAAAAATTACAATTGTATTCATAAAAAATTATACAATAATTTATATTTAATAAAAATTTATTTAGTAATAATATTTTATTAAAATATTATTTAATTAAAAAATCCATTAATTCATCAAAATAAATTTATTTATTTGAATATTAACTAAAACTACTATTTGTTCTCTAAAAACTATTTACAAAGTAATAATAACAAAATGAATGTATATTATTTATTAAAAACTAATGCACATAATAATAGTTCTATGGTATTATTACATAACCCCTTATAACACTTTCACAAAACTTAAGGGTAAGGTGAGTGATGGTGATAAACTCTTGAGGCAGCTCAGATAACATCGATCAGGTGGTAATCTCGATTAACTTCCACTTCTCCCATAGGTGGTTCCATTCAAGATTAACGTGTTGAAACTCATCTTTGTCTTGAACAAGATAGAATCCCAGTGATGATACGTCCTTTCCAAGCTCTGATAAATGGGATTCGTTTGGAGAAATTTTATTGGATGATGTCATCGCTTCCTTTTTTCTAAGTAAATTCGATTTGTTAAAGCCTTATATTTATACTACTCATGTGATCACTGTTCAAAAACTATATTAGAAGTGGTAACAATTCATAATGGTATTTTAAAATACAAAAATATAAAACCATGTATGTTCATTTGTTTTATATAACCTTTCTACATAATAAGGCATTCAATTAGTTCAAGAGTAATTTTCATTAATAAAAGTTTTGGTCGTTACAATCTTCTACCCTTAAGAAATTTCTCTCTCAAAATTTTATTTTCCCAGACTAAAACATATGATGGTAACTATGCTTCATCACTTCCTCTTATTCCCCCATGTCTTCTTCAAACTTGTGGTTTATCCACCACACTTTGACGAGGGGCATTGTCTTCTTTCATAGAACTCTTCCCTACGATCTAATACATTTACCTGCTTTTATACATAGGAGAGGTAATTCTCTAAAGGTACCACCTATGGATTGAGTACATGGGATGTGTTAGTTATGTAATTCCTCAAGAGTGATACCTGGAATACAACATGTACTTGAGAAAGGTTTGGTGGGAGTGTTATTCGATAGAACAATCCTCCAATGTGATCAAGGACCTAAAAAGGGAATATATACCTTTGAATTAGCTTTCCCTTCTTCCCAAAACATTCAAATCTCCTCCACAATGATATGTGGATGAATACCATATATCTAACATCAAACTCTATGTCTCATCGATGATTATAAGCATACATATTTTGTTTTCTGTGAGTATCTTTAATGTTTTGTTGGATGGTCTTAACCTATCCACCATTTCTTTGTCCATTTCTGGATCTACATGTTTTTTCTCCCCAACTTCATTTGAACATGTCGGTGTTCTAAACCTCTTAGCATAAAGGGATTCATAAGGAGCCATTTGGATGCTTGAGTGGAAATTGTTGTTGTAAGAGAACTCAACCATAGGATGATTTTGATCCTATCATCCTTTGAAGTCCATTGAGAATGATCACAACATTTCTTCAAGTGCTGGATAGTCCGCTCAAATTGGCCATCAATTTGCAGATGATAAGTCATGCTGAAGTTCATCTCATCATTCAAAGAAAATAGGATACTCTTCCAGAACATACAGGTGAATCTTGGATCTTGATCGGATATAATTGATAATGGTACACCATGCAGCTTTACCACTTCTCTGATGTATATCCATGCGAGTTGATACAATTATTAATCCTCTCAAATTACAATTAAGTGTGTATCCTTTACAAGACAATCCATGATAACCCAAATAAAATTGTCTTTTTTGGATGTCTTCAGAAGTCCGGTGACAAAGTCCATAGTGATGTTCTCCCATTTACATGTTGGTATAAGTAATGGTTTCATCATCCCCGTAGAATTATACCTCTCACCCTTCACATGTTGACATACCTAGAACTATAATTTATACTTAGTGATCTCATACTTCATGTTATCTCACCAATAATGCTCCCAAATATATTGATAAATCATTGTGTTTCCTATGTGAATAGAGAAATTCGAACTATGTGCATCATCCAAAAGTTCTTTCTTTAACCTCAGATTTGTAGGAACACATTGTCTTGATCCAAATCTCACAATTAATTTTTCATTAACATTGAACACTGAGGATTTCCCTTTTATGATAGTTTCCAAATTATTATAAATTCATATATCATCCTTTTGAGAATCAGTTAACCATTCTAAAAGAGTTGTTTGAGCAATCATTTTTGAAATTATTGATGATGTTCCGTTATTTATGATTCTCGTGTACATATTAATCAAATATAAGAAGATTGTATCATTTCCAATTCTCATAAATGATATAATCATTGCGTCCTTTCTACTTAGATAATATTTCAACATTTTTTCTTTTTGAGGGTGGTAGTGGATTCAGAATTCATAGTCTTTAATTAGATCTAACCATCTTAGTTGGTGCATATTCAACTCTTTCTGTGTGAATATATACTTGAGGCCTTTGTGATCCGTATATATTTTAAAATTTTCCACAAATAGGTAATGTCACCAAATTTTTAAAGATAAGATTACTACATCCAACTCTAGATCATGTGTTGGATAGTTTTACTCATGGACTCTCAATTTCCTTAATGCATAAGTAATAACATTTTCATTTTTCATCAACACACATCCCAAACCCCTCTTCAAAGCATCACTAAATACCAAAAAAGTTATCCACTTATCGGTAGTGTGACAATAGGAATAGTGATAAGACTCATTTTAAACTCCTTTAATATCTCTTTGCATTCATCACTCCAAGAAAAATTCACTCCCTTCCATGTTATTTTGGTAAGAGGGTTTGAAAATCATGATAAAGTTCTCACAAATCAGCAATAATATCTAGCTATCCCTAGGAAGCTACGGATGTCTGTCAGTAATGTTGGCCTTGGCCGTCCCTCAATTTCATTTTCCTTAGAGGGATCCAGATATATCACATTTCTTGTGATGACATGACCTAATAAAGGCAATTACTTCAAACAAAACTCACACTTTCAATACATTCCATAGATATTCTCCTTTTGCAAGGTCTCTGGTATAGTTCTTAGATTCTCCCCATCATCCTCCTTAGTTTTAGAGTATATTATAATATCTTCTATAAAGGATAACACAAATATGTTAAGGTAATCTGTAAAGACCCTATTCATCACATAAATGAAGATTTCTGAAGCATTAGGGATTCTAAAAGGCATTATTATGAATTCATAGTGCTTGTACTTTGTAAAAAAGCAGTCTTGGGGATATTCTCCTTCTTTACCCTAACATGGTTATATCACGATCTCCGATCCACCATGGAGATGTATTGTGCTCTATGTTTCTGGTTGAACAAGTCATAAATTTTTGGCAGATGATACTTGTTCTTTATTGGGATTTTTTGAGCTCACGATAATCAATGAGAAGTCGCATTGACCCATCCGTCTTCTTGATGAAGAGGACTCGTGCACCCCATGGTGAAGCACTTGGGTGCATAAACCATTTATCCTGAATCTCCTAAAGTTTTTCTTTACCTAATCAACTTCCACAACATCCATTCTATATAGATTTTTGGATATTGGAAATTACCTAGGTATATGATCAATTAAGTATTCAACATCTCTTTTTGGAGGAAGACCACACAATTCCTCGGGAAACAATTTAGAAAATTCCCTCACAATAGGTATATCTTCAAGGATGGTTTCTTCCTTAGACACTATCATCTGTGAAAGTTACTCATGCTCAAAGGTTAGTAATATCCATGCTTGAGATGATGTTGGTGAAGAAGATTCATCCTACTATTTGCACTTATATAGAATTGGGGTTCGATTCTCCATATAGAGAGTGATTTCACTCTCACAGCAATTTATGTTGGATCTATATAGGGAAGGACAATCCATGGCAATAATTGCATAAAATTCCACCATAGAGAGTATGAAGAGGTTTTCCGGGAAGTTCAATCCAAAAAAATGATAGGGGAGAGGTTCTATTCATGCGATGTAATAATTGCCCCATTTTTTATTCTCACCTACATCTCTACTTCAATGATTTGTGGTGATATTGGGAATGTTATACTAAACTTTTAGGATAAAAAATAATGGGTTGAACCATAATTAAAAAGTAAATTATCTATTATTGATTGAATAACTATTTTACCTATAACCACTTCAATATTGGGGTTCTATTATATGGTAGTGATGGAAAAATCTCTCCCTTTCAGTTTTGGAGGTTTTTGGTTGCCTCTAAAAACCCTTTCATTAAGGATTTCGTTTAAAAAGTGACCTATTTCTTTAAATTTGAAGAAATTAACAATGCCTTGAGGGTCAAAAAGAGTGTTCCTTTCCTCTGTTGCAACATCAAATTTTTCTTGCTGGGAATTAATGTACAGGTTCTTTTCTCTTCCACACCTAAATCATTTCCTAGTCCCTTAGATGAAATTTCCGGGGTGCTTATTTTCACACCATTGGAATGTGGGGTGAGATAATTTCATAGCACTGTTGGATTTTTCCATCAGAAAACCATAATTAATGTCCAAATTCTGATTCTTATCCCCATGTTACCCTTGAGATTTGCTGATATCCCTTTCAACTTTGAGGGAATATCATCCGATTTCCTCACAGCTATCAATGTCAGGGATCTCCAGGTCTTTCCATAGACTAGGTTTTAGCCCAGTTAAAAAGTGGTAAACCTTGTATTTGGGGGTAACGACAAGCCGAAGGCGTATTGTCCAAGCCTTGTGATGTTTTCCTCATATGCATCGATGTATTTTTCGTCTCTTTTCTTGAAGGAAAGGATTCCCATTTTGATCTTAAGTCAGAGGGTGCGAGGAAAATATTTGTCGTAAAACATTTTCTACAAATCCTTCCATTCAAAATCCTTGATCTCTTCCTTAGGATTATTATTTTTTATCAATTTCCACCATTGATTAGCTTCACCCTCCATATGGTAAGAAACCAGAAGAACCTTCTCTTGATCAGAACATTTAAGGATGGATAAGAAATTCTCAATGGAGTTGATCCATTGTTCGATAATTTAGTGATTTGACGATCCATTAAAAGATAGAGGCCTTTGTCTCATAAAGCTCTCAATTTCTTCTTGTTCATTATTAGGGGGGCGGGGGGGGGGGGGGGGGGGGGGTTGAGCATTACTTTTGACCCATGTTTCAATTCAAAACGTGAGTTAACTAAGAGATTTTCATGAAAAAGTTTGAGATTCCCGCTCCCATCAGATTATGCATCTCATTAGAACAGAAATCACATTGGTCTTCGCATTGGTTGTTATCCTGAGACCTCATATCACCAGTCATTGGCTAGAATAAAAGTAATGTTAGGGGTAACACATAAATTTAGATCAAAATAAAAAAATTTATTACTTATAAATTACATTTATTTCCTTAACTTATGAATTTACAGGATTCATTCTATGTTATCCATGATCCACCTCCCAACATATATTCTTAGGGGCCTTTTTTAATTCCCTTATTAATGGTTCATACTATGATTATGAATTTACTAAAGCATATCCCCTGGGATTGTCGAACCAAGAGTGCATCATGGCCCATTATTGTGCACATGTTCTCGTTCAAGTCTAGCTCAACGAGGAATTTTTGGGTTTTACCCCTAGATACATTTGTGAAAGATCCACCTATACTTTTCCATATCCAAATAGGGATGCATTTTCTTGATAACAAACATACTCTATACTCACCAAAATATAAGGATATTTTTATTATACTTATTCATATCCCTAAGGATTTCACTAGTGTTTTCTAATCCTAATCCCAAAAATAACTGAACATATCCATTGATACCAACTATTTCAACCATCCTATTTATTACAAACATAAACATTATTTATTACATAAAATTGAACTTAAGACAAATTTGAGGATCAAGAGTTCTACTGTCATGGAAAATTAGGAACATTACATGAAAACATAAGAAATAAAATACAACTTCTTTATTGAAAACTTATTTTACATGAACATAAAATTTCTTATCACATAGCATTGCATGGGATAACCTGAGGACATGCATAAAAAAAGGTGAGATATAAATCACATTAATGGAGTAAATAAGGAATAACAAGAAAAATATAGTACATGTTAGGAAATAGGAATATAAATGGAGCACAATAAAAACATTTATATAAAAGAATGATATATCATAGAAATTTGGCAACAACATTTTACAAGATATTAGCATGATCCAAGGCTCATTGCATTAAGAGAATTAGTAAACCCCTATTACACTTGAATTAGAATGAGTAACAACTAATTTCAATTGAATTATCATTATACTACCCTTTACCCAATGCGCTAGATCTCTATGAGGGTGTACCCTTTATAAACATTTCATTTCATGCATAAGTGTTCCACATGGATCATACAACATGGATTCATTAAACATCATTAATTTTTTCACGAATAAGAGATGTGGAATACATAAATGTAAGTCCCCCGTCAAAAAGTACATGTACATAAAGGTGAATAAACTTGATAGAGAAATGGGTATGATATTCACTTACATGATGATTTTGGTATGGGGAATTTTGGTGTAACTTCAGAAACATAACAACGTAAAATATAAATCTTAAAATGGGTTAATGAGAGAGAAATGGGCATCTCATCATTTATACATGAAATGGACAGTAAAGGGGGTCATGTAACATAATATCCCGAAATATGTAATGGAATTTAGATTCATAATATAAAATATTTTCATGAATGTAAATGAGAAGAGATAAATTCTTTATGGAATTTCAGCATGGTAACAGTTGTATATGGGTGGCATTAATGAGATAGAAAAAGGTCTCTCATCATTAAAACATATGAAAGAAAGTATGGGGATGTGATAAATCATAACCTAACATTTTAATTTAAAATAAAGGGGCATCACAATTTAAGGAATCTTGGAGATAAATAAAGAAGAAAGGAATGCGAGGATCCCTTACTTGGATGTGTGATCCCAAAGGCTTGGGAGAGGCTTGAGAGAGGCATATTGGGAACTTTGGTCACCTTGGGAGGATTCTAGAGAAAGAAGGGAAGATGTTGGTTGATCACCAAACTATTTTAGGGAAGAAAAATGGGAGATTGGGTTGTTTTATGTTGTAAAGGAGATGGAATTATTTATTATTTTGGTTTTGGACACTACACATTAAACTAATCAAAACCACAAACCATACTCTAGTTTTTCCCATGGTTTTTTTCCTAAGTGGAGTGGAAAAAAATCTTTTATAAGGACAATGACAGAACTTATTAAAATATGAGTCTTAATTGTATGGAGGTGAGTCACACTCTCAATAAACCATTTTTAAAAGTTAAAATATTTGATAAGTTTTGAGGGTCCACAAAGGCACAATAAAAATAATCAAACAAATATAAAATCACATTATTTTAAATTTAAAACATATACTGTCTGAAAATACATTTTATAGTATTTTATTACATCACTATTTGGTCATTATGATGTCATAAAACATGTTATATATTTAAATCTGGGTGGGGATGAATTTCCGTGGGTACAGTAGCAGCGGCATAACTGGAGTGGATGCAGTACTGTAGTAGGTATTATAGCAGTGCGGCTACTATAACAATACTATTCACATAGGGGTCCTCTAGGCCAAAAAAGGGATTTAAAGCCTTGTATTCAGGACAAATATCTTTTGGCCTTAGGGCTATGTAATGGGTCTCCATCTGCCCAGTCTTAAATAGGTATTTGATTTAAATAATAAATTGAGGCTTCACCCCCAACCTTTTAAAAAAATTATTTTTTCCCAAAAATTAGATTATCTTAGAAAATTATGAAACCTTCACCGATCGATAATATCTTCATCAAGAATCCAACAATTATATTCATTTTATCTATATAATTTTATAAATATGTTAATTTTTACTTTTAAAATAAAAACTGACATTTATTGAAAATTCATTAGTTTTGACAAAAACAGCTCCCAAACCTTTATAAAAATTACAATTGTATTCATAAAAAGTTATAAAATAATTTATATTTAATAAAAATTAATTTAGTAATAAGTTGTTATTAAAATATTATTTAATTCAAAAATCCATTAATTCGTTAAAAATATTTTTCTTAATTTAATATTAACTAAAAATGCTATTTTTTATTTAAAAAACATTTACAAAGATAAAAAAATTAATGTATATTTTTATACAAAAATAATACACATAATCATTGTTCTAGGGTCTTGTTACATTACCCTTTATAACACCTGCATAATACCTAAGGGTAAGGTGTGAGATGGTGACAAACTCTTGGAGTGGCTCAGATAACATCTCTCAGGTGGTAATCTCTATTAACCTCCACTTCTCCCATATGCAGTACTGTTCAAGATTAATTTTTTGAAGCATGGATTGGGCTTGGTCAATAGAGAATCCCAATGACACTACCTCCTTTCCGAGCTCCAACAAATGGGCTTCATATGGATCAACTCAACTGGATAAGGCCATCATTTTTTTATCGGGGTAAATTTGATTTGTTAAATCCATATATTTTTACTAATCATGTGATCACTATTAAACAAACATATTATCAATGGTAACAATTATTAACAATATTTTAAAAACAAAAAACATAAAACCAAGGAAGTGCATATGTATTATATAACCATTTTTCATAAGAATAAATTTAATTAGATCAAGAAGAATTTTTATTAATAAAATTTTTGTTCGTTACAATATGATACCTTCAGTTTATCTTATGTTACTTATAGCTAACATATATCTAAATAATTCATGATGGTTCATAAATATCTTTTGAATTCCAAACAAATATCCCCCGGGAGTGGAAAACCAAGTGTGCATCCAGGCCCGTTATTATGTAAAAAATAACCCATAGTCAATCCTAGAACATATTTTAAGATTTGTTACCCCTAGTTACATCTGTTCCAGAGCCACATCCACTTTTAGTATCTAGACATGGATGTATTTGTTGTAATCCACCCACTTTATACTTTACAAAAATTCTAAGACATTTTTCTAAATGTTATTTCATCCTTATACTTATCTATAGGGACAAACCAAGACATATCCTAATAAATATACCTAGGGATATCACTAAATATTTCTCATCCTTGTATCCAAAGGCTTACTAAACCATTAATTTGATACAAAATATAACAACTAAGGCTTAACAAACATGGATATTAGATCATATTAGATAAATATTCATTACACTACTAAAATTCATTCCAAAGGACTTTAATATTTTAGTGCCTTTGGAATATTTGAAACAAAATCATCTATCCTAGTGAATGATCATAATCATGTCCTATAAACATTTCCACATTTATTACTTCTACCTAAAACATTTCATTATAGCATGTAGAAAGGAAACATTAGAAAGGGGTGAGATCAGATGCTCAGTAAGGGTAAATGAGGTAGACACGTGAGCATAAACATGAAAATAGTAGTATGATAAAACGATTGTAGATTTATAAGATCATTCCCAACATATAAAAGGTCATAAGCACAAGATATGGGATATAGCATGGTAGTTCATAATACATTAATATTAAAAAAAATAGACATCATTATCAGTGAATTCATAACTAAGGAATAAGACATAGTATTTGTGGAATACATATAAGAATAGGAACATCTTTTTCAGGGATACCTACCAAGAAATTTATAATATGTTAGGCTTTGGATTTGACCTATGAATGTACATTGTTATTGGGATAGCAAACCATTTTACCACTTTATATTATGCTTGGTCTAAAACCCATGTTCCTTCTTGTTTTTGAGCTTGGGATAGTACCCATCTAACTACTATGGGATTGGGCTATCAACCCATGTACCCACTTTCTTTTAGTCTTGGGCTATAACCCATGTACCATCTTGTTTTTAGGATTGTGATACTACATGTGTATCCACTTTAATTTTGGCTTGGGCTACAACCTGTACACCCTCTTTCTTTTTGGTATTTTTCTACAACCCACACATCATCTTTCATTTTGGGCATGGGATACAATCCAAACACCCTCTTTCTTTTTAGGAATGGGCTAAAACCTATGTAACCTCTAATCTCATATAAAACATATCATTGTATAATGAATTAGAGGGAGGAATAGGTCCCACCCATCTCAGATAAAAACCATTAAAACTTGTTCCACAAAATAATAAAACATAAATCATATCATGAAACATAAAAAGATATAAGTCTTATAAACATCAAATCAAGACTCATAAAATGAAATGGGTCTCATTAACATTTCATCAAATCATAACCTATAGAAAAGAGTTAGGTTTCATTAACATTTCATCATTGCATAAACCTTGAAATAGAAACGTTTTTCATAAACATAAAACCCGTGAAAGAGAAATAGGTTTCATAAAGACCATGACATTAAGCGTGAACCATTCATAGAAAGGATATGAATGAAACTTTTAGAGAAATTCCAAAAATTCATGAATAACATCAACATATGTCATAATAGATGGAAAATATATTTTAAATATCTTTCAGAAATGTTTCTTCAGGAAAGTATCCTTTCTGCTTTGAAAATTTCTTGTTAATATATAAAACCATTTAAATTTTATTTTCTCAAAAATTACCTTGAAAACGTAAAAAATACTTGAGCACATTTTTGAAGAACTTTTTCTTGAAAATTAATATTAAAACAACATATTAAAGATTAAGCATTGAAAAATTAAAATGAATCTTCAAAGGAATGACAGTGGGTAAAACCATACATGTCATATGAAGTTAAAAAAGAACATTCCTTTTACACGGAAAAAAGGATTGAAGAAATGAATTATTCAGAAAGTGAAAAGAATATTCACTTAAATATGTTGGTAAAAAAGGGTTAAAAAGTTATTTAAAATCTTATAGTATAATTATATAATTTTCTTGGAAACCCTTTTTAGAAAACAAATATTTTCAACTGAAGAAAGGGTAAATTTTGGAATTTTCTTAACTATATTTTTTATCAAATTGTATAATATGGTTCTAATACATTATTATATCATTAAATAATATATGATAATTAAAATCATGTATATTATTGAGATATTTATCCTAATATTTCATCAATGTAAGCAATAACAAAAACAATCTAAGAAAGTGATGAGATTGTCTCAATAAACTCTTATAACTGGGTAATTTGGGATCATACTCTCCTTGTAAAAACATAGATATTACATGAATCATAATATATCATGAACATGATTATATTCATTATATTACATGAAAATTTAAAGTATATTCACCTCGAATAAGAGTTTATGTTCAGAACACAACATGAATTTCAAAGAAGGCAAATTGAGACAAAATTGTTTTACCGATTTTGTAACATTTGAAAGATAATCCCAATGTAAGAAGGATAATAAAATGGTAATATGAATACCCAAAATTTTAAGTATAATATATATATAATAAAACCATGGAAATTACATACACCACACAAAAGGAAAATTGGAGAACATAACATGTATCTCACAGAAATTAAATGTGAGATGAAATCCCCTTACATTGTGTCTTGAATCTCTCCGTACTCGTACAAGATTATAGTATAATAAACCTACATTAATTATACATATTTTAAAGACACATATTCTCATAAATAATACCATATATGGTTTTCTTATGACCTTATATTACCTTCTTGTTAAATATCCTATGTTATGTTTTCACGTAGGGTAATATTCTCCTTGTTCTTTACTTGTGTCTTAATTTGTTATATTGTTTTTCCTTATACATAAATCATGAATAAATAATGTAGATAATTATATAAATATAATTTATATTCATTATATGAATATTTTAATAATTTATATAATATATAATTACGAAATTGAATACACCGTTTAGGGAGATGGTAAGTTGTACGTACACATGAACATTGTTTTTGTTTTTATTATCATATTAAAAGAAAGTATGTAAATGATGTAAATATAAATGTATATATATCATTATTCTAGTTGGATTAATATATCATATATATCATATTAGACCATTAAACCAATCCTTAATACATTCCATGTGGTGTGTGAACGAATCACATCGCTTTGAGGGGGAGGAAGTACACATTTCCTCAAATGAGATTATTATATTAACACCAAATGGAAAGTAGAGATATTTTTGTTTTTAAAAAAATAAAAAATCATAAATAAATATTAAATATTATCTAAGACACATATAAAAACTTTTTACACTATAATTTCAACCATGATTGGTGTTAAATGATAAATGAACAATCATCATTTCATGAGGAAGTAGTTCTCCGTACACTGAAATACTATGTTCAACATCCATTAGATGGGGGTGTGTGTAATTTTAGGTCATACCCTACGCATAAAAACATCCAAGTATATAAAGGAAGATTTTTTAACACAATAATTGAATAATGAGAGTATAGGGGTTGGAGAATTAAATTTATGGAAAGGAGATTGAGAGAATACGTCGCCTCTTAATTGGGTAACTCTTTTTCGTTTTATCCAAAAGGCATCCTTGAGAGGGGTTTTTTAAAAATAGAGGATTAAAGATATAAGGTAGGATTGTATTGAGGAAATTTGGGTAGGGAATTTTCTAACTTAATATTCTTGAATGTTGAGAGGGACGGTTAGAGATGGTGGCCTTTTATAGGGATAGAAAAGGACTCACATGGATTTTTTAGAAAAAGGTGTGCACATGTTCCTACATAAAAAATGTATTTCCAAACCATTAGAAGTAAAAAAAGGATGGTTTATGGAAAAAATATGGACATAAAATGGGTTTTAGAGAAGTTTATAGGTCATTTGGGCTCTTAATTGTAAGGTTTAGTCTCCAATTAAGCTTAATTTGGCCTTAACCAATGTAGTTAATTTTAAACACTTTTACTTATCATTTTCATCAAAAAATAACACGATATTATTAGACTCTAAATATTAAAATGAATAGAATTTTGTTTTTTGGATTTTTTAAATTCCAATCACATAAGAAACAAAATTAAGATTAGGGTTAATCTCGCACATGGGATGAAATAATGGGGTTTTAATATAGAAAAGAGTTCAAAAGTTTATTAAGATTCTTTTTTCAGTTTCAATTTGTGGATGATCCTAATGAATTTCATTGTATAATTGTATTTAAAATTAATCTAATGTGAAATTAAAAAATATTTATAATATCATTTATCATTAATAATTAATTAGATAAAAAGGGTGTTTGTAACTAAAAAGCAGTATTTTTCACTATTCATCAAAAAATAATGTGTCTCAGAAAAATCCCAAACGTTTTCCATATTCTAATATCAATGTTTTGAATTAAAAAATAAATTTTATTTTATCTAGTTAAATTTATAAATTTTTTTAAATTACTTTTATTATTAAAAGCAATTCATTCAAGAAAACAATATTTTTATCATTAAAGAACTTTACAAAAAATATTATCTTTAATTATAAATAAGTTTTATTTATATAAAACAACAATATTTGAAGATTAGTTATTTATAAGTTTAATATATAGGTCATAGTTATCTTATTTAAATAATTAAACCAATTAAAATAGATGTTTCATAGAAACTCATTGTGGTGTACATCATATGTCAAGTTGGTGTTCCTTGTAGAGCAAGCCAAGTTGGTATTCCATGTAGCGTAAGCCAAGTTGGTATTCCATGTAGTGAAAGCCAAGTTTGTATTGTGTGTGAAATAAATGTTTGACATTGTGTTTTAATATATATATATATATATATGAAGAACTATTTCCAGTTTCATGTGAAATGAAAAATATTTAAAAGCTAAATTAGTTTCAAAAACAACAATTCTCAAAATCTCATGGTGTTACATTCTACCCCCCTTAAAATGAATTCACCCTAAATTTTTTTTGGGTTATCAAAGATTTAACACTAGAAAGTTGCATTCATAGAAACCCACAATGTAAAAAATGATACTAAAACATCCCTTAAAATGGAAAATTTAGAACTATAATGGTTACCCAAACTAACATATAACTAGGTTTCCACAAAGGATAACATAGGTTGAGAGTGAAGATTTGATATGGAAGAAAAGTGTAAATTTTTATAGGGAGTGATTGAGGTCATCAATCACAAACAAGTGAATGATCAAAAGAAATTTTAGGGCCAAAATTTCTTAAATCTCTGATTACTTCCAAATCCATTGGTTCAATAGAATTTAAGGTATTTGGATAACATGTTTTTGTATCAATTTCAGAATGTTAATTAATTCTTTATAAATTTCTATAATCAAAATTTCATTCATGGGTTGGGGTTTGAACAATTTCCAATACATCCATTACTTCATGGAATGAATGTCTTGAAATTAACTTTGATGAATAAAGAACTAAAATAAACTTTTAATGTATCTTAAGGCCAATAAAAAATTCTAACTATTTTTCTATAAAAAACAACATGCATTAGTCTATAATAATAAAAAATAAACACTAATATTTCATTATAAATATTTATTCAATAAAAATAAATACACATTAACCTGGATATCACATATGCCAATGGTAGGTGTGAAACTCTTATCGTATTTCGGTCATGGGTTCAATACCCACATCCTTGTTGGTATTGATTGGTTTTCACCCAACATACATGACAATACTTTCACAAAAATATAAAATATGGACATCTTTAAAATAAGTTAAATAACTAAATATCTTTTTAACTGAGGTTTTTAACACAAACTAGGTGCACAAATACTTTCTATAAAGCATAACATAAACTTTTCTTGAACGGTTAAACTTATAACCCATCTTAAAGATAAAAAAACATTAGAAAGAGTTTCATAAAATCAGCTTAACATTTATTCCCTTTTATATCATAAATTATATCTTGGTTGTCACATTCTAATTATGTGACGAACCTCATCATATATTCTCTTCAAACATGGTAATAACCTGAATTACCATATATATGATTGGAACACATTCATGCTTCTTTATTCCAATTACTACCGGATAAATCCAACAATTCCAGGAAGTTGAATACTTCATCATTGATGACATAGAGCATTTTATCAATAATTAGTTCAAGGGAAATCTATACTTTACAATTTAGTTATTCATTTTTAGTATATCTTTATCCAAATGTCATTATCATGGCATCAGACATTAATTAAGGATTACCTTCCCTTAATCAAAATATCACATTTCTATGAAATCACTTTTCTAGTCCATCATGACCATTCAACATATTCCTGAAACTCATTAGCAAAAACATAAACTGAACAATCCATACATAATTCACCATTCTTAATTTTGGAATCCAAATACATAAATACTTCAATCCATCAACATTAATGTTTGGAATATAAGAAGTTGTTACATGGTTCAAAAGTAAATCCTTAGCTTCAGGTATTGTGTTGGATAATTCCTATTTTATATAAAGATACAACATTGATCTTCATGACAACTTGTCACTCTATAACCATTTCCCCCCCACAAATAACATCTTCCCCCCCATTTGAGGTATTCCTCATGGTTCTCCATCCCTTATTCTTGAAATAAAGGAATATGAATATATTTTTCTCTATGTTCCTTACCATTAATGTACATATTTATATTATTTGACTTGTTAGAAATATCCCAAAATATATCATTGTTAATCATATGAAATGACAGTTGATTCAGTATAAGCACTATATATTTTTTCCGATTATCATCCAATTTTCCTGTTCATCATAAAATATTCTATTGCAATTAACATTAATCCAGTTCCATTTGGTTCTTTCCATTGACTAAAATAAGAAGAATAGTGTGAGAAATACTTATCAAAGAAGAAAACCACATGGTTATGAAAACAATTACATATAAGATGTCTAAATAATGAAGCCTTCCATAATATATGTCACCTTATGTTCATCCAAGGTTATTCATAGCTAACTTATATATTAATCCTTCATGATTTTTCGTGAAGATTTTATTTATTCTAAAAGAATATCCTTAGGGAGTGTCAAACCAGGTGTACATCAAGGCCCATTGTAATGTTCCAAATTACCCTGATTCAAGCCCGACACATCTGGTCGGAGTTGTTACACCAAGGTACATCTATTCCAGTGCCACATCCACTTGTAGAATCCATAAAGTTATTTATTTCTTGGAAACCACTCACTCTATCCTTTACTAAAATTATAGGACATTTTCCTAAATGGCATCTCATCCTTATTCTTATCCATTGAGACATCCCTATACATATCCTTAGAAATATACCAAAGTATATTACTAAAGATTAATCATTCTAGTTTATAAATGTTGACTAAACCTTTACTTTGATACCAACAATAGAGACCCAGGATAAAAATACATGAATATTACATCATTTTATATGAATATTCAATACATTACAAAAATACACGCTAGATGACTATAATAGTTTTGGGTCTTTGGAAACATGGAAACAAAATATTCTGTCATGTTGAAAGATATTCAACATATCCCATAAGGATCTCCAAATTTATTAATTCTACATAAAAATGATTATTCATAGCCTTGATAAAGGAAACATTATAAAGGGGTGATCTCAGATGCTCAGTAAGGGTAAACAAGGGAGGCATATAAGCACAAACATGAACATAGTAGTATGAAAACTAGATCCTATCATTAGGAGATCATTCCCATTATATGAAAGTTCATAAACATGATCTATGGGATAATGATTTTTAGTTCATAAGATGTTAATCATAAGTAAATAAACATCTTCATCCATGAAATCATTACTAAGGAATAAGACATTGGATTTGTGGCAAACATATAGGAATAGAAACTTTAATGTACAGTCTACCTACCAAGACATTTATAACATTTCAGGCTTGGGAAAGCAACCCATGTACCCAATTTATATTAAGAATAGGCTACAAACCATGTACCTTCTTGGTTTCAGACTTGAGATACTATGCATGTACCTACATCGGGCTTTCTCTTGCAACCCGGGTACCCACTTTATTTTCGTCTTGGCCAAAAACCCATGTACCTTCTTTTTTTTGTTCTTAGGCTAATTCCAATGTACCCTCTTCCATTTAGGCTTGGGCTACAACCCGTAAAACCTATTTCTTTTTGGTCCTGGGGTACAACCAAAACACCCTCTTTCATTTTGGGCTTGGGATATAACCAAAACCCCTCTTTTTTTAGGCTTGGGCTACAACCCATGTACCCTTTGAGCTCATATAAAACATATCATTACCCTATTCATTAGAGAGAGATATAGGTCCCACCTATCTCATAGTAAAATCATTCACCCATGTGCCAAGAAATAATAAAACATTAATCATATCATGGTCC
Organism: Viscum album; assembly: GCA_963277665.1. Lineage (NCBI taxonomy): Eukaryota > Viridiplantae > Streptophyta > Magnoliopsida > Santalales > Viscaceae > Viscum > Viscum album. Next base: position 478,623,660 of record OY728130.1, on the reverse strand, counting down.
ATCTAAAAATGTAGGTCTTATAAACATAAAAGCATTATCAATAAATTTAAATGGGTATAATTAACATTTTATCACATCATAAGCTATATAAAAGTGATAGGTTTCATCACCATTTCTTCAAAACATATCTATTTAAAGATAAATATATTTCATAAACATATATCCCTTGAATGAGAAACATGTTTCCTAAATACCTTGACATCAAGTGTGACCCATTCATAGAAAGGATATGAAGGGAACCTTTACAGGACTTCCAAAAATGAATTTGTAACATAAATTGATTTCATCTTATAAGGAAATGAGTTTTGAAAAATCCTTCAAAAAAATATTGAGGGAAATATCATTTCATCTTTGAAAAATATTATTAATACATAAAACCATTAAAAGATAATTTTCCCGAAAAATACATTGAAAATATATAAATAATACTTCAACCCATTTTTAAATCCTTTTTCCTGGAAAATTACATTTAAAAAATTCCTTAAATATTTACATTTTAAAAATGAAAATGTGTCTTCAAAGGAAAGATAATGTTAAAATCTATACAAGTCGTATGACGTAAAAAAGAACATTCTTTTTTACACTATAAGAAGGTTGGAAGGAATTCCTTGTTCGGAAAGAAACAAGAATATTCCATTGAAGATATTTGTAAATGAAAAAAATGCTAAAAATGTGTTTAATAGATTATAGGATAATGGTATAATATTCTTGGAAACCCTTTTTAGAAAATATGGATTTCCAACTGAAGATAGTGTAATGTCGGGATTTCCTAAAAACACTTTCTTAACTATATTATGTATTAAAGAGTATAATATGTTACTAATACTTGATTATACCATGAAATAACATAGGATAAAAAAAATAATAAAAATTCATGAAATATAGATCATAATATTTCATCAAGGGAAGCAATAACATAAACAATCTCAGAAAGTGATGAGATTGTCTCAATAAAATCTTATAACTCGGTAACATTGGATCATACTATCAATGTAAAAAAATAAAAATTATATGAAGATTAATATATCATTAAAATAATAATATTCATTGTATAACATTAAAAATGTAATTATTTAAACCTCGACAAAGATTTTAGGTTCATAACAGAATGTGAATCTCAAAGAAGGAAAATTGAGACAAAACGGTTTTACCGATTTGGGAACATTATAAAGATAAAACCCATGGGAGAAGGATAATAAAATGGGAATTTAAATACCCAAAATTTTATGTATAATATACATAGAATAAAATCATTGGGAATTACAAACCCCACACAAAAGGAAAGAGTGGTGAACCAAACATGTATCTCAGGGAAATTAATAGTGAGATGAAATCCCCTTACCTTCTATCTTGACTCTCTTCGTACTCATACAAGATTCATGTATAATAAATTTAAGTTTATTATAAATATTTTACAGAAACATATACTTATAAATATTACAATTTATTCTTTTATTATGAACTTGTATTACCCACTTGTTAAATATCCTCTGTTAATTATTTACTTTGGGTAATATTCTTTATCTTCATCACATGTGTCTCAATTTGTTATATCGTTGGTCCTTATAATTAAATAGTTATTAAATAATGTAGATAATGATATAAATATCATTTTTATACATTATATTAATATTATAATAATTTATATTATAGATAAGTACAAAATGGAGTACACTGTTCATGGAGACGGTATGTCGTATGTGCACATGAACACTATTTCTGTTTTTATTATTGTATTGAAAGAAAGTATGTAAATGACATTCATATATATATATATAATTATATAATTATAATTATTATATAATATATATCATCTACATTCATTGAACCCATCCTTAATACATTCCATGTGGTTTGTGAATGAATCACATCGCTTTGAGGGGCGGTACTCGACACTTCCTCAAACAAGATTATCATATTAACACCAAATGGAAAGTAAAGAGATATATGTCGTAAAAGGAATAAAAAATCTAAAGTACCTATAAAATAAAATATATTACCTATATAAATATAGTTTCCATTATAATGGCCACCAGGATTGGTGGTAAAGGATAAATGAACAATCAATGTTTCGTGACGTAGTATTTCTCCCTACACAGAAACAATATGTTCAACATCCATTAGATGGAGTTGTATGTAATTTTAGGTCATGAAATTTGAATAAAAACATCCTAGTATATGGATGATACTGTTTTTGTTTCAAAATAATGGAATAAAGAAATTAGAGGGGGAGGATAATGAAAATAAAGGAAATGAGCTTGAGAGAAGGTGTTACCTCTTAATCGGGTAACTCATTTTGGTTTGAGAAAAAATGCTTCATTGAGAGGGTTTATGCCTTAAGGGAGGTTTAAAGGACTAATTTATTTTAATTTGGAGGGAATATGGGTAGGGAGTGGCCTAAATTATGAGTCTTTATAGTTGTGAGGAATGGGTAGAGGCGGTGTCATTTCATAGAGAGGTAAAAGGACTCACATAGAATATTTAGAAACAAATTAGGTGTCCACATGTTCCTAATTAATGAAAGGATTATTAAACACAAATAACTCAATAATAGAAGGTTTTTGGACTAAATATGTATACAAAAGTGGTGTTAGACAATTTTCTAGGTTATTTGGGCCCTTAATATTATGGTTTAGTCCCTAATTAAACTGAATTTGTCCATAATCGCTATGTTTAATTTTAATCACATTTATTAATCGTTTTGGTCAAAAATTAACATGGTCTTCGTAGACTATATATATTAAAATGAATACAATGGTGTGTGTTGGAATTTTGAAATTCCAATCATATGATTTTAAAAATTAAGATTACTGCTAATCCTGCAGACTGGACGAAATAACGAGGTTTTAAAGTATGAAAAAAGTCAAAAGTTTGTTAAGATTCTTTATTCAGTTTCAAAGTGATGTTGATTCTAAGGAATTTCATTGTATTATAGAATTTTATATTCATCTAATTGTACCTTAAAAATATTTATAATATCATTTTTAATTAATAATTAATTAGATTAAAGATATATGTTAACTAAAATGTAGTATTTTTCACTTATAATCGAAAAATGATGTTTCTGAGAAAAATCCCAAAAAATAACACTAGTATAATTTTGACATTCAAAATTTTAAAATGAAGTTTATTTTATCCAATTAAATTTCTATATGGTTCTAAAATTACTTTTATCATTAAAAGAGATTCATTAAAGAAAACTGTATTTATAGCATAAAAGGACTACAAAAAATATTATCTTTCATTATAAATATGTATTATTTATAGAAAAAAATATATTGGAAAAGTAGTTATTACTATGTTTAATGTCTAGGTTATAATTATATTATATAAATGATTAAAACAATAAAAATATATTTTTTTGTATAAACTCATTGTAGTGTGCATCGTAGGCCATGTTAGTGTGGCATGTAGCACAAGCCAAGTTGGTATTGCGTGTAGCGCAAGACAAGTTGGTATTTCTTGTAGCGCAATCCAAGTTAGTATTACTTGTGAATGTAATGTTTTAATTACTATTTTAATATATATATATATATATAGAACTATTTTCAATTTCTTGTGGAATGAAAAATATTGAAATGTTAAATTAATTCGAAAAAAATAATTCTCAAAATCTTAGGGTGTTACATGGGAAACCGATTGAAAAATAATGATTTTTCACCTCAGTTGGTAATTCTCAAGTCCATATTTACTAGATCTATGAACACATGATCCTTTTCAATCCTTTTTTTTAAAACTCCATGATCCTTCCTATTCAATGCATATACTACTTTATTCACCATCCATGGGTGGTACTATATTGAACAACCATACTTCTTGAGTAGCTCAAGAAATATCTTTATCGTCATGTGGAGTTTTTCATATGAGAGGATATATTTCAATCTCTTATTATCTGAATATATCTCACATATTTCTCTATAGAGATAGTGTCTCCATAGCTTCGGAACAAATATTATGGTTGTTAACTCAAGATCATTAGTTTGATAGTTCTATTCATGATTTTTAACTAACATGATGTATATGAAATAACTCTATTATTATTTATAAGGATACATCCATGTATATGACATGATTTATTAATATAAATTAAAAATCCACCATTTCCCAATGGTAGATTCAATATCAGATAATTTACTAATCTTCTCTTCATTTTTTCAAAGTATTCTTCACATTCTTTTGCCATACGAACATAAACCCATTGTGAGTAAGATTGGTTAACATTTAAAAACACCTAAAATTACAGTGTTTTAATTTTTGAATATAATTAATTTCTGTTTCTTAATTTTTTATACACAAAAAAAGTTAAACTTACACTGCACACAACACTGAATTAGCTTGTGTTACACGTAAAACCGATTTTTAATGCCTTTTAATGGAGAACATATTTTAAAACTAATTTTTTTAACTTTTATAAATTTTATTTTAAAAAATTAACATCATTTTTTCATTTAGAATTTCAAAATTATCTTAGGATTAATTATATGTATTTTTTCTGAGAAACATATTTTTTTATGAACAGTAGAAAATACTCCATTTTGTTTAAAACCATTATTTTAATTTAAATAATTATTAATGTTAAATTATATTTTAAATTGGTTTTTAAAGTTAAAATAGATCAATTATTAATATATTAATCCAATTTATGTCATTGAAATCATTTTTATATTAAAATAAGATATAAATACATGTTAAAATTATGAACATTTCTACTTTAAAAACACGCTTTCTTGCCACCTGTGCGGGATTAGCATTAATTTTAATTTTCCAATTTCATTTATTTGATTTTTTTAAAAAATACCCAATTTCTGTAATTATTATCTTTTTTCTAATAAATTAAATTTAATTTTTTACCAAATATATTAGGGAAAGTGATTAAAATTAGTTACATTGATTAAGGTAAAAGTAAGTTAATTATGGACTAAAACATAATCCGAAGGACCAAAATGAAATAGACACTGGTCCAAAAGTCATTGGAAGCCATTAATTAAACTAAACACCCTATTTTTTTTGAATATTATGGGTTACTATGTTATTATTAAATGGAAGTGCCCTATATAAAATGTTTACTAAGAAAAATGACAAAAAGGGAACTTTCATTACCTTTAACATTTACAAAACATCTTGATATGTAAAAAACATCATATTTTCAGTTATAAATATCTTTTGGAAATATAAATGGGTTATTGTTATCTTATTAATTTATCAATAATTTTTTGATATATTTTCGTTACTTAAAGATCTTAGGAAACACCAACACTGTGATTATTTAGTTAATAATTTACTAAAATGAATGATACTATAAATATTAAAAGTAAAGTGAATTGATTGAATTATTGCCTTTAATTATTTTTTAGATGAATAAATAATTTTAATCATCTTTACACATAATATATTTTAATTACACGTTTTTCATACTTTAAAATTAAAATTAATTAAATAATGTCAAAATTCACATTGTTGTTATTTTACAATAAATGATATTTTATTTAATGATTTAAAATTAATAAAAATAGTATATTATAAAAAATTATTTTTAATTGTTAATAAATATTATATATGATCATCTAATAGACAAATATGTATTTTATAATTAACAAATTGACCGCTATACTGTAAAAACATTGTTAACATGGTTAGGGTTTAAGTACTGTTTTTGCGCATCACATACGCTTGTATAAAAATTAATTTCGAAAACATAAGGTTTTTTATTTTATAAATTTTATATAATATTAATAATTAAGTGGATATATTTTTTATGATAAATATCACTTTATTTTAGTCTTAATGGTTAAATTAATTACATTAGAAAACTAGACGCTTTAATAAAAAAATGATAAAATTGGGGAATCATAGTAGTTAATGAACTAAATTATTAAAATGCACATATTTATGTGTGGTGGACATTTAAATAAACCATTATTCCATTTAATATATATTGGAATCATCATATTTGATAATCCCAAATCATGTTTCATTTATGTGATAATCATGTTTCAACTATTGAATAATCATGTTTCATTAATATTTATAGTCTCTATCCAGTGATACCTATGTATCATTAATCTCAATATTCTATTGTGTAAGCTTACAGTGCAAAATTTATCTAAGTACAGGTCACCGATAGAAAGGTCAATGATATAAAGGTCCGATATAGAAAGGTCGCCGATATAAAGGTCACCAAGAGAACGGTCACCAATAGAAAGGTCACTGATAGAAAGGTCACCGATGAAAGGTCACCGATGAAAGGTCACCGATAAAAGGTCACCGATGAAGGTAACTGATGAAGGTCACTGATGAAGGTTACCACTGAATGTTTTCATTGAGATGGTTACCACTGAAGGCTACCGCTAAATTCTATCGATGAAGGCTACCGTTTATGGTAATCGATGCACACCTACTGTTGAATCCTACTATTGTGAAGGCTACCATTACCAGTATACCAATTCATACTCTTCTATTCTTTTTAAAATTTTTAAGATTATTCTACCATTCGTATTTGGTAAATTTAAAGCTTCTGACATTAATTAATGATGATTGTAGATATATCAAGAGACCATATCTGGGGACAGTATGAGGTACGAGGAGGACCGCACATGGTTTACTTATTCCTATTGTCGAATGTCAAATATAAAATAGAAGACCGGGGAAGAAACCAAAACACTGAAGAAGTGTGAAATAACAGAGGAATGAATGAGAAAGAACTTACTCGCTAGATCAAAGAGAACAAGCAAGAATAATTTGAGCACTTACACTGTGAACTCAAGAGTTGCAAGAATATCATTTCAGGAGAACAAAGTAAATGCTTCCTTTTGTGCTTCATAAACTATTGATCAACATAAGAAGTCGAACACTCAGTTCCCAAATGCTAAAACCTGGAGTTGTGACACATTTTTTTGTAGATAACTTCAATATAAATACTCTAACTGCAATTGATTCACACCAAGGATTCAAGAGCTAAACTAAAAACATAGGGACCTTTGTAAACTCAATCATATAATAATAGCTCGACTGTGTTCTTTTATTTTCCATTTCGAAGAAGTGTGCGGGTCTGTCTGTTACACACACTGTCTTCTATTCATGAACTAGAGGATCCTGAAAATCATCACATCAAACTTCAAATACACTTTGTTTCCCATGTACAACTATATAAGAGACCATGTGTGGTCTGTATTGATTTTTTTTCACAAAGAACTATAGTAGAGGGTGTGAACCCTTGAATGTTTGTGGAAAATTGTTGTAAAGCCAGATATAGGTTGTGTATCATGTTTATCATTTATATAATCTTCTTCGTGGCAGGTGATCACCAAGTGGAGAGGAATAAGTATTGGATTGAGACTGAACCTCTTGTTTAACTCCACTATGTAATATATATTTTTATACTATGTTTTGTCTATTTTCCACTACTTATAATTTCAAAAATTGAAAACTATTCAGCATTGACTTTAATAGTTAGTTCTGGTTAGTGTGTGTATGTGTTTAATTCAGTAAAATAGTTTTAAAAGTTGAAGATGTGTTTTAAATTGATTCAACTGAGGTCTAATCACCCTTGGAGAACCTCTAGACCAACTAATCATTTATATCTCTACTTCCTTAATTAACTTGGCCATTTCAATATTGGGGGGTTCTAAAGCATAATGTTTTTAACAAAAATTTTAAGTAGGAACTAATTCACCCCCTATTGATATTCCACTCCGACCAACATTTGGTATCAAAGGATATTTTTATTGCTAATATCTAAACTGTTATGCAAGTTGTTAAATTCTTTTCCCCAGTGATTTTAGTTGTATCTTAAAGATCTTAAAATTTCTGTCATATCTAAATTTTTTGTTCTTTAAAATTCTAATTAAAAATGGATTACTGAGTTGAAGGTGATGCTACTACGAGTCCACCTTTATTTAATGGTAATAACTATGCACAATAGAAATTAAAATTGATAATGTATCTAAAAAGCATGGGTCTTTAAATTTGGGACACAATAGAAGAACAACACGATTTTCCTCTTACTGCTGGGGATACATGGTCTCAGTTGACTAAATATACATAAAACAATAACTATAAAGACATGAATGAATTCTAAATTTCTCTAGGTGATGAATTATTAAATAGAATATCTACCTATAAAACAACCTATGAAATTTGGGATACTTTGGATATTTCTCATGAGGGAACAACAAATGTTAAAGAAATGAGATTAAATACTTATAATGTTAAATATGGTAATTTTAAAATGAAGCCTGATGAACATATATCTGAAATGTATCTCAGGTTCAATGAAATAGTGAACACCATGATTCTTCTTGAGAAACCAATAGACAACAAGGATCAGATTACGAGGTTTCTTCGATGCCTACCTAACATATGGAGAGGTACCTCTGTTTCTATCTGAGAATCTTGTGACATAGGGAAGATACCAGTGAAGGAACTAATTGGAAAACATATGATATATGAATAAGAGCTTAAGGTAAATAAAGAAGTAAAGTAATAACCAAGAATAAAATCTATAGCATTCAAGACTCTTACCTCAAAGAGAAAAGATAAATAAAAATTTATAGCCCTTGTAGACACTTCCACCAGTGAAGACTCAGACTCTGATAGTGATGATGAGAAGGAACATCATGCTAAGAGATTCAATAAGTTCTACAGTAAGAATAAGTTCTTTAGAAAATCAACTATAAAAGATGGTATGATAGTAAAGGACAATGGAAAAAGGACACAAAATGGAATGAAAACACAAATGAAATAGTATGTTATGAACGTAAATGAAAAGGCCATGTGAAGGCTGATTGCCCCAGGAAGAAGTATAAAAATAAATATGAAGACAAGGGAAAGGGATATAAAAAGGCTATGAAAGCTACTTTGAGTGCTTCAGAATATATAACTAGTGGATCTAAATCTCTTGATATTGAGAAGAATAAACATTCAAACCTGTGTTTCGTGACAGAAAGATCTGAGGTAACACCCAATTCTCCTATATTTAATGCTTATTATTTTGGGAATGAAAGTGAATCTAATAATGATAAGAATATTAATAAGGATTAACTATTTGAATATTTTGGAATATTGGAGGACACCGTTAATGAACTCAAGGATAAATATAAATTATTAAAACAACAACATGATTTAAATGATAACTATAATCCTTATCTGGATATTAAGAAAGAAAATTATGCTCAGCTATTAAAAGAAAATATTGATCTTAAATTATCAAATGAGAAATTAAAAAGGGATGTTGAGAAGTTTACTGCAGGTAGAGATACCTTTACATAGTTTCTAGGGAAAACAATTGCTCCAAAAGTTACAACTGGTATAGGATATCAACCAGGAAAGAGAAGGATTAATAAAAATAAATTGGTTCCCAAATCTGGACAGTTCACAGTTAGTTCACGTTCTGGACCATATTTTGAAAAACAATTTTCTAAAGGACCTAACAAAGTGTTCATGTCTCTAAACAAATATTTTTATTATAGGAAACCTGTGAGACAAGTATTGGTTCTTGAATTTTTACTTTCTATCCTCTCTAGACCCAAGAAAATATGGGTTCCAAAGTTACCCTACACTTAATCTGTTTTAATAGAAAATTGTCTGAAGAGATCCTATAAAAGACTATGGTACTTGGATAGTGGATGTTCAAGACATATGACAAGAGACTAATCATTCTTAATGATCCTATTTAAAGTGGATGGTTGATATATCACATTTGGTGATAATAGTAAAGGGAAGATCGTCGGCATAGTCCTGATTGGTAACCTTAATACTATATTAATTTCAAAATTACTTTTTGTTGATGGGTTAAAATAAAATATACTTACTATCTCTCAGTTTTGTGATGATGGTTTCAATGTTATGTTTGAAAATGATGCATGCAATGTTTTTAATTCTAAAAAATATTTAATATTCACAGCTCGTATAAATGAAAATGTATATGTTATTGATTTTAATTCTTTAGGTAGGAAAAATATTTCTTGTTTAAATACTTTTTATAAGGAATCCTAGTTGTGGAATAGAAGATTAGGACACTATAATATGAGCTCACTTAGGAAACTAACTAAGAAATGTTTAGTTAGAGATTTCCCTAAATTTTAATTCCCACATAACAAAGTTTGTAATCCTTGTCAAAAAGGAAAACAACACAATGTTTCTTTCAAACCTTATAAAGAAATACATACTTTTCAACCACTTGAGTTGGTTCACTTGGATTTGTTTGGACCATCAACAGATTCAAGTGTAATTGGGAAACACTATAATTATGTTTATATAGATTATTTTTCTAGATATACTCGGGTATATGTCCTAGCTCACAAAATTGAAGCATGTTCTTAGTTCATTAAATACTCCAAGTCTGTAGAAAAACATAGTGGGATTAAAATTAAGACCTTGAGAAGTGATCATGGTCGTGAGTTTGAAAATATTAAAAATGAATCTTTTTGCTCACAAAGTGGCTATAATCACAATTTCTCTACTCCTATAAAACCTCAAAAAAATGTAGTTTTAGAAATAAGAAATAGGACACTCTGTTGAACATCTTGTAGAAGATATGTCAATTCTGGGCCTTAATGATAAAGACAATGAACCCTTAGTAAAAACACCCCATTCTGGAAATTTTCCAGAATATCATCTTGGTGAATTTGAACCTATAGACAGCCATGAGGATTCTAGTTCAACTCCTCCTAGAGGTATTAGAACTCTCAAAAATCATCCTTTAGATGATGTACTTGGTCATCTAAATAGAGGAACAAAAATTAGAGCTTCTCTGGGAAACCAGGTTGAACATCAAGCCTTTATTTCATATCTTGAACCAAGAAATATCAATGATGCAATTAATGATTAATTTTTCGAGATAGATATGAAAGAATAATTAAATTAGTTTGAAATAAATAAGGTTTCGGAATTATAAGAAATACCTAAAGACACTTTGACCATAGGCACTAAATGGGTGTTTACAAATAAAGTTGATGAATCTAGAAACATAGTTAGAGACAAGGCTAGACATGTTTTCCAAGGATACTGTCAAGAAGAAGAAATATTCTATGAGAAAACATTCTCACCTTTATCTAGACTATAATCCATTATGATACTACTTGCTTATACAAATCATCTGAATTTCAAACATTATCAAATGGAGGTCAAAAGTTCCTTTATAAATGGGTACATAGTTGAGGATGTATTTGTTGAACAACCTCTTGTTTTTACAAATCCCCATTTTTCAAATCATGCCTTTAATCTTTCTATTGCTCTATATTCTTTAAAACAAGCTCCAAGATCTTGGTATGATAGACTTAGTTCTTTTCTTATTTTAAAAGGTTTTGCTGAAAGAATAGTAGATCCTACTCTTTTAATTAAAAGGATCTCCAAAGATGTTTTAATAGTATAGATTTATATAGATGACATTATTTTTGGATCCTTTAACAATTCTTTATGTACTGATTTCACAAAAATGATGCAAGATGAATTTGAAATGAGTTAAATTAGGGAACTTAAATTTTTTCTTGGATTTAAAATTTTTCAAAATAAAAATGGTATTATTTTAAATCAGTGTAAATATACTAAGGATATTTTTAAACATTTTGAATTGGATGTCAATAAAGGTAGTGATACACCGATGAGTACCACCTATAAGTTGGATGGTGATTAAACTGGTAAATTACTGGATCAAACTAATTACAGTGGTATGATTGTGAGTCTACTCAATATTACTGCCAGAAGACCTGATATTATGTTCATTGTATGCATGTCTAATCGTTTTCAAGACAATCACCAAGAGTCTCATTTAACTAATGTTGTAAGTATTTTTAAATATCTCAAGTGTACAACAAACTTAAGACTGTTTTATCCAAGAGGACTATCATTTTATTTAACAATTTGTTCGGATGATAACTTTACTGGTTGCAAGTAACATAGAAGGATCACCTATAGAACATGTCACATTTTTGGAAATTCACTAGTATCATAGTGTAGAATGAAACCAAATTTTGTTGCATTATCTACTACTGAAGCAGAATATATAGCTTTTGGTAGTGGTTGTGCTCAAAGTCTGTGGATGTAACACACTTTACAAGACTATGGATATGAATTCAAACATGTCTCTGTAAAATATGATAAAAAAAGTGAAATTAACATCTCAAAAAATCAGTATCTCATGCTAGGACAAAGCACATTGATGTGATACATCACTTCTTGAGAGACCATTATCAAAGAGGGGATATCAATCTTGAATTCATTGGCACAGAACAAAAATTGGCTGATATATTCACAAAGACTTTGAATTTTGAGAGGTTAAATTACATCAAACATGAGTTAGGTATGATAAAATGTTAAATTAGAAACCTCACCATTGGACCTCACTATTAGGAACCTCATCGTTGGACCTCACTGTAGAACCTCACTATTAGGAACCTCACTGTTGGACCTCACCGTTAGGAACCTCACTATTGGACCTCACCCATAGGAACCTCACTGTTGGACCTCACTATTAGGAACCTCACTGTTGGATATCACCATTAGAAACCTCACCATTTCCACCTTAATGATATTCAACTTTTCCAAGACTTCAGGTTTTTCTGCCAGAATGTGAAATATTTTTAGTATTACTTATTTATTTTACTTGATTTGTTTTTCGATCCCTAAATGATATAATTAAAGTACAAACCACATTTATATCCACTTATACTCTCTCCCAAACCTCTTGAACCCAAATCTTAGAACATCACCTTCTGCTGAAACCCTCCAACTACTCCAGATTGAAATGGAAAGACTAAAGAGACAGTTGGTCAGTGATGAGGGAGATGTGCCGAATCCAAAGAGACTTTGAGCTAGGTCTAGTAGTGGAAGCCAGGTAATGGAAAATCTAATCAACCCCCATTTTTCAAAGAGGTATATCATGGTTAAGAAGGATCTATGATTAGAATGGCTGATGTCCTTTCGGTCTCTAGTTCTGAAGGCACATGAAACTTAGGATTGAGTCGAATGCTTTGCTAATAACAATGGACCCTATTACTCGAAGCTAGTAAAGGAGATCTATGAGACTCTAACATTTGAGAATTCTTAGGGTGAGAATAGAATGTATTCAAAGTTAAATGGGGTATAAGTGAGCATTTTCTCTATTGAATGAGCTGACTATTTAAGAATGCCACGTGAAGGGATTTTTTTACTACTCAATAGTGGTACCTCTCACTAATGAGTTCTTCTATAATGAAGAGGCTTTGGATGAACTGATAGGGAATGGGATCCCTAGGAAAGAGATTTCTTCTGCAATGTAAGGAGAAAAAATTTGTTGTTTATGTTTGTTCAGCATGTTTTGAGTCCTAGGAGAGGGGACATTTCTACCTTGAAATATAAAGATGCATTTCTTTTATATTTGTTGAAACATGGACCAAAGATAAATTTGTGAAGATTGCTGGTGATTCAATTTGAGGATATGACAAAGCCCAGTTCAAATTCCAATGCTTCTTTCATGCCAGATTGATAACCATAATGTTTAAAGTGAAAGGAGTTGCAGGAAATAAGTAGGAAATAGTTGTTGTAAGGGATAATTTCTGCATCACCAGATGATTTTCAAGATTATGAATATCACCTAGAACCCTTAGAAAAGAAGATGGGTAAACGATTAGGCTAAGGTATATGAGTAATTCAACCTAGTTACTCATCTTACTAGGCCTAAGGATAAGAGAAACATTGGTTTGAAGCCTAATGAAGTGGATCTTGCATACATAGATGAAGAATAAGAGGATTCTATTATTCAAGTCAAAGAGTATTATCCTATAGATGAGAGGAGTGATCCTGACCTTCCTCTTGCCAATATTGTTTCTTTTGGTGAGCCTAGCCCACCAAAAAGGCTTCGTAGAGGATAGACTGTCCTAAGGGATAGTGATGATGAGGAAACTAGTGTGGAAGAAGGAGATCAAAATGTCTTAAGAGTCATTAGAGAGACCTCAGAGGAGGAAGATGACAATGATTCTAGTCATGATGACTTTGAGACAGCTGCTGGTGAAAGTGAAGAAGAATGTATAAGTCTCAGTCCTCTAATATGACATATATAAATGGTAGAAATTATAGATTAAGTGGTTTCTGATTCGGTTGAAACTGGAATTTCATTGGCAATAGTTTCAGATTCTGTAGAGGAAGTGGTTGTGTACCCTCATGTTCATGCAGTTAATCAAGGAGGTATGGAAGAGATGAATGTGGTTGATCTGGAGAATGCTCCATGGGAGGGGGAGGAACCTATTACTACAGGTTCAGTTTTTGTTGCTTATGGGATAGAAGATTGGTCAGTAGACCCGAGATTTGTGGTCTTGGGAATAGATTATGGCGACTCTAATGATGACTAGCCTATCAGAAGCCCTCCAATTCCTTCTGTTATAGAGACTACTATTGTACATCTAGTAGTTCTTTTTCCTCGAGACCATGTGAATAAGGATGAATTTGAATCTTATAAGTCAGAATTAAAGATACTTTTGTGATGTGAAATCTACTGAGATAGAGAGAAAAATGTCCCTAAATATAGAAGTTGTAGCATCTTCCTTAGAGAGAGTTATTTCCACCTCTCACTCAAATCTGCTACATGAAGTTGTGGATTTTCAGAATCAGATCAAAACCATAACAGAATCTATGGAATTTTTTAAGCAATCAATTGATAGAATAGACTCCTATATGACTTCAAGGGTTTAAGTGGATAGATATCTTAGATATGTTAAAAGTGTGGTTCAGTAGATGGTCATTATGTTTGAAGACATTAAGAAGTATATAGAGAAACATGTGAGTGGAAAGGATGATGATGTGAAGAGGAAAATCAGTGGGCTGAAAAATTCCTTTAAGGAGAATGTGGATTTTACTATGGAACCTCTATGTGGATCTGCTTCCTCCTCAACCGCTTGTCCTGTTGATCTAGATGCTTTCAGATCGGTTTTTAGAGAAGAAGTGGATAAATTCTCTGGTGCTAGTACCTTAGACCCTCAGTCTATAACTCAGGTCATTTCCACTACCAGTAAAATTCATAAACTTGTAGGAGATTATCTAAGGAAATATCCTAAAGAGCAGAAGGCCATCAAATAAAAAATTTATTTATACTACAAAAGGGTGTACACTAAGCATCAGATGGATGGTAATTTTAAGCTGTTGTTGGAGAACTTGAGGATCCCACCTATTACTCTGGGGTTTAAGGATCAAGTTAGAAGACTCAAAGAGTAGACTCATGCCTTAGAGAAATTTATGGCGAATAAGTATGGTTGTATATCAGCTATGGAAAGAGGAGGATGCATTATTATGGATTTCAAAAATATTCTTTTACCCTCCCTATGTGTGCATAGCACTCCAATCATTGTTCCTCCAGCCTTGCCTTCTTCCTTGGCTACTTTAGGATCTACTCGTACTGCACCAATGATCACTCATGCATAGGCCATCAAAATCTTTACCCCTATGATTCCTCATATATCTACTTACTATTATTCTACTAATCCCTCTATAACAACTCCTCCTACACTACTCAATGCCATCCTTTGGCCTATTCCTCCATCTTCAGCACGTGACTCCTCAACTTCAAAAGATCAATCTCCCTTGGACATATCTGATGTGCATTGAATGTTGGATGTATTAGTTGATAGAGATATTTGTACTCTTTTTGTATCTTTTATTCTTCCTTAATTAATAATCAAATCCTCTTTTGGCACTTTTTTTCTTCCTATCTTTTTGTTATTCACAAGGGGGAGAAGTTTTAAGTATTAATTTTTATTTACCTAAAGGGGGAGATGTTTTGAAGTTAAATATAATCTTTTCATATATAAACATGGTTTGATTTTACATATACACACCTCTAAAGATGTTATCAAATGTGCATAACTTTGATTCAAAAAATACTGACATAATTTTTTATTATAAAAAATTAGAAGATTGTTAGACTCATTTATTTTGATAATCTCAAATCATGTTTAATTTATGTTATAATCATGTCTCTAAAATATAATAATCATGTTTCATTTATATTTATAGTCCTTATATAGTGATACATATGTATCTTTAATCTCACTACTCTATTGTGTAAGCTTATAGTGCCAGATTTATCTAAGTAAAGGTCACTGATAGAAAGGTCACCGATAGAAAGGTCACTAATAGAAAGGTCATAGATAGAAAGGTCACTGATTGAAAGGTCACTGATAGAAAGATCACTGATAGAAAGGCCACCTATAGAATAGTCACCGATGAAATTTCATCGATGAAATTTCACCGATGAAGGTCACCGATGAAGGTCATCGATTAAGGTTACCATTGAAGGTTACCATTGAGAAGGTTACCACTAAAGTCTACCACTGAAGGATACCGATGAAGGATACCGATGCACACCTACCGTTGATTCCTACCATTATGAAGGTTATAATTACAAGACTATCGATGCTTACCCTTCCATACTTTTTAAAATTCTTATGTTTATTCTAACAGTCGTATTTGGTAAATTTAATGCTTCTTACATTAAAAAATGTTGATTGTAGACATATCAAGAGACCATATTTGGGGAAAGTACGATGTATGAGGAGGACCACACATGGATTACTTATTCCTATTATATAATCTAAAATATAAAAGAGAAGACTGAGGAAAAAACTAAAACACCGAAGAAGCGTGAAACAATAGAGGAATGCATGAGAAATAAGTTACTCAGTAGATCAAAGATATTAAGGAGGATTCATTAGAGCACTTACGCAGTCAACCCAATAGTCATAAGAATATCATTTCGAGAGAACAAATTCAAGGCTGCCTTATGTGTTTCATCAAATCTCGATCAACACAAGAATCAAAACACCCAGTTCCTGAATGCTACAACCTAGAGTTGTGACACTATGTTTTGAGGAAAACTTCTAGAGAAAGACTCTAACCACAAATTCTTCACACCAAGGAGTCAAGAGCTGAATTGCAAACACATAGAGCTTTCTAAACTCAATCTAATAATCTTATCAATATTATGTTCTTTTATTTTTCATCTCTAAGAAGTGTGTGGTTATTTCTATTACACACACTGTCTTCTATGATTGAACTGGAGGATACTGAAAATCCTCACATAAAACATCACTTACACATTGTTTCCCACATAAAACAGTGGAAAAGACCGTGTGTGTTTTGTATTGTTTTTTTTTCACGAAGAACAGTGGTCGAGGGTGTGAACCCTGGACAGTTTGAGAGAAACTGTTGTAAATCCCGGTACAGGATGTGTATCAAGTTTATCATTTATATAAACTTCTTTGTCCCATGTGATCACCAAGTAGAGAGGATTATGCCTCGGTTTGGGACTGAACCTCTTGTTCAACTCCACTGTGTACTATATTTTTTAATACTTCATTTTGTCTATTTTCCCCTTAGTATGCATCCAAAAACAGAAAACTGTTTAGCGTTGACTTTGATAGTTAGTTATGGTTAGTGTGTGTATATGTTTAATTCAGTAAACTTGTTTCAAAAGTTGAAGAAGTTATTTACATAGATTCAACTGAGTTATATTCACCCTTTGTGAAACCATTTGACCAACAAAATATTTATATCTTTACTTCCATAATTAACTGGGCCGTTTCAAAATTCGGGGTTCTTAAGCATCATGATTTTAACATAAATTTTACGTAGGAAATAAATTGACCCCCTCTTGAGATTCCACTCCAACCAACAATATATTATTTTTATATTTTTTAGGAACTTTAGGTATGTTATACCTTCCCTTAATGAATACCTTTTGGTATTTACAAGAGTGTCACTCCCCCTCTACTATAAAAAGGCAAGCACTCTACCCCTTACTCACACCCATAAATCCTCTTTTTATCATCCAAAATATAACCAAATTGTCTCCCAAAATCCATCCCTTATACCTATAAGCCTATCATTGGACATAAATCCATCCAAGTAAGAATTTTGGTACAATCCAAAATAAGTTACCCGATAAAGAGGTAGCATATTTCCTTAAACTCTTTAGTTTTTTTCCATTACCCACCCACTAAAAAATTATTATTTAATTAATGTATACAAAAACCATTATAATATCCATAATATGATGTTTTTATGATAATGGTTCTACCTACACCAATAAAAACAGCAATCTAATAGGTAAAGAACATATTATTTCTGTGTACAGTGAACTACTGCCTCACAAAACAACGATTGTTCATTCCCCCATTACCACCTCTCATGGTGGACATTATGATATAAAATATGTTTATATATGATATATATAATATTAATAATGTATTTATACTTCTATAATTATTATTTATAAAATACCGTTATGATTTCCATCATGTATAATTGAGATAATTTTGTTTGAGGAAGAGTGGCCTACCGCCCCCTCAAAGCGATGTAACTCATTCATTCTATACATGGAATGTATGAAAGATATTCTCAATAAACCTATATAACATATATAAAATAGATATTATAATATTATTATAATATAATTTTTTCATTTACTTTTAATACCATAAATATATTAAAGTATTGTTCATGCATACAGACTACTTATCGTCTCCGTGAACAGTGCATTTCATTTCTAATCTCCAAGATTTATAGATTATCCTAAATGAATATGTAATTAATATATATATAATATTATTAAATAATTCTTTAAATTATATATATGATGAAATAATTATCTATAAAATATGAAGAACAAATCAAATCTCAAAACGTACTTTAGAAAACTAGAAAATTAACACCCGAAGAAATTAAAATAATGAAAGAGTGTTAAAAAACGGGTAATAAAATGTTATAAAAATTAATATATGATTTCATAAAAATTTTAATGGTATTTTATAATATAGTAACATATTTTAAACCAATATACATGAGGATAAAGGCAAAAAAACAAAATTAGTGTTAATGTAAGGGATTTTCATCTCAATTTACATTATATTGAGACTTAATTGTTGTTATATAGCTATTTTATTTCATATGGTGTTTATACTACCTTTAAAAGTTATATATTTAATATCCTTACTCTAATGATATTCTATGTTTAATTTAATTCATGGTAAATTGTGAATTAAATATTTAAAAGTGGCATGGGACACTTTTGAATGTTTGGATATTATTTTCCTCCAGAATATTTTATAGGTATTTAAATGCTATTTCCATTCTCCAACATAAAAACCCATTGATGTTACTTATCCAAAACTGGGGAATTTTTTATAAAAACATATTATTTATTCAATGTGGGTATTTTATTATAAGTAACATTATTTATTAATTAATTCAATTATTCCACATATGATGAATGCATTGGATTTAGTATGTGACTAGTAGGGCTCGTTATACCCCTCGATGTGTCAATATGTTTAATGAGAAAAACTATATATGGTTTTGGCAGAGGTATTAACCATTTATTAGATTCATAGAATTAATACTTATAAGTATAATATCCTGGGCATGATTTCTTGACAGTATTATATTCGTAGCATGAATCCTTGGCAGTATTAGATTCTTGGCATGAATCATTGGAAATATTAGATTCTTGGTATGAATCCTTAAATGTATTAGATTCTTGGAATGAATCCTTGAATATATGTTTTATATATCAATCATTACTTATTCCATATTTCTATATTTAGTTACTTGTATTCAATGTGATTATACAATTAGTTATAATACCCAGGGTTATGTTTTAATCTTAGAATATTAATTAAATGGAATTGGTTTCAATTATTTACCATGTCATGTTGATTTATTCTAATTATTTCATTATTTATTCTGATTTACATACCATCATTGTGCTTTTGATCTCACCCTTATTGTGTTTTATTTCCCTAGGTTATGAAGAGGAATAATTTGAAGGAGTTTCTAGGATTCAATTTATATCATTTTATTATTTTTCGTGTTTGTATTTTTCAATTCCCTAATTTATTTTGTGTATCATGTATGAAATATAGATTTCTAATACAATTAAAGTTATCAATCCTTGTATATTTTATTGCTTGTAATCTTACCAATGTAATAAAATAATGCACCAACCATGGGCTTCAGGGGTCAGAGTGTTATATAACAGGTTTTCTAATCGGAAAATATTATGAATGAAACCCCAATAGTATCATCCTAAAGTAATTAAATTATATACCTCAGTTATTTTCATTGGTTTTTTTCATTATAGAACTTCTTTTTTCATCACATGATCAACTGAGATTCTATCCTTAGAGGTAATGTGGCCATGAAAAGAAACTGTTTGAAGCCAAAATTCACAATTTCTAAAATTCCCCTATAACTCTTTTCTAATAAGAGTCTCCAGAATAACCCCCAAGTGGTTCTCATGGTCATTATACCTTTTTGAATATATCATGATATAATCACCAAACACCAAAAAAAAAATCAATATATTCCTTGAACACTCTATTCATTATATCCATAAGAATAGAGGGTCCATTAGTCCGTCCAAATGGAATTACTATAAACTCGCATTTTCCATAACTGGTTCAAAATTTTTTCTTTGGAATATCTTCCTTTTTTACACATAATTGATGATATATATAATTATGTTCAATCTTAAAACAAATTGAGCTCTAGGAAGTTGATCAAATAAGTAATCAATTTGTGGTAATGGGTGCCAATTATTTATTATAGTAGAATTGATCTCCCTATAGTTAATGCCTAGCCTCATAGATCCATATTTATTTTTAATAAAAAGAATAGGGGATCCTCCTTGAGAAACACTAGTGAGAATAAACCACTTACTACTCAACTCCTCTAGCATATTATTTGTAACGACCCTCTATTTTCAAACAGTAAAATCACATTACTTTTTCATAATACTTAAACATTATAAAAACTGAAACCCAGAAATCATAGTTGGTATAGTGCCTTTGGAAACCTGGAAATATAAACACTGATACATATGTGAGCTACATTCTCTCCAACTAGGTTTTTTTTTCTAGAACTCTTCTTAGACACATCAAACATAATACATATCTTCACAACCTTCAGAAGGAAACCTATAACGTTTTGAGCTAAAATTCTTAGTAAGTATAAATAAGGTAGATATGTAAGCTTAAACATGATCATAAAGGTATGAGAATGTCATCATGAAAATTTAAGATCATTCCCTGCATATCAAAGATCATATACATGAATCATGGCATAAGGTTTGGAAGTTCATTAGACATGAACAAAAAGGAAGAAAAGGATATAAGCTGTGAAATAATAACATAGGAGTAAGAAATGGAATTGTGGAAAACACATAATCATATAATGATTTCCATAGTATCCAAGGCATCACTACCAATCCATCTTAGTAGTAAGGGTTCACTCCACATACCATCATATTAATTATGGTTCACTCCTATGGCCATAATAGTAGTATGAGTTCACTCATAAAACCAAATTAGTTGATATGGTTCACTCCCATATCCATAATAGTTTTCAAGGTTCATTCCAAATGCCATCTTAGTTTATCTCATGAGATATAAAACAATACCCAATTCATTGGAGGGAGATATAGGTCCCACCCGTCAAATTATTAAATCATACATACATGTGCCATAATATCATAAAAAAATATCATAACCCATGAAATGAAATGGGTATTATAAACATGTAAACATATCACAACATTTATAAATATTAAAGTTTTAATAATAATTTTATCAACATAATAACCCATGAATGAGTAACGGATTGCATGTAACCCATGAATGAGAAATGGATTTCCTAAATTCCATGACATTAAGAATAACCCATTCATAGAAAGGATATGAATAGAACCTTTATATTGTAATCATTAAAATCAATAAATGTCATCTTATATGGAAAATTATTTTGAGATATATATAAAAAACGTTTCTTAAAAAAATATCCTTTCTTGTTTGAAAAATTATTTTTAATACATAAAACATTTTTAAAATATTTTTCTTCGAAAATAACTTGAAAACATATAAAGAAGGCATGAAATGATTTTGAAAAAATAAATTCCTTGAAAACTTATAAAATAATATTCTTAACATTTTAAAAACCTTTGTATTTTAAGGCACTTTGAATCCTTCAAAAGTGATATTGAAAACATTTTGAAGACCATTGTACATTAAAAATTATAATATAATATTGAAAACATTTTGAAAACAATTTTTTTGAAAAAATATAAAATAATATTGAAAACAATAATAAAACCATTTAATTTGAAAATATATTTCAAAAACATATTCTTAAATATTAACCTTTAAAAAATACAAAGGGATCTTCAAATAAATGATGGCATGTAAATCCATACATGTCATACAAGGTCGAAAGAACATTCCTTTTGCACAGTAAAAAAGTTAGAAAAGCACCTTGTTCGGAAAGATAAAATAATATTCACTTGAAAATATTGGAAAAATAAAAAATGGTCAAAAATTTCTTTTAAATATTATAGGATAAGGGTGTAATATTCTTGGAAATCCTTTCTAAAAAACACAGATTTCCGACAAAAGAAAGGGTAAAGTAACGATTTCCTAAAAAAACGTTATTAAATATAATATGTACCATAGAGTATAATATGGTACCAATAATTGATTATGTCATGAAATAACGAAGTATAAGGAAACTCATGAATATTATTGAGATATGGATCATAATATTTTATGAAAGTAATCATAAAGATAAACAATCTCAAAAAAACAATTAGATTGTCTCAATAAACTCTTATAACATTGTTAATTGGGTTCACACCCTCCATGTAATGATATTAAATTAAATTAATCTTATAGTATATTTAAAATATTTATATTCATGATATTTCATGAAAAATGGAATCATTTGCACCACAAAAAAGTGTTTATATGAATAACAAAACATGACTCTCAAAGAAAGAAAATTGGGGAAAAACATTTTAACGATTTGGTAACTTTTGAAATATAAACACCATGAAAGAAGGATAACAAAATAGATATGTGAATAATAATAAATTTATTTATAAGATACATCGAATACAATCATGGGATGTAAATACCCCACACAAAATGAAAGAGTGGCGAACATAACATGTAACTCACAGAAATTAAAAGTGAGATAAAACACCCTTACCTTGTGTCTTGAATCTCTCCATACTCGTAAAGGATTCTTGTATAATAAATATTAAATTATTATAAAAAAATTTAAAGAATAATATTATTATATATATTACCATATATTTTCTGATTATGTCTATGTATTAGCTACTTTTTAATGATTATATGATATGTTTTCACTTCGGGTAACATTAACTTTGTTCACAACATGTGTCTTAATTTGTTATAATGTTGGTCCTTATAATTATATCAAGATTATAGAATATATAAAATGACATAAATATAATTTATATCCATTATATGTATATTATAATAATTTAAAGGATAATAAATTTTGAAATGGAATACACCATTCATGGAGACGATATTCCATATGTACGCATGAACGTTGTTTCAATTTTTATTGTCGTATTGAAAGAAAGTATTCTAATGACATATATATAAGTATATATATATATATATATTTTTTCCATTAGAATTAATATATAAAATATAACATATATTTTCATTATACTCATCATTTATACATTATGAGTGGTGTGTGAACGAATAACATCGCTTTGAGGGGGTGGTAGTCCACACTTCCTCATAAGAGATTATCATATTAATGCCAAATGGAAAGTAAATAGATATATGTTTTAAAAGGATAAAATAAGTTTAAATACATATTAAATATAATATATTACATATATAAATATATTTTCTATCATAATGGCCATCATGATTAGTGGTAAATGAAAAATAAACAATCATCATTTCGTGAGGAAATAGTTCTCCACTGAAACAATATGTACAATATCCATTAGATGGAGGTGAGTGTAAGTTTAGGTCAAAATATTTGTATAAAAACATCTTAAATTATGTATTATACTTTTTTATCACATTATAATGGAATAATGTGAGAGTAGGAGGTGAAGAGGGAAAATAAAGGAATGGAGAATGAGAGAAGACATTACCTCTTAATCAGGAAACTCATTTTGGTTTGTGCCTAATGGATTTCTTAAGGTGCTTTTTGTCCAAAAGTTGGTTTCAAGGAAAAAGGTAGTATTGATTGGAGAATAATTGGGAAGATCTTGGACTAACATAAATGGTTTTAGAGGTGTGAGGAATTGGTAGTGGTGGTGGCCTTTTATAGTGGAGGAGGAGTGGCACTCTTTTAAATATTTGAAGAAAGAATTACACACACAGTTTTCATATTTAATGTGGACACCATTATGTAAAAAGGTCGTTAAAATTGATTTTAGGGTCGAAATATTTATAGACAATGGTTTTTGGAAAAGTGTCTAGGTTATTTTTGGTCTTAAATTTAATGTTTAGTACTTTATTAACATAATATTTCTCTTAACCGATGTAATTAGTTTTAATTACATTCACTAATATTTTTGGTCAAAAATTTGAACTTATTAGACATTATAAATTATGATGATTACAAATATAGAATCAATTTTTACAAATTCTAATCATATAAGTTGTAAAATTAATTTGAAATTAATCCCACTGCCGGGACGACACAGTGGGTTTTTATTGTAAACAAATAATCAAAAGATTGATATTTTTTATATATAATTTCAATATGAAATTGTTCCAAAAAATAAAAAATATATTATTTGGTAAAAATATTATCTAACAAAAATATTAAACTATTTAAAAAATATAATTTAACCTAATAAATAAATTAGATGAAAAATCGGTTTTGGACTAAAATCCAATATTTTTAAATATTCATTAAAAGATGAAACCTTTTATAAAAATACCAAAAATTTATAATAACAAATTTTTTCTCTTTTTATTCCAAATATAAAGGTTATTTTTACATATTAAATATATAAATCTTCAAAAAATTGGATTTAAAATCGGTTCCCCATTAAATGGCGGTAAAACTACCTTTATAAAATAAATAGGTGTTTATTCATAAAATAATGTATTTTCTTATATTATGTCTTTCGAATCTATTGGATGAATATAAAAAGTATTTTATTGATTATATAACATATTTATTATATTAATATAACTTAAAAATAATAATTAATTTAATTTACTAGTTAAAAATAGCTTTGTGACTATAATAACATTTTTCTATATATTAAATTAGCTTCATATTCATTAATTAGTAACCTATGAATTCATAATATATTTTTATAAAACCAATATTTCCATAATATGGTTAACACTAAATCATATATATAAAATTAAAGTATAGGTTATATTCCACTATAATAATATTTTTAATAATATATTACAGTTAGGTAACACTCAGTCTTGCGTGTTACACTAGCCATCGAGAAAGGTCAATATTATGTGTAATGTACACTATCTTTTCTATTACATGAAATATATTCCATGTTGGGATTACATGTAACATAATCCATGTTGGATCCATGTGAATGGAAAGTTTGAATGATTGAAAAGCTATTTTTAGGGATGCATGAAATGAATAATATCAAAAGATTAAATTAATTCGAAACAAAATCAACAAAATCTCAAGGTGTTCCATTCTACCCCCCATAAAATGAATTTTTCCCTCAAAATTAGTATAGGTTATCTAAGTATAATACTTGAAATTTTCATTCATAGAAACCAAAATAGTAAAAATGGATACTAAAACATCACTTAAAAAGGGAAAATTGGAACCATACTTGTTACCCAAAGTAACATAAAACTGGATTTCCACATAAGAGAACATAGGATGGGAGTGAAGATTGGACAAGGTGGAAAAGCATAAATATTTAAAGGGAGTGATTGAGGTCATAAATTAAAAACAAGTGATTGTTTAAAGGAAAGTTGAGGGACTCAGATTCTTAAATCTATTATAATTTAAAAGACTATCTACTCAATGAAAATTAAGGTATTAGGATAACAATTGTTTATTACTTTTAGAATGTTGAGTAATTATTGAAAAATTTATATAAAAAAATTAAATTCTTGGGTTCTGGATTAAAAAATTTCTAATACATCTATTACCTCATGGAATGAATGCCCAGAAATTAACTTTGATGTATAAAGCACTAAAATACACTTTTAACTGATCTTAAGTCACATAAAAGAATGAAAAAGAATAAAAAAATTTATTTTCAAAATCACCATGAATAAATATAAAATGTAATAATATTGGTTAATCATAAATATTTATTTATTAAATATAAATATACATTAATCATGACATAATGTAGGCCATTGGAAGGAATGAAACCCTTATTATCCTTTAGTAATGGGTTCATAACCCGCAACCATGCTGGATTTGATTGGTTGTCACAAAAAATACACGATGTATTCTTTGAAAAAATATAATATTTGGACATCATTTGAATAAGGTTAATCACAAAATATCCTTTTAACCAATTTTTTCAAAACAAACTCAGTGAAAAAATACTTCCTCTGAATTTTAACTTAATCTTTTCATTGATGGTCAACTTTATAACACTTTTCAAGGTTGAAAATACAAAAATTTAAAAATCCAATCACAAAATCAGCTTAACATTGATTCTATTGTAGATCAAAATGTGTCTATTTTTTACCACAATCTAAACATATACATAGCCTAGTCATATATTCTATTGAAAAATGGTAATAACCTAAATTACCAAAAATCCTTTTGGAAAACATGAAGGCTTCCTTATTACAAAGTGTATTGGTTCTATTCCTTAAATCCAAAAATACTATAAACTTCATCAGTGATAGCATAAAACACCTATAAACAAGTCCTTAGATAGTTCCAAGGTAATTAATATAGTCCAATTTACTTATTTGTATCTCATGTATCTTTATACCTAAAAAATTATCTTAACATAAAGAAAAAATTAAGTGTTACATTACCTTAGTAAAAATATCACCTTGTGAAAAAATCACTTCACCAATCCATAGGAAACATTCAACATAAACATGTAAATAATGAATGAAAAAATAAGTAGAAAATCCTTTTAAATTTCATCATTTAGAACATTGGAAGAAAAATATATAAAAACATTGACTATTACACTTCATCCTTATGCAATTAACAAATATACCTCATCATATTACACAATACCGCTTTATTTTCACATTTATTTTGTAGTCTAGTCATCATCAGCAATGTAATTATTACTCACACCACCCTACTAATTTTCTTCATGAACATTCATCTTGGGACATTGAGTTACATAATGTCCATTTAATTCACACATATAACACTTAACCTTCAATGTTTAATTAGGGAGGACAAAATTTTCATCCATTTTATTAACTGAACTCTTTATTTTTTCCTTAAAATAACTTTCTTTGTGTCCTTATTTTTCTTATTCAAAAAACCTTCATGTTCCTATAAGACATTCACTTAGTTAATTATTTTCACATTCTCAATACAGAAGATAGCGAATCTTATTTCCTCTATGATCTCCATTACCTTAACTCTTTGTTAACTCCTTATTTCTCTTCCTTCATGAGTCTGAGAGTTAGTTAAGGTAAGCATTTTTAATCATGTTTTGTGAAAACGGATTATGAATTATTGCAAAATCTTTCACTCTAGTGATCATCCCACTTGACTTCTCATCAGTAAATCGTCCATCAGATTAAACATTAATCTAGTTCCTTAAACTTCCCACCATTGATTAGAATCATATGAATAGTTTTATAATTTAATATCATAGAAGAAAACAACAGAGTTATGAAAATAATTACTTATAAGATATTTAAATCATTAAACCTTTCTTAATCTATGAAATCTTAGGTTTATCCTAGTTTATTCAAATCCAACTTATATATAAATCCTTTATAATGGTTTTTGATGATTTTTTGGACTCCCAAAGCATATCACCTAGGAGTGTCAAACCAGGTGTGTAGAAAGCCCCACTATCATGTACTAGATTACCCTGAGTCAACCTCGGAACATCTTGTCAGAGTTGTTACCCCAAGGAACATATATACAAGATCAACATCCAATTTAGTATCCGGACATTGATGTATTTCTAAGAAACCACTCACTTTACCCTTTCCCAAAATTCCCATACTTTTCCCTATAATTTTACTTATCCTTATACTTATGATTTAGAATATTAATTAGGGTTATCATTAAATTTTTATCATCCTAGATTCCAATGGTTATTTATACCTTTGTTCTAATTAAAACATTAACAAACCTATCATTCCAAATATTAACATTACATAACTTTTATGGAATACATAAACTTTATACAAAATGATTCCCAAAGACTGTAGCAGGAATAGTGCCTTTGGAAACATGGGAAAATAAAAAATTGATACATATATGAGAAAAATTCTCTCCCACTAGGTTCTTGACTGGAGCCCATCTTAGACACATAAAACATAACACATATCCTCACAACATGAGAAAGGAAACATAAAAAGGATAGATCTCAAATTCTCAGTAAGGGTAAACAAGGGAGACATGTAAGAGTAAACAAAAGAATAAGGGTAGGATAATGTGATCAAAAAAATAGAAGATCATTCCATTCATATCAAAGATAATATACATGAATCAAGTAATAATTATTGGTAGTTCATAAGACTTAAATAAAAATAAAGTAAAGGATATAATCCACGAAATAATTACATATGTGTAAGACATGGAATTGTGGAAAACACATATGCATATAATGATGTCCATATTAGCCAAGTAATTTTTTCCAGGACCATATTAGTAGTATTGGTTCACTCCCCATACCATCATAGTAGTCATGGCTCACTCCCATGCCCATTATATTAGAATGAGTTCACTCCTCCTACCCTCTTAGTAGTCATGGTTCACTCTCATGACCATCATAGTATTAATGGTTCACTCCCAATACTATATAATTTTATCATTCTTATATTATCATTACTATATCATATATATCAAATATGTTCACTATAACTATCCTTAATACATTCCATGTTTTGTGTGAACGAATCACATCGTTTTGAGGGGGTGGTTGTCCACACATCCTCAAATGAGATTATCATATTAACACCGAATGGAAAGTAAATATATGTATCTTGTAAAAGGAATAAATAAGAATAATACATAATAAATATAAAATACGACATATATAAATATATTTTGTATCATAATGGCCACCATGATTGGTGGTCAATGAAAAATGAACAATCATCTTTGCATGAGGAAATAGTTCACCATACACAGAAACAATATGTCGAATATCCATTAGGTAAAGGTACATAAATGTGTAGGTAGAAATATTTGTGTAAACAAATCCTAGTATATTTATGATTCTGGTATTTTCACACAATAATTCTATAATGAGAGTGTAGGGGATGAAGATAGAAAATAATGGAAATGAGCTTAACAGAAGACATTACCTATTAATCTGGTAACTCCTTTTAGTTTATTCCAAATGGATTCCTTGAGAGTATTTATTAACAAAGGGAGGATACAAGTATTAAGGGATGATTTTTGGGAGGCTAATTTTATCTGATCATAAAAGGTTTGAGAGTTTTGGGGAATGGGTATAGGTTTTGGCCTTTTATAGTGGATGGGGAGTGGCACTATTGTAAATTTTTGAAGAGGGAATTGCACCCATGTTTTGTATATATCAAGTGGATCCAATAATGGAATAAGGTAGATCCAATTGATTATAGGGTCTAAATATGGAAATCCAATGGGTATTGGACTATTTTTAAATCGTTTTTAGTTTTCAATTTATGGTTTAGTACTTTATAAACCTAATTTTTCTCTTAACTGTTGTAATTAAATTTCATTAATTTCACTAATATTTTTGGTAAAAAACAAATTTTACCATATTAGGCATTATAAGTTATGTATATTACAAATATGGAAACCATTTTTAAAAATTCAAAACACATAAGTGGATAAAATTATTTTTAAATTAGCCCCACCTTCGAGACAACACTCTATGTTTTTAAAGTAAAAAAATGATAAAAGGTTTTCTATGTTTTTTTATCAAATTTCAAAATAAAAATTGTTATAATGAACTGAATTGAATTAATTGGTAAAACTATTATCTAAATAAATTATTAAACCATTTAAAAAATATAATTTAACCTTATAAATAAATTAGATGAAAATCAGTATTGAAATAAAACCAATATTTTTAACTATTCATTAAAAGATGAATCCTTTTATAAAAATTCCCAAAATTTATCCTAAACTAATTATTATGTTTTTAATCCATATATAAAGTTTTTTACATATTTAATCTATACAAGTTCTAAAAATTATATTTAAATGGGGTTCTTTGTTAAAAGTCAGAAAAACATCCTTTATAAAAAATAGGTTTTTGTGCATAAAATTGGGTTTGTTCTTATGTTATGTATATTGAATATATTGGATGAATATAAAAAATATTTGATTAATTATATAAATTTTTTATTAAATTAATATAACTCACCAATTGTAATTAATTTAATTTACTAGGTTAAAAAATTGTGGTCACTATAATAATATTTTCCTTTTCTATTCAATCGGTTTTCATATTCATTAATTGGTACCCTATGAATTAATATTATATTTGGGTAACCCACATATTTTCATAATATAGATAAAACCTTTTCAGATCTATTACATTAAATAATAGGTTATATTACATTATAATAATATTTTTAATAATATATTCCAGTTAGGTAACAAGTAGTCTTTCATGTTACACAAGACATCATGGAAGGTCAACCTTGCATGTAATGTATGTTGTCCATATTGTTCAATGAAATTTATTACAATTTTGGATTATGTGTAACATACTACAAGTAGGATCTATGTAACAGGAATGTTTGAATAAGTGAAAATATATTTTCAATGTCCTATAAAATGAATAATATAAAAAAATTGAATTAATTCATAAAATAATTCCAACAAAATGGTGGGGTGTTATATTCTTCTACTCCAAAAATTCCACAGTGGCCCTTATATATGGATATTAGATATTTTAATTACCATAGAGATTAAGTAAATAGAAACTTAAACTTCACACTCTAGATTATTTCCAGGTAAATCCTCAGGAATGACATCATTTTATTCCTATACAATAGGAACATCTTCAATTTGAAGATTTCTTTCCTCACCCATAGATTATGTTTTCTATTCCTCCCCAAGAATTTCATTCAGTAGAGCTATTGGGGGTGGAACAAGATATGAATCATATTATGAGGTGTCTTCACTAAAGATAAAGGATTCTATATCATCCTCAACAGTCTTTGATTTTGGGTAAGGGATCTTCTTTGTTGGCTTGGTGTTGTTTGGCCTAAAACTTTTGTTCTATGGTGATCTTTTTGTTTTAAATCATGGAGTCCTGTATGGTTTCTCACTTATTCCATAAAGTGTTTGAATAATAAAAATTTAATTTTCATTCCCTCCATACTAAGTATTATATCAAATTCGATCATAGGTACGATGAAAAATTTAGAAACTAATGATCATTTTTGTGTTATAAAGGGGATTTAATAACCCATATTTGTTACAATGAGACTTCCTTGGGTATTTCTGACTAAAAAATTCCATATTAAATCAAAATAAAAATGTATAATTTTTGTGGAAAACTGAGAATATATAAAAGAATGCGATAATACAAAATCAAATAAATAATTAGATATTTTTTAGAAAATGATTAAAGTACCAACCACTACATCATTAAGAACTTAAACCCTAGTATTTTTTATCGCATATGCATTTTCTAACTCCTTTGGCCTTTTCTACGGAAAGTTTTTTGGATGATTTGTACAATCATTTACATTGTGTCACATATCCAAACAATTATAGCATTGAAAATTGGTATCTTATTTATTTACCTTTCAATTATGATCATGATACCCTTTCTCACCACTCTTGTAGAAAATTACTTTTCCTTTTAAGTAGGAGCTACTGTGTTTCCTTCTGCAAGTACCACACATCGGAAAATTCCTTTTTATATTATTCTCTTTGTCAAATACTTTCCCTACCACCCTTTACTTATTCTGTTTTCCCTTAAAGTCATAATACTTACATAATTTTTTCTCCTTCTTGATAGTACATGAATCAATATTTTTATATGATGAGAAAGTTTGGGAGACCATTTCCCTTCAGAAGAATGGTTTTAACCACATAAAGAATCAATCAATGTTTACCATTGAATTGTCTATTTAGTCCATGGAATTCTTTTCTAACCTTGTAAAGTTTTCTTCAAACTTAGAACCATTATCATTCTAATTTTTCCTCAGACTCAAACCTTTTCTCTCCATGTGTTCCATCTATTCACGAGGGAAATATTATTTCATGAAAAGTTCCTTAAAATCCTTCCATTCCGTGTTTTTTATTTCTTTATCCACCTTCATGTTTCAAATTAATCACCACCATTGATTTGGATATCCTAATAGATGATAAACATCTATGATATCCCTCTCCCTATCGTTACATATGAAAGAGAAAAATATCTTCTCTATGAAACTTGTCTATTTCTCAGCTACACATGTATTTGTAGTCCCACTAAATGATGGAAGTTGTTGAGTCATAAAGCTATATAACATTGTTCCTCCATAGTGTGGATCAGGATGCTCAAAATGGGTAATTGTATTGTACATAATGTAACACCATAAGATTTAATAGTACATTATCTCATTAAAGTAATTTAATCGCTTATACTTCATGAAACACTGACTTTGCTTGTGTTTTATACAAGATTGAGTCTCTTCGAAATAACACATTAGTATTTTAATTATTTAAATGATATATTTATTTATCAATTAAATATTGTAATATGAATATTAACAAATAAATATTAAATTTTATTAATAATTTTTTCACATAAATAAAACATATTTATAATAAAATGTATAAGTTTGGTAAAAATAGTTATAAATTTAGAAAAACTATTTTTATTAAAATAACTACTTTTTATGTCCTTTTATGAACAATAATAAAATATATTTTAGACACTCCTAAAAATTTAAATTTGTAAAATAGACTTCATTTTTGAATTCATAACATCTAAAATTTCGTAGGCTGAATTTTTGGAATTTTTCTAAAAACATTCAATTTTTTATGAATAGTTAAAAATATCGCATAATACCTAAAAACACACTTTTTCGTTTAAATAATTATTTTTTAATTAAAATTTATCTTAAATTCATTATAGATATATAATAAATATATTATTCCAATGTAATTCATTTGATTAATTTTATAAAATGTTTAGATATCAAAAATTTTATTTAAATTATTAACGTCTTTTACCCACCTTCTAGGCACAATTGCAAATTATTATAAAACATATTTTTACCGCTTCTGTGAATTTAATTTCAAAAATCTGATAGATCCAGTTTTCATCCATAAGTAAAATGTGGTTCAATGGGATGAAAATATTTTTTTGTGAATAGTATCTTTTGATTTTTATTTACCACAGCTAAAACTAAATATTTCAATTAAAGGTAAAAATAAAATAATATAAAATTACCCCAACACATGTCCTAATTCTATTTGATTATTTTTATCGACCAAAATCAAATTTGGGACAAAAATATGATCCTTTTTTATCCACTTGGGTTAGATTAGAAAATTTATTGTATTTTATTTAAAGAAGAGTTAAAAGTGTTAAATTCAAATTTTAATTACAAAAACATTTTTAATATAGAGTTATACATAAGATAAATTAGACTATAAATATTCATTAGAAATAAAGAAAATATTTCCGACGTCATGGTATTTTATTTATAATTTTTACAGGTTAGATAATAAAATATATTTATGACACAATGATCAAGCAGTAATTACCTTTTTAATGAAAAATTAAAATAAATGATATTATAAATATTATAATAATTGTTATTTAAAACTATTGATGACATACACTAATTTTATAGGTGACTATGACCTGTTAGTATTGATTCAATGTGTTTTTTTAGAAGGAATCAAGTTGTTTTTACTTTTAAAAAAACCAAGTATTAAATAGTAACAAAATAGAAAAAAATGATATTTTAAAATAAATTTTATTTTATTAAATAATTTCAATATCATAAATATATAAGGTTATTTTATAAAACATGGATAGTGTTAAAATTTTATAAATTATCCACTTTAGTTTTATTTTGGAAACTTATTATAACTATATAAACCTAGTAGTATAAAAATACAAGAGGACATGGTAAGAGTTAACTTATTTTACAAAGGGTTAAATCTAAAAGATAAGGTATATATTATGAATTAAACATGTCTAAAACCTATTTTTTGAGAGGCTTGTGACCCATACTCTTCTTAGCCTCTAACTATATCAATTAGGAGCTATTATAAACTGAAAAGTATTTTATAATAAATTAATATTTTGATATTTTTTCTAAAGTTCTCCTCACATCTCTTATAAAAGGGAACCTCCCTTTATTTTTAATTAGCACCTCAAAATTTATTTGGCTCATCTAAACACTGCCCAAATCTCCTCCAAAATTCCCTCACTTTAATCTAGAGGCCTTACCTTGAGCATATATTCACTATAAGGATCCCTTTTTTTCAAATAAAAATGAAACACCAGAAGAAGAGATAATTATATTATCACCTCTTTCAAAGTTCTTTTCTTCTTATACTTCTTCTTTCTTTGTTGATACCATACTAAAATAATAAATCCATTAATTTATACATGAAATGATGTTATTATAAATATGTTACAACCATATTCATTATTCTATCCATCCAATGAATGACTAAGTCAACATGTGTGCATGTGTATGGCTTACCATCTCCACACCGTGGTGTAGTTTGTTATTCAACACTACATTGTTTAGATGGATACAATAATGAGTATAATTAATTTAAATAATGAATATAACATGGTTGTGATTCTGTATATATAATATACCATCCAATTAAACATTGTTTCACCATCAATAGAATTGTATTGTCACCCATATGTACGTACGGATTACTGCCTCCACGACAGATGAGATTCATCTTCAACTATCACCATTCATGAATTTTTATAAATATAAATATATATATATATTGATTAAGTATCATATATATGAAATAATATTTCAACTGGAAAAAATATATATTTATATATATTAATATAGGTCATTTACATATTTCTATACTATACGATAAGATAATAGAAACAATGTTCAAGCATACGTACGGACTACCATCTCCATTAACGGTGTTTCAATTTCATATATCAATCTATTATAAATAATTATATTCTGAATATATATGATATTTAAATCATGTTATATATTCTGTAAGTATTTAAATCATTATCTAAGTGATGAAATCAAGAATAAAGATTTAAAACATGTACGATAAAGAAAGTGAAACTACTAGAAATGCACCCTTTACCAACGTTTCCAAACCTTTAGTAAAGGCTGGATATCCATTGGTATAATATATACCAACTGTTATCCAAACCATAGGGATATAAGCCATAGAGAAATACATATGCCAAAGTTTTCTGAAAAACCATTGGTAGATGTTAGGTAATATACATTATAACAATGGTTATGTCAAACCGTTGGTACAACTTTTCACCAATGGATTGAAACCATTGGTAAACATACTATTCCAATGGTTTCAAACCGTTGGAATATAGTTTTCTATAACTTATTATCAATTGTTTGTGTAAACCATTGGTAAAGTTTGGACATTTCACTAAATCCCAATAGTTTTCAAACTGTTGGGAAAGTGTTTTTACCAATGGTTCTAATATAACCATTGGTAAAAATCCATTCACAGCCCTATGCCAACGGTTTAGAACCGTTGGCATAGGATTTGTTGTGAAATTCAGGCTGCAGCCTATTACAGGCTGCCCTTTCTCCATTTCCAGCATCCCAACTCCAATTACCAGCAATAACCACCTATAACACATACATATAGACAATTAATTCATATATATTTAACATATAATGAACCCTGCAACTATACACATATATAATTAAAAACATAATTCATAAGGTAATTATGAACAAACATAGTTGATTTAGAATTCAATTCAAAATTGAGATGAAAATTACTTGTACAATCCGGAATTCAATTCAGAATTGAATACTGAATTGAATACATATAAAAATTAATTTTCAATTATGAATACATTACATAAAAAACTGAATACGTAATTATATGTGTTATACAGAATTAAGAATACATACAAAATTGGTTTTTGTATAACACGATTGAATTCAGAAATTGGAAGCTAATAACCCTAAAATATGGAAGTGGATAAATGACTTCAACCAAATACAAATATAATGTCCCGTGGTTTAGGGCGGGTGTCATTGAACATAGTGATGATGGTAATGTGTGTGTATCAATGATCTTGTGTGACTTAGGGAATGTGGTTGTCCTTGGCGTATTAAATATCATGTGTTTTGGAATAGGGGCAGGAGTTCCTCACATGAGAAGTGGATTGTGTGAGGTTGCACCATGGATCCTTTTTCTAAAGTATCAACACAATCCAAATACATTTGGTCAGTTTTCCGTATGCCAGTTGTTTTTACTTAAAATGATGCCCATTTTGAACAAAATACTGACACTTCGAGTGATACCGGCCACACCATGCCTCTAATTGAGGAGGGGTTGACTTGTACACGTCACAAATGACCCATGGATCGTTTTCCTCCAGTATTAAGATAATCGGAATGCCTTTGGTCTGTTTTTCGTATTCCACTTATTGTATTCACTTAAAATGTTGTTCATTCCAAATAAAAGATAGAAACATTGAGTGGTACTGGCCACACTGTGCCCCGGATTGAGGTGGGGTTGACTCGTACACATCAGAAATGACCCATGGACCATTGTTATAAAGTATCAACAAAATATGAATACGTTTGGTCGGTTTTCCATATGATAGTTGTTTTTACTTAAAAAAGTGTCCATTTTAAACAAAAGAAAGAAACTTTGAGAGATATCGGCCACACTGTGCCTCATATTAAGGAGGGGTTGACTTTTACACATCATAAATGACCCAAGGATCATTTTCCTAAAGAATCAACAGAATCTGAATGCGTTTGGTTGGTTTTCCATATGCCAGTTGTTGTTTACACTTAAAATGTTGTCCATTTCAAATAAAAGTGAGACACTTTGAGTGGTAACAGCCACGCCGTGCATCTAATTAAAGAAGGGTTGACACGTAAACATCAAAAATGACCCATGTATCCTTGTTCTAAAGTATCAACACAATCCGAATACGTTTGGTCAGTTTTCCATATGCTAATTGTTTTTACTTAAAAGGGTGTCAATTTTAAACAAAAGAAAGACACTATGAGTGATACCGGCCACTCCATGCCTCTGATTAGGGCAGGGTAGACTCGTACACGTCACATATGACCCATGGATCATTTTCCAAATGTATAAATAGAATCCAAATCTGTTTGGTCAGTTTTCCATATGCTAGTTGTTGTTTTCACTTAAAATATTATCCATTTCAAATATAAATGAGCCACTTTGAGTGGTACCATCCACAGAGTGCCTCGGATGGAGGCAGGGTTAACTTGTACATGTCAAAAATGGACCATGAATCTATGTTCTAAAGTATCAAC
The DNA here is from genome assembly GCA_963277665.1 of Viscum album. Taxonomy (NCBI): domain Eukaryota; kingdom Viridiplantae; phylum Streptophyta; class Magnoliopsida; order Santalales; family Viscaceae; genus Viscum; species Viscum album. Next base: position 478,586,239 of record OY728130.1, on the reverse strand, counting down.
ACAATCCGAATACATTTGGTCAGCTTTCTGTATGCCAGTTGTTGTTTTTACTTAAATGGGTGTCCATTTTAAACAAAATAAAGTAATTTTGAGTGAAACCGACCACACCGTGCCTTGGATTGAGGCAGGGTTGACTCATACACATCACATATGATCCATGGATCATTTTACTAAAGTATCATCTCAATATTAATGCTTTATGTTAGTTTTCTGTATGCCAATTGTCGTTTGGAATTAAAATGTTGTCCATTTCAAAAAAAAGATAGACACTTAGAGTGATATCAGCCACAAATTGAGGTGGGGTTGACTCATACATGTCACATATGAACCATGGAACTTTTTCCTAAATTATCAAAATTATCTGAATTAATTTGGTCAGTTTTCCGTATGTCATTTTTTGTTTTCACTTAAAATGTTGTCCATTTCAAATAAAAGTGAGACACTTTGTGTGGTGCTGTCCACACCGTGCCTCGTATTGAGGTGGGGTTGACTCATACACATCAAAAATAAACCATGAATCCTAGTGATAAAGTATCAACACAATCGAAATACGTTTGGTTGGTTTTCTGTATGCCAGTTGTTTTTACTTTATAGGGTGTCCATTTTAAACAAAAGAAAGACACTTCGAGTGATACCAGCTACACCGTGCCTCATCTTGAGGTAGGGTTGACATATACACGTCACATTTGACCCATGGATTTTTGTCTTAAAGTATCAATATAATATGAATTTTTTAGGTTGGTTTTTTGTATGTCAGTTGTTGTTTTTATTTAAAATGTTGTCCATTCAAATAATGTTGAGACACATTGAGTGGTACCGGCCACACTATGCCTCTGATTGAGGTAGGGTTGACTCGTACACATCACAAATGACCCATGGATCGTTTTCCTAAAGTATCAAGACAATATGAATGTGTTTGGTTAGTTTTTTATATGCTAGTTGTTCTATTCACTTGAAATCTTTTCCATTTCAAATTAAAGTGAGACACTTTGGTGGTATCAGTTACATTGTGCCTTGGATTGGGGAGGGGTTGACTCATACACGTCACAAATGACCTATGGATCATTGTGATAATGTATCAATACAATCCGAATATATTTGGTAGATTTTCCATTTTCCAGTTGTTTTTACTTAAAAGTGTGTCCATTTTAAACAAAATAAAGACACTTTATGTGATATCGGACACACCATGCATTGGATTGAGGCGAGGTTGACACATACATGTCTCAAATGACCCATATATCGTTTTCATAATGTATCAACAGAATCTGAATGCGTTTTGTTGGTTTTTCGTATGCCAGTTATTGTTTTCACTTCAAATGTTGTCCATTTCAAATAAAAGTGAGACACTTTGAGTGGTATTGGCTACACCGTGCCTAGGATTGAAGCGGGGTTGACTAGTACACATAAAAAATGAGCCATGGATCCTTGTGATAAAGTATTAACACATTAAGAATATGTTTGGTCAGTTTTTCATATGGCAGTTGGTTTTAATTAAAAGGGTGTCCATTTTAAACAAAAGAAAGACACTATGAGTGATACCCGCCACAATGTGCATAAGATTGGGGAGGGGTTGACTCGTACACATCACATATAACCCATGGATCGTTTTCCTAATGTATTAATATAATCTGAATGCGTTTGGTCAGTTTTCTGTATGCCAGTTGTTGTTTTCACTTAAAATGTTGTCCATTTCAAATAAAAGTGAGACACCTTGAGTGGTATCAGCCACACCATGCCTTGAATTAAGGTTGGGATGTTTGGGGTCAAGGAAGGAGGGTGGGGATTCTTTCTGAGGGCTATTTGGGGGGGGTTGTCCAGGGTCCAGGGAGGAGGGTAGGGGCTGTCTGGGGGACTGTCTGAGGTCCAGGGAGGAGGGTGGGGGGCTGTCTGGGGGGCTGTCCCGGGGGCTGTCCCGAGTTCATGGGATGGTATTTAAATATTTTCTATGAAAATTATATCAATCCTAAAAATATAATTTCATTATATCAACTTCTATTCAGACCCCCTATTTTTTAAATTCCACTAAAAATTTACAATTTCATTAGAATAGGGGGTTTCATTGCAAATCATCATGTCAAGTTTTATTATTTTAAGATAAAAAAATAAAAATAGTTCGACCTACCTAATAACTAATATATTCAGGCACAACAAATCAATAAACATCAAAGGTGAGTAATATCAGTCAAAAATATAACGGATCAATCTGTCCCTCATCAGTATCACTGTCATCACCGTCATCTTCACCCTCACCCTTGTCCTCATCGTTGTCCCCATCATCATCCCTGCCCTCCTCACCCTCGTACTCATCCTCGGCCTCCTCATCGCCCTCCTCCTCCACCTCGGCCTCTTTCTTGCCCTCCTCCTCCTCCGCCTCAGCCTCCTCCTTGTCATTGTGACACTTGAATTGTAAAAAAATATAAAACAAATCAAACAACACTTATTGGGTATGTCATGCCAGACAATTCACCACCTAGTTTAGGTCAAATCAAAATAGAAACAAAGACTAATAGGGGAAAAACAATAAAACTAAGTTAATACTTATAGATTTGGAGTGTAAAACTAAAAAATTTATTTACTTAAGAGAGATTTATAGGGAGGATGGTGTTCCCAACCTATGTAAAGAGAGAGGCCTCTAGTTTAGAATCCAAGGGGGACTTCTCCATGGCTTCCTAAATCATAATCATTATGAATCCAAGGTTGATTTTCCCAAGGTATTCTAAACCAAATCATCATGAATCCAAGGGGGTTTCCAAATGGAATTAAAATCTGTGTTTTTAACATGAATCCTTGGTTTGTTTCTTCAAGGAATTCCAAATAATTAATCAAAGAACAAGTACTAAAAAATTAAATTAATATTTATTTATATTCATTTTCAATAGGTCTCATATAAGAGGCACATGCCTCAGGTCCCATTATGTGTTATAAGCATCCCAAATCATTCACTCATGTTCAATTACTCATTCTTGGCACCCCTATTGTCATACCTTTCATTACCCAATTAGTTTACCAAGTCAATCACACCCCATGGGTGGATAATGTATAGGCTTCTACATTAATAGGTTGTTCATGGATCGTAAAGGGGTTTAATTTCATAAAGTAAAGACAAAAATATTTATTTTCGAATTTGAGATTAGTAATAGTCTGTAATGATACTAAACATCATAAAGAACACAAAACACTGATACTTTTAAGGGATAGTTTATAAACCATATTATATATACTCACAGACATTTACTAATCAAGTATTAGTCATTGATTAAATATCAAATAGTGTGAATCATAAAATTTTCCAAAATCCCTAGAAATAGGTAATAATGACATGATCTTTATAGATAGTGAAATAAATGGAGAAAGGTTGAGAATAGAATGATATCCTTATAACTAGCACATAGTAGGGATAAAGAAAACTAGAAACTAATAAGATACCTCAGCTCACCATGATTGGTCACAGAGTTTTGTAGACCACAGACCAACCATGTCAATTACCTCAATGAGTGATTCTATGTCTATATTTGGGAAGAGGTTGAAGGAGTCTAACCTAGATGGGGGAGTTGCAGTTGACCAGATGGAAGTCCTCAGGTTTGGGTTCACCTGCGCGGGGGCATCTAGAAATCAGCGGAAATGCAGATTTATCTTCTTCTGTGTAATCAGGGGTGGGCTATCCATGGGGGGGGGGGGGGGGGGGTGGCGGGGCTGTTCAGGGGGGGTTCGGGGTGTCCATGGGGGTGGGTTGGCTGTCCATGAGGGTGGAGGGGCTGTCCAGGGGGGAGGGGGTTTCTAGGGGGTGGTCGGGTTGTCACGGGGTTATGCGCTGTCCAGGGGGTGGGCGGTCTGTCCATGGGGGTGACAGGGTTGTCCAGGGGGTACGGTGTGTGTAGGGGGTGGGCAGGCTTTCCATGAGGGTGGTGGGGCTATCAAGGGGGTAGGGGGTGTCCAGGAGGTCGGTGAGCTGTCCACAGGGATGTGACTAAGAGCTATGAGATTTAATTGGGTTAACATTCATGTTATAAAAATCAAACGATTGGTGTAGAGGATTAGAATAGTATTATTTAGTGAAAATTAAATTTGGTAGTATTAATGACTTGATAACATGATGGTATCAAGTTTTAAATTGGGAAAATGTTGGGTAATTGGATTCTAAAAGGCTCCCAAAACCTTCCCAAGATATATTTTTTCTAGAAAAATGTGTTGGGGGGAAATAATTCATCCTATATAGTTGATGTCACTTTTAGATCATGTGATGCCTTACTCATCAAGATGACTAGACAAGAACCAATACCAAAGAGGAATCAAACATATCCAAATCTCTACAAGTGATGACTTCCCAATGCTTATTGGTGAAATATGGAATTGATGAATTCCCACCTACACAGCCCCCCTCCCCACCTCACTCCCAGAAGACTCCCCCTGCACAACCCCCCCACCCACCTACACCCCCCCACTTGCACAACCCCCTCTCCCCCCACCCCCACCTGCAAAGCCCCCCTCCCATCCACCCACTGCACAACCCCCATCCTACACAGCTCCCCTACCCCCACCCCACCACCACCTTTACACCCCCACCTTACCACCCAACATACTCCCACCTACCCACCCACCCCACAAATCTACACACTCCCCCCACCCACTTGCACAACCACTCCACCTCCCCCACCCCCACCTGCACAACCCCCCTCCCCCCACTCCCACCTGTACACCTGATTCACTTATATTCATAAGGCTCTTCCACTTGGTTTAATATCTATAAAATGGTTTTTGTAGATGGTTTTTAATGAATTTCAAAATTTTGATGTACCTTGTTCTTTCTTTTTTGGTCACCAAAGGATAAATCATGGAGTCTATGAGTTTTGGAGATTGATAATGTAATTGGAGGCTTATGGACCCTTCTCCCGTGACTATGCCAGAATGGAGTCACCCGGATAAAGCACTAGACATTAATTATGGGGGAATTCATGAATTTCAATTATAGAGGAAACATGCATGGTCTTCACACGATTATCAAAACCATGTGAAAACTGTGTGGGAGAAGTTACCATTGATAGTACCCTCCACACGGTTGGCGCATAGACTTCCCAAACCATGCTACCCATCCAGGAAAAATGTGAAGCTCAAGGATTTGAGATAGTAGCATCTGCACGGTTGGTGCACGGTCTACCAAACCATGCTCCCAAACCTTGTGGACCACTGGAGCCTTCACTTTTTTAACTTTTCACCCACTCCTTGACCCAGGGTTACCATATCTACTTACTTTTATACAACTGTAAAAATACCTTTTCTAAACAAGAAGACTTTGTGGAGTGGGCCAGAAGAAGAATGGATTGGGGAAAAGAAGAAGAGGCAGTTTGGGAACTAAGCTTAGAGGGGGGAGGGGGTAGGAAGGTTTTTAGGCAATGGTTCTTGTAGTTTTGTTGGAATTAGGATTGTTTTATTTTTTGTTATAATGAACTCTCTAATGAATATTAGTAAGTTTCTTATCATTTTCATTATGAGTTGCTAACCCCCACCCCTATGTTGGGGCTGGAGAAAATGTGGGTTCGTTAGAACCAATTTCTCTATTATTGTGTTTGTTCATTGTCTCCCACCTAATTCTCCCGACATCCATTTCTTATTTCGCTGGAAACCCCATATCGTACCAAGAATGGAGTTTCCAGGGATCTTTGGGAGAATTACGACATGGATATCCATGACCATGGGATATAATTGTCGTTTCTTGAGGGAGGTTCCTAAATTAAGAGTCATAAGAAATCAATATCCATACCAAGGGATTGATTCCTACTAACTTGATTGGAACTCACTGGACCAAGGGAGTTCTGACACAAATTAACCCAGATATGTGGGTTATTTTGAACAACAAAACACAACAGGGAATAAGTTTTAACATCCCACATGAAATTCCAACCCCGACACATTTTCATTAAAATCCAAAATCCAGTTTTAAGTAATTTTCAGTTTTCATGTTTAATTATTAGTGAATTAGAAAATTCCGTGTAATTAGTTATCATTTGATATCCATACCATGAACCAAACAATCGTATTTAAATTCAAAATCTTCACTTAAGTGATTTCAAATCAAGGGACATAAAACGCCAATACTGCTTCTCTTTGGATCAAACTCGTGCTTGTACACTATACTAGTTACAAGTTGGGGAAATTAATTTGGTGCTGAAAACAATACTTCAGGAAAACAACCGACCAACACCCCACCCCCACCTCACCCCCCAATTGACTCACACTTTCCCAGCCCCCCCCCCCCCCCCCAACCTGCACACTCCGCTCCCCCCCACCCACTTGCATATCACCTCCCTCCACCTACACCCCCCACTTGAACTGCCCCCCTCCCTTATCCCCCACCTAAACAACCCATCCCCCACCCCCACGTGTACAACCCCCCCCCCCCCCCCACACCTCACCCCCAACATACCCCCCACTACACACCCACCACCTATACATCCCCTTCACTTATTGCAACCCCCCACCCCCCAACCTGAACACCCCCACCAGCAAAACCCCCTCCCCCCACCCACTGCACCCCCACCCACTACACCTCCTACCACATACACCCCCTCACTTCAAATAAATTGATTCACACATACACATGACAGTAAAACAAAAAAATTAAACAAATCAAATTGAATTTTTTCGGTATATAATACTACACGAACCTCGGGTTTAAGCCAAATCAAAACAGAAAACAAAAAAATAGATGAAAAAAATTGAACATAAGGTACTACTTACAGATTTGAATTGTAGAACAAGAAAACTTTGTGATTGAAGAAGCATCTGGTGGAATTATTTTTAGAGAGAGAGATATTAGGTCTCGGCTTTAGCACTTTAATCGCATAGATGAGAGATCAGGTTCGCTGGAAATTTAGGGGAAAAAATTCCCAACAGTTTTGAAAATCTGTTGGGAAAGGTAAACTTTACCAACGGTTTAGAAAAACCGTTGGGAAATCCTTCCTAAAATTTACATATCCCCACGGTTTTATAAAACCATTGGGTAAAGTCATCTAAAAATTCATATAACCCAATTTATTGATAAAACTGTTGGGTGAAAGTCTCTCCACACCCCTATTCCAAAGGTTTATGAAAACCATTGGAAAACTGCCATTGGTCTATCCTCCATTTGCAATAGTGTTATTATTACCCAAAATGTTACTTTAACATGGAAATTATTATTAAAAGGGTATTATAAATTCATAAATGAATTATATATGATATAATAAATATGAATATGGTTCTGGTGTAATTTAATGAAATACTATAGTCATTATAAAATATTTTAAACATACCCTCGACTAAAGAACGTACTAGGTGAGGGTTTATTCGTCAAACTAATTATTATATAAGATTTTTTATGTGTATGTATTTACTGGGACATATTTATCATACATGTCCATGTTTCATAAATTGTTTTCGAAAGAAATATTTTATGGTTTTTTGGAAGGGACTCTTTAACTAGATCATCGTTTTAAATTTTTTAAAGATTTATTTTTCTAAATATATTTAATTAATGTACATGTTTTCAAAATAATTTTAAGGATTTATTTATGTGGACATTATTGTTATGAATTGTTAATTCCTTTTAAAAGTTTCAAAGTTGTGTGGGACACTTTGATTTAAAAATATATTTTAAATAAATTTCTTTATAAATTGTGTGATTTTTATTAGATTTCATGAAAAATGGATATTTCTCCCAAAGAGTTTTACTAATAATTTTCAACTATATCAACATCATACTCTGAATAATATTCTTGATTGAGTATGATTAATTATAATACAATCTTCCATGTTGTATTGAATGAGTTATGTTATATTTGACTGTGGATGTTCTATTTTTACACCATTCACAGTTTATGGTTAAAGTATTGATATTTCTTATACATGTTTTAATACGAATTATGATGTTTTTCTCATTTCATATTATTAATTCATTAGGCATAGTAAGTGACGGGAGGGGCCCTCTATAGCCCCTCGATGCATCAGTAGGTCTCATGAGACAAACTACTATCTTGGCACAAGGCCTTAACAGAATATTTGTGAATGTTCTTGGCATAAGGCCTTGATATAGTAGTTATTATGTACAACATTATGCATTACCTCATTATGAAATTACTTATTACATGTGATTATTTGATAAGTATAACATCCATGTGCATGTTTATATGGTAATGTTTGATTTATTTTTTCTATATTATGTTCTAGTTTATGTTTAAAAGGCGGATATTTTTATTATACATCCTTCCTTAACATTTTATAGATTTCGGTAAATTATTTACCCTTACTGAGCATCTAAGGTCACCCCTATTCGTGTTTTATTTCCTCGGATTCCAAGAAGTGTATTATGATTGATATGAATAATTAAACTAGTTGAATAATGACATTCTCAAAGGATTATTTATTGTATGTTTTATGTTAGAAAGTGTAATGTAATGTTAATTTATGTAATCTTTTTTCCAAGACTACTAAAATGATCAGTCCTTCAGAACATGATTCCTTAAAATCATTTGATATGTATTAAAATAATGCACCGAATCTGGGTAACTAGGGTCAGAGAATTACAATTGGTAACATAGGAAGTTTAGAAATATCCGTGGGAACTTGATTTAGAAAAAATATGATTAGAGAACATTACCCTAAGATAGAATTTGAGGATAAGTATATAAGAACCCCCAAGAATTTTGGTAATGTAGGAATTACATGGATATTCCAAGCAGTACATCCCTGTATAGATACTACATGTGAACGTGGTTTTAGAACAGATGTACGTTGGGGTGAGAACTCTGATAAGGTGTTCCAAGCTTGACTCGGGAAAACTTGGTACACGACAATATGCATTACTACACACTTGGTTTGACACTCCCAAGGGATATACTTAGGGTAATTCACATTTTCATTACTAACCATTATGAAGTATTTATGAATAAATATGTTCTCAAAGAATCCAATTTTATGATTATGAGATTAGTTATGCATAATTTTTGTTAATTTATGTTATATATTTCACTAATTTAGAATCATGAATTATGATTTACAACCTAATATAGTGTATAAAATTATTTATAAATGGAGCCTAGTAGAATGAATGACTTCCCCACCAATGCACATGTTCAAAAGAGTAAGAAGGATCATATCTTTCATGGTCTTAAGCAAACATTTCAATGAGAAATAGCTTCCCATGTATTCTCATCATATGATAAAATAGTATCATGCGTTAATAATATATGTTAATAGTTATCTAAGTCATGTTTCTTTGAAGGAAAGCCAGAGGAGAAGAGGATGGATGAGAGAATGATGGATAAAGGGAAGAAGGGAAAGAAGGATTTTCCCATATGTGATAATTGTGGAAAGAATCATCCTGGGAAGTGCTTTAAAGGACTGGATGTTTGTTATAAGTGTGGAGAAAAGGGTCATCAAGAAAAATAATACAAAGGGAACAAAGAAAAGACTAATATTAAGTGTTTCACCTATAGTGAAATGGAGAATTATGTAAATAAATGTCTTAAGAGTCAAGGAAATATAGCTTAAAAGAATCAAAGGGATCAAGGTCCTACATAAGTTGTTACTACAGTCGATGTGGAATAATTAATGTATTTGTGTATTTGGATTGAAGAATTAATTAATTTGAGTATTATATCAATTATATAATGGTTATATGAATTATGGGAATAAATAAGTATTATACAGCAATACTATTTCATTGAGGATTTGAGATTTTATTGTACTAAGAAAAGTGACTCAATAGAAAGTTAAAATTTTTAGAAAACAAATGGTTGAGGGAATGATAAACCTTAATATGGTCATGATACTGAGGTAGTGATTTTGGAATAAGAGATGATTGATTTGGATAAATGATATTGGATATTCTTGACTACCATAGAACTAATCAACTGTTTGTTTATTACATCATTGTTGAGTTTACAACATTTTTGTATTTAAGAAGTATATCCAATATTCTATAAATAATAATGGAGCTTTATTGTATTCAATAAGGATTTATGTTAATTCAAGGTGTTACCATGTTTTAAGAGAATACATGATGAAGTTATTGACATGTTATTATGTGGAAAAAATATCTTCATTATGTTTACCTCCCATATAAATTTTTGGACTGTTAGTTTAGACACAAGTATTTTGGATAAGTCTAACATTTGGAGTGGAGTAAGTTGAGCACTTGATATTTTGTTTGAGGATAAAGTATAATATATTGGCTAAATTGACCTAAAATTTTGGATTTCAGTAAACATATAAAGGATTAAGGAAATAATTGTGGACCTTACAATTTATCAAATTTATTTCAGGTATAAAAATTCATTTTTGAACATTCATTTCCTCGTGCAAGGGATGAAGTGAAAATAGATCGAAACACAACCAAATTATGAGATTATGATTATGAAAGGTAATTAAATAAAGTATATTTTCTTGAATTTTTATCTTGATAGTAAATTAATCCCTCCACTTCAAAAAATTATCTAAAAAAACGTCTTATGTAAATACCATATGTTTGGTTGAACCGATGATACTTTAAATCATCATATATTTATGGCTTGAGGCCGTCGATTTTCCATTTGTTGTTCACTTGTTTAAGATTAAAGACCTCAATAAATACCTATATATATTTACATTTTCGGTCAATTATGTGTCTATATTTTCCGTCAATGTTCCCCTATTCTAAATCGTAATATGGTGGTGACTTTTTCATTTAACTTTCCCTCTAATTAAGACAAAATTTTATTTTCTTTATTCCCAATGTGGGTTTTCCACAAAGGTATCTTCTATATTCAATATTTTATTTTCGAAGAACAATTTCAAATTGCAACGAAGTAATTTATTGAAGGATGGGATAATGTAACATCCAAATATTTCACAGTACATTATCTCTTTAAAGTAATTATATAGCTTATATTTGACGCAACACTGACTTGTCTTGCGTTATATGCATGGTTGAGTTTCTGCGAAACAACACATTAGTATTATAATTATTTAAATGGTATATTTATTTATCCATTAAATATTTTAATATGAATAGTAAAAAATAAATTTATAATGTTATTTATAATTTTTTTCCATAAATAAAAAATATTTATAATAAAATTTATATTTTTATTTAAAATAGTTTTATATTTCAAAAAACTATTTTCTTAGAAGAACTACTTTTTATACCCTTTTTTGAAAAATATTAAAATTAATTATAGATTCTCTTAAAAATTTAATATTGTAAAATATAATTCATTTTTTTTAATTTGGAATATCTAAAATACCTTTTGGTGAAATTTTAGAATTTTTATGGAAGCATTCAATTTTTGATGAATACTGAAAAATACTGCATATTACATAAAAACTAAATTTTTCATTTAAATAATTATTTTTTAATTAAAATTTATTATATAGTCAAAATAGATACATAATATATATATTATTCCAATTTAAGTCATTTTATTCATTTTATAATAAGATAATATATATATAATTTTATGGAACTTTATAACGTTTTTTACCCACCTTCTTGGAACATTTTCAAGTTTGTATAAAACATAATTTTACCACTTCTGTGAATTGAATTTCAAAACTCTAACACATTTGGTTGTCATTAGTAATTAAAATTTGGTTTGTAGGATGAAAATAATTTTTGGGGATTTGTAATTTTTGAATTTTATTTACCACGGTTTAAAGTAAATAGAGAAATTAAAGGTAAAAATAATATTATAATAATATAAAATTTCCCCAAAACATGTCCTAATTCTATTGGATAAGTTTCTTAGACCAAAATAAACCTTGGGAAAAAAATATGATCCTTTTTTATCCACTTGGGTTAGATTTGGATATTTATTATATTTTATTTAAAGAAGATTTCAAATTGTGAAATTGGAATTTTAATAACTAATACATTTTTAATGTAAATTTATACATAGTTTAAATTATACTATAAATATTAGTTATAAATATAAGTAGATTTCCTACATCATAGTATAGTATTTTTAACTTTTAGACATTAAATAATTAAATTTATTTATGACATAATGATGATGTAGTAATTACCTTATTAATGAATGATTAAAATATATGATGTTATAAATATTAAAATAAATGCGATTTGAAAATTTTGATAAAATACACTAATTTTATTGGTTCTTATGACATTTTAGGATTTATTAAATGTATTGTTTTCAAAGAAATCAAGTTTTTATGATTTTTACAAAAATCAAGTATTAAATAGTAACAAATTTGACAAAATTGATATTTCAAAGTAAATACTATTTTATTAAATAATATAAAGGTCATAAAAATATAAGGTTCTTCTAGATAACTTTTAAAGTGTTAAACTTTTATAAATGATCCAATTTAAATTTGTTTGGAAACATATAGTAACTATATAAACCTTGTAGTATAAAAATACTAGAGGACATGTTAAGAGGTAACAAATTTTACAATGGGTAAAATCTAAACAATAAGGTTACTTTTATGACCTAAACATGTATAAAACCTATTTTTTGAGATGATTTAGACATATCATAATATTATCCTAAAAATATATCAATTTGGAGATTTTAGAAAACGAATATTATTTTATAATAAATTAATATTTCAACATTTTTCCTAATGTGCCCCTCACCACTCTTATAAAAGGGCACCTCCCTATATTTAAAATTCACACCTCCAAATCCATTTTTCTTGTCCAAACCCTACAAAATTCTCCTCCCAAAATAACTAAATTCATCCTATAGGCCTTACATAGAGCATAAATTCAACCTAAGGGTCCCTTTTGTTCAAATCAAAAGGAAACACTAGAAGAAGAGTAAATTATTTTATCACCTCTTTCAAAGTTCTTTTATTATTCTACATCCTCTTTCTTTGTTATTACCATAATAAAATAATAAATACATTAAATTATTCAGTATGAGATTTTATTATAAATATTGTACATCCATATTCATTATTCAATCTATCCTATGAATGGAAAAGACATCTTGCGTGCATATGTATGGCATACTGTCACCATGTCGTGGTGTAGTTTTTTATTCAACATTACAGTATTTGGATGGGTATAATAATGATTATAAATAATGTAAATAATTAATATAACATGGTAGTTATTATTTATATATAATATATCATCCAATTAAAAATAGTTTCGCCATCAATAGAATGATATTTTCGATCGTGCGTACGTACGGATTACCGTCTCCACGATGTGATGAGATTCATCTTCAATGACAACCATACAATAATTTTTATAAAAATATATATATTGATTAAGTATGAGATATATGAAATAATATTGCTTCTATAATAATATATATATTTTTATATTAATATATTTCATTTACTTACTTTTATACTACACGATAAGACAATGGAAATAACGTTCATGTGTACGTATGGACTACCGTCTCCATGAACAGTGTTTCCATTTCATATATATATATATATATCAGTTATAAATATTTATATTCATAATATAAATGATATATAAATCATATTTTATATAATGGAATTATATAAATCATGATCTAAGCGATATGATCAAGAATAAAAAGTTAAAACAAGTACGATAAAGAAAGTGATTATTACCGAAAATGTTTCATTAAAATGGAAATTATTATTAAAAGGGTAGTATAAAGACATAAATAAATCATATATGATATCATAAATATTAATATAGTTCTGATATAATTTAATAACATATTATAGTCATTATACAGGAGGTTAAATGTACCATCGACTATAGTAAAGTACCTGGTGAGGGTTAATATAAGGCCCAACCTTAAACCTTACTTAATATTGAATTAAATGAATAATTCACATTGAGGATATTTTCATGGTTTATAGTTTTAGAGAATTAGGACATAACTATTACATCTCAAAATATTACAAAGTAGACACTTCAACTTAGTTTCCATAAAATAAAAACTCTTAAAAAGAAACATGTTTAGTTCCATGTTTTAGATAGCATTACTTTCCCTTGATCCCATACTTGACCATATTCCACATTAAGTCCTGTGAAAAACATTTCAAAAAACTTGGGGTGAGCATAAAAAGCTCAGTAAGGGATACACAAAGAATGAAAACTGTTAGTTTTTCAAAACAACAAGTAAACCATGTATACTTTATCAAAGTAATAATTTTCACCATTATGAAGTAGTAAAAAACACTTCAATGAATAAAATATCATTACTTACCCTTTTGTAACAAAAAAATTACCATAAAACCCATATAAAGAACACATAACATATAAAGGTAACTTGAGACATAAACATACTTAAATGGAATAACCATACGGTCGACTTCCACACATACTTAATGGAATAGCCATACCGCCGACTTCCATACCCAATGCATTGGAGGTTATAACGTAACCACCTGTCCTGGTATTCATGACACCACCCATCATATGGTTTATCACGTAACCACCCATAAAATTTCCAAGTACCATCATTACCCATAAAATATGGTAAATATAAACATTTCAATAACAACATTTTATTTTCAATCACAATACGTAATTCCAATATTTTGAATTAAACAATCCATTTTCAAAAATCATTTAAAAGTTATTTTTGAATCAAAGTGTCTCATACCACTTTGAAGCTTTTAATGGAATTATAATTTTAAAACATTAATGTCCATATAAATAAATACTGAAAACCATTTTGAAAACATGTAAATTAAAGATAAATATTTAGAATAGTGAATCATTAAAACATTTAAAATGATATTTTTGTTAAATAATTTTTAACACAATGAGAGACTCTTGAATACAAATAATTGCGGAATAAAATTTAATCCGAACTTTATAATATCATGAGAATAAATGGATTCATGATATAATATGTCAAAGGATAGTATACACACCATATAAGATTGAATTGGTGCATAACAACAATGAAGTCTCAATGGAAATGTAAATTTATATGAAATACATTATAAAGATGGTATCCTTAAATTAAGGATAAATCTATAACATAATTATGTATGAGAAAGATAAATACACCCAATATAATTGGATATTACGTGTGAAACAATCAGAGGTCATTCACACATAATCTTGGAAAAACAAAACCAATGACATAGATATTTAACTCAATGAAATGAGATTGAGTTATGATTTCCCATACAAGTTCGTAAGAATTTATCAATGAGATGATTATGTCTAGAAATAGTATATCCACACAAAGGTTTGTGGAAATTAAAACATAGAGATTCCACACATAATCTTGGAAAAATAAAATCAAGAAGTAGTGGTTTAGCCCAAAAAATTTAAAGTGGGTTAAGAAGTTCCCTTACAGAAATCTGACAGCCTAACGACGTCACTTTAAAATTCCGAAAATGAGTTGTTGAGAGAGAAAATGGTATCTCATGACTTGGACATAAAATTTACATAAATAAGGATATAGAAGATCATATCCCAACATCATAGTATGTGAATTAAAAGACATAACAAAAGAATTCTTTTAAAAAGAGGAGGGTGAAAGGTCCCCTTACCGAGTTGGGTAACTTTCGAAACATACACCCCATGGAAGAAGGGTCATAAAATGAAGATGTAAATACCCATAAACGAAATTATATTACAAAACATATATAATAATTGTCATTACATGCACCACTCAAAGGAAATAGTGGCAAACGTAGCATAAATTTCAAGGGAATAAAAGTGAGATGAAAAATCGCTTACGAAAACTCGGCAGCCTAACAGCGCCACTTAAAACTTCTAAAAATGGTTTGATGAGATAAAATAGGGTCTCTCATCATATTAACATAAAAAGTAAAGTAATAGTAATATAAAATAACATCCCCAAACATAAGAAATATGATCTTAAAGGAAATGACATAAAAGAGAGTGCTTAAAAAGAAAGAGAGAGGTAGGATCCCTTACCTCGTGTCTGACATGACTCAATAGTTCTTTAATCACCTGAATAATAAAATTTGGTCAATTTATAATTTCATAAATACATCCTTTAAATATTATTATTCAGTTCATATCACATATTATAATGTTATAATAATTGGTTAGTAAAGTGAGTTCATATCAGACATTTTTGTCGATGTTCGGTACATGATTAAAAATTGAACTTGTTGGAAAATAATTTTCCATGTAGTTATAGGTACATCATCTTCAGAATATTATTAATGTTATAAATATCATATATATCCAGTATATATTAATTTTGTACTATTCCATAACATTTGGAGAAAAAAAATTAAAAGCACCGTTCATGGAGACGGTAGGCCGTACGTACATATGAACGCTCCTTTCATTTTTTTGTCATATTAATGGAATTAAAGTTAAAAGATATATATATATATATATTATAATTCCAGAATTATATCCATAATTTAGATGTAATATATGAAATATATATCCACTATATATATGTACTTATAATAGTACATAACATTTGGAGATAACAAATGAAATGTACCATTCATGGAGACGGTAAGTCGTACATACGCATGAACTCTACTTTCATTTATTTGTCATATTAATTAAAATTAATTGAGATATATATATTATAATTAAATTATAATATATATGTTATATAGGTCACATATGTTCATTAATTGCATTCTTTATACATTCCATGTATCGCATGAATGAGTCACATCACTTGAGGGGGCGGTAGTCCACACTTCCTCGTATGAAATTATCGCATTTGCACAACATGAAAAGCATAAAGTCATGTTTTAAATATAAAATTAAGAAGAATATAGAAAACATAAATACCATATATATCATATATAAAATATTGTTACATCATAATGGCCACCATTAAATGTGTTAAGAGAAGATTGAACAATCATCGTTTCGTGAGGCAGAAATTCGCCATCCACAGAAACAGTATGTTCTTTAACCATTAGAAGAAGGTGTGTGTAAGTGTAGCTCGAATAATTCAGATAAAAACATCCTAGTATATATAAGATACTGGTTTTGTTACAAAAGAAAGTAATAAAAGGATTTTAGAGGGTTGGAGAAGCAAAATAAAACAAAAGAACACAAGAGAAGACATTTCCTTTAAATTGGGTAACTCTTTTTGATTTGAGCTCAAAGGCTTCCTTGGAAAGGATTATGCCCAATGTGAGGCTTCAATAATGAAGATAGGGATGTGCAGAGATGAAATGGGAAGGGTTTGGCCGAGGCAAGGGCTTTAGAGGTGTGTGTAAGTTGGTAGAGGTGAGGGCCTTTTATAAGAGGAGAGGAGGGGCACTCTTGGAAAGTTATAAAATATTACTTTATTATAAAATGATTTTCAGATTTAAAAGGTCCCAAAATGATATATTTCTACGATAAGGTGATAATGTTTCGAAATACACCCATCCAAAAGGTTTTTTACAAGTGTAAGACTTAGATTTCACCCTATCGTCTTATTTTATTTAAATTGTTCATTTATGAGGTAATCATTGCATCATCACGGTGTCATAAATAAATTAATTTATTTAAAATATAAAAATTATAAAACAAATATCATGATGTATTAAATCTTTTTATCTTTATAATTAATATTTAAAGTCAAAAATATGACTTGTATAACCCCATCTAAAAATTGTTTTAGTAAAAAAACACATGTTTGTGACATTTTAATTTTAACCTTAAATAAAAAGGTATTAATGTCATTTTCCAAGCAAAGTGGATCCATGGGGTCCCCAAGTTTACCCATGGATATTCTTGGTTGGCCATGACTCATCCAATGAGAGTAGGACATGTGTCTAGGTCATTTCATATTATTAAAACATTATTTTTACCTTAAACTACACTAATTACCTCTAATCGCGATTAAAACTTAAAAGTTACTATTCACCAAAAAATCATTTTAATCCCATTGAACCAAATTTTAATTCTTAATGAAAATGATTTATCTAGGATTTTTGAAATTCAAAACACAGAGGTGGTAAATTTTCATTTAAACGAAAAATCAGTTTTTTAAGTACCACTTAGTGGTTTCACTATTCATCAAAAACTGAAGTTTTCCAGAAAAATACCAAATATTCAGCCTATGCTATATTTGATATTCCGAATTAAAAAATGATGTCTATTTTACAAAATTGAAAACATATAAGATACATTAATTAATTTAATAACTAATTCCCGCTGTCAGAGCAAATAGCGTGTTTTTATGAAACAATAAGTATCAAAAGATTGACACTAGTTTAAGTCCAATTTCAAGATGAAATTAATTCCAACGACCACTATTGGATTAAATGGTAAAAATATATTCTAATTTAACTTTAAAACCAACTCAAAAAATAATCTAATCATATAAATAAATTAGATTAAAAAGGGGGTTTGAATTAAAGTACAACATTTTTCACTATTCATTAAAAAATGAGCCTTATCGGAAAAATACCAAAAATTTACACAAAGTAAATTTTGATGTCCCGATTCTAAATAAGAATTTTATTTTGTCAAATATAACACATAAAATTTTCAAAAAAGTGGATTTAAAAGAGGTTCTTCATCAAAAGGCGGTTAATTGACCTTTTAAAGAATATTAGAATGTTTACGCTTAAAATTGGATTCATTCACATTTTTAATCCTCTAAAATTTATTACAAAAAGTAAAAATATTTTACAAACATATATAATCATTTTGTAGTTAGTTATGCTCATTCCCGCCATTACAACGGCTAGGTGTTAACTACAATTTAAAATAATATTATTTTATTATTAGAGTGCAACGTAAGATTCCCAAGAAACTCGTTGTTGCGTATTGGGTATGCCATCGAGCATAGCGTCACCTTTAAATTTATATTAATATTTTATTCACAAATATGGATAAATGTGAAAATTTAATATTCTTTATTTACCTGGGGTGTTACATCCTTCCCCCCTTTTGGTAATTGCATCCTCACAATTTTAAAATTGGGCTTGGAAACTTCATTGAAAATCTCACATCGGAACAAGAGTCAGTAAAACAATCACTTTAAAATAAAGAAAGAGAATTACAAAGGTCACCCGAGTTAACCCATACTAGGATTCCATGTATGAAAACATGGACATGGAAGAAAAAAACAAAGGGTCATGTTCTGAGGGAGAGTGATAGTAAACATGTCTTGGAGAAAGTTAACCATAACAAAATCCCAAACCTGTGATGGGTTAAACTGTATTCGATTCCCTAGTAGGAAATGTTAACAGACAAAATTTTTTCTTTAAGTTACTTTTCATTGAGGAATTTATTTTTCATCTAAAGGAAACATACTTACTTGTCATGTTGACTTTCAACTTTTACTAGATTACTTACACAAACTCATACTTGCCCCAAAAGATGAGTATTTAGGATGACTTGTTTACATTAAGAGAGTTATAATCAACTTCTATAAAATCACCTAATCCACAAAAGAGAACTATATATTTCCCATGTCATTAGACCTTAACCAAAACCAAAATTTTTAGTATGAGATCAGATATCCACAAAAGTATAATCCTTTATAAAAAGAAAATCTATTCTTAATGTCCAAAATTTGTCCAAAAAAACCAAAGTTCAACGAAGACCATTTGATAAACAATTTTCCATACAATTCTTCAAAGTAAACCAAACTAAGATTGAAACCCAAATATTTAAAAGATTTTATCACATAGTCTTCTAAGGTAAAAATTAACCTTTATCTCCAAATAACATCAGTTGCTCTTAAATTCTCATATTGAAAAGTAATTAACCTAATCACATATCCTCGATGATAGGTTAATCATTTCCATAGATAAACCAAAATAAACTTACTCTTGATTCCTAAAATCATCTAACTAAAAATAATTATTCAAACTGACCAGGGACTTCACGTAGTCTAGTGGTAGGCGGAAAATACCAGTCGCACTTTGGTTGTAGGTTCGATTCCCGCAGCTTTGTCCGACATGACGAGTTGTCACTCGGTCTGCGTGTTTTCCTTTTTCCAAAACTATATAATTCTTAAATAATTCCCTAAAATGAGATAAAATCTTCAAAAATAATCATAACATAATTTAACCTCAGGTTTATCTCATTCCTTTCATTTTCCATCATAACATATAGTAACCCATAATTATCTCAACAGCAAGGATCATATAAACCCTAATGGTTACCTTTATAAGTATTACCTAAACTTCCACATCGAGTTGGTTCTCTCGTACATGATGCATTAGAGAACTCACCAAGGTTCAAGTGATTGATCATGACTCCTTGATAGCTGGTTTAGAATAACCACGAGTTTCCTCATTGAATCCCCCATTTCATCCGGTCTCTTAATCAGAGAACCACCACAGTTTCCTTCAAACCCATTGTCACTTTGGTGCCTGCTAGATCCATCCCTTTACTAAAACCAGAAATGTCAATGTGAGTATATCAAACAAAATTATCATGTACTAATGAGGAATATAAACACTTAGATATACTTACTCATTCACTTTATCTAAAAACTATGACTCTTTCTGAAATCATATCCATTATGGTAATGTCACTTATGCTTAAAGAATACCCTAACCTCTAAAGTTATCTAAACCAACCTTTGATGCAAACTGTAAGGCCCAACCTTAAACCTTACTTAATATTGAATTAAATGAATAATTAAAATTGAGGATCTTTTCATGGTTTAGAGTTTTAGAGAATTAGGACATAACTATTACATCTCAAAAGATTACATAGTAGACACTTCTACTATGTTTCCATAAAATAAAAACTCTTAAAAAGAAACATGTTTAGTTCCATGTTTTAGATAGAATGACTTTCCCTTGATCCCATCCTTGACCCTATTCCACATTAAGTCCTACGAAAAACATTTCAAAAAATTTGGGGTGAGCATAAAAAGATCTGTAAGGGATACACAAATAATGAAAACCGATAGTTTTTCAAAACAACAAGTAAACCATGTATACTTTATCAAAGTAATAATTTTCACCTTTATAAAGAAATAAAAAAACTCTTCAATGAATAAAAGATCATTACTTACCATTTTTTAATCAAACGATTACCATAAAACCCATATAAATAACATATAACATATAAAGGTAACATGGTACATAAACATACTTAAATGGAATAACCATATTGTCGAATTCCACACATACTTAATGGAGTAGCCATACAACCGACTTCCATACCCAATGCATTGGAGGTTATAACGTAACCACCCGTCCTGGTATTCACGGCACCACCGGTCATATGGTTTATCACATAACCACCCATAAAATGTCCAAGTACCATCATTACACAAAAAATATTGAAAATATAAACATTTCAATAACAGCATTTCATTTTCAATCACAATAAGTAATTCCAAGATATTGAATTAATCAATCCATTTTCAAAAATCATTTAAAAGAGATTTGTGAATCAAAGTGTCCCATACCACTTTGAAGCTTTTAATGGAATTATAATTTTAAAACATTAATGTCCATATAAATAAATACTGAAAACCATTTTGAAAACATGGAAATTAAAGATAAAGATTTAGAATAATGAATCTTTAAAACATTTAAAATGATATTTTTGTTAAAGAATTTTTAACACAATGAGAGACTCTTGAATAAAAATAATTGCGGAATAAAATTTAATCCGAACTTTATATTATCATCATAATAAATGGATTCATCATATAATATGTCAGAGGATAGTATACACACCATATAAGAGTGAATTGGTGCATAACAACATTGATGTCTCAATGGAAATGTAAATTGAGATGAAATCCATTATAAAGATGGTATCCTTAAATTAAAAATAAATCTATCACATAATTATGTGTGAGAAAGATAAATACACCAAATATAATTGTATATTGAGTGTGAAACAATAATAGGTCATTCACACATAATCTTGGAAAAACAAAACCAATGACATAGATATTTAACTCAATGAAATGAGATTGAGTTATGATTTCCCATACAAGTTCGTTAGAATTTATCAATGAGATGATTATGTGTAGAAATAGTATATCCACACAAAGGTTTGTGGAAATTAAAACATAGAGATTCCACACATAATCTTGTCATAATAAAATCAAGAAGTATAGGTTTAACCCAATGAATTGAAAGTGGGTTAAGAAGTTCCCTTACAGAAATCTGACAGCCTAACAACGTACCTTTAAAATTCATAAAATGAGTTGATGAGAGAGAAAATGGTATCTCATCACTTGGATATAAAATATAAATGAATAAGTATATATAATAAAATATCCCAACATAATAGTATGTTAATTAAAAGACATAACAAAAGAAGTCTTTTAAAAAGAGGAGGGTGAAAGGCCCCCATACCGAGTTGGGTAACTTTCGAAACATACACCCCATGGAAGAAGGGTCATACAATGAAGATTTAAATACCCATAAACAAAAGTATATTGCACAAAGTGTATAATAATGGGTAGTACATACACAACTCAAAGTAAATAGTGGCAAATGTATCATAAATTTCACGGGAATAAATGTGGGATGAAAAATCCCTTACGAAAACTCGACAGCCTAACGACGCCACTTAAAACTTTAAAAAATGGTTTGATGAGATAAAATTGGGTCTCTAATTATATGAAAATAAAACTTATAGTAATAGGAATATAAATGAACATTCCCAAACATAATAAATATGATCTTAAAGGAAATGACATAAAAGAGAGTGCTTAAAAAGAAAGAGAGAGGTAGGATCAATTACCTCGTGTCCGACATGACTCGATCGTTCTTTAATATCCTGAATAATAAAATTTGGTCAATTTATTATTAATTAAGGTCCTCCTTTAAATATTATTATTCTCTTCATATCAAATATTATAATGTTATAATAATTGGTTAGTAAAGTGAGTTCATATCAGACATTGTTTTCGATGTTCGGTACATGAGTAAAAATTGAACTTGTTGGAAAACAATTTTCCATGTAGTTATAGGTACATCATCTCCAGAATAGTATAAATGTTTTAAATATCATATATATCCCGTATATATTCATTTTTTACTATTCCATAACATTTGGAGATAAAAAATTAAAAGCACCGTTCATGGAGACGGTAGGCCGTACGTACGCATGAACGCTACTTTCATCTTTTTGTCATATTAATGGAATTAAAGTTAAAAGAGATATATATATATATATTATAATTCCAGAATGATATACATCATTTAGATGTAATATATGAAATATAACTCCATTATATATATGTACTTATAATAGTACATAACATTTGGAGATAAGAAATGAAATGTACAGTTAATGGAGACGGTAAGCCGTACGTACGCATGAACTCTACTTTCATTTATTTTTCATATTAATTAAAAATAATTGAGAGATATATATATATATTATAATTCCAGTATAATATATATGTTATATATGTCACATATGTTCATTAATTTTATTCTTTATACATTCCATGTATTGCATGAACGAGTCACATCACTTGAGGGGGCGGTAGTCCACACTTCCTCGTATGAAATTATCGCTTTTGCACAACATGAAAAGAATAAATTAATGTTTTAAATATTAAATTCAGAAGAATATAGAAAACATAAATACCATATATATCATCTATAAAATATAGTTACATCATAATGGCCACCATGAAAGGTGTTAAGAGAAGATTGAACAATCATTGTTTCGTGAGGCCGAAATTCGCCATCCACAGAAACAGTATGTTCTTTAACCATTAGATGATGGTGTGTGTAAGTGTAGCTAGAATCCTTCGCATAACAACATCCTATTATATTGAAGATACTTGTGTTGTTACAAAATAAAGTAATAAAAAGAGTTTAGAGGGTTGGAGAATCAAAATAAAACAAAAGAACACAAGGCAAGACATTACCTTTAAATCGAGTAACTCTTTTTGATTTTAGCTCAAGGTATTCCTTGGAAAAGATTCAGCCCAAAGTGAGGCTTAAATGATGAATAGAGGGATTTGTAGATATGGAATGGGCAGGGGTTGGCCGAGCCAAAGGCTTGAGTGGTGTGTGTAAAGTGGTAGAGGTGGGGGCCTTTTATAAGAGGAGAGGAGGGGCACTCTTGGAAAGTTATAAAATATTACTTTATTATAAAATGATTTTCGGATTTAAAAGGTCTCAAAAGAATATATTTAGATTTTAAGGTGATAAGGTTTCGAAACCCACCCATCAAATAGGTTTTTGACAAGTGTAAGGCTTAGATTTCACCCTATCTTCTTATTTTATTTAAATCGTTCATTTATGAGGTAATCACTGCATCATCACGGTGTGATAAATAAATTAATTTATTTAATATCTAAAAATTATAAAAAAATTATCATGATGTAGGAAATCGTTTTAGATATCTAATAAATATTTATAGTAAAAAATATGACTTGTATAACCCCATCTAAAAATTGTTTTAGTAAGACAACACATGTTTGTGACATTTTAATTTTAACTTTAAATAAAAAGGTATTAATGTCATTTTCCAAGAAAAGTGGCTCCATGTGGTACCCAAGTTGACCCATGGATTTTTTGGGTCTTCCATGACTCATCCGATGAGGGTAGGACATGTGTCTAGGTCATTTCATATTAT
Organism: Viscum album; assembly: GCA_963277665.1. Lineage (NCBI taxonomy): Eukaryota > Viridiplantae > Streptophyta > Magnoliopsida > Santalales > Viscaceae > Viscum > Viscum album. The sequence goes on along the minus strand of OY728130.1, from coordinate 478,561,779 downwards.
TAAGACATTATTTTTACCTTAAACTACACTAATTACCTCTAATCGCGATTAAAACTTAAAAGTTACTATTCACCAACAAATTATTTTAATCCCATTGAACCACATTTTACTTCTTAATGAAAAACATGTATATAGGATTTTTGAAATTAAAAACACAGAGGTGGTAAAATTTCATTTAAATGAAAATCAGTTTTTTATGTACCACTTAGTGGTTTCACTATTCATCAAAAACTGATGTTTTCCAGAAAAATACCAAAAATTCAGCCTAAGATATATTTGATATTCTGAATTCAAAAATGATGTCTATTTTAAAAAATTCAAAACATATAAGTTTCATTAATTAATTTAATAACTAATTCCCGCTGTCAGAGCAAATAGCGTGTTTTTATGAAACAATAAGTATCAAAAGATTGACACTAGTTTAAGTCCAATTTCAAGATGAAATTATTTCCAATGACCACTATTGGATTAAATGGTAAAAATATATTCTAATTTCACTTTAAAACCAATTAAAAATATAATCTAATCATATAACTAAATTATATTAAAAAGAGGTTTTGAATTAAAATACAACATTTTCACTATTCATTGAAAAACGAACCTTATCGGAAAAATACCAAAATTTACACAAAGTAAATTTTGATGTCCCGATTCTAAAGAAGAATTTTTTTTTGTCAAATATAACACATAAAATTTTCAAAAAGTGTATTTAATAGAGGTTTTTCATCAAAAGGCGGTTAATCGACCTTTTAAAGAATATTAGAATGTTTACGCTTAAAATTTGATTCATTCGCATTTTTAATCCTCTAAAATTTATTGTAAAAAGTAAAACTATTTGTCAAACATATATAATAATTTCGTAGTTAGATCTTTTCATTCCCGCCATTTCAACGGCTAGGCGTTAACTACAATTTAAAATAATATTATATTATTATTAGAGTGCAACGTAGGATTCCCAAGAAACTCATTGTTGCGTATTGGGTACGCCATCGAGCATAGAGTTCCCTTTAAATTTATATTAATATTTTATTCACAAATATGGATAAATGTAAAAATGTCATATTCTTTATTTACCTGGGGTGTTACAGTTAATTCCTCATTCTCATTATTATCTGAGATTGTTTATGTGTAAGTATTTACTAGGAAATATTTATCATCCATGTCTATGTTTCATAAAATTGATTTCAAAAAGAATCTTTTATGGTTTTATGTATGGTATCTTTAAATAGATCATCATTTTAAATGTTTTCAATATTTATTTTTCTAAATCCATTTAATTAATGTCCATGTTTTCAAAATTATTTTAATGATTTTTTATATGGACATGGTTGTTTTGAGATGTTAATTCCTTTAAAAAGTTTCAAATTTTTATGGGACATTTTGATTCAAAAATTTCTTTTAAAGGACTTCCTTTATAAATTTTTTAACTTTTAAATGATTTCATTATAAAGGGGTATTTCTCTCAAAGAGTATTACTGCTCATTTTAAACTATGCCAACATCCTATACTGGTTATTATTATTGATTGAGGTTGATTTATTATAATACAATCTTACATATTTTTTTGAATGATTTATGATATGATTGACTGTGGATGTGAAATTTTTATACCATTCATGGTTTATGGTTAAAGTATTTACATTTCTTATAATTATTTTAATACGAATTATTATGTCATATTTCACCATTTTCATATGTGCAATAAAATAGACTTAGTAAGTGATGGGATGTGCCTAGTATTTCCCCTTGATGCATCGGTAGGTCTCATGAGACAAAATATTGTCTTGGCACAAGGCCTTGACAGATTATTTGTGAGTGGTATTGGCACAAGGCCTTGGTATAGTAGTTATTATATCTGAAATTATGAATTCCCTCATTATGAAATTAGTTATTACATGTGATTATTAGACTAGAAGAATATCCATGTGCATGTTTATATGCTAATGTTTGATCTATTTTTTAGATATTATGTTCATGTTAATTTTTAAAAGGATGTTGTTTTTATTATACATCATTCCTTAAAATTTTACTGCTCCTACTAAATTATTTACCCTCACTGAGAATCTAAGCTCACCCTTTTTATGTTTTATCTTCCCATGATGCCAAGAAGTGTATTATGATTGATATGAATGATTAAAATAGGGTAATAATGGTGTTATAAAAGGATTATTTATGATATTTTGTATGTTAGAATGTGTAATATAATGTTCATGAATGTAATCTATTTTTCAAGACTGATAAACCGATCGGCCCTTCAGGACTTGATTCCTTGTAACCAAGCCAATGTATTAAAATAAGGCACTGGATCTGGGTAATGGGGGTCAAGGCATTACACATAACCTGATTCAGATATCCCAGTATAGTTATATGTTGTTCAACACTAGTTTCACCTTCAGTGGTAATGTCATTATCTTACATGGGAGGAAAATACCTTCCAGGAATATGTGTATTGATATGCTTTCCATTCCTTCCTATAGGTTCCATTTATAAACAATGTAATAAATTAAATTAGGTTATGGATTCATAATATATAATTTCTAAATAGAAAAATAATTAACATAAATTTAAAATTTATGCATAGAAAATATCATAATTGTAAACATGGTCTCTTTAGGGAAATATTTACTTTTAAATCCTTCATAATGGTTTGTAAATAAAATGTGAATTATCCTCAGATATCCCTATAATTGTCAAACCTCATGCACATTAATACCAATATTCATATACCAGGTCATGCTTAGTTGGGTCCATGGAAGCTTATTGGAGTTATTACCCCTAGGTAAATCTGTGCGAGAACCATGTTCACTTATAGTATCTAGACATGAGTGTATTTCTTGTAAGACCCATATAATATATACCCTACCAAGATTATAGGATGTTCCTATATTCTTATCCTGAAATTATATCTTAGGGTTATGTTCCCTAATATATTCTTTCTAAATCTAGCTTCCATTGTTTCTACTAAACTTCTTCTAATACAAAATTTAAATACCCCAACCCCAGTAACCTAAAGATGTGGACTTACTTTATCATATTTGTAATATGAATATGTGTTCACATCCCAAAGGACTGAATAGTTTTAGAAAACTAGATACAAACATATGTTTTACATTACATCTTGAAAGGAAAAAAAAACATAGAAACTGTACAGAAAACATCAATAACTCCTATATTATCCCTACAAGTCGTTCATAATACACATATATGAATCTTGGGATAAAATAAAAAATAATCATAAAGGGATGATCTCAGATGCTCAATAAGGGTAAACAATACAATGTAATCTATCATAAACATAAACAATAAGGCAAGGGGAAGACTAAAACACATGCCAGTAAAACATAATATTGAGAATAATATGGTAATAATAATAGTTGAATAAATATTTCCGTATAAATAATCACATAAAAACGGACCATGGATATTATAATAGTAGAATAATCAAATGATTTATCAATTACTAAAATCATAATTACGGAATTCATAATGTCATACATTAGAAACAAATTGTCAATGCATCGTCCAAGACATCTAAAAATAAATGGTTAAGGCCCTATCCAAACACATATCTTTTTTATCTCATAAGACATACACATACATCAAGGGGGTATAGTGGTATCCACCCATCCCATACTAATTCTAATGAATTATATATATGAATGAGGTGAAATATATATAATATATACACATTATATGTAAAAAAATATCCCCAATCAGTAAACATAATCACTATGCATTCTGAGTAATATGGTGAATGGAATCAAGATAGCACATCTATAGTGAAAAAAATCAAAAAACATTTAATAAAATATGGTAGATGATATCAAAAAAGGGAATTAAAAATTAACCATAAGTGTTAATATATGTTTTTGAAATCAAAGAAAATACTATTACAAAATAATCAAGGAATTATTGATATAACCCCCCTTTTGACTTGGTAAAGAAGAGTTCTTTTGGAAAAAAAAATTTGTATTTGTCATAAAATGTTTTTATAAAAATTTATATACCAAAAAAAGGGGAGGAAAATTAAATTATTTTTTAGGTATAAATTATGTAAATATAAATTGAAAAAATGTAAAAATAGTTTTTAAAATACTTTTAAAATGGGCCACATCAGTGCGATTTAAGGGAAACATAAAAGAGTCATTAAACTGGAGAAAGGCTTGATTTATTACATAAAACTAGAAAAGATATAATGTAGATTTTAATGAAAAAATATAGATTTTGAAACAAATATTTTGATATTAAGATATATTATGGTTTTTACTTGAAAATGGTTAAGAAATCATAATGTTCCCTTTAATTGATCTTGCTTATCGAGAAGAATTGAGAAGGGAACCTTGTAAAACATGCATTTCCCCATAATAGAAGATGAACTATTTTTTATAGATGAATTTGGACATATAAATATAATTTATAATAATATTATTAAAATAATTACGTATTACATTGGGGTAAAGAGAAAGATAATGTATCCCAAACAGAAAATGGAGGTTTGGGAAGAAACCCTTCCCTTATGTCCGAACACATTCTTCACTTAAACTTAACATCCTAGATAATAAAATTTAATACCATAATTAATTCATTAATAACATTTTATACATGAATTTTATTTTTTATAATTTTATTATGTTTATTTTTTTCCTTTTTAATGAGTTATAGGATTCAATTTCTTCATTCAGAAGTCTTCGTTTCCTTGGTTTTCATGATTGGTTCACTTGTATACATGTATGAACGATCATTGAAATGGGAATGGATATAAACAATTGAAGTTACATTTTATTAATGAATATATATATGATTTAATGGTCTTGTATATTTTTCCCAGATATGAGGATGATTCATTAGATAAAATGTTAATGATGATCATTTAGATTATTTTGGTATTTTTCCCATCATCACAAAGTAGTTTTTTTTATTAATTAATATCATGTATATATAATAGCTAAAAACAATAAATTACATATAATACATATAATGAAAATACTATTTAACCAATATTATGGTTCTACATCCATACATGAAAGCGGTAATGGAAAATGAATTTGTATCGTCCATTATGGCGGTAAATTAGCACATTAGGGATGATACTTTCATTTTTAGAATAAAAGGGGGGAGGGGAAGGGGTTTGATGATGAGTCTTACATTAAAATAACAAATTCTCGGTATATATAATATATTGGATTTATAATTCATATTTGGAAAGAATATGAATTGATATAATAAGAAGAAGAAAAATTGAAAGAAATTAAAAAAGAATGAAAAAGGATTTACCTCTTGAATTCTTCTCCTTGGGAACTTCTTTAAGCAACTCAGAAATGGAATTTTAGGGATTCTTGAATGACCGTAACATCATTGAAAGTATTAAGAGAGGAAATATGAATAATATAATCAGGATTCAATGATTTTTAAGTGTGATGAGATGAGTTGGTGTGGGTGGTACTTATAGTGGAGGAGAGGGGTGTTGTTTTGAGTATTTTATTCATTTGTTTATTACTTTGTCTTAAGACTACGAATAGTTTGAGAATAATCAAAAAAATATATTAAAAAAAAGTATGATAGTTTGATTATATGGTCTTATAACAACAATACACTTTCCATGACTTAATAATTCATGTATTTAGCTAATATTGCAAATTACCATATTTCATTATTCACCAAAAATTCAACTACATTCTAAAAATTTCAAAAAATAACCCTAATAATATTTGAACTTGTAGAATTAAAAAATGAACTCCATTTTAGGAAAATAATTTATTAATTATGATAATTTTAATTGTTAAATAAAATCATCATTTGGACATAAAGTTATGATTTTAATATTATAACTATTTTTATAATACTTTGAAACAATTATTAAGGTCTCATAAAATAATCATAAAATCATGATGAAAAATATTAATTAATGAATATATATTATTAATTTAATTTTTATTTTAAATAACTATATTAATTATAAATATTTAAATAAAAAATTATGTTTCATCTAAAAAATAACACTTAATTTATCATTTATAAAACATCCAATTACATTTACAATGATATATTTATATTATGTTTTTATTTATAATATTCCAAATTTTTTTTATACTTTAATATGTCATTTAACTTTTATATTGGTCATATTAATATTCCTAATTTTCATATTACTATTCCCAAGGTCAAGTTGATATCCTATCGATATAAAATCCCTAAATTCTAGAAATACCTCGTATTTCATTCATTCTTCATTTATAAGGCTTAAATTGTGTTTTCTATTGGATTTTATGTGAATTATAAAATATAACATAAATATAATAAGGTAAACATCATTGATAAAATATTGGGTCATTACATATAATTAATAGTAACAAAAATTAAAAGGCCAATACATACTAAAAGAATAAGGAAATTAACAACCAAAATGATGAAAATAATGAACGTTTATCAATGAAAGGATAATAATATTTTATTGAAATTTCATATATCATATAATAAATATTAATATGGTTCTATAATAATTTTGTAACATGATTTAAACCACTAAAATATATTTTAATGAGCATTCAAACAAAATTAATCACAATGAAGGGGTATTTATTGTCTCACTTTTATTAATGGGAGACTTATTCTATATTCACCACTAATTTATTTTGTTAGGTGTATATAATTCCCTATGAAATTTTGTATCATGAATTTATTTTATTTCATTATATTAAAATATTCAATTTAAGTTATTCTTTCATGGTTTTCATGATCCCAAAGTTACTCAAATAGTAGGGGATTCGGTCTCAATTTACATTCCATTGAGACTTATTTTCTACGATGTACCAATTCACTTCTATGTGGTGTATATACTATTTACTGTACATATAATATAACATTTCTTTCATTAATCTGGGTATTTTATGTTTCACTTTGAATTATTTCATCTAATGGGACGTGATTTTAAAATTACCAAGTAATAAATGTTATTGTATAATGTCACTTTCAATTATGATTGATAACTTTCACTTGAGAAAAAAAATTTATGTAATTATTTTTCATTAGAAATGTAATTTCTCTTGAATATTTATATTAGTGTATGATGGATATTATTATATCCTAAACCATATTTCATTTTTACATAATTTTATTAATTTGATAGTTATTTTATTAATTTTGGAAATATTGATACATCAATATCTTTTATTCAATAGGGATATTTGATATTAATAAAAATTATTAATTATATTGATTAATTGATATGTAAGGAAGGATTTATACTATAATACATGTATGGGGTCTGGTTATAGATACCTCATTGATGAATCAGTACTCTCATGGGATGAGTCAGATAATATAGCATTAAAAGAGTTTTTACCTATATATTAAAATATATTCTGAAAGGTCTTGACAATATTGGTTCAAGTTATAGATAAATGACCTCCAATAATTAATCATTCCTATATTATAATTTATGTTATTATTATCCATGCAATTTTTAATATAAGAAAAATCTATGGAATCATTTCATTCTCAGCTTACAGGTTAAATGGCACGTGTGTTTATTTATTTACCTTTCCATATTGATTATTCATTATCTAGTTATTTAAATTGAATATGTGTCTAGTAATATACCTTTACATGTCAATTTTGTTTATTGATTCATGATTTATTTCACTATAATTAACCCTTCATTATCATTTTATCCCACCCTTATTTTTCTTCTTTTCCCTAGGTTAAGATATCTTTGAATGAGTTTTCAAGGATGCAGTTTATTAGCTTTTTGATGTATTGTGTTTTATTTTCAATTCCCATTGAAAAATGGGTTCTATGTATGTATCTTGTATTAAAAAACTTCTAAACTGGTCAATCCTTTCGGATTTTATTATTTCTAATCATTCCATTGTAAAAAATTAAGGAACTGGTTTTTGTCTACTAGGTTTGGGGTGCCACATGTATTGAACGTTATAACAAATATTTCATTCACATTTTCTTTAAAAAGACATAAAGCACATAATTTAAAAAATAATATGAATATTAAATTTGTAAAACATGTAAAAACTAAAAAATGGCTAAATAAAAATTAAAAAAATCTTTTATATTTGTATAAAATTTCATGCAAATATTTTAGAAAACATGTATATGGAAGAAAAATATTCTTGAACGAGTAATAAAACATAGTCAATTGCCCTTAAAAACATTATTTGAGTCTCTTGAGAACATAAAGTGAGAAAATTAATTGTAAAGTTGTATTCCCAAGAAATAACCATATGATAAGAGTAATTAAAGTAATTAATCATCTCAGAATCATATAATTTTATTAGTGGGAATTCAAACAAAAAAAATCTATATTAAAATGGGACAAAAACATAAATCTATTGCATCAAGGTTCATCTTTACACATAAAATATAAAACATCCTATATAATAAATATAGATTTATTATACATGTATTCAAAAACCATAATCATATATATACTATTTTGTTTGATATAATTATAACATCTTTTCACCCGTTTATTAATTGTTTTTTTAAATCACTTGTCCATGTGATAACTGCATTGTTGCTCATCCATGTTTCAGTTCTATAGTCCCAGTTCTTATACGTTTATCATGGTCAAAACATAATAAATATTTCAATTATAATAATAATATAATATATATACACTATATATATAGATTTATTATATATATTTAGATTTATCTACAAAATTTAGAGATAGAAAAATGGATGGCAATGTTCTTCAAGAAGGTTGGTCATACGTATGCAAGAACAATGTTTTAATTTTTTGATAGATGGAATGAAAAAAGGTAAATAATAATTAACATTTTTATAATAATTATATTATCATAAATATCATATATATTTATAAATATATCCTTATTTCCATTAATTATAATTGGACATGAAAAAAATCACATCCCATTATCGAGGTCGTAGTCCATACCTACGCATGACTGACGTTATTATTTTCCAATATATGGTAAGGTAATAAGGGATATATGATATTATAATTATAGAATAATTATTATATCATAAATATCATATATAAATATTAAACCCATCATAATAACCATCTAGGAATTATGGGGATGTAAAACAAATTCTACCGCTACGGGGAGGCGGTAGTCCACGTGTACTTAAGAGAAATACTTTCACTTCCCATTTGACACAATATATGGTGGATAATTTTAATTTCTATATCATATTAAAGTGAAAGTATATTTAATATACTAAATTAATTATTTTATTATTAAAACCAGAGATGTATAGGAGGAATATGGATAAATAAATTGAAAAAGGTCGGGATAGAGAGTTATCTCTTCTTTGATAGGCCTCTTTTAGATCCCTTTATATTAACCAATCACATGGTATTAAAAGAATAAAAAACTATAATTATTGAATTGTGAATTTTATAAGAGAGTTGGGAATGTTTTATTTCAAACTATATGTCTCAATGTTTTGTAAGAAAAATATAGAAGATGTTCCCTTTTTTAAGGGATGAAAATGGAACATGTAGAATTGCTAAAAATATAAAAGTATAACTAATCCATTCTAAAGAAATTCATCAAAATAATCATATATTCAAATGAAAAGAGAAAAATTTAAAAATAATATCATCAAATGAAATTTATATGGGTGTTTCTATCATTTTAAACATTGTATTTTGGTTTAACCCCTTGGTTAACAAATTTTAATAATAACCATGGTAATGAATTTTAAATATTAAAGGGTTATAATTTAAATTATTATGTAAAAATTACATTATAAATTGAAAATAAATTATTATTAAGATAATTTATCATCTTACATGTCCTATTTAAATAGTTTAATTATTTTTAAATAATTAAAAAAATATTGTTTAACATAAAATTTCATTAATGTCATTTTTGACACTATTCATCTATTTTGACTTTAAATACAAAATGATAATGAATGAATTAAAATATAAAACTTTAACACATTATCAATAAGTCATATTTATCTATAAAATTCATGGAACATAGTAATTAACCAAATTTTATTATTTTTAATAATTTTTAAATCAATTATATTTTTTATTAATTGAATAATTATTGTGTCATTGTTGCGTAAGAATTTGAGGTAACTATTTAATCACTAAAAATTATAAATATATTACCATGAGTAAAAAATATTTAATATTTAAAATACTCTTTTAGAACCAAACTTATCCTCTATATCCTTATAATAAAATATTAGGGTTATTAATGCTAAGAGAGTATCATGTTGCATTTATCATTTACATAAAATAATATAAATTTCATAACCCAATAAAAATGTAAACAAGTGTCTTTATAGATACATGGACGTAAATATAAGAACTATACTTATAAAATTGAATACTTTAAAGTCTTAGAAGAATTTTAAAGCACCATCCTAAAGTTTGAACCCTATTTTACCCATATTAACCTTACCAAGGTGAAAAAACATTATTAATGTTACGTTTCATAATGACAAAAAAATAGAGAACTATTTAAAAATTTTAAACCTCTTGATTACTAATATTTAATATATTTTTCATGATTTAATTTCTATATGTTTTGGGAATTTGTTTTAAAATAATTGCGCAAAAGTTGATGAAAACTACTTTTAGACAAATACATTTTTTGGATAAAATTGGATTTATTCTTATCTTATGCTAAGAAAATAAATAAATTATTTTTGTTATATTTTATTTAATATATAATATTTAAATTTCGTTAAAATTATTCACCAATACTGATTAATTTAATTTTCAAAAATAAAAACACATTTCCGACATAAAAACAATTTTTCATAAAAAAACCTCTCGTTTTCTTTCAAATGATTTGTATTTTAATTTATAGCCATTGGATATCCAATGATATAGCATCCCGGGACTTTTGCACAGGTCATTACATGATTTTAATAATAATTAAATCTCACGGTACATGATAAGGATCATAAATTCTAGTGTCTTAAAAGACTACGAACATAAAACTGAAAACATGGGACTAAATAAAACATTTCATTATTTTTCATCCATATAGGCTCATACTTTCCTTTAAGACCATATCTATATATAGAATTTCCTTTGAATGAAATGAACAAAGGGATGACCAAAAATCACAGTAAGGGAATAAACATATGAATAAATCTTAGCACATGGGTTTGAAGGAAAAACATAATGAAATAAAAATCAATAGAACATGATTAAATATAAAACATGGGATCATATAATCATGGATTAATAGTAAGGTTTCAGAATCATAGGAAAATTTTATCATGATTCACGGTTCAATTCACATACAGGATCATGAGTCAAACCTTACCACCAATACTGTTGCACATGGTGCACGAGTCACAAATAACCTCCAAGACCACTGCACATAACGTCTCATGAGACTAAACATTTCCAAATTAATTTGAGTGATATATAGTAACACCGGTTATAACATGTTCATGAATAAGTTTTCCACATAAAGAATCATACATAATCAATCAATCATAAAAATAAGGGTTACCCAGGGAACTAATTCGGTATCATAACCATGTTATCAAGAATAGTAAATGGGTGTATCATAAAAGGGTCCATGAAAGGAATGAATTAAATCATACATGGACATTCATAAAGGAAAATAAGAAAATATCACGGTTCTTGATTTCAAACTGAAGTGAAAACATTTAAAATAAGTATTTATGAAACTTTAGAATTAAAATATTTTATTGCGGTTTCTGAAAAATATTAAAGAGTATTTAAATCAAAAAAGGGAATAATATTTTATGTAAAACCAAAAGTGAACCCAGAAAGTTTTCCTAATAAAATGAGTTATTATTACAAAAAATGGTGTCTTACAATATATTATATATTGCACATGAAATTGGGTAAGATTTCAAAAACATTTCTTAAATCAGGCTTACTTATCAGGAATAATTGAGTAGGGAATATTTTAAAAACACGTATATCCCTAAAAAATAAGTATGAATGGAAATTGATGCATGATTTTGGACCATATAAATATAATTTATAAGACCTAAATAAGAATAAAATTGAATTTCATTTGGGTAAAAAGATATAAAGAGTAACCTGAAGGAATAATAGAGGTTCATGTAGAATCCCTTACCGTAAGTCTGTAAGAGTTTCACTTGATATCAATGTAACACCGCAAGATTTCATATAATGTTATCTCATCAAATTATTTCAATAACTTGTGCTACATGCAACACCGAGTTCGAGAGCACCACGACTTACCAAACTAGCCATTCAAAAAAGAGGTTATGAATAGTAATAACCCCATTTAAAATTTTATATATATATTATATAATTTTAGTATTCATCATTTCTGTTTCTTAGAATTATTTAAGAAAAATTCAATTTTTATGAAAAAAGAGGTATTTTTCAAAAAATGCAGTACGGCCTTTTTATGGAGAACCCTCATTAAAAATAGTTCTGGTCAATTTTATATATTCTAATTGAAAAAATAAAATTCTTATTTAGAATCGGGACATAAAAATTTACTCTGGGTAAATTTTTGGTATTTTTCTGATAAAATTCATTTTTTATGAATAGTGAGAAATACTGTATTTTAATTTAAAACTACCTTTTAATATAATTTATTTATATGTTTATATTATATTTTTAATTGGATTTAAAGTGTAATTAGATTATATTTTTACCATTTAATCCAATATTGGTCATTGGAAATAATTTCACTTTGAAATTGGTCATAAACAAGGGTCACTCTTTTGTTTGATATTGTTCCTTAAAAACATGCTATTTGTTTTGACAACGGGAATTAATTTGAAATAAATTAATGCAACTTATATGTTTTTAATTTTTTAAAATAGACATCATTTTTTAATTCATAATATAAAATATACCTTAGGCTGAATGTTTGGTATTTTTTTGAAAAACTTTAATTTTTGATGAATTGTTAAACCACAAAGTAGTAGTTAAAAATCTGACTTTTTTATTTAAATGAAAATTTACCATTTATATGAATTGAATTTAGAAAATCCATCATACATGGTTGTTATTAGTTTTTAAAATGAGGTTTAATAAGATAAAAATAATTTTTTGGGGAATATTAACTTTTGACTTTTATTTACCGTGGTTAAAGGTAAATAGGGTAATGCAAGGTGAAAATAATATTATAATAACACCAAATTACCTTAACACTTGTCATAACCTTATTGTATCAGTCATGGACTACCATGGACATCCTTGGGTATATTTGGGGACCCCATGAAGCTACATGGGAGTGATAATGACTCTTTAGATTAATTAATTTAAAGCAAAGACAAAAATGACACCAACAAATATCTTAAGGATAAATTAATTTTTACATGAGGTTATATAGGTTATCCTTTCGACTATAAATATTATTTGGAAAGATAATAATATTTAATAAATTATGGTATTTTTTATAATTTTTAGACCTCAAATAAATAATATTATTTATGACACAAAAATGATATAGTATTTACCTCATTAATAAATGATTTAAGTAAATAAGATCATAAATTTTAAACTAATATTCAAAACCTGTCAAATTATTATTGGATGAATTTATTTCAACCATGAGTCATATTAGTTTCTACCATAAGTTTTTTTTGGATTTTTAGACACCGAATATCACTATATAATAAAATAATATTTTCACATTTTCCTAAAGAGCCCCTCCTCCCCCATATAAAAGGACACCACTTCTAACCCATTCCATACACCTCTCAAGCCCCTTGTCTCATCCAACCCATGCCCAAATAATCTCTCAAGATCTATCTCTTACACCTAGAATCCTAACCATAGGCAGAAGTCACTTCAAGAAGTCCATTTGGTTCAAACCAAAGGAAGTTACCCAAATTAAAGATAACGGTTTCTCTTAAATTCTTTTGTTTTATTTTGTTTTTTTTACTTCTACAACCTCCAAAAAAAATTTTATTCCTTTATTTTATAATAACACCATTATCCTCAATATACTAGGATTTTTTATGAGAATTATTCTAACTACACTTACACACACCTCCATCTAATGGGTGAAGAACATATTGTTTCTCTAGTTGGCAAACTAACGCCTCACGAAACGACGATTGTTTGATTATATCCCACTGCCTATCATGGTGGCCATTAATATGGAACTTTATTTATATATAATATATTTTATTTTTATTTTTTCTTTATGATTATGTATTTTCCATTTATATCATTCCTTTATGGTTTCCAATATGGGTAAAACGTGATAATTTCATTTGGGGAAGTGTGGACTACCGCCCCCTCATAGTGATATGACTCGTTAATGACTTGTGTGGGATGTATAAATTATAGAATTAATGATATTATATATGATATTATATTTTAATTATAATATACCTATGTATCAGTATGTTTTAATTCCATTAAAATACAAAATAGAAATGAAATTAGCGTTCATGCATACGTACGACAAACCGTCTCCATGAACTGTGTATTTCATTTCTTATATCCAAATGTTATGTACTATTATAAATAAATTTATATTCTGGATATATATTATATATATTATATATAAATCATGTATATTATTCTAGAGATAATGGAAGTTTGACCACATGGAAAAATTGTAATTATAACAAGTTCATTTTTGACTCATGTTAAGAACATCGATAAAATATCTAATATGAACTCATATAATTAACTAATTGTTATAGCAAGGTAATAAGTAATATAAAATGAATAATAAACGTTAAAAATTTTCTTAATAAAGTATAAATTAAATTAATTTTATTATTCAGGAAGAACAAGGAACATACAAAACAAGTCGGACTTGAGGTAAGGGGTTTCTTAGCTCACTTTTAATTCTGTGAGATTTCCATTGTTCGCCACATATTTATTCCATGAGTTGTATTGTGTACTGAAATTTGATATATATTATCATTATTATGTTTATATTTATGGTATTCTGTGATTAATGTTTTGGTTATTAACTTTTGGTCATATGAATCGAATGATTACAATGAAGTAAGGGGTTTCTTATCTAACTTTTAATTCTGTGAGATTTCCATTGTTCACCACTTATTTATTGAATGTGGTGTATTGTGTACTTCCATTTGATATATATTATAATGATTCTATTTATATTCAGGGTATTATTTTATTAATTTGGTGGTTATTATCTTTTGGTCATACGATTCGATTGATTACAATGAAGTAAGGGTTTTTCATCTCACTTTTTATTCCCGTGAGAGTCATGCTATATTGGCCACTACTTTCTTTTGTGGGGAGTATGTACTATAAATGATTGTATTGATGGTGTAATTTTCATTAATTTATGTGTATTTACATCTTCAATATATTATCCTTCTTTCATGTGATGTATCTTTCGTAAGTTACCAAATCGGTAAGGGAATTTCAAATTTCAATTACCACTCATTCGACATTACGAATACTTCGTTGATTAATTTACTCCAAGATTGTGTATGGAATCAATATTTATTATTTATTTAGTAATTTCTACTCCCATTTGTGTGGATAAACTTTTGATACACATAATCACACTGTTGATAATTTCTCAAGTCATTGATATGAACTTGATAAGAGTAATCTTAACTCAATTTCCTTTCATTGTGTTAAACATCCAAGTCATTAGTTTTGTTTTTACAAGAATATGTGTGAATGCCCTCTGATTTATTTACACTAAATATCCAATAATATTGAGTGTATTTATATTTTTCACACATAATTATGTCATTGATTTATCCTTAACCTAAGGATACAGTCTTTATAAGAGACTTTATCTCAATTTACATTCCATTGATACATCATTATTTTTATGCACTAATTCACTTTTATATGGTGTATATACTACCATTTGACATAGTATATCATGAAATAATTTATTAACATGATATTATAAAGTTTTGATTACCTCAATTATTTTTATTCAAGCATCTCTCATTCGGTTCAGAACTCTGACTAAAATATCATTTTAAATGTTTTGGAAATTTATTCTTCTAATTCTATCTCACAAATGTCCACGTTTTAAAAATGGGTTTAAGGTTTTATTTATATGGAAATAAATGTTTTAAAATAAAAATTCCTTTTAAAAGTTTCAAAGTGGTATGTGACACTTTGATACAAAAATATATTTTAAATGACTTCTTGATAAATAGTTGGACTTTTAAACATTTTCAAGAAAAAAGGGGGATATTTCTATCGAATAGTTTTGATGATTATTTTCATCTATTTAAATATCCATCATTATTATCAAATTAATTTCATCTATTATAATACAATATTCCATATTTTAATGAATGAGTTCTGTTTGACTGTGGATGTGCTATTTTTATACCATTCATGCTTTGTGATTAAAATATTGACATTTCATATGTTAGTTTTAATACGGATGTTTATTTTATGTTTAAACCTTTTCATATCAGTAATGCATTGGACCTAGTATGTTCCAGGTTGGGTACTTGTAAAAGTAATCCCTCCGGGTTGGGGTCCAGTTACTGCAGACCCCTCGGGTTGGAGTCCAGTTACAGAGGCTCTCTAGGATGGAGTCTGGTTATAGAAGCTCTCCGGGTTGGGGTCTAGTTATAGTTAGACCCTAGGTCTTGGCACGAGGCCTTAACACAGTCCGATATATGAACTTTTCTCATTATGACTATGTAAATTAATTAACCAGGGGAATATTCGACTTGTAGAATATTCCAGGTTAAAGAGACAATTAAACGTGGAATTGGTTGAGGCCTTTCCCAATTTTTTGATATTTGGTTTTGGACGAGGCCTTAATCATTTTTAGATGTATTGGATGAGGTAGTGAAAAAATGTTTCAGAATTTCAAACATTATTCATTCCATAATTATGATAATATCTATTGATATTTCATGTGGTTATTCGACTAGTAGAATACACATGACTATGTTTTACTATGGAATTATTTACTCAACTCATATTCCTGCCGTAAAGTGTTCATGTTTATTGTTTTTAAAGGTATTTCTTTCAATTATTCACCATGCCTAATGTTTTAGTTATCTTCCTCTATATTGCTCACTCTTACTGAGAATTTGAGATCAACCCTTTCTCATGTTTCATTTTCCCAGGATATGAAGAAGTTAGTTATGAGTGACTTTCATGAATAATCTTGGAAGCTTGGATGTTTCTAATGGAATAAATTAGTGTTGTTTTTATTTACAAGTTATAATGTTGAACTTATATATATATCTTGTTTCCAAGACTACTAAACCGATTGGTCCTTTGGGACTTGATTCCTTGTAATCATGACAATGTATTAAAATAATGCACCGGCTCCGGACTTCTGGGGTCGTGGCATTACAGTTGGTATCCAAGGAAGTTTAGTACAAACCATGGAAACTATATTTAGATGAACTCTGATTAGAGCACATTACCCTACGATGGAATTTGAAGATTCATATAGAAGAACTTCCTAAAATTTTGGTAATTTATAAATTTAGTGTATTTTATAAGTGATACATACATGTCTGGATACGAGTAGGTAGAGGCAGCTCTAGAATAGATGTATCTAGGAGTGAAAACTCTGACAAGGAGTTTCGAGATTGACCTGGGGTACCCTGGTACATGACAATGGGCCTTGCTGCACTCTTGGTTATGAAACTCCCGTGGGATATTCTTAGGACAATTCACATTTTCATTACAAACCGATTTCAAGGATTTTAATATAAGATGATAATAAATAACCTTGGTTCATCCTAAGGTGTTTTAGATTAAGAATATGGTGTTATGATATTCTCTAAATGATTTTATGACTCACACTATGCTTTCTTGTGTTAGTAAATGGATGGATTCTAATGAAGTCATAGTAGAATTAAAGATGATGTACAAGGTGGTCATAGTGGTGGTAATGAGCTACAAAATGGAATGTTGATAGGTGTAAAAGATATCTTGTTCTTTACGAATTATTTTTCCCCAAATTAGATCTACAACATGTATATTAACCATTCTCGAACTCAAAAAAGAAGAGAAAATGGTGAATGATAAGATCTCCAGCAGTGATGACCATGGAGAAAAGAAACGTTATTTTCCATCATGCAGAAAATGTGAAAGGAGACACCTAGGAAGGTGTCTTAATGGAACAAATAATGATTTATGGGAGGAAAATAAGGACATAAATTAAATAATTTCCAATAAAAAATGAAGAGTAATATATAAGTAAAAAAAATAATCCTAAGAATCAAATTATAGTCATTTCCCATTAATGTAAGGGACCTTGGCATTACCTGTGTCAATTACCTATTCTATATGATATCCTCTATGTCAAGGAAGAACCTATGTGGAAAGAAATGGATGGAGAAATGTTTAAAAGTATTGTATTACTTTGGAATTCTATTCTCTTGTATGTGTATCCAATCGGTTTTTTTCTTTTGCGGATGTAGTTATAAAGAACCATTTGGAATTATGTGATCCTTGAATTTGATTCAATTACAGGTTATTAATATTTAGCAATGAAAATGAGAGGTATGAGATAACATTTGTGGTTAAATTATGTTATGGTTACTTTGAGGAATCTATCTATTTTTTTTGAATATTATAAAATTATATATTTTTTGAAAGAGGACAACACATAGACCGTGTGACAACCCGTCGTGTCAGACAAAGCTGTGGGAATCAAACCAACAACGAAAGTGCGACTGGGATTTATCGGCAACCACTGGACTATGTGAAGTCCCTGGTTAATATAACTAATTTTTTTTAGTTAAATGATTTTATGGATCAAGAATATGTTGATTTTTGGAACTTATGATTTATCCTTAGTATAGGAAAATTATTTGGTGATTATGTGATAAATGTTATTTTGGAAGATGTTCGCTCTTTTGGTAACACTATATGCCTATGAGAAATAGAATACAATGGGATATCACTTGAGGAGTAATGGGGAGTTTTACCTATGTTTTTATTGTTGATCTATAGAGATTTGGGTTATTTATGTATATGATTAACCTATCATAAAGAACATGTGATTAGGTTAATTACTTTTAAGTATGGGAATTTAAGAGTAGTAAATGTTATATTGAGATACAATTTAACATGGAAGACTACGTAAGAAAAGTCTTCTGATTTTTGGGTTTCAATATTAGTTTGGATTATATTGAAATATTTTATGGACAATTATTAATTGAGTGGTATTTACTGAACTTTGGGTATTGTTGGTTTAATTTTAGAAATTCTAATTAGTATTTCTTTCTCTAATGTATTATCCTTTCTGGGGATCATCTGATCTTTTTCTAACCATTTTGGTTTTGGTTAATCTCTAAAGAAAAGGGAAATATATGGTTAAACCATTGTGGATTATGTGATTCTCTATAAGTTGATTCTGGTGCTTTATGCGTGACTATGTCATCCTGAAAACTCATCATTTGGAGTGAAAGATGAGTTTGTGGTAAGAATGAGATGAAGGATGAAACTCTACATGTCAAGTATATATTTTTTCTTATTCTATAAATAAATTAGTTATTAAACTTTAGGGATGGTATATTAAAACCAAAAATGTGTTATCCTAATACTTTATGTTTTGTTAAAGTGATAATATTTTAAATCATCATAGATCGATGGATTTGGTCCCTCAATTGTACACTTTTTTGTGATTGATGAACTCAATCACTCCCTATAAATATTTATGGTTTTCCTCCAATTATGTTTTTCTTATTTCCACTAATTTTCTCCTAATCTAGATCATAATTTTGTTGTGACTTTTTCATTTCCCTTTCCCTCTTATTACGACTAAATTTTATTAACCCAATTTTCGATGTGGGTTTTCCACAATGGTATTTTTCTATTTTTAACCTTTTATTTTCAAACAATAATTTTAAATTGAGAGGATGAAATTTATTAATGTAGTAGATAATGTAACACCACATGATTTCATAGTATGTTATATCTTCAAAGTATTTCAACAACTTGTGTTACATGCAACATAGAGTTCGAGAGCACCACGACTTACCAAACTAGCCGTTCAAAAAAGAGGTTATGAATAGTATTAACCAAATTTTAATTTTTATATCTATCCTATATAATTTTAGTATTCATATTTTGTGTTTATTAGACATAATATAAGAAAATTTCAATTTTTTAGATAAAATATGTATTTTTCAAAAAATGCAGTTTTTCCACTTGTTGATGGAGAACCCCCATTAAATCTATTTTTGGTCACTTTTATATATTCTATTTGAAAAAATAAAATTTTTCTTTATAATCAGAATATCAAAATTTACTTTGGGTAAATGTTTTGTATTTTTCTGATAAAAATAAGTTTTTGATGAGCAGTGAAAAATACTGCATTTTAATTCAAAACATCCTTTTAATATAATTTATTTATATTTTTTATATTATCTTTTTAATTGGTTTAAAAGTGTAATTAGATTATATGTTTACCATTTAATCTAATATTTTTCATTGGAATTAATTTCACTTTGAAATTGGGCATAAATAAGGGTCAATGTTTTGATAGATATTGTTTCTTAAAAACATACTATTTGTTTTGACAACAGCAATTAATTTTAAATTAATTAATGCATCTTCTATATTTTTAATTTTTTAAAATAGAAATCATTTTTAAATTTGGAATATCAAATATATCAAGGGCTGATTTTTTTTTTTTGTTTCTGAAAAACTTCAATTTCCGATGAATAGTAAAACCACTAAGTATTTGTTAAAAAACTGACTTTTTCATTTAAATGAATTTTTATCGCTTTCGTGAATTGAATTTATAAAATCCAAAATACATGGTTGTTATTATTAAGTAAAATTTGGTTCCATAATATTAAAATAATTTTTTTTGTTGAATAGTAACTTTTGACTTTTATTTACTGCGATTAAAGGTAAATAGGGCAATTCAAGATAAAAAGAATATTATAATAATACAAAATTACCTCAACACTTGTCCTAACATTATTGGATGATTCATGGTTGACCATGGGCATCTTTGGGCCGATTTTGGGACCCCATGTATCCACATGGAGTGATAATGACTAATTAGATTAATTAATTTAAAGTAAAGACAAAAATGACACAAACAAATACCTTTTAGTAAATTAATTTTTACATGATGTTATATAAGTTATAATTTCGTCTATAAATATTAATTAGAAATATAAGAATATTTCCTACATCATGGAAGTTTCTTTATAATTTTTCGACATCATATAAATAATATTTTTTATGACACAAAAAATGATGCAATATTTACCTTATTAATAAATGATTTAAATAAATAAGATTATAAATATTAAAATAACATCCAAAACCTATCCAATTTTTATTGGATGAATTTATTTCGACCATGATTCACCACATATTCGACCTTAATGAGTTTTGGAACTTTATAAACTAAATATCACTATATAATAAAATAATATTTTCACACTTTCCTAAAGAGCCCCTCCTCCCCCTTATAAAAGGGCACCACTTCTAACCCATTCCATACACCTCTCAAGCCCCTTGGCTCATACAAAACCTGCCCAAATAAACTCTCAAGATCCATATATTAAACCTATAAGCCTTACCTTAGTCATAAGTCACTTCAAGAAGTCCTTTTGGTTCAAACCAAAGGAAGTTACCCAAATTAAAGGTAACAACTTCTCTTAAATTATTTTGTTTTATTTTGTTTTATTTTACTTCTCCAAACCTGATAAACTCTTTTTATTCCTTTATTTTATAACAGCACCAGTATCCTAAATATACTAGGATGTTTTTATTAGAATTATTCAAACTACACTTACACACACCTCCATCTAATGGGGGAAAACATACTGTTTCTGTGGTTGGAAAACTAAAGCCTCACGAAATGATGATTGTTCGATTATCTCCTATCGCCTCTCATGGTGGCCATTAAGATAGAACTGTATTTATATATGATATATATTATGTTTATTTTTTCTTTTTTCTTCTATATTTTCCATTTATATCATACCTTTATGTTTTCCATTGTGGGTAAAACGCGATAATTTCATTTGAGAAAGTGCGGACTACAACCCCCTCAAAGTGATATGACTCATTAATAATTTGTGTGGGATGTATGAAGTATGGAGTTAATGATATTATATATGATATTATAATGGAATTATAATATACCTATGTATCATTATGTTTTAATTCCATTAAAATAAAAAATATAAATTAAAGTAGTGTTCATGCGTATGTATGGCTTACCGTGTCCATGAACGGTGCATTTCATTTCTTATCTCCAAATGTTATGTACTGTTATAAATAAATATATATAATGGATATATATATATATATATGATGTATAAATCATATATATCATTCTATAGAAAATGGACTTTTTACCACAAGGAAAAATTGTAATTATTACAGGTTCATTTTTGAGTCAAGTTAAGAACATCGACAAAATATCCAATCTGAACTCAAATAATTAACTAATTGTTATAGAAAGGTGATAATAGATATAAAAGGAATAATAAACTTTAAAAAATTTCTTAATAAAGTATAAATTAACCTAATTTTATTATTTAGGAAGAACAAGGAACATACAAGACAAGTCAGACTTGAGGTAAGGGGTTTCTTATCTCATTTTTAATTGTGTGAGATTTCCATTGTTCGCCACTTATTTATTGCATGTTGTGTATTTTTGTACTGCCATTTAATATATATTATCATGATTATCTTTATATTTATGGTATTCTGTGATTAATTTGTTGGTTATTAACTTTTTTTCATACGACTCGAATGATTACAATGATGTAAGGTGTTTCTTATCTCACTTTTAATTCTGTGAGATTTCCATTGTTCGCCACTTATTTATTGGATGTGGTGTATTGTGTACCTAAATTTCATATATATTATCATTATTATATTTATATTAAGGGTATTATGTGACACATTTTGTGGTTATTAACTTTTGGTCATATTATTCGATTGATTACAACGTAGTAAGGGTTTTTCATCTCACTTTTTATTCCAATAAGATTCATGCTATATTGGCCACTATTTCTTTTTGTGTGGAATATGTACGGTCAATGATAGTATTCATGGTGTAATATAATTTAATTTATTGTTATTTAAATCTTCATTGTATTATCACACTTTCATGGGATGTATGTTTCGTAAGTTACCAAATCGGTAAGGGAATTTCAAATTTCAATTTCCACTCATTCGACATTACGCATAATTCATTGATTATTTTACTCCAAGAGTATTTGTGGAATCACGATTTATTATTTATTTATTAATTTAAACTCCCCTTTGTGTGGATACACCTTTGATACACATAATCACTCTATTGATAATTTCTTCAGTCATTGATATGAACATGATAAGAGTAATCTTATCTCAATTTCCATTCATTGAGTTAAACATCCAAGTCATTGGTGTTGTTTTTACAAGAATATGTGTGAATGTACTCTGATTGATTTACACTTAATATCCAATCATATTGAGTTTATTTATATTTTTCACATATAATCATGTCATTGATTTATCCTTAACCTAAGGATACAGTCATTATAAGGGACTTTATCTCAATTTACATTCCATTGAGAAATATTTGTTTTTATGCACCAATTCACTTTTATATGGTGTATATAATATCCTTTAACAACTTATATAATCAAATAATTTATTCATATTATATTATAATGTTTTTATTACCTCAATTATTTGTATTCAAGCGTCTCTCATTTGGTTGGGAACTCTAACTAAAATATCATTTTAAATGTTTTAAAATGTTATTCCTCCAAATCTATCTCATTAATGTCCATGTTTTAAAAATAGTTTTAAGGTTTTATTAATAGGGCCATCAATGTTTTAAAATTAAAATTCCTTTTAAAATATTCAAATTGGTATGTGACACTTTGATTCAAAAATTTATTTTAAACGGCTTCTTGATAAATAGTGATACTTTTAAACTTTTTCAAGAAAAAAGGGGGATATTTCTCTCAAATAGTTTTGATGATTATTTTCATCTATTTAAATATCCTTAATTATTATCAAATAAGGTTAATATATTATAATACAGTCTTCCATATTGTATTTAATGAGTTATGTTTTAATGTGGATGTGCTATTTTTATACCATTCATGGTTTGTAATTAAAGTATTGACATTTCGTATGCTAGTTTTAATATGTATGTTTATATTATGTTTGAACCTTTTCATATGAGGAATGCATTGGACATAGTATGTTCCATATTGGGGACTAGTAAAAGTAAGCCCTACAAATTGAGGTCCGGTTACAAGAGACCCTTCGGGTTGGATTCCGGTTACAGAGGCTCTTTAAGATGGGATCCGATTATAGAGACTCTCTAGGTTAGGGTCTAGTTACAGTTAGCCCCAAGGTCTTGGCATGAGGCCTTGACATAGTCTGGAATATGCACTTTCCTCATTATGATTATGTAAATTAATTAACCAGAGGAATATTTTACTTGTAGAATATTCCTGGTTAAAGAGAAAATTAGACGAAGAATTGGTCGAGGCCTTTTCAGATTTTTTGATATATAGTTTTGGGTGAGGACTTAATAATTTTTAGATGTCTTGGACGAGGCCTTGAAAAAATGTTTCAAAATGTCCGAAATTATGCATTCCATCATTATGAGATTAGATAATGATATTTCATGTGGCTATTCTACTAGTAGAAAAACCATGACTGTGTTTTATTATGGCATAATTTACTCAGCTCATATTCCTGCCATAAATTTTTCATGTTTATATTTTGTAAAGGCATGTGTTCTCAATTTTTTACCATGCCTAATGTTTATGTTATCTTGTTCTGTATTTCTTACTATTATTGAGAGTTTGAGCACACCCCTTTCTCGTGTTTCATTTTCCCAGGATATGAAGAAGTTAGTTATGAGTGACTTGCAGGAATAATCTTGGAAGCTTGGATGTTTCTAAGGGAATAAATTAGTGTTGTTTTTATTTTCAAGTTGCAATGTTAAACTTATGTATTTATCTTGTGTCCAAGACTACTAAACTGATCGGCCCTTTGGGACTTTATTCCTTTTAATCATTCCAATATATTAAAATAATGCATCGACTTTGAGCTTCTGGGGTCAGGATGTTATATTTGTTATTAGAGGATGTTTAGTATAAACCTTGAAAACTAGATTTAGAGAAACTTTGATTATACCACATTACCTTAAGATAGAATTTGAAGATTAGTATAGAAGAACTTCCTAAAATTTTGGTAATGTAGAAATTATGTGTATTTTCCCAGCAATACATCCCTGTCTGGATATGAGCAGGTAGAGGCGGCTCTGGAACATATGTACTAAGGAGTGAAAACTCCGAAAAGGAGTTTCAGGCTTGACTCGGGGTATCCTAGTACACGACAACAGGCCTTGATACGCTCTTAGTTATGACACTCCCAGGGGATATACTAAGGATAATTCACATTTTCTTTACAACCCGATTTAAATGATTTTAACATAAGATGAGAATAAATAACCTTGGTTAATCCTAAGGTGTTTTACATTAAAAATATGGTGTTATGAATTTCTATAAATGATTTTATGACTCACTATATGCTTTCTTGTGTTAGTCAATGGTTGTATTCCAAGGAATTCATAATAACATTAATGATGATGTACATGGTGGGAATAGTGGTGGAAATGTGCAACGAAATTGAAAGTTGATTTGTGTAAAAGATATCGTGTTCATGTCGAATCAGTTTTAAAAAAATATGATCAATAACATATATATTAACCAACTCTCGGACTCCACAAAGAAATGAAAAGTGGTGAATGATAAGAGCTCCAGCAGTGAAGACCATGGAAGAAAAGAAAGCTCATATTCCATCAAGCATGAAATTTAAATAGATACACCTAGGAAGGTGTCTTAATTGAACCAAGAAATGATTTATGTGTGGAAAATAAGGACATAAAATAAATAATTTATGAGGAAAAATTTAGAGTACTATGGGAGAAAAAAATGATCCTATGAATCCAATTATAGTCATTTGCCGTAAATATAAGGGACATTGGCATTACTTGAGTCAATGCCCTATTCTATAGGATAACCATTATGTCAAAGAAGAACCCATGTGGAAATAAATCGATGGATAAATGTTTAAAATTATGTAATTACATTGCAATACTATTCTCTTCTATGTCTAACCATGCAGTTTGTTTTTATTTTGTGGATGTAGTTATGAAGAACCATTCTGGATTATATGATCCTTGAATTTTATTCAATTACATATTATTAATATTTGGGATGAAAATAAGAGGTATGAGATAACATTTGTGGTTAAATTATGTTATAGTTATTTTGAGGAATCTATCTCAATTTTGGGAATATTATAAAATTATATATCTTTTGAAAAAAAAATGTAGACCATGTGGCAACCCGTCATGTCGGACAAAGCTATGTGAATCAACACCACAACCAAAGTGTGTCTGGGATCTATCTCCTACCACTAGACTACGTGAAATATATTTTTAGTATAACTAATTCTTTTTAGTTAAATGATTTTATGGATCAAGAATATGTTCATTTTGTGAACTTATGATTTATCCTTAGTATAGGAAAATTATTTGGTGGATAAGTGATAAATATTACTTTGGAAGATTTTTTCTCTTTTGGTAAAACTATTTGCCTATAGAAAATAGAATACTATGGGATTACATTTGAGGAGTAATGGGGGTTTTTACCTATGTTTTTATTGTGTATTAATAGATATTTGGGTTATTTATGTAGATGATTAACCTATCATAGAGAACATGTGATTAGGTTAATTACTTTTAAGTATTTGACATTAAGAGTAGTTGATGTTATATAGAGATAAAATTTAATGTGGAAGACTACATAAGAAAATTATTCTGAGTTTTGGGTTTCAATATTAGTTTGGAATATATTGAATTATTTTATGGACAATTTTTTATTTATTGGTATTTATTTAACTTTGGGTATTGTTGGTTTAATTTTAGAAATTATGATTAGAATTTCTTTCTCTAAAGTATCATCCTTTCTGGGGATCTTTTGTTCTTTTACTAACCATTTTGGTTTTGGTTAATCTCTAATGTAAAGGTAATTGTATAGTTTAACCATTGTGGATTATGTTATTCTCTATAAGTTGATTCTAGCGCTTTAGTTGTGACCAAGTCATCTGGAAAACTCATCATTTGGAGTAAAAGATGAGTTTGTGATATGAATTAGATGAAGGATGAAACTCTACTTGTCAATTATATTTTTGTTTTTTTATTCTATGAATAAATTCATTTTTAAAAATTACAGAAGATATCTTAAAACCAAAAATGTGTTATTCTAATACCTTATGTTTTGTTGAACTGAGGATATTTTAAATCATCATAGATTGATGGATTTGAGTCCCTCAATTATACACTTGTTTGTGATTGATGATCCCAAACACTCCCTATAAATATTTAAATTTTTCCTCCATCTATGTTTCTCTAATTACCACCAATGTTATCCTAATCAAGATCATAATTTGGTGGGGACTTTTTCATTTCCTTTTCCCTCTTATTAAGACGAAATTTTATTTACCTAATTTCCGATGTGGGTTTTCCACAAAGGTATTTTTCAATTATTAACATTTTATCTTTGAAGAACAATTTAAAATTGCGAGGACACAATTTATTTAAGGAGGGGATAATGTAACACCCCAATATTTCATAGTATGTTATCTCTTCAAAGTATTTCAATAACTTGTGCTACATGCAACACCGACTTCGAGAGCACTATGACTTACCAAACTATCTGTTAAAAAAAGTGTTTATGAATAGTATTAATCACATTTTAAATTTTATATATATCCAATATAATTTTAGTATTCATCTTTTGAGTTTCTTAGACATAATATTAGAAAAATTAAAATTTTAAGATAAAAGATGTATTTTTCAGAAAATCAAGTTTTGCCTCTTTTGATGGGGAACCCTCATTAAATAATGTTTTGTTCAATTTTATATGTAAGATTTTACAAAATAAAATTCTTATTTATAATCGGGACATCAAATTTTACTTTGGGAAAAGTTTTGGTATTTTTTTGATAAAATACCTTTTTTGACGAATAATGAAAAATACTGTATTTTAATTCCAAACTGCCTTTTAATCTAATTTATTTATATGTATAGATTAACTTTTTAATTGGTTTTAAAGTGTAATTATATTATATTTTTATCATTTAATCCAATTTTGGTCATTGGAATTAATTTCACTTTGAAATTGGGCATAAACCAGGGTCAATCGTTTGATATATATTGTTTCTTAAAAACATGCTATTTGTTCTGACAATGATAATTAATTTTAAATTAATTAATGAAACTTCTATGTTTTGAATTTTTTAATATAGACATAATTTTTGAATTCATAATATAAAATATATATTTTGCTGATTTTTTGGTATTTTTCTGAAAAACATCAATTTTAATGAATACTAAAACCACTAATTAGTAGTTAAAAAACTGGCTTTTAAGTTTAAATGAAATTTTTCCGCTTCTATGAATTTAATTTCAAAAATATGACATTAATTATTGTTATAAGTAATTAAAATGTGGTTCAATAGGATTAAAATATTTTTTTGGTGAATAATAACTTTTGACTTTTAGTTACCGCGATTAAAGATAATAGGGTAATTTAAGGTAACATGTATATTATAATGAAACCAAATTACCTTAAAATTTTTCCTAACCTTATGGTATGAGTCATGGGAGACCATGGGCATCCTTGGGTCTATTCTGGGACCCCATGGAGCCACATGGTAGTGATAATGAATCTTTAGATTAATTAATTTAATGTAAAGACAAAAATGACACAAACCAATATCTTTTAGTAAATTAATTTTTAAGTGGGGTTATATAAGTTATCTTTTTGACTATAAATATTAATTGTAAAGATAAAAATATTTTCTAAATCATGGTATTTTGTTTATAATTTTTTGACATCAAATAAATAATATTATTTATGCCACAAAAATTATGTAGTATTTACCTCATTAATAAATGATTTAAATAAACAAGATTATAAATGTTAAAATAACATCTAAAACCTATCCAATTATTACTGGATGAATTAATTTAGACCATGAGTCATCTTATATTTGACCTTAATGAGTTTTTGACCTTTCAAAAACTAATATCACTATATATTGAAATAATATTTTTACACTTTCCTAAAGAGCCCCTCCTCCCCCTAATAAAATGACACCACTTCTAACTCATTACACACACCTCTCAAGCCACTTGGATCATCCAAACCCTACCAAACTAAGCTCTAAATATCCATATATTTCACCTAGAAGCCTTATCTAAGGCATAATTCACTTCAAGAAGTTATTTTGGTTCAGACCAAAGGAAGTTACCCAAATTAAAGGTAACATTTTCTCTTAAATTCTTTAGTTTTATTTTGTTTTATTTTACTTATCCAACCCCCTATACTCTTTTTATTCCTTTATTTTATAATAACACTAGTATCCTCAGTAACCTTGGATGTTTTTATGAGAATTATTCGAACTAAAATTAAACAAACCTCCATCTAATGGGTGAAGAACATACTGTTTCTGTGGTTGGCAAACTAACACCTCACGAAACAATGATTGTTCGATTATCTCATACCAACTCTCATGGTGGGAATTAAGATGGAAATGTATTTATATATGATATATATAATGTTTATGTTTTCTTTTTTCTTCTGTTTTTTCCATTTATATGATACCTTTATGGTTTCCAATATGGGTAAAACGCGATAATTTTATTTGAGGAAGTGCTGACTACTGCCCCATCAAAGTGATATGACTCGTTAATGACTTATGTGGGATGTATAAAGTATGGATTTAATGATATAATATATTATATTATACTGTAATAATAATATTCCAATTTATAATTATGTTTTAATTCTATTAAAATACAAAATAGAAATGAAAGTAGTGTTCATGCGTACGTACGACTTACCGTCTCCATGAACGGTGCATTTCATTTCTTATCTTAAAATGTTATGTACTATTATAAATACATATATATTATGGATATATAATATATATATTATATATAAATCATTTATATCATTATGGAGATAATTTACTTTTGACCACATGGAAAAATTGTAATTATAACAAGTTTATTTTTTTACTCAAGTTAAGAACGACGATAAAATATCCAATATGAACTCAAATAATTAACTGATTGTTATAGAAAGGTAATAAGTGATATAAAAGGAATAATAAACTTTAAAAATGTTTTTAATAAATTATAAATTAACTTAAGTTTATTATTCAGGAAGAACAAGGAACATATAAGACAAGTCAGACTTCAGGAAAGGGGTTTCTTATCCCACTTTTAATTATGTGAGATTTCCATTGTTTGCCACTTATTTATTACATGTGGTGTATTGTGTTATAACATTTGATATATATTATCATTATTATATTTATATTTATGGTATTTTGTGATTCATTTGGTTGTTATTAACTTTTGGTCATACGACTCGAATGATTACAATGAAGTAAGGGGTTTCTTATCTCACTTTTAATTCTATGAGATTTCCACTGTTCGCCACTTATTTATTGAATGTGGTGTATGGTGTACTTCCATATGATATATATTATCATGATTATATTTATATTCATGTTATTATATTATTCTTTTTTTGGTTATTACCTTTTGTTCATATGATTCGATTGATTACAATGAAGTATTGGTTTTTCATCTCACTTTTTATTCTCAGGAGATTCATGCTATATTGGCAACTATTTCCTTTTGTGTGGCGTATATACTATCAATGATTGTATTCTTGGTTTAATATAATTTAATTTATGTAAATTTAAATCTTCATTTTATTTTTCTTCTTTCATGGGATCTATGTTTTGTAAGTTACCACATCGGTAAGGGAATTTCAAATTTCAATTTCCACTCATTCAACATTACGCATACTTCATTGATTATTTTACTCATAGATTATTTGTCGAATTAATATTTATTATTTATTTATCAATTTACACTCCCCTTTGTGTAGATATACTTTTGATACACATAATCACTCCATTGAAAATCTCTCAAGTCATTGATATGAACTTGATCAGAGTAATCTTAACTCAATTTTCATTAATTGAGTTAAACATCCAAGTCATTGGTGTTGTTTTTACAAGAATATGTGTGAATGTACTTGGATTGGTTTACACTAAATATCAAATCATATTGAGTGTATTTATATTTTTCAAACATAATTATGTCATTTATTTATCCTTAACCAAAGAATATAGTCTTTATAAAGGACTTTATCTCAATTTACATTCCATTGAGACTTCTTTTTTTATGCACCAATTCACTTTTATATGGTGTATATACTGTCAGGTGACATATTATATCCTAAAATAATTTATTCACATGATATTATAATGTTTTTATTACCTAAATTATTTTTATTCAAGTGTGACTCATTTGGATAAGAACTCTAACTAAAATATCATTTTAAATGATTAAAAATTTTATTCTTCTAAATCTATCTCGTTAATGTCCATGTATTAAAAATTATTTTAAGGTTTTATTTATGTGGAAAAAAATGTTTTAAAATTAAAATTCCTTATAAATGTTTCAAAGTGGTATGTGACACTCTGATTCAAAAATCTATTTTAAACGGCTTCTTGATAAATAGTGAGACTTTTAAACATTATCAAGAAAAAACGGGGGATATTTCTCTCAAATAGATTAGATGATTATTTTCCTCTATTTAAGTATCCTTAATTATTATCAAATGAGGTTAATATATTTTAATACAATCTTCCATATTTTATTGAATGAGTTTTTGTTGACTGTGGATGTTCTATTTTTATACCTTGCTTGGTTTGTGATTAAAATATTGACATTTCTTATGCTGGTTTTAATACAGATATTTATGTTATGTTTAAACCTTTTCATAGGATAAATGCGTTGGACCTAGTTTGTTCCAGGTTGGGGACAGGTAAAAGTAAGCCCTCTAGGTTGGTGTCAGGTTACAAAAGACCCTTTGGGTTGGAGTTTGGTTACAGAGGCTCTCTGAGACGGATAACGGTTATAGAGGCTCTCTGGGTTGGGGTCTGATTATAGTTAGCCCCTAGGTCTTCGAACAAGGCCTTAACACAGTCCGGAATATGAAATTTCCTCATTATGACTATGTAAATTAATTAACCATAGGAATATTAGAGCTATAGAATGTTCCTAGGTTAAAGATAAAATTAGACATGGAATTACTTGAGGCCTTTCCCAATTTTTTGATATATGGTTTTGGCCGAGGCCTTTGTCATTTTTAGATGTCTTGGCCGAGGCCTTGAAAAAATGTTTCATAATGTCCGAAATTATTCATTCCATCATTATGAGATTAGCTATTAATATTTCATATAGTTATTCGACTAGTAGAATACCCATGACTATGTTTTATTACGGAATTATTTACTCAACTCATATTCCTGCCATAAAGTGTTCATGTTTATTATATGTAAAGGCATCACTTTTCAATTATTCACCATGCCTAATGTTTATGTTATCTTCCACTGTATTTCTTACTCTTACTGAGCATTTGAGCTCACCCCTTTCTCATGTTTCATTTTCCCAGGATATTAAGAGGATAGTTATGAGTGACTTAGAGAAATAATCTTGGAATCTTTGATGTTTCTAGTGGAATAAATTACTGGTGTTTTTATTTTCAAGTTGTAATTTTGAACTTATGTATGTATGTTGTATCCATGAATACTAAACTGATCAGTCATTGGGACTTGATTCCTTGTAATCATTCCAATGTATTAAAATAATTCACCGGCTCCGGGATTCTTGGTTCGGTGCATTACATCAATGTCATGGATAATAAAATTAGATCAATTAATTAATAATTCTTGAACCCTTTATATATTTATTTGATTTATTATAACTTTTTTAAGATCATTTATGGTCTTTTTTAAGGGTAATAGGTTCAATTTCATTGTTTAAGAGCATTGGTTTCCTTGGTTTTCATGATTAGTTTACTTGTATACATGTATCAAAGGTCATATAAAGTGGGGTTAATTATCTAGAATTGAACTTATATGTATTTAATGATATTAAATTGGTTATATTGGTCATTTATATCATTTGGGTTTATGTAATAAGTATAAATCATTAGATAAATAGTTAATGAAAATAGTTTGGGTTTATTTTGTCCTTTTTATCACAACAAACTCATTTTCTTTTATAAATCAATTTCCATTTTACAAAATGATTCCATAAAATTATATAAGATATAATAAAAATATTATAATTTGGATCAGCCATAAAATGGTTTCATAACCCGCCTTGATGAATGTAATGGAAATTGAAAACTTCATCATCCTTGAATGTGATAATATAACACATCAAAAATGATGTTTACATTTTTAGTATAAAAGGAGGGGTAAAGAGAGATGATTATTAATTATTGCATTATAATAACAAAATTATAGTATATATATGGTAATAGATTTTTCGCACCATTTGGATGGTGTTAATTGCGGAGATAAAAAGAAAAGAAAGGAACTTGGAAAGAAATTAAAAAAAACGGAATAGGGTTTTACCTCTTCATTCCTTCTTCTTGAGAACCTCCTTAGGGGATTAGTTTTTTTATTTTTTTAGGACCCAAATATACTGTAATTGGGGTAGGATATTAGGAGAATATATGAACATAATTTGGACAAGGCTCAAGGCTTTATATGTGCGAGGAGAAGAGGTAGTGAGGGGTGGATTTATAGTGGAGGATGGGGGGTTTTTCATTATTTTAATCATTAGTTTATTATTTTCACCCAATTCTATGAATTTTTTGAGAATTATCATCAAATATAATAACATAATTAAGGATGGTTATAATTTTTTTTTCTTACATATGCCAAACATCTTCTGTGGATCCATAGTTCATGTATTTAGTATTTATCATAAATTATTGTATTTAATGTTCACAAAAAATTCAAGTAT
Organism: Viscum album; assembly: GCA_963277665.1. Taxonomy (NCBI): domain Eukaryota; kingdom Viridiplantae; phylum Streptophyta; class Magnoliopsida; order Santalales; family Viscaceae; genus Viscum; species Viscum album. The sequence continues at coordinate 478,527,959 of OY728130.1, read as the reverse complement.
GTTTTAAAAAACAACAAAATTTACCTAACCATTTTTATATGTGTAGATTTAAAAAATTAACTCCATTTTTTGAAAAAAAAATATGATAAAATTTAATTTTAATTCAAATCACCATTTACATGGAAATATAGATTTTAAAATTATAACTGTTTTTATATCACTTTGAAAAATTAACTAATGTCTCATAAAATTATATTATAATAATAAGACATAAAAATATTAGTTTATGAATAAATTTTAGGAAAATAAATTTTCTTTTAAATTATTAAATTAGTCATAAAATTATAATTACATATTTATGAATCCATCGTCACCAATCTTGAACTCATTGGATTTCCCTTTCTTCATAGATTCTACATATTTCTAATTTTCAACATCATTTCTTTGAGCAACCATTATTTTCTCCTCCAGGGATGGTTGAAAAATCATTTGACAACATATTAATGATGTTACTACCTTAATTAATCCATTTTCAATCCTTTTTAAGTATAAATATGTAGGATCCTTCATACTTAAAGGATCTACCACCTAATTTATCGTACTAGGATGGTAGTGGATTTAGAAATCATAATCATTGATGAGATATAACAATATTAATAGGAACATACTAATCTCATTATATGTGAATATATATTTCAGACTTTTGTGATCAGTATATATCTCACACTTCTCCCCATATAGATAATGCCTCCAGATTTTCAATGTAAAGATCACAATGACCAACTATAGATCATGCGTAGGATAGATTTTCTCATGAATTTTAAACTGCCTTGAGGTGCAAGACATTAATTTATCATTTTTCATCAGTACTCATCCAAAACCATTCTTTCAAGCAACACTATAAACCAAAAATAGTTCTCTACTTGATGGTAGTTTTAGTATTGGCATAGTGATAAGCCTCTTTTTGAGCTCCTTAATGTTTTACTCACATTCTTAAGTCCAGAAAAACTTCATTCCCTTTCGTTTCATCTTTGTTATTGGGTTTTACAATCATGAGATGTTATTTACAAATATTAAGTAATACCCAACTGGTCCATGGAAACTACAGATCTCTATTATAGAAGTTTCCATGGGCCACTCTTCGATTACCTTTGTCTTGGAAGGGTCTATAGATATCCCTTTTCTAGTTATAACATACCCTAATAATGGTAGTTAGTCTATCCCTAAATCTCATTTTTTTTACTTTTTATATATTTTTTCTCTTCGTAAAGTCTGCTACATTGTATTCAAATAAACCTCATGTTCCTCATTGCACATAGATTATATCAGAATATCATCGATAAAAACTGCCAAAATCTGTCGAGGTAATCTCTAAATTCTCTATTCATTAATTTTGTTAATATTTCTGGATCATTGGTGAGTCAAAATGGCATCACTATGAACTCAATGTGATCATACCTTGTTTTAAAGGAAGTCAGGGGAATATCTTCTTTCTTCACCTTTAATTGGTGATATACCAACTATAGGTTCACTTTATAGATAAAACATTACCCACATAGATAATTAAAAAAGTCATATATCTGAGGAAGGGGATAATTGATTTATATTGTGGTTTTTTAATCTCAAAATAATCAATTCATAGGTGCATTGATCCATTCTTCTTCTTGAAAAACAGGATAGATGAACCCTACTCTGAAGCACTTGGGAATATAAAATCCTTATCAATATTTTCTTGTAACTGATTCTTCCATTCTTCTATATCTATAATGCCCATTCTATAAGGTGTATTTTATATAGGTAGAGATCTAGGAATAAGTTCAATTTAATACTCAACCTCTCTATTAGGTGAAAGACCAATAAATTCATCAGGTAATACATTCGTGTAATCCCTCGTGATGGGCATGTCATCAACCATGATCATCCCCTTTGTCTAAATCATTTGGGTGAAATTTTCTTGATTATATGGAATTGATATCCATATTTTAGATGATGATTCTGAAGAAGATTCATATTCCTCCTTACACTTGTAAATAATTGTTGGATTTTTCAGAATAGTTGAGGTTGGATTTGTATAAAGATAGCCAATCCATGCTCAACATCGAATCAAACTCCACCAAAGTAATTAAGACCATATTTTCTGGGAGGATCAATACACAAACATTAACCAAGGAAGTGTTATGTACTGTTAGATGTAATAATTTCTCCATACTTTTTTCTCACAGATGACTCAACCTTCATATATTGAGGTGGTGTAAGAATAGTTCTACTAAACATGAAATATATGAAAGAATTCATAGAACCATAATCAATTATAATGTTTTCTATTCGTGAATGAATAACCTGTGTACTAGTCACTGCTTCATTTTTTGGCTCCACCTCATTAGTAGTGATATCATATTCACTTATTTTCTTGGAGGTTTTTGTTTATTTCCTTCGACAACCCTTATCTTAGGGAATTAGTTTTCAAAATTATCATGTTCCTTGTAGTTGAAACGTTGCACTATATGTTGAGTGTTGATTTGAACCATCCTTTCTTCTTCAATATTAGTCGAATTATTCACATACCTTCATCATTTCTTATCCAGATTCCACATTCTTCTACATTTGAATCATTTTATGGTTCCTTTTATACAATACCCTTGATGCTTCTTCCCAGGATTTTGACATGTGGGATATTCGGTCTTCTTTACATCATGGGATTTATTTTATGATCCACCCATATTACACTCCATTACCCATATTTTTTCACCATTCCTATGAGACAATTGAGAGTCCCTAATATCTATTTTGACCTTCATTGCATAATGGATAATCTCCTCATAACTTTCAAAGTCATGAATCGCCAAATACTTTCAGAGACTCAACTTTTGTCCAATAAATAAACAACCCACCTTTCTTTCAGTGTTCATGAAAAATATGGAGGTGTAACTTCCAAGACTTGTAAAGTTTTCTACATACACCCTTATAAACTCATCTTCCTTCTACTTAAGTCCACGAAACTCTCTTTCCACCTTGAGATAGAAGGTTTGGGAAAAAATATTTATTGAAAAACATATTCTTGAATTCCTCCCAATCCATGGAATCAATTTCCTCCTTGGATTTTTTTTATCATTGAACACCACTGATCAGATTCCCCATCAAAATGATAGACCACCAACACAACTTTCTCTTCTTCTATACACTGGATGATAGAGAATATCTTTTCAATAGATCACCAACACAACTTTCTCTTCTTCTATAGTAAATGGGTGTATCAAAAAAGTGTATATGAATGAACTAAATTAAATAATACATGTAAATTAATAAATTAAAATATTTATAGATCATGATTCATGAGGTCAAACATAAGTTGTAACATGTAAAAAAATATTATTTAAGAAACATTATAATTAAAGCATTTTAGTGAAGTTTAAGGAAAATATTAAAGAGAATTTAAAGAAGAAAATGAAATGATATTATATATAAAACAAAAAGTGAACCAAGAATGTTTTAATAAAAAAATGGGTGATTTTAGAAAAAAATTGGTGTCTTAAAATAGATTATATAGTGCATCTGAAATTGGGTATGAATTCGGGAAGTTCCTTTAAATTGGGCTTGCTTATCGGGAAAAATTGAGTAGGAATCCTTTTAAAAACATGTATATCCCTGAAAATTAAGGATGAATGGATATAGATACATGATTTTAGAAAATTTAGCCATAATTTATGAGATTCAATTTAAAATAGAATAGAATTTAGTTTGGGTAAAAAGAAATAAAGAGTAACCCGAAGGAATAATGGAAGTTCGGGTAGAATCCCATGCCTTAAGTCCAAAGGTGTTATTAACATGATATTAATGTCTATTATAATACCATTATATTCATTAAATAATAATTACAAAACCATTTATATGTTTATTTGATTTATTATAACTTTATTACGTTCATTTATGGACTTCTGATGGGTTAAGAGGTTCAATTTCATTGTTTATGAGTGTTTGTTTCCTTGGTTTTCATGATCAGTTTACTTGTATTCATATGAAAAGGGTCATATAATGTGGAAATAATTATCCATAATTGAACTTATATTTAATTAATTATCTTACATATGTTAAATTGTTCTTATATGTAATTTTGTTTTATGGCATGATGATGAATCATTAGATAAATAGTTAATGATAATCATTTGGGTTTATTTTAGTGGTTTTCAGTCACAACGAACTCATTTTTTTTATAAATTAATATAATGTGTACAAAATTATTATACAATGTTGAATAATATATAATACATATATTATAATCTGGTTAAACCATAAAAATAGTTTGATAAACATCTATGAATATGGTAATGGAAGTTGAAAAATTCATCATCCTTGAATGTGATAAATTAACTCATCACAGGAAATGTTTTCATTTTTTTGTATAAATTAAAGGGGAAAGAGATATGATGATTAATTATTAAATTATCAAAAAAATATTATAGTATAATTAAGTTAATGAAGTTATCATGCCTTTTTTATGAGGTGAGGTGAGGAGAGAAAAGGAAAAGGAATTCAAAGAAAAATTAGAGGGTTTTACATCTTGATTCCTTCTTATTGAGAACCTCTTAGGGTATTAATTTTGGTCTTTTGATAACCCAAAAATCTCTTAGTTTTGGGGGAGGGTTTTGGGAGAATATTTGAGAAAATATTGGAAATAGTTCATGGATTTAGAGGTGTGATGAGAAGAGGTGGGGAGGGATAGTATTTATAGTGGATGTGGGGGTGTTTTCTCATTATTTTATTCAGTACATTATTATTTTGGCTGAATAATATGAAGAGTTTTTGAATAATCATGGAATATAAAAAAATAATGATTTATGGTTCTAGATTTTGGGCTTAAATCTCCTATACACCATCTATGACTCCTTAATTCATGTATCTAGCATTTATAATATATTACCATATTATACTATTCCCAAAAATTCATGTATTTTATAAAAAATCCAAAAAATCACCCTAACCATTTTCAACATATAAAATTTAAAAATGAACTTGATTTTATGAAAATAATCTTCTAAATATTAGAAATTTTAATTTTAATTAAAATCATCATTTACTTAGAAAATTAATATTTTGAAATTATAAATAATTTAATATCTATTTGGAAAATTAACTATGATATCATTAAATTTAATTATAATAATAATGCATTAAAATACTAATTTATGAACACATTATATGAAAAGAAATTTTCTTTTAAATTATAAAATGAGTCATAAAATTGTAATTAAATATTTAAGACTTATAAAAATACCAAAACTTAATTAATAATTTTTAAAATATTTATTTACATATACTATAATTTAATTATATCATATTTCACTTAAAATATGTATAAATTTTATTTATACTTTAATAAAGGAGGTTAGTTTTCAATTTTCCATATTATATTCATAAGGGTCACATTAATATTCCAGTGGTCAAATTACTATTTCATCAATATAGGTTCCTTAACTTTTAGAAATGCTTCTTATTTAATTAATTCAACATTTATAAGGCTTTATTGTGTTCTATTTGTATTTATACCATATGAAATAATTATAAAAAGGTAATTTAGAATGATAAAACTTTGGTTCATTACAAATGAATAAATATTATACATGTTTAAATAATTAATTTTTTAAAAATATTTATTCCTATACATACCCCTCAATCTAGTGGCTAAGCATTAAGTTTCACATTGAATAACAATATTTTAGTAGTTTATTATGGTTCATATAAACTTGAAGTTTCGTGTAAAATATGGCACCAAAGAAATAAAATTTATTTATAAAGAACTGTATCCAAGAATATTGGGTGTCAAACATTTTATGAAGTACAATATTTATTTTATGAATAACATTTTTCATTTTAAAATATTCTTTGAACTTATAGAACTTGTGTAAATAGGTTTTATAACTAATTAAAATGTTACTTTAAAATAAAAAAAAATGTTTTCCACCTTTTCTTTGAATAAATTATTTTTAAAGAGTGATTTAGTTTAGGATTGAATTAGAAGGATCATATCCTTTATTTTTTTATAATAATTCAATTTTATGTTAATATAATTATTATCCAAGATAATTTTATCTTCTTTGAAATTTTATGGTTTAAAAATGTCATTTTTCTAAAAAAACGTTTTATGTATTTAAGTGATTATTTTTTTAAATTAACTCTTCATACATATAGAAATTTCATTTTGTAAAATTATTTTAAAATTATAAATAATGATTTTTGAATTATATAATCTGGTTAATTTTAATTTAGGTCATTATATTTTATTACAATGTTTAAAAATTAGTTACCCTGGTAAAAAATAAAAAATGATAAGATGTCTTTTACTAAGCGGGAAAGGCCACAAAATGTTTAAACCATGTTTTGAAATGGTTTTTGGACATGTTTCTCAGCAAAAACTCACCCTATTTTCATATTTTCCTCTTTTTAATACCTTGAACCTTTAATAGTGAAATTAAAATTTTGAAACTCAATAAGTATTTAAAAAATTTTCATTCTCTTCACTTATAAAAGAGTAACATCTTCACCACTTTAAGACTCACTTATACTTTTAATGTATACTTGGATCTCTATGATTTTTTATCCTCATAGATCCCACTTCCATCTTAAAAATATTTTGGTCACCATTAGCTATCCTGGGGCCTTCATTTATAAGGTGACTTCTATAGATAATCCAAATCCATGGCATGAGTATAGTCAACTGCTAAGTTTTCCTCTTAATTATTTTCATTAAAATTTACCTTATATTGCATAAATTTTCTCCCTTCACAGTTTCAATAGCATTGTATTCAAATGCTTTTCATGTTCCTACTTTCTCTTGGAGTATATTAGAATATCATCGATAAAGACTACCACAAATTTGTTGACATAATCACTAAAGAATCTATTCATTAAATCCATGAATATTATAAAAGTATTAGTGAGTCAAAAGGGCATCACTATGAACTTTCAGTGTCCATTCCACATTTGAAAGGTAGTCTTGGGAATATCTTCCTTCCTCACCTTTAATTGGTGATATTTGGACTGAAGGTCCACCTCAAAGAAATAACTAGCCCCATGAAGCTGATCAAACAAGTCACATATCTATGGAAGTGGATAATATTTCTTTATTGTGATTTTATTTATCTCATGATAATTAATGAAGAGGCGCATTGATCAATTCTTCTTCCAGATGAAGAGGACTAGAGCACCCCATAGTGAAGCACTCAGGTGTAAAAAAAGCATATCCAGATTCTCCTGTAACAACTTATTCGGATCTTCCAACTCTAGGGTGTCCATTCTACAATGTTTATTTGATATAGTTAGAGATCTAGGAATAAGTTAAATTGAGACCTCAACCTCTCAATCAGGAGGAAGACGCAAAAAACATTAGGGAATACATCAGTGTAATCCCTCAAGATGTGCATATCTTAAAGAAGTATCTTTTCCATTGCCTCAATAATTTGATCGAGACATGCTGGCTCATAGGGAATTAATATCCACACATGAGAAAATGATACTAAAAGAGATTCTTCTTCCTCCTTACACTTGTATGGAATTGGAGGATGTTTCGAGATTTGAAGAGTGACCTCCCTTTACCGATAGTTGATGTTGGATTTGAATAAAAATAGCCAATACATTCCCAAGATAACACCAAAATATTATAAAAGAAGTATGAAGATATTTACTAATAGGTTTACTCAAAATTAGTTAATCCATGAGGTGTTATATACTTTGGATGCAGTAATTCACCCATTTTCTATTCTCACAGATAAATCAGCCTCCAAATTTTAAGGTGGTGTTTATATAGTTCTCCTAAACGTGAAAGATATTAAACAATGAGTATAACCAGAATCAAAAAGTACATTTGCTATTATTGAATAAATAACTAGTGTACATGTCAAAAAATTGTTTTTTGAATCCACCTCTACAGCAGTGATAGAATAAGCCCTTCATTGTTTCCTTGAAGGTTGTTGTTGATTTCCTCTGACAACCTTTGGATTGGGGAAATTGTTTCCATAGTGTCCATGGTTCTTGTAGTTGTAGCACTAAACTATTGGCTGAACAGTGATCTAAACTTTAATTTACTATTCCACATTAGTGGGATTCTTCATATCCCTCTATCAATTCTTAACAAGATGTCCCATTCTTCTACATTTGATGCAATTCTGGGTTCCCTTAAAACAATTCTCAGTATGCTTCTTCCCACAATTTTGACACATGGGATGTTTGGTCTTCATTTCATCGAGGGATTTATTTTATGAGAAACCCATATTAGACACCATTTTCTTCTTTTTGTCACTGAGCCCACAAGACCATTTAGAGTCTCTGGTTTCCATTTCAACTTAGAGGAAAAAATGGACAATCTCCTCATAACTATCTAAATAATGATTCACCAACTCATTTTGTATACTCGACATTAGTCTACTAAATAAGAAATATACCTTTCTCCCAGTGTTCATGAAAAATATAGAGGCATATCTTGAAATCCTTATGAAGTTAGCTTCATAAACTCTAATGGAATCATCATTCTTCTTCTTATGTCTGAGGAACTCACTTTACATATTGATAAAGAGGTTTTGGGGAAAATATTTATTGAAAATTATTTTCTTAAATTCCACCCAAACCATGGAATTAATTTCCACCAGGGACTTCATATGCTGGATAACTTTCTACCACTTCTCAGCTTCCCCATAAAAACAATAGACTGCCAGTATGAATTTCTATTCTTCGAAGCATTTTAGGATAGGGAATATCTTTTCAATGGATTTAACCCACGGTTCCATGAGGAGGGGATTGGAAGATCCACTAAACATGGGAGGCCTTTTCCCCATGAACGATTTGATAAAAAATTCCTATTTCCTTGGAGGGGGAGGGTGTTCTACATGATTAATGTTATTATTCCTACCTTGATCCATATAACCAAGTACTATCATGATGTTTTGAGCACCTTTTCCCATCATATTTTTCCTATTATTTGGGAGATATTCAAATTACCTATCACATTGTTTGTTGGAATGTGTTCTTATATTTCTTGATATTAAATATGAAAAGGAACATTAAATTATAGGTCTTGAATTTAACTATTAATCATATAAAAAGAAATATTAAACATAAAAGGATAAAATCTTAAAGGAAAAGTATATCCTAGCTTGTGATTCCCTAGGTTTAAAAGTAGGTTATCCTTGATCTGTTAAATAACATATATTCTTATGGGATTCTTTTTTTGTTAGCTTAATAATGATTCATACTATGTTTATGAATTTACCAAGATATATCATCTGGGGGAGTCAAACTAGAAGTCCAGAAAGGCTCGTTGTCATGCACCAGTTCCTATTAGAGTTTATCTCAAAGTGATGTTTTTAGGTTTTACCCCAAGATACATATGTTCCCAAACCACACCCACTTGTTCGTATCTATACAGGGATGTGTTTTCTTAAGAAACCACTTACTCTATAAATACCAAAACTTAGGGATGTTTTTCTTTTACATATTCTCATACCTAAGGATCTTACTAAAGTGCATTATTCCTAATCTCAAAAAATAACTAGATCGTGCTTTGTTACCAACTACAGAGACCCTAGTATTTTACATATATCATTACTTGATTTTAAGAAAAATAAATAATCATATTACCATCCAAGGATCATAAATCCCGTGTATTTGAAGACTAGCTACATAAAACATAAAACATGGGACTAAATATATCATTTCTTTATCTAGTCTTCATAAAGAGATTCTAACATCCATTTTTCTCATACATCGTCATAGGATAACCTGGGTATAACATGAACAAAGGAATAAAATAAAATCCCAGTAAGGGAATAAATATAAGAATAAATCTTTAGCACATGGGTTAGAAGGCTTTACATAATGATATAAACAAGCATGTAACATATGGAATCATAACATATAAACATGGGATGATATAACCATGGAGTCATTGTAATGAGGAAGCAATATAAAACATTAATTTATTAATAGATAAGGCTATTTACATGTATAGGATCCCAAGTCAAGGTTAACCTTAATGACTGTTGATCATGGTGGCACGAGTCAAGGATAACCACCAAGACCATTGCACATAACGCCTCATGAGACTCAACATTACCCAATGAATTTGAGTTCTATCTGGCAACACCCATCATAACATGTTCATGAATATTATTTCCACTTATACAATCTTACGTAATCAATCATACATAAACATAGGGTTACCCATGGAATGAAACGGGTATCATAATCATGACATAAAGCATAATAGATGAATGTATAATACAAGTGTCCATGAAATAAAGGAATTAAAACATACGTGGAAATTGATAAGGGAAAATAGTAATATATCATGGTATGTGATGTCAAAATGTAGTGATATAATGTTATAATAGTATTTACTAAATTTTACATTAAAACATTTTTGTGTTGTTTTAATGAAAATACTAAACAAATTTTAAATATAAAAGGGATTAATATTTTATATAAAACCATAAGTGAACCAATAATGGTTCATAATAAAAATTATGATTTAAAAAACAAAGGTTTCTTAAAATAGATGATATAGTGAAATTGAAATTGGGTAATAAATCATGAAATTCCCTTAAAACGAGTTTTCTTATTGGGGAGTATGGAGTAGGGAACCTCATAAAAACATGTATATCCCTGAAAGAGAATAATGAATGGATATTTATAAATTATTTTTGAGTATTTATTTAGAATTTAGATTATGAAAATAAAATAACATATAACTTAATTTTGGTAAAATGATAGGTAGAGAAACCCGAAAGAATAATGGAGGTTTGGGTATAATCCCTTACCGTAAGTCTGAAGGTGTTCTTCCCTTGATCATGATGTCCTGGAAAACCAAATCAAATTCATTAATTAATATTCATATAACCTATAATTCATGTAATTGATTAAATATATCCTTATTAAGTTCATTCTAGTCCTTTTTTATGGGTTAACAGGTTCAATGCCATTTTTTTGTTTCCTTGGTTTTCATGATTCATTTACTTATATACATGTTAGGATAAACATATAAGATGATAATGGTTGTAGAGAATTAAAGTTACATTTTATTATTTATAATAGATTATATTTCCTGGTTATAAAATTAATTTGGTTATTTATAGTGAAAATGAATCATTATATAAAATGTTAATGATAACTGTTTTGGTTAATTGGCTGTTTTTATTACATTGAATGCATTTTTATTTATAAATTAATATCATGTGTATAAAAATTATAGAACCATAAATTAGACATAATAAATATATATTATAGTCTGTTTTAACTATAATAATGGTTTCACGTGTAGAATTGAAGATGATAATAGAAATTGAAAACACGTCATCCTAGAATGTGTCAAATTAACACATCTCTGATGGGGTTTTTGTTTCTAGTAAAAAAGGAGGGGAGAGGATAGATGATGATTATTTATTAAATTATCATAAAACAATTTCCCATACATGTAAGGTACTAGAGTTATCATAAAATATGGATGAAAATAGGTGAATAAAGAAAAATAAAATAATGGACTTGAAAGAAAATAAATGAAACGTGGAATTTACCTCTTGAATATATCTTTCTTGAGAACCTATTTAAGGGAGAGGATATAGTCTTTGGGAGAGACCTAGGGTTTATAGACATGGGATAGGGGATTATGGATAGAGTTTAGTAGAATTTGTGCTAGGAATAAGTCTTTATAGGATTAATGAAAAAGGTTATTTAGGGTGGTATTTATAGTGGATGAGAGGAGGGTTTTCCTAATATTTAATTTATTAATTTATTATTTTTTGGAAGACAAGATATTATATTGACTCTTGTAACCATAATCAGTAATATAGGCATGTGAGTTCTAACCAGTGGATATTTACCTCATCCATGACTCAAGAATGATGGATAAATTCCTTTATTTATCATTTACCATAAATTATCATATATTACTATTCACCAAAAAATCCATTATTTTTGAAAAATTACTAATCCTTACTCCAACCTTTTTCTGATGTGTAAAATCCAAAAATGAACTCCATTTTATGAAAATAATTTTCTAAAAAATAGAATTTAATTTTTTATTAAAATCAAAATTTACATGAAAAATATAAATTTTTAAATTAAAACTACTTTTCTAACACTTTGAAAACTTAATTAAGGTCTCCTAAAATAAACATAAGTCATCAAAATAATTATTTATTAACACCTTTTATAAAAATAAATTTTAGTTTAAATTATGAAATTAATCATAAAATTATTATTAAATACACATGGCTCGCAAAAAATCCAACACTAGGATATAATTATATCATATTATCACTTATATGATGGATTTTATTTATTGTTTCATTGGTAATGTTACTTTCTCCCTTCAATGATTTACTATTCATTAGGGTTGTATTACTTTTCATAAGGGTAACATTACTATTCATAAGGGTTAGTTACTATTCACCAAAAATTATGTATGTCTTATCCGACTCCAAAAATCATATTGATCGCAATAGTGTATGACTGATTTTGGAAATTCAATTCACAAAAGTGAAAATATTTTGTTTAAAGGCCACATAGAACATAATAGTTAATTGTGTTGTGATTTCATGTGATTATACAATATGACATAATTATAATAATGGAATTTCCATTGATTAGACATCAGGTGGTTATAGATGAGTCTCCTTTTTCTTAGTCCTAAAGGGGTCTATGTATGTACTTATTAATTAATAGTGTTAGATCCCTATAGCCTGGAACTATCATACCAATTTGTCACATGTCCATATTTCTCTCTTTTTGATTTTAAATGTATATTCCATTTTTGAAAAATGTTTCACATGACTTGATAATTTATATAAACTATTTTATATAAAAGTTTTTATTTTATCCATTTTTTGAAATGTTACATTTGTGTAAATCACCCTTCGATTGAAGGTAAATTCCATCTTTTGAAATGTATTTCCCTGAATTGAAATGTCAATCCTGAATTTCTTATATATTTACCAATTTTAAATTCTAAAGCATGATTATTTTATATGATTTCATAAATTCCAAACCATTTTCCATATAAGTTAAAACATATTCATGGATAAATAGAAATTGCAATCTTATTATGGAATCTTTGGTGAAATCTCAATGGGATTTGGCTCACTCCCTACTTATTCCTTTGAGTTTTTTAGATTATCTCCTTCCAAGTTTGAGAAAGGGGAAATGATCTATTTGAGGTGCATCTAGCTGTTGAACCCTTGACTTGGTGAGTTGTTTCCTTAGAGACATGGGTTGTTTTCCCTATTTGGTAATTTGGTTGTAGTACTTTTAGGCAGGCTTATGCCTTGTTGAAATTTGGTAATTTAATCCCAGTGGAGTTTCTTTTGGTATTCATATTTTCTTCTCTCTTTTACTAATTCATTTTTAGTGGAAAAATTGTTCCAACATTCAGTTTTAATGATTCTAGGTGCTAGTCGGTGACCTGGGGGATCAAGAATTCCCTTTAGGCTATGTCAGGACCAGCTCAATTATCAGGTTACTAGGATACCCGGGTTGGTTTGTGACATATATATTATCATTCTTGAATAATTTGTATTCTATATATATTAAATATGTTTATTATATCAATACTTAATACATTCCATGTAAAAAAGTGAATGAATCACATCACTTCTCATGGTTGTAGAGTCTCGTACATGCGAGCAACGATATCGTATTCCCAAAAAATAGAAATCATGTAGGTATGTCTGATATAGTAATTTAAAAAATATAATAACATCATAAATAACATTTATATTATATATAAACTATAAATCCACCACTATTCCTAACCATGAAAGTTGGATATCAAAAAACAAATGAAATTGGTTCGTGAGGCGGTAGTTCGCTATACACACCAATGATTATTTTTTAACCCATTTCATTGAAGTGTGTGAAGTTTTAGGACAAACCATTAATATAATAACGTCTCATTATATTTAATAAATTTAGTTTATTATATAATCATTTCACAATAACAATTAAATGAGGTGGAGAAGTAAATTATATAAAGAGTATTTTTGAATAACATTACCTCTTCTTTAGATATCCTCCATAGGTTACCACTAAAACCCAATATTGTTTTTTTATGAAAAGAATAATACATATAGGATGCGTTTATGGAATTTTGAAATTTATTTTGGTAGGTCTTGTCCAAAAACAATGTTTTTAGAGGTGTGAATAATGGTCGAGAGTGTGTACTCTTTTATAGTTGAGGAGGAGTGACATTCTTCTAAATACTCAAAATTATTCACTATTCGGAGGTATCCCTTAAATCATGTGGTAAAAAATTTGAATAAAAATATATAAGAAGGTTTATTTTTATGATAAAAATCTCATCCACGCAAAAAAATTTATTCTTATAATTTTGTTCCTTAACTTATAAGTTTCCCTACTATTACCATTTTGGATTTTATTAAGGTAAATAATTTTACAACCTAGGTAATTTATTCATTAAGACTAAATTAATGTAATAATTTTTAGATAATTTATACCCACTAACCCTAAATATGTTATACAATTTATAAAATATAAAACCAATATTTGATGGAAATTAATTTTAAGTGAAACACAAGTCACGGGTAAAAACATTACTTCAAAATTAAGTGGGACATTTAAATTTGTAATATTTAGGGGTCAATATTTTTAGTAAAAAAGATCAATTGGTCCATGAGTGGAACATATATTATATTTGTTAACATTTAAAAATAATATGAATGTATATAGGAGTTTTATTAATTTTAGGTCATTTTATAAAATATCATTTATTATAAAATAACATTAATTTCAATTATAACATTCTTTATTTAATTCGAATATAAAAATATCAATAAAATGATGTAATTCTAAAATATAAATTTAAAACTTTTGTAAGGTGATATTTTCATTTACTAAATTATTGTAATATATTAATTCATTCAATTTATCTCACTTGTAATATTTTGTGTATATTTATTTTAGTTATTTGTTAACTAAATATTTATTGCATTGGTGTTTCTTATGTTTTCTAAGTAACTAATTCATCTCTAAAAATTAAAGATAAATTTTTAAGATTACAAAAACTCATTTATTTTTCAATATAATGTGTATAACTGATCCAATGTAGTTATTCCCTCTATCATAATGCTTTATAAATATTTAAGGCAAGGAAGGTTCCTTTTTTGTCTTTTACTTTAATTAACATTTTATATAGGTCAATTTAATGGGATATTATCCCATTAACTTGTATAAGTATATAATAAGGTTTTAATGGTCTAAATATATCCATATATTGGGTATTTCAAAAAAATTAAGGTTATTTCACACATTATATTCTATGTTTGACCACTAAGTAAACTCATTTTTTACGTCAATAACTAAAATTAATTTTAAATGTTTTCTCTAATAATTATAGTAAAAAATAAATCTGATCTAATTGAATAGTATAAATTATTATTATTGAAAATTTTTATTCCATTTGGATAAATTCAACTTATAGAAGAAATAAACTTCAGTTTAAAATTAATCATGTATAAGTGACGAGAAAGAGGGTTTTTAAAATAAAAATGTTAAAAATTTTATAGAGTTTTCATATAAAAATTCAATAATAGAATAATTCAAATGACCTAAATTGAATTAATTTTTAAAAACATTACTTATTTTACTTTAAAACAAATTTGAAATATAATTTTACAATATAAAAAAATTAAATGAAAAGGTAGATTTCAATTAAAATTCAACATTTTTTTCAATTCTTCAAAAAATGAAAATTCTAGGAAAAAATACTAGAATAGTATCCCTAAGCTAATTTTTATTTTATTATTTCAAAAATTAAGTCTATTTTTTCAAATAAATTTTATAATAGTGTTAAACTTTAATTCTAAATTATGCACGCCAAACATATTAAACGGTATTTTAGAAACAAATACTATTTTCAGAAAACCGTTGTTTTCTTTTATATAATTATTATATTATTTCTAATAAATTGATAAATAATAAACATGTGAAAAATATATATTTTTATACGTTAGATAATACTATTCATTCTTATCATTCCAATGAATAGGAAATAATTTTGATAATGAATAATAATTTTAATTGTATATTAATGTTCTGTAAAACTTGATCTTGCGTATAATGCAAGTTATTGAAGGAACTCAATGTCACATGTAATGAAAGATATAATAAATTTCATGTTTAATGAAAACTAAAATATTTTTTATGAAATTAAATCTAACTCAGTATTTTATGTAACATATTCTATTGAAAAAAGCATTATTCTTTTAAAAAAATTAGGGTGTTACATCGATGTTAAAAATAATTACTAAATTATTTCAACATGAAAAGATAATTCAGATGTAATTCCTTAAATAGTATTAATTAATTTTTTAATTATGGATGTTTATATCCATGAATTTATATATTTTATTAAATTTAGTATGTAAATTATTTTTCTATGTGTACCAAACTCGGCAGTGTGAGTCATCGGCATTATAGTTGGTATCAACGAGAGGTTTAAACAACTTTGGAGATTAAGATGTTTTTTTAAGATAATTTAAGGTTTGATAAGTTAAGGTTGATAATATTTTCAAAGTTATAAAAACCATTAGGATATGTATATCATTTAATGTTAAGGTAATGATTCATATTTTATTTGGGTATTAGGCTAATATAACTTTAGTGAAAACCCTAAGAATAAGTGTATGTATTGGATAACATCCAGGTGTTTTGGTAAATTAGATTTTATGTGGATTTTAAAAGTAATACATTCATATATGTATATTACAAGTATATTTAGAATCTAGAACAATTTTAAATATGAGTAATAACCCTGAAATGGGTACATTGGGTATTAACTTGATCATTACCTAGTGAATGAAAAAGTGGATTATCTTCACACTTGTTTTGACACTCCAAAGGGATATCTTTTAGTTAATAAATTTTTTATGAATCATTGTAATTTATATAATAATGATGTCAACTAATTTGGTTAGAAAACTTAATATAATAAATGACCATGGATGACCAAGTATTGAACAAAGGATTCATAATTTAATCATAAATTATAAAATGTTAAAACAAAGGTTTTATATTGAAATAAATATTCAGATATAGGTTTTCATATTTGATGTAAAAATTTATTTTCATAGACTTACCTGAGGAATGGAGATGTTATCATAATAGAAATTAATTAATGATACTATTATCTATTTTTATTAGTGAGTGATATTTATCATTGATATTCCTATATATTCTAAAGGTTATTAGGATTATTTTAGACATCTAAGGATTATTTTTCATCAAATGTATGTTAATGGAATGGAAACATTTATTAATTTTTTTAATAACCATTAAAAGTGATTTTATGATAACGTAATATTTTTGGGGATAACTATTGGAGAATGCATGATTGAGGTCTGACTAACTCTTGTGTTTAAAATACACATTACTTTTTTATAATAAATGGTGGTTTTATTTTTAATATACAAGTTAAATAGTAATTGGTAACCCTGTGAATTATATTTTATTCGTAATATTTCAAGATATGTCCATCTCATTTTTTTGATTACAATATATAGTGACAAGTGTGTGACCTTATGAACTAGAGGATTAAAGATAGAGTTACTGTTTGGGGGAATATATAATCCTATTATTGTTTAATGTATTTGGGATTCAAATATGTTTTGTGAAAAGTTTCTTATTAATAATATAAGATTAGTTAATTTAAATACATTGATATATTCTTATAGGATTGACTAAGGTTTTTTTAGTAATGAAAAGTTGGATTTTGTGAGAATATATTTCAATGATTATTAGTTTTAGAACAATTTAATGTTCATGGTAATTTCAGATATCTTTTTTAATTATTAAGTTAATAAGGATGAGATAACCCAACTCAAAGTAACCTAGGATTAACCAAGAATGATATATGTTAAATCAAGGGTTATATAGGTTAAAATGAGTTAATATAAGTTGAGTTGTAAGAAATATATTCTAACATGATAGTGTTATAAAGTGAGGAATCCTGAGGTTAAATTTTCATATGTTTATTTATGATAATTCACTTATAATAAACACCACTATGGTTAACCATTTTGTTTTAGTAATGGTTATAACTAGATGTAACCATGGGTGAGAGGGACAATGTGTATATTTCCTCAATGAAAATCCCAAGGGGATGGGAGTTGGAGTGAGAAACATTATGATTATTCCAAACTAGATATCATAAAATATTATTAAAAATTTGAACATAGTAGAATTTCAAAACACATCAAATAAGATAATGATTGAGTCTAATGAGATATTCAATGCCAAATATCATCAAAATCACAAGTGAAAAAGAAATAGAGAGGTTTCAAAACCCTTTCTTCAATTACAATATTTTTGGGACTTATGTGACTCAATTTCCCAATACAAGTGCCAACAAGGGAGATTGTCACCAACAACCATTTAAATAAGGAAAATCCTATGAAACTACTCCTAATTAATCGAATAGGGAGTTTTACCTCAAGATTTTCTAGTGTTTCTTGTCATGTATGTTTTCCCCAACCACTGGATATTGAGTATTAATAAAATCACATGAATGTATGATTATCATATAAATCATATTTAATGTTTTCTAGGAAGTAATTCATTAGGTATCTAGATCTTAGTAGAATTATATGTGAAAATAAAAAAGAGTTGTCCCTATTTATAATGCACTTATTATAAATTTTCATATATATAAATCACATTCCACATCCTAAAGAAACCCAAAACCATCAAAATGAATATTTTTAATTATTATTTACTTATATAAATTAATATTAGTCAATTTATGAGGATGCAATTTATTTAAGAGGGATAATGTTACACCCTATTATTTTAATATATGATTACCATTAAATAGTTAAATGTATTTGATGGCTTAATCAACATATAACACCAAAATAAAATGAAAAATGATATATTTAGAAAAATAATAAATATTTAAACATAAACATTAAAAACCTATTCAATGAATTATATATAGTGAATATGAGTAACCTATTTATTAATTATATATATAGAAAACATCTTACTTTTAGTATGAATGAAATTAAATTAGTTTACCTTTAATGACTAATAAGATCATTTATTATCTTTCATGAGATATGAAATTATATTTCCATAAATATATTATTAATTATAAATTATGTGTGATATTATAATTGGTTAACATCAATTTAGTTGGAATATTATATGAAATAATTATAATAATAGTTGATATATGAAAATATAATTTTCCAATAAAAATAGTAATTCAATTATATTTTATTATTTTATTAAAAAAACTATTATTAAAATAATAATTTTAAATTAGTAAAAAGGAACATTATTTTTGAAGACCTTATATCTAATATAACATATTATGAAATTTTGATATTTTTCTGAAAAGGTCATTTGTTATTCAAAAAATACTATTCTCAAGAAACTTATAATTTATATGAATTTATCATTATATAACAATAACATATAAATTTATAAAAACTCATATGTACTCAAATATTATTTTTATGAATAAAATTATTCATTTTAAAATAATATTTGAACTTATAAAACCTATGGAATACATTTTTATAACTAATTAAAATGTTATTTAAATATAGAAAATAGTTTCCAGCATTTTCTTTGAAACAAGTATTTATCAAGGGGGTATATGGAAAATCAAATAATTCATGTAGATAATGATTATTTATGAAATGTAGGAATGAAAATAGATATGAGTAAGGAACTAAATTAATTGATTGTGATAGATAGGATTTTGATAAATTGTATTATATTATATTTTTTTAATTTAGAAATAATAAGTTAGTGTTTTCACCTCAAATTCCACTCCTTGAGACATGTTTGGTATTATGCACCAAATTTCATTTACATGGTGAATATACATCCAATTTTTGATATTCTATCATGATTTATTTTTAAATCATGGTATTTAAATTTAAATTACTATCCATATCTTTAAATTGTATTTTATTATAGTTTTACTCATGCTACCTGAGTTTTCTTGGTCTCAGATCCGATTCTTTGAGACGTATTATGAGTTATGTACTATGTTTTCTTTATCTATTGTATTCACTTCCCATGAATATATTTTCATCATATATTTTTACTTCACAATATTTACTAGACAAATCATTTTACCTTACTCAATTATCAATACAATTGTATCACTAGTAGTAAAAATTATTGGTAACTCAAATCCCCTTATTTGAGCTTTAATTTTTTTTATCTTGAACATTGTTAATACATTATTGGGTTCTATGACCCTAATATTTTTTGGTATTTCATATTCCTCATTAGTAAAACTAATCTTTAATACATATATGGTTTTATTAATATTTTTACAATGTTATTTTTGAATAGTATATTTTTAAAAATATTTAAAATGGTGTTGTCTATTTCCATTTCATATATTTTTTATTTTAACTATATGTTCATCCAAGAAAAACATATATACTTTTAAGGAAATTGTTTTAAAAAATATTTTTTAAAAGTAATAATTTCTAAATATTTTTAAATTCACCTTTTTAAAAATACTTTTGATGGTGACCCATAATTTCTAATTTTACAATAATGTTAAGAGTTTTTTTAAAATATCTAAACCTGAAAATATCCTTTGAATGTTGGATATTCAATAATCATTATTGATTTTATAATTATAGATGGTTATATTCTATATTTTATAGCTATTATAAAAGTATGAATGTAATGTATGTGTCTATGAGAAATAGAAATAGGTGGGATGGTCTGTGGAGTTGCATGTTTCCCACTCCATATACTATATATCTTGAGTTTACCTATGAATAATTTTTTGTAAAAGAACCTAATATTTAGGAAAAATATTATACTCCTTAAATAAGATGTGTGATATTATTATGAATCCTTAATTTCCATTGAAATAAAGTACTTCACAATTAGATATAAAATGATTACGGTTCCAAGTGATCATGTCATAAGTGAGGATAAATAGCCTAGGATACATTGAATCACATTTCTATAGAACCTGTTATGACTTGAAGATGCCAAACTACTTACCTTTGAGGGAAACAAATAACCATAGAAAGGAATGATTCTAAAAAAATAGGTCAAAACCCACTATTAGAAACCAAACACCTCAATTATTTTAAAAATCATTTTCCATTCCATTCTACCATAATCTTTTTTCATGTCAATTTTTTCCATAAAATAAGATCCTTATACTTTCTGATTGCGAATTATTAACATTTCATAAGCCAACTAGATAGATCATTTTATGTTCCTCCCTTTAACAAACCTATGATGATATTTTAATATAATTCTAATAACGAGACCAGGGATTCAATCATTTAAACAATTTATGTGGATTTTGTAGAATAAATTACATAAGATGATTGGTCGATACTAGTTTAAGGAGTTCAGGTAAAGCATAATAGGAATGAGTACCAAGATTATAATTTAAGTGACTCTAGGGTTAGTACCCCCTCCAAAATATTCTTACCCATTACTAATAAAGAAAATATTTAATTATTTCCCATGAAGAAATATATAACATATCAGGGAATCCACCAGTGATGGGGAAACCTTTTTAGTTTAGACTACATATGGATCTTCTAGTTTCCTCCTTTATTAGAACATATTCCATGATTTATTTCTAGATATCATCAGTGGATTGAGGAATATAACTGAGAAATTATTCATTCTAATCTTCCCTAGAATAACCAACATCAATTCCAAGGCATGAATCAACAATCCTAGAAAGGAAATGTAATGTAGCTAATGGTCTAATTATCTCGACATCATTTATGAATGCACCATATTCTGGTAACATGATATGATTCCACATGAATTTTCATTCCTTAATGAATATATAGAAAAATGATAAAAACAATTTCTCCCTCACTAACACAAATAACTATAGATATTTATACAGCATTTCATTCTTCCTCGAGTAGACTCTCTAATAATAGTGTTTGTTTACTGCAAATATTCATGAAGATTTCTTTATTATTTCTTTTCTTTAATTTTTATCCAGTACTAGACCTACTAAAAAATAAATTTCATCACAAATTTCTTAATAGGGAAACACCTAGTCTTATTCTATAATAATTTCATGTCATGTTAACTAATTCATTAATTTGACAAAAGCTTCACAAAAATATTAATCAAATTTGATAATTACATAGTTCAAAAATAGTAAAAAACAATTTCCTTTCGATAAATAATAACTCCTTGAAAAATAATTTATAAAATTTTACATATCCCAAATAATTCCCCACTTACGTTACTAATATTACTATAGGTTAATGCAGAGATTACATTAATTTTTAATTTGTTCATTTCAATTCCATATTTAGATATTACATGTACCATTAAACACCTTAACTCAATATGAAATTGAATTTCTCTTGGTCTAATTCCAAATTTATCTCATAGAACCTCTCAAACCCCTTGGATAGGCTATGTTCATATTATTGAAATAAAAAAAATTCCATAAAAAATCTTCCATGAGTATTTTTATTTTTATTATCACCATATTAGAAACTATTCTCATCATGAACCTTTGGAATATGGTGAGAGTACCCCATAGTAAAAAAGGCATTCTACTATAAGAAAATGTCCTGTATAAATATAATTGATTTTTTTTATAAATATAATAGATAAATTGGAACATTATAATATCATGAGTTATAATAAAAAAATTAAATGCGTAAATATCCAGTAATCCTTCTAAGAAAATATTGATAAATGATAGAGTTAAATGATTTTTCATTTTTGATGAATCATGTTTTCTATAATCAAAATAAATTCTACAATATGTTACCTTACTTTTTAAAATGGGAATTATAATTATTTTTGTTTTCATTACACCCTTCATTGGTGCCACATGAATTGGATTAACCCATGAAATAACTTGAATTTATATATGATTCCTATCTCTAGAAATTTTATGATTAATACCTTATCACTTCATTCATAGTCATATTTTATATTATTTGGAACTCAAAAGTGTACCTAATCACATATTCCCTCAAAATATTATGCCTTAATATTTAAACACATATACCTTTTATTTTAAAAATTGGTTGATCGATAGTAATATTTCATTTCTTCAAAACATAAAATAATTTTTATTACTATTCTTTTTCTAAACCAACTATAATAATTACTGTTATGTTTCTATGTTACATTGATTGGCATATTTAATTTTTGTGTATAGTTTTTAATTAAATAATGGGTTATTATTATACATTTAGCTTCCAAACCTTCTTTCCATTACTCAATTCCACCCTTGGATGCCCAAAAATATTTCCTTGGAAACTAAATTTAGAAATAAATCATTTCTTTTAATGCACATATTCTTGAGTTTCTGTTTCTTAATTTTTTTTATTCTCCTCAAACATATCCATGACTAGTAGATTTTAAAATGGATATTTAACCCCTATATCAATGATATCAAAAATAAAAACAATTTTTAAATAATTTTGGATGTCTCAAAACATGAAATACATTTTGAATCACATTATCATCTCTCAGTTAGAATGTTATATTTACTTGTAGAAAATAAATGAGGGAACCTCTTGTTACTAAGAATGGTTGGAAGAGTATATCTAAAACCATTTTTATCTCCATATAAATCACTGAAATCTCTATTGGTACTATCAACATTCTAATATTCCATAATAAATCATCAATCACACCAATGGTATAAGTAATGGATCTATCTGTAAGTACTAAATTCACATTCATTAGCTCTAAATCCCCTATTTTAAATTCATTATTTACTATCAATGTAATTATATTTACACTAGAACCCAGATCAACTATGCATGTTAATGTTTTCATTCTCTTAAATTCACATTGAATTTTGATGCTCCTTGGATCCATTAACTTGTATGGTCTCTTTCTATAGATAATTTCACAATATTCTTCAATTAGTGGAACAGTGGAAAAATCCTAAAACCTATTCTTAATATAAATTATATTCTTTAAAAACTAAAATGAAGGCACCTTAGTTAATGCATCTACCAATTGAATATTCACTTTAATATTTTGAAACATTTCTATGATACTCTTGATGTTTTTGTATCTTTGTTTATCTAAATATATATTTCTCTATATAAATGGTGTAGGAGAGTTTTATGTGTTTACTACCAAGTCTAGTTTCTTTAATAATACCCTTAAATAATTCCTTAACTTTTTTTTCTTATATTATCAAGTTTTAGTGATTTTTTCTTTTATTGTTATTATTTTTCATATTCATTGTCTTAACAGAGAGTCTCATACCTTTCACCATCTTTCATTTTATTTTTTCCCAATTTTCCTCAACATAACACATTCTCCCTCATTTTGTAATAATGTCCATTCATCCTTCCTTAGGTATGGTTTTTTATATACTGGACAACTTACCCTTATACTTCATGCTAATTTTCCATGATGGTTTAAATAAATTCATTTCCAAATTGTTAATGATATCTTGAGTACTCTAAATTTTTTTATCAAATAATAAATGTAATATTATGTATTTTGAATACATCCATCCATATTCATTTGATTATTACTAATATTTTGTAATTTCTATAAAATTTTATTAATTACATTATCATTTTTTTGAGGTTGAAGAATGATTCACTTAATTTCAATGTTGGTTCCTTTTTTGACAAAATGATTGATATTGTCCCTAAAATTCATAGTTTAGAACATGTTTTAAATTTATTTTCTCCTTCAATGACATATTATTATGGTTCTTCCTACTAGGATTTTGTTAGTTATAGAATGTATCTCTTCTTATAGGTTACACTATATATTTTTCTATGTAATTAATCCCTTCCACTCGAGATGATGACGTAATTTCTATAATGTCAATGTTTATGTAGAGAATTTCACTATGCTAAATCATAATGTACTAATTACACTTCTATTTATATTATAATTCTTTTTACAAAATACATTTCAACTATTTTTAAAGAATAACAATATGAGAATTTATATCATCTATAACATTGAATTTATACACCCCGAAATTATTTCCTCTCGTTACGTTTTTCTATGAATACATAGATAATATGTTGAATATTTGTTTCAAATACTTAGTTGTCTTATCCTCATAATTAACTCTTTCCATTGAGTCTAACAGGGTATATTGTAGGGAATTCAATCCCCTATAAAAATATTACACCAACAATGATTGTGGGAAGTGATGATGTGTAAATTATTAATAATATTTTCTTAGATTTTCAGTATCTCCATGAAATGTTTTGAACTTTTATTTTTCAAAAGGAATAAATCATAGCCATAAATTCCATTTTTAGGATAAAATATCCCATTTAAATCAATATAAATGTCCTCCCAATATCCAAATGTGTTCTCTTCTTACAATAAATTCTAGTTCACAGCCACTAAAACTCTATATAGTGGAACATATTGAATAGTTTTCAATGAATGTTAGTTCAGCATCTAATAGCATTCCATTTAATGTTATAAATCACAAAATATGGTGGGTATTTTATTCATAGTTCCTTTAATTTTGAATTAATATGATACAATATGTATTTATAAACATCCTTGTCACTCGTAAATCGCTCAATCTTGTTGATAATTCACATTAATTATTAAAGCATCTAGAAACTATGGAACCCCATTTTATTATTTCATCCCACTGGATTATTCTCTCCTGTATATTTTTTTATTTCTTGATAAACTATAATGAATGAATCTTTCAATATCATGTATCTATGGGAGAAAATTTTCACATTATGGAATCCAATTGTACATGCACCTACAAATCAAATTAATGTATTATTATTTTAAATTCAATGATTAATTTTTGAAATGTGTAAATTTGTATAATGTATATATTTGTACTATATTTTATATTTTATATATATAATACATACTAAATGTAATTAATATAAATCAATTATCATTAAAAACAAAATCAAACATGCTTAATGTATTTTTGTAGTGTAAGATACACAATCCCTAAACATGGTTGAGGTTACTAAAGCTCATTAACTAAAGGTTTCAAGGTGAAACTTAAGTAGTGGGTGAGTAACAAATTTTAATTTTCATAAAATTAAATTGGTAAATTATAAATAATTTGAATAACTCTGCCCTAGAATATCCTATATAGGATCCTACACATTTAATTTATAAATTTTTTAAAATACGAATTACCTCAAACATGATCATTCTTATTCACCAATTATGATGTTTTTTCTATGATAACATTATGGTGAAGAATAAAAATTAACATTAATTTAGTTTTATAAGAGAAATATATTTGAATATATAAAAACATTCTTGGTATTATGAATGCTATCATGGAGGAACCTATGGATTTACGTTGCTTATCTTTGATTGTAGCTTTTGAAATCCAAGACACCCTAAGAGGGGGAAGAATCATGGTGTGAAATTTATCGAATTATTTTTTGGATCTTGTTAGAACATTGGTAGTAAAACATTAAACCTTTAGGATTTAATTACAAATCAACCATAATTAAAAAACATAAATTAATACAAGGAAAAATAATTTAACTTGGTTCTACACTAAGGGATATTTCCAAGGATTACAAACCAATTATGTGTCAATGTTCCAAAATTAAATAAGCTTATAGTTTTATGGATAAATATTTTATTAAGGGTCACTCCATTAATTTATCATTGAATATTCAATAAATTTAGTGGAGTAAAACAAAACCTATCATAGAACACTTCCATTGACTCTTCATTCATACACTACATCTCATAGATGGAATCTCGGTTTATAAATGTGTAGGTCACTTCCATATTATCAATAATGTTTAATTTTATTTTCATTATGAAGAATATAGCATAATTATCCATTTATGTCTACAAACTCAAGAATAATATATTGAATTAATAATAATCATTGAATGTATTATGTTCATGTTTAGATATAAATTCTAATTTTTTTTTCTAATTTCTTTTCCTGAAATTGTCTCTCATGAAATTATTTTTTGGTACACATTTCATGATAGATTATTATTCTCATAAATGGTAGTTAATCAATAAATAATTTTCTTTATTAATTGTTCTAATTCATCAATTATTTTTCTTTGTAAATTATCCTACTTCTTTTGAATGGTTTTTGATTTACGTAATATCCTTCTTTTGATTAATGGTTTCTTCCGCCACAAACGAATATGCATTCCCCAAACACTTCTGTTAACTGAAAAAAGTATAGATTCATTAATGAAATGAAAATATCCCTATAAAAATAATTTTATTTCTTCTCAAGTATTTAATGGAATTATTAGTGTCGTATTTAATGGTAAATTTCCCTAAAAATACCCACATAGAATAAGATTGTGCTTATTCCCTTCATATGGAACCACATCCCATAAATTTTCCATTGTAGAAATTGAAAATACTCATTAACCAATCTAAAATGATGTTTCCTTCCAGTAACACTCATAAGATATTCATTTGATGTTTGAAAAATGCTTCCAACTTCTTTTCAGGTAATTAATTAGTTTTCAATTTTCATAAATCATTTCATGAACTACAAAATCCCTATAAAAAACATTCTTTTACTCTATCTTTTTTCTTCAACTTCACTAAAGACTCCAAATACACAAATAAATCAGGAATATAGACTCTAATAAAGGATTATCTTACACACCACGTATATTTGTATAATTTAAACACCATTATCTTTTTAGAAAATAAGATCTAAATTATGATATTTGTAAATTATCTCCCTATATCTTCGAACTCCTTTTTTATCTTGGAATGGCAATAAAAATGGTAGATGGACAATAAAAACAACATAATAATAATATTTTCAATCTATATAAACATATACTATAATTTCAAAAACAATACTAATTATTTAATAGATTCTATCAACATTTAGCACATATAACTTTGGTTCCAAAGTTCTTTCTCTTTTTGTTTTTTGGAAATCCAATGTAAAATTCAGTTCTGTAGACACATTTTTCACCTTAGAGATAATAATAGAATACATCAACTATCATTGTAAGTCAATGTAAGTGATATTTGTTTTTGGATAAAAAGGATATAGGATAGTACTGATGCATACTAGATATCACTTATAAATTATAACATTTCTAGTTAAATGATATAATTTATATCGTATCACTCAGGTAGAATCCTCGGTGATGATATTATTATTTTCGAACCAAATAATGTGGTTAATTAATGAAATATGGGTTGTTTCACATATCTATAAGAATAATTGTGTAATTTACTTTAGAAGAAACCATTTATGATAATTTATAGTGAGAATAAACGATATGAGGTTAGTGGATTAATTTCATCATGATTTGAAAAAGATCATGTTATGATAATATTCACTACTTGAAATGTGAAGGAGTAGGTTTATATGATGTTAAGATATAAAAAAACCCAAACTCATGATCAAATCTATAAACAAAAATTTTTTATTAATGGTTTAATAATACATTTACCTTTATGTTCTAATATATCAAATAATACATGGAATCCTAAAGTTCATCAAACATTCCAATATTCTATCACTTATTCCATGAAGGCACACAATATAAATTTTTAAATTATATATCACAGTTTCTATTGATAAATACATCATCCTAGTCAAGGTATCAATAGAAAATAATGTTTAATAAACCATATAAATAGATACTAAAGTTTCTATATATATAGAATATAGTGGGAAAATAAAAATATAAGAGAAAGTGATAATAAAAGTATTTAAACTAACCATACATGCACAAATGATTAGAATAGAAACAACATATTATTATGATAGAATTAGAAGGGGATTGAGATAGGTGATTAAAATGAGAATTAATATACATTAATATATTAATAATTGTTCAATAAAAGGTTATTAGTGTTGAGTGAGGAATAGGAAACTTTCATTAACATTAGAGTTGAGACCATATTTTTCAAATTTTTTAGATTTTTTTCAATGGGTTATGTGATGTAATAAAATTAGGAAAAATATGGAAAATATGGGGAAATAAAATTGGACCAAATTAGGAAATATTAAAGAAAGGATATATCAAAGGACTTCAAAATAATTTTTTTAAAAAGGAACTTGCACATGAGGAAGAAAAAAATGGTTGACATGAGTGATGGTGATAGAGATATAAATCGAATAAATAAAAAATGTATGATAAGTGAAATATAAGTCTTCCTTTAATTTATTTATTTTTTTTAAAATTATTTCTTTGTTTTTTTATTTTTTTCTGTTTTATATTTTTACACTTTTAGAATTATTTCACATCTATGATTTTATTTTGAGTTATTTTTATGGTTTATTTTGGTCTTATAATCGTTCTGTAACTTTCTTGAGAGTTTTTGGACTCGACAGCAGGTGGTGTGTGGTTAGGGGAAACCATGCGCCTTCCCATAAGTAATTATGCTCCCTTTAAAGTATAATTATTTAGAACACTTGACATGATGCATGGGTTTGCACACTTAGCCAGAAAACTATATGGCTGGTTTCCTCTTGGACAGAGGAGACTGCATGGTTGTCCAACAGTTTGGAAAAATATATGGGCTAACTATCTGGATTTTCCAGGTCATTAGAAATATGAAAATTAAATATCTAAACTTTCCAAATTTACCACCATTTCCACCCATTTCTTCCCAAATTCAATATTTTCAGTTCTATTTTCCTCCCCCTCTCCTCAATCATCCCTTAGACCTTCAATTTTTAGGTGGATTTGGATTTGGATCTTAAAGAACCATTATAGAATTATCCATTCTCATGGTTTTCTCCTCCTTCAAGGGTGCTCTATTCTTTTTTCTTTGGTTCTCACTTCTCTAGAATATTGGTTGATCTAATAAAGGTTTAATATTTATTTTTTGGGGAAAATAGTGATATTTTTAGATCAATCATTCCTTTATAGGGTCTCTTAGTTGTGTGTTTTTAGTTTTCCACTAGATCCCAAATGTTTCCATGATTGATTTAGGTGTTTCAATTCTTAATCATTATTATATGTTCTTGGAATACTTAATTTTATCCTTGAATTTGTTCTATTTTTTTAAATGTATGAATTGTGTTTTCAAAAAACATTAAGTGCATTTGTGTTGAAATATAGATTTCTAAATGATGTTGGTTATGTCTCATGTGTGCTTCCCACTTCTGGCTCTCAAATTTGTTATATGAAATATTTTAGTGGCATGAAACATGTTTTCAAATGGAATTGGATTGAATATGGAAATGAAAGAAGTTGTGCTACGAAAAATGGGGTTTTACATTTTTATTCATATTTCTTGTTGTTTTTATGTGAATGTGGTGATCTGTGTGACATGAAAAATGAAATTTAGAGGAAAGGGAATCCTAGTTAACTAGGTTGATGAAATTGAAATTGTATTCTAGTTGGATCAATGGGGTAGAGGCCCAGTTTCTTCTAGTAAGATTTATTCTCCAAAAATAAAAAAAAATATGATGATGATTGGAAACCACTAGGCCTTGGGATGTGTTCCACTCTAGTGGCTCGTGCACATGGATATTGTGTGTTATGGCTGTTATAACATTTTTCATTGAGATACGAGGTTTTTATGGTCCCAATAGTGCTAGAACCTATAGTGATTTTTTGTTTTTCACTTATAATATGGTGATCACCATATGCGTATAGTGGACCTTTCGTTAATTTTAGTTTCAAAGCATACTTTTCTTATAAAAAATTCATTAAAATGTTTCTTTAATGCTTCTAATCTGTTTTCATTAAAAATATACATATTTATTTGTACTCTAATGGAATGGAATGGAATCTATTTTGGGTGGAATCCCACTAGGAATTAGTTCGCACCCAACATACACCCTTAGGTGTATGTTGATATTGTTATGTTTGTCCTAGGTAAAAGAAAGATGTTCTATGGTGGTGATGGTGGATCTGGTTGCTAGTTTTCATACAATTTTAGGTCTTGGTGGAGGTGGATTGAGGGTGATGGACCTTTTGTTTCATGGAAACATTGGGTTTTGGTCTAGTTGGTTCCCCTCCCATTTTGGTATTTAAACTTTTTCTTAATGTTTTAAACTATTTTACTTGAAATTTTGTATTCTATTTTTGTTATGTATATTGACCTTGATGTGATGTTTTATTCTTTATAATTGTTTACGTTATTTTACCTTGGTTTAAATCATTGGAAAAATTGTAATTTTGAAACCCAAGGACTAGTTTATAGCCCATGGGGAGTGGGAACACCCTTCAAACCATGCCACAAGCAGGTATGGGTGTCGGCTTTGATAGATTCCCAGCCTGGTTCATGAAAATATATTCCTAGAGTTGGATTTATCTCTCTATGTCTGTTATAATATTTGGTAGAGTCTTGATAGACCTGAGCTAGGGTTGTTAGGGTTTGGGGTTTGGTTAGGAGTGGGGTGTCTCTCCAACACACATCATATTGGGCATTGAGTCTCCTTTGGATGTTTGGATTTGGTTTCACTTCTACTCTATGTGAGATGTACAGACTACAGACTATGCATGGAAAAAGAGTGGGGGATAAAGTGGTTTGGATTATTATTATGATGGATATGATTTTATTTTGATATAAATTAGTTTTAGGAATTTTTTTGTAACTGATAATTTTTATAAAATCGGATTCATAGTATTTATTTATGGTTTTTTATTGATGTACCAAGATACCTCCTAGAGACTTCCTGTGAACCATGAGAAGAGGTCAGAAAGATTACTCCCTCACTGGTTGATTAGAGACTAGTGGGAGTCATGGTTATTGATGTTTAATCATTGGGGCAGGGAGAAGGCTCTGGTCCTTCCCATGTTGGAGAATACAAACATAGGTCCTGGAAAATACAAATCATGTGTTTCCCTCAAGAATAACACCTACCTTTCAGGGTATCATGGATTCCAAAGAGGAAAATGAGTGGATAAATAATATTGAGAGAATTTTTGGGTTTCTTGAAACTCTTGAGGAACATAGTGTGAAGTGTTGTTTTTCATATTATAATGTCCCAGTCGATGGTTGAGTGGTTCAGGATAGGTAGCATGAGAATATGGGTTGGAAGGATTTCAAGGTCATTTTCAATGATAAATACAGTCATAAGACCATGTCCCTCTCCAAAACCTGAGGGTTTTTGGATCTCCACAAGGGGGATCAGACCGTGATAGAGTACACGAACCTGTTTGCATAATTGGATTTATTCATGGTAGAGGTCTTCTCTAATTTGAATCTGAATACTTAGATGTTTGAGATGGTTTTATTTCTATATATATGATCCCATGTATTCTTGTTCCTAAAAAAGATGTATTTCAAGGTGTTCGACCATGATATGATGGTGGAAATTGACTCTAGTGGAATTTAATGTTTCTATGGATCTGTGTCAGGAGTGTTCTATGTTAGTGGAAGTTAATCTGAGAAGAAGTGGAATAGGGATGAGCATGAGAATATGGTAGGATATAGTTCAGGCCATCCTTCCTGGCTATTTTTGTCCATGGATTCAAACACTAGATCATTTCTATGATATTAGTATGGAAAGGCATGGAATATGTGGTCAATGTGCTCAGATCCTATGAGACCTTTCCATCAATTTGGAACTATATAGAACATGCAACAGTTTTGCAAGGTCGCACACCCATATAAGGATGATGTAGGATCTGTATCCTCTAGAGGGATGTCATCCCAGTTAGAACCATCCAGGATTATGGGTTATGAGTTTGGCAGTCGAGGCATAAGGGCCCGATATTTTTATGGATAAGTTTATCTTAAGGAATATTCATAGTCGAGTGGTTCTTCTTAGGATCAGGAAGAGATGATGCATTATCATGCTCTAGATCAGGAACTAGTGGAATCTAATATAGGACCTATGATGATTCGAGGTACTTTTTTTATTACATCA
The DNA here is from genome assembly GCA_963277665.1 of Viscum album. Lineage (NCBI taxonomy): Eukaryota > Viridiplantae > Streptophyta > Magnoliopsida > Santalales > Viscaceae > Viscum > Viscum album. The sequence continues at coordinate 478,495,204 of OY728130.1, read as the reverse complement.
TCTATTGCTATTGTTTTTTGTTGATACCAATTCCTCTGTTTATTTTACCTCTACCCATTTTTTGGAATTGTTGAAATTTTACACTGTGACTATACCATATGCAATAGATTTTTTGATGCCATTGGGAAAGGAGAAAGATTAGGGTTTCAAGTGTTTTTCTTGTGCACGCATTGTATCATGGTTTGATCTAGAATGGGATTTTATAGTTTTAGAGATATTTATTTTTGATTTAAAACAAGGTATCAATTTGATTGTGTTTTTCCAATAACACATTGATTGTTATAGATGACGAGTGAGTTTTGTGACACCTGATTGGAGTACCCATGTTTTTTATGGTGATTGGGATCCTCGGTTGGGATGTGATCGACATCCACTTCCAGAATTTGGAAATATTATTTTTTAGATATTTTTATTCATGTTGGAGGATGAAATTAGTGTTCCTGGGGTTGGGTTACCTTCTATGTCGAATGAGTTCCTAGAGGTATTTTCAGATGATTTTTTAGAATTTCCTCTTGAGAAGGATGTGGATTTTACTATTGATTTGAAATTGTAAACACAGTCAGTATCTCTTCATCCATAACTTTTGGCCCCCACTAAGTTGAGGGAACTAAATATGAGGCTGTACAATTTGTAATCTAAAGGATTAATTCACCCAAAAATATCACCTTGGGATTCCCCATTCCTTTTTTCTATGAAGGCTGATGTATATATCTGGTTTTGTGTCAATTACCAGAAGCTGAATAAGGTGATGATCAAGAACAAGTTCCCTTTCCCTGTACTGATGATCTTTTTGAACTTCTTAATGGGAGAGGTGGTTCTCCATGATTGACTTTCATTCCAAGAATCACCAATTCTGGGTTAGAGAGGTAGATGTTCTGAAAACACCCTTCTAAGGTATGTACACCATTTAGAGTATCTGGTCATTCCTTCTGTGTAGAATAATTCCTTAGTCGTCTTTGTGGAACTTATGAACAATGTATTTCATCATTACCTTGACTCTTTTGTTATGGTATTCATGTATGACATCCCGAACTACTCAGGGACTGGGGGGAGTCTGAGATACCTTTGAAGAATGTGTTGGGAACTCTTTGAGAACATCCCCTCTATGCTAAATTTTTCAAGTTCACATTTTGGATTGGGGAGGTGAATTTTCAGGGTCATGTGATCTTAGAATGAAGGGTTTCAGTGGAACCTATGAAGATCAAGGAAGTGATGTCATGGGAACAACCAAATAATGTTTTTGAGATCGAGAGCTTTTTGGGCCTGGCGGGGTATTATAGATGGTTTCTTCAGTATTTCACTCAACATGTTTCACCCAGGATGGTGCTTACCCAAAAAAGGGTAAAGATCGAATATAACCTACAATTTCAATAATTATTTGACGATATTAATTATTGGTTGACCACAACCACTGTTCTGATCTTTTCGGAGTCTGGAAAAGTGAATGTGGTCTATTTTTATTCTTCGGGTATGGGTTTTAGGTGTGTCCTAGTGTACTATGATCATGTGGTGGAATACGAATCTCTCTAACTCCAACCACAAGAAAATAATTACCCAACTCATGTCCTGGAGTTAGTAGTGGTGATGCATTCCTTAAATAAATGGCATAATTATCTATTTGGGGAGATGTTTTGGTTCTATTAGAATCATAAGAGCTTTACCTACATTTTATCCAAGAAATATTTGAATTTGAGGAAGTTTTGTTGATTTGAGTACCATCAGGTTTTCAATTTTAAAATCATTTATACGCAGGGAAAATTTAATGTGGTAGCAGATTCTTTGAGAAAGAATGATTTAGTGATGGAATTCACAGAGTACAGTGATGAGTATACCTTGATGGGGATTTATTACCAGTTGTATCTGGATACCAAGGTTCCAAACATAGGTTAATTCTTGTACAATTATTAGTAAACACCCTCCCTCCTATAGTTTTATCAATAAGATCACCTGAATTATGAGTTGTTTAATCATTCTAAGAACATCATAAATAGTGGAGAGGATTCTAGTGAATGGTTTTTTTTCATAATATGGGGTTATTTGAATCAACGGTAATGTGGTGGTTTAGTTGTCACTTTGAAAGTTGGTGATGAAAGATATACCTTAGTCTCATGTTTTCATTCATTTTAGGACAACCTAGATATTTTTTGATGTGCATCGTTGGTTCTGGTGGTTGAGTATGAGATAGGACATAGCTAACTTTGTATCTCAGTGTGATATGTGTTAGCAGGTTACAAAATAACACTATAGGCCCTCTAGTTTTCTTTAGACCATGCCAATTCCTACATAGAAGATGGATGAGGTCACCATGGACTTTATTATTGTCTTACCACATACACCTTAGGGAAGCTATTCTATATGGGTAGTGATTGACCGTCTAACCAAATCATCGCATATCATTTTGATCAGGGATGCATCCAAAGTAGATTAATTGAGTCATTTTTATGTTCAATTGATAGTAAGGGTTCATGTTGTGCTTTTGATGATCATTTCATATAGGGACCCCCATTTTACCTTATGGATTTGGGATGGCCTTTAGAAGGAAATGGGGTCACAGGTTAAATTGAGTACGACATACCGTCCTCAAACAGATGGTTAGACGGAGCGGGTAAACCAGATCATGGGGGACATAATCATAGCTTGTGTGTTGGATTTTAGAGGTACATGGGATATCCATTTGCGTTTGTATGAGTTTTCATATAACAAATGTTTCCAATACACAATTCAAATGGATCCCTTTGAGGTGCTATATGGTCGGTTTTATCGGTCTCCTTTATGCAAGGAAGTGTTGGGGGATACCTCATTACTGGGAACTAGTCTTGTTTAAGAGATGTTTAATAAATTTTGATTGATAAAGCATTGTTTTTTGATAGTGTAGAGTCTCTATAAGAACTATGTCAATCAGAGGCATCAGTATTTGGAATTTTATAAGGGTGACCGTGTTTTTCTAGAAGTGGCACCCCGCTTGGGTCACTGTTGTCTTAGAGAGAAACAGAAGCCAAAACCATGGTATGCCAGAACTTTTGATATTTTTAGGATAGCTGGTAATGTAGAATATCGGTAAGCTTCCCCTTATCAGATGACATAAATTCATGATTTATTCCATGTCTCTCACATATAAAAGTATAATCTGGAACCTTATAATTTGTTGAATTGGGAATAGTTGGAGTTGGAATCAAATTTTTCTATGTTTGAGAAGAAAGTACAGATTGTGAATTCCCTACATAATGTTCTTTGGTAGATGTACATACTGTATATTCAAGTTCATTGGAATAATGATAATTATGTGCATGACATATGGGAGTGAAAGTGTGGGGTTGATGAGTAGTATCCAATCGTTTCTCTAATTAGACTCCAAAATGACTTTGTAGGGATGAAAAGTTTCCCTGGTGGGGAGAATTGTCACATTAGTAATTTTTTTATATATTTTTATATTTAATTTTGGTATTATCTTATTTGTGTATCATTCTGGTAATATTTTGTGAAAATGATGTTTTTGTACCCGGTAGCAGGTGGATCACGATTTGCACAAGATTAGGGGAAACCCTGCACCATCCCAGAAGTAAATGTGTGCCCTGGATAGTGGAATTGTCTAGGTCATACAGGAATGCACCCTTTTCCAATAGACTGTATAGCTGGTTTCCTCTAGGAAAGAGAATACCACACAGTTGATTCATGGTTTTTAAAATCAAGTTGTCAAATCGTGTATCTTATCCATGTAATTAAAAATATAAAAATTACCTTTCAACCCTCCCCATATTTAACCCCAATTCCACCCATTTCTTCCCCTATTCAAGATTTACATCCCTAGGTTCTTCATAATCTCCTAATTTCTCCATTGAATCTTTAATTTTTCAATGTATTTGGATTTATATCTTAAATAATCATCAGGTAAGACACTTTTCTCCTGGTTTTATCCTCTACTGAGGGCTCTTCTTTCCTCTCTCTTGAGTTATCCCTTATCCAGTGGATTGTTTAACCTATAAAGGGTTCAATATTGAGTTTTTAGGAAAAATATTAATGATTTTGGTTCGATCTTTCCTTTATAGTGTCCCTCTATGGTGTGGTTGTGGTTTTCCATTGGATTCCAATAGTTTCCAAGAATTAGGTCGGTGGTTCCATTCTTTAGAATTATTAGATATTTTTTATATGATTTATTTTCTCATTGAATGTGTTATATTGTTTGTTAAAAAGGTTTGAAATTTGTTTTCAAATGTTTTTGTGGTGTGTATGTGTTTAAATTTGGATTCCCAAATTAATTTTTTTTTATTTCATGTGTTCTTCCTAGTTTAAATTCTTAAATGTGTTATATGAAATATGTAAGTGTTGTGAAACATGTTTTCAAATGTCTTCAGTGTGTATATGGACTTGAAAGAATTTTTTCTTATTGAAAACTCAAGTTTTTAGGGGTATTTATATTTATAGTTTTGTGTATATCGAAGTGGTGATCTATGTGGAATGAGAAATAAAATATAGAACAATGGTAATCCTAGTTATCTAGGTGGGTGGAATAGGACAAGTATGCTAGTTGGATTTGTGGGTCTAAGGCTCATTTTCTTCTAGAAGTATTGACATTAAAAAACAATAAAAACTATGATGTTGATTGGATACCACTGGACCTTGGGATGTTTTCCCCTATGGGGTCTCATGCATGAGGATGTTGTGGGTTTTTGTTGTTATACCATGTTTCACAAATATACAAGGTTCCTAGCATCCCACAAGTTCTAGTACCAATAGGAATTGTATGTGGAGATATTTTTATGTGGTTCTCACCATCAGTATACTATAGACATTTCTTTATTTTTTTCTTCAAAACATGCTCTTCTTAAAAATATTTTTCCTTAAAATGTATTCTTAATAATTATTATGACGTATTTTCCTTAGAAACATTCATTTTTATTTTTATTTTAATGATTTGGAATGAAATATATTCTTTTGTAAAATCCTACTGGGCATTCTCTCACACCTTACATACACCCTTTGGTGTACTTAGATCCTGTCATGTTTGACCCTAGTAATGGAAAGATGTTTTTTGGTGGAGATGGTGGATCTAGTTGCTAGTGTTTTTCCTCTTTTAGGTGTTTGTGTAGGTGGACTTATAGTGATGGACCTATTGTTTCATGGATAATTTTGTTGGTTGTATGGTTGACCCCCCCCCCCCCAATTTTGGTATTTCTGCTTTTGGTTAAAGTTGTAAAATGTTTTACTTGAGATTTTTTATTCTCTGTTGGTTATGGATATTGAACTTGATCTGATTTTTATTCTTGATAATTATTTATGGTTTCTCAACTTAGGTGAAATCATTCCCATAAGTTTAATGTTGATACCCATGCAATAGTTTCCAACCCATGGGTACTGGGAATGCCCTTCGTTCTATGCCATGGGCTAGGTTAGGTTTCTGTTTGGATGTCATCCAGGCCTTTTTCACGATAAATAATATTTCATAAAATATGTTACACAATATAGTAATGAATTGTTTTCCCAAGCCCTATACATGATAAAAAATCCACCATACTTAAAATTATAGGTGTCCCCAAGAAAAATAAGATAATATGATGATATGTAAATATAAGGACTCCATGAAATAAATTCTTCTAAACTTAAATTTCATCAATTCATGTATCTTATATCAAATTGAATATTGGGTGGGAAAAGGTCATGGAATATTAATGGGAATGATCTAGCTCCAACTCTAGTTGAATTATTTTTATTGATATATACCAGGAATTGTACACATAAATAATCACGAGAATTTTATTAGCATATAAAAACTTATAATCAAAATACTAAACTGATATCTAAATGGATAAATTAAAATAATTCTCCTAAATTGTTTTCATCATCTAAACATGAAAATTTGGACGAAAATGTGAATATTTTATAAAAAAACCATTATGGGAATTCATTTAAAAATCCTCAATGAATGTGAATTATTAACTCCCCACAATTATGCTAGTGAACATCCTTGGTCACAACAAAACAGACACAAAAGGTAAAATACTGTCACCTTTCATTGACTAATCTTAAAACATTATTTTTATAAATAAGGGGGATATTTATAAGTCCACTAATCCACCATGAATATCGAAAACTCTTTGTTCATAAATTATTTATCAAAAATCATTTTCATTCTTCTTGTAAAATTTTGGAATTATAAAAAAAATTACATATGATTCAGTCATCTCATAATGATGTAAATTTTTAATGGAGTTAACTCATTCACCAAACAAGAGTGGTGATCTATGAGTTTATTAGAGCTCCCATATTCTATTTCCATATTAATGTTAAATTTTTTCAAGAGTTTTTAATTTTTATTATGGTATAGTAGTAAAGTGTACAAAAGGTGGGAAAATAGGGGTAAAACATCAACTTGTAAAAACATGCAAGACTAATTAAAGGAGACATAAAAAGACATACAAACAGAATTTTGAAGTGGTAACTCACACTTGTGAAAAAAACATAATGGGTGGAACTCAGTGAGGACGATAGAGAAAAATAATTCCAACTATCACAAAAAACGAAATAAAAAAATAAATGGAAATGTTCCACTTCTTTTTTCAATATTATATTTTTTTTATTTTTTTATTTTTTTCTTTTTCTGGAACACTTTGGGAATGATATTTCTTAAAAGTTGTGAAACAATATGAAATTGATTTTTTTTTCAAATCTTAAATATAAGAGAACATCCTCTATACTTAAAATATGTCTTTTTCCTAAGTAAAATAAGACTAGATGAAATGAAATGAATATAAGGCATCAACGAAAAACATCCCCCACACATTGATTTCATAAAATTATACATTCAATATAAAATTGAATATCTGGTGGGATAAGGTCATTGGATATTAAATAGGCTAGTATATCTCCATCTATAGATCTATTATTTATTAAAAAATATTATTTGAATCCTATAAAGAAGAAATCTTATTTATTGGAGTAAAATAAAACGATTTATGATAAAAATACTAAACTGTTATCTATATAGATCAATTCAAATAATTCTACCTAATTATATACAATGTCAAATAATAAGCATTTTTAGGAAATATTGAATATTTTTCTAAAAAATCATTGGATATTTTTTTTAAAATCTTTAATGAATGATAATTATCACCTCCTCAACCCTTATTATTATGAACATCCTCAAGAAAAAATGAACACACACAAAGATATGAAACCCCGTGATCACACATTGAAAATTTTTAACACCTTTTTTATAATTTGCACCCATCCACCATGTATCTCAAAACATCTTCATTCTCCAATTATATATCAAAAACTATGTTTTTTTATTTCACAATTTTTAAAGGAACATGAACTGCTTTTTCAAGGGAATATTTGTCCTCAAGGTTACAATTATCATAAGAAAATGTTTGAATGGGTAAAAATCTATGTTATCTCCACTCTTATATTTTATCACTAATAAAAATCTATATGAGGGAAAGATAATAGAAAATAAATTTTATTAATAATAAATAAATATTAAAATTTTGAAAAAAAACAGCAATATAGAAGAAGAGTGTAAAATCCTCTTGGAATAGATCCTTGTGTGTGAGTTTTACTTCTTACAATATGATATAATATTTTAATGGTTATTTAGATCATATAAACATTATTAATCAAATTTTTAAAAAAAATAATGAAATATTCTACTTCTTAAGATTTCATTATCATCTGTTCTAACACGGATTTGATGAATAAATTTTAATAAAGAGAGTGTGATGAAAAATAAAATATTTTTAAAATTTATCATTCACTTGTATCCCTTGAAATTAAACCAATTTTATAATCATTTTCATGAATTATATTAAATGATTTATGGTTTTTATAATGTGGACCATTGGTGCTGACCTTGGTCATCTCCCTTGAGGAGACATTAGTTTAATTACTTAAAATTTGAATTTACTTTATTATAATTTATTTATTGTATATTATATGAATAAAAATGGAAATGGGGGTTTTCTAGATTTTCTATGGAAAGGAGGAGGAAAAAAAACAAATCATTGAATCGCTTATATAAAAAGGCATTATTCATATTAAACTAGTCTTAACTATTCATTCATAAATATCCCTTATGTTTAAATCTATTTAATTATGATCTATTAATATGTTAAAACCCAAAACCCTATGAAATTTAACCCAACCATTGAGACAATAAGAACTGAACCATAGGTTAAATTCAAGACATCAATTCAGAAACTTTTCTTTTATTAGGGTTTAGATCCAATTTATGGTCAGTTAAAAATCAGGGCATCATATCCACCCTAAAAATGATAATTATTTTCATTTGGGGATTATATTTGAACCCTAGAATTCTATCTCAGGTTTATTAGATTTATGAATTAATGTTTCACTCTCACGATTCATACAAACCTATCCTCGTGTTCTAATTGTATATAAATCATGTTTCTTGAAAAATAAAACTCAATTTATTTATCATAATTTTTGAATTACAGTGTGTTCATGGATTCAGAAAAAATAGGTGCAGTGGGAAGGAATTAGATCAATATTAAATGGTAACTACTATTCTATGTGAGGAATTTTCATTATGGAGATTATTAACATAAAAATTATTGAAATTGTGAAAATATGTATTTTACCCACACTTAAATTTTGTCTCCAAGAATCAAAATAAAATGAAGAAAAAAGTAGAATGGTGAAATTTTAAAAATATTTAAACATTAATAATTCATATATGAATTAAACCATTAATTGTAATAGGATTTTAATTAAACTTAAATATCCCCTAGAATTTCTTCATATTTGAATTCCAATACTATCTTCTCCTCATTATTTTTCACATCATCACTCTCTAGGAAAAGCATCAATGTTGGTTATAAAAATAATAGAAGGGTAGTTTATTTTATTATATGGATGTGTAGAGTCAAAATAGGAGAAACTATTTTTATGTATACATACTTCTGTCAATAATATTCTATTTTTTTCTCCTTACATAGACACATTAATGGTTATAACATTGTATGTGAGATAAATTTTGTGAAATTTTGTTTCCTCCTTGAAGTTTTATTCTTCAATAATTGGAGGGTTGAAATCCTTTTCCCCCAATACCTTATTAATTTAAAACTATAAATTTTAATGAGAATTATTTTATATCCTTTATAAAATATTCTAAAATTGGTTTCTCAAGGAACTCCTTAATTTCCGTGATGAGATCCTTGAATTTCTACTCTCTATAGTATGATTTTTATACCCCTCAACTCTTCCATGAAAATAGTTGTATATTTTCCCTGTGGAATGGGGGGAATAAAAGGTGATTCCATTATTTTTTATTTTTTAAAATTTTAAATAATTTAAATATTAAAAATTTTAAAATTTATAATTGGATATTTAATTGGATCCTTGGAAACAATGGAATATTAATGATAATTATAATGCTCACACTCAAAATATTTGTATGATTTTTACTAAGTGAATTATAATGGTTATCCAAATTCTCTCACATATGGATGAATTAAATTAAACAAAACATTTAGGATTTAATAAAATAAAATAAAAATAATAATGAAGGTAAAAAATGGAAATGGGAGAGTATTTTTAAATATTTATGAAATATGAAAAGAAGTGAAAATAAATGAAAATTTTGTTATGGTATAAAATAAATTATGAAAAATAAAATGCTTCTATATATTTTATATCATTCTTATTAAAGATATTTAAAAACCACCCCATCCCAATTTCATTAACAAAAAAAATCAACTATTTCCAAAATTATTGTATCTTCATTGAGTATTCAACCTCAGTTCCAATATATACATTAAAAAAAAGCACTATAAATTTGATAGTTGATAGGAGAAGATAAACCATACATCACATGAAAGCTCATCTTTCCCTTCATGGGAAGGGGTAGAATTAATTTTACAATTAAAATTGTGGAACTCAAAAGATGGTGTGATTGGAAAAAAATACTGGTTAAATTTTTTGATCAAAATGAAAAAAAAATTAAATAAAACACTTTTTTTACTCCCCAAAATGGTCTGAAAAAATATCAAAACAAATTATGACTAGGAATGACTACTTTTTAGATAAAAACACAAGAAAGAAAATAAAAAAATAGGGTGAAGAGTTTGAAGATAGAATTATATTGAGAGAGATATATAGAGTCAAAAATATGTTTCTTGGTATGAATATTGTGGGTCTACTTCATTATCCATGAATGGATACTTTTATAATAGTATTGGTATTGGAAGCATTTGAAATGTTTCTTGGTGTAGGTTTCCCCTCATGCTAATTCTTTAATCGGTGACTGTAAATATTGTAAGTAATTATGGAAGAAGTATCTTGGACCTCAACTACCCCAAAAAGGTAAATATTGGTAACAATAAAAGGACTATCTCATTAGGTTTAAATCTTACCTCTATGAATCTAAAAATTGGAATTAAAGAACATTACTAGATCACCTTTATGAAATAACTTTTAGAGGATGTGTTTATTATAGAGTAACTTAGACTTTTTCTTTTAGAGTTTATAATTCTCATAAGACTCAAGTAAAAATTCATGTAACTCATTTTATTGTCTAAATATCTCCTCACATACTATTTTAAGGTTCAATTTTCAATATTTTAGACCCAAAGAATAATTATATTAAATTTGAACTTGTAAATAAAATATTTTACAAAAAAATATTCAAAATTTAGAGATCCTAATATGTGTCTTATAAGATGTTCAATAATCTTAAAGTTCCACTCTAGGTTTTTTAAACAATTTCTTTCATGTTTGATTAAAAATCCCTTCAATCACTCTTTTAACTTACATATTTGAAATTTTAGTCAAGCCAGTTGTTTGGAGATGATATGAAATTTATGTTTTATTAATTAACCCATGTTTTTTGAATGATAATTTAGGGTGTGATTATAAAACTTTGTTCCTAAATCACTAACCAATTCTTGTGGATTCCCAAACCAAAGTAATATGTGTGACTTTAATAACTCATAAATAGTATCAGAATCATCATTTATATTGGTTTTGGCCTCTTCCCAATGATTAAAAATGTTAGTTTCCAGAACAATGTATATGAAACTATTTAAAGTTGGGAAGGTCCACAAGGAATCAATTTATCAAACATAAAATATTTCAAAAAATATTAGGGGTTTTGGTGGAATATAATTTCTCTTAGAAAAGTTTACAAACTTTTATCTTGTCGGACAGGATTAAAAAAACTATTATTAGTCCTCAAAGATTTATGTCCAATAAATTCTAGAATTTATGACCTTATAGATGGTCCTTTGTTTTCCAAAGAAGAAACCCCTAGGTAATGAATTGAAAAATCTAAAATAGTGGAATTTTCCTCTTCTTTAACACATCTAAAAATTAAAATTTCTAATAAAAGTTTACAATGTTTATTTCCTTCCCAAAAATAATTTTTGGAGTCATTTTTTATTTTTTATTTTTTATTTTTTTGGGAAAGAATAAAAAAATTATAGAAACAAAAAAAAATTATAATAGGGGAAACCATGGAAATTTATGATTGAGAGTTGAAAAATGATCCATGGGAAATCTAGTTTTTAGAGGTTTATAATACGTAATATTAAAATTTTTATTCAAGTGATTAAGAACATGATTTTCCATTCAAGGTCTATGAAAATCCTCTTTGTAAAAAACATGAAGAAATAAGATATATATTATTATACAAGTTTTATAATATCTCTTTTAATAAATAAGTTTAGATATGAATGTTATATATAGAGAATGACATAATAACCTATGAAATAGGACCTGGATTTTTTCTACTAAAACTCAAAAGCCATGATTTTATTTTCTCGGGTAGTGTATTAGGATTTTGTTGCTTTAAATATTTTTTTATGAATGTAATCATATATTTTATTTGGAAAAGGAAATCCCTAAAGGATCTATCAAATAATTAAAACATAAATTCAAAGGGAAAGGACTAGTGAGAAGATTTGATGATCAAGAGATATGTGAGTGAAATTTTAATTTCAATGATCTCTCTACTGTATACCTCATTTAAACTTAATGAAATATTAATTTTAATTAATAGGGTGAGTGGGAGTGGAATAATAACGAAATTACAGGAAAACTAGTTAAAATGAGTATTTCTAAGAAAGGATCAAATGTATCAAACTATAATTGGTACAAGAAGTTATTTGATTACCTCAATTTTGGAAGGATCGGCTTGAATACACTCATTAAGATATTATGTGTCACAAAAAATCCATCTAGTAACCATGAAGTGATATTTTTTAATGTGAATTATAATGATTAAATGAATTAATTTCTTTGGAAAATAGAGAGTAAATAAAAATAGGATTCTAATGAATCACTATAAATGTTAAAATCATCCATAAAAACAACAATGAATTCATCAATGAATTCCGAAATGAGGCCCACAATGCACCTCTATAATGTTTTAGGAGCATTGAAAATTCAAAATGGAATTCTCTTATATTAATATATTCAACAGGGTATAGTGAACATTCGTTTCTCTGGGTCCTGAGGTGTAATTATTATATTGAAATAGTCAGTGTAACTATAAAGGAAGTAATAATATAAATTTCGAGCCATTTTTCCATCTTTTGTTCAAGGGAAGTATGTGGGTAATGATATTTTCTAGTTTCATTAATCAATATCCTATAATTAATGCATGCGTGACACTTTTTTCATCAATTTGGGACAACTTATCATAGCCAATTTTTCACAATAGTTATTACATTCTTATTTGAAACTACATGAATTGGGCTAACTCACTCACCATCATCATCATCAAATTTTTATTAAGAATAAAATGGAGAAAGTAAAAGAAAACAAGGTCTGTAAAGGATAACTCACTCACTATCCAAAATTAGGTAGATAGTACTATCTTTGAGAATCTGAGTAATTACATCCTTTATTAATTCAATTATAAGTGTATTAATTATTATTTTGGGTTTTATAATGGGTTTAGATTATTCCTCTAGATATATATGAGGCATGAATATGTAAGGGTTAATATAGAGTATATAATCTATTGTCTAACCGAAAGAATTATTATTCTATATTATCACATTAATGAAAAATATTCTTCTTTTTTGGAAATTGAATCTAATATGATGATAGGGTAGGATTCATCATTAAAGAGGAATTAAAAATTTGGGTGTTTAGGAAGAGGTTTGAGATAATTTTTTTATTCATTTTTTTTTCTAGGAATATTAAAAATATAAGAAGGTTTTCGAGTTTGTTTTAATTAATTTTTTCATTACTTTATAAGGTGGGGTATTATAGATGAAAGGTTTATTTGTAATTTATATATTGTTCAAGATTCCTTCTCTTAATGGATATTAATTACGGAATAAAAATTTTAGCTTCACCATTGATCACTTTGTGAATGAGGGTACAAATATCACAAACTCCACTCTCACTGGTACAGGATAAGCAAGATGGTTCATGGTTTATCTTTCTCTCAAAAGAGTTGTGAGAATCATAAATGGAGAATGAAGGGTGATTCCATGAATGGTATCACATGGATTGGAAAGTTTTGAAGTTGAAAAATTCATCACCAACTTTTATGGATAATATTATATCATGTACTTTAGTTTTGGTTCTATCATTCATAAGGAAATGTATTCCTAGAATCCTAGAAGAAGGAAAATAAGATATCTCAGCTTCCATATCGGGGATACAAAAACCAGTATAAGATATTAGCTTATTTAATCCAAAATGAACATCTTTAATTATTACTTCATAAACATAAGTGTTTCCACTTACAAATTATATGACTATACTTATTGGTTTTTCTAGACATAAACCTAGAATTGATAATTTGTACTTTTTCAGGACATTTTTTAATGATCTATGGTCAACACATGCATCAAAAAAACATGGTAATACTATTTGTAAAATAACTATGAAGATTCTAGAGTATTTTTACTTCATGGTAATGGATTGTTGAGAGGAAAAATCTTCAATGATTTAGAGTTTTTTTATGTGTGCATGATTCCTTAATAATATTTTCATACTTAGACACTTTTTTGATGGTATCCAAGAGTTGTCTGTTAACTTCAACACATTTTAGAATTTATTTAATTTTAAGATTAGTTTTTAAAGGCTTTATTAGGCTTAGATATGGCTTGGGAGAATAGAATTGGGTTGGTTGGGGAAATCAGATGAGGTGATGAATTCATATCAGATTCCTTCATTTGTAGTTTTTTTGTTAGTTTTTTATTCTCAATGGATGGAGTTAGTATAGATGGTTCAACATGAGGCATAGAGAAATTCTCTCTTAAAATGTGTTAAATTTAACTTATATTACCCTTGGTTTTGGGTAATAGATGATCTAGACATTTTTATGAATTAATTTTCATCTTGTTGGATTATAAGGGATAAAAGTTCACCAATTCAGTTTCTAATGTTCTTTGGGCTTGATCAGTTAAAGTTAGAAATTTCTTCCAATCCAGTGTTTTAATTTAGGAATTATGGAATTCTAAAAATTTTCTTTTGGATTCAGGTGGTTTGAAAAGGAGATAATTTTTATAGATAGATATGATTCATTTCATTCCATGAGTTTATGGAACCTAGATTGAGTTATTAGAAAATTAATTTTTAGGGATTTCGAGGGAGAATAAAAATTATCAATGTTTGATTTTTTCATTAGAAACCCCCTTAGGTTTCATGGTTTAATAGACAGCTTGAAAGTCCTTTAGATAAAAATGAGGATCCTCTACAGTAAACACATGGAAATGAAGTAAAAGATATATAAAACATAATTTTAGTTCAAAATAAACATCTATGTTTGGATATTAAAATAAAAGATTTTAGTAAGTCATTTTTTGATTATTATGTTTTTTCAGTGTTAGTTCCCTAGGGTTTTAATTTCTCTTCAGAAGTGTATATGGGAAAAATAATGAAGTGTGTTTTTATTGTGCCTAACATTACCCATTTATTAATGAATAGTATACTAAAATTCATGATAAAAAGTGTTGGGGATTATGTTGGAGGATACTGGGTATTGAAAATCACTCCATAATGTTTTTATGATGATAGGCATGATATATTTTTGGGATAAATTTTTTTTAAATAGTGCGTAGTGTATTTTTTAAGTTATAAAAACTAGAACAATATGTTCCTTATTGAACCATACCCATTAATTATTATAATTTTATACATTTATTATTTTTATTCATATACAATAAAATTTATACTGGTCTTTTTTCATTTATATAGTGGAAATTAGGTCAAATCCTTGGTAATGATACTATTTTGGAACAAATTGAAGTTTTTTTTCAATGAAATAGGGGTTTTTTTTCACATTGATTTAAGAAGAATCATAAAATATACTTTGAAATAAAATATGTATAATAATTCATGGTGATATGAAGGTATATAAGGTTTAGGATTTTATTTCATCAAGAATTTGAAAATAACAAGTTAAATTAATATTCACAACATGATATGTGATGGATCGTGTTTATATGAAGTTCAAGATATAATCAGAAAATTAACTAGAAATATAATCCTTGAAAACATATTTTCTATGAATCATTCAATAATTCATGAATGGTTAGGTTTAATAGATCTAATAATCTATATAACCCTCAAATCTATCAAACATTTCAATAGTAGAAGAGTTGTTTAACAGAGGCACACAATGTAAATTTGATAATAATGAATCAAGGTCTCTATCAATGAACAAATCATCTATATAGAAAGTCTCATTATAAAGGAATGTTTACTGAATCATAAAAATAGAGATTAAGATGGAAATGTATACACACGATTGAATATAATTAAAAGAAAGATAAAGTTATGGGAAAATATTCAAACTAACCAAACTCATACATGAAAAGGAAATATAAACAACACATAATAATGATATAATTTAAAGGATTTTTAGGGAAGGGATTATAATAGAAATTAAACAACATTAATAACACAGTAATATTTATAAATAATTTGATTAGAGTTAAGGGATAGATAGGAAATATACATTTACATTAAACTTGATATTACAGCAAAACACGTAGGAGATTATAATAAATTAGAGAAGAAAACAATGAAAAAAGAGGAAAGGATGAGTGGTCTCTATATTTATAACCTATTTTTTTATCCTAATGTCTGAAATCAATTTATGGATGTCAAAAAAATTCTTTCATCAATTTTTAAATTTTTATCACCTTGAATTTATATAGTGGGACAAATTTATATGAAAGAGGGGTGGTCAGATTTACTTTAAATCTATCCTATGAATTTTTACACTTTTTGAACTATAATATGCTTAAATATTAGAAATTTATTATTTAAAAAGGTCTTCATAACCATATTGATGATCTTTATAAAACATTTCAATTATTTTTAAGACATGTATCCAAAGTTATGTCTAAAATACTAAATTCAACTTTTATAGCTACAAATACTCTTATAATTTAAAAATTATAACTTCTAATGAATTTATGACATTGAAAATGAAGTAATATTGATGATTATGGGTAAATGGATATTTTAACATTATATTATATGTCTTCATGTGAAATTTGAGAAAATATGTACTAATGGTTTGGAAGATATTATCCCAATACTAAAATTAAATCAAAATATTGAAAATTTATAGGTCTAAATTTAATTCATTTCTTAGTTCACTTAATAATTTAACTTAAACCTAATTGTTTTACATGATCTAGGACCAAATATTTTCATAAACTCTATGGTTTATAATGAAAATTGGGATAATATATTTCTCCTCATAATAAAAACATCATTATCTCTCAATGATGCACAACAAAAATGGTGGTTCTTCATCTATGAATAAAATGGACTTCCAAATAAAAGATCTAGCTCTATCTCTAATTTAATAATTTTTAGAAAAATATTCCAAGATCCATAAAAATAAAAAATCACAATGATTAGATTATAATAGAAAAAATTATTATGAAAATAAACAATTAATATTAAAATGGGTCGATTTAAACAATACTTCTAAATTGTATTCAATATCAAAAACATGATCCTTAGGATAAAAATGGGAATTATTATTTAAAA
The DNA here is from genome assembly GCA_963277665.1 of Viscum album. Taxonomy (NCBI): domain Eukaryota; kingdom Viridiplantae; phylum Streptophyta; class Magnoliopsida; order Santalales; family Viscaceae; genus Viscum; species Viscum album. Next base: position 478,478,221 of record OY728130.1, on the reverse strand, counting down.
ATAAGTGTATGAAGTTATTTGAAAATATAAAATAAAAGTGAATTATCATATATCTCATAATTTATGAAATTTCTTATTCTAGAACTCTCATGTATTTAATATCCTTCAAATATTATTCCATGTGGATCATATCTCCCCTTGATGTTTATACAATGAACTTCCCCTTGATGGGGGGGATTTAGAACTGATACAACTTATTAATAATAACCAAAAAATTGGATTTATTATCCACCTTTTCACCTAATATCACCAATGAATTCATTTCAATTTAATTTAAACATATTCATTATCCCCCTTTGATAATAAACCTAAAAGGAAATAACATTCCAAAAATAAAAATCACCATATAAATTATTATATTACAATGGGGAGAGGGGAATTGTTCAAACCTTCCCAAGATTAGGTAGGTTGTTGAAATCCATGTTTTAATTAATATTTCTCAAATGTTGTAATTGAAAAAATATTATTCATAATTTCTTTCACATATTAATTAGTCTAATCATTCTCCACTTTGATCATTACATGCTCTTCCATTTCTATTATAAATGTATATTTAGTCTCAATATGTTGGGTATGATAATATAGAATGGGATATTTCTTGATCTTGATCTTTCACTTTTTAACAAAAAACATCATCATTGTAAGTTCCACTTCTTCAAAAATATCCTCTAATTTTCTCTTCATACCTAAAAGTTGATTACAAGTCTTGGTTACTAAAATATTTTCTTCTTCTATAATTCTAATTAAAGTTATTATATATTTTTTACTCAAATAACTTACACGTTTACTTCTAATGAAAAATGCACCACCACTTTTTTAATTTCAGTCCACCATATCTCAAACCTAGTCCACATTAAACAATTATGATAATTTTTCATACTTTCCAACATAAAATATCAAGAAAAAATTATGGGTACCATGGATATATCTAATGATTTATTTCATATATTTGACATTACCTTTAATTGGATGAATTTGGAATCTTGTCAATAAACATGTTGCAAAAAAAATCTATATAAATTTTAAAAAATATAGAAATATTAAAATTATCCTTTTATTCAAATTAGGATCTATAGATTTACCATCCTCATGCTTCCCAGGCATGGTTTAAAATGAAATTGGAGTTTAATTTGATTTATAATCATGGTTATTTAATTTATTTAATTTATTTAATATCTCCACCACATAAATTTCATGAGAGACGAAATTGTGTTCATATCATTAATCAACTTATGGCTCTACAAAGTAAGTGATTTCACCAATCAGGGACATTTCAAATTCCAAACTCATGAGATTTAAAAATTACTCCATAGATCTCTAATTTCTTTCTCCAAATATTATGTCATACACATTAACAAGATCCAAGGATTGTTTTTTCATGTGTTTTTTTAAATATTGATTGTAATCAACACCACCCCTTTTCAGTTATTAATTACTTAAGTTTTAGTATTGACATGCATACCATGCTAATGGTGAATATTTTAGACTATACAAGGCCTTATTTAACATGAACACTTTAATTTCAATATTTCTAATCCAGAAGTCAATTGGTTGTTAAATATAAATTTATTCCTTTAGAACACAATTCAAAAATTCCATTTTTACTTCAATCTAATAAAGAATAAATCCTTTTCAAATCACCATCCCTAAGAATACCCTGATCGACTAAAGTCAACACACTGGTGAAAATGTTTCTTCAACATAAACTCCTTTAATTTGTTCATAGCCTTTATATACCACACACACCTTATTTTGGACAAAATTTCCATGATCATAAAATTTATTCTTGGTTTCCCACATTTTTATTATCACATTGTGTTGTTTAGTCTTCTTTAAAAGTTTCTAAGTTTTATTCCATTAAATCTAATACAATTCCTCTCTCATGGATCTAACCCATGAAACATCCTTTAATTCTTATTCAAATAACATTGGTTCCACTGTTGAAATTACAGAATCATTCTCTAATGTAATACTTATTAATGTTTGTGTTAATATAGATCCTTAACCAAATATATTAGATTCATCAACCTCTACTCTCCTATTTATCCACTAATGGATAGACTAAATTTATTTAATTATGGTCTCCTCCTCTAACTCAACCTCATAATCTTCATCATTTTGGGAACTTTTTACAGCATAAAAATTGGTACCAACTTCATCATCTTCTGCTCATAATTAATCAATGCGTGGGTTTGTATAGTTATTCCTATATTTACTCTCAATGAATTTAACATCATTACTTCCCATAATTGTAGTCATCATTGTATTATATAATTGTTAGTCCCCACTATTCATTAAGTAACCTAAAAATACCCCATCATATGTTGTATCATTGTACTTTCCTTGATTAAAATATTAATTCAAGATATAGAATCTAATTCCAAAGATTCCAATATTTTTCAATGATTGTTTCCTTCCATGACACATTTCATAGGGTCTAATCTCTTCAATGGGTATTATAACTACTCGGTTTTGAGTATACACAATAACATGAACAGTTTAATTATAATAATGGTGAGAGATAACAACATCGATGAGCAATGTGTTGAAAACATTGTTCAGTATTATATTTCATTATTCAAAAACTCCAATCTATTGAGGAGTTCTTACTAAAGATACCTCAAGCTTATTTTGAGGCTTCTCAAGGAATTTTTCTGATTCAATATCAAAATTCTATTCAATTATTAGATTATAAGATTTTGATTATGAATCCTGTTTAATTTTGAACTCTCCTTTGATAACTCTTAATGCACTCCATCAGGTATATATTACTTTTTATAAACATAACAGAGTCTATTATAGTATAATAATTAACAAAATGGATAAAATACATCACTTACCATATATATATTTGATTCATCATACCACATAAGACTATTTGAACCTAAAATAAGCACCCTACCTTAATCATTACATAATCTATTATCTTTATACTTGAATTAAAATTATTGGATTCCCATATATCTAATAGTTGTATAGATTAAGATATTTAGGTCATAAATCATATATAACATACTCATTTAAATATAAATGGGACACTTCTAAATGAGTGTCCAATTTTCCCACATTTTAAAATTTTACAGTAAAACATGATTTCCTATCATGAAAAATCATTACAAATTTCAACTTGAATTATTATTTTCCCATTACCATTCTTAATCTCTATGAAAAAAATTAAATTTTTTGGTAAGAAAAAAAATATCAGTAAGGTACATAAAATAATGAAACTAATTATTCTAGTGAAAACAAAAAATCCATTAAACATTAACAATTATCTCAATGATCTTTGAGAGGAAGAAATAAATAATTTCCATATGAAAATTATGCACACTTTTTCCTCAAATAAAAACATTAAAACTCAAATAAACAAATACTTTTTTTGGAATATTAGATTATCACATTAATAAACCATTTTAAATTGTGTGAGAAATAATAAGAGCTAATTTAAGTCCATAGTATAAACTGTTTAGTAACTTCCTCTTTCATTCCTTGAAAGAAAATATACATTACCCAATGCATTAGAGCATTATCTGGGCACACCCAAACCAATAATGGGTTCACCCAGTGATATATGGGTACACCCAAGGTATAAAATATATCAAGCTCACCCGTAATCTATAATAGGGATCAACCCTTCATATAATATATATCAGGCTCACCCGTTTCATATATAACACTCATACATCATATCATGAATAAAACATTTTAGGCTTACATTTTTCATCATTAAACCTTTAAAATACTCTTTAAAACCCATATGAAAAACACATTGAGATATCAAAATACCATTTTCTTTTAAAAAACCATTTCGAGTAGAAAAAAATAACCATAATTTTAATGAGGTTTTTTCTTTGAAGATAAGATAATTATAGTCATTCTTAAGGAAAATAGCATTTTTCTTTTGAAAACACTTATTAATAAAATAGTTCAATTATAAAGGAAAAAAATATTATAAAATAACCATATAATTATTTAAATGATGATTCAATGAAAATATTAGTCACTATGGTGGGAAAATACTCTCATGACATATAAGTTATAAAAACATTCCTTATGTATTTTTTTCAAAGAGCATGAAGTATCTCATTTGGAAAATGAAATAAATAATTGGTTCAAAATTTTTTGTAAACATTAAAACTTGGGTAAAATAGAATTTAAAATCACAAGATAATATTAAAACATTCTTTATGACATTATTATAAAATATGGACATCGATTAAAAAAATTATATTAAGGGAATATTAAAAAATATAAAAAGAAATTCCCTTACCTTAAGTCAATCGAACCTATACATTCTTTATATTCCAGAATAGTAAATATAAGTAATTTATTTAATTTATTAAAAAAATTAAATTTAATATTCCTTTTATATCACTTATCAACCAGTTATAACAATTAATTAATCATTGATTTTCATGTTGAATTTTTTTCCTATATTTAGTGCATAAGTCCAAAATGGCTCTAGTAGGTTGACTAAGGTCAGATAAGACATCATTCCATCATATCCAGAATAATAATAATGAAATAAGTCACATTTTTAAACATCAATTATACTTTTAAATCCACCTATTAAATATGTTTATGGAAGATGATCTACATTACAATCACATAGATAGTAGGTTGTAAGTACGCATGAAAAACATTTCCATTTTTATATAATCATTATGGAAAGAAGTTAAATATTACTTTATCTTTATAGAATGATAATAATATCATATATACCATATTATTTCATTAAATAAAATTATATATATCATCCATATTATGTGGTGATGAAAAAAATAATCATATCACTTCGTGGAGGTAGTAGTCCACACCTAAACACGAACGGCGTTATCATTTTTATGTACATTGAAAGGTAAGAAGGTAAATGATAAATTATCTTTTAATAGGGATAAATATTTCATTAATAGAATATATATATATATATATATTATGTCCATAACCACAATTTATCCATGATATATGGTGATGGATAACGAATTACATCGGTTCGTGTGTGGGTAGTTTTCCATACACACAAATGATTGTTTCGTTTCCCATTTGATGGAAGTAGAGAAGGATTTATGTTTTAATATTAACATAAAATTACCTTAGTATATATAAGATAATTTTTTATTATATAACCATGGTTAAATAATATTTTCTATTGGAGGAAGAAAAAATAAACCTAAAACAATCGGACAAAAACTATACCTCTTCTTTGGAAAGTATTCTTTGATTAACTCCGTACACCTTCAATGGTTGGGGTTCTGCCTAAACTAAAACATAAATAATTATTTTATGGGTCATATTAAATTATTGTTTTAGGTATTAAATTAACCTAATGGTTTTCTAGGTGTTAATTAGAGAGAATAAGGGGTTCCCTTTTATATTATAGGGGAGGGTCACTCTTGCAATTTCATAATATATAAAATTAATATATATTAATGTTTACTTAATATTTGATCCCATCTCATTTATTTCCAATATAAAGTAATTATAGGTCAAAATACTCTAATTAAATAATTTTTTATGTGTTTATGTCAAATTTGTACCCTTATCATTTATTTTTAGCTGATTGTTAATCCTTATAAAATTTACTAGGAAAACAAGGATTTTTACTCATTGAGGAACATTTATAGTTACTAAAAATTAACCAAAAGTCCCATAAATTGAAAATTGATGGAATTATAAAACACATAATAATTTGTCTTAATATAATATTATATAATGTTTATATCATTTATTAAAATATTATTTATTATAAAATATCAATAATGTCAATTTTTAGTACTATTCATTACTTTGAATTTAATTGTATCAAGATGACAATTATAATTAGAACCAAATATTTTATTATATCTCAAGATTTTTATTATTGGATATAAAATTATTTTATCACATAATTAATCACATATAATATTAATTTTCATATTTTCATTATTACTGATATGATATTTATATTAATTGAATAATTACTACATCAACATTGTGTAAGCATTTATGGAAATTATTTCTGCACTAAAAAATTAAAATAAATTAACATGATGAATATAAATAAATTAAATTTAAAATAAATTATATATTATAAAATATAATTCCATTAAAACTTTACTAAAAATATTACAATTATTAAAAATAAGAGTATGACATGTTTGACTTTTCCTAAAATAAAATACTATAAAGGTAAAAATATCTTCCAAATGGACAAAAAATTCTATATAAACAAATATTGGATGATTATAGAATAATATTACACATAAAATAAAATTAATTCATGTTTTAGGGTCATATTATAGTTTTTATCATTTTATTTTTGACTTTAATTAAAAGTTTTACCCTTTATCAGGGTAACAAAATTTTCTAATGTTGTTATTCACATTGACCAAAAATAAAAGTTAAATATTTAACAAATTTTTACCCACTTATTAAAAACATTAAATAAATTTTTAAAAATTCAAAACAAATAATTTCTAGAATTTAATTTAAAATTAAATTGCAAAAAAATGAAAACAAATTCCTGAACAATGTGCTTTTTAGCCCAAAAATGTACTTATAAAAAAATAAGGTATAAGGATGATTAAAATTTAATTAATTAGATTATATATTACTAAATACTAAATAAGTTACTTTGAGATCAAATTAAAATCATAAAGATACTTTTTAATATAAATTAAATGATGGGTTTTTGAAAATCAATATTTTTCACTATTCATTAAAAACTTAATATTTTCTGAAAAAATCCCAAAATTTCAACCAAAATAAATTTTGGAATGATTATTTAAAAAATTAATTTAAATTATAAAATTAATTTCATAAAATAAATAGAAATTAATTATGAATTGTTTTCACAAAAATCATTAAAAATAATTTTTTGAAGAAAACATATTTTTGAAGAATAAAATTAACTTACATAAAATTAAGTGTCTATTTAGAAAGAACTAATTAATAAATTATAAACTAGGAGTACCAATATATATTTCACAATTTAGTTAAAAAAATTCATTCCAACAAATTTCATGGCTTTGTTATATTATTTATATTTAAATAATAATATTTCATAATTTGTTTAAGCTCAGTGTTTCGTATCTTATATACCATTGAAGAAAATATTTCAATTTAAACTCATGGAATATTTAATTATCCCCTACTTAAAGAATTTCATACTTGAAATTTGAAATCGGACTCAGTAACCAAGGTTTAATTTTTCAAAATACCTTTTCTGAAATATCTGATTGTAAAAAGGGTCAATAAAACCTCTACTTAATATGAGAAAAATAGAAGTATGAAGGTCATCTTGAATAAGACAAACTAGGTTTCCAAGTAGGATAAAATCAGTTGAATGTGAAAAATTGGATATTGAAGAGAAATTTCACTCCCATTGACTGATATAGAGTGATATAAAACATGGTTATGAAAATTTTAATTGTCACAAAACCATAAATTAGTGATCGATTAAAAGCCCATTGATTTTTCTGTATGAAAATTTAAAAATCTAACATTTTTTTCAGAATAATTTTCCTATATTTGAGTAATTCATTCACTATTTAGACTAATATGAAAAGAAAATATACTTATTTGAAAATTAAAATTTCTTCATTTAATCAATTCCGACAACAATATCATATTTTTCTCTAAACCATGAGTGTTAAAGAATAATTTTCATGAAATAAGCACTAGAATAAAATTTTAATAGATCACATAATACATAATAATATTTTACATATGTAATTATTAATTAATCTAATTCAAAATCTTTTATGCAAGGTAAGATAATTCCCAAAAATAATAAACCTTCATTCTATGAAAAACTACTTAAATCTACAAAATTCAATATTAATACCCAAAGTTAAACAGAGATCATTCAACATATAAATATACATAAAATTACTCAAAAATAATCCAGAAAAATATTGAAACCAAAAAATGAAATGGATTTGATCCAATAGTAATCTGAAATTACTTTTAATATTTATCTATAAATAATATCAATTACTCTTGAAGTATCATATTAAAATTTTCACACCGTAAACATATAATATACATGATATAATAACCATTTCCACAAATAAAATGAATCACTATAAATCCAAAATAAAATAACATGTTCTTCTAAAATATAATTCAACATTTATTCCTCAAATAATGTCATATATGGTTCCAAAAATAATTATCTTCTTTTGAAATAACATTAATTACTTAACCACAAAATCCATTTCCAAACTCATTATTATATATACGATAAAATATATAATCCCAAAAATTAACATTACCTTTATCTGTTAGATGGTTTAAATAAATAAAAACAAATTAATACTAACTTGGACATCACATAGGCTAGTGGTAGGTGATTCACCCTTGTTAATATGTATTTATGGGATTAAGCCTCACGACCTTGCTGGATACGATGGGTTTTCACCCAACCTGCGAGTTTTCTATTTTATAAAACATATTAATATATTAATTATTAAATTACCCTAAATGTGATAACATATGAAAAAAATAACCTTAATATATGAAATATTAAATTATTTTTTAAACCTCAAAGTTATCACTTACCATTCATTTTTCATCTCCAAAATGTAATTACCCATAATTAACTTAAAATAAATGATCATATAAATCCTAAATTTTATTCATACCATTAAAATTATGTCCAAAAAATGTAAATGTATTCTTCCTAAAATAATAATTCACATTAAACCTATGGGTTACATATATCTAAACCCAATAAAACATCTCCCAAAATTTCATTACTCCAAAATTGTATTACCTAAATACTCAAAAGGGGTTAATATGATATGGAACGTATTACCAACTTAAAACTTATAAAACCATGATTCTATACAAAACTCTTTAATTGTAGTCAAATGAAAACTCCAAAATATCAAAATTTATCTAAAACCTGCTACGATACTAACTATAAGAACATGGCCTTAAACATCACATAATCTGGTATCTTTTGACTAGAATTCACATTTTTTAGTTCCCAAATATATTTTATCTTTATAGTTTTATAGATTATGGTCATAACTCTTAAATAACAAACCTATACGTATAAAAAGTGGACACATCTACATTAGAGTCAATTTTTTCTAAAATATAAAACAATTAAATTAAAACAAAATGTTTTTTCTTGAAAAATATTCACAATATTGAACTTGACTTCTTTTATGATTTTACTCATTCTTAAATCCTGTTAAGGAAATTTTAAATGTGCGGTGAGCACAAAAATTTAATTAAGGGATCTAAAAATAAAAAAACTATTATTCTAGTGAAAAAAATAAAAATCCATGAAAATTTTAAATTTATGTCAATCGTCTTTCAGAGGATGAAATAAATGATTCCCATATAAAAATTGCACACTCAATTTTCTCAATCAAAAACATTACCACAAATATAATGAAAATAAAACCCTTTTGGAAACATAGAGAATAAAATTCATATCCATTTTTAAACCCATGTCATAAATAATTGGAGACTAGTTTAATCTATAGGAGAAACCCTTTAGTAACTCCCTCCATACCATGAAATATAAGATATATTACCCAATGCATTAGAGTGCCATCCGGGCACACCCAAATCTATAACAGGCTCACCCGATGCAATCTAGGTTCACCCAACAAATAGTTTATATAGATCTCACCCATTAGCTATAGTGGGGTTCATCCCTTCATATAAGTTTTATCAGTATAATGTGTTTTACATATATATCTCAAGTACACTATCATGAATAAAACTTTTTATGATTTTATTTTTCATCATTAAACCATTGAAAAACTCTTTAAAAACAATATATGAAAAAATTTAAGATACCAAAATTTCCATTTCTTTTTAAAATACATTTTCAAGAAATAAATACCTAGAAAAATGTAATGATGGTTTTTCATTGAAGAAAATATCATTAAAAATATTCTTGAGGAAAATAAAATTTCTATTTTGAAAATACTTGTTTTAAAAACAAAACAATTATAAAGGGAAAAAATTATTTTAATGGAACCATATAAACAATTAAATTAATATTCAAATAAAATATTCTTCATGAATGTGGGAAAAGTGGTTGGTGTCGTATAAGTGAAAAACATTTCCTTCTATATTTTTGTTAGAAAAATAAAAAAGTACCTGATTTGAAAAAGAATAAAAATATTACTTTCAAACCATTTTTTAAAAAGTTAAAAATGAGTAATAATGAATTTTAAAAAACATAGTATAATATTAAAAACTTTATTTAAAAACTTTCTAGAAAATATGGATATTTAATAAAAAGAGATTTATAAGAGAATATTTAAAAATATAATTTTTAAATGCAAGTACCTTACAATAAGCCAAACTTGTCATTTATGATCATTATATTATTTGAACATAAACATATGTTAATTATTTAACTTCTTAAAAAAATTCGAGTTTATTATTCCTTTTATCTCACTTATCACTATTTCATTACAATTACTTAATCATTTATGTTCACATTGGATGTTTTTTTTGATATTTGGTACATATGTCCAAAATGAATTTGGTATGTAGCCTATGGTCAAAGAGGAAATTATTCCATATTATATATAATATTAATAATCACATAATTATCATTTTTTTACATAAATTATTATTTTAAATCCACCTGTTGAATATGGTTATGATAAATTAACTACGTTACGACCATGGAAATGGTAAGTTGTATGTAGGGATGAGTAACGTTTCAATTTTTCAACGATCATTATGGAAATAAGGTAAATATTATTTCATAATTACATAATGATAATGATATATATTATAATATTTTATTTTTTATAAATATTCTTATATAGATCATCTATATGAAATGGTGATGAAAAACAAATCACATCATGTCGTGGAGATGGTAGTCCACACGTACGCACGTACAATGTTATCATTTTTTAGGGAATGAAAATGTAAGAAGGTAAATGATATATTATATTTTAATAAAGTTAAATATTAAATTAATATCATACATAAATATTAATTTTTTCATTATAATCTATCCATTATATATGGTAATGGAAGATAATTACATCGGTCAGTCAGGTGATAACCCTCCATACACACGAATGATGGTTTTGTTTCCCATTTGATAGAAGAGGATATGGATATAGGTTGTTCCATTTGCATAAAAAATAATTATTATAATTAATATTTTTTTTATTATATAATAATGGTTTTATAATATTTAAATGAGGTGGAAGAAGAAACAAAACAAAATTTAGTGGATAAAATTATACCACTTGTTTGGAAAACCTCCATTGATTAACACCTTAAGCCTTATAGTGTTGGTGTTATGCATAAAATAAGACATTTACAATGAGGGTAAGAATTATAGTAAGGTTTTTGGGAAGTCATTTTTGGATAAAAATTAGTTTTTAATTGTGAAGTAATTAGAAGAAAATGTGGCCTTTTATAAGGGAGGTGAGGGGCAGTCTTGAAATTTTTTAAAATATTAAATTAGGTTAAATTAATTTTTAATTAAAAATTGGTAAAAATCATTTATTTATAATATAACATATAAATATGTCTACATATTCTCATCCAATAATTTTTTTACAATTTTAGGTCTTTTTTGTACCCTTATGATTTGGTTTTAACTACTTGTCAATCATTTTACAACTTAACGTAACAACTATGATATTTTACACTTTAAGGGTCATTTAAAGTTACTATAAATAGAAAAATACACATAAATTGTACATGAATGATATTATAAACCATATCAATATAATGTGTCAAAATATAATATTTTTAAGAATGTTATATCATTTAAGAAAATTTTATTTATTATAAAATATTAAAATTGTCAATTTTTGGAATTATTCATTACTTTGACATTAATAATATCAATATCAAACATATAAATCAAAAAATATATTTTATTATACCTATATAATTTCATTTTAATCTATAAAATTCATGTATCATATTAGTTATCACATATTATATTACTTTTAATATCTTAAATATTATTTATTTGATATTCCCATTAATTGAATAATTATTACATGAGCGTTGTGTAACCATTTAAGTTTATTATTTCTTCGCTAAAATAAAAAATAAGTTACCATGATGAATATAAATATTTTATATTTAAAAATACTATTTACAGTAAAACATATACTCTGGTAAACAACATATTAAAATTATGACAATTATTAAAAATAAGAGTGTGACAAGTTTGACTTTTCTTAACATAAAATATAATAATGGTCATAATCTCATCCAAATGGCCATAAAAATAAATATAACCGAATATTTTATTATTAAGGAGTAAATGGAATGATCAAATAAAATTAATTCAAGTTTTTGGGTCATTTTATAGTTCTTATGATCTTATTGTTTACTTTAATTACTCATTTTACCCTTTACCATGGTAAAAAAATACAGAGGTTGCTATTAATATTGAAAAAAAAAATAAAATTTAATTATTTAATAAATTTGGATAAAATTATTAACATTTTTTAATCCATTTTTTAAAATTCAGAACACAAAATTTGCATAAATTAATTTCAAATTAAACTGAAAAACACAATGAAAAATTGTTTTAAAAAATTGCGTTTTTAAGCCCAAAAATGTACTTATTCCAAAATAAGGTATAAGAATGATTAAAAATTAATTAATTGTATTATATATAACTAAATATTACTTAATTTAATTTATGATAATTTTAAAATGATAATGGTACTTTTTAATATAAATAAAATGATACTCTAATAAAAATCGTTATTTTCACTGTTCACTGAATAAATCAATATTTTTTGAGAAACCCCAAATTTTCACACTAATTTAATTTTGGTATACTGATTTAAAAAATTAGGTTCATTTTATCAAATTAATTTTCTAAAATATCTATAAAATAATTATAACATTTGATCAGAATAACCATTAAAAACATTATTGAATAAAACATCTTTTTGAGGAATAAAATTAATTTACTAAAAATCAGGTTCGTATTTAAAATACATTAATTAATAAATTAGAAATTACTAGGAACATTATATTTTTCATTATTTTTTAATACTATTAAATCATACCAATTTAATGGTTATTTTATAATGTTCATAATTATATAATAAAATATCATGGTTCATTTAAGATTGGTGTTTCATATCTTATACGTGATCGAATGTAGTATTTCATTTTAAAAAATTTGATATTACACCAGATCAATGTGATTGGATTGAATTTTAATCATCTTTATAAATGTATTTCTAATCATATTTTACCTCATACATACATCATCAGACTTTTCATAATCTCACTTCGTCTTTATAATATCCACTTCATCTTTAATATTGGATAAGTTATCCTTCCGCTATTGATGAATATGACCTACCCTTTGATACCAAAATCTATGTTTCTACTTAACTATTACTTGAAAATAGTTTCTTTAAATCCAACAAGTATATATTAATATTTTCTATCAAACCTTTCCTGAGTTAGTTCTTGATGATTCCTTCGATTAAGCGCCTCGTTAAACATAACCTCACATTCACTTCAACGCTCTTCCATTTCTGAAACAAACTATTCAATCAAATCCTCCTCTCATTATTTTTAAAACTTCTACATTTCCATTCATGTGTGATGAACAACCACTATTAAGGTCACAGTTAATACAATTATTTTTTGAGAGTGATTCCATCCATGTTTATAATGACCCAATCTTAACATGACATTAATAATACATTAATATCATGATTTTAACAATACATCTCACAAAAAGTCACACAACCCAAAGACCAAAAGGTTTAGTGACTTAGATATTTTCTATATAAAAAACTTATTTCACAACACTTGTAAAAATTGATACATAGTCATTCTACTTTATACCCTTTATCAATATATCCAATAATATAACCATCTTCATAAATTATAGATTTGAAACCTAAGAATGGGTTAATCTCAAATTCTTAGCAAGGTAAAATCATATCGTAATGTATTATATCATAAAACTAAAGGAGAATGTGACGAATAATGAAATTTTTTAATAAATGATCAAAGTAAATGGATGATTATAAAAAAAATGATGTAGAAACATAAAATCATAAAAATATAATTAAGGGAACATTAAAGATATCACGTATCTTAAAAACATATTAATAATAAAAAAACATGTTAACATGATATAATAGTGAGGAATACTTAAAAATAATTAATTTTTAATCATGAAAATATGTAAATACATAGAAATGAAATGCTACTTGAAGAATGTATTGTAACTTGATGAACAACATAAAAAAATTTCATGACCGTAATAATTAAAAATATTGTGAAAAAATATTCCCATATATCATTATCAAAAACAAAACATGTAAAAAAATAGTCCACTATCTTATTTACATGCAAAAATTTTAAAACATTATTCAATCATATTGATCCAACCAAAAATAGTGAAATATTCTTCTCACATATCATTTACAAAACAACTTGTGAACAATTCTTCACACATCTCATTCACACACAAAACATGTGATTTTTTTTTTCAACATCTCATTCACACAAAATTACATCATTACATGTGATATAAAACCCTAACTAATGCATTGGAGGGAAATATAGGACTCTAAAATTAATCAACCATATATATATGTTTCACTTAAAACCCAATCATAAACATGTCTTAATGAACTTAATAAAAGAGAATGGTTTTATTAAAGTTTCATAAACATCACATAACATAAACTCAATAAATCATAGGATATCAAAATATCAATTTCAAAAATTATTTATAACATAATAACATATATATAATGATTAAAACATCACATCATGAGAGATAAACCTCAAAGGAATAAATTAAAAGTTAAAATACTTTGAAAACATTTAATTTTAAAATTAATATTTAATAACTAATGCTTGAACAATACATATAGTTTTTAAAATGGGGAAGATAAAATACATTGATATACTTTTACTTTTAAAAAAAATATTTAATAATTAAGACTTGATAAATATATAAATTTTTAAAATAATTTGAAGTGAAAATAATTTTAAAACTTTTACTTTTAAAAGAATAATTAATAATAGAAACATGATAAATAAATATTGTTTTCTAAAAAGAAAAGGTGAAAAAACTTTCAAAACATTTAATATAAAAAATAATATTTAATAACGGAAAATTGAAAGGGACATAAAGTTTTTAAAATGGTAAAGTGAAATTAATTTGAAACCATTTACTCTAAAAAATAATCTATAATAATGTATACTTTAAAAGAAATCAAGTTTATCGAAATAAAATGTGGACTGGAAGATAATAGCTTTTATTTTAAAATGATAAAAAACCCATTTTGAGCATTTCAAAATAACCTTATTGAAAAACCCAAATCTTTAAAAATATAAAGAATCTATTGTTTTAAAATCATTAAAGGGGATAAAGAGGGTAATTTAGGATAAAACAAATTTGATTTGGTAAATGAGAACAAGGGTGGGAAGTAAAAACATAGATAGGGAAGGAAATTATTTAAAATAAATGATAATTACTCTGAACAAAAATTCATTTTAAAGAAATAATGGAACTATAAAGGAAGAATAATTTGATGTGAATCATGATTTAATAATAACATAATGTGTAAATACATCCTAAAATAATCATAAGATAGGATAGATCAATCTTGAAAAAATAATAGATACTGAAGAGTGATTACGAGCCAATAAATAGATTGGAGTCATGAAGACCCCTTATAGCCTTTGTAACATGAGACTCAAAACAAAAAGTGACGTATAACATTAAATATAACACCAAAATTCATTAAGTATAAAATTATCATGATGTAAATTTCAAATATGTCATTATTTACATCATTTTAAAAAATATGGTGTATATATTAAACATGTCTCAAGGGATTTAGATTAGAGAAAATGAAACACTTACCTTATTTCCTTGATTTTTGGATCACACTCTAACCTCATGTAAAAAAAACATAATATCATATTTAATAACATTAGTCATTAATATTTCCCTTTAATAATCCAAATAATAATTTTTTATCATGATTAAATTAATTATTTATATTATATTATGGCCACTGAGTGTTAATAAATTTTACTATTTTGTGCATGTTCAATAATTTTTATATCATTATAAATAATTTTACAAAACATAATTATTGATATATGATTTAGAATTTTTTTAATATATAAATTTTTTTATTTTAAAATATTTCATATCATTCTATCATTTGTTTCATTATATTGTGTGAAAATGGAATTGGTGTGGGATTATTTCAGGGATTTTAGTTAATGAAAATGATACATTAATAATATGTTAAATAAATCATATCATATTTTTAGAAAAATATAACAATAACTATTTTATTATAATTGTATAGTAATAATAGGTTTCATGTTCTCATGGTCATCCATGATTATATTTTGATGCATCATTCATATAGGTGGTTAAACCAACCAAAACTTGAATAGGCTATAAATCATTTTGCGGGCATAGTTAAGAAAGTGTTAATTTTTCATAATATAGTTATTATATAATAATAATTATATAATATTTTTTGATATTTAGACATATTTTATGATTTTTGGATAATCTTTAAAAACTACAAGAAAAACAATGATTCCTCTTGGAGGCGGTAGCCTTTTCACATTCAGGATTTTCATTTTTTTTCTAAGTGGATATAATTGATTAAATAAGGTTTATACAATTAATATAAAAATATTATTATAATAATTATATTTGAGTCTTAATATTATTATGAAGATAAGATATTTTTAAGAGTAATATTAAGAAGAAAAAAACTAATAAGTAAATAATACTTTCGTTGAATACTAGATCTCTCCAGGGAATACTCCTTATAATTGAAGGGATTAAGATAAATATGAGTGATCATGGACTTTTTTTTGGGAGAGGGTTTTATGGATAGTAATAGATTATAGTTTCACTTATTAATTCCAAGTGTAGGTTTTTTTATAGAGTGTAAGTTATCCCATTTTATAATAGTGAAAATAACTTTTGCAGATACCCTTTATATTTTAATAATTCCATGAAACTATTAAAAGGTAAATTGCTCCAATTTTTAGAAATTATTGATTTTTTTGTCATTAGGTTTATAAAGACTCAAAAAAATTCTTTGGACACATGTTATATAGTGTTTACCATTACATTTTTACATTTTACTGTTTTACATTTAAACTTGGTAGCTAGTATTTATCTAAGTATTTTTATGTTTCAATATACATATAAAATATCCCATATAACTAAATATGGTTGTTATGGAACAAGATTTAACCTCTATTTAATTTAATTTAATTTAAAAATACTATATAATTAAATTTTAAATTAAAATAAAATAATGTGTAGAAAATTGTTTTTAGTTAAAAAAATGAAATTGTGAAAAATATGGATTTTAATCTTATATAGTATTGATTACAAATTAAATGAGTGTTAATATATTTATCTATTTTTTATACATTATTTTATATTAATTATTTAAAACATTTCAATTTAATTTATTCAATATAAATTCATTGATATTAATAAAATAATAATTTTAAAATAATTGTTTCAACATTTTCTTGTTAATTAAAATTAATAATAATGATTTGAGTTTAAGAAAAATTAAATTATATTTTCCATATTAATTAGTATGAAAATTATTATCTCATATATAAAAAGTGTTTTATCAAATTAACTTTCTAGGTGTTGGGAAATAAATCTTAACATCAGTGCATGCACCATGTGAACACTGATTTTTTTAGAAAGGATTATTTTTAAGAATAAAGTTTATCTATATGAAAAAATATCAATTTTATTGATCATAATTATATTAATAATATTTTAAATGTTTAAATAATTTTTATGTGACATTAAAATAAATCCAAAACATAATTTACCCGTGTTTAAATTTAATTAGAGAAAATACGAAAAATATTTTTCATAAAATATAACATGGTTTTATAGAATTATGTTCTTGGTATTTATTATTAGATAATAGTAATTTAAAATAATTAATTATAATTAATAAAAATATTTTCTTTATATCAAAATAATTTAAAAAATTTGAATCATATAAAAGTGACTGTTTGTAAAAAATGATATTTTTTAACTATTTATCTAAAAAAATTAATATTTGAGGAAAATATCGATAATATATCCAAAGATAATTTTTCAGTAAGTAATTAAAAAATGACTTTTATTTTTTAAATTTTATATTTTAAATTTTTAAATTTCACCGTCTAAAATAAAATATATAATATAAAAACTACTTTTATTGAAAATAACCTATTCAATACTAACACAAATTAGTTATTTTCCTTATAAATGAGATAAATATTAATGGTTTTCCATCATATTTTTTATTATATCATTATTAATAATGTCCTTTTAATATGTTGTGGTTTATTTATATTGGTTATAGCATGTGACACAATTTATAGAATATAGTTTTTTATTTTAGAAGTTACAAAATTTAGAGTAGTTTCACCCCCCACCCCAATTCATCCTTGTAATTTTAATTATCATATACTAACAAATATTTATAAGGGTTTTCATAATATTGATATATATTGAGTGTTAATATAAAATTTTGTGTCAAACTTACTAATTTGTATGATATTATAGAACTCATTTATTCCTTCCTAAGGGGTATATCTAAATATTGAGTTTCTTTATAACTATTTGAGCTAAAAACCCATCCTAATTAATTTCCCTAGAGTCTCCATGGTCATCCTTAAACTAATAGATGATCATGGTTTTGTTTGAAATATTTATTTTAGGTTCGTTATTCTAACAGTTGATGTGGGATCAATGTAAATTGTGAAATTTTATCCTAAAATTTCATTATACTTCTCAAAAGGAAGAATTAACATGAATTATCCTTCAAAATATTTCTTTTCCATTATATTGGGATAGCATAAAAATGCATCTTGAAGTTTTCTTTGATAGTAAAATATTATTGGTGGTGATTTAATTATTTTTCGAACGCCCTAGATATGATTGGGATTTCAAAACATCAAACTCCAATAATACATCCACAACTCTAGAGTAGAGGATTTGTGTTAGTTAATTTCCACCACCCACTTCAACAGTAGTCATTATAATAAAATTTTCTTTTTCCCTCCATTTTGTAGGATATTTTGGTTTATTTTGTTCAATATATCTTGGATTTGGGCATTAGTTTTCATAATTACTATACTCATTGAATTTAAAAAATTGGATATTCCTTTTCTCTATCATATTTATCGTATCCTTATGAAAATAAAAAGCTCTATAGCCCTTCTTACCACACTTAAAACACTCACATATCCTCTTTCAAAATATCTAAGATTATTTTTCCCAAGCTTTTGACATGAAGGTGATTGATCATTATTCCCTCTATATGATTTATCACTTGATTCCCTATATAGATAAATTTTCCTATTCTTTCAACTAATAATAATGAGTGTTTTTTACTTCCATTTAAACATTAAGATCACATCAAACTATCACATTGTACCTATTATAGAATATTTTGGATAATACCCTTATAGAGATAGTCTTAAATCCAAAAAAGAATCAACTGATTTTTCTCTCAGAATCAGAGATGAAACTACGGGCATACCAGATGAGTCTTGTAAAATTTTCTTTATGTGATCCAATAGATTCATCCTATTTTTACTTATATTCCAAGAATTCCTACTCTATTGTTGTGAAAAGGTTCGATGGAAAATACAAGGTGAAAAATATCTTCTTAAACTCTTCTCAATCCATAGATTCTAAATCCACTTTTCGGTAGTATTATTAATATGACTCCACCACTACTTTCCATCACCTTCTAATTTATAGACTATTAAAACATCCATATTAGGGTTTGATCACTAGATAATAGAGAATATAATTTCCATTTAATTGACCCATTGCTCAAAAACTAGTGTATTAGAGGACCATTTAAAAGAGGGTGGGTGTTGTCTCATAAATGACTTGATAGAAAGTTATTCCCTCCTTGGTGTGTTCAGGGGATCAAAATTATTTGGGTTTTTTCCAATACATTGTCATAGTTGTGTAATATTTTCCATACATTTTTTCATTCCAATACTTACCCTAATAGGTTCCCTATTAGTAAAATATACACATTTTCCATTGCACCCATTGTTAACTTATATCATTCAAGTTTTGTCCATCACCTTAAATAAGTGAAAATTGGGTATGGGTATACTTAAATTAACGAATTTTAATAAAAGGAGACTATAAATGTAGAAGGAGGATTTAATTAATGGTGTGAAAATGTATCAAGACCCAATATTATCATACAATACAAAAACATCATTACATTACATGAACACATGGCTGGGGACGGTAATAGTTTAATGTCTTTGGAAATTTTGAAACAAAATGAACCCATAGGTAAACTACATCATCTCCCACTACGTTATTCATGACTAACACCCTTTTTAGACATATTATATGTAATAGATTTATTCATAACTAGGGAAAAGGAAACATAACAAAGGGTGATCTCATATGCTCATAAAAGTTATAAAATGTAGATACATAAGTATAACATGAACATAAGGATGTGAGAATATGAGTATAACATTTTAAAACAAAACCTCACATTTAAAAGATGATAATATGGAGTCATGGAATAATGATTTGTAGTTAATAATACCTTAATCAAAAAGGAATAAAATAATATGATCCATAAGATAATAACATTGTTATAAGACATAGATATGTGGCATACACATAAGCATAGAAAATCATTCCCATATTATTTAAGGATCACTTCCATGGTTATCATAGTGGAATGAGGTTAATCCCTAAACCATCATTGTATTCAAGGTTAATTCCAAATAACATAATAGCATAGAAATTCCCTTATTTAATTTGGTTTACTCAATGTTATAGTCCTATCTATCTCATGAGATATAAATATCTACCTAGTGAATTAGAGAGAGATATAATTCTTACCCATCTCATTATGAATCTTATATTTATGTGTTACATGTGATCATAAAACATTCATCATATCATAACCCATGAAATAAAATGGGTTTGATAAAAATTTCATCATATCATAACCTATGGAAAAGAGTCAAGTTTCATAATCATTTCATACTTTAATTATAGCTTAACCCATGAAAATAAGTGGGTTTCATAAGCAATTAATAATAGAATAACCCATGGAGGAGAAATGGGATTCATAAAAATCATGATATCATAAACATAAACCATTAAAACAGATAATATGAATGATATAATTATATCATATCTCCTGTAAGTAATAGGTAACTATAAGGCCCCAGCCTTGAACATTACTTAATCTTGATATATTACAAGATTACACCTTGAGGGTCTTTTCAGGTTTAGAGTTTTAGAGAATTAGATCATAAAACATGCATTACCTTCCACATTTAAACAAAGTGGTTACGTAAAAGATAGTATTCATTTTTCCCATCAATGGAAAAATATTTAAAATAAAACATGGATTCTTTCTTGACACTTCCTTGACACTATCATCATATCATGTACCTTTCCCTTGACCTGTGAAAAACATTTCAAAAACTTGGGATGAGCATAAAAAGCTCAGTAAGGGATATAAAAATATGGAAAGGAAACATGGGTACATATATACATAATAATGAAATCATACTTTACCCATAAAACATAATCACTTAAACATACCTCATCAAATCATGAATAAATCATAGAAATCATAAGACAAAAAGGTAACTTCAGGCATTCATAACATTTTTATGTAGGGAGTAACCCTCTTGGTTACGTTTGGAATACCCATCACAGTATATTCCCTAAATCTCTTTGGAGAAACCTTAACGATTCACTCCTTCGCGTTACCCAATGCATTGGAGAGCTATATCGGGCTCACCCGCCCTTAGTTTATCACGGAACCACCCATCTTCATAATAATGCCCAAGAACCTCAACATAATCGTATCACATAAAACATGCATAAAAGAAACATAACATTTCCACCTTTCAATCACAAGATATAAATACAACACATTGATATAAAAACATTATGAAAACCATTTTCAATACCCAAAATAAAAGAAAAGTAAAACATGGTATTTATTTTTCTTTTAAAAATAAGGTATGGCTTGTAGAGGAAGCCGAAACTCAAATAATGGTCACAGCGGCGGAGAAGTCGTTGTCACCGCATACGTACGACAAAAACATTCCCTTTTTTCATTTAGTAAACGCTTCGTATAAAAGATATTCCTTTTGAATAAACGTAAAAGTCAAAGGGTTTTATACACTGTATAAAAGAAGGTTGTGTATAAAACAAAATATGCCTCAGTGAAAGGAGATTGAGACGAAGTCCCATACCTTGGGTCCGACTTGACTCGGTCGTTCTTTAATCTCCTGAATAATAAACTTGAGTTAATTTATACTTGTTTAAGAACCTTTTTCAAGTACATTATTTCTTTTATATCACTTATTACCATGTCATGAACACTGTGTAATTATTTAAGTTAATAACGGTCGTTTTAACGATCATTGGTACTTGAGTAAAAAATAAACCCATTATAATTACAAGTTTTTCATGTATCCATTATATCCAGAATGTTATTCATTATGTAGATATCATATATATTATATATATCCAGTACATGCATGCATTTATAATATTACATAACATTTGGAGGTAAGAAATGAAATGCATCATTCATGGAGACGGTAAGCCGTACGTACGCATGAACACTGCTTCCATTTCTATTTCATATTTTATGAAATGGAATAACAATGATATAAAGGTATATTATACTTCCAGTGTCATATCATATATAATATCATAACTCCATCCTTTATACGTCCCATATATGGTATTAACGAATCAAATCACTTTGAGGGGGCGGTAGTCTGCACTTCCTTAAATAAAGATATCGCGTTTACCCATAATGGAAACCATAAATGTATGCCCAAAATGAAAAATACAGAAGATTAAGGAAATCATAAACATATTATACATCGTATATAAATATATTTTCATCTTAATGGCTGCCTTTGAAGGTGTTAAAATAATGTTGAACAATCATCATTTCGGGAGGCAGAAATTCGCAATCCACGGAAACAGTATGTTCTTTAACCATTAGATGTAGGTGTGTGTAAGTGTAGGTATAATCCTCATTATAACAACATCACAGTATATGGAAGATACTGTTTTTGTAACAAAAAAATTAATAAAAATAGTTTATGGGGTTGGAGAAGCAAAATAAAACAAAAGAACAGAAGTGAAGACATTACCTTAAAATCGGGTAACTCCCTTTGGTTTGAGCTCAAAGGCTTCCTTGGGAAGACTTCTTCCCAAAGCGAGGTTTCAA
This sequence comes from Viscum album, assembly GCA_963277665.1. Classification (NCBI taxonomy): domain Eukaryota; kingdom Viridiplantae; phylum Streptophyta; class Magnoliopsida; order Santalales; family Viscaceae; genus Viscum; species Viscum album. Next base: position 478,454,966 of record OY728130.1, on the reverse strand, counting down.
GTAGTAAGAGAGGGAAGTGGAGAGACAAAATGGGTAGGGGTTGGCCGATCCAAAGGCTTTGTAAGTGTGGGTAAGGAGTTAGAGGTGGGGGCCTTTTATAAGAGGAGAGGAGGGGCACTCTTGGAAAGTAAAGAAATATTACTTTATTTTAAAATGAGTTTCGGATTAAAAAGGTCCCACATTGATATAATTCGAGGTTAAGGTGATAAGGGTTCCAAATCCACCCATAAAATAGGTTTTGGACATGTGTAGGTCATAGGTTATACATTATCTTGTCATTTTATTTAAATCCTTTATTAATGAGGTAATCACTACATCATCATGATGTCATAAATAATTTAATTTATTAAATGTCTAAAAATTATATAAAAAAATCATGATGTAGGAAATCATTATAGATTTATAATGAATATTTATAGTCAAAAATATTACCTGTATAACCCCATTTAAATTTTTTTTTAGTAAAACAACGCATGTTTGTGTCATTTTAATTTTAACATTAAATAAAAAGTTATTTATGTCATTTCCCAACCAAAGTGGATCCATGGGGTCCCCAAGTTGACCCATGGATTTTATTTGTCATCCATGACACCTCCAATAAGGGTAGGACATGTTTCAAGTTCATCTCATATTATTAAAACATTATTTTTACCTTAAACTACACTAATTACCTCTAATCGTGATTAAAAACTTAAAAGTTACTATTCACCAAAAAATTATTTTAATCTCATTGAACCACATTTTACTTCTTAATGACAACCATGTATGTCAGATTTTTGAAAATCAAATCACAGAAGTTGCAAAGTTTCACTTAAACGAAAAATCAGTTTCTTTAACTACCACTTAGTGGTTTCACTATTCATCAAAAATTGATGTTTTTCAGAAAAATACCAAAACTTCACCCTAAGATATATTTGATATTATGAATTCAAAAATGATGTCTATTTTACAAAATTGAAAACATATAAGTTGCATTAATTAATTTTATAATTAATTCCCGCTGTCATGACAAATAGCGTGTTTTTATGAAATAATAAGTATCAAAAGATTGACACCAGTTTAAGTCCAATTTCAAAGTGAAATTGATTCCAATGACCACCATTGGATTTAAAGGAAAAAATATATTCTAATTTCACTTCAAAACCAATTAAAAATATAATCTAATCATATAAATAAATTATATTAAAAATAGGTTTTGAATTAAAATACAACATTTTTCACTATCCATTAAAAGATGAACTTTATCGGAAAAATACAAAAAATTCACACAATGTAAATTTTGATGTCCCAATCATAAATAATAAGTTTATTTTGACAAAAATATATTATAAAATTGTCAAAAGATAGATTTAAAAATGGTTTGCCATCAAAAGGCTGTAAAACAATCTTTTAAAAATATTAGTGTATTCCATGCTTAAGATTGGATTTATTCTCATTTTAAGCCTCTAAACACTATCTAATTCACTAATAGACATAGATAAAAATATATATTATTAATTACTTACTTGGGATGTTACATTAACACCACCATATGGAAAATATTTTTAAAAATCGTTTAAAACATTTCTTGAAAAAATATTCTTTCTACTTTGATAAAATCAATTTAAAACATAAACAAATTGAATATATTTTTATTTGAAATTAACCTTGAAAATGTATAAAAATATTTGAAGTAATTATTGGTCATTATGTCAGAAAATTTTGATGATTACTTTCAAATTTTTGGTAAATGACCAACATGAATTGTTTAAAGATATAAATGATGATCCATTTAAAAGAATATTTTAAAAAATAAAAAATGGGTAAAATTTTATTTTAAAAATCTGATTACAATAGTAAAAAAAATTGAAAACATTCTTTAGAGAATCTTGTTTTGGAAGAATAATGATTTTTGATCGAAGATATAAATAAAGTCATGTTTTATTAAAAATATTTTATCAATTATTTTAATTAAAAATGTATGTGAAATTTTAATATTACATAAAACGTCTGGAATAACCATAGGATAATAATTTAATGATTTTATTATGATATGGATCATAATATTGTATCATAAAAAACATAATCATAAACAGTCCCAATAAATGATAAGATTGTAATATAAAATATTTACCACTTTGGTAACATTGAATCAAAATCCCATGAAAGAATAAGATAAAATGAAACATAAAATAGCATGAATATAAATAAATTATGGATATTACATTTTAAAATGTATTTATATACACCTCATAAAATAATATATGTTCAAAACATAACATATTTCTCAAAGAATGAAAATTGAGAAAAACATACTTTACTACTTCAGTATCTTTTAAACTGTAAACCCCATGAAAGAGATGTCCTAAAATGGATATGTAAATATAAATAAAATCAAGTATAATAATTTTAAATTAAATTCATTGTCAGTATATACACCACATACAAGAAATAGGTGGTAAATATGGAATGTTTCTCACGTAGAAAAAATTGAGACTAAAATTTCATACAACTTTAGTAATCTTTTAGATTTTAATACACAATAAAGAATAAAATCAAGTGAAACATTAAGTATTTTGAAAATAATTATATTCATGATATAACATATCAAATGGGAATTATATAAACCACATGAATGAAACAAGTGGTGAATTTTCTTATGTCACCTAGAAATAAAGGAGAGACTATAAATTCATTAACTTAAGTCTTGACTTCAATCACACACATTAAAATTTTCATTATAATAAATATAAGTATGTTAGAAATATATTAAATAATAATATTCATATATATTATATCATATTTTCTTTTCTATTGACCTTTTATTTCTATTTTATTAACAATTATATGTTAAAGTATTATTTCAGGAAATAACTACTTTGTTTTTGTTCTATGTTTTGACTTGTTATATTTTTTCCTCTTAATTAAAAAATAGTATCATAATATAATTAATATTAAAATGATATATATTCAATATTTATTATTTATCTAATTTTTTATAGTAATCCATAATATTTGGAGATAAAAAATGAAATGCATAATTTCTGGAAATTGTAGGTCATATGTACGCATGAACATTGTTTCCATTTTCTAATCAGTTTAAACGAAATAAAGATAAATTATATATAATCATTATATAATAATTTTTATATTTTATATATTAAATTTTCCCTCTAAACCCTTTCTTATTACCTTTCATCTAAAGCGTGAAAGAATCAAATCACGTAAAATAGTGGTAGTCCATCGTACATATGAGTGACGTTATCATATTCCCAAAAAAATAGATAGTATGATGGTATATGTGATATATTGAATCCATAGGTATAAAAATTTCATAACTATAATATATAAATAACAATTCCATAATTACAACTATCCTTGAAATGCGGTAATGGAAAAAGGAATGACATCTATTTGTGATGCGACAATCCATCATACCCAAAAAATGATGATTTTATAACCCATTTGATGGAAGTGGAGATAGTTGTAGGTTATTAAATTAATATAAAATAATATAATTATATTTTCACTACATATCATCATCATATAATAATAATTTAATGTAGTATTGGAAGAAATTACAAAATACTCGTTGATGAATGATACCTCTTCTTCGGGTATCCTCCTTAGGTTTTCGCCAATATCTTGGCTTTATTGGATTTATGTACAAAATGAGGATTATATGATGATAGAATAAAATTTAGAAAGCTATTTGGATAGTTATTTTTCAAACCAAAAGGTATTTAAGGTTTTAAGAGGAGAGGATAGGGGATGGCCTTCTATAATTCAGGTGAGTGGTGCAACTGTAATTTTTTTAAAGAGAAAGAATTCCACCAATGTTTTTTCATATTGAAAGGATTTGATAGTGGAAAATTCTTGATATTTGAAGAAATAAGGTGGAAATAGTTCTATAAAATGGTTTTTGGACATGTTTGGGCTTATTTTTAATCCATATCTTTCTAGATTAATCTTCTGGTGACCCATTTTTACCTTAACCGTAGAAAATAATGTTTAAAAGTTTTATTATTTATTCTTGTAAACAATTGAGATGAAATTACTAGATAATATAAATTATTATGATTAAAAATATGGAATACATTTTTCTAAATTACATTCAAATATTTGGATAATTTTAATTTAAAATTAATCTTGTAGATGTGATGGGAAAAAATGTTTTTGAAGAGAAACTATTCAAAATATTAAAATGTATTTCTATCAAAAATCAATATAAAATTAGTTACAATAACCTAAATTGGATTAATGGATGTATAATTAAAATAATTTTACTTTAAACCAAATTTAAAATATAATTTAAATTCATAAATATATTAAATAAAATAGTATTTTCTTATTAGAATAAAATACTTTTTCACTATTCGTCAGAAAAAGAAACTTTTTAGAAAAATCTCAAACATTCACCCTAAGATAATTTGGAAATGATGAAATACAAAATGAATATTATTTTATAAAATTGATTTTCTAAAATTTTGAACTTTTAATTTTATTAATGTTCAAAAATATAAATAAAAATTTTTTATAGGGAAAATAGTATTTTCAAAACAATAAAGACTTTATCTAAAATTAAGTACTATTTTATCAATATGTTTCATTTATGTAAAATAATTAAAATTAATATTTAAAAAATGGTTATTATTATTCATATTACTATGTTTAAGAGCTATATTGTTACAATCATGTTTAAATAACTATATTAATAATATATTTTGGGTTTGTTAAAACTAAGAGCCATGTGTAATGCAAGATAACCCAATGTTGTGTGTAACATAAGATAAACTTGGTGTTTCATTAAAATAAGATTTTAAAGAAATATAATTTATTATAAATAAGAAAAATTAATACATAAGAACTCATAGTGTTACATTATACAATATTAAAATGAATTTCTCCCTTGAAAATCATTACTCTAATACAAACAAATGAGGGTGATTCCATCTTATCATATCCTCATGTTCCAATGTAGCTTCCTAAAACTAGTGGTTTCACCAAAAACCAAATTGACCAATTGATCGTTCTTGTTTTTTAGAATATTCACTTTATGGTATAAAATCTTCATCCATTGTTCCTCATAAGAATGTTCTTAATCCAATTGTATGACCTCTGAGTTCAGTACATGTGAAGGGTCATATATGTACTTCCTCAAGAAAGATAAATTGAACACATTATAGATTTGATAGAGGTTTGGAGGAAGTCTCAAGTAATCGGATACATTATTTATATGATCACCAATATACAGATGGTTTAATTCCCATTTCTTCACAAATATCATAACCTTCTTCTATAAAGAAATTCATAGAAACATCTTGTCACCTACATCAAAATCTAGATCATATTGGAGATTATAAGCATAACTTTTCTACCAACTCTGAGAATCCTTCTCGTGTTTTTGAATGGATTAGCCTTCTCTTACATTTCTACATTTATCTCAGGTCCCAATATAATTCCTTCTCCAAATTCATTTCATCACATTGGAGCTCTACATTTATTTATATGGAGGTCTTCATAAGGATCCTTCTAAATGCTTGAGTTAATGGTATTTTTGTAAGAAAACTATACTATAGGAATGTGTTGAATCCAAAGTGCCTTTGAAATCTAAAGAAAAATATCTCAACATATTCTCTATGCTATTAATTTTTATTTAGACAAACTATCATATGGAGGATGTAATGCCGTGAAAAAACTCAACTTTGAATCATGTGTTCACTAATAAGTTTCCAGAAAATTGAGGTAAATCTCAGATCCCGATCAGACACTATAGAATACAGTACTCCATATAACCTTACCATATCCTTTTTAATGCACGGACCCTAGTTACCCATGTTCTGTGCATTATTACATAACATTGTCATGATACAAGAAATCATGTCCTAAAAAACAGATCAGTTTAGTAGCCTTAGATATAATAGATACATACATAAGTTTTACATTACATTATGAAATGAAAAAGAAACATTGGGAATCCGTAGAACACACTCATATCCGTTATCCTATTCCTGATGGTTGGTCATAATATACTTCTTCACATCCTGGAAAAAATAAAACATAAGAAAGGGGTGACCTTAGATACTCAGTAAGGATAAAAATATAGCAGAAACTTTCATAAATAGGTGTAAACATTTAAGGAAGTTTATAAGTCTAAACAAAATAATTTTAAACTTAAACATTAGCATAATATAGAAAATATAAATCAAATAAATAAATTTAATTATTAACATGGATATTCTACTAGTCGAATAATCACATGTAATATCAATAGCTAATTTCATAATGATGGAACTCATAATGTCGGACATCATAACCACATAGTCAAGGCCTCATACCAAGAATACAAATAATATTTTTTCAACACTTTATTCCAAGACACTAGTTTATCTCATGAGACCTAATGATGCATTGAGGAGCTATAACGGTCTCCACCTCTCACCTACTAAGTCCAATGCATTCCTCATAAGAAAAGGTTGAAATAGAACATAAACATTCATATTACAAATAGAATACAAAATGTTAATAATTTAACCATAAACCCTGAATGGTATAAAAAATAATATATATATAGTCAAACATATCACCAAACCTTCACTAAAATATGGAAGATTGTATCATAAAAAATCAACTTAAAACAAGTGTAAAATTCATCATAAGGATGTTGATGTAGGTGAAATCAAAACTATTTAAGAGAAATATCTCTTTCTATTTTAAAATCATTTTAAAGTCAAATAATTATAAAAGAAGACATTTATTTTGAAAATATTCTTATAACCTTGTAAGGGAATCTTTTAAAGTGTTATAATGGTAGAAAATAGCCGCACCCTATATATAAGTTGAAAAAACATTCTTACTTTAATTTTTCAAAAAAGTCATAATGTACCTTGTTTGGAAAATGACAAAAAGATTCCATTAAAAATATTTTATAAAAATTCAGACAGGGGTATAAATGAATTTCACCCATATTCTAGGAAATAGTAAAAATGTTTTGAAAAACATTTTTAAGAAACATGGATGAGGATAATAAAGAATTCCCAGTAGATGTTTACGTATAAACAACCTCAGATAATAAAGAGATTGTAAAATTAACCAATACCTTGAATTTTTCATTGGTCAAGGGTACGTTAACCTCCTGTATAATATTTATATTTTTGTTATTAAATTATACAATAACCACATACATAAATATTATCTCATACATGATCTTATATTAATTCGTTGTTAATAATATTTTAGTAGTATCATTATTTCAGGTGTTAACTGATTCATTTTCCTTTATATATTTTGTTACATAAGTCATGTTGGTTATGGATAAGATGTATTTTATTCATATACAAAATTATATTAAGCTCTTAAAAATTATTTTAATCATAAAATTAAAGTTATTCTTGAATGGTTATGATGGTGAATGAATCTCATCGCGTTTAATGAGACGGTAATCTGTACGTATGCATGAGTGAAAATATCATTCTATTTTGGGTGAAATCATATGTAATTGGATGGTATATTATATATACAGAATAATTAACATGTTATATTTATTATTTACATCAATTATACTCATTATTATACCCATAAAAATAATATAGTGTTGATTAAAAAACAACACTACAATGTGGAGATGGTAAGCCATACGTACGCACGAATAGTGAATTTTTCATTCGTAGGATGGATAGAATAATTAAGATGGTTGTACCATATTTAATATAGCATAACAGTATGTAGGAGGTACTATATTTATTATTTTGATATGGATACAACAAAGAAATAGGAAGTGGAAGATGAAAATAACTTTGAAAGAGGTGATGAAATAACTACCTCTTCTTCGGGTTCTTCCATTTGAATTGATTAAAAGGGCTCCTTAATTTGGTTTTATGATAATATTAATGACTCTATGTTGATGTGAGGGTATTTTCTAGGATGTTTGAGTAGGTTTTGGCCGATCCAAATGGATTTGGTGGTGTGATTTTGAGAGAAGGGGAAGTACCCTTTTATAACAAAAGGTGAGGGTCACTTTAGAAAAAACATGAAATATTATTTTATTATAAAACATATTCGGTTTCTAATGGCTCGAAATGGATTTATTTCAAGTATAAGGTGGGCATGGGTCGCAATCCTCTCAACCAATAGGTTTTAGAAATTTTTAGGTCACCATATTAACCTTATTATTTGGATTTAATTCTTAGTTAAGTAGTTTGACTATTACCATATCTTCTTGTATTTTTATATTACATGGTTAATAAACTTACTATAAAATGACAATAGAACCTCATGTGGTTTATTAATTACATATTTATCATTATATAAATTCTTTTTCTGAACCTTATATTTTGAGGAATATTATATCATTTAAATAATATAATAATAAATGTCCAAATATTATCCAAGTGGATAAATAATAACAATATTTTTTCCCTAAGGATGATTTTGGTCGAAATACACTTACCCAATAGAATTAGAACATGTGTTCAGGTAATTATAATATCATTTTTACCTTTAATTGCTCTATTTAATTTTAACCGTGGTAAATAAAATTCAAAAGTTACTATTCACCAAAAAATATTTTCACCATATTTAACCACATTTTACTTACTTATATCAATTGTGCTCTGGTAATTTTGAAATTCAATTCACAAAAGTGGTAAAATAACATTTTATCCAATTTTCAAATCTTCCTAGAAGTAGGGTAAAAGACGTTAAAAATATCGATAAAATTTTATATATCTAATCTTATTATTAAATGACTCCAATGAACTTCATTAAACTAATATAGATATTATGTATCAATTTTTACTTTAAAATAAATTTAATTAAATAGTCAGTTTTATGTATTATGCAATATTTTTGATTGTTCATCAAAAATTGAATGTTTTTAGAAAAATACCAAAAATTCACCCTAAGATAATTTTTACATTAAAAATAAAAAAATGAAGTATATTTTACCAAATTAAGTTTTTAGGAGTGTCTAATATTAATGTTACTATTATTCAAAAAAAGGACATAAAAAGTAGTTATTTTAAGAAAATTGTTTTTTTAAATATATAATTATTTTATCAAAACATATACATTTCATTAAAATTATGTTTTATTTTTGTGAAAACATTATAAATAACAATAAAAATTTATTTTTAACTATTAATATCAAAATATTTAATTGATAAATAAATATATCATTTAAATAATTATAATACTAATGTGTTGTTTTGCAGAAACGTAATCTAGCGTATAACACAATCCATGTTGGTGTTCGGGGAAATATAAGTTATTGACTTGCTTTAATGAAATAACTTGCTATGAAATAATGGGATGTTACATTCTACCCTCCTTTAATAAATGGTGTCCTCAAAATATGAAATTGTTCTTCGAAAAGAAATGGTTAAAAATAGAAAATTCCTTTTTGGAAAACCCACATCAGAAATAGGTTTTATAAAATTTAGTCTTAATAAGAGGGAAATGGAAATTAAAAGACCACAAACAAATTAGGATTCAGAATAGGAGAGAATTAGTGTAAATTTGAGACACATAATTACAGGAAAAACAGAAATATTTATAGGGAGTGATTGAGGTCATTAATCACAATCAAGTAAATAGTAAATAGAAAATTGAGGGCATCGAATCCATAAATCTATGATGAATTAAAATCTCATTGGTTCATCAAAACATAAGGTATTAGGATAACAGATTTTATGTTTTATGATCCTTTTCCTAAATTTTATGAATAAATTTCTTCATAGAATAATAAAAAAATACTTGACAAGTAGAGTTCCGTCCTTTAACTAATTTCTACAACAAACTCATATTTCACTCCAAAAGATAATAGAACCCAAAAATATTCTATTTATCCTAATTGTATAGGGTTTCAAAAAATGAATTTATAATTCATATATCAGATAATTTTAAAAAAATATATTATACAAACAAGTACATCACATATTCCAGTGGTAGTTGATGCACCCTTTTCACCCTTCGGTTGCAGTTTCATGTCTCGTGGCCTTTCCAGATGCGACAGGTTGTCACCCGACCATCAGGTTTTCCTTTTTTTTAAAAATCCCAAAAAATATTAAGAAAGTTTTTGAACATAAATCATAGTATCCAATTTCCAAATCAATCCATTCCAACCATTAGAAAAATCCAAAATACGTGTGTCCAAACTCATTGTCCAAAAATTTATAAGGAAGGTCAACATAATATAATGAAGACCTCTTTTTTCCCCATAATAACATGTGATTACCTTCATCATGTATTATCTTAAAATATGGTAACACCTTGAATTACCATAAAACCTTATTTACTGCATTCATGTTCCCTTATTATTTATATAATAATAGATATATTCTTTATATCTAAAAAATTTGAATACTCTAACAATGATGGAATAAACAAAAAATTAATCAGTTCCTAGGTAGTCAAAAATATCTAATATAATTTATCCAAATCAACCATTTATTATTCCAAAGTCACTACCTCAATATCATGGCCTTATTATGGTTTATCTTTCCTTCAACCATGTATTTTCTAAAAATATTAACTTGTTGTTGATTCACTTTTCATAGTACCATATAATCCCAAATCCCCAATGAAATATTACTGCGGTACAATCCTTAATTATTTCCATAATTAATATAACAAGTGTATCATTGATACAACACTCAAATGACATAATTCATTAATAAAAATATATAAACACTAATTATTCCTTCTCATCTTTGGTAGTATCATAACTTGATTATTATCGAATAGCATCATTTTTTGTATACTCTAATTATTGAGACATTGATTAGAATAGTGTCATAACTCCTTGAAGATGAATCATTGTACATTTGAAACTTTTTCTTACCCATGGAATCATGTACTTTGTGTCTTTTTTCTCAAAAATTATAACAAACTTTCATTCACTTAAAGCATTTACCAAGGTGATTCTTTCCACAATTGTCACGTATGGGGAAATCCGCTTTTCCATTCTTACCTTTATCCATATTTCTCTCTACCATCTATTTATTATTTGGCTTCCATTCATATTCATAGGAATCAAGGAATTATTGTCTTATCTTATTAACACATGATATTATTTCCTCATATGATGAGAATATTTGGGAGACTATTTCCCTTATAAATTTTGGCTTAAGGCCCTGAAAGATGTGATCCTTCTTACTCTTTAGATCATGCATATTTCTGGAGTTCTTATTCCTTCTACAGGGCACAATTTTTAATCAATGTCATACACTAGGTTGGTTTTTCAATCAAAATGCATAATTACAAACTTGTAAAATACCTAATGTAAATTTAACTGTTTATGCCTATAATCCATAATCATAAAAATGCTTTATTTGAGGAATTATTTACTCATAAATCCTTTATAATGGTTTGTAAAGAAAATTTGAATAATACAAAGCATATCCCTCAGGATGTCGTAACCAAGAGTGCAGCAAGCCCCCTTGTCGTGCACCAGCTCCCATTGGAGTCTAGCTCAAAGCCGTGTTTTCAGGTTTTACTCCTAGATACATCTGTGACAGTGCCACCTCTACCTTCTCATATCTAGAAATGGATGTATTTCATTGAAAATTTACAAAATCTTTATATTATGAAAATTATAGAAAGTTCTTCTATACTAATCATCAAAGTTTATCTTAGGATAATGTTATATAATTAGAGTTTTTCTAAATCTAGTTTCCAAGGATTTTACTAAACTTCCTCTGATACCAACTATAATTCCTCAATCCTATTTACCCAGAGTTAGTGCATTATTACATTACATTGGCATGATACAAGAATCATGTCCCGATAGACTGATCAGTTTAGTATCCTTGGAAGTACTAGATTCATACATAAGTTTTACATTACATTATGAAATGAAAAATCAATGTTGTGTATCTGTATAACACACTCATATACCTTGTCCAATCCCTACAGGTCAGTCGTAATATACTTCTTCACATCCTGAGAAAAATAAAACATAAGAAAAGGGTGATCTTAGATGCTCAGTAAGGATAAAAATATAGAATAATATTTCATAAATAAGCATAAACATTTAAGGCAGTGTATAAAACTAAAACAAAATCCTTTTAAAATTAAACATCAGTATAATATGGTTAAAATAAATCAAATAATTCCATTTTATTATTCACATTGATATTATACTAGTCAAATAATCACATGTAATATCAATAGATAATTTCATAATTATTGAATACATAATGTTGTACATCATAACCACACAGTCATGTCCTTGTTCCAAGACTACAAATATGATTTTGTCCAGGCCTTGTGATAAAACCCTAGTTTGTCTCATGAGGCCTACCGATGCATTGAGGATCTATAGTGGGCTCCACCCATCACTTACGAAGTCCAATACATTCCTCATATGAAAAGGTTGAAACATAACATAAACATTCTTATTAAAACTAGAATACGAAATGTTAATAATTAAACCATAAACCATAAATGGTATAAAAATAACTCATCCATAGTCAAACATATCACAAAACCTTCAATATAATATGGAATATTGTATCATAATAAATCATCTTCAAATAAGTGTAAAATCTATCAAAGGATGTTGACAGAGAAGATATCTAAACTATTTGAGTGAAATATCTCTTTATATTTTGAAATAATTTTAAAGTCACGTAATTATAAAATAAAAAATTTATTTTTAAAATATTATTATAATATTTTAAGGGAAGCTCCAAATATTTTATAATGGAGGAAAATAGTCACACCGGCCGTATAATTTAAAAAAACATTCTTACCATAATTTGTCGAAAAGGCAATAAAGTACCTTTTTTGGAAAATGATGGAAAGATTCCTTTAAAAAATTATAAAACGTAAAAAAGGGTATAAATTACATTAACCCATATTCTAGGAAATATTAAAAATGTTTTAAAATGCAATTTTAAGAATCATGGATGAGGATGATAAAAAATTCCCAGTAGATGTTTACGTATGAACAACCTTGGATAATAAAGAGATTGTAAAATTTACCCTTACACTGATCTTTTCCTAGGTCGAGGGTACGTTAACCTCCGATATAGTTGTTAAATAGTTATTATTAAATTATACAAGAACCAAATACATAAATATTATATCATATATGATCTTATAATATTTCTTTGTTAATAATAATTTAGTAGTATCATTATTTCGGGTGTTAATTGATCCATTCTACTTTAAAAATTTTGTTACATAAGTCATATTGGTTATGGATAGGATGTATTTTATTATTATATATAATGATATTATGTTCTTATATATTATTTTAATCAAAAAATTGAATTTATTCTTCAATGGTTACGATGGGGAATGAATCTCAACGCGTTCGTGGACACGGTAATCCGTACGTATGCACGAGCGACAATATCATTCTATTGATGGTGAAATTGTATGTAATTGGATGGTTTATTATATATACAGAATAATTAACATGTTATATTTATTATTTATATCAATTATACTCATTATTATACCCATCTAAATAATGAAGTGTTGAATAAGAAACTTCACCACGACGTGGAGACAGTAATCCGTACGTATGCACGAATACTGAATTTGTCATTCATAGGATGGATATAATTATTAATATGGTTGTACCATATTTATAATAAAATCACAGTATGTAGAAGGTACTGGATTTATTATTTTGGTATGGATACAAAAAATAAATAGGAAGTGGAAGAAGAAAAGAACTTTGAAATAGGTGATTAAATAATTACCTCTTCTTCGGGTGCTTCCTTTTGAATGGATCAAAAGGGATCCCTAGGTTGGATTTTTAATAAAATTAAGGACTATAGGTTTAATTGAGGGTATTTTTTAGGATATTTGAGTAGGTTTTGGCCGATCCAAATGGCATTGGAGGTGTGATTTTGAGAGAAGAGGAAGTACCCTTTTATAAGAAAGGTGAGGGTCACTTTAGAAAAAGCTTGAAATATTATTTTATTATAAAATCATATTCTATTTATAATGGATATAAATGGATTTATTTCGAGTATAAGTTTGGGATGGGTCTAAATCCACTCAACTAATAGGTTTTAGAAAACTTTAGGTCCCCATATTAACCTTATCATTTATATATAATTCTTTGTTAAATAGTTTAACTTTTACCGTGTCTTCTTGTGTTTTTATATTACATGGTTATTAAAATTACTATAAAATTCCAATCAAATCAAAATTGGATCATTAATTACATATCTATCATTATATATGTTATTTGTATTAACCTTCTATTTTTAGGAATATTATATCATTTAATAATATAGTATTTATTTTAAATACTCATTTATGTCAATTTTGACACTATTTAGTATTTGGTTTCTGTAGAAGTCAAAAAAAAATTTACTTCAAAAAAAATACCTTAAATCAACCCTAACATGTCATATTAACCTTTAAAATTCTTTTAATTCATCTAAATCTTCAATTTAAATTTATTTTAGTTTTTATAATATCAATTATTTTAATCTTTCATTAATAAGGTAATTACTACATCATCATTGTGTCATAAATAAATTTACTTATTTAATATATAAAAATTATAAATAAAATACCATGATGTATTAAATTTTTTTTATATTTTTAATGAATATTTATAGTCGAATTTATATTTTGTATAACGCTATATTAAAAATGGTTTACTTATTAAACATTGAATTTAACACTTTTAACTCGTCTTTAAATAAAATAATAATAAATGTCATAATCTAATCCAAGTAGATCAAAAAGAATCATATATTATTCTTAATGATTATTGTTTTCAAAATAAACTTATCCAATAGAATTAGGACATGTGTTGGGATAATTATAATATCATTTCTACCTTTAATTACCCTATTTACTTTTAACCGTGGTAAATAAAATTCAAAAGTTACTATTGACCAAAAATTATTTTCTACCTATTGAACAAAATTTTACTTACAGATATCAACTGTGTCTCTTGTATTTTTGATATTCAATTCATATAATCGGTAAAATTACATTTTATGCAAATTTGCAAATGTGCCTAGAAGGTGGCTAAAAGGCGTTAAAAAGTTATATAAAATATTATATATCTAATCATAATATAAAATGACTCCAATGAATTAAGTTGGAATAATATAGGCATTATGTATCTATTTTTACATTAAAATAAATTTAAATTAAAATAATAATTATTTAAATAAAAAGTTTGTTTTATGTATTATGTTGTATTTTTCTCTATTCATCCAAAATTGATTTTTTTTAGAAAAATACCAAAATATCACCCTAAGATAATTTTTATATTCTAAATCCAAAAATGAAGTCTATTTTACCAAATAAAATTTTTAAGAGTTTCTAATATTTATTTTATTATTATTCACAAAAGGACATAAAAAGTAGTTCTTTTAAGAAAATAGTTTTTCAAAATATTTAACTATTTTAGAAAAACATATACATTTCAATGTAAAAATGTTTTATTTATGTGAATATTTTATTAATGATAATAAAAATTTAGTATTTACTGTTTATATCACAATATTTAATTTATAAATAAATATATTATTTAAATAATAATAATCCCAATGTGTTGTTTTGCAGAAACCCAATCTGACGTATAACATAGGCCAAGTCGGTGTTGCGTGCAGTATAAGATATTGAATTAAATTAAATATATAAATTACTATATAATCATGGGGTGTTACATCCTTAATGTTTATCTTGTAAAAATGATCCATAGTTAATTATTCTCTAATAGTGATGAAGTGTGTCGACTTTGAAGGGTTAACGACTACAACCCGTATAGTATTATTCCCTTTAAACATTTTTAGGAGTCCAACAACAAAATACATGGTGATGTTTCCCATTTACATTCTATTATGGTTAATGTATTTAACATTCCCATATACTTTTTTTCAGTCTTAATATATAGACATACCAAGAACCAAGATACAATCCTTATGATATCTCTCTTCAGGTAATCCCACCAGAATTACTCCTTTAAATCCCTATAACTTTTCATACATCCATGATGAATATAGAATGAAGAAATATTATTTTCCTCTAAAAAATCCATCTTTATTTATGGTGTATATGGAACATATAAACAACTCCTAAACCTTATAATTACATCATGGTCAAGGTTGAAATCTTGAAAAAAATTAACCTCATTTTTCAGTTTAATATCTGCCTTATGTGTCCATTTAATATTCACTTGGATATATGGTTTAACATTCAGTTGAGAAAGATACTATTTTCCCCTTCCTTCAATATTTCCAAATAAATACTTTGTAAATCTAGAAAAATTTTATTTTTTATCTTCCTCAGTGATAATCTAGCATGATCATTTAGACTCCAAGCATCGGCCACCTTGTTCGCTTTCGAAATGTGGAAATGTATTGAGCAGTCACAATATTTAATCATCTCTAACCATCATATATGGAACATATTCAAATCTTTCTATTTTAATATATACTATAATATTTTTTTATTAGTATATATATCACACTTTTCTCCATAGAGATAATGCCTCAATATCTTTAATGAAAAAATTACTACAACTAACTCCAAATCATGAGTTTGGTAATTTTTCTAAGGAATCATCAATTATCATTAGGAAAAGGTTATAACCATGTAATTTTATATAATAATTAATCTTGATCCCTTTTTAGATGAATTAAAATAGATAAAAACCCCTTCTCCACTATAAGTTAATGTAAGAACAAGTGTGCTGTCAAATCTTCTCGTCAGTTCCTTGAAATTTTATTCAAATTCTTCTTTCCAAAGGAAATTATCTCCCTTATAAGTTAACCTGGTTAGAATATTAGATATTTTTGACAAATTATCCACAAAATGTTAATAATATCTAGCTAAACCAAAAAAACTATAGATCTCTGTCACCAAGGTTGATATGGTTCAACATTTAATAGCCTCTGTCATTGATAGATCTACTAATATACCCTCTCTCGAGATTATTTGACAGAAAAATGATATCTTGTACACCAAAAATTCACAATTTTTCATTTTTTCATATATGTTTCTTTCCTTAGGGTATTTAGTATAATTATCATATCATTTTTTTTTATTCCTTCCTCTTTGAATATATAATAATATAATCTATAATGACCACCACAAAATAATCAAGGTAAACTCTAAAGACTATTTTCATTAAATCCTTAAAGATAGTAGGGGAATTAGTAATATTGAAAGGAATCACTATATATTCATAGTTTCTATACATTATAAAAAATTCCATCTTGGGTATATCCTCCTTATTGACACTCAATTGATGATATATAGAATGAAGGTCAATCATGGAAAAGTATTGAGCTCTAAATAGTTGATCAAATAAGTCATCAATATGGGGAATAGGATACTTGTTCTTATTGTTGACCTTGTTCATCTCCTAATAAAAAACACAAAGTCACATTAATGAATATTTCATTCTAAAAAAAAGAACAGGTGCACCCCAAGGTGAAACACTTGGCTGAATTAATCCCCTGTCAAGGTTTTCCAAGAGTTTCATCTTCAATTCCATCAACTCAAATGGGGCCATTCTATATGGAATATTTGAAATTGGTGTGGAAGTAGGTATGAGTTCTATTGAGAACACAAATTTTCATTTTTGTGGAATCCATAGCCACTGTTCCAGAAAGACATCAAAAAATTCAGGCACAACAGGCACATCATTGATGTCATGTTTTTTCCAACAATTTGAGATAAACAGCCCTCTTGAATGGAAATTATGACCCATACAATGGATGTGATCTCCATCAGATGTTCAAACTTATCACCGCATTGATAAATGATCATAGGATGGTTTGAAATATCAAAGGTTTCTTCCCATCTATTACAATTAACATGGGATTCTTATAGATAAATTCAATCCATTCCCAACATAACATCAAATTTAACAAGAGTAAGAATGAATAAAATTATAGGAAGAATATTCTCACCAACATCAAACAGAGATGAGTCATATACATGAGGTAAAATCATCATACCATTACATGTTTTCAGTAATAATTTTATACCTAATCATTTGGGTTGTATCTTGATACCCCTAGAAAATTCTTTAGATATGAAAAAAATGGGTTAATCCTAATTCAAATTTGAAATTAGTTGCTCTAGAGTGGATGGTATGTGAACCTTTCACCACTTCATTATATCACACCTTGATAAAAATAGTGATCATATGAGATTTACCATTGTACCTCATCATTAGATTTTACTGTCATCAATCATCATCATTAACCTTCACGTTTGTGAATTGGTTAGTATAGAGACCCAAGACTTTTATACATATTATTTCTTGATATTTAACATAATTAACCATCAAATTATAAGCCAGTGATAATAAAGTCTCATGTATTTGGATGATTAGGTACATAAAACTATAAAAATGGAAATATAATAAAACATATTTATTTGAATCATCCATAAATAGATTCTATCTTGTATTGAACTCCTTCATTTTCCTAAGATAACCTAGGGAATACATGAACAAAATGGATGAGCTAAAAAGCTTAGAAAGGGTATAATCATTGGAGTAAAGAAAAGAACATGGGTTAAATGGGATAATATAATGACACAAAAAGGTATGGATCATGAATAAACATAATAAATAATAACATATAGAGTATGGGTAAATGTAATCATGTAATCATAGGATTGTGGAAACAACACAGAACATGATATAAGCATGATTCAAGGCTAACATCCAAGACCATTTCACTTGGAAGATAATGTCCAATAATGGAATCAAGTTCATTCCTTATCCCAAAATTAAGTCTCATACAACTAAACATTACCCAATGCATTGGATCACTATTTAGGCACACCCATCATGTAACATCTCAACCCCAGTTTCCCAGATCCAGTTAATTAATTTATTACATTGACATGATTACATGGAATAAAATCCCGAAGTAATGAATAGTTTAGTAGTTTTTCAAAACTAAAACTTACTTATGTTTAACATTAAAACATTAAAGTAAAACAATTTATAACTCCTTTCACAACATCCATATCTCTTAAGTTATCCCTATATGCCATTTATAATACACTTCTTCACAACCTTGGGAAAAATAAAACATGTGAATGGGTTCAGCTCAGATGCTCTGTAATGTTAAAAAATACAATATAAGTTATCATAAACATAAACATTAGGCATGGGGAATAACTAAAAACACATGCCTTAAAATTAAACTTGAACTGATTATAGCTGTAATAAGATCTTAATAAATAATGCCACAATAAATCACTACCATGGGTATTTTACTAATAGAATAAACACATGAAAATTCAATTATGTGATTCATAGTGACGTAACGCATAATGCGGGACATCATAACCATACCATCAAGGCCTCATGCCAAGACCATAAAAACCCATTTTGTTAAGGCCTTATGTTAAGATCGTAGTTAGTCTCATTAGGCCTACCGATGCATCAATGCGGTATCACGGGACCCACCCATCACTTTCTAAGACCAATGAATTCTTCATATTAATGGGGTTAACATAATCAATATATACATTCATTTTTAATATATCATATGAAATGTAAATACTTTCTCTAATCATTGTACATAAACACTAACCATTTAGAGTAATATGGTGAATGGTATCAAGACATCACATCTATAATCAAACTAATTAATAAATCCTTCACCAAAATTTTTCATTTGAAATCATAAGAGATACAACTCAATTAACTATAAGATTCAACAAGGATTTTGACATAGATAACATACTTTTAAATGATACCATTGAAAATTTCTTAAGGGAATAATCCTTAAACATTCCAAAGTGTCCCATAGCACCTTGAAACATTCAAATCATAATCCATCAAATATAATTAGAATTAATAGACTCTTGATATGATATACCAAAGCTAATTACATACACAACATTCATTTAATAATTGGTGAACAAGGCACACATCTCATAAAAGTTAAATTGAGACGAGAAAAAACCTTTTTACATAGGAATGAAGAGTTATTTAGTATTTTTTATGAAATAAGATTTTTAAATGGTTATATCGCATAAAAGAAGAGGTAAAACATTGAAATTATATACTATGTATAAATTTTGTCCCACTGAAGTGAAATCATGTAAAAATAGTTTTTAAAGAAACATTAAAAATAAAACATTTTAGTGAAATTTTAAAAAGATATTAAAGAGATTTTAAAACAAAAAGGAAAGTTTTCATTCATAAGACCATAAAAAACAAAGATGTTTTTTCATGTTAAAAATTTTGATTTTCAAAAAATAATAGTTTATTAAAATATAATACACATTGCACTTGAAAATAGGTAATAATTCAAGAAGTTCCTTTGAAAAGATATTGTTTATTGGGAAGCATTTTTTGAATGATCCGTTAAACAAATATGACTCCGCATTAAATAACGAATAGTTATGATTGTTACATATATATATATATAATTCAAACTGAATTTCTTCGGATTATTAAATAATAAATAATAAATAATAATAATTTCATTGAGGTAAGTAGAGAAAAAGAGTAACCTTAATGAAAATGAAGGTTTGGGAAGAAATCCCTAACCACTTTGTAATCAGTCGAATGATATGCCGTAAAACTAATAATAATAAAATGATACATTTAATACCATGAAATTAAAGATAATAATGATATGATAAATAAATTGTAAGTATAAATAAACCATAAATAATTAATATTAGTAAATAATGAATGTCTCATAAAATTGGAAGTAAGATGAGGAAACCCTTACCTTAATTCTGATGATGTTCTCCACTTGAACTTAGTGTGCTGGATAACCAAATAAAATTCAATAATTAATTTTTCCATAATCTATTATTTATTTAATTGATTCATTATAGCCTTATTGATTTCATTCATGTTCTTATTTATTAGTTAAATAGGTTCAATTTTATTGTTTGAGAGTGTTTTCTTCCTTGGTATTCATGATCGGTTTACTTATATACATTTAAGGATAAACATGTAATATGAGAATGGTTGTACATAATGGAACATTTATTTTATATGTTAACAAACATAATATTTCATGTTTATATAATTCATTTTATTTTTGAAAATGAAGATGAATTGTTATATAAAACTTCAATGATAATTTTTTGGGTTAATTGGTGTTTTTTTATCACAATGAACTCATTTTCATTTAAATTTTTTTTATCATGTGTAAAAATAGATAAAAAACTTTAAATGACTTATAATACATACATAATATTAATTTTCAACCATAATTTGGTTCCTTTCCTATAATTGAATATGGTAATAGAAATTGAAAACCCATTGTCCTTGAATGTGATAAATTAACACATCTAAGATAGTGTTTTCATTTCTAGTATAAAATAATTGGATAATAGATATGATGATGAAATATTAAATTATAAAAAAAATATTAAACTAAATTTATGGTACTAGCGATATCATAATATTTGGATTAAAGGAGGTGAGGAAATAATTAGAAAATAAAGGAACACGAAATAAAAGAAAAGTTGAGAAATCCCTTACGAAAATTCACCTGCCTAACAGCATTGCTTAAATATTCATAAAATATTTTGATGAGAGAAAAGGGTTATATAATAATTATTACATAATATGGAATGGTGATATATAATTACATATCCCAACATAATTCAATTGAAATTAAAAGAGAATAGCATAAAAAGAGTGATTGAAAAACTGAAGGGTGATAGATTACCTTACCCTGTAGAGTAACTCCTAAAACATGATGTTTGGGACCTTGGGGGATTTATTACACCATGGGAGTTCTTAAAAAGAGTAAAAAATACCATATCATATAGGTAGATGAATTTTTAATGACATAAAACTAAGGAATGGGTTGGTATTTATAGTAAAAGAGAGGGAGTTTTTTATTAATTCCCAAGGACACCTCATTAGTTGTATTTTCAATACCATGGGCTTCACCATGGTATTTTTCCATGGTATTGGCCACTTAAGATACCTAATATCATATTTTTTCTAATAAATATTCAATAATAATTATTACATCATGACTACATAAATAATGATATCATTAAACATACCAAAAACTCAAAACTATATTTTTATTATTCACAAAAACTAAAGTATTTTATAAAATTATCATAAAATCAAATTAACCTAATATCAATGTTATGAATTCAAAAATAAAATTTATTTTATCATCATAATTCACTAAATATTAAAATTTTAACTTTTATCTATGAAAATACTTATTTATTAGAAAATAATAGCGAACATAGAATGCATAGTGAACTTTTCGACACTTAAAAAATTAAATTATTTTATAATTTTTAATTAAAGTAGAGTGTTTTGATAATACTATTTAATTATTATAAAATTAATAAAATTGTATTTTTATATAAAAAAATTTAAATCTCTAGGAAATGTATAATTTTTAACTAAAATATCAATCCATAAAATTTGACATATTTTTTAGAAAAACTAAACACTAAACAAAAATGATGCAACAACAAATTTATTTAAACTTTCTAAGGTGAGGTTACTACTCCATTGGTTATATTACTATTCGTAATGGTAAGTTACTATTTATAAGGGTAAGTTAATATTCACCAAAAATTATGTTTGTCTTATAAAAGTCTAAATATCTTACTAAATTCAACATTGTATGTCAGTTTTTCAAAATGAAAATCATAGAGGTAGGAAAATTATGTTTACTAGCTTGGTTATAACAAAGTGGTGTTTTTTAGAGACTCAATGTTTCATTATTTAAATATTAAATTTATTTAAAAATCCTTTGGGTGTTACAAATCATAACATTTTCATGAATATTTGTTCTACATGAATAATCATATATAATTAACCAAACAAAAACATATGGGTTCCCAATGAAAAGAATTGTGTTTCATAATCATATCAAAAGGCATAACAAAAGAGAATATCATAATAGTTTCCATGAAATAAAGGATTTAAATCATTCATGGACATTCTTATGTTAAAATAGGAAAATATCATGATAAGTTAATTCAAACTAATGTAAAAACATGTCAAAATACTGTTAAAAGAAACTTTAGAAATGAAACATTTTATTTCCCTCTAATGAAAATATTAAAGACCATTAAATCATAAAAGGAAAAATATTTTATATACCACAATAAATGAACCCAGATATTTTTTTATGATAAAATGGGTGATTTTAGAAAAATAATGGTGGCTTAAAATAGATTATAGAGGGAACTTTAAAACATGTAAGAAGTCGATAAATTCCCTTTAACTGGTCTTGCATATCAGGAAGAATTGAGAAGAGAACCTTTTTAAAACATGTAATTTCTCATAAAAGAATGATTTAATGCGATGGATACATGAGTTTCAAACATATAAATATAATTTATAATAATTATAGTAAAATAAATAAGATTTATATTTTGTTAAAGCGAGAGAAAACGTAACCCGAATGAAAAATTATGGTTTGGAAAGAATCACTTACTTTATGTCTGAAAGTGTTATGAACTTGATCTTAATATCCTGGATAATAAAATTAAATCCAATAATTAATTAATTAATAACATTATATACATTTATTTTATTAATTATTATTTTATTAAGTTCATTTGAGACCTTTTTGATGAGTTATAAAATACAATTTCATCATTTGGGAGTGTTCGTTTCATTAGTTTTCATGACTGGTTCACTTGTATAAATGTTGGAAATGTCATGTGAAAAGGGAATTTATATATAGAATTGAAGTTATATTTTATTAATTAAAAACTATAATATTTAATGGTTAAATAACTCCTTTGGTTATTTGGGGTCAGGATGCATCATTACACAAGACATTCATGGTAATCGTTTAGATTATGTTGGCAGTTTTTTTATCCTCACTAAATAGTTTTGTTTCATTATTAATTATTTTGTATAAAAGATTTTTACAGAACATAAAAAGGGTTATAAAATAAATTTAAAATTTTTATATCCATTATAATTATCTTATGTCCAACCATGAAGGAGGAAAATGAAAATGAAAACATTTCGTCCGGAAAGGAGATAAATCAATACCATAGATATGATATTTTCATTTTTAGAATAAAAGGAAGATGAGAAGAGACTTGATGGTGTATTTTGAATTTATATAACAAACTTAGATATTATATATGATACTATAGTTATCATGAATGTTTTTATAGAGTTATTGAGGAGAAGAAAATAAAATAAAATAAATTGAGATGGAATTAATAGAAAAGGAAAGAAGTTTTTACCTCATGAATTCTTCTCTATGAGAAACTCCGTAGAGAAATTGGTTTTGGTCTTTTTTTGGGAGAAAACCCTCTGGTATGTGGGTAAGAGAATTTAGAATAGTATTGAATATAATATTTATAATATTAAAGGCATTAAGAGGTGTGAGGTGGAGAGGTGGAAAGGGGTGGTATTTATAGTGGAGGAGAGGGGTGTTTTTTCATTATTTTATTCATTAGTTTATTATTTTAGCTTAAGACTATGAATATTAAGGATTAATGTGACTAAGTACAAAAAAATATTTAATTTTAGTTAGAACTAATTTTGCATAAATAGTCGAAATATCATTCACGACAGAATAATTCATGTATTTAGCTTATACTGTAAATTATTGTATTCCACTATTCTCCAAAAATTCAACTATTTTTGAAAAATCCAAAAAACTCAACTCATCCATTTTTAGACATTTATAATTCAAAATTAGACTCTGATTTATGAAAATAATATTCTAAATAAGAAAAAATTATTTTTTATTTAGAATCATCATTTATTTGAGAAATACCAATTTTAAATTTATAACTGATTATATAACACTTTAAAAAATTAATTAAGGTTTCCAAAAATTATATTATAATAATAAGACAAAAATAATAATTGATGAATCTATTTTATGAAAATAAATTTTCTTCTAAATCATTATATTAATTATAATATTGTAAATAAACATTTACATTTCACAAAAATACCAAGACTTAATTTATGTTTTTCAAAACATGTATTTATATATAATATGATATAATTATATTTTATTTTCATTTATAAGATACCTAAATTTTATTTATACTTTCATTGGTGAGTTGACAATTCTATTGGCTGGTTAACTATTCATAAGGTTCATATTACTACTCCTACGGTCAAGTTACTATTCCATTGGTATAGTTTCCTTAATTTCTGAAAAATACATTTCTTTCATTACTTATTAATTTATAGTGTTTGTTTTTTCTTCATTATGATATTTTATGTGACTTATATTATATTACCTAATTATAAGAATGGAAACTTTATTGATTGAATTATTGGTTATTACATTCACTCCCCCTTATGAGATTTCACCCCCAAATTGTTTTTACACTATAAGCTGAAAACATGTGAGGGTACTTATCCTTTATTACTTCCTCTCATTCCCATGTCGCCTCTTCGTACTTATGCTTCTACCATAGTACTTTGACCAGGTGTGTATTCTTACTATGTATAACTTTATCTCTATGGTCCAAGATCTTCACTAGATTCTCCTCATATGAGATATCATTCTTCTACTTTACCACCTCTGAATTTAGTACATATAAAGTATCTGTTATATACTTCCTTGAGAGGGATATGTGGAATACATTGTGTACTTTAGATATTGCAGGTAAAAGTTATAGGCTATATACCACAACTCTAACATGATCAAGGATATCAAATAGGGAAATGTACCTTGAAAATATCTTTCCTTTATTCCAATATCTCATGATCCTCTTCATGGATATATGTAGAGGAATACCATATTTCTAACCATAAACTCTAGTTCTCATTAGCAATTATCTACATGGCTCATCTATTGACTTTGGGGTACCTTGATGTGTTGGTGAATGAAATTCACCTTTTCAATCATTTCATCATCTATTTCATCTCCTAGTAGCTTATTTTAATCAACTTTATCCCAGCATATCATTGCTCTACATCTTTTCCTGTAAAAGGGCTTTATATGGATCTATTTGATACTCGAGTGGAAATTGTTGTGGTATGAGAACTCAAACAGAGTGAGATGTTGGTCTCATCGTCACTTCAAGTCCATAGAACATGCTATCAGCATGTATTCTAGTGTTTGAATAGTCTATTTAGATTTGACATTAGTTTGAGAATGATAATTCATTCTGAAGTGCATCTCAGTGTTTAAATCATGTTGCATAATTTTACAGAACATGGAGGATAATCTAGAATCCTGATTATATATAATTGATAGTAGTACTTCATGCAGCCTCCCAACATCTCTGATGTATATCTATGAAAATTTATCAATTGATAAGTCCTATCTAATTGAGGTAAAGTGAGAAGTATTTGTGAACAATCCACAAAAACATATATAGTATTTTTTCATTGGATTTCTTTTAAAGTCGAGTGCCAAAGTCCCTGGTGATGTTTTCCCATTTCTAGGTTGGTATGGGTAATGGTTTGATCATTACCTTAGATCTTTTCCTTTTTTACATAAATTTTCGAGACACCAGGAACATTGATATATATTTAATGATCTCCTTCTTTATATTTCCCCACATATAGTGCTCTTAGATATCTTGATAGATCTTTGTGCTACATGGGTGAATAGAGAAGGTTGAGATTTTTTCATCATTTAGAACCTCTTTCGTTGTCTTAAGATAATATGACATACATAGTCTTCACCCAAATACCATGAATCCTTTCACATCCATTTTTATCTTTCATGATTTTTTATTTCTCATGGATTATAGGTTCATCTGAATTCCCACAACATTTGTTTGAGAATCCATTATTTTCTGAATGTGGAATAGTTTAGAAATCACGGAGAAAGGATTTATGATGTTCCTCATTTAATGATTCCCATGTCCATCCTTTTAAAATATATAAAGATTGGATCCTTCTAAATTTTCATCAATGGTAAAGATGCAGGATCATTTCTACTTAGAGAATCTATCACTTTATTTTTCTTTCCAAGATATTAGTGGATTGAGAAGTCATAATGTTTGATGAGCTCTAACCATATTTTTTGGATCATATTAAGATCTTTGTTTTTGAATATATATTTGAGGCTCTTATTATCAGTATATATCTCAAAATTATCCCCAAAGGGATAATTTCTCCATATTTTAAACATAAACACCACAATTTCCAACTCCAGATCAGGCATGTGATAGTTTTTCTCATGAATTTTCAACTTCTTATGCAATCCCTTTGTCATTTTTCTTCAATACATAGCCTAGTCACTTCTTTGAAGCATCATTGTGTACCAAAAGGAGTTCCCCAATTGTTGGTAGTGTGAGAACTAGTGCAGTGATAAGCCTCTTTTTCAACTCATTGAAGCAGACGTCACAATCACTAGTCCAAACAAACTTCACTCCCTTTGAAGTCATCTTTGTTATTGGGTTTGACAATCATGATAAGTTCTTTACAAATTTTCGGTAATACCCAACAATATGAAGGAAACTAATGATCTCTATTACACATGTTTTCATGGGACACTCTTTGATTTTCTTTGTCTTGGATGGGTCCACAAATATTCCTTTACTGGTGATAATATTCCCCAAGAATGATACTTACTCCATTTATAACTCACATTTAATATACATTTTATCACGTTTCTCCCTTCACAAAGTCTTAAACATAGTATTAAAATGCTCCCCATGTTCCTATTTTCCCTTAGAGTGTATCAGAATATCATTAAAAAAGACTACCAAAATTTTTTCTAATTAAAATATAAAGACTATGTTCATTAAGTCCATTAATATTTTTGGAGCATTAGTGATTTTGAACGGCATCACAATGAACACATAGTGACCATACCATGTTCAAAATGAAATCTTGGGAATATATTCCTCCTTAAACTTCAATTGGTGATATCCTGACTAATGTTATGGCTTTGATAAATACTTAGAACCATATATATGATTGAAAAGGTAATTTATATGTGGAATGGGATAATTGTTCTTTATCATGATTTTTTTGATTTCATGATCAATCCTTCATCTTGACAAAGAAGACTGGTGCACCACATGGTGAAGCACTTCGGCATTAAAAACCCTTATCTGGATTCTATTGTGAATACTTATTCAGTTCCTCAATGGTGTCCATTCAATAAGGAGTCTTTGATATTAGAAGATATCTGGGTATAGGTTCAATTGGGAACTCAACCACCCAGTTAGGAGGAATACCAAGAAATTATTCAAGGAACACATTAGTGAAGTCCCTCACAATGATCATGTCTTCAAGTATGATCCTCTCTATCATATCAATCATTTGATCTATATATGGTTTCTCATAATGAAATAATATCCACAATTGAGATAACGATTATTATGGAGAATTATCTTACTCCTTACACTTATATATAATTGGAGGATTCCTCAAGATGTGAATAGTGATCTCCCATTCCAAAAATTCAATGTTGGTTTTGTATAAATATATCTAATTAATGCCCAATATAGAATCAAACTTCACCAATGACAGTAAGACAAGATTTTTTGGGAGGTTGTTTCCATAAACATTAATTGGGTATGAGTTATATATGTTGGATGTAATAATTTCCACATTTTTCTTCATAGATAACTCAACCTCCATATTTGGAGGTGGTGTTTGAATATTTCTACTAAACTTGAATGTTATGAACGAATTCATAGAACCTAAATCAAATAGTACATTTTCAATTCTTGATTGAATAACCAGTGTATTTATCACCACATCATTATTGGGATCCACCACAGTAGTAGTGATAGCATATTCCCTATTTCCTTATAGTTTTTTTTGATTTCCTCCAATAACCCTAGGGTTAGGGAAATGGATTGTATAATTACCATTTCCTTGTATTTTAAACACTTCACTATAGGGTGAGTGTTGAAATGAACTTTTATTTCTTCTTCCACATTAGTATGATTCTTTATATTACTTCAACATTTATTATCCATATGCCCATATCTTCAACATTTGAATCATCTATTAGTATCCTTAAACTAGTTTTTAGGATTATTATTCCCATAATTTTGACACATTGGATGTTGGTTCATTTTTCAATCATGGGATTTATCTGTTTATCCACCCATAATTGAACTCTATTTTCCTCTTTCTTCACTAGACCCATGAGACCACTGAGAGTCTCTAATCTATATTTTAACCTTAAGGGAACAATAGAAAATATCCTCATAATTATTGAAGTATTAAATTTCCTATTTTTTTATAGACCCAAATTTAGGCCTCTAAAGAAGTGATTGACATTTCTTTTGGAGTTCAAGACAAATCCATAGGCATAACATTCATGTCTTGTGATGTTTTTCATGTATGATCCAATATAATTTTCTTCCTTTTACTTTAGTATGAGGAACTTCCATTCCATCTTAAGAGGGAGGGTTTAAAGAATATATTTATAGAAAAATACTTTTCATGAAATCTTCTCCTTCCATGGAATCAATATTCACCTTAGTCTTTTTGTTCTTGATCAATGTCCACCAATTATCATCTTCCCAAACAAAGTGATATACCTCCAGCATAACTTTCACTTATTCTAATCACTAGAGGATATAGAATGTCTTTCAATGGAGTTAATCTATTATTCTGTTATGATGGTATCATAATATCCAAAAAATATGGGAGGCCTTCTTCACATGAAGGATTTAACCATAACTTTCTCTTTCTTAGAAAAATGATGGTGTTCCACTTGATTCCAATTATTATTTATAACTTGATCCTATTGAGAAAGTAATATTAGGAATTTTTGAGAAATCCTTCCCATCATACTAGACATATCGTTAGGGAAATCATAACATCGCCTACCACATTTATTGATGGAATGTGTTCTCCTATTTCCATCCATTAACTATGAAAAATAAAGTACAATTATGGGGCTTGAATACATAGCAAATAAGAATATAAAAAATAAAACATATAAGGATAAACCTATAAATAAAAATTACATCCAACCTTTTGATACACTAATTATCAATAAAATTTATCTATAATGGTAGAATTATCCATGATTTTAAGAATAATTAACCATCAAATTACAAGCCAAGGATCGTAAATTATACTGTCACTGGATGATTAGGTACATCAAGCTGAAAACAGGAAAATAGAATAAAATGTCGTTATTTTAATTATCTGTTAAGAGATCCTATTTTCATTGATATGTAGC
The DNA here is from genome assembly GCA_963277665.1 of Viscum album. NCBI lineage: Eukaryota > Viridiplantae > Streptophyta > Magnoliopsida > Santalales > Viscaceae > Viscum > Viscum album. The sequence continues at coordinate 478,424,928 of OY728130.1, read as the reverse complement.
ATATTAATGGAATAACTTGAGGAATACATGAACAAAAGGGATGAGCTAAAACCCCAATAATGTTATAAACATAAGAATAAAGAAAATTACATGGGTTAGAGGGCATGAAATGAGGACATAAAAAGGCATCAATAATGAATAAATATTAGGAATCATAACATGTAGATCATGGGAACATGTAATCATGTAATCATGTAATCATATGAATGTGGAATATATACGGAATATTACATATGAATGAGTCAAAACTAACTACTAGGACCATTGCTCATGGTTAGGTTCAAACCTTATCCCAACATGACATATCAGGAGACAAAACATTACTCAATTAGTTGTAGAGATAACTATAAACAACCATCATAAAATATTCATTAATATTTATTCAATATTAAGAATCATACATAATGAATCAAAGATAAACATAAGGGTAACCCATGGAAAAAATTGGGTATCATAATTTTGTCAAAAGAAATAAAAAAGGGAATATCATAATGGTTTCCATAAAATAATGGATTTAAATAATAAATGGACATTAATATGGTAATATTTTCATAGATAATGATAATTTATGTCAGACTAAATTTGAAATTTTTTAAAAAATTTATTTGATGAACTTTAGAAATGAAACATTTTAGTACAATTTAATAAAAATATTAAATAGCATTTAAATTGGAAATGGAACAATCATTTATATAAAACCAGAAATGAACCAAGATATTTTTTCATGAAAAAATAATTTATTTTAAAAAAAAATGGTGGATTAAGAAATATTATGTATTGTGCTTGAAATTGGGTAAGAAATATGGAATTTCTATTTAACTAGGTTTACTTATTGGGAAGAATTGAGAATGGAACTTTCTAAATCATGTATTTCCCTATAAACTAAGGATGAAATGAAATGGATAAATGATTTTTAAACAAATAAATTGAATTTATTAGAATTATATAAAAATAAAGAAGAGTTACATTGGGATAAAGAGAGAGAAAATGTATCCTTGAGGAAAAAAATGAAGGTTCAGAAAGAATCCCTTACCTTTGGTCTAAAAGTGTTATTCACTTGATATTAATTTCCTAGATAATAAAATTAATTCCATTAATTAATTAATTATGAAAATTTTCTACATTTTTATTATTTTTTATAATTTTATTTACATTTATTGCCTTTTTGATGAGTTATAAGATATAATTTCATCATTTGGGAGTGTTCGTTTCATAGGTTTTTGTGAATGGTTCACTTGTATAAATGTATGAAAGATCGTGTAAAATGGGAATAGATATATAGAATGGAAGTTATATGTTATTAATTAACACATATAAGATTAACGTTTTATATAATTCATTTTTTTATTTGATGTGAGGATAAATCATTAGATAAGATATTAGGGATAATCATTTAGATTATTTTGACAGTTTTTGGATCATCACAAACTAGTTTTGTTTCATTATTAATTATTTTATATAAAATTTTGTTTCAAAAAATAAAAATGGTTATAATATAAATTTTACAACCTGTACCAACCATTTTTTTGTTCTTATGTCCATCCATGAAGTAAGTAATGGAAAATGAAAAGTTTTCAAACTTGAAGGTGATAAATCAACACCTCGCGGACAATATTTTCATTTTTTTAAAAAAGGAAGAGGCGAGGAGACATGATGGTGAATTTTACATTAACATAATATAGTTATAGTGTATATAATATACATTAGTTATCGTTAATTTTTGGATATAGTAGGTGAGTGGAGTAAAATAAAATAAAAGGAATTGAAAAGGAATTAAAAGAAAATGAATGAGGTTTCAACCTCTTGAATTCTTCTCCTTGAGAAACTCTTTAGGGTATTGGTTGTGATATTTTTTTGAGACCAAAACCTCCTAGATGTGGGGAAGATACTTGGGAATAGGATTGAGTATTAATTTTACAATATTCTATGTTTAATAAGTTTGAGTTGAATAGGTGATGAGGGGTGGTATTTATAGTGGAGGAGAGGGGTATTTTTTTATTATTTTATTCATTGGATTATTATTTTGAATCAAGACTATGAATAGTGCTGATTATTGTGAAATATTATAATAAATAGTTCATATGAGTTCTAACCAATGGTTCTTACATCATCCAAGCATTATCCATGACTCGATAATTCAAGTATTTAGCTTATACTGTAAATTACCATATTTCACTATTCACCAAAATTCAATTGTTTTAAAAAAATCCCAAAAAAAACCCCCTTAAATTTTTGAACATGTAGAATTAAAAAATAGACTCAAATTGATGAATATAAATTTCTAAATAGGATAAATTTTAATTTTAATTAAAATCAACATTAATTCAAAAAATATCTATTTTAAAATTATAACTGATTTTATAACACTTTAAAAAATTAATTAATGTCTCATAAACTTATATTATAATAATAAGACAACAAAATATTTCTTTATGATCCTATTTTATGAAAATAATTTTCATTTTAAGTCATTATATTAATTATAAAATTGTAAATAAACATTTATGTTTGACAAAAATAACAACATATAATTTGTCATTATCAAAACATGTATATACATGTACTATGATATTATTATGTAATATTTTCATTTATAAGATACCTAAATTTTATTTATACTTTAAATGGTGATTTTACTATTCTATTAGCTGGTTTACAATTCATAAGGGTTATATTACTACTCTAAAGGTTAGGAAACTAATTTATAATTTCTGAAAAACTCTCTTATTTATTTAGTTATTCATTTATAAATTTTGTTGTCTATTCATAATATGATTTTATGTGATTTATACTATATGAAATAATTATAAGTAGGGAAACATCATTATTGAATTGTGGGTTGTTACATTTAGCATAATGTTTGTACTACTTCTATTGGAAACACTAGAGTGTGGTTGGTGCATTCTTTGCAGCTTTCTCTTTATTCTCATCAATTGATAACTTCCTTCCATCACTTTAGAAATAAATTTCCCAATGAAATTTCATTACACACTAAAAATATTTACTATTTACCTTATGGAAATTCCATCCATGCTTCTTTTCACACTTTGACCATAAAGTAAATCTCATCTCCTTCTCTCCATGGTTCTTATATATTCTTTTGAATTAAATTTTTCTGTTACTTTCAAAACCAAGAGATTGATATAGAACTACAACCTCCATTTCCACCTTCATATCACATCGAACAATATATTCCTATAAACTGAAGTCTTTTATGTCTAATTCCCTTCGAAGACATGGTTTTATGTCACTAAAGAATTGATTAACCTTACTTTTAGAATGGATGATAATACCATAAGCATGACTCACAAGTCTTATAAATGTTCCTCATAAGTACCAAAGGATTCAATATCCTTGTTATTTATATTAATAAACTCCATATCCATATTCATATGATTAATAAATGTAAATTACTTATTGAAAGATAAGTTCTTGAACTTTTCCCAATCCATGGATTAAATTTTGTCATATTAACTTGTATTCATTATAAGAGTTCATCAATGATCCACCTCACCTACCAAATATTTGAAATATAAAATGAATTTTCAATACACTATCTAATGTAAAATATAATTTAAGTGGTGTTGACACATTGTTCACAAACTAGTAGGCCATAAAACCCACTAAACGAAGGTGGTTGTTTCATCATAAAGTAATCAAAAGAATGGTGTTACATCCTTTGTTCATTTAGATGTTCAGTAACATTCATAGCTTAAGAAAGTTTTGTGAATTGAGTAATAAGATTTTTAATTCCATATCCCATAATGTTTGGATACTTAGGATGTTGGGAAAATCCCTCAAGGAAACATTGAAATGTTTTTGGGTTGATTGTGTTTGTTAAGAAAGAAGGTTTCCATGGTCAGTTGTGGAATTCTAGATAGATTTTAGAAAACGTAGGTTGAAAAAAGTCCAAAAAAGGTAAAGGATTTTCTTAAGGTGGTAAAAGAAGATCATATACAAGGTGGTGTCGTTTCACAGTGTTTTCCAAAATTTTGGGTCCAAAATATTGAGAATGAGGGAAATTGTTTTAGGCAAAGGATGTTTTGCGTAAGATTGAAGGTGGTTTGGAAATTTTTGTGCAAGTCATGTTTCCAGATAACTGCATCAAAATATGGAAAAGAAAATAAGTGTGTGAAAGATTTGAATTCCTGTGAAAGATGAGTTTTCCTTCCAAAGACATAGTTGTGTATGTCCGAAAAAGAGATATGAAGTTATCTGCATGTAAGAGAGTTACATACTCAAGGTGACTTCATATATGGTTTTATGAACACTGAGAAATCTTATGCACATAAGGGAAGATGCATAAGAATCTTTTTCACAGGGCTGGTCGGGTCAATAAATAAGTAGATACCCCACCCCCCATTTCATAAGCTCCACTCTTAGAGAAAATCAGTTCTCTAAATTGCGTGAAAAGATTGTTTCATGTAAGAAGGGAGTTGAATGTAAAAAGAGAGTTTCATGTACGAAGATAGTTTCACACAAATTATAAAAGTTGTGTGTAAGTGGTTTTTCTGAGATATCATGTGGAAGTTGGATGTTTTGTTCCTAAACTCAAATGTTGTGCGAAAGGCATTAATATTCTTTACAAGACACCCTAAGGTTGCGTGGAAGGTTGAAGTTAACCATTAATTCTATGGTAAAGGGTTATTTATCAATTGTATGAAAGTATAACGAAATGATACAATAATTTAGTGTCAAACATAATAATTAAATAGATTAAAGTGAATTATTATGAAGAATTAGTAAGCACACTTTAATTGTGAGTGTAGTTAGATTTCAAATTATGATTGGTTGTAAACTACGAGTGATAGTGAGTATGATCTAAACATTATAAAGGAATTAATACTGCGAACATAATTAACCTATAACAAACCTATTTTTGGCTATGATCCTTATTGGATTTGGTACATAGTCACATAATCATTTTATGATCCTTGGAAATAGATCAATAAGGGTGAAATAAGTAAAATTTATATTTCTCAGGAATTATGTCATTTCTATTCATACATTTATATGGAAAATAGGGGGAAGATTGTTTTTTCTAATGACAAAACAAGATTCGAAAGGGAAGTTGTTTTAATATATCATACCTCGATTCACCTACCCCCCACTTAGGGTATTTAACCTAGTTGTTATAAAAATTGGTATCATAGAAAAAGGACAGATATAGTGTTTCTATCATGAAGGATGTTAATTCTAAATGGATCCCGATCTATAATGGAAACTATTTTCAACTATGGAAGAATAAAATGTATAACTATTTTTTATATTTATGTATAGATTCATATAGAGAAATAACACATGGATTTATGGCCATTTTGGATAGTGGTTCTTTGTAAAAAGCAGATATAAGGGGATTAGATAATATTTCTAGAGGAATCGATGCATTTGGGGAAGTGTTATCCAATGAAATTTATATAAAGATAATTCCATGTAATTCTACTCATTCCTTGTGGAAAAATATTCTGAATATCTATGATGGTTATTCAAAAAGTCATAGAAGAAAAATATGAAGTTCCCTCAAATTAATATTAGTTTCTAAGAATGAACCCCAATGATTTTATTGATGTACTCTTAGATAGGGTGACTTTCTGTGGAATATATTCATGGACTTAGAGAAATTAATTAATATTTAAAGATTGTTAAGTGAATCTTGAGAATAATTCCACCTCTATTCAATCTGAAAGCTTCTATATTGGAGGATAATGATCCAAAGGATCTCACATTGGATATCTTTCATAGTACTCTTGTCACATATGAGATGAGTAATGAGGACATTGAGTCTGTGAAAAATGGAAATTCCAAAGATCTGGAATTAAAGTCCATGAAAAATCTCACCATTTAGGATTTTTGGGAAGAATAATAGGTACATTAGTTGATTTCATTTCATTCATTAAATATACAAAGAAAAAAAGTAATGTTCAGAGGGATACTTCCACAAGCAATCATTCTATGTGGAAAGGTTGGTTATCTTGTGGAAAGGTGCCCTAAGAAGATACAATAAGAAGATGAGGATGAAGATTAAATTCCCATAAAGAATTATTCAGCCTATGTGAATGGTAAGAAAAAGTTCAATAGAAATTTCTTTAAAAATAATAATCATCTTTCATAAGAAAATGAATGTTCAGAAGAATTTGAGGGTGAACAGCAGGTAAATTACAAAGATCGTGAAGAAAATTCTATGGTGGTAGGTGTTGGTAGTGCCCAGAAAAGGGAATAAAGAAGAAATGATGAAGAAGAAGTTGTTGTAAAAGTTGATTAGAAGGTGGAATTAGAAGCCTCTATTGAGGATATAGATGTCCGTAAAGCCAAAATGAAGAAATACAACAAAGTGGTTTGTGATATTAAACATTATATGAAGTAGTAGAAAGAATTGAATTTTGAGATAAATGAAGAAATTTAAAATCTGAATTATTAAATTCTAGAGAGTTTAGAAAAGTTATTTGAGTACTAGATCAAAATTAGAGAATAGAAAGGGTAAATTGATATCTGGACTAACATTCCAAAAGATTAAATCAAATGTAAATAAGGACTTCAAGAGGAAGTCTTCATCCTGCGGAGAATTGTAAAGGATCAAGAAAAACTATTTAATATTAGTATGACATCAAGAAAGTAGATCATTCTATAAATAAAAATGATATAATTGGAGCATATAGGTCCATCATAATAAAAGGAATAGGAAAATCCAAATTATAAAGCCGATATAGAGCTAGATCAAAAATAAAAAGCAGTAATTGTTAAATTCTAACCATAAGAACCTTTTATGAGATTGGATATTGATTTTTCTATGAATTAGATCCATAATATTCATATAATCTAAGGGAAAACCAGTGGTCTAGAAGTGACACATTGAAATTCTCCCTGTATTAGGTGTTATTACTGTTGAAATATGTCACACTCACAAAATGTGTGTTCTGTAGCCAAGAGATTCCGAAGGGAACAAGAATAATAGAGGAAGTCAAATAAATATCAACACATTAGGATATATTTATTGGTTCATATCTTTTGGTGTGGAGAATTCGGACACATGGCAAGATATTGTAAATCAACCATATAGATTATTGTGCCAAACCATAACCAAATTGGTGGCAATCATTAAGTCAATGAATCATAAAGTGAGCTAAAAATGAAAAATATATTGGAATATCTTCAAAATGATGTTGGTCCATCATAATACAAGGAGGATCAACACAATAAATCTATACTGAGTGTGAAGTCAAAACATGGATTAGAAAGAAAAGAGTTGATAAGGTTGTGGTTACTGAAATATTTCTTAAAGAATCAGATAATTATGCTATATAGATTCTTAATAGTTGATGCATATCCCATATGAAAGGAAATAAGGATATTATTATGTGCATAAAATATAACAAGGAAGGTGTTTTCAAGTTTGGAAGTGGTGAAGATATGAAGATAATTATCTCGGTAAAAGCCATGTTTTGAGTAAAAGAAATGAGATGTTATAATGTATTAGTTGTTGAAAGTCTCAATAAAAACGTGCTTAGTGTCAGTCAACTATGTGACTCAGAATATCCTATATGATTATATAAGAAGATTTGTATCATCAAAGGAAGATATGGTGAAAATGTTTTATAAGCAAAAATAAAAAAGGGGAATCTCTACCTTGTAAGTGGAGAAGAAATCATGTTCTTTTTATCTATATATGACGAAAACAGGTTGTGGCATAAATGACATGGCCATCTATTCCAATCATCCCTGAAGATCTGGAAAAATTTGATACATCTCAAGACCTCCCTAAGATGACACATGATCATACTCATACATGACATGAATATCAATAAGGGAACATCATCATAAAGACGTATAAGGAAAAACATTAAGAGTGAACTAAAGTTCTTGAATGTGTGCATATAGATGAATGCATACCTATATAACAAATATCAATTGGTAGGAAGTGGTATTATGTTCTTTTCATTGATTAATTTAGTAGAATGACATGGGTATTTTTCATTTTCTATAAGATTGAAGTGTTTTGTTACATAAAAAAATATCAGAGGGAATCATAAATGATATTTGGACATAAGATTATAAATTTTTTTAATGATAATGGTAAGGAATTCCCAAATGTCTAGGTAGAATATTATCTCAAGAAACACAAGATAAGGAATCATGTTTTGATATTGAGAAATTCTCAGAAAAATGGAGTGGTTGAGGGAATAAATCAGATTATCCACAATCTGGATAGAACAATGCTTATTGAAAAAGACATACTTGAGAAATTCTATTAGGAGGAAGTCTTCACATTGATCTACATATCTAACAGGGCTTTATTGTTTCTGAAGGATGAAAATACTCCATATGATATGTGGTATTAAAGAATCCAACATTGAAATAATTTTGAATATTTAGAAGTAAATTTTTTATTCTCAATAATGAGAAACAAAAAAAATTTGAATCACAAGGAGATGAGAGAGTATTACTTGGCTACTTTGGAAAAAGAAAATCATATAAATGTTTCAATAAGAGTCTTGGAATTATATTTGAAAGCAATGATGTCACTATAGTATAAAACAAATATAATATTCAACAATATAGTGAATAGTATCTTGATTAAAGTGATGAGGAGGTAAGAATCTAAAGTAGATTAGAAGTGGAAAAGGCTGATTCAGAATAAGATACCAATAATGAGAAAGAAGAAGTAAAATCTATATTTTCCTGAAAACCAAACAATTGAGATGAAATTGATAGTGAGAATATCATTGGTGATTAGGTAGTTCTCATTCAAACATAAAAAATTAAGTATTTACAAAAGTAATCCTTTCTATCATAGGTAGATCCAAAACATTTTGATGAAGTAGTTGGAAATGAAAACTAGGTTCAGGATATGAATGACGAGAAAGATTGAATTTTGAATAATACGAAATGGGATATTTTTTTGAGACCAATAGATAAGAATGTTATCATGACCAAATGGGTCTTTAGCAATAAGATAAATGATGATAGTGTAGTAATTAAAAACAAATCACTCCTAGTGTGAAAATCGTACTTCGAGATATCAGCTATTTATGTTTCTAAAACATTTTCACCTATCACAACGCTTGAGATAATTAGATTATTCCTGGCCATAGTAGTGGAAATAAAGTTCAAAGTGTTCCATATGGATTTCAAGACAGCATTTCTTAATGGGGTTTTGGAATAATATGTCTATATTAAACAGCCATATGTTTTTATCATTCAATTAAATGAGAATAGAGTTCTCTATATGAAGAAGGAACAATATAGATTGAATCAACCACTGAGATAATGGTATTCAGGACTAGATCAGCTTTTGAAGAAGCTCGATTTTCAGCATGGTGGAGTTGATTACAATCTATATTTAAAAATCATAGTACTAAAAGGATTATGGTGTTGTTGTGTGTTGATAACATAATATTTGGTGGATCAGATGAAGCTCAGTGAAAACATTTCATAGAATTCATAAAAAAGTGTATTTGAAATGTGAATGATTGGTGTTTGACATTTATCCTTGGTTTATAGGTTACACAAAGAAATAATGGCACATTCCTTCCTCAATGAAAATATTCCCATGAGGTTATATGAATATTTATAATGGATAATTCCAAGTATATGACAACTCTAGTAGCTACCCAGATGAATTATCATGGGATGATGAAATAAAATAGTTTGATATCATAGAATATAAGAAAATTATTGGAAGATTGTTCTACTTTATTGTGATATAACTAGATATTTATTTTCCCACATGCAATGAATCACAATATCAAAGTAATACCATGTAAATACACTTTCTTTTAGTTATAATAATACTTTTATACATCAAAGTAATGGAGGATTGTTTTTTATACAATGATAAATATCATCTAGATTTAATGGGCTACACCGATGTGGATTTGGATAGTTCAACATATTATTGAAAATAAACATTATGTGGTTCATTATATCTTGATAGATTGTATATTTTTTGGCTAAGAAAGAAACAATATTTTATTTCATTTATCACTGTAAAAGCTGAATATATTGTGGCAACTCAGGCGTACACACATTTTTTGTGGATAAAGTAGCATCTTGATGATATGGGAGTTTAAGTGAAATCTTTGATTGGAATCCATTTTGATAATCCAAGTGATATAAATCATATAAAAAGTCACATACATCACTCTCATGGAAAAATAACATTGAATTAATATATCATTTAATTAAGGATAATGTGGATCAGGGACTTGTGAAGTTGGAGTATGTGCTTACAAAACTAAAGGTTGCAGACATTCTAACAAAGGTCTTACCTAAAAAAGAATTTGAATGGAATCAACTAGCTCTTTGAGATTAGTAAAACTCACACAATTGAAAAGTAGGTATGTAGAAACCCCTTTCCTTGAGGTATAGTGTGATTTTCTCTAATGTATTTATCTATGTTCATTAACCAATTTCATTCAACATTGGAGTGAAATTTTATTTCATTGACAAAAGGGTGGAAATTATGAAAATAAAGGCAATATAATTTCTAAATCAAGATATGGGACTAGCTGATAGGGGGTGAAATGTGATGAGAATTCAATGTTATGAGGAAATGTCTATATCTTAACATGGACATCTTTAAGAATTATAAAACATGATAACCCAAGTAGTAAAGTAGAGGGGTTTTTTAAATCTAATGATTCTAAAGGTGATCGATCAAAGGATATTTATCATGACATATGAGGTTCATAATGAATATAGTTTATTGGTTTCTAAATTAAGTGATTGATTGATGAACTTCTCATTATACTCTTTTTTCTCACATAGAGAATGGAACATGTGGAATAAGAGTGTGCATTGGGAAAATATATGATCATTATCTAAATCAAAAGATTATATTGGCGGTAGAATATGGAAAAAGATTTAACATTGTATCCAAATGTAAAGTGGAGTAAACAAACCCAATAGATGAGATTGTTGGGAAACTCCTTCAAGGTAAAATTATGGTGTTTTCTGGTTGATTGTGTTTGTTGAAAAAGTAGGAGTACATGGTTAGTTGTGGAATTCTAGAGATATTTTTTACAAGGTATGTTGACCAAGTTCCATTACAAAGGAAAGGATGCTCTGGAGGTAGTACAAAAAGAGCGTATACAAGGTGGAATCATTTTCCAATGTTTTCAAAAAAATTGTCCAAAATATGGAGAATGGAAAAAGGTTTTTTTGGGAAAAGAAATTTTCACACATTATTGAAGTTGGTTTATAAATTTTTTCACAATAAAGGTTTTGGTATCATGACATAAAAATATGGAAAAGGAGAGAGGGTCATGAAATATTGGAATTCACGTGAAAGATGAGTTTGTGTTCCAAAGATATATTTTCATGTGCCTGTGAAATAGAGATAAAGTAAACCATATGAAAGAGAGTTGTGCACTCAATACGACATCGAATATGATTTTACGGGCTATGAGAAAGCTTATGCATGTATAGGAAGGCGTGTAAGAATCTTGCATTCAGGTTTGGTCAGGTCTATAAACTGGTGCCTAAACCCTCATTTCATAAGCTCAACCCTTATAAAAAATCAAGGCTTTGAATCTTGTATGAATTTAATGTGAAGGTAGTTGTGTGTAAGAAGTAAGATTCACTTAAGAATAGAGTTTCGTGTAAGAGTATAGGTGCTTACAACTCATAAAATATGTGCACAAGAGGTTTTTATGTTATAGCACATGGAATTTGGGAGTTATTCACCTTGTTAATGGTTGTGTGTAAGAAGTTAATGTTGCACACAAGACCCCCAAAGGTTGCAAGAAATATTAAAGTCTCCATGAATTTTTTTGTAAAAGATGTATTCATCAAGTGGATGGAAGTGTAACTTAATGATACAATAAATAAGGTGTAAAAAATACTGATTCAAGAGATCAGAGTGGGTTCTTGTGAAGATGTAGTGATCACACTTAATTTGATAGAGCACTGAGCTTTCAAATTATGATTGGTTCTAAACTAGTAGGGATAATGAGTTAGCTCCAAACATTTTAAAGGCAGTGATCCAAGAAATAGAACTGATCAAGACAAAACAAATTTTTGGTAGTGATCCTTAGAAGATTTTGTAAATTAGTGCATTGCCATTTTATACTCCTTAGACATAGCCTAGGGAGTGTGAACTAAGTAAATTTGTTGTGTATCGTTCATGATTTCATTTTTTTTTCATACATTACTATACGTAATAGAGAGGAGAGTGTTTTGTGTAATGAAAAAACAAGGAAATTGTTTTAATCTATCACACATTAATTCACCCCTCCCCCACCCCGCCCTTAAAGTATTTAACCTAGTTATATTAACATAAGAGGATAATCATTTCATTTTCCATTTCCCTTAGAATTAACAAGGTTCCTTTCAGATCTACAAAATGACTAAAACCAAACAACATAGTGTAAGGAACAATAATCATTTTTGGAAACCACATAATCATGAAAATCCACTTTTAAGATGTATAAATCATGAAACATTCCTCAATAAATCACACATTATTTTTATACTAGGTCATTCATATCTATTATTAATTTAAATTGTTGATGATGTTTCATAAATATTTTGAGAATTTACAATGAATATACCCAGGACTGTCAAAATATGTATGTAGAAAAGCCTATTGTCATGCACTAGGTGATGATCGAGTCTATATAAATGTTACCTTTTTGGATTTATAAGACCAAGGCACCTCTACTCCAAAGCCACATTTATTTGTAGTATACAGATAGGCATATAATTTCTTGGAAACCACTCACTCTATCTTTACCAAAATCCAAGGACATTTTTTCTATAATATGACTCACCCTTATAATTATCCTTAGAAATTTCAATAGGGATCTCACTAAGGTTTTCTCATCCTATTTTTCAAAGGTTAATTAAAACTATCCTTTCATATAAACTATATCAATCCAGTAGTATCATATATAGATATTACATCATCGTTTATGAATTTCATTATATTACACAAACATATTCTTGAGAACCATAATAATTTATTATATTTAGAAACTTTGAAACCCAAAAAACTTGTCTATAAGTAAACAAAATAATCTCCCACTATGTTCTACATGACTAACACCCTTATTAGAAATATCACACATAATACATTTCTTCATAATTTGAGGAAATGATACATAAGAAAGAGTGATCTTAGAAGCTTAGTAAGGGTAAACACAGGATATATATAATAATAACATGAACATAAGTATTTTCAAACATAATAATAAAATATTAAAACCATTCCCTATACATTAAATATAATAATCTTGAGTCGAAAAATAATGATTGGAAATTCAGAAGACATGAATTATAGGGGAATCAAAAAACATGATCCATGAGAGAATAACATTGACATAAGACATATATTTTTGTTATACACCTAATCATAGAATATCATTTCCATAGTAGTCAAGGATCACTACAAATGATGTCATATTGGAATTTATTCACTCTACACACCATCATAGTAATCAAAGATCCCTCCTAAGACCATCATATCGGACAAAGTCCCTTAATAAACCAAGTTCACTTTTAGTTATTGTCCTGTCTATCTCATGAGATATAAATATATACTCAATACATTGGAGGGAGATATAGGTCCCACCCATATCATTATTAAAACAACATTAATTTCCATAAAAATATCATAAAACAATCATCATATCGTAACCCATGAAATGAAATAGTTTTCATAACAATTTCATCATATCATAACTTGTGGAAAATAGACAGGTTTCATAATAATTTTTTCATTTCACCATAGCTTGATCTATGAAAATAATTGGGTATCATTATAATATCATTATGGAATAACCCATAGAATAGAAATTGGTTTTGAAAACCTCCTTCCATAAAAAAAATAAACCATTAAAAAATAATATCAATGGTTTCTTTGGATCATATCTCCAATAACGCATAAGAAGACCAACAGATGTCATCATAGATGTAAATTGATTTTGAAAGATAATTTAATGTATTTATTAAGAAAATTATGATTTCTCCTTTTATAAAGATTTTTTTAAAATATTAAAACATATTAAAAATATTTTTATTTTAAAATAACCGTGAAAACATATAATGGAATATTTGAAAAAATGATTTTTCATGGAATCATAAAATTATGAACATATCTGTCACATTTTCAGTATAATCAAAACATGATTTTTTTGGAAAATGATAAGAATATTACTTTTATAAAAATTAAAAAAATAAAAAATTGGTAACCAATTATTTTAAAAAACATGTGAAATTTTTAAAACATTTTTGAAAACATCTTTTAGAAAACATTGTTTTGGAAAAGAACAGATTTCCAGCCGAATTGAGAAATAAAGTCTAATTTTCATAAAAACATTTTCCGAATTATTATAAGTACACAAGAGTGGTAAAATGGAAATATAACTTGAAAATATCATGAATTAACAGATAATAATAAAATTCATGAGTTTTTTGTGAGATGGATCATAAGATTTTATCATCAGAAACATAATTATAAACAATTCTGATAAATGGTGAGATTGTTACATAAGAACTTTACCACTTCGGTAAATTTGAATCACATGACCCTTGAAGGAATAACATAAAATATATATAGGATAAATAAATTAAATATATTACATGTTAATGGGGCTATATATACACCTCATAGAACAATATAAGAAGATAACATAACATAAGCCTCAAAGAAGGAAAATTGAGAAAAATCTCTTATCGCTTTGGTATCTTTTGAAAAGATAACCACATAAAAGAGTTATCTTAAAATGGATATTTAAATCCAAATTATTACCAAGGTAATATTCTTAAATTATATTCATGGGCATTATATACACCACATATAATAAATTGGTTGTAAATATGAAATGTGTCTTACATAAGTAAAAATTGAGACGAAAATCCCTTACCTCTTTAGTAATATTTTAGATCGTAATCCAAAATAATGAATTAAATAAAATTAAACATTATGTATAATTAAAATAATTATATTCGTGATATTATATGTCTAAGGGGAATTATATGCACCGAATAAAATAAAAGAGTGGTGAATTTGTAAATGTATCCATGAAATTAAAGAGAAACTAGAAATCCCTTAACATAAATCCTGAAATCCATCATTCACATTACAAATTATGGTATAATAAATATAATTTTATTATAAATATACTAATGAAAAAATTTCATATGTATCCTACCATATATGGTTTTCTTATGACCTTAGTTACCCTTTTATTAACATTTCCATGTTAAAGTCATGTTTCGGGAAATAACTACTTCGTTTTTCGTGTAATATTTGACTTTTTATTTTTAGTAAATTAATTAAATAATGGTTAAATAATATTCATAATTTTAACCATTATATTCATTTCATATATACTCAGTATATATATTTGTATATTAGACGATAATATTAAGAGATAAAAAATGAAATGCACTGTTCATAGAGATAGTAGGTCGTAGGTACGCATGATAATTATATCCATTTTCTTATAAAATTGAAATAAATATTTATAAATGATATATAATCATAACATTTTCATTTATAGGTCTTATATAAAATAATTTCATTAAAATCATCTTTGTTAACTTCTATATAAACCATGAGCGAATCAAATCGCTTCGTGAGGTGGTTTTCCGACGTAGACACGAGTGACACTATCATATTCCCACAAAATGAAGAATATAGGGGTATTTGTGATATAATAATTCAAAAATTATAATAATTTCATAAATTAAATATATAAATAATTAATCCATCATTGTAACTATCCTTGATAGGTGGTAATGAAAAAACGAATGACATCGGTTCTTGAGGTGGTAATCTATCGTACACATGAACAATAATTATGTAACCCATTGTATGGATGTGGGGATGGTTGTAGTCCATGACCTTAACATAAATACATACAAGTATATTTAATAAAATCAGGTTATTATATCAGTGTGTTATAATAATAAAAATTTAATGAGGTTTAGGAACAAATAAAAAATGTATGTTGTTGAACGTTACCTCTTCTTCGGGTATCCTTCAAAGGTTTGCACAAAAAACCTTCCTATGATGGATTTCATTCCAAACTAAGGATTCTAATATGATATTTTGTTAGTTATTAATTTATTTTTTTTGGTATTTTCCAAACCAAAATGGTTTGAATGTGTGAATAGGAGAGTAGAGGGGTGTCCTTTTATAAGTGAGGTGAGTGGCACACTAATAATTTGTTGAAAAGAAATAATTCCACTGCCATTTTTACATGTCAAAAGGTTCCAATAATGAATAAGTATCAACACTATAAGAGATAAGGTCCCAATATTTCCATAAAATATTTTTTTGAAATGTTTTTATCTATTTGTAACCCTTATCGTTTTCGTTGTTTCCCTAGTAAAACATTTTTTTACCTTCACTGTGGAAAAGAATTTTTACTATTTTTACAATTCATTTTGGGAAAAACTTATTTTGATATTATTTTATAATATACCAAATTATGATTAAAAATATGGAATCCATTTTTTTCAAATTCAATTCATATAATTGTGAAATTTTAATTTAAAATTAATCTTGTTTACTTAATGAGAAAACAGGTTTTTAAAGTACAAATGTTCAAAGGATTATAATGTTTTTATATCAAAATTATATATTTTAATTAGTTAAAATGACCTAAATTTTATTAATATTAGTGTAGTTTTATTAATTTTTCTTTAAAATCAATTAAATTTTTAATTTAACACTTTATATAAATTAAACGTAATCGTTGTTTCCAATTTAATTTCAGTATTTTCCATTTTCCATCAAAAAATGATTCTTTTTAGAAAAATACTAAAAAATAACCCTAATATATTTTGAAATGACGAATTAAAAAATAAATTTTATTTCACCAAATTCAATTTCTTAAGTTTTGACAATTTAATTTTATTATTTTACACGTAATATAAATTAAAAGTATTTTTTGAGAAAAATTGCATTTTCGAAACATATAAGGACTTCACTAAAACATAATTACATTTTAATAAATATGTTTCCTTTATATAAAACAATTATAATTAATATTTAAAAAATAATTATTAATATTCATATCACTAGAATTAATATCTTGGTTATAATAGTCAGTTTTAAATAGCCGTAATAATAATCTATCATGGTTTTGTTAAAACTCATTGCTATGTGTAATGCTTGATAAACCATTGTTTAATATAGAAAAATATTAATATTTTGTTACATGTAATATAATCTATCCAAAAAAATTATTTTATTTTAAATAAGATAAAAATAATACATAAAAACTTGTGGTGTTTCAATATGTTAGCATATGAATATCTAAGTTTCAATATAGGTTATCTGTGGTATGCTTTCTAACTGAACTAGTTATATGTAGATATTTGTTTATATGTATATTAAAATAATCCATAGTGGTCTATATGTATAACGTGACTAACCAAATAATATCCCTTGGGTGTGTCTAACTATGTATGCAGTTACAAATCTTTTTCATGCCTTAGGTGGAAATCGAGTTAATACCCAATAAACTCTCTTTCAGGATATTACTACTAAGAGAAATTATATTATAGCATTCATACACTTTTTATATCCATATGGGGATTTAATTTCTAAAAAAAACACAAAATATCTACTTTACCATAACATCATGATGTTATCTTATACTTACACTCATCCCTTAGAGTTTTCCCTAGGGTTGTCACTAAATTTATCTAAAATAGTCTCCAAAAATAATTAAACCCTTATCTGATACCAACTATGGTTTCTCAAGCTTAACATTACTTAAATAATACATTAATCTCTATATTTAAATAACACATATCACAAAGAGTCTCACAACCCAAAGTCTAAAATGTTATTGTCTTGGAGATTAGCAATATAAACGCCTTATTTTACTAAACATTCATACATATATCAATAATTATGGTACATTAGATCCCTTTTATACATACCACATGATATATTCATATTCATAACCTATAAACTGAGACATAAGAAAGGGGTGAGATCAAACGCTCTATAATAGAAAGACATGTCACAAAGTTTTAGATCATAAACATGAAGGATAATATGAGGGATATATCAATATATTAATAAAAATAAAAATTCCATTGATGATAATCATAAAATATGATGGAGAAACATAACATCATAAAAATATCATTAAGTAATAATAAAATATATGGCCTGGATTAAAAAACATATCTACAATTATAATACATGTGAGAAAATTATAAAAGTGAAGAACATGTAAAAAATAAATAAGGCATAATCAATAAAACATGGAAATTCATTGAAATGAAATGAATCTAGAAACATTTAGCATAACATGATGAATAACATGAAAATGTGACACAAACATATATAGTGAAAATACATTGAAAAAGACTTCCCACATTACATTCATACAAAAAACTTTGGAACAAATATTCCAACTAATCATTCACAGAATAAACTTATGAACAAGGCTTCCTGCATCTCATTCACACAAAAACATGTCAACCAATATTATCACATCACATTCACATGATAAATTGTAAAAAATATTCCCACATCTCATTCACTCAAAAAAACTAATGAACAAATCTTATAATATCTCATTCACACAACATTAAATCATCTCATGTGATATAAAATAATAACCAATTCATTGGAGGAAAATACGCGACCTTACCCTTTGTCAACAATACATACTTGCACCACTAAGAAACTAATCATAAAAATATATTAATGAACCCCTATAAAGAGAATGGATTTCATAAAATATTCCAAAACAACACATAACATAAACTCAAGAAATCATAGGATACAAAAATCTCATTTTCAATAATGATTCATAACATAATAACTTATAAAGGGTGATCAAAACATCATGTCTTGAGAGATAAACCTTGGAGGAATAAAAATAAAATAAAAAATTATTTAAAAATAGTTACATTATAAAATAATATATAATAATGAAGACATTGAAAAATTTAAAAAAAATATTTCAAAAAGGGAATGTGAAAAAACATAGAAAACATTTTACTTTTAAAATATTCGTCTATAATAAATAATCATGAAATACATAAATACTTCAAAAAATGGTAAGTGGAAACACATGGAAAAATTCTACTTTTAAAATAATTTTTAATAATGGAAACTTTAAATTCTCATGATGTTTTCTAAAAGGGGAATGGAAAATACTTTAAAAAATTTAATATTTAACAGAATATTTAATAATGGAAACTTGAAAAAGAAAAGGTTTTTAGAAAGTTAAATTGAAAATAGATTGAAAATTTTTACTTTTAAGGAATATTTAATAATGGAATCTTGAAAATACATAAATATTATCAAAAGAAAATTTGGAGTCAACTGTAACACCATTTATTTTGAAAGGATGGTAAAACCATTCTGAATATTTGGAAATAACGTTGTTGGAAAACCAAATTTTTTTAAAAATATTTTGAAAAAAATTCATTGGGTGTAGAAATAATTTTAGTTCCAAATATAGAAAGGAAAACATTTGTGGGAAGTAAAAATATTTATATAGAAGTAAAATATTTTAAAATAAGTGAGAATTATTCTTAAAAGGTGATTTTTAATGAAAAAATGGAATCATAAAAGAGGAATAATTTCGTGTGAAACTTTATTTCACCATAAAAATGTATAAATACATCCTAAAATCATCATAGTTTAGGATATATCAATATTCAAAATTAATAGACACATAATAGTTATTATGACTCGCTAAGGAGATTTGAGTCACAAAAACCCCTTACAGTCTTTGTAACCTTAGATTTAGAAACCAAAGTGAGGTATAAGTTTAAATAGTACACTAAATAACATGAAATATAAGCATATCATGATACAAAATTAAAATAGGGAATTATTTACATCAATTAGAAATAAACTTTGAGTATAGCTTAAACATGTCTCAGGGGTTTCAAATCTATGACAACGAAACCCTTACCTTATTTTCTTTCTTAGTGTATCAAACTATAAACTACTATAAAACAAACATAAAAAACATAGTATCGTATTTTATAAACTTAATCATAAATATTTCACTTTTATAATACTTATTACAATTTTTTTTCATGAGTACATTAATTAGTTATAGTGTATAATGACCATAAATTGTTAATAAATTTAACTATTTTTCACATATTTAATAATTTTTATATCATTACACATTATTTAATAAAAATATAATTATTTAAATATCATTTATAATTATCTAATATATAACTTTTATTTATTTATAATTATTTCATATCGTCTCATATGTGTTTTAGTTATGCTGTGTAAAAATAGAAATAATGTTGGCTTATTTCGGTGATTTTGGCGAATGAAAATGAAACATTAATAATAAGTTAAATAAAAAATATAATATTTACATAACCATATACCAATAATTATTTTATTATTTTATTATAATAATATTAGTTTCCATGTTCCCCTATTCATCCATATTCAAATTCTAAATCATAGTTGATACAGATGGTTAAACCAACCCAAAATTGAACATGATTTAACTCATTTATAGATTATAGTTAAGGAGGTGTTTATTTTAGAATTATATAATTATGATATAAAAATAATGATATTATTTTTGTGTCTTTATGATGAGTAAATATATTTGACTATTTTCTATAACAATAAAATACTATAATAAAAATGAAAAAAGGATTCGTTGTGGAGTTGGTAGTCTGTGCACATTCACGATTGACATTTATTTTTTTCTAAGCGTATATTAATGGTAAAATATGGGATGTTCCATTAAAAAAACAACATATCAGTGAACAAATTAATCTAAATTCATCATATTATATTGGTGACAATATATTTTGAAGTGTGAGATTGTGAAGAATGATATAAGAAGTAAATAATTCTTACGTTGGAGACTTAATTTTTCCAAGGAATACTCGGTGGAATTGAATTTCTTAGACTAACTATGATTTACCATATACATATGTTTTTAGAATAGGGTTATATTTATAGTAAAATGGTATAGTTTTAGGGAGTAATTCAAAGGGGAGGTGTGTGTTTTAAAGGGGTTACAGTATCCCCATTTATAAGTGAGGAAAAGGGAACGTTGGGAAACACCCTTTATATATTAAAAATGTCATGAAACAATTACAAGATTAATGTGTAACGTACTGGTATTTTATAATATATTTCTCATTAAATTGTTTTTGTTTTTTTATAGATTTTCTTATATGCAACACTATGTTTATATGAATCGTGATATAATACTAAAATATTATTATTTAATGGGATAGTTATCACTTATCCATTAGATTGGTGAGTTTAAATATGACAAAATAATTTATGAGAAATGTTTGAATAAAATAAATTAATTTGTAAAAAATAAATTATAACAGAAAATAAAGATCAATTTTAAAATAAATGATATATTTATTTAGAAAAAAATTGTATTTTTTAAATGTATTTTTATATTAATATATTAAATTAATCACTATTTGTGTGTGATTTTAATTAAATATATAAATTATATATTTAATCAAATGTTTTGAAAATCATATAATTTTTTCCCCTCCATGTTATAAGAATAAATCTAGTTGTATGATTAAAATTTTATTTTCTGGAAAAATGGTTTTCATCGTGTTTTGCGAGTTTATTTTAAAATTAATTCTTGGAACTTATATAAATTGAATCGTGAAAAATGGATTCCGTATTTTGATTCAGGAGGTCCAAATTTGAATAGTAGTTCCGTTTTATTTTTAATCACTGTGAATAGTTACCATGATAAAATTTATCTTTTCAATAATGGGTTGATAGATCAAATATTTTTAATTAATTTATATTGAATATCATTGTTTTAAACCCACAAAATTTGTTCCTCTAAGATGAATTGTTTCATTTTTTTGATAATGGTGTTATTTTGAGCTGAATAGTAAAAATTGGTCATTTTGGATTTTTAACGATTTTACATTATTTCGGTAGATTGGCCATAACATTATCTAAACTGATCCAAATTGAAAAATTATTTCTTTTACATATTCTACACATCCAGGGCTTCATTTAATATATTTGGACCAAAATCTGAATCGGCAATATGAAAGCTCAAAAGAAGCTCACAAGTTGGCTCAAAGAAAACTGTTTTCAGTTCTGCCTAGTTTTTCTGTTGGATCCATAACTCATCCACTGTGGGCCCAAAGCTAGTGAAATACGGTGGGTGGACGCGAAAGGAGTTTTGGAGCATCTTTTATGAAGGAAGAACCGAGTTAATTGGCCGTTTATTGGGTCATTAAAGTACCATAATCCGGAGGATTTCGTTTTGGAGAGTCTGACTGGACAGAATAAATGCTCATATTAAAACGGTCTTAACGCTCGTAATACATGTCCAAATCCTCTGGAATTTTGAGGAGACACGGAAAAGGGAATTATGAACAACATTCATGAAGGACTCAACACGTGAAGATGTCATTTAATGGGGATAAAATGCGTCGACATTCGGGGGAAACATTCTGGCTATAAAAGGAGGAGAGCTCCACCCTCTCAAGGCATCCATTCTCCATCCCATTCCTTCCGGGACACCAAGAAAGAGAACGTTTCGGCATTCTCTT
The DNA here is from genome assembly GCA_963277665.1 of Viscum album. Lineage (NCBI taxonomy): Eukaryota > Viridiplantae > Streptophyta > Magnoliopsida > Santalales > Viscaceae > Viscum > Viscum album. Next base: position 478,402,413 of record OY728130.1, on the reverse strand, counting down.
TTATATATTTTCTTTTTCATAGTTTGTTAATGTCTTCTTCTTCCCCATTCAACTCTATTACCCTTACCATGGTGGGGTAAACTTTTGGAGTGATTGGGGAAGGGTTGGTTTTCTACATTGTAATGCTTGAGTTCTTGGACGCAATTGAATAAATTTCTTTCTTCTTCAAAGTTGTTTTCAATTTATTATAGCGGATTTTATAATCCAGTGTGATCGTTCTTGAATATTAATTCCGTTATTGATTTTTTCCTTGGTAAAATAATCAATATCTCCCTCCACTAGTTTCTGGTTTATATACGATGAAATAAACCAGGAATTAGTAGTGAAGTACTCGACGATCGTCAGTACGTGTAAAAGGTGTAGTGAATGCTCTTGATTGTTTTGGATAAACAAAACCCGATCGGGTATTGCCCATTTAAATTAAGGATATTCAATAAAACTATTTACACATGGAAGGAGAGTTGACCGAACCAAGATTTTGGTAAGGTTTTCTCTCACAATAATAATTTCACCAAGGAAGTGAGAGGAAACGATTGTGGAAACTCACTTTAATCAACTAAGAAGAAGAGGTTTGAATTAAATTGAAAAAGTATAGCATTATAATTAGGAAACCGACCCCGACCTAATCAACCATTTAATTTCATCGTTTTTCAATCATTTGAATTTCAAATTTCCTTTCACAACATTTTTACCCCCGTTTTAAAGTGACAAACCATTTTGTGTGCACTCCTCTTCGGGAGACATCCTAGGTCAACCACATTACTACATTTTAACTTAGGAAATAAGTGTTTTTCCACACCCTACGACAGGCATGCATCAAACTTGGCGTCGTTGCCGGGGAGGTAGTGCCACAATTTATTTGTAAAGATTTCACTTTTTCAAATTTAATTATTTTTTTAAAAAAAATCTTTTACCATGTTGTTTTCAAATGATTATTTTTTTAATTCATGGAATAATTACCCACCAGTTCAAGAACCAATTATTGAATCACCTTGGTCTATAGATTATAAAGTTTCTTTCTTGGCTAAACAAATTCGGGGAGCTCGAATCCAAATCATCATAGAGGATGAATTCAAGGATCTCATTGAAAACCTTAAAGAGAACCTCGAATACCCAGTGTTGGAGGGATTGGCCAGAGAATTAATTGAACTTCCGGACTATTTTCCGGAATTTTATGAAGACATAATCAAAGTAAGAAACCAAGAAGAAGAAGTTCACAAAGATATTGAATCCCATATTTGAACGAATTAGTCAAACAGTTCGAAACCTAGAGACCCCAATACAGTGGATTGCGGAACAAGTACATGCATCCCAGGATCAACAACAAATGGAGCCCGAACAAGAACCAGAACCAGAAAAATTTATGGAAGAAGTATCCCCACAAATACTTCAAGTTGAAGAACCCATGGAAGCATTGACGAAATTAAAAGAAGATCCATTGAACCCATCCCAATCAATGTTGTATGAGATTGATGGAGAATATTTTGCAATTGAAATACATATGGGAGATCAAAAAGATCTGGATAACTTCTGGAATGAGTGTGAGGAACTTCTTGAGCCAACTATTCCTCATAATGTAGATGATTCAACAACATTGAAGGAAGAAACCAAAAAATCAGTGAAATTTGAAGAGAAGATAGAGGAGTCTGACTTCCTACCTCTATCTAGGGAAATTCAACTTCAAGAAGCACCTCCCATTGAAGAAGAAATTGAATCAAAACAGGCTCAGGGAGTTAATCTTTTCATAAACTCATTATCTTTTGATTTTGTTGAAACTGAATTGAGTATTACCTCCCCTTCTTTTAATTTTTCAGATTCAGCCAACACATGTATTTCCTTGGAGGAAGAAGATGAAAAAGAAAAGTCATCCATGGAGGAACATATAGAGCTCCCCAAACCTGTTGAACATTTAATGGAGGGAGTACAAGAGAAGATCAAAGTTGATTTTCTAGAGGAAAATGAGACACAAGATACTTACTTTGAAAGGGAATAATTTGATATTGATTCTTCATGCTTTAATTTTTTTCAAATAGAATTAAACTCTGACATTCCCTTTGATTTTTCCCCAGATGTATCATACCTTCAGCAACCACTGGAAAATAAAGAAGATGTTGATCATGAGGAACCCAAGAAGGAGGAGGCTCTTTACTTCATCCTACCCCCACCATGCACAATGTACCACATTGCGAAGGGGGTGGATCCGATGTACTCTATCTATGGAGTCCTCCTCAACAAGAACAATGAAATTAAAGCTTGGAAGACCCACATATGGTGGTTCAAATCAAAGAAACCTCATCCACCTTCAGATTGGGGATAACTTATTAGAACTACCCCTCTGGAGGCAGTCAAAACCCAGGGCCCACTTGGGGGATTAAACCAAGATCTTTCCTTCTTTTCTCATCCTTTTTATATTTTCATTTCTTTTGATATATTTCTTATGTTATGTTTTTACTTTTTATTAGGTTTTCAAAGAGCAACACTTAGGATCCAAACTCAACGTTGCATTGCCAATAAGTCAGGTTTTAACTCTCATTTATACTTACTTAGCTGTTGTGATTCAATCAGAAATCTACATATATGTTAAATCCACTTAAATGCATCGAGGAAACTGCATCATTTAAGTCTGGGGGAGGGAACCTTTGTAGTATAGGATTTTTATTTGATGTTTGTTTTCAAAAATAAAAAATAAAAAAAATGCGTGTTTTCAAATTTGTGTGTGTTTATTTTTAAATTTTTTGTGTGTTTCTGATACTTTTGAGCTGAAATGATTATCAATACCATTTTTGAAACCCATGTTAATGAGTGAACCAGTCTATTTCATGAAACTGATCTTAAATGAATGCTGAAATAACTTTGTTTCAAGTTCAAATCTTTTGGATATTCATGAAAAGTACACTGATTTTTAAATCTCATGCCATATTTCACTGTCTATATATTTGAAATAACTTTCCTGTGAGGCTTCTGAACCATTTTTGTCATATTCTTTTCATTCACCTCATTTCTTGAGAGAACCAGACCATGCTTTCTTTAATGAGAATTTGATTTATTCCTTTCAAACCTTGAGGGTTGGGGTACGTGTGTTTTAAATGATTGAGGCATTTATTTTGTTTGAAGCCCCATTTTCAAAATAATCCTTTTCATTATGGCCCACCTTTACATTTATCCTTCATTATAGCCCCTAGTATCCATGAATTTCCTGTTAGGTTAGCCACATTACAAGCCAATTTTCCCTATCATACCTGCTCTTGAAGTAAAATTGCATGATCTAGTTGAACTTAAGTGTGGGGGAAGATGTCTTGTGGTGTACTACCTCATTTGGTTATACTTTGGGTGGAAAATAAATTGTAGAAGAGATGTGTGTGATGCTGAAAATTTATTCTGTTGAAAGTTGTGCCTTTTCTGAGGCTTTTATGAAAAGAGAAACTGTGCCTTTCTGGAGCTTCCAATATAAAAAGAATGTTGTGTCTATCTGGAGCTTTAAAAAAATAATGTTTGAAAAGATTGAAATGTTTGCTGCTGAGCTTATTTAATGATGATGGAGCCTATTTTCAACAAAGGGGAAGTGGAGGAGACCATTTTTGAGTGAAAACTAGAATCTTGCAATTTTGCTTCAATAAGAGCCAAGCCTTCCTTTTTCGGCCTCAGAACTTTTAACATCTAAATCCTACCAACCAGAATCCACAGAACAACCCTGAAAAGTCCTCATGAGAAACACATATTCTTGACTCACATCGGGTGGAGAAGTAGGAATTTATCAAACCTATGGTGACTCTTGTGTGAGTTTGGATGAGAAAAGCCTTATTCAGCCTTTATATTTGTGAGATGAGAGAAAATTGATGTGAGGTAGGTGTTTTGTGTGCATGGGATAAGAAATGAAGTGGAAATATATTAAAATCTAAAATGGAGAACTTGAAATAATAGTTTTTTATGAGGCATGATATCTTTTTGTTTCTTGAAATTGATTTGATTGATCTCATTGATATGTGTTTTGGATTTGATTTGATTTGATTTTTACTTGTCCAGGAGTCCAAGTGCTAAGTGTGGGGGAATTGATAGAGAAAATATTTTCAATTAATTTATATTTAATATCATTGTTTTAAACCCACAAAATTTGTTCCTCTAAGATGAATTGTTTCATTTTTTTGATAATGGTGTTATTTTGAGCTGAATAGTAAAAATTGGCCATTTTGGATTTTTAACGGTTTTACATTATTTCGGTAGATTGGCCATAACATTATCTACACTGATCCAAATTGAAAAATTATTTCTTTTAATGATTCTACACATCCAGGGATTCATTTAATATATTTGGACCAAAATCGGAATCGGCCATATGGAAGCTCAAAAGAAGCTCACAAGTTGGCTCAAGAAAACTGTTTTCAGTTCTGCCTAGTTTTGCTGTTGGATCCATAACTCATCCCCTGTGGTCCCAAAGCTAGTGAAATTCGGTGGGTGGACGCGCAAGGAGTTTTGGAGAATCTTTTATGAAGGAAAAACCGAGTTAATTGGCCGTTTATTGGGTCATTAAATCACCCTAATCCGGAGAATTTCGTTTTGGAGAGTCTGACTGGACAGAATAAATACTCATAGTAAAACGGCCATAACTCTCGGAATAAATGTCCAAATACTCTAGAATTTTGAGGCGACACGGACAAGGGAATTATGAACAACATTCAGGAAGGTCTCAACGCGTGAATATGTCATTTAATGAGGATAAAACGCGTCGACATTCGGGGGAAACATTCTGGCTATAAAAGGAGGAGAGCTCCACCCTCTCAAGGCATCCATTCTCCATCTCATTCCTTCCGGGACACCAAGAAGGAGAACTTTTCAGCATTATCTTTTATTTATTTTCTTCTTCATAGTTAGTTAATGTCTTCTTCTTCCCCATTCAACTCTATTACCCTTACCATGGTGGGGTAAACTTTTGGAGTGATTGGGGAAGGGTTGGTTTTCTACATTGTAATGCTTGAGTTCTTGGACGCAATTGAATAAATTTTTTTCTTCTTCAAAGTTGTTTTAAATTTCTTATAGTGGATTTTATAATCAAGCGTGATCGTTCTTGAATATTAATTCCGTTATTGATTTTTTCCTTGGTAAAATAATCAATATCTCCCTCCACTAATTTCTGGTTTATATACGATGGAATAAACCAGGAATTAGTGGTGAAGTACTCAACGATCGTCAGTACGTGTAAAAGGTGTAGTGAATGTTCTTGGTTGTTTTGGATAAAAAAACCCGATCGGGTATTGCCCATTTAAATTAAGGATATTCAATACAACTATTTTACACATGGAAGGAGAGTTGACCGAACTAAGATCATGGTAAGGTTTTCTCTCACAATAATAATTTCACCAAGGAAGTGAGAGGAAACGATTGTGGAAACTCACTTTAATCAACTAAGAAGAAGAGGTTTGAATTAAATTGAACAAGGATAGCATTATAATTAGGAAACCGACATCGACCTAATCACCCATTTAATTTCATAGTTTTTCAATCATTTGAATTTCAAATTTCCTTTCACAACATTTTTACCCCCATTTTAAAGTGACAAACCATTTTGTGTGCACTCCTCTTCGGGAGACATCCTAGGTCAACCACATTACTACATTTTAACTTAGGAAATAAGTGTTTTTCCACGCCCTACGACAGGCGTGCGTCATGGGTAAATTAGATTGATCTAGATTAAAACATAATATTAAGATCACTATTTTTCTTATAAATTCTTATTTGATGAAAATAATTCAACACTAATCATCATAGGATCTTGATTTAATTGTTTCATGGAAACTTTTCCATGAAATGGATTATATAATATTTAAATCAATGAAAAATAAAAAATGTCACTCTATTACTTATAAATATCTATTAAGTGTTCTCATAATGAAAAAAGAAAGTTTTGAATGTATTTTAATGATTATTTTTAGCATAATAAAATTATTTTCATGATATAAATTTATTTATAATTTTTATTAATTATATAATTACATTAAAATATTATGCAACCCTAACTCAACATTTATTCCATTAATAAAAAATAAAAAAAATATTATTTTTAAAATATGAAAAGTAATACATATTAAGTGAATTGCTGTGTTCGAAAAATATTATGTAATGCCCCAGCACCAAAAACCCAGAGTCGATGCATTATCTTATTACATTAGCATTATTAAAAGGAATAAAATCCTAAAGGACCAATCAGTTTAGCAGTCTTGGAAGGCTAGATTACATACATGATATGCATAATACATTGTGAAATTAAAATTTTCAACATGATACGTAATAAAACTAAATAAACGGCATCCATGAATACCTATTCAACGATTTATTCTTCATAAACTGGGGTAAAAAAACATAATAAGTATGAGATCAAATTCACAGTAAGGGTAAGTAAAATGGAATAAATAATTAATAAGTGATAATAAATCAACTTGTCAAGGTAAATAGTTGATAACACATGGAATTTAAATAAATATATATGGTAAATTCAATATGGAAAGGTAATAAAATAAAACACATTTCATTTAATCAATGATTTAAAAATTAAATGTATCCATAGGTATGTCAATTAAAAATCTCATGGATGAATAATAACTAAAATATATATGAATCAAATGCTTAATTATTGGATTTCATGTCTAGAGAAATTGAAATCCTATATCGTCAATACCTATCACAAAATGGTTAATACTATGGATAGAAACCAATTTAATTTGGCATCTTATTTGACTTATGAGAAACTTTCATTACATCTAGAGGCTATATAATGTTTGGGCCACACCCATAATTACCAGTCTTAAGCATTCCTGATATATATTAATAAAAATAAATAATAATCCTTATCAAATATTGGTATTGAATAAATAACATTTATTTATCAATAGTTCTCTTATTAATCCAATAACTATCAAAGTGAACACCATATGTTAAAATGATATATATTTTAGGTAATACTAATATCCATTTTAATATAATATGGATATTAATGTAAATTTCTAATGAAAATGATTAAAAATTATTTTTCAATAGAAATTTAACAATCACAAAAGGAATTTAGATTTCAAAGATAATCATTAAGAATATTCTTTAAGAGAATAATATTTAAACATTATAATGTGTCTCATACAACTCTGAAACATATAAATCATAATCCACACGAAGTAATAATATTAAATGAAACATAAAATATCATGATAGTAATTAGATTCATGATATAACATGTAAAATGGTAGTATATATACCAAATAAAAGTGAATTGATTCATAATAACAAATATGCCTCAGTAGAATGTGAATTGATACTAAATTACCTTTTCGTACCCTTCTTTTTTGTCGTGTGGTCATTATACCCCTACATAGTTGTTCAAAATATTTTACTATCTTATTAAAACCATAATCCAGTTTATAATATCATATATAAACTTCTTACAATATTTTATTACCAGTTTGTTAACACACTCTCATTATTTTAACTATTTCAGGTGTTAACTGAATTGTTTTCTCAAGTATGTTTTGACTTGTGATTTGTTGTTCACATTAATTAGATAATGACTTAATCAAACCAATAATATAAACCATGAAATAATTATAATATATATTAATTACATATGTATTTATAGTAATATATAATTTTTGGAGATAAAAATAAAATGCACTATTCATGGAGACAGTAGGTCGTACGTATGCAAGAACGCTGCATCCATTTCTTTATCATATTAAAATAATGAAAAGTAAATGACACGTATTTATATTATAATTATATTACCATATCTATTTTATATATGTTACAAATTTTTATTAGAATCGTTCTTAATATGTTCCATGTACAGTGTGAATGAAAAACATCGCTTTAAGGGGGCGGTAGTCCACACTTCCTCAAACGATTTTATCATTTTTACCCAAAATGGAAAGTATAAATATATATGTTGTAAAAAAATAACATAAAATTAAATAAATAATAAATATAATAAATATAATAAATATATATCCTATATAAATATATTCTCTATCATAATGTTCACTTTGAAAGGGGGTAAATGAAAAATGACCAATCATTGTTTCGTGAGGTAGTAGTTCGCTATACACATAAACATTATGTTTTTTACCGATTAGATGGAAGTTTGTGTGATTTTAGGTATAAAACTTTTCATAATAACCTCATATTATATTTTTTTACCGGTTTTTTATATTATAATGTAATAATAAGTTTTTAGGGGTGGTGAAAGGAAATAAAATAAAGGAACTTGGGGGAAATTGTTTCCACTTATTCAGGTAACTCCTTTTTGTTTTCACAAAAGGGATTCCTTGGATTGATTTCTAAAAAATGGGAGGAATATAAGATGAGGGTAGGGATTTTAGGAAGATATTTGGGCATAATTTTTATAGACAACATATCTTGAGAGGTTTAGGGAAGTTGGAGGATAATAGGTCTTTTATAGTGGAGGAGGAGTGTCACTCTTGTAAATTTTGGGAAAGAGAATTCTAATCATGATTTTTTCTATTTAAAGTGGATATAATAATGAAAATGAGTATATAAAATGGATTATGTGGTCGAAATATGTCCATCCAATGGATCTTGGACAAGTTTATTGGTCTTTTGGTCCCCTATGATTAAGTTTTTTCCTTGTTAAGATTAATTTCACCTTAATATTTGTAATTAATTTTATTTAATTTCACTAATATTTTTTTATAAAAAAATAATTTGAACTTATTTAAAATTATAATTTAATATGATTACAAATATGGAATCCATGTTTTCAAATTATAATAAAAGAATTGGTTGAAATTAATTTAAATTTAATTACACATACAAGACAACAATGAGGGATTTTAAGGAAAAATTGATCAGAAGTTTGTTATGTTTTTAAAGTCAATTTCATAGTGAAATGGATTACAATGAACTAAATTTGATTAATTGATAAAAACATTATCTTATTAAACTTTAAAACCAATTTAAAATATAATTTAACATTATAAATAAATAATATGAAAAATCATGTTTGAATTAAATTTCAGTATTTTTCACAATTCATTAAACAATGAAACTTCACAGAAAAATATTAAAAATTAACACTAAGTTAATATTTATGTTTATCTTAGAAGTATGGAGTTTATTTTTACATATTAAATTTATAAAAGGTCCAAAAGGGGGATTTATATTTGGTTCTCCATCAAAAGACAGTAATACCTCCTTTATAAAAAAAATAGTATTTTAGGCGTAATATTGGGTTAGTTCTTATCATATGCCTATAAAATATATTATATGATAGTAAATGTGTTTTTTTGGATATATAGTGTTGTTGTCATCTAAATATTGGTAGATTAAATGAATCCCAAATAGAAAACCAACTCCTGAGGGGCTACCTCGTGAAGACCATTCATGGAGCCCTACACTACCATCGGCATGAAGCCAGAGCCCCACACCACGGTCACCGTAGAGTAAAGAGGTGGGAGGATTTGCGGTTAAGACACACTTGATCAGAAACTATGCGCCATGGAGGGTGCTGAATCGACCTCTACAAGCCCATCGAACTTGACGGAAGCCTTCGCGGGCACTACATAGAGAACCTTATAGAGCTCCATACCGAGGAGGGGATGGCGGTTGACTTCGTGGTTACGAAGAACTTGACGCAATCTATGGCTGATCGAGGAGCGCCATGTGGCTTCGCTCTTAGCATTCCCCACTTTGCACTGCCCCTCACCTATAAATACTAGGCTCCCCTGGATCCCAAGAAACAGATACTCTGACTATTCGCCTTCTCTGCTCTCAAAACACTAATCACCTTCAGATCTACAAAACTTTGAGAAAAATGAGCTCTTCCAGGTACTTGATCAATGTGAAGTACGCTTCTATTAGCTCAAAAACCACCCCTCTTCAAGTAGGGATATCGTTCGCAGAGCCTACATACCAACACAAAGGAGGAAGATCATCAAGGGGACTCAGGTCTTCACCAAGCACTCATGCTTCATGAAGTACCCTCCATACCCATGTGAACTCTATGAAAAGGCAGGGTCCATGTGCTTCATGAAGCACATTACTTCACAGTGCTATGCTTTTCAAGGTACCATTTCTTCGTTAAGTCCTACTTCGTGAATGACTTTCCACTTCGTGAAGCACCGTCCTTATGCACCTATGACCTATTCTTAGGCTAGGCCGCCACACTTCATGAAGCATACCCCTTCATGAAGCCCCTATAGTATATAGATCTCTAGAGATTCACAAGATCTCTTCCTGTGAAGCCACTTGCTTCACAAACCCTTCTTTTGTACAACCCTCTAGGTTTGTACGAAGTAATTACATGGTCCCTTGGGCGGTGTTTCACGTTGCATTTTTAGCCTCATACTTCTTCGAATTGGAACTCTAACAGCTATTGCTTCTTCGCATAGTCGGGATAATGTGGGCCCCTTAGTGGATCACTCCACAACACCCCATCACTACGACATTGTCAGTGCCTTCCCCTCGGCATGGGATAAATCGTACCGGTTATTTAAGCCCTAAGGGTGTGGAGTGAACCTGCCTCGTCCGAGATGGATGATGTTAAACTACCAAGAACCATTTTCCATCACACATGACATTAAACTATTGCCTTTCCCCGTGCATCATATGTGAGGTACATTGTATCCGACATTCTCTACACCCGCTCATCTCCATAAGAGTGAGATCTTCCTCTCATGGAATTAGATCCTCTCGGTTGGAGCGATGCATGTCCATATGGAAGGTAAACCATCTTGGTTTATGATCCTAGTATTTCATAAAAGAGGCAGAACCCCTACTCCTTCTCTCTTATTCCATGCCAAATACCATAGGAGATATGGGTATAGGGACCTTCGTTATCTCATCCCTCCCCATTGGATCTTTGTCTCCATCATACCTCTATCTTGGAGTAAGTTCTAATATCCATATTCATGGTCCTATAACAACACATAATAAATTGTTTCCTCTTTAGACCACTAACCACATGTAATCCCAACTCTACTTCCCACAAATGCACCTTTCATGATGTGATCATCAGAGATTTAGTGCCTCTTGTTTCTCACACCAAGAAAGGATCATGTGGTCTTAGAGTAAGCATTGACCATGGAATCCTTCTGGGGACTCCCTAGAGCATACTACCCAATCCACCTACCTGAAATACGTGTAATTTGATACTTTCCAAGGCAAGGTATGTAGGAATCCTCCCTGAGGTTCAAGCCCAACACCTACTTGTCTCGACCCCTTCACGTCGGTTCACCTTCATCCTGCATGACGTTAAAATGTAGCCACCATCCGAACTATGTGGACATTGATCCTTTCCAAGGAAAGGTACGTAGAAATACTCTCTAAGGTTCCAGACCCACACTCATCGGTCTCAACCACTTCACGTCGGTCCATCGTCATCCTGGATGACATTAAACTGTATGCCCCCTTTTCATCCTGCAAGACGCTTAACTATACCCATTCAAACTATGTGGGATTTGATCCTTATCTCCAAGGAAATGTATGTTGAAAGACTCCCTAAGGTACAAACCCAACTGATAGTAACCCATTGTGTTCCCCAACTGATGGTAAGACGTTGTGTTCCCAAACAGATAGTAAGCTGTCATGCTCCCCAACCAACGGTAAGCCATTGTGTTCCCCAACCGATGGTAATCCATTGTGTTCCCCAACCGATGGTAAGCCGTTGTGTTTCCCAACTAGTGATAAGCTATTGGAACCCCGTGTAGTGGTAATCCATTTTTAATCCCAACAAATGGTAATTCATTGTGTTCCCCAACTGACATTAAGCTGTTGTGTTCCCCAAAAAATGGTAAGATGTTGTTTTCTCCAACTGACAGTAATCCATTGAGTTCCCCAACCGACGGTAAGCCATTGTATTCCCCAACTGATAGTAAGCCATTTTGTAGAATAATAGATGATAATTCATTGTGTTCCCTAGTAATTGGTAATCCATTATGATCCCCAATCGACGATAAGTCATTATCCACCCCAACCAGTGGAAATCAGTTGTACCCTTATCCAGCGGTAAACTGCTGTAATGCATAATCGACAGTAAGACATTATTGTAACCTTCATTGGGACCCACATATCTGGTTCTGTTGTAATCTACAATCGATGGTAAGATGTTGTAGTACCCTTCACTGGGACCCACATCTCTGGTATGTCCCCCTGGCATCAGACCAACCCGGGATGCTAACCACGCCTAAGCCCTAACATGCCTTTGGGAGGTTGTCCTCTGCACACACCCTGGTTCCATACCCCCCCCCCCCCTCTTGAACTACTTGTACTTTTATTACCTAACTCAAGGATATGTTGGATGCCTTCCTTAGGTTCAATCCCATCATTCATGTCCCATTGTGTCCTATCTCCCTTCAGTCTATATGTTTTGGGAAGGTCATTCCCCAACCCAAAGGATCTACTTCCTCTTTATTCTATCCATGTTTCCATCCTCATGGGTCGCCTCCTCAGGTACCCCATCGCCCCACCAAACTATGTGTACTTTGATTCCCTACCATGGGAATACGTAGAAAGTCTCTTAAAGGCTCAATCCCAACATCACCATTGTCCTCATGACGGCTCTATCTTATTCTTTATCCACTGTCAACAATCCATACTCATCTTTATTCTTACCCAGGATGCCACATCCCGGTGAGGTCATGTCACACACATTCTCATTGATCCTACCAGTAATCAGGTAACCAACCACGCGTTAGCCCCAACATCAGTGATCCCTCCTAGGGTTGCACCCATCTGTCCACTCTCCTTAGTGTTTTGATCATTCCAGCCTGTCTCCTCTAAACGTTAAACTCACAGCATACCCTGTGACAAACATGGGAAACTGAGGAAAACCGTAGAGACATGCCTATGGAATAAAATTCTTTGCATTAGACATGGGATGAATCAGGCTTCTGCGCCCTCAAGAAGCCCTATCACAAGGAGAAGAAACCTAAAAACAGCATTGTTCCAGTGTCTAGACACGCCTGTGATGTCCAACATGACTACTCCCCTGATCGAAGTTTGATGCCCTAACTGGACCCCTTGTAATTTTCTAATAGAAGCAGTGTAATTAACTGGAATCTATGAATACATGGCAGTGTGAAGAGTTTCATGAACAACATCTTACGTCTATGAGGGAGACCTAGATTGGGAAATGAGTTCTGAGGAGGAATCCATGGAAGGAGGAACTGACATCCCATCATCTCGTTTTGATCAAGGAGAAAACGTCCCTGAATAAAGAATGGATGTTTCCCTCCTTTGGAAAGAGGGAATGTGGGGAAACATATGCGTGTCCTCTGAAACAGACGGATGTGCGCCCAGAAAAAAGCATCATAAACAGAAATAATGAAATTGATGTGAACTTCTTCTCTCCAATGTGGATATTATTAGAAATTGAGACATCATTGGATTAGTATGTCACCAAATCCATGAATTTGGTTCTAGGTCCCGCCATGAAAATAGTGGGCCTATCATGAAACTCACCAGAAGTTAGGGAAGTTGAACGTTGGACATCTTGGTCTGAGATGTTGTCATCGTGGATCTTTCTTACCAACCATGTAAGAAAAAATGGAACCGGGGAACTAGATGTCGATTTCCTTCATTCATCACTAATGGTTTAATCTCCTTTCTTTTCAGGATCGAAGCTTCTTTGATAGAAAACTAATCACTGCTCACCCACCGACGTAAGGGTAGGGCCAACCTCAATGCAGAAATCCCACGCTGCCTCGTCTCTCCCATGGAATCCTCCACGTCCATGTTCGATGTGCACCCACACCCCATCTCCCCTTATGAAATCGTTTAGATAAGGGTGATAAATTACCTCGTTCGATGATACAATGAAGAGGGGATTATCTCAACCTGGGATATAGCCCGACAAAACATAGAGGCTTCTGCACCTCATCACCACCGCCACACCCAAGGGCCGCAAAATGAGATACTACTCCCCACTCTAACTCATAACCATTTCAGGAGCCTCTCCCTGCAATGCTTCGAGGACTCCCTCCCCAAGGCCGATGAGGTGAGGGATGTCTGGGCCAGCCTAGTCGAAATCCCATTCCAGGGGCTCCCAAGGAGGGCTCCCAACATGTTGTGTCAGCACCTCCACCTAGACCCACGTGCTGAGGAGCATGTAAGCTATGTGCCTGCACCACTGGCCCCAGTCTTCTTAACCTAACGCCAACATTGGGCACAGGCCGAGGAGGATGCCCACTGGGGAGCATCAACGTCAACGACTACCATGGACCATGTCTCTGTTGATGTATACCATCAGCCCCTTGTTCATTCTAAGCAGGGGAACTCGTACGCTTGGCCCAGATCGAGGTCCCAACCACCCCATGGGCAGGTTGGGCTGACTCTTCTGGTTAGTGACGCAAGTGGCTCCCACCACGGGCTAGCTGACGACAATGATACCTAGTACGAAGGTCCTCCCCGTACCATCCCCAATGAAAGTGTGGTGCCTCCTAGCTCTAATTCTTGGTATGGAGGTCCTCCCCAAGACACCTTCAATCTAAATAAAGGTCCTCCCCTCTAAAGTAACATTCAGTACAGAAGCCTCTTCCGTACCCAGGACCCCAGGTATGTAGTTTTTCCTCCTGTTACAGGTCTCCGATGTGAATATGTCCCACGTCTAGTCAAAATTCAGCATGGGGGTCTTCCCCATGTTGTTACATCAGCCAATAAATGCCTTACTCATCCCAGCAATAGAAGAAGTAGTGGTTTTCCTCGCTTCACAGGCACCCAACACGGAGGTCCTACCTATGTTCTTCTCAACCAATATGAGGAACCTCCTCGCACGGACGCTGTCAAAGGATGTAAGCCTGGAGGTTGTACCCATGCTCCTACCAGCTCCAGAAAAGGTCCTACTCACTTTATCATTTCTCGCGGAGAGTCCCTCTGAGATTCATCCATGGGACATGGAGGTCCCCCTCGTGCTCCCTTTGACATCTGTCGAGGTGCTCCTCACTCCTCAGATCACCCAGGAAGATGTCCTCTCCACCCCAGCATCGATTTGGCCGAAGTTCCACCTTGAGCCAAAAATCTACCCTTTCTGGAAGAGCCATCCCGTGGTAGGAGGGAAAGTCTCTGAGGCCATAAAAATATCGCTCAAAAGATTCAGACCATACTTATGCCCGTCTTCTTCTCGGATTTCAAGGAAGAATGTGATTCGGTGATGGAACCCTCACCTCGATCCTATATGCTGAGGGTTCAGGTAGGAATGTGGAATATCAGCCACATCATTCAGGAATGTGAGGTCCACCAGATTCCCACTTCCCTCCACAGATACAATGAGGATGAGAAAGATTTTTCCCCTTCCTAAGGTCTGGTCATGAAATCCTCCCTATCATCAACAGATTCATTATCTACCTCAACCATAGATCATGGAGAGTTATTTTAGAGACCGATGAAGGATGAACAACAACATGGTCCACCATTAGTGATCATATCCCCTGCACTAGAATCTGTGGTCTCCGGCCCATCTTACTGATATGTAGTGGTAAATTCATCACATTCATCGCAGGACAGCCCAAGATGTGGTGGCTTGTCAGCCGGGTTGGCATATTCTCCACTGTCCATTCTACCATCTCAGCGGTCTACTTCAGTGTCATTATCGGTTCCCCAACTACCCCCAGTTGATGAGTGGGGAAACTAAGGGTCAGACCCCATATCTGGCCTAAAAATCTTTAGGGAAATCCTCACAGCGGATCATTTCCCAAAATTGTTTTGGCTGATTGCGACTGCCAACTTCATTGTACCAGAATCGCTTACCCAGGAAGAAGTCACGTGCTTTTTCCAAACCCTATGGGAGATGCACTTCTATCCCTGTTATGAAATAATTTCTTACCCCAAGATTCAGGCACACATTGAGGACATTTTCTAGAAATTCTGTATTATTGACTTGGCTACAATCCATGTGGCCTAACACCCTGAGTCACCCAGTCGCTACCAGACCCTCCAGCAATGATGCATTCAGAGCTTTAAAGTGCTCCCCTGGATTATCAAGGAGGCTTCCCCACATGTTCTGGTCCATGGTTAGGGGTAGTATGCTTCCCTCCATTTCGGTTCTATCTGGCGCCAGCCAGACTTTCCAGGAAATATCGAGGATATTCCTCCAAGTAGAATCATGGTTAACATGGATAATCTATCAGAGGGGGAGAACAATTTAGAGCTCCATGATGAGAACTTACCCCTGTGAAATTTTTCACAACTGTTGGATCCATTGGGAAGGGTTACTTTTCAATGGAGAAATCTATTGGGTCTTATCGTGCCCACCGAGGCATTAATCCTCAGCTGGAATCCCAATAAGGTAAAATAGCACCTTAGATCTATCAAACCCTTAGACCCATCTAGATTAGTGAAAAAGAAAAAGGATGATCCTAAAAAGGTTTTGTTTCATAAACTACTCACGGAGCATAGGAATATGGTGGATGACCTCCTTGCAGAATGTTCCATATAGTGGAGCTGTGAAAATAGTGATCCTCGATCGGGGCAACAGGGGCAGGCACAACTTCCTCCCAGTGAATTTCCTCTAGGTGACCCTAACCATCCTTCCCACAGAGACTATATTGAGTCCAGGAGTTATGGAAAAATGGTGTGGTATGAGACACCAAATCCTCCTGAGCTACGTGATAACCCTCGAGACCCAGCTCAGGTTCCCCAGACTGCTCCACAAGTCATCCCACTAGCCTCTCCACGAGCTGTCAGGCCTACTTATCATGTTTTAGAACCCTCCAATGCACTAATAGTCAGGGATACTCATCACGATAGGAACCCCCACCCATATGATCTGATAGAGGCACACATTTCTCTCATCAAGGCATCAGAAACTCGATAGGTGGCAATCCCGCCTGATGGCAAGCCATAACTGGAATGGTTGGATGATATGTCCACACCCCTGGGTTTTGAAAATCCCATTTTATCCCCCTTTAGTGGGACGGGTGACCCAATACAGCACTTGGTCCACTTCATCTCATGTTTCGGACCCTTGTTGAGAACTCCATCACAGTAAGAGTCTGCCAGACTTCGATGTTTTGTACAGACATTGGAAGGGATTGCATTTTTTGGTACAGCCAGCTACCCATCATGTCAGTCTCCAACTGGGAAGATCTCCATATGAAATGTATCTACCATTTAAGCCTTACCACCTAGAATATGAGTATTTCATACCTCTTCAATTGTAAGCAGAGTCCTGATGAGTGCTTTGCATACTTTGTCACCTGGTAGAAAGTTCTCACCTACTCCATGGATTTGTCACTAACTCAGGAAAAATTACTAACAATGTGTGTAGGGAATGTCAAGAACAAACGGGTCCCCTCTTTCATTACACAAAATTATATCAGGGAATTTAAAGACTTATCTGATAAGGCCTAGCATCTAGAGGATGCCTTATAGTAGGACAAGCAAGCAAGTATGTTTCCTCCTGCAATTCCTGCGAGAAGAGCCGCTAAGGCTGAGCCCACCATGGTGTCCCAAAGAGAGGCCCCCATGAAACTGGAGTCATTAATAGTTGATCCACCTCTATATCCCTATAGGTCCTCTCCACCTTAGGTGTATTCTCTAGACCAGCAGCTCCCACCTCAAAATCAGTTGGCACCCCCACATAACACGCCGCCAGCACCCAGGCGAGATAACTAGGTTCCACCTCCTTGAAAGGATCCTCCCACCCCTCGACTGGCCGTGCTCCTAGATCCAACTTTCCAGATAGAAGAAACCCAACCTACACATTCCATGAGGCCTAGTTCCCCAATAATTGCTAAAGCACCTTGGAACATGGACTTCTATGTTTTCCTAAATGCAGGAGGCCCGAAGACGTGAATCTCACTAATAACCCTAATTACTTCCCCTATCATCGGATCATGGGGAACACCCTAAAATAGTGAAATATTTTTAAAGATTAGATTCAATTATAGGTTGAAAACAACATAATCAGGTTAGGACCAGCTCCGGCACAAGTGGCATGTGTATTCGTGAAGCCTGATAACAGTAGTGATAGTGAAGCTGAGTGGAATTAGGTTCCTAACCATGGATCCCAGAAGTATGATGACTGGATGGATCATATGGAAGTCACCCATTCCCATGGTATTATTCATGCACATCTGAATTTACCTGAGCATTCAAAATACATCGTGTCAACTGAAACCAGTACTTAGATATCAACGACTTAGCCTTCCTCTTCCCAGAAGAGAAAGCATCTATGCAGCAAGGGAAATAATGTTCCCCACCAATTCCACCATCATTTTGAACTCTCAACAACTTCATTCCACCAGATATTGTGACACCCTCTAGAATCAAACCAGTAGTGGAGTATTCTTTTATTTGACATTTAAGGGTATGCCTCAGTTAACACCGTGGAGCTGGTAAACCCCAAAATGATTTTTGACGGCGAGGATCCTCAGACGGATCCGCCCAATGTTCCCAGTTGTCGCTAGCGCCGACAAAGCCATGGCTATAGGGGTCTTCGGAGTGCCTTGGCCAGTACTTCATGCCTGGATATGCATTCCACCAAAACTAAACATCAGGCCCAGTGAAGATCACAGCATGCGTAGCCTTCTCATATGGTGGCATTAGGTCCCCCTTCATTGTCGTTCGTGTTACTTGAACAGATAGAGCTGCCTCAACTGCACCGTGATCAACCACGCTCTATTAAGGACTAGCCTCAGTCATCTAGCCCAAACCCAATAGTCACTCCATGAGCGTGGACTAGAAATCAATAGGATATTCCCAACATTAGTCATCTACCGGTTCAACAGGAAGGGCTAGTCATCCCCCTATCACAGAATGACCTCCTATAAGCAGATATTAACACATGACACAGAATTATGATGTCCTTAATCATATTTAAAGCATTATTTTTAGGCTCTCTATCCTTGAGGACCTTCTCCTGTTAGCAGATATGCGTGAATCCCTCACTGAATATTTAAGAAACCCCATCCAGTTTGAGACAGAGGTAGAATCCACAGAAGCCTTCCACACTGAGTTAGTCGAGAGTTCTGAATTTCATGCCATTAACTCTTTATATAGGGAAGATGAATAATCTCCCATACAAGGGAACATCTGCCCACTGTACATCATCGGACACTTCAATAGTGTAGTGGTTGGTCATTTTCTTGTCTACATAGGCTCTAGGATCAGCCTAATCCCAACTAGAACACTCCAAAGGATGGGGTTGTCCTAGGACGACCTGAGTCCCTCTAACATGAAAATCCAAGGTTATTACAGCAGGGAATAGACACTGGTGGTAAAGATCTTCCTTAATACCCAGTTCGATGGCCTATATTCCAGTACAGATTTCATGGTTGTCTCCGAGGACACAGCCTACAATGTGTTTATGGGTAGGATGTGGCTTCACCTGCATGTGAAAGTCCCTTCATAGTATCACCACTTCGTTAAGTACTCCTTTAATGGTCGAGTGTGAATTCTCCAAGGTAACGCGTCTCCCTTTTCCTCTTGTGAATCCTAATACCTGGATGATGACTATTACAAGAGAAAGAATAAAGAGATTCAGGCTAATGGGGTTTAACATGCTATGGTTGGGACCGACCCATGGAATAACCTGGATGATGCCTATATCTTTCGGATACATCGATTGGTGGTTGTGACCAAAAATATGGTACAATTATTCATTATTTCTGGAATGAGGGGGGGAGCACATTCCCACGTCTAAGCAATATCAGAAGATTTCCTTGTATTCCTACACAAATTAGGCTCATGTGATCCCAAAGCCCCCTAGCCCTATAAGATAGCGTGATTTCCTCCCCATGGAATCAAAAATAGACCATACTTCCTTATTCCATCAGGATGGTATAAACTAGATAAAGATGATGCATCACTAATTCTTCAAAATCATATTGTGTGGCCCTTTGGGATGAAGGTCTGATGGGATCAGTTTGATAGCTTTTATTTCTATGGTTTCGACAAAACAGGAGTCCCCTGATGCAGTGTCTGCATCCACTCAGGCTAGAACCGGTCTGCCATCAGGATCTATCGACTCAAAAAAAACTCCTCCTGCAAAGGATACCTCCTACATAAGTGAAGAATATTATTTAGAGGATTATCCTCCTGGTTTAGAAGTGTGAGTCTCCACCACAGTTGATGAATTGGTACAGGTGAACCTCGGTGATGAGACGAATCTGAAACCCACATTAATCAGTGATATTATTCAAGTCGAGGAGAAATAGTAGTACATGGACATCCTAAATCAACATAGTGATGTATTTGCCTAGATTTATGACAAAATATTAGGACTAGATCCATAGGTCATTGTACACTACCTCAGTCTTCTGCCAAATCACTGTGGGTTCAAACCACCTCCTAGGAAGATGCACCCTTCTCATGGTGCTATGGTCAAGGCTGATGTTGATAATCTCATTAGATCCAACTTCTTCAAGGAGGTCTAGTACCCCATATGGATAGCCAACATTGTGCTCATCAAGAAGAATAATGGGAAAATCAGAGTCGGCATCGACTTCTGGGATCTCAACCGTCACTGTCTGAAGGATGATTTTCCACTCCCCATGATGGAACTGTGGATCGATGCTACATCTGGGTTCCAAACCCTTGCCTCCATGGATGGTTATTCTAGGTATAATAATATTTGAATGTCCCATGAGGATGAGGATTCTATATCCTTGTTGGCACCGCAAGGTACTTTCCGCTACCAGGTGATGCCATTTGGTCTAATGAATTCAGGTGTCAACTATCAGAGTTCCATGCATTGCAACATTAAGCCTATCCTCAAGAAATTGGTTTAATGGTACATGGACTATCTGGTGGTCATGTATCTCCAACATCAGGAGCATCTCAATGGTATTGAGAAAGTGTTCAGCTTCCTCCATTCTCGCCACCTGAAGATGAACTCGTTGAAGTGTGCCTTTTGGGTTACCTCTGAATAGTTTCTCGGATTTTTTGTCAGATACAGGGGCATCAAGATTGACATAGATAAGATCAAGGTCATCAGTCAAATTCCTCCCCAGAGAAACATCCATGAGCTTCGAGGTTTTCAAGGCCAATAGGCCTACATATGACGATTCATTGCGAATTTTGATGCCAACTGTAAGCCCTTTTCTCAGATCATGAAGAAAATCACAATCTATCAGTGGGACAAAGAATATCAGACTGCTTTTGAGGAAATCATGAAATATATTCTCCAGCCTCCAGTCTTAATGACACCCATTTCTAGAAAGTTGCAGGTCTTTTATGTTACCTCCTTGGAATGATATCTCAGCACCCTTCTCGCCTAGAAGAACAATGAGGGGCATGAGGATAGTCACTACTATCTCAACCACATAATACTCGATACAGAGACCAAATACTCCCATATTTAGAAGAGTTGCCTTATGTTGGTATTTGCAGTACAGAAATTGCAACATTACTTACAGCACCATGAGGTGCATCTGGTGTCCTAAGTGGATCAATTAAATTACATCCTGAACCACCCTATGTTGGAAGGCTATCTATATCATTGGGTGGTGATCCCCCAGCATTTAGACATTAGGTTTTTTCCTCATAATTCTATTAAGGGAAAAGTATATGAAGACTTCCTCACAGCTCATCCAGCTCTCACAGACCAATCTATAGACACTAATTTTCTTGATGAGGCAATCCTCTATGTAGACCAAGCCATCCCATGTCCGCAAATGCACTTTGATGGTGCTTCCCTGAGCCCTACCGGTAGAAGGCTCAATGACCCTTGTCTCAATAGAGTGGGCCTATGTATCATCTTAATCACTCTAGAACAAGATATTTTTCCATATTCATTCTTACTTTCAGAGGGTTGTACCAAAAATGAGGTGGAGTACCAGGCTCTCATCACTGGACTTCAGCTGGCCCTCTAGTTTGATGTTACCCACTTGCATGTGATGGGGGATTCCGAACTAGTCATCAATCAGATCAACGGTTACTACATCATAAGGAATCCAAACCTCGTACCACTATTGGAACGTACCCTCCATTTGATGGCCTAGTTCTCGTCTCATCTAGAGCTTAATTATGTTCCGCTTTCGCAGAACGGTTGATCTAACACCTTGGCCAGCATAGATTCATCTCTTACAAATCCCGATAAGGATGATTTGATTATCCATGGGGCACACCTGAGAGTCGTCACTCCCTTCACTCCAGACGACAATGATAGCCTGTATTTAAGTCACCTTACAGCTGATGCCTCCAGGTCAGGTCCTCTAGGTCCCCCTGATGTAGTGTTTTAAGTGAATCATAACTGGAGGACCCCCTTTGTCGAGTACCTCCAACATGGAAGCCTCCTGACAGATCAAGCCGAGCATGAGTGAATCCAATGTTGCACATTTCAGTTTACCCTATAGAGTGGTCTGGTTCTTGAGAGGATCCTCTACAAGAATAAGTTTTATGGGGTTCTCCTCTGTTGCATTAAAGGAGTAGAGATTTCTCAAGTCATGCAGGAGGTTCATACTAGTTCCTACGGGGATCATCAGACTGGGCCAAAATTATCTCACCAGATCTGGAGGTTGGCTTATTTTTGGCCCTCCATGATCCATGACTACATCAAGTTAGACAAGAGGTGTCATGCATGCCAAATTCATACCATCTTTGTGAATCGGCTACAAGAGCCTCTCCTCACTACCATGTACTATTTTCCCTTTTCAGTTTGGGGACTTGATGTCATGGGGACATATCCACCAGTGATAGATCACCAATGCAGGTTCATCATGACTGCTATGGATTTCTTTTCCATGTGGGAAGAGTTGATTCCACTCAAGGAAGTAAAGGCACATTCTATCATTGAATTTGTGAGCTCCAACATCTTCTACTGATTTGGATTCCCTCATGTCGTTCTCACTAATAATGGAACCAAATTCCAGGTAGCAGAGTTAACGAAGTTATATTCCATGTACAACATTTTTTCTAACCATACATCCCACTATCACGTGTACGAAAATGGGAATATCGATGTGTTTAACAAAACACTCTCTAACATCCTGCAGAAAATGGTTAGTCATAACAATAAGAGTTGGCCAGACAAACTCTCGAACGCCCATTGTGCCTATCGTACAATAGATTAAAATTCTACATAGGTGACCCCATATTCCCTAGTGTATGGAATAGAGGCTGTTCTGCCCATCGAGAATCAATTATTTTCATTATGCATAGCTGTCTGTGATCAGAAATCACCAGATAAGGTAACTAAAATCCATCTGGTTGAATTGGAAGCGCTTTAAGAGAACATGCTTTGTGCCTTGCACAATCTGGAAAGGCTTCAGAATAAGATATCTATATATTTCAATAAGAAGTTTCACCTCCACTCTTTCTTATAAGGTGACCTGGTGTTCACCCTAAGAACACCAATGATACTCAATAGGAAACCACCCAAGAGGGATCCCAAATGGGAGGGACCTTACATCATTCATAATGTTTACCCCAATGATGTGTACTCTTTGGTTACCATGGATGGTGAGCATATAACTACTCCCACCAATGCCAAATTCCTTAAGAAGTACTTTTCCTGAGTCATCCTATCCTACATGACCTTAAACAGTTATGTCCTTCATTACATTAAACTGCTTTTTCTTCCCACATGACGATAAAATACAAAATGGTATAATCCCTATGACCAAAACTAAGATCTATATGGTCCTACATGACCATAAAATGTTCCTTCCTCTCTACATGACGTTAAAACATGCGATTCATCCAAACTGAAGGAAGTAAAACTACTCAGTATTCTTCCTCACCACATGATGTTAAACTACATGGACCTTTCATAACTATGTATGTCTTGATTCCCATCCTCATAGGATACATAGTAATTCTTGGAAATTTTGTCTGTTAGACCAACCCCAAACTTCAGGATCTCTTCTTGGGTCGAAACACGTGGTGGTGTAGGATTTTTCCTTCATTCACGTGGAGTTCATCACGATCGCACTGTGTATTCCTCTCCATGGAGATCTCCACCACTTTCCTCATCCTGCATGACATTAAGCTGCACAGGCTCATTCATGCTTCACACACTCCCTTTATTCGGGTCTTCATTATCATTCCCATCCAAAAGGGACCTCGAACAATATGAATACTCACCCTGAGGGATCTCATATCATTTCAGGCCAATGTCCTCGAGGATCTCGAATGAAAAATGGATACAAGTCCCGTATTGTGAATATGTTAAATGGTCGACACTAAATTGTTACTCCCGTTCCAGGTGCTACCATTCCAAGTCACATGATGTAGATGTTGTATTTAGAACATGGTCAATAGTAACCCTTCATAATTTACACCACCCTTGTATGTCCCATCTATTGGTTGCGGTGATTCATTTTGTCCCGCTTCCCCCATCAAACATTAGTCTGCTTCGGGCAAGAGTGCTAGTCCGGTTTTTGTACCCTTATATATTGGGGAGAGCCTAGTCCTACTCCTTGTATCCCACACTGAGCATTGCTGACATGGGCTTAGAATATTTATTAACTCAATACCTGCATAAAGTTTCATGTGTCCACGGTCTGATCTCTATGACCCTAAACTAAGATCCCTATCATCCTCACTACAAGATATTAAACTGCAAACTAGTTGGGACTTCTCATCTCAGCCCCTCGGCCTTTCTGGGCCCCTAGACCAGGTTCTCTCCTAGGATTGTTCAGTGTGGTATGGGAATATGTCCTCTTTCACATCGAGTTATTTTCTCCATGCCACATACATCCCCTTGAGATGCCCCTATATCATTTGTCCTCACCGCAAGACGTTAAACAGCACAGGTCCCATCATTCTTCATGTGTCCCATCATTTGGGGTTTTCTCTATCATTCACATCCAAAAGGACCCCTGAATGGCACGGATGTCTGTCCTAAGGTCTCTCCTATAATTTTTGGCCAATTTCTTCGAGTATCTCGAGTGAAAAATTGATATAGGTCTCGTGTTGCAAATATGGTCAACGGTTGATGCTCAATTGTTTGCTCCCATCCACGGTCACTCAATATAGATACTATATTATGATCATAATTAGTGGTTATCCTTGATCATCATTGTTGCCTTGTGGTCACCCACATAATAGACAGAGTGATTCACCCTTTCTACCCATCTGTCCCATGCACATAACATTAAACTGGGCGTCTACGGTCTAAGCTCTATGACCTTAAACTAAGATCACCAGCATCCTCATTGTAAGACGTTACACTACAATTAGTTGTGAATTTCTGTCAGTATCCCAACCTTAGGTCCCTCCATCTTTTTGGGCCCCTGGCCCAAGTTCTCACATTGGATTGTATGGAGTGGTATGGTCTTATGTCCTCATTCACATCGGATTACTCATTGTGTCGTACACATTCCTTGTTGAGATAACTTTCCCCTACATGTGTCCTTTCCGCATGACATAAACCTAAACAATATTTTTTCAGAACTATGTGTGGCTTGATTCCCATCCTTATGGAATGCATAGTACCTCCCAACCATTTAGCCTTAGGTTCCAACCCCAATTACTAGGAACCTCTTTACCTTCCTAGCCCCCTGGTCTGAGTTCTCCCAAGAGAAGGGCATGTGGTGTGGTATGGTCTTATGTCCTCATCCACATCGGGTTTGTAATAACCACGCCATGTATCTATTTCACCTAAAAGATCCTCATTCCCCTTGTCTAAACTCATCTTCTTGAATCGGCTGCTCTGGATTTGGGACCCTCAACCCTCTTTGGCAGTTTACCAATGCGCCAAAGAGCACTCTGGTTCAGGACCTAGAGTGTTGGATTCTTCAAACATGTCATCACCCATTTTCATGATTCACATTATCCTTCATTTGGTCTTTCATCATATTTCACTTTCGAAATTACCCCTGAACGGAATGTATGCTCAGCCCCAGTGCCTTTTACTATCTTGGGATAACGTCCCCGATAATTTCAAACAAAAAATTGATACAAGTCCCGCGTTGTGAATATGGTTCGTGGTCGAAACTGATTTTTGTTCCCATTTCAAGTCACACGATATGGATTCTATGTTTCAAACGCAGTCAATGGTTATCCTCCATCATCACACCAACCCCATCAAGACCTAAATTTTGGTTGCATGATTCAAATCATTTTCTACTTCATCATGTCCAAGTGGAATTTTGAAACTCTTGGTATTATCCCTTGGTGTGCATTTGCACGTTATGAGGACAAATCCATGGTGAGGAGTCATCCAGAGCTCTGAACTAATTTCCCCTTTGCGTGTATTCCATGTGTTTCAAATACCTTCTTCTTCCTTGTTTCCCACATCGAGCATAGCTCACGTGGGCTTAGGGATTTGGTCATGGTTTGTGCATGCTTGGAAGAGTATCACTTTTATATGGTCCAAGCTCTAAGACTTTAAAATAAGATCTTTCTACGTCTTCTATGTAAGTCATAAGAACTACATACCCTAAGAACTATGTATATCTTAATTGCCATCCTCATGGGATATGTAGGAATGCCTAGGTATCTCATCTTCGATTCCATCTCAGGTTCTACTAATTACCTCTTCTGTTCGACCTTTTGGCCCTAACATTCACATGATTGTGTGGTGTGGCATGTTTGGGATTATGTCAACACTCATGTCGGGTGTGAAATATTTGTACCATGTACTTCCTTTCTAGAATCTTGTATCTCCTGCCTCTTGTCCTTCTTAACATTAAACTACACTCTCAGAACTATGTATAGCCAGATTCCCATCCTCATGGAATATGTAGGAACACCTAGACATCTCATCTTCGGGTCTAGCCCTATATTATCTGACCATTATTGGTCCCTCATCCTGAGGTTTCATCCCCATAATTTCACGTGGTATGGTATGGGATTACGTCCTCATTCACGTTGGGTATTCTTTATAAATACATGTGCATTTCCCCCTAAAACCCCATTTCTGTTATATCTATCCAAGCCATGTGACGTTAAACTCTGCTACGTGGTTCCAACTGACTTTAAACTATTGCTTCTTTATTTCACGATGTTAAAATGCATTGGTTGGTCCTATCATACAACCCTAAACTAGGACAACATCGCCCTGGTTGCACGACAAAAAATGTCACTACATTATGATTTCCTCGCTCGAGGGGACATCATATTTGGTAATGGTTATCCACCACTCCATTTTTCAATTCATGCATATGTATTGATTCCTGTAGAGATTCCTGGATTCTCCGTCCTAGTTTTATCGCTTCACAAAAAATTACACATCCCTCCTAAATAAAAAACAAGATCTATTAAATGTTGCTTCTTTGGGTGTGTGGGTCATACCTGCATGATAGTATTTTCCCTAGCATTGGTACCCTACAATGACACTTCTAGAACTATGTATGGATTGATCCCCATCATAATGGGGTATATAGGAAAACATGGGAACTTTTCCTTGGGCCCATCCCAACTTTCATTTTTGGTCCCTGGACCTAAAACCTCCTCAAGGATCACATGGTATGATATGGGCTTATGTCCTCATTCACATCGGGGTTTTCAATGTCGCACCACGTGTATCCCTCCTTCCTTTCTATCTATGGTTCGAGCTCAAAGACCCTTAAACTAAGATCCACATTTCCTTGTCATAGGACACCAAACTACACTTCCAGAACTGAGTGTGGCTTGATTCCCATCCTCATGGGATATGTAGTAATGCCCATACTTTCTGTCTGTATGTCCAGTCCTAGGAATCTTAAATACTGCCCTTTTTTCATCCCCTTGGCCCAAACTCCTTTAGATACATGTGGTGTGGCATGCACCTATTGGGTTCTCATTCACGTCTGGTTCCATGACAACCAAACCATGTTTCGTTCTTGTCTCTTCCCTGCATGGTATGAGTTCTATGACACTAACCTAAGACCTCACTATGGGAAATACACATCAGGTTCGACTACTTCACCACCCTGGGAGAATTTCATTAAATAAGGTCCCCTCTTAATGGGCCACCCTATGAACTTAGGTTAGGAGCATGTAACCCTAGGACCTTAGTCCTTGGAAATCAATTTGACTCCCTCTATCTAATGTGTCTTATTAGGACACTCGAATGCGTTGTGACGAAGAGCCTAAAGTGTGGAATTTTCACATGGACATTGCCTCATTTAATATCCAAGATTCATGAGACCTTTATTTGGATCCCCATCTTCTTCCATGTCTAAAGGTACCCCCATTATGTTCTAGTTTCATGACACATTGGCTCACATACCTTATTGGGTCAATGCCCCTGAAGACCTCAGACAACATTTGCGACAGGTCTAGTGTTTCGAACATGGTTAGCGGTCAACCCTCATTTTTTTGTCCCTATTCAAGGCTAATGCAAAGGGGATACATTGTTTAGAACATGGTCTGAAGTTATCATCTATCATCACTCTTCTATCATTGTGATCCAGATCTAGGGTGTCATGATTCATGTCTTTCCACCCCATTATGTGCAAGTAGAATCCCAAGACACTCGGTTCTTTTCACACTACATATGTAGGTGCATTAAGGAGACAGGTTAGTAATAGAGGAACCTCACTCAATTAGTGGCCCATTTCCCCTAACGTGTGCCTTAATTTACTAGGAAAATCAGATAGCTATTCATTGCTTCCCATATCAAGCACGACTCACGTGGGAAAAGTAGTGTTGGTGGGGCGTGTACTGGTGCAGTTATGCCACATAGGCTCTTTATCCCGCATGACGTTAAACTGTGATTCCATTACTACGTTTGAATTGATTCTCATCCTAATGGGGTATGGAGGAATGCCCGAGAACATTGCCTCAGGCCCAGCCTATCTTCACACTTTAGGTCCCTTGAACTAAAAAACATCCCCTAGTAATACATGGTGTGGTACGTGGTGTGGACTTCTTATGTACACATTCATGTCGGGTTCATAACTAACACGTCATGAACTCCCTTTTGGGATCTCCCCCTTTACCCATCATCCTATAGTATGACTTTAAACTACAAAATTATATATTCCTTCAATGCATGACACTAAACTACAGTTCAACCCTGAACAACTTCAGGATTCCCCATGTTAATCATGGGATGCCTTAGATTCCTCGCTATAGAGGATTCTCCCTACCAGCGTTGGTCTCTGGACACTCCATGATTTATGAGCTACGTTTGTATTGATTATCATTCATATGGAATACATTGTGACGTTAGGCTCTTTCTCCTCCGGCCCAGCCCTAGGGTCATTAACCCTTCTGGCCCCTCAACCCCTCTCTTGGTCCAGGCAGTATGACCTTAAAACTATGTGCACCATCCCTACCATGTGATGTTTAAATTACATGTTTATCATCTATATTAGAATGATTTAAAAATTACAAGTCATTCTAGGTCCTTATAATAAAGGAATCATTTGGAAGTAAGTTTGGTCCCTGATCAGACCGATGTTCCCACCTAATGTGTTTCCACCACAGAGGCGTAATTTCAAGAGTGTTGGACTCTATTAGAAAAACACATTACCCCACCCTCCATGCTTTGTATATCCCTTATTCAGACCCTCATCAACTTTCACGTCCGAAGGAACCCCCTAACAGTATGGATTCTTGGCCTATGTCTCACCTACTATCTTCGGCCAATGCTCTCAAAGACTAATGGATGACATTTTGAGTCAGGCCCTGTGTTTCGAACATGGTCACCAGTTGGCCCTCATTTGTTATCCTCGTTTAAAGATAATGCAATAGAGATATTGTGTTTTGAAAAAGGTCATCGGTTATTCTTCATTGTCATTCCACCCCCACAGTGTTTCGAATTTTGGGTATCGTGATTCACACTTTCCACTCCCCTATGTTTGGATTTATTCTAACTCCCTAGCGCTACTTCGTTTATGCACCAGAGGAAATTGGGAAAAATGAAAATTCGACTGTTCTAAGAACCTTAAAATCCATTCAGGCCTTCCTCCTTCTTCCTATAAATACGAGTTCGTTGTTCAAACCCCAGATGCATGCATCTTGGTCGGAACCCTCATGTTCGAATGGAATGACGAAGCAGTCATCCCTTATTCTCACATCGGGCATGACCCACATGATATTAGGGATTGATCGCTAGATATTTTACAAATATGATGGAAATGAATTAAACCAAACAAATAATGGAACACATTCATGCATCCATCGTAAAAAATCAAAGTATGAATGTATGTTTAAAACTTTAAATGCAATACATCACCCAAGGATCGGCCCCTTCCATGGATGGGTTGACATATCTAATATAGATTTCCACCTCCACCACTCTTTTTCTTATGGTGTACAAGATCCAATGTCACCTGTTTAGCTCCCGCACCTCCTTGGTAGTGATGGGGCATAGTTCATCGGCCACAATCTGGGCTCACTCTTCGTCAGTTTGGATGATAGTCATCTCCTCCAAGGCTCGCTCCATCCGTTCTTCAGCTTCCACCATCTGGGCCTTTAGGCATGACACAAGATCTAATTATGCATTGAGGAAAGTGGATGGCACAGTCACTCATTCCTGCAACTTCTGACCTTCACTTCCAACCTCTTAGAGCCTCTTTATGTTTACTGATTTCCTATGTTTCCAGATCACACCGAGGCCATGATCATCCTCCTGAATCCTATCTTTCATGAGGTCTCGAATGAGCATATGAGGACATTGGTCATCCAATCCCCCAGCGCACAACTCATGTAGCCGGGAACGAATCCCCCCATCTAGTCTATCCATTTTATTTGAGGATTCTTTTCAATGTCGTGCTTCATCAGTTTCCATGACCAATAGTGGATGATCTTTCTATACTCTTGGTTAGAGGACATCTCATCTCGGTCTTTGGGGTTGGTAGGTTCATATGCGGGAAACGCCTCCAAGAAATCATCATTGGGGTCTACATAATGTGTATGATCAGGTATGGTAGGACCTGTGTTACCCTGTTTATCATCCTCATTGGATCCCACCTCAATGATCTCAGGCTTTGTCCTACTGACGGTCCCACTAGTGATCGGAAGCGTTGCAGCTTGGTCGGTTCAAACGTCTGCTTCCACGACCACTGGTGTTCCCCTAGGAAAGTCAGTTCTAGGAGATCCAACCAACCTTTCCAAGGAATCCCATTCCATTTGAATAAATATTCATACAAGAGGCACAAAAATACCATTTAACCTGGTCAATGGATGGCAATTACATATTTTATGAAGAATACATACAGAGATCAAATAGTTGGTCTCTCTCTAGAGTTGTTGCCATAGGAACCCCAAGGTCTGTCCCTCCATATATTATTGGTAAGTATGAAGGAACTGGGAGGACCACCCAAGGTGTTGAGGCCCAGCCAGGCATGATGATCGTAGTAGTCGCAGGAGCGAATCCCAAAGTTCCTGTAGTTGCATCTACCTTTCAGCGGGAGTGGGTTTTGCATTTGATTCCATCCTGTATAGGTCATATGTTAGTTGATAAGACCTAAAAAACCTGGTTGAAGTCTATGGGTAGGTGGTTTAGGGTTTACCTCAAGGGCCTCGACAAACTCTTCCAACACCGGGTCTGAGTTTCCAACCTCACCCTCTTCTAGAGGGCTCCCTCCACTGGCATCTTCTCCCCACTAGGAATTGTCTGACTCTTTCAGAAGAGGGAAGAACTTTCTCAGTTTAGTGGTCGACATCTATGGATGGGTCTTATGATCTATAATCACATTTTCTAAATCATTCATTAGATTTGGAGCACCCTGAGAGTGCACAAATTCCTCCAACTTGGCAGGTTACTGCTCCCCCTCAATCTGGGATACCACAAAGCTGGCCCTAACCAGACCGATCACTGTAAAATCCTTCCCGAGATGGTTCAGGTAGTGCCACATCTTATACGGGTTGAATAATGTTCGGTTGACATCCCAGATGTCGCAACCCTCTAAGAAGATGGCATTATTAGGAATAAATATGTGGCACATCCACTTCCCCGGAGCCTGGGTGGATATCCTATGGAATTCCCTTGGCGGCCTCACATCTAGATGACTATACTCCTTTGGAACCATCGAGATTGATATCACCACCTACCTCTCGAATGGAGCAGGTCTCTCCACCACTACATCCCTACCACCAGAAGATGTCCTCACTGCCTTTCAGCCTCAATCTCGAGTTTGGGGAGGCACCTAGTCACTGGTACAGGCCATATGATGCTTCAGAATCTCCCCTGGGAAGGTCACCTCCCAGCTCTTGGCATACTCCTTCACCATCTCGTAGATAGTTGTAGGTGTTGGTAGCTCGTTCTGCATCTTCCCATCCTCACATGTGAACATGAACCACGTCTGCCTCATCACACACAGGTGATCCCCACGGTGAACCCCCAAATAAACTCATGTGGTCAACCGTTGCATGCAATGAAATTGCCTCATGAAATGGTGCTGGGTGTGCGGATCACAGAGAGAGTCACGGTCAACCCGTGCCACCAGTACTCCACCCTGAAACTCCAAGAGGTAGGACCGATGCTCCTCTATTTCATGTTTGTCATCAGTGAACACGCATGTCGGAAGTGGGAATGAGTATAAGTGGAACTTGTTCACCTTCCGGATCTAGTTCAGCACCAACTGTAGGTTCATCTTAGTCAGGAAGATCCCCACCACGTTCAGAATGATCAGGAATTAATCTGATCTTGAAGGGTAAATGGGGTTTTGATATTCATATATTCCCTTAATATGTGCTGCAATCCACCCATACAAAAGGTGGAACAGCCCACATATCCTCTGTGGCTTCTTCCCCTCACTGATGTGCCACAACACCTTATAGAGTTTCATGAGCATCGGGATCTGAAGGATGTATCATCCCCCTTTCTTCAAAGCATACCCCATGATAAACGTGTTCAGTAGCACGCCTATGTTTGCGTACCTGACTGAAAGAATCAATCCATATATAAGCATTGAAACGAATGCAGACTACCTAACCATTGGTTTATGCCCAGTACTAATGTTGAATCCCTATGTCTTCTGCTTTCTGTCCTTGAATAGTTTCCAATATGAGTATTCCTTGCCTCACTAAACACCCTTTGGGAAGGTTGAAGGCCTCACATGAAATTTCCCATCTTCAGGGAAATTCAGGAACTGCTTGAACCACGGCTTAGAATTGATGTCCCTCACTGACTGCTTATCCTCCCCTAACACCAGATCCATTAACTCTTTTTCTAGTGGCATCATCTGCTCTGATTCTTCCCATGTGTTCGCGTCAGGAAGGAACTCATCAAAAATTTCCCCCAGTATCAGGACCCCTGAGATCTAGTGCAAGTCCCAAAGGTTGATACCATCCTCCTCATGGTAAATATGGAATGTATTGTTCATCGATGACCACCTACTTAGCAACATTGGTATCAGCTACTTCTGTTGGCAGATGTGAAATTGGGAGGCCCAAGCTACCTCATAGAGGCCCACTCGTCCCATATCTATCCTGAATTCCACGCACGAGGAACCTACCCAATAGGCCCATGCCCATTGATCCATGAAGTTACTGCCCTAGCGTAAATCCCCCTCATATGTACAACCCTTCTCCGGGTTCCCCAGGATCACCTTCAGAATAGTTTGGTATAGTAGGGGAGATGTATCTGGTGGTAATTCCTTCCCATCAACATTATTTATATGATTGTACATACAATCGGCATTGAAAGGTGTGAAAACCTCCCATGTATGGTCATCATCCACCAAGAACCACTAGCGCTGGCACGGTGTACTCTTGAACCTATAGGTCGGCTCATCTCTACCTCCTTCAAGAATGAGAACATCATCCCTTCGGCTAAAGCCGTACAGAGGAAGCCTCTTTCACAATGGGTAGCTCTTATGGCTCTCTGACAGCAACTCCAATAGCGACTCGTAGTCCAAATGGCTCCGTACTTGTTCCCGGATACCCGTGTTATTTGTCATTTCATCCCTCTCGGAAGCATCTGCAAGGACCCCCTAGAAGCTTCCTATTTATCCATTCAGGCTTCAAAGTGTTTTACTTTTTTTCGTGTCCATAGAGCTCAATCACAGAGCCCGATCACGAAGCTCGATCCCAGAGACTAGTCACAAATCCCTACCATAGGCCTCGCAGACACGATACGAAGAGCGCACACTCATAGAGTCATAGGACTCGTTGTGCGCCGCGAAGTAGAAAGGCCCGAGTCACAAAGATAAATCACAGAGCGTGCAGAGCTTCGCGAATCAAGAGCACAATTGCCAAAAATGTGGAGATGAGAAAGGAAAAAAGAGAGGTCATCCCAACTATTTATAGGCGATGACCCCATTTTGATTCATGGCATTTTTGGCTGTGGTGAGCTTCACTGCACTCTCAACCCACGGGCTTCATCTCTATGGTGTGATCCTACATCACGAACTTTATTTTCATATGGACCAAAACATTTGGCGATTGACCCTCAGACTTAGACCCTCATTTTCTCCTCAAATCCATGTCTGAGGGGGGTGGATTTTTTTGGCCAAATATGGCTAGAGGAAACGCATCACATAAATAAATTCAACTCCTGAGGAGATTCATCACGAAGACCTGTCGTGGAGCCCTAAACCACAGCCCGCACAAACCCAAAACCCTGCATTGTAGTCACCATAGAGCAAAGAGGTGGGAGGCTCCATGGTTATGACGTACTTGATCGGAAGCGGCATGATATGGAGGGATCTGAATCAACCTCCACAAGCCCATAGAACATGATGGAATCCTTTACAGGTGCCCCATAGAGCATCCAGAAGAGATCCTTGTCGATGAGGGGATGAATGTCAACTTTGCAGTTACGACGAAGTTAACGCAATCTGCAACTAATCGTGGAGTGCCATGTGGCTTCATGCCAAGACTTCCCTACTTTACACTACCCATATTCTATAAATACTAGGATCCCCTCAAGCCCAATGGATTGATACTCTAACCTTTATCCTTCTCCACTCTCAAATTTGGAAGCACCTTATGCTCTGTGAAACTTTGAAAAAAATGAGCTCTTTGAGGTACTTGAGCATTGCGAAGTACCCTTCTTTTAGCTCAAAAACCACCCCTCTTAAAGAAGGGATTCCCTTTACGGAGCCCACGGGCCAACGCGAAGGAGGGAGATCTTCAAGGGGAATCAGGTCTTTTTCAAGCACTCATGCTTCGCAAAGTACCATCCGTACACATGTGACCACCATGGTAAGGAATGGTCCCTATGCTTCGTGAAGCACATTGCTTCACAGTGCTCTACTTTTCAAGGTACCCATGCTTCATGACGTCATACTCCACGAAAGCCTTTCCACATTGTGAAGAACCGTCCTTATGCACCTATACCCTATTCCTAGGCTAGATCAACAAACTTCATGAATCATACCCCTTTGAGAAGCCCCTCCAGTATATGGAGCACTAGAGCTTCACAAAATCTCTTCATATGAACCAACTTGCATCGAAACCCCTTCTTTCGTACGACACTCCATGTTTGTATGAAGTAATTTCAAGGTCCCTTGGGTGGTGTTTCACATTGTGTTATTTAGCCTCATTCTTCTTTTTATAGGCATGATAATGTCTATTGATTCTTCACATAGTCATGCTAATGTGGGCCCCTTAGTGGATCACTCTACAAGAACCCCTCACTACAGCATTGATGGTCACTTCCCTTCACCGAGGGTTAAAGCGTGCTGGTTATGTAAGTCCAAAGGGTGCGGAGTTAACCCACCTCATCCAAGATGTAGGAGTTTAAACTGACAAAAACCATCATCCCCAGAACATTATGTTAAACTGTGGCCTCGCCCCATGAATCATATGTGGGGTGCCCCGTATCAAACATTCTCTACGCATGATCATCTCCACGGGAGTGAGATCTTCCTCACATGGAATGAGATCCTCTCTACTAGAGCGGGACCTATCTGTGGGGTAGGGAAACTATCATGGTGTAATCCCCTATCCTTTTTGCATGAGGCATCACCCCTCGTCCTCCTCTCTTTTTTTGTTCCGAAGACCATAGGAGAGATGGGAATAGGGACCTTTGTTATCCCATCCCTCTCCCTTTGAGATTTGTTTCCATCAGGACTCCATCCTAAATTATTTCTCAATTTTCATCTCCTTAGGCCCTTAACCACACACAATCCCCAGTTTCCTCTTTGGACCACTAAACACGTGTAAGCCCCACTCCATTTCCCACAGACACACCTTTCATGACGTGATCTTCAGGTCCTTTTTTCCCCTTGTTTCTCACACCGAGCATGACTCACATGGGCTTAGAGTAAGCATTAAGCATGTAATCCTTTCTAGGCCACCATAAAGCGTAATCCCTAATCCACCCACCCAAACTACATGGACTTTGATCCTTGCCAAGGCAAGGTACGTAGGAGCCTCCCTGAGGTTCAATCCCAACACCTACTTTTCCCAATGCATTCACGTTGGTTAACTTTCATCCCGTTTGACGTTAATCTGTATCCACAATCCAAACTATGTGGAATTTTATCCTTTCCAAGGAAAGGTATGTGGGATATAAAGACCCGAAGCTTAACGTACAATGAAATTACATTACTTTTGCAGAATACTTATTACATAACAAAAACACACACACAAGGACCGTAATAGTTTAGTGTATTTGGAAAATCGGAACGTAATCTTCTAATCATGGTGAAAGATCTTCAACATATCCCATAAAGATCTTCCCCTTTTTTTCTTACCTAAAACGTTTCTTTATATCCTGGGGAAAATAAAACATACAAAAGGGTGAGCTCAAATGCTTAGTAAGGGTAAACAAAATAAATATCAATCACATCATATACATAAGAACATAACTTTTGGAAATCTTAACCTGCAAAAGAGATCATAATATCATAACATGGGATAAATCATAGAAGTGAAATGTAATCCCAATAATCATAACTTAAAACACGAAACTTTGTGGCATACACACATAATAATAGAGAATCATTTCTTATTAGTCAAGACTCATTGCCAAGACTATCTTAGTGGACAAAGTCCCTTTCTGAACCGAGTTCACCCCTCGTTTCAGTCTTGTTTCACTGAACCGGTATAACCTACCATTTCAGCCATGTCTATCTCATGAGATATAAAATCTTTACCCAATTCATTGGAGGGAGATATAGGTCCCACCCATCTCATAATGATACCATTCTTATGTGTGCCACAAAATCATAAACCATACATCATAGCATAACCCATGTAACAAAAATGGGAATATTAAACATAGTGACATCATAAAACAATTCATATAAGATAAAGGGATTCATAAAAATATAATTCCATCACAAAATAATCAAATCAATGTAATAATAGGGATATAAACAGAACCCTTTATTATCTTAGATGGAAAATAATTTTTATAAAACATTTGAACTCCATTCTTGAGGAAAATATCCTTTCTGCTTCAAAAACACTTTTCCTTTCTTAACATGTCATACAATTCTAAACTAAAACAAGTTGATTAAAAATAAACTTGAAAAATTGTAAAGGAAGCTTCTTGGAAATAATGTTTTAAAAATCCATTCATGCCGTATAAGTTAAAAAAACATTCTTCCCGTACTTTTGTCGGAAAAGTCAAAAAGTACCTTGTACGAAAAATGACAAAAGATTCCTTTAATATCTTTTAATAAAAACTCACCGAAGGGTAAAATTGGATTTATAAAATTGTAGGTGGATGGAAATGATATTAAATATTGAGGAAACATGTATGTGGATGATAAAATACACCCCAGTAAATACTAAAGTATAAACAATCTCGGATAAAAATGAGATTGTGATATTTCCCTTACCTTATGCCTGATATGCTTTGTACGTATCTGAACCTTCTGTATAATGATTTAAATAATGTCATTAACTTATTAAAGAATCATATTAATTGTTATGATATCATATATTGTTCACTTATGACTTTATATTACCCGTTCTTTTGTAAATTCCATGTTAAAGAAGTGTTTTGGGTAAAATCGTTCTATTTATCGTAGGTGTTTGGACTTGTTGTTCTTGACATTATTATTACTTATATCATGATTTACTTACTTCCAGAATATAAAACATTGTTTATATATCATATATATTCAGTATATATATATATATATAATAGATAGATAAATGAAATGAAACACACCGTTCATGGAGACGGTAGTCCGTACGTACGTATGAACGTTGTTTTCCTTTCCTTATTGTCTTGGATGGAAGTAAGTAGATGACATACATATATATATATATACATAAATCCAGTAGATTTAACATGTCATATATTTCATTATTATTCATTATATATACTTTATAATCATTCATGAATGGTTAATGTGGAGAATGAATCTCATCACGTCGTGGAGACGGTATTCCGTACGTACGCACGCGCGGTGATTTCCTTTTTCCGTAGGATGGATAGAAGGTTAATTAGAGTTGTTTCATATTTATAATAACATATCATTATATAATAAATACTAATGTTATTACTTTATCATGAAACAACTAAA
This sequence comes from Viscum album, assembly GCA_963277665.1. Classification (NCBI taxonomy): domain Eukaryota; kingdom Viridiplantae; phylum Streptophyta; class Magnoliopsida; order Santalales; family Viscaceae; genus Viscum; species Viscum album. The sequence goes on along the minus strand of OY728130.1, from coordinate 478,364,176 downwards.
GGATAAGAAGTTGAAGAAGAAAGAAATTGAAAAAGATCGGTAATGGATATTACCTCTTTTTGACGCGCCTTCACTTAACCTCCACTTAAAGAACTAAGGATGGTCTTTGAAGAAGACCAGGACCTCTAATATGATACTAGGGAAGTGGAGAAGATATTTTTCCAGGTTTTGGCCGAGCTTGAATGCTCAAATTAGTGTGAGTAGGAGAGGGAGGAGGTGCCCTTTTATAAGGGAGGAGAGGGTCACCTTAAGAAAATCTCAAAATATTATTTTATATTAAGGTCAAATTCGGTTTATAATGGTTCCAAAGGGTCTTATTTCAAATATAATGTGGGTATGGGTCGAAATAATCTCATACAATAGGATTTAGACAAGTTTAGGTTATTATTTTAACCTTATCAATTAGATTTAACTCTAAGTTAAATAATTTAACTTTTACAGTGTCTTTTTGTTTTCTTACACTATATGGTTAATAAACTTACTATATCAAGCCAAACGAACCCCAAGTTGTTTATTATTAATATATATAACCTTATCTAAGTCATTTAGCTGAAACTTATATTTTTAAGAATAAAATAACAATTAATAATATAATATTTGTTTTAAAAACAGATTTATGTCAATTTTGACACTATTTGGTACATTATTTTTATGAAATTTATAACAGAATGATAAGTTCAAAAAAAGTTCCTTAAATCAACAATAACATGTCATATTAACCTAGAAAATTAGTTTAAGTCATAAAAAGTCTCAAATTACATTTATTTGGTCATTTATAACATCAATTATGTCAATATTTCATTAATAAGACAATTACTACATCATCTTTGTGTCATAATATATGATAATTATTTAATCCCTAAAAATTCTAAATAAATTCCTATGATGTAGATAGTTGTATTAGATTTCTGGATACTATTCATGTTCGAAGTTGCATGAAGGTTTTCACTAAATTAAAATTATTATACTTATATGATTTAAGAAAGTGACATGTTGTCACATTCTTTGGTTTTAATAATAATTAAATTATTTTAATGGAAAAAAGTCCATTAAATGAATCTAATCCGACCCTTAGGTGATATGGGTCTACTTTTAGTCATCCAGTTGGATTTTTACATGTGTTAGGGTAATTTTATAATATTATATTTACCCTTAATTACCCGATTTACCTTTAACTATGGTAAATAAAATTTACCGTAGTTACTATTCATAATTCCCAAAAATAAAAAGTAGCTTATTAACATAATTTGGATCCACTGATTCCAAATATGGAATCCATTTTTCCAAATTCAATACATAAAATTTGGAGAAATTAAATTAAAATTAATCCCATTGTCGAAAGAAAATGGGTTTTTCTTTAAAACATTATAAAAGATTGAATTGATTTAACCTACGAATTCAAGGTAAAATCAATGCTAATGACATAAATTATATTAAATGGTAAAAATATATTCTATTTATACTTTAAAACCATTCAATATTATAATTTAACCACATAAGATATTACAATGAAAAAAGTTGTTTTTAATTAAAATATAGCGTGTTTTTACTATTCATTAAAATATGAAAGCCATCAGAATAAAATGAAAAATTTATCCAAAGTAAATTTTTATTTCTTGATTACAAAGAATAATTTTATTTTTTCAAATGGAACTTATAAACATGTCAAAAACTAGATTTAATGTGGGTGCGCCATCAAAAGGCGGCAAAAATGCATTTTTTTTAAATTACTTATTTTACCCTAAAAATTTATTTTGTTCTTATACCATGTTCTAGAAAATGTGTAGGATGAATAATAATGTTATAAAATTAAAAATCTAGTTAACACTATTCATAACGGCTAGTTCATAACAATATTATAATAATATATCGTTGTTTAGTAAATCCCGGTATTGCGTACGACACACGCTATCGAGGAAGGTCGCGATTGCGTGTAATGCAAGCCAAGTCAGGGTTGTGTGTATTGAACGACTCATTTGTTGTTGCGTATAATAGAATCCAACGATATTTTATTTATACATTGAATATATATATATATATATACACTCAATGTTGCATAGAATAACTTCTATCAAACGAACTTGAAATTGTGTGTAACAAGAGCCAAGAAAAGTGTTGCGTATACTGCAAGCTAATACGATGTTGCGTATAGCGCAAGATAATCTTGGTGTGTCGTAAAATAAAAGATATGAATGAAATTAAAAAGAATTTATCTTATAAAATCTCGGGTTGTTACATTCTACCCCCCCTTAAAATGAATTTCGCCCTTGAAATTCGTCGGGGTTATAAATGGTTTACTATTAGAAAGTTTCTTTAATAGAAACTCACATCGTAAAAAGGAATACCAAAACCAATCTTTAAAAACAAAAGTATGAAATGTAATGGTTACCCAAATAAACTAATCACTGGGTTTCCACATAAGTGAAAATATAGATATGGAATAGAAATCTAACCATCATGTTCTGATGGATAGTGGTAGAGAACATGGCTATGAAAAAGACAACAATCACATAGCCATAGATTTGTGATTATCTAAGGTACCATCTGATTCATCAGATATAAGGGCAGTAGGACAACATTTTTGGTTTTTCAAGATCATTTCCCTAAAGTTGATGAAATTGGAATTAGAAGAAATACTTTCTTGATTTTGGTATAGTCTCACCGTTTGTCATTCTTTGGAAAATTTCCACTTCATCTCTTAAAGAAATGAAGTTGAATTTGTCATTCGTGATGTGTTAGCAGATCATGTGATAGAATGATGGTTCATTCCATCTGTCTCAAAAAAAAGGTTAGAAAAGTTATCAAAAAAAATACATAAGTCTATCTATAGTTAGATTAATCTTATATAGTTCCTAAAATGGACTTATACTTCATATATCATACTCCTTAATATAATAAAACTAGTTTCTACTAAACAGGGACTTCTTGTAGGCCAGTGGTAGGTGATAAAGGCCAGTCGCACTTCGGTTGTGGGTTCGATTCCCACAGCCTTGTCCGACGCGATGGGTTGTCGCCCGTCCTGCAGGTTGTCCTTTTTCTAAAACTACATTACTATAAAATCCCATCAGTAATATCGAAAAAAATTTCTATCCTTAAACAATACTTAGCATATGTCCAACATAATCCATTCCAATATTTAGGCTTATCTAAAATACTTCGGTCCAAGCTCATAGTATAAAGAAAATGATTAATTGAAATGTCATCAACCAAGAATGTGAATACCATCATTTATCCCCCATATATATATATTGTTGGTCACATTCCAATCATGTGAATACCTTAATCATGTATTCTCTTGGAAAAATGAATACCCATTGAACCATAGTGAAAACTTGAATGCAGTTAAAAGTTAACACCTTCCACATACCAAAATCCTAAAAATTCTATATACTCAAACCATTATATCACATAGTCCTTATATCAATCATGAGCTCATGAATACTGTTAAACATTTCATTTTCTCGTTTTCCCTTCATTATGCACATATAATCTTATTTCCAAAAATATCTCAATCACTTTGAATACCACATTAGACCAATACATAAATATTCCAATACTCCATGATACAACATTATTTTGGAATCCCATTACATAAACACTTAATCATTCCACCACATCATTTTCATATTCAACATCGCCAATAGTGATCGCATGTGACTTCCCTTTGTCCTTTTCCTTAAGCGGTTGCTCATGTCGATCATCACTAACCCTTGGATTAGGGCATTTATTAGCATAATGCCCCATTTCCTTGCACTTGAAGCATTGAAGTGTTGGTGGTGCGTTCTCTGCAGTGTTTTCATTATTCACATCATTAGAAACCCTTTTTCCATTACTTCGACACTCAGCTGCTCGATGACCTTCTTTTCCACACATAAAACATTTTCTAGTCCCTTTAAGACAATATCCACCATGCTTCTTTCCACACTTTGTGCATAAGGAAACATTCATCTTCTTTTCACCATTATTCTGAGATTTCTCCTTGAACTCCATCTTTCATTTCTTGTCAAAACCATGAGATGGATATGTAACACCAACTTCCATTTCTACCTTGATAGCACAACACACAATTTCTTCATAGCTACTGAAGTCTCTTATAACAAATTCCCTTCGAAGACTTGGTTTTAAGCCACTGAAAAATCTATCAACTTTACTTTTAGGTTGGATGATAATGCCAGATTCATACCTTGCAAGTCTTGTAAAATTATCTTCGTATATACCAACAGATTCATCATCCTTCTGATTCAGCTCTAGAAACTTCTTTTCCATCTTTGTTCGAAGAATACGAGGGAAGTACTTACTGAAAAACAAGTTCTTGAACTCGTCCCATTCCATGGACTCAATTTCATCTCTTGGCCTTGTATTCTGGATAAGATTCCACCATTGATCAGCTTCACCTTCCAAACAATATACTGCTAAGATGACTTCATCATGTTCAGAACATTGAAGAACTGAAAATATCTTTTCAGTGGTACTGATCCATTGTTCAGCAACAAGTGGATCGGAAGACCCACTGAAAGAAGGAGGATGTTGCCTCATGAAGGACTCAATAGAATATTGTTCCCTTCTCTGTTGATTTGGAAGTCCAGAATGATTTATAGCTTGTGTAAGTATAGCAATAAGATTTTGCACTCCATCTCCCATAACACTTGTTTGTTTAGGAGGACAATCATTTCATTGTCCATTATAGTGATCAACACGGTTCCTTCGGGTTCCAGCCATCGTCTAAAACCCAAAAAGAATAGTTTGAGAGGCAAAAATCATTATAGGGAAAACAACATAATAAAGCGGGAGTACCTTCAATATCTAACATCTTAGGTTAAATTCTAAGATCATTACCGTATTTCTAGGACTATATCCTATACGTATACTTATCCTTAGGGACATCCCTAGATATACCTTAGTAATATCTCGAGGGATCTCACTAACGTTTTCGCATCCTAGTTTCCAAAGGTTGACTAAACCTTTCCTCTGATACCAATTGTAGAGACCCAAATATTAACGTACAAGGACATTACAATACTTTTTCGGAATACTTATTACATAACAAAAACACACACACAAGGACCGTAATAGTTTAGTGTCTTTGGAAACTCGGAACGTAATCTTCTAATCATGGTGAAAGATCTTCAACATCTCCCATAAAGATCTTCCCGTTTTTTTTCTTACCTAAAACCTTTCTTTATATCCTGGGGAAAATAAAACATACAAAAGGGTGAGCTCAAATGCTCAGTAAGGGTAAACAAAAGAAATATCAATCACATCATATACATAAGAACATAACTTTTGGAAATCTTAACCTGCAAAAGAGATCATAATATTATAACATGGGATAAATCATAGAAGTGAAATATAATCCCAATAATCATAACTTAAAACATGAAACTTTGTGGAATACACACCTAATCATATAGAATCATTTCTTATTAGTCAAGACTCATTGCCAAGACTATATTAGTGGAGAAAGTCCCTTCCTGAACCGAGTTCACCCCTCGTTTCAGTCCTGTTTCACTGAACCGGTATAACCTACCATTTCAGCCATGTCTATCTCATGAGATATAAAATCTTTACCCAATGCATTGGAGGGATATATAGGTCCCACCCATATCATAATGATACCATTCTTATGTGTGCCACAAAATCATAAACCATACATCATAACATAACCCATGTAACAACAATGGGAATCTTAAACATCGTGACATCATAAAACAATTCATATAAGATAAAGGGATTCATAAAAATATAATTCCATCACAACATAATCAAATAAATTTAATAATAGGGATATAAATAGAACCCTTTATTATATTATATGGAAAATAATTTTGATAAAACATTTGAACTCCATTCTTGGGGAAAATATCCTTTCTGCTTCAAAAACACTTTTACTTTCTTAACATGTCGTACAATTCTAAAATAAAAGAAGTTGATTAAAAATAAACTTGAAAACTTTTAAAGGAAGCTTCTTGGAAATAATGTTTTAAAAATACATTCATGCCTTATAAGTTAAAAAACATTCTTCCCATACTTTTGTTGGAAAAGTCAAAAAGTACCTCGTACGAAAAATGACAAAAGATTCCTTTCATATATTTTAATAAAAACTCACCGAAGGGTAAAATTGGATTTAAAAAATTTTAGGTGGATGGAAATAATATTAAATATTGAGGAAACATGGATGTGGATGATAAAATACACCCCAGTAAATACTAAAGTATAAACAATCTCGGATAAAAATGAGATTGTGATATTTCCCTTACCTTATGTCTGATATGCTTTGTACGTATCCAAACCTCCTGTATAATGATTTAAATAATGTCATTAACTTATTAAAGAATCATATTCATTGTTATGATATCATATATAGTTCACTTATGACTTTATATTACCCATTATTTTGTAAATTCCATGTTAAAGAAGTGTTTTGGGTAAAATCGTTTTATTTATCGTAGGTGTTTGAACTTGTTGTTCTTGACATTATTATTACTTATATCATGATTTACTTACTTCCAGAATATAAAAAATGATTCATATATCATATATATTCAGTATATATATATATATATAATAGATAGATAAATGAAATGAAACACACCGTTCATGGAGACAGTAGTCCGTACGTACGCATGAACGCTGTTTTCCTTTCCTTATTGTCTTGAATGGAAGTAAGTAGATGACATACATATATATATATATACATAAATACAGTAGATTTAACATGTCATATATTTCATTATTATTCATTATATATACTTTATAATCATTCATGAATGGTTAATGTGGAGAATGAATCTCATCGCGTCGTGGAGACGGTATTCTGTACGTACGCACGCGCGGTTATTTCCTTTTTCTGTAGGATGGATATAAGGTTAATTAGAGTTGTTTCATATTTATAATAACATATCAGTATATAAGAAATACTTATGTTATTACTTTATCATGAAACAACTAATGAAGAAGAAGTTGAAGAAGAAAGAAATTGAAAAAGATCGGTAATGGATATTACTTCTTTTTGACGCGCCTTCACTTAACCTCCACTTAAAGAACTAAGGATGGCCTTTGAAGAAGACCAGGACCTCTAGGATGATACTAGGCAAGTTTAGAAGATATTTTGGCCGGGGTTGGCCGATCTTGAATGCTCAAATTGGTGTGAGGAGGAGAGGGAGGAGGTGCCCTTTTATAAGGGAGGAGAGGGGCACCTTAGGAAAAGCTCAAAATATTATTTTATATTAAGGCCAAATTCGGTTTATAATGGTTCCAAAGGGTCTTATTTTGAAGCTAAAGTGGATATGGGTAAAAATCCTCTCATCCAATAGTATTTAGACAAGTTTAGGTTATTATTTTAACCTTATCAATTATATTTAACTCTAAGTTAAATAATTTAACTTTTACAGTGTGTTTTTGTTTTCTTACACTATATGGTTAATAAATATACTATATCAAGACAAACGAACACCAAGTTGTTTATTATTAATATATATAACCTTAAATAAGTCATTTGGTCGATCCTTAGATTTTTAGGAATAAAATAACAATTAATAATATAATATTTGTTTTAAAAACTAATTTATGTCAATTTTGACACTATTTGGTACATGATTTTTATGAAATTCATAACAGAATGATAAGTTCGAACAAAGTTACTTAAATCAACAATAACATGTCATATTAACGTATAAAAGTAGTGTAAGTCATAAAAAGTCTCAAATTACATTTATTTGGGCATTTATAACATCAATTATGTCAATATTTCATTAATAAGACAATTATTGCATCATCTTTGTGTCATAATAAATGATAATTATTTAATACCTAAAAATTCTAAATAAATTCATATGATATCGATACTTGTATTAGCGTTATGGATACTATTCATGTTCGAAGTTTCATTATGTTTTTCACTAAATTAAAATTATTATACTTATAAGATTTAAGAAAGTGACATGTTGTCACATTCTTTGGTTTTAATAATAATTAAATTATTTTCATGGGAAAAAGTCCATTAAATGAATCTAATCCGACCCTTAGGTGATATGGGTCGTCTTTTAGTCATCCAATAGGATTTTGACATGTGTTAGGGTAATTTTATAATATTATATTTACCCTTAATTACCCGATTTACCTTTAACTATGGTAAATAAAATTTACCGTAGTTACTATTCATAATTCCCAAAAATAAAAAGCAGCTTATTAACATAATTTGGATCCACTGATTCCAAATATGGAATCCTTTTTTTCAAATTCAATACAAAAAAGTTGCAGAAATTAAATTAAAATTCTTCCTGTTGTCGAAAGAAAACGGGTTCTTCTTTAAAACATTGCAAAAGATTGAATTGATTTAACCTACGAATTCAAGGTAAAATCAATGATAATGACAAACATTATATTAAATGGTAAAAATATATTCTATTTTTACTTTAAAACCATTCAATATTATAATTTAACCACATAAGATATTACGATGAAAAAAGTTGTTTTTAATTAAAATATAGCGTGTTTTTACTATTCATTAAAATATGAAAGTCATCAGAATAAAATGAAAAATTTATCCAAAGTAAATTTTTATTTCTCTATTCCAAAGAATAATTTTATTTTGTCAAATGGAACTTATAAACATGTCAAAACTAGATTTAAAGTGGGTGCGCCATCAAAAGGCGGCAAAACTGCATTTTTTTTGAAAAATACTTATTTTACCCAAAAAAAATTATTTTGTTCTTATACCATGTTCTAGAAAATGTGTAAGATGAATAATAATTTTATAAAATTCAAAATTTAGTTAACACTATTCATAACGGCTAGTTCATAACAATATTATAATAATATATCGTTGTTTAGTAAATCCCGGTATTGCGTACAACACACGCTATCGAGGAAGGTCGCGATTGAGTGTAATGCAAGCCAAGTCAGGGTTGCGTGTAGTGCACGACTCCTTTGTTATTGCGTATAATAGAATCCAACCATATTTTATTTATACATTGAATATGTATATATATACACTCAATGTTGCGTAGAATAACTTCTATCAAACGAACTTGAAATTGTGTGTAACAAGAGCCACGAAAAGTGTTGTGTATACTGCAAGCTAATACGGTGTTGTGTATAGAGCAAGATAATCTTGGTGTGTCATAAAATAGAAGATATGAATGAAATTAAAAAGAATGTATCTTATAAAATCTCGTGTTGTTACATGGGAAGTCTCCCAAAGTTTCAACCCCACACCCATTGGTCTCAACAACTTCACTTCAGTCCATCCACGTCCTACATGAAGTTAAATTGTATGCCCCTTTTTTGTCCCCCAAGAAACTAAACTATACACATTCGAACTGCATGGGCTTTGATCCTTGTCTCCTAGTAAACATACGTAAGAAGACTCTCTAAGGTCCAACCCCAACTGACGGTAATCTGTTGTGTTCCTCAACATATGGTAAGTCATTGTGTTTCCCAACTAATGGTAATCCATTGTGTTCCCCAACCAATAGTAATCTGTTGTGGTCTCCAAACGATGGTAATCTGTTGTGTTCCCCAACTAATGGTAAGCCATTGTGTTCCCCAACAAATGGTAAGCCGTTGTGTCACCAAATCAATAGTTAAGTCACTGCATTCCTCGATAAGTGGTAATCCATTGTGATCCCCAAGCGATGTTAAGTCATTTCCAACCCCAACCACCAGTAATCCGTTGTAGCCTCATCTATTAGTAAGGTGTTGTAATCCTCAATTGATGGAAAGATGTTGCGGTCCCCATAGCTGGGACCCACATCAGTGGTCTCATTGTAATCTACAATCGATGGTAAGTCGTTGTAGTCCCCTTAACTAGAACCCACATCTTATGTCTGTCCCCATGGCATCAGACCAACCCAAGCTACTAACCATGTGTAAGCCTTAGCATGCCTTTGGGTCGCTCTCCTCTGTGCACATCCTGATTCCATGACCCCCTTATGAACTACATGAACTTTGATTCCCTACCTCGGGGATACATAAATTTCCTCCCTGAAGTTCAATCCCATCATCCATGTCCCAATGTGGCCTCTCTCCCTCGAGAATATGTGTTTCCGGAAGTTCATGCCCCAACCTAGAGGTTCTAATTCCTTTGGATTCTATCCAGTCCTCTATCCTCATGGTTCACCTCCTCAGGTTCCCCCATCACCCTACCAAACTACGTGGACTTTGATACCCTTCCACGGGGAAAGGTTGAAAGTCTCTTCGAGGCTCAAGCCCAATATCACCATTGTCCTCCAGATAGTTCCATCTCATTATTTATTTACTCTCAAAAATCCATATTCATCTTGATTCTTACCCAAGACACCACATCTTGGGGAGGTCATGTCACCCACTTTCTCACTGCTCCTATCAGTAATCGGGTAATAGACCACACGTTAGCCATAGTATCAACAATCCCTCATGGGGTTGCTCCCATATGATCTACTCCCTTCAGTGTTCTGATCAGTATAATCCGTCTCCACTAGATGTTAAACTCACTGTATACCCTGTGATAAACATAGGAATCCAAGGAAAACCTCATAGGCATTCTTATGGCATAAAATTGATGTAATTTGACATGGTATTCCTTAGGCTTTTGTGCCCTCGAGAATCCCTATCGCAAGGGGAAGAAACCTAGACGCATTATTGGTCCAGCGTCTAGAAAGACCAGCAATTTCCAATATGACTACTCCCCCTACCGAAGGTTTATTCCCTGACTGGAACCCTTGGAATGTTCTGACAGAAGCACCATAATTAACTGATGTCCATAAAGACATGGAACTGGGAAGAGTTTCACGAACAACGTCATAAGTCTGTGCGGGAGACCCAGACTATGCAACGAGTTCCAAGGAGGAATCCAAAGAAGGTGGAACTGACATCCCATCATCCTGTTTTGATCATGGAGCAAACATCCCTGAATAAGGAATGAATGCCACCCACCTTTGGAAAGCAGGAATGTGGGGTAAAAGTTGTGCGTCCTCCAAAACAGGCAGATGCGCACCCTGGTGAAAGCGTCGGAAAAAAGTATATAGATTTAATAAATATCACTCAATAATTTTAATTAATTTAAATTATAAGTATAAAATAGTTTTGTTAGCATAAAATTATTTTCTATGAAAATATTCACTTTTTATTCAATTGGTTCATATATTCATTTCAAATTAATTTTTAAAAAATTAATCCATTTTATATTTATTTAAATAATATATTTTCATAAGTTAGTTAGTCCTATTAACAAATACTAATTTTATGGCTACGAAAATTCTTATTATATTAAATAATAATATTTTAATAATATATTATTTGTATAGTTAAAACTTAGTCCTACATGTAATGCAAGCTATCGAACAAGGTCATTATTTCATGTAATAAAAGCTAAATTAATTATTTTCTACATTACATGATGTAGAATATGATAAATATATTAAAAATAGTAAATATATTTTAAATTATCAGGGTATTATATTTCCTTACATGCCTGGGGTCGTGTGTCATACATGATATCAAATATAAGGTTCTTAGTTTAGAATTTCATGGTGTTAAATTTTATGAATAAATATTACATGTTAGGGATTTTTTTAAAATATTAAATTAAAATTCCATATTTTCCCTTATCTCATTCAAGTCTAATTAAATGAATAGTTCCAAAATTTTCATTAATGATATTTTATAATAAATTATATTTTATTAAATTACTTAAATTTCATAAAAATATTATCTTCGACCAAGTTAATTTACTATAGTTGAATATATCAACCATGGTCTATTTATGAGCTATTTCTTCACTTATTATAACATCTTTAACCCCTTACAATTGATACAATTGTTACTATGGTTAAGGGGAAAATGGTAAATTTATTGGTTAATAAAAAAGATAAGGATTAAAATGACAACAAAACATATATAAATTTTATTGTATGATGTTATTTAGACACTATAATATTTTTTATTAAAATTCATGATCATTTTGAATCTTTTTGATTGAGAATGAATTTATTATATTTTAATCCTTTATGAAATTCCAAGTGTGTCCTCTCACTCCCTTATAAAAGGAAACCCCTCATATATCTTATTTACCCCACATTCATTATATCAACCAAACCATTCGAAATAACCCTATAGAATTACCTATAAACGTTATAGAGGTTTTGGTCTCCCAAAAAACCAACCCTAGGGTCATTAAGAGGATATCCAAATGTGTTCTTTCAAAGAAGAGGGTTTCTCCTTATCTGATCTATAACGACCCCAACCCCAGTAGCTCTAAGACGGTGCTTACTTTATTATATTGGAATAGGGAAAAAGGTCAAATCCAAAAGGATGAATCAGTTTAGAAGTTTTGGAGAAATATATACATACATGATAAACAAATTTATATGGGAGTATAAAATGAAACATATTACATAACAAAAGAAAATAAATTTTATCCTTGAAATCTCCTTCGAATATCTCGTCTTCATCTCCTGGGGAAAGGAAACAAATATGGGTGAGATCAAATACTTAGTAAGGGTTAATTAGAGAGGAAATTATCAGTAATCAATAAACATGATAAACATTTTAAGGTAAACAACTAAACACACATTCTATTTAAATAACAAAAATGTATGAATAGATCAAGAATAATATATATGGAAAGGTACATAACTAAAAACACATTCCATTTAATCAATAAACTGAGAATAACATTCATCCAGATATAAGATCATTAAGGAAATATCATGGATAATAATAATAGAATTATTAATGAAGTAAATTCTTAATTATTGGTTTCCATTATCTTTAGCATCATGATACCTATAATATCAAGAACTTTTATAAGATAATTTATATATTACTAGTAGAAACCCATTTCATTTGGTCAACTTATTTGTCTCATGAGACCAATCGATAAATAAAAGGGCTATATTTTATCGGGTCTCACCCATCACGGTAATTCTGAATCATTATTAACCTATTGAATTACCGATCTAATTCATGAATCAATGTTCCTTATCATTAAATATCTGTATTGAGTATATGATATAGATTTATTAGTATTTACCCAGTTAATCAAATAAATTTAAAATAAAAAAAATATGTAAAAATGGAATAAGGTTTCGGAAATAATCATATCCATCATTAAATAATATGTATATTTAAGTGAAATTTAATTTCCAATGAAAAATTATCACACGAAAGTTATTGTTTTAAGATAAAGTTAACAATCACATAATGAAGTGAGATTGTACAACAAATTTTTACCACTTGGTAATTTTTTAGTCAAAACCACATGGATGATATAATTCAAATTGAAAATTAAAATAAAATTTATTATTAACGAATATTGATATTACATGTAAAATGGTCAGTATGTACAAAAAATATAAGAAATTAGGTGCATAGCATTACAATATGCCTCAACGAAGAGAAATTGATATGAAGTCCCTAACCCCACACTTCTTTTTGTGTGAACGTGGTTTAAACTATTGTATAATGGTTTTAATAATGTTATTAATTTATAAAAGAACCATAAACATATTTATAATATCATATATGATCCCATTATAACATTTTACCACCTGTTTTTAATAATATTTCATTATTTCCATTTTTGGGTGTTAATCATCTTTTTCTATCATTCATGGTTGTTTTGAAAATTCTCATTCTTGTGCATATTATATAGTTCCATCACCTATATAATAATAATAATTAAATAATTTTAATATTTTTAAATCAATTATACTTTTAATAACAATCATTAAAGATAGAATGGAGACATAAAGTATGTTATGATCATGGATATGGTGGGTCGTACGTACCCATAAGTAATGTTTCCATTTTATACGATTATTATGGAATGTAATTGAGTAATATTTTATCTTTACAGAATTTTCATAATATCATAATTAAATTAATATTTATTCAAATATACTTATATATATTCACTAAGTGTTGTTTTTATGAAAAGAGAGTCACATCGTTTCTTGAAGGCAACTGTCCACAACTACATGAAGGATATTTTCATCATTCATTGAGTGAAAAGGTATGAAATAAAATGATATATATTATATTTTTTAAATTAGGAAAATTTCATTAATATCATAATTATATCTTTTATATCACATATAATCATTAAATTTATCCTCATCACATTTGATGCAAAGAGTTAGTGAAAGAGGAACCGCATCATTTCACAAGGTGGTAGTATGCCTTACACATGAGCGACATTATCATATCATCTATAGAATGGAAATTAAAAAACATTATATGTGATATAATGAATATAGAGTTATAATTATATTATAAATATTATATATATATATACTTTATATATATAATAATACCCAACCATGATAGGTGCTAATGGAAAAACGAATGACATCGGTTCGCAATGCAATAGACCATCGTATACATGAATGATGATACCCATTTTGATGGAAGTTTAGATTATTGTAGTTCATGATCACAAAATAAAAATATCTCAATTTATGTATCATACTGAGATTATTTTATAATATTTTTTTATAATAATTTAAGGATTTTGAGGAAGAAATAAAATCAAAATGCTTGTTGATGAAAGTTATATCTTCTTCATCTATCCTCGTTAGGTTTATACCAAATCCTTACTATGTTGCATTTATGCACAAAATAAGGATTATATAATTATTGGAGTGAAGTTTAAAGTTATTTGGGTAGGTATTCTCTAAACCAAATATGTTTTAATGTGTGAATAATATGTGAGATGGGTGGCTTTTTATAAGTGAGCTGAGTGACATACTTTTAAGTTTGGAAAAGAATGAATTTAATATAATGTCACAAGAATCCAATAATGGACCATTATTGAGAAAAGAAGTAAAAAGGTCAAATATATCTCAAAAATTAGATTTTATAAAAAACATTATGTCATTTTAACACTTATATTTTGGTTTAATCCCTTAGTAAACCCATTTTTACCTTAACTGCAATATTTAATTTTAACTGTTTTCACTATTATTTTTTGTCAAAAAATATGTTGACTATGTTAGAAATTATAAATTATTATTATTCCAAATATGGAATCTATTCTTCCAAATTCAATTTTCTTAATTTTATAATTTAATTTAAAATTAATCACGTAAAATTGATTATAAATTAGGTTTTTAAAGAGAAAATGATCAAAAGTATATAATGTTTTTTATAGAAAATTTCAATATGAAAATTATTTGGATGACAAAAATTTTATTATTTGATAAAAAATATACCTAATTTTACTTTAAAATAAATTCAAAATATAATTTAAAATTATAAATTATTTAAGAGAAAAAATAGTTTTCTATTAAAATTCAGTATTTTTCACTATTCATCATAAAATGAATCTTTTTAGAAAAATATAAAACAATTGACCCTAAGATAATTTTGATATGAAAATTTCAAAAAAGAAGTTTATTTTTTCAAATAATTTTTATAAAATTGTTAAAATATAATTTTTAGTTAGGTATGAAAATATTGACTAAACTGCCTTTTAGAACAAATGCAGTTTTTTAGGAAAAATAACTTTTTTTAATGATTTTTATTTTACTTCAACAAATAGATAGCCATAATTTTCATAATTTATTTTTTAATATTCCTACCCTCCAATTTAATCTCTAGGTTATAATGGTATACTATATTATAGTTCATTTAGACTCAGGGTTTTATGATTCATAAGTTATCTAACAGATAAAATTTAAAGAAAATATATTTCACGGGATTTTTAAGGTCGATGTTGTGTGTCATATACGCTATCGAATATAATGTTAATATTTTAAGATTTTGGGTTGTTAAATGATCATAAAATTTTTACCTCATCTTTATCATCCTATAAATCTATGTTATTTTCCCAAAAATAATAAATTCAGTATCCTCAATATACTAAAGTGTTATTATGATTTTGAAACCACCATTATTAACCCTCTTTCCTATCAAATGGGAAGTGAATGTATCAATCATGTTTACATATGTCTTATTATCTTCACATAGTGATACAATTCATTATAAATCACCATATTATATGAATGGATATTATGATGGTTTTAATGTTTATATATTATATTTATAACGTTATTATTTTTCTATAATGATATTATAATAGCTACCTTCTTTACTAAGAATCCTTTGAAAAATGATAACATCGCCCATGTGTACGTGTGGGCTACCAACTCCACAAATAAATGAGATTGTTTTTCATTTATATTTTAAATTGATGGTAATAATTACGGATTTGATTAATATATATTATGCATATGATATAATAAATATTTTATAAATTGGAATTTTTATTTACCTTTATTCAATCTACCCATTTAAAAATGAAAATAATGTTCATGTGTACGTATGACCTATCTAGTTTGTGAATGGTGTCATTAATTTTTACATAACTAAATTTTATGGATTAATATAAGTATAAATATAATGAATATATATGATATTTATATCATTATTAAAATTCTGAAGATGATGGATCCATGATCAAAGTACAAGTATTAGAACTACCAGACCAAAATTATTTTGAAAAAACGTAACAATTAACACATGGAAACGACAATTTTAAAAAGGAATTATTAATAAATGGGTGTTAAACTATTATAAAGGGAAGACATATCAAATCATAAGTATGTAAATTATTCTTTTATATTTATAATAAATTTAAACATAGTGTATAAGAATATAGATTACTTTCAAAGCATGTGGAACTCGAGGTAAGGTTTTTATGTCACAATCTCATTGTTTGTCGATATTGTTTATGATTAAGTTTCCAATGATGAAATATTATGATCTAAATATAAATAAACTCATTTATTTTATTCTCCTATAGTTATTTTTTTAATTTATAAGATCTTCTTTTATCTTCCACACTTTATGTACTCAATAGACTGAAATAATGTTTTAAGGAAAAAATTACATTATTTATCTATATAATTGAAAATAATTTTTATTCCATATCCGTGTTTTCTAAAAAAAATTAATAGTGTTTTTAGTATTCTCCAATGATTTTTTAAAGACATTTTTACTCATGAATTATATTTAAAAAAATGGTTTCCAATAAAAAAAATTTTGTCTTCTAAACAGGATACTTTTGAATTTTTTATTATGAAAGTAATTTTTTATTTTAACATATATAGCATGAAAAAAGATTCCCACATTCATGAATGCTCAATGATGTGAATATTCCATTTCCATTTTATATGGTTATTTTAAAATAAAACGTTTTCCATAATATTTTGTAAATTTTAATATTTTAAATAATTAATTTCAAAGTGAAAAGGATATTTTCCTTAATAAATATTCCTAGTGATCTTTAAAGGTGTATTCATCTAAGATGAAATCCTTTGGTGCAACTAATGATTTACACATGATATAATTTTATTATAAAATAATTATTATTTCTCAAGATGTTTATGAATATAAAGATATTATTTTTATGAACCCAATTTATTTTCTATATGTAATGTTATAAGGAAATGATGAAATTTTTATGAAACCTATTTATTTTTCACAGGTTATGATATAATGAAATGATTATGAAACATATTTCATTTTCATAGTTTATGATCTGATGAATGTTTTATGATCTTATAGAACACATATGTATTATTTTCATTGTGTGATGGGTTGGTAAAAAAATTTATATCCCTCCAATGGATTGGGTAAATATGGATATGTTATAAGATAAACGGGACTAGAATGAGGAATGAACCCAGTTCAATAAGTTTCTCAATCCAAAATTATATACATAGGATTGAACCTTGAATACTATTGTGATTTGGGTAGTGAACCCAATCCACTACGATAGTCTTGAAAGAAGTCCTTGACTACTAAGGAAATAATTTTCTATACTTTTGTGTATACCAAAAATATATTTCTTATGTTAATGTTTTACTCTCATAGATCATGATATTTGATTCCATTATGATTCAGGTCTTATGAAAAATAAATATTGATTCTATAACACAGGATTATGATATATTATATTTATTGTATTATTTTAAAAAGTTATGATCATTTACTTATACACTTATTCTCATGTTATGTTTAATTGATCTTTGATATCTCCCTTGTTTACACATACTGAGAATCTGAGATTACCTTTTCTTATATTTCCTTTCTCTATGTTATAATGAAAGGTTCTAATTATGATATGACTAAGAATAGTTCTAGATATAAAGAAATTAGTGGCAAATAATTGAGTTTAATTATTAATAATTTATTTATGTATCCAAGTTTCCAAAGATAGTATACGTATATGATTTTTTCATGTCTTATTATGTTATGTATTAAATATTCATCTAATAAAATATAATTTATATGTATGAAATATATGGGTCGCTATACTTTTTATCAAAGAAATGCTTATTTACCTTTAGAAAATATGATAATAAAACTTTAATGAGAACCATAGGGATAAGTATAAGTGTAGGATAGGACCCTTATGTTTTGGTAATGATCATGGATGAACTTGGTTAAACCAATGGTTTCATAGTTGGAAAATAAAATTTCATGATTTAGATCTCCAATAAATTATTTTTCATGATTATATAGTTTTCCAATCTGATTATTATTTCAAAAACTATGATTTTTGGTTTTATTCAATTATGGGAATCCAAAGGAACAATGTTAATGTTGAATGTGATAGAAAATAAAATGATTTTCCTCCTAGGTAACCTAATGTTATAGGAGGTAGAATTAAGAATCTTGTTTTTATGCTTACATAACTTTCTCATTATATGAAACATGTTAAGAATCAAGAGAATAAAAGGATAGAACAATGCTTTATTGAGTCCTTCATAGGGAAATACCCACCTTCTTTTAGAGGGTCTTCTGATCCACTAGTTCCAAATACATAGGCCAGTACCACTCAAAATATATTTTATATTCTCTAGTTTTTGGAATATGAAAAAGTTATTTTGAATGTTTATCGTTTAGACTAGGATGAGTTTAAAATATTATTTTTGGATAAGTACATCAATCATATTATTTGTATGAATATGGACAAGGAAAAAATTGAGCTAAATTAGAAGGATGATGAATCTTTTTTTACCTATGAGAAAATTTTTTCAATACTTGAAATGTATGCTTCTATTATTATCATCAAACTTTAAAGTAAGGTTTATCAATTCTCTAATGGATTAAAACAAAATCTTTAAAGTGTGATATACATAAGTGACTTAAGTAGCTTTAAATAAATCATTCGATGTTTTATTAAGGTTGAAATGAATATTGGAGTTACCCATTAATCTTAGGGTTTCAATAATGAAATAAATAATTAATTCAAAGGAAAATATAAAAATATATAGATAGGAATATGAGATTTTATTTATGATTAAAGTGTGGAAGGAAACATGGAGTAAATTTTATTAAGCGGACTGGTAAATTTTTTAAGTGTAGAAAAAAGATCATCCGGAACTCAAATACTGCAATGATGTGATGAGACCAGACATAGATAGGAATGACAAAAAAAATATTAAAAAAATCGACTATGCACACTCCATTTTTTCTATACAAGTATTATGGGAATTATGGTAACCAAATATCAAAATGGAAGGATAATGATGATTATCAGAGTCAACAACCTATTAATCTCAGAGAAAAAGGAAAATCCCATGTGATCACTATTTCTGATGAAGGGTATAATAATGATGTGGTAAAATTTGTACTTACCATCCACTCGATAAATACTAATGTATTATTTGAATATGTATCTACCCAATCATTTATATCTAAGAAATATTTCAAGGGTGTAATAGTTCCACCTAAATTATTAGATATTGAATTAGCGTCGAAAAAACCCCTAATGGTATGATGATCGCATTAGAAGTCTATGATTATTCTCTAATTGATATTTGTGGGAATTTGATTCCTAATAATCTCATTATTCTCACTTCATTTGAATTTGATGTTATTTTGGGAATGAATTGGATTTCATTACAGAAACATAACATTAGTTGTGGAATATTGGAATTCATGTTTGATATTATGAACCTACATGTGATTTTCAATCAGAATTATGATAAATATGAACATTTAATGGTAATTGAATCTATTTTATGGATCATTATTCCTATTTAAAAATTGATTTTATCTCATATTATTAAGGAGAAAATCAGCATCAATTATATTATTATTGTGAGAGAGGTTTTTATATCCTTATAAAATTGATTCCTAGTCTTCCACTAAATCTTGAAGTTTAGTTCTCAATATAACTCATACCCAGGGCTATAACTATTTCAAAGACTCCAAATAGGATGGAACTGATTGGGTTTCATGAATTGAGTAAGCAACTCCAGGAGAATCTTGATAAGGTATTAATTCAACCGAGTGTGTCAACATGGGGTGAACATGTTCTTTTATTAATAATAAATTTGAATAAATGTGAATCTTTATTGACAATCATGAACATAACAATATCACAATCAAAATTTTGTATTGTATTCCTCGTATTGATGACTTACTTAATCAAGTTCATGGAGTTCAACAATTTTTGAATATTTATCTTCATTCTGGATACCATCTATTGAGTTCAAGAAGGAGGATATACCCGAGAATGAATTTTGTACAAGGTTTAGACACTATGAATATATAGTGCTACCATTTGGACTTATTAATTCCCCTGTTATCATTATGGATTTAATGAATATATACTATTGAGATTACCTAGATCAGTTTTTGGTAGTCTTTATTGATAATATTATTATATATTAAAAGAGAAAGGATGTGTATGAAGATCACTTGAGGATTTTACTGAAGACCCAAAGGAAGGATATATTTTATGAAAAATGTACAAATTATAAATTTTTTCTACAGAAAAATCTATTTTCAAGTGACATAATCCCAAGAGAGGGTATATCAGTGGATCCTTCAAAGACATAAGTTATTGAATAATAGCCCAAACCATCCTATATGATTGATATACATAGTATTCTTAGATTGGATGGATATTATCAATGCTTTGTGGAGAATTTATCAGGACTATATAATCCAATAACTATGTTAACTTGGATGGGATATAATTCCTTTATATAGTTGAATGTGAAAAAAAATCAAGAAACTGAAGAAAATGTTAGTCAGCGCACCTATGCATACATTACCCTACAGTGGATAAGGGTTTCTAATATATAGTGCCACATTAGATAAGGTACTGAGATGCGTTCTCAAGGAGAATGATATGGTGATAGCAGATGCCTCATGATAGTTTAATGTTTATATGAAAAATTACAAAAATCATGGTTTGGAGTTAGCTGTGATAATTTCTTCAATAAAGAAATAGAGGAATTTTTTTATTGAGAAAGGTGTTATGTATATATACTGATTGTAAAATTTTTAAGTATATATTCACTCAAAAAGAGTTTAATATGAACCATATAATATGGTTTGATTTGATTAAAGATTATGACTATTAAAAGTATCGAACATGCTCCATTATATATGATAAGGATAAATAAGATCCAATATTTGTTTTTATTTTTAAAGTATGGATCTATAAATCTTTAAATATGGGGAGAAATATTATCTTTCTCAAATGAGTGTTCAACCATATTTCTATGTAAATGTTTTAAAGGAACATAAGGAAGATATGTAACTGTATAATCATGTTAGAAATGTTCCAATGGTCAACCTTGATTATGATGGAATTATAAGGTTTAGAAACCATGTATGTGTTCCATCCATACAATATTTAAAGAAGGTTTTGTTTTATGAGGCTCATAGTTCATCATTATTTATTCATCCTAGAATTGAAAATATGTATAGGTATGTGAAAGAGTATTTAAGGTGGAATGATATGAAGATAGGTATTACATATTATGTATCTTAGTGATTGGTATATCTGAAAGTTAAGGCTGAGACACATAAGTCTAAAGCGACCTTATATCCATCGCCCATACTAGAACATAAAATTAGAAATAATCACCATGATTTTTTTTATTCGACTCCTCAAAACATCTAAAGTCCATATTTATATTTGTGTTGTATTAGATCGCCTAATAAATTAAATATAATTTATTATTATTAGAGATTATTTATATCTTAATAAACATTCTATAATATACATTAAGATAGATTTAAGGTTCTATAGAGTATGATTTCAATTATATCTTATTTGGATATGTGGTTTACCTCGATGTTGTAGTGAAGTATTAATAAAGATTTTGAAACAGAGATGAGTTTTAGTATAGTGTATCATCCTCATATATATGTTCATTCTAAGAGAATGATTAAAACCATAGAATATATTTTTAGATCATGTTTTATGGATTTAAAAGATGGTTGGGATCAACACCATACTCTATTTTAGTTTTCTAACAACAATAGATATTACTCAAGTATTCATATGGCTATTAATGAATCACAAAATATAAATATGTGTAGAACTCCAATGTGGTGGGATATAGTTGGATAAAGAAATCTATTGTGTAACATCCCTTGATCTGGACCCCTTAATATATCTCATAATCAACAAGAAAATTTATGTTGATAATCATCGATGATATCTAGAGTTTGAAGTCGATGTGAAGGTGTTTTGTGAATTTATCCATGGAAGAAAGTTGTGAGATTTGTAATGAAAGTAATTTTATGCCCTAAGTATTTTGTCCCATTTTAGATTATTGATTGAGTAGGGATGGTATCTTATTTCTTGGTTCTTCCACCAAACCTCTCTCAAGTTCATTATGTGTTCCCTGTATCTCTCCCAAGAAATTATATCTTCAATCTATCCCATGTACGGAACTCAAAGATCATACCACTGAAGCATTATAGTTCTTATAAAGAAAAAATGGTATAAATATTATATAATAGAGATAAATTGCTATAGATTAAGACTACTCATCTAGTTAAAGTTATCTATAGGAATCATAAATTCGAAGAAGTTACATAGGAACCTAATGATGTGATGAAATAGAGATATCCCCATTTTTTGTATCAAAGT
The DNA here is from genome assembly GCA_963277665.1 of Viscum album. Taxonomy (NCBI): domain Eukaryota; kingdom Viridiplantae; phylum Streptophyta; class Magnoliopsida; order Santalales; family Viscaceae; genus Viscum; species Viscum album. The sequence goes on along the minus strand of OY728130.1, from coordinate 478,341,288 downwards.
AAGGGAATGTAGAGGGAAATTTTCATTTGAGGGTTTTTTAGTGTAACACCCTGATATTTTAAAATATATTTTTCATTAAATAAATTTTATTTTTTTGATAGCTTTATTTCTCTGCAACGCTGAGTTAATATGAACTGTCATATACTATTAAATTATTATTATTTAATATGACAGTTATGTCCTAGTCATTAGATTTTTTATTCTGAATTGGACTAACTAAATTATGAAAACCTTACTTATAAAAAAATTCATTTGTTATAAATTTTTTGGAAATTAAAATAAAGATCATTTTAAAATAAGAGATTTTTTTTAAAAAACTATTTGTATTCATGAATTTTTTTTATCTTCATAAATTAAATTAATAACTATTGGTGATGGATTTTAATTAAATTTATAAATTATTTATTCAATTAAATTTTTTATCATTCATCTAATGTCTTTTCTAGGCACGGGATGGGGGTAAATATAGTTTTATTCTTAAAAATGTGTTTTTCTAAAAAAAATGGGTTTCAACGCATTTTACACCATTATTTTAAAATTTAATTTTAATTCTTAAAGAATTTAAATTCTTAAAAATTTATTAAATATTTTTAAACATTAGGTTCAAATTTGGAAAACAAGTCCCTTTTATTTTTAGTCATTAAGAATAGTAATCGTTGTAAAATTTATCACCTCAATAAGGGGTAAATATGGTGAACCTAGGCAGAAAAAATGTTATGTTCACCTTTTTTATGAATATAATTATACCCTTATCAACTCATGATCAAAATTTAATTTTTTAAAAGACACATTTCCATGAAAATGACCTATTTAATATTAAAAAAAATACAAAATGTAACTCTCTTACTTTTAAATATCTCTTATGTGTTCACATGAGTAAATAAAGAATGTTTTGAATAAATCCTCATGATATTATTTTTTGCATAATAAAATTATTTCCATTATGTAAATTTATTTCCAATTTTTATCAATTATTTAATTACCTTAAATTTTTATATAGTGCTAACTCAATATTTGTTCAATTAAGAGAAAAATTAAATAAATTATTTTAAAAATATTTAAAGTAATATAATTTAATTGAATTAGTGTGTTCTATGATTTTTTTGGATAAATATTATATTATATGGTTATATTAAAAAATTATATTCAAATTAAATCTTTTCCTTGTTATCTTTAAAGTAATATTTAATGAATAGTTCCAAAATTGACATTAAGGATATTTTATAATAAATAATATTTTATTAAATAATTTTAAATTTATAAAAATCTTATCTTTGGATGAGTAAATAGAATGTGGTTGAAAATATCAACCATGGTCCATTTAAGAGTCATTTTTCCCATTTATGGTAACATTCATAACCCATTAATATTGAAATTGTTGTTACCATAGTTATGGTAAAAAATAGTTAACTAAAAGGTTGATCAAAAAGATAAAGTTTAAAATGACACAAAAACATATATATAAATTTCCTTTTATGATGTTATTTCAGACCTACATCATTTTTATTAAAATTATTTTCTATTTATAAAAATTTTCTTCGAAGTTATTTTATTATATTTTAATCTTTTAAGAAATTCTTTATGTGTTCTCTCCCACCCTTATAAAAGGACACAACTCATTTCTCTCCATTACACCACATTAATCCATTTACATTGAAAACCCCTAAAAAAGTCCATTAACACCAACTCTAGAAACATTCTAGATTCTTTGGTATCCCCAAAAGACCATTTTTAGGGTTCTTAAGAGGATATATAAATGAGTTTATTAAAATTTGAGATAATATTCTTAACTGATCAATTTATTTTAAATTATGTTGTTCACTCCTCTAAATATGTATTATTTATCATTAAATAATAAATTTTGTATCCAAAATGTAACACCTTGTAATTGTTTTTATAAATTTAAATACATTATGTTATGAAAAAAACATTTCAATGTTAACTGTTTTAATTAATAGTACTTATATTTCAAATTTGTAGCTTTTAAATTAATTTTAAAAACAAATAGTATTTAATAATATTTTTTTGTAAAAGATTATTTTAATATGAATATGTTTATTTTATTATTAAAATTTTTTAATTTTTATCAATATATTATAATATATATTGACTATTATAATTATTTTGATCAATACTAAATTATGTTATGAATATATTCACTATTATTATGATACACTGAGATTTTATGGTATGTTTCTTCATAAAAAATTTCAATTCATTAGATAGATTATATGCACCCAACACTAATTAAATATGATAAAACACTTTTTTAATGTTATAACCTAGATGTTAAACTTAATTTTTCCACTTTGGTGTTTTGAATTTAAAAAAATGGACTTACACGATTGTGTTCAGTAAGATATTTTGAGTCTGATAGAATCAACTTTATTTTTAATGAATAGTAATTTAACCCTTTTGAATTGTAATGAACCTCTATGAATAGTAACATGAACCATGTGAATATTAATGAACCCTTGTGAATAGTAACCTCCCCCATGTGAGTATAAATAAAATTTAGGCACCTTATAAATAAAAGTGAATATTTAAAACATTAATAATTAATTGTTGGTATTTTTGTGAGCAATAAATATTTAATTAAAATATTATAATTAATAAATTAAGTTAAAATATAATTCAATTTTCATTAAATTAATTCATAAATCCATATTTTTTCCTATGATTTTGGATTAATTTAATGATACCTTAGTAAATTTTTCAGGGTATTATAAAAAGCGTTATAATTTTAAAAATTATATTTTTTGAGTAAATATTGATTGTAATGGAAAAAATAAAATTCTGAAATTTAGAAAATTATTTTCATAAAATTGAGTCCATTTTTTTATTTTAAACATCAAAAAATGATTAGGGTGAATTTTTGGGATTTTTCTGAAATACTTAAATTTTGGGGAAATAGTGAAAATATGTCAACTTACGATAAATGTTAAATACATGATTTATTGAGTCATAGGTGATATAAAGCTGATGTAATCACACTTTGTTCAGACTCACATGAACTTATTACTATTTTTAGTCTCAAGAATCGACACTATTCATAGTCTTCAGCCAGAATAATTAAATAATTATTAATAAAATGGAAAAACCCTCCTCTCCTCCACTATAAAAACCACCCATCGCCCCATATTCCTCCCACACCACTCAAGATTTGAGCCTTGAAAAAGTTATAGAAAATACTCATCCTACCCCCTTACTCACATACAAGACCTTCTGTTCTCACCAAAATTCCAAAACTAACGGCCTTAAGGAGGTTCTCAATGAGGAGTACTCAAGAGGTAAACCTATCTTCATTTTTCTTTCAGTTTCTTTTACAAGTTCCATTATATTGTTTCTATATCCTCAACTAACCTAATAAAAATTATATGATAATTAAATTACCTTAAAGTTAATTTAATTATATTATTCTAATTGAATATTTCATCATCATCTCTCTTTCCCCTTCCTCTTATACTAAAAATGAAAACATTGTCCAAAATGTGTTAATTTATCACACTCGAGGACGAACGGTTTTAAATTTCTTATAACATATTAAATTACCATAATGAAACCATTTTTATAGTTTAAAAACATCATAATATATTTAATATATCTTATTTAATGTTTTGGAATCAGTTTTTACCCATGGAATTAACTGATAAAACAAAATGAGTTCATGGTGATCGAAAAACCTCCAAATTAATCCAAGCGTTTATCATTAAAATTTTATCTAATGATTTATCCTCTCCGAAAATAACCAAAGGATTTAAGTGGTAATTTAACAATTTTTATGATAAATAATAACTCATAACTTCAATTTTATATTTTAATTTCCATTTTACATGAACTTCCATAATCTTATACAAGCGAACAAATCTTGATAACTAAGAAAACCTACACACTCAAATGAATAAATTAAATCTATTAACCCATATAAATATCCAAATATGAACATAATAATGATATAATAAATCAATTACATGTATATATGGTTCTTTTATTATTAATTAATTATTCTAGTTTTATCATTCCACGCATTAAGGTCCAGTGCAGAATACATTCGGACATAAGGTAAGGGTTTCCTAATCCCACTTCCATTTTTTGTGAGATATTTCTTATTCACTACTATTAGTAGAGTATCATGTATTTATACTTCCCATTTATGTATAATATCATTAATATATTTATTTTCATGGTATTAAATGTATCATTCTATGAAGGTTAATTTCAAGTCATATGATTCGATTGATTGCAAAGTGGTATAGATTTTCTACCCAAACCTCTAATTTTATTCGAGCAACTCTTATTCTCTAATTACCTCAATTAAATTATAATTTATTCTTATTTACTCCTCATAAATTATTTTTTCAAGTTCTATATATTTTTACTAATTATAAGCCACTATTTTATGGGGAGTTACATTTTTTTAAAAGAATCATTGAAAAATTATTCTCGAAATACAAGACTGATTCAAGGGAATTTATCGAATTCTTATCCATTTTCATGTGAAATATATAATCTATTTTAATGACTGACTATTTTTATAAAATTAAACATTTATCATGAAAAAACATCTTGGTTAATATCATGTTTTATTAAAATAAAAAAAAATCTTTAAAATCTTATAAATATTTACTTTAAATAGCACTAAAATGTTTTTTTTCTAAATCTTATTTAAAAACTATTTTTTACATGATTGAAATTTGGTGGGAAAAAATTTATTCACTAAATATAATTTCAATGTTCTCCCCTTTTCTTTTCTGAGATATACATTTTTACAATCTGATTTCATGAGAAATACTAATGATTCTACAAAAGAACTCTTCTTTCCAAGGTAAAAAGTATTTTTGTTATGTCACTTTGACATTTATGATATATATGTCTTGTAAAACACTTATTACCTGCATGTTGTCTATGGATTTACCATTGGTATATCATATCAATAAAATCCCTATTTTCATGATATTATAAGGTGTTATGATTTGAATTTTTTAATGTGGTATGGGACACTTTGTAATGTTTAAGGATTATTTCCTCAAGAATTTATCAATGGTCTCGTTTAAAAGTATCTTCATAAATTTAAATATAATTTGTTGAATATTATACATAATTTAAATTTATCTATTATGATATCATCTGCCATGTTTTTTTGAGGGGTTTATGATCATTTTGACTATGTATGTGCTAATTTGATACTATTTATGGGTTATAGTTGAAGTTTTCACATTTCATATGATAGGTTTTCGATACGAATATTTATGATGTTTATGTATCACCCTTTTCATATAAGGAATGTATTGGACTTAGTATGTGACAAGTGGGTCCTGTTATAGCCCCCGATACATCGGTAGGTCTCATGAGATAAACTAGTGTCTTGGCATGAGTCCTTGAAGGAATGGTTATTATGGTATTTTCACGAGGCCTTGATGGGGTGATTATAATGTTCAACATTATACATTACCTCATTATGAGACTATTATTTAATAGTTCATGTGTTTATTCTGCTAGTATAATAACCATGATAATGTTTTATTGTGGTATTATTTATTCAGCTCTCATTCCTTATATATTGTGTTCAATTTTATTTTTAATGGCATGTGTATTTTTATTATTCACCATGAAAAGTGTTTATATTTATTATATCTTACGCATTATTTAATACCGTTATTGAGTATCTGAGCTCACCCCATTCTTATGTGTCTCTTCCTTTGGTTATGAAGATAAAATCATTGTATAATATTTCAAGGATACGATTTATTTTTATTTTATATTGTATCATGTTATATTATCTTTTACCAAAAAATTATGGGTATCATGAATGTAATATGGTCTTCCGAGACTTCTAAACTATTAGGAACTTTAGGATATTATTCCTTATAATCATACTAATATAATAAAATAATGCACTAGCTCCGAGCTATTAGGGTTAGGGTATTAGTTGGTATCAAATAATGTTTAGCAGTAACCTTGGAAACTATATTTAGAAAATATTGGTTAGGGAACACAACCCTATGATAGACATTGAATATAAGAATAGAAGAACTTCCCAGAATTTTGGTAATGTAAAATTATGTGGATATTCCTTGAAAATATATCCTTATCTGGATACTACAAGTCGGTGTGGTTCTGGAATAGATGTAACCTATAGTAACAAATCTTACAAGGTGTTTTGGGATTGACCCGGGGTAACCTGGTACAAGACAACGGGCCTTACTACCAACCTGGTTTGACACTCTTAGGGGAATATGCTTAGGATAATTCACATTTCCATATAATCCATTATTAATGATTTATGACACCAAAGTAACCAAAGTATATGGTTCTAGGATTTTCAATGCATAAATTTATGTTATATGTTATAACATTTTTATAGTTATAGATATTTAATAATCTTATGAGTTAATATATTATATGGAATTGATTAGAAGTGGAACCCAGTATAAGAATGAGGACTAAACCAATTCATGTGATGAAAAGAGTAAGAAGGATCATATCTCTTATATCCTTAATCTGTCATTTCAAAGGAATATAGTCTCCAAAGTATCCTCACCATATGAGGAAATATTATTATGTGTTAACCAGGAATTTAAAGATTTATATTATTACTACAGCTTTGAATGGAAGTAAAAGAAGAAGAGGATGACAGAGAAAAGGATGGATAATGTGAAGAAGGTAAAGAAGGGTTTTCCCACATGTGATAACTATTGAAAGAATCAGAGTTGTAAATTATTGAAGGTTATGGGAGTCTGTTATAGGTGTGGAGAAAAGGATACCAAGTTCATGATTTCAAGGGAATGAAAAATGTTTACGACATAAAATGGACACTATGAAAATTAATGTCCCAAGAATCTAAGGAATATACCCCAAATGATTTTACTGAGTAATGATCAAGTTATGATGTTGCTGAAGATGAAGAAGATGATTAATAAAACTAGTAAAGAATAATTTCATTTGAATATTTTTTCAGAAATGTAGTGCTTATAATAATTATGGAATATATGAGTATTATACTATAGTAATTTTTCATTATGGATTTGAAACCCTAAGTTGAATGGTACCAAGAAAAGATATTCAGTAGAAATTTAAACTTTTTGGAAAATGAGTGATTGACAGAAAGGAAACCATAAATATATTCATTATCTTGAGATAATGATGAAGAAATGATTGATTTGGATAAGTTATGACTACCTTGGAACTGATTATTGACTTTTCAACAAGTGGCCTATTCTATCATCAAATAAGTTTACAACACTTTTGAATTTAAGTAATAAATTTAATAACATGTATCTTACTTAAGGAATACAAAATATTGCATGTTTACAATAGGGTTTTATTGTAATTTGATTTATTACCAAATTTTAAGATGATACAATGTGAAGTTATTCACATGATTGGAATGTGAAAATTAAGAGCTACTTTATATTGATTAAGGGATAATGACACGTTCATCTAGGAAATTGAGAGACCCTCTTTCTAATGTGTTGAATCATTATAGGATGTTTAACCATTTATAAACGGTTTAAGTTGATCATTTTATGATCTTTTAGAGGTAAATTTATTACTTCACCACATGGTATAACCTGAGATACGTGATGAAGTATAGATAGTTCAGGGTGAAATCCATGGATAAGCTTGCATATATTTATACTCTTATAGAGTGGAATGATTCCTCAACTCTTGGAAATGGTTCATTAAAAAATGGATTCCTATTTTCTAAATTTATAATGATATAAATGAACTTTTTCATAATTGTTGTTTACGATTTTGTGGTAATCAATTTTCATTTGAACATGTTATCTATCATCTTCCAACTGAACATGATGGTTGGATTATTCTTCCATGTACATATTTTCACTTCGCATTAATGTTATCCTATTCAAATGTGTATATTTGTGGTAACCTATGCATTTTACTTTCCCCCTTATTAAGAGAATATTTTTTAGCCCATCTTCCAATGTCGGTTTCCCACAAGATAATTTTCAAGTATCAACCTTTAACATTCGAAGTGCAATTTCAAATTGTGATAATGCAATTCTATTGAGGGGCGAATAATATAACACCCTAATAATTTGTTTTGTAATTTTAAATACATTATGTTTTGAAAAAAATATTTTAAAATTAAGTGTTTTAATTAATAATACTTATATTTCAAATTTATAGCTTTCAAATTAATTTTAAAAAATAATACTATTTTACAGTATTATTTTGTGTAAAAGAATATTTTAATATGAATATGTGTATTTGATTATTAGAAAATTAATTTTTATCAATAAATTATAATATATATTGACTATTATTATTATTTTTATAAATAGTAAAAAAAATTATGAGTATATTCAATATTTTTATGACACCCCAAGATTTTATGGTATGTTTATTCATAAATAATTTCAATTTATTAGATAGATTATATGCACAAAAAAACTGATTCATGAAGAAACAACACTTTTTTATTGTTATAACCTATATTTTAGACTTAATTTTCCCACTTCTGAGTTTTGAATTTCAAAAATAGATATACATAGTTGTGTCTAGTAAAATATTTAGATTCTCATAGAATCAACTTAATTTTTATTGAATAGTAACTTGAACCTTATGAATAGTAATGTACCCTTATGAATAGTAACATGACCCATATGAATATTAGTGTACCCTTATGAATATTAACATGACCTGTGTACGTATAAATAAAATTTAGTCACCTAATAAATGAAAGGGAATATTTTAAACATTAATAATTAAGTGTTTAAATTTTTGTGAGAAATAAATTTTTAATTACAATTTTATAGTTAATAAATTAATTTAAAATATATTTCATTTTTCATAAATTTTATTCATAAATAAATAGTGTTTTCCTACGATTTTGGCATAATTTTATGAGACCTTAGTTAATATTTCAGGGTATTATAAAAACAGTTAAAATTTTTAAAAACAGTATATTTATGAAAATAGTGATTATAATTAAAATTTTAAGTTTCTCCTATTTATAGAATAATTTTCATAAAATGGAGCGCATTTTTGTATTCTAAACATATGAAATTGTATAGGGTAAAGTTTTTATATTTTTATGAAATACTTGAATTGTTCGGGAATACTAAAAATATGATAATTTATGATAAATGATCAATACATGATTTATTGAGTCATAGGTGATTTAAAGATGATGTAGGAACACCTAGTTCGAACTCACATGCACTTATTACTATTTTCAATCACAATAATCAAGACTATTCATAGTCTTCAGCCAAAATAATTAAATATTGAATAAAATAATGGGAAAACCCTCCTCTGCTCCACTTTAAAAACAACCCATCACCCCCTCTTCCTCTCACACCACTCAAAATTTACTCCTTGCCTAATTTATACCAAATACTCTTCCCAATACCATTCCTCACATCCAAGACATATTGGTCTCACCAAAAGGCTAAAACCAAAGGCCTTAAGGAGGTTCTTGAGAAGCAGTACTCAAGAGGTAAAGCTCTCTTACTTTTTCTTTCAATTTCATTTACAAGTTCCATTCAATTGTTTCTATCTACTAACCCAAAATAAATAGAATTATATTATAATAATAGTACCTTAATTGTACTAGAATTATATTATTCAAATTAAATATTTCATCATCATCTCTCTTTACCACTACTCTTATACAAAAAATTAAAACATTATCTGAGATTTGTTAATTTATCACACTCAAGGATGAGGAGTTTTCAATTTATATTACCATATTAAATTATGGTCATGAATCCATTTTTATGGTTGAAACATATCATAATATATATAATATATCCTATTTAATGTTATGTAAGTATTTTTTACCCGTGGTATTAAATTATAACACAATATGAGTTCATGGTGATCGAAAAAACACCAAATTAATCCAAGCGTCTATCATTAAAATTTTATCTAATGATTCATCCAATCCCAAATTAAAAAAAGAATCTATATTGTCATTTAACCTTTTATAAGACAAATAATAACTCATAACTTAAATTATCTGTTTCAAATTACATTTTATATAAAATTCCATACTCTTATACAAGTGAACCAATCATGATAACTGAGAAAACATGCACACTCAAATGATGAAATTGAATCTCTTAACCCATATAAAAATCAATAAATGAACTTAATACATATATAATAATCAATTAAATGTTGATAGGTTTCTGGTATTTTCAATTAATTAATCTAATTTTATTATTCATGACATTAATATCAAGTGCAGAATATATTCAGACATAGGGTAAGGGTTTCCTCATCTCACTTCCATTTTTGTGAGATATTCCTTATTTACTACTATTAGTTGAGTATGGTGTATATATACTTACCATTGATGTATCATATCATGAATATATTAATTGTCATGGTATTAAATGTATCATTTTATGACTCTTAATTTTTTTGCATATGATGTGATTGATTACAAAGTGGTAAGGATTTTCTACCTGAACCTCCATTTTCATTCGGGTAACTCTTATTCTATACTTACCTCAATTAAATTATTAATTAGTCTTATTTACTACTCATAAATTATGTCTGAATGTTCTATATATATGTACCACTCCTAATCCTTTATTTTTTGGGGAGTTACATGTTTTAAAATAATCTTTCAAATATTCTTCCCAAAATACAAGCTCGATTCAAGGCAATTTCTCAAATTCTAACCCATTTTCAAGTGTTCTATATAATCTATTTAAAGTAATAATTATTTTTATAAAATTAAAAAAAATCATGAATAAATATTTTGTTTCGTTTTTTGTTTTATGAAAACTAACATTCCTTTTCACTTTAAAATCTCTTTAATATTTTTCTTAAACAACACTAAAATGTTTTATTTCTTAAGAATCTCTAAAAATTGTTTTTTACATGATTACACTTTGGTGGGAAAAAATTTATTCCTAAAATATAATTTTAATTTTATCACCTTTTATTTTCATAGATATACATTTTTACAATATTATTTCATGACAAGTACCAATAATTTTTCAAAATAACTCTTCTTTACATGGTAAAAAGGATTTTTCTCATGTCACTTTAACTTTTTTGAGATATATGTCTTGTTCACCACTTATTTATTACATTTTGTGTTTTTAATTCCCTATGGTATATCATATAAAGAGTATCCTTATTATCATGATATTCTAAGGGATTTTTATTTGAATTTTTCAAGGTGTTATGGGACACTTTGTAATGTTTAAGGATTATTTCCTCAAAACAAATCAATGGCCTCATTTAACATTCTCTTCATCAATGTCAAAATCCTTTTTCTGAATCAAGTAAATCATTTAGGTTTATATTTTATGATATCATATACCATGTTTTGATGAATGTTTTATGATTAGTTTGACTATGGGTGTGCTAATTTGATACAATTCATGGGTTATAGTTGAAGTATTCACATTTCATATGTATCTTTCTCAAAACAATTATTTATGATGTCTATATATCACCCTTTTCATTTGATGAATGTATTGGACTTATTATGTGATATTTGGGTCCCTTTATAGCCCTTCAATGAGTCAGTGGGTCTCATGAGACTGACTATTGTCTTTGTATGAGGCCTTGATGGAATGGTTATTATGGTTTTGGGGTGAGGCCTTGATGGTGTGATTATGATGACTAGAATTGTACATTCCTTGATTATGAAACTAGTAATTAATAGTTCATGTGGTTATTTGACTGGTAGAATAACCATGAATATGTTTTATTGTGGCATTATTTATTCATCTCTTATTACTTCCATATTGTTTTCGAGTTTATTTTTAATGTCATGTGTAGTTTTATTTATTTTCAATGCTTAGTGTTTATGTTTATGATATCTTCCATTGTATTGTTTACCCTTACTGAGCATCTGAGCTCACCCCTTTCTTTTTTTTATTTTCTGCAAGTTATAAAGAAGAAATCATTATATAAGATTTCAAGGGTGTATTTTATTTTATTTTATATTGTATCAAGTTATAATTTATTTTCCTAATTTATTACTGGTATCATGAATGAAATATGTTCTTATTAGACTACTAAACATTTAGGTCCTTCAGGAATTGATTCCTTGCAATCATGCCAATATAATAAAATAATACACCGGATCCAGGATATTTGGGTTGGGTAATTACACTAAATATACTAAATATTTCATTATTATTAGGAAACTGCCATTATCCACTCTCTTTCTCGTCAAATGGGAGGTGAAAGTCTCGTTCATCCATACATACAGATTATCGTCTCCACAAGGTGATACAATCTATTATCCATGACCATATTTTATGGATGGGTATTATGGGGGGTTTAATATTTATAAATGGAATTTAAAACATTATTATTCTTCTATAATGATAATATCATATCTGCCTTATTACCTTCTCATCGATTGGAAAATGATAATGTCCCTCGTTTGTATGTGTGGACTTCCACGTCCATGAAGCCATGTGATTCAATTTTCAATTTCATTTTATATGGATATTAATAGTGATGTATTTTATGAATGTATATTATATGTATGATATAATAATTCTTTTCTAAATTTTAATTAGAATTTAAATTTATTTCCTTCCATCCTTTGAAAAATGAAAACAACTTTCATGCATACATACAACCTACTATCTCCATGAACAATGTAATTCATTTATCCATCTCAAAATTTTATAAATGACTCTAAATATATATATAATTAATTAATATTTATATAATATTTATTTCATTAATAAAACTATATAGATTATGTAACCATCGTCAAATTATAATGACTAAAACTATCAAATCAATATTCTTTTAAGAAAATGAAATAGTTAACACCTGAAAATTACAATTTTGATAAGGAATTTTTAATAAATTATTATTTAATTGTTATAAAGGGATGATATATGCTATTATAGTACATAAATTATTCAATTATATATTTTTTATAAATTTAAATTTATTATTGTGGAGGATATATCACTTTCAAAGAAAGTGGAACTAGAGGTAAGGGTTTTATGTTACCATCTCATTATTTATTAGGATTGTTTATGATTAAGTCTCTAATGATATGATCCTATGATATAACTATCAATAAACACATTAATATTATTATCCAATATTTATTTATATAATTTACGTATTATTCTTTCATATTTCCCACTTTAAGTGCTAAAGATGCTGAAATAATTTTTTTAAAGAAAAATGAATTTATTTCTCTCTATAATAAAAATTAATTTCTCTTCCATGTCCATATTTTATAAGACATAAATGGTGTTTTCAATGTTATAATATGATTATTAAAATTAATTTTTACCTATTATTTAATTTTTACAAAAAAAATTAAAATTATTCTTTGTGTTATTTTCTGAACGTGGTACTTTTAACATTTTTAGTATAAAAGGAATGTTCTCTTTTAACTTATATGGAAGGATTAGAATTTATTATTGTCATGAATGCTCGATGGATTGAAGAATGATTTATAATTTTTCAATTTTATTTTCAAATAAAAAAATTCCATTATATTTCGGAATGTTTTAGATTTTAAATAAGTGGTTTCAAAGTGAAAATGATATTTTCCTCAAGAAATATTCCATGTGGTTTTTAAAGCAGATGTCATATAAAATAAAATTCATGGATGTCACTAATTATTTAATTTTAATATGATAAATTGATTCAATAATTACTTTTAATATGTATGTTTAATTATTATGATACCAAGATGTTTATGAATACCATTTATTTTCCATGGGTTATGCTATGATGAAATGATGAAATGTTTATGAACCCCATTTCTTTCCCATGGGTTATGTTGTGAATAAATGTTTGTGAAACCCATTTACTTTTCATGGGTTACGATATGATGAATCTTTTATGATATTTAGGAACACATGTATATCTTTTTCAAAATGTTATTGGTAGTCATGAAATTATATATCCCTCTAAAGGATTGAGTAAACATGGATATCTCATTAGATAAATAGAACTATAATTAAGAGTGAAACCTATTTAGTAAGGGACACAATCCATTATGATAGTATTGGGAGTGAATGTTGACTACTATGATGGTTTGAGGAGTGAACTCAATCCACTATAATAGTCTTGGTTGTAGTCTTTTAATAATAAGGAAATGATTTTCTATGCTTATGTGTATGCAAAAAATTCATGTCTTATGACAATGTTATTCTCTAAAGGCTTATGTTATTTGATTCCTTTATGATTCACATCATATGAAATGCCAAGATTTATTCCATGACTCAAGATTATGATCTTTGATATATAGCCTATGGTTATCAAATATTATTTTCATGTTCACTTGTTATTATGATCCTGTTATGTTTAATTGATCATGGATATCTCTCTTTTTCCCTTACTGGGTATCTAAGATCACCCTTTCTGATGTTTAATTTCCCTAGGTTATAAAAAAATATTAAGTTTTATATTTTTAATAGAGGGTTTTAGTTATGAATATCTTAGTGGGAGATGATATAGTTCAATTATGAACCAATTGTTTATGTATCCATGTTTCCTAAGATACTATACCTATACAATTCTAGCATACATCATTATGTTATGTAGTGAATATTCATCTCATAAGATATAATATCTATGTTTGAAAAGTATGGGTTTCAATAAAATGTGCCCAAAGTTTCTAAATGATTCAATTTTTAATGTATTTAGTTTGATAAATACATAAAAATGGATATTCACAAATGTTTTAAATATGTTAAAAGGTTTTTGCCATTATTTTTTTAGATGTTACTCTTTTACATTTAATGTAGGTAACAAATTTTTAACTAAGAGATTTTATATTTTATCGAACATATAACATAACACATTGAACCAATGTTTTGTGTGATGGAACTAAATTTAACCTATATTTAATCAAATTAAATATCTAAATATTATAAAATTAACTCTTAAATTAAAATAGATAATGTGTAGAAAAAAACTATTTTAGTATAAAAACTGATATTTTGACCATTATGGATTCTTAATCATAGTCAATATTTATTATTAATTAAATGAGTGTTAATATATTTATTTATATTTTTATAATTCATATTACATTAATTATTTAAAGTATATTAATTTAATATATTTGATATAAATCCCTTGATGTTGATTAAATAATGATTTTAAAATAATTATTTCGTCATTATCATGGTAATTTAAATTAATTATAATAATATAAATTTTATATCATAAAACTGAATTACTCATATTAAATAATATGAAACTTATTATCGTAAATATAAGAATCATCTTATAAAATTAAATTCCTATATATTGAAACTAATCTTAGTGTTATCATGTTTACCTCATAAAAACCTATTTTTTAGAAAAGTGTTCTTTGAAGCATAAAGTTTATGTATAAGAAACAAATATCAAATTTATTGATTATAATGATATTAATTATATTATAATTAATTAAATTATATTAATGTGGTTTTAAAATAAATCCCAAAACCAATTTCTTTATGCTTAAATTCAATGAGAGAAACTAATGAAAAGTATTTTTCATAAAATATTACTTGATTTTAAAAAAATGGCATTTATGGGCTCTATAAATTGAAAATAGTAGTTTTAAATGAATTATTTTACTTTATAAATATATGGTTTTTATAACAAAAATATTTCAAAAACTTCTAAATCATATAAAACAACTGATTTTAGAGAAATCGGTATCTTTTACGATTCGCCTAAAAATATATTATTTTAGAAAATTCTAAAAAATATATCCTAAACTAATTTTTTTCGGAATGGAAAAATGAATTTTACTTTTAAAATTTTAGTTCTAAATTGTAAATTTATATTTTTAAAATAAAATATATAACCTAAATAAAATTTATTTTATTTAAAATAACCTATTCAATATTAACTCATATTTATTATTTAACCTGTAAAAAAAATTAATGGTTTATAATTTTAGGGTTTATTATAGCTCTAAGGAATCATCCTTAAATATTACATAAACATGAGTTTTAAGTTAAGAATTTATTGTATTGAATTAAAAATATCTTTTAGGTTTATAATTATGAATAATTAGTTCTTCACCCCTACATAAATAAATATTACATAACAAAGTGAAAACTTCCACTTAGTGTCCATTTTTTGTACAAAATAATACTTATATAGTATAACAAGATTTATTTTCTTGAAATATCATAAAATTTTAAACATGACATAATTTTTGTCCCTACTTATCCTTAAAAGCTTTTGTAAACCATTTTAAAATATGTGATAAGGGTAAAAAAAGTTGAGAAAGGGAAATATAATATCAAATAAATAAACCTTTAAATTCATGAATACTTACACAAGATTTTTTTTCTCAAAAATAAACATTAGGATTGAAATAAAAAATTTATTTACTATTAAATCAAATTTTATAAAAAAATATTATCATAAAAAATTCATAATAAATCTTAAAGGAAACAAATAAAACTAATAAATGTTTCTTTTCAATAATGAAAATATTATAAAAACATTTTCAATAAATGTTATACATTTTACCATTATGAATTAGAATATAATTTCCTTTAAACATAATATATATAGTAATCACAAGGGAGAATAACATAAATAAAATGGTTTCATAATATCATAGAAAAATGGGAAATTTGGCAGCATCACAAAACATTACATAATCATAAGTCAAGGATAAGTTCCAAGACAACATCACATAGCGAACATAGTCCCAGAGAGGAATAAATTTACTCCTTAATCCCAAACATAATGTCTCATGAGACAAAAGATTTACCCAATGAATAGAATCGTTATTTGGGTTCACCTATAATAACATTTTCCTGATTATGTACACTATAAAAAGGAAATCAATCACAAAGAAAAAACATAAAAAATACTCATGGAAATAAATGAGTTGCATAATCATTACTCATATCATAATCAAAGAAAATTTCTTAAAGAAATAATTTGAGAAATTACCATAGGTAATGTATTATCGTATCAAAGGAAATTAGAATAAGTTAGGTATTGTAATGTCCCTCACCTATAGGACACTAACTGGTGCCCAGAGCTGGGTCACCGCATGACCTTAAGCACATCTCCGCATATGCTAGAGGTTACCGACTACTAAAGAGGGTCTAATAGATCACATGGGGAGACTATACCCTCTTTACCAAAGTAATCCACAATATATAACATATGAAATAATGTAGACAATAAACCAGAAACATGCATTACCAACCATTCCCAAATAGGGTACAAGACACAACCAAATGATAAATATGCCATGTCAAGATAAGAGTTCCAAAAGTGAATAAAACCCAAAATAAAGATAAAAAACTGAATCAAACAATATGGTCTGGACTCTATGTCTATATCCTTATTCATACACATCCCAAGCCCAACTCAACTCCCTAGTACATGGTTGTTTCCCATGTCTTAGCCTCCAGCTAATAAATCTTCTCAGGTACCCAATGGTAGCACGAGCAAGGTGTGAGTACAACTCAGTAGGCCACCACCACCGGTGTCTACAAAATATCTCATCTAAATAGATAGTGCATGAAAAAAAAGGGAAAGGTAAAAAAAATACATCTTGGGTTCCAGTAGTTAACAATATTTACTTTAAACATTTTAATCATATAATCCATATTCTTCATTTGTTCAATGGTTTAGAAATTTACACCACTTACACATTGACCTAAGCAGGTAAATTACTATGCATAAGGGAATATGTAAAGTTCCAAATATCACTAGGGATAAAAATTTCACAAACCATCACATTATACTTACCTTAGAGTCTCTTTCAAGTTAGTCTCCTCAAATAAAATGGTTAGGGGCATAGAGACTCAGTCCCCTTCCCTAACCCATGCATTATAGGGGTTGGGTTTAGAGCCTCATTATAACCTGGCCTATAGGCATAGATCCTCAATTCCAATACACCACAACTACTAAGACATGTGTACATGTTTATTTATGTATTTACCACATATATCATATCAGAAACCATACCCAAATCAATACACATAATATCACCACCTCATAATTATTCAATATGCGAATCAATATTAGGATTTTACCCATTAGCACATTTACCAATTTCATTGCATAACCCATTTCCCTTTCTCATTCTTTGAACTATTTTCATAATAAAAAATTCCTTTACCTTGACCCATTGATATTATTCATCAATAACTATACTTCAACCCATTTATGAATTTTAGGTACAATTCATAAGTAATTCAGCATAATTATTTATTTAATACAACCAATTTCATATCAAGCCAAAAACTCCCTTATGAAGTTATCAAAGTTGAGACACAACTATTATTATTACACTTTTTCGATCATATAACATATCAACATGTTCATCATGGGATCTGCTTTATCACAAATTAAAACTATGCTTAACATTGCAATTTTCCATGTTAGGGAATGTTTTCAAACCCTATGGGTGTCCCTAAATAAGTCTATTCAACCTAAATGCATCTTATGGGGATCATGAGGGCTTTAATTAATCATTTATACTACCATTTTACAAAATACTATCAAAGGAATCAAATTCTATATATAGAACCAAAATAAAAACCACACATGCATAAATCAACTTCAAGAATATGGGATATAAATTATAGACCACCTACATCAATTCTGAAGATGAATGAATTCATAACCTAGACCATTGAAAAGGATTCAAAACCCCTTTGATTCCCCAACCTAATATCCACTGGAAAAAGATATTTTTAGGTCTTTGAATGAAGAATAACGAAACCACATTCCCTTATCTAGAAAAGAGAACAAATCAGAGCATTAGACATACCTGTATCTTCAATCTACAACAAACGGAACTCCAAACAGCCTAGAAATAAAAGAGCTCGACCCTTGGTAAGATTTGGGATTTATGTTTCATCACTAGGACTATAGGTAGAAGAATGAGGAAGAAAATTGAGTGAAATATATAAAATCCCTGGGGGGGAGGAATGCTAAAAACCTAGTTTTAACGGGGCACATGGTTACCTTGGGAGGCCCACATGGTTTGAAAAATCATGTTCCAACCATGTGGAATACCTCTGTAAAGGCTCACACAGTTTGGACTCCCCTCTTGCATGGTTAAATAAATTATGCACCATCCTCTTGTCTAGCACTATTTTGGGGCATGGTTTCTACTAACCATGTGCTAACCATGCAATAAGAACTGGATGGCCTAATTTCCCTTTCAGGTCTCAAACCCCCAAGACACCCCAAGCCTCCTCATACACCTAGTAAACCATAAATTTACCAAATTTAATTTATTTAAGATTCATTTAAATAGAAATATCCATTAACAAAGTTTGAGATCTTAAAACCTCCCCACCTTATAATGGATCATCCTCGAATTTCACTTTAGATATTTGAAGAGATTCCAACGTAAAGAGATTGGGTCATTGGACATGTATAACTGAATCTATTTCCAAATTTTCTTCCGTAAAGTTACCATGCTTCCAGAAAACTCAATCTAGGTGTATAATATTTCCTTGAAATACTTTCTCACTATGATCCACAATATGAACTAGATGCACCTCTAAAGATGAATCGTCTTCAATATCAAAATCCTCAACATCAATCATCTGATATAAGTCAAGGGGATATTTTTGAACTTGTTACATGTATAAAACATTTTTCATACCAATATGCCGATATTGAAGCATCAATTAGTATGTCTCTAGTTCGATCCTCTTTATAATGAAAAATGGATCCACGATCCTGGGTGCCAACTTTCCCTATTTCCAAATCTAATAGTGACCCAACCTTGGTGACACCAGAAGAAACACACGATCACCCACCATAAACTCAAGAGGTCTATGATGCCAATATGCATACGATTTCTACCTATTCTAATCCATTTTCACATGCTTCTGAATCAACTAAACCGATTTTTACATCACCTACATGATACTAATCCCTAGAAAATTGGATTATCCAACTTCTATCCACTACAGTGAAGATCTAAATAGTCTACCATATAGTGCCTCAAAAGGTTCCATCTAAATCATTTCCCAATAAATGTTTTTTAGAAAAACTCAACCAGATATAGATAATCTTAAATGATCCACCAATATATAGGATGCATGCTATCAAAATTTCCTCTAACACGTTAATGGTGCACTTTAATTTCTTATCCATATACGGGTGAAAAATGTACTAAAAACATCTAGGTACCAAGAACCTTCTATAATCCCTGCCAAAAGCACAATGTAAAATGTGGATCATGATCTGAAACTATAGTCTTTAGTACCTGATGCAACCACACCACCTCTAAAACATACAACTCACCCAAATAATCTATGGTAAATTTTTCTTGAATTTGAAATAAATGATATACCTTTGTTAACAAATCCACAACTACCCATATCACTTTCATTCCTCTGAGTTATCCTTAGGAGACCCACCACAAAAGACATTTTCATGTAATCCCATTTCCATTTTGGAATGGGAAATGGTTGCAATAAACCACTAGGCTGTTATTCCTCAGCCTTTACCTACTAGAAATTAAGGCATCACACCACGAAATTAGCAACCTCTTTCTCTATCTCCAGCCACCAATACTGTCTACGAATATCATGACACATTTTGGTCAAATCAGAATGCAATTCCTACTTCGATGCATGAACTTTCTCATTAAATCTTCTCACATACAAGTTGGAAAAACAAAACCACCATGAACATAAATGATCCAATCAACTCTAATGGTCCAACCATAAGGTAACTTCCCATATTTAAGAATTTACCTCAAATAAAAATGTTTTGGGTCTTCATATTTCATCTACTTGATCCATCTCAAAAGTGAGGACTCGACTTCCATGGATGTAATGGTCATCTTTAATGGACCATCTTTCACCTCCATATGCATCTTTGCAAACAAATCCATCATCTTCAACATGTAAATATATTTCTAAACTGCCTTATTTTGAGTTTTCCAATTCAAAGAATCTGAAACATTGTTTCCCTTTCCTAGAATTTAAACTAACTCAAAGTCAAAGGATTACTTGTATTCAATATATATTCACTGATGGAGATTCGAATCACATTTATTGAGGATGTAGTTATTTATTTTATGATCATTATACACAATAAACCGTTCTCACAACAAGAAGTGTCACTAACACCTTAAATAATAAACAAATTTGGCTAACTCAAGGTCATGTGTAGGGTAATTTCTTTCATGAGACCTTGAATTTTGTGAATCATACCCAAAAAACCAATAATAATGCATCAATACCACCCCAATACCAAGCATGTATGAATCCAAAAACAAGGTATACCCCTTTCCTAGCTCGAGTAATATCATAACTGGTGTGGTAGTTGACCACTTCTTTAACTCCTAAAAAGCATTCTCACATGCTTCGGACCATAAAAACATGATTACCTTCTTGTTCAAGCCAGGTAGTGGGGATTCCAAATGATAAAATTATTTAATAAACCTAAGATAATAGTCATACAACCCCCAAAAACATTTTACATCATAAATATTCTTGGGATTCTCCTAAGACCCAATTTAATGCACTTTCCCTGGGTCCACGTACCAAACTTCATCTGAGATGATGTAACCCAAGAAATGCACCTTGTCAATCCAAAAATAACATTTGGATATCTTGGTGTATATATTATGCTTTCTCAGTGTACTTAGTATGATGTCAAGATGTTTGACCTGATCGACATGAGTTTTGGAGTACACTAAGATGTCATCTACAAAGAAAAATAAAACCATGTCTAGGTACAGGTGAAAGATTCAACTACTCATATCCATAAGCACTATTTGTTTATTGGTTAACCCGAACGACATAACAATAAACTCATAAAACCCATACCTACTCTTGAAGGAATCCCATGATATATCAGAAGGTCTCACCCATAGTTAATGAAACCCTGATCTCAAATCAATTTTGGAGAACACTATTTCACCTATTAGCTGGTGAAAAAGATCATTGATTCACGGTTAAGGGTATCGGTTCTCAACTATGATATGATTTAGCTTCCTATAATCGATAGATAGTCCCACTTATAAATCATATTTCTTGGAAAATATCAAAGGAGAACCCCAAAGTGACATACTTAGACAAATAGACACCTTATTCTAAAATTCCACCAACTGGGAATTAAGTTACAGAAGTTATTTCAGTTCCATTCTATATGGTGGAATGGAAAATGGATCTACTCCCCGAAGGAAATCTATGAGGAACTAAACAGTCCTCACTGGAAGAAAACCTAAGAAATTATTAGTAAATGCATCAAGAACTGATCAAACATTAGAGGGAATACAAGATTCTCTACTCCCTCATTATCAAGAATGAAACATGCCACTTGGGTCATGAGTTCACCAAACTCCAAACAAACTAGCCATGTACAGCCTTCTTAGACCTCCCATTCACCAGGATGGACATATGTGTCTCCCTCAAGAGATGTGAACTCTACCCTATGACTATAGTAGTCAATATGGTCTTGGCACAACACTAGCCAGTCCAAACTCAAAATTAGATCAAAAACCGACATCTCAAGCACAAAAAAGTACCATAGGAAATGGTACCCACCAACATTAAGATAACATCACTTAAACTACTAGATATTTTTGCCCGCACCCCTAACTATGTGTCAATCAACGTTACCCCACACCAACATTCCACCGCTATACCCAACATGACCAAAAACTGAGAATTTATAAAATAATGTATAGAACTTGTATCAAATAAAGCACTAGAAATCATGGAATCCATAAGAATCATACCTCAAACTATCAATGGTCCAACCCTACCACCTCTAGGTATAGATTGAACTGCATGAAGTGGATCTTCCCCTTTACCCTGGGTTCTGGTCTGAGTTCCTAGAAATGCACTACCTAGATAATATGGGCGCTCTCTCCCTAGAGTACATTGTCATCCACCTAGACCAGTACGACCAGTAGAGCTCCTACTACTATCTTGATATAAGGTAACCACTCCCCACCTACACTCATCATTATCCTCAATACTCATTCTATTAGCTTCTGTTGAGGGTTCATATAGAACCTATTCACATTCCCCATTCTATCACATGCTCAGAACTCAAATGGTGGTTGGGGTCACTAACCATGCTTGTGTCCTAGACTTCCACAATGATATAAAAACACATGTTAACCACCCTAAGAGGTGGATTCTCTTTTTTAACTACTCTACACACCTCCGCCCTTGTGAATATTTCCAAAATGATGCTTCCTTTACTTAGATGTCACAAAATTGGTTCGTCCAACTAGAACCAAAAACCCAATACCTAAAGCCTCCTTTAAGTTTCCTTTTGAAATAAAGGCCTAATCCACCACTTTATAAAACCACTTTAAATAGAAGATGTTCACCAAGGACTTAATATTTTGTTTAATATATCCTAAAAACACTTTTATCGTAGCATCCTCATCACCATCCAATGTTGGAAAAAAGTGTTTCATGTTCGTGAAGTGGCTTGGGTAAACCATCACTGACTTAGATCTCTACATCATCCTCATTAACTCTACATCCCTCTCATATATGAAATTATTCATATATAAATATTCCAGAAACCATTCCTAGAAGTCTTTCCATAGAATACCATCATCCTATAATGTCTAATCCAAGATATCCCACCATCACTTCATTGGTCCCCACAACATATATGCTTCCAAATTCACTCTCTTCTCTGCAAGAGTCTCAAAGTAATCAAAAATCATCTGGATGGACTCTATCCAGAACTATGAATCCTCGGTTCCACCCTCTCTAGAAAAATTTGGAGGGTGGTACAACTAAAACTCTCTGTTTAGGTCAAACATACTCGACATGTCCCACCCTAGGTCCCTTTCCATCATTAGGACAAAACAATCAAAGTTCTTATAGATCTTATCCCCTCCTCTATTACCCTAAACCATTGGGATTTCTCGCCCCACCTATAGAGGAGAATTCCCGTAGATATCCTCTTGTCATCCAGCCATAAATTTTCATAATGGTGGAATTTCTATACAATTATAAACACAAATCATAGAATACATAACATAAAACTCCCACATTTTACATAAAATAAGTCTCACCACTTGCCATAAACAACCCATTTCGCATACACTATCCCAAAAAAAATCGTCACACTTAGAATACTACCCTCAACCATCCCTACCATGGGTCATGGAAAACATGGGGTAAACCAACATATATATTCACAAGCCTTTCGTTATACATCTTTTTAAAACTTTTTTCACACTCACCACATAAATATTCCCTCTTAGGAAGATTTATTATTTTACATCTTGTTACAACCTACATTTTAACTCATTTACAACCCTTTATTAAGCATAATTTTTTTAACCATTGTTTAAAGTTATTTCCTTTTTACCCATTTGAATTATTTTTTATTAGACACCATTTTCTGTGAATATTTCTAGGAGTAAAATGCATTCTACCCTCATGTACAACAAACCCATCTCATGTGTGCATATCATGATGTAATCCACTTAGATCCCAAGGTGAAAATAATGATTCCTATATTCATAATATCATACCATTATTACCATGATAAAAATAACCTAAAATAGTTACATCATGAAACATTTACATCCCCCAATAGTGAAATGTTATTCAACAACAATAACACACATCAAGAATAAAAATCCCCACCATCGGTACTTGGGTTTCCGCCCCTGAATTGGTTAGATACTCCCATGAACAAGCTCCATACCATGTCCTAACACTTCCTAATATCCTATATACCATTCCCAAATATTAATACCATATAAAAGAACCACTCTGATACCACTTTGTAACATAATCAACCCAGAATCCACTAACAGGTGCCTAGAGTCAGGTCACCACATGACCTCAGTCGTACATCCCTATAAGCGAGAGGTTTCTGATTAGTAGAAAGGGTCTAATAGATCATGTGGGGAGACTATACCCTCTCTATCAATGTAATCCAAAACATAAAACATATGAAATAGAGGAAACAATAAACAATAAACCATAAACTTGAATTACCAACCATTCCCAACTAGGGTACAAGTCACAATCAAATGATAAATATACCATTTGAATCTAATAGTTCCCAATGTGAAGGAAACACAAAATAAGGATAAATAGACGAATCCCAAAATTGGGTCCTGACTCCATGTCTAAATCATCATCGATGCACAACCCAAGACCAACTCAACTCCCGATCATATGACCTTTTACCTGGTCATGACCTACAACCAAGAAACCTTCTTGGGTACCCAATGGAAGCTTGAGAAGGGTGTGATTACGACTCAATAGGCCACCACCAATGTTGACTACAAAATATTCAGTCTAACTAGATAGATCATGGAAAAAATAAATAAATAACAAGGTAAAAAAATATAACTCAGGTGACAATAGTTTACAATATTCACGTTTACCATTTTAATCACATAATCCATATTCTTTACTTGTTTAATTATTTATGAATTTACATCACTTAAACAATAGACTATGAAACTAAATTATTTTTTATAAGGGAATAATTCAGGTTCCATATCTCACTAGGGATAAATATTTCAAAAACCATTACATTAAACTTATCTTGGAGCCGCAGCCCAGGTAGTCTCATCAAATGAAATTATTGGGGGTGTAGAGCCTCAGTCCCTTCCCTAACCTGTGAATTATAGGGGTGGGGTTTAAAGCATCGGTCTAACCCAAACCATGGGAATAGATCCTCATGTACAATACCCTAAAACTATTAATCCATGTTCATATGATTATTTGTTCATTTACCACTTATACCAAATCACAAACCATACACAAATCAATAAAACTAATATTCACATCTCATAATTATTCAACTAGTGAATTAACATTAGGCCTTAACCCTTACCACATTTATGAATTACATTGTCTAACCCATTTCCTTTTCTCATTCCTTAACCCATTTTCATAATTATAAATTCCCATATCTTAACTGATTTATCATATTCATAAATTCTTATATGTTAACCTAATTATGCATTTCAAGTACAATTCATAAGTTAATTTTCATCATTACTTTATTTTATCCAACCCATTTAATATGAATCCAAAAATTACCTTATGAAATTAAAACATTCTTGAAACAACTATCAATATTCCCCTTTTTGGCTCATCTAATATATCTACTTTTTCATCATGGGCTCTACTTTATCACAATTCAATTATATGCTTAACATTACAATTTCCCATGATCATAAATGTTGTAACAACCCATGTGTGGACCTAATTTTCTATATTAAACCTCAATGCATCCTATTAGGATCATAAGGGGTTCAATTCATCATTTATCAAACCATTTTACCAAATTCTATCAAATGCATCAAATATAGAAAAATAGAGAACCAAAAGCACAACCAAACATACACAAATCGACTTCAAGACTATGGGGTATAACATGTAGACCACCTACCTTTATTATGAAGATGAACATACTCTTAACCTCAGACATTGACTTTGATTAAAACCCCCTTTTAATCCATAACCAAATTTACACTTGAAAAATAGGGATTTAGAACTTCAGAAGAAGAAGAATGAAGCCACACGAGCTAATCCAGAAAAGAAAACAAAGAGGAGTGTTAAATTTACCCGAAGATTTGATCTACAAACAACGACAATGAAAATGGACTAAAAATTCCCCTTGGGAAGATTTGGTGGTTTAGGTTCATCACAAGGGATGGAGGGAGAATAATGAGGAATAAAATTTGGTGAAACACTTAAAATCTTGAGGGGGGAATGGTAACAACCGTCTTCTAATGGGGAACATGGTTTGGCAGCATTGTTTTCCAAACCATAAACCAACAATGTTCCTTCATCACTCCAATAGAAGATAAGTCTTGTAGTTACCTGGGGAGGTCATTATAGTTTGAAGATTTGTGCGCCAACCATGTGGAATCCCTCTGTCTAGGCCTACATAGTTTGGCCTCCCCTCTTGCATGGTTTACTAAGCTGTACACCCCTCCTCTTGGTTAGTAGGGTTTTGGTACACGGTTTCCACTAACCACGATCCAATCATTCAACATGCCCTATATTTCCCTATTTATGTTTCTTTCATTTTCCAAACCCCAAGGGAATCCCCAAGCCTTCTCATACACTGGGTAAAACTTAAATTAACCAATGTTGTGGGATTTAAACAAAATTGAAACATGAACACACCTTCACAAAGTCTGGGATATTATATGTATATATGTGAGATACATGTATATGGAATTCAAAATCATTCCATTAAATTAGATAAAAAAAGTGAGTTGGAGAGAGAAAGTTTATAACCTAAACAAAAATGATGGTTCAAAGATATCCCTTAACTTTAAAACCAAATTTTCAAAACTAAAATTTCTAAAATAAATTAAAAGGGGGTTTTTATTTTAATAAAATTTGAAATATTGAAAAGGAATCCAAAACTTAAATAAATTTTATAATGGTGGGAAAATCGTTTTTCGCCTTATACATTAAAATAGAACATTCCATTTTCCTTTTTAAAGAAACTCAAAATGTTCGATATAAAATAAGCACAAAGATTCTTTTTGAAATAATTTAAAAGAAATTAAAAAATGAAACATATAAGATCATATAATTACATTCATAAAATAATTTGAATAATATTTACATGTAAGAAAAATATTTATATATTAAATCATTAAAACATTTAAAACGACATTTTTATGTTGAAGTTTCCCTTATGTAAAACCTTAAAAATGTTACTATTTTAAAAACATTTTCAAATGGTTAAATATGTTAAAAATGAAATTTATTTCCATTTAATCTTAAATAATAATTTTCTTGAAACATTTATAAGAACATGGATATTGAAGAAAAATAGTTAGAATGGAAACTTTAAAAGAGGATTTTCTTTTAAAGAAAGTCTCTTACCTTTGAGTATGACTCGTCATGTAGATTAGTTATCTTCCTGAAAAACAAAATTATGTTAATTATTTACTTACTTAAGATCCTTTTTAAATTATATTTTCCCTTTTATTTTATTTACTAAAATTTTAATCTCAATTACTTAATCATTTAAGTTCACATTAGATGTTTTGATGATATTTGATTCATAAGTCCAAAATGACTTTAGCAGATTGACTATGGTCAATATGGTCTTAATTTCATTATATCTAGTTTAATAATCATGAAATTATTATTATTTTTATAAATTGGATGTAATGTTGAAACCAACCATGAATTATGGATTTGAAAAATGAACTATATTAAAATCATGGATACAGTATGTCATACATAGGCATTAGTAACATTTCCATTTTTCAATGATCTTAGTGGAAAGAAGTTAAGTGTTATTTTAAATTTTAATAATGACAATTATATCATATATATTATATTATTTATTTAAATTAACTTTTATATACCATTCTTATGATGATTTAATAAGAAAATAATCACACAACTCTATGGAGGTTGTAATCCACACATACGCATGAACAACATTATCAACTTTCAATAAATGGATAGGTATAAAAATATATGATATATTAATTTTATAGAATTATAAATATTTAATGAATATCATATACATGAATTAAATTCATAATATATATCTATGGTAGGTGACGATGGAATATTAATTACATTGGTTCATGATGTTGTAGTCTTTCGTACACCCGAACGATGGTTTTGTTTTGCATTTAATGGAAGAGGGGATAGATAAATGTTATGAAATTAACATATTAACATATAATTATATTATATGTACTTATTTTATTATATAATAATATTTTTATAAGATTTTATGTAGTTGTAATATTAATAAAACAAACGTGCTCTATTAAGTACGATGCGTCTTCATAAAATCTCTTTAGGTTTATACCAAAATCCATCCTGGAAGGGTTTTATAATAAAAAAAGTCCTCTAGGATGAGTTAAGGGGATTAAGGAATTTATTTGGGTAGGTATTGTATGAATAAAAAAATGATTAAGTGTTAATAAAAGAGGAGAATAGGTTCCCTTTTATAGGTGAGGGGAGGGACGCTTTTGGAATTTTATAAAATATTAAATTAATCTAAATTTACTTTCAAGAAAAAATGGATCCAAACAGATATAATTAAAATATAGGATTATTATGGTTATAAATAACATAATATAATAAAATTTTGACAAGTTTATATTATTTTAATTCCCCCATCTCTTTGTTTTAACCAGTGTCAATCCTTTTTGAAAATTACTATGATAACAATGTTTTTACTCTTTAAGGATCAAGATAGCTACTATAAATAGAAAATTGGCCAATAAATGGAAAATGGTTGATATTTTCAACAATATCCCAATAAATTATTGTAATAATGGTTTTTTATGAATTTTAAATCATTTAAAAAAATTATTTATTATAAAATACCATTAACTTTATTTTCTAACTATACATTTAATTTGACATTGAAAACAACATGAAAACACATAAATTTGATTATAATTTTTTTAAAAATCTTTAACATGTTATATTTATATACAAAATTCATGTATCACAATAATTCATTCAAATTATATTACTAGTAATATTTTAAGAATCATTTATTTTATTTTTCTATTCATTAAATTATTATTATGTTATTATTTCATAAGAATTTAAGGTAGTTATTTCATTAAAAATTTAAAAATAAGTTAAATTAATAAAAAATCACTTATATTTCAAATTAATATTTATAAATGAAAATACGTTTTTTATCCCCATCATAAAATATCGTAGTTATTAAAATAAATAAAGTGAAAATTTTTCTTTATCTTTTACATAAATAATATAAATGTTATAATCAAAGAAATATGGAACCAATTGGGTATATATTAGAGACATGGATGGAAATGGCCTAATTAAACTTATCTTATAAGATTAAGAAAGCTGTTATTGTCAAGTTTTAGTCCTTATTATATTATTTTTTACCTTAATTTCCTGATTTTTCCTTACTTCGGTGATAATTATTTATTATGTTTACTATTCATAGTGATCAAAAATAAAACATTCCTTTTTTATTTTCTAAATAAACTAAAATTGTTTTGTTTAAAATATGAAAAACGATTTCTTTTGAAATTTTTAAAAACAATGTAAACAAAGAAACCTAAAATGTATTTTTTAATTCATATATGTACATATAAATACATTTATAAATTAATTTTAAAAGTATTTACATATAAAAAATTATTTATAAAATAAATCTTTAAAACAATTAAAATGAGGTTTTTAAGTTAAAGTGACCCATACATAAAACCATAAAAAGATTCATTTTCTAAAAACATTTTAAAATGGTTAAATATGGTAAAAATGACCTGTATTTTCCATTTAAGCTTAAATAATAATTTTTTTGAAACATTTATAAGAACATGGATAAGGTAGAAAAATATTTGGAAGGGAAACATTAAAAGAGGAATTTTTTAAAGAAAGTCTCTTACCATTGAGTATGACTCGTCATGTACATTTGTAATCTTCTTGAACAATAACATTTTGTTCATTATTTAATTCCTTGAGAACATTTTTAAATTATATTTTACTTTTTATTTTATTTATTATCATGTTACATTAAATTAGTTAATCATTTTAGTTCAGATCAGACATTTTGATGATATTCTTATCATAAGTCCAAAATTGACTTTGGCTGGTTGACTATGGTCGATGTGGTCATTATTGCATCATATCAAGAATAATAATTATGAAATAATTATCATTTTTATAAATTTTTCATAATTGTTAAACCAACCATGAAATATGGTTTTGAAAAATGAACTACGTTAAAATCAAGGAGATAGTATGTCATACATAGGCATTAGTAATGTTTCCATTTTTTAATAATCTTGGTGGAAATAATTTTAGTGCCATTTTTTATTTTAATAATTATTATTATATCATATATATTATATTATTTATTTTAATTAAATTCTATATACCATGCTAGTGATGCAGTAATAAGAAAATAATCACATCACTCTATGGAGGTGCTAAACCACACATACGCATGAACAACATTATCATCTTTCCATGAATGGACAGGTATGAAAATATATGATATATTAATTTTATAGAATAATAAATATTTCATGAATATCATATATATATATATATATATAAATTAAATCCATCATCATATATATTTATGGTAGGTGATTATGGAATACTAATTGCATCGGTTCATGAGGTGGTAGTTTTTTGTACACCCAAACAATTGTTTTGTCTCCCATTTAATGGAAGAGGTGATGGATAAAGTTTATGCAATTGACAAAATTGCATATAATTACATAATAGACACTAATTTTTTTATATCATAATATTTTAAGAACATTTTAAGGATTTTAAATAATACATAAAAGCAAAACACTTGATTAAGAATGATACATCTTCATCAAAAAAAACCTCTTTAGATTTAGAACAAAAATCCTTCCTGGAAGGGTTGTAAAATAATGAAATCTTTTATGATGAGTTAAGGGAATTAAAGAATTAATTTGGGTAGGTATTGGCTGAAAATAAATTAATAGTGAATAAAATAGGAGAAGAGGTTCCCTTTTATAAGTGAGGAGAGGGGCGCTTTTGGAAGTTCATAAAATATTAAATTAGTATAAATTAATTTTCAAGGAAAAAAGGCTCCAAAATAATATAATTAAAATATAGGATTATTATGGATAAAAATAAAATAATATAATAAAATTTGGACAAGCTAATATTAGTTTTTTACCCTTATATATTTTTTTGAACTGGTGTTAACCCTTTTGACAATTATTACGATAACAAATATTTTACTCTTTAAGGATCAATATTATTATAAAGGAAAATTGGCCAATAAATGAACCATGGTTTATATTTTAAACAATATCCTAATCACTTGTCGTAATATAGGATTTTTAGGAATTTTAAATCATTTAATAAAATTTTATACATCATTAATTTTATTTTTGGAACTATTCATTTAATTTGAATTTGAACAAAACATAAAAAAAACATGAATTTGATTATAATATTTTAAAATATCCCTAACATGTTATGTTTTTATAAGAAATTCATGTAATATAATAATTCATTCAAATTATATTACTTTAAATGTTTTTATAATAATTTATTTTTTTCTATTAATTAAATTAATATTATATCAGCATTAAATAAGAATTTAAGGTAATTATTTCATTAAAAAATTAGAAATAAGTTTAATTAATAAAAAATAATTTATATTTAAAATTAATATTTATAAATGAACATATATTTTCTTATCCCAATCATAAAATATTTTAGTAATTAAAATAAAAAAAATCAATTCGCACCAATTGGATATATATTATAGACATGGATGGAAATGGATGAATTAAACTTATCCAATATGATCAATGAAGGTGTTAGGGTCAAGTTGTAGTCCTTATCATATTATTTTTAACCTTAATTTCTTGATTTTCCCTTACTGTAGTGATAATTATTTATTATGGTTAATATTCATAGTGATCAAAAATAAAAGGGGCCTATTTACCAAATTTGTACCTCTTGATTACAAATATTTTATTTACTTCCCATGATTCAATTTATAGATGTGTCAGAATATATTTTAAAATTAAACCCACAAAATTCTACAGAAGGTGGTTTTTCATAAAAATGCCATTTAAAGTATAAAAAAGTTTTTATAAAGCAATTCATGTATAAAATTAATTAAATGGAATATAATTGGATTGTATTTAATCAAAATTAACTGATAAAATTTTAAAACTAATCTAAAATAGATTATTACTTTGTAAAAACTTTAAATGGAAATATATTTTTCAATAAAAATAGTTCATTTTTCACTTCTCATTAAAAAATAAAATATATCAAAAAAAATCCAATATCTCACAATAAAATAATTTTTATATGATTAATTAAAAAATTATATAATTTTTATCAAATAAAATTTCCAAAAGTTTCATCAATTAATTATAATATTTTCTTACAAAATGACATGAAATCTATTTTTAAAGAAAACATATTTATGAATAATAATATGGCTACTAAAAACTGAATAATTATTTACTAAAATTTATAATTACAATTATATTGAGTAGGAAATTTATATGTGTTTAATAAATAATTTAATAACATTCATTCTTTCTAATTTAGCAGCTAGGAAAAAATATTTGTATTTAAATAATAATATTTCAAGGTTCATTTAGGCTCGGTGTTGCGTGTCGTATACACTATTAGATATATTTTTATATTTTTCCAAGAATCTTAGGGTATTACATTCTACCCCCTTAAATAAATTTCAGCCCCATAATTTGAACTCAAGATAGGTAAATAATGGTTTAGCACCTAAAAGTTACTTTATTAAACTCCCACATCAAAGAATGGCTTAATAAAACATCCTCTTAAAAGGAGGAAAAATGAAATATGTAGTTCAACACATAACTGGGTTTCCAAATATTATAGAATTAGTGGGAAGTGAAAATATAAACATGGAGAAAAAAATATCCAAATAATAATGGAGAGTGATAGATATCATTGATCATAATAAAATGAATGACGAGAAGAAAGTTAACGACCACAAAACCATAACCTGATAAGGTGTGAAAAAGACCATTGATTCATTAGAAATGAAGATAATAGTATAAAAGTTTTGTTTCAAGGTCCTTTTCCAAGATTTTTTGGAATTAAATAATAATTTAGATGAATAACATAAGTAAATACACTTACTTTATCAGTAAAGTTTCATCCTTTAATCAATTTCCCCCATCCATCCAATGTCCCAAAGGCCTTCATTTTTTATTGATTTTTGATAATCCACCTTTCAGGGGGTGAGGTGGAACCCTTACAAGGCCCGTAAGAATAATTATTACATGGTACAGAGGACTTTAGAGGAATTTATTACTCTTAGGCTTCAAACATTACATACAACCCATACTAACTACTCGGAACTACCCATCCCCAGCATCTTCATCATGAAATCAGCTCTCCACCTTCGCATTGTTGTATGGCTGGGCTATCCCATGCATGCATAGGATTTTCCTGATGGCAGGTTCCATACCCTCTCATTCTTGCAATCTGTGTAGCTTCTACTATAGTAAAATCTCCATGCTCATCCTCCTATAGTGCTTTGTCCCTTATAGGTTTTCTGGTTTTCTTTTACACTTTAGGTGGCCCGAAGGCCTTGAGGTGGCTCTAAGACCTTACTGGACCGATGTCTAGGGTGGCCCAAAGGCCTTAAAGGACTCGGGGACCAAATCAGTGGCCCGAAGGCCCAAACGGGGGCAAATTCTCGGCTGCTACAGTGCCAAACCGTGCCAGCTACAGTTCCTGCTACAATACCAGCTACAACACTGCATAGTTCCAACTATAGTGTCTGCTAAAGTACTACTATAGTAACCCAGAAATTATGCCTCTTCAAGGATTTGATCCCGGGTTTCCTGGATTCACTTAAGATTCCTCACCACAATATCATCTTTTTCAACAAATGATGAGTATTCAAGATCATTTTTATGCTTTAAGAACTAAAATCATCTTCTAGTAGATCACAAAATTCTCAGAATTATAATAAGATATTCATCATTTATTTAAACTTTAACCAAAATGTAATTTTTTATCATAAGATAATTATCAAAATTAATAAACCATCTTATGAATAAATACAACATTAACCACCAAAGATTCAACAACAACACCCAAATTTTAACTTAGATTATTTGATAAATAAAAACCTTAAAATTATTCAGATATTATATATTATGATTGAAACCCAAAT
Source organism: Viscum album (assembly GCA_963277665.1). Taxonomy (NCBI): domain Eukaryota; kingdom Viridiplantae; phylum Streptophyta; class Magnoliopsida; order Santalales; family Viscaceae; genus Viscum; species Viscum album. Next base: position 478,306,698 of record OY728130.1, on the reverse strand, counting down.
ATTATGTTGATTAGATCATATATTCTTCCAGGGTAAATTTGTAACATCTCGGGCTAGGATACCCCTCAATAGTGCTCTGAGCCCGGTTGGCCACATGGCCTCAACCACATCTCCCCAAACACCTGTGGTTTTTTACTAGTATTGAGTGCCTAGGTGAGTCTGTGGGTAGACTATTCTATCAATACTAGATAGTAAAAATCATAAATAATATCTTACAAGTATTAGAATAAGTAAATCAACCTACGAATATATAAAAAAGGTAAATAATGAAAGGCTGATATAAATAAACAATGTCAAAAGACATCTTATATAAATATTGTGATAAATGTCTTATTTATCTATATAACATCAAAAATAGTAATACAAGAAAAGATTTACAATACAAATAACAAAAGTAATAAAATACTTAAAGAGACCCAGTAGCGTCTAAAGCCTCATCTTGGTCCCATTCTCTCTTTCACCTAAGAAGAAAATTGAGTACCTATTGTAGGGAGCATTCCCTTATCATTACATGTAATCATATAGTCTATCTAGGTCCAAAATGGTTACCCAAATAGGGTGTCAGATATAATCCCAGTAGGCAACCACCCAAGATCTGGTTTCAATCATTCAGTGAATACATATAACATTTTTCAAGTAGAAATAACAATAATGAATAGACTTACTCAAAAGTAAACACTCCTTAAGTCCTGGTTCGAATTTAATAACCAATTGAATTAATCAAATTAATTTACCAGATAAATCTCTAATTTAATAGTCAGGCCTTTGTGAGTTATAACATGCTTATTTAACCATTCAATAAAATTTAATTATAAGTCTCATGAATTGGATCAGACGCCTAGATTCTCCCATGATAACATAACAAAATGATTCCTATGCATGCCATCCATAAAGGTATAAGTAAAGATCAAATACAAGCTTGTCCTTTTGCTTGGTAGATGCATATTAAGATTTAATCCATTCATTATTCAATTCATAACCTGAGCCTATCCTTGGCATTCCTCAATTGTAATTCAAGTATCACTACAGCTGTAATTTCAACCAACACCCCACAATCACATCCCTATCAAATTTCTCAGGAACCCAGTATTGCTCTAGGTGTGGTATAACGTCATCGACAATCGATTTCATCCTCAGCAGTCCACTAAGGGAGCCTGATTATCACCCATGTCATAAATATTTAATTCCGTTTTATTCCATCCATGGCATTCTCATATGAATCCATGTATCACTTGGCATACAAGTCAAGCCTCAAATTCCGTCTTTGGCAGCTCGCTAGGGAGTCCAAGTATCACTTCGGCATAATCAAGGTCCAATTCAATTGAGTTCATCCATGTAATTCATCATTGAATCTTTATTTTACTCGAGGAATATATATGTTTCTAGATAACTTATTTTTCCTGAGTCATTGTAATATGAATTCATGTTTCTCCCAAACCTCATAATCATTTATTCAATTTGATATCATTTAAACCATTCTATTCATACATGTCAAGTAAAACACCAAGAACATGCCATTTTATACACACATTGTAAGGTTATTGAATCATTGGTCCACTATAAGGGGCATGGACTTTTAATTACTGACATGAGCATATCAAAATAAGTTAAATTCATTCATAATCAAGAAATTTCATATTAAGGCCAAGCTTGGAAGGCTTTCCTTCCAAATACTCACTTGGGAAATTATTTATAACATGATTTTAAAGCTTAAATAAACCAATATATAGCATATTATTTACATATATCCCATGGTAAAATCCTCACAAGGATAAATTAATCTAGAAAAACCAATATATGGCATAGGCATCATTTAACTCGCATGGGAAATTCACTTTAAGAAAGAAAATAAATCTCATTTAAGAAATTGAATAACAAATTCCAAGGTTAATATCATTTATCCCTTAAAATTAATACATTACTTATGCAATTCATTTCATAAATGAATTCATCAATTTGATTCACACATAAATTCACAAGTCACATCCCATAATAAGGGGTAAAAGGCACACCTCAAAGGAATCCAACACATATCCCATAAAATGGTCTATTTAGTAATCAACATACCCAAGGGGTGGTTCCATTTCAAGGTATTAAACCTATAAACAAGTAATAATAATCCTAATTAATTGAATAGGTCATCTCTAACAATTTTGAGATTTAATTTCAGTTAAAGGTTGAGATTGGAAAAAAGGGCGCACAACAAAACAGTATATATAAATAGCCTAACATTTAGTGAAATTAATGATACCACCTACCTTAATTGAATGGTTTATATCTCTTCAAGTATCATCTCCTAATTCGGCCTAGATAAAGAAAAATATCAAGAACGGAAAAAAACCAAGTTTGAGGGAAAATCATATTGCACATAAATAGAACACTAGATATCCAAAAGAATGGAAAATGAAAAAAAATTGAATCTAGGTCTTACCATTATGTATTTTATGAGACAAACGGCCTTTGATTCTGAACATGGATGGATGATTTACCTCAATTCTTACCTAATACACCATGGAGGAGTTTCAAGGGGGCTACATTCTCTGTCAGAGAAAAGAAACCTAAATTAGTTTTTAAACATAAATAAATTTATAATTAAAATTATAAAATTCCCCAAATTATAGTAGTCGCACAATTTGTGTACACGGTTTTTCAAAACTCGAAAAAACGTGAACGAGCACCTATATCATAGGGGAATAGTGTGCAGTTTACAAGTACTATAGCGACCTGACCTCAGATAGCCCAGATATGGTGTCAAATACTATTACATTGGCATGATTACAAGAAATCAAATCCTAAAGGATATAATATTTTATTAGTTTTAATAAACCATATACAAACATGAGACTATTATTACAAAATAATACACTAATTAAAACATAGTTTTTTTTATTATTTCAATATAAATATATTTGGGGATAACTCTAATCCATCTAGTAAATCACTTTATATGTTTCATAGTATACTTCTTGGAATCATGGGGAAAAATAATAATAATAGTGATCTAAAATTATCAGTAAAGGAAAATACATTAGAAGAAATAATTAATTAATGAGAATAGATCTGGAAAGGTAAATAACTAAACACACATGAAATTTAATCAATAAAATTAATGGAATCACATAAAAAATATGGAAAGGTAATAAATGGAAACACATTACATTCAAATAACTAGATAAGGAAAAATAAATCTTACAAGGTAATAAACTAAAACACATTCCATCTAAATAAATGAAAATGAAATGTATCTATAGATATGTCGACACAAGATCTCATTGATGAATAATAACTGATACTAAATGAAGAGAATTCTTTATTATTTGATGCCATTTTTTCTAGATACATGTTACCTTTACCTTCAAGACCTTTCATAAGATGGATTACAACATATCGAGTAAAACCCATCTTATGTGGCTAGGAAAATGACTTATCACATGAGACTAATAATACATCAAGGGGAAATATATAATCAAGCCCCACCCGTGTTGTACTAGTCCAAAACATTTCACATATATTGAATAATTGATTTAACAATGTACCTTATCAAATATCTGTATGGAGTAAGAGGTATAGATTTATCAAAATTTACCCAAATAATCAAATAAAATTCAAAGTAAACACCATATAAAAAATGATATATGGTTTAGACAATGAACATATACATGATAAATGATATGGTAAAATAAGGGAAATTCAATGTTCAATGGTCATAGGAAATTCAATATTTCAATGGGACAGAAGGAATGAAGTAAGTGAATGTGAATATTATCCTATGCCAAATCAATCATAATCCACCAAGAGGAATATTAATGATGGTATTGATACAACATACCCTAAGTGGAGTAAAATAAAGTGATATTTTCATTGATAAATGTAAATATAATGAAAATATCTTTTAAAAAATATTGAGGAAAATATCCTTTTGTTTTGAAAACCTTTTAAAAACCTTTTCTCTGAAAATCAATTTTAAAATAAATTTCTTTAAAAATTATCTTTTTAAACATTTAAATGAATCTTCGAGGTAATTATGGTGGGTAAATCCATAAGTGTCATACAAGGTAAAAAGAACATTTTTATTTCATGGTAAATGGTTATAAAAATCCTTGTTTAGAAAGAGAAAAAAAAGATTCCATTAAAAACATTGGTAAAAGAAAAAAAGTGTAAATATTTCTATAACAAATCATTTAAAAACCATTTTGAAGACATTTTAATAACACATGGTTTTTAGAAGAAAACATGTTCTCCGACTAAAGAAGGAAATGAATTCCGGATTTCATAAAAACATTTTATAAAACACCTTGAGTATCAAAGAGTGTAAAAATGATATTAATACTTGGAAAAGGTAATTATTAACTATATTAGAGTTAAATTAAAGGTTTTATTGAACAATGTTCATATAATTTCCATGAATGGTAATGAATTATCAGTAAAATTATTCTTGATGAAAATAATCTTTAAACATTCCAATGTTACCCATACAACTTTGAAATATTTTAAATAATAATACACACGAAGGAATAAAATTAAATTAATGTTATGATATAGTTAAAGTAATTATATTCCTAATATATCATTTAATATTTCATTATATACACCATATAAAACAAACTAGGTGCATAACAACAAATAAGTCTCAATGGAAAAAAATTTGAGATGAAATCCCTTACCTAGTGTCTGATTTGTCTTGTGTTTCTTTATATTCCTAAATAACAAAAATATGTTAATTATTTTATTCTTTCATATCCATTATCATTTTTATCATTAATTTTATTTCACTTTTTACTATGTTTTATACAACTATTTAAAAAATTATGTTTATGTCGGTTTTTTTTACCAAATTTGGTCAGGTCTCAAAAACAACCTTGGTAGGTCATATATGGTCAAAGGGGTTATTATATAACATATCTAGAATAGTAATAATAACATAATTATTATATTTATACATAAATTATACTTTTAAAACCAATAATTAAATACGGTTATGAAAAATGAATCAACATTACAATCATGGAGATGGTAGGTCCTACGTAAGCTTGCCGACGGTTTGGTTTGATGTGAAAATGGGTGGATTCAGTGAGGTGATCCTATATTATAGGGTTTCTATTGTGATGGGATTGATAATAGAGGTAGATATATGAATAGATATTTCTCATTTACTGGTATGGGTGATTATTACTTGCAATTTGAATTTTGAATTTTAAGGGTTTCTAGTGTGGTGATCTTTGTTCGAGTTTGTCTACAGTGAAGCTGGATTTTAATTTTTGATGTTAGTATATTGTATGTTGATAGTATTAGTGGGTTTTTTTGTGTGTTTTTGGGATTTTTGTTTTGTTTACCACTTTTCCATAAAGTGGCTTCTTAAAAAATAAAAAAAATGGATTTAGAGAGAGAGAGAGAGTAACGTTCCCATTTTTACTGATCGTTGTGGAAAGAATGTAAGTAAATTAATTATTTAAATAATTATCATTATATCAAAAATAACATATTATTTAATCATATATATGTATGTATATAATTCTTGTGATTTACAAAGTAATCACATCATGTCGAGGAGGCAGTAGTCCACACATCCACAAGCGACGTTATCACTTTTTAAGTGTGTGAAAGGGTTTCAAAGAAATTAATATACATTGCATTTATAGAAAGGTAATTATTTCATGAATATAATATTGAGTTATTTATGTAACATATTTTTAATTAAAACCATCATTTATATGATCCATGTATAGTGTGAATGAATCACATCGCTTTGAGGGGGCGGTAGTCCACACTTCCACAAATGATGTCATCGTATTCACACAAAAGGGAATGTATAAAAATATGTGTTGTAAAAGAATTAAATATTATTAAATACATAATAAATATCATATATATCATATATAAATATAGTTTATATCATAATTTAGACCATGAGATCTGGAAAAGCAAAAATGAACAATCATCATTTCGTGACGCAAAAGTTCATTGTACACTGAAACATTATGTTCATTACCCATTTGATGGAAGTGTGTGTAAGTGTGGGTAGAACCCTTAATAAAACAACATAAAAGTTTATTTATGATACTTTTTTCATCATATAATCATTATCTAAATGTAATTTAAAGGGTGATTTATTAAATGAAAGAAAATATATCGTTGGAAAATGTTACCTTAAAAATCAAGTAACGCCTTTTGGTTTATTCCAAAGGGATTCCTTGGAAGGGATTATTTAAAAAAGGTAGGATTCAAGGTCTAGGTTATTAATTTTTGGAATCTATTTTGGAAGATATTTTCTATACCTAAGTGGTTTTATACGTATAAGTAATGGGTATAAGTGGAGTCCTTTTATAGTGGAAGAAAAGGACTCACTTGGTATTTTTGAAAATAAGTTAGGTAGACCCACATTTTCACCTAAAGAAAGTATTAAAAAACAAACCAAACTCAATAATATATGTTTTATGGCCTATTTATTCCATAAAATTGGTTTTTTTAGAATTGGATATGTCATTTTGGGCCTTCAAGTTTAGGTTTAGTCCCATATTAATCTTAATTTAACCTTAACCGTTGTAATTAATTTTAATCACTTCCACTAATCTTTTTGGTCAAAAACAAATTTTTTATTATTTTAAATTATAAATTATGTTTATTCAAAATATTTAATCCATTTTTCAAAATTTTGATCATATAAGTGGTATAAAAGTATTTAAATTTAATGACATAGGGGGGACGACAATGAAGGTTTTTAATGTAAAAACATTCAAAAAAATTCTATGTTTTTATAGTCAATTTAAAATTGAAATTGATTACAATTATATAAATTGGATTAATTGATAACAATATGATAAAATTAAACTTTAGAAGCAATTTAAATTAAAATTTAACCACATAAATAAATTAGATGAAAAAGTAATTTTGAACTGAAATTTAGTATTTTTAACTATTCATTAAAAATGTTATGTTTTTGAAAAATATAAAAAATTTCCCCTAACCGAATTTTTATGTTTAAATTAAAATATTAAGTATATTTTTACACATTAAATCAATTAAAGTTTCAAAATTCATATTTAAAATAGGTTCTCCATTAAAAGGTGTTAAAATTGCCTTCATAAAAATATAGGTTTTTATGTGTGAAATTGGGTTTGTTCTTATCTTATGCCTATCAGACCTAATGGATGAATATAAAAAATATTTTATTGACTATATAAAAAATATATTTCATTAAAATCATTAAATAATTTTAATTAATTATTTTTATTATGACAAAACTCCTTTGGAAGCATAAAAATAATAATATTTCTTTTTATATCCAATTGGTTCTTATTCTTGTTTCTAATTAATTGGTAACCAATGAATTAACTTTATATTTTCATAAGCCATAAATTTTCATGAGTTATTTGATTATATTCATAATCAATAACATAATGGCAATGTTATATTATACTACATTAAATAATAATATTTTAATAATACATTGTTATTCTGTAAAACTCGGTCTTGCGTGTAACTCAAGTTATCGAAGAAGGTATCTCGGGCATGTAACACAATCTAACTCAGTATTGCATAAATTATAGGCAATATAATATATTATATTTATTAAATATTGTAATTTATCAGGTTAATATATTCCCTTTTTACACATGGTGTTTCATGTCATGAACATTATTGAATTAAAAGTTGTACATTAGAATTTTGGGGTGTTACATTCTACCCACATTAATTAAGTTGTGTCATAAAATTTTTAAATCATTCTTATTAATATATTGTTTGATATTTAATACCTTAAAATCCCACATCGTGAGAATTCTTCATAAAACATCCTCTAGAAAATAGAGGATGGGATGTACAAAGGTCACATAGACTACCATGTTACTAGGTCTCTAAGAAGGAGAACATTATTGACAAGTGATGATATGTACTTAGAGGGAAAGTGCAGATATTTATAGAAATTGAATTTGTTCATCAATAAAAAATGAGTGAATGTTCAATAGAAACTTTATGGCCTCAAATAAATAAATCTGTGATGATTTAAGAGACCATCAGTTCAATATAAATTAATTTATCAGGAAAACATTTTAATTCGAAGTCATTTTCCAAATGTTGGGTAATTTTTTTAATGACGAAGAATATAAGTAAATATTCTTACTTGATATGTTTTAATTTCATATGAAAAATACACACTTTTTTTCTTCGATCAAATTATAATTCACCCCTTTACTCCTAGAAATTAATTACTAATAGGTATGTTTTATGCCTGGAACACTAAAAGAAACTTTTAAAGGATTGAAAGGCCAATAAAAGAGTGGAAATTCTAACTATTTGTCTCTAACTATCTTCCAAAACCAATATAGTTGACATATTAATCTCTAATCCTCGAAATTTATATTATCGGTTCATCATTAACAATTATTTATCAAATTCCTTAACTGAAAACATTGAAACGTTAACTAGGAAATTGTGTAGGCAAATGGTTGGCATGAAACCCTTATCATCCCTATGTCATGGGTTCAAGACCCATGTCCCTTAAATACTTGATAGTTTGTAACCTGGAATACCGGTTTTCCTTTCCTAGAACCATATTAATATAATTTCTTAAATAAATATGATGTTAATCCTTGAAATTAGGATAATCACTAAATAACCTTTTAACTAAGGTTTTTAATACAATCCAAATACATAAATACTTCTTCCAATTATTTCTACATAGGTTATTCCTTGGTCTATGTTTTATCTATAATATCATTATTTGGATTTCTAAATCATAACATATTATCTTCAATCCTAAACACCTTAGGTTTAACCTAATTTATTTATTATCATTATCTATTTAAATATTTCATAATGGATTGTAAATAAAATGTGAATTATCCTAAAAATATCCCCTGGGAGTGTCAAACTGAGTTCACAGTAAGGATCTTTATCATGTTCTAGGTTACCTCAACTCAGGATCAGAATAACTTGAAAGACCTATTACTTCTAGGTACATATATGCTAGAAACACATACTTTTGTAGTATCCAGACACTGATGTATTGCTAGGAAGACACACATAATCTCTACATTAACAATATTATAGGATCTTCTTCTATAATTATCCTCAAATTATATCGTAGGGTTATGTTCTCTAATCTATGTTTTCCAAAATATAGTTCCCAAGGTTGCTAGTAAACTTCCTCTGATACCAACTATATCAACCCGACCCAATATAGTGGAAAGATGATGTCTGATACTATTACATTGGCATGATTACACGGAATAAAATCCCAATAGACTGAATAGTTTTTTAGTCTTGGTAAACTAGATACATACATGTGACTATTATTAAAAAATAATACTCTAACTACAACATAATTTTTTTCCATTCTTTTTAAATAAATAACTTCGAGGATAGCTCTAATACATATTGTAAATCCCTGAATATTTTTCATAGTACGCTTCTTGGATTCTTGGGGAAAGAAATATGATAAGGGTGAACTCAAATTCTTAGTAAGGGAAAAATATAGTGGAAGCAATAAGGAATCACTAAACATAGTCAATATGGTAAGGTAAATAACTAAACATAAATTCCGTGTAATTAATAAACTGAATGGAGGTTCATAAACAACATGGAAATTTACTAAATAGACACACATACCATTAAAATTACTAAATAATTAAAAATAAATATTTAAAGGTAAGAAACTAGAACACATTCCATCTAAATAAATGAAAATTAAATGTAACCATCGATATATCGATGCAAAATCTCATGGATAAATAATAAATAAAACCAAATGAGGGAAACGATTGATTATTAGAATCCATGTTTCCTAGGTACATGGTGTTTTTACTGTCACGACCTTTCACAATACGACTTACAAAATATGAAGTAAAAACACATCTAAGGTGGCTATCCAAATGACTCATCCCATGAGACTACCAATGCATCGAGGATCTATGTATAATTGGGCCCCACCCATGTCATACCATCCCAAAAAATTCCTTATATATAGAATAATCAATTTAACAATGTTTCTTATAAAATATATGAATGGAATAATATATGTGGATTTATCAATATTTAACCAAATAATCAAATAACATTCAATGTAAACACTATGTGAAAAATGATATACAGTTTAGGAAATTAACATATCCTTGATAAATGATATGGTAAAATAAGGGAAATTCAATGTTCAATGATCCTAGGAAATTGAATATTTTAAGGTTAGAATAGGAATCAAGTAAGTGAATGTGAATACTATCCTTGGAAAATTAAATCATAAACTATTCGGAGGAAGATTGAGGTTGGTATTTGTACAATATACCCCAATTTGAGTAAAATAAAGGCATGGTGTCATTGATGAATGTAAATATTATAAAAATAACTTTTAAAAACATTCTTGAGAAAAATATCTTTTTGATTTTGAAAATCCTTTTTAAAATCCTTTTTTATGAAAATAAATTATAAAAACATTTTTTAATTTTTTTTTACCTTTTATACATGAAAATGAAGCTTCAATGGAATGAAAGTGGGTAAATTCGTACATGTAATACAAGGTAAAAAAACATTCATTTTTCAAAGTAAAATGTTATAAAAATGCATTGTTTAGAAAGAAACAATGAGATTCCACTAAAAATTAGTAAAAGAAAAAAGTGTCAAAATTTATTTACCAAATTATTTTAAAAAAAATGAAAATATTTTAATAAAACATGGCTTTTAGAAGAAAATAGGTTCTATGACTAAAGAGATAAATGAAGTTGGGTTTTCTTAAAAACATTTTCTAAAACACCTTAAGTACCAAAGATTTGAAAATTGGTAATAATACCTAAAAAAGGGTCATTATTAACAAAAGGATCTAAACATTGACAGGTTTATTGATAAATGGTCATATAATTCCCTCAAATAGAATTGAATGATCAGTAAAATTATTCTTGGGGAAAATAATCTTTAATCAATCCAAAGTGTCTCATACCATCTTAAAACATTTTAAATCATAAGAATCATGAAGAAATAAAATTAAATGAAAGTTAAAATATCATTAGAGTAATTATATTAATGATACATCATGTAAAATAGCTGTATACACACCATATAAAATAAACTATGTGCATAACAATAAGTAAGTCTCAATGGAATGTAAATTGAGACGAAATCTATTAATTTGTGTCTGATTGGTATAATTTGTATTTATATTCTGGAATAAAAAACTTATGTTAATTATTTACTTTATTTAGAACATTTTTTATGTTTATCATTAAGTTTATTTTACTTTTTTCTGTGTTGTATACAGCTACTTAAACAGTTATGTTTTTGTCGGTTTTTTTGACCAAATTTGGTTTATGTGTCAAAAACAACTATGGTAGGTAAACTATGGTCAAATAGGTTATTATATATCATCTATAGAATAATAATGAAATAAATATTATTTTTAGAAATCAATTATATTTTTATAACCAATAATTAAATATGGTTATGAAAAATCAATCAATGTTACAATCATGGAGACGGTAGGTCGTACGTACACACGAGTAATGTTCCCATTTTCAATGATCGTTATAGAAAGAAGTTAAGTAAATTCAATATTTACATAATGATCATTATATCATAAATAACATAAAATTTAATCATATATACTTATATATAATTCTTGTTATGTAAAAAGGTATCACTTCATGTTGAGGAGACAGTAGTCCACACGTCCACGAATGACGTTATCACTTTTTAAGTGTCTGAAAGGGTAAAAAAAGAAATTTATATATATTATATTTCTAGAAATATAATTATTTCATTAATATCATGTATATTGTTTTATGTCACATATTGTAAATTAAAACCATCCTTTATATGATCTATCTATAGTGTGAACAAATAACATCGCTTTGAGGGGGCGGTAGTCCACACTTCCACAAACGATGTTTTGTATTTACAAAAAATGGAAAGTATAAGGGTATGTGTTGTGAAATAATTACAAAAGATTAAAAATAATAATTATTATATTATATAATAAATATAAAAATAGTTTACTTTATAATGTTCACTATGAGTGATGGTAAAATAAAAATGAACAATCATCATTTCATGAGGCAGTAGTTCGTCGTACAGAAAAATAGTATGGTTGTTACCCCTTAGATGTATGTGTGTGTAATTGTAGTTCAAAAAGTTAATAAACCATTATAAAAATATATTTAGGATAAATTTTTATTATATTATCATTATTTAAAAAATAATTTAATGTGTGGAGGAGTAAATGAAAGAAAATAGATCGTTGGAAAATGTTACATAAAAATCGGGTAACTCCTTTTGGTTTATACCAAAGGGCTTACTTGGATGGATTTATTACAAAATGTATGAATCAATGTCTAGGGTAGGGATTTTTGGAAGCTATTTGGGAATATATTGACTTATTCTAAGTGGTTTTATAGGTGTAAGTAATGGTGATAAGTGGTGGCCTTTGATAGTGGAGGAAAAGGACTCACTTGGTATTTTTAAAAACAAGTTAGGTGTACCCATGTTTTTACAAAACAAAATTTATAAAAAATAAACCAAACTAGATAATGAAATATTCATGGTAGATTTATTTCCATCCAATGGGTGTTGAAAAAGTGTACATTTCATTTTGGGCCTTAAGGTTAAGGTTTAGTCCCTTATAAATCTTAATTTAACCTTAATTGTTCTAATTAATTTTAATAACTTTCACTAATAATTTTTGTCAAAAAAAAAATTTGGTATTAATATAAATTATAAATTATTTTTTATTACAAATATGAAATCCATTTTTCCAAATTAAAATCATATAAGTGTCATAAAATTATTTAAATTTAATCCTACAGGTGGGACGATAATGGAGGTTTTTAAAGTAAAAACATCTCAAAGTTTTCTATGTTTTTATATTCTATTTCTAAGTAAAATGAATCCAATTACATAAATTGGATTAATTAATAAAAAAAGGATCTAATTAGACATAAATTAAAACTTAAATTACAATTTATCCTTATAAATTAATTATACAAAAAAACTGTTTTGAACTAAATTTCAGTATTTTTAATTATTCATTAAAAAATGACATGTTTTTGAAAAATATAAAAACTTCACCCTAACCTAATTTTTATGTTATGATTTCAATTATTAAGTTTATTTTAAAATATAAAATTAATTAAATTTTAATAATTCATAATCAAAATGGGTTCTTCATTAAAATGCGGTAAAATTGCCTTTATAAAAACATAGGTTTTTATGTGTGAAATCGGGTTTTTTCTTTTCTTATGACTATAAAACCTAATGGGTGAATTTAAAAATATTTTACTGGATATATAACATATATATTTCAATAAAATAATTCAATAATTATAATAATTTATTTTTATTAATACAAAACTCATTTGGAAGCATAAAAGTAATAATATTTCTTTTAATATCCAATTGGTTCTTATTTCCATTTCTCATTAATTGGTAACCAATGAATTAATTTTATATTTACATAAACCATAAGTTTTTCATAAGTTATTTAATATTATTCATAACTTCTAACATAATGTCTAGGTTATATCATAATATATTAAATAATAATCACTACCACAAAACAGGGCTATGGAAGCGCTGCCCTTTATCAGCACTAAATAGAAAGCATGGATAATGGTGTGTGCCTTTATCAGCGCTAAAAACACTGATAAAGGTGTATCCTTTATCATTTCTACTATTAGCACTGATAAAATTTTTTATTATTAATTTATATAAAAATATTATATTTTTATTCAAAAATAATGTTTTTTTATACATTAACAATTATATATCAAAATATATAAATGTATACTATTTATAGTTATAATTATTAATAAATAAATTTATATTTGTACTATATATAATTTTAAATAAATATATAAGAATATAAAGAAATTAATAAAATTATACTTTTATAAAATACTTATTTATCAATTCTATAATTTCAGCTCTGATAAATAACTATTTTATCAGTGCTTTTTTAGCACTGATAATGGTATGTTTTATCAGTGCTTTTATTTTAGAGCTAATAAAATATAACTTTATTGGATCTTTTAACTAGAACTGATAAAGGTTATAGAAATTTTTGTAATGAATCCTAATAGGTCCCTCCTCTCTTGCACGCGTTCAAGCGTTTGCGGAAGATGAACCTGACACCTCCTCTGTCACGACCCCTCCTCCTCCTCCTCTGTCGCTACCTTTTCCTCCACCCCTGCTACGACCATCCTCCTCCTCTTCCGCCACTACCTCCGATGTCGCTGCCTCTGCCTCCACTACCTACACTGCAACTACCTCCGTTGACGCTTCCTCCACTTCAAATGTATATATTATTTTAGTGTTTCAATTATTATGGATGAGATTAAATGAGTTTTATGATGGTAAAATTTGTTAGTGGTTATCCTAGGTATGTGAATTATTTAGAAACATGAAGAAAAAGGATTATTCATTGCATTGTGATTAGCATAAGTGGTGTCATACCAAGTATGGTATATATGAATGGTGATGCGTTATACATTTGAAATGTGGAAGGTATTGGTAATTTCCTTGACTTGAGATTGAATTAGCATTGAGATTCCTTGGAATATTTTTGAGAAGGGCGCCTTGAGTGTCGATGTTTTTGGTATCAAGGTTTGTATTGAGGGTAAGATTAGTTTGATTCATATCCTTGTGTTTTTTTGTTGTGTTTCTTACTGTAGTAGGTATTATATTATGGATGGACACATGTGATTTTGAGACGATACCGGTTGAAAGGAATTAGTGTGGTTTTCATGAAAATTTTGAGAATGTTAATCATGTTGGAAAGTAGCATGGAGGTTCTTTATTTTGATGATTCACATACCATGGATCATGGTCATGGGTTTAGGCATGTGAGCCTAGTATAGATGATATTGGACTTAGGTTTTTCCAAGTAGGGTGATAATTCAGGGTATCACAGAGATTTACACCTGTCTAGTCAAGCATTATTTTGATAACGAGGGTTGTTGATCACTATTCTAGAGACTGGATTGTGCGGTTGTATGGGGTGTACATCGGTAAGTTTATAGATCAGGTTAATTAAAGTACCTCATGGAGATGGTATTTTAGTATAAACAAAATTGTGTTCGACTTGTGGGGTCATGATTCATGTAATTTGATCAAGTGGTACAATATTGTACACCCATTATATTGGATGAGGTGAGAATGGTACACGCCGGTTAAGCGTGGTACCCATTTAAATATTATGTAAGTGAGATGTAAAGTGTGATCCGAGGACCAATGGATTTGAATACATTATTTTAGACTAAATTTCTTGTGGTTTTGGATGAAATATAAAATTTCAATCTATGTTGGAGGATACGTCACAAATGGATCAAATATAGTGTCATGTTTGATCCGAGTGTTAATCCCAGACATGTGTTTCTTTTGATAAATGATCATGGATCATGAGAAGCAACACAAATTTGGTGATATAACATGTTGAGGTGATTATCAATATGTTGTATAAAGTACAAATGTATTGTGGAGTCAACCAATGGTTTTCGATTGTGTGACTTTCATTTTAGATGAATTTCAATGGGTGATGGGTATAGTATGGAAATGATTGGGGAATATGTGGAACTTGATATTTCATGTTAGAGATTAGTTATGATAAATATGATCATATATATTAAATATCTATGATAATATATGGATCATTCACTATGGAGGCATGAACCTCATGTTACAAGGGTCTTCAGTATAATGGGACTAGTTATTGGATGGTTGATATGGAATTTGTATGTCATTGAGTTGGTGAATCTGATTTATCTGGTCCCACATAAATACCATATTTAGATTTTAAATAATGTACTAGATAAATTTTATATGTTTACAGAATGATGAGGATAATCATGATGTGATACAAAGGTGATTCATGTGGTAAATCATGATTCATCATTTGATTTTGGGGGTGAAACCCATTCATCGCATTATTTAGGAGGTGGACCAATATCTTCACATGATTCAAGGATTGAATCATGTGTAAAAATTTAGTGGAAGTATTTTCCCTGAGATTAGATGTGGTAGACAATAAAGGGAAACGGTTACTTCATATTCGGTATGACAGGTTCATTTTGACGTATGATTGAGACGTTTTGAGGGAAAGATAGCATGTTAGGCCCTTGTTCATAAGTTGTAAAGACTTTTTTTATTATCTTTGGAATAAAATATGAGAACTAGTACTAGATTTTGGAGTTTTTTCATATGTGTATTGGTTTGGTTAGTTGTTAACCACACCAAGTGGTTTGTTGGACTACTGGATGATGTTTTACAATAGGCGTTTACGATGGTGGGGAGCACTTTGGATCAGGATCGTGGTGGGTATCACCATAATCCTGATGATGTGTTTAGTGAAAAATTTGTGCCATTGAATGGATGGGTTTCATGGATCATCATATATTAGTATCAATGATTTTTAACTATAAATGTCCCAATCCAAAATCTCATTGGACCTATTTTGGATAGGTATAACATTTTTGTTCTCATTTTATGTTTCCTTCTCAGTTGGAAATCTCCTCTGTTGCATGCCTCTCCTCTGCTACGAACACACCTCTATCGCGCGCTGAACGAAACCTTCACGGGGAGTTTTCTCCTATTACTCATTGGTTTCCTCTTGTTCATATGTTATTACTATTTGATATTAATTGTTATAATGTGAAATGTATGGGCTAAACTCCCCACTTAAAATTGTGTCCGTTACTGGTCCTTGTTTGCGCACTAATTAAATTGCATGTTGGTTGGTTCCTATTGAACATTTGAATATAAAACATGTTAATTTATGTATACTTGACTTATGAATGAACACCCCCAGATGATAAAACTTATCTTATAACCCCTGAATTAACAAAGAAAACAAAAAAAGGGATGCTCTGTAAAATCTGAAATTGTGATTGTTTGGTTTGTATGGTGTTGTGATTGTGAGCACGATTGTGTGTTTGTATGGTGTTTCGGTTGTTGGAATGATTGGTATGGCATTTTTTTTCATATTTTAGTTTCTCCACCATTTAATATCAATCCCAAATTTACCCATTTCAATGTCACTACCATTTTTTTACTAGTGCAATTCCACTGAATCCTAGAAAACCACTTCACTAGAGGACTTTATGAGCCACTTTATGGACACCCTAGTCAAATAACCATAATAACACGTGAAATGAATCTTTCCACCTGCAAAAAATCTATTTAAAATCATACTATATATTAGTTTAGTACCATATTTCATGACTAGATACATTATGTTTCTAGAGGAACACTAAAAAACCGGTTTACAATAATGCATTTAGATCACATGTGGGGTACTGAAACATTCTAGTGCAAGGGATTATCATAACTTGTTGAACATATTTTGTGTAATTATATTGTTATATATTAATAGTACTATATCAAATAGGATGAATATTAATAAAAAATGTATTAACGTTAATCAGTTGACAAAAGAGTATGAAGATGGCATGAAATTGTTTATCAAGTTTTCAAAAGATCATGCATGTGACCCTTCTCAAATCCTTTGTCTATATTTACACTGTTTTTATTCAAGAAACATTATTCCAGAGGATTTGGAATAACACCAGATCAATCACAGAATAGATTGAAGTTATACATTTTGGAATAAACATGGGTAAAATTGAATGTCGGTAGTGGCTCGGATAACATGGCGTTTTATAGATCATATGATATGATTACAAGCGTGAACAATGAAGATGATCATATGGAGGACGTGATTACATATGTGAATGATGATGA
Organism: Viscum album; assembly: GCA_963277665.1. Classification (NCBI taxonomy): domain Eukaryota; kingdom Viridiplantae; phylum Streptophyta; class Magnoliopsida; order Santalales; family Viscaceae; genus Viscum; species Viscum album. The sequence goes on along the minus strand of OY728130.1, from coordinate 478,288,986 downwards.
AGATTGTATTGAGGAAATGATAAGGATAGTTGAATATGAACATCGTGATGGCCCAAAATTTTTTGAGAAGTTTAAGAGTTTTGCAAAAACACCATTGTATGTTGGTTTCACTAAATATACAACATTGTCAGCCGTACTGAAGCTGTATAATTTGAAAGTAGGAAAATAGAGGAGTGATGATAGTTTTATGGAACTAATTTCTCTCCTAAATGGCATGCCCCCAAAAAATAATGAGCTCCCAAGCCGAACATATGATGTCAAACGAATGTTGCGCTCGATGGGTATGATCTCTGAAAGAATACATGCCTTCCTGAATGACTTTATATTGTTTCACAAGGACCAAAAATCACTTAAAGAATGCCCAAAGTGTGGTGTTTCTCAATACAAGAAATATGATTCCATTCCTACAAAAGTTGTATGGTACTTTCAAATCATTATATGGTTTAGGCGCATATGTGGAAGTGAGGAGACTGTAGGACAATTGGCATGGAATGCAGAAACAAGAATTAAAGATGGGATACTACATCACCCGAGAAACACTCCTCAGTGGAAGAGAATTGATCATGAGTATCCTAAATTTGGAAACAAACCGGGAAACCTTCATTTTGCGTTATCTAGAGATGGGGTGAATCCTTTCAGTTTTCAAAGTAGCAGTCACATTACATGGCCAGTTATGTTGGTAAATTATACCTTACCACCGGGGTTATGCATGAAACGAAAATACATCATGTTATCTATGATTATATTAGGACCAAAATAACTGGGTAATGATATAGATGTTTATTTGGATCCAATTATTGAGGATTTGAAATTATTTTAGGATTCATGTGTTACATTGTATGATGCTTACAAAAATGAATATTTCACTTTGAAATCCATGTTGTATGGTACAATAAATGACTTTCCTGATTATGGAAATTTGTCAGTATATATCATTAAAGGAAGTAAAGGGTGTCCCATTTTCAAACAAGGTATACAGTCAATCAGGATGAAACATTCATTGAAACCCGTGTTTCTCAAACATCGCTGATTTCTACCCCGATGGCATAAGTACCGATCCTAGATGACATCATTTGACGGAAGTTCAGAAGAACATACCACGCTGTCTCCAATAACAGGTGATCAGTTTTTTGAGAAATTAAATGATGTGGATACTACTTTTGGTAAACCTTTTTTGAAAAACTTTACGAGAACCAGTTGGAAAAAGAGATCAGTTTTTTTAATTACCATATTGGAATTGTTTGTATGTCATAAATTTTCTTGATGTTATGCATGTTGAAAAAAATGTATGTGATAGTGTCATCGGCACATTTCTAAATGCACCTGAAAAAATAAAGAATGGAATTAAGGCTAGATTGGACGTGGTTGAGATGGGAATATGAGAAGATGTGTCACCAGTGAAGGGTGAAAAACAAACATTTCTTCTTCCTACTTCTTACACTCTTTCCAGGCATGTGAGATATCAGTTTTGAAACTTCTTGAATGGTGTAAAGGTTCTAGATGGGTATTCATCAAATATCAAGAACTTCGTGTCAATGGGAGATTTAAAATTAAAGGGTCTGAAATCACATGTCTTCCATGTTTTGATGCAATATTTAATTCTTATAGCTTTATGTTTCATTTTTCTCAAGAATTCCCTCCATACATTAACAAATCTCATTTTCTTCATCAAAGCTATATAAAGAAAAGTTAAAGACCTAGATAAATTTCCAACTATGGGAAGAGAAATTGCCGTTATATTATGTGAATTGGAAATGTTCTTCCCACTGAAATTTTTTGATATGATGGTTCATTTGATGGTTCATTTGGTGAGATTGATTTGACTATGTGGTCTTATACATTATAAATGGATGTACCCCATTGAAAGGTATATGAAGATTTTGAAAGGGTATGCCAAAAATTGAAGTCAGCCAGAGGGTTGTATTGTGGAGCAAGATATTGTTGAGGAAGCCATTGAATTCTATACCGAATACCTATTTGGTGTGGAAAATGTTGGCCTACCAAAATCTTGTCACATTGGGTAGCTTGAGGGTGAAGGAATTTTTGGAAGCGAGGTTATCACAATCAGTATTATAGATCAAGAGCAGGCCCACCATTACATTTTTCATAATAGTTTTGACATTGACCCATATGTTCAAACCCACAAAGAAATTATTAGGTATTTGAATTCATCTAGGGATAAAACATTTATATCATATATACATAATAGATAGTTTATAAAATGGTTTTGAGACCATATTTTTAAGAAGTTAGATGAAAATATGGTCTCAATTTCAGAACGACTTCGATGGATAGATGGATGAGCAAGTTTGTATGTATTATCTTAGAATGCTTATGAAATTAATGGTTATACATTCTATACTAATGAACATGATAAAGATAGTACCATGTAGAATAGTGGGGTTACACTTATGAATGAAACGATGCATGTTTCTAGTGTTAAGGACAGGAATCCAATTTATTGAATATGTCATACTTTGGAATCAATACACAAATATGGAAGTTGGATTGTACAAAATTCCAAGGGTATATTTTTTAATGCAAGTGGGTTAATAACAGGAGTGCTATTAAAATAGATGAATTGGGATTCATGAAATTTTATTTCAGTAAGGAAGGGGAAAAGGATGATACATTTATAATGGAATCACAGGAAATACAAGTATTTTATGTTCCAGAGCCTGCAAACTGACACTGGTCGATTATTCTGTTATCAGCCAAAACAATTGAAGGGTCAGATGAAATTTCAACATAGGATGACCATTTCATAGGGACTCCACAATTATTTCGTAGAGGTCCCAAAGTAGATAGTGTTTTGTATGTCATAGGAGACCACAATGAAGGTATTTACATAGTCGATAGAGGGGTCAAATCCCTTCAGCCTTTAAAAAAGAGTGTTCAATAATTAGATTATTTGTTAATTGTAATATAAATTGTGTTTCATTATGTTATTATTTGGTCACTTCAGCTTTTATGTAATCTAAACTAAATGTTAAACCACTTCTGTAGATAATGACTTCTACACCTGCTGATTCACCCAATGCCCAGGCACAACAAGTCTCTCAACCTTCTGCTATAACAAGTCTCTCAACCTTCTGCTGCTGGTCCCAGTGCAGAGCAGCAAAAGGTTCCTCAACTAGTTCTTGATGGTCCCAGTGGTGAGGTACAACAGGTTTCTCAACCTGTTGCTAATGGTCCCAGTGTCGATTCCAGTGCTCTAGAGGAACATAATGATGATGATTCTGAGGAAATTGTAGGAAATTAAATCTTGATAGCACAAAAAAACAGAGCACCATAGTTTGATGGTGTTAGCCAAACCCCTTGAGGCAAAACCAAAAGGCCTCAAATTTGAGGTGGGATGGAATAAGCGAGGCCAACATGTTAACCCCAACAAATCCATCTTTAGTAGATACATTTGAATCGTAAATCATGAACGTGTGCTGATTAATGTACAGTCGTGGTACCATGTTGTCACCATGCTTAAGACTCTAATGTGGGAATAGATTATGGTAACATTATGATATCAATTTTTTAATTTATTAAAATAAAATAAAATACTAAAACATTGACTTACTCTTCATCATCCATTACAGAGTGCATTTATAGTAGATGTCTCACACAAGGAATATGTATTTATAGTTTCAGGAAGGATTCATAGATGCTTCCGCACAATTTTAACAAAATATCATCTTCAAGATGCTGAAAGGAAAATCAAGCCAGACCCACATCCTCTTTATGCACACTTCATATTCCAAGGATCATGGGATGATTTTAGCAACCGTCATGGGGAGAATACATTTCAGGTACATTGTGTTTGGTAATACATTATTTTATGTTGCTTGTATTCATCACTTTGATTGATAGTTTTTTATTTATGAAATAGAAACTGACTGATGAAAATAAAGAATGTGCAACAAAACTAGTGTACCCATACCGTAAAGCAAGGATGGGGTACGCTTCACTTGAGAAAAAATTGGAACATATTTTAAATCTACCGTACTAATTTTATGTGACATAAAACAATAACATAACCATGTTTATCTGTTTATATGAAGATTTATGAAACAAAATCGAAATCAATATCCATACAACTCCATATGGTATGGAAGGATACTCGTGTAAATAAAGAGGGGATACTGATAGATGAAAACACACAAAAAGTGTGGGAAACATGTTTAAGTATGATATAATAAAAATTAGATTTGATTAAAATCACTATTACATAACATTGGCTACTTATTTTCCTATATTTTCTCTCTCACATAGTCATAGGAATCAACAACACCCACACCAGATGTAAAAATACTTCCAGCGGCCTTAATGCTGCCAGAAAAGTATGGTCGCGTCAGAGGTGCGGGTTTTGGGGTGACATCCTGAACATATTTCCAAAAACAAAAACAAGCAGAGGTTCAAACTGAGGAAATGAAAAATATGAAAGAAAATTTATCTATTTTTTATGAATAATTACAATACCAGAGATAGATGATATAATGTTTGATGGGGGAGAGTCAAAGAGAAGAAAAAACTCAACAAAAACGCGTGCGTGAAGATCCCACCCCACCCCCCACCCGCTTTGAGGTGATCCATTTCCCTAAAAAACATTAATTAGCTAAAAAGTAGTGTGATTTATATCTATCAACTCCCACATATCTCCTTGTAGTGAGGGCTACAATGTTCAATATATAGAAATACATGCTACACAATAGCCAACTTCCAACAGATCTTTTCAGAGTGTCAATTAACATATCTAATGATCTGAGTGTCGAGCTAGCTGTTCCAAATGATGATGAAGACATTCATATGGTTGAATAAGCTGTTGGAACATTCATTGCATGACCATCAATTCTTGTAAAAAACATGTCGACCATAATGTATCCATTTCCAATTTATTTTTTAAGCTAGGCCTTTAATATTAAATGAAAAAAGGTTTGAACCAATGAATCTTATTACAGAACGACAAATATAAGGGGTTGAAATGAAATATCAGCTCAAAAATATCTCAAGGATCATATAATTGATTGAAACGGTCAACTAATATCACCTTCACCCCACTCGTTATATATCCCTAGTTAATATCATTATAGGCTCATATGGATTTAAAGATGATAGACGACAATACTCACACAGTTAATTTTAAAAAAATTATGTATGTAGAGGAAGAATTGGATTTCATTAGTACTGAAAATGTAAATAAAATCCACATGTATGAATGGTTAGGTGCCTCAGTTGTAAATGTATACATGAGGTATGTTTTCAAGATTTGATTTTACAAAAGCTCATATACTCTGATAATTATGAATAAATAAATTTCATATTTTTTGCATGCGTTTATATGAAAAACATCTGAATGGATTTCCCCATGAACAAAAATTTGGACTCTTAGTCCTCACATCACCTCTTCAAAAGAAGAAATAGATTCTGATAAAGAGGTTGTAATAATTTCATCCCTGATCAAATCATTTGAAAACAAAATTAAGGTAGATAGATGCTTTTTTAATACCGGTGATGCAGGGGTAAAACTCTAAAATTTAATCATATCAACTATATTTTCCTTTCTTTCATTACTTATTCCTTTTTTTAGGTAGCATTGGATGCTGATTATAGTCAATTTGGATACTCTGAAGATTTATTTTCTAGATTCAATGTAAGGAAAGGCAACAAACTGACCACACATGATGGAGTTTTTTATTTTGTAATACACAAGATCCAACATTTTAGAACTAAACCTCTAGTTATATAAGTTATATTATCTTTTAATGAGGATTCTGTTATGATAGGGTGGTGTATCAATATCGTCTATTTCATGGAATGAATCCAGGGCCTAAGGACAAGAACACCTATAAGATCTATAACTACAAAAGTAACCTAGTATATATAATAAAATTGCACTATCCAAAGACATATCAAAACAAATTACTTATTTTTCATTATGTTTCTACAGTGTCCAAAACAAACAAACAGAAAGGACTATGGTTATTATGTTTGTAAATTTATGAAATAGATCGTATTTTATCAACAAACTAGCATCCCTGAAGAGGTATTTTTGAAAATAATTACAAGTTAATTTAAAAATATTTATTAATCCTTTGAGTATTTAAATTTTTACAGTACTACCATGACTGTCGCAAAAACTCATATTAACAAGATGATATAGAAGTGTTTAGAAATGAATGGGAAGGATACCTAATGGAAGATTGTACACAAATATCATGAAGGTGAATTCCTACTACTTATTTTATCCTTATATGATCATCTATATCTCCCTTTTTTACACTTATTGAGCATATATGATCACCCTTTATTATGTTTTATATCCTTAGGTTATGAATAATGGTTTTAGAAATTATTTTTCTTTTTAGTAAAACATAAATTAATGAGAAAATATTATGAACTAGTTCTTTATGTTTCTATGTTTCCAAAATCACTAGACCTAAAATATTATGGAATATATCATTTATATTCTATATTTTGGTCATTTATGTAGCTGTTTCTACTAATGTAGTGTGTTGGAATAATATTGGTTGTGCAACATTCAAAAATTTAATAACAAAACTAAGGATTCTTCACTATTGTTGGATAACTACCGCTTAGCATAACATCTGGTCTGAACATCCTATCCGGCAGCCCCATGATGCTATCATCCAACACCATCTCTATGATATCATCATTCAGAATTCAATTTTCCTTCTCTTCCTCCACCCATTATGGTAAGAAGTAGTTAAAAAACAGTAGTAAAGTGCACAAATAATAATTAGTTTTGTTATTAGCTTATATCTGGACAAAAGGACCATTTGGAAATATGTAAAGGTAATTTTACAATATAATATTTATATTTTAATGAAAAAAAAATGATGATTTGATGATTTTATTTTCATTATTCTTTGCAGGGTTTGTTTATTTTAGAATATTTATGTCCATGTGACATGCCTTTCTAGGAAGAGCAATGACGTTGTGTCTGCTCAATCATAGAGGTAATGGGAAATATATTTCACTAATGACTCAATATTTCATATCTCTATGAGAAGTATTAGGTTTTTTCTCTACTTCACATAATCCTATTAACGTGATGATGTCACATAAGCTCTTTTGTATGAATGCTTCATGTGAATTGATCATGTAATATCATCACATGATAAAATCACATAAACAAATCACATAATCAATTAAGGTAATTTACTTGAACCATGATTCATGTATTATTGTCTTATTTAAATGATTTCATAAATCTTCCAGGGTCATGTAATCGTATAAATATCCCATGTTCATTTGATCATGTGATCCTATTATGGTCATGTGATCATATGACATTGAACAAGTCATGAAATTAATATGATATTTCTAATTAGTCATGTGCCCCTTTCTTACTCAAGTCCATTTTTTAACCCAAAATCCTCTATTTTCATAATTAATCAAAATTTTCATTCTTTTGATACAAATTAATTCAATAATTGTAGCTGAGGAGGTTGTAGTTCATTGGACTACAATGGTCGATACTGTGGAAGTCGGCCAATTCATAGTCATTCAGTCCACTCACAAGCATCTTAAAATCTTGATGGGAATCAATATCTTGGATTTCAATTTTCTAATTAGTATCACTTATATGTGGGTGGGGTTGTCTAGGAGGGATGGGTTTCCAGGAGTGGGGGTGTCCAGGAGGGGAGGGAGGTGTCCAAGAGGGAGGGGGTGTCTAGGGCTGTCCATGAGTGGGGTGTCTAGGAGGTGAGTGAGGGGTGTGTCTAAAAGGGAGGGGGTGTCCAGGAGGGAGAGGGTGTCCAAGGGGTTCCCATGAGTGGGGTGTCCAGGAGGGGAGGTAGTTTTTGTGTCTATAAGGGAGGGGTGTCTAGGAGGTAGGGGTGTCCAGGTGTGAGGGTGGATGGGTTTGTCCATGAGTGGGGGTGGGGGTGTCCAGGAGGGGAGGGAGGTGTCCAAGAGAGGGTTATCCAGGAAGGAGGGGGTCTCCAGGTGGGTGGGGGAGGGGGTTTCCATGAGGGAGGGGTATCCAGGGGGTGTCCAGGAGTGGGGGTGTTCAAAATGGAGGGGGTTTCTAGGGAGGTTTCCATGAGTGAGGTGTCCAAGAGGGGGGGTGTCCAAAAGCGAGGGGTATCCAGGATGGAGGGGTGTCCAGGTGTGAGGGTGAGTGGGTGAGTGGGGGTGTCTATAAGATGGGGGTGGGGTGTCCAAGAGGGGAGGTAGGTGTCCAAGAGGGATGGGTGTCTATGAGGGAGGGGGTCTTCAGGTGGTAGGGGTCTCTAGGTGGGTGGGGGTGTCCAGGAAGGAGGGGGTTTCGAGGAGGGAGGGGTGTCTAGGCGTGGGGGTGTCCAAAAGGGAGAGGGTATCCAGGGGGTGTCCACGAGTGGGGTGTCCTAGAGGGGAGGGAGGTGGTGTGTCCAGAAGGTAGGGCGTGTCTAGGCAGAGATCGATTCAATTCCATTAAATACTGATAATATACAATGGGTCGATCACTTCTAGAGTAGCCTGAAGTGGTTCTGTAGTGAGGCATCAAGAGTTCCAACCAACCAAACCAATTCCAAGCCCATGTAAAGGCCCAATAATTATATTCCTGTTCAATTTGAGGCATAATATATCTTTATTAATGTCATAAACACCCAACATATGCATCATTTACCTTTATCACATTAGATTTCTAAGAAACACACTTTTTTTCTACACCAACGTTGTAGTAGAATACATCAGCTAGAAAACATACTGATGATATATGAGTTTGATGGAAGGAATAATTTCTGATCTAAAAGAATTGTAAGGACACTCTCAACTAAATCAATTTTGACCCTCAATCCTGACATGTGGATGAAATCTATGGAATGAGATGTTTTTTACCAGAAACATAATTCTAGAAGATGTATCCCTGCTACTTACATATATATATATACCTTCTCCCACTTTCCATAGGATTGGATTCCACCAGTTGTGTCATGGGATCTCTATATTTCTGATTTATGTATTTTTAAATTATATTTTTGAAAATGTTATGTGAAATTTCATTCATATTCCTCCAATATATATTTTTTTTGGTGTTTTTCCAAGATTTTTTGAACTATATCTCTTCAAAATATATATGATTTTATAATTCATATTAGTGAATGATGGTGTATGAATAATATTTATTCCATTATCAAATAGATGATTAAAATATAGTTCTATAAAGAAGGATATTAATGGGTATAAACTAAAGAAGTAGGAGGTAGGGGGTGTACAGGAGGGAGGGGGTGTCCATGTGGGAGGGAGGGGGTGTCGAGGAAGGAGGGGGTGTCTAGGAATGAGGAGGTGTCTAGGAGGGAGGGGTATCCAGGAGTGGGGGTGTCTAAGAGTGGGGTTGTCTATGAGTGGGGGGTGTCCCGAAGGGGAGGGGGGATATCCAAGAGGGGAGGGGGTTGTCCAGGTCATGGGAAGGAGGTTTTCCAAGGAAAGGGAGGGGTTGTCCTGGAAGGAGGGGGTGTCCAGGAGTAGAGGGGGGTGTCTAGGAGGGGAGGGGGATATCCAGGAGGGGAGGGGGATATCCAAAAGGTGGGAAGGAGGCTGTCTAGGGAAAGGGAGGGGTTTTAGGAGGGATAGGGGGTTGTCCAGGAGGAGGGAGGGGGTGCAGGTGGATTGGGGGGGGGGGGCTATCCAGGGGGCTTTCTCAGGGAGGGGGGAGGGGGTTTGGCTAATCGCGCTAAAGAACTAGGAGGACAAGAGAAATGTTAACTGATATGATCATGGCCTATCTAATAGTGTAGGTTCTCAACAGGCCCACTCTAAAACTGAGAAATACATTCCTTCCATACCTTTAATGGGAACTTAGATATTGTATGGTGTCCTTGTAGAGGAATAAGTGGTTAGGGTCCAAGAAGGGTTGGACCCAATTTCTGATGCGGACATGCTAGCACTCATTCCCTTTGACCTGGCATGGGTGAGTACACTCTTAGAGGCTCCTGATATATATAACTATTAGGTTTATAACCTATCTAAAATGGTGTTATCACTAGGAAAATTTTAGAATTTATTATAAAATTGAATACTCATATGAAATTGAATACACCAGCATGTATGTGTCATATTGTATAACATATTGATATTCCTCCCTTTTTTCTTATCAACAAATGAAACCTTTTAGATTCCATGTTGTTGTTGACATTTCTTCCTCTTCTTTTCTCGTCCATGTAGTCTTAACAAAACAATATTTATAAGACAATGAATCATGTTGAGCCTCTTCTAAAATATTAATTCAATCCGAGGAAATATGGAAATGTAAAGGTTGTAACATGTAACAATTGACAATTTATTAATTTATTATTTCATATTAATGTTTAATTTATTTCATTGTTGTATTAGTAACATAATATTTTTTCTTATATAGGTGAAATTTTTTTCTTGAGTTTGAATGCTTTGTTCGGAAACAAATACCATAGACAACAATTTTTGTGAGTGGATCATAGATGCAAAAATGATGAAACATTAATGTGTTTAACTATTTGTTAGATAATTGTAATTGTAACCATATTATACATTGTTTGAAATGTATATAGTAGTGTGTTTTTTTATTCATGATTTCAAGTAAATGAATATATAATTTTTGTTCTTCTGTGATTTGTGAGTATGTGTTGTTTGTGCTGTGTGTGTAGGTGTTGTCTCAGGTGTGCAGGTGTTTTGTAGGTGCTGGGTTTACTCAAGAAACATGGACTTTATCAGTGCTAATTAAATTCTGATAAATGACTAATATATCAGCGCTTCTTTAGCACTGATAAAGGGGAAATTTATCCATGCCCAAAATAACGCTGATAAAGATGGCCTTTTATCAGTTCTATTTTTAGCACGGATAAAGGTGACCCTTTATCAGCGCTATTTTGAGCACTAATAAAGGGGACCCCCCCCCCCTATCTTCTTCACGATTAACCGTGCTTTTCTAGCACTGTTAAAGGCAGTTTTTAGTGATATTAAAAGCCCTATTTTTAGTAGTGAATATTTTGATAATATATTGTTATTTGGTGAAACTCGGTCTTGCGTGTAACACAAGCTATCGAGGAAGGTCCCTCATACATGTAACAAAAGTTAACTTAGTGTTGCATTCATTACAATCTTTAAAATATATTATATTTATTTAATATTGTAATGTATTGGATTAATATATAACCTTTTTACACTTGGTTTTTATGTTTCATAAACATTATTGAATACAAAGTTGTACATTAGAATTTCAGGGTGTTACACTCATCGTTTACTAACCATTCACAAACCATGTGATTATCCACTATCAAAATTACATATCTAATAGAATAATCATGAAACCTAACTTGCATGTTTGGTGTAACTGCGTGGACTATTCCTTCACTCTACCCACACCTCACACGTTTTGTCAAATTGTGTGGCCTGCCCTGTATGGTTTTCACTAACTTTTTTCCAAGTCTTTTCCACATCTTTACCTAGTTTATAGGCTCCGAACTAGCCCCAAACACCACCCAAAACATCCATAACCACAACGGTAATTTACATTAGTCCATATTTAAACATTTAAACGGAGAATTGATGGAAAAAAATGAATCTATTCCTCAAAGAAGAATTGGGTTCTTGAAAACATACCCCTTAAAAAAATTCATCCACAAATTTCCCTTCTAATGGTTGTGATACAATATCTGAGAAAAACTATAGCCATTGTGATTGTACATTGGCCTCCTGCTCTCAAGTCTTGTTTTGTACTCATTCGTACTTCCATCGATCCTACACCAAAGGAACGTACTGTCTTTGATAATACTCCAAGCTATGATCCAAAAAATTTAAATGATGCTCCTTGAAGGATTCATCTTCTATAGATAAACCTCTTTAGGATGAAAGGAATTAAAGAGGTTTGAGTAGTAAAATCAAAGATGAGAAACATTGATTACTTCGTTCATAACTCAATAACACTGAGATAACTTCTATTGATAGCCTACCATCCCGACTCTCTCCAGAATTTTGAACAACCCTATGTATCTCAGTGAAAGCTTACCCTATATCATGATTCTTCTATGTACCCGCCTCATTGAAACATGACAGAAAACCTGATCCCCGACCGTGAACTCTAGAGTTCATCTACAACGATTAGTGTATGATTTGTGATGATATTTTCGATAATTCATATACTTTAGAATCAACTACCCTTCTATGGTCTCCTAGACAAGACAGTGTCCCAACATAGATGCCTCTCTTGCCTCTAACCAACCCATGGCTGATCAGCATGGCCTACCATTCAAATCCACACATGTAACCATCTGAATAATATCATGAATGCTATTTTTGTAGGAAAATTCAACTTGGGGTATATGCCTTTCACAAAGATCCCACAAAATCTTGGACGCATGACCGCAGAATGTCCCCAAGCACATGAATCATGCACTCTAACTAGCCATCTATATTTGGTTGGTATGTCGTGCTCAAAAGAAACTATATACCTAATTCCCTTTGTAGCACTTTTTAGAATAGTGAATTAAACCATACATCCCTATCAAAAATGATAGTATTTGGGACACTTGAAGTCATACTATCTCAAGGATATACAACCTCCCAATCTCATCTACACTGAATATTTCCTTAATCATCAATGTAGAGACCCGAAGTATAACGTACAAGGAAATTACATTACTTTTGCGGAATACTTATTACATAACAAAAACACACACACATGGACCGTAATAGTTTAGTGTCTTTGGAAACTCGGAACGTAATCTTCTAATCATGGTGAAAGATCTTCAACATCTCCCATAAAGATCTTCCCCTTTTTTTTTCTTACCTAAAACCTTTATTTATATCCTGGGGAAAATAAAACATACAAAAGGGTGTGATAAAATTCTTAGTAAGGGTAAACAAAAGAAATATCAATCACATCATATACATAAGAACATAACTTTTGGAAATCTTAACCTGCAAAAGAGATCATAATATCATAACATGGGATAAATCATAGAAGTGAAATGTAATCCCAATAATCATAACTTAAAACATGAAACTTTTTGTCTTACACACATAATCATATAGAATCATTTCTTATTAGGCAAGACTCATTTCCAATACTATCTTAGTGGACAAAGTCCCTTTCTGAACCGAGTTCACCCCTCGTTTCAGTCCTGTTTCACTAAACCGGTATAACCTACCATTTCAGCCATGTCTATCTCATGAGATATAAAATCTTTACCCAATGCATTGGAGGGAGATATAGGTCCCACCTATCTCATAATGATACCATTCTTATGTGTGCCACAAAATCATAAATCATAAATCATTGCATAACCCATGTAATAAAAATGGGAATCTTAAACATCGTGACATCATAAAACAATTCATATAAGATAAAGGAATTCATAAAAATATAATTCCATCACAACATAATCAAATAAATAGGGATAAAAAACAGAACCCTTTATTATCTTAGATGGAAAATAATTTTGATAAAACACTTCAACTCCATTCTTGAGGAAAATATCCTTTCTGCTTCAAAAACACTTTTTCTTTCTTAACATGTCATACAATTATAAACTAAAAGAAGTTGATTAAAAATAAACTTGAAAACTTTTAAAGGAATATTCTCCGAAATAATGTTTTAAAAATCCATTCATGCCGTATAAGTTAAAAAAACATTCTTCGTACCTTTGTCGGAACGGTCAAAAAAGTACCTCGTACGAAAAACGACAAAAGATTCCTTTCATATCTTTTACTAAAAACTCACCGAAGGGTAAAATAGGATTTAAACAGTTATAGGTGAAAGTAAATAATATTACATATTGAGGAATCACAGATGTGGATGATAAAATACACCCCAGTAAATATTAAAGTATAAACAATCTCGGATAAAAATGAGATTGTGATATTTCCCTTACCTTATGTGTGATATGCTTTGTACATATCCAAACCTCCTGTATAATGATTTAAATAATGTCATTAACTTATTACAGAATCATATTCATTGTTATTATATCATATATGGTTCACTTATGACTTTATATTACCTGTTCTTTTGTAAATTCCATGTTAAAGAAGTGTTTTGGGTAAAATCGTTTTATTTATCGTAGGTGTTTGGACTTGTTGTTCTTGACATTATTATTACTTATATAATGATTTACTTACATCCAGAATATAAAACATGATTTATATATCATATATATTCAGTATATATATATATATATAATAGATATATAAATGAAATGAAACACACCGTTAATGGAGACGGTAGTCCGTACGTACGCATGAACGTTGTTTTCCTTTCATTATTGTCTTGAATGGAAGTAAGTAGATGACATACATATATATATATATATCCAGTAGATTTAACATGTCATATATTTCATTATTATTCATTATATATACTTTATAATCATTCATGAATGGTTAATGTGGAGAATGAATCTCATCGCGTCGTGGAGACGGTATTTCGTACGTACGCGCGCGCGGTGATTTCCTTTTTCCGTAGGATGGATAGAAGGTTAATTAGAGTTGTTTCATATTTATAATAACATATCAGTATATAAGAAATACTGATGTTATTACTTTATCATGAAACAACTAAAGAAGAAGAATTTGAAGAAGAAAGAAATTGAAAAAGATCGGTAATGGATATTACCTCTTTTTGATGCGCCTTCACTTAACCTCCACTTAAAGAACTAACGATGGTCTTTGAAGATAACAAGGACCTCTAGGATGATACTAGGGAAGTGGAGAAGAGATTTTGGTAGGGGTTTTCTGAGCTTTAATTCTCAAATTGGTGTGATGAGGAGAGGGAGGAGGTGCCCTTTTATAAGGGAGGAGAGGGGCACCTTAGGAAAATATCAAAATATTATTTTATATTAAGGTCAAATTCGGTTTATAATGGTTCCAAAGGGTATTATTTAGAAGCTAAAGTGGGGATGGGTCGAAATACTCTCATACAATAGGATTTAGACATGTTTAGGTTATTATTTTAACCTTATAAATTATATTTAACTCTAAGTTAAATAATTTAACTTTTACAGTGTCTTTTTGTTTTCTTACACTATATGGTTAATAAACTTACTATATCAAGCCAAAAGAACCACCAGTTGTTTATTATTAATATATATAACCTTATCTAAGTCATTTGGCCGAAACTTAGATTTTTAGGAACAAAATAACAATTAATAATATAATATTTGTTTTAAAAACTAATTTATGTCAATTTTGACACTATTTGGTACATGATTTTTATGAAATTCATAACAGAATGATAAGTTCGAAAACAATTTCTTAAATCAACCATAAAATGTCATATTAACCTAGAAAAGTAGTTTAAGTCACAAAAAGTTTCAAATTACATTTATTTGGGCATTTATAACATCAATTATGTCAATATTTCATTAATAAGACAATTACTGCATCATCTTTGTGTCATAATAAATGATAATTATTTAATCCCTAAAAATTCTAAATAAATTCCTATGATGTATATAATTGTATTAGATTTATTTAGACTATTCATGTTCGAAGTTTCATGAAGGGTTTCACTAAATTAAAATTATTATACTTATAATATTTAAGAAAGTGACATGTTGTCACATTCTTTGGTTTTAATAATAATTAAATTATTTTCATGGAACAAAGTACATTAAATGAATATAATCCGACCCTTAGGTGATATGGGTAGACTTTTAGTCATCCAATAGTATTTTTACATGTGTTAGGGTAATTTTATAATATTATATTTACCCTTAATTACCCGATTTACCTTTAACTATGGTAAATAAAATTTACCGTAGTTACTATTCATAATTCCCAAAAATAAAAAGTAGCTTATTAACATAATTTGGATCCACTGATTCCAAATATGGAATCCATTTTTCCAAATTCAATACACAAAAGTTTCAGAAATTAAATTAAAATTAATCTCGTTGTCGAAAGAAAACGGGTTTTTCTTTAAAACATTGCAAAAGATTGAATTGATTTAACCTACAAATTCAAGGTAAAATAAATGATAATGACATACATTATATTAAATGGTAAAAATATATTCTATTTATACTTTAAAAACATTCAATATTATAATTTAACCACATAAGATATTACGATGAAAAAAGTTGTTTTTAATTAAAATATAGCGTGTTTTTACTATTCATTAAAATATGAAAGTCATCAGAATAAAATCAAAAATTTATCCAAAGTAAATTTTTATTTCTTGATTCCAAAGAATAATTTTATTTTGTCAAATGGAACTTATAAACATGTCAAAAACTAGATTTAAAGTGGGTGCGCCATCAAAAGGCGGCAAAACTGCATTTTTTTTTTGAAAAATACTTATTTTACCCAAAAAAAATATTTTGTTCTTATACCATGTTCTAGAAAATGTGTAAGATGAATAATAATGTTATAAAATTAAAAATTTAGTTAACACTATTCATAATGTCTAGTTCATAACAATATTATAATAATATATCGTTGTTTAGTAAATACCGGTATTGCGTACAACACACGCTATCGAGGAAGGTCGCGATTGCGTGTAATGCAAGCCAAGTCAGGGTTGTGTGTAGTGCACAACTCCTTTGTTGTTGCATATAATAGAATCCAACCATATTTTATTTATACATTGAATATATATATATATATACACTCAATGTTGCGTAGAATAACTTCTATCAAACGAACTTGAAATTGTCTGTAACAAGAGCCAAGAAAAGTGTTGCATATACTGCAAGCTAATACGGTGTTGCGTATAGCGCAAGATAATCTTGGTGTGTCGTACAATAGAAGATATGAAGGAAATTAAAAAGAATGTATCTTATAAAATCTCGGGTTGTTACATTCTACCCCCCTTAAAATGAATTTCACCCTCGAAATTCTTCGGGGTTATAAATGGTTTACTATTCGAAAGTTTCTTTAATAGAAACCCACATCATAAAAAGGAATACCAAAACCAATCATTAAAAAAAAGTATGAAACGTAACGGTTACCCAAATAAACTAATCAATGGGTTTCCACATAGGTGAAAATATGGATATGGAAGAGAAATCTAACCATCATGTTCTGAAGGAGAGTGGTAGAGAACATGGCTATGAAAAATCCAACAATCACAAAGCCATAGATTTGTGATTATCTAAGGTACCATCTGATTCATCGGATATAAGGGCAGTAGGACAACATTTTTGGTTTTTCAAGATCATTTCCCTAAAGTTGATGAAATTGGAATTAGAAGAAATACTTTCGTGATTTTGGTATAGTCTCACTGTTTGTCATTCTTTGGACAATTTACACTTCATCTCTTAAAGAAATCAAGTTAAATTTGTCATTAGTGATGTGTTAGAAGATCATGTGATAGAATGATGGTTCATTCCATCTATCTCAAACAAAAGGTTAGAAAAGTTATCAAAAAAAATATATAAGTCCATCTATAGTGAGATTAATCTTATATAGTTCCTAAAATGGACTTATACTTCATATATCATACTCCTTAATATAAAAAAACTAGTTTCTACTAAACAGGGACTTCCTGTAGGCCAGTGGTAGGTGAGAAAGGCCAGTCGTACTTCGGTTGTGGGTTCTATTCCCACAGCCTTGTCTGACGCGATGGGTTGTCGCCCATCCTGCAGGTTGTCCTTTTTCTAAAACTACATTACTATAAAATCCCATCAGTAATATCGAAAAAAGTTCTATCCTTAAATAATAATTAGCATATGTCCAACATAATCCATTCCAATATTTAGGCTTATCTAAAATACTTTGGTCCATGCTCATAGTATAAATAAAACGATTACTTGAAATGTCATCAACCAAGCATGTGAATACCATCATTTATCCCCCATATATATATATTGTTGGTCACATTCCAATCATGTGAATACATTAATCATGTATTCTCTTGAAAAAAAATTAATACCCATTGAACCATAGTGAAAACTTGAATGCAGTTAAAGTTAACACTTTCCACATACCAAAATCCTCAAAATTCTATATACTCAAACCATGATATCACTTAGTCCTTATATCAATCATGAGCTCATGAATACTGTTAAACATTTCATTTTCTCCTTTTCCCTTCATTATGCGCATATCATCTTATCTCCAAAAATATCTCAATCACTTTGAATACCACATTAGACCAATACATAAATATTCCAATACTCCATGATACAACATTATTTTGGAATCCCATTACATAAACACTTAATCATTCCACCACATCGTTGTCATATTCAACATCGCCAATAGTGATCGCATGTCACTTCCCTTTGTCCTTTTCCTTAAGAGGTTTCTCATGTCGATCATCACTAACCCTTGGATTAGGGCATTTATTAGTATAATGCCCCATTTCCTTGCACTTGAAGCATTGAAGTGTTGGTGGTGCGTTCTCTGCAGTGTTTGCTTTATTCACATCAATAGAAACCCTTTTTCCATTACATCGACACTCAGCTGCTCGATGACCTTCTTTTCCACACTTAAAAAATTTTCTAGTCCCTTTAAGACAATCTCCACCATGCTTATTTCCACACTTTGTGAATAAGGAAACATTCATCTTCTTTTCAGCATTATTCTGAGATTTCTCCTTGAACTCCATCTTTCGTTTCTTGTCAAAACCATGAGATGGATATGTAACACCAACTTCCATTTCTACCTTGACAGTACAACGCACAATTTCTTCATAGCTAGTAAAGTCTCTTATAGCTAATTCCCTTCGAAGACTTGGTTTTAAGCGACTGAAAAATCGATCAACATTACTTTCAGGTTGGATGATAATTCCAGATTCATACCTTGCAAGTCTTGTAAAATTCGCTTCGTATATACCAACAGATTGATCATCCTTCTGCTTCAGCTCAAGAAAATCCTTTTCCATCTTTGTTCGAAGAATACGAGGGAGGTACTTACTAAAAAACAAGTTCTTGAACTCGTCCCATTCCATGGACTCAATTTCATCTCTTGGCCTCGTATTCTTGATAAGATTCCACCATTGATCAGCTTCACCTTCCAAACGATATACTTCTAAGATTACTTTATCATCTTCAGAACAATGAAGAACTGAAAATATCTTTTCAGTGGTACTGATCCATTGTTCAGCAACAAGTGGATCGGAAGACCCACTGAAAGAAGGTGGACGTTGCCTCATGAAGGACTCAATAGAATATTGTTCCCTTCTCTACTCATTTGGAAGTCCAGAATGATTCATATCTTGTGTAAGTATAGCAATAAGATTTTGCACTCCATCTCCCATAACACTTGTTTGTTCAGGAGGACAATCATTGCATTTTCCATTACAGTGATCAACACGGTTCCTTCGGGTTCCAGCCATCGTCTAAAACCCAAAAAGAATAGTGTGAGAGGCAAAAATAATGCTAGGGAAAACAACATAGTAAAGGGGGAGTACCCTTAATATCTAACATCTTAGGTTAAATTCTAAGATCGTTACCGTAGTTCTAGGACTATATCCTATACGTATACTTATCCTTAGGGACATCCCTAGACATACCTTAGTAACATCTCTAGAGATCTCACTAACGTTTTCGCATCCTAGTTTCCAAAGGTTGACTAAACCTTTCCTCTGATACCAACTGTAGAGACCCAAAGCTTAACGTACAAGGACATTACATTACTTTTGCAGAATACTTATTACATAACAAAAACACACACACAAGGACCGTAATAGTTTAGTGTCTTTGGAAACTCGGAACGTAATCTTCTAATCATGGTGAAAGATCTTCAACATCTCCCATAAAGATATTCCCCTTTTTTTCTTACCTAAAACCTTTCTTTATATCCTGGGGAAAATAAAACATACAAAAGGGTGAGATCAAATGCTCAGAAAGGGTAAACAAAAGAAATATCAATCACATAATATACATAAGAACATAACTTTTGGAAATCTTAACCTGCAAAAGAGATCATAATATCATAACAAGGGATAAATCATAGAAGTGAAATGTAATCCCAATAATCATAACTTAAAACATGAAACTTTGTGGAATACACACATAATCATAGAGAATCATTTCTTATTAGTCAAGACTCATTTCCAAGACTATCTTAGTGGACAAAGTCCCTTTCTGAACCGAGTTCACCCCTCGTTTCAGTCCTGTTTCACTGAACCGGTATAACCTACCATTTCAGCCATGTCTATCTCATGAGATATAAAATCTTTACCCAATGTATTGGGTAGATATATAGGTCCCACCCATCTCATAATTATATCATTCTTATGTGTGCCACAAAATCATAAATCATACATCATTGCATAACCCATGTAATAAAAATGTGAATCTTAAACATCGTGACATCATAAAACAATTCATATAAGATAAAGGAATTCATAAAAATATAATTCCATCACAACATAATCAAATCAATAGGGATAAAAAACAGAACCCTTTATTATCTTAGATGGAAAATAATTTTGATCAAACACTTGAACTCCATTCTTGAGGAAAATATCCTTTCTGCTTCAAAAACACTTTTCCTTTCTTAACATGTTGTACAATTATAAACTAAAATAAGTTGATTAAAAATAAACTTTAAAAAATGTAAAGGAATCTTCTTGTAAATAATGTATTAAAAATCCATTCATGCCGTATAAGTTAAAAAAACATTCTTCGTACTTTTGTCGGAAAAGTCAAAAAAGTACCTCGTACAAAAAACAACAAAAGATTCCTTTCATATCTTTTACTAAAAACTCACCGAAGGGTAAAATAGGATTTAAACAATTGTAGGTTAATGGAAATAATATTACATATTGAGGAAACATGGATGTGGATGATAAAATACACCCCAGTAAATACTAAAGTATAAACAATCTCGGATAAAAATGAGATTGTGATATTTCCCTTACCTTATGTCTGATATGCTTTGTACGTATCCGAACCTCCTTTATAATGATTTAAATAATGTCATTAACTTATTAAATAATCATATTCATTGTTATGATATCATATATGGTTCACTTATGACTTTATATTACCCGTTCATTTTTAAATTCCATGTTAAAGAAGTGTTTTGGGTAAAATCGTTTTATTTATTGTAGGTGTTTGGACTTGTTGTTCTTGACATTATTATTACTTATATCATGATTTACTTACTTCCAGAATATAAAACATGATTTATATATCATATATATTCAGTATAAATATATATATAATATATTGATAAATGAAATTAAACACATCGTTCATGGAGACGGTAGTCCGTACGTACGCATGAACGCTGTTTTCCTTTCCTTATTGTCTTGAATGGAAGTAAGTAGATGAAATACATATGTATATATACATAAATCCAGTAGATTTGACATGTCATATATTTTATTATGATTCATTATATATACTTTATAATCATTCATGAATGGTTAATGTGGAGAATGAATCTCATCGCGTTGTGGAGACGGTATTCCGTACATATGCACGTGCGGTGATTTCCTTTTTCCGTAGGATGGATAGAAGGTTAATTAGAGTTGTTTCATATTTATAATAACATATAAGCATTTAATAAATACTTATTTTATTACTTTATCATGAAACAACTAAAGAAGAATAAGTTGATGAAGAAAGAAATTGAAAAAGATCGGTAATGGATATTACCTCTTTTTGACGCGCCTTCACTTAACCTCCACTTAAATAACTAAGGATGGTCTTTGAAGAAGACCAGGACCTCTAGGATGATACTAGGGAAGTGGAGAAGAGATTTTTGGATGGGTTTTCCGAGCTTGAATGCTGAAATTGTTGTGAGGAGGAGAGGGAGGAGGTTCCCTTTTATAAGGGAGGAGAGGGGCACCTTAGGAAAATCTCAAAATATTATTTTATATTAAGGTCAAATTCGGTTTATTATGGTTCCCAAGGGTATTATTTCGAAGCTAAAGTGGGTATGGGTCGCAATCCTCTCATACAGTAGGATTTAGACAAGTTTAGGTTATTATTTTAACCTTATCAATTAGATTTAACTCTAAGTTAAATAATTTAACTTTTACAGTGTCTTTTTGTTTTCTTACACTATATGGTTAATAAACTTACTATATCAAGCCAAACGAACCCCAAGTTGTTTATTATTAATATATATAACCTTATCTAAGTCATTTTTTCAAACATTATATTTTTAGGAATAAAAGTACAATTAATAATATAATATTTGTTTTAAAAACTAATTTATGTCAATTTTGACACTATTTGGTACATTATTTTTATTAAATTCATAACAGAATGATAAATTCAAAACAAGTTACTTAAATCAACAATAACATGTCATATTAACCTATAAAATTAGTGTAAGTCATAAAAAGTCTCAAATTACATTTATTTGGGCATTTATAACATCAATTATGTCAATATTTCATTAATAAGACAATTACTGCATCATCGTTGTGTCATAATAAATGATAATTATTTAATCCCTAAAAATTATAAATAAATTCCTATGATGTAGATAATTGTATTATATTTCATTAGACTATTCATGTTCAAAGTTTCATGAAGTTTTTCACTAAATTAAAATTATTATACTTATAAGATTTAAGAAAGTGACATGTTGTCACATTCTTTGGTTTTAATAATAATTAAATTATTTTCATGGAACAAAGTCCATTAAATGAATCTAATCCGACCCTTAGGTGATATGGGTATACCTTTAGTCATCCAATAGGATTTTTACATGTGTTAGGGTAATTTTATAATATTATATTTACCCTTAATTACCCGATTTACCTTTAACTATGGTAAATAAAATTACCGTAGCTACTATTCATAATTCCCAAAAATAAAAAGTAGCCTATTAACATAATTTGGATACAATGATTCCAAATATTTAATCCATTTTTCCAAATTCAATACACAAAAGTTTCAGAAATTAAATTAAAATTAATCTCGTTGTCGAAAGAAAATGGGTTTTTCTTTAAAACATTGCAAAAGATTGAATTGATTTAACCTACGAATTCAAGGTAAAATCAATGCTAATGACATAAATTATATTAAATGGTAAAAATAAATTATATTTATACTTTAAAACCATTCAATATTATAATTTAACCACATAAGATATTACGGTGAAAAAAGTTGTTTTTAATTAAAATATAGTGTGTTTTTACTATTCATTAAAATATGAAAGTCATTAGAATAAAATGAAAATCTTATCCAAAGTAAATTTTTATTTCTTGATTTCAAAGAATAGTTTTATTTTGTCAAATGGAACTTATAAACATGTCAAAAACTAGATTTAAAGATGGTGTGCCATCAAAAGGTGGCAAAACTGCATTTTTTTTGAAAAATACTTATTTTACCCGAAAAAAATTATTTTGTTCTTATACCATGTTCTAGAAAATGTTTAAGATGAATAATAATGTTATAAAATTCAAAATTTAGTTAAAACTATTCATAACGGCTAGTTCATAACAATATTATAATAATATATCGATGTTTAGTAAATCCCGGTATTGCGTACAACACACGCTATCGAGGAAGGTCACGATTGCGTGTAATGCAAGCCAAGTCAGGGTTGCGTGTAGTGAATGACTCATTTGTTGTTGCGTATAATAGAATACACCCATATTTTATTTATACATTGAATATATATATATATACACTCAATTTTGCGTAGAATAACTTCTATTAAACGAACTTGAAATTGTGTGTAACAAGAGCCAAGAAAAGTGTTGCGTATACTACAAGCTAATACGGTGTTGTGTATAGCGCAAGATAATATTGGTGTGTCGTACAATAGAAGATATGAATGAAATTAAAAAGAATGTATCTTATAAAATCTCAGGTTGTTACAATCAAGATATGTAAAACCTTTGTGATCCTATCAAAAAAAACCCCATACAACATCATTACTTCGAGGCGACCATGGTAAAAAAATTATTCACAACATCATTAAATTTCCACTCAACAATAGGAAACTCCTGTAAAAGTCAATCTGGTCACTGGTGTTATACCTTCTCCTATTGAAAGGTGGAACACCTCAGCAAAAAACAAGCTACATCTTTTTTCATACTCGTCCACTAGTACTGACAATGTAAATATCGGAACATCTTGGTGAAACCCAGATGAACTTCCCAAGTTGAATCATGAAAAACTCACATCAGCTGCTCACACATGTTTGAAGATACCCTTACATGACCATGTACTCACAGGATTTCGTCCCTTCTACAATCCAACCAGGATGAGGTTCCTCACCTACCACACTCTCCCATAAGACTAGGCCTTCTGAGTTCGATGGATGACTCATCCTCACTCTATCCATAAAGGGTATTGTTAATAGCTAAATACAAAAGATACATTTTTTCCTGAACATCGTGCACCTCCAAGTGAATCTTAGAGAATAAATCCAAAATATGACACTTGCTACTATCTTGTTGCAATGCTTATATCTTAGTCATCTTTCTTAGTGCATTGGACATTAAATTTCCTTTACTAGGGGTGTAGGAAAGGTTGAAGTCTAAAGACTGAAGATATTCCACCCACATTCGCTACCTCAGATTTAGATTATGTTGTATAAATATGTACTTGAGGCTTTTTTGGTTCATGTATGCCACAAAATGATCTCCCAAAAAATAATGACTCTAGTAGTAAAATGTGGAAACAACTACAGCTAATTCAAGATCATGTGTCATGTAATTCCTCTCATGTAGAATCAACTGTCGAGACCCGTACACCATGAATATATCTACCTTCAAAAGAACTACGCCTAGACCAATACCTGATGAAACGTAGTACATAGTGTAACTTATTCGTGGCTTTAGAAAAATGAGTATCAGCACTGAATTCAATCACACTTTAAACTTCTGAAAGGTTGTTTCTCAAGAAAATATCCAATCATACTTCACACCCTCCTTAGTCAAGCATTTCAATGGTGTTTTTAATCATGAGAAGTCCTATATGAAATGTATGTAGTAACCATCTTGTCTTGATAAACTCATCACCTCAAAGATATTCTTAGAATGAACCCCAAAAACTATAGATCCTGCATTATCTAAATATACTGGTACTCTTGTCTCTGAAATAATGGGACCAAGGAAGTGAATATGATCCATCCAAAAGTGGAACTTTTTGAGCTTATCACATAACTGATGCTCTCTTAGTGTATTAAGACAATCTAAAGATTTTTTCATGGTCATGTTGATTGTGATAATACACCAAGATGTCATTTAGATATAAACTCACTATATGGATTGTCATTACACCAATCCCATGATGCTCGGGTCCAGCTAGGCTCTCCTAGACATCCCATTCACCCTTTTGAATGAACTTGCTGCCCTATGGTGACATGAAACTCACCCTATGGTGATAGAAATAAACAAAATCATGAAAATTAACCAACCATTCCATATTGAGGATGAAATAGAATCCTTTAATCTCAAGGAAAAATTGGTCCCATATGAAGTGACACCCACCAATCTCTAGGGTCACTCCCTACACCGACACATAGTTTCTGTTCTGATCCCCAACAGAGTTTCTAAAATCATAACACCATCATATGTATAAATACATAGCCCAAGGCTCTCCCCAATAGGATTTTCTATAAAATATGAGAATCCCCTATATCAAAACGTACATAATCTAATGTTAAGGATACTAGAATGGTACCTCTGATAGTAAAAGTTCTAGGAGCATGCTCCTGATGGGTCTATTTCACTACATATGTCGGGTCTGTACTATAGCCCTATGACACTACCTGGAGACCCTGAGCTGATCCACCCTATTATAGCTATGAAATTGGGGTCTCACAACCATGTTCATGACCACCACCTCTTCTTAATTGGCCAGCTTTACCCCAGCTCCTATTCTGGTGAGAAGATACTGACTCTTCTCCTGAACGTGTAGTTAGTGCAGACCCTCTCTCATTGGCTACTACTGGAAACGTTCTTCTGAGGCATTGTAGATGGCCAATCTTGTCGAAATATCAACACTCAACTAGTACCATAATATACTGCACTAGTATCACCTCACATGGCTGATTGAAGATATGTTTTGACTGCTAATATCAATGCATGGAATCTCCAAGCAATGCATCTTACTGTTGGTTGATTCAGTACTAGATTGAGATGTCGACCCACCCTGGATCACACCTCCAGCCTCTCTTAGGTTACTCTTTGTGATCAGTTGCTATTTCACTATTCAAGATACATTAGTTGTCTGAAAGACAACCACCTACGATCGGATGTCATACCTAAGACCATCGCTGAATTTCCTAACTTTAAATAGCATATCACCCATCATAATAGGTATGAAGTGTGGGATCAGTAAAGTAGGCCGAGTAATCCATAACGGATATCATACCCAGCTCTAGATGTAAAAACTCTTGGTCTCTATATTCCCTCAATGTCTCAGGATAGAAATAATCATATAAGGACAAATGAAAATCCCTCCATGCCATCTCCTAATGATGATACTTCTTAGTGATAACATCCCACAATATCTTTGAGTAATCACTTAGAATATACATAGTTATCTTTACCATTATCTCAAGATGTGCCTCTAAGTTCTTGAAGATAGACAGAATGGCCTCTATCCATGACTACACATCTTATGGTCCACCATCCCCTGAAAATATAGGCAGATTCTACTGTTGGAACTCATGTGTCAACTCTACCATAGTTGAGATAGATTTCAATGCTCACTGAATAGTCATGATAAAGGAAAATAACCCATCACGTAACTATTCCTCGGCACTTGTTCTTGGTATTACTACTGGTTCCGCAATTGGAATGACTGGAGGATCTACTAGTATCCCACGGCCTACGACCTCTGGAGTGTGGTCATTACCACCCTCTTGGCATACAACTAGAGTTCTTCATGGTGGAATTCCCCCGCAATGCTGAACTCTTACCTTAGTTCGTGATCATTATCAAAACTACATCTCAAAAGTGAAGGTATTTTTATAGGATAGACAAAATACTTCCTCTATTAGAGGCCACCCCTCTTCCTACTCCAAGATTCTGGTCTCGGTGTTATATAGATCATATATAAGGTAGAGACACTACTAAAAACCCACTACTAAGGTCAGGTCTGGTCAAGTTCTCTACGGTAAGCAACTCAAGTTTCTATTTTAATTTCAAGTTTAATTTTACATTTCCCTTGAATTCAAAATTTCATTTTCATTTTCCATTTGAATCCAAGAACATATCCTATTTCATTTCCATTGAATTCAAGATTGTTTCAAATTTACATCATAGTTCATCATAAAGGTTGAATTAATAGTTCGCTGAATTATGGTCCATGAGAGACCACACTCCCCAAGGAACAAAACCTTGAATCCATA
The DNA here is from genome assembly GCA_963277665.1 of Viscum album. Lineage (NCBI taxonomy): Eukaryota > Viridiplantae > Streptophyta > Magnoliopsida > Santalales > Viscaceae > Viscum > Viscum album. Next base: position 478,261,797 of record OY728130.1, on the reverse strand, counting down.
TAATCCATACAATAAAACATATCAATACAACTATCATAACAACAGAAATATCAATAAAACCCCTATCACAACAACTTGCAATAATTAAATTATCCTAAATGACATGGAAAGATGTATGGAATGTGATTTATAACAACTGCTTAATATGATGCATGAGATGGAAAACCCTTGTCTCATTGGTTTGAAGAGATAAAGAACCCATAATAATATCAATAATAAAAGAATAAATCAAGTGCATCACCCAACGGTGGAATCAAATCAACTATAACAGTCAAAATCCAGAAAACAAAAATTCAATTCGAGGAAATTTAGCTTTTTCTAATACGCAGGTTAGGTACACCCTGACAAATCTCATTACCAAAATATTATTCCTTACTATCCCATTCTATTGTTTCCAAATACTAAAGAAAACTATAAAAAAATTCTCTGATACTAATTTGTAGCATCCCAGACCCAAATGTAACTCAAAATTACTCCAAGCCTGGTTGGACACATGGCCTCCAGAACATCTTCCCAAATTCCAGAGTTTACTAACATGGAGTGAGGGTCTAGATGAGAATATATGGAGACTATTCCCTCAATTATATAGTTTAACATAGTGGAAACAATATCATACAAGTAGTGGAAGTAGTAAATCAACCAATAGATGTATAAAAAAGGTAAAAGGTGAAAGACTAAAACAAATAAACAATGACAGAAGACATATCATATAAAAATGATGATACGTGTCATATGTCTCTACAAAACATCCAAAATAGGAATACAAGTAAGATGTACGATACAGATAACAAAAGTACTGAAAGTCTAAAAGTTTCCCAGCTGCATTGAAAGCCTCATCCTGGTCCCATGATCTCCTTATCCTAATCATATAATCATGTACCTATAATAGGATTATTTCCCTTATCATTTCCTTCAATCACAAAGTCTATTTGGGTCCAAAAAGGTGACCCAAATAGGGTGTGAGATATAATCTCAATTGGAAACCACCCAAGGTCTAGTACCAATCAGTCAGTGAATACATATAATAATGTGTATGAATATATAACAATAATGAATTTAAGTACTCAAAAACAAACACTCCTTAAGTTATGGTTCACACTTAATAAACAAATTTTTTTAATAAAATTTATTTAGTAGATAAATATTTTATTTAATAGTTAGGCCTTTGTGAGTTATAACATTCTCATTTAATTATATGTCTCGAGACTTAACTCAAATCCTAGAGTCCCCTATGATAGCATAACCAATGTATGCCTAAGTATGCCATCCATAAATGTATATGTCAAGATAGAATACAATGTTTTTCTTCGTCTTGGAAGAAGTTTCATATGATTCATTCTATTCATTATTAAATTCAGATACTGAGCCTGCCCTTGACATTCCTCAATTGGAATTTAATTGTCTCTCCAAGTTTAATTTCAACCAACACTCTACAATCCCATCCATAGAGAACCTCTCGAGAACCCTCTATTACTTTAGGTGTGGTATAACGTCACTTCTAATCGAATCCATCCTCAGAGGTACACTAAAGGAGCCTTAGTATAACTAATGGAATAAATACTCAATTTCCTTTGAGTCCATCCATATCATTCTCATATGAATCCATGTATCACTTGAAATATAAGTAAAGCCTCAGATTTCGTCCTTAGAAGTCCACTAGGGAGTCCCATTATCACCTAGTAATAATTATGGTTCATGCCAATGGATTCTATCCATGGAATTCATCATTGAATACAAGTTTCACCCAATGCATAAATAAGGTTCAAGGAAATTGATTAGTTTCATGGAATTTTTTATGAATCCATGTATAACCCAGATCTCATAAACTTTTATTCAATTTTATATCATTTACAACAATTCTATTTATATATGTCAATGCAATTATGAAGAACATTATATTTTCAACTCCCCATGAAAATTGATACAAGCACTGTCCAACCTTAAGGGTCTTGGCCTTTCAATTACTCACATGGGCATATCAAAATAAAATCAATTCATTTATAATCAAGAAATTTCATATCAAGACCAATATTAGAAGTATTGCCTTACAAATACTCACATGGTAAATCATTATAACAAGATTATCAGATTAAATAAACCAATACTTGACATAGTCTTTACCTATATCACATGGGAAAATCATCATAATGAGAAATTAAGCTAAAACAACCAATACATGGCTTAGGCATCATTTAACTCACATGGGAAATTCACATTAAGAATTAAAATTATTCTCAATCAAGAAATGGCATAATAATTTTCAAGTCATTTATCCCTTACCATTAATCCATTTCATGTACTATTAAATTCATAAATTTTATTTACACATCAATTCACAAGTGACATCCAATGACAAGGAGTAAAAGGCACACCTCATAAGAATCCAACACAAATTCCATAAAATGGTCCATCAAATAATCAACACACCCAAGGGGAGGTTACATTTAAAGGTATTTAACCTATAAACAACTAATAACAATCCTCCTTAATTGAATAGGTCGGGACTAACAATTATAGGATTTAATTTCAGTTAAATATGATCCACAGAAAAATGGGTGTGTGGAAAGATGACATATATAAATAGATTCACTTTTACCAAAAGGCATGAGACCACTTACCTTATGTCCATTGTTGATATCTCATCCAATATCAGCTTCTAATTCAGCCCAGATCAGGAAAAATCTTAGGAACGAATGAGGAACCAAATATTAAGGAAAATTAGCTCGTACCTAAATTTTGCAACTGATATCCAGAAGAGTAGAGAATAGATAAAAATTAATTGAGTTCTTACCATTATGGATCCAATGAGATGAATGATCTTAGATTCTTATCTCAGATGGAAGAGATACCTCAATTCCTATCATAGACACAAAGGAGGAGCTCTCAAGGGGTCTTCTTGTTATGCGTGAGGAAAATAATGCTAAATTAGGTTTTAAAATGAATTAAATTAAATTATAAAATTATAAAATTTCTCAAATTAAAGGGGGTGCATGGTTTATGCATACTATTTTTCCAAACCGTGCACAAACCATGTAGGGACAACTGTAGAAAAGGGGTATACCATATATTTTACCCACATGGATTACTAACCATGTGAAAATCATGTGATTCTCCACTATCAAAATTACAGAGCTGGAAGCATGGTCATGTGACCTAACTAAGAAGATTTTCTCTAACTGTGTGGTTTATTCCTACTCATTTCCCATACCTCACCTGGTTTTTCAAATCATGTGGTCTCCACTGCATGGTTTGCACAAACTAGGCGGAAATCATTTTTCACACCATTACCTTGGTTCCAAGCTTCAAACTAGCCCTTGATACCCCCCTAAACCTCCATAACCCCAACAAGAATTACCATCATTCCATATTTAGACATTTAATCTAATAATTTATAGAAAAAAAGGAATCCATGCCTTAAAGAAAAACCGGGTTCTTATAAAATTTAACATTTATATCCAAATACAATAAATCACTCTTAATAACTCATACAAAAAATTTATATTCCCCATTCATATAATTCCCAAGATATGCTAATTATTTCCCTAAATAACCTTAAATTACTTGAATATGAATTAAAAAAATATATGATTCCAAATTATAATTCAACCTTTTTTTCCTTAAATAAAATCTCATAATTTTCGGTTTACCATAATCATATTAGGTTACCAAAATAGTGAACTTCTTCTAAAATAACACTAATCACCAAATCAACAAATCAATTTTCAATACAATAGTTATCACTATGATAAAACATATTTTTCTAAAAAAAACATAATCCATATCTATCACGTAATTTAAAAAATTTGGCATTTCATACTAATTGGGTCATCACATAGGTCAGTGGTAGGTGTTTCCCTCTTTTCTCCCTTCGGTTGTGGGTTTGAGCCCCATGGCCTTACCAAATGTGACAGGTTACCATTTCTACTATAAATATATTAATATTATTCTTATAATGTCCTCATAAAATTAAACGTAAATATAGAATAACATATAAACCTCTAATGTTATCAATACCTTTAAAATTATCAAAGTATAATTATTCCCCAAAAAATATTTCATATTGAACCTAAGGGTTACATATACCTCAACCCAATAATAAATCTCCAAAAATTTCATTAATCACATTAAAATCCCATCACTTAAAACATTCAAGTGGTTGTATAAGAATTTGAACTTATGATCAACCTTAAACTCAAAAATCCATGATGGAATCCATAACTCTTAAGTTAAGCTCACCTAAAAAAATTCTAATATCCAATGTTATCTAAACATTTTCTCTGATGCCAACTATAAGTAACTAGCCTTAAACATTACATAATAATGAGTTTTAATTTAATAAGTTGTTTTATTAAATACAAAATATCTTTTTGTTCTATTTTTTGGATAATTAGGTCATCACACCTATATAAATAAATATTACATCACGATGAAAAAGGGTGGTTCAGAGAGATCCCTTATTTTAAAACCCAATTTTCAAACCTATAATTTCTAGAAAAAAAAGGAAAGGAGGGTTTTTCATTGAATAAAATAGAAAATATGGTAAATTAATCCAAATATCAAATAACTTTTTTTATTGTAGGAAAATCCATTGTCACCGTATATGTCAAAATAGAACATTCATTTTTCCTTTTGTAAAGAATGTCAAAATTTTCTATATAAAATATGGAAAAATATTCCTTTTTAAAATATTTTAAATAAAGTAAAAATAGAAACATAAAATTTCCTTTATAATTCATATATTTATATATACATATATTCATAAATTAATTTTAATAATGTGGAAAAGGAAGAAAAGTTTTTAGAAAATAAATCTTTAAAACATTTAAATCAATGTTTTTAAGGTAAAGTGTCCCTTATGTAAAACCTTAAAAAGATTCCTTTTTAAAAAAATTGTAAAAAGGTTAAATATGGTCAAAAATAACTATTTTCATTAATTTAACCATAAATAATAATTTTCCTAAAACATTTAGAAAAACATGGACATCAAAGAAAAAGAGTTAGAAGGAAAACTTTAAAAGAATATTTTTTTTAAAAGAAAGTCTCTTACCTTGAGTCTAACTAATCATGTGCGTTATTTATCTTCCTAGATAATAAAAATATGTTAATTATTTGATTTATTAAGAAAAGTATTAAATTTTATTACTCTATTTATTTTATTTATTATCATGATATATTTAATTACTTAACCTTTTAAGTTCATGTCCGATTTTTTCACGATATTCATCTCATAAACCAAAAATGAATTTGGCATGTTGACTATGGTTAATGAGTTCATTATTTCATCAACTCTATAGTAATAATACTGACATAATTATCATTTTTATACATCAATTATACTTGTAGAACCAACAATGAAATATGGTTATGAAAGATGAACTATGTTGCAATCATAGAGATGGTATGTCTGACATACGCATGAGTAACATTTCCATTTTTTGACAACCATGATGGAAATAAGGTGAGCGTTATTTTATATTTCTAAAATGATATTGTCACAACCTTTCCTGGTGGGTAATGTGTCGCGACTCTCCAAGATCTCCACCAATAGTTCAGGTGATGTTGACTAGCACCAAGTAGGAATATCACTAACATGGATTAATTTCATTGATACCTATACACATTCACAAATCTCCAAGGCTACAAAAATTGAAATGTAAAAACATTAAGTAAAAAATGCATGCAAACCTCTCTAACCCATATCTACAGTACAACAATAAAAGTTATGGAATGTAAAAAAGGCAATAATACAAGCCCACCAAAAACAAAGTATGTAAACAAGTTCCTAAAACTCATCTGCTAAAAACCACAACTGAAGTCAAGGTACTGGGGATACTATCTAAAGCCGTAGGAACACCATAGTCTGTCTAATCTCATAAGGCTCTGTCTGGTCTTGGTCCTCCCTAGACTCTGTCTAAAGGTTTCTCATCTGCACAATACATGACAAGTGTGGTCAAAGCCCGTGTATGGATGAGTGTAACAATACTCAATAGGACACCTCAAAACCCAAATCAGTACACAAATAAAAAATTACAGTTATCACTATAAAATTATATGTATATATCATATAATAGCAATTTCTAGATTTACTCAAACCATACCACATAGTCTAGGGTAAGTCATAACAAATTCATACCAACACTAGGGGTTCAGTTTGAAGATTCCCCAAATCACACATCCATGAGAACACACTCTTGAGTCCTATATCACTGATTACATCCTTCCAACAAGTATTGTTCATTGGAAACAGTCATGGGAGAGAGATGTGTTGAATGATCTAAAGAGAGATATGATACATTAAATTAGGATCGCAGCTAGGTACATGGGGTGATACCAACAACACATTGTGGATTAACCCACCATGTAGATGATAAAAAATTGGTGAATTTGGTCACATTAATACAGAATACTCTACCTTGGTCATGAATATTAATAAAAGATCTCGCATCGGGCCTCTCAGGGGATTCCAAAAACTATATCCTAGAAGACCTGCTAAAGGTATCATACTCTTATGAGTAGGAAACGATACCAAAAAAGAATTAGGTAAATGATAAAGGTAAAAACCCCTAACTAAAGTCATCCATGATACAGTTGATGAGATAATCAACTAACTTATAAAATAGAGGGTGCACGATGAGTATTTTTCACACTCGATGTACCCCATGACCCCCGGGTACTTCCTGTGTAAGTGTAAATTTTAACTGTAAATATATCCAAGTTAAAACACACCATTGATCCCATATGTATGGTCTTGTATCAAAAGTCCTAACATTTATGAATGTGCATCAAATGGTTTCTCTATTTTAAGGTTATGATCTTTTTAGTAAAAAGATCGGACTTGGGTCTAGTCTAGATCTGACTTGACCTGCCGGTTGACCCGGTCCGGTCAACCCGACCTGACCCAGAATACTGGGATTTGTCTTCCTAGCCTGTTGGGCCACCTTTAATGGCTCAGTTCTCCTAGCCTAGCCCATAGAATTTTAGGTCGACAGATCAGCAGCACGCAATCTGCCCAATTCGCGCATCCTCCTAGTCTTACAGTGTCTCACCGTGTTCCCTATAGTCGGCCTAATGCATCCATGCACACCCCATGTGTTCCTTCTAACCATGTCCTCTCCCCTACCATGGTCTCCCAGATGACCTCTAGTCATGCTATGTTTCACCTCTGTCGGCCACCCCAATTACGGCTCGCCATCCACCTCGTCATTGGCCTAGATCGGCCCCATGGACACATGTTGTCTCTCTCCTGGACTGACCGGATCCACCTCTCATGCCACCGTCGTTCACCACCATCTTCTCCAAATCGCACTATGCCTTCACCATTGCTCCTCTGTTGCATCGTCATGAGGTGGGATATTTGATTTCAGATTTTTGTGACAAGAATCAAGGGCGCAATGATCATTCGTTCATAAAGTATTAAAAATTCAAAAAACATGGAGAACGTTTGGGGAGAAAATCACAATGAACAAACCAAGGAGCGAACCTCATCCATTTTTCATTCCAAGCTCGATCTATTATGTAAGAATGATCAAGAAAAAAAACCAAATCTCCATAAAAATACCACGATAATAAACCCGAAATCAAAACCTATCCCGCATAGACGATTGAACCATTGTTCAACCTGTTCTTGGGTTTATCCACATTCTTCATTGATTCTGACAACATGGAAAGAAAGAACTAAAAATCATAACACCATACCTAGGAAAGGATCATTTTTTGTCGAGGATTAGTTGCCTATGGAGATCTGTCAAGAAAGATCTCGATCCATCATCCTGTTGTCTTCTGTTGAGAGATTTCTCCAAGGTTCTCTCCAGATATTTTAATAAAATAAAGGTTTATGAGGCTAACCCTAGATCCTTTCGTAAAAATAAAATTTAAAATAAATTTTTTTCCTCGAATACAAAAAATATTTTTATTAAAATATTTTTTATTCTCGGAACATCTGAAAACTACTTTTCATAGTGGACTCGTGTCATCAAATGTTATGTATCACCTAGGGTAAACTAGATAATTTTAATGCAAAGGTTCCCTCAAATGTTTGATCCAGAAACCCATATAGATGTTATTCCACTTCTTCAGGAAAACGGCCCGCGTGCTTTCTTAAAAACTAAACATTTTTGAATGAACTATTCCAAGCACAGTGGGCCTTGGAATCATATGTCATCTTTCCTCCTGGTCTCAAAGTAATTTCATATAATATTTAGAAATTATAAACGGAAAAATCTAGGAAATTAAATTCTCCCCACCTTAGGGATTTACATCCCTGAAAATCCAAAAACATGACAACTAAAAAAAGATGTAGGTATTGTACACAAATTTGAGCCTCTTTATCCCATGTGACCTCCTAGAGATTCTCGTTCTGCCACCAGACACGCACCAAGGGAATCTCTCACCCACAATGGATCATATCCTACTAATCCTTGCTCTCCACCAAGTACTCAGCAAAATTAACACTATCATTGATGTCCATCTTTCCCTAGTCAATGACATGTTATGGGTCATGAACGTACCTCCTCAGCTACAACACATGGAAGATGTAGTGTAGTTGGTTCAATTGAGAGAGTAGAGATGGGTGGTGTGCCACCTCTCATGATCTATGAATTATCTGAAAAGGGTGGATGAACCCCAGATATAACTTGTTTCCCTGACCAAATCTTTGCGATCCCCGTCAAGTTGATACCCAAAGAAAAACAAGGTCCCCTACCTAGAACTCCAAGAGCCTCCATCTCTTATCAGCATATGACTTATAGCTTCTCTATATAGTCTCCATCCTCTCCTGGATGATCTCCTCCTCCCCAGTAGTAGCTCAAAACAACGTTAGGCCCCTGAGCGCTAACTCTAATAGGTCAATCTAGAAAAGTGGTGACCTGTAAGGTTGTCTATACAGAGCCTTTAATAGTTCCATACTAATGGTAGAGTGGTAGTTGTATATAAACTCCACCACTGGTAGGTGATCACCCAAACTATGACCGAAGTCCAACATGCATGCCCATATAATATCCTCCAAATCTTGAATGGTATTCTTAGTCTGGATATATTTCTAGGGATAAAATGTTGTGATCAAGCTTAACTGAGTCCCAAACACCTCCTGAAATCCATTCAACAACCGAGATGTGAAACAAGCATGATGATCTAAAATAATCTTTGATTGAATTATATGAAGCTGAACTATCTTCTACACGTATGGTAATCCCAATATCTCTACCAAACTCTACTCCAGGGTAGGTAGGAAGTGGGGCAACATGGTGAGTCAGTCAACAATTACCCAGATGGCATCATTCCCCTTGGATGTTCATTGTAAACCTTTCACCAAGTCCATGGATATACCATCCCACTTCTACTCTGGCACCTTAAGGGGTTGAGCCAAACCCACTGGAACCTAATGCTCATTCTTCACTTACTAACAAGCGAGGAATAAATAAATTAACTTTTTAACTCCCTTCTTCATTTTGGGCCACAAAAACATATGTCATAGGTCTCGGTACATCTTCTTAACACTATGATATACCACCAAAGGGGATGTTTGTAACTCCCTCAAAACCACCTCCCAAAACACCACTGGTACAACTGTGCATCCTCTAAAAGGAATGACGTGATCCCCACCTTTTAAATATCCATCAAGAGCATTCCCTTTGGATAATTGGGTATGTATAGTCTCTCAGTCGATATCCCCATGTTATGCCTCCATAACTCACTCTAAGAGTGTTCGTGTAATGACCATCAACTTGAGGTAATCTCACCCATCTCCACTCATAAAGGATAATTGCAACGAGGTCAACTGCTATGACACCTAATCTAGTAACTGTGAAATTGATCTCATGCTAAGAGCATCAACCACCACATTCCCATTCCCAAGAGTGTATCTAATCTCAAGGTCATAATCCTAGAGGAAATTTAGCCACCGCCTCTTTCTCGTGTTCAGATCCTTCTGAGAGAAGATTTACTTGAGACTCTTTTGATTGAAGTATATGATAACCCACTCACCATCAGGTAGAGTTTCCACATCTTAAATGATACGAATATTACTACAAGCACAAGACTGTGGGTCATGTAGCTCTACTCATGTGGTCTCAACTAGCACAAATCATAGGCAATCATTGATTGCCTCTATGTCAGGACACAACCAAGTCCGATTCCTAATGCATCACAGAACAAAATTTACTTGACACCCTCCTCCAGAAATATCAATATTAGTGCACTCCTCAAACTCTGTTCAATTCTGATTTGTCCAAAAATGATACCTTGGTGATTGTTTCTTGGGAAAGGCACACAGTTTCCCCTAACCGTGCACAAGTCGTGCTCTACTGCCTTCCAAGGCCAAATTCTTCATTTAAAAATCAAGGGAGAAACCCATGGGAAATATCTAGGTTGAAATATATAATGGGACTACCTCAAAATTTAAACCAGTCGTACCCAAAACTCAAGAGAAAATCAGGATTCAATTTTTATCTAGAAATAAATATGAAAATAAAAAACCGAGTGTAACAGGCATTAAATCCTATAAGTAATAACACATTCAGTTGTCTTATAAAGATGAGAAAAAAATTCATTTATTTTGAAAATAATTATAAAAATAAAAAAAAACCTACAATATTTAGAGAAATGTTTTATTTGAAAATAAAAATGGAATATTATATAGGAATATTGATAAATAATAATGGCAATAATTTTGGTAAAAATCTCTTAATCCATATACGTTAAAAAAATATTCATTTTTTACTTTGTTACAAAACATCAAAATGAACCGTATGGTAAATATTTAACAAATTTCTTACAAAGTATTTAAAAAGAAATTAAAAAGTAGTTTATAATGTCCTTTAAAAATATTTTATGAATGAATAATAACAATATTGGAACATTTTTAAGAACATTGATATGGAGGAAATAAAATTCAAATAATTACTTTAAACCAATGTTTTAAAGAAAAATACCTTACCATAAGTATTTTCTAGATTCATGCATTCTCTAAATCCTTAATAATAAAATTATATTAGTTTTATACATGATTAATAAAAATTTCATGTTCATTTATTTATTATTATTCCTTTTATTTCATTTATTACCATATTTTATTTAGTTACTAAAATGATTAGGTTCACATTGGATGATTTGAGGATGTTCGGTTTATAACCTGAAAACAACATTGGTGCATTGCCTGTGGTCAAAGGTGTTATGGCCCCATTATATAAAGAATACTAAAAATTAATATTTATTTTATTTATATATTAATTACACTTATAAAACTAACCATATAAGGCGATCATGAAAAATGAACCATGTCATTTCATAGATATTGTAGTTTGTACATACGCATGAACGACATTTTCATTTTTCCGACGGGTGGAAAAGAAATAATGTAAATAATATTTTACTTGTATATAATCATAAATATAGTATATAATTAATTTTTTCATCTATTTCCATTCTTATAAATATCCTAATAATTTAAAATTGAAAAATTAGTCACATCATTACGTAGAGTTGGTATTCCACACGTATGCATGAGTGATGTTATCAATTTCCAATGGATGTAAAGAGTAATAAGTTAATTAATATATTATCTTTAAAAAATCCTAATTATTTCATAAATATCATATATATTTATTTCCCTAATAATTTTATCCATTCATAAGATCCAGTGAATAAAAATGAAGTGCATCGCTTTGCAGTGGTGGTGGTTCACACGTACGCATGAGCGATGTTTTAATTTCATATAAGAGGTAAATGGAGATGGAAAATTATTTTACCATAATCATTATAACATTTAAATATATGTAATATAGTTATTATATTATTTATTCATGGTTTAGGAATATTTTAAGGAGGTATAAGTAGAAAAAACTTGAAATAAGTTGGTTAGGAATTTTATGTCATTCTCGAATATCTCCATTTTGAATACACCTTATTCCTCATAGGATTTGTATTTTGAGAAGTAAAAGACATATAGGATGTTTCTAGGTATTTTTGGGAGAGTTTTGGATTGTTATTTATCAAACTATTTTTCTCAAAAGGTGTGAGTAATGGTGGAGAGGAGGTTCTCTTTTATAAGTTAGGGGAGTGGCACACTAAAAAGTTTTCTAAGAATTTTAATATTATAAAGCTTTAATCATGGAAAAGTGGATAAAAACTATAGAAGTTAAATTTTAAGGTTTTATGGTTTGAAATGGAATCATACAATAAGAATTTAGATAATTTATTATGCATTATCAATTAGTTTTTACCTTAATTAACCCAATTTACTCTTTACTGTGGTGATGCATTTTTACCATAGTTACAATTCATAATGACCAGAAATGAAATTGAGATAATTACTCAATTTCACCTTCAAGATTCCAAATATGTAATACATTTTAAAATATTTAATCTCTATAATTATCCTAAATTTCTTTTAATATAAGTGTTCCAAATGCAATGAAAACAATTTTTAGAAAATTCTATTTTTAAGAATAAAAATGAATTTATAACAAAATAAAATGTATTATTTATTAATATGCCAGTATTAAGATTATATTTTATCAAATTTATCTTATTATAATTTAAATATAAAATTTTTTATAAGGAGACTTTTAAATTACTATATTTAATGAAAATAAATGTAAGTTTTTCAAAATTCAGTATTTTTCAATATTCTCTCAAAAATAAAAATTTTCATAAAAATCCAAAAAATTAATAATAAGTTATATTTTATATATTTATAGAAAAATTAATTAATATTTATAAAATTAATTTATAAAATCAATAAATTTATCTTTTAAATAAAACCATTTAATTCATGGAAAACGGTTTAGTTAAATTACACTAATTATTTTTTAATTGATATTTTTTATAAAATTATATATATATATCATTGATGAATATAAATCCAAAAAATTAATACTTATAAATCATAATATTTTTTATTTCTTATATTACCTATTTTTTCACAAAATCTACCTCCTTTTTATACTCCTTTACATAATCATTAATGTAACGCCCTGACCCCAGTTACCCAGAGTCGGTGCATTATTGCGTAACATTGGCATGATCAAAAAAGATCAAGTCTCGAAAGACCGATTAGTTTAGTAGCCTTGGAAAGACTAGATACATTCATAAGTCTTACATTACATCATAAAGTAAAACAAATCTACGACAACATCTTGTCTTCATATCCCCTCATACTATCCCTGCAGGTCATTCATAATATACTTCTTCACATACTGGAAAAATTAAAACATTGGAAGGGGTGAGCTCAGATGCTCAGTAAGGAGAACAATATAGCGGAAGCTTTTATAAATAAACATAAACATTTAATGAAATGTATAGCTAAAACAAAAGCCTTTTAAACTTGAACTTCAACATAACATGGCAAAAGTAAAATGAAATAATGTCATTTACTTATTCACATGGATATTCTACTGGTCGAATAACCCCATGCAATATCAATAACCACTTTCATTGTGATGGAATGTATAATGCCAGACTATCATAACCACGTAGTCAAGGACTCGTGCTAAGACCACAAATAAGATTTTTTCAAGGCCTCGTGCCAAGACACTAGTTTGTCTCATTAGACCTACCGATGCATCGAGGAGCTATAGCGGGCTCCACCCGTCACTTATTAAGTCTAATTCATTCCTCATATGAATAGGTTTAAACATATCATAAACCATAACATAATCGTATCACATAAAACATGCATAAAGGAAACATAAAATTTCCACATTTCAATCACATGATATTAATAAAACACATTGATATAATAAAAACTTCATCAAAACCATTTTCAATACCAAAATAAAAGAAAAGTAAAACATGGTATTTATTTTTCTTTTAAAAAGAAAGTTATGGCTTATAAAGGAAGCCGAAACTCAAATAATAGGCACGGCGGCGGAGAAGTCGTTTTCGCCGCAAACGTAAGAAAAAAACATTCCATTTTTCGTTTAGTAAAAACTCTTCGTATAAAAAGATTCCTTTTGAATAAATGTAAAATTCAAAGGTGTTTATACACCGTATAAATGAAAGTTGTTTATAAAAACAAATATGCCTCAATGAAAGGAGATTGAGACGAAGTCCTTACAAAGATAATTTTTTTTAATTAAAATAGATCTATTGTGTGTATTCATTATAATTACACATAAATATAGTACAAATACAAGATAGGACATAATAATATCATGACATAATTTAAAATTAGGAGATTAACCCAAAGAATGGAAATTAGGTTAAGAAATTCCCTTACCTTGCGTCTTTTCTTAACTCGACTGTTTGTTAACCTCCTGAATAATAAACTAGAGTTAATTTATAATTTATTAAGAAACTTTTTCAAGTTTTTTATTCCTTTTATATCACTTATTACCATGTTATGAACATTATATAAGTATTTAAGTTAATAACGGTCGTCTTTTCGATCTTTGGTACTTAAGTAAAATAAATAAAATTCTTATAATTAAAAGTTGTTTATGTGGTGAAATATCCATTATATCCAGAATTATATTCATGATATATATATAATATATCTCATATATATCCAGTATATACATTCATTCATAATATTACATAACATTTAGAGGTAAGAAATGAAATGCACCGTTCATGGAGACGGTAAGCCGTACGTACGCATGAACGCTACTTTCATTACTATTTCGTATTTAATTGAAGGAAATCATAATGATATAAAGGTATAATATAATTCCAGTATAATATATTGTACCATTTACTTCATCCTTTATACATCCCACATATGGTATTAACGATTCAAATCACTTTGAGGGGGCGGTAGTCCGCACTTCCTAAAATGAAAATATCGCGTTTACCCATAATGGAAATCTTAAGGGTATGCCATAAATGAAAAATACAGAAGATTAAGTAAAAAATAAACATATTATATATCATATATAAATATAGTTACATCTTAATGGCCACATTTGAAGGTTTTATATGAGTGTTGAACAATCATCGTTTCGTGAGGCAGAAATTCACCATCCACAGAAACAGTATGTTCATTAACCATTAGATGTAGGTGTGTGTAATTGTAGCTCGAATCCTTCTTATAACAACATCCTAGTATATTGAGTATACTGGTGTTGTTACAAAAGAAATGAATAAAAATATTTTAGGGGGTTGGAGAAGAAAAATAAAATAAAAGAACACAAGAGAAGACATTACCTTAAAATCGGGTAACTCTTTTTGATTTGAGCCAAAGGCTTCCTTGGGAAGACTTATGCCCAAAGTGAGGCTTCTAAGAGTAAGGGAGGGAAGTTGGGAGACTATTTGGGCAGATTTTGGCCGAGCCAAATGGCTTGAAAGTGTGAATAAGGTGGTAGAGGTGGGGGGGCTTTTATAAGAGGAGAGGAGGGGCACTCTTGGAATGATTGAAATGTTACATTATTATGAAATGTTTTTTCGGATTCTAAAGGTCCCAAACTTATATATTTCTAGGATAAGGTGATAAGGGTTCGAAATATTCTCATCCAATAGGCTTTGGACAAGTGTAATTCTTAGATTTTACATTATCCTTCCATTTTATTAAAATCGTTAATTAATGAGGTAATCGCTGCATCATCATGGTGTCATAAATAATTTAATTTATTTAAAGTCTAAAAATTATAAAAAACTATAATGATGTAGGAAATCTTTTTAGATTTATAATGAATATTTATAGTCAAAAATATGACTTGTATAACCCCATTTAAAAATTGTTTTAGTAAAACAACTCTTGTTTGTGACCTTTTTATTTTAACATTAAATAAAAAGTTATTTATGTCCTTTTCCTACCAAAGTGGCTCCATGGGGTCCCCAAGTTGACCCATGGATTTTCGTGGTTGGCCATGACACATCCAATAGAGGTAGGACAAGTGTAAAGGTCATTTCATATTTTTATAATACTATTTTTACCTTAAATTTCACAATTACCTTTAATCGCGATTAATTAAACGTAAAAGTTACTATTCACCAAAAAATCATTTTAATCCCATTGAACCACATTTTACTTCCTAATGACAACCATGTATGTCTAATTTTTGAAAATCAAATCACAGAACTGGTAATATTTCATTTAAATGAAAAAAATCAGTTATTTAACTACCACTTAGTGGTTTCACTATTCATCAAAAATTGAAGTTTTTCAGAATAATGCCAAAATTTCACCCTAAGGTATAATTGATATTCCAAATTCAAAAATGATGTCTATTTTAAAAAATTCCAAAAATATAAGTTGCATTAATTAATTTTATAATTAATTCCCGCTGTCACAACAAATAGCGTGTTTTTAAGAAACAATATATATCAAAAGATTGACAATTGTTTATGTTCAATTTCAATGTTAAATTAATTCTAATGACAACATTGGATAAAATAGTAAAAATATATTCTAATTATACTTTAAAACCACTAAATAGTATAAGTTATCACTATAAATTATTTTTATTTAAAAAGTTGTTTTTAAGTATTTTTCACTATTCATAAAAAATTGGAAGTTCTCAGAAAAATACTAAATTTTCAACATAGGATAATTTTGATATTATGAATCCAAAAATGAAGTCCATTTTGAAATTTAAAATATATATAATTTCAAAAAGTGGTTATTACTATTCATAACTGCTACTTTTATTGGTCGCGGTGTGTTAGAACTCAAGGTTGCGTACAACACACGCTGCTCTATTATTCAAAGAGGAGCGTACCATGGAAGCTTGGGGTGTTACATTCTCCCCTCCTTCAATAAATTGCATCCTCGCAATTTGAAATTTTTCTTTGAAAATAAAACGTTGAAAATAGAAAATACCTTTGTGGAAAACTCACATCGGAAATAAGGTTAATAAAATTTAGCCTTAATAAGAGGGAAAAGGAAATGAAAATGTCACCACCCAATTATGATCTCGATTAGGAGAACATTGGTGGAAATTAGAGACATATAATTGGAGGAAAAACGTAAATATTTGTAGGGAGTGATTGAGTTCATCAATCACAAACAAGTTTCATATTGAGAGCCTCAAAGCCTTCAATCTATGTTGATTTAAAATATCATCAGTTCAACAAGACATATGGTATTAGGATAACACATTTTTTGTTTTAATATCCCTTTACTAAAGTTTAAGAATTAATTTATTCATAGAATAAGATATAGGTATATATATATTTATGCTTGAAAATTAGAGTTTCAACCTTCAACTAATTTCTACCACAAACTCATCTTTCACTCAAAAAGATAATAGAACTCAAAAATATTATATTTATCCTAATCGTACAAGGTTCAAAATATTAACACATACCACTTAGATTACGAAAACTATTTTGTAATAACTAGGGACTTCCTGTAGGCTAGTGGTAGGTCATAAAGGCATGTCGCACTATGTTTGTGGGTTTGATTCCTGCAGCATTGTCTGACGCGACGGGTTATGCCCCACCCTATAGGTTGTCCTTTTCCTAAAACTATAGTATTATAATATTCCAAAAATAATCTTCAGAAATGTTTTGACATTAAACAATACTATTGAAAGTTCAACTTAATCCATCCCAACCTTTATAGTTATCAAAATTACCTCTGTCCAGACTTTTTCTAAAAGGTCTCAAAATTCCAAAATCAATTGTAACATCAGATTCCCCAAAAAAGTAAATTTTCTCTTATTGTCACATACTTAAAATATGATTACCTTCATCATATTAAATCCTTAATGAAAAAACAAGTAATGCAGTACAATCCTTATATATATCACATTATTCTTATAACCAGAATATAATCCTTGTTTCCAAAAGCACCAATACATTAATTATTCCACTTCAACGGTAGTAACAGCATAAGATTATCCTTGATACCTTGGCCTTTTCTGAGGTATGTTTCCCTAACGCTTAGGACATTAATTTGCATAATGCCCCATTTCCCTACAATTGTAGCATTCAACATTGATAGCCTCTTTATTTCCCTTGCAATCACGAGCATGGTGACCTTTTTCTCCCCATTTATAACAAACTCCCATTCCCTTTAGGCAAGCACCGGGGTGATTCTTCCCACAATTATCACATAATAGAAAATCCTTATTTCCCTTTTTCCCTTTATCCATCTCTTGTTCCACCGTTCTCTTCTTCTCTTGCTTTACTTTGTTGTCATAAGACATAGATAATTCCTTTTCTATCTTGATAACACACGAGACAATATCTTCGTACGACGAGAAGGTTTGTGAGAATAATGCTCAACGGAGAAATGGTTTTAAACCATCAAAGAAACGATCAATCTTACCTCTTGGGTTACGTATATAATCTGCATCATTCCTCGCTAACCTTGTAAAGTTAGCCTCATACTTTGCTACATTCTATCCTCCTTCTGCCTCAGACTCAGAAATTGCCTTTCCATATCTGCTCGATGGTCATGCGGAAAATATTTTTCTAAGAAAATTTCTTTAAACTCTCTTCACTCCATACTTGATACTTCTTCATCTTCCTTTGTGTTTTGAATCAGCGACCACCATTGATCGGCATCTCCAGTGAGGCGGTAGACTGCCATGACAACCTTCTTCCTTTCGCAACTCCCCAAGGCGTGGAATATTTTCTCTAAGGAGTTTATCCATTGCTCAGATACTAATGGATTTGTACCCCCATTAAATGTTGGTGGTTGTTGCCTCATGAAGCGGTCTAACATTGATCCTCCACGTTGTGGATCAGGGTGCTCCATACGAGTAAGTTTATTATTCATACCCTGAGTGAGTTGTCCCAGTATGGTAATAAGTTGATCAGCACCAGTTGTATCTCCAACTCCACAATAATTATCTTGAGCAGGAGGTCAATCCCTACACGGAGTGCGTACATTGATACGGTTTCTATTCCTTCCACTAGGCGCCATTTCTAAACAATAGCATAAACTAGATTATTTTATGAATCAAAATACATAATTCCATACTTGTAAAATACTTAACATAAATTGAACTATTTATGGATATAATCTATAAAAATGTTTTCTTTAAGGAAGTATATACTCATAACCCTTCATATTGGTTTGTAAAGAAAATGAGAATTATCCTAAGCATATCCCTAGGGAGTGTCGTAACCAAGAGTGCAGCAAGGCCCGTTGTCATGCACCAGTTCCCGTTCGAGTCTAGCTCAAAGCGGTGTTTTCGGGTTTTACCCCTAGGTACATCTGTGCCAGAGCCACCTCTACCTGCTCGTATCCAGACAGGGATGTATTGCTCGGAAAACTCACAACATCTATATAATACGAAAATTCTAGGAAGTTCTTCTATACTAATCCTCAAAGTCTATCTTTGGGCTATGTGCTCTAATCAGAGTTTATCTAAATCTGGTTTCCAAGGTTAGTACTAAACTGCCTCTGATGCCAACTTTAACACCCTAACCCCAGTTACCCAGAGTCGGTGCATTATTGCGTAACATTGGCATGATCACAAAAGATCAAGTCTCGAAAGACTGATTAGTTTAGTAGCCTTGGAAAGACTAGATACATTCATAAGTCTTACATTACATCATAAAGTAAAACAAAACTACGACAACATCTTGTCTTCATATCCCCTCATACTATCCCTACAGGTCATTCATAATATACTTCTTCACATCCTGAAAAATTAAAACATTGGAAGGGGTGAGCTCAGATGCTCAGTAAGGAGAACAATATAGCGGAAGCTTTCATAAATAAACATAAACATTTAAGTCAATATATAGCTAAAACAAAAGCCTTTTAAACTTAAACTTCAACATAACATGGAAAAAGTAATATGAAATAATGCCATTTACTTATTCACATGGATATTCTACTGGTCGAATAACCCCATGCAATATCAATAACCACTTTCATAATTATGGAATGCATAATGCCAGACTATCATAACCACGTAGTCAAGGCCTCGTGCCAAGACCACAAATAAGATTTTGTCAAGGCCTCGTACCAAGACACTAGTTTGTCTCATGAGACCTACCGATTCATCGAGGAGCTATAGCGGGCTCCACCCGTCACTTATTAAGTCCAATTCATTCCTCATATGAATAGGTTTAAACATATCATAAACCATAATATAATCGTATCACATAAAACATGCATAAAGGAAACATAAAATTTCCACATTTCAATCACATGATATCAATAAAACACATTGATATAATAAAAACTTCATCAAAACCATTTTCAATACCAAAATAAAAGAAAAGTAAAACATGGTATTTATTTTTCTTTTAAAAAGAAAGTTATGGCTTATAAAGGAAGCTGAAACTCAAATAATAGTCACGGCGGCAGAGAAGTACTTTTTGCCGCATACTTAAGAAAAAACATTCCTTTTGTCGTTTAGTAAAAACTATTCGTATAAAAAGATTCCTTTTGAATAAAAGTAAAAGTCAAAAGGGTTTATACACCGTATAAATGAAAGTTGTGTATAAAACCAAATATGCCTCAATGAAAGGAGATTGAGACGAAGTCCTTACAAAGATCTTTTTTTAAATAAAATAGATCTATTGTGTGTATTCATTATAAGTACACATAAATACAGTAAAAATAAAAGATAGGACATAATAATATCATGACATAATTTGAAAGTAGGAGATTAACCCAAAGAATGGAAATTAGGTTAAGAAATTCCCTTACCTTGTGTCCTGTCTTGACTCGACCGTTCATTAACCTCCTGAATAATAAACTAGAGTTAATTTATAATTGCTTGAGAAACTTTTTCAAGTTTTTTATTCCTTTTATATCACTTATTTCCATGTTATGAACATTATATAATTATTTAAGTTAATAACGGTCATCTTGTCGATCTTTGGTACTTGAGTAAAAAAAATAAACTTCTTGTAATTAAAAGTTATTCATGTGGTGAAATATCCATTATATCCAGAATTATATTCATGATATAGATATCATATATCTCATATATATCCAGTATATACATTCATTCATAATATTACATAACATTTAGATGTAAGAAATGAAATTCACCGTTCATGGAGATGGTAAGTCGTACGTACGCATGAACGCTACTTTCATTTCTATTTCGTATTTAATGGAATGAAATCATAATGATATAAAGGTATAATATAATTCCGGTATAATATAGTGTATAATACCATTTAATTCATCCTTTATAAATCCCACATATGGTATTAACGATTCAAATCACTTTGAGGGGGCGGTAGTCCGCACTTCCTAAAATGAAAATATCGCGTTTACCCATAATGGAAATCTTAAATGTATTCCATAAATGAAAAATACAGAAGCTTAAGTAAAACATAAACATATTATATATCATATATAAATATATTGACATCTTAATGGACACCTTTGAAGGTTTTATATGAGTGTTGAACAATCATTGTTTCGTGAGGCAGAAATTCTCCATCCACAGAAACAGTAATTTCTTTAACCATTAGATGTAGGTGTGTGTAAGTGTAGCTCGAATCCTTTTTATAAAAACATCCTAGTATATTGAGGATACTGTTGTTGTTACAAAATAAATGAATAAAAAGAGTTTATGTGGTTGGAGAAGAAAAATAAAATAAAATAACACAAGAGAAGACATTACCTTAAAATCGGGTAACTCTTTTTGATTTGAGCCAAAGGCTTCCTTGGGAAGACTTATACCCAAAGTGAGGCTTCTAAGAGTAAGGGAGGGAAGTTGGGAGAGTATTTGGTCAGAGTTTGGATGAGCCAAATGGCTTGAAAGTTGGAATAAGGTGGTAGAGGTGGGGGCCTTTTATAAGAGGAGAGGAGGGGAACTCTTGGAATGATCGAAATGTTACATTATTATGAAATGATTTTTCGGATTCTAAAGGTCCCACACATATATATTTCGAGGATAAGGTGATAAGGGTTCTAAATATTCTCATACAATAGGATTTGGACAAGTTTAATGCTTAGATTTTATATTATCCTTCCATTTTATTAAAATCGTTAATTAATGAGGTAATCGCTGCATCATCATGGTGTCATAAATAATTTAATTTATTTAATGTATAAAAATTATAAAAAAAATATCATGATGTAGGAAATCTTTTTATCTTTCTAATTAATATTTATAGTCAAAAATATGACTTTTATAACTCTATTTAAATTTTTTTTTTAGTAAAACAACTCTTGTTTGTGACCTTTTTATTTTAACATTAAATAAAAAGTTATTTATGTCCTTTTCCTACCAAAGTGGCTCCATGGGGTCCCCAAGTTGACCCATGGATTTTCTTGGTCGGCCATGACACATCCAATAGAGGTAGGACAAGTGTAAAGGTCATTTCATATTTTTATAATACTATTTTTATCTTAAATTTCACAATTACCTTTAATCGCGATTAATTAAACTTAAAAGTTACTATTCACCAAAAAAAATATTTTAATCCCATTGAACCACATTTTACTTCTTAATGACAACCATGTATGTCGGATTTTTGAAAATAAAATCACAGAAGTGGTAATATTTCATTTAAATGAAAAAATCAGTTATTTAACTACCACTTAGTGGTTTCACTATTCATAAAAAATTGAAGTTTTTCAGAATAATGCCAAAATTTCACCCTAAGCTATAGTTGATATTACAAATTCAAAAATGATGTCTATTTTAAAAAATTCAAAAAATATAAGTTTCATTAATTAATTTTATAATTAATTCCTTTTGTCACAACAAATAGCGTGTTTTTAAGAAACAATATATATCAAAAGATTGACAATTGTTTATGTTCAATTTCAATGTTAAATTAATTCTAATGACACCATTAGATAAAATAGTAAAAATGTATTCTAATTATACTTTAAAACCACTCAATAGTATAAGTTATCACTATAAATTATTTTGATTAAAAAAGTTGTTTTTCAGTTTTTTTCACTATTCATGAAAAATTGAAAGTTCTCAGAAAAATACCAAATTTTCAACATAGGCTAATTTCGATATTACGAATCCAAAAATGAAGTACATTTTGAAATGTAAAATATATATAATTTCAAAAAGTGGTTATTACTATTCATAACTGCTACTTTTATTGGTCGCGGTGTGTTAGAACTCGGGGTTGCGTACAACACACGCTGCTCTATTATTCAAAGAGGAGCGTACAATGGAAGCTTGGGGTGTTAAATTCTCCCCTCCTTCAATAAATTGCATCCTCGCAATTTGAAATTTTTCTTTGAAAATAAAACGTTGAAAATAGAAAATACCTTTGTGTAAAACCCACATCGGAAATAAGGTTAATAAAATTTAGCCTTAATAAGAGGGAAAGGGAAATGAAAAAGTCACCACCCAATTATGATCTCGATTAGGAGAACATTGGTGGAAATTAGAGACATATAATTGGAGAAAAAACGTAAATATTTGTAGGGAGTGATTGTGGTCATCAATCACAAAAAAGTTTCAAATTGAGAGCCTCAAAGCCTTCAATCTATGTTGATTTAAAATATCATCAGTTCAACAAGACATAAGGTATTAGGATAACACATTTTTTGTTTTAATATCCCTTTACTAAAGTTTAAGAATTAATTTATTCATATAATAAGATATAGGTATATATATATTTATGCTTGACAAGTAGAGTTTCAACCTTCAACTAATTTCTACCACAAACTCATCTTTCACTCAAAAAGATAATAGAACTCAAAAATATTATATTTATCCTAATCGTACAAGGTTCAAAATATTAAAACATACCACTTAGATTATGAAAACTATTTTGTAATAACCAGGGACTTCCTGTAGGCTAGTGGTAGGTCATAAAGGCCTGTCGCACTATGGGTGTGGGATCGATTCCTGCAGCATTGTCCGACACGACGGGTTATGCCCCACCCTGCAGGTTGTCCTTTTCCTAAAAGTATAGTATTATAATATTCCAAAAATAATCTTTAGAAATGTTTTAACCTTAAACAATACTATTGAAAGTTCAACTTAATCCATCCCAACCTTTATAGTTATCCAAAATACCTCTGTCCAGACTTTTTCTAAAAGGTCTCAAAATTCCAAAATCAATTGTAACATCAGATTCCCCAAACCAAGTAAAGTTTCTCTTATTGTCACATACTTAAAATATGATTACCTTCATCATATTAATACCTTAATGAAAAAACAAGTACTGTAGTACAATCCTTATATATATCACATTATTCTTATAACCAGAATATAATCCTTGTTTCCAAAAGCACCAATACATTAATTATTCCACTTCAACTGTAGTAACAGCATAATATTGTCCTTGATCCCTTGGCCTTTTCTGAGGTGTGTTTCCCTGATTCTTAGGACATTCATTTTCATAATACCCCATTTCCCTACAATTGTAGCATTGAACATTGATATCCTCTTTCTTTCCCTTGCAATCACGAGTCTGGTGACCTTTTTCTCCACATTTATAACAATCTCCCATTCCCTTTAGGCAAGCACCGGGGTGATTCTTCCCACAATTATCACATAATGGAAAATCCTTCTTTCCCTTTTTCCCTTTATCCATCTCTTGTTCCACCATTCTCTTCTTCTCTTTCTTTACTTTGTTGTCATAAGACTTAGAGAATTCCTTTTTTGTCTTGATAGCACACGAGACAATATCTTCGTATGACGAGAAGGTTTGTGAGACTAATGCTTGACGGAGAAATGGTTTTAACCCATAAAAGAAACGATAAATCTTACCTCTTGGGTTACGTATATAATCTGCAGCATGCCTCGCTAACCTTGTAAAGTTAGCCTCATATTTTTCTACATTCTCATCCTCCTACTGCCTCAGACTCAGAAATTTCCTTTCCATATCTGCTCGATGGTCATGCAGAAAGTATTTTTCAAAGAAAATTTCCTTAAAATCCCTCCACTCCATACTTGATACTTATTCATCTTCCTTTGTGTTTTGAATCAGTGACCACCATTGATCAGCATCTCTAGTGAGGCGGTAGACTGCCATGACAACCTTCTTCCATTCGCTACTCCCCAAGGCGTGGAATATTTTCTCTAAGGATTTTATCGATTGCTCAGCTAATAATGGATTTGTACCCCCATTAAATTTTGGTGGTTGTTTCCTCATGAAGAGGTCTAACATTGATCATCCACGTTGCGGATCAGGGTGCTCCATACGAGTAAGGTTATTATTCATAATCTGAGTGAGTTGTCCCAGTATGGTAATAAGTTGATCAGCACCAGTTGTATCTCCAACTCCACAATAATTATCTTGAGCAGGAGGGAAATCCCTACACGGAGTGCATGCATTGATAGGGTTTCCATTCCTTCCACTAGGTACCATTTCTAAACAATGTCATAAACTAGATTAGTTTATGAATCAAAATACATAATTCCATACTTGTAAAATGCTTAACATAAATTAAACTATTTATGGATATAATCCATAAAAATGTATTCTTTGAGGAAGTATATACTCATAACCCTTCATATTGGTTTGTAAAGAAAATGAGAATTATCCTAATCATATCCCCCAGGAGTGTCGTAACCAAGAGTGCAGCAAGGCCCGTTTTCGTGCACCAGTTCTCGTTCGAGTCTAGCTCAAAGAGGTGTTTTTGGGTTTTACCCCTAGGTACATCTATGCCAGATCCACCTCTACCTGCTCGTATCCAGACAGGGATTTATTTCTCAGAAGACTCACAACATCTCTATAATACCAAAATTCTAGGAAGTTCTTCTATACTAATCCTCAAATTCTATCTTTGGGCTATGTCCTCTAATCAGAGTTTATCTAAATCTAGCTTCCAAGGTTAGTACTAAACTGCATCTGATACCAACTGTAACGCCCCGACCCCGGTTACCCAGAGTCGGTGCATTATTGCGTAACATTGTCATGATCAAAAAAGATCAAGTCTCGAAAGACCGATTAGTTTAGTAGCCTTGTAAAGACTAGATACATTCATAAGTCTTACATTACATCATAAAATAAAACAAAACTACGACAACATCTTTTCTTCATATCCCCTCATACTATCCCTACAGGTCATTCATAATATACTTCTTCACATCCTAGAAAAATTAAAACATTGGAAGGGTTGAGCTCAGATGCTTAGTAAAGAGAACAATATAGCGGAAGCTTTCATAAATAAACTTAAACATTTAAGGCAATGTATAGCTAAAACAAAATCCTTTTAAACTTGAACTTCAACATAACATGGCAAAAGTAAAATGAAATAATGCATTTACTTATTCACATGGATATTCTACTGGTCGAATAACCCCATGCAATATCAATAACCACTTTCATAATGATGGAATGCATAATTCCAGACTATCATAACCACGTAGTCAAGGCCTCGTGCCAAGACCACAAATAAGATTTTGTCAAGGCCTCGTGCCAAGACACTAGTTTGTCTCATGAGACCTACTGATGCATCGAGGAGCTATAGCGGGATCCACCCGTCACGTATTAAGTCCAATTCATTCCTCATATGAATAGGTTTAAACATATCATAAACCATAACATAATCGTATCACATAAAACATGCATAAAGGAAACATAAAATTTCCACATTTCAATCACATGATATTAATAAAACACATTGATATAATAAAAACTTCATCAAAACCATTTTCAATACCAAAATAAAAGAAAAGTAAAACATGGTATTTATTTTTCTTTTAAAAAGAAAGTTATGGCTTATAAAGGAAGTCGAAACTCAAATAATAGTCACGGCGGCGGAGAAGTCGTTTTCGCCGCATACGTAAGAAAAAACATTCCTTTTGTCGTTTAGTAAAAACTCTTCGTATAAAAAGATTCCTTTTTAATAAAAGTAAAAGTCAAATGTTTTTATACACCGTATAAATGAAAGTTGTGTATAAAACCAAATATGCCTCAATGAAAGGAGATTGAGACGAAGTCCTTACAATGATCATTATTTTTTTAATTAAAATAGATCTATTGTGTGTATTCATTATAAGTACACATAAATATAGTACAAATACAAGATAGGACATAATAATATCATGACATAATTTTAAAGTAGGAGATTAACCCAAAGAATGGAAATTAGGTTAAGAAATTCCCTTACCTTGCGTCCTGTCTTGACTCGACCGTTTGTTAACCTCCTGAATAATAAACTAGAGTTAATTTATAATTGCTTAAGAAACTTTTTCAAGTTTTTTATTCCTTTTATATCACTTATTACCATGTTATGAACATTATATAATTATTTAAGTTAATAACGGTCGTCTTGTCGATCTTAGGTACTTGAGTAAAAAAAATAAACTTCTTATAATTAAAAGTTGTTCATGTGGTGAAATATCCATTATATCCAGAATTATATTCATGATATAGATATCATATATCTCATTTATATCCAGTATATACATTCATTCATAATATTACATAACATTTAGAGGTAAGAAATGAAATGCACCGTTCATGGAGACGGTAAGCCGTACGTACGCATGAACGCTACTTTCATTTCTATTTCATATTTAATGGAATGAAATCATAATTATATAAAGGTATAATATAATTCCAGTATAATATAGTGTATAATACCATTTACTTCATCCTTTATACATCCCACATATGGTATTAACGATTCAAATCACTTTGAGGGGGTGATAGTCCGCACTTCCTAAAATGAAAATATCACGTTTACCCATAATGGAAATCTTAAAGGTATGCCATAAATGAAAAATAAAGAAGCTTAAGTAAAACATAAACATATTATATATCATATATAACTATATTGACATCTTAATGGCCACCTTTTAAAGTTTTATATGAGTGTTGAACAATCATCGTTTCGTGAGGCAGAAATTCGCCATCCACAGAAACAGTATGTTCTTTAACCATTAGATGTAATTGTGTGTAAGTTTAGCTTGAATCCTTCTTATAAAAACATCCTAGTATATTGAGGATACTGTTTTTCTTACAAAAGAAATGAATAAAAAGATTTTAGGGGGTTGGAGAAGAAAAATAAAATAAAATAACACAAGAGAAGACATTACCTTAAAATCGGGTAACTCTTTTTGATTTGAGCCAAAGGCTTCCTTGGGAAGACTTCTGCCCACAGTGAGGCTTCTAAGAGTAAGGGAGGTAAGTTGGGAGAGTATTTGGGTAGAGGTTGGCTGAGCCAAATGGCTTGAAAGTGTGAATAAGGTGGTAGAGGTGGGGGCCTATTATAAGAGAAGAGAAGGGGCACTCTTGGAATGATTGAAATGTTACATTATTATTAAATGATTTTTCGGGTTCTAAAGGTCCCACACTTATATATTTTGAGGATAAGGTGATAAGGGTTCGAAATATTCTCATCCAATATGTAACACCTGAGACTTTTATATTATATAAATCATCAAATAAATATTTTTATACACAACACTTGCTTGGCTTGGTTTACACGAAATCGCGACCCTCCTCGATAGCTTGCGTCGTATGCAATACCGGGTTTCACTAAACAACGATATGCTATTAAAATATTATTAAAACTAGCCGTTATGAATAGTAATAACCACTTTTTGAAATTTTGTAAATTTTATTTTTCAAAATGAAATTCATTTTTGGATTCGGAATACCGAAATTAGCCTAGTGTGAAATTTTTGTATTTTTCTGAAAACTTTCAATTTTTGATGAATAGTGAAACCACTAAGTGGTAGGTTAAAAACTGAATTTTGCATAAAACTTAATTTTACCGCTTCTGTGAATGGAATTTCAAAAATCCGACAGACACGGTTGATATCAGTAAGTAAAATGTGGTTCAATGAGATAAAAAATTTTTGGTGAATAGTAACTTTTTACTTTTTTTTACCGCGTTTAATAGTAAATAGGGTAACTAAGGGTAAATATGATATTACTATTACCCTAACACATGTCCTAATTATATTGGATAAGTTTAATTCGACCAAAAACAACCTTATGAATATAATATGACCATTTAGGTCCACTTGGATTAGATTATGACATTTAATATTATTTTATTTAATGAATAGTTAAAATAGTTAAAAATAAAAGTTTAATAACTAAAACATTTTTAATATGGGGTTATACATAAGATAAATTCGATTATGAATATTCATTATAAATATAAAAAGATTTCATACATAATGATATTTTATTTATAATTTTTAGAATTTAAATAAATTTTTTATTTATGACACAATGATGATGCAGTAATTATCTTATTAATGAAATACTGACATAATTGATGTTATAAACACCAAAATAAATGTAATTTGAGACTTTTGATGAATCCCACTAATTTTCTAGGTTAATATGACATGTTAGTATTGATTTAATTAACTTGGTTCGAACTAAGAATTCTGTTATGATTTTCACAAAAATAAATTACTAAATAGTGTCAAAATTGACATAAAATAGTTTTTAAAACAAATATTATATTATTAATTGTTATTTTATTCCTAAAAATCTAAGGTTCGGCCAAATGACTTAGATAATGTTATATATATTAATAATAAACAACTTGGGGTTCTCTTGGCTGCTTATAGTATGTTTATTAACATTATAGTATAAGAACACAAGAAGACATGGTAAAAGTAAAATTATTTAACTTAATGTTAAATCTAAATGATAAGGTTAAAATAGGAACCTAAACTTGTCTAAATTCTATTGGATAAGAGTATTTCTACCAATACCCACCTTAGCTTCGAAATATATCAATTTGGAGCTATTTAAAACCGAACTTGACTTTATAATAAAATAATAGTTTTAGTTTTTCCAAAGGTTCCCCTCTCCTCCCTTATAAAAGGACACCTCCTCCCCCTCTTCCTCACACCACTTTGAGCCTTCTATCTCGGCCAACCCCTGCCAATTCCTCCTATCCAATTCCCTAGAAACATCCTAGAGGTTATGGTCTTCTTCAAAGACCCATTTTAGTGCCCTAAAAGGAGGTCTCAAAGAAGCACTTCAAAGAAGAGGTAATGTCCATTACCGATTCATTCATCTTTATTTCTTCTTCCACTTATTCTTCTTTAGTTGTTTCATTATTAAGTAATAACATCAGTATCACTCATATACTGATATGTTATTATAAGTATGAAACAACCCTATTTCACCATCTATCCATCCTATGGAAAAAGAAATCACCGTGCGTGCGTACGTACGGAATACCGTCTCCACGCCGTGGTGTGATCTATTTTCCACCACCACCTTACTTGGATGGGTATAATGGTGTAAATAATGACTATATATGACTATTATAAAGTGATATTGATTCTAAAATAGTATACATATACTCCAATACAATTCCACGATCATAGGAACGATATCATCACTCGTGCGTACGTATGGAATACCGTCTCCACGATGTGATGCGACTCGTTCTACATGATCTTAATTTCATAATGATTATATAAATGAATTGAATGAATTAATATGATATATATTACACTAATACCATTCTGGAAATGAGGTATCTATAATCTAAAGATAAGAATATGAATTTATTCGACAAAACACGCAAAAAACAAAAAGTTATAAACACCCGAATAACAAGTAGCAATGAAATATTACTACTAAGAAGCTAAGAATATGACCGTATATGATATCATAAAAATAAGTATGATTCTGGAATAAGTCAATAACATTATTTAAATCGTTATACATGAGGTTCGGACACTTACAAATCAAATCGGGCCTAAGGTAAGGGAAATATCACAATCTCACTTTTATCTGAGATTGTTTTTACTTTGGTAATTACTGGGGTGTATTTTATCATCCACATCCATGTTCCCTCAATATTTAATATTATTTCCATCCTTCTACAATAGTTTATATCCAATTTTACCCTTCGGTAAGTTTTTTGTAAAAGATATGAAAGGAATCTTTTGTCGTTTTTCATACGAGGTACTTTTTGACTTTTCTGACAAAAGTACGAAGAATGTTTTATTTAACTTATACGGCATGAATGGATTTTTAAAACATTATTTCCAAGAATCTTCCTTTAAAAGTTTTCAAGTTTATTTTTAATCAACTTCTTTTAGATTATAATTGTATGACATATTAAGAAAGGAAAAGTGTTTTTGAAGAATAAAGGATATTTTCCTCAAGAATTCATTTCAAGTGTTTTATCAAAATTATTTTCCATCTAAGATAATATATGGTTCTGTTTTTATCCCTATTATTACATTGATTTGATTATGTTGTGATGGAAGTATTTTTATGAATTCCTTTATCTTATATGAATTGTTTTATGATGTCATGTTGTTTAAGAATCCCATTTTTATTACATGGGTTATGAAATGATGTATGATTTATGATTTTGTGGAACACATAAGAATGTTATCATTATGAGATGGGTGTGACCTATATCTCCCTCCAATTCATTGGGTAAAGATTTTATATCTCATGAGATAGACATGGATGGAATGGTAGGTTATACCGGTTCAGTGAAACAGGACTGAAACGAGGGTGACTCGGTTCAGAAAGGGACTTTGTCCACTAAGATAGTCTTGGCAATGAGTCTTGACTAACAAGAAATAATTCTTTATGATTATGTGTGTATGCCACAAAGTTTCATGTTTTATGTTATGATTATTGTGATTACATTTCACTGCCATGATTTATCCCATGTTATGAAATTATGATCTCTTTTGCAGGTTAAGATTTCCAAAAGTTGTGTGCTTGTGTATACGATGTGATTGATATTTCTTTTGTTTACCCTTACTGAGAATTTGAGCCCACCCTTCTGTATGTTTTCTTTCCCCAGGTCGGGAAGAAGGTTATTAAGTAAGATTTTCCAAAAGGGGCTATAGATATGATGAAATAAATGAGAGACAGTGTAGACGCTTTATGACCCAGTTGTTTATGTTTCCCAGTTTCTAAAGACACTATACCTATATGGTCCTTTCGTTGTTTTGTTATATGTTGTAATAAGTATGCTTCAATTTTGAAGTATTAACAATGTATGTAAAGTATGGGTCGTTATAGTTGGTATCAGAGGAAAGGTATAGTCAACCTTTGGAAACTAGGATATGAAAGCCTTAGTAAGAACCCTAAGGATAAGTCTAAGAATAGAACACAATCTTAGTGTTTTAGAAATGGCCTTGAATAACCTAGGATAAGACCTTAAGTGTGAAATTTTATTCTTAATTATGTGGTTTTCCTATTATAATTAGTGTTTCTCACACTATTCTTCTTGGTTTTAGTCAATGGTTGGAACCCGAAGGAACCGTGTTAATGCGGAATGCGACGGGCAATGCAATGATTGTCCCCCTGAGCAACCAAACGTTATGGGAGCTGGAATGCAAAATCTTGTATCCATGATCACACAACTTTCTCAAGCTATGAATCATGCAGGACTTCCAAACGAGCAAAGGAAGGAGCAACATTCTGTTGAATCCTTCATGAGACAGCGTCCACCTTCTTTCAGCGGGTCCACTGATCCACTAGTTGCTGAACAATGGATTAGTACTACTAAAAAGATATTTTCAGTTCTTCAATGTTCTGAACATGATAAAGTCATCCTAGCAGTGTATCGTTTGGAAGGAGATGCTGATCAATGGTGGAATCTTATTAAGAATACGAGGCAAAAGGATGAAATTGAGTCCATGGAATGGGAATAGTTCAAGAAATTATTTTTCAATAAGTACTTCCCTCATATCCTCCGAACAAAGATGGAGAAAGAGTTTCTTGAACTAAAGAAAAAGGATGATGAATCTGTTGGTACCTATGAAGAAAATTTTACAAGACTTGCAAAGTATGCTTCTGGTATTATTATCCAACCTGAGAGTAAGATCGATCAATTCTTTAGTGGCTTAAAACCAAGTCTTCGAAGGGCGTTAGCCATAAGGGACTTCAATAGCTACGAGGAAATCGTTCGATGTGCTCTCAAAGTCGAGATGGAGATTGGAGTAACCCATCAGTCATATGGGTTTGATAAGAAGAGGAGAATGGAATTCAAAGGAAAATCTAAAGAGCATACTGAAAAGAAGATGAGCTTTCCCTTATGCTCAAAGTGTGGAAAGAAACATGGAGGGAGTTGTCTTAAAGGGACAAGTAAATGTTTCAAATGTGGAAAGGAAGGTCATCGGGCATTTGAATTCCGCGATTATGGGAAGAAGATGTCTAATGATGCAAACAAAGGAAGGGATACACAGAATGAACCTACTACACTTCAATGTTTCAAGTGCAAGGAGATGGGGCATTATGCCAACAAATGCCCTAATCCAAGGGTTGATGATGATGGTAGACGTCAACAAACTCTTAAGGCTAAAGACAAAGGAAAGTCACATGCAATTTCTATCAGCGATGTGCAGTACGATAACGATGTGGTGAAAGGTACAATTACCATCCACTCTAAAGTAGAAAATGTTTTATTTGATTCTGGATCCACCTACTCTTTTATTTCTAAAGAATTTTCTAAGGGTATCACCGTATTACCTCAACAATTAGATGTTGAGTTAGCTGTGACAACACCTAATGGCACAACATTCGCATCAAAAGTTTATAATTCTTCTCCGATCGAAGTTTGTGGGAAAGTGCTTCCTGCAAATCTTGTGATCCTTCCTATAGTGGAATTTGATGTGATTCTTGGCATGGATTGGCGTTCTTTATATGGAGCTCATATCAATTGCCAAATAAGGGAAGTCACATTTCATATTCCAGATCAATCTATGATCGTCTATCAATGCAAGGATGAACATAACCTTCCAGTGGAAATTTCTTCTATCTTATGGGTCTTGATTCCACTAAATGAAGGTTATTTATCTCAAATGGTTGGTGAGAAACTCACGATTAAGAATATACCCATTATACGGGAGTTTGATGATGTCTTTCCGGAGGAATTACTGGGACTTCCACCAAATCGTGAAGTTGAGTTCTCAATAGAACTCGTACCGGGTGCTTTGCCTATTTCAAAGAAACCTTATAGAATGGCCCCAATTGAGTTGCAGGAATTGAAGAAGAAACTCCAAGAGAATCTTGATAAAGGATTCATACGCCCTAGTGCATCACCTTGGGGAGCACCTGTTCTATTTGTTAAGAAGAAATATGGATCAATGAGACTCTGCATTGATTATCGAGAACTTAACAAGATCACT
Organism: Viscum album; assembly: GCA_963277665.1. Lineage (NCBI taxonomy): Eukaryota > Viridiplantae > Streptophyta > Magnoliopsida > Santalales > Viscaceae > Viscum > Viscum album. The sequence goes on along the minus strand of OY728130.1, from coordinate 478,227,922 downwards.
ATCAAGAACAAATACCCTCTCCCGCGCATTGATGACCTATTTGACCAACTACGCGGAGCTCAATAATTTTCCAAGATTGATCTTCATTCAGGGTATCATCAATTAAGGGCCAAACAGGAGGATATACCAAAGACGACTTTCCGTAAAAGGTATGGACACTATGAATTTATAGTGATGCCATTTGGTCTTACTAATGCCCCTGCTATCTTCATGGATCTGATGAATAGAGTCTTTAGAGACTATCTTGATCAATTTGTGGTAGTCTTTATAGACGATATTATTGTCTATTCAAAGAGAAAGGAAGAACATGAAGATCACTTGAGAATTATATTGAAGACCCTGAGAAAGGAGAAGCTTTATGCCAAATTTACCAAGTGTGAATTTTGGCTTCAAAAAGTTGCATTTTTGGGTCACATAATCTCAAAAGAGGGGATATCCGTGGATGCAGCAAAAACAGAGGTTATCAAAAGATGGTCGAGACCAACAACAGTAACTGAGATCCGAAGTTTTCTTGGTTTGGCTGGATATTATCGACGTTTTGTGAAAGATTTTTCACGATTATCTAATCCACTCACCAAGTTGACTCGGAAAGGAGTTAAGTTTGTCTGGATGGAAGAATGTGAAGAGAATTTCAAGGAGTTGAAAAGAAGGTTATCCAGTGCACCTGTGCTCACACTGCCTTGTAGTGGATAAAGGTTTTTGATCTACAGTGATGCATCCAAGAAGGGATTGGGGTGTGTTCTTATGCAAAATGATATGGTGATAGCTTATGCATCATGAGAGTTGAAAATCCATGAGCAAAATTACCCAACACATGATTTGGAGTTATCTGCGGTAATCTTTGCATTAAATATTTGGAGGCATTACCTTTTATAGTGAAAGGTGTGATATTTATACTGATCATAAAAGTTTAAAGTATATTTTCACACAAAAGGAGATGAATATGCGTCAAAGAAGATGGTTGGAGCTGATTAAAGATTACGACTGCTCAATCCATTACCACCCTGGGAAAGAAAACAAGGTGGCAGATGCATTAAGTCGACAAGACCATGCCAGTTTATCCATGATGAGGATCACAAAAGATCCAATATTTATGGATTTACAAAGGATGGATCTTGGAATTATAATGGAAGGGGAAAAATCTTATCTTTATCAAATGAATGTTCAACCATCAATACATGTGAAGATTAAAGAGGCACAGAAAGAAGATATCGAGTTACAAAAGAAGGTGAGAAATGTTCCTGGGTTCAACCTTGATTGTGATGGGATAATAAAGTTCAGGAATCGGGTTTGTGTTCCTCCCATCCCCAATTTAAAGAAGGAGCTGCTGGATAAGGCTCATAGTTCTTCATTCTCAATTAATCCTGGAAGCATGAAGATGTATAGGTTTCTAAAAGAGTACTTCTGGTGGGATGGCATGAAAAGAGATGTTGCTGAATATGTCTCTCGATTCTTGGTTTGTCAACAAGTTAAAGCTGAGAGATAGAAGTCAAAGGGGATGTTACAACCATTACCCATACCCGAATGGAAGTGGGAAAACATCACTATGGACTTTGTCACAGGACTTCTCAAAACATCCAAAGGTAATAATGCTATCTGGGTCATAGTTGATCATCTTACAAAGTCTGCACACTTCATTGCTATTAGAGAGGATTTCTCTCTGGATCAGCTTTCCAGGATATATGTAAAGGAAGTGGTAAGATTTCATGGAGTACCACTTTCTATTATATCTGATCAGGATCCGAGATTTACCTCTAAGTTCTGGCGAAGTCTTCAGCATACTTTGGATACAGAGTTGAGTTTCAGCACTGCTTATCATCCTCATATAGACGGTCAGTCTGAGAGAACAATTCAAACCCTAGAAGATATGTTGAGAGCTTGCTCTATGGATTTCAAAGGAGGTTGGGATCAACACCTACCTTTGGTGGAATTTTCTTATAATAATAGCTTTCACTCTAGTATTCAGATGGCTCCTTATGAAGCTCTCTATGGAAAGAAATGCAGGACTCCAACTTGCTGGGATAAAGTTGGGGAAAGAAATCTATTAGGACCTGATCTCGTTAATGAAATGGCAGAAAAGGTCAGATCTATTCAACAACACATAAGAGCAGCTCAGAGTCGACAGAAAAGTTATGCCGACAACCGAAGAAAAGACCTAGAGTTTAAAGTGGGCGATAAAGTGTTCTTATGAATATCTCCCTGGAAGAGGGTTATGAGATTTGGAAAGAAGGGGAAGTTAAGCCCTAGATATATCGGTCCTTTCAAAATACTGGATCGTGTAGGGAAGGTAGCTTACCGATTGGCACTTCCACCGAATCTCTCTCAATTTCACGATGTGTTCCATGTATCTCTCCTGAGAAAGTACATACCTGATCCTTCACATGTACTCAGCTCAGAAGTTGTACCGCTGGAGCAAGATCTTTCTTATGAAGAACAACCGATAGAGATTCTGGATCATAGCGAAAAAGTCCTACAAAACAAGACCACTCGATTGGTGAAAGTTTTATGGAGGAACCACCAATTAGAAGAAGCTACATGGGAGCTTGAGGATATGATGAGGGAGAGGTATCCTCATCTGTTTGTTACAAAGTGACGAATTTCGAGGGCGAAATTCATTTTAAGGGGGGTAGAATGTAACACCCGAGACTTTTATGTTATATAAATCATCAAATAAATCTTTTTCTACACAACACTTTCTTGGCTTGCTTTACAAGAAATCGCGACCTTCCTCGATAGCTTGCGTCGTACGCAATATCGAGTTTCACTAAACAAAGATATGCTATTAAAATATTATTAAAACTAGCCGTTATGAATAGTAATAAACACATTTTGAAATTTTTTAAAATTTATTTTTCAAAATGGAATTCATTTTTGGATTCAGAATACCGAAATTAGCCTAGGGTGAAATTTTGATATTTTTCTGAAAACTTTCAATTTTTGATGAATAGTGAAACCACTAAGTGGTAGGTTAAAAACTGAATTTTGCATAAAACTTAATTTTACCGCTTCTGTGAATGGAATTTCGAAAATTCGACAGACACAGTTGATATCAGTAAGTAAAATGTGGTTCAATGAGATAAAAATAATTTTTTGGTGAATAGTAACTTTTTACTTTTTTTTACCGCGGTTAATAGTAAATAGGGTAACTAAGGATAAATATGATATTACTATTACCCTAACACATGTCCTAATTCTATTGGATAAGTGTAATTCGACCAAAAACAACCTTATGAATGTAATATGACCATTTAGGTCTACTTGGATTAGATTATGACATTTAATATTATTTTATTTAATGAATAGTTAAAATAGTTAAAAATCAAAGTTTAATAACTAAAACATTTTTAATATGGGGTTATACATAAGATAAATTCGATTATAAATATTCATTAGAAAGCTAAAAATATTTCCTACATAATGATAATTTATTTATAATTTTTAGACTTTAAATAAATTTATTTATTTATGACACAATGATGATGCAGTAATTATCTTATTATTGAAATATTGACATAATTGATGTTATAGACACAAAAATAAATGTAATTTGAGACTTTTTATTAATCCCACTAATTTTATAGGTTAATATGACATGTTAGTATTGATTTAATTAACTTGGTTCGAACTAATAATTCTGTTATGATTTTCACAAAAATCAATTACTAAATAGTGTCAAAATTGACATAAATTAGTTTTTAAAACAAATATTATATTATTAATTGTTATTTTATTCCTAAAAACCTAAGGTTCGGCCAAATGACTTAGATAAGGTTATATATATTAATAATAAACAGATTGGGGTTCACTTGGCTTCTTATAGTAAGTTTATTAACATTATAGTATAAGAACACAAGAAGACATAGTAAAAGTAAAATTATTTAACTTAATGTTAAATCTAAATGATAAGGTTAAAAAAGGAACCTAAACTTGTCTAAATTCTATTGGATAAAAGGATTTCGACCCATCCCCACCTTAGCTTCGAAATATATCAATTTGGAGCTATTTAAAACCGAACATGACTTTATAATAAAATAATAGTTTTAGTTATTCCAAAGGTGCCCCTCTCCTCCCTTATAAAAGGACACCTCCTCCCCCTCTTCCTCACACCACTTTGAGCCTTCTAGCTCGGCCAACCCCTGCCAATTCCTCCTCTACACTTCCCTAGAAGCATCCTAGAGGTTCTGGTCTTCTTCAAAGACGCATTTTAGTGCCCTAAAAGGAGGTCTCAAAGAAGCACTTCAAAGAAGAGGTAATGTCCATTACCGATTCTTTCATCTTTATTTTTACTTCCACTTCTTCTTCTTTAGTTGTTTCATTATGAAGTAATAACATCAGTATCACTCATATACTGATATGTTATTATAAGTATGAAACAACCCTATTTCACCATCTATCCATCCTACGGAAAAAGAAATCACCGCGCGTGCGTACGTACGGAATACCGTCTCCACGCCGTGGTGTGATCTATTTTCCACCACCACCTTACTTGGATGGGTATAATGGTGTAAATAATGACTATATATGACTATTATAAAGTGATATTTATTCTGAAATAGTATACATATACTCCAATACAATTCCACGATCATAGGAACGATATCATCACTCGTGCGTACGTACGGAATACCGTCTGCACGATGTGATGTGACTCGTTCTACATGATCTTCATTTCATAATAATTATATAAATGAATTGAATGAATTAATATGATATATATTACACTAATACCATTCTGGAAATGAGGTATCTATAACCTAAAGAGAAGAATATGAATTTATTCGACAAAACACGCATAAAAACAAAAAGTTATAAACACCCGAATAACAAGTAGCAATGAAATATTACTACTAAGAAGCTAATAATATGATCCTATATGATATCATAAAAATAAGTATGATTCTGTAATAAGTCAATAACATTATTTAAATCATTATACAGGAGGTTTGGACACTTACAAATCAAGTCGGACCTATGGTAAGGGAAATATCACAATCTCACTTTTATCCGAGATTGTTTTTACTTTGGTAATTACTGGGGTGTATTTTATCATCCACATCCATGTTCCCTCAATATGTAATATTATTTCCATCCTTATACAATATTTTATATCCAATTTTACCCTTCGGTAAGTTTTTTGTAAAAGATATGAAAGGAATCTTTTGTCGTTTTTCGTACGAGGTACTTTTTGACTTTTCCGACAAATGTACGAAGAATGTTTTATTTAAATTATACGGCATGAATGGATTTTTAAAACATTATTTCCAAGAATCTTCCTTTAAAAGTTTTCATGTTTATTTTTAATCAACTTCTTTTAGTTTATAATTGTATGACATATTAAGAAAGGAAAGTGTTTTTGAAGAAGAAAGGATATTTTCCTCAAGAATTCATTTCAAGTGTTTTATCAAAATTATTTTCCATATCAGATAATATAGGCTTCTGTTTTTATCCCTATTATTACATTTATTTGATTATGTTGTGATGGAAGTATTTTTATGAATTCCTTTATCTTATATGAATTGTTTTATGATGTCATGTTGTTTAAGAATCCCATTTTTATTACATGGGTTATGAAATGATGTGTGATTTATGATTTTGTGGCACACATAAGAATGGTATCATTATGTGATGGTTGGGACCTATATCTCCCTCCAATGAATTGGGTAAAGATTTTATATCTCATGAGATTGACATGGCTGGAATGGTAGGTTATACTGGTTCAGTGAAACAGGACTGAAATGAGGGTGACTCGGTTCAGAAAGGGACTTTGTCCACTAAGATAGTCTTGGCAATGACTCTTGACTAACAAGAAATGATTCTCTATGATTATGTGTGTATGCCACAAAGTTTCATGTTTTTTGTTATGATTATTGTGATTACATTTCACTTCCATGATTTATCCCATGTTATGAAATTATGATCTCTTTTGCTGGTTAAGATTTCCAAAAGTTATGTGCTTGTGTATACGATGTGATTGATATTTCTTTTGTTTACCCTTACTGAGAATTTGAGCTCACCCTTTTGTATGTTTTCTTTCCCCAGTTCAGGAAGAAGGTTATTAAGTAAGATATGCCAAAAGGGACTATAGATATGATGAAATAAATGGGAGACAGTGTAGATGCTTTATGAACCAGTTGTTTATGTTTCCCAGTTTCTAAAGACACTATACCTATACGGTCCTTTCGTGGTTTTCTTATATGTTGTAATAAGTATGATTCAATTTTTAAGTATTAACAATGTATGTAAAGTATGGGTCGTTATACAATAGGCTTTGTACAAGTGTAATGCTTAGAGTTTACATTATCCTTCCATTTTATTAAAATCGTTAATTAATGAGGTAATCGCTGCATCATCATGGTGTCATAAATAATTTTATTTATTTAATGTATAAAAATTATAAAAAAAATATCATGATGTAGGAAATATTTTTATCTTTCTAATTAATATATATAGTAAAAAATATGACTTGTATAACCCCATTTAAAAATTGTTTTAGTAAAACAACTCTTGTTCGTGACCTTTTTGTTTTAACATTAAATAAAAAGTTATTTATGTCCTTTTCCTACCAAAGTGGCTCCATGGGGTCCCCAAGTTGACCCATGGATTGTCTTGGTCGGCCATGACACATCCAATAGAGGTAGGACAAGTGTAAAGGTCATTTCATATTTTTATAATACTATTTTTACCTTATATTTCATAATTACCTTTAATCGTGATTAATTAAACTTAAAAGTTACTATTCACCAAAAAAAATTATTTTAATCCCATTGAACCACATTTTACTTCCTAATGACAACCATGTATGTCGGATTTTTGAAAATCAAATCATAAAAGTGTTAATATTTCAGTTAAATGAAAAAAAATCAGTTATTTAACTACCACTTAGTGGTTTCACTATTCATCAAAAATTGATGTTTTTCAGAATAATGCCAAAATTTCAACCTAAGCTATAATTGATATTACAAATTCAAAAATGATGTCTATTTTAAATTTTTCCAAAAATATAAGTTGCATTAATTAATTTTATAATTAATTCCTGTTGTCACAACAAATAGCGTGTTTTTAAGAAACAATATATATCAAAAGATTGACAATTGTTTTTGTCCAATTTCAATGTTAAATTAATTCTAATGACCACCATTGGATAAAATAGTAAAAATATATTCTAATTATACTTTGAAACCACTCAATATTATAAGTTATCACTACAAATCATTTTGATTAAAAAAGTTTTTTTTAAGTATTTTTCACTATTCATAAAAAATTGGAAGTTCTCAGAAAAATACCAAATTTTCAACATAGGCTAATTTCGATATTACGAATCCAAAAATGAAGTCCATTTTGAAATTTAAAATATATATAATTTCAAAAAGTGGTTATTACTATTCATAACTGCTACTTTTATTGGTCACGGTGTGTTAGAACTAGAGGTTGTGCACAACACACGTTGCTCTATTATTCAAAGAGGAGCGTACCATGGAAGCTTGGGGTGTTACAATTAATGTCATCAATCACCTTTGCTTGTTCTTTAATATTCAGATTTAAATTCACTATGTCTCATTAGTTATCTAGGTTGACTGATTGATATTCTAATTATTTTTTTATTCATTTAGTATTAGTTTTTAATTTACACACATATTCAAAATATTATTTCAAAAAACCAATAATCTTTCAATTTTTCTTTCTTTGAACATGGAGCTCTTCATTATCCCCCCTCAATTTCCACCATCATACCGACAAAACATTCATGTTCATTTTATTCATTCATTTTTTATTTTTTATTTTAAACAATATCCATAATAGGATATTTTTCTTCTAACGTAAACTTTTCTCAAATTCCTATAAATAATTTTATTCATTGTACTCTTCCTTTCCCACAAAACTCTTATTCTAAAACTTATTTCCAAATGAATTTGCCAGTTTGAAGTCACTTTTTGGAGGGAACCTCCTTAATGGATTATGTAGAATTTATTTTTCACCTTAACCATAATTAAACAACCTTGTATTCCTTTCTAGAATGTGACAAACATTATGACATTGAAAATATGTCATGTTTGGATTCACTTCAAATCAACTCTTACTCTATTGAATTTTATTTACATAAGTGATTCAAACAAATCAATCACATCTTCTTCCTCATTTCTAGGTCACATCCTTTTGTTTATTAATGATTCTTAAATCAATTTATTTATACCATATTTCATTCAAATATTTTATTTGGTAAATACAAGTGAATTTGGAATTTTTTTAGAGGTTTTTGGGATTGTTAATGGTTGGTGTATGGTTAGGGCAAACCGTGTGGGTATCCATAGGAAACTGTGCACCTTGTTGGAGTATTAGAAGAGGGTTCATGATTGGGTGCATAGTTAGTCCAAACCATGTGGGATTCCCTTCAAACCATGAAACTTTGTAGAGAGGTATTTATTTATAGGTTTTAAAATTGTGTAGCTCCTCTAGTATCCTATAAAAGGGCGTGCAGTTGGCACACAGTTTTCTAAACAATGGAGAAATACTCTCTAGTATAAATTAATTAATATGAATTTTAATTTTTTTAGACAAAAAACACATAGGTTTTTTCTCATTATTCGTTTGGAATAATAGGATCTCAATTATGAGACTCCACTTAGATATTTTGGTTTTTTTGTTCCTCCTAGTGATTGAATTCAATGGATCCTTAGGTTTTGGATCTACTCTTTCAAAGGTATGTGTTAATTTTTTATCATTATTCATTTCTCTTCTAGATCTTCTCTTCTCTCATCGAACAAAACCATAGATCAATTATTTTGATACTATACTTAATTGTTTTTACTTGATCTAATTGGTTTTCTTATAGATCTACTGTGGAATTGGTATTTATTTTTTATATCTAAATTTTTGAATTTTGTTTCTAGGACCCCCTCTTGGGTGGTTCTATCCCTTCATCTCTTTAATTATGGATCCCTTGTTGGGTGTTTACTGATAACATGAATTGAGGTAGGTGGTTTCATAATGTAGTCTCTACTAATTGAAAATGTTGTTTCTTATTTGAATTGAAATGTATTTTAAATTTATTTACAGGGAATTAATTTAGATTCATAATAAATTTTTTCTAATGGCATTGTGTGTTATAGAACCCATTTGACAGAAAATGATTTTTAATTCAAATTAAATATTTGAAGAATGATTTTGAAAATTATTCTGAAGAAATTAAGGAATTAATTTTTTAGGGATTTTAAATGAAAATAATTATTTTGAAAGGCATGAGTTTGTGAAAAACATTTGATGATGGCTGCTAAAATGAAATAGATTTTTTGAAAACATGATTTGGCATTTATTGAACAATGATCGATAAAACTGATTTTAAAGGGTTTATTTTCCTATTTATTGATTTCTTTAAAGTACATAGGATCCTAGGAAGTTATGTTGGTATTCCAGGACAAGGAAACTACAAATTATGTACCTAGAAATGTATTGGTGATAAAACTACAAACTAAAAATTGATGAGGTCATGGCATTCATTCATTGGGGTGGACTCTTATGCCACCTATGACTAAGTTCTAGGGAATTTTGTACACCAAGATTCATATTTCACCGAGAAGTATAAGGATCCTTGAGCCTTTATATAACTAACCCTCGAGCTTATAAAAATGGTACTAGAAATGAAATTGATTTATACATTCTAGTGTTCATGAAATGATTTATTCATGCCTATTTTGATTAATAATTTTATTCATGCATGTTTTGATGGAAATTCTTGTTTTTACCTATTTTATAATTTACACTGAAATAATTTAAAAAAATATATTATGAATTTTATAAAATATTATCATCTAATGTTTTATTTAAAATTAAACATATTGGTTTGTGTGATATTGGTTCTCTATGGAATGGTTTATGGGATCCTACTGGGATAGTTTTTCTCACACCCTATATATGTCTTTGGTCAAATGTAGACTTTATTTTTCAAGATCCATAAAAAGGAAAAGAACATTGAAGGTGGTGGGTGTTGTTGATAGTGAAACCTTGGGAGTTGTTAGTGACAAGAAGACTATGTGATCCACCTATTATGAGGACATCTTACTGGGGAAATTCTTTTTGGTTTATGTGATGCTTCAGATTGCTGTTTTATATCAGATTATGTACATGTTTATTTTTGTATCACATTTTTCTTGTTGACTGCATTAAAATAAAAACTATTTATTATTATTATTATTTTATTTTATATTTCATGGTTATTATTGAGGAAAAATAATTCCTTTTATCCATTCATGATTCCCTTTCACTTGTATCCATCCCAAAGGGATGAGTAACACCATTTATTCTATTTCAGGGCCAACTTGGGTACTAGTTTGGTGGGTTATCCAGGTTGGTTCATGAAAAATTGGTATCAAATAGAATTTTGTTTCTTTTTCTGAATGTTAGTATCCAGTTTGTGTGACTCAATACACCAATAATTTTATTGAAATTTCTTATTTTTAACTTGAGGTAGTTTAAAATGATAAACTAAAGGCCTTGTGATTTCATATGGTCCTCTTATCAGAAATATAGTCTTAGGTATTTTTGTTGAATTTTACCCTATATATTTGGATAGGTATCTGATGGTGAAAATTGGTATATCAAGTAATTAAGGGTTTAACTAGGGTTCTTTCTATTCATAGTGGTAACTTTCATGGTTTTCTTAGGGGGATATAATAAATGAGCCTCGTAGTGGAAACTTTGGTGGTGGTCCTCAGTAGAAAAAATCCTCTAGATTATCTAAAATGACTAGAAAAAGACAGTTGACTTGTCTCCAATGTGGACATATTGGGAACATGAAGTGTGATTTCATATAATCACTAAATATTTGAATCTCATGTAGATATTCAAGACAATTGAATATTTTATATATTTTTTTACTGCACCATGTAGTGGAATAGGTTTTTCAGTACTAAGAAGAACTACGATAGAGTCAGATGCATCAAAAATAATAGGGTTCTAGGAATAAGTAGTAGAAATAATGTTACTTCACATAGTGGATTATTCCCATGTGTGAACTCTTTAGGGTCATGTGATAGTTAGAGTATCCATTTATATTTATTTATATCTAGTGAATACTTTATTCAATACATGTTTCACTCATTCATTCATATCAATCTACATCATGGGCATGTTGGATCTTCTAGAAAATTTTGTGCCTTATATGATGAAGATTATATCGCCTCTTAGAATGAAGTGGGAGTAGGGTCACTAATATGCCCTTATGATTTATTCTTATATGATATCAATATCATATCGGATTTTTTGGTTCTTGAATGAATCCCCTATATTCTATTATCAGAATAGACTAGTTGGTTATACATAAGGCTCGAATTAACTATTTTCATTGATGGGTGTCCTTTAATTCCCCTGATTGGGAGTTTTTTTGATTTCTTGGGAGAATGGGATCTGAGGTCTGGTAGAGCTATAACTCCTTTTTAGAGTTGGGTAGGATGAGATCCTTGAATTATATTGAACTATAGTAGGATTCCTCTTATAGTGAACTTCCTCAGGTAGATGTTAGTTTCCGAAAAAGTTTATGTGAAACTTTTTTATTCTTCTACCAGAGAGAGGGGTGGAGTTCTCTTTCGACTAGATGTTGAATAATTATCTAGTATCTATTTACACATACCATATGAAACCTTATTAAGTGAATTAACTAATGAATCAATTGGATAACTTGATGTCCAAAGGATTCATTCGACCCAGTGTGTCTCCTTGGGAAGCATTGGTGTTTTTTACTAATAAATTCGATGTAAACCTTTTATTATTTGTGGATTACTGAAATCTCAATCAGCTTAGGGTTAAGAAACATTACCCATTAGCCCATATTAATGATTTATTTGATAAAATTAAAGGGTATATGGGGTTATCTAAGATTTAACTTTGGTCTGGTTACTACTATCTTAGGATCAAGAAGTTAAATATTCAAAAGACCACATTTAGGATAATGTATGATCAAAATGAGTATCTTGTTATTCCATTTGTCCTGAACAATGATCATGTTGTTTTTATGTAAATGATAAATATATTTTTGCACAAGTATCATGAATCTTTCATTGTTATATTCGTGGATGACATTTTTGTAAATTCAAAACCCAAGAAGGATCATGTACTTCATTTGAGATAAATTATGGATATCTTGATTAATAACCAACTTTATATCAAGCTGTTAAAGTAAATAATATTGATTTTGGAGGTTAATTTATTGGGGAATGTGTTCTTAGAACATTATATCTTAGTTGATTATAAAAAGTTTAAAGATTTCATGTCATGGGAGGAACCACTAGATGAATTTTATATTTGGAGATTCTTAGGTTTTTTAGGGTATTATCATCGATTTTTGAAATATTTATCAAAGATGTATTCTCCATTGACTGATATCACTTATAAGTGAGTGAAGTTAATTTGGGGTTTTAAATATAATATTTACTTATAAAATTTGATACCTTGTTTGACTTAATCTCCTATTCTAACTCTTCTTGAGGATGGGTATGGATACATGGTCTTTTGTGATACTTATGGCTCATGTTTGTGTTATGTTATTATATAGGGTGGTCACTTAGTATATTATGGTTATCATCATCTTTTTACACATGTTAATAAATATCCCACACGTGATCTATAATAATCATTAATGATGTACACCCTTAATAATTTGAATCACTTCCTTTTCATGTAATGGTTTACCATTTAATATGATCTCAAGAGCTTTAGTTATATCATTTCACATAAATATTTGAATCTCGGACATAGGTGGTGGGTGTAGTACCTATAATATTTTGACTTTGAGATTATATAAACCCTTGGGAATTGGAAAGTTGGTTTTTATTCTCTTACAAATATGTTTTCATCCCAAGTTGTGAAGGAATCATTAGAGGAGTGGAATCTCATGGGACACTTTTCTCCCTTTCACTTTGGGGTCTGGGAGGATGAAACTGGGATTATTCTATAAGTTCTTTATTTACCATCCTGTATCCCTAATATTATCCTCTTAGAGAAGTAGCTTGATTATGAGTTTTATGGTTTCATTAATTCTGTATATTGTGTGGAGACCATTGGTGAATGGTCTCTATCTCTAGAGGTAATTCTTTTCTTCGAGAACTATTATATAATTTTGTGAACAACAAGAATGGTTGTGATGTGGTATTTTCATCATTATTTATGGTAAGTTCGCCCATGCATGAATATGATGTTTTATGATATGATTAGTTGATTCAATTGTCCAGAAATGAAACAAGACATCATTGATTCTATTTCCAATCATTATATATGTCAGTGGTTCAAGCCTGATTATCAAAAACCTTTAGGTTTGAATCAACCTCTTATATTATGGAATTGGACATAGGATGATATATCAATGTTTTTTTTATTTAACACGTACTTATTGAGGAAATAATTCAATTTTTGTAGTGATTGTATGATTGACCAAATCAAATCACTTTATTCCTATTCATGATACCACCAAAGTTAAGGATTTAGAATATTTTTAAATGAAAGGTATTTTTATATTTCATATAGTTCCATCTACCATTATTTCCTATAAGGATAAATATTTCACAAAAAAAAATTGAGAGTCCTCGAAGAGGTTATGGGATCCGAGTTCAATTTTGGAATAGTGTACCATCCTCATATGGATGTTGAGATAAAATGACCTATAAATATTCTTTCATACATGCCTCATGATTGTGTCCTTCACTTTTAAGGATAATGGGATTTCAATTTATGAATTTTTGAGTTTTTATATTATAATATATACCATTAGTCCATTAAAATGGAATTTTTTGAGGCCTTATATGTTCAGTCATGTAAATCTTCACTCTATTGGTCAAACATTGGTGAAGCTTACCTGGTGGGACCTAACATGTTCCAGGAGATGATAGTGATGATCAAAATGATTTATAATAGGTTTTAATTTGATTCAAGATTATATAAATCTTATGTGGATCATTGTTTATGTAATTTATATTTCTTGGTTAGTGACTGGGTGTTCTTGATAATTTCACCTCGGTTAGGGTACTAGCTGCTTAGAAAACAAGAGAAGTTGGCACCAAGATATGTATGACCATTTGGGGTTGTTGATCATACTGGAAAGTTGGAATACCATTTGAAATTTCCACCATAAATTACTTTGATATATAATGTGTTTCATGTGTCTTAGCTTAATATATATATTTTCAACCCATATCATGTGGTGAGTTTGGAAGACATTGATTTAGAACTTGATATGACTGTGACTGAGTTTTCGGTTCAGATTGTTGGTTCTCAAGTGAAGATGTTTTAGAATAAGTATATTTTCTTTGTCTAGGTTTTATGGAAGTATGTTCCAGATGCACATGATATGTGGTATAATGATACAATTATGAGGGAGTTGTGGAAATATCTTTGTGTGGACAAACCTTCTTGACAAGGATTCTTGGGGGCATAAATAAATATAGTGGGGTGAATTATTAAATCTCAATATTTGTTTTAGGTACTTAAATATTTTATTTTGAAGTTTTTTTGTATATTTTCTTTGGTAAGTTTGGATAAATTATTGAAATTTTTAACAGTTTTTGGCTCTCCAAATAGTTGGCATGTGGTTAGGGACTACTATTCAGGTCTCCCTAAGAAACTGTGCACCTTGTGTTGGAGTCCCCGAGGAGGTTGCATGGTTAGGCGCAAAATTAGTCCAAACTAGGTGTCCTTACCTTCAAAAAATATGACTTAGGATAGATACATTTATTATGTTTGGAACATAGTTTTTCAAACCATGTGGCCAAACTATACAGCTCCTCCAGTGGCCCATAAAGGGGTGCAAGTTTTTCCACACCTTTCAGCCAAATCATGCATTCCAAATTAACTAATATGAATTTTTATTTCAAGATTTCTAAAAAAATATTTTTTCCACATTCTTCTTTTGATAGAATATGTTCTCATCCAAGAATAATACACTTAGAGATATTGGATATTCCTTTCCTCTTAATGATCAATTTTGATGGATCCTTGGGTGTTGGATCTAATTTTTCAAATGTATTTGTCCATTATTTTTATTCATAATTATTCATCTAGATTTAGACTTCTCTCCATGAATGGAACCATATATCGAGATTTTTTGGGATAAATCACAGGTTTATTCCATTATCTAATTGGGTTTCTTATAGATCTTCCATGGAATTTGGATTTATCATCAATGTCTTGATATTTGAATTGTGTTTCTTCGACCCCCATTTGGTTGGTCTCATCCCTTCATCTCTCTAATTATGAATCCATTTTTGGGTGTTTTCTGATTCCATGAATTTATGTATGTGGTTTCATAATGTATTCTTTATCAATTGAAACCATTATTTCATGTTTAAAATTAAATGAATTTTAAATTTATTTCCAAATCATGAATTGATATTCTTGATAACTTTTTTTAAAAATGGAATAGAGTGTGATTCAACCACCTTGGAAATTTCTTTTAAGATAAAGTGTTAATTATTAGAAAATAATTTTAATTTAAATGAGTGTTTTGAGGAATGATTTTTATGATGATTCTTGAAAAATTAAGTTTTGAAATTTTTTACAAATTTGAAAGAAAATAATTATTTTAAAATTCATGGGTTTTGATGAAAACCATTTTACAATGATTTTTGAAATGAAATGGCCTGATTAAAAATGTGATTTGGGAATACTTGAACCATAATTGATGAAACTGATTTTTGATGAATTGTTTCCCCCTTGATTGATTTCTTTAAAGAACATGGGGTTCTAGGTTATTATGTGGGTAGCCTAGGACAAGCATGCTAGGCATGTATTTTCTCTACCTAGAAATGGATTTATGATGATAAAGAAACCTAAACTTCGATGAGAATTGGGAGTTAATGCATTGGGGTACAATCATATTCCCCCTAGGCATGAGATCTTGGGAAGTGTTCACCCCATGATCCATTTTTCACAAAGATGTGCGAGGATCCTTGAGCCTTAATCAAACTAACCCTAGGTCTTATAACCATGGTACTAGGATTGAAAATTATTTATTCAAGACATTATGTATAAAATGATTCATTCATGCCTATTTTTATCAAGGTGTTAATTCATACATATTTTTATAAATATTTTTTTTTTCTATTTTATACTTTCCATTAAAATGGTTTGAAAATCATGTCTTATTATGAATTATGAAAAATATTACCATGTCATGTTTTATTTAAAATTAATAATACTTTGATTATTTTATATGGATTTTAAATGGAAATATTAGTGTCAACCTATGGTTATAGTGTTTATCACACCCTACATATAACTTTTGTTGTATATAGACTTTCTTTTTCCAGATCCATGAAAAAGAAAAGTATTTTTTAGAGGTGTTGGGTGTTCTTAATAGTAGAACCTTGGGATTTGGTAGTGAGAAGGGGACTGTGTGATCCAAATATTACTTGGAGATATTATTGGTGATGTTGCCATTGGTTTATTTGATGTTTAGGATTATTTGTTATCTCAAATTATGTAATTTACTATTTTTTACGCACTTTTCTCTAGTCCCCTCTATTGGCATATCGACTATTGTTTTGGTTTCACATCTACTACCTTTGTATTGTTTGGTTATTATTATGGAGAAATGGTTCCCCTTAAACATTCTTGATTCCCAGGAACTAGTCATCATCCAATGGGGATCAGGATCAGCCTTCAGGTCGTGTCATGGATAACTTAGGTACCATTTTAGTGAGTTTCCAAGGCCGGTTTGTGACACTCCACCTTTAATGATGTTAATTTTTTCAATAGATTTAATATTTACCTCCTTATTTGAGTAACTTGATGCTCCCTCTAACCTAACATGAATTTTATATCCAACCATGATGGTTTGAAAATCATCCAATGAAGGATCTACCATATTTCCATCTTCAATTCATAATACCTTTAGATTATAAATTGGTGGAAGTCTTTGTATCAACATATTTATAATATTAATATTATTTATATCATCATGAAGTCCCAAAATATATTCAAAAAAATCAATGATTAAATTCAATAATCCATCAATATTTTCATTAGGGAACAATTTTTGGTCAAAAACATATTATAAATCACTGAAATATTTTCCTCCTTAATGTTATTTTCACCTTTATATATATTGTCCAATTTATCCCACATGGCCTTATCACTAGTGAAACTGATAACATTAATGTATATATTGTTTGATAGATCTCTAGAAAGAGTATTTTGAGATTTGTTATCAATATAAAACATATTCACATAAACTTATGTCATGGATAGTTTGAAAACATTACTCATGTGTATCCCATATTTAGAATATAAGAAAACATTAAGCCATAGAGACCATAAATGTGATCTCATATGATTATATTAGATTCCATAATTGAACCCATAAAACAGAGGTACCACTTTTTATTTAATAGTTTTAACCATACTAATGAGCTTCATATGAAAAATCTAATGCTTATAAACTCATATTTGATACCACTTATTACAACCCAATATGCCCTGAGAGGGGGGTGAATCGAGGTGTAAATTTTTTCTCATATTAAATTGGATCTTTTTACAATGTTAGAAGGAACTCATTAAACCTATAAAGTTTAATTGAACATCCACCACAATTAAAAATGGAAAAATTAAAATAAATCACAATAATTATACTTTATTCATCACTAAGGGATACTTCAAAGGAGCACTCACTGATGATGTGTTGATGCACCCAAATCAACTAAGATTAATTAGTATGATTGATACAACTTTTGTTCATGATAACTCTATCCCAAGCTCACTTCCTTTATAATAAATTTAATGGAATAGTGAACATATCCCCTTAAAACACTTCCCGCAAAATCCTACTTCACACACTACTTTGAATAGTGTCCTTTTAGTTTATCGACATGTAGGTTTCTTCCATACTATCAAGAATGTGTAATTTGATATATATCATGAAGATCAGAATATAATAAATTATTTAAGTCCAAATGCACAAGAAGAATCTCGTTTGGTACTCTTGATCTCCAAATGTATTTATTCTCAATATTAGATACAAATGTTGACTTCCATCTAGGTTTTTTCCCAAAACCCTCTCTCACAAAATTTATCAATTTTATGAATTTTATATTCCCTAGAATGATAATTATTTATGAATAAATTTGGTTTGATAATAATCATATTTCATGAATAATTTTTCTTAATTTGAATGGATTATGATTCAAGAGTGATCTTTCTTTCTATGAATGGTTCTCACACCATAAAAAAAATTATTTTCTATGAATGCTTCCACTAACTGCAAACATTTTTTCTTCATTAATGTGGTTATAAACTCCCTATAAACGTCATTTTATTTCTTATTAAATATATAATGAGATTATTATTGTGTTATTTATTTCAAATGTTCTCTGGAAATATCTTTATGCACAATATTATGTGTATTCCCTTCACATATACCCAATTTCTATAAATTTTCCTTTATGGTAAATAAAAATCACTTTATACTAATTATAAATGGTGTTTTATTCATATCCTTTTTATAAGATCCTCTTTTATAGTTCACACACTATTGTTTTATTCCCATCATACAAACAACTTTCTTTATGTTTTTTATAAATCCTTTAATGGACCATGAAACTCCTATGTGAAAACATTCCTTTACTCTACATTTTTTCTAAACTTCACCGATTACACCAAATACAAAAATAAATCAAGAATATTGACTCCCTAAAAATTTTATTATTCATGCCAAATCTTTATATAAGATCCAAACATTGTTTTCAACTTAAAAAGTATATTCAAAAGTATGATCTTTGTAAACCATCTCCCTTTATCTTCAAAATACTTTTTTATTCTAGTATGGTGATCAAAAAAGTGGATTGAAAAAAAGCACAACATACCCATTATATTTATCAACCATGTAACTGCATCCTCTAATATCCATAATGCTCCAGAATATGACTTAGATTCTATCAACCTTCTACCTAGATAAATTTATTTCCAATAAAAACAAGGGATTCTCTTATTCTATCTTTATATAACATGGATTGTATACATAGGTTAAATATTTTATAATTATGGAATTTCCCTTTATCCTATGAATTATCCATTTATTTATGTTTCAAAAATCACAAACACTTTTTCCTTAAATATTATTTTCTTTGTCTAAGGAAGTTTATTTTCTTAAATCATAACGTGCTTTTGTGTGTTATTCTTAATGTTCCTTATCTAATATTAATCATATTTTATGTTTTTAAAAGCTTGAAAAAGTTGTTCACATTATTTTCAAAAAGCATGAGAGTCTTTCTCTCTAGAAATCACTTCACATCATGTAATCTCTAGATGTTTCGATGTATCGACATATTTTAAAATCATCAAATGCATGGGTTATTTATATGAAAAAATCCCACCAGACATCTCCTCCTCCAATAGTCATATTCTTCCTTGAATTTTGGAGGGACATGTACACGTGTCACTTAAACAATGGTTAGAAACAGATTGTATGACATTGTTTCATGTAAGAAAACATTCTTGAGTTTAAGAAACTTATGTAAACAAGGATCAGGTAAAGTAGGAACCATATCTTAAGAAAAATAAGTAACCTTAACAGGTATGAATAATAAGATTTTTAATATAGTGGAAAATAAAGTCTAAATATGTATACAAACAGAGTCTGTAAGAATACAAATTCGGAGTCTGAATTTGGATAGAAAGAGGTGTCAACTACCTGAAAATCATGTTAATATTTAAGAAGATAAATTAACTTATAGAAATAAAATAATCTTTAAGGAAAACGTGTTTGTGATTTTCAAAACATAAATGAATGGATAAGTTATATGATATCTTATTGACTTAAAAAAATATTTATCCTAAGTAATTCTTGACATAAAATACAATTATTATTATATCCCATAACATGCATAGATTTAAATATCAATTTCTAAATAACCAAATTTATATTTACTCAGTCATATTAAATAAAATAGATAATTTTCATCAATCTCTTAAATTGTCCCACCAATCCTCCCATGATATTTATTTTCCCTTTAAAAACAAAATATTTATTAAAATAAGTATTATTTGTTAAATAAATATTATATTCACTAAAATCATTAATAAATATTTATTTTAATATTCATATCACTAAATAAATATTTATATTTATTTATTCACTAAATTTTTGAATACATATTTATTTATTTATTACCATGTGAATAGTAAACCAAAGATAAAATTCAACTCACATATTCAAAACTTGAGTATCTAATGATTAAATTTTTAAATCAACAATAATTGAATAATTATTATTATAAAATCTGTGGATAATATTTATTCTTAATATTAAATTAAATATAATTTAATGATATATTGTATAAAGTTTGTGTTTAACCATCAAGGCCATTTTCTCAGTAAAATTAGGTGAATTTACATTTTAAGTATAAGTTCAGCATATAGAAACATGTTAATGTACCCATAGAAAATTAAGTTAATGTCACAATTACAACAACATTACTATAAATTATATTGGGTAATATAATCCCATTTCTTGATATCACATCAAGTGGGGTGCATACTAGTTTCATCACACCATGTTTTTGATTTATATTTCTTTGATTTTACGAAAATGAACTTGTTGATGAACAACTATGGATATGGATTTAATTAGAAATTTATATTTCATTAAAATGGATAAATATATCTTTTTACAGTAACTTGGAAGTCAAAATACTTTGTGGACTTATTTATTTAAATTTATACTACTTATGGAACACCTAGTGTATGTTACCTCACTACAAGAATATATCATTAGGGATTTAATCCAAACATCAAATTACATGATTCATGATATAAATTAATAATAATATCAAGTATAATAACTAATATATACATTAAAATATATTAATATACAATTACACATAAACATGTGGAATTCCCATTAGAGGGTATTTCATCATAACCTCCCTTTTTGGAGATTACAAAGTGTGAAATTCATGAGAATAAGTCCCAACTTCTTATGAGACCCCAAAACCTGATAGTAAAACAATATTTATGCCCCAAAAAGACAATGTTATCTAGAACATAGTAAATATGTTTAAGATTATTTTCATAACATTTCTAGGTTCTCATTATGATGGGGAACTATTATAACCTTATGATGTGAAAAATAATCTAAATAAAATTATCACATCATTTATATATAGAAGAAACATCATCATGTGATAATATATGTATAAATTTTCTAGTATTTTAAAGGAAAATGTCAATTGGTTCTAGTGTACCAACTCCAACAAACTTCTACATACAATATATCCAACTCCCAACAACTTTTTGTACACTAGTTATCACATCATATTCATTATTATACTGAGATAAATCTTTAGTCAATGGGTCTACCACATTCTTCTCTATGGTATCTATTCTTACTATGATTATACTCTTTGAGAAAAAAAACCACAATATGTGATACTCCTAAAGTATATTACTCTCTTGTTGATGTGACATGTGATCCTTCACTGAAATCACTGCTATAACAAGTAGTGAGTTGGTATAGTATCCCAAATTCTTTTTAATAATTATTGAAATCTTGGTTAAGATACTCCTTTCCTTGATAAAAGTAGATTTTATTTACCTTGACACCAAGATTATTCTCTACTTCATACTTATATTTTGTACAATTATAAAATTAATAAGACCTATACCTCATTAATTATATATCTATATCTCTTATATTGGTTAGTAAAAGTAATAAGGTAAGGGTACCCACCTCTATAATCTACTAGAAAAGGTCCAGACACATCTATATAAACTAATTGTAGAAGGTATAAACCTCTTTCATGTTTTCCACTAAATTAATCATTTCCATTTTTCATTATAAATAAGTATGTCATATATTTATGGAGTTTATTTTTAAATAATCTAATTATCATTCTTTATATATATTTTTCAAATGCCTCTTATTTATATGACAAAGCTAGTGATTCCATAACTAGGTGTGATAAGAGTCATGTGAAATTGATTCCTTTTCTATTTCCAAGAATTATTTTCATATTCCATTTACTAAATACCATTATTAAAATGTGTTATCCTATAACATATTATATATTTATAAAAATCTCAAATTGTATTTATAAACATGAAATAAAATCTATCCATGTCAAAAATGGACACAAAAATTGTGTTCCTAGTTACACTAGGAACATAATAACAATTCATTAAAAATAGAACCAATATAGTAAGAAATGTGATATTGTAATCCCCAATAGCCAATATAGTTAGTATTTCTCCATTAACATATCAAAGATAGACCTCACCTATGGTAATCTTATAGAATATACTTGGTTCATATAGTTTTATACAATTGTGAGAACAAAAAGTTCTATCTAATAACTAATATCTTGATTTAGAAATATTACACTCAATATTGAATGTACATGAAGATTTACCTTTCTAATTTACTAAGGAACAATTATTATTCAAGTATTCTTTCTTCTTATAAGAAAAATACACTACATTATACTCTTTATCAACTCTCTATACCTTTATTATTTTGTAAGGGTGGTGGGAAGGTTCCTTATAATTATATGTTTCTTTTACCTTTTCACCTTTAATTTTCTCTTATTCATAATAAGGATAGAATATTTTTCATGATTCATGTATTTATATACTTATATAATTATATTAAAGTGCTTTTGGGTTATATTATCTATATAGTTAGTATTAAAATTTATAATAAAACTTAAGAAACAATGATAAAGTGAGGTAAGTATAAGGATTTTGAACAATTACTTTGGTAGATTGAATAACAAAATTTTAAAATGGTCAATGAAGCCAATAAACTTTACTGCTTTTAGCCTAGTTGTAACATCTTCTTCTAGTTTTCACATAAATAGTTTCTTTAGGATTTCATAACTCTTATCTTGATTTCTCCTTATATAGATTATATAAATGGTATGGCATAGTGTATGTATCAATGTCTTCATGAAGCATCTAAAACTCACTTATCACAAATTATAATATGATGCATTATAAATACAATGAATCTTCAAAATGTATCTAAAAGATGTTTTTCAACTCATAACTTTCTTCCTTATAGGGATTAGAAGGCACTGGGGAATCCGATATATAAAATTATTGCTCATTGGGTAATACAATAAATAAGTTTCTACGCCATTCCTAAAAGTTTTCACTGGTCAAGAGATTATCTTTCTCTAAGATGGATTAGAGGAATAGTGATGTGGTCAAATGGATTTCTATTTTATATAATAAAAATAATATTTATTACTTTATCTTATTAATAACTATAATGTAATAAATTAATTTTATTGGCCTCCTGATATTTTATCAAGTACCAAAAATCCTTACCACTGGATTTGGAATATCCTATCACTTGGATATTCAACTAGAAAGGATCCAAATTTCCTTTATTATAACCTACACTATGTCCATGAAAATTAATCTAAGGTATTAAGGAAGGCTTTAATTTTCAATTACATTAACTCATAATTCCATGATATGTGGAGTAGGCTCCCCAAACCAAAAATCCTATTCTCATATTTCTTCAATGATTGCCTCCAAATTGTATCACATAGGCAATAGTTATTACCATGAAAACTAATTTGGTTAATTCAACTAACTATCTTTGTTAATACAATCCAATAATTGAAAAGTGTCTCTAATTATGGCCTCAACTAAATTTTAACTATGGTTGTATCTTAACTTAGAATATTGAATACATTTTTATCTTACTATTTTAATTTGAGGGATTTTGTTTAACATTTTCATAAATATTATTTATTTTAATATTTAAAAGATTCTTAATAATATGTTTAATTTACATAATTAATTAAACATATCTGATAAAATAATTCTTGAGTAATAATTTTTTTTATTTCATATGAACATGATGAATAGTTAATTTACTTTATGCGATCTCATTTTGTCAACAAAATAAACCATGCATCACATAAATAAATAAATAATCATTCACTAAAAAATAAATAAATAAGTGATGTCATTATGAGATTTTAACTACTGGTTATTTTATCGAACAGAGATAAACTCTCTATGACCCCATGGAAAATAACTCCTTGATCACATGCCTAGATTGAGTTTTAGCTTTCCACCATTAACATGTGTATCTCTTTAGTGGGTTTCACCTCAACTCATGTCTCGATCTATATCTTATCACTGGAAGTTACATCCTTTACAAATGTTTATTAACTCGTAGGTGAGAGATAGCATGAGTTTATGGTTACATAAAATAAACCTTGTGAAAGTATATCCATGCATAATAAAGGATGAAGGGATGATTCCCATATCATTATATTTAATTTTATAATAAATTATCAAATAAAACCATAAAATATAATTAAATTAAATAGTCATATCTCATACATAGGTTATTCAAACTCATGATCAATCATGATATGAAACTAATATGAATTTAGACTTTCATTAATTTATTTAAATTCAATATAATTAAGATACATTTACTGGAATTGATGAATTAATCTATAAATTAATTAACTAATTAATTCTTTATCTTGATATTATGTCTTAACATTACTTGAGATATAATAAGATTTCATATCTGGTATTATTTTAAATATATTAAATAATTTAAATTTAAAATAACTAAGTACAATGTGTTTACTGACAAAGACACGTAGTGTGTACCATTTACATCAAATTAAATCCAATACATGAGTTTAATAAATACATGGTGTGTACACTAGAGGTTAAATGGTCTGTACATGTTACGTTAGATTAAATAAATTTATGAAATTTAATTCATACATAGTGTGTAATATCACTCGACATGTCATGCCGCTCGTATTACGTGTGGTATTTTTCATGTACTATGTAGTTACATGACATGTATTCTCACACGGCATGTCACGATTTACACGGTGTGTAGTTATGTGGGTCGGGTCATTTAGTATACTCGATGTGTATGACCATAAAACATGTCATAAATAGAGGCATCATGTATTGTTGGTGATGTGTATTAAGTACACATCATATATGATAACCATTAAATTTATTGTAATTATGGAATCTATATGGATAATAATTATTAAGAATTTATATCCACACGACATGTCAAAAATCACTCAGCACATACCCGGTGTAGAATGACACATGTCACATGGTATGTATAGTACACATTGTGTAGTTAGTGTCTCACTTTAATTATCTTTGTGTTAACCCACACTAAATACTATTCTCAACATGTACCTTGCATGAGTTTTCATGTGTTATACAGTGTGTACATCTAGCTATAGGTCATGTAATCCATGTTTGTCCAAGATTGTCAGATGGAAATTAATGCACAATAAATAATGAAATCATGTAGTTGACTACACGGCATTTTATGATTTACCTAGGGTTAAGAGCATGTGGGGTTACACAATTTATATTCAAACTAAATATTGTGTAAGCCCTATAAAATTGGGTGTCTCATTAGAAATAAATATGCAATGTTCAATGACACTGCATACCAATACGCATAACTTTCCAGGAATATAATGGCATGCACCTAGTGTGGTTGACTATAGTTACATGGTGTGTAATTTACCATTACACATTGTATATCAATGTCATGCAACTAGAATGTATGGCACCTCCATATGGTATCTTTGAGAGTTATACATGTGTTGTTTACATTTTCTTATCCACATATATTTAGATGAATGTGTTATCTTGATTATTGTATTAAGAATAAAATTGAAAAATTGAAAAACTATAAAACAAACACAGAAATTGATCAAAAAAATAATAATTAATTATATATTAAAATGTCACCATTTTGATACTTATTGAAGGTTTTGGGGCACAATGAAAGAAGTGGGGGAGTGACTAGTATTGGATTATTATAAAATTTGATGGAAAATCCTAAGGAATAAGATGAAAACAACCCTGGAATATCCTAGATATCATATTTCAAAATTAATTTATAGTTAGCTTAAAAGAATAATTAACTTTAATCTGATAATTCTTTTCAATAAATTTTTATATCATTCTTCTCATGCAGTTTCTATAATGGAGAATCCAAAATATAATTTCTATAGTTGTATCTAAATGTGTTCCATGAATCGGCGAACAATGTTCTTGGAATTATAACTACTATCAAAGAGAAACCAAGAGATTTACATCATTTTTCATTGATAACAATAATGGTTTATCTTCCTTTCTATTTGTTATTGAGAGGGAGTGATGAGGGTTTTCTATCTTTGTCTTAAGAAAATTCTATTGAGTTTCTTCATTGCACACAAGAAATGTAATACGGTAAAATCATATATGTTAGAATATATAATTAAGGTTAATATTTGATAATTGTGGGATGGACCTTTATCAAATACTGATTATAAATAATTCTCCATAGCAAATATTATAATTATTATTGTTATTATTATTATTATTATTATTATTATTATTATATCTCCTGATAAAAATAAAATTAAATATAATTTTTTTGGTAAATTAATTAATATTTTTTAAACGATATAAATAAGATATATCATTTACATTGAAACCTTAATTTGACTCGTCAATCCTCCCATTAAATTTATCAAACCTTGAATACTATGATTTTTATTCAAATAAATAGAATCCATTCAATAAATAAATAAATATTATATTTAGTAAAGTCATGAATAAATGTTTATTTTAAAATTCATGTAACTAAATAAATATTTATATTAATAAATTCACTATAATGGTAAATAAATATGTATTTATTTATTAACTTTTGATTAATAAACAAGAGATAAAATTCCACTCACATATTCTAACCTCAAATGTCTCATGATTAAATTTCTATGATCAATAATAATTGAATAATTATTATTCCACAATCCAAGAATAATATTAATTCTTAATATTAAATTTAATAGAATTTAATGAGATTATAGATAAAATTAGTGAAGGTTTAGAGAATAGTGGAAGCATCGGATGGGGCATGCCCAACTCTGATTTTTGTCTTAATCAATGATTAATCCAAGATTTTTATGATGATAACAATCATGATCAAAGAAATTTAATCAAATATTAATTGATGATCGAACACTGGAACCAATATGCATGGTTATTGCATATTATTTATAATTAATTTAAACAACTAGGAATTACTTTACGATGAATTCTTTCTTCACTTATGGATCTGACAACACCTTTACATCATACCATCATTTCATTGTAAGAATAAAGAGTATATTATCAATATTTGAAATCCAAAAATGTTCCATGAACCTCCAAACATCGTCTTAGGAATCTCTAGTAGCTAATGTGGTAGATCATAATTCTTGTGTCATTCACCTTTGATCACCCTGAGAATTAGTAGAAGAATAATTCTCTTTGATCTCTCAAGACTCAAGAGTGGTGGTGTTGGAGGATTGCTTTTTTGTTCTTGAGAGTGTTATTAGATAAAAACCTCTCTACGGTATCAAGAGAGATCTTTACAGATGATGTTGTACACATCAAAATAAATGGAAACCCTTAAGAAAATAAATTTATTGGGTTTATATACCTCTAGGGTTAGAAAATTATAATTGAACAAGTTCCCATTTATTATTTCATTAATCCTTATTGAACCCCATGTCTATAATAATAATAATATTATTATTATTATAACTTGATATGTGAAAATCTAGTGAACTAAATTAAATATTATTTATTTAAATAATACTTAATATATATTATTTCTCACCGAACTATTAAACTCGGTATGTCATTCCATCATAATAGTTATTGAACTGTGAATAATGATAATATATTTGTTAAATACATATCACTGTATTATTTTCAAATAAATAAATAAATATTATATTCACTAAATATAAAATATTTATTTATTAAATATTATGCTCACAAAATATTCTCTTGAATATCTAGTGAGGGAATATATGTGTTCAAGAAAACATGAATAATTATTAAACTACATTTGTAAATATTATTTATTTAACTTTTAATATAAAAAATAATATTACAATTTAATTGAAGTTCTGGATACACTTAGTGTATGAACCTCTAGGATTTTTCTCAATGGAATTAAGAGAAGTATCCCAAAGTCCAAGGTTAGCATCTAGAAACACACCAAGTTACCCATAGAGAAAAAATTTAAAATCGCAACGACATAAAACCTTATATAAACACTTACCATGTAATATAATACCTTTATCACGATATCTATAATCAAGCATATTGCACACTGGTTCCATTAACCTATGTGCTCAATGTCTTTATATTTGACTTTCAAAAAACTAAACATGCATACATAACACTATAGAGATGGATTTATTTAGGCTATATAATTGTTATTAAATAATGAAAATGGAAAATCCTTTCTCTCATTATTCATTAATAAAGTATTACTTGTGACACACCCAACATATCCCACTTCACCATAAACATCTATCATCACAATTTACATCAATAAAAAATATTGCAAGACTCATAATATCCATTAATAATAATCTTAAAGTCTTAGGAACAATACACACATCCATAGATAGGAACATATAATGACACATATAAATGTTGTTTTCCTACTGGAGATTTGCATTCTCGTAATCTCTTATACTGGAAATTACAAAGGGTGTAGACCATGAGAATGTGCCTAAAGTCCTATGAGTCTATACCCCTAATAGTATGTATTATTTGTTTCCATCAAATGTTTTCTTTAATATATATAACATGTAATTTAAAAACAATTTCATTTCACTTTTAGGTTCTCATAATTGTGGGGAACCACTATGACCATTTAATGTGATAGTTACTCTTAGAACATTATCTCATGTTATGTTACGCAGAATAACAATCACGATATGATAATGAGATTATTAATTTTCAAAAATATGAATACAAGTAATTGTAAAGTACACAGAAGTTATTTCTAGTGCCCAAAATCCAACAACCTCCCACTTGCAGTAGATCCAACTGCTAACAACCTTCAATTCACTAGCTCTAACATAATATCCATTCTTCTACTAAGATTATTCTTTAGTAAAGGGGTCTATAAAATTTTCTTAAATAAGAATTATACTTACTGAAACTTCACCACTCTGAGAAAAATGCCTCAAGAGGTGATACTTCCTTTGTATATTCCTTATTCACTACCACAAAACAAGGCAACGAAAGCACTACATTTTATCAACGCTGAGTAGAAAGCGCTGATAAAGGGGTGGGCCTTTATCAGCTCTAGATAAAAGCACTGATAAAGGTGTACCCTTTATCAGTGTTTTTCTTAGTGCTCATAAATGGTAAATTTATCACTACTATTATTAGCGATAATAAAAGTTTTTAATACAAAATATTTTTAATTTTTATAAAATTATTATATTTATATTCAAAAGTAATGTTTATTAGTATACCTTAAATAAAAATCAAATTTTTATAATTAATATATTTTTTTTAATAATTCAAGTATATATATATAATTTTTTAATTGAAAGAAGTATTTCTCAGATTATAATTATATATATATAATTAAATAATATTAAGATTATAATAAATTACATTAAATAATTGATATATTTATTATATTTGTTATATTTATTATATTTATTATATTTACTAAATTTATTAGAGATTTATTAGATTTGTATTTATTAGATTTATTAGATTAATTTATTATATTTTTAGATTTATTGGATTAATTCATTAAATTTATTATATTTGTTATATTTAATATATTTGTTTTAATTGTTTTATTTATAAATATATAATATTTTTAATTATATATATATATATTTATTTATTTATAATTAAAATTATTGAATATATGTGTGTTTTAAAATGAATTTCGTTAATGAATATATTGATCATGCTTATATGTTATGTATCATGCATAAATTTTCATTTATACATTACATCACGTTGTCCATTGATGTGGTATATTGATTAATTCATAATGTTACCCATATGAACTATATATGTTCTAAAAATGTACTTATAAAATTACATTAAATATATTTAAATAATAAATATATATTTTTATATTTTTATTGATATATATAAATACATTCCAAATACATTTATAATTACAATTATAACTATATATATAAATAATTATAAAATTATACATATAATATTATAATGTTATTAATATATATATATATATATTAACAACTATATAAAAATATTTATAAATATATACTATTTATATTTATAATTATAACTATAAATATACATATATATATTTGTGTGTATGTGTGTGTGTGTAAATAATTATAGAATTATACTAAATATATTTATTATGATACTTATAAAGTTATAAATATATAATTAAATAGATATATTTATAAATATATACAAATATTTATAAATAAATACAAATAAATTTATATGTATTTAAATAATTATTAATTTATAGAAAATTTATTTATTATTTCATATATAATATGTTATATATAATTAAATATATATATATATATATATATTTATAAATATATTTATAAATATTTATACAAAGATTGATAAATAAATACAAATGTTATTTATAGTTATAAATAAATATAGTTATATTTAAATAATTTTAAAATTATAATAAATATATTAATTATATATATTAAAAAAATTATAAATATTGGATATATAAATTTGTTATAATTTTATAATTATTTAAATAAATATATATTTATTTATTTATAATTATATTTATAAATATATATATATTTCATATAAATATTTATAAAATTAGAAGAAATATAGTTATATATATCTATAATCTTTTAAATATATATAATTAATATATTTAATTTATATATTTTTATGATTATAAATATAATATGTATATTTCTTATAATTTTATAATAACTTAAATAATAAGTATAAATAAATATATATTTATTTATAGTTATAATTATTAATAAATAAATATATACTTATCCTATATATCATTTTAAATAAATATATAATAATATAAATAAATTATTAAAATTATACTTTATCAGTGCTTTTTTAGCGCTGATAAAAGATGTCTTCATTAGCACTATAATTTAAACGATGATAAAGGCCTATCTTTATTAGCAATTTTAACTATCACTGATTAAGGTTCCAGTAGGTTTTATAAAAGAACCCTAATAGGTTCCTCCTCCCCCACTCCCTTTCAATCCTTCATAGAAGCTAACCCTCGCACCGTCGAGCCCTCCTCCATCGTCGAGCCCTCCTCCTCCTCCTCTGCCACCAAGGACTCCTCCTCCTCCTCCACGGCCACTGACTCATCCTCTTTAGCCACCATCGCGGACTCCTCCTCCTACTCCTTTTCCTTCTCCACCTCCTATTTGCACAGCCCCCATGTCCACCTGATCTATTCTGATGCGCCCTCCTCATCTGATGACCGTCCCGGCAGCCTCCTCTACAGTGCACAGATTCCCCCCAGTGAGTCTCTTTTACTATTTCTGGGGTTTCCATAGAGTGTTTATGGTTTGTCTAAACCATTATATTGGTTGATTTAGGTAATTATATTTCATTCTATTTATTTGTGACTTTATTTTCTGCTAGATGTTTAATACATTATTTTTAATTAGAAAAATGTAGTATATGTTATCTAAATTTGATTGGTCAAAGATTTTCCTTGATCACATTCAAGTTTCCTTTGACATAATGGTTTTATTTTAATAATTCAATGATAATTTTTTTCAAAATTGTGTTTAATTTATTCTAAATTCTTAATAAAATGGAAATGATGGTTTTGTTGAAGATAAATTATGTGTTTATAGTTTATTAGAAAAATGAAATTTTATAAAGTGGGGTAATTCTTGGTTTAGGGGTTTTCTATATTATTAAATGAGTGTGTGTTTTATTTAAGGAATTATTTAATGACTTCCATAGATTTATTGTGGGTTTTTTGGTGTTATTGGTGTATTCCTTTAAGTTTATGCTATTTTCAAACAGTTTTAAATAGGTATTTTTAAAAGTATGGTTACTATATATATATTAAAGGCTTGTTTGGAACTTTATAAAAGGGGTATTTATTTAGTTACTTTTCACCCCTTGATGAGACCTACAATAGGGTTTGGTGTGATGCTTTTTTTCTTGGTCAAGTTTAAAATATCTATAAGTTCATTCTTTGAAAGTTCACTTGGGAGATCTTAGATAAAAAGCAGTTCACTAGCACCATTGAATTATCAGTTTAGAAAGATCAATTCAGTTAAGTGGAAGTGTAGAAGTTGGATATATCAGTTCACTTATATTATCGTTTTCAATTTAATTAATGTTCAATGAATCCTTAAAATGTTAGGTTACTGCATACAAGTAGCTAGATGGTTCCTTCACTGAATGTTTAGTGAAAGTGCCTCTACTAGAATTTCATAATTTTTAGTTGGATGAATGAGTTCATTTGATGGAGTACAGTGGAATCCAAGTGCGGAAATATCGATGTGGAACGTTCTATGTAACTACTCATGACATAGGTTATGGGTCTAAATAAATGCAGTGAGGTGAACGGTAGGGGAAGCTACTATTATTTGAATGAATATCCAGATGAGTTGGTGGATGTATAAGATGTCCATGAGTTCCATGAACTCTAATGATGATGCATGGGAGTCCCTCCTATAAAATTAAAAATGAATAGTTCATCAATGTCATTTGAGTGAAGTGTATATGGCATGCACCATTCACTAGTGTTGGTGGTCATAAATGAATTTTATACTAGAAATCAATAATTACTCATGCCAAGAGAAGGATGCCTAAACTTTTAAGAGGGGAGTTTTGACTGGATGATTAGTTTAAGACCACTGCAAAGAGTGGTATGAACTACATGTGTAAGTATAGATTCTTGTAGAAATAAATGTAAGAGATGATTTGACCAACACTGATGATTCTGATGTACCGAAATTAGGTGGCTATTGTAAGAGGAGCACACTAATGCACATCCATATTCACATAGGTTGAAATTAAAAAGGCTATGTTCAAAGAACTGGAAGGATTATAGAGGATATGAAATGATCAAAAGATGGTATTAGTGATACATCTTCAAGAAAACTAAGTAGGGTTTTCAAAAATTGACTTTAAATTGTAACTCATGTTCTCTTTTTTTCAATGGAATAAAAATGTGATGTGGTTGTTCTACCATAAAAATTAGATTAATGTATGAATCAAATAATCCTGATATAAAATGATCTTTGTAAATTTTACTTACATGTTTATATATTCTATGTATGATTGTTCGCTTGTATGATCATTTCAATAAGGATACTGAGATGACTAAAACAAGGGGAATCCAAGTTGGAGGAAAAATAGGTGTAGTGTTCAGGGTGTGTGGTCATTGCAATTTTGGTATTTGAAGTCATGATGGATGAAAGTATCAATGGGTAATATGATACATTTGGATATAGTAACACTATGTTGTATAACCATTAGTAAAAACTACTGATGATCTTAAAATTTCCACTTATCCCTAATAAGTGGTATCAAATATTATGTTCCTTTTTTATGTCTCAAAAATTAGTTGTAGTGATCATTGATAGAGCACGAATTTAGAGTTTTTTGTGGAGAAGTTTTTTAAATAATCGAAAGGAGTTTGGCTGGAAGACTATTGGGTTCTAATGATCTGATGGTTTATTAGGTTTTCAGAAATATTTCACTAGAAGATGGTGGTAGTATCATGGGTTTTCCTATATACCAAAATTCTTCATAATGTAGGTGTTGTGTGGAATGTTATGTTCATCTAGAGGCATTCTAGAGCTTTCTGGAAGATTATTTAAGTTTTGGTAGCAGTGGATTAGTGAAATGATTGTGGAAGCGTCTGATATAAGAGTTCATTGGTTCACTACTCCATGATGATATAAATGTTCCATTAGATGGGGATATTATCTTGAATTAGAAAACAATGATCTTTAAGGCTATTATAGTAAGCACATGTATTATCAATGGAACATCAAAGGATCTATTTCACAGAAGCTCAAATTTCAGAGGTTCCTATAACCTGCATCTGGAGGGGTGACTAAATTTGTTTCCTAGTGATTTTCCAAGACCAAATATTGATTCTAGACTTTTTAGTGTGGGTTAAAATCACTGAACTCCCATTGAGTGGGAGTTAGTGTCATGTTTTTTATAATCTTTCATATGTGATGGATCAATATGGACAAAGGATCATAAGTTGTGTGGGGAATTATTTAGAAGAAGATTTACTATAATTAGAGGGTTTTGTTGAAGGGTTTGGGAGTTTCATATGTGGGGGATTCATGGTTATGGGAAGTGTGGACGGTTTTAATCTCTGGAAGTAGGATTATTGGCATATAAGGGATCATATGACTAGAAGAACGAATCTGATGCATGTGTGTCATGAGTGAACTGAAGTGAGATGGAATGAAGAATGAAAAATATTAGTTGTGTGAAGTATTTCTAAAAATAAGTGGTATATTATGCAATATTCATTGGTCATAATATAATTATAGGTTTTAATGGATTCTCTCGTGAAGGCCATTTTACTTCAAAGTAAATTTCACATTGACTTGGGTTGCTTACAAAATTATTTATACTTTTTTTGTCTTGTAAAAAAAATTGTTCATAAACTACTTAGCATGTTATAAAATTGTTTATAAACTAGTTGAGTTGTTTATATAATTTTTTATAAATTTTTTGGTTTGTTTGTACAATTTTTGATAATTTTTTTTATAAAGGTGTTGTCATTTTAGATTTTTGATGGATTTTTTATTGAAATTATTTGGTGTGTGTTCGGAAAGGATAAGGTCCCTTTTAGAAATTGTGAAATGTTTGGGTGTGTGTGTTTTAAACTCAAGGGCTTGTTTGGCACTTTCATATGCTTTGTGTTTTTTACATTCCTAGACTCTAGTTTTAGTCTATGATGCACATCCTTGGATGATTGATGCACCTCTTCTTATTGAACCTCAAAATGGAATAACACAACCGACCTAAATATAATTAATTAAACCAACCTCATTCTAATAAAAAATAGACAGTGAATATTTAAACACACTACCACATCATCGTTTCAATCAAAATCTCCACATCATTAATCCCCCCCCAAGCTTATCATTTACACATTCCACATCGCATATAACTATATGATGAATGAAACCAAACCTATTAAGATTCAATGAGGTTTGTAAGGTATTTCATATATATTTGTACATAGGTTATGAATTCATCACATAAGTTTTAATCACCTATTTGTTTTTTATGTCTAATTCACACACTAGGTTCAAAAAACATTACTACCATACAAATGAGGAAATCCTTAGTGGTGACTACTATAATGTCCAATCTATAAAAGATTTATCGGATATGATACTATCAGAACCCACCCCCATAGGAAATCTAGTGGAGTTAGGAATAAATTATTGTTTGACCCCCCCCCCTAATCCAATATTTAAATGGACATGGGTCAGCTATAATTGGAAATGTAATGATACGGCTCAGACAGGTATCATAACCAACAACTAACCTGACTTTCCACTAACCTAAGAGGTGTTCATGATCCCTACAGGATATCAAAGATCACCTTGGAAAAAGATACAATAAATGTGAAATATTTTACCCCTAAATTAGAGTAAATTAAAAATTATCTTTCTCCTAAAAGCCAGACATATCCCATTAAAAAGTTGAAAATCTAGGAAAATAATAGATATGCAAAAAATAAATAAACAATAAGAAGATATGATAGAAGGAAAATAAAATCCAACTATTGACCAATAAATATTTTTAACTAGACATGTCCCATTACTAAACTCATTGGACCTATTTTGGATAGGTATAAGATATGAGTTCTCATTTTATGTTTTCTTTTCAGTTGGAAATCTCTTCTTCCACACGCCTCTCCTCTGCCATGAATGCACATCCCCCACATGCTAAACAAAACCTTTGTGGTGATTTTTCTCCTCTTACTCATTTATTTACTCTTTTTTTATGTTATTATTGTTTGATATTGATGGTTATGTTGTGAATTGTATGATCAAAACACCCCTTGAAAATCTTGGTCGTTGCTGGTCATTGTTTTCACACTAAATGAATTCCATGTTGGTTGGTTATTTTTGAACATTTGAATATATAAATTGGTAATTTATATATACTTTTCTAATGAATAAATTCCCCAAGATGATAAAAATTATGTGATAACCCCTGAATTTAAAAGCATACTTGAATATGGGATACTTTTTAAAATATGAAATTGTGTTTGTTAGGTTTGTATAGTGTTGTGATTGTGATCACGGTTGTGTGTTTGTATGGTGTTGCGGTTGTTGGAATGACTGGTATGCCATTTGTTTCCATTTTTTAGTTCCTCCACCATTGAATATCAATCCAAACCTTACCCATTTCAATGCCACTGCCACTTTGTTACTAGTGCAATTCCACCAAATCTTAGAAAAACACTTCACTAGAGGACTCTATGGGACCCTTTATAGACACCCTAGTCAAATAACCATAACAACACATGTAATGAATCTTTACACCTATAATAAGTCTATGTAAAATCATACCATCTATTAGGTTAGTACCATAGTTTTTGACTCAAGACATTTTGTTTCTAGAGAAACACTTAAAAATTGGTTTAAACAATGAATATAGATCACATGTGGGATACTAAAACATTCTAGTGAAAGGGATTATCATATCTAGATCCATTGATAGGGTGGTTGGGAGGATGGGTGTGATATACTTTGGTACTGAGTAATCTGTGGAGAGGTAAGGGTATTGTTTACCATAGCAAGTTTCCATTGATTATATTTGGATGATGACCCTAGTTGAACATATTTTGGGTAATTATTTTGTTAAATATTATTATTACTAAATCAAATACGATGAATATGCATAAAGAATGGATTAATACCAATCGGTTAAAAAATAAATATGAAGATGGCGTGGAAGTGTTTATCAAGTTTTCAAAAGATCATGCATATGACTCTTCTCAAATCCATTGTCTGTGTTTACGATGTTCCTATTCAAGAAAAATTAGTCCATATGAGTTGGAAGAACACTTGATTTGTCACTGAATAGATTGAAGTTATACATGTTGGAATAAACATGGGGAAAAATGAATGTAGGTAGTGGATGGTATTGCACTGCATTTTATGGATCATTTGATATGATTACAGGCATGAACGATGAAGAAGATATTATGGAGGATGTGATTACAAATGTGAATGGTGAGGAAGATCATATTGAGTAAATGACAAGGACAGTTGAAGATTAACTTTGTGATTGCCAAAAATTGTTTGAGAAGTTAAATAGCTATTAAAACATGCCATTGTATGCTAGTTGAACTAAATATACCGCATTGTCAGCTAAACGGAAGCTATATAATTTGAAATCAAGAAACTAGTGGAGTGATGCCAGTTTTACGGAACTAAATTCTATCCTAAATGACATGTTCCTAAAATATAATGAGCTCCCAAGCCAAACATACGACGCCAAATGAATGCTACACTCAATGGGTATGATCTCTGAAAGAATACATGCTTTCCCGAATGACTGTATATTATTTTACAAGGACCACAAATCACTTAAAGAATTATCAAAGTGTGGTGATTCTTGATACAAGAAATATGAATCTAGTCCTACAAAATTTGTATGTTACATTCCTATAATTCCAAGGTTTAGGAACCTATATGGAAGTGAGGAGACTGTATAACAATTGATATGGCAGGCAGATATAAGAATTAAATATGGGAAACTACATCACCCTGAAAACTCTATTTAGTGGAAGAGATTTGATAATGAGTATCTTGAATTTGGAAACGAGCTGAGAAACCTTTGTCTTACATTATCTACAGATGAAGTTAATCATTTTGGTTTTCAAAGTAGCAGTCACAGTACATGGCCATTTATGCTGGTAAATTATAACTTACCATCATGGTTATGCATAAAACAAAAATACATCATGTGATCTATTCTTATATCAGGACCAAAACAATTGAGTAATGATATTGATGTTTATTTGGATCCATTGATCGAGTATTTGAAATTATTATGGGATTCAAGAGTTACATTGTATGATGCATACAAAAATGAATATTTCACTTTAAGAGCCATGTTTTATGGGACGATAAATGACTTTCCTGCTTATGGAAACTTTTTAGGATAGAGAATTAAAGGAACACAAGGGTGTCCCATTTACAAACGAGGTACATATTCAATTAGGTTGAAATATTCATTGAAAACGGTGTTTCTAGGACATTGCAGATTTCTACCCTGGTGGCATAAGTACTGACCTTTGACAACGTCATTCAATGGAAGTTTAGAAGAATGTGAATCACCACCTCCACTAATAGGTGATCAATTGTTTGAGAAATTAAAATATGTGGGCACTACTTTTGAAAAAAAAATTCAAAAACACTTATGAAAACCAGTTGGAAAAAGATATTAATTTTTTTGGAATTACAATACTAGAATTTTCTGTATGTCAGAAAATTTCTTGATGTTATGCATGTTGAAAAAAAATGTATGTGATGGGGTCATCAGCACATTGATAAATTAACCCAGCAAAACAAAGGACGGAATTAAGGCTAGGTTGGACATGGTTGACTTGGGAAAACGATAAGAGTTGGCACTAGTGAAGGGTGAAAAATGAACATTTCTTCCTCTTACTGCTTACACTCTTTCCAGGTAGAAGTGATATCAATTTTTCAACTTATTGAATAGTGTAAAGGTTTTATAGGGGTATTCATCAAATATCAAGAACATCGTGTCAATGAGAGATTTAAAGTTAAAGGGTCTGAAATCACATGACTTCCATGTTTTGATGCAAGATCTAATTTCTATATCTTTACATTTCATTTTTTCCATGAATTCCCACTATAAATTAATAAAGCTTTGTTTCTTCTTCAATGTTATATGCAGCAAAGTTATAGACCTGGAGAAATTTCCCACTATGGAAAGAGAAATTTCCGTCATATTATGTGAATTTTAAATGTTCTTCCTGCCGAAATTCTTTGATGTGATGGTACATTTGATGTTTCAATTGGTGAGAGAGATTCGACTATGTGGTCCTGTACATTATAGATGGATGTACCCCACTGAATGGTATATGAATATTTTGAAAGGGTATGTCAAAAAATCAAAG
Source organism: Viscum album (assembly GCA_963277665.1). Taxonomy (NCBI): domain Eukaryota; kingdom Viridiplantae; phylum Streptophyta; class Magnoliopsida; order Santalales; family Viscaceae; genus Viscum; species Viscum album. The sequence goes on along the minus strand of OY728130.1, from coordinate 478,188,960 downwards.
TCAGCCAGAGGGTTGTATTGTAGAGTGATATATTGTTATGGAAGCCATTGAAATCTATACTAAATACCTGTTTGGTGTGGAAAACGTTGTCCTACCAAAATCTCGTCACACCAGGCGACTTAAGGCTAAAGGAATTTCTATAATATAGGTTGGCACAATCAATATTACAGATTAGGATTAGGCCCACATTTACATTTTTCATAATATTTTAGTTGTTGACCCATATGTTCAAACCCACAAATAAATTCGTAGCCATTTGAATCCATATAGGGATGAAAAATTTATATCAGATACACATAGTCAACAGTTTATAGGATGGTTTCAAGACCATGTTTTTAAAAAGTCATATGAAAATCTGGACTCAATTTTAGAACGACTTCAATGGATATCTGGAGGACCAAGTGTGTACGTATTATCTTACAATTCTTATGTAGTTAATAGTTATAGATTCTATACTAATGAATATGATGAAGATAGTACCATACAGAATAGTGGGGTTACACTTGTGGTTGATGTGATGCATGTTTTTGGTGCTAAGGATACAAATTTAATTTTTGTGAATATGTCATACTTTTGCATCATCAAACAAATATGGGAGTTGGATTATACGAAATTCCAAGTGCCGATTTTTCATTGCAAGTGGGTTGATATCAGGGGTGCTATTAACACTACTGGAAAGTTGGTCTTTCCCAACACTTTTATACCAACGGTTCTAGAGAACCGTTGGTATAAGTGTTTTTTACCAATGGTTTGTAAAAATAGTTGGTAAATATTAATTTTGTGAAGGCTTTCTCAATGGTTTGAAGAAACCGTTGGGAAAGCCAAAATGTTTGCCCCCCTTACCAACGGTTTGTAGCAAACTGCTGGTAAAGGCCATTGTTTCCCAATGGTTTTTACAAACCATTGGGAAAAGTCAGGATTTCCCAAAGGTTTTTACAAATTGTTGGGAAAGGTCTCCTCAAATAACCACGATTTCCAAACGCCCCCGCAGCACAGCACAGAACTCCTTTACCCCAATTTCCAGAAGCCCTAGCGCGCAGGTGAACCCTAACCCAAGTTTTTCCATCTGATCGGTTGTGACTCCCCCATCCAGGTTAGTCTCTTTAAACCTCTTACCAAATACAAACATAGAATCCCTCTTCCTCTTATTTCTACATTTATTGCAATATCTATAAAGATCACGTCATTTTTTCCTATTTTAGGGATTTTGGAAAATTTTATGATTCACACTATTTGATATTGAATTAATGACTAATACATGATTGGTAGATGGTTGTGACTAGGGTTGACTTTGATTTCATATATCATTTGTAACTAAACATACGACATACTACCACTAATGTGGTGATTCCACCTAAGAATGGTGGAATTTTCCTAGGATCATGGGGTTTCCTCTTCTTTTGTTCTATAGAGTTTGTAGTGTTGGTTTTTAATGTATTTTATTTTTTTATGCATTTATAGTGGTTATGTATTTGGTTCCTTTGGTCATGAATTTTTGGTGAGTTATTCTTAATTTCTTCTTAGAGATCATTGTATTCATAAAGTGTGCCTAATTTTTTTGTAGGTGGTGTTGACTCACTGAGTGACTATTTGGTTAGGTTTTTATAATACCAACATTCGATTTTTTTAATAATGAAACCTATTTATATTTTAATTATATAAATGACTGGTTTTTAAATATATGTTTATAAAATAGGTAAAATGTTTTCTAAGTGGTTTATTTGGAATTTTACAAAGACAGATCCCATTTTTATTGTATTCTAAAATCTCATAAAACATATTTATACTTAGTGAATCCATTATAAGTTTGGATCCATGTTTGAGAATTGCCAATAATATCCCATAGATTAATACCATTTTTAGATTGTGTACATCTCATTATATTTTTTAATGAGTTCACTTATTCCTTCATTAATGTCTTCCAAGGATGTCTTAGAAATCTAATATCCACTTGAATGTTTTTCCTTGCTTAAATAATGTAATGTATTCTAGGAATAGTCAATTAATTTTTACATTCTAGTAAACCATGTTGATAACCTTCATGATTACATGATCTCATAGGTGGGTGTGGTGAATATGGATATAATTTTAAACATATGTATTGAATTTTGATTTTATCTTCCAGGGTTGCAAATTCTGCAGTTGGGTTTTTTAAGCGATATATAGCAACATTTTAAACCCTTGCTATATATGCCTAATGGTTGTATAGTAGTGGTTTAAACCACAACTATTTCAGGTCAATATTTGTTTTCCATTTTTTGTTTCAGCAGTTGTTTACCATGAAAAAATGTGGTTAGGATATAATGGCGGTTCAAACCACTACTATATCCTTTCCATTCTTTGGTAGGTGAAACCATCGCTAAAACCAAAAACACCACTAAAAACATTCTCTGATGATTCCACACCCCCTGGAAAGCCCCCCCCCCCCACCCCCTGGACACCCACGACCCCCCTAGAAAGCCCCTCCACCCCCGTGGAGAGCCCACCCACACCCCTAGACTGCCCGGGCCCCCTGGACACCCCCCTCCACCCTTGTTGACAGCCCACCCACCCCACCCCCGGACACCCTCCCACCACCCCACGGACACCCCCCATCCCCCCGGACGCCCCTACCCCCTGGAAAGCACCCCCACCCACCCCCATGACACCCCTGGCCCCACTAGACAGTGCCGCCACCCCCCGTGGACAGCCCGACCACCCCTCGTGGACAGCTCGGCCACCCCCATGGACAGCCTGCCCACCTCCCTCCCGGATAGCCTTCCCACCCCCTGGACACCCTAGACCCCTTGGACAGCCCCGCCACTCCCATGGGAAGCCCACCCACCCCCTGGACACCCCGTAACCCCCCCCCCCCCCCCGTACAGCCCCACCCACCCCCTAGACACCCTGCTCACCTCCTTGGACAGCCCGCCCACCCCCCTGGACTCCCCCTACCCCCCTGGATAGCCTGACCACCCCCGTGGACATCCATCCCACCTGGACACCCCTGACCCCCCTAGACAGCCCCTCACCCCCAGGAGACCTCCGACCCCCCGGACGACCCCACCACACCCCTGGACACCGCGCACCCCCTGGACACACCGCACCCCCCATGGACAGCCATGCCACTCCCTTGATCTTCATCCTACTCCTCATCCTGATCGCCCTAAAGAAGTTAAAGTTTAAAACTCATGTACTCCCAACAAGACCCTTATGGATTATGTATTCCTTGATCCACTTCGAATATCTTACTTGGAAATACTTGAATATAGGCATTATAAATTTTGTATCTTATTTTCTTATATAAACTGTATTTTTTTTTATTTCTTAATATGATTCTCATATAGATTCATGTGCCAGTTATGCTTTTATTTAAAGTAAACAATTGTCATTAACCTAAATATTTTTTTGATTGAACTTCAATATTATTTAATTACTTTGAAATGACTTATTACAATTTTTTACAGAATGGATAAAAGTTGGATGTACGAAACTGATCAGATTTCAACTGATTTTCAATATAATTTGAACAGATATCTAGATTTTTCATTTGAAAAGGCTTCAGATAGTGGTCTCATACACTACCCATGTTCTAATTGTGTTGGAAGACCTTGGTTGAGTCATGAAGCAGTTAGCTATCATATAACCAAATATGGTTTCCAAACAAACTATTATGTGTGGTATCACAATGGAGAGAAAATGGAATCTCAAAATGTTGATGATCCAAATGATAGGACTAAATTATAGAGTTTAATATATGATCGGTTTCCATTTATTCGGCATCATGAGAAGGAAAGGATGTCCAGCCAACAAGATTTTGATACAAGCACACATGATAAATCCAATGAAAATGATGATGTTGATAGGGTGAAAAAATTGAATGATGTTGTGATGACTCCAGTATATCGGCAATGTGGTAAAATGAAAAGGTTGGAATTTTTAATCCGATTGTTTCATGGGAAAACTATGTATGGGATTTAAAATACTGCAATTGATTACATTCTTACCTTTTTTAAGGACTTACTTCCAGGTGATGCTGATATTCCCTCAAACCACTCTATGGAATGGAATTTAGTTGATGAACTTGGATTCTCAAAAAAAATCATGCTTTCCCGAATGATTGTAGCTTATTTTGGGAGGAAACTGCTGAAAGAAATGATTGTATCAAATGTGGAACCTCCCGATGGAATCCAAAATATGATAGAACACCATCTCGTGTGCCCCAAAAAGTAATGTGTCACTTTCCATTGATCCCCAGATTGTAGAAACTTTTCATGTCTGATGAAATATCAGTAAAAATGCGATGGCATGACACCAAGAGAAAAAAGAATAATGAAGAGTTGGTTCACCCTGAAGATGGATTTTCATGGTAGATATTTGATGCTCGATATCATGAATTTGCAGCTGACGTGCGTAATGTGAGACCGGGTCTTTCAGGAGACGGTTTTAGTCCATTTGGTCAAATTCTTACTTCGCACAGCACATGGCCAGTTTTCATACACATTTATAACCTTCCCCCATGGTTGTGTATAAAAAATCCTTACACTTTCATGAGTATACTGATATCTAGCCCTTATGATCCCGGCAATGATATAGATGTATACATGAAACCTTTAATAAAAGAGTTGAATCTTCTTTGGGATGTGGGTGTGCCCATATACGATGCATATTCAAAAGACATATTTCAGATGTGTGTTGCGCTTATGTGGATGATCAATGATTTTCATGCTTATGCAATGATGTCTGGATGGGGAACAAAAGGGAAATTGTCCTGCCCTATTTTTATGAAGAATGCTCGATAGAGAATACTGAAATATTTTCGTAGTTTTAGTTTTATGGGACATCGATGATTATTTCCAATGAAACATCAATATATAAACAATTATTGAAGATTTGACAATACCATGGAGACTGACGATCCACCTCAGCGTATGTCTGGAACTGATGTGCTTAATGAATTGAAGGATTTTAGTTATTCATTTGGGAAGGGTGTAAAGAAATCTAGAAAGAGGGAAAATATTTCCAATGATACCTGGTACAATTGGAAGAAGAATAGTATATTATTTTAGTTTTCGTATTGGTCAACCAACTTGTTACTTTATTTCTTAGATGTAATTCACATTGAAAATAATATATCTGAAATGTTGCTTTTGATTCTTCTAAATGTCAAGGGGAATACAGAAGATGATTTACGATCTCAGCGTGACATGGTAGATTGGGGGATTAGACCAAAATTGTATCCTGTCTGTATTAGTAAAAATAAATGGCAAGTTCCATGTGCTTCTTATGTGATGACACATGCTGAAAAAAAATCAATTTCAGGAAGTGATAGAGACTATTAATGTTCTTGATGGCTATTCAAACAATATATCAAAACAGATTAACAGAAAATAGTTGACGCTGAAATATTTGAAGACTCATGATTATCACGTGCTTTTTCATGAGTTGATTCCAATAGCAATCTGTCATCTCATGTCCAATAAAGTAAGAGTCTCAGTTATTCGGTTGTGCTATTTGTTTAGAGATATTTATGCTAATAGGTTGTCTAAATCCTTCTTGAACAAACTACTGGCAGAGGCACCATTAATTTTGTGTGAGTTAGAGAAAATATTCCCTCCATAATTTTTTACATGCATGTTTCATTTGATTGTCCATATTCCAACTGAACTAATTCTTGGAGGACCCATTTCTTTCCGTTGGATGTATCCAACTGAAAGAAACATGTGCACATTGAAATCATATGTTCGGAACAGGAATTTCCCCGAAGGTTCTATTGTGAATGGTTACTTTGCTCAAGAATGTATGGATTTCTGCTCAATGTATTTGTCTGATCTTACTACGAGAATAAAAATACCAATGAGAAATGAAGAAGAACCGTATGGTAAATTTGAACCCAGTTTTCCCTAACTTCCTCAGACAGGAGGAATTCCGAGATTATATACATTGATGACATTAATCCTTGAAGAATGAGAGATGGCACATCGCATAGTGTTTTTCAATTGTGATTTGTTCGATGAGTATATAAATTAAGTAAATTGTACATGTATCTCTTATCTTATCTCTTGTAATTTTAAATATTTGTTAAACTATTATTATTTTTATCTACAGGGAACATAAATAATTGATATATAGAAAGCATCATTCTTTATCTTTGAGAAGGAAAGAGACTTTTCATAGAAAAGGGTTTTCTGCTTGGTTGAAATTGAAGGTAAAAATATTTCTGTAATAACTAAATAAAAATAATATTTAATTAAATTTACTATTTGTTTATATTTCAGGTATCGAGTTTTCCTGTAGACTCTATTTCTGAGGAAATAAGAGCTTTGGATTTTGGTCCTAATACCATGGTTCGTGCTTGTAAATCACTTGTAATCAATGGATATAAATTTATTATCACTAAACAATCAAGAAACATGGGAACACAACTTGATGGTGTTATGATAACTACCACAATAGACTGTTATGCCAGTTCATCGGATAATAGACCTTGTTCTGAAAATGTATCTTATTATAGAGTCGTGGAGAAAATAATAATTTTGGATTATTACTCACATGGTCAAGTCACGATGATGAAATGTAAATGGTTTGATTCAATGATGAGTCAAGGCACCTTTATTGATGATTTTGGATTTCGAGTTATTGACATGTCTCGCACTCTTTCCACCAATGAACTATATGTATTGGCATTAATGGTGAAACAGGTTTTTTATGTCAAAGATCATTGTCATCCTAAATTCGGTGTAATTATTGAAGTAAATCCCAAACATGTTTTTGATGATGGTGATGATGAAGTTGACACTATCCCTACTACAATTGGAAGCAATCTGTTTATTTCTTATGATGATTCCAATAGCTCAATTGTCATAGTTGATTGTGAACCCGAATTTGTGGTGGGAAATATATTGAATCATACAGTCGTGTTCTCACCTATATGTTTCACGTAAATCATTCAGAGTGTGTATCCTAGTACTTACCTTCAAACCACCATAAATCTTCTATTTCATTATGTTCTTTTATCAGAATGGTTTCTCTATATTTTTTTTTGAGTTATACATTAGTTATCTGTTTCTAATTACTTTCATATTTGTTTTCATTGCAGGAAATGACACCCATTGAAGAGAGGTGGTGGAAAAAGATGACAGAAAATAATCGTCGCATGACACAGATGGTAATTCCTCCACTCATCCTTGTTGTGAGTATTTTATTTCAAATATATATATTTCAATATGTTATAATATCATGTGTTTACTTTTGTGTTAAACTTTTTTTCAGGATCCACCCCCTAGAAGAGAGATATCTGACGAGGAGCCTGATATTGCTCCCAGTATAGAGGCTGGTGTTAGGAGGGGGTAGTGTTAGTGTTAGATGACCATTTGGTGGTCTCGGTACTAGGGCCAGTGGTATGAGGGCTCGTGGTGAAAGATTTAGAAGATCCACTAGTCGTACCCGATTGGATTGTTCCCCTACCATAGACATATCTTCTACGCCCCATTTTGATCCCGGTGTGTCTTTAGGGACACATGGGATATTTAGGCCTCTGATGTTTACACTACCAGTTGACCAGACGTCTGTGCCGTCATCTTTTTCTTCTGGTTCATTATCTCCGGGCTATTATATTCCACCTTCTTCGGCTCCTGCTCCGACACAGTATGTGGCTGAGGATCATACATTGAGGGACAATCCACCTGTACAGGTTATTCCTTCGGCTTCTTCACATCCAATGACGCCCATTGATCTGACTACCACAGGTATATTTATATAACTCTAACAAATTTTTATACCAAAATTTATTTTTATTATAACTTGTACTGATATTCTTTTTCTTTAATAATAGATTCATCTACTGAAAGGAGGCGGGGGAGGGAGCATACTCGCTTTCGTGTGGTATGGAACCACCAAACACAGTTGATAGTTGAATACAATAATTATGGACAGATGATTGATAAATCTGGGCAGGAATTTCGGGGTTTTTTGGCAACGCTAGCCAAATACTCCAACATCATTCCAGTCATCCCTCTCTATTAGAGACATCTGCCACATGAAGTCAAGGATAATGCATGGGCACAAATATGGGTAAAAAATCTACTGGATCTATTGTAGTATTTTTTGTATTTATATGAATTAATCTATTGGGTGTCAGCTTCGGTATAACTTACCTGATGGCGAAGGTGCACGACCGGCGTGTTTAAAGGAGCTAGGAGAGCTTTGGAGAGATTATAAGCATGAGCTATATGTTGGCTGGTGTGATAGAGTGGGCATGGAGTTGTAGACATTAGCTATTGTGGATGACTTCCTGATGGAGAAATATCGCCAAATGAATACCCATCAGGTGACTACCAAATTTAAGGTATTAATCCCATTTGAGAAATTTAAATGACAGTTTTCATATTTTGAATTAATATTATCTAATTTATTATTAAACATTATTTAGGAATCTTCTGAAAAAAAAATATTGATTCAAAGCAATACCTCCACACTTTGGGGCACACAACTATGTCAGATCGTGAGAGACAGCTGGTACAATATTTTTTGTTTATAATTTTTCTTTAGGACTTTCCCTTTTTATTGTTTCTACTTAAAATATGTGATTTATTGAATCTTGAATATATTATTATACTTGCACTATATGTTGTTTCAATTTCATTATAGAAGCACAAATTGAATATTGAAGGACGTATCCCTCGAGCAAAATTGTTTTGCTCGAGTAGAAGGAAAAAATATGGAACTGCGGTTAATGAACCAACACAAGAAATGATTGTATGTTTCAATTTGTTTATTTCAAAGTTTAATATCTATTTTGAAATTTAATAATATATTAATATTTTTAACATGATTCTTTAGAGGCCCTTGATGCCTAGGAGCCCCACAATTTTGGGCCACATGATCATTAATATCAGGTTTTGGGAGATGAGCACTCTGTTCGAGTACGCTACCGACCTGGTAAGAATATAGTCCCCACGAGGTATTGGTACTCTCCAGGTATCCATTCTAGTACCACTGAGTTGGAACAGGTCAAGGAGCATATAAGAAAGTCTGATAAAAAGGTCACAGAGTTGGAAGAACAAGTTCAAATGAGGGACAAAGAATTTATGAAACTGATGAAAGCTTTATCTTCATCACTTTCACCAGAGGCCAGCGCAGCTTGTCAGACATTTATATCGTCAATGGGTGCATTATCCAATGCAACTGGAAGAATTTCTAGTGGCGGTCAAGATGTTTATGTTCCTGGTGATGACGAGGATGCTGAAGAGGACGAGGGTGAGGATGAGGATGAGGAAGAGGGCGAGGATGGGGCCGAGGGCGAGGATGGGGCCGAGGGTGAGGATGGGGCCGAGGCTGAGTATGGGGCCGACGATGAGCATGGGGATGATGACAAGGATGACAAAGAAAACAGAGATGGAGGCGAGGATGATGTCGATGATGACAGTGGGGATGGTGATGGTGATCAAGGGCAGATTGATCCATTACATTTTTGAATTCAGTATAACTCTTTATTTTCGACCAAATATGGAAGCCTAATGATGTTATAATGGTTTGGAGGTGAGTGATTGTATTGATATTTTATGGGTTATTGTGAGGAGTTTCATTCCCTTTAATTTATTTGTTCATAAAACATAAGTTGGTGCTGCATATATTATGTAATTGGAATTGGTAAAGTAAAATGCTAGTCTCGGATTTCCGAGTTGGTTATTTGGATGGTATTCTATATCAAAAGTGGGTATATATCTGTTGACTATGGGTGTATTTTCTAATTAACAAATGTATTTATTAAACTGACCATGCAATAATTTTTCCCACAATAAGTAAGCACCAAAAATATCATAGATAGACACTACACACCACAAGACACCCATGGGAGACACCCCTTGAGGTAGAGTCCCTCTCGTAGCCTCTTTAATTTAATAATTATTTAAATTGAATTTAGTTTCTTTCTTAATTTTGCTTAATTATATTGAATTTCATATCTTGAATAAGTTTTCTTTAATATAATTGTTTCACTTGATAAATAAAGTCATGTTTTTATAATAAAACCCCTCCAATATAGGTGTGCTGTCTACGAAAACTCATAGTGATAGTTTAGGGTGTGATAATTTGACTCTCAATCAGTAGTTTCAACAACCTAGTACCACTTTTAAAAACAACGAATATGAAATATATGTCTTTATCATACCACAATCCTGAATCAAGAGTCTGTTTTTTATAACATAAGATCAGTTTTTATAATGTAAAGGACAACTACGTTGGATTTATTTGGAATCCTGGCCAGAATATGCTGCCCCGCAAATGTCACTGGACTGAGCCAACACACCACGGTCACACTGTGGTCACGTCGCGATCATGTCGCGGTCACGCCGTGGTCACGCCGCGGTCACGACGCGGTCACATCACGGTCATAAATGACCAAAACATGGGTTTTACGGTAAAATGCATGTCGAACAACATCATAATGACTTGAAATCACACGAAAACACCCTAGTTATTATTTTTGAGGTGTACGAGGAGACGAAGCATCATTCGGATGCGCGGTTTGCGCGGCACGGCCGAATATGTGTTTTTTAGGTGTTTGGCGCGCTTGAAAAGCGTGCGTGGGGTGGTCGAAACTGGCCGAATGACCTCAGAATACCATGAAATCTTATGAAAACAAAGGGTGGGTGATTTGGGAAATTTTTGTCAAGACGGCGCATCAATCAGAAGTTTCGTGTGACCGCGCTGGCCGAAAACACACTCGGCGTGTCGTAAATGGCCAAAACATGGCTTTTACGGTCAAATGAATGCCCAATGACATTGGAATGACTAGAAATCACACGAAAACAGCCTAATTATTATTCTTGAAGAGTATGAGGAGACATCACGTCATTCGGACACGCGGTTTGCGTGGCACGGCTGAATACGTGTTTTTTAGGTGTTCGGTGCGCTTGAAAAGCGTGCGTGGGGTGGTTGAAACTGGCCAAACGACCTCATAATGCCATGAAATCAGATGACAACAAAGGTTGGGTGATTTGTGAAATTTTCAGCCAGATGGAACGTCAATCGGAGATGTCGTGTGACCGTGCTAGCCGAAAACGCACTCGGTGTGTCGTAAATGGCCAAAACATGGGTTTTACGGTCAAATGCATGCCGAACGACATCAGAATGACTTGAAATCACATTAAAACACCCTAGTTATTATTTTTGAGGTGTAGGAGGAGACAGCACGTCATTCGGACGCGCGGTTTGCGCGGCACGGCTGAATATGTGTTTTTTAGGTGTTCGGCGCGCTTGAAAAGCGTGAATGGGGTGGTCGAAACCGGACGAATGACCTCAGAATTCCATGAAATCAGACTACAACAAAGGGTGGGTGAATTGTGAAATATTCAGCCAAACATCACGTGAATCGGAGGTGTCATGTGACCACGTTGGCCGAAAACTCATTCCGCGTGTCGTAAATGGCCAAAACATGGGTTTTAGGGTCAAATGCATGCCGAAAGATGTCGGAATGACTTGAAATAAAACAAAAACCCCCTAATTATTATTCATGAGGTGTAAGAGGAGACGACATGTCATTTGGATACGCGGTTTATGCAGCACGACTGAATATGTGTTTTTTAGGTGTTCGGTGTGCTTGAAAAACGTGTGTGGGGTGGTCAAAACCAGACGAACGACCTCATAATTCCATGAAATCGGACTACAACAACATTTGGGTGAATTGGGAAATTTTTAGCCAGATGGTACATCAATCTGATGTGTCATGTGATAGTGCTGTCCGAAAACGCACTCTGCGTGTCGTAAATGGCCAAAACATGGGTTTTACAGTCAAATGCATGCCAAACGACGTCGGAATGACTTCAAATCACACGAAAACACCCTAATTATTATTCATGAGGTGTACGAGGAGACGACACGTCATTAGGACATGCAGTTTGCACGGAACGGATGAAAATGTGTTTTTTAGGTGTTCAGCGTGCTTGAAAAGCGTGCGTGGGGTGGTCGAAACCATCCGAACGACCTCAAAATGACATGAAATCAGACGACAACAAAGGGTGGGTGATTTGTGAAATTTTCGGCTAGATGGCACGTCAATCGGAGGTTTTTTGTGACTGTGCTGGCCGAAAACGCACTCTGCGTGTCGTAAATGGCCAAAACCTGGGTTTTATAGTCAAATGCTTGCCGAACGACATCAGAATGACTTGAAAACACACGAAAACACCCTAATTATTATTCGTGAGCTGTACGAGGAGACGACACATCATTCGGATGCGTGGTTTGCACGGAACTGCTGAATATGTGTTTTTTAGGTGTTCGGTGCGCTTGAAAAGCGTGCGTGGGGTGGTCGAAACCGGCCGAACAACCTTGGAATGCTGGGAAATTAGATGAAAAAAAGGTTGGATGAATTGTGAAATTTTTTGCTAGACTACACGTCAATCGGAGGTGTCGTGTGACTGCACTGGCTGAAAACGCACTCGGCGTGTCGTAAATGGCCAAAACATGGGTTTTATGGTCAAATGCATGCCGAATGACATCAGAATGACTTGAAATCACACGAAAACACCCTAATTATTATTCATGAGGTGTATTAGGATACGACATGCCATTTGGATGCGTGGTTTGCACGACACGACTGAATATGTGTTTTTTAGGTGTTCGGCACGCTTGAAAAGCGTGCGTGGGGTGGTCGAAACTGGCCGAACGACCTCGGAATGCCATGAAATCAGACAACAACAAAGAGTGGGTGAATTGTGAAATTCTCAGTTGGACGGCACGTCAATCGGAGGTGTTGTGTGATCGCGCAGGTAGAAAAAGCACTCCACGTGTTGTAAATGGCCAAAACATGGGTTTTACGGTCAAATGCATGCCGAACGACATCTGAATGACTTTAAATCACACAAAAACACCCTAATTATTATTCGGGAGCTGTACGAGGAGACGACACGTCATTCAGGCGTGCGGTTTGCACAAGACGGCTGAATATGTTTTTTTTAGGTGTTCGGCGCGCTTGAAAAGCATGCGTGGGGTGGTCAAAACTGGTCGAACGACCTTGGAATTCCATGAAATCAATGACAATAAAGGGTGGGGGTTTTTGAAATTATCAGCCAGACGACACGTCATTCGGAGGTGTCGTGTGACCGCGCTGGCCGAAAACACACTCGGCGTATCGTAAATGGCCAAAACATGGGTTTTACGGTCAAATGCATGTCGAACGACATCAAAATGACTTGAAATTAGATGAAAACACCCTAATTATTATTCGTGAGGTGTAAGAGGAGATAGCACGTCATTCGGATGCGCGGTTTGCACATCATGGATGAATATGTGTTTTTTAGGTGTTCGCCGCACTTGAAAAGTGTGTGTGGGGTGGTCGAAATAGGCCGAACGCCCTCAGAATGCCATTAAATCGGACAACAACAAAGGCTGGGTGATTTTTGAAATTTTCTGTTAGACATCACGTCAATCGGAGGTCTCGTGTGACCGCGCTGGCCGAAAATGCACTCGACGTGTCGTAAATGGCCAAAACATGGGTTTGATAGTCAAATGCATGAAGAACGACATCAGAATGACTTGAAATCAGGCGAAAACACCCTAATTATTATTCTTGAGGTGTACAAGGAGACGACACATCATTTAGATGCGTAATTTGCACGGCACGGCTGAATATGTGTTTTTTAGGTGTTCGGTACGCTTGAAAAGCATGCGTGGGGTGGTCGAACCCATCCGAACGACCTCAGAATTCCATTAAATCGGACGACAACAATGGGTGGGTGAATTGTGAAATTTTAGGCCAGACGGCATGTCAATTGGAGGTGTCGTGTGACCGCGATGGCCGAAAACGTACTCGGCGTGTCGTAAATGTCCAAAACATGGGTTTTACAGTCAAATGCATTCCGAACAACATCGGAATGACTTGAAATCACACGAAAACACCCTAATTATTATTCGAGAGGTGTACGAGGAGACGAAATGTCATTTGGATGCACGGTTTGCACAGCACGGTTGAATATCTGTTTTTTAGGTGTTCGACGTGCTTGAAAAGCGTGCGTGGGGTGGTCAAAACTGGCCGAACAACCTCGGAAAGCCATGAAATCGAACGAAAACAAAGGGTGGGTGATTTGTGAAATTTTGGGCTAGACAGAACGTCAATCGTAGGTGTCGTGTGACCGCGCTGGCCGAAAATGCACTTGGCGTGTCGTAAATGGCCAAAACATGGGTTTTACGGTCAAATGCATGCCGAACGACATCGTAATGACTTGAAATCACATGAAAACACCATAATTATTATTCTTCAGGTGTACGAGGAGACAACACGTCATTAGGATGCATGGTTTTCACGGAATGGCTGAATATATGTTTTTTAGGTTTTCGGTGCGCTTGAAAAGCGTATGTGGGGTGGTTGAAACCGGCAGAACGACCTCGGAATGCCATGAAATCAAACGACTATAAAGGGTGGGTGAATTTTGAAATTTTCGGCCAGATGGAACATCAATCAGAGGTGTTGTGTGACCGCGCTGGCTGGAAACGCACTCGACGTGTCGTAAATGGCCAAAACATGGGTTTTACGGTCAAATGCATGCCGAACAAAATCGGAATGACTTGAAATAAAACGAAAACCCCCTCATTATTATTTGTGAAATGTATGAGGATAAGGCACGTCATTTGGATGCACGGTTTGCACAGCACGGCTGAATATGTGTTTTTTAGGTGTTTGGCGTGCTTGGAAAGCGTGCATGGGATGGTCAAAACCGTCCGAACAACATCAGAATTCCATGAATTCGGATGATAACAAAGGGTTTTTGAACTGTGAAATTGGAGGCCAGAAGGAATGTCAATCGGAGGTGTCGTGTGACAGCGCTGACCGAAAACGCACTCCACGTGTCGTAAATGGCCAAAACATGGGTTTTACTGTCAAATGAATGTCGAACGACATCGAAATGACATGAAATCACACTAAACACTCTAATTATTATTTTTGAGTTGTAATAGGAGATGGCACGTCATTCGGACGTGCAGATTGCATGGCACTGTTAAATATGTGTTTCTTATGTGTTCAGCACGCTTGAAAAACATACGCGGGATGGTCGACCTGGCCGAATGACCTCAAAATGCCATGAAATCAGACGACAACAAAGTTTGGGTGATTTGTGAAATTTTCGGCCAGATGGAACGTCAATCGAATGTGTCATGTGACTGCGCTAGCCGAAAAGGCACTCGGCGTGTCGTAAATGGCCAAAACATGGGTTTTACGATCAAATAAATGTCGAACGACATCGGAATGACTTGAAATCACATGAAAACACCCTAATTATTATTCGTGAGGTGTACGATGAGACGGAACGTCATTCGGACATGTGGTATGCGAGACACGGCTGAATATGTTTTTTTTAGGTGTTCGCCGCTCTTGAAAAGCGTGCGTGGGGTGGTCGAAACCAGCCGAACAACCTCGAAATTCCATGAAATCGGACGACAACAAAGTGTGGGTGAATTTTGAAATTTTAGGCTAGAAGGCACGTCAATCGGAGGTGTCGTGTGACCGCGCTGGCCGAAAACGCACTCCGCGTGTCGTAAATGGCCAAAACATGGGTTTTACGGTCAAATACATGTCTAACGACCTCAGAATGACTTGAAATCACACTAAAATACCCTAATTATTATTTTTGAGGTGTAAGAGGAGATGTCACATCATTCGGACATGTGGTTTGCGCGGTACAGCTGAATATGTGTTTTTAGGTGTTCGGTGCACCTGAAAAGCGTGCGAGGGGTGGTCGAAACAGGCCGAACGACCTCGGAATTCCATGAAATCAGACGAATACAAAGGTTGGGTGATTTGGGAAATTTTCGGCTAGATGGCACATCAATCGGAGGTGTCGTGTGACCGCGCTGGCCAAAAACGCACTCGGCGTGTTGTAAATGGCCAAAACATGGGTTTTACGGTAAAATGCATGCCGAACGACATCAGAATGACTTGAAATCACACGAAAACACCCTAATTATTATTCTTGAGGTGTACGAGGAGACGACATGTCATTCGGACGCATGTTTTGCCCGGAACGGCTGAATATGTGTTTTTTAGGTGTTCGACGCGCTTGAAAAGCGTGCGTGGTGTGGTCAAAATCGGCCGAACGACCATGGAATGCCCTAAAATCAGATGACAATAAAGGGTGGGTAAATTGTGAAATTTTTGGCTAGACGACACATCAATCGGAGGTGTCATGTGACCGCGCTGGCCGAAAACGCACTTGACTTGTTGTAAATGGCCAAAACATGGGTTTTACGGTCAAATGCATGTCTAACGACATCTGAATGACTTGAAATCACACGAAAACACACTAATTATTATTCTTGAGGTGTACAAGGAGATGGAACATCATTCGGACACACATTTTGTGCGACATAGGTAAATATGTGTTGTTTAGGTGTTCGGCGCACTTGAAAAGTGTGCGTGGGGTGGTCGAAACAGGCCGAACGACCTCAGAATTCCATGAAATCAGACGACAATAAAGGTTGGGTGATTTTTGAAATTTTCAGGTAGACAGCACGTCAATTGGAGGTGTTGTGTGACCGCACTGGCCAAAAACGCACTCGGCGTGTCGTAAATGGCCAAAACCTGGGTTTTACGGTCAAATGCATGACGAATGACATCCTAATGACTTGAAATAACAAGAAAACACCCTAATTATTATTCATGAGGTGTACGAGGAGATAAAACGTCATTTGGATGGGTGGCTTGCGCATTACGGCTGAATATGTGTTTTTTAGGTGTTTGGCGCACTTGAAAAGCGTGCGTGGGGTGGTCGAAACCGGCCGAATGACCTTGGAATGCCATGAAATCATAAGACAACAAAGGGTGGGTGATTTTTGAAATTTTCGGCTAGATGGCACATCAATCGTAGGTGTTGTGTGACTGCGCTAGCCGAAAATGCACTTGGTGTGTCATAAATGGCCAAAACATGGGTTTTACGGTCAAATGCATGTCGAAAGACATAGGAATGACTTGAAATCACAAGAAAACACCCTAATTATTATTCGTGAGGTGTACGAGGAGACGGAAATTCATTCGGATATGCAGTTTGCGCGGCACAGCTGAATATGTGTTTTTTAGGTGTTCGGCGCGCTTGAAAAGCATGCGTGTGGTGGTTGAAACCGGCCAAACAACTTCAGAATTCCATGAAATCAGACAACAACAAAAATTGGGTGAACTATGAAATTGTCGGCCAGATGACACGTCAATCGAAGGTGTCGTGTGACTGTGCTGGCTGAAAACACACTTCGTGTGTCACAAATGGCCAAAACATGTGTTTTACCGTCAAATGCAAGCCGAACGACATTGGAATGAGTTGAAATCACACGAAAACACCCTAATTATTATTTTTCAGGTCTACGAGGAGACGACACATCATTAGGACTCACGGTTTGCACGACACTGCTGAATATTTGTTTTTTAGGTGTTTGACATGCTTGAAAAGCGTGCGTGGGGTGGTCGAAACTGGCTGAACGACCTTGGAATGCCATAAAATCAGATGAAAACAAAGGCTGGTCGGTTTTTGAAATTTTTTACCAGACGACATGTCAATCGGAGGTGTCATGTGACCGTGCTGGCCGAAAACGCACCCAGCGTGTCGTAAATGGAAAAAACATTGGTTTTATGGTCAAATGCATGTCGAACGACATTGGAATAACTTTAAATCACACAAAAACACCCTAATTATTATTCGTGAGGTGTACTAGGAGACGACACGTCATTCAGACGCACGTTTTGCGCAGCACAGCTGAATATGTATTTTTTAGGTGTTCGGCGCGCTTGAAAAGCGTGTGTGGGGTGGTTGAAACCGGCCAAACGACCTCGAAATGCCATGAAATCGGACAAAAACAAAGTGTGGGTGAATTGTAAAATTTTCAGCCAGAGGGCATGTAAATCGGAGGTGTCGTGTGACCGTGCTGGCCGAAAACGCGCTCTGCATGTCGTAAATGGCCAAAACATGGGTTTTACGGTCAAATGCATGCCGAACGACATCAGGATGACTTGAAATAACATGAAAACACCCTAATTATTATTCGTGAGGTGTACGAGGAGATGATATGTCATTCGGATATGCGGTTTGCGCGGCATGGCTGAATATGTGTTTTTTAGGTGTTTAGCGCACTTGGAAAGCGTGTGTGGGGTGGTCAAAACCGGCAGAACGACCTCGGAATATCATGAAATCGGAAGACAACAAAGGGTGGGTGATTTTTGAAATTTTCAGCCAGACGGCACATCAATAGGAGGTGTCGTGTGACAACGCTGGCCGAAAACGCACTCGGCATGTCGTAAATGGCCAAAACATGGGTTTTACGGTCAAATGCATGTCGAACGACATCGGAATGACTTGAAATCACACGAAAACTCCCTAATTATTATTTTTGAGGTGTATGAGGAGACAACACATCATTAGGATCCATAGTTTGCACAGCACGGCTGAATATGTGTTTTTTAGGTGTTTGGTGCGCTTGAAAGGCATGCGTGGGGTGGTCGAAACCAGTCGAACAACCTCAAAATTCCATGAAATCAGACGATAACAAAGGTTGGGTGAATTCTAAAATTGTCGACTAGAAGGCACGTCAATCGGAGGTGTCATGTGACTGTACTAGTTGAAAAGGCACTCGGCGTGTCATAAATGGCCAAAACATGGGTTTTACGGTCAAATGCATGCCGAACAACATCATAATGACTTGAAATCAAACGAAAACACCCTAATTATTATTCGTGAGGTTTATAAGGAGACGTAACGTCATTCAGACATGCGGTTTGCACGGCACGGCTGATTATGTGTTTTTTAGGTGTTCGGCATGCTTGAAAAGCATGCGTGGGGTGGTCAAAACCGGTCGAACGACCTCAGAATGCCATGAAATCGGACGACAACAATGGGTGCGTGAATTGTGAAATTTTCGGCCATACGTCTTGTCAATCAGAGGTGTCGTGTGACCGCGCTGGGTGAAAACACACTACGCGTGTTGTAAATGGCCAAAACATGGGTTTTATGGTCAAATGCATGCCAAACGACATCAGAATGACTTGAAATCACAAGAAAACATCCTAATTATTAATCGTGAGGTGTACGAGGTGACGACACATCATTCGGATGCGCAGCTTTCACGGAACGGATGAATATGTGTTTTTTAGGTGTTCGGTGCGCTTGAAAAGCATGCGTGGGGTGGTCGAAACTGACCGAATGACCTCAGAATGCCATGAAATTAGACGACAACAAAGTTTGGGTGATTTTTGAAATTTTTGGCCAGAAGACATGTCAATCGGAGGTGTCGTGTGACCGTGCCAGCCTAAAACCTACTCGGCGTGTCGTAAATGGCCAAAACATGGGTTTTACGGTAAAATGCATGCCTAATGACACTAGAATGACTTGAAATCACACAAAAATCCGTAATTATTATTCATGATGTGTACAGGGAGACATCACATCATTCGGATGCACGGTTTTCACATCATGGATGAATATGTGTTTTTTAGGTGTTCGACGCGCTTATTCTAATTGAAAAATCTATGAAAAACATGTAGTTATTCTAATTGATTAATCTATGAAAAACATGTAGGCTATTCCGGTAACCCATCTCATATGTCGATATTGGAAAATGTTTCCCACTAACACATCAGGAACCATTTATACATGGATACATAATCATTAGAGGAATATAAACATCCCATGTGCTTTCTATAACTCATCCTAGGTCTAAGTACATGAGCACTACCATTATCTATATTATGGGTATCATGATCCTTGCCACACTACCCATGTTTTTCTGTTGGTTTTAAGATAATCAACCCAATATCATGACTAAACATCCCATGTGCTTCCTATAACATGTAGGTTTTTTCTCTTGTGTGTATTGGTGTTGTGGTTTGAGTGAGGAATGAATTATAAATTTTGAATACTCTTATGTGTGTGGGTGTTGTGGTTTGAGTGAGGAATAAATTCTAAATTTGGAATACTCTTATGGGTGTTATTGCATTTACTATAACATGTAACCGTTTTATCTTATGGGTGTTATTGCATTTGAATGTCTAAATTTCTAAATTATGGAATGAATACTAAATTTTGAATACTTTGGATGGGAATTCTATATTGGTGTTGTTGCAGGTGTGGAGAGGGGTTGCTGTTTTGTTGCAGGTCTGGAGAGGGGAGAGGGTCTTGTTGCTGTGGAGTTGTGCAATTGTATACCAACGGTTCTGTAACCGTTGGTATAGATAATATTATATAAGGATATACCAACGGTTCTATAACCATTGGTATAGATACTATTAAATAAGTTATACCAATGGTTTGTTATAACCATTGGTATAGGTTTATACCAACGGTTATAACCAAACTGTTGGTATAGCCTTATGGCTTGGCATATACCATCTATACCAACGGTTATAAACCTTTGGTAGAGGTGTCACACACATATACCAATGGTTTGTAAAACCATTGGTATATGTTATACTTTTACACAAATATACCAATGGTTTGTACAAACTGTTGGTATACCTCCTATTTTCACACCTATACCAATGTTTTTTCACAGAACCGTTGGTATATCCCTATTTTCAAACCTTACTCACCCATGGTTGAGGGAACCATTGGTATATTATATACCAACGGTTTCCAGGCCTTTACCAACGGTTTTGAATCGTTGGTAAAGGGTAATATTCCAGTAGTGTAAAATAGATGAATTGGGATTCATGAAAGTTGATTTCAGTAAGAAGGGGGAGAAATATTAACTATTTATAATGGAATCATAGGTATTACAGGTATTTTATCTTCCAGATCCCACAAACTGAAACTGGTCAATTTTTCTGTTACTGACCAAAACAACTGAAGGGTCAGATGAAAATTCAACAGAGTATGACCCTTTCATTGGTACTTTGCAATCATTTTTTAGTGTTCCCAATGTATAATGAATTTTTATGTTAGAGGAGACTACAATGAAGGGATTTACATAGTCGATAGAGCGTTCAAATATCTTCATCCTTTAAAAAAAGAGTTCAATAATTAGGTTATTTTTTTATTGTAATATACATTATGTTACCTTATGTTGTTATCTGTTAGTTGCTGCTCATATGTAATCAAAATTAAATGTTAAACCACTTCTGCAGATAATGACTTCTGCACTTACTGATGTGACCAATCCCGAGGCACTATAGGTCCCTCAACCTGTTGCTGCTAGTCCCAGTGCAGATGAAAAATAGGTTTCTCCACCTATTGCTACTGGTCCCAATGCTGAGGTACAACAAGTTTCTCAACCTATTGTTTCCGGTCCTAGTGTCGATGCTATCACTCTATAAGAACATAATGATGATGCTGAAACTACTGAAATGGTTGGAAATGAAACCCTGGTGATGTAAAAAAACAATAACATTGTATTTTGACAGTGTTAGCCAAAATACTTAAAGAAAAATAAAAAGGCATCAAATTTGAGGTGGGATGGAATAAGTGAGGCAAACATGTTAGCCCCAACAAAGGCATGTTTAGTAGCTACCTTGGAATCATCACTCAGCAACGCGTGCCGATTAATATACAGTTGTGTCACCATGTTGTCACCAGGATTAAGACACTAATGTGGGAAGAGATTATAGTAACATTATGATTTCATTTCTTTAATTTATTAAAATAAAATAAAATAATAATACATTGACTTACTCTTCATCATACCTTGCATACTGAATTTATAGTAGATACCTCAGACAAGGAATATGTATTAAGAGTTGATGGAAGGATTCATAGAGGCTTCCACACAATTTTAATGAAATATCATCTTAAAGATGTGGAAGGGAAAATCAAGCCGCATCCACCTCCTCTTTATACACACTTGATATCCCATGGAGCGTGGGATTCATATAGCAACCTTCATACATAGCATAATTTTCAGGTACATTTTTTCTGGTAATACGTTGTTTGATGTTTCTTGTATTCATCACTTTGATTAACAGTTTTTTTATTTATGAAATAGAAACTTAGAGTTGAAAATAAGTAATGGGAAGAAAAACCAACGTACCCCTACCATAAAGCACGGATGAGGTACACTTCACTTGAGGAAAAATTGGTACATATTTTAAAATTATCATAATACTCTTATGTGACCTAAAACAACACCATAACCATGTTTCTCTGTTTATATGAAGATTTATGAATAAAAATAGAAATCCAATTCCATCCCACACCATGTGCTATGGAATGAGGCTCATGTAAATAAAGAGGGGATTCTATAGATGAAAACACACAAATAGTGCGGGAAACATGTGTATGTAAGACATAATATAAATTTGTTTTGCTTTAAATCTCTATTACATAACAATGATTACTTATATTCCTATATTTTCTATCTAACATAGTCACAGAAATAAAGAACACCCGCACTAGATGAAGACATACTTTCAGTGGCCTTGAAGCAACTAGAACTTTATGGCCGTGTTAGTGGTAAAGGTTTTGGGGTGACACCCCGAACATATTTTCAGAAATAAAAACAAGTGGAGGATCAAACTGGGGAAATAAAAAATATGATAGAAAAATTATCTATGTTTCAAGAATAATTACAGTATGAGAGATAGCTGATAGAAAGTTTGATGGGGGAGGAAAAGAGAAGAAATAACTCAAGAACAACATGTGCATGAAGATCCCACCCCACCCCCACTAGTTTTGAGGCAATCTATTCCCCTAAAAAACCTGACTTATCTGAGGTAATAAATGTTCTAATAATTGTTTCGGTGAAATTTGAATCACATATACACTAATACCTTTTCTATACTGATATTATACAGGGTGAAAATGACTATGATTTATATCTATCAACTCCCACCCATAGCCTTGTAGCGAGGGCTATGGTGTTCAATATGTAGAATGACATGCTACACAACAGACCACTTTCAACAGGTCATGTCAAAGTTTCTATTAATGTTTCTCATGAACCAAGCACTGAGCTACATGTTCTAAATGATTATGATGACATCCATATGATCAAACAATCTGTTGGAACATTCATATCATGTCCGTAAATTTTTGAAAAAAAAACGTGTCGACAAGGAGGTATTCATTTCCAATTTATTTTTCAAGCTGAACCTTTAACATTTAATGAAAAAAGGGTTTAACTAATGAATATTATTATAGAACAAAAAATGGAAGGGGTGAAATAAAATATCGGCTCAAAACTATCTCAAGGATCAACCAACTGATCAATACAATCTACTGATAGAACCTTCACCCTGTCCATTCTATATCCACATTTAATATCATTGTAGGCTCATGTGGATACAAGGTTGATAGATGGCAATACTCATATAGTTAATTTTTAATACAAAAATTTGTACAGAGGGGAAGAATTAGATTACATTAGTGCTGACAATGTCAGTGAAATTTTCATGTATGAATGTATAGGCTCCTCAATTGTAAATGTATACATGAGGTACATTCTCATGATTTGATTTTAAAAAAGCTAATATACTATGATAATTGTGACTAAATACATTTCATATTTTTCACAGGCATATATATGAAAAAAAATGAAGGTATTTCCCCATGAACAAAAAATTGGACTCATTATTCCTCACATCACCTCTTAAAAAGATTAAAATAAATTCTGATAAAGAGGGTGAAATAATGTCATCCCTGCTCAAATCGATTGAAAACAAAATTATGGATGAAAGAATATTTTTGATACCAATGATGCAGTAGTAAAACTCTAAAATTTAATAATATCAACTATAATTTTATTTCTTTAATTACTTATTAATTTTTTTGTTTTTAGGTATCATTTTATGCTCATTACGGTCAAATTGGATACTCTAATGATTTATTTTCAGGATTCAATGCATGGATATCCAACAAATCGACCACGCATGATGGCGTTTGTCAATTTTTAATACACTAGATCCAACATTATAGAACTAAACATCTAGTTATATAATTTATATTGCCTTTTAATGAGGATTATTTTATGATAGGTTGGTGCATCAATATCGTCTACTTCATGGAATAAATCCATGGCCTAAGGACAAGAATGCCGACGAGATATACAAATAGACAAGTATCATGGTATATATAATAATATTGCACTATCTAAACACATATAAAAACAAATTAATTATTTTTCTCGACGTTTCTCGAGTGTCCAAAACAAATAAAGGGAAAGTATTATGGTTATTATGTTTGTAAATTTATTAAATAGAACACATTTCATCAACAAACTAGCATCCCTGAAGAGGTATTTTTGAAAATAATTACTAGTTCATTTAAAATATTTATTAATCCTTTATTTATTTATATATTTTAATTACTACCATGACTGGCACAAAAAAATTATATTCACAAGATGATATAGATGTTTTTAGAAATGAATGGGCAACATACCTGATGGAATATTGTATACAAATGGGATGAAGGTGAATTGCTACTACTTATATTATCCTTATATGATCATTGATATCTCTCTTATTTGCACTTATTGAGCATCTACGATCAACCTTTATTAAGTTATTCTTTACTAGAAAGAAAAAGGTAACTGGGTGCAGGAAGAGAATGAAAAGTGAAGGTTGAATGATGATATCATATAGTTGGGTTTGGATGAGAGCATCATGGGGATGTCAGATCATAAGTTCAGATGAGATGTTATGTTGAGTGGTAGTTAACTAACAGTACTAAAGTGCACAAAGAATCATTATTTTTTAATTAGCTTATATCTGGACCAAAGAAACCCTTTGTAAATATGTAAAGGTAATTTTATGATATAATATCTCTATTTTAATGAAAAATTATATAATGAAACGTTGATTTGATTTTCACTATTCCTTGAAGGGTTAGTTTATTTTAGAATATTTTTTTCCATGTGATGTGCCTTTGTAGGAATAGAAACAAAGATGTGTATGCTCAATCAAAGAGGTAATAATGATGTTTTCATAGTAAAATTATTGTCAATAGAATTAATTCATTGTTTCATATTTGTTTTTAATTTAATTCTTTTATATAAGTAATGTTTATCTACTCATATGTGATATCATTGAATGAAATGTTTAGGTCATTATAGTTGGTATCAGAGTAACTGGACTATTAAAAATTGAGAAAACTCAATTAGTTGTTTTGATACTTTTGGGAGATAATCCATTAGTCATTTGAAATGTGTATGAATCAACCCCACCTCAATAAAACAAACGATGTGACCAGTATGACTCAAAGTGTCTCTTTTTATTTAAAATTAACATTATTTTTAGTAAAAAGAATAAGTGACATACTGAAAACTGAGAAAATGCATTCCGATTGTTTTGATACTTTATGGAAATGATCTATAAGTCATTTTTGACCTGTAGGAATTGACCTCACTTTAATTCAACACACAATGAGACTGTTATGACTCAAATTGTCTCTTTTTATTTAAAATTGACATTAATTTTAGAAAAAAAACACAAGTGACATACTGAAAATTGAGCAAATGAATTCAGATTGTTTGGATACTTTATTAAAATGATCCATGGGTCATTTATAACGTGTATGAATCAACTGAACCTTAATCTGATGCACGGTATGACCGGTATGGATAAAAGTGTATATTATCTGTTCAAAATGGACATTTTAGTTGAAAACATGTCACTCACTTAAAACCTAGAAAACCCACTCTAATTGTCTTCATAATTTAGGATAATGATTCATAAGTTATTTTTGATGTGTATGAAGTAGTCTCATGTCAAACCAACACACGATGTGACTGTTATGACACAAAATGTGTGTTTCTAGTTTGAAATAACATTTTAGTAAAAAAACACAATTGTCCTACTAAAAAATGATAAAACACATTTGAATTGTTTTGATACTTTAGGATAATGATCCATAAGTCATTTTTGATATGTATAAATTGACCTCACCTCAATTCAATTCACAATGAGATTGGTATGACTGAAATTGTCCCTTTTTATTTAAAATTGACATTAATTTTAGAAAAAAAACACTGGTGACATAATGAAAACTGAGAAAATGTATTAGGATTGTTTTGATACTTTAGTACAATGATCCATGAGTCATTTTTGATGTGTATGAATAAACCTCACCTCAATCTGACACACGGGGGGATCGGTATGGCTAAAAGTGTCTGTTATCAGTTTAAAATTAAATTTTTCCTCAAAACGTGTCACTCACTTAAAACCAAGAAAACCAGATCCAATGGTCTTCATAATTTAGGATAACAATTCATAATTTATTTTTGACGTGTATGAAGTAATATCATGTCAAACCAATTTACTATGCGACCAGTATGACTCAAAATGTGTGTTTCCAGTTTGAAATGACATTTTAGTAAAAAAACACAACTGACATACTACAAACAATGAAAATACATTCGTATTGTTTTTATAATTTAGTAAAATGATCCATAACTCATTTGTGACATATAGAAATTGACCACACCAAAATACAATGCACAATGGGACTGGTATGAATCAAAGTGTCTCTTATTATTTAAAATTGACATTAATTTTAGAAAAAACACAAGTGACATATTGAAAACCGAGAAAACACATTTGGATTATTTTGGTACTTTAGGAAAATTATCTATGAGTCATTTTTGACATGTAATAATCAATTTCACCTCAATCTGACCCACAATGTGACCGGAATGGCTATAAGTGCATGTTATCAATTTAAAATTGGCATTTTAGCTCAAAACATGTCACTCACTGAAAACCGAGAAAAACCACTACAATTGTATTCATAATTTAGGATAATTATTCATAAGTTCTTTTTTATGTTTATGAAGTAGTCTCGTATCAAACCAATTCATGATACGACTGGTATGACTCAAAATGTGTGTTTTTAGTTTGAAATTATATTTTAGAAAAAAACACAACTGACATACAACAAACTCAGCATACACATTTGGATTGGTTTTATACCTTATTAAAATAATCCATAAGTCATTTGTGACATGTAGGAATCTACCTCAAGTCAATTAAACCCAAATTCTGACTGGTATGACTCAAAGTGAGTCTTTTTATTTAAAATTGACATTAATTTTAGAAAAAACACAAGAGACATATTGAAACCCAAGAAAACACATTCGTATTGTTTTGTTGCTTTATTATAAAGATACATGAGTCATTTTTGACGTGTAATAATCAAACTCACCTCAATATGATGCATGGTGTGATCGTTGTGGCTAAAAGTGTCTATTATCAGTTTAAAATTAACATTTTAGCTCAAAAAGTGCCACTCACTGAAAACCAAGCAATCCTAATCCAATTTTCTTCATAATTTAGGATAATGATTCATATGTTATTTTTGATGTGTATTAAGTAGTCTCATATCAAACCAATTCATGATGTGATCGGTATGACTCAAAATGTGTGTTTCTAGTTTGACATGACATTTTAGAAAAAAACACAACTGACATACTACAAACTGAGAAACCACATTTGGATTGTCTTGATACTTTATAAAAATGATCCATAAGTCATTTTTGACATGTAGGAATCAACTAAACCTCAATTAAATGCACAATGCGGCTGGTATGACTCAAAATGTCTCTTTTTTTTAAATTGACATTGATTTTAGAAAAAAAAAACATGTGACATACTAAAAACTGAGAAAATTCATTTGGATTGTTTTGATACTTTACTAAAACAATCCATAAATAATTTTTGACATGTAGGAATCAACCGCAACTCAATCCAGTGCACGGTGTTATCGATATGGCTAAAATTTTCTATTATCAGTTTAAAATTTATATTTTAGCTCAAAATGTGTCACTAATTTAAAACCTAGCAAACCCACTCCAATTATCTTCATAATTTAGGATAACGATGAATAAGTTCTTTGTGATGTTTATGAAGCAGTCTCACATAAAACCAATCCCTAATCTGACCGGTATGACTCAAAATGTGTGTTTTTAGTTTGAAATGAAATTTTAGCAAAAAACACATATGAAATACTACAAAATGATCAAACACATTTGGATTGATTTGATACTTTAGTAAAACAATCCATATGTCATTTGTGACATGTAGTAATCCACATCACCTCAATTAAACACACAATGTGACTGGTATGACTCAAAGTGTCTCTTTTTATTTAAATTTGAAATTGATTTTAGAGAAAAACACATGTGACGTATGAAAACTGAGAAAACTCATTCAGATAGTTTTGAAACTTTAGGACAATGATCCATCATTAATTTTTGACATATAGTAATCAACCGCACCTCAATACAATGAACGATGTGACGAATATCAGTCCAAATGTGTCATTTAAATTTGATATTAATTTCAGTAAAAGAAACAGTGGCATACTCAAAACTGATAAAATCCATTTGGATTGTTTTAATATTTCAAAACAACGATCTATGACTCATTTTTGATGCGTAAGAATCAACCCCACCTCAATAAGATGCAAAGTGTGACCGGTATAACTACAAATGTGTATTTTTTATTAAAAATTGAAATTCTATTAATGTATTCATTAATATTAATGTTAATTTATTTCACTATTTTATTACTAACATAATATTTCTTTTCTTATATAGGTGGAATTGTTTTCTTGAGTTCAGATGCTTTTTATGGAGACAAATACCATGGATGACAATTTTTGAGAGGGTATCACGGATTCCAAAGGATGAAACATTAATGTTTATAACTATTTGTTGTATAATTGTAATTGTACCATATAAAACATTCTTTTAAATGTATATAGTAGTGTATTTTTTGTATTCATGATGTTAAGTAAATGTATATAGCATTGTTTGTGAAACTCTAGTGTGTGATGTTTCATTCTTCTGTGCATTCTTCATATGCAGGTGTTGTTCTGTACAGGTGTGCAGGTGATGGGTGTGCTGTTAAATAAACAGTAAATCATAGGCCACTAGGCCTTTATCAGTGCTCAAAATAGTGCTGATAAAGGTGGCCCTTTATCCACACTAAAAAAAACACTGATAAAGGGGGAATTTTATCAGATCTTTTTTTAGAACGGATAAAGTTCCCCATTTATATGTGATTTTTTAGCGCTGTTAAAGGGGACCCCCTATCTTTGCTGTGATTAATTGAATTTTTTTGGCACTATTAAAAGTGGTTTCTAGTGCTTTTAAAAGCCTTATTTTTAGTAGTGATTCATTGGTGTGACCTTGTCTCTTTTACAAAATCACGCACTACAGTATTATCATGATACAATTTGATAGCGTATTTACTTCTAGTTACTAAATCAATCTTCTAGACAGAGATTTATAACCAAATAGCTTCCTTCATGACATCATAAGTCCATGTATACTCAATGTGTACTATAGAATCTGAAACAATTGTCTTATTTGATCTCTTCCTTCTCATAACTCCTCTATTGAGACTGAAAATATATCCTAACTATGACTTAAAATCATAATGATCTATCTAAGAAATATATTCATTATATCCCCTAATGAATATATCCTCATATCCTCTATACACTAGGAATATATCCCAAATTACCCTCATATACTTAAGGATAGCCTTGATAGCAAACCAATTTTTTTGCCTAGAACAGATTGATATCTAACTACCATTATCAATTCATAGGTAACATCAAGACTAGTACATAAAATGTCATACATGATTGATCTTATCACCAAATATTATGGGATCTTACTCATTATCTCTTTCAGTTGTTGGGTCTAAGGAAACATTTTCTTGGAAAGATGTATACCATGTGACATCAGAGCCAATCCCTTATTGGTTCTTTTCATATAAAATCTATTTAATATCTAGTAAATGTATGTAATTTTTATTCTTCCAAGAATCCTATGGGATAAATCATGATTGATATTGATCCCTGTAATGTAGGCTTCTTCACCTAAGTCCTTCATGGGAAACACTTTTTTAACCAGTCCTTAATAGACTGTAGGACTAGTATGTCATTCCAATAATTAATATTTCATCAAAATATACTACTAGGATAATGACTATATTCTCACTAAATCACTTATAAACACATTGATCAAATTAATTATTAATAAAACCAAATTCTTTTATATATTCATAAAATCAAATTTTCTATGACCTAGATTCTTTCTATAATAGATAAATTGATCTCTACAACTTTAATATTCTATTAGCATCGTATGGAGTCAAAAACCCTTATGGTTGTGTCATGTATAAATCTTCATAAATATTCTCATTAATGATAGTTTTTATTAAAACTATTTTCTAAATTTTATATTTATGGTATGAAACTATAGAATTTAGAATTATGATGGATTTAAACATGAAAACTGGAGAAATGGTTTCATTATAGTCAATGATCTGATGTTATTTAAACCCTTTATCCACTGTAATTTCTTTAAAGGTACTTAATTTACCCATTATGTCCAATTTTATCTTGAATACTATTTTTCACTCAACAAACATTCCATCAACTGGAGTATGGAACAAAAACCAAACTTGGTTCAGATACATGGAGTCCAATTCATAATTCATTCCATCTTTACATCTTGAAAATTATGATCTCTCCACTTTATCATTTTAAGAGAGAGGTTCATTATTGTCAAATAATAATGAGTCACCATCTTTGGTTAATAGAAAACATTATCTATTTAGTTCTCTTACCTCTAAAGTTCTCTTACATAGTACTTTTTTTAAGAAAAACTTCTTCTATAGAGACCTATGGAATCTATTCTCATACAAACTCTTATTTACCTTGACCATAAACTTCCTCAATGTCAATATTTCTCCCACTATCCCTCTTGAATATGTTCCCCATCTCAAGAAAGATGTCTTTTATAGAAATAATCAATTTCTTGTTTGATGGTTTGTATAGGTGGTATCACTTTATTTCCTTATGATACCCCATAAAGATACAATTTATTCCAAATGGTGATAGTTTATTGCCTAACAATGCCTTAAAAAGTTCCTCACAACAAAATATACTTGTATGAAACAAAACATGTTTCTTTCCACTCCATAGCTCGAGGGTAATTAATTTTTATTATTTAGTTGGTACTCATTTTAGTTTGTATATCTTATTTTGTAATTCATATCCCCAAAAGGATAATGAAATATCTCTATGAATAATTGTTGACCTTACAATTTCTATCAAGTTATAGTTCTTCCATTAACTAATATCATTCCATTGTGCTATGTAACTTGGAGTGAGTTGATATTAAATATCAAAATCCAATAGAAAGTTGATAAACTATTTGTTAAGATATTTACCACCTCGATCAAATGGAATATTCTTCATCAAATTTCCAAGTTGTTTTTCTACTTCATTGTGGAATTATTTGAATTTATATAGGGACTCATACTTATACCTCATCAAGTAGACATATCCATATACACTCAAGACATAAGTAAAATTTATAAATTAAGAATACCCACTTATACCTTCTAGTGGAAATAGTCCATGCACATAAATGTGTACCAATCCTAGAAGCTTTATGGCCATTTCACAAAGTCTACTGAATGGTGGTTTCTTCATTTTTACTTATAAAAAAAGAAATAAATATTTCTAGTGATTTTAGCTCAAAAGAGCCTAAATAACCATATTGATAGATATTTTTCAAATGATTATAATTTAAATGAACAAGATGGTGATTCCATATTTGGGTGTTATATGAGTTGTGTGGACATTATTTCCTTATAAATTTCCAACACTTGGTTTTCATAATTTAATACATATAGATAGTTATTTAAAGGTTTCATACCATAAAATAGGATATCTTTATAAAAGAAATAACTTTTATTTCCAAATTTGAAAATAAAAAATTTGTATCTAGAAATTTTATAGTAATTATATTATTGGTAATAATCTATACATAATAAAAATCTCTTAAATCCAATATCATTACT
This sequence comes from Viscum album, assembly GCA_963277665.1. Classification (NCBI taxonomy): domain Eukaryota; kingdom Viridiplantae; phylum Streptophyta; class Magnoliopsida; order Santalales; family Viscaceae; genus Viscum; species Viscum album. The sequence goes on along the minus strand of OY728130.1, from coordinate 478,157,198 downwards.
ATTGGAAATTAAAGGTGGTAGTCTCTAATGCCTAGGGTAGGAATCCTTGAACCATTGGAAGGTTGAAAATCCACCTCTCCTTTTGAAATATTTAAAAATATACTTGGTTCCTATATTTGGATATATATATATATATATATATATATCTATGTATGTATGTGTGGGTGTGTGTGGGTGTGTGTGATAACTAAAAGCTTTATAAAATACCCAATGCGTATAAATTAAAATATTACACTCGATAATAAATTCACCTTTATATTCCCCTTACTTATGGGTGCAGTTCCACTTCCAGTGTCCATGCATTACACTTGAAAAACATAATACTTCATTTTTTTCCTTTCCTCTAGATATTCTTATTCATAGAAGTACAGTGCTTTGGATATTAAGACTAATTATGAGACATGTCACACATTTCCTTGTTCTTCCTTGCTTTTCACCATAGGGACTGTGTTTTTTTATACCCCATGTCCTTGTTCACTTAAATAATCCTAGTAAGATGTATTAAAAGACCATTTTCATTGTTTATCATGTTGTAATTAAAAATAATATTGGATATGGAATTGAGTAGTGAGGAAATCGTGAGATTAGTCTGTAACTCATCTAGGAATTCAATCTCAATGATGTCTAAGCATTCAATATAGCTAATAATATTGACTACATGAGGCCCCGCTGGAATAGAAACTCTAATATTGGTTGTAAATAGAGAATTGGATATCTCATATCTATCTTGTATCCCCTTATCTTGATAAAGATATAAAATGTGAGATTTCATGTTATACACATACATGTTTTTATATTTATTTAAAAGTTATTTGGTCGTTCATGATTGCAGAAAACATTGAACATATGTGGAATTATTAAAATGTTTCTTATAGAGAGACAACTCTTCCTCACTAGCCTCTTTACTAGGAACTTTAGAAATAGGTTCTTATAGTACATACAATTTTCTTTCATGGTGTAGGATAATATGCAAGTTTCATTTGCATTATTTGGAAATTTGTGCTGGTGAGAAGGTTGTCCTTCTCAAGTATGGATTGTAGTGATATGTTTGAAGTCATTTTTATTGTCATTTCTATAAATAATATGAAAATACTCTTAGTAATTTATCTGATAAAAAGTTGATAAATAAATATTATATTATATTAATTAATCTTCAACTATTTTATCAAAACCTAATAACCCTCAGAATTAGATTCAAAATATATTATTGTTTGGAAATTATAATAGAAAGGATCCAAATTCCCCTTCTCAACACCTTGATCTTAGTCAATCAAGTAATTTGAAGGTTTTTAGGAAAGCATTCCAAATCCAACTACATTAACTTACTTTTCCTTATTCTTTTGAGTGGAATCCTTAATCCAAAAATCCATAAATTTTATTTCCCAAACCTTTTACTCTTAGTCAAACAAAGTCATACTTTGGTTGTCAACCCTTGATGTGAACTATGTTATGTCGACACAAAACCTCAAGTTAGAATTCCTCAATAATTTAATGTACCCCAACTTTTTTCGGTCAATAACATTGAACAATGGTTCAATTTCAACTTAAGTAGTGGAAGGCTATATTGAATTAATATAAATTATTAAGGAATTTTTAATATTTATGCATAAATTTCCCATTTTTGTCTTTATTATATGATTTTTAATATTAAGTGGATTTACTAATGTGATTAACCATGTATTAGATAAATTTTATAAATAACCCAATTTATTTTAGTTTAATATTTAATTCTCATTAGTTCATTAATTCATGTGATAACAACTAAAAATCCATAATGAAATTAACCATACACTTGGCAGAAATAAAATAATAAATTGGTATGATCCAGAGATTTTACTAATGGTTAGTTTATATAGTGGATGATAATCTAATTATTGAACTAGGGGGAAACACATTGAACCATTAAATAGTTCATGTTGTGGCTTTCCACCTATCCACACATGTACCTTTCTTGGATTGGTTTAGCCTTAACTCCAAACTTCAACCGCCTCCTCTATCTAGGGAGATCTATCTATTACATGTGCTTTTACTCACTAGCAGGTGATGGAAACCAAATGATTGGTTAAGGGGTTTACATAAAAGAAACTATGGGAATATGGTCCCTTAATAATGAGAAGAGGGATGGCAAAAAATTCATAAATTTAATTTTATAATAAATTAAAAGAAACCAATCATATACAAATCTCTGGTATATTCTCATGATCATCCAAAGACATTGAACAAATTATGCATTTAATAAAATATTCTTCAATTATAATATTTCTAATTTAAGATAAATCGTACTCGAATCAGTAAATTATCTTTTAAAATTAATCAATTATTATATCTTATTTATCATGCATATTTTCTTGATATCATCATCCATCATAATTTTAAATAAATTAAATAAATTTATTTAAAATTAATGATGAAAAAAATGAACTTTGTAGGTAATATGGTGACTACCCATCAAAACTACACAACATTTATTATGTTCATGTATTTTTTACTCATGTGGATTGTGGCATACATGACATAACACATAATTTCATGGAATGTACTGTCAACATAATGACCACACAAAATACATGGTATTTACATAGCGTGTAATGTTTCAATGTGCATATAGTAATTATTATATTATGACTTATACATGATATGCGGTTTCAAACATTATGAATAATTTAATTATAAATTTAATATATATTTATATATATATATATAACCCATTATATGGATTGTACTATCAACTTAATGACCACACAAAATACATGTTGATAAGGTTAAATCAGTATATAAATTTAATTTTTAATTATAAATAATATGGTAACATACATGGAATTTACAATTTAGTTATACGACATCTATATTTCTCCCCGTCTATATATGGAACATACCTAGGGAATCATCATGAAATCATGCATTGAAAATAATGGATTACACTACATGTACATGGGTGAAACTGCATGTGGTCTATGTTACGTGGTCACCGGTCATGTAAGACATTTATTGTAATACATGGATCATATTTGAATAATGGGATACACATGTGTACGGATATTACACGCCATTTAGTCCAACACACCATGCTCTAGGATGGCCTGGTCAACATGTTGTTTATTTAAATACACGTCATTTGTAATAAATTCACCCAGCTAGAATTAATTCTAAATTAATTCATGGCGCATTGAGCATGGGAACACTGTGTATACCAATGGGATACACAACGTGTACTCTTATGTTAACTATCCAAAATCCTTAGAACCTCTGGATGAGTTCTTAAAGTTTATTTCAATCATAAAATTAGTCAATTTTATTATATTTGTGATAATGAAGAGGAATAATAGAAGATCATTCAATTCAAATTAAAAAATATATTTATCTAGAATTCAAAACTAATGATAAATGCATAAATCAATAAATTATCTTTAAATAATTATGTGACTGCTCTGATATCACTTGAAGGTTTCAAGTACAGTGGAAGAACTAAATGGGGTGTGCCCTGTCACACCCCGACCGCGGATATCCGTAATTTTTCTCCTCTCTTGGTCTCGATTTAAATTTTTCGAAGATTGATTGCGATTGGTGGTTGCACGCCGGTGCGCGGTCACTGCATCGTTAGCGGTGACCGTGCGTTCAGCCCGGGTGACAGTGTGTTCACCCGGCGTTTTAAATATTATGATTTCTATGTTGGAATTTTATTATTATTACTTTTTTTGTTGTGTTATTAATATTATAGTTATTTTTACTGTATATATGGTTATATATGTTTTATATATATATGTATAATGATGTATATATACATATAGGTCTATATATGTTATGTATATGTATCTATATATGTATAAATATATATATATATATGTGTGTATTATCTTAAAATTATTTTACTATTTTAAATATTTGATTAAAATAATTATAATTAGAATTAACTAATTTATTATTTATTATTATTATAAGTTTTATTATTATTATTATTATTATAAGTTTTATCACTATTATCATTATTTTCATTATTTTATTTTATATATATATATTATAAATCTAAAACTAAACCCCCCTAACCCTAATCCCGTTTTCCCCCCACCCTGGCGGCGCACTCTCTCTCCTTCCCCGTTTCCTTTCCCCTGCTCCTGCACCGAGCCGCACCTGCCTCGCCGACCTGCACCGCACCTCCCTCGCGCCGTCCTCTCCTCTACGCACCCCACTGCTCCCGACCTCCGGAGCTTCTTCACCCGCACCGGCCACCCCGGCTGCCGGCCCACACCGCCGTCCTTACCTCCTGTCCGGCGCACCCCCTGTTCCGGCTCCCTTCCCTGCATCCTGCATCCCGGCCTCCCCCATTTCCTCCTTCACCACTGCCGGCTTCTCCGGCCCCACCTTCGCCGCGCTCAGCGGCCGCCGCCGCCGCCCTGCTCCCTTCACCGCCCGCCGCCCATGCCCGACCTCACCGCCGGCGGTTTTTTTTTCAGCTCCGCATACCCCGGCGCGATCCCCCTCCCTCCACCTGTTCCCGTCACCGACCCCCTGTCCGACCCCGTAGCCGGCGCTCCGCCGGCCTCCTCTCCCTCCGACGGTGACACCGCCCCCCGCTCCGGCGACCCTCCTCCTGCCGAACTGTCGGTGCCCCAGCCTGTCCCGGCCTTCCCTACACAACCCGCACCCCTGCGTCCCGGCTTCTCTGCGCAACCCACACCCCGTTGTCCCGGCCTTCCCTGCGCAACCTGCACCCCTGCGTCCCGGATTCTCTGCGCAACCCGCGCCCCGCCGTTCCGGCCTCCCCTCCATTCGCCGGCTCGCCGACCTCCGTCCGGCGACTCCGCCGTCCCGCTCCGGCGCACGCCGGCCTCCTCCCGTCCCGGCCCTGCTCCCGCCGCCTCAGGCGACTCCACCCCCGTCCGACCTCGCCACTGCTCCGCAACCCCTCCCCCTCCGTGCTGTAAGTTTTGTTTTTATTTTTATTTTTATGTTAATCTTATTTTTATAAAACGTTTATTATTTTTATCATATTAATAATATTATTATTATTTTATTATTTTTATGTAATTATTATTTTTATGATTAATATTATTATTATCATTATTGTTATTATTGATATATTATTATTATGCTAATTATATTATTATTGTTATTATTATTATTATTATTATTATTATTATTATTATTATTACTATTATTATTATAATTATTATCATATTATTATTATTATCATTATTATAATTATTATCATATTATCATTTTTATTATTATTATTATTATTATTTTTATATTATCATTGTTATCGTTATTATTATTATTATTGTTATTGTTATTATTTTTATTGTTATATTATTATTTTTATTATTATTATTGCATTATTGTTATTATTATTACCTTATTATTATGCTATTATAATTATTATTATATTATTATTGTTATTACAATATTACGGCTATGCCTTTATTATTATTATTATTATTATTATTGTTATTATTGATATTACTATTATTATTACGCTATTAATTTTTATTCTTATTAGAATTTTGTTATTATTACTATCAGATTATTGTTATTATTATTATATCATTATTTTATTATTATGTTGTGTTATTATTGTTATGGTGTTACTGTTATCACCATGATTATTTTCACATTTATTATTATTATTATTATTATTATTATTATTATTATGTTATTAATATCGTTGAACCCGTTTAATGGTCTATTGTTTTAGGACCAGTTTGACGGCGCAGTACGGTGCACCCTTTTACGCAACGGGAGTTTTGTGCCACGTCGTCCTTCGTTCCGATTCGAGGTAGGTCTCCCTTTGCACTCGCCTTTAAATTTAGAATTTATTTATTCCTTGACTTTTTATTAAGTTTCAGTAAATTTAAAAGTATTATTAAGTAGTTATTTATAGTTTGGTGATCTGCTGATGATAAAAGTTGTTTTAATTCTAGCGTTTCATTAAAAGCGTTTTCTTGGATTTAATTGTGTGCTTCCATGGTAGTGTTACTAGATGGTTCTTCCTGAATAATGAAAGACATGTTAAATTTTGTCTTGAAATGTTTTTAGCGTGTGTAAATTAGTAGATGTATTGTTAATAAAAAAAGGTGTTTCTTAGGACCTGGATTAGAGAAAATGACCGTATGTCCTTTAAACTTGATTTTGGAAACTTAAAGTGTGGTTCTTGGTTGACGAGAAATGTTTTCCTTTGTCGTGTGAATAAAAGTTTGGATTTCATTTGAGAAATGGTGTTCCTTCAAAAAAATGATTTAAGGCCCGTTTGGCTCTTGATAAAAGTGGGTGCATTTGGATATCAGAAAATGATTCTACTTGTGGAACCAGTGTGTTTCGGGTTTAATATGCTGATTTGAGTTTCTTAAATAATGTTCTAAGTGTGTTTCTGGTTTTCAATGGCATGGCGTGTGTCACATCCCTTTGGAAATGTTTTAGTGTAAAATGTTAAAAATGTAAATGATATGATGGCCCGGTTGGCACTTTAATAAATGTGAAGTGATTATACATATATATATATATATATATATATACGTACTTGTGAGGGCATTTCTACTGGGCGTCTTTTAGATTATCGATTGGCGGTTGCTTGCTAACCATGATTAGACAGGTTGGTACCCCCTGGAGTTGTGGACAGGCCAGGTGGGATGTGCCACTGGTTGGCTATTAGGGCGGCCAGTTGGTTATTGGCTATGGAGTACCATGCCGACAGGTAGTCTGAACCCGAGTACGTCCAGGGGTTTTCTAGGGATGTTCAGGATCGCCCATGGTTACTGCTGATGACTTCTGCTTTATTTTTGCTTGCACTTGGTTTTCCTTTCTTGTTTACCTTTACTTGCACTTGTTTTCCCTGCTTGTTTACTTTCAGCCATCCTTCACAGCCTGTACTGTTAGACTTTGAGAAAATGGTTTTCAAATGAAAATGCTTTATTCTCTTTGGGTGAGATTTGAAAATGTAACACTTTGTTTTTTTTAGAATGAGTTTAAAACTGATGAAAGGGAACTAACTTTCAAAAAGAATAAGGGAAACGTCTCGTGTTTGATTTTCAAGTAAAGAATTATGAAAACTTACTTTTATACATTATAGTTCAAACCTGGATTATGTAGATTCTCTATTCACTTGCAGTGCATTGGGTTTTGTTGTGGGCTCACCTACTGAGTACTTTTGTGCTCACGCCTATCTTTTACCTTTTTCAGTTGCAGGTTCCTTGTGTTCAGGTTTTCCTGTTTGAGTCGCTCAGTGTGGGAGCGACGTTGGTTGTAGTTGGGTGGTGACCCGCGAGGTCACGTGGAGGTATGTCGTGGTGTAGGTTTGTTTATGGTTTAGTGTTTGTCTGTTGTTTAGTTTATATTTGTTCTTTTGATCCTGTTTTTAGTTTGGGCTGAAATCGTTCCCAACGTTTGAAATTTTAATGCCCAGCACTTGTTGCCATCCCGGGGGGATCGGGAATGCCCATCGGGACTTGCCGCGGACCTGCTCGGGTGACCGGTTCAGGGTCGACCCGAGCTGGTTTGTGACAAAATGGTATCAGAGGCAGGTTTCTTATTATTTGGGTTGTCTGGTAGGTGGAGATTAGGACTGTCGGGACTCGAGAGGTAGGTACGGGGAGGACGTCATGAACCCTCGCCCGTTCCACACCTCGAGTCACCAGGGTAGTCCGGGAATTGTGTCCTTGTCTCTTTCTGGTTTGTCTTGGATTGAGAGATGAAAATGGAGGTAAGCTGACGATACATCGTGATTTCACATGGAGTAGTGAACCATGTGGAATCTGAGTACACGGTTTGAATTCCTCCTAGTGGTCGACGTTGTCTTGTGACATGGCCCACTACCATGTCCCCAGGTTGAGCGTGACTACTAGTCCCTCACTTCAGTGGTTGATGCAAATTTGGTTGTTGTTTTCGTTTTGATCTGTGTGAGTGCATAGTTGGAAATGGAAAAGTTTTTTTGAAAATTGGACTGTTTTCTTTTAAAAGACTTTAAATGTATGAAATGGTTTTTTAAAAATTGGAATCTCTTGATTTGGAAATCTGTTGTTTGCTGGAAATTGGTTAAGAATAATTCGGGGTGAAACCTCGGTTCATCTCTATGAACGTTTTCACATGTGTGAGAATGCATGGAAAGCGTGTGTTGATGCACGTATGAATGGAATGTGGATAAAGACATGTGCAACGGGTCATGGGAGTACCTGGGTGTGTTTGAAATTTAATGCTTGACTTTGATTTCTAAAATTGGTTTTAAAGGGGAAACAGTTTTGGAATATTTTTGGTTTGAAAGTGGATTGGTTTTGGAAAGTATTCTTGAAAGAGGGTGGTTTTATAATCTAAAATAAAAAGGGGATTTTAAAAAGGAGATTTTATTTTTTCGGTGGTGTTGTATTTGTTTGATCCTTGTGCTGATTATTTTGATGAAGGTGCTTTCATTGATGTTGCTTCAGTTTGATATTGGTTTTGGATTTGTGTTTTATATATCGCTCAGGAAATGCCGCCCAGAAAGGTCTCTAAGGATTCGGATATGTCATGCCCAGTTTTTAGTCCTCCTCAGACTCTGCCTATTCTTCATGGTGATCAGGGTCCGTTAGAGGCAGTAAAATGGCTCGAGGAAGTGGAGCGTGTCTTTAGAATGTTGGGAACTCCCGATAATGTTAAGGTTCGTGCAATTATGGAGTTGTTTGAGGGTCCAGCTCTGGACCAGTGGAAGAAGGTTACCCCATCATCAACTCAAGATGAAATGACGTGGGATGTCTTTAAAGTCGTTTTCATCCAATGGTTTGTACCTGAGGAAGTGAAGCTGGAGAAAAAGAGAGAGCTTGTGCATATTCAACAAGGACAACAGACGGTGAAGGCATATGTTGATCATTTCAAGGAACTGATTTTCTTTTCTCCAGAGGTAGCGTCGCATGAGTTCATGAAGGCCTCTCTTTTCACCGGGGGTCTTCGTTCGGAAATCAAGGAGAGAGTCCTCCCTTCTAAAGACCTTTGTTTCGAGAAGCTGGTGGAGGAAGCATTCTTGGCTGAGTTGGTTTCCGGTGTGCGGGTGGTTAATACTTCAGCATCCCCAGTTGTTCGTAAGAGTTCCCCCTCTGGTGAGGAAAAGACACCAGAGATACATGTTCCTAAGGAGTTATCCTCTTTGGTCCTAGCTTCCATTTCATCAGATCGTTCAATGGCGTGCTATCAGTGTGGTCGTTTCGGGCATTTAAAGTCGTCGTGTCGCAACCCTCCGAAGACGTGTCATCGATGCGGCTATCTGGGTCATCTGGAAAAGTTTTGCAGGAAGCGTCGCTTGAAGAGGATGCTGTGATGGGAGAATGTCAGTACCTGACTGTGAGGCAGAAGATGCTTCAGCCATCAGAACCCCAGCCACAAGTCTCGAGGTGAAGCTCGCGCACAGTCAGGAGTTCCCAGGGTTGTGAAGCCTTAGTCCAGGTTAGGTTTTTCGTATTGACGGTGGAACAATTAATATCTTTTTGTACTTGTTCGCTGCTGTTAAGGTTTTAGTATCTTTTTAAGAATTTTGTTTTGATATAAAGTAATGATGAACTTGTTCTATGATAATCAAAGCAGACTGGTTTGTGTGGATGTGATATTCTGAATCATGTGTCTTTCTTAAAAGTGTGTTTGACCCCTCGGTGGGTTGACCCTAGTTTAGCAATGCTTGTTAGATGTGGTTATGTTTCATGGTTTTCAATGGGTCACGTTTTCAACTCGGTGTCTGATTAAGTCTTTTCCATGGGTTTCCCCCAAGTGTTGAAGGTCGTTGACTTTGGTTGTGGGTTCAATGTTTCGACGAAGGGGTTGTTTTTCACTCGTGAAATAAGAGTTGGTTTAAACCGGTTGGGAGTTCCCGCGTCGACCCCCCCCCCCACCTTTTCCTAGGGTTGTCTATTTAGATGGTCAACTTTCCTGCACAAGTTGAGCTCTTGTGGCGGGGAGAACCCCTTCGTGTTCTCCCCTCAACCTCGGACCCCAGTTTTCTCTTGAATCGGTCGGGTGTGACCTGTGTAGAGTAAGGTCATCCCCGAGAACCTCAGTTTTCTTCAGTTCCTTTAGTTCTGTTTGGGCATAGACTTGGATTTTGGCTGACTTGTGACCTGGTGACTTTCTGGGGGCAGAAAGTGTCTGTGGTGGGGAGAATTGTCACACCCCGACCGTGGACATCCGTAATTTTTCTCCTCTCTTGGTCCCGATTTAAATTTTTCGAAGATTGATTGCGATTGGTGGTTTCACGCCGGTGCGCGGTCACTGCATCGTTAGCGGTGACCGTGCGTTCAGCCCGAGTGACAGTGTGTTCACCCGGCGTTTTAAATATTATGATTTCTATGTTGGAATTTTATTATTATTACTTTTTTTTGTTGTGTTATTAATATTATAGTTATTTTTACTGTATATATGGTTATATATGTTTTATATATATATGTATAATGATGTATATATAAATATAGGTCTATATATGTTATGTATATGTATCTATATATGTATAAATATATATATATATGTGTATTATCTTTAAATTATTTTACTATTTTAAATATTTGATTAAAATAATTATAATTAGAATTAACTAATTTATTATTTATTATTATTATAAGTTTTATTATTATTATTATTATAAGTTTTATCATTATTATCATTATTTTCATTATTTTATTTTATATATATATATTATAAATCTAAAACTAAACCCCCCTAACCCTAATCCCGTTTTCCCCCCACCCTGGCGGCGCACTCTCTCTCCTTCCCCATTTCCTTTCCCCTGCTCCTGCACCGCACCTCCCTCGCGTCGTCCTCTCCTCTACGCACCCCACTGCTCCCGACCTCCGGAGCTTCTTCACCCGCACCGGCCACCCCGGCTTCCGGCCCGCACCGTCGTCCTTACCTCCTGTCCGGCGCACCCCCTTTTCCGGCTCCCTTCCCCGCATCCTGCATCCCGGCCTCCCCCATTTCCTCCTTCACCGCTGCCGGCTTCTCCGGCCCCGCCTTCGCCGCGCTCAGCGGCCGCCGCCACCCGCCCTGCTCCCTTCACCGCCCGCCGCCCACGCCCGACCTCACCGCCGGCGTTTTTTTCCAGCTCCGCATACCCCGGCGCGATCCCCCTCCCTCCGCCTGTTCCCTTCACCGACCCCCTGTCCGACCCCGTAGCTGGCGCTCCGCCGGCCTCCTCTCCCTCCGGCGGTGACACCGCCCCCCGCTCCGGCGACCCTCCTCCTGCCGAACTGCCGGTGCCCCAGCCTGTCCCGGTCTTCCCTGCGCAACCCGCACCCCTGCGTCCCGGCTTCTCTGCGCAACCCACACCCCGTTGTCCCGGCCTTCCCTGCCCAACCCACACCCCTGCGTCCCGGCTTCTCTGCGCAACCCGCACCCCGCCGTTCCGGCCTCCCCTCCATCCGCCGGCTCGCCGACCTCCGTCCGGCGACTTCGTCGTCCCGCTCCGGCGCACGCCGGCCTCCTCCCGTCCCGGCCCTGCTCCTGCCAACTCAGACGACTCCACCCCCGTCCGACCTCGCCACTGCTCCGCAACCCCTCCCCCTCCGTGCTGTAAGTTTTATTTTTATTTTTATTTTTATGTTAATCTTATTTTTATAAAACGTTTATTATTTTTATCATATTAATAATAATATTATTATTTTATTATTTTTATGTCATTATTATTTTTATGATTAATATTATTATTATCATTATTGTTATTATTGATATATGATTATTATGCTAATTATATTATTATTATGCTAATTATATTATTATTGTTATTATTAATATTATTATTATTATTATTATTACTGTTATTATTATAATTATTATCATATTATTATTATTATCATTATTATAATTATTATCATTTTATCATTATTATTATTATTATTATTATTTTTATATTATCATTGTTATCGTTATTATTATTATTATTGTTATTGTTATTATTTTTATTGTTATATTATTATTTTTATTATTATTATTGCATTATTGTTATTATTATTACCTTATTATTATGCTATTATAATTATTATTATATTATTATTGTTATTACAATATTACGGCTATGCCTTTATTATTATTATTATTATTATTATAATTATTGTTATTATTTCTATTACTATTATTATTACGCTATTAATTTTTATTCTTATTAGAATTTTGTTATTATTACTATTAGATTATTGTTATTATTATTATATCATTATTTTATTATTATGTTGTGTTATTATTGTTATGGTGTTACTGTTATCACCATGATTATTTTCACATTTATTATTATTATTATTATTATTATGTTATTAATATCGTTGAACCCGTTTAACGGTCTTTTGTTTTAGGTCCAGTTTGACGGCGCAGTACGGAGCACCCTTTTACGCAACGGGAGTTTTGTGCCGTGTCGTCCTTCGTTCCGATTCGAGGTAGGTCTCCCTTTGCACTCGCCTTTAAATTTAGAATTTATTTATTCCCTGACTTTTTATTAAGTTTCAGTAAATTTAAAAGTATTATTAAGTAGTTATCTATAGTTTGGTGATCTGCTGATGATAAAAGTTTTTTTAATTCTAGCGTTTCATTAAAAGCGTTTTCTTGGATTTAATTGTGTGCTTCCATGGTAGTGTTACTAGATGGTTCTTCCTGAATAATGAAAGACATGTTAAATTGTGTCTTGAAATGTTTTTAGCATGTGTAAATTAGTAGATGTATTGTTAATAAAAAAGGTGTTTCTTGGGACCTGGATTAGAGAAAATGACCGTATGTCCTTTAAACTTGATTTTGGAAACTTAAAGTGTGGTTCTTGGTTGACGAGAAATGTTTTCCTTTGTCGTGTGAACAAAAGTTTGGATTTCATTTGAGAAATGGTGTTCCTTCAAAAAAAATGATTTAAGGACCGTTTGGCTCTTGATAAAAGTGGGTGCATTTGGATATCGGAAAATGATTCTACTTGTGGAACCAGTGTATTTCGGGTTTAATATGCTGATTTGAGTTTCTTAAATAATGTTCTAAGTGTGTTTCGGGTTTTCAATGGCATGGCGTGTGTCACATCCCTTTGGAAATGTTTTAGTGTAAAATGTTAAAAATGTAAATGATATGACGGCCCGGTTGGCACTTTAATAAATGTGAAGTGATTATACATATATATATATATATATATACGTACTTGTGAGGTAATTTCTACAGGGGGAATTCCCTTAGAGGTTTGTCGTGTAGCGATGTCCGTGTAAGGGGTTGGCAAGTGCGGTGAGATGAGTCACGTGTGCGAGGGTCTCCCACTTAAACAGTGTTACTAAAACCACCATGGGTTCCTGGGCGTCTTGTAGATTATCGAGTGGCGGTTTCTTGCTAACCCTGATTAGACGGGTTGGTACCCCCTGGAGTTGTGGATAGGCCAGGTGGGATGTGCCACTGGTTGGCTATTAGGGCGGCCAGTTGGTTATTGACTGTGGAGTACCATGCCGGTAGGTAGTCTGAACCCGAGTACGTCCAGGGGTTTTCTAGGGACGTTCAGGATCGCCCATGGTTACTGCTGATGACTTCTGGTTTATTTTTGCTTGCACTTGGTTTTCCTTTCTTGTTTACCTTTACTTTCACTTGTTTTCCCTGCTTGTTTACTTTCAGTCATCCTTCACAGCCTGTACTGTTAGACTTTGAGAAAATGGTTTTCAAATGAAAATGATTTATTCTCTTTGGGTGAGATTTGAAAATGTAACACTTTGTTTTTTTTAGAATGAGTTTAAAACTGATGAAAGGGAACTAACTTTCAAAAAGAATAAGGGAAACGTCTCGTGTTTGATTTTCAAGTAAAGAATTATGAAAACTTACTTTTATACATTATAGTTCAAACCTGGATTATGTAGATTCTCTATTCACTGGCAGTGCATTGGGTTTTGTTGTGGGCTCACCTACTGAGTACTTTTGTGCTCACGCCTATCTTTTACCTTTTTCAGTTGCAGGTTCCTTGTGTTCAGGTTTTCCTGTTTGAGTCGCTCAGTATGGGAGCGACGTTGGTTGTAGTTGGGTGGTGACCCGCGAGGTCACGTGGAGGTATGTCGTGGTGTAGGTTTGTTTATGGCTTTAGTGTTTGTCTGTTGTTTAGTTTATATTTTTTCTTTTGATCCTGTTTTTAGTTTGGGATGAAATCGTTCCCAACGTTTGAAATTTTAATGCCCGGCACTTGTTGCCATCCCGGGGGGATCGGGAACGCCCCTCGGGACTTGCCGCGGACCGGCTCGGGTGACCGGTTCAGGTTCGACCCGAGCTGGTTCGTGACATGCCCAACTCTTATTTTTTCATAATTAATGATTAATACATGATTTACATGATTATAAATGTTGGGATCAATTTAATAGAATCAAATATTAATTAACAATTGAACACTGGAACAATGACACAAGATCATCACATATTGTTTATAATTAATTTAAATAATTCAAAATTGTCGTGCGATAAATTATTTATTTATTGATGGATCTGAAAATGTCTCTACATTATATCATCATTATTCTATAGGAATCAAGAGTAGATTCTCTGTAGCAGTGATCTACATGTTTTCTATGAACCTCTAAACATCATCGTGGAACCTCTGTGTGTTATCACAGTAGATCCAGATACATGGGTTGTTCACCATTGATCACCCTAAGAATCTCCTAAAGAACGACTCAATTTAATCTCTTTGTAATCAAGAATATTTTTAAGGGAGGATCACTCTCCATTATTTAGAGCGTTCTTGGAGAGGAAACTTTCGAGGTCTTTGAGAGAATTCTCTCCGATTGCCATTAGGAACAACAAAACAAATGGAAACCCTTAACAAAAATATATAATTGGTTTTATATACTACAAGTTTTAGAAAATAATAATTTCAAAAGTTCCCATTTATTATTTCATCAATATCTATAGAATTTCATGTATAAATTAATAATATTATTATTATATCTTGAAATTTGAAAAGCTAGATAATAAAATTAATATTATTTATTCAAATAATATTTAATATATATTATTTCACACTGGATCATTAAAATCAGTCCACCATTCCTTCATAATATTTATCAGACCTTGAATAATAACTATTTATTTATTAAATAAATATCTATGTATTATTTTCCAATAAATAAATAAACATTATATTCACTAAATAGAAAATAAATATTTATTAAATATTATAATCACAAAATATTCTCTTGAATAACTAATGATGGAATATATGTGATCAATAAAACTGGAATAAGTATTAAACCATGTGAAGGAATAATATTTATTTAACTTTTTAAATAACAAATAATATTATTATTTAACTGAAGTTCTGGATGCATTGATTGTGTGACCCTCTAGGCCTCATTCTCAATAGCATTAGGCAAAGAAACCCAAAGTCCAAGGTTAGCATCAAGAAACCCATAGAAAAATAAGTTAATGTAACAACAACCTAAAAACTCATACGAATGATTTTTCAGTAATATAATGCATTTATCATGATATCTCTGATCAAGAAGGCTGCATACTGGTTCTATCAACCTATATTCCCAATGTCTCTTTACTTGAATTTTCAAAAACTGATCTTGACTACAAAACACCATGTCCATGGATTTATTTATACTATATAATTTCCATCAAAGGTCTGAATGTATCAACTTTTATTAAATAATAGAAGGGACAAATCTTTTCTCACATTATTCATTAATGGAGTATTCCTCGTGACACACCCAACATATCGTAATTCACTATGAACATCTATTGTCATGGTTTTTTTCAATACATCGAAGTATATGACTCATATTATCCATTAATAAAAATATTAAAATCTAATGAATAGTACACATATCTGATGATAGGAACATACAATGACACATGTAAATATAAATTTTCTACCGACAGGTCTCATTCTCATAATCTCCTACACTAGAAATTACTAAAGGATTACACCATGAGAAGGTGAATCAAGGTTCTATGAGTCCCCACCCCTGATATCATAAAGCATTTATGTCCCTAAAATGATTTATTTTAGCTATAGAACATTTATTTTAAGAATTATTTCATGTCACTTATGAGTTCTCATCATAGAAGGGAACTGTTATGACGTTTCAGTGTGATGGCTACTCCTCAGACATTATCACATGATATGTCACATGGAATAAAAATCATGATGTGATAAGGAGTTTATTAATATTAAAAACTCTGAATATATGTAATCATAAAGCATAGGGAAGTTTATTCTAGGTAACCCACTCCAAAATTTAGTGTGTTACCCTCAGGGCCTCTTTCTCAATGAAAATAGGTGAACAAACATAAAGTTTAAGATTATAATCTAGAAACAAATTAATTTAGACATAAATAAATAATTTAATTTCATAATGACAAAAACCTTCCTATGAATTCTATTGTGTAATATAATCTATTTCACTCAATATCGCATCAAGCAGGGTGAATACTAATGTCATCACCCTATATGATTGATTTATATTTATTTGATTTTTTTTTGAAAATAAACCTTTCTATGAACTACCATGTCCATTGACTTAATCATATAATTTTATTACAATCAAAGTGCTAGAGATATATTCTTCCATTAATTTGAAAGGTAAAAATCCATTCTCTACTTATCAAAGTAAGATCATATGACTAATGACTCACCCAACATATTTTATCTCACTATAAGAATATACCATCGTGGTTTTCTTCCATACATAAAAGTACTAGATTCATGATATAAATTATTAATAAACTCAATTATAAGTACCAATACACACATTCACATATATGAATATACAATTCCACATAAACATATAGAATTCCCACTAGTTGGTGTCTTCAAAACCTACCTTATTTTAGATTACTAAGTGGAAACTTCATTAGAATAAGTATCAATGTATTATGATATATCAACACCAAATAGTCAAACATAATTTTTGTATCATCACAAAGATGTTATCAAGACTATAGGAAATATGTTTAATAATATTATAATAGCATTTCTATGTTCTCATTATATAATGGAATTGGTATAACCTTTCAATTCAACAAACACTCTATGTAAATTATCACATTAATGATACGTATAAGAAAAATCATCATGTGATAAGATATTTATTAATATTATAGTAATCTAAATTATAAAGTTGGTTGGTTCTAGGTAATCAACTCCAACATCAACTAGGAGTTATATGTCAAATCTATAAGGAAAACACTAGTTATTCAATAATTCTAATTAATTAATTTAAAAAAAATTAAAATATAGAGAGTGGTTATATTTCATCAAATTACAACTATAAAAGAGAAAGTAAAGGGACATTACAAGGTGTTAAGTAGTAAGATAGAGCATGTGAGGGTTTAAAAGAATATAAAATAAAATAATGGGGAGTTTGGTATAGTCTCATTGAATCACATGGATTCTCACTTCAATTTTTGAACCATGGATAGTACAATCACTCAATCCCTTAAGTGATATCTTGATACACTTTTAGTATCCTAAGTAAAGATGCAACTCCCCATGGGGTTTCCTTTAAAAGCTAAACTAAATAACTTAAATTAAAATAGTCTATAATCATGTTTTTCCTTGAGCTGTTAGGTTATTTTCATACTTAAGAGTATCTGATATCTCTCTCTAATTCTTGGGATAGACTTCCATTATTGTTATATCACCCATACCCATTATTTATACACTAGGTGATTTATTTATTGATGAATTAAGAAGAAAAGAGACAGATAGGTTATATTCAAACATTCAAGTACTCCACTATAATCCTAAAATTCACATCACCAAATTGTTTAGAATGGTGTAACCTAATTCGTTTGGATGAAGTTGGGCCACATTCTAGTGGCCCAAACTATACACAAGACCAAAACTATCAAATTTTGACTTTCATGATTTGGTTATTTTTTATTTCATAGGGAAGAACACCCCTTCTCTAGGGGTCACAGGGGCCAAAGGCCCCTGGTACAAATTTTTGTAACTGTAACAATAATAACTCACTATAGCAGTATTGACTGGAAACACATATAGAGCATTGTAGTAGTGTTGACTTTGATGTGACGCTATAGTAGAGCTGAAGAGGAGACACTAATAGGGAAATGTATCATCTCAAACATTGGAGATATAGGTATTGTATCTCCATAGAATTCTTGTCACTGAAACTATAGAAGTGGATACTTGGGTGTTTGTGGAACTATAGCACAACAAAATTACTATGAAATTGGTGGAATAGTGCATTATCTTTTTTATTATCTCATTCAAGATAAGGTTTCTATGTGTAAAAATATGATTTATCACCCTGTAATTACACTCCTAAAATAGTGAATTAATTCTACTTCCCTATATATGTGGGGATTTTTCTTGAACCACATAAATCATTGTTCTGTGTGATCTTCTTCTCGTTCATTTGTTTTTTTCATCATTTTTTTAATCTGTAAACCATTTGCATCGATATTTCTCCCAGTGTTTTCTAAAACAACTAGTATAAAATCCTGAGTTCTTAAGATCTAGTTTGATTTGATTTAATTTAATGAATGTTATGGAAGAATGAGAGGTGAATATTGTTCACTTTGATATAATTGACATAAATAACTATAGGATTAATATCAAAGACTATTTTTACTAGAAAAAGGTTCACTTTCTATTTTTGGGCGTAAAACTAATGGATATAGATTATATAGAGTGGTAGCTAGTATATCGATTGGTTCTAGGAGTTTTGAAGCCTTTGTTATTGAAAAACAACACATTCAACATCAGAGATGAGAACAAGATAGCTGGGTTAATGAAATATCTCATGAATATGAATAAGAGTCCTTTTACATCAAAAAAGGTGTACCTGATGGGATTAATGTTCATTATGAAAATGAATAAAGGGGTTATTTTTTCATATCACATCAAGGAATTAAACCCCATCATATGTCAGTTAAAATCAATGGAAATTTCACATGATAGAGAGGTATTTGTGCCTATTTTACTGTATTTATTACATAATAGTTGAGAAGAGATTGTAATATTTTTGAGCAGTTCTTTGGGGGATAAAAATTTGATTCGGAAGGAAATGTGTGACCGAATCCTTATTGAGGATATTTGAAGAATATAATTAGGAATATTCTATAGTTCTACCCTGAATATATAAAGTGGAAGATATGTGCGGTGAGGTAACTATAGAGGGTGATCAAAATCAACAGCAGACAATTCAAGACAAGAAAAACGGGTTTGATCCCTACTATTGTATTTTTTGTAAGAAGGGAAATGATAAGAAGGATTAAAAAGAACATAGATGGTGCCTAAATATAATATTGCAAACATGGTGGTTCAAGGAATTGATGATGTGTTGTTGTTAAGAATGGAAAAACCAATGGATTATTGGATTTTTAACGTAGGGTACTCTTTCTATTCCATGACGAAGAAGGGTTTCTTGTAAAATTTTATTTCTATAAATTTTGGAAATGTACATCTTATTGATGATGATCCCTTATATATTTTTAGGGAAGAGAGATGCACTGATTAAAACCAATAGTGGGGGTTTAATGGTTCTGTATAATGTAAGTTATATCCATGGACTGAGAAGAAATATTTTCCATTCCAGGAATCTTGATGATTTTGGTTTTAGAACCACATTCACTGGTGGAACGTGTAATATTTTCAAGGAAGATATGGTCATATCTCATTGAGAAAATAATTATACCCTGTACGAAATGACATAGACTTGCATGGATATTCTTGAATCAATAAATTCTCTCAGGGATTCACAACTATGACATTAAATACTAGGGAACATGAGTGAGAAGTGGATGAAGGTGATAGCAACAAAAGTAATTATACTAAATATAAATTCATTGGAAGTCGGATTATGTGAAAATTATATCCTTCGAAATTAAAATAAGGTACCCTTTTCCAAAGGGGGTAGAAAACCAAAGTCCAGGAAGCTAGACCTGGTGCGTACAAATATATGGGGGCCTAAAACAGTATATTCTTTTGGAGTTTCACTATATTATGGGACATTTAAAGTCAAATCAACTAGGATGGTATGGGTTTATTTTATAAAAATAAAATATGATGTATTTATGGTGTTTCAAAAGTGGAAGACCATGGTGGATAATGAGTCAAGAACAAAGATGAAATGATTGAGTTCTAACAATAGTGGAGAGTACGGTAGTATGGATTTAAGGGGATTCTATGACAATAGTAGAATTGTGTGGGAGAAGACTCTTCCAAGTAAACAAAAATAGAATAGTGTAGGTTAAAGTATGAATTATAAACTAAATTCATATTCTAGAAGCATGAGGTTTCCCTCGGGGTTACCTGAGACTTTCTGGGCTGAGGTAGTGAAGATGGAAGTATATATAAATACCTCCTAAAACTTCACCAAAAATTCCCATCATGAAATCAACGTATCTTCTAAGCTGGTCATGTTACTTAACTTTAAGGATAAAATCAAAAAAAAAAATTTAAAAACAAATGGCTCAAAAATAGAGATAGGAACACTAAGTTCTACAACTCACTTCATAGAGTTAGAAATAATTTTAGGCCTCTTTCCTATCTTAGAGATGAGGGGAACCTTATTGACACTGATGAAGGTGTTGCCAATTTTGTGGTCTCCTAATTCTGTGATATCGTGAATGGTATTATCATTGATAAGGATCTTCTCCCTAATGTCATTCCAACTATGGTGTCTGGAGATGAAAACACTTTACTTAATAGCATCCCTTTGGATCAAGAAATCAAAGACACTATCTTTAGCATCAACTTTGACATTTCTCCTGGACCTGATGGTTTCAATAATGTGTTTTACCAAAATCATTGGGATATTATTCATGACGGCGTCTATTGCATGGTTAAAATTTTCCTTTCTAAAGGCATCCCCCCACATGGTTTAAACTCCTAATTTCTTACACTTATTCCTAAAATGGAGAATGATGATGAAATACATCACTTTAGACCTATTTCTCTCATAAATTACTTTTTCAAAATTATCACTAAATTACTTTCTAATATAATCTCTTCCATCATCAATAAAATTGTCTCCTGGAATCAATTCAGTTTTATAAAAGGAAGATCAATACAGGACTACATTTTCCTTTCCTATGAATCCACCAACCTATTAAACAGAAGAAAATCGAGGTGGGAATGTTTCCATTAAGCTCGACATTACAAAGGCTTTTGACACCATATATTGGACCTTTATTTTTATGGACCTTACGCACTTTGGTTTTAATGACATCTTTATCAACAGAATTAAAACTATTTTTAACTCAGCTCATGTTTCCATTCTAATAAATGTTTCCCCTAGCAGATATTTCAAATGTTCTAAGGGGTTCATTCAAGGAAACCCTCTCTCTTCTATTATCTTCTCAATTGATGAAGACTATTTAAGTAGATTACTCACTCAATCTGTGGAATAAGGTAATATCAAACTGATCAATGCCTCCAGAAACATGAATGCCCCCTCGTATATTCTATATGCTGATGACATTATTTTGTTTCTACAGGGGGAAAAAAGAAATATTAATAATCTTAAAAGCATTCTCAATCACTATGCATAGGTTTCTGGTCATCATGTCAGTTGTCATAAATATTTTATTTACTTTGCGAAAGGATATCCCCTAGCAGAAAAAGCAACATTATCAATGCTTTAGGGATCAAAGAGGGTTCTATACCCTTCATTTATCTAGGTGTCCCTATCTTTTTGGGTAGGCCTAAAGCTATCTATTTCTCTCCCATCATTAACCAATGACTTCTACCTCTCTTTTCTTGGAAAGGTAAAAACCTCTCCATGGAAGGAAGAATTTTCCTTGTCAAATCTACTATTATATCCAAACTAGTTTATTACATGATGATCTATAAATGGTCAGCTGGTCTCCTGAAATGCATCAATGTTTCCATTAAAAACTTTTTCTAGATAGGGAGGACTCTTGAGAGAAACCTGGTTACTATTCCTTGATCCTCCTATTGCAAACCAATTGAAAAATGATGCATTGGCATAAAAACCTCAGTAATTTTAATGAATCCTTTCAACCTAAGCTCATATGGATCCTCATTAACAACAATTATCTTTCCATATATTTTCTTAGTTCTTGATTCCTTGATAAATTAAGAAATAAAAATTTCAATTATTTGATCTCCTCTATCTGGCCCTCCATTAGGAATACATTCAATTCTATTAGGACTAACTCCATATGGATGGCTAGCAAAGACTCCAATTTAAATTTTTGGCTTCATAACAGGACTGGTACACCCCTCATCTCCTTCATACCTAGCACTCCACTTCCTGAACATAGAAATGATACTATCAAAGACATTTTACAAATGAAAAATCCTTTCTTACCTGACAATATAAGGCATGTTGTGGACAGTTAACCCTTCACTATTACCGATGATCTTCTAATTTTGGAACCTGTTCATAATGGTATTCTTGATTCAAAACACTACTATAACCATTTATTCAAAAATGATGATAATAATTTAAGTTGGTTAAAAAAATTTAATAAATCTTGGTTAAAGCCCTCGAGACTCACTATCATTTGGCATATTTCTCATGGTAGGCTTCCTACTGATATCTATTTACAATCTTTCAGGATTAATCTTTGTTCCAAATGTCACTGGTTTAATTAGCATCAGGAGGCTATTAATCACCTCTTCCTTTATTGTGATATGAAAACTTCCCTTTAGAACTAAATTTTTGATATTTTGGAGTGTAGATGGTTTCCTTATAGCTCTATAACATCTCAGTTGTAGTGATGTGTGGATTTATCTGACTCCCAGTAAATAAATAATCTTCTTATTTCAGCTACAGAAGAGCTCCTACATGTGATATGGTATGGAAGAAATGACTATATTTATACCAACAACTAATTTAAGGTTAATGCAGGTAAAATGAGAATACTCATTGCTATACGGGAGGCTGCTCTACTTCAGAAGGATCATTGCAACAACTCAATTAGAGATCTT
Organism: Viscum album; assembly: GCA_963277665.1. NCBI lineage: Eukaryota > Viridiplantae > Streptophyta > Magnoliopsida > Santalales > Viscaceae > Viscum > Viscum album. The sequence continues at coordinate 478,134,337 of OY728130.1, read as the reverse complement.
GGGATTCTCAAGCGCATTGGTGTAGATGGGAGGTACCCTCGACCTAAATACACCATGGAAGTCTTTTTGAAAGCTCCACCTCCATGTTGGATTAAAATAAACGTTGATGGGGCTTCTAAAGGCATCTTAGGCCCCGTGGGATGTGGTGCCATATTCAGAAACCACCTGGACCAGGTTCTTGGCTGCTTCTATGGATCCTGTGTCTTAGCTTCTTCCCTATAAGCTGAGATGATGAGTGTGATTCATGATACTTCTTTTTCCAAGATGCATAACTGGAACAACATTCGGATCGAGAACGACTCAACTACTATAGTCTAGGCCATTTGGAAGGGCATCGTTCACCTAGATTAGAATCTCACTCCCCAATGGATGGACTGTTTTCACTCTCTATCGGAACTCAAATTCATTCCCACCCATACCTACCAGGAAGAAAACAAGCTTGCTAATGAACTTGCCAACAGGGGAGTTAATCACGAGGTCTCCTGGAGGGATGACCTTCCTCCTGAGTTTCTCCCTCTTTATGTTAGGGATGTTCAAAAAATTCCATACTTTATACTCATGTAATCCTTTCTAGTTCTTAATTTTATAATAAAGTTTGTGTTTTGGTCTTCAACTAGAACACCACCTTTAAAAAATGGAAGCATATATCATCAACAGGATTCCATCAATACTAATGGGAGAGTGTCTAGCTGAGAAGATATGGTCTAGAAATGAGGTAATACCCTCACATTTATGAGTATTTGGTTGATTGACATATATGTGTGTGTGTGTGTGTGTTTGTGTGTGTGTAACGGAAAATCTTGATTAATTATAAATCGTGTTTCTTTATTGGTTATGGTGTTGAGGATTATGGTTATCTCTTTTGGGATGATTATAAAAAGTTGATCATCAGAAGGCATAATGTTATATTTAATAATGTTGTTGCATAAAATGATCATCATGCATCTAAATTTGATAATGGGAATAAAAAAATATACAACCATGAGAAATTGGAACTTAAAGGTGTGCCTGATCATGTGACAATAGAACCAGTAGAGCATACCCATCCATAATATTTGAGAATATCAACAAGTGTGAGAAGTATAATGAAGAGTTATTCACTATCCTTACATTATTTGTTATTGATTGATGGTAGAGAACCAAAAAAATTAAGATTAAATACAATTGAAGGAGTTGAGAAAGTGTGACTTGGATATGAAGGAGGAGATTTATTAATTATATGATAATAATACTTGGGAGATGATACATCTTCCATAAGTAAAGAAAGAATTGTTTAAAAAAATGAGTGTAACGTGAAAGTAATAACATGATCGTAATATTAGATACAAGAAAAGGATAGTGGTGAAAGGTTTTAAATGGAAGGAATGTTTCAATTTTCCTAATATTTTCTCACCTATAGTAAATCTTACCACTATCTGGGTGTTTCTTAGTATTTTTTCATCATAAGACTTACACCTTCAATTTCTTGATGTGAGGAAGGATTTCCTTCAATGATATATTTAGGAGGATATTTATATGTATCATCTAGAGGGATACATTGAGTCAGGTAAGGAATACCTAGTGTAAAAACTACAGATGTGTATGAATGGGTTAAAGTAGGAACCCAAGTTGTGTGATAGAAATTTTTATTTATTCATGCCTAAAAATACATAAAAATGATATGTAATGGATAAATGATACTACTTTAAGTCTTTTGGTGATGGATATATTATATTTATTCTATATGTGGATGAAATGGTCTTTTTAAGATCATGTATGTAGAGGATTGGTGAGCTCAAAGGGTAGTTAGATGAGGAGTTTGAGATGAAAGGTCTTGGAGAAGCTAGCATGATTATGTGGATGCATATAAATAGATATGGCATATTAGGAACCTTGATGTTATCATAGGTTGAATACATTGGAATGGTTCTAAGAAGATTGAGTATTCTAGAAGCAAAGTCAGTTTCTATTATCCTAGAAATCCATTTCAAATTATCAAAGGAGAAATCAATGATGATCATAGAAGTGTTTGAGTGCATTAAAAAGTTTCCATATGCATCAGATATTGGAGTCCTAATGTACAACCTGGTCTATACTTGACCAAATAGTGTTCATGTAGTAGTAGTTGTGAGTAGATAGATAGAAAAAACTATAAATAAAAAATAGGAAGTTGTGAAGTGGATACTAAGGTATCTAAAGGTAATCAAGGAAGTATATCTATGTTTTGTGAAAGGAAAATCATTACAAGGGTATAGGGATGCTGACATGGGATGTGATGTTGACAGTAGGGGGTACCGAAGGTTATGTATTTATCTATATATTAATTTCAATAAGTTAGATATCTTAGTTGAGGAATTTGGAGACTCTATCTACTATAGATAAAGATTATATTAATGTAATATAAGCTAGGAATGAGATGGTTTGGATGAATAACTTCTTTGCTGATATAGGTAGAAATTGAGAGCAAACTGTATTAGACTATGATAGTTAGAGTGATATACATCTTGAAAAGAACCCAGTGTTTTATTAATAGACAAATCATATTCAGTTAAAGTACCATTTTATCAGAGTCTTGATATATGTTGGGTTGTTAACAAAGTAGAAGATTCATAGAACCAATAATCTAGAAGATATATTGATGAATCTGGTGGTGAGAGATAATTTGAGGCACTGTTGTGCCTCCATTGGTCTCCACTGATGAATGGATATTGAGAGGGAAAATATGGGAGAAAACTATAGAAGCATAGAAGGGGAAATAGGTGGTATTACATGAATCATCATCTTAAAATTGATTTTTTTTAATGGAATAAAATACTAGTGAGTTAAGAAGAGGAGAATCTCAGAGTAATTAAGTTGATTAATTTAGTAGTAGTGAACAAATTTAGTATAGTGGACCAGTCTCTAAGTGGGAGATTATTGGAATGGTGTACCCCAATCCCTCTATATGAACTTAGGATAAATTTTAGTAGCACAGAATATACACCAGACTATAATTCTCAAAGTCCATCCTCTATGGTGTGGTCATTGGGGTTTGTAGGGAGTAGTACACCCCTACTCCAGGGGTTTGGGGTCCAAAGACCCCCAACCCAAATTTTGGGATTGTGGAAATGCTAACTCATTGTAAAAATACAGACCAGAAACACCAACAAGGCATTATAGCAGTGTCGACTTCAACATGGAACTATAACAGTGCTGGATAGGTGACACTAAAAAGGAATTATAGCATCTTGGACTTTAGATATAGTGGTACTATAGCTACATGTAATTCTTTCAACAAACATTGTAGTAGTGTATACTTGGTTGACTACAACAATATAACATAGTGGACTTACTATACAGATCGTGTAATAGTGCATCATCTTATTTATTAGCTCATTTCATCTAGTATTTTTGTGTGTAAAAATCTAACTATCTCCCTATAATTATACTAATAAATTAGTGAAGTTATTCTACCTACCTTTAGAATTAGGTATTTTTTCTCAAACCATATATATCATTGTTTCATGTGATCTTATTCTCATTCTTTTAATCATTTTTCTTAATCTACAAACCTTTTCTATCACTCTGAATCCCAAATTTTTCTATAACACTTATCTTCCCTAACATTCATATCCTGTAATAATTGTAATATAAAATAAAATGAAAAAAATGGAGAAATAAGTATTCTTGAATATTGGTGATGGTTTCGGTTACTCCTCTTCATCCAAAAACTCTTCTCCCTCGTATGTCAATGGATGGTCGTCCTCCCCTTTTTCAATTCACATAATCTTTTTATGAACTTATTCAATATTCCAAACCTTCACTATGTGTGTTATTAGTACACATCAACAATTCTTACTTTGATAAAACTCATACAAGTGCAACACCACTTCCATCTCATTCCCAGGAAAACCTTATCCACTAAAACTGAACACTTTCCCATATTGTCTCTCCCATACATCAAATTCAACCTAGAAATGTTTATTTATTACATTTCATCCATGTTTATAATTGAATCAATCAATTTATCTTATATTAGTTCTTCTATATATTTTCTTTTTTGACTACTAGAAGTATTAACTGAATAATTTAGTGAAGCTGGTGAGTTTTACATACATAGTTCAACACCAGCACTGTAGTGTTAAACACTGTCATGGGCCTCAATTCAAGGAATGTTACCCTGATAACCAATTTAGAATGAATTATAAGGATATTGTTTCTTGATAAGTGACATATATAGTGTCATAAGGATCTCTCTCTCATTTGTTATGTCATACAGTGATCTAGGTCTATCAGTATCTATGTTGGATTCAAAATATTTGATATTATTATTTTATATACAATTATATACCCTCACATTGACCTAAATCATTATTTAACTCAAGGATAAATGTATATATCTTTGTTATTATCATTACCGTCATCTTCCTCTTCTCCCATTCACACAAACAATGTTTATAATTATTTTTATCCTAAGTTATGTCACTAAAACCATAGTTGGGTAGGTTGTAACTTTATTTGGAAGAAATTTATATAGTTTTTTCTTAGTGATGTCAAAGATAATATAAATGAATTATCACTCCATTGTTTTGTGACAGAGATAGCGTTAGATCCTTCTGTTAAGCTTCATACAATGTCATATTATCACTGATTATGTTGGCATGGTTCATTCCTATGTGATGTGGTTAAGAATTCCTTCATTACATCATCTAAATTATTCATTAAAGTCATTTTATAATTTATAAACTTCAAATGGATTTAATTAATGAACTTCCAACATGAATTATCACTATGAGGAATTTATTTTCAAAATATCGTAATATCCATTTCTCATCGAATTAATGTAATTTAATTGGAAAAACACACACAATTATTCAAATAAAAATCACTAAAAATATATGTTAATTAATTGAGAATCACATTTTTCATTTCTTGTCTATGAACTAATTATAATGTGTTGTCTTTTATAATCTATTAAAATTCCCTATGCATTTATTTGACCTAGTCTCTGTCTTTTGAAGTTTCAAAGAGTGTTTCTTGGGATAAGAGTGTTATGGTCTCAACTGTATTAATTTTTCTTGTTGGTGCTATAATTGTTTCCCTATAATTATTTTATACTAATTAAATTATTTTCTCCTACTTAGTTTTATTAATGTTTAAGTATTTTAATCTCTATTTTCTTCTTTATCCTTAATAGATTAGGATTTAGAGACACTACGACCATTCACTCGAATTTCTTAACTTTTTTTGTCATCATCCTCTTTATCCAATTTCATTTTTTTATTCCATTATCCATACACTATTTAAACACATTTAATCATTACTTTCAACTAATTTTATAGACTTTTATTAGATCGCATGACTTATTTTCTTTTAAATGAATATCCCAAGAAAATTTCTTTATCACCTCAACCATCACACAATTAATATGTTTCTTATCTTTATTTAAAATTTAACATCCACTACCAAACTCTCTTCAATATTTGATTCTTATATTACTCTTAAATAATAACTCATATGGAGTAAAGTTTTCTCCAAGGCACAAAAAAATCTTATTTCAAATATGAACTATAGTTTATATTGGTTTAATTGAAAATTTTATTATAATAAATTAGTCTTTTATCATGGTTCAAGATATGTTATTGAATATTTTATTCCTTTTTTCTATAACATATTTGTTTGGGAATTATCATAGTTAACTCTTGATGAAAAATTCCATATTACTCTAAATACATTTCTACTTCATGATTTGTAAATTTTTTGTCCGTTAGAACTCATTTTCTACAAATGATGGAAGCAGTGGTCTGGTGAAGGAAAGAACCCTAGAGAGAAGGAATATCACTTCACCCAAGGCCCTGGCTAAGCTCTGATAATTCTTCAAATAGGTCCCCATATGTTTACTCAGGGTAATTCTTCAGGTTCACACGACTTCACTTATGAAAAGGTATCATGCACCTTCCTCCTTCACGAAGCTTGTTTGTCTGAGTAAACCAGCATGTCTATTTTACATGACCTAGTCACTTACATAAACCATATCTTATGACCAATCCTAATGCTCCCTATTATCTATATTTTTCTATAAATATACCCCATGGTTTCCTCATTTGTAATGAGTGGAAAAAATATATAATATAAACGCACTCCCCAAATCTCCCTTCACCCATGCCCTCCTTTCTCCCTACAACTCGGTTATTAATTATAAAACTAAGGGGAATAATCAGGATAATCAGGTAAATGAGTTAATAAAGGACTAACATACCTAAAACATCATGGAATTCCACTTTGAAAATAGTCCTCTAAAACTAGGGTAAATTAACCAACTTGAATGATACACACTATGGATTTTATCACCCAAGAAATTCCTAGAGACCCCTCTATTAGGGCACCACTTTCTCAAGACATTCTATTAGGGAAACACTTCGCCCTGCATTCTATTAGGGAAATACTTCACCTATATCTCCATTTAGGGTGAAACTTCACTCTTCTCTCCAATTAGGAAAAACTTTTCTTTACCCCATTATTAGGTTAAAACATTCACCATATTCCTTAACTATAGTGATCCATTAACCCTATTCTCCTATTAAGGTGACAAATTATCCCTAACACATCACTACGGAGACCCATAACTGTAATTCTCTATCGGGGTGACTAATTATCCCTAACTAACTAGATCAAAACCACACAGAACTCCCTAAACTAGGGTGAAGATACGCCCAATACTATATAAACCCCTATACTAAACTGAACTCTCACCCAACATCTATTAAATGGAGAATATTATCCCCCCTTAACTCTCAGTTGAGTATGCCTCAACCTGGGTCTCCTCACTGGGTTTCCAATTATCAAGACCTCCTCTAAAACAATCAGATTCACATGATCAAGGTATACACACCAACATTCACCCCTTTGATCATGTATTCCCTTGTAAAAAGGAATCTCTCAAGAAATACTCCCCAACCAATAGGACTCTTTGGGTGATAATAATCATGCATACCCTTTGTAATGAGGGTTATTATCATGAGGATACCATTATCCATCCTAATGGAACCCTATAGGTTTGTGTTAAAAAAATTTGATAATATTTATGGAATATTTGTGTCGTATATTTTTATAAGACATGTGTAAGTTATTACAAGCATGAAGGAAAGTGTAAGATAGAAATTTTACCTGATGTTTTCCAAAAAATTTGGTACAAAGTGATTGAGGTGCTTTAGAAGAGTTTTGGGAAGAATCTAGAGGAAGTTATAGGTATTTTATAAATTTTAAGTGGTTAATAACTTCTTCTATAAAGAGTTATCCATTACAAAGTTGAATGTTTCCATGATGTAGTATCCCAGTCTATCTCATGATAAAGGCTATGTAAATTTCATGTTGTGGAAAAGGAATTGACCTAAAGGTAACTCTAAAAATTCTCAGTCTTTATTAAAGGGTTAATGGATATATATATATATATATATATATATAGGATTTGTATATTTAATTTTCATTCCAAATCATGAGGGACCATACCATTAAGGGTTTATTATCAAATTTTCAGTGTCATTGAAAAATTTTGTGTTCCTATTGAATGAAGAACAATCCATGTCATAACTCTTTTGAAGAGAAAATTTCCATGATGTAGAAACCTCTTGCAACATATTGTGTGTGTTTTAATAGGTCATATAATTTTAAATTTATAAATCCTATAGTATTCCATTCTATATATAATATATTATACTACCATAATTTTAGTGGATCGATAAAATTTTAGAGATCATTTTGTGATCATGGGAGTGAGTATGTATGAAGTTAAATTAATGTGAGATTTATGGATCTAGATAACTACAAGAAGATACACCATAGTGAAGGAGTTCATGACACAAAAAATCATCCATCTCTCATTCTATTCAATAGATAAATATTTTATGTCATAGTGAATTCCTAAAGAGGTTGAATATATTAGTGAAGAATGGATTATACCATGGTCAAGTAGTTTCAAACATCCTAGTAGTTATAACTGAAAAATGGATGGGGAGGTTATGGATCTATACTTTTAAATTTAAATTTTATTTTATGGAAATAAAGGATCAAATTAATTTTTGTGGGATACATTTCTCGATATGAATAAATTTTGGATAAGGAGGATTAATACATACCATAGGATTAAGTGTTAAAGGTTTATAAAAATTATCATTAATATTTTAAGGAGGAGGAATCTACACAACATATAAATAATTAGAAAAAAATGATAGAATACATGGATTATTGATAAATATTGATTAAATAGAAGAGAGGGAATTATTATAGTTTAGAAAAAGAATAAAGATATTAAAGAGCTTGGCACCCATTTAATACACTTTCAAAGAAGGGGGGTGATGAGTTCATTGAATCGTAGTTAAGAAGAGTAATTCATGAACCATTCGGGAAATGAAGGATAGTGATTCTATGAAATATACTAGATAGAAAATACTACTCATGATGATGTTCACAGTAGACCTATGAAGAAGAAAAAGGATATAAAAGTCACCCATCTACATACTTTGTGCAACTCACAACAAGTTAATATTGTTCTTGGAATATGATCCAACTGATAATCCCTTTTCTTAGAGTTGTGATCCAAGGGAGGGAACTGTGAGGAATCTATCCTTGGGTGGTTGTGAACCAAACCAAAACCATTATATGGCGAGTGATCTTATGTATATCCTAAACTCACCAGTAGTGAGCTTAGTGTTTTAGTGCATTGACATATTGACGATCGCATGATCCATGGATTAGCCCATAGTGTTCAACCATGTAAACCCCTTGTGTATTCTATTTTCTTATTTGTATTCTACACTGTATAATATTGAAAAGGGGTAAGAGTAAATATAGGTCATATCTATTGAAAGGCTATTCAAATGAAATGGGATTCAGATCATCTAATCATAAATATAAAAACATGGGACTATTCTAATTAATGGGTCAAAATAATTTAGGAAGTGATGGTTTAAAAGAAAGTGTGTTTACATTGGAAACAAGTTTCATAACTTGATTCACCCACAATGTTATATCTCACATAAACCCCTTGATCGGCCTATAATTGGTATCAAAGATTAAGTTTATTTCCTAATTTATTTTTTTCTATAGATTTATGTTATTATTTTTTAAGTTAAAGTCTTTGTATTCTCATATATTCTTGGTTACCATGCCAATGGGAAGAACTTAAAATAAAAATTAAAAGCCTGGTAGAATTATATATTTTTTAACTTTTTGGGAACAATCAACAACTTGTTAAAATAATCTATAAGCACAAAAAGGATGGTATAAATGATTATGATTATGATTATATTTATCTACTTAATAATTTTATAGGAATGGTTTTAGAGACTAACAGGCCTAGTGAAACAAGGACAATAGATTATGAAGAAATCCTACGGAGGAAAAAGTGGAAGTTATCCACTTATCAGATGATATGGATCAATAATTAAAATAAGAAAAAAAATTCTAAAATAAGTGATTAAATATCATGAGATCTAAATAAAAACATTGAATGTTGATATTTATAAGTTTATAAGCTTAAACAAGATATTTTTTGAAGTGGCTACAAATTTTAGGGAAAATAATGATTCCTAGGATTAGAAATGGGAAGATATTTCATAAAAAGTTAAAAAAAATAAAAGATAATGATAAGGGAATTAATTTAAACTCAAAAAATGTTTATAATTTGAAGGTAAAGAAAGATGAAATAACTTCACATAAGATAAAAGTAATTATGAGAGACAAAGGTTGCAATAAAAAAGTTTTTCCTTAAATATCCCATTACTCAAATGAAAAATAAGAAGTAGGAGAAAAATGATATGATTGAAAAAACTCACACAAGACTTAGAAGATGATATATTTAATAATATTCTCATAAATTATCTAAATTTTAAACATTAATTAACAATTAAAAAGATTCACCAATTAGAGGATGATTTGACTTTAGTTGGGAAGTAGTTTGATGTTAAGGTAAATCCTAAACATCAAAATTACTTTCATTTATTATTTTACAATTTTTTAGCTAATGATAGTAAATTCAAAGAAAAGTATTCCTCATATGAGGAAAATTATGAGAATATTGATGTCCCAAATGCAATGCAATATGTTAAAATATAGTATTAGATTTTATGAGACTTATCTAAGGCAGGTAAAGAAGAGAAACATAGATAATTCTAAAAAAGGGAAAATATGGGATATTCAAGTTAAAACCATAAAATAATTCATTAAAGATAAATTGGAAACTATATAAAACCCATAATATGGTTTAGAAATATTTGATACTTTTTTAGCATTCCTATACACATTTTTAGTTTTTTTGTTGAGGAATGGGAATACATTGAGTTCTTTAAAGGTGATGAAAATTTTGAAATATGGTGCTCTGAAACATAGTGTAAATGTTATGGATATCTTCCCAATAAATCATATCATATTAACCATGCATCATTTGAAAATTTAAGAGGACAATCATCATGAATTAAATAAATAACTCAAAATATAATGATAAATCAGTCCCTATGAGAAATAAATTTCAGGGGTTGTATGAATAATATCTCCATGATAAAAGTAATAATAAAAGGAACCCAAAAACTATTTATAATTCACAAAATTATTAGAGATACAAGAAACTAACTTGTAAGAATGATAAGAGACCACATATTTCCAAACATAAAAATGAACATGAGAAAGTTATGTCTCAAGATGAGGCACATATTGAAAATTCTAACAGTTCTTATAGGGATATATTAAGTAGCAAGAAATTTTGGGAAATGAACAGTACAACTATAGTGGAGGTGGAAATCGTTTTTGGTAAAGTTATCCAATGAAACATTTTATTTTTTTTGGTTTTCAAAAAGATAAGAAACCTAATTATGTGAAGAAGATGTTGAATTCTATTAAATCTAATGAGATATGAAAATAGACATTGAGACAAGGGGAAAAGGGAAAATGGTGATCCATATTGACACACCAACCTCTTCAAATTTAGTATAATGGAAGTTACCCCTCTCCCCATACACATTAAATACTTCTAATATGTTTAAAGATATGAACTATTTTTTGAGAGACACAATCCATGGGGTAAGTGTGCAAAAAAACTCATGAAAATGAGTTAAATTTAAATCGACCAAAGATAGAAAGTGTATTATGGAATGAAAGTCATTACTGAATTTGGATGTGTTTAGAGAGCTTGGACTAAATCAAAAAAGTGGTTTCAAAATCTATATATTATAATTTATTTGTATCATTTGAAATAAAATACATTTAAATTGGTATAAAACTTATTCTGGTGTTTTATTAGTGAAATCAGTCTATTGAGTTAGTGGTTCCAGACCACACAGTAAGAAGAGAAAATATTGGAATCAACTACATGAATGAATTTAATGACATGTTCTTTATGATCGAATAATTTGTGTCAACTAATTATGTTTCAAAAGACACAAAATTTCATTTTTTAGTAAAATTTTTCTCATTAATTGTTTTCTCTAAGATATAAATTATCTCAATAAATGGTGTTAATAACTGATAAATTTAAGAGGATATTGTGATGAAATTTTAAAAGATACTAAGCATTATCTATTAATTATTAATATTATGAATTGAAATAATCCAATAGGAATTAACAACTTTATATTTACAATTCCTATGAATTTATGCTTCATGTGGTATATATCAACACTTTGTTCTTTAAAGTTTATGTGTTAAGTAATTGGTGTGAGAATGTGATGATATCATATGTTTTAGTTTTCATGGGGAAAGTAGAAATTACAAGAGATAATATTGTTTTATTTATATTAATGAGTAACATAGAAATATTTGTAGAGGTTAATAGAGACTCTTGTTTCTTACACCAGCTCCAGGCACATTAGGCTTAGAGGATTTCTTTTCAACCCAAATTCTAAGTCATAAAATAAATCACTAGATTTTTTTGAGTTTAATTAATTATCATGGAAGTTTAGTATGAGTAAGATTATATATTTGGATCTTAAAACTATAAATTTTTATGATTGGTGTCAATAAATGGTGAAATTATATTATTTCCAAGGTGGTCCAAGAAAATATTGTTACCCTATTGCATTCTGATTAGAAATAATGGGTTTTCACCTAGTTTATGTGGAGTTATTACCTATTACGAAAAGGGTGTAAAGTAAGGATATTGTAAAGGTATGAAAAATAATAATATTCCTGCTAATTTTGTGATAGAGGGGTAGAAATAAGAAAATTTTGGGCCCTTTTTATTTAATTTATAAAGGGTGGAGGAAAAAAGTTCATCTGGTCAAAAAAACCAAAGGGATAGATTATTGTAACCCTAAATGTTTTTATTGGAATTATTGATAATAAATGTGGCGGTTATTATAATAATTAATGAAATTTTAAGATGGAAGATATTTCTAGTATTTTTAATTTTTTGGGGGCACAGAGTTGGAGGTATTTCGGAAGAGTTTTGGGAAAAAGATGAAGAATTTTTTGGGTTTTTTTATAAATTTAAAGAGGGTAGAACCTTACATCATGAAGGATTTTTCACACCAAAATTGAAGGTTTTCATGATAGAGTATCCCAATTTTCACAATGAGGAAGGCTACATAAAGTTCCTCTTATAGAAAAGGCATTGGCATAAAGGTAAAGTTTAATATTCTCAGGCTATAGAATGGTGATTATAAAGATATATGTGGGTAATTTATTTACCCATAATGACAAATAATTAGCAACCATGTAGTAAGGGGTGATAAGCTATTTTTTAGTGTCATTGGGAAAATATTAGTGCCTACATCATAGATAATAGGAAACTTTATAGCTCTATTTAAGATTAAATGTCGGTCCTTCAAAAACCTCTTGCAATGTGGAGAGTGTGATTTTTGCATGGTATTTGAATTTATATTTTCAAATCATATAAGATTCCATACCGTAGAAAATGGATTATTCTACCACAATTTCAGTGGATTGAGAAAATTGTGGAGATCATGTCATGATTGTGGGATAGGGTGTGGTGGAAGATAATGTCATGATAGGTTTTTTGGATCAAGATTGGTATAGGGGGATATACCGTAGTAATGGATTTCATTCCATAATAAATGATTGATATCATATAATATATTTTATAGGAATATGTTATTATATAGTGAAGGTATATCGGGGATTATTATACCATATAATAATGGATCATTCTATAGTTAAATAGTTTCTAACAACCTGGTATATTTGATAAAACAAAACATATGATGAATTTATAGCTCTAGAATTTACGCCTTAACTAGGATTTTATGGAACTAAAGGACCACATTAATTTTTTTTTAGGACACATTACTTGATAAAAATATATTTGTAAGTAAGAGGATTAATCTAAGACATCAGATTAACTGCTAATTGTTTAAAAAATTTCACATTAATATTTTAAGTAGAAATAAATTTCACAATATAGAAAATACTAGTAGAAAATTAGAGAAGAAATATATTATTTATAAATAAAAATTCTTGAGAGGAAAAGTAATTACTATTTTCAAGAAAATAATAAAGAGTGTAAAGTTATTGGAACTCATTGAAGAAATTTACAAAGAAGATAAGGAGGAGGGGTTCATTTCATCAAAGTAAAGAATAGGAATTCCAAAACCATTCTGGAAATGAATAAATTTTATTTCATAACATCCCATGGAAAGAAAATAATTATCAAGATGATGTTCATAGTATAGCTATGAATAATAAAAAGTATATCAAATGCATCCATGTACATACTAGGTGTAACTAACAATGACATGATATTGTTCTTGGAATATGAGCTAACTCGTAATCTCAATCTTAGAGAACTGAATCAAAGGTGGAAATTGTGTGGAATTATTACTTGGGTGGTAGTTAAAAAATCCAAAACCATTTTAAGGGGAGTAACCCCAACCATTTACTAAGCCCCACTAGAAATGATCTTAGTGTTTGGGTACATAAAAATATTTTTGATCACATTCTCATTGGATTAACCTATAGTGGTGAACCAAGTACAAAACCCTTGTGTACTGTGCTTTATTATTTATATTTGGTACAAAATAGTATAAAATTTGGTAAAAGAACCCATAGATAATATCTATTGAAATGTTGGCCTAGTTAAATTGGAATCAGATCATCCAAAAATCAATAGAATAATAGGTGACCATTCTAAGTAAAAGGTCAAGATAATTATGGTGGTGAGGGTTTAAAAGGAAATTTGTTTAAATTGTTAATAATTTTCATACCCTGATTAACCCCCTCCCCCCCCCCTAAAGTTATATCTCACCTAATACCTTTTAGGGAACCACGCTATAGAGACTCAATCCAAATATATATAGATATTACATCTTTTCAATGAATATTCAATATATCTCTAAAATAAACATGCCTAAGTACTATAAAGGTTTAGTGTGATTTGAGAATAGATACATAAATATCTTATTGAAGTAAAATATTCATCATCTTTAACATATTTATTTAAATGAGGTACCCTTCTATAATAATCATACATATTACCCTTATTCATAATCTAGGAAAAATTTAAAACATAATATGGGGTGATTTGAGATGCACAGTATGGGTAAACAAGGGAGATGTCATTAAATGATCATTTTTAATCATATAATAAGAATAAGGGTATAAGAAAGTATGATTATAAATAAAAAATAATACCCAAAAAATCAAATATCATAATCATGATTCATGGAACAAAATATTAATCCTTTACAAGATTGGGGAATCATAAAAAAAATTGATCATGATCCATGATTTCAAATCAAAATTGTATCAACATACCATATGAGTGTGGTTCCATAATAGGCATAAAAACTATATAATAAGTCAAGTTTAACTACCAAAACCATCATATCATAGTAAATCAGGAATCACCACCTATTTTCCAACTTATGAGGGATCAGTCATTACCACTTATTTCATATATCATAGTGTATTAGGCATCCCTATAGGTTTCTCATAGTGGATCGGGCATATAAAATCATTTCTTCTAATTATATCATGATATATAAGTATATATTCAATGAATTGGATGTATTTATGTAATGTCCCAGATTTCCATGTAATTGTTTTCAAATTATATGGGATCATTTCGAGACTAGGTGTTGAGATGGCATGCGATTCTGAGGCCCGGAGTGCCCGGAATGATCCATTGAAAAATGTTATGTTTTAAATAGAGTGTGTGAGAGGTTTTCCTGAAAAATTGGAAAAACTCTTAAATGGGTGACCGGATTATAAATCTGAGGGCATTGTTGCATTCACGATGGTGGTATTACCTTAGGGGAGACTTAAGTTTAGTCAGTGCGGGCCTCCGGTGAGAAAACCAAAAAATAGCATAACCATAAATAAACTAATTAAATAAAATTATTTTATTTCTCAAATCCTTATAACTCATGAATGGTGATTTCTATTGAAAATCTGAGACCATCATTGATCACGTAAGGGTATGCTTTTCTTAGGCGGAGCCTAACATTAGACGGCGCGGGTCAAAAGTGGAAAGTGGTTTTTTCCCATAAATAAAATAATTGAATAAAGTTAATTTATTTTAAAATCTTTATAACTCATAAATGATAACTCGAATTAGAAATATGAGAGTAATATTGAGTTCGTGAGGGTATGCTTCCCTTAGTTGGATACTAACATCGGTTGGCCCAAGTTGGCTGTGAAATTTGGTCTTTGGGATGTAACCCTAAATAAAATAATTTAAATAAAATTTATTTTATTTTTGAATCCTCATAACACACAAATGGTAACTCAGATTAAAAATTTGAGACCACTATTGAGTTCATAATGAGATATTCTCCTTAGTAAATACTTAACCTCGACCGGTGCGGGTTGAGGGAAAAAAATTTCAGAACTTTTAGGAAAAAATAAAATAAACATAAAAAGTTTATTTTATTCGAAATTGTCTTGCTAATATACAGTGACGAGTCAACTGCTTCATTCCATAAATGAAACTTCCTAACAATGTTGCAACACAAAGTAACAGAAATGATGTTTCATAAATGAAACCGCGTAACGGATGTGACTCAGTGTAATAGAAACATTGCGACATGTTTTCCCCATTTAATAGGATAACATGAATTGTAGATCAAATTTGGATCTTTTAAATACCTTTGGGTCTCTAAAGGAAAACTCTCGGATGATGAATTTCGATGAATCTGATAGCAGTGATGATACCCTTGGAGAGAAAATTGGAACTGGAGATCGACGGACGACGATGAGTGATCTTCCTCGACCGATCTCTTTTTCCTAGGCAGGGGGTTTTATTCCAAGTGAATCCTTACTTACCCTCATTCTTGAAATTCTGCGACGAACGCAGACCAATCAACAAATAGATTGTCCCATGGATCTATTGTTGTTGTAGGGTGGTTAATGATATGGGATAAAGGGGATATCTATTTTTGTGATTATTCTGTTCTTTTTGGTTTTTTGTGATCACACTAACAAGAATGTATTTGGGTCTATACTAACAAAGACCTAGATCATTCATTAGGTGTTCTTATGTGTGATTCCTTCCCCCCTCTTCTTCTTGCGTTCTTCCCGTTCATCTTGGCACAATGAATTTGCTAGTGATGGTATTTTTTTTCCATAAGGGACCACAGCGGTGCATCGATCTGTGTCTGGAGGTCGCGGGGGATGGATGAATTGGGTGGGAAGGACCACATATAGGCAGAATGCGGCATCGGAAAGAGGTTGTGGCATATGGTCATGGTGGTGGCAGGAGGCGGCTGTGTAAGGCCATGCCACCCAACCACGACGGTGACACCCAAGCCACAGTGGCAAGCGGGAGGCGGCATGTTGGCAGCACGTTGTGGTAGTGAGAGGGGCCGCTGGCACGGAGGCCCACAGATAGAAACTGGTAGATGTGGCCACCTGGCCACATTAGGGGCACCGCACGGTGCATAGTCGCGGTCCGCATACCATGGTTAGGGGGGGCATGGCTTGTTGCGGGTCACGTGGAAGACCAATCTGCATGATAGGACCGGATGGCTAAGGAGGTGGCACTGTGTGTCTACGTGAACCAAACATCGTATAGAGTTTGGGCTAGTGTATAACTGGCCCACTTATGCTGGCCAGGTGGGAAAAATAAATCTGGCCGCTGGGCGGCCTGGGCTGGAGGAGAACCGGCCAGCCGATGCGGGCTGGGTCGGATGGGAAACCAAGATGGACCGAATAAGAAACTGGGCTGATGGGTGGTCTGATTGGTCAAAACTGGTCTGACTAAGTCGGACCATACCAGTTGAGAATTGGGTTAATAGGAAACCCAACGGACTGGATCTATGGCTGAATCGGGTAGGATCCAATAAGGCCCAATGGGCCTGGTCACTAGGCTTGGCCAGAACGGTTCGGCCCAGACCCAACTGGGTCGGTTCGGGTCAGCCAAAATTGGCTGGGTCATACACGACCCCCGGGCTGGGTTGGTCGGGTCGGTCCGACCAAGTAGGTCCAGGCTCAGACGTAACTGGCATCTCTTTACTAAAACACCAAGATCTTTCTGACTGAATGTCTGATTTATGTGTTGCCTACGGCGTCGGGACCCTTGAGATGAGACGGTACTTTGAGTATAATCTAAGTGAGTTTTCATGGAAGTAAAAATATAGTTTATGGATTTAGGAATAGAATCTCCTCGAGTCAAGCGCACTATAGAACCTGAATACAATAGTTGGTTGTGACATGAAGGATATGACAAGTGGGACCTCGGTGGCCCAGTAGAAGAGCGGACCTCCGTGGCCTAGGAGCCGAGAGGTACTCAGTGGTTCAGAAGATGAGTGAACCTCAGTGGTCCAATAGTTGAGCGGACCCTAGTGGTCTAGTAGTCAAGTGGATCTCAATGGTCCAGTAGTTGACCAAACCTTATTGGTCCAGCAGATGAGGGGACCTTAGTGGTTTAACAGATGATCAGACCTCATTGGTCCAGCAGACGAGCGGACCTCAGTGGTCCAGTAGACGTGCATACCTCAATGTTCTAGCATACGAGAGGACCTTAATGGTCCAGCAGACGAGCAGACATCAGTGGTCCATCAAACGAGCATACCTTAGTGGTCCAACAGATGAGTGGACCTTAGTGGTCCAATAGACGATCCGACATCATTGGTTCAGTAAACGAGCTGACCTCAATGGTCCAGCAGCCAAGCAGACCTCAGTGGTCGACCATCCCAGTGGACTTGAGTGGTCCTGTAGCTAAGTAGACCTCAGTGGATCATCATGGATGAGTCCCTCAACAGTAAAAAATGATTCAAATTTACGACTGAAAGTCTTACTTTCTATACTTTGATTTATACCCACTGTGAGTTGTCCTAGCTGTGTGATCTTTCTGTGTGGTCTTTCCTTGTAGACTTTTCTTTTTGGTTTGGGGTCTCTACTAAGTATTGTGTTACTCACCCCGACATGGGCTTCGCATGCACATGTCATGTTCATGAAAGTGATCGACACTTCGATGGAGACCTTGGTGGTCCAAGACCAGGTAGTATTCAGTGAGATGGGATGGACGGGCATACTTCTACAACTACAGGCAGCTATTCTTCACTTATCCTTCAGGTAGGGTTACGAGTGGACAGAATATGGAAATTTTACTTTCCTTTTTGGTTTTGGGCTTGTATTTTGGCCCCTTTGTACTTTCAGTTTATATTGTACTCTTGATAATTGTCTCAGTGACAATTATGGTTTACTTGGTGTTTACTTTCTGCAGTTTGAGCTTTGTGTGTGTGTATGGGTTTAAAGGCAACCCCTTTCCATTTTGGGATATTACTACTCAGTGCTAGTCACCAACCCCTATCCTATGGAAGGCGAGCTTGGGATAGTCACGGAACATGCCCCGGGGTATGGCTTGTGAAAAAGTTGTATCAGAGGGAGGTCAGTTCTACCATAAGGACTAAGAGTTTATAGGTCCTTATGGGGAAACATTATTAAGTGTTTTGAGTGCTTCTTTCAGGACAAGAATCCAATTTTGGTGTGGGGGCCGACGTATCCATACACCATGACCCTAAATTCTTCTTTTTGACTTAGTACATGAAAACACTAGTTGCAAGGAAAATTATGGTACATGAATCATATAAAAATGGGTTGAGTTTTCCATTTCCTTCTTAAGTCAGCTCACCAGGTATACTCTATTTATCGTGGTACATCTTGTTTTGATTCAAGATTCTAACACATAGACATCCAGCCAGGATTCCACCATGTGATCACGAGGATGATATTTTGGGTGATGATATGGGTATCGGGGCTCATGCCAAAGACAGAACCACCAGGTGGTGTACCATCTATACCACCACCTATGGAGTAACACATGGTACTCATAGTACTAGTGGATTAGAAACATAGGATGAGCACATTTCACGAGTTTCAGTGACATATACCCCTCATATTCTTATGTGATTCCAACTCATAGGCGGTTAAGTATTGGCTTGAGGTGGTGACTGAATTTTACGTCTAGTCAGGGAACTATTAGATCATATGGTATTTCAAGTAGTAAGCCTTCTACATGGCTCATCAGGGTGATGACGGGGTTTAGATTACCCGGTCTTACGATGACGTGACCTTTCTATGGATAGAGCTTGAGAACCTCTCTTTGAGAAGAATATATTGCCATAAAAGCTAAGGGTTATGCATTTCCAAGAGCTTCTATAGCTTCATAAAGATGGTATGTCGGTAGATGAGTATTCATCAAGGCATGGCAACCTTTCTAGGTACTCGATGAATATGATACAACCAGTGCTTTGGGGCTCATACCTCCAAGGAAGATGTGTTTAGGGACATCTGAGCCAGCACTATTTCTCTATGCATTCCAACTTATGATAGGGTTCTAGAGAGAACCTTTGTGTTTGAAAGTCCTTTGGCTGAGTTGATACAGCCAGTCGATGTTAGCAGTGGGAAAGTAGGAAAACAACGTCAGTCTCAAAGACTTGGACATGTGAGATGTTTCAAGAAGAGGTCCCAAGATAGGGTATCTACAGACCAAGGCACATAGGGTGAGTCCAGTCGTCCTAGAAAGATGTAATGATTTTCAAAAGGTGGCAAGGGAAATCTCTCTAGAGATTGTCCAACCCATCATGATAACAGTAAAATGGTGGATGGTCCACTAGGGTAGAAATAGTGACATGAACAAATTAATCTTCAGGGCGGAAGATGTGGCATAAGATTTGGGAGGGCAGTAGGAGGTGGTATACATTTAGAAATGTTACAACCACCACCCTTGTGGTCCACACCAGACATAGGAGTTGGAGTATAGGGGAAGGCATAGCTACATTAGGCCAAGTATTATGACCCAAGGGCACCATGAATGATTCGGGGTATGGTATTTCTCTAATCTTAACTACCGTATTAATTGAAACAGGTGATAATCATTCCTCCTTGTCATAAACCTTATTTAAGACATAGAAATTCCAATAAAACCATTGACTTGGCCCTTACATGAGGAGATACCTATGGGAGTATACTTGATAATAACACTTATGTTGATGGTGTTATCTGACCCTTGAGGCAAGAGTTTTAGTTGGAACCTCTTGGTGGTAGTGTCAAGGCCTTATAACTTTAGTTTGGGGATGGACTGGTCTTCCAAAGTTCATGATCTGATTGAATGTTTTTGGAAAAAGGATGTGGTATGTCTATATTGTTGGAATGGGGTTTTCCTTGGTCAACAAAGAAGGAAACCCAGGCATGAAGGGATAAAATTTTTCATAAGAGGGTGCAACCAATCATGCTTGAGTCGACCATCCTTACCCGTGCGAAAGTGGATGTTTTGAGTTCTCAGTTCCCAGCAAGTAGTGGCAGAGTACGGGGATGTATTTCAAAAGATGTGTCCAGTATTACCTCCCCATATGGATATGGATTTATAAATCATTCTACACCCCAAGATGCCTCTAATATTAGCATTAATATATCATATGGATTTCTCATAGCTTTGTGAGATGAGGGTGTAGGAAGGGCTTAGTAAGACCTAGTGTTCGAGGTTATGTGTGGATTACTGGCCCTTTTATATAATGGACATGAAGGACGAGTACCCACTATAAAGGGAAGACGAACCCATCGATCTTTTTAAAGTGGAATCCTTCCTTTTGGATAGAAAGGTGCCCATAGGATTTCCAGAAATTAATATAGAGTTTGATGAGTGCCTCGGTCTTGAGTTAGGAGAGGTATACTTTGAATTGATGATGTGGTGACACTACCTCCATGGGTGAATGGTTCATCATCTACTCTGACTACAAGAGACTCAAGTATATCTTTTCTAAGAAGGATCTGAATTTGAGATAGTGATGTTGGCTAGAGTTCCTCCAGGAATATGACTTTGAGATAGTCTATACTCTTGGGAAGGGGAACGTGGTGGAAGATTCTCTCGGTAAGAGATTGTATTCAAAACTACTAAATAAGGCCTCAGGGAAATTTGTCTCACTTTAGATATCCTTCATGGATAGAGAGGATAATTTTTTTATTCAATAAATGGTAGTTGTGACTCCACTCTTATAGTGAATTAGGGAGGTGCAACTAGGAAATTCCAGTTGTGAGACTACATGTTCCTAGATTTCCATAGGGCATGCCCCTAATGGATATTCAAAAGGTGGGGATCACGACATCCTTTTCAGAGGACGCACTGTAGTACCAGTGGCATTATAGGAGGAGTTGTTGAGGGAGTTCCATACACCCCCTTTGGTGGTGCATCCAGGTGTGGAGAAGATGTACCAGGACCTCTGGCATTAGTACTGGTGGCCAAAGATGAAAAAGACAGCGGCATATTTTGTCTCAAGATGCCTCACTTGTTAGCAAGTGAATGCTGAGTACCAGGTTCCAGCAGGTTTGACACAACCCCTCGAGGTACCAGATTGGAAGTGGTATGGTATATTGATGGACTTCATGACGGTCTTACCATGTACATCTAGGGGGCATGATACCATCTGGGTGATCATAAACCTACTCACCAAGTCATCCCACTTCCTACCCATTTGAGAGCAGTGTTCAGTAGAGATCTTGGGATGCCTCTATGTGAAAGAGATAGTTCAAATCCTTGGATTCCCATCTATGATAGTCTCATATCGTGATGCACTCTTTACATCCCAATTGTGTAAGGGATTTAAGGAGGTGTTTGGGACTCAGCTATGCTTGAGCACAACCTTTCACCCACGGATGGATGGTCAGATGGAGCTGACCATATAGACCTTTTAGGACATGATTCATGCTTCCGTTCTTGATTTTGGTCAAAGTTGAGAGGACCACCTACCATTGGTGGAGTTTTCTTAATACCACAGCTACCACTCCACCATCGGTATGACACTGTTCGAGGAACTATATAGATAACCAAGCAGGTCACCGTTATGCTGGACAAACCCAGGGGAGTCAGCACTCATGTGTCCAGAGATGGTATATGCTACCACTGAGAAGGTTTAGGTCATCTAAGGTTAGATGAAGACTGCACAGAGCTGACATAAGTCCTATGTCGATGGGATAAGCAGACCCTTGTAGTTCGAGGAGGGGGACCATGTATTTCTACAGGTCTCTCCTCAACGAGGGATATAGAGATTCGGTCATGAAGGCAAGTTATCTCTGAGGTTCATCGGAACATTGCCAATACATCGTAGAGTGGGTTAGGTGGTGTACCTATTGGATATAATGCCATATTTAGAGAGGGTTCATGATGTCTTCCGCATATCCTAGCTGAGGAGATATGTGCATGACCCTTATCACGTCATCGACCACAATGTGTAGGAGATTGAAGACAGGACGACATTCGCGAAGTACCTGGTAGAGATAGAGGATAGATAGGATAGAATCCTTTGTGGACAGTCAATTCCTCTTGAGCGTCTTCATTGACAGCACAGGAATCTCTAGGAGAGCATGTGGGAGCAAGAGACTTGGATTCGTGCTCACTACCCCCATTTGTTTGGTTAGTCTTTTTTTTGGCTTACAAGGACATAAATCTCCAAAGGTGGGGGTAATGTAATGTCCCAAAATTACATGTATTTTTTTCAAATTATATGGGATCATTTTGAGACCAGGTATTGAGACGGAATGCGATTCTAAGGTTTGGAGTGCTTGAAATGATCTGTCAAAAAATGTTAGGTTTTAAATAGCGCACGTGAGAAGTTTTCTTAAAAAAGTGGAATAACTCTTAAACAGGTTCTTAGATAAGAAATATGAGGGAACCATTGTGTTTAGGATGGAGGTTTTAACCTATTCTTGACTTAATTTTAGTCGGTGTAGGCCTATAGTGAGAAAACCCAAAATGGAATAACTCAAAATAAAAAAATTAAATAAAATTATTTAATTTTACAAATCCTTATAACTCACGAATGGTGACTCCAATTAAAAATACAACACTACCATTGATCTCATGAGGGTATTCTTTCCTTAGGAAGATCCTAACATTGGCTAACTCAGGTTAACAGTGAAAATTAGTTTTTGGCTATAAATAAAATAATTAAATAAAGTTATTTTTTTTTCAAATCCTTATAACTCATAAACGGTAACTCAGATTGGAAATCTGAGAGTACCATTG
Organism: Viscum album; assembly: GCA_963277665.1. Classification (NCBI taxonomy): domain Eukaryota; kingdom Viridiplantae; phylum Streptophyta; class Magnoliopsida; order Santalales; family Viscaceae; genus Viscum; species Viscum album. Next base: position 478,110,912 of record OY728130.1, on the reverse strand, counting down.
AGTTTGTGAGGGTATGATTTTTTTAGGTGGAGCCTAACATTTTCTTGTATGGGTTGGCTGTGAAAGTTGGTTTTTGGGACGTAACAGTAAATAAAATTATTTAAATAAAAATTATTTTATTTTTGAATCCTCATAACTCACAAACAATAACTCAGATTAAAAATTTGATACTAATTTGGAGTTTTTAATGATATGGTCTCCTTAAACAAGGCTAAACATCAATCAGAGTGTGTTGAGGGAAAAAATATTTTTCATGTGTTTTAAGGAAAAATAAAATAAACTTAAAAATTTTATTTTATTTTAATTCTTCTCACTGCAACTCAGGGAAAAGACAACTGTTTCATTCCATAAATAGAACTATGAAACAATACTGCAATGTAAAGTAACCGAAATGTTTTTTCACAAATGAAACAGCGTTACGACGAAAACTCAATGTAACAGAAACACAGCGACACATTTCCCCCATTTAATGTGATAATAAGAATAAGAGATCAGATTTAGATCATGAAAATATCTCTGAGTATCTAAAAAAACTCTCGAACGACGAATTTTGGCGAATCAGAAAGCGACGATGATACCCTTGGAGAGAGAATTGGAACTGGATATCGATGGACGGTGACGGGCAATCTTCCTCGACTGATATCATTTTCCTAGGTAGGGCGTTTTATTCTAAGCGAATTATTCATTTCCCTAGTTCTTGAAATTCTATGACAAACATGGACCAATCAACAAACATATTGACCCGCAGATCGATTGTTGTTATGGGATTGTTAATGATACGGGATAAAGGGGATATCTACTTTTGTTATTATTCTGCCATTTTTGGTTCTTCATGATCCTACTAATAAGAATGTATCAGAGTATATAGGAATAATGACCCGGATTATTCTTTAGGTTTCCTTATGTGATACTCCTACCCCCTCCTATTATTGTGTTATTCCCATTCTTCATGGTGCAATGAATTTTTCAGTGATGGTATTTGTGGTCTAGACGGGACTGCAGTGGCGCATCAGTTTGTGAGAGGAAGCTGTGGGAGATGGCAGCATCAGGAGGGAAGAGTCACGGCCAGGCGGGCTGCTATATCGACAAGAGGTCGTGGCACCAGGCCACCGCAGTGGTGGGAGGCCGCATTAGCAGCACCATACTATGGCGACATGAGGTCACGACACCCATGACATGACGGCACCAGGATATAACACATAGGTCACAGCACCCAGGTCACGCGCGGCACCAGGTCGTGACACCGAGGTAGCGGCGGCACCAAGGCCGCGGTGGCATGAGGGAAGCTACGCGTTGGTAGAGTATCGTGGCGGCGATAGGGGTCGCTAGCACAGAGGATAGTGGTTGGTGGTAGGCAGACGCGGCCACCCAGCCGCGTCAGGGGAGCCGCACAGCATAAATTTTCAGTCTGCGGACTGCGATAAGGGTGGCCCATCACTTTCTTCGGGTCACGCGGAAGACAGGTCCATGTGAGCGGACCGACTGGCCAAGGATGCAGCGCCATGTTTCTACTTGAACTGGATGTCGCATGATGTTTGGGCTGGAGTATAACCGAGCCACCGATGCGGACAATGCCGGAAAAATAAACCAGGCCTCTAGGCAGCCCTGGATGGAGGAGAACCAGCCAGTCGATGCGGGCTAGTCCGGATGGGAAACTGGGCCGATGGATGGCATGACTGGTTAGAACCAGTCAGACTATACCATTTAAGAACAGGTCACTGGGAGACCTGGAAGACTGGATCCACTACCAAACCGGGCCAGATCTAGCAAGTCCTAATGGGCCTGGTCACTAGGTCAGGCCAGACCGGGTCGGACCAGACCCAACTAGGTTGGATCGGTTCATCTGAAAGTGGTTGGGTCATACGGGACCCCCGGTCCTGGTTGGTCGGGTCGGTCCGGCCAAGTAAGACCGGGCCCGAACACAATTGGACCATATTTACTAAAAGTCCAATATCATTCAGAACGGGTGTCGAATGGATGCGCTGCCTACAGCATTGGGACCCTTGTAACAAGAAGGTCCTTTGAGTATACTCTAAGTGTGCTTTCTTGGCAGTCTAAATATAGCTTATGGCTTGATGATGAGAATATCCTGAATTTAAGTGTACTAGAGAACGGGAATCCTACAATTGGATATGACATGAAGGATATGATGAGTAGGACCTGAGTGGCCTAGTAGAATAATGGACCTCAGTGGTCTATTACCTAAGCGGACCTCAGTGGTCCAGTATCCAAGCAAAGCTCAATGGTCCAACAGACGAGTGGACCTCAGTGGTCCAGCAGAGGGGTGGTCCTTAGTGGTTCAATAGCTGAGTAGACCTCAGTGGTCCAGTAGACGAGCGGACCTCAGTGGTCTAGTAGAGGATCAGACCTCACTGGTGCAGCAGACGAGCGAACTTCAGTGGTCCAGTAGATGAGAAGACCTCAGGGGTCCTATAAATGAGTATAACTAAGCGGTCCAGTAGATGATAAGACCTTAGGGGTCCAATAGACGAGTGGACCTCAGTGGTCCAGTAGACGAGCGGACCTTAGTGGTCCAGCAGACGAGCGGACCTCAATGGTCTAGCAGACAAGCGGACCTCAATGTTCCATCATCCAAGCGAACCTCTGTGGTCCAGTAGTCGAGCAGGCCTCAATGGCACATCAGGGATGAGTCCCTCAGTAGTACAAGATTATTCATCTTTAGGAATAAAAGTCTTAATTTTTATATAGTGAGTTATACCTAGGGTGAGTTGTCATATCTATGTGATCTTCTTGTGTGGTCTTTCCTTGTGGCATTTCCTTTTTGGTTTGGGGTCCCTATTGAGTATTGTGTTACTCACCCCTGCGTGGGCTTTTCTCACACGTGTCATGTCCATATAGGTGATTGACGCTTCGACGGAGACCTTGTTTGTCCAGGACTAGGTGGTTCTTAGTCAGACGGGATGGACAAGCATACTTCTATGGCTACAGGCAGCTACCCTTCATCTACTCTTCAGGTAGGGTCTCGAGTGGATGGACTGTGATAGTTGTACCTTATTTTTTGGTTTTGGGATTATATTTTGGCCCCTTTGTACTTTCAGTTTGTATTATACTCTTGGTTGTTTTCTCAGTGGAAGTTACGGTTTACTTGGTGTATACTTTCCACAGTTTGATCTGTGTGCATATGTACAGGTTTAAAGGCAATGCCTTCACTTTTTGGGATATGCGTACTCGGTGCTAGTCGCCATAGCCTGGCCTATGGAAGGCGGGCTTGGGGTTGTCACAGCATGGTCCATGGGAGATGGTTTGTGACAATTTAACTAACCCACATATCACATAATTAAAACCACAAATATGTGTTCCAAAATATCATGAAACATTTACCATATCATCATAACATATCCTACGGAAAAGAAACGTTTTTCAAAACCATTTCAACATCACATAACCATAACCCATCTATAGAAATAAAATGGATGATATCATTAGATATTATCCCTAGTTAATCATAATAAATTTCAAAGTACGTTCACATAGATGAAAAATAACCACAAAATATAATTCACACATTTCATTGAAAACATGAGAAAATATCCTTTTCATTTTGAAAAAATTTTAACTAAATTTTCCAAGAATATAGAGAAAATAATTTCATTTAAAATACTCATGGAAACTTTTCAATTAATATTCAAATCAAATAATGGTTATGGTGGTGATAAAATCTATTCATGTTGTTTATGTTAAAATAAAACATCACTTTCAAACTTATGTAAAAATTTAAAAAATGAGTTGTTCAAAAAACTTTTAGAATTATTACTTTTTAAAAATTTGTAAATAAATTAAAAACTAGTGAAAATTAAAATTTTAAAACATTTCAAGTATAGCTAAAAAATTTCATAAAACAATTTTCAAGAGTATGGGCATGGAATAAAAAGTTTGTCGACCAAAGAATATATAAGGTCGACATTTCTTTAAAAACAATCTTGATCATTTTAAGTAGAAAATAAAAATAAAAATTGTACTAATAATATAAAATTATATAAATAAATATAGGATAATAAAATATAGTCATTTTAAAGTATAATATTAATAAAATTTCCCTCAATGGAAATTTAGCATAGACAATCTTGAAAAAAATGGGATTGTAACATAAACTGTTACCTAAAGTCTCATATTGTTTTGTATGTGTGAAAACATCATTTATAATAAATATAGATTTATTATATATCTATTACAGACCCATAATAATATATATCATACCATATAAATTTTATTTATAATATCTTATCTCTTATTTATTAAAAATTATTTATTGAAATCATTGTTCTAGGTAATAACTGCTTTGTTTTTCATGCATGTTTCAGTTTCAAAGTCCTAATATTTTTAATTTGATCATGGATAAATCATATATATAATGTTTATAGTTTAATTATTATCATATTTAATCATTATATACACTTTTGTAATTATTTATATAAATCACTGATTAAAAATTAATTACACCACTACATGGAGATGGTAGTCCATATGTATGCACTAGTGATATTTCCACTTTTCAATGGAAGGAATAAAATAAAATTAAAAAATAATTAACCATTAAAGAAATATAATAATATCATATATGTCATATATATTTATTATATTCATCATTATAACAATTAAAGATAATGGGTGATAAAAAATGAAACACATCATTTTATAGAGGTGGCAGTCCACACGTACGCTTGAGTGATGTTTTCTCTTACAATTGGATGGAACGGAGGTTAATAATGGTTGGTCCATCATCATAATAACAATTAATAATATTTAATATACTTTGTTAATTATTTTAGAATAGATGTTGTATATTTATAGGAGGAATAGAATTAAATAAAATAGAAAGTGTTTGGTTAAGAGTTATAACTTTTCATTGAGTAACCTCCTTTGGTTTACACCTTAATCCTTGAAAGGATGGTTTTTTTGAAATAAAAAAATATCCTGAACATGGGGATGGAATATAGGATAGTATTATGGTGGGTATTATATGAGATAAATTTTTACACTTTATGAATAAGGAAGAAGAGGAGGTTCCCTTTTATAAGTGAGGGGTGGGGCAACCTTGTAATTACCTAAAGTATTAAATTAATATAGATTAATTTTCATGTTAAAGTGGAAAAAAATTAATATATTTTAAATATAGTATTATTATGATCCTAAATAATCCCTTCTAATATAATTTATCTATATTTACTCTTTATTGGTCATGAAAGTTACTATAAAAGTACAGGTGGATTATAAGTTGAAAATGGATGATATTATAGATAATTTATTATCCACTATTCCCATTATAATATTTTTATGAATTTTAAATCATTTAGTAAAATATTATTTAACATAAGATATCATTAAAGGAATTTTCATAACTATTCACATAGTTTGACTTTAAATGCAATACGATAGTAATTTAATGGTAATATAAACTTTTAAAACATCACTATTATGTTATATTTATCTAAAAATTATTAGGAAAAAACAATTCATCTAAATTGTATGACTTTTAATATTTTTGAATTTATTTATATGATTTATTTATTACTTGAACAAGAGTTTTGTCGGTATTGCATGAGAATTTAAGGAAAATATTCAATAAATAAAAAAATAAAATAATTTTCCATGATAAATAAAATTCATACATATTTTAAATTATCATTTTTAACTCCTAATAAGCTCTTTTTTCACAATAAAAATATATTAGAGTATAAAAAAAAGAGTGAAATTTTGGATTTATTATTTACTTAAAATAATATTATGGTCATTATCAAAGGAAAATGGAACCAAGTTACCATATATCTAAATATAAGACAATTATGGTCGAAATAAAATCATAAAATAGAAATACTTTATGTGTTAAAACGATTTTTAAATCCTTATCACATTATTTTTAACCTTAATTATTTGATTTACCATTACCAAGGTGACAAGTATTTACCATAGTTAATATTAAAATAGACCAAACTAAAAGGGGCCTGTGTACAAAATTTTAAACGTTGGATTAAAAATTTGGAATTAATTTTTCAAGATTAAATTTTTAGAATTAGTAGATATCAATTTTAAAATAAGCATGAAAAATGTAATGAAAACTATTTTCAAAAAATGTGTTTTTAAGCATAAAATTGGATTTATTCTTATATCATGCCTATTAAAAACTATTAGATGTGTGTTAAAACATTATATTGAATATATAATATATTAATTTCATTAAATTAATTCATTAATACTTATTAATTTAAAATACTATGATAAAAACATATTATTCACATAAAACGGTTTTTCAAAAAAAATCTTTTTGATTTTAAATTATTTTATCAATTGATAACTAATGAATTACTTATATAAAAACTAATTTTATATAATTTATTTAGTCATATTAATACCATACTAGTTCAATATCCAGGAGATAACTATCCCATTAAATAATAATAATTCAATAGTATATCACAGTTCATTTAGACCCGGTGTTGCGTGTAAAGCTAACTATAAAAGAGAATAAATTTATTTAAAGAGAAGTATATCGTAAAATACAAAGGTGTTATATTATACCCCTTTTATAAGAATTATTTCCTATAAATTCCATCACTTTGATGTAAACAATTGAGTATACTTATATCTCATCACATCCTTAAGATTCCACATAGCTTACTCAAATTTATAGTTTTGCCACACAACTTTAGCCAAGTCTGTGGTCTTGTTCCATAGAAATTTCTCTCACTAATATAGAATATATTCTAGTTTTTCCTCATAAGAGATATATTGATATGGTGGTATGACCTATGATTTTATTACATGTGATAGATCATGTATTTACTTCCTTGGGATATATATATATATATATATATATGGAACACAACGTGAACTTGAGAAAGATTCAGTGGAAGTGATAAGCGATAAACTACCATCCCAAAACAATAAATGATTTCAAAAGTGAAAAATATATCTAGTGATAAAATTTACATTATTTAAAAATCTAATAACCTTCTTACAAAGATATTTTTATAGGAATACTTTATCACCAACCTTAAACTAAAAATTTCACTGAACTTTTTTATCATAACTATTCTATCAACTACAATATTTCCTAATGTGATACTAAATGGTTATAACCTTCCCTTTTATTCCCTAAAATATATCATATATAAATATCTTTATTTATCCAAATTCATACTAGTACATTGGATTTTTTTTCACTTCCTTCCATATATGGATTCATAAAAAGACATATGAATTCTCAAGTGAAATTTATTATTTTAAGAAATCACTATCAAAGAAAGGTGTTGATAAAAACCACCTTTTAAATCCATTAAACACAAATAGAACATGTCTTCTAATGTTTTAATGTTCCTCTCAGACTGACCATCTTTCTAAGGATGATATTTAGTATTGAAACTTAACTCTATATCCAGATCCTGTTAAAGTCTTCTCTAGAATTTTGAGGTAAACCTCAGATCCTGATCAAATACAACAGAATTCGGTACTCCATGAAATCTTACCACGTTTTTAATGTATATCATAAAAAATATATTAATAGATAAATATTATCTAATGGAAATAAAATGAATTGATTTTATAAGTAAATAAAATATAACCCAAATAACTTTATGGACTTTTGGATTTTTGGGGAGTTTAATGATGAAATCCATTGTAATATTTTCCCATTTTCATTCAGGTATGGGTAATGGTTATAATATTCCATGATACTTCTATCCCTAAACCTTATCTTGATAACATACCAATCATCAGGATAGATTCTTTATAATATCACTTTTCATGATATCTAACCAAAAATAATCTTTTATATCTCTATACATATTCATACATTCAGGATTACTAGATAATGGTGAGTTATGAGCTTCATCCAAAAGATCCTTCTCCAAATATGGTATTTATGTGAAAGATAATTAGTTCCTAACCCTTATCATTCCACTAAAATCATGGTTCAACTTAAGAATATTCCTCACCTTCTTCAATAGTTCTACGTTCTTCTTATACGCCTCTTTAATCCTCACATGGATGGATGGTTCAACATTCATCATAGAAAGATATGATATGTCCCCATTACTTGTTATTTCAAGATCCATCTACTAAAAATACATAAATATTTGATCTATTTCAATCCCCTTAATAGAAAAACTATCTTGCCCTTTATAACTCTGAGAATAAACCACCTTTTTCACCTTCACAAGATGATAGTGTATTGATCAGTTATAGCCTTCAATAGACTCCAACTATCTACTTTGGACTATATTATACTCTTTATAGGTGAATATATACTTCAAAATTTTATGATTGGTTTATATGTCACACCTTTCACCATAATTTTAATGTATTCATATATTCAACATAAAAAATACCATTTCTATCTCCAATCATTAGTCGAGTAATTTATTTCATGTATTTTCAATTAGAGAGGGGAATATACTATCTCCAGATCATTATGCATAAGGACATATCCCATTCCCTTATTTGATGAATCATAATAGATCATATGGAAGGTTATCTTGGGTGTGTCCCTATTTTTGACCCTCAATTGATGATATCCAAAATAAAGGTCAATCATTGAAAATTATTGATTTATTCATAATTGATTAAACAAATAATTGATACATGGTAGAGGATACATTTTATTGATAGTAATATTGTTTGTTCCTAATAATCAATGCAAAGTCGCACTGACTTATCTTTCTTCTAAACAAAAAATTAGAGGTTCACCCCAATGTGATTCACTTGGGAATATGAATCCCTTTTCCAAATTCTCCTACTGTTTCTTACTGAATTCCTATAACTCAATAAATTTTATTCTATATGGAGTCTTTGAAATATGTGTATCACCAGGTATGAGTTATATTAAAAGCACAACTTCACGATTTGAATGAAGACTAGGAAACTCTTCTAGAAATACATAAAAAAAACTTACATAAAATAGGAATATCCTCAGTATTTACTTTCTCCCCAACTATCTAAGATATATACCCTTCATGGATAGGAACTAAAACCCATAGGATAAAATTAATTTCCATTAGAAGTGTTATTCATCCTCAAACTGATAAAAAATAATAGTTTCATTTTCAATATGAAATTTGATTCCCTTTAATGTAAATTAGTATGGGATGTATATAGAATATATCCAATACATGAATAGAATCACATAAAATTTAGGTAGAGGGATAATCATAAGATTTATAGTAATAACATTCCCACAAACTTCAATTAGAGAGGAACTATAGAATTGAGAAGTGATCATTATACTATTAGGTTTTTTATCAGATAAATCAACATATAATTTTTGAGTTAGTAATGTGATAAACTTAGAAAATGCATTATATATAAAAGAGTGGGTAAACCCATAATCAAATAACACATTAGTTATTCGATAATGGATGATAAGTGAACCTTTAAGTGGTTGTTAATGTGGATCATCATCATAAACCTTCATATTTATGCACTGGTTGGTGTAATTCCCATGCTACTTGAATTTGATGCTTTGGAGTATGGGTGGTGCATTAGTTAGAATATTCATTTTCTATACTATATAAAATATCATATTTATCACATTTCAACAATAATTTGATTTATGAAAAGTATAGTGTAAGAATAAAATTACAATAATCATATTGATCAATCATATAATCATGAAAATCATTCCAAATATTTCTAATATAATGACAATTATCAACCTATGACACTTATCATTCATCCAATATCACTTTAAGTTCATCATATGTTATTTTATGTTATATACCTATATTACCTAAAATATAAGCTTATAAAAAAAATTAAACCCTCATATGGTACCAACTACAGTGACCCAACCATAACATACATATACATTACATCTTTTCAATGAATATTCAATATATCTCTCAAATAAACATGTTTGAGAACCGTAAAGGTTTAGTATACTTGGAGACTAGATACATAAACATATTATTTATATATAATATTCATAATCTATAACATATTTATTTATATAAGGTTACCTTTTTGAATCATCATATATAGAACCCTTCTTCATAACCTAGGAAAAAAGTAAAACATAAGAAGGGGTGAGCTCAAATGCTCAATAAGGGTAAAAATGGGGTATATCATTCAACTTTCATTGGTAATCATCCCTTGAGTATAATAGTATGATAATATAGTATTATTTATAGAAAATAATACCAAAAAATTCATATATCATATTCATGATTCATGTCATAAAACATCATTTTTTCATAATATTGAGGAATCATCAAAAATTAAACCATGATCCATGATTTCAAATCTTAATCATATCAGAAATTCATAAGAGTGGGTCACCATAATAGGAATGGAAACTATATCATTTTTTATGGTAAACTACTAAGATCGTCATATCATAGTGGATTAGGTACACAACCAATTTCCTATATCATAATGGATCGGTATCATTGCATGTTTCCCGTGTCAGAGTGGATCAAGAAACCCTACATGTTTCTTATAGTATATCATTCACATCCACTTTCTTCCCATAATTATATCATGATATATAATTCATTACTCAATATATCATAGTTATTTAATAAATCCACTAATCATATAATGAGAACCATATATATGTGTTCCACCAGATCATAAAACATTCAAGATATCATCATTGCACAACCTGTGGAAAATAAATGAATCATATAACCAAAAACCTTATAGAGAAATAACATGGATGGTATCATTAGATCCTATCTATTTAATCATAATAAACATAATGTGATGTTGAAAAATATAAAAAATAAATTTAAAATATCATTCAAACATTTAATTTAAAACATGAGAAAATGTTTTTCCTTTGATAACATTTTAAATAAAAATAGTCTGAATATTAAGAAAGTGTTTTTATATAAAAATAAACATGGAAAATTTTAAATTAATATATAAACAAAATAATTTTCATGATGGTGGTAAAATTCTTTCATGTCGTATACATTAAAAGAAAACATTCCTTTCATATTTATTTTAAACTCAAAAAAAGAATTATTCAGAAAACCTTTAGAAAGATTAATTTTTAAACCTTTGTAAATTGAATAAAAATTGGTTAAAATGGACTTTTTAAAAACATTAAATTATAGTTAAAAACTTTCATAAAAAAATTTTAAATATTAAAGACATAGAATAAAAACTTCATTGACCAAAGAGGAAATAACGTTGGATTCTGTTTAAAAATATTATTGATCATTTTAACTACCAAAGAAAGAAATATGGTACTAATACATAAAATTTCTAGGAATATAAATATTATAATAAAATATTTTGTGTTAAAAGTATAATATCCATAAAATTTCCCTTAATAGAAATTTACAATAGACAAACATTAAAAGAAATGAGATTGTAACATAAATATTTACCTCATGTCTTATCTTGCATTGTATGTGTTACAACCTCCTATATAATAAATATAGATTTAATATATATATATATATATATATATATATTATAGAAACATAATAATATATATAATATCATATATTATTTACTTATAACATATTATCACTTATTTATTAACACTTATTTTTTAAAATCAATATCCCGAGTAATAACTTATTCATTTTTCATGCAAGTTTCAGTTCGGAAGTCCCGGTCCTTGTACTTTGATCTTGGATAAATCATATCAAAAAATTTAATATTTTAATGATTATAATATTTAATAATTATATAAAATATTATAAATATTAATATAAATTTTTGATGGAAAATTAATTACATCACTTCGTAGAAACGATAGTTCATACATACACATGAGGGATGTTTTAACTTTTCAATGGATGGAAAGAAAGAAAATTAAATAATAATTCACCTTTATAGATCTATAATAATATCATAAATATCATATATATGCATTAAATATATCATTATAATCATAAAATTGAATCAGTGAAGAAAAATGAAACACATTGTTCCATGAAAGTGGTAGTCCACATGTACACACAAGCTATATTTTCTTTTCCCATAGGACAGAAAGAAGGTGAATAATGGTTGTTACACCAAAAAAATAAAAAATATTTATATTTAAAATAATGAATTATTTATTTAATGGATACCATATATTTATATAATGTATAAGAAGAAATAAAATTCAAAGTACTCGGTTAAGAGTTATACCTCTTAGTTGAGAAATATCCTTTAGATTACACCTTAAGCCTTGAAAGGATGTTATTTGTGAAATAAAAAAATCTATTATGTGGGTAAGGAATAAATAATTGTATTATTTTATGTATTTTATGATATATAAGTATTTCACTTTGTTAATAAGGTAGAATAAGAGGTACACTTTTATAAGTGAGAGGAGGGGTACCCTTGTAATTACCTAACGTATTAAATTAATATAAATTAATTTTCAAGTTAAAGTGGAAACATTTTATAACATTTGAATATATTATTATTATGAGTCAAAATAATCTCATACAATAAAATTTATACAAGTTTAGGTGATTTTTTAACCCTTATCTCTTAGTTTTAACACCCCGTTAACCCTTTTGACAATTTTTGTGACATCAAAGTTTTTACTCTTTAGTAGTCATAAAATTTACTATAAAAGGAAAAATGGACCATAAATTGAAAATGTTTGATATTATAAACCATATACCCTCAAATTTTCCAAATATAATATTTTTATGAATATCCCAGAATATAATGACATATTATTTAACATGAGATTCCATTAAATTCATTTCCAGTACTATTCACATAGTTCGACTTTAAAGACAATAGTATTGAAATGGAATTTGAAAATAAACTTTTAAAACACAAATAATATGTTGTATTTATTGATAAAATTATTATGAGGAAATAATTAATCCAAAATGAATTACTTTAAATATTTTTTAAATTATTTATTTGATTTTTCTAATACTGGAACAAGTATTGTGTTGGCGTTGCATAAGTATTTAAGGTAATTATTTAATCACCAAAAATTAAAAAAATACTATGATAAAAAAATTCATTCATATTTTAAAAAAACATTTTTAACTAAACACGAACTCCTTTTAATCCTGTGAAAAAATATTAGATCTATTAAAAAAGATATAAATATTTGGGATTTATTCTTTACATAAAATAGTATTAAGGTAATTATTAAAGAAAAATGGAACCAAGTTTCCATATATTAGAATATTGGATGAGTATGGTCAATATTAACTCATTGAATATAAATAATTCAGGTGCTATATATATTTTTAAATCCTTGTTAAGTTATTTTATCCTTAACTACTTGATTTACCCTTACCAAGGTAATAAATATTTACCATAGTTACTATTATTAATGTCCAAAAATAAAAGTGGAATATTTAAAAAATTTGATCCCATTGATTCAAAATATGGAATCCATTTTCCCATATTAAATTTCTAGAAGTGTATTAAATCCATTTAAAAATAAGTGCGCAAAACACAATGAAATTTATTTTTTTAAAAATGGGTTTTTAAGCATAAAAGTTAATTTATTCTTGTCCCATGTCTAGTAAAACCCATTATATGAATGTTAAAACATTTTATTTCATATTTAATCTGTAAATTTTATTAAAATTATTCATCAATAGTCATTAATTTCATTTATTATGATAAAAACACATTTTTTTTCATAAAAGTTTTTTCATAAAAACAGCTTTTTTTACATTCAAATGCTTTTATCAATTTATAACTAATGAATGTGTCCTATATATGTGTAAAGATTTATTTTTTATAATTTATTTATTTATATTATTACCCATCTAATCCAAAATTAAGGTGATAAATGTCATATTAAATAATAATAATTTTATATTATATCATGGTTTATTTAAACTCGGGGTTACAAGTAAAGAAATCTGCCAAAAAATAATTTTATTTAAAGAGACATATGTCATAAAATCTTAAGATGTTCCATAAGCATATTCTTACTCCTGATTCATATCTTGGATTTTGGAATTTTAATTTTACTAACTTTATTTCAATCAATGATCCATGTTATCCTTAACTTCCTTCCTAGGTATAAGCCCCAACAGTGTTCCCCTTAATGATTTTATCACCATGAATCGTCAAATGATATAGGGAAGATAAAGGTCATTGAGTGGATCCTACACTATAATTGTTCCCATTAATGACATTCTATCCATGAATCATCAATGATCTTATGGCATCCATATAGGGAAAACCCATGCATAATCCCTTACCTCTTTCTTATGGATCCATATCCTCCATTCGTCTAGTCATCTTTAAATGTATAAACATGAAACAGTGGGAATAAAACACACATTTGGGCCTCAAAATATGTGTAATAATAAACATTTCTTCTATTGGTATCCCATTCATAAGCCCTAACCTCTTATTCATGTGTCCATACACCGAATTAGTTTAGTTATATTTTATGGTCCAATCATAAATCAATAAGAAAGAACACATACTGGGGCTCCTACTAGGTATAATCCCCAACTCAAACCTAAAATGGGAGATATTACCTATTATATGAAGCACACATAGAAAGACCCTATGTGTAATCCCTATTCAGTCCTTTGTTCTCACCTATTTCATAATGTTGAAATCTTGGTCACATAGTATAAAACTACAGGACAATGTCCTTAACAAATTAAATTAAACTACATGGTATGATCCTATCACATGACCTTAAAATATGTTACTATAAATAATTGGGATTTTATTACTATTTTAGTATGATACATAGGGATTCATCCTTGAGTTTCAATCCTAAAATCACCATTATGTAATATCTTCACTAAGGCTATATTCACTATGAAACCATCTTCTTGGGGATATATTTCTACATGAAATCGCATGCATCCTTCATCATAAATATATATTCCCTATGATCCCATAAATATTTTCACTAGATCCATATTCTCTTGGAACCTTTTTCATTAGTTTATAATCCTTAATGATAATACTTTTGATTTTTATTGTATTTGTTATCAATGAGTTAGTATGTGATGAATCACTTGATGTAAATATGTTTTTGAAAGGAAGAATATATGAGAAGTATACTGGATATCCCAAGAATATTATTGAAGATGAGTTCTGTCCATGATAATTTAAAAGGTCACATATTATATTTTGGATGAAGTAAATTTATGTGTGATGATTTTTGAACTGTTCTTAAAGTTTCATGACATCTTTCAATTTCACATGAGAGTGCACATCTTTTACCCCATTTAAGAATGTAAAGACCATGTAAACATTAATATTCATGAATAAATGTTTAGTATAAGGACAAAAATACCCCTATTGTTTCATGAGGATATTTGAATAATTTTATAGAATATTTTTTTTCTAGAAAGAATACCTTGCAGAAATAATTAATTTTTTAAATAGGAATATTTTAGTATTTGTCATAATATTATGTTAAGGAGTTGAAAAAATATTTTATAAGAGTAATCCAAAAAACTTTGTTCCAACCATGTACATCCAAGGAGGTCCAACTCAACCACATATGAGAGAATGATCTACCATGTGGTAGTTAGACCATGCATGGGAAAACTTGGATGTAGAGGGAAGCACAAGCACCTGTAGGTAGGTAGTGAGCATGAATAACACCCATAGAGAGTGAACAGGAGGGTTCATGGTGTGTACACATGGAACATAGGTGAAATCCTGGGGGACTATGTAATGGTGTGGAGTGACCTATGAGGGTAATGTGAGTCATTGTATCTGGGTACCGACCCTGGTGTCAACTCAAGGTGTTAAAGAAATGGGGAGGCTTATATAGTGGATGAAAGTCATGTTAACAACCGATATAGGTTAAGTGATTCATGGGTTATTGTTCCTCCACTTAAAAACATATTGAAATAAGAAGTGATACCTGGTTAATTTAATCATGTTCAATCAATCTAAGCCTTTATTTTCTTAAACCTATATCCCTAGGGTTTTCATGTCATGACCTCAAAATTTTGAACTGAAGTCTATCCACCCTCTGTTAGCAACCATGAAAAGAGGCATGCTTGAATTAATGAATATCTATGAATCCAATATTCATCTTTTATACCTGAATTTTTGAAGATAACATGATACTTTAAAGGATAAAAATTAATTTTCAAATAATTTATCATAAATCCAAATTCATGGTTGAGTTCAGATTCCTTTGAGACTGAAAATGTGATGTTTATCATGATCATGGGAGGTGTTTCCATGATGGAATAAGCCATGTTCATGAAGAATAATAAACCATGTTTCTCGATGTCAAAAGGTCTTGAATATCTGGGATATTTAGGTATTAAAAAGAATTGATTGACATGGAATATTTTTTATGGAATTTGTGTTGGTGAATACACTAGGAATAGATGGCAAACCTCATCTATAAATGCTGAGGAACTTGAGATGAGATTTACTATTGAAAACATTTATATATATCATTTTTCTCTTCAAAACAAAGCATCCATTCGATCATTCATGAATTCTTATATGTGAAGGAGATATCTTGTAATCTTCCTAGTCTATTTAAGTAAAGATCCATGAAATAATAATGAGTTTGTGAATACCAGACCACATACTTATTATTTTGTATGTGAATTATTAGAAGGAATCTATAGGAAAACCTAGTCACATGAAGGAAAATGAGGATATTCAATGAGGCACTTCTAACTTTCGTGAAGGGCGTAATTATATATAAATCATTGTCCCATGTGATTCTTATTTCACAAAGGAACTAAGACCTCACATACTCAGTATTATGTGATTTAAAGTTATAAAATCATATTATGTTTTCATTCATGTCAATAAGAGAATAATAATTCATTCATGGAGAGAAAACAGTTAAACCATGAATAGAAATATATTGATAATAAAAGGGATGAAAAAATTTCCTATGTATTTTTTATGATAATTTTATGCATGATTCAAATACATGAATGATATTATTTGATATGTCCATGAAAAGAACATGCATGATTAAATCATTATGGAATAACAATACAAATTATTGTAGTGTAATTAGTGTTTGAAAATAATCAACTGCACTAAGAAGAGACTGAAACTACATTCACTATTTATGTTGTGTATCAAAGATTGAGAATCTGACATTGTAATTTGATATCTCATTTTTTCTATCATATATAAAAAGGAAAATAAGAATCAATTACCTAGATGTCATTTTTTTGTAATCATTTGGGTTATAAAATATATCTTGAGAATACCAGTCTGTAAAATCTTGATATTATTATGACCGAAGAAATGGAAGTGGCATCTAACTTGATTATTAAATTTCTAAGATATCACATTGATTATTGTATTTTAGGTAATCCTTTTGATTATTTTAACTTTATGTGTCTCACAAAAATTATTTTTTTACTTTTTAAGAAGAATTGTTATGAATTTTTTAGCACTTTAGGAGGGATAGGATTAAATCTTTGTATTCTTGGGCTTCAAAGATAAAGCATACATTGTACTGAGTCAATTCTAGGATATCGATTCCAATTCCATCCCCTTTAATGTGCTTTCTTTGATAATAAAAAAGAGTCTATGTACAAGTGGTATAATAACCATCATACACTGGGGATGTATTAATCTACATTGGAGGAAAACCTCATTAACAAACCATAGTGTTCCTTATGATTTTCTATTTTAAGTTAATTCTTTCTGACTACATGTGAAGACGAAAAGATAATATTTCCCTAAAAAAGTGACACACATATAAAAAGGGATAAAATTTTTAAATTTATAAAAAATAATCACATAATGATTCTCCCCTTCTCTATGTGGTCATCCCAAATTTATCCAAACAATTGGTATCAAAGGGACTAGGTCACACCTCTAATTGGTTTCTCGTTTTGGATTCTTATAGTAGATTTGATTTCTCTTCTGAATTTATAATTGAGTGAAAAATTGGGTGATTTGAATCTATTATAATCAGTAATCTATCTCAGTAAAGACATTAAAGAATAAAAAGAATAAATAATTGAGAAATGTGAAGAATAATTCTCTCTTATTCAAAGAGAATGAGGAATTAGTTTCCTCAAATTGAAATTCTTAGAGATGAAAATCTAAAATTTATTTATAATATTGGGTGGTATATTTTACTACTAAAGAAAAGGAAAACAGTTTTACCACATATAGTACATCATCCCTACATTAAGAGGAGGAAACAAAAATCTCTTTCCAAAAGTTTCCTCATAAAGATCCAAGAATTAGTGGATATGATGATAAATATAAGGAGTTTAATGATAAATCGGTTTCTACTTTGAAATATTTGTTGTATAACATCCCCAAAAAAATAATCACATTTATCTATGGCTTAATTAAAGTAATGTAGGAAAAGATCACTGAGATTGAACAAAATCTAGTGAACTTAGAGACAAAATTTGGAGAAATAACGAAAACCAATAAAAATGTATCCAAGAAATTCAGATCCAAAAAAAGAATAGATTGTTGAACTTGAAGACAGATGCCCTGATTTTGAAGATCAATGGCTAAATATAATTTAGAATAAAGAGGAAGACACTAAGGAATTTCAAGAGAAGTTTTATTAATTAGAATAAAACTATAGTAATGTCATTAATTTAAATATTTCTTAACTTGAGATAAAATAAAATAAGATTAAGAAGCTCAATACTTTTCTAAAAGAGAAAAATAAAATTTATTATGATGAAATTAAAAATATTAATAAAGAATTTTATGATATATTTATGTTATTAGAGGTTTATAAATCCATCCTAAATATTAAATTCTTTGAGATTAAAGTTAAATTGATAAATTATTAAAATACTCAAGTTGATTATTTGCAAAAATTTGAAAGAAATGATGTCAGTACAAGAACTACAACCACACAAACATATAAAGATGATTATTATCCAAAAATAACTCTACCAAGTGTAAAGAACAAGTTAAAATCATCAAATTTATAACCTAAAGTTATATCAAAGAAGAATTTACCATCCATCTATGATAATAAAGTTTTTCTCAATTATGGTTTTGTGTATAGTTTTCGTTAAAAATAAAAAACATGTTTAAAATTAGATGAATAAATGTGATAAATTTATTACCACTACATAAGTAGTGAAGAAATATAAGATTATAAATATTTTTTCCACTAAAAATATCATAATTTCAATGAAAATAAATATAAATCATGTCAATCAGACCATACTGCTACTCAAAAGAAAGATCAATATTTTTTTGGCTATTTTCGGTGATATGATTGATTTTGGAAGATGGAATATGATTATTGGTATAATTTTTCAGTATTTAAAAATAAAAATATTTCTACATCAAGGGGGAGAAAATTAGTGATTTAGATAAATCCATATAATGAAATAAATAGTCTAATTTTAATAAATGGATTTGAATGTTTGAAGAAACTCTGTTATATTTTCAATGGAAGTGGACATGGTGAAGATTTATGAAAGTATAAATAATTCAAGAATTAAAATATACCAATTTAGAAGAAAAGACCACAGAATTTTAATAATAAATAAAATTATAACTTGAGAAATTTAAAATAAAAGGATGATGAAAAACATACTTCAAATAATATAAACAAGAAAAAGTAAAGGCTATCTTGGGTGATAATCATAAGAATATTTATTTTTAAATAAAACCTAATAATATCAATAAGTGTGCCACACCAAAACAGATAAGTTTTTTTATTATAGAGTAAGAGGACACACCTTGGATTTATGTAGTTAATCCATTTATATTTATATTTATAATATCAGGCTAGATCTAGAGAGAAAACCATCCCAATATAAAAATTAAAGGACTGAAGTGGTAAAGAAAACAACTAAGAATCCATGTGGAACTACTGAGAAAATTGTGAATATTCCAAATGATATATTAGTTACATGGATAGTTTGTTTGGAAGGAGTAATAAAATTATAATAAACATAGATGAAAGAAGTATCTAAAGGAAATCATGAGATTCCATAATAAGAAAAAACATTTCTTAAGAGGTTTTCAATAAATTATAACCGAAGAATCTTAGAAGTTTTGTGTGGAGAGTGAAAAAGGTTGGACTTATCTCTATTGATTTCATGTTTATAACACTATTCAAGAAGAAATTCTAATGAGTAATCAGAAGAAACAAAGTGATGAATGTGACTTGATGGTCAGATATACAATAAAAGTCCACATGAAGTTTGTAACAACCCAAAATTTTATTAATGAAAATTCATATTGATCTAATTAAATGTCTTATTATATAAAATGGTTATATAAAACATATTAAATTCCATAGTTTTATGTTTTTGGATTTTAAAATACTGTTAATAATTGTTACTATTTCTAATATAGTCATTGAATAGTGATCACATGATTAGTATAAATATTGGGCTATAATAAATCCAATTTACTCAGACAATGGAAGTGATGGCCTCATCCAATAGAATTGCTCCATATGAAGCCCATTTTTCAGATCTTGGAAATAAGTTAGCATCACTAGGCTTCACTTTTGACCAAACCCAAGATAAGCTTCAACATGTTAAGCTTGAACGAAACTGCCTATGAGAGAAGTGGAAGTTAATAAAGATTACCACCCGAGTGATGTTATCTGAGTCGCCCCATGAGTTTGTCACCATCGCACACCTTACCCTTAGGTCTTATGCGAGTGTTATAAGGGGTTATATAACAATACCCTAGAACTATGATTATGTGGATTAATTTTTTTATAAGGAATATACATTCATTTTATCATTGTTACTTTGTAAGTGATTTTTAAAGCACAAATAGTATTTTTAGTTAATATTCATTTAGGAAATCTATTTTAAGGAATTAATGTATTTTTGAATTAAAAAATATTTTAATAAAATATTATTACTGAATTAATTTTTATTAAATATTAATTATCTTTTAATTTTTATACAATTGTAATTTTTATTAATGTTTGAAAGCTATTTTTGTCAAAACCTATGAATTTTCGATAAATATCGGCTTTTATTTTAAAAGTAAAAATTCACATATTTAGAATATTGTTTATATAAAATGATTATTATTTTGGTATTCATGATGTCGAAACTATATAATGGTGAATTTTTCATAATTTTCTAGGACAACTGAATTTTTGGGAAAAAATTAAATACTGTTTAAATATATAATGTGTTTT
The DNA here is from genome assembly GCA_963277665.1 of Viscum album. Taxonomy (NCBI): domain Eukaryota; kingdom Viridiplantae; phylum Streptophyta; class Magnoliopsida; order Santalales; family Viscaceae; genus Viscum; species Viscum album. The sequence goes on along the minus strand of OY728130.1, from coordinate 478,089,896 downwards.
ATGACATCATAATGACCCTGTAGTGATGTAATAAAATAATATAAAAGGGGTTTTCGGCCAATATATTTTTTACCTATAAAATAATGTGATTTTAGAATGGTTTGATTAATTTTATGGTGCCTTAATGGACCCTCCAAGACTTATAAAATATTTTAACTTTTTAAAATGATTTCCTTGAGAGTGTGACTCACCTACACATAAGAAATCCTAATATTTTAATAAGTTCAACCATTTGACTTATACAATAATTTTTTCCACTCCAATTTGGAAAAAAAACATGTGCGAAAACCATGGTTTTGTTTTTGGTTTTGATTAGTTTAATGTGTAGTGTCCAAAACCTAAATAATAAAGAATTACCTCTCCTTTCCTATATAAACCCACTCAACCTCCCATTCCTATTCACTCAAAACATTTGGATCTCAACCAACCCATGACCTCATCTCTCTAGAATCATCACAAGGTTACCCAATCTCCCTATAAGCCTCTCTCAACCCACTACCAAGACTTTGGGATCACACTTCCAAGTAAGGGATTTCTTCCTTTCTCATTTTGTCCAAATTTAATTATATTTTTAAACCCTTTTATTTTCAATTAAAAATATTGGGGTATGATTTTAAACCTCCCCCATACTTCCCTCCTTATGTTTTAATTATGAGATACCTCTTTATCTCTTATTAATGCCTCCCATGTACACCTGTTACCATGCCGAAATTCTGTAAGGAATTTCTCTCTTCTATTTTATATTCAAGAAATTATTTTATATTATGCATCTAAATTCTATTAAATATGTTGGAAAATTATGTTCCATTACCCCATTACTTTTAATTTCATGTATAAATTATTATAGAACCCTTTCTCTTTCATCAACCCATTTTACGATTTCTATTTGACATCGTTATACTGCCGAAGTTACACCAAAATTTCCCATGCCAAATCATCGTGTAAGTGAATACCATACCCATTTATCTATCAAGGGTATTCAAATTTATACAGATGTACTTATTTATTGGGGACTTAAATTTATGTATTCAAAATCTATTATTCGTGGAATAAATTATGATGTTTATTTAATTCATGTTGTATGATCCATGTGGCACACTTATGCATGAAATTCAATGTTTATGAAGTGTGCACCCTAATAGCACTTTAGTACATTGGGTAAAGATTAGTATCATTATAATTCAAGTTAAATTATGATTTACTCATGCTAATTCAATTAAAATGAGGGTTTCCTCAAACTAATTTAAGTGCAATGAGTGTTTACTCATGCTCTATGTGAAATGAGGCTTGGATCATGTCAATATCATGTTAAATGTTGTTTCCATATTTTCATTTTATATCATGCCTTTATGTTCATGTTTCTATTGTGCTCCATTGATATGCCTATTGCCTTAAATGTACTATATTCTTCATTTTATTCCTTGTTTACTCCATTACTGGGCTTTATAGCTCATCCATTTCTTATGCATGTCCTCATGTTATACCATGAAATGCTAAGTACGAAGGAATGTTATGGTCATGTAAAATAAGTTTTCAATAAATATATTATATTTTATGTCTTAATTTGTCATATAATGTTCCTAATTTCCCAATAAACTAGACCTATCTATCCTCAAAGTTGTCTTAAGTTATATTTTATGTAATAAATCATGTTTAAGTGTGTAATAAAGAGTCGGCTTGTTATAGTTGTTATGAGAGGATAGGTTTAGTTATTTTTGGGATTAGGATTAGAAAACCCTAGTGAAATCCTTACGGATAAGACTAAGCATAATAAAAACATACCTAAATTTTTTTGAGTATAGAGTATGTTTTTATCAAGAAAATGCATCCCTGTCTGGATACGAACAAGTAGAGATGGCTCTGACACAGATGTATCTAGGGTTAAAACCTGAAAACACAGCATTGAGCTAGACTCAAACGGTAAATTTTGCATGAAAATGGGCCTTGTTGTACTCTTGGTTATGACACTCCCAGGGGATATGATTTGGTAAATTCATAATCTTAGTATAAATCATTTTTTAGGGAATAAAAAAAATACCCCTAAGATTATATGATGGGATGTAGATCATGGATAACATACATTGAAACCTATAAATTCAAAAGTTAAATAAATAAATGTAATTTATAAGTTAACCCTTTTGTATTAGGATTCCCATTTATGTGTTATCCCTAACTTTCCTTTTATTTCATCTAATGGTCGATAATAGGAGGACTCACGCTAACAACCGATGTGAAGATCAATATGATGACTGTTCTAATGAGATTCTCAATCCAATGGGAGTAGGAATCACAAACTTTTTCACAATACTCCCAAAGTTAACTCATGTTTTGAATATAAACATGGGTCAAGAGGAACGTTCAACCCCCCATAAGAAAGAAAAATCCACAATCGATAGCTTCATTAGACAAATTCATCCTACTTTTAATGGATCATCTAATTACTCAATTTTCGAACAATAGATCAACTCCATTGAAAAGATTTTATCTATCATTTAATGTTCCGAACAAGAGAAGGTTCTTCTGTATGCTTATCGAATGGAGGGTGAATATGATCAATGGTGGAAATTGATCAAAAATATGAAGCATGAGAAAGATATCAAGGTGTTCTAATGGAAGGATTTCTAGAAAAAAAATTCGATAAATATTTTTCATGCACCCTCCAACTTAAGATGGAAAGGGACTTCCTATCCCTCTAGAAAAAAGACGACAAATCAATCAAAGTGTACGAGGAAAACTTCACAAGGCTTTCAAGACATGCCTCTTGATTTGTCGTTACGCCTAAATGCATTGTTGACTGCTTCTTTGGTGAGCTAAAACCTAGCCTACAGAAAGTCCTAGTGATCCGTTACTTCGATAGCTATGAGGAAATTGTCTGATGTGCCCTCAAATTTGAAATGGAGATTGTAGAATCTCAAGGGTATCATGGGGATAAGAGGTGGAAAGTTTACTTTAATTATGGAATTTAGATAGATAAATCCAATGGTGCTAAGAAATTCCAACACCCCACTTTCCAAAGGTGCAAAAAGAAACACCCCAAAAATTGCTTGAATGGGAGGAAGAAATGCTTTAGGTGTGGAAGAGAAGGGAACCTAGACATTAATTGTCGAAAAAGAAACCCATTGTTGTGACATGGGATATGAACGCTCCATTTAACCTTCAATGCATCATTCATTGCTTCAACTACAAAGAACTAGGGAACTTTTCAAACTAGTGACCAAAGCCAAGGGTTTTCAAAGGAAACCAACAACCTCAAAGGTAGAAAGGGTGAGCTTTGGCCATCCCTACTATTGAAGCGAACCCCAACAAAAAGTGGTGATAGGTAAGATAGTTATTCATTCAAGAATAGAAAACATACTTTCTGATACTAGTTCTATGAATTCTTTTAAATCCTAAAAAATTAGTAGAACAATCCCAATACCACCATAAATAATGGAAGTGGAGATGTCAGTGAGAACGGAAAATGGGGTAATTATTGCATCCCACGAATATAACTCCTCCCCTATCATAATTTGTGGATTGAACTTCTCAATAAACCTCTTCATACTCCCTCTGGTGGAATTTGATGTAATTATTGGCATGGATTGGCTTTCCCTATATATAGCCAACATAAATTTCCATGAGAGGGATATCACTCTCTATATGGAGAATTGTCCCCCGATTTTGTACAAGTGCAAGGTGGAGGATGAATCTTCTTTATCTCCATCATCACAAGAATGGATATAACTGCCCTATGAGATCAAATATCTTTCTTAGATTATTGAGTCTAAGGAAGCAACCATCCTTGAAGACATTCCTATTGTGATGGAATTTTCTAAAGTGTTTCCCGAGGAATTTCCTGGTCTTCCTCCTAGAAGAGATGTGAAATTCTATAATGATCTTATAACTGGGGCATTTCCAATATTAAAGACTCCATATAGAATGGATATTTTGGAGCTTGAGGATCTAAAGAAACAACTACAGGAGAGTCTATATAAAGGGTTTATACACCCAAGTGCTTCACCATGGGGTGCACCAGTCCTCTTCTTCAAGAAGAAGGATGGGTCAATGCGTCTTTGCATTGATTATCATAAGCTCAAAAAAACCACGATAAATAACAAGTATCCCTTACCATGAATTTATGACTTTTTCGATCAGCTACATGGAGCTCAATACTTCTCCAAGGTGAATATGCGGTCAGGATATTACTAAGTAATGGTGAAGAAGGAGGATATCCCCAAGACTACTTTTTGTACAATTTACGGGCACTATGAATTCATAGTAATTCCTTTCAAACTCACTAATTCCCTAGAAATATTCATGGACTTGATGAATATATTTTTTAGAAATTACCTTGAAAATTTGTTGGTAGTCTTTATAGATGATATTATAATATACTCCAAAACCTAGGAAGAGCATGAGGATAATCTAAGCATTGTACTAGAGACCTTGTAAAAGGATAAGCTCTATGACAAGTACAAAAAGTGTGAGTTCTGGTTAAAGGAACTCTCATTCTTGGGTCATATCATCTCAAGAAATGGGATATGTGTGGATCCCTCCAAGACAGCTGAAATTGAGGGATAGTTGAAGCCAACATCGGTGACGGATATCTGTAGCTTCCTGGGGTTAGCTAGATATTATCGACGATTTGTGAGAAATTTATCAATATTTTTAAACCCTCTTACCAAGATAACTCAGAAGGGATTCAAGTTTTTTTGGAGTGATGAATGTGATGATATCTTCAAGGATTTGAAAAGGTGGCTTTTTATTGTTCTTTTACTCACACTATCCATAAGTGGAGAACTTTTTGTGGTATTTAGTGATGCTTAGAAGAAGGAAATGGGTTGTATGTTGATGAAAAATGACAAACTCATTGTCTATGATTTAAGGCAATTGAAATTTCATGAGAAAAAATATCCAACACACGATCTAGAGTTGGCTTTAGTAATCTTCGCTATAAAAATTTGGCTACATTACCACATTAGAGAGAAATGTAAAATATATATGGATCACAAAAGCCTCAAGTATATTTTCACACAAAAAGAGCTGAATATGTGCCAACAAAGATGGTTTCAGCTGATCAAAGACTATGACTGCTCAATCCATTGCCACCATGGTAAAGTGAACAAGTTATAAGATGCTCTAAGTAGAAAGGACCCAATGATTATTTCATTTATGAGAATTCAAAAGGATCCAATCTTCTTAGATTTGATGAAGATATACATGGGAATCATAAATAAGGGAATATCATCAATCCTTTCACAAATGATTTCACAACTGTCTATTTTAGAAAGGTTAAAGGATTATCAAAAGGATGATCTGGGAATTCAGAAGAATGTGGAATCTATCAAAAAAGGGAAATCCTCAAAGTTCAATGTTAATGAAGAAAGATTTGTCAGATTTGGGTCAAGACTACGCATTCCATCAAATCTGGGGTTAAAGAAAGAACTTTTGGATGATGCACATAGTTCGAATTTCTCTATTTACCCAGGAAACACAAAGATGTATTGAGATCTCCGAGATCATTATTGGTGGGAAAACATGAAGAAGGATATCACTGAGTATAAATCAAAGTGCCTTGTATGTCCACAAGTGAAGGATAAGAGGAATAAGTCCAAGGGGATGATGCAACCATTACCCACACCAATATAGAAATGGGAGAACATCACCATGGTCTTTTTCACCATACTTGCAAAGACATCAAAAGGAAACAATGCTATAGAGGTTGTTATGGATCATCTTAAAAAGACTTAACACTTCAATGAAATTTGAGAGTATTTCTCATTGGATCAACTTGAACAGATATATATATATATATATCAGAGAAGTGGTCAGGCTGCATGGAGTACCACTATCTATTGTATCTGATCAAGATCCAAGATTCACCTCTAATTTTTGGAAGAGTCTCCAACATTCTCTGAATACAGAGATGAACTTTAGTATGGATTATCATCCTCAAACTGATGGTCAATCTGAGTGGACTATCCAAAAACATGAGGACATGTTGAGAGAATTGTCAATGTACTTTAAAAGAGGATGGGAACAGCATCTACCTCTCATTGAATTCTCTTACAACAATAGTTTTCACTCAAGCATACAAATGGCTCTTTATGAATCCCTTTATGGGAAGAGGTGAAAAACACCAGCATGTTGGGATGAAGTTGAGGAGAGAAAACTCCTAGGTCCAGAAATGGTCGAAGAAATGGTGGAGAAGGTAAGGACCATCCAGCAGCATATTAAATATGCTCAGGGTCAACAAAAGAGCTATGCTGATAATAGTCGATGAGACCTAGAGTTTAATGTTGGGGACATGGTATTCCTCTTCATTTCACTGTGGAAGATAGTTATGAGATTTTGGAATAAGGGAAAGATTATTCTAAGGTACATCGGCCCTTTTGACATCCTTGATCACATTGGAGCAGTGGCCTATCGACTAGCACTCCCACCAAACATATCTCAAGTACATGATGTATTTCATGTATCACTATTGAGGAAGTACATACCTTACCTATCACATGTACTGAATCCAGAGGTGTTACCATTGATGAATGACCTCTCCTATGAAGAGAATTCGGTGAGGATCTTAGATCATATGGAAAAATTTATACAAAATAAGACAGTTCCCCTCTTCAAGGTGTTGTGGTAAAAACACAAGTTTGATAAAGCAATGTTGGAATCATGGGAAGTGATGAAGCAGAGTTACCCTCATCTATTTTAGTGTGGTAAAACTAAATTTTTAGGGTGAAATTTCTTAAGGGGGGAAGATTGTAACGACCCAAACTTTTATTAATGAAAATTCCTATTGATCTAATTAAATGTATTATTATGTAAAATGGTTATATAAAACATATGAAATTCCATTGTTTTAAGTTTTTGGATTTTAAAATACCATTATGAATTGTTATTGTTTCTAATATAGTCGTTGAATAGTGGTCACATGATTAGTATAAATATAGGGCTTTAAAAAATCCAATTTACTCAGACGAAGGAAGCAATGGGCTCATCCAGTAGAATTTCTCCATACGAATCCCACATTTAAAAGCTCAGAAAGAAGGTAGTGTCATTTGTATTTTCTTTTGATCATACCCAAGTCGAGCTTTAACACGTTAATCTTGAATAGAACCGCCTACGGGAGAAGTGGAAGTTAATAAATATTACCACTCGAGCAATGTTATCTGAGCCACCCCAAGAGTCTTTCACCATTGCACACCTTACCCTTAGGTCTTATGAGGTTGTTATAAGGGTTTATGTAACAATACCTGAGCACTATGATTATGTGCATTATTTTTTGTATAAATAATATACATTTATTTTTTCATTGTTACTTTGTAAGTGATTTTTAAAGCACAAATATTATTTTTTGTTAACATTTAATTAGGGATTCTATTTATATGAATTAATGGGTTTTTTAATTAAATAATATTTTAATAAAATGGATTTACTAAATTAATTTTTATTAAATATAAATGATCAGATAATTTTTATACAATTGTATTTTTTATTAATATTTGAAAGCTGTTTTTGTCAAAACCCATGAATTTTTGATAAATGCATATTTTTATTTTAAAAGTAAAAATTTACATATTTAGAATATTATTTATATAAAATGATTTTTATTTTTGTATCCAGGATGTTGAAATTATTTAACGGTGAATTTTTCATAATTTTCTAAGACAGTTGAATTTTTGGGTAAAAATTTAATACTGTTTAAATATATAATGTGTTTTATGACATCATAATGACCCAATAGTGACATAATAAAATAATATAAAAGGGGTGTTCTGAAAATATATTTTTTACCTCTTGAATAATGTGATTTTATATTTTTTTGATTAATTTTATGGTGCCTTAATGAACCCTCCAAGACTTATAAAATATTTTAACTTTTTATAATAATTTCCTTGAGAGTGTGACACACCTCCGTATAAGAAAGCCTAATATTTCAATAAGTTTTTCCATTTTCCTTATAAAATAATGTTTTTTAATCCACTTTTTCAAAAAACCATAGTCAAAATCCATGGGTTGGTTTGTGGTTTTGATTAGTTTAATCTGTATTGTCAAAAACCTAAATAATAAATAATTCACTCTCCTTTCCTATATAACCCCACTCAAAATCCCATTACTCTTCACTAAAAAACTTTGGATCTAGAACAACACATTCCCTCCTCTCTTTAAAATCCTCCCAAGGTGCCCCAATATCCCTATAAGCCTCTCTCAATCCTCTCCCAATCCTTTGGAATCTCACTTCCAAGTAAGGGATTTCTTCCTTTCTCATTTTTGTCCAAATTTATTTATGCTATTATACCCTTTTATTTTAAATTAAAAATGTTCAGGTATGATTTATCACCTCCCCTATACTTACCTCCTTATGTTTTAATGATGATAGACCTCTTTCTCTCTTATTAATTCCTCCCATGTACACCTATTACCATGTCGAAATTCCGTAAAAGAATTTCTATCTTCTCTTTTACATTTATGCAATTATTTCATATTATGCATCCAAATTCCATTACATATGTTGTGATATTGTGTTACATGACCCCAGTGTTTTCCATTTAATTTATAAATGATGAGAGAACCCTTTCTCACTAATCAACCCATTTTATGATTTCTATTTGACATCGTTATGCTGCTGAAGTTACATAAAAATTTCCCATGCCAAATCATCATGTAAGTGAATACCATACCCATTTATCTCTCAAGGTTATTCACCTTTATGAATATGTAATTATTGATTGGGAAATTACATATATGTATTCCAAATATATTATTCTTGGAATAAATTTTTATTTTTAATGAATTCATTTTGTATGATCCATGTGGCACACTTATGCATGAAATGAAATGTTTATTAAGGGTGTGCCCTGATAGTGCTCCAATGCATTGGGTAGAGATTATTATCATAATAATTAAAGTTAAATGAGGTTTTAATCATGCTAATTAAATTGTAATGAGGGTTTAATCATGCTAATTCAAGTGAAATGAGGGTTTACTCATGCTCTATGATCAATGAGCCTTGGCTCATGCTAATATCATGTTAAATGTTGTTGCCACATTTCCTTGCTATATCATTCCTTTGTGTTCATGTTTCTCTTATGATCCATTTATATTCTTATTGCCTAATATGTACTAAATTATTTATTTTATTCCTTTTTTACTCCCCTATTGGGCTTTATAGCTCACCCTTTTCTTATGCATGTCCTTAGGTTATCCCATGCAGTGTTAGGTACAAAGGAATGTTGTGGTCATGTAAAAGAAATTTTCAATAAAGATGTTGTATTTTATGTCTTAATTTGTCATTTAATGTTCATAATTTCCCAAGACACTAGACCTATTGATCCTCATAGTTGTATTAAGTTCAATTTTATGTAACAAATCGTGTTAAAGTGTGTAATAAAGATCAGGGTTGTTATAATGTTACTAGTTATGAAAGTAAAGATTCCATGTTTTCCAATACTACTAAGAAAGCTATTATAGTTAGCATAAATAGTTTAATCTCACATAGAGAAGAAAATAAAAGAGTTTCGTGTTTGGGAAAGGCTTCTCGGCCTTAGTGGTAATCTCACCTTAATTCTACATGAAAAATGGGGGTTCAACCCCCATTGGGCGCAGGTATTGTACCAGTATTGTAGCGTACTATAGCAGCGGAGACACTGTAGCAACGACGGGCACTATAGTGGCGGTAGGTCACTGTAGCGGTGGAAGAGCACTGTAGTAGTGGAAGGTATTGTGCAGTTCTGTAGTATCATAGGTACTATAGCAGTACTATTCAAAGAATGGGCTTTGGGCCTAAAAAATGGGCATACGGTCCATGTAATGGGCTAAATGCCCACTGGGCCTTCGGGCTATGTAATGGGTCTCCCTCTACCCAGTTAAAGAGGTCTTTTCTTTTCTTTAATAATAAATGAGGCTTCAGCCCCAACCTTTTAAAAAAATATAACTTCATGATGATGATACTCTAATGAAAAAGAATTGTATATCCGCATAATTTTCATACACTTGGTTTTTTTCATTAATTGGAGGGAGTTTAAGGTGATTCACATGATCAAGGGGAGAACTGAGTTGAAGAAATTATATTTCTATGTATAGAATCTAGAATATTCACTCCAAGATTTAGGGAATTAATCGCCATGGTTTGATCTATCTAATAATATCTTTAATATTATTTATTATAAAATATCATATATTAATCTTGATGAATAAGATCAAGATATCATAAATGATTAAAAAATTTGAAGTCATCATCATGGATGAGATCACAAAAATTGGTATTCACATTAATTTGAATTCATAAGAACAATTGATGAGAATATTCATCTTGATGAAGTGAAAGTGGATATAATCCCTTGAGGGTGAGTATATAAAAATTTTCCCAAAAAATCACATTTTATTCAGAACCAATATCTATGGAATGTACCTGTTTAAGAACTCATTGATGAGGTATGTTGGAAAAATCTCATATCCTTATTCACAAAAAAATTAAATGAAGTCTGATCTTAAGGGGTAAACTCAAATTAATAAATTAAATGAACAAAAAAAACTTGAAGAAATTCTATAAATGATTCCATGGACATTACCTACCTATTATAACTGAATGTTTTTTATCTGTATATTAAGGTGAGTGTAGGAATTTCATGTGAAATATATCTTGGTAATTTTTCTTTACAATTGGTATCATAAAATTTCATTTTTCATTATATCAATTGTAATTATTTAATTATATTTTGATTGAAAAATATTTTAATAGCCTCTGATTAACAATAAAAGTTGTTCCATATTAGTTAGTATAGTATTCTGAATTGATAATGGACTATATTAATGTCTAAATTAGAACATTTTGTGTTCTACATTAGGTTATCCCAAGTAGACTTAGAGTGGAATAATTGATGGAATATTTTTTAAGAAACAAATGATACCACCCTCTATCATCTTCTTTGGGTTTTTTATCAATAAGGGGGGAGAATAAAATAAAAAAAGCAGAAATTTAATGAATAATAACATATTGGAATCTCATTTTATATATTGGTGTAAAAAAGAATATAATGGGAGAGATTGATGACCCAATTTGTTTTTGTGATATATTTTTTGTTGGTGATTTATTAATTGATAAATCACTTGATGTTAATATTCATTATAAAACAATAACATCTTATAAGTCTAGTGGAGATCCCAATCATGTTGTTGAAGATGAGTTCCATCCATAAGAAGATCAAATGTCGCATATTATATTTTAAATGAAGTAAATTTATGTGAGATGACTGTTGAACTATTCTTAAATTTTTATGTCATGTTCCAATTGAATTAGGAGATTTATCATTTTTTACAACATTTTAAAAGGTGAATAGAATGAAAATATTTATTTTCATGAATAAATTTTTAGTATAAGTCCATGAAATACACTAATTATTTCATGAGTATATTTGAATAATTATTTAGAATATTTTTTGTTTAAATAATTCCATAAATAAATAATTTATTTATGCATGAGGAATTTTTTACTATTTTTCATGATATTATATTGATTAAATGAAAAACAATTATAAGAGTGATCCAAAAAAATAGGCCAAACTTAGACACCCAAGTAGGTCTAGCTCAACCACATAAGGGAGCATGATATACCATGTTGGATTTATCTCATGCATGGGAAACCATGGCAGTATAGAAAATCACATTCATGGGAATAAGGGTAGGGGATATGAGAACATGAGCCTCAGCCCAGTTGGTGGGGACTCTTAAGTGTATCCAGGTGACCTGGGATCAAATCTAGGCAGAGACACAATTTTTGGGGTACTGCAGCGGGAATTGTGCAATACTGTAGCAGGTGTTGTAGAGTAACTGTAGCAGGCACTGTTTGGCACTATAGCAGCCGGGAATTTTTCCCCATTTGGGCCTTCAGGCCACCGATTTGGTCCCCAAGTCCTCTAAGGCCTTCGGGCCACCCAAGCCTTCGGTCCAGTAAGGCCTTCGGGACACCTCAAGGCCTTCAAGTCACCTTAAGTGCAGATGAAAACTAGACAACTTACAAGGAACAAGCTCTATGGGAGGATGAGCAAGGTGCTTTCACCACAATAGAAGCTATATGGATTGCAAGAATGAGAGGGTATGACACCTGCATCGGGACAAGCCTGTGCATGCATGGGATAGCCTATCCAAACAACCATGCAAAGGTGGAGAGCTTATTTTACGATGAATATGCTGGGGAGGAGCACTTCCAAGTAGTTAGTCTGGGTTGCATGTAATGTTTAAAGCCTATGAGCAATGAATTCCTCTAAGGCCTATGATCCATGTAATACTTACACCTACGGGCCTTGTAAGGGTTCCAACTCACCCATTGAAAGGTGGATTATCAAAAATTAATAAAAAATGAAGGCCTTCGGGCCTTTGGATGGATAGGTAGGGGATATGAAGAGAACTCATTAGAAGCACATGGATGGGTTCATGGTATATGCAGATGGCATATAGTTGAAATCGTGAGGGATGGTGTAATGGTGTGGCACATCCCATGAGGGGTGTGTGAGTGGGTGTGTTGGGGTGTCGACCCCCATGTCAGGGTACCGACCCCCATGTTAGCTTGATGTTTTGATGAAATAGGGAGTATTTTATAATATATGGAAGTTACATTGAAACCTAATATGGGATAAGTGTTATATGGGTTATTGTTCCTCCACTTAAAAATGTATGAAAATATGTGGGGTCATCCGATCAATTTAATTGTGGCCATTTGACTGAAGCCTTCATCATTTTCAAAATTTATCTATAGGATTTTCATTCCAAGACCTCCAAACTCTAAAATAATTTAGAGATACCTTCTCCAACTAAACCATGAAAAGGAGGCATGATCAAATCGAAGAATCTCCATGCATGCAATCTTCATCTTTCATGTATGAATCTATTTGAATAACATGATACTATTGAGGATAAAAATGAAGTTTTGGAGAGTTTTTCATCATTTAAAAATAATGTTTGAGTTTAGATTCATTTGATACTAAACAATTGATGTTTATCACAATCAAGTGAGGTGTTTCTGTAAGGGAAGAACCCGAGTTCATGAAGAATAATATGCCACATTTCTCAGTTTTTCAAGGTCTTGAATATCTCAAATCTTCAAGAATTAAAATGTGTTTATTAACATAGAATAGTTTTTAAGGAATTTCAACTAGTGAATACATAGGTAAGATTTGGAGAACCTCATCTGTCATGACCCATCCCTCGGGGCATGTGTCGTGACTACCCCAAGACCACCTTCCATAGGCCATGGGCTGGAGACTAGCCCTGAAAGGCGTATTCCCTAAATATGGGAAGGCATTGCCTTTATAACCTGTAAACTCACAAAACTAAGCAAAAATCGGGATAAAAGAACAAAGTAAAAATATATAGTAAATAGGATGTGTACAGAAAGTAAAAGGGGCCAGAATACAAGCCCAACTGTAAAGTACAAGTAAGCTAAAAAGTACAAGTAAAACTGAAACAGCTCCTATGAACACCCTCCAAGGATCATACCTGAAGGCTAGGTACAACTCTCGAATGGTCGTATCTGCGGTATGACTTATCTAAGGTCCACCTATGAGCTACCTCCAGTCCTGGTACCCTCATCCTCAGTCAGCACTGCCCATCATTTGCACCAAAAACAACGAGGTGCGGGCGTAGCCCATGCAGGGGTGAGTATAAAGATACCCAGTAGGGACCCTGAGACCCTCTAAGGTCTTACAAAATCCACAAAGGATTTACCAAATATCATGAGAACAATTGTCAACCCTACTTAGGTATATGCCCATACATATACCTAAGTTGTCAAGTAAACCCATCTCAATCATGAGAAAAACATGAGGCCCAACTCAAAAGCACAAAGCCCAATTATTCCATGAAGGAGAGAATACCACATAAATAAGGACTCATCTCACACCAGGTATAAAACTATGAGAAACCGAATTATGAAGCTGACCCACATAGGATCGCTATGGAAGCTGATAGCCCGCCACAGGATTCTCTAGGGATAATAACAAGTAACATTTCGAACACCTCGACTACTGGATAACTCCTCCTCTGTCGAGTATAGTGGGCCTACCGTGTAACACAGAGGCGCTTCTCACATACCTTGGACTACTAAGGTACTCCTCCTGTCGAGTATCGTGGGTCTGCCGCATCACACAGAGGTGCTCCCCACCGTGGGTCTGCCGCGTCACACAAAGGTGCTCCCCCCCGTGGCCTGCTGAGGTACTCCTCCTGTAGAGTACCATGGGTCTTCCTTGTCACAAAAAGTCTCTCCCCACTGTGGGTCTGTCGTGTCACAAAAAGGCGCTCCCCACTAGGCTGGTTGAGTCACTCCGAGTCGAAATGATCAGCAGTCGTCAAGTCTCAGCCTGTCGCAGGGTTCCATACGTATCATGCTTGGGAGAACCTCTCCCCAAGCCATAGGTCATACCTCAACCACCCCAAAGTTCCAAAAAAAACTCACCCAAAGGTCATTCATGTCAAAAGGGACCCAACACAATAGACGACACGTCAATCGGACGCCCGGTCTGTAAGTTATTAGTGTTTCTGCTCCGAGGGCCTGGTTAGATTTGGGGTCTGATCCAACCCACCCATACTCCAACCTTATCCAAAACTCAAGTGTAGTTTATTAGATATACCGTCTTGATCCAAGGATTTCATCACCATATAAGGTTCATTAAACGGACACCCGGTTCTAAAGTTATGGCCAAAAAGATAATATTGGGCCCAGTTGGGCCTGGGTCTAGCCCGGATGGCCTGGGCCTCGGCAAGCATGGCCTACTAGGGCGTGCTCCAACCCGACCTGCATAGGGGGTGGCCCAGCCCGGCCCTCAAAGGGCACAACACACTGGGCTGCCTGTGGTGAGCTTCACTGGGTAGCCCGCGGTGCAGCCCGCGGTGGGTAAGTGGTCTGCCCTAGCCGCAACCTAAGGGGAACCCCCCCCCTCGTAATCTAAAAGTCCTGATGTCCATTCTATCACCCTACTGGCACAGGGGACCGCTCGGCGGTCCCGCACGGTGCACCTCAACCGGCCGGTTCTCCTTCCAACGGTGCGACGGTGCTGCTGTCAACATGCGGTCGGCTGCCCTTCGGCCTCCGCCGAGGCCTCCTAATCCACCAGCAGCATGGACATGTGCCGCCGCCCCACCATTCAACCGGCTGGATTTCAGCCAACACCCTGCTCTGTCGCGGCTGATGGGCCATAGCCTCCTTCACAACCGGTACCGCGGACATGTTCCGCCCTTCCTCCCTCACGCCTGGCCAAGTGCTGGCCTCTGCCTTCTTCCATGATCTGATGAGGCTTCATTCAAAGCCTGAAAAATTAAACTATCGCATATTTGTGATCCTTACGTCAAGGGCTCTGTGTCCATATATCGCGCTGAGAAAAAATCTGTGTTTCCAATGTCAATAAATATTTGTCGTTGAAGAACGCACGAAGAACGCGTGGAGAATCGGATGATTAGAGGCAAGGTATATGTACAGAACGATGGCCATGTTATTTTGGCCATCATCATCGTGAATTTAGGATATGAAGAATCAATAGAGTAAATTCAAACATAAATAAAACCCCGACCTCAAGTTCATTGGAGAGCGCCCGCGTTTGAGGTAGTGTCAGCGTTCGTCGCTCCCGAAACAAGCCTCCAATGACACCACTCGATCGTCTTTCTTCGGTTCGTCATTCAGGGTCACTCATCATGGCCCGTAGGAACCAGCTCTGTCCTCCAAGTTTTTGGCATCACTGCACTTCGTTGCTTGGAGAAGCAGTGTCGACACCTCTCCCCAAGCTCTATATAAATAGGAGAGGGGGAGGGTGTGAAATGTTTGTGGAATTAATGGAGGACCATTAATTAAGAACCTTCCTAATTCCCCAATGGTGAAGTTACATAGAATGAAAGGTCAATCCACTGATTGGTTTGACATTTCACTGGTCCCAAATTGTCGCTTGTCCGTTGGAGGAAAAGAATGAAAATAAAAATTAACTAAGTTATTTTTATTATTCTTTTAAAAGTCTCAAATTCTAACTTTTTCTCCAGAACTACTACGGTCAAATTGAAGCCTCCCTTAAGTAAATCCAAGCGCTACAGATTCAATGGTGCTCTTTGATTTTTAATCTGAGCACTGGTTCAAACGTTACAAAATTTCACTCGCGTGTTTACTGAATGTACCTAAAAAAGTTCAGAATATTATTAACAGTCACACTCCACCCGTGCCAGTCGATGTTAGGATATTCCTAAGTAAAACACACCTCAATGAACCAAATAGTACTCTTGGATTTCTAATCTGAGTTACTGTTTAAAAGTTATGTATTTTACAATAAAATAATTATCACATAATTATTTTATTTACGACCAAAAACTAACTTTCATTGGTGGCTCGCACCATCCAATGTTAGTATTTTCCTAAATAAATCATACCCTTGTGAGTTTATCGGTGGTCTCAGATTTTTAATCCGAGTTACCTTTTGTTAGTTATAAGCATTTGAAAAATAAAATAACTTTATTTAATTATTTTATTTACGGTTATGCCATTTTCAGGTTTTCTCACAGGAGGTTCGTGCCAACTAAACTTAAGTCACGCCTAGGGTAAACCTTCCATCCTGAGTGCAACGATGCCCTCGAATTTCTGATTCGGGAAATCGTTTAATAGTTATTCCGCATTTTCAGGAAAACTGCTTACGCACGTTAATTAAAGCTTAACAAAACTCGACGGATCATTCCGGGCACTCCGGGACTCGAAATCGCGTACCATCAAATTTTTTAGTCTAAAAATAATTCCATATAATTAAAAAAATATGGAAATTCTAGGACATTACATTCTCCCCACATTAGGGCTTTACGTCCCCTAAATCCACAACATAGACTAAGGAAACAAATTGGGGGGGTACTAAACACGAAACTGAGTCTCCCACTCCCATGTTCTCTCCTGGAGGTTTTCGTACTGCCAGCGAATGCACACCAGAGGTATCGACCGCCCACAAAGGACCCGCTCCTATCGATCCTCAATCTCTACTGGAACCTCCGTAAACGTCGCTCCATCATCTAAGTCCATCTCTCCATGGTCAATAACATGCGATGTATCATGCACGCATCTCCTCATCTATGACACATGGAAAACATCATGCACCCAGTGAAACTGAGGTGGAAGAGCTAAGTGTTAAGCCACCTTTCCAACTTTGCTGAGGACCTGAAAGGGTCCGATAAACATTGGAGATAACTTTTCGCCCCAGCCAAATCTCCATAAACCTCATTGAGGTGAGACCCATAAAAAGACGTGCTCTCTATCCTCGAACTCTAGAGATATCTGTCTCCTGTCAGCATAGGATTTTTTTCTGCTCTGTGCAGTCTTCATCCACTCCTAGATAATCTGCACCTTCTCTGTGGTAGCCCATACCATCCCTAGTCCCACGAGTGTTGTCTCCCCTAGGTTAGTACAAAAATGTGGTGATCTTCAAGTTCGTCTATATGATGCCTCAAATGGTGCCATACCGATAGAAGAGTGATAGTTGTTGTTGTACGTGAACTACACCAAAGGTAAGTGATCCTCCCAACTACAACCAAAATCGAGGATGTAAGAATGTAGCATGTTCTCGAGGGTCTGTATGGTTTGCTCTATCTGACCATCTATCTCATGGTGGAAGGCGGTGCTCAACCAAAGTTGTGTCCTGAACGCCTCCTGAAACCCCTTCTGTAGCCGGGAAGTAAAATGTGCATCACGATCGGAGACAATCATAGATGACACTCCATGAAGCCATACAATTTCCTGCATGTAGAGGTGTCCCAAGCTCTCTACTGATCCCTTCTCTCTAATAGTTAGGAAGTGGGCCAACTTGATGAGTCAGTAAACAATCACCCATATAGAATCATGACTCTAGGATGTTCGTGGAAGTCCCATCACGAAGTTAATGGAAATTCCACCCCACTTCCACTCTGGAACCTCTAATGGCTGAACTAAGCCTGCTGGAACCTGATGATCTGCCTTCACTTGCTAAGAAGTGAGGCACCAAGAGACAAACTCTCCCACTACCTTCTTAATTCCTGGACACTAGTGCTAACACCGGAGGTCCTAGTACATCTTCATCACTCCTGGATGTACCGCTATAGGGGATGTATAGAACTCCCTCAACACTTCCTCCCTAAGTGCTACTAGTACCATAGTATGCCCTCTAAAGAGGATGAAGTGCTCCCCACCTTCAAAAAATCCTTCAGGAGACCGTCCAGAAGATATCTGAGCACATCAGGCCTCGTAGTCAACATCTCAAGTTGTGCCTCCCTAACTTGATGAAGGAGTGGGGGAGTGATTGTCATAGACTAGAGTTATGCTGCTCTATCTCTATCCATGAAAGATATCTGCAACGCGACTAGCTGCTCTGTCTCCTCACTCAGCGACTGTAGACCAGACCTCCTGCTGAGTGCATCGGCTACCATGTTCCCCTTCCCAGAAGTATATATTATCTTAAAGTCATAGTCCTAGAGTAAAACTAGCCATATTCATCGTCTTAGGTTCAGGTCCTTGTGATAGAAGATTTACTTAAGACTCTTGTGATCAGAGTTAACTGTAAAACGTTCGCCCATCAATTAGTGCTGCCACATCTTTAGTGCAAAGACCACTGCTACTATCTCCAGGTCATGGGTAGCATAGTTCTACTTTTCAGTCTCTGTCTCAGCTTCTGAAAGCTCTACTGAAACTTCTTCTTCCACAGGAAAGGCTCCCCCTTTTTTTTCAAAGCTAACAAGGGTCCTGCTACCCTGGAGAAGTTGGATACAAATCTCTGGTAGTACCTAGCCAATGAAGATGTCCCTCTCCCTTCGGGGAGGTAATCCTGGAAAAAAAATGAAAAGATGTCCCCATGCTCTACCACTCATGTTTGGAACTGAAAACTCAAAACTCCTACTGTCATGAGGGTAAGTTTGGCCGACTCAAGAGTGATCGGTTGCACCCTCCTATGCATGAGTTTATCCTGTACTACCTAGGTTTCCTTTTTCACCGACCAAGGAAAATACCATTCCAACTATATAGGTAAACCACAACCCTTTTTCCTAATAAATTCAATTTGAGTATGAAATGTGGATGTCTAGTCCATACCCAAACTAACGTTCTAAGGCCTCGACGCTGTCACCAAGAGGTTCCAACAGAAAATATCACCTCAAGGGTGAAATCACACCGTCGGCGTAAGTGTGATTATCGAGTCTCCTCCCAAAGGTATCTCCAGATGTGAGGGTCAAGTCAACGGCTTAACTGAAAACTCTAGGTCTTGGACAAGATCTGTGGAAGGAAGGAATGATTGGTACCTATATCTATTAATATGGTGGCTATTATTAGACACAGAACATTCATCGAATTATTTCTAGAGACCTTGGGTCACACTCCTTGACCATATGCAGCTACTCCCTTCCCCTGTCCTCCGGCTCCCTGATCCTAGTGGGGACCACAAAGGGGGGGGTGTTGTAACATGCCGAAATGTACACCACCTCATGCTTCTCTCCTAGATCTTCTTCCACATATTTAGCCCTGTAGATTCATTTTTTCCAAACACTTATTCTTCCCAAAACATTTTTACAGGCCCAAGTCTCTGATACTGGTGTCAGTTTCCTGCTTTCCCACTACTAACATTTACTGGCTGTATCCGCTCATCCAAAGAACATTCAAACACAAAGGTTCTCTCCAGCATGCAAATATAAGTAGGAATTCATATAGAAATAGTTCTAGCTCAGATTTCCTTAAACAAACCTTTTTCGGAAGTCCGAGCCCTGAAGCACTGATTATATCATATTCATCGATTACCAGGAATGGTCGGTATACCTCGATGAATACTCAGAAACTGACATGTAATCCTGCCAAAGCTGTAGAAGCTCTAAGGAACTCTCAGCCACCTCCTCAAGCCAGTCCTTAGCTGCCTGTGAGTTGAGCTCGCCTCAGAACCTGAGGGGTATCTGATGTTGAAACACATGTAAGGCACTAAGCCTACAGGTGTCCTCTACTGGTATCACGAGTTATAACTGATGACCAACGGGTAGTGATATTGCCGGCACACTACCCAAAGGTACCATCTCGGGAAAAGGTCCACGTACCAAAGCCTCATGACTATACAAACCATCCTCATAGTCACTCACTGTAAAAGACTAGTAGCTAAGATCACCATCTTCTCTACGGGTGTCTCAACTATGCGGAAAACTCTAGCATCCACCTCCAGCCAGCCCTCAACTGCGTGGGAATCTATCTCACCACAAAACCATAGAGGCCTCTACCACTGTAACTCGTGCAATGTGCTCAGTCGGCGTGCACCATCTGCCAGTGCGGCTGGTGGTAACTGCTACCCAACGGGTGGTGGTGGTGCCGGTACACCACCCAAAGGTGCCAATACAGTAAGAGGGCCCTGCACCGGAGCCTCGTCGCTGTTGGAACCACTTTGTGTATAGGTTTGTATTTGTTGTCAATAGTTGTCAAAGGAATATCAAAATGAAAGAGATCAAGAAGTACTCCAATAAAATGGAGGAATGGAAGCTCACAATGAAGGAGATCATGAAGTACTCTGATGAAGTAGAGGAGTAGTGATTCAGACGATTGTTGTGCTGATCATAAGTTCACAGAACATGTGTCAAAGGTGATACATTGTTTAAAACAATGAAGAATGTGAGGAGTAATCCATCCAAGGATGATTAAAAGCAGGATGGTGTTTTTGGATGAAGACCATGCAATTCCTCCTTATTGCATAAGACCCATGGGCTATGATGAAGACCATGCAATTCCTCCTTATTCCATAAGAACCATGGGCTATGATGAAGACCATGCAATTCCTCCTTATTGCATAAGAACCATGGGCTATGATGGAGACCATAAAATTCCTCATTATTGCATGAGAACATTGGGTTATGATGAAGACCGTGCAATTACTCATGATTGCGTGAGAACCATGCTAGAGACTTCTTGACGAATTGAATCACATGGTTTGCATGAAGTTGATCATGACGGTTGATGAAGGAGGCAATGTGCCAATGATTTGACTTATGAAATGGCCATGCACATCACATTGTCATAGAGGATGATGGTACTAAAGCTGTTCCTTCAAAGAATACATATCACAATAGTGGAGTTTGTGATAAAAGAAAAAGAGTTTCTGAAGGATACAGATCACCAAGAAGAAGTGTTGTTGAGGTGATCGTGCTTGTCGACAAAGCAAACAAACGACATACAAATTTGTTGACAAAGGATATTCCATGGTGACATGTCGAGTTCAAGAGTTGTGGTCAATGATCTATGTTTGATTCAAGAACATCGACAGAGGAATGGATGATCTGGAGGCGGTACAAAAAGAGAAGATACAAGGTGGCTCCGTTTTCTAGTGTTCGCCAAATTTTAGGGCCTCAAAATCAACAAATGAAGAAGAGTGATTTTGGCAAAGGGACTTGCGCGCCATATGTTTTTGAAGATCAGAGCATCAAAATATGGCAAAGGGATAAGGGTCGCGCAAGTTTTGGTGAGGTCGCGTAGGTGAATTATGTGTCAGGAAGAGACTTGTGCGTCGACGCCTTGAATGCATTATAACTTGCGCGCCTTTGGTTTTTCGAGATCAGAAGATCCAAATTTGGAAAATTCAATATGTTCGCACAAGTTTGGATGTTGATCGCGCAAGTGCCTAGCAGGGGCTGAGACTTGCGCATCGATGGATGACTTGCGCACCGCAGCGTAGGGGGTCCAGTTTGCCTATAAATACTGGACCACCCCTCCTCATTTCTCACGGATCTCAAGACTTTGAGATTTTTCGAGCTCTCGTCGCGCAGGTGGTTGAACCGCGCAAGTGGTAGTTGGGTCGCGCAAGTAGAGGTTGCGCATCGACTGATGGTTGAGCACCTCGGGTGATTTGGGAAAGGAAGTGAGTAGCGCAGGTTTGAATTTCAAGAAGGCAGAGTCACACAGGTGCTTTGGAGACACTTTCGCACCAGGTTATACTTGCGCGCCAGATGGAGACTTGCGCGCCGGGTTTGAAAAGGAGAGCCATATATTGTTGAAGCACGCCCGCCTTTCTGGAGCTACACAAGAGCTAAAGATTGCCTGATACTTTCGGTGCAAAGAGAGATTAAAGAAGAAATCTAAATGATACATGCATGATCTCATGCATACATGGTGAATTGATTCTGACGAATGCCGAGTAACCTGAACATCCTTTATTGAGAAATCGCATAAGTGATTGTTATTCAAGAAAACGAAGACAAGGGGATCTAGTGCATTCAGTCATTGCACTAAAGAAGAAAGATTGAACTATAAAGAGCATCAACTCTGAACCTTGATGCAAGCAAAGTCTCATGCTGAACAGGAGACAAAGAACATCAATGCACATTTATTGAAGAGACCTTCATGTCTATAAACTGAGTGAGACTTCACCAACGATAGTGAGCCAGGGGGAGTCAACAGGAGTGACCCGAGGGACGTAGTGATCTATCCCTGAACAATTGTAAAGGCAGTGAGCCTGGGACAGAGTGTCTGTACCCGAACATTTTATCCGCAGCTAGTGAAGCATAGTGGATTTAGGTACGACCGACAACCTGTCGGCGTATGCTCCTTGGACGTAGCCCTTAGTGGTGAACCAAGTAAAAATAGTTGTGTCATATCTCTGCATGTGATTGTTTAATTACTGTTCATATCCATCATACAGGTTTAAGTAATTCCTACCAACGTGGGAACAAGATCCACAACTAAAAGAAGAAAAAGTTGCCACCCTAATTCACCCCTCCCCTCTCAGGGTGTCCCAGGGTCCTACAAGTGGTATCAGAGCCAAAGGTTAACGTATGTTGGATATTCTCCAGTAATTCTATTGAGAAGAGGATTTGAGTTTCTTTCCTATAGTCAACAATGAAGAGCAGTCTTGATAATGATGCAGTCATTTCTGAGCAGAAATCTATATCCAACAAGACTTTGACAAATAGGAAAAAGAAAGAGAAGAAGATGATGAAGAAGTCCCCCACATCCAAATAAGATGCAGTGTCTTGTTCTCCATGTCATTCCAATAATTAAGAAACATTAGGCTTGGAAAGTATCAAGCAGGTGGCTTAGAACTCATCCAGAGGAAAGGATGATACCCCTAATTCAAGCTTTCAGGAAAAACTCAGAACATATCTGCATGATATTCCAGAAGAAAGGGTTGCTATTATTTGTACCCTATTGCAATCTATGCAGGATGAGACCAATCGATTAGAAAGGGAAGATGACAATATGGAAAAGGGGTTGGAAAGAAAAGTTATGGAAAGTATGAAGCTCATCAAACGGGTGAAAGTCTTTGAAGAAGAAGAGGAAGTCAATAAGACTTTAAAAGAAAGGATCCATGCACTTGAAGCTGAGCTGAAGAAGAGCAATGAAGTCAAGAGTTTTTGTTTGGAAGAAACTTCCATTAAATTCAGGGAACTTGACTCTTTGTTACAAAACAATGTTGAGATGCATGAAGATGAGATTGAAATATTGAAGAAGACTTGTGAAGAGAAGATGATCGCGATTGAAGATCAGAAGATCATCCTCAATATTGAGGGTCAAAAATTGGAAGCCCAGTTGACCAAGATTGAGAACACACATATTGAGACTTCACAAAAGAATGAAATGAGTGATGCTTTCACTCAGTGTTTGTTGGAGGAGTCTAAAGATGAAATGCCTCCAATATGTGACAAGAAGATTATGATAACTCTTAATTATCCACATCAAGAATCAGTTGCTGCTGGTACTCAATGCTCAATGGAGGATTCTATTTTCAAAAGACCTCCAACATGTGATAAGAAGATCATGAATTCACTCTTAGATCTATCACAAGAAACTGAGAAAGTGAAGGTACCATCCAAACCATCTTGTACTCATATTTCTAAATACACTCCTACAATCAGTGCAGGTGGGAAGAAAAGTTCTAAACAAGTATGGATGAGGAAAGGTGAGAAGAAGAAACCTACCACCATGGCTAGGTTGTATGGGAAGAAAAAGGAGGAAGTGGGTTCCTCAAATAGAGCACAAGAGATTAAGCAGATGGCCCAACAACTTAATACAGAAGACACAAAGAAGAAAATATTTGTGGGTCAATTTTGGTGCTGCAATAGATTTGGGCACTGTGCACTGGATTGTCTTTATAATCCCTCACATGGAAAAGCACAGATAATGCCTATATCAAAGAGAAGGAAGCCAGAGAAAAAGAAGCAACATCAGCAGGTCCACAAGCATCTGTTTACTGCAAACAGATTTAGAATTATTGATAACATCTGTGATGTATGCAACGGCAGCGGTCACAATGCAGGCACGTGTCCATATCAACATGCTTTCACTGTTGAAAAGAAAAGAAGACCTCTGATTCCATCAAAGAATGAAGCAGCTACCTTGGGGAGAAATCAGAAGAATGTTGTGAACACACATTTCCCCCAGAAGATCTCAAGTAGGGAAGCTGAGAAGACCCAGGAATTTAGATCCATGAGATTGAAGGGTCATTCATCCAAAAGAAACACTAAGTGGAATTAATCTCAGATGAACCCATGTGGAAGACCTAAACCAGCTGCAAAAGTTCCAAATGACATATTGGTCATCTGCCCAGAATATTTGAAAAGAATAAGGAAACATGAAGATGAGAAGTCCAAGGCTGGTGACAAAGGAAAAGGAAAACTTTCACATGATGAAGACATAGTGCAGGAGAGATTTCAAACAAAGAGAAACACATGTATCAAAGAAGTTCTGTGTGAGAGATGCAAGAAATCTGGTCACATTGCAAAAGGTTTCCTAACCTTAATACCAGAGCAAGAAGCAGTCATTAAGAGGAGTAAGAATGTATCATTCATGATGGCTGCTAAGCAGAACAATTCTCTACACAAAGTAGAAGAGAATGTGAACAGAGCCATTCCACACCGACAGATGTCAGAACAGATGTTCAAATGTGCAGGCATGAATACTGAAGTGAACAGAGGAACTTGGTTGAGAAAAGAACCTCAACCAAGCAAGTCTTCGTGATGAAGCAAGAAGGAACCACCTTATTCCCGTAATCATTTGTGAATTGTACTTGTGCTAATAATGCAGGGAATTGAAGGTGAAGCATGCTCTCAGGGGGGAACCTGAGAAGTAGTGAATGCTGTCAACTCTTGATAGCCAAGATGAAGAAGTTTCCATCCTTAGTAGATTCTTCAATTGATATTCAAAGATTATGATGATGAAGGATCACTCTTGATGAAGATGATGAGGAGTGTTTCCCTTGATGGGTAGAAGAATGAAGAAGCTTCCATAATCACTGTTTCAATCAATATCAACTCCAGCTGGACTCAAAAGTAGTTACTCTGTGAATTTCTTGAAGAACATGCCAATGGAGAAGGTATGTCATTTCTCAATCACTATTCCTTGGTTACTCAGATCAAAGATTATTTTACAAAGGGGTAGTAACTGAATTGATCAGTGAAATAAATAGAATGGAAGTTCCCCAAGGTCACTTATCCTGCCGATCTCACTTGAATGTTTTTGATCTATTTTCTGATGTGAGTGCAGGAGTTTCAGGTTGATTATTCTCTATCATAGTTAATCTTCTTCTAACTGGAATTAAATTGGTAAACCCTTGATGACAAGCTACATGAGTTATCATCTCATGTTGGTATCATGATCTTTGGATAATGGACAGCCTTGTTGACTTAATCAAATCCTCTTGTTTTCTACATCGAGCATTGCTCAAGTAGACTTAGAGTGAAATGATTAATGAAACATTGCTTAAGTGTGGATTGATACCCTCCCTACCATGTGCTTTGTATTTCTTGTCAATAAGGGGGAGATAAAGTGAAATGAACGTTTGAAAAGAAAAGTTGATTGAATAGAAGATTCTCATTTTGACATTAAAAAATTCATTTCAGAAGATGTATAAGGTATTGACAACAAAATACAAAGGGGGAGATTGTTGGAACCACTTTGTGTATAGGTTTGTATTTGTTGTCAATAGTTGTCAATGGAATATCAAAATGAAAGAGATCAAGAAGTACTCCAATAAAATGGAGGAATGGAAGCTCACAATGAAGGAGATCATGAAGTACTCCGATGAAGTAGAGGAGTAATGATTCAGACGATTGTTGTGTTGATTGTAAGTTCACAGAACATGTGTCAAAGGTGATACATTGTTTACAAAAATGAAGAATGTGAGGAGTAATCCATCCAAGGATGATTAAAAGCTGGATGGTGTTTTTAGATGAAGACCATGCAATTCCTCCTTATTGCATAAGAACCATGGGCTATAATAAAGACCATGCAATTCCTCCTTATTGCATAAGAACCATGGGCTATGATGAAGACTATGAAATTCCTCCTTATTGCATAAAAACCATGGGCTATGATGAAGACCATACAATTCCTCATTATTGCATGAGAACAATGGGTTATGATGAAGACCATGCAATTACTCATGATTGTGTGAGAACCATGCTAGAGACTTCTTGACGGATTGAATCACATGGTTTGCATGAATTTGATCATGATGGTTGATGAAGGAGGCAATGTGCCAATGATTTGACTTATGAAATGGCCATGCACATCACATTGTCATAGAGGATGATGGTACTAAAGCTGTTCCTTCAAAGAATACATATCACAATAGTGGAGTTCGTGATAAAAGCAAAAGAGTTGCTGAAGGATATAGATCACCAAGAAGTGTTGTTGAGGTGATCGTGCTTGTTGACAAAGCAGACAAACGACATACAAATTTGTTGACAAAGGAGATTTCATGGTGACATGTCGAGTTCAAGAGTTGTGGTCAACGATCTATGTTTGATTCAAGAACATCAATAGAGGAATGGATGATCTGGAGGTGGTACAAAAAGAGCAGATACAAGGTGGCGCCATTTTTCAGTGTTTGCCAAATTTCAGGGCCTCAAAATCAACAAATGAAGAAGAGTGATTTTGGCAAAGGGACTTGTGCGCCATACTCTTGGAGGATAGGAAACTTGCGCGCCATATGTTTTTGAAGATCAGAGCATCAAAATATGGCAAAGGGATAAGGGTCGCGCAAGTTTTGGCGAGGTCACATAGGTGAATTATGTGCCGGGAAGAGACTTGCGCGCTGACGCCTTGAATGCATTATAACTTGCGCGCCATTGGTTTTTCGAGATCAAAAGATCCAAATTTGGCAAAGGCAAGATGTTCGCGCAAGTTTGGATGTTGATCGCGCAAGTTCCTAGTAGGGGTCGAGACTTGCGCGCTGATGGATGACTTGCACGCCGCCATGTAGGGGGTCTAGTTTGCCTATAAATACTAGACCACCCCTCCTCATTTCTCATGGAGCTCAAGACTTTGAGATTGTTTAAGCTCTCATCACGCAGGTGGTTGAACCGCGCAAGTGGTAGTTGGGTCGTGCAAGTAGAGGTTGCGCGCTGACTGATGGTTGAGCACCCCAGGTGATTTGGGAAAGGAAGTGAGTCGCACAGGTTTGATGTTCAAGAAGGCAGAGTCGCGCAGGTGCTTTGGAGACACTTGCGTGCTAGGTTATACTTGCGCGCCTAATACTTGCACGCCAGATGGAGACTTGTGCGCCGAGCTTGAAAAGGAGAGCCATATATTGTTGAAGCACGCCCGCCTTTCTGGAGCTACACAAGAGCTAAATATTTCCTGATACTTTCGGTGAAAAGCGAGATTAAAGAAGAAATCTAAATGATACATGCATGATCTCACGCATACATGGTGAATTGATTCTGACGAATGTCAAGTAAGCTGAACATCATTTATTGAGCAATCGCATAAGTGATTGTGATTCAAGAAAACGAAGACAAGGGGATCTAGTGCATTCAATCATTGTACTAAAGAAGAAATATTGAACTATAAAGAGCATCAACTCTGAACCCTGATGCAAGAAAAGTATCATGCTGAACAGGAGACAAAGAACATCAATGCACATTTATTGAAGAGACCTTCATGTCTATAAACTGAGTGAGACTTCACCAACGGCAGTGATCCAGGGGGAGTCAACGGGAGTGACCCGAGGGACGCAGTGAGCTATCCCTGAACAATTGTAAGGGCAGTGAGCCTGGGACAGAGTGTCTGTACCTAAACATTGGTATCCACAGCTACTGAAGCATAGTGGATTTAGGTATGACCAACAACCTGTCGGCATATGCTCCTTGGACGTAGCCCTTAGTGGTGAACCAAGTAAAAATAGTTGTGTCATATCTCTGCATGTGAATGTTTAATTACTGTTCATATCCATCATACAGGTTTAAGTAATTCCTACCAACGTGGGAATAAGATCCACAACTAAAAGAAGAAAAAGTTGCCACCCTGATTCACCCCTCCCCTCTCAGGGTGTCCCAGGGTCCTACAAGTGGTATCAGAGCCAAAGGTTAACGTATGTTGGATATTCTCCAGTAATTCTATTGAGAATAGGATTCGAGTTTCTTTCCTAGAGTCAACAATGAAGAGCAGTCTTGATAATGACGCAGTCATTTCTGAGCAGAAATCTATATCCAACAAGACTTTGAAAAATAGGAAAAAGAAAGAGAAGATGATGATGATGAAGTCCCCCACATCCAAAGAAGATGCAGTGTCTTGTTCTCCATGTCATTCCAATAATGAAGAAACATTAGGCTTGGAAAGTATCAAGAAGGTGGCTCAGAACTCATCTAGAGGAAAGGATGATACCCCTAATTCAAGCTTTCAGGAAAAACTCAGAACATATCTGCATGATATTCCAGAAGAAAGGGTTGCTATTATTTGTAGCCTATTGCAATCTATGCAGGATGAGATCAATCGATTAGAAAGGGAAGCTGACAATATGGAAAAGGGGTTGGAAAGAAAAGTTATGGAAAGTATGAATCTCATCAAACAGGTGAAAGTCTTTGAAGAAGAAGAGTAATTCAACAAGACTTTAAAAGAAAGGATCCATGCACTTGAAGGTGAGCTGAAGAAGAGAAATGAAGTCAAGAGTTTTTGTTTGGAAGAAACTTCCATTAAATTCATGGAACTTGACTCTTTGTTACAAAAAAAAGTTAAGATGCATGAAGATGAGGTTGAAAGATTGAATAAGACTTGTGAAGAGAAGATGGTCGCGATTGAAGATCAGAAGATCATCCTCAATATTGAGGGTCAAAAATTGGAAGCCCAGTTGACCAAGATTGAGAACACACACATTGAGACTTCACAAAAGAATGAAATGAGTGATGCTTGCACTCAGTGTTCATTGGAGGAGTCTACAGCTGAAATGCCTCCAATATGTGATAAGAAGATTATGACAACTCTTAATTATCCACATCAAGAATCAGTTTCTGCTGGTACTCAATGCTCACTGGAGGATTCTATTGTCAAAAGACCTCCAACATGTGATAAGAAGATCATGACTTCACTCTTAGATCTATCACAATCAACTGAGAAAGTGAAGGTACCATCCAAACCATCTTGTACTCATATTTCTAAATACACTCCTACAATCAGTGCAGGTGGGAAGAAAAGTTCTAAACAAGTATAGATGAGGAAAGGTGAGAAGAAGAAACCTACCACCATGGCTAGGGTGTATGGGAAGAAAAATGAGGAAGTGGGTTCCTCAAATAGAGCACAAGAGATTAAGCAGATGGCCCAACAACTTAATATAGAAGACACAAAGAAGAAAAGATTTGTGGGTCAATGTTGGTGCTGCAATAGATTTGGGCACTGTGCACTGGATTGTCTTTATAATCCCTCACATGGAAAATCATAGAGAATGCCTATATCAAAGAGAAGGAAGCCAGAGAAAAAGAAGCAACATCAGCAGGTCCAGAAGCATCTATTTACTGCAAACAGATTTGGAATTCTTGATAACATCTGTGATGTATGCAACGGCAGCGGTCACAATGCAGGAACCTGTCCATATCAACATGCTTTCACTGTTGAAAAGAAAACTAGGCCTCTGATGCCGTCAAAGAATGAAGCAGCTACCTTGGGGAGAAATTAGAAGAATGTTGTGAACACACATTTCCCCAAGCAGATCTCAATTAGGGAAGCTGAGAAGACCCAGGAATTTAGATCCATGAGATTGAAGGGTCATTCATCCAAAAGAAACACTAAGTGGAATGAATCTCGGATGAACCCATGTGGAAGACCTAAACCAGCTGCAAAAGTTCCAAATGACATATTGGTCATCTGCCCAGAAGATTTGAAAAGAATAAGGAAACATGAATATGAGAAGACCAAGGCTGGTGACAAAGGAAAAAAGAAAACTTTCACATGATGAAGACACAGTGAAGGAGAGATTGCAAACAAAGAGAAACACACGTATCAAAGAAGTTCTGTGTGAGAGATGCAAGAAATCTGGTCACATTGCTAAAGGTTTCCTAACCTTAATACCAGAGAAAGAAGCAGTCCTTAAGAGGAGTAAGAATGTATCATTCATGATGTCTGCTAAGCAGAACAATTCTCCACACAAAGCAGAAGAGAATGTGAACAGAGCCATGCCACACCGACAGATGTCAGAAAAGATGTTCAAATGTGCAGGCATGAAGACTGAAGTGAACAGAGGAACTTGGTTGAGAAAAGAACCTCAACCAAGCAAGTCTTCGTGATGAAGAAAGAAGGAACCACCTTATTCCCGTAATCATTTGTGTATTGTACTTGTGCTAATAATGCAGGGAATTGAAGGTAAAGCATGCTCTCAGGGGGGAACCTGAGAAGTAGTGAATGCTGTCAACTCTTGATAGCCAAGATGAAGAAGTTTCCATCCTTAGTAGATTCTTCAATTGATATTCAATGATTATGATGATGAAGGATCACTCTTGATGAAGATGATGAGGAGTGTTTCCCTTGAGGGGGAGAAGAATGAAGAAGCTTCCATAATCACTGTTTCAATCAATATCAACTCCAGCTGGACTCAAAAGCAGTTACTCTGTGAATTTCTTGAAGAACACGCCAATGGAGAAGGTATGTCATTTCTCAATCACTATTTTTTGGTTACTCAGATCAAAGATTATTTTACAAAGGGGTAGTAATTGAATTGATCAGTGAAATAAATAGAATGGAAGTGCCCCAAGGTCACTTATCCTACCGATCTCACTTGAATGTTTTGGATCTATTTGCTGATGTGAGTGCAGGAGTTTCAGGTTGATTATTCTCTATCATAGTTGATCTTCTTCTACCTGGAATTAAAGTGGTAATCCCTTGAAGACAAGCTACATGAGTTATCATCTCATGTTGGTATCATGATCTGTGGATAATGGACAGCCTTGTTGACTTAATCAAATCCTCTTGTTTTCTACATTGAGCATTGCTCAAGTAGACTTAGAGTGAAATGATTAATGAAACATTACTTAAGTGTGGATTGATACCCTCCCTACCATGTGCTTTGTATTTCTTGTCAATAAGGGGGAGAGAAAGTGAAATGAACGTTTGAAAAGAAAAGTTGATTGAATAGAAGATTCTCATTTTGACATTGACAAATTCATTTCAGAAGATGTATAAGGTATTGACAAAAAAATACAAAGGGGGAGATTGTTGGAACCACTTTGTGTATAGGTTTGTATTTTTTGTCAATAGTTTTCAATGGAATATCAAAATGAAAGAGATCAAGAATTACTCCAATAAAATGGAGGAATGGAAGCTCACAATGAAGGAGATCATGAATTACTCCGATGAAGTAGAGGAGTAGTGATTCAGACGATTGTTGTGCTGATCGTAAGTTCACAGAACATGTGTCAAAGGTGATACATTGTTTACAACAATGAAGAATGTGAGGAGTAATCCATCCAAGGATGATTAAAAGCATGATGGTGTTTTTGGATGAAGACCATGCAATTCCTCCTTATTGCATAAGAACCATGGGCTATGATGAAGACCATGAAATTCCTCCTTATTGCATAAGAACCATGGGCTATGATGAAGACCATGCAATTCCTCCTTATTTCATAAGAACCATGGGCTATGATGGAGACCATACAATTCCTCATTATTGCATGAGAACATTGGGTTATGATGAAGACCGTGCAATTACTCATGATTGCGTGAGAACCATGCTAGAGACTTCTTGACGGATTGAATCACACGGTTTTCATGAAGTTGATCATGACGGTTGATGAAGGAGACAATGTGCAAATGATTTGACTTATGAAATGGCCATGCACATCACATTGTCATAGAGGATGATGGTACTAAAGTTGTTCCTTCAAATAATACATATCACAATAGTGGAGTTTGTGATAAAAGAAAAAGAGTTGCTAAAGGATACAGATCACCAAGAAGAAGTGTTGTTGAGGTGATCGTGCTTGTCGACAAAGAAAACAAACGACATACAAATTTGTTGACAAAGAAGATTCCATGGTGACATGTCGAGTTCAAGAGTTGTGGTCAACGATCTATGTTTTATTCAAGAACATTCACAGAGGAATGGATGATCTGGAGGTGGTACAAAAAGAGCAGATACAAGGTGGCGCCGTTTTCCAGTGTTTGAAAAATTTCAGGATCTCAAAATCAACAAATGAAGAAGAGTGATTTTAGAAAAGGGACTTGCGCGCCATACTCTTGGAGGATAGGAAACTTGCACGCCATATGTTTTTCAAGATCAGAGCATCAAAATATGGCAAAGGGATAAGGGTCGCGCAAGTTTTGGGGAGGTCGCGTAGCTGAATTATGTGTCGGGAAGAGACTTGTGCGCCGACGCCTTGAATGCATTATAACTTGCGCGACTTTGGTTTTTCGAGATAAGAAGATCCAAATTTCGCAAAGGCAAGA
This sequence comes from Viscum album, assembly GCA_963277665.1. NCBI lineage: Eukaryota > Viridiplantae > Streptophyta > Magnoliopsida > Santalales > Viscaceae > Viscum > Viscum album. The sequence continues at coordinate 478,057,264 of OY728130.1, read as the reverse complement.
TGTTCGCGCAAGTTTGGATGTTGATCGCGCAAGTGACTAGCAGGGGCCGAGACTTGCGCGCCGATGGATGACTTGCGCGCCACCGCGCAGGGGGTCCAGTTTGCCTATAAATACTGGACCACCCCTACTCATTTCTCACGGAGCTCAAGACTTTGAGATTGTTCGAGCTCTCGTCGCACAGGTGGTTGAACCGCGCAAGTGGTAGTTGGGTCGCACAAGTAGAGGTTGCGCGCCGACTGATGGTTGAGCACCCCAGGTGACTTGGGAAAGGAAGTGAGTCGCGCAGGTTTTAAGTTCAAGAAGGCAGAGTCGCGCAGGTGCTTTGGAGACACTTGCGCGCTAGGTTATACTTGCGCGCCTAAGACTTGCACGCCAGATGGAGACTTGCGCGCCGGGCTTGAAAATGAGAGCCATATATTGTTGAAGCATGCCCGCCTTTCTGGAGCTACACAAGAGCTAAATATTTCCTGATACTTTCGGTGCAAAGCGAGATTAAAGAAGAAATCTAAATGATACATGCATGATCTCATGCATACATGGTGAATTGATTCTGATGAATGCCGAGTAAGCCGAACATCATTTATTGAGCAATCGCATCAGTGATTGTGATTCAAGCAAACGAAGACAGGGGGATCTAGTGCATTCAGTCATTGCACTAAAGAAGAAAGATTGAACTATAAATATCATCAACTCTGAACCCTGATGCAAGAAAAGTCTCATGCTGAACAGGAGACAAAGAACATCAATGCACATTTATTGAAGAGACCTTCATGTCTATAAACTGAGTGAGACTTCACCAACGGCAGTGAGCCAGGGGGAGTCAATGGGAGTGACCCGAGGGACGCAGTGAGCTATCCCTGAACAATTTTAAAGGCAGTGAGCCTGGGACAGAGTGTCTGTACCCGAACATTTGTATCCACAGCTAGTGAAGCATAGTGGATTTAGGTACGACCGACAACCTGTCGGCGTATGCTCCTTGGACGTAGCCCTTAGTGGTGAACCAAGTAAAAATAGTTGTGTCATATCTCTGCATGTGAATGTTTAATTAATGTTCATATCCATCATACAGGTTTAAGTAATTCCTACCAATGTGGGAACAAGATCCACAACTAAAAGAAGAAAAATTTGCCACCCTGATTCACCCCTCCCCTCTCAGGATGTCCCGGGGTCCTACAGTCGCTCGGTGGGCCGTCATCGTGTACTCTCTCGGGAGACCTTAGTGGTTGTATTTGTGGCAGCATCCTGATAAGCAATAGGTGCGCCATGGTCATCAAAAGTTATACCAGGTGATATGACTCCAAATAATTAAAAAGAAAAACTTTTCAAAAACACACGCAATCAGTGTTTTCATGCGTTGAGTCAGAAATCAGAATTCAGGGTCCTGGTGTATGGATATGTCGGCCGTCGCACCAACACTAGACTCCCTGAACTGAAAACCACACTCATAACACTTAACACAATTGCTTCACCAAAAACATTAGAGTCCTAGTTCTTCGGTAGACCTGAACTCCTCTAATACCACTCTGTCACAACCCATGCCTCAGGGCCCATGTCGTGACTAACCCAATCTCGCCTTCCATAGGCTAGGGGATGGCGACGAGCACCGAAAGATGTATTCCCTAAAAATGGGAAGGAATTTCCTTTATAACCTGTAAACTCACACAACTAAGCACAAAATAGGATACAAGCACAAAGTAAAAATATATAGTAAACAGGGTGTGTACAGAAAGTAAAATGGGCCAGAAAACAAGCCCAATTATAAATTACAAGTAAGCTAAAAAGTAAAAGTAAAACTGAAACAACTCCTATGAACACCTACTAAGGATCCTACATGAAGGGTAGGTACATCTCTCAAATGGTCGTCTCTGTGGTACGCCTCATCTAAGGACTACCTCCGAGCTACCTCTAGTCCTGGTACCCTCGTCCTCAGTCAGCACTATCTGTCGTCTGCATGAAACACAACAAGGTGCGGGCATAGCCCATGCAGGGGTGAGTATAACGATAACTAGTAGGGACCCCAATACCCTTGAAGGTCTCACAAAATCTAAAAAGGATTTACCACATAGCACGAAAACAACTATCAACCCTACTTATGTATATGCCCATACATATACCTAAGTTGTTGAGTAAACACATCTCAATCATGAGAAAAACACAAGACCCAACTCAAAGGCCTAAAGCCCAACTATTACACGAAGGAAAGAATAACACAAAGATAAGGGCTCATCTCACACTAGGTATATAACTCTAAGAAACATAATTATGAAGCTGACGCACATAGGATCGTTATGGAAGCTGATAACCAACCACATGATTCTCTGGGGATAGTAACAAGTAACATTACGAACACATTTGTTGTTGGATAAATCCTCCTCTATTGAGTACAGGGGGCATGCCGTATCACACAGAGGCGCTTTCCACTAACCTTGGACTGCTGAGGTAATCCCCCTGTCGAGTACCCTGGGTCTGCCGCGTCACACAGAGGTGCTCCCCACCGTGGGTCTGCCGCGTCACACAGAGGCGCTCACCCTCATGGTCTGTTGAGATACTCCTCTTATTGAGTACCATGGGTCTTCCACATCACACAAAGGCACTACCCATTTTGGGTCTACTGCGTCACACAAAGGCGCTCCCCACTAGGCCAGTTGAGTTACTCCAAGTCGAAACGGTCAGCAATCATCAAGTCTCAGCCAGTCGCAGGGTTCTATGCGTATCGCGCTTGGTAGAACTGCTCCCCCAGCCATAGGTCATACCTCAACTGCCCCAAAGTTCCACAAGAAAGTAACCCAAAGTTTTGTCATGTCAAAAGGGACCCAATGCAATAGACAGTGCTTCAATCGGACGTCCGGTCTGTAAGTTATTAGCGTTTCTGCTTCGAGGGCCTAGTTGGATTCGGGGTCCGATCAAACCCGGTTGTACTTCAACCTTATCCAAAACTCAAGTGGAGTATATCAAATGGACCTTCTCAAAATAACGATTCTGGCACTGTATAAGGTTCGTCAAACGGATGCTCGGTTCTCAAGTTATGGCCAAAAAGGTAATACTGGGCCCATATGGTCCTGGGTCCAGTCTGACCCGGTCGGCCCGACCCGGTCTGGGTCTGGCCCGGATAGTCTGGGCCCCGGCGGGCCCAGCCCGACCCGTGTAGAGGGCAGCCCGGCCCGGACCACGAAGGGCGTGACCCGTTGGTGCGGCCCTTGGTGGGCAGGTGGTCTGCCCTAGCTACAACCCAGGGGGGAGGCGCCCCCTGGTAATCCGAATGGCTCAATGGTCATTCAGTCACCCTCTTGGCATGCGAAACCACTCGGAGGTCCCGCACGGTGTTCCTCGGCTGGCCAGAATATCCAACTGGTTCTTCTTCCAGCGGTGTGACGGAACCATTGTCCACCTGTAGTCGGCCAGGTGTTGGCCACCCTCTGGCCTCCACCACGACCAAGCGGCCACGGCCTCCTGCTTCACTAGCAATGCGAACACGCACCGCCGCGGCCAAGGGGCCACAACCTCCTACTCCACTGGTGACACGGACGTGCACCACCGCTCTGCCATGCGGTCGAACGGATGTCAGCTGCCACCCTACTCCGCCATGGCCGACGGGCCGCGGCCTCCTTCACAACCAGAGGCACGGACGCGTGCTGCCCTTCCTCCCTCGCGGCCAGCCGGGTGCCAGGTACCGGCCGCCAACTTCTTCTGCATGCCGTTGCGGCTTCATTCCAAGACCGAAAAATTAAACAGTCGCATATTCGCGATCCTTGCATAGAGGGCTCCATGTCCATATATTACACTCAGAAAAACTCTGTGTTTCCAGTGTCAATAAATATTTGGCATTGAAGAACGTACGGAGAATTAGAAGATAAGAGGCAAGGTATATGTGAGGGACAGTGGCCACGTTAGTTTGGCCATAGTCATCATGAATTTTGGATATAAATAATCAATAAATTAAATCCAAACATAAATAAAACCCCTACCTCAAGTTTGTTGGAGGGTGTCCACGTTTGAGGAAGTGTCGGCGTTCATCGTCCCTACAACAATCCTCCAACGACGTTGCTCGATCATCGTACTTCAGTTCGTCGTTCGGGGTTACTCATCACCGCCCACAGGAATCGGCTCCGTCTTCCAAGGGTTTGGCATCACTGCACTTTTTCAGCACATCCCTTCTTGGAGAATATGTGCTAACACCGCTCCCCAATCTCCATATAAATATGAGAGGGGGAGGGTGTGCAATGTTCATGGAATTAATGGAGGCCTATTAATTAGAAACCTTCATAATTCACCAATAATGAAGCTATATAGAATGAAAGGTCAATCCATTGATTGGCTTGACACGTCACCATTCTACATTTCCACTTGTCCGTTGGAGGAAAATAAATAAAATAAAAATTAACTATGTTATTTTTATTATTCTTTTAAAAGTCTCAAATTCTAACTTTTTCTCCAAACCTACCACGGTCGAAGTGAAGACTCCCTTAAGCAAATCATGGAACTTCAGATTCAATGGTTTCCTCAAATTTTTAATCTGAGCACCGGTTCAAAAGTTACAAAACATCACTTTCATGTTTACGGAACGTACCCGAAAAAAAGTTCGGAATATTATTAACAGTCACCCCCGACCCGCGTCGGTCGAGGTTAGGCTCTTCCTAAGTGAAACATGCCCCAACGGACCCAACAGTACTCTCATATTTCCAATTCGAGTTACCATTTAAAAGTTATGGATTTCAAAATAAAATAATTGTCACTTAATTATTTTATTTACGGAAAAAAAATAACTTTCACTGGTGGCCCGCGCCGAACAATGTTACTATTTACCTAAAAAAATCATACCATCACAAGTTCAGTGGTGGTCTTGGATTTTTAATCTGAGTTTCCATTTGTGAGTTATAAGAATTTGAAAAATAAAATAACTTTATTTAATTATTTTATTTATGGTTATGTCATTTTCAGGTTTTCTCATAGGAGGCATGCGCCGACTATACTTAAGTTTCGCATAGGGTAAATCCGCCATCCTGAGCGCAATGGTGCCTTCAGATTTCTGATCTGGGAAACCATTTAAGTGTTGTTCCACTTTTTCAGGAAAACTGTTTACACGTGTTAATTAAAGATTTACAAAACTTTGACGGATCATTCCGGGCACTCCAGCCCTCGAAAGCGCGTACCACAGATTTTGCAATCTCGAAATAATTCCATATAATTAAAAAAATTATACCAAAATTTCATGACATTACATAATTTATAAATACTGAAGTAATTCAACTGATAGATCCTACTACCAACCTTGAGAGCTCTCATTTTTCTTTAAAAAATAGAGCATCTAGTTGAGCTTTCACACATCCTTCTGCATAAAGGAGAAGTCATGCAAGAATCCTTGTATTGATAGGGAAATATCCATGAAGATCTGTTAATTATGTGAAGATAGAACCATGTAATTACTATTGTGTATCTAAATAAGGATAAGGTATTCACAGCCTAACTTAGTCACATAAAGTAAAAGAAGGAATTCTGGAAAGAACTTATAGAATTTTCAAAGTCAGTGAAGATATGTGAAGTATTGTAACATGTGATTCTTATTTCATAAAGGAACCAATACCTTACATACTCATTATTATGTGAAGTAAATTGAGGAATCACATACACTATCACATGATGTTTTCATGCAAATTAGTAAGAACATGATAATGTATGCATGAAAAGAAAAGAGTTAAATCGTGAATAGAAATATATTGATAATAAAAGGAGTAAAAGTGTTCACATGGAGATCTGATGATAATTTTATTCATGATTCATATTCATTCATGATATGTTGTGATATGTCTATTTAGATAATGTGCATGATGGAATCATTCTTAAATTACAATAAAAATTAGTGCAGTTTAATTAGTGTTTTCATATAATCACTTATACCAAGAAGAGACCGAAACTACATTCACTATTGATATTGTAATTTTGAATATTGAGAATTTTAAATTACAATTTTATATCTCATTTTTTATAATGAATATTAAAATAAGAAGAATAATTAGTGACCTATATGTTATTTTTTTATTATCATTTCTTTCATAAAAGATAGATTGAGAATACTAGTATGCAACATTTTGATATTATTATGACTGGAGAAAAGGAATATAAAGACTACTTTACTATTGTATATCTAAGATTTCCCAATAATTTTTATATTAAAGGAATCCCTTTTGATTATGTAATTTGAGGAATCTTATTGGAATTATTGGGGTCTATTAAAGAAGGTGTGTTATACATTTCTTATCACTTGAGGAGGGATAGGACGACGTCCTATATTATTGTGCTTCAAATATAAATATTGTATTGAACATAGTCAATGTCAGGATAATGGTTCTAAGGAAATTACCTTACCTATGTTTTATTTGATAAGAAAAAGTAATTTGTGAACAAGTGGGATAATATTCATTGTACATCAGTAATATATTCATCCACATTTGAGGCAAACCTCATTAACAAACCCCATCATTCATTATTATTTTCTATTTTATGTGTAGGCTTGATAAATATTGGTGAATAATAAAGGAGAATCATTCACTAAATTATTGAAAGTTGTATTAAAATGGATAAAAGTTTTAAATTTATAAAAATTCATTCTACACTGACTCACCCCCCCTCCCTGTGTGGTCATCCCAAATTAATCCCAATATTATTGATCATTCCATATCCAACATGGTGGGTTATATAACCACAATCCAAACCAACCATATATATCACAGGTCTATATTCCCTATATCCTCATTATTTCATATTCCCTTTGAGTATACCAAGAAAGGTCTTCTCATATATAAGTCCTACACAAACCATTTTTAGAAATCTATCACCTAATAGTAAAAACTAAATGACTTGAGTTACTTGAAAATGTTCATGTTTGTATGACCTTAAAAGAAATTATGGTATTCCCTATCACATGAACTAAAAAATGTATGGTTTCCCCCATTAAGTGGTGCCAAACTATATGGGTTCATATTCCCTTCATTGGAATATATAGGAATCCCTTCTAAGGGACCCAATCACAATACTATACACATATACTACCTACCTATATGGAGATAAATTACAGAGTGCAAAACTATATTGATTAAAACTATAGTATTATTAATTAATTATAGAAATATATATAACCTCGGATACTTACAGAAGTCCACATCAAAGCATGATTTTGAAAAAGTCACTAGCATAGTGGTAATAGTATCACACTAGGATTTGGAAGGGATTCAAAAAAAATCTTAAATTTATAATATAATCCTGGAGTATGAAATAATTCCTCTAAACATCGTGATATGAGCCTGGACTCCCATCCTCTTGACCAACTTGCATTCTACAGTGTCTCTATTAAAGTCTAAGTGGATGCCTACCTTTGGAAAGAAAGTCTCTAATGACTCAAAATTCCATTATGTTTTTTATATAAAAAATAGAAAAATTATTATGAATCCTTTACCAGTGAAAGTGATCAATTCAACATGATCTTACTTGTGATACTACACTAATGGGTTTTTATGATTATGGTTGTTTATTATTTCATCACTTCCAAAACCTTGAGAAAAATCCATTCATTCCAAACTGACATCATCATCAAAGATTCAAACATACACCTCAGCTATCACAAAGTTTTTATCCCTAACAACTAGGAGGATGATGTCACTTACCCAACACCTTTAGTTCCAAGTGACAAATGCATTGATTTTATAGTACCATCTAAATGGTACAATCCTAAATTAGGTGGTTGTATGTGAGAGCCTCTGGGTAATGAATCCCCATGAGTCATCTTCTCAATGATAGTATGAGGAGAAGTGTGTGGAACCTATCACCACCCCCAACCACTTTGGGAGCCTCTCCTCATATCACCAAAACACATGTCTACCTTATCTTAGGTAGGAAAACCAAGAGTTCAACCACAACCTCAATACTTATTAAGATCCACCTAAGATGACTACCATCACTAGTCGCTATCACCATCAATTTTGTGAAACCTCAGTTTCTCAAGATCTCACTGAGGAGGCTATACTAGAGACCCAAGTCCCAACAACTTAGACCAGGGCACCTAGGAGAAGGTCTTCCAAGATCAAAAAAATTCATCAGTAGTAGGACTAAGATCATATTCATATTCCCTATGAGGATATATGTCAACACATCTTGATGGAGACAAAAGAGAAATCTTATATCCCTACTTGTAATAAAAAATCCTACCAGTGTATTTTATAGGAATCAAGAGGAACATATCAACATATTATAATATCAATTAGGGAGAAAACCATACTCCTTACCCCACCAATAAAGATCATTGGCATATCCAAATGGAAATTGGAGGACGTGTAATGACCCAAACTTTGGTTAATGAAAATCCCTCTTGGTCTAATTAAATGCCTTAATATGTGAAATGGGCATACAATATATGCACTTCTTTTGTTTTATGTTTTTGGATTTTAAAATACCATTAATAATTTTGACCGTTGTTAATATATCCTTTGAACAGTGATCACATGATTAGTATAAATATGGGATTTAACAATCTAATTTACTCAGACAAAGGAAGCGATGGCCTCATCTAGTAGAATTTCTCCATACGAATCCCATTTGTTGGAGCTCGGAAAGGAGGTGGCATCATTGGGTTTTGCTCTTGACCAAGTCCAAGATGAGTTTCAACAGGTTAAGCTCGAACGGAACCGTCTACAGGAGAAGTGGAAGTTGATAGAGATCACCACGTGTGAAATGTTATCCGAGCCACCCCAAGAGTATGTCACCATCACACACCTCACCCTTCGGTCTTATGAGGGAGTTTTAAGGGGTTATTTAACAAGACCATATTATTATGTTTATGTACATTATTTTTTTATATAATAATTAATATACTTTCAGTTTATTATTGTTACCTTGTAAATAGTTTTTAAAGCACAAAAAGTATTTTTTAAGTTAATGTTCAACTAAGAAATCTATTTTGAAGAATTAATGGATTTTTGAATTAAATAAAATTTTTAATTAAATTTTATTATTATTATTAAATTAATTTTTATAAAATATAAATGATTGTGTAATTTTATGAATGCAATTGTAATTTTTATTAAGGTTTGAAAGTCATTTTTGTTAAAACCCGCGAATTTTTGATAAATGTCGGTTTTTATTTTAAAAGTTAAAATTAACATATTTAGAAAATTATTTAGATAAAATGAATATTATTTCTGGAATCATGATGTCAAAATTATCCAACGGTGAATTTTTCATAATTTTCTGAGACAACCAAATATTTGGGTAAAAATCAAATACCGTTTAAATATATAATATATTTTATGACATCATAATGACCCAATAGTGATGTAATAAAATACTATAAGCCTTATGTTAGGCCAATATATGTTTTACCATTAAAATAATGTGATTTTGGGTTTGTTTGACTTATTTTACAAAGCATTAATGGACCCTTCAAGACTTCTTAAACATCTTGTCTTTTTAAATTGTTTTCCTTGGGAGTGTGACTCACCTCCACATCTACAACCCCGTTATTTTAAGAATTTCGGACTTTGGCCTTATAAAATATTATTTTACACTTACCTTTTCCAAAAACCATGGGAAAAAACCATGGGATGGTTTTTGGTTTGGATTAGTTTATTGTGAGGGTCCCAAACCTAAATAATAAAGAATTCCCTCACATTTCCTATATAAACCCACCCAAGATCCCACTTCCTCCCCACTCAAAGCCTTTGGAGTTAGTCAAAACTCTACTCTACTCACTCTATAATCCTCCCAAGGTTCTCCAAGCTTCTAATAATCCTCTCTCAAGCCTCTCTCAAGCCTTTGGAAGCATACTTCCAAGTAAGGGTTTTTCTTCCGTTCTCATTTTTTCCCAATTTTCTTTAAGTTGTTATGCCCTTTTAATTTCAATTATAAATGATGGGGTATGGTTTTTTACCTCCCCTATAATTTCCTATTTATGTTTTAATGATGGGATACCCCTTTATATCTCATTAAATTCCTCCCATGTACACCTGTTACTATGCTAAAATTTCGAAAGAAATTTCCTTCTCCTCATTTACATTCAAGAAATTCTTTTGTATCATGAATCTAAATTCCATTACATTTGTTGAAAATGTATCTAAATGACCCCGTTACTATCCATGTCATGTAAATATGAGTATACACCCCTTTCTCTCTCGTAAGCCATTATTATGAGTTCTTATGTCACGTCGTTATGCTGCCGATATTGCACCGTGTTTTTCCAATCCAAAGTCATTGTGTATAGAATACCATATCCATTTATCTATCAAGGGTATCCACCTTTATGCACTTTTACGTATTTTTTAAAGAGTTTCAAGTATGTATTCCACATTCACTTATCATTTAATAAATAATTATGTTGAATGATTCAATATTTTATGATCCATGTGGCACACTTATGCATGAAATTAAATGTTTAATAAGGGTGTGCCCCGATAGCGCTCCAATGCATTGGGTAAAGTATAGTATCATGATAAGTTATGTGCAATGGGGTTTTACTCATGCTAATACAATTGCTATGAGGGTTTACTCATGCTTCATGTGCAATGATGTTTTACTCATGATCTATGTGAAATGAGCCTTGACTCATGCTAATACCATGTTAAGTGTTGTTGCCACATTTCCATGTTATGATTATCATGCTTTATCGTGCCTTTAAGTTTATTCTTCCCTTATGCTCTATTGAGATTAATATTGTCTATCATGTATTATATTCCTCATATTATTATATTTTTATTCCCTTACTAGGATTTATTTCTCACCCTTTTCTTATGCATGTCCTCAGGTTATCCCATGCAATGCTAAGTACGAGGGAATGTAGTGGTCATGTAAAGTAAGTTTTCAATAATAATGTTGTATTTCATGCTTTAAGTTGTTATGTAATTTCCCTAGTACCCATAGACACTAAACCTCTCTATCTTCTATGTTGTATCAAGTGAATTTTATGTAGTAAATCATGTTTAAGTTTGTAATAAAAAGTAGGGTTTTCATAGTTGGTATCAGAGGATAGGTTTAGTTATTTTTAGGATTAGGATTATAAAACCCTAGGGAATACTTAGAGACAAGACTAATAAAAACATCCCTATGTTTTTTTGAGTATTGTGTAAGTGGTTTATCAATCCAATACATCCATGTATGGATATGATCAGGTAGAGGTGGCTCTGGAACAGATGTATCCTAGGGGTAAAACCTGAAAACACCTCTTTGATCTGGACTCGAACGGGAACTGGTGCACGAAAAAGGGCCTTACTGCACTCTTGTTTATGACACTCCTGGGGGATATGCTTTGGTAGATTCATGAGCTTAGTAAAAACCTTTATTGAGGGATAAAAAAAATCCCATAAGAATATAAGATAAGAAATAGATTGAGGATAACATAGATCACAAGATAGGATATACTTCTTCTTTATAAGTTTATACTTTTATGTTCAAAGTTTATTTTTTTCTAAGTATTCAAGACCTCTAATTATATGACCTTTTTCTTAGTTAATGTCAGGAAATAGAAGGATACATTCCAACAACCAATGTGATAGACAATGTGAAGATTTCCCTAATGATATGCCTAATATGATGGGAGCGGGTGATCAAAACTTCATGACAGTACTTGCTCAGATAGCTCGAGTTATGAATAATAAGTTGAATCAGGCAGAACTCCTTCCTCATCCATGGAAAGATAAAGTTTCCATATAATCCTTTATGTGGAAAAGGCCTCCCATGTTTAGCGGATCTTCTTATCCCCTCCTTGTGGAACAATGGATTAACTCCATTAAGAAGATATTCTCTATCCTCCAGTGCTCCAAAGAGGAAAAAGTTATACTGGAGGTCTATCATTTTGATAGGGAAGCTGATTAGTGGTGGACACTAATCAAGAATACAATGTCCCTAGAGGAAATTGATTCCATGAATTGGGATGAATTCAAGAGGATGTTTTTCAACAAATATTTTCCTTGAACCCTCCATATCAAGATGGAAAGAGAGTTCCTCAGACTCAAGTAGAAGGAATATGAGTCCATCGGGGCATATGAAGAAAAATTTACAAGGATTTCAAGGTACACCTCTGGCTTTGTCATGAACACCAAAACCACGGTGGATCGCTTCTTTAGAGGACTAAAACTGAGTCTACAAAAAGTGTTGGAAATTCAAGACTTCAACAGTTATGAGGATATTATTCGTTTTTTCCTCAAGGTTGAAATAGATATTGGATAATCTCAGTGGTCTTGGGGTCCAGTGACAAGAAGAAAAAAATAGGGAACAACATGGGTGGTCCATCAAACAAATCCCATGATGGAAAGAAGCCTGACTTTTTCCCTTGAAAAAATTGTGGGAAGAAACATCTTGGTAACTGTCTCAAGGGAACCAGGAATTAATTTAAATATAGAAAGTTTGGTCATCTGTCCAAGAACTATCAAAGGGATATGACAAATCCCGATAATATTGAAGAAGAAAGGAAGGTTCATATCAACACTCAGCAGGTAGTGCAGTGTTACAACTTTAGTGAGCTTGGGCATTATGCAAACAATTTCCCTAAGCAGAGGGTTGTCAGAGGCAACCAACAATAACCTCCGAGGAAACAAGGAAGGGCTTATGATATCACTACCATTGAGATGGATCCAGAAAATGATGTGGTGATAGGTATGCTAGTTATTCATTCAAGAATAGTGAATGTACTTTTTGATTCAGGTTCTACGCATTCTTTTATATCTTGAAAGTTTAGTAGAACAATCCCAGCACCACCAAAAATCATGGAAATGAAGATGTTGGTGAGTACGGAAAATGGGGAAATCATTGCATACTATGAATATAACTCTTCCCCTGTCATAATATGTGGATTGAATTTCCCGGGGAACCTCTTCATACTTCCTCTGGTGGAATTTGATGAAATTATTGGCATGGATTGGTTTTACTTATATAGACTCAACATAAATTTTCGTGAGAGGAAAATCACTCTCCATGTGGAGAATCGACCACTGATTCTTTACAAGTGCAAGGAGGAAGATGAATCTTCTTTATCTCCATCATCTCAAGCATGGATATTACTGCCCTATCAGCACACGTATTTGGCTCATATGATTGAGTATAAGGAGGAAACCATCCTAGAGGACATTCCTATTGTGAGGGAACTCGCTGAAGTGTTTCTCAAGGAATTTCCTGGTTTTCCTCCTAGAAGAGATGTTGAATTCTCAATTGAACTTATACCTAGGGAGTTTCCAATATCCAAGAATCCGTGTAGAATGGATGTTGTGGAGCTTGAGGAGCTGAAGAAACAACTACATGAGCATCTGGATAAAGGTTTTATACACCCAAGTACTTCACCATGGGGTGCACCAGTCCTCTTCATCAGGAATAAGGATGGGTCAATGCGCCTTTGCATCGTTAATCGTGAGATCAAAAAAATTATGATAAAGAACAAGTATCCTCTCCCATTAATTGATGACTTGTTTGATCAGATATGTGGAGAACAATACTTCTCCAAGTTAGATTTGAAGTTAGGATATTATCAAGGGTGGAGAAGGAATATGTCCCCAAGACGGCTTTTTGTACAAGATATGGGCACTATGAATTCATAGTAATTCCTTTTGGACTCACTAATACTCTGGAAATCTTCATGGACTTGATGAATAGAGTATTTAGAGATTACCTTGACAAATTTATGGTAGTATTTATAGATGTTATTCTGATATACTCCAAAACCAAGGAGGATCATGAAGATCATCTAAGAATTGTACTAGAGACCTTACGGAAAGAGAAGCTCTATGAAAAGTACAGAAAGTGTGAGTTCTAGTTGAAGGAGGTCTCATTCTTGGTCCATATCATCACAAGCAATGGGATATCTATGGATCCCTCAAAGACAGATGCAATAGAGGGATGGCCGAGGCTAACATCGGTAACGGATATTCATAGATTCTTGGGATTAGATGGATATTATCGACGATTTTTGAGAAACTTCTCATGATTGTCCAACCCTCTTACCAAGCTAACTAGGAAGGGATTAAAGTTTTCTTGGAGTGATGAATGTGAAGAAAGCTTTAAGGAGTTAAAAAGGAGGATTATCAATGCACTTGTGCTCACATTACCCCCAAGTGGAGACCTTTTTATGGTATTTAGTGATGCTTTGAAGAAGGGCTTGGGATGTATGTTGATGAAAAATGAAAAATTCATTGCCTACGCTTCAAGGCAATTGAAAGTTTGTGAATAGAACTATACCACACATGACCTCGAGTAGGTTACAGTGATCTTTACTTTGAAATTTTAGTGGCATTATCTCTTTGGGTAGAAGTGTGAAATATATACGGACCACAAAAGCCTCAAGTATATATTCACATAGAAAGAGTTGAACATGATCCAATGAAGATGGTTAGAGCTGATAAAATACTGTGACTGCTCAATCCACTACCATCCCAGAAAGGTAAACAAGGTGGAATATGATCTAATTAAAAAGTATTTGGCATGTTTATCAATGATGATAATTTAAAAGGATCCGATCTTCTTAGATTTGCAAAGGATGGACATGGGAATCATTAAGGGAGCAACATAATAAATCTTTTCTCAAGTGATTTCTCAACCATCCCTCTTGGAGAGAATAAAGATTGCTCAAAGAAAAGATGTGGAAATTCAGAAAAGGGTGGGAGCTGTTAGAAATGGGAAATCATTTGATTTCAAAGTTGATGAGGAAGGAGTTGTAATATTTGGGATGTGACTATGTTTACCATCTTATCCATAGATAAAGAAGGATCTATTGAATAATGAACATAGCTCGACCTTCTCTATCCACCCAGGGAGCACAAAGATGTACCGAGATCTCCGAGAAAACTTTTGGTGGGACAATATGAAAAGAGAGATTGCTGAATATACATCAAAGTGCCTGGTATGTTAGAAAGTGAAGGTAGAGAGGTAGAAGTAAAAGGGGATTATGTAACCATTTCCCATACCAGAATGAAAGTGGGAGAACATCACCATGGACTTTATCACTAGACTTCCAAAGACATCCAAGGTCAACAATGCAATATGGGTTATTGTGGATTGTCTTACAAAATTTGCACACTTCATTGCTATTCAGGAGGATTTCTCATTGGATCAACTAGCATGGATATATATTAGGGAAGTGGTAAAGATGTATGGAGTACCACTATCTATCGTGTCTGATCAAGATCCAAGATTCACCTCTAAGTTTTGGAAGAGACTTCAACATGCTCTGAATACTAAATTGAACTTCAGTACGACATATCATCCTCAAACTGATGGCCAATCCGAGTGGACTATCCAAACACATGACGACATGTTGAGATCATTCTCAATGGACTTTAAAGGAGGATGGGATCAACATATTCCTCTGTTTGAGTTCTCATATAACAACAGTTTCCACTCGAGTATCCAAATGGCACCATATAAATCCCTTTATGGGAAAAGGTGTAGAACACTGGTGTGTTGGGATGAGGTCAGTGAGCGTAAGCTTCTTGGACCAGAAATGGTTGAAGAAATAGTGGAGAAGGTGAAAACCATTAAACATCATATAAAGGCATCCCAGAGTCGAAAAAAGAGTTTTTTAGATAACCATCAATGAGACCTTGAGTTTAAAGTTGGAGAAATGGTATTTCTATGCATATCTCTGTGGAAGAAGGTCATGAGGGTTGGAAAGAAAGGGAAGTTAAGTCCAAGGTACAACGTCCCCTTAAAGATTCTTGATTGTGTTGGGGTTGTGTCCTATCGACTAGAACTTCCACCTACCATGGCCAAAGTACATGATGTCTTTCATATATCCCTCTTAAGGAAGTATATACCAGACCCTTGACATGTACTCTCTTCCGGGGTGGTACAGTTGGAGGATGATCTCTCCTATGAGGAGCAGCCAATGAAAATCTTGGATCGTAGAGACAAAGTTCTATGTAACAAGACTATTCATCTGGTCAAGGTGCTTTGGTGAAACCATAAGTACAAAAAAGCAACATGGGAACTAGAGGAAGCAATGAAGGAAAAGTATCCGCATATTTTTTTTGGCCTAGAATGTATAATGAAATTTTGAGGGTGAAATTTCTTGAGGGGGGAAGATTGTAACGACCCAAAATTTGGTTCATTAAAATTCCTCTTGATCTAATTAAATGCCTTGATATATGAAATGGACATAAAACATATGCACTTATTTTGTTTTATATTTTTGGATTTTAAAATACCATTAATAATTTTGAACATTTCTAATATAGCTGTTGAACAGTGATCACATGATTAGTATAAATATGGGATTTAACAATTTAATTTACTCAGACAAAGGAAGTGATGGCCTCATCCATTAGAATTTCTCCCTACGAAGCCCATCTTTCGGAGCTCTAAAAGGAGGTGGCATCATTGGGCTTTGCTCTTGACCAAGCCCAAGCTGATCTTTAATAGGTTAAGCTCGAACGGAACCGTCTACAGGAGAAGTGGAAGTTGATAGACATCACCACGCGTGCAATGTTATCTAAGCCACCCCAAGAGTCTGTCACTATCGTTCACCTCACCCTTCGGTCTTATGCGGGTTTTTTAAGGGGTTATTTAAAAAGACCCTAGTACTATGTTTATGTACATTATTTTTTTATATAATAATGAATATACTTTCATTTTATTATTGTTACCTTTTAAATAGTTTTTAAAGCACAAACAGTTTTTTTAATTAATGTTCAACTAAGAAATCTATTTTGATGAATTAATGGATCTTTGAATTAAATAATTTTTTTAATTAAATATTATTATTATTATTAAATTAATTTTTATTAAATATAAAATATCATGTAATTTTTTGAATGAAATTGTAATTTTTATTAAGGTTTGAAAGCCATTTTTTGTCAAAACCCATGAATTTTTTATAAATGTAGGTTTTTATTTTAAAAGTAAAAATTAACATATTTAAAAAATTATTTAGATAAAATTAATATTATTTCTAGAATCAGGATGTCTAAATTATCTAGTGGTGAATATTTCATAATTTTTTGAGATAGTCAAATTTTTGGATAAAAATTAAATACCGTTTAAATATATAATATGTTTTATGACATCATAATGACCCAATAGTGATTTAATAAAATACTATAAGCCTTATGTTCGGCCAATATATAGTTTAACATTAAAATAATGTGATTTTGGGTTTGTTTTACTTATTTTACAAAGCATTAATGGACCCTTCAAGACTTGTTAAACATCTTGTCTTTTTAAATTGTTTTCCTTGGGAGTGTGACTCACCTCCACATAAGCAACCCCATTCTTTTAAGAATTTAGGAATTTGGAATTATAAAAAAAAATTTCCACTTCCCTTTTCCAAAAATCATGGGCAAAAACTATGGTATGCTTTGTGTTTTGGATTAGTTTAATGTGAGGGTCCCAAACCTAAATAATAAATAATTCCCTCAGCTTTCCTATATGAACCCAACCAAGCTCCCACTTCCTCCTCACTCAAAGCCTTTAGAGTTCATACAACCTATTACCTACTCTCTCTATAATCCTCCCAAGGTTCCCTAATCTTCCAATAAGCCTCTATCAAGCCTCTCTCAAGCCTTTGGAATCATACTTCCAAGTAAGGGTTTTTCTTCCTTTCTCATTTTTGTCCAATTTTCTTTAAGTTGTTATGCCCTTTTGATTTAAATTATAAATGTTGGGGTATGGTTTCACACCTCCCCTATACTGCCCTATTTATTTTTTAATTATGGGAGGCCCCTTTATCTCTCATTAAATTCCTCCCATGTACACCCGTTACTATGTCGAAATTCAGAAAAAAAAAATTTCCCTCTCCTCATTTAGATTCAATCAATTCTTTTGTATCATGAATATAAATTCCATTACATTTGTTGTAAAAGTATCTAAATGACCCCATTACTGTCCATGTCATGTAAATATGATGATACACCCATTTCTATCTCATTAACCATTTTCATGAGTTCTTATGTCATGCCGTTATGCTGCCGAAATTGCACCGCGTTTTTCCAAGCCAAAGTCATTGTGTAGTGAATACCCTGTACATTTCTCTATCAATGGTATTCACCATTATGAACTTTTACGTATTGTTTAAAAAGTTTCAAGTATTTATTCCACATGAATTTATCATGGAATAAATAATTATGTTGAATGATTCAATGTTTTTTGATCCATGTGACACACTTATGCATGAAATGAAATGTTTAAGAAGGGTGCGCCCTGATAGCGCTCCAATGCATTGGGTAAAATATAGTATCATGCTAAGTTATTTGCAATGGGTGTTTACTCAAGATAATACAAGTGAAATTAGGGTTTACTCATTCTTCATGTGCAATGAGGGTTTACTCATTCTCTATGTACAATGAGCCTTGGCTCATGCTAATTCCATGTTAAGTGTTGTTGCCACATTTCCATGGTATGATTATCATGATTTATCATGACTTTAAGTTTATTCTTACCTTGTACACTATTGATATGCCTATTTTCTAACATGTATTTTATTCCTCATGTTATTCCATGTTTATTCCCTTACTGTGCTTTATAGCTCACCCTTTTCTTATGCATGTCCTCAGGTTATCCCATGCAATGCTAAGTACAAGGGAATGTAGTGGTAATGTAAAGGAAGTTTTCAATAAGGATGTTCTATTTCATGATTTAAGTTGTTATGTAATGACCCTAATACCCAAATACAATAAACATCTCGATCTTCTATGTCTTATCAAGTGAAGTTTATGTAATAAATCATGTTTAAGTTTGTAATAAAAAGCAGGGTTGTCATAGGACGAAGATGCGAACATAATCTTATTCCAACTAAATAGTAGGCTTATATCCCTATTTCTAAAAAATAAATCCATCATATTGTCCTATAAAAAATGGAATGGAATCCTCATATTCCTACCCAAATATTGGAATGTTTCCATCATATTCTAGCAATAGTAGAAGATGATTGTAAACATATTCTGATGTTCATCAAGGTAAGGCCTGTATTTCTACTCTTTCCAACATTGAGGAATATCATAGACATATCCTAGTGGCTACATATAATTGGCCTCATATTCCTGCTATCATTTGAGAGGATTGTTAACATATTTCAGGGAAGAATGAGAATTTGGATCGGGATCATATTCATATTCTAACTTGAGCTCTCCAGAATATTCCAATATTCATTTCAGGGAAACAATATTCCCCTACCAACATTAAAAGAGCTTGCTGGTATATTTTAGCAGTCACTCAGAAGAATTCATGTATTCTTACTCTTTCCAAAGGTGATCATTGGTAAGTTTTGGTCACAACAACGGGTCAAGAACATATTCCTAGTTGTGTGTGTAGATCTCACAAATATATTCTAGTGTCACCCATTGAGGTGTAGGCTCATATTCAACCTAGGATGAATGTTATAATATTATGAAAGTATATGAATATCACCAATGAGTTCATATTACAATGTATTCTTATACTCATGAGTTATGTTGATATATTCCAAAAATATCCCAATACATTCATCAACATATTCTGATGATGGGAAAGAGGTTCCCAAGGGGGTTTCTTGTGTAAAATGATTTTTCATGAACTGTGTGACTCCAATAATTGAGGTTCTAACCCTAGACACCCAATCGAGGTGATCCAAAAGGTATAATCTAGGGTAATTTATATTTTAAGTTCAATCTCATATTCCTTCCCCAATTAATGTTGATAAATTGAGGCCCTATAACACCTCTCAGTGGAAACTCAAGAACCCATTAAATCCTAATCAAAGGAGGAAGTTGGATATATTCATTGAGGTACTTCACATGAAATAGATTTCAGAAACTATAGAGGTACTCTATATAGTATTATCTGTTAAGGTCATACTTGTGAAAATAAAATCATATACACTGAAGTTTTTCTATAAGGAATATGTTATAGAGGTACTCATTATGGTCAGAGGTGAAGCTAAAATGGAAATCTTCCCCATGATGTAAAACATTAATATGACCATGGAGGTCATACCTATGTAATTCACTATGAAGGTTCTTCGTGTAGCGTGCTCTCACCTCGATAGGAAGGTCCTCCCCTAGTTAATACTACTCTGAGAATTCCCTAATATAGGGAGTCCCTCAAGAATTTAAGGCTGAAAAACACCAAGTGCCTTATTATTGACTGGTGAAATTTCATCCCAATAGAGGGATAGTCTAAGGAAATGATCATAATCTGTGGTTATTTAGAAATTATTCTCCTTTTATATAAAGGAATAAATTTTATATGACTTCATTTCATATGATAATGTGTCAAGGAAATGACCTATGTGGTCAGATATGGTCACATAATATTTCTCTGAGTATGAAGAGGATATTAGGTAATATGGAAAGAGTTGTCCAGAGGTGATATACTGGTGGTGTTTTGCTCTATATCCTTCTCCAAATATGACATTATAAATATTTTAAAAGAGTAATTCATACATTATTTTCACCTAAACCTATAGTAAACACTTCCTTATCTCAAAAATTAAATATTTTTCTTATGAGGAGTATAATAAACATGTTAAGGAAATAAGTGAGCTTTACTACCAAATTTACATGGTTATCCTATCAATGCAATGGAATATAAAGTTGTGAAATTAAAGGAAATACCTCCAACAGGCCTATCTCATGATCATGAAGTCACTTCACCAAATAATTTTTGGATGCTTCACATGATGTTTGTGTTAGGGGTTGGAGAAAATATATATTCATACACTTCATCCCACAGACTGCATAATCTAGTTCTTTAGGAAGTTTAACATGTAATGTCATCACTTTTTGAAAAATCATATCTTGGAATATATACATGATATTTTTTCTATCAAGTGACACATTTTTACTTGTAAGTACCAGAAATGACATACTCAGTGAGAACATTCCATCGATAGGCATGTGCATCAGGAATCCACGAATGTTAAGTGGGTGTTCTATATGAGACAACCACAACCCAAAAACATATTAAAACCCTTAGTAGTGAATATATAATGCCCATATAAATTACTACACCTAACCCATTCTTGTGTAAAGGAAAGAAAAAATAAGAAGGATGTGATTGAAATTGCCTCCACAACATTGTAGGAGCAACCCCAGCCTGTAGGGATGGGGGAGGTTTTTCCACCACAAACACCACTCAAATAAATAAATCTATAATGGACTCAACATGTGATGTTGTAAGAACTATATCAACCCCAACCTATAGGGATGGGGAATTTATATTACCTCCTCCACCACCCAAGAAATTAGTCTTCTCTAGGTTGTGGAAATATCTACAAGAAGGGACAATATCGCATTTCCTCATCATTTATGATTTTACTCCTTAAATAAGGTAGATATTGGTGAATCTAACTACATAATCTCTTAAATATACCATAAATCAAGGAGGGAAACCATATCCTTATAGGGGTTATAAGCCCAAACGATCCCCTGAGAGGGAAAATACTATAGAGGATCATAATATGACCCAATATAGATATTCCAGGGGTATAAAATCCTCTTAATGCTATGAGTATTATGATAAAAATATTATTTTTGTGTGTTGTTTATTAGTTAATTTCATTTTCATTTATTCCATTAATAACTCCAAGAATGGACCTGGTATGGAGGGGTGAAATGAAGAAACATCCACCCAATACATGGCCTGAATTGATGAAGGAGTGTGTACCTAAAACCAAAGTTAGACTTTAAATATTTGATCCCTTTCAAATAAAAAATTATCACATACTTTATGTGATTTGGAAAAAATAGAGAGGGAAATGTGTAGATACATCCATCACCCACCCACCACCTGATCAAGTAGAACCTCTTTCTGTTGAGGAAAGGTTCTCCAAATATGAAGTTGAGCTAGCAGAATTGAGGTAGATCAATTATGAACTACTCATAGGTAATATTATTACTGAGTACCATTCAAATATATTGTATAATGTCTCTTATACAATATATATTCAACTAATGGGAACTTCTCAACTCATAAGAGAAAAGTCCAATCACTATATTGGGTCTAATTTGAGACCACTAGTTTATATAAAATCGGTGGATGAAGAATAGTGGGATTTTCCTCCATTGGGAAATATACTTCCATTTTATGAAAGATACCCATGATTTCTCAAAAAGGATATAAATAGACATCATAGACAATATAATCATATCAATCTCCATTCATAGCTCTATTCAAGGAATCATCCAAGACAACACTGCCACCCAATCTCCTTGACTCTGTTAAGTCTCTCACTTCCAGAATTGAATTTGTAGAGAGGTAAAATGTTCTAGTATATCCATAAAAGAGTATATACCCATATTAGGTGGATGTTATTTATTCACCACCCTTTTTTTGTAATCCCATGTTCATCATTTTCAAAGTCCAAGGTGATCCAAAGTAGTAAATGAAATAATTTTGGCCTCAATGCGGTCACGTGATGGGAAATTCAGAGTGAAAATCAGTCAGGAATATAATATGATTTTACCATACTATATAATTAATATCATTCATATGGTATATAAATATACCGGTTAGATCCTTCACTAACTTGGAAGATCTATGACAATAATTCCTCTATCAATTTAGCTAAACATTGAAGAATAAAACTATCCTTGACCTCTCAAAATGAAAACAGCTTAAAAATGAGAGGGTTATAAGATTTATTTCTAGATTAAAGGGACTGAACTATTACTTAAACATGAATCTTCCCTAGGATAAGTAGATAGATATTTGTAAATAGAATATCTATGATCAGCTATAGATTCTCTGATTCGACTAAAATTCCATAGTGGGTTTCTGGTGTTTTATACTATGAAACAGATCCCATAAGATGCTTTCTAATGGTATAAGGCTAAGTATCAACCAATTACATTCGAAAAATTACAGAAACTTGGTTAATAAGAGTTTGTAATTGTCATGATTAAGATAATGCGAATATCAACTCAAGCACCCAAGCCCACGTAGTATCATGTGATGACTGCTCCTAAGAAATAGCATTAGTAGAAAAAATTCACTCATTGGGATATAAAATGGGTGTAGAGTAACCTATCATTTGAGGATCATAAGAATAATGTTTATTCCTTCTAATATGATCAGATTATAGGGAACTTTATTATAGAAATGGATAATAACCTACTCAAACTTCCAGAGTCCAAGAGGCTTGACGAGGGTAGTCTAAATGAATTCCCAGATTACTACCCCTTAAAAAGTATATTACATCACAATATCCATGAATGATTAATATTTAAGGATATACTCTAGAATATATTCAACTCTGAGTAGGTCAAGTAAGTAAAACCTCTGGTGAAGGAGACCCATATTTCTTCCACTCCACCAGAAGATGGAGAATGGAAGAATGTCCCGAGCAAGCACACACATAAATTTAGTAATTGGATGACTAGATAATTAGTAAATTGAGTAGATCAAATACTTAGGGGAAAACTAAACCAGCTATTTATGATCTGATATCCCCCCGTAATAAAATATAAAATATCCTCATCACCTCAATATTCTAAAAATGCAGTACAAATGTCACCAAAAAATACATGGGAGGAGGAATTATTAGATACACCCAAGCCTATTCAAAATCTTTTAGACTTATTACCTCCATAATTTTGAGTATGGGAACCATAAAACCAAATATATAAATGATAACTTTACTATATAACAAAATAATCTTCAAAAAAAGAATCTAAAAGTAGTTTGGTTAATATGATTTACTTCAATAATCCCTTCTCTGAAAAAGAAAATATATACGAGCCTTATCCCCTACTTATAATTAGGGAGGAAGAGAATGAGGCCATAGAGTTCAAAGAGATTATAGAATATGAGGTAAAAATATAACTCAGTATTCTTTTACCATTTCTAATGAGACTATATATTCCATGAAAACCTAATTACAATCCCTCCAATGAGCCTAACAGGAGAATTGATCTTATCTCAAATCATCCAAGGATCACTAAAATCCCATCATCTCGAGGATTGTCTTAGGGTGTGAAATCTTCCAGTAAACCTCATTTTATGGGAAGGTAAACTCATCCTAACTCACGAAATATAAAAATATCTCCTTATTTTGATCAAGTGAATAAGTTTTTGACACAAACAGCAGTAACTTCTAAGATTAAATATATGAACCACCCTGGGATATGAATCATAGACCCTTGTTATAGAAATATAATATCCTAAATAAGCTATCCATTATTCAAGGAAAAATATATTTTTTTTTGGATTCTATGTACCTCTCCACAAAACTCATGGAATCCCTCATTGAGGCCCATTTTATCTCTCAAGAGTTTGAGATGAAATTTTCTATAACTGAAGCATATCATACGAAGACTAGCCCTATCAAAAATCATGAGATTATTTAATTTAAAAACTAAGATCAAGAAGTATCCATACCTGAGAATATCATGTACTTTTAGATATCTATAAAACATGATGATATGAACATTATTTGGTCCCTTATTGATAATTATTCTAGGATTAACTTTATACATATGTAGACCCTTCACCGCTTGGGTTATATTGGGGTATCCCTAACTCCATCCAACCTAAAAATTGAGGGGTATAACAAGAGTGAAAAGAATATTTGATTGAGGATCACACTCATAGACCAGTTTTGTGATCTCATATCTAACTTTAATTTCATGGTGGTTTACTTGGAAATATCCTTCAAAAAATTTTATGGAAGTTCATGGATCCATAAGAATATCGAAATACCATCATTTTAGAATTAGTGCCTCAATTACTCTATTGAAGAACATTTTGGGGGGTTGTATGGTAATAATTCCGCATTTGATTCATGAAGAATTCATTAGATAGATGTGGGGTTTTACAAAATGGAGGGAATTCACTGATGGTATATAACTTCATCTGGATAAATGCCCCCAATGGCATTGAGACTAGCCCTAAAACCCATGGAGTGAACTCAATGGAAGATACATGTTTCCCATCAAATTAATTGATGAGACAACTCCTTATATGGGAATTCATTGGTTCATCATGAAAAGAAAGAAATTATGGGATTTGGGAACATTTTCCCCTATATTTATGATATCGGTCGAAACATCTAATCCTTTCCATGTGGTGGGGTGAATGATCATGATGAAGAAAACTAAACTCCTGATGAAAATAACCCCCATCATTGATATGATATTTTTACACATTTGTAGTAATATCCTCAGGGCATAAAGATTATCTTTCATGCTTATTTTTAGTATCCAAAGATATTTTCATTTCATATAAAGGAATTGAAAATGTCCCCATTTTATCCTCTAAATCTCAGGATATTGGCACATCACTGGTCCCTAATAATAGTGAGAAGGATGGAAGAAATGTCTAGGATACCCTTGATAATGATGCCTCTATAGCAACACTTGTAGGATCTAAATACACCTCATATATGTCCATAAAAGATAAAAATGTCCCCATATCATCTTTTGGATCCCAAACTTCCTCAATATAATCATTAATGTGTCATAAAGTTGACATATCCCCTCCCCCTAATAATACAGGAGTAAAAAGGACATTAGGGATTCCCCAACATTATTTGAGGAAGGAATCCCTATCACCATTTAAAAACTCATATAGGTGAATTTGGGTATAGAGGAGGATCTACGGAAAATGTTCATTAATGTCACCATGTCCCTCTAAGAATAAGAGATATATATCTCCTTTCTTAAGAAGAACCCAGATGTCTTTGTTTAGAATTATAAATAAATTCCCAGACATGATCCTAAGGTGGATACCCACCATTTGCGTTTTTCATATGATCGTAATGGTTTTAATTAGAAAATTAGAATAATAAATCTGATACATGCAACCTAGGTAGAATCCTTAGTTGAGAATAAATCAAATCCAACATCATTAGAGAGGTTCAATACCCAAAATGTCTCACCAATATCTTCCTCATTAGAAAGAAGAATGAAAAAAATAAGTTTACATTGATTTAAGGGATATCAACTCACATTTACCAAAGGATGGTTTCCCAATTCCTATCATGGAATTACTGATCAATTACACCACTAGTTTCTAGGAATCCCCTTTATGGATGGGTATTCAGGATATAACCTGACTCAAATGGCTCCTTTTGTTGCAGAAGACACCGAATTTATGGAAACCTAACGGGTATATTGTCATCATGTGATAAATTTTGTCCTAAATAATACAATTTCTATATACTAATATGTCATGCACTATATCCTCATTCCCCTTCTGGAGAAAATAACAGAATTCAATGTTGATTATTGGGTGGTAAAGTCATAACAATGTTGTGATAATTTTACAAATATTAAGTCACTTTTTGAAAAAAAATATATAGAAACATGTCATTCAAATGAATCCCTTGAAATGATATTTTGGGGTAACATAGGAAACTTTATTGACTTCATGGTATGTCATCATAGTATCAAAGTTGATCCTAAGAATACTAGGTCTATCTTTGATATGCTTATACCTTAAAATATCAATTCTTTTAGGGGACTCCTAGGTTATATACCAATACTAGATGCTTCATCACCAACCTCTCTAGTAAGTGCCTACCTTACATGATTTGGATGAAGAAGGGGGAACTGATCAAGGAATAAATTTTAATCTTTTTGTTTTAATAATTTTATAGTATTTTTACCTTTTTTACATTTAATTTAGATTAAAATTATTAAATCTTGGAATAGTGTAAAACTATGATTAAAAATAAAATTGGATCAATTCTTTATTTCTTACTATTTTATTCATTTTTGGAATTTATTGAAAATCCATGCATTTATTTTTAGGTTTTGAACTTGAATTGATAACAATATTTTTATTTTCATTATTTTAAATCAAGTATGGTATCACTTAAAAAATCCTAAAATAGGTCTGTGATTTCCATAATTGTTAGATTTCATAGGAAACTAGAATAATAAAAAAGTTTTTACTTTGTAAAACTTTGGTTGGGAGTTCATAAGACTTCAATTATAAGCCCATGATTTTTCAATGTGATATTGTGTAAGACTTCACAAAATTTTCATAAGACATTGATGATAATTTTGTATGACTTCAATGAGAGCGTATGACTTTCCAATAATCATGTAAGACTTTTAAACTAATCCTTTATGTATTTGATGAATTTTCATAATTCTTTAGTGCATTCATATAATACTAGTCTAATAAATTACATACGATATGGGACACATATTAAAAAATATCATAAGAAACCCCAACACATATGAAAGGTCAGCACCATAAGAATCTATGTCATATATGAGAGCCACATTCGATAGTCACATATAGGAAGTTTGTATGAGAGGCCAGCCACATATGACTTGTTGAGAATATCATATGACTTCCCAATGAATGTTTATAACTTTATCTTTTCATATAACTTTTTGGGAATACTGTAAGACATGTTTGTATCTTTGTATGGACTCATCTTTCATGTAGGACTTTGACCTTTTCCATGTCTAAACCATGGGAGTTAAAATCTGAAATTTTCAAAATAAGTAAGGTATAACCAAAAATCAAATCATATTCCTCTAGTTTTTAAAAATTAGTAAAGGATTATCTGGATATTCCACATGGAACCCATCCAACTAAATAATAATTTTAAGATTTTTGAATCATTTCCAAGTAAGAATAATATTCAAGATATGTTAGTGTAAACAAATTGTGACCTTCATCTTGTCTATATAGAATCCATTAGAGGACATGATTTGGGAACTAGAACTCAAGAGGGTTTTACATGCACTAGAATATATCAAGAAAGAAGATAAGTCCTATGATTTTCACATGGGAGATAATGTTACTAAAACATGTGAAAGGGAATAAATAATTATTTTACTTTTATAAAGAGAATTATTGTTCACAATTCTGGGGGTTATTACCAACAAATCAAGAAATATGGATCTTCTACTATAGATTTTTCTTTTCTTTTCCCTTTTTACTATAATTTCTCTCCGATGATGACACACTAGACCCATAGTGGTTGAGTCAAGGTGAATCTCACCCACCCCTATTAATGAATTTTTTTATTCGTTATTAAATATATCATATTTTATTCCTTTTAAATTGTTTTGATTACTTAGATAGTATAAATATTACATTGTTATTTATATTTACATTCTTTTTCCATTATTCATTGGTTCACACAAATAGGCTACTTGGAACTTCTCCACTACCTATATAATGGAGGGAAGTGGGTTGGTTGAGGTTTAATTGGAAATATATAATCACTTAGATAAGAAAGGATAGGGAGTGAAGTGATTATTGTATATATTTATTTAAGCTAAAATTACTAGTTGGGGATGATCAGTTAGGGTTTCATCTTATTAGAGAGAGAGAGAGTATGAGGGTTAAATCGAATTATGATTTAACAGGTAAGTGAGGGGAATAACTGATGTTAAACCACTACTTTAAAACTAAATTAAATCACATATTTATTATATTATCAAATATGCATTGCACACTTCTAAACAATAATAAAGAACACGAAAACAAGATCCCTCTCTTCTGAACATCACCTGAGTCCCACACTTACTACATTAAACTTGGGTTCAAAAGTAGTTTTCCATGAGGACTATGAAAGCTACTACATCATCCATGTATCATTAGAATGAATATTTTTCGAAATATATTGATGTTCACAAATAGTATCTCATGTTCCTACCGATTTTGAGGCCACTATTGGAAGGGAAGACTCTCATCCTTTATGTGGTGACCCTATAGCAATTGGTTAATGCTCTCCTTGCTTAGAAAAATGATTTTGGAAAGGAAAAAACCTTTATTATCTCAGTATAACCATTTTGAACACTAAGACCCAATTATATGACATTGATAAGAACTTTATGATATTGATTTTAATAATGCAGAAGAAGAGGCATTGCTTGAATAATTAAAAGTTATAGCTCATCTCCTTTATGGACTCTCTCAAATACATCCTCAGTCGTTAAATGTTAACTGGGTGCCTAGAATGATGGGTGGTCATCCTACAATAGTTCGACATTTGGTTTATGTCTTGAAAGGTGTCCAAATGGTATGCATTGGTCAATTAGTGACCCATATATATGAGATTTCATTATTGAATACAAATCTCCCTAATGAAGGGGTTTTCTCCATTAGTGACACTCCCCTGATATGGGATATTTACTTTGATGGTTCTTCTATAATCCTATCAAGGAGGATAGAAAACCCAAAATATAATAGAGTTGATCTAGGGATTATTCTTTTCTACCTACCCAAATAAATTATTCCCTAATACTTTATTCTATTAAATGGATGATCCAATAATGAGTTTAATTTCCAATCCCTCATTGTAGGATTAGAATTGACCCTGCAGATATCAATGACCCACCGAATTTCATGGGTGTCTTAGTGTTGGTAATAAAGAAAATAAATTATGAATATTCTATTAGGAAAAATTAATTTTATCCCCTTTCATGATTATGTATTAGGGTTGATAAAATAATTTACCTCAGTGCCAACACTATCTCACATATTACATTCACAGAATTCCAAAGCCAGCGTGTTGGTCAATGCAGCCATAGCCCAGACATGTCTAGACCTGGATATGGCACTAATTTATATTTCACATTTAATGGTGGTCCCTCCTTTCATTAGAAATAATATGAATGATATCGATGATGTTAATACCACCCTTGATCAAGGTTTCCCCATATACTTACCAATTGATTTTACAACTCAATGGATGTATCCCGTCATATAGTACCTCTAAAGAGAAATTATTTTATGAAACCAAAAAAATAAGGAATATATATGATGATAGGATATGAAATTATTCCTATATAATGGATTGAATTCCCAGAAAGTCTTCTAAAAATGGGGATTTTATGGAATCCTCTTTAGATTAATAAAAGTAGGAGAGACCCTCATTGTTATGAAAGAAGTAAATATAAGAACCTATGAATCTCATCGATCAGGAGACATGATATTCCCAAAAATCAAGAGACTTGGTTTATTTTATACCTCATTGATGCAAGACTGTATGGAGTACATAAAGAAATTCAATGCCTATCAGGTACATTCTAATTTCATTCATCAACCCCTAGAATTGTTTTATACCTCCAAATACTCTTGATTATTTTCTACATGGGGAATAAATGCCATGGGGCCATATCCCCCCTCCATAGCTAGGTATCTCAAATACATCCTTACTTCCACTAAATTATTCTTCAAATGGGATGAGGCTATATATACCTCAAGGAAGTTGGGATGAAGGTGATCGTCAACTTTTTGAAGAATAATTTTATTACCATATTTGGTGGCCCTCACATGATATTGATTGAAAACAGAACCAATATCTTCCCTTCTAAGTTAAAAGGTCTATATAGTAAATCTAATATCCATTATAACCATTCATCCCACTATCATACAGTACTGAATGGATAGATAGAATCCTTCAAAAATACCCACTCTCATAATCTTTAGAAGATAGTGGGAATATACAAGAAGTCATGTACAGATAAACTCGTGTATGCTCTATAGGCTGAATGTGTCATAAACTATAATGCTACTTAAGGAACCATATATTCTCTTATATATGGGATAGAGACAGTTTTTCCTGTTAAGGTTCATATTCCCTTGTAATGCCCTAGGCTTTTCGGAAGTATATTATTTCCATAAACAATATTTTTATTGATGTTTTCTTTAAATAACTTGATTTTCCACATCATTTATTAATGTTTTTAATCATTTAATTAATTATTTTTGGAGTTTTTTTAATAATTACACTTTTATAAGTTTAGTTTTTAATTTTGTAATTAATCAATTTTTAAAATTAATTTTTTATTTCTAGTTTTTAATTTTATTATTTTTTCTTTATTAATTTTATGTTCATTAATTCTATAATTACTTTTAAAATTTTAATTATGTTTATTCTTTTAATTTTATATCATGTCTGTTTTTATTAACCAATAAATTAATAAATTTATTCTCATTTAATTAACTTAAACTTTAATTTAAATATTAATCTATTAATTTTGTATTATTAATTAGATTAATTTTAATTAATCAATTTTAATATTTAATTTGATTTCAATTTTCAATTTAATATGAATTTTTTATTTCAATTTAATTTTTGAGTATCGAATAATTTATTTGTTTTGGTTAATAATTTTAGTCAATTTTTAATTTAAGTATAGTTTTTAATATTTAGAACTATGTTGTTAAGTTAATTAATTATTCAATTGTTTTCATTTTTTGTCAATTCAAACTTTTAATTAAAATAATATTTAAATTATTTATTTATTTTTTATTATTATTTAAATTTAACTTTTTTAGATTTTATAAATATTAATTATTGTATTTAAATTTAATTTAACTTCATGTTTTTATTTTTGATGCAGCAAAAAAAGACACCACTAGCCCCTTTTCCAATTCATCATTCTCACACCACCAACAACGAGACTACATTGTGTCCAAGGCTAACACACTGCTAGTCAATTCCCTTTGTTTTTTTTAAATACGTTTTTTTAAGAAAAAAATTTGAAACACCGCTAAGGTTACTTTTAAAAAAAACACACTACAAAGGCGGCTTCTGCGATGCCGCCTTTGCTCCCCCATGCCGCCTTTAGCCCAGATCGATGACATGGAAAAGGCGGACTCCATGATGCCGCATTGGCCTAAACTCCCTATAAAATGGTGGCCACCCCCCCCCCCCTCTCCTCACTTGATCCTTTCCTTCATCTCTTCTAAATTCTCTCTCTATCTCTCTAAAAACTTCATTTGTTGTGCAGGTTTTTACGAAGCTTCATTTAGAGGTATGTTTCTTTATTTAATTTAATGTTTTTATTTAATTAATTTAATTTATTTTAGTTTTAAATATTTCATTTTTGAAGTAGTTTAGGTAGTTCTTAATATTTGGTTATTTAGTTTCTATAATTAGTTATATATAGTTTGAAATAATTATTGTTAGGTAGTATAGATTAAGTATAGATTAAATTATGATTAATTATTTTGAAATTTTAGTAGCTTAAAGATTATATGGTTATCTAAGAAATTAAATTCCTCTCTGGATACAAACAAGTGGATGTGGCTCTGGCACAGATGTACATACAGGTAAAACCCAAAAACACTGCTTTGAGCTAGACTCAAACGCGAACTGGTGCACGATAAAGGGCCTTGTTGCATCCTGGTTTGACACTCCCGGGGAATATGCTTAAGATGGTTCATATTTTCTTTATAAACTACTAAAATATCTAAGAGAAGAAAAATCAAATAAGTATATTTATCAATGATAAAATGATAAATATAATGTTATAGAATCAAATAAGGACATAAGCATTAACGAATTAAAGTTATTATTAGTTAATCATAATTAATTAATGATATAATATGATTAACTATTAAGGAATAAATAATTAAATAATAACTTAATAATGATAAAATAGTGATTAAAGATTGATTGATTAGTTAAAAACTGTATGAAGAAAATTATTTTAAAATGACATATATAATTATTTAAAATGAAATGGAGAAGAAAATGTTTTAAAATGTAAAGATTATATCGTTTAGAAATAATAGTTACTATTATACATAATTATTTATAGAATAATTAATAAATAGAATAGGATTAAAACATGGATCCATATAATGATTAGCTAATGATATCGATGAACATATAAAGTGAAATGAAGAAGAATAAACACATTTAATAAAAAGGTGCCCTAAAATTACATTCTAATAAATATCATATGGTCAAACATCAGTAGCTTAGTTTAGGGTATAGAAAGGCGCCCTAAAATTACATTCTAATAGACATCATGTGGTCAAAAAAATTGTTAATATTTGTTACACTATCACAATTTTGATGAAACAAACATTTTTGACAAAGAGAGTCATGTTTTCCTGTGTGTACTGCTATGGGGAGATTATTCAAACTGAGCAAGGAGCTTCTTATAGTACACAACCAATTATGGTGGTTAGTACAGCTGATTGTGTAAACATAAGTGACCTTCAAGAGAGAATTCTTGTTTCCTTAAATCAGGGCCCTGATCAAGAGATTGAGTCTATGAGCTATAGACATTTGCAATTTCTGACAACTCTATGACATCTAACTTTTCCATTGGTTGCTAATGCGTAGTGGGTCCAAGAAATTAATTTATTTTCTCAACGGTCATATGGTACCATGATGGAGTTATAAATTGATGTTGTTACTGTACAACAACAACGTCCACTTGTACGAAGACATAGAATTACAAGAGTGGTTGAAGATATTCCACCCCATGAAATTGAGCGTATTCCAAATGTTGCAGCAGAAGAGGACAACCTAAATAATCTCCCAGATATACATTTCAATCTGACTTCCGATGAGGAGTTTCGTAATGATGGATCAGATAGTGACAACAGTGCTGATGAGGAGGGACCAAAGGAAGATATAGAGGAGGTTTTGATAAATGCATTAGTTGTACATCAACTTCGGCCTACAATAAATAATCCGCCACTCTTTTCATCTTGGTTAGAAGCAATGACAAGCATGCCTGAATTTGACAATACTATTCTCACACCGACAACTGAGTTCCCTAGAGTTGTACCAGATAGGTTTAGTGAGGTGGAAAAAACCTTATATATTGGAAGGAATTTTCCTAGTAAAGATGACTTAAAAAGAGCGTTAAAGAGATTTCATATTGAGAGACACTTCAACTATGTAGTTCACGAATCATGCCATAGCAAATATGTTATACGCTCTGAGAATTATGGGGATGATTGTAGATTTTTCTTAAGGTCTATTCCATACATTACATTTGGAGGTTGGAGAATCTCGAGGATTGAGGCAGCTCATACTTTCATTCATCCAACCCTCACACAAGATCATACCTCATTGGATGCATATTGTGTGTCATCTGTTATTTTTGAGATTATTAGGACATGTCAAGATGTTTCAATAGCACTTCTTCAAGAGAGGATTCAACATAATGTCGGTTATAATATTTCCTATAATAAGGCATGGATGGAGAAACAGAAGGCAATTATGAAGGTATATGGTGATTGGGATGACTCATATTGGGTGTTGCCACAATTGTTATCCATACTAAGGCATCATAACCAAGTTGTCTTCCATATAGATACAAATTAAAATGTGTCTCATGATAAACGAATTGATCCATCTCGTGTTCAATTTCATCAGTTGTTCTGGGCATTCCTTCCCTGTATCTCTGCATTTCGTTTCTGCAAACAGTTTATTCAGATTGATGGAACATTTCTGTATGGAAAATACAAGGGAGTATTGTTGATTTTGGCAACCTAAGATGGAAATCGTTCACCTCTTCTGCTTTACTTTTCCATTGTAGAGAAATAAAATTATGAATCATGGAGTTGGTTTCTGGCATGTATCAGCAACCATTTCACCAACATTCAGGGTGTTTGTTTGATATTTGATCACCATCGAGCAATTAATGAGGCAATCAATGCAGATCCTGATACATGTAGATACCCAAATTCACAACATCGATTCTACATTAGACACATTTCTAGCAATGTGCATAAAAATTCCACAAGGAACCAATGAAGAAGGAAATCATGAGTCTTGGTACGCATTCTATTCGTTCTATTTTACTATTTCAATATAAAGATAAAATCAATTTATGTAAAATATCATCTATTCTTTGTATCATATGAGTCATACCAACAGTGGTTTGAAAAACGTTTGGAACAAATTCGCCAGGCTAATCAAGAAGTTTATGATTATATGAGGCGGATTCCAAAAGAGAAATGGACATTGGAATACGACGGGGGGAAGAGGACACATGACGATAAACATTGTTGAGTGCATCAGTGGTATATTTAAAGGTCTTCTCAAGATACCTATAAACACTTTAGTTCAGGAGACATTATATCGATGCGTGAAGTACTTTGTGGATAGACAAAAACTAGCATCATACGGAATATAGTAGGGGATAAGATACAGAAGACACTTTCAATGAGAGATTGAAAAGAATATTGAAGAAGCTTCTCGTTATCACGTCTGTCTCTTTCGAAGAGAAGACTCCCGATTTTAAGTTCAAGATCGTTCAGACCCCATCAAAAATTGTTTCAGTGAAAAAAATGTGATATTACTAGAAACAAGGAAATGTCAATGTGGAAACTTTCAGGCCTTACAGTTTCCAAGTACACACTCCATCGCAGCATGTGCCTCTGTGAACCTCTCATGGGAAGCATATGTTGGTCCAGTGTACCAGATGGATACCATTGCTAACTGTTATGCTACACCATGGACACCTATTGGGGAGTATCATTATTTCCCAATGCTTGAAGGCCATCTGATAGTGATACATGACATGAATTGGTTATTTCCTTGGGGGAGACCGAAGGTGAGTAGGATGCGTAATTAGATGGATTGGCCTCAAGAACAAGGACAGAGTTTGCGATGCACGATATGTCAAAAAGAAGGTCATAACCGGAAACAATACCCTAACGTTGTTGGGTTGAGTTCACAGTCTCATCCATAATTATGTATTGTCTTCATTGTGACATTCCCATATTGTAAACTAAATGTTGTTATCTCTTCATTACTAATTGACATGGTTTATCTTAATCCAATCCATAACTAGTTAATCATAAAGCTCCCCCAAAATATGTGTAACCAAATTCAAGACTCAATATTTTAGATAATAGAACTTATTTCATATTAATATTCTTACTTTCAAGAAATAACTTTAAATCTAAGATAATAGAATTTATTTCATAAATCCGGCAGCGGAAAACTTAACCCACATTGTAAAGTAAATGTTATTAACCCAAAAACATGTTTCATGGACGTTAATATTAAAATTTTTAACCCTAAACCCTCAAAACTAAACCCCAACCTAAACATGTAGGATATTTTAGTAAACTATTCTATACAGAAATTATAGTATCATAATGATTATCACAAGTTATTGAATACATACTGTTAGATAAATTCCAAAACCATCATTACTAATTGACATGGTTTATCTTAATCCAATCCATAAGTAGTTAATCATAAAGCTCCCCCAAAATATGTGTAACCAAATTCAAACTCAATATTTTAGATAATATAACTTATTTCATATTAATATTCTTGCTTTCAATAAATAACTTTAAATCTGAGATAATAGAATTTATTTCATAAATCCAAAAGCGGGACACTTAACCCACATTGTAAAGTAAATGTTATTAACCCAAAAACATTTTTCCTGAATGTTAATATTAAAAATTTTAACCCTAAACCCTCAAACCTAAACCCTAAACTAAACATGTAGAATATTTTAGTAAACTATTCTATAACGAAATTATAGTATCATAATGATTATCACAAGTTATTGAATACATACAATTAGATAAATTCCAAAAACATCATTACTAATTGACATGGTTTATCTTAATCCAATTTATAAGTATTTAATCATAAAGCTCCCCCCAAATATGTGTAAACAAATTCAAGACTCAATATTTTAGATAATAGAACTTATTTCATATTAATATTCTTTATTTCAATAAATAACTTTAAATCTGAGATAATAGAATTTATTTCATAAATATGAAAGCAGAACACTTAACCCACATTTTAAATTAAATGTTATTAACCCAAAAACATGTTTCCTGAATGTTAATATTAACATTTTTAACCTTAAACCCTCAAACCTAAACCCCAACCTAAACATGTATGATATTTTAGTAAACTATTCTATAATTAAATTATAGTATCATAATGATTAGCACAAGTTATTGAATGCATACAATTAGATAAATTCCAAAAACATCATTACTAATTGACATAGTCTATCTTAATCCAATCCATAAGTAGTTAATCATAAATCCCCCCCAAAATATGTGTAACCAAATTCAAGATGCAATATTTTAGATAATAGAACTTCTTTCATATTAATATTCTTGTTTTCAAGAAATAACTTTAAATCTGAGATAATAGAATTTATTTCATAAATCTGAAAGCGGAACACTTAACCCACATTGTAAAGTAAATGTTATTAACCCAGAAACATGTTTATTTAACGTTAATATTAAAAACTTTAACCTTAAACCCTCAAACCTAAACCCCAACCTAAACATGTAGGATATTTTAGTAAACTATTCTATAACGAAATTATAGTATCATAATGATTAGCACAAGTTATTGAATACATAAAATTAGATAAATTCAAAAAACATCATTACTAATTGACATGGTTTATCTTAATCCAATACATAAGTAGTTAATCATAAAGCTCCCCCAAAATATGTGTAACCAAATTCAAGACTCAATGTTTTAGATAATATAACTTATTTCATATTAATATTCTTGCTTTCAAGAAATAACTTTAAATCTGAGATAAAAGAATTTATCTCATAAATCAGAAAGCAAAACGCTTAACCCACATTGTAAAGTAAAAGTTATTAACCCATAAACATGTTTCTTGAACGTTAATATTAAAAATTTTAACCCTAAACCCTCAAACCTAAACCCCAACCTAAACATGTAGGATATTTTAGTAAACTATTCTATTACGAAATTATAGTATCATAATGATTAGAATAGTTATTGAATACATACACTTAGATAAATTCCAAAAAACATCATTACTAATTGACATGGTTTACCTCAATCCTATCCATAACGTTTTATTTACATTTTACACTTATGACTCATTTTATTTTTTTATATGCAGATGGATGATACCATACTACTCACTCAGCAGCATACCCATATTTCACAGGCCGTGTTAGAGGGTCATCTAGATCAATTAGTGAAGGTGTGTCGAGCACACCATTTTCATCACATGGAGCCTCCACATGCCATTAGACCTTACTAGCATCATGTTGGCTTTTATGGTATTACTGTATCAGATTTCACATTTGTAGACCATCACTTAATTGCTGCCCTCATTGAGAGATAGAGACTAGAGACACACATATTTCACCTGGCTGAGGGAGAGATGACCATCACCCTCAAGGATGTCGTAGTGCTTCTCAGACTACCTATCCAGGGGAGACATGTTATTGGACTCACTCATGCAGCTTGGCCAGACCTTGCTCAGTGCTTGTTAGGCGTTGATATTTTTTCCGATCGTAGGGCTACAGATGGATCGTCCATATCTATGCCTTGGTTGGAGTCGTAGATTACACATATACAAGATGATGATGATGATCAGACCATCATGCATTACGTTCGTGCATATAACTTATAGCTCATTGGTGGGAACATGTGTACTGATCACTTGGGGATGCACATGAATATGATGTATCTACCCCTATTAGAGGACTTTGATCGCGCTAGGATGTATAGATGGGGATCAGCCTGATGGGAATACATGTGAAGATCATTATGTAGGCTATCCCATAGGGACTGTACAGGTCTCGGAGGTTGCATCATCCTTATTCAGATGTGGGCATGGGAGCGCATCCCAGCATTCTGCACTGACCATGCTGGTCCGCTGGTAGAGATGGAGGTGCTTCATGACGCTTAATGTGGACGCTGGTATGATAATTCATGTCTATTGGTTTCTGATTCTACTATGAGTTATTGACTATAATTTCTCATTATTTGTCACTATCGTTGATGTATTTTACAAGTGGTGTCAGCAACACAATTTTGACGTGGTTCCGAGACAACATTTTGGCATATATCGACTACAGTTGGATTGTCTCTTACCAGATCAGGTATGTATATACTCACTATCTAACATATTTAATAATAACATAAATTTTGGTTTTTAGTTAGGTGTTTTTTTGACAAAATCACTTGTCATTTCAGATTTCATGGATTCCATAATAGAGTATTATGGACTAGTTGCCATCATACTGCATTGTTGGGCTTGAGGATGCTATGGTTGTAGTACCCCTCATTCACTTCCATATTATTGAGTGGCAGCAGCCTGACAGGGTCATGCACCAGTTTTTTCATACTCAATTGATTCCATTACCATCGAGATAGACAGACCGGCTTCATTGGATGAAGCTGACAGGGAGGCAGGATGATGACTGGTCCCAAGTACATTCCAGTTTTATCAACTGCTAGCATAGAAGTGCAGAGTTACATATTCAGGATGTTCCTACAAATCGATTCTCTCTTTCAAAGAAGGTTGACTATGCGCTGTGGTATAGACTAAAGTCTATTCTGTATCTTACCCAAGTCGGCATAGAGATGCAGAGGATAGTAAGTCAACAAATTTTCATTAGTTTGTTTATTGAATTATGTTCTAATTCCATTTGAATATATTTATAGGGAATTCACATAGAGCAGCTTGTTCACATGAGTGATGAAGAGGAGGAGGGGGTCTTTAGCTGGGCAGTCGTCCATGCTACAGCACTGGAGGCGAGGGAATATTTTCGTGCGCTTTCCAGGAGCATCTTCGTGCATTCGGCTCGGAGAGAGGAGGTTCTTACCCTAGAGGCACATCATGCAGCTGCTGCTAGTGTTGAGGAGCCATGACCACGACGATACAGAAAGCGCCGTGCAACACGTGAGTCCTCACATGTTCCACAGTTAGAGGTCGGCCCTCTAGTAGTCCAGGATCATCCGATTCAGGATGTTCCGTAGGTGGCATGGGATCCGTCTTTCCTGACGGGATATCCGCATTTCTCTCCATCTTGGGTTCCAAATCCTTCATAGCCTTGGATTCTAGAGCCATCGTTGTCTTAAGGTATAGCTCCATCATAGGCTTTCTTCCCCACTGCGATGGAGGCAGGTCCTTCTACCACCCTAGTGGGATAAGGATCTGGATGGCCGTACGAGATGCAGTTGAAATCTCCTCCCACTAACACACAGATGGAGGATGCGATAGTCGACGTTCTAGTGCCCAAGGATCAGCCTTCTCCAGGTCATCAGACTCTACTGTGCACTCGACGCGGATGTCCTATTCGTAGACCACCATGTGGGACGGAATATCCTCACCACAGACATAGGCATTGATTATACACTATTGTTTACATGTTTTATGTCTACTAAAATAAAAATACTATTATTACTTATTGGTCGGAATGGAATCTCAAGATAGAGGTGAATTGAGTTCAAATTTAAGCAATGTTTAAAATTTCATTCATATCGGTCTTATAGTTTATATTTTATAGGTCAGCAAAGTCACGTACTTGAAACATTTTTAAGTTTCAAGTAGGTGGATATGATAGGTTATAAATAAATTTTCACCAATATTTTTTAAGAAATTATTTCTATTTTTGACTACTAGTTATATATTTAAGCAATGTTTAAAATTTCATTCATATCTCTCTTATAGTTTATATTACATAGGCTAGCAAAGTCACGTACTTGAAACATTTTTAAGTTTCAAATAGGTGGATATGATAGGTTATAAATAATTTTTCACCTTGATTTTTTATGAAATTATTTTTATTTTGGACTATTAGTTATATGTTTAAGCAATGTTTAAAATTTCATTCATATTAGTCTTATAGTTTATATTATATAGTACAGAAAAGTCACGTACTTGAAACATTTTTTAGTTTCAAGTAGGTGGATATGATAGGTTACAAATAAATTTTCACCAAGTAACTAATTAATTATTAAATAGTTAATAATTATATTACCAGTTGACTAATTATATTACTATTTAACTAATTAATTATTATATAATTAATAATTAATAATTAATAATTCATTATTCATTATTATACAAATAATAATTATATAATTAATAATTATATTAATAATTAATAATTAATAATTATAATTAGTAATTATAATGAATAGTTATAATTAGTAATTATAATGAATAATTATAATTAATAATTATAATGAATAATGATAATTTACAATTATATTACTAATTAACTAATTAAATATTATATAATTAATAATTATATTACCAATTAACTAATTAATTATCATATAATAATTTTTAATTATTTCTAATTATTTCAACGCCACATACTTGAATCATTTTTAAGTTTCAAGTAGGTGGTTTTGAAAGCTTATAAATTATTTTCCTTGAACATTTTTTATGATATTATTTTTATTTTCAACTATTTGTTATATTTTTAATCCATGTTTTAAGTTTCATTTATATCGGTTTTATAGTTTATATTTAATAGGGTTTCTAAGTCATGTGCTTGAAACATTTTTAAGTTTCATGTAGTTGTCTTCAAAAACTTATAAATTATTTTCCATCTACATTTTTTACAAAATTATTTTTATTTTCAGAAATTTGTTACATGGTTAATCTATGTATTAAGTTTTATTTATATTGGTCTTGCAGATTATATTTTATAGGCTTCCAAAGTCACGTACTTGAAACTTTTTAAGTTTCAAGTGTGTGGTTTTGAAAGCTTATAAATTATTTTTTATCATCATTTTTTAAGAATTTTTTTTATTTTAAAATATTTTGTATATGTTTGATCCATGTTTTAAGTTTCATTTATATTGGTATTATAGTTTATATTTTATATTCTTTCGAAGTCACGTACTTCAAAAAGAATCTCACATCGAAAATGCAGAATGTTCTGCGCGGGAAATAGAGAACCAGAATCCCACAGAATGTATATATATATATATAAACAAAACAAAACAAAATAAATAAAAAAATAAAAAATTTCAAAACAAAAAAATATATATTTTTTTGTTGGTTTTAGTAGAAAGGTAGCAATGGGGTTGTCGCCTTTCCACTTAACCCGAAAGGCGGCATCGTAGATGCCGCCTTTGCACTTTAACACAAAGGTGTCATATGTGATGCCGCCTTTGTAGCGTATTTTTTAAAAAAATAACCTTAGAAGTTTTTCAAAAAAAATAAACGTATTTAAAAACAAATCCCTTTGTGACACCACCAGTTTAGGGAGCCACCTCCAGGATACATGCTTCTTGTCACAATCACAGTGAGACACCACCATCCTATAGCAGGGTCTTGAAACATCTCCACTCCATGATATATAGCCAAGATCCCTCATGAGTCACCATCGTAAGGAAACACTACCACTAAAAAAAACTTCACACAATCTTCTTGACACACCACAAGTAACTTCTCACTAGGCACCTCAATCCAAACACCGTTGGATTATTCATACTGTCACAAAAACAAAACTCACCGACTTCCCACATGAGACACTACTAGATTCAACAGTGCCTCCTCACACCGTCGCACCGTTGACCATTAGAATCCGAGCTCCCCTTTGTTCTAGATCTGAACTTATTTTCCACCAACACCACTACTACTTGGAGAAGCCTGAGTCAGAGTCATCACTCACCACTAAGGAGGGATGTTTCCAGGATTTTCCACCATTGTCACCGATTTAGGAGCTCTCACCACTAGATATCGATTAAGATCTGAAATCTTGAGCCAACCACCATCGATATGTCATTGCAGCACGAAGGGGGATGCTGACACCATTTCTGACGAAGTCGGAACTGTCGTAGAGGAATTCCACCAAAGGTTGCAGTCGTTGCCGCATCACCGGAGGTCGAAGCCATTACTACAATGGAGAGGGATGTCAAGCCAGCTTCTTGAGGAAGGAAAACCCCCCTATGGGATGTTCTGGATAAAGGGGGGAATAAAAAAGAAAATAATAAAAATTAATTAAAACATAAAAAAATGAAAAATAAAATTAATTAAAAAAAATTAATAATTATAATAAAATAAAATAAAAAGTAATAAATTAAATTAAATTATTTAATTAACTAGTTTAATTAATTAAATTTAAATTAATAATATTAATAATTTAATATTCATATTAATCTAATAATAAATATAATACTTGAACTTAATAAATAAATTAATAACTTTAATAATAAAAATATTTAAATAAAATAAATATTATAATAAAATTATTTGATAAAATAATCATTAAAACATAATTAATTTTATTATATTTTACAAAGATTCTAAAAATATTAACTTTAATAATAATTTAATAATTTAATTAATAATAATAATTAATAACTGTTTTAAATAAATTAATTAAAATATTAATCATTTAAAATAATAATCAATAAATTAATTATAATGATAAATAATTTTATAAATATATATTTACACTAATATAATATTAATTAATTAATTAATTAATATTTATATATTAAAAGGTTACATATTAAATAAATTCTTTAATAACTTTTTGTTTTTTAACTTGAAGATCCCACCCTAAATTCCATCTATTTTTATCCCAACCATTTGATCGGTGTTCAGTTAGAAGAACATTGATAAACTCACATAAAGTTAAATCATGTTGGAGGACTACAACTGGTGTTTGGTGGTTTCAATTACACCGAAGTTAAGTCGGTGGAAAAGTTGGTGACCAACAGCACGCGAGCATAGGATTTAAAAATTGAGGTATCAATATAGATTAAAGAGGATTGATTCATTCAATTTATGTATTACATTATGGAGACCTAGAGAGCATGAGCAAGAGTAAGAGTAGAGCAGTAGCATTTTAGTTTGTAGGGGAAATATATTATCTCCTTTTATTCTTCCTCTCAATTATGTTCAATTTTTTTATTGCATTTTATTTTGAGTTCAATATGACTATTAGTTAAACACCTTCTTTTTCGGGGGATTTTTAATCTACTTTTAATTTCCTTCTTTTCTTCACATCATTTTTTGACAAAGAATTCAAAATTGAACTGTGAGATCAATTTTGAATTCATTAATATTATTTCATGAATATTTTTCTAAATTTCAAAATTTCAAGATCAATCAGTGAGATTTATCTTGATTGTATTTCTTTAAATAATTAATTTCAAATATTTGGATATTATGGAAAACAATTCCTTGAATTCTTTACAATTTTCATTACAGTTGACGAATCTTAGAGTGTAAAAATATAAGATTTCATTTTTAGTGTGTTTGATCTTTTGGAGAGGAAGATTAAACCAATATTTTTTTTAGTTCATGAAATAATAATGTTTCTGTGAATAAGATATCTTTTTATACCAATAAAGTTATAATTCCCTGGGCATTTTTTCTTGATCATTTTCAATTCAAATTCTTCCCCTGTTTACATTTATTATTTTCTCTATTAGTTCATCATACTCTAATTACAACTTAGTTCAAAATAAAATATCATTTTTACATCATACTATCTTCATCAAAATAAAAAAATAGTAAAAATAATAATAATAATTTCACCCACTGTTTTCAACAGCGGGATCTATTTTGAAAATTCTAGGTAGTTTAACTTTCCCTGTGCGTTCAACCCTTCTTACCATTATATTGTAGTTAGTAGGTTACAAAAATATTTACACTTAACCATGTATCTAACAATGTTCATGTCAAGTTTTTTGCAACGTTTCCAGGGAAGGCTTCGAGCGACCAAAGTTTTTCAAAACTAAAAAAAATTAGTTATAGAAAAAAAATTAAAAATTGGAAACTACTTTAAAAAAATATTTTATCAATTATTCTTGTTTTTTTTTGTATTGAATTATTACTATTTCTTTCAAGTTGTTTACTATTTTTTCTATCTTCAATTTTTTTTACTATTTTGTGTTGAAATTATTTTTCTACTTTCAAATGCATAAAACCAAGAACATCTACTGATAAATTAGAGACTTTGAATCTAGAAATTGAAAAACACATAAGTGCTCTAAAAAATAAAAATAAAATAGAAATAGAAAATTTTAATGAGATAGTTATTGCTGTTAAAATCAACCAAATTTTCAACCTGAACTCTTAGAAGAAAATTGGAGGCCTGGGATGAGGGTGTTTTAACTCCCTCAAGTTTTAAGAAATCCTTCTTCAATTAGGTTATCTCCTAGATCTAGGAATTATTAATTGAAATAATATCACATGTCACTAGTTACTTCATTCAATGGACACTCTAATGTGGATTATCTAGCATTCATTACAGATTTATAAAATCCAATGAAAAAACTACCTCTCTTTGGACTCACTGAAAATGAACATCGAATGAAAATATATCCCTTTTCCTT
This sequence comes from Viscum album, assembly GCA_963277665.1. Classification (NCBI taxonomy): domain Eukaryota; kingdom Viridiplantae; phylum Streptophyta; class Magnoliopsida; order Santalales; family Viscaceae; genus Viscum; species Viscum album. The sequence goes on along the minus strand of OY728130.1, from coordinate 478,012,533 downwards.
ATAGTGAATGCTTGAAACGTGTTTTTGAGTCTAGATGAGAACATTTTTGAAAATTGGGATCAATTTTATAATACATTCGTCAAGAAATCTTATCCCCAAATACTTAAAGGATAACTTATAACTAAAATAAAAAAAACCAAGAGTATGGTGAAGCATTTCATGAAGCTTAGTAAATATTTAAAGACCTACTTAGGTAGTGTCCCCATCATCAAATCACATCCCATGTTCGCATGGAAACTTTCTATAAAGGACTAACCCCCTCTAGTAAAAACCCTCTTGATCCATCTGTTAGTGGTAACTGCAATGATAAAATTGATCAAGAGTTAAGAAAAATTTACAAAAACCTTACTTTGAACTCTCAATATAAAAAATCAAGAAGGAAAAGAGTTAATAGAAATTATAACAACATTGGTTCTGGAATAGAAATGAACTCACAAAAGGATGAAATAAAAAACCAACTCAAAAACTTAATGAAAAAAAATTCAAAACAATTTATAAACCAAGTGGGATGTGAAAACACAAACCAGTCTCTTAGGGAACAATGCTCTTAATGGGGGATGTTCGGTCACACTGAAAACTTCTTCCTAAACATTGACATGTCAGCCCAACATGAAAATTCAGACTTTTTTAACTATGGTCCTAGGATTCCTAACCAGGATGAACCACTTTCAAACAACTATAACCAAATCTATAGGAACCATATCGACCTATCCTAGAAATGGGAAGGCATTTTAACAAAACCCACTACCCATGGTTACCAAAAACAACCAAGACAACAATTTCAAAATCAACCAAGGGATGAGTCTTCTAATTCACAAAACAAAATTGAGGGTCAAATGTTTTCTAAACTGGATAAAATATTAAATAGTATGGACTCTGAAGATGAAAAATTTAAGAATCAAATGAATAAAAAACAAACCCAATATGATTCTGATAAAATTAAATCTGATGCTAGAATGAAAAATATGGAAACTCAACTGGGCCAACATTATAGGGGTATAAATCAAAGGAAAAATGGTAGACTACCTAGAATAACTAAAATCAACCCTAGGGATAATTCCAAGGATGTTGTCACTAGAAGAGGGATAAATAGTCAAACAAAACCTAAAAAAGACTTCAGAAATTCAAAACCTGAAATATTGTATGATTCTGGAAAGAAAAATCTACTCCACAAAGATTCTGGAAATGAGGAGAAAATGATGAAAAAGAATATAATCTGAATTTGTCACTTGAAACATGATCTTAATTTTTTTGAAAATAAAAAGAACAAGAATAAGGAGAAAGTTATATAATAATTGGGGGACATTCCTACAATTCTTAGGAACTTTTTTTCACCCATCCCTTTACTATAAAAGTTAAAACCAAAAAGTAATAATAAGGCTGAAATTCTTTAGTTACTTGGGATTTTGACCAAGATCCAATTGAATATACCAATCATCAAAGCCTTAATTCAAATTACATATTACCTAAAATATCTTACAAAAATTATTTCAAACAAAAATTCACTTGAAGAATTTTCCACATACAACTTCACTAAAGAGTGTAGTACTGTGTTCCAAAATAGAATACCTCCAAAACTCAATGTCTCGGGTAGTTTTTTATTACCTACACACTAGGGAATAGTGATCATGTAAATTGTCTTTGTGACTTAGGTTCTATTATCAATATTCTCTCATTATTACTATTTAAATCATTGAATTTGGGTGATCTTCAACCCACTATAGTCATCCTATAGTTAGATAACTGCTCATTCACACATCATGTGGGGAGGATAGATGACCTACTAGTTGGCGTTAGGGAGCTGTTTTTTCAAGCTGACTTCTTAGTCCTAGACAAAGAGTGTGACTAGAAGGTTCTCATCATTCTGTTTTGGCCCTTCTTGTACACTGGAGGATTAGTCATAGAGTTTTCTAATGGTCAACTTATTTTTAAAATTAGGGAACAATAAGATGAATTCAATGTGTTTAAAATGTTAATGGATCAATATTTTCTAAAAATTGTTATAAAATAGAGTCCTTGGAAGATAAAAATCAATTTGATCATTTAGAATATTCTTAAAATCAATCCTTTATGGATGAAATAAATCTGGAAGATGAAAATGGTGTTTTGCATGATGTTGAATCTACTCAAACTAAGAATCTGTAAAATCTTCCTGAACTGGACAGCAGTCCAGTTTCTTCTGTTATTGGAGATTCAACAACTTCTTCTAAAATTAAAAACTTTATAAGGGAACTTTAGGGTGATTCTACTGTCACCAACACTTCTAAAAAAATTTATTTAGTAGAGGGAGAGATGATTAATCAATTGTATGATAGTTATTTGATAAATATATTTAATTTTGATCTAGAATTTTATGGGAGTGAGCTATCCAATTTGGACAACATTGAGGAAAATATTAATTCTAGTTATGAAATTAAAAATATTTTAACATTTAAAACACCATACAAGAGACATGTTGAAGACATTGGTCCTCCAAGACCCAGGATGTCTTTTTCCAAGTGAAAAATCACCCACTCTAGAGGTAATACCACTCCTAGAACACCTGAAATATTAATTTTTGGGTTATAATTCTACACTTCTTGTAATAATTTCTGATGAGATAAAAGATAAAAAATAGGAATAATTGATATATGTTTTGAAAAAATTCAAATCTGTAATTGGTTTGACAATATATGATATTAAAGGTATTATCCCTTCATTCTACAAGAAAAAATTTCTTATAAGACCAGAGCATAACCCTAGAGTAGATTGTCAAATGATACTAAATCCTAATATAAAAGAAATTATTAGAGAGGAACTCATCAAACTGCTAGACACTAGAATTTTCTATCTTATCTCTGACAGTACTTGGGTTAATCTAGTCCTATTTCTCCCTAAGAAATTTGGTTTCACTGTAATAACCAATAATAAAAATGAAGTGATTAAAGTAATAAAATAAACCAAATGGAGAGTTTGTATTGATTATAGGAAGCTTAATTTTGCCACTAGGAATGCCCATTTTCCAATTACCTTCCTTGATCAAATGCTTGAGAGGATTTCTGGGAATGAATTCTTCTATTTTATTAATGTCTATTCTGGTTACAACTAGATTCCAGTATCTCGATAGGATTAGGAGAAAACTACCACCACATGCCCATTTGGTACATTTTCCAACCGGAGAATTCCCTTTGGTTTATGTGGTGCTTTAGAAACCTTTCAATGGTGTATTATGGCTATATTTTTTGATATGATCGAGAGGATCATTGAGGTTTTCACATATGATTTTTCCATTATTGGTAGCACATTTTATACTTTTTAGAAAATTTAGAATTGGTGTTAGAGAGATGTTTAGAGACCAACCTAGTTCTTAACTAGCAAAAATTTCATTTCATGTTAACTAAAGTAATAGTGCTAGGATATAAGGTGTCTAAGAGGAGTCTAGAGGTTGACACTACCAAAATAGAAGTAATTCAAAAACGTCCACCTCCTGAAAATATCAAGGGTGTTATAAATTTCTTAGGGAATGTTGTTTTTTACTGTAGGTTTATAAAATAATTTTCCAAAATAACTAAGACCTTGTTTTCTTTACTGGTTAAACATGTACCTTTTATTTTTTATCAAAAATGTCTTGAATCGTTTAATATGATAAATGAAAAACTCACTTCAATCATTACTTCTCTTTATTAGAACCTTTTGAACTAGTGTCTGATGCAAGTGATATGGTTGTTGGAGATTTCTTAGGATAAAGGAGAGATAAGAAATTTCATATGGTCCATTATGTTGGCATAATACTGGATGAGGCACAAATGAATTATACCACTATAGAGAAGGAGTTGTTAGTTTTTGTGTTTTCACTTGAGAAATTTAGACAGTATCTTTTAGGTTCCAAAGTTATAATCTTCATAGATCATTCTTACCTAAAGTACTTATTGTCTAATAATGAATACAAAACTAGTCCTATTATATTGACTCTTTTGTTTCAAGAGTTTGACATGGAAATTAGATACAAACACGGAGCTATGAATTTAGTTTCTGACCACCTTTTTAGGCTTCATAACACCCATTGTGAAGATCCAAGGGAGATAAATTTTACCATTTCTGATGATAAGTTTCTCACTGTCACTATTAGTCCATCTACTTGGTTTGTAGACTTTTCCAATTTTCTGCTAGCAAGTGTCATTCCTAAGGACTTTTCAACTAACCAAAGAAAGAAACTCAATTTAGAACTTAAGTACTATCATTGGGATGAATCCTTGTCATTTAGGAGATTCTCTACTGGGATTTTAAGGAGTGTTCTAGAAGAGGAGATGTTGCTTATACTAGAAAGTTTCCACTCCTCACCTTGGGGAGGACGTCATTGGAGAGAGGACATCCCAAAAATTCCTTCAATCAATATTTTATTGTCCCACCTTATTAAAGTATGCAAGGAGTTTTTTTTTAGGTTTTGATATATTCCAAAGGCTGGGAAATGTTGGAAGGAAGTAGGATCTATCATAGAAATGTATTTTAGAAGTTGAAATTTCTTATGTTTGGGGATTATATTTTATGGGACCATTTATATCATATCATGGGAATGAGTATATCTTAGTCGTTGTTGATTATGTGTTTAAGTCGATTGAGGTAGTAGCATTTCCCAACAATCAGGCTAGTAGTGTCATTAAGTTTATAAAAAGGAATGTCTTTTCATGATTTGGGGTGCCAATATCCTTCATAACTGATAATGTAACCCACTTTAAAAAACAAAAATTTAAGGCTTTAAGGGAGAAATATGGTTTTACCTATAAAACTAGAACTACCTACCATCCACATTCTAGCGGACTCGTAGAAATATCAAATAGGTATTATAAACATATTCTAGAAAAAAATGTTTCAAACACTAGGAAAGACTTGTCTATGAAATTAGATGAGCCTTTGTGGGCCTATAGAAGAGCTTTCAAAACCCCAAATATTATGTCTCTATTCAGGCTATTATTTGGGAAATGTTTTCATTTTCCATTGGAGTTGTAGCATAAGTCATTTTGGAAAGTTAAGGATTTAAATATTGATTTTAAGAGTGATAGAGAGAGGAGGCTTCTTGATCTGAGTGAGTTAGATGAGATAATGAGATTATATTATTATAACTCTATGATGTACAAAGATAGGTCCAAAGTTTTTCATGATTATTTCATTCAAAACAGGCAACTCAAACCTAGACAAAAAGTCCTTCTCTTTAATTCCAAACTTAAACTCTTTCTTGGTAAACTAAAATCTAAGTGGTCTGGACCTTTTATGATTTTTATAGTGATATATAATAGAGATATTGATATTATTGGAAAGGAAAACAATATATTTCTTGTGTATGGGAAAAGAGACAAACTCTTTTTTGAAGGGAAGGAAAGGGCTTGGCTTCCATCAATATTCTTAAGAACTGGTTCTCAGGTAAGTCTAACTGAAGACTTAAAACTTAGTGCTTTATGGGAGTCAACTTGTGGTTTTTCTTTGTCTTTAATTTTGTTCTTGATTTGTTTTGAATAAAATGTCACTTTATCTGTCTTATATTCATTTCATGTTGGTTATTTGTTATTTTATCTCCTAGTCTTTCAATTTTGAAAAGGTTTATATTGTGGATTAATAGAGGATCAGAGTTATCTTAACACTTAAAAACATAAGAAACCACTGGTGGAGCAAAAATGGATAAAATATAATCATGTAGTTTCTATATTTTCATTTCTCCATTAATTTTCTACTAATATTTATTTTTTTCTTGTTGTTTTACTACTGCTGTAACCTATACTGCTTTTATTTTTTACTAGAAATCATTGCAACAAGTGCTTATCTACTAAAAATTTTTATTCAATGCTTTATTCACTCTTTTAAATTCACTTACTTTATTAAATTAAGTGTGGGGAGATAATTGCAGGCTAGATATTTGTTTTTAATTGAATATGAATGGATTTTTCTATATTTTCTTGGTGTTTAGCATACATGTTTCTATTCTACTGCACATTTGTTTGAATAAATTTTTTGAAATTTCTTACACCCTTCTCACAATGTACATCAATGTTTTACATGCTACTGCTTTTAGCTTAATTGAAAAAATATTATCAATTTCTTAAATGAAAATGCATGTGATCTATTTTAATATATTTATTATAGAAAACAACATACTTTTGAACTGCATTGTGACCCATGAACATGTCATCAAATTGATAAATTTCAAAAAAATTGAGCTTTAATATTCAAATTACTTTTATCCACCTTTGAATTCAACATTAGGGAAAAATTTGGGTTTTAATTATGGGGGATAGGGTCATCATATTTTTTAAGATTATCTATACTTTAATGTAATCCCATCAAATCCCTCTAGCCTTTTAATTTTTTTTAAAGGAAATTTATTTTTTCAAAATTCTTTTTCAATTGTAGGGTCTTTAGTCTTAATTCAACATTTAAAATTAGCCTTTCCTAAGTAATATTACTTACTAATAGTTAATAGTTTTTTTGAATCTGAAATTTTTGAGGATGAATGATTTCTTAGTGAAGTTTTATTTTGATTTTATGAATATTCTATTTAAAAACTAAGTTTGAGAGTGATATAGGATACTTTTTTGGATTTATGGTCCTAACCTTAGGGAAGTAAAAGTTTGAACTTCATACAAGGAGACACACTTTTTAGTTGTTATAAAACAAACAAAGAATCTTATTGAATCAATTTAAATGGAAGTTATATAGTCTTTTTAAACATAAGTAAAATGGGCATTTGGTAACCCACAGTGAACATCTAAGACACTAGGAACTAAGTGTGTGTGAGTAATACCTCTTTATAATTATAATAAGTGCATATTGATAGTGTTAATCACAAGTTACATGGCTGGGTAAAATTCAAAAAAGGTGCCTAGTTATAAAAAAATAAGTTCATTTAGGTGAGGAGAATTTTTAACACTAGATGAAGAAGAAAACAATTGATTTATATGAAAATAATTTAAGTTGTATCAATAAGGAGATTCAAAAAAAATTAATTGAACTTCTCTTTTTGAAACTTAGGAGAAATTAAAAGAATACCTTTTGTTAAGTTTCTAATTCCACTTATATTTAACCTATTATCACTATTAGACTTAGAACTTGGATTTGAATTTATGTAATTCTTTACGTGACCTCATATATGAAGAAATACATCCTCAAAAGTGAATGATTATTTCTTCTTCTAATCTTCTAGTGGAATTTAAAATAATTCAGGACCTCATTTAATTAATTCATTTGAAAGGCCTAAATCTGATTTTATGTTCCTATGATTTTCAATACCTTTGCATGCTTCTTTTTTAGCTGAATGTTAAAAAAATATATCTCTATTTTTCAAAATGATAAAAATAATGGTATTAATGAGGACAATTATTGACTAAGTGTGGGGTAATTTGATGTAGTCTTTAAATCACTTTATTTCCCACATCATTTGTTAAGGTTTTTAATCATTTAATTAATTATTTTTGGTTTTTTTTAATAATTTCACTTTTATAATTTTAGTGTTTAATTCCTTAATTAATTAATTATTATAATTATTTTTTTATTTTTAGTTTTTAATGTTATTAGTTTTTTCTTTCTAAATTTTATGGGCATTAATTCTATAACTACTTTTTAAATTTTAATTTTGTTCGTTCTTTTAATTTTATGTCATGCTTGTTTTTATTAACCAATAAATTAATAAATTTATTCTCATTTAATTAACTTAAACTTTAATTTAAATATAAATCTTTTAATTTCTATTATTAATTCACTTAACTTTAATTAATCAATTTTAATATTTAATGTGATTTTAAATTTTAATTTAATTTGAATGTTTTATTTTAACTTAATTTTTTAGTATCGAATCATTTATTTGTTTTGGTTAATAATTTTAGTAATTTTTTAATTTATGTTTAGTTTTAAATATTTAGAATTATGTTGTATAATTAATTAATCAATCAATTTTTTTCATTTTTTTATCAATTCAAATTTTTAATTATAATAATATTTAAATAATTAATTGATTTTGTTTTTATTAATCTTTATATTTAACTTTGTTTTGATTTTATTAATATTAATTTATTATATTTAAATTTCATTTAACTTTATGTTTTTATTTTTTTCATGTAGTAAAAATAAGACATTGTCAACCCCTTTTCCAATTCTTCATTTTCACACCACCACCAGCGTGACACCGCTGTGTCCAAGGCTGACACACTACCAGACAGTTCCTTTGTGACACCACCAGCTTCGGGAGACACTACTAGGATACTTTCCTCTTCTCACCATCATAGTGAGACACCTCCAGCCTATAGAAGTGTCTCGATACACCACCACTCCATGACATACCACCAGGATCTCTTGTGATTCATCATTACAAGGACTCACCACCACTGCCAGAAACTTCACACAATCTTTTCGACACACCTCCATCCTCAATTTTTCATACTGCTAGAAACTTCATGCTAGTATCTTCCAGCCAGACATTGTCACATTCTTCATAACACCAAATAAATGAAACTCACAGACTTCCTGCATGAGACACCACTAGATTCAACGGTGCCTCCTCACACCGCCCCAGAGTTGGCCACCGTGAGTCGATCTCCTCTTTGTTCCAGATCTGAACTCGGGATCCACTAACGTCACTGATACTTAGAGGAGCCTGATCCAAAGCAATTACTTGCCACTAAGAAGGGTTGTTGTTGCGAACTGCCATCGCTATCAAATACTTAGAAACTCGCACCACCAAATCTCGACCGAGATCTAAAATCTTAATCCATCCACCATTGATATGTCATCACCACCTGAAGGGGGTTCCAACACCATTGCCTGATGAAGTTAGAACCACCATGGAGGAGCGTTGTCGATGGTCGAAGTCATTGACGCGCCATCTGAGGTCGAGGTTGCGGACATTGTGGAGAAGGAGGTCGAGTCGGCTTCTCGAGAAAAAAACACCCCCACCCCCACGAGCAATTCTAGATAATGGGAGGGAATAAAAAAGAAAATGATAAAAATAAATTAAAACATAATAAAAATAAAAAAAATTAAACCAAATTTATAATTATATAAAACAATAAATAAAATTAAACTAATAATATAATAAATTAAATTAAATTATGTAATTAATTAGCTTAATTGATTAAATTTAAATTAGCAATCTTAATAATTTAATATTCATATTAATATAATAATTATTATTATAATTGAACTTAATAAATTTATAAATTTAATAATAAAAAAATTAAATGAAATAAATATTATAATAAAATTATTTAATTAATTAATCATTGAAAAATAATTAATTTGATTATATATTATAAATATACTAAAAATATTAACTTTAGTAAAAATTTAATAATTTAATAATAATAATTAATTAATATTTTAAATTAATTAATTAAAATATTAATCAACTAAAATAATAATCAAAAAATTAATAATAATACCAATTAATTTTATAAATTAATATTTACACTAATATGATATTAATTAATTAAATAAGTTAGTATTTTTATATTAAAAGTTAAATATTTAATAAATTATTTAATTACTATTTGTTTTTAACCTGTAGATCCCACCCTAAATTCTATAGAGGTTCATCCCAACCATCTGTTTGGTGTTCGGTTAGAATTGCATTGATAAAGTCACATACACTGAAATCAAGCCGAAGGACTACAATAGGTGTTCGGTGGTTTCAAGTACACCAAAGTTAAGTTAGTGAAAAATTTGGTAACCAATAGTATGAGAGAAGAGGATTTAAAAAGTTAAGCATTATTAGGGATTAAAGAGGATTGATTCATTCAATTCATGCAAAACATTTTGTAGACAAGGAGAGCACAAGCGAGAGAAGGAGCATAGAAGCAGCATTATTGTTCTTAGGGGAGATCTCTTATCTCCTATTATTATTTCTCTCTATTATGTGAATTTTTGTGATTGCATTTTCTTTTGAGTTCAATATGACTGTAAGATAAACAGCTTCTTTTTCAATCTATTTTTAATCTGCTGTTCATTTCTTTCTTTTCATCAAATCATTATTTAACAATGAATTCAAAATTAATCAGTGAGATCAATTTTGAATTCATTAATATTGTTTCATGAATATTTTTCTAAATTTCAGAAATTCAATATCAATCAGTGATATTTATCTTGATTTTATTTATTTAAATCCTTAATTTCAAATCTTGAGATATTATGGTGAATTTTATTCCTTGAATTCCTTACAATTTTCATTACAGTTGATGAATCGTGGAGTGGAGAACTCCAAGATTTCATTTTCTGTTCATTTTATCTTCTAGATAGGAAGATTACGCCAATATTTTTCTAATTTCATAAAATAATAAATTTTTTTCGAAGAAGATATCTTTTTAGAACAATAAAGTTAGAATTCCCTAGAAATTTATTCTTGGTCAGTTTTAACTCAAACTCTTCCCCTATTTACATTTATTGTTTTATCTGTTAGTTTATCATAGCTCCATTTATATCCTAGTTCAAAAGAAAATATCATTTTTTTCATCATACTGTCTTCATCAAAATAAAAAAAATAGTAAAAAGGAAAAAAGGATTTTACCCACTATCTTCAACAGTGGGACCTCTTTTGAAAATTTTAGGTAGTTCAACCTTACTTGTATGTTTGGCCCTACTTACCACTAAATTTTAGTATTATGTTATATAAATTTTAAAACTTTGGCATGTATCCAATGATGTTTCTTGTCACTTATTATTATAAACTGTTTTTTTCTATTTCTTAAAAGGAATTGAAATATACTATGTAATATGTCATACAAGATATGAATTAAACTAACAACACTTTATTAATTCATGTTAAAAAATTACAAAAAAACACATGAAACTAAGTATTATACACCATGGATTATTACTCACCATGGATTATTACAACCTTTAAAATTGAATGAATTAAAAGGTGAAAATAAATATAAAATAATAAAATCTTCATCACTAGGAGATCTCCTGGATAATCTTCACCTCTAAGGATCACCAATAGACAAATAAGATTTATAATGAGTAAGAACAACATAAAAGTATAAATCATATTCTCAGATCTAAAATTAAAACAATTGAAATGATAAGTCTGACTTAATAATTGTGAATGGAATGAATGATTTTAGTATGGATATATATAGGAATGAAATCTATATTTTGGAAATATTATCATTGGAAATATATTCATTGGATATACATACTTATGTATATACGTACGTACGTACGTACGTACATACGTACGTATGTATGTATGTATGTATGTATGTATGTATGTATGTATGTATGTATGTATGTATGTATGTATGTATGTATGTATGTATGTATGTATGTATGTATGTATGTATGTATGTATGTATGTATGTATGTATGTATGTATGTATGTATGTATGTATGTATGTATGTATGTATGTAGTAATGTATGTATAGATATATATATCCAATAGGTATGCTGATGTCAAGTATTTTTAGTAGAAAATTTAAAATAATAAAATTCATTAATAATAAATAATTAAATAAAAATATTAAGAGACCACTTTTGTATGGGTTGTATTTTTTTCAATAGTTGTTATTAGTTGTAAATAATTGAAAATGAAATAGAAATATTTTCATTCATTTTAATATGTTGAATAAGTTAGAAGGAAATAAGTTTCTAGAAGTTAAATATCCAATATATCCAAGATTGATATAAAAGTGAATATAGCTTGGATGAATTGATAAATAAATAGGTACTCAAGTTTTATTATCTTAAGGAATCTCTTTTTAAGACTTAAAGTTTATAATTTTGACTATTATTTCAATATTATTAATGTATATAACATGCGTCACTAATTTATTTAACCTGAATCATTGTTTATAATAATGAAGGAAATTTGGAGAAATATGATTGGATAGTGAAGAGATCTTTAGAATTGATATTTCAAAAGAAAGAGGATAAATATGAAGACCCTGAAAAATAATATTTTTCAAAAAGGAAGAATAAGGTAGTTATGCATGAATTTTATGGATGAGTCAATGCATTGTAAATTCATGAGATATCATATTTTTCATGATGTTTTTTTGAAAAATTAGTTTGGAATTTATGGAATATTTCACTTAGATATATTATAAATATTGAGAGAAAAATTATTTGTCCATAGCTAACTAGTTATGATAGCTCAACCTTGCATTTGTGGGAATAAGGATCTACCATGCATGGGATCCATCTAGGCCATCAAGCATGGTGGAAGAGGATATTGGTCTTGAATAGTGACCTTATAGTGTTCCAATGATTATTTGTGGATGCATAGCACCCATAGGGTGCATGAAGTGGTGTGTATGGGAGGTGAGTGGGTTGGCCCACCCCATGTAGTGTGTGATGTGTTTTGGGCACCGACCTCGGTGCCGACTTGAGAGGTAGTGGGAATGGATTGGTTTATTAAGCATGTATCAAATGAGTGAAAGATAAATGTGGTTTGGTAAAGCACAAGGTTACTATTCCCTAATTTAAAAACTTACGCATAGAACATGAACAATATGATCAAGCTTATTCTAGCCATCTGATCAGCTGCAACAGTCGTCTTCAACCTCGGCTCTCATCTGAGAGTTCCAGTATGTTGGAGTTCTTGAAATGCCATGAATGCCATTATCAATCCATGATAAAATGGAAAATATTTTGATATGATAATATACTAAACCATATTTCATTATTATAAGAGGAGTATTCATGAATTTTCAAAAATACATATCTTCTATCGATAATGAACTGTAGTTTTTAAGGATGATATGAATTATATAATGGAGATCATGAATCCAAAATTCATTAATGATTTTATATTATAAAATGTTCATGTGATTTTTTTTATATTTATGTGAGGAATTGTCTTATAAAAAGATAATCCTTAAAACTTGGTTCTACATAGTATAAATGAAAAGGAAATCCACACTGAGATTTTTGAGTGTTTAAAATATCAGCATCTCGGAACTATAACATGGAAAAAAATTTAAAGGCTAAGTCAGTGGATTAATGAAGGAAAATTGGTGTGTCCTCACCTATAAATATCAAATCCCTAACACCATGAAACATTTCTTCCACTTTTGATTTCAAATAGATCTCCTTTTTATAAAAAAAATAGAGTATACCTTTTCATTATTTGCATGAAGAGGAAAAGAGTTTCGTGGTCCACATAGCTACACAACAAAGTGGATTTTCATGCACTACTTGTGTGAGGAAGAACAGTACTATTCTATCATGATTTGTTTTATCCTTCATGATTTCATGATGATATATTTGGTAAACCAATGGTAGTGATACTATTTCACTAAGTTACACAAATATAGTGTTCTACATATAAAACCTTATGTGAAGAATACACATCATAATATATTATGTTGTGTGAAGAATGATGGATGGGTTTTGAAATATTGATACTTTAAAGAGGTTAATATTCAAGTGTAAAGTGATATCCTAACACTTTTTTTATGTGAAATAAGATGAAGTCACGTTAAACTTCTATACAATACAATTGTGTGAAGAAGTAGAACCCATGATTCTTATTCACAGAGAGGAAAGGAAGACGTACATGTGCATTGGTTCATGAAAAAAAACTAATATTATATGAATAGTAACCATGTTTCATAAAAAAATCAATTAAAATTAATTATGAAAATATTTTCATGAGGTAAAAGATAACATACATTCTAAAAATAATAGATGAAAGTTTTATATTTCATGTGATGACTCAAGAATATAAGAATCAAGAGATAAAATTGCAATTTTTCATCTTATGTATCGAATATTGAGAACCTGGCACTTCAATTTAATATCTCATTTTGTTTGTTAAAGACCAAAAGTATAATAAGATAACTATAGTGATATTTATATGAACATTCATTATTTTGATAATCACAAAGGATGTTTTTTATTCTAGTAAGACTTACAGAAAAGGGATTGGAAGTACAGGTACAAGATTGAGAAGAAGTTATTGAACGATGTAGTTTCACTAGATGGAGAGGTATGGAATGATAAATAAAAATCAAGTACTATGAATATTTTTTTACATATAAATAATAATAAGAATAATAATAAATAGAAGCCTTTAATTTTCAACTATATAGAATAAGAAGATTTACTTATTTGATTCAGTGCACGTAAGAATATAGGGAAGAGAATAACCAAGTAGCACTATGACATCCAATAGAATTATCATATGGTGGAAGAGTTTATTTTTATTACAAATTACCTTAAAATTAAGGTGAATAATATCTTTATAGGTAGTATAAATAACTTGAAATTATATAAAAGTTGGATGGGGTTTTCTCCAGTCCAAGGAAGATGATCTTTTCCACCCCCCCCCCCCCCCCCTATAAAGTGTAAGGACTCCCACTTGGATAAGGATTGGCTTCTTAAAAAAACACTATAAATTCTATCTCATAATAGTGAATAATATTTTTACTGGTTATCACCACACACGTCAAGAACTGGATTCTCTTATTGAGTAGTGAACCTTGTAAAAATATCATGTTCCATATTTTACATGATTTCATAAAATTACATGAGATAAAGAAAAGAGAATAGTATAATCAATATCCTAATAGTTCTAAGAGATAGAGGGATAAAAATTTATAAAAGGTAAAAAAAGTTCCCAACACTTATTCACCCTCTCCCCCCAAAATGTTGAGTATATCCCTAAGTGGTCCTCTCAATTTGAATTAGAGGAAAGGGTCACCTATATTGGACTCTTTATATTGTAGTTATTCTCTTTTAAAGATTTTAGTTTCTTTACTTTATTAACAATGAAGTGATTTTTTTGTGAATATTAATTTATCTCTAAGAAGAATTCTATTTCTACCTAGACAATAATAAAAAAGAGAAATAATTAGAAAAGAAAATTGAAGAAGCTTTCCCTCTTATATAAAGAAGACTAAGTATCATTGTCTCCATGACTTGATAACAATGAAGATAAATCATTCTTAGAAAGTAAATAAAAGGTTGAATATGTTCCCACTAAGGATAAGGATAACATTCCTACCTCATGTGATCGTGAGGTATATGAAAATTCTTTTAAAAAATATCCCCAAGAAAAATATCTTATTATAAGTGGTGAGGATGATTTATATAAAACTTCTCAAGATATATTAGATGATATATTAAGAGATATTATAAACTATTCCCATGTAGAAATAGACTCTCTTGTTTGTGGAGTATTTCAAAGTATGTATAAATAAATCACCCATCTGAAAGAAGAGTCATATAAAATGGAAAGGGATTTACAAGAAACAATTCTAGAATATTTAATATTATCTTAACATATGGGATACTTTGAATCAACAAAGATGAATCTTGAAATAATTCCCACAAAATGTCTCAAATAATTTGATGATAAATAAGGATACAAAAAGTCTCTAAAATGAAATATCCATGCACTTGAAAAATATTTGAAAAGTATAATTGATGTTACAAATTTTTAATTAGAATAAAAGTTCAATAATATCATAGAAATTGGATCATTATTATGAAACAAAGTTGAGATTCATGAAGAGGAAGTTGAAATAATGAAGAAGGTTTTTGAAGAGAAGATGATTATGATTGAATATCAAAAAATAATACTCAAAATGAAATATCTAGAATTGTAAGTTCATTTGATCAATCATGATAATAAACATATTGTGACTTCACAAAATAAGGAGATAGTTTTTGTTGCTGCTTAAAACTCAGTGGAGGATTTTAAGTTTAAACGACCCCCAACATGTGATAATAAAATCATGAATTCATTAAATTATTTATCTCAAGTAGATATGAAAATATAGGTACTATCCATACCATCTTTTAATAATGATTCTAAATATATTATAATGAATAGTAAATTTTAGAAAACAAAATCTGTATAATTATAGATGAATATATGGGATGATAATTCTACCACCAAGACTATGGTAGATAGGAAAAAGAGTTTGGAATTTGGTTCTCCAGGAAGAACCCAAAACCTATGAAGAAGACCCAAAAACTATAGATATAGGAAATAATAAGATCAGAATTTGTGGGTTAATTTTCATGTTGCAACATATTCATAAATTTTGTATTATATTTTTGGTATAATCCTTTTAATTAAAAATAATAAATGAATCCCATATCAAGGGTAGAAAGAAATATATTAATAAGAAACAACCATATGTTAAGAAAAATAAAAAAACATCCAATAAATTTTAAAATTTTGAAAATATATTTTATGTATGTAATGTAAGTGGTCCCAAGGCTATTATATGCTCATCTTGACATATATAAAAATATGATAAGAAAATAAGACCACAAAAGTTGGTTAAGAAAGAAGAAGAATCCTCAGTAAGAAAGAACAAGAATTTTGAAAACAAAAATTCTCCCAAAATGATTTCAAGTAATAAAAGTTACAAGACCATGGATTCCAAATCCAATAAGTTTAAGAAAATTTCACAATCTAAAATAACTACTAAAATGGATGGCACTCAGAAGAATCCATGTGAAATATCCAAACATTCTTCCAATTTTTTTTATGAGATGTTATTTATCGAGCTAAAATATTTAGAAAGAATATGGAAAATATAAGAAGTGTAGTCCAATATAGTTAAGAAGTAAAGTAAAATATTCCATATTAAGATGAATAATTTATTTGTGTGAGGTGAATCATTGGCTGGAAATACTCTTAAAAATTGTTCTATAATAATTCCAATACAAGAAGAATTATTTAAAAATATAAAAGTTACACTAGACGATACCAGTGCATTAAAAGATATTAAATAATGAATATTCACACACAAATAAATTGGATAAGTGATAATATACATGAAAAACCAATAAAAATTAAAGTCTATATGTGAAATCATGAAGAATGGGGGAAATGGGGAAACTTGGTTAAGAAAAAAATCTCAACCTTTATTTTCACATTAAGAAGAAATTAGGATCCACCTTATTCCATTAATATTTTTATATTGTATTTGTATTTATAATGTAAGGAATTGAATTTGAAGAATTTTCTTAGAAGTAGAACCTAATAAGTAGTGAGTGTTGTCAATTATTGATAGAAAATATGAAGAATTTATCATCCTTGAATGATTCCTCAATTGGTATTCAAAAAAAATATGAAAGAGGGTTATAATTTATGAAGTTTAAGATTGTGTTCTCATATCCTGGAAAATAAAGATAAATAAAATAACATCTTGGTTTGATCTTGTTTTGGTTTCCTAAAAAAAATATTAAATAAGGTCATCATTGGTGAAGTCATGTAAGTTGTAAAATCTAAAAATTCATAAGTTGAAGATTTATTTTGGTGTATTATCCAAATTATAAAACCTTGAAATCCATTATTGAATATATCCAATATTATGAATATTTTACAGAGTGTTTCCCTTGAGGGAGATACAAATTAAGAAAGATGAAGTTATTGTTAGAATTGTGTTTCAATTGGTATCAAATCTAGATTTTATATAATTTTATTTAAGATAATTTCATTAGAAATTCTATTTTTTTCTTTATCTCTCATCCTTGGATAAAAAATAAAAATAAATTAACACAAAGGGGTATTAATTTAATTAATCAATGACATATGAGTAATGGAAGTATGGAAGTGCTCTAAGTATTCTTATCATTATTATTGCACTTGAATGTTTTGATTTGTTTGTTGAAGTTAGTTAAAGAGTTTCAGGTTGATCTGTATTAAAAAAGTTTCATATCTCATTTAGTTATCTTCAACCTTGAATAAATGTATAAATCTATTAAATTCAATTATATGAGTTCTAATTTCATGAGGTATCAATATCCGTTGGTAAAGGACAGCTTCATTACTAAAATAAATTCCCCCTGTTTTCTAAACCAATCATGGATCACATTCACATAGAGTGAAATAATGTATTAAACATTTCTTAAGTATGGAATGATACCATTTTCCCATAAACTTTGTATTTCTTTTCAATAAGGGGGAGATAAATCAAAAAGAAATTTTGGAAAAGTGAAGGGGAGAGATTCACATATTGAAATATTAATTTAGAAATAACTTTGAAGGTATTTCCAATAAATACAAAGGGGGATATTAAAGATCCCACTTTGTATATGAGTTTTATTTTTCTTCATTGGTTTTTATTGGTTTTCAACGGTGGTCAATCAAATACAAATATTTCATTGATGTCAATATGTTAAATAAGTTCGAAAGAAATATGTTGTTGGAATAGAAATTTCTAAGATATCTAAACTTGGTATCAAAGTGAATATAACTTGGGTAAATAGATGAAGAAGAAGGTAATAAAGTCCTAATAACTTAAAGAAGTTATTTTTAATAATTTTAGTTTATAAGCCTGATGATTATTTAATTTTTATTAATTTTTGTATCATGTTTCAATAAGTGCTTGGACATGAAACATTATTTATAATAATAAAGAATATGTGGAGAAATATTTTCAGATAATGAAGATCTCTTTGGAGTTGATAATCTAAAATTAAAAGAGGATAAATATCAAGATCATGAAAAATAATTATTTTCATGAGGGAAGAATAATATAGCCATAAATTAATTTTAAGGATGAGGCTATGTATTGTAAAGGAAAGAGATATCATATTTTTATGATGTTTTTTTGAGATATTGGTTTGAAATATATGGAATATTTCACTTAGATATAATCTAAGTATTGATTAAAAAAATTATCCATCTATAGCCAACCAGCTTGGCTAGCTCAATCATGCGCTTGTAGGATCAAGGCTCTACCATGCATGGGATCCAATCAGGAAATCCCACACGGCGTAAGAGTAAAGTGGGTTTTCATAGTTCCCACATGGTGTGACAAGGGTTATTTGTTAATACAGATCACCCAAAAGGTGTGTTCAGTGGCGTGCATGGGGGTGAGTGGGTTGGACCACCCCATGTGGCATATGATGTGTTTTGGGTTCCAACCCTGGTGCTGGATTGAGAGGCAATGTAAATGGATTGGTTTATTAATCATGACTCAAATGGGTGGGAGATTTATAGAGGAAAAAATTACATGGTTATTTTTCTCACATTTAAAAACATATAAATAGAACATGAAACATGATATCATGCTGATCCTGGCCATACAATTAGTTGTAACTGTTGTCTTTAACCTCAGCTCTCGCCCAATATTTTTAGTACATCCAAGTTCTTGAAATGTCACAAACTCAATTATTGAGACTTTATTTAATATATAATATATTGATATTATGATACATTATACCATCTTTCATGATGCTATGATTTTCATGAATATGTTTTCACAAAGACATATCTTTTGTTGATGAAGAATAGAAGTTGTTGAGGATGATACAAATTATAGCAAGGTGTTCATGCATCCAAAATGAATAAATAAATTAAAATTTTAAAAGGTGTAGGTGATTATTCTTAAATTCATGTGAGTTGTTGTAGAATAATTAGAGAGGCCTTAAAACTCATCTTCACGTAGTGAAAAGAAGAATTAAATATGTGCTGATATCTTCGGGTGTTTAAAAATCACCATCTCTGGGATTTGACATGGAATATTTTTTAGAGTATAATATGGTGTTGGAATAAAGGGAAAATGGCATGTACTCAACAATAAATATTAATTCCCCAATGCCAATAAATGTTACCTCCCCTCAATATTTTTAAGATATCTCAAATTCTTCAAAAAAAACAGAGTATATATGTGCATTATTTTACATGAAGAGGAAAATATTTCCACAAACCTATCAGGTACATAGAGAATGGGAGTTCCACACACTTCTTTTGAAATAAGAATAGTACCATGTTGTCATGTTCTATTTCATCCATCACTAATGAATGATGATATATTCTATAAAGTAGAGGTAGTGAGACTATTTCACTAAGTTATCTGAATATATTGTTCCACATATAAAACCTTCCATGAAGAATACATATCATGAACTATTGTTTTTAACAAATAAATATGAATGGTTACCACAATATTGATGCTTTTTAAATGTGAAGAAGAAAATAGGTAGTGATCCCCTTACACTCGTTTTGAGAAAAAGAAGAGGAAGTTGTGTAAAACATAAGTGTGATACACTTGTGTGAAGGAGTATAACTTGTGTTCCATGTTCTCATGATGTAAAGGAATAAGAAATTTTTCACTGGTTCATAAAAAACTAATATTATATGCACAATAACTATGTTGCATGAAGGAATATATGTGCAGTAATCATGAAAATATTTTTATAATGTAAAATATAACATAAATGCATAAAATAATAGTTGAAAAATTTATATTTCATGTGATGAATCAAGCATACAAGAATAAAGTGATAAAATTACAATTGTTTATCCTTTTTATCAAAGATTTTGAATCTGAAATTATAATTTAATATCTCATGTTTTATGTAGAAGACCTAAAGAAGAAGAAGATAATTGTGATAGTGTTGAATTGAACATTCAATATTTTGATAATCAAAAATGAATTTTATGATTCTATAATGACTTGTGAAAGAAGGTGTTTGTCGTAAAAGTATGAAAATGATCATAAGTAATCATACGGGGTAGTTACACCATATGGATACATATCATAATATCATTAAGAAGAAAGTACAACTCATATTTTTTCATAGGAAGAAGAATAATAAGAAAGAGAATCTTTCAATTTTTTCTGGGTGGAATTAGAAGAGTTACTTGTACGTTGTGGTGCAAGTAATAATTGAGGGAATATAATGAAAAACAAATACTATGACATCCAAAAAAATCAACTTTTGGAATACTTTATTATAGTTACAATGTACTTTACAAAGAAGGTGAATATTTTCTTTAGAATTAGTATAAAGAACCAATAATGAGCTGCAAGTTGGATGAGTTTTTGGTCAATCTAAGGAAGAGGATTGTTTCCATCCCCCTCATAAAGTGTAGTGAATCACACTTGGATAAAGATTATCTTCTAGAAAAACCAATATAACTAGTTTCTTATTATAGTAGAGAATCTATGTGTTGGTCATCACCATACACGATAAAGACTAAATGCTCTCTTTTTTTAAAACAAGTTAGGGGAAACCGCCTTTTTATTAAATGAAAATTCCTTTCCTTTTTCTTGGGGATATAGATTCCATTACATAAAATTTGGACTCCCAAGACCCATAGCCCAATTACCTGATCAAAAACCCAACTGTAACATGCCTATATGAAGAGTGTAGGATCCACTCATGCACCCCCCAGCATGTCAAACTGCCATACACCATCTTCCCATTGGATTCACTGCCACAGTCACCACCATCAAGGGTCATCATCACCCCCCACCCCACACACACACACACACCCAACACACCTCTATAGAGGACGCCACCACCGTCTCCTATGATTTCAACCATTGTTGATACCATTATTGAGGGTCATCACCCCCTAGTGCTCCACACATGCCTCATCGAAGGATGTCTCCACTATCATCATGTCATTGCTAAGGATCGACACCCCCCCCCCCCCCGTCATGCCTAATTGGAGGACTCTACCACAATTATCAGGTAGATGATTGACACCCCTATGCTCCACCCACTTTTCCATCAATGGAGCCCCATTCCCCCTTTTATGCTGCTGACCAGCATGAAACCACTACCCTATAATAGGGATAATAAGGGATCAAACCCCCAATTAATGCATTCTAATGGGGTGACTTAACCACAAGGAAAAAACCTAAATGCACTATCTATCATATTGAGTAGTGGGCCTTGTAAATATATCATGTTCTATATTTTCAATGTTTTCATATACCTGCATACGATAAGGAAAACATAATAGAAGAATCAAGATCCTAACGAGTTTAAAAGATAAATGGATAAAAATTTATAAATGTTGAAAACGTTTCTAACACTGATTCATCCCCCCCCCCCCAGTGTTGAGTATATCCCAAATTGTCCCCCTCAAAATATAATATTAAAATATTTTATATATATATATATATCCATGTAATGTATTAAAAGGGGTCTCTCGCCACCCCTTCAAGACCACTCACAAATTTCATTTTCCTCTTGAGGCTATACCCTTTTTAATTCCCACATAATTCTTTTCTACTTCCTTTAAAAAAAATTCACACTAATGTTTCCTACAACCTCTATTTCCAAGTAGTCCTCTAATGGAAAACTCAAGTTATCAACGTGTGAACTAATCTTTCCGGAATTTATTTCTTTTCAAGATTACTTTTACAAGCCTAATTTTTTTCATTCCAATATAATGAAATTAGTTTTTATTGTATGCTAATTTTAATTATTCCTATTTAAAAATCATTAACCTCTTTTCCCCTTTTCCATTAACAAAAATAAAAATTGCATTCATGTGTTTGTGCAGGCTATAGCCTCTATAATGTAACATCTAATTTTTTATTTCATTTAGTTTTTTTTTCTAAAATATATTAAAATATAATTAACCAAATTTAATATATATAAATAATTTCATTTTGATTATGTAATTAATATATTATTCTAAAATAAACCACTTTTATAACCATACTCATCCATTAATTATGGTATGCTCATGTTTGGGTCGGTCCAACCGCCTACCTGAGCAATCCTACAAAATAATACTATGGACAACTATGAGAACTTAATTACTAATAATATATGATAAAAATTTATAAATAATTATTTTATTTTGGTTTTCTAATGGTAAAATTAATATTAAAATCATTAATTAGGATAACAATGTTTGTTTGTTAAAAATCATCGAAACATGCTCATCACTAAGTTCATATTTAAGGATCATAACCAAAACTATAATAGAATGGATTTATAACATTATAAATTATTATAAATCATAAATTATAGTTTATTTTATGATTTTAGAATGATGAAATTTGGTAGAATAGTGAATAACAACATTTTAATTATGAAACTAGTTCAAAACAATTAAGATTACTCACACACGATATCGAAAATAGATAATAACTAACTAAAATACATATAGAGAATAATTATAAATGAATTTTATAAAAGGTTACATATGTGAATAAGTATTTTAAATATGTTACTAAGATATTAATTTTTTTTATACAAGGTATTTAAGTTCTTAATTGAATCTTGGGAATTAAGGTAAGGGGTTTTTTATCAAAAATTTAATATCTTACGACATATTTCATATTGAGAACCAAGATATATCTGATATAGTTTGATTAATAACTAATGGATTTATTTTACTATATTAATATAGTTATTGGAGTTTGAATATTTATTTAATGTTCTTTTTTTAAATGGCCTTTGATTTAAAGGATACCAAGAGTGGAAGAGTTTCTCACCATTATTTTCATACTTTGAGACTTTTACCATATCCACCACTTATTTTCTAATGTGTGGTGTATATAATTATGTGGATTTCATTTTATCAAGGTTTTTATGTGAATTAAAGTAATTATATATTTGTTTCAAGGATCTATTTAACAAGTATTTCAAATCAAAAGTTACCAAAGCTGTAATAGTTTCTTCTCTAATTTCACTTTCAAATTAATGTTTTTATTAAGAGATAATACATCCAGGGAATATTTATTCATTATAAAACCTGAATAATATTCTTTATCTATTCATTTTGTTTCACATGTCCCCTCAAAATTTCATTTCCCCTTGTCTCATATTTTACCAGAAGTGTTTCTTGTAAGTGAACTGACTCTGTCTCTTCTTATCGGTTGAAAACTTCCTTTTTTCATGTCTATATTCATTAGGATTATTTTATGAATGTCTTTATATAAGAATCAATAAAGTATTAAGGTAATTTTATACTATTATAAATTTCATTAAAAAAATTAGTGAAATTTTTAATGTTTTATATATGATTCATTTTCATCAAAGTTTGAAAAGAATCTATCTTTAATGCTTTCCAAGTGAACGCATATTTCCACCATTTTTACAATTTCTAGGAAACTTAATCACTATAAATAATTGGTTTCTAAATTAAATTCTAATTATATATGTTTTATAAAATATTTATTTTTAAAAATACATATTTTTAAAAGTTAAAGTATATTCCTTGTTTCTAATGTGATTTTTCTAATGCTCCAAAAAAAGTGTTTTTCACACACATCACCATATTTTGGAATATTTTATGATTAATCAAGGATATTATTAAAATTTTACCATAAATTTTTTTCTATAAAAGGATTATGAAATGTTATTATCTATAATAGGATTGATCCATCACTACATTTGTATTTCCTAACCATCCACTGTGCATAGGCATAATTTTCTCCCAATTATTTTCCTTTGTGAATATATTATTTTCCATTACCTTAACTGAAGGGTTCTCTCATAGACATCATACATCTATTTAATAGGTAGTTTATTAAATTAACCATATAGCCTTTATATATATGGTGTAAATAACATATGATTCATTGAATGTTGTTTACCTATAAAGTTACCTAATACCATTAAATACCCATTTATTTTACATGGGTTTATCATGTTATGATTACTAATGGAATTAGGAATGTTTTCTTTAAATGATTCCATTTGAAAGGGATATTAAACACATCTTATTTATGTGTATTATTTATTATATGATGAATGATTGATTTCAATTGGAACAAATAAGTATAGACGATGATGGGTGGGGTCTTATATCACCCTCCAAGGAATTGGTTAAGCTTTCATATCATATTAAATAATGAATTATTGTGTGAATGTGATGTGAAAAGATTTATTAACTATTTTTGTAAACCTGATATGGAAAGAATTGTTCAAAATTTTGTTGTGTATACATTATTTGGGAATTATTTCCCATAAATTTGTTGTTTTAACATGATTTGGAAATATTTGTTCACAAGATTGTTGTGTGAACGTAATGTGGGAATCTTTGTTCACAAGTGTTTTGTGTGAACATGATGTGGGAATATTTTTTAGAGTTTTTTTTGTGATTTTGATACAACTAGATTGGTTCACAAAATTATCTATACTTATGTTTGTGACATAATTCCTTATCATTATATGTTTTAATGTCCTAATATATTTTATATATTCCTACGATTATTCCCTCTGAATCATAGTTATTATATCACACTATTTTACCATGTAATATGTTTTTTCATTTGAGATTATATTCCCTTCAACCATGGATTGTGAAAAAAGTCTTATTTTTCCTTATTCTATTAAATAAGATGTTTCTCCCAAGATTATGTTTTCACATATGCTTATAATCTAGCCTTTAATGACATGATGATGATTTTTCCCCTTACTAAGTGTTTGATCACACCCATTTATTATGTTTCCATTCCCTGAGTTATGAATATATTTATAACCTATGAGTAGCCTATAATAGATTCTATTGTGGTTAAATTATGGATAGATGTTCCCAAGTATTGTAAAAAATCACTTATGTAGTTGATCCTCAAAGAAATTAAACCATTTTTTCTTGGGATTGTGTAATTATTTTTCAGATGTAATGATTAACATATGAAAATGATGTAAAATAAAGATAGATTCATCTCACTTTTCATCAAATATAGTGTTTAAAGAAATTATTTATAGCACCAAATCCAAGAGTGAGGATTTGGGGTACCTCATTTTGTATTAAAGCATGATTTAATTATTTTTTAGGATTATTATAGTTATTTTTAGGGATTAGTAAAGGTATACTTTAGTGAAATCTCTAGGGATAAAAATAAGGGATAAGTCTAAGTGTATGATAACATCTTAAAATTTTAGTGAAGTTTTATTATATGGTTTTACTAGAAATTACATCCTTGTCTGGATACTATCAAGTGTATGTGGTTGTGGAACAGATTCACCTAGGGGTAATCACCATTAAAAAGGATAGTTCAGTATTAAATTGATCTTAACTTGGTTTATGATGAGTTATCCTAAGACTGCACACCTGGCTAGACAATCTTGTTGGATATTATTTGGTTGATCATATATTCTTTATGAACCATTATGAAGTATTTATTTTCTAGTTACTTTAATGTATTATGTTAAGAATTATAAGAGAATAAAACTTAAAGTAACCTAGGTTAAACCAAGTGAGTAATAGGATGAACCAAGTGTGACATAGTTTAAATGAAAGTATCATAGGTTCAAAAGTAGTTGTTATTGGAGAAGACATATTAGGATTGAGATTTCATATTCATTTTATCATTTACTTTGATTCTATTGGATATTATCATAATCATTTTGGTTTTGATAATTGATTGGAAATAGGATCTTGAAAATGAAGTTGTAGAAGGGGCTTCTCTATAAACTTCTTATAATTAGCTATAAATGCATATTTGTAATAAATGGTTGAAAATCCTAATACTTAGTATTAATAAAGTATAATTACTTCAAAAAGATAACATTTAGTTACAATACACATTTAATAATATATTTAAAGCAGTGTGTAGCTTTAAAAAAGTTGTAATTATAATAAATAAAAAAATAAGGCTTCTAGCATACCAAGTTCAACCTTCATTTTCTCAAATTTGATAGAATTTAAATGTTTAGTGAATATGTCAGCTAGTTTATTTTTAGTGGGGTAAAATTCTAAAAAAATATCACTTTTATTTACATGATCTCTTAGAAAGTGAAATCTGACATCTATATTTTTTTCTAGAGTGTTGAAAATGGTTTTTAGAAATTAAAATTGCACTAGAGTTATCATAGAAAATGGAATTTTATAAAAGATATTATTAAAATTAAATAAATTTTTTTATTAAATATTATTTTATAACAACAACTAGCTGTAGAAACATACTCATCTTCAACTGTAGATAGTGATACTGATATTTGTTTCTTAGAACTCCATGAAATTAAAGTTTTACCCAAAAAATAACACATACATGTTTTGCTTTTTTAGTCAACACTAAAACCTACAAAGTCATAGTCAAAGTAAGATAATAAATCAAAAAAAAAATTTGAATGAAATAAACCAATACTAATGGTAATCTTAATAAATTTAATAACTATCTTAACTACTTTAATATGACTTTATTTAGGGTTTTACTAAAATATAGAAAATAAATAGTCTAAAAATAATATATCGAGACTAGATATATTCAAATATAATAAGATTACTATCATGCCACTATATAGCTTAATATCAACACACTTTCAAGATTCATCTAAGCCTAATTTTGAATTAGTAATAATTTGTGTTTTCATAGTCTTACATGAGTTAAGTCAAAAAAAATTAGCAATTTATTTAGCATACATAGATTGATTTATGAAAATACAATTTTTTATTTGATTAATTTTTAAACTAAGGGAAATTTTTAATTCTTCCATTAAACACATATCAAATTCAATTATCATTATTTTATAAAAATCATTACATTGAAAATAATTTATTGAACCAAATATAATATCATCAATATAAATCTTTATAATCAAAATTTCATTTGAAACACTCTTTATAAATAAGGTAGGGTCAGCCTTCCCTTTTACAAAATATTTTTTTAATAAAAAATGAGTTAGACTTTCAAACCAATATTGAGGAGATTGTTTAAGACCATATAAATATTTATCAAGTTTAAAATAATACTTGGAAATTTGAAATTTTCAAATACAAGGGGTTGTTTAACATAAAATCCCTTAGAAATTATTTCATTTAAAAATTCTATTTTTACGTCCATTTGAAATAATTTTATATTTTAAAACCATACTAGCAATAGGAGAAAAGTAATATTCAAAGTTAATTCCCTTTTCCTAAGAATAACCTTGAGCTACTAGTCATACTTTATTTTTAACTGTATTTCCAACTTCATTAATATTATGATGAACGACACATTTAATTCCTATGATTTTTTAATCTTTTAGAAATTAAACTAGATTCCACAAATTATTTCTTTCAAAATTATTTAATTCATCATGCATATCATTAATCTAGTTCTTATCAATTAAAACATAATCAATGTTAATATATACAAAACCAGCTACAAAAGCATAATTTTAACAATAAAGTGAAATATATATTCTAGTTTTTTTACCATATTCAAAATTTCCAATTACTTATTCAATAGGATGATATTTTATAATTTTTCAATATTTTGGATCAGTTTTAGAATAGATATTCTCTCCATTAACTGATTCATTATCATTTTCATGGTCATTATCTTTACCAAAATTTAATTCCCTAAATTCATCATTATATTTGTTTAAATCAGAATTTTGTTTGTTATTAATATTTTCATTAAACTTGACATGTATAGACTCTTAAACAACTAAATTTCTCTTATTGAAAACTGTATAATCCTTGATAGTATTTTAATATCCTAAAAATATTCTTTTATCACTCTTATAATTTAATTTTTCTAAATTATATTTTGTAGTCAAGACAAATTCCTTACAGCCAAATACCCTAAAATATGTAACTTTATGTTTCAAACCATTAAATAATTCATAGTGGGTCTTATTTAAAAATGGTATAATAGATACTCTATTTAAAACATGAACATATTTATTTATAGCTTCTTCCAACAAATATTTCACCACATTAAATTCTATTAGCATTGATCTATCCATTTCTTTAATTGAACTATTCTTTATTTCAACCACATCATTTTGTTGTGGTGTCCTTGGGGTAGAAAAATAAATATTATAACCATTTTCTTCACAAAATTTATCAAATTATAAATTAGAAAAAAAATAAACACCTCTATAACTTATAATAAGTATGATTGACATATTTTTGAATTTTTGAATAATCTTAGAGGAAGTCATAGAATTTAGTTAAAGTTTCATTTTTATGTGATAATAAATAAATCCAGTTTAATCTACTATAATCATAAATAATTAAAAAATCATACTTATTACCACAAAAAATAATAGGTTTTATAGTACCAAATAAGTTTATATGTAATAATTCAAGACATCTAGAAATACTAACATTATTTACATATTTAAATCTTTATTTATGTTGATTACCCTTTAAATAGGAATCACACATAAAGTACTTATATATAATTTTAGAAATTATAGAACATGTTCATGCTTTGATTATTTGTATAGAATTGTAATTTTTTCATAACTAAATACCCTATGCCAAGTAATGAAATCTTCTTGTACAACATTTAAATAAAATAAATTTTTCTGGTTGGATAATAAAAATACATACTATAAACATTCTCTTTTCTATTTTTAGATAATAAAAAAATATTTTTTGGAAATATAAATTTATTATTTTCAAAAAATAGATTTAATCCATTATCAAATGGTTGTGATATACTTATTAGATTATGTTTTAAACCATCTACAAATAATACTTTTAAAATAATAACATTTTTAGAAAAAAAATACTCCCTAATACAGTAAATATAACCTTTAGAGATGTATCCAAATGTGACTAGGCCTCCATTACATGAATTAAAAGATATAAAATTTAGAATATCACTTATCATGTTCCTGGAGCAACCACTGTCTAAATACCTTGATTCTTTGAGACTTTTAAGGCATATTTATTGAAATTAAACAATCAAGTAGAATGTTTTGGTACCCACGCTAACATGTGTCTAATAATATTTGTAACATAAAATTTTAGAACCTAGATATAATTAATAAAAATTATTTATGGGTTTTTAGAAAATAAATCTCTGACAATAAATTTCCTTGTATTCCAAAATGATTTTGTAAATATCAATGAAAATTTGTTTTCATAATTCCCATTCATTCTAAATTTAAAACATGTTACTCTAGAAATAATTCATTTTAAACTTTTGAAAAATTTAGTATTATTTTTCATTGGTGATAAAATATTATAACCATATCTATTCTTATTAAAATTTTGTTTCATCATAGACATCATTTTATCATATCTTTATTTTCCTTCAACAAAATTAATTACATTTTCTTTAAGATTAACAACTTCATTTTTCAAATTCATATTCTCCTTTTTGAGTAGTTTCTAAATTAGTATGAACTTTCGCATTATATCCAGAAGATTTACTTCTCTATTTCTTATTTTATTCATTAAGTTTCCAATAATCATTCTCAAAATTATTTAAATATTCCAAAACAAAATTAAATCTTCTTTCATGGTCTTTATTATTCACTACCAAAAGGTATTTAAGTCTATAATTTTATTCTTTTAGATTTAACCACTTAGAATCACAATTTCTTTTTGATTCTTCATTCTTGGAAACATATATGTTCAAATTATCATATTCCCTTTTTATTTTATCATTTTATTTAACCAACTTATAGTTATTTTTATTTTTATGTCATGTATTTTTCAATTATCCAAACACCATTATTTATTATTTATTCATTTTCTTTAGGTAGTTGTTTGAATTTAGAATTAACAAAATCAACATCAGAACAAGAATCAAAATAGTTTTCCTTTTTATCTTTAGAAATAAAATTATAATCAAAATTATCATTAGAAAATAGTTGATTGAAAATGAACCTGTTACCTCACACTATGCACCCATCAGAGCAAGGTTCCTTATCTCCTGTTCACTTCAAAAATCACTTCTTGAGTCAAAAGTTTATGAGTGGGGATATCCTCCAAACAAATATTGTTTTTTATTTATTCTTTTATCTTTTTATTTCTTTTTATGTTTTACTTTGGGGAAATTTTTCTAGATGTTCCCTTTCTTCCTACACTCATAACATGTTAATTCAAAAACATCATTATTACTACTGGAATTAACTTTCTTACAATAATTTTTGAAATTCCATTTGAAATAAATTCTTATAACACCTCAATACTTTATGATATACTAGTTTTTAAAAAAAATAAATTTCTTCAATAGCTTTCATAACACGCGCCACTAGGTTTAAACTAAATACAATACTCTATTAAAGTATTAATATTTAAACATGACCATTATAAATTACAAGTTAAGTTGGTGGGTGTGAATAGTAATAAATAAATTATGAAGATTATATGGTTTACACATGTATAAAATAATTTCAATGGTTATCAATTTATTACAAATAAAATAAAAACCACTTGAAATAAATATAAATGTTTTTTGAAAAACTATTTTTTTTAAAGGCGGTATAATCGCGCTTTTCTCGCATAATTTAAAATTACTTTTTACCACTTTTAGAAAATTTATTGGAAAAAATAAATTTAATTTTTGAAATTTACATGTAAAAATTATGTTTGGGTAAATTTTTTAGAATTTTCTAAAAAAGATTAAATTTTTTATGAATAGTGAAAAATACTGATTTTTATTGAAAACTTCCTTTTCATTTAAATTATTTAAAAAGTTAAATTATATTTTAAAATGGTTTCAAAGTAAATTTAGTTCAATTATTTTAAAATTTAACTAATTTATATAATTTTGAATCAATTTAATATTGAATCTTGATATTAAAACATTCTATACTTATGATAATAGACTCTTTAGAAAACTGCTCTTTTGTCGCGTCTATGGTTTAATTTTAAATTGAATTCTGCCACTCTTATGAATTATATTTTGAAAAATAGATTCCATATTTGTGATAAGTATAATTTATATTATCTAATAAGTTCAAATTAATTTTTTTACCATAATTAAGAGTGAAAATTCTAAAAAATAATTATCACGGTTAAGGTAAATTTTGGTTTATAGGGGGTTAAATAAAATAATAAGGGTTAAAATGTCCTAAAACTAATGAAAACCCAATTTTATGTTCATATTTAGATCTTATAACCTCTAATGTTCAATAATTATTCATTATGGAGTCTTTTTACATGATAAAAATTAGGGGTATCACTTTATCTTTTAAAAATTCCATGTGTATCTTATCCCCCACTTATAAAAGGACACCCCCTCTCCTCCCCTATTTACACTTAAAAACCCATTTGGTTTGTAAAATACCTATAAAAATACCTTAATTACTTCTATAAACACATACTATAGGTCTTATTTTAATTATTAATACCTCCTAATAAGGCTTTAGGTATAGACCTAAAGAGTCTCTCTAGAGAAAATGTACAATTATTAAACATGCATATTTTTTTATTTCTTATTCCATATCCTTAAAAACTTCTTCAACTATCCTAAAATAATAAAAACAATATCTAATATATACTGATATTTTATTATGTTAATTTCATAACCTATACCCACATACACTTCCTTCAAATGGAAAATGAAACTATTGATAGTGTATGCGATGGATTATTAACTCACGAACCAATATAATTTATTTTCCATCACCACATTTAAATGATGGATATAATGACGGATTTGACATATTTATATGATATTTTTTAATTTTTTATACATTTTAAATTATTATATTACATGTACTTCTTACTTTCCATTTTTTGGGGGATACGATAGCATCAATCATGTGTACGGCGGACTACCGCCTCGTGAAGCGATGTGATTCATTCTCTACTTATGCTTGACAAGGAAGGTAGTAAGGATAAATTTAATAACTATATATGATATTTATGAACTAAAAATACTTCGGTAAATATAATATCACATCTATATTTTGACCTTCCAATCTGTTGGAAAACAATAACGTTGCTCGTGCGTACGTGTGGACTACCGCCTCCACATAGCGATGTAAAATGTTTTTCATTTTATTTTTGTATAGATAGTAATAAGGATGTATATTATTAATATAAATGATATATACAAAATAATAATGATAATATAAAGTTTAATTAACATCTATTTTTGTTTCATTCCATCTGTTCAGAAAAATGGAAACAACATTCACGTGTACGTATGACTTACTGTCTCTATGAATGGTGTACTCCATTTTCTATCTCTAACTTTTATAGATTACTATAAATAAATATATAATAAATATATATTATATTTCTATCATTCTTTAAATTCTATATATTATGTAAATATGATCAAAGTAAAATTACCAAAATTACCAAACTAAAATATATATGAAAAATAAAGCAATTATCACCTGAAACAGTGATTTTAACAAAGAATGGCTAATAAATATGTGATAAAATACTATAAGTAAATCATATGTGGAATTATAAATATGATTATGGTTCTATAATATATATATATATATATAATAATAATAATAATAATAAACCTATATTTATTATACATGGTTTTTTGACACATACGAATGAAGTTGAACCTGAGGTAAGGGATTTTCGTCTCACTTTTACTTCTATGAGACATACGTCACATTCACCACTTATTAATTTGTGTGATGTATATAATACCCCTTTTGATATGTTATATCAGGAACATATTTATATTCATAGTATTTAAATTTTCATTTTAAGTCATTTCATTCATGTGGATTACGATTCAAAACATACCAAAGTGGTAAGGGTTTATTTCACAATCTCATCATTATTTGGGATTATTGTTGTTTAAGCCTTATTGAGTGAATTGTTTGATATTTATACCTAAAATCAGTCTGTTTTCTTATGATCTAGTTATTAATAAAATTTTTCAAGTAATATTACCATTTTTTTCACTCTTTGGTACTTAAAATGATTGAGGTGTTTTTTTAAGAAAATATGAGTTTATTTATCTCTTAAGTATTAAATAATTTTTCATCAAAATATATGATTTCTAAAAATGTTTTAAAAAATATTTTTAACCTTTTAAAAATTATTTATTAATTACATTTTTACCTACTTTTTATTTATATAAAATGTTTTTAAAGGAATCTTCAAGTTGTTTTCAAAACAAGGTATGTTTGTCTTTTATGAAAAACATGAAAGGAATATTTATTCTAACTTCTATTAAACAAATGGAATTTTCCACCATCTTCAATAATAATTTTTTTAGATATTATTTTATAATTTTTAAAAGTTTATTTTCAAATAAATTTATTTTTAAAATATTTTGTGTACTTTTTAAAAAAAAAATTTTCAAAGTGAAAAGGTTATTTTTCTCAAAAATATTTTTAATTACAGTTTTATGGTATTTTTATTAATCAATGACATTAATACTTTATTGTAATTATGATACAATAGAGATATTTTGTATTTATATCATTTTTATTATTTATTGGGATTGTATATAATTGTTTTGATTGAGGATGTACAATTTTATTACCATTCAATATATTATTCTAGATGGTTTATGATTATATTTATTTGATTGGGGTAAGTATTAACATTTCATATGTTAGTTTTTTAATAAGAATATTTATTTTGATTATATTTCACCAATTTGATATGATTAATTCATTGGACTTGTTAAGTTATTAGTGGGTCTTGGTTATAGATATCTCCTTGATGTATCGACGGGTCTCATGAGAAAAATTAGTTGGCCAAATTAGATAGGTTCCTACCCACAGATTTAAATTATATTGTGAAAGGTCTTGAAGGTATGTTTCAGATATCCATCATTATTTATTCCCTCATTATGAGATCATTTATTGATTTCCATGTGATTATTCAATTATTTATAATATTCATGGATAATTTTCAAGATCATGTGATTATTTATATAGCTTTATTTGATCATCATTTATTCCTATCATATTATGCTCAGTTTATTTATTAAATGGAATTTATTTCAATTATTTACCTTTCCATATTTATTATGATTATTTATTCAAGATGTCTTCCACTATATGTTTACCCTTACTAAGAACATGATCTCTCCAATTTGTTAGGTTTTATTTTCCCTAGGATACTGGGAAGTGTTTTTGATTGATATGCATCGACATATTATAAGGAATAATGGTGTTCTTAAAGAAAACACTTTGTGTATTTGATGTTTTAAAATATATATGAAATTAAAATATGTATCTAGTTTACCAATACTACTAAACTATTATATCCTTTAGTATTTGATACCTTGTATCTATTTCTAATATAATAAATTAACCACTGACTTTAAGCTATTAGGGTCGGGGTCATTACACTTTTGCCACCTTTTTCATAAACTTGAAAAACTTCTTTCTAAAATTATTCATTTATTTGTCACTTTCCTAGAAATTAGATTCATAATTGTTATATATTTAATTAATATTAGAATTAAAATCTATAACTTTTCTCTTTTTAGACTCCTCATCAATAATTGTTTTTAGCTCTAACTCATATAGCATCAAAGAGCCTATTAGTTTATCTAAGGTAAAATCTTTAAAATTCTTACTCTTATCAACTTCCACCTTCTCTGCATGCCATATTTTTTGTAGATCTCTTAGTACTTTTTCAACTTAATCTTTGTTACTTAGTTCTTCACCAATATCAGTCATTCTATTTTTATTACTTGAAAAATGATGGAACATCCAGTTCACTAACTCTTCTTCTACCATTCTGAAGTCCTAGTATTCTTCTTGTAGTATTCCTAGTTTGGTTTTTTGAGCTTTTCTATCCTATAGTGATTAACTTGAATGATTCTCTATATGTTGTGTGTTTTCTTACAATCATAAACATGGCTATCGACACTTATCATTATAACACATTAAAAAATATTCTTAACTATATAATTAAAAATATACTTAAACATATCATTACCTACAAGTGTCTCTGGATCAAATTTGGTTTTCTCATATGGATTCCACATGATAGTCTAATGATATACACTAAACTATTTCAGGTAAGCTTATATTCGGACTTTATAATATCCATAGTCGCTTCCATCTAAAAATTAGAGCTTTTAGGAATCCATCCATTATTAGTATTTATGCATGTCATCTTATAGGACTATACTTTTTTCCTTGGACTGTTAGGTTGAGGATATTCAAGTTAGCACATTATTTATAAATAAAAATAATAATTACATCCAGAAGGATTAAAATAAACAAAATTGCTAAAAAAATTAAAGATTGTGCTCTAATACCAATTTTGGATCGATATTAATGGAAAAATATACTGTAAGGGGGTGAATAGTCACTTAAAATATTTTAATAAAAAATAATTAAAGTATATTAATTAAAGAATATATAGTGAGTGCATTTTTAATGTAATATAGTGAAATGGAAATTAAATGAATTAACATAATATTTTTATAGTGGTTTATATCACCAAGATATTATTCCACTCTTCAACCTTCTCTACTCAGTGAGAAGATTATCACCAACTAATAAGAATGCACTTTTAAATTGTGATAACCTACTACAGACTCTTACTTTTACATTACCTGGAGGTACAACCCATAATTTTTATAGGAGTATCAACCTAATTTAGACCTAACTTTTATTCAAGAATCATAACCTAATAAATTTCTTTTTGGTGGTAGAATAACCAACAGACAAACCTTCCTTTGATTGGGAAAATCATAAACCGACTATAATGATTACAAAAAGAAGAAAGATAAATGACATGATGAAAATATAAATAACAAAAAAATAGAAGAATAATCAAATGATGAACATGATATATCTCAATGTTATTTGATCACTTCATTAGTAAAGAGTTTAATGTAAACTTTTCTTCATGTTCGTAGCAATGGAACAGAAGTCGTGGGAGTTCTTGATTATATGTGCAGCAAGAATTTTGTCTATCACTTTGTATCAAATAAATTTTTTGATTTTTATTTAATCCTTGGATCACATGCCAATGGAATAATACTATATTTTCATTAAATCAAAGATCTTCTAGGAGAGCTTAATTTTCTAATCACTACAAGCTATGAGTTATAAAATAAAAATACATAGAATAAAATTGTTACCTACAAAATATTGCGCTTAATGCCAAGTAATTTCTACACCCTTTTATTACTTCATAAAAAACATCATAATAATTCTAGTATGATCATTAGTAAAAACATATATATTACACATTTATAAAATAGATAAAGTAATATGAACCAAATTGCAGATTACTGAAATATCAAGAAGACAAAAAATATAATATCATAAAGAATATATTAGTTGTGTATATGTGTATACAACTTTTTTTCATAATATATAATCAAACATGTAATTATATTTTTATAAAAATAAACTATTAATTAAAAATCTATTTCACATGAAGTAAGTAAAATAAAAAATATATTTTTAGGTAAATATTTTTACTAGTGGTGGATAAAAATACCTAGTGCTAGCAATATGTTGTTACCGTTAACATTCTACCATTACTAGATGGAGTCAAGCTACCATCATAGATGATCTACCACCATGTTGATATATCATCATGTTAATATACCATCATAGATGATCTACCTTTGATGATGATCTACCATTACAGAAGATATATCATCAGAGATGATCTACCATTAAAGTATGATATACTATTTGATGATAATTTAGCACTGCTGTGGAAAGGTACTACTATGAAGAGGTGATCTATCTTCGTTGTAACATAGTACTATTTTGAATAAGGTGAGTGGTTCTATTTTATCTCATGTGCATGCTACCATCGTTAAATATGTACTGTTTTTTTAGTGGTATATGTTATGGTTCTAATGTGGATTCACTAAAGTCATAGAAAAAGGAGCTACCATCGAGTGGTAGATTAATATACCACTACTAAACTACCATTTATGATGGTATATTCTACTACTATCATTGAATTAGAAATATACTGGTGATGAACTCTTACACAACATGATTATCCTTGACCGTGATATTTTCTTATCATTTTCACATGCATGCAAGACATAGTTGCATGCATGATGTCAAAACCATTACAAAACATTCCCACAATATTGGCATGTTTTAAATAGCTCGTTTTGATCCATTGGAGTTTTGGAATCAACTCCAACATACTTGAACACTTGGAGGAATCTTGAGTGTCACTAGAAAAAGAAGATGAAGAGCGGTGGTGATTAGATTGCTCAAATTTGTTTCATCATGAAGCTATGCTTATATGAGTAAGTTTTTAAGTGGAGGAACAGTGCTTTAAACTTCTCGTGTCCTGCATAGGTTTAGCACATGGTTTATATTTACTTTATTAATAAATGTATCCCTACTATTTATTTGATCTCGTACTGGGGACCACACCCGAATACACTCACACACATATGGGTCGGTCCGACTCACTCTCCCCCATGCACGCCTTCATGCACACCTACTCATCACTATGTGTTCTCCTCTGTCTTCTACCTACCCTATATAGGCACTCAAATTTTCCCATGCCACCATGGTGAGTCCCTCATGCTGCCTATCCCTTATGGTTGAGCCTTCCTCTCACATTGAGGTTGATGAGTTGGCCTTTTTGGCTTGTCATGGTTGGCCCAATATTTTGTTAAAAGGCCACAAATAAAATACTTAGTAAATAAACATAAATAAAAATATTAAAATAAAATATAATACAATATAAATTATATATGTACTAAACTTTTTAAATTTATGATTAAAAAATAAAATGTTAGATTTAAATTTGAATAAAGTATCATTAATAATTTCAAAAATTAATACATGTAAACAAATGATTATATTGAAAATTTGAATTATATTAAATTTTAAAAAAAATTAATTTATCAAAAAACAATTATTAAATTATTAATACATAAGTCCAGAAACTAACATAAATTTGGTAGAAGATTGAATAACAATACTACTATTATGAAACAAGTTAAAATGGTCAAGAATACTCACACTTGATATCAAAAATAGATAATAACTAATCAATATAAATATAGGTAATAATTATAAATAAATTTTAAAAAAATTTATAAATATGAATAATATTTTGAAATAGTTGAATAATATAGTTATTTTTTTATACAGGAGATTCAAGTGCTTTAATGGAAGTTGGGAATTAAAGTAAGGGGTTATTTGTCTCAAATTTAATTTATTGAAACATATTTAATATTTTACACCAAGATATATTTTATATGGTTCGATTAAATAATAATGGAGTTATTTTTACCATATTCATGGAATTAATGATTTTTGAATATCCAGATCATGTTTTTCCATGAATTTTATTTCATTCAAAGGATACCATGGTTGTAAGGGTTTCTTAAATAAATTTTCATACTAAAGACTTATTCCATATACCATAATTTTTTTATATTGTGTGGTGTATATACTTATGTGGATGTAATTTTATCAAGGTTTTTTTGAGAATAAAATGGATTATAGATCTATCTCATGGATATATCTTATCAAGTATTTTGATTCAAAGGTTTCCAAATCCATAAAATTTTCTCCTATAATTTAATTTTAAAATTAAAGTTTTATTTGATATATAATCCATCTAATGAATTTATATTCTTTCTTAAACCCCCATAATTTTCATTGAATATTCATGGGTTTTTAGATGTCCCTTAAAAATTTAATTCCCCTTGATTCATATTTTATCCAAAGTGTTTATTGTAAGTGAAACTAACCTTGTATATTATACTCAGTAAGGAACCTCTTTTTCATAGCCATATTCATTGGATTATTTTGTAAATATCCTTATCTATTCCTCAATAATTTATTCAGGCCATTTTATACTATTCTTACTTTATTTAAAAAGTTTTAATGAAATTTTTAATATTTTATGTATGATTTATTTTCATCAAAGTGTAAAAAGAATCACTTTTTAACATTTTCTATGTTAACACATATTTCTACCATTTGATATTTTTATATGAAACTTATTCACTATACTTCCTTTGTTTCCAAAAGATATTATAGTCCTCCATTTTTTAAAAAAATTATCTTTTTTAAATAAATATTTTAAAATTTAAAGGATATTATTTGTTTCCAAAATGGTTTTTCTAATGTTCATAAAAAGTGTTTTTCACTTACATAAACATATTTTGACATATTTTATTCTTTATCAAATATATTATTCAAATGTTACTATCCACCTTTTTTTCATTGTATGGATCATGAAATATTTTTTTCTATGAAAGGAGTGATCCCTGACATCCTTTTTCTTTCCTAACCATCCAATATGAATAGGAATAACTTTTCTTCCAATCCATTTCTTTTATGAATATCCAATTTTCCATTTCTTGGATTTAGCGGTGTTCCTTCTATATGTGATACATTTATTTATTGGGGAAAGTATTGACTTAACTGAATACCCTTTATCTATATAGTGTAAATACCATATTCTTCATTAAAGGGTATTTACCTATAAATATACTTAATATCATTGGATATCCATTTATACTTAATATCATTGGATTATCATGTTATGATGATAGAATTATAAATGTTTACTTTACATTTTTCCATTTTAATTAGATATAAAACCCATAATTATTTTGTAGGATGTTTATAATATGTTGAATGATTGATTTCAAGTGGAACACATATGTATGTATGATGATATGTGGAGTCCAATATCACCATAAAATGCATTGGTTGATGTTTTATATAATCTAAGATGATTAATTTTTAAGT
Source organism: Viscum album (assembly GCA_963277665.1). Classification (NCBI taxonomy): domain Eukaryota; kingdom Viridiplantae; phylum Streptophyta; class Magnoliopsida; order Santalales; family Viscaceae; genus Viscum; species Viscum album. Next base: position 477,972,527 of record OY728130.1, on the reverse strand, counting down.
AAACTTTATACAAGAAGATGTTTTTACAAGTTTGTTGTGTAAAAATGATGCAGGAAGATTTTTTCAAATATTTTTTGTGTAAATGTTGTTTTATAAGATTTGTTCAAAACATTGTTATGTGAACATGATGTGGGAATCTTTGTTCACAGGTGTTTTATGTGAACGTGATATAGGAAGCTTTGGTCCCATGTTTTTGCTTAAACATAGTGTGGGTATCTTGGTTTAAAATATTTTATATGCTTATGTTTCTTCCATCATTCCTTTTCATGCTATTTTTCAATATAATGACATATTTTCTATATACCTATGATTATTCCCCATGGTTCATGCTTATTGTCTTAAAATATTTTACCATAGAATATGTTTGTTCATTTGAGATTACATTTCCTTATATCATAACTTGTGAAAAACTCTTATTATTCCTTGTTCCTTTTAATAATATGTTTCTCAGCTACTCATATTTTCTCATATGATTATGATCTACCCCTTGATGAAATATTGATGCGTCTTTCCCCTTACTGGTCATTTGAGATCACCCCTTATGTTTCCATTACCTGGGTTATGATCACCCCTTATGTTTCTATTCTGTAAGAGAGTATCTTCTGGTTAGATTATAAAGAGACATCCACAAGTATCGTAAAATAAGTCACTTATGTATTTGATCCCCAATGACACTAAACTTTTAGTTCTTGGAATTGATTGATTTTTTTTGAGATTTAATAATTAACTCATGGAAATAATGTAAAATAAATATAATCCCATCTCACTTTGCATCAAATATAGTGTTTAAAGGAATGTTTTTAGCACCAAATCCCAGAGTGTGGGTCTGGGGTACCTCATTTGTTTTTAGAGTATAATTTAGTAATTTTTTATGATTATTTTAGTTATTTTGGGTGATTAAGATAAGGTAACTTTATAAAAAACCCTATGGATAAGTATAAGAGATAATTATAAGTTTAGGATAACATCTTGAAATTTTGGTGAAGTTTTGGGTATGTGGTTTTACTAGAAATTATGTCCCTATTTCGATACTAGTAAGAGGATTCAATTAGGGAATAGATGTACTATGGGGTAATCACCTAGAATAAGGTTGGTTGATTATTAACTTAATATTCACTTAGGACATGATGAGTGAGCCTAAGACTACACACCTAGAAAGACTCTTCTATGGGATATTTTTTGGTTGATCATATGCTCTTTACAAACCAATATAAAGGATTTATTTTTTAATTAATTTAGTGGATTAGTTTAATAAGTGTGATTAAACACAACTTAATGTAACATAGGTTGAACTAAGAGAGTTATAGGATGAACCAAGTGTGAAATAGTTGAAATCAAAGTATCATAGGTTGAAATGAATGTATATTTAGAGAAGAAATCTTAGGATTGTTCTTTTATATTCATATTGTCATTTACTTTGATTCTATTAGATATTATCATAATCATTTTGGTTTTAATATTTAGGTTGGAAACGAGATCTTGAAAATCATTTGTGGAAGGTATGTCTCTAGAAACTCCAAATACTTATCTATAGAGGAATATTTGGAATAAATGGTTGATAATATTAATATATGTCTATTATGAGGGAAATGATATGCTACATATTCTTCCTTGAGATAGAGAGGTTTTTATCTCTTAGAATCTATATCTTGACTCATGATCATCTTTAAATACCCTTAATTATTATTATTAGAAAGTGATAATTAAAATTACAATGAATAAATTTATTTAATAGGAGATAATGTAATACCCCAAGTTTTTAAGAAGCATGTTATTTCCATAAACTATTTGTCTATAATTATAAACTATTTTATTCTATTTGTTTAAATAAATTGAAATAGATTAGATAATAAGTCATAAAATATGGGTATTAAACTAACAACACTTTATTCATTCAGAGAAAATCATAACAAAAAAACATGAAAATAAATATTTCACACCATTTATTATTATTGTCCATGGGTTATTACATCCTTTAAAATTTCATAAATTAAAAGGGTTCAGTAAATATAAATGAATAAATATTTAAAACTAAGAGATATCCTAGATAATATTCACCCCTGAGGATCATCAATAGCCTAAGAAAACCTATAATGAGGAAGAAAATCATGAAATGAGAAATCATATTTTGATATCTAAAATGAAAACTATTTAAATGAGAAGTGTGACTTAATAAGTGTAAATGGAATTAATGAGTTTTTTAAGGCTATATAGAGGAATGAAATTTGGTCATTATAAATATGATCATTTGAAATATGGTCATTGGATATTCATTTATCCAATAGATATACTAAAATAATGCATTTTTAGTAGTAAATTTAAAATAATATAATTCATAAATAATAAATAATGAGATAAAAATATTATATTAAAATATAATAAATATATATATGTTTATATATATGTTTATATGTTACGTATTAACATTATTATTATTAAAGTATGATATGATGTATTTATAAAATACCAATAAAGATATTAACATTAATGTATTAGTAAAATTAAATTTTTAGAATATAAATAATTAATTGAAATTGTATTTGGTAAAGATTATTTAATATAAAAGTAATATTAAAAAAACTATTTTTTAAGTGTTTTATATTTTATAATAATAAATCAAATTGAACAATTTAAATATATTATCAAAAATGATCTAAAATAATAACATTATTAAAATTATGAATTTATATAAAATAATATTAAGAATATATAATGTTTAAAAACATCATTTTTTCAATAAAACATATTTTCTGTTATATTTTGAAATTTCATTTAAAAGATAAATTTATAAATTTTTGTAATTTTAATTTTAAAATATTAACTTCATTTTTGAATCCATCATGTCAAAGTTATATTAGGATAAATTTTAAATATTTTTCTGAAAGGATTGATTTTTAAGTGAATAGTGAAAAATTCACTTTTTATAAAAACCATGAATTTTATGAAATAATCAAGATATAAAAATAAAATATAAAATTTTTAATCCTTTTCATTCATAAAATATGTATTTTATAAGTAATATTATATATTTTAAAATATAGAATTTAATTTTAAAACCTATATTTGAAATTTCAAAACTTAAGTGATATTTTTCTCAAAAAATATTTTTAATACTTTATATATTTATTATTTTAAAATTAATTTTTATAACTTTTATAAAGTGAATATAATAAAATTTATTTAATATTTGTAATTATAAAATCTCTATTATGTTATAAAAACCATTTTATTAAAAATTCATAAATAATGAATCACTTAGGTAAAAACAAGTTACCGCGGTAAAATCCAAAAGGGTAAAAAAGGATAACCAAAGGAGTAAAAGGACTAACATGTTAAAAAAATGTTTATAATTTATTGTTTTATGTTTTTATTAACCAAAAAATATCTTTAATCCATTATTTATCATTTTTAAGTCTACTTTACATGTGAAACATGTGCTCTCTTTATATTAAGATAAAATATTTATAAAAATTACATTCTCACCCCTTTATAAAAGGGGCCTCTCAACACACCTTCAAGGACACTACCAAATTTTAGTTTCCTCTTAAAAATATTCCATTTTTACTTAATATATATTCATTTTCCACTTCCTATAGATTTTGGTCATAATAAGTTATCCTAAGTCCTCCTGTTCCATGGAGTCCTTCAAGTGAAAACTCAAGTTCTCAACATGATAACTAATATTTCCCTAATTTATTTTTTTTATATATTAATTTTCCATGAAAAATTTTATAATTTATATGTAATTAAATAATTATTGTTTTTGTACTTAATTTTTTATGTTAATGTAACAATCATTAACCATGTTTCCCCTTTTCCATTAAGAAAAACGGAAACACCAATCATGTGTTTGTGTGGACTACCACCTCCACGAAGTAACGTGTCTCATTTTTCATCTAGTTTATTTATTATTTGTTAAACAGTATTAAAATATGATTAAACACATTAAAAATATATCATTAATATCATTATTTTGTAATAATTATATTATTTTAAAAAACCCACTTTCATAACCATACTCACCCATTAATTATGGTAATTTCAAGTTTGGTTCAGTCTAACCACCTACTTGAAAATGATATAAAATAATATCATTGATAACTATGTGAACTTAATTATTGATAATATATTATATAAATAAGTAAATAATTATTTATGGAATTTTGATATTAATATAAAACTCATTAATTAATATTTCAACGCCCATTCATTAAAAATCAGTGAAAAGTTTTCATTGATGATTTCATATTTAAGGATCCTAACAAAAAATCCCATAGAATAAAATTAAAAAATTATAAATAATTATAAATAATAAATTTAAGCTCCTTTTATGATATTTTCATTTTTAAATTTTGGATAATAATGAACAACAACAACACTATTATGAAACTAGTTCAAAATGATCAAGATTACTCACACTCGATATCAGAAATAGATAATAAATAATTAATATACATGTAGATAATAATTATAAATAAATTTTATAAAAGGTTATAGATATTAATAATTCTATTAAATAGGTGACTAAGATGGTTATTTTTTTATACAATATATCCAAGCACTTTAGTGAAATTCAGGAATTAAGGTAAGGGATTCTTTGTCTCAAATTTAATTTCTTAAGATATATTTCATATTGTGAACCATTATATATTTGATATGGTTTGATTAGTTCATAATGGATTTCTTTTACCATATTCATTTAACGTAAGGGGTTTTAAGATCTGTATCATTTTCTTTCTATAAATTCCCTTTGATTCCAAGGATACCAAGGTTGTAAGGGTTTCTTATCTCAATTTTCATACTTTGATACTTATGCCATATCCACCATTTATTTTATATTTTTTGGTGTATATACTTCCATGGATTTAATTTTATAAATTTTTTTATGATAATAAAAGGGATTAAATATCCATCTCAATAATTTATCTTATCAAGTCTTTCGAATCAAAGGTTACCAAAGTCATAAAAGTTTCTTCGCCAATTTCATTTTTGAATCAATGAATTCTTTAAGAGATAATCCCTCAAGGGAATTTAAATTATTTATCAAACCCCCATAATTATATTAGAATATTCATTTCTTTTTACATGTCCCATAAAAAAAATTCCCCTCAGATCTTATTTTACCTGAATTGTTTCTTGTAAGTGAAACTAAACATGTTTCTTCTTCTCAATCAAGAACCACCTTTTTTCATGTCTATATTCGTTAGATGTTTTTGAAAATATCCTTATTTATACCTCAATAACTGATTAAGTTAGTTTTATAATATTATAACTTTCATTAAAAAAATGTATGAAAATTTTAACATTTTTTTAATGGATTATTTTCATTAAATTTTGAAAAGAGTATTTTTCAATGTTATCTATGTAAACACATATTTCTACCATTTTCTCATTTTCTATGAAACTTCCTCACTAAAATTACTTGTTTTTTAAAAGTAATTAAAATACTTCATGTTTTATAAAAAATTTCTTTTTAAAAATAAATATTTTTAAAATATCAATAGTATTCATTATTTCTTAATTTATTTTTCTAATTCTCCTAAAAAGTGTTTCTCACATAATTCAACATATTTTGACATATTTTATTCTTGAACAAGGATATTATTCAAATATTACCATCAATATTTTTTCTCTAGATGGATCATGAACTATTATTTTTTATCATAGGATTGATCCATCATTTTCATTTCCTTTCCTAACCATCCATTATAAATATGCATAAATTTTCTTTCAATTCATTTCCTTTTTGAATACCCCATTTTCCATTTCTTTGGTTAAAGGTTTTTCAGTTAGATTTCATACATCGATTGATTAAATAAATTGATTACTTATTTATATACCCTTTATTTATATGGTTTAAATACCATATGATTAATTATAGGGTATCTACCTATAATGTTTCTTAATATCATTGGATACCTATTTATTTTCCATGGGTTTATTAGGTTATGATTATTGATGGAATTATAAATGTTTTCCTTATATGATTCCATTTTAAAGGGACATAAAACCCATGTTTTTTTCATGGGTTATTTATTATTATTCAAGTGGCACACATATGTATGTATGATGAAGGTGGGGTCCTATATCACCCTCCAATTCATTTGTTAAAGTTTTATATCACATGAGATGATTAATTGTTGTATGAACATGATGTGGGAAGCTTTGTTCCCATGTTTTTTGTATGAATATTATGTAGGAATCTCTATTCACTAGTTTTTTTGTGAATGTGATATAGGAATATTTGTTACAAGTTTTTTATGATAAGGTGATATAGTAACCTTTGTTCACAAGTTCTTACATGAACATTATGTAGTTATGTTGGTTTAAAAGATTTTATATTATTATTTTGTGCCATAATTCATTATCATGCTATATATCAATTTCATTCCATATTTTCTATATTCCTATGAATATACCCTTTGGTTCATGCTTATTGTATCACACTCTTTTACTTTGGAATATGTTTAGTCATTTGAGATTACATGTTCTTATATCATGACTTTTGAAAAATTATTATTGTCCCTTGTTCTTTTTAGTCATATGTTTCTCACATACTCAAGTTTTCACATATTCTTATGATCTAACCCTTGATTACATGTTCATGAATTTCCACATTACTGATTATTTGATCTCACCCCTTTTGTATGTTCCTATTTGATAGGTTATTAAGATTATTAAAACCTATGGGTTGTCTATAATGGATTCTAGTATGGTCAGATTATGGAGAAACATTTACAAGTTTCATAAAATAAGTCACTTATATAGTTAATCCTCAAATACACTAAACATTTAGTTCTTGGGATTGGGTGATTGTTTTTCATATTTAATGATAAACTTATGAAAATAATGTAAAATAAATAAAGGTTAATATCACATTATATCAAATACATTTGTCAAAGAAAGGGTTTTTAGAACTAGATTCAGGATTGTAGGTGTAGGGTGAATTAGATATCACTCTTCACTAATATCAATAACCAGTTATCTAAAGATGATAATCCCTATATTAGACTATATGAGTTGGAGCGAATCGATGAGAAACTTTTACACACATTTCATAAACTTAAAATCGTATTCACATAATTATTCATTAAGAATGTGTGTTTGTTCACTCCTTTAGGGATAACAAGAATCATCTTCAAAACTCCCATGATACTAGGGAAAACGAATCAAATATGGAGTAGAAATGGGAAGTATTTTATGTTATAAATAATTTCTACTCCACCAAAACATATTCCCTAATCACAATGTATGGGTATAATATCAATACTAACACCAATTTAATATTTATCAAGAAATAATTTTCATATCTTCACATTGGGTTCAACACATACCCACTGTAAGAAATTAAACTACACTAAATAATGTCCATTCTACATGACTTTAAACTGCTTGTAATACATACTAGTCAAATTATGTTAAACTTTATGACATCAGATTAAATGTGATGTGATGTTAAACTACATGACATAATTTGTATCCTATATGACCCTAAAATGGACCAGTATAGTCCATTCTGTGGGACCTAGATCCCTTATGTATGAGTTAGATCAATATAAGAGTCTTCAACATATGATTCTTTATCCATAGTTCTGTTCTAATACAAAAAAATTCCCCATCCTTAAAAATACCCTCTATTATTATTTGGGATCCCTATCCAACTAACACAAGCTAGGAATGCATACGGGGGGTTATTCCACGGGTCCCCTATTAGATAAATACTCCTCCCCTATACAAGATCCTAATCTTCATAGTATTCATATTATCATATCTTTTTGTGGATTTATTCTTGATCTTTCATATATGTAATGGTGCCTAGATCTATTATCTTAGGCCCATAGACAAAGTTTGATCAAAGTGACCTATTATTTTTCAGTGTTTAGGCCCACTCATTCATTTTGGGTTTCCCTTGATGGGTTTAGCACTAAGACAAAGCTATATTATACATGATACAGATCTTTGAAAATCCTTTAAGCATTCATCCTCACTATATATTCATATCCCTTGTGTGAGTTTGACTTTTATAGAGATTATATATATCCAAGAATTATATATGGCTTGATTCCCATGCCTTGTGATATGTAGTGACTCCTGGATTTATTATCCATGGTCTATCCAAAAAAAATTCTCACATTGGTTGTGCCCTGGTGGAGATACCTTTACTAATTCACATAGATTTTTATTTTTACTTCCTATAATTGGGTTCCCATGAATCTTATTCTTATTATAATATAAATAAAACAAAACTGTATAGAATAACTCTTATTAGAACTATATGTAGCTAGATTCTTGATGTTTTAGGATATATAGTGATACATGGATCTCTTATCTTATTCCCAACTAGAAAATCAAACCAAATATCATGTCTTGTCTTGAGGATTAGACCAATCTATTCACATCATGTGTTCCTTTACAATATTAGAGACAAGTAAAAGATGATTTATCTTGTTCATGAGTTATACCTATGTAAAATTCACAACTTATAGGTCCCCATCATAAGATAAAATTCCCCCAACTTTCAATAGTTTCATCCTAGGGTTGGATCACTCATTCACAATGGATTTTATTTCAGAAATACAGCACTATGATGAAGATATATTGTTTTGAACATGAGTCATATCTATGTAAAAGCTACATATCTTGGTCCTCATCACATGATGCTAAACTATATAGTATATGGTTTATCCTAAAATACCTTAAACTTCTTAGAGTATCCTACTTTATGTGGCCTAGTTTCCCTATACAAGAGACCAATATATATATATATCTTACTAAAACTATATATATATTTATTCCCATGCCTTAGGATATGTAGTTATTCTCAGATTACTTATCTTGGGCCCATCCATGAATCCTAATCAAACCCCTAGTTTATCTTGATACTTGGTCCCTCTAATTTACATTGGGTTTCCCTTGATGGGTATAACACTAAGGTAGATCCATTTCATTATTTTTCATGATCCAAATATGTGAAAAACCTTATACATATAGGTTCTCATAAAATAATGTTAAACTAAATGACATATGGTCAATTTTTCATGACTTTAAAATTTATAAAAGTGGTCAATTTCATAAGGCCTCACTTTATTACATACGGGTTAGATCTATATAATATATTCCCCAGCATATAGTTTTTATTATATGAACCTATGATAAGGTAAAATGTACCTATTTTATCTTGGATTTTAGGGTCTTTCCATGCGTATTAGATCTCCTAATGACCCTATATTCATGTTTAACAAATGGGAGATATCTTTCCATGAATATGTGATGACCGTGATCACATATACTTATTTCATTGTCATGGTTAGAAAAATATATTATTAGAATAATGTTATCTTCCTATATATGAGCTAGATCTATGTAAGGACTATCCTTAAGGAGAACCATGTGTAACATGACTCCCTTATTATGGGATATATGGTGATTCTCAAGTTCCTTTGTTTTGAGCCTTGCCATGAATCCTTTCAATGTTCTCATAAACTCACAATGAACTTATCAACATCCTTATTGTATGATGTTAAACTGTATAGTACAAGTGAATAATACTTTATTCCTTCTTGAATAACATTAAACTGCATATAATATGTCCTATCCTCTAAAACTATAAACTACTTATAGCATACTATTTCATGTGACATGATTTTATTAAATAATAACCCAGTCCATATAGGGTTTCATAGCATGTGGTACCCTACACTAGGATAAAATTTCCATTTATCCATATGATCCCTCGTGTTTGGGATCCCCATATCTATATTTTGTTATGCACTAGTTAATTTCCTAGAATATTAAGGGGGCCTCTCCTATTTTTAATCCTATGTCAGGATTCAGAATTTCCCATCCCCTACATTTGAGCTAGATCATTGCAAGGGATACCTATAGGAACTATGTGTGGCCAGACTCTGATTATTTCATGATACATATTGATATTTGAACCATGTATTTTAGTCCCACCCACAAATTATAATCCTTCTCTATTAACCTTAAATAATCTAGTTTTGATTAGTATGATACTAGTATGCTTCCAAAAACCTTCTGGATGTTTCAATTTATATATCATGATTCATTAATTAAGTGTTTGGATCATCAAAAATATTCCATGGATATTACTAACAAGTGTATTTACCTCTTAGGGATACCTCAGTTTTGATATACATATATGCCTCTGATATGGATTTCAATACATGCCCCTAATATGGCCTTCTAGCCAGAGGCATCGTCATCCTAAGGTGAAGGTCCTCTAATCTCCATAAACCTCCAACAACATTGTAGTGTAAACTGTTATTCGAATGTGGAAAACAATCATCCTCATTATTTTTTTTCCATATCATTCTTCTAATTCAAATACTTATAATCATGATTTACATCATCAATATTCCTCTTTCAAAGTCAATGGGGAACTCTTAGCTTTTGAGCCCCATCTTGGTTGTCATATCATACACCTTACCACATGGTCCAAGCACCATAAGCATAAACTATGTGCACCTCCCATCTAACATTCTATGTTAGGAGTCATGGATTCTCATTCATATTGGGTCGAACATTCTATTACCATTAGGTAGACTGCCTAATTTGGTTTTGGCTCAAAGTTATGTAAAATTAAACTTCAGGCATTTTTTGTTTTGAGCACTATGAAATTAAATTGTGTGCACACCCCTTTAAGATATCTTACATTAGCATATAGATTTCTAATTTACATTGGGTTTTCCATTACCCTTGTTTCATGGACTGTCTCACATTTTTTATTTGGTCTATGAACCCTGACCATAAAATGTATGCACCCCTATGAGGAAGATTGTAGTAGAATTAGTATTATTATTCACATTGGGTTTATCTCACCCGTTATGCATATGTTGTCTCCCTTTCTATAGTGTGATCATTATGGTCTTAAACTATGCATGCACCTCCCTAAGATGATTTATACTAGAACGGACTTTCATTCACATCAGGTTTTGATATACCCTAGTTAGCTAGATTATCTCACTTTTTAGGTTAAATACATGTGAACTTAAACATTATCCCTAAATGGTATAAATTTAATGACCCTTAAACTATATATAAAAGAGACATAAAACTTTTTAGGTCAAAACACATAAAGGGAAGCCTAATAAAAATTCAAGTCTCTACTCATTAGGTCATCATTTTCATGATCTAAAAAACCATTAGAGTAGAAATAGAAAAGGGTACAAATCTTATAAGTCCCACCATATATCCCTAGATGGATCCAAGATATTCTTTTTTGAAATTCTGGTCTATAAAAAAATAAGATCAATCTAATTACATATCTTTTCACACTAAATTTATGTTCAATACATGATATAATAGCCTTGAGATTGCTCAAACCCTTATTGAATACCCTTTACTCCATGGATCTACATCATTCCTTAGTTGTTTGGATTATTTAAAACCTTATATGACTATCAATAATGAGTGTATATATCTCTAAGGGGCACCTTTGTTTTTCTATGCATATAATCCTATGGTATGGATTTGGTTACACACCCCCAATATGGACTACCAACTGAAGGAATCTTTTCCCTAAGGAGAATTTCCTCTAATATTTTTATACCCTAAAAACATCATAGCAGAACCCATCATTCGAATGGGTTCCATAGTCATCCCTTGTATACCTATTCTATATTATCATCTCTTGATTCAAATATTGTAAGATAAGATTTACCTATCCCACAATCCAACTATTAAAGTGGATTTTAATACCACTAATGTTACACATTCATATATCATGCACATTTTAAATGAAATAATATGACATCCTATTCTTAAACATTTTTTGTTCCTCATAATGTGACCTTAAACCACGTGACATTTTGATCTGAGTGCTATTACCTTAAATGATGTGCACCTACTTGTGGGGTGATCTATACTAGAATCAATCTCTTTATTCACGTTAGGTTTTTCCTTGCCCTTGATAGAAAGATAATATCACCTTTTTCTTGGGAATCCTAACCCTAAACTACATGAACTTTTTCATGAGTTTGTCTACATTAGTTTTGTTAGGTTTTATTCATGTCAGGATTTCCTCACCCATGTTATTAGAATGAATGAATCACATTTTGTTTAAATATATAACCTTAAACATCAGTGACTATTAGTCCAAGAATCATGATTGTAAACATCATTCACATTCCCATGAGTCCATTTATGTAAGTGGAACTTGGATATATCTATTCACATTAGGTTCATCTCACCCATATTATTGGATGGTCCATCTCACCTTTTATTAAAAAAATTGGGGCTTAAACTCAGTTCTCCATTGGTCTAAGCACTATAACCTTAAACTCTGTGCACCAATCCTCAAGGTTTATTACATTCATGGAATTGGGGATCTTCATTAATGATAGTTTTTCTTTAAATATGTTTCTATATAGATTGTATCGCTCTTTTTTTGGTCAAATTTGTTTGAACTTAAACACTGTCTATATTGGTCTGGATTTCATAGACTTAAATTGCAGAAAGTTAGAGAAGAATCACTAACCTGGTTGAAAACTCATAAAGAGTGGCCTGAGAAGATGTTGAATCTCTGGTCGCTGGACATGAACCTCATATAATCTAGGAAAAAAATTAAAATTTAAAAGGAAAAATTTCATAAAACTTATTAGGATGAAATATCGAAAAGGACTAGCTAAGAAAAATCTAACTTCCAACTAGCTAAGTCTCCCCCATACGAGGCTTTGTAAAAAGTTAGGGTTAATAAAAAGAAAAAACACAAGGCTTGTGGTTTCCACCATATGATCACATAAAAATTAAATCTACGCTCGCTAAGTCCCTTGAAATAGGAAAAGGTATAAAATTCTTTTGTTCCTCTCATATATCAGTTCATATCATCCATGTAAAGAACATGAAGATGTATTCTTTGGGTTCTCAATCCCCACTTGAAAATTAGAATTCGCATTCCAATACCCCCTCATTATCCTCAATATAATGAGTTATACACTTTCATATTTGAATGGACCAACTCTAGTATTTCAATGATGGTGCATATTTCTATACCCGTATGTGATCACACAACCAAGAGTAAATCATATTCATATCCAAATGAACCAAATCTAGTGTTGTGGTGATATTATATGTACCTATACTCTTATATGAGAACATTACCATGAGTAAATAATATTCATATATGAATGAACCAAATTTAGTTTTGTGATGATGGTATATATGTATATACCCATCAATGATCACATGCCCAAGAAGAAATCATCACAATATCTGAATGGACCAACTCTAGTCTTATGGTGATGGTATATATTCCAATACTCATCTATCAACACATTCCCAGGAGTAAATCATCCTCATATTTTAATAGACCAACTCTAGTGTTATGGTAATAGTATATATTCCTATACCCATATGTGAGAACACACCCAAGATGAAATTATCTTCATATCTTAATAGACCAACTCTAGTGTTGTGATGATGTTACATATGACTATACCCATTCGTGGGATCACACCCAGGGGAAATATCTCTAACTCAATTTTTTGAGAACCATGATTGACTTAATCTATTTCAATTCAATGTTCAAGTGGATTCCAGTTATCTTGAAATTTCATTTATAAGGTTTTGCAAGTTGTCATGAAATGATAGTTTGAGTGAGATAAGGGTCAAATAATTGATAATGGTTCAGAATAGAATATGTTTTCATTCATGTGAAAAAAAACAAGAAGATGAGTATCTAAAAATTATAGTCACTCTTCATGATAATGAAACATCACAAACATCCCTCTATAAAGTCCTAGAGTCTATAAATTGATTTTTTATCTTCATCAATATCATATCAATACTCAGTCATCTCTGCTTCTTCATCCTGTTCAGTAGGGTGAAGAATCTATATCTCAATAACTGTATTCTTTTTTCTAGCCTCAGTATCTTCAGAAAGACTGTGGAATCCTACCAATATTTCTTTAGTGGCATCAAGTTCTTGCTTAAGGTGACTTATGTGGACAGCTTCTTCATCATCCAAGTGTTGATACATCGATTCCACCTCTTCATAAAAAGATTATTATTGTATCTTAGAGGTTATAATAATGTGATGTTGACTCCAACTTGGAAATGATCATATGGGATACTTGTTCTTACTCTCATTCCCAGATGATTGCCTTTATGATAACATGGATAACTTGATATTTGAATCCCCCACTTACTAAATCATGAAAATTTGACGAATTTGGTGAAATTTTCTATTCATATCCTATGTGGGGAGTCTCATGGATTAGCTTATATATTCTCTTACATGTGTGTTTCTATGTGGTATAGTGAAAGTTAAAAGTCTCCTTTTCCAACTCAAAATATCTCCCAAAAACTACAACATAATTCAGGACTAGATCACTTATGGATAAGACCAGTACATCCACCTATAAGTACACTAGTTCAAGAAAACCCCCAACTTTAATGTACTATGGCTACTGGGGCACAGGGGTGAGAACCTTCTCGGTCAATATTTCTACTTATGGAAACAGTACTAAAAGTTACATAGAAGGTAAGTATTATATGGTGACTTCCTAGGTAAAGAGAGGTGATATGGATACTCACCCATCTTTAATGAAGCACCACCCACTCCAATGGAATATATTCCATAGGAAAATCCTTATGATCATCCCTTATAATAGGTGTTTCCTCATTAGTGGTAGAAAAATCTTCAAACATCATTTTCCCATCACCGAACACCATGGGAGAACTCTTTCCTATTGTTATAGACTTGTTTTATATTGAGTCCTAGATACCTTATATGATAGTCACCTCATTGGTGTGTTAATAATGGACATCCGGGTGAGTTGTATCACTAGAGGAGAACTCATATCCCACTTCAAGAATGATCAGTGGGTTTACCACTACTAGTGTTCAGTCCATCAAGGATTCTATGTGAAGAAGTGAGATAGTTATAATCCCAAATTGGTGAATCAATTAATTTATATTATCTATAGACCTTTTTGTGTATTTTTTAAGTTCATAAATAATATATCATGAGTGAGAGTGGTCAGGAAATGTGATATAACTTACACTTTCCTAGTTCCTTATTGAACTCCATAGACTTGACTAGGGTGGAGTGGGTGTCTACTGCCAAAATGAGTCCTTTCATTATAGTTATAGCCTCAAAAAATTTTATTGTCCCTATCATGAAAAGGAAAAATCATCAGGATAATGTGAAAAGGTGATTGTTAAACCTAATAATTATACCTGAGTTGTCTGTCCCATCATTGGTAGGGATGTTCGGAGTAAGAACTATCGATTCTGCATCCACCATAGATTTATCCCTTTATATAACAGGAGGTGGGTATTAATATCAAATATCCCCTCTATTATCCTTAAGGCTTACGTCAAAGGGATCCCTCTTAGTGTAGTTGTATTCTAATCAAATAATTGTAATGTCAATATTTTAGTATGTATATAGAATTAAAGGTTGAGTTTAAAGGTTATCCTCTCTTACTAGTCTGAATATGCTTGGCCAAGATCTTGGTACTCCATTAACACCTGACCAGGTGAGGAGGGTTATCTGGTTTTTCTATCATAAAATAATGATCCATAGGTAGTAATATGGAAAGAAGATTCAGTTTCTCTGTTTCCTTAATCACCCTCTCTTCAGATGACATTTCCTCACCCCTGAGGATGGTTGATTCTTTATCACTTATCAAGTTATTTCTATAATTATATATGGGATATGTTATAGGGATAACCACTATATTGATACTTTATAAGGTCCAAGTACATATTATTATAATAAATTTTAGAGTTAAATATAGTATTATTAAATAAGAATAATGTAATTATATCCTTGAGGTTAACAAAATCCTTCCATTCATCATCTCAATACTGGTTAAAATCTCACTCAATATTTCTTTCGGTTCCCATATCTTACACATAATTTGTTATGGGGATCTCATTTTTAGTGTAAAACACCAATATCTACAAATCTAAGATATCTTATCCAACCTTTATATGGTTGGTCACAAGGTAGAATTATAAAGGTTCCTTTACATTTCCAACTTGGTCAAGATAGATTCATCCTTAAATAGAAACCCATAAATCTATGACGTTCATAGTTGTAGGATGGTTTTACCAGAAGTAGGAAACCTTGGGATATATGTAGTCTAGAGGGTAATTTCCCAAACTATTTTAGTTCAAAAGGAAGAATTGTGTGCCTTTAACTTTATATGATTTCCAAACCTCTTACCTTGAACTAGGACCAAACCCTATCATCACTGGCTAGACTGTTTTGGCACAGTCTCATGATACATTTACTCAACTCATGGTTGTTGAGTAGCTTGAGGCTTAGGATAATCTGATGGCTTTTCCACCTTATCTATCATGTGTATTTTGTGAGGATTCTTGTTTTCCTACATCCCTATTCCTAGAGTATACTCTGTAGTGACCTTCGATATTCTACTGGATAGTATTCCTCAAGGGTATTGTGATACCCAAGAGTGGGTGTAAATGATGAATAGACTGAAATTTCATTTGTGGGAGGAAATTTGATCTTGGCACATGTAATCTCTTAATACATCATCACCTAGAGTTGTTGTACTACTATATATTTCTTCTCCTTTCTCACATCTACCAAAGTTTCCACCATCTAGTATTTAAGGCATTGAAATTGATATAAAAATTAGTAGGGCACATAATCCAAAAAAATAATGTCACAATAAATATAAACCACTATCATGATATCCTTCATATCCATCATATATAACCATAATTCATATAATCCAGTTCATTAATCAATGATCATTCCATTAGGAGGAATACCATATAGAAAAAAATGTGAACTCTAAATATAGTCTTAAGTGTTTGAGAGTGGAATCACCCTTTAGTGATAATGAAATGATTCTATAAATGGATTGGATGAATAGTATAAATCTTCATTTTGAAATTTTAACTATACTAATAAATAATAAAGCATTATAAGGTACTATTATTCATCACCATAGTACCTAGAATTTTACTATGATAGGAAAAGGGGAATTATCTTTGAAAATATATTGTAGGAACTAGTGAATATTTACTATTAATGGATTTACTAAACCCATAGGTTCCCCTATTTCAATATGGTTTCCATCATAAACAAACTTTTCCTAGAACCATTAAGGAAGTCTTGTATTGTAAGTTTGTTTCTACCTAACCAAATAACCTAGAACCTGATAGGATTGGTTTCTTTGTGAATTTCTAGGTTTATTTTCAACCCTCACTCCTTATATTGGAATTACTCTATCTTCATATAGTATATACTAGGTAATCCTCTCTTCCATGTTGAGGGGAACCCCATTGGGAATTTTTACATGGTTCCATTTCCACAAGGAATCAGAAAAACCATAAACCAAGCCTCAAAAATAACATCAGTTATAGGATAGGGTTCCTTCTTTATAGAATTCTAGGTCTCTCTCAGTAACTCTTGGATAAATTTCAGTGTCCTCCTAAGGTTTCCCTGCATTTCCTTTGGTGGGAGACACTTTTTATACATATATCTAAGGATTTTTTCCTAGAGATTTTATATACATCCCACAAGATTGAAATACAAAATGTATTGATGAAAACATCTAGGATGGAGGTTGAATCAAGTGCTAACTATTTTTTACCAATTATAAATTCTTATTTTTAACTATAACCCCCTTTTATAATTTAAACTCTATTTTCAATTAGTGAAAATGGATTTTTTAGTCACTTTACCTGGAAATTAATTCTTGTATGTTATGTAGTGTGTAAAGTAAAAGAAAAATAGATAATTTACAAGGTTCGGTACAAATACATACTCCTTATCATGTCAACTCCCATTGAATCAAGGACTCTCTACTATAATCTTATTATCAATACAAGTGGAGATGTCCATGTATCATCCTGAAACAATGCACACCATATTACATATGTGTAGAGTTCATAATATTTCACATATAAACATATATTATATCCCACAACACTTCTTCAAATGGAAATACAACCATCTCACATTTCTTTTCTTCTCCTCTTGAAATAGATCTCAATACTACACAGGGATGTTTCTACCCTCACAATATGGTCTGATTCCTCACAAAAATGTCTTTAAATACCAACTGATCTTTAGGAACACAAATTGTAACTCAGTCATTTATTATAGTATAGTTTTACAGGTCTTCTTTATAACCTTTTCATTAGTTTTATCACTCAATCTCTGATAGTATCAATCCAAATGATCATAATAAAAACTATATATAAATCTATCCTAATAGTATTTTTATCACTACGTTGGATCACATGAATTTATCTTAGAATGATGATTAGCTTCTTCCTCTTCCTTCATCTTTGATACCCAGTAATATTTTTTGCTAAATATTATTGGATTCCTATTATTATTTGATATATATTTAGAATATTGCAAAATATACCATATATTGAATGTTCTATCTCTTCCATAGAACATGCTCCTCACAATCTAAATATGCTTATTTATTTTTAAAAATCTTCCATGAAATACACACTTAAAATCATCTAGTGGTATGAAGAATGCACAATAAATCACTTATTCTATGGCATGGAACTCTCTATATTTTACTGTTATACACTATCATGAAATTGGTATAAAACTCATATTGATCATATATAATAAGTAGTAACTCATAACTTTTTATCTTCTTTCTCAACCAATTTTCTTCATAAATGACTGAAGGTACTGAGGAATGCGCAAGCATCTAGTGAATTTCTTCATTTCTAGATTTATGTAAACTAAAATAATTCTCATGTTTCAGGAAAGGAAAAATTCCTAGATTCCCATCTTGGTTTCTACTGAACACTCAAAATGCCTAAGATAAAACTTATGTAAGCTTTGATAAACAAAATCTTGAGCTTTAATGGTTCTTAATTTTCATTATTCATGAAAACTTGATAATTTCATTTTTTTATCATTAATAAATATATGCAGTGAAACTCCTTAATCGATCTTAATAAAAAAAGATTGGGGCATGACTTAATTAAGCTTCCTGTTGTTCTGAACTCAAAAACATAAATTTAGCATCATCAGATTTATTTTATCTTCATTAAATTTAAAATCTAGAAACATGATTTTTCATCCAATAACAACTTTTAATTTTTTTTAAGTGTTGAATCCTTACACTAATAACTTCAAATACTTAAATTCGTAAATCATTAAGATCAATAATTATGTCATTCATTGGGAACTTCATTTTTATCAAATTTCTTTCTAAAAAATTTACCAAGTTTTTTATCTTTATGCTCAAACAAAGCTTTATGTTGGGGACTTCGAAGACTTATTCTCATCAAGTCTTAGTTTAAAAGACTTGGAATTAATTCATATACTATGTATTTATAAGAGTGGATCTAGTAAATTATTATTATCACCACCTAAATTTGTATACTTATATTGTTGCTTTAAGATCTAGTAAAAAAAGTGTTCAAGACTTTACCATTTCTTAGTGAACTCCAAAATTTAGATTTCTAAAGGTGGCTTCAAATGGACTTTCTCTTGATCCAAGTCTTCTCTAAACTCTTTAAAATCATCTTGAAACTTCTTCCATGGATAGTTATAATTGTTAATATATTTACAAACTCCTTCCATTATATTTTTGAGGTGTCGCGACATATTAAATACTCAATATTAGTGTATTCTTACTAACTCATTTTATGGCACAAGTATATCTCTTCTTCAACAAAACTTATTGATACTAGAAATAATTATCCATGATTTGAAACATGTATTTAACATGAAGAAAATCTCAATAATCATCTGATTTTAGTGTATTGCCTTAGAACCTATCTAGATAGTTGTTCCAAGGAATTCAACTCTTCATACTCCTTTACCCATAGTGTATGTTTAGTGACTTATCACTTAATTTTCCAATATATAAAATAGTATCCAACTCTTTATTAATTATTAAACATTTAATTACATTGAATTGATTAAAAATACATTTCAATATTCATAAAATCCATGGTCACTTCAGTCTCCCCCTTTATAATTGTTATCAATTCCAAAATTATTTTCAAGTAAATGTATCTTTCTCTCCCTAATTGACAATGAATTAAAAGGGGAAGAAGGTTCTTCTATAATATTAATATGAGGGTGACCTTATCCACTTCAAAAAAATATTATTCTTCACGTGATATTTCACTATATTTAGATAATAAAGGCACTGCATAATTTTTAGTAATGATCCATTAGTTAATATCTCTAATTCAGAGTTGTAAAACTCGGTGTAGAAAATAAGAAATCATAACCTAAGTAAAAAAAATTTCCAAAAACACTTAATAATGTGAATCCAACTCAGACTTCCACTTTTTAGAGTTGCATAGATCAGTTTTTCAAGAACCTTTTATAAACTTTCACTCATGTTCGAAAAACACATCCGAAATTTCTAGTGAAAATAAACAGCTTCCCTGTTTTGTTAAAAAAATACTCACCCTTAAAAATATAAAATATATATACCATGATAAGGAAAGGAGAGTGAATATCATTAATTACACTTCAGTAATGTTGGGGTTTCCCAGAGTCCAAATTTTGAGAAAATGAAAAATATTTGGTAGCCATGACTTCAGTCAACCCCCCTCAAGGGGTACACTTCATTTTACATCACCTTCAATTCCAATAATTCAAGCACATCTAGGTTGATTTAGGAATAAGGTGGGTATTCCAATATCTCATTATCTTTCATAGGATGGTTAAGATATATTTTATAACCCATAAAATTCAACTCTATTCATCTTTGTGCTTCCACCCTTAGATTTCCAAGTTTTTTATCCTTTTTGTAGCAAGGAATCATCTTCATTATCGGCTTTCTTATTAGATAAAATAGTCTTCTTAAACTGAAAAATCAATGTAGGCATACTTTTTTCATCTTATTCCATATGTTTTTATTCTTCTAGCTAGTCAGTCCAATTGACTAAACACTATTTTTTTACATATTCATCTTTCTTCATTTGTGTGGACTTATTCTTTACAGGATATTATTTAGCATATAAAATAAATTGTGTTTTACCTTTGTTCTTCAACATCTCCATTTGTTCTTGTAAAGTATTTATACCCATTTTAAGAGTGTTTACTACAATATTTCACCTTCCACACATCATTTCTTTCTTCTTTGACTTAACCTTCTTAGGAATCCCCTCATACTCTTCATCATATAGTTATTCCACTATACAAATATTTTTGTGAATTTTTTTGATTTAATTCTTTTTTGTTTCCATATTGATCCATATAGATTAAAATTATATAGATTTCTTGAGAAATACCATGGTGTATATCCTCTTTTCATAATATAATCATTTTATTTTATCTAGTGTGATACCCTTTTCATTTTTCTTTATGGTATTATTATAAGTGGTTGCTTTAACTTTCTTCACTTTTTCACTCCTCAAGGTAAAAATTATTTGATTTTTTTTCTTTTCCATATATAATTGTTCAATTTTCTTAATATAAATATGAGTGTTGTTACTGGTTGGAACATACCAACATTCATAATATGTATTGACATAAATGTTTCATGAGTTACAGAACTTTTCCAATTTTTTAAATCTGTTTATCTCTAAAAATTTATTTTTTTCAAAGTAATCTACTTCTTTTGTATTGTAGGTTTGTTCTCACTTTCAACTTTTATTCCCCTATTAGTAAGACTAATCTAACTTTAATATTTTTAAATTTTGTGAAAACAATCTATGGACATATATCCAAACCTCGAGAAACACAAACAGTAACCTATAAATCTTATTCTATTTACTTTGAGTGAAGGTTGCACAAATTTTCCTTTTTGAATATTATTTTGTTTCTAGGTTTTTTTCTACTCTTTTGGGATTAGTTTAGGGAGATATCCTTCATGATTCCTCTCATATTTACCCTTGATGGTGTTTTAGGATTCATAGGATATTTTTTAACCCACATCTTCATATAATTTATCTTTTTTCAATCCTCGTTTGGAAAACAAGTTCGGTGTATATATCTCTCTTAAGACTATGGGTGGTATTTTTACATGTGATAAGGTGGATACTTCACCAAAGCTTCTTATGCTCTCTTTAAAAAAATTAATTATCCCTTTAAATGGAAAATTATTTTCTAAAACCTAATTGGAGAAACTTTTCTTAAAAATTTGAGATGTTTTAGGATTAACAATTTCCATATTCTTCAATTTCAACTATAGATCAAGACACTTTAAACTTACAAAATTATTTCTAGTAACAACTAAACTCCTAAAATATATCTACTGAACTTTTACGTGATGAATATTATTTTCTTTTACTAAGGAACTTTCTTTATCTTTCACTCACTTTTATTTCACATACATCTAGGCTTATTTCAATTCTATAGAAATCATATGTTGTCTAATAAGTGCATGGATCACCTCTTTAATAAAATATTTCTCAGAAGTGGCTATTTGAAATTATTTATCTTTTAAAAAAATTATTTCAATGTAAATTACAGATGATTCATCCTTTTCTTCAACTAGAGTTGAGAGAGTGTTGGATTTTGCAACAAACTTGGTTAATGCATCAGCGTTTTCCATTATATATGATTTTTTATCAAAATAGTTCCTTAATAAAACTAAGCATATATATATAGAAACATCATCAGGAAAATTCTTCAAGTATTATCTAATACGATAGTTGAAGTATTCAATTATTTTAATCTCTAAGCCTACAGATCTTGTAAGGGTTCCCCCTCATCCCTTGAAAGGGGGGTTATCAAAAATCAATAAAAATAAAGGCCTTCAAGACATTTGGTAAATCATAACATGCATTAAAGATCAATATCTCCTAAGATTATTCTTCTCACAACTTCATCTCACCTGGTCTCTAAATAATGGTTGAATTCTTCTTCTTCTTTCATCTTTGATACCTCGTGATCCTCTTCTCTAAAAAATATCATTTTCTTATTATTCTTTGAGATATCTTCAGAATATTATACAACATACTATCTCTTAGATTTTCTAGTTCATCCCATGCACATTCTTCTCAATATGAGTAGCTTCTTCTTTCTTTTTAAAAAGCATCCAAAAAATCCACACTTAAAATCTTCCATTTGTATGAAGATCATATTAAAAATAATTTATTCTATGTCATGGAACTCCCTCTTTAAGGATGTGATATTCTCATAAAAATATTAAAGAACTTAGCTTGAGCCTATACAAGTAGCAATAACTTATCACTCTTTCTCTTCATTCTCAACTAGCTTACTTCATGAATGAATAAAGGCACTAAAGAATAGGCCAACATATATTATTTTTTTCCAGATTTATAAAGTCTGTAAGACTTATCATGTTTCTTGGTCAAATTCTTAAACTCATATCTCAGTTCCTCTTAAACACTCAAATATCCTCGTATCAAAATAATGTTGGCTTTTGTAAATTGTATCTCAAGATTTTATGTTTCTTCATCTGTATTATTCTTAAAAACACAATAAATTCATTTTTCTTCATCAATAAATATATGTAGTGGAACTCCAAAATAAATCATACTCAAAACAATCTTGGATCATGTATTGAATAAGATTCATGATGTTCTGAACTCAAAATCATATCTTCAACATCATCAAATTTATTCCATCTTCATCATATTTAAAATCTAGAAACTTGATTTTTTATCGAGTAACAACTTTGAATGTTTACCAAGTGTTAAATCCTTATACTAGGAACTTCAAATACTAACATTAAAAGAGCCTTACAATGAAGACTTATGTTCTAATTTGGGAAATTAATTTTCATCCAGTATATTTCTAAAAATTTCACTAAGAGTTGAATCTTTACAATATTCACAAGATTTATTCTAGTTCTACAAAGATGTATTCTCATCGGGTTTTAGTTATAAAGACTTATATTGAATTCACATACTTAGTATTATGAAGATTGACTCTGGTAAATTCTTATAATCATTTTCTAAAGACGTAAACTCAAAGAAAATCCTTATGATCCCATCGGAAAAGTATTATGTTTAGTACTTATCCATTTCTTAGTAAACTCCAAAATTAAGATTTTTCCAGGTGGCTTCAAATGAACTTCCTATAACTATGGGTCTTCTCTAAACTCCTTCAAATCATCTCAAAAATTCTTCCAATGATAGTTATAATTATTAAAACAATTATAAAATCCTTCCACCATATTTCTAAGGACTTGAATCATATGAAATGATCAATATTATAGTATTATTATAAACTCCTATTCCATATCAGGTGTATCTCTTCTTCGATGAAACTAACTATTACTGATAGTGCTTCTCCAAGATTTAGAAATTTTCTTTAATATGAATAATATCTATAAAATCATCAATATTAGTAGCTTCCCTTATAACATGTCTAGTTATTTGTTCCAAGGTAAACAAATATTCATACTCTTTTAACCATATTGTGTGGGTAGAAACTTCTCAATTCCTTTTACAACATATATAATGGAATCTAAATATTCATTCATTATCACACATTTATTTAATTTAAATTGTTAAAAAATAAAATTAAAATTTTATTAAATACAAGGGAACTTTAAAGTTTATTCTTTCTTAACCATGCATCTAATTAAAAGTATTATTCTATGAACTCTAGAAACTTAGAAACTCCATGATAAAATCATTGTTCTTGTAGACATATGTTTTCAAATCTATATGACTTCATAAATGGTTGTGAGTTTTAGTCAAGTCTCAAATTTTTCACATGTTTTTTGGGCCCAAGAAGCTAACATCCTTTCAAGTTTGACACCTTCTCTAGATCATAGGTACTAATACTTATTACAACCATATTCTTGATTGGTGGTGAAGTGGAAAATGATAGAAGTGTATTAGTTCATAGGGGGTTTTGCTATGTGCTTACTATTATCTGTAGAAATATTTGAATTATGAAGTAAGTATGAAAGAAAATTGAACCCTTTGAAGATATATGTGCCCTTTGAGGAAATTTTTATAGTTCCAAAATTCATGTTTTCAGTAAACTATGAGTTTATAAGGTTTCCATATAGGTGGTTGATGTTAAAATTGGTCAAAAGTCCATGTACATACAACGTAAATGAGTCTAATGTTGTGTATTCCTAGAAGTGATTACATGGGACCTATGTGAGAATCAGTGGAAAGGGATTCTATGGGGTGTTATACCCTTACCCAACATATTTAACCATATTCTTGATTTGGACAGTGACTTCATCATCTGAAATAGAAATTTAAGTACTGGTCATCTAATATCTACAAAGTATTCAAATATTTTATCAGTAAGATAAGTCAAATATATGGAAAATACACCAAGGTGAAGGATAGACAAGAGAAAAAACAACTGGGTATAAATTTAACAAATTAAATTTCTTCACCCAATTTCTTTCACCAAGGTTTGTTTTCTCAAGTGCTTTCACCCAACTTCTTTCACCCAGTTTCTTTCACCAAGGTGATTTCCCCCATGCTCATTCTCCTGGGTGGTTTTTCCTAGTTTCTTTCTCATAGGACAGCATCACTTATATTCCTTTGTAAATATCACATTCCCTACACATCCATGATTATGGTAGGAAAAATAGGAAGGACAATATTCTTACTTTAGGTTGTATAAACAACTTAGGTGGTTAGAAAGTGTGAAGCTGCAAGGAACGCTTAAGTCCAATGAGTGCACGGAAAGGTAGAGGTATATTATTTATAATAAACACCATGTCATTATCCAATATGGACACTCATGATATTCAAAAAGGTATCAGTATGCAACAAATATCACTTACAACCTAACTACTAGAACGCATAGTGTGCAGATGTGTTTGAGTGCACATAAGTTGCACCCTAGTCAAACCTAAGCACCAAATACTCTCTTATTGAAGTAATATTCATGTTAGAGTCATTTATACCTTATAATTAGATCCTAATTATTCTAATAAATTATAATTATAAGGGGGTATTTTTTGGTTCTTATTTTGTATAAAGTATGGAAACCTTAGTATGGTGAAGGAAAAAGGCCCCGAGAGAAGGAATATCACTTCACCCAATAACTTGGACATACACCTAGGATACTTATCTCGGCTTACCATATGTTCATGTAGGTTAATTATTTGGGTTCACAGAGATTTTATTGTGTGAAGGTATCATGTACCCACCAACTTCATGAATATTTTTTTCATGGGAACACCAACGCACTTGTACCATGATCCCTAGTTATAAGATCCCATGTTTGGACGGAATGAAAATTTTTTGAAGGAATTTTGAATTTTCATTACCAGATGGGTAGAATATTGAATTAATACTCAGAATGATATTATGAGAGTTATAATTTATTTTATTGGTATTTTTATATAATTAATGATGCTTGGGAGGTATCTTGGGTGCTTGTATGAGCTTCAATGGCTTCAGCTTAAGTTTTGGGAGTTTGGGAGTCTTTGTAAAGGGTGAATGGTTTGGTGTGCATGGTTTAAGAGAAACCATATGACACCCAGATACTCAGTATGTTTTTAGTTCATTTTGAACTAATAATGGTTGGGTTTCATAGTTATAATATAGTTTTTGATAAACCTTGTGAGTTATAAGGAGAAACCATGTGAGGAGAAGGAGGGCCTAAGACATGGCGCATGGGCTGTGCACAGTTTTAGAAAAATTATGTGCCTTACTATAAGAGGGAGGTAGTGCTGACAAAACAGTTGGTGCAGACTTTGTGAAATCATGTGGCCTAACCATGTGAGTCTTGAGTTTTTTATATTATGGTGTGTATGGTTGGCATACGTCTTGGAAAACCATGATAAAAAATTATGTGGCTAGCCATAATTTCAATAAAATTGTGTTTTTTTACCATTTTCGCTCTAATATTTTTAGCCACCCATACCCGTTCTCTCTATCTTGTATAAACGTACTAGTATAAGATTATCCTCCCTCCCTTACTTCTTAAAGCCTCACCAAGGAGGTGATTTGGGGGGGTGTTTATTCAGATTTTTGAGGTAAGATTAAACCCCTAGTGTATTCCCTACTTCTTCCCTTTCCTTCCTTGTGATTTTAAGGTTTTTAGTTAGGGTTTTATTGAAGATTATACTAGAGAATGGTGGAATCATCTTTTTTCACTGGGATTTTAGTTGTCTAGGGTAAAGGATATTTCGATATGGATTTTTCACATCTTTTCATGGCATTTCATTGAGTTATGTGATCGTGGTGATTTTTCATAGGTTTTTTCCTAATGTTTTAATTTAATTAGTGGTTAATTGGTATTAAATCTTATGTATTTTCCTTGGAATGGTGTTGGGAGTCTACTGTGGACCTCCCATGGGGGTTTATTAGGGTTTTTACAAAAGGTGATAACCCAATGAGTTTTCTATAATTATGCCAAGTTGGATTTTGGGTAATTAATTAATTATAATTGTTATAATTAATTAGTTGTTGTTTTTTAGTATGATAATAAGTCTTGGGTGATAAATATGATCTATTTGGGTGTCTAGGGGTTGGGAAGATACTTTTATGGGATTTTAATAGGCCACCATGCTTTGTAAATGTTTTGGAAAACTTTTTTAATGAGGTAGGTGGTCTAAGATATTTAACTATAGTCTTAATATTTGTTTTAATTGGGAAATGCAGTGTATGTATTAGACACCATGTGTGATACACTTACTACTTAGTTAATAAATTTTTATTTGATTTACATTAATACCTTGGACCTTCCACGATTCCTTTTAGATCTGTGGTGATGTGATACTAGACCTTTGGCCACCCATGAGGTGTGCCAACCTTTGTAAGTGGAATGATTTATGTGTTAATTTTTTATGAAATTTTCTATGACACCTTTAAAATTATTAAAGTTTTTTCATTTTGTTTTAAATAGTTTTAGATAAAAATGGGAAAATTCTAGGTTTTAAAATGACACGTGTTCATAAATGAGTTGATGGTATCAAGGTTATTCTAAATGTGTTTTTAGTGGATTTTAAATGTTGATTTTAAATGTGACTATGGTGACTCTTAAAATGTTTTCATGGAATATGGGGGTCTTGGACCTTGTTTGGTTTTCAAACTTAAAGATCCATGTTTTTAAAGGTTAGTTTTGAAATATTAATGAAAATTTTCAATTTGGTGTTTTATGAAATTTGAAATTGGGGTTGGAATTTTTATTGATCCATGTGTTGATTTAAAGGTCATTTAGGACCATGATAAAAGTTGTGACTTATAAATGAAATATGAATGATTAAAAAGGGTGTGTTTGATTGATAAAAATAAGGACCCTGACCCCAATATCCTGGATTTAGTTCCTTACTTTATTACATTGGAATATAAACAAGTAATATGCATCCTGAATAACTGAATAGTATAGTATATTTGGAAAAAAAGATACATACATAAGTTTAAAATTACAACTTGAAATGAAATACATCATAGAGACTCCTTTGGAAATACTCTTCTTCTTCTAGATTATCTTTGTATATCATTCATAAAATTCATCTTAGTATCCTGGGGAAAATAAAAATAAGGAAGGGGTGAGATCTAATGCTCAGTAAGGGTAAGAATTCAGAAGAATCTAAAAATAAAAAATAAGGTAAGGTGGATAACTAAAAACACTTTCTATTAAAACAAAAACTTGAGCATAATATGGAAGGAATAAAAACAGAATAAGTAATACCATATAAATAATCACATGAAAATTATACTTTCCCATGGATATTCTACTAGTATAATAATCAAATGGAATATAAAATAATAATCTCATAATGAGGGAATGCAGAATGAGGGACATCATAAACATACTGTCAAGTCTTCGGCCATGACACCATACATAATCGGGTAAGATGTTAGCATATATCCAAACTTGTTTGTCTTGTGAGACCTACTGATGCATCGAGGGGCTATAGTGGGCCCCACATGACACTTACTAAGCCAAATGAATTCCTCATATGAAATGGGTGAAACATAATCAACATATATATTCATATTGAAACAAACATATGAAATTTAAACAACTTTCCCAAATCAGTAAACATAATCACTAACCATTCAGAGTAATATGGTGAATGGTATCAAGATAACACATCAATATTCAAATAAATCAGAATCCATTCAATAAAATATAGTATATGATATCATAAAATATTAATCCCAATTAAACATTATAATCAATAAGGGTTTTGAAATATATGAAAATACTCTTATAAAATCATCGAAGAAATATTGAGAGAAATACTATTTTTACTTTGAAAAGAAGAGTAATTTTGGAAAAATATTTTTATAAAACCATAAATTAATTAAGACAATTTTTTTTGAAAAATTATTGATTTTAGAAAAATAATGGTTTCTTAAAATAGATTATATATTGTAGTTGAAAATGGGTAGGAAATTTTGACATTACCTTTAATGGGGCTTACATATCAGGAAGGATTGAGAAGGTAACCTTATAAAAAATTTATTATCCCATAAAATAATGATTAAATGATCTGGATATATGATTTTAAAACATATATATATAATTTATAATAATTTTATGAAAATAATAAAGAATTACATTGGTGTATAGAGGTAGAAAGCATAACCCAAATGAAAATGGAGGTTCGAGAAGAAAACCCTTACAAAGATTGTATCATTAAAGTGATGACAAATAAATGACATAATTATGTGTGAAAAATATAAATCCACACAATATAATTGGATATATAGTATAAAACAATCATATTTCATTCACAAGTATTCGTGTAAAATTATAACCATTAACATAGATGTTTAACTCAATAAATGGAAATTGAGTTAAGATATCCCATACCTCAGGTTCTACTTCCTTACAATTTGTTAAAAATACCTATATAATGGTTTTAATAGTGTTAATAATTTATTACAGGACTAAAATCATGTTTATAATACCTTACATGATCTCATTATAGTATTTTCCACCCATTTATTAACAATATTTTTTTATTTCCATTATTTTGGGTGCGTTCTTTTCATGGTTTCCAAGGATGGTTTATTATGGTCTTCTTTTTCAAAAAGAAATAATAATAAATAATATATAAAATATAAATATATTTGTCATTTTAAAAAATTACATGTGAATTTAAAGTTTCCATGATTTTGGTAAAAGAGAAACGAAGAATCATCATCCATGAAGGCGTTGAATTGACGCACCACGGACAGCGATTTCAATATTTAAGAATAAAAAGAGAATATGAGAGATTTTATGATAATTTTTACATAAACACAAAAACATTCCAGTATATATATTATACAATAATTTTTATTAATCATTAGATAATAGGTGGGGATAAAGTATAATTGAGAAATAATTTGAAAGAGAAGAAAAAGGAATCTTACCTCTTAAACATTTCTCTTTGAAGACCTCCTTAAGGCTCTTAGAAGTGGTATTTTTAGGAGACTAAAAGAACAAAAATGTGGTAATGGATAAAGAGGGAATTTGGTAGAGTCTATCTGATAAATAAGGCTTAGGGTGATGAAAATTTGTGAAGGAGGGAGCCCCCTTTTATAATTGAGGGGAAGGGTAACATAAGAATTACTCAAAATATTAAAATATGATAAATTTATTATAGGGTTTAATAATTCCAAAAGGACTCAAAATAATATTATATACCATTTTAAAAGGAATATTATCCTTTTTGTCCTTTTTCATTATTTTTTTCATTTTTGAATAATTTCATAAATTATTTTATTCATGGAAAAATAATTTTGTTAAATTAAAAACTATTCACAATCATGACTTCAAGAACATCAAAACAAAGATTCCAATTCTAATTAAATTTTTTATTATATTATAAACATATTATAAGTACCTATATAAATATTCAATTGACTAAAACTTATCAAACTATATTAATTTTACTATTTTTAAAATCATTAATTTGATTTATTCATTAATTAAATATTTAATGCATCATAATTGTTCAATACATTAATGTAATTATTTATTAACTAAAAATTACAAATAAAATTATGAGAAAGATAATTATATTATATTTTAAAAAAATATTCTTTTTCAAAAAAACTCTAAAAATCTCATATTAAAATATTATACTAATTAAAAATTGTAGTGTGAACAAGTGGTCTTTATTTTTAATAAAATAATATAAGGGGACTAATGTGATCCATGTGGGTAAAAAATGTCTCTAATTGGAATCAAAAATAGATATTGTATTAAACTTACACATCTAAATATTTTAATATATTTTATGATCCAATTAATTATTCTTATAAATTTAATTAAAACAATTTATTTATTTTTTCTTCTGCTTGCGCAAACATTGCATCAACATTGCATAAGAATTAATGTAAATTATTTAATATATAAAAATTAAAAATAAATTACTGTCATAAAAATATATTACTTTGGTTCAAAATAAAATTCTATATTTGTTCATTATATATAATAACTGATATACATTTCAAGAAAACTTCTTAAATTTGTTATTTTGTCTCTTCTTGTCATGTGCAAGCATTGCATAGGCATTTGGATAAGATTAATATTGTATAACTATAAAATTAGAAATTATTGTCCAAAAACATATATTATACATAATAATTAATAACAAGGTAATGGAAATAATTTTTAACTCTTAATTATTATTTTTAAGGAACCAAATTGGCTTTGTCAGTGCAACACAAGCCCTGCGTCAACAATGGCAATGGTTCTTTTCTACTTACCAACAAAATTATAATTTATATTTTCTAAACTATTAATATAAAAAAATTATCTTATAAAATATTAATTTATTTATTAAATAAGTTTAAAAAAATATATCATAAATATCTCTTTACATTGTCGCAAAAAAATATCATATTTTCTTAAAAACTGTATTTTTAACTATTCGCTAAAAATTCAACTATTTCAAAATAATACCAAAAATTCATTCTAACAATTTTTTGATTTATATAATTTAAAAATAAACTCTATTTTATGAAAATAATTTTCTAAATATGGAAATTTAAATTTTTAATTAAAATTATCATTTACTTGAAAAATACAAATTTTAAAATTATAACTGATTTAATGACACTTTGAAAATTTAACAAAGGTCTCGTAAAATTATTATATAATCATAAGACATCAAAATATTAACTTATTATTTTATTTTATGAAAATAAATTTTCTTTTGAATCATTATATTAATTATAAATTTTTAAACAAACATTTATGTTTTATGAAAATAATAATACTTAATTTATAATTTCTAAAACATTTATTTACTTATACGATGATATAATTATATCATACTTTCATTTATAAGATTCCTAAATTTTATGTATACATTCATGGGTGAGGTTATTATTCATTTTTCCAATTTACTATTCATAAGGGTTATATTACTATTCATAAGGGCAACATTACTATTCAGAAGGGTTAAGTTGCTATTCACCAAAAACATTAAGTTGATCCTATTAGACTATAAATATCTTACTGATTGCAACCGTCTGTATATTTTTTGAAATTCAATTCATAGAAGAGAAAAAATTATTTTTAATGGCTAGGTTATAACTATCTTATTTAAATAATTATAATAACAAAGTTTTGTTTCACAGAGACTCAGTGTTGTGTGCATTACATTTATTTTTAAATCCTTGGGGTGTTATGATAAAGGTTTTTAAGAACATTTAATAAATGTGTAATTAAGTTGAATGAATATGTTTGACTGTGATTTTTTTTTATGTGGTGGAAGTATTGGATCATGGTAATGTTGTATGAATTGGTGATGATTGATAATATAATGGTTAGGGATGGTCGGAAATAATGTTCCAAATCCTAGTTGGATTCATCAACTGATGATTCATGTGTTATGACCTATGACAAATGGTTTAGGTGCTGGTCTGACGCTCCGGGAATAGGTATTTAAGAAATTATGGAATGGTTTGGGTGTTGGAATAATACTCTGGGAATATGTAGTATACTATGGATATGGTATCAGACTGAGGCTCTTGATACTAATAGTATGCTTGTGGTTTAAGCACCAGACTAAGGCTCTAGGTGATGATGGTATACCATGTGGAATCAGATTTTGTATTAATGCTCCTCATCCTTAGGATGGTCCAAATTGATGCTCTAGGCACCACCGATGTTATGTATAGATGGGTGCGGGACTGAGGCTCTGGGCACTACAATTATGTTTTATAACGGGTTTAATATATATGATTCCCAATGTCGGTATTGATAGTTTGTTATATGGTTAGTTGTTGGATGAATATTCCATTTATGACTGTTATTGATTTTGATGTTGAATTAGATGACATAATGATGTTCTAGGAACTAATGGCATAGGTACATGAGATAGGTATTGGGGATGTATGATTTATGTCTCCCTGATTTAGATGAGTAGGAAATAATCCTTTCTTGGTTTGGTTATTACATATCCCTATGTTACACTTTAGAGGACTATTTAGGTCATTGTAGGTTTGTTTTTCCTTGGTGTCACCTAAGAACCCTTGGCCTAGTGAGTAGTAGTTGATCTATTGTGTTCCTTCTCTTGTATCCCTTTTTGTATTGTTTACTTATTTCACTACTTATTTTCATGAACTACTGCTCTGATTGGTATTTTCTTTAAAAACTATTGGTGGAAGACTACTGAGATACACTCACACCCTGCTTGGGCTTCCATTGCACTTGGGTACCAGAACAACCCTCGTAAGTTTATTATAGTAAAAGGTTCATGACAAGGCCCGCATGAGTATTGTTTGGTCAAGAAGGAATAATCAAGTCGTTTCAGGTGACTGGATGGGTGTGGCTTGGTGATGCAACAATGCCTATTTTATTTCTTTTATTTTGGTATGTCATGTCACTAGCCTAGTGGGTGGTTAGTTGTATATATAACATGTTTGTTCCATCCTTCATAATATTTTAGTTATTTTCTCATGATCAAGTTTATTAATTCTTTACACTTTTTTTGTTGTGGATGATATGTGGTTATTTTCTTTTGGTTGTTAAATCTGATATGGGGGTATAGTCTCCTCACAGTTTCACTTTATACCCTCACTATTAGTCAGCAACCTCTAGTGTATGAGGAATCAATCATGAGGTCATCTGGTGAACTGACTTGAGGAAGCAATTCAATGGCTCCTATTTTGGGATGTTACAAAGTGATATCAAAATTTTACTTTCCTATTATTTCACTCTTTGGGGTTTGTTAGATAAGATATTTAGGAATTTTTTGGAACTTGTGATGGATACTGGGATGGTGTATCACAAAGACCTTTTCGGTAGGAAGTCTAGGTTATTAGTGGTTGGTATTGTTTTTCAATTTTGTGATATTATGGTTGTATATGATTTTCACTTTTAGTGTCACACATGTTGTTTGTATTTATGGTTTATGATGGATTACATCTCTTGGGCCATTGGTATGAGGCATGTTACTTGTTTTTTACTCTAAGATCATAGAGTAAAGAGGCATCTCATTCATCATTCTAGGCACATAGGTCCACATGTTATAGGCCTTCTAGTGTGTGATTTATGGATTTTCACTTGATGGCAGGTTATGTGGATCTATGGTGAGGTTCTTGTCTATGAGGATGTAGTGTGGTCCTCGTGCAAGGTTAGTAAAATGACCCTGGTGGGTTAGTGGGGTATAAGTGTATAGATATTGACCCTTATGGGTGGTTTCGGTGCAAGGTTGGTAGTATGTCTAGGTCCTCCAGGAAGCAATCTGATGTGCATATGCTCTGAGAGGACAGACACCCTTGTGTGGAAAGATGGTTGGTATATGACATCGTATGGTGAGGGGCCCCAAATGATGGTGTTTTGTTTTGATGATATTGTGTGATGGTAAAATGGGTGAATGTTTTATTCCCTATGAGTTGCGGCCTTTTGTGAGTTTTCATGGACCTAGGTGTTTGGACCTAGAGACTAGATGTGTGACTTGATCAGTAGGGTTAGGTGGTATACCTATTGAACTTTTGATGTGACTCTAGTTTGGATTTGATATTGTGTGTCTTTTGGGGGTGACCCTTGAGAGGGTTTAGCCGAGTTATGAGTGATTTTGGGTGTGTTGGGAATAGATGGACGTTTCGGACTCTTGAAAATAGTGCATGAAAGGTGAATCCTTGTATGGGTTTTTGGCATATGGGATGCCTTTGGTTTTGAGAAAGAGAAATTGAGTGCTAGTGGTTTATCTTAGTGGATGGTTTCTTAAGGGACATGCTTTTCAGGTGTTTATCTAGGTAATAGATGTGCATATGAGTTTTACTAGTGGTTATGATATGGATAGAGAGCACATGGGGTGCTTGAGGAAAATTGGTTTTATGTGAACGTGTTCTCTACAGATGGTGATCATACAAGCAAAGTTTTTTTTGGAAAGAGGCGCATGGAAGTGTTTGGTTTTCTTAAGCTGGAAATCACTAGGAATGTTGATGTTTTGGTAGTGTGTGTGGTGTATGAGAGTTTAATTGGTTTGGTGACTAGCTAATCTAGCTATCGATATACTTTTTGTAACATGGTGAAAGAATACATGATCTTAGTGGAGAATTTGAATGATGAACAAGTATTGAGTGCTTGTGTAAGTGGTTTTGGTTTGGTGGGTTTCTTTTTGTTTTGGAAATCACTAAGGATGCTTTATGATAGGTGAGATGGTAATGTGAGGTGGGAATGGCTAGTGGATTTGTGTTTTGAGCCGAGATTTCAAAAATCTTGATTCATTGGAGTTGGGATCGGGTTTTGTGGAGGGTTCACACAAGAGTGCTTGCGACGGTTAAGTGTTAATGGATTATTGGAGGCTCGAGTGGTTGGTGACATGTTGTGTCATTTGTTTTGTGGATCAGACATTATGGATCATAATTCTGAGGTGGTAGGGTTATGTGGGCAGTCGTTAGTAGGATGAGAAGTGATATGAATATGGTGAGACACTTTTGTCTGGGAAGGTATAATACTTTTGATAGTTTGAAATGTCCATGTAGATAGAGGTGACATCGGAAATAGACGTGTGGTGGTGGTGTTCATTAATGACATCTTGGAATACTCTTCGTAGTGAATATCATTCCCAGTATCTTGACATTATCTTAGTTATGCTGAGAGGATAATGGATATATGTCTAGCTAGCCAAATATCTTTTAGTTGGATATGGGGCCTCTTGGTGGTTATTCTCATAAAGCGGTGAATGTGAAGTCGTATGGTGGGAAGTGCACCATCGACTATTTCTGTTTGAGGTCCTCAGGTTGGATTAGATGTCGACGAATGTCATGGGAGACATTCTTGAATGCTGAGAATAGAAGATAGTTGATGTTTCATTTGGTTACTCATATGAGGAAAATAAATCCACATTCAATCCTTAGGTTAGTAGTGGTTAGATCATGGACCAAAAAGGTTGAGGATGTTTGGGTAAGTCAATGATGAGGACATTCCTATAGAGGAGAGGGATGTAGAGGTTTCTGGGGTACAATCCTCGTGATGTAAGGGTCTTGGGTGTATGGATATGGTCTTGGATCGGTAGTGGTGGCACTGTGATGCTAGAGGGGAATCTTGAGATGCATTTTTAGATTCCATGGGGTGTCCAAATAGGAAATCAATTGTGATGGATGTCCAAGTAGAGTGTTGGATTTAAGATTGAGGTGGTTTCAGAAGGTAGTTTGGTTAAGGAAACCAATTGATATGGTTGGTTGGTTGTGGAATGCCTCTATTTATGCGGTCATAGTGATTAGATGAGATGGTGACATACCAGCATTGGATTCGGGTACTTTGGGAACATGTCAACTGAGGATAATCCAATTGGTCATAGTGCACAATATAGGTATTAAAGGATGAAATATACATCTATTGTATCATTTCTGGAATGATGGGTGCATTTTTGGTTGAGTTGGGCCTTCAAGTAAAATTTTTTATATTCTTATTTCATGCATGGATAGTAAGTATGTGTCTCCTTCAGTTTTTTTTTGGTGATGAGGTCAGGTGTCGATGATGATATGTGTTCTTGTGGTTGTTACAGCATGGTGGGTTGGGAACTATTCCAGGTATGTTGTGTGAGTGGGAGTTTAGGTTTGGATGGTTTTTTCTTTTGATAAGTGTGTTAAGAATTGTAAGTTTGTGGTTATATGCCAAATCTTATTATGGGGAGTACCATAGCTTGATGTTTGATCAAGTGATGTTGTAATAAAAAAAAAATTGGATGGGCTTGGTTAAGCACCAATCAGGTGTTTGGTTTTTGACAACCAAAGTTAGAATAGTCTTTTGGCTAGTTGAGGATCTTTAGATTGACTTTGTTACTTATAATTGTTTTAGGATATTTTGATATTAATGAGGTTCTTGGAAGAAATATGGCAGAAAAAATAGGTCGATTATTTCAGATGGATGACCACCAACACTTCTCAAGTATGATAAGTATTATGGTTGGGATCTTGTAAGAACCCATGTCTATAAGGAACAAAAAGTTCTAAAGGAATTTTTAATTTTCATTACCGAACGGATAAAATATTGAGCTAATAATTTGAAGGATATTTTGAGAGTTGGACATCCTCATAGTGGTTCTGTGAGATGAGAATTGATTCTTGAGAGGTAGCCTAAATTATTAGATGAGATTCAATACATTGGGATAAGTTTCAGGAGTTTTAGAGTCTTCTAGAAAGGGTGTGTAGTTTGGTGTGCATGGTTTAGGAGAAACCGTGTGATGCCCTAATGATCAGGAGGTTTTTAGTTCATTTTAAACTAATAAATTTTGAGTTTCATGATTAGAGAATGGTTTAGGGTAAACTATCTAAGAAAAAAGGAGAAACAGTATGATTCTTAATAGGACCAGAGACATGGAGCACAGGCTGCACATAGTTTCAGACAAATTGTGCATCTTACTGTAGGAGGGAGGCGGTGCTAACAGCATAGTTGGAAAATATTTTTTCAAACCATTTGGATTAACCATGTGAGTATTGAGTTTTGGATATGAAGGTTTGCGTGATTAGTGAACGGATTGGAGAACTGTGTAGCTAAACCATGCATCTTCCAAAAATTTCATTAAAATAGTGTTTTTTACCATTTTTTACCTCATAGATTTTTATCCACACCACCCCTTTATCTCCCTCTTATATGAAGGAACCAGGTAAGTTTTATCCTCTCTCTCCATTACTTCTTCAATCCTCACCAAGGAGGTGATTTTGGTATTGTTTCTTCATAGTTTTAAGGTAAGATTCAACCCCTATTGGATTCCCTTCTTTTCGCCTTTCCTACCTTCTAATTTTGTGGTTCTTCAGTTAGGGTTTTTTTGAAGATTCCATTGAATCATGGTGGAATCATATATTTTTCATAGTGAATTTGGTTATCTTTTGAAGATAATATCCTGAGAAGTATTTCCATTTTTTTTCATGGCGTTTCGTTGAGGTATGTGACCATGGGGATTTTTCTTATGTTTTGCCTAATGTTTTAATTTAATTAGTGATGACTTGGTATCACCACTTAGTAATTTTTCTAGGAATTGTGTTAGGAGTCTATTATGGACCTCCCATGGTGGTTTCTTAGGGTTTTAGCATGAGTTGGGCACCCGATGAGTTTTTCAACATTATACCAAGTTGGGTTTTGGTTAATTAATTAATTATAATTGTTATAATTAATTGATTTTTATTTTTTTATATGATATTAAGGTTTGGGTTTGGTATCACCACTTAGTAATTTTTTTATGAATTGTGTCAGGATTCTATTATGGACCTCCCATGGTGGTTTCTTTGGGTTTTGGCATGAGTTGGGCACCCGATGAGTTTTTCAACATTATACCAAGTTGGGTTTTGGTTAATTGATTAATTATAATTGTTATAATTAATTGTTTTTTATTTTTTTTATATGAGATTAAGGTTTGGGTGATCAATATGATTCGTTTGGGTGTTGAGGGTTAGGATAATACTTAAATGGTCAATGAAAATGCCTCTAATGTTTTAGAAAGCTTCTATAATGAGGATGGTTTTCTAAGAGATTTACCCATAGTTTTAATATTTATTTTACTTGAGAAATGTGGTTTATCTATTATATCCCATGTGTGATACACTTTCTCCTGGGTTAAGAATTTTTTTTTATTTATATTGATACCTTAGACCTTCCATGGTTTCTGTTAGATTTGTGGTGATGTGAGATCGAACCTTTGGCCACCCATGGGGTGTGCCAACATTTGGAAGTGGAATGATTTATGTGTTAAGTTTTATGAAAATAGATATGAGGAATTTAAAATGTTTAAGGTGTGTGAATTGTGTTTTAAATGGTTTTATATGAAAAAGAGGAAAATCTATGTTTTGAAATGACTCTTGTTTATAAATGAGGTG
Organism: Viscum album; assembly: GCA_963277665.1. Taxonomy (NCBI): domain Eukaryota; kingdom Viridiplantae; phylum Streptophyta; class Magnoliopsida; order Santalales; family Viscaceae; genus Viscum; species Viscum album. The sequence continues at coordinate 477,933,410 of OY728130.1, read as the reverse complement.
TTGATCTCAAGGTAATTCTAAATGGGTTTTTAGTTGATTTAAAATGTTGATTTGAAATGGGAGTGTGGTTAATTTTAAATAGATTTCATGTAATATTAAGTTCTTGGATTGTGTTTGGTTTTCAAAGGGAAATACCCATGTTTTCAAAGGGTGGTTTCAAAATATTAATAAAAATGTTTGATTTGGGGTTTTATGACTTTTGAAAGAGTGGTTGGATTTTTATTGAGCCATGTGTTGATTTAAATTTCCTTTGGTACCATGATAAATGTTGTTACATATAAAGGAAATGGTAATGATTAAAAAGGGTGTGTTTTATTGATAAAGGGTTTGAATAACATTTAATAAATATGTACTTGAGTTTAATGAATAGTTTTGATTGTGAATTTGGTTTTATTTGATGGAAGTATTAGACCATGGGATTGTTTTATGAATTTGTAATGGTTGATAAGGTAATGGTTGGGGATGTTCATAAATGATGTGACAAATACTAGTTAGATTCATGGATTGATGCTCTGTGTCTTTTGACCTATGAAAAATGGATTGTGTACTGGACTAACACTTCAGTCACAGGTATTTAATAAATGATGGAATGGTTTGGGTGATGCATTTATACTTTGAGAACATGTATTATGTTATAGATATTATGTCATTCTGAGGCTATGAACACTAATAGTATTCTTATGGTTTAAGAACCAGACTGAGTCTCTAGATGATGATGGTATACAATGTGGAATTGGATGTTAGACTGATGTTCCTCATCCTTGGGTTGGTCCAAAGTAATGCACTAGGCACCAAAAATATTATGTATGGATGGGTGGTAGATTGAGGCTCTAGGACTACTATTATTTTGTACGATGGGTTTAAAATATACGAAACTCAATGTTGGTATTTATATTTTGTTATATAGTTAGGTGTTGGATGGAGGTTCCATCAATAATTATTATTGATGTTGATGTTGACTTAGATTCCCGACTGATCTTCTAGGAACTAATGGAATAGGTACATGAGAAAGGTATCATGGATGTATGTTTTATGCCTCCCTGATTTGAATGAATAGGAAACAATTCTTTTTTACTTTAGTTATGATGTATCCCTGTGTTAAGATTTAGAGGACTAGTTTAGGTCATTATAGGTTTAGTTGTCTAGGGTGTCACCTAGGAACCCTTAGGCCAGTGAGTAGTAGATGAGATTTCGTATTCCTTTTCTTGTATACCTTTTCATAATGTTTATTTATTTCACTGATTATATTCATTAACTACTACACTAACTGGTATTAGATTTAGACACTATTAGTGGTGGCCTATTGAGTTTTACTCACACCTTGATCAGACTTCTATTACACTACCTAATCATCCCCCACATGTTTACTATAGGAACATGTTCTATCCAAGGCCTGCATGAGTATTTTTTGGTCGAGCGGTACTACTCAAGTGATGTCGGGTGACTGTATGGGTGTGTCTTGGTGACACAGTAGAGCTTGTTGTATTTATTTTATTTTGGTATGTTATGTCACTGGCCTAGTGGGAAATTTTTTGTATGTATTACATGGACATTTGGACCTTTATCTCATTTCAATTATTTTAGCATGATCCAGTTTATTTATTCTTTCCACTTACTTTCATGTGGGTGATATTTGGTTATTTACTTCTGGTTGTGAACTCTAATATGAGAGTATAGTCTCCTCATAGTTCCACTTTAGACCCCTGATGCTAGTCAGAAGCCTCATGAATACGAGGAAGCATGCTTGAGGTCATGCGGTGATGTAACACCCCAAGATTTCATAGTACGTTATCTCATTAAAGTAATTTAATAGTTTGTGCTACACGCAACACCGAGTTCGAGCGCACCACAACTAACCAAACTAGCCATTCAAAAATCGGTTATGAATAGTATTAAATGGATTTTGAATATTATATACTATATATAATTTTAACATCCATATTATGTGTTTCTTAAACATAATATAAGAACAAATTCATTTTTTCAAATAAAAGAAGAATTTTAAAAAAAATGCAATTTTACCGCCTTTTAATGGTGAACCCATTTTAAAACCAATTTTTGACACTTTTATATATTAAATTTAATGAAATTAAATTCTTCTTTAGAAGCGGGACCTAAAAATTTAGTTTGGATAAATTTTTTGTACTTTTCTAATAACTTTCATATTTTGAAAAATAGTGAAAAATATTATGTCTTAATTGAAAACAAATTTTTTAATCGAAATAATTTATAATGTAAAATTATGAATTTGAATGATTTTTAAGTATAATTAGATTATATTTTTATAATTTAATACAATTTAGGTCATTGTAAGTAATTTTACATTTAAATTTGACATAAACACATGTCAATCTTTTGATAGTTTTTACTTTTTAAACCCCTGCTTTTTGGTTTTGACAATGGTAATTAATTTTAAATTAATAAATTCAACTTCTATGTTTTGAATTTGGAAAAATATACTTCATATTTTAATTCATAATATCAAAATTATCTTACGATGAATTGTTGTTATTTTTCTGAAAACTTTCAATTTTTTATAAATAGTGAAAAACACTGCGTTATTATTTAAAACTGAATTTTTATTTAAACAATTATTTAATTTATTTATATTTATTTTAAGTCAAAGTAAATATATAATACCTATATATGTTCAATGTAATTTATTGGAGTCATTTTATAATATAATTAGATGCATAAAATTTTATTGAACTTTTTAACCTCTTTTACCCACCTTCAAGGCACATTAGCAAATTTGCATAAAATTTAATTTTACCGCTTCTGTGAGTTAAATTTCAAAAATCTGAGATACATGGTTGAAATCAGTAAGTAAAATTTGATTCAATAATATGAAAATAATTTTTGTTGAATAGTAACTTTTGACTTTTAATTACCACGGTTAAAAGTAAATAGGGTAATTAAAGGTGAAAATGATATTATAATTACCCTAACACATGTCCTAATTCTATTGGATAAGTGTAATTCGACAAAAACAACCTTTGGAATAAAATATGATCCTTTAGGTCCACTTGGATTAGATTAGGGAATTTATTATTATTTTATTTAAAGAAGAGTTAAAAGTGTTAAATTCAAAGTTTATTAACTAAACCATTTTTAATATAGGGTTATACATAAGATAAATTCGACTATAAATATTCATTAGAAAGATAAAAATATTTTCTAAATAATTTTATTTTATTTATAGTTTTTAAATATTAAATAACTAAATTTATTTGTGACACAATGATGATGCATTAATTACCTTCTTAATGAAATATTAAAATAGTTTATATTATAAATATTAAAATAAAAATAATTTAAAAGTTTTGATTCCATCAAAGAATTTTATAGGTTAATATGACATGTTAGAGTTGATAAGATAAATTTTTTTTGAAGTGATAAGGTAGTTATGACTTTCACAAAAACAAAATACCAAATAGTGTCAAAATTGACATAAATTAATTTTTAAAACAAATACTATATTATTGGTTGATATAATATTCCCAAAAATATAAGGTTCATCCAAAGGTCTTAAATAATATTATAAATTTCATTAATAAACCACTTGATATTTTCTTGGAAGTTTATTGTAATTTTATTAACCATATAATGTAATAATACAAGAAGACACGGTAAAATTTAAACTATTTAACTAAGAGTTAAATCTAAAAGATAAGGTTAAAATGGTAACCTAAACTTGTATAAAACATATTTTTTGGGATTATTTCGACCCATAACCACCTAAGGATCTAAATAAATTCATTTTGATCCATTATAAACTGAATATTATTGTATAATAAATTAATATTTTAATCTTTTCCTAAAGTGACCTTCACCCCTCTTATAAAAGGGAACTTCCCCTTCTTTAGGAATCACACCTCCAAATCCATTTGGATCGGCCGAACCCTACCCAAATATCCTCCCAAATTCCATAAAATCAACCTAGAGTCATTAATTTTATCATAAATCCAACCTAAGGATCCCTTTTGATCCACTCAAAAGGAGACACCCGAAGAAGAGGTAATAATTTCACCACCCTCTTTCAAGTAATTTTCTTCTTCCACTTCCTCTTTATTTGTTGTTTACATACCGAAATAATAACTCCAGTAACTCCTACATAATTTTATGTTATTATAAATATGTTACAACCATATTCTTTATTCTATCCATCCTATAAATGACAAAGTCATCATACATGTGTACGTACGACTTACCGTCTCCACGTCGTGGTGTGGTTTGTCATTCAAACACTTCATTATTTTGATGGGTATAATAATGAGTATAACTGTTGTAAATAGTAAATATAACATGTTAATAATTATTTATATATGATATACCATCCAATTACATACGATTTCACCATCAATATAATGATATTGTCGCTCATGTGTACGTACGGATTACCGTCTCCACGGCGCGGTGAGATTCATTCTCACGTTCACCATTCAACGATGATTATAAAAATATATATTATTAATAAGTATTTAATATATGACATAATAATTGTACTGTATATATATATATATATTTAAGTACTTACATATAACTTATTCACTTACTTCCGTTCAATACGATATGAAAACAGAAACAGTGTTTATGTGTGCGTACGGCCTACCGTCTCCATAAATGGTACCTTCCATTTCATATATATATATATTATAAATATTTATATTCTAAACATATATTATATATAAATCAATGTTTATATTCTGGAATTATTTAATTCATGATCTAAATGATATGATCAATAATAACAAGTTAAAACACGTACGATAAAGAAAGCCATTATTACACAAAATGTTAATTTAAAATGGAAATCATTATTAAATGGGTAGTATAAATTCATAAATGAATCATGTATGATATAATAAATATGAATATGGTTTTGGTATAATTTAATAACATACTATTGTCATTATACAGTAGGTTAAACATTCCCTCAACCAAAGGAAAGTGCAAGGTAAGGGTTAATTCCACAATCTCTTTATTATCTGAGGTTGTTTTTATGTAAGTATATACTGAGACATATTTATTATCCATGTCCATGTTTCATAAAAAAGTTTTCAATGTGATTATTTTTAAGGGTCTCTTTTACTAAAACATCATTTTAAATTTTTTAAATATTAACTCTTCTAAACCTTTCTCATTAATGTCCATATTTTTAAAATGGTTTTAAAGATTTATTTATATGGACATGAATGATTTAAAATGTTAATTCCTTTCAAAAGTTTCAAAGTGGTATGGGAAAATTTGATTCAAAATTATCTTTTAAATTAATTCCTTTATAAATTATGTGACTTTTAAATTATTTCATGAAAAAGGAATATTTCTCTCAAAGATTTTTACTGATCATTTTCAACTATGTCAACATCCTTTACGGGATATTATTCTTGATCAAGGTTGATTTATTATGATACAAATATTCCATACTGTATTGAAGGTTTTGTGATATATTAGACTGTGTATGTGTTATTTTTATACCATTCAAGGTTTATGGATAAATTATTGATATTTTGTATGCGAGTTTTAATACAGATGGATATGTTATGTTTAAACCTTTTCATATGAGGAATGCATTGGACTTAGTAAGTGGCGGGTGGAGCCCGCTATAGCTCCTCAATGCATCGGTAGGTCTCATGAGACAAACTAGTGTCTTGGAACAAGGCCTTGAAAAAATATTATTTGTATTCTTGGAATAAGTCCTTGACTATGTGGTTATGAAGTCTGGCATTATGCATTCCATCATTATGAAAGTGGCTATTGATATTGCATGTGATTATTCGACTAGTAGAATATCCATGTGAATAAGTAAATTGCATTATTTTATTTTTATTTTACATATTATGAAGAGGTTTTGGTTTAAAAGGATTATGTTTTATTCTTATACATTGCCTTAAATGTTTATGCTTATTTATGAATGTTTCTGCTATATTGTTATCATTATTGAGCATCTGAGCTCACCCCTTTCTATGTTTTATTTTTTCCAAGATTCAAAGAAGTGTATTATGACTGACCTATAGGGATAGTCTAAGGTAAATAAATGTGCTAAATGGAGTCAATGTTGTTGTTGTTTTTCATTTTATAATATAATGTAATGTTCATTTATGTAATCTATTTTCCAAGACTGCTAAACTAATCGGTCCTTCGGGACTTGATTCCATGTAATCATGTAAATGTATTAAAATAATGAATCGACTCTAGGTAACTAGGTTCGGGGAGTTATAGGTGAACCGACTTGGGGAACTGGTTCAATGGCTCCTAATTTGGGATGTTACACTATTCACATATGTTAACCACCTCATGAACCAAAGACTAATGTTCCTTGATCTCTATCTTTGTATATAAATAGACACCAATAGATACTCATTTTCAATGAATGGAAAACTTTTTTAATATTAATGGAAACTATAACACCGTGATATTTTACAATATATTTCTCTTTAAATAAATTTATAGTGTTCGGTAGACTTCTTGACACTCAACACTGAGCTTAAAACAAATCGAGATATATATAAAAGGTCATCAAATTGATGGGTATGAATAGTATTAACTACATTATGAAATATATATATATGTGTGTGTGTGTCTTAATTAATTAAAAACTATAATTTAATTCATAATATATAAGTACCTAATTTTTAGTAAAGACATTTTATGTTTCAAAAATCTGTTTTCTTCAAAAATGGTTTTTATTACATTTTTTGTAAGAATATTATAATTAATTTATAAAAATTTTAAAAATTAAATTTGATAAAAATTATATAACTTCTTAAATCATAATATAAAAATTATCTTAGGGTGAAATTTCAGGATTTTTTTGAAAATATTGATTTTTCAGTGAATAGTGGAAAAATCAATTTTTGTAAGACTGTCATTTATTTTCATCAAAAGGTCTAATTATGATTTCATTTTGATATTAAATTAATATAGATATAATTTAATTTTATATAATCTAATTAATTACATATGAATTATCCTTAAATTTAATTTTGGTATAAGTTCATTTTTAGGCTTAAAAACACATTTTTTCTAAAAAAAATGTTTTTAAGCGCACAATGTGGTTTTATCTTAATAAATTAAATTAATAGATTTTTTTAATTATTTTAATGAAATTTATATTCAATAAAATATTTTAAAATTCATCTAATATTTTTTTTAGTCGTGTAAAATATAATAAATCCAGTTTTATGCTTAAAATGTATTTTTTCTAAAAAATGGGATTCATCGCGTTTTGCACGCTTATTTTAAAATGAATTTATTTCACTTGTAAAAATTGAATCTTGAAAATTTTATTCTATATTTTTGATCATGAAGATCAGATTTGGAAAATAATTCCTCTTTATTTTTTTCAAAACGAATAGTAACCTTTGTAAATATTTGTCACCTCAGTAAGGGTAAAAGTTGTTGAATGGGGTTAAAAATTTGGGATGAGTCTTTAAAATTTCTATAAAACTTTCCTTTTTCATATTTTATGAGTTTAATTTTCCATTTCCATCAAAATTTTAAAAATATAGAAACTTGATTCCATTTTTCTTTGATTATGACCTTTATATTATTTTAAGAAATTGATCAATTAACTTTAATATCTCTAATGTTTTTTTATAAATATAAAAGGAAGTTATGTTTGGTTATAAATATTTATTTAAATCATGAATTAATTTTTTTATCAAAATAATTTATTTTTAATTTTTATTGATTTAATAATTACCTTAAATGTTCATACAACACTGATATAGTATTTATTCAATTAATAGAAAAATAAAATAAATGATTTTAAAAATATTCAAAGTAATACACTTTGGGTGAATTATTTTGTTCCGTGGATTTTTTATAAAAATATAACATATTATGTATGTTTTAAAGGTTTACTTTTGAATTCCGTAACTATCTTTACGCCTTTAAAGTCAATGTAAATGGATAGTTCTAAAAATGACATTAATGGTATTTTATAACAAATAGTATTTTAATAAATAATTTAAAAGAATAAAAATACTATATTCATCCAAATTAATATTATATGGTCTAAAATATCACCCATTTTCCATTTATTGGTCACTTTTCCATTTATGGTTAAATTCTTGACCTTTAAATAGTAAAAACTTTGATATCATAATAATTTTTAAAAGGGTTAAAATAAAGAGATAAGGGTGAAAAAAACACTTAAACTTGTTAAAATTTTATTTTATGAGATTATTTATACTAATTATCATTATATATTTTAAATATATCAATTTTTTCAAATTTCATTAAATTTTAATTTATATTAATTTAATACTTTAAGTAATTCTAAGGGTGCCCCTCCCCTCACTTATAAAAGGGAACATCCTCTATTTCATTATTCACAATTTTTTAGCCTTATATATCATCCAAGACATTACTTAATATAATCATTTATTAATTAAACACATAATAGAGATTTTTTTCTTTCTAAAATATCATCCTTTCAAGGATTAAGGTGTAATCTAAAAGAGGTTTATAAACGAAGAGGTATAACTCTTAACCAAGCATTTTAAATTTTACTTCTTCTTATACCTCCTCAAAATACATGGTATCCATACTAAAATAATTAATTAATTACCTTATATATAATTAATTTTTATTATTATGATATAATAACCATTATTCCCCTTATTTATATTCTATGAAAAGTGAAAACAATGCTCGTGTGTACGCACAAATTACATTCTCCACATAGAGGTGTAACTCATTTTTCATCACTACTTTACTTGGATGGTTATAATGATATATTTAATAAATATATTTGTTATTTATGATATTATTATGGTTATTTAATCATGAATTATTATTTAAATTTCTTTCTTTCCATACATCAAAAAATAGAAACATCACTAGTGCATACGTATGGACTACCGTCTCCACAAAGTGTTGTAATCCTTTTTTCATCACCATTTTATATAAAGAGTTATAAAAGTATATATAATTATTATATATGATACAATTTACATGATTAAAATTATATATATTATGTAACTATAATCAAGTTTTAAGGAGTAGGACTACCGAACTGAAACATGCGTGAAAAATGAAGTAGTTATCACCTAGAATAGTGATTTTAATAAATAATTGTTGATAAATGTATGATAAAATGTTATAAGTAAACCATATATAGTGTGATATATATTATTAATTTTCTATTATACTTTTATAATAAATATTTATTTATTATATAGGAGGTTCAAATTCATACGAAGAAAGATGAGACTTGAGGTAAGGAGATTTCTCATCTAACTTTTATTTATGTGATTTATATGTCATATTCACCACTTTTTTCCTTTGTATGGTACATATAATAAACATTAATTTATTTTAGGATTATTTTCATGAATATTATGGGAATATAAAAATCCTTATATAGTTTTCTCTGTCATTATGTTTTTATTCAGAGATTACCAAAGCAATAAGGGTTCTTCATCTCAATATTGCTTTGATGAGACATGTTTGATGTTATGCACCTATTTATGTTTATGAGTATTATATAATACTCATTTAAATGTTATATCATGATTATAATTATGTTCATAATATTTAAATTTTCATTTGAAGTTATTATTTCATGGAGATTATGATTCAAAAGTTACCAAAGTGGTAGACTTTATTTCCTCTATGGCTGGGAAAATTTTCTACCATGTCCATGTTTTCTTTAAAATGTTTTCAAGAATATTTTAATATTATCCAATGAATTTTTAAATTCATTTTTATCCATTATTAAATTTTATAAAAATGTTTCAAAATTAATCTTATTTTCTTTTTCTGAAAGAGGTTCTTTTGACTTTTTATTGAAAATGTGAAAGGGATCTTTGTTTTGATATACACAACATGAACGAAATTTCCTGCCATCATAACAACTCAATTATTTAAAGATTATATTAAAATTTTCCTAGGTTATTTTAAAATAATATGTTTTCCATAACATCTAGGAAAATTTTATATTTTAAATAAGTTATTTCAAAATGAAAGGATATTTTCCTTGAGAAATATTCCAAATATATTTTAAAGAATATTTTTCATATATGATAACATAATTTAATTATACTTATGATTCAATGGATATATGATCCAATGATACCATACTTATTATTTATTTGTATATTTTATTATTATTATTATTATATGTTTATGAAACCTTTTTATGTTACACGGGTTTTGTTATGATGAAAAGTTGAAATGTTTATAAAACTCATTTTATTTCCACAGGTTATAACTTGTGATGAATGATTAATGATCTTGTGTCACACATATTAATAGATTATAATTATTTGATAGGTGTGATCATAATTATATATCCTTCCAATGAATTTGGTAAATATGGGTATCTCATGAGATAATAAGGACCAGAATAGAGAGTGAACCCAGTTTGATAAGGGACTAAATCTGCTATGATAGTCTTGGGAGTGAACCCTGACTAGTGATATGATGTAGTGGGGAGTGAACCCAATATAATAATATATTCTTGAAAGTGAAACTTGAATAATTAAATGATTCTCTATGCTTATGTGTATTCCATAAACTTATATTGTATTCAAATTTTATTCTCTTATGGATCATTTTATTTGATTCTTTTATGATTCATGCATTAATAACTACCAAGATTTATGCCATGACTCAAGATTATAATCTATTACATGATGGGTTTGGTTCTCAAATGTTAATTACATGATCTTATACCATTATTCTCATATTATGCTTAAGTGATCATTGATATCTCCCTTGTTTATCCATATTGAGCATCTGAGTTCACCCTTTCATATGTTTCCTTTCCCCAAGTTATGAAGATAGGTTTTAAGTATGATATGTCTAAGAAGTGTGCTAGTTGTGAATAACTAAGTGGGAGATGATGTAGATCTTTTATATACCAATTTTTATGTATCCTAGTTTCCAAAGACACTAAGAATTTATTATTTTGGTGTGGATCGTAATTTTATGTATTGAATATTAAACTAATAAGATGTAATATTTATGTATGAAAATATTGGGTTTATATAGTTAGCATTAGAGTAGGGTTTAGTCAATATTTATAGATTAGGGTTAGAGAACTTTGGTGAAACCCCTATGGATAATTATAAGTATGTAATAACATCCTATATTTTTGGTAAGGTGAAGATTGTATGGTTTTCCTATCAATACATCCATGTATAGATGCTACAAGTGGAAGTGGTTTTGTTAATTGATGCATATAGGGGTAATAACCCTAAAAAGAGTTGTTCGAGTATATCTCGACCATCATTATGGTGCATGGTGAGTGTGACCTTATTTCACACCTGGTTTGACACTCTTGGGAGATATTCTTGGGTTAAATCATATTTTATTTATTAACCATTATAAAGGATTTGAATAGATGATGATCATGAATGGCCTAGATTAAACCTAAGGTATCTTATATTGAAAAGAAGGTGTCATTATTTAGACATCCTATAAATTATTTTAATGATTATGAGGTTTTCTTCTATGATTATTATTCTCATACTGTGATTTTTCAGTCAATGGCCATAATAAGAAGAAATTGTTTTAATGCTGAATGTGATGAACAATGGAATGATTTTCCTCATGATAAAATAATGAAATATAAATTGGAATGAAAAACCTTATGATTATGCCTAATTAGATATCTCATTTTATGATTAAAAATATAAAATTTGGTTTGTTTCCTTAAACACCTAATAAGAGAAAAATGGAGATTTATGAAGACCATAGAGAGAATAATATTCATATTCCAACATTTCTAGAATGTGGGAAGAAGAACCAGGGGAAATGGCTCAGAATGTAAAGATTTTTGTCTATAGAAAATAAAGACATAAAGAAAGTAATTTTTGAAGAAAAATGAAGAGTTATATAGAGGGATATGAATTTTATCCTAAGGTACCATTTATAGTTAAATTTATTATGTGTGTGGAATATGGTGATTATTCGAGTCAATTACCAAATCTAAGTGTTAACTCCTAGACCAAGGAAGGACATGTGTCATGCCAATAATTAAAGTGAATGTATTGAAATGTTTATGTATTTTAATTCAAGAATTGTGATATTTTGTATATAAGATTTATTAGATATATAAGGATTGTTCTATAGTATTATTACTATATGGATTTTCAAGAATATGTTGAATGGTACTGATAACTTGAAATGTGATTTAGAGATAAGGTGATATTTCTATAAAATACATTATTTATGGATAGATAACCATAAATATGTTCTTAATTTTGGGATAATAATTTTTAGTTGGTATAATGAGATGATTCATATTGATAAAGTAAATTGGATAGTATTGATGACCTTGGAGTTTATTGGTGGTTTGATGAAAAAGTGACTTATTATAAAGTTTATTTCATTTTTGGAAATAAGGAATATATTAAGTATTCTATGATTTTATTCAAGGAATAATTATAGTGTTAATTTTTTTAAGTATGCATGTTTTCATTGAGTTTTTATAGTGATTCAGGTTATTATCATGTTTTAAGAGAATCAAGATATTTACATGTTTGGTATATAACATAATAATCTACTTCATGGTGTTCGGGGATAAATGTTAAATTTGATCTTGGAAAAAAAATATGTGATCAAATATTTTATATTTTTGGGTTTTGAATTTGTTCATATATATTTTGGATGATTCCTAAGGTTAACTATTTATAGAATGGATTAAGTTGAACATTGGGTGTTATTATTAAGGTTTTATAGATTAATGTATTATACTTATCCATATTGGATAAATTCTACTAACCATTTTGTTTTTGGTAAATATTTATAGGTAGAAGGAATGACTTATGGGTATTATGATTCATTAAAAGTTAATTTTAGTGCTTTGGGCATGAAAATTTCATCTTGAATATCCATTTTTTAGAGTAATAGATGAGATATGAGTTTAATTGATCGAAGCGAAACCAAATGATGGATTTTTTCTTATGAAATTAAAATAAATCAAGTATTTATATTTTATTTTGTACTCAATATTAATAGTAATAGAATTTGTAAACTTTAGGAAAAGTATCTTGAAATAAATGTTAACTTTTTACCTTAATTTTTTAATAAATTGATGGTATTTTAACCCCTCTCTAATTTATGATTTTTTTATTCATTAACTTTCTTATGAATTTGTTATATATCACTATATATTAGTCTTTGGATGTTGGAAATTTCCTACATGTCTATATTTAAACTTCCCACAAATGTTCTTCATTTTTTTTGGAAAGGTGAGAACAAGATAGTACAACATGAATAAATCTTATTTCTTTTGTAATTGTGAGGTTCATGTTGGGTTAGCCATTTTTTCTTCACATCCCTTTTGAGTTGTTTTCTAATAGGGTTTATTTGTGGAACCAAAAACACACAATGGTTCCCTTATTCTTGTGTTCACAAACCCTCTTTTCAAAGACAATTGGTCATCGAGAAATGGTTCCAATAACAATTATGGACTCGCATTGGTCAAGAGGATGGGAATTCAGGATCATCATACCTTTTTATGGGAAATTATTTCCTACTATGGGACTCTCTTATATATTTAATACATATTCATAAAAACTTTATAAAATACCAAATATAGAATGGGTCACCCTTATATTAATAATTGATTATTATCATGTATTGTCTTTAGAATCATTTGTATATATATGAGGTTCTTAATTGATGGATACATTTGTACATATTTTAGGTTCTCTATCGATGGAAACATTTATATGGACTAAATATTCTTTTGTATTTTATTATCATGATTCTATTTTTAAGCCATCCAGTGGGGTGCTCTAGAATTTATCATCATCTAAGAAGATAGTGGTTGTTTTGATGTTGGAATTGGGCCTGCAATAGGGGCTTCCTATGTATCCTAGTGAGAGGAATAAAAACCCACATATTTAAGTTCCACTTAACAAGAAACATAATACCTTTTAAGAACCTATTACGAGGACCATACAATATTGTTTAATGTCATGTGGCAAGGATTTCTAGACATAAGGTGTGTAACCAAGGATGGTGTAGGACTTACATCAAAACTACCTAGGGGACCTGGAAGAGATATATCCTCCCATCTTGGAAATGAACCTACTTGTAATATATTATAATAATGATTTTTATGTATGGAACCAAAATAAATATATACTTATGGGTTGGATATGACCACACAGGGAATATGGATCAGAGAAGATTAGGGAGATTTTGGGGTGTTGGGTTTGAGCCTTAGGTAGGCGTCCTGCGTATCCCATTTAAATAGGAATAAAATCCCAAATAGTTAATATATTTTTGGATATTACACCTAGGGATAAGGGCCATTGGATTTCCTAATTGGTAACATGGCCCTTTGATGTTTTAATTACAAGGTTTGGGCTTATACCAAATAGGAGGACCATTGGATTACCTCATTGGGAACATGGACCTTTGAGGTGGGGATAACATGGTTGGGGATTATACTAAATATGAGTCCCATTGGATATATGATCATGATGATGAAATGATCACCACTAATCTCTAAGCCCATATGAGTCATACTCAGTGTGAGAAACAAGATTAATTGAATGATTTGGAAATCCGAACAATCTTCTTCATCTGTTGGTGAATGAGGGTGAGGATATGGAAGGTAGGTGAATGTCCTGTAAGAAAAACTATGAGAATTATCTAGGATAGATTCCATAAGGAGTAATTTACTCCTCATACCCTGGTAGTTAATAATGAATTCATGGTAGGTAAATCTGGAAGAGAATGGGTGTTAGGTGTGCCAATATCCTCTCTTGTTTTTAAACCTTGGGGATTGAGGCTTATGTATCCATATTGATATAGCCAGATTCTTTTTATATTTTTGGGAATAATATGTTGCAACCCATTCTAATAATTCATCTTTTATTAGCCTTAATGTTTGGATACTAATTACTATAGTAAAATATAACTTAGAACACTCCAAGGATCCTACCTATTAGGTAGGGTAAATGAAGAACTTCCATTACCATGGGAATGTATAATTGAGAGGACATGTTGGTGTGCCTTATCCTATGTGTTGGAGTTGGCGTCCTAGAACCAAATACTTTGTACTTTATTCATTAATAAATACCTTATCACATATTTATTGTTCTTCTGTGTGAAAATGTGTGTGATAATTTCATAAGGATAGTTGTTTCACTAAAAGTTCATAGTAGATCCATGCTATGATGAGAACTTAGAAGTTCCATAACATTGTTCTTGAATATATGTTCTATGGTTGGATGATGTTATTTGAGGGACACAAATAATAAAGGCCATTAGGGGTGAGGACTCATAAAACTTTGAGGCACCTTCTCATGGTGTACACCCTTGGTAATATCTCGTAGGATATTATGAGAATGAGACTTTCCAGTAGGGAATCCACATTTCATAGTGTCATTGGATGTTCCTATCTGTGGACATTTGTATTGGTCCTTATACTTTAAGATTATTATTAATGGGTATTACAAATCATGCACTTAGATGTATTAACAAAAACTGTGATGAAACATTGTTCGCAGTGAGGCAGGATATGTTGGGTGCATCACAAGTAATACTGCGTTAATAGATAATGTGAGAAAGGATTTTTCCCTTCAGTTCCATAACAGGAGTTGATATCTCAGGCCCTTTGATGTAATTTATATAGCCTAAATAAATCCATGTTTATGGTGATGAATGGGAAAGATCAATTCCGGAAAGTCAAAGAAATAATAATTGAGAACATTGGTTGGTGGCACTAGCATACAACCCGCTTGATTCGAGATATTGAGACAAAGTGATTACATTACATGGTAAGTTTTTGTAGGAGGTGACACATCATTTCAGGGTTAACTTATTTCTCTACGGGTTCCTTGGCGTGTTGCTAGATGCTAACCTTGGACTTTAGGTAGGCTCTGCCTAATGCCAATGATAAAGAGTCCTAGAGGGTCACACACTAAGTGTGTCCAAGTATCTCAGTTAAATTTTAATTTAACAAGTTAAATAAAGATTATTCCCGATTGTGGTTTAATAATTATTCAAGGATGTCTGATCACATTTTTTTGACACTAGTTATTTGAGATAATATATTTTGGGATAAATAATATATTTATTATCGAGTAATGCAACGATATTTATTTGAGAAATAAATAGCCATTATTCAAGGTCTAATAAATGTGGTGGAGGAAATAAATAAAATGGAAAAACAAAAATAAACACCATGTATATTAATATACACACCATGTAATTTTTTCAGGTATTTGTGAGAAATAATATTATTTATTTAATTAAATAATATTAGGTGTAATTCGTTGGGAACATGTCAAGTAATAATAATAGTCAACTGTTATTATTAGACATGGGGTCTTACTAAGAATTAAATGAAATGAATAAATGCTTTTGGGTAATTAATTCATTTTATTATTCTAAGTTATTAAACTCCCAATTATATAATTCTCATTAGCCTAGACATTTTTGGGGTTGTGCACAATGGATCTGGAGAAAGCTCCCAAGACAAGAGAGAATTCTTTTCTTCCAAGAATGCTCTCAAGCTACGAGAGAGATTCTCCTCCACCAGATCAAGGAGAGCGCTTTGCAATTGGTTCTCAAGGTGATCGAAGGCGGACATCACAAGAAAAGTATCTTCCGCACTATCACCTAGAGATACCTTCAATTATTTCTAGATATATGTGGATCACATGTGGATCACTGTTATAGAAATCTTACACATGGATTCTGTGACGCAACATTGGATCACATCAAATCGTGACCGAAAACATTAACAGAGAGATAATTCCATCAAGGTAATTATTTTATTTTAATTAAATTAATTATAACCAACATATGATGATCCTATCTATGGTTCTAGGACTCTCTTCCTTTCTTTTTTTCTTCATTCTATTCCGAAGATCCAGCATTTTATTATCGTATCAGATCTTGGATTGATCATTGTTAATGGAAAAAATTAAAGTTGGGAACACCCACCAACGTGATTCTGTTGTGCCCAAAAATTTCAAGTGGTATCAGAGGGGTCATATTGTTGATTATAATTATTTAGTTTTTCATTGGTGATTTATGCATTTAATAATTTAGTTATTTCAATTTAATTTTATCATTCTATAAATATAAATCTTGAGATATATTCCTCCTATTTCGCTTCTCATTCACCTTACAGAAACGATTTTTTTATTTTAATTTTTATTAAAATAAAACAGAGAATCTCATATGAAGGTTCCAAATATTCCTGACCATACAAAATCAGAACACACAACATGTATTCGGCAGTACATGTCGTGTAGTATAGGTTCCATGCACCAGGACAGTCTTCCAAACCAGGCCATGTCATTGGATTCTATCTAAGTCTTTAAGACTCCGTGTGTTGACCAGGAACAAGTGGAACACATTTTCTAGATTACACACCATATGGCCCACTGAACATAGCGTGCAGTCCCTTCGGGTTAGGGTTAGACGATGTACCTCGTACACGGATTGCCTAGCTGGAAACCGTGTAATGTGGATACTACACAGTGTATGTCCCACTGAACATGTCATGTGGTTCAAATATTTCTGAAGTACATATATACGCCATTTCCTCGGGCATGTACTTCGGATGGATAGTGAACAAAAGTACACATCATGTATTCCAAACTACACACCATGTACTCATCCAAATTATGCAGATTTATTAAAATTTATTATTATATTATACAAACCCTTGAGATATGTACCATAGTGTGGGTGTAAAGTTAAGGCACATCATGTGATGTGTGTTTTATATATATTTGTTTAATTTAACATCTTTGTAATGTTCATTTCTACCCATTAGGTAGTTATGAACAGGAATTCACCAGGTTTCCTCCAAGGTATAAGTTACGTACAAAGATAATTTTAAATGAATTTATTTTTTTTAAATTATGATGGATGAGAATCTCAAGTAAATTCAGAAAAAGGGTTTAAGATAAAATGATTGATTCATTAAAGATAATTAATTGATTCTAGCATGATTTATCTTAAATAAGAATGATTAAACAATTGAATTCTAGTTTTATTTATACGTAAATATCGTTTCATTTATTGATGATCATGGGCTAGACAAAGACCTTTGTATGTGAATTATTTATTTTAATTTATTTATTTAAATTAAATGTGTTGGCCTACGAGCCTTCTTCTTATTAATATGTAGGGCCTACATTCCCAATGTTTCTTTTATGTAAAACCCTAGTTTACCCCTCACCTGTGAGTGAGATAAAAGCATATGTAATGGATGGAGCTCCTAAGCTAGTGGAGGTAGCTCAAGTTAGGAGCCAAGGTAAAACCAATCCAAGGAGATACAAAGGTGGACAGGTGGAAAGCTGTAAACACGAACCCAAAAGTTTCAAGGTGTTTCTCCCCTAGGTATTTGGTTATTTTATCAACCACTAGAACAAATAACCAATAGAACAAGTTCATGATCATACCATTTCTTTTATTTAATTCAGTTTAATGGTTTATTTATTGTGGGTGTGTTGTCACAATAACACAATTAATGAATTAAACAAGCATGAAAGATGGAACTAAAATAAGACTGGCGTATGTGTAAATATTATCTTAGACATGGTTAATCACTTAAGTATATCCCATTGAATATTAAAAATCATATAATCAAAGATAATAAAATGAAAATTTACGTATAAGGATAAAATCCCAAAAAGAAAATATTAAGTCTGTATAGACTTCCATAATCTTGGTTAGAATCGAACCATAGTTCAAA
Organism: Viscum album; assembly: GCA_963277665.1. Taxonomy (NCBI): domain Eukaryota; kingdom Viridiplantae; phylum Streptophyta; class Magnoliopsida; order Santalales; family Viscaceae; genus Viscum; species Viscum album. Next base: position 477,914,725 of record OY728130.1, on the reverse strand, counting down.
GTTCTAGACCAACCCTAGTTGGGGTGCATTCAATTATCAGGGAATTATAATTCAAGGTTTTGGTTTTAATTGACTTGGTTCACATCAAGGGTTGACTTCCATAGTTGGACTTGGTGTGACCAAGAGGCAAAGGTTGAGGAAATTCAAAATAAAACGATTTTAGGATTGGGGAGTCCACTCAGCGGATCAAGGAGATGCGAGTTAATGCAATTGGAATTTGGAATGCCTACCTAAAACCCTTAAAGTTGCTTGACCAACCCTATTTTGGGTAATGTGAAGGGAAATATGGATCATTTCCACTAGAATATTCAGAAAACAGAATATTTTGATGTCAATTGTGAGGGTTATTGGATTTCGATAAAATAGAGGGAGACTGATAAGTATTAATTTATTTATTTGCCTCAGTTTTATCATGATAAATTATTAAATCTTTGATCATCTTAATTTATATAAATGGAAATAAAAATGACTTCAAACATATCATTGTGAACCATAATCTAGAAGGAAAACCTTTTCATCAACACTAATTTTTAGGAATGACAAAGGCGTTTACGTGTCATCCTTTTCCATGAGAGGAAATTGTATGTGCTGGAAGAGCCTATTAAAATTAAGTCTAGAAAAGAGGACAGTGATGAGGAACTATTTCTCTACATGAAACATTTGTATGATTCCACATATGTCTAATGTTTCATGCTATCGGCCATGTCTAATGATCTCTTGAAGCAACATGAAAACATGGATGCATATAGCATGATGTCTCACCTTAAGGATCTCTATCAAGAGAAGGCAAGACATGAGAGATATGATATCTCCAAGGCTCTATTTACAACTAATAATGGATAGTATTCACTAGCTGGACTTCATGTAGTCAAGCTTATTGGCTATATTGAACACCTGGACATCTTAGGGATTAAGTTCCTAGATGAGTTGCGTATAGATATCATCCTATCATCGCTACCCAAGACCTTATCTAGATTTATTTTCAACTAAAACATGAGAAACAATGAGAAGAGTCTATCAGAACTTCTGACCTTAATTCTCTAGGTAGATAAGGACATGGGGCGTGACAACCTCGCAGTCCTTATGGTGAATAAGAAAAGGAAGGACAAGGGTACAAGGATTCGTAAATGGTCTAAAACCCCTAAGAACCATCCCTCTAAGAAGGGGGATATATAGAGGTAGGGCAAAGAACAATAGGAAGTATGTTTTTCATGTGGCAAGTGTGGCCACTAGAAGAGGAACTGCACCCAAAATCATGCGGATGCTAAATGTGTGTTTGTTATCAAGTGTACTCTTTCCATTTCTACACGTTGGGTATTAGATACATCTTGTGGGGCTCACATATGTATTAAAATTTAGAAACCAAGTATATTTAGAAATATTTACGTAAGAGAGGTGGATCTTCAAGCTTCCAATGGCGCGAGGTTGGTTGTGTTGGCCATTGGTGATTACCATCTATCATTGCCAACTAGAATGATTTTGGTTTTACATAACTTTTATTATGTGCCTAGTGTTACCAAGAACATAATTTATGTATCTTGTTATGGATATGGATGGATTTATTTTAAAATTTGAAAATAAGGGTTGTTTCTTTTATAAGAACAATATATGATATGGTATGGCTCATTTTAATAACAGTTTGTATGTATTAAATTATGAAAACCAAGTGTTGGAAATTTATAACAAAACAAATTCACATGACTCATACAACACCCAGTTGTGGAATCAACATATTGGTCATGTAAATGAGAAACTCTTGACAAAGCTCTGCCTGGATGGTTATTTAGACTCTACTAAGCTAAAACCACTTGATAGATGTCACGTTTTTTACAAGGTAAAATGACCAAGCCGCCTTTTGGTGGATAGGGTGAAAGGGCCATAGAGATTCTAGTATTGGTGCACACGGATGTGTGTGGACTATTTCCAATAGAATATGGAGGTGGATATTCTTACTTTATTACTTTTACAGGTGATTTGAGTAGATATGGAAATATCTACTTAAGGAGGTATAATTAAAAGGCCTTAGAGAAATTTAAGGAATTCAAGAATGAAGTAAAGAATCAGCTTGTTAAGTATATAAAGAATCTTTGATCGGATCTAGGTGAAGAATATTGGAACCAAGAGTTCATCAATATTCTACGGGAGTCTGGAATTCTATCTCAGCACACTCCTCCTTATACACCACAGTGGAATGGTGTTAGTGAAAGGAGGAACCACAACTTGTTGGACATGGTGAGGTCGATGATGAGTCATACAGATCTTCCATTATCCGTTTGAGGATATTAATTACAAACTATATCATACATATTAAACCAAGTACCAACTAAGGAAGAAAATGGAATTCACTTCGAGTTATGGAATGGAAAGAAACCCATTTTGTCACACACACATGTATGGGGATGTGAGGAATTTGTTTAGGCCTTATCAGGAAACAAACTAGCACCCCGGGGCATGAGGTGTATCTTTATAGGATATTCCAAGGAAAAAAAGGATATTACCTATATAACCCTTAAAATAAGAAAGTGATTGTCACCAGACAATCCATCTTTCTTGAGAGGGATCACATCCTCCAAAAGGATAGTGGGAGCAAGATTGACTTCGAAAAAGTTGATAAAAAAGATACATAGGAGTTGGTACAGGAAAAATTTCCATAGGTCCCTATGTAAGAGGTTCCAAAAATACAAGTACTACCTAGGAGCTCAAGAGAGGTAAGGGAACCAGAGAGATTTGGTTTCCTAGTCACCGATGATGGTGAATCATTATTGTTGGACAATGATGAAACTCTCTCCTACAAGGAAGTAGTAGAAAACTCAGAAGCTGCAATATGTATAGAAGCTCTGAATTCTGAGATGGATTCCATGTATTAGAACCAAGTTTGGGTTCTAGTCAATGAGCCAGTTGATGTAAAGACTATTGGATGCAAATGGGTATTCAAGAGAAAACTGGACATAGAAGGTCAAGTTAGAACCTATAAAGTAAGGCTAGTGGCTAAAGGATTCAGTCAGTGTCAAGTAATTGAGTATGATGAAACCTTCTCTCCATTTTCCATGTTTAAATCCATAAGAATCATACTTTCCATAGTAGCTTACCATGACTACGAGATTTGGAAAATTGATGTCAAAATAGAATTCCTTAACGAGAACCTTCAGGAAGATGCCTATATGACACAACCAGAAGGTTTTGTGACACCAGGTGAAGAAAAATGGGTTTCCAAGTTGCATAAATCCATTTATGGATTAAAGAAAGCATCCAAGTCATGGCACATTTGAATTGATGAATCCATAAAGGAATTTGGTTTTATTAATAATGAATGTGGGATATGTGTTTATAAGTGGTTTAATGGGAATGTGGTATTTATACTAGTAGTATATGTTGATGACATATTTCTTATTGAAATGATATACCAATCTTATAGTCAGTTAAGGACTGGTTGAACCATTTTTTCTCTATGAAGGACTTTGGTGAAGCATCCTATATTCTAGGGATCAAGATCATTCATGATAGATCCAAGAGGCTTCTTGGAAAAATTCAAGGTACATACATTGACCAGATACTAAAGAGATTTAGTATGGAACAATCCAAGAGGAGATTGGTTACAGTGTCACATGGCCTACATCTTTCTAAGAAAATGTGTCCTTAGAAACAATAGGAGAAAGATAGAATGAGTAAGATCCCATACATTTCTACTATAGAATCCATCATGTATGCCATGTTATGTACTAGGCATGATGTTGCCTATGCGCTGATCATGGTAGGCAGATATCAAGAAAATCCAAGATAACATCATTAGACTACTATTAAGACTATCCTTAAGTATCTGAGAATAACAAAGGATATGTTCCTACTGTATGGAGGAGACAAGGAGCTTGTCATCAGAGGGTATGTTGATGCTGGTTTTTAGATAGATCAGAACGATCTAAAGTTGCAATCTGGATATGTTTTCTGTCTCAATAGAGGATCTGTGAGCTGGAAGAGTTTAAAGAAACTAGTTTTCTCCAATTCTACATCAAATTTTGAATATATAGAGGCTTTTGATGTATCCAAGGAAGCTATCTGGTTTATAACTTTGTCCAGAATATTGATGTGGTTCCTAGCAGTAAAGATTCTATCAAATTATATTGTGATAATACTGCAGAAGTGGATCTTGAAAAAGAACCAAGGTCACATCAATGGACAAAGAACATACTATGGAAGTATCATCTCTTGAGTTATTTCTATAAAAAGGGTGAATTTACAGTTAGTAGAGTGTCCACAAAAGAGAACATGGAATACCCCAGGACTAAAGGAATATCTCAGGAGAAGCATGAATATCATGAGAGAGCTGGCGGGTTAAAGGTTATTAGAAGTTGGCTCAAGTCCAAGTGAGAGTCTATTGAAGTTTGTGACCTAGAAACAACTACTTTATACTTTATTCGTTAATAAATACATTATCACATCTTGATTGTTCTTCTACGTGACAATGCATGTGATAATGTCCTAAGGATATCTATTGAACTAAAAGTTCATAGCGGATTCCTGCTATAATGAGAACCTAGAAGTGTCATAAAACTATTCTTGAATATATGTTCTATGGACAGATGATGTTATTTGAGGGAAAAAATAATATAGGCCATTAGGGGTGAGGAATCATAAAAATTTATGGCACCTTCTCATGGTGTGCACCCTTGGTAATATCTAGGATGATATTATGAGAACAAGACCCACCAGTAGGAAATCTACATTTCATAGTCTCATTGGATGTTCCTATCTAAAAACATGTGTATTGGTCCTTAGACTTTAAGATTATTATTAATGGGTATTAAAACTTGCACACTTATATGTATTGATGAAAACTATTATGACACACTGTTCATAGTGAGGTAGGATATGTTGGGTGCATCATGAGTAATACTGCGTTAATAGATAACATGAGAAAGGATTTTTCCCTTATGTTCTATAGTGGGAGTTCATATATCAGGCCCTTTGATGGAATTAATATAGACTAAATAAATCAATGTCCATGGTGAGGAATGGGCAAGTTCAATTCTGGAAAGTCAAAGAAAGAATAATCGAGCACATGGGTTGATGGCACTAGCATGCAACCCGATTGATTCGAGATATCGAGACAAAGGGATTACATTACACGATAAGTGTTCGTAGGAGGTAACACATCATTGAGGCGTTAAATTATTTCTCTATGGATGCCTTGGCATATTTCTAGATTCTAACCTTGGACTTTAGGCAGGCTCCACCTAATACCAATGAGAAAGAGTCCTAGAGGGTCACACACTAATTCTGTTCAAGTATCTTAGTTATATATTAATTTAACAAGTTGAATAAATATCATTCCTGATTGTGGTTTAATAATTATTCAATTATTCCTCATCGCATTTATTTCAACACAAGTTATTCGAGAGAATATATTTTGGGCAAAATAATATATTTATTAGTGATTAATGTAGTGATATTTATTTGAGAAATAAATGGCCATTATTTCATGTCTAATAAATGTGGTGGAGGAAATAAATAAAATGGAAAAACAAAAGTACACGCCGTGTAATTTTTATAGGGAATTATGAGATATAATAATATTTATTTAATTAAATAATATTAGATGTAATTTTCTGGTCGCATATCAAGTAATAATAATAGTCAACTATTATTATTATACATGGGGTCTTACTAAGAATTAAATGAAATTAATAAATGCTTTTGGGTAATTAATTAATTTTATTATTCTATGTAATTAAAATCCCAATTATATAATTCTCATTAGCCTAGCCATTTTTGGGGTTGTGCGCAAAGGATCTATAGAAAGCTCTCAATCCAAGAGAAAATTATTTTCTTCCAAGAATGTTCTCAAGCTATGAGAGAGATCCTCCTCCACCAGATCAAGGAGAGTGCTTTGCAAGTAGTTCTCAAGGTGATCGAAGGCAGACATTGTGAGAGAAGGCTCTTCCACGCTAGTACTCAGAGATCCCTTCAGCGACATACAGAGATACATAGAGCATGTGTGATTCATCGTTGGAGGAATCCTACACTTGGATTCTATGATGCAATGTCAGATCACATCGGATTGTGACCGGAAACATCAACGGAGAAAGAATTCCATCAATGTAATTCTTGTCTTTTAATTAAATTAATTATAACCAATATATTATGATCCTATCTATGGTTTTGGGACTCCCTTACTTTATTTCGTTATTCGTTATATTCCGAAGATCTGGCATTTTATTATCATGATGGATCTAAGATTGATCGTTTTTAATGGAAAAAATTGAAGTTGGGAACACCCACCAATGTGATTCTGTTATGCCTGGAACCTTCACTCTAATCATACATATTTGGATCCTTTGGGGAGGCCTTATATTGGTCCCCCTAGGATGAGGGATCTTAAGGAAAGAGGTTCCATGCCATTGGTGATATAAAATAGTTCTCAAAGGGTGGCTCACCCAAGTGAGGCTTGGGTGATCTAAAATGTGTATCATGTAGGGTGGACCTGGGTGAGCTAGAAGTGCTTCACATTGGGTGGACATGGGTGTATTGTGGGTTCTTCGTATAGGGTGGACCTGGGAAAAATGGATATTAATTTTAAGTGATGGAAAACCTGGGAAACAACACTTGGGTGAGGCCTTTATCTAGGCTCCAAGGATCTCATCAGGTGTATTTGGATAAATGGGGCTCAAGTTTTGAGCTACTGAAGGGCCCTTCACCCTAATAGTTTTGATTAGGGGGGTGTTTACTCTCAAATTTTTAGGTATTCTAGACCTTAAGGGACCTAAATCAAATTAAAGTTGAAAATTCCCTCTTCATTTTTAGGATTATGGCACTACATAAGAGTTTGGAGGACTTGGAGGAGACTTGAGTGAGTAGATCATCAGCTGGTCTCTTCATCATTTAGTCATGTCAAATGGGGAGCTGAAGGGTCCTATTTATAAGAAAACTTGGGACCTTGAGAAAAGGAGGTGGTTCATGTAGTTTAATCATGTAAAAACTTACAAAAGCCACTAATGTAGCTCACTCACATAGGCTTGACCTACATGAGTCTATAGGCATGCATGTCTAGACCTGTGTAATGGTGTTGGTCATGTTGGTTAGACTTGAACAATTTCACAGGTTGGGCCTTGCATGGGATCACTTGAGAAATCACATGGATGAATGTATACAATATTTGATTCCTTTCACTTCTATATTACTTGAGATGTTTTCCTTTTAAACTCTCATCCTCATGTGAAAAATTAAGTTTCAATAAAATCCCCCCCCCCACTCAAGATTGGATATTATTAAAAGGATAGGGTCTAGTCCTGATATGGAGAGAAATAAGTATATTGATGGATCCTTCACTCATTGGACTCCACATGTTCATTTACATTCTTGGTTTGGATTGGCAGTCATTACTATTTATTTGTCATTATTTATATAGGTGAATAGATGAGTCACATAGGATTACACAAGTTCATCATGTAGGGTAATCACATAAGATTTCCATGTAGGTAATCGTGTGTCTATAAATATTATTTCATGTCAACTTTCTTTCCTCTTGCTCACACCACTCTATCATTTGTATTCTCTCATCATTCTATTCATCCATGCTGAAATTCCACTAAACATCCACTCATGTACACATGGTATTCCTTCACCTGTGCAACCCAACCACCTGAGTGAGTGACTTTCGTGAGGACACCTGTACAAGTGGTGTTCATGAGGCCACCTGTGAAAGTGGCCTTCTCGAGGCCACCTAGGCGAGTGTCTTGTGAGAGTCCACTCCTTTAAATTTTAGAATTTTAAATACCAAGAATTTAACTCCAATAAAAATCTAGTTATTTCCTTTAAAACTTCCAATGAATTCCCAAAATGTTAGAGTATCTAATAAACAAGGTGGTGCACACATCAAGGAGATGTTGGAAGTTATCAAGCTAGATTATTATGAAGTACATGACACCACTCTCCCAGATTTGGTGAATAATTTGAATAAATATCATCGAAAATACCTTGAGAGTGATCAATTATCTCTTTATGGCCATAGACTCATGAATATTGTACTCATTCCAAAGATAAATAATTATTTTATGCTTTCATGGTTCCAATGTTACACAAATTTTACCATAGAAAACATCTCAAATAGGGGTTTATATATCAATGAGGGAACGATTCCCTCATCCTATTTCATGCATCATAGTAGTTGTGCTATAGATTTAAAGCCTTTCACTCCTGATTCAAAGTCTCACTACTAATCATATATATTTCTCTCTTCCAAGATGGACATATCAAAAATGATAGAAAGAATATTAGGACCTCCTCTCTATAGGAGGAGTCAAACCAGATTGGATGTGGGTGTACTGGGTGTGCCAAAATTATACTGAATTTGAGTTCAATCTGAAGGTGGTAAAAATTTATGAGGTTGTATTTGTGGTATAGAAATATATATATTATAATATAGATATTATCCCTAAATTATTAAGACAATTGAGTTCTCAAACCAACATATTTTATCTGAAACATAGAGAAATTGGTATTACCTTATGGGATGTTTACAAAATCTCTGAAGCACCCATCCCTAGAGAAATGTACGATGAGTTTATCCCACTAAAAGAAATATGGGACAATGTTTAAAGAATGTTTGTTTTAACTCATGATTTGATAGAGATAGCCCAGGATATCAGGAAGGAAGACCCTATCCTAAGGTGGTATGTACACTCTAAGGTTTGGATGAATGTTTTCTTAGCGCCCAAGTGGGATGACCCACATGAAAATGTAAAATGATATTTCCTTCAACGGAAAAGTAGGTAATTCCTATTATATTCTATCCCACATTGGAAAAATGATAATATAGACAATGGGGGTACATATTCAAGTCTTTCATACCCACTATGACATGTCTCATTGGATTCTTATCAACTTCATTAAGCACCTACATGCTACCAATTTTCAAATCAAATGGTTTTGTAAGGCTGGGGAAATTTTTCATGGAGTCCAAGTTAGTATAGGGAAATCACATAGGGTTGGAAACTCCCATATTGGTAAAGATTCATAGGTCCATATTGCATGTGCATAGGGGGGAAGAACCCTTTCAAAATTTTAGGTCCATTATAGGTGTTGTGGGGGTGTATTTTAGAACACTTTAGTTCTTATGTCATATTTGGTAAAATAAAAGTTTCTATAGGTCGGTTTCAACCATTAATTTATCATGTTTCTAGAATCCAACCCCTTTCTTTGAAGTATAGTTAATATTTAAAGAAACTGAATCTATTGGGAGAATTCAACTTACTTCCGTATGGAGATCCTCCCATAGGGACATTCACTGATAATGAAAAAGATAATGATGAATTGAGATCATGAATGATTGATTTCTAGGATGGTGTGTTAGTAAACCGGATTGATGGAAAGGTTACTTTTTAAGCTTATTATACTTATATATTTTCATATCAATTTAAGTAATTTCAGCAACAAACTATATCCCCTCCTATGCATGTTTGATTAGATAAGTACCCAATGGTGGCCTGACAACTCTAGGGCCTCATGTCTTTAGAGGTAACTCAAGTTTTAATTAAGCTAAATTCACTAAGTGCATCCATTGGGTTAACCTATTGGTATGTTGAATCTTGGATTTCATTGTATCCTCAAGGGGAATTGATGGTGAGTGTCCCCCATGTTAAATCCATGAAAAATGTTGGGTGGGTGAAGTGTGGTAGGAAGGCACATCTCGAGGTTGATAATGCTTAATCTTCAAAAACTTCTAAATAATCTTAGACACAGGTCACATAGTAGGCTAGAACTTAAAGGAAAGAACCTATTGAAATGATAATATCATGCCTCCATTGTAATAGGGAGATTTAGGTTCTATTTGTTCAACCTTCTACCAAGATAAAGAAGCCATAAAAAACCAGTAAAATCAATATATGTTAGATCTTCCTCATAGTTGGCTGGAGTGACCTCAAATTACGTGTGTCCTGAGGTGGTTCAATTATAGTAGGACTAGTCTTCTATCATTAAGGATATGTGGTCATTTCTATGCTCTGGTTTATAGATTGCACATATTGGGGATGTTTGATCACCCCCAGACCATTACTTTGATGATAACCCTATTGAGTTGGGGATTAATATTTGGGATTTGGAAATGTATATGTATGAAACTAATAATTGGATCCTTGTTACAAGGTGAGTGGAGGATATGATAGATCAGGGTGTCTCTGAGGGGGTGGTCGATCAATCCACCAATGAATGGGGTGAATTCATTGACATTAGTGATGTATTCCTTCTTCTATATCTCTTACTTCTTTACTTTCAAATTTTTAAGGGGTTGTTGCTGAATATGTACAAAACTCTGATTCATAGAGGTAGGAAGTAGAATCACCATAATTAGTGTCATTGTGATATAGTCTAATTTGTACCCCTTTCGAGGATGAGGGGGGAACTCCTAAATCATGGTAATTATCCCTAATCTAGAGTTTTATGGAAGAGGAAGTGTATGGAGGATTTATTCGCCTTCCTCCCCCCGTTATTGTATTTGAAGAGGCGACTGATAGCCTCACCTCACCACAACTGAAGGAACTATAGAGAATAAAAAACTTGGATAAGTGAATTGCTATTCATGGTAATTTCTCACAACATCATTCATTCTCGATTATTATAGAACATGCATCAGATCTTGCTAATGGATTGAAAAATATTACTCCATTTTCTATCTTAAGGGGCTTAGAGATGGCGCTCTGAGGACTAAGGAGGATATACCAGATGAGGTGCATATTCCTATTGGGGAGTTTGTCCCTTCTATAGGATAGGTTTCAATGGATGATACCACGTTCATTCCTATTACTATAGATAGGGAGGAGGATCCTAGTAATGTCAAATATGCATCATAAGGTTTCATGTATCAGTCAATGATTTTTATTCCTTATGATATTTTATATTTATCCCATACATTGGAGGACCCTATAACCACCATTGTTGGTCCTATTACTATCCCAAAAGGGGATTCTAGGGACTCTAGATCTTCTAATGATGGTGATATATCTAAGCTTGATTCTATGGGGGCCAAAATGGTTATTCCTACTGAAAATATAGTGGGTGATACTGATGGAGGATCCAATTTGGGTTTAAATCCTAGCGTATCAAATACCCATAATCGTGAGGATGCTAAGAGAGTTTGAGTATTATATTTAAATAATGGAATAAATTTATCAAGATATTAAAATTCCTAGATCTTTAGAGGTGTTTGAGGACTTTAATAAGGAGATGGATGGATATGTGTTTCCCCCTTGAGTGTTTTATCCCATAATTGGCCTCCTTATATCCAATGCATTAAATCAATGATATTGAATTGTGAATATTTGTCTCTAGAAAATATCACCAATGCAATTCATGACCAGGGAATTGAGGTCCCTCTCACTCCTATTGTGTAATGAATGATAGTTCAAGGTCCCAAGGTCAGGGATTCTCATGATCCTTCCATGGAGTGTCCTGAGAAAACATAGGAATATTATCTTCATCAGAAGATATTATCTCAAACTTTTGGGGCTATAGATGCTAGGGAGGGGTCCATACAAGAAAATGATTCATCAATGATTGGGTTCCATAAACTCCTTTGATATCCTTTTTCTTTTATCTTTACTTTCTCCTGATTTTTATGACTAATTTCATTCATTTTTTAGTGATTGAAGCTTCAATGATCAAACCCAAAGGTGAAGACTCCACTTCAGATCAACTGATGGAAAAAGGTGAGGGTGATTTCATTCTAATAAGGAAAAATAAAGACTCTTCCATATGCAAACTAATTATAGAGTAAACTTATACTATTATGACCATCTCCACGGTAATCCAAGTGAATTAGGATTCTATCTGAGTATTTCATCAGTTCATATGGAAGAATATCTGTGATTTAGTCTCAAGGAAACCTATAGAGGATCTTCCTTCACAAGTCCATCAACTCCAGATCATGTTCAACATGTTTGTTTTTGGTGGATTTTATTACCATATGATCCATTTTACTATGATAAATATCCTTCACCGATGGGAACAAGAGAATTAGTCACAACATAACCTTATCAAAGTAATAATGCTCACCAAAACTGATGATATTTGAGCTACATTATCCTAGGTAGATCCCAACCACACCAGGAAGTTCTATGAGTGAAATAAATGGGTTGAAGAGAAATCCCATCAAATATTACACCTCCAATAAGATATTGATACTTCTAGAGGGGAGCTCATACAACTTCACCATTTGTTGGAAGATATCCAAGATGAAATAAATACTAATATAGCATCCATGGAAGGGGATATTTTCATTTCTGATGAGTCTAAGACTACCCAGCTATCCGATATTCAATAGCCTATCAATGAGGATCAAGAGACCCTTCATCAATTCAAGAGTTATATTTATGGTATTTTTTAAAATATAAAAAAGAGACTCCAATAGTGGATGCTTCTCTAAATTTTTCTCCATTAATAAAAGAAAAATTTTCCTTCAGCCATCTACGTCTGTGTCCCTATTTTACCACTTAAATAATAGAAATATGTACTAATTTTTTCCAAGGTCGTGGGGTCCTATGAATGTAGTTTTACTATTTTTATAGCCAAAATATATACCCTACAATCTTTGTTTCTTTTTCATCACCACACTAATTTTTTATTGATTCAGATATAAAAGTGACCTAGAAGGAGAGACTTGGATTTTGTATAGGCTCCCCTTTATGGTTTTTTTACCTAAATTTTTTTTTTACAATTTTAATTTCAATTTCTAAATTTTTCTTAAACCATGAGGAGTGAATGTATAACAAGATAAAACTTTAATCTTTCCTAGGGTTCCCTTTTTAGGGTTTTCATACTGATGAGTTTTACAAATTATTTTATTATCAACTTAAGTTATTACAAGATAGACCAATGCAATTGGTTTTTTGGGTCAAACAGATTTAACCATATGTTATGGGAGTAATGAATCCAGTGTGGTTTGCTGGTTGGGAGTGATCCAATATTATTTAGGTAGAGGGAAGTTTTAATTCATGATATTGTTATTTCCATATCCAAAGAAATTATATAAGATAAGTTTTCATGTAATGACTATAAACAATTTTTAAGACATGGATTCCATCACGATGCTTTTGGGTTATACGGTCATATAATAATTTTATCCTAGGTATAAAATTGCCTCTAGATGGTAGGCCCTACTAGGGGTGAATTTATGAAAATCCATACTCGGGTGTATTATGCATTGTCAAAACAAAGGCTCCCTTCAGATTTGGGCATCTCTATCACCGAAGGTTGTAGAAAGCTTATGAAGATATGAATTTCCCTAGACATGGAATTTGATTTACATAAATAAGGTGTCTGAGTATGGAAGGATCATTTTATGCTAAAACCAACCAAGAGAGGTAAAAATGTTATCTTTGTAGTTTTAACCCATATATGGTAGGGAAATTTTTTAAAATTATAGTTGGGACAAGACATAGGATCTGGTAATCCCTACATATCTCATTAGATAAAGTATCAAGCCATGTGTATTCTAAAATGTGGGCTTTTATACAGATCTCGATCTCACATAGGGTTGAGAAAAACTTTAATTTCTAATGGAGTGAAGTCCTAGATTGGGATAAGAAACTTGTAATGAATTAGGTTTAAATCCTAGCTCAATTGTGAGCTCATGTCATGTAGTTTATCATCATCTAGTAAGGATGTAAAGCTTCTATATTTTAAGGTCGTATAGCTTTGACCATCTTGGTTCATGAGACAATATATAGAGCATAGGGGTACATGATCTTGATGGGAATAGAGATTCTGGTTCTATTATAGAGGTTCTCATGATTTTGATCACTTAGTTTATTGTCATAGTGTTCGGATAGGTAAGTGTATAGAGTTTAAGGTCATCTGTCCTTGACTAGTGATTTTCCTTTTAGAGTCTTTCATTTAGAACTAATTATTTCCAAACTCGTGTTATGACATGATATAACTATGAAAACTAGGATAATCATTCAAAATCTATAATATCGCAGGATTAACACTTGGTGTGATAAATAAGTGAAAATGGGGGTTATATGAAGTGTATGGAAGCACCATTCTAGAATTATTCTCAATGAGTTCTATAAAACTTTTTTATTTCATGGTGAAATCACTTCCCTCCCATTTTTCATCGGTCTAGAAATATTCCAAAATATTTTGGATGTGGAAAGTGGAGTTTTAAACCATGATCTTGGGATTCTTGTATTTTAGGATGATATGGGACAATCATGTAAATAATTACTATAGACTTAGATCAGAAATAGGTTTTCTACTATTATTATGTTGAGGTTTACAGAGAAAGAATAGGTTTCTTATGAGGATGAAGGTGCCTCTAGTTGAAAGGCACTATAGGGGGTGAATTTATAAAAATCCACACTAGTTAATATTATGCATAGTCAAAAAAATGTCCACTAGAACCATAAATTCTTATCAAAAATGGCTAAGGAAGTTTGTAATGATCCAAAATTTCTGAGAAATGTAGTACGGATGATGAAAGTTAGACTATCCATGGAATATGAAGAAGGTATTTAGGCCTAAACTAATTATGATTGAATGAAATTACTTTTCATGGTTGGGACCAAAATAATGGATTTGGGAATCACTACCTATCTCATTGAAATTATAATCAATACACACATATTTCTAAGGATATATAGGTTGGTTGTGTGGTAGGAGAACGACGTATAGATTTGGGACCTCTAAAGTGAGTGCAAGTGTTATGCAGTTTTACATCATACAGATAGGATATTGTCTTGTTGTTTAACATCATACGACAAGGATTTATGTCACTCCTTTTAAGGCCAAATGACTAAGACCCAGGTTTCCTATAATTTAGGTTCATATGACTAGGACCTATAGTTTCTTTAGTTTAAGGTTTCAAGTCATTGACCAAAATATTTATGGAAATAATGAATGAAAAAGGACTCATTGGGTCTAGGATGTTCCGACATACATAAAACATGAGGAAGGAAGTTTTAAACCATGATCTTGGGGTTCTCATGTTATTATAAGTAATATGGAACAAGTAAAAAAGTAGTGACTAAAATACGGCTTCTGTTTTGATACTGTCGAGGTGTACGAAAACAAGAGGAATCTTTTTTTAGGAAAAATGTGCCTTTGGTTGATAGGCCCTTTTGGGGGAACACATTATGAAAAGAAAATTTTAGGAATATTATGCATAGTCAAAACAAATGTGTCCTTTTTAGTTGGGTTCACTTATTCCCATTATCCAAGTGGAGTTTTCTATGGTCCAAATTTCCCAGGATAAAGAGTATGATGTGTGGAAGGGATGAGTTCGAGCACAAAGGATGAATGTAGAATAGCATTACCCATGGAGTTCAAAGTTCCCTACATAGATATGGATCACATGTAGGGAAGGGGTAACTTTTTTTTGTGATGGGTTCTTGAATGAGGGGGACCCAAATTAAGATCTCCTACATGGACTGGGTTCACATGAAAGGGGAAAGGGACACAATATCCTTTTTTATTGTGGTTGGTCCTGGGTTAAGGGACCCATGCTTCATTATTTATCTCATTTGAATGTGAATAAATCCATACATGTTTATTGATTTTAGGTGTATTGGGATACTAACACCAAGGATTGTGGTCCTCTTGGGTGATGTCCACAATAATGCATTGTTTAACATCATGCAATATGCATCAATACTAAATTTTAACATCATGTAGTTAATTCATTTGGTGTTACTTTTAAGTTCTTGCATCCAGGACCATGCTAACACTGATATGAACTAATACGTCTCAATCATTCGGGGAATCCCTTACTAAAATTCCTAATCCCATGTGAACTATTCTTGGTGTGAGAAACAAGGAATGCTAAATATTTTTTCATCACATAGAGGTGATTAAAAGAAAGGATAGGGGAATTTGTATCATGTGATGGCTAGAAAAAGATAAAAGATCTAGTAATACCTAGTTATCTCATTAGAATGAGAATAAATACATATGTAGTTCTTGGAGCATCTTAACATCGAATGAGAGGGACATCATCCCTTCAGTTTTCCATCAAGAAGTATGGATGAATGGTGTCATATAGTTTTAGGTCATACAACAAGGACCATAGGTTCATGTGTTTTGGAGAGAATTATATGAAACAAAGAAGATACTAACCCGATGTGAATAGGGGGGCCAAAGGAGGACCAATTTCATGAAAATTTATAAGGAAATTACACATAGTAAGTACAAGGATGAAAGGACTAATGTTAAGAGAATTTGTAGCTAGACTAGAGACAAGAGACCTGGGTGTCACTATGTATCCCATCAAAGTACGAATTAAGCTTCACATAGTTCTTGAAACATAGTATGGTAGATAACTATCACTATAAAATAGGCATCCTCTCTGGTGAGGGCCAAAGGCTTCATGTATTTTGAAGTCATGTGAAGAGGATGTTTCTATGAAGTTTAATGTCATATGACTAGGAAGAATTGGTCATGTCTTCTATGATTTCACGGTAATAAACTCTATGTAGTTTATAGTTATAAAAAAGAATATAGTGCCTTGTAGTTTATGGTATTATGACTAAAACCATGGTGTTTTTATTGTTTATGTTCATAAATATTTGACTGATATAAGGGTTCAAATATGTCCTCACCATCCAACAAGTGAACAAAATTACATGAAGAGGGGAATTAGGGGACAAAGGTTATCGAAAAAAATATTTTAAAGGTATTTATTTGGAGATGGTCCTATGGCAGAGGCCCTAGGAATATCTACATATCTCATAAAAGTTATAATCAATCCACACATGTTTTGGAAAATTATTACCTACATAGATCATAATCTCATATAGAGAGAGTTAATTTTACTTAAAATGAGACTGAAAATGAAAGGACTTATATTGGAGTCTCTACATACATTTTGTTTGTATGTGAGAGAGGGTAATTTTCATTATTTCATGGTTGGTCTCATGATATAGGGTTCAAGAATCACTACATATCCCACTAAAATGAGAATCAAGCCACATGTAGTTCTGAGGAAGGATAAGTTGGTGGTGCAGTAGGATACTGACACCAAGAATTGTGGTCCGCTCAAGCACAAACTGAAGTATTTTGTAGTTTTACATCATGATACAAGGATGTGAACCGTGTAGTTTTATATAATGTGGTAATTACATTGTCATACAATTTAATTTCTTGTAACTAGGATATTATGATACATATTTTAGAGTCTTACAAATCAGACTATGGAGTCTTGTAGTTTTAATTTATATAACTAGGACCATTGCGTTATGGGTCACATAAAGTATATCTTGAGAAATATTACTTTGGTAGGGGGAGTGGTATGCGCAACACCCATATAAATTATCAAATATGAACCATTAAGATATAACTTATGAATGATGAAAGGTTCTTCCCATTTTGGTTCAAGCTTTGGAGGTTTCTTCTTGGGTATCATCATGGTTATCAGAGATAGAACCAGTTCTCCTTTAAGAAATGAATAAAGATAAACTTTCTTTTTGAAGGATAACATTATACTTTTTTTTAACTTTCATGTGGTGTAAGGTATGTAACCTTTTCTCATCGAGTTACTCTAACTCATCCAACCACTTCTGTGATTTCCCATCAGCTTATAGTTTTCCACAAATAACTATTTACAGTGGGGTAAATTAGACTTCAATGGGTATCACTACCTATGTTCCATAAACCATAGAATAAAAGTACTCCTAAGTAGTGGTGAATTTTGTAGTGTGGTAGTCCCACAAGGAATATAGAATCTTGTCGGTCCAAGAATTATTTTCTCTATCTACCATTTTCTGAAGAATATTTGATATAGTTTTATTGAAATCTTCTATCTTCCCATTTTCCACTACATAGTAGTGATAAGAATGGTTGGACTCGATGTTGTACCCTCGGTATAACTTCTTCAATTCAAAAGAGAAAAATTATGTATTGTTTTCTATCATTAATGTGTGAGGGAGACCATATCTGGTGATGAAGTTTCAATTTAAGAAATTTATGATAATCTTTGTCCTGACTTCCTTAAGAGGTACTGCCTTATCCCATTTTGAGAAAAAATCAGTATTATTAAGGATGTATTTAAATTTATTGGTATTAACTAGAGGTTATGGACCTAAAACATCAATTCCTCATACATTGAATGGCCCAAATTATCTAGATATGTGTATAAAATCTGGGGTTTGGTGGATGAAGTTGGTATGCACTTGTAGGAATGAATTTTTTGAAAAATTGTGTATAATACTTTATTATCTAAGGATAAAAATACTCAAGCCTCTTAGTTTGTTTAGAAAACTTGGCTCCTGATTAATGGGACCCATAAGTGCTAGCATGAACTTCCTTTATCGTGGTAGTAATATCCTCTTTGTCAATAAATCTGAGTAGGAATCCATTAATCTTTACTTATAAAGAATCTTATGCTGACTTGGGTTGTGATATAGGGTGAAATTGACTTCCCATCATTGGATATATTATTTTCTAGATATTTCTAAAAAAAGGTCCCCATTTTGGAGGTATTCTAGGATCAGCGTCATCCAACAATTTTTAGAATTATCTGGTTCAGTGGTGGAGTTGACCTTATTGATATCTTCTATACTATTTTTAATAAATGGTAATACTATTCTACAATGGTTGATGTTGATGACTATTTCATTTTTATTTTTATTTTTCAAGACTGTAGTATAATTATCTAATGCATCTACTTGATAATTTCATGAACATGAAAAGTGGGTTAGTGTGGGATCTAAGGGGAATTCTACCATCAACCCATTAACATAATCAATCAGGGGGATCATCTCTTCTCTTATAATGGAATAATCTATTTTGATCTTCTTAATCACTAACTTAGAGTCACCTTTTATTCTCAGGTGATTTACTGGTATTTTCAAAGATAATTCCAAGCCTATAATGATGGATTGGTATTCATCTTCATTGTTAGTGCAGCCTTTTGATAGCATGAAGGATTAGGGTAGAACTGTCTTTACTAGAGAAATGAGAATGACTCCCTATCTAATTTTTTTGTGCTTGGGGTCTTCTATCCTCTTTCTAGTTGAGCTTCTGGATGCACCGTCAAAGTATATTTCCCAAATTTGGGTAAATTATTTAATAAAGAAGATCTCTCCATCTAGAAGTTCGGTACTCATTGGTAATTCTTCCACAGAGGGATATTTTTTCAGGAAATTTTCTAATACATGCCCTTTTATCGCCTTCTGTGGTATGAACCAAACATCGAATTATTATAGAATGACTACCCATCATTCCAAATGTCTATTAATCATAAGAAAATTGAGTATATATTTGATCGGGACATTTCGAGAGGTTAAATAGACCTCATGGTGCTATAGATAGTGCCTTAATTTCTAAACTACAGAAATATATTCCAAATAGTTATTCACGATAGTTGAATATTGAGTCTCGGTGTCGAGAATGGTATGATTGAGATAATAAAGGATTCTTTCACAACTAGATTCATTTTTCTATATGATGAAGGTTCCCAGAGACTATTCTAGAGCTATCACATATAAAATAAGATTTATTACATCAACTAACAGCATCAGCACTAGCAGAATCAAGAGATATTTCTTAAGGTTTTTGAATACTTCTTTGAAATTATCATTCTACTGAAATGAAATCTCTTTCTTTATCAACCTGGTAAAGGGAAAACACTTTCTTGTGAAGTTTTCTATGAAACATTGAATGTAGGTAAGGTTTCATTTTATCCCTCTAAAATATTTTAGGTTTTATATTGGTAAAATACCCAATATTATCATAGTTTTATTAGGATCAAATTTTATGTCATGATGGAATACTATAAAGATAAGAAATTTTCCTAAGGTAATGTTGAAAGCACATTTTAGGGGGGTTTATTTCATACTATTTTGTTAATTTTTGTCAAAAATAATTTCCAATTTGGAAAGTTTATCATAAAATTGAATTTATTTTACCACAAAACCATAAACATAACACTTGAATAATTTTACAAGGTTGGATTTAAAGATATGATGCATGGTATATAGATATGTATCACCAATATTATTTAAACCAAAGGGAATCGCCTGATAGTAGAATAATAACTGGGGTTCTGAAGGTAGTGACTTCTTCATCTTATGGGTTCATTCAGATTTGGTTTTATACTAAATATCTATCCTTGAAAGAGAGGTCTTGATATCCATTTGTTTCATCAATCAGAAGTTCTATAATCAGAATTGGGAAGTTTTCTTTCAGATAGTGCTAGTTGTGGTCTCTGAAATCAATGAAAACCCTAATCATCCCATTCTTTTTCCTGATGGGGACAATTTTGGTGATTTATTTTGGGTATTGGACTTCCTGAATTAAGTTCTATTTGATGATCTTGTCAATTTCGGCTTCGAACTTGGTAGCATGAGTCAGATATGTCCTTCTAACTAACTTCTTGAAGCCATGATGATCTCTTGGAAATCCTAATTGATGGATAGCCATGTTGGGATAAAGTTCTGGAATTTATTTATAATTCCAAGAAAACATGTCTTGGTGTTTCTTCGGAAAATGTTTTTAAATTTATTGATCATCAAGGGGCATAGCTTCATTGATCAACATTGATCATGGCTTCTCCTATGTACCTATATTATCTATCAAAGTTCAAATATAGTGGTGGAAACTCCTTACTCGAATGCTTTAAGAGCATCTCTAAGGCTATCTTCTTTTTATTATTCCTCTTTCTCATCCTCCTCCTATTCTTATGTGTCCTTTTCGGGGTGGATGGGATACAATTGAGAATTTTTGAGGTTAGTATTTTGAGAGTCATCTTCCAACAATGATATAATAACCTTATCTTATTTTACTGATGAAGTGGAGACCTACTGAAGTTCTAGGGATGAAGTTGGGGAATTGTCATTTGAGGTATCGCCACCAATAGAAAAATCAAATACTTATTTATCACCCTTAAATACAAATGATGTGGATAATATCATGAAGACTAAAATGTATATCTTTGAAGCTAATATTATGTATTCGACCTAACCGATGGGAGGCACATATTCATCACCAAGGCATTTTAATGGGTTATTTAGGGTCATTTACATACCATTTGGGTAATAACCTAAGTGACACCATCAGTTAGGGTTGTTTACCCTCTATATAATATAATCCTACATCAATATATTGAGATTAAAAAGATTAAAATGAATATTTATCACCATGTAACATACCAATATGTCTATTTCTATAGTATTAAATGAATTAATGATAAGATCAATGGATCATTTCATGTTGGTGAATCCAATTCCTTCCTAGTAAAACATTAAAATTTATATCTTTACATATGAAAAAGAACTCATATTATGACACCAAATATTTAAATAGATCTTTGATCTTAATTTGGTCGAAGGGTTTTTGTTCACATTTAACATACCCTTGAAGCATTGGAGTAGAAGTGGATAGATCAGCTTCAGTGTATCCCAATATACAGAGTGTTCTGACTGAAATTAGTTTGACCCCCAATCCATTTTCAATGAAAGATTAATGGATTTTAATGTCATATAATCTTCCAGATATGAACAAGGGTCTGATATGTCCCTATATAATAGAATCTTTGTCCGGTTCTGTGAAAGAGATAACCGCATAAAATTATATAGGGTCAACTACTTTAGGATGTCATATTTTTTAATCAAAAGCCTAAATTTTCCTATGTGGATATTCTCCCTAGTAGGAAATATAGGTACTAACATTCCTAGGTTAGATGAGTCAAATGGTTGCGCAGATGTTGAAGGCATCTTTGCTGCTGGATTAGACCATTTCGGCATGCCTACCCATCTAGTATAATGAGGCTGATGCGCCCCTTCCAGTCAATTTTATAGAATGATCAAGCCTAGAAGACTCTTTGTATTGGTGTGATAATTTCCCTACTCTTCTTGAACTCACTGAATGTATATTATCTTGAGTCTCAGTAGCATAAATGTCTCTGGCGGGGATGTGGTCGGGATATTGGTTTCGACCATGACTGAGTCTTCCCCTGCCACCCTAGATTCTGTGACCTCTGCCTATAGTTTTCCAGATTTCTATAGGGAATTCAATTTTTTAATTATGATCATAATCATATAATGGATCCATTAATTGAATGAAACTAATGGAACCAAAAATTATTTCTTCATCTAATGAGGATTCTTTCCGATTAGATGATTATTTCGATACAATTTGTTGGGATGGTTATCGTTGTACTGTTTGGTGGGCCAGTACCCATAATTTCAAGGATGAAGGTATAAAGTCTAAAGGGTTAAGTATATATTTGGACATAGTCGTATTTCATCCTCCTATGGTTGTTTTCTTATCTTCCAACCATGTTTTTTCTTAGATTAATGAACTTTGGAGAGATGTGGCATTTATAGAGTTGGATGTACTATAGCAGAAGTGATTAGGGGCACAATTGGTTGTCTTAACTATGCTTGAAAGATAGTATGAGTCCATTTTATTATTTTTCTAGTCATACAATCACTAAAACTCTATTAATTATTATTGGTAACTTCATGACACTCACCTTCTTCTTCTGGAGTGGTATCAGAGACACAAGCGACCTGCGTTGGTTGTTTTCCCAACTTTACTTTCCCATAATAAAACTTCATTTGTAGTACATCCTTGAAAATTAAATATTCATGGATGGTTTTCCATATAATTT
Source organism: Viscum album (assembly GCA_963277665.1). Lineage (NCBI taxonomy): Eukaryota > Viridiplantae > Streptophyta > Magnoliopsida > Santalales > Viscaceae > Viscum > Viscum album. The sequence goes on along the minus strand of OY728130.1, from coordinate 477,892,131 downwards.
GGTGATAGGATCAGTAATATGGGTGGTCTTCAAGGCCAACTTTATTGGGTCTCTTGGGCTCTATAAATTTTAGAAAATTATTTTCCATATCCACTAAAAAGTAACAGAGAACTTACTCATATATAAAGTAATAAAATTTATTATTTTGGTTCTCAAATTTGGAATGTTTGGGTTTATTTATATTATACCGATGGGGATACTGCTACTGATTCTACCATTTAGGAGGAGGGACCATGTGAGGAGGTGTGGGATCTGGATTTAGAGTTGGTATAGAGGCTAGTTTTAAAGTAACCATTATAGTTTCCACACTACCCATCCTCTTCCCTTGAGATTCCAGTACAGGATGGGAGTTAAGCCTGGTTCATAAAATAAAATCTTACAAACTTTTTGATACGGTAAAAATATCTTTATAGCCACTAGGATAAGTTTTGTTCATATTTTATGACGAATATTCTCAATTAAAATACCCAACAGGTCTTCTGGAAGAAGCTAAAAGTTTGGGGAATAATTCAAACTCTTCCACCTGGAAATGAAATCTGAAACCCTCTCATTTTATCTTTGTCTATATTTTGAGATATTAAGGTTATTTTCCTTCTAAAATGTAGATGTTAATTGATAGAGGGATTATCGATGAATATCCTCCCACCCCTTGATTGATCCAGCTGGTAGACTAGTATACTGGGTGAAGGGCGGTCCCTCTAAAGTTTTTATAAAACACATGAGATTTACTGCCTTTTGTTGCTCAAGGGTCCCCATATTGGGGCCACACTGAAACAAAAATTGTGTCGGATGCTATTACAGATACCTTGAACCATTGAATGTTGGGAATTTAGGATTCTAAAAGTTTAGAGGGGGAATATTTTCATCCACCCATTTAGGGTATGGATTTATCTCTTGTTTTACTAGTGTACATCATCCTTCCAAAGCTTCTAATCAATCCAAAAATGTCTAAATAGTGTCGATGAGTTAAGGAAAATGGAAAATTAGGAAGGATCTAGAACAAGGAGAATAATATGTTAGGCCAAATGTAACATCTATTCTTGTAATCATGGTGGGTAACCTATAGGGGATAGCCTATGAGGAAGTGTATGACCTTGCTCTAGTTGTGTACCCAATGGAGGGAACTCTTGATATCTTACTATTATGGGGTCCAAATATATTGGTTTTCTCTACCCCATGTTGAACGAATATTTTTACTACATTGCCATTACTTCAATGAACCCTATTTATTGAGATACGTCAATTGGGAGTGTGACATGAGGCTCTTCTTATAGAATATATTCAATAGGGATGTTTCTTCATAGTAGTTCTGCATTGAGTTTTCTCAACTCCTTCATCTCTTCCTCATGTTGAGAAAATATTTCCTCATGTGTGATGGGTTCAACCTCTTTGGTTAGGGGATGAGATATGGACACACCTTTACTCTATTCCTTGGAAGATACTTTCTGGGGAGGTTGTAGTAGAGTAGTTGAGGGAATCCCCAAATTCATAGTAAGCCTATGGTTTCGATTTTTCATGCCTTCTTAAATAATTTTAGTGTGGACCGTATTACAAACAGAAGCCTCCTCCCCATATTCCTTTATATCGTCCTCATGATTTGTAGCATCTATAGGGGTGGTGAAAATGGAATTCGATGATACATAATGCATTTCATGTGTCACATTAATATCAGAATGATAATAAGGTTATTTGTATCATGAATATATATTGAAATAACTATGATCACTAAGAGAAGTCATACCCTTGATAGGTTACTTTTGTTTATGCCTAGTATAAGGGAATCATCATCTTATTCACTATTACTCTAGGAATTTTTTTAGTAAGGTTAATCCAAAGGTAATCTTATAAAAAAATAATGCATGTTCCTAGTAAGGAATTTAGGTCACAAGATAGTATAAACTAGGATCATTTATTTTATGGAACCCCCCCCCCCCCTAGATGGAGAAAGACTAAATTCCATTTAGGATGAGGTTTAGGTAAAAATTCACCCATAACTATGAGTTGAGGATGCTTTTATTCCATTTTCACAACCTTTCAATCTTGGTTTGTCAACCTTGAAGTTTTTGTTAAAAGAAACCATCCCTATGCACTAGGGTTGCTCTTGTATTACCATGGAAATAGTGGTTATGGATTCTCTCTTGATTTTACGGAGCTTTTTTAGAACATGGGTTGGGTTTATTGAATGATTTTAACCTGATATCTATGCTTACAAAGATATTGGTACTTCCTAATGATTGGATTCCTTTAAGTGAGAGTCTTGCTCAATATTTTCAAATGATTGATGCAATATTATTTTAATGGATTTCTCTCTTTTATCCTGAGGTCTTTGATAATCATTTAGGGATGGTTGTTTTTTTAAATACCATCTTTTGTGAGTGGATATTATTTATTGAATCTAGACTGAGATAATATGTTACATGATTTCACCTTGGGAGGGATTTTAGAATTGGAGAACAAGTTTCAATACCCCATGTTTTCCCCATCCTTTGATATGAACATTGGATGGGGCATTAGTGATCAGCTGACATAATACTTTTAATGCATTAAGAAATTCATTTTCAAGGGATCCTTTTTGTTTTCCTAATCTCATGTGTCATGCATATAAAGGTCTTACAAGTCAATCTAATGACATATCTTATATATTACCTTGATGTGGATTGGATATTATTCATAAGTTAGGGATTTAATTTTTAATTGGTGAAGAGTAGTATATAAATTTAGGAAAACTTCATGAACACATTATTTTGACAATGCCTCTGGAATGTTGTATTTGGGATTGGATAAAGTCTAGAACATGATAGAAATATTGTCTTTACCCAACTATCTTCTCATGAGAAATATATCTTCTTTGTATTTTTCTAGAGGTTCCTCAACCTGATCTGACTAAAGTGGATGTTTCCCTATTTATTTATTGTAAAAATTAGGTTTGGTAGGTATTTCCTCTGTCATAGTGGAAGGAAATCAATCTAAGGATGGTTTAGAGAATGATCATTTCTTTGTGATGTCTTCCAGTTGATAAAGAAAATCAATTTTCAATGATGAGGCATAAAGCATGAATGGACTCATTTCACTAAGTTTCTAATGATAGGAGGTCTTTCTCATAATTAATTTGGTGATGGGAGTACCTTCTTTATGAAATGAAGTGTCACTATGAGGAGGACCTTCATAGTGAATTCCATTATAGGGAGTACTACCATCACAACTTGATGTCCTACTACAAGAATAATTTTTATAGTGTATACCCTAAAGAGGACCTTTAAAGAGGATGATAGAAAGCTGATGGACTTCTTGGTGTTTGATTGTCTATACATGAGGAGGGTTATCATGATGCTCGTCAGGAGATGGTCTCTTGTGATTAGTCGAATTGTGAATATAAAGTATGATTTAATGGGAATATGTTTGGGGAGGACCTAAGGAACTACTAGCAGAAAAGTTTTAGGGAGGAAGTCTTCAATTACATATACTAGCTCCATAATTTGGTAACAGATGAGTAGGATCTTGAGCCACCATAGATAAATGTATGAGGGCTTCAATAACACCAGAATTGATAAGAGCGGGATCATATACTAGATCTTCAATTTCTAATCACCTTTGGTGAGGCTTCTTCTTGGATTATCTCCTACAGGTGATTGGGATGCCTATTGTGGATAATATATTTCATATAACGGGTCCTGTTTCAGTGTATCTCATGTTTCTACCAGAACATTATGATAGATTTTTTGGAATTTTGGTAGGGATGTATGTCTAACCTAGAGTGTTCATTGGGATGTGTTAGATGGTATGTGAGTAAGATATACTCTATAATACCAAATGTAGGATCGAATATATAAGTATTAGATGATCAAATACAAGAGGGGGTGAATTGTATACTTTAAAAATCACTAAGGAAATTTTGCATAACCAAAATTCACAACACCACTAAGTTCTAATAACTTGCTTGATTCCGGAAAAGTGATTCTGGAAATGAAACTTAAAAAAAGTTTACAATAACTAAGATTCTACCTTAAAGCATATAGAATCCTATATAATCAGAGTACAAGTAAGGAAGTATAAGAAAGTTATAATTTCCTTAACAATACAAAATGCACAGTAGAAAACAAAGTAGTAACACTACAAGTATCAAACAATAACTCTTTTAACCCTAAGATAAGGGTATCCAAAAACCCTAGATAAGAGGTCCTTTGATTTATACTTTCAAGAAAGTTTGTCTTATCCACATCAGGGTAAGCCCTCAATACGAAGATCAGAGTCTGTCTTCCTATCCCTACAATCCCTCAACTATCAGGTAGTCGGCACCTCTGTCTTCCTATACCTGGAAGCCCTCGATTGTACATAGAAAAAATCGGAGTCGTACGAAGCAAATCTACACGAAGCAAATCTTCACGAAGCAAAGTTTGAACAAGCCGTTCAAACTTTCTACATGAAGATTTAGAGTTTATAAGAGCCTCTATCTCTCTAGAAATCACTTCAACAGCATGTAAGCATGGTTGTCAAAGATGTTGTCAAGTGTTATTCTCTTTTCAAATGAGCCCCTATTGATAGGCTCAGCTCCAATAGTCAGCTCCCTCCTCTAACAGTCATATTATTCCTTGAATTTTGGAGGGACCTATACACATGTCACTCAAACAACAGTTATTTGGTAACTGAATGCATGACACCATTTTATAAAAGAACAAGTAGAAGCATAACTAAAACTGATATTCAGAATGGAGAAAATGAAAGTTCAGAATGTAAGCAAATAAAAGTTCGGAATGTAAGTAAATAAAATTTTGGAGTCTAACCAAAAAATAAATTCGGAGTCTATAATACAAGGATATTCGGATTCTGTTTATCAGAATAATTTAGAGTCAAAGTTCATACAAGTTCATATCCATAATTCGTAATCATAATTCACAGTCAGAATTCATAATGAGAATTTGTAATCATAATTCATCATCAGAATTTGTAATGAGAATTCGTAATCAAAATTCATCATTAGAATTCGTAATGAGAATTTGTAATCAGAATTCATCATCAGAATTCTTAATGAGAATTCGTAATCAGAATTCGTCATCAGAATTAATAATGAGAATTCGTAATCAGAATTCATCATCAGAATTTGTAATGAGAATTTTTAATTATAATTCATCATCAGAATTCGTAATCAGAATTTGTAATCAGAATTCGTCATCATAATTATTAATGAGAATTCGTAATCAGAATTCACCATTAGAATTCTTAATGAGAATTCGTAATCAGAATTCATCATTAGAATTCGTAATCAGAATTCGTCATTAGAATTCGTAATGAGAATTCGTAATCAGAATTCATCATCAAAATTCATAATGATAATTCGTAATCAGAATTTATCATCAGAATTAGTAGTTATAACTTTATACAAGTTCGTAATCAGAATTCAGAGTTGAACTTCATAAAATTTTGTAACAGGGAATTCGTAAAATAACTTCATAAAAGTTCGTAACAGGAATTCGGATCCTAAAACAGAATTCTTCATATATAAGTATTATACGATTCCAAGGTTTTAGATATGAATCTGATTTTTATACTTAAGAAAAATATTGATATAAATAATGAAAACAAGGTAGGGGTAAATTTCCTTTGGGAAGGAAATTTTCCTTATGGAAGTAAAACAGGGGTAAAATGATTTTTTCCTTAAAATAAGGTGTTTGTGATTTTCAAAACAAGAAGGAATGGTAAATTCATAAGGATACCTTAATGACTTAACAATCTCCCCCTTTTCATGAAGGAATGGAAAAGTTATAAGGAAAAACCTTATTGACTCAACAGGATGGACCAATGACCACCAGTTGGAATTAGGATATGGGCCTGATCCATTTTTCTATTTATCATGGAACTTTTCTAATGAAACTCTTGGATATGAGTAGGGATATATTATTCTCTGGAGTGATCCTCACATTATGTTTATTGGTGACCCCAATTTCAAGGATGGGGTTGTACGTCTACCCTTCAACCACTACTACTTCCGTCATTATATCTTCATATGTTTGTAGAATGTGGGAAATGATTTTCATCTTCCCTTTAATCATTTTCAAGATGTGTTGAGTGACTTTAATTGCTATAATGGGAATATATTTCAATTATGTGTTTAGAGAATGGATATAGTCCCTCTTCTTTCCTCCATTTCTTGTTAGTATATACCGAAAATATTCATGTGTTTGGGTAGGTATATGGGTCTTCCTTCGGTTTTCTATCAGGATTTCCTAACTATTTTCTCCAAGTGTTGCCATATCATGTTATAAGTTTTGATATATATGATTAGGGAATTTCATATGCTCATTGTTTTCCACTGTGTTTTTTAAAAATATTTCTTTGGTTGTTTCCATATTTCATTAGCAGGTTTGAGGGGTACGACAAGGAATTTTTATCTTCTCATAATTTTATTCCATGTTTTTTTAGCTAGATTATTTTGTGGGGATAGGGATGTGATATTTTCCCTAGTTGTTTTATTTCTTCCCTCAATAGGCTTCCAAGGTTCCTATGTCTGAATAACCTAAGCTAGATCCCATGGGGTGGTGTCCTTATTATGCTGAGGACTTTTTTTGTGTGACATTGATGATGACTGCTTCTAGTAAAATCCCCTTAGTGGAACCCTTATTCTATTGGGATGATGCCATTGGTTACCTCTTGATCCACCTCCCTAAGATAATGGAGTAATCTATTACTTTTTTCTAAGGATAGGCTTGTGAAACAGTTTGAAATGGAAACTATTATTGCTTTCTTATTCTCCACCAACTATTTTTTGGTGGATAGCTAGTGGGGCTTCATTTCTTGGAGGGATTCGCATGAGGTCTCTAATAAATGGATAGTACCATTGTGGTGGTACTCTCTAATTTTCTTATTTTATACCCAATGCTAAAGATGATGATTAGGTGACGGAATCCTATGATTAAATGAGGATATGGATTGAGTGGTAGTTGATGAATAATTCTAAGATGTTTGGAAGGATACAATTTGGATTAAATAGAGTTTTGATAAGATTTCATGAGCATACACAACAAACCCAAAAAACAAAAACAATAAAAAACTCGTCTAAATAGCATTTTAATGAATGGAAACATGCGTAATAAATTATTTTAGATCCATATTATTTATACTTTTATTTTTTTAGAGTGATAAAGGGTGATGACATGTGGGTGACACAATAATTTTGGTTAAGAATTCACATCGAGTTAACCTTTTTTGTTTCATTTGGAAAGGTGATAACAATATGGTCTGATGTGTTTAGACCTAATTTATTTTATAATCACAAGGTTTACATTGGGTTATCCATTTTTGTTTCACACCCATTTTTGGGTGGTTTCCAAGAGGTTTTATTCATAGAACTAGAAACATATAATGGTTCCCTTATTCATGATGTTCATGAACCTAATTTCCAATGGCAGGTGATCATTGGTAAATGGTTCCAACAACACTTAGGGTCTCTCATTGGTTGATAGGATGATAGTTTGGGATCATAATGCCTTTTGGGGGGGTTATTTCATACTCCATGACTCACTTAAAGATTTAAGACATATTCATGAATCCTTTGTTAAATCCAAAATATAGAATGGTCCGCCCTTATATTAACAATCGATTGTTAGAATGTGTTGGATTTATAATCATCCATATGTATCTAAGGTTATTCATTAATGAAGAAATTTTTATATATCTAAGGTTCTCTATCTATGGTACCATTTATAAGAATTATATATTATTATAACATTTATTATCATGATGTTGGTTTTAAGACATGCGGTGGGGAGCTCTAGAATTTATCTTCATCCAGGATGATGGGAGTTATTTTGATGATTGGATCGGGCCTAAAATAGGGGATTCCTATATATCCTCAGGAGATGAATCATAGCCCATGTAGTTCGGTGCCACTTAACAGGACACATCATACCTTTTAAGGCCATGTGACAAGGACTAGAATTTATAATTTAATGTCATACAGTAAGTACATCTATAAATAGGGTACCTTTAATAGGATGGTGTGGTACTTATGCCGAAATAGCCTAGGGGACCTAGAGGGATATAGACTCTTAGGTTGGATATGAACCTACTGGGAATATAGCCTAATAAGGATGGTGATGGAGGGACTTGGAAGGAATATAGCCCTCCGGGTTGGATATATCCCCACTGGTAATATGGCTATGAGAATATTAGGGTGAGTTGGGGTGCTGGGTTTAAACCTCATAGAGGCTTATAATATATCCCATTTAGATAGAAATAAAATCCCATGTAGTTCAGATATTGTTGGAGTTTACACCTAGGGAGGAGGATTGATGGATTTCCACATTAGAAACATGGACCTTTGAGGTGGTGATTACATAGTTGGGGATTATACCAAATATGAGGCCCATTGGATTGCCTCATTGGGAACATATCCCTTTGAGGTGTTGATAACATGGTTGGGGATTATACCAAATAGAAGTCCCATTGGATTACCTCATTGGGAACATGTCCCTTTGAGGTGGTGATAACATGGTTGGGTCTTATATTAAATAGGAGTCCCATTGTATATATGATTGTGTTTATGACATGATCACCACTAACCTCTAAGACCACATGAGTCATTCTTGGTGTGAGAAACAAGAGGAATGAGAAGATTCATCAATCATCAAAATCTTCTTCTTCCACTTTTGGATGAGGGAGAGGATATGGAAGGCGGGGGGATTCCCTATAGTAAATATTGGAGGATTAATTCAAGAGGGATTCCCTAAGAAGTAATTTTCGCCTCATATTCTGGAAGATGAGGATGAATTCATGGTCTGGCGATCGGGAAGAGAAATGGGTCTTATAAGTTTCAGTATCCTCACTTGTTTTCAAAACCCAAGGATCGAGTCTTATATATCCATATGGATACAGACTGATTATTTTCACATTTTGGGTAGTAGATGTTGTAGTCCAACCCAAGAAGTCATCCTTTATCATCCCTATGGTTGGGATTCTCTTTACCATGGGAATGTATAATTGAGAATAGTATGAGGCTCCTACCTATTATGTAAGATAAATATGTGAATTTCATTACTATGGGAATTCCATTAATATAGGAATGTATAATTGATAGGACATGTTTTTGGTCCTTGTGTTCTGATCATTTATATCTGGAGGCTTTGGGGGAGGTATTGGCTTGGTCCCCCTTAGGTGAGGGATCCAAGGAAAGAGGTTCCCTACCATTGGTGATATGAAATAGGTCTCAAAGGTTGGATAACCTAGGTGAGGCTTGGATGAGCTGAAAGGTGTCCCACATAAGGTGGACCTAAGTGAGCAATAAGTACTTCACACAGGGTGCACTTGGGTGGGCGGGTGGTGCTTTATGAAGGGTAGACTTGGGAAAGCTAGAGATGAATTTTGGGTGAGGGAAAATCTAGGAAATATAACTTGGGAGAGGCCTTTCTCTAGGCTCCAAGGGTATACTCATTTGTCTTTAGAAGATTGTCTCTCAAGTTTTGAGCTATGGAAGGGCCCTTCGCCCTAGTAGTTTTGACTATGGGGGATAGTTTCTCTCAAGGTTATAGGTATTATAGACCTTTAGAGACCTCAATCCATTAATCGTTACTAATTCTATCTTTTTTTGTAGTATTAGGGAACCCCATGATAATTTTAGGACTTCGACAAGAGACTTGGGTGAGCAGAGCTTCAAGTGATATCTTTATTTTTTATCATTTCAAATGGAAATCCCAAGGGTCTTGTTTATAGAAAAAATTAAGACCCTGCGTGAAGGTGGTGGTTCACATAGGTTACTCGAGAAATAACTCATGAAAGTCACTCATGATGGTCACTCACATAGGTGTGACCTATGTGAGTCTCTGGGCGTGCATGTATAGACCTTCACAATGATTTTGGGTTCACAAGTTATACTTGTGTGATGATGTAGGTTGGACCTTATGTGGGGTCACTTGGGAAATCTCTTGGGTGAACGTATTCAATACTTGATGCCTTTCACTTCTCTATTAATTGAGGAATTTTCCTTTGAAAATTCTCACCCTCATGTGAAAAATAGATTTTCAAAAATCTGAGAACCTAATTATGTATTATTTCATGTAACATTTACATTTCTCACTTTCTATTTTCAAAGGAAGTTTTATTATGCCTTTTTTTATGTGGGTTTTCAACAAAGGTATTTTAAAATTTTGAACCTTTCTTTACCAGGATAAAAATTGTGAGGGACCATTTATTTAATAGGGTATAATATAACAACCCATTTTTCAGAATATATGCCTCTTTAAATAAATTTTAAGTGTTTTATAACTTGCTTTACATGCAACACCGAGCTTAAAACGAACCAAAATATATTATAAAATAATTGTTAAATTGAAGGGTATGAAAAGGATTAAAAAATTATAATATATATATATTACTTAATTTAAATTTATTAGTTAATTTATAATATATAAGTAGTCAATTTTTGGTAGATCTAATGCATGTTCCAAAAATATTTTTTCTTCAAATATGGTTTTTATTACATTTTGTGTGAGAATAGTACAATTAATTTATACCAATTTTTGAAATTTAATTTTATAAAAATGATATCATTTTTTAAATCATGGTATAAAAATTATCTTAGGGTGAAATTTTAATATTTCTCTGGAATGATTGATTTTTCAGTAAATAGTGAAAAATACTAATTTTTTGTAAAATTATCATTTCTTTTTATTGAAAGGTATCATTATGATTTGAATTTTATCTTCAATTAAAATAGGTTTACTTTAAGTTTATATAATATATTTAATTATATAGGAATTATCATTAAACATTATTTTGATATAAGTTCATTTTTGGGCTTAAAAAACATTTTTTCTAAAAACTGTTTTTATGCGTCCAATGTGTTTTTATGTTAATAAATTAAATTAATCACTATTGATGAATGCTTTTAATGAAATTTATATATTATATATTTAATAAAAAAATTAACATTCATCAAATGTTTTTTCTACGAATGTAATAAGAATAAATCTAGTTTTATGCTTAAAAATGTATTTTTCTAAAAAATTGTTTTTGTTGCATTTTACACGCTTATTTTAAAATTAATTTTTTCACTTATAAAAATATAATCATGAAAATATGATTCCATATTTGTATTTTTGAGGATAAAATTTGATAAATAGGCCCATTTTATTTTTTTCATTATGAATAGTAACTTTGGTAAATATTTGTTACATCGGTAAGGGTAAAAGTGGTAAAACAGCGTTAAAACTTTGGGATAAGGATTTAAAATTTATATAAAACTTGAATTTATCCTATTGGATGAATGTATTTTGTCTATTTAAATCTATGCTTTGAAAATATGGTAACTTTTTTCCATTTTTATTTGATTATGACCATTATATTATTTTAATAAAAGGGTTAATACAAAATGTCACTCTCTTGAATTTAATATCTCTAATATTTTTTCATAAGGATAAAAAGAATATTTTTACATTTTTAAATGTTTATTTAAATTATTGATTATTATTATTTATCATAGTAATTTATTTTTTTATTTTTATTGATTGAATAATTACCTAATGTCGATAAAGTATTTATTCAATTGATAGAAAAATAAAATAAATTATTTTAAAAATATTAAAATTAATTCAATTTTAGTGAATTATTATGTTAAAAATTAGATAAATATAACATGTTTTGGCTGTGTAAAATTTTATATTCAAATTCCATAACTATATTGATGACTTTAATATCAATGTAAATGAATAGTTCCAAATATGACATTAAGGATATTTTATAATAAAAATATATTATTAAACGATTTAAAATTCATAAAAATACTATATTATGACAATTGAATGTTATATGGTTTAAAATATTTACCATTTTTTCATATATGGTTCACTTTTCATTTTATGGTAATAGTCTTGACTCTTAAAGAGTAAAAAACTTTGATATTGTGGTAATTCTCAAAATAGTTAATAGAGGGTTAAAACAAAGAGATAAGGGTGAAAACATCACTTAAACTTGTTAAAGATTTATTTTATGATATTATTTATACTAATACCCATCCTATATTCTAAATATATCAATTTGGTTCTACTTTTCCATGAATATTAATTTATATTAATTTAATGCTTTAAGTAATTACATGGGTGCCCCTCCCCTCACTTGAAAAAGTGAACATATCTCCTTAATTATTTAAAATGTTTGAGACCTATATATCATCCAATAACTTATATAATATCATACTATATTCCTTAACCACATCTTATAGATTATTTTATTTCCAAAAGATCATCCTTTCAAGGCTTAAGGTGTAATCCAAAAGAGGTTTCTCACCTAAGAGGTATAACTCCTAACTGAGTGTTTTCAATTTTATTTATTCTTATACGTCTTATAAATACATGGTATCCATAATAAAATAATTATATTTTATTTTATTTTATTTTATTAATTTCATTATGATTATGTAACAACTATTCTCTACCTTATTTCCATCCTACATAAATCGAAAACACTGCTCATGCGTACGTACAGCTTATCATCTCAACGTAGCAGTGTAATTAATTTTTCATAACCACTTTACTTGGATAGTTATAATGATTTATTTGATAAATATATGTGTTATTTATGTTTTTATTGTGGTTTTATAAATTTTAATTATTATTTACCTTTCTTTCATTCAATTCATCAAAAAATGGAAACATCACTTGTGAGTTTGTACTGACTATCATCTCCACAAAGTGATGTAATTAATTTTTTGTCGTAAATTTATATGAATAGTTATAAAAGTATATATAATTATTAAATATTATACTCATTAAAAGATTAAAATTATATATATTATGGAACCATAATAAAATTATAATGATTGAGACTATCGAACTGAAATATGCATGAAAAACGAAGCAGTCATCACCCAGAGAAGTGAAATTAATAAATAATTATTAATAAATGGGTGATGAGATGTTATAAATGTTAAGTCAAAAGTATTATTTTTACATTTATGTATTTTGTTTTTGAAATAACAAATCTATTTATACCCATTTCTCAAATAAATAATTTACTTTTAAAATGGTTTCTCTGTCAATAATAATGACTATGTCTATCATAATGACTTTGTCTATCATAATTACTCTGTTTATCGTAATGACTCTATCGATCATAATGACTCTGTCTATAATAATGAATCTATCTATCATAATGATTCTATCTATTATAATGACTCTTTCTATCGTAATTACTCTTTCTATCATACTAACAATGTCCATCATACTCACTATGTCCATCCTGGCCACATTATGCATCATACCCACTTTGCATCATAACAGTGTTTTACACTAAGTAATATTAATCATACACATGATTTACTTTTATCACATACATTTTTTTATTAATTTATCAAAACACATGTTCTATATCAATTGTACTCATGTTATCATTTCCATGTACCTATTGTTTTAACCAAAACGTTGTCATGTAGTTAGTTATAAACTAATCAAAACGATGTTGTGTTTTCTATTTCAATATGAACGTTACAATGCCTGGTGTCCAAGTACCTCTAAGTTTTCCAGAGAAATATGACTGTTGGAGAAAATATTACCATTGGAACCTGAGGCCAACAAATAGGAGGTCATTTGAAGTATAGAAAATAACTTGAACGACTTCTGCTACATCCATATTCTAGAGAGAGATCGTATGACTTCTTAGTGCTTCATGAAAAAGCCTTGAAATTATAAAATTTGAAGGGCCAATTTTAGTTTTTTTATTTCAATAAGTGATTTGTTTTTATTTGTGCGTTTGATTAGATAATAATGATCGAGGTCTGTCAGGGATAGGTAGACGGTGTAATCGATCATCGTATCAAGGGATTTCAAGTGTTTGAAAGACAGAGATTTCGATTACATGTAAAATTGAGGTCTTGTGGGGATAACAAGATGGACATGTCGATCATCGTATCAAGGGATTACCAGTGTTGGTGAGACAGACCTATTATTCTAGGTGAAAGGATACCCTACTCTTTGGGATAAAATAATTGTAATACCGTTTAATTTTCCGCAAATTATTGTAATAGAAAGAGGATCCTTTTATTTTTTTCTTTCTATTTGTATTCTTTTGTAAATGTTTTAATTATATCTTACACTTTTAGTATTGATTATATATGATATATGGTAGAATCATTTAAAATTTTTATTACTCTAATATTTGAATTCAATATGAATACAATTGTCTCATAACCTGTGGTACCATATTATATCATCGGACTGAGAGTCAGTCCAATCATTTTTTCTCTTTTATAAGAGAATTTATGAATTTCTTTAGTTACAATAAACTACGAACCTTAAAGGTTTTAATAAAAAAAATTAAATATACAATCCCCCACTCTTGTATTTGTTCCATCTCATATCTATTTCAATACAATAATAAATAAATCATATATGGTGTTATATATATGATTAAGGTTATATAATAAATTTGTAATAATTATATGTTTATTATATTGGACGTTTAAATATGTAATAAAAAAGATGATACTTGAGGTAAGGGGATTTCTCATCACACTTTTATTTTTGTGAGAAATATTCCATATTCATCACTTGTTTCCTATATGTGGTGTATATAATAAACATGAATGTATTTTATGATGATTTTCATTAAAATTATTTTTGATAAAAATATAAATATATAATTTTCTCTATTTCATTAGGTTTTTATTGAAATATTATCAAAATGATAAGTGTTCTTCGTTTCAATATTGTTTTAATGAGACATTTTTGATGTTATGAACATGTTTATGTTTATGAGGTGTATATAATTCCTCATTACATTTATATAATTATTATCCTTATGTTAATGATATTTAATGTTTTATTTTAAGTTATTATTTCATGGGGCTTATGATTCACAAGTTTCCAATGTAGTAAGGGATTTATGTTTCAATCCCATTTTAATCGAGATTGTTTATGCTTGAATTTTTTTGAGGAAATTTTATGATCCTTATCTTATAATTACCCTTAATTTTATTTTCCTTTTTATATTGATGGAAATTTCATTTTATAGTTCAATACTCCTCTCTGTGATACTTAAAATTATTGGGAAAATGTTTTTGAGAAAAATAGACTTTATTTCCTCTTTAATCAAGAATCGTTTTCTGTAATTTCCATGTTTTCTTTAAAATGTTTTCAAGAATGTTTTATTATTATCTTATGATTATTTAAATTCATTTTTACCCATGTTTGGATTTTATAAAAATGTCTCAAAATGAATCTTCTTTTCTTTTTCTAAATAAGGAACTTTTGACTTTTTACTCAAAATGTGATAGGAATATTTATTTTAACACACATGGCATGAATGAAATTTCCCACTATCATGACCACCCAATTTTTTGAATCTTACTTTATAAGTTTAAAATTTTATTTTCAAAGAAAATAATTTTGATATTATTTTTGGAAATTTTTATATTTTAAATAAGTGATCTCAAAATGAAAGTGGTATTTTCCTCAATAAAGATTCCATAGATCTTTTAAAAAAGTTTTTCATCTATGATAACATCCTTTGATTATACTTATGTATTACTAGGGATATAGTCCAATGATACAATACTTATTATTTATATGGATGGTTTATCACTATGATGATAATATTTTTATAAAACCCATTTAATTTCCTTGGGTTATATTATGATGAAATGTTGAAATGTTTATGAAACTCATTTTCTTTCCATAGGTTATGATATATGATGAATTATTTATGATATTTTGGCATGCATATGAATGAATTATGATTATTTTATGTGTGTTCCTAGAATTAAATATTCCTCCAATTATTTGGGTAAATATATATATATCTCATGAGATTATTAGTACTAGAATAGGGAGTAAACCCAGTTTGGCAAGGGACTATGTCCACTATGATAGTCTTCGGAGTGAACCTTGACTAAGGATGTGATGGAATGAGGAGTAAACAAAATACACTATGATAGTCTTGGTAGTGATCATTGACTAAATAAATGATTATCTATGATTAAGTGTATATCACGAACTTATGTCTTATTCCAATGTTATGTTCTCATGGATCATGTTCTTTGATTCTTTTATAATTCATGTCTTATGAAGTTCCATTATTTATGACACAATTAAAGATTATGATCTATGACATTATAGGTATGGTTTTCAAATATTAATTTCATGTTCTTGTACCCTTATTCTCATATTATGTTTAATTAATCTTTTATTTCTCCCTTTTTTATTCTTTCTGGGCATCCGATCTCACCCTTTCTTATGTTTTCTTTCCTTAGGTTATGAAGAAATATTTTAAGTATGATTTTTATAAGAAGGGTTATAGTTGTAAAGAACTATATGGGAGAGTATTTAAACCTTTTATATACCAATTTTTTATGTATCCTATTTTTCAAATACACTAAACCTTTATGGTTCTAGCATGGATAGAAATTTTATGTATTGAATATTCATCTAATAAGATGTAATATTTATATATGAAAAACTTGAGTCACTGTAGATGCCCCAAAGATATCTTCACTTGGGCCCTCCTTTCTCCCTTAAAGTGGGCTATTAAGCCTAAAACTAAGAGTAATAACTGATATCATAGGGTAATTGAGTTACTTGAAGGGATAAAATGCCTAAACCTTCACAGAAGACCAATTCGACCCTATTTCCATAGAATTAGGTAGAAGGACACCCTTAAATAAGACACACTAGAGTTCCACTTGCTCTGGTCATACCTAGAGATCCCTCCACTAGGGTTCCACTCACCCATTTCTTTCCATCATGGTGAAATTATTCACTACTTTCTATTAGTGAAACACTTCACCATAGTCTCTAATTAGAGAAAAACTTCACCACACACTCCAATTAAGGTGACACTTCACCTTACCCATTTACGAGGTGGACCATTCACCCTATTCCTCCACTAGGACATGTTATTTTCCATGTTATCCTATTAAGACAGCCACTTTTCCATGAATCATCACTAGGTTGACCCATCTCCCTAGTTCTCTATTAGGGTACCTCATTCTTCTACCTTCTAATTAGAGTAATGTTGTTCTCATACACCTAAAATAGGGTGAAGATACACCCAAGATTTTCTTAAGCCCTACACTTGGGTAAACCCTTTCCAAAATTCCATAATAGGGTACATATTATCCCCCCTAGCTCGATAGTCAAGTATGCCTCTACTCAGGTCTCCTACATGGGAACCCAATTATCAATGAATCCTCCAAAACCATTGGATTCACATTATCATGGTATGCACACCAGTATGAACCCATTTTATCATGTATCCTCTTGATAAAATATATCTCCTTATAAATACTATCCAACCAATAAACCTCGTAGGATGATAACAATCATGCATCCCCTTGATAATGAGGGTCCTCATAGTGAGAATATAGGTGAGACGTCCCCTAGATTAGGATTTCCATCTTAACTACCATAATTTTGATTTTTACAACCTGATTCCAATCAATTATCCATGTGATATTGGACTTCCTTCATAGGTATAAGCCTCGATGGTGTTACCATTGATGATTTCATCATCATGAATCATCAAATTATATAGGGAGAGAGAAAGGGACTTGAGTTGTGTTTACCCCATCCATGTTCCCATTTATGAAATTATTATCATGAATAATCAATTATCCAAGGTAATCCATATATGGGAAGATGATATGTAAGACTCGACCTCTTCCTCATGGGGTCATATCCCCCATGGGGTTCTATTTTTCCTTCACTGTGTAAAAATAAAACAGCAGGAAGTAGACACACATGTGGGCCTCCTACTATTTCTAATCCCCAACCTTTCTTCAAAAGGAAGTCTATGTGAAAACCCCAATGTCGTCCTTATAGAACCATATCACCCATGGGTCTGGTCATATTTCATTATTCAATCATCAGTCAATAAGAAAAAATGTATACTTGGGCCACCTACTAGGTGTAATCCCCAAATCATTCTTCAAAAGGTCTATATTCTCTATGAGATAAATCATGAATGGGAATACCCTATATATAAGCCTAATTTAGTCTTATATTGTTTCCCAATTCAATATGTATAAATCTTAGTCACATGACATAAAACTGCATGAAAATTTCCTTACCACATGACATTAAACTACATGGAATGGTCCTTTTTTGTGACCTTAAACTGTGAAACATTAATTATGTGGTATTTGAATCTTGTTTTAGCTAGATACATAGGACTCCTAGGTTCAAACCCAACATCACCATTCCATATTCTCTTAACTAGGACCATACTCCATATGAAATCTAAAAGAGATATATGACCTAAAGCCATATACATGGGATTAATATAGCCTTGATATGTATATATAAGACATCAATATGCATGAATAAAATATTATTTCATGCATGCTACTACCATTGATCATATGAACAGCCAAAAATTAATTTTGTCAATATTTAAATCACTTAAAGTTATAATTTATTAAAGTGTTACATGGGATGTAATGAAAGAGTTTTGTTGTATTTATGTATGTGATACACATACTGGTTATAGCATATATCCATGAATTATAATGCTTGGATAAATAAAACATTGCCTAAGTAGAATCCTTAGGTTTTATACAAATCACTATAATGAGAAGGAAGTGAAAGTGTGTGTCTCTATGTTTCTTACCAAAACTCCTCGATACCTGAATCTCTATTCTTTTTTATTCTTTACATACAAGATGCTAGCACATCATGAATAGAAGAATAATCTCATATGAACATCAGATTATTCAACGCAGCCTATAGATACACTACAGATTTGGGATGGTTTTTCACTACCATTTATTGATCTCTCTCAAACACATGTGATGGAATTAAATGGTGATGCAATGACTTCTTTAGTGTACAGTATACGCATTTACAGTAGTATTCTTCATTTTTATTTATATATAGTTTTCATATATCTTGTATATAGATCCATATATGATGGTTTAATTCACTTCATTATATTATAATAAGTGTTATTATATTTTTTTAAACCCTTCAGTTGTATCAGATGGAATCCATGATTTAAATTTTTGAAATATTTCATTAAATGAAGAAGAATAAAAAATAAAGCATCGTTTTTTATGTTTTTTGAAAATATGGATAAAAAAGTTTAACCTTGCATAGTAAGGCTACATAAAGGAAACTGAGGTGTTACCTTTAGGAAGATGGGTTGTGTAAAGGTAACCAATGTATTACCTATCACTATTATAGAACATTCCTTTAATAGTACTAAAAATGGCCTTTATCAGTGCTAGAGAAGCACTAACTACTATAGTGCGATTAAGATCCCTAGGCTTTTATTAGCACAAGAAAAAAACTCTTAAATGGGTCACTTATCAACGATAAAAAAATTATAAAGGAACTCATGTATTAGCACTTTTATTTAGCTCTAATAAAGGACCCCCTTGTCATCACATTTAGTATCACTGATAAAGGGGAATAGTGCGGTGTGTTGTAATAGCGCATTGCAGCACCAGTGTAGTGTGATGTAACATCACAATACAGCACCAGAAACAACATCAAAATCAAGTACCAATATATAATTTAAATGAAATAAAATTTAAAACAAAAATACATGAAAAAAAAACTATATTATATACATTTCAAACATTGGTTGATAAAATTACTTATGTAAGTAAAAAATATTACATACATTCAAAAATATCAATGTTCTTTTGTCTTTTTTCCCTGACACTGAATCATGCTATTGTCGAACAAAACACCCCTTATTGATCAAAATAACACTCCTGTATAAGAAAAAAATTCTTATTTTAATAATAATATAATGAAATAAATTAAACAAAATGTTTTAATTTTAAACTAAACTTGAGTCATACCAAGAACACTATGTATTAGATTGAGTTGTGGTTCATTGTTGCACGTCACACCATTTCTTGTTTGTATTCAATAATTATCTTTTTGAAAATTAAATAAATAATTATAATATAAAAATTATGAGGAAATTAATTAAGTAACAGCATATAGAATGATGAGAAAACAATCTAGCTTTTTTTCTTAGTTTTGGAAATGTGATGCATGTTTTAAACTAAAATGACAATTATTAAGTAAAAAATATGTACTTGGAGTCATACTATTCATACTATGCATCATATTGAGGTGTGGATGATTAATAACTATCCCAAATGATTTATGGATCATTTTACTAAAGTTTCAAAACAATATGAATGTTTTTTCTTGGATTTGAGTAAGTCTCTTGTATTATTTACTAAAATTTCATTTTAAACTGAAAACACGCATTTTGAGTCATATCGGTCACATCATTTGTCAGTTTGATACAAGACTAATTCCTACATATCAAAAATAACTTATGAATCATTTTAATAAATTATCAAGATAATATGAGCGTGTTTTCTCAATTTTCAATGAGTGTCACTTTTTGAACAAAAATGTCAATTTTAAACTGATCACGGACTCTTTGAGTCATACTGAGCACATCATCTATCATATTGAGGTGCTTTTAATTCCTACATGTCACAAATGACTTGTGGATCATTTTCCTAAAGTATAAAAATAATGCAAATATTTTTTCTCAATTTTGAGTATGTCAGTTGTCTTTTTTATTAAAATTAATGTTAATTTTAAATAAAAAGATGCACTTTGAGTCATACTGGTTACACTATGAATTGGATTGATGTGAGAATGATTCCTACATGTACCAAATGACTTATGTATCATTTTCATAAAGTATCAAAACAATATTAATGTTTTTACTCGATTTTGAGTACATTACTTTTCCTTTTTACTAAAATGTCATTTTAAATTGGAAACATGCACTTCAAGTCATATTGGTCACATCATGTGTCAATTTGATGTGAGAATGATTCCTACACATCACAAATGACTTATAAATCATTTTACTAAATTACCAAGGAAATAAGATGTTGTTTTATTGGTTTTTAGTGAGTGACTCTTTTTGAACTAAAAGGTCTATTTTAAACTGATAACAGACACATTGAGTCATATCAGGCACATTGTGTATCAGATTGAGGTGTGTCTGATTCCTACACATAAAAAAAACTTATGGATCATTTTATTAAATTATCAAAACAATATAAATATTTTTTATTAGTTTTGAGTATGTTATTTGTCTTTTTTACTAAAATTAATGTCAATTTTAAATAAAAAGATGAACTTTAAGTCATATCGGTCACACTGTGTGTTATATTGAGGTGAGTCTGATTCCTACACATCCCGAAGTATCAAAACAATATGAACTTCCAATGTTACCACTCTTTTCATTTCCTTTATTTTTCAAACTACCAACACTATATATTGAGTTGATGTTCTTATTAGAAAAAGGTTTTTCAGATAAGAACGTTGACTTAATATGTAGTGTTGAAAATTTGGAAAAGAAAGCCAATGAAAATCATGGTAACATTAGTAGAAAGGAACATGTTATCTCTTTTGTGTTTTTTTTGTAGATAGTTGAAAGAAAAATATGACTTCCCAAAAAGATCTATGAAAAAAATAAATTAGTATTAAATAAAAATGATAAGGAAATCAACTTACAAATAATAGATAAAATGATGAAAAAATTAATTAAATAAGTAGTATGAATTAACATTTTCATGATGTTTATACATATTCTTGACCCATTTCCTTGTTTTAATTATCTCAGTTACATCCTCGAAGTCCAATCTCTCATGAGCATGAGCAACTTCAAACAAACCACCCCAACTCGAACAAAAGAATCCACTTGTATAAGAAAACAATTCTTATGTGAGTAATATAAAAAATAAATAAATTAAACATAAATATGAAATAATAAAATAATTATATGGATAATGATTTTTCTTTTCAAATGTCAATATTACCTCTCTGATTGATCAGAGGCAACACTGTTTCTCTTCTTGTGAAGGCAGAGGAGGAAACATGAAGGAAAGTGATAAATTACAACACTACAGGGGTGAAAATTTTTTGAGTGAGAATAAATCTCTGGAAGTTTTGGTACAGAAATACATGAAATATGGACAAAAATATTCTAAAATAAAAAAACTCTACAAGTAATAATAAAAATTAAATCAATGTTTCATTATATAATTTTTCAGTAAAATAGAGAAAGTATAACGTAAAATTACCTTTACATATTCCCAAATGGTTTCCTTCATTATAGTATGTTATTATGTGGGATAGGTAACATCATCATGTATAGAAGTAATTATCAACAAGAGTAGTCAAACATTTAATTTAGATTATATTAATTTAGTATAGAACAGATAATATTATGAGAAAAAATATAGTATATTAAAAAACACTTTTACCTTATCATTGAACTCTATTTATTTTTTAATGGTTTTAGGGATTTGGATCCTCTATCAAGAGCCCAAATCCCCTATTTTTTTCCCCATCTGATGTACAAGTCATTTTCTATATTGGGAATGACATGAACTGATTGTGATATCCCAATGAAAGGGTCATCCATGGTTGAATTTTTATCTGACCCAACAATTTTTGTAGTTTCCAATAGGATAATCGACCAATTCTTGTTTACTGGGTCCAAGACATAAAATAATTACAATTATTGTGATTCCATTATGAATGGACTATATTTTTCCCCTTCCACATTGAAATTCCCCTTCACAAATCCCATTTCATCAACTTTCACTACACTCCTATTTTCGACCTATTTGCGATAGAAAATCTTCACTTGAAATTTTTTATAATCTAACTCATATATTTATTCAATAATACCAAAATATGATATATTTGAATAAATTGTATTTCTATCCTTGGAAGCACATATATGCACTGCTTCTTCCACAAGCATAACTCTACTGTTTTTCATCATACTTCAATCATTATGTTTTTTTGTATAGAATTTATAATCATTGATTAAAAAACTGGTGTAAGATATAAAATTACCTTTTAGTACCTTGGATATCCATTGAAGTCATTTAGAAATTGAATTCATATTTTCAAATAACTCCTTATAAGTTTGATCTTATAACAATCCTATAAACTGTTGATTATGTGTATTTAATATCCATCATTTATCACTTTATGGATTCAAATCTTTAAGAATTTCTTGTCATGATTCAACATATGGATCAATATCTTCACTATTATGTAAAATGTAAAGGTTTACTTGCTCACACTCTCTAAAGGTAATTGTAACAATATCTCTTCTAAAAATTCCTTCACCCATAAGGCATCTTTTGTGACAAGAATTTGGGAGACTGATGCTATCAACATCTGATAGGTAATCAATAAAAAAAATCAACATATTATTTAACAATATATTGTTCTACAACACAACCTCTGGGATGACTTTATAAGGACCCATCCTTATTACATTACATATTCTTGAATTTTAATTAAGAACTCACTTCCTTTCATATTTAGGATCTTTTCAAGTTTATAGTTTTATAGAATTAGTATATAACACATACATAACATTCCACATTTATATAGATAGGATATCACAAAAATAGTATCCATTTCTTCCAAAATATAAAACCTCTCAAATAAAACATGTTTTCTTTGAAAAATATTCATAACATATAACTTGTCTTACTTATTTGTCTTACACATCCTTATAACCTGTGAAAATCATTTAAAAACTTGGGATGAGAACAAAAAGATCAGTAAGGGATATAAAAATAATGAAAAAGAAAGAAAACATTAGTCCATGAATACTTGTAAATTCATGAAATCATTTTTAAAAAACATACTTTTTACCCATATATACTTTGTGAAACTTGATATTTACATGAGATTTACAAAAAACATAAAGAAAAAAAATAGAACCATAAAGGTATCTTGGGGAATTACTTACTTATAATTTAACCCTCATGACTACCTTGTGATTTTTAACCCTCATTGCTACCTTACAATGTAACCCTCATAGCTACCTTATGGTGTAATCATCGCAGCTACACATGGAGTAACCATACAGCCGACCTCCAATTTAGACATACCCAACTCATTAGAGGGAGATATAGTTCCCACCATTAATTATAAAAAAATCCCAAGAACCATAACATAATCATCAAACAATAATACTTATATAAAAACATTCACTTTGAATTTTGTAACACTAGATGTTTAAAAGAGGATTTTATAAGAAAAGTATCTTACAAATAACATATAATTGATATGAGAATAAATAGAACGAAATGAATATGTGTATACACTATAAATAAACATAATAAAACATAATATAAACAAAAATTTATTACAAAAATGATCTTAAAACCACACAATTAATGAAGTAGAATGTTAAACCAAAGAATGGAAATTGAGTTAAGAATTCCCTTACCTCAATTTTTTCTTACTTAAAACATGTTTAAAACTCATGTATAATGGTTAAAAGAGTGTTATTAGTATTTTATAAAAATATTTTTATTTTTATAACACCTTATATGATCATTTTATAAAATCATTTCACCCTTTAGTTATTAGTATTTTGTTTCTTCCATTGTTTTGGGTGCGTTCTTTACATGATTTCCATGGACGATTTGTATTTGATTTTCTTGTCGTATGGAAAAGAAATTACAGAAGTGGAATGAAATGTTATTAATGTGTTTCTAGAATATATAATGATACCAAAAATTATTTTTTTATCAAATATTATTATGAATCATTAGATAAAACATTAATGATACTTGTTTAGATTATTTTTTTGCAGTTCCTCAATAAACATGAACTTGTTCCATTATATAATTTAATTCCATGCATTGAAGTTCATTACAAAACATAAAGTAGGTTACATCATACAATTTACATTATATTTCAACCATAAAAAAGGTTTTATGATCATCTTTTAAGGAATTAATTGAAATTTCAAACCCATCTTCCACGATTTTGGTAAACAGGACATCATGAACGGTGTCTTTATAAGAGGGGGAGGAGATGAAGAAAGTTGAGAAAATTTTTCCATAAACATGATAACATACATCATATATAATATTATTTATCTTTCATTCCTCTTGGATAAGGGGAATATAAGAGAGTATAAGAAAAGAAAAGGAATTAAAAAGAAAACACAAGAATAAGAAAGAGGATTTTTACCTCTTGATCTCTTCTCCTTGAGATCCTCATTAAGGCCTTTGGTTTTGGCCTTTTAGTGATACCAGCAGGTCTTGTATGTGGGGAAGCGCCTTGGGGGGTGTATTTGGTAGAACTTAGATAGTTCTCAAGGCTTGAGAGGTGTGAGAGGAAGAGGGGGTGAGGGTGGTATTTATAGTGGAGGAGAGGAGGGGTTTTACATTATTTTAATCATTATTTTAATATGTGTTCTCAAGACTATGAATAGTCTTGATTCATGTGACCCAAAATAGTAATAATTGCATGTGAGTTTGAACCAATTATGCTTACATAAGCCTTGCATCACCTATGATGCAGTAAAATAAGTATTTATCATTTATTGTAATTTATCATATTTAACTATTCATCAAAAATTCAAGAATTTCAGAAAAATTCCAAAAATTCACCCTAACTATTTTTCGACATATAAAATTCAAAAATGAACTCCATTTTTTTGAAAATAATTTTCTAAAAATGATTAATTTAATTTTCAAATAAAATCATACTTTATTCAAAAATTAACAATTTTAAAACTATAACTCATTTTTTATCACCTTGAAAATTTAATCAAGATTTCATTATCTTAAATCCTTAAGACAATAAAATAATAATACAATTTACTATTCATTAGGGTCATATTACTATTCATATGGGTGTGTTACTATTCACCAAAAAAACAAGTTGGTTCCATCAAACTCTAAATAACTTTCTGATCACAATTGTAGATGACTGTTTTTCAAAATTCAAAACAAAGATGCGGAAAAATTATGTTTTAATGGATACTTTATAATTATCTCCCTGAAACAAAGTTTTGTTTCATAGAGTATTAGTACATCATGCATTTCATTTATTTATAAAACCTTGGGGTGTTACATTCTCCCTACCTTCTGGAAATTGTGTCCTCATTTTTTTCATTTATTTACATATTAAACAAGTGAGAGTACCTTTCTCTCATAGCATTTTCAAACTCCCATGTTTCTTCTTCAACTATTTGGTTTCTCCATAAAACCTTTACCTAGTGTATTACCTTATTCCACAATACTTAAACCCTTTGATCAAGAATCTGAACATTTTTCTCTTCATAAAAAATTTATCATCCAGCTGAATAGCTTCTAGCCTCAAGACATGAGATGAATATGTCACATACTTTCTCAACATCAAAATGTGAAAAACATTGTGTACCTAAGATAAACTTAGAGGAAAATCTACTAGGTATGTGACCAGTTCAACTTTATCCATAATTTCATCAGGTCTAATGAATCATGGACTTGGATTTCCTTTCTTACCAAAATGCATAACACTTTTCCATAGTGATATTCGAAGAAAAACATGATCACCTAAATCAAAAGAAACGTCTTTCCTCCTATTTTTTGCATAACTTTTCTGCCTGCTCTGAGCTTTCCTTGTGTGTTTTTGGATCATCTTCACTTTCTCAGCCACTTACTCTACTAATTCCGGTCTCATCAACTTCATTTCCCTAACTTCATCCCAAAAATATTGAGTTTTACACCGCTTCCCATACAATGCCTCAAAAGGTGTCATTTATATACTGGAATGAAAACTATTATTATAAGAAAACTCAACTAAAGAAATATGTTGATCCCAACTTTCCTGGTATTCCACTGAACAAGATCAAAGCATATCCTCTAAAGTCTAAATCATTTTGTCTGATTGCCTATCTGATTGAGGATGAAAAGATGTACTGAAATATAATTCTGTTCCCAACAAATTCTGAAGGCTCTTCCAAAATTTAGAAGTGAACCTGATATCCTGGTCAGATACAATGGAAAGATCCACTCCATGTAACCTGACAACCTCTTTAAGGTATAGTTGAGAAATATGATCCAAATATATTGTGTCACAAATAGGGGGAAAATGTGCAGATTTAGTCAGTTATTCAATAATAACCTAGATTACATTATTACCTCGAGAAGTCTTTGGTAGTCCCATAATGAAGTCCATGGATATATTTTCCCATTTTAACTCTAGCACTAGTAAAGGCCAAAGCATCCCATTTGGTAATTGTCACTCTACTTTAACCTATTGAAATGTCAAAAATTTCATAGTAAATTCTGCAATGTCTCTTTTCATTCCATCCCACCAGTAACACTCCTAAAGGTCTCTGTATATATTAGTACTTCCAGGATAAAATAAAAATAGAGAACTATGAGATTCACAAAATAAATATTTCTTCAACTAGGAATCACAAGGCAGATGCAATATTTTTCCAAATCTCAAAACACAATCTTTATTAAGGTTAAATTTTGGAAACTTATCCATTTTAACTAATTCTACATTTTTCTGTAGCTCACAGTCTTCTTTCTGCACTTTCTTAATTCTATATAATAATGATGACTGCACTAAAACCTGAAACAAAACAGATGTATTTCCTGCACCAATAACTTTGAAGCCAAAATTCATCAAATCATTAATCAAGGGATCATGTTCCAAACATAACATGGTTAATGATGTGTGATGTTTTTGACTCAAGGCATCTGTCACTTTGTTTTCTTTTCCTAGATATTAATTGATCGTGAAATCATAATCTTTTATCAATTCAAGTCATATTCTCTGCGTCATGTTTAATTCATTATGAGTGAATATATACTTCAGACTTTTATGGTCAGTATATATTTGAAATTTGGTTCCATATAAATTATACCTCTAAATTTTCAAAGAAAAAACCATAGGTTCCAATTCCAGATCATGTGTGGGATAATTTAACTTATAAGGGTTTATATGTCTTGAAGCATAATAAATTACCTTATCATTATTCATCAAAAAATAACCAATTACCTTCAATAAAGCATCATTGTATATGAAAAAACACACTATTTCAGGAAGGTAAGGCCAAAACTAGATCATTCTCCAATCTCTTCTTTAGTTCCTGAAAACAAACATCACATTATTCTGTCCAAACAGGTTTAACCCCTTTTCATGTTAACTTAGTTATCAGGATAGATAACCGTGAAAAGGTTTTAACAAACCATCTGTAATAACAGCCTAATCCAAGAAAACTATGAATCTCTATAATATTTTTAGGTCTTGGCCATTCATTAACCACTTTTGTTTTTATAGGATCAAATATTATTCCATCCTTATTTACAATGTTCCCAAGAAAAGAAATCTGTTGCAACCAAAAATCACACTTGTTGAATTTTCCATACAATTTCTTTTCCTTTAATGTTTTCAAAACAACCCTAAAATATTTTTCATGCTCCTCTTTATTATTATAAAATACCAGAATTTCATCAATAAAGACAATCACAAACTTATCCAAGAACTCATGAAATATTATATTCATAAGATCCATGAATAAAACAGGTGAATTAGTTAACCCAAACGAAATAACAAAAAATCATAATGCCCATATCTAGTTTGGAATGAATTATTCATAATGTCTTCTTCTTTTACTTTCAACTGATGGTACCCCGACCTCAGGTCAACCTTTAAAAAATATTGTGCTCCCTGGATATGATCAAATAAATTATTGATATGAGGAAAAGGATACTTATTTTTAATAGTGATGTTATTTAAGGATATATAATAAATTAAAAGTCTCATAGAACCATGTTTCCTTTTAATAAACAGAACATGGGCACCCCATGGTGAAGTGCTAGGATAAATGAAGCATTTATCAAGAAACTCCTGCAACTGATTTTTCAATTCAATAAGTTCCATTTGAGCCATTCAATATGGGGGTTTTGAAATTGGATTTGCATCAGGAACTAAGTCAATTGTGAATTTGAATTCTTGGTCAGGTATAACACTGGGAAAATCATCTGGAAAAATATCAAGATATTCATTTACCACTGGTACATAATTAATCTAAATAGTCCCATTATTTTCAACAATATGAGCAAGATAAATTTCATTTCTATATTTCAATAGTTTCTCAGATTCCTGATATTTTATCAATTGTATGGGTTCATTCTTTTATATAAACTGAAACTCTTTCTAAAAAAAACTTCTTTATATCTACAATAAATATTAGAATGATAAACAGAAAGCCAATCTATTCCCAGAATAACATCAAACTCTACTAAGGGAAAAACAACAAGGTTTTCAGGTAATGTCTTTACATGGATAACAATAGGAAGATTCCTAAAATGCCTTTTTGCTATAACATTTCCCCCTAGTGTTTTAATAATAAGTTATAGTCTCATTTTTTGAGGTGATATTTACAATTAACCATAAACTTTCTCAGAAATAAAGGAATGTGTAGACCCTATATCAAAAAAAACTTTAGAAAAATATGAGTAAACAAACAAGGTACCTGATACAACTTCATTGGATAGAATGGAGTCTGTTGATATAGTCTCAAAGGAACTCACTACACCTTTCTGCTTATAGTCTGGATTATTTGCAATATTCAGGTCTCTATTTTAGTAGGCATTTTCAAAATGAACCATCTCACCACATTTAAAACACTTTATAGTTTTCTTATCAGGATTAGTCGTAGGATCATTTTCATTAAAATCTTGGGCCATATGTCCAAACTTACCACATTGAAAACACTTCCCGGTTTTGGTAAGGCGTTCCCCATGGTTATTTTTTCCACTCTTTTCACAAACTGAAAATTTGACTTTCTTACCATCAGATTTCTTTGATTGATTCTTACACATCACTTTCCATATGGACCACTTCTTCTCCTTGTTGTCAAAAGTGCACGTGATCATCAAAAAACTCCATTAATATCCTCTCAGAACATCACAAAATTTTCTTATAACTTTTGAATTAGTGGGAGGATAATGCCCTTTGATACCTTGGCTTCAATCCTGGGTAAAACGATTGATTTTTCTATCAAGATTTAGAATAAGATTTAGAGCATACCTCACCAGTCGGGTGAATTTTTCTTTATACACGGCCACTGAATATTCCTCCTTCTACTTAAATTGAAGGAATTACTTATCCATCCTAAGTTGAACCACCTTTTGAAAATATTTTTCAAGGAAAATATTTTTCAAGGAAAATACTTTAAAATTCAACCCACTCTAAGGCATCAATCTCCTCTATATCCCTGATATTCTTGACTATTGACAACCACTGGTCAGCTTCACCTTCAAAATGATAAATGGAAAGACTTACCTTTTGATTATCTGAACATCCCATAATAGCAAATATATTTTCAAGGGATTTAATCCATCCTTTAGCTACTACTAGGTGAGAAGATCCACTAAAAGCAGGAGGGTGATACCGCATAAAATATTATACTATGTTCATGTTTATTTGTGCTACCTATAGTTATTATCTTACATGGAAATCACTACCATTTATTGATTGTGTCGTCTGATCCATTACTGTCACAAATTTCTCGATTCCAATCCCTACCATTCCAGGTTGTAGATTCAGAAGGATATCGTTCTATCAGTGCATTTCCACTTCAGCTTCCCTATTTCTTATACGGAAAACCATTATAAAAAACATATCTTAGTTGAAGAAAAATGATAATATTTAAATGTTATAACATTTAAAATTAACCATAGAGTAAAAAACATTTATGGTATTCTATTAACATCATCATAACCCCTAAAGTTATCTAAACCATCCTCTGATACCAACAATAAGGACCCAACCATATTACATTACATAATCTTGAATTTTAGTCAAGAAATCACTTCCTTTGATATTTAGGATCTTTTAAAGTTTAGAGTTTTAGATAATTGTGATATAAAACATACATAAAATTCCACATTTATAAAGATTAGATACCAGAAAAACAGTATCCATTTTTTCAAAAATATAAAACTTCTCAAATAAAAAATGTTTTCTTTGAAAAAACTTCATAACATTTAACTCAGATTCCTTATTTGTATTACACATCCTTATAAACTATGAAAATAATTTAAATACTTGGGATGAGAAAAAAAATCTCAATAAGGGATATAAAAATAAGGAAAAAATAAAACATTAGTCCATAAATACTTTTAAATGTATGAAATCATTTTCAAAAAGACATACTTGTCACCCATGTATACTTACTTTGTGAAACTTGATATTTCTGCAAGATTTCCACAAAACATAAAAAAAAATAGAACCATAAAGTTATATTGTGGAATTAATTACTTAAAATGTAACCCTCATGGATACTTTATTATTTGTAACTCTCATAGCTACCTTACAATGTAAACCTCATGGCTACCTTATGGTGTAACCATCACAGCTACACATGGAGTAACCATACGGCCAACCTCCAACTTACACATACCCAATGAATTGGAGGGATATATAGGTCCCAAATTTAATCATAAAAAATTCCCAAGAACCATAACATAATCATCAATTAATAATACTTTTATAAAAACATTCACTTTGAATTTTGTAAAACTAGAAGTATAAATGAGGATTTTATAAGAAATGTCATTAAAAATAAAATATAATTGATATAATAATCAATATAAAGAAATGAATATGTGTATAAACTGTAAATAAACAAAATAAAACATAGTATAAACAAAAAATCATCACAGAAATGATCTTAAAACCACACAATTAATGAAGTAGAAGGTTAACCCAAAGAATAGAAATTGGGTTAAGAATTCCCTTACCTCAGGTTTTTCATACTTAAAACTTATTTAAACCTCATGTATAATAATTAAAAGAGTGTTATTAGTATTTTAAATAAACATTTTCATGTTTATAACACCTTATAGTATTTTTTTAACACCATTTCACCCTTTAGTTATTAGTATTTTTTTCCTTCCATTGTTTTGGGTGCGTTCTTTACATGATTTCCATGGCCGGTATGTATTTGATTTTCTTATCGTATGGAAAATAAATTACAAAAGTGGAATGAAATGGTATTCATGTGTTTACATAATATATAATGATACCATAAATAATTTTTTATCACATATGATGATGAATCGTGAGATAAAACATTAATGATATTTGTTTAGATCATTTTTGGCAGTTCCTCGATAAACTTGAACTTGTTCCATTTTATAATTTAATTTCATGCATATAAGTTCATTACAGAACATAAATTAGATTAAATAATAAACTTTACATTCTGTTTCAACCATTAAAATGGTTTAATGATCATCTTTGAAGTAATTAATGGAACTTTCAAACACATCATCCATGATTTTGGTAAACAACACATCACGAACGATGTCTTTATAAGAGGGGGAGGAGATGAAGTAAGTTGAGAAATGTTTTCCATAAACATGATAAAATCCAGAATATATAATATTTTGGAGATTTAATGCCTCTTGGATAAGGGTAATATAAGAGATTATAAGAAAATAAAAGGAATTGAAAAGAAAACACAAGAATAAGAAAGAGGATCTTTACCTCTTGATCTCTTATCCTTGAGATCCTCCTTAAGGCCTTTGGTTTTGGCCTTTTGGTGATACCATAAGGTCTTGGACATGGGAAAGAACCTTGGGGAGGGGATTTGGTAGAAATTAGACAATTCTCAAGGATTAAGAGTTGTGAGAGGAAAAGGGGGTGAGGGTGGTATTTATAATGAAGGAGAGGAGGGTTTTACATTATTTTAATCGTTATTTTAATATTTTTGCTCAAGAATATGAATATTATTGATTCATGTGACCCCAAATAGTAATAAGTGCATAGGATTTTGAACCAAGTGTGCTTAAATCATCCTTTCATCGCCTATGATGTGGTAAAATAAGTATTTAGCATTTATCATAATTTATCATATTTTACTATTCATCAAAGATTCAAGAATTTTAGAAAAATCCCAAAAAATCACCCTAACTATTTTTCAACGTGTATAATTAAAAAATTAACTCTATTTTTTAAAAATAATTTTCTAAATATGATTAATTTAATTTTTAAATAAAATCATACTTTCTTCGAAAATCAACAATTTTAAAACTATAACTCATTTTTTATCACCTTGAAAAATTAATCAAGATGTAATTTTATTAAATACTTAAAACAATAAAATAATAATAAAACTTAATATTCATTAGGGTCATATTACTATTCATATTACTATTCATAAGGGTATGTTACTATTCACCAAAAAAACAAGTTGGTTCCATCAGACTCTAAATAATTTTTGGATCACAACTGTAGATGATCGGTTTTTGAAATTCAAAAACATAAAAGTGGAAAAATTATGTTTTAATGGATAATTTATAATTATATCCTTTAAAAAAATTTGTTTTATATAGTCTTAGAATTTCATGCATTTCATTTATTTGTAAAACCTTGGGGTGTTACAGTGTCACGACCCGCCTTCTCCAAGATGAGGGAAGGAACAGAAAACTGCTAGACCCTTCCTTCTCCAAGTTGAAGAAGAGATAATGACCCATGAGTCCCACATTTGGTAGGACCCAGAGTGGATAATATCACCAAGGGTATAGAATCTCATGTAATATCAAAGTCATTTCCCTTTTTATAGAACAAGATCGGGAGATATGATGGTAAATCACAAGCAACTCCAAATACCAAAAGTAAAAGTAAATCCAAAAAGAAAACCTTTTCCCACATGCATGTTTAAAAGTAAAGATGATTCAAGTTACAAAAAAACTTCAAAGTAAATTACCAAAAGAAAAGATTCTAGGAAGAAAAAGCAACAAATCCCAATGCCTGATCTAGTAAAGTCCAGCATGGTCCTCAATGTTCTTCTGGAAACCTAAAAACAGTTTTATATACGTAGGGTGAGTATACAAGTGTACCCAGTAGGAAAATCTAAATCCACCCATGCACAAGTGAGGTAACATACTAATGTCACTGTGAGAAAATAGTAGAACCTCAAAGCACCTACCAAGGAATACTAACCATCCCAGACTCACCAAGGCACACTGGCCAAATAATGCAAGTCAAGTAAAGTAATAGTATAAGCACATCGATATTTGGGTACCCTACACCACTTTCCCACTAGTTAGTTTCTCATTCATAACGGATAACGTCTTGAATCTACCACTATTACCCTACGCAGTCCCACTACCCCAACATGTCCATACACACCTGGTCCTCAAACCACACACAATCTCACTCGTAGATACCTAGTCCACAACAACCACACCTCATGCCCGAAGACACTTGGGCCTCACCCCGAAGACACTTGGGAAAACAAACCTAGCATAAAAACACCTAGGCCTCTCATATATAACAAACCCTCGCCCAAAGAGTCTTGGAATATGGTAAGCCTCAAGCCATTATAGCCTTCCTGGATATGCTCGAGCAGTAAGAACCTGGAAGAGGGTGCGAGGAAGAAATCCAGTAACCAGCCATCCATCCTCCCACCGAGATATTAGGAAAGACACCCTCCCCCGTGAAATGGAGGTGTTCAACACATAGTGCTCAACAAGGGTGGGGTGCATATAGAAATCATAAGGAACTAAAATTTATATATATATATATATATAGGTAATAATACACTCATCTCAACCTATGGGTTTCTGAACAAACAAACAACCCACTCAGAACCACTTTCTTTGCCACCCCTATATGCATAACCACACAATAGTCACTACAAAGCATAACACAACCCCTTTTCATTTAACCACTTGCCATTTATTAATTAAGGGGTTCACTTTAACTTGTTCCATCACTATCGGGAAACTATCTGCCACAACCACACCAAAACAATAAGAAAAACCAAACTACATTCCCACTGCACAAACCCCCAATCTTCCTAGACACTTGTTCAGCCGTTACTAACAACCATTCTTCAAAATTATACCACACAATCCTCTAACAACCCTGCTCCACAGAACTGCTTCCCAATAATTCCTAGATGTAGTCCCACTGCATATAAATTCATAACCACATCACAGTCCCACTTCCCAATGTCGTTTGATGGCCACAACACAAACAAAGGCAGTTCAGTTGCCTACAAGTTCATCCATTCCACAATCAATCAATCTCATGTATTGGGATACCAACACACCCCATGTTTTTTCCCACACACAGATCCCATGGAAAATACTATTAACCCACAACCCTACTAGACACACATACCACACCCTTCTCATAGAACCAACTCCTCTACCCAAACTTGTACCCACAATTGTGCTCCCAACAGTAGCACCACACAACTCTCACAAGTTTGAAAAACTCCACATAACATAGCACTCAATCACACCTATCAAAAAGATGTGTATACATTCAGATTTAACCAGTAGAGGTTATTTAATTACACTTAATTATAACTGGGGTGATCATACGATAGGCTTGATCTTGGGGTATTCATTTATTTAATCAAGTATACATGATTAAGTAGATTGTGTAACAATCATTTATTCAATCATCTCAAAATAATAGAAAATTATTAGTGCATAATCAAATACCACCAACATCCACGATTTTCAGAAGGCATATAGCCATGGAAACCATAATATAACCAAAGATAACAAAAAAAAATAGGTGATCAATCATCAAACCACTCTCTTCCCATTATGTTATTTACCCATGTTGTCTATTGATCAAATCCAGTTCTTGTCTATTTCTTATTTTTAAGAAAGTATTAATCCATTCCTCACAAGGATTCATTTTTATACCCACCCTGTTTGATGAAAAATTAAAGGGAAGTAAAATAAATCCCTATCAGATGATCAAAGGATTGAAGTTCCTCCTTGCGCCAAGAACAGGGAACCGCAAAACCAGCAGGAAACTCCAAGAAAGCTGATACAGAGATCTCTATCATAGGAACACGACTTTTCTTGGAAGGAAGGCTCTAGGAAAACCACAAGAAACAAAAAGTAAGAAGGAAAGAAGAGATCTCGGTTTATAAAAGGGTGAGATCCCAAAAATCAAAGAGACAATTTCAAAGTTCTTGAAAATCAGATAGTGGTTTGACCATGTAGCTTGGTGGTTAAAAGTATGGTGGAACATTATGAGATATGGGTAATTTAATAATTATCCTCAAAAATGGTGGAGACAGCCCAGTGCACCGATGTGAGTTGATAGGTTACCATTTCATGAAGAGAAACACATAACAGGGGCGAAACTAGAAAAAATGGGGAAAACGGTAAATTAGTCACCAATGGGTGAGTAACTGACGTTGATCTGCCGATGGGTGAGCTACTGATGTGAACTACTAACGTTGACCCACTGACAGTGATCTACCAACGCCATGACCTACTTATGCAATGACCTACTGATGCAACGACCTACTGACACCTCAACCTACTGACATGGATGCCCCTGACTCATTGATGCTGACACCCTCAGCTCACCAATGTTGACGCCCCTAACTCACCTATTCTGACACCCTCGACTCACCAATGCTGACACCCCTAACTCACCAATACCAATTCCCTAAACTCACTGATGTTGATGCCTCTAACATGCCGATGCAGTGACATGTCGATGCACTGGCATGCCGATGGAAAACTAGAAATTTGGAAAACTCTTGAAATGAGCCACCATTTCCTTCTAGAATACCCTAAACACTAGATTTTCACAAAATAAGGACATAGAGAAATCTGGGTTATTACATCAGATACCTCTCAAACTATTCGCATCCCTGATAATTTCAAAACTATCCTATAAGAAAATAGGTCCGAACAACCATCCCTTAAGATACCTGTCAGGAGTAAACCACCATGTGTTTTCTTTAAGGCTGGAATGAAACCCCTCAAAATCCCTGAACGCCTCCTTATCATATATGTAGAGACCCTAAGCTTGACGTACATGGACATTACATTACTTTTTCAGAAAACTTAATACATAACAAAAACAGACACACAAGGATCGTAATAGTTTAGTGTCTTTGGAAACTCGGAATATAATCTTCTAATCGTGGTGAAATATCTTCAACATCTCCATTAATGATCTTCCCCTTTTGTTTTCTTATCTAAAACCTTTATTTAAATCCTTGGGAAAAGAAAACATATAAAGGGTGAGCTCAAATGATTAGTAAGGGTAATCATAGAGAACATAAAACAATCCTTAGACATTTGAATGTAAAAAACATGAGCATAAAATCTAAACATCAAAATCTTGAGCAATGACATAAAACATGGCAGTACGTAAGGCATAGATCATGAAGAAACATTAATCATGATAAATAAGCATGGGAATAAAACATGTAATTGTGGAAACCATTAAGCACAAGATATTATTTCCATAGTAGCCAAGGCATTACTTCCATGACCATCTTAGTGGACAAAGTCCCTTTCTGAATCGAGTTCACTCCTCGTTTCAGTCCTGTAACACTGAACCGGATTAACTTACCATTCCAGCCATATTTATCTGATGAGATATAAATCTTTACCCAATAAATTGTATGGAGATATAGGTCCCACCCATCTCATAATGAAATCATTCTTACTTGTGCCACAAAATAAACATACATCATTCATAATAACCCAACGAATAAAATGGGTTTCATAAACATCATCCCATCATCACATAATCCATATAAAAGAAATGGATATCAATTCATAATAAGAAGATTGAAACCATGTAAATCATAGAGACATTATATTTAAAACATACAAATATGAAATAATGTCATCTTAGATGAAAAATGGTTTTGATAAAACACTTGAAATGAATTCTTGAGGAAAATATCCTTTCTTCTTCAAAATCATTTTCTTTTCACAAAATTTCCTGAAATTTTAAAAGAAAAGGATTTTGTTGAAAATAGTCATGAAATCTTTTGGATGAAGCTTCATGAAAATAAGGCTTTATAAAACCGTAAAAATCCTTTCATGCCGTATACGTTAAAAAAACATTCTTCTCGTACTTTTTCCGGAAAAGTCAAAAAGTACCTCGTAAAATAAAGATTCCATACATACCATGTAGTAAAAGTCAAAAATGGGTAAAAATGAATTTAAACATACATGAAACAATTTTTATAAAATAGGTACATGGATGATAAATATAACCTCAGTGAATACTTACGAATAAACAATCTCGGATAAGAGTGAGATTGGAATAATTATCCCTTACCTTAGGTCTGATATGCTTCGTATGTATCTGAACCACATGTATAATGATTTAAATAATGTCATTGACTTATTACAGAATCATATTAATTGTTATGATATCATATATGGTTCACTTATGACTTTATATTACCCTTTCTTTTGTAAATTCCATGTTAAAGAGCATTTTGGGTAAAATCGTTTCATTTGTCATCCGTGTTTTGACTTGTAATTATTCATATGATTACTGAGATCATGATTACTTAATTCCAGAATATAAAACATGATTTATATATAATATATATTCATAAAATACATATATATAATAGATCTATAAATGGAAAGAAATACACCATTCATGGAGATGGTAGGTCGTATGTTCGAATGAACGTTGTTTTCGTTTCCTTATTGAATTGAATGGAATTAAGTATATGAAATACATATATATATAAATAAATCCAGTAGAATTATTATGTCATATATTTCATGATTAATTATTATATATACTTTATAATCATTCTTGAATTGTTAAAATGGAAAATGAATCTCATCGCATCGTGGAGACGGTAATCCGTACGTACGCACGAGCGATGATATCATTCCCATATTTATTGAATCGAATTGGAGTGAATGATATAATATATTAGAATTAGTATGATGTCATAATAATCATATGTATTTATTCTTTACACCATTATACCCATCCAAGTAAGGTGGCGGTGGAAAAATAGATTACACCACGGTGTGGAGACGGTATTCTGTGCGTACGCACGCGCGGTGATTTAATTTTCCTTAGGGTAGATAGAAGGTGAAATGAGGTTGTTTCATATTTATAATAAAATATCATTATATTATTTATACTTATGTTATTACAATATAATGAAACAACTAAAGAAGAGGAGGTAGAAGAAGAAATAAATTTGAAATAATCGGTAACGGATATTACCTCTTATTCGATACGTCTCTTTGAAACCACCTCTTAGGTTACTAAAATTGGTCTTTGAAGAAGACCAGGACCTCTAGTATGTTTCTAGGGAAGTTGATAAGGGAAATGGGCCGAGGTTGGACGATATTCAAGGCTCAAAATTGTGTGAGGAGAAGAGGGAGGAGATTCCCTTTTATAAGGGAGGAGAGGGGCACCTTTAGAAATATAAGAAAATATTAATTTATATTAAATCCCAACCCCACTTAAAATCATCCAAAATGACTCAAATACAAATATTAGATGAGATAGGTTTTTAATCTCATCAACCAATAAAATTTATACATGTTAGGAATTTATTTTAAACATTATCAACTTGATATATCATTATAAATTTTAAAATATTATAAATAATTATTTATTTATTGTGAATTGTCCATAATTGGATAATTTATAACATTTTAGACCATATAAATTTAAATTTATAATTTTAAAATATTTTTTTGATTTTTAAACAATTTTATAATATGTTATTTTTATAAAATAACAATAGTGTCAATTTTGACACTATTCATTTATTTTAATTTAAATAAAAAATATACAGAATATATGTTCTAAATAAAAGCTTTAATAGATTCATAACATGTCATATTTATCTATAAAATTAGTGGAGAACATTAAATAGTTCATATAATATTTATTTTAATATTTTTAAAACCATTTATTTGATATTTCTCTTAATAAAATAATTTCAACATCACTATTATGTCACCTTTAATGATAATTATTTAATCCCTAAAAATTATAAATAAATTCATATTATGTAGATAATTTTATTATATTTCTGTAGACTATTCATGTTCGAAGTTTCATGAAGTTTATCACTAAATTAAAATTATTATACTTATAAGATTTAAGAAAGTGACATGTTGTCACTTTCTTTGGTTTTAATAATAATTAAATTATTTTCATGGACAAAAGTCCATTAAATGATTCTAATACGACCCTTAGGTGATATGGGTCGACTTTTAGTCATCCAATAGGATTTTGGCAGGTGTTAGGGTAATTTTAAAATCTTATATTTACCCTTAATTACCCGATTTACCTTTCACTATGGTAAATAAAATTTACCGTAGTTACTATTCATAATGCCCAAAAATAAAAAATATCCTATTAACATAATTTGGACCCATTGATTCCAAATATGGAATCCATTTTTCAAAATTCAAAACACATAAGTTGCAGTAATTAATTTAAAATTAATCTCGTTGTTAAGAAAACGGGTTTTAGAAGTTAAAACATTGCCAAAGGTTGAAATGTTTTTACCTATGAATTCAATGTGAAATTAATGATAATGAAATACATTATATTAAATGGTAAAAATATATTTTATTTAAAGTTTAAAACCATTAAATATTATAATTTAACCATATAAATTATTATGATGAAAAAAGTTGCTTTTAATTAAAATATAGCGTGTTTTTACTATTCATTAAAATATGAAAGTTATCAGAATAATATGAAAAATTTATCCAAAGTAAATTTTTATATCTTGATTCCAAAGATGAATTTTATTTTGTCAAATTTAACTTATAAACATGTCAAAAACTATATTTAAAGTGGGTGCGCCATCAAAAGGCGGCAAAACTGCATTTTTTGAAAAATACTTATTTTACCCGAAAAATTTATTTTATTCTCATACCATGTTCTAGAAAATATGTAATATGAATAATAATGTTATAAAATTCAAAATGTAGTTAATACTATTCATAAAGGCTAGTCTATAATAATATTATAACAATTTATCGTTGTTTAGTGAAACCCGGTATTGCGTACTACACACACTATCGAGGAAGGTCGTGATTGCATGTAATGCAAGCCAAGTCAGGGTTGCGTATTGTGAAAGACTCCTTCATTGTTTTGTATAACATAATCCAACCATATTTCATTTATACATTGAATATATATATATATATACACTCAATGTTGCTTAGAATGACTTCTATCAAAAGAACTTGAAATTTTGTGTAACACGATTCAAGAATAGTGTTGCATATACTGCAAGCTAATACGGTGTATAGCACAAGATAATATTAGTGTATTGTATAATAAAACACATCACATAAGTTAAAAATAATATATCTCATAAAATCTCAGGTTGTTACATTCTACCCCCCTTAAAATGAATTTCGCCCTCGAAATTCGTCGGGGTTATAAATGGTTTTCTACTTGAAAGTTTCTTTAATAGAAACCCACATCGTAAAAAGGAATAACAAAACATAACTTTAAAAACTAAAGTATGAAATGTAATGGTTACCCAAATTAACAAATAATTTGGGTTTCCACATAGGAGAACATATGTGAAAATATGGATATAGAGTAGAAATCTAACCATCATGTTCTGATGGAGAGTGGTAGAGTACATGGCTATGATAAAGCCAACAGTCACAAAGCCATAAATTTTTGATGATCTAAGGCACCATCTGATTCATCGGATATGATAGTACTATGACAACATTTTTGGCTTTCAAGATAATTTCCCTAATGTTGAAGAATTTGAATTAGAAGAATACTTACTTTACTTTGGTACAATATCACCGTTGTTTGTGCCTTAAACAATTTCAACTTCATATCTTAAAGAAATGAAGTTGAATTTGTTATTCGTGAAGTGTTAGCAGATCATGTGATAGAATGATGGTTCATTCCATCTGTTTCAAACAAAAGGTTAGAAAAAGTTATCAAATATATATAAGTCTATCTATGGTGTGGTAAATCATATACGATTCCAAAAATGAACTTATACTTCATATATCATACCGCTTAATAAAATAAAACTAGTTTCTGCTAACCAGTGACTTCCTGTAGGCCAGTGGTAGGCGATAAAGGCCAGTCGCATTTCGGTTGTGGGTTCGATTCCCATAGCCTTGTCCGACGTGATGGGTTGTCGCCCGTCCTGCAGGTTGTCCTTTTTCTAAAACTACATTACTATAACATCCCATCAATAATATCAAAAAAAGCTCTATCCTTAAACAATACTAACTTATGTACAACATAATCTATTCCAATCTTTAGGCTTATCTAAAATACTTCGTTCCAAGCTCATAGTATAAAGAAAATTATTACTTGAAATGTCATATAACAATCACGTGAATGCCATCATTTATCCCCCATATATCATAAGATATATCTTTTTGGTCAAATTACAAACATGTGAATACCTTAATCATGTATTCTCTTGAAGAATAAATACCCATTGAACCTTAGTGAAAACATGAATGCTATCAAAAGTTAACTCTTTCCACATACCAAAATCCCAAAATTTTTATATACTCAAACCATGATATCACTTTGTCCTTATTTTAGTCATGAGATCATGATTAATATCATATTATTTTCTCCTTATCCCTTCATTATGCGCATTTCATCTGCTTTCCAAAAATATTTCAATCACTTTTTCATGGTTACCAGTATAATATAATTATTGAAAATCAATACATAGATATTCCAAAATTCCACAATACCATAAATGATATTCTATGATACTATTTTGAAATATCATTACATAAACACTTAATCATTACACATCATCATTTTCATACTCAACATCACAAATAGTGATCGCATGAGACTTCCCTTTATCCTTTGCCTTAAGAGGTTGCTCACGTTTATCATCATTAACCCATAGATTAGGGCATTTATTAGCATAATGCACCATTTCCTTGCACTTGAAGCATTGAAGTGTTGGTGGAGAGTTCTCTGTAGTCTTTTCTCTATTCACATCATTACCAACCTTTTTCCCATTACCTTGACAATCAACTTCTCGATGACCTTCTTTTCCACACTTAAAACATTTTCTAGTACCTTTTAGGAAATCTCCACCATACTTCTTTCCACACTTTGAGAATAAAGAAACATTCATCTTCTTTTCACCACTGTTCTGAGATTTCTCCTTGAACTCCATCTTTCGTTTCTTGTCAAAACCATGAGATAGTTATGTTACACCAACTTCCAGTTCTACCTTTATAGCACAACGCACAATTTCTTCATATCTAATGAAGTCTATTATAGCTAATTCCTTTCGAAGACTTGGTTTTAAGCCACTGAAAAATCGATCAACTTTACTTTCAGGTTGGATGATAAATCCATATGTATACCTTGCAATTCTTGTAAAATTCGCTTCGTATATACCAACAGATTCATCATCCTTCTTCTTAAGCTCAAGAAACTCCTTTTCCATCTTTGTTCGAAGAATAAGAGGGAAGTACTTACTGAAAAACAAGTTCTTGAACTTGTCCCATTCCATGGACTCAATTTCATCTCTTTGCCTCATATTCTTGATAAGATTCCACCATTGATCAGCATCACCTTCCAAAGGATATACTGCTAAGATGACTTTATCATGCTCAAAACATTGTAGAACTGAAAATATCTTTTCAGTAGTACTGATCCATTGTTCAGCCACTAAGGGATCAGAAGACCCCTTGAATGAAGGTGGACGCTGCCTCATGAAGGATTCAACAGAATGTTGCTCCTTTCTTTGCTCATTTTGAAGTCCAGAATGATTCATAGATTGTGTAAGTATAGAAATAAGATTGTGTACTCCATCTCCCATTACATTGGTTTGGTCAGGAGGACAATCATTGCATTGTCCATTACATTGATCAACACGGTTCCTTCAGGTTCCAGCCATCATCTAAAACCCAAAAATAATAGTGTGAGAGGAAAATACCATGCTAGGGAAAATAACATAATAAAGGGGGAGTATCTTCAATATCTAACATCTTAGGTTTAATTCTAAGATGGTTAGCGTAATTCTAGGACTATAACCTATACGTATACTTAACCTTAGGTACATCCCTAGACATACCTTAGAAATACCTCTAGGTATTTCACTAAAGTTTTCGCGTCCTAGTTTCCAAAGGTTAACTAAACCATTCCTCTGATACCAACTGTAGAGACCCGAAGCATGACGTACATGGACATTACATTACTTTTTCGGAATACTTAATACATAACAAAAACAGACACACAAGGATTGTAATAGTTTAGTGTCTTTGGAAACTCGTAATATAATCTTCTAATCGTGGAGAAATATCTTCAACATCTCCATTAATGATCTTCCCCTTTTGTTTTATTACCTAAAACCTTTCTTTAAATCTTGTGGAAAAGAAAACATATAAATGGTGAGCTCAAATTCTCAGTAAGGGTAAGCGTAGAGAACATAAAACAATCCTTATACATTTGAATGTAAAAAAACATGAGCATAAAATCTAAACATAAAAATCTTGAGCAATGACATAAAACATGGAAGTACATAAGGCATAGATCATGAAGAAACATTAATCATGATAAATTAGCATGGGAATAAAACATGTAATTGTGGAAACCATTAAGCACATGATATGATTTCTATAGTAGCCAAGGCATTACTGTCGTTACCATCTTAGTGGACAAAGTCCCTTTCTGAATCGAGTTCACTCCTCATTTTAGTCTAGTAACACTGAACCGGATTAACTTACCATTCTAGCCATGTCTATCTCATGAGATATAAATCCTTACCCAATGCATTGGAGGGAGATATAGGTCCCACCCATCTGATAATGAAATCATTCTTACTTGT
Source organism: Viscum album (assembly GCA_963277665.1). Classification (NCBI taxonomy): domain Eukaryota; kingdom Viridiplantae; phylum Streptophyta; class Magnoliopsida; order Santalales; family Viscaceae; genus Viscum; species Viscum album. The sequence continues at coordinate 477,847,746 of OY728130.1, read as the reverse complement.
GCCACAAAATAAACATATAAGATTCATAATAACCCAACGAATAAAATGGTTTTCATAAACATCATCCCATCATCACATAATCCATATAAAAGAAATGGATATCAATTCATAATAAGAAGATTTAAACCATGTAAATCATAGATACATTACATTTGAAACATACACATATGAAATAATGTCATCTTAGATGAAAAATGGTTTTGATAAAACACTTGAAATGAATTATTGAGGAAAATATCCTTTCTTCTTCAAAATCATTTTCTTTTCACAAAATTTCATGCAATTTTAAAATAAAAGTATTTTGTTGAAAATAGTCATGAAATATTTTTGAGCAAGCTTCATTAAAATAAGTCTTTATAAAATTGTAAAAATCCTTTCATGCCGTATACGTTAAAAAAACATTCTTCTTGTAATTTATCGGAAAAGTCAAAAAGTACCTCGTAAAAGAAAGATTCCATACATACCATGTAGTAAAAGTCAAAAATGGGTAAAAAGGACTTTAAACATACATGAAACCATTTTTAGAAAATAGGGACATGGATGATAAATATAACCCCAGTGAATACTTACGAATAAACAATCTCGAATAAGAGCGAGATTGGAATAATTATCTCTTACCTTAGGTCTGATATGCTTCTTATGTATCCGAACCTCCTGTATAATGATTAAAATAATTTCATTGACTTATTACAGAATCATATTCATTGTTATGATATCATATATGGTTCACTTATGACTTTATATTACCCGTTCTTTTGTAAATTCCATGTTAAAGAGCGTTTTGGGTAAAATCGTTTCATTTGTCGTTCGTGTTTTGACTTGTAATTATTCATATGATTACTTAGATCATGATTAATTAATTCCAGAATATAAAACATTATTTATATATAATATATATTCATAATATATATATATATATATATAATAGATTGATAAATGGAAAGAAATACACCGTTCATGGAGACGGTAGGTCGTACGTACGCATGAATGCTGTTTTCGTTTCCTTATTGAATTGAATGGAATTAAGTATATCACATACATATATATATACATAAATCTAGTAGAATTATTATGTCATATATTTCATGATTACTTATTGTATATACTTTATAATCATTCTTGAATTGTTAACATGTAAAATGAATCTCATCGCGTCGTGGAGACGGTAATCCGTACGTACGCACGAGCGATGATATCGTTCCCATATTTATTGAATCGAATTGGAGTGAATGATATAATTTCTTAGAATCCGTATTATGTAATAATAATCATATGTATTTATTCTTTACACCATTATACCCATCTAAGTAAGGTGGTGGTGGAAAAACATATTACACCACGGCGTGGAGACGGTATTTCGTACGTACGCACGCGCGATGATTTCATTTTCCTTAGGATGGATAGAAGATGAAATGGGGTTGTTTCAAATTTATAATAACATATCAGTATATTAGTGATACTGATGTTATTACAATATAATGAAACAACTAAATAAGAGGAGTTATAAGAAGAAATAAATTTGAAAGAATCGGTAACGGATAATACCTCTTCTTCGATACGTCTCTTTGAAACCTCCTCTTAGGGTACTAAAATTTGTCTTTTAAGAATACCAGAACCTCTACTATGTTTCTAGGTAAGTTTATAAGGAAAATGGGCAGGGTTTTTACGATCTTCAAGGCTCCAAATTGTTTTAGGAGAAGAGGGAGGAGATTCCCTTTTATAAGGGAGGAGAGGGGCACCTTTGGAAATATAAGAAAATATTAATTTATATTAAATCCCAACCCCACTTAAAAACTTCAAAACTGACTCAAATCATAATATTAGATGATATAGGGTTGTAATATCATCAACCAATAAAATTTATACATGTTAGGAATTTATTTTAACAATTATCAACTTGATTTATCCTTATTTAATCAATTTAATTTTTTTTGTGGTAATAACATTATAAATTTTAAATTATTATAAATAATTACTTATTTTTTTTGAATTGTCCATAATTGGATAATTTATAACATTTTGGAACATATAAATTTAAATTTATAATTTTTAAATATTTTTGTGATTTTTAAACAATTTTATAATATGTTATTTTTATAAAATAACAATAGTGTCAATTTTGACACTATTTATTTATTTGAATTTAAATAAAAAATATACATAATATATGTTAGAAATAAAAGATTTAATAGATTCATAACATGTCATATTTATCTAGAAAATTATTGGAGCACATTAAATAGTTCATATAATATTTATTTTAATATTTTTAAAACCATTTATTTGATATTTCTCTTAATAAAATAATTTCAACATCACTATTATGTCACCTTTAATGATAATTATTTAATCCCTAAAAATTATAAATAAATTCATATGATGTAGATAATTTTATTAGATTTCTGGAGACTATTCATGTTCGAAGTGTTATGAATTTTACCACTAAATTAAAATTATTATACTTATAAGATTTAAGAAAGTGACATGTTGTCACTTTCTTTGGTTTTAATAATAATTAAATTATTTTCATGGGAAAAAGTCCATTAAATGAATCTAATCCGACCCTTAGGTGATATGGGTCGACTTTTAGTCATTAAATAGGATTTTGGAAGGTGTTAGGGTAATTTTATAATCTTATATTTACCCTTAATTACCCGATTTACCTTTAACTATGGTAAATAAAATTTACCGTAGTTACTATTCATAATGCCCAAAAATAAAAAGTATCCTATTAACATAATTTTGACCCACTGATTCCAAATATGGAATCCATTTTTCAAAATTCAAAACACATAAGTTTCAGTAATTAATTTAAAATTAATCCCGTTGTTAAGAAAATGGGTTTTAGAAGTTAAAACATTGCCAAAGGTTGAAATGTTTTTACCTATGAATTCAATGTGAAATTAATGCTAATGACATACATTATATTAAATGGTAAAAATATATTCTATTTATACTTTAAAACCATTAAATATTATAATTTAACCATATAAATTATTACGATGAAAAAGGTTGTTTTTAATTAAAATATAGCGTGTTTTTACTATTCATTAAAATTTGAAAGTTATCAGAATAATATGAAAAATTTATCCAAAGTAAATTTTTATATCCTAATTCAAAATAAGAATTTTATTTTGTAAAATTGAACTTATAAACATGTCAAAAACTAGATTTAAAGTGGGTGCACCATCAAAAGGCGGCAAAACTGCATTTTTTGAAAAATACTTATTTTACCCGAAAAAATTATTTTATTCTCATACCATGTTCTAGAAAATATTTAAGATGAATAATAATGTTATAAAATTAAAATTTTAGTAAATAATATTCATAAAGTCTAGTTCATAATAATATTATAACAATATATCGTTGTTTAGTGAAACCCGGTATTGCGTACTACACACGCTATCAAGGAAGGTCGCAATTGCGTGTAATGCAAGCCAAGTCATGGTTGCATGTTTTGAAAGACTCCTTCATTGTTTTGTATAACATAATCCAACCATATTTCATTTATACATTGAATATATATATATACACACACTCAATGTTTCTTAGAATAACTTCTATCAAAATAACTTCAAATTTTGTGCAACATGATCCAAGAATAGTGTTGCATATACTGCAAGCTAATACGGTGTATAGCACAAGATAATATTAGTGTAGTGTATAATAGAACACATCACATAAATTAAAAATAATATATCTCATAAAATCTCGGGTTGTTACAATATATCTCCTAAAAAAACTTTATAAACACTACCACTCCACTACCCCAAACAACCACACAAACATAGAAGGTCACACCATCCAGATACATGGATTAGGGAGATCCTTCCCCCATGTCGAGATACTATCCGCTTTGGGTGTCACTATCTCGCCCACACGGGTTTAATCACATCCTCATTAATGCTTCTTGATTATAGATCAGGTCCTACCCTCCCCATAGTCATGAATTTTTACACAAAATCAGAGAATAGGGAAACAACGTATCATACAGCAAGTGAGGTCAAATATTACATCAAGAGAAAGTTACATGGAAAAATAGAAGAGAAAACTCAAAACAGATTTGGGTACTATGCATGCATCTGTTCCTCATATTCCCAAGTACTCTCTTCGAGGCCACCATTCTTTCATAACACATGAACCAAAGTAATGGTCCAACCACGCATCACCTTCTCCTCATTATCCTTGATTCCTACCAGTCGCTCTACAAACATCGCATCATCCTCGATATCCAACTCTCCCCAGTCTAGCATATGGGATTCATCGTGTAGATACTGATAGATCTGAGATACGTGGAAGACATCGTGGATCCTCTCCAACTGCATTGGCAATGCTAGTAGATATTCCACCTCTCCAACTCTTTCCAACACATTGAAAGGTCCGATGAACCTAGGAGAAAGCTTGCTTCCTCTGCCAAACCTTTATTTTCCACGCCGAGGGGAGACCTTTAAGAACATGTGGTCCCTAACCTCGAAATCCAAAGGCCTCCTCCTATGATCGGTATACGACTTTTTCCAGTCCTGATCCCCCTTCATCCTCTCATACACAAGCTAAACTTTCACCATTGTGCTATGCACTACCTATGGTCCAAGAAGGGCTACTTCCCCTACCTCTGTCCAGCACACGGGTGAGCGATATGGTCTCCCGTACAAGGATTCGAATGGTATCATGCCAATATTAGAGTGATATCTATTGTTGTAAGCAAACTCTACCAGGGGAAAGTTTCATACCCACGATCCTCTGAAGTCCAACACACACACCCTCAGAATGTCCTTCAATGTCTGGATGGTCATCTCTATCTTCCCATCCGTATGAGGGTGGAAAGTAGTGCTAAGGCATAACCGGGTGCCAAAGGCATGCTACAATCCCCTAAAGACTCGCGACATGAAATGGGTATCTAGATCTGAGATAATGGATCTTAAAACTCCATGGAGCTTCACCACTTCACCTACGTACCTCTATGATAAGGCTTCCACTATGCTCGACTCCTTGATCGCCAAGAAGTGAGTCGACTTCTTCAATCAGTCCACCACTGCCCAAAGGGAATTGCATCCTCCCTAATCTCTGAGTAAACCTATGAATAAATCAATTGATATGTCATCCCACTTCCACTCAGGAACATACAAGGGTGGTAATAAACTGTTGGGAACATGGTTCTCCACTCTCACTTGCTGACACACTAGGCGTCTTGCCACAAACTCCACCACTACCTGCTTCACCCTGGGTCACCAAAAATATTCCCTCAGGCCTCAGTACATCTTAAATACTTTTGGATGCACTACCAGGGGTGATTTATGAAACTCATGGAGAACTCCCTTTTGAATTGCTACAGGGATGAATAGTTTACCACAAAACAACATCTGATTTTGGCAATCCTATGACCACCCCTCCAGAGCATCACCCTAGACAATGCGATCATGCATCACTTCAGCCTCTGAGTATCACCACTAAAACTCCTCTACCAATGACACCAAGGAAGACTACACTGTCATCTGAAATAGGTATCCTCTACCACTATCCTCCCGAGTATCCATGTGCAAAGTGGAAAACTCCTATATTACCTTCCAAGCTTTTGTGGATTCCTGAACTACCTCCTTCTACAAATTCCTTCTCAAGTCATTAGCCACCACATTCCTCTTCCCTGGGGTATAAGAGATTTCAAAGTTGTAATCCTACAGAAACTTCATCCACCTATTTTTCCACAAGTTCAGGTCTCATAGGGAAAAGATATACCCCAAGTTCTTGTGATCTATGAAGACCAAAAAGAGCTCCCCAATGAGTTAATTCCACAATAACATCAGCATGAACATGACCGTTATAAGATCTAGATCATCGGTGGAATAACTAAGTTCATGAGGACATAATTTCCTAGACCCATAAGAGACTAATCCTCACTATTGCATCAGCACACATCCCAAACCTAGGCCAAAAACATCACAGAACACCTCGAACAACCTTTGGCCCTACTGAAACTACTACCTCTGCAGCATGCAACTGCCCATTCCCAGCTTCTCTACCTCTCTGTTGTTGACCACCACCCCGACCACGCCCTAGTCTAGGTCCCTAAGGAGAACCCTAAGGTTGGACTCCCCCAGCACCATCTAACCTCGGTGGAGCAGAAGCTCGCTACCCCTTCTTCTGGAAGGGCCTGACTGGTAACTGCTGCTACTGAGGTGGGAGCTGAACCTACCCACCCCCACTGTATGGTGCTTAAAATGGGAATTTATTTTGAATATTCATGTGGCCTCCAAATACAAACAACCTCGGTCATAGGCCCATAGGGAAAGGGCAAGGACCATAAGATTGAAACAGGAACTGCTGAGGTATACTCCCCACTGGTCGAAAGTTGGAAGGCCCTAATGCTGGAGGCCTACTGCTGATGGATTTCCCCTTTGACGAACTCATCCAGCTCTCCTCTCACGGCACACCTCCCAGTGATTTAATTCTTTCCACTACTCTATCTTTCTTCTAAACCTCTAAGTATGTTGGTATATTTAAAGGAGTAACAGCATACTGAAAAGAAGGTTAGAGTGCCTCCTCTAAGCATCTCGCTCAGGAATCCTCATCCGGGAAGAGATCTAGTGAAAAGTGTAGGTGATCCTTGAACTTGATCCCCAGTTATCTCACCAGCATACTCCCCTTATAGAGGGAGAGTATCTCTGGCCTCTTCTCAAACTTCATTGTGGAAGAAGGGAATTTTTCCCGGAAATCCTTCTCAAGGTCGGCTCATGAGACCTTAGTTTCCTTTCTCTCCCTGAGGTAAAGTGTCCACCACTGACACGCTTCTCCTCGTATCTGGATCACTTCCAAAAGGAACCCAGTACTTTATTGGATCCCAGATCAAGCTAAAAGTGATCTCCAGCTCCTTGATCTAACTCTCCATCTCCATGTCTGAGACGCTTTCCTTGTACTTTCCCAGAGTCTGCCGTTGGAGGGCATGAAGTTTCTTCTTCCACTGGTCATCCTCCTCCTATCGATCGGCCCTTCATTGATCAACCATGTAAACCTTTTGGGCCTCAACTACTCTTACCACATGGGGTCAACGTCTGAGTTCCATAGATGAAAAGTAAACAAGGAATTCATAAGACTGAGTAGTGTGAAAATTTTCTTTTAAATTTGTTTTAGTAATTTGTTATTTTGAATTACCATAACACCTAGGAAACACAATAACACAAGTCATTATAATGCATTTACCTTTCCTAGGGTCTCTATCCTGCAATCGGTGTAGCCTTAATTGGTCATTTAGTAGGTCTAGATTCCTTGCATCGGATCACGGGGGGGCCTAAAATATTATGTCCTAGCCGGTCATCCTTGTCCTGTCTCACGCACCAAGATTTCCTAATGTTGTTTCCCTACCATACCTTGCAATACTCACTATTCCTAACTCCAAAATACATCATATCTGTCAACTCTCATAAACCAAACTGTCCCCTGATACCATTTTTCCATGACCCGCCTTCTCCAAGATGAGGGAAAGAACAACCAACTATCAGATCCTTCTTTATTCAAGTTGAAGGAGAGATAATGACCCCCGAGTCCTGCCTTTGATTGGCCCTGGAGTGGATAATAGAACCAAGGGTATATAATATCACATAATATGTAAGAAATTGCCCTTTTTATAAAACAAGATCTGGAGATAAGATGGTAAATCCCAAGAAACTCCAAATACCAAAAGTAAAAGAAAATCCAAAAAGAAAACCTTTTCCCACATGCATGTTCAAAAGTAAATCTGATGCAAGGTATAACAAAACTCCAAAGTGAAGTACCAAAAGAAAAGAGACTAAGAGGAAACAACAAATAATCCTAATGTCCGATCTAGTAAAGTCCAAAATGGTCCTCAAAGTCCTCTGGGAAACTTGAAAACAGTTTTATATACGTAGGGTGAGTATACAAGTATACCTAGTAGAAAAATCTAAAGCCACCCATTCACAAGTGAGGGAACATACTAATGTCCCTATGAGAAAACAGTAGAACCTCAAAGAACCCACCAAGGAATACTAACGATCCCAACCTCACCAAGTCACACTCACCAAATAATGCAAGTAAAGTAAATTAATAGTATAATCACATTGATATTTGGGTACCCCGCACCACTTTCCCACTAGTTAGCTGCTCATTCTTAACGGCTAAGGTATTGATGCTACCACTCTTCCCATACATTTTCCCACTGCCACAACCTATCCGCAAGATAAAACACATATTTTCAATTATTTTATTCTGAATTTCAATGTTTTTAATCCCACCAATGTGTTATTTAAGGTTCAATTGTCACATTTTATGTTTTAGGAGTATTTTTGAGCTTAATTGGAAAAATGGCTTATTTTGGATTTAAACAGTTTTCATTTATTATAATGTTTCGGCCATAACTTTTTCTAAACTGATCCAAATTGAAAAATTCTACTTTTATAGGTTTCTATGCTCGATGGTATTCATTTTATCCTTCTGTACCCAAAGCTAAATCAGTCATTTGGAAGCTCAAATTCAGCTCAAAAACCAGGACTCGAAAACTGTGTACAGAACTGCATAATTTTATTGTGGGGACCATATCTCATAAATGGCAGAACCAAAGGAGATGATATTTTACATGGAGCTGAAATACATCCGGAGGAAGAACTTTAATTAAGAAGGTCGTGCATTATTCTTTCATTTGAAAGGCCATTAAGGCGTTTGAACTCGGTGTATTGGAATACAAACAGTCTGCCTGGCAGAATTAAATACTATGAGTGAGGCGGCCATCACTCCTTCATTCCATGTCCAATAAAGATTAAATTTCGTGTGTCGACAGAGTAGAAGTATTGGAACAACTTTCAAGAAGGACCAAGTTCCAAATTCTGTCATTAATGAGGCCATCCACGCGCCTACATTCGTGGATGATTTTTGGATCCAAATTTTCACACACTCTCCCTATAAAAGAGTGTGTCTTTTTCATTTCAAAGGGTTGGCAAATTAGGAATAGCCTTTGTTGGCCATTATATGTAGTTTAGCTTTGTATTTTATTTTAATTTAATTATGTAATAGCATTTCATATTTTTATTCAAGTGTTATCCTTTCACTCTTATTCTTTCTCTCTTTTGTTTTCTCTCCCCTTTTTCTTTTCACTATGAACTCTTATGCTCGTGATCATGAGTAGCTAACTCGAGGAAGTTCACAGGGGAGTAATTCAGTTATGAACCCAAGTCTTTGATCATTAATGTTTTATTGTTTCTTATTTACTTAGAGTTAGTCTAAGGGGGGTCTTAGTGGGCAAGGAGCCTTTGTGTCTCCACTTGCCACCCGAAGCCTAGCTTTCACTTTTGTCACATTCTCCCTCGATCGAGGAGGTGGATGTATGGTCTCTCGGCGATCATTGAGTGTATCGTACGTTCACAACCATAGGCAGAAGGGGATGTTCATGCATACGATGGAGTGTGTTCATTAAGTAAATTCAAAACTAATAATGAGACGATGAAGGTTCACTCTGGGTGATGCTCTCGGGAATGTCTCCTTTCTGTCTTAACATCATTCTGTTTGCATTCATTCTGTTGCATTGCATCTGCATATTTACTTTTAGTTTTGTATTTTTAATTTTCAAATATCATTTATGGTAATTTAAGTTTATATATATATATATAGTGAATTAGAAGTAGTGAGTGATTGACTGCAAAAGGCTCCTCAAGAGATCGACCTAGGTCATCCACTGTGCTGCACTTAGTATAAATATTTTTGAGAGCGCGCACGACAACGCTACATCAAATTGGCGCCATTGCCGGGGAGCCAAGTAGTCTTCACTCATTATTGTTTTTCACTTATTGTAAATTATTTTTCTTCCTTTAATTTAAAAAAAACACAAAAAATCATAAATTTCAAAAACTAAAAAATATTTGTTCGTGATGAATTTCAATTCAAATTATTATGCATGGACTGATCAATCACAGGTGCATAAAGAAGTTAAAAATGATTATGAATTCAAAATGAAAGAACTTCATGAAGAGATTCAAAAACTAAAGAGAACTGAAAAAAGGTTTGATGAATATATTCGTTCATTGATGGAACAACCCGAACCTGAACCAAAACCTGAACCTGAACCGAAACGAGTGGTGGAAGATATTTCACCGATTATTTTTTATGTCAAAGAACCTGAGGAGGGTGAGAAGGAGCTTCTAAAGGAATTAATCATATCATCCCGTACTCAACCATTACTCAAGGAGGTCCCTAATGTATACATTCCAGCTGATACACTTATGGGAGATCAACATTTTTTGGATGAATCCTGGAATCACTTTGTAGAAGATAACCTGAAACTTGATCTTCCCATACTTGATATTGAAAAATCAGAACCTTTTGACCTCTCTATTTATTTGGAAAATGAAGATGATGATGCACCTGCTGAGATGGAGTTTCCAATGGTCTTTCCTAAAGAGATCAATTTTCAAGATGACTTACTTGAAAGGGAAGATTTCTTAATTGATTCCTCATGTTTTAATCTTATTCAAACTGAATTGTTTTCTAACTTCCCTTTTCCTGAAATTTCTGATACAGTAAAAATGGAGCAGAACTTGGATGATATGAAAGATACCACTCAAGTGGTGGTGATCAAGGAAGAAGAGCCGGAGAAGTAGGTGGTGGTGCAACTGCCTCCTCTACAACAAATTTCATACCATTTGGAGGAGGAAACCACAGATGTTCACAGGGAGCACCCCTATATTCTATTCCCTCCCACTCTAGATCTCAAATTCTATCTTTATTTTTTCTTGGGGGTTGGGAACTTTATTATTTTATTTGGGTTTCTCCAATATCAGTGTCTACTGATTGATGCTGGAAAAAATCACATGTGGTGGTTTATCTCAAAAAAACCACATCCACCATCTGATTGGGGATAATCTGCTGCAACTGCCTAACTAGGGGCAGTAAAAACCTAGCACCCACTTGGGGGGTCAAACCAAGCATTATCCCTTTTTTATTCCTTTTCTCTTTCTTTTTATTTATTTTTCTTATGAGTTGTCATTTCTTTTGTTTGTGGTTTCATTTTTCATGTTGTTTTTGTGAAATTTTCTTATTTTCCTTTTTCATGTTGTTTTGTGTGTTTTTAGGAATCTTGAGCTGAATCGAATACTTTGGAAAATTCAAACCATCTTGGTATTTTTGACCCATTGCTTGATTTGATTATTTGAGGATTTAAATGAATTCTGAATGTATTTTTTTTTTCTGATTTCTGATCTTTTCATTTGATGAAGTTTGGTTGATTGTGAAACTCATGTGCACTAGTGCTGTCCAAATTGAAAATCATGCCCAACCCGAGAGGTTTCTAAACCTGTTTGATATCTTATTTACATTTCTATTTTTCTTGAGAGTCTTGAGACATGTTGTGTGATCCAGAACTTGCTATTTTTCTCTTTTTCAAATCTGTTAGAGTTCATGGAATGTGTTAAGTATGATTGAAGCATCACTTTGAAATCCCTTTTGCATTAAACTCTTATTTTGGACTACCTTTTCATCTGACCTTATTTAAGGCCCTAGTAGCCATGAAATAACTTGTTAGGAAACCACATTATAAGCCATTTATCCCTTTCCAACCTACTCTATAAGTTAAATGCATGATTATTGTTGAACTCAGGTGTGGGGGAGGGAGAAGACGAGCTTTGTTTTGCTTTCTTGAAGAATCAGTTTGAGCTGAATTGAAAGTGTTGAAATATTTATTGTTGCTTGGGAGGAAGAAATTTCATGATGGGAAGATGGATGGGTGGCCCAAAATATCATCACATATGGGCTGGGTGTTCACCAATTTTTCAAGATCAAAATCCGCCTCTCTTTTCCTCCAAAACATGATTTTGAAGAGAAATCCAGATCTGAATTCAAGCTGAAACAATGCTACAAATGGGGAAAAGAGCGATGAAATTAATTGATGTTGAAATACCAAGTGTGAACTTCCTGAAAGAATAGGTGTTTGGAGGTGATTCGTTTTTGAGCTGATTGAGGAGCACACCATTCTTGAGCAAAACTGTTTTCATGCATTTACTTCACTTTAGAGCTTAACCCTCCTCATTCTGCCTCAGATGTTTTTACATTTTAAACCAGCCAACCCTCAGCTTCAGAACAACCCATGAAAAATACCTCATGATTGATACATTTTTTACTCTGTGAAGTGGAGATACTAGGAGGATAGTAAGCCTATGGAAATCACACATGTTCTTGGGAATGAAAAAAACTCCACATTAAAATATCCTTGAGTGAAGAGAGAAATAATTTTCCGGGGAGATAGGTACAACATGCATGTGAGGATTAACATGATATTGAATGGATTTATATGATTTTTGAGGAGTTCTGAAATTTTTATCCATGTATGAGGCATGATATTTTCTTTGATATGATAATTGAGCTGTGTTGTCATTTATGCTTTGAGAAGTTTGTTTTTGACCTTGGTATAAGATAATTGCCCAGGAGTGCAATGTTTAAGTGTTGGGGAATTGATAGAACACATATTTTCAATTATTTTATTCTGAATTTCAATGTTTTTAATCCCACCAATGTGTTATTTAAGGGTCAATTGTCACATTTTATGTTTTAGGAGTATTTTTGAGCTTAATTGGAAAAATGGCTTATTTTGGATTTAAACAGTTTTCATTTATTATAATGTTTCGTCCATAACGTTTTCTAAACTGATCCAAATTGAAAAATTACACTTTTACAGGTTTCTATGTTCGATGAGATTCATTTTATCCTTTTGTACCCAAAGCTAAATCAGTCATTTGGAAGCTCAAATTCAGCTCAAAAACCAGGCCTCGAAAACTGTGTACAGAACTGCATAATTTTATTGTGGGGACCATATCTCATAAATGGCCGAACCAAAGGAGCTTATATTTTACATGGATATGAAATACATTCGTAGGAATAACTTTAATTAAGAAGGCCGTGCATTATTCTTTCATTTGAAAGGCCATTAAGGCGTTGGAACTCGGTGTATTGGAATACGAACAGTCTGTCTGGCAGAATTAAATACTATGAGTGAGGCGGCCATAAATCCTTCATTACATGTCCAATAAAGATTAAATTTCGTGGGTCTACGGAGGGGAAGTATTGGAACAACTTTCAAGAAGGACCAAGTTCCAAATTATGTCATTAAGGATGCCATACACGCTCCTACATTCGTGGATGATTTTTGGAGCCAAATTTTCACACACTCTCCCTATAAAAGAGTGTGTCTTTTTCATTTCAAAGGGTTGGAAACTTAGGAATAGCCTTTGTTGGCCATTATATGTAGTTTATATTTGTATTTTCTTTTAATTTCATTATGTAATAGCATTTCATATTTTTATTCAAGTGTTCTCCTTTCACTCTTATTCTTTCTCTCTTTTGTTTTCTCTCCCCTTTTTCTTTTCACTATGAACTCTTATGCTCGTGATCATGAGTAGCTAACTCGAGGAAGTTCCCGGGGGAGTAATTCAGTTATGAACCCAAGTCATTGATCATTAATGTTTTATTGTTTCTTATTTACTTAGAGTTAGGCTAAGGGGGATCTTAGTGGGCAAGGCGCCTTTGTGTCTCCACTTGCCACCCGAAGCCTAGCTTTCACTTTTGTCACATTCTCCCTCGATCGAGGAGGTGGATGTATGGTCTCTCGGTGATCATTGAGTGTATCGTACGTTCCAACCATACGAAGAAGGGGATGTTCATGCATACAATGGAGTGTGTTCATTAAGTAAATTCAAAACTAATAATGAGACGATGAAGGTTCACTCTGGGTGATGCTCTCGGGAATGTCTCCTTTCTATCTTAACATCATTCTGTTTGCATTCATTCTGTTGCATTGCATCTGCATATTTACTTTTAGTTTTGTATTTTTAATTTTCAAATATCATTTCTGGTCATTTAAGTTTATATATATATATTGTGAATTAGAAGTAGTGAGTGATTGACTGCAAAAGGCTCCTCAAGAGATCGACCTAGGTCAGCCACTGTGCTGCACTTAGTATAAATATTTTTGAGAGCGCACACGACAACGCTACATCACCGCACACACCTGGGCCTCAAACCACACACAATCCCACCCATAGACACCTGGTCCACAACAACCACACCTCTCGCCCGAAGACACCTGGACCTCATCCCGAAGACACTTGGGAAAAGAAACCTGGCTTGCAAACACCTAGGATTATCATCTACAATAAACCCTCACCTGAATAATATTGTACTATGGTAAGCCTCAATCCATTATAGTCTACACATATATGATTGATCGGTAATAAAATGGAAGTGGGTGCGAGGAATCAAGTCAGTAACCAGCCATCCATCCTCCCACCAGGATTTTGGGAAAGAGACCCTCCCCCTTGAAATGGAGGTGTTCATCACATAATTCTCAACAAGGGTGGCGTTTGTATAAAAATCACAAGGAACTAAAATTTATATGTGTGTGTGTGTGTGTTAGAAGACACTCATCCCAACCTATAGGTTTCTGAACAAACAACCAACCCACTCAGAACCACTTTTACTGCCACCCCTATATGCATAACCACACGATAACCACTACAAAAGCATAACCCAACCCCTTTTCATTTAACCACTTTACATTTATTAATTAAGGGGTTCACTTTAACTTGTTCTAGCACTACTGTAACACCCCAAGCTTCCACAGTACGTTTCCTTTCGAATAATGCAATGGCGTGCATTGTACGCAACTTCGAGATTTTAACACACCATAACCAATCAAACTAGCCGTTATGAATAGTAATACCTACTTTTTGAAATTTTATAAATTATATATCTCAAAATGGAATTCATTTTTGGATTCGGAATATCGAAATTATCCTAGGGTGAAATTTTGGTACTTTTCGGATAACTTTCATATTTTGATGAATAGTGAAAATTACTAAATTTTAATTAAAAACAACTTTTTTAATCAAAATAATTAATAGTGATAAATTATGAATTTTAGAGGTTTTAAATTATATTTAGAATATATTTTTACCATGTAATACAATTTGGGTCATTGAACATAATTTCACATTTAAACCAGACACAAACAAGTGTCAATCTTTTGATAGTTATTATCTCTTAAAAACACGCTTTTTGTTTTAACAACGGGAATTAATTTTAAATTAATTTCTGCCACTTCTGTGTTTTGAATTTGGAAAAATGGATTCCATATTTGGAATCAGGATGTTAAAATTGTGTAAATAGGTAACTTTTATTTTTATACATTTTGGGTAATTACTTCGGTAAATATTTTATTTACCATGGTTAAAGGGTAAATCCGGTAAACAAGGGTTAAAAAATAATATTATAATAATACTAAATTACCCTAAAACGTGTCTTCACCCTATTGGTTGATACATGGTCGACCATGGTCATCTTTGGGTCGATTTTGGGACCCCATGGATCCACTTGTAAGTGATAATGACACTTTATTTTAATTAAGTTAAAATAAATACAAAAATGACACAAGCATATATCTTTTAGAAAAACAATTGTTGCATAGGGTTATATATGTTGGATTTTAGACTATAAATATTCATTAGAAATCTGAAAATATTTCCTACATAATTATATTTTATTTATAATTTTTAAACATTAAATAAGTTAATTTATTTATGACACAATGGTGATGCAGTAATTACCATAATAGTGAAAATTTAGAATAATTGATATTATAAATACCAAAATAAATATAATTTGATACTTTTATTGAATAAAACTAATTTTCTAGGATAACATGACATATTAGGATTGATTTAATTAACTTTTTTCGAAGTAATCATTATGTTATGTGTTTCAAAAAAATCAACTATTAAATAGAGTCAAAATTGACATAAAAGAGTTTTTAAAACAAATATTATATTATTAATTGATATTAAATTCCTAAAAATCTAAGGTTTTACCAAGAGACGTATATCATGATAGGTATATTATTAATGGACCACTTGGGGTTGCTTGGATGTATATAGTAAGTTTATTAACTATATAATATAAAAATACAAAGTGACATGGTAAATGTCAAACTAATTAACTAAGAATTAATACTAAAAGATAAGGTTAATATAGTGACCCAAACCTGTCTAAATTCTATTGGATGAATGGTTTTAGACCTATAACCACCTTAAACTTTCAATAATCAACTTTTGAGCCATTAGAAACCGAATATGAATTTATTATAAATTAATATTTCTAGCTTTTCCAAAGGTGCCCCTCACCCCTCTTATAAAAGGGCACTCCTCATTATCATTTCTTCACACCTTCAAAGCCTTTTGGTTCGGCCAACCCCTGACCAAATACTCTCTAAACTTCCCTCAATACAACATATAGGACTTAGTTTGATCAGAAAGCCAACCTAAGGAGCCCTTTTGGTCAAATCAAAAGGAAGAACCCGAAGAAGAGGTAATGTTTTCACCACCCCTTTTCAAGTTCCTTTCTTCTTCCACTTCTTCTTTATTTGTTATTACCATTATAAAATAATAACTCCAGTATCATATATATACTGTGATTTTATTATAAATATGGTACAACCATATTCAGTATTCTATCCATCCTTTGAATAACATGTCACCATACGTGCGTACGTACGGCTTACCGTCTCCACGTCGTGGTGTAATTGTTATTCAATATATTATTATTTGGATGGGTAAAATAATGATGTGTAACTCATGTAAATAATAAATATAACATGATAATGATTCTGTATATATGATATACCATCCAATTATATATTATTTTAATATCAAAAGAATGATATTGTCGCTCGTGCGTACGTACGGACTACCGTCTCCACGAACGCGATGAGATTCATTCTCCATCATATCCATTCAAGTATAATTATAATTTGATGATTTAAAAATAGTATCTAAGGACTTTATATCATTCTGGATATGAATAATATACATCCCATTAATAACAAATATGGCTCACATAATAAAGAATATAAAGTAAAATGAACCCGTTAACACCCGAAATGACGATAATTCTAAGATATTATTAACAAATAAATGTTAAAAGATCATATATGATATCATATTAATGCATATGATTATTTTATAATTAAATAAAAATTATTTCACCATTATAAATGAGGTTAAACTTCCGTCGACCAAGGAAAAATTACAAAGTAAGGTTTTATTTCGCAATCTCTTCATTATCCGAGGTTGTTTATACGTAATAATCTACTGGGATCTCTTTATCATCCACGTCTATGTTTCTTAAAAATTAATTTCAAAACATTTTTACTATTTACTAGAATATGGGTTAAAGTCATTCATACCCTTTTTTGACTTTTTATAAGAGGTTTATAAAGGAATATTTCCTTCGTTTTCCAAACAAGGTGCTTTTTAACCTTTTCGACAAAATTAAGGTAAGAATGTTTTTTTAACTTATACGGAGGGTGTGGCTATTTACCACTGTAATAAAATTGTCAAATCTTCCCTTAAAAGATTACAAGGATATTTTCAAAGTAAATGTTTTATTTTATATGGCTCTTAAATGATTTCAAAAAATATATATATTTCTCTCAAATATATGAAAATTCCAGTGAAAATGTATACGTATTTAACGCAAGCTTAAAAATGTTTTCAGAAAACCTGACTCTCGAGTTTGGTAGACAGGAAGGGATTGGGAGTGGACCCATCATGGCCTGTAATTAGTCGAGCAGTCTCAGAATTAGTTATTTTGTTTTCAAAATCTTGCATAATGTTTTTAGAAAAACATTGGAGTGTATTTTAGCAATTTTAAATGTAAGTATCTTCAAAAAAAATTGCATCGGTAGGTCTCATGAGACAAAATAGTGTCTTGGCACAAGGCCTTGGCAAAATCTTATTTGTAGTATTGGCATGAGGCCTTGGCTATGTGGTTATGATAGTCTGGCATTGTGCATTCCATCATTATGAAAGTGGCTATTGATATTGCATGTGATTGTTCGACTAGTAGAATATCCATTTGAATAAGTAAATGGAATTATTTCATTTTATCTTTTCCATATTATGCTGAAGTTCAAGTTTAAAAGGCTTTTGTTTTAATTATAAATTACCTTAAGTGTTTATGCTTATCTATGAAAGCTTCTACTATAATGTTATCCTTACTGAGCATCTGAGCTCACCCCTTTCAATGTTTTATTTTTCCTAGGATTATGAATAAGTAATTTATGAATGACCTGTAGGGATAGTATGAGGGGATACGAAGACAAGATGTTTCTTTTATGTAATGTAAAATTTTATGATTGTATCTAGTGTTTCCAAGGCTACTAAACTAATCGGTCTTTCGAGACTTGATATTTCTTGTGATCATGCCAATGTTATGTAATAATGCACCGAATCTGGGTAACTGGGGTCAGGGCATTACAGTTGGTATCAGAGGAAGTTTAGTACAAACCTTAGAAGCTAGATTTAGATAAACTCTGATTAGAGAACGTAGAACTAAGATGAACTTTGAGGATTAGTATAGAATAACTTCCTAGAATTTTGGTATTGTAGAGATTTTGTGAGTTTTCCGAGCAATACATCCCTGTCTGGATACGAGAAGGTAGAGGCGGCTCTGGCACAAATGTACCTAGGGGTAAAACCCAAAAACACCACTTTGAGCTAGACTCTAACGGGAACTGGTGCACGACAACGGGCCTTGCTGCACTCTTGGTTACGAAACTCCCGGGGGATATGCTTAGGATAATTTACATTTTCTTTGCAAACCGATTTAAGTAATATATATATAAGATGAGAGTAAATGACCTTGGTTAATCCTAATATGTTTCAAATTGAGAATATGGTGACATTTTAATCTCTAAATGATTTTACGACTATTGTTACTCACACAATGATTTCTGGTTTTATTCAATGGATGGATTCCAAGGAAGTCATAGTGACTTTGAGAATGATGTACAAGGTGGGAATGGTGGTGGCAATGAGCAACAAAATGGAATGTTGATAGGTGTAAAAGATATAATCTTTATGCCAAATTAGTTTTCCAAAAATAAGATCAACAACATTTATATTAACCAACTCCCAGACTCAATAAGGAAGAGAAAGGTGATGAATGATAAGAGTTCCAGTAATGGAGACCATGTAGAAAAGAACCCTCAATTTTCATCATGCAGGAAATGTGGAATGAGACACCCAGGAAAGTGTCTCAATGGGACAACAAAATGCTTTACATGCTGGAAGGAAGGACATAAAGTGAAGAATTGCCGAAGAAAAATGAAGAGTACTATGGAAGAAGATAAAAATGGTCCTAAGAGTCCATTTACAGTCATTTGCCGTAAATGTAGGGGACCTGGCCATTACCCGAGTGAATGTCCTATTATATAGGATATTTTATTGGTCAAAGAAGAAGCTATGTGGAAATAAATGGTTGGAGAAATGTTTAAAAAGTATTAGCGCTCCTTGTTGATGGGTTTACTTTGGAATAATTTTCTCTTGTATTTGTAACCCCGCAGTTTGCCATGTGATAATGATATTTGAGGAAGAATTGTCTCTTCTATTGTGGATATAGGTATAAATAACCATTTGGTTTTATATGATCATTAGGGTTTGAGAAAATTATAAGTTATTATAATTTGGGATGAAAATGTAAGGTATGATATAACATTTGTAGTTAAAGTATGTTATTTTGAGGAATTTATCTCATTTTGGTAATATTATAAAATATAGTTTTTGAAAAAGGACAACAAGTAGACCGTGTGACAACCCGTCGCATCGGACAAAGCTATGGGAATCGAACCCACAACCAAAGTGTGATTGGGATTTATCGCCTACCACTGGACTAAGTGAAGTCCCTGGTTAGTGTGACTATTTTCTTTAGTTAAATGATTTTATTGATCAATAATATGTTGATTTGGGTTCTTATGTCTTATCAAATGAATACCCTTAGTATAGGAAAATGATTTCGTGATTAAGTGATAAATGTTATTTTGGAAGATGTTCACTTTGTTGGGAACACTATATGTCCAAGGAAAATAGAATACTATGGGATGTCATTATAGGAGTAATCGTGTATTTTTATCTATGTTTTTATTGTGGATCTATAGTGATTTGGGTTATTTATGGAAATGATTAACCTATAATAAAGAATATGTGATTAGGTTAATTACTTTTAAGTATGTGACTTTAAGAGTAGATTATGTCATTTGGAGATACAATTTAACGTGGAAGACTAAATTCTTATAAGTTTTGGGTTTCAATATTAGTTTGGATTATATTGAAGGATTTTAAGGAGAATTTATTATTGAATGGTATTTATTTAACTTTGGGTTATTTTTGGTTTTATTTTAGAAATTAAGATTAGTATTTTTTTCTCTCTAATGGAATATACATTTGGGGGATCATCAGATCTTATACTAACCATTTTTGGTTTTGATTAATCTCTAAAGACAAGTTAAATATATAGTTTATCCTACATGGATCATGTATTTCTATAGAAGTTTATTCTAACTCTTTTATTGTGACCAACTCTTCTTGAATACTCATTGTTCAAAAAAAATAAGTTAGTGGTAAAAAGTTATTAAATAATGAAACTCTACTTAAAAAGTAAGTATATCTATTTATGTTCTTATTCAATATCATAAATTAATTCCTCGTCCTTATGTAATGTAACTTAAAACAAAAAAAAATGGTGTCCGTTTACTTTCCTACTAGGAGACTAATGGTCGTTTGTCCCAACACAAGTTTGTGGTTTTCTTATTGTTAACTTTCTCCTGATCATGATTTCTATCCCTCTCCATCAGAACTTTAAACTTAGTTTATCATCCATATCTATGTTTTCCTATATGGAATCCGAGTATGGGTTATCTTGGATGACCTTTATACCTCTCTTTCTTTCTTTTAAAGTGATAGTTTTATTGACTCTTTTTCCGATGTGGGACATTCCATTATATTCCCAAGCACAATTTTAAAAATTGCGAGGACGCAATTTATTGAAGGAGGGTAGAATGTAACACCCCAAGCTTCCACGGTACGTTTCCTTTCGAATAATGCAATGGCGTGCATTGTACGCAACTTCGAGATTTTAACACACCATAACCAATCAAACTAGCCGTTATGAATAGTAATACCTACTTTTTGAAATTTTATAAATTCTATCTCTCAAAATGGACTTCATTTTTGGATTCGGAATATCGAAATTAGCCTAGGGTGAAATTTTGGTACTTTTCGGATAACTTTCATATTTTGACGAATAGTGAAAATTACTAAATTTTAATTAAAAACAACTTTTTTAATCAAAATAATTAATAGTGATAAATTATGAATTTAAGAGGTTTTAAAGTATATTTAGAATATATTTTTACCATGTAATACAATGTGGGTCATTTAACATAATTTCACATTTAAACCAGACACAAACAATTTCCAATCTTTTGATAGTTATTATATCTTAAAAACACGCTTTTTGTTTTAACAACAGAAATTAATTTTAAATTAACTTCTGCCACTTCTGTGTTTTGAATTTGGAAAAATTTATTCCATATTTGGAATCAGGATGTTCAAATTGTGTAAATAGGTAACTTTTATTTTTAGACATTTTGGATAATTACTTCGGTAAATATTTTATTTACCATGGTTAAAGGGTAAATCCGGTAGACAAGGGTTAAAAAATAATATTATAATAATACTAAATTACCCTAAAACGTGTCTTAACCCTATTTGTTGATACATGGTCGACCATGGGTATCTTTGGGTCGATTTTGGGACCCCATGGATCCACTTGTAAGTGATAATGACACTTTATTTTAATTAAGTTAAAATAAATACAAAAATGACACAAGCATATGTCTTTTAGAAAAACAATTGTTGCTTAGGGTTATATATGTTGTCTTTTAGACTATAAATATTCATTAGAAAGATAAAAATATTTCCTACATAATGATATTTTATTTATAATTTTTATACATTAAATAAGTTAATTTATTTATGACACAATGGTGATGCAGTAATTACCATAATAGTGAAAGCTTAGAATAATTGATATTATAAATACCAAAATAAATATAATATTATACTTTTATTGAATTAAAATAATTTTCTAGGATAACATGACATATTAGGATTGATTTAATTAATTTTTTTCGAAGTAATAATTATGTTATGTGTTTCAAAAAAATCAACTATTAAATAGTGTCAAAATTGACATAAAAGAGTTTTTAAAACAAATATTATATTAATAATTGATATTAAATTCTTAAAAATCTAATGTTCGTCCAAAAGACTTATATAATAATAGGTATATCATTAATGTACCACTTGGGGTCTCTTGGATGTATATAGTAAGTTTATTAACTATATAATATAAAAATACAAAGTGACATGGTAAATGTCAAACTAATTAACTAAGAATTAATACTAAAAGATAAGGTTAATATAGTGACCCAAACCTGTCTAAATTCTATTGGCTGAATGTTTTTCGACCTATCACCACCTTAAACTTTTAATAATCAACTTTGGAGCCATTAGAAACCGAATATGAATTTATTATAAATTAATATTTCTAGCTTTTCCAAAGGTGCCCCTCACCCCTCTTATAAAAGGGCACTCCTCCTTCTCATTTCTTCACACCTTCAAAGCCTTTTGGTTCTGCCAAACCTTGCCCAAATACTCTCTAAACTTCCCTCACTACAACCTAGAGGCATTATTTTGATCAAAAAGCCAACCTAAGGAGCCCTTTTGGTCAAATCAAAAGGAAAAACCCGAAGAAGAGGTAATGTTTTCACCACACCTTTTCAAGTTCCTTTCTTCTTCCACTTCTTCTTTATTTGTTATTACCATTATAAAATAATAACTCTAGTATCATATATATACTGTGATTTTATTATAAATATGGTACAACCATATTCAGTATTCTATCCATCCTTTGAATAACATGTCACCATACGTGCGTACGTGCGGCTTACCGTCTCCACGTCGTGGTGTAATTGTTATTCAATATATTATTATTTGGATGGGTAAAATAATGATGTGTAACTCATGTAAATAATAAATATAACATGATAATTATTCTTTATATATGATATACCATCCAATTATATATTATTTTAATATCAAAAGAATGATATTGTCGCTCGTGCGTACGTACGGACTACCGTCTCCACGAACGCGATGAGATTCATTCTCCATCATATCCATTCAAGTATAATTATAATTTGATGATTTAAAAATAGTATCAAAGGACTTGATATCATTCTGGATATTAATAATATACATCCCATTAATAACAAATATGGCTCACATAATAAAGAATATAAAGTAAAATGAACTCGTTAACACCCGAAATGACGATAATTCTAAGATATTATTAACAAATCAATGTTAAAAGATCATATATGATATCATATTAATGCATATGATTCTTGTATAATTAAATAACAATTATTTCACCATTATACAGGAGTTTAACCTTCCTTCGACCAAGGAAAAAGTACAAAGTAAGGGTTTATTTTGCAATCTCTTCATTATCCGAGGTTGTTTATACGTAATAATCTACTGGGATCTCTTTATCATCCACATCTATGTTTCTTAAAAATGAATTTCAAAACATTTTTACTATTTACTAGAATATGGTTTAAAGTCATTCATACCCTTGTTTGACTTTTTATAAGAGGTTTATAAAGGAATATTTCTGTCGTTTTCCAAACAAGGTGCTTTTTAACCTTTTCAACAAAATTAAGGTAAGAATGTTTTTTTTAACTTATACGGCGGGTGTGGCTATTTACCACTGTTATAAAATTGTAAAAGATTCCCTTACAATCTTACAAGGATATTTTCAAAGTAAATGTTTTATTTTATATGTCTCTTAAATGATTTCAAAAAAAAAAGAGATATTTCTCTCAAATATATGAAAATTCCAGTGCAAATGTATACGTATTTAACGCAAGATTAAAAATGTTTTCAGAAAACCTGACTCTCGAGTTTGGTAGACAGGAAGGGATTGGGAGTGGACCCATCATGGCCTGTAATTAGTCGAGCAGTCTCAAAAATTAGTTATTTTGTTTTCAAAAGCTTGCATAATGTTTTTAGAAAAACACTGGAGTGTATTTTAGAAATTTTAAACGTAAGTATCTTCAAAAAAAATTGCATCGGTAGGTCTCATGAGACAAACTAGTGTCTTGGAACAAGGCCTTGGCAAAATCTTATTTGTAGTCTTGGAACGAAGCCTTGACTATGTGGTTATGATAGTCTGGCATTGTGCATTCCATCATTATGAAATTGGTTATTGATATTGCATGTGATTGTTCGACTAGTAGAATATCCATGTGAATAAGTAAATGGAATTATTTCATTTTATCTTTGACATATTATGCTGAAGTTCAAGTTTAAAAGGCTTTTGTTTTAATTATAAATTCCCTTAAGTGTTTATTCTTATCTATGAAAGCTTCTACTATAATGTTATCCTTACTGAGCATCTGAGCTCACCCCTTTCAATGTTTTATTTTTCCTAGGATTGTGAAGAAGTAATTTATGAATGACCTGCAGGGATAGTATGAGGGGATACGAAGACAAGATGTTTTTTTATGTAATGTAAAATTTTATGATTGTATCTAGTGTTTCCAAGGCTACTAAACTAATCGGTCTTTCGAGACTTGATCTTTCTTGTGATCATGCCAATGTTATGTAATAATGCACCGACTCTGGGTAACTGGGGTCGGGGAGTTACAACTACTGGGCAACTATCAACCACAACCACACCAAAACAACAAGAAAAACCAAACTGAATTCCCATAGCACAAACTCCCAATCTTCCTCAACACATGTTCAGCTGTTACCAACAACCATTCTTCAATATTATACCACACAATCCTCTCACAACCCAGATCTTCAGCCCCACTTCCAAACAGTTCCCAGATGTAGTCCCACTGCATATAAATTCATAACCACACCACAATCCCACTTCCCAATGTCGTTTGATGACCACGACACAAAAAAAAAGGTAGTTCAACTGCCTATAAGTTCATCCATTCCACAATCAATCAATCTCTCGGACTGGGATACCAACAGACCCCATGTACTTCCCCACACACAGAGTCCACAGCAACTACTATTAAACCACAACCCTACTGGACACACATACCACACCCTTCTCATGGAACGAACTCCTCTTCCAAACCTTGTACCCACAACCGTGATCCCAACAATAGCACCACAAAACTTACACAAGGTTTCAAAACTCTAAAGAACACAGCACTCAGCCACACCTATCAACAGGATGTGTATACATTTAGATTTAACCATCAGAGTTTCTTTAATTCACTTAATTATAATCGGGGTGATCACGTGATAGGCTTGATCCTGGGGCATTCATTTATTTAACCAAGTATACATGATTAAGCAGATTGTGTTACGGTCATTTATTCAAGCATCTCAACAGAACAGAAAATTATTAGTGCACAAGAAAAGGCCACCAACAACCATGATTTTCAGAATGCATATAGTCACGACAACCATAAAAAAATCGAAGATAACAAATAAAAATAAGTGATAAATCATCAAACCACTCTCTACCCGTTATGTTATTTACCCATGTTGTCACCTGATAAAATATAGTTCTTATCTATTTCTTGCTTTAAAGAAATTATTCATCCATTCCTCACAAGGATTCATTTTTATACCTACCCCGCATGATTCACAATTAAAAGGAAGAAAAATAAATCCCTACCGGATGATCAAAGGATCAAAGTTCCTCCTTGCACCAAGAACAGGAAATCATGAGGTCAGCAGGAAACTCCAAGAAATCTGATCAGGTTAGATCTAGAACAATCACACAACTCGTCTAGGGAGGAAGGCTCTAGGCGCACCACAGTAAATGAAAGGGAAGAAGGAAAGAAGTGATCTTAGTTTATGAAAGGGTGAGATCCTAAAAATCAAGGAGATGATTTCAAAGTTATTGAAATTCAGATTATGTTTTGACCATGGGGATTGGAGGTTACAAGGATGGTAGAATGTTACGAGATATGGATAATTTAATAATTCCCCTCAAAAATGGTGGAGACAACCCAACGCACCGCTGTGAGTTGATAGGTTACCATTTCACAGTGAGAAACATGTAACAGGGGTAAAACTGGAAAAACTGGGAAAAACTAGAAATGATTCACCTATGGGTGAGTCCCTGATGCTAAGCCACTGACGGGTGAGCTACCAACATGACCTACCGATGTTGAGCCACCAACGCTGAGTTACCAACACCACATCCTACCGACGCAATGACCTACTAACATAGTGACCTATCAACGCCTTGACCTACCGATACTGGCGCCCTTGACTCACTGATGTTGACGCCCTCATCTCACCGATGTCAATGCCCCTGACTCACTAATGTCGACGTCATCGACTCACCAATGCCAACACCCCTGACTCACCGATGTTGATGACCTTGACTCACTTATATCGATACCTCTAATATGTCGATGCACTGACATTCCAATGCACTAACATGCCAACGAAAACCTGTAAATTTGGAAAACTCTTGAAATGAGCCACTATTGCCTCCCAGAACACCCTAAACACTAGATTTTCACAAAGTAAGGATGTGGGGAAATCTAGGTTATTACATACAGAATTCGATTCTTAACATATCCTTTCAAAATCTTCATATACCATTCAATTGGGTACATCCATCTGTAATGGGTAGGACCACATAGTTGAACCTCACTACCAAATGAACCATTAGGTGGACCATTATATCAAAGAATGGTGGTGGGAATAACATCTCCAATTCAAATAATATGAATACAACCTTCTTATTCATGGTTGGAAACTTCGTTGGGTCTATAACTTTATTGCATATGGTTTTGAAAAAGAATAAGTGTCCAGTTAATGTATACCCTAAATTTTTAGGCAGAATGCAACAGAAAGTAACAAGCATCAAATATTTCATCCAAACATGACAGTCATTTGATTTTAGTCCCTATAACTTTAAAATTAGTCATTGACATCAAATTATTGATATTTTATAAATACCTATCTAGAAATTATACACTATTAAGGAAAAAATAAAAATTGTAATTTTCCTATCTGTATAGAGTGTAAGCTGGTGGAGGAAGAAAAGTCCACCCTTTAACCTTCACTAGTGCTAACTCTTCCCTTATCGCCATGTCATCTTCAATTTCCACTGTCATTTCTTCCATGTGATATCCATCATCATTTACACTGGTATTCATATTAAATTATCCATAAATAGTAGTATCATCCTAATAGGTGTGCACGTTCAGTTTTTTCCCATGTTTGGTCCAACATTTATAGCTCTGATCTATTATATGACAAATCAGATGTTTTTTCAACTCTTATGGACTAATTTTTCTTGAATAACAACAACGTAAATATAGGAAAAGGATTTGATAAGGTTCATATGCATGCGCTATTTCAAACTTGATGAACTCTTTAACTCCATCTTCACACTCTTTTTTCAAACGATTAGAATGCATCCATTTTTTATTCATATCCATCCTATTAGTTCATAAAATATTAATTTTTTTAATAAATAAATAAATACACATAGGATATTCATTATCAAAGGTGAAAGTTATAGATAATTATAATAAGGGGAACCCACCATTTGATTATTTCAAATAATTTTAGTATTCTTTGAAGTGGATGGGTAATTTAATTTAAGAAAGGAATCACTATACTATGGTAGGTTTTATCCTCTGAATTCATCCAAAGGTGAGAGTTATAGAAAAATTTCATCCTTATTAGATTCATCTCCCGAACAGTTATTATTGAATTGTTTCTTGATACTCATCCCCATCTCTTGTGGACTTATACATATATTTCTTGAACTACTCTAAGAAAAAGTAATCTGAATCCAGGTATTGGTGATCATTTTTAATGACTACTTCTCATAGTAGTTCAAGAAACATAGAAGATATGGTGGATGAGTATCAAGAAACAAATTTAAATAATAACAGTTCAGGAGATGAAGGTGATGAGGATGAAACCAAACATTTATTATCTTAAATGATGGGGGTGTGAAGAACCTTTTTGATGTTTTTAAAAAAGTTTCTAATTTTTGACAACTAACCTTTTTCTAAAAGAATTTTTTTGTTCTTCAGGATCGGACCCAGTCCATTGGTATGGGAAATCAGACTTAGAACATTGTCATGATTCAATAGAACCAGGAAATCAGAATTATAATTTGATGGAAAGTCAGAGGCTACAATGAATCGATCTCATGAAGAATCAGTCTCATAACATACTGAGTGAAACTGAAATTTTAGAAAGTAATAGAACTTACAAGTATTAAATATAACGATGATTTTTTTATCATGAATTTCTCATAAATCATGAAGAAGTTATGATACAATCTGGGGATAGTGGAAGAGAGGAGAATACTATTTAAAGTATTCTGGCTACTGCTCATCGGTATAAGGAACACTGAAAATAGAAGTATTTAGATCATTGTTATGAGAATCATCAATGTGAAAATATCATAAGTTTGGAAGAATGATCATGTTGAGTGAATAAGTCATAATGTTTCTGAAGAGCTTTGAAATAAGATAGTTAATTTAGGAGTTATAAAGTTTTTATTATTTATAACCTGATTCAGATGATGATTTACCAATCTTTAAGTTCTCTTAAATCATGAAAATTCTCTTGATAAAATCTTTTGATGAAATAGAAGAATCTTAAAGATATTATTGGTTCCAGAGATCAAGACAAAGTTTGCATCTGATCTAGAAGTACTGGACACAGAAGTTTTTAGAAGTCTAAATGATTTATAGCTGATGAGGTTTTAAGAATTTCAAAGTTACAGAGTGGAGTTTCCATCATAATGATAATTCCATCGTAAGGATAATTTCATCATTATGAGGATTCCATCATACTGACTTTGAGAAGGAAATATGATCAGACTAACTCTGAGAATAAAATATTATTGGGTTGGATCTAAGAAGGAAAGTCAATTAGACTAACTCTGAAGAGGATAGTCATATCATAATAAGCAGTGCAATATGGTCATATCATAATGAGCAGTGCAAGAAAGTCATATCATAATGAGCAGAGGAAGATAGTCAGATCATAATGAGAAGAGGAAGAAAGTTAGATCGTAAGGTGCAGAGGAAGTTAGTCACATTAGACTGAAGTTGAGGAAGTTACATAAGATTGAAGATGAGGAAGTTATATCAAACTGGAGAAAAGTTAGTTTATTCA
Organism: Viscum album; assembly: GCA_963277665.1. Classification (NCBI taxonomy): domain Eukaryota; kingdom Viridiplantae; phylum Streptophyta; class Magnoliopsida; order Santalales; family Viscaceae; genus Viscum; species Viscum album. Next base: position 477,818,668 of record OY728130.1, on the reverse strand, counting down.
AGAAGACTTATCTCCGATAAATATTGAGAAGGTTTTAATAAGTTAAAGTTGAAGTTTAAATGCGAGTGATTTTTGGATATTTGAATTTTGAGTAGGTGGGAAAATTTGTTCATATTCCCACCTTTTCTATTCTAAGTTTCCTATAAATATAATCTCAATACATTCATACTTTGAAACTTTTTCACAAGTGCATAAAAGGAAGAGCACTAAAAATTTCTTGTCAAGTTTTCTTTCTAGATAGATATCTCATTAGATGATCGAACATTTGTTATTTTTGTTTATCGGACTGAGAAACATCATTTTGAGAAGATCATATTGAGTCGATCAAACTGAGGAAGATCGGATTGAGTTTTTTATAAGAATTTGAGAAGTGTAGATTGAGCAAGGAAAGATCATATTCATTCGATCATACCGAGTCAATCGAAATAGGTTAATCAGAATGAAGGCCATTGGACTTAAGGTAATCAGACCTGGGAACTTTTTGGGGGAAAATTGAATAAATTAATTTTACTTTTTTTTGGCTCAATTTTTTGTAAGAAAACTTTGTAAACTGACAGGAGTCAGTATAATCTTTCCTATTGGGATATAGAAGGTTTATAGTGGGAGTTGGAACAAGTTTTATTCACTTATTCATAATAGTGGATTTCTATAGGCCCACAGGAGTGGCTATGGAAAGAATGTAGGTTCTCAAACTGAGATCAAAAATTATAAATATCATGTGATTTACTTGGTTTATTATTTTTGTATGAATGGGTATTTAAAAATGATGATAAGGATATTAACTTTAACAGGTTGTAGAGGTTAATTTCTAAAAAGTATTGAAACTTATAAAAAGTGAACAACTAATTCAACCCCCCCCCCCCCCCCTCAGTTGTTATTTGATCCTTTGGAACTTCAATTGGTATCATACAAAAGTTTCACTTGTTGAATCATTATCATGGATAATATCAATTATATCAATAGTAGATGAATTACTACATTTTATGGAAAAAATTATTATGGATGGAAAAATAATATGATTCCTTATCTCCTATCTCTTGTCATGGAAGTTGTTGATACTGCTATAATTGGTTTTCCACCTATTGAGAAGGATTCCCTGGTGACTTTTTTTGATAATAGAAATATCAAAGTTGATGCAAAATCTAGAAATGATATCCTTATGTTCTTATCAGAAAATTTTTATATACAGGTGATGGGTCTAAAAACTTTAAAGAGAATGTGGGATAAGTTGGAGAGTATTTTTCAAAGGGAATACTAAAGTGAAGGAATAAAAAGCTACAAATTTAGTGTAGTGAGTATGAAGACATTAAAATGAGAGATGAAGAAACTATTAATGAATACTTCACCATAGTAAATTAAATTGTTTGTAATATTAGAGTATTCGGATATTTCCTGGAATATTCTACAATTGTGAAGAAATTTATGAGAAACTTTCTAGATAGGTTTGATTATAAAATATCTACTTTAAAAGGTAAATATTATTTATCTCTTGATGAGTTGCATAACTTTATTTTTGATTATAAAATGAGAAAATCTCCAATGTTAAAAAATAAGATGAAAGATGAAATGGATTTTGAAGTCATGAGAAAAATTAAAATACAAGATACTAAAAATGTTCATCCTTATGACTTTGAAGATAAAGATAATGATGAGTTGAATGAAAAAATCATGTCTCTTATATCCAATAACTATCAAAGAAGAATAGGAAATTATGGAGGTAAAATTCCTCTCAAATGTTTTGAGTGTGGTGGAATCAGACACTTTTCTATGAATTGTATCAAGAATAAAGCTAGATAATATCAAGATGATTCTGATGAAAAACCTTGATGTAATATGTGAAACAAAACTTCTAAAGAAGAAAAGTCATCCAAAAAATCTAAAAAGAAGTTTATTGAGGACAAGATAAGTATGATGAGTAGGAAAGATGAATTAAAATCAAGTGAAAAAAATTCTTTATAAGATGAAGGTTCAGAAAAATTTATAACCTTCTTTGAGAAAGTTGAGAAAATAAAATATTCCTTGGATAGTTAAAATGGTGGTGAATAATCATATAGAGAGTATCAACTCAGAACATAAATTTTTGCATGTCTTGATAAAAACAATTCTCTCAATAAATAAATTAGATTAATGAAGAAATATTATGGAGAAGTTGCTGAAGGAATAAAATATTTCATCAAGAAGGAGGAAGAATACATCTAGAAGATATTAAGTTACAAACAAAGAATTATTGAACAGGAAAATATGGTTGATGATCTCAGCAAGAAGTTAAAATATAAGGAAGAATAAGTTAAAAAGTTTCAATAAAAATTCTTGAGTCCAAAAGTACCTTGAGGGGGATGAATTAAAACTTCAAAAAATCTTTAGAAGTAAAAGTTGGTCCTTCTAAAGTTTCTAAGAAGACTCAAAACAAGAATCAGGTGAAATCCTCACTCACCAAAAATAATGTTTCATCTAATTATTCTAACATTTCCAGTTTTAGAAAAGGTATTAGGAAATATTAGGTGGATAAAGGATGTTAGAAACCTATCACATCTAAAAAAGTTTAAAAATTTCTTAAGGGGAAAGATGGACCACTTCCTAAGTATGATAGATTAGAAAGAAGTTATCAACATCAACAAAATTTCTATAGAGAAATATCTTACTTCAATAGAAAATCAAGATTTGAAGGTTATTGATGGTATTTTGAAATCTATAGGCACGAATCTTATAATTTTTTTCATAACTTATCACTTTATATAATAAGTTTTGAACAAAGAGAAATAAATTTTGGAAGAAGGATGAGTAACTTTCCTAACTCATAGGAAGTTATAAAAAAATATCAATATGTTAGAAACTTTACAACAAAAAATAAATTTGAATGTCTGGAAGAAGATTGTGTAAGATGTGAACAGACTAGTCATCGTGTTGAAATATGTATGACACTTCTTCTGGAACAAGTTTCTTATGGTAGAAAAGAAAAGGAAGCTGGAAAGAAGAAAGTTGAGGAAAGAGCTTTTATTATTGAAACAGCTTTGAAATAAAGTAAAAGGAACAAACCATGGATACTTGATAATGGTTTTTCTTCACATATGACAGGTGATATAAAAATCCTGAAATGTTTTGAAAGTCTTAATGAAGTATTAGTTACCTTTTGTAATGATAGTTCCTTAAAAATCATAGGAATTCGAACGAATGAGATTGAAGTAGAAAATTTGAAATCGAAGGAGTTTTTATTTGTTGATGGGATAAAACATAACTTACTTAGTGTAAGTGAACATTATGATGATGGAAAAGAAGTTATTTTAAAAAAAAATCTTGTATCATAAAAAGTGTGAATGATAGTGAAGTTATCACAAAGGGAGAAATAACTGGTGGAAATATTTTTTAAATTGGAGAGTTTAATAGCTCCTGTTACTTGAGTGTTGGAGATGAAAAAAAATTGTGGCACTAAATACTTGGGCACCGTGGGAAGAAAAATTTGAACAAAATTTATAAAGTCATTGTTGTCCATTACTTTTTAGAATTTAAAATAATAGATGAAGATGTTTTTGTTACTTTTCAGAAAGGGAAGATGACTAACAAAAGTCATAAGAGAGTTGAAATTCAATCTACCAGACCTCTTGAGCTTATTCATTCTGATTTATATGGACCAATGGGACATTAATAAACAAAAGGATATTTATACTTCATCACTTTTATTGATGATTTAACTCAGATAAAAAACATAATTTTTTTGAAACATAAGTCAGAGGCTGTGTAAATGTTCAGGTTTTTTAGAAAATAAGTTGAGAAATAAATGGGGGTTTATATAAAGAAGATAAGAATAGATAATGGTACTAAATTCACAAGAAATACTTTTGAAACTTATTTGAGAAATAATGGTATCAAAAATCAGTATAGTTCTCCCTATAATCTATAACAAAATGGATTAATAGAAAAAATATATAATTTTTGTGTAAATGGGAAGAATTATGTTAGCATAATATAAACTTTCAAAGTTCTATTGGAAATAAGTTGTTAGTACTACTATACATTTTCAAAACAGATGCTTGTTGAGACTAAAAACCAACATGATTTCTTATAAAATTTGGTTTAACAAAAAACCTTAATTGAATTACTTTGAAGTTTTTAGAATTCCATGTTTACTAAAAATAAAAAATTCATATCAGGGAAACTTTGATGAGAAAGTTGAGGAAGGAATTTTTATGGGTTATTCACCCGATGGAAGATGTTAAAAATGTTGTAAAAATGCTTAAAAATGTTATTGGAATCATATGATTTGAAAGTAATTGAAAATCAAAACACCTTAACAAAAATTATTGAGAATGATGAGGATAAACTAGATATTTTTAATGGTAGTGAAAGTGAGTCGAAACATCCTTATAGTTGGAAAAGAAACTTTGAAATTTCATACCTTATAAAAACATGTTGAGTTTGAAAACATTATTGGAAATTATAATTCTCCTGTTTAGAATAAAAGAAATTGAGATTAGAAAAACAGACTTCACTTATCTCAAAAGTTGAACCGAAATTAGTTTCAGAATCTATTCAACACAAAGAATGGGTAGATGCTATGAATAAAGATGTTGGTCAGAGTGAGTAACTCTAAAGGGGGTGAATTGAGTTCCCAAAAAAAATTATGTTCAAGATTTTTTTAAATTAAAATCTCCTTAATTAAAATAAATTTTACAATTAACCAAAATAGCACATCGATATAAGATTTATCCTTTTAAAATATTTCTTAAAGAATGATTAATTCTAAGTTAAAATATTTTTTAGAAATACCTTAACTTTTGAAATCAATTTACTGAGACAAAAAAAATCAAAACTTTTTAATATTAATTATAAAATTAATATAATTTTTTATAGATATAATAATAATTTAGGATATATTAGTAAAACAAAATATAAAGATGTAACAGAATAAACAAGAGGTTTAGTCTTAAGGTGAGACTTAATCCCCCCCACTTGAAAATCACTTATTTCCAAGAAGATTATAATTATAATCAAATGAATCTGCAACCTGGATCAGGTAAAAAGTCAACAATAATAAGCTATCCAAGCTAAAAATCCTCTTCCATAGTTATTCATGGGAAGAAATAAATATACAGATCATAGGGGGACCTCTTCCACATACATAGTGGGAAAACAAATGTAAAGAGAAGAGAATAAAAAATATTCTCCAGGTAGGTGAAGGATACAGTATGTGTAGGATCATAGGATAACAACACACTAGTCAACATAAAACAAATAGAACAATAAGAAGATAGAAAATCTTAGTATGATGTATTCTGAGTGTTCTTAGTCCTCATATCAGCACTGGTGTCGAGTTTGAACTTTATTCTATAAGTTAGTAGCAGACAGAGGATCACAAAAAATCTATAGGTATGTTCCTGTTTGATCTATTTCAACGTCTTAAATTGATCTCAGTAAGGTATTTTGTGCTTCTGTTTCATTGGATCTTCACAGAATGTGAATCAGCAAGTTCACAGATTCGATTGTCCACTTCTATAGGATTTTTAGTAAACAACGTTGTATCATATAATTCTGCTTGGTTGGGTTTCATTCGGTTTCATTAGGTTCTAAGAGAGATAGAGATCCTTTGAATTTAAATAGGTGCATCATATCCACAATACTTGGATCAGTATTTGACAAAGTCCTGAAGACTCGATAAAATTTATCTTCATAATGAAGTAGTCATTGAACCATTCATGTTGAGATCCTCGAACTGCAACGGTAACAAGATATTGGCGGTGACTCAACATCTGGAAGTAACTCACCTCTAATGGTAACTGCTCCGATGGTATCTCCTCTGGTGGTAACTCTTCTAGTGGTAGCTCTTCTCGCGGTAATAGTGACTCAAGATTGGCGGTAGTTCATCCTTATCAGTAACAGTGACTCCCGGCTAACGGTGACTCACCATAAGACTTACTAGAATTATCAAAGAAACTATCTTATCATATAAATAGATATCAAACAATATATGAAACATTATTACTAAAATAATCATGGTTTATGATAATTAAAATAAGAGTCTCAAGCATACTCTGCACAAGGAGGTGCCAACAGAAGAGTTAGCTTAGTTTGAGAAAAATGAAACATGGGAACTTGTTCCATGGATATAAAATAAAAATGTTATCGTAACAAATTGGGTTTACAAAAACAAGTTGAAATAACATGGATAAGTTTTAAGAAACAAATTCAGGCTTGTTTGTAAAGGTTATGCATAGGTAGAAGGTGTGGATTTTTATGAAACCTTTTCCCCAATTACAAGGTTAGAAACAATCACAATGTTTCTAGCTGTGGTTTCCCACTAAGATTGAAAACTATATCAGATGGATGTAAATTTATCATTTCTCAATGGAGAAATTTAAGAAGAAGTTTACATTGAATAACCCTATGGGTTTCTACTTTATGAGGATGAAAATAAAGTTTTTAAATTGAAAAAATTATTGTATCGAATGAAATAAACTCCACATGCATGGTATTCTAATCTTGACAATTGTTTGAGAATATAGAATTTTTCTAAAGGAAAAGTTCATATCAATTTATATGTGGAAGATGTTGAATACAAAACTCAAATTATAATTTTTTATGTGGATGATATAATTTTTTTGGGGGATAGATAATATGTTTTTAAAAAAAATTCTAAATAAATGAATAAGAATTTTTAATTGTCAATGTTGGGAGAATTAACTTTCTTCCTTGGTTTTCAAGTTCAAAAAAAAGTTCTTATCTCAAGAAAAGTATTTCGGGGAGTTGTTAAAAAAGTTTGGTATAGAAGAATCTAAAAAAAATTATACTCCTATCTCTGTGACCAAAAAAAACTAGTAAAGATGAGTTTGAAAAAATTGTGAATCAAAAATACTTTTGGAACCTGATAGGAAGTCTGCTTTACCTTATAGCCTCAAGGCCTAATATTGTTAATGTTGTGACTTTTTGTGCCAGGTATCAAAGTAATCAGAAATAATCACATATATTTGTAGAAAAAATAATTCTGAGATATTTAAAAGGAAAAACTTCACATGGGTTATTATATAAAATAAATATTGAGATGAAGTTTCATGGTTATACTGATGCCAGTTGGGATGGACATTGTAATGATATAAAATCAACCTTAGGAGGAACATTTTTCTTGGGTGAATATTGTGTGAGTTTTCATAGTAAGAAACAAAGTTCAGTAACTTTTAAGTATAATTTAATCTAAATATGTTTTATCTACTCAGGATTTTACTGAAATGTTGTGGATGAAAGTTTAGCTATAATACTTGAAAGTAAAAGTTTTTAAACCATTGAATATAATTTGTAATAATCATAGTGCAATTTATCTTTCTAAAAATCTTGTCCAACATTCAAGATCAAAACACATAGATATAAAGTTTCACTTTATAAAAGAAAATTTTGATATTGGAGATGTTTTGTTGGAATATATCTCAATAAAGTATCAAATTTATGATATCTTCACAAAGGCAATGCCAAAAGAAAGTTTTGTTGAGTTGAGGTCGCAACTTCATGTTTGGTCTCCTCCAATGACTTCCTAATCATTATAAGGAAGTCCCCCATCATGATTTGGATTGTGTTGAAAAATGGGGAGAGAAATTAACAACTTTGTTAAGTTTTTACATATCTTTATTAAATTAATCTGAAGTTGTAGTTATCATAAAATGGGGGAGAGAAAAAAAAGTAAAGGGAGAGAAAAAGGAAAGTGAGAGGAAAAGATAAAAGTGGGGGGAAGTTTATATTTACATGACTGTGAAGTTTTCTTTCCACTGAGGGATAGAATTTCTTTAAAAACATTACTTCATCTAGTAGTGTGGTGTTAGGACACTCTATTTTGAAAAAGTTTGTGTTTTGGTAAAAGTAAAAAAACATGATTTGTTTATAAAATTTGAGTTGTGAAAATTTTATGAGAGTTTAAAAGGTTGTTAAAAAGTGTTGTCAACAAATCCAAAGGGGGGGATATAAGAACCTTTGTGATGTTTTTAACAAAGTTTTTTATTTTTTTACAACTAACCTTTTTGTAAAATAATGTTTTTGTTCTTCAGGATCAGACCTAGTCCATCATTATGGGAAATCAGACTCAGCTCATCAGCATGAGTCAATCAAACCGGCCAATCAGAATGAGAATTTAATGGAATCTCAAAGACTGTTGGGAATTCATCTCATGAATAATCAGTCTCAGAAGATGTTGAGTGAGACCAAAAGGTTGGGAATTAATAGAACTTACAAGTATTAAATCTGATGATTCTTTTCTAATCATGAACTTATTATAAATCATAAATAAATTATGATACAATTTGGAGTTGGTGGAAGAGAGGAGAATATGATGTAAAGTATTCTGGTTGTTTCTCATCAGTTTGAGAAACACCAGACACAGAAGGATGCAGATCATCGGTATGAGAATCATCAGTGTGATAATATCAAATGTCTAGAAGAATGATCTTGTTGAGTGAAGAATTTATAATATTGCTGAAGAGATTTTAAAGATGATATTGAAGTTAGGAGTTAGAAAGTTTTCATGCTTTCTAAACTAATTCAGATGATGATTTTCTAATATTTAAGTTCTCATAAATCATGAAACCTCTCATGATAAAATATTTTGATAAAATAGAGGAATCCTAAAGATTTTATTAGTTATAGAGATCAAGAAAAAGTTTTCATCAGAACCAGAAGTACCCACGGACATAGAAGTTTTCAAAATTCTAAATGAGTTATAGATGATGAGGTTTGAATAATTTCAAAGTGGAAGAGTGGAGTTTCTGTAATAATGAGAATTCCATCATAATGAAAATTCCATCGTTATGAGGATTCCATTGGACTGACTCTGACAAAGAAAGATTATCAAACTGACTCTAAGAAGGAAATATGATCGGACTAACTCTGAGAAGGAAATTCAATCAGACTAACTCTAAATAGGATACTCAGATCGTAATAATCAGTGCAAGATAGTCAGATCATATTGAGAAGTACAATAAATTCAGATCGTAATGCGCATAGGAAGATAGTCAAATCGTAATGAGCATAGGAATAAATTCATATCATAATGAGAAGAAGAATTTAGTAACATTAGACTGAAGATAAGGAGGTAACATTAGATTGAAGATGAAGAAGTTGTACCAGACTGAAGAAAAGTTAGTTTTTTCGAGAAGAATGTTGTCAAATAAATACTGATAAGGTTTGAAGAAGTCAAAGTTAAAGTTTAAATGCGAGTGATTTTCAGAGATTTGAATTTTTAGTAAGCAGGAAAAGTTTTTCAGTTTCCCACCTTTTCTATTCTAAGTTTTATACAAATAGAAGTTCAATACATTCTTACTTTGAAACTTTTTTACAAGTTCAAAAAAAAGCAGAGTACTGTATATTTCTTGTTAATGTTTCTTTCCAGATAGAGATCTCATTAGAATATCATACATCTATTTTTTTTACTGAACTGAGAAACATTATTTTGAGAAGATCATATTGAGTTGATCAGATATAGGAAGATCATACTAAGTTTTTAAGAAGATTTTGAGAAGTGTGGATTGTAAAATGGAATATTTTATTGATTTGATCATACTGAGTCAATCAAACTAGGTTAATTAGACTAAATTCCATCGGACTCAAGGTCATCAGGCCTAGGAACTTTTGTGGAAAAAATTAAACAAAGTAATTTTACTTTTTTTCTCAATTGTTTGTAAGAAATCGTTATAAACTGGTGGGAGTTAGTATAATATTTCCTATCGGGATATAGAAGGTGTCTAATGGGATTTGGAACAAGTTGTATTCACTTCTTCATAATAGTGAATTTCCATAGACCCACGGGAGTGGCTATAGCAAGGATGTGGGTTCTCACACTGAGGCCAAACCTTGTAAATATCGTGTTCTTTACTTTCTTTCCTATTTTTCATGCATGGGTATTTACAAAAAATATGATAAGTATATTAAATTTAACATATTGTAGGGGTTAAGTTCTAAAAAGTGTTGAAACTTATAAAAAGTGAACAATTGATTCACCCCCCCCCCCCTTCTCAGTTGTTATTTGATCCTTTGGAACATTAGGGTGCTTAGAATTTTTTAGTGTTTCTATTCCCAAAAGAACTAAAACTCAAACTAAAACAATTAAATAAGTTTTTTTCTTATGGAAAATAATAATAAATCATATAGAATAATTCACATAGAATCTAATGTCACTTTTGAATCTAGAGTTTCATATTTTTTAAGAATAAATTTTATAAATATAATTAAAATAAAATTGTTCCTCATAGCCATAGATCCAGTGTTCATCTAGTTATGATATAATGGAAGAGAATAAATATTATTCTTGAGTTGAAACTAAATATATTACAAGACCTATAAAGAAAAAACATCTATATCATGAATTCATATATTTCAAATCCTTTATTTTTTATATTGGTAGATATCAACATAATAATATTCTAAAAAAATATCTTATGGGCTAACCATAAATAATGATCTCAAGTTATATAGAGAATAATTGTCTTCAAAATATGTTTCATTCTAGAAAGAATCATTTAATGATGAAATAGATTCTATTTTGAGAAATAATATTTTCATTTTTAAAAAAATTCCAAAATATTCAAATCATATTGGTTGTAAATGTGTATTTAGAAGAATGTATGAATCCAATGATAACATTAAAGTTTTTAAAGCTAGATTAGTAATCAAAGTTTCAAAAAAAGGGATTGGTTATTTTGATACGTACACTCTTTAGTTCAAATTACGACAATAAGGATATTATTTTCCTTTAAATTCAATAAATCATTTGTGTGTTCATTAAAAAGATGTTAAAATTTTATTTTTAAATGGAAATTTAAATAAATAAATTTACATGGAATAATATAAAGATTCTAAAACTTATTTTATGAATACCATAAAGAACATTTCCAATGAAATAGTAACTAATATTTTTTGAATTCGTAGAAATATTTATAAAGAGATCACTAACTATGATGATGAAAATTAATGAATGGATAAGTCTTTAAAATAAATGGTATAGATATGTTTTAATCTCTCCAAACAAGTAGTACAAAAAAATAAAATAATTTTGGAATTTGAAGAATAATGCACCAATTTTAAAATTTGTGCCTCACTATAATTCAGGAAAGAGAATATGACAAGAAAGGGATTGAGGAGATAACCCAAAAATTAAAATAAGTAATTATTATCAAATATTATCAAATGGAGATTACTGTCAAAAGGATTAAAGATATTGAACATGTACTAAAATAAAATTGATAATCTGAAATCATATATACATTTTGTTATCATTTGATTAAGGATTTTCAATGATTTACTTAATAATGCACCTGGTATGTGTTGATTATTGTAGAAAATAGGATTTCAAGGTTTTAAGGACAAAAATGTAGAAAATGATAAAAATTGGCTATTACACGTCATGAAACCTTATTAGACGACGTGTAATATCACTTCACCACATACTGCAAGTTGTGAATCCAAGTCCTGAGGAATTTCAATTCCATATGGAAAGTTACATGATTTGAATCCTTATTACACAATGTGAACCTTCCTTACATATCATGAAGCACCAATCCACTATGTAAAGCATTCAAATCATATTTCCCTCTAGTTGAAGGAAGTTTCACAATGTGACATCCCATTACACATTGTGAAAGGAGTCAAGATTCCAAATCTTGGATGAGATTCACATGAGATATGTGCAGATTCAAAATTCATGGATAAAAACCTAGACTAGCATTACACAATGTGAATACCAATTATACATCATGTAATTTCTTGTCTATATATATAGTAGTCGCACACATGATTTAGGGGGTTGACAGTCTTGGTTTCTTTCATTTTCTCTCATTCCATTCTACTCCCTCTACTCAAAACTCAAATTTGTTCAATATTTTTCATTTTTTTACTTTAATACAAGTCATGTGAATTGATTTAGATTATGTTCTTTATCCCTTTTTTCATCATCAAAACCATTTTTCGTATATTCTTTGTTTTAAGCATTGATCATCAATGGACCTCTACTTCAAATTCTTTTCCTTGTTCCTATTTCAAGTAAGTAATCGATTTATATTTTGTTTTTATTTGAGATCTATATTGCATGTTCCTAGTTTCATGTTTGTTAATTAGTTAATATGAATCATTTCATGTTTTTAAATCATTTATTCTAAATTTCTATTGCCATATTACGTATGATTTCAATTCTTTATCTATCTGTAATTAATTCTACCATGAGTGGAAAACCCACTTAGGGTAGGGGTTGAGAGTAGGGTGTTTGAATTTAATGAATATCTAAATTCTCAACTTGGTAATCCTAAGAATAGTAATCAGGTTAAATAACAAATGTCTATCCAATTCATTCTAGTGGACCTGGCCATGAGTAGTTCGGATGAACGACCCTGACCTGATTAGAGTAGATTAAGTTAGGACCAATATCCTATGACACTTCATTCTTTAGAAGCTAGGCTCAATGTGATTAGGTTTTGGTTGCTTCCAGACCAATGAATAGATGCTTCATAAGTAGAACGAGTTGGTTTGACCATAGTCAACTAATGACCTTCTCTTGCTTCACATCTTAGATCTTATGACCATACCAAGTTAGGATAGAGATTATATTTTACCTAAAACCTTGAAATTCACCCTGGTCCCTTCTCTATATCTAATTCCAAACCTTAAGTCTTTAGCAATAGTTTTCCCAAACTGAACCAAACTCATGAGGACTCTACATATAGGAATCTAAACTATAAGTTCCTATAGCCAGCTCAATTCCTCATGGGATCAACCCTGGACTATTGTTATACTATGTCTCAGTATAAAGTGAAGTTTTAGAAACAATAAAATCTAATCTAACAACATCCTATGAAAATTAAATGATGTGTGCAGGCATGTCAAATTTTAGCGATGTTTTCAGGGACTCTTTTATTGTGTTTTTCATGGTAACCTATGGCCAAGGGCCTTGGATTACCTCTCCCTTTCATCATTTCCCTTTTCTTTTCTTTTCCCTTTTCTTGCATATGCCACTACATCCTTCTTCTTCTTGCAGCTTAGTGAATGCATTAGGGCCCTTCGACTCATTCAAGGAGCCTTTAAGAACAACAACAGTTAGCCTTCAATCCTGAAATCAAAAGGTATCTCTTTGTAAGACACCGGTCAAACATGGCCGATGAAAATAATTCAGCGAGACCCAACCCACTAAACCTTCCAAACATGAAATATTTAATTCATGGAGACTATCTGGCACATCAATAATGCACCATCATGGATTATGGATTTCCATCAATTCATGGTGCTATACTGAGTATTGTGAACCCTCTTATTCATGAACACTCCTTTGAAATAAAACTTGGACTCATTCACATGATCCAGAACATTGGCTAGTTCAGTGGGATTCAAAGCGAAGACCCTCATGAAAAATTTAGAACTTTCTGGAAGTCTACGGTACCTTTTGCAACCAAGGAGTCTCTTTTGATGTTATTAGTCTTTTTTATTTCCCTTCTATCTATGAGACCAAGCCAAGGATTGTCTTAGGATTCAATCTCTTAATTCAACCATGATTTGGGATGATCTAGCCAAGAAGTTTTTAGACAAAAGATTCCCACTAATCTGGACTTGGAAGCTACAGAATGATATAAAGAGCTTCGCTCAGATTGATGGAGAGTATAAATGGGAAGCATGGGAAAGATTCAAGTAACTAATGAGAAAATTACCTCATCGTGGAATAGACACATGGATATAGCTCCAAACATTCTACCAAGGCCTCCAACCAGCCGCACGCACAGTTGTCGATGCTTCTGCTAAGGGAGGGATGATGTTCAAGATGGCTAAAGTAGGTCAAGAACTTATGGATGAAGTATATCACAACTCTAATCTATGGAAAAGTGATCATGGACCACCATAGAATGGGATTCACCAAGTGGAAAAAATACCAGACTAGCAATGCAAGTCAAAGCACTCACAAAGAAGTTAGATTCATTCCAATTACCTACTACACCACCCACTCCAGCTCCTGTAATTGAGATGCAGTCATGTAAAATGTGTGGTGGCCCACACTTATAACAAGGCGTAAAAGTAAGAGTTGAAGAACAACAAACTCAAGATTATAATTACATCAATTACAATCAACAAAATCCACCATTCCAACAGAAGTAGTAATACTATCAGAAAAGGTCGGCTCAACAGCCACCTCAAAACAACCAGGGCTATTATCAATAGATAAGTGTTAAATTGGAACTTCATACTCAAGGACCATTAGGGTACCCACCCATGAACCCTGTGCCAAGACCATAATAACAAGAACAACAGCAACCTTTCCATCAAAGAGCACAGTAGTAGTTTCAATCAGCTCAACTGAGACCTCAGTAGAAAACTGCTCCTCTCCATAGTAACTTAGAGAACCTCCTATCTACTTTTATTCAAAAAGAAGACTAGCGAATGACTACTCAAGAGACAAATATGTAGAACCAACAAGATTCCCTACATAATCTCGAAACTTAGATGGGTCAGATCTCAAAGAATTTATCATAAATATTTTCAAGTACTCTACCTAGTAATACAGAGACATACCCAAGGGAAGAAGCTAAGGTTGTAGTTTTGTGAAGTGGAAAATCTTGAATTTTCAGAAACCATACAGAAGAGATAAAAGAAAAAGTGAGGAACCTAAGAACCACTCACCAGTAAAAGAAGAATAATTTGATAGGACTGATCAAGTAATACCCCAAGAGGTATCACCAGCTACAAACACCCAAACATCAGAGAAACCAAAAGAGCTAGTCTATGTTACTCCTCCACCATACAAGATACCTCTTCCTTTTCCAGAAATATCAAGGCAAGGAATAAAGAAGGCACAATACAAGAAGTTATTGGAAATGTTCAAGCAATTACATATCAACATACCCTTTGGATAGGCTATTTCTCATATGTCGGTTTATGCCAAATTCCTAAAAGATATGCTTTCCAATAAAAGAAAAATGGAAGATCTAGGTGTCATATCACTTAATTAATAATTCTCTATTGTTTTTCAGCAAAAAATTCCACCTAAGATGAGAGACCCCAGAATTTTTTCAATTCCATGTGCTGTTACAGAGTGTAAATTTGGAAGATCTCTGTGTGATCTCTGAGAAAGTATTAACCTTATATCGATGAGTGTATTTTGAAACTTGGGACTTCAAGAGCTCAAACCAACTCAAGTATCACTACAAATTTCAGACCAATCAGTAAATTACCCTAGAGTAATTCTTGAGGATGTATTAGTTAAAGTCAGCATGTTCATCTTCCCAGCAGACTTCCTGGTTTTAGACATAGAAGAAGATGGTGATGTCCCCATTATTTTTGGAAGACCATTCCTAGCCATAGGAAAGTCTCTAATAGTCGTAAATCAAGGGCATTTAATATTTCGAGTCAGAGAAGAATAGGTAGTCTTCAACCTCATCAAAGATACCAAACAATCAGATGATGCCTTTGATTGCAACATTATCTCTATTACCTGAGAGCGAAATGAATATATGTCCATAGAAGAAGATAGTGAGGAGTCACTCCCTAATAAAGAAGAAGAGTATTATTTTTATAAATTTAGCTTCAATGAACCTCTCATAAGGGGTGTCTTCCCACCTTTCATACCCTCAATCATTCAACCACAAACACTAGAGTTGAAGCCTCTACCTAGTACTCTTATGAATTCATAGTTAGGAGCTTAAACCTCTCTACCAGTAATCATTAACTTTAAACTATCTCGATTATAAGATGAAAAATTGGTTGAAGTCTTAAAAAGAAACAAGTATTCATTTTTTTTGGGAGTGGATGACATTAAAGGAATCGATCCTATTGAATTATCCCATAAAATCCTATTTGAGGAAGGTAAAAAACACAAATGTCAACTACAGAGGTGGCTCACACCTCCAATGAATGAAGTTATTAAAAAGGAAGTACTGAAACTTCTAGATGCTGGAATAATATTTTCAATTAATGATAGTGAGTGGGTGAGCTTGCTACAAGTGGTATCCAAGAAAGGTGGGCTCATAATGGAAAAAAACTAATGAAAATGAATTTATCTCAACACGCACCATCACTGGATGGAGATTTTGTGTGGATTACATAAATTTAAACATAGAAACTCAGAAAGATCATTTTCCCTTGCCTTTAAAGGATAAAATGCTAGAGATGCTAGCAGGACATGAATTTTTTTTTTTTTTGATGGATATTCAGGATACAATCAGATTGCGGTCGACCCAGCTGATTACTCCAAAACCACATTCACAAGTCCATTTGGTACCTTATCCTATAGGTGCATGTCAATTGTTATGTGTAATGCACTAACAACATTTCAAATATGAATGACGCGTATATTCCATGATATGGAAGATGAGTTCTTAGAAATATTCATGGATGAATTTTTAGTTTATGGAAGATCTTTCAAGGTTTTCCTAAGCAATCTTGAGTTATTTTTGCAATGTTGTGAAGAGAAATGTCTAGTTTTTAATTGGGAAAAAAGTCATTTTATGGTTCAAGGATGCATAGCCCTCAGACATAAAATTTCCAAAGAGGGCATAGAATTCAATTTCTCTAAGATAAAGGTCATCAAATATTTACCTGAACCTTCAATAGTTAAGGTTATAAGGAGTTTTCTAGGTTATATTGGATTCTAAAAGAGATTTGTAAAAGATTTTGCAAAAGTTTCCCACCCTATGACGCACCTGTTGTCAAAGGAAGTTAAATTTGAATTCACTAAAGAATGCCAGTAGGCATTCAATACTTTAAATAAAAACCTAATAGCATCCCATGTAATCATTTCACCTGATTGGGACAAGGAATTTGAATTGATGTGTGACACCAGTGACTTTACTATTGGTGTTGTTTTAGGACAATGAGTTGGTCACATCTCTTATCCTATCTACTATGCCAGCCACACGCTGAATGAATCCCAAGTCAACTACATGACTATAAAGAAAAAACTCTTAGCTATTGTGTATTATTTTGAGAAATTATGTTCCTATTTGGTTTTTTCCAAAGTGATTCTGCACACCGATCATGCTACCCTCAGGTATTTAATGAACAAAAAGGATTCTAAGCCAAGGATGATAAGGTGGATCCTCCTGCTCCAAGAATTTGATATTTTCATCAAAGATACCAAAGGCACGAAAAATGTGATCGCTGATCATCTATCTTGACTTCCTCTGCCACTCATCAAATATGATGATGATATCAACATCAAAATCAATTTTCCTAATGAATAACTTTTCAGTGAAAAGGTACAACCATGGTTTTTCAATATTATGAATTATATTTCCACAGTATTTCTACACCAAGATCTCTCCTACCAACAATAGAAAATATTTTTAGCTAAAGTGGCACACTACTACTGGGATGAACCACTCCTGTTCAAGCGGTGCGTTGATGGATTGTTGCGACGTTGCATTCTCGAGAATAAAATCCCAAATGTGATAGACATGTGTCATACATCGCCAAATGGAAGGAATCGTGGACCCGAGTGCACCGTATAAAAGATCCTACAAAGTGTACTTTTTTTCCCACGTTGCACCAAGATGCAATGGATTTCTTTCAAAGATGTGATAGGTGCCAATGAACTGACAACATTGGAAAAATAAATGCAATTCCTCAAAACCCAATCATGGAAGTAAAAATATTTGATGTATGGGTAATAGATTTCATAGGACCATTTCCCAATTCACATGGAAAGTCCTATATTCTTGTTAGCGTTGAATATGTCTCCAAATGGGTAGAAGTTGAAGCAACATCACATGACACGGAAAAAGTGTCCATGAATTTCCTTAAAAATATTGTGTTCTCAAGATTTGGATTTCCTAGATTACTTATTAGTGATCGAGGAACACACTTTACCAATCAAGATATTAAAGGACTATTGGAAAAATATGGAATATGTTATAACACAGAAACTCCCTACCACCCGCAAACAAGCGAGAAAGTTGAATTGGAGCATTGGATGATGCACTATG
This sequence comes from Viscum album, assembly GCA_963277665.1. NCBI lineage: Eukaryota > Viridiplantae > Streptophyta > Magnoliopsida > Santalales > Viscaceae > Viscum > Viscum album. Next base: position 477,800,747 of record OY728130.1, on the reverse strand, counting down.
GGCATACCACACTATGTAAAAACACCCATTGGTACCACACCATTAAAATTGGTTTATGGAAAACCTTATCATCTTCCATTTGAATTGGAGCATTGCTCATACTGGGCAATCAAGAAGCTCAATTTGGATTCTCAAAAAGATAGATAATCTCAGATGCTGTAATTGAATGAATTATAAGAAATCAGAAAATATTATTATGAAAATTCCAATATATTAAAAGAAAAAATAAATAAATGGAAAGATCAATGAATTGAAATATGCATCTTTTTCCCAGGAAATAATGTCCTTTTATTTAATTCAAGATTAAAATTGTTCTTTGGGAAGCTGAAATCTAGATGGTCCAGACCCTTTGAAGTCATTAAATTTTTCCCCTATGGGACCATTGAAATTATTAAGTAAGGTGGACTAACATTTAAATTCAATGGTCAAAGATTAAAAATCTATCAAGAACCCTTCTGTGAAGGCTGTTTCATTAGCCTAAAATTAATTTGATCCTGAAAGTTTCAATATCATGATGTTAAAAGAATCACTAACTATAATGCAACTTAGGATAGGTCACCTTAGGCTAGATTAGGTTAGAATAAGCCTTGAGAAATCTTAGGTCATGCCAGGAGATAAAGACCAGGGTTTGAACCAAAACTAAGCAAAAAATTTAAATTACACGTCGTGTAACCCTATTTCATGACATGTACTTTTTCTACCAAAATTTCATAAAACCCATCATTAAATGACGTGAAACGTCATTACACATCATATAATTCAATGAACCTATTTTTTAAAATAGGTTGTGAACCTAGGGTTCACGGCTCGACCCCCCTCCTCCCTCTCACGACCCCTCCCCTTCCCTCCCTCTCGATCGTGCATCCCGGCCCCCCTCCTCACTTCTTCTCCCCTGAAAACCCCCCTCTTCCCTTCATGACCCAACCCCCCTCCCTTCTCAACAGCTCACCCCGACCCCCCCTGTAATGGCCCAGACCCCTCCGGTCCATTACTTTGTGAAAATATGTTGTTGGAGGTGTTTCGGGAGGTCAAGGTGACTTATCCCCAACACTTTGCCAAATTTCCAGTTCTGTGAATAGTGTTTCTAGTTTTATGAACAGTATCGGTAGGTGAACAGTGTTTCTATCGGTGAGGTTCAATGAACAATGTTTCTAGAATGGTAACCTTCTAATGGTGACCTTATAACAGTAGACTTGAACAGTGTTTCCAGAACGGTAACCTTCTAACGGTGACCTTATAACGGTAGAATTGAACAGTGTTTCCAGAATGGTAACCTTCTAACGGTGACCTTATAATGGTAGACTTGAACAGTGTTTCCAGAACGGTAACCTACTAACGGTGACCTTATAACGGTGGACTTGAACAGTATTTCCAGAACGGTAACCTTCTAACGGTGACCTTATAACAGTAGACTTGAACAGTGTTTCTAGAACGATAACCTTCTAATGGTGACCTTATAACAGTAGACTTGAACATTGTTTCCAGAACGGTAACCTTCTAACGGTGACCTTATAATGGTAGACTTGAACAGTGTTTTCAGAACGGTAACCTTCTAATGGTGACCTTATAACGGTACACTTGAACAATGTTTCCAGAACGGTAACCTTCTAACGGTGACCTTATAACGGTAGACTTGAGCAGTGTTTCGAGAACGGTAACCTTCTAACGGTGACCTTATAACGGTATACTTGAACAGTGTTTCCAGAACGGTGACCTTCTAATGGTAGACTTAAACAGTGTTTCCAGAACGGTAACCTTCTAACAGTGACCTTTTCTTTCCTTTGCCAAATTTTGAGTATGTGAACAGTGTTTCCATCTTCCTACAGTTTTTCCCCATTTGACGTTTCCTTTGATGTAAAATACATTTAAAGACTTGTTTTAAGGACTCTTATGGCCGATTCAAATGCCATAAATCCTATATTAATTATTCCTAAGGTCGGGATGTATTTACTTGGTCAAACCGCGTGGGTTAATGTGATCCGTTTTTAATGGAGAATTAACTGGATCTTAAATCGTCGCCTCGTTAAATCTTCAAAAAGGAACCAGATATCATTCTCACTTGTTCTTCCTCCTTGTTCTCGGCTAAGAGACACTATAACCTTTCAATCATTCCCGGAGGAGTTTCACAATCAAATCATAATCCTCTGATTGGTTCCGCTCTATTTTGGATGCAACCGAGCTATATCGATCAATATTCGATATAAGGTATATTGTATCATCGTTCTTTTGGGGATCATATTCTCTTGTTTCTCCCTTCCATATTATACCATGTAATTTCCAAGATTCTAATGGGTTTTTCTTGGGGTTGGTTGGTACTGTCTTACCGTGGCATCCTATGGTGGATGCAGTTGTCGTGAGAGGAGGATTGTGACCCGTTGTGCTGATAAAGGATGTCAAGAACTCTTCAAGGTATGGGATTCATGGATTCTCTAATTGTATATGTGCAATCGTAGATTTATCATGATTTAGCACTTTGGATCACAATGAAATTGACCTGATTAAATACTCGAACCGTATTAAAAGAATTGGTTGATCGAATGTTGTTTCTTTGTACCGTGATAACGGTTTGCCTCATGTTTTTCTAGATAGAGTGATATCTATGTTATCGTTGATTTTTTGTTCATTCTTGATGGAAATTGATAATGAATGTAAAGCCAGAATTAATTGTTAATTAATTGGCTAAAGATAAAGAGGCGTGTAAATGAATCTGGTTGATGTCGTAGTTGTTCTAATTTGATGTTAATCAAGTTAGGGAAGTAAGCATGGTTGTTTAATTGTGACAGCTTACTGATTAGGTCTCCCGTAATTGGAACCTATGAATAAAAAATATGCTAATTCAATATGGATTAAAGAACAGATTGTGTGAGAATTTCTTAAAGGGTTCTGAGTTACCCTCTTGATTGTTAAAGGGTCAAGAGACCATTGATGTGATGTTGTGTTTTCTTTCTTCTTGTGCTGTGATGTGAGCCTGGATGGCTGTTGTGATATGTGGAGGCATGGGGACTTGTGGTTGTGGAAGTGAATGACGCCTAGGGTGGCGAGATGCATCAGCTTATACATGTGGGTGTCGGGGAGGACACCAAGGATGATGGTATGGGATGAATGTGATGGTTGGATGTTGATGGTTTTGTTTGGTTGTTTATCTGCTTTACTTTTCCCCACTGCTCAGTCAGCTGGTCTTGCTTACCCTCCTTCCGAAGGAGGCGAATACACGTGGGGTATGCCACATGCATTCCGTGTTTAGCCTCTCGAGGGAGAATGGGTCTATGCTCTTGCTATAGGCGACAAAGACTCGACAGGTAGTATATCTACTCACCGTGTTGATCCCCCTTTGTGTTTTGTAGCATAGGATGCCTTTCTAGAATGCCTGGGAATATGGTAAATTAATTCTGTAATGAAAGTTTGAATAAATGGTGATAATCCACGGGGAGGGAGATGCTGGAATTTAAAGGTGATGTGAATCTTAAAAGGAGAAGTTGATTTTTGAATGTGATGCTAATTCAGTTTAATGTGGAATTATTAATGGTTAATTAATGTTTAAAGAATTAATTAACGTACAGTGGAACTGATAAAATGATAATGGAGTAATCTAATAAATCTCTTCAAATGTTTGTAGGATACCTAGTCTTAGAAGTAGCAGCCTGGAGTCTGAGAGACGTTAGCTGCAGATGTATCTAAGACTAGGTAATGCCCATAGTATGGATGTGAGTTATACATATATTCTGTACTTTTTGTGTTTCTATATGCTACTCCACCCTGTCGGTAAGGGAAACTGACACCCTGGGGATTCTGAGCCCTGGGGGGTGTTTTCCCCAACATTCTGATGGGAGGTCGAATGGCTGACTACCCCCTTTGTCCCCACTCTCTTATCTTGGTAGATACATGTGCCAACAGGCACAACAGTTAGTTTTCCCATATATGTGTGTGGAGGGATGTAATGTATTTTGGTTATTTCACACACATATATTCTAGATATAGTATCTTATGGACTACTATAGGTGTAACGTGTATAGGTTGTGATGGCTTGAGGATCCCTACTCGGTGTATGGGCTATAATGGCTTGAGGTAGAATACATGATGTATGATACACGTTATGCGGGATGTGGTGGATCTCGGAACTTACCTGGTTACTTTTGGTTGTAAGGATGGTGTGGTGCTTCACCCAGGTGTCTGCGGGCAAGCCTTTGTGGTGCACGAGGTGCAGATTGTGGAGCTTAGCCCAGATGTCTGCGGGCAAGCCTTTGGAGAGAGATGCATAGGATGTATGTCGTTGGGGCAAATCGGAAAACCAGTGGGGAAGTAGTAGCGGGGTACCCTTGATATTCTTTACTATATACTATATTCTTATATGCGTTACTTGGTGAGAGTATCCATGGTGAGGTTGGGAACTTAGTATACCTGTTTAGGTGACGAGTTAGTTTCACTTGTTGTTCCCTGGGCTTTAGCATGCTTTCTTTACTTTTGCACAAGAGGCTTGGGGAGGATCCTACTGAGTATACTGTTATACTCACCCTATGTATATATAAACTATTTTTTAGGTCACTTGGAGCAGGTTGGAGATCAAGCTGGTTACTACTAACTTGTGGTTGGAGGAGCTATTTGGGCTTGTGGTCGCTACCGTTTTACTTTCTTTTGGGTACTTTTGGTTTTCCCTTTTAGTTGTAGTACTTTTTCATGACATTTCATATATGTACTTGGGTTTCTTTTATATTTCAGTTCTGAGTTGGAGTTGGTTGGAGTCTATTCTATCTATCTCTTCCGCATGTGTTCTCTTAAAGGGTAATGCCTCCCAATTGTGTGTTTATTATACCCTCGGTGCTAGTCGCCAACCCGGGGCCTACTGGAGGCGGGACTCAGGGGTCATTATCTTCCTTCTCACATTGCCGGCCCAGGAGGGGTACACCTTGTGGGAAGGGGGTCGTGACAGAGTGGTATCAGAGATCTGGTTGAGGGATAGGATGGAGTTTGGAGTTAGGCACAGGTGAGGATGCATGGGATGGTAGGGAAACGGTGTCATTCATGTTTATAAAGTGGGGTAAACACTGGAGACCGGAAGATACATAGGCGTTTAGGGCCCCCTATGATCTGTTGCACGGACCTTTAAGTTTACGATGGCTACTAAAAAAAGTGATACTGGTTGCAGGGTAGAGACCAAGGAAAGGATCATGCATCATTCTTCTTTGCGCCTATGTTTTAATGGGTAGACCTTGGGATAGGTTAACCTTAAATTAATAAAAGAAAACAATTAATTCATTAATGTTGAGTCTTCCAAATTCCAAGATTAGGAGCTCTAATAGTTTTTATTTTACAGGTATGGCTCCAGGTCGACGTCCTCGTCAGGTTTGCACAGAAGATGTCTAGCAGGCTGTTCCAACGGATCATCGCCGGGTAGGGGTTGACGACGATGACACTTGGAGGAAGACACTCCGAGAGTTTCAGCGCCAGAGTCTACAGAAGTAAGAGGGCTCCGTTTCAGATGCAGTCACAGAAGACTGGTTTGAGGAGGTCGAGATAGGCTTCAGTTCAACTCGTGTTTGGAAGGAACACTGGGTGTCCTTGGTTGTGACGATGCTGCGTGGAGCAGCAAGGCAGTGGTGGTTCTTATTTCTCGGGGATCTTGAGAAGTCAGCAATCTCATGGGAGGAGTTTCGAGATAGGTTTAGAGTCGAGTTTCTTTCTTTGACTACGAAGGCGTCCAGTCGCCAGGAGCTTCTTACCCTTCGACAGGGGAGCTCCAGTGTTCGAGAGTTTGGAATCCATTTCAGTAACCTTCTACGATATTCTTCAGACCTGTTACCAGATGATGAGACCAGGGTGAGGCATTTCGAGGAGGTTTTGTATCCCAAGATCCAGCACCAGGTCACCCTATTTATGATGAAGACATATCATGAGGTGCTGGTGAGGGAAGAGGTTGTTGAGAGGACTTTGGCCAGGACCGGATCGTCATGAGAGGGGAATCATCATGATTCCTCACGAAGCAGAGCTGTGGTCCAGGGTTCTCGGTTTTCAGGGCAGAAGAGTTTACGTTCACCTGGGGGTAGGTCCCAACCCTTACCATCTCGTTTCTCCAGAGGCAGAAACTCTCAGGCCTATGTAAAGGGATCAGGAACTTGTTTTTCTTGTGGTGTTCGTGGTCATCAGCAGTGGGAGTGCCTGACTTTTCAGAGCAGTCATCGTGAACTAGGCGCTCCGCTCCAGGTTCCTCCATTGATGCAGTTCCAGCCGAGGTAGCAGCAGCAGGTTTCACCAGCTTTAGATCACCAGAGGGTAGATGGAGCAGGCAGAGGACAACCCCATAAAGCTCCATATCCTCAGAGAGCAGAGTGAGTTCATGGTAGTGGTCATCATTAGGGTCAGAGAGGTCGTAGAGGAGGTCGTGGTCATCTTCATGCTCTAGAGTTTCCAGCCCCAGGCGAGCCATATGTCGTTCGAGGTACCCTTTTCTTGTTTTCTACCTTGGTGTATGTCTTGTTTTATTCAGGAGCAACACACTCCTTCATATCACCTACTCTTGTCCATGCTTTCAGACTTGAGGTAGAGAGGATTCCAGTGCCCTTGGCGTTGACTACGGCAGTTGGAGGTCGAGCCGACTTGTTTGAAGTATGTAGAGACTATGAGCTAGTGTTGGGGAAACACCGCTCTTGGGGAGATTTCCTATGTTTACGAATACAACCATATGATGTCATCCTTGGCATGGATTGGTTGTATTCGATGCAGGCTATTGTGGATTGATACAGGAAGAATTTAGTTTTATTTGATGCAGATGGAGAGAAAGTGGTGTTTGTGGGTGACTGAGATCCTCGGATGAGTCATAGACAAGTTCAATCCTTATCATCCATGATGGCTGAGATGATGCTGAGTTCTTCATAGGTTCAGCAGTTGGCACTTCCTAGGGTCGTAGAGGAGTACCCTGATGTCTTTCCAGAAGAGGTTGTAGTGTTACCCCCTCAACGAGAGATCAAGTTTGGGATCGAGCTACAGCCAGGAGCATCTCCTATCTCTATGTCTCCGTATAGGATGGCCCCTTCTGAGTTACGAGAGCTACGTATACAGCTTGATGGTCTACTGCAGTGCGGTTTTGTTCGTCCAAGTGTGTCACCGTGGGGTGCACCAGTTTTGTTGTGAAAAAGGCTGACGGCAGTTTGCGGTTGTGCGTCGATTAACGTCGATTAAACAAAGTGACAATAAAGAACCGTTATCCTCTCCCGCGGATTGATGATTTATTCGATCAACTGAAGGGTGCAAGTTGGTTCTCAAAGATTGACTTGCGGTCAGGATATCATCAGATGTGTGTAAAGGATGAGGATATCCCGAAGACTGCTTTACGTTGTCGTCATGGGCATTATGAGTTTGTTGTAATTCCATTCGGCGTGACGAATTCTCCAGCTATTTTCATGGGGTTGATGAATGCTGTGTTCCGTGAATTCTTGGACAAGTTTGTTTTGGTTTTCATCGACGACATCCTTGTGTACTCCACATCTGAAGAGGAGCATGCAGAGCATCTAAGAGCTGTTTTAGGAGTTCTTCGCCAACATGAGTTGTTTGGGAAGTTTTCGAAGTGTGAGTTTTGGGCTCGAGAAGTTCGTTTCTTGGGGCATGTTGTGTCCCAACAGGGAGTAGCTGTGGATCCGTCAAAGATGGAAGCAGTGGTGTCTTGGGCAGCCCTCAAGACCGTGTCAGAGGTGCGAAGTTTACTTGGTCTTACAGGCTATTATATGAGGTTTGTAGCCAATTTCTCCTGAGTTGTGACTCCTCTGACATCTTTGACCAGGAAGTATCAAGCATTCATATGGACTGATCAGTTTCAGGAAGCTTTCGAGTATCTGAAGGAGAAGTTAGTATGTGCTCCAGTCCTTTGTCTTCCATCAGAGGGAGTCCAGTTTGATGTTATCTGTGATGCTTCACATCTGGGGCTAGGCTATGTTCTCATGCAGCAGAGGTCAGTTGTTTCTTATGGGTCTCGGCAGTTGCGTCCCCATGAACGCAACTATTCCACCCATGATCTTGAGTTGGCAGTCATGGTGTTTGCTCTGAAGTTGTGGAGACATTACCTCATTGGTGAGCACTTTGTGGTTTTCACCGATCATAAGAGTTTGAGGTATGTTTTATCCCAATGTGACTTGAACTTGAGGCAGTGTCGGTGGATGGATTTATTGTAGGAATACGACTTTGAAATATCGTATACACCTGGAAAAGGGAATATTGTAGCTGATGCACTGAGCCTAAAGTCACGTAATGATGTTGTGCGTGAATTTGGTGATTCCTAGAGAGTAATGGAGGAACTGTCAGCTTTGAATCTTGATATGAAAGAGGTTGGAGGTAGAGGTTGTCTTTTCCAGATGACGGTTCAGTCATCCCTGATGCAGAAGGTGGAAGAGTCTCATTTGGGTGATCTAGAGGTGGAAGTTTGGAGAGACAGAGTTGTTTGTGGTGAGTCCCCTGATGGTTGGTCGGAGGATGAACAACACCGAGTGTTGTATCATGGCAGGATTTTTGTTCCCTTGGCGATGTGAAATATGGTTCTCCGAGAGTTCCATAGTTCTCCCTTGGCAGTACATCCTGGTGTGACAAAGATGTACCAATCCTTGAGGAGTCAGTTTTGGTGGTCGGGGCTGAAGCATGCGGTTGCAGAGTGTGTGTCTCGATGTTTAGTCTGCCAGAAGGTGAAGGTCGAACACTGTGTTCCTGGTGGTCTTCTCCAGCAATTAGAGATTCCTCAGTGGAAGTGGGAGGACATATCAATGGACTTTGTTACAGGTTTACCTCGAGCTCCAAGAGGACATGATGCTATATGGGTGGTAGTGGATTGTTTAAAAAAATCGTCCCACTTCATAGCGATCAAGGAGTCGATCTCAGTGGAAGTTTTGTCGAGGCAGTATCTAGAGGAGGTGGTGAGACTTCATGAAGTACCTAGGACGATCATTTCTGATCGAGATCCTCGTTTTACCTCCAGGGTGTGGAGAGGTCTCCAGCATGCTTTTGGCTCTCAACTGTGCCTTAGCACTGCTTTTCATCCTCAAATGGATGGTCAGATAGAGCGAACCGTCCAGACTCTTGAAGACATGTTGTGCTCTTGTGTTCTTGATTTTGGAGGTTCATGGATGAAGCACTTACCCTTGGTAGAGTTCGCTTATAATAATAATTTTCACTCTACCATCGGTATGGCGCCGTTTGAAGCCTTGTATGGCCGGCCATGCCATTCTCTGTTGTGCTGGACTGGGGTCAGAGAGTCAGCAATTCTCGGACCAGAACTAGTGCAGAATACAAAAGAGATGGTTTAGGTGATTCGTGAGAGCATGAAGACAGCGCAAGATCGTCAGAAATCATATGATGATCAAAGAAGGAGACCCTTAGAGTTTAATGTTGGGGATCATGTGTTTCTGAAGGTGACTCCCCGTTGTGGGTAGCGAAGGTTTGGTTGTGGAAGTAAGCTTTATCCCCAGTTTGTTGGGCCTTTTGAGGTGTTATCTCATGTTGGAGTTGTGGCGTATCGAGTAGCACTTCCCCCTCAGATGAGTTGGATACATGATGTTTTCCATGTATCACAGCTTCGTTGTTATCTTCATAATGAATCTCATGTTATCGATTGGGGAGAGATCGATATTGATGATGATGCAACCTTCGAGGAGCGACCTGTGGAGATCCAAGACTGCAAGGAGAAGGTTTTGTGTTGGAGTTCTATCCCCTTAGTTCATGTCTTTTGGCGACATGGTGTCATGGAAGAGAGTACCTGGGAGCGTGAGTCACAGATACGTGCTCAGTACCCAGAGTTGTTTAATGTTTAACTCCTTTCATGTAATGATGTTTCCTTTGTGGTTATACCTTTCATGTTTTATTTATGTACCTTTTATGTGATGTTATGATTGAATTGTTTGGATATGGATTGTTTGTTCCCATACTCTCAGATGTCATAGTTTTGTTCCAGCTTTCGAACAACTCATGGTGGTTTTCCCCTGAGAGGTATCTTATGGGGTGGTTGTTCGAACCCCTCTTTTCTTCTGGGTTGGTTTTTAATTCTCAAGGACGAGAATGTTTTGAGAGGTATCTAATGCAATGGCTCGGACCTCTCCGGTCTATTACTTTGTGAAAATGTGGTGTTGGAGGTGTTCCGGGAGGTCAAGGTGACTTATCCCCAACACTTTGCCAAATTTCCAATTCTGTGAACAGTGTTTCCAGTTTTTTGAACAGTATCAGTAGGTGAACAATGTTTCTATCGGTGAGATTCAGTGAACAGTGTTTCTAGAATGGTAACCTTCTAGCAGTGACCTTATAACGGTAGACTTGAAAAGTGTTTCCAGAACGGTAACCTTCTAACGGTGACCTTATAACGGTAGACTTGAACAGTGTTTCCAGAACGGTAACCTTCTAACGGTGACCTTATAACGGTAGACTTGAACAGTGTTTCTAGAACGGTAACCTACAAATGGTGACCTTATAACGGTGGACTTGAATAGTGTTTCCAGAACGGTAACCTTCTAATGGTGACCTTATAACGGTAGACTTGAACAGTGTTTCCAAAACGGTAACCTTCTAACGGTGACCTTCTAACGGTAGACTTGAACAGTGTTTCCAGAACGGTAACCTTCTAACGGTGACCTTATAACGATAGACTTGAACAGCGTTTCCAGAACGGTAACCTTCTAACGGTGACCTTATAACGGTAGACCTGAATAGTTTTTCCAGAATGGTAACCTTCTAACGGTGACCTTATAATGGTAGACTTGAACAGTGTTTCTAGAACAGTAACCTTCTAACGGTGACCTTATAACGGTAGACTTGAACAGTGTTTCCAGAATGGTAACCTTCTAACGGTGACCTTCTAAGGGTAGAATTGAATAGTGTTTCCAAAATGGTAACCTTCTAACGGTGACCTTTTCTTTCCTTTTCCAAATTTTGAGTATGTGAACAGTGTTTCTAGCTTCCTACAGTTTTTCCCTATTTGACGTTTCCTTTGACATAAAATACATTTAAAGCCTTGTTTTAAGGACTCTTATGGCCGATTAAAATGCCATAAATCCTATATTAATTATTCCTAAGGTCGGGATGTATTTACTTGGTCAAACCACGTGGGTTAATGTGATCCGTTTTTAATGGAGAATTAACCGGATCTTAAACCGTCGCCTCGTTAAATCTTCAAAAAGGAACCAAATATAATTCTCCCGTGTTCTTCATCCTTTTTCTAGACTAAGAGACACTAGAACCTTTCAATCATTCCCATAGGAGTTTCACAATCAAATCCTAATCCTCTAATTGGTTCTGCTCTATTTTGGATGCAACTGAGCTGTATCGATCAATATTCGATATAAGGTATGTTGTATCATCGTTCTTTTGTGGATCATCTTCTCTTGTTTCTCCCTTCCATATTATACCATGTAATTTCCAAGATTCTAATGGGTTTTTCTTGGGGTTGGTTGGTACTGTCGTACAGTGGCATCCTCTGGTGGATGCAGTTGTCGTGAGAGGAGGATTGTGACCCGTTGTGCTGATAAAGGACGTCAATAACTCTTCGAGGTAGGGGATTCATGGCTTCTCTAATTGTATATGTGCAATCATAGAATTATCATGATTTATCCCTTTGGATCACAATGAAATTGACCTGATTAAATACTCGAACCAGATTAAAAGAATTGGTTGATTGCATGTTGTTGCTTTGTACCGTGATAACGGTTTGCCTCATGTTTTTGTAGATAGAGTGATATCTATGTTTTCATTGATTTGTTGTTCGTTCTTGATGGAAATTTATAATGAACGTAAAGCCAAAATTAATTGTTAATTAATTGGCTAAAGATAAAGAGGCATGTAAATGATTCTGGTTGATGTCGTAGTTGTTCTAATTTGATGTTAATAAAGTTAGGGAAGTAAGCATGGTTGTTTAATTATGATAGCTTACTGATTAGGTCTCCCGTAATTGGAACCTACGAATGAAAAAATCTGCTAATTCAATACAGATTAAAGAACAGATTGTGTGAGAATTTCTTAAAGGGTTCTGAGTTACCCTCTTGATTGTTAAAGGGTCAAGAGACCATTGATGTGATGTTGTGTTTTCTTACTGCTTGTGTTGTGATGTGAGCCTGGATGGATGTTCTGATATGTGGAGGCATGGGGACTTGTGGCTGTGGCAGTGAATAACACCTAGGGTGGTGAGATGCATCAGCTTATACATGTGGGTGTCAGGGAGGACACCAAGGATGATGGTATGGGATGAATGTGATGGATGGATGTTGGTGGTTTTGTTTGGTTGTTTATCTGCTTTACTTTTCCCCACTGCTCAGGCAGCTGGTCTTGCTTACCCTCCTTCCAAAGGAGGAGAAGACTCACGGGGTATGCCACGTGCTTTCCGTGTTTAGCCACTTGAGGGAGAATGGGTCTATGCTCTTTCTATAGGCGGCAAGGACTCGATGGGTAGTATATCCACTCACCGTGTTGAGCCCCCTTTGTGTTTAGTAACATAGGATTCCTTTCTAGAATTCCTAGGAATATGGGAAAGTAATTCTATAATGAAAGTTTGATTAAATGGTGATAATCCACGGGGAGGGAGATACTGGAATTTAAAGGTGATGTGAATCTTAAGAGGAGCAGTTGATTTTTGAATGTGATACTAATTCAATTTAATGTGGAATTGTTCATGGTTAATTAATGTTTAAAGAATTAATTAACGTACAGTGGAACTGATAAAATGATAATGGAGTAATCTAATAAATCTCTTCAAATGTTTGTAGGATATCTATTCTTAAAGTAGCATTCTGGAGTCTGAGAGACGTTAGCTGCAGATGTATCTAAGACTAGGTAATGCCCATAGTGTGGATGTGAGTTATACATATATTATGTACTTTTTGTGTTTCTATACACTACTCCACCCTGTCGTTAAGGGAAACTGACACCCCGGGGATTCTGAGCCCTGGGGGTGTTTTCCCCAACATTCTAATGGGAGGTCGAATGGCTGACTACCCCCTTTGGCCCCGCTCTCTTCTCTTGGTAGATACATGTTCCAACAGGCACAACAGTTAGTTTCCCCATATATGTGTGTAGAGGGCTGTAATGTCTTGTGGTTATTTCACACACATATATTCTGGATATAGTATCCTATGGACTACTATAGGTGTAACGTGTATAGGTTGTGATGGCTTGAGGATCCCTACTCGGTGTATGGGCTATAATGGCTTGAGGTATAATATCCGATGTATGATACACGTTATGTGGGTTGTGGTGGCTCCCGGAACTTACCTGGTTACTTTTGGTTGTGAGGATGGTGTGGTGCTTCGCCCAGGTGTCTGCGGGCAAGCCTTTGGAGAGAGATGCACAGGACGTATGTCGTTGGGGAAAAGCGGCAAACCAGTGGGGAAGTAGTAGCGGGGTAACCTTGATATTCTTTACTATATGTTATATTCTTGTATGCGTTACTTGGTGAGAGTAGCCATGGTGAGGTTGGGAACTTAGTATACCTGTTTAGGTGACGAGTTAGTTTCACTTATTGTTCCCTGGTCTTTAGCATGATTTATTTACTTTTGCATGAGAGGCTTGGGGAGAATCCTACTGAGTATACTTTTATACTCACCCTATGTATATATAAACTGTTTTTCAGGTCACTTAGAGTAGGTTGGAGATCAAGCTGGTCACTACTAGCTTGTGGTTGGAGGAGCTGTTCGGGCTTGTGGTCGCTACCGTTTTACTTTCTTTTGGGTACTTTTGGTTTTCTCTTTCTGTTGTATTACTTTTCCATGACATTTCATATATGTACTTGGGTTTCTTTTATATTTAGGTTCTGAGTTGTAGTTGGTTGGAGTCTATTCTATCTCTCTCTTCCGCATGTGTTCTCTTAAAGGGTAATGCCTCCCAATTGTGTGTTTATTATACCCTCGGTGCTAGTCGCCAACCCGGGGCCTACTGGAGGCGGGACTCGGGGGTCATTATCTTCCTTCTCACATTACCGGCCCAGGAGGGGTACACCTTGTGGGAAGGGGGTCGTGACACCCCCCCTCCCTTCATGACCATGAAACAATTCCCCCCCCCCCCCATCCCTTCTTCCCTTTCAGCCTAAACTGACCCCCCCCCCCCACCACCACCACCACCACCATCCTCTTAATCATCTACACCCCTCCTCCCTACTCTTGGAATGGAATGGACAAAAATCATGTGCCCTAAACCTATAGAGTCAACGTAGGATCACGATGATCCACTGTCAGTGAAGCATCCACGAGGCGTTGTACCTCTTGCACCCTCACCACCTCAGGTAGCATCTCCCCCTCCTCCCGCTATATCCCATGTCGAACCCAATGCTCAAGACGACTCCCAATCCAACTACAATGAATCGTATAGGGAGGAAAACCCATATTTTAACCTCATCCTTCATTTCTCCAACCCCAAGAATTATGTCACCCTCAACCGGTAGCAGGAAAATCCAATGAGGATGAGAAAAACCCTTTATATGGTCATTCCTTCCCACCTTCATATCAGCGATAAGATCCTCCACCTCCTTAACCATCTACATATTTATTACATTATTGAGGTATATGAGGAGATGTATTGTAACACCCAATACTTTTATGAGAAATATTTTGTTTTTATGTTATATAAATCATCAAAGGAATCTTTCACTACACACAACACTTGCTTGGATTGCTTTACACGCAATCACGACCTTCCTCGATAGTTTGCGTCGTACGCAATACCGAGTTTCACTAAAAAAAAATATTATATTAAAACTAGCTGTTATGAATAGTATTAACTGAATTTTGAATTTTATAACATTTTAATTCAACTTATACATTTTCTAGAATGAGGTATAAAATCAAAATCAGTTTTTTTTTATAAAAGAAGTATTTTTCAAAAAATGCAGTTTTGCCGCCTTTTGATGGCGCACCCACATTAAATCTAGTTTTTAACATGTTTATAAGTTCAATTTGACAAAATAAAATTATTATTTTGAATCAGGGTATAAAAATTTACTTTGGATAAATTTTTGATATTTTTCTGATAACTTTCATATTTTGATGAATAGTAAAAATATGCTAATTTTTAATTAAAAACAACTTTTTTCATTGAGATAATTTATATGGATAAATTATAATATTGAATGGTTTTAAAGTATAAATATAATATATTTTTACCATTTAATATAATGTATGTCATTAGCATTAATTTCACATTGAATTCATAGGTAAAAACATTTCAATCTTTGGCAATGTTTTAACTTCTAAAACCCGTTTTCTTAACAACGGGATTTATTTTAAATTAATTACTGCAACTTATATATTTTGAATTTTAAAAAATGGATTCCATATTCAGAATCAGTGGGTCCAAATTATGTTAATAGGCTACTTTTTATTTTTTGGCATTATGAATAGTAACTACGGTAAATTTTATTTACCATAGTTAAAGGTAAATCGGGTAATTAAGGGTAAATATAAGATTATAAAATTACCCTAACACCTGAAAAAATCCTATTGTATGACTAAAAGTCGACCCATATCACCTAAGGGTCGGATTAGATTCATTTAATGGACTTTTGTCCATGAAAATAATTTAATTATTATTAAAACCAAAGAATGTGACAACATGTCACTTTCTTAAATCTTATAAGTATAATAGTTTTAATTTGGTGATAAACTTAATGAAACTTCGAACATGAATAGTCTCCAGAAAGCTAATACAATTATCTATATCATAGGAATTTATTTAGAATTTTTAGGGATTAAATAATTATCATTAATTATGACACAATAGTGATGTTGAAATTATTTTATTAATTAAAATATCAAATAAATTGTTTTAAAAATATTAAAATAAATATTATATGAACTATTTAATGTGCTACACTAATTTTATAGATACATATGAAATTTTATGAATCTATTAAAGCTTTTAGTTCAAACATATCTTCTGTATATATTTTATTTAAATTCAAATAAATTAATAGTGTCAAAATTTACACTATTGTTATTTTATAAAAATAACATATTATAAAAATGTTTAAAAATCACAAAAATATTTAAAAATTATAAATTAAAATTTATATGGTCTACAATGTCATAAAGTGTCAAATTATGGAAAATTCACAACACATATGTAATTATTTATAATAATTTAAAATTTAGAATATTATTACCACAAATAAAATTAAATTGATAAATAAGGATAAATCAAGTTGATAATGTTTAAAATAAATTCCTAACATGTCTAAATTTTATTGGTTGCTGATATTACAACCCTATATAATCTAACCTTCGTATATGAGTCATTTTGGAAGTTTTTAAGTGGGGTTTGGATTTAATATAAACTAATATTTCTTATATTTCCAAAGGTGCCCCTCTCCTCCCTTATAAAAGGGAAACTCCTCCCTCTCTTCTTCACACCAATTTGAGCCTTTAAGCTCGGCCAACCCCTGATCATTTCACTTCCACACTTCCTTAGAAACCTACTAGAGGTACTGGTCTTATCAAAAGACCAACTCTAGTGCCTTAAGAGAAAGTTTAAAGGAGGCACTTCGAGAAAGAGGTAATACCTTCTACCGTTTTCTTCAAGTTCCATTCTTCTTATACTCCCTCTTATTTAGTTGTTTCATTATGAGGTAATAACATCAGTATCACTCATATACTGATATGTTATTATAAATATGAAACAACCCTATTTCACCTCTTATCCATCCTACGGAAAATGAAATCACCGCGCGTGCGTACGTGCGGAATACCGTCTCCACGCCGTGGTGTAATCTATTTTCCACCACCACCTTACTTGGATGGGTATAAGGGTGAAAGTAATGAATATATATGATTATTTTAAAGTGGTATTGATTCTGAAATAGTATACATACACTCCAATACAATTCCACGATCATGGGAACGATATCATCACTCGTGCGTACGTACGGAATACCGTCTCCACGATGTGATGCGATTCGTTCTACATGATCTTCATTGAATAATGATTATATAAATGAATTGAATGAATGAATATGATATATATTACACTAATACCATTCTGTAAATGAGGTATCTATAACCTAAAGAGAATAATAAGAATTTATTCGACAAACACGCATAAGAACAAAAAGTAATAAACACCCGAATAACAAGTAGTAATGAAATATTACTAATAAGAAGATAAGAATATAACCATATATGATATCATAACAATAAGTATGATTTTGTAATAAGTAAATAACATTATTTAAATCATTATACAGGAGGTTCGGACACTTATGAAGCAAATCGAACCTAAGGTAAGGGAAAATCTCGCAATCTCAATTTTTATCCGAGATTGTTTATACTTCAGAATTTACTAGGGTGTATTTTATCATCCACATCCATGTTTCCTCAATATGTAATATTGTTCCATCCACCTAAAATTGTTTAAATCCAATTTTACCCTTCAGTGAGTTTTTAGTAAAAGATATGAAAGTAATCTTTTGTCGTTTTTCGTACGAGGTACTTTTTGACTTTTCTGACAAAAGTACGAGAAGAATGTTTTTTTAACTTATACGACATGAATGTATTTTTAAAACATTATTTCCAAGAAGCTTACTTTACAAGTTTTCAAGTTTATTTTTAATCAACTTCTTTTAGTTTAAAATTTTATGACATGTTAAAGAAAGGAAAATGTTTTTGAAGTAGAAAGGATATTTTCCTCAAGAATAGAGTTCAAGTGCTTTATCAAAATTATTTTCCATCTAAGATAATATAGGGTTCTGTTTCTATCCCTATTATTACATTGATTTGATTATGTTGTGATGGAATTATTTTTATGAATTCCTTTATCTTATATGAATTGTTTTATGATGTCATGTTGTTTAAGAATCCCATTTTTACTACATGGGTTATGCAATGATGTATGATTTATGATTTTGTGGCACACATAAGAATGGTATCATTATGAGATGGGTGGTACCTATATCTCCCTCCAATTCATTGGGTAACGATTTTATATCTCATGAGATAGACATGGCTGGAACGGCAGGTTATACTGGTTCAGTGAAACAGGACTGAAACGAGGAGTGAACTCGGTTCAGAAATGGACTTTGTCCACTAAGATAGTCTTGGCAATGAGTCTTGATTAATAAGAAATGATTCTCAATGATTATGTGTGTATTCCACAAAGTTTCATGTTTTAAGTTATGATTATTGGGATTACATTTCACTTCCATGATTTATCCCATGTTATGAAATTATGATCTCTTTTACAGGGTAAGATTTCCAAAATGTTATTTTTTTATTTTGATATGATTGATATTTCTTTTGTTTACCCTTACTGAGCATTTGAGATCACCCTTTTGTATGTTTTATTTCCCCGGGTCAGGAAGAAGGTTATTAAGTAAGATATGCCAAAAGGGACTATAGATATGATGAAATAAATGGCAGACAGTGTAGACACTTTATGAACCAGTTGTTTATGTTTCCCAGTTTCTAAAGACACTATACCTATACGGTCCTTTCATGGTTTTGTTATATGTTGTAATAAGTGTGATTCAATTTTGAAGTAATAACATTGTATGTAAAGTATGGGTCATTATAGTTGGTATCAGAGGAAAGGTATAGTCAACCTTTGGAAACTAGGATGTGAAAGCCTTAGTAAGAACCCTAAGGATAAGTCTAAGCATAGAACACAATCTTAGTGTTTTAAAAATGGCCATGAATAACCTAGGATAAGACCTTAAGTGTGAAATTTTGTTCTTGATTATGTGGTTTTCCTATTATAATTAGTGTTACTCACACTATTCTTTTTGGTTTTAGTCAATGGATGGAACCCGAAGGAACCGTGTTAATGCGGAATGCGACGGGCAATGCAATGATTGTCCCCCTGAGCAACCAAACGTTATGGGAGCTGGAATGCAAAATCTTTTAGCCATGCTCACACAACTTTCTCAAGCTATGAATCATGCAGGACTTCCAAACGAGCAAAGGAAGGAGCAACATTCTGTTGAATCCTTCATGAGGCAGCGTTCACCTTCTTTCAGCGGGTCTACTGATCCATTAGTTGCTGAACAATGGATTAGTACTACTGAAAAGATATTTTCAGTTCTTCAATGTTCTGAACATGATAAAGTCATCCTAGCAGTGTATCATTTGGAAGGAGATGTTGATCAATGGTGGAATATTATTAAGAATACGAGGCAAAGGGATGAAATTGATTCCATGGAATGGGACGAGTTCAAGAACTTATTTTTAAATAATTACTTACCTCGTATTCTCTGAACAAAGACGTAGAAAGAGTTTCTTGAACTGAATCAAAAGGATGATGAATCTTTTGGTACCTATGAAGAAAATTTTACAAGACTTGCAAGGTACGCCTCTGGTATTATTATCCAACCGGAGAGTAAGATCGATCGATTCTTTAGTGGCTTAAAACCAAGTCTTCGAAGGGTGTTAGCCATAAGGGACTTCAATAGCTACGAGGAAATCATTCGATGTGCTCTCAAAGTCGAGATGGAGATTGGAGTAACCCATCAGTCATATGGGTTTGATAAGAAGAGGAAAATGGAATTCAAAGGAAAATCTAAAGAGCACACTGAAAAGAAGATGAGCTTTCCCTTATGATCAAAGTGTGGAAAGAAACATGGAGGGAGTTGTCTTAAAGGGACAAGTAAATGTTTCAAATGTGGAAAGGAAGGTCATCAGGCATTTGAATGCCGCAATGATGGGAAGAAGATGTCTAATGATTCAAACAAAGGAAGGGACACACAGAATGAACCTACTACACTTCAATGTTTCAAGTGCAAGGAGATGGGGAATTATGCCAATAAATTCCCTAATCCAAGGGTTGTTGATGATGATCAACATCAACAAAATCTTAAGGCTAAAGACAAAGGAAAGTCACATGAAATTTCTATCAGCGATGTGGAGTATGATAACGATGTGGTGAAAGGTACACTTACCATCCACTCTAAAGTATCAAATGTTTTATTTGATTCTAGATCCACCCACTCTTTTATTTATGAAGATTTTTCTAAGGGTATCACCGTATTACCTCAACAATTAGATGTTGAGTTAGTTGTGACAACACCTAATGGCACAACAGTCGCATCAAAAGTTTATAATTCTTCCCCGATTGAAGTTTGTGGGAAAGTGCTTCCTGCAAATCTTGTGATCCTTCCTATAGTGGAATTTGATGTGATTCTTGGCATGGATTGGCTTTCTCTATATGGAGATCATATCAATTTCCAAAGAAGGTAAGTCACATTTCATATTCTAGATCAATCTATGATCGTCTATCGATGCAAGGATGAACATAACCTTCCACTGGAAATTTCTTCTATCTTATGGGTCTTGATTCCACTGAATGAAGGTTATTTATCTCAAATGGTTGGTGAGAAACTCATGATTAAGAATATACCCATTTTACGGGAGTTTGATGATGTCTTTCCAGAGGAATTGTCGGGTCTTCCACCAAATCGTGAATTTGAGTTTTCAATAGAACTCGTACCGGGTGCTTTGCCTATTTCAAAGACACCTTATAGAATGTCCCCAATTGAGTTGCAGGAATTGAAGAAGCAAATCCAAGAGAATCTTGATAAGGGATTCATATGCCCTAGTGCGTCACCTTGGGGAGCACCTATTCTATTTGTTAAGAAGAAATATGGATCAATGAGACTCTGTATTGATTATCGAGAACTTAACAAGATCACTATCAAGAACAAATATCCTCCCCCATGCATTGATGACTTATTTGACCAACTACGCGGAGCTCAATACTTTTCCAAGATTGATCTTCATTCAGGGTATCATCAATTAAGGTTCAAAATGGAGGATATACCAAATACGGCTTTCCGTACAAGGTATGGACACTATGAATTTATAGTGATTCCATTTGGTCTTACTAATTCCTCTGCTATCTTCATGGATCTGATGAATAGAGTCTTTAGAGACTACCTTGATCAATTTGTGGTAGTCTTTATAGACGATATTCTTGTATATTAAAAGAGCAAGGAAGAACATGAAGATCACTTGAGAATTATATTGAAGACCCTGAGAAAGGAGAATCTTTATGCCAAATTTACCAAGTGTGAATTTTGGCTTCAAAAAGTTGCATTTTTGGGTCACATAATCTCAAAAGAGGGGATATTTGTGGATCCAGCAAAAACAGAGGTTATCGAAAGATGGTCGAGACCAACAACAGTAACTGAGATCCGAAGTTTTCTTGGTTTGGATGGATATTATCGACGTTTTGTGAAAGATTTTTCACGATTATCTAATCCACTCACCAGGTTGACTCGGAAAGGAGTTAAGTTTGTTTGGACGGAGGAATGTGAAGAGAATTTCAAGGAGTTGAAAAGAAGGTTATCCAGTGCACCTGTGCTCACACTGCCTTGTAGTGGAGAAAGGTTTGTGATCTATAGTGATGCATCCAATAAGGGATTGGGGTGTGTTTTTATACAAAATGATATGGTGATAGCTTATGCCTCACGACAGTTGAAAATACATGAGCAAAATTACCCAACTCATGATTTGGAGTTATTTGCGGTAATCTTTGCATTAAAGATTTAGAGGCATTATCTTTATGGAGAAAGGTGTGACATTTATACTGATCATAAAAGTTTAAAGTATATTTTCACACAAAAGGATCTGAATATGCGCCAAAGAAGATGGTTGGAGCTGATTAAGGATTACGACTACTCAATTCATTACCACCCTGGGAAATCAAACAAGGTGGCGGATGCATTAAGTCGACAAGACCATGCTAGCTTATCCATGATGAGGATCACAAAAGATCCTATATTTATGGATTTACAAAGGATGGATCTTGGAATTATAATGGAAGGGGAAAATCGTATCTTTCTCAAATGAATTTTCAACCATCTATACATGTGAAGATTTAAATAGGCACAGAAATAAGATGTAGAGTTACAAAAGAAGGTGAGAAATGTTCCTGAATTCAACCTTGATTGTGATGGGATAATAAAGTTCAGGAATCGGGTTTGTGTTCCTCCCATCCCCGAATTAAAGAAGGAGCTGCTGGATGAGGCTCATAGTTCTTCATTCTCTATTCATCCTGGAAGCACGAAGATGTATAGGGACCTGAAAGAGTACTTCTGGTGGGATGGCATGAAAAGAGATGTTGTTGAATATGTCTCTCGATGCTTGGTTTGTCAGCAAGTTAAAGCTGAGAGACAGAAGTCTAAGGGGATGTTACAACCATTACCCATACCCGAATGGAAATGGGAAAACATCACTATGGACTTTGTCACAGGACTTCCTAAAACATCCAAAGGCAATAATGCTATCTGGGTCATATTTGACCGTCTTACAAAGTCTGCACACTTCATTGCTATTAGAGAAGATTTCTCTCTGGATCAGCTTGCCAGGATATATGTAAAGGAAGTGGTAAGATTGCATGGAGTACCACTTTCTATTATATCTGATCAGGATCCGAGATTTACCTTGAAGTTCTGGCGAAGTCTTCAGCATACTCTGGATACAAAGTTGAGTTTCAGCACTGCTTATCATCCTCAGACAGACGGTCAGTCTGAGAGAACAATTCAAACTCTAGAAGATATGTTGAGAGCTTGCTCTATGGATTTCAAAGGTGGTTGGGATCAACACCTACCTTTTGTGGAATTTTCTTATAATAATAGCTTTCACTCCAGTATTCAAATGGCTCCTTATGAAACTCTCTATGGAAAGAAATGCAGGACTCCAACTTGCTGGGATGAAGTTGGGGAAAGAAAGCTATTAGGACCTGATCTCGTTGATGAAATGGCAGAAAAGGTCAGATCTATTCAACAACACATAAGAGCAGCTCAGAGTCGACAGAAAATTTATGCCGACAACCGAAGAAAAGACCTATAGTTTGAAGTGGGTGATAAAGTGTTCTTACGAATATCTCCCTGGAAGAGGGTCATGAGATTTGGAAAGAAGGGGAAGTTGAGCCCTAGATATATCGGTTCTTTTGAAATACTGGATTGTGTTGGGAAGGTAGCTTACCGATTGGTGCTTCCACTGAATCTCTCTCAAGTACACGATGTGTTCCATGTATCACTCCTGAGAAAGTACATACTTGATCCTTCACATGTACTTAGCTCAGAAGTTGTACCGCTGGAGAAAGATCTTTCTTATGAAGAACAGCCGATAAAGATTCTAGATCGTAGCGGAAAAGTCCTACGAAACAAGACCACTCTCTTGGTGAAAGTTTTATGGAGGAACTACCAATTAGAAGAAGCTACATGGGAACTTGAGGATATGATGAGGGAGAGGTGTCCTCATCTGTTTGTTACAAAATGAAGAATTTCGAGGGCAAAATTCATTTTAAGGGGGGTAGAATGTAACACCTGAGACTTTTATGAGAAATATTTTGTTTTTATGTCATATAAATCATCAAAGGAATCTTTCACTACACACAACACTTTCTTGGATTGCTTTACACGCAATCACGACCTTCCTCGATAGCTTGCGTCGTACGCAATACCGAGTTTCACTAAAAAACAATATGCTATTAAAACTAGCCGTTATGAATAGTATTAACTGAATTTTGAATTTTATAACATTTTAATTCAACTTATACATTTTCTAGAATTAGGTATAAAAGAAAACTCAGTTTTTTTTTATAAAAGAAGTATTTTTCAAAAAATGCAGTTTTGCCGCCTTTTGATGGCGCACCCACATTAAATCTAGTTTTTGACATGTTTATAAGTTCAATTTGACAAAATAAAATTCTTCTTTTGAATCAGGGTATAAAAATTTACTTTGGATAAATTTTTGATATTTTTCTGATAACTTTCATATTTTGATGAATAGTAAAAATACGCTAATTTTTAATTAAAAACAACTTTTTTCATTGAGATAATTTATATGGATAAATTATAATATTGAATGGTTTTAAAGTATAAATAGAATATATTTTTACCATTTAATATAATGTATGTCATTAGCATTAATTTCACATTGAATTCATAGGTAAAAACATTTCAATCTTTGGCAATGTTTTAACTTCTAAAACCCATTTTCTTAACAACGGGATTTATTTTAAATTAATTACTACAACTTATATGTTTTTAATTTTGAAAAATGGATTCCATATTCAGAATAAGTGGGTCCAAATTATGTTAATAGGCTACTTTTTATTTTTTGGCATTATGAATAGTAATTACGGTAAATTTTATTTACCATAGTTAAAGGTAAATCGGGTAATTAAGGGTAAATATAAGATTATAAAACTACCCTAACACCTGCCAAAATCCTATTGGATGACTAAAAGTAGACCCATATCACCTAAGGGTCGAATTAGATTCATTTAATGGACTTTTTTCCATGAAAATAATTTAATTATTATTAAAACCAAAGAATGTGACAACATGTCACTTTCTTAAATATTATAAGTATAATAATTTTAATTTGGTGATAAACTTAATGAAACTTAGAACATTAATAGTCTACAGAAATCTAATATAATTATCTACATCATAGGAATTTATTTAGAATTTTTAGGGATTAAATAAATATCATTAATTACGACACAATAGTGATGTTGAAATTATTTTATTAATTAAAATATCAAATAAATTGTTTTAAAAATATTAAGATAAATATTATATGAACTATTTAATGTGATACACTAATTTTCTAGATACATATGACATTTTATGAATCTATTAAATCTTTTAGTTCGAACATATCTTCTGTATATATTTTATTTAAATTCAAATAAATGAATAGTGTCAAAATTGACACTATTGTTATTTTATAAAAATAACATATTATAAAATTGTTTAAAAATCACAAAAATATTTAAAAATTATAAATTAAAATTTATATGGTCTACAATGTCATAAAGTGTCAAATTATGGAAAATTCACAACACATATGTAATTATTTATAATAATTTAAAATTTAGAATATTATTACCACAAATAAAATTAAATTGATAAATAAGGATAAATCAAGTTGATAATGTTTAAAATAAATTCCTAACATGTCTAAATTTTATTGGTTGCTGATATTACAACCCTATATCATCTAACCTTCGTATATGAGTCATTTTGGAAGTTTTTAAGTGGGGTTTGGATTTAATATAAACTAATATTTCTTATATTTCCAAAGGTGCCCCTCTCCTCCCTTATAAAAGGGAAACTCCTCCCTCTCTTCTTCACACCAATTTGAGCCTTTAAGCTCGGCCAACCCCTGATCATTTCACTTCCACACTACCTTAGAAACCTACTAGAGGTACTGGTCTTATCAAAAGACCAACTCTAGTGCCTTAAGAGAAAGTTTAAAGGAGGCACTTCGAGAAAGAGGTAATACCTTCTACCGTTTTCTTCAAGTTCCATTCTTCTTCTACTCCCTCTTCTTTAGTTGTTTCATTATGAGGTAATAAAATCAGTATCACTCATATAATGATATATTATTATAAATATAAAACAACCTTATTTTACCTCTTATCCATCCTACAGAAAACGAAATCACCACGCGTGCGTACGTACGGAATACCGTCTCCACGCCGTGGTGTAATCTATTTTCCACCACCACCTTACTTGGATGGGTATAAGGGTGAAAGTAATGAATATATATGATTATTGTAAAGTGTTATTGATTCTGAAATAGTATGCATACAGTCCAATACAATTCCACGATCATGGGAACGATATCATCGCTCGTGCGTACGTACGGAATACCGTCTCCACGATGTGATGTGATTCGTTCTACATGATCTTAATTGCATAATGATTATATAAATTAATTAAATTAATGAATATGATATATATTACACTAATACCATTCTGGAAATGAGGTATCTATAACCTAAATAGAAGAATAAAAATTTATTCGACAAACACGCATAAAAACAAAAAGTAATAAACACCCAAATAACAAGTAGTAATGAAATATTACTAATAAGAAGCTAAGAATATAACCATATATGATATAATAACAATAATTATGATTCTGGAATAAGTCAATAACATTATTTAAATCATTATACAGGAGGTTCTGACACTTATGAAGCAAATCGGACCTAAGGTAAGGGAAAATCTCGCAATCTCAATTTTTATCCGAGATTGTTTATACTTCAGAATTTACTGGGGTGTATTTTATCATCCACATCCATGTTTCCTCAATATGAAATATTGTTCCATCCACCTATAATTTTTTAAATCCAATTTTACCCTTCGGTGAGTTTTTAGTAAAATATATGAAAGGAATCTTTTGTCGTTTTTCGTACGAGGTACTTTTTGACTTTTCCGACAAAAGTACGAGAAGAATGTTTTTTTTAACTTATACGGCATGAATGGATTTTTAAAAAATTATTTCCAAGAATCTTCCTTTACAAGTTTTCAAGTTTATTTTTAATCAACTTCTTTTAGTTTAAAATTTTATGACATGTTAAAGAAAGGAAAATGTTTTTGAAGTAGAAATGATATTTTCCTCAAGAATGGAGTTCAAGTGCTTTATCAAAATTATTTTCCATCTAAGATAATATAGGGTTCTATTTCTATCCCTATTATTAAATTGATTTGATTATGTTGTGATGGAATTATTTTTATGAATTCCTTTATCTTATATGAATTGTTTTATGATGTCATGTTGTTTAAGAATCCCATTTTTACTACATGGGTTATGCAATGATGTATGATTTATGATTTTGTGGCACACATAAGAATGGTATCATTATGAGATGGGTGGGACCTATATCTCCCTCCAATTCATTGGGTAAAGATTTTATATCTCATGAGATAGACATGGATGGAACGGCAGGTTATACCGGTTCAGTGAAACAGGACTGAAATGAGGAGTGAACTCGGTTCAGAAATGGACTTTGTCCCCTAAGATAGTCTTGGAAATGAGTCTTGACTAATAAGAAATGATTCTCAATGATTATGTGTGTATGCCACAAAGTTTCATGTTTTAAGTTATGATTATTGGGATTACATTTCACTTCCATGATTTATCCCATGTTATGAAATTATGATCTCTTTTGCAGGGTAAGATTTCCAAATTGTTATGTTTTTATTTTGATGTGATTGATATTTCTTTTGTTTACCCTTACTGAGCATTTGAGCTCACCCTTTTGTATGTTTTCTTTCCCCAAATCAGGAAGAAGGTTATTAAGTAAGATATGTCAAAAGGGACTATAGATATGATGAAATAAATGGGAGACAGTGTAGACGCTTTATGAACCATTTGTTTAAGTTTCCTAGTTTCTAAAGACACTATAACTATACAGTACGTTCATGGTTTTGTTATATGTTGTAATAAGTGTGCTTCAATTTTGAAGTAATAACAATGTATGTAAAGTATGGGTCGTTATATGTATCAGGATTTGTTCTTGGAGTTTCTCTTTACATTCGAGGTTGTAGTGGACAGCATTCGCTTCAGACTTGGAGGCTGGCCTCATGAGCTTTCATTTTCCGAATTCAAGATAGGAATCGGCATTTATACAGAGAAGTTTTCTGTGTCTAAAATATTTCCAACCCTCCAGATCAATCATCTGGGGTCTTATTCAAGGTGGATTTGTCAGATGATCACCTGAGATGCTCAGATGGTGCATGATCCCAGGATTACCAAATCCATATAGCTATGTAGCCCAGCACTTAGGATCCTTTATCAATCCTTGACTCATGCATGGTATGCCAAGGTAGAATATCATGGAAGTGTGATCCAAGTAGACATCCTCATCTTAGAAGCATCCATGGGAAGAATTTATGTCAACATGGATGCTCTCGAGCTCATGCTCATAGGAGCAGAGGTGCTTTTTATGGGAGGTTTCTTCATTACCCACCTGTCCCACCATCTTAGAGTGTTTGAATCCACCCTTCCACTCACATACCTTGGACCAATGGAGTCCATCGATTTTATGATGTTTCAAATGATGAAACTCCCGGTTAGTGAGGATGACACTTACCGGTGGGCACCAGAAGTCCATGAGGCAGTTGACGAGGCACCGGGAGATCATGCAGTAGAACCTACACCTACTCCACCCACCACTTCACCTCCAAACCCTACTGCCCATATCTCTGCCTCTCCCACCACCAAATCCACTACTACTCCACCCAACCATCCCTCCCCGAAAGATTTTCGGTCCATGCAGCTTTGAATCTTAGGGAATCTAAGATTTATCTCCTAGGATCTACAAATTCCCTTTGTAGAGGTATCCCATTTCACCACCCCTCTGCCACCTTCAGCACCTGCAGCATCTTATCCACCACCGGTGCCTTTCGCCCCCTCCTCTTCTACCACCCCTACCCCACCCACAGCCTAGGCCAACCTTCCCTCAGAGCTTTCCGACCCTGCAGCCCAAGAGGAGTACCTTATAGAGCAAGCTCGGTGGGGAAAGGGACTGGACACTTCCACATCCACCAAGGTTCCATTTGTAGATCCATCTACCAGACACATGGCCCCCCTAAGGATTGACACCTCCCCACCACCTAATCCAGAGAATCTTTACAACACCACGACACTTCCCTCAGTATCTCACCCACCATCCCCTTTTTCCATCACTACCACTGACCAGGAAAGATAGATAAATCCACCCTATGATCATTAATGGACACTCAATGAGCTTTTTGACTCTGTTGTCTTGTATTAGTTGACCACCATACCCATCTCTGTTTTAGTCATATGTATTAGGTCTTGTTTATTTTCTTTGTAGTCTATTTTTTCCTTCATTTTGAATTGTTACACTTTTCTTATTTATGGGAAATAGATTTTTCTAAATTTTACTTGGATTATTTTTCACATATTTAAAATATTATAGTAGTCATGTCTATCTCCTCTATTTTTTCTATGGTTGTCAATGAAAATTTACCACCATCTGTTCTGGTTCAAAGAGTGACTCAACATGTGGCTGAGATCGAGTGTCAGCTTCAGGAGCTCTCATTAGAGATGCTCAGTAGCCACCACCACAAGCACAGATACCCTTCCTTCCACATTAAATCCATGCTCACTATTCTCATGAATTCATCAATCCTACCAAAATACCCGGAGAGCTATAGGATACTTCCACAAGTAATTGCATATGATAGAGGAGACAATAAGCTGATGGATGAAATGACCGAATACTTCATTACATTCGTCTAGATGATGACGTCATTTGTTATCACTTTATGGAAGGCAATCCATATTTTATTTGTTTTCTCATTTGATTCTTTGTGTTGTTTGTATTTATAGAGACTTTTTCTTTTTTTCATGATATACTAAAAGATTTATTATAAAAACCTTCCTGCATTTAAATAAAACCTATTTTTATTACTCATCATATTGTACATCTGCCTATTTTACTACTTACCAATGTTTCAAACCCATGGACTAATGCTTTATATAGTGTAGGATTTTTATTTTAACCCATTTAGCAGGTAGCCCAATTCCAAAAAAAATCTCAAGACAGCCCAATTCCCCCCATGGCATGCCACTTCAATTCCCTCAGTCTTTAAGTGTTCAATTTCTATTTCATTTATCTAAGAATAATCTTCCATAACCCTCACATAGTACTTCCACAGACAGTGTGGACACTATCTCATTCTAAGTGTGGGGGATTTTTTCATGAGTTTTACTTTCAATATACTTGAATTTTTGTCCAATATCATTCTTCTAGGAGAAATTTTTCATTTGGAAGCATGATTTAAACATGAAACTCATTATACCAATTTAAATAAAAGAAAGAGTTAAGATGGAAATTGTTGGAATCCATGTTTTGCACCTATTTAGACTTTTAGAATAATTACTAATCTTGGTAATTTAATTCAAATTCAACATTTTTAAAATTATTATTAATTTAATTATTACTTGGTTTCATACCCTTAGTGATTGCTAGTTCTTTATCTATTCTCATTCCTAAGAGGATTTTAAGACTTAAATTGCATAATATTTTCTGAACATATTTCTTGAGAGATACCTGGGACAGTAAAACTATCAGAACTTGCATTGAGATCTTATTGAGGCTATGAATGAACAAATAAAATTTTAAAATGATTGAGGTGATCTTTTTTTAGCTACTTTTTTCTGAGACCCAACTTACATCTTTCCTTCATTAAGCTCATAGTTTTCTTGAATGACCTTATAGGATATAGCTATTTCAAGCCAATTATCCCTTCCTACCATGATCTTTTTATAATGCATGGCTTTACTTTGAATAAGTGTTGGGGAATTTTTCATCCAACATGGGATGATTCTACCGTGGAGATGTATTGTGTTTCATACTAGATAGATTGATTATGATCCATGTGTACTTTGTATTATTTCACATCTATCTCATTCCTTTGAAAAATATAAAAAGAAATGAAAAATATTTGTGTTATGTGCTAGGAAGGTAAAAACCCACTATTTCTAGACCGATGAATCCCATGAAGGATCGTATGTGGTTAGGGGGGTGGATGTGAGATCTGGCCTAGACATGAATTTTGAAAAATACAAATGCAAAATAAATAGAAAGGAACAGGATACCCTTTTTTCACTCATTTGATATATATACATGGATCCAACTTGAGATGTTGGGAGCATGGAATTTATTAGTTATGGAAGATTCCTTTCATTACACTTGTCATGACATTCATAAATTATACTACCAGATCCTACCCTCTTTTTTAGCTTATTTTTCACTGTTTACCTACCTACCCACACATAAGAGTCATTAGAACCTATTTTATAAGCCCTCATGATTTTTTTTTGTATTTGTATTTACGAAGTAGAGTTGATAGAACCAATGTAGGCCTATGGTTAGGAGCATGTAATTAGGGTATGAGAATAGCTCCAGTTTCATTTCACCCTGAGTGATGAGAGAAAATTCATTGTGATTTAAATTGAAAATGGGTATAGAGTTCAAGGAACAGTTAAGAAATTGTTGTTTAAGGATTGAGAATTTGTTTAAAGAACTGAGCTATGAGGCATGATTTATTTTCTATGCAGGGATGATTCTGGGGAAAGTCCTTTTCTACTTACACTAAGTTTTATTTTCCTGGATATAATGAATGTTTCTTGCTTTAAAAATTGATTAACTTTTTGAAATCCATGTTGATTTATTTTTTCTTGAGGATAAGAAATTGTTCAAGTATAGAGGAATTTGATAAGTTGAAATCATATATACATTTTTTTGTCATTTAATTAATGAATTTCAATGATTTACTTGATAATTCACCTGGTATGTGTTGATTATTGCAGGAAATAGGCTTTCAAGTTTCAAAGGACAAAAATGAAAAAAAGGGATCAAAATTGGATATTACATGTCATGAAACCTCATTACACAACATGTAATATCATTTCACCACATGCTGCAAGCCGTGAAGCCAAGTTGTGAAGAATTTCAATTCCCCATGGCAAGTTACACGATGTGAATCCTTATTAAACGGAGTGAACCTTCCTTACATGGAATGAATCACCAGTACATGATGTAAATCATTCAAATAATATTTCCCTCTAGCCGAAGGAAGTTTCACAACGTGACATCCTGTTACACATCGTGAAAGGATTCAAGATTCCAAATATCGGATGAGATTTGTGCAAGATACATGCAGATTCAAAATTCAGGGAGAAAACCCTGAATTAGAATTACATGATGTGAATACCAATTACATGTTGTGTAATTTCCCATATATATATAAAGAAGTTGCACATAGGATTCAGGGGGTTGACAATCTTTGTTTCTTTCATTCTTCTCTTGTTCCCTTCTACTCCCTCTACCCCAAACTTGAATTTCTTAAATATTTTTCATTGTTTTACTTTAATAAAAGTTGTTTGGATTGATTTTGACAACATTATTCAACCCTTTTTTCATATTCAAAACTGTTATTCATGTCGTTTCGAGCATCGATCATCAATGGACCTCTACTTTATATTGTTTTTCTTGTTCTTATTTCAAGTAAGTAATTGATTGAAATTGTGTTTTGATTCAAGGTCTATATTTCTTATTCCTAGTTTCATGTTCGTTAATTGGTTAATCTGAATAATTTCATGTTTTTCAATAATTTAATCTCAATTCATATTGGCATGTTAAGAATGATTTCTAATCTTTATCTATCTACAATTAATTCTACCATGAGTGGATAAACCACTTAGGGTATGGGTTGAGAGTAGGGGTATCTGAGTTTTATGAATCTCTAAATTCTAAACTTGGTAATCCTAAGAATAGTAATCAGGTTAAACAAAAAATGTATATCCAATTCATTCGAGCGACCCTGACACAGGTAGTTCAGATGAACGAACCTGACATGATTGGAGTATATTATGCTAGGACCAATAACCTATGACACTTCTTACCTTAGAAGCTAAGCTTAATGCGCTTAGGTTTTGGTTACTTCCAGACTAAGGAATAGCCACCTCCTAAGTAGAACTAGTTGGTTGACTATAGTTAACTAGATACCTTTTCTTTCTTTGCATCCTAGATTGTAGGACCATACCAAGTTAGGATAGAGATTATATTTTACCTGAAACCCCAAAATGGACCCTAATCCCTTCTTTATCTCTGATTCCAAACCTTAAGTCTTTAGCAATAGTTTTCCTAAACTAAACCAAATTCATGAGGACTCCTATATATAAGGTTCTAAACCATAAGTTCCTATATCCAGCTCAATTCCCTGTGGGATTGACCCCAGACTATTTCTATACTATGTCTCAGTATCAAGTGAAGTTTGAGAAAAAATCAAATATAATTTGACTGTAGCCTGTGTGAATTAAACGACATGTGCGGGAGCATCAAAAATAGAGAAATGCATGAAGATAAAATTAAAAATATAAGGATATATTTTTAAGTCAAAATAAAAATAGAAGAGAATAAGAAAATCATTATAAATATGAAATGATTTAAAATTTCTACTATATTGGAAATTTTGGAATCAATACAATCAGTGTCTTCTCAAAAAGTAAAAAAGAATGATCATACCCCACAATATTCCATGGAGGATTATTATAGTGAAAGAACTCTGTCTGGGGGAATGAAAATCCCCATATCATCTAATCATCCAGATATATCTACATCAAAATGGATATCTACCATCTATTTTTTAATATACTTTTTATGCTAAAATTATTTTCACGTGCACTGCATGTTTTAAATGTAAATTATTGAATAACTAATTGATAAAAACTTATGAATGGTCCTCCACTATATCCAAGGTGGTTGGTAGAAAGTGTATAACTATTTTTTCCCAAATAAATCCCAACCAATCGATATATTCACTTGAAAATTGCAAGCTTCTAGTTCTTGAAAAACTAGATATCATGTGGTTCAAAATAATAAACCATGGTTTATGAGTCATTTCATTTTCTATAATAAATTTTTGATATAGTACATTGGATATTTTTTACAATTTATGATTTATAAAGGTACAATGGAAGGCTATTTTTAGGTGGAAAATGTCTCAAATGAAGAAACATCCATGGATATTGAACACGCATATGCTAAACTCAATTAAAGTTGAAATGATTAGAAATATATGTGTTATTTGCAATGGAAGCAGTCACAGCGAAGAGGCATGCAGGTAAAAATAATTCAATCATGAAAATAGTTATGGATGATTAATGGAAAGAGATAATGAACAAAAAACGCAAAAAGATATTTCCAAACAAGCAAAACGAGTGAGGAGAAGGATAAAAATTAACAAACCTTGATTTAAGCTTTGATTCATCCATGAGAAATAGAGATGTCGTGCATGAAATCCTGGATTTGTTTGAGCCTTGGATTATTCGAGTCTTGATTCATTCGAGACTTGGATTCAGCCCTTGGATTCGTTTGAGACTTGATTTGAGGTTGGATTCATCGAGGAGCGAAGGTGGGAGGTTAGTTCCACAAATATATTGAGAAATTGCGACAGATTCAGTCCTGATTGGGGTTATTAAATAGATCAGGGACAATTTTATCAACGCTTCTAAAAAAGTGATGATAAAAGGAATCTTTATCATTGTTGTTTTAACAGTAATAAATATTCCTTTATTAGTGCTATTTTAGCGCTGATAAAACTCTATCTTTATTAACGCTAAAGAAGCACTGATAAAGGATTTATAATTATAATTATAAATAAAAAATTAAAATATATTTATATATTTATATATTTATTTATTATAATTTTATAATTATTTAAATATATAATTATTTATTTATAATTGTTTCATAGTTCCTTGAAACATGTGTTATAGTTTAAGAATCACTGCTTCGAGGCGATTTTCCTTAGATTTATTCATGGAACTAGAAACATCCAATAGTTCTTTATCCAAAAGGGACCTACTTTCCAAAGGCAGGTGTTCGTTAAGTTTGAACTTTACGATACTTAAGAACATGCATTGGTCGAGAGGATGGGAGGTCAGACTCATCACACCCTTTTAAGGGGAATTATTGTCTACTCTGGGACTCTCTTTATAAATTTAAGATATTTTCATGAATCCTTATTAATTAACCAAGTATAACATAGGTTTCCCTTGTAATTTGCAATCACTTGTTAACATGTGTAAAATTTAGAATCGTCCATATGTATTCAAGGTTCTCCATAAATGGTATCCTCTCATATAATATTTAAATATTCTTTTAATCATAGTTATGAAGATACTGGTTTTTAAGCCACTCAGTGGGGCACTCTGGAATTTATTGTCATCCAGGGAGATGAAGGTTTGTTTTGATATTGGGATCATACCCATAAAATAGGCTAAATGTTTATCATTGTGAAAGGAATCGGAACCCTCATAGTTCGGTGCCGCTTAATGGGACACGTTATACCTTTTAAGGTCAAGTGATAAGGACCTAACCGTACAGTTTAATGTCATGTTGTAAGGACATCTAAGTGAAAGGTGCTTAGTCAAAGTTTGGTGTGGGACTTATGCTGAAGCATCCCAAGGAACTTGGAAAGGATATGGGTTTCCAAGTAAGATTAGACCCTATTGGGAATATGGCCCAGGAAGAACAGGGTTGAATTGAAGTATTGAGTTTGAACCTCAAGGAGGCTTCCTACGTATCCCATGTGGATGGGAATCAAAGCCCACGTAGTTTGATGAGTCTCATAGGAGAGTATAGTCCTTTGAGATAAATGAGTTTGGGCTTACTTTCTGAAAATCATGTCTTGGTGATTTAGGGGTTTAATTTGGGGATTATTCCTAAGGAGGATGCCTAGATTAAGGGAATTGGAGTTGGATTCTTGAAGAGGATATCCAGTGAGCTCAGTCCCTAAGAAGGCTTCCTAAATATCCCAATTATGATGGGAATCAGATTTTTTGTAGTTCATTCATTATGTTGGGGATTATGCATAAGAGATTCCCATTGGAGGGGACATGATTGGGTAAACCCTTTTGTAAGGGAACCCTTTTGAGCCTGGGCCTTCAAGAAGGCGTCCTATGTATCCTAGTTTGATCAGGAATTAGAGTTCTCATATTTCAGACTGGATTGTGCAAATGTTGTGATCATGAAAAATCTCTAAGACCATGTGAGTCATTCTCATTGTGAGAAACTAGAGGATGTCAAAAATTCAACAAAGGAATCCACACTTTTCCTCCTTCGCTGGTGGAATAGGGCACGCCTACAGCGGCGATGGTGGACGAGGGCGAGGTAACTGGGGAAGAGGGAGAGGCGATGAACCTTCCCTCTATTCACTTTACATTGGAAAAGGGTCCAATGTAAGAAATGGGTAAAGGTGAAGGAAGTAGAGAGGAGCAAGACTACAACATCCTGGTTGAAAGGTTAGGGGCTTACACTAGGATGGATGCCCTTGTGGATCTCAGTAGTGGAGGGAGACTTATCCTTTTCTTGCATGGAAATGCAAGTGTGAACCGTACCTTCCCTACCAGAGACCTGAGGTTCTGGGTCTTAGAGACGAAAAGGGGAGGACAAAACCCAAACCCTAATCCTCCAAACCGGGAACTTCCCAACACTATTCATGGAAGAAAGGTCCATGTGACTGCAGATATACAAACCCACAGATACTCCATGAATCCTAACCCCATTGTGAAAAAAATATGGGAAACCTATGACTGCAGATATACAAACCCAAATAGGAGACACGCTGATGTGTCTTTCCCAAAGGTTTGATAAGTTATGAGGTTTTGGTGAAGGTCTCAACAGAATCCCTTTTAGACAAAGGATCCAATGAAGAAAAATCCTTACCATGAATGTCTTTGAAGATGGATTAATGGATTGTAGACTGAAGAGAGTAGGTGAATCAAAGAGGGTCGCCCAAGTAGGTAATGGCACGCAAATATGGGAACACAAGTAGGCTTAGGAGACCTAATGTTCACTTAAGTGATGAACAACCTAGATGTTAATACTTGGGCGAGACCTGACTCAAGCCTTCAAGAGTATTCACAGGTATTCCCAAAAGTGGGGAGCTCAAGTTCCTGTGAGAGGAATAGGTGGCATGAAAGTGTTTCTGATTTAGGAAGGTTGGGTGCTTTAGGTGCGCAAGTATTATGGATTTCAAACACTAAAAGGACTTAAGTCTTATGATCCTCCTTCAATTCCTTTTCTTTAGGTGTTAAATAACTACCTTGAAAGTTTCTAAAGTCTTGGGTGAAGCACTAAGGCGACCAGAGTAGTAATTAGGCTTCAGGAAAATTCTTCCGTACAAATGAAGTCCCCAAGGGTATATTTATAGGAAAAAATAGGACCCTAGGCGAAAGGATATCGGGCACGCAAGTACCTTGCGTGCTGATGGTGTTTTGGATAGACTGTGGTGATCCAATTTTCAATCCTTTTCAAACCTTGATTTTCTTCATGTGTTTTCTATTCTTTTTTCTAAGGTATTTCCCATTATCATTTTTTAGAATCTGTGACAGAATGGAGTGTCAACAAAATCCCCCCCTCAGAATTGGATCTGGAATGAAAAGAGGATCCTATACTGAGGTAAAGTAATAAACAAGAAAAAAGAGGGTATTGTGGTGTGCATGTTGCAGCATGCAAGGTAAATGGGCGTTCAAGTTGGTAGCGCGTAGGATTCTGGCGCGCAAGGTGTCGTGCATCGCTTATATATATCGGCTTCACATCTGAGAAAATTCTCCCGAATTCCAGAAATCCAGCTCTCAGTGCGCAAGTTTTTTCGCTCAGATGCTCCTGTTCAGTAGCGCTTCTGCTGTATGTTTTTTCTTTTTATGCTAGAACTAGGGCTCCACACTTGAACACCAATTTTATACTTGCACGCCAAGTTTCATACTTGCGTGCCTTAATGCCTTTTTCAATTTTTCTCAGTTCTTTTTTCAAAACATCAAAAATGAACTTAATTTAAAGATGATTTTTGATCTCTTTTGTAGGTTCAATGGCTCCAAAAAGAATCAGAATTGCTGATGAATTAGCTAGTAAGAGGATTGATGACATGATGAACATTTTCAGTCATGACTAATTTGACATCTGTGACACCACACTCCTAGACTTGGAAAAATATCTGAAGAAATATCATTTAAATTTTCCCTGGAGCATTTATTTTCCTTTGTATAGTTATGGTCATCTGCAGGATGTCAAAATTCTAGACCTGAAGAACTATATTCCATTTTCTTGACTTCAAGACTATACCAACTTCTTGTCTTCCAATGTTTCTGTTGGGGGCTCATATTCTAATGATGGGATAGCAGAGAAGGCTCATATCATGCGTCATAGCCTATGTGCTCTAGATTTGAAATCACACACACCCGAGCTGCAACCACACTATTATTCTTCTATCTTTCTAGATTCTTAGAAAAATCAATCAAAAGGATGGAAGAAAGGTTAGGATTCCCGCCCAAGAGGGGGTGTAAA
Organism: Viscum album; assembly: GCA_963277665.1. Classification (NCBI taxonomy): domain Eukaryota; kingdom Viridiplantae; phylum Streptophyta; class Magnoliopsida; order Santalales; family Viscaceae; genus Viscum; species Viscum album. Next base: position 477,763,130 of record OY728130.1, on the reverse strand, counting down.
ACCTACATGGATGTGGTCATATTGGGTATGCATGACATGCGCGGAATTTACAGATGACTTAAAAAGTGTTGGGATTTATGAGGCTGTATGGGTTGGGAAAACCTATGTGTATAGGAATGACAATTTTGTGCTAGAGTTACTAAGACGATTGAGTCCAGAAACTAACTATTTACACTTTACATATGGAGAAGTAGGCATCAGTTTGTGGGATGTCTACAAGATATCTAGAGCTCCGATCCTTGGAGATATGTACGATGAGTTTATTCCCCCCAAGGTGACATGGAATGACTCAGAGAAGACACCATCCTTGGTTCGTGAGTTGATGAAAATATTTTATAAACTCGTGAATGAAACCACCATGAAATCCCACACAAGAAGGGATATTCATCCAAAGAGTGGATGAAAATATTCCTGGTAAAGAAGAAGGAAAAATTTCTCACCTGCACTCATCTGACCAGTTGTCCAAAGGCAGAGAAGAGAGGTACACCTAACACTTTTTGGCCAACATTAGAGAAAGGAGAGTTTGAAAATTGGGGATATGAAGTCAATTCCAAAATTCCTGTGAAGACACATCTGTAAGGTTTCCTGTCCATGTGTCTTAGCATGTATTTATTACCAGTCTGAGATTCCAAAGGAGGAGTGAGGCCAGGAACTTTTGTTATCATGGCCAAGCTGGCTGAGAGAAGGATGGTAGGGTTTACCACTCATGTTTTGGAAAATATTCATAAGAGCTTACAACATATTTATAGATGGAAGTCTCCTTTTAGAATAGAGGGACCATTTTAGGTGTTCTAGGGGTGGATCGCCACTCATTTCAGGACTTATGTTGTGCAAATTGGGGTACATGTCTTTGGAAGTTCTTTCTGACCATCTGTTTAGGATTTCTATGGTATTTCACCTTTATATTTGAATGTTTATGATATCAAGGGAAGGTTGAGTATGCATAAGGAATTTCATCGCTTACCTTATGGAAATCCTCTTATGGGAAAATTCACTGATGATGGGACAGCCAGTTTAGAGCTAAGAGCATACATGCTAGCTTACAGAGATGGCGTATTGGCCACCAAGATTGATGGAGAAATCATATGTGAGGCCTATTCTCCTTATATATTTGTGTGTAAATTCAAATTTCTACAAAAAAATTATTTTATACCCCCTATGCATGCCATATTAGAGCAACATCTGATGGTTTCCCGACAACTATGGTTACTAACATCTGTGGAGAAGACTGGGGAAATATTTAGTTTACTTGTCGTTGATGCAATAAGCAGATTGACTGTCTAGTATGCTGAAAATTTGGTCACATCGTACCCTGAAGGGGTATTAAACCATTTTGTCCCTCGAGTGGGGATAAAGAGAGGTAGTAGGAAGGAACCCCTTCATTTGGAAGGTAATTCTTCGTCATCAGGGGCTGACTCACTAGATTCAGAGGGTGGAGATGACAAGGCTCTAAATTCACTAAAGCGACCTCATGCAAGATATAATTCACCCATCAGAGTTAAGAGAGCCACCCCATCGATCCCTACTGAGGTTGTACCAAGGTGATCTAGTTTACATAATTATGATGAGTGAAAATTCCCATTTTCTCATCCCCCGTCTATGACTGTGGGAATTAGGAAGAAATTTAAATCCAAGACTACAGGATCCTCTTCACAGCCCTCTGGCATATAATCTGAATATATATGATTGGAGGTTATTCAAACATAGAAAAGAATATATTGTGATGTTGAAACCACATGGATAGATCTATCTACATGTCTGCATATTCTAGGAATAGGGTATCTACAGGAATCTTCTGATATTATGTTTAAGAAAAATCCTGATGAAGTGAGAACTTACGTCTGAGTGCTGGAAATGCTCATATACGCAACCGACGAATCAATTCCCACCACGAAGTGGGTGAAGGAAATGATAGATCGTGGTACTAATGAAGGAATTAATCTTTCATTAGATGAATAATGGTGTGAATTTGTGGATCCTGAAGATGTAAGTTTCCTTTTTCTCGCACTATTTTCTTCTTTTCAATTCGAATTTAGTCAAAGCATTGTTACTCATGGGAAATATCATCTTAACTTGCAACTGACTAAAGGAAAATCGAATGAAGTTTCATCACCATGATATAGCCCTGGCGGAATTTCTCTTGGAGCTACTAGATCACCCCATGAATCAGGAGAAATATCTCCAAGCCAGCAGGCCATGGAGGAAGAGATAGAAAGGGTATTGCAATCTCCAATACCTGTTTTTGGAGATGATGATGCAAGTCCTCCTAAGAAGGTGAAGAAACAAAAGCATCAAAGAAAGAAGAACATGGTTAAACGCTTTTTAAGTAGTGGTAAGACTTCCTGATAACATGAATTTTATCCTTATTCATGAAAAAGTGTTTAAACTTCTTGGAATTATAGGAGATTCTTCTGTTTCTTATCTAAAAGAAAATACTGATAAGCTTTGAGGAACTATGGAGGGTGCTCCTGAATAGGCATAAATTCCTGCTAACCTGGTGGTTCCTGAAGAGGCATTAAGGCCAAAGGAACTGACATTTGTTCCCAGCATTTCTCCTGTTCTTGTTATCAGAAAAGAGGAGTCCTCTATTAAATCAACATTTCTTTACAAGACATAAAATGTGACAACAACTGACTTCCATCCTGTGATACTTTAGGTTCATCACATGCACCAGAACATCCTGCGACAACTGATGTTGACCTCACAACTGTTGCTGAGGAAGTTGTTCGGGGTCAAAGGTTTTCAAAGGAAGGTTTTGAATCAAACACGTTGAGTTCTCCCATGGGTAAAACTAACCTAGTATCTGGGATATCATTGGATTCTATGATGAACCTTGGCGTGTATTTTGAAGAAGTATTAGAACATGTTAATATACCAAATGCTTTAGAAGATTTTGAAGTTCCTTGTATAGAATCAAATGGACGTGAGTTTTCATTATTCATCCTATTAATCTTCTTGTGATTAAATTTATAACCATGATTGGTTGAAATATGTAGTTCCATCTAAATATATTTTTGTCGTGACGATTCTTGAAGGAAGAATTGACATTAATGTCAATCCTACCATTGTGGATACATTGGCTCGGGTGAATCTTGAGACAGAATATATTTCTGAGATTTGTTATGAGGATCCTTAGAAAATTAAAGAGATCATTCCCCACCCAGAGACATCAAACAAAACTGTTGAAACTGAGAATTTTGGGGAGGAGTCTTCTCAAGTTGTCAACTATTGTTAGGTAAGAGATATGGATATTGTGATTGTAATCACTTTTTTTATCCCTTGAAACTAACCATAACCATAATTTAATTCACCATATAGGGATATCAACTTCAATGGATAGGTCCATAGGTGAAGCCTTTGCATCAGATCAAAAAATATTAGAAGGTGAAGCAATCGTTGTCAAGGAAAGAGAAGAACAGGGCACTTCTTTAAGTGCATTAATCCCAAAATATGTCCCTCTTTATGACAGTTATTCTAAATCAGACCCATAACTACAAAAGGCCCTTCATATTTCACATTGTAAGGCATGGAAAAATATATGGAAAATAATATCTAAAATTCCCCTTGAGGAACTGCCTTCAACAATTCCACGACTTTCATCTCTATTTATCACGCTGAGATTTGGCGGTTTTTAATACCATGAAATTCATACCGCAGTGAAAGAGAGTATCCGGAGGAGGGAGAAAGAGAAGAATCTTCGGAAAGATGTGATAAAAACTAAACTGTTGATCAACACTGAAGAATTCCAAGCAACACTATCCCGAGCTGAGGCCAATCATACTGAAAAGTTAAAAGAACCTAAGCAGAAGATTAAAGAAAAAACTATTCAATATATGCGTCTTCAACAAGAATTAGATATTATCATAGTGGAGCTTGAACATCTTCATGATTCCAATGGAAAATTCATAAAGGATGGTGAAAAGGCCATTGTAGATGCTAAGGAAGCACTTCTCCATGCTGAAGAGAATGAAGCTGGTCAGCTAAATGAACTTCAACAGGTCACTGATGGGGCTCAAGAGGTCATTGACCAAATAAAAAGTTATGTAGAAAAACTCTTGTAATTTATGACATAAGAGAGACTCCAGTCTATGGATGCACCTTTGTGAAATTTTTTGCACAAATAAAAAGCATTTTATCTTTAATCATATGTGTTTTCATTCTTACTATCTTTTTTTACCTAAGCCAATTGTATTAGTAAGAATAGTTTGATTTTTACTAGGGTTATACAGAAAACCCCACAAACTTTGTATCTTTTGACTTTTCATTACTTAATATTACCTAAAATCATACAAAATGTATGTTTAGTGAGCTAGGACTTGAATTTTGTCCAGAGTGACCTTTGTGGGTTCCCAATCTGTTGAGTACCACGTATCTTGTTATTGGAAGTTTAGAGTCATGCATGTTGGACTATAAAGGGATAGAGTTTAACGTTGAACAACTTTGACCATAAATTTTGAAATTAGATCCCAAACAAGACTCAGTGGCAAAGAATTTCTCTAATATTCTTAAAATATTTCCAAGGGGAATATTAAGTCATGATTTTTATGGTTACCAAAACTAAAACTTGTATAAACATAAAAGAAGTATTTTCCAAGAATGAGGTTACCATTATTTCCCATCCATTAATTGATCAAGATTTCAAACTTGTATACCATACAAAAGCTGGTCCTTGTAATGACTACACAAAACACCTAAGCTTTACTGCTTCTTATTGTTGAGGAGTCTCCATCATGGGATCACAATGAGAAACAAAATGTGTTAAGTGTTGTTCCAGATCTCCCGAACCATTAAATATGAAGAATGTAGTATTCACAAAATTTGGTGGGGGGATCGGATCCACCCATTCAGGGTAAGCTCTATTTTCCGGCTGAACTAGTGCACACCATTTTTATATAGCTTCCAGTTGAGTTTTTAATGCCTCAATTGTGTTTATAAGAATTTGGGGAATATCTGGATGATCTGGGACCTGTACAGGTATAGTATTTGGAGCTTGAACTGGTGCAACGACTGGAAAAACCACTGGTGGTGGTGCTGGTATTTATCTTGGATAACCCACGGGGACAGGCCTATAAGGATGTGTTTGATCATGCCCTTATTATGTACCCAATGGAGGGAATTCATTATCCACATATGTAGTTACCAAAATTCCTCTTTACTGAGGAGCTCCTACAGGGTGTGCAAGCTAAGGATCTGCCTGAGGAGTATGTTTAGCAAAAATGCTGCTTCGAAGTAACTCTGTATTGAGTCTTTTCAACTCTTTCATATCCTCTTCTTATTGTGCAAATATTTCTTAAAGTGAAAGAGATTGACCTTATCCAGTGTAAAAGTGAGACGTGATCTGACTTTTACCTTTCCCCTTGTTAGATACCTTTCAAAGGGGTGGGAGTTGATTATTTTAGGGCATACCTAGATTCTGGGAAAGCCTCTGATTTTGGGTACACACACCTCCTTCATTTTCTTGAGTGTGTACCGTATTATAGATAAGAATTTCATCTTCTGATTCCCCTAAACTAAACTCATTTTATGGAGGATCTTATTCAATGGTGTTAATTACATTTACTGACGTGTAATGCTTTAATGGAATTTTGTCAGTATCTTTGTAAGATCATATCCTTTTGTATCTTCCATGAGACTCTACTCTCCTATATGTTGAATTTCTGGGAACTGTTTGAAGGATAGTTATCTGAAGGGAATCCTTAGATAGTTCAGTTGTGCACTCTCTTTGTGGCTTCTTCCCTAATCAGGAGAAAACTGAATTCTGTTGAGGAGGGGATATTAGATATGAAAAATCCCCCAGGCCTGAAGGCATAGGTTGTTTCTGTTCTTCTTCTTCAAACCTTTGAACTTTGTTTATTGAATTCAAAGTTTGAATTAAACAAGACCCTAGACTTGCAGGCTGGGGTGGCTCTTGAACTGCTATAACTGATATTCACACAGCTGCTCTTATGATTTTGGTGAATTTTGGTTCGGACATTAGCTGGGTGCATTATCCGACAACCACTCAAATCACTTGTTTCGAAAGATTGTTGTGCTATTTTAGACATTTGCGCCATCTGATGGCTAACATCCTATAAGCGGGAGGCCCGCTGAAGATTCTCAGATGCTTGGTGCAAAAGTATCTCAACAGCTTTCTTTCTTTGGGATTGGCTCTGATGAGAGCTATTTGAGGCCTATTCTTGAGCTTAGACTTGATTACATACAAAATCTATTTATTGTAGCCGGTTGTGGGAAATAACATTGCATGAGACCACTTTTGGTGGGCTTTGCTGATTCTGGAGTGTAGTGAAATGAAATGCTCCATGTGCACCCCATCCTCTGATACTAACACAAGATGGGGTATCATAAATTAACTGGAATAGCCTCTTTAGAGCATTGAGGCATGCATGATGAAGGGTTCTCTGCTGCTTTTCAACCTTTGGATGTCAGGAAACTGAGAGATATGCAAAGTCAATTTGGCGTTGCAACCCTTCTATTACCTTTACATGATTTTGATATTCATCATATGGTAATACTTTGGTTTTCAAATGATGAAGAGGATTCTATAAGTTTAGGCAGACATCATGAATACGATCTTCTGCCATCAATTCCAGAATGTTATATTGAGAGTTTTCCAAAGGCCAGAACATGACTGGTACTTTTCCTTTAGCTAATCGTTTTCTCATTTTTAACATATCTTCATAATCTTTCACTAGAGGTTTCTCCACTTAGTCTGACCAAAGTGGACACTTCTCAATTTTTTTATTAAAAACAATGGAATTGGTCACTTTTTCCTCTACTATATTGGAAGACAAATGACCCAAGGGAGGTTCAGATAATGGTTGTTTCCTTAATATGTCTTCTTTTTGAGGAAGTATTTGACCCGTTAATGACAAGGCATCAGACATGACTAGCCTTATGTTAGCAAGTGCCTTGAGATAAGAGGGATTTCTCATTACTACATTTTCAATTATAGAATTATATTGACAATGTGAAACACTACTGAAACACTACTATGGAGAGAACTTTCGCAGAAAATTCCATCATAGGGAGGACCACCATGTTGGATTACAATAACGGATAAATCCTCTTACTCCTTGGTCTTCTGGCAATACAGAGGGTTTCTGTGGATCTCATCAGGAGATAGTCTCTCTGGATTGATCATATTTTCATGAAGAAAGCCTTCATGATGAAGTTTCTGATGGGGAACTTTAGAATTACTACTACTACTCCCATAATTTGGTAATGAGAGGGTAGGGTCCTGAGCTGCAATAGATAAAGTTCTGAGGGCTTTAAGAACTCTATAATTAAGAGGAGCTAGATTGCAACTTGGATTTTGGTTTTTCAACTGTTCTTGGAGATACTTCTTCTTATATACTCTCTTAAACTTAGTTGGGGACACTTTCTAGGAGAAGTGGTTACCATAGGTAGGTGTATGTGTCTATCTTGGAGTTTTTATCAGAATGGTTCGATTACCTCCAATTGGAAAGGGTGTATGTTCCCAATCTTTTTGTCCATATGATATGGGGAAGTATGCCCCATAACCCTCCTGGACTGGAACAGAGGTATGTATCTTCTCTAGGATGGAATGTCGATGTGTCATCCCAGGTGCAGGGATAGATTTATGTGTTTGTTACCTTGGTACTGCTGAAGTTGTTGTTATGATATTCCAGCATGCTTCCAGAATATGGGCAGGAATTTTTGTCTCCCATTTCATCATTTCTAAGATATGTTTGGTGACTTCAGTGGATGGAATGGGAATATACATCCATTCTGTATCTGGATTAGGTGTATGTGTCAGTTCTTGTACTCCATTTCCTGTTAGTGGATACTGATAGTACTCATGTATGGGTTAGAGAGTTGAGTTTGCCCCATATTTGTCATTGGAGCTTTCCGACTAACTTCTTTAGGTGCTTCCAAATGAGACTATTGATAGACTTGATGAATAATGGCAGGTGTATGTGTCTACTAGCTGTTTTCTATCAAACATGGTTGATGAACTTCTTTTAATACTAAAAGACGAGACTGTTATCAGAATTGGTGATTGTAAGCAGGTGTATGTTCCTCTTTACCCATTGTCGCCACATTTGATTGGTGAGCTTCCTTAAATGCAGTCAGACAAGGCTGCTGACTGGCTGATAATTTGTAAATAGGTGTGTGTGCATGTTCACGATACTCCACCGGATTTTCCTAGCAATATTGGTGGGTCACTTCTAGATGAGTCTGCTAGGCATCGGAATTAGGATGGACGGTTGTATGTGCCCACTCGTTTTTTTTTCATCAAGTTAGGTTGATAGACTTATTTGGAGGGGGAAAAGGTAATAACCTGCTCCCTGTTGACTGGACGTTGTCCCTGACAGCTCGTCTTGCGCGCCCAGGTCTTAGGGACCTGGTCCAAATGTCCATAGGCAACACCCCCATCATGTTGGGGGTTCACTACCGTGCAATTTTGCTAGCGGGGATTGTTGGTGGGAGTCCTTGGAAAGGACCCCTGCATCTTTTAATTGAGTCCATGAGTGACCTCTTGATCCACCTCCCTATAGTACGGGAGGGATTGGTTGTTGCGTTCAAGGGATAAGGATCTGAAACGGTTGAAGATGGTGGTTGGCATCGTCTACTTCTTGACCATCGGTTGTTGTTAACAAGACGATCGAGGGTTGTTATTATCCTGGAGAGCCTATCGACCAGCCTCCAAGGTTGGGATAGTACTGTGATGACAATACTCACTTATCAGCACATTTGAGACCTAGTGTTGAAGAGGATAAGTGGGTGATGACATCCTTCCTATGGATGAGGATCCAGCTTGATCAGCGGCCAGAAAATTCATAGGTGTCTTCTTGAAGAAATCCATTTTGGAGTGAAGGGAGTTCTGATAAAAAATTGTGAACAACAATAAACTCCATTAAAGCAACATCTTTTAGATGTATACATGTGTAATTGATTCCTTTTTCTGACCTTACTTTATCAATTGATAGGGGCCTAACAGGTGGGTAACATTATTAACTTGGTTAAGGACCCATGTCGGGTTCACCATTTTTGTTTCGAAGTTCCTTGAAACGTGTGTTCTAGTTTAATAATCACTACTTCCAGGTGGTTTCCATTGGATTTATTCACGGAACTATAAACATCCAACATTTATTTATCCAAAAGGGACCTATTTTCCAAATGCAGGTGTTTGTTAAGTTTGAACTTTATGATACTTAAAAACATGCATTGGTCAAGAGGATGGGAGGTCAGACTCGTCACACCCTTCTTGGGGGAATTATTTTCTACTCTGGGACTCTATTTAAAAATTTAAGATATTTTCATGAATCCTTATTAATTCACCAAGTATAACATAGGTTTCCCTTGGAATTTTCAATCACTTATTAACATGTGTGAAATTTAGAATCATCCATATGTATTCGAGGTTCTCCATCAATGGTATCCTCTCATATACTATTTAAATATTCTTTTAATCATCATTGTGGTGATACTGGTTTTTAATCCACTCAGTGGGGCACTCTGGAATTTATTGTCATCCAGGGAGATGAAGGTTTGTTTTGATATTGGGATCATACCCATAAAATGGGCTACCTACATATCCTTGTGAAAGGAATCAGAACCCTCATAGTTCGATGCTGCTTAATGGGACACATCATACCTTTTAAGGTCATGTGATAAGGACCTAACCGTACAGTTTACTATCATGTGGTAAGGACATCTAAGCGAAAGGTGCTTAGTCAAAGTTTTGTGTGGGACTTATGCTGAAGTAGGCCAAGGAACTTAGAAAGGATATGGGTTTCCAAGTAAGATTAGACCCTATTGGGAATATGGACCAATAAGAATAGGGTTGATTTGAAGTGTTGATTTTGAACCTCAAGGAGGCTTCCTACATATCCCATGTAGATGGGAATCAAATCCCATGTAGTTTGATTAGTCTCATAGGATATTATAGTCCTTTGAGAGAAATGAGTTTGGGCTTACTTCCTAAAAAGGATGCCTTGTTGATTTGGGGGGTTTAATTTGGGGCTTATTCCTAAGGAGGATTCCCATATTAAGGGAATTAGGGTTGGATTCCTGAAGAGGATATCCAGTGAGCTCGGTCCCTAAGAAGGCTTCCTATGTATCCCAATTATGATGGGAATCATAGTTCTCCTAGTTTATTCATTGTTTTGGGGATTATGCATAAGATCTACCCATTAGAGGGGACATGATTGGGTTAACCCTTTTGGAAGGGAACCCTTTTGAGCCCAGGCATTCAAGAAGGCATCCTACATATCCTGGTTTGATCAGGCATCAGAGTTCTCATAGTTCAGGAAGGATTGTGCAAATTTTTTGATCCTAAAAAATCTCTAAGCCCACGTGAGTCATGCTTAGTGTGAGAAACAAGGGGATGTCAAAAATTCAACAAAGGCACCCACACTTTTCGTCCTCCGTTGGTGGAAGAGGGCGCGCCTACGGCAGCAACGGTGGACGAGGGCGAGGCGACCGGGGAAGAGGGTGAGGTGACAAGCCTTCCCTCTATTCACTTTACATTGGACAAGGGTCCAATGTAAGGAAGGAGTAAATGTGAAGGATGTAGAGTGGAGCAAGACTGCAACCTCCTAATTGAAAGGTTAGGGGCTTACACCAGGATAGACACCTTTGTGGATCTCAGTAGGGGAGGGAGACTTCTCCTTTGCTTGCATGGAAAAGAAAGTGTAAATTGTACCTTCCCTACCAGAGACCTGAGGTTCTGGGTCTTAAAGATGAAAAGCGGAGGACATAACCCAAACCCTAATCCTCTAAACCGGGAACTTCACAACACTGTTCCTGGGAGAAAGGTCCATGTGACTGAGGATATACAAACCCATAGGCACTCCATGAATCCTAACCCCATTGTGAAACAAATGTGGGAAACCTCTGACTGCGGATATGCAAACCCAAATAGAGACATGCTAATGTGCCTTTCCCAAAGTTTTGATAAGTCAGGAGGTTTTGGTGAAGGTCTCGAAAAAATCCCTTTCAGACAAGGGAGCCAATGAAGAAGAAGCCTTGCCATGAATGGCTTTGAAGCGGGCTTAATGGCTTGTAGACTGAAGGGAGTAGGTGAATCAAAGAGGGTTCCCAAGTAGGTACCGGTGCGCAAGTATGGGTGTGCAAGTAGGCTTTGGCGACCTGATGTTCACTTAAGTGACGAACAACCTGGATGTTAATACTTGGGCAAGACCTCACTCAAGCCTTCAAGAGTATTCATAGGTATTTCCAGAAGTGGGGCACTCAAGTTCCTGTGAGAGGAATAGGTGGTGCACAAGTGTTTCTGATTTAGGGAGGTTGGGCGCTTTAGGTGCGCAAGTGTTATGGATTTCAAACACTAAAAGGACTTAAGTCCTATGATCCTCCTTCAATTCATCTACTTTAGGTGTTAAAGAACTACCTTGAAAGTTTTGGAAGACTTGGGCGAAGCACTAGGGCGACCAGAGCATCAATTAGGCTTTAGGGAAATTCGTTCGTACAAATGAAGGCCCCAATGATCTATTTATAGGGAAAAATAGGACCCTAGGCGAAAGGAGATTGGGCGCGCAAGTGGCTTGCGTGCCAAATTGTGGCCCACAACTACCTTGCACGCTGATGATATTTTGGCTAGACTGGGGCGATCCAATGTTCAAGCCTTTACAAACCTTAATTTTCTTCATGTGTTTTCTCCTCTTTTTTCTAAGGTATTTCCCTTTGTCATTTTTTAGACTCTGTGACGGAACGGAGTGTCAACAATAATTATATTGACACTTTTAAAAATAATATAATTATATGTATATTTAATAAAGACATATAAATATAAATATAGTATATATATTCATTATTTAAATATATTATTATAATTTTGTAATTATAAATATATTTATATCATTATATATATTTATATCATTATATATATTTATATCATTATATATATTTATATAATTATATATATACATAATAAATATAGATAAATATAGTAAATATATTCATTATTTGGATATATTTATAATAATTTTATAATTATTTAAATATATTTATTATAATTTTATAATTATTTAAATATATTTATTATAATTTTATAATTATTTAAATATATAATTATATAAATATTTTTTAAAAAAATAATATTTATATATTTATATAATTATATATATATTAAATAAATATAAATATAAATATAGTAAATATATTCATTATTTAAATAAATTTATTATAATTTTATAATTATTTATTTATTTGTATAATTATTTATTTATGATTATATAAATACTTTTTGAAAAAAATAATATTTATTTATTTATTATTATAAATATATAAATATATAAATATAGTAAATATACATTTATAAATATATTTATTTATACATATTTACAAATGTACTTTTAACATTATTAATGAATATATAATCTTAAATGCATGCATGTTAAAAATAAGTGAAATTGAGTAGTTAAAAATGAGTACACTTTAAAAATATTGAAAAAATGGATAATTTTTATTAATTAATTATAAATTATTAAAAAAATATGGATATATATTGAAATAAATATGAATACATATTGAAAATATTAAAACATAGTGTATATATATGTATAATATAAAATGATTAAATTCATAAAAAAAATAAAAAATATTAAAAATGAATTAATATCTAACTGTAATAAAATTAAAAATAAATAAATAAAATTTACTAATTAAAGACATAATATATTAAATATATCATGTTATAATAAAATTCTAAAATGAATACTAAAATTTCAATAAATTACATAAATATTAGATGTATGTGTTTCTTTATAAGATTTCATTAATTATGTAAATATGTGTGTACGCATTGTATATAAAAATGCATTAATTATGTATATGTTTTTGAAATCAATATAACACACATTTGATATATTCTAAATTGAAAAATCAAATGACATTCGATTATGTCCATTACTTGATACAATTAGTGAGTATTTTTAATTCATATTAATTTTTAATTATAAATCATTTTTCAATAAATATATAACTTATTTAATATAAAGCATAAATATTTTTTATTATATAAATCATATTTAGAAAATATTATATACATTCATATATATCTATATTTAATATATATTATTTATTAATGTTTATAATCTGTATATATATATTAAATTTATTCATTTTTATCAATAATTATTTAATTAATAAAATGTTTAATATTTTTCTTAATTTACTCATTTTTTATTTTTATTTGTTTAATTATTTCATTTTACATGTCTATATATTTAATATATGTTATTTATTGGTATTTATAATTTATATATAGTATATTAAATTTATTCATTTTTATCAATAATTATTTAATCAATAAAAAATTTAATATGTTTTCTAATTTACTCATTTTTTATTTTAATTTGTTTAATTATTTCATTTTATTTGAGACCTTTATCAACACTAAAAAATAAAGCATTGACAAAGGGCACCCTTTATTAGCGCTAAAATTAAAGTGTTGATAAACGGTTCCCTTTATCAGTGCTAAAAATAAAATGATGATAAAGTGTACATTTTATTATCGCTTTTTACTAGTGTTGATAAAGGTCAGCGTTATTAAAAGCCTGTTTTGTAGTAGTTTATATATAGACAGTTTAAAATGATGGATACCTTTACACATAAAGGTAAAAAAAAGTGATACCTATATGTGAGTGGTCGTGTAAAGGTAGCTTATGACTTACCTCTACATAAAGGGGCTCACATAAGGGCAATCACGGTTTTCTTTAAATTTCATAATGGTAACTGGTGCCTCACCTTTACATGAATGGTTTCATGTAAGGGTTGTTGTATTTATGTTAGTGTTGCGTAAAGGTATTTTGGTTCTAACCTTCACTTAAATTGTGTACGTAAAGTTAGAGTTGTGTTTTAAATCCTTTCTTAAAGGTAATTGATGTGTTACCTTGACACAGTTAGAGGTCCACCCTTGCATCACATAAACAAAACTGGTTCTACCCTAACATGAGGGTTCCAAAAGACCTATGTAGAGGTAGAAATCATATTAACCTTGTGCGGAGTGTCTGATAAGGGTAAACATAAAAGATTTTAAAAATGATTTTAAAATTCTTAAATGGTTTTAATGGTTTATAAAATGTTTATAAATAATTTTAAAATTTATTTTGGGAAATTTTAATTTATAAAAGGTTTATAAATTAAATGATTTTAAAATGTATTTTGGTAGGAAGATATCAAGCTAATCCAGGTGACCGCCATTGGATGGCAGTCAAGACTATCCTTAAGTATCTAAGGCGTACTAAGGATATATTTCTGGTTTATGGAGGAGATGAGGAACTAGTCATCAGAGGATATGCAGATGCTAGTTTCCAAACTGATCAAGATGACATGAAGTTACAAATGGGATACATATTAACTTTGAATAGAGGTGTTGTGAGCTAAAAGAGCGCAAAGTAGGTTGTGGTCGCAGATTTTACAGTAGAGTGTTAGTATATTGTAGCTTCTAAGGCAGCTAAAGAAGCAGTTTAGATGCACAATTTCGTCCAAAATCTTGATGTGGTACCTAGTAGTAAATATATCATCACACTCTATTATGATAATACTACAGTGGTGGCTCTCATAAAAGAGCCAAGGTCACATCAGTGGATGAATAACATACTTCGGAAGTATCATCTCTTGAGGGATTTTTCTCAGAGATGTGAGGTTGCAGTGAGCAATATTTCAATAGAAGACAACATGGAAGGCCCCTTGACTAAATCCTTGACTCAGCATAACATGATTATCATGTGAGGTCTAACTGACTAAAAGTTGTAGGCAGTTGGCTCTAGTCCAAGTGGGAGTTTGTTAGAGTTAGTGCCCTAGAACCTACTATTTGTACTTTGATTACATGAATATTTGGTGTATTAAATATTAAATTAAACATCTTATTACATATTGTTTATTGTTCTGCATGACTTTAATGTAATAATTTCCTAGAGTACTTGCCGCATTGATAAGGTCATGGTAGTTCCCCACTATGATGAGAACCTTGAAGTGTTATGACAATATTCTTAATATAGTTCTATAGTTGGATAACATACTATGATGAGACACATAGTATATAGATCGTCAGGTGTGAGTACTCGTAAGTAGATGAGACTTCTTCTCATGAAGTTCGCACTTGGTAATCTCCAAGATGGGAGATTATGAGAACGGACCCGCCAGTAGGAATTCCGAATGTTTTGGTGTCATCGGATATTCCTATCTGTGAGCATGTGTAATGGTCCTTAGACTTTAATATTATCATTAATTCATGTCACGACTCCCGCACTTAGATTTGATGACGAAAACCATCATGTCATATGTTGGCGGGAAGTATGGTATGTTGGGTGCATCATGAATGACATATTATTAATGGATAAGTCAAGGAAGGATTTATCCCTTCCATCTTTATGAAAGTTGATATCTTGGATCTTTGATTGAAATAGAACTGTCGCCCAAAATTCCATGGCCAGGTTGTAATGACCAGTTTATTTCAAATAGTCAAAGAATGATTTATTGAGCATATAGGTTGATGACACTGTCATTAAACCTACTTGATGAGATATTTTGATAAAGAGATTATATTACACAGTGAGCATTTTTATGTGGTTGTCATCATTGCGACTTTAAGTTCTTTCTCTTGGGTGCCTTGACCTGTTGGTAGACAGTAATCTTGGACTTTAGGCAAGCCCACCTAATGTCAACGAGAATAAATCCTAGAGGGTCACACACCAAGTGTTTTTGTTGGTCTCGATTAAATTTTATTTGAATTTAATTAATGGAATAAATTTTATTCTCAAGACTGAGGAAAAAATTTATTCAAGTTGTATTGATCGCGTAAACTAAATAAATATTTATTCACTGAATTGTAAATAAAATTTATTTATTTATTTTATTGAATATTTAATAAATATGTATTGACTAGTTTGTGGATAAAATATTTATTTAAGAGAATAAAATATTTTTCCGGGTGTTTAGTAAATGTAAGAGGAGTTCTAACGGACCAAGACCATGTCCAATAATAAAATAATTATTTATGAGCCAGTAAATATTATTTATCCATTTTACGCAAGTTGGCACACCATAAAATATTATTATTATTATTATTATGTGGTGTGAGATTTAATTAATGGTTATGTATTTTTAATGGTTGTTATGTAATTAAATTTTGTAACTGAAATCCCAGCTCTATAAATAGACATTTATGTCTATTTTATAATTCATTCGAAACCAATTCCAAGTTTGGGAATAGAGAAATATTGCGCACAAAGAATTCTCTCTTGACTTCTCCTCCTCTCTCCCTCTTAAGAACAAGAAACCCAAGAGAGAATTTCTTCAAGACCGAAGAATGAGCGATCAAGAACGAATAACGCAATACATTCGATTCACCGCGCTAGCACCCGGAGAACGAGTGGCATTGCTCGGAGACCATTAGAGCACGTGTGGATCACCGCTAGAGGGATTCTACCCTTGGATTCTCACAAACGCAATAAAGGAGATCCAGAAGGGCCTTTTCGGATAATCAACAATCATCAACGAAGAAATTTCTTAAGCCTAGGAATTTATTTCTTCATATATTAAATAAATTAATTATAAATTTGACATGCAAGATCCTCTCTCTTGGTTTCAGGTGATGATTATTAAAATATATATATATATATATATATATATATATATATATATATTTCCCTCCACCGCAACGCTTCCGCTGTGCCAGGAACCAATAGTGCTAATAGAAGATGTTCGATAACAAAGAGTTGTTATTGATAACATGAGATGATTAATTGTATACACATGGTTTAGGATTCATCAATTTCAATAACATGTTTTGAGAAGAATATTTCAATAAAAGTGTTTATCCATGATAAAGTGTTTATCCAGATGTTTATTAAAATGTGAGGGACTGTATTTCCACGACCCATTGGTGTTATATTTTAATAAAGTATTCTTTTCAAAAAGGAAAGGATCCTACCACATAGAATATCATATATGATATGGAAACAATAGTTTATTTTTTAATAATCCTACTAAAAGGAAATAAATGGTATTTCCTAACACAAAAATGGTTTTTGTATCTTAGCATGATATTTTGAAAAGAATATAGTGTCTAAGAGGCTATTGGGAGTATCTTTGGACTTAGAAAAGTTCAAAGTTAACAAATAAAGGATTAAAACAATCTTAAATTGGTTTCCACTTGATATTTTAAAATGATTAGGATATTTGATGGTAAAGAAAAATGTAAAGTGTTATATTTACTTACCATTTAGAAAGTGTATCATTGTTTCCTAAAGGTTTATATGGGACTAATATTAGAGTGTTTTTTATAACATGTCCTAAAAGAGTTTAGGATATGTGATGATAAAGGAAAAGATGTAAAGAGTCACATTTAGTTATCAAGTGAAAGACGTTATTTCTTGAAGGATTGTACCAATCCAAATGAAAAGTGAATTACACTTGATATCCTAAAAGAGTTTAGGGTATAGTAGTAAAGATAAATATAAGAGTTTCATTTAGTTGTAGTATTAAAGAAATTTTCACTTTATCCTAAAAGAGTTTATGAGGGTCGGTAAACAATAATGTAAGTAATTACATTATTTGAAGAAAAAAATTTGATGGAATTGAGTTCTAAGGATGATGATGATGATGATCTTAGAAAGATATCTAAGTAGAAAATAGAAGTTGACATCATAATATTTGATGTTGTGAAGTTAAGAAGTTTGAATATGTTCAAAGAGTTGAACAGTTGGGAATATGATTCCTAAATCTCACCATTAATTAAACTAGCTTTCTTCATAGACATTTCTCACTAAATAATTTAGTGGGGGAGTTTTATCATATGGCCACATAGAGATGTGATATGAATTACATATGATGTAATGATTTAACAAAACCTAGAAAGTGTAGCAAACATAAGGCTAATCTTGCAGTTTATCATATATGATATGATAAACCGGTTCTTATGTTGGTTTTGTAAAATATTCTTAAAAATTTAAGAATATTAAAATGCATCATATTGAAATTCAACCTCCATTTTATCATTATTTCACGCTAGCTACATAAATGTATATATAGACATAAATTTCATGAAGTGCAATGATAATTGACCACTCAAAGTATGACTTTGAGTTTATCCTTAACTGATGTTCATCATGGAGTATTATCGGTTATGAGGAGATGTTATGGTTAGCGTGAGTGGGATTCTTGTATTGAGATACATAATATGCTCATGAGACACAAAAAAAAGAATATGATTCTTTTTGTACATTGGATGACCTACTAAGTATACAACATGGAGTGTTATACAGATGCCTTTGGTATACTAAGGGTGCATGGATCGTATTTGAGTCCTAATTAACTGAGGTTGGCGAGATACCTAGCATGAGAAATGGCATAGAAAATATTTTCAATTATTTTTTATTTAATTTCAATGTTTTTAATCACACAAAAGTGTTATTTGAAGGACAATTGTCGTATTTTTAGGTTTTAGAAGTATTTTTCGCATAATTGTTAAAATTGTCTAATTTTGGATTTTAACTGTTTTATTTTTCTTCTGTATTTTGGCCATAACATTTTTTATGATTAATTAAATTGTGTAATTTTTCTTTTTGTAGGCTTATATATGTGTTGAGAATCATTTCATTCAAATGGAATCAGATCTGAATCCAAATATTTTATGTCACGAACCGAATCGGGTCGCCATCCGAACCGACGCCCGACTCGGCCCGCGGCAAGGCCCGAAGGGCGTTCCCTATCCCCACGGGCTGGCACAAGTGCCCGGGTATCAAAATAAACCTTGGGAACGATTTACCCGAGTGAATAAATATAAAGCATCCAACCAAAGTAAACCAAACAGAGGTAAAGGTTACAGTCAAACATGTAGATAACCAAACAAGTCTTTGGTTCACAAGTACTCAAAACCCAAATAACACCAAAACAAGACGACCCAAAAACCAACCTAAGGACTGTCGCCCGGCGTAGGGACACCGCCTCTAGGCCACCACCAAAACGCCACGTAGATAGTCTGGCTAGCAACCTGAACCACTGCTCCCAAAAGCTGGACCCCTACCTGTGTCAGAAGTAAACAGATCTACTTACACCCAAAGGTGTAAGTAGGGTGTGAGCAATCGCCCAGCAGGATATCACCAAGCAAGATTCCACGCACAAGTATAAAGAGAAAATCCATTTGCAATGCTGTATAAAGTAAAAGGTGCAAAAATAAATAAAAGGTTTTCACAAAAAGCTTTCAAAGAAAAACGGTTCAAGTCACATACCAGAGTGAAACTTAAATGGTATAAATATCATGGATCAGTGTGCGCACAAGTATCAGTAGCACCAGAGGATGGGAATGCCCTAAGGATACTAGTAACAGTGGGACCCTAGGACATCGTGTCTCAGTGAAACGTGGCTTAGATGGCCACGACCCTCAGAAAACGTGGCTTAGAAGGCCACGACCCTCAGAACACGTGGCTTAGAAGGCCACGACCCTCAGATATCATATGTTTAGTTAGTGTTGCAATCGTCAAACCTGCCAGTGAAACTGGGTCGAGTCATCTCCGGACTACCAGCTCACTAGTCCTAGTCCACCCACCTAATACCCAGGCTTCCCTCCTTGTGCTCACCCAATTCAGAAAACACCTGTCATATCACCCGCACACTGATATTCTTTCTTTTGAAAATACCACACGCACACCATAGCATTTCAAAACATAGTATGTATTGCAAGTACGCTAAATAAAACCAGTAGCACAGTTTGAAAATAAACAACATCCTTCTCCTTTTCTTCAATCAGGTAAACCAAAACAGTACTTTTAAAACTTGCTGATAACTATTTTAAAAGAGAGAGAAAGAAAGACATTCAAAGTTTTAACTAGGTCCAAGTAATAAACACGTGACATTTTTTAATAAGGGGAAAAAGTTCATAGTATGTAAACAGGGGATAAAACATTTGATTAACTAGGAGTGCAAGCAAAGGATTATAAACCCATACTTGAGTCCGGAACCACCTACCTCAAACGGGCGCGGAAGAAGACACGGCGCAAGACTCCAGTTGCGCCGCGGCCGCACTGCCTTGAGCCGTCAACCAGGTCCTAAAACAGCAGAACGCTCAACGGTTTTAGAAAAAAAAATGTTAACATAATAATAATGATGATAATAATGATTATAATAGAATAATAATAATAATAATAATAATAATAATAATAATAGAATAATAATAATAATATAAGAGCAATAGAAATAATAATAGAAATAATAATAATAATTATAAATAATAGTAATAACAATAATAATAATATTAATGATAATAATAGCGTAATAATAATAATAATAATACAATAATAATAATAATAATAATAATAATAATAATAATAATCATAATCATAATATCACAATAATATTTATAATAATAATAATAATAATAATAATAATAAGAATATTAATAATAATATTGTTATTTACATAATTATAATAATAATATATTAATATTTATAATAATAACTAACATATTAATAATAATAATAGAAGAGAACAAAATCTATTATTAAATAAGTTAAAATAATAAAATAAAAAGAATAAAAAGAAAACGAAGCAGACCTGCGGAGAAGGCCGAACAGGCGCGCTGGAACAGAGGAGAAGAGGAAGAAAAAGAAAGGAAGAAGAAGGAGAGGAGAGGAAGAGGAGAGGAAGAAGAGGAGAGGAAGGAAAAGAGAAAGAAGAAAGAAGAAGAGAGGAAGAAGAAGAAAGAAAAGAAAAAACGGCAGGGGCGAGGTCCGGCGGAAGGTGCGGATGAGGGAGAGAGAGCCGGCAGGGGAAGAAGAGAAAGAAAAAGAAAGGGAAGAAGAAGGAGAGAAGAGGAAGAGGAGAAGAAGAAGAAGAGAAGAAGAAAAGAGGAGGAAGAAGAAGAAAGAATAGAGAAGAAGAAGAAGAAGAAGACAAGAAGGAGGAGAAGAAAACCGGCAGGGGCGGCTGGCCGAGGAGCAGCAGGCCGATGGAGGTCCGGCCGAGGAGCAGCAGGCCGAGGCGGAGGCGCGGCCGATGCAGGTCTGCGGGAGGTCTGTGCGGTTGGAGCAGGAGAGCAGGGGGGTGCGTAGCAGGGAAAACCGGGAGGCAGCAGGCGGCTCCGGCGTGGGTGCAAAACAGGGGTAGGGGAGAGGCGTGGCCGGCGAAGCGCGGTTTGCTGGTGTTGCCGAGCAGGGAGGCGCAGCAGCGGCGGGTGAGGGAGAGACCGGCGAAGCTGCTGGTGGAAGGGAGGAGAATAAACAGGGGAGCGCGGATGAGCCGGGGAAGGGGAGTGCGCCGCGGATGGAGGAGAGAACGAAGTGGGGAGAAGAAAAAAAAAAGAAAAGAATATAAAGAAAGATGGGGTGGCGGCTAGGGTTTCCTAGGGAGGAGAAAAAAAAAGGGTTAAACAAATTAATATAATATAATAATATTAAATATCATAATAACATTATAAATAACAATATTATTAATAATAATAATTATCAAACTATTAATAATAGTAACCGTATAACAATAATAATAATATATTAGCAATAATAATAATAATACCATAACAATTATAAAGATAATAGTAATAACGATAATAAAAGCATAACATCAAAAATAATAATAGTAGTAACCATAAAAATATTTTAATAATAATGGTAATAACCTAATAGAAGTAATAAAAATAATATAATAATAACCAAGAAATCCGAAATACATTTTTATCCGGTTATTTAACGTACGCGCATCGAGAACGCGTATCAATCGGCGAAGTTGCACGGCTTCGCCCGTGCCCTGCCCATGCGCCGAGCGATGTAGGGCTCGCGCGCACACATCGCTGCCACAACGAGCGACCCGCATCGGGTTCAGCCCGTTCTATAACCCAAAAATTTAAATAAACATACAATTAAATTATGAAATAAAAATTTAAAATTAAACATATACCTCAAAAAAAGTCCGGGCGTGACAATTCTCCCCACCATGAAAACTTTCCGCCCTCGGAAAGTCAGCTCAGAGCCTGATCAGAGAATAGAAAAGGGTACTCCTGCTCAACCCATGACTTCCGCTCCCAAGTCTCATGCTCATCACTCCCGTGCTGCCAAAGAACACGGACCAGAGGAATGGACTTCCCACGCAGCACCTTTTCCCGAGAATCCACTATACGCACTGGTCGCTCGACCACAGACAAGTCGGATTCTATCTCCAGCTCCTCCCAATTCAGCACATGCGACGGGTCGGGGTTGTACTTCTTCAGTTGGGAGACATGAAATACGTCGTGAATCGACGTCAACTGCGAGGGCAA
Source organism: Viscum album (assembly GCA_963277665.1). Taxonomy (NCBI): domain Eukaryota; kingdom Viridiplantae; phylum Streptophyta; class Magnoliopsida; order Santalales; family Viscaceae; genus Viscum; species Viscum album. The sequence goes on along the minus strand of OY728130.1, from coordinate 477,740,893 downwards.
AGCTAACCTATATGCCACCTTGCCAATCCGCTCAAGAATCTCGAAAGGTCCGACATATCTCGGTGCCAGCTTCCCCTGTTTCCCTAGACGACGGTGACCCAAGCAAGGGGCCACTTTCAGGAACACTCTGTCCCCCACTGAAAACTCAAGGTCCCGCCGCCTCTGATCTGCATAAGACTTGTGGCGACTCTGAGCTGTCAACAACCGCTGCCTAATCAGCTTGACCTTCTCAGACGTCTCCTGAACAAGACTCGGTCCCAAGAGCGAGGCCTCTCCTACCTCAGCCCAACACAGAGGAGACCGACAAGGCCGGCCATAGAGCGCCTCAAAGGGTGCCATTCTGATGGAAGACTGGTAACTGTTATTGTAAGCAAACTCGACCAGCCCCAAATGGCTATCCCATGAGCCTCCAAAATCTAACACACAAGCTCGGAGCATGTCTTCCAGAATCTGATTCGCCCGCTCCGTCTGGCCATCGGTCTGCGGATGGTATGCCGTGCTCATCTTAATCTGCGACCCCAAAGCCTTCTGGAGGCCTCCCCAAAACCGTGATGTAAAACGGGGGTCCCTGTCAGAAACAACTGCTGACGGCACACCATGAAGTCTGACCACCTCCTGAACGTACAAGCGGCCCAGTTCCTCTACCTTCGTTGTGTCTCTGATCGGAATAAAGTGGGCAGACTTAGTCAAACGGTCAATTACCACCCAGATAGCATTCCTCCCTCGTGGTGTACGAGGCAGGCCAATGATGAAGTCCATGGCGACCTCGTCCCACTTCCAGGTAGGAATGGGTAATGGCTGGAGTAGGCCATATGGTCTCTGATGTTCTGCTTTCACTTGCTGGCAAGTGTAACATCGGGATACGAAGTCGGCTATGTCCCGTTTCATACCTGGCCACCAGAACTGCCGGCGAACATCGTAGTACATCTTGGTGGTACCAGGGTGGACGGACCACTGAGACTGGTGGCTATCCTGCATCACCACCTTTCGCAGAGACGACGGCACTACAGCACGGCCCTTGAAACATAGAACCCTCTGGGAAGACAAGGACCAATCAGAAGGAGTCTCCCCACCATGAAGAAACTGCATAGATCGCTGACAAAACTCATCACCAGGCTGCTCCTGCTGAATCAACTCTAGAAGGGCAGGAGTCAACTGGATGCTAGCCAAGAAAGTACCTCCACTGTGCTCCCTGCTCTCCAAATGCAACTGGGCGAAGAGCCCCATCAAAGTCCACTCATCGCTGGACTTCTTCAACGCCTGCACTGGTACTTTTCTGCTCAATGCGTCAGCTACCACATTACCCTTGCCAGGGGTATAGACAATATCAAAATCGAAACCCTGCAGGTATTCAACCCAGCGGCGCTGCCTCAAATTGAGATCCCTCTGAGAGAAAATATAGGCCAGGCTCTTGTGGTCAGAATAGACCACAAACTTCTCCCCAAAAAGATAGTGGCGCCACGTCTTCAAAGCGTGCATCACTGCCGCCAACTCTAAGTCGTGAGTCGGATAGTTCTTCTCATGCGGCCGGAGTTGGCGAGAACCATAAGCCACCACATGGTCATCCTGCATGAGCACACATCCAAGGCCCGTACCTGACGCATCACAGTACACCACATAGCCCTTTCCTGACTCCGGTAAGGTCAACACGGGTGCGGTGGTCAACCGCCGCTTCAGCTCCTCAAAAGATGTCTGGCACTGTGGGCTCCACTCAAACTTCACCCCTTTCCGGGTGAGTGCGGTCATGGGGGAGGCAAGCCGCGAGAAGTCCCGGACGAAGCGCCTGTAATAACCAGCCAAGCCCAGAAAACTCCTGATCTCAAACACATTTCTCGGCTGCTCCCAAGACATAACTGCTCTGATCTTTTCAGGATCCACTGAAACCCCATGTTCTGAGACGACGTGCCCCAGAAACTTCACTTCCCTGATCCAAAAAGTGCACTTCGAGAGTTTGGCATATAAGCGGTGATCTCGCAAGGTGCCCAAAACAACGCGCAAGTGATGCTCATGCTCCTCCTCAGATCCAGAGTAGACTAGGATGTCATCCACAAATACCACGACAAATGAGTCGAGATATTGGTGGAACACCCTATTCATGAGTGCCATAAAAACTGCAGGAGCATTCGTCAGTCCAAAAGGCATGACCAAGTACTCGAAGTGACCGTACCTGCTTCGGAAAGCCGTCTTCGGGATATCTGCTTCTCTCACCCTGAGCCGGTGGTATCCCGAACGCAAATCAATCTTGGAGAACCACTTTGCCCCCTTCAGCTGGTCAAACAAATCGTCAATCCGAGGCAAAGGGTATTTATTCTTGATGGTTACTTTGTTCAGCTTCCGGTAATCAATGCACAACCGAAGGGTTCCATCGGCCTTCTTCGCGAATAAAACCGGCGCGGCCCAAGGAGAGACGCTCGGGCGAATGAATCCTTTGGATTCCAAATCGTCCAGCTGTATCTTTAATTCCCTCAATTCGGTGGGGGCCATGCGATATGAGGGAAGAGATATAGGCTGTGTTCCCGGCGCCAACTCAATTGAGAATTCCACGTCTCGCTCTGGGGGTAAGCCAGAAAAATCATCTGGGAAAACCTCTGGGAACTCATCCACTACACGAGGTAACCCGCCCTGTGAAACACCACCATCTTCCTCCAGCGCGAGCGACGATAACTGATAAGCAAGATTTCCAAGCTCAGGGAGTGGAGGTCCCGCACGTCCCGACTGAGGATCCCATTCTCCGTGAAAAAGCTGAGGAGTCCCATCTGGTGCTGTAAAGCTGACTCGGCGTCGATAGCAATCAATGTGTGCCTGGAAGCGCACCAGCCAGTCCATACCGAGGATCACATCAAATAGGTCCATGTCAAGGACCAAGAAGTCCCATTCCATCTCGACACCTGACACGGAGAGTGCGCACGATCGGCACTTAAGGCCTTGCTCCCTCTTTTTCCCCAACGGCGTTACCAACTCCATAGCACACGATAAAAGCTCGGATGGTAGGTTCAGCAGATTCACAAAACGAGCAGATATAAAAGAAACTGAAGCACCAGTATCAAATAAAACTGCAGCTATAGAAGATGCAACCAGAATAGTACCTCGAACCGTCGAAGGCCCTGCATCAGATCCCGCTGGTGCCTGATCCACAGCATGCAGTTGCCTGGTCCCTGCCTGAGAGAGACCGCTCGCCTGAGGCTCCGCCCTGATATGGCTCTGCCCTGAAGACGATACGGTCCTACCACCACGCCCACCAAACCGAGATCCTGTCGTCCTGGTCGGCTCTGACTGAACTGATACCCCTCTAGAAGCCACTGATCCAGCCCCACTCTGATAAGGGCGTGCAGTCCTGCAGAAGCGTTGTAGATGTCCCACCACTCCACATCCATGGCATGGTTTGGGAGGGTATGGACAAACAGGTCGGATGTGTCCTGCCCTTCCGCACTGATGGCACACAACAGACCCTGCACCAGAAGCCCCAGATGAAAACTGCCTGGGAGGATGACCTGAGCTGCCATCTCCCTTCTTCCACTGCTCATCACGCTTCCTTTTCTTCTCAGATGAACTGCTACTGCCAAGCCCTGACACTGATCCAGAGAACCCCGACTTTCCCTTCTGGTCAATCTCGGACATACAAGCACGATCGACCACCTCAGCATAGGTCTTCAGCTTGAACAAGAAAACCTGGGAGTGAATTTCTGGTCGAAGGACCTTCTCAAACTTCCGAGCTTTCAAGAATTCGCTCGAAACTATCTCAGGTGCGTACCGTACCAGTTCAGCAAAGCGATTTGCATACTCCATCACTGTCTGATTCCCCTGCGATAGCTCCATGAACTCCCGAGATCTAGCATAGGCTACAAACTCTGGACAATACTGCTCGTTGAAGAGACCCTTGAAATCCTTCCAGCTCATGTGCTCATGCTTCCCAGCCTGGACCACTGATTCCCACCATTTGCGACTGGAACCCTCCAGCTGGAACGAGGCGCACTTCACCCTGACTTCCTCGGGCGTGTCAAGGAAATCGAACACGCGTTCTATCTTCTCAAGCCACTCCTCTGCCTCCTGAGGTTCTGAACCACCTCGGAAAGAAGGAGGTTTGCTCCTCAGAAACTCCTGAGCTCTATCCTTTCTGGAGCCAAAATCTTCCCCTCTAGTTGGAACAGGGGCAGGGGTAGGAGTCGCCCCTTGTCCTAAAGCCTGAACGGCTCGGACCATCGCCTCAACAAATCTCTGATCAAGCGGCGCGGGAGAACTCTCTCCGGCTTCCTCCCGTGGATGCATGGGAACTCTCCGGGGAGGCATCTTACTGAAAAAGAGCATCAATCAAGAAAGGAAACCATCAATAAAAGGGGAATAAAATTTTCCAACAAGATAATTATTCATCAATAAACCAATCATGCAAAAACAAATCCATATAAAAGCTTTACTTTCCTTATCTGGTGTCCACGCACAGTCTGCAGCCTGCACGTCCCACCCAGAAAGAAAGTGAAGCAAGCACCCTGACATCCCATGGTGACCCAGTATCTATCACGAGGCGTGCTGGCCAGGCACCCTACTCGCAACATGAATTCTGAGCCCCGACAGACCCAACTCATCCCAAATAACATAAACCACCAACAAAAACCTGCCTCTGATACCATTTTGTCACGAACCGAATCGGGTCGCCATCCGAACCGACGCCCGACTCGGCCCGCGGCAAGGCCCGAAGGGCGTTCCCTATCCCCACGGGCTGGCACAAGTGCCCGGGTATCAAAATAAACCTTGGGAACGATTTACCCAAGTGAATAAATATAAAGCAGCCAACCAAAGTAAACCAAACAGAGGTAAAGGTTACAGTCAAACATGTAGATAACCAAACAAGTCTTTGGTTCACAAGTACTCAAAACCCAAATAACACCAAAACAAGACGACCCAAAAACCAACCTAAGGACTGTCGCCCGGCGTAGGGACACCGCCTCTAGGCCACCACCAAAACGCCACGTAGATAGTCTGGCTAGCAACCTGAACCACTGCTCCCAAAAGCTGGACCCCTACCTGTGTCAGAAGTAAACAGATCTACTTACACCCAAAGGTGTAAGTAGGGTGTGAGCAATCGCCCAGCAGGATATCACCAAGCAAGATTCCACGCACAAGTATAAAGAGAAAATCCATTTGCAATGCTGTATAAAGTAAAAGGTGAAAAAATAAATAAAAGGTTTTCACAAAAAGCTTTCAAAGAAAAACGGTTCAAGTCACATACCAGAGTGAAACTTAAATGGTATAAATATCATGGATCAGTGTGCGCACAAGTATCAGTAGCACCAGAGGATGGGAATGCCCTAAGGATACTAGTAACAGTGGGACCCTAGGACATCGTGTCTCAGTGAAACGTGGCTTAGATGGCCACGACCCTCAGAAAATGTGGCTTAGAAGGCCACGACCCTCAGAACACGTGGCTTAGAAGGCCACGACCCTCAGATATCATATGTTTAGTTAGTGTTGCAATCGTCAAACCTGCCAGTGAAACCGGGTCGAGTCATCTCCGGACTACCAGCTCACTAGTCCTAGTCCACCCACCTAATACCCAGGCTTCCCTCCTTGTGCTCACCCAATTCAGAAAACACCTGTCATATCACCCGCACACTGATATTCTTTCTTTTGAAAATACCACACGCACACCATAGCATTTCAAAACATAGTATGTATTGCAAGTACGCTAAATAAAACCAGTAGCACAGTTTGAAAATAAACAACATCCTTTTCCTTTTCTTCAATCAGGTAAACCAAAACAGTACTTTTAAAACTTGCTGATAACTATTTTAAAAGAGAGAGAAAGAAAGACATTCAAAGTTTTAACTAGGTCCAAGTAATAAACACGTGACATTTTTTAATAAGGGGAAAAAGTTCATAGTATGTAAACAGGGGATAAAACATTTGATTAACTAGGAGTGCAAGCAAAGGATTATAAACCCATACTTGAGTGCGGAACCACCTACCTCAAACGGGCGCGGAAGAAGACACGGCGCAAGACTCCAGTTGCGCCGCGGCCGCACTGCCTTGAGCCGTCAACCAGGTCCTAAAACAGCAGAACGCTCAACGGTTTTAGAAAACAAAAATGTTAACATAATAATAATGATGATAATAATGATTATAATAGAATAATAATAATAATAATAATAATAATAATAATAATAATATAATAATAATAATAATATAAGAGCAATAGAAATAATAATAGAAATAATAATAATAATTATAAATAATAGTAATAACAATAATAATAATATTAATGATAATAATAGCGTAATAATAATAATAATAATACAATAATAATAATAATAATAATAATAATAATAATAATCATAATCATAATCATAATATCACAATAATATTTATAATAATAATAATAATAATAATAATAATAAGAATATTAATAATAATATTGTTATTTACATAATTATAATAATAATATATTAATATTTATAATAATAACTAACATATTAATAATAATAATAGAAGAGAACAAAATCTATTATTAAATAAGTTAAAATAATAAAATAAAAAGAATAAAAAGAAAACGAAGCAGACCTGCGGAGAAGGCCGAACAGGCGCGCTGGAACAGAGGAGAAGAGGAATAAAAAGAAAGGAAGAAGAAGGAGAGGAGAGGAAGAGGAGAGGAAGAAGAGGAGAGGAAGGAAAAGAGAAAGAAGAAAGAAGAAGAGAGGAAGAAGAAGAAAGAAAAGAAAAAACGGCAGGGGCGAGGTCCGGCGGAAGGTGCGGATGAGGGAGAGAGAGCCGGCAGGGGAAGAAGAGAAAGAAAAAGAAAGGGAAGAAGAAGGAGAGAAGAGGAAGAGGAGAAGAAGAAGAAGAGAAGAAGAAAAGAGGAGGAAGAAGAAGAAAGAATAGAGAAGAAGAAGAAGAAGAAGACAAGAAGGAGGAGAAGAAAACCGGCAGGGGCGGCTGGCCGAGGAGCAGCAGGCCGATGGAGGTCCGGCCGAGGAGCAGCAGGCCGAGGCGGAGGCGCGGCCGATGCAGGTCTGCGGGAGGTCTGTGCGGTTGGAGCAGGAGAGCAGGGGGGTGCGTATCAGGGAAAACCGGGAGGCAGCAGGCGGCTCCGGCGTGGGTGCAAAACAGGGGTAGGGGAGAGGCGTGGCCGGCGAAGCGCGGTTTGCTGGTGTTGCCGAGCAGGGAGGCGCAGCAGCGGCGGGTGAGGGAGAGACCGGCGAAGCTGCTGGTGGAAGGGAGGAGAATAAACAGGGGAGCGCGGATGAGCCGGGGAAGGGGAGTGCGCCGCGGATGGAGGAGAGAACGAAGTGGGGAGAAGAAAAAAAAAGAATATAAAGAAAGATGGGGTGGCGGCTAGGGTTTCCTAGGGAGGAGAAAAAAAAAGGGTTAAACAAATTAATATAATATAATAATATTAAATATCATAATAACATTATAAATAACAATATTATTAATAATAATAATTATCAAACTATTAATAATAGTAACCGTATAACAATAATAATAATATATTAGCAATAATAATAATAATACCATAACAATTATAAAGATAATAGTAATAACGATAATAAAAGCATAACATCAAAAATAATAATAGTAGTAACCATAAAAATATTTTAATAATAATGGTAATAACCTAATAGAAGTAATAAAAATAATATAATAATAACCAAGAAATCCGAAATACATTTTTATCCGGTTATTTAACGTACGCGCATCGAGAACGCGTATCAATCGGCGAAGTTGCACGGCTTCGCCCGTGCCCTGCCCATGCGCCGAGCGATGTAGGGCTCGCGCGCACACATCGCTGCCACAACGAGCGACCCGCATCGGGTTCAGCCCGTTCTATAACCCAAAAATTTAAATAAACATACAATTAAATTATGAAATAAAAATTTAAAATTAAACATATACCTCAAAAAAAGTCCGGGCGTGACATTTTAGGCCCAAAAAAACCTCAAAAGTCAAGCCTTGAAATATGTGCACATATATGGATATTTTTTAAGATGGGCCTATATCTCACAAATGGATGGCCCAATGGAGCAAAAAGACTACATAGGGCAAGAAAGCATCTGAAGGGACAACTTTTATTACTATGGACCCACTTGATTCTACCGATATCAATGCCATAAATGCATAGGAAACTAGATATGTGGAATACGAAGAGTCAATCAAGCTAGAATAAATGTATGGAGTAAATTGTATATATCTTTATCCACATGTGGACAATGAAGCTAACATTTCGTGGGTCGACAGAGGAGATATAGTGGAACAACTTTCAAGAAGAAAAATTTCCCATATTCGGTCATTAAATACGTCTCCCATGTGTAAACTTTCGGAAGAAGATTTTGGAGCCAAAATATTTCACTCTTCCTATAAATTTGTAATTCCATAACCTTTCAAGGGATCGGCCGCTACACTTGAGTGTTTGAAAACAAAAGATATTGACTTTGGTTAGAGAAATTTTCTATGAAAGCATTCAGTTGCAGATATTACAAGCACGTGAAGAGATATTCAAAGGAATATATGGAAAACTTCAAAGCATAGTCCTCAAGAAGAATCACTGAACTTGTTGTAGAGAATATTCAGATAAAGCAGCAACAACTTTCAATAAATAGAGAGTTCCGATGTATTTTTCTAGGTAAGAGATTCAGATCACTGAGTTTTAGAGAATCAGATCGTTATCCAAATAGTTTGACAGACCATCCAGAAGTATCCATTGAGAATAAATAAGCAGCCTGAATAAATTAATAGGTCAAACAAATCAGGAAAAGACGCCAGATAATTCACAATTTAAAAACATACAATGTATTTTAAATTTGAATTTTATCAGTCATGAAAAATAATAACCTCATTAAAAATTGTAACAAATTCATCTGTTGTTGAAGATCTTCTGAAATGGCCTTTGAATCACTTTATCAAGAGATTTACTCCAGCGAAATCGTAGCAGGAATCTCGGAATAATTCAAAATTTAAATCCCACAGATGACTAGATCAACATGGGGATTGAACTGCATGAGGATGATTTCAAAAATACGGATTCCAGCGTATAGTTTCTTCCAAATGTAGAGTTCCAGAACATAGAGTATGATACCAACATGAGGTTACTTACATTAGGTTCATATTAAACATTGGGTACTCGAATGTGAGGTTCCTTAGCAAAATTTAGGTTCTCGAACATAACGTTCAAATCAAACTTGGGGTTCAAAATGTGTAGTTGGATATTAACATTATGTTTCAAATTTACTTTTTGAACAATGATTCTAGAATCCTTTTAAACATCTATAAAAATTAGCCGAAGAACTTACTTCCAAAATATAAAGATCATTATAAAGTCTTCCAAAATTCCTATATAAAATAATTGTTCAATTAAATATAAACATGAAATCCACTCAAAGTAACTTCATTAGTAAAACAAATGAGGGTATTTGTGAACATTAAAATCAAGGAAAACTTATTGGTTCAACATTCGTATGTCCATCATGGAGATCCTCATGCTAAGGTTTAAATCGCTTCTGCGTGTTCTAATAAGTGTTATTAGATTCGTCTAAAACCCTTCAAACCCATCTTCATGGGGCCATATTCCTCATGAAATCACCTATGTCCTTTCTCACCGGGCCATTAGTGTGCATATCATTTCACTGGGGCTATATTCCCTGGGAAAATTTCGCATTGGGCCATATTCTTGAAGAGTCTAGATCTTGCAAGGTGGGTTATATCCCCACTAACCAAACTAACCATATATCTCTTAGTGGAATATTCCTTATTAAACAAGTTCATCCTCATTGGGTCATATTCCCTTTGAGGTCAACCGGAAAGGGTCACTCGTGCATAAGTCACACCAACTATCGATAGGCATCTCTCGCTTAAAATTCCACACTAAAAGACTTTAAACTGGTTGAAAAGAGTCATGGTTGCACGACCTTAAAAGGCACCACAATGGTCCTTGTCACACAACCTAAAAATGTAGAATGAGTCCCGTTAAACAGCACTGAACTATATAGGTTCAAATTCCCTTCATAGGGATACATAGGAATCCCTTATCAGTGGCCCGATCCCAACACTATACACACCTACCTCCTCCCTTGACAACGATAAATTCTAGAGTGCCCAAGTGTGTGGCTTTAAAACATAGTATCACTAATTAACATGAGAAATATGGAGAACCTTTAATACATTCAGATGTTTACATGGATACATGATTTTGATCGATTCACTAGCACATTGATAACCAATCTTGCACTGAGATTTGTGAGAGATCATGAACATGTCTTAAATCTATTAAAGAGTCGCATAGTAGGCAATAATTTCTCCAAATAGGGTGAGATGAGTCTGACTTCCCTTCTTCTCGACCAAAGTACATTCTTGTTGGAACCGAACTAGCAGCAGAAGCCCCAAACAGGTGGGATTTTAAAAAATTTCCACCGACGATCAACGTAAACTTGTCGACGTCAGTGAATAGAAACCCGGTTTTATCCGAGGACCACGCATGAAGAGTTTTAAGCACAAAAATAAACTGTAAAATGCCTGGTTTAGATCTGAAGCCGCGCATAATGTCTGCTCGTCGTTGGTGATCACTGCTTGAAGAATTTGAGGCCAAATTCCTCTAGATCGTCCACACGCGCTCCAAGAAACTATGGGGACATCGTTCGTTGAAATCCGGGTACTAGCACGGAATTCCGACGAAGCCTTCGATGCTCCAACGATCACCGCATCGCTTTTCTAGTGGTGCCTGACAGAGTGCTTGATCCGAGCTCCTTGGATCCAGAGCATCTCTCTCTAGATCATGGGAGAGAGGAGAGGAGAGAGAAACCCCATGAATAGTGATTGGCAAAATCCTCTCCTCTTCTATTTATAGTGTTTAGCTAAATTACCCGGAAATGTCGACCGACCCCCGAAAAATTAATCACACTACTGAATCAGAAATACTATTCAACATTATTATCACTTTCTCATAATATATTAAATATATTATGTGATAATAATTAATCCATTAACTCATCTCTTACTCCCGCAAATATTAATTGAACCTTTAATATATTAATATTCGTTCAAATAATATTTTTTCAAGTATTTACTTAAAACTTGTAAACACAATTAATAAATAAAGTCAATGCTCATTATTCTAAATTCGAATAATATGAATTTATTTATTACATTGGTGATCGTATCTCTTTGGAAAAAACCTGAACCCCAGTGGTGGGGTCCACCATGTCCAAAACACTTATTCTACTGAATAAGGCAGATTCTTAAATACGCTATTGTGTGTGACCCTCTAGGCTCTTATCTCGACAGCAGTGAATAGTATTCACAGACCAAGAGCGGGATCTAGCAACCCATCATGGATCTTGAAGAGATAAGGATTATCACAGCAACGACAACCAACCTACGAACACGCACTGTGTAATATAATCTCTTTGTCATTAATATCTCATAAAGCATGACGTACTCACGTGTTATCGCTCTCTTCTTGCTTTATTGTTTGTTGATCCAACTGGACAGATTTACCCTCGACTGACATGGCCATGGTCTTATAAAGGTACTGTCATCCTTATCAACATGGCCTGAGATATATTACTTCCGTAACCCAAAAGTGAAAAATCCTTTCTTTACCATTCAACCATGACTGACACACCCAACACAAACTAACTCGCCACGACTTCATTGTCATGGTTTTCATCTTGCATCAAAGTACACAATCAAATGACATACATTGGTAATGATCTCAAGTCAGGAGACCATTACACATGATCATAGATAGGAACATCCAATTACACTCATAACATGTGGTGCTCCTATTAGCGGATCAGTCCTCATGATCTCACTACTAGAGATCACCAAGTGCGAACTTCATGAGAAGAAGTCTCAATGCTTATGAGCCCCCAGCACCTGATAGTCAAACATTTATTGTGTCCAATCAGTAAGATGTATCTAGACCATAGAACATATATTTAATATTAATGTCATAGTATCTCGAGATTCTTATCATAGCCTGGGATCTACTATAACCTTTCGATGCTATAATTAATCTTTGGACATTACCATTTCAATAGTGGACGAAAAAAAGTCTACACTATAATGGTAAGATGATATCATGTATAGATAAATGTATACACGATATGGTAATCAAAAGCACTAAATAGTTGGGTCTAGGGAACCCACTATTTAAACACTCCCACTTGCACTAGAGCCAACTTGCTAACCAAACTTGTTAGCTACTCACATGATAAAAATCAAGTTTCTTCTGAGTAATGGATTTAGCTACTGGGTCTGCCACAGTTCTGCCACGTGGCTATTCTATTATTGCAATCTTGTCTCGTTGAGTAAAACTTCTCAAGAGATGGTATCCTGAGTATATCCCACTTGTCCACTATCATAACTTGACATCTTGGCCAGTAAGAATATCATAATTTACATTATGATAATACTTTTCTTACCAGGTGTGATTCCAAGAACTGAAACAAATCATTGCATTTAATAACTTCTTATTAGCTGCCTTAGAAGCTGCAACATACTCGGTATTTGTAGGTATGGATACTACTAGCTTATATGAGCTTGACTCACTTATCGTCTTAAGCCTAACTATGATAGTATATCACATTGATCTATGGATGACTAGTTTGCATCCCCAAAAACTAGTATCCTTTCTTCTCCACTTACCATGTACATATCTTTTGTACCTGCCGAAGTACAATTAGATAGTTCTAACTGCATCCCTTGCAGTGATCCTGGATATAACTGACATTTTCCTATTGTAAAATATACCTTGGAAATATCAGTTCTTATACATATCATGGCATACGTGATTAATCCGTCGCTTCGACGTATGGATTTAACTCATCACGTTTATCTCTTCTCATGTCTTGGACATGTCAACCTGAAGAGATTATGCCCTATGACATAGGCAACGATTTATCTCTTGAATTGTTCCAACTTTTATTTTTCAATACAATGTCACTATATGTACGATTGATTAGGACCAAGCAAACTATAGATCTACCTCAGTAGATCATGTTCCCTAGAACTTAGGTTGCTACTTTAAGTCAATCACTAGAGAATAAATTTTATCTTGGTCTTAACTAACTGTGAGACCAATGTATGTTTTCCATATGTTACCAAACATATTTTTTCTTGGAAAACATTGACGCTCCCACTAACCTCTCGTAAACACATGGAAATCATTTGTTGCAAATGTATATTCTATGATCACGTTGCTTACTTTAATCCTAAACCGGATTTCAGTAACTTGCAACCTTTATTGGCATTATGTGATGTGACCATCCCTTTCTGGTTGCATCGTATAGACACCATCCGCGATTGGTGGTCATGACATCCAATGCTGAATAATTTGATCATAGATATTAGCTATGATAGGTAAAATTCTAACAGATTTAGGCATAACAACTTGGTCAAACCAATCGAGCCTTATTGGTACTACGCTTGTACCATCCATGTATCACCTCACTTGAATACCCACCGCAGTATTCAAAATAATAAGCCCTTTGCACTTTGAAACATGGAATCCATTAATTGAATTTTAGTTGGTCTTATCAATTTTAGCTAATTTTCATACACTGCTTACTTGTAGGAAATATTATTCACATTGAATAATAGATCACCGACTATGGTGAATATAAAAACCATCACACTGGTTTTATCCTTCCTACACAGTATGTGTCTCTGGAACATACTTTGTTCCACATGCGCTTGTGGAACTAGTTCCTATTCCAACTATTTGTGCATCTTGAGCATTGACTAAACCCAAGTCATTATAGCTCACACTATCTCTAATAGAGATGTGCACCCTTATATAGAAGTGTAGTCTATTACTTGACTACCTACTTTTCTATCTTAGGGATTTATGTAACATCCTAAGCAACTGTTAGGATAAGTACCTTAGATGAACAATGTGTTTATCTTGATGCAAGTTTGTTTGTATCCGAACAAACTATTTGCATCCAAACACATGTCCTTATGACATAATGGATTTACATCATACGATGACCCGAATGATATCTATTTGTCATTATAGTTGGGATATGGATGTGGGATATCGTCGTTATTTGCAAAGCATTTCATGAAATATAATGGAAGTTTCTGCAAGTTGCAACATTGATACTACTTACATCAAAATTTTGATGTAGAACATATGCGTTTAGGAATTGCTCCACACTACATGTTTGTTGATCAATGTTGATATGTAAGACTTCATCATCAATCCTCCTCATTAACATCAATGTCGTGATGTCGATAAGGTAATGTGCATTTAGGAATTACTCTGCGCTACATTGTCATGATTGATGAATGCTTGGTTAAGATATTCTTCGGTATCTCAACCCGAAGTAACTCATATCTTCTGACCATACACATACTTCACTTTATTATTCCTTAATTACTTAAAGAAATCTTATGAAGTATATATACCTCTAGCTTATACTTGGAATAATTCACGCTTACTTGTTGAACTATTTCCAAAAGCTTTGTGACATACCTTTATTTCTAAAGGCTCCTTTGTCCAAACTAAAGATGTCGATAATACTGAAAGTATTTAGTTGTGCTGAGCCTAAAGACCATACTTGGTATATTCATGACGTCCACTTTTAGTATTACTTGACAATGAATTATCTTGTCACAACTGGGTATTTATATTCATCATTAATTGCCTATGATTCATGTATTACTGAACTAATGATTGAGTTCTAAATACCAAAAACAACATTCATTTCAGAACCTGAAAGAATGTCTCCTTGCGTCCAAGGACACATGAGATTAATGTTTGTGGTTATACTCAATAATAGTTCAACACGAATCTTTCACTTGGCAATTACAAAAGTCATGTACTTCTCACCACTGGCCTAGGTATCACCCTTTCATAGCCACTTGGAGAATACATCTAACTTCTAGTAAGGTTTCTATACTTACTTGGTTACCGTATTAGAATACACATATATCACCAACATTTTGTATTTAATACCCAAGTAGTAAAATTGAAACATTACATTTGATGAATATTTTTGAAGAAGAAGCAGGTAACTTGCTTCTTTAATTCAGCGAATTGCATTTAAACTTCCATTATATTATTTTATAATATGCAATGCAAATAACATTTGTTAATACCTCATTAATTGAAGGACGTCGCGAATGTGCCATTGGCATTACTTGCCTATTGGCCTTTTCGCATGGTCTTTCAATTTATTCGCCATAAGAATTAAAGATGAAATTATCTTTGATATTCTTATTATCTTGGCGAACCTTACCTAAATTGGTAATAGAGTGTTTACTCAATACTTGTTCGTTTTGTAACTTAAAACGAGACTTGAGTAAAGTGGTGAAAATGATATTATAAAGGGATCCATTTGAAAATCGTGATCGATCTTTCAATTTACACTTGCCGGTGTAACATCGTCTTATCCATATCATTGCTTCGCTTTCTCCTTGCAAACATCTCGGAGATGAGACTTCATGTTATATCATCCATGTCCTGGTGTAGCGACCGCAACTGACACCAGACGTTGATGGAAGCATAATGACATAACTATCATACGCTTTATACATTAGTCTCCTGTAAGCAATTTTCACCCTCACTTCTTGAGGTAATTTAACAGTGTTGGGGACACTGGCACCTTGAGTTTCTTATATCATAGTATTATGCATACGCGCCTGTACTATTCATGGATACTCGTGTCAGTGAGGACATTTACTTTGTCCAATATTTATCGCAGTTTTAAACATGTGGTTTAACTTGTCATTTAACTACAAAAATAAATTTTAGCAGATTAGTACTTTTTATCGTGATTCCAGTTAAGACATTTTGATTAATTACTTAAATCATTTAATGTCTTCTGCTATTTTATTGGATTCCAGAAACCCTCTGTGCTAGAATCGGAATACTATGTCGCTTGAGTATTCTAGTGGCAAGGATCCCAGAACCACCTCTCGTAGTCTACAAGCTATGGCCACGCCACTACTTAGAGGGCTCAAGGTGGGCTTTTGGCTGACCGACCGCTTTAACTTGCGGTTCCTTGATTTGTTAAGTGAAGTCTCAGCTTCTAAAATCAGAACTTGATTTACTCAACGCTTGCCTCTAAAATTACAATAAGCTAGCTATGACTATTTCTTTGCTGCAATTTTAGTTAAGTCAACTCATCACTCTTATAAGGACTCCCCGATAGTAAGAGGCACCCTCAGCTATGGCATGACTGGCACCCCAAACACCCGATTTTGTCTAAATTTGAATGACGAAAGGTTGTTTAGACTTAATATATCTTTGAGGGTTTTATTATTTTTAGTGTGACGAAAGAAATCATCTTCTATTTTTATAAGCACGTACTATGTGATCGCACTCACAGCTGACCGTGCAAGAAATAGAAATTTCATCGCGTCACATGTTCATTTTATTTTGTATGCTCGTTTATTATTATTCTATGTGATCGCGCTCTAACGACACATTCACAAAATAGTAAACCATGCAAAACAAAATGAAAAACCTGACCATGAGCCGGTACTTATGGTTGATCTGTTGACTGAATAACAGACCAACCGAGACCCTAGGGATAATACCTTTAGTCGCGTGGCTTGCTACTTGAATAGCAACGTCTGCTCATCCAATGCATCCAACTCATATCTGATGCGTCGTCGTCACTTGGCGCGAAGTGCGTCATACCTCGTCTCGTCATTATACAACTGTACTTGCACGCAGGTGAGGGGGTCTCGGGGTATAAAAATATAACTCTGAGAATAGGCACGCAGGCCCTTATACATATAATGACACTTGAGACGACACGCAAACTGTCTTTTATTTAATTAAATTAATTATTACAAAACCATTGCAATAAATAATTAATTAAATAAATGAAAATAAATAAACAACCACCAGACATGCATTGGTCGGTCTTCAACTCATGATTACCATACGCATTAAACTCGCGTATATGAACTAAATGCAGAATAAAATTAAACTTGCATTAAATAAATTCTGAGAACATTATTTATTGAATTAAAATTTCACTCTAATTTTAATTCAACAAATGTCGTTGTTCAGTCCCAATTAATTAATTTAATTTTAAAACTAAAAATTAAATTAATTAATTAATTTGATTATCACCAAAGTAAATTAATTACGCTGCATTAAAATTTAATAACCAAAAATTAATATTTAATTAATTTATTTCTCAAGTGTAATTAAATTAATTAATTTAATTAATTTTTGATTAAATTAAATCACACGGAACTGGGGCGGTTAGTGGCGCGCAAAGGAGCCGGTTCTGCCACTGCGGGTGGTCACGGTCGGCGGACCGAGGTGGAGCAGCGGCGCTGGACCGAAGGGGAGGCGCGCTGGTCCGAGGCGGCATCGGCTGGTGCGGGAGATCGTCGATCGAAGGTGGTGCAGCCTGGGGTGCCGCGACGCCGGCGGGTCGGCCTGGTTGAGGCGGCGTAGCGGTGCGGCAGGGAGCCACCGCGGGGAGGGGACGGACCGGGGCTGGGCGGCGCCTGCTGCTGGCTGCCGGCTGCAGCGCGGCTCCGCGCGGTAGGACGGCGAGGCAGAGACTGACCGGCAGGCAGCGGGGGCGCCGAGGGTGGAGGGCAAGGCGGAGCTGGGGCGCGCAGGGTGGAGGCCGGAGCCAGCGGCGCGGCCTGGGGAGAGGTGGCCGAGGTGGAGGCGGTCGGTCGTGCGCCGGCTGAAGCTGGAGGCGGCGCCCTGGGTTCGTCCAGGGAAGGAAGGCGCCGGGGTACCGGGGGTGGCCCTAGTGCGGTGCGCCGCTACGCGCAGAGAGGAGCCGCACAGGGCTCCACGGGGAAGACGAACCCTAACTTTTTTTTCTTGATAGGCTTTGCAGGTCCGACCCCACCCCCCCCCCCCCCCCCTCATTTTTTTTTATTTTTTTTAATTTTTTTTTTCAAAAGACTTGAGTCAAAGTCTTTCCTTTTTTAAGCCTATCTAGGCTAAGTAATAATAATATTAAAATATTATTATAATAAAAATTATAATAACCAGTTTATTATTAAGATAAAAATATTGTTATTATTATTATTATATAATTATAATTATTATTATATAATTATTATTATTATTATATAATTATTATTATTATTATATAATTATTATTATTATTATTATTAAATTCATCGGAAAATACTATTTTGGTGACCCACACAAAACAAAAATCAATTTGAATTCATAACTTCATATGTTTGCAGACTGGACATCCGACATCCGATTCAGATTCTGTTTGCGGCGTTGGGACCGTATTGATGCTCTCTTCATAGCTTAATGCAAATTTAATTTTTTTCAATTGACTTAAAATCGTCACACGTCCCTCTGATACCACTTGTTGGAACCGAACTTGCAGCGGAAGCCCCAAACAGGTGAGATTTTAAAAAAATTCCACCGACGATCAACGTAAACTTGTCGATGTCGGTGAATAGAAGCCTGATTTTAGCCGAGGACCACGCGTGAAGAGTTTTAAGCACAAAAATAAACTGTAAAATACCTGGTTTAGATCTGAAGTCGCGCACGACGCCTGCTCGTTGTTGGCGATCGCTGCTTGAAGAATCTGAGGTCAAATTCCTCTAGATCTTCCACACGCGCTCCAAGAAACTGCGGGAACGTCGTTCGTCGATATCCGGGTCCTAGCGCGGAATTTCGACGAAACCTTCAACGCTCCAACGATCACCACATCGCTTTGCTAGCGATGTCTGAGAGAGTGTTTGATCCGAGCTCCTTGGATCCAGAGCATCTCTCTCTAGATCATGGGAGAGATGATAGGAGAGAGAAACCCCATAAATAGTGTTTGGCAAAAGTCACTCCTCTTCTGTTTAGTGTTTAATTAAATTACCTGGAAATGTCGGACCGACCCCCGAACAATTAATCACACTATAAATAATATCTTGACTACTATACTAAGTCAGAAATATTATTCAACATTATTATCACTTTCTTGTAATATATTAAATATATTACGTGATAATAATTAAGTCATTAACTCGACTCTTACTCGGACAAATATTAATTGAACCTTTAATATATTAATATTCGTTCAAATAATATTTTTTCATGTATTTACTTAAAACTTGTAAATACAATTAATAAATAAATTCAATGTTCATTATTCTAAACTCGAATAATATGAATTTATTTATTACATTGGTGATCGCATCTCTTTAGACAAAACCCGGCCCCCAGTGGTGGGGTCCACCATGTCCAGAACACCTATTCTATTGAATAGGGCAGATTCTTGAATACGCTATTGTGTGTGACCATCTAGGCCTTTATCTCGACAGCAGTGAATAGTATTCACAGACCAAGAGCAGGATCTAGCAACCCATCATAGCCCCTGAAGAGATAAGGATTGTCACAACAGCGACAACCAACCTACAAACACGCAATGTGTAATATAATCTCTTTGTCATTAATATCT
The DNA here is from genome assembly GCA_963277665.1 of Viscum album. Lineage (NCBI taxonomy): Eukaryota > Viridiplantae > Streptophyta > Magnoliopsida > Santalales > Viscaceae > Viscum > Viscum album. Next base: position 477,721,505 of record OY728130.1, on the reverse strand, counting down.
CATAAAGCAGGACCCACTCACATGTCATCGCCCTTTTTTTGCTTTATTGTTTGTTGATCCAACTGGACAGATTTACCCTCGACTGTCATGGTCATGGTCTTATAAAGGTACTATCATCCTTATCAACATGGCCTGAGATATATTGATTCCATAACCCAGAAGCGACAAATCCTTTCTTGATCATTCAACCAATGTCATGTCACCAATGATGCACCCAACACAAACTACCTCGTCACGACTTCATTGTCATGGTTTTCGTCTTGCATCAAAGTACGCAATCAAATGACATACATTGGTTGTTACGACCTGTCCCCCGGGGCCCGTATCGTGACTACTCCAAGTCCGCCTTCCATAGGTCAGGGGTTGGCGACTAGCACTAAAGGCGTAACTCCCTAAAAACTGGGAAGGCATTGCCTTTATAAAACGTAAACAGACACAACCAGAGAACAAGCGGAAGCAAACACTAAGTAATGCAATATAACAAGTGTGCTGAAAGTACAAAGGGGCCGGAAATACAAGCCCAACAGAAAGGTACAACTACAACTGAAAGTAAAGTACAACTGAAAAGACATCAGCTGAATGGTGAAGCAGCTCTTGAATCGTCCTCCGGGTTCCTACCTGTAGGGTAGGTACAGATGGCCACCTCAGCTCTCCACGTCCGTCTGTCACCTCCGGGTACCGTCTCGTCGTGAAGTCCACCTCTGGGTACCGTCCAGCTCTACAAGCCTCAACCACAACCAGTGATGTCTGTCGTCTGCAACCAACACAACGAGGTGCGGGCGTAGCCCATGCAGGGGTGAGTATAACAATACTCAGTAGGGACCCCGAGACCCTCAAGGTCTCACTAAATCCAACAAGGATAAACCACAAAGAAAGATTTCAACAGATAACCTTTACTTAGGTATATGCTCATACATATATATAAGTTATCAAGTAACTCATCTCAATCATGAGGAAAACACAAAGGTCATTGACTCAACTCAAACCAGGATTTTCATTATTGAAACCACAACTGCTAGAGAACTCCTCCTCTGTCGAATACAGTGGCTCTGTCACGACTCCAAGGCACTACTCACTAACCTTAGACTGCTGAGGTACTCCTCCTGTCGAGTATTGCGGGTCTGCTGCCAAATACCGGGCGCTTCGTCCGTTGTGTGTCTGCCGCCAAATACCGGGCACTCCCCCCAATAGCCTACAGAGGTACTCCTCCTGTCGAGTATCGCGGGTCTGTTGCCAACTACCATGCGCTCCGTCCACCGTGGGTCTGCCGACAAATACCGGGCGCTCCATCCTCCGTGGGTCTGCCGCCAAATACCGGGCGCGTCGAATCGGTCAAGCAGTCGTCAGGTCTACAACTACTAGGTCTCCGCACTCCGTACGCTCGTCTCCGGGAGGGTCTGCACCACGAGCTACTGGTCGTTACTTCCAAGTGTCACGAAGGCTCGTGTAGAAGTAACACAAAGGGCCGCCTCGTCATAGGGGTCTCAACGCAATAGACGGCGCGTCAATCAGATACCCGGTCTGTGAGTTATTAGTTTTTTAGTCCCGGGGTCCCGGTTGGTTTCGTGTACGAACCAACCCGACCGTATCTCAACTATACCCCGAACTCCCATGGGGTATACTCAAAGGGACGACTATGTTCCAAGAGTACCGGTGTCGCTGACGGTTCGTCAAACGGACGTCCGGTGCCAAAGATATAGCCCAAGAAGGTAATGGGTCAGTAATGAGCCCTGGTCCGGTCCGACCCGGTCAGACTAACTCGGCCTAACCCAAACTGAGCCGACTTGGTCCGGGTCGACCCGGTCAGACTCGCTGGGTCTGACCCGGCCCATTGGGCGAGTCAGCCCGCTAAATTTTGACCCGGTCCGCTGGGCTCGGCCCAGCGGACCGTGAGGGCAGTTCAGCCCGATAATCGCCACGTAGGCGGCTTAGTAACTCGGCACGGGAGACTGGGCCGGTTCGACCAGCGACATCGCGGGGGCGTCGCGGGTCGGTTCAGCAGGTCGGTGACCGGGAGGCCAGCGGGCAGACCGCGCGGGGCGCGGGCGTCCCAGCTGGGCTCCGGGCAGGCCGCGGGTGCACTGGGTAGGGCGCGGGTGCGCCAAGCAGGGTGTCGAACGCCGGGCAGCGCGCAGGGGCGCGCCGGGTAGCGCGGCAGGGCGCCGCGGGGGCGCGGGGGTGCGTCGGCCAGGCCGCTGGCAGGGGCGCCGGGCTGGCTGGGCAGCACGCCGGGGGGCGCCGCGGGTGCGCCGGCAGCGCGCCGCCAGGGGCGCGGGGTGCCGGGTGCGCGCCAGGGAGCCGCGGGGGCGGCGTAGTTCACGGAGGTCGCGGGTAGCGCGGCCTTTGTTCGCCGCCTTCGTCGCCGTCGCCTCATTGCCTTGTCGTCGTGGAGTCATCACAAAAAGAACAACGGAGGGGTCGGGCCATGTTGGTTTGGCCCGGACCCTCCGCGTTTAGGGTGGTAGCAATAGGTTCTCGCAAGTATGAAGCACAACAACCACCGTTCTTCGTTTTGAGAGAGGAAAAACATGAGAAAGGTTCATACTTTAAATAAAATAAAACCCATACCTCTTGCTCGTCGCTCGTTGGCGGAGTCGCGGAAGGAAGACGATGAAGACCGTCGTTCGTCGCGTCCGCCACACGTCCCCAATTCCGAACTGCGTCGGTTCGTTGACGATGTTGCGGAGGATAAGTGTCTGGGGAAGGAAGGTCGAAGAAGAATCGCGTGGAAGATCGTCGTTGGCGTTCTTCGCATTCTTCGTTGGAGAGGATAAGATTTCCCCAAGTGTTGGGTGTCGCAATACATTATCAGCGCTTCGTCGTTTGGTGAAGTCGTCCCAAAACCTTCTCCCAAGCTCCCTATATATAGGAGAGTGGGAGAGGTATGTAACCATCGTGAAATTTATGACGGTTCATTTATTTGGAACCTTCCTAAATTCCAACGACACAGTTACTTAATTTAAAGAGGGTCGGGCGAATTAAATTGCGTTGGCACAATTTAAGAGGTGCGTTGGCACAACTTAAGAGGGGAGGATGCCAAGAAGTTTTCCCCACATAGCATGCGTCAAAACATAAGACACAAATTAATTTTATGTTGACACATAAAATTAAGTGACAGCAATTAATTTCATATCGACGCATAAAATTAACTGACAACAATTAATTTTACGTCGACCCATAAAATTAACTGACAACAATTAATTTTACGTCGACCCATAAAATTAATTGAGAGCAATTAATTTTACGTCGACACATAAAATTAATTGATGGGGGGTTGAGAGGATTTCTCTCCCTCCCCATTAAATGGGAGGTTAGGGTGTGGCATTCCCACCTTCTAACTCCCAAGGGGAGGTTTTAACTAACTCACTCAACACATTGCAACTAAAAAAAATAAAATAAAGTGTTGTACTTTATTTTATTATTATTTTTTTATAAAAAACTAAAAACTAACTTTTATTCATGCTCATCTGTCGTTGAGATGAAAGTCTTCTTAAGCGAATATCGGCATTGTGAGTTCAACGGTGCCCTCGGAATTCGATTCTGAGCACCGGTTCAAAAGTTATAAAACGCCGCTCATGCGTTTACTGAACGTAACCGAAAAAAAAGTTCGAAAAATTATTATCAGTCACCCTCGACCCACTGCGGTCAAGGTTAGGCTCTACCTAGGAGAAACACGCCCCAACGAACTCAACGGTACTTTCGGATTTTCAATTTGAGTTACCGTTTAGAAGTTATGAATTTTACAATAAAATAATAGTCACTTAATTATTTTATTTACGGCCAAAAACTAACTTTCTCATGTGGCCTGCGCCGGCCAAAGTTAATATCTTCTTAAAGAAAGCATACCCTCACGAGCTCAGCGGTGGTCTCAGATTTTTAATCTGAGTTACCGTTTGTGAGTTATAAGCATTTGAAAAATAAAATAACTTTATTTAATTATTTTATTTACGGTTATGCCATTTCCGAGTTTTCTCACAGGAGGTCTGCGTCAACTAAACTTAAGTCGCGCCTAGGGTAAACCCGCCATCCTGAGCACAACGGTGCCCTCAGATTTCTGATCCGAGTAACCGTTTAAGAATTATTTCACTTTTTCAGGAAAACTGCTTACGCGTGTTAATTTAAGCTTAACAAAACTTTAGAAAAAATATTCCGGGCACACCAGGCCTCGGAATCAGGTGCCGTCAGAAAGTGCGTACTCGTAAAATTCCAAAGAATTTAAGAAAAAAAATCCTTGAAATTTACGGGTCTTTACATTGGTAATGATCTCAAGTTTTGCCAACGAGCTCGTACCCGAGTGGTAAGGGCGGACTCTTGCTTGGCATCCAAGAGACCCGGGTTCAAAACCAGGTGGAGGTGAATTTCCGGGTTACTGTAGCAGTATTGTAGCAGTTACTGTTCGATACTATAGCAGCCGGAACTATTCACCCGATTTGGGCATTCGGGCCACCGGTTTGGGCCTACGGGTCTCCAGGGCCTTCAGGTCATCGAAGGCCTTCGGGCCACAGGGCCTTCGGGTCACGTAGGCCATGGAGTAGCCCAGTTCACATAGAACATGCCCCAGAAGAGGATCAGAGCAACATGAGTAGCAACCACCAAATGCAGAGCTAACCGGATTGGAAGAATGAGAGGGTATGACAGTCGTCATCGGGACCAGGCACCGTGCAGCTTTGTACGGGACAATGCTAGCTGGTCAGCAATGCAAGGTGGGGAGCTAGGTGATCAATGATGCAGAAAGATGGGGAGGGGCAGTTCAAGTGGGTTGGGCCTACGGGTCATGTATTGGGCATGGTATGTCTCTGGGCCTCCGGGTCATGTATTGCGGGTTTGTCGGACCTTGTGTCTTGGGCCTACGAGTCATGTACGGGTTCCCCTTCAACCCTTAAAAGGGGGATTATCCATAATAAAATAAAAAAGAAGGCATTCGGGCCCTTTGGGTGGATCTCAAGTCAGGAGACCATTACACATGATCATAGATAGGAACATCCAATGACACCTGAAACATGTGGTGTTTTTATTGGTTGGTCAGTCCTCATGATCTCACTACTAGAGATCACCAAGTGTGAACTTCATGAGAAGAAGTCTCAATGTTTATGAGCCCACAATACCTGATAGTCAAACATAAATTGTGTCTAATCGGTAATATGTATCTAGACCATAGAACATATATTTAAGATTAATGTCATAGTATCTCGAGGTTCTCATCACAGCTTGAGATCTGTTATAACCTTTCGATACGACAATTAATCTTTGGATATTACCATTTCAATAGTGGACACAGAAAAGTCTACACTATAATGGTAAGATGACATCATGTATAACTAACTGTATACATGATATGGTAATCAAAAGCATTGAATAGTTGGGTCTAGAGCACTCACTATTTCAACATTCTACGGTGTCGCTAGTAAAGTCTCAGTGATCACCTTTGGAAAGTTGGTCTGCGATGACTCAAAATGTCATGGCGGAAGGTGCGTTGGGTTTTCCGATAGAATCAATGTCATTGACTAATCTCAAGATCTTTCTCCTCCTTTCACATTGATTTTCAGCAATCCTCTTAAACCTTTTAATGTATTCTAGAACTTATATTTTGTGGTAGATTATCATAATGTATCCTAGCCTATTATGATCATCAATAAACACCACAACATATCTTTAACCTTTGGTTTCATTTTCACACACAAGTCCACATACATCATTATGGAGTGTCAAGTAGGGAAGACAGATCGGGGGGGGGCTAAAATGGTGAAGTCTGAGAGCATCACCTCTCACAATGTCAAGACAACCAAGAGAAAGAGAGTCAAAACTAGTAAAACAAATACAGGAACTCTCCAAGCTAACCCATGAAGCCAAAAAACTCGTTGCCCGGTTCCATTCGCGCCAAGTATGGAGCGGGATAGTGTGGTCATTAATAAGGACATTGCATCTTCAAATATGATAGGTAATAGACCAAGGCATCGTGATCTGATCCTGTAGTGAGTGAAGGATGATCACTGAGTCGGTCTCCACAAACGATAAACGAATATTGTTGTTACTACACATTTCCAATCACGCATTGCACAAGCCTCTGCCATAAGGAAATCACCAGGACCATAAGAAGCATTGAATGCAAAGATGACTGAGCCACCAAGATCACGAACAATACCACCTTCACACATAAAACTGGCACAGCAGGAACCATCAACATTGAGTTTGAAACCACTGGAGGGAGGGACCCAACGAATCCAATAATCCTGATGAGACTCACCTTGTGGAAGAGGTATCACCGACATGCATGATACTCCTAAGTGAAGGGGCTGACTCCCACCGTTTAAGAGGGGGCGTCAGTTCAACCACCAAGTATCGACACAAAGCGATGACCCCCTCACGAAGAGCTTTGTTCCTAACCTCCCATAAACACTAGCAACTAGCCACCAAGAGAAACGCCCTCGCCTTCCTTTTAGGGTTGTCTCCTGTGCCACCATTAAAACAAAGATGGAGGAAATTAGCACCGATCAGGTCGAGGTGAGCAAGACCAAAGAAGGTTGCATCTCAGGCCCTCAACATACAATTCTACAATCTTTTGCATTTCTTTTCCACCTAACTTCGTTTTTCCTCATCAGATTATGATAAAACCTTACAAACTTGCATGCTGCTTCTTTGCTAATGAACTCTTCTTGTAATATTCATGTCATAATCCCCTGACAGTTCTGTGAAAACTTCTTTTGAATGTAGCAAATACATTTGAATTCTCTATTGAAATAACAGTTCACATCACAAAAATACCTAAAATAGATTATGAAGGTTTCTAGTAATGCGGCTCCTACTAATGGTGGTTATGAGGAAGGACAGATTCACTACCACAACTAAAAAAAAGTATCCGAGCTGCCCCAACCTCCAACAAACCTGTATACATCAATTAGCGTCTGATCTAACCTAACCAACTTGGATGAAAAAACCCAGAATCGAAAAAAGAGTGCAGGATCGTATCATTATTTGAGAGATCCAGTTGACATGTCATTCATTATGTGCATTACAGATCACTGGCTTCATCTCCAATGCTCCTGCAACAGCGGACTCTTTTAAGGACTCCCGCCATCATTTTCGTCACCGCGGCTCTCAAGGTTCAAATCCCCAATGGCTTCCTCGTTTATCCTCCCCCTGCACCCATGCATCATATATTCATCGCAATTGCATCCACTTAATGCAAATATGGGTTGGGTCAATTACCTCTCAAGAACAAATTTCCCTTCTTTGTACTCTTGGCTTTTGTCATGGACTGCCAGCTACATGCAAATCATACATTGGTTTTTTGTAAGCATAGACAAAGGCAAAAACAATTTCATCGCTTAAGGGAGCTGAGATTCCTTCCAATTTGGATGGAATGCCATTCCTTCGTTGAAAAATAAATTTGGTAACATAATTACCCCTGATTTTGTGTTTTATAGACAAAAATACACCTTAAAAAATGAAGACTTTTTTTTATATATTTTAATTATTTAACATATTTCATCACACATTTTGCACACATACCAGACAAACAATCGCCTCATCAATCCATTTCTCCTCTCTTCCACGTCTTCTTCATTTCCATTACCAAATGTAACCTAAGGGGTAATGAGGATGGAGCGATGGGGCAGCAACAGTGGAGGGGAATCAGCGGCAGCTGATTGGTGGGAAGAGGGTATTTTTGTCTTTCTATTATTGGCGACTTTTTTTCCATACTCGAACCCCAAATAAAATTTATTTCACTATTCCATTAAATTTTTCTAACATACCAAACACGCTTCTAAGAATGCGTTTTCCAGGACACAATTGACTCTTATTTCATTTTGCAAGTGACATTAAATACACCATAAACCACATTTCCATTTATCTTCCTATTTCTCTTCTATTTCTCTTCTATTTCTATTTCTTATTCCATTCCTTTCAAAAACACTTCCATAATACCAAAAATGGCCCAACTTCCTTCAGGGTCCATTTAACAGCACTTCATAAAAGCTGCTTACAGCATTTATCACTTGTGTTAAGTGCTTCTGCCGAAGTGTTCCAAGATTACATGTTGAATGGCTTTGTTTACGTGAAATCGGCTATGTGAAAATCACCTACGTGGTTATGCGATTATACGAGTTTCTACAGGTTGTTCTAAACCTTGAATTTTGCTCTGTTTTTCATATTATTTCATATTTTTATTTGATGCAAGTTTATTATGAATATTATTAGTGTTTTATTTGTTCTAAAATTACACATTAATTATCTAGAATTCACGCAAACAGTTTTTAGATTGTTTTATGAAGAATTAAATGATATTCACAAGAGATTAAGCGTGTATGTATATTCATGCTGATATTTTGGAAAATGTGATAGTCAAAATTAAACCTGCTGAAATATGAGTTTGCCTCGAATATTATCGGGGAGTTTTTCAAGGATATTAATATTGATTATTAACTACTGTATTAATTGTTCTAAACAGGATTCTCAATATAACATGTATTTCGTTTTACAGAATATGGAGAGTGAACTCATGTGGATATTAATTATCTCTTTTATATACACGTGAAACATTTATCTAGAAAATAAACATAAGCAGTACGAATAAATGCAAAGTTCAAATTAGAATTGTTTTGAAATATTAAGAGTTGGTCTTGCGTGAGTTATGGGAGTATTCTAAGAAATTTATTATCAAATTTTATGGTTGTATTTACTGCTATATTAATTGTTTATTGTCCTAACAAGATTATTTGCATGGCATGCTTTTCATTTTTCAGTATATCGAAGTTATTTAAAACTTTCTTCCACATGAAGATTTTATTGCTAGAATTTATGAAGGAGAATAGTGGCCTTTAAAGTGAAGATAATAGTCATTACTATTTTGGTGTATAAAAAGACCGAGGCATGTAGGGAAGAGATACAAACATGGCTCTGTTTTAACTCTTACATGCTTCATAGTTTGCAACTGAGTCCTGGGGCTTTATCGTTCAACTGCTTGTGGAAGTAAACTGCCAATTGTCTGACTTCATTGTTTCAACATCTTGAAGAGTCTGAGCACTATCTAATTCAAACACTAGCATCTTCATCGACAATCATTCATTGGGTTAAATTGTTTTATTCTTTCATTGTGTTGTAACTGTTTGTGTTGTATCGTCACGCTTAGTGCGTCTTGCGCGAGGTTATACAACTCTAACAAAAGGCACATCTGGGTTTAGTTTGTCCCCTTCGAAGACTGGGTTTAGTGCATCCCCTTAAAAAACCGTGTTCCGCTTAGCCCGTAAAACAACAGAGGAAAGGACCGCTCCTGTAAGAGTCCGGGTTTAGTCTTTCCCATTAGAAGACTGGGTTTCTCTTGACCCATAACATACATAAAAGAGGTTAGGACTTAACCTGGAAAAGTCTAGGTTGGGTCTGCACCTGTAAAAATCGGGTTAAGTTGTCTGAACCCGTGAGAATTTGGTTAAGCCCCCAAGTGTAAAAAATGCAGATGTAAAAAGTTGTCACTCTCCTTCAAAAGTGATATACCATAGTAGATGTCATACACCGGGTTGGTGTGTGAAGAGTGGACGTAGGATCATTTATACCCAAACTACTATAAAATTATTGTGTTCATCTTTTACTTGCATTTTATTCTCTTTCTTTTCTTATAACGGTGTAGTTGAATCGTTTAATATTTGGACCCTTCTCTTTCGCTCTTAAGAGTTTAAACTCTGATTAATTTTTTCTTAAAAGAAAGATAATCCACCCCATCTTGTCAATTGTCGGACCCAACAATTGGTATCATAGCTTGACCCTTTAAGGATAAGTTAGTTTGCTAACTTTTTATCCTAGTGTGATGGTAGACTTAGAAATAAATAGGTTAGAATCCAACATTGCCACCACATTTCAATGGTAGTACATATACTCATTGAAAGATCCGGATGGAAACTTATCTAAAGAGTATTGATGTTCTATTTTGGAATATTGTGATTAAATCTTAAGTTCTGCCTAAATCAGATCCGGTTGATTTGAAAGGAGAAGATGTTAAATATGATCTTAATTATAAGGTCATAATATTCTTTGTTGTTCTTTTGGTGGAAATATTTTAACAAAATTTGTTGTTGCAACAGTGCTCATGAAATTTGGAAACAGCTTGAAACAACTACCTTTGAAGGAGATTTCAGGAAAACTGTTTGCTTTAATTATAGAAAGTCTAGAGACATGCAAATGGAGTGTCCAGTCAAGAAAAGGGAAAAACCTCATTTTTCTGAAGGAGAGATCAAGTAATTCATATTTGAATTTAGATTGTTCAAATCTTATTTGTTATGGTTGCAGGAATAAAGGACATATTAAACTCAATTGTCCGAAGCTCAAAAATTCAAGGAAGGCCAAGAAAAGAAATCTGTAACTACTTCGTGATTCTGAAAGCTCATGCAACAAGGCTGAAAGTCCAAAATAAACCGGTAATGTTGCATTAATAGCAAAATATGCTAAGGTAACTGATTCACCTCCACATTCTGTACCAAGTGATCTTGGTTCATATACTAGAAAAGCTGGGAATATATGTGTAACAAGTATAAACAGTTATTTTAGTTCTGATTCTCATGCTTCTATCAATTCTAGAAATGATAAGTCATGTATTGAAGATCAGAAGTAAATGTGTGATACATATGAAAATCAAATAAAAAAATGAATTCTATGCATGTTTCACTCAAAGAAAAATATAGAAGGGTTCGTGAAACAAAAAAGAACTTATCTTTTTAAATTAAAGAATATTGATATATAAATTTTAAAGCTTAAGAAAATAAGATGTTAAATGAAAAGCTTAGAAAAACACCTTCTTCCACACATTAAACGATTTATAACGATTTGGAATTAGTTCAAAAAGAAAATGAAAAGCTCAAGAATGAATTAAATAAAGTTAGAAATGAAAAGATTTATTTGAAAAAGCCAATTTATAATAGATGTGTTTAAAATATCAATATTGGCAAGATTGCATATTTCAAGAAATGTGATGATAAAAAAGAATATACTTAGTTGTGATTCTTTTATTCCAACTATGTTTAAAAATAATTATGTAAAATGAAAATCTGCTAAAATTTCATCGATTAATGGCTTTAAATGTATCTTATGGTCATTATGATTGTGATTGCCCTTTGAAGATCACTCAATCTTTTGGTCACAAAATGACTTTTATGTCTAAATTTGATTTCAAGACCAAACTGTCTAAACCGTCGTTGCTTGGGTAACTAAAGGTATGTATTCTAATTCATGTGAAATTAAAATATTCTTTATACCCAAGTAATGTATTTTCTGATTCTTACGTTCAACATGCATGTCATTATTGTTTAATCCTTGGCATGTTGGCATGAGCATTAGAAGTTTTAGTATTTCATTTTGGCTAAGCCTGAATATCTTTTATTATTTCAGGATGCAACCATGTACTTCAATATTTAACATCTGTTTTGGTCCATAACCGTGGGTAAAATTGTGCTTGTATGTCATGCTCTTGAATTTTCACTTTCATATGGCCAGTGAATATGCTATTTTAGTTGTAAATTTTGATTTACTGGTATGATATTATCATTTGGTTACTTTCAAGATTCTTTGAATAACTTATAACATGTTCTGTGACTCCTTGTGATATTAAAGTAGGTTTTTTTAGGAGTGTTCACTACTGGAATTAAAAATATGTTTATACTAATTTTTGAATTGTTAAAATACACATGAACGGGTTTTGTATTTCTAGAAAGAAGGAAAATGAAATTAAGGGGAAATAAATTTTTGTTTCTTATTTTTAAATTTATTCCCAACTTCTAAACTATTTAAAAGTTCATTTCACATATTTGTAATTTTCTATAAAATCTGTTTAGTTTAATTATGAAGTCTTTTAAAGTGTAGAATCTATTTTCAAGATTCAAATATGTACAGTTTTTAAATTTTAAATCTAATTTATCAAGTTAAACATGTGTGCTTAAAAGGTGTTTTCACTATTTTTTCTAAGGTGGAATTAAATTTTTGTATAAACTAGCATGTTTATTCAAGATAAAGTAGCTCGCGCTGAGAAGGAGCATTTTCATTTGAAATTCATATTGTTTTAATTGATATATAGAATGCATCAATTAAGGGGGAGCTAACCTTATTTCAATTCTGAAATTTTCCCTACAAAAGTATTCTGGTATTAAGTCTATTTAGAGAACATTGGAATTTGATTTGTATTTTTGTTTGCGTATGTTGAAGTCTTAAAAATGTACTCTAGTGAATAGTATGATATATCAAAGGGAAGTTTAAGGGTTTTTTGTTTAAATATAATCAGTTATGCATGATTAATATGTGGGGTTTTCAATTTATAAAATCCAATCTTAAATAGTTTAAGCATGAACAATCATGGTTTTAAAATATGTACAGATTTCAATTTTATCTTATAGAAACATTTTGATTCTGTTCCGCTGATGGAGAATCATTTTTAATGCTCAAATTCAGGAGTTTGAATGTGTTTATATGCTGAAATTTTCAGAATTACACAAAATATATAGTAATATGGAATATGTTTTTCAGTTTACTATTTTTTATTTTTGTACATATTTGTTTATTGTTTTATTGTTTTAAGACTTCTCATAAGGATTTAATAGTGGCTCCTTGACACATGTTTTGAAAAATGCATGTTTAGAAAAGTTTTATACAATATTTATATTCATTTTTGAAAAACCTGGTTATAAAATATAATGTGTTTTCATTTTACAAGCATGCTTAAATTTAAGGGGGTTAATTTTTTTGACTACCAACTAAAGAAATGTAACACTGATAAATAAATAGGAAGAGAAACATTATCATTTCAAAAAGAGAATTCTTTTATTAAAACTTTATCTTTTTGATAATTTCAATAAGGGGAAAAGTTTTTGAAATTATGATTAGTTTTGTAATTATTAAAAAGGAGAAGAATGTTGGAGTGGTTCATTGAATCGCATTTACTAATTATGTTTTGATGATTACAAAATACCATATTATGATTAATTATAAAACTTTGGTTATATCTTATATTTATTTGCTTTAAATATCTTTAGATTTCATGTTTTGATTTGTCATAACATGTTCTACAAGTTTCATGTTGAGTTTTTGGGTGAAATACGTCATTGAGACCTTTAAATATCATTTATACATGTTTTTAAGGTGTTGTGTAGAGATAACCATGACTTTACAAGAGTTAAGGGTAGAGTAATTTTTCTTATGTTGCGTAAAGGTAACACTGGCTTTACAAGGGTTACGTAAGGATAGAATGATTTTTCTGGAGTTGCATAAGGGTAACCCACTTACTTTTCCCAAGCGCTGTGTAAAGGTAACCCGCGAATTCTAATAGCTGCATAAGGGTAACTCTCTGCTCGCGTATAGGTAAAGTCTTCAGGATGTTTCACGTAAGGGTATTTTCCTGCTCACGTAAAGGTCAGCTTTATTTGCATAAGGGTACCAGCGCATTTATATTACCCGCGTAAGGGTAACCTAAGTCTCATGTAAAGGTAAGTCGGGTTCTCCAATACCTGCGTAGGGTGTCGGCACATTTTCAATACTCGCGTAAGGGTGACTCGAGTCTCGCGTAACGATAAGTGGGGATCTCCAATACTTACGTAAGGGTAGTAAGTCGCATAAGGGTAAAACTGTGTTACCCTTACACAGCAGGTACACATCACATAAAGGTTGCAAAGATTCACTTATGTGGTAAAATCGGCTACGTGAATATTATCGCTTGCGTGGTATAATCGAATATGTAAATTCAACTACGTGAATATTGGATACGTGAATTCATCTACATGAACAGTTTTGTTTACGTGAAATCGGCTATGTGAAAATCACCTACTTGATCAAATTTGCTGGTTATGGGAGTTTCTCCAGGTTGTTCTGAACCTGGAATTTTGCTCTGCTTTTTGTATTATTTTATATTTCTATTTGCTGCAAGTTTATTATGAATATTATTAGTGTTTTACTTTTTCTAAAATTACACATTAATTATCTAGAAGTCATGCGAACGGTTTTTAGATTGCTTTATGAAGAATTAAATGATATTCACATGGGATTAAGCGTCACGCAGATATTTTGGAAAATGTGAGTCAAAATTAAACCGGCTGAAATATGAAGAGTTTGACTCGAATATTGTGAGAGAGATTTTCAAAGATATTAATATTGATTATTAACTACTGTATTAATTGTTCTAAACATGTATTTTGTTTGGCGGAATATCAAGAGTGGACTCATGTGGATATTAATTATCTCTTTTATATGTGAAACTTTATCTAGAAAACAAACATAAGCAGACGTTCAAATTAGAATTGTTTTGAAATATTAAGAGTTAGTCTTGCGTGAGTTATGGGAGTATTCCAAGGAATTTATTATCAACTTTTATGATTGCATTTAGTGTTGTATTGATTGTTTATTATCCTAACAAGATTATTTGTACAACGCGGTTTTCATTTTTCAGTATATCGAAGCTAATTAAAAGTTGCTTCCATGGGAAGATTTTATTGCTAGAATTTTTGAAGGAGAATCGTGGCCTTTAAAGTGAAGATAATAGTCGTCGTTATTTTAGTGCAAAAAACCGAGGCATGCAATGAAGAGATACAAACGTGAATGGGCCCGAACACTACCTGATCCAAACACCACCATCTTCATCGACAATCATTCAATGGGTTAAATTGTTTTATTCTTTCTTTGTGTGGTAACTGTGGTGTATCGTCAAACTTAGTATGTCTTGCACTGAGTTATACTACTCTAACAAAAGGTACGTCTGAGTTTAATTTGTCCCCTTAGAAGACTGAGTTTAGTCTACCCTCTTAGAAGACCAGTCCGCTTAACCCGTAAAACAACAGCAGAAAGGACCACTCTTGTAAGAGTTTGGGTTTAGTCTTTCCCCTTAGAAGACTAGGTTTCTCTTGACCTGTAACACAAAAGAGGTTAGGACTTGGTATGTGAAAGTCTAGGTTGGGTTTGCACTGGTAAAAGACTAGGTTAGGTTTTCACCCGTAAAAGACTGGGTTCCGTCTGAACCCAAAAAAGGCGAGAGGTTAGGATTGAGTCTGTAAAAGTCTAGGTTGGGTCTTCTCCTGTAAAAGGCTGGGTTTTTGTCTGAACTCGTAAAAGACAAGAGAATTGGATTGAGACTCCAGGAGTGAAAAAGACGGATGTAAAGAGTTGTCATTCTCCTTCAAAAATGATATACCATAGTGGATGTCATACACTGAGTTGGTGTGTGAAGAGTAGACGTAGAATCATTTGGATCCGAACTAAATTTTGGTGTTCATCTTTTACCTTCTTGCATTTTTTTTCTCTTTCTTTTCTTATGTTGGTGTGGTTGAATTGTTTAATATTTGGACCGCTCTCTTTCTGCTCTTAAAACTTACACTCTGATAAATTTGTTTTTTTTTTAAGAAAGACAATTCACCCCCTCTTGTTCATTATCATCACTCCTTCGGGACCCAACATCTACTTCTATTTCTATTCCTTTCAAAAATGCTTTAACAATACAAAACCCAGACTAACTTCCTTCAGAGTCCATTTTACAGCACTTACAACGGCTTGCAGAACATTTGAAATAAGTGCTTATGATAAATGTTTCCAGATAACCTTTTTTGTCACTTGTTTAAGTGGTTTTCTTCAGGAATACAAATGCGGGTGTTTTTCAGAAACAAAACAAACACTGCTTAGTTTGTCCAACTGCTTACCATAAGTGACAAGTGCTATAAAAAGTTACAAATAAGTGACGTCAAATGGACCCTAAGAAAACCAAGGTAGCCAAGCAATGGTACTTGTTTCCATGATCATCCTCGAAGAACTAATTACAAGTTTCACAGAAACATAACATGCACCAAGTACAGTATATATAAATATTGATGTTCGTGGCAACGGGATGTTAAAGATGCTTCCATAAATATCTTGTACAGTATACTTCCAGTATGGTGCTTTAATATATTAATGGTTGAGGCAACTAATTGAGGAAGAGAAGATGCTTACATATTTCCAGCCTAGGATTTGTCCACAGCAGCAGCAAAATACATCCTGTACAGTATGCACACCAGACATCATCGATCTCTCTTCTTGGGGACCAACAGTCACATTTACCCTAACAAAATTATTTAATAAAAACATTTAAAAGGATAAAAAACACAAATATTAAATAAATTTAACAATAAACACGGAATAAAATACCAGAGAAAAGCAACCGCAGGCTTTTAGGTAGAGTATATTGGATGCCAAACATTCAAGCCGAGCTCATATGTCAATTCGGCAAATAAATCAACAAGAACATGGTACATTACAAACACACCCAACATGACAAGCTCATTTCTTTGTTTTACATTCCTTCCCTTGAATGAGAAAAAGATGGTGGGAGGGGGTGGAGAGCTAATACTTCATTCTTTTTTTTATTTGCAACTTGATAAAGAAAAATCAGAGTCGCACTGGACAGCTTTATGAATGTTTGGTAGGCTTTAGGAGAGACAAAAGTACTCTAGGCAAAGTAGCATTCGGGTTGATAAAAGAAAAAGAAAAAATGCCAGGGTTGATCTAACTGGTTTTTTCAAATATAGGGAAACAGAAAGCCATAAGTCACAGTGGATTGCTGCATGCAGAGCAAGCTTTTGGAAAACAACACGAAGGTTTAGGGTGATGCAGGAATAAACATTAAGGTACGATTGTTGGTCATTGATTTGAAAAGTAGACACAAAACTTGATGAAACAAAAGGTCGTGGCATGGTGCAGCATTTTGAGAAACTGGTTTTGTGGATAGAAGACTTAATAAAAATAAAAGAGCGTTAAAATGGAAATTTGGTCGCATGATTATTGATGGCTTAATTTTTAACTGCTCTAATGCACCACTGTGAGAAGATAAAGAAGATTGATAGTTTAACGTCAGGCAGCTGCCAGGAGAATCTAGATCTGACGCACCCAAAAAGCACGAAACATGGTTATATAGAAAATTAAAATTAATCAGGCATTGCCTAAAAGGAAGGAACCAAATCATGCATTAACTTTGTAAATACATCAAAGATTAATTATAAATTAAAAAAAAATACAAGATATAAAAACTTACGCGCTATTGAAAAGGAATGCTTGACCTTTATGGCAGCTGAAAGACTGATCACATTGAAAAGCCAATATCAGAGACAATATGTAAAATTTTGTAGGCAAAACATGCAAATAGGCATACACATGGTATAAGAAGATTGAATTTACAACACCAACAGATAAAAGTTCTGCAAGAGCATGATTAGCAAATCATAATTTCTGCATCACTTACGCTCAGTGCATGCCTACAAGACTTTTCCATCAATGGAAACAGTAAAAAAAGGCCAAAAATGTATTTTTATACACATAAGCAACACCCTGGACCATGAATACCAAAAGACAATGCCTCCAAAAAGCATAGAAAGTTGGTATATGTAATTTTCACATATTAAATACACAACAAAATCACTACAATGCCCCCACTGAATCGTGAAATGCATTTGCTGCTGCAAGACACGTTCCAATACCCACATTCTTTGATTGGAAACACACCAAATCATGAATGTTCTAGTTGAGCCACACATTTTAGTGCTGGGGTCTTGAAATCCATCCACAGGTCAAGCTTACTAGCAGCGGATAATTTTTTATATTAACTGTGAATACAAGGGCTTATAAGGTCAATACTTAATGATTAAATATCTGATTGTCTCAATGGTATCTCATCAGATTTTTTTTAACTTCATTTGGTAAGAATCACTGATAATGACAAGAAAGAAGCAGCCCCATGCTAACTTGCTAAATCAGGAAGGTAGGTTGCCATGAAGAATAAATTAACCGGCCATTTTCAGAAAACCATATGATGAATTCACAAACTAGTCGCATGCTGAATGGAGATGCAATTAAAATATGTAGTGAATTAGTCATAGATGTGCATGAATTGAACATATAATTCATAACACGTGTATCACAAAAAATACATACAACAGACTAGACAGGAATGCGAAATAGAAAAAAAATGCCCTGATTTCAACAGATTAATGTAATACATTAAGCTAGAGGTTGATCATAAATTGAAATGGCAGCTATAATTTCATCAACTTCAGCTCTTATTTTTTCCATGTCCAGTTTACGCAATACCCCACGGCCCACTAAACTCTGAAACGGATTAATTCAATCAACTTTAAAAAAAAAACATATTTACGCTGCTTTATTCAATAAAAAACAGGAGAAGGACCGGAAAAATACACCCCCTTCTCCAAACCCCCTTCGTCAAACTACCGGATTCTTATATTTAACTTTGCAATCAATCTTCAAAAACCAAAACTAGCGAAAAATAAAGAACTAAATACGTCCCTGAGGGAGATCATATTGAAGAGATCGAAAAGAGGATACCCGGGAGAGGACGTCGTGGACGAGGGCGAGCGGGCTATCACAAAATTTGCATCTGTAAGCTCTGCCATCAAGCTCCACGAGGAACAGCCTCCCCATATCGATCGCTCTGTAAACGAAAGCACCGATTCGACAGTAGCAGAGAGTTTAACCGCGATTCCGCGAAGGACTCTGAATCTAAAATAACTAGATAAAGTGGAGGGAGGGAGGGAGGGAGGGAGGGTGGGAGAATCTCCAATCAACCATTGCATCAATTGGATAAAAATTAGAAAAATCATAAAATTTTAAGGTACATTATTATTATATTATTAATATTTAAAAAAAATACATTTTACTGATGATTGTTTTAAATTTTGGATTTATCGATTGAAATACCAAATTATGAAATTGTAACGCTCTAAGATTTTGGAATTTATTCTCTAAGTAATTTATTCGATAGTGTGTGGTATAAGAAACGTCGAGTTTAAACGAACTACGAAATACTATTATACGGTCATTATGACCTAATTATTGGTTTGGCGGATATGAATATGAATAACGCTATTATGAAATATGTGTAGAAAGATTTTTCCTTGATAAAATGAATAATCAATCATACATTTATTATTAATTAGATGAAAATAAAGACAATTTTTTTTAAATGGTAAAAGAGAGTTTTTTTTATAAAATTGTTTTTATATATGGAATGTATTTTGATATTAATAAATTAAATTAATCATTTTTGATAAATGATTCTAATAGGTAGATTATATATCAAATTGAATGAATAAACATTCATTTAATGATGGTTATTAAACAAGTAATGAGAATAAAATCATTTTATATTTCAAAAGTACATTTTTTGTTTTTATTGCATTTTATGTGTAGATATTATAATTAATTTACACCACTTTTATAAATTGTATTTGATAAAATGAATATCATTTTTTGAAATCAACATGTCATTACAGACTTAGGATGAATTTTTTAGATTTTTTCTGAAATAATTGATTTTTTGGTGAATAGTGAAATTTTTGATTTTTCAAATACTGTCACTTTTATGACATTATTATAATGTAAGCATGACTTGATAAATTGTAAAACCTTTACTTCAACCAAATATATGTTAAAGGTCCTTCAATCAGGGAGCGCTGAAAAATACTCTGCAAAATATCTGGTGATTGGAGGACGACGTTGCTATAAGAGAAGTGGAAGCAGGACTCCTAGTCTTTGAATTCTTTAATGAAGGAGATAAATTAATAGTCCTCAAAGGTCGACCATGGTCCTTTGACAACCAAATCATTCTAATGGAGGACCTTAAAAGCGAAGAAAATTTTCAGTCAGTTAATCTGTCTTGCTC
This sequence comes from Viscum album, assembly GCA_963277665.1. NCBI lineage: Eukaryota > Viridiplantae > Streptophyta > Magnoliopsida > Santalales > Viscaceae > Viscum > Viscum album. The sequence goes on along the minus strand of OY728130.1, from coordinate 477,701,839 downwards.
ACCTTTCTGGATTCGAATTAGAGGAATCCCTTTTCATAGTATAACTGAACGTGTTATGCGTGAGATTGGAGGATACATCGGTTCATTTCTGGAATGAGACCGGTCTGATTCAATTCACTGGGGACCTTTTGTGCGAATCAGAGCTTCGATGGATGTTGCACATCCTCTTATGAGGGGCATGTATTTGACAATTGAGGACTCTGACGTCTGGATTTCTTTTGAGTTTGAAAAGCTCCCTATTTTCTGTTTCTTTTGTGGGTGCCTCAGACACTTAGAAAAGGCACGTGAGGCGAAGAATGAGGATGGACAGGGCAATGTTATTTTGCAATACGGTCCCTAGCTCCGTGCAAAAACCTCTGGGACGACTTTTATTTCCGAAGTTGAAAAACAACAGGACCGCGACAAACTAGTGAAGGCTCTTAATACGCGGGATGAACCAACTCATACTAATATAATCAGGCTTGGGCCGCCAAATATTGTTGCTGACAGTCATGTGAATCAAAGGGCGAAAGGAAGGAATCTGGGTTGGCCGCAGATCTTGGTCGAGCCGAGGGAACAACACATGAGTCAGGGGCAGGGGTCGACTGCCCCCCCAAGCCAGACCACAACTATTTTGAAGGCTATTTCCCCCCCATCTGCTAGGCTGCAACCAAACTGCAAGGAACTACCAGACCCAGGCTCAGGGGTACAACAACTATGTAACGACCCACCAGATCCGGTTTCCAGCTCAGATGATGTTACTCCCAGTGCTACCCCTCAAGCAGTTGATGACATGACTGAGATCACGTTGACAGGTACTATACAACATCAGACGTGGAAAGGAATAAATAGCGGGGATAGGGGTGTGGACCCCCCCAGTTCACAGCCCAGGGACCATAAATGACGCTCAGAGGCATCTCAGATGACTGAGAGCCCGCCAAAGAGGTGGAAAGGGGCAGACGATGGTCAGGTAGTCGAAGTTTCAAAGGCAGCGGCGGGTGTGTCTCAGCCCTGCCTAGGGCAATGAAAATCTTATGTTGGAACTGTCGGGGGCTTGGCAATCCCCGAACGCTTCGCGTTCTCCATCACTGGAGTTCCAAAATTCGCCCTGACATAGTTTTTGTATCCGAAACTATGTTGGATAGCAAGGATGCAGGCCTTATGGGCCGAAAGATTGGGTTCAAAAACGTCTTTCCCACTGGAAGACAGGGACACTCAGGTGGACTTTGCCTCTTGTGGAAGGAGGACCTTGGGGTCAAGATCTCTAATTACTCAAGTAATCACATTGCTATGACGGTTGCTGGCCCAAGAGCTCCTCCTTGGTCGTTTGTTGGGTTCTACGGGTGGTCGGGTGGACAGGATAAACCCAGACCATGGACCCTTTTGAAGCGGCTGCGGGACTCCCTCCCTGGCCCTCTTTTGATGGGGGGGGGGGGGGGGGGGGGGGTTTAACGAGGTCTTGTCTCCCCATGAAAAAGAAGGGGGACGTGTGAGGAGTGGTGCTGCGATGAACGATTTTAGGATGTTTCTTGTGTCGAACTATCTTCATGACCTCGGGTTTTCTGGCTCGTCGTTTACCTGGCATCGGGGTAGGTTAATGGAGAACCACCTGACAGAAAGGTTAAATAGATTTGTTGGGAATGATGAGTGGACCTCTCTTTTCCATGTCTTCTCTATCGTCCACCTGCCCCCTGTCTCCTCTGACCACTGCCCAATCATTTTGTCAACAGTCTCACAAGGGCAACAGAGGGGACCTGAGCGAACCTTTCTCTTTGAAAGTATGTGGCTCCAAGATAGTGACTGTGAAAAGGTGGTTCAAGAAGCTTGGGAGGGATCGAATCGGTGCATCATGTCCAACTTCCGCACTGTTGTGTCTTGCCTTCAGAAGTGGAGCTCAGCTAGGTTTGGTAACTTTGAACGACGTATTAAGAAGACGAAGAATCAATTAAAGTGACTCCAATCATATCCTTGTTGTGACTCTGTCCTTAGAAACATCTTTGTGGCAAAAAAGAATCTTAATGCAGCTCTGAGGGAGAAAGAGAGTTTTTGGTTCCTTCGGGCACGGGAGTCCCATATCAGAGATGGTGATCAGAACACCAACTTTTTTCACCAACGAGCGTCTGCAAGGAGAAGGGAGAATCACATTGCTCATCTGGAGGACCCCACTAGAAGAGTTGTGCATAACATAAATGACATTCACTCCATTATCCTGAACTTTTTCAGCAACCTCTATTCAACAGAAAGTATTAGCACTCCCTCATTCCTGATTGGATGCATCCCAAAGTTGGTTACAGAAGACATGAATCAGTACCTGGAAAGAGATTTTTCTGACGAGGAAGTGCTTGGGGCCCTACATCTTATTCACTCTACCAAGGCACCGGGGCCTAATGGGTTTCATGCTCTGTTCTTTAAACGCTTTTGGCATATAGTGGGCCCCGATGTGGTGGCCCTAATGAAAGAGGTGTGGGCTGGCAGAGCCTCTCTTGAAACCCTGAATGAAACTCTTATTACTCTTATCCCCAAATCCCAGTGCCCTCAGAAAATCTTGGAGTTTCGGCCAATCAACCTGTGTAATGTGATTTACAAATTTTTCTCCAAAATCATGGTGGCCAGACTTAGGGACTTTCTCCCGCTGCTTGTCTCAGATAACCAAAGTGCTTTAGTTCCAAAGAGATCTATTACTGACAATGCTTCCATTGCCTTTGAATTATTCCACTCTATGAAAACTCGCTCCTCATCCAAGCGTGGCACCATGGCAATGAAACTAGATATGATGAAAGCTTATGACAGAGTTGAATGTCCTTTTCTCAAACTTGTTCTATCCAGGTTGGGATTTGGGATGAAATGGATCTCTAATGTCATGAATTGTGTTACGTCTGTCTCTTACAGAATCAATATTAATGGGGTCCCTTCAGCGAGCTTTAAACCCTCAAGAGGCTTGAGACAAGGGGACCCCCTGTCACCTTACCTCTTCATTCTGGTGGCAGATGTCTTTTCTCATCTCATCCTGAAGGTGACGGATCAAGGATTTATCCATGGTGCTACGGTATGTAGAAATGCCCCCCCTATCTCTCATCTCTTCTTTGCATATGATAGCCTCTTTTTCGCGCGTGCTACCCCGCAAGAATGCAGTGTAGTGCTGAATATCATCAATATGTACGAAAAGGCCTCTGGGCAACGTCTTAATGCTTCGAAATCAGAGTTATCTTTCAGTAAAGGCGTCCCACAAGCTAAGAGAGAGGATTTGAAGCGAATGTGTGGGTTTCCACTGGTTGATAAGCATCCTAAGTACCTTGGCCTCCCGACCCTGGTGGGTAGGTCAAAGAAACAAGTTTTCAGCACGATTGTGGATAAGGTGGATAATCTGATTTGTCTTTGGTCTAGTAGGAAGATTTCCAAGGTGGGAAAGGAAGTTCTCATGAAGTCAGTGGCCCAAGCAATCCCTTCTTATGATATGTCATTGTTTAAATTCCCAGAAACTCTCATTGATCAAATCCACTCTCGGTTGGCCATTTTTTGGTGGGGCTCCCATGAGGGAAAACATAACTCCCATTGGATGTCTTGGGAGAAGCTGTGTGTTTCAAAATTCTGTGGCGGCGTTGGCTTCCGAAATCTCAAATGGTTTAACGAGGCTCTTTTGGAGAAGCAAGGATGGCGCCTTCTTTCCCACCCAAATACCCTGTTCTCAAAGGTGATGCGAGCTAAGTACTTCCCTCATTCTGATTTCTCACATGCCCAGCTGGAGCCATGTCCGAGTTTTATGTGGAGGAGCATTTTGGGAGAAAAATCTCTCATTGATTTGGGATGCGTGTGGAGAATTTCCGATGAGAATAATATTAAAATTTGGAATGATCCATGGCTGGCAGATGGCGTCAATCATAAGGTTTCCTCACCGGTTGTTCCTGGATTTGAAGATGCAAGGGTACGTGATCTGCTCGATGACTCACTTGAGGAGTGGGATCGGGAGAAGCTTTGGTGCTGGTTTAATGAGGTGGATCATCAGCTCATCCTGAGTATCCCTCTCACACCAGGAATGGGTATTGACTAGATTTGATGGACTGGGGAACCTCATGGGAGATATTCTGTTCATTCGAGTTACAAAATGAGGGTTCAAGGTTTGGCCCAGGTCTTTACCGATAATCAGTGGAAGTGCCTCTGGTCCCTCACCGCTCCCCCTAAGGTGAATTTTTTTTGGTGGCAGGTCTATGCTGGGGTTCTTACAACCCATGAATTTCTGGTGCAGCGACATTTGGTGGAGGGCGACACTTGTCCTTTGTGCCACCATGAAGTAGAATCCCCTTTGCATGCAATTCTTTCCTGTAAGGGGGTGGAAGGGGTGTGGAAGGTTTGGAGGCCGGATTTTGGTATTTTCTTTGATCTTTTAATTGGGTTGGTCCCAAACCTTAATAAATGGGTGCCTTCTCTAGATCTGAGAGTGGTAGGGCTGATATGCACAATTGCTTGGTTGGTTTGGACTCGACGGAATGAATGCATTTTCCAAATGAAGGTGACCCCTGATCACCTATGGGTGGATAGAGCTTTAGAGTGGATGAATGGATGGAAGAAAAGTGATGTGGTGCATTCTTTGGGCCACACTCAACGAGCAGCTCCTTTTTGGTCTCCCCCTTTGAGGGTTTCTTCAAGATTAATACAGATGTTGTTGTCTCTGCTAATTCAAGGTTCGGTATTGGGCTCATTTCTTATAACAGTTTTGACCAGATTGTCGAAGCTCAGTGTAGGGTGGTTCCTAACTCATGGCGCCCTGTGGTGGTAGAGGCCTCGACCATCCTCTAGGGGATTCTTTTTTCCCATTCAAAATTTTGACCCAAGATTCTGGTGGAATCTGGCTGCCTCGAAGTGGTGAATGCTCTCTCAACAAAAGATGAAGATTCCCAACCTTATGGCCTCACATTGAGGAATATCTGGTCCCTAACCGATGGATTCGATGCATGCAAATTTTCTTTTATCAAAAGAGATGGTAATTCGAAAGCCCATCGTTTGGCTCATTTTGGGAAATGTTGGGGTGATCATCATTGAGTGAACTCGTTCCCTAATTGTCTTTGTAATCCTGGTTTCCTTGATCAGTAATTTATCTTTTTCTTTCAAAAAAATGGATAAAAATTAGAAAAATCATAAAATTTTAAGGTACATTATTATTATATTATTAATAATTTTTTTTAAAAAAAAATACATTTTACTTATGATTGTTTTAAATTTTGAATTTATCGATTGAAATACCAAATTATGAAATTGTAATGCTCTAAGATTTTGGAATTTATTCTCTAAGTAATTTATTCGATAGTGTGTGGTATAAGGAACATCGAGTTTAAACGAACTACAAAATACTATTATACGATCATTATGACCTAATCATTGGTTTGGCGGATATGAATATGAATAACGCTATTATGAAATATATGTAGAAAGATTTTTCCTTGATAAAATTAATAATCAATCATACAATTATTATTAATCGGATGAAAATGAAGACAATTTTTTTTAAACGGTAAAAGAGAGTTTTTTTATAAAACTGTTTTTATATGTGGAATGTATTTTGATATTAATAAATTAAATTAATCATTTTTTATAAATGATTCTAATAGGTAGAATATATATCAAATTGAATGAATAAACATTCATTTAATGATGGTTATTAAACAAGTAATGAGAATAAAATCATTTTATATTTCAAAATTACATTTTTTGTTTTTATTACATTTTATGCGTGGATATTATAATTAATTTACACCACTTTTATAAATTGTATTTGATAAAATGAATATCATTTTTTGAAATCAGCATGTCATTACAGACTTAGGATGGTTTTTTTATATTTTTTCTGAAATAATTGATTTTTTGGTGAATAGTGAAATTTTTGATTTTTCAAATACTGTCACTTTTATGACATTATTATAATGTAAGCATGACTTAATAAATTGTAAAACCTTTAATTCAACCAAATATATGTTTAAGGAGTTAAATAATGTATTTTTAAACATTGTTTTGAATTTGGGAACTAATGCTTGACTTTTATGAACATAAATCATATTTTATTCAAATTAAAAATTATTTACACGTCTTTGCATTTAATAGTTTGGTTGGAAGGTGTCATTTAGTTTTAACTTGGTCCAAAAATATAAAAACCTTCATTTGTTAATTATTTAACCAAACAAATTCAATGAGATAAAGCTTAAAATGTCTCAAAAACTCCTCTAAATGTGATTGGTAGAGTTTATTTTGATCCTACCACGTCTTATCTATGACTTTGGGGTGTCCTGGTTCCACTTGACCATGACTAAGACCTTGTATTAATTTTAAAATTCGAATAATTGTAAGAGTGTCACTTCCCTCATTTATAAAATTGCATCACTTTTTCTCTCTTCTTCGCACCTCTTGGGTCACTTAGCTTGACCAAGTTCTGCCCAAATCCATTCACAACCTTCCTCCCCACGACCTAGAAACTCTGGTCTCATCAAAGGACCATCCTAGAGAGATTAAGGTGTAAGCCAAAAGTGATTTTTCAGAGAAGTGGTATAACTCTTAGCCGAGTATTTTCGTTTTATTTATTCCTTTAGCACCTTGAAATCTTCTTAAAAACCATGATGATATAATAATATCAGTATCTCTGCTACACTTAAATGTTATTATGTTTATGGTACAACCCTTATTCACCTCCTTTTCATCTTATGGGAAAAAAAGTATCGTTTGTGTGCACATGTGGACAATCACCTCCACGAAGCGATGTATTTCATTTACTATCATTGCCTTTCACGACTGGTTATAATGACGGATTTAATGTATATATATGATATTCATGACATAATTATCATTTTTAAATGTTAAGATATCATTTATTTTCTTACTCTTCAATCCATTGAAAAATGATAACGTCGTTTATAAGGACTCGGTCTTAAAGACATTACATAGTCTTAATTTTTAGTCAAGAGCTTACTTTCTTTCACATTGAGGATCTTTTTAGGTTTATATTTTTAGAAGATTAGGATATAATACATACATAACATGCCACATTCATACAAAGAGGATACTACTAAAATTGTATCAGTTTTTTCCAAAATATAAAACATTAAAAATAAAACATGATTTATTTGACAAATCTTCATAACATTCATCATGACTTCCTTGTTTATCTTACCCACCCTTATAACCTATGAAAACATTTTAAAATCTTGGGATGATCAAAAAATGATCAATAAGGGATACAAAGAAGGAAAACATTAATCAGGTGATAACATAAAAACCATTAAAACCCATTTCATAAAAAACTAATTAACATGCATAAAAACATCATGAAGTTTCCTTGGTACATATTTACCATATTACTCTTAAATTCACCCTTACAAATGGAATAAAATTTTGATCAACTTTCATCTTCGGAGTACCAACTGCATTGGAGAGCTATAATGGGGCTCACCCGTCATATCTTGAGCTATAATGGGTTCAACCCAACATATCTTGAGCTATAATGGGGCTAAACCCATCATATATTAATATATAATGGGATAAACCAAATATAAACAATTTCCAAGGAACAATTCATTCAATAAAACACTTGATCACTCATTTAAACCCTTGAGAAAAACACATTCATATTTCAAAATACCCCTTTTTCGTAAAAAAAATCACCTTTAAAATATAAAAACCGTGCATATAATAATGAAATCATATTCTTATAAAATAAATATAAAAAAATATAAAGGAAGAAATTATAGTAATAAAACATCTTGAAATTAGAAGAAAATTCTCATGACATTAAAAAAAAGAACAATCTTTTTGAATTTCGTAAAAGAGGCACCTTAAAAGATTTTAAAAGGAAAGGCCCTTACAAATACCATGTCATTGAAGCAAGAATTAATCAAATGAAAGGAATATGTATATTCACTATAAATCCACATAATATAATCAAAATTAATTTTATAAATAATCATAGCATGAAAAAATCAATGAAGTAGAAGGTTAACCCAAAGAATGGAAATCAGGTTAAGAATTTCCTTACCTCGGGTTTGTCTTAATTTAAACGTATCCAAACCTCCTTTATAATGGTTCAAATAGTGTTATTAATATATTAAATAACCATATTAATATTTATAATACATTATATGATCTTTTATAACATCTTTTCACCCATTTATTAATAATATTTTGTTATTTTCATAGTTTCGGGTGAATTCTTTACATGGTTTCCATGGTCGGTTTGTTATGGATTTTTTGCCGAATGGAAGAGAAAATATAGAAGTGGAATGAAATGGTATTTACATGTTTACAAAAATTTAAATTATACCATATATCATTTTGTTTTCAGATATGATGATGATTCATTAGATAAAAACATTAATGATATTCGTTTATATCATTTTGGCGGTTCTTTGATCATCACGAATTAGTTTCTTTATATGATTCAATATTATGAATATATGTTAATTAAAGAACATAAAAGAGGTTATATCATACAATTTACAACCTATTACAACCATTAAAAGGGTTTTATGACCATCCATGAAGGAATTAATGGAAATTAAAAACACATCGTCTATGATGTCGGTAAATCGACACATCACAAACAATGTTTTTATTTTTAACATAAAAGGGATAGGATAAGAAGTGTGATGATAAATTTTTCCATAAACATTGTAACGACCCGAAATTTTGAATAAATCTTGTTTCCTAATTTTATGTGTTATTTTATTTTTATACTCAACAAAACTTTTTCATTTGATAACATGGGTATAATTAAAACGAAACCGTTGGGTTTTGACTGTTATATGACCATTGGTCAATATGACCGCTGGAAACTAAACTTTTTGATTATTGTCTCTAAATACAAGTAATCTTGGTTAATTATTATAGAAAGAAGATTCGATGTCCTTACCCATTAGTCTTGGACCGATCGAAGCCCATCTAACAGAACTTGGGAAGGAGGTAGCACCATTGGGCTTTGCTCTGGACCAAACCCAATCCGAACTTCATCGTGTGAAGCTAGAACGGAACCGCCTTCACGAGAAGTTAAAACTGATAGAAATTACTACTCGTGTGATGTTGGCCGAGCCTCCCTCAGATTCTCTCACCTTAGCACACCTTACACTTAGGTCCTATGCTGGTGTGATAAGGGGCTATGTAAGGAGACCATAACTGCCTTGTGTAATCCTTTGTTTTAAATAAAAATTGGGATTTCTTCTTATGATGAAGTTTGTGAATTTTTAAATGACCGGATAAATATAGTATGCATATTTTTGATAAATTTTAGAAAAAGGATATTTTAAAAATGTTTATGTAAAGCTTAAATAATTAAAAATGTGTAATGATTTTCAAAAAATGGTCATCTACAATTATGTTCAGTATGAAATTTGGAGTCTAATAAGATCAACTTGATTTTTGATGAATAGTAAATTATGAATAGTGATTTTATGATTAGGATTAGTAATGTGTCCAAATGGATTAGTAATCTCACTTAAAGAAAGTATTAATATAATCTAGGCACCTTGATTAAGTAATGTGATTCAATAAAATGGTTAAATAACGGTTTCATAAATTATTATTCAAGTATTAGTTTTTTCAGGTGAATAGTGTTTTTTTAATTAAAAATTTAATTAAAATTATTTAGAAAATTATTTTTATAAAATGGATTTCATTTTTGAACTCAGAGCGTCGATATTATGTTATGGTATTTTTTGGGGATTTTTCTGAAAAAATGAATTTTCGGTGAATAGTGTATTTATTTAAAAATTAAATTAAAAATATTTAAAAAATTATTTTTATAAAATGGAGTTCATTTTTGAAATCAGAGCATTGATATTTGGTTAAGGTGAAATTTTGGGATTTTTCTGAGAAAGTTGAATTTTCAGTGAATAGTAAAAATACAGTTTTAGGGTTTCGGTATGTTTAATGATATCATAACTGTGTCATGATGATTTCATGAGATATTTTAAGGGTTGGCCGGCCAAGGGTGATGAATTATTGTTTTGGGGGCCCTATGTGGCCTAACTCCATGGTAAATGCCAAGGGAGAGCACATGGTTTTGAGAAAAGCACTTTTGAGGTGTCCCTTGGCCATTAATGCCTTGTCCCCTCACTTTCCCTATAAATACCAAGAAATACTCTCATCCTTTCGACTCCCCACTCTCCCCCAACAAAGTTCTGGTCTCATTACCTCCCAAGGAGTCCTCCCAAGGTTCCCCCAATCCCTCAAGGTCCCAACCTTTGAGTTTTAAGAGTTATGTTTTAAGGTAAGGGATCCGATCTCTCTCTCTTTCTTTTCAAGAAATCTCTTTTATGTAATTTCTTTTATGCTCCATGTTCTTATGTTAAAGGCTGTTCTTTTATACTCCTATTACTGCCCTTTTCATGTTCACATAATGAGAGATCCCCTCTTACTCTCATTATTTCGTTTTATGAAGTTTTAAGTGGCGCCGTTAGGCTGCCGAAATTTTTGTAACAGATTCTTTCTCCCTTCTCATTTTTCAAGATCTATTTTCATGTAAAGTATTTCAAGTTCCTTTTTATTATGTTGGGGTATGATCTATAAATTTATCATACTGATATTTTATGATCATATGATGAGAGAACCCATTTGATATCTTCAATTCAGTATTTTGAAGTTTTAAGTGGCGCCGTTAGGCTGCCGAATTTTTAAGTGGTTCTTCACCCTTCTCGTTTTGAAGTTCTACTTTCATGTCAATTATTTCAAGTTCCTTTTTGTTATATTGGGGTATGATATCTATATCTATCATACTGATCTTTTATGACCATATGATGAGAGACCCCATTTGATCTCTTCAATTCAGTATTTTGAAGTTTTAAGTGGTGTCGTTAGGCTGCCAAATTTTTAAGTGGTTCTTCACCCTTCTCGTTTTGAAGTTCTACATTCATGTCAATTCTTTCAAGTTCCTTTTTGTTATTTTGGGTTATGATATCTATATCTATCATACTGATCTTTTATGACCATATGATGAGAGACCCCATTTGATCTCTTCAATTCAGTATTTTTAAGTTTAAGTGGCGTCGTTAGGCTGCTAAAGTTTTAAGTGGTCCTTGCACCTTTCTCCCTTTTCAAAGTTCTAATTCCATGTTAAGTCTTGAGAGTTACTTTTTATTATGTTGGGGTATGATATCTATATCTATCATACTGATCTTTTATGTTCATATGATGAGAGACCATATTTGATCTCATCAATTCATTTTTTGGTTTAAGTTTATGTAACGCTGTTAGGCTGCAGAATTTTCATAAGAGAAATCTTATTTTGTCTTCCTTTCATGTTCTTCATTTCATATGGTATATTTTCAAATTTCATTACCATGTTCTTAAATCCCTTATATTCTGTCCCTCTACTGTTTTATGGGTCATTTATGATTGTTTGACCCATGTCCCCTCTCTTTTCAATGTTTGCTAAAACTCCGAAACATAGCCATTATGCTGCAGAATTTTCATCTCAAAATGACTCTCATTTTTATCAAAATTATTTTTTGTTATAAAGTTAATACTCAAAGATCTTATTTATACAGGGGTATTCACATATATACCAAAATGTTCTATTTTAAATTCTGGGATTTACATACATGAAACCCGCTCTCCCCTTCTGTGGGTTTAAAGTGACGTAAAGATCATGTCTTTAAAGCAGTTTTTAAAACGTTATGATTATGAAATGAAACCCATTTATTTTATGCTATATGGGTTATTTATGAAATGTTTTATGATGATATATGTGGCTGACATGATAATAAAAGAAAATTTAAGGGTGCGCCCTGATAGCGCTCCAATGCATTGGGTAATGATGTAACCACTAGAGATTACAATTTTCACGATATCTTGGTGAATAACCTTGGTAATTTTCAAATGACACCTTGGGGATGGACCTTGGTGATATGTTCATGATTGTCTATGTTAAATGATGTAGCCACATCTTAAAGTTATGAAAAATGTTATTTTTATTATGATATTCCACATGATTTCTTTCTCATGCCTTAAAGTTCTTTTTCATGACATAGTTGATGTATCTCAAGTTCACATGTTAAATGTTTCCCTTGTTTCCTTTACTGAGCCTTCTTCTCACCCTTTCATTTGATGTATGTCCCCAGGTTATGATATGCAGTAATGAAACTAGGATGAACATGAGGAGAAGCCTTTCAAGTGTTTAAGAAGAATGTTTTATGTTTTCATGTTTTATGTTCCTGGTTTCCAAGACACTAAACCTTAAAGATCCTCAGTTTTGTAAAATGTAATGAAAGTTTATGTGAAAAAAATGTGGGATGTTATAGTTGGTATCAAATGATGGTTTAGTTATTTGTGGAAATTAGGATATGAAAAATTTAGGAAGAATCCTATAGAAAAGTTTATATATAGGAAATCTTCCTGGTATTTTGGTGAGTATTGAGTAATGGGTTGCCAAGCAAATACATCCCTGTCTGGATACGAGCAGGTAGAGGTGGCTCTGGCACAGATGTACATAGGGGTAAAACCCGAAAACACCGCTTTGAGCTAGACTCAAACGGGAACTGGTACACGACAACAGGCCTTGCTGCACTCTTGGTTACGACACTCCCGGGGGATATGCTTTGGTAAATTCATAAGCTTAGTATGAACCATTGTTAAAGGAACAAAGATAAAATAAAATAAAGATTCACATAAGAATATATGATCATGGATAACCTAGATGAGAACCTATGAGATCACAAATTAGGGTATACTTTTCTTCTAAAATTTATCCTTATATGCTTTAAGTTCCTTTTCATGATTATTAGCTAAGTATTTAAGCCCCTAATTATACATTCTATTCTTAGTTAATGATGGGAAATGGAAGAACATGTCCCAACAACCAATGTGATAGGAAATGCGACGATTGCCGTATTAATATGACAGAGATGATTAGGGTATTAAAAGATGATTATTATTTTGGAAGATGTTCACTATTTTGGGGACCCTATATGATCGAGGTAAATATATTACTACGGTATTTTCATTGAGGAGTAAGGTTGACTTATATTGTGAAGAATCGATGAATTTAAGGTGGACTTATAGTAATTTAGGTTACTTATGGGAATAATTAACCAATCTTGGGTAAAATATGTTTAGGTTAGCTACTTTTGTTATAGGATGTTAGGAGTGGTTGATGTTATTTGGAGATGAACAATGAAGTTTATTTTGGAAGACTATGTTATCAAATCCTTCTTGTATTTGGGTTTCAATCTTAGTTTGGTTAATTTTGAGGAATCTTAAGGACCGTTATTTATGGAATGGTCTATGATGAACTTTGGGTAGTACCATGGAACATTGAAGATTTAAAAGTAGTTTCCATTCCTATGGGATTCTTTCTTTTTTGAAGAGTTGTTTTACCTTAACCTTTCTATTTTTGGGATAATGTTTAAAGATAGAAGAAATAGATAGTCAATATTTTATGGATTATGTGATTCTCTAGAAGATGATTCTTGTGTTTTGATGAGACCAAGTAGTTTTGAATGCTCATCATTTGGATAAAAGATTAGTTTTGGTAGAAACTTATTAAAGGATGAAACTCTACATGAAGGTAGGTATATTTTCTTATGTTTTTGTTTAATGTAGTAAATGAATTCCTCAAAATTATGAAAATGAACGTAAAATGAAAACGTTGTTGGTTTACGTTTACTACTAGGTAATCAAAGACCGTTTACACACATCATAAGTTTGGGATTTTCTTATGGTTAACTTTCTCCTAATCATGTTTTCTATCACTCTCCCTCAGAACTTGACCCTTTGTTTTCTCCTCCATGTCCATGTTTTCCTACATGGAATCCTAGTGTGGGTTAACTCAGGTGACCTTTGTACTTCCCTTTCTTTCTTTTAAAGTAATAGTTTTACTGACTCCTTTTCCGGTGTGGGACTTTCAATGAAATTTCAAAACCCAATTTTAAAAATTGCGAGGACGCAATTTCTTAAGGGGGGAAGAATGTAACGACCCGAAATTTTGAATAAATCTTGTTTCCTAATTTTATGTGTTATTTTATTTTTATACTCAACAAAACTTTTTCATTTGATAACATGGGTATAATTAAAACGAGACCGTTGGGTTTTGACTGTTATATGACCATTGGTCAATATGACCGCTGAAAACTAAACATTTTGATTATTGTCTCTAAATACAAGTAATCTTGGTTAATTATTATAGAAAGAAGATTCGATGTCCCTACCCATTAGTCTTGGACCGATCGAAACCCATCTAACAGAACTTGGGAAGGAGGTAGCACCACTGGGCTTTGCTCTGGACCAAACCCAAGCCGAACTTCATCGTGTGAAGCTAGAACGGAATCGCCTTCGCGAGAAGTTCAAACTGATAGAAATTACTACTCATGTGATGTTGGCCGAGCCTCCCTCAGATTCTCTCACCTTAGCACACCTTACACTTAGGTCCTATGCTGGTGTGATAAGGGGCTATGTAAGGAGACCGTAACTACCTTGTGTAATCCTTTGTTTTAAATAAAAATTGGGATTTCTTCTTATGATGAAGTTTATGAATTTTTAAATGACCGGATAAATATAGTATGCATATTTTTGATAAATTTTAGAAAAAGGATATTTTAAAAATGTTTATGTAAACCTTAAATAATTAAAAATGTGTAATGATTTTCAAAAAATGGTCTTCTACAATTATGTTCAGTACGAAATTTAGAGTCTAATAAGATCAACTTGATTTTTGATGAATAGTAAATTATGAATAGTGATTTTATGATTAGGATTAGTAATGTGTCCAAATGGATTAGTAATCTCATTTAAAGAAAGTATTAATATAATCTAGGCACCTTGATTAAGTAATGTGATTCAATAAAATGGTTAAATAACGGTTTCATAAATTATTATTCAAGTATTAGTTTTTTCGGGTGAATAGTTTTTTTAATTAAAAATTTAATTAAAAATATTTAGAAAATTATTTTTATAAAATGGATTTCATTTTTGAACTCAGAGCATCGATATTATGTTATGGTAATTTTTGGGGATTTTTCTGAAAAAATGAATTTTCGGTGAATAGTGTATTTATTTAAAAATTAAATTAAAAATATTTAAAAAATTATTTTTATAAAATGGAGTTCATTTTTGAAATAAGAGCATTGATATTTGGTTAAGGTGAAATTTTGGGATTTTTCTGAGAAAGTTGAATTTTCAGTGAATAGTAAAAATACAGTTTTAGGGTTTCGGTATGTTTAATGATCTCATAACTGTGTCATGATGATGTCATGAGATATTTTAAGGGTTGGACGGACAAGGGTGATGAATTATTGTTTTGGGGGCCCCATGTGGCCTAACTCCATGGTAAATTCCAAGGGAGAGCACATGGTTTTGAGAAAAACACTTTTGAGGTGTCCCTTGGCCATTAATGCCTTGTCCCCTCACTTTCCCTATAAATACCAAGAAATACTCTCATCCTTTCGACTCCCCACTCTCCCCCAACGAAGTTCTGGTCTCATTACCTCCCAAAGAGTCCTCCCAAGGTGCCCCCAAGCCCTCAAGGTCCCAACCTTTGAGCTTTAAGAGTTATGTTTTAAGGTAAGGGATCCGATCTCTCTCTTTCTTTTCAAGAAATCTCTTTTATGTAATTTCTTTTATGCTACATGTTCTTATGTTAAAGGCTGTTCTTTTATAATCCTCTTACTGCCCTTTTCATGTTCACATAATGAGAGATCCCCTCTTACTCTCATTATTTTTTTTATGAAGTTTTAAGTGGCACCGTTAGGCTGCCGAAATTTTTGTAACAGATTCTTTCTCCCTTCTCATTTTTCAAGATCTATTTTCATGTAAAGTATTTCAAGTTCCTTTTTATTATGTTGGGGTATGATATCTAAATTTATCATACTGATATTTTATGATCATATGATGAGAGACCCCATTTGATCTCTTCAATTCAGTATTTTGAAGTTTTAAGTGGCATCGTTAGGCTGCCAAATTTTTAAGTGGTTCTTCACCCTTCTCGTTTTGAAGTTCTACTTTCATGTCAATTCTTTCAAGTTCATTTTTTTATGTTGTGGTATGATATCTATATCTATCATACTGATCTTTTAAGACCATATGATGAGAGACCCCATTTGATCTCTTCAATTCAGTATTTTGAAGTTTTAAGTGGTGCCGTTAGGCTGCCGAATTTTTACGTGGTTCTTCACCCTTCTCGTTTTGAAGTTCTACATTCATGTCAATTCTTTCAAGTTCCTTTTTGTTATGTTGGGGTATGATATCTATATCTATCATAATGATATTTTATGACCATATGATGAGAGACCCCATTTGATCTCTTCAATTCAGTATTTTGAAGTTTAAGTGGCGTCGTTAGGCTGCTAAAGTTTTAAGTGGTCCTTGCACCTTTCTCCCTTTTCAAAGTTCTAATTCCATGTTAAGTCTTGTGAGTTCCTTTTTATTATGTTGGGGTATGATATCTATATCTATCATACTGATATTTTATGTTCATATGATGAGATACCCTATTTGATCTCATCAATTCATTTTTTAGTTGAAGTTTATGTAACGCTGTTAGGCTGCAAAATTTTCATAAGAGAAATCTTATTTTGTATTCCTTTCATGTTCTTCATTTCATATGGTATATTTTCAAATTTCATTACCATGTTCTTAAATCCCTTATATTCTGTCCCTCTACTGTTTTATGGGTCATTTATGATTGTTTGACCCATGTCCCCTCTCTTTTCAATGTTTTCTAAAACCCCGAAACATAGCTGTTATGCTGCAGAATTTTCATCTCAAAATGACTCTCATTTTTCTCAAAATTATTTTTTGTTATAAAGTGAATACTCAAAGATCTTATTTCTACAAGGGTATTCACATATATACCAAAATGTTCTATTTTAAATTTTGGGATTTACATACATGAAACCCGCTCTCCCCTTCTGTGGGTTTAAAGTGACGTAAAGATCATGTCTTTAAAGCAGTTTTTAAAACGTTATGATTATGAAATGAAAACCATTTATTTTATGCTATATGGGTTATTTATGAAATGTTTTATGATGATATATGTGGCTCACGTGATAATAAAGGCAAATTTAAGGGTGCGCCCTGATAGCGCTCCAATGTATTGGGTAATGATGTAACCACTAGAGATTACAATTTTCACGATATCTTGGTGAATAACCTTGGTAATTTTCAAATGACACCTTGGGGATGGACCTTGGTGATATGTTCATGATTGTCTATGTTAAATGATGTAGCCACATCTTAAAGTTATGAAAAATGTTATTTTTATTATGATATGCCACATGATTTATTTCTCATGCCTTAAAGTTCTTTTTCATGACATAGTTGATGTATCTCAAGTTCACATGTTAAATGTTTCCCTTGTTTCCCTTACTGGGCCTTCTGCTCACCCTTTCATTTGATATATGTCCCCAGGTTATGAGATGCAGTAATGAAACTAGGATGAACATGAGGAGAAGCCTTTTATGTGTTTAAGAAGAATGTTTTATGTTTTCATGTTTTATGTTCCTGGTTTCCAAGACACTAAACCTTAAAGATCCTCGGTTTTGTAAAATGTAATGAAAGTTTATGTGAAAAAAAGGTGGGTTGTTATAAACATGATAAAATTATATTATATATAAGATACTATAGTTTTAATACCCCTTGGATAAGGTAAAGTTAATAGATTATAATAAATGAAGAGGAATTGAAAAGAAAAGAAAAGAAAATGAAAGAGGATTTTTACCTCTTGAATTATTCTCCTTGAGAACCTCTTTAAGGCCTTTGGTTTTGGACTTTTGGTGAGACCAAAAGGTCTTGGACGTGGGGAAGAAACTAGTGAAGAGGATTGGGTATAATTTGGTCAAATATCAAATCTTGAGAGGTGTGAGGAGAAGAGGGGGTGAGGGGTGGTATTTATAATGGAGAAAAGGATGGTTTTTCCATTATTTTAATCATTATTTTATTATTTTGCTCAAGATAGAAAATATAATTGGTTCATGTGAATAAATACAATAATTAGTGCATGTGAGTTTGAACCAAGTGTTCTTACATCAGCATAACATCATCCATAACTCAATAATTAATGTATTTAGCTTATTTCATAAATTATCTTATTTCATTATTCACAAAAAATTCACGTATTTCAGAAAAGTCTCAAAAAATCACCCTAATTTTTTTTAATGTGTATAATTAAAAAATGAACTCCATTTTATGAAAATAATTTTCTAAATATGATAAATTTAATTTTTAATTAAAATCATAACTTATTCGAAAAATACCAGTTTTAAAATTATAACTGATTTTATAATAGTTTGAAAAAATAATTAAGGTTTCATAAAATTATATTATAAAAATAAGAAAATAAAATATCAATTAATGAATATATTTTATGAAAATATATTTTCTTTTAAATTATTAAATTAATTATAAAATTTCAATTAAATATTTATTACTTATAAAAAGTCCAACACTTAAATTATAATTTTCAAAAAAAATATTTACTTGTTCAATGATATAAATATATCATATTTTTACTTATAGGATGGATAAATTTTATTTATACTTTATTAGGTGAGGTTACTATTCTATTGGACGTATTACTATTCCTAATTCCCATGTTACCATTACTATGGTCAAGTTATTATTCCATAAGTACAAATTCCTTAATTTCTATAAATACCATTTATTTCATTATAAATTTATAAAGAGTTTTAATATTTAATTCTAGAATGAAAAGAAATTATTTTATAGCCTCAACCACGCGGGAGCCAACCCAAGCATGGGTGACCACGATGGCTAGAGGCCTATAAAATTTCAATTAAATATTTATTACTTATAAAAAGTCCAACACTTAATTTATAATTTTCAAAAAAAATATTTACTTGTTCAATGATATAAATATATCAGGAGATCAAAATGAGAATCAGTTAAGTATAAAACTTCATATACCATTAGGTGTTTATGAAGGGTGAAAATTTAAATATTTTTTTCACAAGGTCATTCTGTGAGGAAGTATGCAATGATCGTTTGTGAATGTAATACCATTTTGCAGAAGTCACTATGCAGTGCATGTAATAATTCTATGTAAATGAACATGAGGGAGCATACAATGCAATATGCGAAAATGAGTGAGCATGAAAATACCATGCGAAGAAAAATATGTGAATGTCATGTCGTTTTTAGAGAGAGGCAATGTATTTTTCAGCACCACATACAGTTGAATGGATTACCTTATTTTGTAGGATCATCACATGTTAACCACATGTATATTAGCCTATAAATTCCTGGTTAACTCTCAGGTAATGTGATTAAGAATTTTGGGAGAAGTGATTATCGAGAGTGGAAACTCTTATTTTTCTCAAGTTGAGTTCCGCAAAGTAAGTGCTACTTTTTGAAAAAGATAAATTTTTGAGAAGTAAAGCAATCTCTTTGTGAAGGAGAAAATTTTGTGTAGTGTGTGTTATGTGAAGTGACAACCAGTGCCCCAGCACCGTTCCGTCTCCCATGGTCGAAAAGATGGATCCACACTAACAACATCACAAAATGGAATGCTCAACGTCTTGACTGTCCCAACTTCTGGCGAGTTTCACGTCAGGCCTGTTTGGTGGGACCTGGTACCGAATGATGGAGTCAGACGACATGCTTATCCACAGATGTCTTGAACTCTACTAGCCGCCATGCTGAGGATAATCCATTCATGTCGAGTTCACCATTTTTTCTTTCCGACGCTTTTTCCAGGGCGCGTGCACATCCGTCACGCAGAGGACGCAATGCTTTTACTCCACATTCCCACTTTCCAAAGGCGGGCGACATCCACTCCTTATTCAGGGACGTCTGCTCTTTGATCAAAACAGGATGATGGGATGTCAGTTCTTCCTTCCGTGGATTCCTCCTCGGAGATTGTCACATATTCTGGGTCTCCCTCATAGATTTAAAACATAATTCTCAAAGCTCTTCCCGAAACCATATCTTCATGGACAACAGTTAATTACGCCACTTCTGTCAGGAACTTCCAAGGGGTCCAGTCAGGGCAGTAACCTGCGGTTAGGAGAGCAGTCGCGTTGGGGCATCACTGACGTGTCTTGACGCTGGGGATTGGTATGTTTGTCTTCTGTCCCTTGTTACAGGGCTTCTTGAGGGCACGAAAGCCCGAGGAATCCCACATCGAAAGCAGGGAATTGTATGCCAAAGGAATGTATCTGAGGTTTTCCTCAGCTTCCAATGTTTAACACAAGGTATGCCATGAGTTTAACATCTAGCAGGGACAAATCGAACTGATCAGAACACTATCTAGAGTGGATCAGATTGAAGAACCCCCTAGAGGGAACACTGATGTTGGGGCCAGCACGTGGGCAGCTTCCCGAATGCTGCGGAGGGGAGTGGAGAATGAAATGGCATGATCCCACCGGGATGTGGTGGCCCGGGTAAGAATCAGGGTGGATGGTGGCTTTGGGCTTGGGTCTCGAAGATACTTCATACATATCCCCATGGTAGGGAATCAAAGTCCACGTAGTTCGATGATACGATGGGACACCTAAAGAGGCGACCCGTGAGAATGAATTCCTGGATGGGGCCTAGAGGGAGTAGAACCTTCGGGCGAGTGAATGGGCTTCCCGAGACATGTGGTCTCAAGGGAGAGATCAGTATGAGACATGAGTGATGGGATTAAGCCTTATGGAGGCTTCCTACATATCCCCGTGGTGGGGAATCAAATTCTTCATAGTTCAGGATGGAATGCAGTTTAATGTCATGCGGGACGAGGGAATTTGGGGATTACGCTCTAAGGCGGCCCAAGGATATAGGGTTGGTGAACCGATGTGAAGAGGGACCTGAGTCCAGATGGATTGGGGATTACGCTCTGAGGCGGCCCAAGGCAGTGGGGGATTGAACCTCATGAAGGTTTCCTAGGTACCACGCCTCAGCACTGATCAAAGTCCGCATAGTTCGGGATAGATTGGGGCTTACACTCTGAGGCGGCCCAAAGTTGTGGGGCTTGAACCTCGTGGAGGCTTCCTACGCACCATGCCTTAGCATGGATCAAAGTCCTCATAGTTCGGGATGGATTGGGACTTACACTCTGAGGCGGCCCAAGGTTGTGGGGCTTGAACCTCGTGGAGGCTTCCTACGTACCATTCCTTAGCACGAATCAAAGTCCCCATAGTTTGGGATGGATTGGGGCTTATGCACTGAGGTAGCCCAAGGTTGTGGGGCTTGAACCTCATGGAGGCTTCCTACGTACTATGCCTTAGCACGGATCAAAGTCCCCATAGTTTGGGATGGATTGGGGCTTACACTCTAAGGCGGCCCAAGGTTGTGGGGCTTGAACCTCGTGGAGGCTTCCTACGTACCATGCCTTTGCACGGATCAAAGACCTCGTAATTCGGGATGGATTGGGGCTTACACTCTGAGGCGACCCAAGGTGTGTCATGGTCGGTGCTCACTCTAAGCTCACGGGAGTCATGCTTGGTGTGAGAAGCAAGAGGTAGCAGAGACCTGACGATCACGTCACGAAGGGTGAATCCTTGGGAAGTGAAAAGGGGTTTATGCGTTGAGCGGCCCATGGTGTCGTGACTTACTCCAGGATGGAGGCCTAAGGGTGACGAAGCGCAGTGGGAGAGGGATTTGGAACCCAGGGAGAGAGGAGGGTCCCTGTTCCCTATCACGTCCTCCGCTGGCCTTGGGGACTGAATATGAAAGGAGGGAGCACCGTTCCCCATCACGTCCTTGACTGGCTTTGGTGCCGAGGAAGTGAGGAGGAACAGGGGTGATGCCTCCTATAAGAAAGGTTAGGGGCTTACACCAAGGTGTCTACCCTTCCCCATGGACAAACGCCACTCCGATAAGGAGGATATCATCCCCTGTGAGGGGTGATCCCATCCCCGTGGAGACGAGTGGGCGTGGAGAATGTCCGAGGTGGGGGGACCCTGCGTGCGAGGCACGGAGCCAAGTCACAGTTTCACGTCATGTGTTGAGGACGAGGTGCTTGGCAGTTTAACGTCCTGCAGCTCAGACGAGGTGGGTTGGCCCCGCACCCCTAGGACTTACATAACTGGTGCCCTCTGCCCCTTGTGGAAGGGAAGGCATCGGCAAGGCCATGCTGAGGGGGTGTCGCGGAGCGAACCATCGAGGTTTCCACGTTAGCGTGGCTATGTGAAGAAGCAATAGCCATTAGCGTGCCTATGAGAAGAAGCATAAGGCGAAGCAACACAATGGGAAGGATTGTCCAAGTGACTTTGAAGTTACTTCGTATGAGCCTAGAAGGTCGCACGGAAAAACCATGCATGATGCAGATGCCCGGAGTGCACGAGACACCTGCGAATGCCATCCAGAAGGAGGGCATCGGGCGTTTGCGCAAGAGGACGCTCGGGGAGCACCGAGGTGAAGGGCCCCAAGGGATTGCATGTAGCCCTTGGGGATTGCGTGAAATAAAGGGGTCCAGCGCGAAAAGCCCTGGGTTGGAGCGAAATCATAGGTGCTTGTGCGAAATAGGGGGGCTGAGGTTTTGCGCGTGACTTGAAGGGATTGCGCACAAAGGAAGGGGTGTGTGCGCAAAGGAAGGATTGCACGCTGCTTGGCTGGCTTGCGTGCCACAGAAAGGATTGCACGCAAGGGGAAGACCCTGAAGGGGTCAGAGTTTAGTCTAAGCCATAGGGTCTAAGCCATGGGGATCTCGCGCGAAGGTGGATCCCGGGGTAACTTGGTGCGAAAAAGAACCATACCTAAAGGCCATATTGCGCGTGCACAGAATGACAATTACGCGCATGAGAGGTGGTTCGAATTATTCCGCCCTCAAAAGGAAGGGAGTCACCTTCTATTTATAGGCATCCAGTGACACGAAATTTAGGGCTGCGTGAAATAATTGCGCGACGGAGGCAGCGGCGCGAAATGCCAACCGCGCGGGACATGGGCGTGAAATTATTTCGCGCCAGTGCTGGGACTCTTCGCGAATCCCGATACTTTCCGCGCGGGACAACTTTTTTTCATGAACTTCATCCTTTTTCCACGCAACACTTCTGGGCCCTCTGGACTGGGTCTCTAGGTTCAAATATGACTTCGCTTTTTCGTTTCGGAACTTTCTCCAGCACTTAATCACTTTTCGGCGTCTACATAAGCTAATGAGGTTTTGTTTAAAGGAACGTTTATGCCCCTTTTAAGGGTAAAAATATGTTTTCCAAGAAAATGTTTTCATGAGTCATCATATTTTAAAAGAAACCATCATGTCTATTATTTTTCCTTTATTAATGATTTGAGAAAATAAATTTATTTATTTGGCAAGTAAATGATTATTTGAGTTCAAATTTTTTTATGAAAAAGGCTAACTTTTTATAGGTTTTCATGATTTTTAGAATGGAATAATGAGTTTCATTTATTTTTATACCCATTAATAAGATTTTTTTTCTCATCCCACATTTTAAAATGTTTTTAATATGGATTAATTATGATTAAAAACTATATTAAGTTATATATTCCAGCTATGGGGATTTGAATTAAAGGAAGAAAATATGTTTTTAATGAAACCAGAATTTAAATTTAAGAATCCCGTTTTTGTGAAAAATGGACATTGAGTGGGAGTGCCCACTTTCTATTTTATGTATTTTATATGTAAGAGTTTTTCCCAATTCTATAAAACTCTAAAAATAAAATATCACATTAATGTAAGAGAGTGTAACCATAGTTGTTAAACTCATAATTAAGGGTTGATTAAGATATAGGGTGTCATAGAAATATATTAAAATTATATGAATATTTTAGAAATTATATTACTATAAAATATTAAATAATATTCTAAATAAGACTAATTTATATTATTTAAGACCAATGATGGATTCATATCCATTTCAAAAATAAAAAATAAATTAATATTTTAAAAAATGACAACTTTTAAGTGATTGAAATAGAATTTAACATGCCATGAAAATTATCATATTCTTAATGTTTAGATATAAAAATATTTTATTTAAATTTATTTTTATAAAAAATGAAATTAATTATATATTTATAAGATAAACCTACTAAAGAAATGAATTTTTAATAGAAACTTGGGCCCCCTTATTACAAGTCCATGCTCTTCCCAGCGCAGCCCTCCCTCCACCCGAGCGAGTACCAAATCCTGAGTATTGAATGCGACTTTATAGTGAAACTAAGAAAAACTACACTCCCTACACTGCCTTTCATTATTGAGTGGTTAAATAATGATGCAGTGAAATTACATCATTCGAAGCCTACAACCAATGGGAGTCGGACACCAAAACTCGCAATTCGATCCCCCAAACATTTCCAATTGGACACCCACCTTGAGGGAGAATAAATTATTTTTGATGTGTGATTAAGAAAATGGTTATCTTTTAATGATCATTGGTACTATCACTGGCGATATCCAAAAGTGATTACTGATGCTACTTTTAATGATCAACAGATGACACACACACAAACACATAGAGGTGATCATTATAAATGATCATCAATGAAATTATTAGTTATTGTCACATAAAATTACTATTTTTTTTATAGAAATGTTTATTTTTTTAATATTAATATTAATGACGGTTGTGGTGGTGGTGGTGGTGGTGGTGGGGGGGGGGGTCTCAAGTATGAGTCTCCCTAGATGCATGTTTGTGGTTTTTTATTTATTTATCCTCTGTATATAACTAGTTGTAATAATATTAGGGATGATCACTAAAACTTATAAAAAATTATGGACTTTTCTTATTCCTTTTGGAATGGTTTTCTCCCTAATTTCATGGATAATGACATTAAACCACTTCTCGAAGAACACCATACCCTCCCTCTAATTACGATCTCCAACCACTTGCTAAAATCTCTTCTACTTGACCCCCTAACACTATCACTATGCTCATGTAACGCCATTATTTTTGTTTTTGTTTTATTATTTAATTTTCCTATTATTTTTTATGAAAATTAAAGTTAGAAAGTTTCTAGGATAAAACATAGTTATTATACATGGAAGGAAAAACCATATTACCAACCATATTTTTTAAACTACTCATTTGAAACCAAAAATCAAGATTAGTAAATTTTTGGATGATTGTATTTGTTAAGAATACATTTTTAGAAGTTATGAAGTTTTATTTCTTTTTAGAAAATTTTTCCTTGTCCCCCCTATAATTTCATTCCCCTATATAATGCGGCATCATGGGGACATTCTCCTTGGCCTCTCCCACTCTCACAACTTATATTTCCTTTATTGAACTAATTGATAAGTTTTGGGGATCATATTATGATCATAACAGTTGAAGAAACCCATAAAGTGCTATATTTATCATCAATAAAGAAACATTCAATATAAATAAAATGAAATATAAATATAATAACTAAATCATAGTGAAATTTATATTCTTATATTAGATGGAGTATGCTTGATTATGATCACCCAACAATATCCAATAGACTATCATCTCCATAGGTAGTACACAAAATAGTAGAATACTTATTTGTAATGAGAGGACCCCCGATATTCAAAGGTATGTTAACACCATCCTTAATGAAGAAAAATTAAGTATCAGGGAGTGAAGAGAGTTTTGAATATGGATCGATCATATTGCATATACCCAATGGGGGTATTACATCCCTTTATATAGGATCCCTTCATTTAATTAAGAAAGTTGAGGATAAAATGTCATCGCATGATAGCTAGAATATGAAATTACTAAAGGGAATTATGTGAGGGATACCCTGGGGGGGGGGGGTTGAATCAGGGTATGGATTCTTTTCTCAAATATAACACTTTTCATTTAGCCTTTCACTGCCCTAATGGATATTGAACTCTTTTTTGTAAGGGTCAATTATTTTACTATTGAATTTATATTGATATAATAACTTGACCTACCTATTAAATCAATTTATCTTATGATAATTCTTACCTACTTTATCAAATCATTTCATACAAAAAATTAAAGAACATAAGGGTTTTTACTTAGTTTTCCACCATGGGTTAGTCTAAGGAGCATGAAATCAATAATGTTTCAACACACCAAATCAATGAGATAAATACTTGTGGGATTTTAGGATACATAACTCCTAACTGGTGTCACTTCCCTTATAAAGGTTTGAGGTTGGCTCACTATCACATCAGGATAAATTCCCTCACAATTATTTCCTTCACTCACTACTCTATAGGGGAAAAAGTTGGCTTGCTGGATAAAGAAAAATATCACATATTGGTTGTCAATAAACTAAATATAGAGTTTGGTGTCTTTTATATCCACTTTATCCTTTATAGACCTACTGTGAACATCACCATGAGAAATATTCTTTTTTCCATGAGATGTCATGGAATCACCTTCATCTTTATAGAATAAGTTCAAAACATCTTTCCAATTTTAAAACCTAGAATGCCTTCCTCTTTTTAACTTTACTTCACTTACAAAAATTCTATTTATCTTCTTATTTGGAAATCTCTTCAATGAGTGGAAAGATCTATTCTTATTCTCTTCTTGTTATATTCTCTAAAATTTATATCCCTTAATGTGTACAAATTTCACATTTTCTCTCTAGAACTCATATTGAGCAGTTTTATAGAGAAAACTTTATTCCACCACTTTGATATGAGGGTTGGAATCAAATATTATTTTCCCAAATAAAATAGGATTGAGACATGTGTCCAAAATATTTTAATGTGGTCATTTTTTTCATTAAATTTTAGTTAATCTCTAAATTAACGAGGCACAACTTCCTCTTCCAGTTACTATTCAAATTTACATGCTATCTGTAACTGCTTGAATATGATGTGGTCCCTACTTTTATAGTGTATTCATTATCTTCCACACTTTTACTATGGAAAAAATCTTTTTAATATATCTTATTATGGGTACACAATCTAATATTGTGGCATGGATTACTTTACTATGACATAGCCTCCTACAATTGACTAGATACATAAATATCGCTCTTCTTAACTCTCCCACAATTTGAGTTAGGACCTAAATTCTAGAGGCATAAATTCATCTTTTAGTTACCAGTTTAATTTCTATATTGTCTGTAACTACTTGAATATGACATGGTCCCTAATTCTATGATATAGTCATCCTACCCCATGGTTTTACTATGGTGTAACTCTTTTCACTACAGTATAGTATGGGTACTCCATCTAAGATTGAAATGTGGATTGCTTTACAGTGGAATAACCTCCTATAGTTGACTATATCCAAAAAT
Organism: Viscum album; assembly: GCA_963277665.1. NCBI lineage: Eukaryota > Viridiplantae > Streptophyta > Magnoliopsida > Santalales > Viscaceae > Viscum > Viscum album. The sequence continues at coordinate 477,674,752 of OY728130.1, read as the reverse complement.
CTCACTAATCTCAACTCTCCCATGATATTGACATGATCTCCTAAAACTACTTTGTTAACTAAATTATCTATATCCTAGCCCTTTACACTGCAACTCAATCTTCTGTAGGCATAGCCTCACTCCATTACATCACTCGGCTAGAATTAAACCCTCCACTATTTAAGATATTTCAATGGTGTGGACATATTATAAGTAAAAAACTACAATTTATCTTATTCCAATGTGATATAATCTCCTATAGACTTGGTAAACATCAAATCATTCACACTTTCTAAATCACACTCCACGTTGCAAGGAGTTTCTGTGGTGTGGATGGATTTAACTGTAAAACCACTATGATGAAACATACTCCCTATAGTGAAAGAAACCTTAAAAATACAGGGACATTTAAAGTTTCATATTCACCTCTACAATATAGTTATTTATTCTATGGAGACTCCTATTTACATTACTTCACAAAGTTCATGTTATACATTCTATTTTGCATACACTTGTATTGTGGTGTAGCCCATAATTTCTGAATCCCACATCAGACTTACCAATGTATTGTCACCTTTTATATAATATGAGAGTTGTTATACCACAATTATCAAATACCTTAGGTACCTACCTATATTTTAGGGTCACGTTATTCCCTATATGTTCCATATTCTTTCATGGTGTCACCATGCACCATGAAATTGTCTTCACACACACACAAATGTTAACCCCCATCAGTTATCACCTATATTGCCACCTAATCTAAAGCTCTCTTTGATCTTGGTCAGTTACCCCCATTGTAGATATAAAATTAGATGGACCAAGATAGTGTCTATCTAATTATTCTTTTATCCAACATTATTACAATGAAACCTCATTGTTATATAATTTAATTTGATGAGCTACATTGTGGTGTCTTTCTATGGAGTGGACACCTTGATTCTTCTCAAGAGACTTCTTCATCCAAATACATCCTATGATGCAACTTACACATCCTATGATGAAACTGGAGCTATTGTGATGTAGTGTTTGTCTTCCATAAAGATAATACTTATTCCAATTCCCACTTATATATATATATATTCCAGGCTTCTTTATGTTGGTTCCAATACCACTAACACCAAAAACCAATTTATGTGGATAGAAAATCCAACAAAAAAACTTTTACACAACCTTTTCATATATCAATCTAGTGAGTTTACAAGGATAAATCCATAAAAATACTCCAAGCATCAATTTGGTCATCTACAACATTTATTTTCAATAATTCACCTTGTCCCATCTACCACATATATTGTCAAAAAATCTACTTATTTCATCATCCACATATATTTTCAATAATAAATCCTATATTTTAAACTAAAATAACATTAACCCATAGGGTTCTAATAATACCCCTTTAAATTTTGTTGACAATATGACATATTCTTACCCCCCTTGGAAATTAAATCCAAAGGGTGGAATTCATCCCACTTAAACCCCTCAATGTTTGAGTATCATGGGAATAGATTTCCATATTGAAGAAGGTGTACATCCCTCTGTCTTCAGAATAAAAGAGGGTTTCCACATTATCTTGGACCCACCCATTTGGAAATAATATCCTTGTAATATATTTTTATCTCCTTTGTAATTATAAGAGGGATTATTTTGGATCCATCCACTAATTGATTTATTTAGAAATTTGGTTTCTAATATATGGTTGGACATCCTAATTCCAAATATTTATTTTCTCAAGATTCCAATATAATCACAATTTCATCTATATTATCTCAAGGAGAATGGTGAGTGAGACTCCTAATTAGCATTTGGGATGTCAGAAAATCCTCTAATCTTACTGATCCTGGGCTTTATATAGGAAATAAGAGTTTAAGTCAACATTTAAAAATCTATCTATGTCACTCGTTGATACTTATAAAACCATAAAAACTTGAGCTTTCCAATTTCCCAATAAAAATAAAACCCATGATCTTATCACATATCTACAAAAACCATTATTAGAAAAGAAATAAATCAAAAAGTTTAAGAAATATACCACTAGAAGAATCAATTTTTAGGTCAATGGATATCACTTGTTAATAAATAATTAATCACAACACTTGAACTTTAATACTTAGGATTATTCATTAATAGATAAGGCTCAAAAACCTTTTAAATTTCATCATAAACTCTCCATAAGATGTAGCATTATCTCTTGAAACCATTAATAGAGACATTTTACAGCTTAGGGATACCACTTATTGAGAATAAATTTTACTAGATAACAACTTTTGGTATCTTGTAAACATATGTACATGATACAAATTGTTAGAATATAAACAAATAAACACGAAATTCTATCATGCAATGACTTTCTATTTTTTCTCTTCTCTAGTGGTTTGATTCCACTAATTACTTAGCCTGATATCACCAATTAAACATCAGATTTAGTCTTATACCATTGGTTGTTTTATATATGGATCTTACACCATTTTTTCACAATTCAGGTTCTTTTGCATGTAGTTTTTTAGCATGAAAAAATTATCTTTGACACGAACCTTACATATTTAGTTTTGATGAATATAAATACTATTGGAAACCACTATCTATATAAATTTTATAACTTCAACATATCTTAATTTATCTCCATAAAATGTTTTTTTCTAGAACAATTACCCCATGGATCATATCTCCCCATGAACACTACACCTATTCAAACAATAGTTAGAAAACATTAACTGCATGGGTAGAGGGGTAAATTCTATATTCCTCAAGTTGATTATGTTAGTGAGTCACTAAGGACAAATATTTCCCCTTTTTCTTTTATCTTGGAGTCAATTTTCTGATCGGAATTATATTTCATGGAATCCAATCTCATTTCCACTTCATTGGGCGCATTCTCTTCTTTATAACCCAAGTCACAACCTATTTTACCTTGGATAGCTTTACCCCTATGTATTTCCCTTTCCATAATAGGTTGAATTATATTTATACAAATCCTCTTGATACTTTGGCTTCCCCTACAAAAATTATTAGGCTTTTCAACACATAACTTTTCTTGGGACATCTCTTTCACATGTCCCATTTTAGTTTAAGCAACATGTGATTTTTTATCATGATTTCAAGTTATTTTGTTGTATTTATAATAAGTTTTATCTTTAGAAAAAAATTAAAAAATTTTAAGTTTATATTTACATCACTTTCATCATAGTAGTGTTCTTCATATAGCCCTTGATTTTTTTTTCATAGGGAGAGATTTTCCATTAAATATAGGATAATTTCTCCCTTTAATACCTACTAAAAATCATTTTAAATTTCTACCTGAGACATGGTTATTATGGTAAAAACATTTGTAATGACAACTATAAATAATATATTGTGTTTGTAAACTTATCCTTTCAAACATTCCACCAACTTCAAAATAGTTAATATATTATAATGATTCAGAAAAAACACTTGAAATGCATCCATGTATCCCACAAAAGTAACACATGTCTCCATAACTTCTTTGAGTGATCATTGAGTTGTCATTACCTATTATAAGGAAATTATTAATTCTGTTTCCATCCACTAATATATTTTCCCTTTTCTTGAGAATATCCATGGATTGTTTCATCTCATGACTTTGAAGGGTTTCATCATATCCAATACTATATTTACCATAGAGCTTGGTCTTTGTGACTTGATAATATTTTCATGTTTCACCTCTGATGTTTCAGACTTATCTTTCATTTTACTATCACCTACCAATGGATAATCAAATAACAAATTCAAATCAACTTTGAGTTTAGGCTTACCCTTTTCATTTGACTGTTTCACTTCCTTTTTTCCTAAGTTTAACTTTACCTCTAATTTCAAGATTATTTTTATTTTGTTTTCAAGATGAGAATTCATGTCTTTATTTAGTGTCTTCCCACTATACATATCATCCTCCAATGCATGGGAGAGTTTTTAAAATATATCACTCATCTCTTTCACCTTATAATTAAATTTAGCAATATAATCTTTAAGGCATAACTTTTCTTATTGTAGCCTTTGTCTCTCCTTAACCAGTTCTGATAGATGTGTAGTGAGTTCTTCCTTGTATTTTAAGTTATAAACTTATTTTTTAGTTTAAAATCATTCCCTTGACATAGGTTTTGAGTTTTCCACCTTTGTGAATATCACCTCGAACACAAAAACTTCAACAAAACCTTTTCATATATCACCCTTGTGAGTTTACAAGGATGAATCCATAACAAACATCTAAGCATTAATTTAGCCATATATAACATGTATTATCAATAACACACCTTGGTCCATATGCCACATATATTTTCAACAAATTCAATTAGTTTTTATTCCATATATATTGTCAATAATCAACCCTATATTATTAACAAATCCAACATGAACCAATAAGGTTACAATAACATATGATACGATAATATATTCCAATTGAAGTTAAATAATCGTTGAACATTTAAAAAATTATATCTTTCATGTATGACCATAAATGAATCAACGCATCGATTCTTAATCAAAGGAAACCATTTTGAAGATGTGATAGTGAACATGCACTTGATATCCCATATTGTGATCCAAACACATGTTATGATAGAGTCATCACATGACTTAAATGATACCAGGATATCATAATATATGATATGAATCACATTCATGTCATATGATACAACTTAAGGGATATGATAAAATATTATATCCGTATTTTAGTGTATTTATAATCCCACTTACATTAAAATCACAAAAATACTTTATAAAAAACTTAACAACTCTTGGTGAATCTATCCAAACTCTTTTTGGATATGATTTATTAATCTATCTTCATTGTGGAATAAATATACTATCCAAAATTTAATCCTTATCATAATAACTAACCGTGTGACCCTACATTCCTTTGTTGAATTGAAAAAAATATGAAATCCAAATTTCATAGATGTAATAAAATAGCATAATCTAGAAAAACATCAATGCTACTTAATCTATAAAGATGTTTAGTGTGATATTAATAAAAAATACTCATATATTCATATGAACATGGACACCAAAAGATGTACTATATAAATCATATGTATACCCATATAATACCTTTTTCCATGACAGTGAGTGATCTCTAGACATGGAACATTTCAACCTAGTATAGGTCATCTCATACATTCATGATTCTCTAAAATATACTAACTAGGTTGATGAATACATCACATGTCATTCATCTAAATGATGGGATCATCACATGTACCTCATCTAAGTAATTTAGAACATCACATGTCACTCAATGAAGAATGGACATGCATTTCCTTAGTCTAATTCAATCAAGTTCCCAGACATCTTTACTCATCATATGAGTGGAAAAATACCATTTTAGTTGATATCCAACCGATGAAATGAACGAAAACATATCCAACCACCCATAATTATCTAAGCCATAAGGCTTGTGTAAGAAAGGTATCAAAGTATGAAGGTTATCAAGCTAAGTAACTCACTAAACTCATGTAAAGAGGGTTTATAATAATCATAAACCCTGAAATATGTTAATGGATTTATGTCATTCCAAGTGATATACTTTGGAAGGTCAATCTAGATAACAAGAATTGACTTATTACCTCATGATTCTAGTCTTTGGATCTCATATAGAACTATTTTTATCGAGTATAAAATCATGCTCATGCTAATCTTAACATATCATAAAAACCCATAATAATCCATGATGATCATTGACTAGGGACAACTCAAAGTCATACTTTGAGGGGATAATTATCATTTCACATCACACAAAATATTCATTCGATGTGAAAGAATATTTAAGAATATATTGTCTTTTATATATCATGAAAAATTTTATATTATTAAAATCATTTAATAATATTTAAAAGAACCATACATAAGTTCCTACTTAACATATCATATGTGATAAACCACTGAATCTTCCTTATTCTCACTACACTTTCATAGATTTTTTTAAACTCATTACTAACAGAGTTAGTACCCTAAAACCAACTAATTTGTAATTTATATTACATATATATTTAAATACTTTAATATTAATAAATATATGATCACATATTGGTTGTTATTCTATATAAAATTAATTTGATAATGTCCAAGAGCATCTGTCACATCAAAAGGACATAGTGGTCCCCTGCTATGATAAGATCCGTAAAATGATATGAAAATATTCTTGAATATATGTTATACAATCATATAACATTATTTTATGGGACATAGAGTATTCTTGACCATCATGTGTGAGTACTCATAAGTAGATGATACTTCATCTCACGAAGTTACCACTTGGTAATATTAAGAAGAGAAGGTTATGAGAATAGACCCACCAGTAATAATTTTACATGTTTAAGTGTTATTAGATATTATTATCTATGAACATGTGTAATGATCCTTAGACTTTAATATTATTATTAATACATATCATAAAACATGTATTTTTTTTATTTCACAAAACTGTGATGCCATATGTTCACAGTGAAGTGAGATATGTTGGTTTCATCATGAGTGATATGTTATTAATGAATAAGTTGGAAAAGGATTTGTTCCTTACTTCTCTATGAAAGTTAATATCTTGACCCTTTTATTTAAATAAAAATATTGAACTAAAACCCATTACCATGGTGTATTGATGGGTTTATTTGATAAAGTCAAAGAAATACATATCAAGAATCTATGTTGATGAAACAAGTTTACAACCTGCATGATGATATATCTAGACAAAGAGATTATATTACATAGTGAGGGTTTTTATGTGGTTTTCATTATTGTGACATTAAATTATTCTTCTATGGGTTCCTTTTCATATTTCTAGACATTTATGTTATAATTTAGGCTATCCGAACTAATTCCACTGAGGAAGAAGTCTACAGGGTCACATACTTAGTGCTTTCTTTGATATTAGTTGAATTATATTTGAATTTAAAAATTGGAATTGAAGTTACTAAGGATCATTTAACTACTGAGGGAGGGGGGGGGGGGTGAATTAGTGGTTGTATTTTAAAACATTTAAAACTTTAAGAAATTTAACCCCTGAAACTTATTATAGTTACTTTCCTTACAAATTTTATATCAACCTCACAAGCATGAAAATATGAGAAATTAAACTAGGAACACAAGATTTATAATGTTCAACCTCAGTGATAGAACCAACATCCTTGACATGGACACTCCCATGGGTCCATATAAATTAAATATTAGTAATAAGTTTATAAATTTTGATTCAACTCTTTTTAGACTCAATCTATCTCCTAATAGGTATGATTATACTAACTCCCATCAGTTAACAAGTTTATCTTACAAAATAGATCCATAAAAAAGTATAAAAGTTTGTAATTATGATCCATAATTTTTTTTTCCAAAAAACTAGTATGTCCAATTTACTCTATCCAGTATATTTTCATCCTATGTGACCTTTATACATCTGGTATGACTCACTTAAAACCAACACCTGATACCAAACTACATTCTGTCAAATTAACAAAACTCTGTGCCTTATAATTTTTCATGGAAACTCTGTCTAATGAATTCTATCTATTTCTCTCTATCCAAAATATTTATACTAAATTATTTTTCCAATTATCTAATTGAAATATATGTCCCAAAACTTTCTTCAACAAAAAAACAAACTTAGTTTGGAAACTCACTCTTGAAACTAATTCTACAGTGATTCAGTTTTTTCATATATGTGAACAATGTCAAGTACTGATGTAATTTTTTCACTCCTATTTATAGGTGCTCTAGAATTAGAAAATTCAGGAAACCATTTTCATTTTACCACTCACTAAAATTCATAATTATGAATTTCTTATACATTTTAATTTTTCTTGGACGCTTCTCAACTCTTCTAGAATTTTCCTGAATGTTCGTGAATTCTCCAAGACTTCCAATATTTCTCAAACCTCTTTAATATAACTAGTTAAGTAACTCTTAAAAATTACTCATTTTTAACTAGATGAAATAGTAATTTAAATAACATAACCATTATCATCAAATTTTGTAACTTTACAATGTTTCTTATAAAAACTTCATCTAGAAAATGATTTTTCTGAAATCTTTGTCCGATGGATTTTTTTTTGCTTCTCTAATTTTCTTTGTCCAATTGATTTTGTCCAATCATCCTGACTCAAGACTTCTTTTATCATTTCTCTTTAAAAACATTCTTTATCCGATAGACTTAAGAATTTTTTTTCCAATGAAACAATATTTAATTATCCTTTCACTTTGAATCAGATCATAATTTATACATCAGTTTCTCAGAAACAGTTTGTTTGGTAACATATTGAATGTTTATCTGATGTTTTGGTTGATGGATCTTTTTTCAATGGATTTGATCCACATAATTTAATTTAATATCTCTTTTCAAACATTAAAAAAATTAAAACTTCATTCAAACTATATATCCAATTTCTTCACTTCCTTTATCCATTTCTGTTGACTTTATTAAAAAAAACTACATTTTCCTTTGTCTATTCCTCTTTATTTACTAAAGATGGTAGACTACATTGTTGAAACTTATAAATAATTTAGTCACAAGAAATTTTATTTGAACCAAAATTATTGCTTAAACTTCTTTAAAATATCCCATTTTGTATTTTCATAGATATCTAAATCTAACTATCTATGAATTTTTTTATGTTATTCACATTTTTTGAATTGGTAAAAACTCAGCAACAAAAACATCGACCAATTTTTTTTGTCCAGTGTTCATTATGTAATACATTTGATGATTATTTTTACTAATTTCCCCTTTGTACAAACTTTTTAAAATATTCACTTTTAGTAACTCTTCTTAAAATAACTCCATCTAAAAGGTTTGTTCGATAATTTTCATTTTTTACATCCAAAAAAATATGTACAAGACTTTCTGGAATGAAAACTCATATATTTACTTTGTCTAAAAAATCAACAATAAACACTTACATCTTTCCAAAAAGGTACTATTTTTAAGATCTACATTTTTTATATCTAAATTCAATATTAAAACTTCTCAAAAAAAGTTTGACTGATGAATCATATCTAATAAATTATACATTTTTTTCATCTGATGGTCAGTGTGAAAACATCTTTAAGGAATATTTGTTTGATTTGGTCTATCCAATCATCAAATTTGAAACTCTAGTTTCTCTTGAAACAAATTTGGTAACTCCTATAGTGGAATTTAAATAGAATTCTTGTTTGATAACACTTATTTAAATTTCTTCACAAGGTCCTTTTTGAATAAGTTTATCTAGACGGGTTCACCTAAAACCAGAGTTTATATCCTCATTTATTTTCAAAAACTTTGTAGAAATTTTATACACACCATCTTGAATCATGATATTTTCTTAATTTTATGAACTTTGAGATCAATAAATTATCATCTGACTTAGTTAGTAATTCCTTTAACAAAGTTAAGGAAACTTCCCAAATCTCTAACTTTCGTACTTTCTTCTCATCCAATAACTTTATAACAATAACTTTCTAAACTTATAGAAAATCTTCTTTTCCAATTTTAAAAAAACATTCATAAAAAATGTATGTTGACAACACTTACAAAACTTTTTTAGAAACAACCACAATGTATCTCTAGGAATAAATGTTATTACACAGACTAGGTAATAATATTTATTCAAGATTTATTAATTTCATATTTTCAGTCACTATTTTATTTGAGTTGAATATTAAATAAAAATTTATTAAAAAACCATGAATATATTATTTATTTAATTATTGAATGAATAATATTTATTATTCTAGGTTTGATAAATGCTAAATATGATTAAAAATCCAATAAGGTTCTAATGTCGAGAATGATATGAGGGTTAAATATCATTGAATAAATATTAATTAATTTATTTAATAAAATTATATTTAATGATTCATGGGTTAACTCATTCCATGTGATAATAATAGTAATAATAATATTATTATTAGCATAGGTAATTTATAGACTTTAATATTTTATGAGGTCCTTATGTGTAGTTATCAAAAATGAAACCCTATCTCTGTATATTCATCGCCTATATCATTTTCTAGGGTTAACCAAATCATTGTTGTCCACAATGATTATATCCCTAGATATCTCTCTTGAGTGAATAATGCCCTAGGGTTTCTTATCTAAAGCTCGAGATATTTCTCCACCACCTCATCACTCTCAATACTGAGATACAAGAGTGAAAATACTCCAACCTTATTGACACCACAAAATGCGTTTCATGCACTTTACCATAGATTTCATGATATGAACCTCACATAGACAGCAAATGTTGAGTTTGAGTAGATATGTGTCTCTAAGTCAGAAGAAGATGCAAGTTGGATTTTTATATTCCAAAAGACTACTCCACAATGAGGGATATGTGGAAAGAACCCCCCCTCCAGGAGCAGGCCATGGATTTATATGATCTATGATAAAAATGTGTTGATGCATTAAAATGATATTTCTATGTTTTATTTAAGAATATTTGGTGAATTCACCATATCAAAAAACATATATCTCTTCTAAATATTCAATTTTATTGGCCGCGGATCCCAAATGGACTCACATATCAAAAGTTATGCCTCTTGGAAGTAGTAAAATATTTTAAAGGAATTTTCATCACCGTAAAGACCATTTGTGCAGGGTACCTACACATCATCCTTATGTGGATATCCTGCACATTAGCCCTGTATATATAGCTTGCACATCAGCCCTAGGTGGAAAGCATACACATCATGCCTATGTGAAAAACCTATATATCAACCTATAAGAAAGCCTACACATCAACCTATGTGGAAGAACTTTGTCTCACCAAATCCTCCACCCTACATAAGCCACTACTCAGACCCTATTCTAATACACCCATGGTAAGGAATATCTTCATTTGGATCTATTTTCCAAAAGGGAAAAAATTGAAACCTCCATTGAAGCCTCTAAACTTGAAAAACCATGAAGAGGAGCACACTAACATGTCTCCCATTTGGATTTTCATTCCTACGGTCATAGGTTTTCCAAACATGTTCTAACTGATGGTCATGGTCCTTGAGGTTCATGTGGATTTTCATTACTTTGGTCATGAGTACCATGACCCTGGGGATGGTGTTAGGGAACTCCTAGTATCAAATACTAGGGTTATGACCATATCCTAACCTTGTCATATCTAAGACCCAGAGCCTCTATTTCTAGAAGATAATGGTGATGATCACCCTTTATTTTTCTTGTTTACATGGAATGATATCCTCCAATTATACTATGGAACCAATTATAGGTCACCCCTCTTAGAGAAATACCCTAGACCTCCTTGCATGAGGTTACACTCCTCCTCCTTGCCAACTTGGCTACCGGGTCAGAGTGGGGATGGGAACTAGAGTCCCATACTCTCTCCCATAGGCCCATCCTTTTCCATCAGAGGAGGAGGATAAGTGTGCAGTTTTCCAAATATTTGAATTCCCCTTATCCATTACATTCAAGAATGACTCATCCTGACTCTTGTAGACACATAGGATAGCCGTAATCATGACATACAAATAGTCGATTCATGTTTCGGTAGAGAGCCTTATTTCAAATCTTCCTCTAACATTCCTTCAAAGTTTCCCCATAGGAATGGGTCCTCAAGTCCATGTATCAAACATTAGGGAAAATTGGATTGTGTGGATTCTCAGATATTCCACTCCCTCTTATTTCTCACACCGAGAACGACTCACATAGTATTAGAGGTTTATGGTGGTCATGACATCCACATAATCCCAAGCCTTTTGGGAATCATTCAATGTGTAAGCCCCAAACAAATCTAGGCCTCCTACTTGGTATAAGACCCAACCATTCACAAACATGGGAATCATTCCAAATGTAAGACCCAACCAAATATGGGCCTACTACTTGGTATAAGCACCAAACTTTCACCAAAATGGAATTATTCCAAGTGTAAGCTCCAACTAGATCTAGACCTCCGAATTAGTATAAGACCCAACCTTTCATCAACATGGTAACCCTTCTCAAGAGTAATCCCTAATCATAACCCCAGTCACCCGAGCATCCTTCTCAGGAGTAAGCCTCAAACCTAACATAAAAATCTCCATGATTAAATCCACTTATCATGGCCCTAAACTCATTCATCAGGGTATCCTATTTAGGAGTAATCCCCAAATTAATCCTCTCAAAGGGTTACACTTCCCTATGAGATCAAATCTTTAGAGGGTCTCCATAGGCGTGAGCCCTCAAAACTGAACTACGTGGGATTTGATTCCTATCCAAATGGGATATATAGGAAGTATCCATGAGGTTCAAACCCAATGCCCCAAATCAACCCTATTCCCTCTGGGCCACATTCCCACCAGGTTCTAATTCAACCTAGAATTTTTATCCCTTCTTGGTTTCCTAGTTTACTTCAATATAAGTCCCACACAAAACATTGACTAGGAACCTTTCACCTATATGTATTTTCCACATGATGTTAAAATGTATAGTTAGGTCCTTGTCACATGAAATTAAAAGGTATGATGAGCCCCATTAAGTGAAATAGAACTACGTGGGTTCATATTTATTTTACAAGGATATGTAGCAATTCCATCCATGGGTCTGCTCCCAAAATCAAAACAACTCCTATCTCCCTAGATGAAAAAAAACTCCAGAGTGACCCATGGTGTGGCTAAAAAACCATAATTTTTGTGATAACAACTAAATAATATCTAATTAATACATAATGTGATACCATTGATAGAGAACCTTAGATACATACATATATATATCCACCAATAAATAACCTTAGATACATACAGATGATTCTAATTTCCATTCATGTTAATAATTGATTATTAATTCAAGGGTGACCCACATCATAATTGGGAATTAATAAATGATTCATGAACATATATTAAATCTATAAGAGAGTCCGAGAGTAGGAAATAATTCCCCCTAAAAGGGTGTGATAAGCCTGAACTATCATCCTCTCAACCAATACAAGTTCTTAAGCATCATTGGCCTAATCTCCCAACGAGTGCCTGCCTTTGGAATACATGTCCCAATGGATAAATAACTATTGGGTGTTTCCAGTTCCATGAAAAAACCCTTTGGAAACCATTTTGAAATGAAATTAATGATTTCACAAGACTCAAACCCTCATAATCGACCATTGTGAAAACATGAAAATCTCCATTAGAAACAAAAAAATAGTGAACCTGATGTGAATACTTGACCAAGATGATAATATCACCCATCTATCAGCCTCTTTCTCTCTCATAAATGAAATAGGTACAAACAAGACAATAAATCATGCATGTGTTTATTCAAATGAGATGCTTCTTTGATTAGGTTTTCTTATTTGTGTTTTTAATATATTCAGGCACTTTCTCTCAAAACTCCCTTTGATCTAATGGAATCCTTCCAACTCTCATGAACACATACCCTGATTACTATTCACATTGGGTATAAGGACCCGGCATTAAACATTACTTATTATTGAATTAAATTAATAATTAACATTGAGGATCTTTTCAGGTTTAGAGTTTTAGAGAATTAGGACATAACTATTACATCTCAAAGATTACAAAGTAGACACATCTACTCAGCTTCCATTTTTTTTCACAAAATAAAAACTCTTGAACACAAGAGTCATGTCTAGTTCCTTGTTTTAGATAGCCTGACATTTCCTTGATCCCATCCTTGACCCTATTCATCTTTATGTCCTGTGAAAATCATTTCAAAAAAACTTGGGATGAGAATAAAAATCTCAGTAAGGGTTATAAAAATACGGAAAGAAAACATTAGTCCATGTATACATAAGAATCAAAGAAATCATACTTTACTCATAAAACATAAGCAATTTAACATCCCTCATGAAATCATGAATAAATCATAGAAATCATAAGACATAAAGGTAACTTAAGGAATTCATAACATTATTACGTAGGGAGTAACCCTCATGGTTACGTTTGGAATACCCATCAAAGTATATTCCCTAAATCTCTTTGGAGAAACCTTAACGTTTAACCCCTTCACGTTACCCAATGCATTGGAGAGCTATCACGGGCTCACCCGCCCTTAGTTTATCATGGAACCACCCGTCTTCATAAACAATGCCCAAGAACCATAACATAATCATAGCACACAACTTAAGCATAAAGGAAAGATAACATTACCACATTGCAATAACAATATAACATTTTAAGATATTGAAAAAATTAATCCATTCTAAAAACCATTTTCAAAACCATTTAAAACATTTAATAAAGAGATTTTTTAATCAAAGTGTCCCATACCACTTTGAAGCTTTTAACATTTTAAACCATTAATATCCATATAAGTAAATCCTTAAAACCATTTTTAAAACATGGATATTAGTGAGAAATATTTATAAGAATAAATCATTAAAACATTTAAAACGATATTTTATTTTAAGGGTTTTTAACAAAATGAGAGACACTTGAATACAATAATTGAGGAATAACATTTAATCAGAACTTTATAATATCATGAAAATAAAGTGATTCATGATATAATATTCCAAAGGACAGTATATACACCATATAAGAGTGAATTGGTGCATAAAAACAATGAAGTCTCAATAGAAATGTAAAATGAGATGAAATCCCCTATAAAGAACGTATCCTTAAATTAAGGATAAATCAATCTAATAATTTTGTGTGACAAAGATAAATACACCCAATATAAGTAGATATTAAGTGTAAAACAATCAAATTTAATTAACACATATTCAAAGGATGACATATTCAATAACTAGATGTTGAACCCAAAGAAATCGAAATTAGGTTAAGAAGTTACCTTGGTAAAATTCGATAGCCTAACGGCGTCACGTTAAAATTCATAAAATTAGTTGATGAGAGAGAAAATGGTATCTCATCACTTGGACATAAAATTTAAATCAATAAGGATATATAATAACATATCCCAACATAAAAATATGTAAATTAAAATACATAACAAAATAAGTCTTTTAAAAAGAGGAGGGTGAAAGGTTCCCTTACCGATTTGGGTAACTTTCGAAACATACACCCCATGAAAGAAGGACTATACAACATTGATGTAAATACTCATAAAAAAATTACATTTCACAAAGAGTAGAATAATGGGCAGTACATATACCACTCAAAGGAAATGGTGGCAAATGTATCATAAATCTCACAGGAATAAAAGTGAGATGAAAAACCCCTTACGAAAACTCGGCAGCCTAACAGCACCTCTTAAAACTTCCAAAAAATGGATTGATGAAATCAAATAGGGTCTCTCATAATATGAACATAGAAATTA
This sequence comes from Viscum album, assembly GCA_963277665.1. Taxonomy (NCBI): domain Eukaryota; kingdom Viridiplantae; phylum Streptophyta; class Magnoliopsida; order Santalales; family Viscaceae; genus Viscum; species Viscum album. Next base: position 477,659,571 of record OY728130.1, on the reverse strand, counting down.
AAGTAATATGAATATTAAATAACACCCCCAACTAATAAATAGGATCTTAAAAGAAACGACATAAAAGATAGTACTTAAAAAGAAAGAGAGAGGTAGGATCCCTTACCTCAAGTCTGACTTGTGTTGTTCGTTTCTTTATATTACTGAATAATAAACTTTGTTCAATTTATAATTTCTTAAGGTACTCATTTAAAGATTATTATTCAGTTTATATCACATATTATAATGTTATAATAATTGGTTAATAATGTGAGTTCATATCAGACGTTTTTGTCGATGTTTTGTACATGAGTCAAAAATGAACTTGTTTGAAAATGATTGTCCATGTAGTTATAGGTACATAATCTCTAGAATAGTATTGATGTTTTAAATATCATAAATATCTAGTATATATTCATTTTATACTATTCCATAACATTTGGATATAAAAAATTAAAATCACTGTTCATGGAGACGGTAGGCCGTACGTACGCATGAATGCTACTTTCATTTTTTTGTCATATTAATGGAATTAAAGTTAAAAGAGAGATATATATATTATAATTCCAGAATGGTATCCATCATTTATATGTAATATATGAAATATATATCCATTATATATATGTACTTATAATAGTACATAACATTTGGAGATAAGAAATGAAATGTACCGTTCATGGAGACGGTAAGCCGTACGTACGCATGAACGCTACTTTCATTTCTTTGGAACATTAATGGAATTAAAAATAGATGAGATATATATATATATATATATATATTATAATTACAGTATAATATATATGTTATATAGATCACATAAGTTCATAAATTTCATTCTTTATACATTCCATGTATTGCATGAACGAGTCACATCACTTGAGGGGGCGGTAGTCCACACTTCCTCTTATGAAATTATCGCATTTGAACAACATGCAAAGAATAAAGGTATGTTTTAAATATAAAATAAAGAAGCATATATAAAACATAAATACCATATATATCATATATAAAATACAGTGACATCATAATGGACACCTTTAAAGGCTTTAAGAGAAGATTGATCAATCATCGTTTCGTGAGGCAGTAATTCGCCATCCACAGAAATAGTATGTTATTTAACCATTAGAAGGAGGTGTGTGTAAGTGTAGCTATAATAATTCACATAAAAACATCCTAGTATATTGAAAATACTGGTTTTGTTACAAAATAAAGTAATAAAAAGTGTTTAGGGGTTTGGAGAAGCAAAATAAAACAAAAGAACACAAGTGAAGACATTACCTTTAAATCGGGTAACTCTTTTTGATTTGAGCTCAAAGGCTTCCTTGGAAAGGATTATGCCCAAATGTGATGCTTCAATTATGAATAGAGGGATTTGGAGAGATTAAATGGGCAGGGTTTGGCCAAGCCAAAGGCTTGAGAGGTGTGGGTATGTGGTAGAGGTGGGGGCCTTTTATAAGAGGAGAGGAGGGGCACTCTTGGAAAGTTATAAAATATTACTTTATTATAAAATGATTTTTGGATTTTAAATGTCCCAAAAGGATATATTTCTAAGATAAGGTGATAAGGTTTCGAAATCCACCCATACAATAGGTTTGTGAAAAGTTTTAGACTTATATTTCACCCTATCTTCTCATTTTATTTAAATCGTTCATTTATGAGGTAATCACCGCATCATCACGATGTCATAAATAAATTAATTTATTTAATTTCTAAAAATTATAAAAAAACTATCATGATGTAGGAAATATTTTTTATCTTTCTAATTAATATTTATAGTAAAAAATATGACTTGTATAACCCCATGTAAATTTTTGTTTAGTAAAACAACACATGTTTGTGACATTTTAATTTTAACTTTAAATAAAAAGGTATTAATGTCATTTTCCAACCAAAGTGGCTCCATGGGGTCCCCAAGTTGAGGCATGAATTTTATTGGTCGTCCATAACTCATCCAATAAGGGTAGGACACGTTTCAAGGTCATTTCATATTATTAAAACATTATTTTTACCTTAAATTACACTAATTACCTTTAATCGCGATTAATAAAACATAAAAGTTACTATTCACTAAAAAATTATTTTAATATCATTGAACCACATTTTACTTTCTAATGAAAACCATGTATGTTAGATTTTTGAAAATCAAATCACAGAAGTGGTAAAGTTTCATTTAAACGAAAAATCAGTTTCTTTAACTACCACTTAGTGGTTTCACTATTCATCAAAAATTGAAGTTTTTCAGAAAATTACCAAAAATTCACCCTAAGATATATTTGATATTCCAAATTCAAAAATTATGTCTATTTTAGAAAATTAAAAACATATAAGTTGCATTAATTAATTTAATAATTAATTCCCGCTGTCAAAACAAATAGCGTGTTTTTAAGAAATAATATCTATTAAAAGATTGACACTAGTTTAAGTCCAATTTCAAAGTAAAATTAATTACAATGACCACTATTGGATTAAATGGTAAAAATATATTATAATTGGACTTTAAAACCAATTCAAAAGATAATATAATCATATAAATAAATTAGATGAAAAAGAGGTTTTGAATTAAAATACAACATTTTTAACTAATCATTAAAAAATGATCTTTATCGGAAAAATACCAAAAAATAACACAAAGTAAATTTTTATGTCCCAATTCTAAATAAGAATTTTATTTTTTCAAATATAACACATAAAATTTTCAAAAAGTGGATTTAAAAGAGGTTCGCCATCAAAAGGTGATTAATCGACCATTTAAAGAATATTAGAATGTTTACGCTTAAAATTGGATCATTCACATTTTTAATCCTCTAACATTTATTGGATAAAAGTAAAAATATTTGACAAACATATATAATCATTTTGTAGTTAGTTATGTTCATTCCTGCCATTACAATGGCTAGACGTTCACTACCATTTAAAATAATATCATTTTATTATTAGAGTGCAACGTAAGATTTCAAAGAAACTCATTGTAGCGTATTGGGTACGCCGTCGAGCATAGTGTTCCATTTAAAGTAATATTAATACTTTATTCACAAATATGGATAAATATAAAAATTTCATATTCTTTATTTACTTGGGGTGTTACATCCTTCCCCCCTTTTGGGAATTGCGTCCTCACAATTTTAAAATTGGGCTAAGAAACTTCATTGAAAGTCCCACATCGGAGCAAGAGTCAGTAAAACTATCACTTTAAAATAAAGAAAGAGAAGTACAAAGGTCACCTGAGTTAACCCATACTAGGATTCCATGTAGGAAAACATGGATATGGAAGAAAAAACAAAGGGTCATGTTCTGAGGGAGAGTGATAGAAAACATGTTTAGGAGAAAGTTAACCACAAGAAAATCACAAACTTATGGTGGGTTAAACGATATTCGATTCCCCAGTAGGAAAAGTTAATAGACAACATTTTTGTTTTAAGTTACTTTTCATTGAGGAATTTATTTTTGATCTTAAGGAAACATACTTACTTGTCATGTTGACTTTAAAATTTTACTAGATTTCTTACACAAACTCATACTTTCCCCAAATGATGAGTATTTAGGAAGACTTGTTCACATTAAGAGTACTATAATAAACTTCTAGAGAATCACCTAATCCGAAAAAGAGAACTATATACTTCCCATGTATTTAGACTTTAACCAAAACTAAAACCAAAAAGGTTAGTACAAGATCATATAATCCAGAAAAGGATAACCCTTTATAAAAATAAAATCTATTCTTAATCTCCAAAATTTGTCCAACAAAACCCAAAGTTCAACAAAGACCATTCGATAAACAATTTGTCCATAAAATTATTCAAAGTAAACCAAAATAAGATTGAAACCCAAATATTTGAAGGATTTAATCACATAGTCTTCCAAGTTATAAAATTAACATTTATCTACAAAGAACATTAGTTTCTCTTAAAGTCTCATATTGAAAAGTAATTAACCTAATCACATATCCTCCATTATAGGTTAATAATTTCCATAGATAACCCAAAATCAACTTACTATTAATTCATAAAATCATCTAACTAAAAATAATAAGTCATACTAACTAGGGAATTCACGTAGTCTAGTGGTAGGCGATAAATACCAGTTTCACTTTGGTTGTGGGTTCGATTCCCACAGATTTGTCCGACGCGATGGGTTGTCACACGGTCTTCGTGTTTTCCTTTTTCCAAAACTATATAATTCTTATAACATTCCCCAAAAAGCGATAAAATCTTCAAAAATAACCATAACATAATTTAACCTCAAGTTTATCTCATGTCGTTCATATTCCATCATAACATATAGTAACCCATAATTACCTCAAAAGTAAGGATCATATAAACCCTAATGGTTACCTTTATAATTATTACCTAAACTTCCACGTCGAGTTGGTTCTCTTGTACATGATGCATTAGAGAACTCACCAAGGTTCAAGTGGTTGATCATGACTCATGATAGTTGGTTTAGAATAACCACAATATTTCTCATTAAATCCCCATCCAGTCTCTTAATCAGAGAACCACCATAGTTTCCTTCAAACCCATTGTCACTTTGGTGCCTGCTAGATCCATTCATTTACAAAAACCAAAAATGTCAGTGTGAGTATATAAACAAAATCATCATGTACTAATGAGGAAGATAAACACTAAGACATACTCACTCATTCAATTTATCTAAAAAATATGACTCTTTCTGAAATCCTAGCCATTATGGTAATGTCACTTATGCTTAAAGAATACCCTAAACTCTAAAGTTATCTAAACCGACCTTTGATACCAACTATAAGGACCCGACCTTAAACATTACTTATTATTGAATTAAATGAATAATTCACAATGAGGATCTTTTCAGGTTTAGAGTTTTAGAGAATTAGGACATAACTATTACATCTCAAAGATTACAAAGTAGACACATATACTCAAATTCCATTTTTTTTCACAAAATAAAAACTCTTGAACATAAGAGTCATGTCTAGTTCCTTGTTTTAGACAGCCTGACATTTCCTTGATCCCATCCTTGACCCTATTCATCTTTATTCCCTGTGAAAATCATTTCAAAAAAACTTGGGATGAGCCTAAAAAGCTCAGTAAGGGTTATAAAAATACGGAAATAAAACATTAGTCCATGTATACATAATAATCAATGAAATCATACTTTACTCATAAAACATACCAATTTAACATACCTCATGAAATCATGAATAAATCATAGAAATCATAAGACATAAAGGTAACTTGAGGCATTCATAACATTCTTACATAGGGATTAACCCTCATGGTTACGTTTGGAATACCCATCACAGTATATTCCCTAAATCTCTTCGGAGAAACATTAACGTTTAACCCCTTCACATTACCTAATGCATTGGAGAGCGGGCTCACCCGCCCTTAGTTTATCACGGAACCACCCGTCTTCATAAACAATGCCCAAGAACCATAACATAATCATAGAACATAACTTAAGCATAAATGAAAGATAACATTACCACATTGTAATAAAAATATAACATTTTAAGATATTGAAATAATTAATCCATTCTAAAAACCATTTTCAAAACCATTTAAAACATTTAATAAAGATATTTTTAATCAAAGTGTCCCATACCACTTTGAAGCTTTTAAAATTTTAAACCATTAATATCCATATAAGTAAATAATTAAAACCATTTTGAAAACATGGATATTAGTGAGAAATATTTATAAGAATAAATCATTAAAACATTTAAAACAATATTTTAGTTAAAGGGTTTTTAATAAAGTGAGAGACACTTGAATACAATAATTGAGGAATAAAATTTTATCCGAACTTTATAATGTCATGACAATAAAGTGATTCATGATATAATATTCCAAAGGACAGTATATACACCATATAAGAGTGAATTGGTGCATAAAAAAAATGAAGTCTCAATAGAAATGTAAAATGAGATGAAATCCTCTATAAAGAAGGTATCCTTAAATTAAGGATAAATCAATCTAATAATTTTGTGTGAAAAACATAAATACATCCAATATAAGTAGATATTAAGTGTAAAACAATCAAAGTTAATTCACACATATTCAAAGGATGACATATTCAATAACTACATGTTGAACCCAAAGAAATCGAAATTGGGTTAAGAAGTTCCCTAGGTAAAATTCGACAGCCTAACAGCGTCATGTTAAAATTCATAAAATTAGTTGATGAGAGAGAAAATGGTATCTCATCACTTGGACATAAAATTTACATCAATAAGGATATATAATAACATATCCCAACATAAAATGATGTAAATTAAAAGACATAAAAAAATAAGTCTTTTAAAAAGAGGAGGGTGAAAGGTTCCCTTACCGATTTGGGTAACTTTCGAAACGTACACCCCATGAAAGGACTATACAAAATTGATGTAAATACTCATAAAAAATTATATTACACAAAGAGTAGAATAATGGGCAGTACATATACCACTCAAAGGAAATGGTGGAAAATGTATCATAAATCTCACAGAAATAAAAGTGAGATGAAAAACCCCTTACGAAAACTCGACAGCCTAACGGCACCACTTAAAACTTCCAAAAAATGGATTGATGAAATAAAATAGGGTCTCTCATTATATTAAAATAGAAATTAAATTAATAGGAATATAAAATAACATCCCCCAACTAAGAAATAGGATCTTAAAAGTAATGACATAAAAGAGAGTACTTAAAAAGAAAGAGAGAGGTAGGATCCCTTACCTCAAGTCCGACTTGTCTTGTTCGTTTCTTTATATTCCTGAATAATAAACTTTGGTCAATTTATAATTACTTAAGGTCATAATTTAAATATTATTATTCAGTTAATATCACATATTATAATGTTATAATAATTTGTTAATAATGTGAGTTCATATTAGACGTTTTTGTCGATGTTTGGTACATGAGTCAAAAATGAACTTGTTTGAAAATGATTGTCAATGTAGTTATAGGTACATAATCTCCAGAATAGTATTGATGTTTTAAATATCATATAAATCCATTATATATTCATTTTATACTATTCCATAACATTCTAAGATAAAAAATTAAAAACACCGTTCATGGAGATGGTAGGCCGTACGTACGCATGAACGCTACTTTCATTTTTTTGTCATATTAATGGAATTAAAGTTCAAAGATATATATATATATATATTATAATTACAGAATGGTATCCATAATTTAGATGTAATATATGAAATATATATCCATTATATAAATTTACTTATAATAGTACATAACATTTGGAGATAAGAAATGAAATGTACCGTTCATGGAGACGGTAAGCCGTACGTACGCATGAACGCTACTTTCATTTCTTTGGAAAATTAATGGAATTAAAAATATATGAGATATATATATATATATATATATATTATAATTCCAGTATAATATATATGTTATATAGATCAAACAATTTCATCAATTTCATTCTTTATACATTCCATGTATTGCATGAACGAGTCACATCACTTGAGGGGGCGGTAGTCCACACTTCCTCTTATGAAATTATCACATTTGCATAACATGCAAAGAATAAAGGTATGTTTTAAATATAAAATACAGAAGCATATAGAAAAAATAAATACCATATATATCGTATATAAAATACATTGACATCATAATGGCCACCATTAAAGGTGTTAAGAGAAGATTGAACAATCATTGTTTCGTGAGGCAGTAATTCGCCATCCACAGAAATAATATATTCTTTAACCATTAGATGGAGGTGTGTGTAAGTGTAGCTCGAATAATTCACATAAAAACATCCTAGTATATTGAAGATACAGTTTTTGTTTCAAAATAAAGTAATAAAAAGTTTTTAGGGGTTTGGAGAAGCAAAATAAAACAAAAGAACACAAGTGAAGACATTACCTTTAAATCGGGTAACTCTTTTTGATTTGAGATCAAAGGCTTCCTTGTAAAGGATTATGCCCAAAGGTGAGGCTTCAATGATGAAGAGAGGGATGTGGAGAGATGAAATGGTCAGGGGTTGGCCGAGCCAAAGGCTTGAGAGGTGTGGGTAATGTGGTAGAGGTGGGGGCCTTTTATAAGAGGAGAGGAGGGGTACTCTTGGAAAGTTATAAAATATTACTTTATTATAAAATGATTTTCGGATTTTAAATGTCCCAAAAGGATATATTTCTAGACTAAGGTGATAAGGTTTCTAAATACACCCATCTAATAGGTTTTTTACTAGTTTAAGACTTATATTTCACCCTATCTTCTCATTTTATTTAAATCGTTCATTTATGAGGTAATCACGGAATCATCACGGTGTCATATATAAATTAATTTATTTAATGTCTAAAAATTATAAAAAAACTATCATGATGTAGGAAATCTTTCTATATTTCTAATGAATATTTATAGTCAAAAATATAACTTGTATAACCCCATGTAAAAATTCTTTTATTAAAACAACACATGTTTGTGACATTTTAATTTTAACTTTAAATAAAAAGGTAGTAATGTCATTTTCCAACCAAAGTGGCTCCATGGGGTCCCCAAGTTGACCCATGGATTGTATTAGTCTTACATGACTCATACAATAAGGTTAGGACATGTGTCAAGGTCATTTCATATTATTAAAACATTATTTTTACCTTAAATTACACTAATTACCTTTAATCGCGATTAATAAAACTTAAAAGTTACTATTCACCAAAAAATTATTTTAATCTCATTGAACCACATTTTACTTCCTAATTACAACCATGTATGTAAGATTTTTGAAAATCAAATCACAGAAGTGGTAAAGTTTCATTTAAATGAAAAATCAGTTTCTTTAACTACCACTTAGTGGTTTCACTATTTATCAAAAATTGAAGTTTTTCAGAAAATTACCAAAAATTTACCCTAAGATATATTTGATATTCCGAATTCAAAAATTATGTCTATTTTAAAAAATTCAAAACATATAAGTTGCATTAATTAATTTAATAATTAATTCCCGCTGTCAAAACAAATAGCGTGTTTATAAGAAACAATATCTATTAAAAGATTGACACTAGTTTAAGTCCAATTTCAAAGTAAAATTAATTCCAATGAACACTATTGGATTAAATGGTAAAAATATATTATAATTGGACTTTAAAACCAATTAAAAAGATAATATAATCATATAAATAAATTATATTAAAAAGAGGTTTTGAATTAAAATACAACATTTTTCACTAATCATTAAAAAATGAACTTTATCGGAAAAATACCAAAAATTAACACAAAGTAAATTTTTATGTCCTGATTATAAATAAGAATTTTATTTTTTCAAATATAACACATAAAATTGTCAAAAAGTGGATTTAAAAGAGGTTCTCCATCAAAAGGTGATTAATCGACCTTTTAAAGAATATTAGAATGTTTACGCTTAAAATTGGATCATTCGCATTTTTAATCCTCTAACATTTATTGGATAAAAGTAAAAATATTTGACAAATATATATAATTATTTTGTAATTAGTTCTGTTCATTACTGCCATTACAATGGCTAGAATTTTACTACCATTTAAAATAATATCATTTTATTATTAGAGTGCAACGTAAGATTTCAAAGAAACTCGTTGTTGCGTATTGGGTACACCATCGAGCATAGTGTTCCCTTTAAAGTAATATTAATACTTTATTCACAATTATGGATAAATATAAAAATTTCATATTCTTTATTTACTTGGGGTGTTACATCCTTCCCCCCTTTTGGGAATTGCGTCCTCGCAATTTTAAAATTGGGCTCGGAAACTTCATTGAAAGTCCCACATCGGAGCAAGAGTCAGTAAAAATATCACTTTAAAATAAAGAAAGAGAAGTAAAAAGGTCACCCGAGTTAACCCATTCTAGGATTCCATGTAGGAAAACATGGATATGGAAGAAAAAACAAAGGGTCATGTTCTAAGGGAGAGTGATAGAAAACATGTTTAGGAGAAAGTTAACCACAAGAAAATCACAAACTTGTGGTGGGTTAAATGGTATTCGATTCCCCAGTAGGGAAAGTTAATAGACAACATTTTTGTTTTAAGTTACTTTTCATTGAGGAATTTATTTTTAATCTTAAGGAAACATACTTACTTGTCATTTTGACTTTCAAATTTTACTAGATTTCTAACACAAACTCATACTTTCCCCAAATGATGAGTATTTAGGAAGACTTGTTCACATTAAGAGTACTATAATCAACTTCTAGAGAATCACCTAATCTGAAAAAGAGAACTATATACTTACCATGTATTTAGACTTTAAACAAAACCAAAACCAAAAAGGTTAGTACAAGATCATATAATCTAGAAAAGGATAACCCTTTATAAAAATAAAATCTATTCTTAATCTCCAAAATTTGTCCAACAAAACCCAAAGTTCAACGAAGACCATTCGATAAAAAATTTGTCCATAAAATTATTCAATGTAAACCAAACTAAGATTGAAACCCAAATATTTGAAGGATTTAATCACATAGTCTTCCAAGTTATAAAATTAACATTTATCTACAAATAACATTAGTTCCTCTTAAAGTCTCATATTGAAAAGTAATTAACCTAATCACATATCCTCCATGATAGGTTAATAATTTCCATAGATAACCCAAAATCAACTTACTCTTAATTCATAAAATCATCTAACTAAAAATAATAAGTCATACTAACCATGGACTTCACGTAGTCCAGTGGTAGGCGATAAATACCAGTTGCACTTTGGTTTTGGGTTCGATTCCCACAGCTTTGTCCGACGTGATGGGTTGTCACACGGTCTGCGTGTTGTCCTTTTTCCAAAACTATAAAATTCTTATAAAATTCCCCAAAAAGCGATAAAATATTCAAAAATAACCATAACATAATTTAACCTCAAGTTTATCTCATGTCGTTCATATTCCATCATAACATATAGTAACCCATAATTACCTCAAAAGTAAGGATCATATAAACCCTAATAGTTACCTTTATAAATATTACCTGAACTTCCACGTCGAGTTGGTTCTCTCGTACATGATTCATTAGAGAACTCACCAAGGTTCAAGTTGTTGATCATGACTCATGATAGTTGGTTTAGAATAACCACGAGATTTCTCATTAAATCCCCATCCAGTCTCTTAATCAGAGAACCACCATAGTTTCCTTCAAACCCATTGTCACTTTGGTGCCTGCTAGATCCATCCATTTACTAAAACCAAAAATGTCAGTGTGAGTATATCAACAAAATCATCATGTACTAATGAGGAAGATAAACACTAAGATATACTCACTCATTCAATTTATCTAAAAACTATGACTCTTTCTGAAATCCTAGCCATTATGGTAATGTCACTTATGCTTAAAGAATACCCCAACCTCTAAAGTTATCTAAACCTACCTTTTATACCAACTATAAGGACCCAGACTTAAACATTACTTATTATTGAATTAAATGAATAATTCACATTGAGGATCTTTTGAGGTTTAGTGTTTTAGAGAATTAGGACATAACTATTACATCTCAAAGATTACAAAGTAGACACATCTACTTATCTTCCATTTTTTTTCACAAAATAAAAACTCTTGAACATAAGAGTCATGTCTAGTTCCTTGTTTTAGACAGCCTGATATTTCCTTGATCCCATCCTTGACCATATTCATCTTTATGCCCTGTGAAAATCATTTCAAAAAAACTTGGGATGAGCATAAAAAGCTCAGTAAGGGTTATAACAATACGGAAAGAAAACATTAGTCCATGTATACATAATAATCAATGAAATCATACTTTACTCATAAAACATACCAATTTAACATACCTCATGAAATCATGAATAAATCATAGAAATCATAAGACATAAAGGTAACTTGAGGCATTCATAACATTCTTACGTAGGGAGTATCCCTCATGGTTACGTTTGGAATACCAATCACAGTATATTCCCTAAATCTCTTTGGAGAAACCTTAACGTTTTACCCCTTCACATTACCTAATGCATTGGAGAGCTATCACGGGCTCACCCGCCCTTAGTTTATCACGGAACCACCCGTCTTCATAAACAATGCCCAAGAACCATAACATAATCATAGAACATAACTTAAGCATAAAGGAAAGATAACATTACCACATTTCAATAAAAATATAACATTTTAAGATATTGAAATAATTAATCCATTCTAAAAACCATTTTCAAAACCATTTAAAACATTTAATAAAGAGATTTTTTAATCAAAGTGTCCCATACAACTTTGAAGATTTTAACATTTTAAACCATTAATATCCATATAAGTAAATCCTTAAAACCATTTTGAAAACATGGATATTAGTGAGAAATATTTATCATAATAAATCATTAAAACATTTAAAATGATATTTTAGTTAAAGGGTTTTTAACAAAGTGAGAGACACTTGAATACAATAATTGAGGAATAAAATTTAATCAAAACTTTATAATGTCATGACAATAAAGTGATTCATGATATAATATTCCAAAGGACAGTATATACACCATATAAGAGTGAATTGTTGCATAACAACAATGAAGTCTCAATATAAATGTAAAATGAGATGAAATCCCCTATAAAGAAGGTATCCTTAAATTAAGGATAAATCAATCTAATAATTTTGTGTGACAAACATAAATACATCCAGTATAAGTAGATATTAAGTGTAAAACAATAAAAGTTAATTCACACATATTCAAAGGATTACATATTCAATAACTACATGTTGAACCCAAAGAAATCGAAATTGGGTTAAGAAGTTCCCTATGTAAAATTCGACAGCCTAACGGCGTCACGTTAAAATTCATAAAATTAGTTTATGAGAGAGAAAATGGTATATCATCACTTGGACATAAAATTTACACCAATAAGGATATATAATAACATATCCCAACATAAAAATATGTAAATTAAAAGACATAAAAAAATAAGTCTTTTAAAAAGAGGAGGGTGAAAGGTTTCCTTACCGATTTGGGTATCTTTCGAAACGTACACCCCATGAAAGGACTATAAAAAATTGATTTAAATACTCATAAAAAAGTATATTACACAATGAGTAGAATAATGGGCAGTACATATACCACTCAAAGGAAATGGTGGAAAATGTAACATAAATCTCACAGGAATAAAAGTGAGATGAAAACCCCTTATGAAAACTCGACAGCCTAACGACACCACTTAAAACTTCCAAAAAATGGATTGATGAAATAAAATAGGGTCTCTCATAATATGAAAATAGAAAGTAAATTAATAGGAATATAAAATAACATCCCCCAACTAAGAAATAGGATCTTAAAAGTAATGACATAAAAGAGAGTACTTAAAAAGAAAGAGAGAGGTAGGATCCCTTACCTCAAGTCCGACTTGTCTTGTTCGTTTCTTTATATTCCTAAATAATAAACTTTGGTCAATTTATAATTACTTAAGGTCCTAATTTAAAGATTATTATTCAGTTAATATAACATATTATAATGTTATAATAATTGGTTAATAATGTGAGTTCATATTAGACGTTTTTGTCGATGTTTGGTACATGAGTCAAAAATGAACTTGTTTGAAAATGATTGTCCATGTAGTTATAGGTACATAATCTCCAGAATAGTATTGATGTTTTAAATATCATATATATCCAGTATATATTCATTTTATACTATTCCATAACATTCTAAGATAAAAAATTAAAAACACCGTTCATGGAGACGGTAGGCCGTATGTACGCATGAACGCTACTTTCATTTTTTTGTCATATTAATGGAATTAAAGTTAAAAGAGATATATATATATTATAATTAAAGAATGGTATCCATAATTTAGATGTAATATATTAAATATATATCCATTATATAAATTTACTTATAATAGTACATAACATTTGGAGATAAGAAATGAAATGTACCGTTCATGGAGACGGTAAGCCGTACGTACGCATGAACGCTACTTTCATTTCTTTGGTAAATTAATGGAATTAAAAATATATGAGATATATATATATATATATTATAATTCCAGTATAATATATATGTTATATAGATCACATAAGTTCATCAATTTCATTCTTTATACATTCCATGTATTGCATGAACGAGTCACATCACTTGAGGGGGCGGTAGTCCACACTTCCTCTTATGAAATTATCGCATTTGCACAACATGAAAAGAATAAAGGTATGTTTTAAATATAAAATACAGAAGCATATAGAAAAAATAAATACCATATATATCATATATAAAATACAGTGACATCATAATGGCCACCATTAAAGGTGTTAAGAGAAGATTGAATAATCATCGTTTCGTGAGGCAGTAATTCGCCATCCACAGAAATAGTATATTCTTTAACCATTAGATGGAGGTGTGTGTAAGTGTAGCTATAATCCTTCACATAAAAACATCCTATTATATTGCAGATACAGGTGTTGTTACAAAATAAAGTAATAAAAAGTTTTTAGGGGTTTAGAGAAGCAAAATAAAACAAAAGAACACAAGTGAAGACATTACCTTTAAACCGGGTAACTCTTTTTGATTTGAGATCAAAGGCTTCCTTGGAAAGGATTCTGACCAAATTTGAGGCTTGAATGATGAATAGAGGGATGTGTAGAGATGAAATGGGAAGGGGTTGGCCGAGAAAAAGGCTTGAGAGGTGTGGGTAATGTGGTAGAGGTGGGGGCTTTTTATAAGAGGAGAGGAGGGGCACTCTTGGAAAGTTATAAAATATTACTTTATTATAAAATGATTTTCAGATTTTAAATGTTCCAAAAGGATATATTTCTAGTATAAGGTGATAAGGTTTCTAAATAAACCCATCAAATAGGTTTGTGACAAGTTTAAGACTTAGATTTCACCCTATCTTCTCATTTTATTTAAATCGTTCATTTATGAGGTAATCACTGCATCATCACGGTGTCATATATAAATTAATTTATTTAATGTCTAAAAATTATAAAAAAAATATCATGATGTAGTAAATCTTTTTATCTTTCTAATTAATATTTATAGTCAAAAATATGACTTTTATAACCCCATGTAAAGTTTTTTTAGTAAAACAACACATGTTTGTGACATTTTAATTTTAACTTTAAATAAAAAGGTATTAATGTCATTTTCCAACAAAAGTGGCTCCATGGGGTCCCCAAGTTGACCCATGGATTGTATTGGTCAGACATGACTCATCCAATAAGGGTCGGACATGTTTCAAGGTCATTTCATATTATTAAAACATTATTTTTACCTTAAATTACACTAATTACCTTTAATCGCGATTAATAAAACATAAAAGTTACTATTCACCAAAAAATTATTTTAATCTCATTGAACCACATTTTACTTCCTAATGAAAACCATGTATGTCAGATTTTTGAAAATCAAATCACAGAAGTGGTAAAGTTTCATTTAAACGAAAAGTCAGTTTCTTTAACTACCACTTAGTAGTTTCACTATTCATAAAAAATTGAAGTTTTTCAGAAAATTACCAAAAATTAACCCTAAGCTATATTTGATATTCTGAATTCAAAAATGATGTCTATTTTACAAAATTCAAAACATATAAGTTGCATTAATTAATTTAATAATTAATTCCCACCTTCAAAACAAATAACGTGTTTTTAAGAAACAATATCTATTAAAAGATTGACACTAGTTTAAGTCCAATTTCAAAGTGAAATTAATTAAAACGACCACTATTGGATTAAATGGTAAAAATATATTGTAATTTTACTTTAAAAACAATTCAAAATATAATCTAATAATATAAATAAATTAGATTAAAAAGAGGTTTTGAATTAAAATAGAACATTTTTCACTATTCATTAAAAAATGAACTTTATCGGAAAAATACCAAAAATTAACACAAAGTAAATTTTGATGTCCCGATTATAAATAAGAGTTTTATTTTGTCAAATATAACACATAAAATTGTCAAAAAGTGGATTTAAAAGAGGTTCTCCATCAAAATGTGATTAATCGACCTTTTAAAGAATATTAGAATGTTTACGCTTAAAATTGGATTCATTCGCATTTTTAATCCTCTAACATTTATTGGATAAAAGTAGAAATATTTGACAAACATATATAATCATTTTGTAGTTAGTTCCGTTCATTCCCGCCATTACAATGGCTAGACGTTCACTACCATTTAAAATAATATCATTTTATTATTAGAGTGCAACGTAAGATTTCAAAGAAACTCGTTGTTGCGTATTGGGTACGCCATCGAGCATAGGGTTCCCTTTAAAGTAATATTAATACTTTATTCACAAATGTGGATAAATATAAAAATTTCATATTCTTTATTTACCTGGGGTGTTACATTGGGTCTTCTTCCAAGAAAAGGACGCCATCACCAACACAACATCTTCAACATTGGGTTTCTAATGCACTGATCTAGGAGTATCATCAGTATGGTACCATCCCAAAACTGGGGGCTGCTCGACAGACCCTCTAGATTACCAAGCCCCACCAATCATCCAGTCAGTGACGACCGATGGTCCAGAAGCAGATGGTTCCAACTGCCATCTTCAACTATTTTGGGAGCTTATCCCTGGACTGAGACAAACATTCCCTCTTGTATCTTAGGGAGGTGGATCAAGAGGCCGCATACAGCCTCATTTAGAAGACACAAGATTTCTTCCAAAGGTCTCCTACTAGTAATCACCACTACCACCACTGCATGGTAGTGATCCCTTAACATGATAAGGGTACCATCCTCGGCCGACCGGCCTAGGTCATCTAGACCTGGGCAGGCAAGATAGCCCATCAGGGGTAGAGACTGGCCTACAGAGAGTAGGGACACACCCCTATCCCCTCCATAGAATCTCAATGATTCAATTTGGTTGAAAAATGCGAGTGGGAACATAAAAAAACCCACCTTAATTCATCCTTCCAACATCCTCATTTGGAAGAATCCAAGGAATACCATCATTCAAATATGGTGGCACACTGTGAGCATGAACATACACCTACCTTCACCCACCAAGCCTGCCAACAAGCTCATTTGACAGCACTCAAAGAATCCCTCCAACCATGTTCAGAGGCAAGCCATAATTAGGCGCACATACCTGCCTGCATTCATCAATCTCACTAATAGTTTTATCTGACAACACTTGGAGAAGTCATTTGGAAAGTCCCGATGAAAAATAGGGGGTAGACCCAACTCTTTTACCCCACACATGAGTCCTATCAGTATCAAAAAATAGGAAAGGGAGGACAAGAGAAATAATATACACTTACTCTGGATACATAATGAGCATATATCCCCATTCAAATCATTTAAGTCACCAAATATATCCTAAAAATGAAGAAAGGGTGGACGCAAATCCCTAACCACATCATATAGACTTTCCAAGACATCATAATGGTGATGAAAGTAGTGACAGAGGGATAGAACCACAAATCCATCCCCAAAAATGTGGTGGCTCCTCAACATGTCCCCCTGGAGCAGACACACACCTCTACTCCTGATAGCCCCCAGGTCGTCGTTAGTTCCCTATGGTTCTATGAAAAAAATAAAATTTATAAAACTCAGACAATACTAACTCAAAGTGTAGTACTTGGTAAGTCTGAGTGCCAAACCCACAAGGATGGTCTGTATGTTCTAAATTAATTAAGAAATAGAAATAGAAATTATTTAGTTCATTTGGAAAAAGAATGAAATAGTAGTAGAAAAGATTGGGTTGTGAATCAATGGATGGGGACATGCTAGGTTCAATGATTTTCATGGGAACGTTCTAGGGATTTATGTGAGAGTGTGTTTATTCAGTTTTGGTGTTAGAATTGGGTTAGCATGGATCCTTGGTCTTGGTATCCCATCCTAGTCCCATGATCTCACTTTTGGAATGGTCATCTACTTAGCAAAATCACAGAAATAGTTGACCTGAAACCTTTTTTAAACATAACCGACAAAGATTTCATAATGGTCATACAAAAACTAAGGCGATTAATTAATGCAATAAAAAGATAACTTTTAGAACGTATCAATGGTCATGAAATATGAAAAGAAAGATATTTTGAATTGAATAAAAAGATTGCAGTAATCCAAAAAATGAATGAAATAAATAAAATAATCCTAATACACCCCCTATATATCACATCACCCGACACTAGAAGGAATACTCTCTCATGATGAGAGTGAGCGACATGGGTACTTGAGGAGGAATAGTGGTGAAGAGAGGCTCCAGATCATCTGGTAGTTGTCCCTTAGTGTCGCTTGGCCTTCGTTGGTCCCAGAGTGATTTGGAATTGTGGTCGGAGGCCTCTATTTATAGGTTTTTATTTTCCAAACCCATAACCCACGTCACCTATTTTTTTCTCTACACGTCGACGCCTACATGATGTGTACCTGGGGTACATGATGTGTACTTTTAATCTGGTTTTCCCTATACTGCGTTGAATCTACGGAAACTTTGTATGCTAGTTTGACTTCTATCACATCATGTATTAGTGGTACAAGACATGTAATTGAAGTTCACATCATGTTCCATCATCAGGACTTGTCCAGCACATATCTATTTTACTTGAAATGGTCACGACGTGTACTTGTGGTACATGAAGTGTAGTCAAATTTTCTTCTGTTTTCCAGCTCCTCTTCATTTGAAAAATATGGTGTCGCATCATTTCGCTCTGATCATGGTGCTAAGGGTCATTTGGCTCATATTTCCTCTACTTTTCATTCCCTTTTCACAAATCTGTCATTTACTTCCACAAATAATAAAACAACTCAATGACTTGTAATATGTATTATTTCCTAAAAAGGCTATTTATGGATTCTACGGGATTAAAAAGGATTAATTCATGGTTGATCTCAGGACAAGGGATAACAAAATATTGCCTCAATCATATTAAATGTGATTCTATGAAGTCATAGTTTCGATAATATGAGAAGGAATTTCTAGAAGAATACATGCCCGAGTTTCTCAAGAAATATACTATAGAAATAATTGAAAATATTGGCCAAGTTAATGTATTGGGAATGAGATGAATGCTTGGGTCAATTAATCATAGAAATGAATATGAATAATTAAATCAATTAATGAAAATTTCAGAATTTCAAAACATGGAAAAATATTAGAAAAATTTAATTTATAATGATCAACATGTTCCCCTAAATCATGATTTTTCAAATCCTAATCCACATGATTATCTCTACTAATTATTTTCTCTATTTTTCTCATTTAAATTTATTGAAAAAGAAATCCAAATACATGGTATGGGAATTGTACTGGGTAGTTTATGTCTCCTAGTTCAGTTGAGTAAAGAAAGAATCTAGTGCAGGCATGCAATTTCCAATTAAAGATCTAAAACCTTTTAAAATATGGTGAATATAGAAGAAAATTAAAAAACTGAAATTCTTACTCCCCTTTCAATTTAATTCTTGAAACTTGGGCTGTACAGGTTCTGCATGAACCCTTTTACAACGTGTATGTTCCCTTCACGATGTGTAACTCCTGTATAGTTTCTTCTGCTTCTGCCTTGATGGTCTTGCAATAATAAACATACACAAGTGAAAACACATTCCATATTAATAAAATTTAAAAATGATTAGGGATGAGTGAATTTTTCCAAAAAATAGAAAATAAATAATAATAAATACTAAAAAATTGGGTTTCATTCCAGAAGTGCTTTTGTTTACCATCATTGGATCGATATTACCTATTCAACTCATGTGGGCGATGGTAGGAAAGAGGTTAACTAATTTGGATATACAAAATGTTGAAGCCTTGATTCCTAAGTGTATATTGGTCCTCTCCCTTTTTCTGAAACTAACTTTACTCTCCCATTGTTGAAAACCATCTCAATATGCATAGGCCTAATCTTGCAGTTCTTGGCCCTTCCTGCATATCCAAATGCCACTTCACTAATTTTCCAAACTTGTTCTTCTTCTTTTAATTCTTCTTGTATGAATATTCCTCCACTATTTTCATCCTTTTACAACACTTTATTTTATTTATTTATCTTATTATTACTTCCTTCACTAGTCTCCATAGTAGCTACTTCATCTCTCCATCCATGGACAACATCATTCTATTCTTTCATCAATTCATGTCTTGAAAAATCTTCAACTAGTTCATCTAGGTTCTGTATCTCCCGGTGCATATTTAACTTCATTTATGATCCTCCAAATCTTAAACTCAACTCTCCATTTTGAACATCAATTAGTTTCCTTCCAATATCTAGGAATGGTCTTCCCAAAATTATTGGCACCTTCTCTTCATCCATGTCTATTACTAGAAAATCTGCCAAAAAATAGAACTCATATACTTTGACGATGACATCTTCAAGTATTCCTCATGGACATATCACTATTGTATCAGCTAGTTGAAGAATAAATCAAGTTGGTTTCATCTCCTTCAATCCCAGGCTCTTTAATTTTGCATATGACATTATGTTTACACTATCACCTAAATCACATAAAGCTCTACCAAACTCATTAGTACCAATGATAATTGGAATAGAAAAACTACCTGGATCTTGTTGCTTATTTGATAGAATGCTTTAAACAACTGCTAAACATTATTATTCTAGTGGAATGGTAGCTAAATCTTTGAGATTCTTCTTATTCGTCATCAAATCCTTCATGAACTTTTAATACATAGGCATGTTTTCAATTGCCTCAGTGAATGAGATGTTGATGTTTACCTTCTTGAACATCTCTAAAACCTTTTTATTTTTATCATCAATCTTCCCATGCTTTTCCCTATATAGATATTGTAGTTTTGGTTGGTATGGTGGTGGTACTTCTTGATCATCACATTCCTCAACTTCTCTATTATTTTCCTGACTTGCTTCAACTACTTGTTGTGGATCTTTTTGTCCGCCAAAATCTATGACAATTCCTCATTTAGTCCTTCCACTTCTAAGTAATATGTATTTCACATCTGCCTGAGGGTGATGTTCTGGACATCCTGGAATCTCTCCTCTTTATCTTTCCCTAGGTGTATCAGTTATCTAACCGAATTGTACTTCCAAGTTCCTTAATGATGATTGTTGGTTTTTTGAGTCATTTATCAGTTATCTAATTGCAGTACCATGATCTCTTGAGTATTTTTTCATCTATTTAAGTCCAGCTCTTATGGTGTTCATGAAAGTTTCCAGGATCTCCTCCAGTGAATGGACTTGACTGGTCAGTGATGGCCCTTGTTGTTGAGGTTGATTACCTTATTGACTTGGATGAAATCCTTGACCTTGATTTTGAATTTGATTTTGATTTTGTTGTGGTTGTTGTGGCCTCCATCCATGACCATAGTTTTGAATATTATAATCTAAATAATTTACATCTTCATAGTAAATAACTTGGGGATTTTGGTTGGCCATAATTGCATCCATCTTTTTTGTCATTATCTCCATTTGAGAAGCCATCCATCCGTTGTCCACCATGCGTGCTCCTTGTACTCTTCTTTCTTCTAGTTTCAATTGAAAACTATTACTTGACATATCATCCAGTAGATCATAACTCTTCTTAGGAAAATTTATCATCAGTGAACCTCCTATAGTATCATCTACTATAGACCTATTCTCCTACAATAATCCTTTATAAAAAGTTTGAATTAAAATCCACATCTTTATGCCATGATAAGGACATCATCTGATTAAACATTTGAAATGTTCCCATGAACTATACAACAATTCTTCATTTAATTGATCAAAATTTAAAATACTTACTCGCAAATCCATAGACTTTGATGGTGGGAAAAACCTTGTTAAAAACTTTCTTAGCAGATCCTTCTAGGTTGTGATTGAATGTGGGGGAAGACTTTGAATCCACTCCCATTCTTTTTCTTTCAGTGAAAATCTGAACAGGCAGAGCCTTACAACATCATTTGTGATGTTATGGAATTGGAATGTATCACATATCTCTAGAAAACTTTCTATGTGTGATTTGGGGCCTTCTTGCGGTAGCCTAGCGAATTGCAATGAATGCATAATCATTCGAATGATTACTGAATTTATCTCGAAATGATGAGCATCCACTAGGGGTATGAGAATACTGGGGTTGACTCTTGTGTTTGAGGGTCTCCCATAATTGATCAACGGTTGTGCCCCTTGATTTCTTCCTTGAATTTGTGGCCCATCTCTCTGGCCCATCTCATGCTCATCTCCTTCTAATTTTTCTCTTCCATCCTTGTTGACTTATTCTTACTGGTGATCTTCCTACCCCTTCTCCTTTTTCTTCTTGTGCAAAGTCTTCTCCAGCTTAGGGTCAAATGCAAGATCTTTAATTTTGTCCTTGCCTTGAGTGGAGTGGTCGTGAAACAAATTACTTCCTAAAATAACAACACAAGGGGACCAAGTGTAAAATAAAGAATTAATATAGTAATAGTTATCTAAATTTATAATTAAATTAAGCATAATGACAACCTTCCCCAGCAACGGAACCAATTTTGATATCCCCTAAGGTCGTTGTTAGTTTCCTACGGTGCTATTCAATTTTTTTTATAAAACTCAAACGATCCTAACTTAAAGTGTAGTACTCAGTAAGTCCGAGTGTCAAACCCACAAGGATGGTCGATATGTTATAAATTAATTAAGAAACAGAAATTTAAATTATTTAATTTTTTTGGAAAAGGAATGAATTAGTAACAGTAAATATTTGGTTGTGAATCAATGGATGGGGACATTATAGGTTCAATGATTTTTAGGGGAGTGTGCTAGAGATTTACATGAGAGTGTGTTTATTCAGTTTTGGTGTTGGAATTGGGTCAGCGGGGATCCATGGTCTTGGTATGCCATCCTTGTCCTATGATCTCACTTTTGGGATGGTCATCTACTTAGTGCAATCACAGAAATAGGTGACCTGAAACCTTGTTTAAACATAAACGACATAGATTTCATAATGGTAATAAAAAAACTAAGCCAATTAATTAATGCAATAAAAAGATAACTTTCATAATGTAGCAATGGTCATGCAATATGAAAAGAAAGAGATTTGGAATTGAATAAAAAGCTTTTGGAAATACAAAACATTAATGAAATAAAGAAAGTAATCCCTATGCACACATCCCCCTACATATCACATCACCTAGAACTAGAAGGACTACTCACTCATGATGAGAACGAGCGACATGAGTGCCTGAGGAGGAATAGATGCAAAGAGAGTCTCTGGATCGTCCGATAGTTTTCCCTTAACATCTCTGGGATTTTTTCGATCCTAGAGTGATTTATAATGGTGGATAGAGGCCTATATTTATAGGTTTTTCTCATCCAAACCTGTGGCCCACATCTCCTGTTTTTTCTCTACACGTCGACGCATACACGACGTGTACCTGGGGTACACAATGTGTACTTATGATCTGGTTTTCCCTCTACTGTGTTAAATATACAGAAACTTCGTATACTAGTTTAACTTCCATCATGTTGTGTACTGGTGATACATGATGTGTAATTGAAGTTCGCAACATGTTCCATCATCATGAATTGTCTAGTGCAGATCTATTTCACTTGAAATGGTTACGATGTGTACTTGTGGTACACGATGTGTAGCCAATTTTTCTTTAGTTTTCCAGCTCCTCTCCATCTGTAAAATCTGATGTCATGACACTTCACTTCGCTCGTGTCACTAAGGGTTATTTGGCTCATATTTCCTCTCCTTTTCATTCCTTTTTCATAAATCTATCATTTCCTACCACAAATAATAAAACAACTCAATGCATTATAAAATTATAAATATTTATCATTTAAATAAACATTTCAACTCATTAAAATATATGAATAAAATAGACGTATCAGCTCCTGTCTAGGAGGGTCATGGGGAAAACTCCCCTACAATGTATAGAAAAATATATTGGGAATATATACCTATTACAATAGTAGGAAATTAGCCTATCCCAAATGACCACTCCAAGGTGGGAACAAAGACCTACCAATGAAAACCACTTTACCTAATAAGTTTCCCCAATCACTTTCAATGTGGAATCCAAGAATAAGCCTCACCAAAGACAACTTCAAGACAAAGATCTGATCTAAAATCTTGCTCTACTTAATGATTGAGTTCTTAAATCCCTCAGATAATTATCTGTGATATCTTAAGATCCCACTCTCCTATTACCAAATTATGAGAGTAGTAGCAATAATCCTAAAGGTCCTCATCAAACACTTCACTATGAAGGCTTGCTTCATGACCACGATACGATTGATCCTAAGAGTCCATATCTTGATGAGAGTCACGATATCCCTCAACATGGCTATAAGATCAAGTGGAAATAGTTTTCCACCTTTATATAATCCACCATGGTGGTTCTCTCTATAATGGCGCTTGCTTTGAAATTTCTCTTCACAGTAGTATTTTACATTGTCAAAAGGTTCATCCCCTTGGTGATGTAGTGATGAGAAATTCCTTCTACCGTGAGGAACTTGGTAAAAAAAGTCCATTCATGTATGATTTATTATCATTGGAAAGTGAAATTATTTCTCAACTAGAAGATATCCCAAAAATATGGTCATTATACAAACCTCCTTTGGATCACCTACCTTCCAACATAATAGAGGAAGCCCCAACCAATCTCACTGCTTATGATAAAGCGGTCAGGAAGCATCCACTCTAGTCAGACCAGGTAGATGAAACTCTGGTGAAATATGAGGAAGAAGTGATCAACATGAGGAAACAACTAACTAAAGATGAAATACCAGTCATGTTATGGCCTTTATCCACCCCTCGATATAGTATTCCAGAGGTGTTGTTGAAAGATTGTGTGCACGACATCCTCCTCAATATATGGAAAAATCTTCATCACTTAAGAGAGAAAGTATTACTATATGATGAATATCAAAGTCACGTAAAGTTATTAGAAGGGATGAAATTCCAAATTGACTTGGGGGATCTCCTGTCTGCACGAAATCTAGAGAAACAACAAGGAGCTATTTAACACACATTCCTTAGTGAGTTAAAAATATTATGAAATATGGTTATATATGCCTCATTTGATGCTCATATCAATGGATGGGGTGCACATAGAGAATTACATTTCACTAAATTCCCCAACCAGTAAATCCCACCAAAGGTGGTATCGTGCAATGTTATAGATTTAGGTCAACTTCAATAAATGTATCCTATCCACGACCGATGATATGCTCAATAACAATAGGTCTCAACTGAATCTCACTAATTTTGGTCCATATGAGAACATACTATTGAGATAATTTTTCACCAAGAATCTAAAAATGTCAAGAAAGCTTCCCGTTTAGGAGAAATCAACCATCATATAGCACAAATGTCAGAGATAGTGCAACGATCTTCAGAAATGGGTGATCCAAGTGCATACCGAATGATGTATCTAGCCCGTGTTCAGATAAAACTGCATAAAATCATAAGGGAATCCATGAAAGTAGTATCCACAACAGTTTAGAAGCAACCCCAACCCACAAGGCTAGGGGATTTTTTAACCCAACCCTTGAGGTCATCAAACTATACCCAAAAGGTTTTGAAAGAAAAATGGGAATAGCTCCAGCCCATAGGGATATGGGCTTTTCACCTCAATAACATCCTCCTCATTGGAAATTAGTCTTCTACCGATCAAGAAATACACCTCAGAATGGATCCTCCTAGTTTGTCCCATCACATGATTTGGTACCCTCATTAGGGGCATGCATGACTAAACTATTTGGAGGTTACCTTCAGACCACTGTCTATCAAATAACTCCTAGAGGATCCGCAATGAAGAGGAAAATATCTCATGGGTAGGGTGGGGTGGGGGGGGGGGGTAGAAAGAGGCAGTCCCACAAATACACTAATAAAATGACTTCAATGCATTATGCATTAGTGAATTTCACTAATATATCCCCTAGAGACCCTATAGAACATGAGGCCAATTCGTAGGAGGAGATGAAAGAGAAATTTCCAGTTCATAATGTGGTCCTCACCAAAATAATTTAAGGAGGTGTGAATACCCAAAACCAAAATTTTTCACTAAATTTAGGAATTCCCTTAAATAATCCAGCATTACCTCCTTGAAAATCATTGAAAATGTGGGAAAGGGTAAGGGTCAGATTATGAATCACCTACCTCTTGGAGAGGTTAATCCCCTTTCATTGTAGGAAATATTTTCTCAATAGAAGGAAGAGATAAAAAAATTGAGGATACCCAATGCATAACTACTCTGAGGCAGACTTCCTTCTAGATATACTCTTCAAGAAGATCCTCAACTTACACCCCCAACTGAAGTTTCTCAACAAATATGGTTTGTAAGAACAAACGAAGTGTATCTAGAACATACAATCAATGTGGGATATCAACCAATAATATATTTGGATCTTGAAGTAGTATATTGGGAATTAACTCTATTTTATGGACAAACAGAATAAGGAAAATAACATCCTTACAGGACTTATCCTATAGGATACCCATGGTAGATACCAGTGGTGCCACCACCAATTTCCCTATTAGATGTTGTGTATGCTCAAGCTCCGACCCAACCAGATATTCCTCAAGGGCTCATGAAAACTATTAAGTTACTCATAGATCGATTAGAATCCAGGGAGGAATAGTTTGTGCTGATACAACCAGAAAATAATACTTACCTTTAATGGGTAGATATAACTATTCCCCTGTCGAACTTTATAAATCCTATTTTTCTAATTTTTAATGGCTCGAGAGACTTGGAGCAATACTTGAAACATTTTTTCTCTCGTTGTGATCCCATGATGGGTACCCCTTAACAATAGGATGCGGTGAAACTAAGGTGCTTTATGAAATAACTATAAGAACCAGCCTTTATGTGGTACACACGTTTACAGGATTGGTCAATTATGGGGTGAGAAGACCTCTGTCAGGAGTTTCTCATCTATTTCAACTGAATGTTGTAGAAAAAAACTGTCTTCGACCTCTCAAACTATAAGTAGTGGTAGAATGAAAGAGTCTCAGATTTACTTGATTACTGGAAAGGATTGAAATACTACATGATCCTACCACTCCCCCAAGAAGAGTTGTTTCCCATATGTATATCAAATCTCCGCAACAAGTTGTGCATGCCTCTTATTAATGTGAAAAACATAGGAGTGTTTTGGGACCTTGTCACAATCGCTCAAAGAGTGGAAGAATCCATCATGGAGACCAAATACAAGGCTAAAGTAATTCTATGAGCTCAATAAAAGATAACAGGAAGAGAAAAGACCTCTACAATTACACTTAAGCATGACCCTATACCCGCTCCTCCTCTAAATCCCACATCGCATTGTGCAGCTCCACCTCTTGAGTGAAAAAAACAACACCTTCCTAGTCAGTATGATTAAAAAATTTGGGGTGAAAATAGTTTGAGGAGATGGAAAACAAGGTTTATTCTTTTTTAAATGACCAAGTCCCCATTTACTTTATATCAGCATTGGAAAACAACATGGTAAAGTTACCAAAACCCAAGAATCCCATTAAAGAGGGTAACAACGATCTCCCAAATTATTTACCCTTACATAAATAATTGGGGAACAACATCCATGAGTGTTTTATTTTTAAATACATATTAAAAAATATGGTGGAATCCAGGAATGTGAAGTTGAAAAATTCACCTACCCAAGTAGTGCGTGTCTCTACCACCAAGTCAGAGGAAGAGAACGAATGGAAGGAAGTTAATAGTAAGGGTAAATAGAATTTTAGAGACTGGATGGTAAAAAAAAATGACCAAAAAAACCCAAGATATCATTTTAACACATTTATATTAGTCAAACATGCCTCCGTCTGCTTCCACTATAACAAAAACAACTTCATCGACAACTCATTCCTCTGAAATCCAGTCCTCCAAAAAAGTAACATGGAAGGAAGGGTAAGAATAAAACACAATAAGATGAGGTTGTTTCAAGGAAAAAGTTAGCCTTTACCTTAGAATAATTCATGCTGATAGTTTCATAATCACGAGAACCAACCCAAAAAAAGGAACAATAAGGGTCCACCCACCAGATGAAATCTCCATCAGATGAGGAATTAATATTTGGTTCTATTAATGTTATTCACTTAATGAATACCTTCTCAGATGATGAGAATGATTATGAAACTGAATTACCTACACTTTATTGGAGAACTGGGGTAATATTCCATCAAATCCAATGATATAGGGGAAGACAGGTCGTGCTAGGAGTCACTACTTTAACCATACCCCTTCTCAAACTGTATATGTGGACGAAACTTGTGGGAGATATCTCTAGTGAGCTCAATAGGATCAAGGAAGTTTCCCATCACATGATAGGGTCTACCCTGAAATGATCATCATGGAAGATTGGTTAGAGGATACGTCACCTCCTAATCAACCTTAATGCTTAGGCAGACCTAGTCAGCCTAATCCACCAAGAGTAGAAGCACCTTCAACTCCTATTTCAAGGGATGACCCGTCTACATCAGAAACTTCATCTCCTAAAGAACGTGTGAAAGAACAACACCATGATGGGAAGTACAGAACTTTAGGACATAAGTATGATGTTTTGAAACAATTATCCTTGGTTTTATCTATGTTGTAAATATTGGATGCTCCGAGTCTATCAAAAGACCTTCAAGAATCACTCATTGAGACCTTATCAATCCCTCAAGAATTTGAAGTCGAGGTTGCTTCTACTGAAGTGTATCATGAAGATAACAATCATGAAGAATTAAATAAAGTTATATCTTTCATAGAACAATATGAGGATGTTGTTATACAGGTTAACATCAGACCCTTGTATATATCTGGTAGGGTAAATGAAATTGATATCCGATGAGACTTCATTGACAATGGCTCATGATTCAACCTCATCCCAATCTGAACACTTTTTCAACTGGGTTTCAATTAATCTTACTTGTCCCCCTCTACCCTAATGTTACAGGGTTATGTAAAGAATGATAAAAATACTCTTGGTGAAATCAAACTTAGGATTTAGTTTGGGGATCTTGTGTCTAACTTATAATTTATGGTTGTTAGATAGGATACAAACTTCAATGTTCTACTGGGAAGACCTTGGCTACATCATCACATGGATATTCCCTTGACATACCACCAATGCCTCAAATATTGTATCAATGGTCAAATTGGGAAATTTCATGGTGACAAATACCCATTCAAATAATTTGGTTTACAATATATTGATGCATAATTCTACCATAAGGAAGGAAAATAGTCCATGACTGATAATGTCGCTCAGATCAATGCCCCATATGGTCTGGAGATGATTATGGTCAACCCTTTAAAATAAATCAATGTAGAGTACATGATCCCCATCAACCAAATCAAAGAGGTGGGTCCAAATTCAAGAAAACATTTAGTGACTTTGGTGATATAAATTATGATAGCTAAACTAGATATCATTGGATAAGACGTTAACTCTCTGAGAAATAATGAAATCCTAGATGATTTTTTTTCATCCCATCATATAAACTCCAAAAAATCCCTATTAAATCATCTAGGATAGAAGAAGTTTCCATGATAATGAGAGAAAACAAAGATGCTCATTCTGAGTCCTTCATTTCCCCTTCGAATATCCAAAATGGCCTCATACTAAAAAGTGAGCTCGAAATGGTTGCTTCATCTTCTGGATGTCCAAATGGTGATTCCTACCCTCCCTCTGAGGAACTTGTTTTATAACCTACTTAAAAAGAATAAGTGAAATAGGTAAATCATTAGGAATAGGAAGAAGAGGAAGACCTTAGGGATTCCCATACAACATTTGAGGAAGGTGTATCCACTACTGTTGATGAGCTCAAGAAGATAAATCTGGGTACAAAAGAAGATCCATGACCCAATTTGATTCATGAAACCATGACTCCTGAAGAACAAGATACTTCCTTCCTAAAGAAACACTGGGATGTGTTTTACTATAATTAGATAAATATGTTAGGCCTTGACCGAAAAGTGTCCACCCATCACCTATGTTTTTCAGAAGACCATTAGGGGTACAAGAAGGCATACATAAGGACACACTCGACTCACGCCTCCAAAAATATGGATAAAGTGGACAAGATCATCAAGGATAACTTTATCAAGGAGGTAAAATATCCAAAATGTTTAGCCAATATTATCCCGGTAAAGATGAAAAATTAGAAAATTAGTGTTTTCATTGACTTCAGAGATCTCAATTGGCATAGTTCGAAGGACGAATTCCCGATTCCAATTACAAAACCCCTGATTGATGTGATTACTGGTTATCAAGCCCTATAATTAATGGATGGATATTCAAGGTATAAAAAAATTTGGTAGGCCCCATAATATGAATAATAAACCACCTCATATCCCCCTAGAGAGTA
Source organism: Viscum album (assembly GCA_963277665.1). Lineage (NCBI taxonomy): Eukaryota > Viridiplantae > Streptophyta > Magnoliopsida > Santalales > Viscaceae > Viscum > Viscum album. Next base: position 477,629,495 of record OY728130.1, on the reverse strand, counting down.
TTCTGCTACCGGGTAATGCCCTTTGGCTTGAATAATGCTGGTGCCATGCATCGCATATTTAAACCCTTCCTGGGGAATTTTGTCGAATGTTATGTTGATGATATAGTGGTCAAATCCTGATAATGTTATGAGCACTTAGATAACTTGGAGATAATATTAAAAAAGTTACGATAATATATCCTGAAGATGAACCCCATAAAATTTTCTTTTGGGGAAAACTTAAGGAAGTTTCTCAGCTTTTTTATACGCAATCAAGGCATAGAAGTTAACCCTAAGAAAACAAAATCCAACCTTAGCATGTCACCTCCTAAAAAACTTAAATATTTGAGATGAATTCAAGAAAACATATCCTATATATGATTCTTCATATCCAACCTTACAGGAAAGTTTTCTCCCTTGAACGGACTGATGAAGAAGGGGTTCACATATCAATAGACTAATGACTACCAGGAATCATTTGAAAAACTCAAGAAGTACCTATTTATCCCTCTAGTGTTAATTAAACCCATTAAGGGAAGGACTATCATTATATATGTGATAGCACTAGAGAAATAATTTGGAACCTTCCTCATGAAAAAGAACAACTCTGGGAATGAAAACAACCTCTATTACTCAGTTGAACCATGCTCGATGCTGAGACTCATTATTCAGATATCAAGAAGAGCTACCTGGAATTAATCTTTTCATTATAGAAACCAAGACACTAACTGTAGCACCATGAGTTCCAATTGGTCTCTCGTAATAACCCTCTCATATATATACTCATCCGCTCTATGTTGAAAGGATGTCTGGCATAGTGGGAGATTATCCTATATCAGTTCAATATACAATTTGTGCCTCATAAAGCAATGAAAGTCCAAGCCTTGGTAGATTTACTTGCAGAACACCCATCTATAGAAACAACATCATTAAATATTGAATTTCCAAATGAAAATATATTATCTATTTAAGGAGTCCCCCAAACGTGGGAAATATATTCTTTATGATGCATCCAAGAGCCCAACAGGGAGAAGGATGGAAGACCCTAAGCTCAAAAAAGTCGAGTTTGGTATTATGATCATTTCTCTAGTTAAGACAGTTCTACTTCACTCCTTATTGTCAGAAGGTTGTACTAATAATGAGGTAGAATATCAAGACCTTATTGTAGTTCTGTAAATGGCACTCTAAATACTGGTGGACCACCTAGAGGTTAGATGTGATTCAGATTTGGTAATCAAATAGGTCAACATGGATTAAGCCATTATAAAATAAGAGTCAGTACCTCTACTTGATTATGTTATAGGTTTAATGGTAGAGTTCCACTCAAATAAAACATTTAATAACATCTTGTGATTGTAGAATGCCCAGGAAGATTCATTGTAAAATGTAGCTAAAACTCTGGAAGATCCAAACCAGGACAAAACAGTTATCAGCATTTCCCTTTGATGAATGGTCTCTCATTTTGTTCAGGTCATAATGAAAGAGATCAATGAATTCATCCCAATACCTGAACCATATGGTTATACCAATGGGTGGATGATGCTAATCATGTACTACCTTCATAATGGAGTCATCCCACAGGATAGAGTTAGGAAGGAGAAAATCCAACAACGAGCAACTAACTTCACACTTTATGATGGCCCAAATCACTAGAAAGTCCTCTATAAATGAGGATTTAATGGAGTATTTATCATAAGTATCGATGGATAATATACTATGGATATTATGGAATAATTACATGTGGGATCCTATGGTGACCACCAGTTAGGGTATAGTCTTTCAAATAAAATACAAAGACTTGGATACTTTTGGCCATTGATGACATAGGATTGTACAGAATTCACCAATAAATTTCATTATTCCCAAGTTCATGCCAAACTCATCCTTCAAACCCAAAAGTTTATAAATCTTGCCAAATACTAATGGCCCTTTTACATATGTGGGATGGATGTTGTGGGTCTATACCATCCATCTATGACCAAGTAGTTCAAATACATCTTAACTCCTACTGATTTCTTCTCCAAATGGGATGAGGAAATACCCCTCAAAGAAGTCATGGAAAAATCATCACTGGATTTGTAAAAACCAAAATTATTACCAAATTTGGTATCCCTTATACAATAATGATGGAAAAACACACCAAATTATGTTTTTTTTGAGGTAGAAAATCTATATTAGGAATACACCATCAAGTCCAACCATTCATCCCATTACTATGCAGTAGCTAACACACAGATAAAGGCTTTCAATAAGACCCTGTTGAAAATACTCGAAAATATGGTGGATAAATATAAAAACTATTATCCTGAAAATATATGTAATTAATTATGGGATTACCATATGAAATAATCTATCATGGTTTCTCTCAAATTAAGTGTTATTTTTGGATACTTAGGTGCAACAGAGTGGCTGTCCAAGGTTGTCTCTTAGAGGAAGTAATTTAAAAAATTATTAAAGGTATTTTGAAAATAAAATAAAAGGGAAGAAGAAAATACATAAAAGTATGGGGGGTTTCCATTTATAAATCTAGAATTAGTATACTAGAAGAAGATTGTATTTTTTTTGTTTTTAAAATATAACTAAGAAAATGAAACGAGAAGATGTTTTTTTAAAAAAATATTTTTAAAAGGAATAATAGATATAACTATACCTATTCATTTAATTATTAATAATTTTCATTTAAATTAACATCTACTTAATTATTATCCTCTAATTTTTTAACCGTCAAACCCTATGGGAGTTAAATTAACCACACAGATGAAATTAATTAAACCCTAGGCAAGCTTCAGAACATAAAATCACAACACCCTACTTTGATTGATGTTCTAAGGCTAGTTTATGGTTAGAGTTAAATTAGGGAACATATACACTTTTTAAATTAGTATTAATTGATATTATGTATTATATTTGATCTCTACAAATTTATCCTGTGTGGTTTTGTATTACCAATTGAGGTCGCGCTCTCACAATTCACACAATTCTCGACCTCACGTGTTTTGTGTTAATTTTTTCAATTTATTTATTAGTTTAATTTAAATTATAATCTCAACTAATAGATAATATTAATTTAATTTCATTAGATCATTAATTCAAAATAAATTAATTAAGAAGTTAAGAGGTAGATCAATTACTAAAAAGAGCTACTCTTCCATGCGCGGTATAGCCATCATAGAAATGTTTTTCATTTTCAAAGGTCGTGGAAATGGTATAACCTAATCACATTTCTAATCTATATTTCTAGATAAAATGTGAATATTAATAAAAGAATAAAATTGAAAATAATATAATAAATAGAATATATACTAAGATTTTATTTAAAGAATCACAATATTACAATGAAGAAGAGGAAGATAAGAGCATTTTGAAAGAGATACTATCTTGATAGATTCCCTCCTACAATGGTGAATTGAATTGTCAAGGAACCAATTATTATCTTCTAAAAATCCTCTATATCACTTCCAAACACATTAAAATGAGAAAACACACATTTATAGAGTGGAGGGGAGGCTAGGTTACAAGTGGTTTCAAGTGTGAATGGGGAAATTCAGACAAATATTTTATTCTATATTTTACTTCCTATTTTTAATTAAAAACTCATGAACCAGACATACTTCATGAATTATGGTTTGTGATAAAAATTTTTATCAATCTTTTCCCCAAATTTGGGCCCAATCCAAGCAAGTATTAAGAAGTTATGGCAAAAATACTGAAGTGATATCCAATCTAGCGACTTCATCCCAACTTTGAATTCATGACCCATTTACTCCAATAAAATGTGAAATTTAGATCAGATGTCCTAAATTAAAGTTTTATCCCATTAAGTCAAGAAAAAATTTAAAAATTTTAATTTCAAATAATAATCATAAAAAAATTATCGCTGAAATACTATAGTGTATTTTAAAGGGAGAAACTGGAATTTTCATCAAATTTTCAAACGAATGAGACAATCCTAAATATTTTATAAATGAACATATTTAACATAATGTGAGGAAATTATATCATTTATTATCAATAAAATATTCAATAAAATTTTGATTTATAAACTCCCCCACTTACCCTTTTTCACTCTTGGGTAAAGTTATATATCATGTATTTTAAAAAATTGTGACAAGATATGCATGTTCATATTACTCAATCCATAGTGACAATATAGGCAAAGTAATATTCCCATAAAGTCTCAATATAAATAAATTTTAAATTAATTTTCGTATAAGTTTTATCAAAATAAAATCTAGTGATATTAATTATGATAATCATAGAAAAATAAGTTACGGTTCCACCATGCTATTAATTCCCCACTTGTGTGTGTGCTAACCATTTCAAGCTCATATCTCCACCCTTTATTCAGTATATTCAGGTCAAGTAAAAAAATTATTATTACCTAGTTTAATTCACTAAACCAGTTCTATATTATTTTGAAATCAAATTTTAAGACCCACTCACTTAATCATTCCTGAAAGTCAAACCTTAAGCTCCCGACCTAGATATCCCCACATGTTGTACACTTCATCAATCCCCTCTTTATTAATATTTTTTTTGATTTTTTTTGATTTGTTTGATTTTTTTGAGGGAATACAACTGTGAGATATCAAGTACACACACACAGGTAAATTTTTTATAGTAATGAAATTTATTAGAAGAGAAACGAACGTATGAGGCAACCATTGATATAAGATGATTTTTTACCTAACTTTATATACCTTCAATTGAGTAGGAAAAATTTCAAAAGTCATGGTTGTGTAAAAATTTGTGTGTAGAAATAAATGAAAAAATTTACCATGAACAAATATCATAAATAATAGTGTGGAAATCTAAAAGTTTTTATAATGAGACAACCAATCATATCATATACAACTTCCATTTTTATAAAAATCAACCCTTGATGATGAAATCCAGATCATGATTATCATTCTACCAATGAATTTTGAAAACATGCAATTTTCATATGCTCCACATGTAAATGATAATGTTATATGATATGTTTTTTTGGTTTTGGTTTTGTTTTTTTTTTTACATTTTTTTTTGAAAATTTTAACCAAAAAGTTAACAGAAAAATCACACAAAACATACAAATGAAAATTCCAAATATCTACCCCAAAATGTTGTCCCCTCCCCCACACTTAGAAAATTGAATTTTCCTTAAAGTGAACTTATTAGATGATATGTGCACATGAAATGTAGAATCTTAAATAGGAAAATTAATATAAAAGTGAAAGGGTTAGGAACAGTCTGATATTCTCAAGTGATGATGGGGTCATGCGGTGTGATGAAATCAACTACATGGGTGGGAAGTACTTCAATGTATTTCATCAAACATTCCCCATTGACTGTAAATATCCTTCTAGTGTCCTCTTGCATGATCTCTACGGCACCATAAGGAGATACATTAGATACAACATAAGGACATAACCATCTGGAATGCAACTTACCAGGAATTATCTTCAGTCATGAACTATAGAGTATGACTTTATCTCTAACATGAAACTCCCTTTTTTTAATCATTATGTCATGAGATTCTTTTTATCTTTCCTTATAAAGCCTTGAGTTCTAATATGATGACAATATAATTTCTTAAATCTCTTGAATTTTCAACTTCCTTTGAATTCTATCTTGGTCCAAATCCATGTTTCATTTCCTTATATCCTAATAAGCTCAATTCTCAACTTCCACAAGGAGATGACAAGATTTCCCAAAAACAATCAGAAATGGGGACATACCGATGGGGATCTTGTATGTTGTCCTATAAGATCAAAATGCATCATCCAAGTGTTTTATCTAATCCTTCCTATTTGGATGCACATTTTTCTTCGAAATTTGTTTTAAATCCCAATTTTAAACCTCATACTATCCATTTGTTTGGGGATGGTATGGTGTTGATGTTTTGTTTTTCACCCCATACTTCTGAAGGAGGGGAGCCAAATTATGATTGAAAAAGTGTTTCCCCTGATCACTGATGATAGCCTTTAGTAGTCCAAAATTGCAGAGAATATTTTCCTTGAAAAATTCCACTACAACATGAGAATCATAATTCCTGGGTTGTTGGGGCATCTCATGTCTCCTAGAAATAAATATCTCATACATCAAAAATCTCACAGAATAGTATGGGTTGTTGGGGCATCTCATGTCTCCTATAAATGTTCCAAGTGTTTTGGAAATGAGATAATGACTTAAAAAACACATGGGTATCATGGAATAATCTAGGCCAATATAATACAGAGTCTAAGACTTTCCTACTATTCATTGGGGTCCAAAGTGTCCTCCACATGAAAGTGTATGGCATAAATGTAGAATAGACTCAAACTCATGATTAGGAACAAAACTCCTAATAACTTGATCACTACACATACTCTAGAGATAGGGATCATCCCACACATAAAACATATAATCAATTTTTAATTTTTGGATTTGATGTTTCTTTAAATTTGCAGGAATTTTAGAGGTAACAAGTAAGTTCATTAATCAGCATACTAGAGATGCGTACCTGAGATGACGCAAAGATGCTCATCGAGGAAAGTGTCCCAAAGTGGTACTTGGTCCATGGTTTCATACTCTAGTGTGTGAGTAATATTGATCATGTGGTATGCCTCTAAGTTTTATGACCCCTTCTTATCCTTTATCTGAATATCAAATTCTTGAAGAAGGAGCATCCATCAGATAAGTCTGGGCTTTGCATATGGCTTCTTCAAGAGGTACCTCAGAGCTACATGGTTGAAAGAAAAACAACTACTTTAGAGCCAAATAAATATGAACAAAGTTTATCTAAAGAAAATATGATAGAAGGAAACTAATTTTTTGTGTTTTTTTAGTTTTATTGGGCTGAATCCAATGTCCTTTAAGCATATGAAATCACATGTGAATGTCCCTCCACCCTCTATGATAAGACAACTCCAACTGCAAAGTTGGATGTGTCACACATAATCTCAAATGGAAGGTCCCACCATGGGGGATATATGATCGATGGAGTGGTCATAAGCTTCTTTAGATCATCAAAGGAAAACCTACAAGAATCATCAAATACAAAATCAGAATCCTTTTGAAGTAATCATGATATAGGAAGAGCAATCTTACTTAAATATTTGATGAAGCACCAATAAAATCCTAAATTCCATAGGAAATATCTAACATCATGCACACATGAATGATAGGGTAAGGATGAAATAATATCTACCTTGGATCTATCAACCTCTATCCGATGTTTTGACACTACATTCCCTAATACAATGCCATTATCTTCCATAAAATGACACTTTTAAGATTCTTCTTAATGAAGCGATTCAACACCTTTCCCAAACTAAATATACATTCATCAAATGAAGATCCATACACTGTAAATTCATCCATAAATACCACCATGCGTCTTTCAATGAAATCCAAAAAAATACTCACCATGTATCTTTGGAAGGTACCTAGGGAATTACAAAGTCCAAATGGCATCCTTCGATAAGAAAATGTATCAAATGGGTAGGTTAATGTTGTCTTCTTATAATCCTCCAAAGCTATAGAAACTTGAAAATACCTAGAAAATCCATCTAGGATACAATAGTGTGTCTTCCTAGCTGGTATCTCAAGAATTTGATCAATAAATGGGATGGGGAAATGGTCCTTATGAGTGGATTGATTTAGTTTCCTATAATCAATACAGACACGCCAACTTTTTTGTACCCTCATTTGAACTAAATCCTCTCTCTCATTTCTTACATCAGTAACAACACTTTTATTAGGCACAGCCTGAATAGGACTCACCCATTGGGAATCTAAAATGGGATAAATTATTCCTTCATAGAGAAAAATTTCAACCTCTTTTTTAACAACATATAGAAGAGTTAGATTCAGACCCCCTTTTGGATGCCTAACCAGTTTATCCCCATCCTCCAAAAGAATCTTATGCATGAATATAGAGGGTTTAATACTTGATATGTTATCTAAGGTCCACCCGATTTCCCTAATTTTATTCCTCAAAAGTTTAAATTTTTTTTCTTCATGTTCAAAAGGAATATTGTTAGCAATTATAACAGGTAAACTCTCAGTAGTCAACAAGTATGATTATTTGAGATTTGTTGGAAATGACTTGAGTTCCAATAAAGAGAGGGGGGGTGTAGTATAGATATAGGCATTGAAAGAACTAAAATATGCACACAATGAACATCAGTACCATAATAGACATCATAAAAATCATATAATAATGCATCACAAACATCATCATACTCAACATCCAAGTCATAATTAGAGTAAACATGATCAAAATCAGAATATGAATCCATTTCAAAATCAAATCTAAGAGAGGTTGTTATATTAGAAATATGGGTGGAAGTTCTCTTAGACATAAAACTAGAATCAATGATCATAATTTCCCTAAGTACAGGACAATAACATTACATGGGGTTTTTACATGGTGGTTAAAAATGGGAGATAACAAAGATAGAATGGTCCTTTGAGGGGTATTTAGTGGAGTGTATAACATTAAATATCACAACTTCATCTCCAAAATACATGGAAAGTGTACCCTCTTAGATATTTATGATAGTTTTTTCAGTTTTAAGGATGGTACTACCTAAGATCATGGGAGCATAAGAAATTACCTGATCATCTTCCATGTTAAGCATGTAGAAATCGACTGGAAAGATCATGTATCTTACCCGAACAAGTACATCCTCAAAGACTCCTGCTGGATATGTTATAGATCTGTTCAACAACTACACTAATAATATTGTCAGCTTCAACTCACCAACCTATAAATAATAAAATATAGAGTGATAAATCACATTTATAAAAGCTCCTAAATCACATAAAGCATCAGAAAAGTGTAACTTCCCTATGGTTCATGGGATGGTGAAGGTCCCTGGATCCTTTCACTTTACTGGAATTTCTTAAGTTGGTGTAATGAGTGATAACACATTCCTTCCAAGATTGATACTCTCATTTCCCTTGACCTATCTTCAATTGGTATAAAGTTCTTTTAATAATTTTTCATACCTTGGGTATTTTCTTAAAGACTATAATAAGGGGGATGTTTATCTCCATATGCTTGAATGTGTCCAAAACCTCTTTTTGCATCACCTCTTCAACCATATTTTTTGGTTTGAACAACTCTATTTGTAAAGGTAATGGGTTTATGAGGAACATAATTAATATTTTTATTAACTTTTTCTTTCTCCTTTAGATGTTCATCAGCTGTTCTTGAATGGGGATTCTCCAAAGTTTAGGTGAATCCTGGTGGAATGATAAGTGAAAATGTATTAGTTTTTTTCTTCCCAATTATCAATGTGATGACACTGAAATTACCTATAGGATTTGGAGAATGTTGGGAAGGAATATTTTTGGAGTTCTTACTTACTAGTTCATAGAGGGAAGTGGAAATTTGTCTCATTTGTATCTTCAACTCCCTCAACTCTGAACCTTGAATCTTCAACTCATTCTATTGATTAAGAACAATTTTTTTTTCAAAATATCATTGGTATTAGAATATATATTTGGTTGCGAATTACCTTGTTTTTTAATTGTTGATTCTTGAGCTTCAAATATCCTTTGGGGTTGTTGGAAACCCTATTGGTAAGGAGGAGGCTACTGAAAATTTTGTTGAAAAGGGGGTATTTTTTGTTATCCATAGCCACAACTCATTTCCGATTGATCCTTTCATCCTTGGTTGCATTTTGGAGCCAAGGAATCATACTTATTTTGATAATGTGGTTGTTTTTTCTACTAATATAGTCTCCCAGGTAATACAGATATGCAATCCTCAACCTCTTGTAATTGGGGGTAATAATCAATCGGGTGGTCTGTTTCAGTGAAAATGCTACAAGGCTTTGTAGGGTAGGGCTGGGATGTATTTTTTATCAAGAAATATGTCTCAAAATAGTGGTCAATTATTCTAACTTAGTATCAATAAAATTATTTTCAATAGAATATGGACTTAACTGATGTACTCCTCTAACATGTGGTGTACCTCGACCACCAAATTGTTGGGAGTTTTTTTCCATCTTATCAATCAATGCACGTGAAATTGCTGGTGTTTTGTCAACTAATTATCTCATAGTTGCGACATCCCCCATGATCCTCTCCATAGGTGTGAGGCCTTCATAGAAGTATTGTATGAGTAGTTTCTCACTGATTTGTTGATGTGGGAAGCTTGCACAAAACTTCTTGATTTACTACCAATACTCATACATTGACTCCCATTGTGATTTCTTAATCCCTGATATCTCCTTAGGAATGGAAGTGGTCCTTGATGTTGGAAAAAATCTCTGTAAGAAAATATTTTTCAAATAGTTCCAACATGTTACATCTTTAGATTATAAATAATATATATATTATTTTTAAGTTCTATCAAGTGAGAAAGGGAATGATCTTAGTTTTATTTGATCTTTAGATAAATTTCATGGTTTTAGGGTTGAGAAAACCACATTAAATTATTTTAAATGTTTTTTTGATCCTCACTAGACAATCCATGAAACTTTGGAAGAAGGTTAATTAAATCAGATTTCAATTCAAAGTCTGATTCATGATTTGGCTATGTAATACAATTTGGTTGATAGTTAATATCTAGTTAATCTAATTATAAAATGGTTCTATTAAGTTAATTTCCATTATTTACATCCATTGATTCCTATTTTATGCTTGATATAGAAGTGATTTCAATTTTAGTATTCCTAGAATGGAGGAATTATCCAACTGGTTGAATGTTTAAACTTCCCGTAGACTGAGACTGTGTGATTCAATCTCTAAGGATACATTCAATCAAAGGGTAAAGTTCTAAAAGATTCTTAGGATTAGTTCATTTCATAAATAAAATAAAAATTAAAAGAAGAAAAGTGTACCATAATAAGAAAAATGATAAGTTTGAGTTGATGGTCCAAAAAAAGAAGAATAAAAACAAAAAAGAAGAAGAAAAAAGAAGAAGAAGAAAAATTCAGATTGGGTAAAGAAGGAAGAAAGAATAGAAGAAGAGAATAAAATGAAAATTAAAATAAAACCTCTAATTTTTTGAAATAATTACTTTCCTCCCTGGAAATGGTGCCAATTTTAAAGGCGTTGTCATTGGCGCTCTCAAATGAAGTGTGATTTTTGGGTACTTAGGTGCAACCGAGTGGCTGGACAAGGTCATATCTCAAAGGAGGAAGTAATTTAAAAACTTATTAAAGGTATTTTGAAAATAAAATAAAAAGGAAGAAAAAAAATAATTAAAATTATGGGGGTTTTACATTTATAAATCTATAAGAAGTATACTGGAAGAAGATTGTATTTTTTTTTGTTTTTGAAATGTAACTGAGAAAACACAACGAGAAGATGTTTTTTTAGAAAATATTTTTAAAAGGAATAATAAATTTAACTCTACATATTAATGTAATTATTAATAATTATCATTTAAATTAATATCCACTTAATTATTATTCTCTAAATTTTTAACCCTCAAACCCTATGAGAGTTAACTTAACCACAAAGATGAAATTAATTAAACCCTAGGCTAGTTTCAGAACATGCAATCGCAGCACCCCACTTTGATTGATGTTCTAAGGATAGTTTATGGTCAGTGGTAAATTAGGGAAAATATATACTATGTAATTGAGTATTAATTGAGATTAGGGATTATATTTTAACTCTATAAATTGATCTCTTGTGGTTTTGTATTACTGATTAAGGTCTCACTCTCACAATTCACATAATTCTCAAACTAGTGTGTTTTGTGTTAATTATTAAATTTATTGATTAGTTTAATTTATATTATAAAATAATTTAATAGATTATATTATTTGAATTATAGTATATCATTTATTCAAAATAAATGAATGAATAAGGTAATAGGTAGATCAATTACTAAAAAGAGTTACTCTTCCATGGGCGGTGTAGTCATCATAGAAACGTTTTGCATTTGCAAAGGTCGTGGAAAGGGTATAACCCAATCATGTTTCTATTATTGATTTACATACCAAATAGGAATATCAATATAATAATAACCTTGAAAATAATAAAAGAAATGGAAGAGAAACTAAGATTTTATTGAAAGAATAATAATATTACAATGAAGAACAGGAAGATAAGAGCATTAGAGGAGATCCTAGTTTGATAGCTTCCATCCTCAAATAGTGAATTGAATTGAAAAGTAACGAATTATTATCTACTAAAAATACTATATGGAACATAAAACCCCCAAAAAATTATAAAAACACACATTTATAGTGTGTATGGGAGGATAGGTTACAAGTGGTTTCAAGTGTGAATGGGAAAATTAGGCTAGATATTTTACTCCAAATTTCACCACCTGTTTTCCCTTTAAATTGCATGAACTAGTTATCTTTATAGAAGGATGATTTGTGATAAATTTTGTGATTGGTATTCTCTCCAAATTTGGGCACAACTATAAATAATTTATGGCCCAAATACTGAGGTGATGTACAAAATGGAGAGTCCATCCCAACTTTGAATTTATAGCCCATTTACTCCAATCAAATTCCAAATTTAGCTCAGAGGTACTGAATGAACGTTATTTTACATTAACTTAGGAATTAATTTAGTAAATTTTAAGTTCAAATAATAAACATAAAAATATTTATGGTATAAATAATACAGAATATTTTAAAGGACAAAACTTGATTTTTCATCAAATTTTCAAATGAATGATCTAATCCCAAATATTTTATAAATGAACATATTTAACACAATATGAGAAAATTATATCATTTATTATGAATAAAATATTCAATAAAATTGTGATTTATCAACTACCACACACTTACCCTTTTTCACTCATGGGCAAAGTCACATATCATGTATTTCAAAAAATTTCGACATGATATGCATGTTTATATTCCTCAATCCATAATGATAATATAGGCAAAGTAAGATTCCTATAAAGATTCAATATCAATAAATTTTAAATTAATTTTCACATAAGTTTTATGAAATAAAATCCAGTGAGATTAATGAAACTAATCATATAAAAACAAGTTATGGGTCCACCATGCCATTAATTCCCCACAGGTGTGTGCCAACCATTTCAAGCTCATATCTCCACCATTTATTCAACATATTCAGGTCAAGTAAAAGAACTATTCTTATCTTTTTTATTTCACCAAACCTATTGTATATTACTTTGTAATCAAATTTCAAGACTCACTCATTTAATAATTCTTGAAAGTCAAACCTTAAGATACTGATCTAGATATCCCCACATGTTGTACATTTCATCACTCCCCTATTTATTAATATATTTTTTTGTTTTTTTTTTGATTTTTTTTGTTGTTTTTTTTGAGAGAGCACAACTATCAAATATCAGGTACACACATATAGGTCAATTCAGTATAGTAATGAAATTTATTGGAAGAAAAACGAATGTATGAACATATTATTGATATGAGTTGATTTTTTTACCTAACTTGGATATACCTTCAATTGAGTAGGAAAAATTTAACAAGCCATGGTTTCGAGAAAATTTGTGTGGAGAAACCAGTGAAAAAATTTACCATAAACAAATATCACAAAGAATGGTGGCAAAATATAAAAGGTTTTATAACGAGAAAACCGATCATATCATCGATAACTTCCATTTTTTTAAAAATAAAACCTTGATGATGAAATCATTCTCATGCTTATCATTCTATCAATGAATTTTAAAAACATTAATTTTACATATTCTCCACATATAAATGATAATGTTACATGATAATTTTTTTTACGTTTTGTTTTTTTTTGTTTTTTTTTACTTTTTTTTTGAAAATTTTAATCAAAACGTTAGAAGAAAAACAAAAAAAAAAACATACAAATGAAAATCCTAAATATTTACTCCAAAATGTTGTCCCCTACCCCAACAAAAAATATTACATTGAACTCAATGTGAACTTATGAGATGATATGTTCACATGAAATTAATAATCTTAAATAGGATAAGTAATATAAAAGTGAACGTGTTAGGAACATCCTGATATTCTCAAGTGATGATGGGGTCATTCAGTGTGATAAAATCAACTACATGGGTGGGAATTCCTTCAATGTATTTCTTAAAATGTTTCCCATTGAATGTAAATATCATTCTAGTGTGATCTTGTGTGATCTACACTACACCATATGAAAAGACATTAGATACAACATAAGGACCTAACAATCTATAACACAACTTACTGGGCATTGGATTCTATCATGGACTATAGAGAAAGACTTTCTCTCCAAAATGAAACTCCCTTTTTTGGATCATTTTGTCATGAGATTCTTTTGATATTTCCTTATATATCCTTGAGTTATCATATGATGATAATATAATCTCCTCAAGCACTTGAATTTACAGCTTCCTTTGAATTCCATCTTGGGAAAAATCTATGTTTCATTTCTTTATAGCTCAATAAGATCGATGCTTGACTTCCACGGGGAGATGAAAATCTTTCCCAAAAACAATATGAAATGGGGACATACTGATGGGGGTATTTTATGCTGACCTATAATACCACAATGCATCATCCATGATCTTTCTCTAATCCTTCCTATTTGGATTCACTATTTTATCCAATATTTATTTCAACTTCGGATTTGAAACCTCAACCTGACCATTTGTTTGGGGGTGGTATGGTGTTGATGTTTTTTGCGGCACCCCATACTTACGAAGGAGGGAATCCAAATTATGATTGCAAAAAGTGTGTCCCATGATCACTGATGATAACCTTTGGTACTCCAATCCTGCAAAAAATCCATACCTTGAAAAAGTCCACTACAACATGAGAATCATTAGTCCCAATTTCCTTAGTCTCCACCCATTTAGTCACACAATCAACAACGACCAAAATTTACAAAAAACCGAATGAACTAGGAAAATGAACCATAAAATCAATTCCCTATACATCAAAAATCTCACAGAATAGTATGTGTTATTGGGTCATCTCGTGTCTCCTAGAAATGTTCCCAATGTGTTTGTAATGATAACATGACTTACAAAACACATGGGCATCATGGAATAATCTAGGAAAATATAATCCAGAGTCTAAGACTTTACTAGCTATTTGTTGGGGTCCAAAGTGTCCTCCACATGAAAGTATATGTAAGAAATTCATAATATACTCAAACTCATGATTATGAACACACATCCTAATAACTTGATCACTACACATGCACCATAGGTAGGGATCATACCACACATAAAACCTAGAATCAATTTTTAATTTTTGGACTTGATGTTTCTTTAAATTTGTAGGAATTTCAGAGGAAATAAGGTAATTCACTAAATCAGCATACCAGGGATGCATACCTGAGATGGAATAAATATTCTCATTGGAAAAAGTGTTCCAAAGTAGTACTTGGTCCATGGTTTGATCCTCTAGTGTGTGAGTAATCCTAATCACATGGTCCGTGGCCAATATTTTTGACCCCTTCTTATCCTTTATCTCAATATCGAATTCTTTAAGAATTAGAATCCATCAGATAAGTTTGGACTTTGCATCAAGCTTCTTTAAGAGGTACCTCAGAGCTGCATGGTCAGAAAAAATAACTACTTTAGAGCTCAATAAATATGAATGGAACTTATCTAAAGAAAATATGATGGAAAGAAACTATTTTTCCATGGTTTTGTAGTTTTATTGGGATGAATCCAATGTCCTCAATTCATAGGAAATCAGATGTGAATGTCCCCAACCATCTATGATAAGACAAATCCAACTATTAATTTGGACGCGTCACACATAATCTCAAATGGAAGGTCCCACTATAGGGGATTTATGATTAGTGGAGTAGTCAGAATCTTCTTTAGATCATCAAAGGAAACCCTAAAAAATCATCAAACACAAAATCAGAATCCTTTTGAAGTAATAATGGCATAATAAGAGTAATATTACTGAAATCTATTGGGACCAAGTTGGATGGAGAAGTAAGTAAGAAGATTTTGCTGTTACAAAGTGTTGTATTTTGTTTTCAAATAGGATAAATCCATTTACTTTGTAAAAAGACTTGTAAAACTATGATAATTCTTTTCTAATTTTCATTTCAAAAATATCATAAGTTTGGAGAACTTATTATTCAATCCTTATAAAGGATATGGGGAGTAAATAAGTTTTTTTAGAAAATGAGAGAAAGTGGCACGCAAGTCAAAAGTGGTGCGCAAGTGTGGCGCACCAGTATATGTGGCGCACAAGTTTATGTTGCATGAAAGTCATATTTAAACATCATCACATCAAAATATGACAAAGAAAAGAAAGTGGTGCACAAATGATGGAGCGACGTGCAAGTTATGGAGTAGAGTTCAAGTGATAGAGCGACACACAAGTAGGAATGGCATGTAAGTGTATGTGGCGTGCAAGCCACCAAAATTCCTATAAATAGAAGAACACCCTCCTAATTTTTAAGGCTCAACACTTAAGAGAAAAATTGATCTCTGATCATGAAAATGTTAGAAAGTGGCACACAATCTAGAGTTTCATGAAAGTTGGGAGTTATTAATAAGGAACGCAAGTAGGGTTCCATGCAAGTAGAGTGGTGTACATTCAGAAGTGGCGTGCAAGTTGTAAGAGGATTTCAAGAAGGGAGTTGTGTTCAAGAAGTGTGCTGTTTATAAGCCCAAGGCGGCACACAAATTGTGAGCTGTGCACAATAGTGGTGTGAAAGTATTTCTTGGTACACAAGTAGAAAGGTGCGCAAGTAGGGTGGCGTGCAAGCAGAGGCACACAAGTAGGGAGGGGCGCAAGGAGAGTGGCACACAAGCAGGGTGGTGTGCAAGAAGAGGCCCGCAAGCAGTGAGGCGCGCAAGAAGCGAGGCGCGCAAGCAGGGTGGAACGCAAGTAGGGTGGCATGCAAGCATGGTGGCATGCAAGCATGGTGGCGCGCAAGCATGGTGGCGCGCAAGCAGGGTGGCGCGCAAGCTGGGTGGCGCGCAAGCAGGGTGGCACGCAAGCAGGGTGGCGTGCAAGCAGGGTGGCACCCAAGCAGGGTGGCACGCAAGCAGGGAGACACACAAGCAGGGAGGCTTGCAAGCAGGGAGGGGCGCAAGCAGGGTGGCACGCAAGCAGGGTGGCGCGCAAGTGGGGTGGCGCGCAAGCATGGTGGCGCGCAACACAAGCAGGGACGCAAGCAGGGTGGCGCGCAAGCAGGGTGGCGCGCAAGCAGGGTGGCACGCAAGCAGGGTGGCGCGCAAGTAGGGACGGGCGCAAGAAGGGACCCGTGTAAGCAGGGACGTGTGCAAGCAGGGAGGCGCGTAAGCAGGGAGTGACGCACAAGCTGTTTGCACCAGGAGGTTCTTACCAGCTTCTGGGTAGGAAAGTGAAGAATTTTTTTGAAATATTTGATTTGTGAAAGTTCATTAAGAAGTACAGAATCATTACATTTACATATTTGTGCTAAGAGGGAGCACACACACTATTGGATTGTTTTCAAAGTGCTACATGAGTGTAAGGACATATTCTAATAGTTGTATTCCATATCAAAGGATTTATTTCTAGTGGATTGTGTGGTACTGGATTCTTTCTGTACCATACCAAGGATGTAACTACTATTGTTGAGAAGTGAACCTTGTAAATCTTGTGTTCCAGTGGTGGTGTCTATTCAGTAGGGAAGAAACTCTTTAATAGGATGCAAAGGTTGTTGAAAAAGAAGGAAACATAAAAAGAAAATTGATATCACTGATTCACCCCCTCCCCCTCTCAATGATACTTGGATCCTGACTGGGAACTACAATTGGTATCAGAGGGAAGGTTACCTTCATTTGTTCTTTGCTAAAGTTTTGAAGAGAAGTTGTGATGGAAAATCTGAATTACGTGAATAGTAAGGGTATTCCGATATTTGATGGAAAGAATTATCATATTTTGAAATATAGAATGATTCCTTTCTTATGTCTCTTAGGTATGAAGTTCTTGAAACTAAAACTGAT
Source organism: Viscum album (assembly GCA_963277665.1). Taxonomy (NCBI): domain Eukaryota; kingdom Viridiplantae; phylum Streptophyta; class Magnoliopsida; order Santalales; family Viscaceae; genus Viscum; species Viscum album. The sequence goes on along the minus strand of OY728130.1, from coordinate 477,611,683 downwards.
GGATTTATCCCTATTGATGACAAGGTTCCTCTTATACCTGCCGATAAGAAGGAATGATGGAAGAGATAAAAATGAATTACTCTCACCTCTTTCTGAGAGCGAGTTTTTAAGAGTGAAAGGTGTCGCTACAGATAAAGGAATATAGGATAATTTTAAGAATATCTATGAAGGAAATACAAAAGTGAAGAAGGAAAAACTAAAAATTTGGAGGTTGAAGTATGAAGACTTGAAAATGGGAGAATCTGAATCTGTTGGGGAATTATTTACCAGGATAAATGACATTGTCTGTATAATTATATGTTTTAGTGAAACATTGGAGGATTCTATAGTTGTTGAAAAGATCTTGAGAATTATTCCTGACAAATTTGATGCTAATGTGTCTTCATTATAAGATAGATAGCCTAAAACATTATCTATGGATGATTTTTACATCACTCTCATTACTTATGAAACGAGAAGGGAGAATAATATGAAGAGAAAAACAAAAGATGATAGAGAAATTTCATTCAAGGTTCCAAAGAGAGAGAATTTAAAGAAGTCTCTTATTGAAGATGATGATGGTGAATCTAATTCTAAAGATGAGGTATGTAAAAATTTTGATGAAATTTTATCCTTGTTTTCTAATAATATGAAAAGAGGTACAAGGAAATACAAAGGTAAAATTTTCTTGAAATGTTTTGAGTATGGAGCCATTGGTAACTTTACGGCTAACTGTCCTCAAAACAATAAATAAGAAGATAGTGATGATGATGACAGAAGGGAAAGAAGGTCATGGAAGAAACAAGCTAACAAAGATAAATATTTTTCAAAGGGGAAGGATAAAAAGTTCTTCAAATCAAAAAGAAGAATATTTTTATCTAAATATGAAGATCAAGAAGATAGTGAATATGAATCCGAGAAATCATTTTCTGAAAAAACTAGTGAGAATAACTTTATTTTAGAAGTGAATAATGAAGATTATGGGATAAATAGTTCTGAAGAAGAAGAAACTCAACTTGAATATCATCTGAAAGAAGAGTTGAAAGAACATTTGAGGATGATCAGAAGGCTTGAGAAGGAAAACAAGAAGTTGATAAATGAATATTCCACATTAAACAATCAAGAAGGTTTTCCTGATGAGAATATCAATATGGAAAAGGAGATTGATGATATGAATAATTATCTTGAGAATGAAAAGAATCATATTGATCATCTTGAAGTAAAGCTGAAGGCAAAAGAAGAAGAGTTGGAACTTGTCCAACAGAAACTTTCTAAAGCTAAAGAAATAAATACAAGTTTCAAATAATCTATCATAGAAGTTGGTGAAATTTCTAGTAAAAATGAACCAAATAAGGATCCACAAAATTTACCTTCAAAGGTTGAGAGGAAAGACGACACTAGTTCTGATAAGAACAAATCTAGAAAGACTATGTATTTGGACAAAGTCAGCAATGATGAAAAATCAAAAGTATATAAAAATACTGAGTCTATAAAGATTTATAATACTTTTGGTATTGATAAGTATAAACATAAATCTATGCTGAAGAATAAAGTTACGATTGAAAACATGAAGGTTGATGGTCAAAAAAGTTCTATTAAGAAGGTTGTTGAGAATCTTGTTCACAACTCTGGTCAGTATAGAAGTTTCACAGGGAAATATTCATTCTATGGTTACTGCTGGTATTGTGGTGGATATAGACACACTGAAAACATGTGTTGGTTCAATAAAAAACATTAATACTATTCCACAAGTTATGGAAGATAAGGTTTTAGGGGGAGTCAATCCTCTCAAAAAGGGAAGTACGAGAAGGAAGTTCAGAATAAATCTGAGAAGGCTAGTGTGAAAGTTGAAAATAGGTTCCAAAAATTGGAAAATATTTGTGAAAGATGTGAACAGCCTAGAAATCTTTCTAAGGGATGTCTTGTTTTGTTTCTAGTACAACAAAATGTTCTTAACAAATCTCATAAGATGGAGGTGAAGAATGAAAAGGAAGAACAAAAAGCTCTTGTTGTTAAAACCACCTTGAAAGATAAAAAAGGAGAATGTCTATGGATTCTTAATAGTGGGTGTTTTTCTCATATGATAGGATAATTAAGTTTACTGAAGAATGTGAAATAATTCAAAGAAGGAACAGTTACATTTGGAAATGATGAATCTCTAAGGATCAAAGGTGTCCGATCAACCATCATCGAGAAATAAAAAATGAAATCTCAGGAAACATTATATGTTGATGGGTTGAAAAATAATCTGCTGAGTGTTTTAAAACTTTTTTATGAGGGAAAAAAAGTTATCTTCAGAAAAGATGGGTTTGTTGTGAAAAGTGAAAATGATGGAAAGGTAGTTACAAGAGGCCAACGTACAAAAGGGAACTTGTTCCAAGTATGTGAAGTACATAACTCTTGTTACATGGTCATGGTGGATGAAAATCAGTTATGGCATAAAAGGCTGAAAATATGTGTCAGAGAAACACGTGAAAGTTATCAAAATGAGACAATGTCTGAGAAATGCCAGATTTATCAAGAAGAAGAGATTGGTGCTACACTATTTGTGAAAAAGGGAAGATTAAAAAATATATGCATAAAAGAGTTGAAATTAATTCAAAACAACCCTTGGAACTTATACATTATGATATATGTGGACTAATGATAAAGCAATCAACAAATGGAGATAAGTACTTCCTTACTTTCATTGATGACTTTACTCGCATTACTTGTGTTATATACATGAGACATAAGCCAGATGCTCTGAAAATGTTTAAGAGTTTCAAGCGGAAAGTAGAGAAGGAATGTGAGTATTTAGTGAAGATGTTGAGAAATGATAATGGTGAAGAGTTTAAGAATAGATAGTTTGAAAGTTACCTCAAGAAACATGGAATTCGGTATGAGTTCAGTTCACCATACACACCTCAACAAAATGGGGTTGCCGAAAGGAAGAATAGAAGTCTGGTTGAAATGGGGCGAACTATGCTACTTGAATATTCTCTCTCTCATTATTATTGGAGGAAATCCATGATTACTTCAATGTATATTCAGAACCGATGTTTCTACAAGCCACATTTAGATATCACTCTATATGAAATGTTTTATGAAAAAACTCCAAGTTTGAAACACTTAAGAGTTTTTGGGAGTCCATGAAACATAAATAAAAAGGGCGTAAACCTTGGAAATTTTGAACAAATAGGATATGATGGAATTTTTCTTAGCTATGATTTATAAGAAAAAGGATAAATATGTTTCAAAAAATAAATAGTAAGAATTGTAGATTCTGATGATGTGAAAGTTGTTGAAAATGTTGAGAAAGAAAAACAGACTTTTTCTGATATAGAAGTTGAGAAGGATAAGGAAATTCTTGTTAATGATTCTGATAATTCTACCAACAGTGGTAATCCTACTCAAGAAGAAGAATCAGACTCATCAATTTCAAGTGATGAGGATGAAATTCGAGCAGCTCATCCTAGGCTGAGGAAGAAATTGGAGGCTTAGAACATTATTGGTGATCAACACCAGAGGGTTCAAACAAGAAGAACAAAAAATGTTGTTACCCATACTTCTTTGTATTCAAAAGTGGATCCAAATGATGTAAATAAAGATTTTGAGCATCTAGAATGGATTTAGGCTATGAATGAAGAGCTTGATCAGATAGAAAATAATGATACTTGGGAACTTGTACCCAAGCCAGATGAAAAAAATGTTTTTGGTACAAAATGATTTTTTCGGAACAAGATGAATGAAGAAGGCGAATTGAGAAGTAACAAGGCAAGATTAGTGTGAAAAAGTTACTCACAAATTTAAGGTGTTGATTTTGATGAGACTTTTTCTCTAGTGGCTAGATTGGAAACAATCAGAATATTTCTTGCTATTGCTGCACAACGAGGTTACCAATTTTTTCAAATTAATGTGAAGTCCACATTTTTAAATGTAAATCTTGATGAAGAAGTTTACATTGAACAACCTTGTGTATTTGTTGTTGGGAAATATGAAAGTTATGTGTGTAAGCTGAATAAAGCCTTGTATGGGCTAAAACAAGATCCAAGGGCCTGATATTCCAAACTGGATACTTTCTTAAGGAATATGAGCTTCAAGAAAGGAAGAGTTTACATAAATATTTACATCAAGGAATGTCAGGATTCCTCTCTCATTGTAATTGTTTATGTTGATGACATTATCTTTTCTGGAAATGATGAAAGATATTGTTAAAGATTTTCTAAAGATATGAAGAAGTTGTTTGAAATGTACATGCTGGGAGAAGTGAAATACTTTCTTGGGTTACAAATATTATAGAAGAGGAACCACATTTTTCTCTATCAAGAGAAGTATGCTAAGGAACTTATGAAGAAGTTTGGAATGGAAAATTTGAAACCAGTTTCCACACAAATTTCAGTGGGAACCGAGTAGTCTAAAATGGATAAGAAAAGGAAGTTGATCAGAAAGAGTTACGAAAGATTATTGGAAGTTTATTATATTTGACTGCCTCAAGACCCGACATTGTCTATGCTGTTACCTTATGTGTAAGGTTTCAGATTGCTCCTAAAGAATCAAATTTAATTGCTAGAAAGAGGATTCTTAGATATATCAAAGGTATAATTTTTTTTTGGAATCAGGTATGATGATGCATAAAATATTGATTTTCCCGGGTATTAATATGCTAATTGGGCAAGGAATGTTGATGATAGAAGATCCACATATGGTGGAGTTTTCTTTATGGGTAAAAGTTGTGTTAGTTGGAATACAAAGAAATATAATTCAGTGACTCTTGGCATGGCTGAAGCTTAGTATGTTACTACCACTCAGGCTACTACCCAACTTATGTGGATGAAGACTAATTTGGAAGATCTACTTGTTGAAGTGAAACTACCCTTACTATTGGGATGTGATAATAATAGTGAAATCAATCTTACAAGGAACTTGGTACAATATTCTCATTAAAAACACATTGACATAAAGTACCACTTCATCAAGGAATAGGTGGAGAAGGATGAATTGAAGTTGGAGTGCATTTCTATATCGGAACAAGTTGCTGGCGTATTTATAAAACCATTACCGAAGGAACCATTTTCTAAATTGAGGTTGAACATGGGTGTCTAACCTCCTTCTCATCAAGGTTGAGGTATGTGTGTCTGTCCCCTCTATCATCTTACCTTTGGATAGTGTTTTCAAGGGGGAGAATTGTTTCATTAATCTATCCTTATGGAAGCATGCATAAAGGGGGAGTTGTGGGTAAGCTGTGACTCTAGTATGTATGTGTGTAAAATCTTCTAACTGTTTGTTGGAGTGGTTGTAGGAAACCATGTTTTTTTATTCCAGGAAAATTTAAGAAGTGAATAATTATTGGGTAGAATCTTGGAATGTGTTCTAAAGAAGGCTGGGGAGATATGATCATGAAATTTCATAGTCACTGCTTTTGGACAACATGGTTTTGGTTGTTAATAATTTTTGTTTCCTACAATGAGTTAGATCATGTTGGCTTAGAACTATTGACAAGTAATCCATTTCTTGAGGTTAAAAAGTTTAGTGATTTATGAGTCTTGTTTGAAAAATAAATCTAAAGGGGGATATTGTTGGGACAAAGTTGGATGGAGAAGGAAGCAATAATATTTTGCTGTTACAGAGTGTTGTCTTTTGTTATAAAATAGGATAAATCAATTCACTTTGTAAAAATACTTGGAAAACTATGATGATACTTTTCTAATTTGTATTTCAAAAATATCATAAGTTTGGAGAACTTTTGATTCAATATTTATGAATGATAGGGGGTGTAAAGAAGTGTTTTTTTGGGAAAGGAGAGAAAGTGGCGCGCAAGTAAAAAGTGGTGCACAATTATATGTGGAGTGCAATTGTATGTTGTAAAAAAGTCATATTTCAACATCATAACATCAAAACATGACAAAGGAAAGAAAGCGGCATGCAAGTGATGGAGCGGCATGCAAGTGATGGAGTGGCGTGCAAGTGATAGAGCAGCATGCAAGTAGGAATGGTGCACAAGTGTATATGAAGCAAAAGCCACCAAAATGCCTATAAATAGATGGATACCCTCCTCATTTTTTAATTATCAACACTTAATAGAAAATTTGAGCTCTGATCACACAAGTGGTAGAAATTAGCACACAATCTGAAGTGTTGCGCAAGTTGGGAGTTATTAATAAGGCACACAAGTAGGGTGGAATGAAAATAGAGTGGCGTGCAAGAAGAAGTGGCACAGAAATTGTAAGAGGCATGCAAATAGGGAGTTGTGTTCAAGAAGTGTGTTGTGTATAATCCCAAGGTGGCATGCAAGTTGTGAGATGTGAACAATAGTGATGTGCAAGTAGTTTTTGGCATACAAGTAGGAAGGCACTCAAGCAGGGCGGCGTGCAAGCAGAGGCGCACAAGAAGGGAGGCACACAACCAGAGTGGCACGCAAGAAGGGAGGTGTGAAAGAAGGGAGTGGCGAACAAGATGTTTATACCAGGAGGTTCTTACCAGCTTCTGGGTAGGAAAGTGAAGAATTTTTTTGAAATATTTAATTTTTGAAAGTTCATTAAGAAGTACAGAATCATTACATTACCCTATTTGTACTAAGAGGGGGCACACACGCTATTGGATTGTTTTCAAAGTGCTACATGAGTTTAAGGGCATATCCTCTTCATTTTATTCCACATCAAAGGATTGTTTTCTATTGGACTATGTGGTACTGGATTGTTTCCATACCATACCAAGGACGTAACTAATCTTGTTGAGTAGTGAACCTTGTAAATCTTGTGTTCCTGTGTTGGTTTCTATTCAGTAGGGAAGAAAATATTTAATAGGATGTTAAGGTTGTTTAAAAAAGAAGGAAATATAAAAAGAAAATTGATATCACTGATTCACCCCCTCCCCCTCTCAGTGATACTTGGATCCTGACTGGGAACTACAAAATATTTGATGAAGCGTCGATAAAATCATGCATGCCCTAGGAAAGATCTAACATCACACACACATGAAGGATAGGTTAATGATGAAATAATATCTACCTTGGATCTATTAACCTCTATCCCATGTTTTTACACTACATTCCATAAGAAAATTCCATGCTCTACCATAAAATTAAACTTTTCAAAGTTTAAAACTAGATTCTTCTTAATGTCGAGATTCAACACCTTTACCAAAATAAATATACATTTATCAAATTAAAATCCATACACTATAAATTCATCAATAAATACCTCCATTTAGGTCTCAATGAAATCTGAAAAAATACTCACCAGATATCTTTGGAAGGTACCTGATGCATTACAAAGTCAAAATGGCATCCTTCGGTAGGAAAATGTACCAAATGGGCAAGTGAAATTTGTCTTCTCCCGATCCACCAGAGTTATAGGGACCTAAAAATATCCATAAAATACATCCAAGAAACAATCGTGTGTCTTCCCATTTAGTCTATCAAGCATTTTATCAATAAATGGGAGGGGGAAATGGTCCATGCGAGTGGATTGATTTAGTTTCCTATAATCAATACAAACACACCAACTATTTTGTACCCTCATTGGAAGTAACTCCTATCTCTAATTTCTAACAATAGTAACACCACTTTTCTTAGGCATAACCTAAATAGGACTCACCCACTGGGAATCTAAAATGGGATAAATTATTCCTAGATTGAGCAATTTTTCAACTTCTTTTTTAACAACTTCTAGAAGTGTTGTATTCATTCTCCTTTGTGGTTTCCTAACAGATTTAGTCCCATCCTCCAAAAGAATCTTATGCATGAAAATGGAGTGGCTAATACCTAATATGTCATCCAAGGTCCGTTCTATTACCCTAATGTTCTCCCTCAAAAGATTCAAAAGTTTTTCTTCATGTTAAAAAAGGAATATTGTAAGAAATTATAACAGGTAATATCTCACCACTAAATAAGTATGAGTATTTTAGATTTGGTGGAAATGGCTTGAGTTCTAATGAAGGGGGTGCAGTATGGAAGGATACATTGAAGGAACTGAAATATGAGAACAATGGACATCAGTACCAGAAGATACTTAATCAAAATCATAGAATAATGCATCAAAACCATCAGTATACTCAACAACCAAGTCATAATTAGAGTGTTCTTAAAAAAAGTCATAATTAGAGTGAAAATGATCAAAATTAGAATATGAATAAATTTTAAAATCAAATATAAGAGAGTTTTGTACATTATAAATAGGTGTGGAAGAGATCTTAGACATAAAACTAGAACCAATGCTCAAAATCTCCCTAATCACAGGACAATCAAATTCCATGGGGTTTTTACTTAGTGGTTTAAAATGGGAGATAACAAGGGTAGATGGTCCCCTAAGGGGTACTTCATGGAGTCCATAACATTAAATGTAATAAATTAATCTTCAAAATCCATGGAAAGTGTATCCTCATGGACATTTATGATAGTTTTGTAGTTTTGAGGAATGTACTACCTAAGATAATGGGAGCATGATAAGTTACCTGATCATCCTCCATGTTAAGCATGTAGAAATCAACTAGAAAGATCTTATCTCTTAACTGAATAAGTAAATCCTCAAGGAATCTCATTGGATTTTCTGTAGATCTGTTCACCAACTACAACACTACTATCATCAACTTCAACTCACCAACCTATAAATAATATAATAAAGAGTGATACATCACATTTATGAAAGATCCTAAATCATATAAAGCACAAAACAAGTGTAACTCCCCTATGGTGCTTGGGATAGTGAATGTCCCTAAATCGTTGCACATTTTTTGTCATTACTTGAGTTGGTGTTATGAGTGATGAAACATTCCTCCCAATATTGATCCTCTAATTTGTTGAAATAGTGGGTGCCCTAGACCCAACTATTATGTGCTTTTGATTACCATATCATGTATAGAGTTAACTATGCATGATTTCATCTTACCATTATAGTGTAGACTTTCCTGCGTCCACTATTGAAATAGTAATGTCCAAAGATAAATTGTCGTATCGAAAGGTTATAGCAGTTCCCAGGCTATAATGAGAACCTCTAGATACTATGACATTAATCTTAAATATATGTTCTATGGTCTAGATACATATTACTAATTGGACATAGTAGATGTCTAACCATAAGGTGCTGGGGGATCATAAGCATTGAGACTTCTTCTCATGAAGTTCGCACTTGGTGATCTCTAGTAGTGAGATCATGAGGATTGACCCGCCAATAGGAACACCACATGTTTCAGGTGTCATTGGATGTTCCTATCGATGATCATGTGTAATGTTCTCCTGACTTGAGATCATTACCAATGTATGTCATTTGATTGTGTACTTTGATGCAAGATGAAAACCATGGCAATGGATTCGTGGCGAGGTAGTTTGTGTCGGGTGCGTCATTGGTGGCATGACATTGGTTGAATGGTCAAGAAAGGATTTGTCGCTTCCAGGTTATGGAAGTAATATATCTCTGGCCATGTTGATATGTATGGAAGTACCTTTATAAGACCATGGCCATGGCAGTCGAGGGTAAATCCATCCAGTTACATCAACAAACAATAAAGCAAGAAAAGGGCGATGACACGTGAGTACGTCCTGCTTTATGAGATATTACAGACAAAGAGATTATATTACACAATGCGTGTTCGTAGGTTGGTTGTCGCTGCTGTGACAATCATTATTTCTTCAGGGGCCATGATGGGTTGCTAGATCCTGCTCTTGGTCTATGAATACTATTCAAAGTTGTCGAAATAAGGGCCTAGAGGGTCACATACAATAGAGTATTCAAGAATCTGCCCTATTCAGTTGAATAGGAGTATTGGACATATTGGGCCCCACCACAGGGGTCTGGGAATTGTCCAAAGTTAAAAGATCACCAATTCAATAAATAAATTCATATTATTCGAGTTTAGAATAATGAATATTGAATTTATTTATTAAATGTATTTATGAGTTTTAGTAAATACATGATAAATTATTAATTGATGAATATTAAATTGTTCAAGGTTCAATTAATATTTATGGGAGCGACGAGTCGAGTTAATGACTCAATTATTATCATGTAATATATTTTAATATATTACAAGTAAATGATAATAATATTTATGACTCAGTGTAGTAGTCATATATATCATTGATAGTGCGTTAAGTATTCGGGGGCCGGCGAGGCGATATTGGGTATTTTAATTAAGTACTATATATAGAAGAGGAGGGGCTTTTGAAAAATACTATTCATGGATCTTCTCTCTCCTCTTCTCTCTCCCACACTCTAGAGAAAGATGCTCTGGATCCAAGGAGCTCGGATGGAGCTCTCTCTCGGGCATCGCTAGTGAAGCTATGCAGTGATCGTTGGAACGTCGAAGGCATCGTCAGTATTCCGCGCTAGTACCCAGACTACAACGAATGGAGCTCCTACGGATTCCTTGAAGCATGTGTGGACGATCTAGAGGAATTCGACTTCAGATTATTCTAGCAGCAATCACCAAAGACGATCATACGTCATGTGCGGCTTCAGATTTAAACCAGGTATTTTACGGTTTAATTTTGTGCTTAAAACCCTTCACGCGTGGTCCTCGGCTTTGACCGGGCTGCTCTTCACTGACTTTGGAAAGTTCACGTCGAACGAAGGTGATTTTTTTTTTAAAAAACCCACCTGTTTGGGGCTTCCGTTGCATGCCCGGTTCCAAAATCATTTCCATTGAGCCATATTTGATTGTTACAAAGTTCTTTTAAGAATTTGGCATACCTTTGAATTTTCTTAATGACTTCAATATGGGGTATGTTTATCTCCACATAGATGAATGTGTCCAAAACATATTTTTGCATCATCTGTTCAGCCATATTTTTAGTTTGAATAACTCTATTTGGAAAGGGATGGGGTTTAGAAGGAACATCATCATCATTTTTCTTACCTATATCTTTCTCCTTTGGATATTCATCTGCTGGTCTTGAATGTGGCTTCTTTGGAGTTGAGGTGAATCCTAGTGGAATTACAGGTGTAGATGTATTAGTTTTTTGGTTCCCCCTTCTCAATGTTATGGCAATGAAATTCCCCTTAGTATTTTTATTAGGCTGGGGAGGAATATTTATGGAGTTCTTACTTACCATTTCATGGAGGGCGGTGGAAATATGGCTCATTTGTGTCTTCAACTCCCTCAACTTCAAACCTTGACTCTTCATCTCATTCTATTGATTAAGAATAATTTGTTTCAAAATATCACCAATATTATAATCTACCTTTTTTTGATAATTCCCTTGTTGTTAACTTATTGATGCTTGAGCTTCAAATCTCCTTTTGGGTTTTTGGAAACCCTATTGGTAAGGTAGAGGCTGTTGGGCATTTTTTTTTGAAAAGGGGGATTTTTTGTCGTCCAGAGCCATACCGCATGTTTTATTGATACTTCCACAATTGGTTTTATGTTGGATCAAATGAATCATACTTTTTTGAGGATTTGGTTATTGTTACTGCTAATATGTTATCCTAGGGAATACGGCTGCATGATCCTCGTTCTCTTGTAATTGGGGGAAACAATCAGTCAGGTGGTCTATTTTAGTGCACATGCCATGAGGCCTTGTAGAAGAGGGTTGGGATGTCTTTTGTACAAAATAAATCTATCTCACCATAGTGGTAAATTCTTCTAAATTAGTATCAATCAAATTATTTTCATGAGAAGGTGGACTTACCTAATGTACTCTAACATGTGGTGTACCTTGATCGCCAAATTGTTGGGAGTTTATTTTCCATATTGTAAATCAATGAACATGAATATGTAGGTGTTTTTTTCCACCAATGATCCCCTAGCCATGACATTCACTATTCTCCTCTCTATAGGCATGTGGCCTTTATAGAAGTACTGCATGAGTAGTTTCTCACTGATTCGGTGATGTGGGCAACTTGTGCACAACTTCTTGAATCGCTCCTAATACTCATACATTGACTCTGATTGTGATTTCTTAATAACCAAGATATCCTTACATATGGAATTGGTCCTAGATGATGGAAAAAACCTCTGCAATAAATGATGTTTCAAATCAATCCAACATATTACGTCTTCAGGTTGTAAATAATACATCTAGTCTTTTACAGCTCCATCAAGTGAGAGTGGTAATGCTCTTAGTTTTATTTTATCTTCAAATAAATTTCTTGGTTTTAGGGTTGATAAAACCATATTAAATTTTTATAAATTTTTGTTTGGATCCTCAACATATAATCCTTGAAACTTTGGAAGAAGGTGAATTATCATGTATTTCAATTCAAAGTCTGATTCGAGATTTGGGTATGCAATATAATTTGGTTGATAGTTAATATCTGGTACATGAAACTATAAAATAATTATATTAAGTTTATTTCCATTATTTTCATCCATTGGTTCTTGTTTTAGGTTTTTAATAGAAGTTTTTCCAATCTCAGTTTTCCTAGAATGGAGGAATTATCTAACTGGTTGAATGTTGAAACTTCTTGTAGACTGAGACTGTCTGATTCAAGATCGAAGGCTAAGTTCAATATTAGGTTCAAGATCTAAAATTTAATCAGGATTAATTCTTTTAATAAATCAAATAAAAATTAAAATAAGAAAATTGGACCATAATAAAACAAAAATGAGAAGTTTTAGTTTATGGTCCAAAAAAGAAGAAGAAAAAGAAAACAAAAGAAGAAGAAAAATTCAGATGGGGGAAATAAGAAAGAAAGAAGATAATAAGAGAGTAAAATGAAAAATAAATGAAATAAATCTAATTAGTTGATATAATTACTTACCTCCCTAGTAATTATTCTGATTTGAATGGTGCTGTCATGGGTGCTCCCAAAAGAAGTGCGATTTTTGGGTACTTAGGTACGATAGAGTGTTTGATCAAGGTCGTCTCTCAAAGGAGGAAGTAATTTAAAAACTTATTAAAGGTATTTTGAAAATAAAATAAAAGGGAAGAAACAAAATACTTAAAATTATGGGGGGTTTATATTTTTAAATCTATAAAAAGTATATTGGAAGAAGATTGTATTTTTTTTGTTTTTGAAATGTAACTGAGAAAACACAACAAGAAGATGTTTTTTAGAAAATATTTTTAAAAGTAATAATCAATATAAATATAAAACTTCATTTACATATTAATAATTATAATTTAAATTAATATCCACTTAATTATGATCCTATAATTTTTTAACTCTCAAACCCTATGAGAGTTAACTTAACCACACAGATGAAATTAATTAAACCCTAGGCTATCTTCAGAACATGCAATCACATCACCCTGCGTTGATTGATGTTATAAGGATAGTTTATGGTCAGTGGTAAATTAGGGAACATATATACTTTGGAAATTAGTATTAATTGATATTTTGGAGTATATTTTAACTCTACAAATTGATCATGTGTGGTTTTATATTATCAATTAAGGTCGCGCCCTCACAATTCACATAGTTCTCGACCTCACATGTTTTATGTTAATTGTTCAATTGATTGCTTAGTTTCATTTAAATTATAAACTCAATTAATAGATCATATTAATTGGATTAAATTATCTCATTGATTCAAAAAAAAAATGAATGAATAAGGTAAGAGGTAGAACAATTACTGAAAAGAGCTACTCTTCCATGGACGGTGTAGTAATCGTTGAAACGTTTTGCATTTGCAAAGGTAGTGGAAAGGGTATAACCCAATCATGTTTCTACTCTTTATTTCTAGACCAAAGAGGAAGATTAATAGAAGAATAAAATTGAAAATTAAAGAATAAATAGAAGATAAAATAAGAGTTCATTAAAAGAAAAAATATTACAATGAATAAGAGGAAGATAAGAGCATTTTGGAGGAGATCCTAGCTTGATATCATCCCTTCTCCAATGGTGAATTGAATTAGAAAGAAAATAATAAGGAGAATTCATATATACTTTTTTCTGTTATTTAATTATGTATTTTCATTGATTTATTCGATAATGTTCTTGGTATATGATTAGTTTTTCAAGAATGAGGCTTTACAAGATTTAAAGAAAGAAATGAAGGAAAAGAGCAGAATTCACCTATTACATGTCGTGACTTGGCATTACACATCGTGTAATGGGAGTTCAAAGAATGTTACAAGTCATGAGACAAGCTATGAACAAATTTGTAAAGTCAGTAGAGGAAGTAACCATTACACGTCATGAAGTCACGGTACACGACGTGACATCTGTCAAAGCAGTTGAATAAGAAATCCTCATAGGAGGAATTGCTGAGGATTAGTACATGGTGTAAGTCCTCCGTACATAATGTGTAGGTAGTCAAACCTCATAAATCGGGATAGATACATTTTAGGAACATAAAAGACCCAAAAATCATGAATATCTACATGTATCAATGGTACATGATGTGTAACTCTAGTACACACGATGAATGATTTCGCTTATATATACAACACCTCAGCAGAGCATTTCACAACATTCCAAGATGATATTTCTCTTTATTTTTTATTCCCTATAGTTTCCTTCACCCGTATATCCTTTAAACTCAAAATTTATTCATTTTTTACATTTTATTTTAATTTAAGATCCATGGATCATGTTTTCTTCAATGCTTTCAAATTCTCGCTGCATCGATTCCTATCACTCATCGTCAATTTACAATGACATGTGTTAGATCCATTTCCAATAAGCGATCAATTAAAGTATTTATTTATCTTTTGAAAATTCGATTTCATGCTTATTATCATTAAATATCCAAAACCTTACATGATTGTGAATCAATTAAATTTAAATAGCATGTCAAGCATGATCTTCTTTATCTATTTATTTGCATCCCAACCCACCATTAGTAGCTAAACCACTCAGGGGTAGGCATTGAGAGTAGATGTATCTAAAATCATAATAAATATTTAAATCTAATTTTGGAAACCTTAATGTTTTAGTAATCAGGATAAATAATAAAAGTCTACCCAATTCGAGTTGATTTCCCTAACCAATAGATATTAAAATGGAAGACCCTATCCTGATTAAAGTAGACTAGTCTATGATCACTATCCTAGGACACTTTTTTCCCTAGAAGCTAAACTTAATGGACATAGGCTGTTACTATCTCCCAATCATAGAATAGTCACTTCATAGGTATAACTTGGTTACGTGACCAATTTTAACTAGAAACTACTGTTTAATTTGTATCCTAAGACTTAGGACCCTTCCATGATCAATTTTAAGGTCATCCATTCTACAAATAATCAAAATTTATCCCAAACCATCCTTAATAAAACACTTAAACACTAAATTAATTCTAAAGGACTCCTAAAAAAAGGGTTTCAATCTAGTAACCTTCAAGAACCAGCTTCCTCATTATGGGATCAACCCTGCACTTCTACTATACTGTACCCAAGTAGTAAGTAATGTTTGGGACAAAATAAATATAATTTGACCGTAGCTGGAAAACCCAACGATGCATGCGATCACTTAAAATTTTAGTGCCATTGGCGGGGATGAGTTGCTGTTATTTTCAATAACTCTGACATAATACATAGGATTATCTTTCCCTTAACCCATTTCTTTCAAGATGCCCTTACGTCCCCATTTTTCTGCAGAATAGTGCATGTACCAAGGTCCCTTGACTTGTTCAAGGATCCTTGATTTGGACGAACCTCTGACCTTTGATCCCAAGATTAAAAGGTATCTTTTTACCTATCTTCGATCAATAATGGATGAGAAATTGAATCAATAGGGACCCAAACCACCAAATCCTCATCAAGTAATTCTAGGGTAATTACCGATACATAAATAAAATACCATCATGGGTTATGTCTTTCTATCAATACATGGTGCAACCCCAAGTATAGTACATCCCCCTATCCAAATCACACATTCAAGATTAAACTTGGACTCATTCACATGATCCAGAATATGGGATAATTCAGTGGTCTCTAGAGGGAAGACCCACATGAGCACATTGCGAACTTCCTAGAAGTCTATAATACCTTTTGAAACTAGGGAGTATACTCAGACATGATAAGACTATGCATATTCCCATTATCCTTATGAGACAGATCTAAGGACTGGCTCAAAATCCAAGATCCTGAGTCAGTCATGAATTGGGATTATCTTGCCATTTTTTTGGACAAATACTTTCCATAGATCCATACCTAGATTCTTCGAAACGATATCCAAAACTTTTCTCAAGATGATAGAGAATCAACATGGGAAGACTGCACCAAAAAATGAAAAAATACCTTCCAACAAAGACCACAACAACAATTCCAACCCACCCAGCCAAGACCGCAAAAACAACCTCCACCACCTCAAAGAAACCTATAAAACCTCCTAGATATTTTCATACAAAAGTTAGATCAGTGAATAACTACCCAAGATACAAGAATGAAAAAACAAAGAGCTTCTTTGAGGAATCTTAAGATTCAAATGGGTCAAATCTCGAAAACCTTGTTTGATAGATTACCAGGAACCCTACCTGGAAACACTGAGATGTAACCAAGAGAGGAATCCAAGGTAGTAGTACTGAGAAGATGAAAGGTTTTGAACATTCAACAACCAAGTGGTAAAGCTGAAAGGAAATAGGAAGAGCCTAAGAAGAAATCATAATAAGATGGAGAAGTTGATAAAACCATATCCACCACACCTCAAGAAGAAGTACAAGTTGAGAAGAACCAAAAAACTGAAGCAACAAAGGAACAAGTTTATGTTTCCCCACCTCCATAAAAACCACCTCTCCCATTTCCATAGAGAGAAAGACAAGGTAGATAAGAGGCACAATACAATAAGTTCCTATATATGTTCAAGAAACTACACATCAACATACAATTTGCAGAATCCATTTCCTAGATTCTAGTATATGAAAAATTTCTCAAAGATCTACTATCCAAAAAAAGGAAAATAGAAGATATTGGATTAATATCTTTGATCGAGGGATGATATGCAGTTGTCTAGTAGAAAATTACCCAAAAAACGAGAGATCTTGGAAGTTATTCAATTCCTTATGATATAGGAGAATGTAAGTTTGGAAGAGCACTATGTGATCTTGGAGCTAACATTAACTTAATGCTGATGAGTTTTTTCCACAAACTCAGACTCCAAGAACTCAAAACAACTAGAGTAGCACTATAACTAGCCGACCGATCCATAAAATATCCTAGTGGTATTCTAGAAGATGTTTTGGTTAAAGTTGAAAAATTCATATTTCCTACAGACTTTCTAGTTTTGGAAATGGAAGAAGAAGGTGATGTACCTATCATTCTTGGAAGGCCATTACTAGCCATAGGAATGGATTTGATATACATAAATCAAGGATGTTTAATCTTCAGAGTGGGATAAGAATAGGTGGTGTTCAAACTCGTTAAAGCTGCCCAATAATCAGATTATGATCTAGATTATAATTCCATATCTCTCGCCCAAAAGGAAGATGAGTACATGGCCAT
Source organism: Viscum album (assembly GCA_963277665.1). Taxonomy (NCBI): domain Eukaryota; kingdom Viridiplantae; phylum Streptophyta; class Magnoliopsida; order Santalales; family Viscaceae; genus Viscum; species Viscum album. Next base: position 477,594,405 of record OY728130.1, on the reverse strand, counting down.
TGAAGAAGAAAGTGAATATTCAATCTCCTAGAAAGAATAAGAGTATTATTTTGAGAAATTAATATTCATTGAACCACTCACAAGGGAAACCTTTCAACCTTTCATCCCCTCCATCATTAAACCACCCTACCTGAAAGTTAAAATTATACCCAATACACTAAAGTACTCATTTTTAGGAGTTTCATCCTCTATTCCAATAATTATAAATTATAAAAGTTCTCAGGAAAAAAAGATAAATTGGTTGATGTTTTGAAAATACATAAGCAATCAATTTCCTAGGGAGTGGAAGACATCAATGGAATCGATCATACTGAGTGTACTCATATAATCCTTATCAAATAAAGTGCATAGACGAAACGATAACCTCAAAGGTGGATCACACCCCTTATGAAGGAAGTCATCAAAAAGGAAGTGATAGAACTATTGGATACAGGAATAATTTTTCCTATATCAAATAGTGAATGGGTGAGCCCCCTCTAAGTTGTGCTTAATAAAGGAGGGATCATGGTAGAAAGAACTGATGAAAATGAATTGATTTTAACATGCACCATCACTGGATGGAGAGTCTATGTGGATTACAGATGATTGAATTTAGTAACCAAAAATGATCATTTTCCCTTACCTTTCATGGATAAAATTATAGAAAGACCGGGGGGGGGGGCATGAATTCTACCATTTCTTGGATGGATATTCCGGATACAACCAAATTGCAGCTGAACCTGATTATTACCCAAAGACCACATTCACATACCAATTTGGTTCCATTTCTTAAAGAAGAATTTCATTAGGAATGTTCAATTATCCAACAATATTTCAGAGATGCATGACACATATCTTCCATGACATGGATAAAGAGTTCCTATAAATCTTCATGGATGATTTCTCAATCTATGGGAGATCATTTGAAGTCTGTTTAAGCAATCAAGAATTAGTTCTCTAGAATTTTAAATAAAAAATGTCTGGTCCTAAATTGGGAGAAATTCCATTTCATGGTGTGAGGAGGAATAGTCCTTGCTTATAAAATATCCAAGGAAGGCATCAAAGTTTATCCAGATAAAATAAAACCATCAAGGATCTACCAGAACCCTTAACTGTAAAGGGAATCTGAAGTTTTTTGGTCCATGATGAATTTTATAGATGATTCATGAAGGATCTTGCTAAACTGGCCCATCAATTGAAACATATGTTGTCAAAAGATGTTTGTTTCAAATTTACTAAGTACTGAAGGTAAGCTTTCAATATGTTAAAGAGAGATATGATAGCATCACTAGTCATCATTGTACCCAATTGGGAAAAATAATTTAAGTTAATCTACGATGCTAGGGATCTTACTGTTGGTTCTATGTTAGGAAAATGAATTAGAAAAATCTTCTATACCATTTATTATGAAAGACACATGCTAAGTGAATCTCAAGTAAATTACATGACTACAGAGAAATAACTCTTAGCCGTTGTAAATTATTTTGAGAAATTTAATTCATATATGGTTTTGTCTAAGGTGATTGTACACACTGATCGTGCTTCCCTCAGATACTTAATGAGCAAGAAGGATGATAAACCAAGGATAATACATACTCCTGCTACAAGAATTTGATATCATGATCAAGGATACAAAATAGAAAGAGAATTTAATTGTGGATCATTTGTCTAGACTTCCTCTACCCATCATCAAGGAAGATAAGGAGGATGAAATTGAAGTAGATTTCCCTAATGAAACCCTATTTAGTATCAAGGCTCAACCGTGGTTCTCATATATTTCCAATTATCTTGACAGAAGATTTCTACATCAAGACTTATCTTACCAACAATGAAAAATATTTTTTTTTAGATGCCAAACATTACTACTAGGATGAGCCACTATTGTTTAAGCATTGTGTTGATGGCCTATTAAGACACTACATCCACAAATAAGAAACCCACAACGTGATTGAGATGTGTCACACATCACCAACTGGAAAGAATCATGGAAACAATCATACAATAGCCAAAATTCTACAAAGTGGATTTTCTGGACCACACTACACTAAGACATGAGGGATTTTTTCCAAAGATGTGATAGATGATAGAGGATAGGAAATATATTTAAGAGGAATGAGATGCCACATAATCCCATCATAGAAGTTGAAATATTCAAAGTTTGGGGAATATAATTCATGGGACCATTTCCCAAATCACATGGAAAATCCTACATTTTGGTTAGCATTGACTACATCTCAAAATGGGTTGAAGCTAAAGCAACCTCACATGACACAACAAAAGTAGTCATGAACTTTCTAAGGAAGAATGTGTTCGAAAGATTTGGATTTACAAGATTACTCATTAGTGATCAAGGAAAACACTTCAAAAATTTATATATGAGAGGATTTCTAGAAATTTATGGAATCCGATACAATACATGAACTCCCTACCACCCATAAACGAGTGGTCATGAAGAACTGTCAAACATGGAGGTAAATCAGATTTTGGAAAAAACTGTGAATACCAATCGAAGCTATTGGAGCCTAAAACTGGATGATACAATATGGGCATACCAAATTGCCTACAATAAACCCATAGAAACCACACCATTTAGACTGGTTTATGGGAAACCATGTCATCTCCTGTTTGAGCTAGAGCATCGTTCATTTTGGGTAATCAAGAAACTGAATTTTGATTCTGAGAAAGCTGGAGAAGAAAGAATGATGAAATTGACCACTTTGGAAGAAATCAGGAGAGACACATATGAAAATAAAAATGTTTATAAGTAAAATACAAAGAAATTGAATGACCAAAACATTTCTAGGTGTACCTTTGTACCTGGGAATAAGGTCATATTGTTCAATTCAAGATTGAAACTATTCCTTTGTAAGATGAAGTCTCAATGGTCAGGCCCTCGAAGTCACTCAAGTCTTTCATTATGGAACCATTTAGATCTATAGATAAGGTGAACTAACATTTAAAGTGAATGGTAAAATACTGAATATTTTTCAAGAACCCTTCTGGAAAGGCTGTGTCATCAACCTTAAATTCACTTAAGATTTAATGGAGTCAAGCTCTCGACTTAAAAAGAAGAACTGAATGGGAGGAAACCCAGGGTAGGATATCTTATACTAGGATATATTAGGATCATCTTAGGATAGTTTTAGGAAGGCTAGTATCTAAAGGAAATTGAGGAACACAATTTGAGCTAAAACAGTTCAGTACACGTCGTGTACGTGTGGTTCACGTTGTGTACCCTTTTACCCAAAAATCCATTTTAATTTACCTATACATGATGTGAACCACCAGTACAAGCTATGTAATGTGTCAGGTTTGTTTTTAAATATGTAGGTCATGAAACCTATATTCATTACCCACACCCCTCAAAAGACCTGATACCTCACATCCCTTCCTTTTAACCTCTCCAAACCGCACCCCATAAACCCCCTGACCCTTCATCTCCCTTCCCTAATCTCTACCACCCAAAACCCTCCCTTCTATCCTCTATTCCACCACCAAGAACTCCCTAAAACCCACAACCCCTACTCTCTAGCCTCACTAAACCGTACCCCCTGCCTTCATGGCTTGAACAAAAAGACCCCAACCCTCCTCCTACAACTCCTCATCCTCCACCTCCGAAGAACAACTGCCAACCAAGCGCCCCTATGACGCACCTATCAAACCTCATGAACCTCAACCCGAACCTTCTCCTCTAGAAAAGAAATCCTTATACTCCACTTATGAGGACCTAAACATTCATCCCATCCTCTATTTTACCAACCCACAACATCAGGTCAATCTTCTCTGGTTGTAGGCAAAACCCATGCGTACAAACAAGACTCTGGACATGCGCATCCCGACCCGGATGAACATCAATGATGCTGTACCTAACCTTCTAGAAACACTAGACATTGATATAATTCTCAAATTCTACAATGATACCTTATAGGATTTATTTTTGGAGTTTTTATCCACTTTCGAGATGGCTGTTGATAGCCTTCAGTTCCATCTCAGTGGATGAATGCGTGAGTTATCTTTTGCAGAGTTTGGAGTAGGGATTGGTATTTACATAGAGGAGTTTTTCAATTATGAAATTTATCCCTTGATTTAGTTAGATAAACCTCAAGAGGAGTATCAGTGGTTGTGGGATTTGATTACCCGCGACCCCCTCTTACCACATGAGCAACAAATTACCAAATCCACTCAGCCGTGAGGCCCTGAATTCCATATACTTCGATCCATGGTTCATGGATGATTTTCTCAAGAAGAGTCTCATAGTTGTGTCATCCATATGGATATGATCATCCTTGCCACAACCATGGGTGTCCCATTCGTCAACATGGCTTTCCAATTCACCCAGTATTACAAGACACATACCCAGAGGCAGTACGATACTTTGATGGGTGGATATTTCATTACACATATAGAAAGGAACCTTGGAATGTTCGTTGCTTCACTGTACCTCACCTCCTTAGGGCCTATTGAGCTTATCGATATTGTGATGCTGCAAAAGATGAAGATGTTAGTGAGGGAGGATGACACTTACTTTTGGGCACCAGGCATCTAGGAGGCAGCACCGCATGAGCCACCACCACCCGCAACAGCAGCAGTAGACCCACATATTGAGCCATAATCCACCCCCACACATACACCACCAATACCTCCCCCCAAATATACCACCATAACATCCAATCTACCTACACCCACCCTTTCCACCCTGAGTAATCTTTGGTCCACCCAAAAGTGTATCTTGGAGAACCTGTTCCAAATTTCCATTGACCTCCATCTCAACTTCCTAGAGCCTATAGAGTTCACCACACCACCACCAACCACCTCTGCCGCCCCTCCTCTTCTACCATCCCCACATCACCCATCACCCAACCAGATCTACCAGTGGACTTTACTAACCTTGATTCACAATATGAGTATTTAGCAGAGCAGGTCCATAGGGGCAAGGGGCTAACAACTGACTCCACCCTAGAGGCACCCTATATCGATCCAGATGCCAGACCCATGGCCTCCCTACAGATAGGTATCTCTCCACCACCTACCCTAAACCATATACCTAACTCTACGACCTCACTATCTACTATATCTGCCACTCCACCTACTCCTCCTCCTCCTACTATAGATGCTGACCTAGCTGGATAACTTGTATCACCACATGATGGTAGGATGATGCCGAAGGAGATCTTTGGACCAAACGCTTGATCTTTACATTTTATTCTTTTTTGAGATTTGGTAATTTTTTGTGATAATGATGCGATTTTATTTTTTCATTTTTATGAACTCTTTTTGTACTAATTTTTGATATATATATATATATGGGGATTGATTTTTTCATTCCTTTTTGGCTTGATTGTCATGTATTTATTTTTTTATATAAAAATGAGTAGATCCTATGAGTAATATGTGGTTTTAAATGGTCTATTACCCCCATTCATTTTGGAAAAAGGGTACCCCAACATGTCATAGACATCACACATCAACTTCAAGACATTTCCATGGAAATCCATGCACAGCAGCAGCTGCCCAGAGCTGTGATCCCTTTCCCGCCTCATCTCATTCACACTCATGATATGGCACCTGAAGTCATAAATATAACCAAGAGACCTTGATACCTAGAAGACATATCAACCAGTATCTACAAGTAGAAATAAAGAACTTGAGCCGATGGACCCACTGCAGAATATCTTGGTCTATCCATCTGGATGACGACGTTCTGTTAGCAGTTTATGGGAGACAACCCATAGTTGATATTTTTTCTAGATGAATTTGTTATAGTTGTGTCTTTTTCATTTTTATTTGAGTCTCTAATTGAACTTCATTGTAAAAATTTCAAAAAATTAAATAAATACTGGTTACATCTTCTTGTTATCCTATACACCTACCTATCATTCTACTATTACAATGTTTAAACCCGTGGACTAATATTTTATCTAGTTCATGAATTGTTATCTAACCCATTTTTTAGGTGACCCATAATTGGAATACTAATAACCAAATTACCTCATGGCATGACACTATCGAGGGATCTCTTGATTCCCACATTTTTACTATTGTACAATACCATTTCAATTTTTCTAATCTTTACTTGACATAACACTCCCATAAGAATTTCATGGACATTGAAGACACTATATCTCTCTAAGTGTGTGTGTGTGTAGGGGGGGATCCTCATGATTTTAACTGATGATGTGCTTTAATTATTATTTGTTCTCAATTTTTTATGAGACATTTTTCGAAATTATAAGAATGCTTTAAAATTGAAAAACATTATACCCATGAAAATTAAAGTAAAAGTTAAGTTGGAAATTTTAATAATCCATGTTTTTTTCTATATTTAGAGTTTTTATAATCATTACTGAGTTTAGGAATTTGATTTAAATTCAAAATTTTTTGAAATTATGATTAATTGAACCATTACTAAGTTTTATACCCATTATAATTTCCAGTTTCTATTTTATTCTCATTACTCGAGAGAAGTATAAGACTATAATTACATACTCTTTTCTGAGCATATTTCTTGAGTGATACCTGGGACATGTAAACCTATAAAAAATTTCATTGAGAACTTATTGAGGCTATGACTAAACAAGTGAAAATTTAAAATGATTGAGGCAATTTTTGTTAGCCACTTTTTCCTTAGACCCACCTTACATCTTTCCTTCATTTAGCTTGTAGTTTCCTTGAATGAACTTATAGGATGAAGCTATTACAAGCCTATTTTTCCTTCCTACCCTACTCCTAGTATAATGCATGATTCTACTTTTGAACAAGTGTGGGGGGGATTTATTTAGACAACATGGGATGATCCTATTTATAAAGATTCATTGTGTACTCATCAGACTATTGTGTTGTGATCCATATCTAATTTTTAACATTTCAATTTTATTCTATTCCTTTTCAAAATACAAAATAAAATAAAAACAGACTTTGGATGTGTACTAGGAAGATCAAAAATAACTATTTCTATACTGATGAATCCCTTGAAGAATCATATGTGGTTAGGGGATGGATTTGAGATCAGGCATGGGCATAATTTTCAAAAAATAGAAATACAAAATAAAAATGAAAGGAATATAATACTCATTTTATAATTACTTCATATATATGGATCCAACTGGAGATGCTGAAGTGTGGAATTTATTACCTGGAAAGAAGAATTTTATTACACTTATCTTGACCTTTATTAATTATGCTTCAGATCTTAACCTCATTTTTATCTTGATTTTCACTTTTTACCCACCTACCCACAGCCTCAGAGTTATCACAACCTTACTGTTTAATCCCTCATGATTATTTTTGTACCTATCTTTATAAAGTGGAGATGATATAACAAATTCAAGTCTATGATTAGGACCATGTACTCAACATATGAGTATAAATACAATTTTATTTTACCCTGAGTGATGAGGTAAAATTCATTGTGAGGTAAATTACAAATGGGTATATAATTCAAGGAACAGTTAAAATATTACAATCAAAATATTAGAATTTTTTTAAAGAATTGAGATACGAGGCATGAAAAATTTTCAATGTAGGGATAATTCTAGAAGTTGACCTTTTCTGCTTACACTTAATTTAATTACCTGGACATAATGAATATTTATTGTTTAAAAAAATTCCTTATCTATTTTTTTAAATAATTTTTGAGACCTTCTTTTCTTGAGGATAAACAATTATTCAAGTGTGGGGGGATTGATAATCTAAATTCATATATACTTTTTTCTATCATTTACTTATGGATTTTCATTTATTTATTCAATAATGCTCTTGGTATATGATTATTTTTGTAGTAATGAGGATTTAAATGATTCAAAGAATGAAATTTAGGACAAGATCAGAATTCACCTATTACACATTGTGACTCGGCATTACACATCGTGTAACGGGAGTTCAAAACATGTGACAAGTCATGAGCCAAGCCTTGAACCAAGTCATGAAGTTAGTAGAGGAAGTAGCCAATAAACGTCGTGAAAACTCAGTACACAACGTGACATTATTCAAAGCAGTTGAATGAGAAATCCATGCTGGAGGAATTTTTGAGGACCAGTACACGTTGTGAGTCCTCCGTGCATGGTGTGTATGTAGTCAAACCTCATAAATCGGGCCAGATACGCATTAGTCATGTGAAAGATCCAAAATCCATGGATATCTATGTGGATCAATGGTACATGACATGTAACTATAGAACATCTGTGACCAATTTGTCATATATATACAACACCTAGACAGTGCATTTCACAATATTCCAGGATGGGATTTATCTTTGTTTTTCATTCCCTATGAGTTTCCTTTACACCTCTCTCCTTTAAACTCAAATTTTTTTCATGTTTTACATTTTATTTCAATTCAAGAGTCATGGATCATGTTTTCTTCAATGTTTTCAAATTCCCGCTACATCGATTCCCATTGTTCATCATCAATTTCCAATGAAACATGTTAGATCCATTTCCAATAAAAAATCTATTAAAGTAGTGATTTAGCTTTTTAAAATACAATTGCATGATTATTCTCATTATAAATCCAAACCCTTGAATGATTTTGAATCAATTAAATTCAAATAGCATGTTAATAATTATTTTCTTTATTTCTTTATTTTCATCCCAACCTACCATGAGTAGCTAAACCACTCAGGGGTAGGGATCGAGAGTAGATGTATCTGAACTCATAATTAATATTTAAATATAATTTTGGAAACCTTAATGGTTTAGTAATAAGGATAAATAATAAAAGTATACCCAATTCATGTGAACTTCCTTGACCACAATATATTGAAACAGAAGACCCTATCTTGATTAAAGTAGACTAGGCTACGATCACGAGCCTAGGACACTTTCTACACTAGAAGCTAAAATTAATGCACTTAGGATGTTACTATCTCCTGATTATAGAATAGTCACTTCCTAGGTATAACTAGGTGAATTGACCAAAGGCAACTAGAAACAGCTGTTTAATTTGCATCCTAAGACTTAGGACCTTTCTAAGACCAGTTTTAAAGTCATCCTTTCTCTAGATACTCGAAACTGATCCCAAACCCTCCTTAATTATTTGAAGTCACTTTCAAAAATAGATTTATTAAAACTCCAAAACACTAAATAATTTAAAAAGGACTCCTAAAAAAGTGGTTCAAGCTATTAATCTTCAAGAACCAACTTCTTCCTCATAGGATAAACCCCACACTTCTGTATTATGCTTGAGTTGTATGTAAAGTTTGGGACACAATAAATATAATCTAACCACAGCCCATATGAACCCAATGGCGCATGAAGGCATGTTAGGAAACAACTATTATCTACTCCCAATCCTATATATAACATCGAAACCCATCCAAATTAGAAAAACACACATTTATAGAGTAGAGGGGAGGCTAGGTTACAAGTGGTTTCAAGTGTTAATGGGGAAATTCAGAAAAATATTTCATTCCAACTTTCATCACCTATTTAGCCTTCAAACCTCATAAAACATCTATCATTCTAGAAAGATTATTTGTGATAAATATTTTTCCCGATATTATCTCCAAATTTGGGCCTAATAAAAGCATGCATGAAGAAGTTATGGCCCAAATACTAAAGTGATTTCCAATCTAGCGAGTCTATCCCAACTTTGAATTTATGGACCATTTACTCCAATAAAATGCACGATTTAGCTTAGATGGAAGAATGAAAGTTTTAGACTATTAATTCATTAAAACATTTAAATTTTTTTAATTTCACATAATAAACATAAAAATATTTATGTTCAAAATACTACAATGAAGTGTAAAGAACAAAACTATAATTTTCATCAAATTTTCAAATGAATGATCTAATCCCTAATATTTTATAAATGAACATATTTTACACAATGTGAAGAAATTATATCATTTATTATCAACAAAATATTCAATAAAATTGTTATTTATCAATATAATAACACCCGTACTGCTACATGGGAAACCCCGTACTCAATGGTATACATAAAAAAAGCAGTACTGCCCATTGATAACTAATTGCCATCACTTTATATTTCCATCTGTGATCAGCTATCCAAATATGTGCAACCCAGAAATGATTGGATGAATTAGAGAAATTGAATGATAAAATATTTCATACCTTTCATCACTTTGAGGTCTTTCTAAATTGGATAGTGTGAGCTTTTTACAAGAAGGTCCGCCTCCGCTAATTCCTCTAAGGAGAATTTGTATTGTTCCTCAGAACTCCAATTATACTAGGAAGGAATCCTCCAAAACTTGAATCGAAGTGGGAAGGAACTTACTCCATACATAAGGTCCATTATAACGGATCATAGTACTTGATCTAAATGGATGGATAGATCATTACGATGCTAACCAATTCAAGGATCCTGAATAAATACTTCATGTAATCACACAGAGCATGTCCCATTTGCAAGAAGTTAAATTTCATAGTGGTTATTTATCGAAATAACTTAAAAGTAATGACATAATGTCCATGCCACATGATGTTAAACTACATGGAATCATATTCATTATCAAATGATGATAAACTTCATGACATAAGGTCTGAGTCATATTACTTAAAATTGTAAGACACTATTATTCCTCACCACATGACATTAAACTGCATGTTTAATTCCCCTCTCATTTGATGTTAAGAAACCCCCAAAGAATCATGAGTTGACACACTTATCAGGGTCCCTTAAAAATGGGCCTCCATATCAGGTGTAAGTCCCAAACATATCCCTCTAAAAACTCAGTGGGTCGAGATGCCCTCCTGGCCAGACATGCAGAAGAAAGGATGGGCCACTCCCACGGATAATCCCCACTTACATTATTTCCACCCCGTAATGGCAATTGGTACACCATTATGGGGATAAGTCCCAACACTATCATGTCCTTATCGCATGACAGTAAAATGAATGATCCTATCCAAAACTACATATGGCTTCATTCTCATTCCAATGAGATACATAGTGACATCTGAGCCTTCTATCATGGGTCCATCCACGATCAAGGAAAAGAAAATCCCCTTCCTTTTCCTTGTGTATGAATCAAATCTACATAGGGAACCCTTCTAGGACATATGGATTGATTACCATTACAGTGGGATGCATAATGATTCCTAAACCTCATGTTTTAGTCCCAACCGTCATCCTAGAAAATATTAAACCCCCTTTCCCCATGTCAAATACTGATTGATGCAGGTAATAATTTTTAAGAACTATGTATGTATTGATTCTTTCAATAAAAAGATTTGTAGTGATTTCTTGACCTTATATCCCGGTCCAACTGCAAAGTTTCTTTCATGTCAGGTGACCTTCATCCTTACCACAATATGTTGAACTACACAACCAATGTCTTAGTCACATGATAATAAACTACATGATCCTATCAAGAAGTACATATGAATTGATTCTCATTCCCATGAGATACGTAGTGACACCCAAATCTCTAATCTTGAGTCCAGCCATAACAAAAGAGACCCCGCTCCCAATGTGAAGACCATAACTACACATGGAACCCTTTAAAAAATACGTATGGATTGATTATCTTTACTATGAGATAAATAGTGACACCCAGATCTCCAATCTCAGGACCAAACACAACATTTCAATTATTTCATGTTGGTTCATCTTTATCCTCACTGCATGAAATTAAAATGCTTGGGATTTTAAGAACCACTTAAATCTTAATTCTCATCCTAATGAGATATGTAACGATGCCTATATCATATATATTATCCCAACTACCATAGAATCTAAATTCACCTACCCTTAACTTGTGTTTACTTTATGATATGGAGGAAACATTTTCTTCTCCTTATTTTCCACATAGAGCATAGCTCACGTGGACTTAGGAATTTGGGAAAAAGGATTCCCTGCATAAATAAGGAATATAAATTCACATTGGGGTTAACATGTTCTTAGATTAAAGATCATAAAAGGAACACTCTATTCCCTCATCACATGATAATAAACTACATGATTTCCTCAAGAACTATGTGTGGCTTGATTCTTATTTTAATGAGGTACATAGTGATGTTAATATCTTCAATCATGGGCCCAGCCATAACACAATCTGGGAAATCCCCCCTCTATCCAATGTACGAGTCAGATCTACATGAGGGTATCCAATACAGGTTCTCACCCTATGCATGAACCTGTATTAAACCCCTCCATTTCCTCTGCACGTGAATTCAATCAGTGTGGTGATCTTTATTTTAAAACAACATGTGGCTTGATTCTTACTCTGAAAAGATACATAGTGATGCCTAGGTCCCATACCCTATCCCAACCTAAATATTCCATTACTCTTCACATTGAACATCCTTACAACATGACGTTAAACTGAATGAATAATGTTCTAACCAAATTACTTTAAACTACATAGTACCCCAAGAACAATGTATGGATTGATTACTGCTATGAAAAGATAAACAGTGATGCCTAGGACTCATGTCTTAGTCCTAGCCATGGGGTAAAGAAGAGCACCCCCTCTCCCATGTACAAACAAAGATATATGCAGGATCTCTTAATTTGGGTCCCCCCCATTAGGGTGGTACTCTAAGAAAACAGAGATGTCCCCCTTCTACATATGAGCTAGATATATGCAATGAAATCTACACTTCCTAGCTAGTATGAGTCCAAACATTTCCTTTTTTCTCAGACATATCCCTTCCACACGTAATAATACTAATCTTGGACACTTTCATATATTCATAATATTTTTCTAGATCCTAATGATAAAATGCCTGATACTTGAGGAATCCTTTTCCCGGTTATGTTGTAACACGTCCTAGATTATTTGAATAAAGTATCCCAAAAAATAGGTTTTCCAGCAAAAGGATTCCACTATTGAATATCCTGTAACACGTCCCAACTATATTTCCATAAATAAGCCCACAAAACGGGTTTTCAATCAGCAGTAACTTCATACTCAGGAGAAACCTCTTTTATCTCCATCAACTTTGATGATATTATATTGAAACCCATGATTTGAATTTATTATAGGGTAATCTCCTGCATACTTGTCCATTATCCTTTCTTCCGATCCAAGAACCCCCAAGACAATGGTTTATGATTTCTTCCCTCATGTCCAAAGTATACCGGAACAACCTTGGTCTGGTAGGCCACATGCAACCATTTATTTCCATGATGTTATAGTACTAGTCGTATAAACTAAAACTATAAGCACCACATTTCCTATGTTGGGTCATATAAATTTATGAAACCTTTCCCCTAATTATTTGGAAATTTTAACTTGAAATGATCCTCCCATAATCAGGTACTTTCTTTCTACAAAAAAAACTCTGTGCTGGGGGATTCCAAATATCCATAAACTTCCATGGACTTTTAGCAATATAATATAGAAATTTATGAGAACTTATTTACCTAAATGTGTTGTAACACACCCTATATGGATTTACATAAAGTAACCCACAAAATAGGTTTTCCAGCCAAATTATTCCACTATTGAATATACTGTAACACACCCCAGATGGATTTGCATAAAATATCCCAAAAAATGGTTTTGTCAATCAATGGTAACTTTTTACTCAGGAGAGACCTCCTCTATCACCATAATCCCTCTTTACCCATACCACTTTTTGGATTAGGAAATCCATAGATTATTGATTGCATATTTCTCCTCTCACATCTGAATATGGAAAGAAATTTCCAGATAGATTACCAAGAATAATAGAATCATTAATCTTTCAGTCAAAGCTAAATACCTTAAATTTTGGCCTCTATTTTCCATGATATATGAATTTAAACTACATAGTCTAATGTCCTTACTATATGGATTTAAAATAAAAAGACTAGTGTCCTTATTGTATATATTTAAACTACATATCCTAATGTCCTTGCTATATGACTTTAAACTGCATACCCTAATGTCTTTACTGTATGAATTTAAAATGAATATCCAAATGTCCTTATTGTATGACTCTAAACATAATAAAACAATGTAATTTCCATAATATGTTAAACTACATGATCAACATCCTAGCCACAAGACGTTAAACTCTTCAACAAATTCCTTATCGTAAGATGTTAAACTACACGATTAATATCCTGGTCGCATGATATTAAACTTCACTATGCTTTAACCCTTGTTAGGAAGGGGACTTCCCCCTATAATCTGTAATCTAACAAAATGTACCCTCCTTCCCACAAGCCAAATTCTTGTAGGAGAAGTTTCCCATTCAAGTTCAATGCCAATACAAATTCTATATTCATTTTCATACATTTCCCTTAGAAAAAACTACCTATTGTGGTCTTGAGAAATCCAAATCTCAATAAAATACCTTCGGACCCCAGTAATAAAATTTCAGAATTTTTAAGAACTCCATTATCTGACTATCTGTAATATACCATAGTTGGATTTTCATAATGTATCCCACAAAATAGGTTTTTCATACCAAGTATGCTGCTATTAGCTATGTAGTAGCATACCCCAGTTGGATTTTCATAAATCAGCTCACAAAATAGTTTTTTCAATTAGCGGTAACTTCATCCTTCGGAGAGAGATCCTCTATTCTTGAATATCATGTTTTAGATCCAAAAACCATGAAATAATGGATTAAAATTTCCCTTGGAGGAATCTGGAAGATATCATAACATTATTATCCTTTAAACTATGTTTGGACCATTATTTTAAAATCTATGGTCAAAGCTTTTTGACCTAAAACACTAGTATCACTAGTCTGACTTGCATGACTTTAAACTTCCCATAAAAAAAGACATATCCCTCCCCAGTTTGATAATCCACAAAGGGAACTCTAGATAAAAGTTAAGTCTCATCTCTCTAGACCTATAGTTCATGTGGTTTAGACAAAAATAGAGCAATAAAAAGAAATAGGCACAAAAAATGTTAGGTTGAAAAATCAAATAGGGGGACCTAAGAAAAATCCAAATCTAACCCAATGAGTCTTCCCTATCCTAGAATTAGGAAAAAAATTGGGCGATGACACAAAAGACAAAAAGTTTTTAGGGATGTCGATATGACCCTAGCAATAGTAAAACTATACTCACTAGGCCCCATGAATTAGCCAAAAATTAGGGCATCCTTCCATAGTTGAGATAGATCCAAAGTACACCAAATTATTTTTGAATGAGTCAAATTTACCTACAATTACCTTAGAACTAGATTCTTTTCATTCATAATGAATATCATTTTAAGATTGGGGATGTTTTGTTGACACTAGAAAATGTGTTTCATACACTTTACCACATAATTCATGATGTGAGCCTCACTTAGACAACAAATGTCGAGTTTGAGTAGAGATGTGTCACCAAGTAAGAAGAATATGTAGGTTGGATTTACATGTGCCACAAGACTACTCCAAAATGAGGGATATGTGGAAAGAACCCCCTCTAGGAGTAGGACATGAATTTGTAAGATCGATGATAAAAAGGTTCTGATGCATTAAAATGATATTTACGCATATCATTCAATAAAATTTGGTGAATTCACCATACGAAGAAGCATATATCTATTTTAAATCATCAATTTGATTGGTTTTAGATTCCAAAATAACTCACAGATCAAAAGTTATGGCTCTCGGAAGTTGGAAAAATTTTGTAAAGGAATTTGCGTCACTGCGTAGGCTATTCGTATAGGGTCCCTGCACATCAAGCCTGTGCAGACAGCCTATACATCAGACCTATGAATATAGACATCACATCAAACTAGTGTAGACAACCTACACATTAGCCCTATGTAGACAACCTTCTCATCAGTCCTACATGGACAGCCCACACATCAGCCTGCGTGACAACCTACATATCAGCCTGCTTGATAGCTTGCATATTATCCTGCGTGGTAGACCATTGGATCTTCCAAGCCTCCACCCTATTAAATCCACTGATCAGTCCCTCTTCTAAGCCACCCATGGTAGGGAATATTCTTATTTGGATCAATTTACTGAAAGAGACCAAATTGAAACCTCCACTGAAGCCTCTGAACCTGCAAAACCATGAAGAGGAGAACACCAGCGTGTCTCCCATTTGGATTTTCACTCCTATGGTTATAGGTTTCCTACACTTGTTCCACATTATGGTTAGGGTCCTTGAGGTGCATGTGTATTTTAATTCCTATATTCATGAGAACCCCAAACCTAGGGACAGTGTTAGGGAATTCCCGGTCTTAGATACCAGGGTTAGAACCATGTCCCACCCTTGCCATCTCTAAGATACGAAGACTCTAATTATAGGAAGGAAGGGTGAGGATCACACTTTCATTTCCATTTTACATGGAATGAAATCCTAATCTCATACTATAGAACTAATTTTAGGGAATCCCTCTTGGAGTAATCCATAATCCTTTATTGCAATAGGTTTCACTCCTAATCCACCTCACCCTCCTAGATACCAGGCCAGAGAGGGGATGGGCACCAGAGTCCCCTCCTCACTCCCATAGGCCAATCCTATACCATAAATATAGGAGGATATTTGTGTGGTTTTCCAGATCTTTAACTTACCCTTGTCAATAAAATTCAATCATGAATCATCCTGATTAATGTGGACACAAAGGATAGCCACAATAACGACATCCAAAAATTTGGATGCATGTTTTGGTAGAGAGAATTATTTCAAATATTAATTTCCTTCCTTTAGAGTTCCCCTATAGGTGTGGGTCCTCAAAGAAATGTATCCAACCTCAAGGAAAAGCATATTGTGTGGTTTCTCAGATATTTCTCTCCCTCTTGTTTCTCACACCGATCATGAATCACATGGGCTTAGAGGTTGTTGGTGGTCATGACATCCACATGATCCCAATCCTTTTGGACATCCTTACAAGTGTAATCCCTAACCAAATCTGGGCCTCCTACATGGTATAATCCCCAAAATTTCATTAACATGGGAATCATTCCAAGTATAAGCCCCAACCATATATAGGCCTCCTACTTGGTATAATCCCCAATCTTTCACCAACATGGGAATCATTACAAGTGTAAGCCCAACCAAATTAAAGCCTCCTACTTGGTATAATCCCAAACCTTTCACTAAAATGGGCATCCTTATTAGGAGTAATCCCTAATAATAACCCCATTCACCCGGGAATCCACCTTAGTAGTAAGCCCCAAACCTAACCTCCCAATAACCATGAGTCAAGCCACTTCTCATGGCTCTAAACTCATTCATCAGGGAATCCTCTCCATGAATAAGCCTTAACTTAATCCTCTAAAAGGGCCACACTTCCCTACAAGACAAAACCTTTACAGGGTCTCCATAGACATGATCCCTAAAATTAAACTACATGGGCTTTAATTCCCATCCAAATGGGATAAATAAGAATCCTCTATGTGGTTCAAACCCAACACCCCAAATCAGCCCTGTTCTCTCTTGGTCACATTCCCAGAAGAGTCTAATTTGACCTAGAATTCCTATCCCTTATAGGTTCCCTAGTATGATTTAACATAAGTCCCACAAAAAAGTTTGACTAAGCACATTTTGCCTAAAAATCCTTGCCACATGATTTTAAGTTGTATGGTTAGGTCCTTATCACATGACCTTAAAAGGTATAATGTACCCCATTAAGAGGCACCAAACTATGTGGGTTCTAATTCCTTTCACAAGGATATGTAGGAATTCCATCCATGTGTTTGATCCCAACATCAAAACAAATCCCATATCCCTGGATGACAACACACTCGAAGGAGACCTACTGTGTGGATAGAAAATCAAAAGCATCATGGTAACGACTAAAGAATCTCTAGTTAGTACATAATGGGATACCATTGATATAGAACCTTATATATATATATATATATATATATATATATCATCGCTGATGAAGAACCTTAGATACATACAAATGATTATAATTTCCATATATGTTAATAATTGATTTTTAATTCAAGGGTGACCCACACCATGCTTGGGAATTAATAAAGGATTCAAAAACATATATTAAATCTATATGAGAGTCCCAAAGTGGGAAATAATTTTCCCCCAAAGGGTGTGATTTTACTAACTTCCCATCCTCTCTACCAATGTGAATTCTTAAGCATCATTGTCCAAATCTCCCAATAAAAAACTGACTTTGGAAAGAAGGTTCCCATGGATAAAGAACCCTTGGGTGTTTCTGATTCCATGAAAAAACTAATTAGAAACCATTAAAAAATAGTGAACCTGACGTGAATGATTTTACAAGACTCAAATCCCCCATAATCGACCATCAGGAGAACATAAAAATCTTCATCAGAAACAAACATGAAGTATCGTTTTGTGATAATAAAAAGCAACACAAGATGATTGGTATCACTATGATATCACCCAAAGTATTATTAACAACATTTTGAGATTAAGTAGAATCCATGGATCACTGATAAAGGGATTCTATAATTTTTTACTCATATAAAAATGATGGTGCAACCCAAACAATTTTTAGATGATCAACTTATTCTTTTTAGAAAGTACTCAAGATTTAGGTAATTTCATTCTATTAAATTAATTATAAATTTAACATAAAAGATCCTCCCTCTTGGTTTTGGGATTACTTTTTCTTATTCCTTAGATATAATCATGATACATCCCATTATTCATCACTTTATCATGGTTTATTAATTGAAAATGATGAAAAATCATCATTGGGCATGGGATAGAAAGGCTTTCACTACTCCCAAAACCTACAAGTGGTATTAGAGTGATCAAATTTAAATTTATAATTATTTAAATTTTTATTGATTGATATCATAATTATTTTGTTATTTTTTCATTTTAATTATCATTTTTAATCCATAAAGATGATATAACATGTTCATTTACTATCATATGAACTAGAACATGTTAAGAACAAGTGGAAGACTCATGGAGATCCCACATGGAGGTGTTAGATATTCTGTTCAAAAAAAAGGATACTATTTGGAGTATAACTTAGAGGTACACACCATGTATCAAGGTTTACCTCAATAGGATGAGCCATTCTAATCACGATATGTCATTTAGTAATGAAACATGATGAAATTATATATCTTATGTTGACTGGGCTAGGGTTTCACATGGTTTCCTAGGTTATATTTGGTGTAATGAATGTACACATAATGTAAATCCCATATGAAATAGCTACCATTTGATTAATACACACAATGTGTAATAAATTCTCATGCCATGTGTTTAATGCAAGCTAAATAACATAGAGCCAACTATGTTACACAATGTATAGCTGGCATACACATCATGTAATGTAGTATTATCCCATATAGATTACACTCCATTTCCCTATACATGTAATGTGGGATTAGCATAAATTATTTACATGTTTTGTAGTCAGTGTATGCACCGTGTAGTCGGTGTACACGCTGTGTAACTCATAACCATTTACACAGATCATACACTAAGACAACCTATACACCACATGTAATAAAATACATGGAATAAAATTAATTAAGTCATTATAACCATACAAAATAGTGTTTATCTAGTGTATACATCATGTGGAAGGATTTTATAGAATTAATAAATGCCTAATTAATTTCATGTAAATTTTGGACCTACACATCGTGTGGTGGTCATACACGCAATGTACATTAAATGAACATTTAAAGCAGTACACACCACATCAGTTATACACATGTTTACACTTCATGTAACTATGTGACATGTCATGTATGATACATGTCTTGTAAATACATTTTACATGACAAAAAAGGACCTCCATTGTTTATATGTGTACACATTGTGTTGACTCTTAGTACACACCGTGTATAAAAGTAATTTTAAATAAAATCAATTTCTTTGATTTATTTAAATTACCATGTATGGATATCTTATGCATCGTAAGGATTTCTTGGATTAACAATTAATATAAATAATTTATTAATTAATAAGAATATTAATTATTAATTCTATAGAAATTTATATGAATTAATCGAGAAATTAGAAATTTATTCTATCTTGTATGAATGTGATGATATTGTAGGTATGTGACTAATCAAAAGTTTGGATCGAACAATGCATGTGTTGTATTTCTATTTAATTTAATATAATTTTATGCACTTTTATATGTAATAAATATTTATTAAATTAAATATGATGTCTTTCGATTCATTCCTTCCAATTTATTATATAAGATCTATGTGTCTATGATTTATTTTATTTCTCTCATACCCCTGGTTTCCCTCACATTCATGTTAATAAAATATGTAAATGATAGAGCTCTAAGGAGTGGAGTTAGTTTAGAACCTTATCTGAGGTGAAATTAACTAAGAAGATACAAAAATTGATGGTATAATGTTGCAACTTGATCCAAGTCTAACTCAAAGGAGTTATTCCCCCATGGTCATAGGTTTATTTATTGTTCACTAAATAAATCAACCATTAGAAATACCATGATCAAGTCATTTTATTTATTTTATTTTTTTTCTGATGCATGGTTAATTTTTATGGGTGCTTTATCATGATCACATAAATAAATCAATTAATAAGCATGTAAGATAAAATTAAAATAAATGGATTATACGTAAATGTTTTATTGAAACATATTTAATTAATTATAAAATACATATAATATTAACAAGGAATTTAAAAGGCTAAAATAATAAATTTTACACATAATAAAAAGACCCATGAATAGAATATTAAATTAGAATACACCTTTCGTTATCCAAGTTAAGATCGAACCATAGTTAAATTATCATTTCAGACCTTTTTTGGGGAAATTTTATTTATTGGAAAGTATAAAAAATATGGTGGTTGAATTAACTAAACGTTTTTTGAATTTAATAGACTTTTTTCTATTCAATAATTTTTTTGAGGAAAATGTTGAGGAAATCCTAGTCATGATTTCAGGATTGGGGGGTCTACTTAATAGATCAAGGAGCTAAAAACTATTAGTTAACAGGATCACCTATCAAAATTCCTTCATATAATTTTCATAGACTCTATATGGGTTATGAGAAGAGAAATATGGATCCTTGTCACTATAATCTCCATGTAAAAAAGACAAACTGAGTCCAATGGTGGAGACTATTGGGACTTGAAGAAATAGTGTGATAATAATAAAAGTAATTAAAATTATTTCAACTCATATATTTCAGTAATTAAGAATAAAGTATTAAATAGTTTCTTTTATATTATTAAAGATAATGGATAGTTTTTTTACCATAATTTCACTGTGATCATTTCTAGAAAAACACCACGTCCTCACTAACACAAACTTCAAAGAGTGATACTATCGTTTATGCACTTCACTATTACGAGAAGGTTTATATCATGTGATGGAGTACCTTATTATCGATAAACCACCTTATAGAGAAATCAAAGGTGTAAAGGAATCCTACCAGAGATTTATGGAGGATTCTTATTACGTCCATTGCATTATACTATTAGTTATGTTAGGAGAGATAATATTTCAAAAATATGTACATGGAATCTTATACCATGTTATACCATCTCCTATAATTTTTGAATGAGATGGAAAGGGTAAGGATAAATAATATTTTTACTACACTATACCATTATAAACTAGAATAGGGGTTCTTAGCTAGTGATCATGACTTCAAAATGCTAGAGTATATTAACCAGTTAGCAAAGACCAGATTCCATTTTGATAAGAAATTATCCATTAATCTCATATTATCACCCTTAATACTTAATTTTTATATATTCATCAAGGATTATTGGATGAACTATATGGATAGATCACTTAGGATTTTTTTATCTATAGTTCACTAGATGTATAAGAATTGGTGGGAATAGGGTTCTCTACTCATTATGATGAACAAAATGAAAGGCCAAGTTGAAATTAACAAGCTTGATCTAAAGAAAATAGTGTCTATAAAATTTAATTCAAAGAGAAAAAGGATTTAAATGGAGATAAATTAAAAGGAGTCTATCTACTTCTCACCTAGAAAGAAAGGGAATTGGAAGAAGAATTCTAATGAATTGAAGAAGAAATAATTATCAATTTCCACTTTAGGTATCATCATTACATGTAATATCACATTAATACTTCTAGGGTATATGTTATCACATATATTTATTTAAAATATAGGATCTAAATATGTATAGAAATATTAAAAAAAGTTTAATGAACTGACCAAAGATTCCTTCTAAAAATGGCTCATAAACTGATTCACCACAAACCTGAAGGGCATTCTCGATCCCCATGACCTGACAACTAGCACTCAAGGATAAAAAAACAACAAGAGGGAATAATTTTAACCGACATAGAAAAGATAAATGGAATATATATAAAGAGGAAAGAAATAATAAGAAATAAATATATACCATAACCAAAAAAATATCAGCAACGATACACCCTGAAGATAGTCAAAAGATAAAAACCCAAAAAATATGTCCTCAAACAACCAAAATGGACAAAAAATTTGAAAAAATACTCCATGTGATATGTGGGTGACACCCCACCATCTCACGACCATCTACCCATACCCAGATGACTTAAACCTCTTCGCCTCACTATGACAACTTACCTTTTCCTATATTAAAATACCATACAATGTCGACAAATTCCCAAGGGAATTTATATTGTGTGAGCATCACAACCTCAGTAGGATCTCTCACAGGTGTTCTATATCAATCATCTTCACAGCAATCGCAATATACTGAATTTTAATAAAACATGACATTATAATCATTAAAGTAGTTTTATATCAAAATCATGGTAAACAACTTCCCATTTTCCATAGTTTTGAAATAATCCATGTAAAAACATTTTCAAAACATAAATACAAATTTAAAAAATAATTTATATCAAATAAAAAACACCACAAAACCAAATACAATGGATATCAACCCTATGATATCATAGGTATGTCCTAGTTAGGTCACTCGTACCTCAACAATCAAGACAAGACTAGTGCATAATCAAGTCCTAGGACACATGGACTATGGAATAGAGGAACACCCTATGATGATGTCAAGATAAAGTACCTTAGACACATGGCATAGTAAGTAGAGGAACACCCCATGAGTTAACCCCTTGATAGATAAAATGACAAGGCCCTACACTAAACCCACTCCTAGATACCCAAGGATCCCATGTGCTAAAAAATTCAAATCATTTCAAAAAGGGATTTCATATTTTGAAACCATTTACAAAAAACCATTTTCATAAAAAACATGAATTAAAAACCAATTACAAAATACTTTTCACAATCCCTTGAAAAATAACATTCTTTTATCAAATTGAGGGGAAACATCCATCTTTTCTCAAAGATACATTTACGCAAAAAAATAAATCAATCATGCCAATTTATTTAAAAAATAGTTTATAAACCAAAAGAAATTATGTTTTATCCAATATAAGATAGATATGGGACTGTATACCTCAAACTCAAGTCACAGACCAACTGTAATGAGATCTACACACATAAAAAAGAAACACAAAAAAATGAATGAAGGACCTAAAACTAATTATCACATATTAGAATCAAATTACATAAACAAAAGTGCTGACAAAGAGGTTAGACCAACACATACCTCAAGAAACCCACACACTGCACCATAACTAACATAAGGGTCAGACTCTAGGAGACAATGCATGGAGGAAAACTAAAAAGGATTAATAGAATCTCATCCTAGTCATTTGTTTCCAAAAAAATGAATCACACTCTATTGAAAAACCAAGATACCTGAAGTAAATTATAAGATAAGGAAACCCTTACCAAAAGAAGAGTAACCAACCATGCCAGAGATCAACATGCCCAAAAAAATGATCTAGAAGGATTGAAACACCCAAACAAGTCTCGAAGGAACCTAGGGTTGAAAGGAGGAGGATTCATAGTGAATGAACAATATTTAGGTGTGTATCATGATAAAAATACATTGGGAAGGAGGGATTGGCATTATGAATCATGGATATACAATGTGAAAACCCCAGTTTTCATATATGTCGAAAAAGGTGTCACCTTGGGTTAAAAATATCAAGTGAAAATTTTATTATGTGAACCTGATTCACATTATGATTTTTTTGTTCCATGATTTGGGTACATGGATTTGTCTAAGATACAAGTTCATGTCAAGAATCAAATTTATGATGTAAATTTGTCCCATAGATAGTGCCCAAACCATTTTATTATAGAAGACTCCCAAAACTATCTCTCATGATCCCAACCCCAATAAACACACTCTTAAACATCAAATAGAGAATAAATTTTAACCAGGATTTTTCAATCTCACCACCATAGGACTTTTCATCCCCAAAATGTCACATTGAAGAATGATGATTTAGAAAAGGTGAGGCCACTTCTCCCTCACCGACGATTTGTGCTGCCAAGTATTGTGAGAGCCCGATCTGTGCTACCAAAACACTTTGACTAATGTAATAGAATTCTATTGAAAGAATTTAATCTAAGAATAAATAATATCTACTAGTTTAGCCACAATAGAAACATATGTCTCCAAATCAATCTCTTTCCAACTCAAAACATGAGAGATATTATGATGGAACTTATTGAGATGAGATATGCAGAAAACATAATGGATACCTATTAACGGATCTGGTAATTATAACCTATAAGAAACCTGACCATGAAACTTAGTGAGCTAAAATAGTTTAAAATATATTGGAGCTAGTTTACTTTATTTCCCAATCATAAGGTGACCCAACCGAGGATAGACTTTCAAGAAAACCCGTTCACCAATAGAAAATTACAAAAGAAAAAAAATCAACATTACACATATGATTTATTCCATATTTGAGCTATAAAAAAGCATTGAATTATATCTTAAACCCTCACCAAAATCTCTTAAATGAGACTTAGTCCCATAAGAAAGCTCTCACCCACATTTTCCCAAAAAAGAGGTGACCTATGCGGGTGACCATACAAAGCCTCAAAGGGTTCCATTATGAACAATGAATGGAACCTATTATTATAAGAAAACTCATCCAATCCTCAATGGTTGTCCCATGATACACTGAAATATAAAAAATATTAATAGATACAATTATCTATGATTCGAATAATAATCTCTGTATAAACATCCATTTATGGATGGAAAGTTGTACTCAACCAGACCTAAGTCCCCATCATCTCCTAAAGACTCTTCCAGAACCTCAAAGTGAACCTGGGGTCCCTATCTGAGACAATGGTAGAGGGAACCCCATGCAACCACAAAATCTACTGAATTTACAAACTATACTGATCTTTAACTTTGGCTACATCCCTGATCAGAATAAATTGAGATGATTTCATTAACCAATCAATCACCTCACAAATACCATTACTCCCTTAGGGAGTCCATGGTAATAAAAAAAGTCTATAGACACCTCATCCATTTATAAACTGATACCATAATAGGATGAAGTAGACCATAAGGCCTTAGGTTCTCTAAATTTATCTACCAACGGGTGTAACGATGGGAAACATAATTAGAAATGTCATGCTTCATACTCGACTTCCAAAAATACCATCTCATATCATAATACATCATTTTAGTTCTAATGTGAATGGCCCATAAAGAACTATGAAAATCATACAACACTAAATTCATTAAAGATGATGGGACAACAAGATTATCCCTAAATTATAGAATACCATAAGAAGTAAAGACTAACCATAAATGGTATCCCCACAATAAAAGGTTTCCCTAATTTCTATAAACTCATCATCCTACTGTTTAACCTGTATAATAGACTCAAGGAGATTTAATTATAACAAAAAATTGGTTAGATCCATATATAAATCATCCTCCTATAAGTCCAGATGCAACTAAGTGAAGATCCCCATAAGGTTCTACTCTTCCTTCCATTCCAAAACAGATAGTGGTGGAACTTTCCTATTGAGGTAATCCAATATTAAATTATACTTCCCTAGGGTGAAGGTGATGTTGATATGAAACAAATGAATATATTCCACCCACTAAATATACCTTAGATTTAAGTCTTTATGAGAAAAGATATAACTCAGACTCTTATGATCATAAAATACCGCGAACCTCTCCCAAAAAAATAGTGCAACCAATACTAAATTACATGCATATCCATGAAAAGTCTGAGTTATGAGTGGGAAAATTTTTATCATGTGGAAAAAGATGATGAGAACCATACACCAAAATGTGATCATCCTATATAAGCACACAAACCAAACTGGTACTAGAAGTATCACAATATACTACATACCCCATACGAGGCTCAGGTAAGACTAAAATAGGAGATGATGTCAGAAGTTATTTCAACCCATCAAAAGAAATTTTACATTTTTCATATCATGTGAATTTTACCCCTTTATTGGTAAGACTAGTCAAATGTGATTCCAACTTCAATAAATCCTTGATGAAACACTAATAATATCTGACTAGGCCTAGAAAGATCCACATATCAAAGAAGTTTTATAGATCCTACCATGAAAATAAAACCTTTACCTTCTCATGATAAACTGATAGAACACATTCAAAAATCACATACCCCAATAAATTAACTTATTGGATTCAAAAAATTCATTTCAAAAACTTCCCATAAAGATGATTACTCATCGGGATCTTCAAAACCAAATTCACATGGTGCTTATTCTCACATCCAGATCTCAAATAAACTAGGATATCAATCACAAATACCATGAAAAAGGTGTTGAGATACTAATGGAATATCTATTACATCAGATCCATAAAAACTATAAGAGTGTTATTCAGAACAAAATCCATCAAAATATATTCATAATGTCCATAAATTCTCCTAAAAGAAGTCTTCGAGATACCAGACTCATGAAACTAGAGTTAATGATAATCCAACCAAAGATCAATATTTGATAACCACTTTGTCCCCTTTAACTAATCATTCCACATGGGGAATAGGGTACTTATTCTTAACAGTCACCCAATTCAACTTTAGATATTCTATGAACAAATTAAGTGAACCATTAAACTTCTTATCAAAGAGAATGAGGTCTATCCATAGTGAAAAACTAGAGAAAACAAAACCTTTCTCCATCAGATCATTCAATAGGAACTTGAGCTCTTTTAGCACCATAGGTTCTATGTGATAAGAGGGTATAGAAATTGGATGGATACTCGATAAAAAATCCATCCTGAAATCTACCTCCCTCTCTAGAATAAGACTGAAAAATTCATCTATAAAGACATTAGAGAAGTCCCTTACAACCAAGGAAATATCACCAAGATGTGGAACATCATCAAACCCAACTATAACAGTAGAAAAAAAATACAAAGATCTAGGATAGAAGGTCCTATATGACCATACCTCATATCCCACTCTCCCTGAAACACTTGAGAGATCCTATCGACAATAAAGAAAGAGACACATCAATGATAACAATAAATATCATCATAGTGAGAAACTTTTCATTCCATCCTGTTGATAAATTTGAATAAATCAAGAGCAAGAACTAGGAAATCTCAGACTAACTCTATGCCTGCTATCAATAGAGAATAAGACATATATCAAAACCCCTACTCTTTTATCCTTGAAAGAGGTGTTTCAAAATACATTATAAAGGAAATGTTCCCTATTAGATATTATAGTACATCAATAAAATGGGAATATATAAATGAGTGTGGGGAACCTGCATAAAAAAGTAGTTACTATAGAATATGAAGCAAAAATATTACCTCTCACTATCACTAGGCTCATGTAAACCTTTTCCATAAATTCATCCATTGCATGATGGTTCTTCTCCCCTGAGACCTGTGAATGGAGTCCTATGGAATTTGAATTTTCTGACTATGCCACAATGACCTTTAGATCTAAATATCTCTAACTATAATAGGGAATAAACATAGCTTGAAAGAATATATGTAAATAACCTTGGTGAACACAATAATTATAAGTCTTTGGGGTATAGAAAAAGTACGTCAGGTTTATCCTACCTTGACACATTGATAGTAAGTAAGTGGCATGATATTGGATGTCGCTGATGTTATAGAGGAGGATTTCTACGAAGAACCACCTACACCACCTTTATGGTTATTGTTCCACTTAATTTTTCCCTTGTGTGCCATTGAAACTATCACTAGGTGGAAGAGAAGAGGTAGAGTATCCAATATTTTCAACCATATCCATTTCCTTCATTATATACTTATATACTATCTCCACATAAGTGGATAAATTCAACATAAATACCCATGATACCTAGTTGCAATCACTATAGGTAATTCTATGATTTTAGTTGATCATTCATCACCACCTCTAGAGAAAATAGACCATATCTAAAAAATAGTTGGTGTATTTGAACAATGAATGCTTTACATTCTATAAATAGAGGAACTATATATACCTTTCTATCATTAGATACTCTGGGTAGAACTGTTGAAAGAAGAGGGTCTTGAAACCCTTCTAATCTAACCCCACATATCGATTTACCAGTTCTATGGAATCCCACCACCACTTTCTAAGACCCTCGAGTCTGAAAATCATTTAATTTTACTTGATATACTCAAGAGTTTCCAAGAAGTAAAACTCTTAATCAATATTTCCCAGTCAGTTCTCCATCTCTTGGGTCTTATTCACACCCTTAAAGGACAAGGTATTCTCACACAGGAACTCTCAAGATTTATATTTATCTCCCCCAACTCTTGGTTGCACCTCAAAAACTAGGTTATGAAATCATAGTACATTTTTACCCATGGTGTGGACTGCCTATATGATAGCCTCTATAAGATTCTAATCTAAAGGAGGATTCCATTAAGGAGTATTTCTCACTGCACCTTCTTGTGGAACCCATGGAAGATGCAACACCCGATATTTGATTATAGTCAGTGAACAATATATTTTAATAAAACAATAGTATTTCATGTCACAAAAATTATAATTTGATAGGATGAATATCAATTTTAAACTTACTAGGTCGAAATAATCCTAAAATGAGTTTCCTAAACTTTCACTTAGAAATAATCTTTTATGAATAATTGAAAAGGCATTATTTAACTATTCACGCTTTTATTTATAATAATGTGTTATAATATGTATAATTTACCATGTAATGACTATTAATTTGAGTGAAATAAAGATAATATCATTTTTTGTTAAAAGGGATATTTTTTAGAAAACTGTTTTTAAATGAATAATGTCTTTCCAGTATAATTAATTAAAATAATATTTAATTGCAACAACCCCAACTATAGTAACCTAGATTTGGTGGTCTACTTTATTGTAATGGAATAGATATAATGTGTCAAATCCTAAATGGCCGATCAATTTAGTTGTCATGGAGGGATAGATACATACATGATACTCCTTTTATATTGGGAATAAAATATAAAACATATTAATGGAAAATATTTGGCATCCTTGAACTCATTCAAATAATTATTATTCATATTCAGGGGAAAGGAAAAAAATAAGGGTAATCTCAAATTATTAGTAAAAATTATGTACAATGGAAAATATCATGAATCATTAAGGCATAATCAATATGGAAAGCTAATAACTGAAAACACACGAAATTTAATCTATAACTTAAGAACAAAATGAATCCATGGATAATATTAATGAAAATAATGTCATAAAAAATAATAAATGAATTATCAATGAAAAAAATTCTTAATTTTGGATGTCATAATCTCATACATCATGACACATCTATACCTCTATGAATTTTCTCAAAGAAAATTAAAAACCATGGGTAAAAACCTATTTAAATCTAACTTACTGATTCACCTCATGAGACTATCGATGCATTGAGGGGATATATAATTATAGTACCCACCCATCATTGCATGTTAAAATAATTCCTCATATATAAAATGATCTATGTAATTCATGAAAAATATGTCTTATCAACAAATATTCATATTGAGTAAATAATATTGATTTATCAATATTTCCCCAGTAAATCAAATAGATTTCAAAGTAAAGACCTTATATAAAAATTGTATATGGTTTAGGAAATAATCAAATCCATGATAAACATAATATGGATATTTAAGGTAAATTTAATTTCCAATTATCACAAGAAAGTGAATATTTAAAGGGAAAGTTAATGACTATAAAATCAATCAAGAAAGTGAATGTAAATACTTTCCTTGGTCAAATTGATCATAAACCATCCAGATAAATAATAAGGATTGTATTATTACTATATATCCCTATTAGATTATAAGTAAAATAAATTATTTTTTTTCATTTATGAAAAGAAATTCCATAAAAGATCATTAAAAAAATTCTTGAAGAAACTACACTTTTCATTTTGAAATACACATTTATAAAATAAAAATTTCCTGAATATTATTAAAAAAAAATCTTTGAAAAAATCTTTGTAAAAATTTAAATGAAGCTTCAAAATATTGATTGGTCATGATAGCAGGAAATTCCGTCCATGCCAAGCACGTTAAAGTAAAGATCCTTTTCACATTTTTGTAAGAAAAGTCAAAAAGTACCTTGTTTGGAAAATGATAAAAAGATTCATTATAAAATATTTTGTAAAAATATAATCATGGGTAATAAATTAATTTAAAAAATCATAGGAAAATATTAAAAACATTATTAAAAACATTTTTACAAAAAATAGATTTAAAATGAAATGGATTTCCAGCCGAAGAGAGTAATAAAGTTTGATTTTCTTAAAAAAATTTATCAATCATTTTAAGTAACAAAAGAAGAAAATGGTACTATTAATTTAAAAATTAATTAATAACCATATGAAAATAAAATATATTGGTTTTAAGATGGAAATATTAAGTATTCCCCCTAATGGATACTTAAACATAAAAAATCCCAAATAATAATGATATTGTGGAATAAACCCTTACCACTTTGGTAACATTTTAATATTAAAACCCATGAAAGATTAAAAAAATTTAAAAAATAAATAACATGAATATAAATAGATTCATTATATAACATATCAAATGGGTTTTGACACCCCAAAACTTATTTCACATGTAAAAATAATATTAAGGTTTGATTCTGTTTAATTTTCATACTATTCGAACAACACTTGCAAATGAACATAATAATTCCTTTATTCGATGAACACAGAAATGGTTATATTACTCCAACTAACTAAAAATACCTACTAAAAACACTATCAGAGCCACTAGGAGGCCACCTAACGCAACAACAAGACCCAATAAATAGTGAAAATCCTTCGGGTCAGTCAGAACAAAAAACATCACGGTTCGAACCACAATAACTGTATTGAGCATCAGTGGTATAACGAGAACCATTTTTTTTTCACCAAGTTTCATGAATATGGAACACCCAGAAACATGTATTTATAAGAGCCTCAATTATATTGTTTCTATTAGGAGACCATTGAGTTTCTAACGGCTATAATTATATCTGTTGGTCATTATGGTGGTTTAAATTAAAATATCTAAGTATAATTAATTTTCCAAAATTTTTAAGTTATGTATTGAAATTATAAATTTAAAACATATAAACTATTTTGTAAATATTTTGGCTACCTTTAGTAAAATTTCAAAATTAGGTATGTATTTCAAATACCTTTCAAATATTTCAAATGTGTTGAAAAGTGTTTATAAATTTTTTCATTATTGATGTTTAAACCCTGGTTTTAACTAAAACTATGTCTTTGATTTTTTATAATATGAGTATAATATTTTTTTAATGATGTATTAAACGTTTATTTATCACTTTGTGTTTTAAAACTTTATCATTTATAAAACTAAGAGAATTTTTTGTTTTAGGACTTTGTTTAGCTATAATAGGGAATTAATATTTTGAAGAATACCTATATATATATATATATATATATATATATATATATATATGAAAACCTAGTTTTATATTTAACAAAAAATAAATATTTACTTAGCTAAAATATAGGTGAGTACCCCACCTAGCCAAGAGCCACCTTGTGGCAGCCCTCAAAGCCTTGATGGGCTTCTCACACCACCCCCTGGAAATGGCCCAGGGGCGGTGCACATGCAGAGTGTGTGCTATGTCGTGTGCACGGGAAGCATAGCTTGCCCTCAGCGCGTGAAAAGGTGCGTGTATAAGGACTAGAGAATGCCACCGTGTAGGGTGGCATGATGGTGTGGGTGGGCGCAGGAGCGCGCCCACAGAAGAACCTGGTATGGGGCGGTACCTGGAGGTGGGAAGGAGTAATATGATAATTTTCTCAGAGATCCAAGATTGTAAAGGAGCCGTGAAAGCCTCCTCATTTCGACGTAGCATAGCGAAAATCAGCTAGGACCAGATCTAGGCTGTCCGATCATGCCGCACACGATCTGAGCCGCCTGATTAGTTCAGCTTTTGAACCCCCGCGACCGTGAATATCCTTTGCATTTTTGTGTTCCGTTCGATCCCGATGGATCTAATCACGACCGTTCCTTCTTTTTAAATCATCATGTCTTACCATATCCATCGAATAGAGTTATGATATAATCTGGACATCCATCTAATTTTAAAATCCATGGACTCACCTCCACTACTGGATCTTCCCTTGGTTAATCTCCATTGTCCATTTATTTTCTAGGTTTTCTTCCCCATCGCCTTCTTCTTCTTCCTCCGCATTCACTACACCAGTGAGTTTTTTCCCACCTTCTCCATTCAATTTTTTTCCACACCCATGAACAGTTGGTCCCTCCTTTCTCACATCTTCCGCAAGGATGGACCCTCCTTGATCAAATTTTTTAAGCCAAGTAGGCCTCAACTTTTCATTCAAGTGGAATTAAAATATTCTATATAAATCATGTATAATATAGTTTATATATATACAATCCATTTCACCCCTAACCTCTCTGTTGATTTCTCTTCTCAAGCCTCCTTCGAGCCTTCCCAAGCCTCTCCTCCTCATTCAAATCAGGTAAGGGTTCTATGTTTCCTTTCTTTGTTTCGGTTTGGGTTTTTATATATATATACATGCATATATATACACTTGTATATCTATATATGGTTGAGAATAAGACCTACCGTTTCCTTCTATGGTGGCGAGTCCTTAATCCTATATAAAGTTCATAATCCTTTATCATGCAAAGTAATGTGTTTTTTTTTGATATTCTATATAATTTAAAATATACATAAGTATATATATATATATATTTACACATATATCATAAACAAAACTTTTTATATTTAATTGCACGTTTTTGAAATTTATGAACCCTTGTTTTTACTAATGTTCCTAATAATTTAAAACATGTAAGTGTTAATAAATCTCAATGTAAGACCCTTATATATATATATATATAAACTATGTATAATCAGTTATACACATAAATAAATATGTATATCGATGTTACATAAACACATATATGATATGTTTAATAAATAAACCTTTTAAATTTTATAAAATTTAGGGACCCTTGTTAATTAATGTGACTAATATATTAAAGTCATATGGGCGTCATGGGATTTTTGGTATAAAC
This sequence comes from Viscum album, assembly GCA_963277665.1. NCBI lineage: Eukaryota > Viridiplantae > Streptophyta > Magnoliopsida > Santalales > Viscaceae > Viscum > Viscum album. The sequence continues at coordinate 477,561,231 of OY728130.1, read as the reverse complement.
CATTTAATATATAATGTATATTTAGTTATGTGAATATATGTGTATACATATAAACTTTGATCCTCAAATTTATTTAGAATTTTCCATGGATTGCTAAGAAAGAATAAAACATGTTGTTTTCAAAATATGAATGGTTTTTATTTAAAAATACAACTCTTTTTATACACCCTTGTGTATAAATAGACTTACACAACACTCAACCCTAATTTTGGATATTCCAAATATTATACTTTTGATGTGTTTAGTAATTATGGATAATTCATGAGTATAATATTTGGGGTTTTCTACTCTTATATACATATGTATGAATCACTTATTTTCATATATAATAAATGGTATTAGTTATGGTTGAATTTCATGCTTTTCATTTTTAACATTATGTGTACCCTTGTGATATGTCATACATAATCATACCAGTAATAAATGTTTTGGCATCTATATGTTTAATACCCCATATGAAATATTTGGTTTACCTTTAAATTAATTATGCATCCAATCCATGATGAAATTTTAATATGTATTTTATTAATAAGATTTTAGAATTTTGGGATAACATTTTATGTGACAAAATGTGTATTTATTTTTGTGCATTAGTTTTCATCACATATTCTATAATATGATTATCATAATTTCCATTTAATTCCATATCCATGAAGTTGCTAGTTTTGTAATTAACACTTATATACCTGATTCACTAAATATATGTAAATTCTAAAGAACTAAATTAAATTCTTATGACCTTTTATGGATTAAGTATTAAATTATTCAAAGTGGTATGGGACACTTTGAATAATATGAAATGAGAAATTAAATATTCAAATTGGTATGGGACATTTTGAATATACGACCCTATTTGGCATATGAGGAATGTATTAGACTCGGTATAACGGGTTGGGGACTGGTTAATGAAATCCCCTCAATGTATCGATAGTTCTCATGAGACAATCAGGTCATGGCATGAGGCCATTGACATTTCAGGTCTTGAAAAAAGGTCTTGACGGGGTCTAGCTTAACATTTTCCCTCATTTTGTCTATATAATTTAATTAATCAAGTGTGTATTCAACTGTAGAATATGCTTGATTAAGAGATTTATAGAATTTGATTAACCAAGTGTGTATTCAACTGGTGAATATGATTGGTTAAAGAGCTTGTACCTATGAGTATCATAAGAAGTAAATTATATGGTGTATTGTTTATTTATCACATATTATTTATTCAGCACCCAGATATTTATCATCCAGTGTATGTTTTACAGTAGTAAAGGATGAAATTGAAGTTATTATTTTATGCGCAACTCTGAACATGTATTACTCTTAGTTATTAATTTTGTACTTGCATATTCACATGTCATACCCATTAAAGTTAGAATGTCTTTTAATTATTATTCTGGATGAGCATGCTTATAATTGAATCATGTTTACTTGTAACACTGTTAGTATTCCTTGAATTGTGATCTTATAATTCTTAGACAAAATGTTATATTATGATACATGTGTTATAGCATTCCTAAAGAAAATTTTTTATGAATAATTTTAAAGGAATGTTTTCAAAAGGTTTTAATTGGTATATTATTTTATTTTAAAACCCCTTACTGGGCATTCATATGCTCACCCTATGTTTTCAATCCATTTTCTTTTACAAGTTTAGTAGATTTGAGTTCCTATTTTTGGTGACTACTTAATGAAGACATTTTTGTTCCGTTTTGAAGGAATTGTAATAATTGTATTTGATTCTCCAGGACCTAAACCAAAACGATCCTCTCTAGTAGAACATGAGTGTGTGTTTTTAGCTTTCCTTTTTACAATTTTTTTTTACACACCATGTTTTATTTCCGTTCCACACCAGCCTCGGGGCAGTTCGGGGTCGGGGCGTGATAGTTGGTATTCGAGGGATGGTTTAGGAAACCCTGGAAAATTATAACAATACTAAAAACTTGATTATGTGTTACTAAGTAGAATCTTTCATAAAAAATTTCAGACGGTTGATGAATCAAGCCTTCTGTCCCTTCCGACAGAAATATTAGAAACCATAGGGGCCAAGGTATGTTTAGAAGGATATGAAACTTTTGATAACCTTCATTTATCATTCCAACACCTCTATCGTGTATCCAATTCTCCTCGCGTACTCCAACTCCACCAAGGATAAGGCTTCAACTATTTTCTGATGATTAGCACTCAATTCCCGTTCTATGTACAGAAGGGAAAATATTATGAGGGTTTGTTTAGGTGTTTTACCCTAGCTGATAATTTTTCATCTCGATAGGACTTCAAAGAGGCTGCCCTGGAGGGTGACCTCCAAGCATCATAATTGTGTCAAATTTTGACCTACAGTCGTGGAAAAATTATGGACCTTGGAGCCATTGAATACACGACTACCCATTTAAATTGTCGATATCAAGTTCATACTGATGTCACTCAACTTGATACTTGACATGCTTCTCTCACAGTGAATTATGGATTCCCACATGCAGTTTGTAACACCCTAGGTAAATAAAGAGTATGAAATTTTTACATTTATCCATATTTGTGAATAAAATATTAATATAACTTTAAAGGGGCCGCTATTCTCGATGGCGTACCCAACACGCAACAACGAGTTTCTTGGGAATCTGACGTTGCACTCTAATAATAAAATAATATTATTTTAAATGGTAGTTAATGCCTAGCTGTTGTGATGGCGGGAATGAATAGAACTAACTAAAAAATGACTATATATGTTTGTCAAATATTTTTACTTTTTACAATAAATTTTAGAGGATTAAAAATGCGAATGAATCCAATTTTAAGCGTAAACATTCTAATATACTTTAAAAGGTCGATTAACCGCCTTTTGATGGAGAACCTCTTTTAAATCCACTTTGTGACAATTTTATGTGTTATATTTGACAAAATAAAATTCTTCTTTAGAACCGGGACATCAAAATTTACTTTGTGTAAATTTTTGGTATTTTTCTGAAAAAGTTCAATTTTTAATGAATAGTGAAAAATGTTGTATTTTAATTCAAAACCTATTTTAATCTAATTTATTTATATGGTTAGATTATCTTTTGAATTGGTTTTAAAGTGAAATTATAATATATTTTTACCATTTAATCCAATAGTGGTCGTTGGAATTAATTTCACTTTGAAATCGGACTTAAACTAGTGTCAATCTTTTGATACTTTTTGTTTCATAAAAACGCGCTATTTGTTTTGACAGCGGGAATTAATTATTAAATTAATTAATGCAACTTATATGTTTCGAATTTTGTAAAATAGACATCATTTTTGAATTCCGAATATCAAATATATCTTAGGGTGAATTTTTGGTAATTTTCTGAAAAACTTCAATTTTTGATGAATAGTGAAACCACTAAGTGGTACTTATAAAAACTGATTTTCCGTTTAAATGAAATTTTTCCATCTTTGTGTTTTGAATTTCAAAAATCCGACATAAATTGTTGTCATTAATAAGTAAAATGTGGTTCAATGGGATTAAAATAATTTTTTGGTGAATATTAACTTTAAGTTTTTAATCGTGATTAGAGGTAATTAGTGTAGTTTAAGGTAAGGATAGTATTTTAATAAAATGAAATGACCTAGACACATGTCCTACACTCATTGGATGTGTCATGGCCGACCAAGACAATCCATGGTTCAACTAGGGGACCCCATGGAGCCACTTTGGTTGGAAAATGACATAAATAACATTTTATTTAATGTTAAAGTAAAAATGACACAAACATGAGATGTTTTACTAAAACAATTTTTACATGGGGTTATAAAAGTCAGATTTTTGACTATAAATATTCATTGGAAATATAAAAATATTTCCTACATCATAGTATTTTTTTTATAATTTTTAGACATTAAATAAATTAAATTATTTATGACATAATGATGATGCAACGATGACCTCATTATTTAACGATTTAAATAAAATGGAAAGATAATGTAAAATCTAAGACCTACACATGTAAAAAACCTATTGGATGGGTGGATTTAGAACCCTTATCACCTTATCCTCAAAACACATCAATGTGGGACCATTAAAATCCGAAACTCATTCTAAAATAAAGTAACATTTATTTACTTTCCAAGAGTGCCCCTCCTCTCCTCTTATAAAAGGCCCCCACCTATACCTCCTTACACACACTTCCAAAGCCTTTGGATCGGCCAAACCCTGCCCATTTGTTCTCTCCACATCCCTATATAACTCATTGAAGACTCACTTTGTGCAGAAGTCTTCCCAAGGAAGCCTTTGAGCTCAAACCAAAGGGTGTTACCCGATTTTAAGGTAATGTCTTCACTTGAGTCCTGTTGTTTTATTTTGCTTCTCCAACCCACTAAACTCTTTTTATTCATTTATTTTGTAATAAATACAATATATTCAATATACTAGTATGTTTTTATAAGAATTATTCCATCTACACTTACACACACCTTCGTCTAATGGTTAAAGAACATACTGTTTCTATGGTTGGCAATTTTCTGCCTTACGAAACGATGATTGTTCCATATTCTTTTAACACCTTCAAAGGTGGCCATTAAGATGTCACTATATTTATATATTATATAAAATATGTTTATGTTTTACTTAAGCTTCTGTATTTTTCATTTATGGCATATCCTTTATGGTTACCATTATGAGTAAACGCGATGTCTTCATTTTTGGAAGTGCAGACTACCGCCCCCTCAAAGTGATTTGATTCGTTAATGCCATATGTGGGACGTATAAAGGATGTAATTAATGGTATTATATATGATATTATACTGGAATTATAATATACCTTTATATCATTATGATTCCATTCTATAAAATATGAAATAGAAATGAAAGTAGTGTTCATGCGTACGTACGACTTACCGTCTCCATGAACGGTGCATTTCATTTCTTACCCCTAAATGATTATGTAATATTATAAATACATGTATATTCTGGATATATATGATATATATGATACAAAAATCATGAATATCATTCTGTATATAATGAACCTTTTACCACATGAACAACATGTAATTGTAAGAAGTCCACTTTCGACTTAAGAACCAAATGTCGACAAAACAAACATTATTAACTTAAATGATTACATAATGTTTATAACATAGTAATAAGTGATATAGAAGTAATAATTAACTTGAAAAAGGTTCTTAAGAAAGTAGAAATTAACTCAATTTTATTATTCAGTACGTTAAAGAACGATCGAGTCAAGTCGGACCCGAGGTAAGGGATCCTACTCCTCTCTTTCTTTTTAAGTACACTCTTTTATGTCATTCCTTTTAAGCTCATCTTTCTTGTGATTGGGATGTTATTTTATATTACTCTTACTGTAATTTTTATGTTCATATTATGAGAGACCCTATTATCTCTCATCAATCCATTTTGGAAGTTTTGAGTGGCGCCGTTAGGCTGCCGAATTTTCGTAAGAGATCTAACCTCTCTCTTTCTTTTTAAGTACTCTCCTTTATGTCACTTATTTTAAGATCCTCTTTGTTATGTTGGGGGATGTTATTTTATATTCCTATTTCTGTAAACTTTATGTTAATATTATGAGAGACCCTATTTGATCTCATCAATCCATTTTTGTAAGTTTTAAGTGGCGCCGTTAGGCTACCGAGTTTTCGTAAGGGATTTTTCATCTCACTTTTATTCCCGTGAGATTTATGCTACATTTTCCAAAATTTACTTTGAGTGTCGTATCTACTGCCCATTATTTTACTCATTGTGTAATATACTTTGATTTATGAGTATTTACATCAATGTTTTATTGTCCTTCTTTGACGGGGTGCATGTCTCGAAAGATACCCATGTCGGTAAGGGAACCTTTCACCCTCCTCTTTTTAAAAGACTTATTTTGTTATGTCTTTTAATTCACATACTATTATGTTGGGATATGTTCTTATATATCCTTATTTATTTAAATTTTATGTCCATGTGATGAGATACCATTTTTATCTCTCATCAACTCATTTTCTGAATTTTGTAGTGACGCCGTTAGGCTGTCAAATTTTTGCAAGGGAACTTCTTAACCCAAATTTGATTCTTTGGGATAAACTTGTACTCCTTGAATATGTCGTTCTATGAATATGTGTGAATAAACTCTGATTTTTTTACACTTAATATCCACTTATATTTCGTGTATTCATTTGTCACACATAATTATGTAATTTATTTATCCTTAATCCAAGGATACCGTCTTTGTATGGGACTTCGTCTCAATCTCCATTCATTGAGGCATATTGTGTTTTATACACCACTTTCTTTTATACGGTGTATAAACCCCTTTGAATTTTATGTTTATTCAAAAGGAATCTTTTTATATGAAGCATTTACTAAATGACAAAAGGGAATGTTTTTGTCATACATATGCGGCGACAACGACTTCTCCGCCGCCGTGACCATTATTTGAGTTTCGGCTTCATCTACAAGCCATACCTTCTTTTTAAAAGAAAAATAAATACCGTGTTTTACATTTAATTTATTTTGGTATTGAAAATGGTTTTCATAATGTTTTTATATCAATGTGTTTTATTGATATCTTGTGATTGAAAGGTGGAAATGTTATGTTTTCTTTTATGCATGTTTTATGTGATACGATTATGTTATGGTTCTTGGGAATTATTATGAAGACGGGTGGTTCTGTGATAAACTAAGGGCGGGTGAGCCTGATATAGCTCTCCAATGCATTGGGTAACGCGAAGGAGTGAAACATTAAGGTTTATCTGAAGAGATTTAGGGAATATACTGTGGTGGGTATTCCAAACGTAACCAAGAGGGTTACTCCCTACGTAAGAATGTTATGAATGCCTCAAGTTACCTTTTATGTCTTATGATTTCTATGATTTATTCATGATTTGATGAGGTATGTTAAAGTGCCTATCTTTTATGGGTAAATTATGATTTCATTCTTATGTATATATGAACTCATGTTTCCTTTCCATATTTTTATATCCCTTACTGAGATTTTTATGCTCATCCCAAGTTTTTTGAAATGTTTTTCACAGGTCAAGGGAAAGGTACATGATATGATGATAGTGTCAAGTAAGTTTCAAGAAAGAATCCATGTTTTATTTTAAATATGTTTCTGTTGATGGGAAAAAATGAATACTATCTTTATGTAACCACTTTGTTTAAATGTGGAATATAATGAAAGTTTTATGATCTAATTCTCTAAAACTCTAAACCTGAAAAGATCCTCAATGTGTAATCTTGTATTAACTCAAGATTAAGTAAGGTTTAAGGCTAGGGCCTTACACAGTTGATCTATAATGACCAAGCTACATCTGGACCCAGAAGATTGAGGAGTTTGGAACTTCTTTGGGAATTTGTTTGACTGGGAATTGGGGAAATCACCAACACCGGTGAATCCAGTGAAGTGCCATCTTGGAGGACGTTAGAAAATCCATACTAGTGTTGTGAGAGTGAGAGAGTAGTTATGTAAAACCTGTGGTGTTCTGAACCTTGTATAATTGAATAATTTTATATGTTTTGGTACTTTAACATGATTTTAAAAATAAAGTCTCTATTATAATATGTTTATGCCTTGCTAAATAAAACATCTCTTGAAATTTTTAGATGGAAGACATGAGTTTACCAACCAATATCCTATCACTTACTACCAAACTTTTAGAGATTATAATTGTTAAGACATTCACAGAGGAATACCAACCCTATGAAAACTTACGTCTGACCTGCAAACAACGCCATCAGGCATCGAACAGGCCAAACCTCCTACATCTCTATCAAGGAGGAAATTTTGTCTATTACCGTATTTCAAATGCACAATTTGCAGAATATAGGAAGAGAGAGAAGTATCATGAAGCTCTTTTTTTATGTTTCACTTTTGATGATAATTACTGACCTGTAGGTAAGTTTCTAGAAGACTCTTTGGAAAACAATCATCGAGTAGCCTACCTGTTCTAGGTCCCGAGTTTTAGTATGTACGAGGACCTCTACTAAATCAATATTTTCAAGCACAATGTGGTATGAGGTATTTATAGGAAATGAATCCACTCTGAAATCTCCAACCTACATACCTCTTGTTCCTCTCTATGGAAGTATGAGTGCTTTATGCACAAGTTTGAACCTAGATGTCCACAATGTATCTAGACCAAGGAAATTGAGGAGCTGAACACTACCCTAGGAATCCATCTGAGGTCGTCAGCACCCTACCCATGGTGGTGGTTCTAGTGAAGGGATGTTGGAGATGTGTGTGTTTGTTTTTTCTAGTGGTGTTGTGTACGAGTATTTTGGAATTTAGAGGATGCAATTCGTTGAAGGGGGGATAATGTGACACCCCAAAACTTATTTCTCATGTAATAATAATATTATGGTTTGATTTTTTTTTTAATTTTCATACTATCCGAACAAAACTTGAAAATGAACATAATACTTCCTTTATTCGATGAACACTGAAATGGTTACATTTCTCCAACTAACCAAAAATACCTACTAAAAGCCCTATTAGAGTTGCTGGGAGGCCACCTAACACAGCAACGAGACCTGGAAAATAGTAAAAATCCTCCTGCTCAGTCAAAATGAAAAACATAACGGCCAGAACCATGACAGCTGTATTGAGAATTAGTGGTATAACAAGTACCATTTTTTCACCAAGTTGTATTGAATATGGAACACCCAGAAACATGTATTTATAAGGTCCTCAATTCGACTATTTCCCTTAGGATACCATTGAGTTTCTAACAGCTATAATTATATCCGTTAGTCATTTTGGTGGTTTAAATTAAAATATCTAAGTATAATTAGTTTTCCAAAAATATTTAAGTTATGTATTGAAATTATAACTTTAAAACATATAAACTTTTTTGTAAATATTTTATCTAAGTTTAGTAAAATTTCAAAATTAGGTATGTATTTCAAATACATTTCAAATATTTCAAATGTGTTGAAAAGTGTTTATAAATGTTTTCATTATTGATGTTTAAAACCAGGTTTTAACTAAAACTATGTCTTTGATTTTTATAATACGAGTATTATATTTTATTAATGATGTATTAAACATTGATTTATCACATTGTGTTTTAAAACTTTAGCATTTATAAAACTAAGGGAATTTTTTGTTTTAGGACTTTGTTTAGTTATAATAGGGAATTAATATTCTGAATAATACCTATATATATATATATATATATATATATTAAAACCTAGTTTTATATTTAACAAAAATCAAATATTTACTTAGCTAAAATATAGGTGAGTAACCCACCTAGCTGAGGGACACCTTGTGGTGGCCCTCAAAGCCTGGATGGGCTTGTCACACAACCCCTTGGAAATGGACCAGGGGTGGTGTGCATGCAGAGTGCATGCTAAGCCGTGCACACGGGAAGAATAGATTTACCTAAGCATGTGCACTGGTACGTGTGTAAGGAACAGAGCGCTCCACCGTGCGGGGTGACACAGCGGTGTGGGTGGGAACAGGAGCACGCTCACAGAAGTACCCGATACGGGGTGGTACTGGGAGGGGGGAAGGAGTAATTTGGGCATTTTCTCGGAGCTCCAGGATTATAAAGGAGTCGCGAAAGCCTCCTCATTTCGATTTGGGATAGAGAAAATCATCCAAGATCATATCTATACCATCCGATCATGCCGCGCGTGATCTGAGCCTCCCGATCAGTTCGGCTTTCGAACCCCCGCGACCGTGAATATCCTCCATGTTTTTGTGCGCCATCTGACCCTGATGGATCTAATCACGACCGTTCCTTCTTTTTAAATCACCAAATCTTACCGTAGCCATTGGATTGAGTCATGATCTAATCTGTACCATCCATCTCATTTTAAAATCCACACTCGCTTCCACCATTGGATCTTCCCTCAGTTAATCTACACCGTCTGTTTATTTTCTGGTTTTTCTTCCCTGTAGCCTTCTTCTTCTTCCTCTACATGTGCTACACCAATGAGTTTTTTTCCACCTTCTCCTTTCCATTTTTTTTCAACACCCGTGACCGATGGGTCCCTCCTTAATCACATCTTCCACATGGCCGGACCCTCCTCAATCAATTTTTTAAGCCAAGTAGGTATTGTCTTTTCATGTAAGTGTCATTAAAATATTCTATATAAATTATGTATAATATAGTTTATATATACAATCTGTTTCACCCATAACCTCTTGGTTGATTTCTCTTCTCAAGCCTCCTTCTAGCCTTCCCGAGCCTCTCCTCCTCATTCAAATCAGGAAAGGGTTCTATGTTGCCTTGTTTTGTTTCGGTTTGTGTTTATATATATATATATACATATAGATGTATACACTTGTATATCTACATATGTTTGAGCATAAGACCTATATGAGCTGTTTAATAAACAAACCTTTTAAATTTTATAAAATTTAGGGACCCTTTTTAATTAATGTGACTAATATATTAAAGTCATATGGGTATCATAGGATTTTTGGTATAAACCCTTTAATACATAATGTATGTTCAGTTATGTGAATATATGTGTATACATATAAACTTTGATCCTAAATTTTATTTATAATTTTACAAGGATTTCTAAGAAATAATAAAACATGTTGTTTTCAAAATATGAATGGTTTTTATTTAAAAATACAACTCTTTATATACACCCTTATGTATAAACGGACTTACACAAAACTGAACCCTACTTTTGGATATTCCAAATATTATAATTTTTATGCGTTTAGTAATTATAAAGAATTCATGAGTATAATATTTGGGGTTTTATACTCTTATATACACATGTATGAATCAATTATTTTCATATATAATAAATGGTATTAGTTATGGTTGAATTTCATGCTTTTCATTTTTAACATTATGTGTACCATTGTGATTTGTCATACATAGGCATACCAGTAATAAATGTTTGTGCATCTATTTGTTTAATACCCCACATGAAATATTTGGTTTACATTTAAATTAATTATGCATCCAATCCATGATGAATTTCCAATATGTATTTTATAAATAAGATTTTAGAATTTAGGGTTATCATTTCATGTGACAAAACTTGTATTTCTTTTGGTGTATTAGCTGCCATCACATTTTCTATAATCTTCTTATCATACTTTCCATTTCATTCCATATCCATGCAGTTGATAGTTTTATAATTGACACTTATATGACTGATTCACTAAATATATGTAAATTTTAAAGAATGAAATTAAATTCTTATGACCATTTATGGATTAATTATTAAATTATTCAAAGTGGTATGGGACACTTTGGATAATATGAAATGAGAAATTAAATATTCAAAATGGCATGGGACATTTTTAATATACGACACTATTTGGCATGTGAGGAATGTATTAGACTCGGTATAACGGGTTGGGGACTAGTTAATGAAATCCCCTCGATGCATTGATAGTTCTCATGAGACAATAAAGTCATGGAACAAGGCCATTGACATTTCATGTCTTGATATGAGGTCTTGACAGGGTCTGGCATTATACATTCCCTCATTTTGTCTATAGAATTAAATAAATCAAGTGTGTATTCAACTGGAGAATAGGCTTGATTAAGAGATTTATAGAATTTGATTAACCAAGTGTGTATTCAACTGGAGAATATTCTTGGTTAAAGATTCTGTACCTATGAGTATCAGACGAAGTAAATGCTATGGAATATTGTTTATTTAGCACATATTATTTTTTCAGCACCCAGATATTTATCAGCCAGTGTATGTTTCACAGTAGTAAAGGATGAAATTTAAGTTTTTATTTTATGCACAACTATAAACATGTATTACTCTTATTTATTAATTTTTTAATTGAATATTCACATGTCATACCCATTAAAGTTAGAATGTAGTTTTACTTATTATTCTGGATGAGCTTGCTTATAATTGAATCATGTTTCCCTATAACACTGTTAGTATTCCTTGAATTGTGCTCTTATAATTATTAGACAAAATTTTATGTTATGATACATGTGTTATATCATTCCTAAAGAGAATTTTTTATGAATAATTTTAAAGTAATGTTTTCAAAAGGTTTTAATTGGTATATTATGTTATTTTAAAACCCCTTACTTGGAATTTGTATGCCCAACCTATGTTTTCAATCTGTTTTCTTTTACAGGTTTTGTAATGCCCCGACCCCAGTTACCCAGAGTTGGTGCATTATTACATGAAATTGGCATGATACAAGGAATAATTTCCCAAATGACTGATTAGTTTAGTATTATTGGAAACAAGATACATACATAAGTTCAATATTACAACTTGAAAAAAATACAACACAAATTTATTCCATTAGAAACATCCAATCCTTCTAGATTATGCCTGCAAGTCACTCATAACTAACTTCTTCATATACTGGGAAAATGAAACATAAGAAAGGGGTGAGGTCAAATTCTCAGTAAGAGTAAGCAATAGAACAGAAGATAACATAAACATTAGGCATGGTGAATAATTGAAAACACATGTATTTAAAAATAATAAACATGAACACTTTATGATAGGAATATGAGATGAGTAAATAATTCCATAATAAAACATAATCATGGGTATTCTACTAGTCGAATAACTACATGAACCATTAATATTATTTTCATAACGAGGGAATGTATAATGCGGGACATTTTAAAACATTTTGTCAAGGCCTCGGTGAAGACGTCTAAAAATTATTAAGGCCTCGGCCAAAACCATATATCAAAATGAAAAAGGCCTCATCCAATTCCACATCTAATTGTCTCATGAGACCTATCGATGCATAGAGGAGCTATAGCGAGCTCTACCCATCTCTTACTAAGTCCAACACATTCTCATATGAAAAGGCTGAAACATAACATAAGCATTCGTATTAAGACTAGAATACGAAATTTCGATACTTTAGCCATAAACCATGAATGGTATAAAAATAACACATACACAGTAAAACATATAAAAAAACCTTAAATACAATATGGAAGATTTGTATCATAATAAATTAACTTCAAACAAGTGTAAAATGTATCAAAGGATGTTGACATAGATGAAATACAAAATATTTGAGAGAAATACCTCTTTCTATTTTGAAATAATTTAAGAGTCACATAATTATAAAAGAAAACATTTATTTTGAAAATATTCTTATAAGCTTATAATTTAAGCTTCGAAGATGATATAACGGTGGAAAATAGCTGCACCCACCGTATATGTTAAAAAAACTCTTTCCTTAATTTTGTCGAAAAGGTTGTAAAGAAACTTGTTTGGAAAATGACGAAAAGATTAATTTATAAAAATTATATAAGAATTAAAACAAGGGTATAAATGACTTTAACCCATATTCTAGTAAATATTAAAAATGTTTTGAAATAAATTTTCAAGAAACACAGATATGGATGATAAAGAGGTCCCAGTAGATACTCACATGTAAATAACCTTAGATAATAAATAGATTGTGAAATTTAACCCTTACCTTGTACTTTTCCTTGATAAATGATACATTAACCTCCTGTATAATAGTTAAATCATTGATATTAAATTATACAATAACCACATACATAAATATGATATCACATATGATCTTTTAATATTTGTTTGTTAATAATATTTCAGTAGTATCATCATTTCAGGTGTTAACTGATTCATTTTCCTTTATATGCTTGGTTACATAAGTCATTTTTGATATGGATAGGATAAATTTGATTCATATACATAATGATATTAAGTTCTTAAAAATTATTTCTAATCAAAAAATAAAATTTATTCTTGAATGATTACGATGGGAAATGAATCTCATCACGTTCGTGGAGACGATAATCCGTATGTACGCATGAGTGACAATATCATTATATTGATAGTGAAATTGTATGTAATTGGATGGTATATCATATATAAATAATATTTAACATGTTATATTTATTATTTACATCAGTTATTCTCATTATTATACCCATCCAAATAATGAAGTGTTTGAATAACAAACTACACCACGATGTGAAGATGATAATCCGTACGAACACATGTATGGTGACTTGTCATTCATAGGATGGATATAACAATGAATATGGTTGTAAAATATTTATAATAACATCAAAGTATGTATAAGTTACTAGATTTATTATTTTTTGTATGGAAACAACAAAGAAAGAGGAAGTGGAAGAAGAAAAGAACTTTGAAAAAACGTGGTGAAATTATTACATCTTCTTCGGGTGTTTCCTTTTGAGTTGATCAAAAGGGATACTTAAGTTGGATTCTGTTCAAAGTAAGGCCTCTAGGTAGAATTTTGGGTAGTTTAGATGATATTTGGGCAGGGGTTGGTCGTGCCAAAAGGATTTGGAGGTGTGATTTTGAGGGAAGGGGAACTACACTTTTATAAGACAGGTGAGAGTCACTTTAGGAAAAGCTTGAATTATTATTTTATTATACAATCATATTCTATTTATAATGGCTCCAAAATGATTTATTTATAGGATAAGGTAGGTATGGGTATAAAACCTCTCAACCAATAGGTTTTAGAAAGGTTTAGGATACCATATTGACCTTACCTTTTAGATTTAACTCTTAGTTAAATAGTTTAACTTTTACCATGCATTCTTGTATTATTATATCACATGGTTAATAATCTTACTATAAAATAACAAGAGAAACCCAAGTGGTCCATTAATGATATATATATTATTATATAAGTCCTTTGGCCTAAACATAGATTTTTAGGACTATTATATCATTTAATAATATAGTATTTATTTTAAAAACTCATTTATGTCAATTTTGATACTATTTAGTAATTGATTTTTGTGGAAGTCATAACAGCATGATTACTTAGAAAAAAAGTCATAGAATCAACCATAACATGTCATATTAACCTATAAAATTAGTGGAATTTATCAGAAGTCTCAATTTACATTTATTTGGATATTTATCACATCAATTATTTTAACCTTTCATTAAAAAGGTAATTTCTGCATCATCATTGTTTCATAAATAAATTTAATTATTTAATGTCTAAAAATTATAAATAAAATAAATTTATGTAGGAAATATTTTAATATTTATAATGAATATTTATATTAGAATTTGTCTTATGTATAAACCTATATTAAAAATGGTTTAGTTATTAAACTTTGAATTTAACACTTTTAACTCTTGTTTAAATAAAATAATAATAAATGTCCTAATCTAATAAAAGTGGACCAAAAGGATCATATTTTATTCCTAAGGTTTATTTTGGTCTAAAAAAACTTATCAAATAGAATTTTAAAATGTTTTAGGGTAATTTTAAGATCATTTTTACCTTTAATTAACTTATTTACTTTTAACTGTGGTAAATAAAAGTTAAAAGTTACTATTCACCAAAAAATATTTACATCTTATTGAACCAAATTTTACTTAATGATATCAACCATGTCTCTAAGATTTTTGAAATTCAACTCACAGAAGCGGTAAAATTATGTTTTATGCAAATTTATAAATGCTCCTAGAAGGTGGGTAAAGGACGGTAAAAAGTTTAATAAAATTTTATATATCTAATATTATTATAAAATTACTCCAATGAATTATATTGAACATATATATGTATTATGTATCTATTTTTACATAAAATAAATTTAAATAAAATAATTAATTATTTAAATAAAAAGTCGATTTTAAATAATAATAGAGTGTTTTTCACTATTCATAAAAAATTGAAAGTTTTTCAGAAAAATACCAAAAAATCACACTAAGCTAATTTTGATACTCCGAATCCAAAAATGAAGTCCATTTTGAAAAATAAATTTATAAAATTTAAAAAAGTGGGTATTACAATTCATAACAACTAGTTTGATTGGTCAGGGTGTGTTAAAACTCCAAGTTGCGTACAATGCAAGCTATTGCATTATTCAACGGGAAACGTATCATAGATGCTCGAGGTGTTATAGGTTTAGTAGATTTGAGTCCCTCTTTTTGGTTACCTCTTAATGAAGACATTTTTGTTCCATTATGAAGGAATTGTAATAATTGTATATGATTCTCCAGGACCTAAAACAAAATGATCCTCTCTAGTGGAGCATGAGTGTGTGTTTTCAGATTTCCGTTTTACAAAAAAAAATTTACACACCATGTTTTATTTCAGGTCCGCACCGGCCTTGGGGCAGTCCGGGGCCGGGGCATGACATGGGTAGTAGATACACATCATAAAAATAAATAGGTTCATAATACCAAATCTGCATAAGTGGAGTGGAAATTGAGATGAAATCTCTTATAAAGATCATACTACTAAATTGAGTACTAATCAATGAATTTATTATGTATATAAAATTTAAATCAAAATTAAAAAGTTGAAATAAAACATAATGTAATCAAAGTTCATTACACACATAATCCTAGAATGTTAAAGATAATGAAAAATTAATATAACCCAGGAAAAAGAATTTGAGTTATGAAATTCTTTACCACTTGTTAATTTTAAAGTTAAATATCCTTGGATTAAATAATAAAAATTGAAACATAAAATACCATGAATTATTAAGGATTCATGATATTACATGTAAAAGGGTAAGTATATACACCATATAAAAGAAATTGGTGCATAACATTAAAATTTGTCTTAATTAAAGGAAATTGAAACAGAATCCATTACCCTAGTATTACCTTTAGTTGAACATGATTTATGATATTTGTATTTATAATATGATATATTATAATATTACAATACCTTATCACCCATTTGTTAATAATATTTCATTATTACCATTGTTTCAGGTGTTAACTGCTTCATTTTATCATACATGTTTTTTCACAAATGTTCTAGTTATTATGAATAAGATATAAATTCATGATATATAGAATTATATAAATGTTATAAATATCATATTTATTCATTTGGTACATTTCTTAAACCATCCTTGAAAGTTGGACATGTAAAATGAATCGCATTGCTCTGTGGAGATGGTAGACCGTACGTACGCATGAGCGATAATATCAATTCATTAATAGGTGAAATAGTAAGGAAGTTAATGATATATTAATTTTAAATAATTTATATCATTTCATACATATCATATATATCCATTATTTCCATCATTATTTCTATCCATGTGAGTCGATGATGGAAAAAAAATTACATCGGTTCATAAGGCGGTAGTTCTCCATACACACGAGTGATGACTTTGTTTACCCTTTAATGGAGAAGACTATGGATAGATATTATGAAATAAAAATAAAAAAATCTTAGTATATTGTATATAATGGTGTTATTATTTTTAAAATTTTAACACATAATTTCAGGTGTAAAAAAATAAGTAAAATGAAAGAGCTTAGTGAAGACAATAACCTTCGCTTAGAAGAACCTCCTATGGATCTTGTATTAAGGACCCTAGGGCTGGTATTTTGGGAATAAAATAAGTTTTATAATGTAGATAAGGATTTTTGGTAGATATTTTTTTCAGGTGTTGGTTGAGAAAAATGGCTTTAGAGGTGTTAAAAAGTGAGGGGAGGGAGTGCCCTTTTATTATCAACGAGGAGTGACATTTTTGTAAATATGCAAAACTATTTAATAATGGGAAGTCAATCTATACCCAAGTGCCTTAAAAACTAATAAATAATGTAGTGTATTTATTATAAGTTATATATATACCTCCACAATATAAAAATAAACAAGTTTTAAATATGTTATTCCTTATCCTCTAAGTTCACTTACTTTTACCATTTTATTTTTGGCCACGATAATTAGTTTTTTTAACCTAGGTAATTTATCCTTTATGGAAAAAATAAAATGATCCTTATTAGATAATTTGGAACTAATTATTATTAATATGATATATAGTTTATCAAATAAAAATGTTATTTTTTTAGAAAATTAATTTTATTACAACCTCATGTAATGCACAAATCCTCATTTTAACCTTAATCGTGGTAAGAAAATTTTTATGTATTTACTAATCTGTATAAAATAAATTAAGTTGAAATTATTATATAATATTAATTATTATAATTAAAAATATGTAATCCATTTTATAAAATTTAATTCACATAATTGGTAGAATTTAATTTAAAAATAAATCCACAAATTGTGTTGAAAAACAGTTTTTCAAGAAATGCGTTTTCAAGCATATGATGATATTATATTAACTATATGATCAGTAATAATAATTATAGGGATATAAAATAATATATTTAGATATATATTATATAAATTTTATTTATATATTTCCTTATTATTAGTTATTTCAATTAATTAAAATGGAGGAACATTATACATTTCAAAATAGTGTTTAGGAAAATGTGTTTTTAAGCCTAAAAATAAATTTATACCAGAATCAAGTATAAAGATGATTATATAAGGATCTATACTTAAAAATAAACTGTTATAGTTATTTTAAAAATAGAAATTAATTTCTTTTCCCAAATTTATTTTAGGTCTAATGTTTTAGAGAATTAGGAAAAACTCTTATACAATAAACCCATACATTACAAGTGGACTCTTATACCCAGTATCCACTTTTTACACCAAAGTAAACCCTTAAAAATGGTTTCTTTTCATGATGAATCTTCAAAATTTTATTCATAACCTCAACCTTTTCCCTACTCTTCCTTAAACCCCGCGGAAAACATTTTAAATCCTTATATTTTTATTTTAACCCTTATTTAACCCTTTTAACTTTTACCATGATATCATGTAATTTACACTTTAAAGGTTAATATAATTACCATAAAATTACAAAAAAACACTAAATGAGTCATTAACACTATTCATTAATATCAATTTTAACACTATTCATTAATTGACTTTTTAAAAATATCATAACATAAAGACAATAAAATGTAAAATTAATCTAGAAAATTAGTGTATGACATTAATCATTTCATATTATATTTATTTTATTATTTTTAATATCATTTATTTTATATCTCCTTTAATTAAATAATTACTGCATCATCATTATGAAAACCTTTAATTAAATTATTTAGTCTATAAAAATAAAAAATAAATTATCATGATAAATATAAATTTTTAGATTCCAAAATAATATTTATAGTCAAATAGATCCCCTATATAACCCCATATTAAAAATATTTCACTTTTTAAAAACAAAAGTGTGACAAAATTTACTTTTCTTTGAATATAATAATATAAATGTCATACTCTCATCCAAGTGGATTAAAAAGGTCATACATTAGGTCCAATGATTATTTTAGTTTGAATAAACTCATATAATGAATTTTGAACAAGTGTTAGAGTAATTTTATAATATTTATAATTTTATTTTTACCCTTAATTACCCGATTCACCCTTAACCGTGTTAATATTTTTTTTACTAAAGTTACTATTCATATTGTCCAAAAATAAAAGGAAAATATATAAATAATTTGAAAATTATGATTCCAAATATGGAATACGTTTTTGAAAATTTAAAATACCGAAATTGCAAAAATTAATTAAAAATTAATCATATTGACGGAACAAGAGAACATGTTTTTTAAAGTAAACACGTTCAAATATTCATAAAGTTTTTATGTAAAATTTCAATTTTAAATTGATTACAATGAAATTAATTGGATTAAATGATAAAAAATGATCTAATTATACTTTAAAAACACTCAAATTTTTAATTTAAGACTATATAAATTTGATGAAAAACATTTTTTAATTAAAATGTAGTATTTTTTCACTATTCATCAAAAAATGAAACTTATTAAAAAAATATCAAAAATTCAACCAAATTAAATTTTGATACTACTATTTAAAACAATAAGTTTATTTTTTAAAATATAATTTATTAATGTGTAAAAAACTATAATTAAAATAGATGATCCCTCAAAAGGTGGTAAAACTATATTTCTAGAAAAATACTTCTTTTATGCATAAAATTGGATTTGTTATATATCAAGTCTATAAAAAATAGGATTAAATTTAAACATTATATTGAATATATTATATTTTTATTTCATAAATATAATCCGAAATGAATGATTTTTTTTGGTATAAAACACACTTGTGAACATTTAAATACTTTTTCAGAAAAACATTTCCTTTTATTTTAAAAAGGGTTTTACATTTATTTATAATTAATAGTTAAAAGAATAATATATACATGTGTAAACTATATTTTTATAATTAATTTAATACTATTAATTACCTCCATTTTAATGGATTGGTTATAACAGTAACATTTAAATAATAATATTTTGTTGCTCACTTAAGCTCAATGTGGCGTATCATATACGCTATCGAACATAGTGTTTCCTTTTAAAAACTCAGGATGTTACAGATTAAAATATAATTAATTATTTTAAATCAATTTAAATAATACTTGTGTTACTTTTAAATAAAATTCAAATCATAATGATACTTTTAAATTACTTAATTTATTGAAATGAAATGACAATTTCATAAAAAGCTATATTTTTCACTATTCAATAAAAAATTACTCTTTTCATAAAAATACCAAAATTTTACCCTAAGATAATTTTGATATTCTGATTTTAAAGATGATATTATTTTTATAAAATGAAATTTCTAAAAGTGTTATAAATTAATTATAATTCCCAAACATAAAATGCAAAATAAAAACATGTTTGAAGAAAATGTATTTTTAAGAATAAAATGACTTTACTAAAAATTTGAGTGATTATTTACTAATAATTTATCAATAAAATTGTATTGATTAAGAACTATAAATATATATATTTCATAATTTATTTTATCCTATTCATACCTTCCAATTCAATGGCTAGGTTATAATGACTATATCTAAATAATATATTTCACGTGTTGTTTAAGCTTGATGTTGCTTGTCGTATATGCTACCGAACATAATGTTATTCTTTTAAAATATTGGGATGTTACATTCTCCTCACATTCAATAAGATTAATCCTCACAATTTGAACTTAATCTTGGAAATCAAGGGTTTTATATTTGAAAATTTCTTTGTTGAAATCCCACATCGTAAAAAGGGTTAATGAGACTTCTTCTTAAAAGAGGGAATGTGAAATAAAAGTTTTATCTAGAATAACACATAACTATGTTTATAAGTAGGATAAAATTGGTGTGAAGTGAAAATATGGACATAAAATATAATAATAATTAATTATGGAGATTGATAAATATCATTGATCATAATAAAGTGAATGATCAAGAGAAAGACAGGGACTAAAAATCAATAAATCTTTGATGAGTTAAATGATCATTGATTCATCAGATATGAAGGTAATATGATATTTTCTTCAAGAACCTTTTCCTAAATTTAATGAATTATTTTACTATCTAAGAACATAAGTAAATATACTAACTTGATATATTTCTATTTCATAATCATAATTTTATCCTTTGGTTGTACTTTGACCAATTTAGACTTCACCTTTTAATCTAAGGAATGAATATCCAATATAATTTTTTTTATTCCGGAAGCACTAAAATTAAATTTTAATGGATCATAATATCCATAAAAGTGTAAAAATTCTTTCTATCTATCTCTAAATATTTACCAAAACCAAAATGGTTGGCATAAATTATCCAGTATAATACAATAATATATAAATATATAAAATAAAACCCAATATTCAACTTAATATTTATCCATAAAACCATTTAAGTAAAAATAATTTCATATTAACCTGAACATCATATAGTCCTGTGGTTGGAATTTCACCCTTTTCATCCTTCCATTGTGGGTTCAAGCTCTACGACCTCACCAGATGCGACAGTTTGTCACCTGATGTACATGTTGTCCTTTTTATAAAAATATATTAATATATTTATTATAATGATCACAAAAACATGATGAACATTCTAAAAATTAACATAATCATTAAATAAATTTTTAACCATAAGGGTTTTCTATACGACATATTTTTTCTCACAAAACCAAATAATATTAATTATCTATTATTACCTCAACATCAATAATCACGTTAAACCTAAATATTATCAATACATTTAAACTTATGAAGAGAGAATTATTCCTTAAGTGATACTACATGTTAAACCCTAGGGTTACATATACCTCAACCAAATGAAACATATCCCATAATGTCATTAATCACATGAAAATCCCATCACTTAAAACCTCAAAATGGGCATAAAAGACTTTGAAATTATGATTAACCATATAATCATAAACCCATGATGACATCCATAATTATTTATTTAATATTATATAAACAAATACATTCTTACAAAAAAATTAACATAATAATTATATGTTTCATGATTCTTATAATCAAAATACCACTGATAAAAAACACATACAATATAATTATTGAATCATAATACATAAGTACTTCAACCCTCTTACATCAATATAATCCAGTCCTTAGTCTATGATTTAATATTTAAAATAGGGTGTTGACTGAGATAATTATCAGGTTCCCCACATTCAAGAAAACTAATTATAAATGTATTTTTAGGATGAAATTTATTTCTCTCCACTGAACTCCTCACTTTTCCTATGAATTTTTTTTCTCTATTACCTTAGTTTCCACACATAAAACATTTTAATGTTCATTTAAAACATTCTCTTGGGTGTCTCTTTCCACATTTTTGAAATTAAGTAAATTGATCCTTCTTTCCTCCATGGTCTCCACTACTCGATCTCTTAGAAAACTATATCCTTCTCTTATTTAGTGAGTTAGATATTTAGTTAAGGTATATGTTGTTAATCATATATTGGGATAAATGATTAGGAATAATCACAATATCTTTATATCTAGTAATAATCCCATTTTTTTCCCCAAAATCATCACATTTTTTATCACATTTAGTGTTTAAATCATCCCTCCTGGTTCCATCCATTGAATAAAATAAAAAATCATGGTGTGAGACACAATAATCATGATTATGAAAAATCTGTTATAGGATGTCTAAATCATGAAACCTTCTTTTCAATATATGAAACCGTAGGTTTATTAACATTATCTATTAAAATCCTTCACAATGGTTTGTAAAGAAAATGTGAATTATTCAATCCATATCACCCAGGAGTGTCAAACTAGGTGTGTAGTATGGCCCTTTTTTATTCTCTTGGTGATGATCAAGTCAAATCCTGATGCTTTATTTTCAAATTTTTTACCCCTAGGTACAAATTTTCTAGAACCACTTCCACTTTGAATATCTATAAATGGATGTATTTATAGAAAAAACCACATAATCTCTTCCTCTCCAAAACTTTAGGATGTTCTTCTATACTTATCCTCAAAGTCTATCATAGGGTTATGTTCCATAGTCTATGTTTTCGTAAATCTTGTTCCCAAGGTTTCTACTAAACCTAGAACTAATTCAAACTATAACAATCCTAACTCCAATAAACTATAGTCAGTGGTATACTTTATTATAATGGCATAGATATAAGGGGTAAAATACCGAAGGACCAATTAGTTTAGTAGTCTTGGAGAGCCAAATACATACATGATACCCATTTTACATTGGGGATAAAGTATAAAACATAGTAATGGAAAAAAGTCAATATAATTGAAATCATTCATAGAATTCCTCTTCATATATTAGGGAAAGAAAAGAAATAAGGGTGATCTTAAATTCTCAGTAATGGTTAGGTAAATTGGAAGCTATCATGAATCAATAATGAATAATCAATATAGAAAAGGTAAATAACTAAAATCACATGCCATTTAATTAATAACTTGAAAAAAATCTATGGATAATATCAATGAAAATAATCTAATGGAAAATAATAACTGAATTATCAATGAAGGAAATTATTAGTATTTGATGTCATGATCTCAAACATATTTATATATATACCGCTAAGAAATTTCACAACAACAGTTTAAAATTACGGGTAAAAACCCATTTAACGATAGCTTACTAATTAGACTCACGAGGCTATCAATGAATTTAGGGTCTATATAATTCTAAACCCCACCCTTCAATACATGTACAAAGAATTCCTCATATATCTAATGATAAATTTAATTCATAAACAATATACCTTATCAATATATATCCATATTTAGCAAATAATACAAATTTATCAATATTTCCTTAGTCAATGACATAATTTTCAAATTAAACACCATATTTAAAAATGGTATTTAGTTTAGGTAATAATAATATCCATAATATATATAATATGAATATTTAAGAGAAATTTAATGTCCAATGATCACAAGAAAGTGAATATTTCAAGGGATATTTAATTACTACAAAATTAAGCTAGAAAGTGAATATAAAGACCTTCCTTTGTCAAGATAATTATAAAACATCAAGAGAAATAATAAGGATGGAATAATTAAAATATATCCCCAGTGTATTATAGGTAAAATAAAGGGGTTTAGTTATTGATGAATAGAAATACCATAATAAACCATTAAAAACATTCTTGCGGAAACTACCCTTTTCACTTTGAAATCCACTTTAAAAAATAAAATTTCCAGAATATTTGGAAAAAAAAATTATTTGAAAATAACCTTGTAAACATATAAAGGAATATTTAAATTAATTTTTGGTCATGATGGTAGGAAATTCTGTTCATTCCTAGTATCTCAAAGTAAATATTCCTTTCACATTTTTATAAAAAAAGTCAAAAAGTACATTATTTGGAAAATGATTGGAATATTACTTTTAATTTATTTTTTGTAAAAATAAAATAATGTGTAAAAAATGACTTAAAAACCATAGTATAATATTAAAAATATTATTTAAAACATTTTTATAAAATATGGATTTTGAAGAAAAAGGATTTTTGACCGAAGAGAGTAATAAAGTCGGATTTTCTTAAAAACATTTTCTCAATCATTTTAAGTAAAAAATATAGGAAAATGATATTATTATTTTAAAACATCATTAATAAACAAATTATAATAAAATATATTAGATTTAATATGAAAATAGAAAATATTTCTCCCAAAAGAGACATAAACATAAACAATCCCAAATAACAATAAGATTGTGAAATAAACCCTTAATACTTTGGAAACTATTGAATCTTAAAAAAAATGAAGGAATAACATAAAATGAAACATTAAATACCATTAATATGAAGATATTTATGATATAACATATCTAATGTGAAATAGTTACACCTCATAAAAATAAATAGGTTCATAATACCAAATATGTCTCTATAGAGTAGAAATTGAGACAAAATATCTTATAACGATAAAACAATTAGAGTGAGGAATTTTCAATGAATTAACTATGTATATAAAATTTAAATTCTATTTAAAAAAGATTAAATACAACATAATATAATAAAATTTCATTTCAAACATAATATTTTAATATCAAAGACATTAAAAAAGTAATATAACCCAGTGAAATTAAATTGAGTTGTGAAATTCCTTACCACTTGGTAATTTTAAAGTCAAATACCCTTGGATGAAATAATTAAAATTGAAACTTAAAATACCATGATTTATAAATGATTAATTATATTACATATAAGAGGTTCATTATATACATCATATAAAAAAATTGGTGCATAACAATAAAATATGGCTCAATGAAAGAAAATTGAGACTGAATCCCTTACAACACGCCCCCCTTTAGTTGAATGTGCTTTAACCTCATATATAATGTTCTTAAACATATTATTGATTTATAAAAAACCATATTAATATTTATAATATCATATATGATCTTATTATAATACCTTATCACCCATTTGTTAATAATATTTCATTATTACAATTGTTTCGGGTGTTATTTGCTTCACTTTTTCAAGCATATTTTTTCACGAAAGTTCTGATTCTTGAGAAGAGGATATATATATAAATAATATCCAAAATTATATTAATAT
Organism: Viscum album; assembly: GCA_963277665.1. Taxonomy (NCBI): domain Eukaryota; kingdom Viridiplantae; phylum Streptophyta; class Magnoliopsida; order Santalales; family Viscaceae; genus Viscum; species Viscum album. The sequence continues at coordinate 477,535,610 of OY728130.1, read as the reverse complement.
TATATATATATATATATCATATTTATTCATTTTATACATTTTAAAACCTTTATTTAAATTTGGACATGGAAAATGAATCACATCTCTTCATGGAGATGGCAGGCTGTACGTTCGCACAAGCGACGATAACATACCCTTAATGGGTGAAATGATAACCAGGATGAAGATGTATTAATTTTTAAGAATTAATATCATGTAATATTTATCATATATATTCATTATTTACATCATTATTACAATCCATGTGGGTGAGTTATGGAAAACAAATTTCATCTATTTTTGAGGCGATAGTCCACCATACACACTAGCGATGACTTTGTTTCCCATTTGGTAGAGAATGAAATAAAAAAATATTATGACATAAACATAATAACATCTCAGTATAAAAGATATAATTTTATTATTATATTTAAATTTTTGACACATAATTGAAGGTGAAAAAAATAAGAATTAAAATGAAAGAGTTTAGTGCAGACAATTACCTTAGCTTAGAATAACCTCCTTTGGATATCTTATTGAGGACCATAGGATTAGTCTTTTGGTAAGAAAAGACACTCTAGAATGCGGATAAGGATTTTGGGTATATATTTTGGTAGTTTTTTTATATCCAAATGTCTTGAGAGGTGTGAATAAGTGGGGGTAGGGAGTTCCCTTTTATTATTGATGATGAGTTATATTTCTTTAAATACCCAAAAATATTTAATAATGGGAAGTCAATATCAAGAAAAGTGACTAAAAAAATTATAAATAATGAATTTTACAGAGTTTAAGGTCAATAAAAACCTCTAACCCAAAAAATAAATATTTTTTAAACATTTCAATCCCAATGCTCTAAGTTTACTTACTTTTACCATTTTATTTTTTCTATGGTAATTAGTTTTTTAACCTAGTTAATTTTGTCCTTTAATACTAAAATAAAATGATCCTTATTAGATAATTTGTACCTAGTTATTATTAAAATGAAATAAAATTTATCAAATAAAAATAATATTTTTGTGTAAAATTAATTTTATTGCAAGGGCATGTAACGCACAAACCCACGTTTTAACCTTATTCGTGAAAAATAAATTTTACTGTATTTACTAATCATTATGAAAAAAAATTAATTTGAACTTAATATTTAATATTGATTATTATTGTTAAAAATATGGAATAAATTTTATGAAATTTATTTCATATAAGTGGTATAATCTAATTTTAAAATAAACCCACAAATTGTATTAAAAACAATTTTTTTTAAGAAATGCAATTTTCAAGCATAAGATGATCTTATATTAACTATATGTATAGTAATAATCATGAGATATATTTAAATTAATATAGTTATATATATAATATATACATTTAATTTAAATATTTCCTTATTAGTGGTTATTTTAATTAATTACAATGGAGGAGCATTATGCATTTAAAAACTGTTTTCAAAAAAATTTGTTTTTTGCCTAAAAATAAAATCATATAAAAATCAGGTATAATGATTATTAATGTGTAATTTATTAGTTTAAATATTAATAAATAATAATTTTTTACTTTTAAATAAAAATAAAATCATAATGGTACTTTTAAATTGCTTAATTTATTGAAAATAAATGAGAGTTTTACAAAGTAGTATTTTTCACTATTCATTGAAAAATCACTCTTTTTAGAAAAATATAAAAATTTCACCCTAATATAATTTTGATATGATGATTTAAAATATGATATTGTTTTTATAAAATAAATTTTTTTAAAAGCAATATATTTTACTTATAATTCCCAAACATAAAATAAAAAATAAAACCATTTTAGAAGAAAATATATTATAAAGCAAAAAATGACCTTACTAAAAATTTGATTTATTATTTACTAAAAATTTATCAATTAATTTTATTTATTAGGACATATATTTATATATTTAATAATTGTTTTAATTCTATTAATACTCACCAATTCAACATCTAGGTTATAACGATCATATTTAAATAATACATTTCATGGGTCATTTAAGCTCGGTGTTTCTTGTTGTATACACTACCAAACATAATGTTATTATTTAAATTATCAATGTGTTACATTAATTATGAATGGTTTAAATTAAATTTATAGATTATATATATATTTATATTAATTTAAATCGATTTAATTATGATTACTAATCATATAGTTAATGTAAGACCATTTTATGCTTGGAAGATGTATTGTTTTGAAAAACCATTTTTCAACATGTTTTGTGGGTTTATTTTTAAATTAAATTAAGAAAATTAAATGAATTTAATTTTATAAAATGTATTTAATATTTCTAATCATAATTTAATTTTCTTAATGAATTCACTTTCATTTTTGTTCATAATGATTTTTAAAAATCATAAATATTTTCCACTATGGTTGAGGTTAAAACGAGTTTACTGAGGATTAACATAAAAAGATAAGAGTTAAAATAACCTAAATAATTTATTAAAACCCATTTTTGGTTGGATTTAGACCTTTAAATTATCACCTTTTAATATTAGAAACTTCACAATCAATTTTTTCAAGAACTTAACTTGAAATTATTTTAAAACTTTGAGAAATTACAAGTGTGCGAATCACCTCAATTATAAAAGGAAACATCCTCCCCTATCTTATTCACACCTCTAAAGACATTTAAATCATCAAAAAACTTCAAAAATATATCACCAAAATCCTTATACATTTTATAAATCCATTATTTTTCCCAAAAGACGCACCCTAGGGTTCTTAATAAGTGATCCAAAGGTGGTTTTTCTAAGAGAAGGTAATTGTATTCCCCAAGCTCTTTCTTTTTTACATATTATTTTACCAATTCAATTATATATTAATAATTTAAATATAATTACACCAGTTTATACCATATAATTATATTTTATTATGTTTATATCATAATATTTATCTATCTCCTTCTCCATCAATTGGTAAACAAAACCATCACTAATGTGTATGGTAGAATAGCGCCTCGCGAATCGATGTAATTTGTTTTGCATCATAGACTCACATGGATAGTAATAATGTTATAAATAATTAATATATATTATAATTAATAATAATATTTATTCTTTAATATTAACATATCATCCACTTCCTTATCCTTTCAGCCATTAATAAAATGATAGTGTCACTCGTGTATACACACAACCTACCATCTCAATGAAGACACGTGATTTGTTTTCTTTGTCTAAATTTAAAGAATTATTATAAAAAGGTATATAATAAATAAATAAGTCATTTATATAATTAATATAATTTTTTATATGATGTAAATTTATTCTACGAATAATAAATTGAATTTGTTGTAACAGAACATGCATGAGAAAGCGAAGCAGTTAACACCCAAAATAATGGCAATAATGAAATATTGTTAGCGAATGAGTGATAAGATGTTATAAGGGGATAATATATGATATTATAAATATGTATATGTATATGTTATAGATTTATAATTTAAATTTGTTATACAGGAGGCTAAAAGTAGTTACAACACAAGTCAGACCTGAGGTAAGGGTTTATTTCATAATCTAATAATTATTCGATATTATTTATGTATAAGCATCTATTTGGGAAACTGTATGATTATTATATCTTAAAAAATATCTATTTTATTTCCCTCTAGTTATTCCTAAAAATTATTATTTTTTCCTTTAATTTTATTCTTATATGTACTTAAGATACCGAAAGAATGGTTTTAATAAATATTGATTTTGTTTTCTATTTTCTTGAGAATATTTTCTTCCATGAAAATATTTTAATTAAAAATATTTAAATAATATTTTTAATATTATACTATTATTTTTTAATTTAATTTTTAACCATGTTTGAATTTATATAAAATATTTTCAATGGAATCTTCTTATTACTATTTGAATAAGGTACTTTTTTACTTCTTACTGAAAGTGTGAAAGGAATATTTATTTTTACATACATGACATGGATGAAATTTTAATCCACCCAATTATTTGAATATTAATTTAAAAATTTTAAAATTTACTTTAAAATAAAATGTTTTCCATAATATTTATGAAATTTTTAGATTTTGAATAAGTTATTTTAAAATGAAAAGGGTATTTTCCTCAAGAAAACCTTTAGGGATATTTTTAAAGAATTTTCATCTATGTCAACATCCTTTGGTGAATATTATGATTTAATGGGGATGTAATATTTTTATAAAATTATCTATATTACTATGGATGGATTATTATTATGTTTATTTACTCGGGAAAATATTAAAATATTATATGATATCGTTTCAATAAATTTTTTTATATTGATTATGTTTCACCCCTTTCTTGTGTTGAATACATTGGACTCAATAAGTGATGGGTGGGGACCAATATATCAACTTGATGAATCTATAGGCCCCACAAGATAAAATATTTTTGGTATTTAGAATATGTATTACCTGTTTATGTATGTTTTATGAGCACAAATAATTAACGATAAGATTATGATGTCCAACATTATGACTTCAATCATTAAGAAACTAATTGTAATTATCCACATTATTATTTATCCTGTTATATTATCCATGGATTTAGTCCACTTTTTTTTGGTATTTGTTATATTATCCATGGACTCATTTGTGTTCTATTTAGAATGATAAAGTTATTGACTATGCATCAAGGATGTTAAAGACTCATGATCACTACTATCCAACTCACGATTTTAAGTCGGTAGCTGTAATATTTGATATGAAGATTTGAATACATTATCTCTATGGAGAAAATGTGATATATACATAGATCATAAGAGTATAAAATAAATATTTTCATAAAAATATATTAACATGAGGAAAATATAATGGATTGAGAAACTTAAGAATCATGATTGGTCAATAAACACCATCTAGGAAAGGAAAATAAGGTAGAGGATGCACTGAATAAGAAATATCATGGAGTTATGACCAAAATGAGGATTAACAAGGATCTTATGTTTATGGATTTAGTAAATATGTATATGAGATTTATTAAGTAAGGTAAAACATGACTCATTTTTCAAATTATTTCCAAACTATATTTATTAGAAAAGATATAAAGTTATCATCTTGATGATGAGAATTTTCAAAAGAAAATTAAATATGTGAATGATGGGAAATTGGTAGACTTTGTATATAAAGGTGGATTTATAAAAATTGGAAAGAGTATATGTGTTCCATATACTCATGAGATAAAAATTTAATTATTATATTATGCTCATAGATCAAATTTCTCTATAAAACATGGTAGTACTAATATGCATTGAAATTTGAAGGAACATTTTTTTGGGATAAGCTAAGTTAGAAAATTGATGATTATGTATTAAGATACTTATATTTTTAATTTTATAAGGATGATAGAAAAAATATTAGAGGAGTAATGAAACCTCTACATATTACAATGTGAAAATTGGATGAAATTAATATGGACTTTGTCACTAGATTATTGAAGACTCCTAGAAAGAATAATTCAATATGGGTTATTTTTGATTTATTTACATAATATACACATTTCCTTGTTATAAGAGAATATTTAACTCTCTATATTTTTGTAATACTCTCTATAAATGATGTAATAAGACATCATGTGACACTTATTTCAATTGTGTCTGATCATGATCTATGATTTACATAAAAATTATGGAAAATTATTTAGAAGGCTCTTGATTCTGAGATTCATTTGAGCACCGCATATCATCCACAGACTGATAAACATTTTAAAAGGACTATTCAAACATTATAAGACATGTTGATATCTTTATCACTTGAATTTAAAGGTATATTAGATTATCATTTACCTTTGGTATAGTTTTCTTATAATAACAGCTTCCATTCAAGTATTCAAATGGTACTGTATGAAGCATTATATAGAATAATATTTCATACTACAACTTGTTGGGATGTAGTTGGTGAAAGGAAACTTATAGGCCCAAAACTGATCGAGGATACAATGACAAAGGTAAAGACTATTCAGACTCATATTTAAGCAACTCAATGATAGAAAAATAGTTATGCCGATAACTGGAGGAAAGATTTGAAATTTTAAGTGGAACTACTACAAATTTGGGTTTATACAACGCTAGGATTTATCAACACCAGCTAAAAGAATTGATGAAGACCACTTTTATTAGAACTAAAAAAAAGCACTGATAAAGGGGGGTCTTTATCAATTCTAAAAAAGTGCTGACATTGGGGCCCTTTATCAGTGCTAATAAAAATACACTGATAAAGGGGGGCCTTTATCAACACTAATAAAAAAAGCATTGATGGGGGGGGGGGGGTGGGGGTGGGGGATTTATCAGTACTAGAAGAAAATCACTGATAAAGGGGGTCATTTATCAGTTCTAGTAAAACAACACTGATGGGGTGATGGGGGGGGTCTATATGAGTTCTTTTTTACTAGCACAGATAAAATCCCCCATTTATCATTTTTTCTAGTGATGATAAAGGGTATATTTCATAAAAAAATTATATTTCATTAAAAATAATATATTAATATATAAATATAAATATATTTATATAAATATAAATATATTTATATAAATATAATATATGTTATTAAATATGATTTTGATAAGGCTTAATACATATTTACACTTAATATATAAGATATTTAGTGAAAATGGATAATAATATAATTAAAAAATAATATTAATTAAAATTTTCTAATTTTTATTTATTAATATTTATTTAATAACTATTGGATTACATAAAAATTAAATGAATTAATTAACGATCTAAGATAATTTGAAAACCTGACTCAAACTTTAAATTACCATAACTTTTGATCTGGTTATCTGTTTGGGATCTACCACATATAAAATAAAATATTGAGAATATATTTACATAATAGTGACTTGGGGAACCCCAAAAATTATTTATTTGAAGAAAAAAGGCCCAGAAGGCCTCCAAAATTGAGTTTTTAGTTGGTATACCCTATTTTTTAATATTCGATAGTATTTCATCTTCATTTAAGAAAGTATTCTTATCCATTTTCAGTGGGGAATGAATTTATTCCTAGGTCTTGCATTCATATAGATATTATGGTTATGAAATTTTATCATTTTTAATAATTTAGTTTTATTTATAATTAAATATATGTATATTTTCTTATATTTACTTATAATAAATCAATTGTATAAATATATATTTACATAAAATTTTATTTTTAAATATATAAACCATATAGAAATAAATATTTATCATTAATTCTATTTAATGTAAAAAATTATCCATTTTATTTACCTTTAAAAAATGCATTAATATTCATATATAATGTTTATGTATACATATGTGTGTGTATTAATAAACACACACACACACACACACAGATATATATATATATATATTTATATCATAATATATATAAATTAATATTAATATATAATATTTTTAAATAATATAAGTGTGTGTGTGTATATATATATTAGACACTTCTAAAAAATATGTATGTAACTATATATAAATAAATAAAAATATCATAAAAATGAAAAATAAAACAATGTAGGGAAGTGGAAATGGCTTTGAATTGTAGAAGGAAGGTCCAGGGTTTAGGTCTAGGTGCACGTGGGTGGGTGGTAATATATCTAAAATTGAGAAAGGTGGGTCACAATCACTATTAAAGGGATGGGGGTGCATGAGGTGTGGTTGTGGGGAATGGATAACACTGAGAAATGTGGGGCCATGTAAAAAAAATATTTTTTCCAAATTTTATCAGCATTAGGAAAAACAATGATAAACCCCAAGAAATGATAAAGGGTTCCTTTATTAGTACTTTTTTGGCACTGATAATGGGGTTACTTTATCAATTATTTTCCCTATCACCGATAAAGGTTGTTTTTAACATCACTTTGGTAGTTAGTGCTTTATTAGCATTGATAAAGGCTCAATCTAGTGCTGTTAAAAGTGTGTTTTTTAGTAGTGTGAGAGATCATGTTTTCTTGAAAGTATCTACATGGAAGGGTATTATAATTTTTGATAATTAGGGAAAATTGATCCCTAGGCACATCAACCATTTTTAAATTTTGGAAATAATTGGAACTATGGCTTACCAATGGGAAATGACACCAAACCTCTATAAAGTACATGATGTGTTATATATCTGATTTTTAAGGGAGTACATTCCAGACCCAACACATATAATCACCTATAATGAAATGTTATTAGAACCTAATTTATCTTAATTTTAAGATCCAATCCATATTATTGACAGTAGAGTGAAAGTATTAAGGAATCATATGAATCTACTGGTAAAGAAACATTGTAGAAATCATAAAATAGAGGAAGCAATGCGAGAACTAGCAGATGTTATGAAGAAGAAACACACTCATTATTTAGGAAGTGAAATCCATCAAAATTTTAAGGATTAAATTTATATATAACGGAATAATGTAACACATGAAATTCAATTATAGTAAGTGAACATTCTATTTTAACAAAAAGATAATATTTGATAGCACAAAAATTATAATTTGATAGGATGAATATCAATTTTAAATTTACTAGGTCAAAATAATCCAAGAATGATATTTTTAAAATTTCCATTAGGAATAAGCTTATATTAATAATTTTAAATGTAATATTTAACTATTACGTTCATTTAGAGGTAAAACGAGATATTTTTTAGAAAACTATTTTTAAATGCATAATGTTTTTCAATTTTAACTAATTAAAATAATATTTAATGATGAATGATTTCAATGAAATTTATATATTATATATATAACTACATGAATTTAAATCCATATAATGATGATTACTAGTCATATAGTTAATGTAATATCATCTTATTATTGAAAAATTCATTTTTTTTTTGAAAAAACGTTTTTTACACATTTTATGGGTCAATTTTTTAAATTAAATTCTACCACTTATATAAATTAAATTTGATAAAAATTGATTCCATTTTTGGAATCATAATTTATTTTTTTAATGATTCCACTATAATTTTTGCTCATAATAAATTGTAAAAACCTAAAAATTTGTCACAATGGTTACTGTTAAAATGGGTTTACTAGAGGGTTAACCTAAAAAGATAAGGGTTAAAATGATTTAAAAACTCATTGAAACCCCATTTTTGGTTTTATTTATACCTTAAACCTATTATCTTAAAATATTATCCATTTTGGATCCATCATTCTTAGAACTTTACTTGACATTATTTTAAAACTTTCAAAAATTACACATGTTCCACTCGCCTCAATTAGAAAAGGGAACCTCCTACCCTAACTTTTTCACACCTATTGAGCCATTTATCTCATATAAAACCTAAACAATATCCACTAAAATCCTTATATAATTTATATATCTTCTTTCATTACTAAAATACTAACCCTAGGGTTCTTAATATGTGATCCAAAAGATGTTTTTCTTAGCGAGGGTAATCGCCTTCACCAAACTCTTTCTCTTTTTTGCTTCTTCTTTTGAAAAATTAAATAATGTATTAATAATTAAAATATAATGAAAAAAAACCTAAAATATATTTAGATATTATTGTGTTGATATTAAAATATTTATCCATCCCATTCTCTATCAAAATGGAAAAAAATAATCACTCATGTGTACGACGGACCACCGCCTCACAAACTGATGTAATTTATTTTCCATCATCGAATCACATGGATATTCATAATGATATAAATAATGAATATATATGATAAGTTTTACATAATATTGATTCTATAAAATTAATATATCATCTAATTCCTTACCCTTTCACCCATTAAATAAATGATAATGTTTCTCGTTTGTATGTACGACCTACTGTCTGCACAAAGCGACGTGATTAATTTTCCATGTTCAAATTTAAAAAATAATAATAAAAATGTATCTAATGAATTATTATGATATTAGTAAAATTAATATAATTCTGGAAATTATGGAACTTTATCTTATACACATGAATAAAAATTTTTGTGACAAAACAACCATGAGAAAACGAAGCAGATAAAACCCAAAACAATGGTGAAAATGAAATATTATTAGAAAATGAGTGATAAGATATTATTAAAGGATAATATATGATATTATAGGTATGTATATTGATATATAATATAAATATAATTTAAATTTATTATATATGAGGATAAAATCACTTAAAATGAAAGTCAAAGATAAGTTCATAGTTTATTTCACAATCTCAACATTATTTAGAATTGTTTATGTTCAAGCCTCAGTTAGTGGAATTATATAATCCTTATATCTTAAATCCAATATTTTTTCTAACCATATAGTTATTTCTAAAAATTATATTTTTTCCATTCATTTTCCTCTAATAAGTACTAAATATAACTAAAGACAATGTCCATATTTTCATTAAAATGTTTTTACTATTATAATATGATTTTTAAAATCATTTTTACCCATTTAAGAATTTCAATAAAAATATTTCAAATGAATCTTCTTTTCATTTTCTGAATGAGGTGCTTTTTTCCTTTTCACTAAAAATGTGAAAGGAATCTTTGTTTTTACGTTCACAACATTAATAGAATTTCCAACAACCCAATGATTTAAATATTACTTTACAAGTTTCAAAAATTACTTTCAAAGAAAGTGTTTTCCTTAATATTTAGAGAAAATTTAGATTTTTAATAAGTTATTTCAAAATGAAAAGGTTATTTTCCTTAAGAAATATTCTGATAAATTTTTAAAGTATTTTAATTTATTTTGAAATTAATTGGTAAATATTATGTTTTACAGAGGATGTAATATTTTGATACTATTTTCAATATTAATCTGGATGGATTATGATTATGTTTATTTATCAGGGAAAATATTAATATTTCGCATGCTATATTTTTAATACGAATGTTTAAATTGATTATGTTTCACCCCTTTCACATGATGAATTCATTAGACTTAGTAAGTAATGGGTGAGGTATGCTATAACCCCTCGATTCATCAGCAGGTCTCATGAGACAAACTAGTTTGGGTATTTGGTGCAATGCCTTACCTGTTTATGTATGTTGTCTTGAAAAAAGGCCTTAATGAAAAGATTATGTTTTCTAACATTATGTATACAATAATTATTATACGAGTTATTTTTATCCATGTGATTATTTATGTTGTTATTTTACCCATGGATTTAGTCTCATTTTCCTGGTATTAGTTATATGGAATATTTTATTATTATTTATCTCGACCATATTATTCATGTTTTATTTACTTTATGATAACTTTTGTTGTGTTCTTTACATTAATGATAATCTAATCTTTCCATTTATTATCTTTTCCTATCCCTAGGATACGAATAAGGGATCTATGAATGAAATCAGCAATTTACTATAAGAAATAATAATGTTCTCATAATAATTATTATATTATATTGCATTTTTTATATGTATCATCCATTTTTCCAAGTAAGTACCCATTTATTTATATATTTTAAGTATATAAAGTGTTTGGGTAATGTTTGGGAGGTTTTGGAGGACTTTCAAAATGATTTCAGGTATTCTATGGAGGTTTAAGGTTTGAACACGATTAGTAGAAACCGAGTAATACCTTCACGAAACTATTCAAAGTAAAATAGAGGATACTGGGTAGGTGAACAGTTTGGAACATAGTTAGACCAAATCTTGTGGCCACCTAATAGAAACTGTGCTTTTTTGATAGAGGGATTTTGCAAAGATGGAACATGGTTTGTCAAACCATGTGGGCGAACCATGCGAGGTGTTTTTTAAGTCAGAGTCTTATGCACAATTAGTATACGGTTTTCCTAACCATGTGATCTAACCATGCATGACCAAGATCTAGATCCGAAAATTGGGGATCTAACATGGTTTAGACCCTTAAACTCCTATTTTTCCACTATTATGAACCTAACTTGGTTTTCTCTCCTTCTAAAGGTTGTGTAGACTCTTCCCTTCAATATGAGAGTGATTCGTTGGAAAATATCACTGCATTGAAGCTCAAATTCCTTGGTAAGTCTTAATTCTTGGTGTTTTTTCTTAGATTTATTCTTATCCCATATCTTGGATTTATTTATCTAGTTTGTTGGGGATAGATATAAGTTATTTGATGCTAATAATGATGAGTTTTGGATATGTTGATGTTAGGGAATGAGATCTAAGGTGAGGTTTTTCATTTTCAACCTGGTTTTATTGAATAATTCATGCTATTATTTGTTTTAACCATAGTTTCCAAAGTAGATGTCTTCACTGTCGACTCCTATTATTATAACTTGAAGTATTAGTTTCAATTTTTTTAAATTGATTGGAATTTATTACAAAAATGACATGAAAATCATGGTAGAAACCCTATTTAGTGATGGTTTGTGGATTTGTGAGAAGGTGAGTGTTTTGAAAAGTGATTTTTTTATGGATTTCAAAAGGATGATTTTAAAATGAGAATTTATTTTAGTTCATAGAAATGATTTTATGGTTATGTTTTCAATAAAAGAATTTTTTTATTGAAATAGATTTAAACGGTTGATTTGGAATTGGTTTTTTTTTCATACCAGTTGGCTTGTGTTCATTTCCATTGACGTGACCTGTGGAAGGTGTATGTTTCATTGGGGCAATGGTGTATGGTTACCTTGTTATGAATTGATAGATTGATTAAATAATGATCATGATTATGGAACTATCACCTGGGAATTCATGTGTGGTCATGTGGATTGGAATGGGTTATGCCAAATGGATTTATGAAATGGGTTGAAAGACTTGGTTGGTTGTTTTTCCATATAAAATATTTGTTCTAAAAATGGATTGGAATATTATAAACTATTTTAAAGTGTTTATATAAAATGTTTTATATAATTTTTTATATCAATGTGCTAACATGTTCTATCCTAGTGGAATGAGTGGGGAAGTAATTTAGGGAAATCCTACTGAGTTTCATTACTCACCCACTTCTTTGGAACTTTGGTAATTTTACAGATATTGTTTATCAAGACACATGTAAAGGAAAGGCACCAAATTTATTTAGTGATTAATCATGATACATTGGGATGTATTCTAGATTTAGATCATGGATCTTGTTGGGAGCTGTGGATTTATGTCTTTGGAGTCTTTGAGATTTGTGGTTTAGTCTTACACTTTGGTACTCTGATATTTATTATGATGTAGTTTGGTTTATTTGAGTTTTTATAACAATTTGGTATTAAGTTGAGTTGTATTACATTGTTATAATACATTATATAGTTATTTTTGGTTATATTATGCTTGGTTTTGGTTGTTTTATTTTCAAAGGGGAAATCAACCCTCAAATTAAATTGAAGAACTTGGTACTTATTTCCATCCTTTGGCATCTTTGGGATGTCTCTTAAGGAAAAATATCTATTCCACATTTCCTCAAGAAGATGAGGAGGGGTGGTATGTTACAAGTGGTATTAGTCTTGGCCAGTTCGTCTGTCATTTTGGGACAAGGGGTATCTGTATGTTTGATCCTTGAGTATTAGTTGTGTCTGTCTTAGAGTTGAAAATAATTCTTGATTAGTATTTGATTTGGATTGGTAGAAAAGAGTAGTATTATCAAAACTTGAAATGTAGAGAATAATGGGCATATCTAACCTATTTATACCAAACTTCAATTTACATGGGAGTTGGGTACAGAAGTGTTTTGATACACTTATAGGAGTTGTAATATCATTTATATGGGTTTAACCAATGAGAAGATCATGACATGCTTTTTATAAATGAATTCCCACTAGAAGTGAATATTTCAATTTGATTAATAATTTGTGATGTGGTGAACATGTTTTTTTTGAAAAATATTGATATTATTTTCGAATGAGATATTTTGAAAAGGGTATGGTTTTGGTATTTTAAAAATGGTTTGATTTTCAAAAGTAGGATGAATTTTTTTCTCAAAAATGGTTTGAAGAGGAAAATTGTTGAATTTGGGAAAGGCTTATTGTGATATGTTTGATATGTTAGAATTTGAAATTTCTAATCCTTCAGTTACTACAAAGTGAGACTTATGGATTTTTTTTGGTAATATAAATTAACACCAGTTAGGAATAGTAGAAACCAACCGGGAGAAGCTGTTGAGAATATAGTTGCACCTGAGCCATAGGTGAACCATCAGCTGATTCAGAGTATAGTCCAAGCCTTTTAGGATGTGGATAGAGGGAACGTGATAGATGAACCCAGGCAAGTGGATCCTTCCATTTAGTTCTAGAAGCATAATCCATCCATCTTTTAGGGTGATTTGGAACTAGAGAACGCATAGCTATGATTGAATAAGATGAATCAAATGTTAAATTTCTTTAGCACACCAATAGGTCTGAAAGTCAAGTTGTAAATGTATATTCTAGAGGAAATTTCATGAAAATGGTGAGATTTTGTAGTTTAGGATAAATTAGACCAAGATATTTCATGGGAGTATATTAAAGAATTTTTTAACAAACAATTCTATCCTCATACGTTTAGAATTTCAATAATGAAAAGGATTTTCAGATTTAAGAAAGAGAACCTCTCAGTGATAGAGTATGTGGATAAATTTATGAATTTAGTCCTCTTTTCACTAATTTTTTTTGCAGTGTGTCCTTACAGGAACACATTTTTGAATCGGTATTGAGGTAAGATATACTCTTAAATATTTCCATTCTTTGTATAGTGACTGAATGAAAATTCAATTTTTATTTGATTTTGAAAACCACTTTTTGGGTGAGCGGGAACCGTAAATGAGATTACCAGATCACCGAAACTAGATGGGACATCTTCAGAACTATCATCACAGTAATCTATGGTTGGGTGTTTAGTACACATCTCATGTTTTGCAGAAGTTGTATGCTTCGATAGGATGAGGTTAGCAAAATATCTCTCATTAGAAAAATCGATCCATCCATGGTAATTCTAGGAATACCATGACTCCTCAATAAGGGTAATATCAACAGGGAAATAAAGAACAAAGTGTAGTGAGTAAGTAGTTATATGGAGTTGAGAAAGTTATCATAGATGATCAATCTAGACCATCGACAATGATAGGTATGATTATTTTGAATTCTACCCCCATGAAAGATTTGTTTGATACAGGTGCATCCCATTTGTTTATTTATTCTCATGCTATTGATATTATGGGTTTAAATGCTGATATTATGCCTTTGATTTTGAAACTTGAAACTCCCCTTGGTCAAAGAGAATGTCGAACCTTTATGTGTAGAACATGTTCTCTAACTGTTGATAGAGCTGAGTTGATATGGCATTTCTCTATTCTTGAGATGTATTTATATAATATAATTTTGGGTATGGATTGGATGATAATTTCTAAGGATCACATCAATTTTTATACCCAAATGTTTAGTTTTATTTCTAATGATAGCATTGAGTATCTCTTTAGAGGAGAAAGAAATGTAAAGGCAGGTACAAAAGGCTTATTGGACCCAAAATTTGGAACTATATCATACCGGTTTTTATTGCTGACCTTATCATCATCGTATAAGATAGGAGATATTAGTTTTCCAGTAGTATTTGATTAGTTTACGGAAAACTAATGCTGGGATGTGCTTTGAAATGGCTACGGTTTTGTTGGGCTTCTTCAAGCCGGTGGACTCAAATATCTATAGAAGCTTAAGCTGCCCAACTCTGCCCTGGCCTCGAGTCCCACCACCCCTCTCCAGGTTGGTCTTGCGTGGTGGTTCCTCGACACTCTGGGAAGTGGTATTCGGGTGGCCAACAACTTTCTAGGAGGATATTTTATGGGGTCGGCTCATGAGGCAACGATGGAGTAATGATTTCCGTGAGGGTGATTATGGTTGATCGGTGATACCTTCTACAGGTTTTTGGTTTTCGATTCTTCATGGAGGCTGTGGATTGGCGTTGATAGGATCTAGAGGACGGTGGCTCTGGCACACTGGCGTGATGATGAACGACGATGACGTTTGGGTAGGCCGGCATGTCCTCTGGTGTGACTCATGGTGGTGATGGCGGCTGGCAACGAAGGTACAGACTTTGGTGGGCACGTGTTGCGGGTTGGTTCGTGGCCCGAGATCGGTTATGATGATTTTCTGTCTTTTTGGAATTTGAATTTTGGAAACTTGGTATGTTCGTGGCTCTATCTCTTTGAATTCTGAATTGGGAGGGTTGTGTTGTTTTATGGTTTTTATTTGCTTGGAATTGTGTTAGGGTTCACACTAAGCCTTAAAAAGTGTCATTTGAAAATTTAAAAATATGGATTGGAGTATCAGGGTTTCCACCTACAAGGGAAGTGGAGTTTATGATTTATCTCCTCCTAGGAACTAGTCCTATTTACCTTCCTTCTCATTAGATGTAAGCAAATAAAATTATTGGGGATTGAAAGTGAAATTTTAGAAGCTAGAAATCAAAGGGTTCATTCGTCCTAGCACGTCTCAGTGGGAAGAACTGGTCATATTTTTTAAAATGGTGGATGAAACTATTCTATTTTGTGTTGATTATCATAATCTTAATCAAGTTAAGATAAAGAATTAGTATTAACTTCTACACATAGATGATTTATTAGATCAATTGAGGTGAGATCAGTGGTTCTCTAAAATTGACTTTCAATCAGGATATCACCATTTGCAGGTTTGGATGGAGTAAATTTCTGAGAGGTGTTCCCGATCCTCTAGGGATGGCGACAAGCACCAGGGCATCAACAGTGGTGGTGGGAACGATTTATCCCAGTTAAAATAAATAAATAGAGCAGAAAAAATAAAACAGAGTAGCGCAAAATAAATAAACAAAGTAAAGTAACTAAACAAGAACAAAAGAAAAAGAAACTAATCGAAAGAGAGAACCACTATCTCTATGTGACCTCGTGAGTCACTCTCCAACTCACGAGCAAATGTCACCCAAGGCAAACGCACCCAAGCTGTAGCCTACACAAACACTAAAAACAGAAAAGAACTATAGGTGTGAGTATTAAAATTCAGTAGGCTAGCCCGATATCTATTCCCAAAGCACTACCTTTAAATAAAGAATCTACCAATTCCAGGTTTGAACTAAATTATATAAAATATTAGTTTTCACACACACTTTCATTTCTAAAACAAGTATCAATCTATTTCCCTTTTTAATTTTAAAAAAACAAGTTTAATGTTTGAAAGGAATAGATACATTTCATTTTAAAACATTTTCTGTGAACAATTTAGGAATCCAAACTTCAGTTATTAGCCAAAAAGGAAAACCACACATAACACACAACACACGCCAAGGGAAATGGGAAAAAAATGGCACACATGAGCTTGCAACCGAACTAGAATTCTCAATCGTGCGCCACACAAAAATAAACACTAAATGAAACATGGGTTGTAACTAGGAGATCAGGAACAATCTAGAACATACTATACATGTGACTCATCCTGAAAGCATGCTCTAACTTGATGACGTCATAATGCCCTAATGCTCGGCATAGCCCTGCATGGCCTAACCGAGGGGCCCAATCCCCATAGCAACAATAAATCAGTATTCCCCTGCAATGGGGCCACTAACCAGTACGTAATCTAAACTAGTGCAGCAACTGTTCTCAGAAGATCACTCACTATGCCAGGTTTCCATGTCAACACATATAATAAACAGAGGTGCGTCCACAATTTAAATCAATCAGTCAAGATTCAAAAATGTCACACACAACTCATGCAATAAACACACACCAAAGATCACCCCTTACTAACCCTAAAGTGAGTTTTTCCAAAATAATTTATTTTATTATGATGCCAAACGGGCCTTCACCAACTTCAAAGAAAAACCTCATTTCTCAAGAAAACCCAAAACACTTCTTCAGAAGAAATCATTTACCTTTTAAACCAAAACTACATTTTAGATTCCATGAATTATGTTTAAAATCCAAACATGCATTCTTTCACTACTGGGTATCCATTCATCAAGAAAATATTCCAGGCATCGTGTATAAAATAAATGGCTCTTTTTACACCAAATAATCATATAAAAATTAATTATATTATATTATTTCCTATTTATTAAAATTAATAAAATATCAAGAAATTAATAAATTCTAAATTTAAAGGTGATTGAAGTGGGGGACCTACCTCGAGACCAAGATGAAAAGGAAGAGGCACGTCCAACACCACACAGTAAGGTCCAACGTACTGTAAACAAAACACTAAGAACTCAAAACACAAACAAAAAAAACCAATTAAAGTATGTGAAACCAGGCGGCAGGTAGAAACCCTCACCTCGAAACTGAAGCGCGACGATGACGCAAACTCCAAAATAAAGCGTGGTGATGGCGCTCACTCGGGAACGCCCCGTGCAGGTCCTAGAAAGTCAAACCGACCCAAATAAAATTTAATTAAATAAATATCTAATCAAACCAGGGTATATATATATATATGTATAAATATATAAATTAAAATATCAAACAAAGCATAAAATAAATAGGTTCCAACAGGGGGGTCGTGACTGGAAACGGACCGCCGGAGGGCGTCGCGCCGGAACAGCGGAAGGCGTTCGTGCAGTTGGACGCGGTCCGACCTAGGGGTACTGAAAGGGCCGCTAGATAGTGACGATGTGAGGTGGCTGATGGGCAGGGTGTGAGTGATCCGGGCAGCAGCGGGCCACACGCGGGTGAGGCGGACGGGGTCCGGGGTGCTGGGCATCTGTAGTGCAAGGCGATGCTATAAGGGGGGAGGGCTGCTGGCTGCCGATCGGATGGAGCAGGGAGGTCCGAGGAGGGCAGGTCGTTGGTGGGATGCTCGAGCGTAGGCGAGGCTGTGCTGCTGGGGCTGGTGTGTGCAAGGCAGGGATGGCGCGGGGTCCTGGGCGAGCAGGGATGGCGGCTAGATCACAAGAGGGGGGCTACGGAGGGTGCGGCAGAGAGGGCAGGAGGTGGCACTGTAAAGACCCGTAAAATTAAAGGAAATTTTTTTCTTAATTTTCTTTGGGATTTTACAAGAATGCAGTTTCTGAAGGCACTTGATTCCGAGGCCCGATGTGCCCGGAATTCCTATCCGAAGTTTAGCTCGGGTACGTTCAGTGAAGGAACGAGCGGGAATTTCTAACTCTTGAACTGGTGCTCGAAATCGAATTCCGAGGGCACCGATGGAATCGCAGCGCCGATATTTGCTTAGGAACACCTCTTCTAGAGTTTCGTTTTCACGAGAGAAGTTGATAAAAATTGTGTAAGTTAAAATAAAAATTTAACTACATTTTTTATTTTTCTAAGTGGTTAAAACCTTTGGGTGGAAGTTGGGGAAAACCACCCAACTTTCATATGGAGGTTATGGGGGTGGTGGGTCCCACAAAAACCCTACCTCTTCACCTTCCCTAACCTTCCATAACCATTCATTTAATTTGACAACTTGTGTTATTTAATTATGTGGATTTAATTCAACTTTTGAATTTCAAACCTTAAGTTGTGTTAATAAAATAAGTAAGGGAATTATTTTATTTTGGGTTGGAGAGGCTTTTTGATTGAGAGCTATGGGAGAAAGGCTAAGGGAGAATTGAGTATCTTCATCTTTTTTGTCGAAGAACACAAAGAACACGAAGAACGCGAAGAACACCGGATTCCTCGGAGGTCGACGTCTCCTTCTGCGACGTCTCCTTCCGCGACGCCTCTTCCCGCGACGGTTATCTCCGCGATGAATCCTCACCCAACTTGTTCGACGAGGTAGGGGTTTATTTTTGTTCGTGATTACTACCTTGACGTTCTTCATGAATTATGACCATTTTATATCGATTAACGAGAGGGGGCCGGACTGCACAAACATGGACGATCCTCCTCCCTTATCTATGTTGTTGATTCTAATGTAGATTGGAACGGGAATGGCGTGGGGCCGTTGCACCGCGCAGGACCATGCGGCAAGGAATGCGTGGCGCCATTGCGCCGCGCCGTGAAATCAAACAGGGTCGCGACGCCATTGCGCCGCATTGGAGAAACCCGAAGACACCGCGGCCGGAGCGGGGCCGCGGCGGAGGGGCGCGGCGCTGGCGCGCCGCGGCCTGTTCCGGGCCACGGCGGAGCAGGGAGACCGGCGGCCGGTTCCGGGCCGCCGGTGTCGGAGCAAGGGAGGACCGGCCGTCACCGGTCTGTGGCAGCATAAGCCGGCTGGCCAGAGCGGGCCGACCGATCATGGAGAAGCCGGGGGTTACGAACCCCGGGCGGCCAGCTCAAGCGGCCCCCATAATGGGGGGCCGCGGTTACAAAGACGGGGGGCAGCCCCCCCCCCCCCCCCCCCCCTCAATGGCTCGACCGTTTGGCCGAGCACTTAGTCAGCATGCCCAGGCCAGGCCGGGCCGCGCCCAAGCGGGCCAGACCCGGACCTGGTTCAGGTCGACCCGGTTCAGACCGACCCTGGGGGTATCGGGCCGGGTCGGACCGGGCCCGAAACCCTTAGTACCGAACCTCTTCCGGTCGGTCGCCCATAACATGAGCTACGAGACTCCGATCGACGCACCATCAGTTGTGATGCGATCCTTGGATCGAGACAGTCATTTTGGTATATCTCACTCAAGGTTTCGGAATACTTTGGGTTCGGCCGAGTTGGTTCGCACACGAAACCAACCGGGCCCTCGGAGCGGAAACACTCATAACTTGAGCTCTGGACGTCCGATTGACGTGCCGTCCAGTTTGATGGATTCCTCTTAGTGAGACGGATCTTTTGGATTACTCCACCCGAGGTTTGGATGCAGGTGGAGTACGGTCGGGTTGTTTTTGACTTAAAAACCAATCGGGCCCCTGGGACGAAAAAGCCAATAACTTCCAGACCGAGCGTCCGATTGACGCGCCGTCTGTGATGCTGAGTTCTTGTTGATGATACAGAACTTTTGGATACATCAACTCCGGACTTTGTGTCAGTTGATGTATCAGCCTCTCGACTCGTGGAGCAGACCCTCCCGAACGAGCTTACTGTGTGCGAGAACCCTAGAGCTGGATGCGTTTACGACTGTGACGACGAAGACTATACAGAGATCCTCAGTGGGTTCGACTACGATGACTACAACACTCAGCGATCATACGTGGATCAGTGCTACCGATCCTGCGTGGGTCCGATCCTGTGTGGGTCAGCGCTCAACGGTTTTGTATGAGCCAGCGCCTACAGATCCTGTGTGGGTCCGATCCTGTGTGGGTATCTGCGGGGGTTAGTTACCTATCGATCCTTTGTGGGTCAGATCCTTTTTGGGTCATTGCGGGGGTTAGTACCTATCGATCCTTTGTGGGTCCGACGGCTTAGATGAATTAGTGGAAATATCTGATCATCTCTATCGTCATACGAAGAAGTATACCTGTGTGAGATGAATCCTATTTTTCATTCCTTTGTGGATTGTGTTGTGCTATCCTGTGTGGATTACATTTTTCTTTCCTGTGTGGATTGGGTTGTGTTCCTGTGTGGACTGGGTTGTACGTGGGCTCAGATGTTGGAGCCGAACGAGAATTGATGACTTAGGTATATGTATGGGCATATACCTAAGCAGTGTCGGATGTTACTTCGTGATTGTATCTTTCCTTTGTGGTTTATCCTTTGTGGATTCTGGGAGACCTTCGGGGGTCTCGGGGTCCCTACTAAGTAGCTTATACTCACCCCTGCACGGGCTATGCCCGCACTACGTTGTTTTGGTTGCAGACGACGGACATCGCTGATCGTGGTTGAAGCTTGCAGATCCGGACGGTACTTGGAGGTGGACCACTGGACGGGACGTTCTCGGAGCGAACAGATGGACCTGAGGAGCTGTGGAGGCTACCTGTACTCACCCTTCAGGTGGGATTTCCAGTGGACAGCTCGGCATTGCGGCTTTACTTTTCAGTTCCTGTTTTACCTTCTAGTTGTACTTTACTTTTAGTTTGGGTTTGTATTCTGGCCCACTTACTTTCCGCACTTACATGTATCAGCTTTTACTTAGTGATTAAAACTACTGCTTACTTGCTCTATGGTGTTTGTTTACTTTACAAAGGCAATGCCTTCCCTTTTTACCGGGATTTACGCCTTGTTTATAGTCGCCATCCCCTGGACTATGGAAGGCGGGCTTGGGGTAGTCACGGCATGGGCCCCAAGGACGGGTCGTGACAAATTGGTATCAGAGCAGTTCGGTTCTACCACATAACTTGGGACTCTGGTCTTTTCTATGCGAAGCAATAGTGTTAAGCGTATTGGGTGTGGTTATCAGTCCAGGGAGTCCAGTGTTGGTGCGGCGGCCGACGTATCCGTACACCAGGACCCTGACTTCTGATTTTCGACTTAATGCACGAAAACATTGATTGTATGTGTGTTTCAAGTTTTCTTTGTGATTACTTTATGTCAGCTCACCAGGTATACTGTTTGACCGTGGCACACCTGTTTCTTTTCAGGATGGCCCCACGATGACAACCATCTAGGGTTCCGAGAGTTGTGTGTGATGACAGCCCACCGAGCGACGAGGCCTCGGTACAGGGCCCTTTAACAGCTGAGGCACCGACGATACCTTTACCTACCGAGCCACCGATGCTTCCAGCCCCAGCCGCTGATGATGCACGTCGCCTTAGTGCACTGCACGAGTTCCAGTGCCAGTGACCGCCCAAGTTCCGCGGGGAGACGGACCCCCAGGCAGCCGAGGACTGGCTGGAGGCAGTGGTGCGAGTTTTCCGGTTAGTGAGGACACCAGCAGACCTCATGGGGATCCTCGCAGCGAGCCTACTGCACGCTGCAGCGGGCCGATGGTGGAGCTTGATGCTCCAGGTGCACGATGAGGCATCTCTTCTCTGGACATACTTTGAGAGCCTCTTCCGCTCAGAGTTCATCCCGGCCACCCTCCGTGCGGTGCGCATCCAGGAGCTTCTTCAGCTGCGGCAGGGCAGCTTGACAGTCGCCCAGTACTCGGCGAGATTTACCGATCTCTCACGCTACTCGACTGACATGGTACGAGACCCATTCTTCTGGGCCTATACCTTTGTGCATGGATTGAGGCATGAGATCAGGGCATCACTGATCTCCCTCAGCATTCCGACACAGGCAGGGGTACTAGAGCGAGCCCTTCTGATCGAGAGCTTCCTTGCTGAGCCTACATCAGCAGCGAGACCTACCGTAGGGTGGCACGTAGCAGAGTCTTATGCAGCAGGCAGTCGAAGAATGAATCATGGGTCCAGGCAGAACAGACCCTCAGGCAGACGACCTCAGGACACTAGCTCAGCTGTGCGGGGAACACAGCGCGGAGCCAGTCTTTTGAGAGGCAGGCAGTGCTACTCATGCGGCGGGCAGGGCCACATGACTCGTGACTGCCCGAACCGCCGTGCCGAGGAGTAGCAGATGGTTGAGGGACCACCCAGGCAGAGGAAGAGGGTCGACTGTGGCGGTCCGCAGGGAGCAGGCGGATGAGGCAGAGGAGCTGGCCGAGCAGCAGGTGGTGGGCGACACTTTGAGGCTCTACCACCACCACCACCAGGAGGTCCACCCCGACCACAGGGAGATGGCGGGCAGAGAGAGGCACAACTCCAGGCAGCGGAGGCCTACGACCACGGCACGCCCGAGATGATTCGAGGTACTATCTGTGTCTATTCCACCCTTTCTTCAGTTCTTATAGACACAGGAGCGATTCATTCTTTCATATCCGCTGCCCTTGTTCGGAGCTCGGAGATTCCGACAGAGCCGTTGGCTCGATCCTTACAGCTAGAGAATCCTACGGGAGCAGACCCGACGATTACACACTGGTGCCGGCAGTGTGAGCTTACTCTAGGAGGAGAGAGCTTCGGCTGGGATCTTCTTGTAGCGGCGTTGAGGCCTTACGAAGTCATCTTGGGTATGGATTGGTTATCTACAGTCCATGCTCAAATTTACTGTATTAGGTGAAAGGTGCGATGTGTACGCACCAACGGAAGCAGGTTCACCTTCACCGGAGAGAAGGGAGCCTTTGCCGCACAAGATGGACTCTCGCAGAGGATAGGACAACCCATCACTCATCAGTTGTCTAGCCTCATCCTAGGAGCAGTTGACGTGCAGAGTCCTAGTTTTCTTGCAGTGGTGGATCAGTATGTAGACGTTTTCCCCGACGACGTCCCAGGGATACCTCCTCGCAGAGAGGTAGACTTTTATATTGACATGTACCCCGGGACAGCCCTGATATCGACTCCAGCGTATCGGATGGCCCCTGCTGAGCTTCTAGAGCTACGGGTACAGTTGGAGGACTTACAGGGCAAGGGATTCATCCGACCCAGTGTTTCACCCTAGGCTTCCCTGATTTTATTCGTCAAGAAGGCAGACGGGAGCTTGCGACTTTGTTTTGACTATCATCGCCTGAACCAGGTGACAGTGAGGAACAATTATCTGCTACCGAGGATTGATGACCTCTTCGATTAGCTTAAGGGAGCACAGTGGTTCTCAAAGATAGACCTCAGGTCAGGCTATCATCAGCTCAAAGTTCGGGATGAGGACGTACAGAAGACGACCTTCAGGTGTCGGTATGGCAACTATGAGTTCTTGGTTATGCCATTCGGCGTAAAAAATTCTCCAGCAGTGTTCATGGACCTCATGAACAGGATCTTTCAGGCATACCTCGATCGATTTATTATGGTCTTCATCGACGACATTTTGATTTACACGACGGCTGAGGAGGAGCACGCCTACCACTTGCGGGTTGTATAGACACACTCCGAGAGCACCAGCTTTATGGTAAGCTCTCAAAGTGTTAGTTCTGGATACGAGAGGTCCACTTCTTGGGACATGTCATCTCTGAGGAGGGAGTTGTAGTGGATCCTGTGAAGATCGAGGCATTGCTAGCTTGGGAGCCACCCAGGAGCGTGACAGAGGTGCAGAGTTTCTTGGGTCTAGTTGGATACTATCAGAGATTTGTGTCAGACTTCTCCAGAGTTGCGGAACCACTCTCAGCTTTGACGAAGAAGGGGAAACCCTTTGTTTGGTCAGACGGATGTCAGCAGAGCTTCGAGGAGCTGAGACAGATATTGACCAGCGCACCTATCTTGAGGTTGCTGGAGGAGGGAGTAGGGTACGTAGTCTACAACGATGCATCAGGGACCAGACTCGGATGTGTCCTGATGCAGGAGCGGGTAGTGATCGCCTATGGATCATGTCAGTTGAGGCCGCATGAGCAGAACTATGCTACCCATGACCTGGAGTTAGCAGCAGTGGTCTTCGCTCTGAATACATGGCGACACTACCTGATGGGAGAGCGCTTTACAGTATTTTCTGACCATCAGAGTCTTAGGTACATCTTCTCTCAGAAGGACCTGAACCTGAGACAACGGCGATGGATCGAGTTCCTCCAGGACTATGACTTTGAGATAGTCTATACTCCTGGGAAGGGGAATGTAGTAGCCGATGCTCTCAGCAGGAGGTCATGCATTCAACTACTTGAGGAGGCGATAGAGCAGCTAGCCGCTTTGAGGATATCCTTTGTGGATAGAGATGGAGCAGCCTTCCTTCAATCTCTCACAGTAACCCCTCCATTACTGCAGCAGGTCAGAGAGGCACAACGTGGGGATGCTGACTATGAGACGCGACATGCATAGATATCCTCAGGACAGGCACCTGATGGTTTCTCCTTTTGAGAAGATCACGACGTCCTTTTCAGAGGACGTACCTTGGTACCAGTTTCTTTACGGGAGGAGGTGATGAGAGAGTTTCACACTTCTCCTTTGGCAGTACATCCTGGAGTGTCAAAAATGTACCAGGATCTCAGACGACAGCACTGGTGCCCGAGCATGAATAAGGCTATGGCGGAGTTCGTTTCTCGATTCCTCACCTTCCATCAAGTGAAGGCAGAGCACTAGGTACCAGCAGGCTTGGTACAACCCTTGGAGGCCCCGGAGTGGAAGTGGTACGGGATATCTATGGACTTCGTGACTGGACTTCCACGCACTTCCAGAGGTCACGACTCCATTTGGGTAATTGTCGACCAACTCACCAAGTCGACACACTTCTTACCCATCAGATAGTAGGGCTCAGTGGAGAGCTTGGGACGTCTCTACGTTCAGGAGATTTTATGGCTTCACGGTGTTCCATCATCTATCATCTCCGATATAGATGCTCGCTTTACTTCCCGGCTTTGGAAGGGGTTGCAAGAGGCATTTGGGATGCAGCTACGTCTGAGAACTACCTTTCACCCTCAGACGGATG
The DNA here is from genome assembly GCA_963277665.1 of Viscum album. Lineage (NCBI taxonomy): Eukaryota > Viridiplantae > Streptophyta > Magnoliopsida > Santalales > Viscaceae > Viscum > Viscum album. The sequence continues at coordinate 477,509,685 of OY728130.1, read as the reverse complement.
GTCAGACGGAGAGGACCATTCAGACTCTCGAGGACATGCTCCGCGCTTGTGTCCTTGACTTTGGTCGCAGCTGGGAGGACCACCTACCCTTGGTGGAGTTTGCGTACAACAACATCTACCACTCCACCATTGGGATGTTACCATACGAGGCATTGTACGACTGACCTTACAGATCTCCTTTGTGCTGGACAGACCCTGGGGAGTCATCACTTGTGGGACCAGAGATGGTTTAGGCCACGACAGAGAAGGTCTAGGTCATCCAGGAGCGGATGAGGACAGCTCAGAGCCGACAGAAGTCTTATGCTGACAGGAGGCGAAGGCCACTAGAGTTCGAGGATGGCGACCAAGTCTTCTTGCGTGTCTCACCTCGACGTGGATTAAGGATATTTGGCCGAGGCAGAAAGTTGTCTCCACGCTTCATCGAACCATTCCAGGTCCTCAATAGGATTGGCGAGGTGGCTTATCGCCTGGCTCTACCACCTCAGTTGCACCGAGTGCACAACGTCTTCCACGTATCTCAGTTGAGAAGATACGTGCTTGACCTGATGCATATCATTGACCATGGGGAGCTGGACGTTGATGATGGGGTAACTTTTATGGAGATTCCAGTGGAGATCGAGGATCGACAGGAGCGGGTCCTACATGGACGGTCGATTCCTATAGTGTGCATCAGATGGCAGCACGAGAATCTCCAGGAGAGCACTTAGGAGCGGGAGTCTCAGATGCGTGCTCAGTACCCACTTTTGTTTCCCTAGCTTATGATTTATCTTTACGGGGACGTAAAGCCCTGAGGTGGTAGTAATGTAAAGACCCGTAAAATTCAAGGAAATTTTTTTCTTAATTTTCTTTGGGATTTTACAAGAATGCAGTTTCTGAAGGCACTTGATTCCGAGGCCCGGTGTGCTCGGAATTCCTATCCGAAGTTTAGCCCGGGTACGTTCAGTGAATGAACGAGAAGGAATTTCTAACTCTTGAACCGGTGCTCGAAATCAAATTCTGAGGGAACTGATGGAATCGCAGCACCAGTATTTTCTTAGGAACACCTCTTCCGAAGTTGCGTTTTCACGAGAGAAGTTGATAAAAATTGTGGAAGTTAAAATAAAAATTTAACTACAATTTTTATTTTTCTAAGTGGTTAAAACCTTTGGGTGGAAGTTGGGGAAAACCACCCAACATCCATATGGAGGTTATGGGGGTGGTGGGGCCCACACGAACCCTATCTCTTCACCTTCCCTAACCTTCCATAACCTTTCATTTAATTTGACAACTTATGTTATTTAATTCTGTGGATTTAATTCAACTTTTTAATTTCAAACCTTAAGTTGTGTTAATAAAATAAAAAAGGGACTTATTTTATTTTGGGTTGGAGAGGCTTGTTGATTGAGAGATTTGGGAGAAAGGATAAGGGAGACTTGAGTATCTTCATCTTCTTCGTCGAAGAACACGAAGAACGCGAAAAACACGAAGAACGCCGGATTCCTCAGAGGTTGACGTCTCCTTCCGCGACGTCTCCTTCCGCGATGCCTCTTCCCGCGACGGTTATCTCCACGATGAATCCTCACCCAACTTGTTCGACGAGGTAGGGGTTTATTTTTGTTCGTGATTACTACCTTGACGTTCTTCGTGAATTATGACCATTTGATATTGATTAACGTGAAGGGTGCGGACCGCACAAAAACGGCCGACCCTCCTCCCTTATCTATGTTGTTGATTCTAATGTGGATTGGAATGGGAATGGAGTGGTGCCGTCGCACCGCGCGGGATCAGGCGGCAAGGAATGCGCGGTGCCGTCGCGCCGCGCCGTGAAATCAAACAGGGTCGCGACACCATCGTGCCACGTCGGAAAAACCCGAAGACACCGCGGCTGGAGCGAGGTCGGGAAGAGGGGCGCGGCGCCGTCGCGCCGCGCTGGACGAAGCAAGGCCGCGACCGGTTCCGGGCCGCGGTAGAGCAGGGAGACCAGCGGCCGGTTCCGTGCCGCCGGCGTCGGAGCAAGGGAGGACCGGCCGTCGCCGGTCCATGGCGGCAGAAGCCGGCCGGCCAGAGCGGGCCGGGCGGTCATGGAGAAGCCGGGGGTTACGAACCCCTGGTGGCCAGCTCAAGCGGCCCCCATAATGGGGGGCTATGGTTACAAAGACGGGGGGGGGGGGGGGGGGGGCAGCCCCCCCCCCCCCTCAACGGCTCGGCCGTTTGGCCGAGCACCTGGCCAGCGCGCCGAGGCCGGGACGGGCCGCGCCGGACGGGACGGGCCACGCCAGCTGGGCCGGACCCAGACCCGGTTTGGGTCGACCCGGTTCGGGCTAACCCTAGGGGTATCGGGCGGGGTCGGACCGGGCCCGAACCCCTTAGGACCGAACCTCTTCCGATCGGTCGCCCATAACTTGAGCTATGGGCCTCTGATCGATGCACCGTCAGTTGAGATGAAATCCTTGGATCGAGATGGTCATTTATGTATATCACACTCAAGGTTTCGGAATACTTTGGGTTCGTCCGAGTTGGTTTGCACACGAAACCAACCGGGCCCTCGGAGCGGAAACACCCTTAAATTGAGCTCCGGACGTTCCGATTGACGTGCTGTCGACTTTGATGGATTCCTCTTAGTGAGACGGATCTTTTGGATTACTCCGCCCGAGGTTTGGACGCAGGTGGAGTACGGTCGGGTTGGTTTTGACTTAAAAACCAACTGGCCCCCTAGGACGAAAAAGCCAATAACTTCCAGACCGGGCGTCCGACTGACACACCATCTATGACGCTGAGTTCCTGTTGACGATACGGAACTTTTGGATACATCAACTCCAGACTTTGTGTCAGTTGATGTATCAACCTCTCAGCTCGTGGAGCGGACCCTCCCGAACGATCTTGCTGTGTGTGGGAACCCTAGAACTGGCTGCGTTTGCGACTGTGACGACGACGACGACTGTACAGAGATCCTCAGTGGATTCGACGATGACGACTACAGCACTCAGCAATCCTACGTGGATCAGTGCTACCGATCCTGTGTGGGTCCGATCCTATGTGGGTCAGCGCTCAGCGGTTCTGTGTGAGCCAGCGCCTACAGATCCTGTGTGGGTCCGATCCTGTGTGGGTCTTTGCGGGGGTTAGTTACCTATTGATCCTTTGTGGTTCAGATCATTTGTGGGTCATTGCGGGGGTTAGTACCTATCGATCCTTTGTGGGTCCGACGACTTAGATGAATCAGTGGAAATATCAGATCATCTCTATCGTCATACGAAGAAGTATACCTGTGTGAGCTGAATCCTGTTTTGCATTCCTTTGTGGATTGTGTTGTGCTATCCTGTGTGGATTACGTTTTGCTTTCTTGTGTGTATTGGGTTGTGTTCCTATGTGGATTGGGTTGTACGTGGGCTTGTATGTTAGAGCCGAACAAGAATTGATTACTTAGGTATATGTATGGGCATATACCTAAGCAGTGTCGGATGTTACTTCGTGACTGTATCTTCCTTTGTGGTTTATCCTTTGTGGATTCTGGGAGACCTTCGGGGGTCTCGGGGTCCCTACTGAGTTGCTTATACTCACCCCTGCACGGGCTATGCCCGCACTACGTTGTGTTGGATGCAGATGATGGACAACGCTGATCGTGGTTGAGGCTTGTGGAGCAGGACGGTACTTGGAGGTGGACCACTAGACGGGACGTTCTCGGAGCGGATGGCTAGACCCGAGGAGCTATGGAGGCTACCTGTACTCACCCTTCAGGTGGGATTTCCAGTGGACAGCTCGGCGTTGCGGCTTTACTTTTTCAGTTGTTGTTGTCCCTTATAGTTATACTTTACTTTCAGTTTGGGTTTGTATTCTGACCCACTTACTTTCCGCACTTACTTGTATCAGCTTTTACTTAGTGATTACTTCTATTTCTTACTTGCTCTGTGGTGTTTGTTTACTTTACAAAGGCAATGCCTTCCCTTTTTACCAGGATTTACACCTTGGTTCTAGTCTCCAACCCCTAGCCTATGGAAGGCGGGCTTGGGGTAGTCATGGCACGGGCCCTGAGGACTGGTCGTGATAGGCACTGGGTCACCAGATCACTCCAGAAGGGATGGCGGCTAGCGATGCGGACTGGCAGTGGGCGGACGAGGGCGGACGAGAACTGCTGTGCAGGAAGTGGAGAAGAGGGGTGCTCTGCGGCGTCGTGCAGGCCAAGGGGCCATTGTAGGGTGCTGCAACAGGAGGCGGTGTAGGCCGGGGAAAGGAGGCGAGCTGCATGAGGCCCTACGGGAGGAGGGTGTGGCTGGCAGAGGCCGGACAGAAGGAGCGCAGGAGGTGGGTTGAGGGCCTCGATGAGTCCGAGACGCAGTAAGGTAGCGCCACTGGGCTGTCGGTAGGCCGGGACGTGGGCATAGGTTCTGGATGATGGCAAGAGGTGCTGGGCGACAACAGGTCGGGACACGGGCGAGGCAGAGGAGAAGGCAGGAGGTGCTGGGTGATCCTGCTTCGGCAAGGAGGGGAGGCGACGCTAGATCGGGGAAGAGGGATGGCAGAGGCCTGGCTGGGGCTCTAGATCACGGAGGCCTGGAAGAGGACTCGGGCGAGGCCACAGGGGGCAGATGCCTTGCCAGATGAAGCACGACGGAGAGGGGAGAAGAGCCGAGGCGCTGTGCTGTGCAGGGGACAACCGCATGGAAGAACAAAAAAGAAGAAAAAAAATAAAAGAGAATTAGAAAGATGGAGAAAGAGAAATAAAGAATAAAAAATAAAATAAAATAAAATTAAACTAAAATATAAAAATAATAATAATAACAATATTAATAACGATAATAATAATAATAATAATAATAACAGTAATAATAATAATAATAACAATATTATAAATTATTGTTATTATTATTATTAAAAATTTTATAAAATTCTTTTCAATTTAATTTATTAATTTAATTTTATTATTTATCTAAATAGGTGGGCAACCACGCACTCATCGTGTCCGAACACATGATCGGACCGAATGCGTGGTGATCGCGCACCCACCCGGGTCAAATGCGTTGTGACTGCTAGTAGTGCGGTGACTGCGCACTGGCCCGAGACCCACCGAAAACATCAAAGCTTAAAAACTTAAAACCCAGACCCAAACCCAACTCTACCCAGAGTCTCAGGACTGAGAAAAAAAAATAAAAACAAAGGCGTCCGTGGTCGAGGTGTGACAATTATTCCCACCAAAGACACTTTCTACCCCCAGAAAGTCACCACGCCAATGGTTGACACAACTTGAGTTCATTCCCAGACAAAATCGTAGAGAACCGAGAGCTTTGGGGTAACCATTCCCAAAAAACATCACACCTGAAAAATTCAAGAAAAACCACTGCCCGAGATTGAGGGGAGAACATGAGAGAATTCTCCCCACCACAATAATTCACTAATACAAAAGCCCTTGAAACCCTAACAAACCACCCCCAGGGGGGCAACACGGGAACTCCCAAACCAAACTCATTCATTTTCCCCTCATGGACTGGACATAACACCTGATACTTTGATGGAAAGCTTGATACGGAACAATCCAACAACTTGAGGATAATAAATTAACTCAACAGCTCCCATAAACTTCACAAAATGAACATTCCCCTATCGAACATAGCTAGGACCAACTCAAAAAGGAACAGGTTCATTTATTCATGGGCCCACAACATTCATAGAGACCAAACAACTTAAGAACTACACTGAGAGCAGATATGACCGCTTGGATTGTGGGGAAACGAGCTCATCACACCACCACAACAAGGATGATCTTACGACAGCTATGAGAATAGAACAAGGGAAATTTTGGACATTTCAATTCTAAAACTGAAGACATTATCTGGGCTGAGGTTCCACACACCCTCGGAAACTCCTGACTGTGCGCGAGCTTCACCCCGAGACCTTTGGCTGGGGCCCTAATGGCTGAAGCATCTCCTGCCTCACAGTCAGGCATTTTCATTTCCTAGTTTCTAACTCCTTCCATTCGATGATTCCAACAACCAAAATTGTCGTACATTTTTAAAGGGATGCAACATGATGACTCAGAATGTCCGGATAGACCATACTGGTGGCGCACAAGAGAGTTGTTCAATGAACTAGGATCTGGCACCGACGAGGATGGTTTCTTGGAGACAGGTTCCACCGGCCCACACTCCTTTCCAGATGGGGAACCTTCGCGGAATTCGACCACCATTAATCACACCCAAAACTCTAACGACGATTAGAAATTTCATCTTTACTAGTCCAAAACTGAACCCTCAAATAAATTTAGGGCGGTACGAACCTTAACTACCCTGGGAGTTCCGAACAACCCGAAGAAACACTATCTTTTAGAACAATACAACTACCTCTAACAGAATTCGAATACCTCGATAGGCAAGCAACAAACAAAAGGTACTGAGAACTGAGCATAAATCATTGACAACCTTGGGAGGTTTTCTGGGCGGCATACTGATAACAACACGAAAAACACCATCGAAACCTGCATCAAGCCAAAAATCAATCAAGGTAATAATAAAAGCCAAGGGAAATAGGCCCATAATCCAAACATATACAACACAAGGAGAAATCACTTTTCAAAAACTATTATTTCTTTAAAATTTTCAAAACTCACCTATGGAACTTTATGAACCGTCACACGTGCGTTAATTCAATACCTCTCACATCATCTATGAACAAGTGACCCAAGCACTTTCCATAGATACCCACACACGTGTGACCCTCCATAAGGATTTCCAAGGTTCAAATAATTCTTTTCCTTACCAAATCCAAACCAATATGAAGTTTTTCCAAACCGATACACCTTCACTTTAAAAACCCACTTTAGTAATTTCAAAATGTTTTTTGAAGAAACACTTTTCGATTTAAAAAACAATTTCACTTTTAATGCACACTCAAATCAACTAACACTAAAAAAAAACACAAGCAGTAATAACCCACTAGAATGAGAAACTAGTGTATATGTCTGACCAAGCGACATGGTGGTGAGTTATGCCCCAAGTAAGGCATAACACTAAGAGGACCTTAAACTGGGAACTTGGAATCCACATGGGTCACCACCCCATGTGAGGGCGCAAAGTGAACTGATTCACCCCCATTGTCATTCCTCAATCCAAAACAACCAAAGACAAAATATTCAAATCCTGGACTAACCTTGGTAACTCAGGTCTCGTCACGAGCAATAGTGATCAGACACCGACCCGTAACCTACCTCCTGAGCCCCGATAGTCCTAATCTCCATCTACTAGACATACCAAATAAAAAAGGGCACTCTGAAAAGTGAGGTCCACTAAGGGCCGACCTCCTCTGATACCATTTTTTCACGAACTAACCCGGGTCGACCCTGGACCGGTCACCCGATCCGGTCTATGACATGGACCAAGAGGCATTCCCAATCCTCCCGGGCTGGCGACAAGTGCCAGGGCATCAACAGAGGCGGTGGGAACGATTTTTTCCAGTTAAAATAAATAAATAGAGCAGCAGAAATAAAACAGAGTAGAAAAAAATAAATAAAAAAATTAAAGTAACTAAACAAGAACAAAAGTAAAAGAAACTAACCGAAAGAGACAACCACTATCTCTATGTGACCTCGTGGGTCACTATCCAACTCACGACCAAACGTCGCCCAAGGCGAACGCACCGAAGCTATAGCCTGCACAAACACTAAAAACTGAAAAGAACTATAGGTGTGAGTATTAAAACTCAGTAGGCTAGCCTGATATCTATTCCCAAAGCACTACCTTTAAATAAATAATCTACCAATTCCAGGTTTGAACTAAATTATAAAAAATATTAGTTTTCACACACACTTTTATTTCTAAAACAAGTATCATTCCATTTCCCTTTTTAATTAAAAAAAACAAGTTTAATGTTTGAAAGGAATAGGTACATTTCATTTTAAAACATTTTATGTGAACAATTTAGAAATCCAAACTTCAGTTATTAGCCAAAAATAAAAACCACACATAACACACAACACACACCAAGGGCAATGGGAAAAAAATGGCACACATGAGCCAGCAACCGAACTAGACTTATCAATCGTGCACCACACACAAATAAACACTAAATGAAACATGGGTCGTACCTAGGTGATCATGAACAATCCATAAAATACTATACATGTGACTCATCCTGAAATCATGCTCCAACTCGATGACGTCATAACACCCTAACGCTCTACATAGTTCTGCATGGCCTAACCGAGGGGCCCAATCCCCAGAGCAATAATAACTCAGTATTCCCCTGCTATGGGGCCACTAGACAGTGCATAATCTTAACTAGTGCAGCAATCGTTCTCAAAAGATTCACTCACTATGCTAGGTTCCCATGTCAACACATACAATAAAAAGGGGTGCATCCACAATGTAAATTAATCAGTCACGATTCACAAATATCACACACAACTCACGCAATCAACGCACACCAAAGATCACCCCTTACTAACCCCAAAGTGATTTTTTCCAAAATAATTTATTTTATTAAAGTGCCAAACGGGCCTTCACCAACTTCAAAGAAAAACATCATTTCTCAAGAAAAATAAAAACACTTGTTCAGAAGAAATCATTTATCTTTTCAACCAAAACTACATTTTTGATTCCATGAATTATGTTTAAAATCCAAATGAGAATTATTTCACTACCGGGAGTCCATTCGTCAAGAAAATATTCGAGGCGTTGTGTATAAAATAAACGGCTCTTTTTACACCAAATAATCATATAAAAATTAATTATATTATATTATTTCCTATTTATTAAATTTAATAAAACATCAAGTAATTAATAAATTCTAAATTTAAAGGTGAGTGAAGTGGGGGACCTACCTCGAGACCGAGATGAAAAGACACACACCCGACACCACAGAGTAAGGTCCAACATACTGTAAACAAAACACTAAGAACTCAAAACACAAAAAAAACCCCCAATTGAAGTATGTGAAACCAGGCGGCGGGAAGAAACCCTCACCTCGAAACTGAAGCGCAACGACAGCGCAAACTTCGAAACAAAGCGCGGCGATGGCGCTCACTCGGAAATGCCCCGCGTAGGTCCTAGAAAGTCACACCGACCCAAATAAAATTTAATTAATAAAAATTCTAATCAAACCAGGGTATATATATATATATATTTATGTATGTATATATATATATATCAAATAAAAATATCAAATGGGGCATAAAATAAATAGGTACCAACTGGGGGGGGGGGGGTCACGACTAGAAACAGACCACCGGAGGGCGTCACGCCTGAACAACAGAAGGCATTCATGCGGATGGACGCGGTCCGACCAGGGGGTGTGGAAAGGGCCACCAGACATCGGTGATGTGAAGCAGCCGATGAGAAGGGTGCGAGTGATCTAGGCAGCATCAGGCAGCACGCGGGTGAGGCGGACGGGAGTTGGGGTGCCGGGGAGCTGCGGTGCAAGGTAGTGCTACAAGGGGGGAGGGTTGCTGGCTGCCGATCGGCTGGAGCAGGGAGGTCCGAGGAGGGAATTTCATCGGCGGGCTACTCGAGTGCAGGTGAGGCAGAGCTGCTAGGGCTGTTGTGCGCAAGGCAGGGGTGGCGCGGGGTCCCGGTCGAGCAGGGATGGCGGTTGGATCGCTACAGGGGGGCTGTGGAGGGTGTAGAGAAGAGGGAAGGAGGCGGCACTAGGGCACCATATCGCTCCAGGAGGGCTGGCGGCTAGCGATTCAGACTGGCAGTGGGCAGATGAGGGTGGACGGGCGCTGCTGTGCAGGAAGTGGAGAAGAGGGGTGTTGTGCGGCGTCGTGCAGGCCAAGGGGCCTTTGTAGGGTGCTGCGATAGGAGGGGGTGCAGGCCAGGGAAATGAGGCGGGCTGCATGAGGCCCTACGGGAGGAGGGTGTGGATGGTGGAGGCCGGACAACAGGAGCACAAGAGGTGGGTTGAGGGACTCGGTGAGGCTGGGACGCAGCAAGGTAGCGCTACTGGGCTGTCGGCAGGCTGGGACGCGGGCAGAGGTGTTGGATGATAGCAGGAGGTGCTGGGTGACGGTAGGCAGGGACGCAGGTGAGGCAGCGGAGAAGGCAAGAGGTGCTGGGTGATCCTACTGTGGCAAGGAGGGGAGGTGACACTAGATTGGGGAAGAGGGCTAGAGGAGGCTTGGATGGGGCGCTGGATCATGGAGTCCTGGCGGAGGACTCGAGCGAGATCACAGGGGGTGTACGCCTTGCCGGATGAAGCGCGAGGGAGAGGGTAGAGGAGCTGAGGCGCTATGCTGTGCGGGGGACATCCACGTGGAAGAATAGAAAAGAAGGAAAAAAAAGAAAAGAGAAGAAGAAAGAGGGAGAAAGATAAAGAAAGAATAAAAAAATAAAAAAAATAAAAGTAAAAGATAATAATAATAATAATAACAATATTAATAACGATAATAATAATAATAATAACAATAATAATAATAATAATAACAATATTATAAATTATTGTTATTATTATTATTAAACATTTTATAAAATTATTTTCAATTTAATTTTTTCATTTAATTTTATTATTTATCTAAATAGGTGGGCAACCGCACACTCACCAGGTCCGAATGCATGATCGGACCGAATGAGTAGTGACCGCGCACCCACCCGGGCTAAATGCGCGATGACCGTTAGCAGTGCGGTGACTGCGCACTAGCCCGAGACCCACTGAAAACATCAAAGCTTCAAAAATTCTAACCCGGACCCAAAACCGACTCTACCCAGAGTCGCGAGTCCTAGAAAAAAAAACAAAGGCGTCCGTGGTCAGGGTGTGACATAGGCCATGTTGTATTTTACTATCGTTTCATTCGTGACTTTAGTAAAATTGAACTCCCCTCTCTCGATTACTCAAAAAAGGAAAAGAATTTTTTTTTGATAAATAATGTTCTGAATCTTTTAATAAGTTAAAATGGAGTCTCATGTCACACCCGGTAATCTAACCACCTTTGTGGGATTTACCATTTGAGCTTATGTGTGATGCCTCTAACTATTTAGTTGGGGTAGTCTTGTCACAAAGGGTCGACTGAGCTCCATATGTAATAGCCTATGCCTCACTTAAAATGGACCCTACCCAAGAAAAAAACACCACAAATGAAAAAGAATTTATTTCCATTGGGTTTTCTATAGATAAATTCAGGTAGTATCTTTTAGGATCCAAAGTCATTGTGTTCTCAGACCATGAAGCCCTCTGGTATCTCCTTAAGAAATCGGAATCCAAGCCATGTCTCATTCTCTATATTCTCCTCCTTCAAGAATTTAATCTAGAAATTAGAGATAAATAAAGAGTAGAGAATGTGGTGGCTGACCATATCAGTAAGATCCTCCCATCCTCAACAATTGACTCATCCCCCTGTATTCCCATTAATGACATGTTTCCTGATGATAAATTGTACCGAGTGCAAGATGTTATTCCTTGATATGATGAAATTTTAAAATATTTGGTAGCATCTTGCATTCCTACTAATTTCAATAAAAACCAAGCCAGTCATCTAAAACATGAATCTTGTTGGTACATTTGGGATGAACCCTACCTTTGGCACATATGTAGTGATCAAGTCCTTAAGCGTTGTGTTCCCAATAGCGAGTTTCAGTCTATCATTAGATTCTTTCACAATCTTTCTTGTGGGGGACACTTTGGTCCCCAACGGACTGATCTCAAGGTCCTTGATTCGGGTCTCTTTTAGACAACAACTTTTTTGGATGCCCATGATTTTTTCAAATCTTGTCCTTTTTGTCAAAGAATGGGGAATGTCTCTAAAAGAAATGAAATTTCACAACAACCATTTCTCTTTCATGACATTTTTAATGTTTGGGGCATTGACTTTATGGGTCCATTTCCCAATTCCTTTGGAAAATTGTACATTATTTTGGTGGTCAATTATGTGTCGAAATGGGTAGAGGCTCGAGCCACAAGGACAGATGATTCCAAAAAAGTTGTGGAATTATTGAGAACTCAGATCTTTTTTAGGTTCAGATCACCTAGATTTATCATTAGTGACCAAAGTTCTCATTTTTACAACCGAACAATGAAATCACTTTTGTGTCGGTATGGGGTCAGTCATAGAGTGTCTACTGCATATCGCCCATAGGCCAATGGTCAAGTTGAGGTTTCAAATAGAGAGGTAAAACAGATTCTTGAAAAAATGGTTCAACCCAATAGAAAAGATTGGAGTCTTCGAATTGATGATTCATTATGGGCCTACCGTACAACTTTCAAAACTCCCGTTGGAATGTCACTCTATCATCTTGTGTTTGGAAAGAGTTGTCACCTACCTTTTGAGATTGAGCACTGGGCCTACTGGGCCATCAAAAAATGAAATTCTAATCTTTATGGTGTAGGTTCTCAAAGGAAGTTGTAGATTCAGGAGTTAGAGGAAATGAGAAGAGATGCATATGAAAACTCCAGAATTTATAAGGAGTGAACCAAGGCTGACCATGACCATCTTATACTTCATCGTTAGTTCCACATTGGGAATAATGTCCTCCTTTATAATGAAAGTCTTAAGTTGCATCCAGGTAAGCTTAGTTCCCACTAGTTTGGCCCATACACTATTATTAATGTATCTCCATTTGGTGTTGTTCAGGTTCAAAATGAAGAAACCAATAAAAACTTCACTGTCAATGGGAAACGGCTAAAACACTTCCACGAAGCCCTTCCGGAGTTCCTGATGGAGGAACTCCATGTTCAAGAAGCAACATACCAGTGAAACACACTAGGTTTTATCCTTCCTTCTAACATTCTCAAATATTACAGTGAGGACATTGCACATTCTAGGTGTGGGGGGATGGGTACATTTCTAGGTTAGTTAGGAATATTTTTATCCTTCTTTATGGTATTTTCATTTTCCCCTATCTTTCTGGGTTTATTAGGATTTCCATTATCTCTCTAATTTCTTCTCTTTTTATACTTCCTTGTGGTATTTTCATTTTTCCCCATCAAAAATTTCAAAGTTCCATGTTTTGGTGACCATAAGGGGGGGGGGGGGGGTAAATATACCATAACAAAGTCTAAAAAAAATATTTGTATGAATTTAACATCAGGGAGTGATTTTTAGTGAATTGGTTCCCTTTCAATGATATAAATGGTTGTATCACTGTGAAACATTTGAGAAGATTGATGCCCCTTGTGTGAGTAGTTTTTGGGAAAACTATGTCACTAATATCTCCACACATTTTTGAACCAAACCACAAAGTGTGAATATTTATTACTTAATATAAGGTAAATATATGTTAGGTTAATATGTTTTAATTTTAAATGATATTTCCATACGTTCATTCCTTATCCGATCTGTTTCATTACTGTACTAGATTGACCTATGCGTGTGTACCTAATGTCCGACTGTTGTACGCTCTAAAAAAGGATTTTATCTTGGGTAGGTCAAAAATCACTCCTCCTCAACCATTGATGTTGTTATAATTATTGAAATTAGTTTCATGAGGAGATCAAACAAGGGTTGGGAGATGAGTGTGAGATTTTTTCCAAATGAAACTTCTAAAAAAAACAAAATAATAATAATAATAGTAAATGAGGGGAGTGATGAAATGTGCAACATATGGGGATATATAGGTTGAGAGATTATGGTTTGACTTCTTAGAATTATTAAGTGAGTGGGTCTTGAAATATTATTGCAAAGGATTTAGGATAGGTTTGGTGAAAAAAAAATCATTTAAACCTGAATAATGTTAAAATAACCTATATTTATTAGATAGAAAGTGGAAAGAATAGCATGGAATGGTTTTCACACACACACATGGAGAGTTAGTGGAATGGTTGAATTTTTAATTCCTTGCTCATGTTGGTGTCATGAATCTCTTTTAATTTCATTGTGATATGATTTATGAGACATCTATTTCGATTTTCACTAGGAAGAACTCCTTGGTGTGGTTTGTGCATTGATCACATTAATTTAATGAGTTAATTTTTTTTTCAAATGTTAAAACTTAATGATGTTGGTAATATATATATATATATATGCATCACATTATTTAGATATGTGACTTTTCCCAGAAGTTCAAATATTTAGGTGTGGGGGTGTGATTGCACCACAATTCACTATTTCATTTTCACCCTTACGCCACTATGCTAAACTTGTTTTATATTGAAGATTATAAAAATAACAACAAATTTTATTCCATTTTTGAATAATTTATTTTGTGTTTATCACTATTTAAAAGGTCAATGTTACTTGTTTTGATGATTCCATTGCAGGAGGAGGTGATTTGGAGGCCCTTGAGATGATCTAGAAGGAAAATGGGCCAAAACTGCATGGTTCCCATTAACACCTATCCACTGTTGGGTATATTATGAAACATCCATGAATCCAAATGGGATTAGATTTTTTGGTCTAGTCCATATTTCAATTATATACAACTCTTATTAAGACAACCAAGACCCATTCGGCCATTAAGGGGCCCAACCGAAGTAATCTCTCCAGGCCACCGAATCTGCACGGAGTCAAAAGTTGTGTGCTGCGTTCTGTCCATATATAGAGTTTTATGTGTCCAAAGAGATCCAAACATTTGGTGGAGATATCCAATACGCGGGGAAACAAATTTATAGTTTTTTCAAAAGCAATTGATGACTTTCTAGAGGCCAAAAACAATGTGACAAGTGGTTTTACACAATCTGTGTGCCCAAAACCACTTCCTATTTTTTCTATAAAAGAGAACCATGGGTACCTCATTTGGGGAGTTCGAACAAGAAGACAATTTATACCATTTTGGAGTCCTAGAGGATTCTCTTCAGCATCCTAGAAGTTCTGGAGGCCCCTATCCTCATAGGGGGACACTACTACAAAAATGGGCAAGGGAAGCGCTACCCCTTTATCAGCGCTAAAAAAAAGTGTTGATAAAGGGGGCCTTTATCAGCGCTGATAAAGGGGGGATTTATTAGTGGGTTTTCCTACCACTGATAAATTTTATGTTTAAAAAAAAATCATGAAAAATAATATATTGTTATATAAGTATATTTATATTGATATAAATATAATATATATTTTTTAAATATGTTTTAGATAAGTATAAATAGACTATTTCATTTAATATATAAGAAATTTTGTGAAAATGGATGTAAAATATTTTAATAAATATTATTAATTAATAATTTTCTAATTATTATTGATTAAAAATTATTTAATAACAATTTGGAGACACATAAAATCAAAAAAATTAATAAAAGATCTAAAATAAGTTGAAAATGTAACTCAAACTTCAAACAGACATACCTTTTGATCCGTGTGTCCGTTTGAGATCTATAACTTATCAAATCGAAGCTTGCGACGAGATCTACATTCTAGTGATCAAAGAAAAGATTTATGTCACATTTTTCAATGCCTAAAAGGCCCAGAAGGCCTCTAAAACTGAGTTTTTAGTTGGGATACCCCGATTTGTTGACATTAAAACACGTATAACTTCTGATCCGGATGTCCGTTAGGCTTGTACCACATATCATATCGAATATTGCTTCATTTTATTCGATTTGAATGGTTTTGGAGTTGAAATTGGATTTTTGATTATAATTTATTGTTTTTTTAATATTCTATTGATTTTCAAATACACACATATATGTATTTATTTGTAAATATATGTGTGTGTGTGTGTGTGAGTTGAAACGGGATTTTTTGAGGCCTATTCAGGTAACAAACTCGCACATTGAGGCACAAAGTGTACCTTTATAGGATACCCCAAGGAAACTAGGTGATATCATATATACAACCCCTCAGACAAAAAGGTTACAGTGGAAAGACACGCCATATTCCTTGAGAGGGATCACATCTCCAAACGAGATAGTGGGAGTGAGATAGACTTCGATGAAGTTGAGGCTCAAGGTACACAAGAGTTGGTACAGGAACAAATTCCACAAAGCCCCACAGAAGAAATAACTTTTCCAGAGACACAAGAAATGCATAGGAGTACAAGAGATGTTAGAGAACCAGAATGGTATGGTTATCTAGTTACTAAGGATGGTGACTTATTATTAGTTGATAATAATGATCCTATAACCTTCAAGGAAGTAGTAAGTGACACAAATGTTTCCAAGTGTAAAGAATCCATGAATTATGAAATGGATTCCATATACCAAAACCATGTATGGATTTTGGTAGATCCTCCAGTTGATGTAAAGTCTGTTGGTTGAAAATGGATATTCAAGAAGAAACTAGACATGGAAGTACAATTACGCACCTATAAGGCATGAAAGGTTGCAAAAGGGTTCAAACGATGTCAAGGCATTGACTATGACAAAACCTTTTCACCAGTTGAAATGCTGAAATCCATCAGAATTATATTGTTCATTGCCTCTTACCATGACTATGAGATTTGGAAAATGGATGTCAAAACATCCTTCCTTAGTGGGAACCTTTAGGAAGATGTCTACATGACACAACTTGAAGGGTTTATGACTTCAAAGGATGCCAATATGGTTTGAAAGTTTCAAAAATCCATTTATGGATTAAAAAAAGAATCCAGGTCATGGAACATTCATTTTGATGAATCCATGAAGAAATTTGGTTTTATCAAGAACGAATGTGAGACTTATGTCTACAAATGGTTTAGTGGGAGTGCATTCATTTTCCTAATAGTACATGTTGATGAAATATTACTTATTAGAAAGGAGATACCCGTCTTACAGTCTGTTAAGGCATGGTTGAATCAATGCTTCTCCGTGAATGACTTGGGTGAGGCAACATATATTCTTAGGATCAAGATCCATCGTGATAAATCTATGAGATTTTTGGGCCTAAGTCAAAGTACATACATTGATAAGATATTCAAGATATTCTGTATGAAATAATCCAAGAGGGGATTTTTTCCAACATCACATGGCATTCATCTTTCCAAGAAAATGTGTAATCAGAAACATGAGGAATGAATTATAATGGAAAATACTCCATACACATCAACAATTGGTTTGGTCATGTATTCCATGCTATGTACTAGGTTGGATGTCACCTATGCATTAAGTGTGGCAGTCATATATCATGCTGACCCAGGTGACCGCTATTAGACGGTAGTCAAGACTATCCTAAAGTATCTGAGGTGTACTGAGGATATGTTCCTAGTTTATGGAGGAGATGAGGAACTAGTTATTAGAGGATATAAATATGATAGTTTTCAGAATGATCAAGATGACATAAAGTCGCAAACATTATACATCTTCAATTCAAATGGAGGCGCAGTGAGATGGAAGAGATCAAAGAAAAGTGTGGTTGCAGATTCTAAAGCAGAGTCCAAGTATATCATAGCTTCTGAGGAAACTAAAGAAGTAGTTTGGATGAGAAGATTCATCCAGGATCTGGATGTGATACCTATAAGTAAAGATCCCATCAAACTGTACTGTGATAATATTGTAGTGGTGGCTCTCGCAAAAGAACCAAGGTCACATCAGCAGACGAAGCACAAACTTTAGAAGTATCATCTCTTCAGGGATTTTTCTCAGAGAGGTGAAGTTGTAGTGAACAGTATTTCCACAGAAGAGAACGTGGTGGACCCCTTGAATAAATCCTTGAATTAGAAGAAACATGATCACCATGTGAGGTCTAGCAGACTAAAAGTCATAGGCAGTTAGCTCTAGTCCATGTGGGAGTCTGTAAGAGTTGGTTTCCTAGAACCAAATGGTTGTACTCTTATTATATGGATATTTAATGTATTTTAATATTAAAAATCTTATTACATATTGTTAATTTTTCTGTATGAATATGATTTAATAATGTCCCAGAGTATTTGTTTCATTGATAAGGTCATAGTAGTTCCTCGCTATGATGAGAACCTTGAAATTCTATAAAAATATTCTTCAATATAGTTCTACGGTTGGATGACATACTATGAAGGGACACATAGCACGAAGACTATCAGGTGCGAGTACTAATAAGAATATGAGACTTCCTCTCATGAAGTTCTCACTTGGTAATCTCCAAGACAAGAGATTACAAGAAAAGACCCTCCAGTAGGAATTCTGCATGTTTTGGTGTCATCAAATATTTCTATCTGCGAGCATGTGTAATGATCCTTAGACTCTAAGATTATCATTAATATGTGTCAGGACTTTCACACTTTTATTTACTGATAAAAACCTTAACATAGACAGTTGGCAGGAAGTAGGGTACATTGGGTGCGTCATGAGTGACATGATATTAATGGATATGTTGAGGGTGGATTTTTCCCATCCATTTATGGAAGTTGATATCTTGTCCCTTTGATGGAAATAGATCCATCACGCTAAATTCCATGGCCATGGTGTAATAACGAGTTTATTTTAGGTAGTAAAAGAACGATGTATCAAAGTATAAAGGTTGATGACACTATCATGAAACCTTCTTGAGGATATATTGATACAAAGGGATTATATTACAAAGTGAGCGTTCATATGTATATTTAATTGTTGTGACTTTATGTTATTTTTCTTGGGTACCATGACCCATTTCTAGATAGTAATCTTTGACTTTAGGCAAGCCCACCTAATTCCAATGATAAAGAATCCTAGAGGGTCACACACTAAGTGTTTTTGGTGGTTTCTCTTAAATTATATTTTAATTTAATTAATAAAATAAATATTATTCTCAAGACCATGGAATAATTTTATTCAAGTTAAGATGATCCCATAAATTAAATAAAATATATTTATTTATTTTATTGAATATTTAATAAATATCTATTTACTAGTTTTTAAATAAAATATTTATTTAAGAGAATAAATTATTTATTTATTTATTTGACTGTTTAATAAATGTAAGTGGAGTTCAAGTGGACCAAGGCTAGTCCGGTAGTAAAATAATTATTTACAAGATGGTAAATAATTATTTAACTAGTTTGCACAAGTTAAAATAATAATGACGCTGCTATTATTTTATGATGTGGAATTTTATTCATAATTTCATTTTTCACAAGTTGGTGCACCATAAATAATGATGCAGTATAATATTATGAGCATGGGTTTTCTATAATTTCATGAATGTATTTAATTTATATTATGCAATTAAATATTTTAACTGAAGTTCCATGCATATAAATAGACAAGTACCTCTATTTTTCCATAGAGAACATGCCAGACGCTTGTGGAATTGAGAGTTGTTGAGCTAAAAAATTTCTCTCTTGAATCCTCTTACCACCCCTCTCAATAAAGAGAGATTTTCTTCAAGGATAAAGAACAAATGATCAAGACCGACTGATAAAAGACACTCACTTCGCCGTGTTAGCACCCAGAGAACTAGTGGTTTTGATTGGAGGCCATCAGAGCACGTGTGGATCACCTCTATAGGGATTCTAGTTTGGATCCTTTCAAGCGCAAAAAGATAATCTGGAACGGTCATTCTGGATGATCAACATTATAAATGAAGAAAATACCAAAGATCTATGTATTATTTTCTTTATTAAATTAATTAAATTAATTACAAACATGATGTATAAGATCCTCTCTAAAAGTTTCGGGCCACTTCCTTCATTATCTAAATATTTTATTATATTCTGTGGAGACTGGTGTTCATTGTCGTATTGATCCCATAATAATAATTGATTATGGTAAAAATCAAAGTTGGGTATTGGCCCAACCACACTTCCGCTACTCCCATAACCTTCAAGATCTACATTAGTTGATATCGATCATGATGAATTTTGGCTGTGTTGATGTTAGGGAATGACATCTAAGGATAAGTTTTGGATTTTCAACTTTGTTTTGTTAAATAATTAATTCTATTCTTTTTTTTCTTCATAGTTTCCAAGGTAGGTGGATTCACTCAAAAATCCTATTATTAGAAATTGAAGGATTAGTTATATTTTTTTTTGAATTTATTATAATTTAATGTGAAATTAATGTGCAAATCATGATAGAAATGCTCTTTAGTGATGGTTTTTGGATTTATGACAAGTTGGTTTTTATGAAAAGTGCTTTATTTATGTATTTTAAAATGTGAATTTTTTTAATTAATGGAATTTTTTTATAGTGATGGTTTCAATACAATATTTTTTTATTGAAATGGTTTTAAATAGTTGATTTGGCATTGGTTTTTGGCATAATGGTTGGCGTGTGTTCATTTTCAATGATGCGACCCTGTGGAAGGGGTGTGTGCCATTTGGTAATTGGTATATGGTTACCTTATAATGACTTGGTAGATCAACAAGAGGCCACTCATGAGTATGGAACTATTACTAGGGCATGCATGTGTGGATGTGTGGATTGAAATGGGTTATGCTGAATGGATTTTTGAAATGGGTTGGAAGACTTGGTTGGTTGTTTTTCCATGGAAACTATTTTTTTTTGTGAAAATGGCTTGGCATGTTATAATTTTTTTAAAGTTTTTATATAAATTTATTTATATAAATTGTTTATATCATTATGTTAACATGTTCTATCATAGTGGAATGAGTCAAGAAGTATTTTTGGGAAAACCTAATGAGTTTCATTACTCAGCCCCTGCTTTGGAACTTTGGTGCTTTTACATATATTGTTTATCAAGACATAGTTAAAGGAAAGGTATCAAATTTATTTAGTGATTCATCATGATAATTTGGGCTGTATTCTGGATTTGGAGCATGGAGCATGTTGGGATCGATGAAGTTATTTCTTTGGAGTCTTTGAGCTTTGTGGTCTAATATTTTTATTTGGTACTCTAATATTTGTTATGATGTAGTTTGGTTGTATTTGGGTTTTTTATATTAGTTTTGTATTATGTTTAGTTGTATTATATTTTTATCATGCACAATATAGTGATTTTTGGTTATATTATACTTGGTTGTGTTAATTTTATTTTCAAGGGTAAAATCGTCCCCTAAATGTATTTAATCCGTTGGAATTTATTACCAGCTTTTAGAGTATTGGAGATGTCACCTAAGGCCAAGTAGAAAATCTGAATCTCATTAATCCAATAAGTAGGGATGTGATGTTACAAGTGGTATAAGTCTTGGCCAGTCTATCTTTTATTTTGGGACAAGTGGTATTAGTTTTTTCAATCCTTGAGTTTCAGTTGTGTTAGTCTTGGAGTTGAAAATCATTCTTGATTAGTCATTAAGTTGGATTGGTAGAAAAGAGTAGGATTGTGGAAACATGAAATTTAGGGCATAAAAGGCGTACCTAACCTATTTATATTGAACTTAAAGTAACCATGGAGTTGGGTACATAAGTGTTTTGAGACACCTATAGGAGTTGTAATCTCATTTTCATGGGTTTAGTCAATGTGAAGTGCATGACATGCATTTTAGGCACATGTGGCCCAACCTGGTTGGTGAGGACTCTCCAAGTGCATCCCAAATACCCGATTTCAATTCCAGGTGGAGGCATATTTCTAGGTTACTATAGAATTATTGTATGAGGTACTATATGAGGAATTGTAGCAGACACTGTAGCATGAACTATTCAATATTGTAATAGCTAGAACTATTAACCCATTTTAGCCTTCGGGCCACCGGTTTGGTCCTTGGGTCCTACAAGACATTCGATCCACCCAAGGCCTTCGGTCCAGTAAGTCTTTCAGGATACCTCAAGGATTTTGGGCCACCTCAAGGCATTTTGACCACCTCAACACCATCAGGCCACATGTAATTCAGATGAAACTAGGTAGACTTTATGGAATAATTCTTCAAATGAGGATTAAAGGGAAGGTATGTTCACCAGATCAGAGCTAACCTAAATTAGTAGAATGAGGGAGTATGGCATAGATATTGGTACTGGGAATGTGTATATCTACATAGGACAACTATCTGACCGACCTTACAAAGGTGGAGATCTGACATCAAGATATTTGATGGGGAGGGGCAGTTTCAAGTATTTTGTTTGGGATGAATTCCTCTAAGGCCTTTGGGTCATGTAACGCGTGTTGAAGCCTACATGCTATGTAAGGGTTCACCCACATCCTTTAAAAGGTATATTATCAAAAATCAATAAAAACTGAAGGCCTTCAATCCATTCAGGCATGAAATGTGTTTTAGGAATGACTTCCCACTAGGATTTCATATTTCACATTGATTAATGATTCGCGATGTGGTGAAAACATGTTAATTTTTGAAATTTTTTGAGATTGTTTTCAAATGAAATATTTTAAAGAGGGGATTGTTGTGGTATTTTGAAAATGGTTTTATTTTCAATATAAGGGTGATTTTTTTTCAAAAATGGTTTGAATAAGAAAAGTGTTGAATTTGAGAAAGCCTTTTTGTGATATGTGTGATATGGTAGAATTTAAAATTGCTATGCCTTCAGTTTCTAGATAATGACACTTATAGAGTTTTTTTAGTTATAGAAAATGGATCTGGTTAGGAATAGAAGAAACCTACTAAAATAAGCTTTTGATAATGTGGCTTCACCTAAGACACATATGAATTAACAGTTGGTCCAGAGTATAGTCCAATCCTTTCAGGCTATGGATATAGGGAATTTGAGGGATGAACCAATTTAAATGGATCATTTCATTCATTTCCAAAAGTAGAACCCACCCATATTTCTGGGAGATTTAGAACTAGAGAAAGTAATGGTGTAGATGAATAGGATGAATCAAATCTTTGATTTCCTTAGAAACCAGTAGAGATGAAGGCCAAGTTGGTAACATATATACTAGAGGATCTTGCATTCCAATGGAGAGATTTGGAAGTTCAGGCTAAATTAGTCCAAGGAATTTTTTGGTAGGATCTTGAATAATTATTCAAAAGAAATTCTATCATCATACATCAAGGATTGCAGGAATGATAGAATTTTTTATCTTGAAGAAAGATAATATCTCAGTGAAAGAGTATATGACCAAATTTATTAATTTTGTATGCTATTCACCTGAAGTTGCTGCTAGTACATCCTTGAAGGCACACATTTTTGAATTATATCTAAAGTAAGAGATTCGCTTGAATATTTATGTGATTTTTATAACAGATTATATAGAGATGTTCAATAGATCCATGTTGGAAGAAAGGGAAATATTATGTAGTATTGGTTGGGGAAGCATGTTGATACCTACAAGGAATGGTGGGAAATATAATATTGGTAACTAGAGGAAGAGGAACACATATTTTTATGGTAATGGAATGACTTAGAACTAGATGGATGGATTAGTGAATCTTCCTCAAAAACCAATGGGTAAACCTATATGTTTTCAATGTGGTTTATTTAACCATATGAAGATAGATTGTATATCCCCACTTAGAGCATTCCACAATTGAAAACATATGGTCCATCTCTATCGCTATTGTCGTTGTGATCCATATTCGAGTGTTAGGGACACATATCATGTTTTAAAGATGTTGTATGATTCAATATGAAAAGGGTAGAAGAATACCTCTCATTAGAAGAACCGAGTAAGACACGGTGATTCTTGTAATACCATGAATCCTCAGCAAGGGAAATCTCAACTGAGGGATAAATAATAAAGAGAAATGAGTAAGCAGTTGTATGGAGCTGAGAAATTGATTGTAGATGATCAATATGGACCATTGATAATAATAGGTATGATTATTTTTAATTCCACCCTTATGAAAGTGCTGTTTGTTATGAGTTCATCCCATTCATTTATTGATTCTTGTACTATTGATATTCTTGGTTTAAATTTTGTGATGATTCCATCTGTTTTGAAACTTCAAACTCATCTTGGTCAAAGAAAATGTTTAACCTTTATGTGTAGATCATATTATGTAATTTTTTATAGAGTTGATTTGATATGGGATTTCTCTGTACTAGATATGGATTTATATGATATAATCTTAGGCATGAATTGGTTGACAATGTTCAAGTCTCATATCAATTGTTATACCATAATGGTTATTTTTACGACTGATGATGGTGTAAAGAATATCTTTGGAGGATAAAGAAATGAAAAGGAAGGTGAAATAGGATTGTTGACACTAGTGGTTGGAACTATCTTATTCTATTTGTTATTGTTGACCATAAAATAAGTGTATGAGATAGGGGATCTTAGTTTTCCAGCAGCGGTTGATCAGATTCTGGATTTTTTTCCAAGAAATTTTTAGGGTTTCCACCTACAAGGGAAGTGGAGTTTATGATTGATATCCTCTTGGGGACTAGTCCTATTTTAATTCTATATTATTTTATAGAACCAAAATAATTACGGTAATTTAAAGTCTAGTTGGTAGAGCTAGAGATCAAAGAGTTCATTCGGTCTAGCATGTATCTGTGGGTAGCACTGGTCTTGTTTGGGAAAAAGGTGGATTGAACTCTTCAGTTTTGTGTGGATTATCATAAGATTAATCAAGTTGTGATAATAATCGGTATCCACTTCCACGTATATATGGTCTATTTTATGAGTTAAGTGGATCCCATTTGTTCTCTAAAACTGACTTTAGATCAAGATATCACCAATTGCGGGTTCAGAAGGAGGATATTCCAAAGACAACTTTTAGATGCAGATATGGCCATTATGAGTATGTAGTTAGGACTTTAGGTCTTAAGAATGCACCAAAAATATTTATATCATTGAGGATTTAGTTATTTTATAGGTATTTATATTCCTTTTTATCAATGTTTGTGGACGACATATTGGTGTATTAAAGGACAAGGGATGAGAATGAGAAACACTTTACAACAGTGTTGAGTATTTTGAAGTATCATTGTCTGTATGGAAAATTATCAAAGTGTGATTTTTTGATATGAGAGGTACATTTCCTTGGTCATATTATCTTTTAAAGAGGTGTTTCTATTGATCTAAAAAAGATAGAGGTTTTTATCTCTTGGGAACCACTAAATAATTTCTTTAAGATAAGAATTTTATTTGGTCTAGATGATTATTATTGACATTTTGTTTGTGAATTATCATGACTATTTTCTCCTATGAAATATTTAACAAGGAATAATTATGAATTTAAATGGAATGATGAATTTCAAATTATTTTAAGGAGCTTAAATTTATCTTACATCAGCACCGATCTTGATATTACCAAAATATATACAAGGGTATGTGGAGTATTGTGAGGATTTGGGATCTGGGTTGGGATGTGTTCTCATGCAGGGAGATTATGTGGTTTATTATGTCTCACAATAGTTACGATTTAATGAGAAGAACTACCCAACACATGCTTTGGAATTAGCTGCTGTAGTCCATTTTTGAAGACTTGGCATCATTACCTCTTGGTGATAAATTCACTATTTTTATGGATCATAAGATCTTGAAACATATTCTACCACAAATGGATTTTAAATAGAGACAAATATGATGGATGTAGTATCTACAAATGTTTTACTTTGAATTTTTGTATAAACTAGGTAAATAAAATTTGGTTGTAGATGTATTAAGCAGAATGTCATATACTCAGTTGAAAAAAGAGTCTTCAGATCAGTGGTAGTTGATGTCAGTTATAGATGATATATATTTTGATTGTGAAGACCATGGCAATGTTTTAGTTTTATTTCCAGTTTATTTTGTTCCTAATTTGTTTAAAAGGTTAATAAGGCATAAATATTTGATTAAAAATATGTTACAATAAGGTCGAAACTCAATGGTGGAGAGACCATTGAAGGATGGATGATGGATGTGAATTCATTTTTTTGGTTTTGAGATTTAAAGGTCAAACATATGGATTTTCAATAACAACCACTTCATTCTTACCTCTATTTGATATGGGATATTCATCCTAGAGTACAGAAGATATATAAGGCATTGGAAGAACCTTTTTGGTGGGTTGACATGAAAAGGAAGGTGGATAAGTTAGTTATGAGATGCCTCACTTATTAACAGGTTAAGGCAGAGCACCGACGACCAGTGGGTATGTTGTAGTCTTTACCTATTCATATTTTGGAAATGGGAGAAGATATCCATGTATTTTTAATAGGTCTCCCAAGAAAGGTTTGAAAACACGATTCCATATGGGTGATATTGGATCAACTCACAAATTCATCCCATTTCATCCATATTTTTTAATCTCATATCATGAATTATTTGTCAAAAATATATATTTGAGAAGTGGTAAAGAGGCATGGTGTACCCATTTCAGTAGTATTAGACAAAGATATGAGGTTTATATTTTGTCTTTGGAAATCCTTACAACAATCCCTTGGGACTTAGTTGACTATGAGTTCAATGTATCATCCTCAAATTGTTTGACAATCTAAAAGGAAAATAAAAACATTAAAATACATGATTTGGTATTGTGTAATGGAATTTGGTGTCTCATGGAAGGATAATTTACCATTAGTGGAGTTTTATTATGAAAACATTTATTAGGAATCAATTCATATGGATCCTTTTGAAGCATTGTAGTATAGTCCTTATCGATATGCACTTTATTGGGTTGAAACTGGTGAGACTTCACTGTTTGGGATGAGCTTTGTCCAAGAGACAATAGAGTAGATTTAGCTGACCAGGAAATGGGTGGATATGGAAAAAAGTCATCAGAACTCATATTCATATCATCATAAATGGTCGTTTTCATTTGAGGTAAGTGATCATGTATTCTTGATAATATCTCCAAGGATTGTAAATCATTGTTTTGGGAAGTATGGAAAGTTACCTCCATGATACATAAGCCCCATTGAGATACTTGAATGGGTTGGTGAGGATTCATATTGGTCTCCCTTTCCACCATGATTCTTTATAGTTCACAATGTGTTTCACATAACACAGTTGAAAAGGTATCATACTAATACTGACCATGTGATTCTATGGGATCATGTTAACCTAGAGCCGGATGCTTCATTGGTTCATATACTGGTACAGATTGTGTATAGAAAAGAGAAGGTATTGTGTGTAAAAAGATTTGGTCAAGTGAGGGTTTTGTGACAACATGGTCAGATTCAGGGAGAAACATGGGAATGGAAAAAGGAAATGTTCAAGTAAAGGCCTAAAATCTTTTAGGAAAATGATGGTTTTCTACTTTCCCAGGATGAAAATTCCAATGGTGGGGAGAATGTAACACCCCTGATTTCAAGTAAGTACCAATTTTCTTTATGTATTTTAAGTTTATAAAGTGTTTTAGTGAATTATGGGAGGGTTTATAGGAATCTTAGAATGTTTCTATGGATCCTATAAAGGTGAACAGTTTTAGCATGGTTAGTAGAAAAAGTGAAATACCTCTAGAAAACTGTGCGAAGTAAAACAGAGGTTATTGGGTAGGTACATAGTTTGACCAAACTATATGTCCATATAAGAGGAACTATGATTTTGGGAAAAAGGATTTTTATGATTTTTCTAATAGTGTGGGCCAACCATGCGAGGTTCTTTTTTAGTCAAAGGCTTATGCATGGTTAGTGCACAATTTTTCTAACCGTGTGAGCTAATCATGCACGACCAAAATTTAGATCCTTAAGTTATTGATCTTACTCGGTTTATCCCCTTAACCCATATTTTTCTCTATATTATGAATCTAAATTAATTTTCTCTCTCCCTAAAAGGTTGTGGAGACTCTTCCCTTTGATCCAGGAGCAATCTGTTGGAAAATCTTAGTGTGTTGAATCTGAGATCCCTTAGTAAGTCTCTATTATTGGTGGGTTTTATTAGATCTATTATTCTTCCCTCTCTTGGATTCATATATCTAGTTCATTTGGGATAAATATATGTTATTTTATTACAATCTTGATGAGTTTTGGCTATATTAATGTTAGTGAATTAGATCTAAGGTGAATTTTTGTATTTTTAACCCAGTTTTGTTGAAGAATTCATGTTATTCTTGATTTTCACCACAGTTTCTGAGGTAGGTGACTTCACTCTTGACTCATATTATTATAACTTGAAGTATTAGTTGAATTTTTTTTAAATTCCTTGGAATTCATTGTTAAATTGATGTGAAAATCATGGTTAGAACCCTCGTTAATGACAGTTTGTGAATTTGTGAAAGTTGGTTTTTGTGAAAAGTGATTTGTTTATAGATTTTAAAATGATAATTTTAAAATGTGATTTTTTTAATTAATGGAAATGGTTTTCTGGTGATGTTTTCAATACAAGAAATATTCTATTGAAATGGATTAAAATGGATTATTTGGCATTTTTTTTTGGAATAAAGGTTGGAATTTGTTCATTTTTGTTGACATGACCCTGTGGAAGGGGCATGTGCTATTGAGGAACTGGTATATGGTTACCTTATGATGAATTGGTAGATCAATGAGAGAATTATCATGAGTATGGAACTGTCACCTAGTCATGCATGTGTGTATGTATGGATTGAAATGGGTTATACCAAATGGATTTGTGAAATGGGTTGAAATACTTGGTTCGTTGTTTTTTCATGGAAACTGTTTTTTGTGAAAATGTATTCTATTTTTATAAACTATTTCAATGTATTTTTATAAATTATTTATATAAATGTGCTAACATGTTCTATCTTAGTGGTGTGATTAGGGAAGTCCTTTTGGAAAAAACCTACTGAGTTTCATTATTCACCCCCTAATTTGGAACTTTGGTGCTTTTGTAGGAATTTTTTATTGAGACACATGTAAAAAAAGGCATCACATTTATTTAGTTATGCATTATGATACTTTGGGATTTATTGTGTACTTGGAACATGGAGCATGTTTGGATTTATTGAGATATGTATTTAGAGTCTTTAAGCTTATTAGTTTAGTCTTCCACATTGGTACTTTGATATTGGTTATGATGTAGTTTGGTTGTATTTGGGTTTTTAATCATTTTTATTTTATGTTGAATTGTATTACATTGTTATCATGCATTATATAGTGATTTTTGGTTATAGTATGTTCAGTTGTGCTTGTTTTATTTTCAAAGGGAAAATCGCTCCCCAACTATATTAAGGCCCTTGGCATTTATTTCCAGCCTTTAGTGTGTGCTATGGCTAAGTAGAAATTAGGCCTCACCTCAAGACAATAAATATTGGTGGGATGTTACAACATATTTAATGTGAGAATCATGTATGCATATAGTCTTCCAAGACTATTAAATAATTAGATCCTTCGGGATTAGATCCCCTGTACTTATGTCAAAATAGTAAAATAACCACTAACTCTATGCTACTAGAGTTGGAGTGTTACAGAGGATATATCAGAGGCATGTTACTACAAACCAAAAAACGAATAAACAATGATTCAATAGGATAATATTGGTTTAAAATTGAAAACCATAAGTAGAAACTAATATTAAGGTTAAAAACCAACATAGAATACCTAAATCCCAACATTCCACGGCCACTTGAGGCTCTTCATGACATGATATGGACGGAAAATAACACAACCTACCTCTAAAGTCCTAATATTAATATCTCCAATATAAAAAACATCCCAAGAAAAGTACTATTAAGGAAAAACCGACCTTTGATACCAATTTTTAATGAACCGACCAAGATAACCTATGAAATTGACACCCGAAATGATTCTCTACTAACTCTAAGAACATTACTGATCCCCATAGGCTGGAAACTAGCAACTAATCATCAAATTATAGCAAAAGGGAATGATTTTTTCCAACCTAAAATTTGATACATGGAATAAATATAAAGAATAATGAAACAACCATAAATAAATATATTTCATAACCAGAAAAATAGTGTTAGTGATACACCTTAATGTTAATAGATAAATAAAAAACCAAAATATATTTCATTAAACAAATAAAAAAAATAAAAAACAACTAATCCATGTGATATGTGGGAGACACCCCACCGTCTCTCCACTAACTACCCGCACCCTGCTGACTTAAACCTCACTGTCTCACTGTGGTAACTTGACTTTTCATACATCAAAAGAAAATGGGTGTGATCTAAATAGGCTCAGTAGGATCCCACATAGGTGTTCCATATCCGGTTTCTATAAAAAAATCCAAATATTCCTAATTTTAAGAAAACATGGAATGATAATCAATAAATCACTTTTATATCAAAATCATGGTAAACAGTTTCCATTTTTCGGTATTTCTAAAAAATATAGTTAAAAAAGTTTCAAATAATAAATCAATATTAAAAAAATCATGTATATTAAATCCAAAATAGTAAAATCCTAAAAAATGGATATCACCCCTAGGATATCATAGGTCTGGGATAGATAGGTCACTCATAACCTAATAATCAAGAAAAGACTGGTGCACAATCAAGTTCCTAGGACATAGGGCCTATGAAATAGAGGAAGACTCCATGAGAAAACCCCTTAATGAGGTCAATATATAGTCCCTAGGAAACATGGACTAGTGAGTAGAAAAACACTCCATGAGTGACCACACGCAATGAATACAAGGGAAAGGTCCAACACTAAACCCCATAGTTACCTAAGGCTCCCATATTCTCTTAAATTAAAATAATTTCAAAAATGGATTTCACATTTTAAAAACTCTTCCATACAACCATTTAAAAAAAATTATTTGAAAACCCATTCCATAATCCTTTTCACAATGCTTTGAAAAAAACCTTTATTTTACCAAAATGAGGGAAATAACCATCTTTTCTGAAAAACCCATTCATACACACAAATCAATCAATCATAAAAATTCATTTACTAAATATGTTATAAACCAAGAGCAATAATGGTTCATCCAATATAGGTTATAAATGAAACCACCTACCACAAACTTAGGTCACACACTAACCATGATTGGATTCACACAACCTTAAAATAATGTAAAAAAGAGAGGCCCTAACAATTATTCTCGTATATTTGATTTAAATTACATAAAAAAGTTGACACCATAGAGGTTTCAAAAACACATAACTCAATAAACCCACATGCCACACCAAAACCAACATAAGGATCAGCTGCTGGGAGATAACACATGAAGTAAAAAAATAAAGGATTTATAGAGATTACATCTTGGTATTTAGATTCCAAAACACATAACACACACTACTATCAAACAAATATCAATTATGGAAAAGAGAATAGAAGGAAAAAATTACCAAAAAGAGAGTGACCAACTATACCAGAGATTAATGTGCTGAAAAAATAATATGGAAGGACTAAAACACCCAAAAAAACCTAGAAATATTTTTAGGGTTTGAGGGAGGAGGTTTCAAATTAAAATACAAATAATTAAGCATGCGGATTGATAAAAACCCATCAGGAATGAGGGATTCATGTTGTGAATCATGGATTTATGACATGAAAACCCCAATTTTCATGTACAATGAAAAAGGTGTCACCTCAAGTTAAAAATCCCAGGTGAATAATTCATTATGTGAACCTAATTCACATCATGAATGTTTTTCATGCCATGAACTATGTTCATGGATTTTTCTAAGAGACAAATTCAAATCTTGAATAAAATTTATGATGTGAATTTTTCCTATATAAAGTGGCTAGGTCAATTTATCATATAAGACTCCCAAAATTGTTTCTTAAACTACCCTACACTGAGAAAAACACTCTTAAACACAAAATATAGCACAAATTTTAACTAGAATATTACAAAAAGTAAGGTGCATTATCAAAGGTCCAAAAGAGGGTAATTCCCAGATCACCATAGAGAAGTGAATGAATTCAATATTTACTGATATATTCAAGTTAAACTATTATTTTATATTTATTGATAGAAACAAATTTTATTTGTGTCTAATTAGACACATTGATACATTACTTAATATTTAGAATATATTTTGTTATGTAATTTAATACTCAACTAAAAATTTAGTAATTCCCAAATCACAGAAATTTTAAATCAGCAGTCAATGATGAATATAAATATAATAATTAAAATACATAATTATGGAATAATAATTCTTTATTAAGTAAAACTAATAGTATTTTATATGTTTATATCCATAAGGGGATTATAGTCTCTTTTAATCTAATACATTAGGCATACAAACTAATTAACTATAAAGTTTTTGAAAAAGAATCCTTTAGAAATAATGGTATTCCACAATAGTACAAGTGTTAATTTAGAAGAACTTCATAAACCATTATAAAAGTTTAGCTAATAGGTAAGCTCATATATTTTATGAGTTTAATTTGAGAGATTTTAGGAATGATCAGTAATGAAATAAATACACTTGGTAAAGGATATAAGATCCTATAGGATAGATTATTGGAGTGAGTCAAAACCATGTATTCATTGATCATTAATATGTAGAGTGAAGGTAATACTAAAATCACATTTTCTTATAGATCAATGTTTTTATGGATATAAATAAGATCTAAGAAATTTATTATATGTATTCCAAAACTTCCATAATTTATTCCGAATCATGTTTCAAAAATAGAAAAAAATAGCTAATGATATGTGAACTATATTAACTAATGGATAACATATTAATTGTAATATATTAATGAGTCCTTTAGGAAACAAATTCTAGTCTTTAATGATTTTTTTAAAATCCATATTTATTTAAAAATGAACATCGATCATTAAATGCATCTCAGTTAATTATCATATAGCCAATAAGGATATTAACATCTTCTATTAGTCCAATCTGAATACATATCTATAAGAGGGAATAAAATCTCATTTTTATATAGTGTAAGTAGACTAGACTTCAATAAATTATGGGATATGAATGAACATGAGTTTTTATAGGAATATAAAATATTCCAAGCTCAGTGGGAGAAGTTATTCCAAGAGACACATATTTTATATGTAGTGAAAACCAAAAGGTGGACTTATATTTGACAAGATTAGTGATATATTATTCAATATGAATAATTAATCCTATAATAAATTAGTAAATAGAAGCATTATAAAATGGAAAAG
This sequence comes from Viscum album, assembly GCA_963277665.1. Classification (NCBI taxonomy): domain Eukaryota; kingdom Viridiplantae; phylum Streptophyta; class Magnoliopsida; order Santalales; family Viscaceae; genus Viscum; species Viscum album. Next base: position 477,477,203 of record OY728130.1, on the reverse strand, counting down.
TATGTATGAATTCATTAATTAAATCCATGTACTAAAACTCAGGGGCACTATATTTTAAATTTTTCTAGGCTTGATACTGTTGATGGTTATTCAAGAGAAACTATATATAGATGGTAAAAGATCATAAAAATAAATAATGATTGATTATTAGAAGGTTTAAGTGATTTATAAGGAATATTATATGAAAAAACATTTATTAAAACCATCATGTTAAAGTTTATTTGAATTTTTATTATCATTAAAAAATTATATGATCATTAAATTGAGAGGCTAAATGTCAAGTCCAGTTTCCTTAATAGAGAACCTATGAAGCATGTCTATATGACATAACCAAATGGGTTGGTGAAAAAAATGAATGATAATAAGATATAAAAATATCCAATATCCATTCATGGATATGAGTAGGCATATTTATTATATAATATTCATTTTGAATGAAGGAGTGTCATGTGTCTATAAAAAGGTTGGTGGGAGTGATATAATTTTCAAAGATATATATGTTAATAACACCGAGAAAATGGTTATTTAGTCTTAATAATTTGTAAAACACTAAGAAATGGATTTATACAATAATTAATCAAAAAATAAACTATATTTATAAAGAATAATATTTATAGATATAGATCTATGGGTTGATAAGTTTAGTCATAGTGCATATGTTGACCATGTATTAAAAAATGAATAATGAAATAATTCAAAAACTGAATTTTTTCCTAGGTAACATGGGATTAAATATATTATAATTAACATGTGAGGTAATAACATGGTTATTGTGAATATAATTCCACAATCTTAAGTATATGATCACTCTAATATACTATGATATGTACTGATGTTTGATATTACTTATGCATGTTATATGGGGTGAAAATATCAAACTAAACTAGAATAACTATATATAATTTTATTTAGAAATATCTTATAGAACTTTATAAAGTAGAACTAGATGATTTCCTGATAAATATATAAATGGGAATACTATAGATCAAAGGATATAATTGTAATACCTCATTTTTGAGTGTCTATGAATTTCAGAGGGAATTTGGATTTTTGATTTTCTAAAGGATGGGTCATTTATAGATTTAGTATTAAAATTGGAATTTTGGGGTTTAAAACATATTCAATGGATTTTTGGATGTTTATTGAGTCCTAGGAGGTTCCTTTGGTGATCAAGTGAGTATCAAAAGCTTCGAGAAAAAGTTTGAGTTTTTGGAAGGGTTTTTACCCTGGTGCATAGTTTGGGTTACACGGTTTAAGGAAAATAATGATGTTACCCTTATGCAAGGAGTTTTATAGTTAATTTGGTTTATATATGGTAATTATACACAATTATCACTAATTAAGGGTGAACCTTTCTGGTTTCAGAGAAAACTATGCATGGTGGGGGAACTTAGTGGCATGATGAACAATTATAAACTGTGCAAAACTTTCAATTTGTGTTTAGTGTTTATTTACATGGTTAGCACACAGTTTTGTACCACGTAACCAAACCATGTGAGGTGTGTGGTCCTAGATAGTTAAGTATGTAATTTTGGAATGCGGTTTTACAAACCATGTGGGAAAACCATGAGGCTACCCAAAATTTATTAAAAATGTGGAAACAACTATATTTCCCCTACGAATTTTTAAAATCCCCTCGAATGTCTTCCCCACTCTCTCACATGTGTATAGGAGCCTCTTATCCCCATATTATTCTTAAATTATCCTTTTAATATGGTGTTTTATGGGTGTGATTCTTTGGTGTTTTGAGGTGAAATCCTTCTCTTTCATCATCCTTTCCCCTTTCCTTTTCCCCCTAATTTGGGTGACCGAGTTTAAGATTTTAGTGATTATTTACACCAATTAATGGTAAAAATCATCCAAGATGATGGATATTTCATATTATGTTTCTAAATAATGTCTTTAGATGATTTTTTTCATGCTATCACATGCCTTTTTAGTTGAGTTACATCACTTGGTTGATTCACCCAAGGTTTTGGAATATTTTAAATTAAACTGTCTATTTACTAGGAGTTTATTGTGAGGGATTTTTATATTAAAGGTATCGTGGGTGTGCTATGGACCTTCCATAGGTGGTTATTCATGATTTTTGCATGATGAAAATGACTTGGTGAGTTTTTAGGCATTATTCATAATTTAATTAAATTGTAAATTAGTTATTAATTATTATGAATAAATTAGATAATTAATTATAAATTCTTTTTGATTAATCATTAGATATTGTGACTTGAGATGGGTGCTCAATATTTTGTTATGGAACTTAGATAAGATGAGGTAGTGATGGAGAAACTGTGATAAAAAAGGAAATGGATCTGATTAAGGTAAGTGGTTCCTTGAGCATGCCCCTTTAGAAAAAAATTTATTTATATATGGCATGTGATATATGGTATCACCATTAAGATGATATATCTTTTTAAATTAAATTATTTTTTAATAAGTTAATTTTTTTTTGTAAATTCCCACTGAGATAAAAAATACCCAATGGTCATAGCAGAATCTTGTGCACTAGTTAGATATCTCGACCACCGATGTTTAAGGGAAAAAACCATAAAGTTGAACTTATTATACATAGACCCATGAATGGTATAAATTAAATTAGTTATGTTAATTTAGTTTCACTTGGTATAGGCTCCCTTTGACCCCTTGAGTAGTGGTGTGTGTTGAATTATAACCAATAGGCCTGAGTAGGTTGCTTTAGAACCTTAAGATTCCTTAGATCCACTAGTCTGGTTGAGGCACGAGAGAGGGTGAGTATTTATACCTCTTTGGTAATTGAGAACCATGTAGTATGCCTATTATTTAATTGACAGGTTGTGTGTGTGAGGACTAAACTAGGATGACTTAGGAAAGTGGGATGATTTGTTTTCTATCCTTCTAGAGAAAAACCAGTGTGGCTTATCCTATAAGGCCGGTCAGTCCTTGAGATAATTATGTTGATTTTAAGGGATGTGATTCCATATGAGTGATGGTATAAGATCTAGAGATGATATTGAGATATATGATATATGGTGTTAATGATATATTATAGTATAGGGGACCTTGGTAAGTTTCCCAATGATATTTTTACCCAAGAGAGAGCATGAAGGGAATGTGTAAAAATGATTGCTAGTGTCATATTTGAACTCAAATAAGTGATGTTAGCATGTAATGGTTATAGTAGGGATGGTAGGTTACACACTTAAGGGAAAAAAATTAGGACGTTTCTGAATGGTTTTGAGATCATTCCTAACCAACAATTCCATTTAGATTATTATTATTATTATTATTATTATTATTATTATTATTATCCTATAATGAATTATGATATGGACTGAGTGGATACTTCCCCCCGATGGTTAATTGTTATGTTATATTACTGGGTGTATGTTGGCCTCTAATATTTATATACATGATGCCTATGATATTAACTATGATATGGATGGATTTCTAGTAATATTACATGTGATTCCTAGTGATTTCCTTGAATCTAATTATTGTACATGGTGTGAGGGGAGATTCCCAGGATACCTTGGATCTGCTAGGATTCCAGGTGATATCATATGAGATTCTTAAGACTCAGCAATGCTTGAGATTATGTGAGATACCTATTGATTCTAAGGATTAAATGATGAGCCTTTTTATATTTATGATATTCCTATAGTGACTAGTATTTTAAAATATTCCCGATGATATATATGAGATTCCTAGAAGGTCTATAATCCATCATTATACCTGATATCATATAATATGCCTTAGGTTCCTAGGACCTATCCATCACACCTGATGTGAGGGGATTCCTAGAATGTTCTTAGTATATAAATACATTACCTGATAGTATATGGGATTCCTAGGATGTCATAGGATATAGTAATTACACCTAGTAGAAGTGTGTTCATGTGGTCCTAATGTAGGACATGTATCAACCTAAAGATATGTGATATACTCAAAGACACACTATCCTGAACCTAATAAAATTGAATTTTATTTTTTTTCAATAAAGGGTCAATATGTATATGGGTTTATAGAAAGATAATGAAGAACATAAGAGATATTATTTTTCATAATTATTTATCAAGAGGTAAATAAATTTGAGAATGAGTTGATATTAATTGAATAATTAAAATTATTCCAAGTTATTTTTGAGTCATCCTTATAAAAAAACTAGGTCAGGCGCACAATCCACAAGGACCAGATCAATCTACCTTATTGTGGGAGAAATCTCAACAACAAGTGAGATCCATTATTATCGTATCACATGGCTTCATGGGAGAGAGTTCCTATAGAGGAAAAAAAGTGTGCACACAAAGGTGTAGAGGTGAACATAGGTATGTCCATGGAGGTTCGAGTTCCACTATGTGGGGGATGCATAGTGGTGTATGGTGGTGTGTGAGGTGTGGTTTTGGGAGTAGAACTCATGTTACTTACATTGAGTTATTGAAAGAACAAAATTCATTATAAAGGAGTGCTCAATTGATGTAAGGATCTATGTGGGAAATGTGATGCATAGAAAATTATTCATCTTCTATAAATGAAATGTAAAGAACAATCATTATCTGATCCAATATTTATAATCCATTTGATCATTAAAAGACATCATATTATACCTCTAGCCTTTACTTGATGGTTTTTGTTCTTCAAAATTTATGGCTTGAATTGCATGATCAGATCCGAGCTTGAGATCATTGTATACTCAATATATTGAGAAGAATATGAATTGGATATTCATGCACATAAGATATGATGTTCATGAAAGCTTTTGTTCAAAGAATGATCCACTTCCAAATTCAGATATCAATATGAATAACATTCAAGGCTGTGTCAGTGTATCAGTTGATGCATGTGATCTTCATCGCATACACATTAGTATTTCACCATAAGGAGAAAAATAGTTTTTTTGAATGAAATGAGATTCCAGAATATTAAAATCCATATAATTCACATGAATCATAAACTTCTAAAAGATTTAGTTCTCAAAATATTTAAATACATCGATATTTTCAGATCTTTGATGATGATCATTGACATAAATTATTTACCATAGGAAAAGGGGGTGAAAAGGTAGTGGTATATTTCCTATAAATACCAAAGAAACCTAGACAAGAGTTCTGGTTATTTTTCAAATATACTTGAGGCTCTTATTCTCTAGAGTGAAAATAGAACCATGAAACTTTTGTTTCATGAATAGGAAACCCATGCTTGACACTATCACACAAAGAAGATAATTTTTCATATATACTCTAGAATGTGAAGGTGATTGATATATTCCATGAATCTTTCTACTCGTGAAAAAATAATCTCTTACCATCACTTCTTGAAGAAAAAATCCTTATGCAAAGATTATTTATAGACCTGTATATATAGTTTATGTGATGAATAGAAGCACTGCTTCTGCATATACATACCCTTACATTAATTGGATTAAGACATTACTTAACTTTAAATAGAGTGGATTAAGACACCGTAATAACCATTTATTACCCTTAAATAAAGTGTATTGTGACACCACTTACCCTTACACAAAGTTAGTAATCTTGAAAGAAGATCGAATATATCATACACATAGTTTCATGATCAATAAGTCATTTATTCTTATGAAAGGAATATTTTAATTCATGCAAATATGAATGCATAATAAATTGAGTAAATAACAAAAAAGAATAAATACTTTGATAAGAACATAAAAATAATAATAATAATTAAATATCTACATGTTAGGGTTTTCAATGTTGAGAAGGCCATGCAATGAATCCAACATGCATGAAGTGTTCTTGTGATAATTGAGAATTTGAGAAGAAAGTATATTGGGTTGTGAAAGATTATTATTTCATAAAATAATACTTGAAGATATTGTGTGAATCTCTTGCACATATCTTATGTGAGGCTGATACTTCATCAGATATATGAAATAATTTCTAAAGCATTATTGCTCTGAGGAAACTGATCTTTGACACATGATCAGAATTATTGAGCTAGACTGATAGACTTGATTTGTTTCTATTTAAGGTACTTGAATTTGTATACGAGTGGAGAATATCTAGTGTTATCATAGAAGAAGATCAATTTGAGGAAGGAATATGACCTTTTAATATAGGATCAACCCTTGAAAAATGAGAAGACTCTATGAATTAGTATAAAGATCCTCATGTTGATTCAAGAGTGTAAAGGATAGTGTGGACTCTGGTAACACTAAGTGAAGTATTATAAAGTCTTTATTGTATGACTCAAGATTTTAAAGGCCAATGTGGACTTTGGTAACATTGTGAGAAGCAGTCTAAAGATCCCATGTGTGGACTTAGAAGTTAAGATACGGTGTGACTCTATACTTTCCATTGAAATTGATAATAAGATTTTAGTAGAGAATACATGTTGGGGGATATAAAAAACATGGAAAGGAGTTGGTCATTATAATAAACCTTATAAGCACCTCGTGTTTTATGCCTTTGATTTAAAATAACATTTGAGGTGTGGATTAGAGAAACAAGAAGAGTTGATCATGACTTTAACCATAAAAAAAGGTTGAACGGATAGGAAACAATATTTAAAAAATAAAAAGGGATTATTGATTCACCCCATCCCCTATCAGTAATATCACACTAATCTATGTTCTATAATTGGTATCAGATTGAGGTTTCCATTTGAAATATCAAACCATTATCTAAACGACGGTATAAAAATTATAATTTAGTGAATACTATTAGAATATATGAAGTGTAGATTTTAAGATTTTCTAGAAGAATCTCAAATGGAAGATTCAATATTTATTTCTGTTATAGAAAATGTGAGAGTCTCAGAAAATACATGGATGAACAGGAAGAAAAGAGAGAAAATGAAGATGGGAAAAAATTTATTAAAGAGAGAATAATCTTATAATAAATCAGGCTATGATAAATAAATTATTAAAAAGAAATTAAGTTATTTAATCATTGGAATCACATATTATTTGAATAACGTTCCTATTAAATCATTTTCACATATATTTCAATATATTAAGAGACTTCATAATGAAAAATCACAACTGGAACAAAAATCATATATAATGGAGGAAGCATTGGCCAATAAGTTACACAATTTTAATGATCTCATCAAAATTAAAAATTATAATGATGAAACCTTAATGATTTAAAAAGTGAGAGTTACCTTGGATAAATAATTAAAGTAACAACTTGTAAATCTTTGCAATAATTTTTTTCACCAGCTGATGAAGAATCAAAAAGAAGATTGTGTGAGAATAATGTGACTAAAAGTATTATTTTAGAAGTTATCCATACACTAGAGATATATTCTAAACCTTTTGTGAATATTGAATAAGATGAACTATACACTAAAGTAAATAATATTATGAATTTTGATAATTCTTTGTAAAGAAAAGGTAAAAATCCAATAGATCAGATATAAAATTTAAATAATGATTTGGAAGAGAGTTTGAGATCAATATAAATGGATAGAAATAATTTCGACATGAAATATCTTGAACTAAATTTAATATATAAATACTTTGAAAAACATTTGATATTACTTCCTATATATTTGAAAAGAAATATGTTGCTAAAAAAATCATTAATGAAGTTCATGATCATGAGAAGACTCATAATTTTGGTAAAAGAAGAATAAGATCATGTGATAAAGAATCCATATTAATATCATGGAAAGGTGTAACAAATTATTCATCTAAATCTGTTTGTAATAATATAATTTCATATGATAGTGTAGGTTTCAAATTGAAAACTGTACATGTATGAGAAAAAAGTTATATGATAAACCCACCATATGATCAAAGGTGGATGTAAAGAAATGCATAAAAAATTATTCCCCACAGAAATACTAGAAGAATAATAATATTTTCCAAAAGTAGAAAAGTTTCAAAGCTATCCAGAATGTTTCACAGAAAATGAAACCAAGATTTGTTGGTTATTTTTGGTAATATAGAAAGTTTAGACATTGGGCCATTAATTTATAGAAAATTTATTTAGAGCATGATAAATAAATAAATCCAACATCATGGGGGAGTAGATCAACTAAAAAAATAAATACTTAGAAATAGGTGGAAGGTAAGTTACCAATGGTATGTGAATAAAATAAGAAAAAATGTAACCACATTACTCTCAAGAATCTTATAATGAAAGGATAAAAGGATTCTACACATACTATGAAGAGATTCTTCTACTATGGAAGGAAAGTTTATATCACTAATCACTGAAAATAATACATGGAAATAAAAATTAATGAAGTCATACTGAAATCAAAGAAATATTGAATTCAAGAAATAAATCAGAATATTGGATTGATTGAAAACATCCTTGATGAATATTTTAATAAGTTTCCTAAAAGTGGATATAATAAAATTGAGAATAAATCTTATGGAAACTTCAATAAGAATAAGTTTGTCTATAATGAATATAAAATTATTAGGCTTAATCAATAAAATTTGGATAGATTACCTGAGAATTTTCAAAGAAATAAATAAAAAGGAAATGATAAGGCTTTTTTAACAGTTTGACATGAAGTGTCAAATGATGAAAAGAAAATAATAACATATTTTGAGAAAATTGTGGAATAAGGCTCATAAAATATTGAATCTAATAGGAAGAAGAAAAGAAGATTGATAGGTATTTATCACCCACAATATGTTCACTAGAAATTTGAGATCTCTACTTATTCCTTTATTATTTTTATATTAACTCACATGTAGTGAATTAAAGGATAATATTTGTTCATCATATAGAACACCTATTTACATAATGACGAATGAAGTATACACCTTCAAGGGGAGTAACAATGAACCTGATGTATACTTGAGTATCTTCCTTGATTGTGTCAAACTACCTTTCATGGGGGAGTGATAGATCATGAAAAATATAATATGAAATGGGTAATACTTTATACATTTGAATTGTTTTGATGTGTTTGTTTGAGTTGAATACAAGTTATATCTTGATAAACTTATTTTCAAAGACCATGAAATGATGAATTTGAATAATATAGAGTATATTAACACATATCAATATTCTTGAGGGACAATTTTGATTCTTTGGTAACATCACTCTTGTTTTGTACACCGGGTTAGTCTATGTAGACTTAGAGCTGACTTACTAAAATCCAATTAATTTGAGAAAAATTGTTGGTCCATTATTTGAGTTGAGAGACCAACCCTTAAATATATATTCATATTTATTGTCAATAAGGGTGAGAATAAAAGGAAAATAATACCTATATTAACTTAGTTAATTTTTAAGGGTATTGATAACAAATCCAAAGGGGGAGATTATTGAACCTAATGGACTTGAATTGTATTTGTTATCAATAAGGGATACATATGTAGAAGAGATTATAGAAAGAAAATGACGACCATAAAAAATATTATTTTTCATGATAATTTGTGGAGATATGATTATATTTGAGAATGGGTTGATATTAAATTTTATACTCATAATTATTATAAATTCTTTTTGAGTAGGACTTATACAAAAAATATACCAACCACACTAGCCACAAGGGATAAATTAATCTACCTTATTGTGGGATAAAGATCAACCATAAGGGAGAGCCAGCCCAAACGGATCACATGGTGGCATAGGTGAGATCACATGCATTATTAGGAAGGTGTGAACATGAAGGTGCACATGAGAACATTGGTGTGTTCATAGAGGTTTATGAGCCACTGTGCGGGGTAGAATGGTGGTGTGTGGTGATCTAGTTCTGAGAGTGGATATCAGGGTACTCACATAGGGCCACTGAATAAAAAAAAGGATTATAAAGGATCAATAAACCATATCATGGATTGATGTGGAACATGTGTTGTAAAAAACAATATTCATACTCATTAAATGATATATAAATAATGAGAATAATCTGATCCAATCTGTTCAATCCATTCAATCAAGTTGAGACATTGTCTTCTACCTCCATACTTTTATTGAGGGTTTCGATTCATCAAACTCCATGGTTTTAATTCCATGACCAGATCTAATATTGAGATAATTGTATACTTGAGACCTTGAGAAGAATATGCACAAGAAATTTATGTAGAAAATACATGATGTACATGAAAACTTTCATTGAAATCATGATCCACTGCTGAATGAGGATATCAACATGAAGATCATTCAAGGTAGCGTGGGAACATAAGTTTATGCATGAGATCTTCATCGCATACATGTGAGTACTTCATTATGAGGATAAAAACATTTATCACATATTTTGAGATGCAAAAATATTTGGCATAACATAAGTCACATGAATCTTAAACCATCGAAAGCTTCAGGGTTTAAAATATTGAAATATGCTGAATTTTTTTGATCTTTGATAATGCTCCTTGATGTGGGTTATTTACCAGAGGAAAAGGTGGTGAAAATGAGATAATGAGTTTCCTATAAATACTTAAGAACCTTAGTTGAGAGTGAAGAATGAATTTTGAATATCCTTGAATATATCATTCTCTAGAGTGGAATAGAGCACAATGAATCTTTTGTTTCATGGAGAGGAAACTGATTCTTGACATTGTTGTGAAAATTAGAAGATTCCACATACATACTCTATTACACGAAGGTTCTTGAGATATTACATGAATATATCTACTTTCACAAAGAATAACTAGTTCACATTACTTCATGAAGAACACAAGATCCCACGATATACTTACATAGATATTTTTTTATGGATTAATGTATATAATTTATGCAAAGAAGAAAAGAAATATTCTATGTATACATGCCCTTATCATAAGTTTATTGAGACACTACTTACCCTTATACAAAGTGGATTGAAAAAATTCAATAACTAGTGCTTACCCTTATGTAAATTGGATTGAGACAATTATTGAACTTGCTCAAAGGAAATAATATTGAATGAATAAAGAATATATCATGCACCTAGTTACACGATCAAGAATCTATTTAGGTTTGTGTAGGGAATATTTAAATACATTCATACATGAATTCATAATAAATTGAGTGAATAAAAATAATAATAAATAAATTGAGAATCATATAAAAATAATAAGGATAACTAAATGGATATATTATAGGGTTTAAAAAGTTGAGAAGTCTATGGAACATATCTTACATGCATGAAGTGCTCTTTTGATAATTGAGAATTCAATAAGAAAGTATATTGGGTTGTGAAAGATTATTCATGAATAAAATAATACATAAAGAAATTGTGCGCATCTATTTCACACATCTTAAGTAAGGATGAGAATTCATGATACATATGGAAGAATTTTCCAAGCATTTTTTCATTGAGGAAACTATTCATTTAAAAATGATCAAAATTATTGAGCAAGACCATCAAACTCGATCAGTTCCTGTTGAAGGTACTTGAAGTTGTACACGAGCAGAGAAGATCCTATAAACTCATAGAGTAATATCACTATAAAGAAGAAATATGGCTTCCTAATATAGGATCAATACTTTAACAATGATAAGACTATGTGAATAACTATAAATATATTATTGTGTGATTCAAGAGTGTGAATTCCTATGTGGACTCTAGTAAAACTATGTGAATCAGTATAAAGATCCTCCCATGTGAGTTAAGAGTGTGAAGGATGGTGTGGAATTTTGTAAAACTGTGTGAATGAATCTAAATATCCTCTTGTATAGAACCAAGAGTTAATATAAAATGTGACTCTATATCGATCATTGTAATTTATAATAATATTATAATTAAGAATCCATGTTGGGGGGTCTAACCAACATGGTAAGGAGTAAGTATTTCTACTGAACCACGTAAATAATTTTTGTTCAGTTCCTTTTATTTTTTGCATCATTTGGGGTGTGGATTAGAGATATAAGGAGAGTGGATCGAGGCATTAACCTACCACAGTGTTTTAATTGATAGGGATCAATTTGTAAAAATAAAAAGGGACAAATGATTCACCCATAACCTCTTAGTGATCTCACACTGATCCATGTTCTACACTCTGCCATTGGCCAAAGCAATTATGGTTGACCATGAGTGTCATGTTAGAATATAGAGATCAATGATGATGATTATTTATGTTTTTTAGTTATTTTATTATTATTTTAAGAAAATCACATGAGTAAACCCTGCAATTATTAGTTTTGTAGGGGGCCACATTGGTGGTTCATTGGATACTCAGATGAGGTGTGAATTAGGGATGTAGTAGATCCTTCTATCTTTTATTATTTTATTTATCTCAATGGGTGATTATTATTTATGTGCTATCATAACCGTGAGTCTGTATGAATATATTATCCCTATTTCATTATTTATTATTGATGATTATTGTTTATTTATTCTACATACTTTGGTTTATTATTGTGGATGTTTCTTAGTTATTTTATATTATTTTTTACTCTAATATGGGGGTATATTCTCCCCAAGGTAACACCCTATACCCCTTATATTATTTATTAGCCTCTAGAGTGTAGGGAGGAACACCTGAGGCCATGTAGTGATTACTAGTCTGAATACCATTTGAGTGGTATAGGGTAGTGATATTTTTTGTATCAGAGAGTTTTTTCTATCTTAATATTTATGGAGATGGTAGAAAGGAGACATAGGAATGTTTTAGAGCTTGTAATGGATATTTCTCTAGTGAATCATGAACAAATTTTATGGTATAATTCTAGGTTACCTAAGATATGGGATTTTTATTCATGGTTTATAATTTTATGGTTGTATAATTTCACCTAGTGTAATGGAATTGGGTTTTTTATTTATAGCTTATATGTTTTGTCTCTTGGATCGTAGTGTCAAGATCTGTCTTCATGAATTACATTTGGCATGGAGGATTCACATGAAACTCTTGTACTGCTTTTTATTAATATCATTGACGATATGGTACAAATATTTAAAGTATCAACAATAACTTATATAGAATTTCCCATATAATGTTTGGTGACATTCGACTAAACTAAACCAACATTTATTCTTTTTGACAATAGGTCATGTGGATCTTATGGAATGATTCTCCTTAATGATGTATATACAATAAATATACCTAAGGCATGTATAGTGACCCATATGCGGGTTGGTAGAGGCATTCTATTACTTAGTGATGAACTCATTGTGGATGTTTATTATACTGTTTCATTTGTTTAAAATGACAATAAAAAACCTATATGACATTTTCCCATATATCTTATTGGTGGAATTTTACTTTACCTAACCATACAACTATGTTTTTAAAAAAAAATCACCTAGGATGATGTTTTTATACATATATGTAGATGAAATAAAACTTGATCCTTGAGGTTGTGGTTACCATATGTAGAGGTCCAATGAGGATTAGTATGAGAGTGTGATTCTCAAGGGGATATCCCCATATGAAATGATAATTAATTATTTAGTTTTCTGATGAATTGGTATGTTATTCTTAATATATATATATATATATATAGAAATACTAAAGTGTGTGTTTGAGAATGAATGTTGTCACATGACTTTTTCAATGGGATAAAGTTTTATTTCTTGTAACTTTTGATTTATGGTATATATGACCTATGGGTTAGTTGGGAGATCCTATTACTTTGTGATACGTCCCAAGATATTGAATCAAGTGACCTTTGATCTGTGTTATATAGGGGTAACTCAAGATAGGGGTTAACTTAGGCATGTGGGTGACTTATATAATGAAATCATGGTTATATTCTTTAGTTATAAGATTGGTACACAGAAGGAGATACCAATTAATTGATATAGTCATGGTGATTCCTTAGGTTGTGTGATGAGAAACACATGAGGGGATTTGGTATCAAGGTTTAGTTTTTGAGGGCATGACCAGAAGAGTACATGACCCTAACAACTTTAGGTGTGGCACCATATGAGATAGTAGATTGTGATCCTAGATGGAAAGATCTAATATGGATAAAATGTATAGATTATTATAATTTTTAGACTATTCCCAAAGTGGTAAGTGATTATGTGATAGACCTTGTCATGAGTGAAATACAACGATTTAAAAGAAAATCTCCAAGGGTGCTTATGGTGAGTTGGATTGACATGCAACAGAGCATGATTTATTTTTTAGGCATGTGAGACTATGTATGATGAGATGTGACTCGTGATTTATTCAGGTTTGTGTGACCAGGTGGTATAAGGGTATTCACTATTAGGTTTTAATGATATTGAGATGGTATGCATGGGTTACATGCAGTTTTGTTGAGTTGAGAATTAGTGATCGACCATAAATGGGTCGAGGTTCGATATAATTGATGGAGTACTTATTAGAATATAATCCTAGGGTTTTGATGTTAATTTGAAGTGTTTTTTTGTGATAATAATGATGTTTTGGATGGTGTGGTGTCATTAGTTGACAATATATAAGAGTGTGGATTGGGAGGACTGTCACATTCATGTTTGATGGAACCTATTGAGGTTACACTCGATCAGTAGTATATGGGAATCCATATTGTGGGGAGTTCACCATTATCCATGGAGGGTGTGATCCTTGTTTTAGATAGAAATTCAATGATAATTTAGGATGTTGTTCATGGTGATTCAGTATTGGTTGGAATTTGATGTTTGTGTTGGCACTCAGATATGAGTGGGATGGATATGTCCAATCCTCACATGTGGTGATTGAAAAATAATAGGCCACAGAGGTATGGAACTAATGTTATAAGACTGATGGGTGTGATGTGACTGGTATTTGAATGGTTAATATGGAACTCAGATTCCCATCATATGATGAATCTGATTTTCTATGGTTCCTCAATGAATACCAGATTTGAGGATCATATATGGTATTGGATGGATTCCATGAATTGGCACCAGGCTTGGGATTATTTTGATGAGATCTAAACATGAGTTGGGTAAAAGAAGCATTAGTGCCCGTGAGTGGAGTATAATGTAGATTTTTTTTCTAATTAAGGATTAAACCATATAATTTCACTAAATTTTGGTTTTTCTAATTCAGTTTGGGTGCTTAAATAATCTAATGATTCATTTAATGAATTTGGCATCATGTTTGGGTGATGAGATAACACATCAATGGGCGTGACTGGGAATTTTAGAGAATGGTTGGCTAGAGGAGGATTGATATGTGTTTTTATATAAGATTGGGTGCAGTGAGATAGATGACACATCAAATGGTTCATTAGACCATTGGAAATCTATTTTCATAGGCGATTCCAATGGTGGGGAGCTCCATGGCTCAAAATAAGTCATTAAAATCTAAGAATTATTATGGGAAGAACCACAGGCTCAAAAGTGAACTGATTTATGACACCATATATTTTCAGAGTAGACAGGAATGGGTAAGAATCATCTTGATGTTTTGGTTATTATTATGATTGGATGATCTTTCTATGATGAATTTTGAACCCTGTGTTTGGAGTTTCACAATAAAAGTATGTTTTTCATGCTAGAGTAGAACAAAATGAGTTAATTATTAATTGAAGACCAAGATTGGTTGAGTTGATGTTTGAAAGGACAATGAGGTTTCTCAGGGATGAGAAGTGTTATGGTGAATAGTTTTTAATACCATATGTATGAAGAGTTATAAAATTCAAAATGTATTTACAATTTTGATTTTATAGAGCATGGGTTGTTTTAAAATTCAAGATCAAGATTATCATTCTAGGAGTTGGAACATCTTAAAAGGATTATTTTGGTTGGATAGAGGTTTATGAGGTACCTCAGTTTCTTGGTAAAGTATTATAATATTCAAACATAAGTTGGAGTTTTTGGAAGGGTTTTTATCCTGGTGCATGATTTGGGTTAAATGGTTTTTGAAAAATTATGCGGTCACCCTCACCTTGGATGTTTTAAAATTCATTTTTTTCATACATGGTTAATTCACAAAATTATTAAATAGTTAAGGGAATACCATGTATATTTCAAAGAAAACCATGTGAGGTGGTTGGAGTCATGGGAATGGTACATGGTTGGCACATAGTTATAAAGAAATCATAAAAATCCAACAATTTGTGTTTAGTTCAATTGTACATGTTTGGTGGATGGTTTGGTAAACTATGTGGTAAAACCATTTGAGGTGTGTGGCCTTAGATAGTGAGGTCTACATAGTTGGTAGATATTTTGGAAAACCATGAAGATACCCATAATTTATTAAAAACAAGAAAAAAACTATTTCCCCTTTGAATTTTTAAGAACCACTCCCTTATATTCCTCCCTCTATTATGTGTGGCCAGGGGTCTCCTCTACCCCTATTATTCTTCAATTTCCCTTTTAATGAGGGTTTTCTTGGTGTTATTATTTGGTATTTTGAGGTGATATCCCTATACTTCCTCCACAATTAACCATTCCTTTATTTCTCCTTTATTTGGGTGGCCTATTTTAGTGTTATGGTGATGATTTTAAATCATGGTGGAAATCATAAGAGATAATGGGGATTTCATATAGAATATCTAGAGGATTCCCCAAGGAAATGTATGCATTGCATCACATTCCTTTTTGATTGAATTATTTTTCACAATGAAATATCCCCTAGAGGTTTTCTTAATTTAAATTAAATTGGTTATTAATCATTACTCATGTGTTATGGATTTTACTCGGCAAGGTGCAATATGGACATTCCTTCAATTATTGGTCATTGTTTTAGTGAAATATGATGAATTGGAGGATTTTTAGGTATTAGGAATAATATAATTAAATTTTAAATTAATTATGAAATGGTAATAATGAATTAGATAATTAATTATAAATTTATTATAATTAATTATCTAATGTTTTTACTTGAGATAAGTGCATCAGATATTGATGTTGGGTTTAGATGAGGCCGGGATATGATTTCTATATTGTGATTTAAAAAGGGAAATGGATTTTATTAAGGTAGGTGTTCCCTTGATCATACCTCTTAAATAAATGAATTTATTTATTTATGGTATGTTATATTTGATATATCTACTGTGAAAATTGATCCTTTTAAATTGAATACTTATTTTAATAAGTTATTTTTTTATAATTCCCACTATGATAAAGAAAGTGACAAGTGCTATGAAGAACCCTTGCACACTGTCTGGATGCCTTGACCACCGACGAATGAGGGAGAAAATCATAAAAATGTACGTTGTTATACATGGAACCCTAATGAGTATAAATTAAATTAATTATGTAAATTTAGTGGACCTTAATATAGTTTCCCTTAGACCCCTTGAGTAGGGGTGTTTGTTGAATCCAAACTGACAGGCTCGAGTGGGCTGTATTAGAACCTTAATGTTCCTTAGAGCCCTTGGGATAATTGAGGCGAGATAGGGAAAATTGTTTCTCCCCCTTTGGCAATTGAGAACCAGGTATGATTCCTTGGGAAAGTTCATGTATAGGTTGGGTGTGTAAGGACTAACCTTGGATGAATTTGTAAATTGGGATGGGTTGTATGTTGTCCTTATAGAGTGAAGCCATTTTAGATTATCCTATAAGCCTAGTGAATCCTTGAGACAATTAGGATTATTTTGAGGGATGTGATTCCATATGAGTAATGGGATAATCCCAAGATATGATATTGATATAGAGGAGATCATGTTGGGAACTCATGCTATGGTTTAGTTATGAGATCTTAACAGGTGTCCCAATGATATTTTGACCCTATTGAGGGAATGAAAGGAATGAGTATATATGATTTCAGGTATCAACTTAGAAGCATAATTAGTGATAGGGGTCTACAATAGTTATAGTAGTGATGATAGGTCGTTCACTTAAGGGGGAGACTTAGGCTGTGTGTAAATGGGTTTAGGCAGATGTCCAACCCACAATGTTGTTTACATTATCATTACTACTAGAATGAAATGAATTATGAGATGATCCAGGTGGATATTTCCCCGAGATTTATATATGATATGCCTAAGAGGTTACCTAGAATCTTGGAGGATGTATAGTAATGTTACATGAAATTCACATTGATTTTAACAGATTTGTTCATTGTACCTAGTGATAGGGGAGATTCAAAAAAATGCATAGGATCTGACAGGATTATCAATGATATCATATGAGATGCGTAATGATTCATGAGATCTGGTGATTACTGAGATCATGTGAGATTCCTTGTGATTACAAGGATCATGATATGAGAGTATTGATATTTATGATATGAACGGGATTTCTAGGATTAGGTAGGATGCCTGATGATATACATGTGATGCCTATAATGTATAGGATACATTGTTATACTTGATATCATATGATATACCCAGGGTGCATAGGATCTATCCATTATACCTAATGTGATGGGATTCCATAATGTTCCTAGGATCTGGTAGCATTACCTTATACTATTTGAGATGCGTAGGATGTCGTAGGATCCAATATTTAAACATATTTGAGGCATGTTCATGAGGTCTTGGGGTAGGACATGTATCCCCCTAAGGATTGATGGAATTTTCAAACACTATGGTATTAGCCAAAGTGGGAATGATCAATCTTGGGCGTCATGATAGAACCTAAGGATTAATAGTTATTATTATTTATACTTCCTCATATAAATTAGTATTCTATTGAGTATATCACATGTGTATAACCTTTATTTACTGGTTATGTATGAGACCACATTGGTAGTGCTTTATTGAGTTATACTCACACCCTCCTTGGGTATCATTCCACCTGGGGGCCCGAGAAGACTTCACTATAGGTTTAGGTTGGGAAGAGGCCTAAAGTTTTACGATCGAGTGATATAGCTAAGATGGAATGGATACCTAGATAAGGTGAGTACTGGGTATGTTGTAGAGCCTCATGTATTTTATTTTATTATTTTTATCATTTATGTTGTCAAAATAGTGGTCGATTAGTCTATGTGTGCTAGAATAAGCATGATTCTATATGACTATGTTCCCCCACATTCATTATCTATTATTAAAAATTCTTTTTTATTGCTTCTTAATACTCATATTTATTATTATTAATATTTCTTACTTTTTTTATTTTGTACTCTATTATGGGGATATAGTCTTTCCAAAGTAACAATTTAGAACCCCACTATTATTCATAAAACTTTGGAGTATGGGGAGGTTTCCCAAAGTTAATGTAGCAACTACTGGTCTAGATACTAGTTGAGTGGTTTTAGGTGGCTAGACATTATAATAAAACTAGCTTTCATTCAGATAATTTTGATCAAGGATTGTAGTGAGGATCAGGTAATACACAATACAAACTTATTATAGCGTGTGATTTCCATATCTATAATAAATGAGTATGTTGGGGGTTCTCTTGAATATTAAGAAGTTATTTAGAAATGGTTTATTCCAGTTTTGGTTATACCAAAATAGTAGAGTAATATCATTTCCATGATAAAATTTAACTACGGTATTAACCAATATAGCAATTCTATGAAAAAAGAAAAAGGTAAATACTTTGGTATTTTACTACTTGATGGATTTTATCAAGATATAGATGTCATGGTAAAAATATTTTTAACAAATATGTGTTGTAAGAACAACCCTGTACACAGGAAACATGATAGGCCCAAAAACTATATCAACACCGAGTATAATTATGTTTAACACTTGAGATCTAACCAGTATTTAATAGTTTAATCTAATATAAGTGGGTTTCTATTGGATCTAGTAACGTAAAACCTACTAATTTGTATTTATATTAGATGTATATTAAAATACCTGAATATTACTAAATGTCTTATCCTATATTGATTATTCATTAGTGTAATATTAATTTGGAAATATTTTATAGTATCTGTCACATCAAAAGGACATAGCAGTTCCCTATTATAATGAAATCCTTAAAACAAAATAATAATATTCTTGAATATATGTTCTACAATTAGATAACATTCTTCAAAAGTACACAAAGTATGTTTGACTATTGGGTGTGAGTACTCGTAATTGGATGAGACTTCATCCCATGAACTTTTCACCTGGAAATCTCTAAGAGAGGAGGTTATGAAAATACACGCGCCAATAGGAATTCTTCATTTTTACGTGTCATTGGAAATTTCTATATGTGAACATGTGTAATGATACTTAAACTTTAAGATTATTATTAATATATATAATTAATTTATTAATTTGATATATATTTCTCAAAACTACTATTCCATTTGTTTGCAATAAATTAGGATATGTTGGGTGTGTCATGAATGATACGTTATTTATGAATAAGTCATGGATAGATTTTTTCCTTATATATTTATGCCAAATAAATAAATATTGAGAATATATATTGATGAAATGAGTATTAAACCTACTTAATGAGATTCTGAGATAGAGAGATTATATTAAATAATGATCATTTGTATGTGGTTGTTATCATTGTGATAGTAATTTCTTCCACTATGGGTGTCTTTATGTATTACTATATGATGATATTATATTTTAGGAAATATTTCCTAATTCCATCGAGGAAGATGCCTATAGGGTTACAAACTTGGTGTTTTATTTTATCTTATTTGAATTATATTTGAATTAAACAATTGGAATACATTTTATTCTCTTAGCCGAAGAATAATATTTATTCAGGATTTATTGATCACATATGTTCAGTCACTATTTTATGTGTGTTGAATATTAAATAAATATTTATTAAAAAAACCATGAATATATTATTTATTTATTTATCAAATTAATAATATTTATTATTTAATATTCTTTAAATGCTAAATAGGATTGATGGGCCAAGAAGGGTATAGTAAAAAAATTTTATAAGGGTTAAAAATCATTAAATAAAAATTAATTAATTTATTTAATAAATTAATATTTAGCGATGTGTGGGTTAGTGCATGCCATGTAATAATAATATAATTATTATTATTAGCATGAGTAATGAGTATAATTTAATATATGTTGAGGGTATTATGTGAAATTATCAAATATGAAACCCTTAATCCATATATTCTTCACCTATATCATTTTATAGCGTTAATTAAAGCATTATTGTGTATAAAATTTCTCTCCCTAGATCTCTCTCTCTCTCTCTCTCTCTCTCTCTCGAGTGAAGAACACTTTAGGGTTTTTTCTCTCAAGGCCTAGATATTTCTCCACCATTACCTCCCTCTCAAGCCCAAGTGACATGAGTGATAATCCTACAACATGAACAATTTTGTTGTGATCATAACGAGAAACCAAGATGATTTATATCACCATATTAGCACTTGATGTACCATCAATTATGTTCTGAGATCAAGGAGCACATGTGGATCATCACTAGAGTGATTATATACTTGTATCCTTATAGTGAAATGATGATTCAACCCGAACAATGTTCATATGATCAATATTTTTTTGAACAAATTTATCAAGACCAAGGTAATTTATTGCTATTAAATTAATTATATATTTAACATGAAAATCCTCTTGCTTAGTTTCAAGATTCATTCATCATTTTCCTCATATATAATCATGATACATGTCATACTTCATTAAATTATTATAGTTTATTTATTGTAAATAATGAAAATCCATCATTGTGCATGTCCCAAACTAGCTTTCATTACATTTGAAACATTCAATTATATATCTAAGAAATTATTGGTACATATCTCCGTGACCACATAATAAAACCCACCCACGCAACTCTTTAGTGAGTAACATTTATGATGAAATTTATTTTGAAAAATGGTGATATTTTGGAATCATATTTATAATGATCAAATCCTTGAACATATTAAAACCATTTAACTTCATAACATCAAATTTTATAAAGTTTATAACTTTTATTATCCACTTTTAATTTTTTCTAAGTTTATCATGATTATTCTAGGTTCATTTACATAAACGTTTCCTTAAAATATTTTGGTAACTAATTTTACTATTTATTTTAATTTTACACCAATACACCCTAAACCTTTTAGGATATAAAGTGACATTAAATTTGTATTTTTACTGGAATAATATTCTATTTATTTAATTTGAACTTATCTTAGTCCAAACATACCCCCAATATCCTCTCACACACTATTTTTTTTCATAATATCTTTTTAAGTTGCAAAAATTTCTTTGTATTTAGGAAATAATAGTTATTTACTTTTAGTATTGATATCTAACAAATAAACTATTATTTCCATATCATATATGGTATTTTATATGTCTGGAGAATTTTTTTAAAATAAGACTTTGTTAATTAAAATAATCCAGTGATGGGTTGTAGGAACACCTCCCTCATATTTTAAAAAATATATGGATAAAAACATTTATCCTATATGTTTTTTTATACATGAATCCTATTCAAACATTTTATTAAATCTGAGGAATCATAAACCATGTGTATCATCTCATATTGTACATTAAAAATATTTATTAGTAAATAACTTCTCTTATCATATAATAGAAACTAGATAAAGATACAAAACCTTTACTTAGATCTATAAAAGCTTAATATATCCCTTTACATTCAAATTATTTGATATAGAAAATATTTTCTACATCAATTGAATGTGAACCAAAATATTGATAAATTCTTACCTTGATTTATAACTCATATATAGTAACAAAATTTATAAAGTTTACATTTGGCATCACATACCCTTCAAAATTAAATAATTGTTTTTAATAACACTAATACATAACATGAAAATTCCATAGACTTTCTAGAACACCTTTAGGTATCCTAATAATACCATTATATATAATTATTATTAATCCTTTATGATAATACCTTTAGGTTTCGATGACCTACAATAGATACTTGAATAAACATTTTTGGATTTTCAAACTAAATTTTCTTCTCGAGTTTGATATTTTACCCACCTATACTTTTGACTCAACACCAGAATCTAGAAATCACATGTATAACCCATATTTTCTAAAAAAATTGATAAATAGGGTCAAATTTTCTTAAACACGTTCACATTATCACAAAATTTCCATGAATTGAAATATAATTAAATCCATAACTAGAAAAATCCTTGGAGTATATCTTTAGTCTCACCTAGTCAATGATATTCTCAATCATAACGAGTATATGAGTGGAGAATAAAATTCTTTATGTCATTTTTCATAAAATGCCTTTGAAACCTCAAGTGAATCATTTTATACTTTTGAAAAGCATCTAGATTACAAGTATTTAACAACTTTAATATTTTTTACTCAAGAATGTGTTTATCTAACACAAAGAATTTATATTACATATGAAATTTTCTTAAGTTACCAGTATTATGATTTTATTACATTAATATCCACATACTAATGGGTTAATCTCAAAGTTATGTTTGATGATGCTGATTTTATTTATCTATACTATAATCTTTTATCATATGTGTATCATGTTTTCTATTTTTTCAACAAAGAATTTTAATGAAATTACTACCATTAAAATGACGAACCCTTTTTAAATCATCATATCCATTAGTGGGGAAAGATCAATATTTCACTAAGAAATGAGTTTTATTTGGTGTTACTCTAACCACTTAGTTATTTAAGTACAAATTCATCACAATCATATTATATATAATTCTTGGATAGTTGAGTGGATTAAACTTTTCCCAAACCCATCATATAGATAAAACAAACTCTATTCCCATGGTATCCTAACTCTTATAGGATTTCCCAACTAGGTGGAATCCAAATAAAACACAAAACAATTGGCACATAATCCTATTAAGGTCACACATTAATTTATTTACTTACATAATGTAATCTAGGGGCACCATACTTTTCCAAAATCTACCCAGTTTGATGATCGAGGTATTAATAAGTACCACTTTAAAAGTAAAATAAAACTTATTATTTTAAAGGGTATTTAATTATATTAATTTTATCTCATGTTATTCATATTACATGTATGAATGATTTAAGTGATTTAGTTTTTAATCCTTTTCTTTCTACCTAGATAATATGTTTGAACTATAATGATGTGTAACTTTTTACAAAACTCATATTATGTGTTACTCACTCAAAAATAGAATCCATACATATTTAAACATATACAACTACATCCTATGTATAAGGTATATGAAATTTTCATGTAACGGTTTATAATTATATGAAATTATAAATCCTTACACGAGTAAGTCTAGAGCCACAGATAGATAACCCCCACCTTTTTAGAATAAGGTATAATCCTCCAGGATAATGGTAAGTTCAAACCAAATTTATTCTAACTAGGGATAAAATACTCAAGAGATATTATAATCCATCATAACTCTAATACCTAATACTTAAAAACAATATTCAACAACAAAATTCAAGTTAATAACTTTAATTAAAAACTTGATCCAAGGTGAAAAAAAACTAGATAAATTAACTTACTTAACATGAAGTTCCATAGATGAATGTATGATAACTTAGAAGTATTTTAACAAATTTAAATTAAAACATACATAAAAATTAATAATATGAAAATTATATCTATTAATAAACAAGGGAATAAATTTTAAATAAATGAAAAATTCACATATTTAAACAAGAGATAAACATTTATGGATAATGCATATATAAATCTAAAAGTAAATACTTTATAATTTAGCTAACCTTATAGAAATTTCATAATTTTGAATAAAAAAATTATATTCATTTAGAACTATGAACACTTTCATATTATTTATTATACGACATTTAATTTAAATATATGAAATTATATGAAATACATAACTTTTGAATTTTAATTTATATTATGTGAACTAATTATATAATAAAAATATCATATATTAATTATTTTTTAAACATTGATAAAATTAATCATAAAATCTCATTTTGATGTGGTTGAAATAATTTCCTCAGACAAGGCCTTTAATTTGAACAATTAGAATTAATAATTATAAACAATTCATAATTTCAAATATGAAAACTCTTATATTTGGCCTTATTTTGCAAATTATAAACACTTTATAAATAACACTTATAATTTAAACATGAATACTTTATATTTAAGCTATAATCCATGCTATATAAGTTTCACCAATTTAATATACATCATATGAATATTAAATAAATAAATATTTCATCCCATAACATATTTATTATCTCATTTTTTATTCCAAAATACACAGTTAAAATCTGTAAGTATTAACTTATTTATTAAATTAATCCATACATAATATTAAAATTATATAAATAATATATATATATTAATAGTTTTAAAAAATAAACAAATAAACGAACATTTTATATATTTTCCAAAAATGAAATATAAATATGAACATTTTTTATTTAATTTATGCTTGAAAATTTTCCATTTTAAATGCCTAACACTTGTATTTTATAATTTTTTTATAAAATATAAACATTTTTAGAAAATATATTAAAATTTATCATTTTGGATTGAATCATATGTTATGATTGATAGTGGAAATTATCAATCTTATGACACAATTCAATCAACGAGTACCCTTATGCATGGGAGATTCAATTTTTCAGCAAAGGAAATGACCCTTACATATGGAGTAGTTGATACATAATTTTTATGCCTTTTCACAATAGTCTATTACATATTAGGTAACCTATACGTTAGAAATTTTTACTTCCGTGACAATGGAAAATATATTACGCATGGGGATTATAATATTTTATGCATGGCCAATTTCCATTAACAATATAAACTATATTGTAACTATGATTCAATGCTCTATTTTTACAAAACCTTGATTTCAATAATAGCCTTCGATATTACCTATATTATAGATTATGATAGAGAAAAAAATTATAGGTTTTTGGTGTATTGTATAATATTATACACACCAGTCGTACCCTATGACTAGAAACACACATTACCATATCCCAAAATGTAATGTTATGTAAAGAAATTCAGTGATCTAATGATTGAAATTTGGCCACACCATATTATATGGTATTATATGTCCTCAAGCATATTATGATACACATATTCTTCATAAAATTTGTAAAATAACATGTAGATTCATTGATGAACACGGATATGATAACACTGGTGTCTTTTGAAGTATTACTTTTTGATCAAAGATGTAGAAGAAACCCATAAAATTTTATGCTCTATCATCAATAAAGAAACATGTAGTATAAGTAACATGGAATATAAAGAGGCATACCTAAATCACAGTGAAATCCATATTTTACTCTTTAATAGAGTACACTTGATTGAGATCACTTAGCAATAATAAATGAAATCTCATATCCATAGGTAGTACACTGACCACTATAATCCTCATTCATAATGATAAGACCCTAAATTTTAAAACATGTGATAACACCTTCATCGATGAAGAAAAATGAAGTAACAGAGAGTGAATGTTAGTTCTTGTATTTTGATATTATTTCTCGTGTTGTTTTTTATTTATTTTTTATTATTTTTTAAAAATTAAAAATACATAAAATGTTTTTTATTTTATTGGATAATTTAAATTTCTCACAACATCATATTATTAATGTTTAATTTTCATTTTCTATGATTGTTGTATACTATTATTGATTGAGAATTATATAGTCATTATTTTCATCTTTATATTTTCATGTCTTACGTCTGATGGTCACTTGAACCACAACATAATTAAGTCCCACAATAGCTTGTATACCTCAATCTCATAGTCATTTGACTTACCACATGATCACTTAGTCTTATGGTTACTTCACTATCACATAATCACTTGAATTGCCACTATAGGAAAAATAATATTTAGCAGTGGTTTAAACCACAAAAAAATTGATTCATTGTGATTTTTCAAAACCGTTTTGAAAAGTGGAACCGCGAAACATTTAGCGGTGATTTTCAAAAAGTGTTGTAAAAATATTTAGCGGCCATTTTGAAAATCACCACAAAATGCTTAGAGGAAATTATTTTATTTTCTTTAAATGTTTTCATATTTTTTTATTTAATTATTTATTATGTATTATGTATTATTTATTCATTTATTATTATTCATTTCATTTTTATTATTTATTTACTTATTTATTTATCCTACCATACATGCATATATTATGCATTCCATGCATAAATTCAGCATATATATGTATTGGGTGAGATTTGAACCCCTTACCTTTTTGGTTATTCTGGAAAGACTTTACAACTCTAGTAAGATCTTCATGTTGTGAGTAAATAGAATTTAACACACTTATATATAAATACATAAAAAAAATATAAATATGTATACATAAATAATAATAAATAATAATAATAATAAATAATAATAAATAGTAAATAGTAAATAATAAATAATATATAACAAATAATATATAAAAAATTAATATGAAATAAATAAATAAATAAATAAATAAATAAATAAATGATAACTTAAAAATAAATTAAAAAATAATAATAAATCAACACGTAATAAATAAATAATAAAAAATAGAAAATAAAACATAAATAATAAAAAATAAATAAAAAATAAAAAATGAATATATACAAAATAATAAATAAGAAATAATAAATAAGTGATAATAAATATTAAATAAGAAATAAAAAATAAAAAATAAAAAATAATAATTAGTAAATAATAAATAGTAAATATATATATATAAATAGATATAAATTTATTTAAATACAATTATATATATCTTATAGAAATATATAAATATAAATAAATTTATATAAATGTATATAAATACAAGCATAAAGACACAAACACACACACCAACCAATAAAATACATATAGATATATATACCAACATCATATACATTAATATAAATTAATTTATATAAATATACATAAATAGATATAAATAGATATAAATATATATTAATATAGACTAATATGCATAAATACATGCATATATGTAATTATATATAATTTTAAAATAAATATTAACAAAATATATAAATTATAAATATATATACATAAATGTATAGAAACACACACACAAACACACAAAATAGATAAAAAATAACCAAAAAGGGAAAACCACAATAATTGTAACACCATAAAATCAATATGAATGTAAATAAATGGAATAAAACCATAGATTTCACAACAAGCATATGAAGGCACTCTTAAATGAATTTGAAATCACATAGAATATTAAAAGATCATGGTATGCGGAAAAAAACTCAGTTTTGGAGGCCTTCTGGGACTTTTTTAAACTCAAAATAATAGTGACCAAGGGGATTGGATCAATATAGAATAGATCTATTCATTGGACTTGATTTGATATATGATAGATTCCAAACAGGTACCTAAATCAAAAAAATTTCCCGTTTGAAGTTGAAACTTAATTTTCAATTTCTTTTAAAATTATGATAAATTTTTATTTGATTACTTATAACCAAAATATTATCTAATTCCACTGTAGTTAATTTCATAAACATATATTTAACTAGATTTGGACCTAAAATAGACACCTGAATCAAATTTCATGACCATTTGATGCTGGAATCTGATTTATTTAGTTTTAGTAGTGGTTTCTTAAAGAATCACCACTAATAAAATGTTGAAAAAATATTTATCCGTGGTTTTGAAAAACATTGCTAAAAAACTATTAAAATTTTCAATTTTTCCTATAGTGTTCCACATAGTAATTGTTTCTTGTAGTTAGTTAAAAAGTCTAATTGTTTTCTCAAGTGGTCGATAAATTTCTTCATATAGTCATTTGTTTTCTCACATAGTCAATACATTTGTTCACATGGCCAGTTGTTTGGTTATGTGTTTGAAACATTTGTTTATGAAATCGATACTATGTGTATGTGGTTGATATATCATGGTAAGTTAAACCTCATAGTTTATCTACACAGTAGGTTGAATCTCCCAATTGATCCTTTACTTTGTTAAAAATATAGAAATTTCAGATAACTATATTTTTGTGTATTTTTTTTATTTTCATTTTCTACATTATTGTAATAGTTTTTAAATTATTTAATTTAATTCTAAAATTCATATTAATCATACGGAAACTATAAGAAGTGTTTTTAATGTTTTAAATAATTTTTAATATTGATTTACATTGTTTCTTCATTCACAAATAAAAAACACTATAAAGTTTCAAAATTTGAATTTATTTATTATGGATGATTTCCTTATTTTATTTGTTTCTAAATTATTTTTTATTGTTAATGAACATATTCAAAGTTATTTTATTGTATTTAATGTAGTATTATTGTATTTAAATTTCAATCTCATATCTGCATGTTTTGATAAGTTTTTTAAAATTGAAATTTGAATTTGATAGAAGGAAATGATGTTATTTTTATTAGATTTATTTTCCATATTATTATGGGGATATATTTAAATTTAACTATGAATTTAATTTGGTTTTATCTATTCTTTAGTTTTCGAATATTAAAAATTATTTTGAAATAATAATCCACCTCTCTCTTTGATAATTTTTTGAATTATTTTTTGAATTATATTACTGATTTAATGGATATTATTGAAGTTATTATTTAGTATTATTTAAAGTGTATGAAGAATATTTAAAAATGTGATATTAAGAAATAAAATACTACTATTAATAATTCATTTTACATGAACTTTCAAACTATAATGTGTTGTACGATACTATGAAGTATCCTATGTGATTTTGTTTCACATTCTGGACTAACTCTCACGGGGTACTTAATATTCTTTGACTACTACTGCCTAGAAGAGACATAAAATTCTATTAATAAAAAACCAATGAATATAATACATATATCTTCATCAACTTAAACTTTTGGTTTCTCTTTAAGTCTTTATTAAGACTTTCTATCTTTCTAATCAGTTATCACTTAGTTCAATTTATTATTTTTCTATAAAATCATTATCTCTTCAAGTTTTGACTCATATATTATAAAGACAGGTCCTTTGGGTTGTGACTCTTGGATTCTAAGGCTATTATAGGTTTTATCATCCTTAAAAGTACATATTTTTAGATCCTTTGGGTTGATGTTGTAAACAATTTTGTATTTATTATCAATATGTTGTTTGAATGTTTTTATATTTTAAGTGAATGTAAGGTTTTGTTCATGAGAAGAAAGTTTTGGACACTCTTATTACCAAGTTAGATTATTCTTTGTTGATCCTAAATGTTTCTAACATTATTATTACTAAACTTTTTTCATTGTTCAATTTTTTGTTTCTATAAAAAGATAGTTGTACAAAATTTAAGATATGAATTATTTACAATTTTGGAGTTTTTGGCTATAAGAATTTCAAGATATGATATGGTGAAGATATGAATAATGACCAAAAAAAGAAGTATGAAGGATATTGGAATGAGTCAATTAGACATAGGATTTTATGGGCTATAAAATAACCAGAAAAATAATTTACCCTCTAACAAATGAAGAGTTCTTTAGTGTACCAAACAAAGTGATGTTTTTATGGAAGTCTCATAGGTGAGTTTTGAATGTCAAGCTGACCAGATAGGAGGAATATTAGGTTTTACCAAATAGTGAGATTCATTTTTATTAGACAAGATTTTGTTGAATTTTGATCCGACAATATTTTGATGGATCATCGAATGAATGAGTTTCAAATAGATAAATTCGATGTCATCAGCCAGAATCTGGAATGATCCACTAGATGTAGAAAAATATATAGTTTTACCATAATTATTTTAGTAGATCAAGCTCTATAAAATGTTTGAGCGGAACCAGGATGACCAGTGGGAGACATTCCATATCATTGGATATAATAAGAGGATGAAATTCTATGAGTCCATTTGACATAATAAACATGCAAAGAGGACCAGATGGTGTAATTATAAGTTTACTAGAATGATCTTATTAGATTAAGAAGATTAGAAAGAGTATTGTTGTAAGAGTTATATATAGAGACATATTTTTCAATATTAACAAAAATAGACATGAGATACTTTTCATAAAATTTCTTATGTAATTAATTTTAATGAAACTGATCTTTTCATTTAATGTTCTTAAATATAGATGTGATTAAAGAAATTTTTGAAGAAGTCATTGATTTAATGTATTGAGGAAATTTTAATGAAGAAAGTTAACTCTGAGGGTTTTGATGATTTGATGGTCTTTAAATGAATGTTGAGTTGAGTGGGTAATTAGAAATTAGATTCAGAACATCCTCCTTGATTTTTGGAGGAATTATGCCTATAAAAATGGGTACTCATTGAGAAGTTGATGAAAAATTTGATAGAGAGTGAAATTAATGATGATTTTTCAGCATGAGTATTTAACTAACAAATAACTTGGTTGAAGAATATGAAGAACCCAATAAAGGTGTACCAGACATAGTTACAGTGAACAAAGCATCAATAGAAAAAGGTATACCAAAGAAACTTGTTCCATATTTAGGTCCACCAGATGAAGAAAAATTGGATGGATATTGAGGCACATTAGATTAAGGCACATCAGATATAAAGTTACTGAAGAAATAATTTATAGATAAAGTTTTCAATTAGTATTTTTCATGTTTTAATATTACCATGGAATTGAAGTATAAGTAAACTTTATAACTGGTTGGAACCAATATAATTTCCTACTGAGATAAAAAAGGATATTTATGAGAGTTATATTGTTTTTACTCACTTCATTATATAATGGATATACATAGATCTATAAGAGTCCACAAGGAAAGGACTTGGTACCCATATTGATACTAAACCTTGTAGAAACATATGTTCCTTGATTTAATTTTTTAACTTTGCATACAAGTGAGGTTCAATGATGAATTTGAGAGGAACAAAAATCTTACAAGTTACATGGGTTAATTTATATAAAAAATAAATTATAAAATATCACCCCTGATTCAACCTACCTTCATAGTGGTCTACACATTCATGATATATGATTCATATTTCATGGATAATATCAACTTAGTTAGAAACTGAGGTATTCCAACCTTCGATAATAAAAATTATCAGATATGGAAAAACAAAATGACACCCTATATTTTTTTTATTTTCATAGAGGTGGTTGATGCATCCATTGTAGGGTTTCCACCCATGGAGAAAGATTCTCTTATGAAGTTTACTGAAAAAATAAATATCGATGTTGATAGAGAATCTTGGAATTCTATTCTAATTTCCTTATCATAAAATGTTTATATAAAGATAATGGGTCTTAAAATCGGAAAGGAAACTTGGGAAAATATGTAAAGAATATTAAAGGGAAATATAAAACTAAAGGAAACAAAAATTTATATATGGCGTAACACGTTTGAAGATATCAGGATGAGGTAAGATGAAACTATTTATGAATAATTCAATAAAGGAAATGAAATTTTTAGTAATATCAGAAGATTCAATGATGTCTTAGATGATTCAACTATTGTTAAAAAATTTCCAAGGAGATTTCCATACAAGTTTGATCCTAAAATATATACTTTAAAAGATAATGATGATTTTAACTTGATAAATTATATAACTTTATTTT
This sequence comes from Viscum album, assembly GCA_963277665.1. NCBI lineage: Eukaryota > Viridiplantae > Streptophyta > Magnoliopsida > Santalales > Viscaceae > Viscum > Viscum album. Next base: position 477,445,130 of record OY728130.1, on the reverse strand, counting down.
TTTGTATTTAATGAAGATATATTATATATTTAAAAATAATATTAAGGAATAGATATGATTTTATGCTATGAGTAAGATGAAAAAATGAGAACCTGAACATGAGGTAATTGAGCTTAGTGAACCGGAAGATAAGGAAGATGATGTTGAATTGAATGATTTGATTATATACCTTATCTCTAAAAATTGCTGTAAAGGTAGAGGAAAGTACCAAGAAAAACTAAAAAATAAATATTTTGAGTGTGGGGGAATAATTTTTTTTACAATGGACTATCTAAAAAATATTGATAAATAATATGATTATGATTCTCAAGAAAAACCTCAAAAGAAGAAGTGGGGTAAAAATTATAAGGAAGTTATGTAATCCGTTGGGAATAATAAAAGGTTCAAAAGAATAAATAAAATAATTAGGTTATGTAAAATGGAATACTATGAATCTATTAACAATAGTTTATCATATGATAAAAAATATGAATAAATTCAAAACCTTCATGGACTATTTTGAAAGAAAGGAAGATACTTCAAATAGTGAAGAAAAATAAGGTAAATAATCTTATAGGGAAAATACGATAAGATCAGAAGTTATGGATATATTGATTAAAAAAAACATAAGAAATAATACATAATATTAAAGAAGTAAATTGAGAATAAGAATAAAGGAAAATAAGCTCTTTTCAAAAGGGAAGATGAATACATAGTAGAAATTGAGAATCTCATGTTGAACGTTAAGGAACAAGTGAAAATGGTGAAAGTTATTGATGAAAAACTTAATGATAAGTAATAAGAGATATGAAATATTTATTAAATATGTCACTAGTATGAAAATTACTTGAATAAAATATAATAAAAGTTCAAAAAAAACTTTATAGTTAAAGGATGAAACATATCAAACTACTGGAAGAACTCATCCCCAGAATTAGGTAAAATATACACCCACTAAACTTACAAGTTCAGATGATTATAATAAACATTTAGGTTTAAGAATCAACAATGAAAGATACTAGGATGAGAAAGGATATAAGAAACACATCATATCAATGAATGTTAAAAGTAAATAATGGAATAATAATTCCATATTCCATAGGAAATAAAATACTATAAAGCATGGTGAATCTCAATAAACTTAAACTAGGGAAAAACCATTGTTTTTACAGAGGATATAGGTAAAAAAGAAATTTTTTATATTTTGTGATATATGGGAATAATGTGTAATTTTTTTGGAACAAAATGTCTCTCCCTTGAAGTGGATATGAACTAAGGGGAATAAATAGTGTAAACATAGGAGGAAAATCTATAAAGTCAAAAGAAGAAACAAAAGAAAAGTCATCAGAAATTAAAAAGATTTGAAGGAAAAAATGATTTGACTACATAGAGGAAATATTTAGAATATTTAACTAGCCAGGTCACTTTAATAAAGATTATATGAAAATACTTCTAGGGAAAATTACATACACTTGAGAATAAATTGAATATGGGAAAATTAAAATCGAAGACAAAATGTTTTTTGAGAATATCCTAAAAGACCCTAAAAGAAATAAACCATAGATTATTAATAACATTTGTTACTCACATATGACATGTTATATGAATATCTTAAAAATATTTAATAACACGAGGGAGGATTAGTCACTTTTTAAAATGATAGTTTCTTAAAAATAAGAGGGGTTGGTATTTTTGAGATTAGATCTCAAAAGCTAAATTCAAAGGTAGTTATGTTTGTCGATAGTCTTAAGAAAAACTTTCATGGTGTTAGATAAATCTATGATGATGCTAAGGAAGTAATATTTGATAATTATTCTTATATCATTTGATGTTTGAAAGAAGAAAAATTTGTTACTAAATGAGAAAGAACTGGTGACATTCTATTCATGATTAGATATTATTTTAATTATTTATATTTAACCTCTGAGGATAAAACAATTATGGCACCGAAGACTTGGAAATATTGGCTCAATCAGTATGGGATCGATTTCAAAGAAAGTTACTTTAAGAGAATTACCATAACTGAAATGAAAATATGATGCTATTTTTATATATTTCTTAAAAGGAAGGATAGTATGTATAAGACAGAAGAAAGTTGAAATTGAATCCACTCAACTTATTAATATCATATAATTCAATTTATGTGGGTTGATTGTACATCAATATAAAAAGGATGTTTTTTTGCATTATTTATTTAATTTATTATTTCACTCAGATGACCAGTGTAATATTTATGATGCATGTAGATTTGTTCAGAAGTATGAGAAGGGATATTGAGAATGAGTTGGGTGTATATATGTTGAAGTTATAAATAGGCAATATAAAATAGTACACAAGTAACACTTTCAAGTCCTACCTAAAGAAATATGGAATTAAACACCAATACAGTTCTCCATGAACCCATTAAAAAATGGAGTAATGGAAAGGAAAAATATGTGTATAGTTAAAATGGAAAGATGAATACTTTCTAAATATAAGTTTTCAAAATCATCCCAGAGAGAATATGCAAGTATATATGTACATGCTCAAAATAGATGTTTTCTTTGACCAGAATAAAAAATGACACCCTATGATGAGTGGTATAAGAAAAATCCTATAGTGAGTTACTTAAAGGTTTTTGGTAACTATTTCTTACTAAATAATAAATATCCAAATTTTTGAAAGTTTTATGAAAAATAAAATGAAAGTGTTTTCATGAGATATTCATCCAATAAGAAAAGTTACAAGTTTTAGAATAAACAAGTACATAAGTTGGTCAATTCTTATGTTGTAAAACTCAATAAAAATAGTCCACCTTAACAAAGGTTATTGAATATATTAAAAATGGTGTAAAAAAATATTGGATCATGACTTCTAGATAAGTTAATAAGAAGCAATATGAATATGAGCCTAATATTGTGTAAGATTATTTAGATCTATCCAGTGATGAGTAAAGTAAGATTGGAAGAAAACCAAAAAAATTACAAACTTTACAAAAACTGGTTGAATATGATAATATTACCATAGACCTAGATGCTCTAGTTTATACTAGGAATATATTGAGGTTTTAAATTCAAACATCACTCATATCACAAGTTGAACAATAGTTTGTTACAGAATCAATTGAGTATAAAGAATGGTTAAATGTAATGAATGAAGCATTGGATCAAATTAAGAAAAATGCCATATGAGATATTGTTTCACACCAAAATGAAATAATATTATAAGAAAAAATGGGTGTTCAATAATAATATTATATAAAAGGGATAAATTTTGAGAAATATATCATAGCTAGTTTGAAAAGGTTATTTACAGGTACAAGGTGTTGATTTTGAAGAAACAATTCCCTTGTATAAAGTATCAGAACTATAATAACATTTTGGAAATTACTGCTCATCAAAATTAAGATTCTATTAGATGTATGTCAAGTAAACATTATTGAATGGATAAATTGAATAGGATGTTTATATTAAGCAACCTAATTGGATCATACTTTATAATTAAAGAACCATTATGTCTATATTGAAGAAAGAATTTATATTTTGAAGTAGGAACCTCATGCCTAGTATTAGAAACTTTATTTTTTCCTAAATAAACTGAACGTTTCTAAAGTAATATTTGATAACTACTTATATGTGAAATTTATGATTAAATATACCTTAATAGTCATTTTTTATGTTTATGATATAACTTTTTATGGTGACATGGATAAATCATGTGAATAATTTGCTGAACAAATGAAGAATAAATTTGAGATGTCAATGATCAGTGATTTAAACTTATTTTAGGGATTAAAAGTTCAATAGAAAGGAAGTTAAATATTCCTATCACAAGAAAAGTATTCCAAGGAGATATTACAAAATTTTGGCATGGAGGATTCAAAGGAAGTTTCTACACTTGATTATATGGTTATAAAGACTAATAAAGATGATGATTTACAAAGTGTAAATCAGAAGGAATTATAGAAGTTGTTCAGAATTTTACCTGATATTACTACTTCAATAATATAAATTTCATATACTATAACTTTTTGTGTGATATATCAGAGTGATATGAAGGAATCACACATTCTATCAGTAAAAATAATTATCCATTATGTTAAAGGAACATCAAACTATGGTCTAATGTAAAAAAGATATAATTAGTTTTCCTTTCATGGTTTCACATATTCTAATTGGTTTGGATATTATAGTGATCAAAAATCAACATAAATATGAAATTTATTATTGGGATAAATGTAATATGGAATAATAAGAAACAATGTTTTGTTACATTGAGTACAAAAGAAGTAGAATATATTTCGAGCACCTAGGCATGTACACAAATGATGTGGATAAAATATCAGTTGGAATATTTGAGGGTGAATTTTGAAAAACCATTAAAGAATATTTGTGATAATAAATGCACTATCAATATCTCTAAAATTCTTGTGCAACATTTCAGATCGAATTACATTGATATTAAATAACATTTCATCAAGAAAAGGCTTTTAGTGGGGATACGATATTTGAGTATATTTCCAAAAAAGGTCAAATTGTTGATGTTTTCAAAAAAGGTATTATGAGGAAAAAAATTAAGGAATTGATGATAAAACTACATTTTCATCTCCCATAACTAACTAAATAATGTGATTAAGTATAACCCCATGTTCCTTTGGATTATTTTGTCAAAGTGGTAGAATTAGTACGACTCTATACTCTATCTTTGGTGAATCTAAAGTCAGTATTATCATAGAAATGTGGAGTAAAATGTTTAGAAGTTTCAATTCTAGAAGTTGAGATTATTAGAGATGATTTTGGGAGAGTTTATCAATATCATGGACACAAAATTTATTGTCACCTAGGGATACAATTACTTCAAAAACATTGCTTATACCATGAGTGTGATGTCAGGAAATTATTTATGAGGAAGGTTGTAGTTTGATGGAATTTTTGAAAAAATTGTTTCCAATGTTGTAATAAATCCAAATTGGGAGACTGAAGATCCTTTGGGTTGTTGTTGTAAATAATATTGTGTTTTTTACTAATATTTTGTGTGAATATATTTGATTTTCAATTTAAAGTAAGTTTTTATATATTAGAATAATGTTTTAACTACCTTCCTTACCAAGCCAGATGATAATTTGAAAATACTAAATGTTTTTAACATCATTATTACTAAATAGTTATCACGGTTCAAGATAAATTTTCCATACAAATACAGTTACACAAATTTCAAGATATGAAGTATGTATAAATTTCAATGTTACAAAGGTGGAGTTTCATTTGTGTACAATTTAAGTCATAATGCGGTAAAGACGAAACTAATAATTAGATAGAGAAGTATAAATTCTACCAAAATAAGTTTATTAGATAGATAAGCTTGTAGGATACAAAATGGCTATAAAGAGAAATGTTTCTCTAAAAAACAAAAGTACATCAATGTACCAGATAGAGTAATGTTTTGAAGGAAGTCACCAGGGAGATTTCGGTAATTCAAGATGACTGGACAAAGATGATTTAACAAGAGGAATATTATGTTTTCACTAGATAGTAAGGTCCATTTCTATAAAATGAATTTTTATATAAGATCAACTAGATAGAATTATGATGGATCATCCGATGGATGAGTCTCATACAGAGAAATGTGATATCATTGTAAAAACTATGGAAATATCCATCAGATAGAATGTATATATAGTGGCATCGAACTGAGTTTAGTAGATTGAACTCTATAAAAAGTTTGATCGGATGCAGGATAACCGAACCAATGCATTACATCTCATCAGATATATAAATAAAATAAACTTCTTTGAGTCTATGGGACATTGAAAACATGTGAATAGAACTATATGGGGGGATCATGAGTTTACTACACTGAGATGATTAGATGAATAATATTAGATAGAGAAGAGTTTTAAGAGTTATTGATAGATAAAATCTTCTCAATATTGTTAGACAGTGACTTGAGATACTTTTCATAAAATTTTTAAAGTAAATAATTGTGATAATTTTAAGATTTTATTCCAACATTCATAAATCTATGCAATATTTAAGGAAGTTTTAATGAAATCATTGACATTGATTTTTGAGGAAACATAAATGATGTAATTTGACTATGAAGTTTCTGATGATTTAAAGGTGATAAAAAAGTTTATTTGAGCAGGGAATTTGAATTTAGAGCCTATGCTTCCTCCTCAGTTTTTGGAGGAAATATGCCTATATAAAGGGGTGAAGGATCATTGGCAATTTTCTTAAAAAATTACTAGATATTGGAATTTATAATGTTTTTGTTTCATGAGTATCTAACCAAGATATCACTTGGTTAAAAAAGAAGAATCACCAAACTGAGGTGTGTGAGACATATTTGTATCGGAAAAAGAATCAACAATTAGAAGTGTACCATATATACTTATACCATATTAAGGTACACCAGAAGAAGAAATATCAGATGGAGACTAAGGTGAACTAGATAGAGGCATACTAGATGAAGAGTTACCAAGAAAATAATTTATGGTTGAAGTTTTTAGTGAAAACATTTAGTGTTTTGATATTTCCTTATCTATGAAGTATAACTAAACTTTATAACTAGTGGGAGATAATATAATTTTCTTTTAGGATACAAAATGATCTTTATGGGAGTTTTATTATTTATAATCACTTCATTATATAGTGGATATCCATGGATCAATGAGATTTTATATGGAAAATACTAGGCACCCACCTTGGGATTTAACCTTGTAAAAATATGCGTGCTTGTTTTATTTTTTTATATTTACATACAAGTGAGTTTGAGTTATAAAGTTGATAGTATTGAAACTTTAACAAGTTAAAGAGGTTAATTTAAAGAAAGGGAAATTATAAAAGATCACTGTTGATTCAACCCCCTTCTTAGTGATCTACAAATTCCTAGGAACTTAAGTATTATAATGAGTTACTAATATCCAATAAAATTCAGGTGTATGTATTGGTTATAACTCCACTAGAAAATATAGGTTATATCATGTTATGATTCCCCTTCAAAAATTAGGTAGAGAATAATGTATCTCTCAAATAGTATAGAGGTGTAATAGTGGATGTAGTTTCTCCTTGAACAGAACAACTATAAGATTGTATGTACTCTCTCTTTAATTTTACACTATTATATATTAGTAAATTTTCATGATAATTAAATTTCTTAATATTTATTTAAAAATGTTTAAGTGGTCTATTCACTCCCACTCTAGACCATCTACTAATATAAGCAGACCTAATAGTTGATATCAAATCTTAATCCTATTTGATATAGGTTATGTTACTTATTTTTTTAACCTTAGCCATGACCTAATAGTTTAAGGAAGAAGACCTTTGTAAGATTTAAGGAATGAATGTAAATGATAGTTTGATCCAATATAATCCACCACATTTTGATGGAAACAATTATATTTAATAGAAATAAATAATAGAGGCATACCTCAAACAACCCAATATTGATTAGTAGAATACAATGGTAAAACCATTTAAATTACCTAATTATGTCCTTAACACACTTATAGGAAATTATGCTCTTAAGTATGCCTTGCATTAAATTTCTTTTAATATCTTATATTTTTCTATTAACAAAAATGTTTTTAGTCTTTTATCTATATGTAAGACAAATCTTGTAATCTATAATATTATGAAAGTTACTCGCATTTTCTAAGATAAGGTTATCATAACAAATCTTTGAATGATTTATGTTGAGTATCAATAATTCAAGATGGGTGAAGATGAGAGTGTTAACCATATGTTCCAAATATTCTCTAGCATTGTGCATGTAATAAATCTCCTTAGAAAAAAAATCATAGGATCATGTTCTTATTGAAATAGTCATAAGAGATCTACCCAATAAGTAGTGTGAGAAGAAAGTAATAATCACTAAAATCATGAACTTTAAGGAATATTTATTTGATGAACTAATTGATTCATTAGTTCAATAAAAACTGGAGTTTAAGAACATCACTGAAGAGGATACTTCAAAGAAAAACAGTTGCATTTAAACTAAATATATTTATTTTTACTAACTCTTCTAATTTTTAATCATAATATAACGAGAAATATATAACCAATTTTAGTAAATGTGTTTAACAATGATAAAAAGAACATGGGGATTTTATAAATTATTTAAAAATGATAATTACAAGTATGATCAAAAGAAGAAAACTAAACATAATTATAATTATATTTCTAAACTAAGGTGTTATGATTATAGAAAGAGGGAAAAAATAATGATTAACTATCTGAAACTAAATAAAGTAACAAAAGATAATAGATATAATAAAAATGAGAAAATATATTTTATTTCTATATACAGTTGAAAGGAAGAAGCTAATTCAAGTAATGAAAATGGAAGTGATAAATAAATGGATAATATATGCTTGATGGTAACTAATATTAATGAGGTTAGTAGTTATTTTGATCATTATTAATATTATTTTGAATCTGAATGAGCTAATATAGAATAAATAATTGAAAATAATGAAAAATCACAAAAATATATTTTGGTAATTACTAATTTTTATAGGAAATTAAAAGTATAAATAAGGATCTTATTAAAAAAATAATAAATTAACATAATAAAATAAAGTTTTTAAATGTACGACTTCTTGGTCAAATGAAATTCTTTTCAATGATTTTGATAATTCAAAAAAATATGATTAAAATCTAAATAAAAAATTGAATATTTGAAAAAGAAATTATATAATTTTCTACAAGGTCAATAAAATTATGATAAAATGATGTTAATTACAAAACAAAATAAATACAGAATTGTATTTGGTTATAATAAAATAATACATAAGTTATATAAAAATTTCTTTATTAAGAGTTTGAAAGGATTTATATCTAATGCTACATGCTTTAGTTGTGTAATGAAAAGACACAATGCTAATGATTTTCATTGAGATTTCCTTCATCTTTAGGCCATACCAAAACTTTTATTTATAGGAATATATCTTCCAGATTACCAATAAATTCTTTTTTGAATTTTGTTTTGGAACCTAATAATTCTTATACTATCCTTATTAGATCCAGGATAGCATGGGTACCAAATTTTTTTCAATTTAATTAATATTTTTAGGAAAAAAACCTTAAGAGTTTCAAAGATACATGGTATGTGGATAACAGATTCCATAGACACATTACCAGATATCTATAAATATTTTTATCTTATAATAAATTTGATGGAATATTTGTGAAATTAAATGACAATTAAAATGGAAAGGTTAAGAGATTTGGTGAAGTCAGCATATCCAACACTATTTTAATTTATAAATTTTTATATATTAAAGGTTTGAAACATAACTTTATCATTATTCCACAATTATGTGATGATGTAATGAGTGTCAAATTTGAAGATAATAAATTCTTATTTTTTAAAAATAAATATCTTTTTTTTATACTAATTAGAAAGATAATATTTATTATATTGATTTTTTCTGAGTTAGATGGCCATAATTTTATGTTCCTTAATGCTATAGAAATATATGATATCTTATGGAATCACTGTCTTGGTCATGTAAACTTTATATTATTGTATAATATCAAGGAAAGGACATGTGAAATAACTACCTAATTTGAAAATTATTAATAATTTTATTTTTTATTATTGTTTAAAAGGTAAGTAGTATAAAATAAATTTTATATCTTGTTATGATGTTAAAACTATTAGATCGTCAAATCTCATTCATTTAGATTTATTGGTCTTATGCATATTTATATTTTAGGAGTAAATAAATATTTTTTTTCAATCGCCGATGATTTTATTATACATGGACCGTTTTTATCCTAAAAAAGTTAAAATTTATTTAATTTAATTTTAATTTTTGTAAATTATTTCAAAATAAAAAAGTTTATTTCATTATTTATGTTATAAGTGAAAGTGGAGGTGAATTTGTTAATCTTATTTTTGAAACTTTTTGTGAATACAATGTTTATTTTCATAAATATATTTCTCCTAGAACACCATAATTAATGGAATTGTAGAATGGAAAAATGGAACTATTATAGAAATGGATAAAGATATATTAAATAGGGATGAATATATAAATATAGATTATTAAATTTTAATTAAATTTTCAAATATACCTTTTTTAAATAAAACTCTTTATAGGTTAGAAACCTAATATTGGTTATTTTAAGGTTTTTGGGTATAATGTTTTTATTTTTAACAGTATGGATAATTTAGAAAAATTTGATTCAAATAGTGATAAAGGATTTTTTTGGGGCATTATAATAAGATTAATTCCTATAGAGTTTATAATAAAATAACTATGGTTGTAGAAGAATATTTTCATGTTACATTTGTTGAAGATAATTTGAAAAAGAATTTATATTTAGATCCTTTTTAAGAAGAATTTAATGACTTTAATTTTAGGGAAGAAAAAACTCAATATAATAATATAATTGTTTAAGGGGAGCCCACTCCTTCTAATTATGATCCAAAATCATAGAAAATTTATAAATATCACCATTTTTATAATATTATTTTAAGTGTTTATTCTGGAATTAAAACTAGAAATTCCATTTTTAATTTTTATGAAAAATTATTCTCTTGTCTCTGAATGCATACCAAATTATTTTTTTATGCTTTGAATGATGATAATTAGATCATTTATATATAAAATAAACACAATCAATTTTCTAGAAATAATTTTTGGTCATTATTTGAACTATATGTGGATAATTATGTTATCAAAGCTAAATGGTTTTTTAAGAATAAAATGTATGAATATGGTAAAATTATTAAGAATAAAGTGATACTTATAACTCAAATATATTGTTATAAAAAAGTTATAGATTTTGATGAACCTTTTCCCCCTGTTAAAAGGATTTAATCTATTATAATTTTTTTTATCTTTTACTGATTTTAAAGGTTTTAAATTATTTGAAATGGATATTGAAAGTGATTTTTAAATGGATTTATTTCCTAAGAATTTTAGGTTTCTCAACCACATGTTTTTGAATATGATATGTTTTATAATCATGTTTTAAGTTACAAAAATCATTATATAGTGTAAAGAAATCATATCATGATTTCTATGATAGAATTACTTTATTATTATTTAAAAAATATTTTAATAAAGGTAAAGTATATCATAGTTTGTTTATTAAAAGTATTTCATATGATATTTTGATTGTTAAATTTTTTTTGATGATATTTTTTGGATATTCAAGTGAATTTTATTTTTATAATTTTTTAATTTAATGGAAATATAATATTAAATAAGTTTAAAGGGAATAAATTAAATTATTTTGGAATCTTCAAATTTATCAAAAAAATAATGGGGAATTTTTAAATCAAACTAAATATACTATATATTTATTTAGGATATTTGGTTTATATTATTATAAAACTTCTATAATACCAATGAGTACTAATTGAAATTTAGATTTGGATAAATCTAGTAAACCTATAAATTATTAAATGTTTAGAGTCATGGTTGATAGTTTTTTATATTTAACTACTTATAGACATAATATTATGTTTAGTGTTTATTTATGTGAAATATTTTAATATGATCCTAAGGAATATAACTTAAAATATGTTAAAATAATTATAATATACATTAAATGAACTTTAAGTTATGAAATATTATAATTTAGAAAAATGTTTTTTATTTGATTAGTTATTTTGATTACAATTTTTTTGGATGCATACTTGATACAAATTTTACTTTTGGTATGTTTTATTTTTTTAGTAAAAGTTTAGTATCATGAAGTAAAAAGAAAGAAAATTCAGTTTCTTTACCAACTATGAAAATTTAATATATTTCTACTATATCTTATTGTTCTCAATCATTATAGATTAAAAAACTTGTCTAACTATAGATTTAATTTTTAAAATATTCTTATTTATTGTGATAGTTCTTCTACTATTTAAAATCCAAAATATCATTTACAATATTCCATAAAAACATTTATTTTCAGGAGAATTAATTTTATTAGAGATTATGTTAACAAAAGAGATAATTTTTTTTGGAATATATTTCAACTGACAGTCAAGTTGTTGATATTTTTACTAAACCCATTGATATTGAAATATTTTAGAAAATAATATTTGAGCTCGGTATGATAGAGATTTAGTTTGAAATATTATTTTACTCTAGTTTTTTAGAATTGGATTAATATGATATTTCGACCAAAAGAACATGAAGTCATTTAAATATAGGGAATTATTAATTTTTTGAAATGATTACCAATTGTGTTTATTAATGGAACTATAAAAAATAAATGACTCCCACATCTATGATAGAGGTGTTTTATAGACCAACTTTCCAAAGGTAGTAGTTCATTGAGGTTTCTCACGGATGATTCTTGGGAACTCAGATTGGTTTAGAGGATGAGAGGTCGACCTCATCACAACCTATTACTGAGAATTATTTCCTACTATGGGACTCTATTATAGATTTAATTCATGTTTGTGAATACTTCTCAAACCCTAGTATGGGACTGATTACCCCCATGGTATCAATTGATTATTATTATGCATCCACATGAACATATTTACATGTAATTAGTATATCATTTCCATAAAAAATTGTATGTATCAGAGGTTATCCATAAATAGAACCATATGTATATATAAAATTTTCTCTATCTTATTTCATTATTACCTTTTGATGCAAGATTTTAAGGAGCTGTGGTTTAAATCTGCATAGTTGGTCACTTTGGAGATTGTTTCTATTTAGAAAAGTGGTATGTGTTTATGATTTTAGGATTAGGCATTTTAAATAGTCTTCCTACATATCCTTATAAAGGGTTAAGTGAATAATAATTTCATACATATATGTTACATAATTTTAGATAAATATTCAATATATCTCATAAAAATCACACCTTAGAACCATAAAGGTTTAGTGTCTTTGGAGACTAGATATATAAATCATTTTATGTCATGAAACATCTTCAACATCTCCCAAAAATATCTTCTCACATAGTACACTACTTATACACACCCTAGTTAAAACCTTTATCTATAGCCTTGGGAAGGGAAACATAAGAAAGGGTGAGATTAGATGCTTAGTAAAGTTAAATATAGAAGACATCAATTAGTGGTCGTAAGTGAGAATAAGATAAGAATAAGGGTATAGGAAAATTGTCATAACGTACAATAATAATAATACCTAAACAGTCAAATATCTTTAATCATGAATCATGGAACAAAGTTTTGTCAATCACAATACTTAATACATAAGAGTGGGTAATTATGAATAATTAATCATGATCCATAATAACACATCATACGAATAAGTAAAATTTTCATGTAATTCACATAATCATATAAAATTATTTCCTTAGAAAAGGATCATTAACAAGGCTATTATAGTAGATCAGGTTCACTCTCCATTCCATCATTTCCTTAGTCAATGTAGCGACCTCGACCATAGAAACCCAGAGACAATGACTTATTTATTACATTGGAATAAGATATAAGGAATATATCCTGATGGAACAAATAGTTTAGTAGTCTTAGTAAGCTATATACATATGTGATTCCCATATTACATTTGAATACAAAAATTTCAAAATATTTTTTTTCAAGAATTTCATTATTCCCACTTTCATATCCTTGTATATCAAATTCTATGCACTTCACAGATTCCAGATAAAGGAAACAAAATAAGGGTGAGATCAAATTTTCAGTAAGGGTTAAGTATAGTTGAAGATATCATGAATCAACAATCATAAACAATTACAAGGTAAATAACTGATCACACATGCCGTTTGAATTACTGTATAAGGCATAATCAATATGACAAGGTAAATAACTAAAAACACATTCCATTTAATCAATAAATGGAAAATTAAATGCATCAAAAGATAATATCACAGTGAAAATATTATGTATAATAATAACTAAATACTTAGTAAATGCAATTCTTAATTATTAGATACCATTATCTCAAGCATCATGACACATATATTGTCAATACCTTTCATAAGACAGTCTAAATACTATAGGTATAAACCTATTTAATTTACCCAAATTAATTTGTCTCATGAGACCTACCAATCCATCAAGGGGATATATTATAGTAGGTCCCACCTGTTAATGTAGGTACACATAATTCCTCCTATATTGAATAATCAATTTAATTAAATCAAAATTCCTTATCATCAAATATCCATATTGAGTAAAGGATACAAATTTATCAATATTTCTCCAATTAATCTTTTAAAGTAAACACTATATATAAAAATGGTATATGGTTTAGGAAATAATCATATCCATCATAAAAAAATATTGATATTTATGAAAAATTTAATTACTAATTAAAAATTATTAAAAGGAAGTTATTTCTTCAAGATAAAGTTAACAATCACAAAAGAAAGTGAGATTGTACAATAACTTTTACCACTTAGTAATTTTCAAGTCAAATAACCTTAGATGAAATGATTCAAATAAAAACTTAAAATTCAAATAATTATGAATAATTCATGATATTACATGTCAAAATGGTAGTATATACACCACATAAAATCAAATTAGTGCATAATATCAAATAAGTATCAATGGAATGTAAATTGAGATGAAATCCATTACCTCACACTTTATTTTAAGTTGAAAGTGATTTAAATTCTTATATAATGTTTTTAAGAATTTAATTAATTTATAAAAAAACATAATCATATTTATAATATCATATATGAACCTCTTATAATAATTTACCACCCATTTGTTAATAATATTTCATTATTTTCATGGTTTCGGGTGTTAATTGACTTGTTTTCTCATTTGTGATTTGTTATGAAAGTTAAAATTATTATGTATATTATATAGTTAAATGAAATATATAATAATAATAATTACATAATTATCATATTTTTAAATCAATTTTACTTTTAAAACCAATCATGAATGATGGTTATGAAAAATTAAGTATGTTACGATATTGGAGATGGTAAGCCGTTGTAACACATGAGTGACGTTTCTATTTTTCAATGATCATTATGGAAATGAGGTAAGTAATATTTTAAATTTATATAGTAATAATAAAATCATATATACCATATTATATAATGATATATATCATCCATGTGGTTTTGTGATGAAAATATAGCCACATCACTTCGTGAAGGCGGTAGTCCATACGTACATAAACGATGTTATCACCTTTCATTGAGTGAAAAAGTAAGAAAATAAAATCATGTATTATATTTAAAGAATTAAAAATATTTAATTAATATCATATTAATTTCATTTATATCACATATAAATATTAACTTTATCCTCATCACTTTCCATGTGAAGTATTAGTCAAAGACAAATCACATCCCTTTGTGAGGCGGTAAACAGCCATACACACAAGTGGCATTATCATATCTCCAATAGAATGGAAGTTAACAATATATATATATTATATGAAGACTACATAGGTATAAAGTTTTTATAAATATCATATATATACTTTATATCTGTCATCATACCAAATCGTGAACGATGGTAATGGAATAATGAACGACATCGCGAGGCCATAGTCCGTCGTACACACAAATGATGATTTTATAACCCATTTTATAGAAGTGGAGATGATTGTAGGTCATTTAATTAACATAAAAACATTATAATTAATTTTAAAATATTTAATTTATTATATCATAATGGTTTAATATAAATTTTAGGAGGTGGAGAAATAAATAAAATAAAGACGTTCGTTGAAGAACATTACCTCTTATTCTGGTATCTTCCTTAGGTTTGCACTAATGTTTTACTAGGTTAGATTTATGCCAAAAATAATGCTTCTAGGATTAATTGAGTAATGTTTTAATGTTATTTTGTCAGGATATTTTGAGAAAAATGGCTTTATATGTGTGAAGAAGTGAGGATATTGAGTTTCCTTTTATATTTGAGGTGGAGTGGTATTTTTATAAATACCTAAAAGTATTCACTATTGTGGGGTCTCCCTTACCTCATGTGCCTAAAAAATTTATTATTAATGTATTGGATGGTTTATTTGGTATATAAAAACCTCCAACATACAAAAATAAAAACATTTTTATCATGTTATTACTTAGTCTTTAAGTCTACTCAATTTTACCCTTTTAGTTTATACCACGGAAACTTGCATCTTTTTATTTACCAAGGTAATCTATAAATTATGAATAAAGTTAATTTTTTTTATTAAATAATTTATAACTAATTATTAAAAATATAAAATTAAATTTATTAAATAAATATCATATGTGTGTGTAAAATTAATTTTAATAAAACGTATGTAATGTGAAAAACCTCGCTTTAACCTTAATTGCAGTAATTAGTTTTAACTCTTTTCACTAATCATTATAGAAAAAAATTAAGATGAACATATTAGATAATATAAATTATTATTATTCCAAATATTTAACCCAATTTTATAAATTCAACTCACATAAGTGACATAACTTAATTTAAAATTTATCCCACAGACATGACAAGAAAGCATATTTTTAAAGCAATGACGTTCGGAAGTTTACCCAGTTTTTATATCTAAATTAAATATAAAAATGATTCCAATTAACTAAATTGGAATAATTGATATGAAAGTTTACTAATTTTACTTTAAAACAAGTCAAAATATAATTTAATATTATAAATTATTTAAAAAAAGACAGTTTTCAATTAAAATTCAGTATTTTCACTATTCATCAAAAAATGAAACTTTAAAGAAAAATAAAAAAAACTAACCCTATGAAAATTCTGGTATCCAAATTTCAAAAAATAATTTTATTTTTTCATATAAATTTTCTAAAAGTGGTAAAAAATAATTTTAAATTAAGTTCGCAAAGCGTGACTAAACCATCTTTTAGAAAAAAAATCAATTTTTTAGAAAAAATTTCTTTATCATTTAAATGATACTTATTTTATTAATAATAAATAGATAATTAATAAATATGGGGAAAATATATATTTTATTAATCTAGATAATCCTATTCATACATTAAATTCTAATGTCTAGGCTATAACTATCATATTAAATAATACTATTAATAGTATATTGTTGTTTGATAAAACTCATTTTGTGTGTAACGCTAGATATATAAGAGACTAATTATTTCTTATATCATAAGCTATCAAAGAAATAAAAGTTATTTTAGAATAAATATATTGTAAAGTCTTGGGGGTGTTACATTCTCTCATCGTTAATTAAACTGCGTCTTCACAATTTAAACTTGTTCTCGATAATCTCGGGTTTGAAATTTGGAAATTTCATTGTTGAAAAAATCATATCATAAAAAGGATGATAAAACATGATATTAATAATAGGGAATGGGATATATAAAGGTCATATGTAATAATAAAATTACTAGGTTTCTAAATAGGATAACATATGTGGGAAGTGAAAAAAAGGATATGGAAGAAAATACTAACGCCCAAATACTGATAGAGAGTGATAGTGAACATTTTCAAATGAAAGTGGGTGATCCAGAAAAGTTTAACAACCACAAATCCAAAACCCAAAGAGGTAGGAAAAAGGACATTGATATCATCATAAATTATGGTAATAGGATAAAATTTTATTTCAATATCCTTTTTTCTAAAGTTGAGGAATTATTATACAGTCAAAAAATATAAGGAAATATACTTACTTGATACATTTCTATTTCATGATCAAAATTTAATACTTTGGTTGTATATCAATTAATACCTTAATATAAGAAATAAATATAAAAGAATGATTTTTTATTCTAGAATGACTAAAATTTACTTTTAATGGATCATAATATCCATAATAGAATGATAAGTCATTCCTTTAATATCTAGTTATTATTATTGAAAAATAGTTTGTATAGGTCATCGAATATTCCTAAATCTCAAAATGGTGAGGTAATAAATTAGACTCTAAAACATCATCTAAAGTACAACTTAAACCATTTCATAAATGGTTAACCTTATGACCCTTCCAAAATATCAAGATCCAAAACATTAGAAATAAGGTCACTGAATTTTCAAAAAATAACTTACCATTGATCTCTCAAACAACTTGAAGTAGATCTTAATTGAATCATACCAATCATGTGAATACCTTCATCTTGTATTGTTTTGAAATATGGTAATAATTTGAATTACCATAAAACATTATTGAAAACATGAATGCTTCCTTATTACTTAAATAAAAAAATATATTAGATATATTCCTTAAATCTAAAAAATGTTGTAGACTCTGTCAATGACATCATAAACCACTTGTAAATAAATCATTAATCCGTTCCAAGGTATCAAGTACTATCCAGTTTAATTTATCCATATAGACCATCTATTTCTACCAAAATCATTATCTCAACATAAATAACATATTAAGGGTTACATTTACATAAATCATGTTTTTTTCTAGAAGTTCAACTTAACAATGAATCATTTTTCTTGTTCATTGGTACTATTCAACATACACTTTCAAATCCTTAATTAAAAAGTACTAATATAAAATCCTTATACATATAATAATTATTATAACTAGTATATCATTGATAAAATAATAAAATTACACAATTCTTATATCCAAACATAAGCACCTTAATCATTCCTCTTTGTCTACGGTAATAGCACTAGCTTGACCATGACCCATTAGCTTATTTTTAGGTATATTCCTTTGATACTTGGGGAATTAATTTTTGCAGTTACCCATTTACTTATATTCTAAGCACTTAACATTGGAAACCTTTTTATTTCTCTTACAATAATGATCATGGAGAACTCTTTATCTACACTTCAAGAAAACTCCTTTTCCCTTTAATCATGTTCTAAGGTGTTTCCTTCTACATGTATCACATGTTGGAAAATATTTCTTTCTATTATTCCCATTATCCATCATTTTATCTATAATCCTTTTCTTATCTTTCATTCCTTTAAATCCATAATACTTATAGAATTATTTCTTTATTTTTTCACATGATACTATGTCATCATATTATTAGAATGTTTGGGTGAATAGTTACCTTTAAAATATGGGATTAATCCCATAAAATATACAATCATTATTAATATTTTGATCATTCAAATTGATGAGGTTCTAGTTATTTATTATAAGTGACATTTACAAATGATGTAATTTACCAGATTAGATCATATCATTATGAAACATAACTTATAATCCCAAAACTAGTGAAATACCTAACGTAAATTGAAAATTTTATGTATAGCTAATCTCATAATCGTAAACATTGTTTCTTTTGGGATATCACTATTTTCAAATATTTTATAATTGTTTGTAAATAAAATTAGAATTATCCTAAGAATATTCCCTGAGAGATTCAAACCATGTGTGCATTAATGTCCATTGTCATGCACCGGGTGACGATCAAGTTAAGCCCAATGCACCCTTTTTAGAGTTATTACCCCTAGGTACATCTGTGATAGAACTGCATCCACTTATAATATCTATAAAGGGATGAATTTTAAAGAAAAACACATAATATATATCTTAAAAAAGATTTTGGATGTTATTATATACTTATCCTCAAATTAAATTATAGGGTTATACTCTCTAATATATATTTTCCTAAATCTACTTTATAAGGTTTCTATTAATTTTTTTGATACCAACTGTAGTGATCCTGACCCCAGTAACCCAGAGCTAGTGCCTACTTTATTTCATTGGCATAAGATACAAGAAATCACATCTAAAAGGAACAAATAGTATAGTAGTCCTGTTAAATTAGATACATACACGATTCCCATATTACATTTGAATACACAAATTACAACAACCTATAGAATCTATCAAAGACATGAATGCCACATGAGAGAATCCACCCTCAGGAGACCATGAAAAAAACCCTAATGCTACCGAACACAGAAACCCTAATTCAATATCCTTTGCAGATGTCGTCATGGGTCACACTCTTTTAGAGATCTCTGAGTGCATTGAGCCCAAAATATTCTGTCACTAAGGTCTATCAGTGATTTATTTCTCAAAAGATGATGTTCATATTCTATCTTCAGATCCTTGGTTTTCTTTGGTTAGTAAGTTTTTCAAATACATACCATCTCTATTTTTCTCTAAAATACCCTATAAAGCATTGGATTTTCTAATTTTTACACTGGACTATTGAATTATTTGCATCTTATATTCCGATTTTCTTCATATGATGAATATTATAGATTTTGGACTCGAGGTTACTGGTATTTTGGGGTTGCACCATTAAAGTTTTAAATTTGTATTTAGATTTTAGTGTTGATACTGAACCCCCCATCATTCCAATCTATATTGGGTTCCCAAATTTTCCTTTAAAACTTTTCAAGAATAATTCCTTATTTTCCATTTCTGGTCTATTTAGTCAACCCATAAAGTTTGAAACTGCTACATTGAACTTAACATGACCCTTAGTTTCTAGGATTTGTATTAAAATCGATATCTCCCAATTATTTCCTTTGTGATTATAGATTCAAAGTGAGGATAACAGTTTCATATAGGATGTGGTCTTTGAGAATGTACCAATATTCTGTAAAAAATGCTCAAGAATAGGTCACTCTTTGAATTAATGTGAGAATCGATAGAATTTAGGCAAGCCCACCTAATGCCAATGAGAAATAATCCTAAAGGAGCACACACTAAGTGTTATTTGTGGTCTCGATTAAATTATATTTTAATTTAATTAATAAAATAAATATTACTCTCAAGACTGTGGAATAATTTTATTCAAGTTAATATGATCGCATAAATTAAATTAAATATATTTATTTATTTTATTGAACATTTAATAAATATTTAGTTACTAGTTTGTAAATAAAATATCTATTGAAGAGAATAATTTATTTATTCTGGTGTTCAATAAATGGAAGTGGAGTTCGAGCGGACCAAGGATGGTCTAGTAGTAAAATAATTATTTACAAGATAGTAAATAGTTATTTAACTAGTTGTAATAAGTTCAAATAATAATGACACTTCTATTATTTTGTAACGTGGAATTTTATTCATAATTCCGTTTTGTGCAAGTTGGCACACCATAAATAATGAGGCAGTATTATTATTATGAGCATGGGTTTTCTCTAAGTTCATGAATGTATTTAATTACTGTTATACAATTAAATATTGTAACTGAGGTTCCATGCATATAAATAGACAAGTACGTCTATTGTGCCATTGAGAACACACCGAACGCTTGGTGAACTGAGAATTGTTGAGATAAACAATTTCTTTCTCAAATCCTCTTCCCACCCCTATCAAGAACAAAAGACTTTCCTCAAGTTCAAAGAAAAAACAATCAAGAACGACTAACACAAGACACTCACTTTGCCATGATAGAACCCGAAGAATGAGTGGTTTCGATCAGAGGAGATCTGAGCACGTGTGAATCACCACTAGAGGGATTCTAGTATGGATCCTTGAAAGCACAATAAGATAATCTAAAAGGGTCAATCTAGATGATCAATATCATCAAATAAGAAAATACCGAAGATCCAGGTATTATTTTCTTTATGAAATTAATTAAATTAATTAAAAACATGATGTGAAATATCCTCTCTAAAGGTTTCGAGCCTCCTCCTTCTTTATCTAAATCTTTTATTCTATTCCATGGAGAATGACATTCATCGTCGTATTGATCATGGAATAATCATTTATTAGGGTAAAAATAAAAGTTGGGTACCGTACCAACCACGCTTCTTCTACAAATATAACCTTCAAGTGCTATCAGAGTGGTTATATCATAGTTTATAATTATTTAAATATTTTGTTCAT
This sequence comes from Viscum album, assembly GCA_963277665.1. Taxonomy (NCBI): domain Eukaryota; kingdom Viridiplantae; phylum Streptophyta; class Magnoliopsida; order Santalales; family Viscaceae; genus Viscum; species Viscum album. The sequence continues at coordinate 477,423,517 of OY728130.1, read as the reverse complement.
GATTTACGCATTTAATAATTTTGTTTTTTCAATTTAAGTTAATCGTTATGAAAATCTGAATCTCGAGATCTATTCCCCCTCTTTTGTTTCTTGTTCACCTTACATAAACGATATTTTATTTTAATTTTGATTAAAATAAAATAGAGGATCTCATCCGGATGTGCCAAAGGTTCCTGGATGTACAATACAAGAACACATGACATGTATTTGGAAGTACACACCATGTAGCCAAGGTTCAATGCACTGAGTCTAGTCCGCCAAACGAAGCTGTGTAATTGGAGTTTTCTAAGTCTTAATGACTCTGTGTGTTGACCAGGAATAGGTAGCACTCAGTTTCCGGATTACACACAATGTGGCCCACTAGAAACGATGTATAGTCCCTTTGAGTTAGGGTTGGACTGTGTACCCCATACATGGATTTCCCGACTAGAGACCGTGTAATGAAGAACTTAACGACATGTGGCCTTCTGGAAATGCCGTGAACTCCGAAGATTTCAGTACACTCACACACCGTTTCCTCAGGCATGTAATTCCTATGGATGATGAAAAGTAGTACACGCCATGTAGTTGGAACTACATGCCATGTACTCATCGAAATTATGCAGATTTATTAAAATTTATTTTTATATTATACAAACCCTTGAGACGTGTACCATTGTGAAGGCGTAAAGCTGAGGCACAACACATGATAGGTTTTTTATATATATGTGTTTAATTTAACATCTGTTTAATGTTCATTTCCACTCATTGGGTAGTTATGAATAGGAATTCACCAGGTTTCTTCCAAGGTACAAGTTATGTACATAGATAATTTTAAATGAATATATTTGTTTAAAATTACGATGGATGAGAATATCAAGTAAATTCAAAAAAGGGTTTAAGATGAATGGGTTGATTAATTAAAGATGATAATTAATTGATTTAAGCATGATTTATCTTAAACAAGAATAATTAAAGAATTGAATGCTAGTTTTGTTTATACGTAAATATCGTTGCATGTATGTATGATCATGAGCTAGACCAAGACCTTTATATGTGGATGGTTTATTTTAATTAATTTATTGAAATTAAATTTGTTGGACTGCGAGCCTTATCGTCATTAATATGTAGGGCATACGTTCCCAGAGTTTCTTTTATGTAAAACACCATTTTACCCCTCACCTGTATGTGAGTTAAAATGAGAATACATAATGGATGGAACTCCCAAGATAGTGGATGCGGTTCAAGTTGGAGCCGAGATGAAACCAATCCCAGGAGATATAGAGTTGGACATGTGGAAAGCTATAAACATGATCTCAAAAGGTTCAAGATGTTTCTCCCCTAGGTCATGGTTATTTTATCAACTATTAGATAAACTAACCATTAGAAAATCTCATGATAATTATCTTTATTTTATTTATACCAGTTGCATGGTTTATCATTATGGCTATATTGCCACAATCACATAATTAATGAATTAAACAAGCATGCAAGATAGAACTAAAATAAACCATACTTATACATAAATATTATCAAGACATGGTTAATCACTTAAGTAATTTCCACTTAATATTAACAAGCATGTGATAATGATAATAATAAATTCACACGTAAGAAATAAAAATCCCTCAAATAAAATATTAAGTCTGACTAAGCCTTTCGTTACTTGATTAAGGGAAAAAATAAATAAAACTATGTCTTTGACCAACCCTTGTTGGGACACTTACTTTTATAGAGGAAGCCCTTATGAAAGGTTTCGGGTTGAATTAACTATATTACATCAATAAGAGTATCCCTTGATAGCATTGGTGTAATATTGGAGGCAAGAGTTGAGGAAATCCAAAAGTCATGATTTCAGGATTGGGGAGTCCACTCAACAGATCAAGGAGATGCAAGCCCGCAGTTGGAAAAGAACTACCTACCTAAATACCTTCTAATAGCTTGACCAACCCTTGTTGGGGTTATGCAAAGGGGAATATGGATCCTTTCCACTAGAATTTCATAAAAATAAGACATTTTGAGTTCAATGGTGAGGGCCATTGGGACTTGATAAAATAGTGGGAGACTTAATAAAATTTTTTTATTTATCATAAAATGTAATCAAGAAAGTACTAATGATCGGATCTTTTAATTATGGAATAAAAATGACAAGCTTGTCAACCAAACAATCCCTGTGATCAATCCTGGATAAAGACAACATCCTCACCGACAGTAACATCCAAAAAATGGTTTAGATGCCTTTGGGTTATCCTTTTCCATGAATGGAAGTCTTACGTACTTGAGTCAGCATTACCTGATCTGCCTGCCAAAGAGGCGAGTGATGAGGATTTCATGGTCTATGAGAAACAAATTAATGACACGGTCAACATTCAATGTTTGATGCTATCATCAATTTTTAGTGAGTTCATGAAGTCTCATGAAAACATGGATGCTTATAGCATGCTAGATTACCTCCGTGGTATTTACTAGGAGAGAGAAAGACAGGAAATGTTTGAGATCTCTAAGTCACTCTTTCAGAGTAAGATTGGAGAAGGTTCCCCGACTATGCCTCATGTAGTCAAGATCATTGTCTACATTGAGCTCTTGGAGGTTCTAGGGTTTAAAATCCCCGAAGAACTGGGAACCGATATCATTATCACATCACTCCCTCAGATCTTATCTAATTTTTTTTCAATTTCAATATGAACAACATTGATAAGTCTCTATCTAATATTCTTATCCTCATTCTCCAAGTGGAAAAAGATATGAAGCATGAAAATATTTTTGTTCTTAAGGTGAATAAGAGGAAAGGGAAGGCGAATAGCTTTAATCCCAAAGCTTCTTCATGGCCTTACAAGAAAAGGAAGATCAAAGGGGAGGCAAAGAAACATGAGGCTATTTGTTTTTCATGTAGAAAGAAGGGATACTGGAAGAAGAACTACACCCATCCTAAGAAGAAAGGGGAAGCTTCAGGTGCATTTGTTATCGAATGAAATCTATATGCTTCTATAAATTGGGTATTAGATACAGCTTGTGGTTCTCACATATGTATCCAAATACAAGAACCAATTATATTCAGGAAGACTAATCGAGGGGAGGTAGATCTAGAAGCCAACGAATCCAGAATTGCTGCTGTAGTTGTCGGGGACTACCACCTCACATTTCCAACTGGGATGATATTGATGTTAAAGGGTTGTTATTATGTGTCGTCTGTTACTAAAAAAATTATTCCTGTATCCATATTAGATACATATGGATTTGTTTTCAAGTTTTGTAATAAATTTTGCTACTTTTACAAAGATGGGATTTTTTTGGGAGGGCACATTTATAAAATGGTCTTTACGTGTTGGATTACACAAAACAAGTAATGTAAATTGATAACAAATATACTTCACATGACTCATAACACACACAAATTTTGCATCATCGGCTAGGTCATGTAAATGAGAAATGATTGATAAAGTTACATCAATATGGATATTCGGATTTTTTCAAACTAAAACTACTTGGCGTATGTTATGCATGTTTACAATGAAAAATGACCAAACCCCTATTTAGTGGGAAAGGTGAAAGGGATAAAGAACTTCTTGAATTGGTTCATACCGATGTTTGTGGACCATTTCCAGTTAATGAAAGGGGAGGGTACTCATACTTCATAACTTTTAATGATTATTTTAGTAGATATGGATATATCTACTTAATGAGGTATAAGTCAGATTCTTTTGATAAGTTCAAAGAATACAACAATGAAGTTGAGAACCATCTTGGTAAGAAGATTAAGAAACTTCACTCAGATCGAGGTAGAGAATATCTTAATCAAGACTTCATTGATTACTTAAGGGATTTTGGGATCCTATCCCAACTCACTCCTCCATACACACCCCAGTGGAATGGTGTGAGTGAAAGGAGGAACTGCACCCTGTTGGACATGGTGAGATCAATGATGAGTCATGTGAGTATTCCATTATCCTTTTGGGGATATGCGTTATAAACAATTACACACATACTAAACCAAGTACCAAATAAATTGATAAATGGTATTCCATATGAGTTATGGAGTAGAAGAAAATCCATGTTATTGAATTTAAATGTGTGGGGGTAGTGAAGCTTTTGTTAAGGCCTCTTCAGTTAACAAACTTGTACCTTGAGTCACAAAGTGTATCTTTATTGGATACCCTAAGAAAAAAAGGTGATATTACATATAAAAACCCTAATAAAAAAGGTTATAGTGTAAAGACACGTCATATTCATTTAGAGGGATCACATCTCCAAAAGAGATAGTGGGAGCGAGATAGACATCGATGAAGTTGAGGATCAAGGTATACAAGAGTTGGTATAAGAACAGATTCCACAAAGCCTCATGGAAGAAAGAATTGTTCCAGAGACACAAGATCTACGTAGGACTACAAGAGAGGTTTGAGAACTGGAACAATACAATTTTCTAGTTACTGAGGATGGTGACTCATTATTAGTGGATAATAATGATCCTATAACCTACAAGGAAGTAGTAAGCGGCATGGATGTTTCCAAGTGGAAAGAAGCCATGAATATTGAAATGGATTCTATATAACAAAACCAAGTTTGGATTTTGGTAGATCCTCCAGTTGATGTAAAGCCTATTGGTTGTAAATGGGTATTCAAGAAGAAAATGGACATGGAAGGACAAGTCCGCACCTATAAGGCATGACTGGTTACAAAAGGGTTCAAATAGATTCAATTCATTGACTAAGACGAAAGATTTTCACCAAATGCAATGATTAAATCCATCATAATCTTGTTGACCATTGCCACTTACCGTAACTATGAGATTTGGCAAATGGATTTCAAAATTGCCTTCCTTAATGGGAACCTTCAGAAAGATGTCTACATGACACAACCTAAAGGGTTTATGACTCCAAAGGATGCCAATAAGGTATAAAAGTTGTAGAAATACATTTATGGATTAAAGAAAGAATCCATGTCATGGAACATTCATTTTGATGAATCCATAATGAAATTTGGTTTTATCAAGAACTAATGTTAGCCTCATGTCTACAAATGGTTTAGTGGGAGTGCATCCGTTTTCATAATAGTATTTTTTGATGACATATTACTTATTGGAAATGAGATACCAGTCTTACAGTCTGTTAATGCATGGTTTAATCAATGCTTCTCCATGAAGGACTTGGGCGAGGCAACATATATTCTTGGGATCAAGATCCATCATGATATATCCAAGAGATTATTGGGCCTAAGTCAAAGTACTTACATTGATAAGATACATAAGAGATTCAGTATGGAACAATCCAAGAGGGGATTGTTTCCAACATCACAAGGAATTCATCTTTCTAAGAAAATGTGTACTCAGACATACGAGGAAAGAATGATAATGTAAATGACTCCATACGCATCATCGATTGGGTCAGTCATGTATGCCATGCTATGTACTAGGTTGGATGTCGCCTATGCATTAAGTTCGGTAGGTAGATATCAAGCTGACCCAGGTGACCGCCATTGGATGGAAGTCAAGACTATCCGAAAGTATCTAAGGTGTACTAAGGATATGTTCCTAGTTTATGGAGGAGATAAGGAACTAGTTATTAGAGGATATGTAGATGATAGTTTCCATACTGATCAAGATGACATGAAGCCGCAAATGAGATACATATTCACTTTGAATGGAGGTGTAGTGAGTTTGAAGAGCTCAAAGAAAAGTGTAGTCACATATTCTACAATAGAGTTCGATTATATCACATATTCTGATGTAGCTAAAGAAGTAGTTTGGATGCAAAGCTTCATCCAAGAGCTGGATGTGATACCTACCAGTAAAGATCCCATTACACTACACTATGATAATACTACAATGGTGGCTCTCACAAAAGAGACAAGGTCACATCAACAGACGAAGCACATACTTTGGAAGTATCATCTATTGAGGGATATTTCTCAGAGAGGTGAAGTTGTAATGAGCAGTATTTCCATGGAAGACAATATTTCAGACCCCTTTACTAAAGCCTTGACTCAGAAGAAACATGATCAACATGTGAGGTTTAATAGACTGAAAGTCTTAGGAAGTTGACTCTAGTCCGAGTGGAAGTTTCTAAGAGTTTGTGTCTTAGAACCAAATGGTTGTACTTTTATTACATGGATATTTAACATATTTAAATATTAATCAACTTATTACATATTTTTCATTGTTCTACATGACTATGATGTAATAATGTCCTAGAGTATTTGTTGTATCGATAAGGTCATGGAAGTTCCCCGCTATGTTGAAAACCTTGAGATGCTATAAAAATATTATTAAATATAGTTCTATGGTTGAATAAAATACTATTAAGGGAAACATATCATGCAGACCATCAGATGAGAGTACTTGTAAGAAGACGAGACTTCCTCTCATGAATTTATCACTTGGTAATCTCCAAGATAAGGGATTATGAGAAAAGACCCGCCAGTAGGAATTCATCATGTTTTAGTGTCATTAGATATTTCTATCTACAAGCATGTGTAATGATCCTTAGACTTTAAGATTATCATTAATACGTGTCAAGACTTGGGCACTTTGATTTAATGACGAAAACTGTAATGCAGACAGTTGGCAGGAAGTAGGGTACAATGGGTTCATCATGAATGACATGATATTAATGGATAAGTCGAGGAAGGATTTTCTCTTCTATTTATGGAATTTGATATCTCAGCCCTTTGATTGAAATAGAAACATCACGGTAAATTCCATGTCTATATTGTAATGACGAGTTTATTTCAAGTAGTCAAAGAACAAAGTATCAAGTATAAAGGTTGATGACACTATCATGAAACCTGATTGATGAGATATTGAGACCAAGGGATTATATTACATTGTGAGCGTTCGTACGTAGATGTCGTTGTTGTGACTTTAAATTATTTCTATTGGGTGCCTTGACCCGTTGCTAGATTGTACTCTTGGACTTTAGTCAATCCCCACTAATGAAAAAATAACCTATACCAACAGTTTGGAACAGTTGGTATAGGTCCCCAAACCGTTGGTATAGCCTATACCAACGGTTTAGGGAGCCATTGGGTGATTTGGAATGGGGAAAGACCTATCCCAAGGGTTTAGAGAAAACTGTTGGGAAAGGACTATCCCAACGGTTTGAAAACCTTTGGTATAGGTCTTTCCCAATGGTTTTCCAAACCGTTGGGATAGGTCTTTCCCAACGGTTTGAGGAAACCATTGGGATAGTTAAATATATAAAAAAGAGTTCCAGCGGAGGTTTGAACCGACAACCTCCACGTTATATATCAATGACTTTACCACTATCCTAGAGTATACTTTATGAATATATTTGGATATATATATATATATAAATATATATATGTAATTTATATATTGATTTATTTGACGATATTCGATAAGTGTACTCATAAAAAATAAGGGCACCTATCCCAACGGTTCTCAAAACTATTGGGATAGGCTTTTCCAAATGGTTTTGAGAACTGTTGGGATAGGTACCCACCCTTTCCAAATGGTTTGGCCAAACCGTTGGAAAATCCATACCCTTTCCCAACGGTTTTGACAAACCATTGGGAAAAGTGACCTCAAAGTGGGATTTTCCCAACGGTCTGGCCAAACCATTGGGAAAGGCGACCTATACCAACGGTTTTTACAAACTGTTGGTATAGATACGTTTGTATAGGTCGGATTTCCAGTAGTTCCCACCTAATGCCAACGAGAAAGAATCATAGAGGGTCACACACTAAGTGTTTTTGGTGGTCATGTTTAAATTATATTTGAATTTAATTAATAAAATAAATATTATTCTCAAGACCGTGGAATAATTTTATTCAAGTTAAGATGATCGCATAAATTAAATAAAACATATTTATTTATTTTATTGAGCATTTAACAAATATTTATTTACTTGTTTTTAAATAAAATATTTATTTAATAGAATAAATTATTTATTTATTTATTCAGGTGTTCAATAAATGGAAGCGGAGTTTGAACGGACCAAGGCCAGTCCAGTAGTAAAATAATTATTTACAAGATGGTAAATAATTATATAACTATTTGGAAAAAGTTAAAATGATAATGAAAATGATATTATTTTGTGACGTGGAATTTTATTCATAATTCCATTTTGTGTAAGTTGGCACACCATAAATAATGACACAGTATTAATATTATGAGCATGGGTTTTCTCTAAGTTCATAAATGTATTTAATTTCTATTATGAAATTAAATATTATAACTGAAGTTACATGCATATAAATAGACAAGTACGTCTATTGTTCCATAGATAACACATCACACGCTTTGTGAATTGAGAATTATTGAGCTAAACAATTTCTCCCTCGAATCCTCTTCCCACCCCTCTGAAGAACGAGATATGTTCTTCAAGGACTGAGAACAAATGATCAATAATGAACAATACAAGACACATGATTCACTGCACTAGCACCCAGAGAATGAGTGGTTTTGATCAGAGGCCATTAGAGTACATGTGGATCACCACTAGAGGGATTCTAGTTTGGATCGCTGCAAGAGAAAAAAGATAATCTTGAAGGGTCATTCCAGATGATCAACATCATCAACGATGAAAATACCAAATATACAGGTACTATTTTCTTTATGAAATTAATTAAATTAATTATAAACATGATGTACAAGATCATCTTTAAAGGTTTTAGGCCTCTTCCTTCTTTATTTAAATCTTTGATTCTATTCCATTGATACTGGTGTTCATCATCGTATTTATCCCAGAATAATCATTGATTAAGGTAAAAATAAAAGTTGGGTACCAGCCCAACCACACTTTCGCTATGCCCAGAACCTTTATGATTTACATTATTTGATATCGATTATGATGAGTTTTGGCTCTGTTGATGTTTGGGAATGACATCTAAGGAATCTTTTTGGATTTTCAACCTAGTTTTGTTAAAGAATTATTATATTATTTGTTTCTTTATTATTTCCAAGGTAGGTGGATTCACTCATGAATCCTATTATTAGAAATCAAAGGATTAGTTGTAATGTTTTTTGAATTTATTAGAATTTACTGTCAAATTTATTTGCAAAGAATGATAGAAATCCTTTTTGTGATGGTTTTTGGATTTGTGACAAGTTGGTTGGTATGAAAAGTGCTTTGTTTATGGATTTTAAAATGTGATTTTTTTAATTAGTGTAAATTTTTTATTTTGATGGTTTCAATAAAATAATTTTTTTATTGAAATGGTTTTAAATGGTTGATTTGGCATTGGTTTTTGGCATAATGGTTGGTATGTGTTCATTTTCATTGACGTGACCCTGTGGAAGGGGTGTGTTCCATTTGGTAATTGGTATATGGTTACCTTATAATGACTTGGTAGATCTATGATAGGCCACTCATGAGTATGGGACTATCACTAGGGCATGCATTTGTGAATGTGTGGATTGAAATGGGTTATGCCGAATGGATTTGTGAAATGGGTTGAAAGACTTGGTTGGTTGTTTTTCCATGGGAAATATTTTATGTGAAAATGGATTCGCATATTATAAATTTTTTTAAAGTGTTTATATAAATTGATTTATATAAATTGTTTATATAATTATGTTAACATGTTCTATCATAGTGGAATGAGTCAGGAAGTCTATGGGAGAAAACCTAATGAGTTTCATTACTCACCCCCTACTTTGGAAATTTAGTTATTTTGCACATATTGTTTATCGAGACATAGGTAAAGGCAATGTATCACATTTATTTAGTGATTCATAATGATAATTTGGGCTGTATTGTGGATTTAGAGCATGGATCATGTTGGTATCAATGGAGTTATATCTTTGGAATCTTTGAGCTTTGTGGTTTAGTCTTTTACTTTGGTACACTGATATTGGTTATGATGTAGTTTGGTTGTATTTGGGTTTTTTCTATCATTTTGGTATTATGTTTAGTTGTATTATATTTTTACCAGGCATAATATAGTGATTTTTGGTTATAGTATACTTGGTTGTGGTAATTTTATTTTCAAAGGTAAAATCATCCCCTAATTGTATTTAATCCCTTGGAATTTATTACCAGTATTTACATTATTGAGGATGTCACCTAAGGCCAAGTAGAAATTATGACTCACATTAATCCAATAAGGAATGATGGGATGTTACAAGTGGTACCAGTCTTGGATAGTCTATCTTTCATTTTGGGACAAGTGGTATTAGTTGGTTCAATTCTCGAGTTTCAGTTGTGTCAGTATTGAAGTTGAAAATCATTCTTGATTAGTAATTAAGTTGGATTGGTAGAAAGGATTAGGATTGTGGAAACATGAAATATAGGGAATAAAAGGTGTAGCTAACCTATTTATGTTGAACTTAAAGTAACCATGGAGTTGGGTACATAAGTGTTTTGATAAACCTATAGGAGTTGTAATCTCATTATCATGAGATTAGCCAATGAGAAGTGAATGACATGCATTTTAGGCACATGAGGCTCAGCCTGGTTGGCGAGGAATCTCCAAGTGCATCCCAGAGACCCGAGTTCAATTCTAGGGGGAGGCATATTTCCAAATTACTATAGCATTATTGTAGTAGGTATTTTATTAGACATTGTAGTAGGCACTATTCATTATTGTAATAGCTGGAACTATTCACCAATTTTATCCTTCGGGACACCGATATGGTCCTTGGGTCCTACAAGACCTTCGATCCAACCAAGGCTTTTGGGCCAGTAAGTCTTTCAGGCTAACTCAAGGATTTTGGGCCACCTCAAGGCCTTTGGACCACCTCAACGCCATCGGGCCACATGTAATGCAGATGAAACTAGACATACTTCAAGGAATAATGCTCCAAATGAGGATTAAAGAGAAGGTGCATTCACAAAATCAGAGCTAACATGAATTGGAAGAATGAGAGAGTATGGAATTTCTATTGGTACTGAGCATTTGTATATCTGCACAAGACAACTAGCCATCCAGCCTTATAAAGTTGGAGAGCTAACATCAAGATATTTGATGGGGAGGGGCAGTTTCAAGTAGTCTGTTTGGGATGAATTCAACTAAGGCCTTCGAGTCATGTAATGTGTGTCGAAGACTATGGGCCATGTAAGGGTTCCCCCACATCTTTTAAAAGGTATATTATCAAAAATCAATAAAAAATGAAGGACTTGGAGGCATTTAGGAATGAAATGTGTTTTAGGAATGACTTCCCACTAGGATTGCATATTTCACTTTGAGTAATGATTTGCGATGTGGTGAAAACATGTTTATTTTTGAATTTTTTTGAGATTGTTTTCAAATGAAATATTATGAAAAGGAGATTGTTGTGTTATTTTGAAACTGTTTTTATTTTCAATAGCATGGTGTTTTTTTCTCAAAAATTTTTTGAATAGGAAAAGTGTTGAATTTTAGAAAGCCTTATTGTGATATGTGTGATATGGTAGAATTTAAAATTACTAATCCTTCAGTTTCTAGATAGTGATACTTATGGAGTTTTGTTTTAGTTATAGAAAATGGAACTGGTTCAGAATAGAAGGAACAAAATAAAATAAGCTGTTGATAATGTGGTTTCACCTAATCCATAGATAAAATAACACCTGTTTCAGAGTATAGTCGAAGCCTTTCAGGCTATGGATAGAAGTAATTTAAGTGATGAACCAAGGTAAGTAGATCATTTCGTTTAGTTAAAAAAGTAGAACCCACCCATCTTTTAGGGTGATTCAGAACTAGAGAAATTAATGGTGTAGATGAATAGGATGAATCAAATCTTTGATTTCCTTAGAACACCAGTAGAGATGAAGGCCAAGTTGGTAACATATATACTAGAGGATCTTTAATGTAAATGGAGGGACTTGTATGTTCAGGCTAAATTAGGCCAAGAAATTTCTTGGTAGGATCTCGAATAATTATTCAAAATCAATTCTATCATCATACGTTCTGGATTTCGAGAATGATATAATTTTTTAGGTTGAAGCAAGAGAATATCTTAGTGAAAGATTATACAACTAAATTTATTAATTTAGTCCACTTTTCACCTAAAGTTGCTGCTAGTGCATCCTTGAAGGCTCACATTTTTGAATTAGATATGAAGCAAGAGATTTGCTTGAATATTTATGTTCTTTGTATAACAGATTATATAGAGATGGTCAATAGATCCTTGTTGGAAGAAAGGGACATATTATGTAGTATTGGTGGGGGAATCATGTTGATACCAACAAGGAATGGTGGGAACTATAATATTGGGAACTATATGAAAAGGAACACATATTTATATGGAAATAGAATGACTTAGAACTAGATGGTCGGATCAGTGAATCTTCCTCAAAATTCAAAGGGTAAACATAGATGTTTTCAACATGGTTCATTTAACCATATTAAGATAGATTATATAGAACCACCTATAGCATTCCACAATTGCAAACATATGGTCCATATTTATCACTATTGTCATTGTGATCTATAGTCGAGTGTTCGAGACACATATCATGTTTTACATATGTTGTATTCTTTGATAGTACAAGGGTAGAAGAATACCTCTCATTAGCAGAACCGAGTAAGACATGATGATTCTTAGAATACCATTACTCCTCATGAGTAGAAATCTCAACTGAGGGATAAAGAAAAAATTGAAATGAGTAAGTAGTTGTATGGAGATGAGAAAGTGATTGTGGATGATCAATATGGACCATCGATAATAATATGTATGATTACTTTTAATTCTACCCTTATGAAAGTACTATTTGATATGATTTCATTCCATTCATTTATTGATTCTCATTCTATTGATCTTCTAGGTTTAAATGTTGAGATGATGCCATCTGTTTGGAAACATCAAACTCATCTTGGTGAAAGATAATGTTTAACCTTTATGTGTAGAACATGTTTTGTAAATTTTGATGGATTTGAGTTGATATGGGATTTATATGTACTAGATATGGATTTATATTATATAATATTAGGTATGGATTAGTTAACAATGTTCAAGTCTCATTTCCATTGTTATACCATAATGGTTATTTTTACGACTGATGATGGTGTAAAGAATCTCTTTAGAGGATAAAGAAATGAAAAGGAAGGTGAAAATGACTTTTTGACACTAGTGGTTGGAACTATCTTATTCTAGTTGTTAGTTTTGACCTTAAAATAAATGTATGAGATAGGGGAGCTCAGTTTTCGAGAAGTGGCTGATTAGCTTCTGGATGTTTTTCTTTAGAAATATTTATAGTTTCCACCTACAAGGGAAGTGGAGTTTATGATTTATATCCTATTGGGGACCGGTCCTATTTTCCTTCTATATTATTGGATTTAACCAACATAATTACGATAATTAATAGTTTAGTTGGAAGAGCTAGAAAGAAAAGAGTTCATTCGGCCTAACATGTCTCTATGGGTAGCACTAGTCTTGTTTGTGAAAAAGGTGGATTGAACTCTTCAGTTGTGTGTGGATTCTCATAATCATAATCAAGTTGTGATAAAGAATCAATATCCACTTCCACATATATATGGTCTATTTGATTTGGTTAGGGGATCTCATCTTTTCTCTAAACTGACTTTTGATCAAGATATCACCAATTGCAGGTTCAGAAGGAGGATATTCCAAAGACAACTTTTAGATGTAGATATGGCCATTATGAGTATGTAGTTATGACTTTCAGTCTTAATAATGCACCAAAAATATTTATATCATTGATGAATTAGGTATTTTATATGTATTTACATTCCTTTTTAGTGGTGTTTGTGGATGAAATATTGGTGTATTAATGGACAAGGGTTGAACCTGAGAAACACTTTAAAACAGTGTTGAGTATTTTGATATATCATCGTATGTATAGAAAATTATCAAAGTGTGGTTTTTTTGATACGAGAGGTACATTTACTTGGTCATATTATCTCTAAAATAGGTGTTTATATTGATATAAAAATGATAGAGGTTTTTATCTCTTGGAAAACACTAAATAATTTCTTTAAGATAAGAATTTTATTTGGTCTGGATGGTTATTACTGATGTTTTTTTGTGAATTTTCATGACTAGATTCACCTATGAAATATTTGACAAAGAAGAATTATCCATTTCAATGTAATGATTAATTTCAAAATTCTTTTAAGGAGCTTAAATTTATCTTTACATCAGCACCAATCTTGATATTTCCAAAATCTATACAAGGGTATGTGGAGTATTGTGAGGCTTTGGGATCTGGGTTGGGATGTTTTCTCATATAGGGAGATTATGTGGTTTATTAGGTATCACAATAGTTATGAATTAATGAGAATAAATACCCAACACATGCTTTGGAATTAGATGTTGTAGTCCATTCTTTGAAGACTTGGCATCATTACCTCTTTGGTGCTAAATTCACTGTGTTTATGGATCATAAGAGATTGAAATATATTCTCCCACAAATGGATTTTAAATAGAGAAAAAATAAGATGGATGGAGTATCTACAAATATTTTACTCTGGCTTGATGTATAAACTAGGTAAAGGAAATTTGGGGGTAGACGCATTAAGCAGAATGTCATACACTCAGTTGAAAAATGTGTCTTCAGATCAGTGGTAGTTGATGTCAGTTATAACGAATATATATTTGGATTATGAAGACCAATGTAATGTTTAAATTTTCTTTCCAGTTTATTTTGTTCCTAATTTGGTTGAAAAGGTTAATGAGGCATAAATATTTGATTAAAAATGTGTTACACTAAGGATGAAACTCAATGGTGGGGAGACCATTGATTGATGGATGATGGATGGAAATTAATTTTTGTGGTTTTAAGATTTAATGTTAAAACATATGTATTTTCAATAACAACCACTTAATGCTTACCTCCATTCGATATGGGATATTAATCCTAGAATACAAAAGATTTATATGGCATTTAAAGCACATTTTTGGTGGGTTGACATGAAAAGGAAGGTGGATAATTTAGTTATGAGATGCCTCACCTACTAGCAGGTTAAGGCAGAGCACCAACGACCGGTGGGTATGTTATAGTCTATACCTATTCCTATTTTGGAAATGGGAGAAGATAACCATGGATTTTGTAATATTTCTCCCAAGAAAGGTTTGAAAACATGATTCCATATGGGTGATATTGGATCAACTCAAAAATTTATCCCATTTCATCTATATTTGTGAATCTCATATGGTGAAGAATTTTTTCAAAATATATATTTGAGAAGTGGTAAAGAGGCATGGTGTACCCATTTCGATAGTATTAGAAAAAGATCTGAGTTGTATATTTTGTCTTTGTAAATCCTTAAAACAAACCCTTGGGACTCAATTGACTATGAGTTCAATGTACCATCTTCAAATTGTTGGACAATATGAAAGGAAAATAAAAACACTAAAATACATTCTTTGGGATTGTGTAATGGACTTTGGTGTCTCATGGGAGGATCATGTACCATTAGTGGTGTTCTCTTATGACAAAATTTATCAGGAATCAGTGAATATGGATCCTTTTGAAGAATTATATGAGTGTCCTTGTCGATATACACTTCATTGGGTGGAAACTAACAAGACTTCACCGGTTGGGATGAGCTTTGTCCAAGAGACAATAGAGAATATTTAGTTGATCAGAAAATCGGTGGATATGGCACAAAGTCATCAGAAAACATATTCAGATCATCATCAATGGTCTTTTTCATTCGAGGTGAGTGATCATGTTTTTTTGATAATATCTTCAAGGATTATGAATCGTTGCTTTGGGAAGTATGGAAAGTTACCTCCTCGATACATAAGCCCCTTTGAGATACTTGAATGGGTTGGTGAGTAGTCTTATTAGTGGCCCTCCCCACCATGATTCTATATAGTGCACAATGTGTTTCATGTAACACCATTGAAAAGGTATCATCCTGATCCTGAACATGTGATTCGATGGGATCATGTTGACCTAGAGCCGGATGCTTCATTGGTTCATATGCCGACACATATTGTTAATAGGAAAGAGAAGGTCTTGTGTGTAAAAAGAATTTGTCTAGTGAGGGTTTTGTGAAAACATGGTCAGATTTAGGAAGAAACATGAGAATGGAAAAAGGAAATGGTCATGTAATGGCCTAAAATCTTTTAGGAAAATGATGGTTTTCTACTTTCCTAGGACAAAAATTCAAATGGTGGGGAGAATATAACACCCTTGATTTCAATTAAGTACCCTTTCATTTATGTATTTTAAGTATGTAAAGTGTTTTGGTGAAGTATGGGAGGGTTTATAGGAATTTTATAATGTTTCTAGTGATTCTATGGAGGTGAACGGTTTGAGAATGGTTAGTAGAAAAAGTGAAATACCTCTAGAAAACCGTTCGAAGTAAAACAGAGGTTATTGGGTAGGTGCATAGTTTGACCAAAATGTATGGCCATATAGGAGAAACTATGATTTTGGGACAAAAGATTTTTTCATGGTTTTTCTAACCGTGTGGGATAACCATGCAAGGTTCTTTTTTAGGAAAAGGCTTATGAATGGTTAGCACATGATTTGTCTAACCGTGTGAGCTAATCATGAATGACCAAAATTTAGATCCTTAAACTGTGGATCTAACTCGGTTTATCCCCTTAACCCATCCTTTTCCCTCTATTATGACCTAAACAAATTTTCTCTTCCCCCAAAGGTTGTGGAGACTCTTCCCTTTGATTCAAGAGAAATCCATTGGTAAATCTTAGTGTGTTAAAGCCTAGATTCCTTGTTAAGTCTCTATTCATGGTGGATTTTATTAGATCTATTCTTATTTCCTCTCTTGGATTCATATATCTAGTTAATTTGGGATTGATATTTGTTATTTTATTACAATCAAGATAAGTTTTGGCTATATTGATGTTAGGGAATGAGATCTAAGGTGAATTTTTGGATTTTCAACCCGGTGTTGTTGAAGAATTCTTGTCATTATTCATTTTCACCATAGTTTCTGATGTAGGTGGCTTTACTCTCGACTCATATTATTTTAACTTGAAGTCTTAATTGCAATTTTTTTTAAATTTCTCAGAATTTATTGTGAAATTGATGTTCAAATCAAGGTTAAAACCCTCTTTAATGATGGTTTGTGAATTTTTGAAAGTTAGTTTTTTGTGAAAAGTTCTTTGTTTATGGAATTTAAAATGATAATGTTAAAATGTAATTTTTTTAATTCATGGAAATGGTTTGCAGGTGATTTTTTCAATACAATAAATATTTTTTTGAAATGGATTGAAATGGTTTATTTTGTATTGTTTTTTGGAATAACGGTTGGAATTTGTTCATTTTTATTGACATGACCCTATGGAAGGGAATGTGATATTGAGGAAATGGTATATTGTTACCTTGTGATGAATTGGTAGATTGATGAGAGACTTCTCATGAGTATAGAACTGTTACCTAGTCATTCATGTGTGGATGTATGGATTGAAATGGGTTATACCAAATGGATTTGTGAAATTGGTTGAAATACTTGGTTCATTGTTTTTCCATGGAAATTGTTTTTTGTGAAAATGTATTGGATTGTTATAAACTATTTTAAAGTGTTTTTATAAATTGTTTATATAAATGTGCTAACATGTTCTATCTTAGTGGTGTGAGTAGGGAAGTCCTTTTGGAAAAAACCTACTGAGTTTCATTACTCACCCCCTAATTTGGAACTTTGGAGATTTTGTAGGTATTTTTTATAGAGACAGATGTAAAAAAGGCATCAAATTTATTTAGTGATGCATCATGATACTTTGGGATTTATTTTAGAGTTCGAACATGGAGCATGTTTGGAGTTGTGGAGTTATGTATTTTGAGTCTTTGAGCTTAGTAGTTTAGTCTTCCACTATGGTACTTTGATATTGGTTATGATGTAGTTTGGTTGTATTTGGGTTTTTGTATCATTTTTATATTATACTGAGTTGTATTACATTGTAATCATGAATTATATAGTGATTTCAGGTTATATTATGGTTAGTTGTTCTTGTTTTATTTTCAAATGGAAAATTTCTCCACAACTATATTGAGGCCCTTAGAATTTATTTCCAGCCTTTATTGTCTCCTAAGGCTAAGTAGAAATTATGCCTCACCTCAAGACAATAAGGATGGATGGGATGTTACATCATATTTAATGTGAGAATCTTGTTTTCATATAGTCTCTCAAGACTATTAAACAATTAGATCCTTCAAGATTAGATCCATTTTACTTATGTCAAAGTAGTAAAATAATCACTAACTCTATGCTACTAGAGTTGGGGTGTTACATAGGATATATCGGAGGAATGTCACTAAAAACCAAAAATAGAATAAAAAATGAGCCAATAGGATAATATTGGTTTAAAATTGAAAACCATATGTAGAAACTGAGATTAAGGTTAAAAAAAACATATAAGACATACATCCCAACATCCCATGGCCACTTGAGGCTCTTCATGACATGATCTGGATAGACACTACCACAACTTACCTCTAAAGTCCTAATATTAATATCTATAATACAAAAAACATCCCAAGACAAGTACTATTAAGTAAAAACTGACCTTTGATACAAATTTTTAATGAACCGACCAATATAACCTATGAAATTAGCACCCAAACTGATTCTCCACTAACTCTAAGAACATTACTGATCCCCATAGGTTGGAAACTAGAACCTAATCATCAAATAATAACAAAAGGGAATGATTTTTCCCAACCTAAAATTTGATACATGGCCTAAATATATATAATAATGAAACAACCATAAATAAATATATTCTATAACTAGAAAAATAGTGGTAGTGATACACCCTAAAGTTAATAGATAAATAAAATACTAAAATAGATGTCCTTGAACAAATAAAAAAACAAAAAACAACTACTCCATGTGATATGTGGTAGACAACCCACCGCATCTCCACTAACTACCCACACCCTACTGACTTAAACATCACTGTCTCACTGCGGTACCTTGACTTTTCATACATCAAAAGAAAATGGGTTTGAGCTAAATAGGCTCAGTAGGATCCCACATAGGTGTTACACATCAGGTCTCCAAAAAAATCCAAATATTCATAAATTTAATAAAACATGTAATGATAATCAATAAATAACTTTTATATCAAAATCATGGTAAAAAATTTCCCTTTTTTGATAGTTTCAAAAAATATAGTTAAAAAAGTTTCAAATAATAAAACAATATTTAAAAAATCATGTATATTAAATCCAAAATAGTAAAAGCCCCAAAAAATTGATATCACCCCTAGGATATCATTGTTCTGGGATAGATAGGTCACTCATAACCTAATAATCAAGATAAGACTGGTGCATAATCATGTTACTCAGACATAGGGCCTATGGAACAGAGGAAGACTCCATGAGATAAACCCTCAATGATGTCAATATCTAGTCCCTAAAAAACATGGACTAGTGAGTAGTGGAACACTCCATGAATAAACACCCTTAATAAAGACAAGGGAAAGGTCCAACACTAAACCCCCTAGTTACCCAAGGCTCCCATGTTCTCTTAAATTCAAATAATTTTAAAAGGTGATTTCACATTTTACAACCTCTTCCATACAAACATTTTCATCAAAAAAATTATTTAAAAACCCATTCCATAATCCTTTTCACAATGATTTGAAAAAAACATTTATTTTACCAAAATGAGGGAAATAACTATCTTTTATGAAAAACCCATTCATACAAACAAATCAATCAATCATAAAAATTCACTTAATAAATAGCTTATAAACCCAAAGCTATAATGATTCATCTAATATAGGTTAGAGATGAAACCACCTACCACAAACTTAGGTCACACACTAACCATGATTGGATCCACACATACCAGAAAGGAATGTAAAAAAAACAAAAAGATTCCCTAACAATTATTTTCACATATTTGAATTAAATTCCACAAAAAAGTGGAAAACATAGAGGGTGAACAAACACATAACTCAATAATCCCACATACCGCACCAAAACCAATACAAGGATCAGTTTCTGGGAGATAACACCAGAAGTAAAAAAATAAAGGATTGATAGAGATCACATCTTGGTCATTAGATTCCAAAACACATAACACACACTACTATAAAACAAATATCAATTATGGAAATGAGAATAGAAGGAAACAATTACCAAAAAGAGAGTGACTAACCATACCAGATATTAATGTGCTAAACAAAGTGATATGGAAGGACTAAAACACACAAACACACCTAGAAATATTTTTAGGGTTTCAGGGATGAGGTTTCAAATAAAAATAAAAATAATAAAGCTTGAATCATGATAAAAACCCATTGGGAAGGAGGGATTCATGTTGTGAATCATGGATTCATGACAAGAAAACCCCAATTTTCATGTACAATGAAAAAGGCATCACCTCAAGTTAAAAATCCATGGTGAATAATTCATGATGTGAACCTAATTCACATCATGAATGTTTTTCATGCCATAAACTAGGTTCATGGATTTTTCTAAGCGATAGATTCACATATTGAATCAAATTTATGATGTGATTTTTCCTATAAAAAGTTCCTAGCTCAATTTCTCATAGAAGACTCCCAAAATTGTTTTCAAAACTACCCAACACTGAGAAAAACACTCTTAAACACAAAATATAGTGCAACTTTTAACCAGAATATTACAAAAATTAAGTTTTATTCTCAAAAGGTCCAAAGGAGGGTAATTCCCAGATCATTATAGAGAAGTGAATAAATTCAATATTGCCTGATTGATTCAAGTTAAAATATTATTTTATATTTATTGATGGAATTTTCTGTGTGTTCCTAATTAGACACATTGACACATTAATTCATATTTAGAATAGATTTTGTTATGTTATTTCATACTCAACTAAAAATTTAGTAATTCTCAAATAATATAAATTTTAAATCAGTAGTCAATGATGAAGATAAATATAAGACTTAAAATAATTCATTTTGGAAGACTAATTATTTATTAATTAAAACTAATAGTCATTGATAATTTTATATCTTGAAGGGGATTATAGTATCTTTTAATCAAAGACATTGGGCATACTAACTAATTAATTATCAAGTTTTTGACAAATAATCCTTTAAAGATAATGGTATTACACAATGATACTAGTGTTAATTTAACAGAACTTCATAAACCATTATAAAAGTGTATCTAATAGGTAAGCTCATATATTTAATGAGTTTACTTTATGATATTTTATGAATTCTTAGTAAAGAAATAAATAAACATGGTAAAGGATATAAGATCCTATAGGATAGATTATTTGAGTGACTCAAAACCATGTATTCATTGATCATTAATTTGTGGAGTGAAGGTAATACTAAAATCACATTTTCTTATAGATCAATGTTTTTATGGAAGTAAAGAGGATCTATGAAATATATTATATGTATTAGAAAATGTCCATAATTTCTCTCAAATCATGTTTCATAAATAGAAAAAAATATCCAATGATATGAAAACTATATTAAATAATGGATAACATATTAATTGTAATATGATAACAAGTACTTTAGAAAAAAAATCCTAGTTTTTAATGAAAATATTTTTTTAAAATCTATCTTTATTTAAAAATGAAAATAGATCATTAAATTCATCTCAATTAATTATCATATAGACAATGAGGATATTAATATCTCTTATTAGTCCAATCTCACTACATATTTATAAGAGGGAATCAAATCTCATTTTGAGATAGTGGGAGCATGCTAGACTTCAATAAATTCTAAGATATGAATGAACATGAGTTTTCATAGGAACATAAAATAAGCTAAGCTCAGTGGGAGGAGTTATTCCAAGAGACACATATTTTTTATGAAGTGAAAACTAAAAGGTGGACTTATATTCACCAGGAATAAATATATATTATTAACTATGAATAATGAATCCTATAATAAATTAGTAAATAGAAACATTATAATACTGAAAATAATGTATGAATTTAGTAATAAAATCCATGTACTAAAATTAAGGGGCAATATATTTTGGATGTTTCTAGGATTGATAACATTGATGATTATTCAAGAGAAAATATATATAGATGGTAAAAGTTCATAACAACAAATAATGATTGATTATTAGAAGGTTTAGGTGATTTATAAGGAATATTCTATGAAAAAACCTTTATTAAAACCATCATGTTAAAGTTTATTTGAATTTTAATTATCATTAAAACATTATATGATTATTAAATGGAGAGGTTGAATGTCAAGTACAGTTTCCTTAATAGTGACCCTATGAAGCATGTCTATATGACATAACCAAAAGGGTTGGTGAAAAAAATGAATGATAATAATTTATAAAAATATCCAATATCTATTGATGGATATGATTAGGCATAATGTTCATAGAATATTCATTTGGAATGAAAGAGTGTCATGTGTCTATAAAAAGGTTGGTGGTAGTGCATAATTCTCCAAGATAGATATGTTAATAACATGGGGGAAATGGTTATTTAGTCTTACTAATTTGTAAAACACTAATAAATGGATTTCTAAAACAATGAATCAAAAAATAAACTATATTTATTAATAATAATATTTATAGATATAGATCTATGGGTTGATAAGTTTAGTCATAGCGCATATGTTTACTATGTATTAAAAAATGAATAACGAAATAATTCAAAAACTGAATTGTTTTCTACGTAACATGGGATGAAATATATTCTAATTAACATGTGAATTAATAATAGGGTTATTGTGAATATAATTCCACAAGCTTAATTATAGGATCAATCTAATATACCATGACATGTACTGCTATTTGATATTACTTATGCATGTTACATGGGGTGAAAATATCAAACTAAACCAAAATAACAGTATATAATTATATTTAGAAATATATTATAGAAAATTATAAATTATAAATAGATGAGTTCCTAATAAATAGATAAATGGGAATACTAGTGATCAAATGATATAATTGTAATACCTCATTTTTGAGTGTTTATGAAATTCAGAGGGAATTTGAATTTTTGATTTTCTAAAGGATGGTTCATTTAGATATTTAGTATTAAAATTGGAATTTTGGGATTTAAAACATATTAAAGGTATTTTTTTGATGTTTATTGATTCCTAGGAGGTTCCTTGGGTGATCGGGTGAGTATCGAAAGCTTCAAAAAAAAGTTTGATTTTTTGGAAGGGTTTTTACCCTGGTACATAGTTTGGATCACACAAATTAAGGAAAATAATGATGTTAACCTTATTCAAGGAGTTTTATAGTTAATTTTGTTCAAACATGGTAATCATACACAATTATCACTAGTTAAGGGTGAACCTTGCTGGTTTCAGAGAAAACTATGCATGATGGGGGAACTTAGGGGCATGATAATCACTTATAGAGAAACCATGCAAAACTTTCAATTTGTGTTTAGTGCTTCTTTACATGGTTATTACAAAATTCAATACCATGAAACCACACCATGTGAGTTGTGTGGTCCTATATAGTTAAGGATGTAAGGTTGGAATGCGGTTTGACAAACCATGTGGGAAAACCATGAGGCTGCCCAGAATTTATTAAAATGGTGGAAATGACTATATTTCCCCTATGAAATTTTAAAATCATCTCGAATCTCTTCCCCACTCTCTCACATGTGTATAAAGGTCTCTTATACCCATATTATTCTTTTATCATCCCTTTAATATGGTGTTTTATGGGTGTGATTCTTTGGTGTTTTGAGGTGGAATCCCTCTCTTTCATCCTCCTTTCCCCTTTCCTTTTTTCCTCCCTAATTTGGGTGACCTAGTTTAGGGTTTTAGTGATGATTTCCACCAATTCATGGTAAATATTATCCGATAAGATTGATATTTCATATGATGTTTCTAAATAATGTATTGAGAAGAATTTTTCATATTATCACATTCCTTTTCAGTTTAGCTACATCACTTGGTGGATTCACCTAAGGGTTTGGAATATTTTAATTTAAACTTGATATTTACTAGGAGTTTCATGTGAGGGATATTCTATTAAAGGTTTATTGGGTGTGATATGGACCTTCCATAGGTGGTTAGTCATGATTTTAGCATGATAAAATGACTTGGTGAGTTTTTAGGCATTATTTGTAATTGAATTAAAATATAAGTTAGTTATTAATTATTATGAATAAATTAAATAATTAATTATAAATTCTTTGTGATTAATCATTAGATATTGTGACTTTATATGGGTTCTCAATATTTTATTATGGAACTTAGATTATATGAGGCAGTGATAGCCAAACTGTGATTTAAAAAAGGAAATGGCTTTGATTAAGGTAAGTGGTTCCTTGAGCATGCGCCTTCAGTAAATAAATTTATTTATATATGGCATGTGATATATGGTCTTACAATTAAGATGATATATATTTTTAAATTAAATGATTTTTTAATAAGTTAAATATTTTTTTGTAAATCCCCACTGAGATAAAAAAGCGCCAACGGTCATAGCAGAATCTTGTGCACTAGTTGGATACCTCGACCACTGATGGTTAAGAAAAAAAAATCATAAATTTAACCTTATTATACATAGACCCATGAATGGGATAAATTAAATTAATTATGTGAATTTAGTGCCACTTGGTATAGGTTCCCATTGACCCCTTGAGTAGTGGTGTGTGTTGAATTATAACTAACAGGCCAGAGTAGGTTGCGTTATAACCTTAAGATGCCTTAGAGACATTAGTCTAGTTGAGGCAAGAAAGAGGGTGATTATTTATACATATTTGGTAACTGAGCACCATTTAATATGCCTATGAGTTAATGGATAGGTTATGTGTGTGAGGACTAAACTAGGATGACTTTGGAAAGTGGAATGATATGTTTTCCATCCTTCTAGACCAAAACTAGTATGGGTTATCCTTTAAGGCCGATCAGTCCTTGAGATAATTATGATGATTTCAAGGGATTTGATTCCGTAGGAGTGATGGGATAATATTTAGAGATGATATTGAGATAGAGGATATAGGGTGTTAATGATATATTTTGGTATAGCGGACCTTGGTAGGTGTCCCAATAATATTTTTACCCCAAAGAGAGCATGCAGGGAATGCGTACAAATGATTGCTAGTGTTATATTAGAACTCAGATAAGTGATTTTATCATGTTATGGTTATATTAGTGATGATATGTTATACACTTACGGGAAAAAACTAGTTCATTTCTCAATGGTTTTGAGATGATTTCTAACCCACAATTTCATTTAGATTATTATTATTATTTTATTATTATTATTATTATTATTATTATTATTATTATTATTATCCTGTAATGAATTATGAGATGGCCTGAGTGGAAACTTCCCCTTTATGGTTAATTGTTATGTTATATTACTGGTTGTATATTTTCCTCTAATATTTATATACACGATGCCTATGATATTAACTAGGATATGGAGGGATTTCTAGTAATATTACATGAGATGCCTAGTGATTTCCTTGAATCTAATCATTGTACTTTGTGTGAGGGGAGATTCCCAGGATACCTAGGATCTTCTAGGATGCCTAGTGATATCATATGAGATTCTTGGGATTTGGTTATTCTTAAGATTATGTGAGATACCTATTGATTATAAGGATTAAATGATGAGCCTTTTTATATTTATGATATTCCTATAAGGACTAGGATTTTAAAAGATTCCTGATGATATATATGAGATTCCTAAAATGTCTATAATCCATCATTATACCCGATATCATATAAGATGCCTCATGTTCTTAGGATCTATCAATATCACCTGATGTGAGGGGATTCCTAGAGTGTTCTTAGGATATAAATACATTACCTGATAGTATATGGGATTCCTAGGATGTCATAAGATATAGTACTTACATCCAGTGGAAGTGTTTTCATGTGTTCCTATTGTAGGACATGTATCACCCTAAGGATATGTGATATACTCAAAGACACTCCATCTTGAACCTAATAAAATTGTATTGTATTTTTTTTTCAATAAAGGGTCAATATGTATATGGGTTTATATAAAGAGAATTAAGACCATGAAAAATATTATTTTGCATAATTATTTATCAAGATGTAAATACATTTGAGAATGAGTTGATATTAATTTAATACTTATTATTATTCTAAGTTATTTTTGAGTCAGCCTTATAAAAAAACTGGGTCAATCACACAATCCACAAGGACCAGATCAATCTACCTTATTGTGGGAGAAATCTCAACCATAAGTGAGATCCATTCTGATCGGATCACATGGTGTCATGGGTGAGAGGTCCTTTAGAGGAAAGAAAGTGTGCAGACAAAGGTGTAGAGGTGAACATAGGTATGTCCATAGAGGTTCGAGCTCCACTATGTGGGGGAGGTATATTAGTGTATGGTGGTGTGTGAGGTGTGGTTTTGAGAGTGGACCTCATTTTACTTACATTGAGTTATTGAAGGGAAAAAATGCATTATAAAGAAGTGCTCACCTGATATAAGGATTGATGTGGGAAATGTGATGCATTGAACATTATTCATATGATATAAATGATACGTAAAGAATGATCACCATATGATCCAATATTTTTAATCCATTTGATCATGATGAGACATCATATTATACCCCTAGCCTTTGCTTGAGGGTTTTTTTCTTCAAAAGTCATGGCTATAATTACTTGATCGGAGGCAAGCTTGAGATCATTGTATACTAGATATATTGAGAAGAATATGAATTGGATGTTCATGCACATAAGATACAATGTTTATGAAATCTTTTGTTCAAAGCGTTATCCACTTATAAATGTTGATATCAACATGAAGAACATTCAAGGAAGTGTCGATGAGTAAGTTGATGCATGTGATCTTTATCGCATACACATTAGTACTTCACCATAAAAAGAAAAATATTTTTTTGCATAAAATGAGATGCCATAATATTAAAATCCATATAATTCACATGAATCATAAACTTATAAAATATGTAGGTCTCAAAATATTGAAATAAATAGATATTTTCATCTCTTTGATGATGATCCTTGATATGGATTATTTACCACCAGATAAGGTGGTTAAAAGGTGGTGGTATATTGCTTATAAATACCAAAGAATCCTAGACAAGAGTTCTGGTTATTATTAAAATATCCTTGAGGCTCTTGTTCTCTAGAGTGAAAAAGAGCACCATGAAACTTTTTTTTCATGAAGAGTAAACCCATGCTTGACAATGTCACACAAAGAAGATAATTTTGCATATATACTCTATCATGTGAAGTTGATTGAGATATTACATGAATCTTTCTACTTGTGAAAAAAATAATCACTTCACATCACTTCTTGAAGAAAAAATCCTTATGCAAAGATTATTTTATAGACCTGTATATATAGTTTATGAGATGAATAGAAGCACTGATTCTGCATATACATACCCTTGCACGAATTGGATTAAGACACTACTTAACTTTGAATAGAGTGGATTAAGACACCATAATAACCATTTATTACACTTAATTGAAGTTTATTGTGACACCACTTACCCTTACACAAAGTTAGTAATATTGAAAGAAGATAGAATATATCATAAACGTAGTTTGATGATCAAGAATACATTCATGTTTGTGAATGGAATATTTGAATGCATGAATATATTAATGCATAATAAATTGAGTAAATAACCAAAAAGAATAAAAAACTTTTAAAAGAACATAAAAATAATAATAAAAATTAAATATCTACGTGTCAGGGTTTTCAAAGTTGAGAAGGCCATGCAATGCACCCTACATGCATGAAGTGTTCTTGTGATAAAATGGAATTTGAGAAGAAAGTATATTGTGTTGTGAAATATTATTATTTATAAAATAATACTTAAAGATATTGTGTTCATCTCTTGCACACATCTTATGTGAGGCTGATAATTCATCAGATATAAGAAATAATTTCTCAAGAATTGTTGCACTGAGGAAACTTATCTTTTACAAGTGATTATAATTTTTGAGCTAGACTGATAGACTTGATTTGTGTCTATTTAAGGTACTTGAATTTGTATACGAGTAGAGAATATCCAGTGTTATAATAGAAGATGATCACTTTGAAGAAGGAATATGAACTTTTAATATAGGATCTACCCTTGAAAAATGAGAAGCCTCTATGAAGTGGTATAAAGATCCTCATGTTTGATTCAAGAGTGTGAAGGATAGTGTAGACTATGGTAACACTAAGTGAAGTAGTATAAATATTCTATTGTGTGAATCAAGAGTTTGAAGACCAATGTGGACTTTGTTAACATTGTGAGAAGCAGTCTAAAGATTCCATGTGTGGACTTAGAAGTTAAGATATCGTGTGACTCTATCCTATCCATTATAATTTATAATAATATTATAGTGGAGAATCCATGTTGGGGATATAAACAACATTGAAAGGAGTTTGTCTTTATACTAAACCTTATAAGTACCTTTTTATGACTTTTATTTAAAATATCATTGAGGTGTGGATTAGAGACACGAGAAGAGTTGATCCTGACTTTAACCAGCCGAAAAGGTTGAACTGATAGGAAAAAATATTTAAAAAATAAAAAGGGATTATTGATTCACCCCATCCTCCATAGTAATCTCACACTAATCTAGGTTCTATAATTGGTATCAGATTGAGGTTTCCCTTTGAAATATCCAACCTTTATCTAAACGATTGTACACAAATTATAATTTAGTGAATACTATCAGAACGTATGAAGTGTATATTTTAATAGTTTCTAGAAGAATCTAAAATGGAAGATCCAATATTTATTTCTCTTATAGAAAATGTGAGAGTCTCATAAAAGATATGGAAGAACATGAATAAAAGAGGGACAAAGAAGATGGGAAACAA
The DNA here is from genome assembly GCA_963277665.1 of Viscum album. NCBI lineage: Eukaryota > Viridiplantae > Streptophyta > Magnoliopsida > Santalales > Viscaceae > Viscum > Viscum album. The sequence goes on along the minus strand of OY728130.1, from coordinate 477,394,944 downwards.
TTTGTTAAAGAGAGAATAATTTTCTAATAAATCAGGCTATGATAAATAAATGATTAAAAAAATTTAAGTTATTTAGTCTTTGTAATCAAAGATTATTTGAATAATGTTCTTGTTAAATCATTTTCACATATATTTCATTATATTAAGAGACTTTATAATGAAAAATCACAACTGAAACAAAAAACATATATAATGGAGAAAAAACTGGCAAATAAGTTACACAATTTTAATAATCTCATCAAAATTGAAAAATATAATGATGAAACCTTAATGATTTACAATATGAGATTTACCTTAGCTAAATAATTAAATTAACAACTTGTAACTCTTTGAAATAAATTTTTTTCACTAGATGATGAAGAATAAAAAATAAGATTGTGTGAGAAGAATGTGGCTGAAATTATTCTTTTAGAAGTTATCCATACACTAGAGATATATTCTAAACCTTATTTGAAGTTTGAAGAAGATAAACTATACAATAAAGTAAATAAGATTATGAATTTTGATCATTATTTGTAAAGAAAAATTAAAAAACCAACAGATCAGATAAGAAATCTAAATAATGATTTGGAAGAAAGTATGAGATCAGTAGAAATGGATATAAAAAATTCCAACATGAAATATCTTGAACTAGATTTAATATATAAATATTTGAAAAAACATTTGATAATACTACCTATATATTTGAAAATAAATATTCTTATACACAAATCATTAATGAAGTTCAAGATTATGAGAAGAATCATAAGTTTGGTAAAAGAAGAATGAGATCATGTGATAAATAATCCACATCAATATCATTGAAAGGGGTAAAAAATTATTCATTTAAATCTATTTGTAATAATATAATTCCATATTCTAGTGTAGGTTAAAAATTGAAAACTGTACATGTATGAGAGAAAATATTTTATCATAAACCCACCATATGATCTAATGTGGAAGTAAAGAAATGCATAAAAACTTATTCCCCATAGAAAATACCAGATGAAGAATAACATTGTCTACAAGTAGAAAATTGTCAAAGTTATCCAAAATGTTTCACAGAAAATGAACCAGGATTTGTTGGTTATTTATGGTATTATAGAAAATTCAGACATCAGGCCATTATTTTTTAGCACATTTATTTAGATCATGATAAATAAAGAAATCCAACATCATGGCGGGGTATATCAACTGAAAAAATAAATACTTAGAAATATGTGGAAGGTAATTTACTCGTGGGATGTGAATAAAATAAGAAAAAATATAGCCACATTACTCTCAAGAATCTTATAATGAAAGGATAAAAGGATTCCACACATACTATGAAGAGATGCTTCTACTATGGAAGGAAAGTTTATATCATGGATCACTGAAAATAGTCCATGGAAATAAAAATTAATTAAGGAATACTGAAATCAAAGAAATATTAAATTCAAGAAATAAATCATAATTTTGGATTTATTGAAAACATCCTTGATGAATATGTTAATAAGTTTCCTAAAAGTGTCTATAATAAAATTGAGAAGAAATATTATTGAAATTTTAATAATACTAAGCTTGTATATAAGGAATATAAAATTATTAGGCCCAATCAATCAAATTTGGATAAATTACTAGAGAATTTTCAAAGAAATAAATAAAAATTAAATGAAAAGGCATTGTTAATAGTTTGACATCAAGTGTCAAATGATGAAAATAAAACAATCACACATTCTGAGAAAATTGAGGTGTAAAGACCCGTAAATTTGAAGGAAATATTTTTCTTATTTTTCTTTGGGATTTTACGAGTGTGCAGTTTCTGATGGCACCTGATTCTGAGGCCCGGTGTGCCCAAAATCATTTTCCGAAGTTTAGCTCAGGTACGTTCAGTGAACGAACGAGTGGGTTTTCCTAACTTTTAAACCAGTGCTCAGAATCGAAATCCGAGGACACTGATGAAACCGCAGTGCCGGTAATTGCTTAGGAAGACTTTTTCTGGAGTTGTGTTTGCTCAGGAGGAGATGTTAAAAATGTGAGGAATAAAAATAAAATTGTTTTATAATTTTAGTTTTTATTTATTTTCTATCGGTTTAAGTTTTATTGGAAAGGAAGATGTGAGGAAGTTGGGGTGGGGCCCACATGAGCCCCCACCTCATTCAACTTCTCCAACACCCCATTAAACCCCCCAAAAATTAATTTTGTAACCCATCCACATTAAAATGCATGCCAATAAAATGCCTAATTAATTGGTCAACGCAAGTTAATTAATTGGGTGAATTCAATTGGATTTTTGAAAAAAATTGGCATGAGTAATAAAATAAGGAAAATCCTTATTTTATTATTATTGAATCGTTGTGTGGAGATTTTTGGAGAGGAGGACTCTAGTCTTGAAGAACGTCGTCTTCTACGTTGAAGAACGCAAAGAACGTCAAGACCTCGACGAAGAACGTCGTCACTGCAAGGAGTGATCGTCATGCCTTTCTTCTCCTCTCCACAGTCGGTGTGAGACACCACTCCACCTCAGACATTCTCCGTCAAGCATGGATGGGGATTTACCTCGCAACGCCATTTTCCGCGAGAATCTTCTTTCGACAACTGCTTCAAGGTAGGGGTTTTAAGTTCAAATTTAATGGATTAAAATTGTGATTGCTTTGTCGAAGTTGATTTATTTTGGCCACCTGTTATCAAATTAACGGGAGGAGGTCGTACTGCGCGAACACGGCCGATCCTCCTCCCCCTTTGTTGATGTTCACCGTTGCGGTTTGGTACGAAGGCGACGCGGTGCAACGGCACTGCGCGAGAATGAGGATTATCACCACGACGAAGGAGCGCGGCGCCGTCGCGCTGCGCCGTTGACGCCGAAAGAGGACGCGGTGGGAGCGGGGTCGCGGTGTCGTTGCGCCACGCCGGTCGGACCAAGGCCGCGGCCTTTGGCCACGGCAGAGCAGGGGAGGGCGTCCGGAACCACCGGCTTCCGGCACTTAGGAGGTGGGACCGGCTGGTCCCGTGCGGTACAACTGGCCGGCCGTTACAGCCGGCCAGATCCGGAAAAACCAGGGGTTTGAACCCCCAGTCAGCGCAGCAGGGCGGACCCCCCGCTGGTCCGCCGTTCGGTCCGAAGGGGGTGGCGGCTCCCCCCCTTCTGCGTCCGCTCAGCACGCGTGTGCCCGGACCGGGCCGGGCCGGACTGCCCGTGCCGGGCCGCCCGCACTGGGTCGGACCCCTGTGTCAGGCCGGGTTCTCCCTAGTGGGCTGGACCCGGACCCGGGTCGGGTCGACTCGGTTCGGGCCGACCCAGGGGGTCTGGGGCCGGGTCGGTCCGGGCACAAAACACCCTAAAATCGGACGGATTCATTCAAACGCCCGTAACTTGGGCTACGGACCTCCGATTGATGCACCGTCAATTGTGATGCGATCCTTGGATCGAGATGGTTTTTTAGGTATATTACACTCAAGGTATCGGAGAACTTTGGGTATGACCGGGTTGGTTCGAACACGAAACCAACAGGGCCTTCGGAGCGGAAATTCTTATAACTTGAGCTCCGGACGTTCGATTGACATGCTATCGACTTTATTGGTTTCCTCTTAGTGATATGGACCTTTTGGATTAATCCTCTCGAGGATTGGATGTAATTAGAGTATGGTCGGGATGGTTTTGACTTAAAAACCAACCAGGCCCCTGGAACAAAAAAGCCAATAACTCTCAGACCGGGCGTCTGATTGATGCGCCGTCTGTCATGTTGAGTTACTTTTGTCGAGACAAAACTTTGGGGTACATAAACTCCGGACTACGTGTCAGTTGATGTATCAATCCCCTTGGATCATGGAGAAGACCCTCCCGGAATCGAGCATGCTGTGTGCGGGAACCCTAGAGCTTGCTGCGACTACGACAACGATGACGACTGTATTGGGATCCTTCGTGGGTTCGGTAGCGACGAAGACCATACTAGAATCCTCCGTGGGTTTGATAGTAATGACTACTTTTCTTGTATCCTATGTGGGTCTGACAGTATGTGACTACTGTTCTTGTATCCTACGTGGGTCTGACAGTATTTGACTCGGTACTTGTATCCTATGTGGGTATGACAGAGTAGCTGGTCTTGTATCCTTTGTGGGTTTGACAGCTTAGCTGGTCTTGTATCCAACATGGGTCCGACAGATTAGATGAATCAGTGGCTATAGCTGATCATCTCTATCGTCTTACGAAGAAGTATACCTGTGTGAGCGGAGTCTTGACTTTCAATCATTATCTTCGATATGATTGACTTGCTATCCTAAGTGGATTGGGTTGTGTTATACTGTGTGGATTGGTTGTGCTATCCTGTGTGGACTAGATCGAAATTGGGCTCGGATGTTGGAGCTGAACTGGAATTGATGACTTATGTATATGTATGGGCATATACCTAAGTAGTGTTGGTTGTTACTTTGTGATTGTATCTTTCATTTTTGGATTATCCTTTGTGGATTCAGGGAGACCTTCAGGGGTCCCGGGGTCCCTACTGAGTAGCGTATACTCACCCCTGCACAGGCTATGCCCGCACTACGTTGTGTTGGATGCAGACGACAGACAGCACTGATCGTGGTTGAGGCTTGTGGAGCAAGTCGGTACTTAGTGGTGGACCACTGGGCGGGATGTACACAGAGCGGACGGCTGGACCCGAGGAGATGAGGAGGCTATCTGTACCCACCCTTCAGGTGGGATTTCTAGTGGATGGCTTGGCATTGCTGCTTTACTTTTCAGTTGGTGTACTTTCTTTTCAGTTGTACTTTACTTCAGTTGGGTTTTTATTCTGGCCCATTTACTTTCCAACACTTACAGTTGTACCCAGTTTACTTAGTGTTTACTTCAGCTTGCTTACTCTGTGGTGTTTGTTTACTTTATAAAGGCAATGCCTTCCCTTTTTATCTAGATTTATGAATTTGGTTCTAGTTTCCAGCCCTTGGCATATGGGGGGCAGGCTTGGGGTAGTCACGGCACGGGCCCCGAGGACGGGTCGTGACAAATTGGTATCAGAGGAGTTAGGTTCTACCGCAAAACTCGGGACTCTGATATTTTTCCTATATGAAGCAATAGTGTTAAGGGTATTGAGTGTGGTTATCAGTCCAGGGAGTCCAGTGTTGGTGCGGCGGCTAACGTATCCATACACCAGGACCCTGACTTCTGATTTCCGACTCAGTGCACGAAAACACTGATTGGATGTGTGTTTCAAAGTTTTCTTTGTGATTACTTTGTGTCAGCTCACCAGGTATACTGTATCGACTGTGGCGTTCCTATTTCTTTTCAGGATGGCCCCACGAAAACAGCCAGCTAGGGTTCAGAGGTTTGTACGAGATGACTGCCCACTGAGCGACGAGGCTTCGGTGCAGGGCCCTTTTACAGCGGAGGCACCAGCGATACCTCTACCTGCTGAGCCACCGATGCCACCAGTCCTAGCCGCTGAGAGTGTACGTCGCCTTAGTGAACTACACGAGTTTCAGCGTCAGTGACCGCCCAGGTTTCACGGGGAGACGGACCCTCAGGCAGCCAAGGATTGGCTGGAGGCTGTTGTTCGAGTTTTTTGGTTAGTGGGGACACCAGATGACCTCATGGCGATCCTTGTAGTGAGCTTACTGCACGCGACAGTAGGAAGATGGTGGAGCCTGATGCTCTAGGTGCACGACGAGGCATCTCTCCTTTGGACAGACTTTGAGAGCCTCTTCCGCTCAGAGTTTGTCCCAGCCACCCTCCGTGCGGTGCGCATTCAGGAGCTACTACAGCTGTGGCAGGGCAGCATGACAGTAGCCCAGTACTCGGCGAGATTTACCAATCTCTCACACTATTCGACAGACATGGTACGAGACCCATTCTTATGAGCCTGGACCTTCGAGTAGGGACTGAGGCATGAGATTAGGGCATCAATGATCTCCCTCAGCATTCCGACGTAGGCAGGAGTACTGGAGCGAGCCCTTCTCATAGAGAGCTTTCTTGCTGAGCCTACACCAGCAGCGAGACCTACCGCAGGGTGGCACGTAGCAGAGTCTTCTGCAGCTGGCAGTCGACGAACGTCACAAGGGTCCAGGGAGACCAGAACAGTAGGCGGACGACATCAGGACACTGGCTCAGAGGTGCGGGGCACACGACGCAGAGCCAACCTTCCGAGGATAAGACAGTGCTACGCATGTGGCGGGTAGGGCCACATGGCTCATGACTACCCAACCCTCCGTGTAGAGGAGCAACAGATGGTTGAGGGACCACCCAGGAAGAGGCAGAGGGTCGACTTTGGTGGTCCGTAGGGAGAAGGTGGACAAGGCAGAGGAGCTAGCCGAGCAGCAGGTGGTGTGCGACGCTTTGAGGCTTTACCACCACCACCACCAGGAGGTCCACCCCGACCACAGGGAGCTGGCGGGCAAAGGCAGACTCAGCTTCAGGCATCAGAGGCCTATAACCACGGCGCACCAGAGATGATTTGAGGTACAATCTATGTCTACTCCACCCTTGCTGCAGTTCTTATAGACATAGGAGCGAGTCATTATTTCATTACCACTGCCCTTGTTCGGAGCTCAGAGATTCTTACGGAGCTGTTGGCTCGATCGTTACGGCTAGAGACTCCTACGGGAGTAGACTCAATGATTACACACTGGTGCCAGCAGCGTGAGATTACTCTAGGAGGCGAGATCTTTAGCTGGGATCTTCTTGTAGCGGCGTCGACGCCTTACGACATCATATTGGGCATGGATTTATTATCTACAGTTCATGCTCAGATCGACTGTATTAGGCGCAAGGTGCGGTGTGTTCTCACTGATGGGATCAGGTTCACCTTCACCGGTGAGAAGGGAGCCTTTCCAGCGCAGGATGGAATCACGCAGAGGAGAGGACTGCCGATCACTCATGAGTTGGCTAGCCTCATCCTTGGAGTAGTTGACGTGTAGAGTCTGAGTTTTCCTGTAGTGGTGGATCAGTATGCGGATGTCTTTCTTGACGACGTTCCAGGACTACCTCCTCGTAGAGAGGTAGACTTTTATATTGACCTGTACCCCGAGACAGCCCCGATATCCACTCCAGCATATCAGATGGCTCCCGCTGAGCTTCGAGAGATATGGGTATAGCTGGAGGACTTGCAGGGCAAGGGATTCATCTGACCCAGTGTTTCACCCTGGGCTTCCTCGATTTTGTTCGCCAAAAAGGCAGACAGGAGCTTGCGACTGTGTGTCAATTATCGTTGCCTGAACCAGGTGACCGTGGGGAACAAGTATCCGCTACCGAGGATTGACGACCTCTTCGATCAGATCAAGGGGGAATAGTGGTTCTCGAAGATAGACCTCAGGTCAGGCTATCATCAGCTCAGAGTTCGAGACAAGGATGTGCAGAAGACAACCTTCAGATGTCGGTATGGCCACTATGAGTTCTTGGTTATGCCTTTCGGCATAACCAACGCTCTAGCAGTGTTCATGAGTCTCATGAACAGGATCTTCCAGCCTTACCTCGATCGATTTGTCATGGTCTTCATCGACGACATATTGATATACTCGACTTCTGAGGAGGAGCACGCCTACCACTTGCGGGTTGTACTGGACACACTCTGAGAGCACCAGATTTATGGTAAGCTCTCAAAGTGTCAGTTCTGGATACGTGAGGTCCACTTCTTGGGACATGTAATCTCTGAGGCGAGGTTGCGGTGGATCCTGCGAAGATCGAGACAGTGCTATCTTGGGAGCCACCCAGGAGCGTGACAGAGGTGCGGAGCTTCCTAGGTTTGGCTGGATACTACCGGAGGTTCATGCCAGACTTCTCTAGAGTTACGGAACCACTTTCAGCTTTGATGAAAAAGGGGAAACCCATCATGTGGTCAGATAGATGTCATTAGATATTCCAGGAGCTGAGATAGATATTGACCATCAGACCTATCTTGAGGCTACTGGAGGAGGGATTAGGGTACGTAGTCTACTGCGATGCATCAGGGACCAAACTCGGATGTGTCCTGATACAGGAGCGAGAAGTGATTGCCTATGGATCACGATAGTTGAGGTAGCATGAGCAGAACTACGCTACCCATGACCTAGAATTAGCAGCAGTGGTCTTCGCTCTGAAGTTGTTGCGGAACTATCTGACGGGCAAGCGCTTTACAGTTTATTCTAACCAACAGAGTCTCAGGTACATCTTTTCACAGAAGGACCTGAACCTGAGATAGCGTCGATGTCTCGAGTTCCTCCAGGACTATGACTTTAAGATAGTATATACTCCTAAAAAGGGGAACATATTAGCCGATTCTCTCAGTAGGAGGATGGGCATTCAGCTACTTGGGGAGGCGACAGAGCAGTTAGCCGCTCTGCAGATATCCTTTGTGGATAGAGATGGAGAGGACTTTCTTCAATCACTCACAGTCACTCCTCCGCTACTATAGCGGGTTAGAGAGGCACAACATGGGGACGTTGACTGTGAGATGCGACGTGCACAGATTTCCACAGAACATGCACCTAATGGTTTTTCTATGGGAGGAGGGAATGTCATCCTTTTCAGAGGATGTACAATGGTACCAGTTGCTTTACAGGAGGAGGTGATGAGAGAGTTTCACACTTCCCCTTTAGCGGTACATCCAGGAGTGTCGAAGATATACCAGGATCTCAGACGACAGCACTAGTGGCCGGGTATGAAGAAGGATGTGGCAGAGTTCTTTTTTCGATGCCTTACTTGCCAGCAGGTGAATGCAGAGCACCAGGTACCAGCAGGCTTGGTACAACCCTTGGAGGTCCCGGAGTTGAAGTGGGATGGGATATCTATGGATTTCGTGACTGGACTTCCACGTACTTTCAGAAGTCATGACTACATTTGGGTGATTGTAGACCGACTCACCAAGTCGGCCTACTTCTTACCCATCAGAGAGCAGGGCTCAGTGGAGAGCTTGGGACGCCTCAACGTTCAGAAGATCGTACAACTTCATGGTGTTCCATCATCTATCGTCTCCGATCGAGATTCTCTCTTTACATCCCGGCATTAGAAGGGGTTGCAGGAGGCATTCGGGACGCAACAACATCTGAGAGCCACCTTTCACCCTCAGACGGATGGTCAGACAGAGAGGACCATTCAGACTCTCGAGGACATGCTCCGTGCATGTGTCCTCGACTTTGGTCACAGATGGGAGGATCACCTACCCTTGGTGGATTTTGCATACAACAACAACTACCACTCCACCATCGAGATGACACCATATGAGGCATTATACGACCGACCTTGTAGATCACCTCTGTGCTGGACAGACACTGGGGAGTGAGCATTTGTGGGGCTAGAGATGGTCCAGGCCATGACAGAGAAGGTCCAGGTCATCCAGGAGTGGATGAGGACAGCTCAGAGCCGACAGAAGTCTTATGCTGACAGGAGGCGGAGACCACTAGAGTTCGAGGATGGCGACCACGTGTTCTTGCGGGTCCCACCTCGATGTGGATTACCGAGATTTGGCTGGGGCGACAAGTTATCTTCACGCTTCATCGGACCATTCCAGGTTCTCAGCAGGATAGGTGAGGTGTCTTATCACCTGGCTCTACCACCTCAGTTTCACTAGGTGCACGACATCTTCCACGTATCTTAGTTGAGGAGATACGTGCACGACCCGACACATATCATCGACCATGGGAAGATAGACATTGATGATGGGGTGACTTTTGTGGAGGTCCCGGTGGAGATCGAGGATCGATAGGAGCGGGTCCTATGTGGGCGGTCGATTACTCTAGTGCACATCAGATGGTAGCACGAGAACCTCCAGGAGAGCACTTGGGAGCGGGAGGCTCAGATGCGTACTCAGTACCCTCATTTGTTCCCCTAGTTTGTGTTATATCTTTACGGTGATGTAAATCCCTGAGGTGGGAGTAATGTAAAGACCCGTAAATTTCAAGGGAATTTTTTTCTTATTTTTATTTGGGATTTTACGAGTGCGCATTTTCTGAAAGCACCTGATTCCGAGGCCCGGTGTGCCCGAAATCATTTTCCGAAGTTTAGCTCGGGTACGTTCAGTGAACGAACGAGTGGGTTTTCCTAACTTTTGAACCGGTGCTCGGAATCGAAATCCAAGGACACCGATGAAACCACAACACCGGTAGTTGCTTAGCAAGACTTTTTCTGGAGTTGCGCTTTCTCGGGAGGAGATGTTAAAAATGTGAGGAATAAAAATAAAATTGTTTTACAATTTTATTTTTTATTTCTTTTCTGACGGTTTAAGTGTTATGGGAAAGGAAGATGTGAGGAAGTTGGGGTGGGGCCCACATGAGCCCCCACCTCCTTCAACTTCCCCAACACCCCATTAAACCCCCCAAGAAATTAATTTTGTAACCCATCCACATTAAAATGTGTGCTAATAAAATGCCAAATTAATTGGTCAACACAAGTTAATTAATTGGGTGAATTCAATTGGATTTTTGAAAAAGGTTGGAATGAGTAATAAAATAACGCAAAGACTTATTTTATTATTGTTGAATCGTTGTGTGGAGATTTTTGGAGAGGAGGACTCTAGTCTTGAAGAACGTCGTCTTCCACGTTGAAGAACGCGAAGAACGTCAAGACCTCGATGAAGAACGCCGTCACCGAAAGGAGTGATCGTCGTGCCTTTCTTCTCCTCTCTACAACCGGTGTGAGACGCCGCTCCACCTCGTACATTCTTTGTCAAGAACGGACAGAGATTTACCTCACGACACTGTTTTCAGTGACAATCTTCTTTAGAAAACTACTTCAAGGTAGGGATTTTAAGTTCAAATTTAATGGATTAAATTTGTGCTTGCTTTGTCGAAGTTGTTTTATTTTGGCCACCTGTTATCAAATTAACGGGAGGAGGTCAGACCGCACGAACACGACCGATCCTCCACCCCCTTTGTTGATGTTCACCATTTCGGTTTGGGACAGAGGCGGCACGGTGCAACGGCACCGCGCGGGAACGAGGATTATCATCGCGGCGTCGTCGCGTCGTTGAGGCTGAAAGAGGCCGCGGCGGGGGGGGGGGGCACTGTCGCGCCACGCCGGTTGGACCAAGGCCGCGACCTTTGGCTACGGAGGAGAAGGGGAGGGCGTCCGGAACAACCGGCCGCCAACGCTTAGGAGGCGGGACCGGCTGGTCCCGCGCGATACAACTAGCCGACCGTTACGGCCGGCCAGATCCGGAAAAACCGGGGGTTTGAACCCACCGTCAGTGCAATAGGGAGGACCCCCCGCGGGTTCGCCGTTCGGTCCAAAGAGTGTGGAGGCTCGCCCCCTTCCGCGTCCTCTCAGCACGCGGGTGCCCAGACCGGGCCGAACCGGCCGGGCCGGGCCGGACCGCCCGCGACGGGGCGGGCCACTCGCTCGGGGCCGGACCCCTGCGCCAGGTCGGGCCGCACCCTCTGGGCTGGGCCACTCCCTAGTGGGCTGGACCCAGACCCGGGTCGGGTCGACCCAGTTCGGGCTGACCCAAGGGGTGTTCGGCCGGGTCGGTCCGGGCCCAAATCCCCCTAAAATCGGACGGATTCGTTCAAACTCCCATAACTTGGGATACAGACCTCTGATTGATGCACCGTCAGTTGTGATGCGTTCCTTGGATCGAGACGGTCGTTTCAGTATATTAAACTCAAGGTTTCAGAGAAAATTGGGTATGGCCGGGTTGGTTAAAACACAAAACCAACCGGGCCTTCGGAGCGGAAACGCTTATAACTTGAGCTCCAGACGTCCGATTGACGTGCCATCGACTTTTTTGGTTTCCTCTTAGTGAGACGGACCTTTTGGATTACTCCTCTCGAGGTTTGGACATAGTTGGAGTATGGCTGGGTTGGTTTTGACTTAAAAACCAACCAGGGCCCTGGAACAAAAAAGCCAATAACTCTCAGACCGGGCGTCCAATTGACGCGCCGTCTGTCACGTTTAGTTACTTTTGTCGAGACGGAACTTTGGGGTACATAAAATCTGTACTAAGTGTCAGTTGATGTATCAAACCCCTTGTCTTGTGGAGCGGACCCTCCCGGAATCAAGCATGCTGTGTGCGGGAACCCTAGAGCTGGTTGTGACTGCGACGACAATGACGACTGTACTGGGATCCTCCATGGGTTCGACAGCGACGAAGACCGTACTGTAATCCTCCATGGGTTCGATGGCGATGAATACTATTCTTGTATCCTATGTGGGTCCGGTTGTAACACCCCATGCTTCTACGGTACGCTTCTCTCTGAATAATGTGATAGCGTGTGTTGTACGCAACACCGAGTTCTAACACACCATAACCAATCAAACTAGATATTATGAATAGTAATACCTACTTTTTGAAATTATATATATATTTTATATTTTAAAATGGACTTCATTTTTGGATTCGGAATATTGAATTTAGCCTAAATTGAAATTTTGGTACTTTTCGGATAACTTTCATATTTTGATGAATAGTGAAAATTACTAAATTTTAATTAAAAACAACTTTTTTAATCAAAATAATTAATAGTGATAAATTATGAATTTTAGTGGTTTTAAAGTATATTTAGAATATATTTTTACCATTTTATATAATGTTGGTCATTGGACACAATTTTACAATTAAACCGAACATAAACAAGTGTCAATCTTTTGATAGTTATTATCTCTTAAAAACACGCTTTTTGTTTTAACAGCGGGAATTAATTTTAAATTAATTTCTGCCACTTCTGTGTTTTGAATTTAGAAAAATGGATTCCATATTTGGAATCAGGATGTCCAAATTGTGTAAATAGGTAACTTTTATTTTTAGACATTTTGAATAATTACTGCAGTAAATATTTTATTTACCATGGTTAAGGGTAAATCCGGTAAATAAGGGTTAAAAAATAATATTATAATAATACTAAATTACCCTAAAACGTGTTCTAGACTTATTGGTTGATACATGTTCGACCATAGGCATATTTGGGTCGATTTTGGGACCTCATGGTGCCACTTGTAGGTGATAGGGACATTTTATTTTAATTAGGTTAAAATGAATACAAAAATGACACAAGCATATATCCTTTAGAAAATTTTTTTTACATAGGGGTATATATGTTGGATTTTAGATTATAAATATTCATTAGAAAGATAAAAATATTTCCTACATAATGATATTTTATTTATAATTTTTAAACATTAAATAATTTAATTTATTTATGACACAATGATGATGAAGTAATTACTATAATAGTAAAAAATTAAAATAATTGATATTATAAATACCCAAATAAATATAATATGAAACTTTTAATGAATTAAAATAATTTTATAGGATAATAGGATATATTAGGATTGATTTAATTGACTTTTTTTGAAGTAATAAATCTGTTATGAGTTTCACAAAAATCAACTATTGAATAGTGTCAAAATTGACATAAAAGAGTTTTTTAAAAAATATTATATTATTAATTGATATTAAATTCCTAAAAATCTAATCTTCGTCCGAGAGACTTATATAATGATAGTTTCATCATTAATGGAACACTTGGGGGTCTCTTGGATGTATATAGTAAGTTTATTAACCATATTATATAAAAATACGAAGAGACATTGTAAAAGTGAAACTAATTAACTTCGAGTTAATACTTAAAGACAAGGTTAATATAAGTACCCAAACCAGTCTAAATTCTATTGGTTGAGTTTTTTTCGACCCATACCCACCTTAAAATTTTAATAATAAACTTTGGAGCCATTGGAAACCGAATATGAATTTATTATAAACTAATATCTCTAGCTTTTCCAAAGGTGCCCCTCACCCCTCTTATAAAAGGGCACTCCTTCTTATCATTTCTTCACACCTTCAAAGCCTTTTGGTTCGGCCAACCTCTACCCAAATACTCTCCCAACTTCCCTCACTACAACCTAGAGGCCTTAGTTTGATCATAAATCCAACCTAAGGAGCCCTTTTGATCAAATCAAAAGGAAGAAACTAAAGAAGAGGTAATGATTTCACCACCCTTTTCCAAGTTCCTTTCTTCTTCCACTTATTCTTCCTTTGTTGTTACCATTCTAAAATAATAAATACAGTATCATATATATACTGTGATGTTATTATAAATATGGTACAACTATATTCAGTATTCTATCCACCCTTTGAATAACATGTCACCATACGTGCGTACGTACGGCTTACCGTCTCCACGTCGTGGTGTAATTATTATTCAATATATTATTATTTGGATGGGTATAATAATGATGTGTAACTCATGTAAATAATAAATATAACATGTTAATTATTCTGTATATATGATATACCATCCATTTATATATTATTTTTATATCAAAAGAATGATATTGTCGCTCGTGCGTACGTACAGACTACCGTCTCCACGAACGCGATGAGATTCATTCTCCATCGTATCCATTAAAGTATAATTATCATTTGATGATTTAAAAATGATGTTTAAGGACTTGATATAATTCTGTATATGAAAAATATACAACCTATCCATGAAAAACATGGCTTACGTAACAAAACATATAAAAGAAAACAAGTAAGTTAACACCCGAAAAAACGATAATACTAAGATATTATTATCAAATCAATATTAAAAGATCATATATGATATCATATTAATATATATGATTCTTGTATAATTTAATAACAACTATTTCACCATTATACAGGAGGTTAACCTACCCCAACCAAGGAAAAGTACAAGGTAAGCGTTATTTCACAATCTCTTCATTATCCGAGGTTGTTTATATGTAATAATCTACTGGGATCTCTTTATCATCCACATCCATGTTTTATTAAAAATGTATCTCAAACCATTTTTATTATTTACAATAATATGGGTTAAAGTCATTTATACCCTTGTTTGACTTTTTATAAGAGGAATCCTTCCGTCGTTTTCAAAACAAGGTCCTTTTAAACCCTTTTGACAGAATTAAGGTAAAAATGTTTTTTTTAACTTATACGGCAGGTGCGGTTATTTTCCGCCATTATAAAATTTTCAAAGCTTTACTTACAAGCTTATAAGAATATTTTTAAAGAAAATGTTTTATTTTATATGGCTCTTAAATGATTTCAAAAATAGAAAGAGATATTTCTCTAAAAAGAGTTTTGATTTCATCTATGTCAACATCCTTTGATGGATTTTACGCTTATTTGAAGTTGATTTATTATGATACAAAACTTCTATATTGTATTGAAGGTTTTGTGATATGTTTGACTATGGATGTTCTATTTTTATACCATTAATAGTTTATGGTGAAATTATTGACATTTTGTATGCTAGTTATAATACGAATGTTTATGTTATGTTTAAACCTTTTCATATGGGAATGCATTGGACTTAATATGTGACGGGTGGAGCCCGCTATAGCTCCTCGATGCATAGGTAGGTTTCATGAGACAAACTAGTGTCTTGGAACAAGGCCTTGACAAAATCTTATTTGTAGTCTTGGCACGAGGCCTTGGCTATGTGGTTATGATAGTCTGGCATTATGAATTCCATTATTATGAAAGTGGTTATTGATTTTGGATGTGATTATTTGATTAGTAGAATATCCATGTGAATAAGTAAATGGAATTATTTCATTTTATTTATGCCATACTATGTTGAAAGTTCAAGATTGAAAGGCTTTTGTTTTAGTTATACATTGCCTTAAATCTTTATTCTTATTTATGAAAGTTTCCTCTATATTGTTATCCTTACTGGGCATTTGAGCTCACCCCTTTTCTATGTTTTATTTTTCCCATGATGTGAAGAAGTAAGTTATGAATGACCTACAGGGATATTATGAGGGGATAATAGTGTGGACTATGGAGACATTATGTTGTTGTAGTAGTTTTTCATTTTATGGTTTAATGTAAAACTTATGAATATATCTAGTGTTTCCAAGGCTACTAAACCAATCGGTCTTTCGAGATTTGATCTTTCTTGTGATCATGCCAATGTTATGTAATAATGCACCGACTCTGGGTAACTAGGGTCAGGGCGTTACAGTTGGTATCAGAGGAAGTTTAGTATAAACCTTGGAAGCTAGATTTAGGTAAACTCTGATTAGAGCACGTAGACCTAAGATGAACTTTGAGGATTAGTATAGAGGAACTTCCTAGAATTTTGGTATTGTAGAGATTTTGTGAGTTTTCTGAGAAATACATCCATGTCTGGATACGAGCAGGTAGAGGCGGCTCTGGCACAGATGTACCTAGGGGTAAAACCCGAAAACACCGCTTTGAGCTAGACTCGAACGAGAACTGGTGCACGACAACGGGCCTTGCGGCACTCTTGGTTACGACACTCCCGGGGGATATGCTTAGGATAACTCTCATTTTCTTTACAAATCATTATGAAGGGTTTATGAGTATATACTTCCTCAAAGAAAACATTTTTATGATTATGGATTATATCCATAAATAGTTTAATTTATGTTAAGTGTTTTATAAGTATTTTGATTCATAAACTGATCTAGTTTATGCCATTGTTTAGAAATGGCGCCTAGTGGAAGAAATGGAAACCGTATCAATGCACGCACTCCATTTAGGTATTTCCCTCCTACTCAAGATAATTATAGTGGAGCTGGTGATGCAACTGGTTCTGATCAGCTAATCACCATACTGGGACAACTTACTCAGGTTATGAATAATAACCTTACCCGTATGGAGCACCCTGATCCACAGCGTGGAGGATCAATGTTAGATCGATTCATGAGGAAACAACCACAAACGTTCAATGGGAGTACAAATCCCTTAGTAGCCGAGCAATGGATATTTTCCCTAGAGAAAATATTTCAGGCTTTGGGGAGTAATGAAAGGGAAAAAGTTATCATGGCAGTTTACTGCCTCACTGGAGATGCTGATCAATGGTGGTCATTGATTCAAAACATGAAGGAATATGATGAAGTATCAAATATGGAATGGAGGGAGTTCAAAGATCTGTTTTTAGAAAAATACTTTCCTCGCGACCATCAAGCAGATATGGAAAGGCAATTTCTAAGTCTGAGACAGAAGGAGGATGAGAATGTCACAAAGTATGAGGCTAACTTTACAAGGTTAGAAAGGTATGCTGAAGATTATATACGTAACCCAAGAAGTAATATTGATCGTTTCTTTGATGGGTTAAAACCATTTCTCCGTAGAGCATTAGTCTCACAATCCTTTTCATCGTACGAAGACATTGTCTCATGTGCTATCAAGACCGAAAAGGAATTCTCTAAGTCTTATGACTTTAAAGCAAAGCAAGAGAAGAAGAGGCCTGCTGATCAATCTGGGAATGCAAATAAGGGGAAGAAAGGAAAGGTTGAATATCCATCCTGTGGTAAATGTGGGAAGAAACACCCCGGTACTTGCTTGAAGGGAATGGGAGTCTGTTACAAGTGTGGTGAAAAAGGCCACCAAGCTCGTGATTACAAAGTGAAGAAGGAAGCCACCAACGTTCAGTGCTACAATTACAGGGAGATGGGACATTATGCAAATGAATGTCCTAAGCGTCAGGAGAAATTACCTCAGAAAAGGCCAAGGGATCAAGGCCAGGCTTATGCTATCACTACTGCTGAGGTAGAAGCTCCGAAAGACATGGTGGCAGGTAATTTAATGGTTTCCTCAAGTTTAGAAAATGCATTATTTGATTCAGGATCATCGCATTGTTTCATATCTTACCAGTTTGCTAAGAAAATTAGATATTTCCAATTTGATTTAACAAGGGAGTTGTCAGTTAAAACTCCTAATGGAAGTATCATTGCAACAAAGTTTTGTGAATCAGTCCCCATTAGAGCACATAAATGTTCGTTATCTGCTGATCTCATCGTCATACCTATGATTGAGTTTGATATAATCCTCGGTATGGACTGGCTTTCGGACTATGATGCGAAGATTTATTGTAAGAAGAAATAGGTTACGATTCTTGATGATAATGATAATGAACACCTTATCTTTAGAGCAGAATCATCACCACCTAATTCTTATTTAGATCCACCCTCAATAGCTCAACTAAATTCAATTATTGGGGAGGAAGAGAATGAAATAACTGTGGGTGAGGAAAGGAATGTTCAAGTAGAGGATGTACCTATTGTGAAATAATTTGTAGATGTATTTCCGGAAGATTTACCTGGACATCCTCCAGAACGAGAAGTTGAGTTTTCCATTGATTTAATTCCTGGATCAAGGCCTATATTAAAGACCCCTTATATAATGGCCACTGTAGAGTTAGTCGAACTAAAGAAACAACTAGAGGAGTTGACTAATAAAGGATTTATTCTCCCTAGTGTTTCTCCATGGGGAGCCCCTATTCTTTTTGTTAAAAAGAAAGATGGATCTATGAGGTTATGTATCGACTACAGGGAGATCAATGCTATAACGATAAAGAACAAGTATCCCCTACCTCGCATTGATGATTTATTTGACCAACTGCATGGAGCTCAATACTTTTCAAAGATTGACCTTCGATCTGGATACCATCAGTTGTGTGTGAAGAAGGAAGACATTCCGAAGACAGCATTTCGAACCAGGTATGTGCATTACGAGTTTACTGTAATGCCGTTTGGATTGACTAATGCACCCTCTGTATTCATGGATCTGATGAATAGAGTTTTCAAGGAGTATCTAGATGAATTTGTGGTGGTATTTATTGATGATATCTTAGTATACTCTAAAAGCTATGAAGATCATGAAAATCACTTGCGCATTATCTTGAAGACTCTGAGAAGACATGAATTATATGGGAAGTTTAGCAAGTGTGAATTCTGGATTCATGAGATTTCTTTTCTTGGCCATATTTTCTCTAAAGATGGAATCACTGTTGATCCTTCTAAGACCAAGGCAATCCAAGAATGGCCATCACCTACGATTATAACTGAGGTACGTAGTTTTATTGGTTTGGCAGGTTATTATCGACGTTTCATCCAGAATTTTGCCCGATTGGCTAACCCATTAACGAAGCTCACACGCAAAGGGGTTAAATTTGTTTGGACAAAAGAGTGTGAAGAATGTTTCGAAGAACTAAAGAGAAGATTAGTCAATTATCCTATATTGACTCTACAATCTGGGAATGATGGGTTCGTTATTTATAGTGATGCATCGAAGAAAGGACTTGGTTGTGTCCTTATGCAGAATGATAGGGTTATTGCCTATGCATCACGACAATTGAAAATTCATGAACAAAACTATCCTACTCATGATCTCGAGTTAGCAGATGTAATCTTTGCTTTGAAGATATAGAGGCACTACCTCTATGGTGAAAAATGTGAGATTTATACTGATCACAAGAGTTTGAAGTATATTTTCTCACAAAAAGAACTCAACATGAGGCAAAGGAGATGGCTTGAATTACTCAAGGATTATGATTGCATGATACACTACCACCCGGGGAAAGCAAACAAGGTGGCAGATGCTTTGAGTAGAAAAGACCATGGAGTTTTGAACAATATGAGAATTGAAAGGGATCCAATTTTCATGGATCTAGTGAAGATGGACATGGGAATAACCAGGGAAGGCGAAATATCAATTCTTTTTCAAATGGTTTCCAAACCATCTTTACTAGAAAGGATTAAGAGTTCTCAGACCGATGATGAAGAATTTCAAAAGAAGATTAAAGCTGTGAATGATGGGAGATTGAGAGACTTTGTATATGAAGATGGAATTTTGGAATTCGGGAAGAGACTTTGTGTTCCCGATATACCTGATCTAAAAAGGGAATTGCTGGATGATGCTCATAGTTCCAATTTCTCTATACACCCTGGGAGCACCAAAATGTATAGAGATTTGAAGGAACATTTTTGGTGGGACAACATGAAGAGGGAGATTGCTGATTTTGTGTCAAGATGTATGGTTTGTCAGCAAGTGAAAGCTGGAAGGCAACAACCTGGAGGAGTCATGAAACCTCTTCCCATACCGGAGTGGAAATGGGACAATATTACGATGGACATTGTCATGGGGCTACCAAAGACTCCTAGGAGGAACAATGCAATATGGGTTATTGTTGATCATCTTACCAAGTCAGCACATTTTCTTGCTATAAGAGAAGATCTACCCCTGGAACGTCTAGCAAGACTATATATTAATGAAGTTGTGAGACTTCATGGAGTACCCCTATCGATTGTTTCTAATCGTGATCCCCGTTTTACTTCAAGATTCTAGAAAAGTCTTCAGAAATCCCTGGATACTGAACTTCATTTGAGCACTGCTTACCACCCTCAGACAGATGGACAATCAGAACGGACTATTCAAACCTTAGAAGACATGTTGAGATCTTGCTCACTTGACTTTCAGGGTATGTGGGATCAATATTTACCACTGGTAGAATTTTCCTATAACAATAGCTTCCATTCGAGTATTCAGATGGCACCATATGAAGTGTTATATGGGAAGAGATGTCGTACACCAACCTGTTGGGATGACCTTGGTGAAAGAAAACTTTTAGGTCCAGAACTAGTGGAGAAAACGATGGAAAAGGTGAAGGTAATCCAAAATCACATCAAAGCAGCTCAAAGTAGGCAGAAGAGCTATGCCGATAATCGAAGGAAGGATTTGGAATTTCAAGTCGGTGATCATGTTTTCCTGAAGGTATCTCCATGGAAGGGAGTCATACGTTTTGGTAAGAAAGGTAAATTGAGTCCCAAGTACATCAGACCCTTCGAAATTCTAGAATGAATTGGGGCTGTGGCTTACCGATTGGCAATGCCGCCAAATCTCTCCAAAGTTCATGATGTGTTCCACGTATCTCTGTTGAGGAAATACATGCCTGAACCAATGCATGTACTCACCTATGAGGAATTAGAACTGGAACCCGATATGTCTTATTGCGAAGAGCCCGTAAGGATTCTTGATACGAGAGAACAAGTGCTGAGAAACCGGACGAAGCGTCTGGTAAAAGTTTTGTGGAGAAACCACAAGATGGAAGAGGCAACGTGGGAACCCGAGGAACTTATGATGAAGAACCACCCGAGTCTTTTCATGCGGTAGTATTCTAGGAATTTCAAGGACGAAATTATTTGAAGGAGGGGAGAATGTAACACCCCAAGCTTCTATGGTACGCTTCTCTCTGAATAATGTGATAGTGTGTGTTGTATGCAACACCGAGTTCTAACACACCATAACCAATCAAACTAGCTGTTATGAATAGTAATACCTACCTTTTGAAATTATATATATATTTTATATTTTAAAATGGACTTCATTTTTGGATTCGGAATATTGAATTTAGCCTAAAGTGAAATTTTGGTACTTTTCGGATAACTTTCATATTTTGATGAATAGTGAAAATTACTAAATTTTAATTAAAAACAACTTTTTTAATCAAAATAATAAATAGTGATAAATTATGAATTTGAGTGGTTTTAAAGTATATTTAGAATATATTTTTACCATTTAATATAATGTTTGTCATTGGACACAAATTTACAATTAAACCGAACATAAACAAGTGTCAATCTTTTGATAGTTATTATCTCTTAAAAACACGCTTTTTGTTTTAACAGCGGGAATTAATTTTAAATTAATTTCTGTAACTTAGGTGTTTTGAATTTAGAAAAATGGATTCCATATTTGGAATCAGGATGTCCAAATTTTGTAAATAGGTAACTTTTATTTTTAGACATTTTGAATAATTACTGCGGTAAATATTTTATTTACCATGGTTAAGGGTAAATCTGGTAAATAAGGGTTAAAAAATAATATTATAATAATACTAAATTACCCTAAAACATGTACTAGACTTATTGGTTGATAAATGTTCGACCATAGGCATCTTTGGGTCGATTTGGGACCCCATGGTGCCACTTGTAGGTGATAGGGACATTTTATTTTAATTAGGTTAAAATGAATACAAAAATGACACAAGCATATATCCTTTAGAAAAACAATTTTTACATTGGGTTATATATGTTGGATTTTAGATTATAAATATTCATTAGAAAGATAAAACGATTTCCTACATAATGATATTTTATTTATAATTTTTAGACATTAAATAAGTTAATTTATTTATGACACAATGATGAAGAAGTAATTACGATAATAGTGAAAAATTAAAATAATTGATATTATAAATACCCAAATAAATATAATATGAAACTTTTAATGAATTAAAATAATTTTATAGGATACTATGATATATTAGTATTGAGTTAATTGAATTTTTTCGAAGTAATAAATCTTTTATGAGTTTCACAAAAATCAACTATTGAATAGTGTCAAAATTGACATAAAAGAGTTTTTAAAACAAATATTATATTATTAATTGATATTAAATTCCTAAAAATCTAATATTCGGCCAAGATACTTATATAATGATCGTTTAATCATTAATGAA
Source organism: Viscum album (assembly GCA_963277665.1). Lineage (NCBI taxonomy): Eukaryota > Viridiplantae > Streptophyta > Magnoliopsida > Santalales > Viscaceae > Viscum > Viscum album. Next base: position 477,372,786 of record OY728130.1, on the reverse strand, counting down.
CCACTTGGGGGTCTCTTTGATGTATATAGTAAGTTTATTAACCATATTATATACAAATACAAAGAGACATTGTAAAAGTGAAACTAATTAACTTAGAGTTAATACTTAAAGATAAGGTTAATATAAGTACCCAAACCTGTCTAAATTCTATTATTTGAGTTTTTTTCGACCCATCCCCACCTTAACCTTTTAATAATCAACTTTGGAGCCATTGGAAACCGAATATGAATTTATTATAAACTAATATCTCTAGCTTTTCCTAAGGTGCCCCTTACCCCTCTTATAAAAGGGAACTCCTTCTTATAATTTCTTCACACCTTCAAAGCCTTTTGGTTCGACCAACCTCTGACCAAATAATCTCCCAACTTCCCTCACTACAACCTAGAGGCCTTATTTTGATCATAAATCCAACTTAAGGAGCCCTTTTGATCAAATCAAAAGGAAGAAACCGAAGAAGAGGTAATGATTTCACCACCCTTTTCCAAGTTCCTTTCTTCTTCCACTTCTTCTTACTTTGTTGTTACCATTATAAAATAATAACTCCAGTATCATATATATACTGTGATGTTATTATAAATATGGTACAACCATATTCATTATTCTATACACCCTTTGAATAACATGTCACCATACGTGCGTACGTACGACTTACCGTCTCCACGTCGTGGTGTAATTGTTATTCAATATATTATTATTTGGATGGGTATAATAATGATGTGTAACTCATGTAAATAATAAATATAACAAGTTAATGATTCTGTATATATGATATAACATACATTTATATATTATTTTAATATCAAAAGAATGATATTGTCGCTCGTGCGTACGTACGGACTACCGTCTCCACGAACGCGATGAGATTCATTCTCCATCGTATCCATTAAAGTATAATTATCATTTGATGATTTAAAAATGATGTTTAAGGACTTGATATCATTATGTATATTAAAAATATACAACCTATCCATGAAAAACATGTCTTACGTAACAAAACATATAAAAGAAAACAAGTTAGTTAACACCCGAAACAACGATAATACTAAGATATTGTTATCAAATCAATATTAAAAGATCATATATGATATCATATTAATATATATGATTCTTGTATAATTTAATAACAATTATATCACCATTATACAGGAGGTTAACCTACCCCAACCAAGGAAAAGTACAAGGTAAGGGTTATTTCACAATCTCTTCATTATCCGAGGTTGTTTATATATAATAATCTGCTGGGATCTCTTTATCATCCACATCCATGTTTTCTTAAAAATGTATCTCAATTTTTTTTTATTATTTACAAGAATATGGGTTAAAGTCATTTATACCCTTGTTTGACTTTTTATAAGAGGAATCTTTCCGTCGTTTTCAAAACAAGGTCCTTTTTAACCTTTTCGACAGAATTAAGGTAAAAATGTTTTTTTAACTTATACGGTGGGTGCGGTTATTTTCCGCCATTATAAAATTTTCAAAGCTTTCCTTACAAGCTTATAAGAATATTTTTAAAGAAAATGTTTTATTTTATATGGCTCTTAAATGATTTCAAAAATAGAAAGAGATATTTCTCTAAAAAGAGTTTTGATTTCATCTATGTCAACATACTTTGACAGATTTTACGCTTATTTGAAGTTGATTTATTATGATAAAAAACTTCTATATTGTATTGAAGGTTTTGTGATATGTTTGACTGTGGATGTGCTATTTTTATACCATTCATAGTTTATGGTGAAATTATTGACATTTCGTATGCTAGTTATAATACGAATGTTTATGTTATGTTTAAACCTTTTCATATGGGAATGCATTGGACTTAATATGTGACGGGTGGAGCCCGCTATAGCTCCTCGATGCATCGGTAGGTCTCATGAGACAAACTAGTGTCTTGGCACAATGCCTTGACAAAATCTTATTTGTAGTCTTGGCACGAGGCCTTGGCTATGTGGTTATGATAGTCTGGCATTATGCATTCCATTATTATGAAAGTGGTTATTGATTTTGCATGTGATTATTCGATTAGTAGAATATCCATGTGAATAGGTAAATGGAATTATTTCATTTTATTTATGTCATACTATGTTTAAAGTTCAATATTGAAAGGCTTTTGTTTTAGTTATACATTGCCTTAAATGTTTATTCTTATTTATGAAAGTTTCCGCTATATTGTTATCCTTACTGGGAATTTGAGATCACCCCTTTTCTATGTTTTATTTTTCCCAGGATGTGAAGAAGTAAGTTATGAATGACCTGCAGGGATAATATGAGGGGATAATAGTGTGGACTGTGGAGGCATTATGTTGTTGTAGTATTTTTTCATTTTATGGTGTAATGTAAAACTTATGAATATATCTAGTGTTTCCAAGGCTACTAAACCAATTGGTATTTCGAGATTTGATCTTTCTTGTGATCATGCCAATGTTATGTAACAATGCACCGACTCTGGGTAACTAGGGTCGGGGCGTTACACTGGTAGTACGTGACTACTGTTCTTGTATCCTATGTGGGTCCAGCAGTATTTGACTCTGTACTTGTATCCTAGGTGGGTCTGACAGAGTAGCTGGTCTTGTATCCTTTGTGGGTCAGACAGCTTAGCTAGCCTTGTATCCTACGTGGGTTCGACAACTTAGATAAATCAGTGGCTACATCTGATCATCTCTATCATCTTAAAAAGAAGTATGCCTGTGTGAGCTGAGTCTTGACATTCAAACATTATATTCGATATTATTGACTTGCTATCCTAAGTGGATTGGGTTGTCGTATCCTATGTGGATTGGTTATGCTATCCTGTGTGGACTAGATCAAACTTGGGCTCGGATGTTGGAGATGAACTGGAATTGATGGCTTAGGTATATGTATGGGCATATACCTTGGTAGTGTTGGTTGTTATTTCATGATTGTATCTTTCCTTTGTGGATTATCCTTTGTGGATTATGGGAGACCTTTGGGGGTCTCAGGGTCCCTACTGAGTAGCGTATACTCACCCCTGCACGGGATATGCCCGCACTACATTGTGTTGGATGCAGACGACAGACAACGCTGATCGTGGTTGAGGCTTGTGGAGCAAGTCGGTACCTGGAGGTGGACCACTAGGCGGGACGTACACAGAGCAGACGGCTGGACCTGAGGAGCTGAGGAGGCTATATGTACCCACCCTTCAGGTGGGATTTATGGTGGATGGCTCGACGTTGCTGTTTTACTTTTCATTTGCTGTACTTTCTTTTCAGTTGTACTTTACTTCAGTTGGGTTTGTATTCTGGCCCATTTACTTTCCAACACTTACAGTTGTACCCATTTTACTTAGTGTTTACTTCAGCTTGCTTACTCTGTGGTGTTTTTTTACTTTATAAAGGCAATTCCTTCCCTTTTTATCGGGATTTATGCCTTTGCTGCTAGTCGCCAGCCCCTGGCCTATGAGAGGCGGGCTTGGGGTAGTCACGACATGGGTCCCGAGGATGGGTCGTGACATGAGGAATAAGGCTCATAAAATATTTATCCTAAGAGGAAGAAGAAAATAATATTGATAGGTAAGTATCACCCTCAATATGTTCACTAGAAATTTTAGATCTCTACTTATTCCTTTATTATTTTTATATGAACTCACATTTAGTGAATTAAAGGATAATAGTTGTTCATCATATAGAACACCTATTTACATAATGACGAATGGAGTGTACTCTTCAGGGGGAGTAACACTAAACCTAATGTATGATCATCCCACTTGAGTATCTTTCTTGATTGTGTCAAACTACTTTTCATGGGGGAGTGATATATCATGACAAATATGATATGAAAGGTGTAATACTTTATACATTTTAACTATTTTTATATGTTTGTTTGAGCTGAATATAAGTTATATCTTGATAAAATTATTTTCAAAGACCATGAAATGAATAATTTTAATAATATTGAGGATATTAACACATATCAATATTCTCTAGGGACAATTTTGATGCTTTGGTAACATCACTCTTGTTTTATACATCGGGTTAGCCCATGTAGACTTAGAGCTGACTTACTAAAATCCAATAAATTTGAGAACAAATGTGGGCCCATTCATTGATTTGAGTGGCCACCCCTTAAATATATATTCATATTTAATATCAATAAGGGTGATAATATAAGGAAAATAATCCATATATTAACTTGGTGAATTTTTTAGGGTATTGATAAAAAATACAAAGGGGAAAATTATTGAACCTAATGGGCTTTAATTGTATTTTTTACCAATAAAAGATAAATATATAGAAGATATTATAGAAAGAGAATGAATACCATGAAAAATATTATTTTTCATGATAATTTGTGGAGATATGAATATATTTGAGAATGGGTTGATATTAAATTTCATACTTATAATTATTATAACTTATTTTTGGGTAGGCCTTATACAAAATAATATACCAACCACACAAGCCAAAAGGGATAAATAAATCTACCTTACTGTGGGAGCAAGATCAACCACAAGGGAGAGCCAGCCTAAGCGGATCACATGGTGGCATAAGTGATATCACATGCATTAGTAAGAAGGTGTGAACATGAAGGTGCACATGAGAACATAGGTATGTTCATGGAGGTTCCTGACCCACTGTGCGGGGTAGAATGGTGGTGTGTGGTGGTGTGGTTCCGAGAGTGGACATCGATGTACTCGTATAGAGCCACTGAATAAAAAAAATGGATTATAAAGGATCCCTGAACCAAAGCGTGGATTGATGTGGAACATGTGTTGTGAAAAAATTATTCATACTCGATAAATGAAATATAAATAATGATAATCATATGATCCAATCTATTCAATCCGTTCAATCAGGTTGAGACATTGTCTTCGACCTCCATCCTTTTATTGAGGGTTTCTAATCATCCAAATTCAAGGTTGGAATTCCATTACAAGATCTGATCTCGATATAATTGTATACTTGATACCTTGAGAAGAATATGCACTAGAAATTTATGTAGAAAATACATAATGTACATGAAAAATTTCATTGAAAACATGAGCCACTACTAAATGATGATATCAACATGAAGATCATTCAAGGTAGTGTGGGAACATAAGTTGATGCATGATATCTTCATCACATACATGTGAGTACTTAATTATGAGGATAAAAACATTTCTCAAATACATTGAGATGTAAAAATATTTGGCATCACAAAATTCACATGAATCTTAAACCATTGAATGCTTAAGGGTTTAAAATATTGAAATATGCTGAGATTTTTGGATCTTTGATAATGCTCCTTGATGTTTATTATTTACTAGAGGAAAAGGTGGTGAAAATGATATAATGAGTTGATAATAAATACTTAAGAACTATGGTTGAGAGTGAAGTATGAATTTCAAATAACCTTGAGGATATCATTATCTAGAGTGAAATAGATCACCATGAATCTTTTGTTTCATGAAGAGTAAACCCATGCTTGGCATTGTTGTGAAAATTATAAGATTCCACATACATACTCTATCACACAAAGGTTCTTGAGATATTCTAAGAAGATCTATACTTTCACAAAGAATAACCTGTTCACATCACTTCATGAATAACATAAGATCCCACGATATACTTACATAGAGATTTTTTATGGATTAATGTATATAATTTATGTGAAGAAGAAAAGAAATATTCTATATATACATGAACTTATGATAAGTTTATTAAGACACTACTTACCCTTATACAAAGTGGATTGATAAAATACAATAACTAGTGCTTACCCTTATGTAAAGTGGATTGAGACACTTATTACAATTACTCAATGGAATTAATATTGAATGAATAAAGAAGATATCATGAACCTAGTTACATGATCAATAATCTGTTTAGGTTTGTGTAGGGAATATTTAAATACATTCATACATGAATGTATAATAAATTGAGTGAATAAAAATAGAATAAAGACTTTTAGAATCATATAAAAATAAAAAAGATAACTAAATGGATATGTTATAGGGTTTACAAAGTTGAGAAGTACATGGAATGTATCTTACATGCATGAAGTTCTCTTTTGACAATTGAGAATTCAAGAAGAAAGTATCATGGGTTGTGAAATATTATTCTTGAATAAAATAATACTTGAAGAAATTGTGTGCATATCTTTCACATATCTTAAGTGAAGACAAGACTTCATGATACATATGGAAGAATTTTCCAAGAATTGTTTTATTGAGGAAACTAATCATTTAAAAATGATCAAAATTATTGAGCAAGACCAACAAACTTGATCAGTGCCTATTAAAGGTACTTGAATTTGTACATGAGTAGAGAAGATCTAGTATGATCATAGAGTAATATCACCCTGAAGAAGAAATAAGATTTCCTACTATAGAATCAATACTTTAAAAATGAGAAGACTATGTGAATAACTATAAATATCCTATTATGGGATTCAAGAGTGTGAAGTCCAATGTGGACTATAGTAACACCATGTGAAGCAGTATAAAGATCCTCCCTTGTGACTCAAGAGTGTGAAGGATGGTGTGGAATCTAGTAACACTGCGTGAATCAATCTAAATATCCTCTTGTATAGAACCAGGAGTTATGATAAAATTTGAATCTATATCGATCACCATAATTGATAATAATATTATAATTAAGTTTCCATGTTGGAGGGGGGGGGGGTCTAACCAATATTGTAAGAAGTAGGTATTTGTACTGAACCACATAAATAATTTTTGTTCTGTTCCTTTTATTTTTTGAATCATTTGGGGTGTGGATGAGAGACATAGGAGAGTGGAATGAGGAATTAACCTAATAGAGTGGTTGAATTGATAGGGATCAATTTTTAAAAAGAAAAAGCGATAACTGATTCACCCCTCCCCTATTAGAGATCTCACACTGATCCAAGTTCTACACTCTAGCATTGGACAAAGCAAGTATGGTTGACCATGAGTGTCACGTTAGAATGTAGGGATCAATGATTATGATTATTTATGTTTTTAGTTATCTTATTTTTATTTTAAGAAAATCACATGAGTAAACCCTCCAATTATTGGTTATGTGTGTGGCCACATTGGCGGTTCATTGGATACTCAGATGAGGTGTGGCTTAGGGATGTAGTAGAGCCTTTTATCTTTTATTATTTTATTTATCTCAGTGGGTGATTAATATTTATGTTCTAGTACAACTGTGAGTGTGTATGAATATATTCTCCCTATTTCATTATTTATTATTGATGATTATTTTTTATTGATTCCAAATATATTGGTTTATTATTTTGGACATTTCTTATTTAATTTATATTATTGGGTACTCTGAAATGGGGGTATAGTCTCCACAAGGTAGCACCCCAGACTCCTTATATTAATTAGTAGCCTCTAGAGTGTAGGGAGTAACACCTGAGTCCATGTAGTGATTACTAGTCTGAATACTAGTTGAGTGTTATGGGTTAGTGAGATTTTTTATATCAGAGATTTTTTATCTTACTATTTTGGAAGATGGTAGAAAGGTGACATAGGAATGTGTCAGAGCTTCTAATGGATATTTTTCTAGTGAATCACGAAACAAATTTTATGGTATGAAGTCTAGGTTACCTAAGATATGGGATTTTTATTCATGGTTTATAATTTTATGGTTGTATAATTTCACCTAGTGTAATGGAATTGGGTTTTTGATTTACAACATATATGTTTTGTCTCTTGGATCATAGTGTCAAGATCTATCTTCATGAATTACATTTGGAATGTAGGATTCACATGAAACTCATGTACTACTTTTTATTAATATAATTGATGATATGGTACAACTATTTAAAGTATAAACAACAACTTATATGGAATTTTCCATATAATTTTTGGTGACATTTGACTCAACTGAACCACCATGTATTCTTTCTGACGACAGGTCATGTGGATCTTATGGAATAATTCTCATTAATTATGTCTATACAATCAATATACCTAAGGCATGTATAGTGACCCATAGGTGTGTTGATAGAGGCATTATATTCCTTAGTGATGAACCCATTTTGGATGTTTATTATACCAGTTCATTTGCTTAAAATGACAATAAAAAACCTATATGACATTTTCCTATATATATTATTGCTGGAATTTTACTTAACTGAACCATGCATCTATGTTATTCAAAAAACATCACCTAGGATGATGTTTTTATACATATATGTTGATGAAATAAAACATGATCCTTGAGGCTGTGGTTATCATATGTAGAGGTACAATGAGGATTAGTATGAGAATGTGATTCTCAAGGGGCTATCCCCATATGAAATTACAATTAATTCTTTAGTTTGCTAATGAATTAGTATTTTATTCTTAATATATATATATAGAAACCCTAAAGTGTTTGTTGTATAATGAATGTTGTCACGTGACTTTTTCAATGGGATAGAGTTTTATTGCTTGAAACTTGTAATTTATGTTAGATATGACCTATGGGTTAGTTGGGAGATCCTAGTACTTTGCAATATGTCCCAAGATATTTAATTAAGTGACCTTTGATCTGTGTTATATAGGGGTAACCCAAGATATGGGTTAGCCTAGGTATGTGGGTGACCTATATATTGAAAGCATGGTTATATTCTTTAGTTATAGGATTGGTACATAGAAGGAGATACTAATTAATGGATATAGGCATGGTGATTCCTTAGGATGTGTGATGAGAAACACATGAGGGGGTTTAGTATCAAGGTTTAATTTTTGAGGGCATGACCAGTAGAGTACACGACCCAAATGACTTTAGGTGTGACACCATATGAGATAGAAGATTGTGATCCTAGATGGAAAGATCTAATATAGATAAAATGAAGTATATTCATATAATTTTAAGACTATTCCCTAAGTGGTAAGTGATTATGTGATAGACCTTTCCATGAGTGAAATACAATGATTTAAAAGAGGAGCTCTGAGGGTGCTTATGCTGAGTTGGATTGACATGTCGCAAAGCATGGTCTATTTTTAGGCACGTGAGACTATGTATGATGAGATGTGAATTTTTGTGCTTTATTCAGGTTTGTGTGACCAGGTTGTACAAGGGTATTCACTATTAGGTTTTAATGATTTTGAGATGGTATACATGGTTTACATGCGATTTTGTTGAGTTGAGAATTAGTGATTGACCATAAATGGGATGAGGATTGATAGAATTGATAAAGTACTTATTGGAATATAATCCTAGTGTTTTAATGTGAAGGAGAATTGTTTCTTTTGTGATAATAATGATGTTTTGGATGGTGTGGTGTCATGATTTGACAATATTGATGAGTTTGGATTGGGAGGACCCTCACATTCATGACTGATGGAACCTATTGAGGTTATACTCAATCAATAGTATATGGGAATCCATATTGTGGAGAGTTCACCATTATCCAAAGAGGGTGTGACCCTTGTTTTATATGGAAATTCAATGATAATTTTGGATGTTGTTCATGGTGATTCAATAATGGTTGGAATTTGATGTTTATGTTGGTGTTCAGATATGAGAGGGATGGACATGTCTAATACTCACATGTGGTGATTGAAAAATAATAGACCACAGAGGTATGGACCTAAAGTTATAAGAGTCATGGGTGTGATGTGATTGGTATTTGAATGGTTAATATGGAACTAGGATTCCCATCATATGATGAATCTGATTTTCTATGGTTCCTCAATGAATACCATATTTGAGGATCATATTGGGTATTGGATAGATTCCATGCATTGGCACCATGCTTGGGATTATTTTTATGAGATCCGAGAATGAGTTGGGTAAAAGAATCATTATTTCCCAGGAGTGGATTACAATGTAGATTTTGTCTAATTAAGGATTCAACCATATAATTTCACTAAATTTTGGGTTTTTAATTATATGTGGGTGATTAAATAATCTCACAATTCATTTGAGGAGTTTGGCATCATGTTTGGGTGGTGAGATAACACATCAATGGGTGTGACTGAGAATTTTTGCGAATCGTTGGATAGAGAAGGATTGATATGCATTTTTATATAATATTGGGTGCAGTGAGATAGATTACACATCAAATGGTTCATTAGACCATTGGAAATGTATTTCCTAGGAAAATACAATGGTGGGGTGCACCATGGCTCAAAATAAGACCTTACAAGCTAAGAATTATTATGGGAAGAACCATAGGCTCAAAAGTGAACTGATTTATGACACCATATTTTTTCAGAGTAGAAAGGAATGGGAAAGAATATTCTTTATGTTTTGGTTATTATTATGAGTGGATGATCTTTCTATGATGAATTGTGCACCTTGTGTTTGGAGTTTTACAATAGAAGTATATTTTTCATTCCAGAGTAGAACAAAATGAGTTAATTATGAATCGAAGACCAAGATTGGATGAGTTGATGTTTGAAAGGAAAATGAGGTTTCTCAGGGATGAGAGGTGTTATGGTGAGTAATTTTTAATACCATATGTATGAAGAGTAATAAAATTCAAAATATATTTAAAATTTTGATTTTATATAGCATGGTTTGTTTTAAAATTCAAGATTCAGAATATAATTATAGGAGTTGAAACATATTTAAAGGATTATTCTGGTTGGATATAGGTTTATGAGGTACCTCAGGTGCTTGTTAAAGTATTATAAGATTCAAACATAAGTTGTATTTTTGGAAGGGTTTTTATCCTGGTGCATGATTTGGGTCAAATGGTTTAGGAAACATTATGTGGTCACCCTCACATTAGAAGTGTTATAATTCATTTTTTTCACACATGGTTAGTTCACACACTTATAAAATAGTTAAGGGTATACCATGCATATTTCAAATAAAACCATGTGAGGTGGTTGGAATCATGGGAATGGTACACGGTTGGGACATAGTTATAAAGAAATCATAAAAAGCCTACAATTTGTGTTCAGTTACATTCTACATGGTTGATGTACGGTTTGGTAAACTATGTGGTTAAGCCATGTGAGGTGTGTGGCCTTAGATAGCGAGGTCTACATAGTTGGTAGATATTTTGGAAAACTATGAAGCTACCCATAATTTATTAAAAACAGGAAAAAAACTATTTCCCCTTTGAATTTTTAAGAACCACTCCCTTACATTCCTCCCTCCATTGTGTGTGTCCAGGGGCCTCCTCTACCCCTATTCTTCTTCAATTTACCTTTGAATGGGGGTGTTTTCTTAGTGTGATTATTTGGTATTTTGAGGTGATATCTCTATACTTCTACCTCATTTACCCATTACTTTAATTCTCATTGATTTGGGTGACCCAATTTAGTGTTTTGGTGATGATTTTAACCAAATCATGGTGAAAATCAAAAGAGATAATCACTACTAGAAATTCAGGATATATCCACGGACCTATAGCCATGGTTCTATCGGTCCATGGCTATAGATTGTTTATAGACACGGTTTAATAGGATGATCGTGGCTATTTGTTAGAAAGACTTCCTCAAACCCTCCCATTCTCTGACAAACCCCTCATGCCCTCGCGATTCCTCCTCCACCATGATCACCTTCTTGTCGCGCCCTCATCCTTGCCACGACCTCCTCCTTGCCGCGCCCTCCTCCTCCTCGACTCCTCCTCGCCGCACCCTCTTCATCACCGCGACCCTCCTTCCCGACGCCTCCTCGTCGCGCCCTCCTCATCGCTGGGACCCTCCTCCCCGATGCTTCCTCACCGCTACCCTCCTCCTCGATGCCGCTCTTCCAACGCCTCCTCTCCGCGACCCTCCTCCTCACTGCGACCCTCCTCCCTGATGCCTCCTCCCCGACGCCTCTCTTCCGATGCCAAGGTCAACACCCCCATCACCCTCCCTGACACCTTTTCACCAGCAACCCTAAAAACCCTCGACCCCTCCTCACCGTGACCCTCCTCACCCCGACCCTCCTCCAGTGAAGCTGCTCTGAGATGCCTCTCCTCCTCCATTCCCGACGGTTCTCCCCCACAACCCTCAACACCCGAGGTAATCCCCTGTCTCTTCCTTCATCCCCATCCACCATTCTTGTTGAAGTTTTTAATCCTTAAGTATTTTTAATATTATTCTGCACTTACTCCCATTTCCACACTGATATGCACTGCTATAACCCCTCAATTTACCACACAGTAACCACTAATTTGGAACTTGACCGCATCAAACTCCTATAATGTGATCGGTGTAGATTTTTGAAAATGATCTTCTCCTTAGAGTCTCCAACTTCAGTGGGCTGTGTGTGAGGTTCTATAAAAAAGAACACAAAACCAACATGAATTGTCAGTCTTAAGTTATAAACTGGATAACAGTGACTTTGTATATTTTTATACAGCAGTTGTGAAGAATCGGAATTGCAGGAGGAGGAAGACAGAGAACAGGGGAAGAAGAGAGTGAGAAGAACATTCAAGGAGTCTATATTTTCTCTTTTCTATAGATTTTACCTCTTTTAAATTATACCTTTGATATTAGTTTTCAATTTGATCATTATCTGTATTGTTTTATTTTGGCTTCTTGTTATCTTTTACTCAGTGTCTGCTAATTTTCACCTTGAACACATATATTTGGAAATATGAATATACATTCTATATTACCACTATTAACATCTTCAAATTTACTATATTTTTTATCCTTAATTATTCATCACATGAATCAACTAAATTTGTGAATTTTATACCTTGTAATTAACCCGTTAGATTCTTGAGATAATATATTGTAATTATATAGTGGAAACACCAATAATAACTCATGGAAAGTGATAATAGACCATCATAATTTTTTTTCAAAGCTTTAATGACATTCTTAATGTAGTTGATAAATTCTATGGTGCTTTCTATTTTCTTTCCATGGATTATGAGTGTTCTAGATCATTATCCCCACATAATTCTTTCCTTCAAGAAAAAAGGTTCATTCCCACCCCACCATTACTTTTAGAGAGGGATCTACAATATCATGATTAGGGACCATAACATATGATGCTTTTATGGAATTTTTATGTGTTAAATTGATGTGTCAATTAAATTACATGATTTTATCCTATGTATCTTAAATTGGAATCCTTCCATAATTTTCATTATTTTCCACTTTATTCTTCATAATTAAAATGAATATCTAGAGTTTTGAATTTTTATATCAAAGAAACTATCATCAGTTTACCCATTTTAAAATTTATTCTTTTAATTATTTTAATTTTTTATAGCCCACAAATTATTCCCTATTTCAACCTCAAACTTTTCCAAAATGTCCATGAAGTTTTATTGAGAAATACAACTCACTATTTTACTAGAGCTTGTATTATTTCTTAATTTATCTATGGGACTTACATGTTGTCTTCACCATCGATATATGGAATAATTAGAGGTATTTAGATAATATTAATTTTAAAAATCTATTGATTGGTTTTAATTTGATAAATCTTATTCATATTAAATTCATTATTCCGTTGGACAGTGACTAAAATGTTAATGATTTAATAAATTATTTTATTAGAGAAAGTAGCATGGAGAGCTCACAAATAGTAACATACATTTTTTTGAGTCACTTAGTTTAAAGGAAGTTGTACTATTTTTTCATTAGTTGCGAGAAATAGGTAATGACCAAAGAAGGCGAGACCAAATTTTAAAAACTTGTAAAATAACTATTCCATGATTTTGTATTTTTCATCATTAATGTAAAATAATTTCTCTGAATTCATTAACATTAGGGTGGAATTTTTTTATGAACTGACTCACTAGGGCCCACTTGGATAGTGGTAAGCTGAGTGTGACACCACAAGCCCACCTATAATTGGTTAGGGGTTAGTGACCATCCCTGAGTAGGCATAACACACACAAGGTTGTCCTTATCCTATGATACCAGTACACATGAAAAGAATAAAGGGGAAAATAAAATCCTACAAAAACAGATAAAAAAGACTAACTTGTTATAAGGGATGGGACTACTGACATATGCCATAACCTAGTATGAACCATGATCTATCTGGATCAATATCTTATATCTACTCTTGGTCCTCCTAGGATTCCTTCAAAAGGAATATTGTCTACATAAGACATGAAAAATATGGGTAGATCCCAGGCAGTGTTTAGTATAACAATTCTCAATAGGACACTCCAAAATCACTAAAAATGGGCATTTGGAGAGTAGTTATCTCATCATCACATAGACACATCATTAAAAATATGAGATTTCGAAATATGAACAATAAACTAGATATAATCATAACATAAAACATTCCTCAATGGAATATTAACCATTATTTTATCCATAATATTCTACTCAAAGATACAATTTAATACTCTTCTAGTTTCACTCACAACATGATCTATGCTTTCACTGATGGTGCATTCCCAAGAGGTCATGCTCATCAGACCTCACCAAAGATGTACTCAATGTAACTCCGAAGATCTCGATACATAGATAGGGGATCTCTCCAAGGGAATCTAGGGTATACCATACCATACCTAGAATATCCCACTAAGTATGGGATTGTACACATAGATAAGTTGGTAATAATGATTCCACAAAACCCACCTAGGGAAATAAAAACAATTATAGAGGATCACACCCCGGGTCACACAGAGGGATTCCCAAAAACTATCTGGAACTAATCCCACAGAGGAGATCACATTCCTATTGTTAGGTTGTAATACCAAAATTTACCCTTAGGGGGATGACCAAGGGGAACACACACAAGTTAAGATAGTCCATTGTTGTATCTCATCTTCATATAAATAATCTTTATTCCAATTATATAATCTTAATATTCTAACAATAATGTAGAAATATATTATTTCTTATAGTTATTATTCTCATCTTCTTACCATTGTAATTATCAGCCAATTCTTTAATATTAATGATTGGTATATGATATGGTTTATATTTTCAAAATGTCTCCATATTTCAATAAATCTTTGTAGATTTAATAAAAAACATCACAACTCGTTATGAATTAACCCAAACACTTTTGGGAATTGATTATTATTATCTCTTATATTTCATATAAACTCTTTTTACTATAATCAATCCTCATTCTTGGAACTTATGTATGACTATTCTTGAATTTTTATAATTTAAAACATTTATGAATTCCCTCAACCATAATTTTAATATATTTGTTATTATTTTTTTATTAACTTGTTATTGATGATTACTTAATATCTTATGAAAGAATACATATAATGTTAAGTAATTTTCTAGATTATTTATTTAATGTATGTTTATCTACCTCAGAATGGATAGATACTGGATGTACAACATTGATCGGATCACTGATGAATTTCAGAAGGAGTTACAATATTTTTTGGACTTTTCATTCACTAATGATTCATATGGCAGATTGATTCGATGCCCATGTTTTAATTGTGTTGGAAGACCTTGGTTAACTTGTGAGGAAGTGAGTTACCATATCACTAAAAGTGGTTTCTAAAAAAATTATCATGTGTGGTGTCATAATGGAGAAAAATCTCAAGTGTTAAATGACATCGATTCAGTGGAAAATGTTGGTATGAAAAATCTGATTTCTGATCGGTTTCCTTTTGTTTCTGAAGATAGCTCCTCATGTAGACTAGTGCAAGAGGAAATGAATACTAGAACACAATTCTCATCTATTAATCAGGATGATGATGTTGAGAGTGTTAGAAAGCTGATGGAAGATGAAAATACCCCATTATATCAAGCATGTGAAAAAATGAGAAAACTTGAGTTTTTAATGCGATTATCTCATGGGAAAACAATGTATGGATTTAGTAATACTGCGGTCGACTATCTCCTTACATTTATTAAGGATTTACTGCCTGATGATGCATGTATTCCAGAAAATGATTACATGGCATCAAATTTGGTTGACAAATTTGGATTTTCATCCAGTAATATTCATTCTTGTCTCAAAGACTGTTGTTTGTTCTGGAAGGAGAATACAGACTTGAGTCAGTGCAAACAGTGTGGTACATCAAGGTGGAAGACTAATAAAGACAGATCTCAATCTTGCATGCCACAGAAAGTGATGTGTCACTTCCCTTTAATTCCCAGGCTTCAAAATTTTTTTATGTCAGAACAAATGGAAAAGAATATGAGATGGCATGCAGATGATACAAATAAGGACAATGATGAAATAGTGAATCCTGAAGATGGGTTGTCTTGGAATAAATTTGATAGGTTACATCCTAATTTTGAAGCCGACCCACGAAATGTTAGATTGGGATTATCCTTTGATGGTTTCAACCCATTTCTCCAAATGCATACTGCACATAGTACTTGGCATGTTTTCATTCACATTTATAATTTTCCTTCAGGGATGTGTATGAAGAATCCATTCACTATCCTGAGTATATTGATATCTGGACCCAGTGATCCTAGAAATGATATTGATATATACTTGCATCCATTAATAGAGGTGTTAAATGAGCTTTAGATTTTTGGTGCACAAGCATATGATGCATTCAGAAAGGAGTAATTTATGTTTCATGTAGCTTTATTATGGATGATAAATGATTTCCCCGCCTACGGAATGATGTATGGTTGGATTACTAAAGAGAAATTATCCTATCCTATTTGTATGAAAAATACACGTTTTCGAAGATTAAAGTTTCGAAGAACTTTCAGCTTAATAGGGCATCGACGTTTTCTACCAATGGATCATCCATACAGGAAAAATCGGAGACAGTTAGATAATGCCATCGAGACAAATGAGACACCTCAACGAATGTCAGGGACTGATATTGTTAAAGACCTTGATGATTTGAATTATGTTCTTGGCAAAATTCAATCAAATATCAGAAAGCGAAAGTATGATAATTTGAATTCCAATAGCAATTGGAGAAAGAAAAGTATATTCTTTGAGTTGCCGTATTGGTCATTGAATTTATTACATCATTGTTTGGATGTAATTCATATTGAGAAAAACATTTGTGAGATGTTACTTGATACTATTTTAAATGTCAAAGGAAAAACAAAAGACGATTTGCGGTGTCGTCATGATTTGATGGATTGGGGTATAAGAGCAAGACTTTATCCTGAGTTAATTAGTCAAAATAAGTGGAAAGTCCCTATTTCCTGTTATTCGATGACAAATGTGGAGAAAAAACAATTTCTTCAGGTCTTGGAAAGTTTGAAGGTTCCGAATGGTTATTCAAGTAATATTTCGAAAAGGGTGAATACAGAAGATGTGAAACTCAAATATCTTAAAACCCATGATTACTATGTCTTTTTACATGAGTTGATTCCCATTTCCATTTGCCATTTACTTTCACATAATGTTAGAGTTGCAGTGATTAAGTTATGTCAATTTTATCGAGATCTTTGTGCCAAAATATTGAGCAGAAGTGTTGTTCCGAAATTGCAGAGAGATGCATCGATTATTCTTTGCGACTTGGAGAAAATTTTCCCACCATATTTTTTCACATGTTTGTTACATTTGACTGTGAATCTTCCCATGAAAGTTCTCTTTGGTGGTCCTATTTCGAGTCGGTGGATGTATCCTACCGAAAGAATGATGTTTACATTGAAATATTATGTGAGAAATAAATATCATCCTGAAGGCTCTATTGTGAAATGATATTTAGAACAAGAATACATGGATTTATGCTCATCATACTTGGATAATGTCACTACGAGGTCTAATCGACTAAGGAGAACTGAAGATGAGTGATATGATCCCATTGATCCTACATTTCCTTCACTGCCCCAAACAGGGGGGATATCTGGATCGTACTCGTTGTGTACTTTAAGCAGGGAAGAGTGGGAAATGGCACATCGCACAGTATTATTCAACTGTGGTGTGCTTGATGATTATATCAAGTAATTAAACTAATAAATATGTATTTTTTTCATTGTGTGGTTTCTTCATATCTTCTGACATTTTAATGCCTTCATATCTATAGAGAACATTTTGAAATTATAAAAAAGAGACATCGCTCTCTATCTATTAAGAGGAAGGAATTGTTGCACAAAAAAGAATTTTCTTCCTGGTTAAAGTCAAAGGTAATAGATTTCTTTTTATTCTTCTCATAACATAATCACATGTCTCTATTTAATATTCTATGTTGGTATGTTTTAGGTTTTAACTCTACCAATGATTTAAGTATCAGATGAAATAAAAGCATTTTCCTTTGGTCCAAATGATGTGGTATGTGATTGTAAGTCAATGGTTGTCAATGGATTTAAATTTGTTATAAATATTTGTGCCAAAAAAATGGAAACACAGCATGATGGTGTCACGATAAGTGCCACAATAGATTTTTATGCGAGTGCATCGGACAAGCAGCCTCGATCAGAAAATATATCATATTACGGTGTTGTTGAAAGAATCATTTTATTAGATTACTATGCGCATGGTCGTGTTGCAATGATGAAATGAAAGTGGTTTGATTCAATGACATGACTAGGAATTCATATTGATAACTGTGGATTTAGAGTGATTGATATGAACCTCCAGCTTTGTACCAATGAACCTTATATTCTTGCATCACAAGCTAAACAAGTGTTTTATGTAAGTGACCCATTACAACCACAATTTGGTGTTATTGTTGATGTTATTCCTAGACATATTTGTGACGAAGGCATGGATGAAAATTATTTTGTGGATGAAACTGTCAGTATTTATTAGAATGTTGCATTTGATGATACAGATGATGCAACTATTAGAACAGATTGTGAACCAAAAATTGTCACAGACCCCACATAGCGTTGACACATTTGTTAGTATTTACCTGATATTATCACAATATTTTATGTGTTTTTTTAACTTCCATACATGATATCAAAATAACTAGTATATTTTATACCATTATCGAATAAAAAATTATTAATAGCCTTACCAATTTATGTTTAAACACTTCTCTAGTAAATCTTGAACATAGAAAAGTCTTGATATTTTATCAATATAAATATCACACATGAAAATGTATCTCATTGTTTTATGATAAAATTGTATTATTTAACATTTTTCATTATTTCTATTTATTTTAGAATATTATTTTAAATTCCTAGGTCAAAATGTATGATTATGATGATACTAGAAGGAGTAGAAAAATATCGAGAAACGAACAATGTAGGTCTCCTCCCAGAAACAATGTAAGTAAAAATTATGTTCGAATATTATGGTCTTTCATATCATTTATCTTATTATCATTCTTTTTTATTTTATCATATATGTTATTTTAGGCTGAATCGTCGAGGAGACACTTGGATTATGCGATTGAGGATGATATTGTGGTGGGGGTACTGATTCTACAGGTCAGCCTACTACTACGCTGCTTGAGACACCAGGAGGCCGTCCTCCCATTATGCCACCTCCATATTATCCATACCCACCTTTTCCGTATCCCTTTTTTCCCGCACCCACATCAGATGGTAGTTATCAGACTCCCATTCCTCATTTTCCATTCCCACCATCCACTGTACAGGGTACTGTGGCCCCATATATCCCACCGCCATATCCATATCCATATCCACCCTCATCTGTACAGGGTTATCCATCAGGTTTTCTACCTCTATCAGTACACTTTGCATCTACTATACATAGTACTCCTGTATATATCTCACCTACCATGGAGGCTACCCCCCTCCAGACGCAGAACTTTAGGGGTCAGCAGATCCCCCATCTACTGGTATTTGTTTAAAAATTACTGTTACTGATTAATGATAAATTCATATATATTATTTTCTTTAATTTTTGGTTTCATGATTTGCTCCAGCCTCTACCAGACGACGAGGCCGCACAAAAATGCGCGAGGTTTGGAATTGACACACACAAATCATAGTTGATTACAATGAGGACAATGCTATAATTAATAAAAATGGCACGGAATGTAAAAGTTTTATGGGAACACTTGCTAGACACAACAATATCATTCCGGTTCAACCAATAAGTTGGAAGGCAGTTGGACAACAAATAAAGGACAATGCCTGGGAAAATATTTGTGTAAGTAATGTTAATCACCTTATATATATATATATATATATATATATAAATTTATAATATTTTCTTAACAAATATTTTGTCCATTGCAGCTTCGATATAATTTTCCTAATGGACAAAATGCAAAGGCTGCAAGGATAATGGATTTAGGTGAAATGTGGCAAGCCTATAAGTATGATTTATATCTTGGTTGGAAAAAGGGAGTTGGTACAGAGCTTGAAGAATTACCGGTGATTCAATATTGCCCAATATCACAATATAAAGAGATGATCATCTATTGGAAGGGTCCAACGTTTAAGGTGTTTGTTAAATTTATATATATATTCATTTATTTATTTGAAAACGATTTTAAATTACTTGTTTTATTTATGTTAATGAATTTATATAATTATTTTTTTATTGGAGAAATCAAATAGAAATAAATCAAACAAGAATGCAATGAAACACATTTATACTCTTGGACACACTTCATTACCAGATCATGAGCAGACGAAGGTAATTTAACATTTAAAATATTTAGCTTTATTTAGTGTATTTCATTTAACTTCCAATTTTGATTTATTTCATTGTTTTTTTCCAGAAAAAGGAATTTAATATCGAGGGTGACGTTCCTCGCTCAACTTTGTTTTGTACAAGCTAGAAAAAGAAAGATGGTACTGTGCCAAATAACGACACCGAGAAGGCGATTGTAAGTATATTTCAATTTCTTTGATTTTTACTGAATTTAATTCCTTATATTATTTTATCATTTTAATTTATGTTATATATCACTCAACAGAATTCTTTAGAGGCATTGTCAGAAAAAGAACCTGACAATTTGGCCCAAACGATCATCTACATCAGGTATTAGGAGATGAGTATCAGGGTAGAGTGTGTTGTTAACCTGGGAAGAAGATTATACCATCTCGATACTGGTCTACTAATGTTTCTTCGAGTACCGGTTCTGGTTTTTTTACAGTGGAACAAATGAATTCCACAATCAAAGAAGCAAGTCAAAAATCAGAACATGCGATAACTGCAAATATGATGAAATTTATGTCTGCCCTTTCTTCTACACTTCCACCAGAATCAGTTGAAACAGTTGATGCATTTTTGATGTCGATGCGTTCTGCTAATGTAGATTCTTCTGTCGAAGCCGGAGCCGGACCTTGTGCTGGACTCGGTGCTGGTGTCGGTTCGGATGCAGATGACGATGATGATGTTGGTGGTGTGAGAGGTGGTGATGGTGTTTCTGTAGGAGGTGTTGATGAGGGTTATCATGATTCTGATGATACTGATATTGAGATTCAATTTTGATGTAAATTTTATTTTTGGATTGGTAATGTATGACGAGTTCCTTAAGACATAGGATGGTGTGTTTCATGGCCATGTTCTTGAATGGGTTTCTTTTCCTGGTAAGGGATTCATGCTTGAGAATACAAGTTAGCATGTCGGTGATGGAAGATTGATTATCCGAGTGGTGACTACATAATCTATCAATGAAGATTATTTCATGACTCTACAGGCTCCTAAGATATATCCGATAAGAAAAACACCCTACAAGATTAGGAGTTTTTATAATTTCTTATTCAACTATATATGCAAGCATTTACACTACTACATATAACACATCACTACTTGGATCCCTGGTGCCTCATTCTGCACCATACTAATAAACTTTTTTAAGGTTGAGTCAATGTTGTTAGGCCCTAATAAGGTTACTGAATTGTTGTTCTGGTATGATTGTTTCATCTTTATGCCTTATCCCACACTAACTAGGCGAATTGTCAAAAATTGTTGGGGTTATTTTAATAAACATTCATACAAAATCTCTCTTCATGGTGGGGTTCTTATGGCTTGTGTAGATGATATGATTATTTTATATTCATATTCCCCTTACCATTTTTCCATCCATTTCATTTTCATTTAAATGGTTTCTCTCCTCCTGTCATCTAGTGTGTGGTGAGAAATACAACATAGGAGTATTCACCAATTTAGGATTATATTTTCACATGAGGACACAAATAATGAGATTATACTTATGCTTATTGGAACCCTTTTATTTCTATATTATTATTATTATCATGTATGGGTGGAAACACACCTGGGTGGAGTCCAGGATAGGCTGGTGCTTCTAATCATTTCATATTTTTGTCTAGATTTATTTTATTTATGATGTACATTATAATTATTTGATCTAATGTTTCATAGATCATTAATGATACCAATCCATTTCATAATAGAAATGAAAACCGAATTTTTTATTTGAATGCTTAAATCTCAATATATTTTTCTTGAGAAACCCTAATGAATTCTCACTGACAAGATATTCTATACTAATGTATATGCTACACTTTTCATGTGATAAGGATATGAATTTGGCTTTTTCTCAGGCCTCCCAGTTATATAATATATGACTTGGTAATTGTTTTCTCCTTTTCTATTTATGAATAATTGATATAGAATGGGGAATGAAAATTTCATGCCCATCATGAAGAGAATTATTTTTTTTCCCATGATTACCTTGTCATATTCTCAACCTAGTGGGCATGGTGTATTTTTTATTTAGATATTATAATGTCTTGAAAACATGACCATTCCTCTATTTTATTTCAAGGTCTTCTTGTTTAGAAAATATCCTCTAATCCATATTGAGGATTACATAAAAAAGGTTTATTTCTAGAACTAGGAAATGCCATTCCAGATTTATGATCATCTCCTTATATGACCCAATCACATAGGTTGGGGTCTCATATCTCATCTCATATCACCAATCTATTATTTAGGTTAGGTCTCTTATCATATCATGTACCACCACTATCTCATTCAAGACATGGCCTACATGAATACAGTAAGGGAGTATGGAATATATAGAGAAAACAACCATAAACCTAGCACATGGCCATCCAGTAATCCATACCTAGTTCCCCACTAGAGGATACCCCACTATAAAACTCATAATCAACTATTTTTTCCTTTATTAGACTTAGTACCCAGTGTACCTAGACATGGTAATTGATGGGTCTTAAAATTAAGTGGAATGGACTAGAAACTCTATAACTGCTACTTGATTACCCCATGAACCACCTGAACACCTAAATAGGACTAAAAACTCCTCAAGAGAAATCCCAACACTCAGATTATTTTTCTAAATACCACTTCTTGAAACTATCGCTACTTGGAGAATAAAAATTCAATTTCATTTGAATTCTCTAACTCATAATGATATAGGTAATTATAAACTCCCCAAGAAATGGATACACATCCTTGGAAAGTATTCTGGATTATCCAACAAATCAAGATTTATTAATCATAATGGAAATAACTACTTATTCCAAATTCAAGATTGGATTCCGGGAAATCATCCATCATCCTGATCTAGGGAAAAAGGTTTTTTCTGAAAAAACATCACGAATGATTCTTTATACACATATTTCATTAAGTGGTTGAAGTAGAATGAAATGTGGAGGGTGGGTAGGGGGTGCATGGGGTGGGGATGGTGGGTGTGGGGTGGGCAGGGGGGGTGGGAAGAGGAGGGGCCAGAGGGTGGGAAGGGGAGGGGAAGGGGGGGTGTGCAGGTGGGGGGGCAGGGGGTGTGTTGGTGGTAGGGGGAGGGGGTGTGCAGGTGGGGGACAGGGGGGTTGCTGGGGGGAGGGGTGTGCAGGTCGGGGGGGGGGGCAAGGGGCAGGGGGTTGTGCTGGGGGGAGGGGGAGGGGTGTGTGCAGGTGGGGGGGGGGGGGGCAGGGGGCAGGGAGAGAGGGTGTGCAGGTGGGGGGGGGGGGGGGTGTGCTGGGGGCAGGGGGGGGGTGTGTGTAGGTTGGGGGGGCAGGTGGGGGGGGGGGGGGTAGGGGAGGGGGCAGGGGGGTGTGTAGGTGGGGGGAAGGGGGCATGGAGAGGGGTTTTCTAGGGGGAGGGATGTTCAGGTGGGGGGGGGGGAGGGGGCAGGGGGGTGTGCAGGTGGTTTTTTTACAGATCGTTAGCCTCCTCTCATTTGAATTTGGTATGATTTATTGGTTTCAATTTATTGTCTTCTTTATTGTCAGATTTTCCTTGGTTATGGTTTAGTTGTTTTGACTTATTGAATATGTTATGGTTTATTTGATTTGTTATTTATTCTAATTATATACATTATATTTCTAATTTTTCAATTATTATGTATAGATATTTGTCAATGTGTCTGATGAACATTAGTACAAAGGTATAATGTGATTATCATTTATATTTTCTACTATTTTAACAGTCTCCATATTTAATCCACTTTTATTGCAATATTTTGTACCACTAATTTATGCATTCAATATATTCAATATATTCAATATTAATACAATGTTTCAATCCAGCATACAAAGAGATATGGTGGAGTAACACTAGATTTTTGAGAAATACACCATCGTGGAAGGTACAATGTGATTATCATTTAATAAACTGCAGCTTTTGTAACCTCACACACCCTTCTTTTCAAAATTAATTTTTTTTCTGTATAGATTTTGTTATATTTGATTAGTTTCCAAACTATCTCCATTATGTTTACATTCACAATTACAGTGTTCCGGTTTCAATGTTCATTACTATTAGTTATTATTTGAATAGTAAGTTACATCATATATTTGATTTCTCAATGGTACAAATAAATCTTTATTCCTTTTCATATAAAATTAATGTTTACTAATATTGTGATGATTTCTTAGAAACTTCTACAACTATTAGTTATTATTTGAATAGTCTGTTCATTTATATGTTATTTTTTTTGATGAAAATTTTAAATTTTCATATATGATTAGAGCATTACAACTGCTTTAGAATGAGAATGGGTGATGAATCATTAGTAAACATTAACTGTTTTGGGATGTTCTTGATCCTACATACAAGGTCATAGGGTGGAGCCACACTACAATTTTGAGAAATACACCATCATGGGAAGGGGAGTAGTGACTCATTTTGGAGCTGTGTATCTTTACAAATTAGTTGCAGCACTGATGATGGGTAATTTTTTATTATTTCATCATGTTTCAAAAAGATTTTTATTTTAGCATATCTGTTACATCTCCACTATGCACATATTAGTTTAACCAGTTATTTCCAAAAAAAATTTGTACATTCAACATAAAAATCTTCAGTAGGGGGGATGTTGTCCAGTAGGGGGGGCTGTCCAGGGGGCTCCAGCAGGGGGGGCTACTGTCCAGCAGGGGGGATATCCAGGGGGTCCAGCAGGGGGGGGGTTGCTGCCTAGTAGGGGGGTTTGTCCAGGGGGATCCAGTAGGGGGGGGGGGCTGCTTTCCTGGGAGGGGTCCAGCCGGGGGGGTGCGTGGCTACTGTCCAGGGGGTCCAATAGTGGGGGGGGGGGGCTGTTCAGCAGGGGGGCTTCTGTCCAGGGGGGTTGCTGTCCAGGGGGGTCTAGTAGGGGGGGATTCTGTCCGGGGGGGGGGGGGCTTCTTTTAAATTATCCTTTTTAGAGTTCTTTCATATTTTTATTTTCATTTATTGAGTCCACTTTTGTCTTTTCTTAATATGTTATGTTAGAAGGTTCTTGTTCAATTGAATATTATTTTATAATGATTTGTTTCACATACAGGGATCTCTCATACAACTCAATGACGGGGAACTTACCTCACAGTTTCAGGGCGCTTTCAATCCTTGGCACACCGTAAGCAACAGAGACTTTAGTTAAGATAATTATCATTTTTTAATGTATTTATGTCTTTATTCGGGTATTTACAGAGAAATAAATTCACTGGTCTAATTGATTCTCTTGCTGGCTTTCCCCTTCATGATTTTTAAGTTGATGGTATGTTTAAACAACACTTACTTGAATTAACATCTTTATAGTTTACATAGTTTTTGTTACCATTTAATTAATCAGATTTCACTTCTTTAGTTTGTATGAATTTTGAGCATCCTTAGTGGAAAGTCTTTAATCTTTTATTGCTTTTACTGATGATATCAGGAATGTTTCAAACAACCAATTTATTGGAGTTTATTTGTGTATCGTTGTGAAATTGTTAGAACTTGGTGGACCACCCTTGTTATCTGTATATAGACTGTTACTATTTTATTTATTTAACTTTATATTCACTAACCCAACATATTATGGGATATATTAAAGTAATTATTTTTAGTGAACAACTTAATTTTGCGCTCATTTCCCACACATGTATACAGATTTTTACTATTTTATTTATTTTACAGGTCTTGTGTTTTTTTATTTTCATGAGAATTATTTTTTTATAATTTTGTATTTGAATGTTTTCATTTTTTCATGTTTTATGGTTGAAAGTTTTTAGGTTTAATGGTTTTAAGGCTTGTAATATAGTAGTTTTGGAAGTTATAAGTAGATAGTTTGTGCATTACACATTTACATGTTACTAATTTTCTAGTTTTTTGGTTGTTAGGTTTGTGGGTTTTAGTTTCTAGGTTTACAGGATGAAGGTATTCTTGTTTGTATTAGAATTAATAGTTCTATCACAACATTTGAATTCCATGAGAAATAGGAAGAGGTGGTGGAAAAATCCTTCAAAAAAATATGGCCAGACTTTGAATTATTGTTTCAAACATTAAATAAATCCAAAAAACTAGAAGTCACTACAAATCAGTGTCATGGAGATGGAAAGAAGAAGAAAGAGACCATGCAGCCCGATCTAGTAGAATTTAAAATCAGCATCAATACTGAGCCAGTTAAATTTTCTTCATTGTAACATCCCCGAATGATAAAGGGTTAAATGACTAAATGATATGACTCATGTCAACAAGGTGCACCTTCCTTTTCGGGAGCCTACCTGATTAGAACTCCACAGTTAAGCGTGCTTCGCATGGAGTAGTGATCAGGATGGGTGACCTTATGGGAAGTTTTCCAGGGTGTGTGTGAGTGAGGACAAAGCACACTGGAAAGGACAAGTGTTGGCCTGTGGGGACAATCATTTGTCAGATGACCCGTTCAGACATGTGGGTGGACCCTAGGGTGGGCTCCACGTGTCTGCGGGGCAACTGATGCTACCTAGTGGGTCAGGACCCGATGACCATGTTAAGGCGGGGTGGTTGTGCTGTCACCAGGACCCGGTTGTCACATTTGGTATCAGAGGAGGAACCCAGCCTTAAGTGCGGTGCACTGCCTGGGTTGAGATGTAGGGCCCACAACGAGGGCGTTGTGCTCTAAAGGGGGGTGATTGTAACATCCCCAAATGATAAAGGGTTAAATGACTAAATGATATGACTCATGTCAACAAGGTGCACCTTCCTTTTCGGGAGCCTACCTAATTAGAACTACACAGTTAAGCATGCTTCGCATGGAGTAGTGATCAGGATGGGTGACCTTCTGGGAAGTTTGCCAGGGTGTGTGTGAGTGAGGACAAAGCACACTGGAAAGGACAAGTGTTGGCCTGTGGGGACAATCATTAGTCAGATGACCCGTTCATATATGTGGGTGGACCCTAGGGTGGGCCCCACATGTCTGCGGGGCAACTGGTGGTACCTAGTGGGCCAGGACCCGATGACCATGTTAAGGCGGGGTGGTTGTGCTATCACCGGGACCCGGTTGTCACATTCATTCTGCAATTATGTGACACAAAGGTAAATGTTCTAGCTTAAAAACCTTAATTAAAGAACATCCAGTAGGAAAATTGAGTTTTTAATTGATTTCTAGGAAATCGTTTTTTTTAAATTAGATAAATAGGTTGACATTTTTAAAATTCACATTCTTACATCTATTTGAGCTTTCCTAAAAACGATTATCGATATGATTTCTTATTCTTGATGTTGATTCATGGATACTTGCATCAAGTAAATTGATTATTGATATTCATGAAATGACCCAATTGACCAGTATCAGTTTTCCTATTCCTGAGATGGTTCTTAGCCTATTTTGAAACATTATTTCTCATTCACTATTTCTTGAAATAACTAAGTGTATGAAAAACTATTATAATGTTATTTTATGTATTATTAATGCATGATTATTTTATTCCATATTAAAATGAATGACACCATAAATTGATTTTAATTGTTCTCATTTGACCGTGAGGCCCACCCTACATTGGAACATTTGTTAAACTAGTAGAAACCCTTGTATCCCATGATAGGTTGCCACAATTCAAGATTTTTTTTTCTATAAAATCCTTGTTCTTCGAGGTTAATTACATGAAATCACTTCATATTTAAATAGTAAGAAGGGTGTTTCAGGGTGCCATTCAGTGTGGGTTCCACAAATGAGTGTGGTGTTGTGAGTGGGTAACCTTGACCCAACTCATGTATGTATATTGAATACCATTATACAATGTAAGTATTTTACTTGTCAAATTGTTTTCTACCTTTTTCTATGAGACATTTTTGTGCAGGGTAATTGACTTCTGAATTTTGAATTTAATTCTGAATTCAATTCTGTATGTATTTAATTAACTTCTGAATTATGTGTTATACTTGTAGGTAATTTATGAATTCTGCATGTGTATGAGATATGTGAGGGATACTTTGGAGAATTAGGTGTGTTTTCATTTAATTAAGTAAGAAATTAATTATACTTGTGGTTTATTAAGTAGTGTATAAAAGGGGAATAATTTTTAATTATACATTCTTCAAATGATATACTCAAGTTAAATTTGATCTAATGGTAAAATGATTTTTCATATCATGTAGCATGAGAAGATATCCCATGATCGATATTTATATTGGCATGGGGAGGAACTATATAACTGAAACTTATTTCACTTTCTAATGATGAGTTGATATATTCTTGACCACTATCAAGAGCTATTGAATTTTCTTGATAACATTAACATTTATTAGACTAGGGATACGATCCTGGCCTTGGGTTGTGTTTTGACCATGGTGAGATTTCCTTTAGGATGTTCTCTATCATTCAGTTGGAATAATGGCATGATGGAATAAAATGATATAATGAAATGTGAAATGGTAATTAGGCTAATTAGGTATGTGAATCTGAATTGTCACAATTTTTATGTGAATTAAAATATTCTTATGAAACTAATAAATGTAAATTGAACCTAATTGAAATGTAAAGGGGTCACATTGAAATTGTAGCTTTGAATTCTATACATTTTATTGTCTGCAATGTAATTTCAATTTCAGGTTTGAATTCTGTACATTGTATTGTATAAAGGGCAGGCTATTGGAGGCTACATTGCAGGCTATTAGAGGCTGCATTGCAGGCTGTTGGAGGCTGTTGGAGGTAGCATTGTAGGATATTGGAGGTTGTTGGAGGCTGCATTGCTGAGGGAAGGCTCCATTGCAGGTAATTATGGAGGGTCCATCTTGTTCGGTCATGGGGGATGTAGTTTTTGATCCAAACTATGATCATTACAGTTCAAGGAGTAGGAATGACTCCTATTTTTATAAGGTTGAGGTAATGTAATGAATTATTTACATTGAAAATGTGTCTCTTATAACTCTGAAGACTGCTACTAAAATGAAAAAAGGTAAGATATTTTACTCCATATTCTCCATGTATTAAGAATAAGATACTAGTATACATGTTTGTTGTTTTTTTATTGGGTGATTTGTTATTTTACAGGGCAGTACTGGTGCTGGAATTAGGCAGTACTGGTTCTGGAATCAGTGAGGGCAGCTGTGATCTGTATACCGGTTCTGGAATGCGGCTGTGATATACCAACAGTTTGACAAACCATCGGTAAAGGCTTGTAAAAGTGACTTTACTGCAACAGTTTTACTAAACCGTTGCTTAAAACATATTCCAATGGTTTTATTGGAACCGTTAGAATAGGGTATGGGGGGTGCTGGTGCAGGGTGGGGGAGATGTGGGTGGGGTGAGGGGGGAGTTGGTAGTGTCCTCCCAACAGCCAACACGGTTCACCGTAGCTATAGGGATATAGCCACGGTTTCAAAACGTGGTTATACGCTCCGACCTATAGCCACACCAATACCAGCCACGGTTCATGAAACTGTGGATATAACCTATATCCATGGTTTTGGGCCTATAGACAGGATTTTAAACCGTGGATATAGCCTAAATTTATACTAGTGAATGGGGATCTCATATATAATAGCTAGAGGATTCCCCAAGGCAATGTATTTATTTCATCACATTCTTTTTTGATTGAATTAATTTTCATAATGAAATATTACATAGAGGTTTTCTTAATTTAAATTAATTTGGTTATTATTCATGACTCATGTGTTAGGGATTTTACTAAGTAAGGTGAAATATTGACATTCTGTCAGTTTTTGTTCATGTTTTTAGTGAAATAGGATGAATTAGTGTATTTTTAGGTATAAGGAATAATATAATTAAATTTTATATTAATTATGAAATGGTAATAATTAATTAGATAATGAATTATAATTTTTTATAATTAATTATCTAATATTTTTACTTGAGATAAGTGTATAGGATGTTGATGTTGTGTTTGGATGGGGCTAGGATATGATGTCCATATTGTGATTTAAAAAGGCAAATGGATTTGATTAAGGTAGGTGTTCACTTGAGCATACCTCTTAAATAAATGAATTTATTTATTTATGTCATGTTATATTTGATCTATCTACTATGAAAATTGATCTTTTTAAATTGAATAAATATTTTAATAAGTTGTTTTTTTAAATTCCCACTGTGATAAACAGAGTGACAAGAGCTATGAAGAACCCTTGTGCACTATATGGATGCCTTCACCACTGATGAATGAGATAGAAAATCATAAAAATGTATGTTGTTATATATGGAACCCTAATGAGTATAAATTAATGGAATTATGTGAATTTAGTGGACCTTATTATAGTTTCCCTTAGATCTCATGAGTAGGGGTGTTTGTTGAATCCAAACTGATAGGCTCAAGTGGGCTGTATTAGAACCTTAATATTCCATAGAGGCATTGGGATAATTGAGGAGAAATAGGGGAAAGGGTTTCTCCCCCTTTGGTAATTGATCACCAGGTAGGATTCCTTGGGCATGTTCATGTATAGGTTGGGTGTGTAAGGACTAGCCTAGGATGACATTGTAAATTGGGATGGGTTGTATGTTTCCCTTATAGAGTGAAACCATTGTAGATTATCCTGTAAGGACAATGAAGCCTTGAGACAATTATGATTATGTTGAGGGATACGATTCCATATGAGTAACAGGCTAATCCCAAGAGATGATATTGATATAGAGGAGATCATGTAGGGAACCCGTTCTATGGTTTAGTCTATGAGATCTTAGTAGGTGTCCCAATAATATTTTGACCCTAGAGAGATAATGAAAGGAATGGGTATAGATTATTTCAGGTATCATCTTAGAACCCTAATTAGTGATGTGGGTCTACTATGGTTATAGTAGTGATGATAGGTTGTTCACTTAAGGGGGCGACTTAGGCTGTGTGTGAATGGGGTTAGGTATATGTCCAACCCACATTGTTGTTTATATTATCATTACTAGTAGTATGAAATGAATTATGAGACGATCCATTCAGAAGTTTCCCAAAGATTTATATATGAGATGCTTAATAGGTTACCTAGAATCTGGGAGGATGTCTAGTAATGTTACATGAGATTCACTTTGATTTTCTTAGATTTTTTCATTATACCTAGTGATAGGGTAGATTCCAAAAATACCTAGTATGTGATAGGATGATCGGTGATATCATATGTGATGCCTAACGATTTATCAGATCTGGTGATTACTGATATCATGGGAGATTCCTTGTGATAACAAGGATCCGGATATGAGAGTATTGATAGTTATGTATGAGACCACATTGTTAGTGCTCTATTGAGTTATACTCACACCCTCCTTGGGTAGCATTCCACCTGCGTGCCTGAGAATACCTCACTGCAGGTTTAGGTTGGGAAGAGGCCTAAAGTTTTATGATCGAGCGATATAGATCAGATGGAATGGAAACCTGGATAAGGTGAGTCTTGGGTATGTTGTAGAGCCTCATGCATTTTATTTTATTATTTATCTCATTTATGTTTTCAGACTAGTGGTCGATTAGTTTATGTGTTCTAGAATGACCATGATTCTATATGACTATGTTCCCCCACATTCATTATTTATTATTAAAAATTCTTTTTTATTTTTTATTAATACTCAAATATATTATTTTGAATATTTCTGAGTTTTTTATTATTTACTATATTATGGGGATATAGTCTTTCCAAAGTAAAAATTTAGAACCCCACTATTAGTCAGAAAACATTGGAGTATGGGGAGGTTCACTAAAGTTAATCTAGAAACTACTGCTCTAGATACTAGTTTAGGGGTTCGAGGTGGCTAGAAATTATAATAAAACTGGATTTCATTCAGATAATTTTGATCAAGTATTTTAGTGAGGATAAGGTAATACACAATCCAACTTATTATAGCCTGTGATTTCCATATCTATAATAACCGAGTATATTGGGGGTTCTCTTGAATATTAAGAAGTTATTTAGAAATGGTTTATTCCTGTTTTAGTTATACCAAAATAGTAGAGTAATATCATTTCCATGATAAACTTTAACTGTGGTATTAACAAATATAACAATTTTTGAAAAAAAAATGAAAAGGTAAATACTTGGGTATTTTACTACTTGATGAATTTTATCATGATATAGAGGTCATGGTAAGAATATTTTTAACAAATATGCATTGTAAGAACAACCTTGTACACATGGAACATGATAGGCCCAATAACTATATCCACACCCAATAGAATCATGTTTAACACTTGATATCTAACCAGTATTTAATAGTTTAATCTAGTATAATTGGGTTTTGTATTGGATCTAGTGCCCTAAAACCTACTACTTTGTATTTACATTACTTTTATATTTAAATACCTAAATATTACTAAATATATTATCTGATATTGATTATTCATTAGTGTAATTTTAATGTGAAAATATTTTATAGCATCCATCACATCAAAATGACATAACAGTTCCCTGTTATAATGAAATACTTAAAATAAAATGATAATATGCATGAATATATGTTCTAAAATTAGATAACATTCTTCAACATTACACAAACTATTTTTGACTATTGGGTGTGAGTACTCATAATTGGATGATATTTCATCCCATGAAGTTTTCACTTGGAAATCTCTAAGAGAAGAGCTTATAAAAATACACGCACCAGTAAGAATTCTTCAATTTTACATTTCATTTGAAATTTCTCTATGTGAACATGTATAATGATACCTAAAATTTGAGATTATTATTAATAAATATAATGAATTTATTACTTTGATATATATTTCTCAAAACTACTATTCTATATGTTTTCAATAATGTATGATATGTTGGGTGTGTCATGAATGATACGTTATTGATGAATAATTCAAGGATGAATTTTTTCCTTATATATTTATGATAAATAAATAAATATTGAGCATATATATTGATGAAATTAGTGTTAAAATTACTTAATGAGATACTAAGATCGAGAGATTATATTTAATAATGATCATTTGTATGTGGTTGTTATCATTGTGACATTAACTTCTTCCACTATGGGTGTCTTTATGTATTACTATATGATGATATTATATTTTAAGAAATATTCCATAATTCCATCTAGGAAGAATCCTATAGGGTTACACACTTGGTGTTTCATTTTATCTTAGTGGAATTCTATTTGAATTAAAAAATTATAATACATTTTATTCTCTTAGCCGAAGAATAATATTTATTCCGGATTTATTGATCACATATGTTCATTCACTATTTTATGTGAGTTGAAGATTAAATAAGTATTTTTTTTAAAAACCATGAATATATTATTTATTTATTTATCAAATGAAAAATATTTATTATTCAAGGTTCTATAAATGCTAAAGAGAATTGATGGTCCAAGAAGGGTATAGTGAAAAAAATTATATAAATGTTAAAAATAATTAAATAAAAATCAATTCATTTATTTAATAAATTGATATTTAGTGATGTGTGGGTTAGTTCATGCCATGTAATAATAATATCATTATTATTATTAGCCTGGGGAATGTATATAATTTAATATTTGTTGAGGGTCTTATGTGAAATTATCAAATACGAAACCTTGAATCCATATATGCTTCACCTATATAATTTTCTAGGGTTAATTAAAGCATTGTTGTGCATAAAAATTTTCTCCCTAGATATATATATATATACATCTCGAGTGAAGAACACTTAAGGGTTTTTTATCTCATGACCAAGAGATTTCTCCACCAGCACCTCCCTCTCAAGCCCATGAGACATGAGTGATAATCCTACAACATGAATGATTGTGTTGTGATCATAAAGATAAACCAAGATGATTTATATCACCATATTAGCACTTGATTTACCATCAATGATGTTCTAATATCAAGGAGCACACGCGGATCATCACTGGAGGGATTCTATACTTGTATCCTTACAGTGATATGATGATGCAACCCGAGCAATGTTCATATGATCAGTATCTTTTTTGAAGAAAGCGATCAAGACCAAGGTAATTGATTGCTATTAAATTAATTATATATTAAACATAATAATACTCTTGCTTAGTTTCAAGATCCATTCATCATTTTACACATATATAATCATGATACATGTCATCCTTTATTAAATTATTATGGTTTATTGTAAATAATGAAAATCCATCATTGTGCATATTCCCAACTAGCTTCCATTATAATTGAAACACTCAATTACATATATATGAAATTATTGTTACATATCTATGTGACCGCCTAATAGAACCCTCCCACACAACTTTTTTGTGATTAACATTTATGAATAAATTTAGTTTGAAAAAATAGTGATATTTTGGAATCATATTTATAATGTTCAACTCCTTGGACATATTCAAAATATTTAACTTCATAACATCAAATTTTATAAAGTTAATAACTTCTATTATCCACTTTGAACGTTTTCTAAGTTTATCATGATTATTATAGGTTTATTTACATATAACGTTTCCTTAAAATATTTTGGTAACTAATGTAACTATTTAATTTAATTTTACCCCAACACACCCTAAACCTTTTAGGATATAAAGTGACATTCACTTTGTATTTTTACTGGAAAAATATTCTATTTTTTTGATTTGAAATTATCTTAGTCCAAAAATACACCCAATATACTCTCACACACTATATTTGGTTCATAATATCTTTTTAAGGTGCCAAAATGTATTTGCATTTAGGAAATAATAGTTATTTACTTTTAGTATTAACGAATAACAAATAAACCATTATTTCGATATCATATATGGTATATTATATGTCTGGATCATTTTATTTTAAAAACAATACTTTATTAATTAAAATATTCTAGTAATGGGATGTAGGAACACCTCCCTCATATTTTAAAAAATATCTGGAATTTTTTATTATCCTATATATATTTTTATCCTTGTATCCTATTCAAATATTTTATTGAATCTGAGGAATCATAAACCATGTGTATCATATCATATTGTACATAAAAAATATTTGTTAGAAAATTACTTATCTTATCATATAATAGAAACTAGATGAAGATACAATTCCTTTAGTTAGATCCATAAAAGCTTAATATATCGCTTTACATTAAAATTAGTTGATATAGAAACTCTTTGATACATCAATTAAATGTGAACCACAAGATTTATCAATTCTTACCTTGATTTTTAACTCCTATATAGTAACAAAATTAATAAAGTTTACATTTGGAATCACATACCCTTCAAAACCAAAGAATTGTTTTTTATAACACTGATACTTAACATGAAAATTACATGGACTTTTTAGAACCCCTTTAGGAAACCTAATAATCCCATTATATAAAATTATTATTAATCATTCATGATAATACCTTTAGGTTTTGATGACCTACCCAAGATACTTGAATATACATTTTTGGATTTTAAAACTAACTTTTCTTCTCCAGTTTGAAATTTTACCCACCTATACTAGTGACTCAACACTAGAATCTAGAAATCACATGTATAACCCATAGTTTCTAAAAAACATGAGAAATAGGGTCAACTTTTCTTAAACTCATTCACATTATCACAACATTTCCATGAATTGAAATAAAATTAAATCCATAACTAGAAAAATACTTGGAGTATATCTTTAGTCTCACATAGTCATTGGAATACTCAATCATAACAAGTATATGAGTGGATACTAAAATTACTTATGTCATTTTTTATATAATTACTTTGAAACCTAAAGTGAATCATTTTATACTTCTCACAAGAATCTAGATTACAAGTATTTAACAACTTCAATATTTTTTTACTCAAGAAGGTGTTTCTATAATACATAGAATTTCTATTACATATGAAATTTTAATAAATTACTAGTATTATTATTTTCTTACATTAATCTCCACCTCCTAAAGGGTTAATCTCAAAGTTAAGTTTGATATACTAATTTTATTTATATATAATATAATCTTTTATCAGATGTGTATCATGTTTTTTATTATTTTATCAAAGAATTTTAATGAAAGTACTCCCATTAATACGATGAACCCTTTTAAACTCATCATATCCATTAGTGGGGAAATATCCATATTTCACTAAGAAATGAGTTTGATTTGGTGTTCCTCTAACCACTTAGTTATTAAGTACGAAGTCATCACAATCAAATTATATATTATTCCTAGATAGTTGAGTGGATTGTACTTTTCCCAAACCTATCATATGGATAAAACCAACTCTATTCCTATGGCATCCTAACTCTTATAGGGTTTCCCAACTAGGTGTAATCCAAATAAAAAACAGAAAAAAATTGGCACATAATCCTATTAAGGTCACACATTACTTTTTTTACTTACATAATATAATATAGGGGAAACCTACTTTTCCCGAATCTATCCGGTTTGATGATCAAGGTCTTAATAAGTACCCCTTTAAAAGGAACCTAAAACATATTATTTTAAAGGGGATTTAATTATATTAATTTTATCTCATGTTATTCACATTACATGTATGAATGATTTAAGTGATTTAGTTTTTAATCATTTTCTTTCCACCTAGCTAATACGTTTGAACTATATTGATGTGTAACTTTTTACACAACTCATATTATGCGTTACTCACCCAAAAATTGAAGCCATACATATTTACACATATAAAAATATATCCTATCTATAAGGTATATGAAATTTTCAT
Source organism: Viscum album (assembly GCA_963277665.1). NCBI lineage: Eukaryota > Viridiplantae > Streptophyta > Magnoliopsida > Santalales > Viscaceae > Viscum > Viscum album. The sequence continues at coordinate 477,335,952 of OY728130.1, read as the reverse complement.
GTAAAGATTTATAATTATATGAAAGTTTAAATCCCTACATGAGTAAGTCTAGAGCCACAGATAGACAACCCCACCTTTTTAGAAGAAGGTATAATCCTCCAGGCTAGTGGTAAGTTCAAACCAAAGTTCCTCTAACTTGGGATACAATACTCAAGAGATATTATATTCCATCATAACTCTAATACCTAATACGTAAAAACAATATTCAACAACAAAATTCAAGTTCATAACTTTAATTAACAACTGATGCCAATGTGGAAGAAAACTAAATATATTAACTTAATTAGCATGGAGCTCCATAGATTCATGTATGATAACTTAGAAGTATTTTAAAAAATTTAAATTAAAACATACCTAAAAATTAATAATATGAAAATTATATCTATTAATAAACATGGGAATAAATTTTAAATAAATAAAAAATTCACACATTTAAACAAGATATAAACATTTATGGATATTTCATATTTAAATCTAAAAGTAAATACTTTATAATTTATCCAACCTTATGGAAATTTCATAATTTTGAATAAAAAAATTATATTCAATTGAAACTATGAACACTTTCATATTATTTATTATATGAAATTTACTTTAAATATATGAAATTATATGAAATACACACCTTTTGAATTTTAATTTATATTATGTGAAATAATTATATAATCCAAATATCATATATTAATTATTATTTAAACCTTGATCAAATTAATCATAAAATCTCATTTTGATGCGGTTTAAATAATTTACTCAAACAAGGCATTTAATTTGAACAATTCGAATTAAAAATTATGAACAATTCATAATTTTAAATATGAAATAAATCTTTTATATTTGGCATTATTTTGTAATTTATAAACACTTTATAAATAACACTTATAATTTAAACATGAATACCTTATATTTAAGCTATAATCTATGCTATATAAGTTTCACCAATTTAATATACATCATATGAATATTAAATACATAACTATTTCATCCCGTGAAATCTTTATTATTTCATTTTGTATTCCTATATGCACGATTAAAATATGTAAGTATTAACTTATTTATTAAATTAATCCATATATAATATTAAAATTATATAAACAATATATATATATGAATAGTTTTAAAAAAATAAACAAATAAATGAAAATTTTATAAATTTTCCATATATGAAATACAAATATGAACAATTTATATTTGATTTATGCTTGAAAATGTCCCATTATTAATGAAAATGACTTTTATTTTATAAATTTTTTATAAACTATAATTTTTTTTAGAAAAAATATTAAAATTTATCTTTTTGGATTGAATTGAATGGTTTGATTGATAGTGGAAATTATCAATATTATGAAACAATTCAATCAACGAGTACCATTATTCATGGGAGATTCAATTTTTCAGTAAAGGAAATGACCCTTACATATGGAGTAATTGATACATAAGGTTTATGCCTTTTCACAATAGTATCTTACATATTAGGTAACCTATAAGTAATAAATTTTTACTTCTGTGACAATGGAAAATATCTTACTCACGGGGATCATAAAATTTTATGCATGGCCAATTTCCATTAATAGTATAAACTATATTGTAACTATGATTCAATGTTATATTTTTACACAACACATATTTCAATCGTAGCCTTCGATATCACCTATATTATAGATTGTGATAGAGAAAAAAAATATAGGTTTTTAGTGTATTTTATATTATGATACACACCAGTCATACCCTATGACTAGATACACACATTGAGTTATCCCAAAATGTAATGTTAGGTAAATAAATTCAGTGATCTAATGACTGAAATTTGGCCACACCATATCGTACGATATGGTATGGACTCAAGCATATTATGATACACATATTATTCATGAAATTTGTAAAATAACATGTAGATTCATTGATGAACATGGATATGATAACACTAGTGGGGTTTTAAGGACCAATTTATGATCAAATAAGTAGAAGAAAACCATAAAATCTCCCTCTCTATCATCGAAAAAGAAACATGTAGTATAAGTAACATGGAATATAAACAGGAGTATGTAAATTATACTGAAATCCATCTTCTATTCTTCAATAGAGTACACTTTATTGAGATCACATAGCAATAATAAATGAAATCTCATCTCCATAGCCAGTACACTTACCACTATAATCCTCATTTGTAATGAGAAGACCCTTGATCTTCAAACATGTAATAACACCTTCCTATATGAAGAAAATTGAATTAATAGAGAGTGAATTTTAGTTCTTGTAGTCTGATATTATTTCTAGTGTTGTTTTTTATTTATTTTTTATTATTTTTTTAAAATTAAAAATGCATAAAATGTTTTTTATTTTATTGGATAATTTAAATTTCTCACAACATAGTATTATTAATGTGATATTTTCCTTTTCTATGATTCTTTATACTATTATTGATAGAGAATTATATAGTCATTGTTTTCATCTTTATATTTTCATGTCTTACGTCTCATGGTAACTTTAACCCCCAACAAAATCTAGTCCCACAATAGCTTTTATACCTCAATCGCATGATCACTTGACTTACCACATGATCACTTAGTATTATGGTCACTTCAATATCACACACTCACTTGAATTTCCACTATATAAAAAATAATATTTAGTAGTAGTTTAAACTACAAATAAATTGTTTCACGATGATTTTTCAAAACCGTCTTGAAAAGTGGCCCCATGAAACATTTAGTTGCGATTTTCAAAAAGTGTCACCAAACGATTTAGCATCCATTTTGAAATCATCGAAAAATTCTTAGAGGCGAATATTTTAATTTTTATAAATGTTTCATATTATTATTATTTTATTTAATTATTTATTACCTATTATTTATTATTTATTAATTTATTATTATTCATTTCATATTTATTATTCATTTACTTATTTATTTATCCTACCATGCATTAAAATGTCATGCATTCCATGCATAAATTCAGCATATATATGCATTGTGTGAGATTTTAACCCCTTACCACTTGGTTGTTCTGTAAAGACTTTACAACTCTAGTAATCTCTTCATGTTGTGAGTAAACAAAATTTAATAGACACATATATATACATAAAAACAAATATAAATATGTATACATAAATAAATATAATAAATAATAATAATATTAAATAATAATAAATTATAAATAGTAAATAGTAAATAATAAATAATAAATAACAAATAATACATAAGAAATTAGTATGAAATAAATAAATAAATAAATAAATAAACAAATAAACAAATAAATAAGTAAATAAATAAATAAATAAATAAATGATAACTTAAAAATAAATTTAAAATTAATTATTAATCAACACATAATAAATAAATAATAAATAATAAATAATAAATAATAAATAATAAATAATAAATAATAAATAATAAATAATAAATAATAAATGAATACATAATAAATAAGAAATACGAAATAAGCAATAATGAATATTAAATAAGAAATAAAAAATAAGAAATAATACTTAGTAAATAATAAATAGTATATATATATAATTACATATAAATTTATTTAAATAAAATTGTAATGCCCAGACCCTAGTTACCCAGAGTCGGTGCATTATTACATAACATTGGCATGATCACAAGAAAGATCAAATATCGAAAGATCGATTGGTTTAGTAGCCTTGGAAACACTAGATATATTCATAAAGTTTTACATTACATCATAAAGTTAAAAACTACTACTACAACATATTGTCTCCATTGTCCACACTATTAACCCCTCATAATATCCCTGCAGGTCATTAATAATTTACTTCTTCACTTCCTGGGAAAAATAAAACATAGAAAAGGGGTGAGCTCAAATGCCCAGTAAGGATAACAATATAGCAGAAACTTTCATAAATAAGAATAAACATTTAAGGCAATGTATAACTAAAACAAAAGCCTTTCAAACTTGAACTTTCAACATAGTATGACATAAATAAAATGAAATAATGCCATTTACTTATTCACATGGATATTCTACTAATCGAATAATCACATGCAAAACCAATAACCACTTTCATAATGATGGAATGCATAATGCCAGACTATCATAACCACATAGCCAAGGCCTCATGCCAAGACTACAAATAAGATTTTGTCAAGGCCTTGTGCCAAGACACTAGTTTGTCTCATGAGACCTACCGATGCATCGAGGAGCTATAGCGGGCTCCACCCGTCACTTAATAAGTCCAATGCATTCCCATATGAAAAGGTTTAAACATAACATAAACATTCTTATTAAAACTAGCATACGAAATGTCAATACTTTCTCCATAAACCATGAATGGTATAAAAATAACACATCCACAGTCAAACATATCACAAAACCTTTAATACATTATGGAAGTTTTGTATCATAATAAATCAACTTAATATAATCATAAAATCTATCAAAGGATGTTGACATAGATGAAATCAAAACTATTTGAGAGAAATATCTCCTTTTTTTAAATCATTTAAAAGTCACACATTTATTAATTAAAAAGTGTTTTTTGAATCAAAGTGTCCCATACCACTTTGAAACTTTTGAAAGGAATTAAAATTTTAAAAAAATTCATGTCCATATAAATAAATCCTTAAAAACCATTTTGAAGACATGGACATTAATTAAAAATATTTATAAAGATAAATATTTAAAACATTTAAAATTCTGATTTTGATAAAGAGTACCTTTATGAAATTCTTAAAATATTCATTTTGAAATCATTTAAAAGTCACATAATTATAAAATAAAACATTTACTTTGAAAATATCCTTGTAAGCTTGTAAGGGAAGCTTTGACAATTTTATAACAGTGGTAAATAGACACACCCGCCGTATAAGTTAAAAAAACATTCTTACCTTAATTTTGTCAAAAAGGTTAAAAAGCACCTTGTTTGGAAAACGACGGAAATATTCCTTTATAAACCTCTTATAAAAAGTCAAACAAGGGTATGAATTACTTTAACCCATATTCTAGTAAATATTAAAAATGTTTTGAAATTCATTCTTAAGAAACATAGATGTGGATTAAAAAGAGATCCTAGTAGATTATTACGTATAAACAACCTTGGATAATGAAGAGATTGAGAAATAAACCCTTACCTTGTACTTTTCCTTGGTTGGGGTAGGTTAACCTCCTGTATAATGGTAAAATAATTGTTATTAAATTATACAAGAATCATATACATTAATATGATATCATATATGATCTTTTATCACTAATTTGTTAATAATATCTTAGTATTATCGTTGTTTCGGGTGTTAACTTACTCGTTTTTTATATGTTTTGTTACGTAATACATGTTTGTAATGGATAGGTTGTATATTATTCATATAAATAATGATATCAAGTCCTTAAACATTATTTTGAAATCATCAAATGATAATTATACTTGAATGGATACGATGGAGAATGGATCTCATTGCGTTCGTGGAGACGGTAGTCCGTACGTACGCACGAGCGACAATATCATTCTTTTGATATTAAAATAATATATAAATGGATGGTATATCATATATAAAGAATCATTAAAATGTTATATTTATTATTTACATGAGTTAAACATCATTATTATACCCATCCAAATAATAATACATTGAATAACAATTACACCACGACGTGGAGACGGTAAGCCGTACGTACGCACGTATGGTGAAATGTTATTCAAAGGGTGGATAGAATACTGAATATGGTTGTACTATATTTATAATAACATCACAGTTTATATATTATACTGGATTTATTATTTTAGAGTGGTAAAAACAAAGTAAGAAGAAGTGGAAGAAGAAAGGAACTTGGAAAAGGGTGGTGAAATCATTACCTCTTCTTCGAGTTCTTCCTTTTGATTTGATCAAAAGGGATTTTTAGGTTGGCTTTATGATCAAACTAAGGCCTCTAGGTTGTAGTTAGAGAAGTTGGGAGAGTATTTGGGCAGAGTTTGGCCGAACCAAAAGGCTTTGAAGGTGTGAGGAAATGAGAAGGAAGAGTGCCCTTTTATAAGAGGGGTGAGGGGCACCTTTGGAAAAGCTAGAAATATTAATTTATAATAAATTAATATTCGGTTTCTAATGGATCCAAAGTTTATTATTCAAAGTTTAAGGTGGGTAGGGGTCGAAAACAACTCAACCAATAAAATTTATACAGGTTTGGGTACTTATATTAACCTTATCTTTAATTATTAACTCTAAGTTAATTAGTTTCACTTTTACAATGTCTCTTTGTATTTTTATATTATATGGTTAATAAACTTACCATATACATCCAAGAGACCCCCAAGTGGTCCATTAATGATACACCTATCATGATATAAGTCTCTTGGCCAATCCGTAGATTTTTAGGAATTTAATATCAATTAATAATATAATATTTTTTTTAAAAACTCTTTTGTGTCAATTTTGACACTATTCAATAGTTGATTTTTTTGAAACTCATAACAGAATGATTACTTCAAAATAATTTAATTAAATAAAACCTAACATGTAATATTGACTTAAAAAATTAGTGTAATTTATAAAAAGTCTCAAATTCTATTTATTTGGGTATTTATAATATCAATTATTTTAATTTTTCACTATTATGGTAATTACTGAATCATCATTGTGTCATAAATAAATTAAATTATTTATTCTCTAAAAATTATAAATAAAATGTCGTTATGTAGGAAATCTTTTTATCTTTCTAATGAATATTTGTAGTCGAAAATCCAACATATATAACCCTATGTAAAAATTGTTTTTCTAAAAGATATATGCTTGTGTCATTTTTGTATTCATTTTAACTTAATTAAAATAAAGTGTCCCTATCACCTACAAGTGGCTCCATGGGTCCCAAAATCGACCCAAAGATGCTTATTGTCGAACATGTATCAACCAATAAGGTTATGACACGTTTTAGGGTAATTTAGTATTATTATAATATTATTTTTTAACCCTTATTTACCGGATTTACCCTTAACCATGGTAAATAAAATATTTACCGCAGTAATTATTCAAAATGCCTAAAAATAAAAGTTACCTATTTACACAATTTGAAAATCATGATTCCAAATATGGAATCCATTTTTCAAAATTCAAAACACAGAAGTGGAAGAAATTAATTTAAAATTAATTCCCGTTGTTAAAACAAAAAGCGTGTTTTAAGAGATAATAACTATCAAAAGATTGGCACATGTTTATGTCCAGTTTAATTGTAAAATTATGTCCAATGACCAAAATTATATTAAATGGTAAAACTATATTCTAAATATACTTTAAAACCACACAAATTCATAATTTATCACTATTAACTATTTTGATTAATAAAGTTGTTTTTAATTAAAATTTAGTAATTTTCACTATTCATCAAAATATTAAAGTTATCCGAAAAGTACCAAAATTTCACCTTAGGCTAAATTCGATATTCCGAATCCAAAAATGAAGTCCATTTTGAAATATAAAATATATATAATTTCAAAAATTAGGTATTACTATTCATAACGGCTAGTTTGATCGGTTGTGGTGTGTGTTAAAACTCGAAGTTGCGTACAACACACGCTACTGTATTATTCAAGGGAAAGCGTACCATGGAAGGTTGGGATGTTTCATTTTAAATTTTTTATGTCCCCATTTAGTCAAAAAGTTTAAAATATTGTATTTAAAAAGGGTTCACTATTAAAAGTTGATAAAATTGCAATACTGAAAATGAATTTGTTCTTGCATTATATCTAAGAAACTCATAATATGGATTCTAAAATTATAAGGATTATATAAAGTTTAAAATTTAGTTAATAATATTCATAACCTCTTTTGAATGTCTTTTTTTTCGTAATTCATGGTGCGATTGAACTCGGTGTTGCGTGTAGTGCAAGTTATTGAATTATTTTGAAGAAATAACACACTATGAAATCTTGGGGTGTTACAAAAATTATATATATCTTATAAAAATTTATAAATACAAATAAATTTATATAAATTTATATAAATACAAGCATAAAGACACACACACACACACCAACCAATAGTGTAAAGACCTGGAATTTCCGTGGAATTTTTTTTATCTTAAATACATGGGAATTTTACAAGTCTGCAGTTTCTGAAGGCTCTTGATTTCGATGCCCGGTGTGCCCAGAATCAATTTATGAAGTTTTTTTGGGTACATTTAGTAAACGTATGAGCGGGGTTCTATAACTTTTGAACCGGTGCTCGTGTAACGACCTGAACCTTTGGCAAAGGTACGAATCGTTAGTTTTTTTTAAATCTTTCCTTCAAGCTTGTTTAATGTGTGTAATGTTCTAAAGAAGGTCCAAGGAGTGTCCGGGGTTGGTTTGGATCCTGAGAGTTTGAGAAATGGGCTTGCAGACAATGGCGCATTGGCCTGCGCACGGCTTGCGCATGGTTTTAGACAAACCGTGCGACCTTTGGTCTGGAGGTAGGGAGGTGCGCACGGTTTGGGTAAACTGTGCGCCTAAACCGTGCTACCCTTTTTCTGAAGGCAGTGAGATGCGCATGGTTTGCGCACGGTTTGGTAAACCGTGCGCCTATACCATGCGACCCTATTCTGGGCGAATTTACAGTTTTCCCCTTAAATATATTTAAAATCCTAAACTCCCTTCCCTTTTCATTCCAGCAGACAGAACTCAGAGGAGGACCTCTTTTTGAGCTCCAAACCCTCTCCTCTATCAATCTCTTGCCGTTTCTTCTCCCGATGTTTGTTTCTTGATCCGACAGAAGCGTTGGATCACCCAGGGTAAGGCTAACCTCACGCACCCATCTTTCCTCGGTAAATCTTACCTTCCATATTGTTATTTTGATGCAGGATAATATGCCCTATTTCTAGAGAATTGGACTGGAACTCAGATCTCTTCCAATCTACTACGAATCTGAGGTTGATATCAAGCGAGCCTATGCCTACAACTATAATTTAGGTGGTCATGTGGTCTCCATTTTGGGTTTTCGCCTTATTGAGTTGTTGTTGTCATTCTGTGGTTTGTTTTTTGCCAAACCCTGTATTTATAATGACTAGTTCATATCTAAATGACCCGTGTGGTATAAGAGTGATGAATCTAACCTTATTAGGGTGTTTGGATTTGGTATGGACCAGGAGTGGTCAACCATAGTTGTTATGCCTTGAGAATTGGCCCTTTTTCACCTTTGAACCTTAACAATATGTCTTGAAAGGACATTTGACATGTTAAGAAAATGAGATGACTTGATTCGAGGTTGGCTAGGATGAGAGAGCCTGAACCCCTTTAACTGAATTGAAATGCATGTATGCCATGATTTTATTATGTGATATTATAAGATGGATATTCCTTTCATTGCTAATGTGATATGATATAAGATGTTTTTCCTTATATAATGTGATTTGAATGGTTATGCTTTGCTGTGTTGACATACTTGTGATAACCCATGTGTTGGGCGAGAGGCATTCTTACCCCATGCCAGATAAATCCCAGTGCTTGAGGATGAGAGGAATTTGTACCTTATGACCATATAACCTTTACGGGTGGGAGGCATTTCTACCCCACGCTATCTACAATTATTGAGGACGAGAGGGATTTATACCTCATGCCTATATAATCTTTATGGGCGGGAGGCATTCTTACCCCATTCCAGATAAATCTTAGTGCTTAAGGATGAGAGGACTTTGTACCTCGTGCCCATATAACCTTTATGGGTGGGAGGCATTTCTACCCCATGATAGCTATAGTGATTGAGGATGAGAGGCTTTTATACCTCTTTCCCATATAACCATTACGGGTGGGAGGCATTTCTACTCCACGCCAGTTACAGTGCTTGTGGACAAGAGGCATTCATACCTCAGGCCAGTGATACTTGTACATATGTGAGAAGCATGGATTAGAGGCATGTTTACCTCATGCCAGTGATAACCTATATCTATGTACTTATACCTCTGGTGATCGTTCAGATTACTAGCCATGAGCTGAAGCAGGTAGAACCGCCTGGTGTCCTTTCAGAACCTGAGCGGGAGGGTTGTTTATTTACTTTTCTTTAATTACTTCCAGTCTAATAATCACTTTTCTTGTGAAAACCCATTTCGATTACACGTAGAAATCATTGGTGGTGGCCTACTGAGACTTCTCTCACACCCTACCCAGGCGGCCTCTTGGGCACCCATGTAGACTTTACTTCTGCAGGTACTAGTAGGGGAAAGGGCCCAGCTTCAGGTTGTTGATACATGTATGTTATAGATGGAGATCCAGAGCAGAGGATTGATCTTGGATAGAGATGCTCGTGGACTAATTTTGTTCTTTTTGTATTATTATAGAGCATTATTATCTTTTATTTCTACTATATCAGCATTCCATACATCCATTTTGAATTAGACAATGCCTATGTGGCTTTTGTATATCTATCAGGGTTTTTCTTACTTCTGTTGTTTGGTTTGTATGTTCCCCTTTTCTCCTGTTTACCATTGGTTGTGTTTCCTCTATCTTTATTACTTTGCTTCTATAGTGTTGTGTACTCTGACATGGGGCTATAGTCTCCCCACTGACTTACCATTACACCCCCACTGCTAGTCGGAAGCCCCTGGCCTAGGGAGAGATGAGCCAGGGGTCATGTGTCCAACCGGGCTCGGGGCTCGGGTTGAGGGGCAGCCGGGTCCAGGACATCATCAATGTGGTATCAGAGGTTTCTTTCTTTCTTTCTTTTCTATTTGGCGATGACAGAATTGAAGACTGGGAATGTATAGTGACTTAGCCTTGAGCCGTGCCTGGGTGTCGCGAACCCATGTACGGGGTATGGGCCAAGTTTCTTATTTTGTGTTGTTATTGATTCTGCTATTTACTATTGATACCGTTTCACCATTGGGTGATTCACATGTTTTGTGATGTTATTGAGATTTGCAATGTTGGAATTTGGATTTCAGGGTTCGACCCGATGAAATGAGGGTTATGCATTAGAACATGCATCACGATAGGCACAATATGATTAGGTCATGCATATTTCCATGCCACGTTTAAATTTTTAGAAAGAATTGTCTGTTGTTTATTTCCATGCCTTGTTAATATGTGTGCAACTGTGCTAACCTTTCATTCATGTTGTTAATTGAGGAATGATGTGGTTTTAGTGGGTGTCACTCTTTGGTTCATAAGGTGTATGTGCCCTTATGGATCGGAAAATGACATTCCAACTAAAAAAATATTTTACTTTAAAGGAAATTCAAATACATGATTAGAACAAGAAAATAAGAAATTACATCCAAGTGTGTGTCATTTTTCAGTTCAAGAGGAGTATGGGTCCTTATGGGCTGGGAAATTCCATATCACTGGATTAAGTTAAATCTAAAAAGTTTCAGGTTTTATTAATAATTCTTATGGGTGTGGATAAGTGATCTTAGGGGTAGTAAGGCTTAGTACCTGTCCTAGCTTATAGAGTTTAGCCTTTAATTTTGTTGGTTCCTTCTTTTGAGATGTTCGTTTGACATTGTAGAACTATGCCTCCGAGACGTCCTCAAGTCGCGTGCGCTGAAGGCGGTGACGATCATGTTCCTGAGGTGGCGGGCCCTAAGCCGCCAGTTGATCTTCCTGTCAAGCCACCTGTGGATCCTCTTGTGATTCCTGAGATGGGCATTGATGCCCACTTCCGTGATAACTTCTTACGTATGATGCAGAGTGTGCAGGGTGGAGTGCGACTTGCCCCGAGTATGGTAGAGTTGACCTGCGAGTTTCAGTCGTAGCATCCTCCTAAATTTACAGGATATGGCGGACCACTTTCTACAGAGTCTTGGTTGGAAGCTATCCTGACGATCTTTGATAACCATGAGATGCCTCCATAGCGGAGGGTCAATATCGCAGCTTATATGCTACGTGGTTCATCCAAGAGGTGGTGGGATGTCAACACCTAGTCGGGGCAGCAGAGAGATATGATCTGGACTTATTTCCAAACCGTCTTCTGCGATTATTTCTTTCCCCAGACTTTGAGGGCTGACAGAGCAAGGGAGTTTATGAATCTGCAACAAGGGACCATGACAATCATGGAATATGCGTCCTGTTTCACTGAGTTACATCGTCTTGATCCTACACTAGCTACTGATGATCTCATGGACGCTAGGAGTTTTGAGGATGGGCTGTGTTATGCCATCCGGTTGAAGGTTTACTTGTTCAGGTTGATGACCGTTTTAGAAATTGTTAATCAGGCGTTGATCACAGAGAGGAATCTGAGAGAATCAGACAATGTGAACCAGGGTGGTTCGACACCTAAGGGTTCCAGTGGATCTGCTTCTGGGAAGAAGCGGCGTTTTGAGGACTCTCGCGGTGTTAGTGGTGGTCAAACACCTTTTTCAGTTGGTACTCTTATCTATCACCAATGTGGGGTGCCAGGACATATGAAGAGGCAGTGTACGCGAAAACCAGTGGAGTGCAGAGGTTGTGGTAGGTTGGGTCATCTCCACCGCTTCTGCAGGACTTTTACCCTAGGGTCCAGTGAGCATGGATCTTTACCCACTCCACGATCTGGTGCTGGATCGGCAGTATCACATTAGTTAGGTGGCTGTAATACCACCGGTCGATCATGCCGTGGCAGCAGTCAAGGCAGAGGTAATCAGGCGTTTGACTCTCAGCACCAACAGGGTGGGTCTGCTCAAGGTAGCCAGGCTGTGACTCAAGGCTATAGCGCTAGCCAGTTGTATGCAGTCGAGCCTATGCCACAGGAGTAGTACGCCAGACCATCTACTGTTTGAGGTACAATTCTAGTTGCCTCTACCTTAGTATCTGCTTTGTTTGGCACAGGTTCTTCTCACTCTTTTCTATCGGAGGCGATTATCAGAAGTTTGGGCCTCGACGTTGAGCCATATCATGGTATGATCACGTTAGATACCTCGTTGGGTATCCGTTCAGAGGGAGTTCGTCGTTTCCAGAATTTTCCCCTCGAGGTGGGTGGTTACCTTTTCGTGTGGATCTTGTATGTTCTATATATGACAGTTTTTTATTTAATAATTGGGATGGACTGGTTAGTTCCTTTTAGAGCCCGGATTGACTGCTATCGTCAGATGGTGGCGTTTATGTCACCGGAGGGCGACACTCATATGCATAAGGGGGAATGGGATCTTAGTGTGACATGAGTAGGACCAGAACACCAGAGTTTAGGTGGTGTCCTGGCACAGGTTTCTAGTCTTTAACTCGATGACCAAGGTTTACAACCCTCTGTCTATCCTCCCGTGGTGGAGCTTTTCAGTGATGTCTTTCCTGATGATTTCTCTGGTCTACATCCTGTGCGAGAGGTGGAGTTTACTATTGAGCTTATACCAGGAGCAGCACCAATGACCATTCCACCTTATAGGATGGCACCTAAGGAACTTCTGGAGCTTAAGAATCAACTGCAGGACCTGGAAGAAAAAGTCTTTATACGTCCCAGTACTTCTCCTTGGGGATCACTGGTTCTCTTTTCCAAGAAGGAAGATGGTACCCTTTGCCTTTGCGTGGATTATCGTAAGTTAAATCAGATGACTATTAAGAATCAGTATCCTTTACCCTGAATTGATGACCTATTCGATCAACTCCGAGGATCGAAGGTGTTTTCAAAGATAGATTTGAGGTCGGGCTATCACCAGGTACGTGTTAAGACTTCAGACATAACTCGCAAGACGTTCAGGAGCAGGTATGGTCTCTATGAGTACCTAGTCATGCCGTTTGGGCTTACAAATGCACCTGTAGTGTTTATGGCTCTTATGAATCAGATTTTTTACCCTTACCTTGATTATTTTGTGGTTGTATTTGTGGATGGTATCTTAGTCTTTTCACACTCGAGTAACGACCATGCAACCCATCTCGATATTGTGCTGAATACACTAAGAGAGCATCAGCTTTATGCTAAGATCAGTAAATGCCACTTTTGGATAAATAAGGCTCACTTCCTGGGTCACATTATCTATGAGTCTGGAGTTTCAGTTGACCCTGAGAAGGTGAGTGCTTTAGTTTCTTGGGAGTATCCTAAGAACGTCTTTGATATTAGAAGTTTCTTGGGACTTTGGATATTATAGGTGGTTCATTCAGGACTTTTCACGCCTAGCATCACTTCTTAAAACTTTGACTAAAAAGGGGGTGAGATTTGATTGGTTAGAACTTTGTGTAGTAGATTTTTAGGAACTGAAGGGTAGGATAACTTTAGCACCGATAATGATCTTGCCATAGCCAGGTAGAGATTATACAGTCTTTTGAGACACGTCAGGTATCGGGCTTGGAGCTATCTTGATGTAGGAAGAGCAAGTCGTTGCGTATGGTTCTCGTTAGTTAAAGCCTCATGAACGGAATTATCCGATGCACGACCTCGATCTCGCAGCGGTTGTACATTCCTTACACTGTTGGAGACACTACTTGTTGGGAGAGAGTTTTGTGGTATACACTGACCACAAAAGCCTCAAATATATCTTCACTCAGCAAGATCTAAATATCAGGTAATGCAGGTAGGTCGAGTACCTGCAATCCTTTGATTTCGAACTGGCCTAAACTCCAGGGAAAGGGAATTCAGTAGCCGATGCGCTGAGCCGAAAAACTCAGTCGTAAGTGGTTTGGTAATCTAATGAGGAGTGGAAGATGATGGACCTATTTTCGGAGATGCATGTTGACGTTTAGGAGGGTCAAGGTCAAACTGTTCTCTCAACCTTAGCAGTGACATATACTCTTTTGGAATGGGTCAGGGAAAGATATTTATCAGATCCGAAAGGCCTTGTTCTTCGAGAGAGTGTCACTGATGATGCCTCTACAGATTGGTCCATGGATGTAGATGATACTTTATTAATCCATGGGCATGTATGGGTCCCAACAGACATTAGAGAGGAGCTGATGAGGGATTTCCACGCCTCAACATGGGCAGTTCACCCAGGCATCACCAAAATGTATCGTGATTTGAGACGACAGTACTGGTGGCCTAACATGAAGCGGGGGATAGCCGGTTTTATCATGCATTGTTCCACTTTTTAGCAGGTGAAGGTGTAACATCAGCGTCTGGTAGGGTTTTTGTAGCCGTTGTCTATTCCGGAGTGGAAATGGGACGATAATTCTATGGACTTTGTAACAGGTTTACCTAGGTCACCTCGTGGAAATGACGCAGTATGGGTTATCTTCGACCATCTGACGAAGGTAGCGCATTTCTTACCTATGTGGGAGACCTTCATGGTTGATGATTTAGGAAGATTGTATGTCAAGGAAATAGTGCGCCTTCATGGAGAACCTCGTTCTGTTGTCTCGGATAGAGTTCCTCATTTTACATCTCAGTTTTGGTAGGTTTTACAGAAGGCCTTGGGTACGCAAGTACTTTTGAGCACAGCCTATCACCTGTAGACTAACGGACAGACCGAGCGGACTATAAAGGTACTAGAGGATATGTTACGTGCATGAGTTCTCAATTTTTTAGGTTCATGGGAGAAAAATATTCCTCTTGTCGAGTTCTGTTATAACAATACCTTCCAGGCTACCTTTGAGATGGATCCCTATGAAGACTTGTATGGTAGGCCTTGTCGCTCGCCTTTGTGTTGGATTGAAGCAGGGGAGGCAGCTGTTCTAGGACCACATCTGGTGCAGGAGACTATAGAGAAGATACAGCTTATTAGGAAGCATATGCAGACAACTCAGTCTAGACAGCAGTCCTATGTTAACAAGCATCGACAACCTCTTGAGTTTGAGGTTGGGGACTGGGTTTTCATGAAGGTCTCACCCTGGTTGGGGAAGAGATGTGTACGAACGCATGTTAAGCTCTCACCGAGGTTCGTAGGACCCTTTGAGGTGATGAATCAGATCGGGCTAGTAGCTTACTAGCTTGTACTTCCGCAGAGATATCAGGCCATGCACGATGTTCTTCATGTATCTCAGCTACACCGGTACTTTTCAGATTCGACTCACATTTTTCAGCCTGATGTGGTTGAACTGGATACAGATGCTTCCTTCAAGGAGTATCTGATGTGAGTTCTCGATTGGAGTGTGAAGAAAATCCGTGGCAGTTTTGTTCCTCTTGTATGGGTGCTATGGCAGCATGGCTGGGTACAGGACGAGACCTGCGAGCGAGAGGCTGATATACGTTCTTAATGGCCAGCGCTTTTCGTCGATGACACCTCAGTACCCTCGGAAGACCAACTCGAGGATGAGTTTCTTTAAAGAGGGGAGGTTGTAATGACACGGCCATTTGGAAAAGGTACAAATCATTAGTTTTTCTTTTAAATCATTCCTTTAATCTTTTTTAATGTGTATAATGTTCTAAGGAAGGTTCGGGGAGTGTCTGGGGTTGGTTTGGAGCCCGGGAGTTTGAGAAATGGGCTTGCAGACAATGGCGCACGGCCTGTGCACGACTTGTGCATGGTTTCAAACAAACTGTGCGGCCTTTGGTCTGGAGGCAGGGAGGTGCGCACGGTTTGCACACGGTTTGGGTAAATCGTGTGCCTAAACCGTGTGACCCTTTTTCTGAAGGTAGTGAGATACACACGGTTTGAGCATGGTTTAGAAAACCGTGTGCCTAAACCGTGCGACCCTATTCTGGGTGAATTTATAGTTTTTCCCTTAAATATCTTTAAAAGCCTAAAATCCCTTCCTTTTTCATTCTAGCGGACAAAACTCTAGGGAGGTCCTCTTTTTGAGCTCCATACCCTCTCCTCTCTCAATATCTTATCGTTTCTTCTCCCGGTGTACGTTTCTTGATCCGACAGAAGCGTTGGATCACCCAGGGTAAGGCTAACCTCACACATCCTTCTTTCCTCGGTAAATATTGCCTTTCGTCATGTTATTTTGATGCAGGCTCATATGGCCTATTTCCAAGGCATTGGACTGGAACTCAGATCTCTTCCAATCTACTGCGAATCTCAGGCTGATATCAAGTGAGCCTATGCCTACAGCTCTAAGTTAGGTGGTCATGTGGTTTCCATTTTGGGTTTTCACCTTGTTGATTTGTTTTTGTTGTGTCGTGGATTGTCTTTCTCTAAACCCCATATTTATAATGACTGATTCATATCTAAATGACCCGTGTGGTATAAGAGTGATGAATCTATCCTTTTTAGGGTGTTTGGATTGGGTATGGACCGGGAGTGGTCAACCATAGGTGTTATTCCTTGAGAATTGGCCCTTTTTCACCTTTTAACCATAACGATATGTCTTGAAAGGGCATTTTTCAGGTTAGGAAAATGAGATGACTTGGTTAGAGGTTGGATAGGATGAGAGAGCCTGAACCCCTTTAACTGAATTGAAATGCATGTATGCCATTCTTTTCTTATGTGATATTATAAGATGGATATTCCTTGCTTTGCTAATGTGATATGATATAAGATGGTTTTCCTTATATAATGTGATGTGAATGGTCATGCTTTGCTGTGTTGACATGCTTGTGATAACCCGTGTGTTGGGCGGGAGGCATTCTTACCCCGTGCCAGATAAATCTCAGTGCTTGAGGACGAGAGGCATTTGTACCTCGTTCCCATATAACCTTTACGGGTGGGAGGCATTTCTACCTCATGAAAACTACTTTGATTGAGGACGAGATGCATTTATACCTCATTCCCATATAACCTTTATGGGTGGGAGGCATTCTTACCCCGTGCCAGATAAATCTCAGTGCTTGAGGATGAGAGGCATTTGTACCTCGTTCCCATATAACCTTTACGGGTGGGAGTCATTTCTACCCCACGCCAGCTACTGTGATTGAGGACGAGAGGCATTTATACCTCATGCCCATATAACCTTTACGGGTGGGAGGTATTTCTACCCCACGCCAGTTACAATTATTGTGGACGAGAGGCATTCATACCTCGGGCCAGTGATACTTGTATGTATGTGAGAAGCATGGATGTGAGGCATGTTTACCTCATGCTAGTGATAACCTATATCTATGTACTTATACCTCTTGTGATCGTTAAGTTTACCAGCCATGAGCTGAAGCAGGTAGATGCGCCAGGTGTCCTTCCAGAACCTGAGCGAGAGGGTTTTTTATTTACTTTTCTTTACTTACTTGCAGTCTATTACTCAATTTGATTGCGAACACCTATTTGGATTACACATAGACATCGTTGGTGGTGGCCTACTAAGACTTGTCTCACACCCTACCTGGGTGGCCTCTTGGGCACCTGGGTAGACTTTACTGCTGCAGGTACTAGTAGAGGCAAGGGCCCAACTTCAGGCTGTTGATACATGTATGTTCTAGTTGGATATCTAGAGAAGAGGATCGAGCTTGGCTAGAGATGCTCATGGACTACTTTTGTTCTTTTTGTATTGGTGTAAAACATGCTTGTATTCTATTTGTACTGTATCAGCATTCCATACATCCATTTTTTATTAGACACTTTCTATGTGGCTTTTGTATATCTATCAGAGTTTTTCTTACTTCTATTGTTTGGTTTTTATGTTCCCATTTTTCTCTTTTTTACCATTGGTTGTGTTTCTGCTATATTTATTAATTTCCTATTATACCGTTGTGTACTCTGAAATGGGGGTACAGTCTCCCCACTAACTTACCATTACACCCCCACTGCTAGTTGGTAGCCCATGGCCTATAGGGAGATGATCCAGGGGTCATGTGGCCAACCGGGCTTGGGGCTCGGATTGAGGGGCAACCGGGTCTGGGACGTCACAGCTTGGAATTGAAATCCTAGGGCACCGTTGAACTTGCGACACTAATTTTCTCTTAAGGAGACTTTCACCTCGACGACAGTTGTTCAAGAATGAAAGTTAGTATTTGGATTTTTATAAAATCAAATAATAAAATAAAGTGTAAAACACTTTATTTTGTTTTAAGCTTCCATGTGAGTGGTTGTTGGTTAAAACCTCTACTTGGGAGTTGGAGGTGGGACCACCACACCCTAAACTCCCATGAGAGGTTATGGTAGTGGGGCCCACCTGAGCATAAACTCCCGTGAGAGGTTATGACGTGGGGACCACACGAGGCTTAACCCCCCAATTAATGGGGAGGGAGAGGAAACCTCACAACCCCCCTCAATTAATTTTATGTGTCAACATAAAATTAATTGTTGTCAATTAATTTTACGTGTCAACCTAAAAATTAATTGTTGTCAATTAATTTTAGGTGTTGACGTGAAATAAAATGCTTCCAATTAATTCTATGTGTCAACATAAAATTAAAGCTATCAATTAATTTTATGTGTCAACATAAAATTAATTGCTGTCAATTAATTTTATGCGCCAACACTTTTTAATTCTCTTGGCCCCCTCTTTTTTTAAATTAATTAATTATATCGTTGGAATTTAGGAAGGTTCCTAATAATTGAACCATCATAAATTTCATGATGGTTACATACCTCTCCCCCTCTCCTATATACAGGGAGCTTGAGAAAAGGATTTGGGAGGGCTTCACCAAGCGACGAAGCGCAGGTAAAGTGACGTGACACCCAACACTTGGAGAATTATGCTTCCTCCATAAAGAATGCGAAGAACGTCAACGGTGTTTTCTTCTTTGGATTCCTTCCTCAAATCCTATTGATGTGGAGCGTCGTCAACGAGCCAACATAGCTTGAGATTTGAGACATGCGGCGGACATGACGAACAAAGACCGACGAATCAAAGGTAGGGGTTTAATTTCGACTAAGTATGATCTTTACCTATGTTATTCCTTTCTCTCAAAAACGAATAATGAGGAATTGTTGTGCTTCATACTTACGAACCAATTGGTACCACCCTAAACGCGGAGGGTGCATGCCAAACGAACATGGACCGACTACTCCTTTGTTCTTTTTGTGATGACTCTACGATGACATGGAAATGAGGCGACGGTGACGAAGACGGCAAAAAAGGCCGCGCTACCCGTGACCTCCGTGAATCACGCTGCACCCGTGAAACAATGATGCCCCGGGCCAAATACCGCCGCGCTACCCGCGGCTTGCCACGCGCGCTGCCCGCGCGTCCCTCGGCCCCGCCACGGCCTGCCCGGTACCACTGCGGCACTCTGCCGCCCTGCCCGCGCTGCCCGGCGACCACCGTTGCCCTACCTCCCTACCCGGCGCCCCCGACGCCCTGCCCGCGCTGTCCGTCACCCCCACAGTGCCCTGCCGCCCTGCCCGGTGCCCTCAGGCGTGTTAACTGCGCCCCAACGCGCTGCCTGCACCCTACCGGGCGCGTGGCCCGCCTGCCCGGCCCCTACTAGCTACCTGTCCGGTGCCCCCGCACCCTACCCGGCGTGCGGCCCACCTGCCCGGCCCCTGCTGGTGGCTTGACCGGTGTCCCCGGGCCCTGCCCAGTGCCCGACCCGCCTGCCCGGCCCCTGCCGCGGCCTGCCTGGTGTCCCCGCTCCCTGCCCGGGGCACCTGCAGCCTGCCTGGTGTCCAGCCGGCCTGCCCACGCCCCACGTAGCCTGCCCACTGGCCTCCCGACCTCCAAACTTCCGAGCCGTGTCCTTCATGGGGCTGGTCGAACTAGGGCCGACCTTTGGGCCGAGCCGCCTGCGTGGTGGCTTCAGGGCTGAACCGCCCTCACAGTCCGCTAGGCCGGGCCCAGCGGACCGGGCCAAAGTCAACAGGCTGACCCATACAGCGGGCCGGGTCAAACCCAGTGAGTCTGACCGAGTTGACCCTGGCCGGGTTGGCCTAGACTGGGTTGGGTCGAGTCGATCCGACGGGGTCGGACCGGACCCGTGCCCACTAATGACCCATTACTTACTTTGGCCATATCTTTGGTACCAGACGTCCGTTTGATGAACCGTCAGCAGTGATAGTAATATCGATGAGAGACGGTCCCTTTGAGTATACCCCCCTGGAGTTCAGGTTATAGTTGCGATACGGTCAATTTGGTTCGTACACGGATCCAACCGGCCCCCAGGACTAAAAGGCAGATAAATCACAGACCGGGCGTCCGATTGACGCACCGAATATCGCGTTGGAACCCTTACGAAATGGAAGTCCTTTAGGTTACTCCTTTTTGTAGTTTATTGTCGGTCGAGGTATGACCGATATTTCCAAGGCAGATTCTACAGAACTCGAGCGCACCGGGTGCGAGGAATCCAGTGGTTGATAGTGAGGCGGAGGTTGGAGACAGATCATACGGAGGTCAGCACTCAGCGATCCTGTGTGGGTCAGTGCATACCGATCCTTTGTGGGTCAGATCCTGTGTGGGTCAGCGCTCAAAGATCCTTTGTGGGTCAGTGCATACCAATCTTGTGTGGGTCAGATCCTCTGTGGGTCATTTCAGGGGTTAGTACCTATCGATCCTGTGTGGGTCAGACTCCGTATGGTCAGAAGCAGTGCCTCTTGATAGAATAAGATAATCGAGCTTTGCGAATAATCATCTATACTTTTATACTTCACTGAAATCTTGTTTTGATCTGAGTCAATGACTTTTGTGTTTTCCTCATGATTGAGATAAGTTATTAGATAACTTAGTTATATGTATGGTCATATACCTAAGCAATGGTTATCTGTTGATTTCATACTTTGTGGTTTATCATTGTTAGATTTTGTGAGACCTTGAGGGTCTCGGTGTCCCTACTGATCATTGCTATACTCACCCATGCATGGGAAATGCCCGCACCTCATTGTGTTGGTTGCAGACGACAGAAAACGCTGACTGAGGCAGAAAGTAGCAGGACTGGATAGTACCCAGAGGTGGACCACTTGGCGTGACGGTACACAGAGCGGACAGACGGACGTGGAGTGCTGAGGAGGCCATCTGTACCAACCCTTCTGGTAGGAACCCTGGAGGATGACCTAGTAGCTGCTTTATATTTCTTCAGTTGTACATGTACTTTCTTGTTGGGATCGTATTTCAGGCCCCTTTTACTTTACAACACTTCTTATGTATACAGTTTTGTTTAGTGTTTTGCTTCTAGTTGTGTACTCTGATTGTGTGTGTTTAATTTTTATAAAGTCAATACCTTCCCAACTTAGGGATTTATGCCTTTGGTACTAATCACCAGCCCCTGGCCTATGGAAGGCAGGCTTGGGGTAGTCACGACATGGGTCCCGAGGATGGGTCCTGAAAAATTGGTATCAGAGGACGTCGGTTCTACCACAGAACTTAGGACTCTGATATTTATTTTCTATGAAGGAATAGTGTTAAGTTTACTAAGTGTGGTTTTCAGTTCAGGGAGTCCGGTGTTGGTGTGGGTGACTGACGTATCCAAACACCATGACCCTGACATCTGATTTCTGACTCAGTGCACGAAAACACTGATTGTGTGTGTGTTTTCCTTTGTGAATTCCTTAAATAATCTCAACTAGGTCAGCTCACCAGGTATAGTCTTTGACCGTTCCACATCTGTTTCTCTCAGGATGCCTCCCCGCAGACAACCAGCGAGAGCCCTGAGAGTCGTACGCACTGACATCCCACCGAGCGATGAGGCCCCAGTGCAAGGACCACTTCCAGTTGAGGCACCAGCGGTACCACTCTCCGTTGGGCCAACGATGCCACCAGCCCCAACAGGAGACAATGCACGCCGCTTGAGCGCATTGCATGACTTCCAACGCCAGAGGCCACCCAGGTTCCAGGGAGAGACGGACCCACAGGTGGGTGAGGATTGGCTAGAGGTTGTGGCGAGAGTCTTCAGGCTATTAGGGACACCAGCAGATTTCATGGTGATCCTTAATGCCAACCTCCTTCAGGCTGTAACAGGCAGATGGTGTATCTTGATGCTCCAGGTCCACGATGAGGTGACACTTTTATGGGAAGAATTTGAGAGCCTATTTTGGGCGGAGTTTGTTCCAGCCACCCTTCGTGCGGTGTGGATACAATAGCTACTTCATCTGTAGTAGGGTAGCATGACTGTATCGCAGTACTCAAAGAGGTTTACTGACCTCTCTCGCTACTCTACAGTTATGGTACGAGACCCATTTTTCAAGGCCCAGACCTTCGAGTAGGGGCTCAGGTGAGAGATCAGATCCTCGATGATCTCCCTCAACATCCCAACGCAGGTGGGGGTGTTAGAGAGAGCCCTCCTAGTGGAGATTTTCCTTGCTAAGAAATCACTAGTAGCGAGACCCACTACTAGTCGACATGCAGGGGAGCCTTCTGTAGCTGGCCGTAGATAGATGACACAGAGGTCCAAGAGGACCAGACCCAGAGGTGGTTGACTGCATGACTCATGATCGGTTGTGAGGGGCACACAGAGGGGAGACATATATCCCAGGAGTAAACAATTCTACTCATGCGGCGGGCAGGGTCACATGACACGTGATTGTCCGACCCGCCATACAGATGATCAACAGTCAGTTGAGGGACCTCCCAGGCAGAGGTAGAGGTTTGATCAAGGTAGTCTGTTGGGAGGAGGAAGACGTGGAAGAGGAGCTAGACGTGCAGCTGGAGGTGGTTGACGTTTTGAGGTGCTGCCGCCACCACCACCAGGAGGTCCATCCCGACCGTAGGGAGCAGGTGGACAGGGGATAGTTCAGCTTCAGGCAACTGAGGCCTACGATCACAGTGATCTGGAGATGATTCGAGGTACGATATGTGTCTATTCCACCTTAGCTACAGCTCTTATAGACATGGGTTCCAGTCACGCTTTCATTTCCACTTACCTCATTCGGAGCTTAGAGATTCTGACAGAGCCGTTGGCTCAATACTTACGGCTAGATACTCATATGAGAGAAGATTCAACGATTACGCACTGGTTCTGGTAGTGAGAGCTTAATCTAGGAGGCGAGAGCTTCGGCTGGGATCTCCAAGTAGCGGCGTCGATACCTTATGACGTCATCTTGGGTATGGACTGGTAATATACAGTCCATACTCAGATCGACTGTATTCAGCACAACGTGCGGTGTGTCCGCACGGATGGGACCAGGTTCACCTTCACCGACGAGAAGGGAACCTTTGTAGCACATGACAGACTTACTCGGAGGAGGGTGCAGCCGATCACTCACAAGTTGTCTTGACTTACCCTCGTAGCAGTAGATGTGGATAGTTTGAGTTATCCTGTAGTGGAAGAACAGTACACGGATGTTTTCCCTGACGATGTTCCAGGACTACCTCCTCACAGAGAGGTGGACTTCTACATTGACCTGTACCCCGGGATGACACCAATATCTACTCTAGCATATCAGATGGCTCCCACTAAGGTTCGTGAGCTGTGGGTATAGCTAGAGGACTTGCAGGGGAATAGATTCATCCGGCCCAGTGTTTCTCCCTGGGCAGCCCCGATTCTATTCACCAAGAAGGTGGATGGGAGCTTGAGGCTCTATGTTGACTACTGTCACCTGAACCAGGTGACTGTAAAGAACAGGTACCCACTTTTGAGGATTGATGACCTCTTTGATCAGCTCAAGGGAGCACGGTGGTTCTCAAAGATATACCTTAGATCAGGCTATCACCAGCTCAGTGATTGAGATGAGGTTGTGCAGAAGATGACCTTTAGGTGTCGTTAGTACCGCTATGAGTTCTTGGTTATGCCCTTCGGCGTAACCAATACTCCCACAGTGTTCATGAGTATCATGAACATGATCTTCTAGCCTTACCTCTATCACTTTTTCATAGTCTTCATTAACGACATTTTGATTTACTCAACTACCAAGGAGGAACATGCCTACCATTTACGGGTAGTACTGGACACACTCTGAGAGTACCCAATTTATAGTAAACTCTCAAAGTGCCTGTTTTGGATTCGAGAGGTTCAATTATTGGGGCACGTCTTCTCAGAGGCTGGAGTAGCAGTGGACCCAGTGAAGATCGAGGTGGTACTTTTTGGGGAGCCACCTAGGAGTGTGGGGGAGGTATGAAGTTTTCTGGGTTTGGATGGGTACTATCGGAGATTCATTCCAGACTTCTCCAGAGTCACAACAACACTTTCAGCCATGACGAAGAAGGGGCTACCCTTCGTGTGGTCAGAGAGATGCCAGAAGTGCTTTCAGCAGCTGAGGTAGAGGCTGAATAGTTCCCCCATCTTGAGGCTTCTAGAGGAAGGCATAAGGTACGTAGTCTAATGCGATGCATCAGGGACCAGAATTGGGTGTGTCCTGGTGCAGGAGCGAGAAGTGATCACATATGGTTTTCAGCAGCTGAGACAACGTGGGAAGAACTACACTACCCATGACCTAGAGTTAGCAGCAATGGTCCTCTCCTTGAATATGTGGAGACACTATCTAATGGGCGAACGTTTTACCATGTACTATGATCACAAGAGTCTCAGGTATATCTTCTCTCAGAAGGACCTAAAACTGAGACAACGACGATGGATTGAGTTCCTCTAGGACTATGAATTCGAGATAATCTGTACTCCTAGGAAGGGGAATGTTGTTGTGGATACACTCAGCAAGAGGACTGGTATAAAACTGCTAGGAGAGGTGATAGAACAACTGGTTGCCTTACAAATATCCTTTGTGAATAGAGATGGAGAAGCATATCTACAGTCTCTTACAGTCACTCCCCCACTTCTTCAGCGAGTCAGGGAGGCGCAAAATGGGGACACTGAATATGAAACGCTACATGATCAGATATCCATAGGGCAGGAACCTGATGGATTTTCTGAAGGTGGGGAGCATGTCATCCTCTTTAGAGGATATACCATGGTACCAATTGCACTTCAGGAGGAAGTGTTGAGGGAGTTCCACACTTCCCCTCTAGCGGTAAATCCAAGAGTGGTGAAGATGTTCCAAGGCCTTTATGATAGCACTAGTGGCCAGGTATGAAGAAGGTTATAGTGGATTTTGTCTCATGGTACCTCACTTGTCAGCAAGTGAAGGCAGAGCATCGGGTTCCAACAGGCTTGGTTCAGCCCTTAGAGGTCCCGGAGTGGAAGTGGGATGGGTTATCCATGGACTTTGTGATGGGTCTTCCACGTACATCCAGGGGTCATGACTCGATTTGGGTGATCATTGACCGACTCACCAAGTCAGACCACTTCCTACCGATTAGAGAGCAGGGATCAATAGAAAGCTTGGTACGCCTCTATGTACAAGAGATTGAGCATTTACATGGAGTACCTTTTTCTATTGTCTCTGACCATGACACACGGTTTACTTCCCGACTATGGAAGAGGTTGCAGAAAGCTTTTAGGACACAAATTTTCTTGAGCACTGTCTTCCATCCTCAGACAGATGGTCAGACCGAGAGGACCATCCAGACCCTTGAGGACATGCTTCGTGCATGTTTCCCCAACTTCGGTCGTAGCTGGGAGGATCATCTACCTTTGGTGGAGTTTGCGTACAACAACATCTTTCACTTGACCATCGACATGACACCTTTTGAGGCCTTTTATGGTCGACCTTGCAGATCGCCACTGTGCTAGAAAGACTAAGGAGAGCGAGCATTAGTGGGGCCAAAGATGGTATGGGATACCACGGAGAAGGTGCAGATCATCCAGGAGAGGATGAAGACTGCACAGAGTAGACATAAGTCGTATGCTGAAAGGAGAAAGAGACCTCTAGAGTTTGAGGATGGCGACCACGTCTTCCTATGGGTCTCAGCTCGATGAGGTCTACGGAGATTTGGATAAGGCGGAAAGTTATCTCCGAGATTCATAAGACATTTCCATGTCCTCAGTAGAGTAGGTGAGGTGGCTTACCGTTTAGCTATTCCCCCTCAGTTTCACCGAGTGCACGACGTCTTCCACATATCTCAGCTGAGGAGATATGTGCACGACCCTTCCCACATCATCGACCACGGAGAGCTGGACATCGATGATGGGGAGGCTCTCACGGAGGTTCCAGTGGATATTGAAGATCGACAAGAGCGGGTCCTATGTGGACAGTTGATACCTCTGGTGCGTGTTTGCTGGTAGTACGAGAACCTCTAGGAGAGCACATGGGAGCGGGAGGCTCAGATGCATGCTTAGTACCCTCATTTATTTCGTTAGTCTGAGTTGTAGCTTACGGGGACATAAATACCTGAGGTGGGGAGAATGTAAAGACCCGAAATTTCTATGGAATTTGTTTTCTTAAATACATGGGAATTTTACGAGTCCGTAGTTTCTGACATCGCTTGATTCCAAGACCTAGTATGCCTGGAATCAATTTCTAAAGTTTTGTTTAGGTACTTTCAGTAAACGTATGAGAGGTTTTTTATAACTTTTGAACAGGTGCTCGGAATTGAAATCTGAGGGCACCGTTGAACTCGAAGCACCGATTTTCTCTTAAGGAGACTTTCACCTCGATGACTGTTGGCCGAGAATGAATGTTAGTTTTTGGATTTTTATAAAATTAAATAATAAAATAAAGTGTACAACACTTAATTTTGTTTTAAGCTTCCATGTGAGTGGTTGTTGGTTAAGACCTCCTCTTGGGAGTTGGATGTGGGACCACCACACCCTAACCTACCATGAGGGCTATGGTAGTGGGGCCCACCTGAGCATAACCTGCCGTGAGAGGTTATGGCGTGGGGACCATGCGAGGCTTAACCCACCAATTAATGGGCAGGGATTGGAAACCTCACAACCCCCCTCAATTAATTTTATGTGTCAACATAAAATTAATTCATGTCAATTAATTTTATGTGTCAACCTAAAAATTAAGCGCTTTCAATTAATTTTATGTGTCGACGTGAAATAAAATGCTTCCAATTAATTCTATGTGTCAACATAAAATTAAATCTATCAATTAATTTTATGTGTCAACATAAAATTAATTGATGTCAATTAATTTTATGCGCCAACACTTTTTAATTCACTTGTCCCCCTCTTTTTTTTTAAATTAAGTAATCGCATCGTTGGAATTTAGGAAGGTTCCTAAAAAATGAACCGTCATAAATTCTATGATAGTTACATACCTCTCCCCCTCTCCTATATATAGGGAGCTTGGGAGAAGGATATTGGATGGATTCACCAAGAGAAGAAGCGCTGGTAAAGTGACGCGATGCCCAACACTTGGAGGATTATGCTTCATCCACGAAGAATGTGAAGAAAGTCAACGACGTTTTATTCTTCATCTTCCTTCCTCAAATCCTACCGACGTGGAACATCATCAACAAGCCGACGCAGCTTGAGATTTGAGACGTGCGGCGGACACGACGAACAAGGACCGACGAATCAAAGGTAGGGGTTTACTTTTGACTAAGTATGATATTTACCTATGTTCATCCTTTCTCTAAAAAATGAAGAATGTGGAATTGCTGTGCTTCATACTTACGAACCAACTGTTACCACCCTAAACGCGGAGGGTGTAGACCAAACTGACATGGCCTGACCCCTCCGTTGTTCTTTTTGTGATGACTCCACGACAACATGCAATGACGCGACAACGACGAAGACGACGAACAAAAGCTGCGCTACCCGCGGGCTCCATGAATTGCGCTGCACCCATGGTGCACTGATGCCCTAGGCCGAACACCACCGCGCTACCTGCGGATTGCCCCACAAACTGCCCGCACATCCCGTTATCCCTCCGACACGCTACCCGGCCCCACCACGGCCTACCCGGCGCCCCCGCGGCACCCCGCCGCCCTGCCCGGCGCACGGCCGACGCCCTGCCAGCACTTCCCGGTGGCCCCCGATGCCCTGCCGCCCTACCAGGCGCCCTGCCCGTGCCGTCCCATGCCCTCTATGGTGTCCTGCCCGGTGCCCCCCGATGCGCTGCCCGTGCCCCAGCGCGCTGCCCGCCTTCCCGGCCCATGCCCGGCGCCCCCGCTCCCTTCTCGGCGTGCGGCCCGCCTACCCGGCCCCTGCCGGTGGCCTTCCCAGTGTCCCCATGCCCTGAACGGTGTGCAGACTGCATGCCCGGCCCCTGCCGTGGCCTGCCCGGTGTCGTCGCGCCCTGCCCGGTGCACCTGTGGCCTGCCTGGTGTCCAGCCGGCCTGCTCGCGCCCCGCATGGCCTGACTACCATCCTTCCGGCTGCCGACCTTCTATGCCACGTCCCTCGTGGCACTGGCTGAACTGGCCCTGGCCTTCGGGCCGAGCCGCCTGTGTGGCGGCATATGGGCCGAACCGCCCTCGCATTCCGCTGGGCTGGGCCCAGCGGACCGGGCCGAACTCAATGGGATAACCCGCCCAATGGTCCGGGTCAGACCCAACGAGTCTGACCGGGTTGACCCAGGCCGGGTCGGCCTAGACTGGGTTGGGCCGAGTCAGTCTGACCGGGTCGGACAGAACCTGGGCCCACTAATGACCCATTACTTACTTTGGCCATATCTTTGGCACCGGACGTCCGTTTGACGAACCGTCAGCGGTGCTAGTAATCTCGATGAGAGACGGTCCCTTTGAGTATACCCCCATGAGTTCAGGGTATAGTTGCATTATGGTCAGGTTGGTTCGTACACAAATCCAACCGGGCCCCCGGGACTAAAAGGCTAATAACTGACAGACCAGGCGTCCGATTGACGCACCCACTGTCGCATTGGAACCCTTACGACATGGAGGTCCTTTGGGTTACTCCTTTGTGAAGTTTAGTGGCGGTCGAGGTATGGCCTATATTTCAAGGGAAGAATCTACGGAACTTGAGCGCCCCGGGTCCGAGGAATCCAGTGGCTGATAGTGAGGTGGAGGTTAGAGACAGATCATACAGAAGTTATCACTTTTCGATCCTGTGTGGGTCAGTGCATATCGATCCTATGTGGGTCAACGCTCAGCGACCCTATGTGGGTCAGCACATACCGATCCCGTGTTGGTCAGATCCTGTGTTGGTCATTGCGGGGGTTAATACCTATCGATCCTGTATGGGTCAGACTCTGTATGGTCAGAAGTAGTGCCTCTTGAAAGAATAAGATGATCTTGCTTCGCGACTAATCATCTGTACTTCTATACTTCACTGAAATACTGGTTTGAGCTGAGTCAATGACTTTTGTGTTTTCCTCATGATTGAGATGAGTTACTAGATAACTTAGTTATATGTATGAGCATATACCTATGCAATGGTTATCCGTTGATTTCATAATCTGTGGTTTATTCATGTTGGATTTTGTGAGCCCTTGAGGGTCTCGTGGTCCCTAATGAGCATCGTTATACTCACCCCTGCACGGGCTATGCCCGCACATTGTTGTGTTGGTTGCAGACGACGGACAATGCTGACTGAGGCAAAGAGTAGCTGTACTGGACGGTACCCGGAGTTGGACCACTCGGCGTGATGGTACACAGAGCGGACGGATGGACGTGCAGTTCCGAGGATGACATATGTACCTACCCTTCAGGTAGGAACCCCAGAGGACGAACTAGTAGCTGCTTTATCTCTTTTTAGTTGTACTTGTACTTTCATATTGGGCTTGTATTTCCAGACCCTTTTACTTTCCAGTTCTTCTTCTGTATATAGTTTTGTTTAGTGTTTTGCTTCTAGTTTTGTACTCTTATTGTGTGTGTTTACTTTTTATAAAGGCAGTGTCTTCCCTGCTTAGGGATTTACGCCTTTGGTGCTAGTCTCCAGCCCCTGGCCTATGGAAGGCGGGATTGGGGTAGTCACGACATGGGTCCCGAGGATGGGTCGTGACAAATAGAATACATATAAATATATATACCAATATCATATACATAAATATAAATTAATGTATATAAATATACATATATATATATATATATAAATATATATAAATATAGACTAATATGCATAAATACATGCATAGGTGTAATTATATATAATTTTAAAATAAATATTGATAAAATATATAAATTATAAATTTATATACATAAATTTATAGAAATACATACATATATATATATATATATACATATATACATATATACATATATACGTATATACATATATACATATATACTTATATACATATATACATATATACATATATACATATATACATATATACATATATACATAGACACACACACACATATAGAATAGATAAAAAATCACCAAAAAGGGGAAACCACAATAATTGTAACACCATCAAATAAATATGAATGTAAATCAATGGAATAAAACCATATCTTACACAAAAATCATATGAAGGAACTCTTAAATGAAGTTGAAATCACATAGAATATTAAAAGATCATAGTATCCAGAAAAAAACTCAGTTTTGGAGGCCTTATAGGCATTTTTTAAACTAAAAAATATAGTGACCAAGGGGATTGGATAAACATAGAATAGATATCTTCATAGGACTTGATTTGATAAATAGTATATTCCAAGAAAATACCCGAATCAAAAGTTATGTCTGTTTGAAGTTGAAGCTTAATTTTAATATTCTTTTAAAATTGTAATAAATTTTTATTCTATTACTTATAACCAAAATATTATCTAATTCCATTTTATTTAATTTCATAAACATCGATTCAACTAGATTTGGAGCTAAAACAGACACCTGGACCAAATTTCCTTACCATTTGATGCTGAAATCTGATTTTTTTAATCTTATTTATTTAGGTTTTGTAGTGGTTTCTTAAAGAATCATTGCTAATAAAATGTTGAAAAATATTTAGCAGTGGTATTGGAAAACATTGTTAAAAAAATTGAAATTTTTAATTTTTTCTTTTAGTGTTCGACATGGTAATTTTTTCATGTAATTAGTTAAAAAGTATTTTTTTTCTCAGGTGGTCGATACATTTCTTCATATGGACAATTGATTTATCACTTGGTCAATACATTTGTTCACATGGTTAGTTGTTTGCTCATGTGTTTGAAGCGTTTGTTTATGAAATCAATACTATGTGCATGTGGTTGATACATCGTGTTATATTAAACCTCGCAGTTGATATACACAGTAGGTTAAATCTCACAATCGATCATTTACTTTGTAAAAAATATAGAAATTTTTAGATTACTATATTTTTGTGTATTTTTTTATTTTCATTTGCTACATGATTGTAATAGTTTTTTTAATTATTTAATTGAATACTAAAATTCACATAAATCACATGGAAACTATTAGAACTGTTTTTAATGTTTTAAATAATTTTTAATGTAGATTTACATTATTTCTTCATTCAGACATAAACCAACCCTGTAATGTTTCAAAATTTGAATTACTTATTATGTATGATTCCTTTATTTTATTATTTTATAAATTATTTTTTACTGTTAATGAACATATTAAAAGTTATTTTATTGTATTTAATGTATTATTATTGTATTTAAATTTCAATATCATATCCTTGTGTTTTGAGAAGTTTTTCAAAATTGAAATTTGAATTTTACAAAAGGAAATGAGGTGTTTTTTGTTAGATTTATTTTCCATATTATTATGGGGATATATTTAATTTTTTAACTATGAATTTAATTTGTTTTTAGCTATTCTTTATTTTTTTAATATTAAAAATTATTTTGAAATAATAATCCCTATCTCTCTTTGATAATTTTTTGAATTATTATTTGAATTATCATACTGATTTAATGAATATTATTGAAGTTATTATTTAGTATTATTTAAAGAGGTTGAAGAATATTTAAAAATTTGATATTAAGAAATAGTAGACTACTATCAATTATTCATTTTACATGAACTTTCAAACTCTCATGTGTTGTATGATACTATAAAGTATCCTATGTAATTTTTTTTTCATATTCTGGACTAACTTTGATGGGGTAATTAATATTATTTGACTACTAATACCTTTAAGATACATACTATTACATTAATAAAAAACCAATTAATATACTACATATATCTTCATCAACTTATTTTGTTGGTTTCTCTTTAATTCTTTATTAAGTCTATCTATCTTTCTAATCGGTTATCACATAGTTCAGTTTATTATTTTTCTGTAAAAGCATTATCTCTTCAAGTTGTGACTCATATATTATAAAGTCAGGTCCTTTGGGTTGTGAATCTTGGATTCTAAGGTTATGATATGTTTAACATCCTCAAAAGTACATATTTGGAGATCCTCTGTGTTGATGTTGTAAACAATTTTGTATTTATTATCAATATCTTGTGTGAATGTTTTTATATTTTAGGTTAAAGTAGGTTTTTGTTGATAAGAAGAATGTTTTGGCTACTTTTCTTAACAAGTCAGATGATTCTTTGTTGATCCTAAATGTTTGTAACATTATGATTTCTAAAATGTTTTCAATGTTCAATTTGATGTTTTTATAAAAATATAGTTGTACAAAATGCAAGATATGAATTATTTACAAAGTTGGAGTTTTTGGCTATAAAAATTTCAAGATATTATATGGTGAAGATATGACTAATGGCCAAGAAGGATATGTGAAGGATATTGGAATGAGTCAATTAGACATAGGATTTAGTAGGCTATAAAATAATCAGACAAAGAATTTACCCTCTAACAAATGAAGATTTTTTTAATGCAGTAAACAAAGTGATGTCCTGATAGAAGTCACCTAGGAGAGTTTTGAAAGTCAAGATGACCAGTTAGGAGGAAGATTAGGTTTGTACCAAATAGTGAGATTGATTTATATTATACAATATTTTTTATAATTTTGATCAGAAATTATTTTGATGGATCATCGAATGAATGAGTTTCAAATAGATATATTCAATGTCATGAGACAGAATCTGGAAAGATCCACCATATGGAGAAAATATATATTTTTACTAGAATTATTTTAGTAGATCAAGCTCTATAAAAAGTTTTATTGGACCCAGGATGACCAAGGGAGACATTCCATCTCATTGGATATATTAAGAGGATGAACTTCTGTGAGTCCATTAGACATAAGAAACTCGTGAAGAGGACCAAATAGAGTAATTCTACATTTATTATAATGATCTTATTAGATTAAAAAGATTAGAAAGAGTAGTGTTGTAAGAGTTCTATATGCAGACACATTTTTCAATATTACCAGAAATAGACTAGAGAGACTTTTCTTAAAATATCTAATGTAAATAATTGTAATGAAACTGATATTTTCTTTTAATGTTCTTAAATATAGATGAGATTTAAGGATGTTTTGATGAAGTAATTGATTTCAAGTTTTGAGGAAATTTTAATGATGAAGGTTGACTCTAAGGTTTTTGATGATTTTATGGTATTTAAATGAATGTTGAGTTGAGTGGATAATTAGAAATTAGAGCCCGAACTTACTCCTTGGTTTTTAGAGGAATTATGACTATAAAAGGGGTACTCATTGAGAAGTTGCTGAAAAATTTGATAGAGAGTGGAATTAATGAAGACTTTTCAGCATGAGTATTCGACTAAAAAATAACATGGTCGAAGAAGATGAAGCACCCAATAGAGGTGTACCAGACATAGTTACACTAAACAAATCATCAATAGAAAAAAATGTACCAAAAAACTTGTACCATATTTAGGTCCTCCAGATGAAGAAAAATTGGATGGAGAATAAGTCACATCAGATGGAGGCACATCAGATATAAAGTTAAAGAATAAATAATTTATATATAAAGTTTTCAGTTAGCAGTATTCATGTTTCAATATTACCATGGAATTTAAGTGTAAGTAAACTTTATAACTGGTTGGATCCAATATAATTTCCTACTGAGAGACAGAAGGATATTTATGAGTGTTGTATTGTTTTTACTCATTTCATTATATAATGGATATACATATATCTATAGGAGTCCACAAGTAAAGTACTTGGTACCCATATTGATATTAATCTTTGTAAAACATACGTTCCTTGATATATTTTGTTAACTTTGCATACAAGTGAAGTTCAGTGATAAAGTTTATAGGAACAAAACTCTTATAAGTTACATGGGTTAATTTATATAAAAAATAAATTATAAAATATCACCACTGATTCAACCTACCTTCCTAGTGGTATACACATTATTAGGAACATAAAGTGGTATCAGAGAAACTGGGTTACCTCTATAAGATCCCTATATCATTGATAACATAAACTCAGTTAGAAACTGAGGTATTCCAACCTTCGATAATAAAAAGAATTATATATGAAAAAACAAAATGATACCCTATATTTTGTTTATTTTCATAAATGTGGTTGATGCAGCCACTGTAGGGTTTCCACCCATGGAGAAATATTCTCCTATGAAATTTACTGAAAAAATAAATATCGACATTAATAGAGAATCTTGGAATTCTATTATAATTTTCATATCATAAAACGTTTATATGAAGGTTATGGGTCTCAAAATAAGAATGGAAACTTAGAAAAAACTGAAAATAATATTAAAGGGAAATATAAAACTGAAGGAAACAAAAATTTATATATGGCGTAGCAATTTTAAAGATATCAGGATGAAGGAAGATGCAACTATTGATGAATAATTTACTAGAGGTAATGAAATTTTCAGTAATATTAGAAGATTCAATGATGTCTTGGATGACTTAACTATTGTTAAAAAATTTCCAAGGAACTTTGCATATAGGTTTGATCCAAAAATATCTACCTTAAAAGATAATGAGGATTTATCCCTTGATGAATTATACAAATCTCTTTTTTTGTATGAAATGAAGAAAGATTCTATATTTAAAAATAACATTAAATAAGATATATTGTTTGAAGATATGAGGAAGATGAAAAAAATGAGAACCTGAACATGAGGTAATTGCCCTTAGTGAATCGGAAGATAAGGAAGATGATGTTGAATTGAATGATATGATTATATCCCTTATCTATAAAAATTCCTATAAAGGTAGAGGAAAGTTCAAAGGAAAACTAAAAAATAAATATATTGAGTGTGGAGGAATCAAATTTTTTATAATGAAAAATATAAAAAATAAAGATAAATAATATGATTATGATTCTGTAGAAAAACCTCAAAAGAAGAAGTGGGGTAAAAATTAAAAGGAAGTTAACTAATCCATTGGGAATAAGAAAAGGTTCAATAGAATAAATAAAATAATTATTATGAGTAAAAGGTAACATTATGAATCTATTAACAATAGTCTATCATGTAATAAAAATATGAATAAATGCAAAACCTTCATAGACCATGTTAAAAGAAAGGAAGATACTTCAAATAGTGAAGAAGAATAAGGTAAATAATCCTATAGGGAATATCATATAATATGAGAGCTTTTGACTATATTGATTAAAATAAAAACATAAGAAATAATACATAATATTAAAGAAGTAAATTGAGTATAAGAATAAAGGAAAATAATATTTTTTCAAAAGGGAAGATGAATACATAGTAGAAATTGAGAATCTCATGTTGAAAGTTATGGAACAAGTGAAAATGGTAAAATTTATTGATGAAAAACTTAATGACAAGGAATAATATTAATGTAATATTCATTAAATATGTCACTAGTATGAAAGTACCTTGAATAAACAGAATAAAATTTCAACAAGACTTCATAGGTAAAGGCTGAAACATCTCAAACAGCTAGAATAACTCATCCCATGAATTAGGTAAAATATTGACCCACTAAACTTACAAGTTTAGATGATTATAATAAACATTTATGTTTAAGAATCAATAATGAAAGATACTGGGTTGAGAAAGGATGTGAGAAAAACATTATACCAATGAATGTTAAAAGTAACTAATGGAAGAATAGTTGCCCATTCTAGGGGAAATAAGATACTATATATTATTCTGAATCTCAATAAAATTATACAAGGGAAAAACCATTATTCTTTTGAAGATATAGGTTCAAAAGATATTTTTTATATTTTGGGATATATGGAAATAATGTGTAAATTTTTTGGAACAACATGTCTTTCTCTTGGAGTAGATATGAACTAATGGGAATAAATTGGGGAAAAAGGTGGAAAATCTCTAAAGTCAAAAGAAGAAACAAAATCAAAGTCATCAGAAATTAAAAATGTAGCACCCCAGGCTTTCACGATATGCTTCTCTATGAATAATACAATAGCGTGCGATGTACGCAACACTGAGTTCAAGAGCACCACGACCTATCAAACTAGCTATTTAGAAAGTGGTTATGAATATTAATAACCAAATTTTCAATTTTATATATATCCCATATGATTTTATCATTCATCTTTTGTGTTTATTAGACCTAATATAGGGACAAATTCAATTTTTCAGATAAAAGAAGTATTTTTTAAAAAATGTAGTTTTTACACCTTTTAATGGAGAACCCTTAATAAATCTAATATTTGAAACTTTTAGATATTAAATTTTATGAAATTAAATTCTTCTTTATAATCGGGACATAAAAATTTAGTCTGGATAAATTTTTGATGTTTTTTTAATAACTTTCATATTTTGATGAATAGAGAATGATACTGAATTTTAATTAATTTTTTTAATAAAAAAAATTTATAGTGTTAAATTATAAATTTGAATGGTTTTGAAGTATAATTATACTATATTTTTATCATTTAATCCAATGTTGGTCATTGGAAGTAATTTCACTTTTAAACCGGACATACACACATATCAATCTTTTGATAGTTTTTAATTCTCAAAAACTAGTTTCTAGTTTTGACTACGAAAAATAATTTTAAATTAATTTATACAACTTATATGTTTTAAATTTGGTAAAATAGACATCATTTTTGGATTCTTAATATAAAAATTAGCTTAGGGTGAATTTTTGGTATTTTTCTGAAAACATTCAATTTTTGATGAATAGTGAAAAACACAGCGTTATTGTTTAAAAATCGACTTTTTATTTAAATAACTATTTATTTTATTTAAATTTATTTTAAGTAAAAATAGATACATAATACCTATATTATTTAAATGTAATTCATTAGAGTCATTTTATAATAAAATCAGATGTATAAAAGTTTATTGAATTTTTTAATGTCTTTTACCCACCTTCTAGGCACGTAAGAAAATTAGCATAAAACATAATTTTACCATTTATATGAATTTAATTTCAAAAATCAGAGACACATAATTGAAATAAGTAAGTAAAATGTGGTTTAATAAGATGAAAATTATTTTTGGTGAATAATAACTTTTGAATTTTATTTGCCACGGTTGAAAGTAAATAGGGTAATTAAAGGTAAAAATGATATAATAATTACCCTAACACATGATATAATTCTATTGGATAAGTGTATTTCGACCAAAATCAAACTTAGTAATAAAATATGTTCCTTTTTGTCCACTTTTTTTTATATTTGGATATTTATTATTATTTTCTTTAAAGAAGAGTTAAAAGTGTTATATTCAAATTTTAATAACTAATACATTTTTAATATAGGGTTATCAAATATTTTTTTAAAGTTTGGGACCGAAGCCTCATTTATTATTAAAGAAAATAAAAGACCTCTTTAACTTGGTAGAGGGAGACCCATTACATAGCCCGAAGGCCCAGTGGGTATTTAGCCCATTACAAAGCCCCTTAGGCCCATTTTTTTGGCCCAAAGCCCAATCTGCGAATAGTACTACTACAGTACCCATGATGCTACAGTAATGCACAGTACCCGCTGATGCTATAGTACTCTTCCACCACTATAGTGACCTGCTACTGCTACAGTGCCCGCCATTGCTACAGTGCCGCCACTGCTACAGTACTGCTACAGTACCTGTGCCCAATGGGTTTTGAACCCCCATTTTTTATGTAGAATTAAGCGGTGCTTACCACTAAGCCAAACCCCAACAACTTATATAGGATTATACATAAGATAATCTTGACTATAAATATTAATTATAAATATAATAATATATCCTACATCATGGTATTTTATTTATCATTTTTAGACATTAAATAATTAAATTTATTTATAACACAATGATGATGCAGTAATTACCTTATTAATGAAAGATTAAAATAATTGATATTATAAATATTAAAATAAATGTAAATTGAGACTTTTTATGCATTCCAAAAAACATTTAGGTTAATATTACATGTTAGGGTTGATTCAATTAATATTTTTTTTGAATAAATAAGATTGTTATGACTTTCACAAAAACCAAATACTAAATAATTTCAAACTTGACATAAATGAGTTTTTAAAAAAATACTATATTATTAAATGATATAATATTCCTAAATATCTAAGGTTTAGATAAAGGAATTATATAATAATATATATGTCATTAATGAACCACTTGGGGATCTCTTGGCATTTTATAGTAAGTTTATTTACCATATAATATAAAAATACATGGAGACCTGATAAATGTTAAGCTATTTAACCAAGAGTTAAATCTAAAAGATAAGGTTAACATGGTGACTTAAACCTGTCTAAAACCTATTGGATGAGAGGTTTTCGACCCAGCCCCACCTTAGCCTCAAATTGTTTTTGGAGCCTTTATAAACCAAATATGATTATATAATAAAATAGCATTTCAAGGTTTTCCTAAAGTGACCCTCACCTATCTTATAAAATTGTACCTCCCCTTATCTCAAAATCACACCTCCAAAGCCATTTGGATCAGCCAACCTCTGCTCAAATATCCTCGCAAATACCCTCAATTCAACCTAGAGTCCTTAATTTGATCAGAAATCCAACCTAATGAGCCCTTTTGATAAATCAAAAGGAAGCACCCAAATAAGAGTAAATTATTTCATCACCTTTACAATGTTATTTTCTTCTTCCACTTCCTCTTTCTTTTTTGTTTCCATACAAAAATAATAACTCCAGTACCTTCTACATAATATGATGTTATTATAAATATGGTACAACCATATTCATTATTCTATCGTCTCCACGTCATGGTGTAGTTTGTTATTCAACAATTAATTATTTTGATGGGTATAATAATGATTATAATTGATGTAAATAATAAATATATTGTGTTAATGATTTTATATATATGATATACCATCCAATTACATAAAATTTATCCATTAATAGAATGGTATTATTTCTCGTGCGTACGTACATATTTCTGTCTCCACGAACGTGGTGAGATTCATTCCCCATCGTAACCATTAAAGAATAAATATCATTTTATGATTTAAAAAAGAATGTTTAAGAACATAATATCATTATGGATATGAATAAAATACATCATATCCATAACAAACATGACTTACACAATAAAACATATAAAAAAACGAACCAGTTAACACCCAAAACAATGTTACTACTTAAGTATTATTAACATAGAAATATTAAAAGATCATATATGATATAATATTTATGTATATGGTTCTTGTATAAATTAATAAAAATTATCTCACCATTATATAGTAGGTTAACATACCCTCAACTAAGGAAAATTACAACGTAAGGGGTTTCTTATCTCACTTTTAATTATATGATATTTCCTTTGTTCAACACTTATTTATTGCATGTGGTGTATTGTGTACTTCAATTTGATATATATTATCATGATTATAATTATATACATGGTATTCTATGATTCATTTTTTGGTTATTAACTTTTGTTCTTACGAATTTATTGATTAAAACGTGGTCAGGTGTCTTCATCTCACTTTTATTCCCGGGAGATTGATGCTATATTTTTCACTATTACCATTTGTGAGATTCATGTACTAGCCATGATTGTATTCTTTGTGTAATATACATTAATTTATGGGTATTTAAATCGTCATTGCATGATCCTTCTTTCATGGGTCTTATGTCTCTTAAGTTACCAAATCGATAAGGGGATTTCAAATTTCAATTTCCACTCATTGGGTTTTATGTAAACTTCACTAATTATTTTACTCCAAGATTATGCATGAAATCACTATTTATATGCTTATATAGTAGACTGAATGGCCCGAAGGCCTTAATTACTATTGATTTTTGATAACCCCCCTTTCTTGGGATGAGGGGGAACCCTTACAAGGCCCGTAGGCTTAGAGATTACATGGCCTGTAGGCTTAAGATATTACATGACCCGAAGGTCTTAGGGAATTCAACCAGACCATCTACAAGGAACTGCCCCTCCCTAGCATCTGCATCATGATAGTAGCTCTCCACCTTCGCATGACTGTCTGGCTAGGCTTCCCATGCAAGCACATGCTGGTCCCGATGGCATAACCATACCCTCACATTCTTACAAATCCACTTGGTTCTGCTCTGGTGAGTGCACCTGCTCTGAATCCTCTTATAGAGCTGCTTCTTTATAAGGGATTTCATCTCAATTTACATTCCATTGAGACTTCTTTGTTGTTATTCACCAATTCACTTTTATATAGTGTATATACTGTAATTTGACATATTATATCATTAATACCTTTATTCTCATGATGTTATAATGTTTTGATTACGTCAAATATTTGTATTCAAGCGTCTCTCTTTTGGTTTGTAACTCTAACTAAAATATCATTTTAAATGTTTTAAAGATTTATTCCTATAAATATTTCTTATTAATTTTCATGTTTTAAAAATGGGTTTAACGATTTATTTACATGTACATTAATGTTTTAAAATTAAAATTCCTTTTAAAATATTCAAAGTGGTATAGGAAACCTTGATTCAAAAATATATTTTAAACAACTTCTTGATAAATAGTGAAACTTTTAAATGTTTTCAAGAAAAAGGGGGATATTTCTCTCAAATAGTTTTGATTATTATTTTCATCGATGTTAATATCCATCATTATTCTCGATTGAGGTTAATTTATTATAATAAAATATTACATATTGTATTGAATGAGTTATGTTTTACTTTGGATGTGCTATTTTTATGCCATTCATGGTTTGTGGTTAAAATATTGACATTTCGTATGGTATTTTTAATATGAATGTTTATATTTTGTTTCAAGATTTTCATATGAAGAATTAATTGGACTTATTAAGTGATGAGTGGATCCCACTATATCTTCTATATGCATTAGTAGGTCTCATGAGACAAACTAGTGTCTTGGTATAAGGCCTTGACAAAATATTATTTTTAGTCTTGGCATAAGGACTTGACTATGTGGTTATGATGTCCGACATTATGCATTCCATCATTATGAAATTAGATATTGATATTAAATGTGATTATTCGTCTAGTAGAATATCAATGTGTATAATTAAATGGAATTATTAGATTTATATTTTCCATATTATGCTGAAATTTAAGTTTAAAAGGCTTGTGTTTTAGTCTTATACATTGCCTTAAATGTTTATGCTTATTTATGAACGTTTCTACTATATTGTTATCCTTACTGAGCATCTGAGCTCACCCCTTTCTATTTCTTATTTTTCCCAGGATTTGAATAAGTATATCATGATTAACCTGAAGAAATAGGCTAAGGGATATGAGTGTGTTCAAAGGGGACACAATGTTGTTTTTATTTATTTCACGATTTAATGTAAAACCTATGTATGTATCTAGTACTTCTAAGGCTACTAAACTAATCAATATTTCGGGACTTGATCTTTTGTGATCACGCCAATGAAAATTAATAATTCACCGACTCTGGGTAACTAGGGTCGGGGCGTTATAGTTGGTATCAGAGGAATTTTAGTACAAACCTTGGAAACTAGATTTAAAAAAACTCTGATTAGAGAACATTACCCTAAGATATACTTTGGAGATTAGTATAGAATAACATCCAAAATTTTTGGTAATGTAAATATTATGTGGGTTTTCAAAGAAATACATCCCTGTATGGATACGAGTAGGTAGAGGCGGCTCTGGAACATATATACCTAGGGGTAAAACCTAAAAAAACCTCTTTGATCTAGACTCGAATGGGAACTGGTGCATGAGAACAGGCCTTGCTGTACTCTTGGTTATGATACTCCCAGGGGATATTCTTAAGATAATTCACATTTTCTTTACTAACTGATTTGAAGGATTTTAATATAAGATGAGAATAAATAACCTTGGTTAATCCTAAGGTGTTTTAGATTGAAAATAATGTGTCATGATATTCTCTAAATGATTTTATGACTATTGTTACTCACACAATGATTTCTGGTTTTAGTCAATGGTTGGATTCTAAGGAAGTCATGATAACATTGAATATGATGTATAAGGTGGGAATAGTGGTGGAAATTAATAACAAAATGGAATATTGAAAGGCATAAAATATATTGTGTTCATGCCGAATCAATTTTCCAAAAATACGATCAATAAAATATATATTAACCAAATCTTGGACTCAAAAAAGAAGACAAAAGGTGGTGAATGATAACAGCTCCAGCAGTGGAGACTAGGGAGAAAATAAATCTCAATTTCCTTCATGAAATAAATGTTGAAGGAGACACCCAACAAAGTGTCTTAATTGAAGAAATAAATGATTTATGTGTGGGAAATAAGGAAATAATATAAATAATTGCCAAGGAAATATGGAGAGTACTATAGAAGAAAAATAAAAATGATCCCAAGAATTCATTTACATCTCTATTCCGTAAATTTAGGCGACCTGGACATTACCTGAGTCAATGCCCTATTCTATAGGATAACCTCTTGGTCAAGGAAGAACCTATGTAGAAATAAATGGATGAAAAAATGTTTAAAAGTATTAGAGCTCTTTGTTGATGGGATTACTTTGGAAGAATTTTCTCTTTTATGTGTAACGCTATAGTTTGTTATGTGAAAATGATATTCGAGGAATAATTATCTTTTATTTATCGGATATAGTTATAAATAACCATTTGGGTTTATATGATCCTTGAATTTGGGGAAATTTTAGGTTATTAATTTTTGGGATGAAAATGCGAGGTAGGAGAAAAAATTTGTGATTAAATTATGTTATGGTTATTTTGAGGAATTTATCTCATTTTGGGAATGTTATAAAATATAGTTTTTGAAAAAGTACAACATGCAGACTGTGTGACAAACCATCACGTTGGTCAAAGCTATGAGAATCGAATCCACAACCAAAGTGCGACATAGATTTATCGCCTACCACTATACTACATGAAGTCCCTGGTTAGTGTGACTAATTATTTTTAGTTAAATTATTTTATTAATCAATAATAAGTTGATTTGGGATATTATGTTTTATCAAATGGATATCCTTAGTGTAGGAAAAATGGTTTGATGATTAAATGATAAATGTTATTTTGGAAGACATTCGCTCTGTTGGGAACACTATATGCCTAAGGAAAATAGAATATTATGGGATTTAATTTTAGGATTAATGACGGATTTTTATTACGTTTTTATTATGTATTTATACTGATTTGGGTTATTTATGGA
The DNA here is from genome assembly GCA_963277665.1 of Viscum album. Lineage (NCBI taxonomy): Eukaryota > Viridiplantae > Streptophyta > Magnoliopsida > Santalales > Viscaceae > Viscum > Viscum album. Next base: position 477,292,319 of record OY728130.1, on the reverse strand, counting down.
AATGATTAACCAATCATAGAGAATATGTGATTAGGTTAATTACTTTTAAGTATGTGACTTTAAGAGTAGTCTATGTTATTTGGATAATCAATTTAACGTGGAAGACTATGCAATCAAAATATTTTGAGTTTGGGGATTCAATATTAGTTTTGATTATATTTAAGGATTTTAAGGACAATTGTTTATTGAATGGTATTTATTGAACTTTGGGTATTGTTGGTTTAATTTTAGAAATTAAGATTAGTATTTATTTCTGTAAAGGATTATCCTTTTTGGGGATCATCTGATCTTATACTAAAAATTTTAGTTTTGGTTAATCTCTAAATACAAGGTAAATATATAGTTCAACCTTTGTGGATTATGTGATTCTCTCTAAGTTGATTATAGTGCTTCAGGTGTGACCGAGTCATCTTGAGTAATCATCGTTTGGAGTAAAAGATGAGTTTGTGGTTGAAATTAGTTAAAGGATGGAACTCTACTTATCAAGTATTTTTCATTTGATGAAGAAATGAATTCTTAATCCTTAGGGAAAGGATCTTAAAACCAAAAATGTGTTATCCTAATACCTTATGTTATTCACCATAGATTTATGGCCTTGAGGTCCTAAATTTTCCATTCACTTGTTTGTGATTGATGAACTAAATCACTCCCTATAAATATTTAAGTTTTTCCTCCAATTATAATTTCCACTAATGTTCTCCTATTCAAAATCCCAATTTGGTGGTGACTTTTTCATTTCCCTTTCCTTCTTATTAAGACTAGATTTTATAAACCCAATTTCCGATGTGGGTTTCCACAAAGGTATTTTCTATTTTTTAACCTTTTATTTATGTAGAACAATTTCAAATTGTGAGGATGAAATTTATTGAATGAGGGAATAATGTAACACCCCAAACTTCCACGGTACAGTTCTCTTTGAATAATACAATAGCGTGCGATGTACGCAACACCGAGTTCAAGCGCACCACAACCTATCAAACTAACCTTTTATAAAATAATTATGAATATTAATAACAAAATTTTGAATTTAATATATATCCCATATGATTTTAAGATACATATTTTGTGTTTCTTAGACATAATAGAAGGAAAAATTCAATTTTTCAGATAAAAGAAGTATTTTTCAAAAAATTTAGTTTTTCCGCCTTTTAATGCCAAACCCTTTATAAATCCAATATTTGACACTTTTATATATATTAAATTTGATGAAATTAAATTCTTATTTATAATCGGGTCATAAAAATTTATTTTGGATAAAATTTTGGTGTTCTTCTGATAACTTTCAAATTTTGATGAATAGTGTAAGATGCGAAATTTTAATTAAAAACATCTTTTTTAATCAAAATAATTTGTAGTGTTAAATTATACATTTCAATTATTTTGAAGTATAATTAGGTTATATTTTTATCATTTAATCCAATGTTGTTCATTGGAAGTAATTTGACTTTTAAACCGGACATAAACACATATCAATGTTTTGATAGTTTTTACTTATCAAAAACCCGCTTTCTGGTTTTGATAACGGGAATTAATTTTAAATTAAGTAATGCAACTTATATGTTTTGAATTTTTTAAAATATACATATTTTTTATATTTGTAATAGCAAAATTGTCTTAGGGTGAATTTTTGTTATTTTTGTACAAACATCCAATTTTTGATGAATAGTGAAAAACACTACGTTATAGTTTAAAAACCAACTTTTTATTTAAATAATTATTTATTTTATTTAAATTTATTTTAAGGCAAAATAGTTACATAATACCTATATTATTTCAATTTAATTCATTGGAGTCATTTTATAATAAAATTAGATGTATAAAATGTTATTGAATTTTTTTAACGTCTTTCTCCCACCTTCTAGGCACGTTAACAAGTTTGCATAAAACGTAATTTTACCACTTCTATAAATTTAATTTAAAAAATTCAAGAGACATGGTTGAAATAAGTTAGTAAAATTTGGTTCAATAAGATGAAAATAATTTTTTTTGTGAATAGTAACTTTTGAATTTTGTTTACCACGATTAAAAGTAAATAGGGTAATTAAAGGTAGAAATGATATTATAATGACCCTAACACATGTCATAATTCTATTGGATATATTAATTTCGACCAAAATAAACCTTATGAATAAAATGTAATCCTTTTTGTCCACTTGGTTTAGATTAGGATATTTATTACTATTTTATTTAAAGAAGAGTTAAAAGTGTTAAATTCAAATTTTAATAACTAAAACATTATTAATATAGGGTTATACATAAGATAATTTCAACTATAAATATTCAATAAAAATATAAAAAATATTTCCTACATATTTATATTTTTTTATAATTTTATGATATTAAATAATTAAATTTATTTATGACACAATGATGATGTAGTAATTACCTTATTAATGAAATATTAAAATAATTGATATTATAAATATTAAAATAAATGTAAATTGAGACTTAGGATGAATTACAAAAATTTTATAGATTAATATTACAGGTTAGGGTTGATTTAATTTATTTTTTTAAAAAAATAATATTTTTAAGAATTTCACAAAAACTAAATACTAAATAATGTCAAAATTGACACAAATGAGTTTAAAAAAAAATACTATATTATTAAATGATATAATAGTCTTAAAAATATAAGGTTCAGACAAAGGACCTATATAATAATAGATATGTCATTAATGAACCACTTGGGGTTCTATTGAAAATTTTTAGTTAGTTTGTTAACCATATAATATAAAAATACAACGAGACATGATAAATGTTAAGCTATTTTACCAAGAGTTAAATCTAAAAGATAAGGTTAATATGGTGATCTAAACCCGTCTAAAACCTATTTTTGATAGTTTTTCAACCCATACCCACCTTATACTCAAAATAAATCATTTTGGAGCCATTATAAAACGAATATTATTGTATAATAAAATAATATTTCAAGGTTTTCCTAAAGCGACCCTCACCTCTCTTATAAAAGGGTACCTCCACTTCTCTCAAAATCACCCCTCCAAAGCCATTTGGCTTGGTCAGACCCAGCTCAAATATCCTCCAAACTACCCTCACTTCATCCTAGAGGCCATACTTTGATCATAAAGCCAACCCAGGGAGCTCTTTTGATCAAATCAAAAGGAAGCACTCAAAGAAGATGCAATTATTTAATCACATATTTCAATGTTATTTTCTTCTTCCACTTCCTCTTTCTTTGTTTTTTCCAAACCGAAATAATAAATCCAGTACCTTATACATACTTTGATATTATTATAAATATTGTACGACCATATTCATAATTCTATCCATCATATGAATGAGAAAGTCACCATACGTGTGTACATACGACTTACCGTCTCCACGTCGTGGTGTAGTTTGTTATTCGACACATAATTATTTGGATGGGAATAATAATTATTATAATTGATTTAAATAAGAAATATAACATGTTAATTATTCTTTATATATGATATACCATCCAATTACATATGATTTCACCATCAATAGAATGATATTGTCGCTCGTGTGTACGTACAGATTACCGTCTCCACAAACGTGATGAGATTCATTCCCCATCGTAACCTTTAAAGAATAAATATCATTTTATGATTAATTTTTTTTAAGAACATAATATCATTCTGGATATGATTCAAATACATCCTATCCATAACAAACATGACTTACGTAACAAAACATATAAAGAAAAATGAATTAGTTAACACCCGAAACAATAATACTACGGAAGGATTATTAACCAAAAAATATTAAAAGATAATATATGATGTCATATTTATGTATATAGTTATTTTATAATTTAATAAAAAATATTTCACCATTATACAAGAGGTTAAAGTGCCCTCAACTAAGTAAAATTACAAGGTAAGGGTTTTCTTATCTCACTTTTAATTCTGTGAGATTTCCTCTGTTCACCCCTTATTTTTTGCATGTGATGTATTGTGTACTAAAATTTGATAAATATTATCATGATTAAAATTATATACATGGTATTATGTGATTAATTTGGTGGTTATTAACTTTTGGTCTTACGACTTGATTGATCACAATGTGGTAAGTGGTTTTCATCTCACTTTTATTCCCGTGAGTTTCATGTTATATTTGCCACTATTACCTTTTGTGTAGTGTATGTACTACCCATTATTGTATTATTTGTGTAATATAATTTAATTTATGGGTATTTACATAATAATTTTATGATCCTTCTTTTATGGGGTTTATGTTTCGTAAGTTACTAGATCGATAAGGGAATTTTAAATTTCATTTTCTACTCATTCGGTTTTATGAAATCGTTGTTGATTATTTTACTCAAAGATTATGTGTGAAATAACTATTTATATAATTATATAGTAATTTAAACTCCGCTTTGTGTGGATATAATTTTGATATACATAATCAATCCATTTATAAATTCCCAAGTCATTGATATGAACTTGATAAGAGTAATTTTAACTCAATTTCTATTCATTGAGTTTAACATCCAAGTCATTGGTGCTGTTTTTACAAGAATATGTGTGAATGTCCTCTGATTGATTTAAACTTAATATCCAATCATATTGAGTGTATTTATATTTTTCACACATAATTATTTCATTTATTTATCCTTAACCTAAGGATATGGTATTTATAAGGGATTTCATTTTAATTTACATTCCATTGAGACTTCTTTGTTTTTATGTTACATTTCACTTTTATATGGTGTATATACTATACTTTGACATAGTATATCATTAAAAAATTTATTATCATCATATTATAATGTTTTTATTACCTCAATTATTTGTATTCAAGCATCTCTCATTTGGTTAGGAACTCTAACAAAAATATCATTTTATATGTTTTAAAGATTTATTCTTCTAAATATTTCTCATTAATATACATATTTTAAAAATGGTTTTAAGGATTTATTTAGATGGAAATTAATGTATTATAATTAAAATTACTTTTAAAAGTTTCAAAGTGGTGCGAGACACTTAGATTGAAAAATCTATTTTAAACTACTTCTTGATAAATAGTGAGAATTTTAAATGTTTTTAAGAAAAAGGGGGATATTTCTCTCAAATAGTTTTGATGATTATTTTCATCTATGTTGATATCCTTATTTATTCTTGATTGAGGTCAATTTATTATAAAAAAATCTTCCGTATTGTATTTAGTTAGTTATGTTTGAATATGGATGTGCTATTTTTATACCATTCATGGTTTGTGGTTAAAATATTGACATTTAGTATGCTAGTTTTAATACAAATGTTTAGATTATGTTTCAATAATTTCATATGAGTAATTAATTCGACTTAGTAAGTGATGGGTGGATCCCACTATATCTCCTCGATGCATTGGTAGGTCTCATGAGACAAACTAGTGTCTTGACACAAGGCTTTGAAAAAATCTTATTTTAATCTTGGCACAAGGCCTTGACTTTGTGGTTATGATGTCCGACATTATTGATTCCATCATTATGAAATTATATATTGATATTACATGAGATTATTCGACTAGTAGAATATCCATGTGAATAATTTAATGGCCTTATTGGATTTATATTTTCCATATTTTTCTGAAATTTATGTTTAAAAGGATTATGTTTTAGTCTTATACATTTCCTTAAATGTTTATGCTTATTTATGAATGTTTCCTCTATATTGTTATCCTTACCGAGCATCTGAGCTCACTCCTTTATAATTCTTATTTTTTCTTGGATGTGAAGAATTATATCATGATTAACCTGTAAGAATAGGCTAAGGTATATGAGTGTGTTCAAAGGGTACCCAATGTTGTTTTTCTTTAATTCATGATGTAATGTAAATCTAATGTATGTATCTAGTATATACAAGGCTACTAAAATGATAGTTCCTTAAAAATAAGAGGAGTTGGTATTATTGAGATTAGATCTCAAAAGCTAAATTCAAAGGAAGTTATGTTTTTTGATGGTCATAAGAACAAATTTATGAGTGTTAGATAAATCTGTGATTATGTTAAGGAAGTAATATTTAAAAATAATTCTTATATCATTTGACGTTTGAAAGATGAAAAAGTCATTACTAAAGGAGAAAGAACTAGTGAAATTATATTCTTGATTATATATTATTTTAATTATTTATATTTAACCTTTGAGGATGAAAAACAATTATGGCACCAAAAACTTTAAAATAATGGCTCAATGAGTATGGGATCAATTTCAAAGAAAGTTACTTTAAGAGAATTACTATAACTGAAATGAAAATATGATGCTATTTTTATAACTTTTTTAAAAGGAAGTATAGTCTGTAGAAGACATAATAAAGTTGAAATTAAATCCACCCAACCTCTTAATATCATATACTTAAATCTATGTCGGTTGATTGTACAACAATATAAAAAAGGCTAATTTTTTACATTATTAATATCATTTATTATTTCAATCCAATGACCAGTGTAATATTTATGAAACATAAATCAATAGATGTAGAGTTGATTAGAATTATGAGAAGGAATATTGAGAATGATTTGGTTGTATTTATGTTGATGTTGTAAATATACAATAGAAAAGAGTACACGAGTAACTCTTTCAAGTCCTACCTAAAGAAATATGGAATTAAACACCAATACAATGCTCCATTCACCCCTTAAAAAATGGAGTAATTGAAATGAAAAATATGCATATAGTTGAAATGGGAAGAATAGTACTTTCTAAATATAATATTTCAAAATCATCCTAGAGAGAAGCTGTAAGTATAGATGTACATGTTCAAAATAGATGTTTTCTTTGACCAAAATAAAAAATGACTCCCTATAAGGAGTGGTATAAGAAAAATACTATAGCGAGTTACTTAAATGTTTTTGGTAACCCTTTCTTACTAAAGGAAAAAAATCCCTATTTTTTAAAGTTTTATGAAAAAGAAAATGAAGGTGTTTTCATGATATATTTATCCAATAAGAAAAGTTACATGTTCTAGAATAAACAAGTACACAATTTGGTTGATTCATATGATGTAAAATTCAATAAAAATAGTCCAACTTAATTTTTTTTACTGAAGATGTTGATAATGGTGTAAAAAAATATAAAATCAAGACTTTTAGATAAGTTAATAATAAGGAATATGACTATGATTCTAATCTTTTATAAGATGATTCAGATCTATCCTGTGATGTGGAAAGTAAGATTGGAATAAAACCAAAAAAATTCCAAACTTTACAAAAGCTGGTTGAATATGATAACATTACCATAGACCTAGAAGCTCTGGCTTATACTAGGCATATATTGGGGTTTTAAAATCAAACACCACTCATCTCAGAAGTTTAACAATAGTTTGTTATAGAATCAATTGAGTATAAAGAATGGTTAAATGAAATGAATGAATCATTGGATCAAATTGAGAAATATGGATTCTCAGATCTTGTTCCACAACCAAAAAGAAATAATATTATAAGAAAATAATCGGTGTTCGATAATAAACTTATAGAAAAGGTATAAATTTTGAGATATATATCATAGGTAGTTTGAAAGGGTTATTTACAGGTACAAGGTGTTGATTTTGAAGAAAATATTCCCTTGTATAAATTATCTGAACTATAATAATATTTTGGCTATTTCTGCTCATCAAAATTAAAAATTATATTAGATGGATGTTAAGTCAACATTCTTGAATGGATAAATTGAAGAATATGTTTATATTAAGAAACCAAGTGGGATAATACCTTATAATGAAGGAACTATTGTGTCTATATTGAAGAAATATTTGTATATTTTAAAGAAGAAACCTCATTCCTGTTATTAGAAACTTGATATTTTCCTGAAGAAATTAAAAGTTTATAAAGTAATAGTTGATTACAAATTATATTTGAAAGTTATGAATACATATACCTTAATATTCAATTTTTATGTTGATGATATAACTTTTTATAGTGACATGGAAAAATCATGTGAATAATTTTTTGAAAAAATGATGAATAAATTTGAGATGTCAATGATCACTGATTTAAACTTATTTTAGGGATTACAAGTTCAATATAAAGGAAGATAAATATTCCTATCACAAGAAAATTATTCTAAGGAGTTATTAACAAATTTTGGCATGGAGGATTTAAAGGAAGTTTCTGCACTTATTTCTAGGTCCATGAAGATGAATATAGATAATGATTTCCAAAGTGTAAATCAGAAGGAATTATGGAAGTTGTTTAGAATTTTACCCCATATTACTATTTAAATAATAGAAATTACATATACTATAACTTTTTGTGTGATATATTAGAGTGATATGAAGGAATCACACATTCCAGTAGTAAAAGTAATTTTCCTTTATGTTAAAGGAACATAAAACTATGGTGTATTGTACAAATGATATAATTAGTTTTCCTTTCATGGTTTCACATATTCTAATTGGGTTGGATATTGTAGTGATCAAAAATAAACATCAAGATGAAATTTATTATTGGGAGAAATCTGATATGGAATATTAAGAAACAATGTTTTGTTACTTTGACTACAACAGAAGTAGAGTATATTTAGAGCACATAGGCATGTACACAAATGATGTGGATAAACGTTCAGTTGAAATATTTTAGGGTGAATATTGAAAAAACATTAAAGAATATTTGGGATAATAAATATTCTATAAATATCTCTAAAAATCCTGTGAAACATTTCATATCAAAGCACATTGATATTAAAAAACATTTCATCAAGAAAAGTTTTTAGTGGGGATACGATATTTGAGTATATTTCAAAAAAAAAAGGGTCAAATTGTTGATGTTTTCACTAAAGGTATTATGAATAAAAAATTTAAGGAATTGATGATAAAACTAAATTTTCATCTCCCACCACTAACTAAATAATGTTATTAAGTATACCCCATGTTACTTTGGATTATGTTGTCAATGTGGTAGAATTAGTACAACTCTATACTCTATATTTGGTGAATCTAAAGTCAGTATTATCATAGAAATGAGGATTAAATGCTTAGAAGTTACAATTCTAGATGTTTATATTATTGGAGATGATTTTTGGAGAGTTTATCAATATCATGGACACAAATTTTCTTATCACCAATGGATGTAATTACTTAAAAAATTGCTTATACCACGAGTGTGATGTCAGGAAAATCTTTATGAGAAAGGTTGTAGTTTGATGAAATTTTAGAAAAACGTTGTTTCCGATGTTTTAATAAATCCAAATGGGGAGATTGAAGATCCTTTGGGTTTATTTTGTAAATAATATTGTATTTTTTACTAATAATTTTTGTGAATATATTTTATTTTCACGTGAAAGTCAGTTTCTATTTATTATAATAATGTTTTAACTACTATCCTTACCAAGTCAGATGATGATTTGACAATCCCAAATGTTTTTAACATCATGATTACTAAATAGTTATCACGGTTCAAGATAAAATTTCCATACAAAGATAGTTACACAAAGTTCAAGATACGAAGTCTGTATAAATTTCAATGTTACAAATGTGGAGTTTCATTTCTGTACAATTTAAGTCATTATGTGGTAAAGACAAAACTAATAATCAAATAGAGAATTATGAATGACACCCAAATGAGTTTATCAGATATATAAGCTTGTAGGATACAAAATGACCAAAAAGGGAAATCTTTCTAAAAAAACAATAGTTTATCAATGTACCAGATAGAGTAAAGTTTTGAAGGAAGTCACCGGGGTGAGTTTGGTAATTCAAGATGCTTGGAAAAAGATGATTGGATAAGAGGAAGATTATGTTTTCATTAGATAGTAAGGTCTATTTCTATAAAATTAATTTTTATATAAGATCAACTAGATAGGATTTTGATGGATCATCCGATGAATGATTCTCTAATAGAGAAATGTGATATCATTGTAAAATCTATGGAAATATCCATCAGATTGAGCATATATATAGCTGTATCGAACTGAGTTTAGTTGATTGAACTCTGTAAAAAGTTTGATCGGATGCAGGATAACTAAACCAATGCATTATATCTCATCATATATATATATATATATTAAATAAACTTCTTTGAGTCTATGGGACATTAGAAACATGTTAACAGAACTATATGGAGGAATCACGAGTTTACTAGACCGAGTTGATTAGATGAAGAATATTAGATAGAGAAGAGTTGTAATAGTGATTGATAGAGGAAATATTCTCAATATTATTAGATAGTGACTTGAGATTCTTTTCATAAACTTTATAAAGTAAATAGTTGTGATAATTTTGAGATTTTATTTCAACACTCATAAATCTATCCAATATTGAAGGATGTTTTATTGAAATCATTGACACTGAGTTTTGAGGAAACTTAAATGATAAAATTTGACTATGAAGTTTCTGATGATTTAAAGGTGATAAAAAAGTTTAATTTAGTAGGTAATTTGAAATTAGAGCCTGTGATTCCTCCTTTGTTTTTAGAATAAGTATGCCTATATAAAGGGATGAAGGATCATTGGGAATTTTCTTAAAAAATTACAAGATATTAGAATTTATAAAGTTTTTATAGCATGAGTATCTAACCAAGAGATCACTTGGTTAAATGACAAGAATAACCAAATTGAGGTGTATGAGACATATTTTCATCGGAAACATAATAAAAAATTAGAGGTTTACCAGATAGACTTATACCATATTGAGGTACACCAGATGAATAAATATCATATGGAGACTAAGTTTCACTTGATAAAGGAATACTAGATGAAGAGTAACCAAGAAAATAATTTATGGTTGAAGTTTTTAGTGAAACACTTTCGTGTTTTGATATTTCCTTAGATATGAAGTATAATTAAAATTTATAACTTGTGGGAGATAGTTAAATTTTCTTTTAGGATTCAAAAGGATCATTATGGGAGTTTTATTATTTATACTCACTTCATTATATTCTGGATACCCATGGATCAGTGAGATTTAACATGGATAATACTGGTCACCCTTATTGGGATTGAACCATGTAAAAACATGCGTGCTTGTTTTATTTTTTTTATATTTACATACAAGTTAATTTGAGGTATAAAGTTGATAGTATTAAAACTCTAACAAGTTAACGAGGTTAATTTCAATTAAATTTAAATTATAAAATATCATTACTGATTCAACCGCCCATATCAGTGATCTACAAATTCCTAGGAACTTCAGTATTGTAATGAGTTACTAATATCTAATTAAAGTTAGGTGTATGTATTGGCCATACCTCCACTATAAAAAGTTGGATATATCTGGTTATGATTCCCCTTCAAAAATTAGGTAGAGAATAACGTATCTCTCAAATAGTACAGAGTCTTAATAGTGGATGTAGTTTCTCCTTGAACAGGACAAATATAATATTTTATGTACTCTCTCTTTACTTTTCCACTATTATATACTCGTACATTTTCATGATAATTAAATTTTGTAATATTTATTTAAAAATGTTTAAGTTGTCTATTCACTCCCCCCTAGACCACCTACTTATATAATAGGACCTAAAATGTAGTATCAAATCTTAATCTTATTTGATATAGGCTATGTTACTTATTTTTTAACCTTATCCATGACCTAATAGATTAAGGAAGAAGACCATTGTAATATGGAATGAATGAATATAAATGATAGTTGGATCCATTATAATCCACTACATTTTGATGGAAACAATTATATTTAATAGAAATCAATAATAGAGGCATACCTCAAACAACCCAGTACTGATTAGTAGAAGAAAATGGTAAAACCATTTAAATGACCTAATTATAAACCTAACACACTTATAAGAAATTATTCTCTTAAGTATGCCTTGAATTAATTTTTTTTAATACCTTATATTTTTCTATTAATAATTTTTTTAATCTATATATAAGAAAACTCATGTAATCTAGAATATTGTGCAAGTTACTCACCTTTTCTTAGTTAAAGTGATCATAACTAAGATTTTAATGATTTAAGTTGAGTATCAAGATTTCAAGATGGGTGAATATGAGAGTGTTAACCATATGTTCCAAAGATTCTCTAGCATTGTGCATGGAATAAATCTCCTTAGAAAAAAATAGGATCATGTTCTTATTTAAAGATTCATAAGAGATTTAACCAAGATGTAGTGCGTGAAGAAAGTAGCAGTCACTAAAATCAATAAATTTAAGGAATATATATTGGATGAACTAATTGATTCATTACTTCAATACAAACTGGAGTTGAAGAACATCACAGAAGAGGATACTTAAAAGAAAAAACTATTTCATTTAAACTAAATATTTTTTTTAATAAATCTTTTAATTTTTAATCATAATATAGTGAGATATATATAATCAATTTTACTAAATGTTTTTAAAAATGATAAAAAGAATATGGTGATTTAAGAAATTATTTAAAAAGGATAATCATAATTATGATAAAAAGAAGAAAACTAAACCTAATTAAAATTATATTTCCAAACTAATGTGTTATGATTGTAGAAAGAGGGAAATATAATTATTAACTATATGAAACTAAATAAAGTAATAAACTATAATAGATATAAGAAAAAGTAGAAAATATATTTGATTTCTATATACAGTTTCAAGGAAGAATCTAATTCAAGTAATGAAAATGGAAGTGATAAATAAATGGATAATCTATGCTTGATGGTGACTAAGATTAATGAGGTTAATAGTTATTTTTATTATTCTTAATATTATTTTGAATCTAAATGACCTAATATAGAATAAGTAATTGAAAAAAATGAAAAATCACAAAAATATATGTTTGGAATTACTGATTTTTATAGAAAATTCAAAGGATAAATTATGATCTTATTAAAAAAATAATAAATTAACATAATAAAATAAAGTTTTCAAAAGTACCACTTCTTGGTCAAATGAAATTCTTTTCATTGCTATTGATATTTTAAATAAAGATGATTAAAATCTGTAGGAAAAATTGTATATTTGAAAGAAAATTTATATAATTTTGTGCAAGGTCAATAAAAGTGTGATAAAATGATGTTAATGGAAAAACAAAATAAATATAGAAGTGTATTGGGCTATAATAAAAAAAATACATAAGTTATATAAAAATTTCTTTATCAAGAGTTTAAAAGGATGTATATCTAATGATACATGCTTTAGTTATGTAATGAAAAGACACCGTGATAATAATGTTCATTGAGATTTCCATAGTCTTTAGGCCATACCAAAACTTTTATTTACAAGAATGTATCTTCTATATTACCAATGAATTATTTTTTGAATTGTGTTTGGGCACCTAATAATTCTTATACTAATCTTATTGGATAGAAGATAGCATGGGTAATAATTTTTTTCAATTTAATTAATATTTTTAGGAAAAATACCTTAATAATTTCAAAGATACATGGTATGTGGACAACAGATATCCTAGACACATTAAACGGTATGCATAAATGTTTTTATCTTATAATCAATTTGATGGAATATTTGTGACATTAAATGATAATTTAAATGGAAATGTTAAGGGATTTGGTGAATTCAGCATATCCAAAAATGTTTTAATTTCTAAAGTTTTATATATTGAAGGTTTGAAACATAACTTTATTATTATTTCACAATTATGTGATGATGTAATGAGTGTAAAATTTGAAGATAATAAATGCTTATTTTTCAAAAATGAATCTCTTTTATTTTATACTGATCAGAAAGAGAATATTTATTCTATTTATTTTTTCTGAGTTAGGTAGACAGAATTTTATGTTTCTTAATTCTATAGAAATATATGATATCTTATGGAATCACTATCTTGGTCATGTAAAATTTAGAATATTATAAACTGTCAAAGAAAGGACATGTGAAATAGCTACGTGATTTGGAAATTATTAATAATTTTATTTGTGATTATTTTTTAAAAGATAAGTAGTACAAAATAAATTTTAGATCTTGTTATGATGTTAAAACTATTAGATAATAAAATCTCATTCATTTATATTTATTGGTCTTATGCATATTTATAGTTTAGGAGGAAATAAATATGATTTTCTATCACCGATGATTTTAGTATACTTGGACTATTTTTATCCAAAAAAATTAAAATTTATTTAATTTTATTGCATTCGTAAATTAGTTCAAAATAATTTTTTTTAATTATTTATGTTATAAGTGATAGTGGAGGTGAATTTTTTATTCTTATTTTCGAAAACTTTTGTGAAGAGAAATTTTATTTTCTTAATTTTGTTTCTCCTAGAACACCATAAAAATGGAATTGTAGAATGAAAAATGGAACTATTATAGAAATGGATTGAGATATATTAAATGGTGATGAATCTATAAATATAGATTATTATATTTAAATTAAATTTTCAATTATACATTTAAAAAAAAACTCCCTATGATTTTTAAAGGTAAGAAACCTAATATTGGTTATTTTAAAGTTTTTGGGTATAATGTTTTTATTTTTAATAGTAAGGATAATTTAGAAAAATTTCATTAAAATAGTGATAATTGAATTTTTTGGGGAATTATAATAAAATTAATTCCTATAGAGTTTATAATAAAATAACTATGGTTGTAGATTAATATTTTCATGTTAAAAATTTTTAAAGATAAATTGAAAAAGAACTTAGATTTAGATCCATTTCAAGAAGTATTTAATGAATTTAATTTTATAGAATAAAAAACTCAAGATAATAATACAATTGTTTAAGGGGGGCATACTACTTTTAATTATGATCCAAAATCATAGAAAATTTATAAATATCACCCTTTTTATAATATTATTGTAAATGTTTATTCTGGAATTAAAACTAGAAATTCCATTTTTCATTTTTAGGAAACATTATTATTTTGTTTCTGAATGCGTACAAAATTATTTTTTTTGATGATTTGAATGATTATAATTGGATCATTTCTATATAAAATTAACGCAATCCATTTTCAAGAAATAATTTTTGGTTATTATTTGTATTATATGTAGATAATTATGTTATTAAAACTAAATGGTTTTTTTAAGAATAAAATGAATGAATATGGTAAAATTATTAAGAATAAATTGACACTTATAGCTCAAAGATATTGTTATGAAAAAGGTATAGATTTTGATGAATCTTTTTCCCTGTTACAAGGATTTAATATATTATAATTTTTTAATCTTGTACATATTTTAGAGGTTTTAAATTATTTGAAATGGATATTTAAAGTGATTTTTAAATGGATTTATTTCCTAAGAATTTTAGGTATATCTAGCACTCTTTTTTGAAAATTATATGTTTTATTATCATGTTTTAAGTTACAAAAAGCTTCATATAGTCTTAAGAAAGCATCTCATGATTGGTATGATAAAATTAATTTTTTATTATTGAAAAATATTTTAATAAAGGTAATGTAGATCCTAATTTGTTTATTAAAAGGATTTCAAATGATATTTTGATTGCTAAAAATTATTTTGATGATATTATTTTTGTATCTTCAAGTAAATTTCATTGTAAGAATTTTTTAATTGGATTGAAATTGAATATTAAATGAGTTTAATGGGAAGAACTTGAATTCTTTTGGACTCTTCAAATTTATCAAAACAATAATGGGGAATTCTTAAATCCTACTAAATATACTATATATTTATTTAGGAGATTTGGTGTATATTCTTATAAATATTTTAGAATACCTATGAGTACTAATTGAAATTTAGATTCAGATAAATCTAGTAAACCTATAGATTATTAAATGTTTAGAGTCATGATTGATATTTTGTTATATTTAACTACTTCTAGACATAATATTATATTTAGTGTTTGTTTATGTGCAATATTTCAATACTATCCTAAGGAATATAACTTAAAATATGTTAAAAGAATTATAATATACATTAAATGAACTTTAAATTATGAAGTATTATAATTTAGAAAAAAGTTTTTTTATTTGATTAGTTATTTTGATTCTGATTTTGTAGGATTAATACTTGATAGAAATAGTACTTCTGGTATGTGTCATTTTCTTAGTAAAAGTTTAGTATCATGAAGTAAAAAGAAAAAAAATTCAGTTTATTTATTAACTATGAAAACTGAATATATTTCTACTATATCTTGTTGTTCTAAATCATTATAGATTAAAAAAATTGTTAACTATAGTTTTAATTATGAAAATATTATTATTTATTGTGATAGTTGTTAAAATATTTCAACACTAAAAAATAATTTTCAATATTCCATAAAAAAATTTATTTACATGAGAATTAATTTTATTAAGGATTTTGTTAACAGAAGAGATATATTTTTTGGAACATATTTCAGCTGATAATCAAGTTGCTGATATTTTTACTAAACTTATTATTATTTAAATATTTGAGAAAATAAAATTTGAGCTCGGTATGATAGAGATTTATTTTAAAATATTATTTTACTCTAGTTTTTTAGAATTGGATTAATATGCTATTTCGACAAAAAGAACATGAAGTCATATACATGTAGGGAATTATTCATGTTTGTATATGATTAAAAATTGTGTTTATTAATGGAACTATAAAAAATTAATGATTCCCACATCAATGATAGAGGTGTTTTTATAGACCAAATTTCCATAGGTAGTAGTAGTTCATTGAGGCTTCTCATTGATAAAGCTTGGGAAGTAAAATTGGTTGAGAGGATGGGAGGTCAACCTCAACACACCCTATTACCAGGAATTATTTCCTACTATGAGAGTCTCTTATAGATTTAATTCATATTTGTGAATCCTTCTTAAACCCTAGTATGGGATTGGTTACCACCATGGTATCAATCATTTATGAATATGAACTAACATGAACATCTGTACATGTCAGAGGTATCTCATTTCCATAAAAATTTGTATGTATCATAGGTTCTCCATAAATAGAACCATATGTATATATCAAATGTTCTCTCTATTACTTCATTATTACATTTTGATGCATGATTTTAAAGAACTATGTTTTAAATCTTCATAGCTGGGCACTTTGGAGATTGTTTCTATTTAGGAATGTGGTAGGTGTTTATGATGTTAGGATTATTCATTTCATATAGGATTCCTACATATCATTATAAAGGGTTAAGTTACTAATAATTTCATACATATATGTAACATAATTTTAGATAAATATTCAATATATCTCATAAAAAATCACACCCTATAACCATAAAGGTTTAAAGTCTTTAGAGACTAGATATATAAATAATTTTATGTCATGAATGATCTTCAAAATCTCCCAAAAACATCTTCTCACATATTACACTACTTATACATACCCTAATTAAAACCTTAATCTATAACCTAGGGAAATGAAACATAAGAAAGGGTGATATCAGATGCTTAATAAAGGTAAATATAGAAGATATCAATTAGTGGTCATAAGCGAGCGTAAGATAAGAATACGGGTATATGAAAATTACCATAACATAGAATAATAATACCTAAATAGTCAAATATATTTAATCATGAATAATGGAAACAAGTTTTTTCAATCAAAATACGTAATACATAAGTGTGGGGAATTATTAATAATTAATCATGATCCATAATAACACATCATAAAAATAAGTATTTTTTTTATGGAATTCACATAATCATATAAAATAATTTCCTTCGACAAGGATCAATAACAAGGCTATTATATTATATTAGGTTCACTCTCTATTCCATCATTTCCTTAGTCAATGTTGTGACCCCGACCCTAGAAACCCTGAGATAGTGCCTTATTTATTACATTTGAATAAGATATAAGGAATATCATCCTGATGGACTAAATAGTTTATTAGTCTTGGTAAAATATATACACATGTGATTTCCATATTAAATATGAATACAAAAAATTTGAAAATATTTTTTTTTCGAGAATTTCATTATTCCCGCTTGCATATCCTTGTATATCAAATGCAGTACTTCATAGATTTATAATAAAGGAAACAAAATAAGGGTGAGATAAAATGCTTAGTAAGGGTTAAGTATCGTGGAAGATATCATGAATAAAAAATCATAATCATTGAATAGGTAAATATATGATCACACATGCCATTTAAATAACTGGATAAGGCATAATCAATATGATAAGGTAAATAACTGAAAACACATTACATTTAATCAATTAATGGAAAATTAAATGCATAAAAAGATAATATCATCGGGAAAATATTATGGATAATAATAACTAAATTATTAGTGTATGCAATTCTTAATTATTGTACACCATGATCTCAAGAATCATGACACCTCTATTGTCAATACCTTTCACAAGACAGTCTAAATACTACAAGTAGAAACCTATTTATTTTAGCCAGCTTAATTTGTCTCATGAGACCTACCAATCCATAAAGGGGATATATTATAGTAGGCCCCAAATTTTTATATAGGTCCAAATAATTCCTCCTATATTGAATAATCAATTTAATTAAATCAATATTCCTTATCATCAAATATACTTATTGAGTAAAGGACAAAAATTTATCAATATTTCCCCAATTAATATTTCAAAGTAAACAAAGTATTTAAAAATGGTATATAGTTTAGGAAATAATCATATCCATCATAAAAAAATATTTATATTTAATAAAAATTTAATGAAAAATGAAAAATTTTAAAAAGAAATTGATTTCTTCAAGATGAAGTTAAAAATCACAAAAGAAAGTGAGATTGTACAATAACATTTACCACTTAGTAATTTTCAAGTCAAATCCATTTGGATGAAATGATTCAAATAAAAACATAAAATTAAAATAAGTATGAATAATTCATGACATTACATGTCAAAATGGTGTAATATACACCACATAAAAGAGAATTGGTGCATAATAACAAATAAGTCTCAATGGAATGTAAATTGAGATGAAATCCCTTACCTCAAACTTTATTTTAGTTGAACATGATTTAAATTAATGTATAATGTTTTTAGTAATGTTATTAATTTATAAAAAAACATACCCATATTTATAATATCATATATGAACCTATTATAATAATTTTCCACCAATTTTTTAATAATATTTCATTATTTTCATTATTTCGGGTGTTAATTGACTTGCTTTCTCATTTGTGCTTTGTTATGAAAGTTACAATGATTATGTATATTATATAGTTACATCACATATAGAATAATAATAATTACATAATTACCATATTTATACATCAATTTTACTTTTAAAACCAATCATGAATGATGGTTATGAAAAATTAAGCATGTTACGATCATAGAGATGATAAACTGTTATAATTCATGAGTAACATTTATATTTTTCAATGATCATTATGGAAATGAGTTAAGTAATATTTTAACTTTATATAGTAATAATAAAATCATATATAACATATTATATACTTATATATATCATCCATGTGGCTGGGTGATGAAAATAGAGTCGCATCACTTTGTGAAGGTGGTAGTCCATACAAACATAAATGATGTTATCACCTTTCATTGATTAAAAAAGTAAGAAAATAAAATAATATATTATCTTTAAAGAATGATAAATATGTTATTAATATCATAATAATTTCATTTATATCACATATAATTATTAACTTTATCCTCATCACCTTCCATGTGAAGCATTAGTTAAAGACAAATCACATCCCTTTGTGAGGTTGTAGTCCGCCATACACACGAGTGACATTATCGTATCTACAATAGAATGAAAGGTAACAATATATATATATATATATAATATATTATATAAATACTCTATAGGTATAAATGTTTTATCAATATCATATATATACTTTATATCCATCATCATACCAAATCGTGAAAGGTGGTAATGGAAGAATGAACGACATCGTGAGGCCATAGTCCACCGTACACAAAAATGATGATTTTATAACACATTTTATAGAAGTAGAGATGATTGGAGGTCATTTAATTAACATATAAACATCTAATTATTTGTAACATATTTAATTTATTATATCATAATGGTTTAATATAAATTTAAGGAGGTGGAAAAATAAATAAAATAAGGACGTTCGTTGAAGAACATTACCTATTATTCTGGTATCGTCCTTAGGTTTTCATTAATTCCTTCCTAGGTTGGATTTATGACAAAAATAATGCTTCTAGGATGAAGTGAGGAAATGTTTAACGTTATTTTGTCAAGATATTTTGATAAAAATGGCTTCAGAGGTGTGAAGAAGTGAGAAGATTGAGTTGCCTTTTATAATTGAGGAAGAGTGTAATTTTTATAAGTACCTAGAAGTATTCACTATTTTAGGGTCTCCCTTACCTCATGTGCCTCAAAAATTGATTAATAATCGATTGGATGGTTTATTTGGTATATAAAAATCTTCAACATGCAAAAATAAATACATTTTATCATGTAATTCCTTAGTCTTTAAGTCTACTCAATTTTACCCTTTTAGTTCCTACCACTGTATCATGTATATTTTTATTTACCAAGGTAATCTATAAATTATGAATAAATTAAAAATTTTATTTATTATATAATTTATAACTAATTATTAAAAATAAAAATAAAAATTTATTAAATAAAGACCATATGTTTGTGTAAAATTAATTTTAATAAAACGTATGTAATGTGAAAAACCTCTCTTTAACCTTAATAACAATAATTAATTTTAACTCTTTTCACTAATAATTAAAGAAAAAAATTAAGATGAATATATTAGATAATATAAATTATTATGATTTCAAATATTTAACCCAATTGGATAAATTCAACTCACATAAGTGACAGAATTTAATTTAAAATTAATCCCATAAACTTGATGAGAAAGGAGATTTTTAAAGCAATGATGTTCGAAAGTTTACCCAGTTTTTATATCTAAATTAAATTTAAAAATTATTAAAATGAAATAAATTGGAAGAATTGATATATAGTTTAACTAATTTTACTTTAAAACAAGTCAAAAGATAATTTAATATTATAAATTATTTAAACAAAAAGACAGTTTTCAATTAAAATCTAATATTTTTCACTATTCATAAAAAAATGAATCTTTACAGAAAAATAAAAAAAACTAACCCTAAGAAAATTTTGGTATCCAATTTTCAAAAAATAATTTTATTTTTTTTCTTATAAATTTTCTAAAAGTGGTAAAAAATAATTTTAAATTAAGTTTTCAAAGCATGACTAAACCATCTTTTAGAAAAATTTAAATTTTCAGAAAACATTTATTTTTCATTTAAATGATACTTATTTTATTACTAATAAATAGATAATTAATAAAAATAGGGAAAATATGTATTTTATTAATCTAGTTAATCCTATTCATACCTTAAATTCTAATGGCTAGGATATAACTATCATATTAAATAATAATATTAATAGTATATTGTTGTTTGATAAAACTCAGTCTTGCATGAAACACTAGCTATCAAAGAAACTTATTGTTTCATATATCATAAGCTATTAAAAAATTAAAGTTATTCTAAATGAAATATATTGTAATGTATTGGTGGTGTTACATTCTATCATCCTTAATTAAACCGCGTCTTCACAATTTAAACTTGATCTCAATAATCTGGGGTTTGAAATTTGTAAATTCTATTGTTGAAAAACTCACATCATAAAATGGATAATAAAACATGATATTAATAATAGAGAATGGGATGTATGAAGGTCATATGGAATAATAAAATTACTACTTTTCCAAATAGGATAACATATGTGGGAAGTGAAAACATGGATATAGAAGAAAATACTAATGCCCAAATACTGATGGAGAGTGATAGTGAACATTGTTCAAATGAAATTGTGTGATCCCGAGAAGTTTAAAAACCACAAATACATAACCCAAAGAGGCATGAAAAAGGTCATTTATGTCATCATAAATGATGATAATAGGATAAAATTTTATTTCAAGATCCTTTTTTCTAAAGTTGAGGAATTATTATACGGTCTAAAAATATAAGGAAATATACTTACTTGATACATTTCTATTTCATGATCATAATTTAATCCTTTGGTTGTTTTTAAATTAATCCCTTACTCTAAGAAATAAATATCCAAAAATGTTTTTTATTCTATAAGGACTAAAATTTACTTTTAATGTATCATAATATCCATAATAGAATGATAAGTCATTCCTTTAATATCAAGTTATTATTATTGAAAAATAGTTAGTATAGGTTATCCAATATGCCTAAATCTAAAAATGATGAGGTAACAAATTAGACTCTAAAACATCATCCAAAGTACAACTTAAACCATTTTAGAAATGGTAAATCTTATGACCCTTCCAAAAGATGAAGATCCAAAACATTAGAAATAAGGTCACTGAATATCCGAAAAGAACATACAATTAATCTCTCAAACACCATGACGTAGCTCTTAATTGACTCATACCAATCATGTGAATAACTTCATCATGCATTGTATTGAAATATGGAAATAATTGGAATTACCATTAAACTTTGTTGAAAACATGAATGCTTCCTTATTCTTTAAATAAAAAAATATTATTAGATATATTCCTTAAATCCAAAAAATTTTGCAGACTCTATCAATGACATCATAAACCACTTGTAAATAAATCATTAATCAGTTCCAAGGTAGTAAGTACTATCCAGTTTATTTTATCTATATAGATCATCTATTTCTCCCAAAATAATTATCTCAACATAAATAATATATTAAAGGTTATATTTCCCTAAATCATGTGTTTTCCAAGAAGTTTAACTTAGCACTGAATCATTTGTCTTGTTTATTGGTACTATTCAATATACATATTCAAATCCTTAATTAAAAATTACTACTATAAAATCCTTATACATTTCATAATTATTATTACTTGGATATCATTGATATAATAATCAAATTATACAATTCTTATATCCAAACCTAAGAACATTAATCATTCCTCTTTGTTTATGGTAATAACACAAGCTTGACCATGACCCATTAGCTTATTTTGAGGTATATTCCTTTGAAACTTGGGGAATTAATTTGTATAGTGCCCCATTTCCTTATAGTTTAATCATTGAACATTAAGAACCTTTTTATTTCCCTTATATTAATAAGAATAGTGAACATTTTATCTACACATCAATCAAACTCCATTTCCTTTTAATCATGTTCTAAGGTGTTTCCTTCTACATGCATCACATATTGGAAAATATTTCTTTCTCTTCTTCCCATTATCCATCATTTTCTCTTTAATCCTTTTCTTATATTTAATTCCATTAAAGACATAATACTTATAGATTTCTTTCTTTCTTTTTTTACATGATACTATGTCATCATATGATTAGAATGTTTGGGTGAATAGTTTCCTTCAAAATATTGGATTAATCCGATAAAATATATAATCGTTATTAATATTTGGATCACGTATAATAGTGAGGTTCCAATTATTTATTCTAGGTTCCATTTACAAATGATGCAATTTACTATATTAGATCACATCACTATGAAACATAATTTATAATCCCAAAACATGTGAAATACTTAATGTAAATTGAAAATTTTATATACAGCTAGTCTTATAAATGTAAACATTGTTTCATTTGGGATATCAATATTTTCAAATATTTTATAATGGTTTGTAAATAAAAAGAAAATAATGCTAAGAATATTCCCTAATAGTGTCAAACCATGTGTGCAGTAATGCCTGTTGCCATGCACCAGGTGATGATTTTGTTAAGCCCAATGCACCCTTTTTAGTGTTATTACCCCTAGGTACATCTGTAATAGAACCAAATCAACTTATAATATCTAGAAAGGGATGTATTTTAAGGAAAACCACATAATATATATCTTAAAAAAATTCTGGATGTTATTATATACTTATCCACAAATTAAATTATAGGTTTATTCTCCCTAATATATATTTTCCTTAATATACTTTATATGGATTATATTAAATTTTTTCTGATACCAATTATAATGATCCTGACCCCAGTAACCCATAGCTAGTTCTTACTCTATTACATTGGAATAAGATACAATAAATAATATTCTAAAGCACCGAATAGTTTAGTAGTCCAATTTAACTAGATACATACAATATTCTAATATTACATTTAATTTTTTTTTACAAAAACCTATAGACTCCATCCAAGACATGAATACCGCATGGGAGACTCTAAACTCGGGAAACCATGGAAGAAACCCTAATGATATCGAACACAGAACCCCTGATTCAATATCTTTCACAAATGTCATCGCAAGTCACACTCCTTCCTAGACCTCTGAGTGCATTGAGCCCAAAATATTCCGTCACCAAGGTCTATCAATGATTTCTTTCTAAAAATATGGTGTTCATATTATCTTTTCAGATCCAAGGTTTTCTTTGGTTGGTAATTTTTTCGAATGCATAAAATCTCTATTCATTCTCTAAAATACCCTATAAAGCATTGGATTTTTTAATTTTCACATCGGACTATCAAATTCGCTACATCTAATTTTCATATTTTCTTCGAAGGATAAATATTATAGATTCTGGACTCGAGGTTACTGGTCTTTTGGGGGTTGCACCATGAAATTTTTAAATTGGTATCTGTATTTTAGTGTTGATACTAAACCCCCTATCATTCCAATCTAGCTTGGGTTCCCAAATTTTCCTTTACACATTTTCAAGAACAATGTCTTATTTTCCATTGCTGGTGTATTCAGTTAACCCATAATGTTTGACACTGCCACATTAAACTTAACACGACCCTAGGTTTCTAGGATTTGTATTGAAATTGATATCTCCCAATTCTTTCCTTCATGATTCTAGATTCAAAGTGGGGATAACAGTTTCATACAGGATGTGGTCTTTGATAATGTCCCAATATTCTGTAAAAAATTCTCAAGAGTTGGTCACTATTTGTAACGACCCAAAATTTTGAATAATATTTGTTTCCTAAATTTGTTTGTTATTTTATTTTATACTCAACAAAACTAAATCCTTTTATTAATTAAGTGATTATAATTAAAATGAGACCATTGGGTTTTAACTATTACATGACTGTTGGTCAATATGACCATTGGTCAATATAACCATTGTAAACTAAATTCTTAACGTTATTATTATTATTTATAAACACAAGTGATCATGGTTAATTAATACAGAAAGAATATTGGATGGCCTCATATAGTAGACTCGGCCCGTACGAAACCCATCTTTCGAAGCTTGGGAAAAAGGTTGCATCACTGGGCTTTGCTCTGGACCAAGCCCAAGATGAGCTTCAACTTGTGAAGCTTGAACGAAATAACCTATGGGAGAAGTTCAAGATGATAGAAATCACAACTCGGGAAATGTTTCCTGAGTCTCCCCAAGATTCTATCACTATAGCACACCTTAAACTTAGGTCATGTGTCGGTGTTATAAGGGGATATGTAACGCGACCTTAGTTACTTGTGTAAAAATTTTGTGTAAATAAAATTTTTATTCCTTATTATGGAAAAGTTGGTGAATTCAAAATATCCGGATAAATGTACGATGAATTTATAGTTCCATATTATTGATGAATTTTGGAAGAAAGGGTATTTTAAAATATTTTTGTATACATTAAATAATTAATAATGTGAAATGATTTTCAAAAAAAGGTCTTCGTCAATTGTGATGAGTAAGAAATTTAAATTCTAATAAGATCAAATTGTTTTTTTTGAATAGTAATGTTTGAAGAGTAACATACCCTTATGAATAGTAAGGAATATGAAATCACCCAAAAAATGTAAACTTCACCCATGAATGTATAAATACAATTTAGATATCTTAAAAGTGAAAAAACAATCATAGTATAAGTTTTGGTATTTTTGGATGTCAAAAATATTTTATTTATAATTTTATAATTAATTTAAAAATTTTAAATGAAAATTTATTTTCATAAAATGTAATCATAAATAGTTACTTTATTGTCTTATAGTTATATGATAATTTTATGGGACCTTGAATACTTTTTCAAGATGTTACAAAACAAGTTATAGTTTTAGTGTTGTTTTTTTGAATAAATAATAAATTTATATAAAAATTAAATTAAAATTTCTTAGAAAATTATTTTCATAAAATGGATTTCATTGTTTAATTCAAATCATCGACATTATATTAGGGTGAATTTATGAGATTTTTATAAAATGTTTTGTTTTTCAGTGAATAGTAAAAGTACGGTTTTGAGTTTTAGTGTGTTTAATGACATCATTAATGGTGTAATAATGTTTTAATAATTATGGTATACTTGTGAATAGTGATATATGTTATGAGGTGTCCCAAGTGGCCAATACAATGGGAAAGCCCATGGTTTTGTAAATACCACCGATGAGGTGTCCCTTGAAAATTAATAATTTATTCCCTCACTTTTGCTATAAATACCAAGCCATTCCCTCATTACATTCATTATAAAATCCTACTCAACGAATATATGGTCTTTTTAACTACAAATGAGTCCTCTCAAGGTTCCCTCAAGCCTCCCAAGTTCCCGACCTTCATGCTTTCGAAGTTACTCTTCAAGGTAAGGGAACCTTTCACCCGCCTCTTTTATGTCATGACTTCCTTTATGTCATGTCTTCTAGTTTCCATTTTACTTTGTGGGGGTATGTTATTATATATCATTATAAATTTCCATTTCATGTTCAATTTATGAGATACCCTTTCTTCTCTCATCAACTGATTTTCTGAAATTTTAAGTGACGCCGTTAGGCTGCCGAATTTTCGTAAAAGAAATCACATCTTCTCTTTTCCTTCGAGTTTCATTTTAATATGGTATTTAATTAAAATTTCCATACAATGATATTATTTCTCTTTATTATGTACCCCTACAGTATAATTATTTATTTATTATTGGGTGACTCTTGTCCCCTCTCTTTGCAATATTTTCTAAAACCATTTTATATAGCCGTTATGCTGCAAAATTCTCGTCTCAAAATCTCTCTATATTTTCTCAAGAAATTCTCTTGTATTATTAACATGAATACCCATATCTATTTTAATTTATAGGGATATTATTAAATATATAAAATTTATCTATTTGATTCTATAATTGACAAATATATAACCCTCACTCCCTTTCCATGGGTTATAAACGACATAACGGTCATGTTTTTAAGAACTTTTAAAACGCCACGATTTTGAAATGAAACCTATTTATTTTATTCTCTATGGGTTATTTATAACATGTTTGACAATTATATATGTGACTCAGATGAAAATAAAGACATATTAATGGTGATACCTGATAGAGCTCTAATTCATTGGGTAAATAATTAATCTTTGGAGATGAAAAGTTTCACGATACCTTGGTGAATAACCTTGCCAATTTTTTTTATGAAACCTTGGGGATGAACCTTCATGATATGTTCATGAATGTATAAATGAAATGTTGTAGCCACATATTAATGTTATGATTCATTTTATTATTATTATTATATTCCACTTTTTCTATTTCTCATGTCTTATGGTTTTCATCAATTTCTTATTGATATCACAAGTAAACTGATTCCCTTGCTTTCCTTATTGGGCCTTCAGATCACCATTTACTTTGATATATGTCTTCAGATTATGAGATGCAGTAATTGTACTTAGGATGAACTTTTTAAGAATATTTTTAAGGGTATTTAAGAGAGTGTTTGAAGTTTTCATGTTTTATTATTCCCGATTTCTAAGACACTAGAATTTAAAGATCCTCTATTTGTAAAATGTAATGAAAAGTTATGTATAAAAAAGAGAGATTCCATAATTAGTATCAAAGGATAGTTTATTTATGTATGGAAATTAGGCTATGAAAACTTTAAGAATAAACATATAGGAAATTTTAATAGGAAAACTTTTTTGTATTTTGGTGAGCATTGAGTTAGTGGTTTATCAAGAAAATACATCCCTGTCTGGATACGAGTAGGTAGAGGCGGCTCTGGAACATATGTACCTAGGAGTGAAAAATCTGACGGGGAGTTTCGATCTTAACCCAAGGTATCCTGATACACAACAATGGGCCTTGCTGAACTCTTGGTTATGACACTCCAGGGGGGATATGTTTGGTTAATCATAAGTGTTTTATGAATCATTATAAAGGATTTATAGATAAATGTAATTTTTTAAAGCATGAAGTTTTAATAAATAGAATACTTTATAGTTAAAATATTATTAAATAAAATAAGTTTCTCACTAAGGTTTTATTATTTGAGAAAATGGAGGGTAATAGGAGAAACTGTGCAAATGGTGACTGCAATGGACCATGCACTGATGAACCTCCAATGAAAGATGGAATGGAAACTTTCATGCAAATGATGAACCAACTACTCAAGTTATGAAAAATAACTTGAATCATGATGAGAGACCAATCTCACCGCAAAGGGAACAACATTATGTTGAGTCCTTTATGCATTAATGACCACCAACCTTCAGTGGATCGACCGAACCATTGATTGCTGAACAGTGGATTAGCTCTATAGAGAAGAGCTTTTTTATGCTCCACTGTCCATAGAAAGAGAAGGTCACCATGGATGTCTATCGCTTAGAGGGAGAAAATGATTAGTGGTGGGAACTGATTAAAAACATGAGGCCAAGAGTGGAGGTTGAAGCTATGGAGTGGGAAGAGTTCAGATGGATCTTATTCAGTATGTATTTCCCTCGTTCCATGAGAACAAGAATGGTGAAGGAGATTCTCGAAGTTGAAGTAGAAATAGAACGAATCTGTGGGAAGCTACGAGATGAACTTCACCAGACTTTCCTGTTACACCTCAGTATTTGTCATGGATCTTAATGGGAAGGTTGATAGATTCTTTGGTGGACTAAGACCTCATCTGTGGAAGAATATAGCCCCCGAGACTATGAAAACTATAATAAGATCGTACGGAGTGCAATGAAGGTTGAACTAGAGTTTGGTGAGATGCAGTGGTCTCACAAATCCAATGAAAAAAAGATATCAATGGAGTCAAGATTAGGGAGGAGCTTCGATCAGGGAAGAGGAGGAAAAAAAGTTCAACGTCCCACATGTAATAAATCTTGGAAGAAGCATTTAGGGAACTGCTTTCTCAGGAATGAGAAGAGATACAAGTGTGGAAGAGATGTCCATATCGCACAGAATTGTTGTAGTAAGGTAAAGGATAAACTTACCAACACTAAAAACAAGGGGAATACAGTACAATCCCTACCTGATGTCCAATTATATAAGTGTGGAAAACTTGGACACTTTTCCAATCACTGTCCAAATCCGAGGGCAGTAGCAGGGAATCAACATCAGCCTCAGCAAAAGCCAAAGAAACAAGGTCGTACTTTTTCAATCACTATAGATAAATTTGAATCACCAAATGATATTGTGAATGGTACTCTTGTTGTTCTCTCAAATCTAGCAAGTACTTTGTTTGATTCTGGTTCTACGCATTCCTTTATTTCCTCCAAGTTTGCAAAGAATTTAGAATCAACCCCTAATTTTATAAAAGTAGAGTTATCAGTCAATAATCCTGGGGGGATTATCCAAAATCTTCAGTGTTTAGAAACTCTAGTATTTACTATAGTGAGCACAATCTTATCACAAATATAGTAGTCATTCCCATGAGAGAATTCTACATTATTCTAGGGATGGACTGAATCTCATAGTACAATTCTAAGATCAAATGCAGAAGCAAGGAAATACTAGTAGTCTTGAAGGGAAAACCTAAAGTTATATTCCAAGGAGAGATATCTCAACCTGATATTTGTCTAGAAGAACCTTCAATATCATTCTTTATGGAGTTGATCAATGAAGAAGAAGAAGGAAATGAGAGTTTTAGGATAGAAAATGTCTCCATCTCCCAGGAATACATTGACGTATTTCCTGAGGAGTTACACAGACCTCCCCCATAAAGAGAGGTAGAGTAATCCATTGAACTTGTACCTGAATATCATCTGATATCAGATACCCCCTATAGGATGGAAAATGTGGAGCTGGAGGAATTAAAGAAACAAATCCAAGATCTTTTGTAGAAGTTTTTTATTCAACAAAGTGTGTCTCCTTGGGGAGCGCCTAGTCTCTTTGTGAAGAAGAAGGATGGATCAATGCGACTATGAATTGATTATAGAGAACTAAATGGGATCACAGTGAAGAACAAACACCCTCTTCCAAGAATTTATGACTTATTTGACGAACTTTGTGGGGCTCAATTCTTCTATAAGATTGATCATTGATCTGGTTATCATCAATTGAGAGTAAATAAAGAAGATATTCCCAAAAATTACTTCCGATCAAGATATGGGCATTATGAGTTTGTTGTTATGACCTTCAGAATGACTAATGCACCTACTATTTTTATGGATTTGATGAATAGAGTCTATAAGGGCCACCTTGATAACGTTTTGGTAGTTTTTATTGATGATATTCTGATATATTCTAAAAGTCGCGAGGAGCATGAGGATCATCTAATGGTTATTTTGAAAACTCTATGGAAGGAGAGGCTTTTTGGGAAGTTTAGAAAATGTGAATTTTAGTTGCAATAAGTTACTTTATTGGGGAACATTGTAACTAATGAAGGAATCATAATTAACCATGCAAAGAAAAAATTTGTAGAGGAGTAGCCTCAGCCTACAAAAATAACAGAGATTCGTAGTTTCCTTAGATTAGCGGGATATTATAGGAGGTTTATGAAAAACTTTTCATGAATTTCTAATCCATTATCCAAGTTAACTCGAAAAGGGATCATGTTCATCTGGAAAAGGAGTGTGAGGAAAGTTTCAAAGAGCTGAAAAATAGATTGGTTACTACACCTGTGTTAACTTTTCCCTCAAGTAGAAAAGGATTCGTTATTTTTAGTGATGCATATATGAAAGGGATTGGGTGCATCCTCATGCAAAATGGAAAGGTCATTGCTTATGCATCTAGAATGTTGAAGACTCATGAGTAGAATTACCCTATGCATGATCTGAATCTAGATATGGTCATTTTTGCTTTGAAGATATGGAGGAACTATTTTTATGGGGAGAAATGTGATATATACCCAGACCATAAAATTTTTAAGTATATTTTCACACAAAAGGAATTGAACATGAGAAAAATGATATGGTTGGAACTTCTTAAAGATTATGATTGTTTAATTCATTATCATCCCAGAAGATCAAACAAAGCCACTGATCCATTAAGAAGGAAAGACCCAATTGTTATTTCCATGATGCGGATTCAAAGAGATCCTTTGATAAATGACCTAGTAAAGCTGGACATGGGAATTATAAGGGAAGAAAAATCATCAACCCTAACCCAAATTAATTATCCACCTTCATTACTATAGAAGATCAAGAAAGTTCAGAAAGAAGATCCTTTATTACAAAAGAAGTTGGAGGATATGAAAGATGGTATGTTTCCTAATTCCAATATTGATCAAGAAGGAGTACTAAAATTTTGTACAAGACTATGTGTTCCATCTATTCCATAAATAAAGAAGGAACTAATAGATAAAGCTCATAGATCTACTTTCTCTATCCATACTGGAAGAACAAAAATTTATAGGGACCTTCGTGATCATTATTGGTGGGATAATATGAAAAGGGAGATTGCTGACTACACTTCAAGGTGCCTGGTATGTCTGCAAGTGTCGGCAGAGCGGCAAGTTCCTAAAGGGGTATTTCAACCACTACCCATACCATTATAGAGGCAGGACAATATCACTATGGACTTCGTCACTTGTCTCCCGAGAACATCCAAAGGAAACAATGTGATATGGGTTATTGTGGACCGTCTCACAAAGACTGCCCATTTTATCTCTATTTGGGAATATTTATCTCTTGATAAACATTCCATGATTTATGTGAATGAAGTGGTAAGGTTGCATGAAGTTCCACTTTCTATCGTATCTGATCATGATCCAAGGTTCACATCAAAATCCTGGAGAAGTCTTCAACATGCTCTAAGTACTAAATTGAATTTTAGTATAGCCTATCACCCCCAAACTAATGTCCAATCTGAAAGGACTATTAAAACACTTAAGGAGATGTTGAGAACATGCTCAATGTAATTTAAAGGAGGATAGGATCAATATATCCCTTTAGTTGAGTTCTCTTACAAAAATAGCTTCTACTCGAGCATTCAAATGGAACCCTATGAAGCTCTATATGGGAAGCAATGTTGAACTCCTTGTTTTTAGGATGATGTTGGTGAGAGAAATATTCTCGGGACTAATATTGTGCAAGAGATGATAGAAAAAGTCCATTCCATCCAACAACACATTAAGGAAGTCCAGAGTCATAAAAATAGCTATGCCGATAGCCGTCGAAGGGACTTGGAGTTTGATGCTGTCGAAGGTACTTGGAGTTTGATGTTGGTGACAAGGTCATTCTTAGAATTTTACCTTGCAAGAGAGTCATGAGGTTTGGGAAGAAAGGGAATCTCAGCCCTAGGTACATTGGCCCCATATGAAATCCTTGAACGCGTAGGATAAGTAGTATATCGGCTTGCACTTCCTTCAAATATAGCACAAGTTCATTCTGTATTCGATGTATCCCTCTTGAGGAAGTACATACTTGACCCTTCACATGTACTAAATCTAGAGGTTGTACAACTGTAACATGAACAATCTTATGAGGAGCAGCCGTTGGAGATCTTGGATCGTAGAGACATGGTTTTATGAAACAAGACTACCCACCTTGTTAAGGTTTTATGGAGGAACCAAAAAAGTGAAGAAGCCATGTGGGAACCAGAGGAATCTATGAGGAAGAAGTACCCACACCTTTCCTCTTCTGAGGGAACATGTTAAAATTTCGCAGACAAAATTTCTTAAGGGGGGAAAAATGTAACGACCCGAAATTTTCAATAATATTTGCTTCCTAAATTTGATTTTTATTTTACTTTATAATAAAAAAACTATAAAATTTAATTATTTAAGTGAGTATAATTAAAATGAGACCATTGGGATTTAACTATTATATGACTATTGGTCAATATGAACATTGGTCAATATGACTGTTGGTCAATTTGACTGTTGGTCAATATGACCATTGGAAAATAAATTCTTAACGTTATGATTATTGTTTATAAACATAAGTTATCATGGTTAATTAATACAGAAATAATATTGGATGGCCTCATATAGTAGACTCAGGCTATACAAATACCATCTTTTGGAGCTTGGGAAAGAGGTTGCATCACTGGGCTTTTCTCTGGATCAAGCCCAAGCTGAGCTACAATATGTGAAGCATGAACAGAATTGCCTAAGGGAGAAGTTAAAGATGATAGAAATCACCACTCGATCAATGTTTTTTGAGCCACCCCAAGATTCTATCACCATATCACACCTTACACTTAGGTCCTATGCAGGTGTTATAAGGGGATATGTATCGTGACCTTAGTTACTTATGTAAACCTTTTGTATAAATAAAATTTTCATTTCTTATTATAGAAGAGTTAGTGAATTTCAAATATCTAGATAAATGTAGGATGAATTTATAGTTCCATATTATTGATGAATTTTGGAAAAAAGGTATTTTAAAATAATTTTTTATAATTTAAATAATTAATAACGTGAAATGATTTTCAAAAAATGGTCTTCTACAATTGTGATCAGTAAGAAATTTAGAGTCTAATATGATCAACTTGTTTTTAGCGAATAGTAAACTATGAATATTAACATACCTTATGAATATTAATTAATATTAAATCAGCCAAAAAAATATAAACTTCAGCCAATAATGTATAAATACAATTTGGAGATCTCAAAAGTGAAAAAATGATCATAGTATAAGTTTTGGTATTTTTGTATTTCAAAAATATTTTATTTACAATTTTATAGTTAACTTAATACTTTAAAATGAAAAATTATTTTCAAAAAATTTAATCATAAATCATTAATTTATTGTCTTATGGTTATACAATGATTTTATGGGACATTGAATACTTTTTCAAGGTGTTACAAAACAAGTTATAGTTTTAGAGTTGTTATTTTTTGAATAAATAATGATTTTATTTTAAAAATAAATTAAAAATATATAGAAAATTATTTTCATAAAATGGAGTTAATTTTTTAATTCAAATCATCGACATTAGGTTAGGGTAAAATTATGAGAGTTTTATAAAATATTTTGTTTTTCAGTGAATAGTAAAAGTACAGTTTTGAGTTTGGTGTGTTTAATGACATCATTAATGATGTAATAATGATGTAATAATTCTGGTGGTTTTGTGAATATTGAGATATATTATTATGTGTCTCAAGTTTCCAATACCATGGGTAAGCCCATGGTTTTTCAAATACCACCGATGAGGTATCCCTTGAAAATTAATAATTTATTCCCTCACTTTTTCTATAAATAACAATTCATTCCCTCATTACATTCATTCTGAAATCCTCCTCAACGAATATATGATATTTTAACCTCCCAAGGAGTAAAAAAAAGGTTCCCTCAAGCCTCTAAAGGTCCCTACATTCAGGCTTTCAAAGTTACTATTCAAGGTAAGGGTACCTTTCACCCTCCTCTTTTAAGTCATGCCTTCCATTATGTTATGTCCTCTAGTTTCCATTTTATTTTGTGGTGGTATGTTCTTCTATATCATTCTTACTTTCCATTTCTTTTTCAATTTATTATAGTCCCTTTCATCTCTCATCAACTTATTTTTTTAATTTTTAAGTGACGTCGTTAGGCTGTCGAATTTTCGTAAAAGAAATCCCTTCTTCTCTTTTACTTCGAGTTTCATTTTCATATGGTATTTACTTAAAATATCCATACAATGATCTTATTTATTTTTATTCTATACTCATATTTTATAATGAGTTATTTATGAGTGGGTGACTCTTGTCCCCTCTCTTTTCAATGTTTTCGAAAACCATTTTATATAGCCGTTATGCTGCAGAATGTTCGTCTCAAAATTTCTCTATATTTTCTCAAGAAATTCTCTTGTATTATTAATTGAATACCCAAATATATTTTCATTTATAGGTTTATTATTCATACATAAAATTGATCTATTTGATTCTTTAATTGAAAAACATATAACCCTCACTCCATTTCCATTGGTTATAAATGACATAACAATCATGTTTTTAAGAACTTTTAAAACATCATGATTTTGAAATGAAACCCATTTATTGTATTCTATATGGGTTATTTATGAATTTTTTGATAATGATATATGTGTATCACATGAAAATAAATGAATATTAAGGGTTCACCCTGATAGTACTCCAATTCATTAGGTAAATAATTAATCTTTGGAGATGACAAGTTTCCCGATACCTTGGTGAATAACCTTGGTAAAATTTTTATGACACCTTGGGGATGAACCTTGGTGATATGTTCATGAATGTATATATGAAATTTTTTATACACATATTCATTTTATGATTCATGTTCTTTTTGTTATGATATGCCTCTTTTCCCATTGCTCATTGTCTTAAGTTTTTTATCAGGTTCTTATTGATATCACAAGTAAACTAATTCAATTTATTTCCTTACTAGGCCTTTAGCTCACCCTTTCCTTTAATGTATGTCTTCATATTATAAGATGAAGTAATTTTAAATATGATGAAATTTTCAATAATATTATCAAGGGGATTTAAGAGAGTGTTTTAACTTTTCATGTTTTATTATTCCTGATTTCTAGGACACTAGACTTTAAATATCCTCTGTTTGTAAAATGTAATTAAAAGTTATGAAGTAAAAAGGTGGGATGACATACTATTTGAATCAATGTGAGAATAAATGGAATCATCCTTGACCCCCCTACTTCATATTAATTTGGGTGGAAAAGGAATCCTCAAAAGGGCCTCCTGTTTCTCATACAAACGAACTTTCTTATTGTACTAGTTTGGACCCGTTGGGATATCTAATGAAGGATAAAGGATAGTTATGAAAAAAGAGGTTTTGGTTAAATATGATCATCCTATTGAAAATAAAGGAATTTCAGGCCTTGTTAATTTCTATACTTCTTCCATAATTAACATTTCCAATCTAGTGGAGAAATATGAGAAACAATTTGAATCACCTGACACACAAGAGAAGAAGAAAAGTGACCTCTTTGACTCTAGTGTTTCTTTACAGGAGGATGATGATCAAAATAATCAAATTGAGGAATCATACTTCAAGTATAGTTCTAGTAAGGGGGAAAAGATTATGGTGGATGCATATTAATACATTACACTGAATCCCAAGAAAACTAGGAAACATAGGGATTATTCTACTCTTGAGAGAAAAATAGTTACAAGATCACTCAACCCTTATAGGAAGGAAAACATTGTGCCTCCAAAACAAATTATAGCTATTGGACCTATTGAAACACCAAATTTGGAAGAGGAGGAATATGATAAAGATAATGACCCTGTGTATAGAGATGCCTATAAGATTGCATAGATGAATGTTTTGAGTCATGAAATTAATGCATGGATAGATGGACATGATGAAACTACATTCTATAAATACATTAATGATGATATTTCAATTGATATTTACCTTTAAATAAGTAAGTGTATGTTCATAAGGACGGTTGAAAAATATAAAGCAAATTCTGATTTCAACTTTAGAGACATTTCATTAGGAATGATTTTCACTACTAAAATCATTGTTCGTTAGTGATTTTTTTGTTAGATGATGTTCCTTGTTTTTTATCTACCTTTTCATTTCTATTGGTTAAATCTGTTCTGGATGGGTATTCTGTTTCATTGGTTGGCCTATTTAGGCGAGGGATCTGAAGTATATGCTCAATTTTTTATCCTTTTACAAATGGAGCTTTTGACCTGATTTTGTTTTTTGGTTCAAGTGGATGTTGGATTTTGGTCACTATTTTTGAAGATGGCCATTTTTTGTTGACTCTTGATGCATTTTGGTGCTAGTCGCATCGAGATTTGGATTATGATATCTATGTTTGGAGTTACACTTATTCAATTGAAGTTGAAAACTTGAGTCAAGTGTTCATCGATAAAACATTATGATTTGATATTGAGTAGGTGGAATCTTTTATAGTCGAGGTTTGAATGCTGTAGAAGAATCTGATATATACCTTCTGGTGTTGGACACTATCTTCTATGCATGATTTCATGGATATAATGGGCTGGTTTCTGTCAAGGATTTTCTATAATCTTTTCTTCTTGGATGCTTGATTTTTTCTTGGTAAGTCGACTTCTTTTCCCCTTCAATACCTACTGATGTAAGCTAGTTACAACTCATTATTGTACTGAGAATTTAGTTTTTTAAATAAATTTTGGGGCATTAATTGGGTGACAAATTTAGGTTATCTCTTTAAAAAAACACAAATTACAACATAATTTATTTTGGTGAATATCATTATTACCTATAACATATCATTATTTATCAAACATAGTACACATCATGGATTCTTAAGAAAGGAAAAAAATAAGGGTGAGATCAAATTCTTAGTAAGAGTTAAGTACAATAAAAGCTATCATGAATCAATAATCATAATCAACATGGTAAGGTAAATAAATGAGAACACATGTCATTTAAATAATCAGTTAAATCATAATCAACATGGTAAGGTAAATAACTAAAAACAAATTCCATTTAATCAATAAACTAATTATTAAATTCACCCATAGATAATAAAAATTTTAAAATATCCTATATAATAATAACTAAATTCTTAATGAAGTTATTCTTAATTATTGGATTCTATGATCTCAAGCTTCATGATAACTCTACTATCAAGTCCCTTAACAAGATAGTTTAAATACTACAGGTAGAAACCCGTTTAACTTGGCCAACATAATTTGTCTCATGATTCCTATTGATGCATAAAGGGGATATATTATACTCTCCCCACCCATTACTATAGTTCTAAATCATTCCTCACACATTAAATATCTGTATTGAGTGAAGGATATAGATTTATCAATATTTCACTATTTAATATTTCAAAGTAAACTTCATATGTAAAAATTATATATGGTTTAGGCACTAATAATGTCCATAATAATATAATATTTATATTTAACATAATTTTAATTAATAATTAAAAATTATCACAATAAAGTGATTACATCAATATAAAGTTAATAATCACAAAAGAAAGGGAGATTTTAACTTTTACCACTCGGTAATTTTCAAGTCAAATCTCCTTGGATGAAATGATTCAAAGTAAAATATAAAATACCATGAGTTATGAATGAATCATGAAATTAAATTGAAAAAGGGAAGTCCATAAATCATGTAAAAGTGAATTGGTGTATAATAAAAAAATAAGTCTCAATGGAATGTAAATTGGGGAAAAATCCATTACCTCACATTTTCAATTAGTTAAATGTGATTTAAGCTCTTTTATAATGGTTTTAACAATGTTATTAGTTTATAAAATAACCATAATTATATTTATAATATCATATATTATCCTCTTATAACATTTTACCACTCTTTTGTTAATAATAATTCATTATTTACATTGTTTCGGGTGTTAATTGCCTTGCTTTCTCATTCATGATTTGTTATGAATGTTTAGATTATTGTGTATATTATTTATTTACATCACTTATAGTGTAATAATCATGACATAATTATCATATTTAAACATAAATTTTACTTTTAAAACCAATCATTATTAATGGTTATGAAAAATGAAGTACGTTATGATCATGAAGACGATACACAATACGTATGAAAGAGTAGCATTTCCATTTTTCAATGAAAATTATGGAAAGGAGGTAAGTAATATTTTACCTTTAAATAATTATAATAATATCATATATACCATATTATATACTTATATATATCATCATGTGGGGTGGTGATGAACAAGAGAGTCACATCGCTTCGTGAAGGTGGTAGTCCACACATACATGAACGATGTTATCATCTTTCCTCGAGTGAAAATGTATGAAAATAAAATGATATATTATATTTATATAATGATAAAAATGTCATGAATATCATAATTATTTCATTTATATCACATATAATCATTAAATTTATCCCTTTTACCTTCCATGTGAAGCGTTAGTGAAAGACGAATCACATTGCTTTACGAGGTAGTAGTCCGCCGTACACACGAGTGATGTTATCGTAACTCTTAAGGAATAGAAGGTAATATATATATATATGATATAATAACCCCAAAGTTATAAGTATTTTATAAATATCATATTTATAATTTATATCTACCATCATACCCTACCTTGAAAGGTTGTAATGGAAGAACGAACGACATCGCTTCACGATACGGTCGTCCTCCTTACACATGAACAATGATTTCATAACACATTTGATGGAATTGGATATGGTTGTAGGTCATGAAATTAATATGAAAAAATATTAGTATATGGAAGATACTATTTGGACTAAGTTTTTCGAAACAATTTTGAAGATGCTTGAGGTGTTGTCTTTTGTTGATCAATGATAATCACTTAACTTTGTAAGTACACAAATCACTTTAAAAACTTTGACTATTATTGGAATGGTTCTAAGTTAAAAGAAACTATTTAAATGGTGAAACATCGTTTATAATTGTGTATGGATGTTCATTGTAGAAACATGATATGGCTGGCACCATGTATAGGGCCCACAGGGTGAATGCCCAAAGGCACAGAGGTTAGTTCAGATTAGGCCCGTAGATACTCGTGCACCACGTGTACCGCAACCCATGTGGGTAGGGTGTGTAAAGTGTAATATAGGTTCCAACCATGGTTCCATATCGAAATAAAGACCAGATCGATATATTTTCTATATAGATATTAAAATGCACTAGAGTTTGATGTGGGAAAGATCTATAGGTTACTGTTCCAGCATTTAAAAACATACACACATTTTGAATCCGTCTGATCTGAGGTGATCCAATCACCACCATGCATAAAAAGAGTAATATCCTTCCTCCTAATACAAGGGATAGTCAAATACATCCCTTTGACTATTTACCATCACCGTTGATCATATTTTACACTGAGTATCACGCCCAGTGATCGAAGTGAGTATGATCGATCTTGTTTTATGAATCGACATGCATGCATGCTTTGCTTTACATGAAATAATTTGGTCGATGATTATGTCGAATGAAGATGCTTCAGCCAAATGAAGACTTATTTTCAAAGGCCTATGTATGTATGAAATTTCATGGATGTGTTCGAGGCATGAGAAGGGAATTTGTCAATGGTTGCATGTGCCTAATTTCATCGCAAAGGAGAAGCACGATCATGAAGCAAGGATGCCACAATTCTCAACATCATTTAAAACTATGTTTGAATTATTCGAAGTCAGTATATTCGGTTATTAAATGGGTTATTAGAACAACATGAAATGAAAAATAGATGAGGTGAAAGGTTTTGATCCTTTACTATAAAAGGAGGAGATCCTTGACTGAGAGAACATTCCAATCTTCTATGAACAAATCATGTTTTTCTCATAAGAACTCTGAGTAGTGCGAAAGTATGTCTCATGAAGATGAAAATCCTAGTGCCTTATAGTCCATGAAGAAGAAATTTCATGAGCCTTAAACTTGTGTTTTACACATTAAGTTATTCACAAATTACCAGTTAAACAAATCCCTTCAATTTTTAATGAGGCTTTTATGAAAAAAGGAAAACCTATTTCATACAGGTTCAAATACCTTTCATAAAGGCAATATCTTGGCATATCACAAAAATAAATCCATCATATATTTTATGTTTAATTATTAAGAATGGAGATGCAAATATGCAATGCACAATAATAGAGTACACAGTATAATAATGCCATGTATAGAACAAAAAAACTGGCATAGTGGTATTGTGTATATTCTTGATTTAAGAAGGCATATTTGTCATTGCATGCATGTGTTCATGATTATATGGATATTAAAAAACTTTCATGTGATCATAAATCACATTAACATGAGAAAAAACATTTGAGAAAAACCCCAAAACTAATATTAAGTGCACATAAAATAATAAAATCCAATATATATATATATATATGATTGATAGTGCTCATGTTGTTTTTAGTGTAAAGAATGTTCTTGAATACATCTAGTTAAGAATGTGGAAGAATAAAAAAGGTATTTCTTAGAAATAAGTATTGAATATATATATGTAGCACCGTGATAGATTACTTAATTCTATTGGTTAATATTTTATAGCTATTGTGAAACACTTTGTTACATCATTTACTTGTGAGAGGATAATGTGAAATGTTTTTGATTAAAGTTAATTTCAAGTGTTAGGGTATATCCTAATTACTATACTACACTTAAAGAATTTATTTCTAGTGGTTTTTGTGATTTTTACCATTTTTAATCCATTCCAAGGACTGGATATGTAACACCCCAAGCATCCACGATACGTTTCTCTTTGAATAATGCAGTAGCTTGCGTTTTACGCAACTTGGAGTTTTAACACACCACGACCAATCAAACTAGCCGTTATGAATAATAATACCATCCTTTTGAAATTTCATAAAATTTAATTTTTAAAATGGACTTCATTTTTGGATTCGATATATCAAAATTAGCTTAGTATGAATTTTTGGTATTTTTTTGAAAACATTCATTTTTTGATGAATAGTGAAAAACACTACGTTATTGTTTAAAACCAAATTTTATTTAGATAATTATTTATTTTATTTATTTTAAGTCAAAATAGATACATAATACCCATATTAGTTCAATTTAATTCATTGGAGTCATTTTTATAAAAAAATTAGATGTATAAAATTTTATTGAACTTTTTATCGTCTTTTACCCACCTTATAAGAGCGTTTGCAAATTTGCATAAAAAATAATTTTACCAATACTATGAGTTGAATTTAGAAAATAAAAGAGACAGAGTTGAAATCAGTAAGTAAAATTTGGTTCAATAAGATGAAAATAATTTTTTGGTGAATAGTGACTTTTGACTTTTATTTACCATGGTTAAAAGCAAATAGGGTAATTAAAGGTAAAAATGATATTATAATTGCCCTAAAACATATCCTAATTAAATTGGATAAATTTAATTAGACTAAAAACAACCTTAGGAAAAAAATATGATCCTTTTGGTCCATTTTGATTATATTAGGACATTTATTATAATTTTATTTAAGGAAGAGTTAAAAGTGTTAAATTCAAATTTTAATAACTAAAAGTTTTTTAATATAGGGTTACACATAAGATAAATTCTACTATAAATATTAATTATAAATATAAAAATATTTCCTATATAATGGTATTTTATTTATAATTTGTAGACATTAAATAATAAAATTTATTTATGACACAATGATGATGGAGTAATTACCTTATTATTGGAAAATTAAAATAATTGATATTATAAATATCCATATAAATGTAAATTGAGACTTTTGAATAATTAAAAACTTTTACTGGTTAATATGAAATTTTATGGTTTATTAAATTATTTTAATTTAAAGTAAAAAAGTTTTTAGGACTTTAATAAAAATATGATACTAAATAGCGTCAAAATTGACATAAATGAGTTTTTAAAACAAATACTGTATTATTAAATGATATAATAGTCCTAAAAATATACGGTTCAGCCAAAGTACTTATATAATAATATATATTTCATTAATTAACCAATTGGGGTTCTCGTGGGATTTTATAGTAATTTTATTAACCAAATAATATTAATCTACAAGGAGACATGGTAAATGTTAAACAATTTAACTAAGAGTTAAATATAAAAGATAAGGTTAATATGGTGACCTAAACCCTTATAAAACCTATTGGTTGAAATGTTTTCAACCCATACCCACGTTATATTCAAAATAAATCATTTTAGAGCCATTATAAACCGAATATTATTGTATAATAAAATAATATTTCAAGATTTCCGAAAGTGTCCCTAACCTCTCTTATATGAGGGTACTTACCTTTCTCTCAAAATCACACCTCCAAAGCCATTTGGCTCAGGAAAAACCTGATCCAATATCCTCCCAACTACCCTAAAATAGATCTAGAGTCCTTAATTTGATCATAAATCCAACGTAATGAGCCCTTTTGATCAGCTCAAAAGGAAACACCTAAAGAAGAGGTAATAATTTCACCACCCTCTTTCAAGTTCTTTTCTTCTTCCACTTCCTTTTTCTTTGTTGTTTCCATAACAAAATAATATATACAGTACATTCTACATACCTTGATGTTATTATAAATATGTTACAACCATATTTCTAATTCTATCCATCCTATAAATGACAAAGTCACCATATGTGAATACGTACGACTTACCGTCTCCACATCGTGATGTAGTTTGTTATTCAAACACTTCATTATTTGGATGGTATAATAATGAGTATAAATGATTTAAATACTAAATATAACATGTTAATTATTCTGTATATATGATACACCATCCAATTACATACTATTTCACCATCAATAAAATGATATTGTCGCTTGTGTGTACGTACAGATTACTATCTCCACGAACGCGATGAAATTCATTCCCCATCGTAACCATTCAAGAATAAATTTAATTTTAGGATTAAAAAATAATTTTTAATAACTTAATATCATTATGGATATGAATCAAATACATATTATACATAACAAACATGGCTTATTTAACCAAGTATATAAAGGAAAACAAACTAGTTAACACCCAAAACAATGATACTACCGAAATATTATTAACAAAACAATATTAGCAGATCATATATGATATCATATTTATGTATTTGGCTCTTTTATAATTTAATAACAATGGTTTTACTATTATATAGGAGTTTAACGTACCCTATACCATGGAAAAGTACAAGTTAAGTGTTAATCTTACAATCTATTTACTTATCTGAGGTTGTTAATACGTAAGTATCTACTGGGACCTATTTATCATCCACATCCGTGTTTTCATAAAAATGTATTTAATTTTTTTTACTATTCACTATACTATGGGTTAAATTCATTTATACACTTATTTAAACTTATATATTTTGAAATGAATCTTTCCTTCATTTTCCAAACAAGGTACTTTATGACCATTTTGACAAAATTATGGTAAGAATGTCTTTTTTTAACTTATATGGCAGGTGCAGCTGTTTTCCACCATTATAACATCGTCGAAGCTTCCATTACAATCTTATAAGAATATTTTTTCAAAATAAATGTATTATTTTTTAATTATGTGACTCTTAAATGAATTCAAAATAGAAAGAGATATTTCTCTCAAGTAGTTTTGATTTTATCTATTTCAACATCATTTGATGCATTTTACACTTGTTTGAAGTCGATTTATTATGATACAAATATTCCATATTTTATTTAAGGTTTTGTGATATGTTTTACTATGGATGTGTTATTTTTATACCAGTCATGGTTTATGGTTAATATATTGACATTTCGTATGTTAGTTTTTATATGAATGTTTTTGTTATTGTTCAACCTTATAATATGAGGAATGTATTAGACTTAGTAAGTGACGAGTGGAGCCGCTATAGTTCCTCTGTGTATCGGTAGTTCTCACGAGACAATTAGATGTGGAATTGGCCAAGGCCTTTCCCAATTGGATATATGGTTTTCGCTGAGGCCTTAATCATTTTTAGACGTCTTGGATGAGGCCTTGAAAAAATGTTTCAGAATGTACCGCTTTATAAATTCCCTTATTATGAAAATAATATTGATGGTTCATATGGTTATTAGACTAGTAGAATACCCATGACTATGTTTTATTATGGAATTATGTACTCAGCTCATATCCCTTCCATAAAATGTTCATGTTTATTATTTGTAAAGGCATGTGTTTTCAATTATTCACCATGCCTAATGTTTATGTTATCTTCTGCTGTGTTTCTTACTTGAGCATTTGAACTCACCCCTTTCTTATTATTCATTTTCCTAGTATATGTAGAAGTTAGTTATGAGTGACTTTCTGGAATAATCATAGAGTCTTGGATGTTTCTAATGGAATAAATTAGTGTTTTATTTCTTTTCAAGTTGTAATATTGAACTTATGTTTGTATCTTATTTCTAATAATACTAAACTGATCGGTCTTTTGGGACATGATTACTAGTATCATTCCAATGTAATATAATAATGCACCGACTCTAGTTAACTGGGGTCGGGTCATTACAGGATACTCTTATTGAGTAGTGGACTCTTTAAATTCTTGTGTTCCTATAGTTTTTATTATGTTCCGAGTTACCCGTGATTTCATATCTCTTTAATAGGAGGTAAATGTTGTTTCTTAGGAAATAAAATTAAAAAGGGATCACTCATTAACCCCTACCAATCTTAGTGATCACACAAATACAATTTGTGCCTTTCAAGTGGTGTCAGAGTGAAGGTTACATTTATTAACTCTTGGAAAATGTTTTTTGGAAAAGAAAGCTGTTATGGATTTTCAAAAATATTTGAACAATAAGG
Organism: Viscum album; assembly: GCA_963277665.1. Taxonomy (NCBI): domain Eukaryota; kingdom Viridiplantae; phylum Streptophyta; class Magnoliopsida; order Santalales; family Viscaceae; genus Viscum; species Viscum album. Next base: position 477,247,349 of record OY728130.1, on the reverse strand, counting down.
GTATTCCTATCTTTAATGGGAAAAAAATATCATATCTGGAAAGATATAATGTTGCCTTATCATATGTCCATTGGTTATGAAGTTCTTAAATTTGTTGCATATTTCTTCCCTCCTCATACAGAAGGTGTTCGATTAACATCTATTGATAAGAAAAATTTAGAGAATGATGGTCAAGATATAAATTCCAAACTTTTTTCACTCTATAAAAGTGAATTTCTTTGAGTAAACAGAATTGAAATGGCCAAAATCATCTGGAAAAAATTGAATAAAATCTATGAATTAAATAAAAATGTGAACAAAGATAAGTTATAAATTTGGAGATTGAAGTATGAAGATCTTAAGAAGGGAGATAATGAATCCATGGGTGAATTATTTATAATGTTGAATGACATTGTGAGAACAGAAAGTTATTTTGGTGAAAATTTAGAATATTCAACTATTTTTGAAAATGTTCCATGAAATTGACCCGATAAATTTGATTCCCTAGTTTCATCTCTAGAAGTTAAATATCCTGAGACTGTATCTCTAGATTATATTCTAAAAAGTCTCACCACATATTAGATGATACGAGAAAAGGTAATGAGGATCAAAGAAAAGGTTGTTCAAGAAATTTCTTTCAAACCTACCAAGAAATGACAGTCTAAGAAAGTTCTTGAAGAAGAAGCCAGAGACTCTCACACTGAAGTGGAGGATAGTAAATATTTTGATAAAATTATGTCTTTTTTCTCTAAAAATTAACAAATAAGCACACAAAATTCAAAAAGGAAAGTTGCCTCTAAAGTGATTTGGCTGATGATTTATTGGAAATTTCAATGAAAATGTTCTTGATAGAAGTAATATGAAGAAAGTGATGAAGATGATAGTAAATAAAGAATATATTTCAAGAATAAGGCATAAAAAAATAATATTCTGAAGGAAATAATAAGAAGTTCTGTAAATAAAAAAGGAGAAACTATCTGTCTAAATGTGATAAAGATGATGATAGTATAGAATAAGCTAATAACTCCAGTGATAATGCTTCCAAAAAACTTCTGATTGCAAAAGTGAATGATGAAAAATTCCCTAGTGATGCAAATAGTAGTCTAGAATAATAAGATACTCAGATAGAGTTTATATTGAAAAGATATTTGAAAAAACATATTACAAAAACCGTAAGACTTAAACGAGAGAACAAGAAGTTGAAAAAGGGAATTCTTTTAAAAAATAACCAAGAGTATCTTATTTAATAAAAATACAAATTTCTTATAGAGTTTGATTGTTTAAAAAATATGGTTTATGAAAAGAATAAATTAAATATTAATCTTGAATAAAAGTTCAAATACAAGTAAAAATAGTTAGAGATTTCTAAAAAAACTTTTTAAATATGATTAAGGGATCATAAACTTCTAAAATAGAGTTATAAAAGTTTTTGAAAGTTCAAATAAGTATACTCCTAAGAAAGTGGTTGATGATCAGAAGAAAAAGGAGGATAAAAAGATAATGTATGATTCTAAAACTATTATAGATTACAAAATAGAAGCTTATATAGTTTTAAATTCTAAATAAAAAGTTTCTAGAATTATTTTTATACTAAGAATAAAACTAAACTAATGAATAAAATTTTCAATGATGACCAAAACATTGATGTGAAAGAAGTTCCAAAGTAATAAATAAGAATTTTAATGAAAAGAAGGTGAAAAATTCTGGAGAGTATACAAGTTATAGAGTAAACAATAATTTCCATGGTTATTTATAGTATTATAGAGGATTTGGGAAAACAATATATACGTGTTGGTTTAATTATCAGTATTATAAGGAAACGAGGAGAATCTGAAGGCAATGTTTGATGGGGAGTCAAACCACTCAAAGGAGACAAACTGAGAAATTTAATCCAAAGATTGAAAATAGATTCAATCCCTTTAAAATAATTTTTCAAAGATGTGAACATATTGGAAATATTATAAAATGATGTATTGTCATGATACCCACAAAACAAAGGTTATACAATGAATATCCAAACCTATATGATAAGAAAGAAAAAATCAATAAAAAAGCCTTAGTTTTTGAAAATGATCTCAAAGTAAAAAATAGAGAATGATATTGGATTTTGGATAGTGGTGTTCTACAAAAATGATAGGAGACTTAATGTTTTTAAATAATGTGAAAGAGAATAAATAAGGTACATTTAATTTTGAAAATGACGAGTCACTCATAATCAAAGGCGTTGGATCTTATATGATGGGTGAATAAAAATTAAAATTCAAAAAGGTCCTTGTTTGTTGATGGGCCAAAACTTAATTTTTTGAGTGTTTCAAAACACTTCAATGAAGTTATAAATGTTTTTTTAGAAAAGATAGTTTTTTAAGAGTATTGAATATGGAAAATTTGTTACAAGAGGAACAGGATACAATGGAAACTTGTTCCAAGTGGGTAATGTAGAAAGTTCACACTATTTGAGAATTATGATAGAAAATCAACTATGACATAAATGGGTTGTGAATATATGTTAGAGGTATATGAGAAAGATAACAAGGAGAAAAATTATTTGTGACATTCATAAAATGACAAGAATAATAGGACGATGTTATTCCATATGCCAAAAAAGGAAAATTACAAACTCATTTCATATTAAAGTTTAGATATATTCAACTCACCCTTTAGAGTTGATTCATTCTGTAATTTATGGGCTGATGAGTAAGCAGTCAATAAACCACTATAAGTACTTTATTTATTTTATTGATGACTTTACTCGTATTACATAGATTATGTTCTTAAAATATAAATCAGAGGCTATAAAAATGTTTAAGAGTTATAGGAGAAGTTTAGAAAATGAATTTAGATACTCTTTGAAGAAGATTCAAACTGATGATGGTGGAGAATATACAAGAGGGGAATTGAGAGATTATCTTGAAAAACATGGAATTCATCATGAGTTTAGTACACTGTGTACACCATAATAGAATGATGTTGCTTAAATAAATTTTTTTTTGTGGAGATGACCTGAACAATTTTTGATTGAGAATAAAACTTTTTTGTTTTTTTGAGGCAAGCGATTGGAACAATAATATATTCTCAAAATCAGTTATTTTATAGAATATTATTTGGTAAGACTCATTACGAGATGTATTATAAAGAAAACCCAAGATTGAAACACCTAAGGGTTTTTGGTATCACTTTCATTTTAAAAGTCAAGGGTGAGAATCCTGGAAAGCGTGATCAGAGAGGTTTTGATGGAATCTTTCTTGGAAACTATCCAAATGGTAGACGATACATGTGTTATAACAAAGAATCATGAACAATTTTTTATTCTTCATACGTGAAAGTTATTGAATAGTATGATAATAAGGTTTCACAAATAGGTACTAATGTGGTAGAAAAGGAAGATGAGGTGGTGATTGAGAAACATGAAAAGGATATTAATGATAGTAAAAAATGTTGAAACTGATCAAAATGAGGATTCTTAATTAGAGATCTCATGTAATAAGAAAAATAATAATTCATATCATCCTAGAATGAGGAAATATGTGGAAGTTATAAAAATAATTGGTGATGAAAAACTATTGGTTTAAACCAAAATAATTTTAAGGTCACTTTCAAAAACTTATTTATATTTTAAAGTTGGTCTAAAAAATGCTGATGAAGCTTTTTATCATCAAGAGTGGGATAATTATATGAATAAAGAGCTCAAATAGATTGATAATAATGATACTTTAGAACTTGTACCCAAACCAAAAAATAATAATGTTATTGGTACAAAGTGGGTGTTTTGAAACAAGTTGAATGAGGAAAGTGATATGATAGAAAAAAAGGGATGACTTTTTTGCAAAGGTTACTCAGAAATTAAAGGCACTGATTTTGATGAGACCTTTCCTCCTATTATAAGATTAGAATCTATAAGTATCTTTCAAGATGTTTTTTCTTAATGAAGCTATAAAATTTTACAGATGGATGACAATTCATATTTCATGAATGGAGAAATAGATGAAAAAGTTTATGGTGAACAACCATGCGGCTTCATGATTAGAAAAGATGAAATCCATGTGTGAAAGTTGATGTAGGATTTGTATGGATTGAAGTAAGATCCAATAGATTGGTATTTCAAATAGTATAATTTATTATGGAAGCTAAAATTTAATAAAGGAAGGGTTGATATAAATCTCTATATTAATGTAAATCAAGAGATCTCTCTCCTTGCGATTTTTTACACTGATGAAATTATATTTGTGGGAAATGATGAAAAAACTTGTGAGAATTTTCCCGAGGATATGAAGAACATTTTTGAGATTTCCAAGCTAAGAGAAATGAAATATCTTCTTGGCTTACAAATATCACCAAATAAGAGGTATATTTTTCTATCTCAAGAGATGTATGTTAGGGGACTTTTAAGGAATTTTGGAATTAAATATTCAAAGCTAGTTTCCACAACTATTTCAGTGGGACTCTCTTTTCAAAATATGTTGATGAAAAGGAGGTAAATCCTAAAGAGTTTATAAAATTTATTGGAAGTCTATTATATGTCATATATTATAGAAAATATATAGTGTATGCTATTACACTCTGTTCTAGGTATCGAAGTGCTCCAAAATAATCTCACCTCATGCCTAAAAATATAATTCTATGATATATCAAAGGTATAATTGATTTAAAACAAGTCTGATAGCATAAGAAAGATTAATGTATTTTTCATTAGAGATACATATTGGGTAGGAAGTGTAAATAATATAAAATCCATATTGGGTTGATTGTTTTTCTTGGGAGAAATATGTGTTAGTTGTAATATAAAGAAACAAAATTTAGTATCGTAGAAGATGAGTATGTTTATTCCACTCAAGCTGTAACAAAACTTATATGGAAAAAGATACATTAAGATGATTAGTTTTTTGATGTGATGTTTCCCCTTCTCTTTGGATGTGATAATAAAAGTTCTATAAATGTCACTAAAAATAAAGTGCGACATTCTTGTTCAAATAATATTGATATCAAATATCACATCATTAAAGAGTGTGTGGAGAATAATGATATAAAGTTTTTATTTATTCCTACAATGGAACAAGGTGATGATATTTTCACCAAAACATTATAAAAGGAAAAATTTCATACAATGAGGTTGGACTTGGGATTAAAACCTCAACCACATTAAGGTTAAGGTATATGTCTCTGTCCCCTCTCCATATTTTCTTTAGATAATGTTTTCAAAGGGAGAGAAAAATGTACCATACATATATCCATTGTTATGTGTTTTAATGGACAAGGACATCTTATATTTAGGGGCAGTTCTTTAAAAGGTTATTCTATGATTTCAGCATGTGTGAACTATTTTAAATGTTTTTTGAAGTGGAAAAATGATTTTTTTTCTTATAGGATTAATTTATTTTTATGAAGTGAACAATAATGGTTTCTTTGGAGGTGTATACAAATGGTTATTAAATCACTGGTTATGGAAATCATGGAATTATTCTTCAATTATTCTTGTTTCCTACACTAATTTTTCTCACATAGAATTAGAATTTTTGGATAAACAATCCATTGCTTGAGTTTTAAAATTTTAGCAATTTATGTTCCTTGGTTGACAACAAAATAAAAAGGGGGAGATTGTTGGGACTATATTTTTTGGAACTATTTTGAAGATTATTGAGGTGCTTTATTTTTTTCAATGATAATTTCATAATTTTTTTAATTACATTAATCACTTTACAAACTCCAATGATTGTTGAATTGGTTAAAAGTTCAAATAACTTTTGTTAATGGTGACACATTGTTTACAACAAAGAATAAGGAAGCTAATCCATCCAATGGTTTATTGATTTGGATCATGAATATTTATTTTGAAAAGTATTCCAAAAAAAGAAGAATAAAACGAATTTATATTTCTTTTAAGAATATTTTTTCATGATTTTGATGTTGGTATTTCTCATTTTCACTCTTATGTGTTAGGAAAAAATTATCCCAATCATTAGCCTTCCAACCAAGGAGATCCTCATCAATATTGGTGGGACCCTTGGGGTAAATCACACTGGAATACCTCTACATGAAAAAATAGACATGGTGGAAGATGAGGGATATGTATAGTGGACACATGATGCTGATGGTCCTGTGTATATGGCCCATAAGGTGCATACTCGAAGGTGTACAAGTTATGCCAGATTAGGCTCACAGAATCCCGTAGACCGCGTGGGTTGTTTCCTGTGTGGGTAGGGTGTGTGAAGTGTCATTTGGGTGCCAAACTTGATGCTGTATCAAACCCAAATCTAGATTGAGATATTTTATAAATCATGGATAAAACGTGTAAGAGTTCAATGTGGGATGGATTTACGAGTTACTATTCCCACATTTAAAAACTTATGGCAATTTCACATCAGTATAATTTGAGGTGATCCAATGAATACCATGCATCCAAAAATTTATCTCATTCCCCCAAATGCGAGGGCTACTAAACTCCACCCCTTTGGCGATTAGACACCACTCGTGATCAAACTGTGCACTGAGCATCACACCCAGTGTTCGAACTGAGTATGATCAATCTTTCTTTTATGAATTTGTATGCATGCATGATTCTCTTTCCATGAAAGTGAATGATCAATGATTATATCGAAGTAAAATGATTTGGATTAATGAAAAATTAGTTTCAATGGTTGAAATATGTATGATATTTCATGGATATGTTTGAGGCATGATAAGGGAATGTGTAAATGGTTGTATGTGCTTGATTTTAATGCAACGGAGAATCCGAACCGTGAAGAAAGGATTCCACCATTCTCGACATAATTTAAACTCATGTTAAAATGATTCAAAGATGAAATATTAAAATATTGAATGGGTCATCGACATGAAATGAAAATAAGAACATATTCAGTGCAAGGTTGTGATACATTGACTATAAAAGGATGAGATCCAAAACTGAGAGAGCCTACTGAACATGTATAAACAAATCTCATTTTTCTTAGAAGAAAATAGAGCAGCATGAAAGTCTTTTTTGAAAAGAATAATATTTGTGTGCCTCTTAAGGCTAAAAAGAATAAATCCTATGATCCTTCAACTTATTTTTTATAATTTATGTTCTTTAAAAATATCTTACACAAATCCCTTTTGGTTTTCATGAGGCTTTCAGGAAAATGATCAGACCTCTTGAATGAAGGTGAATATACCTTTCATGAAGGAAAAAACTTGGTATATTGAAAAAATAAATCCAACATATATGTCCAATTTCACAATGAATAAGGTAGATGTGACTATACAGTGTGTGGTAATTATGTACATAGTGTAATAAGTCCGTGTATAGAGTATACAAGTTGACATAGTGATATCATGAATATTATTTTATTAAGAAGGAATATTGTTCATTTCATTCATGTTTTCATTACTATGTGTATATTAGATAACTTTAATGTGATTATCAATCACATTAACATTAGAAGAACCATTTAATAAAACCCACAAACATAATATGAAGTGAATACAAAATAATAAACTTAGATATATATATTTTTGACTAGGCTCATGAGTGTAAATTAAGTTCTTGGTTAATGATCGTCAAGAAATTTGAATTAGAAAAAAGGACTTGGTTAGAAAGAAAGTGTGAAGAAATATAATAATCACATTTAGAATTTACTAAATTATAATGGTGAATATTCTACATTTTTTTGGTGGAACTCTTTGTTACATCATTTACTTGTGTGATGATCACGTGCACTGTTAGTTATTAGAGTGCATCACAAGTGTAAAGTTACATCCTACTTAATATATAAAACATAAAGGATTTATTTCTAGTGTTTTTTTGGTTTGGATAATTTTAAAACCATGCTATGGTTTAGATACTCTTATTGATTAGTTAACCAGTAAATTCTTGTGGTCTTATAGTTGTGCTTATGCACTTATTTAACAATTAATTCATATCTCTTTAACAGGAGGAAAATATTGTTTCTTACGAAAGATATTTAAAAAGGGATCAAAAAATACCCCTCAACTTCTTAGTTATAAAAAAATAAATTTTTGAGCCTTTAAGATAATGAGGATATTATATTAGTATAGTTTAATAAGACTTTAAGTAGGTGGAGAAATAAATAAAATAAGATGCTCATTGAATAACATTACCTCTTATTTGGGTATCCTATTTAGGTTTACACGAATTCTATCCTAGGTTATATTTATACTCAATGTATGGAATATAATATGAGGGGAGTGAAGTTGAAAAGTGATTTTTATAGGGTTTAGTCTATCCAAATGGATTGATAGGTGTGAATAAGTGAAGGGATTTAGATTCCTTTTATAATTGAGGAGGAGTGACATTTTTGTAATTACCCAAAAATATTCACTATTGGGAGGTACCCCTTACCTCATGTGACTTTAAAATTGATTAATAATGGTGGGTAGGGTTTATGTGTTTTGGAAACACCTCCAAAAAAAAAAATTAAAAACATTTTTATCATTTTATTCTTTAGTCTCTAAGTTTACTGAATTTTACCCTTTTAGTTTTTACCATGATAACATGTATCTTTTTATTTACCAAGGTAATTTACCCTTTAATAATAAAATTAAAATGAAATTTATTAGATAATTTAGACCTAATCATTATAAATATGAAATAAAATTTATTAAATAAAAACTATATTTGTGTGGTAAATTAATTTTAATAAAACACATGTATTGTGAAAAACCATATTTTAACCTTAATCACAATAATTAATTTCAACTGTTTTTCATTAATAATTATAACAAAAAATAATTTAAACTTATTAGATAATATAAATTATACTTATTCTCTTTTTCCAAATTCAACTAACATAAGTGTTAGAATATAATTTAATATTAATCCCACATACATGATGAGAAAGTGAGTTCTTAAAGCGAAAATGTTTAAAAGTTTACAAAGTTTATATATATATATATATATATTAATATGAAAATGAATTTAAAAAACTAAATTATATTAATTTATATATAATTGAAATAATGTTACTTTTAAACCAGTTCAAAATATAATTTGAAATTATAAAATATTGAAATAAAATACAGTTCTGAATTAAAATAAATTATTTTTCACTATTCATAAAAAAATGAAAGTTCTTACAAAAATACCAATGGTTAACCCTAAGATAATTTTGGTACCCAAATTTCAAAAATTAATTTTTTTTTTCATATAAATATTTTCAAATCCAATTTTTTATTTTTTTATTTTATTTAGATTTATCATTTAGTGTTTAGATTATCCCTTGATTATTGGGTTTTTCAGATCAACTTTTTGAGTTTGGGATTTGTTTTCCTTTGTTTCATGGTTTGTGTACATGGTTAAGGGGAACCATGTGAGTCCATGATGTGAAGATCCATTTAATTTCATTTTTGTCTTGCATGGTTAGGGTTGCACAAGTAGTGAAATATTAGATTCAAACCGTGTGGATCCTAGGAGTAACCATGCGAGTCTTGCGGTGTCCCTAGATGAGGCCCCATGTCCTGAGTATGGTTAGTCCAAACCATGCAATAATCATGCACCTGATTATACAATATTTTAAAGAAAAAACCACAAATTGTTAGTATGATTTCCCAAATCGTATGTCTGAATGATGCAGGTGTCCTATGATTCTAGTAAGTGACACACAATCCACACATGGTTTTCCAAACCATGCAGCCTAATAATGCACAGTGCCCAGTTTCATTAAAAATATGTTTTTCTACCTTTTTTAAATCCATGATTTTTTACTCCAAATTCCCCATTCCTCCCCCATTTGGATTGTCTTACCAAAGGGAGTATCCTCCCATCTTACTCAAACCTCCCACCTCCTTCCCTCAGAGATTTCAAGTAGATTTCTTCAAGTTTTGGGCTGACTTCTCATTGTAACATCTTCCTCTATTCTTCATCTTCCTTCTTCTTTAATTTTATTCATAGTTCCTATTATTCCTTGGACTTTTTGGTCTACGTTTATTGTATCTTTGGTTTTAAATTAGGGGTTTTGTGTTGTTAATATACCTCTTGGATGTTCTTTCTTTTTAAATCTTTATGTAGTTGTTTCAGCTTGTTTTTGTCCAATCGTCATGAGTTTGAGCTAGGTTCCGTTATGTGTTGGCCTTTTAAATTCAAATAATTATTGATTTCATGGATTTTAAACCATGTTTTTATTCTAATTAGTTATGTATAATTATTATAATGATTATTTTATGTGAATTAAAATGAATCTCCCTTTGTATTGTATAGTATGAAATTGTTTTATTATGTTTCACACAACAAGTGTTTGATGAAATTCCCGATTGTTCTTTAAGAGTGGTTTTTGGTTTCTAAATGATGCATTGGATTTCAATTTTTTTTAAATATTTAATGAAATTATAAATGGTGGGTTTGGCCTTCTTTGATGTTTTTTTTTCTTAAAGGTTATGTGAGGCCCAGTTGGAACCTTTGAAAAATGATTTTCCTAGGAAAAATCCCTTTGGTATGTCCCCCTCTTATCTTGTCCATTATTTATGAAATGGGTGGTTCATGATATGGGACCCCCTTGTGATCTGATGATTAGAGGGAAAAAGTATTATTCTATTGGGTGATTCAAGGCGGTGATTGGATGTTTGACTCATGTGGTGGTTTATATATAAAAGGTTGATTGTTTCGTATTTCTTAGATGATCCCTTTTTTAGAAATATCATAGGAACCAAGAATAAATAATGGAATATCTAAGAACATATACATGACTATTTTAAGATTATAATCTATCTAGGGGCATCTTAGTATAGACATGCTCTGGTTTGGGGATGACACCCCTCACTTAGGCTAGGTTGGGTATGGCTGAGCATTAGGGATGTTTGACTACATGAGGCTCACTGACATGATGGATCATGTTAAACTATTTTATAGACTTTTTCTTTAGATCCAAGGTATTCTCATGAACACCGGCACTCATTTATGTATGGTAAATAATTAGGGTGCCTCATCTAGTATGGTTTCTTGAGTATTGTTTCCCATTTCACTTTATGTGGTGTTGTCTTTGTTTCTTTTCCTTAATAGTGTTTGACCTTTTTAAAATTAAATTTATATTTTTCCTTAATTTTTTTCATTAAATATATTTTGAAAGATTATTCACACTCCCCATACATCTCCCACATTCCTTTTTTTAAAAGTAATAAAACTATCCTTTTATAAAAACATATCTTAAATAAATAGGGAAATGGACCATGATTTGTTTTAAAAATAAAATGTATGGAAAACTATATTTATATATTTTATTTTAAACTTGCAGTAAATGAATATTTTTTTTATGTGAAATGCATAGGGAATAGATTACTTGGGCACACCTATTGAGTTTTAATAATCTCACCTATACTTATATCTCTATTTTTATCCTATGGTGCATGTTCCAATTTAGTCTCAATCATAACAAAGAGATGTTTGGTTTTGGGGTTTTTGAGTAACCCGTGTGGTCACACAGAGATTGGTTTAGTCATGAGGCTTGGTTTGGTTTTATTTCCAATTTATGTTTAGTTAATTTTTTTGGTTATTTTATTTACATTGGTCTCCTCATTTATCTTCTGATTCAATTTTTTTTATTTATATTTGGAGAAATCATTCCCAATGTTACTCCGTGAAACCTTGTTGCTTGTCGCTACCCTGGGGTGATTGTGAATGCACCTTGGGGATGTCATGGGACAAGTTAGGTGATAGATTCTAGGTTTACCCAAGTTGGTTCATGATGAAATGATATAATATCCTAGGTACATTATAGGACCTTGCTTTTAGAGCACCCTTTATTATTTGGGATGTTAAAGTAGAAGGAGTAAGACTGTCGAAACTTGGGGTATAGGTACGAGGAAGTTTCTGAACAAATATTTTGGTGCCGAACCTTGGGTTACCATTGGATATTGTATTTTTTTGGTTTATATAGATTTCATGGATATTTTATGGGTTATATTGTGTTTGGGGAATGAAATGAGAATTGGGCCAATAGTCTTGGTGACCTATTAGGGCCTAAAAAGCCTTGGGGAGATGAGGACATAGTCCAAAAAGACTCTCTATAGTAGTAGTGTGATTGGAATATAGCGTCCAACCATATGGAAAAGTCACCCATTATCACTAGTTCCATATAGGGATTCATTTTTTTAGTCATTATTAATTTTAAAATTGTTTTGAAACCCTTGTCTTAAATTTTGAAAAAAATGGGGAGGTTTCGGTTCTTGGAAATGGTAAATGAGATTTTAGATTTATTTAAAGGAATTCATGGAAAATAGATTCTAACTAATGTAAATTTTGATAAAATGGGATTTTAATTCAATAATATTTTCTAAAATTGGGATTTCTTTAAAATTATAAATATTTTTAATGGAAAAGGTCTGGATTGATTGATGGAAATTAATAGATTTTTGTGTATAATGAAATGTCCTGTCTTGCGGAGTTTGAAAATAGTTCTCAAAGTTGTGTTTAGTATGCTTTTGAAATGATAATTTTTTAATTTTTAGGTTGGTTAATATTTTTATTTTAGTTTGATTGTGACGAGTTCTTGATGATGAGTTGGACTTGATTGAGTTTTTATTTTCTTGTTGTTTAGAGTACACCTCCACCAAATATTAGATAGATATTTATGGTGCATTGTTAGGTGGTTCAGCTTTAGCAGACACTCTGATTGATCAACATAAGGACTTCCTCCTTGAGTTTTGGAAGTTGAGCCCTCCTCTATTTTATATTCAAATGGATCAATTTTTATTATAAGAGTGGATGCAGAAAATTTAATGGATATTAAATTTCCTTGAGTTTAATTTGTCTCTAAAAATTAATTTCATGACCTTTATGTTCAAAGGTCCATGTTGGATGTGGTAGAAGTTGATTATTAAGACCAAGCCTCAGGAACATATCTCATGGGAATTCTCCAAGTCCTCATTCATTCGAAAATACTTCTCTGAGGCGGTGAAGGTGGAGAAGGTGATGGATATGTGATTCATTTAGTAAGGTGATGGATCAGTGTTGGAATTCATCTGTCATTTTTTGGATATAGTTTATATTCTCTAGGTGTTGTCTGGGGACTATTTTATGAAATATAGATATTTTGAGAATGTGATTCATCTTGATATTCATTTGAGGGTGTGTGAATTCAGTTTAACCTCCTTTTTTTTGATGTATTAAGGAAATATGTTTGGGTTAAGGCATTGTTAGTAAGAGTGCTCGAGGAATCCAATTCTCATTCAGTCTCTGGAAGCGGTGAAGGAAATTCTAGTAAAGATATGAGAAAACGACCTGAAGATAATTATTCTAATGGAAGAATCAAGAGGCCTTCTAATCTCACATCATATTCTTCTTGGAATAGGACCTTGGTGTGTCATTCATGTGGTAGGCTGGGCCACAAGAAGAATTTGTGTACAAGTGATCTGAAGTCATTTCATTCTTGTGGTCAATTGGGGAACCTCTATAAATCCTACCAGGGTGTCACTTGAAAGAAGGATGAAGCTGGATACTCTCTATCTCAATGAATCATATAGTTCAATCAGATGTAAATGGAATTGGTGTGAGTTGTATTTATGATTTTTATGTAAATGATCCTTTTTTTAATGAAAACACCTTATGGAATCAACTTTAGTTTGAAAATGATAAAGGATATTGTGTTTCTTTTTTAAATATCTATTTCATTGGAAAAGTTTTTTGGGAGAATTTTTTAATTTTTTTATCTCACAATAGAAGAACTTTTCATGGTGTACCACATTAGTTTAGTTCATTATAGGGGTTAGTTGTGGTCATTCCAGTTTAAAATTTTAGTGTTTGATCGATGGTGTTGTTTTAGTACCCAAAAATAACTCTAAAATGGTATGGAGTCCACCTTGATATATCATGTTGATTTAAGTACCCTTACCTTCTATAATGGTCCCTACCTTGTTCCCCTTTGATAAATTGTTAAGTGGTTGGTAATGACCCTAGGACTTGTTACAATCTGACTCTCACTTCTCTTGGAAAATGATGAGATCTTGAAGTTGTTCAAATGGTTTTGGATGTAGTAGGTTATTGGGTTTGTGGTTTGGGATTTTTTTCATCCTTTGAGTAGTGGTTAATCTCAATGGTTTTCTTCAGGTGAGAATGTATGTCCTGTACTATTGGTTCTTAAGGTGTTATTTAGTTTGAGGTGAAGAATTGTGAGAGAGTATGAACCTTTGTATTTCAACTCGATCAATTAGAAATGTTATGAATTTTGGGTGGGGGGGGGGGGCATAATGGTGGGGATAATTTTCACATCCCATTTTTTAATTTTCTCTTTTATTTGGATTTATCATTTTTATTCAGTTTTTCCCCTATATTTTGTGTATTTTAGATCAAATTTTTGAGTTTTGTACTAGTGTTTCTCTATTGCATGGTTTGTGTGCATAGTTAAGGGGAAATCATGTGAGTACCAAATGCTGAGCTCCATTTTAGTTTATTTTTATCTTTCATAGTTAGGGTTTCATGGGTAGAACATGGTTATATTCAAAACATGTGTCTCCTATGTGTATTTGTAAAATTCTTAGGGTGTCCTTAAAGGAGGGATCATGACATGAGAATGATTAGTCTAGCCGTGAAAGAAGCATGTGGTTAGTTCTACAATTTTTTACAGAACCAAACCACACGGTTGGAACATGATTTTCCAAACCATGTGGCCAAACCATGTGGGTTCCCTATGAGTCCAGTAAGGGAAACATGATTTGCACATGGTTTTCCAAAACTATGTAGCCTAACCATTCAGAATGCCTAATTTCATTAAAAATGTGTTTTTACCTTTTTCCTCCTTTAATTTTTACCCCAAATGCCTCATTCCTCCCCTATATAGATTATGCGACCCTTCGGAGGCTCCTCCACTCTTTTTAATGCCTCTAGTGTCCTTGCCTTGGTGATTTAAAGTGTATTATTTCTTGTTTTGGGGTGATTTATCAAGGTAATATCTTCCTCTCTTATTTATCTTCCTTATTATTTCATTTTCTTCTTGGTTCTTCTTCTTCCTTGGCCCCACTGGTCTAGGGTTTTTGACTCTATGGTTTTAAATTATGTATTTTATATTTTTAAGGTTCCTCTTTCATGTTTTTTATTCTTTGGGCCTTTTTGGAGTTGTTTTGGGTTGGTAGGTTCCCTTATGCATTGGCCTTTAAATTTAGATAATTATTGATTGCTTGGATTTCACACCTTGGTTTTATACTAATTAGTGATATAGAATTATTAAATGATTATTTAATGTGAATTAAAGATAATTTCACTTTTTATTGGATTGTATGAAATTGTTTTATTAAGTTTCACACACCATTTTTTGATAAAATTCCTAGTTGGCCTTTAAGAGTGGTTTTCAATTTTAAATGATTATTTGGTTTTAAAAATGTATTAAAACATTTAATGAAATTATTAATGGTTTTTTGGTCCTTCTTTGAAGTGGGTTTTCACTTAAAGGTAATGTGAGGCCCAATTGGCTCCTTTGAAAATTGGGTTTACTTGGAAAACTCCCTCTAGTATGTCCTTATCTTATATTATTTACTATTATGGAAATGAGAGGTCCTTGATATAGGACCCCCTTGTGAAATAATGATAATATGTATAGATGGATTATTCCATGGGGTGATTTGGGGTGATTTGTGGATGTGTGAATCATGTGGTGGCTTATGTATAAATATGGTTGATTTTTTTTGATATTTCTTAGCTTACCCCTTTTTATACATATCATGGAAACCTAGCATAGAAAGTGGAATATCCAAGAATGTTTCCTATAATAGTTTAGGATTACGATATATCTAGTGGTACCTTAGTATGGAAACACTCTACTTTGGGGATGATACCCCTCAATTTGGCTTGGTAGGGTAAGAAAGAGCGTTAGAGATGTTTGATTACATCAAGAATACCGAAAGGATGGATTAAGTTATAGTGTGTTATCAACTTTTCTCTGATCCCCTAGGAATTATCATGAACAGTAGTACTCATTTATCTATGACAGATAATTAGGGTGCCTGATCTAGTATGGTTTCATGAGTATTGTTTCATATTTCCCACTATGTGGTATTGTCTCTATTTCTTTTCCCTAGTAGTTTTAACCCTTCAAAAATGAAATATATGGGTTTCCTTAAAAGTTTTCATGAAAAATGTTTTCAAAGATTATTTACACCCCCCTCAATCACCCAGTTTCCCGTTCTTTAAAAAATAACCATCCTCTCAGTGTATAAAAAACCTATCTTAAATAATAAGGGCAATGGATTGTGTTTTTTAAATAAAATTAATGAGAACCTACATTTTTATATTTTATTTAAAAAAAGTCATAAATAAATAATATATTTAAATTAAATATAGGGAATAGATTAACTAGGAATGCCTATTGAGTTTTAATAATCATTTATATACTTTTATCTCTATTTTTATCCTTAGTTTTATTTTCTAACTTGGTCTCGATCGTCGTGGAGATACTTTGGATTTTGAGTTTGACGAGTGACATGCGTGGTCGCATGAAGTTCTATTTGATCGTTAGGTTATGTTTGGTTTTATTTTTATTTTTTGTTTAGTTTTTTTATTTATTTTTTTTATTTACACTAGGATGCTCATTTATCTTTTGATTCATTTTTTATTTATATTGGGAAAAATCATTACCATTTTTACACTATAATTCTTTGGTGCTTGTTATTACTCTAGGGTGATCAGGAACACACGTCGGTGATATCACGAGCCAGCTTGGGTGATTGGTTTGGGGTTGATCTGATTTGGTTTGTGAATTTATTTATTAAAATTGTACAAATTAATTTTAAATAAAGTTCACAAAGCATGACTAAACTATATTTTAGAAAAAATATTTTTTTGAAAACATTTCTTTTTTTTAAATGATGCTTATTTTATTACTAATTAATAGATAATTAATAAGCATGTGTGAACTATATATTTTCATAAGTTAGTTAATCCTATTCATACCCTCTATTCTAATAGGTAGACAATAATGATCATATTAAATAATAATATAAATAGTATGTTGTTGTTTGGTAAATCTCAGTCTTGCATGTAAAAAGAGCTATTGAAAAAACTCATTGTGGCGTGTATCTAAAGATATCAAAGAAATTAAACATATTCTAAAAGAAATATATTGTAAATTCTTGGGGTGTTACAGTAAAGGTTAACTCCAAAGACTATCATAGTAGATATAGACCCTTACTAAACTTGGTTTACTCCATATTCCAGCCCTTATTATCTCATGAGATATCCATCTTTACTGAATGCACCAGATAGATTTATAATTATGGGCCCACCCATCACATAATGAAAACCATACACATATATGCCAAAAGATTATAAAATATTCATCATATCATTGTATCATATCCTATATAAATGAAATGAGTTTCACAATCATTTCATTATTTCAACATATCATAACCTGTGAAAAAGAAGTGGGATTCATAAAGGTTTCATCGTAACTTAATTAACCTGTGGGAATGAAAGGGGTTTTATATATTCATCCTTAAATCATCACCATAAAAATCCATTTAGAGAAAAAATCGAGATGGTATTATAAAATCATATCCCTAGTAAAGTATAACTATCATACAAATATTCTTACATAGATGAAAATACCTTTAAAATACCATTCTAAACTATCTTTGAAAATATGGGAAAATAAAATTTTATTTTGATAAATTTTTTACTAGAAATTAAAAAATATTGAGATAATAATTTTACTTGAAAATAAACAAAGAAACCTATAAATGATGCTTCAAATAAAAGAACAATCATGATGACAGGAAAATCCATTTACACTGTATACGCAAAATAACAACATTTCATTCACACCTTTATAAAAAGTAAAAAAAATCATTTAGAAAACAATTTCATTAAAAAGATTTATTTTTAAAACATTGTAAATAGATTCAAAGGTAGTGAAAATGACCTTTTAAAAACATTTCAATTATTGGTAGTAACCTTTTTAAAACAATTTTAGAGATTCTGGACATGAAATGAAAATTCTATCAACCAAAGAAGAAATAAAGTCGATATTCTTTAAAAAAGTATTATTGATAATTTAAGTGATAGAGAGAGGAAAATTATATGAATACATAAAAAATACATAAATAATTAGAGGATAAATAAATATATGTAGTCTAAAAGACAAGATCTATATATTTTCCCTTATTGAAAATTCAAGCATAAACATTCCCGATTAAAATGAGATTGAAACATAAATCCCTTACCTCAAGTTACATATTTATTTATAAGAATTATAATATTTTATATAATTAATATATATTTTATATAAATATATTCTAGAACCATATTCACACATAACTTACTATGTATCATTCCTTTATAATCTTCAATTAACTATTTATTAATAATTTCTTCATTAAAATGAACATCCGGGTGAAAAATAGTATATATTCCATGAATGTTTCGATTCAATGGTTCCAATAATTGAACCGTGGTCATGGTATAATAAATTATAGAATCATTATCATTACATAATTATCAAATTTATTCATTATATTCACTTTTATAATTATTTATATAAAGTGATGATGGAAAATGAATCACATTACTATGTGAAGGTGATAGTCGACATGTATGTATGAATGGAATTATCATTTTAAAATAAATGGAAAGTTAATAGTATATAGATGATATTATAATTCTATAAGAATAGTTATTTCATAAATATTATATATAAAAGTTAAATCTATAATTATAACCATCCACAAATTATGGTGATGTAAAATGAATCATATCGCTATGTGGAGGCACTAGTCCACATGTACACAAGGGCGATAATTTCATTTCCCATTTGATGTGAATGAGATGGAAAATGGTTTATCTGAAATCAAAATAATAAATAAGTATATTTAAGATAATTTATTAATTATTTTATATTGTTACTATATATTTATAGGTGTTATAATATGTAAAAAAGTTGAAATTACTTGGTTAAGAGTTATACCTATTCCTTTCAAAACTTTCTTCGGATTAAACCTTAAGCATTTAAAATATGGTATTATGATAAAAATAACTACCTATAAGAAATGGTTAGGTATTTTAGTAAGGTATTATGGTAGGTATTGGATGATATAGATGGTTGATGAAGTGTGAGGAAGAGATTAGAGGTGGTATCCTTTTATAAAGGAGGGAGAGGAAACACTTGAATTTTTTTGAAAGATTAAAATATATTTTTTCCTTAGTCAAGTTAAGTGGATAAAAAATGAAAAAGATTCAAATATATTACATATATGGTCAAAATAATATCAACCAATCAAAATATTTTGTTTGTGATATTTAAACCTTATCTCATATATCACCTGTGGTAAAATCATTTTAACCTTAATCATGGTAATGAATTTTTAATATTTTTAATATTTATTGTGACCAAATATTAAGTTAAACTTATTAACGAATATTTATTATTTTTATTAAATATTTGTTTTTCATTTTATAATATTAAATTTCTATAATTGGGAGAAATTCATTTTAAAAGGAGTGTGTAAAATGCAATGAAAACCATTTTTAGTAAAATGAATTTCTATTCATAAAACTCAGTTTAACTATTTTAATTTCCATGTAAAAACTATTAGATGAATTTTAAAATATTTTATTGAATATATTATCTAAAAATTTCATTAAATTCATTCATCAGTATAGATTAATTTAAATTATTAATATAAGAACACATTGTGCACATAATGTGTTTAGAAAAACATCTCTTTTTACCTCCTAGATCTTTAATTTTAATATCTTACTAATTGATAACAAATGAATTCATTTTATACATATGTAAAAATAATTTTTCATAATTTATTTATTTCTATTCATACCCACTAATCAAAAAATTATTCGATAGCTATCACATTAAATAATGTTTTATAGTATAACATAATTCATTTTAAATTAGTGTTGTGTGTTAAGAAAGATATCAAAGAAATAAGATTTATTAAAGATAAGTAGACCATAGAATCTTAGTGTGTTAAATTATACCCCATTATATTAATTTTTCCCTAAAAATTCCATCACTCCATTACAAAAAACTAAGGATACTTCTTCCTCATCACATCTTCGGGTGCCCGTGAAGCTTCCTAAAATTTATGCTTTCACCAAAAAACTTTTACCAAGTGAATGGTATTATTTTACAAAAATTTCTCTATTCAATATATAATCTCCATTGGTTGTTCCTAATAGGTGATATCATTCTCTTCTGATACGAACTCTATTTTTAGTATGTATAAAAGATCAGGTATTTAATTCCTTAGGAGAGATACATGGAACACATCATGAAAATGAGAGAGGTTTGGTGGAGGCCCAAAACAATAAGAGACCATCCTAATTTGAACAAGAATAATGAAATGGTTGATATATCCTAGGATATAATTTGTTTACTTTCCAAATATCATAACCTTATTCCATAAGGAAATTCACAGGAATACCCTCTAACAAAATTTGAATTCAAGGTATCACTGACGATTATCAACTTACCTATTTTGTCGACTCCAAGATTATATAATGTGATGATGAATGGATCTAACCTTATATATAATTTCCTCAACTAGTTAAGTCCCAAAAAAATTCTTTCTCTAACTTTATCCCAATATGATGGATATTTGTACTTCCTTCTATGGAGGGATTCATATGGAGTAATATGAATGCTTGAGTGAAAGCTATTGTTCTAAGAGAATTAAATAAGAGGAAGGTGTTGATCCCAATCTGCCTTTGAAATCTAGAGAACAAGATATAAATATATACTTATGGGTTTTTATTGGTACTCTAAGACTGACTATCTATCTGAGGATGATAAGTAGTTGTAAAGAAAAACCTAGTATTCAACACCTACTGATGACTTCTCCATAACTTTGAGGTAATCCTCGGATCCTGATCAAATATAATATAATGAGGTACTCCATTAAACTTTTCTAATTTATTAATTTATATCCAGTAAATATTATCCAGATAAAAATATTATCTAATAGTAATGAAATTTTCTTATTTCATAAGGTGATCGACAACAACCAAAATAGAATTGTTCCCTTTAGATGATTTTGGGAGCCCGATGACGAAATCCATGGTAATAATTTCCCATTTCAATTATGGTATGGGTAATGGTTGTAATATCACATTAGAGTTATATCTCTCAGCCTTAAATTTTTGACATACTAGGCATTAATATACATACTTTTAAATATCACTTTTCATGTTATTCTAATAAAAAACTCTTTCAGATCTCTATTCATCTTCATAATTTCGTTATGAATAGAGAATGGTGAACTATGAGATTTATCCAACAAATCATTCTTTATTCCTGGTATTTATAGGACACATAATCAGTTCATAAACATTATCATTCCATAAAAATCATGGTTCAACACAGGAACATTTATCACCTTCTTCTGGAGTTCCACATCCTCTTTCTATGTCTCTTGAATCCTCTCATGGATGGATGGTTATAAATTCATCTGATAAAGATATGATATGTTCCATTTCATCATAATTTCAAAATTAATATTATTTAAATACATAAATACATTACCTCTTTCAATAATCATCATTGAAAAACTACCTTAGTCTTTCCGATATAGAGAATCAGCCACCTTATTCTCCTTCCTTGGGTGGAAGTGTATTGATAAGTCAAAATCATTAATAAAATATAACCATATCCTTCAGTGAATATTAATATCTTTCCACATGAATATATAATTAAATATTTTAATATTAGTATATATATATATAACACTATTCACCATAATGCTAATTCCATTATATCTTCAGTGAAAACATCTGTGCAGCCAACTCCAAATCATTAGTCAGGTAATTTTTCTCATGATTTTTCAATTAGAATGAAGCATAATATATAAATCTATAATTTTTTAAAAGGAAAAATCCCATTCCATTTTTTTATTCATCACTAAATTCTAAACACCATTATCCATTGTAGGGTACTGTATGTATAGGTGCATTGAAGAACCTTCTTTTTATCTCTTTGAAACTTTCCTCATACTCATCTATCCAACAGAAATTATCTCCCTTCGAAATCAACATGGTGATTAAAATTATATTGCAATTAGAAATCTACCCCAAAGAATTGTTAGTATCCCTTAGAACTAAGAAAACTATAGATCTTTGTTACCATGGTTATTCTGGGCCATTGTTCAATAACTTCCATTTTTAATGGATCCACCGATATACCCTCACTTGATATTTTGTGAATCAAGAATATTTATTTTATAACCCAAATTCACACTTGTTAAATCTAGTTTAAAACTTATCGTTCCTCTCGGACTTCATCACAATCCTTAAATTATCTTCATGCTCTTCCTTTCACTTTGATTATATAAGAATATCATCTATAAAGACTACCAAAAATTTATCAAGGTACTCTTTAAAGATACTATTCATTATATCTGTGAAGGTATAGGGGTAATTGGTAAGTCCAAATGACATCAATATAAATTCATATTTAACATACCATGTATAAAAGGAAATTTTGGCTGTATCTTCATTATTGAACCTCAATTTATAATATCCAAATTGAATATCATTCTTGTAAAAATATTGATCTCCTTATAATTGATCGAACAAATCATTGATATTGGGTAGATGATACTTCTTATTAAAAATGATCTTTTTTAGTTATCTATAATCAAGAATAAGATGCATTAACCCATATTTCTTCTTAAAAAATTAATAGGTTCACCCCATGGTGATGCACTAAATTGCATGAATACATTATCTAGATTTTCATGGAGTTTCTTCTTCAATTCCCATAACTCAATCGAGGTCATTCTATATGGATCCTTTTAAATAAGTTTAACACCATATATGAGTTCTATTAAAAACACAACTTCACAAGTTAGAATAATATTATAAAATTATTTAGGAAATACATAATCATTATCATAAAAAATAGGCTTATTTTTTATTTTGATTTTCTCCATAACTATTTGAGATAAATATCTCCCATGAATAGGTAGTAAGATCCATATAATAGATGTAACCTTCATTGGAAGTTCATATTCATCTCGCATCTAAATATTATCATAGGTTGATTAAAAATATCAAATGTGACTTAGCTTCCTCGATAATTGATATGGTATCTATATAAATAGATCCAATCCATTCCTAAAATCACATAAAATTCAAAAAATGGTTGAATCAAAATATTTGGAAGAATAAAATTACCATAAAGTTCTATCATATATGAGATATAAAATTGAGATGATATCATCATAAAATTAATATTTTTTACTACTAACTCAACAAATAATCCTTAAGGTGGTGACGTGATACCATTATCTAATTATACAAATATAAAAGAGTCAGTAGATCTAGAATCAAGTAAAACATTTTCATTTTTAGAGTGGATAATAAGTCTACCTTTCACCACTTAATTATCATATCCCAATTTAATAGTTATGTTCTCATGATCATTACCTTTATATCTAGTATTAAGCAGTTAATGATGCTGATTTTCATCAATAATACTCAAAATCATGAATTTATTGGTTTAATGTAGATACTCCTTTGAATTATATAATTGGAGTGTGAGTGGAATATTTGGTTGTGATTTTTCATCATTTTTTTCATTGACTGGACTCTTAACATCACTTCAATATTATTTTTATTGATTTACTTATTTTCCATAAATAAAAACATTTACCATACCCCATTAGGAAATTTATTTCATGCTTCCTTCCAGAATTATCATATGAAAGAATATTATGTTTTTTACTCCATAGGTATTATTATTAGAATTTCATTGAAATACCATCTTTTATTTTTTGTTCCCAAAACCATGAAAACATTGAGAGTCTCTAATTTCAAATTCTAGAATGATATAATATCAAATGATTTATTCATATCTATAAAATTGACTTATATTCAATTCATTTCAGATACTTTATTTCAAGCCACTAAAGAATCAATCACCTTTTATTTCATGATCAATGATAAAATCAAAATCATACCTTTCAATTCTAGTGAAATTTTCTTCATAGGTACTAATTTTTCTTCATCTTTCTAATTTATTTATAATAATTCCAATTAAATTTTCATGAAAAGAGTTTGGGGAAAACACAAACTAAAAAATACCTTCTCAAACTCTTACCATGTCATGGAGTCAATTTCCTCCCCTCACATTGTATTATTGATAATTTTAAACCATTAATATACTTCAACTTACAAAATTATACACCCAAGAAATTTTTTTATGTTATGAAAACTATATAATGGAAAATATCTTTATAATGGTTATGATCCATTGCTCAACAATTATGGGATAATAGGAACGATTGGAGGAAGGTGGATGTTTCCACATAAAAGACATAATACTGAGTTGTTCCTTCCTTTGTCCATTTGTAATATCAACATGATTAATATTAAAATTCATATATTTATATATTTGGTTCATTATAAATTTAATATATCACAACCCATATAAAATTTCATATAGTAAATTATGTGGATGGTCATTTCATTTCCCATCAAATTCAATTTTAACACGATTCCTCTTAGGTCCAATCATTTACTAAGACAAAAAAGCATAGAGTGAGAAATAATAATCATAGTGATTAATTATGTAATATCGGAATATCATTCATAGGATGATTAAATTAAGTAAAATTATATTCAATGTATGACACTATAGGTTTAACTTAGGACACTCATAGTCACCATCTATTCAAATCCTTGATAATGGTTTATAAAGAAAATACAAATTAACCAAATCCTATTCCCCAAGAGTTATATCAATGTGTATAGTCTTAGGCTCACTCATCATGTGTGAGTTATTATTGGGTTAATACCCAATCCACCCCTTTCAGAGTTGTTACCCTTAGGAGCATCTATGCTACAACCACATTAACTTTCCAGTATCCAGATATAGATTTATTTTCTTATAAAACCACATAATCTCTTCTTTACCAAATCATTAGAAAGTTATCATCTACTTAGAATTATCCCATGGGGTTTTTCAAAAACGTTATCTAATTTTAATATCTAAATACTAAATAAACCCTACTATGATACCAAATGAGGTTACCCAATAATTTCTTACATATATATTATATCATTTTAGATGAATATTAAATACATCTCATGATTTTTTCCATATAACTATAAAGGTTTAGAGTCATTGGATACTAGGTATATAAATCATATTATTTCATTAAAGATCATTAAAATATCACATAAAGATCTTCTCACATAGTAAACTTATTAAATATAACATAATTAAAACCTTTATTCCTAACATGGAGAAAGTAAACCTAATAAAGGGAGAGATTAGATGCTCAATAAGTATAAACATTGGAGATATCAATAAATAATCATAAGTGAGAATAATATAAGAATAAGGTCACACGAACATGATCTTAACATACAATAATCACACCATATCAGCCAAATATCTTTAATCATGAATAATTTCACGAGGTTTTATAAGTAAAAATATATAATTCATAAGAGTTTAAAATCATTATTAATAAATCACGTGCCATGAGATCAAATCATTAGAATAGTACATAAATTTGGGGAATAAACATAATCATATTAGATTATTTTCTTATTAAAGGATCATTGTCAATGCTATCATATTGGATTGGGTTCACTGCCCACCCCATAATTTTCTTAGTTAAGGTTCACTCCCAAGAATATCATAGTGGATAGACTCCCTTACTGAACTGGGTTAACAACCCATTTGATTCCTTATCATCACATGATATATCCATATTTACCCAATTAATTAGAGGAAAATATAATTAAAATAACACACATCACATAATTAAAACTACAATTATGTGTGCCATAAGATCATAAAACATTTATAATATCATCATATCATAACCTGTATAATGGAGAGAAGTTTATAAAAAATTTCATTATAACATAACCCATGGAAAAGAAATGAGTTTTATTATGTTTTCACCATAAATGAGTTAATACATGGGAATGAAATGGGTTTCATATAATCATCCTTAAATCATAATCATCATAATCCATCCATATAAATAAAGTGGATGTTATCATAAGATCATATCCCTAGTTAATCTTAACAATCATTTAAGGTTTTTTACATATTTGAAAAATGGATTTAAAAGTATATTTGAATAATTATTTGAAAACATTAGAAAACATCCATTTCTTTTGATAAAAATTTAACTAAAATTACTAGAAAATTTATAAAATAATTCTCTTTGAAAATAAATAAGGATAGTTATAAAATAAGCTTTAAAGAAAAGAACAATCATGATGGTAGGAAACTATATTCATGATATATATTTTAAAATAAAACATTCCTTTTACCGCATTATAAAAAGTCAAAAAAATTATGTTTAAATATTTTTTTAAAAATATAACTATTTGAAACTTTTTAAATGAAGTCAAAGGTTGTGAAAATGAATATTTAGAAACATTTCATTTATATTTAATAACTTTAATAAAACAATTTTGAAGAGTATGAACATGGAATAAAATATTTTTTGACCAAAGATAAAATAAGGCCAACTTTCCTTAAAAAACATTATTTACAATTTTACGTACCAATGAATAAAAAATGATACTAATCCATAAAAAATACAAGAATAAACATAAGTTAATAAATTATAATGTGTTTAAAGTAAAATATTCCTATAAATTTCCTGAATGTAAATTTATGCATATACAATCCTGATTGAAATGAGATTGAAACATAGATCCCTTACCTCAAGTTATTTCTTGATTTGTACACTTTAAAATATCCTATATAAAAAATATATTATAATTAGAAAAACAATATAGAAACATATTTAGACATGAATTACTATGTATCAATACTTTATAAATTTAAATTATCTTTTTATTAATATTTTCTTCCTTAAAATGAATATCTAGGTTAAAATTGGTCAATTTTCCATGCATTTTTGTTATGGTGATTTTGATACTTACACCTTGGTCATAGTTTCATCATATAAAAACACTAAAAATTAAATAATTATCATATTTATTCATCATAAAAACATTTATAAATTATCATATAAACCGTAGATGAAAAATGAATCACATCACTGTGTGGGGCGAGTAGTCCACATATACGCATGAGCGGCGTTATCATTTTCCAATGAATAAAAAGATAATATGGTATATAAGATAATATAATTTAAAAATCATAATTACTTCATAAATATTATATATAAACATTTAATCTGTTATAATATTAAACCATGAATTATACTGCTAGAAAATGTACCATATCTCTACATAGATGCGGTAGTCCACACGTACGCATGAGCAATACTTTCATTTACAAATTAATGTAAAATAGGTGGAAAATAGTTTATACATCATATTAAAAATAATTAATTATATTTGAGATACTTTATTAATTCTTTTACCATGGATACCATATATTTAGTGGTGGTTTAAGAAGAAATAAAATATAATGTACCTGGTTAAGAGTTATACTTCTTCGCTGAGAAACCTTTTTTGGCTTGCAACTTAAGCCTTTAAAGGATGGTATTATGATAAAACATGATCTCTAGTACATGGAGTGGGATGTTATTAAGGTATTATGGTGAGTATTTTCCGATGTATATGGCTCATTAAGTGCATGGAATAGAGGATGAGAGGTATCTTTTTATAAATGAGGGAGATGACAAATTTGGTATTTTCCAAATGATTAAAATATATTAATGTATTAATCAAGTACATTTAATCCAAAATGAAGAATATTAATATAAAATAAGGATAATATCTAAATAATATTAAATAATAAAAATTAAATAATAAGTTTTTTGATATTTTAAACCATAACTCTTAGGATAACCCCAGATATACCCATTTTAAATTTATCCATGGTAAGAAATTTTTAATGGTTTTATAATTAATTATGACAAAACATTAATTGAAAATTATTAAATAATAATAATAATATGAATGAAAATTTTGAATATATTTTAAAATATTCAATTTTTATAATTGGTATAAATTCATTTTAAAATATGTGTAAAAAAATGCAATGAAATCCATTATTAGAAAGATGTATTTGTAAGAATAAAACTGAGATTACCAATATAAATTAACTTGTAAAAACTATTAAATGAATTTAAAAATATTTTATTGAATATATTATATAATAATTTCATTAAAATCAACCATCATTAGTGATTAAATTAATTTATTAATATGAAAAAACACTTTTCATATAAAAAAAATATTTTAGAAGAACATAAATTTTTACCTTAAAGTACTTTTATTTTCATTAATAACCAAATAATAACCAATTAATTAATTTTATACATGTGTAAAAAGTAATTTTTGATAATTTATTTAATATTATTAATACCCACCAATCCAATGGTTAGGCGATAACTTTAATATTAAATAATAATATTTTAATAGTATATTATAGTTTTTTTATACTCAGTGTTGCGTGTAAATAATGCTATAAAAAAAAAAATTTATGAAAGATAAATATACATTAAAATATTAGGTTTTGTCAAAAGTAATTGAAACCCACATTTTTCAATCCCACTTAATGGGACACTCTGTACCTTATAAGGGTGAGTGATAAGGACTAACCCATACAATTCAATATCATGCAATAGACACGATGAGGTGAAAGGTGCCTGACTACGGTTAGTGTGGGACTTACGCATGAGCATACCATTATGGTTGGACTTGAAAGGAATATGTAACTATGAGATTTGGTATTCCTTATAGGGAATATGGACCTATGTGGTTGAATCCTACCGAGAGCATAGACCGATCGGGATTGGATGATATGACCTAGAAGGACTGATGTCGTCTAGGTGGGGGTATAATTTTATAAAGAATATGGTCCAATAAAGATATAAACCATAGATAACCTGGACTTTGTATAGGTATATAAGATATCGATGAGATTGGTTTGGAACTATAAATAGGTATCCTACGTATCCAACTGAAATAGGAATCGAAGCTCACGTAGTTCTAGTGACATAGTTTAAGTTCAAGTGATATGACTATATAATGCATTTTAATGCCATGATTTAGGAAATTATTATGTTTTTTTTGCAAAATATGACTAGGATATTGACCACATAGTTTAACATCATGGTGTAGGTAAATATGTTTCATTAATGGTTCTACAGTAGACTAATGTTTAGGGATTAATCCTAGAGGCTTCCATATGAAAGAATGTCTAGGGGGATATATACCTTTGGAATTAATGTACTATGGTTAGGGATTACACCTATAAAGGAGGCCCATATAAAATATGAGTCTTATAAATTTAATGATTAACTTATATCTCTAATCCCAAGTGATTCATGTTTTGTACGGGAACAAAAAGATAAGGGTGGATCATAGACATTTCATTGAGCATGACACTAGATTTGAAAGGATAATATGCATATGAGGTCTCCCTGAATTTTTTTACTCCATGTCCGCTGATAGATGAGGGTGGATATATGGAATAAAACATGAAAGAATATGATCTTACTCTACGAGGGATGTCCATTTACACTGTCTTGCCTATTTCTAGACCTTACACATTTGCTGATTAGAGAAAAAAGGCATGTATACTACCCATATCACATCACATTTTAGGAAGAAAGAAGGAAGTAAGTGTTAATTACTAAGCCTATAAAATTATCACCACTATATATCGAATTAGAAACCTCATTACTGAGGGGATTCATGATCATAGAATTCCTAACCACCCCATCAGTTAGGAAGAAAAAGTGGTGGAAATACTTTACCAAGGGGATGGATGACTGAAAGGGGGGAATATTGATGCACCTGATACCTTGATCATGCAAATATGGTGTCCATGGTGGAGGCCTTAATTTTATATTACTTTTATTTTGGAATTTATTATAGAGGAAAATTTATACACTTCATAAAGGATCTAAGATGAATCCTAATGCTACATGAGTGGAAAGTCTTGAGAGTGGGGAGATAAGCACCTTAAGGTTACCCCAAATCACATAGAATCCTTGCTATATAGAAGGGAAGAAATGAAAAAATGGGTCCTTATTGAAGTGCTTATTTCATAAAGGTTATTTACACCTTCAAAAACAACCAAGAAATATTCTCTTTCCACAATGGATTTCTTTTTGGATAGGTTTCTTTCATGAAGGAATCCTTTATAGGGGGAATCTCTTCCATTACAGTGAGATCATTACCTATTATTTTTGGTAAGATCAAAGTCTCTAGATTCTCAAATAATGGGAATTTATTAATCTCACCCTTAGTATTTCTATTTTTTATTTCTATCTATCCATGTCATTTTCTTTTTATACCCATCCTTTATTTTGAGAAGTAATTGGGTATTTATAGGCACTGTTAAGGAAACCAATTTCCAAAAATGGATGACCACATAAGACTTGATATTATATATAGGGTTCATATGTGGCTACCTCTCTCTATGAATTAAATAAATTTGAAGAGATTTGAAAATCACCACCTTTAACTAAATATGAAAGTCGTTTGTGGAAAATGAAATTCAGTTATGAAGGATGGGGTGCTTTACCAAGCCCGTCAACCTTTATAAAAATAAAAGGACTTATCATAGTGTTTTGTTTTCTAGGAATAGTAGCCTAGATTATATATATATTTCTCCTTTTCCAAAATCTACCCTGATTTTCATTCAGTTTGTATTTATATTTGGTCCATGAACTATTACCAATAATCATTGTATTATTTAAAATCCCTCAGGCCCCAACAAATCCCCCCTTGATTGGGTTTGTTCCAAACAAAAAGTATTCAATTATGAGGAATAATATTATCACACATAATATCTTTAAAGGGTATTTATGGAATAGGATGAGGAGATACCACATATATAAATATTTTTAGACAATTCAATTAACAAATTGTGAGATGGATCTTTTGAGATAAGACCTGAGCTCATGGTCCATGGTTCCTTCTACATAGTGATACCACTTTGTGGTCAAACAACTTCATGAAATAAAAAGGAAGGATATATGTAACATACCAAGTAATTAATGAATAATAGATATTATTATATATGTCTATTTATGAATTAGATAGTGTTTTAGAGGCTTAAAATTAGAATAAATCTATTCTTAAGCATATAATTCTCTAATATTTTTAAAAAATTGTTTTACCGCCTTTTGATGGCGAACCATTTTTAAATCAATATTTTGAAAATTTTATAAGCTAAATTTGTCAAAATAAACTTATTTTTTATGATTGGGACATTGAAATTTACTTTGGATAAATTTTTGGTATTTTTCTGACAATGTTCATTTTTTAATGAATAGTGAAAAATACTGCATTTTACATCAAAATTGTTTTTTCATATAATTTAATTATATGGATATATTATAATTTTAATTGGTTTTAAAGTGTAATTAGAATATATTTTTACCATTTAATCGAATTTTGTTCATTATAATTAATTTCACTTTGGAATTGGGCATAAACAAGTGCCAAACTTTTCATTGATATTGTTTAAAAAAACCCGCTATTTGTTTTAACAACAAGAATTATATTTAAATTCAATATTGAAATTTATATGTTTGGAATTTGGTAAAATGGATTCAATATTTGTAATCAGAAGGTCCTAATTATTTAATTAAGACTCTTTTGTTTTTGGACATTATGAATAGTAACGACGATAATTATCTTTAATTATCTTGATTAATTAGTAATCAGGTAGTTAAGGATAATAAAATAATATCATATTAATAAAAAATGACCCCAAAATGTGTTTTAATGCTACTGGTTATGTCATGGACGACCATGGGATGCCTTGTGCCAAACATAGGTACCCCATGGAATCACTTTTGGGTGAAAGTGACACTTTATCATTTTATTTTTAAAGAAAGGAGAATATCACAAAATAATGTATCACCTGAGTAAAACATTTTTAATTTTGTATACATAAATTATATATTGAAATATAAATATTCATTGGAAAGATAAAAATATTTAATACATCATAGTATTCATTTTATAATTTTTAGAAATTAAATAAATAAAATTATTTATGACATCATGATGATGTAGCGATTACCTCATTAATGAACAATTTAAATAAAATGAAAAGATAATGTAAAATCTAAGACATAGACTTGTCAAATACCTATTGGATGAGTATATTTAGAACCCTTATCACCTTATCCTAGAAATATATCAATGTGGGACCTTGAAAATCCGAAACACATTTTAATATAAAGTAACATTTTATATATTTCCAAGAGTACCCCTCCTCTCCTATTATAAAAGGCCCCCACCTCTACCTCCTTACCCACACTTCTCAAGCCTTTGGATCGGCAAAGATCTGCTAATTTTATCTCTCCACATCCCTCTCTTAATCCTAGAAGCCTTACCTTGTGCATAAATCTCTTCAAGAAACCCTTTTGGTTCAAACCAAGAGGAGTTAACGATTAAAAGGTAAAGACTTCTCTAATGTTCTTTTGTTTTATTTTTCTTCTCCAACCCCCTAAAATCTTATTATTCATTTCTTTTGTAACAACATCAGTATATTCAATATACTAGGAATTTTTTATAAGAAGTATTCGAGCTACACTTACACACACCTACATCTAATGGTTAAAGAAAATACTGTTTCCGTGGATGACGAATTTCTGCCTCACGTAACGATGATTGTTCAATATTCTTCTAACACATTCAAAGATGGCCATTAAGATGTCACTATATTTATATATGATATCTAATATGTTTATTTTTTCCTTAATATTCTGTATTTTTACATTTATGGTATACCATTATGGTTTCCATTATGGGTAAACGTGATATCTTCCTTTTAGGAAGTGCAGACTACCGCCCCTCAAAGTGATTTGATTCTTTAATTCCATAAGTGGGATGTATAAAGGATGAAGTTAATGATATTATATATGATATTATACTGTAATTATAATATACCTTTATATCATTATTATTCCATTCCATGAAATACGAAATAGAAATGAAAGTAGCGTTCATGCGTACATAGGGCTTACCGTCTCCATGAACGGTGTATATCATTTCTTACCTCTAAATGTTATGTAATATTATAAATGCATGTATATACTGGATGTATATGATATATATGATATCTAAATCATGAATATAATTCTGTATATAATGGATATTTTACCACATGAACAACTTGTAATTATAAGGAGTTTATTTTTGACTCAACTACCAATGATCGACAAAACGACCATTATTAACTTAAATAATTACATAGTCTTCATAACATGGTAATAAGTCATGTAAAAGAAATAATGAACTTGAAAAAGGTTCTTAATCTAGTATAAATTAACTCTAGTTTATTATTCAGGACGTTAAAGAATGATCGAGTCAAGTCGGACCCGAGGTAAGGGACGTCATCTCAATATCCTTTCATTGAGGCATATTTTGTTTTATACACAACTTTATTTTATACGGTGTATAAATCCCTTTTACTTTTAAGTTTATTCAAAAGGAATATTTTTTATACGAAGCTTTTTATTAAATGAAAAAAGGGGATGTTTTTGTCGTACGTATGCGGCGACAACAACTTCTCCGCCACCGTGACCATTATTTGAGTTTCAGCTTCCTCTACAAGCCGTAAATCTTTTTAATGAAAAATAAATACCATGTTTTACTTTATTTCATTTTGGTATTGAAAATGGTTTTGATAATGTTTTGATTATATCAATATGTTTTTGTTATCTTGTGATTGAAATGTGGAAATGTTATGTTTCCTTTATGCATGTTTTATGTGATAAGATTATGTTACGGTTCTTGGGAATTCTTTATGAAGACGGGTGCTTCCGTGATAAACTAAAGGTGGGTGAGCCCGATATAGCTCTCCAATGCATTGGGTAACGCGAAGGGGTTAACATTAAGGTATTTCCGAAGAGATTTAGGGAATATACTGTGATGGGTATTCCAAATGTAACCATGAGGGTTAATCCCTACGTAAGAATGTTATGAATGCCTCAAGTTACATTTATGTATTATTATTTCTATGAGTTATTCATAAATCTTATTATTTGATGAGGTATGTTTACGTTCTTATGTTTTATGAGTAAAGTATGATTTCATTGATTCTTATGTATACATGTACTAATGTTTGCTTTCCGTATTTTTATATCCCTTACTGAGATTTTTATGATCATCCCATGTTTTTGAAATATTTTTCATAGGTCAAGGGAAAGGTACATGATGTGAAGATAGTGTCAAGGAAGTGTCAAGAAAGAATCCATGTTTTGGTTTAAATATGTTTCCGTTGATGAGAAAAAAATGAATACTATCTTTTGTGTAACAACTTTGTTTAAATATGTAATGTAATGCATGATTTATGATCTAATTCTCTAAAACTCTAAACCTGATAAGATACTCAACGTGTATTCTTGAAATAACTCAATATTAAGTAATGTTTAAGGCTGTGGCCTTATAGTTGGTATCAAAGGTCGGTTTAGATAACTTTAGGAGTTAGAAATTCTTATCTAATTTTTTTTTGAAATGATATAACATTTGAAGATTTCCATGTTGCTTCATCTAAGAAATGTTTGTTCAGAATGGTTTTCTGCAGAGAAAATAGGGAAGCAGTGCTGGGAAGGCATACAGAAGGAAATGACCTTCCAAATTAGCATCCTGATATGATCAGAATTGGAACTGAATAGTTTGTTGTAGTAATGGAATAGTTGACTCAAGCGATAAATGGTGGTGGTATCCATGCACAAGATCAACCAGATCAACCGCAGAGGAACATGTCAGTGGTGGAACATTTCATGTGGCAACATCCCCCATCATTCAGAGGATCATCTGACCCTGTGCTAGATGAAGGGTGGATTAAATCACTGGAGAATATTTTCGATGTCATAGGGTGTTCAGACAATCAAAAGGTTAGTATTTCTATTTACTGTTTGGAGGGTGAAGCAGATCAGTGGTGTTTGATGGTTAAAAATATCAGGGACGATGATGAGATTGATTCTCTCGATTGGGATGAATTCAAAGGTATGTTTCTTGAGAGGTATTTTCCTAAGGCTATTCGACTTAGGATGGAAAAAAAATTCTTGGAATTGAGGCAAGATGA
Source organism: Viscum album (assembly GCA_963277665.1). Lineage (NCBI taxonomy): Eukaryota > Viridiplantae > Streptophyta > Magnoliopsida > Santalales > Viscaceae > Viscum > Viscum album. The sequence goes on along the minus strand of OY728130.1, from coordinate 477,212,448 downwards.
CGACTCAGTGGATGCTTATGAAGAAAGGTTCACTCGATTGGAAAGGTATGCTCCAAATTTTATCCGAGACGTTGATAGTAAAGTCAATCATTTTTTCTCAGGATTAAAGACAAAATATCGAAGGTCTTTAACTTCTCGCGAGTTCAAGAGTTATGAAAAGCTTGTTCAATTTGCTGAGAAGGTGGAAATGGAGTTTGACGATGATCAAGTGTCCTATAACAACCAACAGAAGAAGAGACCGAGGTGGCAGGAGAAAGGGAAGAAATCTTCAAAAAGGTCTGATGGTAAGAAAACTAAGTTTCCAGTTTGTGATAAATGTGGTAAAAGGCATGATGGGGAATGTCTTATGTATTCTGTAAAGTGCTACCGATGTGGTAAGATGGGACATAAGGCTCGTGATTTCACTGAAAAAGATCATGGTGATGGTAGGACCAAATTTTATTTACAGTTAGTGAAATGTTTTAAGTGCAATGAGATGGGTCACTATGAAAACGAGTGTCCGAAAAAGAGCTCGAGTGATGAGAAGCAGTTAGAATACAAGCACAAAGTGGTGGTGAAATCCTTTGCAACTACTTCAGCAGATGATGGGCCATCAAATGAAGTGGTATCAGGTACTTTGTTTATTTTTTCAGCTTATGCCAGTGTGTTGTTTGATTCAGGGTCTACACATTCTTTCATCTCTGAAAACTTTTCTATTAAAATGGGAATACCATCTCAAGAAATGACTACTGAACTTGTGGTAAAAACACCTGGGGGAAATGTTGAGGAAAAAATAATTTATAAGAATCTTCATATCCTTATCCGTGGAAAGAACCTACTTGCAAACCTTATTGTTTTACCTCTAGTAGAGTTTGATGTTATCCTGGGTATGGATTGGATCTCTGTTTACCATGCTAAGATTGAATATAGAGCTAAAGAAGTTTCTTTTTAGAATGAATTTCTGTTTGTGTACAAGAATGAACCCTTACTGTTGATAACATATCAAGAGGCTGAGAAACTTGTAAAAGATGGAAATGAATGTTACCTTGCACATATTGTTGAAAACAAAGGAACTATTCAGATTAATGATGTGCCAGTGGTAAATGAGTATCCTGATGTTTTTCCTAATGAGTTTCCTGAAATAATACCAGATCGGGAAGTTGAATTTACTGTTGAATTTGTTCTCGATTCTAAGCCAATTTCAAAACCCACTTATCGAATGGCTCAAATTGAACATTTAGGGTTGAAGGAGCAATTGCAAGATTTATTAGATAAAGGTTTCATTCGACCCAGCACATCACTATGGGGTGCTCCTGTTTTATTTGTTAAAAAGAAAGATGGTTCAATGAGACTTTTCATTGATTGTAGATCCTTGAATAACATCACTGTTAAGAAAAAATATCATTTACTTCATATCGATGATTTGTTTGATCAGCTCTAGGGAGCTCAGTATTTTTCAAAGATTAACCTGAGATCGGGGTACCATCAGTTGAATGTAAAGGAAGTAGATATTCCAAAGACCATGTTTCGTACAATATATGGCCCTTATAAATTTGTAGTTATGCCTTTTGGGCTAACCAATGCACCTTCGGTATTCATGGACCTTATGAATAGACTTTTCCATGAGTTCTTGGATAAGTTTGTGGTTGTTTTCACTGAAGATATTTTGGTGTTTTCTAAAAGTAAAGAGGAGAATGAAAGTCATTTAAGGGTAATTTTGAAAACCTTAAAAGAAATGAAATTGTATGGGAAATTTAGAAAGTGTGAGTTTTGGTTACAAAAAATTTCTTTCCTTGGTCACATTGTTTCTAAAGATGGGATAACAGTTGATCCTGCAAAAACAAAGGTTGTTGAAGAATGGCCAAGACCCACAAATGTAACCAAGATTCGTAGTTTTCTTGGGTTGTAAGGCTATTACCGAAGGTTTATTAGAAATTTTTCCCAGTTATCTAGTCCAATGAATAAGCTAACTCGGAAGGGTGTTAAGTTTATCTGGACAAAAGAATGTGATGACTGTTTTCATGAACTGAAAAGAAGATTAGTGAATCCTCCTGTTTTGGAACTACCTTCCAGGAATGGGGAGTTTTTTATATACAGTGATGCTTCATTGAAAGGAAATGGTTGCGTCCTAATGCAGAATGATCAGGTAATTGCTTATGCTTCACGTCAGTTGAAAACTCATGAGGTAAATTACCATACCCATGATTTGGAATTAGTTGCTGTTGTTTTCTCTTTAAAAATTTGGAGGAATCATTTATATGGTGTAAAGTGTGAAATATATACTGATCACAAAAGTTTAAAGTATATATTCACTCAGAAATAATTGAATATTAGACAGAGGATATGGCAAGAATTAATCAAGGATTATGACTGTACAATTCATTACCATCCGGGAAATGAAAATAAAGTGGCTGATGCTTTGAGTCGAAAAAGTAATGATTCATTAATAATGTTGCGTTTGGAACGTGATACTTTGGTTAATGATTTGATGAACTGTGGCATATAAGTTGTTGGTGCATGATTTCCTTCTGTTTTGTTTCAGGTATCGGTGAAATCATCTTTATCAGACAGAATTAAGCAAGCACAGAAGCAAGACACTGAGTTGCAGAAAAAGGTAGAGCTGGTTCAGAAGGGTAAGTTGCTTGAATTCAACATTGAAAATGATTGTGTTTTGAGATTTGGGAAGATATTTTTTGTGCCTTGTGATTCACAATTGAAGAGAGAGTTGTTATGTGAAGCTCATAGTTCTCTGTTTTCAGTTCATCCAGGCAGTACTAAGATGTATAGAGATCTTCGGGAGTATTACTAGTGGGACGAAATGAAAAGAGATATTGCTGATTTTACTGTGAAGTGTTTGACTTGTCAACAGGTTAAAGCAGAGCATAAGTTACCGAAAGGGATGCTTCAACCATTACCAGTGCCAAAGTGGAAATGGGAGAATATATCCATGGACTTCGTTGTGGGATTACCGAAGACACCTCGAAGTAATAATGCAATCTGGGTTATTGTTGACCTCTTGACTAAATCTACCCATTTACTTGCTATATGAGATACTTTTTCTCTAGATCAACTTTCCTGTTTTTATATTAAAGAGATAGTCAGGTTACATGGAGTTCCTCTCTCCATTGTATCTGACCGTGATCCCAGGTTCACTTCTAACTTTTGGAAAGGCCTTCAGAAGTCATTGGGTATTGATTTAAATTTTAGTAGAACTTTTCATCCTTAATCAGATGGGAAGTTAGAACGAATGATTCAGACTTTGGAGGATATGCTATGTGCTTGTTCGATGGATTATTAGGGAATTTGGGACCAACATCTTTCTTTGGTTTTGTTTCCTTATAATAACAGTTTTCATTCCAGTATACAGATGACACCATTTGATGCATTATATGGGAAGCAGTGTCGAACTCCATATTTTTGGGATGAAGTAGGTGAAAGGAAGTTGATGGGACCAGAATTTGTAGAAGAGTTGTCAGAAAAAGTTCAGCTGATACAGAGACACATAAGAATAGCTCAGAGCAGGCAGAAGAGTTATGCAAACAACATGAGGAAGGATCTCTCTTTTGAGGTAGGTGATCATGTTTTTCTCAAAGCATCACCATGGAAAAGTGTGATGCGACTTGGTAAGAAAGGAAAGTTTAGTCCAAGGTTCATTGGACCATATGAAATTCTGGAGAGAGTTGGATCAGTTTCATACCAAGTGGCTTTACCTCCGAGTTTATCTCAGGCACACAATGTTTTTCATGTTTCAATGTTAAGGAAGTACATGCCATATCCATCTCATGTTTTGAGTCCAGAGGTAGTTCAGTTGGAAGAGAATCTATCTTATGAGGAATAGCCAGTCCAGATTCTTGATCACATGGAGTAAGTGTTGTGGAATAAGGTGATTTATCAAGTAAAGGTTTTGTTTAATAACCAATTATTGAAGAGGCAATATGGGAATCTGAAAATGCAATGAGGGATAAATACCTCCACTTATTCGATATGTTAATAAATTACAGGGATGCAATTTTCTAAAGGGGGTAAGGATGTAACATCCCAAGTAAATAATGAATAATATATATTCTTATCTATGTCTATTTATGAATTAGATAGTGTTTTGGAGTCTTAAAATGAGAATAAATCCATTCTTAAGCATAGGATTCTCTAATATTTTTAAAAGATTGTTTTACCGCCTTTTGATTGAGAACCATTTTTAAATCTATATTTTGACAATTTTATAAGCTCTATTTGTCAAAATAAACTTATTATTTATTATTTGGACATTTAAATTTACTATGGATAATTTTTTGGTATTTTTCTGACAATGTTCATTTTTTTAATGAATAGTGATAAATACCGCATTTTACATCAAAACTGCATTTTCATCTAATATAATTATATGGATAGATTATCTTTTTAATTTATTTTAAAGTGTAATTATAATATATTTTTACCATTTAATCCAATGGTGTACATTACAATTAATTTCACTTTGAAATTGGGCATAAACAAGTGCCAAACTTTTCATAGATATTTTTTCAAAAAAAACCCCGCTATTTGTTTTGACAACGGGAATTATTTTTAAATTCATTATTGCAATTTATATGTTTGGAATTTGGTAAAATGGATTCCATCTTTCGAATCAGAAGGTCCAAATTATGTAATTAAGACTCTTTTGTTTTTGGACATTATGAATAGTAACGATGGTAATTATATTTAATTATCTTGATTAATTAGTAATCTGGTAGTTAAAGATAATAAAATAATATCATAATAATAAAAAATGACCCCAAAATGTGTCATAATGATACTGGTTGGGTCATGGCCGACCATGGGATGCCTTGTGCCAAACTTAGGGACCCCATGGAATCACTTTTGGGTGAAAGTGACACTTTATCATTTTATTTTTAAAGAAAGGAGAATATCACTGAAGAATGTATCACCCGAGTAAAACATTTTTAATATTCTATACATAAATTATCTATTAAAATATAAATAGTCATTTGAAAGATAAAAATATTTACTATATCATAGTATTCATTTTATAATTTTTAGACATTAAATAAATAAAATTATTTATGACATCATGATGATGCAGCGATTACCTCATTAATGAAGGATTTAAATAAAATGAAAAGATAATGTAAAATATAAGACTTACACTAGTCAAAACCTATTTTATGAGTATATTTAGAACCCCTATCACCTTATCCTCGAAGGGACCTTTAAAATCCTAAAATCATTTTAATATAAAGTAACATTTTATAACTTTCCAAGAGTGCCCTTCCTCTCCTCTTATAAAAGGCCCCCACCTCTACCACCTTACCCACACTTCCCAAGCCTTTGGATCGGACAATATCTGCTCATTTTATCTCTCCACATCCCTCTCTTAATCTTATAAGCCTTACCTTAAGTAGAAAGCTCTTCAAGAAACCCTTTTGGTTCAAACCAAGAGGAGTTACCCGATTTAAAGGTAAAGACTTCTCTAATGTTCTTTTGTTTTATTTTGCTTTTCCAACCCCCTAAACTCTTTTTATTCATTTATTTTGTAACAAAATCAGTATCTTCAATATAATAGGATTTTGTTATAAGAATTATTCTATCTACACTTACACACACCTACATCTAATGGTTAAAGAACATACTGTTTCCGTGGATGGCGAATTTCTGCATCACGAAACGATGATTGTTCAATATTCTTCTAACACCTTCAAAGTTGGCCATTGAGATGCCAATATATTTATATATGATATATAATATGTTTATGTTTTCTTTAATTATCTGTATTTTTACATTTATTGTAGACCTTTATGGTTTTCATTATGGGTAAACACGATATCTTCATTTTAGGAAGTGTGGACTACCGCCCCCTCAAAGTGATTTGATTCGTTAATGCCAAATGTGGGACGTATAAAGGATGGAGTTAATGATATTATATACGATATTATACTATAATTATAATATACCTTTATATCATTATGATTCAATTCCATAAAATATGAAATAGAAATGAAAGTAGCGTTAATGCGTACGTACGGCTTACCATCTCCATGAACGGTGCATTTCATTTCTTACCTCTAAATGTTATGTAATATTATAAATTCATGTATATACTGGATATATATGATATATATGATATCTACATCATAAATATAATTCTAGATATAATGGATATTTTACCACATGAACAACTTGTTATTATAAAGAGTTTATTTTTGACTCAAGTACCAATGATCGACAAAACGACCATTATTAACTTAAATAATTACATAGTTTTCATAACATGGTAATAAGTCATGTAAAATAAATAATGAACTCTAAAAAGGTTCTTAAGAAAGTAGAAATTAACTCAAGTTTATTATTCAGGACGTTAAAGAACGATCGAGTCAACTCGGACCCGAGATAAGGGACTTCATCTCAATCTCCTTTCATTGAGGAATATTTTTTCTTATACTCATCTTTATTTTATACGGTGTATGAACCCCTTTTACTTTTAAATTTATTCAAAAGGAATATTTTTTATATGTAGCATTTTACTAAACGACAAAAGGGAATGTTTTTGTCGTACGTATGCGGTGACAACAACTTCTCCACCGCCATGACCATTATTTGAGTTTCATCTTCCTCTACAAGCCATAATTTTTTTAATGAAAAATAAATACCATGTTTTACTTTTCTTTAATTTTGGTATTGAAAATGGTTTTGATAATGTTTTGATTATATCAATGTGTTTTTGATATCTTGTGATTGAAATGTGGAAATGTTATGTTTCCTTTATGCATGTTTTATGTGATAAGATTATGTTATGGTTCTTGGGCATTGTTTATGAAAACGGGTGGTTCCGTGATAAACTAAGGGCGGGTGAGCCCAATATATCTCTCCAATTCATTGGGTAACGCGAAGGGGTTAAATGTTAAGGTTTCTCCGAAGAGATTTAGGGAATATACTCTGATGGGTATTCCAAACGTAACCATGAGGGTTACTCCCTACGTAAGAATGTTATGAATGCCTCAAGTTACCTTTATGTATTATTATTTCTACGAGTTATTCATAAATCTTATGATTTCACGAGGTATGTTAACGTGCTTATGTTTTATGAGTAGAGTATGATTTCATTGATTCTTACGTATACATGTACTAATGTTTCCTTTCCATATTTTTATATCCCTTACGGAGCTTTTTATGCTCATCCCATATTTTTGAAATGTTTCTCACAGGTCAAGGGAAAGGTAAATGATATGATGATAGTGTCAAGGAAGTTCCAAGAAAGAATCCATGTTTTGTTTTAAATATGTTTTCATTGATGGGAAAAAAATGAATACTATCTTTTATGTAACAACTTTGTTTAAATATGGAATTTAATGCACAATTTATGATCTAATTCTCTAAAACTCTAAACCTAAAAAGATCCTCAACGTGTATTCTTGAAATAACTCAAGATTAAGTAATGTTTAAGGCTGGGTCCTTATAATATCACATACTAGTATTTCATGGTCTTCTATTTATGTTTCATGGAATATTTCCTTAATTAACATTAATGGGCTCGTGTGGTATTAAGTTTTAACTTATCGTTTTTGGTTCTTTGTTAATTTTATAACACCAATAATGCTACGTGATATTTTTTACATTTTTCTATGATTATATCACTTTAATCGCTTTTAACAAAATTCCCTATTGTTTCTATTTCCAAATAAAATATATTTTGGTCTAATACACAAATTTTATTTGATGATTGTGGCTGAAATAAAAATTTATATCTCCAAAAATATTGAGTCTGAACCCCATTACAGTATTATTGATCAGGATGAGACCCTAATGAATTGTCATTCATCAGGATTTCATAATTTAAAGAGAATGGAATATTAACTCTATGTAATTTTTGGTTATAATAGTGAAATATTGTTAATGTAGTTAGTTAAGAATTTCCATTTTCTTGGTTTATGTTTTCCCCAAACTATGTTCAAGTGAACTTCTCTTTCATGGGTAAGATAGTCCAAAATTGATGTATAGGATGTCTTTTCATTTTGAAAAACTCTTCATGGACACGATATGGCCATGATAAATCCTAGTATCTTATCACTCTAGATTATCCATCCATTTTTAACCTATCAAGGGATAATTTCTGAGGATTATGTAGTTCAATGTGGGGATTTTTGTCTGGACGTAACGTCTCTGATAAGAGGACACGAGTTTTCTAGTTGCATCAAAGTTGTACAGAATTTCATGATTGGCCAGATGTAGTTGGTATATAATAAGTACTGTGAGATTAGAAATTATCAATGTAGACACCACCTAGATATTATCTAAAACAATTATCTATTTTTATTAAAATACTAACACATTCCATATGAATCATGATGAGGTTTGGATTAGTTTTTGGGATATTTACCAGCTGGGAGGAAAACAAACCCTTTGGAAGATGTATTAGGAGTTCCTTTCCATAGTTAACACTTGGTAAAATGCGTGGACTATCTCTCCTCTAGAGAGAGACTTATAAACCATTAAATATAGATCATTGGGAAATTCTCTCCATTCACATTCAATTATCATGTTCAGAGATTCGGTGAAAATCATTCTACAACCTAATGAGTTGAGGACAAAGGTCATGTGTACAAAGACCCACCCTACTCAATACTCTTTATATGTTCAACTATCATATTGGTATAAATTATAAGTAGGTTAATACACACTACTAAAAAACTGGGTTTATCCAGTGCTAGGGATTTAATAGTGCTAGTTAAAAACACTGTTAAAGACCCCCTTTGTTAGTGTTAAAAAAATGCTGGTAAAGGGGGTGTTTAACAATGATTTTTAGCGCAGTTAAAGGGGGTATTTAACAGTTTTAAAAAATGAATTGTTAAAGTGGAAACATTATAAATGCTTTTTCATAATAAAAGATAAAATTATAATTTAAAATTATATTTCATTAAAAATAATATATTAATATACAAATATAATATATATTTTTTGAAATATGTTTTATATAAGGTAAATAGGTATTTACACTTAATATATATAATATTTAGGGAAACGAGATTATAAAATAAATAAAAAAATATTTTTAATTAAAAATTCTCACATTATTAATGATTAATAGTCATTTAATATCAATTTGAAGATAAAAAAATCAAAAAAGTAATAAAATATCTTAAATAAGATGAAAACATAACTCGAAATTCAAATGACCATAATTTTTTATCCGAGTGTCCGTTTGGGCTCAACGAAATATCAATAAAAATCCTATGGCAATCTCTGTGCCCTTAGTGACACATGTAAACCTTTTTCAGATTTTCAAGGAAACAAATGTCCGGAAAGGCCTCTAAAACAATGTTTTTAGTCGGGGTCCCCCAATTTCTTTTAACTTTTTTATGGATTTTAAGATTCATTTATGGGGGTATTTTTCCTTTTTTCAGTGGGGACTGAATTTATTCCCAGAGATTACATTCATATTAATATTTTAGATTTTAAATTTTATCAATTTTCAAAACTTAGTTTTATTTTTAATCAAATATATAACAAATTATACATAATTTTTATATATTCAAACATAAAAATTTAATTTTATAAATAAATAACTAAACATATATATATATATATATAACATATTTATTAATATAAACACACATATATAAACACATATATAAATATATGGATAAAAAATGTGATGATATATATATATATATATATATTAAAATGTAAAACAATAGTATAGGGGAGTGGTAGAGGCGCTGATGTATAAGCTGGAGGTATTAGGATCGAAACTTGCTAGAGTAAGGAGTGCGCACGAGAGGGTGGGATAATATAAAGTGATTATAAAGTGGTGCGGGGAGCATTGATAAAAGGGTGTGGGTGGGAAGAACTGATGGGGGGGGGGGGTGTCGAAAAAAATTACACACCCTTTATCAGCAAGGATTTTAACAATGCTTTTTTAGCACTATTGAAGGCCCCCTTGAATAGTGTTAAAAAAGAGTTGCTAATGGGTGATTTAAAAGTGATAAAAACACTACTAAAGGAAAACATTAACTATTTTTTTAGTGCTGTTAAAAAATTTGGACTTTTAACCATGCTTCTATTATCAATGCTTTTTTAGTGCTGATAAATGAATTTTCTGGCACTGTTAAATGCCGATTTTGTAGTAGGGACACCACATGGGGTTATAAGGTCTAGATAGATGTAACTTCATAACTTTTTCTAGTGTGATTTTTCACCATGTTTCTAAGAGGTTGTATTTTCCCAATCCATGATGCTCATTTGGGTGTTAGGATCGACACCTTGACGATGATAGTTACATTGGTGCAAGGGAATACCATTAACTTGGTTATAACCACCCTTGATCATATTTATTGGTTACTAAGTCATATATAATAAGTAAGTTCACCATATCACCTTAGTATACCATTCTAATTTCTATATGGTTGGATGGCAGACCACATTCAATGATATGTGCACCGCAACACCACAAAACACCCTCATTCTTCATTCACCCTTTGTTAATGAAAATTTATATTTTTCTTTCAATATCTTAAGATGTAAAATTTTTTATTGTAATGATGAGGAATGCCATTTAATTTTATTTTATTCCTCACATTTAACCTTCTATAATAGTAATAGATAATGGTGGAGGTACCAAAGAAGAACATTTTTATCTCATCTCATTTTGAGTTAAGATTTTGATTTCTAGAATAGATGGGGTGATCATTTGTGATCCTTTCACCCCTTATAGGTTCAAATGTAAATGTGGATGTTTGTTACTAGTAATGTCGTTATCTCCTACTAGGATTATGAGATAAAGAAATCCATTAATCATCTTTCATCTTTGGTTGATGCTGATGCATGGGGATACGAGTATAAAGATCATACTACAATCTATTAGTTCTCTGACCAACTTGTAATGGGGATATACCAAATCAAGGGTGGATTATTATTTGGATCACATAATATTATATCCATTATTATGGGTAAATAATCAATTTACATCCTATATTCCCCCATATTTTATCCTTTCAGAACCAGTTTCCAAGATGTATAATCATGTATCCAAACATTCCCAATATTGTGGAGGATCTTCATTCTCAAGTACCCTTTATATTGGGAGTGCCATAGACCTAAAATTATCAAACACGGTTTATGTTTATGTTACTAACATTGATTTTACTATGACTGTGATGATAAATTCATTAGTGGGGATCACTCCCATCGACCCAGTCCCTAAATTCAACTAAAAAGTAATGATATTGGATCTCTCTATATTTGTATTACATGTAAAATCAAACTTTTCTGCATCAAATATGATTCTAGAATATATACATATAACATCAAATTAACAGATCCAAGATTCCAATACTTCTATCGAAAACTAGTCTATGAGAAAGTGGCCTTGCCTCCAAGTTTGTGTCATTATCATGAAGAAACCTCTATAGATGTTTATTGATAAAATAGAGACCCTACACCGACTACTATAAAGTTTGGGAACAGATAGACTTAACTATAATAACTCACATGATTTCATTTCTCAATTTTCACATATCTAAAGGATCTAGTAGCCTTAGAATGTGACCTCATCCAATTTAATCTTTCCAACCATCACATGGAATCTTTGGAGGGGATACTATAAATATACATCATTTTGTTATTGAGGAAGAAAAACTTAATTAAGAGATATATTTTCAAACTAAATAATTTTGAGAATAAAAGGATCACATGGAAAGGGTGATGGAACAATTACTATTAGTAAACAACAAGCTTGCATCCTTCAAAAGAAGGATCTGATAGTTAAATGATAATGTCAAATGAACATTCAATTGGTCAAAGTGGAAGCTATATAATGAATGATCCTTTATAAATGCATCAATACTTTTCATAAAGTGTTGGATGAAATGTTAATCAATAATTATTTGGGTATATTTTAGATACATTTTAATTTATCTATATCTATTACATCAAGAAGAGACTTTAGATTGCAGATGATCTTTCTTATTTTTATTGATCACTGAATGAATACTCTCTTTGTTTATTTTTTTATATTCGTTCCATGGGTTCTGTTTTAGCTCAATTATCACTTCATAATAACCCATGAAATTATGGGAATAAGAAACATCAAGATAAATTGAAACCATTTTAACATATAACTAAAAGTAGAAAAAGTCAAACTTTGTTCAGAATGACTAAGTTGGAAAATAAAACTCTTCCTGGGTGTGTATCACAGATGGGTATAGGTATGATTTTCCATTATCACAACACTAGATTTTTTCCATTTGTATGTATGATCTGGTATCATACCTTTAAAATATTTTATGGAAATATCTGAAGCAATATGTTAGGAATTCATAAAACTATAAATTTTTCAATGGATAAGGGACCTAACAAGCATACTTTTGGCATTTAATAGGGTTGTATGATGGTCCTTATAAATTTGGGTCATTTTTATCATCACCCAATATCTTTATTAAGACTGATATGGAAAATAATTAATGGGAAATAGTTTCCTTTTTATTAGTCTACCTTTTTCAGGGTTTCAACATAATAATTTTTGTGCCCTTTTAATTTCAAGTGATTGATTTTTCATAGACCATGAAAAGCATGTGTGGAGTGAGTAGGGAGTTGAATTTTTTCCAGAATTCCCTTTATGGGTATTCATTCTGGTGAGTCCAATTTTAATTTCCTTAGGTAGTTTAAGTTCATTCAAGAAAGACCAATATAGTTTACCTTTAACATCTAATATCTTTGAATAATGGTTACAACTGTTTATGGTTGTATAACTTTAACAAAAGGTTACTACAATTTATAGTCATTTAGATTTGACCAATGGTTTCAATAATTTTAGGTTTAATATATTTTACCAATTGTTTAAGGTGACTTATTCAATGACACAGGTAGGGTATAACTAACATGAATTGATAAAGTATGGTGTTACTAAGGTAGGAAACCTTATGAAAAAATATTTATTATTCATGGGAATGATACCTAATCAGAGTGACCATAACCTTTGAGAACGATGAAATTTCATTTCCTAAGCATTTTCTAGAATTTAATGATTTATAATCAGGTGAAATACATGATTTAAATATTGTTGATAAAGGGAAAGTGGATTTTTTATAGTCCTGAAGCTCATACCATTGTTTCATATAGTTTAAGGTCATGTGTCAAAACTAAAAAAGTTAGAATCAAGAGAGATGGAATGGGAAACACATGTCAAGGATGACCAAAGACCATGTTTAAAAGGCATATTACAATATAATAGAGTTAAGATGTAAAACAATTAGAATACCTTCTCCTCAAAATGAAGATACCTTTGGTTGACATGCTATTTTGGGAGAACATATGTAAAGATATGCGAGGCATATAACATCAATAGTCAAAATATAGGTGTCCCTTAGAGTTATATGTTCTTATCACCATATCCATGGAGATTTGGGAGGATTATAACATTTTTTGTGTGAATAATATTTCAGAGAAATCAATATTCCAGAAGGATTCAATCACCTTGGTAATTAAATCACTATGAAGGGGACTCATATTCAAATTGGGAATATGTCATATTGAATCAATACCATGAAGGCATGCACATAGTTTAATGCCAGGATGCTTAGACAAATAATATGGCAGTAATGAACTGAATGGGGTTCATAGGAAAATAATGTTCCAACACGCATTTTTGAAGATGATGGTAGAAATTGTAAAATATGACTTGATGCTCTTGGATTTGAAGGGGTCACATGGAACATTTACACAATGGATGACCACAAAACATATTCAAAAAGTGGGTTTCACTATGATTCCTTTAGGATGTATAGGGACAAGGGGACCTTCTCCCAAATATGTATATTTTTCTATTAGAAATACTATGTTGGAGTGCATATTAAAATCTATATCAAGGGAATAATATCAATAGTCAAAAAAGTAGTGTCTATTTGAGTCGAGCACTCTTTTCAATGATAGACAATGAAAGTTTTCGACGATCTGATTTTCTCAAGACACAAAGTGTGGCCTTTGAAAAGAAGATGTTATGATAGCATGATGGAGACATTTATACTTGATATTTTCATGATCATGTAGTTGTTATATTATCAAGACCCAAAGAATAAACCCTAAATGGATCCCATAATGATTTCCTTTCATATATCTATCTCATATGAAAGTAAATGAGCATTTTTTTGTAGACAGGCCTAGGATAAGGGATCTTGGAATCACTAAATATATTTTTAGAATGATAATAAAGGAATATGTAGTTATTTTTATGAAAATTACAGAATATATCTAGAGCATATGCAAGGAAGATGACTTTTTTTTTGATATTCATCTATTCTTAGGATAAGAAATCTCAACGTCAATAAATATCTCTTCAAAATAAGAATCAAACCACATGTAGTTCTGTATAATAAACTTCCTTATATAGATCACATTGTTACATAAAGGTATAAGAATTTTATCACTGAACATATGAATGTTTTATGCTAATAATCCTTACTAGATCTGGTTATTGTGTAAGAGAAGAATAACATGTAGCATTGGACACTCTAAATAATTTAGGGTTGTTCAAGATGGACCAAATGATCCCCAAATTTGGATGTAGTGCAGATTAGTCATTTTAATTGGAGAAATCATCTCTAACCTCTATGATCACGTGATTTATACTTGGTGTGATAAATAAGAGGTAATTGGATGACTTCCTTGATAACACTAAGATTCTAGTCAGGGATATTTATGTTGCACACCATATTATCTATCATTTTGCGGTTAGTATGCTATCCTATATTTTAATGTCATGTGATTAGGACATACGTGTCATGAAATTTTATATCATACTATAAGGATGATGACCATACAGTTTAAAAACATTTAGTATGGATGTTATCATGTATTTTTACGTTGTGAAACTAAGAAGTACCCTAGGTAGTTTAAAGTCAGGCATCCTAGAGTATATGATGACATATACAACTGGGTGTGGGATAAGTGATTTGAGTGTCACTATGTTTCCTTCCATAGTAGTAATCAAGAAACATGTATTTAGTAACAAGAAGTATCTTTCATAGATCTAACTTTTATACAAGGGAGGGATTTTTTTTAGAATTTGCAGATCATATCGAGATAGTGGATTTAGGAATCTCTACATATGTTTTATTAACTAGAATCAAGACACGCATAGTTATTTTAAATATGGTCCCATGAATAGACCAAATTCATGTAATGTAGGAGTA
This sequence comes from Viscum album, assembly GCA_963277665.1. Classification (NCBI taxonomy): domain Eukaryota; kingdom Viridiplantae; phylum Streptophyta; class Magnoliopsida; order Santalales; family Viscaceae; genus Viscum; species Viscum album. The sequence goes on along the minus strand of OY728130.1, from coordinate 477,197,290 downwards.
ATTAAATCTCTAAGGAACATATAGGTTTCCATATGTAGTTTTAATTCATATGGGATGGAATTTAGCCTCGTAATTTTATATCATATAGAAGGGAAAACAACTATTTAGTTTAACATCAAATGATAAAGAAATTTTTTTTACATCTAATGTCACATTACTAGGATATTGGCCTCATAGTTTAATGTCATACTATCGGGAAATAGGAGGTATGTAGTTTAAATTGTTTCCACTAGGACTTGGGTTCCTATAAATAAATTAAGTGAAGTATTTATTCACAAACCTTTCATTGGTAGGGGTGAGATACATTCACCATGCATTATGAAAATTTAATAGGATTTATTGGATTATAATTAATTTGTGGAATAAAGTCATTACCATATTGTTTCATGTTTTAGATTCTTTGTTCCTAGGTATCATTGGGGCTCTAAGAGCTAATACTAATTCACCTCATATGAATGAACAATGGAAAAACTTCTTATTGAATACTTGTTTAACTTGATTTTAATGAACCTCTATGTTGTGTAGGGTGTATAAAATTTTCTAATAGATCCATTCCAACTCATTAAATAAATTATAATATTGATCATTTGTGAAAAAATATTCACAAATGGTAATGTGGAGTAAAGGAAATTGGACATCAATGGGTATAACTACTTCTATCCCATATACAAGAGAATATGGGGTTTCTTGTCTATCCATATAGGGTGTGGTGCGATAATCCCACAAAAAATGAATATGTTTTTTAGTCTATGATTTCTTTTTTTTTCCTCCTTCTGTTGGAGTATGTTGGATATAGTTTTTCTAGAAGGCTTTCTCTTTCCATTTGACGCTGTGTGGTAGCACATATGAGTGATTAGAATGAATTCCATATTATTGATACAAACTTTTCAGTTAAGAAGTGTAAAAGTTTGTTCCATTATCCATCTATATTGTATGAGGGACAAAAAATCTGGTATTAATGTTTTTCTTCACAAAACTGATAATAGATTTTTTTTCAACTTCATTGCGAGATATATCGTCGAACCACTTGGAGAAGAAGTCAGTGGGAGTAAGGATATACTTAAAATACTTGGTTTTAGATGGGGTATATATCCCTATAACATATATTCCATATATAAAAATAGTAAGTGAATATTTTTATGTATTAAATAGTTCTTTTGGTTAATGAATAAAGTAGTCATGTATATGACCAACAAGACTTCTCTTGGTCAACATTATACAATTATGTGTCATAAATGGCTAGAAATATCCAAGACTCCTGATATGATGGGAACTATTGGTCACTAACTGATAAGAACCACATATACCTACATGATAATAATATTTTCCCCTCCTTCAATACATGTGATTATTACTCTTTTATAGCCTAATTTTGGAGGGATTTCTGAGAATTTTATCTAGCATAAAGAGTGAGGTTGACTATTCTTCATTATATTTTCAATTTTATTTCTCTATTGGATGATAAAATCCCATTTCAGATGTACTCTAATATGAGGGTTATCCATTAATTGACAAAACATTCTTGTTCAGTGGTGTATTTAAACTCATTTATCTCATTTATCTTGTTACCAATGAATGAAAACACCACCCTGTGATGTGCAATGCTAATGAATAATTTTTGCCGATTTGGACCAACTAAGGATATATCCATATTATTTAATGCATCTACCCATTAATTCTGTGAGTTTGAGATATAGGACAGTGTTAGAATTTGAGGGAAATTTCACCATCAACCCTCATATATAGTCATGTATGGGAATAAACTCATTTTTAATGGCATACTCACCATTAACCTATTTGATTAAAAACATTGAATCACCATTAATTGTTAGGTGGGATATTGGTATTTATAATACCAATTCCATGCCTGCAATGTGGTATTGGTAATGTACCTCATTTTTGGTGAAGCCTTCCAAAAATAAGAAGAAATAGGGAAAAAATTCCTCGCATGGAGAGATAATTAGGACTCTTAAAATCAATATGTTAATTTTGGGGTCTTGAATTATTTTCCCCATTGGGCTTCTAGAAGTTCCATTAAAGTACATCTCTCTTGTCTAGGAGAAATTATGAATATATAATATGACTTTATTAATGAATTTAGGGTCCAATGGGTCTATGTTTTATATAAGGATGAACCATTAGAAAATATACTAATTAAAATACCTTTACTACATTTTAAAGTATAAATTAATTGTAAAAATACTTTAATATTACCACCTATCATGATACATTTCCTGTTAACATAGTATTATTAAGGATATATTTGAGAATTTCATTATGAGATACTAAGTATACCTCATGATGCTACATATAGTGCCTCAATTTATGGATTGTGGAGATTTTTACAAGAAAATTCTTCTTGATATCTGAATATCAAGTTTCATTATTAATCCTTATTCTAATAAGATAATTGAGACTAATTTTATACATTATTTAAATCTTAGGTGCATAAAAGGTTCTTAGAATTTCACTAAGTATGTCACATATAAAATGAGTGGGTTTCCTTTAACAAGGGAATCAATATCAGTGGGATCAAAAGATATTGCTTGAGACTGATAAATAATTCTTAATAATCATCAATCCACCGATAAGTTAATCCATTCTTTGTCAATTTAGTTGAGTTTAAACACTTTCTTATAAGATTCGCTATACAAAATCATATGTAAGAATGGAATTCAGAAATTCCCCAACTATTTGAGGTTTTGAGGAGGAAACATGTCAAAGATAACATTATTTTTATTATGATTGAATTTTATACCACAATAATGTACCATGGAGTTGAGGAATGTTCATGGGGAAACCTCAAAATCATATTTGAAAGTATTCATATTCTATCTATACTGCCATAATTTTTGATAAAATATCAATATCAGAAATATTATTGGGACACTATTGGGATTTTACAACTATACCATCAACATAATATTAAGTAGTCCTTACTAATAATATTTTGAAAATATGATGATTATCATGTTGATATGTGGCTCCAGCATTCTTCAAACTAAAATGCATAACTCAATATTAATATATACCTTGGGGTTTTTTGAAAGTATTGGGTTCTTCATCTTTAGGAGGAATTTAGATTTGGTTTTTTCCTGAATATCCATCAATAAATAAAATGGCTTGATATCCAACAATTATATCGATCAGAATTTCTATAATCAAGATTGGGATATCATCTTTTAGTGAACATCAATTGATATCCCTAATGTTGATTGAAACTCTAATATTCCCATTATTCCTTTTTACTAGGACAATATTGGTGATCCATTTCAAAAATTGAACCTCCTAAATAAATTAGGATTTGATAAAATTATCAATCTCAATTTTAACCTTAGCATCATGATTTGGACGCATTTTTTTGGCTGCTTACTTGTAACCAAAATGTTTCTCTAGAAACCCCGAGTGGTGGGTGGAAGCATTAGGGACAAATCTAGATATTTCTTTATAATTCTTGGTGAAAAATCAGGATAATGATTTATAAAAGGGTCATAAAACTATTGTTCTTTGAAATACATAGAAGTACTGATTAATGTGGGTAATAGATCTTCCTCTATACCTAGATTTATTTTCTTGAGCTCAACAATAGTGGTGGATAAAACATTTTCAAGTAATCGAGGGGAGTCTCTGAGATCCTCATATTCTTCTTTCTTTTAAGTATATCTAGGGGTAGAAGAGGTGTCAATATCCCATAATTTAGGAAATGAGGTAAGATAATTATCAATTTCTATTTGATTAGCGGGTGTGAAACTATCTAGGCCCTAGAGACACTCTGGAATCTATCAACAGTCATCCAAACCCAAGTTTATATGGATACTCATCATGAGGGATTTATTAAGTTAAATGAATACTATTAACTAAATTGAAAAGTTACACTTAATCTAATTAGGGTTCCATTGGGAGGGGTGGTGAGAATTATATTAGTATGAAAGGCTTGAAATCCGAGAGGTTTAATATTGGCTTGGGAATCAATAAAATTTAGTTTTTACACTATTTCTGTTCCAATTACACTGACTTGTAAAAATAAGACTCCTAGAATATTGCGATGCCAATGAAGCTAGTCACACTATAGAATAAGGATTTGGGTGTATGACTAACTAGTTTAGATTTATTCTAAGGATTACATGATATTTATTGACCATATTTCTAGTCACCCACTTATAAAACTTCTATACACCCTTACTCATAAATTATATCCATCTTCACTCTTCCTTTAGAGTAAAGAAAAAATTACACTTATGTTGGTGGTTTGTGTAATTTCGGTTATCTATAATTAACCATCTTTATGATAATATATTTAAAAATAAATAACCCCAAAATGGTGTGGTATAATGTTCGGTGTAAGGGGAAATAATTTAGCTGATCACTACAACTAACTTTATTTGGTCTTCTTGAAAATATAAACTTGAAAAAATCATTATATATAGAAGTTATGAAGTATTTAAGTATATGCACATCCCTAAAGGAATAAAATTTATTCATTTAATCCCCATACTATGAGTGATTATAGTCTTTTGTCTCACCACAAAAGGATGTTGCGGTTATTATTACCACTCAAAGAGGAGGTGTCACGAAATATTGTGTGGGATTAGATGATGGAGTTGGCGTAAAATTTGGATTATGTTTAACAGTTCCATTTACCACTTTTCCTATTATTTTTCCATTTAACACTGGTATTGGTCGATACATGGACTTAGTTCTCTAAATAAATACTTCTAATATTTACACAAACATGTAAAACTCAAAAAATATGCTTGGATATTTTACTAGAATGTGTGACGTTTGAAAATCATCACAGAGGATGCCTATATAGAGGCACAAAAACTCTTCTCGGGGGAGTTTTAGATTTAAGGAGTAGGTAAACCCTTATATGTATCAATAAAAGTTGAGAGTCTCTCATTCTCTTGTTTTTTCTGTTTAAGAGATCAATGACTATTTCCATTCGTAGTGTAGAGATGAATTGATAATGGGGTTATCGGTGAAGGTATTCCCATTTGATGATTGACCAATCTAGAAAACTGGTATACCAAACAAAATCTAGTCCCTATAGATTTTTGATAAAGCATCTGAGTTTGGATTATACTTTCTACTAAAGGGTTCTGATTTTGGAACAAAGTCAAGACATGAAATGTTCCAAGTGATTATTTAGATCCCCCTTTATATTGAAGGTTGGGAAAGTAGGATTCCCAATGTTGGGTAGGGAAATAGTTTCATCCACCCATTTAGGTTAAGACTTTCTCTATGGTTGAACTAGTGTACACCACCCTTCTATATCCTCTATTCAAGATATTAGCGTCTTAATAGTGTCAATTAGTTTTGAAGGGATAGTAGGTTGGGCAGGTTGAGTAGGGGCAGTAATCGAAAGAACCTAACATGGTCGGCCTACTTACATTCACAAACGATATCCAGTGTGGGTTGAACTATGGTAGCTCGCTTGACATTATCCATGTTTCTCTCCCAATGGAGGGAACTCATAAAATTCCAGCCATTAGATCTAAATAAATTGGTTTTCAAGATCTTTCATTAGGTATATGAATAAACTATTATCTTATTAACATGACATAATCATCTTATTTAGGGATATTTGTTAAAAGAGTGATGTGATGCTCTCCCTAGAGAATATACCTAGTAAGAATATTTCCCATGAATAACATAGCATTGAGTCTCCTCAACTCCTTAATTACTACCTTATACTAAGAAAGTATTTCCTAAATTTTTGGTAGTTTAACTTCTTTAGGTTATAGGTGGGACATTGGCACACCTTTTTTCTTTTATTTTTTCAAATCCATTTAGAGAGATGTTATATTATCATTTAGGGATCCCCCAAATTTTATCTTTCCTTTGATTTATGGAACTCACACATTATTTAACCATTTCATTTTGGACCATATTCTGAATGGAAATATCCTTCTCTTTTTCATATGAACTTTCCTCATGCTCCATATCATATAAAGTCCGGGCGTTGATGTGATGTTGGTATCATATCATCATCATAAGATTAAAAAGACTCATCTTCCTTAGTGTATCTATCAAGCGATATATTTAAATCCCTTCGAGGGGATTCTTCTATTTTTGACCTCTATAAGAGTTCAAATTATCCATTAATTTATCATATGGTAGAAATTTTTGGATGGAAATGCAAATAGAGTCCCTAGAATATTTTGTTGTATGTGTCCCCATGGGAATAAACGAATCATGGGATAGGGAAATATATATATATTTTCCAAGTGACATATATCCCAATCAGAAAATGACTAAATTCCATGAAGTAGGAGGAGATATAGGTACAAATTCCCCAGCCCCATGGGTTGGGTATTTTCCTATTAAAATGTTGTAATATTTTATACCTACCAAAGATGAGCATTAGGGGGGGTGTTGATAAAAATACTGTCATCCCTATAGGGTGGTGATGCTCCCAGATGATTGTTGATGCTATTATCAGTGATTCCCTCTTGATCTGGTGAATTTTTGTTTGATCATGAGATAAATGACATGCATTCTCTAAATTTTAGCTACTTTTTATCATAGTAAACAATACGCCTTGCGGATTTGATTTTCTCAAATGGGATATTTTATCAACCTTTTTAGATTTTTTATATGAGAGTATTTTGATGGATTGATCCCATAGAGTTCAAAATTTTTGGGATTTGGTCATGGAAGATACCCATTGAGTGTACAAATTATCATGGGTAGAGAAATATTCCAAGAATTATACTTTAGCAATAACATTGCATGATGTCACTTTTGGAAGGATTTTATAGTTAGGGAGAGAGGTGAAATGAAAATCTCCATGTTCAGCCCATCCTTTATTATGTATATCAAATGGAGTGACAATAATCAACAGACGTAGAATGATCACAACATAATTAATTCACATTGATGATTCTCATACTACTTTCCAAATATTAGATGTTATATAACTGAAATGGTAGCCAATTCTATCAGTTAGAAAAATTATTCAATTTTTGTGAATTTATTTTCATATCCTTCATAAGGAAAGAACTTAAATTTTAAGTGGAGAAGATTCATCCATATATTTAGATGAGTATGATTTATATATTCCCCTTCCAATTTGTTTGTAATTTTATCTTGAGGGGTTCCTAGAGGCTAGAACATGACAAATATATTTTCTCCAGCCAATTTTTTCCTCATAATCAAAGTATTATCTTCATCTTCTATAAGAAATTCTTTCACTTGTTCTGACCAAAGTGGATAATTCCAAATTTCCTTTTTTTGTAAATAGCATTATTTATTTGAATCTTCTCTATTATAATGGAATATAAATACTTTGATGGTGGTTTAGAGAAGGAATTTTTCCTTGATTTTTTTTCCGGATGATAAAGAATATCACTTTTTCCATTCCATTCCATTCTATTATTTTTTTTTGAATTTTGTCAAAGAGATGAGGACCACAACATCCGCACGAAGAGGGGAGAGAAAAAGAGTGGAAGAATCAGACAATATAAAAGGAAAAGAAAAGGAAAAAAAAAACGAAAGCAGAGGCTACGGGGGCCTGAAGTAAATAAAGAATATCACTTTTTCAAAGAGAAGGAATTAGGTGTAGTAGACCTTATTTTTCATGGGCCTCATGATATGAGGTTTTTCTTATAGTTATTTTAGTAAGGAGAGGACCTACCTACCAAAATAAAATATCACCATCGGGAGGAAATTTATAAATAATACCATCATAGGGAAGATACCATTATGGATTACTATCTAGACATTGGGAGGGACCCTATGACATATTCCTAGAGGATGACCTTTAGGGCGGACAACGGAAAGGGGATGTCCTTCCTTATGTGGTAAATTATGATTCAAAGGAGGGATTACATGGTGATCATAATGAGAAAAGTTTCCATGATCAATCTTAGTATGTCCATGAATAGGACCTTCATGGTAAACACTTTAGGGAGGAAATGTAGACATGACAGTAGTCAAATTATAGAGAGCACCTCTGCAACAACTATTGTTTCCTTGATTTGAAAATGATTCAGAAGTATCTTGATCCGTCATTGAAAAATGTTTTACAACAACTAGAACACCAATATCAATAAGAGGAGAGATGCATTCCTACTTTTAAACTTCATATTTCTATTGGTGAGACTTATTCTTAGATGTTCTCAATCGGGTTTTGGCATTCATGTTGCGAAAAATGAGTTTAATATATAGGATCCTACCTAGGAAACACATGTTCTGTTTTTGGAATATTCCAATAAGTTTCTATGGTTTTGGTAGTAATGTGTGTCTACCATAAAGTTTCTATTAGTGTGGTACAAATATATTTAAATGAAATGAGAGTGTGTACCTGATCCCATTGTTCATTCTTCCTTTGGATGTGTTGAAAAAATTCCTCAATGGGAGATGGAATGTGTGTATTCTCTCAAATAACCCTCAAAATGTGTTGATGTGATACATAGGTGGTAGGGGTAGGGATATGCTTCTACCCTCAGACTACTTATACTACCATGATATTTTTATGGATTTTAAAATGTTTAAAAGCATGTAATCCTTCCCTTTGATTACATATTGGATGTAATGACGAGCTTCAGTATTTGGAAAATGAATTTTCACCCATTCCTTAGTCAGAGTGGAAATTTATATATGCTCATGTCCTCTAGTTTCCACTAGAATATACTAATGGGGTTTATGTATGGGGTGAGAGTTTATGTCTTCTCATTATTCATTGATGGAATATACTAACAAAATTATCTATATGCTACTATAATATACTAGAAGGATTGTTGGTTGAGGCCCATAATGCACTCTTGATCACTATTTACTACCAAATTATATCGAAAGGATTCCTTAGGAGAAATAGGGATGTAGGAATAATCCCTTTTATTTATAGTTTACTACCCTTGAATATATTTTCCAGGGATCATGTTTGAGTGAGTTAAGATGGAACCTTTTGGGTGTCATCCTCATTTGGATGTTGAGGAATTAGTGTCACTCAGTGTTGATAATAGTTATTATTGGAAGGATCCATCTGAGGCGGCTCTTGTGTTATGGCGAGGCCCCTATTGACCTTATTATCCACCTACCTAAGATAAGGGAGGTATTTACTACTATGTTTTGGGGAGGGGCTCCTAAAATTTCTTGAAATAGTGATTGACGTCGTTTTCTTCTTCACTACCACTCATTATTGGGTAAAAGATTAGTGGGGCATCATGTCATGGAGGACTTCACAAGTTAGCTAAAATATTAGGATATTAGGGTTTAGGTGAACTCTTAGATTATTTCATTCTACACCATGCTTTGAAGGCATTGGGTAGGTGAAAACATACTCTGATTTAGTGAGGACCCAACTGGTAATCCTTTCTGACATGTATGTCTATCACGGTTGAGTGGATTCCATTTTTTATTGAAGAGAGTTATGGTGTTGTGATTGATAAAAATGTAAAACCTATCAAAGAAGCATCACAAGTAAAAAAACATCAATGGATGATTATTTTCAAGGTTAATGGATCAATGTAATGTCTATTTTTGTTTGTGAGGAATATAAAAAACTAAATATTTTGACATGAGTGAAACCCAGTTACTTTGGTTAATGAATGTTTCACATTGAGTTAGATGTTATTTTTTTGACTTCAAGAACATGGAGTCATTCAAATAGGAATAATTGTTCAATTTTTTTTTAAATATTTTACAAAGGTATTTATTCATAGAACCAAAAACACCTAATAGACCATACATCTATGATAGAGGTGTTTCTACAGACATTATTTCCAAAGGTTTTTGGTCATTGAGGTTTGTCACCGATGATACATGGGAACTAAAATAGGTTAAGTGGATATGAGGCCATGCTCATCACACCCTATAAAGGGGGAATTATTTACTACTTTAGAACTCTTTATCTCGATTTAATTCATGTTCATGAATCCTTCCCAAACCCTAGTATGGGACTTATTACCCCATTCTAGCAATCAGTTATTAGCATGGGTCAACATGAACATACCCACATGTCAAAGTTATCTTATAATCATAAACATAAATATGTATCAGAGGTTCTACATTAATGGAACCATATAAATATATAATATGTTCTCCATATTGTATAATTATTACTTGATGATACCCGATTATAAGGAATTATTGTTTAAAACACATAGATTGTCACTCTAGAGTTTGTATCAATCTAGGAAAGTAGTAGGTGTTAATGATGTTGGGATCGATTATGTTAAATTGGATTCTTATATATCCTAGTAAAAGGAATTATAACCTATATAGTTTGGTTCCACATAATGGGAAACATTTTACCTTTTAAGGTCATGTGATATGGACTGATCTATATAGTTTAATGTTATGTGGTAAGGAAGACTACATAGAAGATATCAAGCAATGGTAGGTGTGGGGATTACACATGAGGAGCCCCTGATAGTTAGCCAAATATAGAATATGTACCTATGAGATTGGGTTTAACTCATAAGGAATATTCCCATATGAGGTTTACTCTTACTGGGGGAATGGTTAATGGGGATGATATGATAGGGCTTGGAAGGAGTAAAACAATTTTTTTGGTGGAATGAATTCATTAGGAATATAAACTAATAGAATTATTATCCACATGGAATATAGATCTGGTATAGATGGATAAGAGATTGATTATGATGGGTTTAAAAATCAAAGAGGCATCTTACAGATCCCACCAAAATAGGAATCAAAGCTCGCATAGTTCGATTGATTCAATTAAAGGTTATGTGACAAAACCATACCATGCTGTTTAATGTCATACGCTAAGGGAAATATCTTGCAGTTTTGTGTCATATGAATATGATTTTTTCCATATAGTTTAATCTGTTGTTTTAAGTACATCTATGTAATGGAAGGTGTGAAAAAAGATGATTGTGTGGGGCTTAGACATATGAAGCCGCCCTTTGAAATAATGTTCCATTGGAAATATATCCCTTTGAGAAGAATGTAATATGGTAAGGGATTATACCAAAAAAGGTGTCCTATGTGATTTATGTGTCGTGAAAATGGTGTGATCAACTCAGATATCTAAACCCACATGATTCATTCTCATTGGGAAAAATAATTTATAAGGGAGGATGGGATATATTACATGGGGTGGGACAATGGATTTGAATGGGGATTATACATATGAGGCTACCCTGAATGAATCTAATCCCTACCCACCAATGGATGAGGGGGGATATATGGAATCTAGAAGGAAAGTCTAGAGGCTTACAATAGTAGGGATTACCTTTTACATATTCCTTCTAATTTCTAAATCCATGGTTGGAGCTTACATATCAAATGGTTGGATGATATAATATTGGGATTTCTCCCATACCACATCACATTTTAGGAAGAAAGTAGAAAGTAAGTGTCACTACCCGATCTAAGAATATTACCACCACTACTCCAAGGTTTGGGACCTTTATTACTAAGGGGATACAAGATCACAGATATCCCAATAACCCCATTAGTTAGGGAGGAAAATTTGAGGATAAAAGTTTCCAAAGGGACGAATGATAAAATGGGGGGAATGTGATGTGCATGATACCTTGATCATTTGAATTTGGTGGTTGTGGTGGAGGCCATAATTTGATCTTCCTTGGTTTTTTTCATTGAAAAGAGAGGACCATTTGGATACTTTACGAAGGGTATAATATGAATTCAAATGCTACATGGGAGGAGTTTGTCTAGGATGGGGAGATAAATTACATAATTTGAACCCATATCACATAGAGGTCTTGCTATACAGAATGAGGGAAACAGAAATGGGGGATTTTCTAAAGTTATTCTTTCATAAAGGAGAATGCATTATTTGTGAATGATTACGAAGATTTATCATTATACAAAGGATTTATTTTTAGATAGGTTCCTTTTCAAAATAAATCATTTATAATGAGAATATATTCCTTTACAGTGATCTGATTACCTGTAATTTATGGTAAGATCAAATTCGCACGATTATGGATGAATTTGAGTTTCTTCTTCTCACTCACAATCTTTATCTTTTGTCTTTTTAACTCTATGTGTCCTTGTGTCTATCCATGAACCCCATTTTTATAATTAAATTGGTATTTATAGGTGGTGTTGATGAAACCACTTTATAGAAATGGGTAACCATATAGGACTTGATATGCTATGTGGGTGTCACATATGTCCACCTCACTCTGCCAATTTTTATTCAAATGGATGAAAATAACCACCTCTCTCCTTAAATGAAACTCATTTGTATAGGGTGGAAAATCACATCCTTTATGCTCAAATGAAATTCATTTATATAGTTATGGAGATAACCTCCTCACTTAAAAAAGAGAATTCATTTACAAAGGGAGGATTTTTCACCACTTTTCTCAATAAATGAAATTATTTTATGGAGGTCATTATACATAAAAAATCCCTTTTATCTATATATAAATAAAATGATTTCACATATCACTTTTTTTTCTTTCTGATGTATATAAGATTCTATTTATATTTCTATACTTTTCCAAAATCTTCCTTGATTTTAATCCAGTAGGCCTTCACTATTGGTCCAAAAACTATTACCAATACTTCTTGGATTATTTAAAATCTCATGGGCCCCAAAATATAAATATATTGAGAGGGGTATTTTTTTATGTTTAATATTGTTTTATTTTAAAATATATTTTTAAATATTCTTGTATTTCTACTCAAATTAATTAATTTTTGATCAATTTCAAAAAAGAGGACAATTTTGTAAATTCTTGTTTGGATTATGTAATTTTCAGAAAGGGAGAGTTTGTTAGTACATGTAGATTTTTATAATTTATATTGTTATTTTTTGTTTATTTTTTTTGGTTTTTTTATATTAAAAACACATCAAATGTTTTTTATTTTGTTGTATAATTTTAATTTATGACAAAATCAAAATTTTGAGGTGTAATTTTTATTTCTCTGATGGTTTGATATTTTTTTATAAAGGATTACATTATAACTATTTTCAAATTTTTTCCATGTTTTATTTCTCATGGTTAATTTACTTTCCACACACTTAATTACCACAATATCTTATCATCCATATTTGCATGTTCCCTTGACTTACCACATTATCACTTATTTTTATAGTAACTTCACCATTACATAGAAACTTAACTTTACACATGGTAGTTTGTTCGTGTGGTCATTTTAAAAGGAAAATTGTTTACTAATATGGTTTATATATTTGTTCATTTAGAATGTTCTTTTCTCATGTAGTTAATACATTTATTCACATGATCAGTGTTTTCCTATGCAGTTGATACATTTTTTATTTTTGTTGATATTGTGTATATTCGATTGATACATCATGATCGATTTTTAGTGTTGGTTGAATCTCACAGAAGATCCTTTTTTTTAATTTAGAAATTTGTATATTACTCTATTTTTTACATGTTGTAAAATTATCACATGATAAATATTTATAATAGTTATGTGAATTATTTTATTAACTTATAAAATTAATATTAATTACATAGAAACTATGTCAAGTGATTTTGAAAAGTTTTAAATAGTTTTAATATATATTTAAATTGTTTCTTCATCCATGCATAAACATACACCATAAAGTTTTAAATTTCAAATAAATTTATTTTGAGTGATTTATTAGTATTATTTGTTTATAAATTAATGGTTAGTGTTAAAAAAACACATTTAAAGTTTTTTATGGTATTTAATATCGTATTATTTAATTTAAATTACTATCACATATCTTCTTGTTCTAGAATGTATTTCAAAATTCAAATTTGAATTTTATAAAGGGAAATGAAGAAATTTTTATAATATTTCATTGACATATTTTATTGAGATATTTTGAATTTTTTAATTATTAATTAATATTTCTAAACCAATATTTAGCGTTTTAATATTAATTATTATTGTGGAATGCTAACACCCATCCCCCTTCTCTGATATTTGTTTAAAATATTATTTGAATTGTCTATCTAATTACTTGGGTAATGCTGGATTTATTCTTTAGTATTATTTTAAATGGACTTAGGATCATTTATTATGTGATGTGAAGTGATAATATACTACTATGATGTTTTTTCCTTTGATGAAAACTTTAAAACTATCATTTTCTGTGTGATACTGTGAATTTCCTTGTGTTCTTGTGTGGAAAAATTCTTATCTTTTGGACACACTCTCAAGGTGGGATTAATCTTTATTAAATACGAGTTCCTTGATGAGATGTACTAATACATTACTAAAGAACTAGTGGTTATGCTTCATCTATATTCATATAGTTACAATGTTGGGTTCTATTTTATTATATATTAATTATATCTATGTGACACCCTAAAATTTCATTTCCTTATTTATAATTTTGTAGTTAATTTCCCCTATGAGTTTGGAGGGTCTCAAGGAGGAAATTTTAGATTTTTGAATATTTTTTAGGGATGAATGGTCTTGATCATTGTTTGGGAAATAATTTAATAGAAACCATTCACTATATGTATTTTTGTACAGTGATGATTTCACGGTCACTTCACGGTTTGGAAAACCATGTGTCCTACTCAGTTTTGGGTATTTTTATCATTTCATGTTTTTTTATTTAGGGTCTCCTCTGTTGGATCACCCATAACATTTCCTATGACATAAGTGCCTCCCAAGGGAATCTCTTTCTTTTACAAGAATCTCTATAGTGTATTTGGAGTGATTTCTTTGTGGTCTCTTCCCTGAATCAAGATATTTAGGTCTCTCCATCCTTCTCTATGTTTTTGCGGTTTTCTACAATATTATCTAACCTTAGTGTTCATGGTTGAACAATTTTGATGTCTAGGGTTGTTATAAATTGTGGATTTTGGTCTCCAAGTGTTGTGATCCATATTAGGAGACCTATTTTGGTGGTTTCCAAAAAATGTGACATATTTTCATCTCTTGAGGTAGGTGTTTCCATTTCATTTCATTTTATAAATGAATTCTAGGGATGATTGAAGTTTTAAATTAGATTTTGGACAATAATAACGAAGTATATGATTTATAGTTTTCATTTGGAATAGTTTTTCATTATTTTTAATGTTTTTATATTATAAGTTTTTTTTTCTAAACCTCGGTTTTTTTTTCAATTTGATTTTAAATAGTATATTATGAATCCAGAGTGTTTAAAAAGAATACACTAATGGTTTTATATATAAAAAATGACCACTCATGATGTTTTGGGTCAAGTTTAATTTCTAGTGTGGGTAGTTACACTATTTTAAAGGCATTCCCTCATTTTTAAAGTTCTTTTCTTATTCTAAAGAGGTTTACTTGTTTAAAAATGGGTGTGTTAGTTTATAGATTTTTTAGTTATTTACTTGAATTCATTTAGGAATAATATTTTTTTTGTATATTCCCTTGGATTTAATAATATTTTTCAAAAATGGGTTTTAAAGGGTATTTTTATAGATGAAATTGTTTGTTTTAAATAAAAATCTTGTTTGGTATCTTGTGTGAAAGATGTGTTTTTTTGTAGATGTTTACACCCTAGTTGATCCCTATTATTACCCATTGTTTATGTTTATGTTCACATGATTAGTTAAATTAATTTTGATTAATAATTATGTGCTTGAGATGGGATATCATTATCAAAGAGGTGTGTTGGAGGTGGTAGTACTTTAACTTTTATATTATATTACATTTTTGATTTGTGATTGTCATGAGATTGATATTGTCTTGATAACGCCCCAACTTTGTTAGCTATTACATGATCCACCTTATACTACTAATTGGGAAGTCAAGCAATGTTGGAATTCATGGTTGAGAGTTACACATAGGATAGTGTCCCCTGGTTGAATTTTGTGACATAACTAGAATATTTTTCACTAATGAGACTAGTTGAGAGTGATTCAGGTGATGAGCTATGTGGCTATTAGCCTACTAGTACTTGGTTCCACCAATGAACATTTAGTACTTGTCCTGTTAGTCCTTACAGTGATGCACCATTATATATATCATATGTTATGTCTATTTGTTTTTTATTGAGATATGAGTTGATTTTATCTTTATTTGATCTTACATAGATGTATTAGTTATTTATGATTGAGCATTTTTGATGTATGTGTTTCCTTAAGATGTTATTGTTATCCCCTTATGACTTTTTGTGGAGTAATATTTTATTATACTTCCCATTTAATCATTAATAATATTTTTTTGAGTGTGTATGATGTTTTTAAAGGAAAAAAGGGGTAGTTATTTTTAAGGAACTAGACTTAGTTAAAATGCATTTGAAGTGATTTTAAACATATAAGTGGATTGTTTTTAAAAATAGATTCTTTAAATATGTTTTAATGTTAAATGGTTAGTTTTTAAAATTAAATTACATAGGTTAATCCCCTTTTAGGTGTTTTTATAGATGGTGTATTCTTATGAAGGGATATGAGGTTTTGTTTTTTTATTTCCATATCATGTAAAAACCTAATTTTATATCACTTTTCAAACAAGATTTTTTAAAAAATGAATGTAATAGACTGATAGTGGGATCCTATTTTCCTTTATATCACACCCTAGATACTTAAATTTGTGGGTATGTAGTCATCATGTTTTTCATATGTTCTAAAGTCTTTGATTATCGGTTGGGTTGGATATTACTATCCATTGGGGAAGTTGGTGTGGTTGAGTATGTTGGTGACTCAAAAGACGCATAGTGGTGGCAAGGTTTGTCTGTTAGTTTCATTTGGTTAGTTTGGGTCGTGTGGTGCATCAAACTCTACATACTCCTATATTTGTTTATATTGACTCCTTATTGGGGATTGAAAAATAGTTTTTTTTAAAATTTTTACTTTTAGGTGGGATTTTTTTGGAAAAAACATTATGTTATCTTCCTTCATTATGACATGTTTTGTTTATTTCATGTTTTGAATATACTTATTTTCTTTGGAATGGTTTTCAAATGCATATAGACCTTATAATAGGTTCCCCGTTTGAACCTATTGTGGATCCTAGATTTCTTAAGGGTGAAATCACCCCCCATCATCACTTGTGATGCCTTGGAACAAATTTCCATACTAGGGTTACCTAGATCACATCTCAGGAATTGTGATGTGATGGTCTAGGAGATGTGTTAGGTTAGCATGGTTAAATTCATTCAAAAATGGTATCAAAGATACATTTTTTGGGGTTGATTTTTTATCGGAGTTTGGATAACTAGATCTAAATTAGTGGGTATATAGGGGTTTCTGGATAGCTCTTCCTCCCTATATACCTTGAGTTTCCATGGGTGGTCATGATTTTTCTTTTTAATTTAGGATATATTGTTATTTATTTATAAGATATTTTTATGTAGCTTTTGGATACTCTATGTTATAAGAAGACCCTGATATATGCCTATAGAAAATATTTATCTTCATAGTGGAATTGGAGACAATACAAGGGTGAACAGTTAAGGTGTATAGTTTATAAAACCATGTGAAGGCTGTGGAAATCATTCTAGACTAGAACCAATGACACTCACACGGTTGGCGTATGGTTTGAAAAAGAGTGTGAACAAACCATGATAAATATAGAAAGTATGGTATTTTTCTAACCTTTAGTGCATTAAACTTCTTTTATGATTGGTGATACTTTTTTTGGTGATTAATTGAACCTTTTTTGGATTTTGAAGTTGTTTTATGAAATTATAAAGTAATATATTATGATTTCATAATAGGGATTATTTATAAAACCATATTTTGGTGTTTAAAGTTACTTTTATGATTTTTTTATCATTAGCAAGAATGATCCAACTGAATGAAATGGGTTTGTGGTTGTTATAGTTTTCAATAGAATACTTTTATCAGTTTTAAATATAGTGTAATTCATGAAATGGTTTTGACTTGTGTTAATTTCTAAAGAATGAATTATTTTATAAAAATTGATTATTTTTGTATGTGTAGTTCAATGGCGAAATTAGTTTACAATATGTTGGTTCCTTTTTATTGTCAGGTTTGAATAGTTTTAAGGTTTTTAAATATAACCTTAAAAGGGATTTTTATGAACCTGTATAGTGTTTTAAAATGGAAAGAAGGCATTATTTGTAACTTTTGAAATATGACTGCAAATTGTGATTATAATATTATTTCAGTTTACTTATGATTTTTTAGTATTTTTATTGATATTTGTGGTGAGTTGATTAAATGTTGTGTTTTGGTGATGTTTTATAATGTGAAACCCCAAAAGTAATAGATAAGTAAATAAGGAAATATCTATGATAGTTGTTATAGTGATCCAGATACTGTCTTCCGAGTTTTTGACTCTGCCCTGACTATCAATAGAGTGGTAACACAATGTTATTATCAGCTCCTGTATCATGTGTGATACCTTATAAATTGTCATCACTCGGTGTTTAGTGGTGATTAAGGATAAATGAAGGTGATGAAGTGGTTATTTATGTTTGAATAGATATAGGAGTTACTAAGAACTCTTATAACCTTAAGGGTGAGGTTTACCACTCCTTTATTTGATATATTGAGTCTCTATTAATATAATCTCACTATCCATGCCTAACCTATTGAGTTTTTTTCCATCAAGATATTTTTAGGATTCCTTCATTTGGTGGTTTTATATGAAGAAGTAAGAATTTATAAGGTGATGGAATTATTAGGTGTACATCATGATGATCAATTAATAAAGGACTATGTTAATTGTTTCATTAGACTTGCCACTTTTACTCCAGGTTTGGATATTGATGATTTGAATAAGGCTTGGTTCTTTATAAGATTCCTTTATCTTGATCTCAGATTAGTGGTGTCTTACACCAGTCTGAGTAACTTCGTGGAATTAATGTATAAGGTAATAATCAACCATTATTTTTCAAAAGGTTAATGTGTGAAAAATTCTTTTTTGACCATGTTTGGTGTTAGTAAAGGTTATCCATATATCAGAAATCTAATGCCAATAATGTGATTATAGTGTGGGTAGTCTAGTCATATTATGACCTCATATTATACAACTCTAAGGACCTATCATTGGTTCGATTATATCAACTATATTTAGGGGTTTTATAAGATAAATTAATTTAATAATAATCACATGACCATATTTTATCCGAGAAATAGTTTGGGGGGGGGGTGTTTCTCCCATTGCAGAGTCAAAATATATTTTGTGTCTTAGAGAGTGTCCTCATTTATATTCATATCTTTTTTTGGATTTTTTTAGTGTCATGTGTACACCCCATATATATTTTTTATAATATATGACAGATATTTTTCATTATAATTGTATCTTTTATGATGTTCATGTCATGTTTCCTTGTGATATTGGATATAGTTTTTCATAGTGTGGACCATGGTTTGATGTTTATTTATGGATAACATGGGGATGGTTTGGAGAAGTGATAGGTTAATGAGGATAATCTTTTAGTTTCTGGTTAGACTACAACAGATACTAGGATGAGAGTTTCTTTCAGGATCATTGATAGTGAGTGTTCTATGAGTTTTTCCCTGATTAACCATTTATATAGTCTTGCAATATGAATTTAGAACCAAAACATTCCATATTAAGGCATGTTCATATTGGGGTGTTATTTATTTTTTATGGAATGTGTTGTTTTGGTGATCTAGTATTGGGAACTTTATGGGTGTTTATCATGGATGTGTCCCTTATAGTGTTTGGAGATTATTGTTCATGGTTGATGGAATCTTGTTTCTTCCTCTAGAGGTAAGTGGAACCACATTTGTTTTGGAGTTGATTTCTTATTTTGTTGTGACTATCTATCATTTCACCATTTTAGATTAATTCGAAAAGGCAAGGACACATTTAGTTGGTCTCATATTGTTTTCCAATTTTATGGGAGTTACCTTCTTGGATTCTTTTAGTTAGGATATACCCTTGATTCAATGTTATTTGGAGGTTTACTGAGTATTGAAACGTTTTGGAATGATTATATTGGGGTGTGGGTCTCCCTTGAGTTTGGGGTGTCTTGAGGTGGAAATTTGATATTTTTGGAACTTTTCTAGGACTGTATGACTAAGAAAACTATTTCGGAATCCATGTTCTATATATAGTTTTGGATAGTGGAGATCGCATGATTACCACACAGTTTGATAAAACATGTGAATAAACTGTGAAAAATATTTAGTTTTGGGTATTGTTTTTAATTTCAAGTTGTTTTTATTTGGGAAATCCTATTTTAGATTCCCCATTTAGTTTCCTCCAACTTATGAATCTCTTAAGGGCCCTTATTTCTCTTTAAATCACCTTTATGGTGGATTTAGAGTGATTTCTTGGTGGTCTCATCCCTGGATCAAGAGCATTGTAATTATCCTTCTTTATTATAAGTTTCTTCCCTTTTTATTAATCTTTTCTGACCCAAGTGGCCATGGTTGGCTGATTTTTATCTATAGGGTTGTTCTAAATTATATATTTTTGTGTTTACGGTTTGCGATCCATATTAGGATACCAATTGAATGATTAAATATTTTTATAATTTAACATAAATTTTAATGTTCAAAATACCACAAAAATGTTAATTTATGGTTAATTGTCACATTTTTGGATTAAAAGAATAAATTGGGATGAATTGAAAAAATGGATTAAATATGGGATTTAAAATTTTTTTATTAATATTTTATATTTGTTCATATTGTCATAATTTTTAAGTTATTAATTCCTAGTAATTTTTAATTTGAGCATGAATTTTTAAACTTCATGGAAAATTACAAATTTTCCGTTTTGACTGTAGTCAAATTTTTTAATTCTAATTTTTTTAATATGATGACATTTTTGAAATTTTGTGGATGTATTTTATAAATTTTGGGATTAATTTGAAGACCATGATCTAGATCATGATTTTTTATAAAGATAATGGTCCCACAAGTGAACCATGGATTGGATTCATCAATCTTCACCTCACTTAAATGGCCAGGCCATAACTTCTTCATAAATGATCAAATTGGTCTAATATTTTAACATAATATAGAGGAATTAAAAAAACATTAAATTTACTTGTAGAATCCTTTAGTTAGGTATTTATGATGTTCAAATAGGCGCAAAAAAATATGGATATTCTTTGACTTGATTTTTGTCAACCGTCTAATTTGAAATATTTGGATCATTCCTCCCTTTCACTCTATAAATAGGGATAAGTATTGGGAATTGAATAGATTCATTTGAGGAGTTCATATTCAAATTTTTTGTAATTTAATTTTTTATTAACACTTTTATATTTTTATTCCTGTCCTATCATTTATTTCCACCATATTCTCACCATGATCTCTTATAATAATTATATTGAGTAGCTTACCCAATGAATATCATGGGGTTGTAATACAGTCTTTAACCCAAGCCTTTCACATTCACACTCAATGTTTTATATTTTCTTAGAGTTATTTCTAGGGGGATCTTATTGGAAAAGGAACCTTTGTGTCTCCAACTTCTACCTAAGGCTTAGAATTTTCTTCTAAATTATTCTCCCTCAATCGAGGAGGTTGATATGTAGTGTACTTGGTGATCATTGAGTGCATCTCATATTAACATCCTAACTAGAAGAGTATGATCACACATACAATGGATTTTGTTCATTAAGAAAATAATATTTTTTTTAGGAAATAATGGTTTTCATTTGATGATTTCCTATATGATTTCCTTTTTTCTCACTAATATAATTTTGTACAACTTTACATATTTATTTTAATATTTTTTATTCCCTAAAACAAAAAAAACTTTATTGCTTGAATAAATAGAAAATATGAAAAATATGATAAGTGAATTGAAATAATAAGGGAATGATATATGAAATATCATAAAGTGTGATAAACCTGATCAAATATTATGATATAATAGGAAAATGAATTATAAATTTTACATCACCCTATAATAGTTCTGTCATCTATTCTGATGGTTTCCATTGAAAGTGACATGCATTAATCTCTTGAGATAGGTGTTTCCGTTTCACTTCCTTTCATTAAAGAGTTCCATGGATTATTGAAGTTTTAAATGTTCTTTTTAACAATAATAATGAAGTATATGATATATATCTTATGTTGTTAATAGTTTTCCAGGATTTGTTAGGTTTCCCTATTTGATAAAAATGGGTGAATTTCATAGTTCAATGTCATGTTTATTTTTAATATATCCTTACACATCCTAAGTGTTTGATTAAATTCCATGGGTGGGTTTCTATAATAAAAATGATTATTCTTGATTTTTTAGGCCATGTTCAATTTCTAAAGTGGGGTGTTCCCTGATTTTAAAGGTGTTCCCTAATTTTAAAGGTCTTCCCTTGTTTTAAAGAAGATTACTTGTTTAAAAAGGGATTCTTTAGTGTATAATATTTATTAGTGATTTTATTATATTTATTTAAGAATCCTTTTTTTGGTGTAATGGGGTGTTACCCTGGATTTACAATATGTTTTCAGAAGTGGTTTTGAAATTTTATTCCCAAATATAAAATTCTTGGTTTTATAAAAATGTCTTATTGGGTATCTTGTGTGAAAAATAAGATTTATTGGTAGAATTTTTCACCCTATTTAAGCCCGATTATTACCCATTATTTATGCTTATTTTCATGTGAATTATTAAAAGAATTATTATTTATACTTATGTATTTTATATGAGGGATCATTATGGAAGGTTGTGTGTTGGAGGTGAAATTTAATTGATTGTTATGTTATATTTTCTTTGGGATTCGTTATTGTCATATGATTGACGTTGCGTTGATAGTGGCCCATATCCATTATCTACGATATGAGGAAGCCTAAAATACTAATAGGGAATTCAAGGGATGTTAGAATTTATTTTTGAGAGTCACACACTTTTTAGTGTCCTATAGTTGAATGTTGTAACCTGGATAAGGGATGTGTCACCAAGAAGAATAGTTAAGAGTGATTTGGGTTACTAGTTATGTCACCCATGATCTTCTGACAGTTGGTTCCACCTATGTAAATCAAGTAATGGTACCATTAGTCATTATGGTAGGCCTCATGATTTGTATCGTTTATTATTATGATTTTTTAATCAATATTTGGGTTTCTAATCTATTGATTTTAGCCTACTTTAATGTATTGGTTCTTTATAATTCATAATTTTTATTGTATTTATTACCTAATGACATTATTTTTATTCCCTTATGGATTTACAAGGCCTAATATTTTATCATTATTTCACTTTATTCCTTAATCATATTTGATAAACATTATTAATATTTTTAAAGGAAAAATGGGTTAATTGTTTTAAGTATCGAGAATTTAATAAAATTCATTTTATGTGATTTTAAACCATGAGGTGGCTTGTTTTTCAAAATATATGTTTTAAATGTGTTAGAAATGTTTTAATTGGTTGTTTTAAATATAAGGTTTCCAATGTTAAATGGTTGGTTTTTGAAATGAAATTACCTTAGTGAGGCCACTTTTATGGAATTTTTAATAAATGGTGTGTTCTTAAGAAAGAATATGAGGTACTATTTGTCTATTTTTATATCATGTAAATATAATGAAAACCCATTTTATTATCACTTATTTTTAAACTAGAATTCATTGTTTCTTTAAAAAAGGAATATATACACACAAGGAGATATCCTAATGGCCTTTGGATCTAACCCTAAATAATCATATCACTGGGTAAGTTGTATTCATATTTTCTATTGGTTCTCAAGTATTAGATTTCAAGTTGAATTGGATACCACTACCCATTGGGGAAGCTTGTGATATAGATTTTGTTTGTGAATTGAGAGTCACATGGTGGTGACAAGGATTATATCTTAGTTTCGTTTGACTGGTTTGGGTCATGTGGTGTATCAACCTCTTCAGCCTCCTTTTTTATCTTATTTCCTTATTGTTGATTTTAAAATCATTGTATAAAATTATTTCATATATGTGGAAAAAATGTTTTGGAAAATGATTTTGGATATATTCCTTGTTTATTTCATGTTTTTGTTGGTTTCTATTTTGAATCAAATTATATTATTTGGAATGGTTTTCTAATACATGAAGTCCCCTATTGGGTTATCAGTTGGACCCCATTATTGATATTTGTTTTCATTAGGGAGAAATAATTTCCATTCCATCACTTATTATTCCATGACACTAGTTTCTAGCCTTAAGTGATCATAAATGTTCCACTAAACCTATGAAATGATGGTCTTGGTGACATTTTAGGTCAGCACGAGTTAGTTTATTACATTTTATTTCTCTTATCTATTCTAACACAGTTTCGTTTAGGATTTTAAAAAAAATCATTCTCTTTTGAAGTTATGGATCCTATATTCTAAATTCATGTTCTTTAGGTTGTGATTCATAGATTCTAAAGTAAGAACAGGTTATATCTTGCTTAAAAATTATGTATTGTTACAGGTTATGAATCCTCATTAAAATTCATCTTTTTATATTTATTATACCTCCACTAGAAAAGGTAGTCTTTATTTGGCTCCATTCCCCTTAAAAAAATAGAAATTTCATAATGCATATCTCAAAGAGTAGATATGTCTAAGAGTTTAACAATTTTACATTGAACTAAAATATAATAAAAATTCATATGTTCACATTTTAATTTTATTCTTCTCATTATTAGTGCATGTGCATAATAATTATCTTTGGTAATATTTATTTAAATTTTAAACTTGTATATTCACCCCCTATATACCATTTTACTTCTTAATAAGAAAAAAACAGTGATGAGAATTTTTTCTATGGTTTGGTCGTATAACATTTACCCAATAAAGGGATTACATCCCTTTATATAGGATACCTTCATTAAATAAAGGGACCTTATAATCAGTTATCATCACACGGAAGCCTAAATACATAACAAAAACACATTTTATTGAAATTAAATAATTTTTTAATGTTTCAATGATTATGTCATGCATGTATATTGATAAATGAATCAACCCATTGATTCAAAATCGAGGTAAACCATATAAAATATGTAGAAGTGTACAGGTACTCAACATCCCATATCATAATCCTATCATATTCTATGATAGAGACATGACATACCTTATATAATGTTAGGATATCATAATCTATGATATGCATCACAAGAAAATCATAGGCTATGAAATAGAGGATATTCTGTAATAAAATATCCCTATTTTAGTGTATTATCATATTTTTATTCAATGTATCAATTAATAGATCCTATTTTTTCTATTATTTCATATACTATACTTTGATATTGTGCCATAAAATATAAAGAAAGATACATGTGATTGTTCTTGAAAAAAATTATGGGATTTCACAATTTTTTGTTAAATAAATAAGTAGAGAGTATGAGAATGTTTATTATGTGAGTGAGGTAACACGTCAAAATCCATCCTGAGGTATATGGATACACTTTTGTTTCATTCATGAGATTACACTATTGTTTTCTCTTTTATACAATGTTTTTTTATATAAATTAATTTAAAATATCATTAGATTTCATGAATAATAGTTCAAGTACATTGATATGATTAATGGTTTTAGTGAATTATTCTTATCTTGAATGGTTTATAAAATTAATTATCTATCTCTAATAGAGTAACATATATAATGGTAGTAGTTAGTTTTATGTTATTTATGATACTTAATATTTATTTTAATAATTATATTAAATAAGGGTCTCTTGTAATTACCAAATATTTAATTTATATTTTCATTTGAAAAGACACTATATCCAATAACATACACCATACACAACCTTGATCTTAAATGAACTCCAATATAATATTAATTAAATATTTTTTTTATAACCTACCTGTGGGGTTGATAGATATGAATAAGAATAAAATTATTATGAAATACATGTAAAAGGGTTTTATTGATAAAATAAAGAATCAATCATATATTTATTATTAATTGGTTGGAAATGAAGATAAAACCTTTTCATGGTAAAAAATATATTTTTCATAAAACTATTTTTATATGTGAAATGAATTTTATTCTTAAGAGATAAAATTAAATATTATTAATAAATAATTTTATGGAAATGCAAGGGGATACAACTGATTTTTATGTGAGTCATCAGGATGTTATATAGGGAATATCTGCACAACCTCATTTTGGGAAAGGATGCATGTAGCTAGTGGATTCTAATATTTCATCCCACATGATTATGGTTTCAAGAAAAATGAAGCTCCAAATCATGTTGGTTGTCACCAGGACATCCAAAAAATATTTAATTCCTCTAGAATATATGATAAGTGGGGAAACATTTTTGATGATAAAGGGGTGAGTGGAAGTACCCACTGAAGGCACCAGGTAGTGGAAATCATTCCTCTTAAAAATTCAATCCTAAATGGAAATTCAAAGGTGGTTAATAGTTTGGGTTTCATTTCTTCTCATTCGAAGAGAAGGCCACATAAGGACTACTCCAACCCACCATGGATTGTGTCAAACAAATATTATTCTAAGGTGTCAAAGTATGAAAAAGAATAAATTCTTAGGATCTTCAATCAAGGTTAGTCTCAATCTGAGTGGTAAACTACTGATAATTGTGAACATGAAAATGACATGTCTTATTAGGATCCTTAACTCTATTATCTCATAGATGAGTGAAAGTCCCTTTGTTTGACCCTGACCATATCCTTATGTAATTTTTTTATTTAATTATTAATAAATGGTCAGAATATTTGATTCTAGATGGAATTTTTTGTTATGATAGAAAAAATTAGGTTTATTAGGAAAATATTGAGAATAAAGTCATTTTTTTCTTCAAAAATATATTTTTTTAAAAACGGTTTTTATTGAATTTTGTGTGTGGATATTATAATTATTTTATAACAATTTTTAAATTTTATTTGAAAATTTTTATTTAATTTCTGTAATTTTCATTTCATAATTGGATAAGGATTATTTTTTTGAGATTTTTCATACATAGTTTATTTTTGGGTGAATGGTGAAAAATACTGATTTAAAAGAAATTGTCATTTTTATAAAATTAAAATGATATAAGAATAACTAAAATGCTTATTAAACCTTTTTTCTAAAGTAAATATATATTAAATAATTAATATAATTCATATAAAAATATAATTATGAACTTATAAAAATATTCTTAAAATAATTTTTTTATTCAAATAAAAGCTCTTTAGTTCTTCTCTCTTAATCAAGTATTTACACAATCCCTTTCAATTTTGGTATATTTTAAAAGAAAAATCTGCCTAATTGTATTTAAAATAATCCAAATAATCCTATTTTAGTGATCATTATACTTTATTTTTTTTATAAATTCATTTTTATGATTAAAAAATTATTTTTCTAAAAATATTTTTTGATGTGTTTTGAGAACTTATATTAAAAGTAATTTCTGCCACTTATAGTATTTGAATAATGTAAAACTAATTCCTTATTTGTAATAATAAGAATTAATATTATGTAATAATATCAAATTAATTTTTTGGTTATAATGAATAGTAACCATGGTGAATATTTATCACATCGGTTGAGGGTAAAATGAGTTAAAGGGGTTAAAAATGAAGGTATAATTCTTCCGGATAACACAAAATAAATTATTAAAAATAATTGGTTTGTTTTATTTCGACCATAATCTCATCTTATTAAAATATATGACAATTTTATCCATTTTCATATGAAAACGACTTTATATTATTAAAATATTTTATGTAATTCCATGTGTGTTCATCTCCTCAGTTATAAAAGGGAACCTCTTCTCCTCACTTATACACAAAATTTGAGCCCTATAAATCTGTAAACACATAATATAAAACCATCCTAGGTTCTTTATATTTATTACATATCTATTGGTATTACCTTAATATAATCCTAAGAAGGCTCGAGATGTAAGTCAAATGAGGTCTCTCAAAGAATAGGTAATCGTCTTATCCAACTCTTTCAAAGTTTATCTATACTTATAGATCCTAAAGATCTATTATATCCATAATAAAATAAATAATATAGTATAAAAAATATGATAAGATTTTATTTTGATTTTTATACTACCATTTTCCACCTGCATTCTATCTTATGGAAAAAGCATCGCTTGGTTGTACATATGACCTACTATCTCAACATAACAGTGTAATTATTTTTTCTTCACTTCTTTACATGGATGGTCATAGATGTGTAATTAATGAATATATATGATATTTATAAAATATTTATGATTCAATTAATATAATATATTATCCACATTTTTACCCTTCCATTTATTGGAAAATGATAATGTCACTCGTGCGTATCTGCGGACTACCACCTCCACAAAGCGGTGTGATTCATTCTTCTATCACTAGTATGAATGGATGTTTCTAAAATTGTATAAAATTAATAAAAATTATATTCATTAAATTAAAAAAATTATATACATTGTGGATTGATTACATAATTGTTTTAACCATGAACAATATACCTAAGTAATGTTGGAGAAATTAACCGAACAACATGAAGTGGTTGATGTAAGAAAGAACTATTCAATGAATGAATTTTAAATTATTATAAAAGTTACCCAAAAAATGTAATATAGATAAAAAACTGTTATTAATAAATTACTTAATATATTTAAATTCATTATAAGGGGGGATCAAACTTGCACTACTAAGTGATGACCCAAGGAAAGGGTAATTTTGTCCAATTTTCACATTAATTAAACATGTTTAAATTATAAACCTAATTTAATTTATATGGTGTATATACTACCAATTTTAAATATTATATCATGAATTAAAATTTATACATGGTATTTAAATCTTTAATTAATGTATAATTTTCAAGGTATTTGGATTCAAATGTTATTAAATCAACAAGGGATTTCTGTTACAATCTCATTTTATTTCAAGATTGTTTATGTTCAGATTTACTTTTTGAAAATTCTATGATACTATTATCATAGAACCCATTTTTTTTTCTTATAATTTGGTTATTTTTGTTGTTTTTTTGTTTATTTTATATTTAATCTCTTTTTGGATCAAATCCCCTAGTGAGTTACAAGTTAGGGACTTTCTTTAAAAGAAATTCATATTTTAATGTTTTCCTTCCAAAATATTTCTCTTCCATATCGAGGTTTTTTTTAATATTTTCAAAAATTTTAGTCCATAAATTTAAATAATTTTTTGAATCTATTTAAAAAAATATTTTAATATTTTTATTTTTTTTAAAATCAATATTCTTATAGTTTTTTAAATGAGATATGTTTTTTTATTTTTTTTACCAAAATGTATACAGATTTTTTATTTTAACATTTAATGCCTGAAAATAATTTCCACCATCAAGACTGTTATATACTTTGAAACCCATGTTACAAGTTTCTACGGTAATTTTCAAAGAAAATATTTTCCTCCATTTTTTAATATTTTTATTTAAAATGATATCTAATGAAAGGGGTATTTTTTTCTTAAAGGAATGAAAATAATTATGAAAATTTATATACCAAAAGATACAAGGATTTTAATTTTATTTTTTCATACATTTTTTTATAAAGGTTTGGTTTTTATAAAAAACCTTCATTTCTTATGAATTTACGATCTTATATCATAATTTACTAATAATATATTATACGTTATTTTGAAACCATTCACTTTCTTGTGATCATGTTCACTATCACTTTATATTATTCATTACACATCATTTTTCTCATTCATGTCCATATTTTCAGTATCATATTTGGATTCAATATCATTTATATTACTTAGATGATGTATGAACCATATATCATTTATATGTACAATGTTATTTGAAGGAATTTTTTTAAGAAAGTTATTACATTTTCTAATTAAATATTCGTTATTCTTGATTCAATGGGGATAATTATTGATTTATAATGTATTTTTAGAATTAATTATGCTGATCATTCAATATATATGAGGAATTAAATGGATGTTCAACTAAAATTTGGTTCCTTGTTATATATAGACCATAGATTAATTAATAGGTCTGATGAAATAAAATAACATGCATGCCATACTATATGGTTTTCTATATCACACCTAACCATTTATTAATAATGATGTCTAGTTTGAGGCCTTGATAGTAAGATTCATGATAAATTGGATGAAGCCTTGATTAAAATACAATGAATGTATTGATTTATGCATTTCCTTTATTGAGAATTCATTTTCCCTTAACCACATGATTTTTATATTGATATTATCCATGGATGTTCATTCAACTAATGTTATTGGTTGAACATCATATGTTTTGATTATCTATTCTTCTATGTTTATTATGCCTTATTTACTCATGAAATATTCTACTGTACATAAACCTTAATGAGCATTGAGATTACCCATTATTTGTATTACTATCCCCAATATATGAATAAGGATATTTTGAGTGATTTAAAGGATGTAAGAATGTTTCTCATGATATGTTTTTATATCTCCAATGTAATATGGGAATAATTTATGTATCAAGTTTACAAATAATGTTAAAATGATCGATCCAACATTGCGAGATCCTTTTTATTTTATACTAATTTATTAAATTGAAAACCGTCTCTGGATTATTGGATTCAGGGTTTAGAGTTTGTATTATAATAAGTTTAATAGAAACCATGGTAACAAGATTTTATATAAATATAGTTAATATGAGAATTATGATAATCCCTTAGGGTATTTGAGAACTCTTACCATTATAGAGATTTTTATTTTATGGCTATATATTCATTAAGATTATGACTTGAATTAGTGTGTTATATTGTATAAATATGGAGCCTAGTGGAAGAAAGTGAATCAACACCCACTGTAAATATAGGGATTTATATGCTAAAAAAGCCAATACAACTGATGTTAGAGTTGAGAAAATCGTGGACATATTATAGAAATTGAATCAGTTTATGATTAATATCCTTTCCCATATATTGAAACCAAAAAATATATAATATGGAGTTAAAGATATTATGACTATTAATAACTAACTCTTTTTAGTTAAGACAAACAATATGAAACTAAGTGAATTTCATAATAATAAAAGAAAAGTGGAGTTTGATGATTGTTCATGTGATAATGACTAAAGAAGTAAAAATATTAAAAATCTCATATGTCAAGAATTTTTTAAGAAACACTTAGGTAAATTATTAAAGGGAAATAGAGTTTGTTATAATTATGGTGAAAAAATCCATCATGCTCAAAACTAAAAAGGTAATAAAGAGTATATTAATTTTTAATTCATTAAATATAAGAAGATAATGCTTTATAAAAACCAATGTACCAAGCATCAAGGATTACCATGCTAATTATTTTTTTGGTATTTATTAATAATATCCTGATATATGCTAAGAGTTTTGAAGAACATGAGTATCAATTGAGATCATTATTGAAAATTTTAGAGTAAATAGAGTTAGATGATAAATTTAGAAAGTGTGAATGTTTATTTAAGGTTTTTTATTTTGTTTTAAATATTTTCTCTATGGATAGGATATCTATTGATCTTTCAATATCAAAAGACAATCAAATAATAGCATCATGGATGAATCTAACCTTTAAGTATTTTAATTCAGGGTAATTATGGTTAAAGTTCAGAATATATGATTATGATGTGGTGGTATTTATCAATAGTAATTTAGTATGAGGATTATGAGAAACCATCAAAGGATTGTTCTAATGATATTTTTTTGCATAGAAAATTTAGAAAATGTGAATTTTGGAAGCATATTTTGAATGGTATCAATCACCCTAAAAAGTGTTTTTTATGAAAATGTGATATTTTTAAAGATTAAATTTCATGAATGTTTATTCATATTGGTTATTATTTTGTCTTGTTCTAAGTATTTCTACTTTATATAGGGGGAAAAAATTTCATCATTTTATAGATCTTATAGTCAATTAAATGTTGATTTTAGTGATTTAAGCATGAAAAAATCATCATTATCATGATGATACACATCAATAGATGAAAATATTCTTATAGAATGAGAAGAAATCAAGTAAGTAAATTTTATCATATTTTTCCATTCCAATGGTAAAGGAATTTATAAGACTTAAATAAATTAAGATAAATCTATCAAGTCTTATAAGGAAAGTAACACTCAGATATCTATGTACCTATTCAAAAAATCATTTGAAAGTATAATCCTTATAGTGGTGAATGCATAATATGCTTCCTGGTCATAAACTAGTAATTGAAGTTCATTATAAAATACATAAATTATTTTATTAATATGTTATGATAAATTCAGTTTTGAAAAGAAGAATTACAATTTTAGGGATGAAATTTCTATAAGGATGTGAGAATGTAATACCCCAATATTTTGGTTTATGTTTTATTTTTAAATAATATTATGTTTGATAGTGTACACCATACAAAACCTCGAGCTTATAGGAATCATGAATTTATGTTTTTAAAATATGATTGTTATAATCTTGTATTTGGGTTGGAAGGTATGAATATGAATAACCAAATTATGAAATATATATAGAAATTTTTTAGTTAGTAAAATTAATAATAAATCATACATTAATTATTAATTGATTGGAAAATGAAGATAAAATCATTTGAAGGAAAAATAGATTTTTTTTCATAAAACTATTTTCATGTTTGTAATGTATTTTGATTTTAATAGATAAAATTAATTACAAATTACAAATTATTATAATAAAATAATTATATTATATAACAAATTTAATTAGTTAATATTCATTTAATTATCGTTATTGGGAAAGTAATGCAAATAAATTTTTTTATAACTCAAACATACATTATATTCAAAATGGGGTTTATTAAAATTTTCATTAATATTAGAATTATTATATCAATTTTTATAAATTTTATTTTAAAAAATTGATATCATTTTTGAAATTATCATGTAGTAATATTATAAGGATTAATTTTGGATATTTTGTAGAAATAGTTGTTTTTTCAGTGAATAGTAATAAATACAGATTTCACAAAAAATTGGTTCTTTTATGAAATTATAATTATATATGAATAAATTTAATATTTATTATTTTTTTAGGAAAAAATATATTTATTATGTAATATAAATCATATAAAATTATAATTCTGACCTTTTAAATATGTGATTAACATTTTGTAAACCTAAGTAATGTTTTTGTTCGAATTAAAGCCATTTTTAGTTATTATCACTTAATAAAGTATTTACGAAGAAATGTTTAGTGGTGCTTTAGTTTTAAAGAAAAATAATTCCTATTTTATTTTAAATAATCATATTAATTCTATTTTAATCAACATTAAACTTTATTTTATTGTTAAATCATTTTTATGCTAAAAACAAGATTTTTTCTAAAAAAGGGCTTTGTTCTATTTTATGAACTTATACTAAAAGTAATTTATACCACTTCTAGTAGTTGTTTCATATAAAATTAATTCAATATTAGGAATCATAATAATTAATATTAGGTAATAATTTCAACTTAATTTTTGATCCTAATGAATAGTATCTATGTAAATATTTATCAGCATAGTTAAAGTTAAAATGTGTTAAGAGGGTTAAAATATATATTTAAGGATTAAAGATAAAAAATACACTTTATTAAACCTAATTTGTTGGTTTTCTATCATCCTAAATAATATAAACTTCAAATTTATGATAACTTTTCATCGCTTTCACAAGAAGATGACTTTATATTATTTAAATCTTTTATAAAATTCCATGTGGGTCCCTCCACTCACTTATAAAAGGCCATATATTATCCTCCTTTAATAAAAAATTTGATCCCTTAATCTCAAAAAAAAACCATCCAAAAAACCATCCTAGATTCATCCTATTCATTCTTGAGATTTTGGTATTACCCTAAGACCATCCTAAAAATGATAAAGGTGTATGCCAAAGGAGGTCTTTGAAAGAAGAGGTAATTGTCTAACCCGAATCTTTGAAAATTTATTTCTTAATCAACATAATATAAATTAATTGTATCCATACTAAAATAATTATTCCAATGTAAAAAAATAAACAGATATGTTATTATTATTATGGTATCATCTACCTTTTTACCATTCCATCCATTGGAAGATGACAACATTGCTTGAGCATATGAGTGGACTATCACATCAATATAGTAGTATGTTTCGTTATTATATCAACAAATTTTTTGGATGATTATAAAATTTTATATAATGAATAAAAGATATATTCATATAATTAAAAAAAAATTACTTAAAGGATCCATTTAATTACCCTTTAAACCATGAACAATATATTGAAGTAATATTGAATAAATTAATAGAACAACATTAAGTGGTCGATGTATGTAATAAATATTCAATGGATGGATTAAAGATTATTATAAAAGAAACAGAGAAAGTGGAATTTATTTTAAAAATTTTCTTAATAAAGTATTTAATAAATTTAAATTCATTATATAGGAGGATCAAACACACATGACTATGTCGGGACCCGAGGTAAGGGTAATTTTGTTTCATTTCTAGTTTTATGAAACATTCTTATATTATGAACCTAATTTCAATTTTATGGTGTATATATTTCTATTTTAAATATTATATCATGAATTCCTATCTATTGATGGTATTTAAAAGTTTAATTTATGTTTAATCTTTTTAGGGGTTTAGATTCAAAATTTATAAAAATACATAAGGGATTTCTATTATAATCACATTTTCTTTCAGTATTATTTATGTTCAGATTTACATTTGAAAAATTATATTATCATAATATCTAAAAAACCCATCTATTTTATTCAAATACGATATTGTTTTGGCATTTTTTGGTTTATTTATCATTTATTCTCTAGATGGATCAAGATTTTCCCAGTCAATTACAAACAAGGGACTTCATTTTAATAAAATTCATATTTTAAAGTTTTTCTTCCATATTTTTTCTCTTACATGTCAAATTTGTTTTAAATTTTTAAAATAATATTCCTATTTAATAAAAAATTATTATTTGATTTCATTTTAAAACATTTATGAATTTATTTTAAATTTTAAAAAATTAACATTTTTTTCCAGAAAAGTTATTTTTGATTTTTTTTACAAAAAATTTGAATAGAATATTTGTTTTAATGTTTATCACACAAATGAAATTTCCTAGAATATTTACCATTCACTAATTTTAAACATATTTCACAATTTTCTTTATATATTTAAAAAAACTATTTTTCCCAATATTTTATGATTTTTATTTAAAATGACATCAAAGGAAAATTTTATTATTTTCTTGAAGGTATGATTTTTTTGGAAGTGTTTTGTAACTCTAATCTTAAAAAAAGTTATTCTGAAGTTATTTTTAGTACTTTGATTATATTTTATATTCTAAAGTCTTTGTTTTATTATATATCCATCATTTATGATGAATCAATGGTCTTCTATCATCCTTTACTAATAATGTATTATACCTTATTTTGAGATCATTCACTTTCATGTGATCATCTTCTATATCACTCTCTATTACTAATTGGATATTATTTTTCAATTTTATGTATATATCTTCAATATCATGGATAAATTAAGTATCAATTATTTGAAATTTTATGATGACTCAATCATATAGCATTAATTTATTTGGTATCAGTTTAATGTAGTTTAATAAGAATGGTGTTTCATTGACTAGGAAAATATTCCATATTAGTGATTCAATATGGATAATTTTTGAATTATATGGAATCTTTGAAATTAATTAAATTGATTATTCAATATATACGAGGAATGCATTGGATGTGTAAGATATGGATGGGGACCAATAATAGATATCCCCCTGATGCATTGACATGTTTCATGAGACAAAAATAAGACAAGCTATATTAGATGGTTATCTAGTTTACACCTACCCATTTATTAAGAATGATGTCTTTATTGAGGCCTTGATAGTAAGATTCATGATTACATGGCTGAGACATTGATGGAAATACCATGAATTTTAGAATGTATTCATTTCTATTATTTATAATTTATATTCCTTTATCTATATGATTAGTATGTTGATATTAAAAATGGATTATCATTGAAATAATGTTGTTTATTAAATGGAATATGTTTTTATCAACTTCTCCATATTGATTATGCCTTATTTAGTCCGGATAGATTCCACTGTATGTAACCCTCACTAGGAATCTGAGCTCACCCTTTATTTTTTCTCCTTTCCCCATGATATGAAGAAGGATATTTTGAATGATTTCTAGGATGTACTAATTCTTCTTATGCCATGTTTTTTTATTTATAATGTAATATGGGAATCATGTAAATATATATCTTTCTAAGACTGCTTAAATGACCAACCTTCTGTGGTGAGATATCTTGTATCTTGTACCGATGTAATAAAGTAAACACCTACTCAAGGTTATTGGAGTTGGGTTGTTACATATATTACTTTTGGATTGGGATTAAATTGGGATAAATTATAAAAACACACCTGTTTAGTTTTCATTGGACCATTTAATAAGGGTAGGATAATATATATGTGGATTTTTGAGCTAGTGTTAATTATTATGGAGTGTGGTTGGGGGGAGTAATGAAAGGGGAACATGATTCTCCTAGAATATGTGATATTCTCACACTCCTTTTTCAATATATAAAAGTCATAATTTACCCATGATTTTCAACTCATGCATTGGGTTTAACCACTAATCATTTATTTGGCTTCATTATCTATGAGGAAAAATATGTTTATCCCATATGAGCAAGTCACTCATGGAGTGGGTCAATTTTGGACTTATTTTTTGATGTTATTTGATGGGTCATTGGATTATTGAAATTTTTATAATTTGTTTTCATAATTAAAACCACTTATTGGAAGGTTATGTTATTTTTATAATATAATATATTAATATAGTTTGTTATGTGTGTTGAAATTATATTAAATAGTTTTATTTATATATATATATATTCTGGTAATATAGACTATATATATTTTGGTTCTGAAATATATTTTTGGAAAATTTTTGGTTCTGAAATATATTTTTGGAAAATTTAGTTTATGTTATTTGAATCACTATAATATATTTCTTGAAGTTACAAAATTTGTTATACAGAATTTTAGCTCATATGTTTTGCATTATATAGTGTATATTATTTAATTAAAAATTAATATTTTCTATGAATATAATATTAATATTCAATTCTATAGAACAAACTTTTATCTATGCTAAATTTTTTTTAATGTTGTGAGAAACCTTAAAATCCAAGAACTTTTATAAATGAAAAAAATCCCACATTAAATCCTCCTTTATCAACATTAAAAAATAATAGAGAAAGGACACCTTTATTAGTGTGTTTTTAGAACTAATAAAGAAGAATTTATCTATATTAACTTTAGTGATGATAAAATGGCACTTTATCACGGTTAGAATTAACATTGATAAAAACTCGCACTAGATGCTATAGAACACTTATAGCTACATGTGAAACACTTTTCAATAACAAATAAAAAATATTTTTTAAAAAATAAAAATAAATTTCAGTATAAAGATTACATTATACATAGAGAAAAATTTAAATTTACATTGAACCAATATTATAATAAAAATATTAAATTCAATAATTTAAGTATATTACAATTATATTGATGTAAAGTTCAATTAAAAAAATAATTACAACTAATATAAAAACAAAACTCCCATAGTAATTCTTATCTAATGATCATCCCAACCTCATAAAAAAGAACATTGAACCTTTAACAAAATAATTTTTATTTTAATAATAATATATAAATAAATAAAAACAAATTATAGTTAAAATATTATATAGTCCATTATAACCTTAAATTGAAATGATATGTGGTCACTTTCTATAAGTCACAAATGAAAAATGAGTTACTGTTCTAAAATATCATGAACATGTGAGAATATTTTCTCAATTTTGAGCATGTGATACTCATTTTATACTAAAAGGTCACTTTTAAATGGAAACATTCCATTTTATTCATATATTACACACCATGTGTCATATTGATGTGAGGTAAATCTTCATATGTCATAATTGAATCACAGATCGTTGTTATAATATATCAAGAAAATCATATAATGTTTTCTTAGTTTTGACTATGTGATTCACCATGGGAGCTAAAATGTTAATTTTATACTAAAAAAATTGAATTTAATAATATATATCACACTATTTTTCAGATTGATGTGTGTTTCATTCATAAACATTACATATAACTTACAGATCAATGTTCTATATTCTAAATAAAATTTGAGAATTTTTCTTGGTTTTAAGTATGTGATACACATTTTGAAGTAAAATGTCAATTTTAAAATAAAAAATTACTTTCAATCATACCAATCATACAATGTTTCATTTTTATGTTTTATTAATTCCCACATGCCACAAATAAATCATGTATTTGTTTCCAGAAGTATGAATACAATTTGAGTACATTTTATTTTTTTTATGTTTGTGATGTGTGTTTTTTCATGAAATCAGTTACTATATGTCACAAATAAGTTAGGGATTATTTTTCTTAAGTACCAAGGAAAAATAACAAGATTTCATGGTTTTGAGTGTGTAATTCCGATTTAGTAAAAAATGTCACTTTTAAACTAAACACATATATTTTCACTCATAAAAGACATACCATGCGTTAAATTGATAGAGGGATAAATCCTATTTGTCACAAATAGATAATGAATCGTTTTTAAAATGAACAATAAAATACGAGAACATTTTATTTGTTTTGGGAATGTGTAAAGTGTTTTTGACTAAAATGCCACTTTTAAAAAGAAAACATACACTTCATGTCAATCTACCGACACATTGTGTCAGATTAATGTGCAATTAATTCCTACACATCACAAATGAATCATAGATCATTATACAAAAGTAAAAAAGACAATATTACCATGTTTTCTCATTTTTCACTATGTGACACACATTGTGAGAAATAATGTTACTTTTATACTACAAATGATAACTTTGAGTAACAAATTTCCGATCATGTGTTAGAATGATGTGTGATTTATTGATATACATGAAATGAATCACGAATCATTTTATTAAATTATCAATACAGTTCGACCTTGTTTTCATTGTTTTGAATATGTGACACTTATTATGAACAAAAATGCTACTTTTATACTAATAACGTGTACTTTGAGACATACTAACTACCCCGCATGTCAATTTGGAGTACCGTTAATTCCTACACCTGAAAAATGAATCAATGATCCTTTTCTTAATTTATTAATACAATAAAAGTGTTTTTGCCTAGTTTTGAGTATGTGACATGTGTTTCGAACTAGAATGAAAATTTTTAATGAAAAGACGCACTTTCAGTCATACTGACCACATCATGTGTCATAATGACGTGAGGTTGATTTCTATACATTAAAATTTAATTATGTATTATTTTTTATAAAGTATCAATATAATCCAAGAATATTTTATTGGTTTTGAGTATACGGAATGTATTTTGACCTAAAATTACCCTTTTAAATAGAATAACTAATTTTTAGTAATATTAGATACACAATGTATCAGATTTAAGTGTGGTGAATTCCTACATGTAAAAAAATAAATCATTGAACATTTTTCTAGAATTTAAAAATTACAAGAGTGTGTTTTCTTAGTTTTGATTATCCAACAAACATTTTTAACTAAAATGTCATTTTTAATGAAAACATGCCCTTTTGGTCATACCAACCACATCATGTTTCATATTAACTCAAGGTTAATTACAATAAGTAAAAAATGAATCAAAAATAATTTGATCAAATTATCAAGATAATTTGATCACATTTTCTATGTTTTGAGTAAGCAATGCATATTTTAGACTATAATTTCACTTCTAAACTAAAAGCATTCCCTTTTAGTGATTCTGACAACACCATGTGTAAAATGGTTGTATGATTGATTCATACACATAACAAATTAATCTAGTATCATTATTCTAATGTATCAAGTAAATATGAGTTTTTTTTATTAGTTTTGAATACGTGACATACATTTTGTGAAAAAATGATACTTTTATACAAGAAATAAGAACTTTGATACATAAAGATCACACCACATATCAGATTGATGTGAGACTGGTTCTTATTTATCAAAAAGGAATAAAATATGTTTTTACTATATTATCAAACACCATACGAGATTATTTTCTCAATTTTGACTATGTGACATGCATTGTGAGCTCAAATATTTCTTTTATACTGAAAACACATACTTTGAGTCATACTTGACACACCATGTGTCAGGTTTATAATGAGTTGATTCCAAAATTTAATAAAATAATAAATATTGATTTACTAATTTATTAAGAATATTTCATAATTTTTTCTCTAATTTGACCTTTTAACATTCATTATGAGTAAAAATTTTACTTTTACACTAAAAACAGACACTTTGAGTCATACCCCCAATAATGTGTGTCATATTGATGTGCAATTAAATAAAACACATGAAAAATGAATCATGAATCATTATCCTAAATTATCAATGCAATTAGAGCACAATTTCTCAATTTTGAAAATAAAATATCCATTCTAAACTAAAATATCAATTTTTAATGAAAACACACATTTTTATTAATATCAACCACACTATGTATAAAATTAAAATAAGGTTAATTTCTAAGGGTAAAAAACTAATCATTAATAATTTTTGTAATGTATTAAGGAAATAAGAGCATGTTCAATCATTTTTGAGTATGTGACGCATGTTGTAAACTAAAATGTTACTTTAAAGGGAATGTCTATCCTTAAATAGCATAGGCAAATTGAAAAGGGAGTATTAATTTTCTTATATATGTACCAAAAAATGGAGTTGGTAACAATTTTATACAAATGATAGTTACATACCAAAATCACCCACTATAGTAAATTCTATAATTGTATTTTCTATCGATAAAACACAAAATTATCTCAGTTGATTGATATTAAAAGGGGTTGGAACCAAAAGAGAATGAATTTCATCACTACTGAAAATAAAAAAACAATTTTAGAAGAAATAGGTCCATTGAGAGTACATTAATCTGTACATGAGTGCATCATCCTTTTTGAATCCTTTATTTAGAATTTATGTGTAAAATCATTTACCCTTCAGGCACCCACTTCACATCAACTCATGAATTGAGATTCTAAAAGGGAAATAATTTTATCCATCAAGATACAATTATTATTGATGTGGAACTATTTCTATATTTAAAAAATCAATAAATGAGTGTAGTCTTAGATAAACAATAGATAAATTAACTCTTCATGATCTATGTGAATGAAAATTAAAATAAAAAATATGATAAGAAATGTGATAAGAAATCAACTTTTCATGATGCCTATAAATATTATGATACCATGTTAGCTATCCACTCATTTCTAAACCAATATACTTACTCATTGGAATATTTGAACTTTCATAGGTCCTGGTATTATTGAAAAAATATAGATAATAAATTATTAATAATTATTTTAAATGAAATCTTAATTACCTTAGAAAATACCTATTCATGGACATATTTTGTTGATAGAATACATCATTTTTCATAAAATTACAAATGTAATAACCATAATCATCATCATTATTTTATTTCAAAAATTGTATAATCTTTAATAAAAATAAATAATCTTTTTTGATGTATTTTTTTATAGTAAAATCATGTTATATATACCAAAATAATTATCCATTTAATGTATTGAATAGGATTCTTATGCACATTCATTGTTCTCATACCATAATTTTGATGATAAGTAAAAACATCTACATCATAAAAAGTTATTATTAAAAAACATAAAAATAATTTTTTTTATTTTTAAAGTGCCAAATATAGTAAAAATTTATAAAGGACATCATGAAGTGCTGCTTTTTAGGAATATGGATCCAAAAATAATTATCTAGAGTATCCAAATATATTACAAAGAGAATTAGATTATTCATAAATAAATTAAAAGGAATAAGTAATGATAAAAAAAGAAAATATTTTTTATATTTTTACCCTTTGATTGTTGGTATTAAGAATAACCTGTTGTATGTTATCTTATGTTCAAGTATTTCAGTTTTAAACATAGTTTTTTTAAATTTCTTATTATCCCTTTGAAAATTATTGTGTAGAAGTGATGTGAAGACTAATGAGTCTAAATTTCTATTCATATGTTTTTTAAATTCACACAGTAGTGATATATACACCTATAGAAAATATGAATAGTATTTAACCCTAATTAACACAGTAGATCATTTATTGGAAAAAATATTACGAAAATATACCCCATGTATACATTCATAACTCAGGAACCTAGTTAGTCATACTTTATAATTTCATTTACACTATAAAAATCAATCATTTATGGATTTTCCT
Organism: Viscum album; assembly: GCA_963277665.1. NCBI lineage: Eukaryota > Viridiplantae > Streptophyta > Magnoliopsida > Santalales > Viscaceae > Viscum > Viscum album. The sequence goes on along the minus strand of OY728130.1, from coordinate 477,155,311 downwards.
CTCCAAACAATTATCCTTAAAAGTTAAATATAGTACATATTTGGATCTTTGAACATCATATTCTTATAAACATGTAATGTTAATAAATGTAACAATTGAATTAACAGGGTAAATGTAATCTCAGAATGTAAGACCCAGATATTTTAAAAGAATAAAATAAAATTAAAAAGCATAAAGGAAATGAAAAACCGAGTTTATCTTACATTACACACAATAGTCAGTTTATCTTATGGTTCATGAAACCTTGATATTTTTATGTATGATATCAAATTCCACAGAGAACACCAAACTTAAATGACCCATGATATATATATTACATTTATATCATAGCAGTTGGAATAGAATGTATGAACAATATTAACGGAATTATAAAAATATGGTTTACACATGTATATATAATAAATTATTTTGTGGATAATTTATTATAAACAAAAACAAAACCCTTTTGAAAACATAATGAAATCTTCTTCTGAAAAACAATTTTAATGTGCAGAAGTGTATTTTATAACAATAAATTAAATAAATAAATATTATTGGATTATATTAGTGAAATTTATATAAAATATATTTAATCAACTATTTAACATTCAACTTTTTTTTTTCTATATAAGATATCAAAATGTATCCAATTTTATACATAAAAATAAGCATTTTTCTAAAAGGTAGTTTTAACACCTTTTAATATCACAATTATTTTATAAATACATTTTTAACACTTTTATATAATTTATTTTACAAAATAAACATTATTTTTGGAATTTGAATATCAATATTTACATTGGCTGAAAGTTTAATATTTTGTGGAAAATATTGATTTTTCAATGGATAATGAAAATATTGATTTTTGTAAAAAGTATTTTATTTTCAATAAATTATGAAATTTAAAAATAAAAATATGATTTTAATAATTTTTAATTAAAACTATGTTATATAAAATTCAAATAATTATTTTTAATCAACTTTATATTGTTTTTTATTATATTTTTTTGGTGTTTAAAAACAGGATTATTCTAAAAAACTATTTTAAAGTGTATAATGTCTCTCCTTTTTAATTAATTAAAATAGTCCCTAATGATATGTATTTTAAATTAAATATATAATATATATATATATATATTTAACTATTAATTTTGTTTCATAAAATTATTATTATTATTCATATAGTTTATATAGACTCACTTTTTTTCTAAAACAATACTCTTATTAAAAACCCATTGTCTACTGCGTCTGCAAGATTAATATTAAATTAAATTATTCCAATTATGCGAATTGAATTTGAAAAAATGTATTACAAATTTTTAATTAGAATAATTTCTAATTTCTAATATTTCTAAATTAATTTTTGAAAAAAATGGATAGTGGAAACAATTAAAATTAATTACAATTACTAGGGTTAAAACAAATTTACTTAGTTGTTAAACATTAAACTTAAGTGGCCAAATGAACTATAAAAAATTATAACACCAATTTTATGGACTTATATATACTTTATACCTTCTAATATTTATATTGTACTATTATTAGAGCATGTTTACCAGAGAAAATTGTGCGTGGATTCCTCTCTTTAAAATATTTACAAGTTTTCCACTCACCCCACTTATAAAATGCCTCCCCCTACCCTCCTATATTTACCCCAATCAAGCCCTTTGTACTAGAACATAATTTTTCAAATTAAATCTAAAATTACCACATCTAATTATATAATCATAAATTTTTGTAAAAACCAACCAAGGATGTCTTTTAGTGAAAATAACAAAGAGTTTCCGGAAGAAGAGGTAACATTCATCAACATGTGTTTTTTTTTCTTTCTCTACCCCTTAAATTGTTATTATCACATGTTTATATAATAACCTAAGTATCCTAAATCCATATATATGTTTATATATTATGTTTATGACCTTAAACACACACACTACCATCAAATGGGTTGCAAAATCGTTGTTTGTGTGGACGGTGGAGTACTGTCTTATGAAATGGTGTTGTTTGTTTTTCCAGTACCACCTCTCATGGTTAGGAATAATAATGGATATAATTTTTATATATTTTATTTATTATATTTATAAAAAAAATATACATATACAGTCATTATATAATATATACCATTTTACATTACATTCCGTTAGGGGTACGATAACGTACTCATGTGTATGGAGGCCTATCACCTCACGAAGTGATGTGATTCATTTTTCAATAATGCTTTAAATGGAAGGTAATAAGGGTAATGATAATAAGTATATGAGATAAAAATGAAATATTTATTATATTAATTACATATTTATAAATATATAAATATAATATAAATTTTTATTTTTACCATTTCACACACTGAAAAAGTGATAACATCATTCATGGATGTGTGGACTACCGCCTCCTCAAAGCGATGTAATTTTCATTTCATAACAAAATAAAAAAAATGATATATAGAAGTATATATAGTGAAAAAATATGTAATTTATTATATAATTATCATTTTTTAATTAGAAAATTTTACATATCTTCTTTCCATAATGATCATCAAAAAATTGAAATGTTACTTATGTGTACGTATGACCTACCGTCTCATGATCGTAACGCCAGTTAATTTATTATAACTATATAAGATTATTGGTTTTTTAAAAAATAATTTTTATATAAATATGATAATTATATATTTATTATTATTATTCTTATATTTTTAAACAATTACCCCTTTGATCATTGTTGACCTACCAAAAGCGTTTTTATCATACAAACTGAATATGGTCAAAACATCTGACTTAAACTTATTAAAAAAGTAAAGGTGTATGAAATGGTAATAAGTGGAATAAAATTAATAGTAAAATTTAAAAATTTTATAAATAAATTATAAAATTAACACAATTTTATTATTCAAAAAGATAAATACACACATGAGAAGTCGGACTCAAGGTAAGGATTTTTCTTATCCCACTTTTATTTATGTGAGATACATTCCATATTCATCACTTATTTTTGTTGTGTAGTGTATATACTGACCATTAATTTATTTTATGATTATTATAATTATATTTATGGTGGTTTACATATTAATTTTATAATATATCTTTCACAGGATTTATAGTTTCAAAGATACCCAAGCAGTAACAGATTTCTGTCAAAATATTTCTTTTTTGAGACTTATATCGTCTTATGAACCTATATTATTTTATTATGTGTATATACATACAATTTGAGATGTAATATAATAAATTTATTTATTCTTAGGATATTTTAAGTATCTTTTATATTTCATCATGGGTATTACATTTCAATGTTACCAAAGTGGTAAAGATTTTATGTTGCAATCTCATCGTTTGCCATGGTTGTTTATGATTATGTTTCTGATGATAAAGTCTTATGATAAATCTCTCATGAAACTCAATAAATTAATTCTCCACTAGTTATTCAGGATATTTCCATGTAATAATACCATTTTTCTACTCTTTGGTACTTAAAACGTTTTTAAAAACGTTTTTAAGAAAATCTTACTTCATTTCTCTCATTGGTCAACAAATTTTTTCTTCCAAAACCATGTTTTCTAAAAATGTTTTCAAATTTATTTAACATATTAAAAAAATATTTATTAAATGAAGTGTTAAAAAATGATTTTAAATAATTTTTTATGTAATTTTAAAATAAATTTCTATTTGTATTTTTCAAAAAATATGAAAGGATCCTTATTCTCATCTTCTGAATTAATAACTTTCTAACCTTTTTAAAGTAAAAAAAATTATTTTTAACAATTATGGAATGTATGGTGTTACCCACCATTATTTTTTGAATATTAAATTGAATTTTTATGAATATATTTTTAAATAAAATGTTTTCAAAATTTATTTTCAATGAAATGAGTTTTAAAAATATAATGTTTTGTTTTAAAAAGTGTTTTTCAAAATGAAAAGGATATCTTAATTAAGATTTTTAATGATATTTTAAAGGAATTTATATTAATAAATGTAAAAAAACCTTATTGCTGCTTTTCCTTCATTGGGGGAATTCTGTAATAATACCATCCTCATTATTTTTTGGATGGTTATGATGGTTTCAAATATATTTTTATATAATAAGATTATTTTCTGCAGGTTAACCATATTTCCAAAATATTTTTTATGGAACCCATTTCTTTTCCATAGGTTATGTGATGACCTGTGTTTTGAGCCAAGGTATAATTCCAATTTAATTTGAATTTTGCTGTTTAGTGGATGGGTCTTTCTTTGAACTGATCTTTGGAATGGAATTATGAGAGTTGTAACAATTCAAAGTGTTGTTTTCAGACTTGGGTAAATGACTAAGAGGTTCCCCGGGTGTCCTGTTTAGTTTGAAGAGCATCCGAACTTGAAAATCAAAAGTTTGGGTTCTAATAAAAGAGGCACAAATATTTTTTGAAACTATGAATCCCCCAGTAAGAAATTGGGTGGCCTGAACCAGAGGAGTAACACATGTCACACAGGATGTGCATGATCTTCCCAAACCATGTGTCTATCCCACACGGTCAGTGAAATTTATTATATACCTAAGCACTATTCCATGCATGGTTAGTTCATGGATAAGAAAAATATGTGGCACAACCGTGGGAGGTGGGTTTCCTAGGTAGTGGGTGATGCATGGTTGGCACATGGTTTATCCAAACCACATGTCCAGACCATGTGACCTAGTTTTGAGGGTGAAATAAATTTTTTTTTCTTAATGAGTTTTAAAACCCATTTATCTTTTCATCCTCCTCCAGCATGCACAAATCCTCCTCCCCTATGGGTTTCTCCTTCCATGAATATTCTAGGATTTTATGGATCTCCTCTATCTAGACTCCAAATTGAATACTGTTGATCACTATGGATCCACATAGGTAATCTCTCAATTCCTTTTTAATATTTTTTAATTTAATCTCATATATACCAAGTTATTTTGGTGAAATATCATTATAACAATTTTTAGGGATGATGTTAGTTTCTTATATTTCTTATAAACATGACCGAATCCGACCTTGATATTGGATGAGTAGAGTATACTATGTATGTGGTAGACGTTCTATGTATTTTTCCATAAATATCCATTGAAATATGAATATTTCTATTGTTCTATACATTTTCCTTGGTCGCGAATTTCTTTATAAATATTTTCTTCATTTTAAATTGGTATGAAAACATTTATATACACCCATTGATCATTATTATACATTTAGAGGATGTTAACCTTAAACACAGCCACCCTTTGGGTGATCCAGCTTATATTTCCCATTTAAATTAAATTAATAAATTCTTCGAACACCTTCTAAGTGTTCATATTAGATTAATAATGTAATTTCCCCTTGTAAAATATTTCCCAATTAAGGATGGATCCTCTTATGTGCCATACTAAACCTTTATAAATTTAACTACAATGTTGGATAGTTTTTCTAAAATTATTCTTTAATGAAAATTGAGTTATGAATATTATATTTCATTATTATTTGTACTATATTGAAATGTGATTCTATATTATGAATAAATGAATTGTTTGTGAAACAATGTCATGTTTTGTAATATAACCCCTCAATTGAGGCACCCTATCTCCTAAAGCTAAAATTTAATGATTAGTTATTTAAAACATGGTTTTTTAATTTCTTTTCAGTTTTCCTGTGCCTTCATGTTAGTTCTTGATAAATGGAATGCTAATACATAACCTTTTTGTATTCCAAAATTGATTTCCCTCCTATATAATTGTTTATTAAACCAAAACACCTCATAAAAGATTGGACCAATGTATTAATTGATTTATTATATTTAAATAGATCATGTGACATGTATTAAATGGAATGGATTGTCATAATGAAATACCTTTCTTAAATGATTATACATGATTTAAATATTATGACATGATTATATTTAGAAGCATGCTTCATGATGGTTTTCATGCCTTGAAAGAGTTTAATTACTTAATTGAAATGGAATTCAATTCGGTGGTATGACCACACCTCATGTTATAATTAATTGAGCATGCCCGAATGTCCCAAAGGCATTATTTTTTATTTTATTATGGATAATACCCCGTTTAATGGTTGAAGGGGAATCCGTACATGACCCGTAGGCCCAAGGTATAAGGCCCGACTAACTAACATTACATGACCTGAAGGCCCAGAGCATACCATGCCCAATACATGACCCATAGGCCCAACAAACTTCAACTACCCCTCCCCAGCTTCTGTGTCATTTGTTCAACTAGCTCCCCACCTTGCATTGCTGATTGGCTAGAATTTCCCGGTACAAAGCTGAACGGTGCCTGATCCCGATGGAAGCTGCCATACACTCTCATTCTTCCAATCCGGTTAGCTCTGTATATGGTGGATACTACTTTTGTTGCTCTGATCCTCTTATAGGGCCTAATCTATGTGAACTGGGCAACTCCATGGTCTTTGTGTCCTGAAGGCCCTGTGTCCCGAAGGCCTTTGATGACCCGGAGGCCCTTGAGACCCATATGCCCAAACCGGTGGCCCGAAGGCCCAAATCGGGTGAATAGTTCCGGCTGCTACAATACCGATTAATAACTGCTACAGTACTACTACAATACTGCTACATTATTGCTACAGTGCCCCAGAAATTCACCTCTACCCGGTTTTAAACCCAGGTCTCTTGGATTCCAAGCAGGAGCCCTTACCACTCGGGTATGAGCTCGATGGCAAGTAAGCATGGATTATGTGAATTTTTATAGATGTTATTACCTTAGAGATATTTGGGCCGAATAAATGTAAAGCATGAGAGGTGCTGCATCATAGATATTTTATTATAAATATGATCTCCCCTTGATATAGACTGTGGAATGATGGTAAGGGTTCTATTGAGCATGTCAGAAATCAGGATCCCTCACATTAGGTGTTGAGTTATAATGGATCACACCATTGACACTTTGTGGATAGTGGGATTGACATGCCTTGTCTCATGATTAGTGTTGGAATGATGGTGCACTCATGACTTCAAGTGTTGACATGATGACACACTGAGCATCTCGAGTGATGAGCGTGAAATCTCCCACCCATTATGAGATACATGTCATGCACCCTCTGTTGGTTCTTATAGGATCATTCCAATTAGTTATGGATGACTATGTTATTCCCCAGTGCAACAAAAACCTAGTATTATAGGAATATATCCACTTACATCTGCATGTAATTGGTCCATATAGGTGGATGGAATATATAAACATATTATGTATATATCATTAAAATATACATACGATGACTACTCAGATATTATTTATGACTATGAACCGAAGATGGTAGAGCCTCCAGGTGTTCTTTAAGACCTAATTGGGTTGGTTATTATTCATTTATTTAGTTTTTGTATTTATTCATATTTCCTACACACTACTTTTTTTTGATCTGACTAGATTTAGTTGTAAACACCCTTAGTAGTGACATATTGGGATTTATATATGACACCCTGCTCGAGATGACATTGAAAATGGGTACATGATTAGACCATATATTTTCAGGACCAAAAACTCTTTCTTATGTAGATTTTATTATACTTAGGATTTATGAGAACAAGACCAAGCTAGATCTCGGGATGCTCGTGGGGGTCACCCTTGGGGATTTTCTTTTCATTATTTATTTTGTATAGTGTTGTACCTTGTATCATGTTATATCTCTACTATTTTAGATTATTTATCTTCATCAGTACATTCATACATCTATTATATATTGGTTTTGGACATCCTTTCTATACATTTTTATGTTATTCTTCCAGTACATTATCATTCATTTATTACAGCTTCCTTTATTGTCTTTTTTTATTTTGATATACTGCTATGCTACTCTGATCATGATGGTATAGTCTCCCCACTATCAACCACTTATAACCTCACTACTTTTCGGTAGCCTCTGATATACAAGGAGGCATTCCCAAGGCCATGTGACCCACCAGTCCGACTACCAGTTTAGTGGTGAGTCAGACTAGGAAATCACAAAGTGGTATCATAACCTTTATTTTCCTTTTTTTACTATTTGGGATGGTATATAGGATATTGGGAATGTGTTTTTAGTTTTTAAACAACTGTGACTATGAGTGATCAAACCATGTATGGGAAAAAGTTCAAGCTTCCTGGTCTGGTAATGTTTTCATGTTGTTTGATATCATAGTTGATTTTTATTTCACCTTTAGCGATTGGTGTATTTTCCACTACTTATTGATTTTTTGAATTTGTGGTATTTTACACTTATCCTAGAATGGAGAGGATGAATCATTACATGAATCATTTTAGGTACATATAAATTCACATAACATGAATATGTCATGCCATGTAGTTTCATTTGTACTTCTGCTTGCTAAATGTGATTTTGTGCCTTGAGTTTTATGATATGTTTATCCCTTTTTCATTATGACCTATATAACATAATTTTTTGATAATATTCCTTGATTTATACTTTATTTATCATGTTCTACCATTGTATCATGATATTTTGTTTACAGAATGATCTCTGTGTTTATAGATTTTGATACCATGCCATGTTTTTTTGTTGATATGTAATTAGTTTCATTGAAAAAATACATGGGTTGCAATTAAATGGGAACTAGTTTTCATTTTTGGTTTATGGGAAATTTATAATTGGGAAACGATAACATGTGTACTCAAACCATATTTTTAGTTTTGTAAATATGTCTAGATACATTTGTTAAAATGTAAAAGCTGCTAAAGTGAAAATTATAAAGTGAAATGATTTTGATTTATGAGAACCAAATGCCAACCTATAAAGTGTGTGGTCGCTTTATGGCTTGGTATATGGCCACCCATATAATAAAACCATTGTTTATATGACCATGAGATATTTTGAAATGGTTATAAATGTAAATTCTATTTAATTTTGAACTAAAATGAATTGGCAGCCTTTATAAAGCCTTATAACTTTATTATACACAAATGGATATCATGTGATTAACTTCTAAAATTCACAACAAGACCCAAGTAGGTTTGTTGGGGAATGTTTCTTATAAGATAACCACAACATGTGTTTTTAAATGTTTATAATTTAAACTATTTTTATTGGGTTGCATTCAAATGAATCAAATATAGTTTAGCGGGACCCTCATAGATCACCCTATCCACTATAACTTAAAAAGTAATTTATTTTATGAATTGCCTAATTTTGATAATATGTAAATAAGTGGTTAGATATTAAAGAAGTAATTTTATATGAGTTGACTATTTTCCTTATGGAATCAATTGAAAATGGTACCAAGAGATTTTGTTTTATAATTGGTACTTGATGTACTGTTTGAAACTTGTAAATGTTTAAAGATTGATTTGAATCATTATAATGACTTTAAAATGGAACTTGAAGTGGTGTATTTAGTTTCAACAAACTCATATAAGGGTATATTAAAATTCACTTTGGTTTTCCTTGGAACAGAAACATGAGGATTTTATGTAGTCCCTTTTCTTTTTAACAATGGATTGAATGATAGGTGCATGACCTAGTGAAATCTATTTAGAATGATCTAGTGATAGGGTTAATTCTTATTATTTATAAAGTGATAACTGTGGTGGGTACCTACCTTAGATATTAAATTTTTTATAATTTTTTTGATCTTTCTAACGTATGGTGTCGTTCAGGGGTTGTTTTCCCTAGTAGGACTCCAAGATTCTAATGACACCATTATTGAGATGGGTGGTCATGGTATTCTCAACCCTTGTTACAAGTGTGATCATTGAGTAATGATAAGTTTTAGTGGGTTAAAAATGCCTCTATTATGTTCAGAATCTAAGTAGGTTTTGTGAGCGCTTTTCTTTTTTCCTTGCCTGACTTGATATGTCATTGGTCTGTTTAACAGTTATATGTGATAATGTGATTTTGAGCGAGTTTCCTTCAAGGGGCATCAAATACTATAATTCCTAGGGATGACAAGCCTATGGGTAGTATCCCAAATATTTAATTATATTTATATAATCTCAAGGTAGTACACATTGATATATACGGTACCCATAAAGTTTCTAAATGGTATAATGAACCGGTTGAGTATAGTGGAATCATTAAAATTTGAGATATTGAGCATGTTCTCAGGTCATCTCTAGAGTAGAGTGACCTAAGAGTTAAAGGAATATATTCATCCCAATGATTAGGAAAAATTTCTAAGAGGATCGTGTGTTTTGAAACTGTAGTTAGGTTGGTAGTGGATTTCATGCCAAACTATCAGATGTCTTGACAAGGTAATTTTGACTTGGAGGAGTGAAACACATACATTTCAGGTGGTTTGATCTAGTAATCTTGTGATTTGATAGTCTATATATACTCTCAATGACTAGGACACTCCAAAGGTTAGGAGAATCACATCAGTTCTAGTGTACATGTCAGTTCTTACTCGATAGCACAACATTGATATGGTTGGAAATGTATGAAAGACCTAAGAAACATCCTTGACTTTGGATTAGATTTTTTGGTAAATCTTGAATGATCACGAGATTCCACTACCATTAAAGGCTTGCGATCAGTTAATTATGATGAATTGTAGGTGAATCCAAGATACTTTAAAGAAGTCAACTAGTAGTGGTTTTAATATTATTCATTTTTTTCTTGGTTTTCCTCTTTGTGTACTCTTTTGAAATAGATAAGCATGTCCCCTATCTTTACTTCGTCATTCATACAATGGGATAGAATCAGTCATAATCTATGATAATTTTTAAAAATATGTTGGGATTGATAAGTAATATATATCAGAGATACATTCTAGATGCATGGTTTTATTAAGGTAATGGTTATTCCTATGTGACTCCTGGTTCCCAAGTAAGAAAACCTTTGATAGACTCTTGGAAACCAACCATTATCATTTGGATTGACTACCAGGGGAATGCCACTCTAGCTTAGTCAATTATCAGAGGTGGAAATCATGGATTTTTACCTACATATCACATGTAAACATGGAGTATGTAATCCTTTGGGTTAGATCTTTAGACTCCAATTCAATGAATTCGATATTATCCCAGACTTGGTGTTGTCCTCAGTGGTGTTTTTGAAAGGGGTGATTACTCTTGTGGGATGGATATGGGTTACACACTTGTTCATGGTGATCCATAATGGTTTACATGATCTGGTGATGGTTTGATCTAGTAACTTCACCATAATGTAGGTATGGACTTCGATGAATGTGATAATTGCAAAGGCGTAATGCCATAGAGTAAGACATTGTGGTTCAGTTTGAAATGGGAAAGATTTCTAAGATAATAATATTGGTGATTATTCGGCTGGAGTGGATCAACTTTTTTTCCTTCCGATCTAATGAATTCAATTGGTGATGATCATTTTAAATCATGTCATCTTGTTAAGGAGGGTGTGGTGTGTGTGTTGACAGTGTCTTCCTAGAAATATTGCACGAACTGTTTCAGTTTGGTCGATCATGATTCAAATGCTTCTTTTTGATGAGGTCCTTAATATGGCCTCACAAGTAATATGGTTATCTTGATTAAAGAAATAATTAAAGGGGAATTGTTATAATTATTAGGGATTGTTTCATATCAAATTATGATGGTGGAGGTGACATGGTTTCGAATTGGCCCCATATGATGTTGTTTCCTAAGGTGGGGAGTACCTTTAGTAAGATGTTTAACTAAACGATGTTGTTATTGCCTATCAAGATAAATGGGATCAGGTAAGATCATTTTCAGTGTTTCATTATAAAAATTAGTATTGGATCAGATTTTTATGGCTTAAGTGACGTATGGTTAAGATATTCATAGAGGTGTGTTGGTGTTTAGAAACACACAATCACCATTTGAATGATAATCCACAACCATTGTATGTTGGAAAATGATTTCTTTATACCCAAAGGCATCTTGGGGATGAAAAGTTCTAAGTTGGGGAGGTTTTAATGAATTGTGTTTTGAGCCAAGGTATAATTCCAAGTGAATTTGAATTTCGGAGTTTAGTTTATGGATTTTTCTTTGAACCAAGATTTAGAATAGAATTCCAAGAGTTTGAAAAAATTCAATGTGTTGTTTTCAGAATTTATTAAATGCCAGAGAGGTTCCATGAGTGTCTTGTTGAGTTTTGGTAGCACTGGTCCCCAAAAATCCCATATTTGGGAGGTCGGAAGAGAGGTTCATGGTTTGTCTAAAACCATGAATCCCCCATTAGAAAACCATGTGACCTAAACAATAAGAGAAAAAGGTGTCACATGTTCTGTACATGGTCTTACCAAACCATGGACCTTGCCTTCATGGTTAGTTACACTCATGCAATAACTAAGTATTATTCACATAATGGGTGGAGCATGATTAAGAAAACATTGTGGCACAACCATGTGAGGTGGGTTTTCTAGGCAGTGGGTTCCACATAGTTGGTTCACGGTTTGGACAAAATGTGCGACCAAACCGTGTGACCCAGTTTTTCATGTGAAATTACCTAATTTCCCTTAATAAGTTTTAAAAATAATTTCTCTTTTCGTCCTCCTCCACCAGCATGCACATCTCCTCCTCTCTTGTGGGTTTCTTCTTCCAAGCATATTCTATATTTTTATAGATCTCCTCTTCCCCAACACTTAATTGAACATCGTCGGTCTCTATGGATCCACATTTATAAGGTATTAATTCCTATTGAACATTACTTCATTTAATATCCTCTTCAATATTTTTTTGGTGCAAACTAATTTTCCCTATTTTCATGGTAGATGTTCATTTCTTAGATTTATTCCAAACCATACTGAATTAGACCTTGATATTGGATGATTAGAGAATCCTTTGTTTGAGGTAGGTGTTAAATGAAATTTTACCTAAATTTCAATTGATATATGAAGGTTTCTATTGAGCTGCACATTGACATTAACCACATGTTGCTTTAAAAATGTTTTATTTATTTTAAATGGGTATAAAAACCTTTATATACAAACTTTTACTATTATTATGCATTTAGAGGAAGTTAACCTCTAACTTAGTCACCCCTTGGATGATATAGATTATATTTACCCTTTTAAATTAAATGAATAAATATATTAAATGTCATATATGCATTCCTCTTGGTTCAATAATAGAAATTAACCTTGTTATATTTTCCCTAATTAATGATGAAACATCCTAAGTTCCATTCAAAACCATTATAAATTGAACTTCTCGGTTGGATTTTTTTTCTCTAAAATGATTATTTAATATGAACTGAGTTATGACTCTTGAATTTGATGCATAATTTTTCTATATTAAAATGTGATGTGATGTTATGAATAAATGAATTATTTATTAACCAATGTCATGTTTTATAATAAAACACCTTGGATGAGGTGAACCGTCTTCTAAAGATAAATAATAATAATTATTTTATTACTTTGGATGTTTCCTATGCCTTTATGTTAGGGATTGAAAAGTGGAATGATTGTACATGGACACTTTTTTTATTCTTAAATGGAGTTTCCATCCTATATAATTTTTGAATAAACCAAAGCACCACCTACGTTCTTGGCTCAACGTATTTAATGAGTTTTTATGTTTTAATTTATGGAGTGACATGTATTAAAAATAATGAATTTCCATGTTGGAATGTATTCCTTAAATTATTCTAAATGTTTTAAATATTTTGAATTGATTATATTGAGATGCATGCTTTATGATTGTTTGAATTCCTTAAAATAATTAAATTGTTTCATTAAAATGTAATTGAATTGGGTGGTCTGAGAAAACCTTTTATTATAATTAAATATGCATGAATTATGTGAATATTTATAGATGTGATGAGCATAGAGATATATGTGCTTAATAAATGTAAAGCATGGGAGGTACTGCCTCATGGATATTTTATTATAAATATTATTACGCATTGATATAGATTGTGGAATGATGATAAAGGTTCAATTGATCAAAATAGAAATCACACTCCATTACATCGGGAGTTGAGTCATGATGCCTCACACCATTGATACTATGTGGACAATGGTCTTGAAGCACCACATCCTATGTTTAGTGTTGGAATGATGGCGCACTCACTACCTCGAGTGTTGACATGACAACATATTCACCATATCGAGTGATGGGAAAGACGTATCCCACTCATTATGATATGTATAGAATATACCCTATTTGGGAGCATATATGATCATTCAGACTGGTTATAGATGACTTAGTTATTCCCTGATCCAGTCAACAACTAGTATTCCTGGTATGTGGCCACTGAGGTCCGCACATACTTGGTCCATATAGGTGGATCCAATATATAACTATACTATGTATATATTATTACTATATACATATGATTACTATACATAAATTCTTTCCAACCATGATCCAAATAATATAGATCCACCAGGTGTCCTTAAGATCCTTAATTGGATGGTATTTATTTATTTATTCAGTTTATTTATTTATATCACCAACACACTGCTTTACATTATGCACAAAATGGATTCAGTTGTAGACACTTTTTGTGGTAACCTACTGGGATTTATATCTCACACCCTACTTATAATTCCATTAAATTAGGCTACATGAGTATGACATATGTTTGTAGGACAATGGATTCTTTCTTGTTCTAATTTTCCTATACTGGTAGTTAGGAGCACATGATCAAGTTGGAGCTCTAGATGCTCGTGAGGATCGCCCTTGGGGATTTTCTATTCATTATTTATTCTTTACTATGTAGTACCATATATAATGAAATATTTATACTATTTTAGATTATGTATCATCATAATGAAACACATAAATATTTTGTGTATTGGAATTGGACATCGTTTGTATATTATTTTAAATTATTCTTCTATTTCTATGACTTTTATTTATTACTGCTTCCGCTACTCTCTATTATTTTTATTCTGATATACTACTATGCTACTCAGGTCATGATGAAATAGTCTCCCCACTATCACCTCCTTAGAAAATCACTTATAGTATGTAACCTCTACCATAAAGGGAGGCACACATAAGGCCATGTGACCTACCTGTCTGACTATGAGTTTAGTGGTGAGTTGGGATAAGATGTCACATGTTAATCATGTTTCAAAGATATTTACTTGAAACCCATTTCTTTTACAGGGATTGATCAGGTTATGAAATAATAATGATTTTTTCTATGAGTTTTAAGATGAAATATCTATGTATTTTATTCATGTTGTGGTTCTTGGAAATTAAAACATAATCATGGGGTACCCTAGATTGTATTGGGTAAACCCATTATAGCTTAACAAGTGGTATCCCAGACAGCACCGACTAAGCATGTTACAACTTAAACATGGGATGGCCTAGATAGTAATGGGTGATCCAATTATATATTATATGATAGAAAAAACTATAAAGTGCTTCAATTCAGTGGGTAATGATTATTTTTTAATCAGCAGTATGGTTATTCCAATCAAAAATTGTTTTTAAATTCTTTTATGAATATGATTCTTCAAGTTAACGAAAAAGGGTTTTAGTTTCCTTATATGGGTTTATAATGTTTTTTATGATCACAAATGATTTTACATAGCTCATGATTATTGATTCTGATGACTCTTGTATTTTCTATGTTCACATATTTGATGATCCAAGTATTGATGGATATGATTTCTTTTATGATTCCCTCATGTACTCTGATTATATATTCATATCCTCATGAAATTATAAATATAAGTCCCCAGCCATAAACATTAATTAATCTAGAGATAAGTCGATAATTGGATTTAATTCATATCAAGGATTATTTCAGGTTTAAATATTTATAGAATTATGTCATAACATATACATAACATCTTGAATATTACAAGTAGACACTTCTACTCACTGTCCTTTTCTTTCATAAAACAAAAACTATTCAAAATGAAATATGACATCATTTTGATGTTTTAAAAGCATAAATTTTCCTTGATCCCATACTTGACTCGATTCTTTATTTTGTCATGTGAAAAACATTTCAAAACATGGGATGAGCATAAAAATCTCATTAAGGGATAAGAAATAAGGAAATGAAACATTAGTCCATGAATACATACAAATCAATTAAATCATATTTTTCCTCATAAAATGTATGTTCTTTAACATACCTTGTGAAATCATAAGATTTAAGAATAAAACATTGAAATCATAAATAAAAATGGTAACTTGTGGAATCTATAACATACTTACATTGTAGCTTTCATAGCTACATATGGACTTACATTTGGAATACCCATCACAATATATTCCCTACAAATATTTATAGAAACATTAATGTTTACTTCTGTAACGTTACCCAATGCATTGGAGAGCTATCTTGGGATCACCCACCCTAGGTTTATCACAGAACCACCCATATAGGTAAACAATGTACCAGAACAATAACATATTCATAACGGATAAAACAATAATAAATTAAAGATAACATTTCTACATTTCAATCACAATATATCATATACATAATCAATTCTTTATCAAAACCACTTTCAAAACCATTTAAAAAATTTAATAAAGAGATTTCTGAAGCAAAGTGTCCCGTACCACATTGAATTTTTTAAAATAAATTTGAGAGTTATAATTTTAAAACATATATAAATAAATCCTTAAAACCATTTTGAAAACATGGACACTAAAGAGAAATATTTAGAATAATAAATATTTAAAACATTAAAAATTATTTTTCAGTTAAAGAGTATCATAACACTTGAGAAACACTTGAATAAAAATAATTAAAAAATTCAATAAAAAATTAAATATCATGAGAATATAAAAATTAACGATATAAAAATTCTAAAGGGTTCTATATACACCTTATAGGATAATAAATGTGCACAATATCATGATATTCCTCAATGAAATGAGATTGAGATGTGGTCACTTACCAAAATTTGGAAGCCTAATGATGTCACATTAAAATTCAGAAAATGAGTTGATGGGAGAGAAAATAGTCTCTTGTCACTTGTACATAAAATGTACAGAAATAAGGATATAGAATAATATATTTCAACATAAAAAATGGAAATTAAAGGACTTAATAAAAAAATAAGTATTTGACTAGAAGAGGAGGGTGAAAGGTTCCCTTACAAATATCATTTTGTAAATAAAATAGATCGATTATGTGTATTAATTATAAGTACACATAAATAAAGTATAAATATATTACAAGACATCAATAGTTGTTTCTTACATAATCGCAGCAGGACATAATAAATAATTAGAAGATTAACCCAAATTATTGAAATTGGGTTAAGAAGTTCCCTTACCTTGAGTCCGACTCATCACGTATGTTCCTTGTTATTCCTAAATAATAAACTTAAGTTAATTTATACTTGATTCAAAACCTTTTTCAAGTTTATTATTACTTTTATATAACTTATTACCATGTTATAAATATTACATAATTATTTAAGTTAATATCAGTCGTTTTATCGATATTTGGTACTTGAGTAAAAAATGAACTTGTTATAATTACAAATTGTCCATGTGATTAAAAGTCCATTATATACAGAATTTTATTAATGATTTAGATATCATATATATCATATATATCCAGTATATATGTATTTATAATAGTCTATAACATTTGGATATAAGAAATTAAATACATCGTTCATGGAGACGGTAAGCCGTACGTACGCATGGACGCTACTTTCATTTATATTTCATATTCAAAAGAATGAAAAATTAATGATACATAGGTATATTATAATTAAATTATAATATCATATTTTATATATATTACATATGTTATCTAACTACATATTTTATAAGTTCCATGTATCGTATGAACAAGCCATCTCATTTTGAGGGGGCAGTAGTCCACACATCCTCAAATGAAATTATTGCATTTAACCATTATGGACACCATAAACGTATGATATAATTGACAAATACAGAAGCATAGAGACAATATAAATATAATATATATCATATATAAATATAATTCCATAATAATGGACACTATGAGAGGTGTTAGGGGATAATTGAACAATCGTTGTTTTGTGAGGTAGCAGTTTGCCGTACACAGAAACAATATGTTCGTATCCATTAGATTGAGGTGTGTGGAAGTGTAGTTATAATAATTATCATAAAAACATACTATTATATTTAAGATAATTATTTTTTATAAGATAATGAAATAAATTTTGTTTATGGGGTTGGAGAAGGAAAATATATGGACAAATCTTGAGAGAAGACATTACCTTAAATCGGTTAACTCCTTTTGATTTAAGCTTAAAGGCATTCTTTAATTGTATTTTCCTAAAGTAAGGATTCTGTTAATAAGATAGGGATGTTTTTAGATTATTTGGGCAGATTTTTCTTGATAAAAGGGGATTTAGAGGTGTTAGTCAGGGTTAGAGGTGGTGACATTTTATAAGAGGGAGGAGGGGCACTTTAAGAATGTGTTGAAATATTATTTTATTATAAACTGAATTTCGATTTTAAAAAGGTAAAAACTAATTTATTTCTAAAATAAGATGATTATTGTTCTAAATAATGTCAAATAATAGGTTTTAGACAGGTTTTGGTTTTAAAGTTAACCTTATCATTTAGCTTCAACCCTTAGTTATCTAAATTAACTCTTACAATGTCTTCTTGTATAATCATATTATAAGGTTAATATAGTTACCATACAGTTCCAATAGAACCTCATGTCGTTAATTAATGTCATTTTCCATATTATTTAATTAATTTATCCTAATATTATATTTTTAGGACTATAATTTCAGTTAATAAAATAGTATTTATTTTAAAAACTCGTTTATGTCAATTTTTATACTATTCATATCATGACTTTTTAAAAATCCATAACAACTTGATTCTTTCTAAAAAACTTCATTAATTAAAAGATAACAAGTCATAAGCATCCCATAAATTCTATTATGAAATAAAAAGTTTCAGAATAAATTTATTTTAATATTTATAATTTCATTTATTTGAATCATTCATTGACAAGGTAATCACTGCATCATCATTGTGTCATAAATATATTTATTTTTTTGATGGTTAGAAAATTATAAATAAAATAACCTGATATAGTAAATATTTGTATATTTATAATTACTATTTATAATTTAAAAGATAACTTATATATCCCTATATAGAAATTGTTTTACTCAAAGAAACAAGTTTATGTTACATTTTTTAGTACTTTAAATTAATTATTTTAAAATTTCATTTTCACATCCATGTGGATCCATGTGCTCCCAAAATTGACCCAAGGATTTTCGTGGCTGGAAAGGTATAATAAAATATGATTTGGACACATTTTAGGGTAGTTTAATATTATTATAATATTATTTGTTACACTTATTTACGAGATTTACATTTTAACCATGGTAAATAAAATAATTACTGAAGTTACTTTTCATAATCTATAAAAAATGGTAAGTATTTACACAATTTGGACATAATGATTCCAAAAATGGAATCCATTTCTCCAAATTCAATACACATAGGTTGTATAAATTAATTTAAAATGAATTCTCATTGTCAAAACAAAAACTGTGTTTTTAAGAAGTAAAACTTTCAAAATATTGACATGTATTTATGTCCAATTTCAGAGTAAAATTACTTCCAATGACCATAATTGAAATAATGATAAATATATAATCCAATTATACTTTAAAACCAATTAAAATTATAATCTAACTATATAAATAAATTAGATTAAAAGACAGTTTTGAATTAAAATGCAGTATTTTTCACTATTCATATAAATATGGATTTTATCAGAAAAATACCAAAATTTCATACAAAGTAAATAATGATGTCCCTATTATAAAAAATAATTTTATTTTTTAAAATAAAACATATAAAAGTGACAAATAATATATTTAAAAATGGCTCTCCATCAAAAGGCGGTAAATCAACCTTTTAAAGAATATTAAAGTATTTCTTGCTTAAAATTGGATTAATTATTATTTTAAGCCTCTAAAATTTATTGAATAAATGTAAAAACATTTAAAAAACATGTGTAATATTACTATAGTGAGTTCTGTTCATTCCTGGAAATAAAACAGTTATGCATTAACTTACATTTAAAATAATATTCTTATTATATTATTTTTCAGTATAACTCAAAATTGTGTGCAATGTAAGATTTCAAGGAAACCCATTGTTGCGTATTGAGTATTCTATTGGAAAAAGTTTCATATTTAACATAAAATTAATATCTTATTCATAAATATTAATAGAAATGAAAAAATTGTAATATTATATAAATACCTTGGTCATTACATCCTTCCCCCCTTTTGGAAATTGTGTCATCGCAATTTTAAAATTTGGCTCAGAAACTTCATTTAAATTCCCACATTGAAAAAAGGGTCAATAAAATAATAACTTTTAAAGAAAGAAATATAAGTAAAAAAGTCACCCGAGATAACCCATACAAGGATTCCATGAATGAATACATGGATATAGAGGAGAAACTAAGTGCCAAGTTCTAATGGAGAGTGATAGAAAATGTGATCAAGAGAACGTTAACCACCATAAAATCACAAGTATGTTATAGGTTAAACAATATTTGATTCATCAGTAGGAAAAGTAAATGATCAACATTTTTGTTTAAATACACTTTTCATAATTTTGAGTAATTTATTTATGATATTGACTAAATACATAAGGAAATATAATTAATTTTCATGTAGAGTTTCATTTTTAGTAAATTTATACCACACACTCATTTTTCTCCAAACGATGAGTATTAAATATGATTTGGTCACATCTAAAGAGCTAGAATCAACTTCTGGAGAATCACATAATCCACAAAATATGAACTATATATTTCCCCTATCTTTAGAAATTAACCAAAACCAAAATGGTTAGTATAAGATCTGATAATCCCAAAAAAAGATAATACATTAAAAAATAAATACCACTCTTAATATAAAAAATTAGAAAAACAATACCCAAAGTTTAACAAATACCATTCAATAAATAACTATCCATAAAATTATTCAAAATAATTCAAACTAATATTGAAACATAAAATTTAAAAGGATTTAATCACATAGTCTTCCATGATAAATATTAACATTTATCTCCAAATAACAGTGACTACTCTTAAAGTATCATACTTAAAAGTAATTATCCTAATCACAAATTCTCAAAGATATGTTAGTCATTTCCATAAATAACCCAAATCTCTATAATTACATAATAAAAACATTTATTATTCCAAATTAAAATTCAATCACTACTCTTCAAATGAAATCCCATAGTTTTCTATTTTCCTTAGGCATATATTTTCCCAAAAGATCAAATGTCTTCTAAAATAACATTTATCACTTAATCAAAAAATCCTTTTGTTGTACCAAGGATATCCATTTTTTAACAAACCAAAATTTTATCAATGAAAATTACTCTTGATCTAATTAAATGTATTATTTTGAAAAATTCTTATATAAAATATTCACTTCCTTGGTTTTATGTTTTTGGTTTTCAAAATACCATTAATAATTGTGACCATTTCTAATATAGTCATTGAAAAATGATCACATTATTAGTATAAATATAGGTCTTTAACAAATCCAATTTACTCAGTAAAAGGAAGAGATGACCTCATCCAGTATACTTTCCCCATAAGAAGCCCATTTTTTGGAGCTCAAAAAAGAGGTGGAGTCATTGGGATTCACTCTTGATGAAGCCCAAGTCGAGCTTCAACACGTTAAACTCTAGCGGTACTTCCTACAGGAGAAGTGGAAGTTGATAGAGACTACCAACCGAGTGATGTTATTCGAGAGACCCCAAGAGTTTTTCACCATCGCAGACCTTACCATTCGTTACTATGTAGGTTTTATAAGGGGTTATATAAAAATACCTTAGCACTATGATTATGTGCATTATTTTTGTATATAAAAAATAATATACATTAATTTTATTATTGTTACGTTGTAAATAGTTTTTATTGAACAAATAGTATTTTTAGTTAATATTCAATTAAGAAATATATTTTGATGAATTAATGGATTTTATAATTAAATAATATTTTAATTAAATATTATTACTGAATTATTTTTTATATAATATAAATGTCCGTATAATTATTATGAATACGATTGTGATTTCTAGTAAGGTTTTAAAGCTATTTTTGTCAAAACCCATGAATTTTTTTATAAATGTCAGTTTTTATTTTAAAAGTAAAAATTCAAATTTTTATTAAAATATTTAGATAAAATGAATATAATTTTTGGAATAAGGATTTCAAAATTATCAAATGGAAAAATTTTCATAATTTTTTGAGATAGTCGAATTTTTAGGTAAAACTTTAGTACCGTTTAAATATATAATGTGTTTTATGATATCATAGTGAACATATTGTGATATAATAAAATACTATAAAAATTATTTTTGGCCAATATATGTTTTGTTGTTAAAATAATGTGATTTTATTTTTTTTTGATTTATTTTACAATGCTTTAGTGGACCCTTCAAGACTTATAAATTATTTTACCTTTTTAAATTGATTTCCTTGAGATTGTGACTCACCTCCACATAATCAATGCTATTATTTTAATAATTTAATCCATTTTCATTATAAAATATTTTTTTACAATCCCCTTTGGAAAAAACCATCGCAAAAAACCATGGCCTGGTTTGTGGTTTGGATTAGTTTATTGTGTGGTGTCCCAAACCTAAATAATAATGAAATCCCTCTCCTTTCCTATATAAACCCACCCAAGTTCGCACTTCCTCTTCAATCAAAGCCTTTGGATCTTGACCAAACCCTGCCCTCCTGTCTGTATATTCCTCCCAAGGAACCCCAATCTCCCATTAATCCTCTCTCAAGCCTCTCTCAAGCCTTTTTTATCACACTTTGACGTAAGGGATTTGTTCCGTTCTCATTTTTGTCCAAATTTCTTTATGTTCTTATGAAATTATAGTTTCAATTAAAAATGTTGGGGGTATTATTTATCACCTCATCTATAAATCCCAATTTATGTTTGAATAACGATAGACCCCCTTTCTCTCTTATTAATTCCTCACATGTACACCTATTACCATGCCGAAATTCCGTAAGGAATTTCTCTCTCCTCATTTACATTCAAGAAATTATTTTGTATCATAAATATAAATTACATTACAATTGTTGTGACACATATCTATATTATCACCATACTTTAAATTTAATTTAAATATTATGAGACACCCCTTTTTCCCTCATAAACTATTTTTAGGAATTTTTATGTCACGCCGTTTTGCTGTCGAAATTGCACTGTGATTTTCCAAGCCAAAGTCATTGTATAGTGAATACCATGACCATTTCTATATCAAGGGTATTAACCTTTATGAACATTGACTTATTTTTTAAATTGTTTCAGGTATTTATACCACATTAATTTATCATGTAATAAATGATAATGTCGAAGGATTCCTTGTTGTTGGATCCATGTGGCACACTTAAGCATGAAATGAAATGTTTAAGAAGGGTGCACCCTGATAGCCCTCCAATTCATTGGGTATATATTAATATAATGATACGTCAAGTGTAATTAGGGTTTACTCATGATAATTCAATTGAAATGACTATTTAGTCATTCGAATTCAAGAGCAATGAGGTTTTACTCATGCTCCATGTGTAATGAGTCTTGGATCATGCTAATACCATGTTAAGTGTTCTTTTTACATTTCCATGTTGTGATAATCATGATTTATCATTACTTTCTGTTCATTTTTAGCTTATGATCCATTTATATTCATATTTACTAACATGTATTGTATTATTCATGTTATTCCTTGTTTACTTCCTTACTGGGCTTTATAGATCACCCTTTTCTTATGCATGTCCTCATGTTATCCCATGCAATGCTAAGTATGAAGGGGCGTAGTGGTCATGTAAAGGACGTTTTCAATAAAGTTGTTGTGTCTCATTTTTTAAGTCATTATGTAATTTTCATAATCTGCAAAGAAACTAGACCTATCTATATTCCATGTTTTATCAAGTGAATAGTTTATGTAATAAATCATGTTTAAGTGTGTAATAAAGAGAAGGGTTGTTATAGTTGGTATCAAAGGATAGGATTAGTTATTTTGGGATTAGGATTAGAGAACCCAAGTGAAATCCTTAGGGATAAGACTACGTATAAAAAAACATATCTAAGTTTTGGTTAGTATTAAGTAAGTGGTTTATCAAACAAATACATCCCTGTCTAGATATGAGCATGTAGAGGTGGCTCTGACACCGATGTTCCTAGGAGTGAAAACTATGACAAGGAGTTTTGGGCATGACCCGGGTTATGCTGATACATGACAATGGGCCTTGCATCACTCTTGGTTATGACACTCCCAGGGGATATGCTTTGGTAAATTCACAAGCTTTGTATGAAACATTATTAAGGGAATTAAAAAAATGAACCTAAGAATATATGTTAGAAAGTAGATCACATATAACATAGATTTAAGCCTAAAGATTCATAAGTTAAGGAAATAAAAGTTATTTATAAGTCATCTATTTTTTTCCATAGATTACCCTTCATGTGTTACCCATAACTTTCCTTTTATTCTAGTCATTGACTGGTAATAGGAGGACTTGAGCGAACAATTGATACGAAGATAAAAGTGATGATTGTTCTAATGAGATGCCCAATCCAATAAGAGTAGTAATCATGGACTTTTTCATGATACACTCTCAGTTAACTCAAGATTTGAATAAAATATTGGTCAAGTGGAAAGTTAAACACCCCCTAATAAAGAAAAAGTCACAATCTAGAGATTCATGAGACAACAACTTCCTAATTTTAATTAATCAACTTATCCCTCAATTGTCGAAAAATGGATCAACTCCATTGAAAATATCTTCTCCTTCAATGTTATGAACAAGAGAAGGTTCTTCTGGATACTTATCATATGGAGGGTAAATATGATCAATGGTGTACATTAATAAAAAATATGAAGCCTTAAGAGGATATTGAGGCATTGGAATGAAAGTATTTACATAATATGATTATCGATAAATATTTTCTGTGCACCCTCCAACTTAAGATGGAAAGGGACTTTTTTGACCCCAATCAAAAAGTCGACAAATCCATTAGAGTGTATGAGGAAAAATTAAAAACTATTGCACGATATGTCTCTGGCTTTGTTATTACCCCCAAATGCAAGGTTGACCACTTATTTAGTGGGTTAAAACCTAGCTTATGGAATTCCCTAGCGATCCGTGACTTTGATAGCTGCAAGGAAATTGTTCGATGTGCCCTCAAGGTCAAAATGAATATTGGAGAATCTCAGGGGTATCAAGGGGATAAGAAGTTTAAGGTGAACTTAAATTCTAAATGTCTGATGGATAAATCCAACGGTGATAAGAAAACCAAGTACCCCATTTGCCAAAGGTTCAGAAAGAATCACCCCAGAAATTTCTTGAAGGGGATTAGGAAATGATTTAGGTGTGGAAAATAAGGGCACCTAGATGATAACTGCAGACAAGAAAAACTCTATATTGCAACATAGGAGAGGAATGCTCCATTCTAACCTCAACACAGTTTTCATTTATTCAAGTGAAAATAACCAGGTCACCTTGCAAATTCATTCCCTATGAAAAGGGTTTTCGGAGGCTACCAAAAACTTCCAAGGCAGCAAGGACAATATTTTTCCATCACTACTGCCGTAGTGAACCCTAAAAATGAAGGGGTGAAAGGTACTCTAGTTATTCATTCAATAATAGTGAAAATACTTTTTGATTCTAGTTTTGTGCTTTATTTTATATCTTGAATGTTTAGTAGAACAATCCCAACACCACCAAAAATCGTGAAATTAAAGATGTTTGTGAGTATAGAAAATTGGGCAACCATTGCATCCCATGAATATAACTGGTTCCCTATCATAATCTGTGGATTGAAATTCCTAGTGAACCTTGTCATACTCCCTCTAGTGTAATTTTATGAAATTCTCAGCATGGATTGGATTTAGTTATAAATAGCCATCATAAATTACCATGAGAGGGAAATCACACTCCATTTATAGAATCAACCCCCGATTCTATATAAGTTCAAGGAGGAAGATGAATCTTTTTAATCACCATCATATCAAGTGTGGATATTACTTCCCTATGAGCATTCATATCTAGCATATATGGTTGAGTATAAGGAAGCAACCATTCCTGAAGACATACCCATTTTTTGGGAATTCGCTTAAGTGTTTCTTGAGGAATTGAATGGTCTTCATCCTAGAAGAGATGTTGAATTCTCAATTGACCTTATACATATAGTATTTCTAATATCCAAGACTCTGTATATAATGGTTGCTGTGGATATTGAAGATTTGAAGAAACAACTATGGGAGAATCTAGATAAAGGGTTTATACGCCCAAGTGCTTCACCATGGGGTGCTCTATTTCTCTTTGTCAAGAAGAAGGATGGGTCAATGCAACTTTTCATTGATTATCGTGAGCTCAAAAAATCATGATAAAGAAAAAGTATCCTATAAATCGAATTGATGACATGTTTGATTAGTTACGTGGAGCACAATACTTATCCATGGTGGATTTGCGGTCAGGATATTACCAAGTATGGGTGAAGAATGAGGATATCCACAAGACTGCTTTTCGTATAAGGTACAGGCACTATGAATTCATTGTAATGCCTTCAGACTCACTAATGCTCTAGAAATATTCAAGGAAATTATGAATAGAGTCTTTAGAGATTACCTCGAAAATTTTTTGGTAGTATTTATAGACAATATTCTAATATACTCCAAAACCAAGAAGGATCATGAGGAACATATAATAACTATACATGCGACCTTGCGAAAGGATAATCTCTATGAAGAGTACAAAAAGTGTGAGTTTTGGTTGAAGGAGGTCTCATTCTTGGGACATATCATCAAAACCAATTGGATATCTATGGATCCCTCCAAAATAGTTGCAATTGATGGATGGCCAAGGCCAACATTGATAACAGATATCCATTTCTTCCTTGGGTTATCTGGATATTGTCGTCAATTTGTGAGAAATTTATCACAATTTTCAAACCATATTACCAAGCTAACTCAGAAGAGAATAAAGTTTTCTTAGAGTGATGAATATAAAGAGAGTTTCAAGGAGTTGAAAAGAGGCTTATCACTACGCTCGTTCTCACACTACCCACAAGTGGAGAACTTTTTGTGGTATTCAGTGATGCTTCAAAGAAGGAAATGGGTTTTGTGTTGATAAAAAATGACAAAGTCATTGCCTATGCTTCAAGAAAATTGAAAGTTCATTCTAAAAACTATCCAATGCATGACCTGGAGTTGAATGTAGTGATCTTTGATTTGAAAATTTGGTGGAATTACCTCTTTTAGTAGAAGTGTGAAATATATACGGACCAAAAAAGTGTCAAGTATATATTCAAATATAAATAGTTGAACACGTGCCAATGAAGATGGTTAGAGATGGTCAAAGACTATGACTGCTCAATCCATTACCGCCCAAGGAAAGTGAAGAAGGTGGAAGATTATCTAAGTACAAAGGATCAAGAAATTATATAATTAATAAGAATTGAAAAGGATCCAATCTTCTTGGATTTGATGAGGATAGACATGGGAATCATAAATATGGGAAAATAATCAATATTTTCACAAATTATTTTTCAACCATATCTTTTGGAAAGTTTAAAGGATGCTCAAAAGGATGATGTGGGAATTCAGAAGAAAGTTAAAACTATCAAAAAAAAAAGGAAATCCACAGAGTTCCATGTTAATAAAGAAGGATTTGTGAGATTTGGGAAAAGACTATGCGTTCCGTCAAATCCAGAGATGAAGAAGGAACTTTTGGATGATGCACATAGTTCAAATTTTTTCATTCACCCAGGAAAAAGAATGATGTATCGAGATCTTTGAGAGAATTATTGTTGGGATAACATCATGAAGGAGATTGCTGAGTATACATCAAAGTGCCTGGTATGTCAGAAAGTGAACGCTGGGAGGTAGAAGTCTAAGGAGATGATGCAACCATTACCCATACCAGAATGGAAATGGGAGAGCATCACCATGGGATTTTTCACTAGACTTCCAAAGACATCCAAAGGAAATAATGCTATCTGGGTTGTTGTGGATCGTTTTACCAAGATTGTACACTTCATTGATATTCAGGAGGATTTCACACTAGATCAAATGGCACAGATATACATCAGAGACATGGTAATCCTGTATGAAGTACCACTATATATTGTATCCAATCGAGATATAAGATTCACCTCTATGTTTTGGAAGAGTCTTCAACATGCTATGAATATTGAGCTGACCATCAGTATGTCTTATCATCCTAAAACTGTTGGCCAATATGAGCGGACTATCCAAAAAATTGAGGATAGGTTGAGAGCATGATAAATGGACTTCAAAGGAGGACGTGATCAACATCATCCTATTTTTGAGTTCTCATACAATAGCAGTTTCCACTCAAGCATCCAAATGGATACTTATGAAGCCCTATATGGGAAGAGGTGTAGAACACCAGCATGTTGGTATGATATTGGGGAGAGAAAACTCCTAGGTCCGGAAATGGTCGAGGAAATGGTGGAGAAGGTTAAGACCATCCAACACCACATTAAAGCTGCTCAGACTCGACAAAAGATATATCATGATAATCATAGATGAGACCTAGAGTTTGATGTTAGAGACATAGTATTCCTCCAAATATCACCGTGGAAGAGAGTTATGATATTTGGGAAGAAGTGAAAGCTTAGTCCAAGGTATATCAGTGCTTTTGAGATCATTTATTGCATTGGAGTAGTGGCTTATCGACTAGCACTCCCACCAAACCTATCTCAAGTACATGATGTGTTCCATGTATCACTCTTCAAGAAGTACTTACCTGACCGATCTCATATACTCAATCCATGTAACCACCCAATGTTTTTCAATGGAAAATTACCTTCTTATATTTATGTCATAAAATTACATGAAAACACAAAATAATGAACTACTATGTGATAAGTGACCTTTAAACGTAAGTTTGTCACTCCTATGTTTGGAATTTTGAAAATCCGACATACACGGTTGTGTTCAAAATGATTTTTGGAGTCTAATAAAACAAATTTTTTTTTTGTGAATAGTGACCTACCCTAATGAATAGTAACCTACCCTTATGAATAGTAATATGCCCCTTATGAATTGTAAATCATCCAACATAAGAGTAACATTACCTATGAATAATAAAATAAAATTTAGACATCTTAGAAATTGACAATTTGACCTTAGTAAACGTTTTTGGCATTTTGTAAGTCATAAATAATTAATTATAATTAATTAAATAATTTAAAAGAATATTTATTTCCCTAAAATGTATTCATAAATTATTGAATCAATGTATTATAGGTTTTATATAATTTTATAAGACCCAACATTATTTTTGAAAGAACTATAAAATCAGTTTTAATCTTAAAGACTGTTTTTTATGTAAATTGTGATTTTAATTAAATATTAAATTAATAATATTTTGAAAATTATTTTTGAAAAATGGACTTCATTTTTGGATTCTACACGTCAAAAATTGGTTGGGGTAAGCATTTTGGATTTTTCGGAGATACTTGAATTTTTGATGAATAGTATGTAGAGACCCGAAGCTTAACATACATGGACATTACATTACTTTTGCGGAATACTTTGTACATAACAAAAACACACACACAAGGACCGTAATAGTTTAGTGTCTTTGGAAACTCAGAATATAATCTTCTAATCATGGTGAAAGTTCTTCAACATCTCCCATAAAGATCATCCTTTTTTTTCTACCTAAAACCTTTCTTTATATACTGGGGAAAAGAAAACATAAAAGGGTGAGCTCAAATGCTCAGTAAGGGTAAACAAAAGAAATATCAATCACATAATATTCATAAGAGCATAACATTTTGGAAATGTTAACCTGCAAAAGAGATCATAATATCATAACATGGGATAAATCATAGAAGTGAAATGTAATCCCAATAGTCACAACTTAAAACATGAAACTTTGTGGCGTACACACATAATCATAGAGAATCATTTCTGGTTATTCAAGACTCATTGCCAAGACTATCTTAGTGGAAAAATTCCATTTATCAACCGAGTTCATTCCTCGTTTCAGTCCTGTTTCACTGAACCGGTTTAACTTGTCGTTCCAGCCTTGTCTATCTCATGAGATATAAAATCTTTACCCAATGCATTGGAGGGAGATATAGGTCCCACCCATCTCATAATGATACCATTCTTATGTGTGCCACAAAATCATAAATCATACATCATTTCCTAACCCATGTAATAAAAATGGGATTCTTAAACAACATGATATCATAAAACAATTCATATAAGATAAAGGAATTCATAAAAATAATTCCATCATAACATAATCAAATCAATGTAATAATAAGGATAGAAACAGAAACCTATATTATCTTAGATGGAAAATAATTTTGATAAAACACTTGAACTCCATTCTTGAGGAAAATATCCCTTCTACTTCAAAAACACTTTTCCTTTCTTAACATGTCAGACAATTCTAAACTAGAAGAAGTTGATTAAAAATAAACTTGAAAATTTGTAAAGGAAGCTTCTTGGAAATAATGTTTTAAAAACCCATTCATGTCCTATAAGTTTAAAAAAACATTCTTCTTGTACTTTTGTCGGAAAAGTCAAAAAGTACCTCGTACGAAAAATGAGAAAAGATTCCTTTCATATATTTTACTATAAACTCACCAAAGGGTTAAAATGGATTTAAACAATTATAGGTGGATGGAAATAATATTACATATTGAGGAAACATGGATGTGTATGATAAAATACACCCCAGTAAATACCAAAGTATAAAAAATCTTGGATAAAAATGAGATTGTGATATTTCCCTTACCTTAGGTCTGATTTTCTTCGTAAGTGTCCGAACCTCATTACCTCTTCTTTGAAACGCCTCTTTGAGATCTCCTTTTAGGGAACTAAAATTGGTCTTTGAAGAAGGCCAGGACCTCTAGGATGTTTCTAGGGAAGTGGAGAGGATAAATTAGCAGGGGTTGGCCGAGCTTGAAGGCTCAAAGTGGTGTGAGGAAGAGGGGGAGGATGTGCCCTTTTATAAGGGAGGAGAGGGGCACCTTTGGAAAACTAAAAATATTATTTTATTATAAAGCCAAATTCGGTTTTAAATAGTTCCAAATTGTTTTATTTCGAATATAAGGTGGGGATGGGTCGAAATAATCTCATCCAATAGAATTTAGACAAGTTTAGGTTCCTATTTTAACATTATCATTTATATTTAACTTTAAGTTAGGTAACTTTACTTTAACCGTGTCTTTTTGTGTCCTTACACTATAAGGTTATTAAACTTACTATAACAATCCAAAAGAACCCCAAGTTTCTTATTATTAATATATATAACCTTATCTAAGTCATTTGGCTGAACCGTAGATTTTTAGGAATAAATAACAATAAATAATATAATATTTGTTTTAAAAACTATTTTATGTCAATTTTGACACTATTTAGCAATTGATTTTTGTGAATATCATAAAAGAATGATTATTTCGAAAAAGTTACTTAAATAAATACTAAAATGTCATATTAACCTAGAAAATTAGTGGAATGCATAAAATGTCCCAAATTATATTTATTTGGGTATTTATAACATCAATTATGTCAATATTTCATTAATAAGATAATTACTGCATCATATTTGTGTCATAAATAAATTAAATTATATAACTTCTAAAAATTACAAATAAAATATAATGATGTAGGAAATATCTTTAGATTTCTAATGAATATTTATAGTCAAATTTATCTTATGTATAACCCTATATTAAAAATGATATACTTATTAAACTTTGATTTTAACTATTTTAACCCTTCTTTAAATAAATTAATAATAAATGTCCTAATCTAATACAAGTGGGCCTAAATGGTCATATTTTATTCCTAAGGTTGTTTTTGGTCGAATTACACTTGTACAATAGAATTAGGACATGTGTTAGGGTAATAATAATATCATTTTTACCCTTAATTACCTTATTTACTTTTAACCGTGGCAAATAAAAGTGAAAATTACTATTCACCAAAAATTATTTTCATCTCATTGAACCACATTTTACTTACTGACATCAGCTGTGTCTCTCGGATTTTTGAAATTCCATTCACATAAGCGGTAAAATTATGTTTTATGAAAAATTCATTTTTTAACTACCACTTAGTGGTTTCACTATTCATCAAAAAAATGAAAGTTTCCATAAAAATACCAGAAATTAGGCCTAATCTATATTTGATATTATGAACTCAAAAATGATGTCTATTTTACCAAATTCAAAACAGATCAGTTGCATTAATTAATTTAATAATTAATTCCCGTCGTCAAAACAAATAGTGTGTTCTTAAGAGATAATAACTATCAAAAGATTGACACTTGTTTATGTCTGGTTTAAATGTGAAATTACATCCAATGACCAACATTATATTAAATTGTAAAAATATATTCTAAATATACTTTAAACCACTCAAATTAATAATTTATCACTATTAATTATTTCGATTGAAAAAGTTGTTTTTAATTAAAATTTAGTAATTTTAACTATTAATCAAAATATGAATGTTATCCGAAAATTACCAAAATTTCACCCTAAGCTAATTTCGATATTATGAATCCAAAAATGAAGTCGATTTTGAAAAATAATATTTAAAAATTTCAAAAAGTGGTTATTACTATTCATAACGGCTAGTTTTAATAATATTTTAATAGCATATTGTTGTTTAGTGAAACTCGTTATTGCATACTACACACGCTATCGAGGAAAGTCGTGATTGCATGTAATACAAGGAAAGTCAAGGATGTGTGTTGTGAAAGCTCCTTTTGGTGTAGAGTACAACAGAAGACATTAATGAAATTAAAAATAATACTTTTCATAAAATCTCGGGGTGTTACATAGTAGAATTTGATAATTCACAATAAATGCTAAATAATGTATTAATTGAGTCATCGATGATGATATGATGATGTAAGCCCACTTGGTTCGGGATTACATTATAAAATTACTATTCTTGGTCGTTCAAGGCTCACTATTCTTTTTCTTGAGGGGAAATAATAAACTAATGAATTTTATATTAAGGAAACCCCTCTCCCCTCTACTATAAAATCCACCCTTCACTCCCTCATTTCCTCACACCTCTCAAGCTCCAAGACTTCTCTAAAAGCTACCCAAACACCTTTCCTAGACCCTCCCTCAAGTCCAAGAGCTGCTGGTCTCATCAAAAGATCAATCTTAGGCCCTTAAATAGGTTCTCAAGAGGAGGATTCTAAAGGTAATTTCCTTCCCTCTTCTCCTTTAATTTCCTTTAAAGTTCAAGTTCTTTTCTTGATCTCTCCCCACCTATATTCATCCAAATTGTTTTGTAAATCCATTATTATAAATATAATATAATTTTATGATTATAATGGGATATTATATCACCCCACACCCTTTCCCTCTTGCTTTTATTTTATTAAAGAGAACGTTGTTCATGAGGTGTTAAATCTATCACCTTAAAAAACGACATGCTCTCTTCTTCCATTTATACCTTATGATCTGATCATGAAACCGTTTTTATGGTTGAAACAGAATATTTTATATGTATTATTTCCTATTTAATGTTCTATAACCGAATTATGAACATATTACTAATGGATAAATTAAAACAAGTTCTTTGTGATCGAAAAACCGCTCAAATTAGCCCACAGAATCTTCGTTTGATTCTTATCTAATGATTCATCCACATGGATCTAATATAATTCCTTATAAAATCATAAAATCTTATGTAATATCATTAATAACATGTAATATTATTTCTATATGATTACCCAAGTTCTACCCTAACTTCAATTTAAGAATACAAGTGAACCACCTAAGAAAAACCATAAAAACGAACACCCCCGAACAAAGTTTTTACACTCTATAAGTCATCCAAAGGAACATAATATGACATAATGAAACCAGAATTAACCCTATTAATTTAAACATGGTTCTGTATTTCTAATTAATAAATATAATTTCATTTTACAGGACATTAAAGAGAAGGAAGCATTCAGATATAAGGTAAGGGGGAATTCTCGAACCCAACTTTCATCCTTCGGGTTCTACATCTTTCACTCCATTTTTGATATGGTCACCCCTTAAAGATAATTTTTTCATCATTTTATTTCCTTTTCTGGGATATACATGTTTCTTAATGAAGTTTATGTCAATCCAAATGTTTTCCAAAAGAACTATTCTCTTAAGAACTCAACTTTTACCTCTCATTCAAGGTTGATGGTTCTTGTATCAAGTATGTTGTTCCCACTTTATTTTGGGAACCCAAAGTTTATAAATGTGTTATTTTGAGACGAAACACATTACTTTTCATGGGTTAGTTATGTTCATTTATGTTATATGTTCATTGTGTCATGCATGATAAATGATAATCTTATGATGTGACGGGTGCGCCCGGAATTATATAGCGCAATATGAATGTTTAAATGTGACGGGTGCGCCCAGAATTATATAGTTCTCCAATGCATTGGGTAAAGTGATGAATCTCATGAGTAAATGTGAAATGATGTGTGAACAATATTATATCTTAGTTCACAAGTATGTGTGGTAGTAAAACCCTAATACATGATGTTTCATTTTTATGGATTGCCACATTTCAAGTCTATTATTTATGCTCCTCTCATGTTCATGATCTTTTGCCTATGTTATGATTATGCTCACCCCATGATAATTGTTCTTATCTATGATCTTACTGGGATTTTAGATCACCCCTTTTGATGTATATCCTCAGGTGGCTACATGTATTAATGAGAGGACAAGTGCCAATAAGAAGCAATAGAAGAAGGAATTAAATGAATGTTTATGCTTGATGTTGTATTTGTTATTTATGGTCCTAGTTTTCCTAAGACACTACACCTTTGGATCCTCCAAGTGTAATACTATTATGTTGTTTATCTTTTAAATGATGTAATTGAAATGTAAGAAAAGGCCAGGATGCTATAATCCAGACGTGGTACAATTGGTTAATGACCTGTCCTATTAAGAGAGTCTAGTGAATATCGTAGATCATAGGGAAAAAGTTCTACGAAATAAGACAATGTCCTCGTCAAGGTATTGTGGTGAAACAACAAGTTGAAATTCAGGAATTGAAGTAAGTGATGAAGCAGAGTTACTCACAACTATTTTAGTGCCAGAGAAGAAAATTTAGAGGGAAAAATTTCTTAATGGGGGGAAGACTGTAACAACCCAATCTTTTATCATTGAAAATTCCTCCTGATCTAATTAAATGTATTTTATGAAAAATGGTTATATAAAATATTCACTTCCATGGTTTTATGTTTTTATATTTCAAAATACTATTAGTAATTTTGGTCGTTGCTAATATATCCCTTGAATAGTGATTACATGATTAGTATAAATATAGGGATTTGACATATCCAATTTACTCAGACAAAGGAAGTGATCACATCATCCAGTAGACTTTCCCTATATGAAGCCTGATTTTTGGAGCTCAGAAAAGAGGTGGCATAATTGGGATTACTTATTTGTCAAGCCCAAGATGAGCTTCAACACATTAAGCTCCAGCAAAACTACTTATGGGATAAGTGGAAGTTGATAGATATTACCACCCGAGTGATGTTATTTGAGCAACCCCAAGAGTCTGCCACCACCACACACCTTACCCTTCAAAACTATCCGAGTTTTATAAGGGTTTATGTCACAAGACCTTAGCACTATTATTTTGTTAATTATTTTTTAATATAATAAATAATATACATTGATTTTATTATTATTACGTTGTAAATAGTTTTTAATGAACAAATAGTATTTTTAGTTAATTTTCAATTAAGAAATCTATTTCGATGAGTTAATGGATTTTTTAATTAAATAATATTTATATTAAATATTATTACTAAATTAATTTTTATTTAATATAAATGGCCGTAATATTATTATGAATACTATTGTGATTTCTATTAATATTTGAAAGCTATTTTTGTCAAAACCCATAAATTTTTGATAAATGTCAGTTATTATTTTAAAATTAAAAATTCAGATATTTATAAAATTATTTAGATAAAAAGAATATTATTTTTGTAATCAGGATGTGTAAATTATTTAATGGTGATTTTTTTATAATTTTCTGAGACAATCAAATTCTTGGGTAAAAGTCAAATACCGTTTAAATATATAATGTGTTTTATGACATCATAATGACCCAATAGTGATGTAATAAAATACTATAAAAATTATGTTCAGCCAATATATTTTTTATAATTAAAATAATGTTATTTTATTTTTTTGATTTATTTTACAATGCTTTAGTGGACCCTTGAAGACTTATAAAACATTTTACCTTTTTAAATTGATATCCTTGAGGGTGTGAATCAACTCCACATTAGAAACCCTATTATTTTAAGAAGTTTGGAAATTGTCCTTATAAAATATTATTTTGCACTGAACTTTGAAAAAATACATGGGAAAAAACCACGGTCTGGTTTGTGTTTTGGATTAGTTTATTATGTGGTGACCCAAATCTAAATAATAAAGAATTCGCTCTCATTTCCTATATAAACCCACCATAGATTCCACTTCTTCTTCACTCAAAGAATTTGTAGTTATACCATCCCCACTCTCTCTATAATCTTCCCAAGTCACCCCAAGCTCCCATGAATCCTCTATCAAGCCCCTCCCAATCCTTTAGAATCACACTTCCAAGTAAGGGATTTCTTCCTTTCTCATTTTTGTAAAATTTCATTACATTGTTATGCCATTTTATTTTCAATTAAAAATATTGGGGTATGATTTCTAACCTCCCCCATACATCCCAATTTATTATTGAATAATGATAGACACCCTTTTTCTCTCATTAATGCCTCCCATGTATACCCGTTACCATGCCAAAATTCCGTAAGGAATATCTCTCTCCTCATTTACATGTAAGCTGTTATTTTGTATCAAAAATCTAAATTACAATAAAATTGTTGGGACATGTATCTATATGATCCCATTACTTTAAATTTCATGTAAATATGATGATACACCCCTTTCTCTCTCATCAATCTTATTTATGAATTCTTTTCTCATGTCGTTATGCTCCTGAAATTGCACCGCGATTTTCCAAGACAAACTCATTGTGTAGTGAATACCCTGCCTATTTATCTATCAAGGGTATTCACCTTTATGAACATTTACTTATTGTTTAAAGATTTTCATATATTTATTCCACATTCCTTTATTGTGGAATAAATGATGATGTTGAATTATTCCATGTTGTGTGATCTATGTGGAACACTTATGTATGGAGTGAAATGTTTAAGAAGGGTGCACCCTGATAGCGCTCAAATGCATTGGGTAAAGATTATTTTCATGATACAAAACGTGAAATAAGGGTTTAATCGTTAAAATTAAAGTTCAATTGTTATTTATTCATTCTAATTCAAGTGCAATGAGGGTTTACTCATGCTCCATGTGGAATGGGCCTTGGCTCATGCTAAAACCATGTAAAGTGTTATTGCCACATTTCCAGGTTGTGATAATCATAATTTATCATGAATTTATGTTCATGTTTCTCTTATTATCCATTGGTATTCCTATTTTCTAAAATTTATTTTATTATATATGTTATTCCTTTTTACTCCCTTACCGGGCTTTACAGCTCAACCTTTTCTTATGCATGTCCCTAGGTTATCCCATGCAATGCAATGTACGAAGGAGTGTAGTGTTCTTGTAAATGAAGTTTTCAATAAAGATGTTTTGTTTCATGTTTTAAGTCATTATGTAATGTTTTTAATCCCCAAATACACTAAACCACACTATATTCCATGTTGTATCAAGTGAAGAGTTTATGTAATAAATCATGTTTAAGTGTACAATAAAGAGTAGTGTTGTTATTCATTTGATAAAACATAAGTTCCCAAAATAAAATTATTATTGATCCATTAAATTATTTAAATAAAAATAATAAGTCATACTAACCAGGGACTTCACGTAGGACAGTGGTAGGTGATGTGAGCTTATCGCCCTTCAATTGTTTGTTCGATTCCTACAGCCTTGCCGGACGTGACGGGTTGTCACCCATCTTGCGTGTTGTCCCTTTTTATAAAACGTAGAAGTAACCCTAACATGTTTTAACCTAAATGGTTGTTTCATACCTCTCATTTTCATCCAAAATCACAATTAACTCAATATATTAATTCATGAGGTCTTATATAAATTGATATTTTATACCTCCATATGATAAAATAACACAATTCCCAAAGAAATAACATAATACATTGATCATGGTGTCCACCTAGTTTCATTTCCATCTTGTTCACGTATATAGGAGGTCTATGAATTGAAAATAATATTTTTAGATACTTCAAAATCATCTTCTTCCTTTATATAAATACACCTTTTTAAAACTTGGGTCATATGGGTGTTCGTAGAAAAATAGTTTCAGAAAATAATCATGTATGAAATATAATTTCAAAACATTCGATAAAACATTATTTTTAAAAAATAGTTGGACTGAGTTTGAGTTGATTATTTCAATCAATAGTCTTATAAAATACCATAAGTATGTGTTGAAAGACTATAATTTAACATTCAATATAAATAGGTTGTGCAAGGGTCTCCTTCTTCATCACCATTTTCAAAATCATAATATGATTCAAAATTTTATGATAAGGTAAAATATTTGAAAATACCTTGATAACATTTAACTTTCTTGAAATTATTATAATACTGAGAAAATAGGATTTAATTAAACACAACCAATGATCCATGACGGCATCGAGGTATATTTGTGGAATTTGATATCTCAAAAAACTGCCTGCAATTGAGTTGTATGCTAGAAAAAGTTTCACAATCATCCGAACATGACTTTTCTATAATTATTGCAAGAATTTTATCTAGAATATATATGAATGTTGTTTGAGATCCTCCTACTTCCATTTGTAATAGAATTTCCATGATCTGAAAAAGTTATAAAACAAGGATTTAACAGAAATAATAGACATAGGGACTAACCACGTGTTTAAAGAAAAATTCTAATCCCTAAAGTTGTCTAAACATTTCCTTTAATACCAACTATAAGGCCCCAACATTAAACATTACATAATATAGAGATAATTTGATAATTTGACTTTAATTGACATCGAGGATCTTTTCAGGTTTATAGATTTAGAGAATTAGGTCATAACATATACATAACTTCTTTAATATATTACAAGTAGACACTTATACTCACTATCATTTTTTTCCATAAAACCAAAAAACTTTAAAACAAAATATGAAATCATTTCATGTTTTAACATAAAAACATTTACTTGATCCTATCCTTGAATCTGTTCTTCCTTTTGTCCTATGAAAAATATTTCAAAACTTTGGATGAGAATAAAACTATCAGTAAGGGATATAAAATAAGGAAAGAAAACATTAGTCTATGAATACATACAAATCAATTAAATCATAATTTTCCTCATAAAACATAAGTT
This sequence comes from Viscum album, assembly GCA_963277665.1. Taxonomy (NCBI): domain Eukaryota; kingdom Viridiplantae; phylum Streptophyta; class Magnoliopsida; order Santalales; family Viscaceae; genus Viscum; species Viscum album. The sequence goes on along the minus strand of OY728130.1, from coordinate 477,116,052 downwards.
CTTTAACATACCTCATAAAATCATAATATTTAAGAATAACACATAGAAATCATAAATAAAAGAGGTAACTTGTAGCATACATTACATACATACATTATTGATTTCATTGCTACATATGGAGTTACGTTTGGAATACCCATCACAATATATTATATAAATTTATTAAGAGAAACATTAACATTTAACTCTGTCACGTTACCCAATACATTGGAGATCTATCTCAGGCTCACCCTCCCCAAGTTTAGTATGGAACCACTCGTATACGTAAACAATGACCAATAACCATAACATATTCATAACACATAAAACAAGAATAAAGTAAATATTAAATTTCCACATAGTAATCAAAATATATCATTGACATAATAAATGCTTTATCAAAACCATTTTCAAAACAATTTAAAACATATAATAAAACGATTTTTTAATGAAAGTGTCCCATACCACTTTAAAACTTTTAAAATAAATTTAAGATTTATAAATTTAATATATATATATATATATATAAATATTTAAAACCATTTTTAAAAATGGACATTAATGAGAAATATTTAGAAATATAAATATTTAAAACATTTAAAACAATGTTTCAATTAGAGTCACATAATACTTGAGAAACAGTTGAATAAAAATAATTAAACAATGACATAAAAACATTAAATATCATGAGAATTTAGAAATTCAAAGTCAAAATGGTTGTATATATCCCTTATAAATCAATAAAGGTGCACAATATCAAGTTATTCCTTAATGAAAGGATATTGAGACATAGTCCCTTGAGAAAATTTGGCAGCCTAACACATCACTTTAAAATTCAGAAAATGAGTTGATGGGAGATAAAAGGGTCTATAATCAGTTGGAAATAAAATTTAAAATAATAATGATATAGGAGAATATATCCCAATATAAGAAAATAGAAATTAAAAGACATAACAAAAAAATAAGTCTTTGACTAAAAGAGGAGGGTGAAAGGTCCCCTTACAATGATCATTTTGTAAATAAAATAGATAGATTATATGTATTCATATTAAGTACACATAAAGAAAGTATAAATAAAATACATGAAATAAATAGTTATTTCTCACATAATCGAAGCACGGCATAATAAATAATTATAATATTAACCCAAAGAATGGAAATTGGGTTAAGAAGTCCCCTTACCAAGAGTCTGACTCGTCACATATGTTCCTTATTCTTACTAAACAATAAAATTAAGTAAATTTATAATTTTTTAATGAACTTTTAAAATTTTTATTTTTCATTCTCTATCACTTATTCCCATGTTATAAACATTACATAATTATTTATGTTTATATCATCCGCTTTTCCAATATTTGGTACTTGAGTCAAAAATGAACTTGTTATAGTTACAAAATTTTCGTGTGGTCAAAAATCCATTATATCCAGAATTGTATTAATGATTTATATATCATATATATCATATATATCCGGTATATATATATTTATAATAGTTCCTAACATTTTAATATAAGAAATTAAATTCACCGTTCATGGAGATGGTAAGCAGTACATATGTAAGAACGCTACTTTCATTTCTATTTCATATTCAAAGGAATGAAAACATAATGATACATAGGTATATTATAATTAAAATATAATATAATATTTTATATATTTCACATAAGTTCAATAAATCCATACTATATACATTACATGTATGGCATGAAGGAGTCATATCACTTTGGGGGGGGGGGGGCGGTAGTCCACACTTCCTAAAATGAAATTATCGTATTTACCCTTTATGGAAACCATAAAGGTATGGAATAAATGAAAAATACAGAATCAAAGAGACAATATAAATATAATATATATCACATATAAATATAGTTCCATCATAATGGCCACCATGAGAGGTGGTAGGTGAAAACAAACAGTCATCATTTCGTGAGGCAATAGTTCACCGTACACAGAAACAATATGTTCGTATCCATTAGATGAGTGTGTCTGGAAGTGTAGTTAGAATAATTATCATAAAAAGTCATATTATATTTATATATTGGTTTTTTTGTAAAATAATGTAATAAATAAATTTTAGGGGGTTGGATAAGGAAAATAAATGGAAGAATCTTGAGAGAAGACATTACCTTAAATCGGGTAACTCCTTTTGATTTAAGCTAAAAGGCCTTCTTGAATTGCCAAATTCCCATGGTAATGACTCAAGGAGGAATATAGGGATGTTTTTGTTTAATTGGGGTAGAGTTTGAATGATTCAAGGTGGCTTGATAGGTGTGATTGAGGGTTTGAGGTGATTCCCTTTTATAAGAGGGAGGAGGGGCACCTTAGGAATGTCTTGGAAGATTATTTTATTATTAACTAAATTTCGATTTTCAAAAGATCCAAAAATCACTTAATTAGAATATGAGATGGTAATTATTGTAAATACCCTCAAATAATAGGTTTTATACAGGTTTTGGTTTTAAATTGAACCTTATCATTTAGCTTTAACCCTTAGTTAATTAATTTAACTCTTACCATGTCTACTTGTAGATTCATACTATATGGTTAATATAGTTACCATAAAATTAAAATTGAGCCTAAAGTGGTTCATTAAATAAATTTAAAACATTAATTAAGTCATTTTATGAATTTTATATTTTTACTACTGTTATACCATTTATTAAAATATTATTTTTTTAAAAACTCCTTTATGTCAATTTTTATACTATTCATATCATGACTTTCTAAAAATCCATAAAACTAGATTATTTCAAAAAGACTTCATTAATTAAAAGATAAATAGTCATAATAATCCATAAAATTATTTTATGGAATAAATATTTTTAAAATAAATTTATTTTAATATTTATAATCTCATTTATTTAAATCATTCATCGATAAGGTAATCACTACATCAATATTGTATCATAAATATATTTATTTATTTAAGGGTCTAAAATTTATAAATAAAATAAATTGATGTAGGAAATAGTTTTATCTTTATATGTAATATTTATAGTCGAAAATATCACTTATGTAACCCATATAAAAATTGTTTTACAATAAGATACATGTTTATGTTTCATTTTTCTTTACTATAATTATTTAAATTGTCATTTTCACATCTAAGTGGCTCCACGTGGTTCTAAAATATACCGAAGATTTCCAATGGTCATACATGTACCATAAAATAGTATTTGGACTTGTTTTATTGCAGTTAAATATTATTATAATATTATTTTTTACCCTTATTTACCAGATTTACCCTTTAACCATGATAAATAAAATAATTACTGCATTACTATTCATAATTTCTAAAAGTAAATGATACCTATTTACAATGTTTTTACCTAATTATTCCAAATCTGGAATCCATTTTTCCAAATTCAAAGAACAAAATTTGTTGAAATTAATTTAAAATTAATTCTTGCTGCAAAAACTAAAAAGCCTGTTTTTAAGGAGTAAAAACTTCTAAAAGATTGACATGTATTTGTGTCCAATTTCATAGAGAAATTACTTACAATGACCAAAATTCGATTAAATGATAAAAATATAATACAATTACATTTTAAAACCAATTAAAATAATAATAATATAACTATAATCATAAATTAGATTAAAAGGTAATTTTGAATTAAAATGTAGTATTTTTCACTATTCATAAAAATATGAAATTTATAAAAAATATACAAAATTTCATCCCAAGTAAATTTTTATGTCCCTATTCTAAATAAGAATTATAGTTTTTCAAATAGAACATATACAAGTGACAAAAAATAGATTTAAAAAGTGTTCTCTATCAAAAGGCGGTAAATCAACCTTTTAAAGAATATTAATGTATTTAATGCTTGAAATTGGATTCATTATTATTTTAAGCCTCTAAAATTTATTAGATCAATGTAAAAACATTTTAGAAACATGTGAAATAATAATCTGGTTAGTTATGTTCATTCTCGTAAATACAACAACTATGCATTAACTAACATTTAAAATAATATTCTTATTATTTTATATTTCAGTATAACTCAATGTTGTGTGAAACATAAGATTTCAAGAAAACCCATTATTGCGTGTTGATTATTCTATCAAAAAAGTTTCCTATTTAACATAAAATTGACATCTTATTCATAAATATTAACAGAAATGAAAAAATTATTATTATATAAATACTTTGGTCATTACAATAATTCTCATTGATGACACTCAATTATTAATGCTTATGTTTACCCTTATTGAGTATTTGATCTCACACTTCTTATATTTTACTCTTCCAGAGGACATGAATAATGAGGTTAGAGGAATTATATCTATAATGTATTTCATATGGATGATGTCGATGACCTAATATGAAAAAAGAAAAATGGGTATAATGGGAGATGATGATAAACATTTTGATCCAGCTATTTATGAATCCAAGTTGATATGAGTTGGTCCTAATTCTTTAAAACTATAAACCAAAAAGGTCCATGGGTAAGTAAGTGACCAATATTTATTTTTGATTTTTTTATGTTTTATTGGTGGAAATGTTCTCACCATATTTTGTATCAAAGAAGGAAATGTAATGTTTATGAATTTTTCATCAGATTTGAGAGTGCGGGTTCTGGGATACTATAGTTAGTAGCAGAGTAAGGTTTAGATAAATTTTTATATTAGGCTGTTTTCATCTGAGGTTATCTTAAGATTTATGGATATCATCATAAGCCCATAATCTAAAGGATGATCGTAAGTTCAATGTCTTAGACACCCCATTAAGGTTTTATGAAATCAGGTATTAAAGTGATTAATGAATTTTTTGGATACTTTTTATTATGTTTTGGTATTTTTAACCCGATATATCAACATGAAGAATTATTTCGGGAGTAATTATTTTTCTTATTTAAAGAAAAATGGTAACAACCCATAAACTGGGTGATAACCAACCACATCTGGAAAGGTTGTCGGGCTTGACCCCATGGTCGAAGGATTAAAAGGGTTTCATGCCTACCACATGCCTGTGTGATGTACTATTTAGTATAAAATTTTTATTGGTAAAGATTAAGTTTATTTCAGAAACAAATTGTGTTTTATTTTATGAATAATGGGATATTTGTCTTGGAAGAAAATAATATCAAATCTATCTAATCATTAGGTTTCGAACATTATTAAGAAAAGTTTGAATAATTTTAAGGATAGTTATTCATTGATTATTTTAGTATAAATTAGGGGTATTAGTATTTAATTATTATGAATAGTTTAACATATTATGGTTTATTCATTTTTGGAATTATATTATTATGTGCTAACCATTTTGGTTTTGGTTAATGTTTAAAGATAAGAGTAATAAGTTATTATCCATTTTTTTTGGTTATGTAGTAATTAAAATTTTTTATTAGTGCTTCATGCATGAAAAATTCCACCTAAATACACATAATTGGACAAAATATGAGATTATGGTGGAGATTTATTAAAGGATGAAATTCTACTCATAAAGTATATATATTTCCATACTCTATAATTACTTATGGTAAGAGAATTACTCAAATCTAGGAAAAGGATCTTGAAACAAAAATGTTATCTTAGTACCTTCAATTATGTTAAACTAAAAATCTATTAAATCTTCAAAGATTTATATTTTTTAGGCCTTTAACTTCCCATTGATCATTCACTTTCTTGAGATCAATGACCTTAATCACACTTTATAATTATTTACACCTTTCCTTCATTCCCACATATGTTATTATATTTGGAAACCTCATTATGTTTTATTCCATATGACCATAATACATCCTTTTCACTCTTATAATGAAGATTTTTTAGTAACCTTTTTTTATAATGTGGGTTTACAAAAAAATTACTTTCAATGTCCAACCTTTGATTATCGAGATAAATTTCAAATTACAAGGACACAATTTATTAAGGGGGGGATGTTACACCCTAATATTTTAGAAGAAGAAAATTATATTTGATAACATAAAGGAAACAAATCATTGAGTTTATCATTCATTTCATGAAACACTCATTTTATCCTGTGGTGTACACAACCCCAATATTTTTTTTGTATGATAGCATATTTAACATGCAACACCAAACTTAAACGATCCTTGTTATATATATTAACATTATAAGCTAGAAATTGGAATGGAGAGTATAAAAATGGTTAAATGAATTATGAAAATATGTTTTACACATGTATATATAATGAATTATTTTGTGACAAATTAATTATAAAAAATGAAAATAAAACCCTTTTGAAAATAGAAGGAAATATTTTTCTGAAAACTTATTAGAATTCACAGAAGTCTATTTTATACAAATAAATTCTAAAAATAAATATTTTTTGACAATAAGAGTGAAACTTATGTATAATATAATCAATGAACTACTTAAAATTAATATTTTGTGGTTTCTATATAAGAGATAAGAATAAATCCAATTTTACACATAAAAAGAAGTATTTTTCTAAAAGGCAGTTTTTCCGCCTTTTATTGAAGAAATTAATTTGAAACTAATTTTTAACAATTTTATACAGTTTATTTAAAAAAATATATTTTTTTTGGAATTATTATATCAAAATTTACATTGAGGTAAATTTTGGTATTTTTTGAAAAATATTGATTTTCCAGAGAATTGTGAAAATATAGATTTTTGTAAAAAGTATTTTGTTTTAATAAATTACATAATTTAAAATTACCACTGGGTTTTGGATATTTTTTTAATTAATGTAAGTTATATATTTCCACTGAATTAAATTTAATCAAATTTATTTTGGTTTTTAGTATAAATTTGTTTTTGTGTTTGAAAATGATTTTTTCTAAAAAACTATTATAAAATGCATACCGGTTGTCATTTTTAATTAATTAAAACAATAAATAATGTGTAATGTTTTAAATAAAATCTATAGACTATATATAAGTAAATATTAATTTAGTTTCATAAAATTATTATTATTAATCACAAATTTAATAGATAATAATATTTTTCTAAAAAATACTTTTATTAAAAACCCACTGTCTCACCGCATCTATGAGATTGATATTAAATTAAAATTTTCCACTTATATGAATTGAATTATCCATAATTGATTCAATATTGCGAATCAGAATAATTTTTAATGTATAATAATGAAAAATTAATTTTTTTACCAAATTGATCAATGAAAACAACTAAAATTAATTAGAGCAATTATGGTAAAAATGAGTTTACATTGTGGTTAAACATTAAACTTAAGGGGATAAATAACATAGAAAATTTTCCAAACCCCATTTTTTGTAAATATTTAGAACTTATTAATTATATTATAAATATTTTTTTATTATTGGAGCCACTTTACATGGAAAATAAATGGGTGGATTTCTCTCTTTAAAAAATTAACAAGTCTTCAACTCACCAACTTCTAAAAGGCCCCCCTATCCACCTATATTCACACATATCAAGTCATTTAGCATGAAAAATACTTAAAATAATCAATCCTTAAATTATCTCACGTCATCCTGGAATCCTTAATTTGGTCATAAATCCACCCTATTAAGGGATTTGGAGTAAACCAGAAGGAGTTACCCGAAGAAGTGGAAATGTTCATCAACTTGTGTTTTTGTTTTATTTATTAATCTACAGCATAAAATTATTACTATAAAATTCTTAAATAATAATCCTAAAATAAATAATATACTTATGTGTTTATATTTTAAGGGTATTACCTATAAAAACACATACTTCCATAAAATGAGTTACAAAATCATCGTTCGTGTGTACAACAGACTACTGGCTAATGAAATGACGTCTCTAATTTTTCCATCACTACCTCACATAGTTGGGAATAATGAATAAAATACAATTTATATATTATATTTCTGATAATTATAATAGAAATATACATATGGATTCATTATATAATTTAGACCCTTTTATGTTCCATCCCATATGGGATACGATAATGTCGCTCGTGTAAACAACATACTATTGCCTCACGAAGAAAAATGATATTTTTTTCACTAACACGTTAAATGGAAGGTAAAAAGGGTAAATATAATAAGTATATGCGATATAAATGAAATATTTATTATATTAATGACATATTTATAATTATTTAAATATAATTTATCCTTTTATTCATACCATTTCACACACTAGAAAAGAGACAATGTCATTTGTGGATGCGTGGACTACCGCCTCCTTGAAGAGATGCGATTCTTATTATTTTCATCCTCACATGACAATAATGTTATATATAATTATATATAATTAAATAATATGTTATTTATAATATAATTATCATTATATAAGGATAAAATAATACATAACTTCTTTCCACAATGATCATTGAAATATGGAAACATTACACAAGCGTACGTATGACCTACCGTCTCTATGATTATAATGTTAGTTCATTTCTCATAACCAGATTCCATGTTTGGTTGTAAAATTATAATTGATGTATAAATATGACAATTATTTCATGAAAATTATTCTAGATATGTTTAAATAATGACCCCATTGAGCACAATTGACCTACCAAAGTTGTTTTTGACACATATACCGGATATAGTGAAAACATACAGCTTAAACTTAACTAACTGAGTAAAGGTATATAAAATGGTAAAAATGAGATAAATGTAATAATAAAATTGAAAAAGTTTCTAGAAAAAACAGATAATTAACAAAAGTCTATTATTCAAGAAGATAAAGACCCACATGACAAGTCAGACTTAGGGAAATGATTTTTCTCTTTTCACTTTTATTTATGTGAGATGCAGGACAAATTCACCTATTATTTTTTATTATGAAACGTATATATTTACCATGAATGTGTTTTAATAGTATTATAATTAAATTTATTAATATTTACATATCTATTTAATGATCTATATTTAATTGGATTTATGGTTTCAAAGTTTCCAAAGCGATAATGGATTTTTGTCAGCATTTTCTTTATTTGAGACTTATGTCATGTTACAAACCTATCTTATTTTATGTGGTGTATATGCATCACCTTTGAAATTTAATATCATGAATTTAGTTATTATTCGTATAATTTATGTTTATTTTAAATTCCTTCATAGGTTTTATGTTTCAATGTAACTAAATTTTTAATGATTTTATATTACAATCTCATCATTTATCATTATTATCTATCATTTTGTTTCTGATGATAAGGTCATGTGATCCATCTCTCAAAAAACAAATGAATTTTATTATCCAATGGTTATTCATGATTTTTTCAATTAATATTACCACTTCCCCACACTTGGGTACTTAAAATATCTTTCAAAATGTTTTTATGAAAATCCAACTTTATTCCTATATTCGGTTAGAAATTTATTTTTTTTCCAAAACATTGTTGTCAAAAAATGATTTCAAAAAAGTTTTTATCCTCTTAAAATGATTTAATAATGTAATTATTACAAAATTTTTTCAAATTAATATTTTTGTCTTTTTCAAAATATATTCCAGTTAGATTTTTCTAAAAATATTAAAGGAACCTTTTTCTCATCTTTTGAACAAGGAACATTCAAACTTTTTACAGTTAATATGGAATGTTATTTTTGAATTTTACAGAATGTATGAAGTAACCCAATATTATTTATTTGATTATTACTTTTATATTTTACAGGTATATTTTTAAAGAAAATGTTTTCAAAATTTATTTTCAATGAAAGGTATTTTGAAAATGTTTTATGTTTTTTTTTCAAAATGAAAACGAAATTTTTCTAAAGAATATTTTTAATTATAGTTTAATTATACTTCAATTCATCAACATCAATAATCCTTATTGTTAGTTACCCTAAATTTCGAAATTTTTTTAATGATACCATCCCCATTCTTTTTTTATGTAATAATATTGTTTCAAAGAGATTTTTAGGGTACATGTTTATTTTCCACTGGTTAACCATGTTTCGAGGAGATTATTATGGAACCCATTTATTTTCCACAAGTAAGTCACATTTCAAAGAGATTAAAAAAATTCCATTTCTTTTATATGGTTTTATAAGGCCTCGGCCTTAAACCTTACTTAATCTTGAGTTATTACAAGATTACACATTGAGGATCTTCTCGGGTTTAGAGTTTTAGAAAATTAGATCATAAAACTTGCATTACATTCCACATATAAACAAAGTGGTTACATAAAGATAATATTCTTCATTCCCATAAATGGAAACATATTTAAAATAAAACATGGATTCATTCTTGACACTTCCTTGACACTATCATCATATCATGTACCTTTCCCTTGACCTGTGAAAAACATTTCAAAAAAAAAACTTGGGATGAGCATAAAAAGCTCAGTATGGGTTATAAAAACATAGAAAGGGAACATAGGTACATACATACATAAGAATAGGATCATACTTTACCCATAAAACATAAGCACTTTAATATACCTCATCAAAACATGAATAAATCATAGAAATCATAAGACATAAAGGTAACTTGAGGCATTCATAACATTCTTACGTAGGGAGTAACCCTCTTGGTTACGTTTGGAATACCCATCACAGTATATTCCCTAAAATCTCTTCGGAGAAACCTTAACGTTTCACTCCTTCGCGTTACCCAATGCATTGGAGAGCTATATCGGGCTCACCCGCCCTTAGTTTATCACGGAACCACCCGTCTTCATAATAATGCCCAAGAACCACAACATAATCGTATCACATAAAACATGCATAAAAGAAACATAACATTTCCACCTTTCAATCACAAGATATCAATACAAAACATTGTTATAAAAAAATTATGAAAAACCATTTTCAATACCAAAATAAAAGAAAAGCAAAACATGGTATTTATTTTTCTTTTAAAAAGAAGGTATGGCTTGTAAAGGAAGCCGAAACTCAAATAACGGTCACGACGGCGGAGAAGTCATTATCACCGCATACGTACGACAAAAACATTCCCTTTTGTCATTTAGTAAACGCTTCATATAAAAAAGATTCCTTTTGAATAAACGTAAAAGTCAAAGTGGTTTATACACCGTATAAAAGAAAGTTGTGTATAAAATAAAATATGCCTCAATGAAAGGAGATTGAGACGAAGTCCCATACCTCGTATCCGACTTGACCCGACCGTTCTTTAATCTCCTGAATAATAAACTTGAGTTAATCTCTACTTGCTTATGAACCTTTTTCAAGTTCATTATTCCTTTTATACCATGTTATGAACATCATGTAATCATTTAAGTTAATAATGTTCATGTTGTCGGTATTTGGTTCTTAAGTCAAAAATAGACTTCTTACACTTACATGTTGTTAATTTGGTCAAAGGTTCGTTATATCCAGAATGATATTAATTATTTGGATAACATATATATCATATATATTCATCATATACATATATTTATAATATTACATCACATTCAGAGGTAAGAAATGAAATGCACCGTTCATGGAGACGGTAAGCCGTACGTACGCATGAACGCTACTTCCATTTCTATTTCTTATTTTCTGGAATGGAATTATAATGATATAAGAGTATATTATAATTCTAGTATAATAAAATATATAATATCATTAACTTTATCCTTTACACATCCCACATATGGTATTAACGAATCAAATCACTTTCAGGGGGCGGTAGTCCGCACTTCCTAAAATGAAGATATCGTGTTTACCAATAATGGGAACCATAAAGGTATGACCAAAAATGAAAAAAACAGAAGCTTAAGGAAAACATAAACATATTATATATCATATATAAAAATAGTGACATCATAATAGCCACCTTTGAAGGTGTTAAATGAGTATTGAACAATCATCGTTTCGGGAGGCAGAATTTCGCCATCCACGGAAACTGTATGTTCTTTAACCATTTGATGTAGTTGTGTGAGAGTGTAGCTAAAATAAATATTATAAAAACATCCTAGTATATTTAATATACTGGTGTTGTTACAAAATAAGTAAATAAAAAGAGTTTAGGGGGTGGGAGAAGCAAAGTAAAACAAATGAACATGAGAGAAAGAATTACCTTTAAAAGTGTAACTCCTTTTGATTTGATCCTAAAGGCTTCCTTTGTAAGGCTTCTGCCCAAAGGGAATCCTCTAGGATGAGGAGAGGGATGTGAAGAGAGTAAATGGGTAGGGTTTGGCCGAGCCAAAGGCTTGAGGAGTGTGTGAAATGAGGTAGAGGTGGGGGCATTTTGTAAGAGGAGAAGAGGGGCACTTTTGGAAAGTAAAGAAATATTACTTTATTTGAAAATGTGTTTCGGTTTTAAAAGGTCCCACATTGATATAATTCGTGGATAAGGTGATACGGGTTCTAAATCCACTCATCCAATTGGTTTTGGACATGTTTAGTTCATAGAGTTTACATTATCTTTCCATTTTATTTAAATCGTCAAATAAGGATGTCATCGCTGCGTCATTATTATGTCATAAATAATTTAATTTATTTAATGTCTAAAAATTATAAAAGAAATACTATGATGTAGGAAATATTTTTAGATTTCCAATGACTATTTATAATCAAAACTCTGATCTTTATAACCCCATGTAAAAATTGTTTTCGTAAAACATATTATGTTTGTGTCATTTTTACTTTAACATTTAATAAAAAGTTATTTATGTCATTTCCCAACCAAAGTGTCTCCATGGGGTCCCCAAGTTGACCCATGGATTTTCTTGGTCGGCCATGACACAACCAATAAGGTTGGGACATGTGTCTAGATCATTTCATATTATTAAAGCATTATTTATACCTTAAACTACCCTAATTACCACTAATCGCGATTAAAACTTAATAAGTTACTATTCACCAAAAAATTATTTTAATCACATTGAACCACATTTTACTTATTAATGACAACCATGTATGTCAGATTTTTGAAATTAAAAACACAATGATGGAAAAATTTCATTTAAACGGAAAATCAGTCTTTATAAGTACCACTTAGTGGTTTCACTATTCATCAAAAATTGAAGTTTTTCAGAAAATTACCAAAAATTCACCCTAAGCTATATTTGATATTACAAATTCAAAAAATGAAGTCTATTTTACAAAATTAAAAACATATAAGTCACATTAATTAATTTAATAATTAATTTCCGCTGTCAGAGCAAATAGCGTGTTTTTATGAAACAATAAGTATCAAAAGATTGACACCAATTTAAGTCCAATTTCAAAGTGAAATTGATTCCAATGACCACAATTGGATTAAATGGTAAAAATATATTCATATTACACATTAATACCAATTCAAAAAATAATCTAATCGTATAAATAAATTAGATTAAAAAGTAGTTTTGATGTAAAATGCAGTATTTTTCACTATTCATTAAAAATTGAACATTGTCAGAAAAATACCAAAAATTCACAAAAAGTAAATTTTGATGTCCCATTCATAAAGAATAAGTTTATTTTGACAAACATAGTTTATAAAATTGTCAAAAGATATATTTAAAAAGGTTTTCCATCATAAGGCAGTAAAACAATCTTTTAAGAATATTAGTGTATTCCATACTTAAGATTGGATTTATTTTCATTTTAAGCCTCTAATACACTATCTCAATCATTAATATACATAGATAAAAATATATATTATTAATTACATACTTGGGATGTTACATCCTTCCCCCCTTTAGAAAATTGCGTCCCTGCAATTTATTTACTTATCGAATAAATGGGGGTACTTATCCCTCATTGCATTTTCAGATTCCCATGTTGCCTCTTCCATCATGTTGTTTTTCCAAAAAACCTTTACCTGATTAATCACCTTATTCCATAAAACTTGCTCCCTGTGGTCAAGAATCTGGTCCGGTTGTTCCTCATAAGATAGGTTCTCTTCCAGCTGAACTACCTCTGGACTCAAAACATGAGATGGATCTTGAATATACTTTCTCAACATCGAAACGTGAAAAACATTGTGTACCTGAGATAAAATCGGAGGTAAAGACACCCGGTATGCAACTGATCCAAATCTCTCCAGAATTTCGTATGGTCCAATGAACCTTGGACTCAGCTTTCCTTTCTTACCAAATCGCATCACACTTTTCCATGGTGATACTTTGAGAAAAACATGATCACCTACCTCAAAAGAGAGATCCTTCCTCCTGTTGTCTGCATAACTCTTCTGCCTTCTCTGAGCTGTTCTCATGTGTTTCTGAATCAACTGAACTTTTTCTGCCATCTCTTCTACCAATTCTGGTCCCATCAACTTCCTTTCACCCACTTCATCCCAGAAAGCTAGAGTTCGACACCGCTTCCCTTATAATGCCTGAAATGGTGCCATCTGTATACTGGAATGAAAACTGTTATTATATGAGAATTTAACCAAAGAAAGATGTTGGTCCCAACTTCCCTGATAATCCATAGAACAAGATCGTAGCATATCCTCCAATGTCTGAATTGTTCATTCTGACTTCCCATCTGATTAAGGATGAAAAGCTGTACTAAAATTTAATTCAGTACCCAAAGACTTTTGAAGGCCTTTCCAAAAGATAGAAGTAAACCTAGGATCACGATCTGATACAATAGAGAGAGGAACTCCATGTAACCTGACTATCTCTTTAAGATACAAACAGGAAAGTTGATCAAGAGAGAAAGTATCTCGTATAGCAAGGAAATGAGCAGATTTGGTCAAGCAATCAACAATAACCCAGATTGCATTATTACCTCGAGATGTATTCGGTAATCCAACAACAAAGTCCATGGATATATTCTCCCATTTCCACTCTGGAACTGGTAAAGGCTGAAGCATCCCTTTCGGTAACTGCCACTCTGCTTTAACCTGCTGACAAGTCAAACACTTCACAGTAAAATCAGCAATATCTCTTTTCATTCAATCCCACCAGTAATACTCCCGCAGATCTCTATACATCTTAGTACTGCCCGGATGAACTGAAAACAGAGAACTATGAGTTTCACATAACAACTCTCTCTTCAACTGTGAATCAAAAGGCACACACAATCTCTTCCCAAATCTCAAAACACAATCATTATCAATGTTGAATTCAGGCAACTTACCTTTCTGAACCAGCTCTACCTTTTTCTGCAACTCACTGTCTTGCTTCTGTGCTTGCTTGATTCTATCTGATAGAGATGATCTCACTGATACCTGAAACAAAACAGATGGACTTCCCGCACCAATAACTTCTATGCCAAATTTCATCAAATCTTTAACCAAAGGATCACGTTCCAAAATCAACATTGTTAATGAAGCATTACTTTTTTGACTCAAAGCATCAGCCACTTTATTTGCTTTTCCCGGATGGTAATGAATTGTACAATCATAATCCTTGATTAATTCTATCCATATCCTTTGTCTCATGTTCAATTCTTTCTGAGTGAATATATACTTTAAACTTTTGTGATCGGTATATATTTCACACTTTACTCCATACAAATGATGCCTCCAAATTTTTAAAGCAAAAACAACAGCAGCTAATTCCAAATCATGTGTAGGGTAATTTACCTCATGAGTTTTCAACTATCGTGAAGCATAAGCAATTACCTGATCATTCTGCATTAGGACACAACCAAGTCCTTTCAATGAAGCATCAATGTATATAACAAACTCACCATTCATGGAAGGTAGTGCCAAAACTGGAGCATTCACCAATCTTCTTTTCAATTCCTGAAAACAATCATCACATTCTTTTGTCCAGATAAACATAACACCCTTCCGAGTTAGCTTAGTCATTGGGCTAGATAACCATGAAAAATTTCTAACAAACCTTCGGTAATAGCCCGCCAAACCAAGGAAGCTACGAATCTCGGTTACATTTGTGGGTCTTGGCCATTCTTCCACAACTTTTGTTTTTGCAGGATCAACAGTTATTCCATCTTTAGAAACAATGTGACCAAGGAAAGAAATTTGTTGCAACCAAAACTCACACTTGCTGAATTTCCCATACAGTTTCTTTTCTTTTAAGGTTTTCAAGATAACCCTTAAATGTCTTTCATGCTCCTCTTTACTTTTAGAAAACACCAAAATATCATCAATGAAAACCACCACAAACTTATCCAAGAACTCATGGAAAATTATATTCATTAAGTCCATGAATACAGCAGGTACATTGGTTAGCCCAAAAGGCATTACTACAAATTCATAATGGCCATATCTCATACGGAACGCGGTCTTTGGAATATCTTCCTCCTTTACCTTCAGCTGATGGTACCTCGATCTCAGGTCAATCTTTGAAAAAAACTGAGCTCCCTGGAGCTGATCAAACAAATCATCGATACGAGGCAACGAATATTTGTTCTTAACAGTGATATTATTCAAGGCTCTATAATCAATGCAAAGTCTCATAGAACCATCTTTCTTTTTAACAAATAAAATAGGAGCACCCCATGGTGATGTGCTAGGTCTAATGAAACCATTCTCTAATAAATCTTGCAATTGCTCCTTCAACTCTAAAAGTTCAATTTGTGCCATTCGATAAGGGGGTTTTGAAATTGGCTTAGCATCAGGAACTAAGTCAACAATAAACTCAACTTCCCGATCTGGTATTATTCCAGGCAACTCATCAGGAAAAACATCAGGATACTCATTTACCACTGGCACATCATTAATCTGAACAGTTCCTTTATTTTCAACGATGTGTGCAAGGTAACATTCATTTCCATCTTTTAAAAGTTTCTCGGCCTCTTGATAAGTTATCAACAGTAAGGGTTCATTCTTGTAAACAAACTGAAAGTCTTTCTGAAAAGAAACTTCTTTAGCTCTACAGTTAATCTTAGCATGGTAAATAGAGAGCCAATCCATACCCAGGATAACATCAAACTCCACTAGAGGTAGAACAATAAGGTTTGCAAGTAGGTTCTTTCCACAGATAAGGATAGAAAGATTCTTATAAATTCTTTTTTCCTCAACATTTCCCCCAGGTGTATTTACCAAAAGTTCAGGAGTCATTTCTTGAGATGGTATTCCCATTTTACTAGAAAAGGTTTCAGAGATGAAAGAATGTGTAGACCCCGAATCAAACAACACACTGGCATAATCTGAAAAAACAAAAAAAGTACCTGATACAACTTCATTTGATGGCCCGACATCTGCTGAAGTAGTTTCAAAGGATTTCACCACCCCTTTCTGCTTGTAGTCTAACTGCTTCCCATCACTCAAGCTCTTTGTCGGACACTCGTTTGCATAGAGACCCATCTCATTTCACTTATAAAATTTCACTAACTGT
This sequence comes from Viscum album, assembly GCA_963277665.1. Taxonomy (NCBI): domain Eukaryota; kingdom Viridiplantae; phylum Streptophyta; class Magnoliopsida; order Santalales; family Viscaceae; genus Viscum; species Viscum album. The sequence goes on along the minus strand of OY728130.1, from coordinate 477,098,993 downwards.
AAATCAAATTTGTTCTTACCTTCACCCTGATCCTTTTCAGTGAAATCACGAGCCTTATGTCCCATCTTACCACATCGGTAGCACTTTCCAGAATTCAGAAGACATTCCCCAGCATGCCTTTTTCCACATTTATCACAAACTGGAAACTTAGTTCTCTTACCATCAGACTTTTTTGAAGAATTCTTACCTTTCTCCTGCCACCTCGGTCTCTTCTTCTGCTGGTTGTTATAGAACACTTGGTCATCGACAAACTCCATTTCCACCTTCTCAGCACATCGAACAAGCTTTTCATAACTTTTAAACTCACGAGAAGCTAATGCCCTTCGATATTTTGGCTTTAATCCTGAGTAAAAATGATTGATTTTACTATTAAGGTCTCGGATAAAATTTGGAGCATACCATTCCAATCGTGTGAACCTTTCTTCATAGGCAGCCACTGAGTCTTCCTCTTGCCTCAATTCCAAGAATTTTTTTTCCATCCTAAGTGGAACAGCCTTAGGAAAATACTTCTCAAGAAACATACCTTTGAATTCATCCCAGTCAAGAGCATCAATCTCATCGGCGTCCCTGATATTTTTAACCATAGACCACCACTGATCTGCTTCACCCTCCAAACGGTAAATAGCAAGACTAACCTTTTGATTGTCTGAACACCCCATGACATCAAAAATCTTCTCCAGTGATTTAATCCACCCTTCAGCTAGCACAGGGTCAGATGATCCTCTGAATGATGGGGAATGTTGCCTCATGTAATGTTCCACCACTGACATGTTCCTCTGCGGTTGATCTGGCTGATCTCGTGCGTGGATACCACCACCATTTATCGCTTGAGTCAACTGCGCCATTACTGCAACAAACTGTTCAGTTCCAATTCCGACCATTTCTGGATGCTGATTCGGAAGGTTATTTCCTTTTGTATGCCTTCCTAGCACTGCTTCCTTGTTTCCTCTGCGGAAAACCATTCTGAACAAACATGTCTTAGATTAAGCAACATGGTAATCTTCAAATTCTATATCATTTCAATTTTTTTTGTATAATCATTTAAAAGAATTCTAACTCCTAAAGTTATCTAAACCGACCTCTGATACCAACTATAAGGCCCCGGCCTTAAACCTTACTTAATCTTGAGTTATTACAAGATTACACATTGAGGATCTTTTCAGGTTTAGAGTTTTAGAGAATTAGATCATAAAACATGCATTACATTACACATATAAACAAAGTGGTTACATAAAGATAGTATTATTCATTCCCATCAATGGAAACATATTTAAAATAAAACATGGATTCATTCATGACACTTCCTTGACACTATCATCATATCATGTACCTTTCCCTTGACCTGTGAAAAACATTTCAAAAAAAAACTTGGGATGAGCATAAAAAGCTCAGTATGGGTTATAAAAACATGGAAAGGGAACATAGGTACATATATACATAAGAATGGGATCATACTTTACCCATAAAACATAAGCACTTTAACATACCTCATCAAAACATGAATAAATCATAGAAATCATAAGACATAAAGGTAACTTGAGGCATTCATAACATTCTTACGTAGGGAGTAACCCTCTTGGTTACGTTTGGAATACCCATCATAGTATATTCCCTAAAATCTCTTCAGAGAAACCTTAACGTTTCACTCCTTCGCGTTACCCAATGCATTGGAGAGATATATCGGGCTCACCCGCCCTTAGTTTATCACGGAACCACCTGTCTTCATAATAATGCCCAAGAACCACAACATAATCGTATCACATAAAACATGCATAAAGGAAACATAACATTTCCACCTTTCAATCACAAGATATCAATACAACACATTGTTATAAAAACATTATGAAAAACCATTTTCAATACCAAAATAAAATAAAACTAAAACATGGTATTTATTTTTCTTTTAAAAAGAAGGTATGGCTTGTAGATGAAGCCAAAACTCAAATAACGGTCACGACGGCGGAGAAGTCGTTGTCGCCGCATACGTACGACAAAAACATTCCCTTTTGTCGTTTAGTAAATGCTTCGTATAAAAAATATTCCTTTTGAATAAACTTAAAGGTCAAAGGGGTTTATACACCGTATAAAAGAAAGTTGTGTATAAAATAAAATATGCCTCAATGAAAGGAGATTGAGACGAAGTCCCATACCTCGTATCCGACTTGACCCGACCATTCTTTAATCTCCTGAATAATAAACTTGAGTTAATCTATAATTTCTTATGAACCTTTTTCAAGTTCATTATTCCTTTTATACCATGTTATGAACATCATGTAATCATTTAAGTTAATAATGTTCATTTTGTCGGTATTTGGTTCTTAAGTCAAAAATAGACTTCTTACACTTACATGTTGTTAATTTGGTCAATGGTTCGTTATATCCAGAATGATATTAATTATTTGGATAACATATATATCATATATATTCATCATATACATGTATTTATAATATTACATCACATTCAGGGGTAAGAAATGAAATGCACCGTTCATGGAGACGGTAAGCCGTACGTACGCATGAACGCTACTTCCATTTCTATTTCGTATTTTCTGGAATGGAATCATAATGATATAAGAGTATATTATAATTCCAGTATAATAACATATATAATATCATTAACTTTATCCTTTACACATCCCACATATGGTATTAAAGAATCAAATCACTTTCAGGGGGCGGTAGTCCGCACTTCCATAAATGAAGATATCGTGTTTACCCATAATGGGAACCATAAAGGTATGCCCAAAAATGAAAAAAACAGAAGATTAAGGAAAACATAAAAATATTATATATCATATATAAAAATAGTGACATCATAATGGCCACCTTTGAAGGTGTTAAATGAGTATTGAACAATCATCGTTTCGGGAGGCATAATTTCGCCATCCACAGAAACCGTATGTTCTTTAACCATTTGGTGTAGTTTTGTGAGAGTGTAGCTCAAAAAAATATTATAACAACATCCTAGTATATTTAAGACATTGGTGTTGTTACAAAAGAAGTAAATAAAAAGAGTTTAGGGGGTTGGAGAAGCAAAGTAAAACAAATGAACATGAGAGAAAGAATTACCTTTAAAAGTGTAACTCCTTTTGATTTGAGCCTAAAGGCTTCCTTTGGATGGATTCTGCCCAAAGAAAATACTCTAGGATGAGGAGAGGGATGTGGAGAGAGTAAATGGGCAGGGGTTGGCCAAGCCAAAGGCTTGAGGAGTGTGTGAAATGAGGTAGAGGTGGGGGCCTTTTATAAGATGAGAAGAGGGGAACTTTTGGAAAGTAAAGAAATATTACTTTATTTGAAAATGTGTTTCGGTTTTAAAAGGTCCCACATTGATATAATTCGTGTATAAGGTGATAAGGGTTCGAAATCCACTCATCCAATTGGTTTTGGACATGTTTAGTTCATAGAGTTTACATTATGTTTCCATTTTATTTAAATCGTCAAATAAGGATGTCATCGCTGCATCATTATTATGTCATAAATAATTTAATTTATTTATTGTATAAAAATTATAAAAGAAATACTATGATGTATTAAATCTTTTTAGATTTCCAATGACTATTTATAATCAAAAATCTGATCTCTATAACCCCATGTAAAAATTGTTTTCGTAAAACATATTATGTTTGTGTCATTTTTTACTTTAACATTTAATAAAAAGTTATTTATGTCATTTCCCAACCAAAGTGTCTCCATGGGGCCCCCAAGTTGACCCATGGCTTGTCTTGGTCGGCCATGACACAACCAATAAGTTTGGGAAATGTGTCTAGGTCATTTCATATTATTAAAGCATTATTTATACCTTAAACTACCCTAATTACCACTAATCGCGATTAAAACTTAATAAGTTACTATTCACCAAAAAATTATTTTAATCTCATTGAACCACATTTTACTTCTTAATGACAACCATTTATGTCGGATTTTTGAAATTCAAAACACAATGATGGAAAAATTTCATTTAAACGGAAAATCAGTCTTTATAAGTACCACTTAGTGGTTTCACTATTCATCAAAAATTGAAGTTTTTCAGAAAATTACCAAAAATTCACCCTAAGATATATTTGATATTACGAATTCAAAAATGAAGTCTATTTTAAAAAATTAAAAACATATAAGTCACATTAATTAATTTAATAATTAATTCCCGCTGTGAGAGCATATAGCGTGTTTTTATGAAACAATAAGTATCAAAAGATTGACAATAATTTAAGTCCAATTTCAAAGTGAAATTGATTCCAATGACCACCATTGGATTAAATGGTAAAAATATATTAATATTACACATTAAGAACAATTAAAAAGATAATATAATCATATAAATAAATTAGTTTAAAAAGCAGTTTTGATGTAAAATGCAGTATTTTTCACTATTCATTAAAAAATGAACATTGTCAGAAAAATACCAAAAATTCACACAAAGTAAATTTTGACGTCCCAATCATAAAGAATAAGTTTATTTTGACAAACATAGTTTATAAAATTTTCAAAAGATAGATTTAAAAAGGTTTTTCCATCATAAGGCAGTAAAACAATCTTTTAAGAATATTAGTGTATTCCATACTTAAGATTGGATTTATTTTCATTTTAATCCTCTAATACACTATCTTAATCATTAATAGACATAGATAAAAATATCTATTATTCATTACTTACTTGGGATGTTACAGGTTTAATCAGGTTATAAAATTATAATTATTGTTTCTAAAAGTTTTATAATGAATGATATATATATTTTATTTATGTTGTAGTTCTTGGACATTACAATATAAACATAGGTCGACCTAGATAGTGTCGAGTAAGCCTATTACAGATTAAAATGGGGAGACCCAAATAGTGCCAGTTAAGCCCGTTATAGCTTAAACATGGGGTGATCCAGATAGTTCGAGGTGATCCTATTTTAACTTACATGATGGGTTCACATAGATAGTGCTCCAATGCATTGGGTAATGATTATGTTGAAAGTCAGAAAAATGATTATTCTAATTAAAAAGTAGTTTGAAAGGGTTTTATGAATATGATTCTCCAAGATACCAAAAAGGGTTTATATTTCTTGATATGGGTTTATAATATTTTTATGATCAATAAGGACATCACACAAATCATGATTTTTAATTTCGATAAATCTTTCCTTTTCCATGTTTTCATATTTAATTATATAGTTATTGATGTGTATGAATTATTTAATGATTCACTCAGGCAATCTGATTATATTTTCATACCCTCATGATCTTATTGTAATCATTGATGAAATTTAATTGTTAATTATTATGTTTACCCTAACCTATTATTTGAGAACACCCTTTAATGTTTTTCTCTTCCCCAGGTTATAAAGAATGGGGTTGGATGAATTTTTTCTAGAAGGGATTTTATAAGGATGATGTTGATGACCTAATGTGAAATAATAAAAGATGATTATAACTGGAGATGATGTTAATCATTATGAAAAAATTGTTTATAAATCCTAGTAGATATGATTTGGTCCTAATCATCCAGAAAACCAAACCAAAAAGGTCCATGTGTATGTAATTGAACCAATATTTATATTTTATGTAGTAAGTTTTGATTAGTGAAAATTATTTCACCTTATTTGGTATCAAATACAAAAATGGAAAGTTTATGAATCTGGCACTGTATCTTGGAGTGCGGGTTCTTGGATAATATTTGGAAGGTCCTTTGGATTTATTGACTGATCATTTATATTTTCTTGGATCAGTCATCATTTTCCAATTCAATTTCTCTATTTGTAATAACATACAACATATTAGAACTTATTTCATTAATTTTTAACGCATTTTCATATGAAATAAATTGAAAAGAAAATACCTTATTATCATTATTTATATTTAATACATTAAATGACCATACTTTGAAAGTTACAATAACAAGCTTGACCACTTGAACATCCAAATTATAATGTGGGTTTGTTATATCGGTTCTTGGATCATGATATATGTGAATACCTACTCTCATGTTATTTTTGGAAGTTTTTTGTTTCATATAATCCTTTAATATTTTACATTGTACCCCTCACAAAATGGTTACGGGTAGGTGATGATAGATATAAATTAAAATCAATTTTACACTATATAATTTTAGTAAAAAAGGTATTAATAGTTATTTGATTCACATTAAGTAGAAATAATAAGGAAAAAATTGATTATATCAGGTAATGATGGATTTTGTGGGGAATTTATAGCCTAAAATATGGGGTGTGTGGATCTTTATATAGTGTTTTTTGGTGCGTTGTTTATTTTCTTTAATCCGATCCCATAAACTAGTTTAAAAAACTAGACTTACAATTAACATTTTCTATTAGAGCATCTAGTTATTCATACATGTCATTCATTAAATCATTTAAATCCCCCTCATGTCTTTCCTTTATAAAAATACGCTTGAGGTGGAACTTAAAATCTATCACTTCTAATGTAGTCATATTATTCTATCCACTTGGAGGCCATTGGAAGGAGTCATTCGTTGAGTATAGGCTCTGACAATTCTCATTTGTAAACTGGATAAAAAAATATAGGAAAATAAAAATCCATTGTTATGTAATATTGATTTAGAAGAGAAAAATTTCTATTATGTCATAATCATACCTGATTTCCATAATTTTTTTGTGTTTTCATCAACTATCTGTACATTTTTATTTACAAAATCCTCTATCTATATCACATGACATGGGATGAAAGTGGATTTATATTTTGATTCATCAACCAGCATATAAAAAAAGTAACATTACTATGTTGTTGTTTTATATCACATAAAATTATTATCCTATATTTCGAATACATACCATTTTTCAAGTGAATTATACCATGTCCTCTATTTATTGTAGGGTTCTATTGTTTTTTATGCATGTTGATTATTTTTAACAATTCTTTTTTTTATTTCAGCAATTCATTATTCTAAATCAAAGTGATTAATACCCAAAATGTAAAATAAAATATTATCAATTTAAATTCAACTAAAATGATTCCTCATCAAGACTACTAATTAAAGCATTCTATGTTTATTATTTTATCATGTTTGAATATATAACTAGTTGGTGGGGGTTAACCTTACCTTCAGATCCCTAAGATAATGCTTCTTAAGGATTGTATGAAAGTCTCTATGTGCCTTTCCAGTGGCCATTAATAAAAATTTAATTTTTAAATATTAAAATATAAATTCATTCTATAAGGGATAATGAATAGAAAATAAATGTTTCATTATTTTATTTTTAGGAAAAATAGAAAAATTACATCCTAATGTTCCCTAATGTCTTCTAAAATTATTGTCTTCAATGAAGTGATAACACTATTCCATATATATATACATCAATCAAAACAAAAATTTGTGTATTGAACATAATGTAACTAAAGAAAATAGAGTTTTTAGGGCCAATAGGTTGGCCACATGAATTCTATTTAACCATGAATTTTAGGCTTTTTTTCTCACCTTAATTTTTTTGTTAAGACAGTCTGACTATGATGATCCAATTTTTTCAACCTTTTGTTGTTAACCTTCTAATATTTCTTCAGTTTAAACATTTTAACATGCTGTTCCTTGGGATTTGTATTATAAACATGATGAGAATCCATTATATGTAAAAGTAGTTGAAACAATTGATTTAAATTACATAAATGTTGTAATGAACATATAATATTATAAAGAAATTAATTATATATTAAAAATATTTTGACATATTCATGGAACTCTATCTTTTTTATTTAAGGTTTTAAGGGATTTGGACCCTCTATCAAGTATTAAAATCCCCTCATTACAGTGCCTACTAACATATAAAAGATGATTTATTTAGGGAACTCTATGAAATTATTATGATGTCCAAATGAAACTGTTATCCTCAATGGGTTCTTCATTTGACCCAATAATGGTTTTAATAGAAAAAACAATTAACTAATTTATATTTACCGGATTTGATACTTAGCGTACTTATAATATTTTTGATACCATTATGAATGGTTCATCCCTATACCATTCCTTTCTGAAATTTACTTTCATCAATTCCAATTAATCGATTGTAAATACACTCCTATTACTAATCCAATTTCTTAAAAAATAGGCTATTGCAATATTGTATAACCCAACTTCCATATTTATTTGATGATTCCAAAGTAGGATATATTCACATAAATTTTATTTATATTCATGGTACCAAATATATGCATCACTTTTTTCTTCAGATAAAATATATATTTTACATCATACTACATTAATCTTGTTTATTGCTACATAATATATAACCATTAATTAAATTTAAATTGTAAGATGATATATGTAAACTTGGTCCTCTGTTTGTCCATAAAATTCATTCTGAAATTGAATTAATGTTTTTAGATAACTTCTTAAAATATGGAATGGAATCTATCCTATAAACTATTGATTATGTCTATTTAATATTCATGTTCTGATCAATTTAATTTATTAATAATTACTTTTTAGATTTCAAAAAATTGTTTTACCATTATAATATTATGAAAAATGTAAAGGTATGCCTGATACCACTCTGTAATGGAAATTGTGGCAATATCGCTTTTGGAAATTACATTACACACAAGGTGTGCACTTGAACGAGATTTTGGATGTCTAATTCTATACACATTAGATAGGTAGTTAGTAAAAAATTCAATATATTCCTCAATAATATACATCTCTAAAATATAAATATCTATTTATCTTTGAATTTTGACAAAACCTTTAAGAATCATTATATATTAATCGATTATTTAGATCTATATGTAATGTATAGGATCATATAGTTAGATCTATAAAACTAAGTGAACCATTATATCGAAGAGTGACACTAGGAACAACATCTAAAAGTAACTTAATATGACAACGATTTCATTTTACATAGTTGGAAACTTCATCAGGTCAATAACATTACTGGATATAGCTTTGAAAAAGAATAAAATCCTTGTTAATATCTACATAAATATTTTTTTGGAAGAAAACAACATAAATCCCCAAACATTAAATATTAAATCAAAACATGAAATTCATGTGATTTTGGGTCCTTTAATTTCAAATTAGTAATCTAAACACTACTATTTATATTTAATAAATGACCCTTTATAATATTTATATTATTCAGAAAGTTACAAAACTAAAATATTTATTACTTGGAAATAATGTAAGATGATAGAGGAAGAAAATCCCACCTTTCACCCTTCATTAGTGTGAACTCCTCCCATATCCCCATGTCAATAATGTCTAACCTAGACTTAATGCAATATTTTGTTTTTCTAGGTATATTTAGTAATTTTACAATGATACTATAACATAAATTTTTATTATGCGCATGATATCAAAAAAATTTCCGACGTACAAATAATTTCAGTATGGTAATTCATGGAAAACTTATCCCATTTTCTAATTTGATTTCATATGGTTTAAAAAAATGTTTTCAAAATATGGACATAATATCATTCAATTTCTTAAGCTTTTGATCACTTATTCGTGGACATAGTGACATAACTTATTTTTAATTCCCATCGAATGATGTCATCTAGGATAGATATTTTCTAGGTAAAAAATTTTGATGTCCTAGAAAGAAATTTTTCATGGAAAATTTTAGCCTAACTGAATGTGTACCTTCTATACAAAAGGGAAACACTAACATTCCTTTAATACTATATCATGAAAACATTCCTCAAATAGTAAAGTCATTTATCATCTCAAACATCATGGATATTAACATGAGATCTTCAATTATATGAGCATCATAAAAGATAACACACGAATCCCACATTAACTTCAGATCGTTGATCAGTAGATCCAAATTAACATTAATACCATTACTTGATTATTTTGGTCTTGATATAAGAAGAGAAAAAATATTTTTATGTGATTTATGTATAACCATAGTGTCAAGTTATAATTTACCAACATAAATATACTTGTACTATAAGTGCTACTTTATACACTAAAAGGATTAATTAGATCTATAGATAGAATAAGAAAGTGGTTTCTCATACCATTTTTTAATTATGGATAGTCATAATCAATTTTACTCCATTGACAAATTTTTTCTGGGTGGTAACATTTCCCATCTCGAATTATTGTATCTATGTTCCACACCAATTTCTTTATTTTGATTTCCCTTCCATATAGATGTATAATCTTTGGAATTATTGGAAAGTATCATAAAAACTTTAATGAATTCATTCATCTTTTTTGTATTAAATCTCACTGCACTTTGGGAAATTTTTAAGTGACTCATACTCATTATGAAAAAATATAAAATCATTTGGATATTCTAGTATTATTTCATGGATTATACCCATTTAACAATAGATTCATTTAGAATCATATTTCCAACAAGGATGCTCATTATCTTCTATAATCATAACATTCATGATAGAAATTTGTTCTATAAAACTAGTGTTTCTGTAACCTTTTCCAAATTTCAAATTATATAGCTTCAATACAGATGAAAATATTGTATATTTTTTACAACTAGAATATATTAGCCTAATTACACAAATATTTAACTTTGGAAATAGGATTTTCAATCACAAAGGTCATCTTCAATTTCCATTTTAATTTCCTCAAAAATATCTCCATTATCATTTACAATTGAAATAGTATCAGATAATCCATATATTTCGGTGTTTTTTCAGAAAATAGCAATATTCATTTATTCCATATTTTTTCCCAACATTTATATGTTTATTATACCCTATAATAGTTCATGTTCTCTACCAAATCCTTTGAACAAATTCATCTCAAATAAAAACCATATGAACATGAAAAAATGATTTGAGAAGGGTCGCATGCATGCTCTATTGAAAACATAGATGAAAACTTTAACCCCATACTCAAAATTATTTTTCATAAAATCAAAATCCATAAATTTTTTATTCATATTCATTCCATTTATTTCAACAATATTCATATTTTACAATAAATAAATAAATACATAGAAGGTATGCATATAATGTATGTATACATATATTTGTAAACAAATTATATATTTGTGTATAAATATATAATTACATATATTATGTGTGTAAATATATAAATCCTATGTTTTATAATACATTAAAACATATTATAGTTTGATTTTAGTGTATTGTATCATGGTATGTATGGTCTTCCACCACTTATTAGTTTTATTGGGTTGTTTTTCAAATACCCATTATCACTATTTGTATTTTAGTATAAGTTCAATTTTAACAATATCAAAAAAAATGGAGACCCAAACAAACAAGGTATTATACAAAAAATGATCACAAAACAATTTTTTTTAAATAATGAAACCCAAATAGTTTTCAAAAAACATATCTAAAATCAAGGAAATATAATTAGAATCATTTTTTATTTTTGATAAAACAAAACAATCCAAATATTATCCAATATAAATAGAACCATAAGTTAATTCACATTATCCTAAACAACTAATATTTATAAAAACTAATTTACCCTAAATTTAGAAATCATGCCATACCATATCTCAAACAATAGGTAACATTTACCACTTTAAGGATTATGTTAATTGTTTAAAACCATTTATTTAAATAATTCGAAACATATTTTTACTCAAAAGTATAAATTTAAAAAATATATATATCTAAAATCACGTCATTTAAACAAACACATTTGTAAAACCATTTGAAATTATTTAATAATTATAAAACATTCATTTTAGCCACCTAAAAATTTCCAACACATCAAATTTTAAAATACATTAATAAAATAATAATTAAATTCCTAATGAAACATCATTACGAATACACAATCTTAGATTTATATTATTAAATTATAAAACTAAATGAATTAAATATATTTATAATGAAAACACACTAATACAACCATCATTCCTAACTTTCTCTTACGTATAAAAGATTGTGTCTGCTTCCATTTGTTTTACTATTTTATAAATATGAGAGGATACCACAAGCCTTACAACTAGATAAATGATAAAAAAATCACATATAAGTGAGATGATATAATATCGAGGGGATAATGGTATAACATTACAATATGGGGTTTTTAATTCATTTTATTTTTTGAATTCTTAGGGAAATGAGGTAATATGACATGTGAAAGCTTTAAGTAGATGGTATGAACAAAAAAATATAGAACAATTATGCAAGAATGATTAAAAACAAGTAACTAATAACTTACCTTCATTTTTTAGGGATTATTTATAAATTTTTTTGAAGTAGGTGACAATATGAATTGGATTCCATTATAGCTTGAATGACACAAGTAAGCATCATGATCTGTTTGGGTTTATTTAAATGAGGCGAGATTATTTTATCATCGCTAGTAAAAAATTCACATAAAATCTACCTTTACCAGTGCTACAAAGAAAATCGCTATTGTGTGTGATTTTAATGAGTAGTAAAGTTAGAGTAAATAAAGTCCTAGCTTTATCACTGCTATAAAAGCACTGTTAAATCAAACCTTTACTAATGGTAGCTAATAGTGCAAAAAAATTATGGCTTTATTAGTTCAAATTTTAGTGCTAATAAATATTAGTGAAAATTAAAAAAATTAAAATTAAAAGTATAAAATTCTATAAATTACTAATCATATAAAAATGAATATTAAAAATTACTTTTAATAATAAATAATATATATTTAAAATGTATTGAAAATGAGATAATATGATGATAAATATATTAATATTTTAATGAATATATTAATATTGTGATAAATGTATTAATATTATGGGAAATGTATTATTAATACTATAATAAATGTATTAATATTATAATTAAATTTTTATTAATAAATATATTAATATTATGATAAAAATTATGATTTAATGTACTAATGTTATAATAAATTAAAAATTACAAAATTACATTATAATGAAAATGAATAAATTTCTAAAATATTAAAAATGGATAAACAATGTAAGAACCCTGTTTTTTCTCAAGTATATATCATTTTACATTTGGTATGATTATTTATTTTGGACCTAATATGCATGCCTAATGAATTTATAAATGTGTTCAAGGGTATTAAAGGATTTTTCAACGCTCGGATCCCCGACCAGTAGAGAAAATCACTGGTCCACACAGTTAGTAGAAACCTCACAACCTAGCCAGCATGGTCTCTCCTTACCGTGCATGGATAGTCAAAGGAGTAAGTAGGGTGAATGGTTTTCCCTAACTGTGTCCTAATGGTCGCACTCCAGTGTGGGATGTCTACAGTTTTTAGCAGAGTTAAATCACATGGTTGGCACACAGTTTCCCTAAATGTGTAGCCTAAACACGCAAAGTTCCCCTTGAATTTAGAAAAGGGCACATGGTTTACACATGGTTTGGCCAACCATGCGGCCAAATAATCAGACCCTAAAATTTTGGGTCAAATTACCCTTTTCCCTTAAATATAAGTTAAACCTCACCGCTTATCTAATTTCTTCTCCGGCAAACAAGAGGCCTCTATTTTCACCCATTGAAGCTCCCAAATCCTCTCCCACCTAGGTTCTTCAATATCGTTTTAATATGAAGTCAGATTCAATCCTTGTTTTTCATGTTGGATGCACATCAGTAAGTACTCACTTCATCTTGAGCAGTTCATCATTATTATTTCCCTCAATGATGCAATTTAGATATAGGTTCATATGACCTATTTTTAGGTAATTGGTCCATCATTTAGATAACTTTTGATCTAGGCCAAACTAAAGGGTAATGTCGGACAAGGAGAGTGTTATAGCCTCGATGTAGGTGGTCTATAACTCATTCCTCAAGTTTTTCCATATTATAAATTGAAATAGTGTGTACACACCAATTTAATAAGGTTTGGCTCATTAAATTCAAGTTTCGTTCAATAATCATTATTCTCACATTCTAGATCCCTTTTCGTATAGTATTATCGTGCGATTGGAGGTTGAGACCTCAGTGATTTCCACCGAAATTAGAATGTTTTCATAAGTATGCCTTTAGTGTTTTGTTATGTTTATCTACTCTACCATTTGGGTGTGTTAGGGCTTGACTATATTAATGGTAATCCATTCCTTAATAAAATGAATTATATATTTAAATGGTTATCCCTTGAATGTGATAATGTCACTTGACCATTATAAGGAAAGTTCTTCAATTAATTCACGACTCTCAATTGTAATTAGAAAATATATCTATATATTTCACTTGTCCTATTTAATGTAAATTAATGACTAGGTTTCATGTAATATGAACCAATTTCCATGCCAAATTGAAGGTAGTGGAGTGAACCTAATAAATTTATTATGATTTAAATGGACTAATAAATGGTTTCATGATTATTTATGACTTATCACACTATTGAAAGGCAACATCTTGAGCCAAATGACTTTTTAAAAGGAATGAAAATTACTGGGATTTTATTAAATAATGAATTACATACAAGGTTCCTATTGAATATGGACATGTTCAATATTTTAGGAGTATTTAGTCTAAATCTACCCTTGTATTCTTGAGGGAATTCCTTGAGAACTCATGGATGCAATTCCAATTCAAGGATGTCGTTTGCAAGGGATGATACCCACCTTAGAAACCAATATTTTTCTACTAGTGGATGCATGAAATGTCATTATAGGATCCCTCCATTATCGTTATAGGATTCCTTGGATACACTACTTGGATCTGTAGAGATATTTATGGATGTGATTCACCATGGATACAGCCATTTGATCTAGTTATTTCTTATCCTATCTTACATTGGATTAAATCCTTGGACTCGGTTAGACTCATATTATAGTATAATGGCTTGGTAAAACCCCCTTGGATTACACACAAACCCCTTATAACAAGGATACATGTAATTACTAAATTTGATCAACCCCTAAGGTCAGGGATTCTTTGATTATTAGCTTGGATCCTCTTTAATTATTATTATCATCATGGATTCCTTATTATAAATTGTATGCTTTATTATTATTATGATCATCATCATCATATCATGATGTAAGTTATAGTTATACCTCATGTCACCCACTACATAGACTGGAACATAATTATTAAATGAAATGGTTACACATTCAGACACCGGATGAAGCAGAATAAGGTATTAAGTATTTAAATTGATGTATTATTTTACTTTTATATATGCATGCCTGTATACCGTCTCAGTTTATACTACATGAACTAGATGTTATAGTCGTTGTTGGTGGTGGCCTATTGAGAATTATATCACACCCTATTCGGGACACCATTGGTTCCTAAGAAGGATATATGTATTCTTTTATTGAAAATGAGAGGAGTCCTTATTTGGACACCTAATATTGCTTGATTTATTAGGATAGATCTTGGTAGTAGATGAATAAGCAAGAGCTTAGGATGCTTGGATGGGTTTGGATTCTTTTTTCATCTGTTGTATAACATGTATTTCCTTCAACCATGTATACGCAATATCCATTTTTTAGAAACATGACAAAAATTATCATCATATTTTGATTATTATTATCATTTTCTTTTATGATTTATTATTCTTATCTGCTTCTGCTATGGTGGGTTTCTGGTCGATTGTTATTGTGTCTGTTATCTTCTATGCCATCTGTTCGTACAATGATTCTTATATTTAATTATTATTATATTTATCCACTATTAAAAATTATGGTAATAAGGTAATAGTCTCCCCATTAAACACCCATGGAACAACCTACTAGTCAATGTCCTCTGAAATTTAATGTTATGTTGTTGAGGTCATGTGGACAACCAGGTTTGGGGTACCTATGAGTGGAACTCTGGTCAGGATTTGAAAAAGTTAATCTAGAGTAGGGTTCTATGCTAGTAATAGATTAATTAGCATGTGTTAGTGAGTTGAAAAACCTTTCAAAAAATATATCCAGTTATGATATATCACGTGATAGATGTTTTGAAGATGGGATCCAGTATGCCATCTGTACATAGGTGAACATTTTTTTCCTACACACTTTCTCTGAGATTTTTAATTAGGATATTATCATAGATCACAAACTAAGGGAAGACAATAGCACCGAACATAGATAATCTGTTCCTAGGTACGCTAGTAGTTATTCAAGTAGTAGAAAGCATTACATTGGGGTTTCACATCATAGTAGTGGTGAAAAAGGTAACCGCACTGACAGATCCTTTGTATTCTATCAGTATGGAAGATAGGGGAATTTGAATTCTCAGTGTGATAGAGACCCAATGGAGTTCCATTATTGTAGTCATATGGGAATATTGATAGATTATTTTAGACATTTCCATATGTTTCCAATGGAAGAGGATCCACATAAGCTACACTATTAGGGGCAGGGACTTTTACACCACGTCAAGCGGGGAGTTGGAGTACCACCAGTAGGAAGGAGGAGGTTGTGGCCACAGTATCCATACCCTTGATGAGTAGCACCAGTAGAGTTCTCATACTCAAGGTAGTCCATCTATATCATAGGGTTGTAGATCAGGGTAGATTCATTCTTTACATATAATACTCGAGGATTAGAGTTCATGATCATCAATAGTATGAGGTACTATAATAGTATCCTCAAATATTTTATCTATATTATTTGATATAGGTGATTCACACTCCTTTTTTTTTTCTATCCACTGTGTAATGTTTCAAGTTGTAAATTTAGTATTACTAAAGTGTGATGACCTTGGATACACCGTTTGGTGTACGGTCCGATGGAATAAAAAAGTGTAGAGGATTACCCCTTGAGGTTGATAGTTACCCCTTCTTATGGGACCTATTTATTCTCGAGATGACATGATTTGTTGCAATTATTTGGAAGTATTGTTTGGTTCCCTACCATGCCTTTTTAAACTACTATCACCGTAGGGTGTTGTTCACTTCACTAGAGGCCAAAAGTTATTTCCACAAGGATGAGTGGGATGTCTAGGATAGTAGAGCTAGAGCAGATAATCAAGGGCTTAGTGTAGTGACCACCTAGTTTTCTAGTATTTATGTTGAAGAGAAGGGTTTTCCTCATACATATTTTCCTTCAGTATTAGATTGTTTCAGTGACGTCTTTATGGAGGATTTTTCTGTATTTCCTCCTGATAAATTGGTATTGTCCATGATCAAGATCATTTCAAGAGCAGCAGTAGTTTTTATTCCACTATATAAGATGGAATGTATTGGGATATAAGATCTAAAGAGATAGTTGGATGATCTAGATTATAAAGGTTTTATCTGAAGCAGTACTTCCTATTGTGGTTCACCAATTTTTTTCTATGAAGGTGCATGGGAACCTTCATCTATGTGTGGATTACTGATGGTTGAATCAACTTATGGTCAAGAACCTGTATCCACTACCATGAATATATGATCTCTTTGAACATCTTTGAGGAGTTAGTTTATTCTTAAAGACTAACCTAATATCGAGATATCATTTGGTGAAAGTCATAACTTCATACTTACCATATACAAATTTTCATAGAAGTTATGTTCTGTATGAGTATCTCATTATGTCATTCAGTCTTAGGAATTCTCATTATTCTTTTCATGGATTTGGTGAAAAGGGTTTCCACTCCTATATAAGTTCTTTTATCATTGTCATTATGGATGACATATTTTTTGTATTATTACAATCGTAGAGACCATTCTAATCATATTCAGATCATTATGAGTATAGTGAGAGAGAATCATATATATGGAATGATTTCTAAGTGCCACTTTTGGATTGATAAAGTTATCTTATTAGGTCATATTATCTCATAATCATGAGAATCTATTGACCTAGAGAATGTGAGTTATATGGTTTCCTAGGAGAAACATATGAAAGTGTTGGATGTAAAAAGTATCTTTAGGATGGATGAACATTACATGGATTTCATACATGACTTATCACACATTTCTTCATCTCTTATGAGTCTTTAATAAAAGTGTGTTATGTTTTTATGGTCAGAAGCGTGTGAGAAATCATTTTAGGAGCTAAAAGGAAGGCTTGTTTCGACACCTATTATGATTATTCCAGAGCTTGGTAGAGGCTATATAGTTTTTTTAATGCATCTAGCAGTGGGATGGGTGAAATGATGATTCTTGAGGATAGAATCAGTGCATATAGATATATTCAATTGAGTTCTTATGAGAGTAGTTACCTGATTTATGACCTTGATCTAGCATCAGTTTCCCATGACTTATGTTACTAGAGACACTATATTATGGGTGAGTAATTTTTGGTGTATATGAAACATAAGAGGCTCCAATATATCTTTACATAGTCTGAAATTAATCTCAAATAGGTAATATGGGTCTAATATTTTCATTTCATCAATTTTGAGCTTGCCTATACACCTGGAAAAGGAAATATGGTTACATATGTGCTGAGTTAGAAAATTTTAGCACAACCTATGCAGGAAGAAAGTAATTAATGGAAATTGATATACCTATTATCTAAGATTCATCTAGAGTTTAAGTCATGAGTAATCATATCTATAAGCCATGAAAGTTACCTCTTCCATCATTAATAAGGTGAAGAGTAGAAAATTTTTAGACCTATAAGGCTTGGTTATCTGGGAGAGTATTTAAAAAGAGGACATGCCTACAGATTGGTCTGTGGATAGAGACAAAATCCTACGTAAACATTTATGTTTCTAGGTTCCTACAGATATGAGAGAGGAACTAATGTGAGAGTCCCACACTTCCCAGTGTCTAATTCCTCCAAGTATCTCCAAGATGTATCGAGATATGCGATTATAGTACGGGTGGCCTATAATGAATCATCATATAATATGTTTTATCACCAGGTGTTCCACTTTTTAGCTGGTGAAGGTGGAGTACCAGTTACCAACTATCTTTTCATAGTCGTTTCGAGTCTTAGAATAGAAATGAGAAGATGTTTTCATGGATTTTGTGGTTATCTTACCAAGGTCACCTCGAGTGATTGACACAATTTGTTTATCATTGAAAAATTGATGAAAGTATCCCACTTCATTTGAATCTATGATAATTTCTCAGTTGATGGGATGGTAAGACTGTATTTCAATGAGATCATACAACTTCATGGGGTCCCCTGTATTATAATTTTTGAGAGGGACACTCATTTCACGTCATGATTCTCGAAGGGTTCGAAGAAGGATATGGGTACATAGGTTCTTCTGAGCACAAGCATTCACTCTTAGACTGATGGCTAGTTAGAATGAATAATACAGGTGTTAAAGGACATGATCAGAGTGTGCGTTCTTTATTTCATAATTTCATGGGAGAATAATATCCCTCTCTTTGAGTTAGGGTAAAATAATAACTTCCAAACAACAATTTAGATGGATATTTAAATGTGTTGTATCGAAGTTCATTCTGTTATCCCCTTTTATATTTAGTGAGAGGAGAGGAAACCCTACTAGGTACTTGTCTCATGTAGGAGACTTTAGACTAGGTTCAGATTATTAGGAAGCATATGTCTACTTCTCAGCCTAGAAAAAAAATCTTATGTCAATTTCCGTAGACGAACTATAAAGATTTAGGTTAGGGATCATGTTTCCATATAGGTTTCTTCCATTAATGGGAATATAAGGATATATAGGCAATAAAAGTTTTCGCCTCATTATGTATGGTCATTTGGGATTCTGGAAAGACTTGTGTGGGTAGCCTATTGGTTATTACTACCTCAAAGGTAAAATTCAATTCATGATGTATTCTATGTTTCAAAGTTTTTCTGGTATCATGATGACCTATATCATAATTTTTATCTTGAAGAAGATGATTTAGATGCCGATTCTTCATTTTAGGAGTATCCTATACGCATCACTGACCGAAGCTTGAATAATCTCCAACACCAGTCTGCCCCTTTAGTACAGGTACTATGGTAGCACTTCCGGGTACTGGACGAGACTTGAGATTGGGAGGATGACATATATTCCCAGTGGATAGAGTTTTTCTTAGATAGTGTTTCACCTCCCTTGAAAGGTGAACTCAGGGATGAGTTCCTTTATGGGAGGAAAACTATGAGAACCTAGTCATTATCTCATGCATGGATCCTTTTAAATTTAGTTTAATTCATTATTTTGGAACTAATTGGTTTCCTAATGAGGTTATAAAGGTTTCATGGATATCTAGGTCTTATTCATAACTTGAAACCCTAACTGGTAGGAAAAAATTCTAGGCCTCACAAATATTAGAAATTGTGTGACCCAACATGCATGGCATCTTCTAATAATATAGTGCTGGATAGAGGGGCAAGCTCGGCACATGAATTTCCCTAAACGTGCGCCATGGGATGCACGCCTATGTGGGATGTCTATAGTTTTTATAAGAGATTAATCCCATGGTTTAAACATGTTTTACATAAAAGTGTGACCTAATCGTGGTAGGGTCCCCTTGAAGCGGGAAAGGGAATAGAACTGGCGCACAGTTTGGCTAACCATTCATCCAAACTAAGTGACCCTAAAATTTCGTTTGGAATTACCCATTTCCATTAAAAATAATTTAAACCTCAAACTCCTCTCATTTATCCTTTAGTGGATAAGGGAACTCAATTTTCACCCATTTTAGATCCTAAATCCTCTTCCACCAAGTTTCTATAACAACTTTTTGATCCAAAGTCTGATTCAATCCGCATTCATCATGTTGGATGCACATCAGTAAGTAATCAATTCAAATTGAGCCATTATTCATTATTATTTACCTCCATGAGGATATATAGATTTAGGATCATATAAAATATTTCTAGGGCATTGATCTATTTTTTAGATCTCTTGTGATCCATGAAAAAATAATGGAAAATTTTGGATGAGGAGAGTGTTATAGCGTTGAGGTAGGTGGTCTATGAATTATCCCTCAGGTTTTTCTATTATATAAATTATTGTAGTGTGTGCATGACTTTTTCATTAGGAGTGACCTATTAAATTAATGTTTCTTACATATAATCACAATGATTTTATTCTATATCCATTTCCATAGAGTTTCATCGTGCTGTTGGAGGTTGAGACCTCAACACCTTCCAATAAAAGTAGGGTGTTTCTATAAATATGCCTTTAGTTGTTTGCTATGTTCTTATATTACACCATTTGGGTGAGCTATGGATTTAACCTATTAATGGTAATCCGTTATATAATAAAATGATTTATGAATTTTAATGGTTATCCATTGAATATGAAAATGTCACTTGAACCTTCTAAGGTATGTGATTCAATTAATTCATGAATCTCAATTGTAATTGGAAAGTATATCTATATATATCACTTGGCCTATTTAAATGTAAATGAATGACTTGGTTGCAAACCCATAAAAACCATTTCCCTGAATAATGGAAGGTATAAGAGTGAACCTATTAAATTTATTAAGACTTAAATGAACTAATAAAATGTTTCATGCCTAGTTATGATTTTCCACACTAGTGAAAGGAAACAGCTTGAACTAAATTACTTACTAAAAGGAATGAGTATTATATGGACTCAATTAAAAAGTAAATTAAATAAAGGGTACATATTTTATATGACCTTATTCAATATTATAAGAGTGGTTAGACTCGATTCAACATTTGGTTCTTGAGATAATTCCTTGATCACTTATGGACACCATTCCGATTTAAGGATTACATTTTCCAAAGATGATACCCACATTGGAACCCGATTTCTCTCTACTAGTGGATACCCAGAATGACACCATCATATCCTTCCATTACCATTATTGGATGAATTGAATACAATTCTTGGATCCAATGTTATGTTTACAGGCATGAGGCGCCGGGGAGACACCCATTGGCCCTAGTCATTACTTATCACGTTTTACCTTGGATGAATTTCTTCGAATCCATTAGAATCATATTACAGTGGAATGACTTAGGGGATAACCCTTGTATTAAAAATAAACCCCTTATATCTAGGCTACATGTTATTAATTATTTGGATAAACCACTAAGGTCATTGTTTGCTTAGTTATCACCTTGGACCCTCTTTCATTATCATCATCATCATGAATTCCTTGTAATACATTGGATCCTTTATTATTATTATTATCATATCATGATTTCAGTGCTAGTTATACCTCATGGGAAATATGATACAAAATAGAACATAATTAATAAATGAAATGTTTACATGTTTAGAAACCAGTTCAGGCTGAACAAGGTTCATGGTATTTACATTGTTGTACTATTTTAATTTTCTATATGCATGCCTACATACTATTTTAGTTTATATTACACAAACTATATCTTATATATGGAATTGGTGGTAGCCTAATGAGATTTATATCACACCCTAGTTAGGATTCCATTGGTACTGGGACAGATTACATGTATTAAAGTGTTGACAAGGGGAAGTGTCCGACACTTGACACATGATATTTCTTTCTTGGTTAGGATGGATCTTGGTTGAAGATGATAGAGTAGGAGATTCAGATGCTTGGATAGTGTTGAATTCTATTTTTTATAGCTTTTATTGTCTTCTTCCATGTATATCGATTCTAGTGTTTTTTAGATACATGGAATACATTATCAACATCTTTTGATTATTATTATCAGTTGTGTATGTTATTCATTATTCATATATTCTTCCGCTACTATAGGTTACTGGTACGATGTTATAGTGTTTTTATCTTCCATGCCATATATTCATTTAATACTTATTTTATTTACTTGTTATTATATTTATATGATTTTCTAAATTATGTTAATGAGGGAATGGTATCCCCACAATCACACCCTAGGCCCTTGCTGCTAGTTTCCAGCCTCTAGTGTTTGGGGAGATGCGTTTGAGGCCTTGTGGACAATTGGGTTCAGGGAACCTTTGAGTGGAACCTAGGTCGAGATTCCACAAACAATATTCATTTTAATAAATTTATTATTAAACATGTTAATATTTTGATAAATGTATTAATATTATGATAAATGTATTAATAAATATAGAAATATTTTAAGAAATCTATTATAATAGATTTATTAATATTATTGTAAATGTATTATTAATATTATAATTAATGTGTTGATATTATGATATTATGATAAATGTATAACTATTATAATAAACATATCAATATTATAATAAATTTTTTATTAGTAAATAAATTAATAAATATTTTAATATTTTAATAAATATTATGAATTAATTTATTAATATAATAATAAATTAGACATCAAAAATATATTTATAATAAAAAATAATAAATATTTAAAATGAATAACTACAATCAATTATTAACTATTCAACCATATTGTGCTATTAGGTCACTAGTTTGGGTCTTTGGGTCGCAAGTCCTTTGGGCCACCATTGGCCTTTGGGCCATAGGGCCTACGATCCACCTCAATTCTATGGGCCATGAGATTTCAGGCCAAGAGGCCCCTAGTCCATAAATATTTTAGGTCATACCATACATTAGCAGGCCCCATAAGATGAGTCGGTGGAGTAGAAGACACCAATGCATAGCTAACAAGATTGGGAATGAAGGAGAGGGTACGACAATCACCATCAGTACCAGGAACTATTCACCTCTACATTAGGAAATGCTTTCCAATCAACCATGTGAGGTGGGGATATAGACACTATCGATGAAGAAGATGCTAGGGAGAGATAGTTCTAGTGTAGTCGGGTCTTTGGACTTACATGTCATGTCTAGAAATTGTGTCATTGGTACTACATGTCATGTAAGGGTTCCCTCTCAACCCATTTAATAAGGGGATTATCAAAAAATGAATTAAAAACTTGGGCCTTCAATCCATTCAGAAAGTGTATAAATAGTAATATAATGAGTAACTATTTTCAAAATATATAATTATTTATAAAAATATAAAATTAAAAAAATAAATATTTATATTTAAATTTAAATCGATTTACATTTACTAATATATAGATATATTATAATTTATAATTAATTTTATATATGTATAATTTATATTCATTTTATATATAAAACATAATCAATCATTAACCACATTTAAAAAATTTAATTATAATTAAAAATATTATTATGTATATATATGTATAAATATATCTCTATGTGTGTGTGATGTTTTAATGTTGTAGTTTTTTCTTGGAAGGACTTTGGAACATCTCTAGGAATATTTCATGGGCCATGTTCCGAGACTATGTGAGATTTTGTGGCCTAGTGTGCATAAAATTAATTAAGGAAATATATTAAATATCACAATAATGTAATTTTCCAAAAAAAAATGAATGAATATTAAATGGAGGCCTAGATCTGAAATCTAAGGACGCCATTGATCTCAGAGTTTAAGATTTAACATAGGCACGGTATAAACTTTGTCGTTGTTGAGAATTTAGTTAAATTATAGTCACATTTGAATAAAAAAATAAAACAAATTAAATATTTTTTAACATAGTGAAATCGAATACTCATTAAATAAATGGTTATGAGAATATCTTAGGGTTGGTTATTAAACCCTGAAGACCTAAAGGATCATTGGAGGAGAGTGTTGGTGGTAGATGACGTTAAATCAGATCGAATCAAGAATCGTGTTCCAATGGAGTTCATAGATCTCACCAACGACTACAATGCATGACTGTTTTTTTCACTCACTCAAAATTAAATTTTTATTATCAAACACTTTTGAGGAAAAAAGTGAGAATCCAAGTTAAAGAACAAAAGGATATTACCGATCCATTGAAGTGAAAGTTCATGCTATCAAATTTAATCTCTCTACAGCGTATGACCGTTATTCATCAAAAATCAGTCCAAACTCTAGGTATGATGTTTTCTTTGTGAATCTATACCCATTTTGTTATCCCATGATGAATGAAAATTAATCAGCTAACATATTTATTCGTGGATCGATCATTTTACGGGTATAAATGTTTTTTGAAGGATTTGGGGATTATTTTTTTGTTCATTGAATGTTATACCAATTCTCTCGTCATTCCTATGAAAATGGATCGAGGTTGAAATGTAAAAATTCTAAGGTTCATTCCCCACTTTTATGGTTTATGGTTTTCTCTCCTTGTTCTATGTGCAGTCATCATTAACATTTATTTTATCATGCAATTTGATGAATACCATGTAAACGATCATTATGAATTAAATATTTGGTGAATAGGCTTGTTACCACAGGTTAATTATGGATATTCAATAATGTGATTGTATTATACAGTTATGGTAGTAGATCCATGGATGGATCGAGAGTTGTTCCTCATAGTTTTGGCATGCGAAAAGGATGAGGTGTGATGTAGGCAATTCTTAAGCCTTAGAGTTGGAAAGAATCTAGCCAACGATAGTGAGGAAGTTCGGTAAATAGAAGATCCACATCATTTGGTGCGATTTAGGGAAGAATTAGTTAGTGAAGATGACTTTGAAGAATGTGTGAAGATTTTAGATTTTTTGTGAAATATTCAACTACACGACGTGTAGTCATATGAACACATGCCATGTAGTCCCTTCTATGCGGTGCTAGGGTTTCCGAATTGATAAATGTATCACATGATGTGTGACTCTTATCACACTGTGTGATTCTTAGACGATCAGTTTTTTGAATGTATAGGGAGTACATGCTAGGGAGTCCTAGTAGAGTATCACACTCGGTGAACCATACATCATTCCATGTACTCCTTGGCTGGTGGATCAACATGTATTGTAGGCACACACCTAGGAGATCGTGTGGTCCTACAATATGTGTTTGGTGATCCACATGGAATGTACTTAGGAAAGTACATGAGAATAGTTAAGCTACATGTCAAGTTCTATCATAGACATCTACATTCCAGGTACCACAAGGACACACCATATGTTTAGAAAAAGTGAACTCCATGTGAATGTAGACCGAGGCAGTGAAAAGATTAATGAGACATGTTGTGTCCCCTAGAGATACACCATGTACACCTTTGGGGATAGGTTGGTTTCCACCTTTTTTCATATCTAACATTCGTTAAGAGTTTCTAGGAGATTCTTTGGTCCTATATTAGTTGAGTGTGTTACCTTGGTATATTACTATAAGGGTTTGGTGTAGTATCTAATTCTCATTATATAGGGTGACCCATCTGTAGTTCCCCCATGACCATTTTAGTTATGGAGAGTCCCCTTATTCTATAGTTAGTTGATTCAAAATTCTTCAACTACTGACTCAATGTCTTGGAGCATGTATCCCTCAAAGATCCCCAAAGGATTCCTCATTTACCTATGTGTTAACATATATGGGGTTGTTGAAATAGGGGTGGCCAATATTTATATGCGCACGGATCCCCTATCCAGGGGATATTTTTAGTAGGAACTGGTGTCCCCCCAGTGAGCCCAAGGTGTTGACCCCTACCTATGTATCAAGATCTAATCTTTTCAATGGAGTATAAGTTTGATGAACTTTGTATCTTGGAAAAACCATCTTAGTTTTATAGTGTTCTTATTTTTAGCTGGACCTGGTGAGAGTGACCGATGGGATGCATTTCATTAGTATTATTATAGCTTGTGGAGCAGTTCCTCTTGAACAAGCACTATCATGGATCCTCATAACGGAATTATGGCTGGAAGTGGATGAGACCTTTGTGACTCAAAATCCTTTTATGATTATTTCTATATGATAATTTTTATGTCCCAAATTATGATTGACATTTCCTATGATGAGCTAACTATAGTTTATGCTTTGTGTTTGATTATTTTGGGGGTGTCTTATTGAGTATTGTTATACTCACCCCTGTATGGGCTCTGATCCTACATATCCTTTCTTTTGTAGATGATAGACATTTTTCAGAGTCCTTTGTGGACTTGGAGTAGGTGGAGCTAGATTGGGATAGACAGAATGTGGTGCGTACCAATGTTTTAGTTGAAAATAGTCCCCTTCTTTTGATTAGGGAAGACTGTACATTTCAGTTTTGGTTGGGATTTCCTTTTCCCCCTTTTACACTTTCTATTACATTTTTTTCATACTATGGTAGTGGGATTATAGATTTATGCATTCATTGTTTTCAGTTGTTTTATATTTTATAATTTTATAGTCTTGTAGTTGTGTTCATGTATACATGTACTTAAGACTAATTCCTCCCATGTGTGTGATATGCCTTGTTAGTGCTAGTCACTAGCCCGTGGCCTTTTAGAGGTGGTATTGGGGTAGTTATTTCTCATGAAATGTTGGGTCAGGTTGTGATAGATTGGTATAAATGGAGTACCCAAACTCAATTGTTGTGACACTACTTGGGTTTAGGATTGGAGTTTGGAGATTATTTTTTGTAGCTATGAGGTTTGGTTTGGGAACTTGGGAATTAGTGTTAATGTGTAAAGAGTATGGATCTCAGGCTAGGGTGTCTAATGCTGGTGTGGTGGCTAATGTATCCATTCACCCAGACATTTATAACCTTCTTCTTAACTTAGCATATGTAGAAATTGGTTTTAGAGAAAACACAGGTACATGCATCTTATAATAATGGGTTGGGGTTTCCATGTCATTTCTGAGTTAGATCTTCAGATATAACCATTGAACATGGTATGTCATGATTTATTTTAGGATGTATTCATGATGACAACCAATGAGGTTTCCATAGAAGGTTTGAGAGTTTGACCCAATGAGTGATGAGGTCACCATGCTGGGGCCCAGTCACATGGTAGGTTTTATTCTTAGTGGAAAACTGATAGAGTATGCACCTATTGAAAAACATGTATACCCACATCTAAGGGTTCTGGTGGTTGCGGCTTGTCATACCAAGATGCAGAAGGTTCTGTTGGTGTTGGACGATGACGCATAGTGTTCAAGTGTGTTTTTCGATATTTTGAGGTAGAGATCGCCTGGAGAGAAGGGTTTTCATGAATTTTCATTAGCATACATGAGAGAGAAGTCATGAAACAAGAGGTTTCCTTGGATATATCATGGATATATTAGTTCTCAAAGTTATGTATTTTTATTTTCTTGTGATGATATAGTACATATCATGTAGGATTTTCCTAATCATTGTTTTTCAGTCAGAGAGGATATTTCTAAACTATCAATGGAGAGGAAACAACATGTCCATGGATGTTCATATGGTGGAAAATGTAATAGATGATATGGGGTAGTATCAGGTGGTGACAGTTGCTGGATTTTTATGCTACCACCACCACCCCTAGGTGGACCACTTCAGGCTCAGGAAGGTGGTGGAAAATATCTTATAAAGCTAAAGACATTGGAGTTTCTTTACCCAGAGGCTCTAAGAGTGTTTTGAGGTATGATCTATGTTTAGTTTACTCTAGTTGTAGTACTGTTATACACATGTATGAGTCGCTATTTTGTCTTATTTATTAATGTTATTTTATAGGGAGACATGGGGTGTTTTTATAAAATATTTTGGTGATGTTTGGTGTGACTTATACATAAAAGGAATAAAAAAAATTAACCAACCCAAAAAAGTTCTTGAGATACTATTTAGTACCATGAACGTGAGTTAGTTCCACCAAAATAAGATAGTTGTGAGGTGTGGTGGATGAGTTTCTATGACTTTTGGGTTTGAGGTTGTTTGATGTGACAAGATGTAGGAGTAAGAACTTGTTGTGGTAAATATATGGGATAAGGAAAGGATGAGTTCCATTTAGTAAGATCTCATACAGGATTCAAGTGCTGTTTGAGGTATGATGTTTGTATTCACCACCCTAGTTTATGTTTTCACACAGATTTGTGATCCACTATTTCCTGAGTGTATCCCATATTCGAGACCTAGTGATACAAATATAGTTAATTTTTTTAAACCCAATTGTTGGAATCTCCTACATGGTGTATAAATGATTTCCTGATTATACAAATAGTGTGACCTGACTTTGGGAGGGGAGATAGAGAGCCTCATGTGTAAATATTTCCATAGTGGTGTTTGGACCCTATGATATTTTATTTAGTGTGGAATACTTCCATACTATCCATGACCAGATGATTACTACCTATTAGTGTAGTAGTTCTTCTAATTTTGTTGGTTTTATTTTTCCTCCTTTGATAAAGAGTGATCCCTAGACAGGGAAGGATGATCTAATTCCTAGTAGTTTATAACCATTTGTTCATTGGTTGGCTAGTATTACCCTTAGAGTAGCACATGATATGATTTTTAGTTCATATTATTATGTTAGAGTATAAGGGAATTATTCTTGAGGGTGAACCTAGTTTACCTCACCATAGAGAGTTTTTTATAGGGAAATTCACTAGGGATATCTTGATATCCATGCTAGTATATCATATAAACCTAGGTTTCAGTAATAGTTGAAGGTTTAGTTAGGAGTTTTCAGAAAAAGGGGGTTTTTATGACCTGGTATTTTTACTTCAGATGACCTATATAGTCCATCCGAGTGAAAGATGAGGGATCAGAGTTGGGTGTGGATTAGGGTCACATGTACCAGGTGAAATGAGGGAAAGTATCCACCCAAGAAAATTGAAAGATTCATCGAAAAATGGATGAATAAAAAATAGAACTCATAGTTTCACAATGATATGGTTTGTCACCAACTCTAGGTTTGAGAAGTGGATGTACCAAGCATGACTTACTAGAGCAACTATGGTTTCTTTGATTCCTTGGTGACACCCTTTGGAATGATGAACACCAAAATTGAGTTCATGGTACTTATATAACAAATCCTTAACACCTCTTGGATTATTTCACAGTAGTATCCTCCGATAACATATATGTATTCTCGGTGATGAGTTGGAGCATGTGAGACACATGAGAATGGTGCAGCGTACCTCCATTTGATAGTTTTTACAATTCACTTCTTCTAAAATCCAGGGCGGTATGAGTTGTGGATATTCATTATTAGGTATTTTGTGATAAGATATATATTAAATATAATCCTGATGGATTTCTTAAATGAGAGAATCATTTCATCTTGTTTCCAGGGATGGATAGGGATTTTGATCATGATGTGAGAAGAGGTGCTAAGGAGGTTATTTCCCCTTAGCAGTACATCTATTGGAGGTGAGGAAGAAGGGATATCTCATGGAACCATTTGGGAATCCAAGGGAGTTTGAATGAGTTTTAGGTAAATTTTTTTTTCTATCCTATATAAGGCTGACGATCGATAGACCTTTGTGGAGAGTTCATCAAACTTATGCATGCAGGAGATATTCTAGATTTATGGTATTCCATCAATGATCATTGAAGTTTTTGATGCTTAATTCAGAAAAGAAAATAGGATAGAGGATGTGGGAAGCCTTTTTGGGACTCACTTGTTGTTTGGAACAATGTTCTTCCCTATCAAGCAGGCCAGGTAGAATGAACCATTCAGGTTCTAGTGAACATTTATTGGGTCTACATGTTGGTTTTGAGCTATAGTTGGGAGGATCATTTTCCATCAGTGGGGTTTGTGTATCATGATGATTTTCACTGCACCATCATAGTATCACCTCTTCAAGATCATGAATGAGAGACCTTTTTATACATTTTTATACTAGTCATAGATAGCATGTAAAAGTTATTGGGTCCTATTTTTGGTGCTAGTGATGGTTGTAAGGGGAAAAATTCATCCAAGGGAGGTGGTAGGCTATCTATGGGGACCCTTAGGCCCTTTTTTCCTCCTTTTGTGTCAAGTTAGAAAGGAGATGTATCGATTAACTGGGTAACTATAGTAGTTTTTATTTTTTGGTATTCTTTATATCTTTCATCTAAGGAGGAACATACATGACTTGTTATATGATATCATCCTAGGGGTGATGCTCTGTGAGAGTGGAGTTTCCTTTTTCATGGATCTGGTGATGTATAGGATGGGTAGTAGAAATAAATTTTGAGGGAAAGTTTTTTCCTTGGGAGCATGTTTCTTGACAGCATATTGATCCATTGAGAGAGATCATGGGAGTAGGAGACCTAGTTGGGAGCTCATTATTCCCAAATGTTTCTCATTTTGTGCTTTTTGGGATGAAAATCCTTGAAGGAGGGAATATTTTTTTGTCCAATTTTTTTTTCGTGTAACACTTTAAAATATATCTAGGAATATTTCAAGTTCTAGGAATTGAGATAACCTGATATTTTGAGGTCTGGTGTGCCAAAAATTAATTTTTGAAATATATTAAATTTCACACGTGTACACATTTATTGGAAAAAGAGGAATAAATCTAAAAATAATACCAAAATTAGAAATCTGAGGACACTGTTTAGCTCAGAGTTTGGGCATTACCCTAGGCATGACATAAACATTTTTTATGTCATGCATTTAGTTAATGTAAAATCATAGAGCATAAATAAAAAAAATAAGATAAAGTACTTATTTATTTTTTATTAATACAGTGACTTGGAATCCTATTTAAATATATGGTTATGAGAATATCTCAGGGTTTTCCACTAAAACCTAGATACATAAAGGACTATTGAAGGAGTGTATTTGTGACTGACGACATTAGATCTGATCATATCAAGAATCGTGTGCCAATAGAGTTTATGGATCTCACCAAAAATAACAATGCATGATATTTCTTCATCAATGTTCAATCCAAAATTCAGTTAGGATGTATGATTTTTGGATTTAACCAAATTTTTTACTCCTTAAAGAACGAGAATCAACCAACTAGCAGATTGATTCGTGGATCGATCATTTTGTGTGTATGGAATTTTTAAGGGATTTGTGGATAATTATTGTATTTCTTGTTCGTTGGATGTTGTAGATCTTCATTTATCTTCCCTATGATAATTTATCAAAGAAAAAATGAACAAAGTATGTGGTTCATTCCACACTTTTATTGTTTATGGTTTTCTCTCCCCTTTCTACATGTGTTCATAATTGTCGTCTATATTGGAATGCAATTCGATGAATACCCAGTGAGTGATCATTGCATATTCAATCACTAGAATAACATATCATTAACATAGTTCAATGATGGATATTATACGATGTGATTGTGGTATACATATATGGAAGAATATCCAATGATGGATCAATAGTTTCTCTTCATAGTTTTGGCATGAGACATAGATGACGTGTGGTGTAGAAGATTCCTGAGCACTAGATTCGGTTGAAATCATACCAATGGTGGTGAGGAGGTTCAGGCAACCTCATACTATCATCTTACATAATGATTCATAGTAGAACCAGTGGGTGTGGATAGCTTAGATGAACACA
Organism: Viscum album; assembly: GCA_963277665.1. NCBI lineage: Eukaryota > Viridiplantae > Streptophyta > Magnoliopsida > Santalales > Viscaceae > Viscum > Viscum album. The sequence goes on along the minus strand of OY728130.1, from coordinate 477,067,160 downwards.
TGAATTTTTTGGAATATCTATGAAATTACTGACTACACAATGTGTTGTCCTATAAACACACACTATGTTGTTTCTTTTACATAGTTCTAGGGTTTCAACATAGAGAAGAGTGTCACATTCCATGTGACCCATGTAAAATTCAATGGGAACCTTAGTTGACTAGTTTTGTGTGTAAAAGGAGTACATTCCTAGGAGTCCAGAAGGAGTTTATTACCATATGGAATGTTCCATATGCCATGGACACCCTGGAAGGAGGCTCAATGTGTATAGAAGGTATACGCCCAAGTGATCATGTGACCCTAAATTCCATGTATAGAGATCCACATTCCATGTACTTAGGAATATACATGGAAACAAGTAGGATACATGCCGAGTGCCATCCCAAACATTAACATGTTGTGTAGCTCAGGTACACATCATGTATTTAGAAAAAATTAAATACTATTTGAAAATGAGACATAGGATGTTCCAAGATTAGTGAGACACACTATGTACCCCCAAGGGCACTTCATGTACTCCTTTGAGGATAGGTTTGTCTTCCCCTATCTTATTAGCTTAGCTTTTTTGAGAGTTTTTGTGAGATTATTTGGGATAATATAAGTTGAGTTTATTCCCTTGGTCTATTCCTATAAGGGTTCAATCCAGTATACCATTATCATCATAAAGGGTGACCCCTATGAAGTTTCTTAATGATCATTTGGGTGAGGGTGAGTTCCCTTATACTAGAGTGAGTTGACTCAGACTCATTCGACTACTAGATCAATGGATTGGAGCATGTATCCTTCTAAGTGGTATGGTATAATCCTCATTTCCCATTATGTTACCTTATATTGGGTTTTTGGAATTAACATGGACAATATTTATATTGGAACCAATCCCATATATGAGAGTATGTTGGATGTAAGGTCTAGTGTCCCCCTAGTGAGCCCGAAGCATTAAACCCTATATGTGTATCAAGATCCAGCCATTTGTATGGGGTATTAGTCCAATGGAGTGTGTTTCTTGGATAAAACCTCTCATTTTTTCACGGTGATTCTTTTTCGGTAAACATGATGAGCGTGAACTGTGGGATGAGTGTCGTCAGTAGCATTATAGCTTAGGGAGATATTCCTCCCATACATGCATTATCACAGAACCTCATAGTGTAATTATGGATGAAAGTGGATGATACCTTTGAGACAAAGAGTTTTTATGAGTATATATAGATGTTTTTTTGTCTCACATTATTATTGAAATATCCCTTGAAGAGATGACTACTCTTTATACTTGTGTTTGGTTATTTCGGAGCGTCCTATAGAGTAATATTATACTCACAAGAACATAGGATATGACCACATGTATCATGTATTATATATATGGACGTTCTGAAATGTCCTTGGTGTAATATTAGAAGGTGGAGATAGGTTGGGATAGATTGACCGAGGTGTATACTGGTGTTTCATTTGATAGTATTTTACTTTCCATTTTTGGATGGGCTTGTGTTTGGCCCCTTTTTATGCCTTCTAGTACTTTTTTATCCTCTTCTTAAGAGATTATAAATGTATACATGAATTATTTCAGTTTTTTTACATTTTATAATTGTATAGGGATGGAGATCTGTGTTTGAAAATAGGAAGTTAAGGATAATGCCTTCCATGTGTGTGATATGCCTTCATGGTTCAAGTCACTAGCCTTGGGCCTATTAGAGGTAGACATAGGGTAGTTGTCACATAAGTGTCTCCATTTTAAGGATTTATCTATTTATTTTGATTTAATGTTTATCGTTGAGTTATCTTGGGAGTTTTTGGTGAAAAATGGGATGTTTAGGGTTGAAAAAATGAGGTGTGGGGTTGGAAAAAAGTTTTTCCTAACTTGTGTCCTTAACCAGGAAAACGTACGGCCCATGGAACTTATAGATAGTGGAAAACCGCATAGTTTGAACATGGTTTGAAGCTATGTGACCTAATCGTGAGGTATGGTCCCTCTTGGACAATGAGGGGTGCATGGTTGCCACATAGTTTGAAAAAATTTGCAAGGAAACATTGTGAATTTCTCAGGACATTAAAAAGTGTAAATTTACCTTTTCACCATCTCAGATTTTAACCCTACATCCCCCCTTTCTTTCCCCGTTAAAGATCACTATCCCTAGTCATCCCAATATCCTCCTCTAGGCTCCCATGGACTCCCTCATTTTCTTGGATTTTGTGTGGATTCATCAAGGTAATATCGATTAAGTGATTTCTCCTTTGTGTTCTTCCATATTTCTAGGGTTTTCATCCCTCTTTCTTGATTTACTATTTTCTAGTGTGTGTTTGACCGAAAAGGGGGATCGATCTTATGTTTTTTAGGGATATATTGATGATTTTTTTTTAATATTTACTTTATAGGTTCTTGTGGTGGTTCTTTTTAGGTTTTGTACTATTTTCTAGAAGTTTCCAAGTGTGAGGTAGGTGATTCCATGAATTTACATTATTGGATGAGTTTGGCTTGATTTCATGGATTTTTGAATGTGTTCTATTATTTTTTTGTGTGTTTCAAAACATATTTTTGAAAACGGTAGACATGTTTATTTGATAAAAATGAGATTTCCAAAGGAAAATGGTTATCATTTGTTTTCATTTCATCGTGGTGATTCTTAGAATAATTTTTATGATTTTGTGAAAGGTTCAAAATGTGTTCTCAAAGGAACTTGAGTCAAGGATGTGTTGAAAGTGGGTTTTATAAAGAAAAATTGATTATCTTAGAATGTTATCTTTTTTTTGCACCTAGAAATGTGATTTTTGAAATAAGTAAATTATGTAATGCATGTTATGAAATGATTTTGGTTCATGTGTTCACTTAGAAAGGGATTGAACCATGAAAATGGTTGAATTGATTATGTGATTTTCTTGTAATGTTCCCAAACGGGTTTCATATTTTGTTAAAGTTATGGAAAATGTGTTTTGAAATGGTTTTACTGTGTATAAAATGTAAAGTAGTTTTATTTATGTAAAATGGTTATTTTTATGTTATAGTTGTGAAATAAGTGGTTTACTTGTGAGCTTGTGGATTGGGATATGTTTGTAAAAGTGGTGATTAGGTGATATGTGAAATGAAATTGGACCACAAATGGAGTCCTAAGTATCTTGGTGGGTAAATTATATAACTAGTACACTAGTATTTCAGAAGTTTAAAGGATCATATTCTTTTAGTGGATTGAAACTAGTTGACTTAGATTTAGAAAGGCACAAAATCACATATCTGGATTTACATAGTCAACACTAAATAAACATGTGATATGATCAGAGAACACTAGGCCCTTGGGATGATACCTTCTAGTGGATAATTTATGAGAACGTGTTTTCCTTCGCCTATTATTTACAGACCACTAGGAGCTTGGGATGATCCATCCTAGTGGAGCATGCATGAGAAAGCTATTGGTAGTTGAGTTGGAGGATATTGATGACCAAGGTATGAGGTTATTAGTGACTCACATGTGCTACATACACTTAAGGATTCACCATGGTGATCTCTTATGAAATAATATATATGTGATGTGGTGCCGACCATTGGTATATGGTGGACCTTGTGTACCTACAGAATTGAGGCTAGTTTATTTTAAAAAATAGTTTGTCTTGAAATAACGTTTTTATGAAAAAATTTACTTGAAATGTAATATGATTATTTTTTCAAGTGCTCTCATATAAATGTGCATGTTGATTTATATTCTAATTTTGTTTAATGTAATCATTTATTTTGGGTGGAATCTTATTGGTATTTGGTTTACACCATACATATACCATTGGGTGTATGTAGACTTTGCTATGTATGATCTAGGCAATGGAATGATGTGTCAGGTGATGGTGGTCCCGGTTGGTAGAGGGTTACACTTATTTTAATGTGTTGGTTGTGTAGGCTTGAGGGTCTTTTCTCTCATGTTGCTCAGAGGACGTTGGGATTCCTATTTGTTCCCGTTTTCTTATTGCACTTTGGATTTTGGTTTAAATTGTAAAATGATGATTCTGAATATTATTGTACCATTTTTTTATAGTTACTGGTTATGTGTTGTGTTATACTTTTGGGTTATTTATTTTTATACTCACAGGTGAAATCATTCCCAAGGTATATTGTTGATACCCAGGAACTAGTTTCCAGCCCATAGGGATTGGGAACTACCTTCAGGCCCAATCTTGGTCTAGGTAAGGTATTGGTTGGATGGTATCCTAGTTTGGTTGAGGAAAAAATGATATCAAAAGAGGTTTTTCTCTTTTTCAGTCATGATATAATGGAAGAGTCTGGATAAAATGGAGTTAGGAATATCAGGACATGGTGTTCTAGTTGTTATTAGGGTGCTTGAATAGCATGACTTGTGACAAGCCTCGAGTCCCTATGGGATGTTGGGATGTGGTTTTAATTTTTCTCCTGGTGAGACGTACATGTTATAGAATATATATTCAAACTGGGAAGGGGTTAAGTGGTTCGAATTGTTATTATGATGAAAATGATTTTATTTAACTTATTTAGGAGTTTGAGACTTCTTATTGTTGTTGATTGTATTTCCAGAATATTCATTGATGGTTTTTTTGATGGTTTTCTATGGAATGTTGCTTGTTGTAGAAAACTTCCTCCTTGAAGACTCCATGTGCTATCGTAGGAAGAGGAAGGAGATATTTCTCCTTCACCGATTGACTAGATTCTAGTTGAGGTAGTGGTTTGGGCTACCCAATAATTGAGAAAAGGAGCGGTCATTAGACCTTCTCAGGTGAGGGAAGTCAAAAAAACATCCTAGAAACACCAAAGCTTATTAGTTCCTCAAGAGTAAGGCTCCCAAATTCTTGGTAAATGTGGAACCTAAGGATGTATAGGGGTTGATTGAGAATATTGATAGAATGTTTTAATTTCTAGACATTGCTGAGGAAGTCCAGGTGAATTGTGCACTGTTTCTATTGGAAGGTCCAAGTCGGAAGTGGTGGGACATGGTGGTGTAAGCTAGAAAGCATGAGCAGATGGGTTGGAAAGATTTCAATATTTCCATCAATGACAAGTATGTTCCCAAGTTTTTTTCTTATGCTAGGTCTAGAAATTCAAGGATCAATCCCAAGGATACTAGATAGTGATGGAGTATGCCAACCGCTTCACAGAGTTGGTATGACAAGAAGTTGAGATCATTTCTAGTGAGAAGATGAATGGTCAAAGGTTTGAGAAGGGGTTACAACCAAAAATTTATTCTCAACTCATTTTTAAGCTAAAAAACTATTCCTATATGGTGGAGATTGATAAAAAAAGGTATGTTTGATTCCTTAGGGGTTGTGTTAGTAGTAGGGAGTGGTAGTTCCTCTAGGAATAAAAGGAAGCGTGATGAACATGAAAATAGGGGTGGTGGTGGTTCATTCCATCCTTATAAACTATCTTCACCCATGGATTTAGGTGTAGTTCTAGTGGTGCTCCATTAGTGTGGAAAAGTGAGACACAAGCGGTTTGTGTGTTCTTCAACTCCCAAATCTTTCCATCAGTGCAGATCCTTGGGGAACTTGCAGTAGTTTTTCAAGTTGCTACCCCCATATTAGAGTGGTGCTTGAGGTGTGGATTCCAAGGGGATGTTAGATCGGATAGAACCTTCCATGACAGTGGTATCTCAGATTGGTGGTTGTGGAGGAATGAATTGATCTTATTTTAGGAAAAGTCAGTTTAGGGAAGATCTGTATGTTAGTTGTCATTCTCAAGATCAGGCTGAGTTAAGGGATCTTCATATAGTGGATTGATCACTGGTGGAATTAGATGCAGGTCATGCAATAATTTGAGGTAATGTTCTTATTTTATCATCTTTGGTTGTTATTTTGTTTGACATTGGTGCATCTGTTTATTTTATTTCTGACCATTTTGTGTATGTGTTCATGTTTACAACTAATCTTATACCACATGCAATGGATTTAGAGACACCAATTTGTAAGAATCTAGTAAAAGGTTTGAGGAATCCACCTTGTGCACTCACCGTGTTAGTGGTTGAGTTAGAATGGGGTTTTCTAGTTTTAAAAATGTACATATTTGACATAATCCTTGATATGTATTGGATGGTTCCTTTTTAGGTGCACATAGATTGTTATAGGAGGAAGGTGAGTTTCATGGAACCTGATGGGAGTGCCCAGGTTTTTCATGGGGAATGGTATCCTTAGTTGTGTCATGATGTTACTCCAGCTCCGGAGTTGGGAAATATTGTGCATTAGTTCCCATCACTTGTGTTGGAGGATGATGTTAGGGGATATTAGGGAAGATTATCTCATGTGGTTGATGAGTTACTAGAGGTGTTTCTAGATGAATTTTTAGGCACTCCTCTATAAAGGAAGTGGAGTTTTATATATACTTTGAACTGGGAACACAAATTATTTAAATTACATAGTATTGTATGGCCCTCAATGAGTTGAGGGGAATTGAATGTACAACTGGATGATTTTGAATCCAAAGGATTCATTCACCCGAGAGTCTCTTCTTAGGTTGCTTCAGTTTTGTTAGAAAAGAAGGATGATTGATATTTCTAGTTGTGTATCAATTAACTGATGTTGAATAAAGTGAAAAAGTATCCATTAACCCACATTTATGAACTATTTGATCATTTAATGGAGCCGAGGTGTGTTTTCAAGATTTATTTGTGTTCTGAGTATCATCAAGTCAGAGTTAGCGAGGAGTATGTTCTGAAAACAACTCTCTGAAGTAGGTATGACCACTTACAGAATTTTTCCATGAATTTTAGATTAAAAAACCCTCCAATAGTCATTATAGAGCTTATAAATATCATGTTTCATCAGTACCATGACTCATTTTTTGTGGTATTTGTGGATGACATGATGTTTTATTCTGAATTTGAAGAGGATCACGACTGGTATTTGGGAATATTTTTTGGGAACTCTTTGTGGTCATATTCTTCATTCTACATTTCAAAGTGCACCTTCTGTATCGGGGTGGTGAATTTTGTGGTTCACATGATCTCACAACAAATATTTTCAGTGGACCTTGAGAAAATTAGTGCATCGATGTCATGGGAGAGGCTGAGGAGTGTCATTGAGATTATGATTTTTCTAAGCTTGTCAGGTTATTACAATTGGTTCATTTGTAATTTCTCATGGATAAATTCTTCCATGAAGACACTTACCTGGAAAGGGGTAAAGTTATAATTGAGTTATGAATCATAAGCATACTTTGAGGAGCTTAAGCGGCGGTTTACTACCGCTCCTATTTTTAATTTTTTCAGATCATGGAAAAGAATATGTGGTTTATTTTGATGACTTAGGTATGGGTGTTGGATATGTGTTGATTTAGGATTACCATGTGGTTGAATATTTCTCTCGTCAACTATGACCACATGAGAAGAACTATCCCACCCATGACATAGAGTTATTAGCGACGATTATTTCACTAAAGACATGGAATAATTATCTTTTTGGGAGAGTTTTTTGGTTTATTATGGACATAAAATTTTGGACTATATTCTCTCCTAAAATATTTTCACTTGAGGTAGTGTCGTTTGGTTGAGCACCATCAGGGGTTTGAGTTTGATATATTTTATACCCCAGACAAATGCAATGTGGTTTCTAATGCCTTCAGCAGAAAAGTTTCAGTAAAGTAGACGATGAATTCTAGTTATGAGTGTAATTTGATGGGGTTATTTTCTCAGATGCACCTAGAGACCAAGAAGAGTAGTGGATGTTTATTCTTGTCTAGTGTGTAGGTGACACCTTCCCTCCTAGAATTGATTTGGAAGGAGAATCCAAATGACGAGTTGTTCCAATGTTCTACGTAGTTTCTTCATGGTGGGGAGGAGCCTTGTGAGTGGTCATTGTCTCCTAAGGGAGATTTGTGTTTTAGAGGTTGATTTATAGTGCTTATATTGTTATAAAAGGTGGTGATGTATGATATCCATCAGTATTAGTGGGTCATTCAACATGTCGCTACCAATATGTTATATGATGTGTGCTAATAGTTTGGGTATTCAGGTATGAGGAAAGATATATATAAATTCATATCACGTATTTATACATGTTATAAAGTTAAATAATATCATTAGGGACCATAAATTTTTATTCATCCTCTATTTATTCATACATATATGTGGGATGATATTTCCATGCATTTCATTATTGGATTACCTTTTACGTCTTGGGGAAAAAATAATATTTGGATTTTTATTTACCATATAACCAATTCATCTCTTTTTATTCTGATCAAAGACATATCCAAGTTGGATGAGATGGGTCATTTGAATGTTCAGGAGGTTGTGAGGCTTCATGGTGTGCCTTCGACTATAATTTCTGATAGGGACCCTTGGTTTACCACTTAGTTTTGGAAAGGACTTCCTAAGTCCATGAGGTTGAAATTCAAATTGAGTATGAAATACCATACTAAAATGGATTGTCAAACTAAGCGAGCGAATCAAATTTTTGAGGACATGATTTGAGCATGTGTTTTGGATTTTGGTGGTTATTGGGATAGACACCTCGGATTGTTTGGGTTTTCATATAAAAATTGTTACAAATCTTTGATTTAGATGGATCCTTTTGAGGTTATTTACGGGAATCTGTGTCGGTCCCTTTTGTGTTGGGCTGATGTGGGTGAGACCTCATTGTTAGGTTTGATCCTAGTGTAGGAAATATTCAAGAAATTGAATTTGAACAGACTTAGTTTGTTGAAGATTAGAGTAATTGTAAGTCTTATACCGATCAGAGGCATAGTGATTTATAATTTGATATGGGTGACTAAGTGTTCCTGAAGGCAGAACCTCGCTTGGGTCATTGTCTGTTGGGTAAACAGGGAAGCTTACATTAAGGTATCTTCATCCTTTTGAAATTACTGATAGTGTTGATATGGGGGAATATTGGTTGTATTTTACTTACCAGTTGACATATATTCATGATTTGTTCCATTTTTCACAATTGAAGATTTATAATCCATATCTATCCCATGTATTGAGATGGGAGGGGTTAGAGCTGTAGCCCGATCTTTCTATGTTTGAGAGGATAGTGCAGATTTTAGATTCCAAAGATAAGGTAATTCTTGGGAAGTTTATTCCATTAGTATGAGTTATTTGGTATCATGGTTGTGATAAACATGAGACATAAGAGCAATGGTATTGGGTTTAATTTGACTACTAATTCTTATTTTTAGGTAAGGCATTGGGATGAATTTTCGGGGGCAGAAAGTTTCCATGGTGGGGAGGATTAGCACATAAATCTCTCCATTTTGAGGTATTTTTCTATTTATTTTAGTATCATGTTTATCCTTGATTTCTCATAGTATTTTTTTGGTGAAAATGGAAATTTTTTTGTTTATAGAATGTGGTTCATTGTTGGCACATGATTTGTCAAACCATGCATCCATACCCAGGAAACCATACAACCTGTGGAATTTTTGGAAAGTTGAAAACCACATGGTTTGAAACTATGAGGCATATCCATGTATAATGGTTTCTTTAGGTCATTGAGTGGCACACCGTTTCTACATGATTTTTTAAACCATGTCGGAAAACTATGAGACTTGTCCAGGTCATTAAAAAGTGCATATTTACCTTTGTCCCCACTCCGAGTTTAACCCCAAATCCACCTTGCTGACCCCATTTTAGATCTCCAACCCTAGGAACCTACCTATATTCTTCTTGGATCCATTGGAATCCCTATTTTTGGTGGATTTGGTATGGATTCGTGAATGAAACATCAAGTACATGATTTATCCCTTGGTTTATTCCCTCATTCATGGGGTTTATTCCCTCTTTCTTGAGTATCTATTTTCTAGCTCGTGTTTGACAAAAAATGGGGTTTGATCTTATTTTATTGAGGGATATATTGATGATTATTGTTAAATATTTCCTTTATATGGACTTTTGGTGTTGTGGTTACGGTTCTTCATCGTTGTCCAGAAGTGTTTAAGTGTGAGGTGGGTGGTTCTTTGGTTTTACATCATTAGATGAGTTTCGATTGCTTTATTGGATTTATGAATGTGTTATATGGTTTGTTTGTGTTGTGAAAAACATGTGTTGGAAATAGTTTTACATGAATAAGTGATGAAAATGGGACTTATAAAGGAAAATGGTTATTATTAATTTTTGTTTCATTGTGGTGCTTCTTGGAATAATTTTTTTGATTATGTCAAAGGTACCAAATGTGTTTTTAGAGGAACTTGAGGTGTAGATGTGTTGAAAGTCGATTTTCTAAAAGAAAATGGATTATCTTGAAATTGTTATATTTTGTTGTGCACCTTGAAAATTGATTCCAGGATTAATTGAATGATGTGAATAACATTGTGAAATGAATTTGGTTCATGTGTGCATTTGTAATGGTCTTGAACCATGAAAATGGTTGAATTGATTATGTTATTTTTGTTGTCATGTTACCAAATGCGTTTCATGGTTGGTGAAAGTTATGGAAAAATTGTTTTGAAATATTTTTGGTGTGTGTGAAATATAAATTAGTTTTGTTAATTGAAAATGGTGATTTTCTTTTGATAGTTGTGAAAGATGTAATTTCATTATGTGCTTGGGGATTGGAACATGCTTGTGAATGTTATGGTTTGGGGATATGTGAAATGGAATTTGAGAACAAAAGGAATATTTAGAATCTAGGTGGATAAAATATAACTATTATGCTAGTGTTTTGAAAGTGGAAAGGACCAGATTCTTCTAGGGGATTGACACTATTTGACTCGGAAGTGGAAAGTCATGGATTCACATAGAAGGATTTACGCTAAAAACACTAACTACACATGGGATATGATCGAAGACCACTAAGCCCTTTGGAAGATCCATCCTAGTGGTTCATTCATGAGAACATGATAGAATTGGAATATTATTTGGAGACTATAAGTTCCTTGGAATGATCCCTCCTAGTGGCTCATGCATGGGAAAACTGTTGGTAGTTGATTTGGAGGATAATGACCACCAAGTTAGGTGGTTCTTAGTGTCACACTTGTGCAGGATACCCTTAAGGATTCAACAATGGTTCTCTCTTGTGACATTATATACATGTGATGTGGTGATGAAAATCAGTATACGGAAGATCTTGTGTACTCTATGAAATTCAGGCCAGTTTGTTTTGAAAAATGGTTTATCTTGAAAAAATGTTTTTTTTCTGCAAATGTTTACTTGAAATGTCCTTTTAAAATGTTATCAAGTTCTCTCATATAAATGTGAATGTTGATTTATCTTATAATGTTGTAGCATGGAATTTTTTCTACTGGGTGGAATCCTACTGGGATTTTCCTCACACCCTATATACACCATTGGGTGTATGTAGACTTCGTTATGTATGACCTAGGTAAAGGAAACATGTGTCATGGTGATGGTGGTTCTTGTTGACATAGGGTTAAACTTGTTGCAGGTGTTGGTGGTCGTGGCTGGATGGTGTTGTACGTCATGTTTGTCGAAGGGATTTCGGATTCTTAGTGGTTCCCTTTTTATTGTTGCGCTTTGTATTTTGGTTTAAATTGTAAAAATTTGATTCATAAAATTTTTGTACCACGTTTGGTTATGGTTATTGATTATGTGTTGCTTTATTATTGTGGGTTCGTTATTGTTACACTCATTAATGAAATCATTCCCAAGGTATATTGTTGATATCCAGGAACTAGTTTCCAGTCCGTGGGGATCAAAAATTCCCCTTGGTCCTTATCTCGGGTTGGGTCAGGTATCTATTGGATGGTATACCAGCTTGGTTTGTGACAGTAGCTCCATATCAGGCCGCTCTGGGTGGGGTCATGACATATGTATAGGTGGACCAATCCATAACTGCATGTATCCATCTATGCTTACACATATACAAATGCATGTACATTAACATATATAAACATACACAAACATTCGCATACGTAAACACACATACACATACACATACATACATATAAAGATACATATGCATGCACATATATATATATATATGCACATATACACGATGACATACACATACACATACACATACACATACACATACACATACACATACACATACACATACACATACACATACACATAAACATACACATACACATACACATACACATACATAGACAAATACACATACACATACAAATACACATACACATACACATACACATACACATACACATACACATACACATACACATAAACATAGACATAGACATAGACATACACATACACATACAAATACACATACACATACACATACACATACACATACACATACACATACACATACACATACACATACACATACACATACACATACACATACACATACACATACACATACACATACACATACACATACACATACACATACACATACACATACACATACACATACACATACACATACACATACACATACACATACACATACACATACACATACACATACACATACACATACACATACACATACACATACACATACACATACACAAACACATACACATACACATACACATACACATACACATACACATACCCATACACATACACATACACATACACATACACATACACATACACATACACATACACATACACATACACATACACATACACATACACATACACATACACATAAATACATGTATATAAACATATATACATTCCCCTAGCACAAAGGGATTGAACATTTTGTATTAAGATAATAATATTTTTAACCAGGCTGAGAGGTATATATTACATGGACTGAAGTCCTAGAGTACATGGCCCAAAGGCCCAGTGAAACAAAGACCTTATTATATATTAGAATCCATAAATACACCCCTAGAACCCCTACTTATGGTATGTTCCTTGTTCATCACTGATAATGATGTTGGACTTGTCCTTTCCCCATGTATAGGTGCATGAAATCTATGTCCATTATATGTTGACTTTTCCAACTTGATTCTCTCCAGTTTCATTATTGGATAATTTTCACTAATCCGAATAATTCCTTCTGGATAAGGATTACCCTAGATATACTTACCTGAATAGATGGACTTGAAGGAACAAAGTCAATACAGATCATATTGGACTGGAGGCCTAGTGGCACGAAGGATGAAGATTGTGGCTCGAAAGCCTAAATCAGGTGAATAGTACCATAACAATATTACCCCACTATAGTACCTGCTAGAGTAACCACACCACTACTGTGCTACAATAATTCTATATTACCATGGTAATTCCTCACATACTATATTTGATATTGGTTTTTGGATATAGGATCATAGGGGATTCCCACTTAGGTTCACCCCCAACAAACATACGTACGTGAATTCTCTCCCTCTCTCACACACGCACATACATACAAATAAACTAATAAATGCACACCCATATATACATACACACACACACACACACACCTATATATATATATAATAAACATGTAAACACACACAAAATCATTCACACAAACACACATATTTTATATACATAAATGTATTAAACACTTATTATTTTTCATTTTTTTTGTTTGTTGAAATGTAATTTTTAAAATCAATATCAATGATATTTACTAAACAACACCAATGATTATATTAATATATATATATACATATATTATATGTAAACAATATTCATTCATAAGGGTTTAAATTAATAGGTTCTTATTAGTGGAAATACCCAGAAGAATGGGAAAGATCATATCACTTCTGAATATTTAGGTTGGGTACCTCTTTCTGGGAATGATAAGAATATTGAAGATACTCAAATTAATATCTCACCTTAATCTTAAGACCAAATTCAACTGTTAAATGATAAAAATAAATTGGAATACATTACTACTAATTAATTGGAAGTTACACCATTTCAAAAAAGAAAATATTAATTAGAATGTGATTGAATACTTGAGAAATTATTACATGGAATAATTTAGAGACACATTATTTGATGTTATAATTCCTTTTGAAACTCAGGATTTGAATCTAAAAATTAAGAAGGTGTGACAGGATGATCCTACAAATGGATATTTTGAGAATAATCCTAGTGATCAATAACATTTTATTTAAGTACCTCTAGGAATGGTAGCTAGAAGAGAGAATCATAAGAAAAATAATTAAGATACTAATATATCACCTCAAATGTTCAGTCCCATTAGTGTAAGGATTTGAAATGATGATGAAAAGAGTAAGATAACCTCGATTTCTCAAAGAAGATGGGATATCTCTAAACACTTAGATGGAAAAATAAAAAAGGAAAAGGTAAGGATAAAAAGTAGGATATGTAATTTGATTAGAATAAAGGACCCCTGAAAAGGGGCAAGTTGTCATACTAATAAAAATGAATGTTTTGTATCATAATTGTCGAGGGATAAGAAATGATCCAATAGTTTATTCCCTTAGACATTTAATTGACACCAAAACAAGGTTTATTTGGAATTTCTAACCCCTTAATGATGTCTAATAATTTTATAAATTCCAATTGGTCCCCCTTGGATACTATTTTGCTCCTCATAATCTACATCATATCACTATTTAGACCCTTTGGGTCTTGAAACAGATTGAGGTAGAGGTTTTAAATTTCATTGAAAAGTGACAACATGATACTATCTCATTTATTCTAAAAATAATAATTTTCATAATCTCTCTTTCATTTATTCTTATAATTCCTACCCTCAAAAATCAAATTATGGGATGATTTGGTCAATATGGATAATAAAATGAAGAGAAACTATATTTTCATTGGGGATGTGAAAACTATTCTAAAACCTGAAGAATGTTTTTGTACCAATTTTAAAAATATTTCTTTTAATGATTTTTATTCATGAATTGATCAATGAAACCTTATTGAAGTTCCTTTTGTTGGGGATAAATATACTAGGAGTATATATATATTTATTTGAAGACAAGCTAGTAATCTTGATAGGTATTTTTTCACATTGATGATAATAATATCCCAATGGAAGTGTTTGGAATCACAATTCATAAATTCAACTTAGATCATAACCCTCTCATTGTTACAATTCATGTGAATGTCTTATAGTTACAACCTCTACCATTTGAGTTCAATAATTTTTGTCTTGTTATTCACAGATATAAGGATCTTGTTGTGGATGGCTAATTGGTTTAAAAAACAATAATCCCTCTATAATTAATTTCTATGGAACTAAATAAGGTGAAGGACTTGTTGAGTGTATGGAGAAAGATTTCATTTTCTTTGATTGATAAGGAAATTACACAAGCTAAAATGGATTTAGTTTCATATAAATTTAATAATTTGGTTCAAGTCAATCTCTCCCATGTGGAAATTAAAATATCATTAAACCTAAATGATATTATTGATCTGAAAAATATATTGATCAATAATTTATATAATTCCAAGTGGCTACAATATGGGGATAATAATAAAATATTCTTTAACCTCCTTCATCAGGAAAAAAATAGAAAAAGGCTTAAATTCCATCCAAATTCAAGATTGCATTATAAATTATGAATTGAATATTTATAAAACTATAGTTCAGTACTTTAAATACTTGTATAATAATGATATCACTATTATTTTTCCAAAATTAATTAAAAATATTCCTTGTTGTATTGATGATCATTATAAAATAATTTTCACTGAAGACCCTTTAGAAGTATCAATTAAAGTTACACCATTTTAATTAAATATGGACAATGTTGTTATAACTAATGGTTTCAATAATAATTTATTTGTGTTTAATTGGGACATCAACCATGGTGATATGATTAGAATTTTAAGGGAGTATTTTCTTGGATCCTCAATGCCTTATGTAATCAATTATCACCTTATATATTTGCTTATAAATAATAAAATTCTATTGATATTAATTATTCTAGACTATATCCTATTGGTAATACTATACCTATAATTATTAGAAATATTCCGACTATGAGTATTGGGATAATCTTAAATGAATACATCAATCCTAATCATTTTGGATTTCTTCACAGAAGGAATATTCATAATTTTATATTCACTACCTTAGTGCTTATTAATGACCTTTAAAGGAATCCAATGTTTGAGAAATTTTCCCTCAAAGTTGACATATCAATATCATTTGATACCACCAGGTGTATTTATATTATAAATATTCTCAAATTATTTAGACTCTCTAACACACATATTATCATTATTGATATTATTATTAAAAGTGATAGGTTATCAATTTTTATTATTTAGTATCTAAAAGGATCCTTTAGGGTTCTCTAGATGTGTTTGATAAGTAGACCCTTTACAATGTCTCTATTTTACAATTCTTGAAGATTTTCTGAGTACATGTTTCATTGATCTCACTAATTTTGGACATCACAAAAAAATGAGAGTTGGAAGAAAAATCTTTTCACCTCCACAACTTCTTTAGTATGATGATATTATTTTATTTGGAAAGGAATATAATAAGATCCTTAATTCTAATAAAGAAAATTTTCCTCATTAATAGAAACCTTCAGGATAGTCTATATATTAGAGAAAATATTTCTTTATTTTTGGAGGAGTTTTGATTACTTAAAAAAATAGGAATTCCCAATTATTTAGTTTCAAAGAATCCTCTATACCATTTTTATATTTGTGAGTTTATATGTTTTGGAGAAATCTGAAGTGATGATATCTTGAGAATATTTTTCCCAAAATAATAGCCCAAATGGCCAGATGGAAGGGTAAGATAATGCCAAAGGAAGAGAGAACATGTATTGTTAATTCTATATTCACATCCATGTTTTTATGCCTTTTTTTGTATAAATGGTCATGAAGTCTTATAAATAAAATCCATAGCACAATTATATATATTTTTTACTGGATTCAATTTTTAAAAGAACCAGGTCATAGTTTCTTATAAGGAATGAATTAAACTCACTAAAATGGGTGGATTGAGAATTAAGGAACTTTGGGATTTTAAGGATTAAATTATCTCAAAATCCATAGGGAATTTAATGTACACTTCTAACATTTCTTTTAAGTTTCTTCAAAATAGAGTTTGAAACAATTTTTGGATTTAATATCCCTTTTATATCACATCATTTGTGTGGCCTTCTCTTAGGAGAACATATTCTGAGCCAATGATGTTAGTTCACTTTCAATAAATCTAATTTAAGATATTGTACAACTACATTGATGAAAATTTCACCTATGTAAATCGTGATTGTCTTGTATAGAATTCCAAAAAAATATTTTGATGACTTGGTTCAAAATGTCGATGGAAGTATATACCTTTTGACTATGAATATATTACTCTCAATTCAAATATATAAATTTAATGATAGATTCTATGGTCTATATTGAAAAAATAAATGGTTGATTAAATAATAAGGATATATATAGGTTGAAACATAATAATGATACTAATATGACTAGGTGGATTAAAAAATTTAGAATTTATTTATATTTCCCTCATGATCTATTCTATCAAGGAAAGTATAGAAAAATTGATTACTAACTGATGATAAAATATAGAAATCCAGTCTTAAAACAAAATTATATTATTCTTTATTCCTAATAACTTATAAATATATCCACCATATTTTCCTGAGCTATAGTTTTACATTGAATATTTGGCATTATATGTACATTGAAGTCTATCTATGGTTCATTACTGGGTTAAAAAGGCTATTTAAATCCACAACTAAGGAATCTTCCAACAATAAAATTTTCAATATACTTATACTTGCTACTACCACTATGATTACATATATATGGTTCACTCGAAATGGGATGATCAGTAATGGAAAACCTGCCTCATTTACTATGTTCTAAATCACCATACATAGAGACATTTAGGTTTTATAAAAAATAAAAACATGTTCAATGTGTAATGATATATTTTGATCTTATTACCTTGAGTTCACTGGATGTTCTTGGGAAGTGAATGAAACTTCTTTTTTAAAAATAAATTTGGTGGATCCCCCCAATGTCATCATAGATCATGGTGAATGTTGATTGTGTATCCTCTCATGTACAAGATCAATTAGGTTGTGGTGGAGTTTTTTGAATGTTTCATGGATTTTTAAAGGTATTTTTTACAAATAAATTGGTTATAATGTTTCTTATTATGTATAATGTTGGTAATTCATTCATGTAATCAAATATGCTAGGTGTTTTGGGTGTACTTATTTATGGGTCAAATCATATTCCACTACTATGGTGGAATATTTAAGAATTAGTTCGAGGAATGTGCCATTAAGGATTCTTTTATAATTGTTAGATTATCTAAAATCATTGGATGTGATGAATCTGATAATGACACATGATAATAGGGGATAAAATCATATCACTGTTACACTATAAAAAATGAAATCAATGGTAATAAGTTTATGTATTCTTTTATTTTACCTGATTTTTTTCAGCATTGGTCATTTTTGATTCCTATGGTAAAATTGACAATAGTCATTGTATGAATTCCTTGTAACATAATATACATTATGTTTCTAAACAAATTTTAGGTATGATATTTCTTGTTACTCGAATCATTCTAATTAAAAAAACAGTGATTAAAATTTTCATTTTAACATGAATTACATTTTTAAATATACATTCTATATGTATATATATATTAATATAATCATATATATAGACATATATACAAACACACATATAATTACAAGTACATGTATATTATAAATAAAATAATATGAATATAAATATATAATAAATTTAAATGCAAACTATATTTAATGCATTTATCTATTTATTTAAATTGTTCATATGATATTATATAGTAGTATGCCTAAGTGGTAAACAATGTAATACTGCATCAAAATGACCAAGGTTCGAATCCAAGATGACCCATGGGGGATTTATGATGTGGCTATGATGTGAGGATGATGTAGGTAGGTAGTGACATAGGCATGATGTAGGAAGGGGTGTTGTCCCTGGATGGGCTAATGCTGCTAAGCCTTTAAGACACCTTATAATTTAGGCCATGGGATTTAGGGCCACAAGGAAATTAAAGTAGCCCAAAAAACTACATCGGAGCAGGCCCTAGAAGTGGATTTAGATAATTTAGCATCTAACAAAGTAGATCTAATCAGATAGGAAGAATGAGAGGGTATGTCAACCACAATTGGTACCTAACACTATGTAACTCTGCATGGGGTAATGCTAGCTGATCAATAATGTGGTGTGGGGAGTTAGGCCTTCATTGTTTTAGATGATGGGGAGGGGTAATTATAGTGTAGTTTTGTTGGGACTTCAGGTCATGTTCTAGGCCTTGTTCCATTAGACCTATAGGTTATGTAAGGGTTCCCTATAATCTCAGTTAAAAATGGGATTATCGAAAAATAAATAAAAAGCTAAGGCCTTGAGGCCATTTCATGCCTATGATATTTTATAATATATATATATATATATATTATATGTGTGTGTGTCAATATATCTAAATATATATAAACATAAACATGAATATAAGTATATATATATATATATTTTATATGTATATTATAAATTATTTAATATGAATATATACATAGTGAATTATATAATTTGAATTGAAATATATGATTAAAAAAGTATAAAGTATTAAAAATATATAAAAAATTAATTTTTATTAAAATATTTTTATTGTTATATAAATTATATTTAAGAATATATAAATATGTATATAGAAAATATTTTATATATGGTACCCTTTACCATTGACAAAAAATGTAGATAAAGGGAACCTTTTATCAACATTAAAAAAAGAACTGATGAAGGGGGATCTTTATCAGTACTAAAAAAATCATTGATAATAGTTTCCATTGTATCGTCATTTTTTTTCTAATACTGATTAAAGTATATCATTTATTATCATTTTTTATGGCTGATAAATGGTAGATTGAAAATAGAAATATATATAGTGGTGATATTTTATTATTAATTTTCGATTTTAAATCAATGTTATATCATAAATCACATTCTTTTTTACTTAATAAAAGTGTATAGTGGTTATTGATAACTGTTATTAGATATATTAATTGATACATGATTAATATAATTTAGGATGATTTTGATGATATAAGGTATGATATGGAATGTTGGAATGAGATATATTATTTATCTTTCAATACCGAGTTTATTATCACAAGGTTTGGATGACTGAAAATATCATTGTATTAATGAGTTTAAAATTTTATTCTAATTAAAAATGGGTAAAATATTATAATTAATCTATGTTTATTGGATAACTTTTTAGTGGGATGGAATATGTACAAGTTCAAAAATGAGAAACCCCATAAAAAGGAAGTTGACACATGTAGTAAGAGGCGATAGAACATAACAAAATATATTATATTTACAAGCAAGTTATAACACTTGGTTTTTGGTGAATTTTTTAAACATTCATTATTATGTTTGTTTTTATGATTCAAATATATTCCATATGCATAAAAACATATTTATTCACAAATTCTATTATGTTTATATAATGTAAATAATCAACCTTATATGAAGTTTGTATGAAATATTTTTAAGTATATTAATAGTTTTATAGTGTTTGAGGTTTATATATGGGGTTTTCATGAATAATGAACAATTATTGTTAACCCATGATATATGATTTTTCTAAAAATAGGTTAAAAAATATTTATTTAATATTTGGGTTTAGGTTTTTAATAATTAGGAATATGAAACTACTGAATAGTTCAATGCTTATCCATCCTAATACGATTGTTAAACAATTTGATGCTCTTACATCCCATAGAAAGGGAGTCAAATGGATTGACTACCGTATAGTTTTTAATGATTTTTTTCTTTTTATATTTTTATTGGTTTGTTTATATATATATTCATAATAACATTTTAAATCGTATTTAAAATACTATTTTTCATTCAGAATTACTATAATTAAAGTAATCCCAAAATACATCTAAAAACCTCACACATGACTCTCTTTTATAGGGGAAGGGTCCCTGACATCCCTTATGTATTATCCATGTGGGGTTTTACCACACATTATTATCATTATAATAATATATTATTAATAATATTATATGATAAAAAATAACTACTTAAAATAAATTATCATTCATATAAATAATAATTAATATTTTAAATAATAATAAATAACACAATTAATATAATTAATAATTAATATGAGAAAAAACAATTAATAATATACTTATTTAGTAATAATATTATGAACAATTAATAATTAAAAATATTTTTCATAAATGTAATATAATAAATAATAAAAAATAAAAAATTATTTTTCAATAATATAATTAATAATTAAAAATATAATAAACTGTCATAGGGTAGAGCCCAAAGGCATTATTTCATTTTTTTAAAAGAATTTAAAATGTGTAATAGGGGAATACGAGGTCAAACATGGTATAAAAACTCTAATTAGTAAAATAAAAACAATCACACTATGTCAAAGAAACCAACCAACGAGTATTAAAAGAAAAAAAATCAAGAGATCAAGATCATACACCCATTCTATGATAGGAAACTCATACATCTCAACCATGAGGATGTCACCCATGGCTCCATTTTTTGACCATTCACAAGTAATTATATTGTTCTTCATTGTCTATCCCAATGGAATATATATCTTGATTATCATTGGTGTCCTTAATAGAGGCATGTGTGTCAAAATAATTAGAAGTGGAAACCTTATTTTTTGTCATACCTTAAATAAGTTGAACCAAGTCATTACTAGGTTTTCCACTAACCTGATGGCCACCTAAAACCTTAGTCTTGATATTAATTTCCATTTCCTTCTTAAAATTTTCCTTTTTTTGTTAGCATGAATACTTCTATCTTCTCCCATGAGATGGAGGTAGATAGGCTCTTCATATGGACAGAATGACCAGTGATCCACACAACCTTCTAAGCTCTTGAGTTAGGTATAACACCATCTCTTGGTTCAATATCTAGTATAAGATTCACATGATAAAGAGATGACAAAGATTTATTTTCTCTAATGTCAAAAGATTTAGAAATTTTATTTTTATTATTTGTATATTATCCATTTTCACAATCCTTCTTATTTATAATACAGATGTTTTGGTATTTATGTTATTTTTAAAATCATTGCAAGAAGTTCACATCTCGGAATCACTCATTAAACTTTCACCAGTGTAGTGATGGAGTTTATCATCCTTAGATGGTGATTTGGATTCCATGTCTTCATCGATATTGGAAGATATACTCTTAGGAGCTAATGAATCCTTATTGTAAGGAGTAATAATACCTACATCCAACTTGGGGTCTCTATTATTAGCTCCATTTTTACAAATATAATCACTGCTTGTAGAAATTGGAATTATATGAAAAACATTGTCTACTACCTTGGTGACATCAATCATGATAGAATTACCCTTTCTTGGTGAATCAATAGAATTCTTAGCCTTGAAATAAATATTTATTTCCTTATTCACAACCCTATAATTAATAGTTACAACACCATTTCTAGATTTTATATTTAGTTATTCCAAATCCAGAGATGAGGTTTCTTTTTTATTGATGACCTACTTGCTTCTCAAGCCCTCCATCACATCCATCACTCCAAGAACACTTTCCTTGTGGACCATGGACTTAAAAAAATTATAAGAAGAGTAATTAAGTTCCATTGGCATCCTAAAATCATTGTTCCTATCTAAAGTCTCAATGGATGTTTTAGTGGATCCAAAAGACTTATTTATAGGAAGGACTACTTAAAAAAGCTGCAACAGTTTTATTACCTTGTTGATAAATAAGAATACCTATTATAGAAATCAAATAAAAAAGGTAATGGGAACATTTAATCTTCAATGAATATTCTGAATCCAATTTATTTTCTCAAATTATTTTTATAGAAGAAATAATTTTATATTTCCTACATTGGTTAGGATCTACATCATATTATGTAAGAAAATCCTTATAATCCTAAATATCATCAAATTCATCATCAGTTTGATCACCCTCAATCCTTTATTTAATGTATCCTTAAAGGAAACAGTTGTATAAAGTAACTTCCTCTCATCTTATAAGCCTCTATAAGATCAAAAATTCTTATCTCATTCCCAAAAATATTTAGATAATTATGTCTCTACATTATCGAAGAGAATATAACTCCCAGCTTTGAGGACCTCAACACACTATTTATTCAATTGTACATATATTAATAATAACACATATATAATAATATATAATTAATAATATTATTTATTAACAATAAATAATGTACAACTAGTATTATAATTAATAAAAAAATAAAAAATAATAATATATTTAATAATCAATAATAAAATTAACAATAATAATTATAACATTTAATATAATTAAAATTATAAATAAAAATACAATTAAAAATACAATTAATTATTAATTAATAATCCTGAAAATATTTATTATTTATATTCTTAGATAATATAAATAATGATAAAAACCATAAAATAATTAATAATAAACATAAGTTTAATTAATAAAATTAATCATTTAAATAAGAATGTTATAAATTATATTACTAATTATTAATCATACTATTAATTATTAAATATATTATTTAATATTATTACTTACATTATTACTAAAAATTAATCACCTTTTTAAATTTTATTTAAAATTATTAATTATTAATTATATTATTAACTATTTATTAATAATTATTATAAATTGTTCAAAACAATATTAGTTAAAGTCTATTTTTTATTTAGGAATGAATATTTCTTTTTAACTGGGTTGATAGCAAACCTATTACATAACTTGCATGCCTAGAGACACAATGGCTTTGGCCCAATGTCCTAGTGGCCCAACGCTATTACAAGGAAACCCCCCTATTCACCTATAACTTGTCACCTGCAACTACGCCCCCTAATTGTGAGAATTTTTCTCCCCTGTGGTCCATTACCCCCACCTGTTCCCCCTCCCTATGTACCATCCACCACACACGACTACACCATGACTCGCCAATTGTCATCCATACACAAAATTTTCAGAAGAAACACTCCCTCGCATGACCTCTGCCACCCATACCACCAATCTTCATTAATAATTAGCATCTCATGTGGATATTGTTATCCTTTCCTCAAAGCTTCAAGGCCCACCACAATCAACCACACTACAATTAGCCGATGCTAGTAGGAACCACTCCTGTACGCATAATGTATATGGTATAAACCCCCACCTTCTAATTTAATTAGAGAGGAATACAAATAGCATCGTGTTAAACCATTGAAATGTACAAGAGTGGCCATCATACACAAAGGTAGAGGAAACCAATGTGTCTAGGGTAGTTGGGGGGGATTTAATATGATATTTTGCTGATAGGATGAGTTTCTGGATAACCTTGGTATCCGTCATTAAATATCATTCTGGCTTTTTTATTTTCAAGATGATGGCAGTTTTCCATGTCTGGCCCCATCTCATTTCAAGTATTTTGTTTATTTTTATTAAAAGTAGATTGACCTCAACCTATTTAAATTAATTATATTATTAATTAATAACCATATGATTAGTTATTAATTGTATTAGAAATTAATAACCGTATGATTATCTATTAATTATATTATTACTTAATAATAATAATAATTATTAATTATTGATTATATTTTTTAAGGGCATGTGGGTTACAGGGAAAAGGAAACACACACACACACACCCGATGGGCTAGAAAATATTAGATATTATCCTTCTCCCAAAGATAGACCCAAAACCAAGATTACCCATTACAATATTAATTTCCCAACGACCCAGTGGTAAAGAAGCCTATTATATGGATCAAAGGCCCATTTTATGGCCTAAATGCCCAATGTAGTGTCATCATACATCATTCTTCTTGTGTCCTTAGTCCCGAATCTTTACCTTGTCACTACATGTCTGTGTCAGGTGTCATGCTTGTGACACCTCCTACCTGCATCATCATCTTTTTCACCACTTTCATCACTACATGCATAGCATAAGAACTATACCTATTCCCATAAGGTCTTGAACCCAGGAGCTCCTAGATATGGAGGATAAAATTACAAATAAAACTGGCCACAATTATTGACTATATAAATAATTATGATATTAATTTTCAATTAGTACACTAAATTATTATTTATTATTTATCTTATTAATTATATTAATAATATCGTTAATCACCAATTGTTATGTTCTAAATTATTTATTATTTATTATATTATAAATTTTTAATAATATAATTGATAAATAGTAATAATATTAATTATTATTTATCATAATAATTGTTAATTACATTAATTATATATTAAATTTTTATCATTTTAATATTAATTATATTTATGATATTTTATTTTACTTAGTTAAATTTTTGAATATATATTATTATCTATGTATTATTATTATTATTTATATATTATTATTTAAATGTTGGTAAATTGAAACTCAATCCCATATGGATAATCCACAAGATATGTTAAGCTACCTTCCCTTATAAAAAGAAGTCATTGGTGGGGTTTTTATTTATATTTTCAAAAAAAATTTATTATATAATTTTGAATAAAATAGTATTTTAAACACTATTGAATTTATATATATATAATAATAAAATAATAAAAATATATTTTTTAAAACAAACTACAAGGATGTTAAACTATTTTACACCCTTTCCATAAGATGTAAGGTCATCTAAATGTTTGATTCTCTTGATGGGATGGTAAAGCGTTAAACCATTAGATTCATAATAGACCCTTATTAAAAATTATTCAAAACCTAAACCCAAAAAGTTAAATATTTATTTGAACTGATTTTAATGATTTTCATGAGGTGGACCAACGATCGATGATGAAGAAATGTTACATGAAATATTTTTTAAGAGTTATATTTTGGAATGATATGTTTATATGGACACAGATAATCTTTTTCTTAATTAGAAACTAATAGATCAAAACATGAAAGTTTTTTACTACAAAACATCATCCCTCAAAACACAAATATATCATTTAAAACCTTCAATAATGGGTAGAACAATTAACTTGGAAATCATATAGGTGTTGTAAAGAATATTATAGTTGGGTATATTTGTTAATAAAAAATATAAATTATCTACTAGGAATAAATTTATAGATTAGATAGAGAAGTGGGATTATATTATTCTATAATACGAATCATTAAAATATCATTGGGTTGTTCTGAATCATCCAAGATTTACAATACTGTATCATGGATCAAATCTAACATCATCAATCAATTCGGTTTGTTGTTTAATTATTTAATTATTCTCAACCAATTCACTCAAATTATAATTCAAATATACTAGGTTATTCCAACCTAACCCAGAAATAGTTTATAGGGTTATAATTTATTACTAAAGGAAGTGTTTGAATGTTCTTTACTTAAAATGGCAGTGTGATGAAGTGCCCTTGGATATAGAGAGGTCTGAGTTGTATTCATTGTCAATATGACATAACATAATGTGTATTAAAGTATTATTGGATGATTCTATTTAACATGTAAAGAATAAAATAGTTTTTTGTGGAAAATGTGAGTGAATAGGCTACCCAAGTAATACAGGTAATGAAGTTAGAAGACATGGATACCATGTTCCCTTCCCATCACAAGTGATGATTGGATGGATATTCCTAATTTAAAAGAGATGTACTAAGTATATTAAGTACAATCTATAACATGTATATAAGTTATTAGAATATGTAGAAGTATATGGATGTCGAATCTGGATATAATAACTTTTACTACTATTATGAAAATTATTAAATCAAGTTCAATATATTCTAGAGAGTTAGATTAATTTAAATGAACTACCCTAGGTATACTACACATGAATGTTTCTGGATTTTGTGATTAATAACTCATGGATGATGTTTTTATTAGTTTAAATAATCCATAGAGACATTGAAAAGAATTTTAATTTAGTTAGAATAATTTTAGATTTATCTATTCATGTTAAAATTTAGAGAATTTAAGAAATAATATAACTTTGGTTTTTCTGAATGAGAATTTTTCTAAGTCTTTTATATTTCATACAACTTGGAATATTTTCTATTATTTTAAAATATTTCATTTGAAATTTCATAATTCATAGGAATTCCTGAAAATGTTTTTTAATTTAAATATTTCATTTAACTTGAAGTGGAAAATTGTAAGAATTCATGCCATTTTATAAAGCTTCATAGAGATTTCATATAACTTAATTTTTTATTAATTACCATTTTTCATAAAAAATTTCAACGACATGAAATTGTAAGACTTACAAAGTCATAAAAATTAAGAATCTATTTTCCAGTATAATATTAGAGGCCCAATATATGACTTCAACACTTCAATTTTTTTGATATTTTTACTTGAGGAAAAATAAAATTTATAGATTTAATATCTAAAGAAGAGATTCAACTGAGGTGATGTAATATAATTTATATGATGTTCTAAAAACCACAAATTATAAAATATGTTTTTTATTAAAGACTATAAATTTCAAGATCAGATCTAAAAAACATGAAAAATTTGATCAAAGTATGAAGAGTTTTTAAATTATTAAATATTTAGTTGTCAAAATTTATAATATCAATGAAAAATAAATCTTGAAATGAAAGAGATAATATTTAAGTTAAAATGACTATGTTTCTTAGTTAATAAATGACCCAAGAATGATTTTGATGAGGTTTATTATTCATGAAAATGAAAAGGAAAACTCACGGGGGTTTAAGAATAATGTTGATGAAATTATATCAAATCTTGAGTTGTACTCTTAAGTATAAATCATTCAAAACCAAGATGATTGGGTGAGATATTTATATTCAAGATTTATATAAAGAAGATAAAGGAAAAGAGGGAATATTTTTGATTTTACTAGTCTTTAAATGAGAAGTCTCCCAGATTTAAGTAAATCTATAAATACAAGAAATATTCAATGATGTACGCGATTCATTTTGAAATATTAAATATCACAAAGGAATTCTGATTCAATATAAAAATAGAGAATAACATTCTTGTGTTGTGCTATATTAGTTTTATAAAAATTTAACTTGAATATGTAAAAAAATTTATTATGAATAGAAGGATTAAAATGGGAAACAATAATACTATTTTTGTGAATTTTAATATAGTCTAACATATTATTATATAGTTTCCATGGAGATATTTTTTAAGAATATGAATTGAAGCCTTAAATGGAATAAAATAAATATTTATTATTCAATGTGAAATGAATTTAATAATCATATTATGTAATTTCCTTTATGTTGGAATAAAATCATGATAATAAAAAAATGGGTATATTATTATGGTTTTTTAGTTTGCTTGAAAAATTGCACAATAAGGATCCAAGTATCACTGAGATGGGGTGGGGTAGAATCAGGGATATCCTTTTCTTTTATATTCCATTTTTCTAAAAAACCTTCACCAATGGTTAAAGACCTTCTTCTCTACTGATCACAATCCAAACACACATCCATAAGAACATAAGAATTTAAAAGGTTCACTACTAAATAAGTGTTGTTATATCCTTGGTATAGTATGGAAATAATCCCATAGCAAACAATACACTAGAAAATAATCCTTTGGTGTGGAATACAATGATTAATATATACACTAATAATTATATTGCACTATTCAAAAAAATACAAAATTGTGTGAGCTTATTCTAGCACAAAATGCTGTAATTCAATATTAGGGTGCTTCTTGATGAACTTCCACAAATTTTATCTTTCAAAAAAATTCTTCTCTTTCCTACTCAGAAGCTAGTAAGAACCTCATAGACTTAGTAATGAAACTTATTCCAATACCTCAATCTATTTTTGTTGCTCTATGAAAGTTCTATTCATGTAAACTGGGTATTCAAAATTGCTTTTCGTGAAGCTCCATCATGAAGCTCACACCCTTCACAAAGAAATATACCTTCACATAACCTATTTCCATCATCAATATCACTTAGCCTTTGTGAAATTCACTACTCTTTATAATTCTTAGAACGTCCAGTTGGATTATATCCTTAGTGAAATACTTCACATTCCCCCTTCATGAACCACCTTCATGAATTCAGAGCCTTAAGATTTTCACTACGTCTTGATACTCTTATGAAGGGGGTAGAGGTATATTTTTAGGTGTTTCCACCAACTCAAGAACATTCTGAACCATGTTAGAACCATTTTTGCAGAGCTCCAAAATTTCCACCATAATTCTTCTTTTTTTATGAATATCCACTAACATTTTCTATTCATAATGCTTATCGTAATCGCAGAGACTTTCGTCAAAATTATTGCACTAGCACGATGCTTCCCCAGTGATTCTCCTCAACTTTGGTGATTTGTGATTCGCGTCTCTATCATGAAGCTTCCCATAAAATCATTATACACTCTTAATGATCCATTTATCATTATCGTAAAGATCACCGTTAGAATATTCATGCCTACGTGAAACACACTCCTGAAATTCCATATTCACTAAACTCATTACTTTTGAAATATTTTCATAAACCCTTCAAAAAAATAAACTTTTTGTAATGCTATCCATACTCCAAATTTTGGAACCCAAAATTTTGGAAACTACTAGAAAACTACGCCACCATAAAATATGTTTTTGAAAAACCAACCATGATGAATCTATGTCATATAATAAAATCTTTTATCCCCCTTACAATCATAAGTATTTTATCACCAGTTCTGTAAACAGCTTATGATATTTTTGAAATAGAAAATAGCAAAGCATCATCTGATTTTCCAAGGAAAGTATTGCAATTTTCATATCTTCTAGAAACATCATTCCTTTCAAATCAAATATACTTTATTAAGAATTTTAAATCTGAATTTTTGAGTATGAATATCACTCCGATCATCCACTTATAAAAATATAAGTGATTTAATTTCTACTCAAACATCCTTGACAACAAAAGAAAACACTCTGAAAACAACCACTTATTACTTCCAAGAAACTTCTCTAGACAACATGGTCCAAAAAATCTCCCCCATTAGATTTTGTTATAAACCAAGACTCATAAATCACTAAACTTTTTAACTTCAAGACATGGATCACATATCAACAATTCTAAGCCTACATGATCTAACTCATTGTTGGAAATAAGAATTATTGATAGCAAAAACCACACTATCCAAAAGTAGTTACAATGAAACCTCTTCATTTTACTACCTCATCCTTCTCCAAAACATCCTCACATTTATTTGAAGAATTCATCCTTATTATTCTTCCTCATATATCTCTACTTTTTTCAACTTTCATAGAATACAAAAAAAAATCCATACAAAACTCCAACAAACAATTAGTATAGTTCACAAACATACATGATGGATTCAAAACATACCCAAAAATCCACCTTTATTCAACCTTCCATAAGGATAGATTTTTGAAATAATTCTCCCCCTTGATAACACTATCCAAAGTTAATATGAGAGTGGTGATAGAAAGAAATACCTTAACCTTGATGAGAAGGAGGTTGGATTACCATGTACAAATTCAATTTATAAATGGTTCCTTTGGTAAAGGTTTTGTTAATATGTTAGCAACTTTTTCTATTGAAGGAACATACACCAGGTTTTGTTTATTCTTATCCACATTCTCTTTGATGAAGTGGTACTTTATGTCAATATGTTTTTAATGAAAATGTTGTACTAGAGTTCTTATATGATTGATTGCACATTGATTTTCTCATCCCAAGAGCAAGGGTAACTTTAATTAAATATGTAAGTCTTCCGACTGAGTTTTCATCCACATATGTTGGGTAAAATCTTGATTGGAAACAATATAATAATATTCAACCATTCTTAGAGTTAATGAATTCTATTTATTTGTATTCCAACTAACATAACTTTTCCCCAGAATGAAAACTCCACTAGATGTGGATCTTCCAACACCAACATTTCCTGAACAATAATCATCTCAATACACAATCAAATCAATATTTTCTAATCCATAATACCTGATTACAAAATTTTTTCTACGTTTGATATATCTGAGAATCAATTTTCTACATATTAAATCTGATTCTTTAGGAGAACTATGAAATATTTAACATAAGGTAACCTCATAAACATTGTTATGTCTTGATGTAGTGAGATATAATAGACTTCATATCAACTTTGAAAACTCTTTATAATCAACTTCATTTCATTATCCATCTTTAGACAACTTAGTTCCCACTGGAATCGGTGTGCAAAATGGTTTTTAATTTTCTCGGCCAAATTTCTTCAAAAGTTCCTTAGCATTCTTTTATTGAGAAAGAAAAATATGGTTCTTCTTCTGTAAAATTTTTAACCCAAAAAAGTATTTCATTTCTCTAAGAATGGACATCTCAAACAATTTATTCATCTATCGGATAATATTTCAAAAGATCTTTAATCATTTCCAGAAAAGATAATGTCATCAACATAAATAATTATAATGGGGTAAAAATACTAATTTAGCTTGATGAAAATATTTCTATCAATTCTAAAATTCTTTAAATTCATCTTCCTTAATAATGTATCCAATATTTAATACCATTCCCTTGGTGCTGGTTTAAGCCTATACAAAGCCTTCTTTAACCTGCATGCATAACATTCATCTTTCCAAAAAAAAACATGCAACGTTGTTCAATGTAAAATTCCTCATCAATATCACCATTCAATAATGAAGATTTAATATCCATATGAATGATCTTGTAACATTGTTGTGAGACAATATTAAGATAAATTCTGACAGGTTTAACCTTGACATTAGAGAAAATGTTTCATGAAAATCAATACCTTCAATTTGTGAGAAACCCTTTCAAACCAATCTTTATTTTTTTATCACTTTACCTTATTTATTCAACTTTTTTTGGAAAAAATATTTTGTGCCAACAAATTTTTTTATCCAAATTGGGTATGAGTTCCCACATATCATTATTTTCTATCTAATAATGCTCTTTATTCATAGTCTAAATGCATTTTGGATGCAAAAAAGCTTCATTCACATCATTCAACTCGACTTTTGAATACAAAGAAGCATGTGTAACAAATTTTGACATTTTTCTTGTTTTAAACTTATAATTTTACTCACCAATAATGTTATTATATTCCACTTTATTCCTCATCATAGGATGATCTATTTGAATTTCATCCTCATCACTTTAAATTTACGAGTCTGGTTATTCTTCTTGATTATGATTACCACTATGTGCAACATTATCATAATTGTTTAAAAAACATACCTTATCCTACTCAAATTTCATATCAACATAATAATATTTTTTTTAACATTCTCAATAACTTTCACATCAGTAGAATCAACAGTTTTTCCTATTTCTTTGTTGAAACATCTATATCCTCTTCATTCTAGAGAATATCCATGAAAAATTCTATCATCTTCTCTTTGATCAAAATTTCCAAGGATTCCACCATTCTTGTTTATGATACACAAACTCCCAAAAACTCTTATGTGATTTAAACCTGGAGTTTTTACATAAAAAAGTTCATATGGAGTCATATCTGAACTTGTCCTACAAAAACATCAATTTTGAATATATACATTAGTACTCATGTCTTGCCTCCAATAATAATGAGATAGACCATGTTCAAGTAACATAGTTCTCCCCATTTCCACCATACTTCTATTCTTGCTATTAGCAATCCCATTCTGTTGATGTGTGTATGGTTAACAGAACTCATTCCAAATTCCATGCTTCTCTAGATTGTTTTCAAATTATTTATTCTTATACTCACCACCATTATTAGTTATCAACTTCTTCACTGCATACTCACATAATTTCTCCGATTTCCTCTAGAAACTCTTAAATTTTTTTAGAGAATCTTACTTATGTTTCATATACATAACACAAGTAATGAGAGTAAAGTCATTAAAGATAGTGATTATGTTCTTATCTCCATTGGTTGATTGTTTTCCCGTCGGCCCACAGATATTAGAATGAATAAGTTCCAGGGGTATTTTTGCAAAAATTACAACTCTATTATACACTTTGTTTATAATTTTACCTTCTGAAAAATATTGAAACACCAATCCCCTATTCTTGACATATCTGGAATATCTCGGACACTATCTTACTTCGATAACTTACTCATGTTTATCTGACACATATTTCCTATCCTTTTATGCCAGAACTTATTTTCATCAACCATACCCATGTAATAAGAGTTTTTTATTTCACCAACTTGGATTAAGTTCCCTTTTTTATGTTGGACCATTGTTTGTATCTTTTCATCTTTTTAAATTTTCACTAAAGAACACATCTTTTTTGAAGATAACTTTGGGACCCTCATCAAAGTTTTTTCAAACACTCAGTAGATTGTGTTTCAACCCATCAACATATAATGTTTTTGTTTCCGACGCTTTCGCTGGGGCACGCGCATCCGTCAGTGGAGGAAACACTTCTTTTGCCCCGCATTCCCGCTTTCCAAAGGCAGGCAGTATTCATTCCTTATTCCGGGACGTCTGCTCCTTGATCGAAATCGGGATGATGGGATGCCAGTTCATCCTTCCGTGGATTCCTCCTCAGAACTCGTCACCTAGTCCGGGTCTCCCTCATAGATTTAATACATTGTTCGTGAATCTCATTCCCGGTGCCATACCTTCGGTCGGAGTAGATGACAACATCATGAATGTCAGGGAATCTCTAGGTGCATGGACATTGGGGAACCTGTATTCTTCCTAATGAGAGGGAATCTCAAGGGTTCATAAACCAAGGCATCCCACGTCAAATGCGGGGAATCATGTTCCATAGGCATGTATCTGAGGTTTTCCTTAGCTTCCCGTGTTTAACACAGGGTATTCCGCGAGTTTAACGTCTTGCTGAGACGGATATGCCAAGGGCATGTCATCCGAGATTTTCCTCAGGCATCTCATGTTTATCACGAGGTAGGCCACGAGTTTAATGTCTTGCAGAGACGAAATCAGGGTGATCCGAACGTCCCATATAGACGTATTAGAGGTGCTGTGATCCTAAGAGGGAAGATGTCACACCGTGAAAGCTGATCTGGACATCACTGAGGGCGGATCAGGGAGTGTGCACCCCAGAATGGGGAAACACCAAGATTTTCCATTAGCTAGGATTGTACCTCAGGGAGGTTTCCTACATACCCTATATAAAAAATAGGGATCAAAACCCATGTAGTTCGAAGGGGTGATGAATCGGGGTGTACATATAGGACAACGACCCGAAGACATGATGGGGCTTATGCATGGATAGTGGCCCATGTGCTGCTAGGAGCAGCGAGGGGGTGGATGGCATGATCCCACCGGGATGTGGTGGCCTGGGTGAGAATCAGGATGGATGATGGAGAGTTGAACGAAGTGTAGGGGGAATGAAATGGGACCATTGGAAGGGCGACGGTGAAGTTGGGCTTGAGCCTCGAAGAGACCTCCTACGTATCCCCGTGGAAGGGAATCAAAGTCTGCGTAGTTCAAGATGGTTCCGGTGGACCCACGTGAAGATGGAACTTGGTCTGATGGATGTTGGGCTCGAACCTCATGAGGTTTCCTACGTACCATGCCTTGACATGGATCAAAGTCGTCGTAGTTCGGGTGGGTGTGTCGAAGGACCGACGTGAATGTGGACCTTGGTCCGATGGGTGTCGTCAGCGAACCGATGTGAAGGTGGACCTTGGTTCGATGGGTATCGTCAGCGAACCGATGTGAAGGTGGACGTTGGTCCAATGGGTATCTTCAGTGAACCGGCGTGAAGGTGGACCTTGGTCGAATGGGTATCTTTAGCGAACCGATGTGAAGGTGGACCTTGGTCCGATGGGTATCGTCAGCGAACCGATGTGAAGGTGGACCTCGATCCAATGGTGGTGGGCTTGAACCTCATGGAGGCTTCCTACGTACCATGCCTTAACATGGAACGAAGACCAAATAGTTCAAATGAGGCGTGGAATACAGTTTAACGTCATGCGGGATGGGGGTGAACCGATGTGAATTGGGTCGGAACGACTAGGTGATGGGCTTGAAACTTATGGAGGCTTCCTACGTACCATGACTTGACATGGATCAAAGACCACGTAGTTCAGATTGGACGCCGGAAGGCCGACATGAAGAAGGACCAGGGGTCCAGGTGGCGATGGGCTTGAACCTCATGAAGGCTTCCTACGTACCATGCCTTGACATGGATCAAAGACCTCGTAGTTCAAAATGATGTGTCGGCGAACTGACGCGAGTGAGGACCTTGGTCCAGATGGTGTGGGGCTTACACACTAGGCTGCCCAGGTGTTGGTGAACTGACGTGAAGAAGGTCACGATGACCAAAAGGTGGTGGTATTGAACCTCTGTGAGGCTTCCTACGTACCATGCCTTGACATGGATCAAAGACCTCGTAGATCAAAGTGGCTTCGTCAGCAAACCGACGTGAAGGTGAACCCGGAGGTCCACTGGTGGTGGGATTGCACCTCGTGAGGCTTCCTACGTACCATGCCTTGACATGGATCAAAGTCCTCATAGTTCGGGATTAATGGTGGGTGTCGGCGAACCGGCGTGAAGAAAGGACCTAGGTCCGATAGGAGATGGGCTTGAACCTCAGGGAGGCTTCCAACGTACTGTGCCTTGACATGGATCAAAGTCCTCGTAGTTACGGTTGGTCACAACGGCTTGCCGTTGGACTAGAATGTCATTTAACCTCATGTTGGATGAGGGTGGAACTTGGCATGAAGAAATGATGGGTTCAAATGGATGTGCAGTTTAACGTCATTCCAGACAGGGGCATAAATTTTAACGTCATGCTGGACGAGGCATAAAGTTTAACGTCATGCTGAACGAGGCATATAGTTTAACATCATGCTGGATGAGGCATACAGTTTAACGTCATGTTGGACGAGGCGTACAGTTTAACGTCATGCTGGATGAGGTGTTGTCATGGACAATGCTTACTCTAAGCCCACGTGAGTCATGCTCGGTGTGAGAAACAAGAGGTAGCAGAGACCTGACGATCACGTCGCGAAGGGTGCACCCATGAGAAACGAAGAGGGACTTACGCGTTAGGCAACCCATGGTGCTGGGACTTACTCCAGGATGGAGGCCCAAAGAAAAGGATGATGATGGTTTTGGGCTTGAGCCTTGAAGAGGCTTCCTAAATATCCCCGTGGTAGGGAATAAAAGTCCGCGTAGATCTCCTGGTGACAGCTTTCTACCGATTGGGGGTTTCAACGGCTTACCACTGGATGGGGTCGCAACGGCTTACCGCTGGATAAGGATCACAACGGCTTACTGCTGGATAAGGATCGCAATGGCTTACTGCTGGATAAGGATCCCAACAGCTTACCGCTGGATAAGGATGTCAACGGCTTACTACTGCATAGGATCACAATGGCTTACCGCTGATTGGGATCACAACAGTGGATGGGGCTTACGCGAGGATGCTTCCCGGGTGCCGCTATGGAGCGGAAATGGTGAACATGGCTTATTAAAGGAAGCTGCCCGAGTGCCGCTATGGAGTGACAATGGTGAATGGGTCTTGCACTAGGAAGTTTCCCGGGTGCCGCTAAGGAGCGGCACTGGTGAACGGGGCTTGTACTAGGAAGCTGCCCGGGTGCCGCTAAGGAGCGGCACTGGTGAATGGGTATTACACAAGGATGCAGCCCTGGTGCCGCTATGGAGAGGCAATGGTGAATGGGGCATATGCAAGGATGCTTCCCGATTACTACTATGGAGCGGAAATGGTGAATGGGGCTTACGCAAAGATGCTTCCCAGATGCCTCTAAGGAGAGGCAATCGTGGATGGGGCTTACGCTCGGAAGATGCCCAGGTGCCGTTATGGAGCGGCAATGGTGAATGGGGATTACGGAAAGATGCTGCCCTATTGCCGCTATGGAGCACCAATGGTGAATGGGGTTTACGCAAAGATGCTTCCCGTAATGTCTTCCTCATGTCTGGACATGAGGGCATCCCACCCCATTGGTGAATTGAGGCCTTCACCTATGCACTGATGCACAAGTGGGATAATTCCAAGGGGCTTTGGAATCATGCCACTTTAATCATGGAATTATGCGTCTTATTCTTGGAGCATAAGGAATATGTTATTTGAAACAAGAGGCATCCTATGATTGACACATAGGGTGTACTACAGTTTAGAGTCTTGTAGATAGGACTATTGGCATCTCATTCTTGGAGCATAAGGCATCTCTCGTATAGGGCAAGAGGCATCCTATGTTTGGAACATAGGTTGTACTATAGTTTATAGTCTTGTAGATAGGACTATAATCACCTCATACTTAGAGCACAAGGCATCTCTTATTTGGAGCAAGAGCATCCTATGTTTGGAACATAGGGAGAATACTACAGTTTAGAGTCATGTAGGTAGGACTGTTGGCATCTCATACTTAGAGCATGAGGCGTCTCTTGTTTGGAGCAAGAGGCATCCTATATTTGCAACATGGGGAGAACTACAGTTTAGAGTCATGTAGATAGGACTGTTGGAATCTCATGCTAGGAGCATAAGGCATCTATTTTTTGGAGTAAGAGGCATCCCATATTTGGAACATAGTGTGTATTATGGTTTAGAGTCTTGTAGGTAGGACTATTGGAATATCATGCTTGGATCACAAGGAATCTCTTAAATTGAGTAAGAGGTATCCTGTCATTGGTTAGATAGGGAGTACTATAGTTTATAGTCATGTAGATAGGACTATTGTCATCTCATGCTATGAGCATGAGGCATCTCTTGTTAGGAGCAAGAGGCATCCTATGATTGGAACATAGAGAGTATTGCAGTTTAGAGTCTTGTAGATAGGACTCTTGGCATCTTATTCTTGGAGCATAAGGCATCTCTTGCTGGGAGAAAAAGGCATCCTTTCATTTTTTAGATAGGGAGAACTACGGTTTAGAGTCATGTAGGTAGGACTTTTTAGGCATAAGGTGCCTAGAAATGGCTGGTGTTGGGTCTTATGCAAGGGCGGCCCTTTGTGGTTCAACCTGGCATATGGACCAAGTGATGGGGTTTGGAGGAGTTGCCTGAGGAATGGTTTGACTCATGGTACTCGGGAAATTGATGATGAGAACCTCAAATCACGACATATGAATGAAACCAAGAGGAATATGTCGAATCAGTGTGTTTCATGGTTTGTGGAGGAGTATCTCAAAACATGGTATTCCTTAGGTGGAAGGTGGGTGCACATAAGGGTGCAATGGAAAATCCTGACATCCCGGACCGAAAAGTTCGCGGTGCGACTCTCCATTTTTCATGGGGGTCTGTGACGGTAGCGAAAGGACAGGCCCGGAGGGCCGGGAACGAAGCCCGGCACTAACCCCGAGCGGAGGTGCGGGGGCACAGCCCCGTGGTATGGACTGGTTGGCGTGAAGGTAGGATCCTCGTAAAAGGATAGGTCTCCACGAAGTAGCTTCACGGAGCATGGCATCGTGGAGCAATGGTCTCTCGCGGAGTAAAGGGGTCTCGCGGAGAAAATGTGTCTCGCGGAGCAAAGGGGTCTCCCGGAGCAAAGGGCTCTCGCAAAGCTTGGTCTCGCGGAGCAGCACCGTGGCACATAGGCTCGCGGAGCATGGACTCTCGGAGCCTCGGCTCACGGAGCAACAACGCGAAGGGAGCTGCTCGCGAAGCATGGCTTCACGGAGCCGCAATGCGGAGCTCCGCTCGGCCGCCCAAGGGGTGATGTGGCTTTGTCCATCCATATGGAGAAGGGTAGGTGACCTGGTTATTTATAGGAAAGGGGTACTGCAAAGCAGAGATGACGCGACGCGAAGGGGTGGCGGTTGCTTCGCAGCGGGTCGTGAAGGTCAGCCGGGTTCGTGGAGCGTTCCTGTCTCCAGGGCTTCGCGGTGGGCTCCCAAATGTTAGGGCATTCTCGGAGCATTACCACCTCCTCGTCTTCTCGGTGGGTCTTCGCGGCATGTCGCGAACGTCAGACGGGTTCACACAGATTCTCACCTCATTACTTCGCAACAGCGCTCCGCGATCCTGGAAGGTGCTTCGCGAATGGGCTTCACGAACCAGTTTTCGATCCCAACTTCAAATGTCCATAACACCAAATCCGTAACTCCGTTCGGGACCTGAGACCTACCAAATCGAAGCTTGAAAAATGGACTACGATCTTAGTTTGTGTATAGAAGAATTTGAAAAATTTTGGGATTGCATGTTCCGGGGTCTATAGTTTTCTTATATTTGATCTTTTCTTCTTCAATTAGGGCTGATACAACATCTTTGATCCTCAGATATTCATTATTTATAAATGTCACCATTTCTTCTTTAAACTATTTCACATTATTCAACAACATTAATTATCAATTAATATAAGATGAACAACTATTATCAATAATCCAAGGTCTCTATCCTTTTATATCTTTCAAAGCAGTTTCAACTGAAAGAGATTTTTCTTCTTCCTTTTCATTAATCACTTATGGCTCTTGAGAATTGTTAAGAAACTTTTTTTGTGCCCATAAAAAAACAATAAAACCCATAACAAGATGTTCTAGATATTCACATATTTCACAAATAGTTTCTAGTTATTGGAACATATTCTCCCCTTTAACACAAGCCTTCTCAGATTTCATCTGAAATTCCTTCTCACATTTCTTCTTTTGAGAGGATTGAATCCCCCTCAATACTTATCTTATATAACCTATGTAATTATAGTAATTTTTTGTGTTGATCCATCAAATATTTTCTATATATCTGAATCCACAACAATACCACCAGTATCCATGGAAATAATATTTTCCTCTGAAACTTCTATACTAACTGGAGTTGTGAACATGCTTCTCTCCATCTTTCTTAATAGAACATCAATGACCATCAACCCTTCTGTTTTCAATAGAAACGTTATTATTTAGCTCATTTTTGTTTCCAGACTTATCTGATTTTAATGTAATCAAATGTTTTCCTGTCTCAGGTTTTTTTAACAACTTCAAATTTTCTAAAATTATTTACTTTTAACACATACATAACTTTATCAGCTTTCTTATTCTCAAATCTAACTCTATCATTCTTCTCAAATTTTGAAGGTAAATTTTTTTCCTTATTTAGTTCATCCTTACTATATCATTCACCATATTCTAAGATAGAGTTTTTGAAACTTTTATACCTTTGTTTATTTTTAAAAGGTTTTTGTTGAACTTGTTCCAACTCTTCTTCTTTTTTCCTTCAACTTCACTTCCTAATGTTAATTATGATTCTTTTCATGTTCAAGATAACCCTTCAGATCATAAATATATTTTACCATATTCAATTTATCATCAAGAAAACCTTTATGATTGTTTTATGAAGAAATTTCATTTATCGGCTTTCTATTATCCTTCTCAAGTATTCTAATATTTCTCAGACATTCATTCAACTCTTCTTTTAGATGATATTCGTGTTGAGTTTTTTCTTCTTCAGAACTACTACTCCTGAAATCATTAATGTTCACTACTAAAATAAAGGTATTTTATACATCTTTCTTAGAAAAATATTTTTTAGATTCAGATTCACTATCTTCATCTTCTATATCTTTTGACAAAAATATTAATATTTTGGATTTCAAGAAATTTTTATCCTTCCCTATGTCAAAATATTTATCTTTATCACCATATTTCTTCAATGTCCTTTATTGGATTCTTTCTTCTTCATCACTATCTTAATATTTCATTATTTGATGGAAATTAGTAGCAAAGTGTCAAACATCTCAACATTAAAAAAATTTCAAGGGAAGTTTCCCTTTGTATTTGCCTATACCACTTCTTACATTTGTATAAAATAAGGATAACATTTAATAATTTTTTTTTACATACCTCATTTTAAGAGTTAGAGTCAGCAGCATCATCTTCCTCAAGAGCCTTCTTTGACTTTTATTTCTTGGCATCTTTGATGGGAATTTCTCTATGAACTTTTTTTCTCTTCATAGTCTTCTCCCTTATTATTTCACAAGTGATGCGAGTGTTATGAAAATCATCCCGAGATAATGTTTTAGGGTCTCTATCTTCCAAATAAGAAACTTTATCATCAAAATTTTTAGATATAATTCGAAATTTCTTTTCAACAACTGTAGAATCTTCCAATTTTTCACAAATACATCTGATTGTGCTAAAAATGACTTTTACCACGGTAAATAAGTCCCCAACATAATCATACTCTCCCATTTTCAAATTTTTATACTTCAACCTTCAGATTTGTAGTTTTTCGTTATTCACTAATGTATTTCCTTCATAGATGTTTTTCACCTTGTCCAAAAATTCTTTTAGCTGTGGAAACATTATTTACTCTTAAAAATTCACTTTCTGAAATTAATGAAAGTAAATAATTTTTAGTTCTTCCATCACACTAAAGATTCTTATTATCGAAAAGTGTAAGAGGAACCTTATCATCAATAGTAGAAAATACATCCGTTGTAGATTCAATTAATTCATACCCAAGAGACATAAGATAAGTCATCATTCTATCTCTCGAGATATGAGAATTCTTCCATTCAAATATCATAATTCTCATACATTTCACGCAATTAAGACTATCCATTACAAATTCTCTTAAAGACAATAGCAAAGAATAAATAAAGAGAACCTACCTTTTATACCAATTCAAGCTTCCCAGTCAGGAACCAAGTATCACTGAGATGGGGATGGGGTGAATAAATGATATATTTTTCTTTTATGTTCCATTTTTTTTACAACAACCTTCGCCTTTGGATAAATATAATTATCCCTAAAGATCGAAATACAAACACACATCCATAAGAAGATAAGAATTTATATGGTTCGCTATTCAATAAGAGTAGCTACTTCCTTGGTATGGTATGGAAATAATCCAATACCACAAAATTCACTAGAAAATAATCCTTTGGTGTGGAATACAACAAGTATGTAGCACTATGAAAATAATCCAAAAAAGTTTGTGCTATTTCTAGAACAAAATTATTTAAATCAATATTACTTTGATTATTAATCCACTTCCACAAATTTGATCTTTCAAAAAAATTCTTCTCTTTCCAACCCAAAGATATTAAGAACCTCCTAGACATAGTAATGATACATAGTCTAATACCTCAGTATATTTTTGATGCTTTATGAATTTTTTGTTCACTTAAACTGGGTATTCAAAACTACATTTCATAAAGCTTATTTGCGAAGCTCTCTTTGGAAGGATCACACCCTTCATGAATAAAATTTCCTATGAAAAACCTACTTTTTTCATGAATCTCACTTATCCTTTGGGAACTTTACTACTATTTGAGATTCTT
The DNA here is from genome assembly GCA_963277665.1 of Viscum album. NCBI lineage: Eukaryota > Viridiplantae > Streptophyta > Magnoliopsida > Santalales > Viscaceae > Viscum > Viscum album. The sequence continues at coordinate 477,025,262 of OY728130.1, read as the reverse complement.
AGAACATTCAGTTGGTTTATAGCCTTCACAAACTACTTTTCATTCCTCTTTAATGAACCACCTTCATGAATCCATAGAGTTATTATTTTTTGTTATGAATCTCTACTCTTCAGAAGGGTGTAGAGGCTTATTTATATCCATTTCAACCGAATCCAGAACCTTATGGTCCACATTAGAACCATTTCACATAGATATATCTTTTCTACTACAATTCTCACTTTTTCATGAAGCTCCATAGACATTTTTAGTTCGTGATGATTATCATAATCACAGACCCTTCAATAAAAAACGTTGTTCTTCAATGATTCTCTACTCATGATGATCCCCAAATTTTCTGTTTCTCAATGCTAGTAACTATCACAAATCTTCCTATAAAATCATCATACATTCATAATGCTCTATTTATCCTAATCATAGATATCACTGTCATAATCTTCTTGACTTCACGAAACACAATTCACAAATCCCATATTTGAGAAACTCATGGTTTTTTTCTATATTTCCGCAATCCCTTCATGAAAATCCAATTTTTGAATTTTTATAAAAACTATGATTTCTAGACACTTAAAATTTGGAAGACACTAGAAACCTATGCCCCCTTAAAATTTGATTCGACAAAAAAACCATGATGATTCAAAATCATCCAACAACATGTTTTTCCCCTTAAAATCAAAATTATTCTATCACATATTCACCAAACAACTTATGATATTTGTGAAATTAAAACCAGCAAATAATCATTCTATTTTCCAACCAAATTATTGTAAATTCTATATCTTCTAGTAACATATTTAATTTTAAATAAAATTAAATTTATTAATAATTGTGAATAATAATTCTTGATATTGAAGATCAGTATGATCATCTAATTATACAAAGATAAGTGATTGATTTTTTTTTCAAAAACTTCCTTAACAACAAACGGAAACACTTTGAAAAAAATCATTTCTTACTTCCAAGAAACTTCTCCAGTCAACTTTGTACCAATAACAAGGATAAAATATTCTCATTATTCCCTTTGTGGATATTGAAAATTAAAGGGTAAAGTTAATGAAAATGCTCAAAGAAGTGAAACTAAAAAGATAGAGGAAAAATTATTGAAGGAGGAAGGCACCACTCCTTCTTGAAAAAAAGTGTGGGTGTGCTGAGAAAACCAAAGGTCTTGAGGATGAAGAGTAATCCATTACTTGTTACAGTGAGGTAGAAGAAAATATTCTATGTAACACCATGAGTTTTTATGATATTTTTTAAATTAAATTAAATATCTTTATTTTATTTTCTTATATGTAACACCAATACAATTGTTCACTACACACAACACTGGTTTAGCTTATGTTACATTTGACACTAATTTTCTACCAAACAATGTTATTTTATTAATATAGTCATTTACACAAAACCGTTATAAAATAGATAATAAACTTAGAAATAATAACAGTAAGAAATAACTTTTAAATATGATTTATAATGGTTTTATATAAACAAAACATATATATAATAAAATACACAATTTTTAGTAAATACTTTATATGTTTCAAAAATACTATTTTCTCAAAAGAACCACTTTTATGTCCCTTTGGAAAAATAAAAAAATTAATTTTTGACAATTTTATAAATTTAATTTGATAAAAAAACATAATTTTTGGATTATAAATGTCAAAATTATATTAGGGTTTACTTTCAAGGAATTTTTATGAAATATTTAATTTTTGTATGAATAAAGAAACTACTTAATTTTAATTTAAACCCTCATTTTTTATAATTTTTATATATTGTTAAATTATTTTTGAAATTATTTTTAAATTATAATTATTTAATTCATACATAAATATACTCATTTTAGGTAAATTTAATCCATTTCACAATGATATTGGATATAAAAACATTTCAAACATTTGAACATTTTGACTTTAAAACACATTGTTTCTTCCCATATGTGGGATTAATTTTAAATTAATTTTTCCCAATTATGTGATTTGAATTTTTAAGAGTGGATTTTAAATTTAATATCATCATAATTTATAATTTCTAAAACCTAAAACTTCATTTTTTACCAAATTTATTAGTAAAAATAGTTGAAATTAATCATAGTGATTAATAGAAAAAGATGTTTACTATGGGACTAAATTTTAACCTTAAAGGAAACAATGACCTATAAAATTATGAAAACCCCATTTATTGGGCATATTTATACAATATACCTTCTATTAAGAATATTTTTCCATTATTTGAGCCACTTTACATTAGAAAACACATTGGTGTAATCATATGTTTCAAAACTTTACATGTTTTCCACTAACCTCCCTTATAAATGGCCTCCCCTTATCCACCTCTCTTCACAGATTTAATGCCATTTGGATAAGAAAATCCATATCCAAATATATTTATAAATTCCATCCCATCATCTTAGAATCATTAATTTGGGAATAAATCTAACCGAATGAGAACTTTTGTTAAATCTAAAGGGAGATACCTGAAGATGAGGTAACATTCATCAACAATTTTTTTGTTTTATTTCTTACTCAAACCCATTTAATTATTTTTTCTATCATGATTATATATTAACCTAAATATATTAGATATATTGAGATGTTGTTATGTAATTTTTACTACCTATAACCACACACACTTCAATCAAATGGGTTACAAAATAATAGATCGTGTATATAGTGGACTACCAAATCACGAACCAATGTCTTTCATTTTTCCATTACCACCTATCACTATTGGGAATAAAGATAGAAATATTATTTATATATGACATTTATGATATTATGATGATTTTTTATTTTTTATATTATGCAAACCTTTATAAATTTATTTTTTTTGGAATATGATAATGTCGTTCATGTGTATGGAGGACTACCAACTCATGATGCGATGTAATTTGTTTTTGATTTACATGGAATATATCAAGGATGAGTTTGATAAAAATATTTGATATATATGAAATAATAATAATTTTTTAATTATAATATATCATATAATTTTCATTCATTCAATCTGGAAAGAATGTGGAAACATCATTCAAGAATATATACAGCCTATCGTCTTCAGGAATGATAAATTTCATTTCTTATTTATATCTATTATAGATTATTATAAATATATACGTAACTATAAGAAATTTTAGGAATAAAATTTACATTTTTGATTTAATTAAATATAAATCTCTTGAAATTCTTATTTTTTTTAAATATAATTGGATTTAAATTAAAATTAATCATCTTTATCATTGATAATATAGTAGTTTAATAGTGATCACATGACTAGTATAAATTTAGGCTTCTAACAAATCCTTTTAGCACGGTCAAAGGAAGTGATGGCCTCAACCAGTAGGGTCATACCTTATGTATCCTATTTATCAAATCTTATGAGGGAGGTTGAAATTTTGGGATTCTCTCTAGACCATTCCCAATTTGAGATCTATTAACTTAAGCATGAGAAAAACCATTTATGGGAGAAGTTCAAGCTTATTGAGATCACGACCAAAACCATGTTCACCAAACATCCCCATGAAAGCTCCACCATCACACACCTTACTCTTATGGATTATTTTGCTTCATTGATGGTATATGTATCAATACCCTAAATATATAAATATGTATATTTTTTTAATAGAATAATTAATATATTTTCATCCTATTATTTTTACTTTGTAAATAATTTTTCAAGCACAAATTATATTTTTTACTAATATTCAAATTCAATTAATGAGTTTATGAATTAATAGAGTTTTGAAATAAATAATATTTTAATGTAATAATATTATGAAATAATATGTATCAAATATATAGGATCACATAATTTTTATGAAGTCAAATGTAATTTTTATTAGGGTTCAAAAACTGTTATTTGTCAAAAAGCTGTCATTTTCAATAAATATATGTTTTTATTTTAAAATTAAATATTCAAATATTTAGAAAATTATTTATATTAAATGAATATTATTTTTTTAATCATGATGTTGACATTATCCAACTTTGAATTTTACATAATATTTTTAGAGTCGATTTTTTGGGTAAAACTTAAATACCGTATAAATATACGGTGTCTTTTATGACATAATAACAACACAATGGTGATTTAATAAAGACAATAAACAGTATTGTATACCATATATATGTTTTAACTTTAAAATAATTTAATTTTATGGTTATTTTATTTATTTTATGAATCCTTAATGAATCCTCAAATACATATAATATATTTTAAAATTTTAAAATCATTTATTAGAGAGTGTGACTCACCTCTACATATGCTAGGGAATTATTTTATTGTCTTCATCCCTTGACCTTATAAGATAATTTAAAACACCCCCTTTTGAATAAACCATGGGATAAAACTATATTATGGTTTTTGGTTTTGAATATTTTATTATATAGTGTCAAATACCAAAATAATAAAGAAATCACCCTCCTTGCCTATATAATCCTACCCAAGATCCCATTTATCTTCACTAAAACTCTTTGGATAATTAAAACACTGTTAAAATAATCCCTATTTTCCTATTAAAGCTCCCCCAATCTCTCAAGAATCCCCCCCAAGCCTTCAGAGTCACACATTCATGTAAGGGATTCTCTCACCCCTCTTTTTATCAAACATTTAATTTTTGATATGCCTTTTAAATTTACATTTGATTAAGTTGGGATACATCCTTAACTATCCAACATAATATAAATATTATTTTTAAATGATGATATCCCCTTTAACCCTCACCTATCACTCTTATAAACCCCTATGTACACCCGTTACTATGCCAAAATTCCGTAATGGATTTTCACCCCTCTTTTATCAAGCACTACTTTTATGTTATATCTTTTGATTTACTTTTTTCCTATATTGTGATATGTTCTAAAATATCCCCATTACATACCATTTTATGTATTAATTATTATATTCCCTTTCAATCTCTTTAAAACATCCTATTATCCTTCATGTCAACCCATTAAAATGCCAAAACATTACAAGGGTTCTTTCCTTTAACCTATTTCGCCACATTTCTTTTTTAAGTTACACTTTCTATTTCCAATTACTTATGTTGGGGAATATATTTACATGTATCTATTACTATCCATGTAAATTATAAATTATGAGATACCAATTTCACTCTCATCCACCTAATTCATAAATTTCTATATGACGATGTTATGCTTCCGAAATTGCACCGCGACTTTCAATGCCAAAATAAATATACAGCCAATACCTTACACATTTACCTATAAAGGTTATTAAAATTTATACAGATATATTTATTTTATTTTGGACTTATATATATGTATTACATACTCTTTTATCATAGAATAAATTATTATTATGAATGAATCCATATTATATGATCTATGTGGCACACTTAAGAATGAGAATAAAATGATTAATAAGGATGTACCCTGAGAACACTCCAATGCATTGGTAATGATTATTATAATGATATGTCATGTTGAGATAGGTTTTTACCTAATTCATTTATTAGACTTTTTCCAGTATGAATTCTAGGAGGTTTATCCTTGACCTATGTTTATGACGCAATGTTTTAAGTTGTTTCCACATTTCCCATGTTATGATAATCATGCTATATCATGACTTATTATTAATGTTATTTTAATTATCTATTGATATGACTATTATCAAAAATTTATTACCTTATTCATTTAATGATTTTTAATCCCTTACTGTTCTTTATAGCTCAAAACATTCTTATGATTATCCTTTGGTTATCCCATGCAGTGTTAAGTACGAAGGAACATTTTGGTCATGTTAAGGATATTTTCAATAAAGATGGTGTTTTTCACGTTTCAAATTGTTAATTAATGTACCTAATTTCCTAAATACACTATAAATCTTGTTATTTTGGGTTGTATAAAATAATTTTTTTTGTAATTAAATCATGTATTAATTATTAATAAAGATAAGGGTTGTTATAGTAAGTATCATAGTATAGGATTACTTATTTTTGAAATTAGGATTAGAAAACTCTTGTAAAATCATTAGGATTAGAGAACTCTAGATAATTCGTTAAGGATATGACTAAGTATAAGAAAAAATACCAATGTTTTTTAAGTATATATTAAGTGGTTTATCAAGAAAATAAAACTTTGTCTAGATACTACAAGTGGGTGTGGTTCTCACAAAAATGTACCTAGGGGTAACAAATCCAATAAGATGTTCCAAGCTTGACTCGAAGAAATATGGTATATGAAAATGGTACTTACTACACACCCGGTTTGACACTTCTAGAGGATATTCTTTTGTACATTCATAATCTCATTATGAACCATTATTATGGGAATAAAAAAAATCCCATAAGAATATATGTTAGGAAATAGATAACATAGACTCAATCCTAGAAATGCATAAGTTAAAGAGATAAATTTAATTTATAATTTATCCCTTTAATGCCATTGGATTCCCCTTTATGTGTTCAATGGTTTAAAATTAAACACCCCTAAGTCTACATCAGATAAAGTAGAACCAGAATCAAAAAGAGAAAGGTAGGATTAGTGTACATAGTTCAACTCATTCCAACACTTCATGAATGTTTAGTATAACTATTCAAACACCACCACAAATCATAGAATTAGATAAGTCAGTGAAAATGGAAAATGGGGAAATTATTGCATCCCATATATATAACTCCTCCTCTTTCAACATTTTGTGATGAAATTCTCAGAGAACCATTTCATACTTCCCCAGGTGGAATTTTATGAAATTATAGGCATGAATTGTCTTTACCTATATAGATCCAACATAAATTTTTTTGAGAGGGAAATCACTCCCCATATGGTGAATCGACCGCTGAGTCAATACAAGTACAAGGAAGAAGATGAATCTTCTTTATAACCTTAATTTCATGTATGGATATTATTCCATATGAGTAATGGTATATAGCTAAAATTATTGAGTGTAAGGAAATGATAATCATTTAAGACATTTCGGTTGTGAGGGAATACACATATGTGTTTCATAAGGAATTTTCTAGTCTTCCTCATAGTTGAGAGGTCAAATTTTCAACCGATATTATACCCAGGTAATTGGAAATATCTAAGACTCTATATATGATGGTTTTTTTGAGCTGGAGTAACTGAATAAACAACTATATGAGAATCTGGATAAAGGATTCATATGTTCAATTTCTACACTATGGGGTGCACCAGTCCTCTTATTCAAGAATAAAGATTGGTCAATGAACATTTTCATTGATTATCACGAGTTCAAAGAGACCATGATAAAGAAAAAGTATCATTTTCCATGGATTGATGAATTGTTTAATCATCTACATAAAGAATAATACTTCTCCATGGAGGATCTGTGGTTGGGATATTACGAAGTTTGGGTGAAGAAGGAGGATATCCCCATGACTACTTTTCGTACGAGGTATGAGCACTATGAGTTCAAAGTTATTCCATTTAGAATCAATAATTAAACAAAAATATTCATGACCTTGATGAATAGAGTTTTTAGATATTATCTCAAAAAATCCATGATAGTATTTATAGATTATATTCTAATATATTCTATAAACGAGGATGATGATGAGGAGCATCTGAGCACTGTGCTAAAGACCTTGAGAAAGGATAAGCTTCACGAAAAGTACAACAAGTGTGATTTATGGTTGAAGTAAGAATCATTATTAGGGAATATCATCATAAGAAATGGGATATTTGTGGATTCATCAATTAATAAATAAATTAAAGGATGGTCAATGCCAACATCTATAAAAGATATATGTAGTTTCCTTGGGTTAGCTGGATATTATAACTGATTTGTGAGAAATTTCTCATGATTTTCAAACCCCATAACCAAGATAACCAGGAAGGGAGTCAAGTTTTCTTGGAATTATAATTTGAATAAATCTTCATGAATTTGAAAAGGAGGTCATCACTTACTTTATGCTCACACTACCCACAAGTGGGGAATTTTTTTTTAAATTTTAGCGATTCTTCAAAGAAGATATTGGGATGTGTGTTGATGGAAAATGAAAAATTCATTGCCTACACCTCAAAGAAGTTCAAAATTCATGAGAAAAACTATCCAACACATGATCTGAAGTTGGAATCAGTGATCTTAACTTTGAAAATATGGAGGCCTTATCTATTGGGGGAGAAGTATGAAATATATACGGATAAAAAAAGTCTTGACTATATATTCACACAGAAAGTGATGAATATGCTCTAATGAAGATGGTTAGAGCTCATCAAGGATTATGATTGCTCAATACACTAATCTAATGGGAATGTAAAAAAAGTGTTGGATTCTTAATGTATAAAGGATCCAATAATTCTATCATCAACGTGAATTTGGAAGGATCCGATCCTCTTTGATTAGAAGATGATGGACCTGTGAATCATAAATAAAGGAACATAATAAATCCTTTCAAAAATTATTTCTCCACCAACTCTTCATGAAGTGTTAAAGGATTCTTAAAATAAAGAACTGTGAATTTAGAATAAAGTGGAAACTTTATGAAAAGAAAAATCCTTGATGTTCAATGTTAATGAAGAAGTAATTGTTAGATTTCATTCAAGACTATGTGTTACATCAAATACTGAGAAAAATAGGGAACTATTGGATGATTCACAATGTTTAACATTATCCATTCACCCAATAAACACAAATATGAAGAGAGATATCTGAGAGAACTATTGGTGGGATAACATGAGGAAGGAGATTTCTAATTACACATCAAAGTACCTCGTATGTTAGAATGTGAAGGGTGATAAGAAGAAGTCTGAGGGGATGATGCAAGCATTACCCATACCAACATAGAAAGGGGAAATATCACCATGTAACTCTTCATCAGACATACAAAGACATCTAAGGGAAATAATTCTCTCTGGGTTTTTATGGATTATCTTAAAAATTCTGCACACTTTACTATGATTTGAGATTATTTCTCACTAGATCAATTTGCATAGGTATAAATTAGAGAAGTTGTAAGGATTTATGGAGTACAACTATCTATTGTATCTAATCAAGATCCATGATTTACCAATATATTTTTTAGAAGTATCCAATATTATCTAAAACTTGAGATAAATGTTAGTACATCTTATCACCCTAGAAAAGATGGAAAATCAAAGTAGATTACTTAGAAACTTGAGGAAATGTTGAGAGCATGCTCAAAAGATCTAAAAATATGATGAGACCAACATCTCCCTCTGGATGAATTCTCTTACAAAAATATATTCCACTTGATCAAAAAAATGCCTCCCTATGTAGCTGTTTATGGGAATAGGTTAAGAACACCGAAAAGTTGGGATGAAGTTGGGGAATACAAACTTATATGCCCTGAAATGGTTGAGGAAATTGTAGAGAAGGTTAAATCCATTCAAGAATACATCGAGTATGCTCAGAGTCGAAAAAATAGATATGCTAACAATCATAAACAAGACATAGAGTTTGATGTCGGATACATGGTATTCATTCGTATATCTTTATGAAAGAGAGTAATGATATTTGGGAATAAGTTAAAGCATAGCCCTTGACACATAGGCCCTTTTGAGATCCTTGATTGCATTAGAGGAATAGACAATTGAATAGCACTCCCACTGAACCTATCTAAAGTACATGATGTATTCCATGTGTCACTCTTAAAAAAGTACATACCAGACCCATCACATTTAATCAATTTAGAGGGTGTACCATTGGAGAATGACCTTTAGTTTTAGTAAAAACATATGAATATATTAGATCATAGAGAAAAGGTTCTACCAAATAATACAATTCCCCTCATCAATGTTTTGTGTTGAAACCAAAGGTATGAAGAAGAAAAATGGGAACCAGAGGAGGTGATGAAGAAGATTTACCCTCACCTATTTTAGTGTGAATAATGGAAATTTTGAGTGAAAGATTTCTAAAGTGTGGAAGATTTCAATGACCCGAACTATTTTGTATAAAATCGAAATTTTTTATTTAATTAATAAAAGGTCATTCACTTATTTTTTATATCCAATTGGATTTTAATGACCATTAAATATCTTTACTGTTGGAAATATAGCCTTTGAAAAGTGATCAAATGACAAGTATAAATGCAGGGATTAAAAAAATCAGTTTTGCATTGAAAAAGGAAGTGATGACCTCAACCAGTAGGATCATACCCTATGAATCCCATTTAATGGAGCTTACGAGGGAGATAACATTTCTGGGATTTTACCTAGACCAAGACCAATAAGATATCCAATAACTTAAGCATGATTAGAACCATTTATGGGATATGTTTAAGCTCATCGAGATCTCAAACCAAACAATGTTCACCAAACAACCCCATGAAGTCCCCCCATCACACACCGTACTCTTAATGATTATGATGGTGTATTAAATGGATATGAATAAATACCCTAGAAATATAAATATTCACATTATATTTTATACAATAATGAATATATTTTTATCTTATTAAATTTTCTTGGTAAATAATTTTTAATGTTCAAATTGTATTTTTGATTAATATTATAAATCCATTAAAGAATTTATGAATTAATATATTTTTAAAATAAATAATTTTTTAATAAAATATTATTATTAAATAATATTTATCTAATATATTTGATCAAAAAAAATTTATGAAGTCAAATGTAATTTTTATTAGGGTTTGATAACTATTATTTTTCAAAAAATCATCATTTTAAATAAGTCAATTATTATTTAAAAAGTAAAAATTAACATATTTAGAGAATTATTTATATCAAATTGATATTATTTTTAGAACCAGTAAATTGAAATTATCTAATGATGAATATTTCATAATTTTATGAAACAATCAAATTTTTTTATAAACTTAAATACAGTATAAATATACGGTGTGTTTTATAACATAATAATAGACCAATAATGATTTAATAAGTACTATAAATGTTATACAAAAGAAAATTATATGTTTTTCACTTAAAATATTTTATTTTTATGTTTATTTATTTATTTTATAAATCCATAATGAATCATCTAAGACTTATAAAATAGTTTCTGATTTCAAAATCATTTCTTTGAGAGTGTGACTGGCCTCCACATAAGCAAGGGAAAATATTTTATTATCAAAGGAAGTTTTATTTATAAAATAATGTAAACCACTAAAATTTTATATAAACCATGGGAACAAATCATGGTATGTTTTGTGGTTTTGAATATTTTATTATTTAGTGTCCAAAACCAAAATAATAAAGAAATCCCTCTCTTTTCCTATGTAAACCTTCTCAAGATCCCATTTCTATTCACATAAACTATCGATAATAAAAAATAACTAACCCCTAATCCCTATATTCCTCCAAGGAACCACTAATCTCTCAATAATCCTCTCCCTAGAATTTTGAATCAAACATTCATGTAAGGATTTCTCTCTCTCTTATTTTTATTAAGAATTTAATTTATGATATTCCTTTTAAATTACCATTTTTTTAAGTTGGGATATTTTATTACATATACCCATTAATTTATATTTAATGTTTAAATGATGATATCACCTTTAACCCTCACTTATTTCTTTTATCAACCCTTATGCACACCTATTACTACGCCAAAATTCTGTAATGGATTTTATACCCTCCTCTATTTTCAAGCACTCATTTTATGTTATGTCATCTGATTTCCTTTTTTACTATGTTTGGATATGTTCTAAAATACCCCCCTTACTTCCCATTTTATATATAAATTATTATATTCCATTTCAATCTCATTTAATCCCTCTAAGAACCATTAAGTACACCTGTTACCATGCCAAAACCTTTTAAGGGTTATTTCCTTTATCATATTTATTCATGTTTCTTTATTATGGTACACCTTCTACTTACAATTCCTTATATTGGGGAATATAATTTAATTTTTTATTACTACCAATTAAATTTATAAATTATTATAGAAACATTTTACCCCCATTAACCAATTTTATAAATTTCTATACGACGTTGTTAGGCTGTCGAAGTTACACCATGATTTTCAATACCAAAATAACTGTGTAGTGAATACCATAACCATTTATCTATCAAGGGTATTAAACATTACATATATTTATTTTATTGGGAAATTATATATATGTATTACATAATATTTTATGCTGGAATAAATAATAACGATGAATGAATCTATGTTATATGATCTATGAAACAAACTTAAGCATGGGAATGAAATTGTTATGTAGGGTGTCCCCTAACAGCGCTCCAATGCATTGGGTAATGTTTAGTATCATGATATGTCATGTTGGGATAGGGTTTTACCTGGTTCCTTTATGGTAGTTTTTCAACCATGAATTCTTTTTTGTTTATAATTGATATATGTTTAAGATGAAGTATTTTATGTTGTTGTGACATTTCTCATTTTATGATTATCATTCTATATCATGCCTTATTATTCATGTTTTTTATACTCTTGATATTCCTATTTTATGACATGAATTTTATTATTCAAGATATGCCTTTTTTATTCCCTTACCAGGCTTTGTATCTCACCCCTTTTTTATATATTTTATTTGGAAATCCCATGCAATGTTAAGTATGAAGGAACATTTTTTAATGTTATGGATGTTTTCAATGAATATGTCATTTTTCCTGTTTCATGTTTTTATGTAACGTACCTAATTTCACAAATACAATAGACCTATAAATATTTCTGGTTCAATTAAGTGAAAATGTAAGTAATTATATCTTGTATTAATGTTTAATACAGATAAGAGTATTTATAACATATATACTAAATATATTTTATATTTATATAATTTCGTTCATTCTGGAGATGATGAAATCATGAATAATATAAGATTACAAAAACTATAACAAATCAAAACATATATGAAACAGAGAGCGGTTATTACCCAAAATCTAAATTTAACATAGAATTGTTAATAAACAACTATTAAAAGATCATAAGAAAATAATACATGGTTTTATATAAATGAATATGGTTATGTGATATATGTATAATAAATTTATATTTATTATATAATAGGATTGAACAAGTAAAATAGAATTCTAGATATAAGGTAAGGGATTTCCGTCTCACTTTTATTTTTCATGGGACAACAGGCATGTTCCCCACCTATTTATTTTATATAGTATTTATACTACCCATAAGTGTATTTTATGATTCTTATACTTATAATTTTTTGGATTCACATATTTATTTTAGGATATCCCTTTATTGGGGTTAACAGTTAAAACATTACCAAAGTGGTAAGGGTATTTTTGTTTCTATTTTTCTTTTATGAGATGTATGTCATGTTATGAACCTATATTATTTCAAAAGGTGTATATAAAACCCATTTTACATATAATATCAGAAAATTTTTCACACTGATTATATTTTATGTTTCATTTAATGTTGCCCCTTCATGTGATTTATGATTCAATGTTATCAAATTAGTAAGAGATTAGTGCTACAATCTCATTATTCATCAGGATTATTATTTATTATGCTTCCATTGATGAAATATTATGATATATATTTCCATAATTCTCATGAATTATCTTATCCTATATTTATTCATGATATCTTCAAGTGATAGTACCATTTTTTTACATTTTGGTACTTAAAATTATTAAGAAAATGTTTTTATGAAAATATAATTTTATATCTCTATTTGGTCGAGAATATGTTTTCCTTCAAAATCATTTTTTTCTAAAAATGTTTTCAATTTTTTTATTAAATTAATATTATTTTAATAGACAATTTTACATATTTTTTAACTTTTTTAGAAATGGTTTTAAAAATAATTTTCATATTATGTTCCAAAATAATTATCATTTCAGTTTTACAGAAAATGTGAAAAGAACCATCATTTTTGCGTGTATGACATGAATGCAATATTCTTATATCATGAACAATTATTTCATCGAATATTCATTAGTAATTTTTCAATGTTAATTTCCAACAAAATGTTTTCAAAAATATTTATGTTTTAAAAAAACTTTCAAATTGGAAAGGATATTTTCCTAAAGAAATATTTTAAATGATCTTTCAAAATTATTTTCTATTTATATGAAATACATTAGTATTAATCGTTGCTTAATGGGGATATAACACAAGGTTACTATTCATATTATTTCTCAGAATGGTTTATGTTTGGAGGGCATGATATTTATGAAACCCATTCTTCTTCCCCGGGTTATATTCTTATGAAACCTATATATTTTCCATAAGTTATACACTTATAAAACTCAGTTATTGTAGTGGGTTAAGCTAGGATTAAATGATTATGAAACCTATATATTATTCACAAGTTAAGATATAATTAAATGTTTATAATACCCATTTTCTTTCATGGTTTTAGATTTGATGAATGTTTATGATCTTGTTGAAAACATATGTATGAATTAAGTATGTGATGTGTGGGGCCTATATATCCCTCAAATAAATTTGGTAAATATTTATATATATTATGAGATATACATGGTTGGAACAAGGTCTAATCCCAATTTTTCAATAGGGATAGAAAGAGGAGTGAAATCAATATAGTAATATAGGGTTGCGATAAGGAGTAAAGTTAGTACAGTAAAGGACTTTGTCCATTATGATGGCCTTAATAGTGTTCCTTGGCCAACATGGAAATTATTTTTATATGATTATGTGTATACCAAAAAAATCACGCCATATGACAATGTTATGCTCTCATGGATCATGTTCTTTAAACCCCATATGATTCGTGCCTTATGAACTACCAATATTTATTCCCTGACTCAGGATTATAATATTTTATACGTAGGTTATGGTTTTCAATGATTAAAATCATATTTTTATAACATTATTTTTATCATATGCTTATATATCCCCTTGTATATCCTTACTTATCATTTTATATCACCCTTTATTATGTTTTATTTCCCCATTTTAAGAAGATATTTATTATGTATGATGTTTCTAAGAAGTGTTATTGTTATGAAGAACATAGAGGGAGATAATGTAGTTAACTTATGGACTAGTGTTTATGTTTCCATGTTTTAAAAGGCACAAAAATAACATGATCGTTGGGAATGTGTTTGTGTAAAGTAATAAATATTCTAAAAAAAAGTTATAATATCTTTGTATGATAATCTTGGGTCACTATAGTAGGAGTAAAAGCAATTTGTTTAGTTTTACTTTGGAAACTAGGTTGGGAAAGACTTAGTGATATCCCTAAGGAAATGTAGAAGGAAAAGTCATAATGTATAAGAAAATGTCCTATAAATTTGGTAAATTATAGAGAAAGTGGATTCCTATAAATACATCCATGTCGGGGTATTATAAGTGGACGTAGATCTAGCACATATGTACCTAGGTATAACAACCTTGAAAAAACTATATTGAGGTTGACTCGATTCAGAATTAGTGCATGAGAATTGGCCTTTACGGACATGTTTTTTGGAACTCCTCGAAGATATAAATTGGGAGTTCAAAAAAACTTTATGAACTATCATAAAGGATTTAAATAGATGATGGCTATTAATGAATTAAAATAAACTTAAGGTGTCATAGATTAATGAAGGTTTCATAATTTAGACATCCAATATGTTTTTTTTCATGATTATGTGGTTTTCAAATATGATAATTGTTTCTTACACTATGATTTTGGTTTTAGTCAGTGGATGGATTCTAAAGGAACCACATTAATGTTGAGTGTGATTAAAAATGCAATGATATTCCTCATGAGAATGCAAATGTTATGAGATCTGGAATGAAAAATATCATTACTATACTCTCACAGCTTTCTAAATATATGAATCATTTTAAAATTATAAATGAGAAAAAGAAAGAAAAACATTATGTCGAGTCCTTCATGATGAAATTTTCACATTCATTCGGTGGGTCTTATGATCCAATAGTTTCTGAACAATGGATCATTACCATTGAAATTATATTTTCCATTATCCAGTGTTTGTAACATGAAAAATTTATTTTAGTAGCCTATATTTATAAGGTTAAGTAGACCATTGTTGGAAACTTATCAAGAATATGAGGAAGTAGGAGGAAATTGACTCCATCTATTGGGATGAGTTCAAGAAATAATTTTTAAATAATTAATTTCCTTGTATTATTCATATTATGATAGAAAATTTGTTCCTTGAGTTAAAGTAAAAGGATCATGAATCTGTTGGTTCTGAAAATTCTATTTTTACCAGACTAGCAATGTATGATTTTGGTATTACCATCCAAACTGAAATTAAGGTTTATTGATTATTTGGTTGCTTAATATCATGTCTCAAAATGGATTTATCCATAAAATACACCAGTATCTATGAAGACATTGTGCATTGTTCTACAAATGTGGAAATAGATGTTGGAGTTACGTGTCAATCTTATGGTTTTGACAAGATAAGGAAGATGGTGTTTGATGGAAAATATAAAAACCAAACAGATAATAAGATGGTATTTCATTTATGCAAAGTATTAGAATAATTATGAAATAAATTGTCTAAAGGTGACTAATAAGTGTTTTAGCTGTGTAAGATAATTGTATTAGGAAATGGATTACCTAATTGATGGGAATAAGTTTAATAAAAATGAAAATAGAGAGAATGTTGCACAGAATGATCCTCCACCACTTCAGTAATTCAAGTTTAATAAGATTGATAAATTTGATAACCGTTTCCCAAAACCAAGGGTTAGTGATGATGATTGATGCTAGAAACCTCTTAAGATAATGGAAAAGGGGAAATATCATGAGATCACTATTTTTGATGAGGGATGCAATAATGATATGGTGAAAGGTACACTTAACATCCACTCTAGAACTTCTAATGACTTATCTTACACTTGATCTACCAATTCCTTTATATATAAAGAATTTTATAACGGTATTAAGATGACACCCAAATAGTTAGATATAGAATTGGATTTGAAAACCTACAATGATATGATGATTTCATCTCATGTAAGTGATTCCTCTCCAGTTGGCATTGGTGGAAATGTGCTTTCTGAAAATCATATCATTTTTCATCTGGTTGAATTTGATGTCATCATAGCCATGGATTTTATATCTCTGTATAAATCAAACATAAATTTTCAAGGAATGGAATCCATGTGTGATATTATAAACCATCCTATGATCATCTATAAATGTGATGATAATTATGAACTTCTGATAGATATCACATCCAATGTATGGGTCTTAATTCCCATTCATAAGGGGTATTAATCTCATATGATCGGGGAGAAACTTGAAATTTATGATATTCCTATTGTTTAAGAATTTTTTTATGTCTTTTAGAAATAATTTCTTATTTTTACACCAAAACCTAAAGTTGTGTTCTCAATAGAATTCATCCCTTGTTCAAGACCAGTTCCAAATTCTCCCTATATAGTGTTGCATCCAAGAAGGTATTCTGATGTTTTTTTATGATGAATGAAATGATTATAACCTATACCTCAAGAAAATTTAGGATTCAAGATAAAAATTACCAAACTCCTGACTTGGAGTTATCCATAATAATTTTTTCATTAAAGATATGGAGGTGTTATCTATGTGGAGAAAAATGTGACATATATAACAATCATAATGGTTTAAAGTATATATTAACATAGAAAACATTGATGATGTTCCAATGAAGATGGTTATAGATTATTAAATATTATTGACCACTCCATACATTACCACCCTTGGAAATCAGACAAGGTGGGTGTTGCTTTGAGTCAAAAGGATCATGCTAGCTTATCCATGATGTGGATAAAAAAAGACACACTATTTATGGATTCTCAAAGGATGGATCTAGAAATCCTAAAGCAAGGGGAAAACATTATCTTTCTCAAATTAATTTCAACAAAATTTCTATGTGATGATTAAAGAGGCAGAGAAAAAAGGCGTAGATTTTCAAAATAATGTTAGAAATGTTCTTGAATTTTTCATTGATCATGATGAAATAATAAGGTTCATAAAAAATGTATACATTCCATTTATACTAGATTTTAATAAGGAGATATTATAGGAAGCTCATAGTTCTTCATTATTCATTCATACAGGAAGTACGAAGATGTGTCAATATTTGAAATGATACTTATGGAGGGATGGAATAAAGAGAGGTATTGTAGATTTTGTATCTCAGTGCTTGGTATAACTACAACATATGGCTGAAAGATACAATTATAAGGGGATGTTGCATCCATTTCCCACACCATAATTGAAATGGGAGTACATCAATATGATTTTTTGTCAATGGACTCCCTAAAATTTATAAAGGGAATAATCCTAAATGGGTTGTAATCGATCACCTTACTAAGACAACACACTTCAGCATTATTAGGGAAGAACCCTATCTGAATTATCTTTTCAAGATATACATTATAAAGTGGTTACTTTTCATAGAGTACCACATTATATTGTATCTAATCACTATATTAGGCTTACATAAATGTTCTGGAGAAGTCCTCAACAATCTCTTGATATGGATTTGAGTTTCAAAACTACATGTCATACTCATAATAGATAATCAGTATGAAAGAATAAATTAAACCCTGGAGGATATATTGAGATCTTGTTATTTGGATTTTAGAGGTGGTTGGGTTCAACACATTCCTCTAGTTTAGTTTTATTACAATAGTATGATTCACACAATAATTGATATGACTATTTATGAATACCTATATGGAAAGAAATGTAGAACTCCAACATGATGTAATGAAGTTGGAGAGACAAATCTATTGGGACTTATGATAGATTAAGAAATAGACAATAAGTTTATAACCATTCATGAACATATCAAGGTATCCCATTGTTTACATTAAATTTCTATTGATCACTATCAGCATGATCTAGAATTTGAAGCTGATAATAAGGTTTTTCTAATAATTTTTATATGGAAGAATGTTTTGAGATTCATGAATAAATGGAAACTGAGCCCTATGAATATTGGTCCCTTTAAAATTATTGATCATATCAGGATTTTATCCAATATCTTGGAGTTTCCACCACACATCTCTCAAGTCTGTGATGTGTTCCATGTGTCTCTCCTGAAAATTAAATACCTAAACCTTCACATGTAGTAAACCCAGAGGCCATACCATCTTAGTGGGATCCTTATCATGAGGAACAACCATTAGAGATTAAGGATCATATAGAGAAAGTTATATGAAACAAGACAAATGACCTGGTCAATTTTTTATGGTGAAACCACTAGTTTATAGAAGCTACATGGTAACTTGAGGATATGATGAGGCATAAGAATCCTTTTTTTAATTAGAGTGATGAATTTAGATGGAGAACTTCATTTTAAGGGTGATAGAAAGTAACACACTGGGTTTTTTTGATTTTTTGAATAAATTAAAATTATTTATTAGAATTACTTATACGCAACAACAAGTTAATCATGTACTATGCCCAACACCAGAATAACTTACATTACATGAAACATTGAGTTTTAACTAAAAAATGTTATATTATTAATATAGTAATTTAAATGTGCCCGTTATAACATAGTAATTAAAATTAATAATATGAATAGTAATAAATAATTTTTAAATATGATTTATAATGGTTTTATATAAATAAATCGTACAGATAATAAAATATATAATTTTTAGTAATGTAGTTCTCTATTTTGTAAATACATTTTCCTAAAAAACATTTTTTATAACTGTATGTGAACAACAATAATTTTTAAATTTTTTTTATTAATTTAATTTGATAAAATAAACATTATTTTTAATTAATAATGTCAAAATTATCTTTGGGTTATTTTTTTTATTTTTCCGAAATATTTAATTTTTTGGATGAATAGTGAAAAATACTGAATCTTAATTGAAAATTTCCATTTCATCAAATTGTTTTATGTTGATAATTATTTTTTTAAAATTTGTTTAAATATATAATTAGTTCAATTATATATTAATTAATCCAATTTATTTCATTTTAATAAACATCATATTGAAATTTGATATAAAAAAGTTTCAAACTTTTGATCATTTTAACTTGAAAACCCCGTTGTTTTGTCCCATATGGAGGATTAATTTTAAATTAATTTACACCCCATCTATGATTTTAATTTGATTAAATGAATTCAATAATTTTTATCAGAATAATTTATAAACTAATAAGTCTAAATTAATTTTTGACCAAAGTGATTAGTGAAAGAGTTAAAATTAACCATGGTGATTAAGAGAAAAACGAGTTTACTAAGGGACTAAAAGTTAAAATTATGGGATACAATGACATATAAACTTGTTAAAACCCCATTTTATGGAAATATATCTAACATATAAATTATATTATTGTTATGGGTCCATTATTATATCCACCTTACATGGAAAAAATGTTGGTGTAATTCCCTCTTTAAAAAAATTACATGTTTTCCACTCAAATCTCTTTAAAAAGACCTCACCTCTACCCATGTATTCAAACATATAAATAAATTTGGCTCAAAAAATAAAGAAATAAATCTATTCCCCAATCACTTTAATTCATCATATAATCATTAATTTGGGTAGAAATCCAATAATAGGAGTAATTTGTTGCAAACTAAAAAAAGATACAAGAAGACAAGGTAACATTCATCAATGAAACTTTTTATTTTATTTCATACTCAAACCAATGTAATTAATTTTATATGATTATTATATATTAATTTAATTATCTTAGAAATAATTATCTATCGTTAGGTAATTTTTAAGACCTAAAACGACACAAACATCTATAAAATGGGTTAAAAAATCATCATTTGTGTGTACAGTGGACTACATCACCACGAACCAATGTCATTAGTTTTTCCATTACATCTAATAAAGGTTGGTAATAATTATATAAATAATATTTATATATTATAATTATTATTTTTATTATTTCATTGGTATTATTTAATTTTTATGTCACACATACCGTCATGATTCTAATTTTTTTGGAATGCGATAACATCATTTGTGTGTACGGAAGACCATTGCCTCATGAAGCGATGTAATTCACTTAAACATTACATGGAATGTGTTAGTATGGTATAATAAAAATATATTATATATATGAAATAAAAATTATCTTTTAATGATAATTTAACATATACTATTCTTTCTTTCAATCGGATTTGAAATTTGAAATAGCGTTCATGCGGACATGTGTCCTACCATCTCCATGAATGATGTATTTAATTTCATATATATATATATATATATTTTATATATTATTATAAATAAATTTATACTAAATATATTTTATATTTATATCGTTTATATCATTATTTGTATTATGAAATCATGATTAAATTAATAGGACAAAAAATATAACAAATCAAAACATATACGAAAAACAAAATGATTATTACAAGAAACGTAAACATAACATGGAATTGTTAATTAATTGGTAATAAAAGGTCATAATAATATAATATATGGTATTATATAAATGAATATATTTATAAAATATATTTATAATAAAATTATATTTATTATATATATGGATTGAATGAGTATAATTAAATTTAAGACATAAGGTAAGGGATTTCCGTCTCACTTTTATTCTCCATGAGACACAAGCCATGTTCAACATATCTTTCTTATATGAGGTGTGTATACAACAAATGGATATATTTTATGATTCCTATAAATATATTTATTGGGATTTATATACCAATTTGTTTATCTCCCTTTCATGGTGTTTATAGTTAAAATACTACCAAAGCGCTAAGGGAATTTTTAATATAAAATTTTCATTCTTTGAGAATTACAGTATGTTATGCACCTATATTATTTCATAACATGTATATAAATACCCTTGAAAATTAATATAAGTAAGTTATTCATAATAATTATATTTTTTATTTTTACGTTAATCCTTCATGGGGTTTATTATTTGAAGGTACCAAAGTGGTAAGAGTTTATTGCAAAAATGTCATTGTTTATCAGGATTATTTATGATTATGTTTCCATTGATAAAATATTATGATCCATATATAAACAATTCTTATTTATGTTATTATTATTTTCTTATTCATGATATCTTCAAGTGAAATTACAATTTTCCCACTTCATGGTAATTAAAAATCCTATTTTTTGAAAATCCAACTTTATCTCCCCATGCGGTAAGAAATCTCTTTTCCTTAAAAACCATGTTTTCTAAAAATGTTTTCAAAATGTTTTATTACTCTTATATTATTTTTAAAATATATTTTTACCCATGATATACCTTTTTTAATAAATGGTTTTAAAAGGAATCATCATGTCATATTCCAGAATAATGCCCATTTTTTCTTTTAAGAAAATATGAAAATAACCTTATTTTTTCCATGTAAAACATGAAAAAATATTACAATGCAATTATCGATTATTTCCTCAAAGATCAATAAGTATTTTTAAAAGTTAATTCCAAAGAATAATATTTTAAAAATGTTTTACGTTTTAAAAATAGTTTTTCAATGTTGAAAAGATATTTTCCTAAAGAAATGTTTTAAATGACCTTTCAAAATTATTTTCCATCTAAGAAGAAATCTGTTGGTGTTAGTCATAACTTAATGGGGAAATGATCCAAGGGTACCATTCATATAATTTCACTAAATGGTTTTTATGGCATGATGTTTATGAAACCCATTGCTCTTCCAAGGGTTATAAACTTTGGGAATCTATTTCTCTTCCATGGATTATACGCTTATGAAAATGACCTCTTTTAATGGGTTATTCGATGATGATATGACTATGAAACCTATATATTTTGTAAAGGTTAATATATGATGAAAATTTTATGATATCTATTTCATTTCATGGGTTGTGATATGAAGAATTTTTATGATCTTGTGGAAGAAATATGTACGATTTGATTACGTAACATGCAGAAACTATACATATCTTAATTTAATTGGGTAATTATTTATATATCTAATGGGATAAATGTGTCTAGAATATGGATTGAACTTGTTATTGTAATACAAGGTTAGAATTATGAGTGAAGTCGGTACAGTAATACATGGTTGGAATGAGGAGTAAACATGATACATTAAATGACTTTGTCTACTATGATGGCCTTGGTAGTGAGCCTTGACTAATCTAGAAATGATTTTATATGATTAAGGAATATGAAATAAATTCATTCCTAATTCCAATTTTATGCTCTTATAGATCATGTTCTTTTGTTCTCTTATAATTCTAGTCTTATGAATTTCCAATCTTTCTTCCATGACTCATGATAATAATCTTCTTTATACAGGGTATGGATTTAAAATATTATTCTCTTATTTTGATACCCTTATATTCACGTTATTCTTACATATATCCCTTTTTACCCTTACTAAGAATCTGATCCCACCCTATGTTTTTATTCCCTAGGTTATGATGATCTATATTATGTATGATGCTTCTAATAAGGGTGCTAGTTATGAAGAACATAAAAGGAGATGACATGGTTCACTTATGGATGTGTGTTTTTGTTTCCATGTTTTCAAAGGCACTAAAATAATATGGAATTTGGGTGTGTTTTTTTTAATTTAATAAATAATCCTAAAAAATGATTTCATATCTATTTATGTTAATCCTGGGTCACTACTTGCTGACCTAGTGAAAACTAGAGAACTAGTTGGGTTTCAAAGGAAGAATAAGAAGAAGTGGATAACCATTAAAAACTTTCAATTACAGTATAAGAAGAAGAAAGAAGAACAAAGACTACATAAATATAATATTGAGTGATCTTTGATAAATTTCTATTCCTAAAATTATGTTGATGAGTTTGAGGGAAGATTTTCTTAGTGGATTGAAGCCTTTGATTAGATTTTGGAAGAACCAGAAACTGTTTTTTTCACAAAGAATGAGTTTTAAGAAGTAATTATGAATATTTTATAATTATAAAATACTCTATGTTTTGTGGAATAAGAATTATTTTTTTTGTTGTAGATACATCTTTAGATATCCTACTTCCCAACTTCAAGAGTTTTAAGGAATATGAGATTACCAGCTGGTGGGAAACAAATTTGAAGAGAAGCTATGGAAAGTAGCTTGGTAAAAATTTGTAATATTGTAAACACTAACTTGTGTAAAATGGTTATAGAGGGTTAGAATAAAAATATCCCAAACTCCACTTGTAAACTAATTAAAATATTTTAGTGGAGAATCTTTGACCATGACATCCCACCAACGATAAGGAGTACGATTCCTAAGAGGGGATGAACCTTATAAAAACATTTATTCCATTTATAAAATTATATTTTTTGTATATTGGTGTATTATAGGTTAATTAATACAAGATACATTAGTTTTACCCAATATTATAGGTTTGTTTTCAAAATAGTATATAATCCTTAAAGAAAAAAAATAAAAAATTAATAAAATTAACCAACATTTGATTCTACTCACTCTATGGTGTCCCTGTGCAGTTTACTGATACTTTTAATTTGTTTCGTAGAATCTTTCTCCTCTTATTCAGATCTATTTTTAAGACCCATTTGTTTTTATAAGAATACATAAAGTATATATTTGAGTTTTAGGTGCCTCAGAGAGAAAACTTAGATCTCATCCCTATTGAGATGGATCCAGACATTTTAGAAAATACTTTGAAATAAAAGAAGAAATAAAGGCCAGGAAGCTAATAAAATTTCAAATAAAGAAAATTTAACACCACTAATTGTTTTTAGATAGAGTTGTAAGACTTTCTATAAATCTATTTATTATTACTCATTGAGTTAATAAAGAATAATTCAGGAGAAAATTTTCATTGAATCTAGAAAATTATCCTACGATGAGGTTAAGGAATACATTAATAAGTCCCCAATTAATGTGGTGAATTATATAATTATATTCCTTAAGGGATTATATGATGAAATTTTACATTTTTAATAAGAACTTGATACTATTAAAGAAGCATTGACGAATAAGATGTGTTTATAAAACACTCTTATAAAGCTGGTAAAATTCAAGAAATAAAATGTTACCATTTTCAATGAAATATTTTCACATATAATGAAGGGTTGAAAAGATATTTATGTCATAAAGTTTTTTTTTTAAATTCTGTTGAAGTCATGTTTCTTACCTAAGAATATTTTCATAAAATATACAAGAATGTTAAGACTACCAATATGAAAGCTAATGAAAAAATGTATAAAATAACATGAAGTTTAATTATAAGAGGCATTCAAATTGCATGAGAATCGGATTGAAAAAATAATGAATGATTTGTAAGAAAGATTGATCTCAGTCATGGAATAAAATAATATTCTCAGTTTAAAGTGTTTAGAGATATAAATAAAAATAGTTAATCATGATATCATGAAAACTGAGTCTTCCCAAATAACTGAGATGAAGATTGCTTCCACCCAAGAATCTAAGATGCATTTTCTCTCAAAATGGACTCATGTCCGTGGTAAACACATGGTGAGATCATTTGGTAAAGCCTCCACTTAATGCTCATTGAAAATGATAACCTATTATTCAAATACATATTCTAATAATGAATCTATTTTAAAGATAATTCTAGGAAAATAGTTAAAATATATAAAAATATTTAAGGTGAAAAATGAAGAAACTTTACCATAACATCAAGGGAGAATATATAAATATCCATTATTTTTTCCCAAAATAGTACCCAACACATTGAGTCTTCAACCCAAAGATAAAAACATGGTAAATCTTGAAAAATTACACATTGAAGAAAATGAAAAAGATTAATTGGAAAGTGTTGGGTTTTCTACATATTTGGGTGTAGGGAAATTTATTTCTAGAATAATATGTCATTATTTATATGTTTAAAAATACCTAAAGCTAAGGGGAAAAAATATTAAAGAAAATGAAACCCGTTGAAATAGAAATGACTCAACATAAAATGGAAAATATTTATATTATTAATAGATTTTAAAAATTGAATAACTTTTGTGAGTATTAAAACCAATTTGGATATTTATATGGGGAGCGATGTTCTCTACTAGATCCCTCTATCTCTTTTACTAATCAGAGGAGGATACAACAATAATAGGTCAAGAGAAAAAGGAAAGTAAGAGAGTATGACTTTGTAGAAAAACTGTTGAAGAAGAAAGATAAATGAATTTCTCCTAATAAGTCTGTAAAATATAATATGAAGTGATTCATTAAAAAATGGGAAAAGTTATTCTACTATATTAAGGGAGGACTCATCATAGATCATTTTATAATATAAATTAATGTTAAAGTGAAATAGACAAAACTATAATAAAAAAGGGAATCAATTCCAGAAAGTGATAGACAAATTGGTATTATTGTTGACAATCCTAGGGATGGGATTAAATGTATACCTTCAAAGTAAAAGATTAAATTTGATCAAGATGTGTGTGGATAGTGGAATTTTTATGGAAACCATGTTACAAATTTACGACTACATTATAGGTCAAAAGAATCTATTGAAGAATAAGGTTGAAACACTACAGACTCATTCAATCAAGAATGAAACTATAAAAATGGATTCAACACATAAAAATACAATTGAGAATGTGAAGAAATAGTACCTAACCATATGGCTAGCCTATTTGTAAGAGAATAGGTTGATTTACCAAGCAAAGAAATATGGTTGTGCCCCACTAGATAAAGTAAATATAACTATTACAACAAGGAATATAGTTTAAAATGGAAGGAAATATATACTATAGAATAGTGTGAATATTATAAAATTTAAGGGAATAAATAACATGAATAGTTCTCTATGTTTTGGGGTTTCCATGAATAAGTTTCATGGGTTGAGAAACAATTTTTATCCCCACTGATATAACTATGATTCAGAGGACACCCACCTTATTCCCATGCATCTCTGTTGTGTTTATGTTTTGGGAACTAAATGTGATAAAAATTGGGGAGTATCCTTTGATCAGTATATTTCAAAAGAATCATGGATTTTAAGATTTACATTTTTTTGATTATCCTATAAATCTGGACAACTCCTATAAAAATATCAAGAAGTGAAAAGATTTTCTTCCCCCTATCCGTGATTTAACTCATATACACTAGGTTAATAGGGGTGATTATTTAGACAAATGGGGAGGAATATAACATTAACTAGTTTTTTGTGCGTGTTTTCAAGTGGTGTGTAGGTTTGTTAAACTTCTTGAAAATTTACTTGGAAAAAACCTTAAAAAATTACGTTAAATGTGGTATATAATTGAGGTTGGTTATTGGAAAACTTAATTATATAAATTAAATACGTTTGATTCTTGCACTAGAGTAGTCTATGTATACATGCGGTTTGTTGGTTGATGGAATTTTTTTAGGAAAAATTTGGTATCATCCTTTTCTCATTCATTGATCGAGGTCTTGGAAAGTGGATGATTGTAGGGGGGAAAAGATGAAATTATTAAATTTAGAAGTGTTTTTAGATGAGAATCCATCACTTAGAGTTGTAGTATCAATAAACAGGGAATATAGTTTCAATTTTACTCTAAAATTTCATTAATAATCATAAATTATTCCTTAATTTACATTTATTTTCAATTAGAGGTGAAAAAAGCATCCACTCTGGAAGAATAGTTTGGAATTGATAAAAAAAATACAAAAGGTAGATTGAAGTTCACTTGAATTAAGTGAAACCAAATAATTAATTATTTTCAATATGATGTAAGTTAATGTATTTTAAAGTATGATCAAAATATACCATTGAACATGAAAATTAGCAAGAAACTTATGTTGGAAAAAGTGAGTGTAAATGATTCCCATGTAATATGGGAAGTGAAGTTGGGAGATTTGGAATCCTTGTTTGTATCCCGTCACAAGTAACGATTGGATAGATCTTCTTAGTGTCATAGGCATGTACTATGGACATGGATTAATTTCAACAACAAGTATAGAAGTTTGAATTTAATGTTATAGATATAGAAAAAGTGGTTATTGAGCCATGGAAAAAATCCATTTTTTCATATTCAAGGGTTATACTGAGATATACATGGAAATGGATTATAATATCCAGTGAATTAATTCAATGATTAATTATCATAGATTCCCAAATGATGATGATATAATTTTATTCTTGTTAAATTTATAATTTATTTATAAATAAAGAATTACCTTGGCCTTGGGGGTTCTTTCTTCACAGGATAAGTTGATAATTATAATGTCATTCAGTTTCACTATCACTATTCTATGAGGATCCAATCATATAATCCCTATACTTATGATCCACACATTCTCCTTTGATATCAAAGGATCACTAATGAAACTCCGAGTGCTGTGTGGGGGTATCAATCATATTTCATCTCCCACCATTATCGTTACTTTAATCCTTTTTATTTGTAAGGATCATCTCTTGGTCTATCCATATTGAGAGGAAAGGGCAAGAATATCAATTATCTTATTCTTGATAGAAAACCCAAGAGACATTCTTGGTTTGGAGAAATATCCAGGGAGTAGAGGATAAGTTTTATGCACCACAAAATTCCAACCATATGAAAAATGAAATTACATGGTATATATAGATACAATTCTAGGGTTTAATATTAAATAATTACATGATGTCATTTAATCATATATTATTATGATAATATGCCCCATTCTATGTAAAATAATAATAATATTATTTTATCTCATGGGTTGCGCTAACTCGCACCAAGATAAATATTATTCTACAGTATGGTAAATAAATATTTTCTACTTAACAAAAAATCAATTTGTTTTCCCTCCTAAAAATTTATTGAATTATTCAATAAATATTTTAAAACTATAATTATTCATTCAGTTAAAGAAACAAATATTTATAATAGTAATGTTTTGTGAAGAAATATTTTTGTTAATATTTGTGATCAATAAATACCCAATAAATTTTATTCCTCTAATTAAAGAAAATATTATATGTCCAATAATAAAAATCAATAGAATTTAATTGAGATTATTAGAAAAAATAAGTGCTTGGCCCTCTAGGATTCTTCATTACATATATTAAGAGAGTTCACCTAAAGCCCTATATCTACATCTAAAAACATATAAAGGAACTTATGAGGAAGTGGTCAATGCCCTGATGGAGATAAAGACATGAAAATGCTCACTATGTAATATAATCCCTTTGTATAGATAGATCGTCAATCAGGTTTCATGCCAATTTCACCATCCTATATGCTTGATATGTCTTTCATTAGCTTCCTAAAATGAACACATCAATACACAATGGAAATTTAATTTAATTTGACCGTTAAATTTCTATCAAAAGATGAATATGTAAACTTACATGAATATATAATGAAAAAAATACTTCCTTGACTTATTCATTAATAACACATTACTCATGAAACTCCCAATATACCCAAATTTATTGGGGTCACATGTCATTAGGGATTATGACAATACATCTAAGAATGTATATCATGATATGAATTAATAATTATCTTAATTTATAAGGAACATTATTCTAGCATCCAGAAATATGCAATGACACATAAACATGTGGAATTCCAACTCATGGGTTTTTCCTCATAATTTATAACATCGAAGATAAAAAAGTGAAAAAATTAATAGATGAAGCCATATTTTCTTATGAGTACTTAGACCGAACAATATGCATAATCCTTGTCCCATAGTTGACGTTATACAACTATAGGAATTATTTTTATAATATTATCATAACATCTCATGGTTATCATTATAATGGGGAACTAATTATGATCTTTTAATGGCAGAAAAATACTATAGTACACTATCACATCATATCTACATATAAGATAAATAAATATGTGATAAGGAGTTTATTAATATTCATATATATGAATATATATTGGCAATATAAACTACACAATACTTAGTTGTGTGGAACTAAATACAATATATTCCCAATTGGACTAGATCATATTTCTAATGAATTTGTTTCCACTATCTCTCACATTATGTTCACACTTCTAATTAGAAAGTGATTTAGGTAGTAGTTATATCACATTTTCTTCCATAGAAACACTAATAACTATGACATCACCTCTTTGAAAAAAATATTTCAAGAGATTATATTTATAGAGTATGTGTTTTTTTCAACTGATGTGACCTTATCTGCTTTACTAGATCTACCACTGTAGTATTTTAACAATATTGTCTGATATGGTCTTTACTACTAGGAACCATGTCATTCTCTTGGATGAATTTTCATATCTAAATTACTTCCCCATCTACATCTAAAGTGATAATATACTTATATTTTAGAATATAATATATGACCATGGATTTATTTGAGATCCTCTAGCTCACGAAAACTCTATTGATAATGAATATGTATCATGATTTCAATTTCAGATCATAATAGTCTATTTAGAATCCAACATTTTTATAACCACTAATGACTAATTTCTCATCTCCTCCATACAACAGTAATAGATCCTTTGTATCCCTCATATACTTAAGGATAGTCTTTACTACCATACAATGTTGGTATATTGTGTCAGCTTGATATCTCCTTACCACGTTTAATTCATTGGAAACATCTATCCTATTATATGACATATAATACATGTGATACACTATCACATATTCATATGAGAACCATTCTTTTCTCTATATCTCCTCTTGTGTTTGAGGAAACACTTTATTGGAAAGATGAATTACATCTTACATTAGAAACAATACCCTCTTTTATTTTCAACATATATACATAGAACTAGTCAAATAAGACTCTTGGATATATCATGATTAATATTGTTCCCAAGAATATATTCTACTTAATCTAAGTATTTCCTGAAGAATCAAGAGTTTAAACAAACCTTAATGGATTGTAAGACTGGTATCTTGCTTTTGATTGTGAATATATCATCAATATATACTATCAAGAAAATAATTGAACTCCCATTAAATTAATTTTAGACCTAAGTATCTCTTTCATTAATTATGAAACCAAATTATATTATGGATTCATCGAATTGGATGTTCCATGACATGGATGATTAATTTAATATGTAAATAGATCTCTGTAACTTATAAAACTTACGTGGATCATTTAGAGTAAAAATCCCAATGGGATGTGTTATATAGACATCTTTGGGAAGGTTCTTATAAAGGAAAGTCGTCTTGAAATCCAAATACCAAATCTCATAGTCGTGGAGAGATATTATTTTAAGTAAAATTTTAATGGATTTTATCATGGAATGTGGAAAAAAGGTTTCATTATAGTATATGAATTAACAATATTTTAACTCTATTGTATATAGTGAGGCTTCATAGTTTCTGACATGTCTATCCTTGTTTTGCTTCTTCTTGAATACCAATTTTTAACTAATAGGATTTACAATCATTACAGGATCTACCAAAATCCTTATATAGTATTGATACATGTAATTAATTTAACAATTCATATATTCTTGACATTTTTATGCTTTTGTTCCACTTAATACTTTCTTTTATGTTACATGATCATTATAATCGACTAACAATGAGTCACCATCCTTGGTTAGTAGAGAAACATATATTTTTGGTTCACAATCATCTATTATACTCATATGCATCACTTGAATCTATAGAATGTACTCCTCCATGGGGAACTAGGGAACCTGTTCATGTAACAACTCTTGTATATCTTGAGATATCCCTTCATTGAAGACAATCCTAGTCAAACTATATCTTTTAGAGATATGATACCTTTAAAAAATATATATTTTATCCTCTATTACTTTCATTTATATAGTATTGTATAGGTAATATCCTTTAGTTTCTTTTGGATATCCTATTAAGATACAATTTTTTTCCATGGGGGTAATTTTGTTACTTAAAAATCCCTTAACAAATGCTTCACACACATTAATACCTAGACATTTTATGAAATATATATTTTTTCAAATTAATTTTTCTTTTTGATGTTTTTTGTTACACATAGTGTTGAGTTTATCTTAAATTACATGAAACAATGATATTATATTGTGTTACACATAAAACTAAGTTTCAATTTCATTAAATGATTCACTGAGTTTATCTTTCATTACATGAAGCATTGAGCATAGCTTGTGTTACATGAAACACTGAGTCTAAATAAAATGTGACATATTTTTAAAATATTATTATTTAATAAAATTGTGATGAACTAGAAACTGGAATGGTGGATATGGAAAATATGAAGTAAATTAGGAAAATATATAGTTTATATATTTATATAAAAGGAATTATTTTATGATCAATTATTGAAAAATAAAAATAAAATCTATTTGAAAATAAAGGAAATGTATTCTGAAAAAAATATTTTTATGAAAGAAAATACATTTTACCTCAATAAATTAAATAGTTTTTTGGTTAATTATTTTAATGATATATATATATATATAATATTGAATATAAAATTTTGTATTCACCTTATGTATTTTCAAGACATGATTTGAGAATAAATCTAATTTTAAGCTTAAGAAAACTATATTTTTCTAAAAAGAGGGGTTTTTAAATTTTGTGCACTTATTTTAATTTTTTTTGAAAATTTTAGAAACATTATTTTAAAAATAATTTTGTTTTTAAATAATTATTTCAACATTTTCTTAGTGTTGTGTTTTCATAATTTTTGGAAAAGAATAATTTTTTTGATGAGGAGTGTAAAATACTTTATTTCAATTAAAAACTACCTTTTCATTAAAATTATATATAAAGTTAAATTATATTTGAAATTGGTTTTCAGGTTTCCTTAGTTAAATTATATATCTATT
The DNA here is from genome assembly GCA_963277665.1 of Viscum album. Taxonomy (NCBI): domain Eukaryota; kingdom Viridiplantae; phylum Streptophyta; class Magnoliopsida; order Santalales; family Viscaceae; genus Viscum; species Viscum album. The sequence goes on along the minus strand of OY728130.1, from coordinate 476,992,803 downwards.
AATCCAATATAGTTCATTGGAATCATTTTCATACTGTAATGTGATATAAAAACTTTTTAAACTTTTGAACATTTTCTCTTTGAAAATCCTCTTTCTCGTCATGTATGCAGGATTAATCTTTAAAGCAAATTCCACTTTTCTGAATTGATTTTTTAAAAATTTATTCTACATGTTTAATAATACTAATTTATATTATCTTATAAGGTAAACATAATTTTTTCCAAAATGAATAGTAAATACAGTAAAAATTAATTATTGCGGTTAAGATAAAAAGGGTTAACTAGGGGTTTAAAAAAATACGGGTTAAAATGAACTAAATACTTGTATTATGACTATTTTATTAAAATATTTAGTCCATATAATTTCTAATTATTTAGAATACTCTTTTCTCAACCCTTTTGGCATGCGAAAAACATGCGTACACCCTTTTCTTTTAAAAAATTACAAGTGTGCCACTCACCTCACCCCATATCCTCTCTCCCACAAACATTAAAACCCATTTTATTCAGACAATAACAAAAAACATAAATCAAAACATTCCCTACTATCATCATATAAGACTTATTATTGATAGAAATACAACCTAGAAATGGTTTTAGTGAAAACCTAAAAAGGATACTCGAAGAACATGTAATGTTATTCAAGGGGAATTTTTATTTTATTACTTACTTTACCTCATTTAATTATTATTAAAACATTATGATATAATAACTATAATATCTTCCCTAAATTGTGATTTCTTTGTAATGTAATTACCCAACAAAATCTTTAGTTCCCTGAAATGGTTTATGATATAGTCGTTCGTTTGTATAGTGGATTACCGGCTCGTGAACCGATGTCATTTGGTTTTACATTATCACACCTAATAATTCGGTATTTTGACATATATAAATAATATATATTATATTTTTAACATAATTATACCTCTTGATTCATTATATCATATATATATTTTTTAATTTCTATTCCATAGTGGATATGATAACATTGTTTGTGTGTATGGAGAACTATCACATTGCGAAGCGATGAGATTCGTCTTTCAGAAAATAATTAAATAGAAGAAAATAAGGATAAATATATGTTGTATATAAGATATAATTATTATATTAATTATATAATTATTATTCTTAAATTACAATATATCATCTTATTTCTTACCTTTCCACTCACGTAATGATGATAGTGTCATTCGTGTATGTGAGGACTACCACCTTCACTAAGTGATGTGACTTACTATTTTATCACCAAACCTGATGGACTATAAGAATAAATATATTTAAATAAATAATATTTTATTATTATCATTAATTAATTTTAAAATATTAATTATTTTCTTTTCATAATGATCATTGAAAAATGGAAAAGTTACTCATGCGCACGTACAACCTACTGTCTACATGATCATAATGTAATTCATTTTACATAAAAAACCTTCATTATTGGTCTTAAAATTATAATTGATATATAAATATTATAATTATATCATGATTATTATTCTAGATATAATGTAACTATAGTCAATGTAAGAGGACCGAAAATAACAAATCATAGAATTTAAGAAAAACAAAGCGGTTATTTCCCGAAATCTGATATTAATATGGAATTGTTAAGAAAAGGATAATAAAAGGGAAGAAGTAAATCATATATGTTATGATAGATATAATTATTGGTTAATATTAGATGTATAATGAGCTTATATTAATTTTATAAGAGTATTGAATTTGTATTAAGGAAGTCAAGACTTATAGTAAGTGATTTCTAGTCTTCTATTTATTTCTATGAGACATATGAAAACTCACTAATCATTTATTTTGTGTGGAGTATATACTACCCCCTTTATATTTTATATAATTAATATACTAATTATAGTTTTTTTAAAAGTTTCATTTTATTTTATCCATTATTGGGGCGTACAATTCAAAGGATTACTAAACAGTAAGGGATTTATCTCTCACTTTTTACTTCCATGAGACACTTACCATATTCACCACCTATTTATTTTATGTATCAATTTTAATACCCCATGACTATATTTTATTATTATTATAATAAAAATAATTGTGATTTACTAAAGTTCCACTCTTTTAAGAGGATTACGGTTCAAAAGTTACCAAATTGTTAATCGATTTTTGTCTAATTTTACATTCTTTGAGACATATGTTATGTTTTGAACCTATATTTCATTAATTTATTTATTCTAATGATATATGGTTCATTTAATTTTATTATTTCATCGGTCTTATGATTCAATGTTACCAAGGTGGTAATGGTTTATTGATACAACCACACCATTTATCAATATCATATATGATTATGATTCCAATAAAGAAATGTTATGATATATATTTATATATATAAATTAATAAACATATTAATTTTCTTATCCTCTAGTCATTTGACAAGAATACACGTTTTTATCCCATTTCCCTCTCTTTATGTACTCAAGAGTTTAAAATAATGTTTTTTCAGAAAAAATTATTTTTCTGTCGAAAACCTTTTTTTTAAAAACAATGTTTTCTAAAAATGTTTTCTAAAATGTTTTCAAATTTATAAAAATGTTTTATTAAAGATTTTTTAAACCATGTTTTTCTCTTTAAAAAATGGTTTAAAGGAATCTTCATGTCCTTTTCCAAAAATTCCCATTTGGGTTTTACCAAAAATGTTAAAGGAATATTTTTTTAAAGATGTACAACATGAATGGAATTTACCACCATCATGACCATTATTGTATTTTAAGATTCCATTATACATTTTCATAGTTATTTTTAAAGAAAAGTATTTTGAAAATGTTTTATTCTTTAAAAGGTATTTTTAATATTTTAAAGGATATTTTCCCTAGGAAATGTTTTAAATGATTTTTAAAATAATCCTTTATTAGTTTTCAATGTTATTTTCATAGAAAAGAATTTTGAAAATGTTTCATGCTTTAAAAATGTTTTTCAAATAAATGTTATATTACATAAGAAATGTTCCAAGTGATCTTTCAAAATAATTTTCCATCTAAGATAACATAATTTGATGTTAATTATACTTTACTGGAAATGTAATCCAAGGAAACAATTTTAATACTTTATCATAGTGGTTTACAATGAAAAGATGTTTATTAAACTCATTTTTCTTCCTCATGTAATATGATTATAAAAGGATTATGGTACCATATTTTTTTTCCATAATTTATACTTTGATTAAATGACTATTAACCCTTTTTATTTTCCATAGTTTAATTTATAATGAAATGTTAATAAAACCGATTTCATTCCAGGGTTATGATATGGTGAATGTATTATGATCTTGTGACACACATATGTATGATTTTATTTATACTATTGTGGTTACCTTATAACCATGGATGGTGGTTATGGTATAAATAAGATAGTTTAGACCTATATTTCTGTATAATACATTTGTAAATGATTAATGTTATATGAGCTCAAAGGATACATCGGTGGTTATCTGAATCCCGAAATAAGGGGTACATGTGAGGTTATATCAAGCCAAATATAAGAGGTTATATAGGTAGATATACCAAGATAGAAAAAAAGAGGGTACATGGAAGGTTATCCAAAGCCTAGAACCTGATGGTACACAAACTGATACACCAATCCCAAATTAGGTGTATAGGTTATTATCCAATGCCTAAAATGTTATGAATGTCTTAGTAGATATCCTTGACCTAAGATTTTATATGCTTATGTATATTCCATAATTATATGTCTTATAACCATGTTATGATCTGTTGTATCATGTTCTTTATTTCTTATATGATTCATGTCTTTTGAATTGCCAATATATATTCCATAACTCAATAGTATGATCTTTTATATTAAGATTATGGTTTTAAAATGTTATTCTCATGTTCTCATACCCATATGAATACGTTATGGTTAAGTATCTCAATTTTATACCCTTATTTTAGAATTTGAGATTACCCTTTATTATTTTTTATTTTCTTATGTTATGAATAATGGTTTTTTAGTTGGAGTACTAGATGGGGAGATCATTAAGGGAAATAATGAATATCTGTCATAAATTAAGAATATTTTCTTCCATCTTTCCAAATAAACTAAATTAGTATAGTTTTCAGGTATCTATTTGTGTAATGTAATGAATATTCATATAAAAAATGTAATATCCATGTGTGAGAATATTGTGTCTCTATAGTTGGAATCTAAGGAAATTTTTAGTCAATATTTGGAAACTAGGTTGAGAAAAAAATTTGAGTTCCTGAGGTACATTATAAGGATATGTTTAGGGATATTTGTAGGGATAAGTATAAGGATGAGTCAAAGTATATGAATCTTTCCTAGACTTTTGGTAAAGGATAGAACAAGTGGTTTGTAAGGAACTACATCCCTATGTAGATATTACAGGTGGATGTTTCTTTGCATATAGTTACCTAGGGGTAATAACAAAAAAAGGGTTAATTAAGATGGACATGACTATCATCTCGTGAATGAAAATTGTTCATGCTTTACACATAGTTTGACACCCAACAGGGACATGATTTTTTACAATCAAAAACTTTTTAGGAATCATCATGAATTATTTAAATATATTATAAATTTTAATAAACTATGATAAACCCAAGGTTTCATAGTTATAAAATATAGTGTAATGATTTAGACATCCTATAAGTGATTTTTCATAACTATGTAGTTACACACTATGATTATTATTTCTCACACTATTAGTTTGAGATTTAGTCAATGGTAGGAACCATATAGAATTGGGTTAATATTGAATGAGATGAAAATGTTTCTGATGAGTAGGGAAGTGGGATGATGATAGGAGTGAAGGATATTGTGATTATTCCAAATTAGTTGTCACAGACCATGATTAACAATATGAACCTTAACCAAAGTAGAGAAGGATTTCAACATCTGGTTACTAATCTGATAGGTATGTATTTAACCTTATCATGGTTTTTACTATTTTTTGATTGGGTATTGTTTAGAATGAATGGGGGGATACCTATAATAGTGAAGTGGGATATTTTTTTATCATATTTAACCAATGTTTTTTATAGGATACAGAAGGTTTATGTGTTTTGTAACTAAGTCAAACGATATGTAAGTATTTATGTAGGATGTCCTGAAAACATTTATGTTGTGAAGGTTACATGTCGCAACTATCCTTTACATGTTTTTAGTTATTTAATGTATGTTTTTTAATTTGAGGTGATGCATTTTTCATTGGTTTTGAATATTAACTATTTCACAAGGTGGAATTGTATTACATGTATTGAAATACCCTGCCTACATTTTTTTAAATGGGAATCACAGTTGAGATCTTTTCATTACTCTACTCTAGTTTCAAATCCCTTGACCCAGAATATTTCATAGGTAATCTTTAAACTCTACAACCCTTCCAAATAGTTTAGTGAGGCATTCAATTATCGTTGCGCCTGTAGTGTTATTCCTGGGAAAGATCTCTCATAAGTTCTGTACCTTTATCTTTTTCTCATACTTTGGGATTTAAATAGATCATCCAATTTTTGTTGATCTATTCTCAATGATGTTGGGTCTCATTTTTATATTGAGTTTCTAGGTCTTTTACACCTTTGTTCTCATTGCCGGCTGCCTTTGTGAGTTTCACATTTTAAGAAAAGGATGTTGGTTTCATCCCGATTAGACAAATTTCTTGACCTTGAATTTCTTGATTTATTTAATTTGTTGATATAAATTGAATTTCTAAAACATTCTTTTAGTATATTTATTAAAACACCAATTCTAGTGAATTAAGAGATTTTAAATTATTTTTGCATAGAACTTGGAAAAACACCCAATTCTATTAGATTGGGATTTCTTTATGGAAATTGGATGATTTAAATTGATGGAAATGATTTCAATTAAATTAATTAATTTAATTTTGGATATGAATTGTGAAAATTTATGGAATTCGGTTTTAATGGATTTTAAATAGGTGAAAATGGATTAAAAATGTCTAGATAGAAACCTAGTGGGTTTATCTTTTTTAAGAGGCATGTTTTTTTTATTAAAACCCAATTTTGATTTTTAAATGGAAATATGTCATTTGAAATGGGAGGAATGAGATTCAATCGTATTTGAAACAATCTTAAAACACATTTAGCATAATTTATTGTGTAATATCACCTGCAAGACTTTGGTAGTTTTTGAGATATTTAGACACAATCTACACTATTACAATGTTCAAAAACACACATGCAGTGGGTTACATCCCACATGAGATGGTGATGTGTTTCCTTTAGCTAGTGTTAGGGGGACATGTGTATAAACATATTTCTTAGATCTCTTATAGAGTATGGAGTCCTATAATTATAAATACTATCATAACTATTTGGAAGATGACCATGTTTATTTCTTGTTTTATATTTGAGATATAAATGCATGAAAATGGTGTTTGAACTAATTTACAAGCCTTTTGAATTTATATAAACTGTTTTATATAAATTTTTTATTTTTTCCCTTATTTTAGAAATATTCCATCACTTGTAAAGACATTTTTTAAATTATTTTTCCATTATTTGAATTGTATATCATGATTTTATTAAATATGACATAAAATTAAAAACTATTTCATTTAAAAATTAAAATCATTACTTTGGCTAATCATATGATGGTATTTTTTATGGAATCATTAGTGAGACCCTGATATGTTTTTTAGTTAACACCATACACTTTTTCCTTTGGGATTTTGTAAACTTTCTCCTTACAGGTTCGAGAAAGGGAAAAGGATCTCTAAGATGTGGATCCAGTTGTTGAACTTTAGAATGGTGAGTGGTGTCCTTTGGGAAAAATAATGTTTTCATATTTTGGTACATGGGTTATATTACTTTGGGATTTTATACCTTTTTTATTATAGTACATTACTTAAACCGGAGCTCCCTTTGTTTTTCATACTTTCTTGTTTCTTTTTCTTATGATATGTTCTATGGAAAATTTGTTCCCACATTCATGTTGTATGATGCCAGGTGCTATTTACCAACTAGTGGGGATTGTGAAAACCTTTAGGGCTATGTCAGTTCCATCTCAGTTACTAGGTTACTATATTACCTAGTCTGGTTCATCACAAAATGGTGTCATATCTCGGTTATTGATCTTTTTCTTAAAAGTCAGTGTGCAATTGAAATATTGTTCGTACATAGGAGGTATTTGCGATAGAGTTCCTGACTAGATGTCACTATAATGAACCTTACAAATCCATGGTTTATTAGGGAAATAAGTCTTTAGGATTAATTCTAGTATTTTCCCTATTATGATTTGGATGAGTGAAATCCAAATCTCATGGTTTCATCTGTTAGAAATAATTCTCCCTTGTTTCTAAGTTTATGTGTTAGTCTAGTGTCTTCCTTTTTGTATGTTGATGTTGTGTCGCATCATTCCTCTGAGAAGTCATAAAAAATAGATCCAGGAGGAAGATGTTGTTGAACCACAACAAGAAAATCCTCTAGTGGACCCAAATATATTTTTGGTGATTGTTCACAATATCTATTCTTTGGGAAAGACAACTCCTCTAGCTCGAATTCAAACCCAAACTATGGATCCTTTGGGGGATGTAATAAAAAATCTTTATCAATATTTCATTCACAGAAGATCCCATTTTTTCAATGGATCCACTGATCCACAACATGATGAGGAATGGCCGGAAAAGATAGAATTTTTGTTTGAGTTTTTGGATACAAAAGATGAGATCAAGGTGAAGTGTTCCACCTTAGTGCTGGATGTACCAAGTAAGAGATAGTGGGACAAGATGATGATAATGAAGAAACCTGAGGGCTTGGAGTGGAAGGATTTCAAGGTTATTTTCATCAACTAGTTCTATCTAGATTCAATGGTGTTGGCTATGGATGTGGAGTTTTTTAAGCTTGAGGATGCCGATAGAACCTTGACTGAGTATTCAAATCGGTTTGATGAGTTGGTGTAGTTTTCACCTCAGATTTTATCTAATGAAAGAATGAAGGATCTACAGTTCGAGTTAGTACTCTAATTAGATATTCATTCTTATGTTTTATTACTAAATCCACCAACTTAAGATGATTTTCCTAATAGGGAAATGATGGTTTAGATGGATCTGGATAGAAATCTAGGGTTATGAGGAGTTTCTTTCTCTCTCATTTCCAGTTTTAGTTCCGTGAAGGGAAAATAGAAGCGTGATAATTCTTGAGGTAGTTCTTGATGGTAGGGTCTTTCCAAACCTCCTATAATTCTATGAGGAAGTAATTTTTATTTCTACCAGTGTGGTAAGTTAGGAAATTATAAGAGGGTTTTCACAGAGGAACCCAAGACTGTAGCTCATATAGACATTCATGACACTTATTAAGATTATACTATAAATATTCAACTATGTGTAGTGAAAAAAGATCATCAGCTCCTCCTAAAATTATGGGTAAATTAGATGCTTCATGTATAAAAGGTTTCCAATCACATGCATCCTGAATGAAGCTACTTCACATAGTAGAAGAGTCTCCAGAGGAAGTAGACATGGGTCGAGTGACTATGAGAGGTACCATTACTATAGAATTTTCATTAGTGACTACTCTATTTGATATTAGTTCTTATCATATAATTATTTAAATCAGCATTGTTGGTTTTATTAATCTTACTATAGTGATTTTATCATATAAAATGGATCTTACTACACCCATAGTTATAAAGAGAGAGTGGGGTCTCCATAGTCCAACCTGTGTCTTATCTCTATCATATTTCGATCTATCATTGTGTTTTATGGTTCTCGACATAAAACCTCTTGACATAATATTCAGGATAGATTTTTTCATTGACAATAAGTCCTAGTTTGATTGTTATCTTCAACGAGTCTACTATATAAAACCCAGTGGTGTGTATCTTATTATCAATGAGATAGGGACTCAAGGTTTAAGAAGATCTATACCTTCTTATCTAGATTTTAGGAAATTAATATCAGTGTTTTCTTTTGATCTAGTGTGAGAATCATTGAGCGGTGATCTCCCTCATGTTTTAATTGAGTTTCTTGACGTGTTTTCTTCTGATTTATCTTGTATTCCACTAGTATGAGAATATTAGTTTTCCATTGAAATAATTCATGATACTCAACCAGTTTCTATTCCCTCTTACCACATGTCAATAGAGGAACTGAAATATCCAATATCCCAGTTGGACGGTATTCTTGAGAAGGAATTTATACGCCCAAGTGTATCACCTTGGGTGGTACTAGTTCTCTTCACTAAGAAGGCTGATGGTTCTCTTCTCTTTTTTTTAAATTACCAGAAGATACATCAAGTGTTAGTAAAGGAAAATCGTCCATTTCCATGGATTGATGATCTGTTTGATAAGTTGAAAGGATAAAAGTGATTTTCAATGACCGACCTTCGATCCTACTACCATTAGTTGAGAAAGTGTTTATCTAATCCACCCCATTTTTTGATCTAGAGTGATATTGATATTGAACCTGACTTATCTTTGACTGAGCATCCAGTCAAAATAGTAGATTCTAAGGCCAAGGTACTTAATGGGAGGACGATACCTTTTGTTCTCAAGAAATGGTATCATGGTTCTGATAATCATGAGATGTGATAATGCGAGGCATCAATGAGAGATAAGTGGTATCATCTTTTTATCATGGAAACTTCTTTATAGGATTTCCAGGGATAGAATGTTTTTATAGTTGGGAGGTTTTAACATCCCGTTATCTACATGAAAGATATGTCTTTAACTATGTTATGGTTTTTCATTTTATTTGACTATGTTGGGTTGATAATGAATGAGTAGGATACTGATAATGGTGAATTTAGATATTATTTAGTCTCTCAATTTTAACCAACTTTTTCTGTAGTCTGTAGGAGGGATACATGCCATGTAACTAGATTACATGACATGTAAGGATTTATTGAGTCATGATGTGAAAACCTTCACACACTGAAGGTTACCCTTCATGACTAGCCTTTACAAATCATGAGTAATTTAATATATTTTTTTTTAATTCGAGGTGACATATTTTTTAGTGATTTTGAATATTAACTTTTTGGGAGCATTAAATTGTATAACACATCATGAAATACCCGAGCTGCATTTTATTTAATGGGAAACACGAGTGATATATTTTCTTTCCTCTGATCCAGTTTCAACTCCCTCGACCCAAAGCATTTCCCAATAAATCTTTAATCCATCAAACCCTTCTGTATCCATTTGTTAGTCATTCAATAATAATTGCGCCTGTGATGTTATTTCTGGGTAAGCCTTATCATACATTCTTCACCTTTATCTTTTTTTACTCCTTTGGGATTTCAATAAATCATCCTGAAATTTATGGATCTATGATCCACGATGTTGGATATCATTTATAGGTTGATTTTAGAGTTATTATACACCTTCATTCTGATTGACAGGTGCCATTGTGAGTGTTACATTTCAGGAAAATGTAGGTGATTTTTTCCCGATTATCTGAATATGTTAACCTTGAATTTCTTAATGTATTTAAATGTTTTATTTTAATTGAATTGATCAAATGTTCTTTCAATTGATTTATTAAAAACCCAATTCTAGTGAATTGAGATATTTGAAATGGTTTTGGCATGGAACATCTGAAAACCCATCAATTCCATTGGGTCAGGGTTTGTTAATGGAAATCAGTTGATTTAAATTGATGGAAACGATTTCAATTAAATTGTTGAGTTTAATTGAGGACATGAATTGTGAAAATTGATGGAATTGGTTTTTAATGGAATTCATACTTGTAAAAATGGATTTAATTTTTTTTGATAGAAACCTAGTAGGTTTATCTTGTTAAAGAGGCATATTTTTGATTAAAACCCAATTTTTTGTTTTTAAATAGAATGTTGGTTTTTAAAATGGGAGGAATGATATTTATTTTTAATTTAAGATGTATTAAAATAAATTTCCCGTCATATATTATATATGATAACATGAAATCCTTAGGTAGTTGGTGAGTAATTTGGACACACTCTATACTATTATAATGTTCTAAAACATACATGTGGTGGGTTATACCCCTAATGGGATGGCGATGAGTTAACTTCGGCCAGTGTTAGTTGTATGTGTGTATACACATCTAAGATCACTTAGTGAGTGATGAGTACTATAAATCTAAATAATATCATTCCTACATGGAAGATGACCAAATTTTTCACTTGTTTTATATTTGAGATATAAATGTATTCCAATGTTGTTTGAACATATTAACAAGACATATGGATTTATGTAAAGTGTTTTATATAAATGTTTTATTTGATCCATTGTTTTAGAAATATACCATCACTTGTAAATCCTTTGATTAAATTATTATTCCATAATTTAAATTACATAACATTATTTTATTAAATATTATTTGAAATGAAAAATCCTTTCATTATAAAAATGAAAAAAATTTATTTGGTTAATAATTTTTTGGAATATGTTATGTAATCCTTGGTGAGACCCTAGAGGTCTTTTTATCTCACACACTACTTTTACCTTTACGTGCATTTAGACTTTCTCCTTCTAGGGTTGAACATGGGGAAATGATCTCTATGAGGTGTATCCAACTGTTGAGATTTGGACTTGGTGAGTTGTGTCCATGGGGAATTGGGTTGTTTTCCAATATTTTTAATTTGGTTATGGTACTTTAGTATTTTATTCCTTTTTTTATTCTAGTACATTACTCCAAGTTTATATTTCATTGTAATTCATGCTATTTTGTTTCTTTTACTTCCACTATGTTTTTTCAGAAAATTTATTTTCACTTTCATGTTGTATGATTCTAGGTACTAGTGGCCAGCCCTTGGGGATTAGGAACACCCTTCTGGATATATTTGGGGTGGCTCGGTTACTGGGTTACTAAGTTACCCAAGCTAGTTCGTGACATGGACAATGTTCATTTAGAGTTCAAACAAAGGAGACCATGGAGGAAAGATGATTTATTTTCACATATGAAAATAATATAGTAAGAACACCCAAATTAATGTCTTAGAGGAATGGAAAGTTGTTTTAGGTGTTGAAAATAAGGCCACAATGAAATTAATTTCCAATAAAAAAGGAAATTTTCAATTAACAAAATTGATGGGAATATTGGCCTAACTAAATATAATCATCCTTTGAATATTTTAAATCGGTAATATACTGTCATTATGAAAATTTATTTCATAAGGGGAAATCACATAAAGATAATTAGTAAGGTTATATGATTAATGGTTTTTCTATTAATGATGAATTGATTGAAAATAAAATATAAAAGGAATGAGGTATTAAGGAATAAGGTGATAAATCCTTGTTAATGGTTTGATAAGGAACTATGATTATTGAAATATTTATCTTTTAGAATTGAATAATTTTGAAAAATATATGGATTATTTAGTATAAGATTTTTCATTACAGATTTAATAGAATATGTTGAATAATGTTGATGAACAAGAAAATTTATTTAATAAAATGTAATATTTTATGGAAAATACATGATTAAGGGAAAGATAACCCTTAATATGTTTCTAATGTTGATATAATAATGTTGGGATAAAGTGGTGATTGATAAGGATAATGTAAATTGGACAGTACTATTTACCTTGGAACTAATTATTGTTTTGTTAACAAAGTGGTTTATATGATCATTGATTGAATTTAAGACATTTCTAGATTTAAGGACTATGTATAGTAATCTATGTTTTATATAATTAGTGAACAATACCATATGTTCTCAATATGGTTTTATGGTATTTTATGTTATTACCATGTTTTGAGAGAATACATGATAAAGGTATTTACATTTTTTCTATGTGAAGATTAAGAGCTACTTTTTATTGTTTGAGGGATTAATGATAATTTCATTTTTGAAATTTAGTGGCCTTTTTTATAATATTTTTCATTCTAATATTCTTGAAGGTTCATAAGGTTAACCATTTATGGAATGGTATAAGTTTAACTTTGGACAAGGATTTCAAGATTAATGTATTAATTCACCATTTGAAGATTTACGAAAATTGGACAACCTATGATAACCATTTTTTGTGATAAAAACTAAAAATATATGGAACAAATTATCATTATATTTATGGATCTTATGATTCTCTAGTGCTTCAAGAATAAGAAAATTGACTTAATATATTTAAGTAAGAGATGAAGTGGAAAATGATCAAGGCACAATCAATGGGTGAGATTATGCTTATGAAATGTAATAAAATAAAGTAACTAAATCTTTTTGAGAAAATTCATCAAAATTTGGAAAAGGATCTTGAAATAAAATTTTGTGTTGTCATAACCATTTTTGATGATATCAATGACCTTTTTCACATATCTCTAGTTTATTATTTTGTGGTCGTTAAATTTATATTGATCACCCCATTTAATGTGATCAATGATATCTATAAAATTCATTAGTTATTTACACTTTTCTTCAATGTATAAAAATCCACTTCCTATTTATATTCTCATATATTGAAACATAGTTATGAGTTACTTTAGGTAACCATTATATTTCTAAAAATCCCTTTTTAAGGAAAGTTTTAAATATAAATTTATACGATGTGGGTTTTAATTAATGAACTTTAACATTTTAAACCATTATTGAACAAGTTTATCGTTAGGGGAAACATTTAATTTAAGGGGGTATAATGTAACACCACAAAAAATGTGAAATATATATATTTAAATTAATTTTATATTTTCAATATCTTATATTATAGTTAACACTGATTTTAGATTTCATTACATGAAATATCTAGTTTATCATTAATTAAACACAAAATAGAGTTTCTTAACATTACTCACAACACTTATTTTGTCTTTTGTTACACATAACCCCATTATTATATTTCATTACTCGCAACATTGAGTTTAAATGAAAGGTGACATATTATTAAACTATTATTACTTAATATGATAGTTATCACCTAACCATTAGAATGGTGGGTATAAATTAGATTAAGTAAACCATGAAAATATATACTTTACATATGTATATAAAATGAATTATTTTTTACCAATTAATCATAAAAAAATAAAAACTATTTGAAAATAATGGAATTATTTTTCTGGAAAACTATTTTTATACAAGGAAACACGTTTTAAATTAATCAATTAATCAAAATTTTTTAATGAAAAATTTTAGTGAAATTTATTTATTATTTATTCCATGTAATTTTTAAGATTAATATTATGTTTTTTCTAGTCAATATATAAGAATAAATCCAATTTTATGCCTCAAAAAATTGTATTTTTCTATAATTCAGTTTTTTCACTTTTTGCGAACTTAATTCAAAATTACTTTTTGACACATTTAGAAAAAATATATTAAAATATAAAGTAAATTTTTGAAATAATTATGCAAAAAATATTTTAGGATGAATTTTTTGTAATTTTCTAAAAAGATTAACGTTTTGATGAAAGTTGAAAAATACTAAATTTCAATTGAAAACAACATTTTTGTTTAAATTATTTATAAAAATAAATTAAAATATAAATTTTTTTAAAATTATAATTTGATAAATTATATATATATATACATATATTAATCCAATTTAAGTCATTTGAAACAATTTTATATTGAAATCAGATATAAAAACATAGAAAACTTTAAACCATTTTCTCTTTGAATACCAACATTATTCTTATCACGTCTTCAAGATTAATTTAAATACAAATTCTTAACTTATGTAAATTTAATTTTTATAAATGGATTAAATATTTATGATAATAATTATTTATATTATCTAACAATTTAAAATTAATTTTTGAATAAAATTAATAGTGAAAATAGTAAAAATTAATTCCATAGTTAAGGTAAAAATGGTTTACCAGGTGTTAAACTGAAAAGATAAGGCTTCAAAGAACCTAATTTTTTTATAAAAACTATTTTGTGGAAATATTTAGAACCTAAAATGTTTCATTATTGATAATATTCTATTTTTACCCTTTTTTATGTTTAAAACGTGGGGAAACCTTTTTATTTCCAAACATTACAAGTGTTCCAATCACCACAATTATAAAAGGCCACTCATCCCCTCTTTTCTCCACACCTTAAAAATATTTTGTTTCATATAATAACCACAAAAATTAATTCCAATCATTCCTCATATGATCCTATAATCCTTAGTTTCATTCATAAATCCATCCTAGGATATATTTTTGTATAATCATAAGAAGGTTACCCAAAGAAGATGTAATGTTCTTCAACAAGAATTTTTATTTTATTTCATTCTACACACCATCAAACTCGTATTTAACAATGATTATATATAATAAAGTAGTATATTACATATAATTTTATGTTTTTATGTTAATTTAATTACCTAAAACTATTCCCACTTCCAAAAAATAGGTTAAGAAATCATTATTCGTGTGTACAGTGCACTACCAACTCGCGAACCGATGTCATTCATTTTTCCATTACCAAATCTCACAGTTGGGTATGATAATGTTATATAATGTATATATAAATATATGATATTTATACCATAATTATAGAAATAATATATTATATAATATATATTGTTTTTTACTTTCTAATCCATAGGGGATACGATCACATCATTTTTGTGTACGGCAGACTACCGCCTTGCGAAGTGATGTGATTCATTTTACACGATAGATTTAGAAGGAATATAATAAAAATAAATATATGTGATATAGTAACATGATAATTATATTAATTAAATATTTATAATTTTTAAAATATAATATATCTTTTTTTCACACATTTTAACTCATCGAAAGATGATTACATTGCTTGGGTACATATGGACTTCCACCTTCACAAAGCAACATGACTCTATATTTTCATCACCACACTATATGGATGATATGAATTATCATATTTAAGAAAATAATAAAATATTATTATCATCATATAAATATTAATAATTATTTATCTTTTTTTCACAACGATCATTGAAAAATATAAATGTTACTCGTGTGTACATACGACCTACCATCTCCATGGTCGTAACAAACTACATTTCTATAATCTTTATTTTATGATTTTTATTGAAAGTTTACTTTATGTATAAATATTATAATTATTTAATAATTTTTATTCTATATATGATGGAACCGTGATCAAAGTAAGAGGACTGAAAAGAATAAGAACATATATAAAAAACCGGTCATTACCTAAAATGTGACTTTAACATGGAATTGTTAATAAAATAGTTATAAAAGGACAAAATAAATTCATATTTGGTATTAAATATATAATTATGGTTCTGTAATATATTTATATTAAGATTATATTTATTATAATTTTTTTTGAACAAGTACGAATGAATTCATGACTTAAGGTAAGAGATTCCAGTCTCTCTTTTATTTCTGAGAGACATATACAACCTCACCACTTGTTTGTTTTTTTTGGTGTCTATAATGACACTTTTACATTTTAAATCATTAATATCCAGTTTTTCATGAAGTTTACATTTTCATTTAATGTTATTTTATATTGGGGCTTATTAATCAAAAAATTACTAAAGCGGTAAGGGATATCCATCTCACTTTTTTACATCCATCAGACACATTCCACATTCATCGCCTATTTATTTTATATGGTGTGTATAATAGTGATGAATTTATTTTATGATCATTATAATGAAATTAATTTTGATTTATGTATCCATTTTACTACTTCTCTTACAAGACGTTCACAGTTTAAAATTTACCAAAGCGGTAATGGATTTTTGTCTGGATTTTCTTTTTTTGACATATGTTATATTATTCAGCTATCTTCTTCTATAAGGTTCATATACAACCCCATTGACATGTATTACCATGAATATATTTATTTTTATAATTCTATATATTCTAATTAATTTTATAATTTTATGATTCTTATAATTCAATGTTACCAAAGTTGTTATGGTTTTATGATACAATCTCATCATTTATCAGGATTATTTAAAATTGTTCTTCCAATGGTAAAAATTATGGTCTATCTTCTAACAAACTCATGAATTTTATTATAATATAGTCATGTTGTGAGAAAAAATGTTTTCCTTGATTTTTCCCTCCTTATGTACTTAATATTTCCAAAATAAGATTCTTAACAAAAATCATATTTTCGATTGAAAAACATTTTTTCTTTCAAAACCTTGTTTTGTAAAAATTATTTAAAAAATGTTTTTAAAATTATTAAAATTGTTTATTGAAGAAATGTTTTCCAATGTTTTATTTTTTAATTTTTTTGAAAGGAATATTTTGGTAGTGTCCAA
The DNA here is from genome assembly GCA_963277665.1 of Viscum album. Lineage (NCBI taxonomy): Eukaryota > Viridiplantae > Streptophyta > Magnoliopsida > Santalales > Viscaceae > Viscum > Viscum album. The sequence goes on along the minus strand of OY728130.1, from coordinate 476,975,660 downwards.
AAAATGGTCATTTAGATTTTGTTAAAAATGTGAAATAAATATTTTTTTAAATGTATAAAACATGAATGGAATTTCATATTGTTATTTAAATTATTTTCTATGAAGATTCCATTATATTTTTTCAATATTATTTTAAAAGAAAAATATTTTATATTTTTTTTATGTGTTAAATTTTTTTCAAAGAGAAAATGATATCTTCCCTAATAAATGTTTTAAATGATTTTAAAATATTACATTATATGTTTTCAGTGTTAATTTCAATGAAAAGTATCTTGAAAACGTTTTATGTATTCAAAAGTGATTTTAAAATAGTGGTTGTTTTCATTTTTAAATGTTCTATGTGATCTTTCAAAATCATTTTCTATATAATATAACATCCTTTGACAATAATTATTCTTTAATAGGGATATTATCAAAGGATTCCATCCTTATAATTATTTTGGACGGTTTATAATGAAAATATGTTTATAAAACACTTTTCTATTACATGGTTTATACCATGAAAAAATTATTATGAAACCCAATTTTTTCAATGGGTTATGATTTTATTAAATGATGAAATGATTATGAAACAAATTTATTTTACACTTGTTATATTATTATGAAATAATTTTGAAACCTATTTTTATTTCACAGGTTATGATATGATAAATGTCTTATGATATTTTGACACACACTTTTATGATTTTCATTATATGTTATCTGTTATTTTATAATCAAATATAATGATTATGTAATAACCGAGATGGTTGAGATATATATCCCCCTCTAATGCATTGTGTAGTAATTAATTTTATATAAACTCAAAGGGTACACTGGAGGTCATCCCAAGACCAGAACAAAATATTATATTATAGGTTATCCAAAGCCCAAAGAATAGGGTAACATGAGGTTATCCCATGCCCAAAATAAGAGGGTACATTAGAGGTAATACCAAGCCAAAAATAAGAGGGTACATTGGTGATTTTCTCATTTTTGGAACAAGAGGGCACACAGGAGGTTATCCCAAACTCGAATAAGGTACATGAGTGATTAGCCCAATACAAACATGTTATTAATGTCTTTGTATATATTCATGAAATAAAATATTATATTTTTTTTTGTATTCCAAAACTCAATGTCTTATGCTACTATTATGCTCACATGGTTCCGGTTCTTTGATTCCTTTATGATTCATGTCTTATGAACTAACAATCTCCAAGATATGACTCAAGATTATGATCTCTGATATGAAGGGTATAGTTTTCAAATTTTATGATCATGTTATCATACCCTTATACTCATGTTATTCTTTTTCATCTCCCTTGATTAACCTTAATTAGAATCCACGCTCACCCTTTCTTAAGTTTACTTTCCCTATGTTATATAGAAGGTTTTTTAAGTTGAAGTACTAGACATTGATGATATTTAGGAGAGACAATTAAGATATTTCAGGAAATAAGAAGATTATGTTCCATGTTTCCAAAGGCACTAAACTATTATACTATTCAATCATGTGTTTTTTTAATGGAATGAATATTCATTTAAAAATATGTAATATCAATTTATGAGAATATTGGGTCTCTATACACCCAAAGGAAATAAATGTGGAACCTTGAGTCTCTTTCCATTCCATAATTCAAGTTTAACATAGATTTATGCCCTAGTTGCCACTCAGTTTAGTGTGTATGATTCTATCTATAATGAATATCCCCAAAATTATAATGTACAATTTTCATGACTCATCATTTATATCACAATTTCTATCAAGGGGAGGTTACTCCTTTCACCTAAACCATTATACATTGGTGTATAAATTGGAGTGAGTTGGGATAGAATCATAAAATCTTATAAATAATTAATTAATACTTGGTTTGGATATTAACCACCTTGGTCTTAATAATTTTTTATTATTTTCTTGACAAATTTATTCTCAAAATCATTTTTCATTCCTTTAATTTCATGATGTAATATGAATTATACCTTAGGAGAAAAACATATACACATCGACTACCTTTATAAGTAAAATATACGAATTATGAGAACCCACCCCTATATTCAACTGAAAAAGGTCCACACACATTATTATAAATAAAATTTAGAATCTATTCTGCCCTTTTACCTTTTAAATTGAATGGATCTTTGGTTATTTTTACTTGAAAAACATTTATGAAATATTCCAAGTGGTTTTATTTCAAAATAATCAAAAAATTAATCTTGATATGATTTAGTCATGAGCTTTTCCTTTACATGACCTAAGTGGTGATGCTATATTTGGGTGTGATAATATTCATGTGAACAATATTCATTAACAATTTAAATTACATTGTTTTTCTAATATAATACATAATGATTGTTATTTAAATATGATTTATAATAACAAATATTTTCTTTAGAAAAAGAAATATTTATTTCCAAATTTGAAAACAAAACCATAAGTATCAATTTGGGACACAAAAATATTGTTTTGGTAACTAAGGGAACATAATAAAAATATTTAAAAACCAATATCATTCTATTTGTAAATGTGAGGTGGTAGTGTACAATTACTACTATAAAAAGATTGAATAAGTTAATAGCTTGTGGATCCACCTCACATAATGTGACTCTTCTAAATCTTTTGGGTACCTATAATTGGATATAAATGGGAGGAAAAAAAGTTATATATAATACCCAATTTTCATAAATAAATATATTTCAATGAATAAAAAATTTACATGAAGCATCCCATTTCTTTTTTTATTGTTAAAATTATTCTTCAAAAATTTTTTATTTTCATAATAAAAATAAACAACATCATTCTCCCTTTTGTTCCCCTTGATACTCCTTTTATTGGAAGGTTCTTGCGAAGAATATTTACACTTGGACTTATTATTGGAGCCCTTCTACTAATATTTCCCCATATTCACCATGATGAAAAAAAATATTTTCTTATTGATCCCTTAACATAAGTAGCCGAGATCTGGTGGTTACTACATTACATAAACACATGATACAAGGGATCACATCACGATAGATAACACAGTTCGGTAGTATTGGGTGACTAAGTACATACATGTTTATCATATTACCAAGTAAAATATAATAAAAAACACAATAATGTTTTTTAAAAAATTATTATTCTTTTTAGTACATCCATTAATTCAGCCAAAGATCCCTTTTTAGTACCCATGGGAATAGAAAATAAATACAAGGTGGGCTCAGATGCCCAGTAAGGGGTAGCGTGTAATAGAATATATAAAGGATACAAATGGAATCCACAATATGTAAGAGTTAATTATCAATGAATATGCTATATAATCAATAAATTGATCATTAAATAAATTATATATAATAAGGACATGTAAATAATCACATGTGTAACAATAACATAATTCATGGAGATGAAATACATAATATTAGACATCATTATATTACCTTTAAGAACTTATTATAATACATTATAATTTCCATAAATTCAACAGCTAAAATGTAATTATTTTCTTCATGGTAATTGCTAAGAAATAATTCTTTCCATCTAGTCCCCAAATAAGATATCATTCTTTCTATCAAGGATATAACTAAGAGATAATTATTTCCAGCATGGCCATAACTAAGAGATCATTTATTCCATAAATTATGAAACCAATAGATCATTCTTTCCATCATGGATACAATAATGAGATCATTATTTAAATTAAGGCTACAACCAATTTATCATTCATTCCATTAAGTCAACAATGGAGATATCATTCTTAAATTGGGTAAGGATATATAAATTACCCAAACCATTTGTATCATGAGACCAACCAATGAATTAAGGGGATATATAATTCAAGGCCCCATACATCACTTCATTATTTCTAACGAATTCACCATATAAAAGATATGAATTAAAATATAATACATAATAAATTATCGCGAGTTATCCATAGACATCCATATTGGAATAACAATGTATAAGATGTCAATACCTTCTCGAATCAATAAATTGAATAATATGATTATGATCCAACCATATAAATGTGGTGTACGATATTATTAAAGTATATCCCCCATGGGAAATAAAATAGTATAATTAAAACTTACTTAAAACATAATCATCATAAGATATCCAATAAGAGGGCAGATAGTATTTTAAAAAAATATCCCAGGTTTAACATAATAAATGTCAAAGGATGATTTAATAGATAAAAAAACAACATTTTTAGATTATTGAATAAACCAAATTGAAAAAAAGAAGAAATATCCAATATTTAAATTCTTGAGAACTCATTAAAATGGTTTCTTTTAAATGAAATATTTTTATCTTGATAATTGTTTTTATAAAATATCCTTTAAAACTAAAGAAGATTTTAAAATAAAATAAAATAAAAATAATTAATTTTTTAAAAAAATTATTTTTAAATATATAAAATCATTGAAGTATTTATTCTTTAAAAAAATGAATTTAAAATGCCTTTTAAAATCAACAATTTCATTTTAAATTAAATCTTTTACATTTCAAAAATATAAAAATATGTCATTTTATTTTCAAAATCATTAGTAATTAAAATAATTTAAAAAAAAAATTAAAACATAAAAAAGAATGATTTGTAAATAAGAATGGTTATAACAATGAAATAATGTGTTTATATATAAAACATTATGAATGGATAATTTTTTCAAAATATAATGTGTTAAAATATTAAAAACTTATTTTAAAATAGTTTTAAAGAAAGTAAATATGAATTAAAAACTAAGTCACAAACCACTTTTAAAAATCACATTATAGAACATGGATAAAATTGGAGTGAACTGTAAAATATTTTCTAGAAAAGTCTTTTACCATATTCAAAAAAGAAAAAGTTATAGGTCACATTAAAAATTCACATTAAAAAAGGTGGATTGAAAACATTTACTTTTAAAATTAATATTCAATAATTGATCCTTTAAAAATTCATAAAATATTTGTAATTAAAAGTTTTAGTGTAAGATATAATATATATCTATTAAAACAAACACCTTTTACAATATATTTAAAATAATTTTATTGAAACAAAAACAATAAATAGAAAGTAAATATTTATTTTTTAAATGGGTTAAAATACATATGAAAATCAAATGAGATAATACATATTTGGGTCTCAAAATATGAGAGTAAACAATTTATATAATTTAATAATATGGACCTTAAGGAAAATCCTCAATTAATTTGGATTCATATTATCCTCAAAAATATTATATTTAAATGGGAAATAAAATCCATTAATAAAAAATAATTTAGGTAATAATAAATCAAAAACGTTTTCGTGAGAAATAATTTTAAATATATAGAAATTATTTTGGAATTAAAAAATAATTCAATCATAAGGTAGAAATTATCCAACATATGATTATAAATTTCAAGAATAATGATCGTAACTCAATGAGTAGAAATCGAGATAGAAAAACACATATGAATTTAGTAACGCTTGGAACATAATTCCTTAAAAAAGATAAAATGTAATGTATTTTAAAATCCATTTAATTTCAAGAAATTATGAAAAAAATATATACATGTATGTATATTCACCTCACAAATATAATATGAGTGCTCAATTTGGAATATTTTTCAAGGAAATAAAAGCGAGATGGAAAACCCTTAACTTTAGTTCTCAACAATCAAAAAAGCTCTTTAACCAACTATATAATAAACATAATCATACTAATAACTTATTTCACAACCTTATTCATCGATATTTCACAATAAAATATTTAATTATAACACACTATTATACCTTTATTAGTTATATATATTTTATTTTTATCCTCACATGTTTATAATTTCAATTGTTTCACACATGTTCTGTAATAGTGATTTTAAACCCCCTTCCAGAAATAAAAGTTCCTCATTCCGAGATTATAAAATTTATTTTAATAGATTACTTGTAATTATTTATAATTATTTATAATGATATAATGTAATTTTAGTATAATGTTTTTCACTTTTCATGAATATGAAATCAATTACGAGTTTTTTTCTGGTAATTTATTTATATCAATGAATTACTTTATAATGATTTCTAATTTTTTTGGAATATTTATAGAATCATATTTTTGAAATATATTAGTCCTTAATATCATATAAATTGATTAAATATATTTTTATAATCAACCATGTAATTTGATTATGAATAACAAAACATGTCTTTCATAGAGGTGATAGTTGGAATTTATACATGGGCAACATTTTCATTCTCCATAGAATGAAGATAATGCACAAATTGAATTATATTTGAATAACCCTAATCATATAATAAATATCATATTTATTACTTAATTAACTTATTATAGTTATGCATGAATTTAGGTTTTGAAAAATTAAATATGTCGTTCATGGAGGTGGTAACATGCACGTACACATGAACGCCATTTTATCTTTTCTAAGGAGAAGATAGGAAGGTAGATAAAGATTGTTAAAATAAATATAATAAAAAATATTAATACTAATGATAATTGTTCTATTGTTTTCAGATGGTATAATATAATTTAATGGTAACAGTAGAATACATAAATAAATAAAAATGAAAAGGAGTGATTTGAGAATTCTTAACTTACACAATGGAATAACAACTTTGAAACATCGATTAAAACTTTTAGGGGTGTTATTTTAAGGATTTCATAACCTATAGGATATCTCTAGGAGTGTTAAGGAATTATTTTTCTAGAATGTGGTCGAATAAAGGTCTTGTGGTGTGAGGAAATTTAAGGTGATCCACGTTTCCTTTTATAAATGAGGGGAGTAGCATTTTAGTAATAAGAGGTGCACTAATCAAGGAAAGTTGCTACAAAATTGTTAAATAATGGATAAGTTAAGATTTTTGGTTTTTAAAACCCTTTATCGCACACTTGGAGATTATATTTAAGTAATTAAATGAATTTTATCCTTAGTACCTTTTACCAAAATTTGATTTTACCTTAGTAAATCTTTTTTACCCATATTAACTAATTTTTAAAACTAAAAATAAATTCTGATTTACTAGGGATTTTAGGTATTATAAATCCAATTATTGAAATGATTTTATAAAATTAAATTTATAAAAGTGAAAATAATTAATTTTAAAATAATAAATATATCTGATATAAAAAAACTTTTTTAGAAAAATATTATTTAGCTTCTAAAATTTTTATCAAGAGATTCTAAATTAAAAATTACATTTAAATTTTAAACTTTTAAATATTAAATACATATTTTGTTATGAAAAATGTTTCATAAATTTTAATTCATTATTATATCCTAATGAAGTCAAAATAGTCATGGAATTTGTAAAAATGGCATTTTCACTATTTATATAAAAATCAATCTTCAAGAATAACCCCAAACATTTATAATAAGATCATGTAAATAAAATCCAAAAAATGAATATAATATTATAAAATTAATATTCTAAAGTATATAAATTTATTTTTTTAAAAAAATACAATATATATAGGAAAATAACTTTTATGGAAAGAGGGCCTTTTGATCTTTATGTGTTCTTAATATTATTTTAGAACAATTACTACTTAAATTAATGTTAATAAATTATTTCATAAATTTAAATATTTCATATAATTGTAATAATATTTCAAAATTGATCAATTTGTTTTATTATCATAAAACACACAACACTTGAAAAAAATTCTTTAAAAAACCCCATTTTAATATTAAATATTTTTAATTATTTATCATCAAATGTAAAAATTTGTAATTCATTACTATATTTTTATATAATAGATTTTTTATTTATCTATAACATGAAAAATAATTTTCATCAAATTTGTTTTGGGTTGTTTTAGTATGGTGTTTCATGTCATAAAATCTAGTCGATATATCTTTTACTAAAATTATAAATATCAAGGTGTTATATTGTATCCCCCTTAAATAAATTAAGCCCTTTAAATTTCTATATTGTACTTACTAATGAAAATAATGATAGGTATCCATATTATATTCAAGACTCAATATATTATTTCTAATGAGATATCATCCTCAATATCTTTCTTAATACCAGTAAGAAAATATATTTCTTCATAATAGGTATATCCCTAATATTTAACTTCATTCTATTAATTTTCACTCCAACTATCATTATTATGTATCTAGACCAATAATATAGAATTTACTTCCAAATAAATTTCATAATTATCCTTTCATTAATATAATAACATAGATTATTGTTTAATTTGATTTCCTTATTTTGAAAATTACATTTTCCTCTAAGTAAAGGAAACCAACCCACTTCCAAAATCACATTAAATTCATCTAATGGAATAGTAATATTTATGTAGTACATATTCTCTGAAACATCAATTTGAGATATAATTAACATACAAATATACCTTTTATATGATAATTCGATACCAAATCATTAGGATGAAGATTTTATGCTCTTTGAAATTTTAATAGTCTATACTCGACTGCCTAAAACAATACTCCAACAATACATGCACAACTATGGATTGGAGGATAAGAGTACCTTATTTATCATAATATATATTAGTAGTCATTATAGAATACAATATTCATAGTTCTATTGGTATAGGTGGTAGTTGATGCACATCATTATTGTTATCATTTGGATGAGGGAATTGACTTGTGTAGTTCCCATGTTCACCAAATTTATTACATTAAACTATTAGTGGCACCTAAGTATGAACTTCATTCATAACCATTGTGTTAAATAATCTCTTCATTTTCCCTAAGAAATTATTTTCTGTATTTCCTTTTCTTGAAACAAAACATATTCTAATTCCTTTAATACATTTTTGTGTGCTTCTTCTCACATTCTTGGAATAAAGGAAATTGAATATTCTTTCCTCCAAGTTATTTATCTAAAAAATATATGAAACTATGTCCTTCTCTTCTTTTATTTATTTATGAATTCAGCTATATTAATTTTTTTAATTAAAATTAGAATTATCTATTTTTGTATAAAAAAATATTCCTCACTTTATACTTATCTTGTTTTTTTCTCATTGGGAATATCATTGTATTTCCCACCACATCCATAGTAAACCTAGTTTCTACTTCCACCATCCATTACATAAATAAAGGAAAGTTTATGTATGGGAAAATTAAAAACTTCATAAAAAATAAATTATAAAAATTTAATAATTGATCAATAAATCTCTTGGATATATTAACTTATAAATAACTAAGTTTAAATCAATATTATACAAGGTCATTAACTATTATGTTATCTAACATAAATATATTCATATCCCTTATAATGGTTCATAAATAGATGTGAATTAATAAAATTAAATCCCATTTGAGTGTCAAACTAGTTGTTCAGTTAGGCCTCTTTATCATGAAATAGGTAAACTTCATGTTAATACCCAAATATACATTTAAGGGTTATTACCCCTACTTGTATCTTTGAAAAAGCCTATATGCACTAGTTTGCATCTATACATGGATTTCATTTCTTGGAAACTAAACAATCTCTACTGTACAAAAATTTTAGGATATTTTTCTTTAGTTAGTCTTAACCCATGATTCTTTTATAAGACTATGTTATCTTATATATTTTTTTTTCCTAAATCTAGTTCATAAGGATTCTTCTAATCACCCTCTAAAATCAAATGTGGTACCCATGGCTCAAGTAGAAGAAATCTGATGTCACTACATTTAATTGGAACATGACATAAGGTATCACATCATAATGTATCACATAGTTTAGTAATATTAAAAGGCTAGATACATGCATGTTTTTTATATTACATTGGATGATTTGAAAAATAAAATAATAAAATTATTGAAAACATTATTATTACTTTTAGTAAATCCCTGATTTCAGTCAAATATCCCTTATTATTACGCTAGGGATTGAAAAGAAACAATAGGTGAGCTCATATTCATATTATGGGGTAGCGTACAACAAAATATATCATATATAAAAATGGAATACACATTACGAAAGAGTGAATTATAAATATATGTGAAATATAATCAACAAATTAATTATTAAATATATCCATGGAGAAGATGGAATTGTAAATAACCACATGGATAAAAATAATTTAATTTTTGGTAATGCAATGTATAATAATAGATATCTTGATCTTTCCATTAATTCCATCTTATATGATATCATAATTCTCATCAAGTCTACAGACAAGAGGTCATTATTTTCATCAATCATGAATCTAAGAGATTCCATAAATGGGGGACCAGAACTGTGCCTCTCTCACAATATATCTCTAGTAGGGTAGGAAATAGATTCCCCTATTTTCCACAGGTCTATCACATAGGCTATCTCAATAACTTGGTCTATCACTTATCTTGTTTGAAGATGTATAAATCTACATCATAGTAAAATAAATTTTACCCACACATGGTCAGAGGGTAATATAGTTGTAAACTTCCTCTCTTCCAGAGGAACATCTGTCAACTCATGTATTGCCTTTAACACCACCAGGTACCTTCCCAAGGAATGAGTGAATCTTGTGAGATCCAATGAACTTGGGCTCCACTTTTTTAGGCCCCTGGGATTTTTTGATCTTTCCCCCCATTTCAATAATATTTATTAATATTGGATGGATGGATGAATCCAAGAGATAATTTATTACATTAAGGCCATATATAAGACATAATTTTTTCCACCAAGGCCACAACAAATAAATCATTATTTCCATCAGAGAAACAATAAAGATATTATTCTTTCCATCAATATCACAACCAAGAGATTATTATTTAAATCATATTTTCAACCAAGTGATCATTCTTTAATTGGGCAGACATACACTAAATACCTAAAAAAATTCCAACATGATACCAAGAAATGCTTTGAGGGGACATATAATTCTAAGTCCCATATGTCACTTCATTATTTCTAATTCATTAAACATATAAAGATACGAAGAAAAATTCATTCTATAATCAAATTTAATTAATTATCCATAAATATAAATGTTGAAATAACAACATATGATATTTCCATGCTTTAATTAGTTAATAATTGGAATAAGATGATCAGTATCCATCTTGATAAATTAGGTTTATGGTATTACTAAAGCATATCCACCATGGAAAATATATAGGTCTCATGAATAATTAATTAAAACATCAAAATTTTAATCCATCTAGAGAAATAAGTTCAATGGAACCAAAATAACATATCCCAAGTGTAACATAATGAACATCAAAGGATATTGAAATAGATGAGAAAACAGAATTTTATGGTTATCAGATAAATCAATCTGAAAAACCAGAAAAAATATACCTTTTTTAGATGCATGAGAACTCCATAAAATTTTTTATTTAAAAAAAAGTATTTATGTTTGATATAAAATTTTAAAAATTACCCATAAAAACAAAATTTTATTTTTATAAATAAAATTATGAAATAATTATTCATTCAAAAAACTTATTTGAAAAGATATAAAAAAATGGAATACCTATTTCTTAATAAAAAACCTTTAAATCCATTTTAAAATCAATAATTCCTTTTTAAAAATCAATCCTTTAATTTTAAAAAATATATCAATATTTATTTTTCTTTTCAAAATAATTACGAATTAAAATCATTCAAAAAATTTAAAACATGAAAAGGAAAATTCATAAATAAGAATTATCATAACAACAGAAGAATATATTTACATATAAAACAATCAAAAATGATACTTTTTTATTATGGTACATGTGGAAAACATTAAAACATTCCTTTCAATCTTTTTCCATGAATGTAAAAGTGAATAGAAAATTAAGAAACAATAAAATTTTAAAAATAAATTTAAATATTTTGGGGAAAATATACATGGAACCATTAAATATTTTTTTATCTTTTTCAATATATTAATAAAATACAAACTTATAAAAACCATTCAAATTTCATTTTCAAAAAGGCGAAGTGTTTTTTCTTAAGATATTTTTCTTTTAAAAATAATATTAAATAGTAGATCCTTGAAAAATACATAATTATTTTTAAAATATATATAGAGTAGAAGATAAAACATATAATTGTTAAATAAAAATAATTTTACAATATCTTTCAAATACCTTTATTGAAACCCATGACATAAATAATATGGTAAGATTTTCATTTGAAAATGAGTCAAAATAAATAAGAAACTCACAATATATAATACATATTTGGTTTATAAAATGTGAAATAAAAAAAAATTGAAAGAAATAATATGGATACAGAGGGAAATCATCTATTAAATAGAATGGGTATTATCCTCAACATTGTTATATTTTTATAAATAAATAAATCTATCGATGGAAAAGAAATGATGTAAAAATAATTTAAAAAGGAGTTCATGAGAAATAATTTCAAATCCATAAAAAGTAATGTGTAAATAAAATAAAATTTTATCATAATTTAGAATTTACCTAAATTATAATAATAAAGACCTAGATGAATGATTATAACTCAATGAATGGACATCGAGTTAGAAAAACCCTTACAGATTAAGTAACACTTTAACCAAAAGACCTAGAAAAAACAAACTTGTAACAAATTTATAAACCCCATATATTCCATAAAAATATGATAAAAAGAACCATATAGAATTCGATACGACCCAAATTTTAAAACAAGTGGTGAATATGTCATATTTCGTAGAGAAAAAAAATTTAGATGAAAAACCCTTATCTTTAGCTCCAAAATGTTATGAAATATCTTTAATCACTTTTTAAATAAACATAACTATTTTAATAAATTATTTAATAACATTAATCATATAAATAAAATGAAAAAATATTTAATTATTTCAATTTATTTCACATTTAGTATTTAATGATAATTTATTTTCATCAAAAGATGTTAATAATTTTGATTAATTCGTGCATGTTTTTAATGGAGACATAGAACCATGTTCCTTGAATAAAATTTCATCATAAAAAGATTATATGGTGTTGGATTAACCCATAAATTACTTGTTTTAATGCATTTAAATAATTTTTACTGATGTTATTAATATTTTCATAATTTATTATATACTCCCATTACTGATTTTATATGAAATATGCATAATTTGTGTTAAATATTAATGTTTAAATATTAAATATAATTTTAGAGCACTATTTGAGTTGATCCATTTTTAATTATGTTTAATGTTTTAATAAAAACTCTCACCATAATTATTCAAAATCATCGTTTCTTATTTTTTAAGGTCTCTTACTCAAATTACAACATTTAATTTGAAGGAACCTTTTTCCAAATCGTCCATTTGGAGGGTCATATGGTCCACACAAGAAGACCCAAAGAATCTATGAAGAAAATGGACGATCCATGATGATTGAGTTACAAGACTAAAAATTAATCACAAATATTATGAAACTCTAACAAATGTCCTTGATTATTCAAAGGAATTATGGATACAAATATGAATGTTCAATTGTAATAAAAAGGGGCCCAAATGATGCTTTGAAGTCCAGCCCACCATTCTGGATGGGAATTAAAATCTGGACACTATTAATGAAATCTATAATGATATAGTCATAAAATAAATATGTGGTTTTTAGTGAGAAAGATAATATATTTTTGGCCAAATTTATATAATAAACTAATTTTATTTGAGGGAATCGTCCTATTCAAAAACCCATTCACATTTCGACCTTCTGAAACGTCTCGATTGAAATGGACAGATTACAATAGTTTACTCCAACGACCTTAACTTTGGTTCTATAAGTCCAAAAGGCACACAATTTTGAGAGAAGTCGGAAAAAAATATTATATACAACTATGAAGAATAAGATATCTCTAGATTCGGCTTCCGGAATGGTAAAACTGGCGATACAAGTGGAGGTACATATTTTGAATTCAAACACTCCAACTCCTTGGGCTATAAATACACCCCTCATTTACTTCAAGAAAGGATAGAATTTAAGATGATTAGATAACATATTAGAACTACAAAATATTTTAAAAAGGATTGGGAGGACCTTCCATACACAATTTTTTACTTTATATACCCTTCCTCCTCTCTTTGATTGGTTTACTTTTGTGTTCTTCTTCATTTGTAATCTTGTAAGTGTTGTTTTTGTAATTACGTTTTAATACATTTTTCTTCTACATATTGTCTTTTAATAATCCACCCTCTATTCTGAAATATTAATTCTTTTAAAATATTTGAAATCAAGTTTAAATCCCTTTCATTCTTTCGGTTTCTCATTCAATAATTTTTTTTTAAATATCATCATCGTTCGTGTTTGTGTGTTCGATAAATGACTCTATTCTTATCCCTTTATTTTCATTATTTTTAAAATTCACAATCATAAATATAATAAACCATATTACTAATCATATTAATTTTTGAGTAAATATCTCATTGGGATGAGTCATTATTTAGAGATGTTAAGCGATTGAGATCTTTTTATCGAAGAGTATTATTTAATTTAACATTGTGTGTATTGGACTTAACATGTCATGGATTAATGACATATTTTGTTTAACATATGGATTCAATTGATTATTGGAACCATAAATACACTTATATAATCAATTACTGATTGAGATTAGATTCCTAGTTAAATTAATTCTTTAATTAAATCCTTAACACTTTATAATTCTGATCAACGTCATCTTGTGAAGTGGGTGTTAATATAATGAAATATAAACTAAGGTTCAGGGATATCAAAATCGTAACTCCCTAAAAATGAACTCACCCCAATATTTATTAAATTGATAAATCAATAAATCATTTTAATTAATGTCTACAAACACCCCCTTCCCAATAAAAATACTATCAACTAAAAACAATCGACTATTAAAAAGTATAATCACTGAGTATTCGAACCGAGTGCTGCTATACACATTAGCAGAGCATCAGATCCTTGAACGGTCGATATGTGACAATTTTCCATGCTTTAAAATGGATTTTTTAGGGGGATGGTGCAATTAGGTAGTCATTATATTCTGGTTATTGTAAAAAATATAATTAAAAAATATATAAAGAAAACACAAATAAAAACCTGCCTTCTCATAAAAATCATAAACAAAAAAAACAAAAATGAAAACCTATCTTCCTCTTTCTTACAAATATCTATATAAAATGCCATGTAATCTCCAAAAAAACCCTTATATTTTTTTGACCCTGAAATTGAGTGAACAATATTCCAACTTAGGAGGAACAAAAGAGATAATCTACTCATTCAAGAACCTATCCCTGTCCAACCAATTGAATTAGATATGGACAATCCTAGGGAACAAACACATAAATAACTAGATTCCCCTTAAATAAATTACGAACCTCTTGGTATTGAATATAAAAACATATAGGCTCACTTAGAACACAAATTGACATTGATTCATCTCCTCCCTCATTTCCACGGGCTAGCCACTAAGGATCCACATCTCCACCTTAAAGAGTTCCAAGTGGTGTGATCTACCATGAATCGTGAAGGGGTTTTTGAGGAATAAATCAAAATACAAGAATTCCCTTTATCCTTGGCTAAAAATTCCATATAATGGCACTACTACATCCCTCCTAGTTCCATATCCACATGCAATGACATGAAGAGACTCTTCTTAGATAAATTCTTTCCCTCTTCTCGTACGACTTCTATTAGAAAGGAAATAAGTGGTATCCATCAATTCCCAAATAAATCACTCCATGAGTATTGGGAGAAGTTCAAAAATCTTGTGGAAAACCTTCCACATCACAAAATACCTAACCAACTATTTATCCAATACTTCTATAAGGGGTTATTAGCTATGGAGAGAACTCTCCTTGGCGCCGCTAGTGGTGGTGATCTTGTTGATAAAACTCTTACAGATAAAAGAGATCTCATAAGCAACATGGCTGAAAACACACAAAAATTCTATACTCGATCACAAGATCAAGTAAAACAATCCCAATATATTTAATCAATAGATCTGAATAAGATGACAGAGTGGATGAGTGAACTTACAGGGCTTCTGCAACAGCTAGCTATGGCATCCAAATCCCCAACCTCATCTTCTCCCCAATCTCTGTTCCTTGGACCTACTAAGAATTCTGGAATCTGTAGCTCCCCATCCCATCCAACTGACACATGCCCACAACTTCAAGAGGATACATCTGATTCATCTAGACCAATGGATCTCAATTCAGCATATGCTCCGCAGAACCCCAATACGCAACAATCAGGTCAGTTTGTTAGAAACTTCAACCAACCCCACTCTGAGCCCTTCTCTTATAACTTCAACTAAGTCTTGTGGTATGGCAATCCCATTTATCATCCCCCTCAATTCCCTCCTCATAACCCAAACCAATTCTAATATGGTCAATGTGTTGGTAACTTATAACAACCTTACCCTATTTTCCTCAACCTCAATGGATCAATCCCCCTCTTCCTCCTCCTGGATTCCACTATCCTGGTGAGCCATCTCAATTTCCAAACAAATAAAATTGCTTTCCCAAAAACCAAAATCAAGGTAATACCAATCCAGGACAAGCCTCTTCTTATAAGAAACCACAGAAAATTTAAATGTAAGATCTTCCCCCATTCACCCACTCGATCCTAAAAAATATTGAAACACAAATTGGGAAACATTCATACGACCTATTCTAGAAACAACAATCAAAATTTTCCCAACTCATATCTCAACCATTAAACAACCCCAACTTTAATGTAAGTGAAAATACACTTAGATTGGGGAAGACAATATTTATGCCTCAAGATAAGTCCTCCAACTCCCCTTTAAATATTATCCTAGAAAATAAAAATAAAAAGAAACTTGAAAGGAATTATGAATCCATTTCCTCACTTCATTCCATTCCACTTTGGAATCCAATTCCTTTTCCTCAAGCCACTTCTATGCCAAATAAATCCTTTGAACCTGATCTTGAAATTCTTAACATGTTTAGACATGTTGAAGTCATCAGACCCCTCTTAAATTCCCTAAAATAAATCCCTAAGTATGAAAAGTTTCTTAATAAATTGTTCAACTACAAGAGGAAACTTAGGACATTCGAAAATGTTTCCACCCAGTAGTCTATTACCATAACGTGCAAAGATCCAGGGACCTTTACGGTTACATGAAAAATAGGAAGTTCCAACTTCGATGATGTAATATTAGACCTATGAAGATCAATTAATGTCATGCCCAAATCCATCTTCTCCAACCGTGGTCTAGGTCTCTTACATCTAATGGGTTTTTTCATTCAATTGTCCAATTGAAGCACTGCTAGTCCAGAGGGTATAACCGAGGATGTCCTTGTTCGTGTGAATGATCTCATATTCCATGATGATTTCTATGACCTTGAAATGGAAGGTGAGTTTAAGTATTCTAGATATCCTCTAATTCTAGGAAGACTATTCCTAATGATAGTGAGAACCAAGATTGATGTCCATTCAGGCATCTTATCCATGGAATTTAGTGACCAACTGGTCAATTTCAACATTTTCCAAGCCATGAGATACCCATATAAGGATCACTCTTCATTCTCAATCCATGCATCTGAGGACACTTTTGAGAGTCAATTGAACCCCAATCCATCATTTTCTTCATGTTCTAATGACAAAGTATCTTGTGAAATTTGAACCATGATTAACCAAATCATAAATGGTGATGTTGATATAGACCTATCATTCATAGATTCCATCAATCTAAACGATCTAGAAAACTTTCTAAAATCACACATGAACTCTAATCTCTACTGCACAACCTTGGATAACATTAATTAAAATTAATCAAAATCAATTGAAATCCCATCCTCTGTTCCTATGTTTTCTAACCCACAAGTGAAAGATGTGACTGATCTGAAACCTTTTCCTGCACACCTAAAATATGAATTCCTCTTCCATGATCACTCTTATCTTATCATTATCTCTTCTTCACTTATAGAAACTGAGGATTCCAAACTTTTTCATGTGTTAGAGTTAAACAAAAATTCCTTAGGTTGGACCCTGGGTGACATACCAGAAATCAACCCTGCCCTTTTCATGCATCACACCCATCGTAAGGAATAATCCAAACCAATTAGACAACCACAAAGAAGACTAAACCCACTCATACTGGAGGTAGTTAGGGAATATGTCACCAACCTTCTTCAAGCTGATATTATTGACCCATATTCTGATAGTGAATGAGTTATTCAAATTCAAGTTATACCTAAGAAGGGTGGGATAACTGTTGTCACAAATAAACATGGGGAGGTAGTCACAACTTGATTGAATAAAAAATGGTGTGTGTGTATCGACTATAGGAAATTGAATGTTGAAACATGAAAAGATCACTACCCTATTCTATTCATTGATCAAATTATATAATGATTAGATGAAAAGTCACACTATTGCTTTCTTTATGGATACACCAGATACTTCCAAATACCAATTGCAAATCAGGAATAAGAAAAATACTACTTTCACATCTCCTTTGGAACATATGCATATAATAGAATTCCTTTTGGCCTTTACAATGCTCCTGAAAAATTCTAGAGGTGTCTCATGTGTAACTTTTCTGAATTCATTTAACATTTTATGGAGGTCTTCATGGATGACTTTTCCATTTATGGTGAGTCATTTGAATATTTCTTTAACTCACTATCTTGTGTCCTTAAAAAGTGTGTCAAGTGAAACCTTGGGTTAAATTTTGAAAAATGTCACTTCATTGTTTCAAATGGGATTGTTCTAGAGAACATAGTTTCAGAAGATGGTATTGAAGTTGATCCTTCTACAATGGATGCGATCCAATCACTTTCGAAACCCACCTCTGTTTGAGACATTTGTTCATTCCTTAGTCATGATGGTTTCTATCGGCAATTAACTAATAACTTCAGTAAGATTTCCCTCACACTCAGTTGGTTGATCCAAAATGGTGTCACTTTACATTTCAATGAGTTTTTCAAGAGAGCCTTAATTAAACTCAAAACTGCTCTTATATATTCCCCAATAATCTAACCCCTAGACTGGTCCGTACCCTTTGAGTAGATGTGTGATGCTTCTGATAGAGTCGTTGGGATTGTTAATGGTAAAAGAAGAGAAAATTCCTAATGTCATCTATTATGCCTCGAAAACATTGGATGAAAATCAGTATCACTACACTGTGACTACAAAGGAACATTTAGTAGTGGATTTTGCCTTAGATAAATTTTGGCCCTATCTCTTAGGTTCCAAAATCATCTTCTTCACAGACTATTCTGATATTAAGTTCTTACTCAATAAAATTGATTCTAAACTAAGGATAATAGGATGAATCCTAATGATCAATGAGTTTGACCATTAAATACAAGATAGTCTTGGAAAAGAAAACCCTATGGCTGATCACCTAAGTATAATTTCTAATTCTTATTATTCATAAATCATTTATCCTGAATTCCCCACTGGGCACCTCTCATCTCTCACTCAAAAGTTACCATGGTATGCCAAAATTTTAAACTACTTGATTGCTTGTATTTTTCCATTTTTTTTTTCAAAATAACAAAAAAGAAGTTTAAAAGTGATTCAAAATTCTATTTTTTGGAAGATAATAAACTTTGGAAAACTGTGGATGACATGGTAATTTGGATATGTGTTGATAAAGTTGAACATTATTCTATCTTGTAATTCTTTCACTCACTTCCTATAGGAGGCCACCATAGACCTCAAAGGACCTCCAAAAAGGTCCTAGACTCTGGATTATTCTGACCATCAAACATCAAGAACTCAAATGACTTTTTTCAATCATGTCATACTTTCCAAAACGTTGGCACAATTTCAAAGAGAAATAAAATTCTCCAAAATCTGTTATTTTTTTGTGAGATCTTCTATGTTTGGGGAATCGATTTCATGGGACCATTCCCCCCATCCAATGGATTCTCATACATTCATATTGTGGTTGATTAAGTTTATTGGTGGGTTGAGGTCAAACAGACTAGAAGGGATGATTCTCATACTGTTAATGTGTTCCTAAAGAAACACATCTCCCAATGATTTGGCACACTATGTGCCTTGATAAGTGACTTAGGAACCCATTTTTAGTAATAAAACCATGGAATCTATTTTGACAAAGAATGGTGTTGAAAATAAAACTTGAACTTCATGTTACCAAAAAAAATGTCATGGATGAAATTTCTAATATATAAGTGAAAAGAGTACTTGGGAAAATTGTAAAACTCACCAGAAATTACTGGCCTGAAAGACTTGGTGAAGTACTTTGGGATTATCGAACTGCCTATAACAAACTATTGGGATGTCTCATTTTGGGCTAGTTTTTGGTAAATCATATCATTTACCAGTTGAAATAAAACATAAGTCTTTTTGAGCTATGAAAAGCTATAATTTTGATTTGCGAAAAATCTAGTGAATAAAGATTATTTCAATTGGCTGAACTGGAGGAGATTCAACTTGATTCTTATAAGAATTCTAATCTCTATAAAGAAAAATCCAAGGAACTCCAGGAAAATAACATCCTGAGAAAGGTATTTCATGAAGGTGAAAATGTTTTTATTTTCAAATCTTAATTTATCCTTCACCTAGGTAAGATTAATTCTCATTGGGAATGTCCTTTTGTTATTACTAATGTTTACCCGTTGGGTGCAGTGAAATTCCAAGACCCCTCTTCAAAATGGACATTAAGTGTTAATGGACATCAGTTAAAGAATCACCATGAAAGGACACACATCCCGAGAACCACCTCTACTTCCATAATATCCACAACATCCACCGACCCACCACCGGATGGAGATGGAAACCCACCAAATCCAAACTAGGGGGCACCTCTTTCCGTTTAAATCTCTCTCTATCTCTTCCTCTTTCTACCTCTTTCTTCTTCTTCCACGCTCTTTTATTTTTTACCACTTTCTTCATCAAAACCTTTCTTTTTTCCCTTTCTCTTTTTTTGGGTGTGAATTTTAAAAACACAAAAAACTAAAAAACTAAATAAATAAATGTAAAAAAATCAAAGGAGTCATATTTACTCACCTTCCAATTTTTAAATTTTGTCCAACCATTTTGGCGAGTCAAAATTCATGGTTTCATCTCAAATATTTTTTTTGTTTATTCCTAAAATTAGATAAAGAATATTTTTTCAAAACCAAAAAATTATGAATGCTCATTTTTTTATTTGGAAAATGATTTTTCCCACCTGTGAGGAACAACGTTCGATTTCATGCCAAGGCCACCTATGGTATTCTTTTCAAAATGTGTATTTATTACCCCCATTTGTGTGTATTGAGTTTTTATACATTCCATATGGCATTCCTACATTTATGTGCATTAATATGATAGAGGAATTTTCTGATCCTCATGAGAATCACAATATCCAAATATCCTCCCATTTCCCTTATATTAATTCTCTTTTTGAAATCCCCTTCGATCCTATAAAAACCTTTTCTATTATATCCATATTTAAATAGAAATACCTTATCCCACCCAATATGAACATGGATTTTCATTGCATTTTTTTTTTGAAATTTATGTGTGGGGGGATTGGATATCATTTTGGGTACCCTTTTGTTGATTTTCACCTGTTATTATATGTTTGAGTGAAAGAATGAAATTATGTGTGGGAGAGAGGTTGTCCTTCAGTGGGGTTTGGGAATGTATATATGTTTATCTTGTATAAATTATATTGAAATGTTTTCAAAAAACATAAAAAAAATCAATAAAATAAAAAATAAAATAAAATTTAGAATGGGTTGTGTCTTGGGTGTGTAAAAAATCACTCTTCCTCAACCATTTATCTTGTTATAACTATTACAATTACTATCAAGAGGATATCAATAATGGGATGGGATATGAGTGAGAGATCCATTTCAAGTTAAACTTTCTAAAAAATGAACACTTATTTCATTGGGATAAGTTTTGTGGTTTTGAAATATTTAATCTTCTCATCCACTTCAAATTTCAACCCTCTTTTGTTTCTTATTTCACATTTTCATTCCCTTGTAAATATGTGTTTCCATTTATTTTAATGTCTCATTTCAATAAAATGTGCACTGCTTTTTCCATGTTGGTGTTTTACCCCCTTTTTCCTATCTTTTGGATACCATCTTCCTACCATCCCATAGTTACAGAAAAACCACTAAAAGACCTCTTGATTTTTGAGCACTTTAGGATAGGTAGTGGAAGCTTATAACTCTTACGAACTCTAAGATTTTCAGTTTTGGTTGGTGAATAAGTGAAACTCTATAAGTTAATTGTATCATCTTGAAAGGAGTATTAATTGTTTTCCACCATTTCCCATTTATAAATTTGAGAATAAAAATGATTTTTTTGGAACATTGTTTCTGTAACAACTTGTGGTGGAATTCAAAATTGATGAGTGAAATGTTTTAAACCTCCCCTGATTAGGGAAACCAAAATATTAATATTTGTTAGTGAGTAAAAATGATTTTGTTATGTTTTTATATTTATTGAACCTAAGGAAATGCACAATACTAAGTGTGGGTTAGTTGATTTTATTAATATTTTTATAATTTATTATATACTCCCTTTACTGATTTTTATGAAATGTGCATAATTTTTGTGAAATATTAATGATTAAATATTGAATATATATTTAGATCACTACTTGAATTCATCAAGATACATTTATATTTAATGTTTTAACAATAAATCTTACCCTAAACATCCAAATTTAATTATTCTTATATTTTAGTGTTTCTTACTCATGTTAAAACATTTCATTAGAAGTAACCTTTGGCCAAATCGTCCATTTAGAGGGTCATATGGTCCACACAAGAAGACCCAATGAATCTTTGAAGAAACTAGACCGGCTATGATGATTGAATTACTGGTCTAAATCTAGAATCCAAAATTTTATGAAACTCCACCATATGTTCTTAATTATCCAAAGTAATCATGGATAAGAATTTGAAGGTGCAACTACAATAAAATGGGTCCCAACTCATGCTTTGAAGTCCAGCCCACCATTCTGGATGAGAATTATAACGACCCATACATTACATACATTTTTAATACTTCAAAAATTGAAGCACACTTATTACAACATATGATAAAACTACAAAGGACCGTATAGGTATAGTGTCTTTAGAAACTGGGAAACATAAACAACTGGTTCATAAATCTTCTACAGTGTCTCCCATTTATTTCATCATATCTAGGGTCCCTTTTAGCATATTCTACTTAATATCCATCTTCCTGACCTGGGGAAAAGAAAACATAAAAGGGTGAGCTCAAATGCTCAGCAAGGGCAAATAAAGGAAATAAAAATCATATCATATCTTTTTGGAAATCAAAACCTGCAAAAGAGATCATAATATCTTAACATGGAATAAATCATAGAAGTGAAAATGAGATCCCCATAATCATAACATAAAACTTGAAACTTTGTGGCATGCACACATAATCATGGAAAATCATTTCTTGTTAGTCATGACTCATTGCCAAGACTATCTTAGTGGACAAAGTCCCTTTCTGAACCGAGTTCACTCCTCGTTTCAGTCCTGTATCACTGAACCGAAATAACCTTCCGTTCCAGCCATGTCTATCTCATGAGATATAAAATCTTTACCCAATGCATTGGAGGGATATATAGGTCCCACCCATCTTATAATGAATCCTTTCTTATGTGTGCCACATAATCATAAAACATACATCATCGCATAACACAAGTAACAAAAATGGGATTCTTGAAACATCATGACATCATAAATCAATTCATATAAGATAATGGAATTCATAAAAATAATTCCATCACAACATGATCAAATCAATGTAATAATAGGGATAAAAATATAACCCTTTATTATCTTAGATGGAAAATAATTTTGATAAAACACTTGAACTCCATTCTTGAGGAAAATATCCTTTCTTCTTCAAAAACATTTTTCCTTTCATAACATGTCATACAACTTTAAAATAAAATAAGTTGATTAAAAATGAACTTGGAAACTTGTAAAGGAAGCTTCTTTGAAGTAATGTTTTAAAAATCCATTGATGCCGTATAAGTTAAAAAAAACATTCTTCGTACTTTTGTCGGAAAAGTAAAAAAGTACCTCGTACGAAAAAAACAAAAGATTCCTTTCATATTCTTTACTAAAAACTCACCTAAGGGTAAAATTGGATTTAAACTATTGTAAATGGATGGAAAAAATATTACATATTGAGGTAACATGGATGTGGATGATAAAATACACCCCAGTAAATACTTACGAATAAACAATCTCGGATAAAAATGAGATTGTGGTATTTTCCCTTACCTTAGGTCCGATTTGCTTTGTTCGTGTCCGAAGCACCTGTATAATGGTTTAAATAATGTTATTGACTTATTCCAGAATCATACATATTGATATGATATCATATATGGTCATATTATTAGCTTCTTGTTAGTAATATTTCATTGTTACTTGTTACTCGGGTCCTTATAACTTTTTGTTCTTATGCGTGTTTTGTTGAATAAATTATTATTCTTATCTTTAGGTTATAGATAATTCATTTCCAGAATGGTATTAGTGTAGTATATACCATATTCATTCATTCAATTCATTTATATAATCATTATGAAATGAAGATCATGTAGAACGAGTCACATCACATCGTGGAGACGGTATTCCGTACGTACGCACGAGTGATGATATCGTTCCTATGATCGTGGAATTGTATTGGAGTATATATATATTATTTCTGTATCAATATTAATTCATTATAATCATATATAGTTACTCATTACACCATTATACCCATCCTTGTAAGGTGATGGTGGAAAATAGATTACACCACGGCGTGGAGACGGTATTCCGTACGTACGCACGCGCGGTGATTTCATTTTTCCGTAGGATGGATAGAAGGTGAATTAGGGTTGTTTCATATTTATAATAAAATATCAGTATGTAAGTAATAATGATGTTATTACTTTATCATGAAACAACTAAAGAAGAAGAAGTTGAAGAAGAAAGAAATTGAAAAGATCGGTAATGGATATTACCTCTTCTTTGGAACGCCTCTTTGAATCCTCCACTTAAGGAACTAAGATTGGTCTTTGGAGACGACCAGGACCTCTAGGATTATTCTAGGGAAGTGGAGAGGAGAAAATGGCAGGGGTTGGCCGAGCTTGAGTGCTAAAATTGGTGTGAGGAGGAGGGGGAGGAGGTGCCCTTTTATAAGGGAGGAGAGGGGCACCTTAGGAATATCTCAAAATATTATTTTATATTAAAGTCAAAATCAGTTTATAATGGTTCCAAAGGGTCTTATTTCGAAGATAAAGTGGGTATGGGTCGAAATACTATCCACCAATAGGATTTAGACAAGTTTAGGGTATTATTTTAACCTTATCAATTAGATTTAACTCTAAGTTAATTAATTTAACTTTTACCGTGTCTTTTTGTTTTCTTTCACTATATGGTTAATACACTTACTATAACATGCCAAAAGAACCCCAAATTGTTTATTATTAATATATATATCCTTATCTAAGTCATTTGGCCGAACCTTAGATTTTTAGGAATAAAATAACGATTAATAATATAATATTTGATTTAAAAACTATTTTGTGTCAATTTTGACACTATTTGATATATGATTTTTGTGAAAGTCATAAAAGAATTATATGTTCGAACCAAGTTGATTAAATCAACATTAATATATCATAGTAACCTATAAAATTAGTTGAATTCATAAAAAGTCTCAAATTACATTTATTTTGGTGTTTATAACATCAATTATGTCAATATTTCATTAATAAGATAATTACTGCATCATCTTTGTGTCATAAATAAATTACATTATTTGATGTCTAAAAATTACAAATAAAATATCCTCATGTAGGAAATCTTTTTAGCTTTCTAATGAATATTTACAATTGAATTTATCTTATGTATAACCCCATATTAAAAATGGTTTACTTATTAAACTTTAAATTTAACTATTTTAACCCTTCTTTAAATAAATTAATAATAAATGTCCTAATCTAATCCAAGTGGGCTTAAATGGTCATATTTTATTCCTAAGTTTGTTTTTGGTCGAATTACACTTGTCCAATAGAACTAGGACATGTGTTAGGGTAATATTAATATCATATTTACCCTTAGTTACCCTATTTACTATTAACCGCGGTAAAAAAAGTAAAAAGTTACTATTCACCAAAAAATTATTTTCATCTCATTGAACCACATTTTAGTCCTTGATATTAACCGTGTCTCTCGGATTTTCGAAATTCCATTCACAGAAGCGGTAAAATTAAGTTTTATGCAAAATTCAGTTTTTTAACCTACCACTTAGTGGTTTCACTATTCATCAAAAATTGAAAGCTTTCAGAAAAATACCAAAATTTCACCCTTGGCTAATTTCGATATTCTGAGTCCAAAAATGAAGTCCATTTTGAAAAATAAAATTTATAAAATTTTAAAAAGTGGTTATTACTATTCATAACGGCTAGTTTTAATAGCATATTTTTGTTTAGTGAAACTCGGTATTGCGTACGACGCAAGCTATCGAGGAAGGTCGCGATTGCGTGTAAAGCAAGTCAAGCAAGTGTTGTGTAGAAAAAGATTCCTTTGATAATTTATATAACATAAATGTCTCGGGTGTTACAAGAATTACAATCCAGACACTATTAATGACATTACTCATGATATAATAATAAAATAAATATGGTATTTTTCAATATGAAGTCTAATATATGTGAAAACAACATGATAGAAGAAATCATTTTTATTTGAGGGAATATTGATGTTCAAAAATGCATTCACATTTTGACCTTCTGAAAAGTATGGATTGAAATGGACAGATTACAATGGTTTAATCCAACCACTATAACCTTTGTTCCATAAGTCCAAATGGATCCAAATTTTTAAGGTAGTTGGAAAAATTATTATCTAAAATGTTGAAGAAGAAGATATCTAGAGACTCATCTGTATGAATGGGAAAACCGGTGAGACAATTTTAGGGACAAATTTGGAATGTAAACTGTCCAACTCTTTAGGCTATAAATACATCCCCCCACTTTCCTTTAAAAAGGTTGGCATTTTAGAATATAGGAGAATATAATGGCATGACCAAAGCCTTTCCAAAGGATTGGGAGGACCTTCCACACTCATGTTTTCACTTGAGATACCCTTCATCCTCTCTTTGATTTCATTTACTTTTGTGTTCTTTTTCATTTGTAATCTTGTAAGTGTTGTTTTTTCAATTCTCTTTTAATGAAAGATTATTTTAAATATTGCCTTTTAATAATCCAACCTCTATTCTTAAATATTAATTATCTTAAAATATTTTAATTCAAGTTGAAACCCCTTCCCTTATTTCACTTTCTCATTCAATCTAATGTTAGTTCTTAAATCTCATCATCATTTGTGTGTGTTTGTTCGACACGCAACTATTTTCTTATCCAATTATTTTATTTATTTTTATAATTAAAAATCATAGATATAATATACCAGATTACTAATCATCTTAATGGATATGTAAATCTCTCATTGGTTTGAGTCATTATTAAGATATGTTATGCGATTGAGAGCTTTTTCTAGATAAGTATTCTTTAATTTAACATTGTGTATGTTGGAATTAACATGTCATAGATTAATGACTTATTTTTTTAATGTATGGATTCCATGGTTTATTAGAACTAAATATACACTTCCACAATAAATTACTGATACATATTAGAATCTTAATTAAGTTAAGGCTTGGATAAAAGACATAATACTTGGGAATTCTGATCAAGGTCATCTTATGAAGTGGGTGTTAATTTAATGCAATATAAAGCAAGGTTCAAGGATATCAGAAGATTAAATCCCTAATAATGAACTGAACCCAATCATTATGAAATTTTTAAATCAATCAATCATTTCAATTAAGCTCAAACAAAACCCTCAAATCAAAATACAATACACTAAAAATAATAGACTCTTTAAAAGAATCATTTTTGAGGATGTGATCTGAGTGTTTTTATACACATTAGTAGAGAATCGGACCCTTGAATGGTCGATAGACGTCAATCAGCCACACTTTCATTTACTTTATTAACTACTATTTATTTATTAAATGATAGAGGCTTCAAAATTCTATACTCTACATTAATTTTTTCTAAGTACAACATGATACCGATAGTTAGAGATTTCTACATCTAGTTCTCTTATACTACCACTAGAAGGATTTTTCTACCATCATTGCAACAAAAAATAGACATTTTTTACAATTATATGTATATTAATACATCTAGTTGACATCTTATACTGTCAAAAGATATTCCTTACCTCTAGTACACTTATTCCACCACTAATTCAAAATTTACTACATTACAGTAATGATTTTATACCAATAGTTAAGATGTGGTACTTCAAGAACAAATTTGACACAATTAGTTTAAGGTTTCTACAACTAGGATGATTTCACTACCTCTATTATTATTATACTTAATTTTTTAATATTTTACTACTTAACGGTTTATATTTCTTATGTTAATTAAATCATGATAACACCAAGATAGTTCTGCTACTGCTATCACTAGTAGTTACTTTCTACTACCAAATGAAATCACACCCACCAATAAAGATCTTATACCATTGGAACACCCCAAGATTTTAATATAATATTTTTTTGTAGGAAATGTGATATGAAAAACCAATATTAAAGAACCCGTAAAATATATTTCCTTAAATTTAATATCTTCAACAACTTATGGAACACACAACCCCGAGTCGAGATTAACCATAATATAGTATGTTGTTATAACATAACTGTTAAATTAGATGGTATGAATACTACTAACTAGATTATAAATGTAATACCCTTACCCTATAATTCTAGAGGTGGGACATTATTTTAATATATTAGCATGATCACAAGGAATCAAATCCTGAAGGACTAATCGGTTTAACAGTCTTTTAAAATAGATTACATATGTAAACATTACATTAATTTAAAATAATAAAATACAACACAGATAATAATTTGATAATTCATTTATTATCTTACCTTAACCATTTATATCAATCAAAATACACTTTGTGACATCCTAGGAAAAAACATAATAAAGGGGTGAGATCAGATACTCAGCAAGGTTAAACAATACAACAGAATCTTTCAAAAATAACCATAACCATTAAGGCATGTATAAAACTGAAACAAAAGAGATTTATACATAATATTTTGCATAATATAGAAAGAATAAATCAAATAATTCCATTTAAACATTCACATGGATATTGTTCTAGTCAAATAATCACATGTAAGACCAATAACTAATCTCATAATGATAGAATGCATAATGCCAAACATTAGAAACATACCATTGATGCCTCCACCATGACATCTAAAAATATATGGTAATGGCCTCATCCAAATCCATATTTGAAAATAAATGTGTAATACCTGAGAAAATTTCATAAATAGTTTGTCTTATGAGACCTACTAATGCATCGAGGGACTATAGATGGCCCCTCCCATCACTTAATTTGTCCAATACATTCCTTATACAAGAATGGTGAAACATAAAGAACCTAATCATTAATATTAAAAACTATTATATAAAATATGAATAATTTAACCATAAACCAATAATGGTATCTAAATTGAACATACACAATCAAAAAGATCATAATTAATTCAATAAAATATGGTAAATGATAACATAAGAGATCAACCTCAATTAACCATAATATCCAGAAAAGGATGTTGAAAAATATGAAAATACTCTATTAAAATCATTAAAAATATCTCGAGAAAAATAATCATGTTTTCTTTGGAATCAATTATTCAAAATTGACACACTTATAAAAGAAGACATTTAAAAATAGAATTTTTAATCAAAGTTTCCCATACCACTTTGATAATTTTAAAAGGTATAAATATTTTAAAACATTAATATCTATATAAATAAATACTTTTTTTGAAAACATGGACCTTATGGAAAATGATTTAGAAAAATAAGTTTTAAATCATTTTAAATAATGTTTTAGTTAGAGTCCCTTACATGAAACATTAAAAATATTAATTTTCGAAAACATTTGAATGAAATTTAAAATAGACTAAAATTTTCCTTTATAATCCTTTTAAATTCATATAAATATTTATGTAGTATAAGATCAATAATTTTTAAATAAAGAAAGTATTAATTCTTTAAATATTCAAAGGGTCCCATACTACTTCGAACATTTAAATCATAAGCCTAATATCTTAAAATGAATCTTTAAATACCATGAAAAGTTTATTCATGATATTAAATATAATAGGAGAAGTACATACACCACAAACAAGAATTAGGTGGTGAATTTGGCTTGTATCTCACGAAAATTAAAAGTGAGACAAAATTCCCTTACCTTAGGTCTCTTACTCACTATAAGTGTCCGAAAATCAGGTATAATGGTTTTAAACATATTAATAACTTATACCAAAATCATAATAATATTTATAATATCATATATGATTCATTTACGACATTATATTACCCATTTATTAATAATTTCCAGGTTAAAGCTACATTTTGGGAAATAATCGCTTTCTTTATTGCAGATGTTTTGACATATTATTTTTAATCATATTTATTTGATCATGATTTAAATAATTAAAAAATGAATAAAATGATTTATATATCATATATATTCATCATATAAATATATATAACATATATATAAATTAAGTGTAACAAACCGACCGTGGAGACGGTAGGCCTTACATACATATGAATGTTGTTTCTGTTTTCTTATCATATTGAACAGAAGTAAGTGAATGAAACATACGTATATATATATATATATATTATTCAAGTATCATTATAATATCATATATTTCATAATTATTCATAATATAAATTTTTATAATCATTCTTGAATGGGTAACTTGGAAGATGAATCTCATCACATCGTGGAGATGGTAAGCCGTATGTATGCACGAGTGATGATATCATTTACATAATAGTTAACTAGTATATAATTGGATAGATTATGAATTTTACAGAAACAATATCATTTTATATTTATTATTTACAACCTTTATATTCATATTTATACCCATATAAAAAAATTCAATATGAAAACCAGTTTACACCATGGCGTGGAGACGGTAAGCCTTACGTATATAGGCATGGTTAAATTGGTTTTTGTAGGATGGGTAAAAGTGGGAATATGGTTGTAACATAATCATAAAAAAAATATATTAATATATTTTTTTTTTAATTTATTATTTTATTATGGAAAGAAATTTGTAATTGGAAGTATAACAGGAAAATAATTTTAAAGAGTTTGATAAAAGGATTACCTATTTTTTCGGGTATCTTCATTTGATTTACACAAAAGGAATCCATAAGTTAGAATTCACCATAATTTATGGACTCTAGGATTAGGTGAGGAAATTTGGGAGAGGAAATGGTTAGGGTTTGTTTGTGATAGAGGGATTTCGAGGATTGAATTAAAAAGAAGGAGAAGTGTCTTTTCATAAGTGAGGTGAGTGTCACTTTTGGAAACTCTTGAAATATTAATTTATTATAAATTTATTTACAGTTTCTAATAGCTCCAAAAGTTATTTATTTCAAGGATAATATGAGGATGATTATAAATATTCTCACCCAATATATGTTAGATATGTTCAGGTCATAAAATTGACCTTTTCTTTTAGAATGAACCCCTAGTTAAATAGTTTAACTCTTACAGTGTCTTCTATTCTTTTTACACTACATTGTTAATATAGTTACTCTAAAATTACAATCAAACATAAAGTAGATAATTTCTGACATATTTGAAATTATCCAAGTTATTTTTCTAAACTTTCTATTTTTATGACTTTTATAACTTCCCGATGTTTTTTTAAAGAGACATTATGTTCAATAGCATATATAATATAACACATCGAACTTAAGCGAACAATATAATATTATTATGTCACCTTATAATCATGGTGTTAAAATGGAGGAAATTAATAGTATTAATTTATTTATGAAAATATTTCTTTCCCATGTATTTAATTAATTATTTGTTGAACAATTATTTATATATGAAAATATAACCCCTTTTAATTAAAAGGAAACATTTTTCTAAAAAACTATTTAAATGAAAAAAAGTGAGTTTATAAAATAATAAAATCACCCTTTATAGATTTTTATTAATGAAATATATATTTAATATATTAAATTTAATGTTAAAAATTCATCTTATTTGTTTTCTAGACATTATATAAGAACAAATTCAATTTTTCAGATACAAGAAGTATTTTTCAAAAAAAATACAGTTTTATCACCTTTTGATAGAGAACCCATTTTAAATCTAGTTTTTGACACATTTATATGTTCTATTTGAAAAAACAAACTTCTAATTTATAATAGGGACAACAAAATTTACTTTGGATGAATTTTGGTATTTTTCGAATAAAATTTATTTTTTAATGAATAGTGAAAAATGTTGCATTTTAATTAAAAAATGCATTTTCATCTAATTTATATATATATTTAGATTTTTTATTTAGTTGGATTTAAAGTTTAATTGGATTTAGTTTTATTATTTAATCCAATTTTGTTAATTTTAGGTAATTTAAAATTGAAATTTGATATAAACACATGTCAATCTTTTGATGGTTTTTACTTTTAAAAAACCATGTTTTCTCATTTTGACAACAAGAATTAATTTTAAATTAATTACTAAAAATTATGTGTTATGATTTTATGAAAAATGGAATCAATATTTGGAATCATAAAGTCCAAAATATGTAAATTGTTCCCTTTTATTTTTGGAAATTATGAATAGTAACATTAATAATTATTTTTATTTACCATGGTTAAATGGTAAATCAAGAAAATAAGGTTAAAATTAATATTATAATAATATAAAACTACCCTAACACTTGTACTAATCCTATTTTATGATCTATTTCTGACCATAAAAACCCTTGGGATGAAAAGTTGGTCGTTGGAAGCCACTTGGATGTGATTATGACACATATAATTTCAAATAGCTCTAACATGAGACATATCAAAGATAAGATGAGGATAATAAGAAATCCTATCATCTAATCTTTTTTACACATGTATTGATTTTATTTTAAAAATTATCTTGTCAGTTTACGACTAATTATTCTCTATTAATTTTAATTGTGGTAACAACTTTATAATTATTAAGAGGATATTAATTTTACTTATATGGGGTCAATTTCTCATAATTGGACACTTAATCAACTTTTTTAACTTATCATAGTCAGTTTGTAATTTTAAAATATTTTTATTATTTTTAAATAATTTAATAAATTACTATTTTTATAAAAATCAATTATATCAATTTTACACTATTCATTTTATTGAATTTAAATAAATCTAAACATAGGGATAACTTCGAACAAAACCATTTAATGTAGTCTTATAACATACCATATACACCTTTAAAAATCATGGATGACATAAATTATGCCAAATAATATTTATTTTAATATTTACAATATCATTTATTTTATTCCTTCATTAATAAATCAATCACTACATCATCATTGTGTCATAATTAAAATTAGTTAATTAATGTCTAAAAATTTTAAATAAAATACCATTATTTAGTTAACCATTTAATATTTATAATGATTATTTATATTTCATTTTCTCACAAATATTACCCCATATTAAAAAAATTAGTATAAAGATATATTTTTATAACAAATTTTACGTTACTTTAAATTAAAAGTTATAACTATCATAATCCAACCCAAGTGGCTTCCAATGGCCAAATTTTCATCCAAAGGGTTGTTTTCGATTACCATCTCTCATCCAATAGGATTAGGAAACGTTTTAGTAGAGTTTTATATTATTATTATTTTATTTTTACCTTTATTTTGATGATTTAACATTTAACAACATTATATAAATAATTAAAAAAGTTACTATTCATCATGTCCTAAAATAAAAGGGACCTATTTACTTAATTTCGACCCTATGAATCCAAATATGCAATCCATTTTTTCATATTCAAATCACATAATTGAATAAAATTAATTTAAAATTATATTCGTGATATGAAATATAATAGGGGTAGTACATACACTACAAACAAGAATTAGGAGGTGAAATTGGCATATATCTCACGAAAATTATAAGTGAGATGAAATTCCCTTACCTTAGGTCTGATAATCTTCATACATGTCTGAAACTCTTATATAACGGGTTTAATCATATTATTAAATTCTAACCAAATCATAATAATTTTTATGATACCATATATGATTCATTTATGACTTTATATTACCCATTTATTAATAATTTCTAAATTAAAGAAATAGTTCAGTTAATAATTGATTTCTTTATCACATGTTTGGACATGTTTTTCTTGATCGTATAACTTGGATCATGATTTAATTACTATTAGAATGTATACAAATTTTTATATATCATATATATTCAAAATATAAATATATATTATATATATATATGAATCGTAATATACCATTCATGGAGACGGTAGGTTGTAGATACGTGTGAATGTTGTTTCTGTTTTATTATCATATTGAATGAATGAAAGTGAATGAAATATATGTACATAAGTACAAAAACACACACACACACACACATATATTATTCAATTATCATTATTACTTCATATATTTCATAACTATTCATAATATATATTTTTATAATCATTCTTGGTTGGTGAATGTTGAAGATGAATCTCATCACATCGTGCAGACAAGATTGGTGATATTGTGTTTTATAGGATAGGTAAAAGTAGGAATATGGTTGTAACATAATATTAAAAACATTATGAATACTTTAGATTCTGGTGTTATTAATTTATTATAGAAAGAACTTAGGAAGTAGAAGTAGAAGAAGAAACGAACTTAAAATAATTTGACAAAACATTTACCTATTTTACGGTTATCTCCTTTTGATTTTCTCCAAAGGACTCATTCAGTTGGATTTATTCCTAGTTTAAGGCCTTAATGATGATATGAGGGACGTTTTTAGAGGATATGGTTAGGGTTTGTCGAAGAAAAATGGATTTGGATGTTTTTATTAAAGATAAGGAGAAGTGACCTTTTATAAGGGAGGTCTGAGACACTTTAAGAAAATCATGAAATATTAATTTATTATAAATTTATTTTTGGTTTATAATAGTTCCAATGTGATTTATTTCTAGGATAATTTGATTATGGGTCTAAATAATCTAAAAAATGTTTTAGAAATGTTTAGGTCCTGAATTTAACCTTTTCTTTTAGACTTAACCCTTAGTTAAATCATTTAACTCTTACCATGTCTTCTTGTGTTTTTAAACTACATGGTTAATATAGTTACTATAAAACCAGAAACCAAACTAAACTGAGTAATTTATGATATATTTGAAATAATCCATGTTATTTGGCCAAACATTATATTTTTATGACTTTTATATCATTTAATAAAATAGTGTTTATTTTAAAATATCATTTATATCATTTTCAATACTATTTAATATTTTTATTTCAAAAAATGTCTAAACACCCTGATAACTTCGAACCAATGAATACAATATTTCACTAACATTTCTATGTTATCTATAAAATTAGTTTATGTCATTAATTAAGTTAAATTATATTTATTTTAATATTATTAATAGCATTTATTTTATTCTTCGTTCGATAAATCAATTGTTGCATCATCCTTGTGAAACAATTAAATTTATTTATTTAATGTCCAACATTTATAAATAAATTATTATTATATAGATAAATATCTTATATTTATAATTAATTTTTATAATCTAATTTTTCTTATGTATAACCCTATATTAAAAATTATATAGTTATTAAAATGTGAAAATGAAACATTTGACTCTTCTTTAAATAAAATATAATAATTGTGTTAATTTAACGCAAGTTGATTAAAAATGATAATATTCATGAAATAATGTTTAGTTTTTTCTGAATATACTTTTCAAATGAAATTATGACACGTGTTTGGGTAATTTTAAATTATTATAATATTTTTTTACCTTTAATTACCATATTTACCTTTAACAATGGTGAAAAATTTAAAAGTTACTATTCACCAAAAACAATATTTTGATCCTATTAGCCCATATTTTTTATACTGATTAAAACATTTTATTTCTATTTTTTGAAATTAAATTCAAAAAATTAGTAAAATTACATTTAATTCTAATCTAAAAATATGGATATAAGGTGGGTAAAAAGACGTTAAAAAATGGTCAATGAATTTTTATATCTAATTATTTTATAAAAAGTATTAAAATGACCCAAATTGTGTTAATATATGTATTTTTTATCTATTGTGAATTTAAAATCAATTTAAATTAAAAAAATTATTTAAATGAAAAATTTGGTTTTTAATAATAATGTAGTGTTTTCATTATTCATCAACATTTGAAAGTTTTCGAAAAAATTACTAAAAATCACCCTAAGATAAATTTATATTCAGAATTAAAAAATTAAATCTAATTTTAGCAAATTAAATTTGTAAAAGTTTCTAAAATTTATTTTAGTATTGTTTACAAAAGGATATAAAAAGTAGTTCCTTTAACAAAATAGTACTTCTAAACATATAGCTATTTTACTGAAACTTATACATTATAAATATGTTTTCTTTTCATGAAAAAATTATAAATAACATTTATAAATTATTTTTTACTATTTATATTACTATATGTAATGTATAAGTTATAAATATTTCATTTAAATAATTTTAACACTATAGTTTTGTTTAACAGAAACTCAATATTATGTGATTCACAAGCCATGTCGGTGTTGCATGCAACACAATATATTAGAGTTAACGTACCATGAAATATTGGGCTGTTAAATTCTCCCCTCCTTCAATAAATTTCGTCCTCTCAATTTAAACTTGGAATCAAAATCTATGGGTTTGACCTTTTCAAAATAACATTATTGAAATACAATTTGGGAAATTGATTAATGAGACCTCTATTAAAATATATAGAAATAGATGTATGAAGGTCACCATAGATAACACATAATGTGGGAAATCATAGACATTAAAGATGATATAACCATCGTGTTCCGATGGATATTTATAGATAACATGATGAGGATAAAGTTAAAAATAAAAAATCTAAAAATTTATAATGATATAAGGGACCGTCTGATTCATCGGAAAAAGGACTAGTAAAACATTTTTGGTTTGAAGATCCATTCACTAGAGTTGACAAATTATTTTACAATTTATAAAATCACCTAATTGATTTCTTTCCATGTCATAATCCTAATATCATTATTTGGTTGTGCTTCGATCTATTTTCACTTCATCCCAAACACCTGGAAAAGAATGGTCAAAATGTATATTTCACACACGAAGAACTTTTGATAAATCTTAAGGCCTACAAGTATTTACTTAATCCTCTAAATATTTACAAAAACCAAAATGGTTTTCCAAAAGTATTGAATAAATCATATTTTAACCAAAAACATTAATATCCAGCATTTAACTTAATCCATTCCCCCTTTAAGACTTAACCAAAATAATTCCATCCAAATTCAATCTCCAAAAAGTGTCTACATTTTCAAAATTAATCATAACATTAGATTCCCCAAATAATTCAATGTAGCTTTTATTACCACTCAAAAAATATTTTATCACCTTTAAAACCCATATTGAAAATGGTCATGCCTCTGAATTTTTAAATAAAAAGTAATACAATTTAATCATTATATATCACATTATTTTTTTAACCAAAATATAATAACATAATTATTGAATCCAAAAACATAAATATATTAAAAATTCTACTTTGACTGTTGTAATAATATAAGATTGACCTTGATCTATTTTCTTCTTCTAGTCAATATTTCTGTGACTATTTGGAAAATAATTTTCATAATATCCCATATCATTACAATTATAGCATTTCATATTTGGAGCTTATTTATTTCCCTTGGAATCATGAGCATGATGGACTTTCTCACCACACTTGAAAAAAACAGTATATATTTGTAAGTAGGCACAAGGGTGTTTCCATCCACAATTGTCATATGTGGGAAAATCCTTCTTTCCATTCTTCATATTATCTATCTCTTACTCCACTATTCACTTATTCTCTATAATTACCATAAAATCATAAGACATAGATAATTAATTTTCTGTATTGATACCACATTAGACTATATCTTCATATGATGTGAAAGATTGTGAGACCAGTACCCTTTAGAGGAATATTTTTAACCCATAAAATAATCGATCAAGCTTACTTCTTGGGTTATATATTTAGTCTAAAACATGCCTTTCTATAATTGTGAATCTAGCCTCATACTTTGCTATATTCCCATCATCATTTCCCCAGACTCAAAAATTTCCCTTTCATATATGCTCATTGTTCTCGAGGAAATTATCTTTATATGAAAATTTCATTAAACTCCCTTCATTACATATTTTCTACTTCTTCATCTTCTTTCATATTTTGAATTAATTATCACCACGGATCTTCATCTCTTGAGAGACGGTAAACTTCATGACAACATTTTTCCATTCATTACTTCCCAAATAATGAAATACTTTGTCTAAGGAACTTATCCATTTCTGAACTAAAAATGAATTTATAGTCCCATTTAATGTTGGAGGTTGTTGTCTCATGAAGCAGTCTAACATTGACCATCTGCATTTTGGATTTAGGTTCTCCAGATGGGTAAGGTTATTAATCACAACCTAATTCATTTGTTCTACTATAGTTATAAGTTGTTCATCACTCTTTGTATCTCCAAATCCACTATAGTTGTCTTTCATAGGAGGGAAATAAAAAATATATTACGTGTTTTGATACAATTTCCATTCTTTTCAATAGGCAACATTTTTAACAAATGTAATACAGTAGAATATGTTATGAATCATACTGCATAATTTAAAACAAGTAAAATACTTGACATAAATTGAATGATTTATGCATATATAATCAATAATCATAATAATGGTTCCTTGGAGGACATATTTACTCATAAATCATTAGAAATGGTTTGTAAAGAAAAATGTTATTTATCCGAAGCATATATCCCTAGAGTGTCAAACCAGGTGCATAATAAGGCCTGTTTTTGTGTACTAGGTTACTTGAGTTAGGCCTTGAACACCTTGTCGGAGTTTTTAATCCTAGGAACATCTATGCCAGAACCACTCCCACTTATAGTATCTAGAAATGGATGTATTTCTAAGAAAATAAATATAATTTATATTTGACCAATATTATAGGATATTCTTCTATACTTATTCTGAATGTTTATTTTAGTGTTATGATCCCTAATCTAAGCCTTATAAATCTAATTTCCAAGGTTGTTTCTAAAATTTCTCTGATACAAACTTTAACGCCCTGACCATAGAATCCCAGAGTCAGTACATTATTTGTAAACATTATCCTGATTAAATGAAATCAAATCCTGAAGGACCAATCAGTCTAATAGTGTTAGAAAATAGATTACATATGTGAACTATAAATTCATTTCCAAGAATAAAAACAATATAGATAAAACTTTGAGATTGCCACTATTATCCTATCTTAACCCTATATATCAGTTACAATACACTTCTTAGAATCCGGGAAAAAGAAAACATAATAAAGGGGTGAGATTAGATGCTCATTATGTTTTAACAATACATCAGAAACTTTCATAAATAACCATAAACATTAAGGTAAGTATAAAACAAAAACACAAGCCTTTTACAGATAATCAACAACATAATATGGAAATAATAAATCAAATAAATTCTTTAACACATTTACATGGATATTATTCTATTAAAATAATAACATTTAATATTAATAAATAATCTTATAATGAAGGAATGCCAAATGAATGACATCTGAAACATAACATCGATACCTCATCCAATACATCTAAAAATACATGGTTATGGCCTCATCTAAATCCATATCTAAAAATAAATGTGCAATACCTCATCTAAGAACATATCTAGTCTATCTCATGAGACCTAATGATGCATCGAGGGGATACAGAAGGCACCACCCATAACTAACTAAGTCCAATACATTCCTCATTAAAAATGGTGAAACATAAACAATATAATCATTTTTATGAAAAACTAGTATATGAAATATGAATACTTTAACCATAAACCAATAATGGTTTCTAAATAGAACATACAGAATCAAAATGATCATAAACCAATCAATAAATTATAATAAATGATATCATAAGAGATCAAAATCAATTAATAATTACACCAAACAAAGGATGTGTGCAAAGATTAAAATACTCTATTAAAGCCTTTAAGAAGATCTTGAGACAAATAGCACCTTTTTATATGAAATCATTTATTCAGAAGTCGCAACCTTATAAAAGAAGATATTTAAAAATATAGTTTTGAATCAAATATTCCCATACCACTTCGAAACTTTTGAATGGAATTAACAATATAAAACATTAATTTTTATATAAATAAATCCTTAAAAACATTTTTTAAACCTGATTTTTGATGGGAATGATTTAGAAAATTAATTTTTGAAATCAAATAAAACAATGTATTAGTTAGTGTCCCTCACATAGAACCACAAAAATATTTCTTTTGAAAATATGTGAATGAAATTTAATATAGACATAAAATTTCCTTTATAATCCTTTTAAATTCATATAAATAGTTATATATTATAATATCAGGAGTATTCAAATGAATAAAGGATTAATTCTTTAAACATTCAAAGCATCACATACCACTTTAAACATTTAAATCATAAGCCTAATATCTTAAAATAACTTTGTTAATACCATTTAGAAAATGTATTCCTGAAATGAAATATAATAGGGAAATTACATAAACCACACATAAGAATCATTTGGTGAAATTGGATTATATATCATGAAAATTAAATGTGAGATGGAATTCCCTTAACATAGGTCTGATACTCTATGTATGTGTCTGATACTCCTGTAAAATGGTTTTAAAAAAATTATTAACTTATAAAAAGATCATAATAATATTTATTATATCATATATGATTCATTTATGAACTTATATAACCTATTTTATAATAATTTTCATGTTAAAGAAAAATTTCGTGTAATAATCTCTTTCTTTATCGAGAATGTTTTAACTTGTTATTTATTGATTGTATTACTTAGATCATGAATTAATTACTTTAAGAATTTATAAAATGATTTATATATAATGTGTATTCAGAATATTAATATATAAAATTTATTGATATATTAAATGGAATACACTATTCATAGAGACGGTAGGTCATACGTACGCATGAATGTTGTTTCGGTTTTATTATTGTATTGAATGGAAGTAAGTGAATGAAATATATGTACAAAAACACACACACACACACACATATTATTATTATAGAAGATTTATTATGTTTTCTATTTCATACTTATTCATAATATATACTTTTATAATGATTCTTGGATGGTGAACGTGGAAGATGAATCTAATCACGTCGTGGACATGGTAAGCTGTATGTACGTACACATGGTGATATTGTTTTTTGTAGGATAGGTAAAATGTGTAATATCATTGTAACATAATCATAAAAACATCTAAGAATATATTATATGTAACAGCCCGAGATTTTATGAAAAATATTCTTTTTATTTCACTAATGTCTTGTGTTGTACGCTACACCAAAAGGAGCTTGCACAACATGCATCCTTGACTTGCCTTGCATTACACGCAATCGCGACCTTCCTCGATAGCGTGTGTAGTACGCAATACCGAGTTTCACGAAACAACGATATGCTGTTAAAATATTATTAAAACTAGCCGTTATGAATAGTAATAACCATTTTTTGAAATTTTGTAAATCTTATTTTTCAAAATGGACTTAATTTTTGGATTCGAAATATCGAAATTAGCTTAGGGTGAAATTTTGGTAATTTTTGGATAACTTTCATATTTTGATGAATAGTGAAAATTACTAAATTTTAGTTAAAAACAACTTTTTCAATCGAAATAATTAATAGTGATAAATTATTAATTTGAGTGGATTTAAAGTATATTTAGAATATATTTTTACAATTTAATACAATGTTGGTCATTGGATGTAATTTCACATTTAAACCAGACATAAACAAGTG
This sequence comes from Viscum album, assembly GCA_963277665.1. Lineage (NCBI taxonomy): Eukaryota > Viridiplantae > Streptophyta > Magnoliopsida > Santalales > Viscaceae > Viscum > Viscum album. The sequence goes on along the minus strand of OY728130.1, from coordinate 476,933,887 downwards.
TCAATCTTTTGATAGATATTGTTTCTTAAAAACACGCTATTTGTTTTAACAATGGGATTTGATTATAAAATTAATTAATGCAACTTCTATGTTATGAATTTGGTAAAATAGACTTCATTTTTGAATTCGGAATATCAAATATAGCTTAGGATGAAATTTTGGCATTGTTCTGAAAAACATCAATTTTTGATGAATAGTGAAACTATTAAGTGGTAGGTTAAAAACTGAATTTTGCATAAAACATAATTTTACCACTTCTGTGAATGGAATTTCAAAAATCCGAGAGACACGGTTGATGTCAGTAAGTAAAATGTGGTTCAATGAGATGAAAATAATTTTTGGTGAATAGTAACTTTTTACTTTTTTTACCACGGTTAATAGTAAATAGGGTAACTAAGGGTAAATATGATATTTCTATTACCCTAACACATGTCCTAATTATATTGGATAAGTTTAATTCGACCAAAAACAACCTTATGAATATAATATGACCATTTAGGTCCACTTGGATTAGATTATGACATTTAATATTATTTTATTTAATGAATAGTTAAAATAGTTAAAATCAAAGTTTAATAACTAAAACATTTTTAATATGGGGTTATACATATACTAAATTCGACTATAAATATTCATTAGAAAGATAAAAAGATTTCATACATAATTATATTTTATTTATAATTTTTAGAATTGAAATAAATTAATTTATTTATGACACAACGATGATGCAGTAATTACCTTTTTAAGGAAATATTAACATAATTGATGATATAAATGCTCAAATGAATGTAATTTGAGACTTTTTATGACTTACACTAATTTTATAGGTTACTATGATATATTAGTGTTGATTTAATCAACTTGGTTTGAACATATAATTCTGTTATGACTTTCATAAAAATCATATATCAAATAGTGTCAAAATTTACACAAAATAGGTTTTAAATCAAATATTATATTATTAATTGATATTTTATTCCTAAAAATCTAAAGTTCGGTCAAATGACTTAGCTAAGGATATATGTATTAATAATAAACAATTTGGGGTTCTTTTGGCATGTTATAGTAAGTGTATTAACCATATAGTGAAAGAAAACAAAAAGACATGGTAAAAGTTAAATTATTTAACTTAGAGTTAAATCTAATTGATAAGGTTACAATAATACCCTAAACTTGTATAAATCTTATTGGTTGATAGGATTTCGACCCATACCCACTTTAGCTTCGAAATAAGACCCTTTGGAACCATTATAAACCGATTTTGACTTTAATATAAAATAATATTTTGAGATATTCCTAAGGTGCCCCTCTCCTCCCTTATAAAAGGACACCTCCTCCCCCTCCTCCTCACACCAATTTGAGCACTCAAGCTCGGCCAACCCCTGCCATTTTCTCCTCTCCACTTCCCTAGAATAATCCTAGAGGTCCTGGTATTCTTCAAAGACCAATCTTAGTTCCCTAAGTGGAGGATTCAAAGAGGCATTCCAAAGAAGAGGTAATATCTGTTACCGATCTTTTCAATTTCTTTCTTCTTCAACTTCTTCTTCTTTAGTTGTTTCATGATAAAGTAATAACATCAGTATTAATTAAATACTGATATGTTATTATAAATATGAAACAACCCTAATTCATCTTCTATCCATCCTACGGAAAAATGAAATCACCGCGCGTGCGTACGTACGGAATACCGTCTCCACGCCGTGGTGTAATCTATTTTCCGACACCACCTTAATTGGATGGGTATAATGGTGTAATGAGTAACTATATATGATTATTATAAAGTGATATTGATACTGAAATAGTCTACATGCAGTTCAACACAATTCCACGACCATGGGAACGATATCATCGCTCGTGCGTACGTACGGACTACCGTCTCCACGACGCGATGAGATTCATTCTCAATGATTAACCATTCATGAATGATTATAAAGTATATATAATAAATAATAATGAAATATATGACATAATAATGATACTGGATTTATGTAAATTTATTTTTATGTCATCTACTTAATTCCATTCACTTCAATAAGGAAAACGAAAACAGCGTTCATGCGTACGTACGGACTACCGTCTCCATGAACGGTGTATTTCATTCCATTTATCGATATTATATATATATATATATATTCTGAATATATATTATATATAAATCATGTTTTACATTATGGATATAAGTAATCATGATCCAAGTAATCATATTAATAATTACAAGTTAAAAACACGAACGACAAATGAGACGATTTTACCCAAAACGCTACTTTTACATGAATTTACAAACGAACGGGTAATATAAAGTCATAAGTGGACCATATATGATATAATAACAATTAATATGATTCTGGAATAAGTCAATAACATGATTTAAATCATTATATAGGAGGTTTGGACACTTACAAAGCAAGTCGGACCTAAGGTAAGGGAAATATCACAATCTCACTTTTATCCGAGATTGTTTATACTTTGAAATTTACTGGGGTGTATTTTATCATCTACATACATGTTTCTTCAATATGTAATATTATTTCCATCCACCTAAAATTGTTTAAATCCAATTTTACCCTTCGGTGAGTTTTTAGTAAAAGATATGAAAGGAATCTTTTGTCGTTTTTCGTACGAGGTACTTTTTGACTTTTCCGACAAAAGTACGAAGAATGTTTTTTTTAACTTATACGGAAAGAATGGATTTTTAAAACAGTATTTACAAGAAGCTTACTTTACAAGTTTTCAAGTTTATTTTTAATCAACTTTTTTTATTTTAAAGTCGTATGACATGTTATGAAAGGAAAAATGTTTTTAAAGTAAAAAGGATATTTTCCTCAAGAATGGAGTTCAAGTATTTTATCAAAATTATTTTCCATCTAAGATAATAAAAGGGTTCTGTTTTTATCCCTATTATTACATGGATTTGATTATGTTGTGATGGAAATATTTTTATGAATTCCTTTATCTTATATGAATTGTTTTATGATGTCATGTTGTTTATGAATCCCATTTTTATTACATGTGTTACGCTATGATGTATGGTTTATGATTATGTGGCACACATAAGAAAGGATTCATTATAATATGGGTGTGACCTATATCTCCCTCCAATGCATTGGGTAAAGATTTTATATCTCATGAGATAGACAGGGCTGAAATGGTAGGTTATACCGGTTCAGTGAAACAGGACTGAAACGAGGGTTACTCGATTCAGGAAGGGACTTTGTCCACTAATATAGTCTTGGCAATGAGTCTTGACTAACAAGAAATGATTCTCTATGATTATGTGTGTATGCCACAATGTTTCATGTTTTAAGTTATGATTATTGTGATTACATTTCACCGCCATGATTTATCCCATGTTATGAAATTATGATCTCTTTTGCAGGTTACGATTTCCAAAAGATATGTTCTTATGAATATGATGTGATTGTTATTTATTTTGTTTACCCTTACTGAGCATTTGAGCTCATCCTTTTATGTTTTCTTTTCCCCAGGATATAAAGAAAGGTTTTAGGTAAAAGAAAAGGGAGATCTTTATGGGAGATATTGAAGATCTTTCACCATGATTAGAAGATTACGTTTCGAGTTTCCAAAGACACTAAACTATTACGATCCTTGTGTGTGTGTTTTTGTTATGTAATAAGTATTCCGCAAAAGTAATGTAAAGTCTATGTACGTCAGGCTTCGGGTCTCTACAGTTGGTATCAGAGGAAAGGTTTAGTCAACCTTTGGAAACTAGGATGCGAAAACGTTAGTGAGATCCCTAGAGATATTTCAACGGTATGTCTAGGGATGTCCCTAAGGTTAAGTATACGTATAGGTTATAGTACTAGAACTACGCTAACGATCATAGAATTAAACCTAAGATGTTAGATATTGAAGGTACTCCCCCTTTATTATGTTGTTTTCCCTAGCATGATTTTTGCCTCTCACACTATTCTTTTTTTTGGGTTTTAGAAAATGGCTGGAAACAAGATGATTCATGATAATGGAGGATATGATGGACAATGGAATGATATTCTTCATAATGAAATGGGATTTGGAAGTCCAAACATCATTATTATGCCGAATCAGCAATCTCATAATATGATCAATAAAGTAAAATTTGGTAAGTTTCCTGACTCGGCTAATAAGAGAAAGATGGAGTTTCATGATAATCATAGAGGAAAGAAAGTTCAATTTCCCCTATGTAAATCATGTGGGAAGAGGCATCAAGGAGAATGTTTCAAGGGAACTGGAAGATGCTTTGGGTGTGGAAAAGAAGGACACAAAGCAAGTAAGTGCAAAGGAAAAGGGTCGGTTAACACCATGGATAAGGATAATGGTATTGCTACGACATCAACAATGGTTAAATGTTTTAAATGTGGAATGTACGGGAATTATGCAAACCAATGCCCTAAGGGAAAGTCTCATGAAGAGAATCAGTATGGTCGCATGGGTAGTATTTATGTTGATGATGATGATGAGACTACAAATGATATGTGAGATGAAAGAATTTTTGAAGCTCGGTCAATGGTTTAAGAATGTAGTGGAATGATTACATGTTTATCATGTGTAATTTTGTATAAGTAATCTCATGCTACTATGGAATAAAGAGACATCTATGGATTGTTACATTGTTGTCTTTCCTTAAGTTTTGAAAGTATTTGATGAATGGTATCAGTATTTTTGGAAAGTAGATGATATGCGCATAATGAAGGTATAAGACGATAATGAGATGTTTGATTGTATGCATGATCTCATGATTGATATAAGAACTAAGTGATATCATGGTTTGAGTATATAGAATTTTTAGGATTTTGGTATGTGGAAAGTGTTAACTTTAAACTGCATTCATGTTTTCACTAAGGTATTCAAGAGAATACATGATTAAGGACTTTGAATGTTTGGAATGTGACCAAAAAAACATATCTTATGATATATGGGGATCAACGATGGTATTAAATCTCTGGTAATCGTTTTCACTATGTTATGAGAGTGGACTGCAGTATTATGGATAAGCCTAAAGATTGAAATGGATTATGTTGGACATAAGTGAGTATTGTATAAGGATAGAAGTTTTTTTTCGATATTATTGATGGGATGTTATAGTAATGTAGTTTTAGAAAAAGGACAACCTGCAGGACGAGCGACAGCCCATCGCGTCGGACAAGGCTGTGGGAATCGAACCCACAACCGAAGTGTGACTGGCCTTTATCGCCTACCACTGGCCTACAGGAAGTCCCTGTTTAGTAGAAACTAGTTTTATTATATTAAGCAGTATGATGAAGTATAAGTCCATTTTAGGTACCATATATGATTAATCTCACTATAGAATGACTTATGTATATTTAATAACTTTTGCTAACCTTTTGATGGAATGACCCGTCATTCTATCACATGATCTGCTAACACTTCACGAATAACAAATTCAACTTCATTTATTTAAGAGATGAAGTGGAAATTGTTCAAGGCACGAAAAACAGTGGGATTGTACCAAAATAAAGTAAGTATTTATTCTAATTCAAATTCTTCAACATTAGGGAAATGATCTTGAAAACCAAAAATGTTGTCCTAGTGATCTTATATCTGATTAATCAGATGGTACCTTATATCATCACAAATCTATGGATTTGTGATTACTGGCTTTTCCATAGCCATGTTCTCTACCACTCTCCATCAGAACATGATGGTTAGATTTCTCTTCCATATCCATATTTTCACCTATGTGGAAACCCAGTGATTAGTTTATTTGGGTAACCGTTACGTTTCATACTTTTGTTTTTAAAGATTGGTTTTGATATTCCTTTTTACGATGTGGGTTTCTATTAAATAAACTTTCGAATAGTAAACCATTTATAACCCTGACGAATTTCGAGGGCGAAATTCATTTTAAGGGGGGTAGAATGTAACAGCCCGAGATTTTATGAAAAATATTCTTTTTATTTCACTAATGTCTTGTGTTGTACGCTACACCAAAAGGAGCTTGCACAACATGCATCCTTGACTTGCCTTGCATTACACGCAATCGCGACCTTCCTCGATAGCGTGTGTAGTACGCAATACCGAGTTTCACGAAACAACGATATGATGTTAAAATATTATTAAAACTAGCCGTTATGAATAGTAATAACCATTTTTTGAAATTTTGTAAATCTTATTTTTCAAAATGGACTTAATTTTTGGATTCGAAATATCGAAATTAGCTTAGGGTGAAATTTTGGTAATTTTTGGATAACTTTCATATTTTGATGAATAGTGAAAATTACTAAATTTTAGTTAAAAACAACTTTTTCAATCGAAATAATTAATAGTGATAAATTATTAATTTGAGTGGATTTAAAGTATATTTAGAATATTTTTTTACAATTTAATACAATGTTGGTCATTGGATGTAATTTCACATTTAAACCAGACATAAACAAGTGTCAATCTTTTAATAGATATTGTTTCTTAAAAACACGCTATTTGTTTTAACAACAGGATTTAATTATAAAATTAATTAATGCAAATTCTATGTTATGAATTTGGTAAAATAGACTTCATTTTTGAATTCGGAATATCAAATATAGCTTAGGATGAAATTTTGGCATTGTTCTGAAAAACATCAATTTTTGATGAATAGTGAAACTACTAAGTGGTAGGTTAAAAACTGAATTTTGCATAAAACTTAATTTTACCACTTCTGTGAATGGAATTTAAAAAATCCGAGAGACACAGTTGATGTCAGTAAGTAAAATGTGGTTCAATGAGATGAAAATAATTTTTGGTGAATAGTAACTTTTTACTTTTTTTTACCACGGTTAATAGTAAATAGGGTAACTAAGGGTAAATATGATATTACTATTACCCTAACACATGTCCTAATTCTATTTGATAAGTGTAATTCGACCAAAAACAACCTTATTAATATAATATGACCATTTAGGTCCACTTGGATTAGATTATGACATTTAATATTATTTTATTTAATGAATAGTTAAAATAGTTAAAATCAAAGTTTAATAACTAAAACATTTTTAATATGGGGTTATACATAAGATAAATTCGACTATAAATATTCATTAGAAAGATAAAAAGATTTAAAACATAATTATAGTTTATTTATAATTTTTAGACTTTAAATAAATTAATTTATTTATGACACAACGATGATGCAGTAATTACCTTTTTTAAGGAAATATTAACATAATTGATGTTATAAATGCTCAAATGAATGTAATTTGAGACTTTTTATGACTTACACTAATTTTCTAGGTTACTATGATATATTTTTGTTGCTTTAATAAACTTGGTTCGAACATATAATTCTGTTATGACTTTCACAAAAATCATATATCAAATAGTGTCAAAATTGACACAAAATAGTTTTTAAATCAAATATTATATTATTAATTGATATTTTATTCCTAAAAATCTAAGGTTCGGCCAAATGACTTAGATAAGGATATATGTATTAATAATAAACAATTTGGGGTTCGTTTGGCATGTTATAGTAAGTGTATTAACCATATAGTGAAAGAAAACAAAAAGACACGGTAAAAGTTAAATTATTTAACTTAGAGTTAAATCTAATTGATAAGGTTAAAATAATACCCTAAACTTGTCTAAATCTTATTGGTTGATATGATTTCGACCCATCCCCACTTTAGCTTCGAAATAAGACCCTTTGGAACGATTATAAACCGATTTTGACTTTAATATAAAATAATATTTTGAGATATTCCTAAGGTGCCCCTCTCCTCCCTTATAAAAGGACACCTCCTCCCCCTCCTCCTCACACCAATTTGAGCACTCAAGCTCGGCCAACCCCTGCCATTTTATCCTCTCCACTTCCCTAGAATAATCCTAGAGGTCCTGGTCTTCTTTAAAGACCAATCTTAGTTCCCTAAGTGGAGGATTCAAAGAGGCGTTCCAAAGAAGAGGTAATATTCGTTACCGATCTTTTCAATTTCTTTCTTCTTCAACTTCTTCTTCTTTAGTTGTTTCATGATAAAGTAATAACATAAGTATTAATTACATACTGATATGTTATTATAAATATGAAACAACCCTAATTCATCTTCTATCCATCCTACGGAAAAATGAAATCACCGCGCGTGCGTACGTACGGAATACCGTCTCCACGCCGTGGTGTAATCTATTTTCCGCCACCACCTTAATTGGATGGGTATAATGGTGTAATGAGTAACTATATATGATTATTATAAATTGATATTGATACTGAAATAGTCTACATACAGTTCAACACAATTCCACGACCATGGGAATGATATCATCGCTCGTGCGTACGTATGGACTACCGTCTCCACGACGCGATGAGATTCATTCTCAATGATTAACCATTCATGAATGATTATAAAGTATATATAATAAATACTAATGAAATATTTGGCATAATAATGATACTGGATTTATGTAAATTTATTTTTATGTCATCTACTTAATTCCATTCACTTAAATAAGGAAATGAAAACAGCGTTCATGCGTACGTACGGACTACCGTCTCCAGGAACGGTGTATTTCATTCCATTTATCGATATTATATATATATATATATATATTCTGAATATATATTATATATAAATCATGTTTTACATTCTGGATATAAGTAATCATGATCCAAGTAATCATATTAATAATTACAAGTTAAAAACACGAACGACAAATGAGACGATTTTACCCAAAACGCTACTTTTACATGAATTTACAAAAGAACGGGTAATATAAAGTCATAAGTGGACCATATATGATATAATAACAATTACTATGATTCCGGAATAAGTCAATAACATTATTTAAATCATTATACAGGAGGTTCGGACACTTACAAAGCAAGTCAGACCTAAGGTAAGGGAAATATCACAAGCTCACTTTTATCCGAGATTGTTTATACTTTGAAATTTACTGGGGTGTATTTTATCATCTACATACATGTTTCTTCAATATGTAATATTATTTCCATCCACCTAAAATTTTTTAAATCCAATTTTACCCTTCGGTGAGTTTTTAGTAAATGATATGAAAGGAATCTTTTGTCATTTTTCGTACGAGGTACTTTTTGACTTTTCGGAAAAAAGTACGAAGAATGTTTTTTTTAACTTATACGGAAAGAATGGATTTTTAAAACAGTATTTACAAGAAGCTTACTTTACAAGTTTTCATGTTTATTTTTAATCAACTTCTTTTATTTTAAAGTCGTATGACATGTTATGAAAGGAAAAATGTTTTTAAATTAGAAAGGATATTTTCCTCAAGAATGGAGTTCAAGTATTTTATCAAAATTATTTTCCATCTAAGATAATAAAAGGGTTCTGTTTTTATCCCTATTATTACATGGATTTGATTATGTTGTGATGGAAATATTTTTATGAATTCCTTTATCTTATATGAATTGTTTTATGATGTCATGTTTTTTATGAATCCCATTTTTATTACATGTGTTACGCTATGATGTATGGTTTATGATTATGTGGAACACATAAGAAAGGATTCATTATAAGATGGGTGGGACCTATATCTCCCTCCAATGCATTGGGTAAAGATTTTATATCTCATGAGATAGACAGGGCTGAAATGGTAGGTTATACCGGTTCAGTGAAACAGGACTGAAACGAGGGTTACTCGATTCAGAAAGAGACTTTGTCCACTAAGATAGTCTTGGCAATGAGTCTTGACTAACAAGAAATGATTCTCTATGATTATGTGTGTATGCCACAATGTTTCATGTTTTAAGTTATGATTATTGTGATTACATTTCACCACCATGATTTATCCCATGTTATGAAATTATGATCTCTTTTGCAGGTTAAGATTTCCAAAAGATATGTTCTTATGAATATGATGTGATTGTTATTTATTTTGTTTACCCTTACTGAGCATTTGAGCTCAGCCTTTTATGTTTTCTTTTCCCCAGGATATAAAGAAAGGTTTTAGGTAAAATAAAAGGGAGATATTTATGGGAGATATTGAAGATCTTTCACCATGATTAGAAGATTACGTTCCGAGTTTCCAAAGACACTAAACTATTACGATCCTTGTGTGTGTGTTTTTGTTATGTAATAAGTATTCCGCAAAAGTAATGTAAAGTCTATGTACGTCAGGCTTCAGGTCTCTACATTATATGTTGTATTTATTATTTTATTATAGAAACAACTTAGGAAGTGGAAATGGAAGAAGAAAATAACATAAAAGAGATTGATAAAACGATTACCTCTTTTTCGGGTATCTCATTTTGATTTGTACAAAAGGACTCGTTATATTAAATTTTTTCTAAATATAAGACATCCAGGATGATTTTAGAAATTTTTTAAGAGTAAATGGTTAGGTTTTGGTTGATCCAAATGGATATGTATGTTTGAATTAAAGAGAAGGAGAAATTCCCTTTTATAAGGGATGTGAGGGGTACTTTAGGAAAATCTTTAAGTAATAATTTATTATGAATTTATTTTCAGTTTATAATAGATCCAAAGTGATTTATTTATTGGATAATAATATTATTGGCCTAAATAATCTCAAAAAATAAATTTTAGACATTTTTGGGTCATAAAATTATCCTTATCTTTTATAATTAACCCTTAGTTAAACAATTTAACTCTTATCGTGCGTTATTTTATTTTTTCACTACATGGTTAATATAGTGACAATTGAATTCCAGAAGAAAATAACGTGGACCATTTATGACATATTTGACATTTTGAAATTTAGTTGGTGGAACTTTATATTTTTATAATTTTTATATCATTTAATTAAATAGTATTTATTTTAAAATATAATGTATATCAATTTTAATACTATTCAATACTTTAATTTTTAAATATATATAATCAATCTGATAACTTTGAACCAATACCAAAATATTTCACTAACATGTATAATTTACCTATAAAATTATTGGATGTAATTAATTAAGTAAAATTATATTTAATTTAATATTATTAATACAGTTTGTTTGATTCTTCTTTTATTAAATCAATTACTGCATCATCATTCTGTCATAATTAAATTTAATAATTTATTATATAAAGATTATTTAAGAACTCAGATCTTTAGTTTTAGGTACGGTTCTCTTTAATTGTATTTTTATGTAAAAATGGAGAATATGGAAATTTTCAAAGTACACGCCTTATACTTTATGAGTACACGTCATGCACTCCTCTGCCGCTCAAAGTCGTGTGCTGGCCATGTCCCGGCCACACACACGGTGTGTAGGGATGATGTGGTGTCCACATAAAGTGGAGTATGGAAAAACCAAGTACACACCGTGTACTCTAAAAGTACACACCGTGTACTTTCTTTTTATTTCACTTGTCAGACCGGGGTCGTGCCTAATGCTCATAAACGTATTCTTCTCCGCCTAATTCCATCTAAAGCGTTCGAGGAGGCCTATTCTTCTTTGAGCCACTGATCCAACACCGGTTGTCCGAATCAAACTCTGTCGATTGCAGAAGAATCGTAGCGGTGAGTTCTTGGTTCTTCTTTGGCCTCGTTTCCGGATTCTTCATCTCGTGAGAGTTATCTGAGGTTGAATGTTTTAGACTTTTTTGCAGATATACTCCATTTTAAGCCAATTCATAGGCTGAGGTCCAAGTATATCAATCTTCAAGTATCGAGGTAGGTGGTTTGTTGCCCTATGTTGAAGTTCTTTGAGTTTTGGTTGCAAAAGTGCCGGATACCCATGAATTGGGTAACCCGGGTTTAGGATTTTGATCCTATTGTTTGTTTTCCCTATATTTCTTGTTATCTTATGATTAATTATTGCTAATGTAGGCTTGGTTGCATGTTTGAGGATCACCCCATGGGTGTTTTCTCCTATTTTGTCTGTTTATCGTCGTTTGACACCCTTTGCATATGAGGAAAAACCTATTGTGATGGCTAGTTTACTTATTATAACTATTTGAACGTGTTGCCTGCTGTTTAAATTCTTTTTATGCATGGTAGATATTATCCAAGTAGTTGTTGAACTTACTTAGGGATGTTGACAGTCGATTATGCACGATTGTACTGCTCAGGGCTGTGAGAACCTGGTTCAGGAGATCAAAGAGGGAATAGAAGATTAAGTGCTTCCCTAGAGGGTCTGTTGGTTTTAGTTTTGTACGCAGGACCTACATGAATAAGACTTTTTTCTTACCAAAAGTGCTCTTAGTTTACACACGCATGGAGACCACATGAGAAATTAGACGTAAGTGCTTCCTCAGAGAGTATGTAGTTATCGTTGCAAGACCATAGGGGAATTGACGTGAGGGATTCCCAGAGTGTCTGTGCCTTGTTTGATTACTTGACCATAGGGGTTTGCTGGTTTGAGCCACCTAGAGAGAAAGTGTGAATTTTTATGGTTGGTTGTGACGATTCCACCAAGCCAAAGAATAAGCTTGGGTTTTGTACTGCTTGTGTTTAGGTATTATTTTGAGATACATGTTGTGTTACTTGCTTTACCTTGGAATAAAATGGTTTTCTTGTTCTCCCTGGTTGTTTGATTAAATGAATGTGAATGGTAATTGGTAGGATTATTTATTGGTATACTCTTAGTCCATTACTGTACTTATTTTCCTTTACTTTTTCTATATTAATCACTGACAGTAGGGCACAAATCATGTTGTGATTGCCTACTGGGATTAGGCTCACACCTTTTTTGGGTCCTACTTTTCGGCCCAAACAGATTATATGGTTGCAGGTGTAGATTGGGATTGTGTCCTTCTACCTCAGGTACATGAATTCTAGTTGGAGCTAGAGAGCATGGGACCGGCCTTGGGCTCACGATGCTGTTGGAGTTGCTGTTTACGATTAGTACTTGGTTTCAGTTGTATTTCAGCATGTTTATTTGTTTACTTCTTTCCATAGAAACATGTACCATTCTGCATCATTATTATATCTGACATTTCTTTGAATTTTAGTTCTGTTGTTGTATGTTATTTACTGCTTCCGCTATTGTTTATGTTTATTATTCCAATGTATAATTTACCAAATGAAGTCATAGTTTCCCCATAGATTCACCAAGGCCCTCGCTGCTAGTCGGGAGCCTCTGAAGTTTGGGGAAACGTGCTTGAGTTCATATGGCGAACTGGGTATGGGGCGCCAGTTGAGTGGATCCAGATTTAGGTCATTACAAAGTGGTATCAGAGGAGTTTTCCTTCCTTTCTATTGCCTTATAGTTTGTCTACAATCGACGGGGATAGGAAGAAATGGGTAGTTGGTACTTAACTGTGCCCGAGAGTAATTAACCCGTGTATAGGGAAAATCCATATTACCTCGTAAATGCAATTTTTGGTTTTTGCGTGTATTACAGTTGATTATATTTCACCGTTGGGTGACACACTTGTTTTGTGCTGTTACAGTTTATATGAATGTGGTTCTATTTTGTTGCAACCCGATGAGATGAGGGTATGCCATCTCATGCATCATATAAGCACTAGTCAGGAAATCACATATCATGCATTTTACCATGCCATCTAGGGTGCATTAGAAATTTCATGTTGTTGTGATAGATGTAGTGAAAGATTATGCTTGTTTTTGTGATAGTTGTTGTGATAGAAATACCTGCTATGTTGATAGGGTATTGTTGTCTTACCACTTATTTAGCATGGATGCCAAACTTTGGTCTTAGAGGTGTTATGGGCCCTCGAAGATCGGAATTTTGGAAGGTCATGGAACTGTCATACTATTACTTGTTATATGAATTATTATGATGTCCATCTATGATTCGTGGGGAGTATGGTCCCACATGGATCATAATTTGGCACATAAATACTTGTTTTTTTAGTGTTTCTGGTGTTCAGTGCAGTTTCTGAGGTACTACCCAGAAAAACCCAGAATACATGGCGTGTACTTATTGATACACGCCATGTAGTTTTTTTTTTAAGAAAAACCTTGTTACTAACTGTGTGAACAAAAACACGGGGTGGTGGAGAGTCTTCGGGGACACTTCGTGTACGATAAGTGCATGCCGTGTAGTATTCAACCGTGTACCTGGCCGTGTCACTGACAACACGGGTCGGGGAAACTCATGTAGTACATTCTGTGTTTTATACGAACACACCGTGTAGTTTTCTTCTAGGTACCCGGTCGTGTCACGAACAATACGGGTAAGTGTTATCTATTCTTATACATGTTTTGTTTGTACAAAATAAGCCTTGTAGGGGGAAGCCATGTAGCCGGTCGTGTAACCGCTACATGAGTCGTCGAAACCTGTCCAGTAAATGCCGAGTCCTTAGTGAAAATGCCATGTAGTTAAGGATTAGGAGGACCGTGTAGGTTAGTTGTGTAAAGAGACTCGGGCAGGGGAGTAGAGTTCAAGTACACGCCGTATTTTGTGACAACACGCCCTGTAGCTAGGATGTTACACGACCAATGGTGGTAGAGTTACACGCCCATGTGGAAGGCTTAGAAAACACGCTGTGTAGTTTAAATACATGCCGTGTATTCTTGTTTTGCAAACTTAAGTGTTCTCTATCGTGTTCCCATTTTGTACTCTTGTGTTTTCTGTCCTTGTAAATCTTAAATTTGAAGTGTGATTTTGATTTCTCAGAGCTATGGAACCAAGACGTCCTCTTGTTGCACGCCAGGAACCAGGAAGTGACCATACACCTGATACGGCAGACCAGGGACTGCCTATAGTTCCGCAGATCTTTCCAGACATGGAACCTGTAGTGATTCCTGACACTGGTGCTGATGCACAGTTTAGAGAGGGATTCATGAGGTTTATGCAGACCTTCCAGGGAGCTCAGCATCCTGCCCCATCTATGGTATAGCTGACGCGAGTCTTCCAACAGCAACATCCTCCCACTTTCATAGGGGATGGAGCACCTCAGGCTGCAGATTCATGGCTAGAAACCATGCTTTTCCATCTTCGAGCATTTGGAGACACCCCCAGACAGAAGGGTGAAGCTCTCAACTTATATGCTGTGAGATTCTTCCAATAGGTGGTGGGATGTAGTCTCGCAGGTAGGGCGCTAACAGACTATGGCTTGGGACGAATTATAGCGTACGTTCTACGACTACTTCTACCCGGCGACGCTGAGGGCCGACAAAGCCAGAGAGTTCATGAACCTACAGTAGGGTACTCTTTCGGTAAGGGAGTATTCCTCCCATTTCACTAGGTTACAGTGTTTCACTCCCGTTATGGAAAATGACGAGCTCTTTTTCGCAAGGAGTTTGAGGAATGCCTCAAAACAGAGATCAGATCACAGGTGAACGTCTTCCAGTTGACTTCTATTACCCTAGTAGTCAACCTGGCACTAATCACTGAATGGAATCTGAGGGAGACTAGAGCTGCTGACCAGGGCGATTTAGCATCCAAGGCTGATTCATTGCATATTGGCCGCACAAAGCATCATTGAGAGTCTACTCGAGGTGACTCGAGGAAGAGAGGAAATTATTCTAGAAGACAAGATCTTCTTTCTGGAAACCAGGTGGTGTGCTATCGGTGTGGAAAGAGCAGGCATAAGAAGCCTCAGTGCCCAAGAGATCTAGTAGAGTGACGAGCTTGCGACAAGATGGGTCATCTGCAGTATTTTTGCAGGGTTCTTCTTCCAACAGCTAGTGAAGGTGGATCAGTTTCTACTCCTCGTATAGGAGAAGGATTACCAGTTATGCAGCAGACTAGGGGTTGGAGTTCTTCAGGTTGTTCAGGCTAGGGTAGAGGTCCCGGATGCGGTGGTTAGGCTCATAGAGGATCAGCTCAGGGATATCAGGCTGCTACACAGGGCCGCAGTACTGGATAGATGTTTGAGGTAGAGAAGATTCATCAGGAACAGGATCCTGGACCTTCCACATTTAGAGGTACGATCTTAGTAGCCTCAGTTTTATCTTCTGCACTTTTCGATATCAGAGCTTCTCATAGATTTATTTCTGTGCACACTATGGAGAGCCTTAGACTTTCTATCATTATTTCTGAGGATACGTTGGCACTAGACACTCCTTTGGGACATATAACTACTAGTGTGCGTCAGTGTAGGGTGTGCCCCCTTGAGTTTTGTGGGTGTCACTTCTTGTGGGATCTTTATGTCCTTGAGATGACAGGTTATGATGTCATTCTCGAAATGGACTGGATAGTTACTTTCCAGGCCTTTGTCGATTGTTATCATCGCAAGGTGAGTTTCACGTCACCAGAAGGTGGGTCTTTTCTTCACAAGGGAGATTGGGATGTCCAGGAAAGCAGAGCTGGACCAAAGCATCATGGGTTGGGAAGTGTTATAGCCTAGATTTCTAGTTTATATATGGATGATCAGGGGACTTCTCAGATGGACTTCCCTCCGATAGTTTACCGTTTTTAGGATGTCTTTCTCGAAGAATTTTCAGGGTTTCCACCGGAGCGTGAGGTAGACTTCCCTATTGATCTTGTACCAGGAGCAGCACCGGTATCCATACATCCTTATAGTATGGCTACGACAGAGTTGAAGGAGCTCATGAAGCAGTTGGAGGAGTTTCAGGCGAAGGGTTTTATCCGACCCAGTACTTCTCCATGGGGTTCTCCTGTGTTGTTTGCGAAGAAAGTGGATGGTACCTTACGGAATTATGTGGACTATTGGACGCTGAACCAATTGACGGTCAAGAACCGATATCCATTGCCGAGAATTGATGATCTTTTTGATTAGCTTCAAGGAGACATGGTATTCTCGAAGATCGACTTGAGATTCTGCTATCATCAGTTGCGGGTCAGACCACCTGATATACCTATCATAGCTTTCTGAAGCAGGTATGGTCTATACGAGTACCTGGTTATGCCATTCGGTCTCACGAACACACCGACAGTTTTCATGGCGCTGATGAACCGATTTTTCCATCCTTACTTGGACTCTTTCATCGTTGTCTTTGTAGACGATATCTTGGTGTACTCTCACACTTGACACGACCATGCTAACCATTTTGATATCGTATTGAGTACACTGATAGAGCATCAGTTATAAGCTAAGCTCTCAAAGTGCCACTTCTGGATGAACAAGATTCACTTCCTGGGCCATGTCATCTCATAGAAAAGAGTATCAGTAGAACCAGATAAGGTGAGAGAAGTAGTTACCTGGGAGCAGCCAAAGAATTCCTTCGAGGTACGAAGTTTATTGGGACTAGATGGTTATTAGAGGCAGTTTATATAGGACTTATCACACTTAGCAGTGCCGTTGAAGGGATTGATTAAGAAAGTTGTGAAGTACCTCTTGGTCAGAAGCTTGCGATTCAGCCTTCTAGGAGAAGAAGGGGATATTGACCTCAACACCGATTCTAGTTGTTCCATAGCCGGGAAAGAGTTATACAGTTTTATGTGATGCATCCGACATCGGTCTTGAATTAGTGCTTATGTAGGAGGATCGTGTTGTTGCATACAGATCTTGGCAGGTGAGGTCCCATGAGAAGAACTATCATACGCACGACTTGGAGTTGCCTGCGATTGTTCATGATTTGTGTTGTTTGAGGCACTATCTCATGGGAGATCATTTTGTGGTATATACTAACCACAAGAGCCTCGGGTATATATCCACGCAGCATGACTTAAATCTAATACAGCGAAGGTGGGACGAGTACCTACAGTCTTTTGACTTTGAGATTGCTTATACGCCTGGGAAAGGAAATGCTATGGCTGAGGCACTGAGCAGGAGGACTCAGTTGCAGGGAGTTCCGGAGGCCAGCAGTGAGTGGCAGCTTATGGATTTATTCATTAAGATGCATTTGGAGGTTCATGATATATAGATATAGATAGTTCTTTCTTATGTAGCTGTTACCTATACTCTTTTAGATTGAGTTGGAATGAGGCAGCTATCAGACCTAGAAGGACTAGTCCTACGGGAGGGTGTGTCAGATGGAGACCCTGCTCTAGGGTGGACAGTGGGAGATGATGAGGTTCTATGTTTTCATGGCCGCATATGGGTTTCAACGGACATACATGAGGAGATGATGTGGGAGTTTCATGCTTCAGCTTAGGCAGTTCATCCTGATGTCACCAAGATGTGGCAAGAATTACACCGTCAGTATTGGTGGCTAGGTATGAAGAAGGATATGGATGGTTTTTTATACGGTGTTCCACCTGATAGCAGGTTAAGTCAGAGCATCAGTGACCAGAATGGATTTTACAACAGTTACCCATCCCTGAGTGGAAATGGAATGACGTCGCGATGGACTTCGTAACAGGGTTACCAAGATGGCCTCGAGGAAATGATACAGTTTCGGTTGTAGTGGACAGGCTCACGAAGGTTGCACACTTCTTTCCAATAAAGGGGAACTTTAGTGTTGATGATCCAGGATGGTTGTACATCTGAGAGATTGTACATCTGCATGGAGTTCCACACTCCATTGTGTTAGACAAGGATGTGCGTTTTACTTCGCACTTCTGGCAGGGGCTACAGAGGGCTTTGGGTACCCAGGTACTTTTGAGTACAACATACCATCCCCAGACTGATGGCCAGTCCGAGCGTACGATCCAGGTGTTTGAGGATATGCTCCGAGATTGAATTCTAGACTTTTGCGGTACTTTGGAGAAGCATATACCTCTGGTGGGGTTCTCCTATAAAAACATTTTCCAGGTGACTATTCAGATGGCACCATACGAGGCTTTGTATGGTAGGCCATACCGATCACCCTTATGCTGGCTGGAGGTAGGAGAGGTAGCTTTGCTGGGACCTCATCTTGTTCAGGATACCTCAGAGCAGATAGAGTTGATTCAGAATAGAATGGATACTACACAGTCTCGACAGAAGTCTTATGCTAATCAACGGAGACGACCTTTGGAGTTCAAGGTTGGAGACCAGGTTTTCCTACGTGTTACCCCGAGGTTGGGACATAAGTGGACTAGGAGATAGGGGAAACTCTCACTGAGATACGTCGGTCTGTTTGAGATTCTGGAGAAAGTAGGGATGGTTGCTTACAGGTTGCAGGTACCTCAGAGGTACCAGGCTATGCATGACGTCTTTCATGTTTTTTTGCTTCGACTGTATTTCTTAGAACCGTCTCATGTTTTTCAACCTGAGGAGGTTGAACTGGAGCAGGATGCATCTTTCGAGGAGCATCCTACCCAGATTTTTTGATCGTAGTGAAATGGTACTCTGTGGCCGGTCTATTCCTCTGGTACGAGTGCTATGGCAGCACGGCCGTATACAAGACGAGACTTGGGAGAGGGAGGCTGATATGCCACCACAGTGGCTAGAGTTGTTCGAGGTTTCATCTTCTACGCCTTTTTAGGGAAATTCGGGGATGAATTTTTTTAAGGTGGGAAGTTTGTAATAACTCGGATATTCAGTTTCAGGTATGGATCTCTTTTATGGGCTTTTTAAGTAAAAATGGAAAATATGGAAATTTCCAGAGTACACGTCGTGTACTTTATGAGTACACACTGTGTACTCCTCTGCCACTTGAAGCCGTGTGCTAGCCATGTCCGAGTCACACACACGGTGTGTAGGGATGATGTGGCGGCCGCTTAAAGAGGAGTACGGAAAAACCAAGTACACGCCGTGTACTCTAAAGGTACACGCTGTGTACTATCTTTTTATTTCACTAATTTGACTTGGGTCGTGCCTACTGCTCATAAACATCTTCTTCTCCGCCTAATTCCATCCCGAGTGTCCGAGGAGGCCGATTCTTCTCCAAGACACCGATCCGTAACCAGTTGTCCGAATCAAACTATGTCGATTGCAGAAGAATCTCAGTGGTGAGTTCTTGGTTCTTCTTTAGCCTCGTTTCCTGATTCTTCCTCACATGAGAGTTATATGAGGTTGAACATTTTAGACGTTTTTGCAGATATACTCCATTTTAGGCCAATTCCCAGGCTGAGGTTCAATTATATCAATCTTCAAGGATCGAGGTAGGTGGTTTCTTGACCTACGTTGATGTTCTTTGAGTTTTGGTTGCAAAAGTGCCAGATACCCATGAATCGAGTAACCCGAGTTTAGGATTTTGATCTTATTGATTGTTTTCCCTAGATTTATTATTATCTTATGATTAATTGTTGCTAATTTAGGCTTGGTTGCATGTTTGAGGATCAACCCATGGGTGTTTTCTCCCTGTTTGGTTGTTTATCTCTGTTCGGCACCATTTGCATGTGAGGAAAACCCTATTGCAATTTCTAGTTTACTTGTTATAAGTGTTTGCATGTGTTGCGTACTGTTTAAATTCTTTTGATGAATGGTAGCTATTATCCAAGTAGTTGTTGAACTTACTTAGGGATGCTGACAGTCAATTGCGCATGACTGGACTGCTCAGGGCTGTGAGAACCTGGTGCAGGAAATCAAAGAGGGAATATATGATTAAGTGATTCCCTAGAGGGTATGTTGGTCTTAGTTTCGGATGCAAGACCTACGAGAATAGGACTTTGTGCTTCCCAAGAGTGTTCTCAGTTTACACACGCATCGAGACCACTAAAGGAATTAGACGTAAGTGCTTCCTCAGAGAGTCTGTAGCTATCGTTTCAAGACCATAGGGGAATTTACGTGAGAGCTTCCCAGAGTGTCTGTGTCTTGTTTGATTACTGGACCATAGGGGTTTGCTGGTTTGAGCCACCCAGAGAGTCAGTGTGAATTTTAATGGTTGGTTGTGACGAGTCCACCATGCCAAAGAACAATCATGGGTTTTTTACTGCTTGTGTTTAGGTAGTCTTTTGAGATACCTGTTGTGTTACTTTCTTTACCTTGGAATAGAAGGCTTTTCTAGTTCTACCTGGTTGTATAATTAAATTAATGTGAATGGTAATTGATACGATTATTTACTGGTATACTCTTAGTCCATTACTGTACTTATTTTCCTTTACTTTTGCTATATTACTCACTGATAGTAGGGCACAAATCTTGTGGTGATTTCCTACTATGATTAGTCTCACACCATCTTTGGGTCATGGTTTTTGGCCCAAACAGATTATATGGTTGCAGGTGTAGATAGGGATTGTGTTCCTTCTACCTCAGGTACTTGATTTCTAGTTGGAGCTGGGGAGCATGGGACCGGGCTTGGGCACGCGATGCTGCTGGAGTTGTTGTTTACGTTTAGTACATGGTTTCAGTTGTATTCCAGCATGTTGATTTGTTTAATACTTTCCATAGATACATTTAACATTCTGCATCATTATTATATCAGACATTGCTTCGACTTTTAGTTCAGTTGTTGTTTGTTATTTACTACTTCCGCTATATTTTATGTTCATTCTTTTGTTGTATACTTTACCAAATGAGGGCATAGTTTCCCCACAGACTCACCAAGGCCCTTGCTGCTAGTCGGCAACCTCTAGCGATTGGGGAAATGCGCTTGAGGTCATGGGGTGAACCGGGTACGGGGTGCCAGTTGAGTGGCTCCAGATTCGGGTCGTTACAAATTATAAATTAATTAAAATTATTTATATAAAATTATTATCTTTTTAATGAATATTTATAGTCAAATTTTTCTTATGTATAACCCTATATTAAAAATGATTTAGTTATTAATATTTGAAAATGACACTTTTTACTCTACTTTAAATAAAATTTAATAAATGTATTAATTTAAAAAAAGTGGATTAAAAAGGATCTTATTTATGAAAGAAGGTTGTTTTGGGTCTAAAAATAATTATCCAATGAAACTAGGACATGTGTTAGGGTACTTTTATATTATTATAATATTAGTTTTACCTTGAATTACCATATTTACCTTTAGCAGTTGTAAATAAAATTCAAATGTTACTATTTAACATAAACTATTTTAATCTAATTCGACCAAATTTTTCATACTTATTACAATCATTTATATTCATTTTTTGAAATTAAATTCATTGAATTGGTAAAATTATGTTTAATGCCAATATACAAATGTGACTAGAAGGTGGGTAAAAAGATGTTAAAAAAGATTAATGAATATTTATATCTAATTCTATTATAAAAATGACTAATATGAACCAAATTGGGTTATTATATGTATTATTTATCTATTGTGACTTTAAAAACAATTTAAATTAAAATAATTATTTAAAATAAAAAGTCAGTTTTTAGTAATAATGTATTCTTTTTCACAATTCATAAAAAATTGATAGTTTTCAGAAAATACCCAAAATGAACCCTAAGCTAATTTTGATTTTCAGAATTCAAAAATGATTTTTTACCAAATTCAATTTATAATATTTTCTAAATTTAATTTTATTATTTATCGCAATAGGGCATAAAATGTAGTTCAGGTAAGAAAATAGAATTTCTAAACATATAACTATATTACCGAAACTTATACATTTCATTATAAATATTCTTATTTATATGAAAAAATTATAAATAACATTTAAAATTAATTTATTACTATTTATATTACTGTATTTAGTGAATAGGTTCATTTAAATAATTTTAACATAGAAGTGTTGTTTTGGAGAAACTCAATCTTGTGTGTTACGCAAGCCTTGTCATTTTTGTGTGCATAAAAATCTTTTGAAGATAATGTTCCATTAAATATGTCATTTTTAAAATGAAAATTAATTTTAACTATTGATTATAGATAAGATATGAATCATTTAAAACAAAAACAATTGTTTTATAAAAACTGAATATTTTAAAAAGATGGTTTAGTAGCTCTTTATGAACATAATTTAAAATTAATTTTTAAAAATCTTAGAAAATTTAATTCATAAAATTTAATTAATTTTTAAAATTATATTTTCAAAATTATCTTAGAGTAAATGTTTGGGATTTTTCTGAATTGTGTCATTTCTCAATGAATAGTAAAAAAATATTACATTTTAATTCAAAGATTTCATTACATTTAAATTATTTATGAATTTAAATTATATTTTTGAATTTGTTTTAAATTTAATTAGTAAAATTTTGTATATACTAATCAAATATATGTAATTGGATTCATTTTGATATTGAATATTGATGTAAGAACCTTGTAAACCTTTGAACATTTTCTTTTCAAAAACCCGCTTTCTTGTCACATCTGCAAGATTAATTTTAAATTTAAATTTCCCACTTCTGTGAATGGTATTTTAAAAAATATATTTTATATTTTTGATAATAATTATTTTTATTATCTAATAATATAAACTTAATTTTTTCTAAATTTAATAGTGAAAATGTAAAAAACTTTTATTGTGGTTAAGGTAGAAATAGATTTACAGGGGGTTGAACTAAAAATATAAGGTTAAAATGAATTAAAATCTTATCTAAAATATATTTTACCCCCATATTTTGACCCTATAATGTATAAGACTCTAGTATAATCCATTTTTCCCCATTTGGAATGTTAAAAATGAAGATACAATTTTTTATTTTATAATATTACTATTGTTCCACTCAACTCACTTATAAAAGGCCACCACCTATTCTCAATTATTCACACCATAAAACCATTTTATTTTATCCAATACAAGACAAAATAACATCTAAAATTACTTCTTATCATCCTAGATCATTATTTTGTGAATAATCCCAACAGAGGAAGGTTTTCTGGTGAAAACCTAAGTAGGATTCCCAAAGAAGAGGTAACCGTTTTCAACAAGTGTTTTTATTTTATTTCTTCCTCCAACACACTAAATTATTAATAAACCATGAAAATATATTAACATAAAAATATTAAATATACATAGATTCTGTTATAATAAATTCATGGCCTACATCCATCTCCACTTCCATTAAATTGGTTAATAAATCATCATTCTTACGTGTGACATACTACTACCTCACGAACTGATGTCATTCGTGTTTGCATTACCACCTCTCACAATTAGATATAATGGAAGAAATAAATTATATATATGATATTTATAACATAAATATTCCTAAATATTCATTATATCATATATAAATTTTTTACTTTACATTCTGTATGAGGTACGATAATGTCACTCGTGTGTACACTGGACTACCGCCTCACGAAGCGATGTTATTAATTTTTCATTTAGTGTTTACATGGAATGTAACATGGATAGTTTTTATGAATATATGATATGTACATGAAATTTTTTTGATATTCATTAAATATTTATCATTTTTAAATGATAATATATATAAAAAATTTATTTCTTTTTCACTCACTGAGAGATGACAACATCGTTTGTGTACGTGTGGACTACAACCTTCCTAAAGTGATGTGACTCTCTTTTTATCACCACACCACATGGATGATATACATAATTATAGTTAATGAAATAATATTATATATATATATATGATATTATTACCACTCAATAATGATAAAATATCACTTACCTTCTTTCAATGATGATCATTATGAGGTGTAAACATTACTCATTTGTATGTACGACCTACCGTCTCCATGATCATAACATTCATAATTTTTCATAATCATAATTTAGGATTGGTTTTAAATGTATAATTTATGTGAAAGTATGATAAATATTTCATTATTATTATACTAGCAATGATACAACTATATTATATTTTCAATAATTTAATCTTTCATGAAGAAACACACATTTGAAAACAAGGAAAATAACACATGAAATAATGAAAATAATGAATGAAAATTAAGTAATGGTTGATAAGATGTTATAAAATAAATATATATAATATTATAAATATTAATATGGGGTTCTATAAGTTAATAACATGTATAGAACCACTATAAAAGAGGTTAAATCATGATAAAAAGCATTAGTTAAGGGTCTGTCTCAATTTCCATATATTGAGGAATATTTGTATGTTATACAAAAATTTATTTGATATGGTGTATATAATTCCT
Source organism: Viscum album (assembly GCA_963277665.1). Taxonomy (NCBI): domain Eukaryota; kingdom Viridiplantae; phylum Streptophyta; class Magnoliopsida; order Santalales; family Viscaceae; genus Viscum; species Viscum album. The sequence goes on along the minus strand of OY728130.1, from coordinate 476,909,293 downwards.
CATTTAAATGAAATTTTATTACTCCTTAATAATTCATGGTTTTTTATGTTTCAATTTTAAATAATTCATCCAAGGGGATTTGATTTAAAAGTTACATAGTGGTAAATCATTTCATAACTCAATTTCTTTTCCATGGGTTATATTACTTATACATCATCATTGTTATTTAAAGATTTTGTGTGTAATGAGTAATTATTATCTCATATTTTATTTCCACTTGATACACATAATTAATTCATTGGTTAAATTTTACCTCAACATTATGAAAAATTTGAGGGTTGATTTCACAATCTAATTCTACGTGAGATTGTTTCTTCTTAAATTTTCGTTGAAAGAAATTATTTAATATTTTTTAATAAAACCATTTCATTATATTCTCCTCTGTTTATTCATAATATTTTCAAGTAATAGTACAATTGTTTCTACTCTTTTTCACTTAAAATAATTGAGAAATTGTTTTAACGAAAATTTGAGTTCATTTACCTCTTTTGTCGGAAATCCATTTTTTTACCACAACCCTATTTTATAAGAATGTTTTAAACCCTTTTAAAAATTATTTATTAAATAAATTTTAACTTTTTAGAAAATTTTCAAGAGGAATTTTCTTTTCATTTTCAAAAAAATGTACATTTTTATTTTACTAAAAAGGGCAAATGAATATTTGTTTTAAAGTGTACGACATGAATGAAATTTCTCTCCATCCTGTCGACTCAAATGTTATAAAAATTACTTTATAAATTTCAATTTTTATTTTCAATAAAATGTATTTTTACTTTTTTTAAACATTTATTTTTGATTTTTTTTCAAGAAAAATGTATATTTCCATCAAATATGTTTTTAGAGACATTTTGTGGTATTTATATTAATCTATAGAAAAAACCGTTTATTATTACTATAATTGGTATAGGTTGTATTGAAACTATATTTAGTTTTCTTATGGGAAGTTAATGATTATTTTTACAAAGGATAGTACTGACACTATCTTTCTTGACTCATTTTGGTTTTCATTAACCTTCCTTTGAGTTATTCACTTTCCTATGAAAAATGTACATTACATTTCCCATAAATACCCATATTATTTGTATTATATATTTTTATTACTTAAATCGTATCTATTTTGTACATTTGATGTTTTAATTTTAAAGTTATTTGATTTACTGGGGAAATATTTATTATCTGTATTCATTCTTCAATACAAATATTTAATTGTAACACAAATTTTTTCATGAATTAAACAGATTATTCAATATATGATGAAATATTTTTACATGAATAAATGGGTGGGATCTGATTATAGATATCCCCTCAATGGAACTGTAGTATCATGAGCCAGAATAGTATTCTAGTATAAAATAAGTTATCCAAACTAGATGAGTTTGTAACTATTTTGTGAATGGTATTGATTATAGATATATCATGGTCTTATGTTCATGAAATTGAATATATAATAATTGACTTCATTCATAATTTATTTACATCTATCCATTATATTTTTGCAATTATAATATCTCTGGATGCATCTCATTTTGATTTAATGATTAAATAGAATTTATTTTCAGTTATTTAACTACCATATTTATTATTCCTTATCCAGTTATGATATACATGTAACTCATTAAATGTAATGTGATTTTAGTTATTTACCTTACATTATTTATTATTATCCATGATATTTTCACATTGATATTATCTATGGATGATCTTCCTTCCCACTTTTTTATTATATGTCAAGTGTGTTCAGTTATTTAGCTTTCCATTTTGATTATTCATAATTATTCATGATAGTTTCCACTATACTTAATGATTACTAAATATTTTATCTAAAAATTATTTTGTTTCCTTTGCTAGGAATCTATGAATATTACAACGATTGATATGAAAGAATATTCTATAGGGAATAATGTTATTCTTAAAAAACTATCTGTTTTAATTTTTCTAATAAAATATAATAAAGAACTCAAGTATGTATCTAGTATACCGATACTACTATATTTTTCAATCCTTTAGGATTTTATTCCTTGTATCTTTTAAAAATGTGATAAAGCAGACACAGGCTTAGGGCTACTAGGGTTAGGGTAACTGAAACTGGAATATGGAACTACTAATATCAGTTGAAGTTCTACTTTCATGGCTATTTGGAATTAAATTTAAATTAATTAATCGAATGAATATTTTATGGAATGTAATAAAATTTATATAATATTTGAGTATTTAAGTATTATTTTTATTAAAATGGATACTTATATATATTTAAGTAAAAAATCAAACTTTCTATAATTTTTCCTATTATGAGGGTTTATCTTATTTTATTATTATCCTATAAATGGTAACTACATTTTTTATAAAAATATAAATTCAAGGAACTCCTTGTGAAAAAATAGTAGTCAATTAATTGGAGATACTAACTAACTAGTATGATATTCATAAATTTCTATTCTAAAAATATATAACATTTTGAATTTCTAAAAGAGACACTCTGTTTTTCAAGAATAATAGAAACCTTACTAGTTATACTTAAAGTTTCTTCAAGGAAAGATTTAAAGAAAATCCACAAGAAGAAGAAGACCATTATTGATTACTACTTACTTGATTATACAAAAAATAACTACAAAAACACATTATTTCTTCTTCCCTATTTTATTTACATTCAAGTCATTATTACTTTATTTGTTTATTCATGGAAAACAATCTCATTTATTTCATTAGATAGTAATTTGGTACTCTCTTAATATTTATTTTATATCTTTTACCACAAAAATTAATGTGTAAGTGGTTTCATGTAGCCTGAACAACCTATGTATTGTTGAATGTAAAACTTCATCCAGTTTTGGTATCAATATTGTCGTTTAATAATCATTATTCATAGTGGGTGACTATCAAATGATGAGGATTAAGTCTCATAATGATACTGATTGTCTCATATTCATTTCTAATATATAATATATTTATTTTTATTTTTTTTATAAAAACTAGTTTTATTTTTAAAAACCTCTTTAGTAAAATAGTAGTTTTATAGTTATCTTTAACCAGTGTTATATATATGGGGTTTGTATGAATATATTTTTCTATAATGTTAATGTGGTTTTAAAAATTGTTTTAACTAGGTTGTGATTAAACCTTCAAGAAGTATTTTCCAAATATCAAATTATATATTTATATTATTTTATACAACTCGGTTATTTTATAAATTAGTTTAATTTGTTTTAAATAGTTTTTAAATACAAATTTTTATTGGATACTCAATTCACCCCCCTCATGAGTAGTCCAGTCCGACCAAGAATTAGTATCAAAGTATTTTTTTTATAACTTTAACTATAGAAAATATTTTCCTATATATTTAAATTTTTTATTCCATTTATTTAATTATGGACAACAATAAACTTTAAGGTAATACCATTAATATACCTACTTATTTTAATGTTACAAATTATTCTCAATGGAAGATTAAAATGAAAATTATTCTTAAGAGAACGAGTTTTGATGTATGTAGAATAATTGAAGATAAAATCAAAAAACCTAATGTATTTTGAGATAATTAGAGTGATTCAACTATGTCTACTTATTAATTTAATTACATATATACAAATTTCTTATGTTGTTATTTGGTAGAATTAAAATTTTTGATAAACTTGTTATTTTTCATGGAGGTATATAAAATATTATAGAAATGAACCTAAATACTTATGATATTAAATTTGATACATTTTAAATGAATCGAAATGAATAAATTTGAAATATATATGTCTCATTAAATGAAATAATTTATAATAACCATGTTATTGGTAATAAAATATAATTCAATGATCAAGTGATGAGAATTAAATAATTCTTACTTTATTGATAAAGAGGAACTTATGATTCAACTTGAGAGTCATGTGATATATTTAAATTACCAATGAAGGATATGTTCATAAAACTAATTACTCATAAGGAATATTTGAAAGCTAATAAATATATTGAGGAACAAAAAATAAAAACATTCACTTTCAAACTTATGAGTTAACATTTATGTATAAAATAAAATAAAATAATTCAATTAATGGAAAGTAACCTTTTTAAAGTAATGAATATATGGATAATCCATCTAGGATATTTAAGAAATTATAAAAGAAGAATAAATTATTAAAGAAATAAAAATATAGAGAGAGGAAGTTGGAATAAGGATAATCAACCAGGAGAAGTAACTTCCAATGAGTACAATAGAGAAGGGCATATCAATTTTGAAAGTATAATATTATTTTATAATAAAATGAATTAGGATAATAGAGTATGAACCACGAGAGCTATGAAAATAACATAGAGTTCTTATGAGTATAGTTATAGTGAATATTATTCAGGAAAGAAAGACAATATTGATAGGGAAAAACATTTCTTCCCAGAAAACACCTATAAGGTATCAAACACCATTTCTCTCTATTCTACTAATATTTATGATATATTTAACATGATAATAATGATGAAAATAAAATTTCAAATGAATTAATCTTTGAATATTTCAATATTCCAAAGGATACCTTTAATTAACATAATGATAAATATATTAATTTGAAGAAACAATAAGATCTATCTTTTTTTATTAAATATGATATTACTGTTGAAAAAGAATGTAATAATTCTTTATTAAAAGGAAAACAATGATGTTTCAATGTTAAATGATAATATTAAAAATTATCATAAAATATTTAAAAATGGAAGAGAAAAATTGAATATACTAATTAGTAATCACACCACATAAAAGTATAAAACAGTGAGTTTATACTAGCTTGGTTAAAGAAGAATTTATAAACATAAGTTTATTCTAGATGAAGTTCTTATAGTTCAATCAATAGTTAATATTCTACTATGACTAATACTGTTTTTATTTCTCAAAAACATAACTTTTCATATTTTAAAACTACTAGTCAGATTTAGATTCCAAAATATCTTGTTTCTATCTTATATATACCTAATAATGTGTGGGTATGAAAATAATTTCTAGTTTAAACATGTTGTAAGAATCATGATTCAAGAGTACCAGAAAGAATTTATGGAACCTAGACAGCAGATATTCTATAAACCCAACTAAAGACAACTAAAGATTAAAGAAACTTATAAAATTGTATGGTGTACATGTCACATTTAGGTAAAATACCAAAGGAAAAACAATTAGGCTTAGTTAAATCCATAATTCAAATTTTGTTTTTAATTTCAATATTCTTATTTGTTGATAGTTTAAAGTATACATTTCTTATCATCACACAATTATATGATGATGGTTATTGTAACACCCTAAGACATTATGAGATACATTGTTTTTAATTTATTTGATATCTTGTGTTACACGCTACCCCAAGATTAGCTTTATCTATTTGCAACTCCGTATTAGCTTGCAGCATACGAACCACTATTCTCGGCTTATGTTCTATAAAATATCAAGTTCTTTTCATAGAACTCAACACTGAGTATATAATTTGTTCAATGTAAAAATGAACTATGTTTCGATTATTTTATACACAATACCAAATGAATCTTACACTACACACAACACTGACATGACTTGTGTTACACGCAAGAGTGACCTTCCTCAATAGCTTGCGTTGTACGCGATACCCAGTTTTAGAAAACAACGATATATTTTTAAAATATTATTAGTAAATTGGATATAAAATAGCTATTATGAATAGTATTGATAATATTTTTAATTTTATAATACATTTTCATTCATATTACACATTTTCTAAAACATGATATAGGAGAAAAATCATTTTTTCAGATAAAAGAAGTATTTTTCAAAATTAGCATTTTTACCTACTTTTGACGGAACACCCATTTTAAATAAATTTTTGACACTTTTTAAGTCAAATTTGACAAAATAAACTTCTTCTTTGGATGTGGGGCATTAAAAGTTACTTTTGATGAAATTTTTATATTTTCTTATAAAATTAAAATTTTAATGAATAGTAAAAAATACTGCCTTTTAATTCAAAAATTAATTTTTATCTAATTTATTTATATAGTTAGATTGTAATTTGAATTTGTTTTAATGTATAGTTGGATTATATTGGTAATTTTAACTAATTCCACATTAAATTTTGACGTAAACAGATGCCAATCTTTTGATAGTTATTACTTCTTAAAACCCCATTTTTTGGTTTTGACAACGAGAATTAATTTTAAGTTTATTATAGCAACTTCATTATTTTTAATTTTTAAAAATTTATTCCAAACTTTTATTTAAGAGGTCTGAATTTTATAAATAGGTGACATTTATTTTTAGACATTACAAATAGTAACTTCAAATATTATTTTATTTACCATGCTTAAAGTGTAAATATAGTAAATAAGGGTAACAAATAATATTATAATTATTTTTTAAATACCCTAACACATGAACTAATCTTATTTTATGAGATATATCCGACCATGGGAATCCTTGGGTTGATTTTGTGACCCCATGGATTCACTTGGATGTGATAATTACATTTTATAATAATTAATTTAAGTAAAGATAATTATAATCTAAAAAAATATATTTTACTAAATAGATTTTAATATGAGGTTATATAACTGATAAATATGTATATAAATAGTAATTAAAAATATAATAAAATTTACTAAATTATGGTATTTTATTTATAATTTTTATAAATCATATAACTATATTTATTTATGACACAATTATGATGCAGTGATTAACTCATTAATGAAAGATTCAAATAAATGAATTTATAAATTTTAAAATAAATTTAATTTGAATATTTTAATGACATACAATAATTTTATGGATTACATTGACATATTAGGGATTATTTAATTTCTTTTTCTTGAAGGAATATGGTTGTTATGAATTTTTAAAAAAGTCAAGTATGAATAGTATCCAAAAATGACATAATTCATAACTTAAAACATAAAATAGTTTACTAAATGATATTAAATTCATAAAAATATACTATTAATCCAAATGGTTAATATAAGTCTAAATAGGTCATAAATATATTATTTTGGGTCGTTTGACATGATATGTTATTTACATTATCCCACAATGTATAAATAACATGATATCACGGTAAGGTTAAAATGGGTAAAATAAGTGTTAAACAAAAAAGATAAGGATTAAAAAATATTTAAAACATGTATAATAATTATTGGATGATGGGTATTCAAACCATAATCATCATATATTTTAATTAAATATGTTTTTGACCATTTTAAATTGAAATTGAATTTTTAATAAATTAATATTTTAGGACTTTCCTAAAGTGTCCCTCTCACCTCTTATAAAAGGGCTCCTCCTCCCTCTCTTATTCCCTCTATTTTGAGCCTTCATTCTTGGAAAAACCCTACCCATTTCTCTTATAAGATTACCTAGTTACATTCTATAGGTTCTGTTCTTCTTAAAAGTCCAACTCTAGAGCCCTAATAGGAAATTTAAAGGTGGCACGTCGATGAAGAGGTAATCTCTTCTACCGATTCGTTCAAATTTATTTTTTCTTCTACTGCATATTATTTACTTGTTTCATTATAATGTAACAACATAGGTATCAATAATATATTTATATGTTATTATAATTATTAAAAAAAACCTATTTCACCTTCTATCTATCCTATAGAAATGGAAATCACTGCGCGTGCGTACATACGACTTATCACCTCCACACCATGGTGTAATCTGTTTTCACCACTACCTTACATAAATGGGTATAATGGTTGAAATAATAATTATATATTATTATTATAACATCATACTAATTCTTCTATACTATACACCAACCAATTAAATACCATTCAACAATTATGAGAACGATAACATCGCTCGTGCATACAAACGGCCTACCGTCTCCACGGTGCGATGTGATTCGTTCTATATAATCTTCATTGAACCAAGATTATATAAATGAATTTAATGAATAAATATGATATATAATTTAATAATACCATGATTTCAATGATATAAATATAACAAAAAAATAGTAATAATAACTTATATGACAAAACATATATAAGAACATAAAGCAATTAATACCTGAATAAAAAGTAACAATGATATGTTACTAAAAAACAGATGAAAATATTATCATATATGTTATCATAAAAAGGATTCTTATTCTATAATAAATCAGTAACAATTTTTAAATCATTATATGGGAGGTTCAGATATATATGAATCATTTCAGACTTAATGTAAGGGATCATTTTGAAAAATCATTTTTATCCGAGATTGTTTAAACATAAGTATTTTCTGAGGATTTATTTATCATCCACGTTCTTATTTCATAAAACTGTTTTCGAAAAATATTTACTATTATTCTATTTATTTTTAAAGTCATTTTTACCCATTTTTTACTTTTACTACATGGTATGGAAGTGGTCTTTGTTTTGTCTACCATACAAAGTACTTTTTGACTTTTCGGGTAAAAGTACGAGGAGAATGTTTTTTATCTTATACGGCATGAATGAATATTTACTATTATTAATTCCTTATTTACATGAATCTTCCTTTAAAAGATTTAATTTTTATTTTAAAATAAATTATTTTATTTTAAAATTGAGCGGAATTTTGATAAAATAAAACGTTTTTAAAGAATAAAGGATATTTTCCTCAAGAATTAAGTTTAAGTGTTTTATCAAAATTATTTTCCATATAAGATGACATAGGGTTATGTATATATCCCTATTAGGACTTTTATTTTATATTTTAATGATGGAATTAATTTTTATGAAGTCCATTTATCTTATATGGATTGTCTTATGAAGGAATGATGTCTAAGAAACCCATTTTATTTCATGGGTTATGTTATATGAATGATTTATGTTTTTTGGCACATGTAAGAATGATTTTATTATGAGATGGGTGGTAACTGTATCTCACTCCAATGAATTGGGTAAATATTTATATCCAATGACATAGAAATTACTAGAATGGAAAGTAAACCTGGTTAAGTAATACATGGCTAGAATGACAAGTAAACTATGTTTAAAAATGAACATTGTCCACTATGATGGTCTTGGAAGCAATGCCTTGGATACTATGTAAATCATATTATGGGATTATTAGTTTTCCATAATTATATATTTTATGAGAATTATATTCTATCATGGTTAATTTTCCTTTATGATGGATTCTTTACATAGTTCCAAGATTTATTTCATGACTCAATATGTTGATGTTTAAACTGTATGTTCATGTTTTTATGTTCAAATTTTTATGATTTGTTTTATGTCTCTAGTTTTAACCTTACATAGAATTTGAGCTCACTATTTTTATGTTTTCTATTTCCCTAGGAAATAAAGAAAGGGTTTAGGTAGGAAAACAAAATGGGAAAATCTTTTTGGGAGATATTGAAGATATTTCACAAAGATAGAAGATTATGTTCCAAGTTTCAAAAGACACAAAAATAACACGGTCTTTGGGATTCTTTTTCTGTATTTTATTAATTATTCCAAAAAAGTAATTTAATGTATATGTACATCAATATTGGGGTCTCTATAGTTTGTATCAAAGTGAATTTTCAGTCTTCTTTTGGAAAATAGGATGCAAAAACATTATTGAAATCCCTAAAGATATTTTTAAGGTATATCTAGGGATGTCCCTAAGGTTAAGTATAAGTATAGGTTACTATAATAGAATTAGGATAATGATCTTGAATAACCTAGGATTAAACCTAATATGTATATATTGAAATTACTACCCCTTTATTGTGTTGTTTTCCTAAGTATCATTTTTTCTGATCACACTATTCTTTATGGGTTTAAACAATGGTCGGTGCCTAAAGGAACCATGTTAATGATCAATGAAATGGGAAATGAAATGATTTTCATTTTTAAAAACCAAATGTTATGGTATATAGAGTGAAAAAACTTATTGTTATATTTACATAAGCTATTAATCATTCAAGACTTCTAAATGAGCATAGAAGGGAACAACATTCGATTGAGTCCTTCATGAGGCAACATCCACCTTCGTTCAATGGGTATTCTGGTCTGCTTGTTGCTGAACAATGGATCAGTATCGTTGAAAAGATATTTTACATCCTTTTTTGTTCGAAACATGAAAAGTGATTTTGGTTGTTTACTGTTTAGAATGTTAAAGAAACCAGTGGTGGACTCTAATTAAGAATACAAGGCACCAAGGTGAAATTGAATCCATGGAATGGAATTAGTTTAAGAACTTTTTTTCAATTAGTGTTTCCCTTTTATTATTAAAACAAATATTGGAAAGGATTTCCTTGAGCTTAAGAAAAATGATGATGAATTTGATGGTAGATTCAAGGTGAATTTCACAAGGATTGCAAGGTATGCTCATGGGTTTATCATCCAACCTCAAAGTAAAGTTGATCGATTTATAGGCTCTTAAAATGTATTATTTAAATGGAATTAGATATAAGATACTTTAGTAGCTATGTAGATATTGTGTATTGTGATATCAAGGTTTAAATGGAAGTCGGTGTTATATATACATTTTATGGTTTTGACAAGAAACAAAAGATGGAGTTAGAGGAAAAATCTCAAAACAATGGTGAAAGGAAGATGAATGTTTCTTTATGCTCAATGTGTATAAAGAAGTATGGTGGAGATTTTCTTAAAGGGACTAGAAACATTTTTCAAGTGTGGAAAATAATTTCATTAATATGTTGAATGCTGAAGGAATCGTAGAAAGGTTTTTAATGATTTTAATAGTGAAAATACTAATGAGAACACACCACCAACACTTAAATGCTATGAGTGCAATGAAATAAAAAATTATGTGTACCAATACCCTAATCAAATGATTAATAATGATCAACATCAGCAACCTCTTAAGGAAAAATACAAAGGGAAGTCACATGTGACCACTATTGGTGATGTTGAGTATGAAAATGAAGTGGTGGAATGATTAAGTGTTTTTGTAATGGGATTCTGAAATAGTGTTATGGAATCTCATTTATAGTATTATGGAATATTGGAATATTTATGTATTGGTTTATTATGGTTTTCAATAATTATATGGTATTGGTAACCATGAAAAGTGATTGAAATATTTTTGGAATGCACAAGATATGCACATAATGAAGGGTAAGGAGATAATGAGATGTTTGATAGTATTGATGACCTCATGATGGATATAAGGACAAAGTGATATCTGGGATTGAATTTTTTGGTATTTTCTTTGTGTGGAGAGAGTTAATTTTGATGAAATGCCTATTTTTGCTATGGTTCTATGGAAAATTGTGTTATTGTCATGTTTAAATAGAATCCATGATTAAGGTATTCACATGTTTGGAATTTGGAACCAAGAACTACCAAATGAGATATTTGAGACAAATTTTATGTTGATTGAGTTCACCTCCTTCTAAAGTTTTATATTTTTAATTATTGTAAGGATTGTAATGTTATCAATTTATGGATATTGTAAGTTATATTCTAGTTTCAGTTTATTAGATTAATGTATTGTCTCATTATAGGTTGACTTATACATATTTCATAACATATTACAACCTCTTTTTTGAGACAGATAGAATGAACTACCATTATATCCCATGATTAGCTAACACTTCAAGAATAAAACATTCAACTTCATTTCTTTAAAAAAGATATGAAGTGGGAATTGTTCATGGAATGATCAATGGTACTGAAATCAAGTAAGTATTTCTCCACATGAAAAAACTTATTCAACATTAGTAAATTGATCTTGAAAACTAAAAATGTTATCTTAGTAACTTAATATCCAATGAACCAGATAGTCCCTTAAATCATAACATATCTATGGATTTATGGTAGTTAACTTTCTCTATACCATATTCTCTATCACTATCCATCAGAACATAATAGTTATATTTCTCTTCCATATCCATGTTTTCACTCCCCTCCTATGTTCTCCTTTATGAAAACCCAGTGATGCATTAATTTGGGTAACCATTATGTTTCTAACTTTTCTTTTTAAAGTTAAGTTTTAGTATTCCTCTTTATGATGTCGGTTTCTATGAAAGAAACTTTCAAGTAGTAATCCATTTAAAACCCTAATGAATTTAGAGGGAGATGTTTATTTTAAGGGGGTAGAACATAACACCTCAAGATTTTATGAGATAGATTCTTTTAAATTTATCTTATGTCTTATGTTTTACACTACACCCATATTAGATTTCCCTATATTCAACATCGTATTAGCTTTCAGTATATGCAACACTATTCTATGCTTGTGTTTCACAAAATTTCAAATTCTTTTGATAGAACTCAACACTGAGTATAGATTTTGTTAAATGTAAAAAATTAACTATGTTTGAATTATGTTATATGCTACACCAAAGGATTCTTTCACTACATGCAACACTGACTTAGCTTGTGTTACACGCAAGAGAAACCTTCCTCGATAGCTTCCATTGTACGTGATACAGAGTTTCACTAATCCATGATATATTATTAAAATATTATTAGTTAATGGGATAAAACTAGCTATTATGAGTATTATTAACCACATTTTGAATTTTATATAACATTATCATCCATCTTACACATTTTTTATAACACGATTAAGGAACAAAATCATTTTTTTGAATAAAAGAAGTATTTTGAAAAAAAGTCAGTTTTACCGACGTTTAATGGTGCACCCTTTTTAAATCTAGTATTTGACACTTTTTAAGTTAACTTTACAAAATAAACTAGGTCTTTGGAAGTGGGACATAAAAATTTACCTTTTTTTAATTTTTTATTTTTTTCTAATAAAATTAAAATTTTAATAAATAGTGAAAAATAATACATTTAAATTCAAAACAACCTTTTTATATAATTTAATTATATATTTAATTTTTAAATTTAATTGGTTTTAACTTATAATTTTATTATATTGGTCCTTGGAAGTAAACTCAATTTCAAATTGGATATAAGCACATGTGAATTTTTTTTAAATTTATTTCTTCTTAAAAATCCCGCTTTTTTGTTTTGCCAACAGGAATTAATTTTATATTAATTAATTAAACTTATGTGTTTTGAATTTTGAAAAATGGAATCCATATTTGGAATAAAAAGGTGCAAATTTTTTAAATAGGAACCTTTTATTTTTAGACATTATGAATAGTAACTTCACCAATTATTTTTTTACCATGGTTAAAGGGTAAATATGGTAAATAAGGATAAAAATTAATATTATAATAAATTTAAAAAACCCTAACACATTTTGTAATCCTATTGGATGAGATATTTCCGACCATTTGAAGACGTGAGTCTATTTTGGGACCCCATGGACTCACTTGGATTGGAAAATGACATTTTATAAGAATTAATTTAATTTAAAGATAATTACAACCTAAACATATTTTTTTTAATAAATCGGTTTTAATATAGGGTTATATAAATGATATATATGTATATAAATATTCACTAGAAATATCACAATATTTTCTACATCATGGTTGTTTATGTGTAATTTTTAGTCATTAGATAAGTATATTTATTTATAACACAATTATGATGTAGTGATTACCTCATTAATGAAAGATTCTAATAAATGAATTTATAAAAATTAAAATAAATTAAATTTCAATATTTTGATGACATACAAGGATTTTTGGGATAAAATTTACATATTAGGGAAGATTTAGTTTTTTTTTATTTTAACTAACATGGTTTATATTAATTTTTAATAAAGTCAAGTATGAAGAGTTTCCAAAATTGACATAATTTATAACTTACAATACATAATAGTTTATTAAAGATATTAAATTACTAAAAATATAATATTATTCTAAATGGATAATATAAGTTCCAATATGTTATAAATAACTTTTTCGGTTTGTTGACATTATATTGTAATTAAATTAACCCACAAAGTATAAATAACAAGATATCACGATAAGATTAAATGGTGTAAAATAAGGGTTAAACAAAAAAGATAAGGATAAAAAAATATTCAAAACCTTTCTAAAAATTACTGTATGGTGGGTATTAGAACCCAAATCATATTATATTATAATTAAATTATTTTTGGACAATTTTAAATAGATATTGAATTTATAATAAATTAATATTTTAGGACTTTCCTAAAATGTCCCTCTCCCCTCTTATAAAAGGGCACCTCCTCCCTCTCTTATTCAATACATTTTGAGACATAAATATAGGCAAAAACCTACAAATTTTTTATCAACTTTCATAGTTACATTTTATAGGTTTTTGTCTTCAAAAAAGACAAACTCTAGTTCCCTAAGAAGAAATTTAAAGGAGGCGTGTCAAGGAAGAGGTAATCTCTTCTACTAATTCTTTAAAATTTATATCTTCTTATAATTCATATTCTTTAGTTGTTTCATTATAAAGTAATAAAAAAATATCACTAATACAATTATATTTTATTATAAATATTAAACAACCTTATTTCAACTTCTACCCAACTTATGAAAAATGAAATCACAGTGCGTGCATACATACAACTTACTGTCTCCACGTCATGGGGTAATCTGTTTTTCAACACTGCCTTACATAGATGGGTATAATGTTGGAAATAATAACTATATATGATTATTATATCATGGTAAATATTCAAATATACTATAAACATCCACTTAAACATCATTCCGCAATTATGGGAATGTATAACGTCGCTCGTGGGCACGTATGACCTACCGTCTCCACGGTGCGATGTGATTCATTCTACATAATATTCATTAAACAATGGTTATATAAATGAATTGAATGAATAAATATGATATATATTATACTAATAACACACTATCAGTGATATAATTATAACATAAAAATTGTAATAAGAATGTATCCGACAAAACATATATAAGAACATACTGTAGTTAATACCCGAATAACAAATCACAATGAAATATTACTAACAAACAGATGAAATATAATTATATATGTTAACATAAAAATTATTATGATTCTATAATAAATCAGTAACATTATTTAAATCATTATAAAAAAGTTTCATATACTTACAAAGCATACCAGACCTAAGGTAAGGGATAATTTTGCAATCTTATTTTTATCCGAGATAGATTATACATAAGTATTTTCGGGGGATATATTTATCATCCATGTCCATGTTTTATAAAAATATTTTCATAAAATGTATACTATTCTTATATGTATTTTTGAAGTCATTTTTACCCATTTTTTACTTTTACTACATAGTCTGTAAGATATCTTTCTTTTATTTATCATACGAGGTACTTTTTTTATTTTTCTAGTAAAAGTATAGGGAGAATGTTTTTTAACTTATACAACATGAACAGATTTTTACATATTCTTAACTTCTTATTTACATGAATATTACAAAAAAATATTTCAAGTTTATTTTCAGCTATATTATTTTCTTTTAAAATTGCACAATTTTTTTAGAAAAGAAAATGTTTTTGAAGAAGAAATGATATTTTCCTCAGGAATTAAGTTCAATTGTTTTATCAAAATTATTTTCCATCTAAGATGACATAGGGTTAGGTATATCTCCATATTATTACTTTTATTTGATTTTTTTATGATGAAATTAATTCATATGAAGTCTATTTATATTTTATGGATTATGTTATGATAAAATTATGTTTAAGAAATCCATTTTATTTCATGGGTTATGCTATGATGATTGATTTAGGTTTTTTGGGAAATTTAAGAATGATTTAATTATGAGATGGGTGGGACCTAAATCTTAATCCATTTCACTAGGTTAAGATTTAAATCTCATGATATAGGCATGACTCGAATGACAAGTAAATCAGGTTTAGTAATACACGGCTAGAATGACAAGTAAACATGGATCAGTAATGGGATTTTTCCACTATGATGGTCTTGGCAGCAATTCCTTGGATATTATGGAAATCATATTACATGCTTATTCATTTTCAACAATTACATGGTTTATGAAAATGATATTCTATCTTGGTAAATGTTCTTTTATGATCCATTCCTTACATACTTCAAAGATTTATTTCATAGCTCAAGATTTTGATGTTTAAACTTTATGTTCATATTTTTACATGAAAATGTTTATGGTTTTTTTATGTTCCCCATGTTTAAACTTACAGATAATTTGATCTTAGCCTTTTATGTTTTATTTTTCCAAGGATATAAAGAAATGTTTTAGGTAGGAAAAAAAGGAGAAAATGTTTATGGTACATATTGAAGATCATTCACAAAGATAGAATATTATATTCCATTTTCGAAAGACAGTAAAATAATATTGTTTTGGGCATATTTTTTTTCCTTGTATTAATTATTTTGAAAAATTAATGTAATTTATATGTATATAAGTCTTAGGTCTCTATAGTGGGTATCATAGTGAAGTCTTAGTCAAACTTTGGAAACTACGATACGAAAACATTAGTGAGATCCCTAGAGATATTTCCATTGTATATCTAGCGATGTCCCTAAGGTTAAGTGTAAGTATAGGTTACATTCCTAGAAATATAATAAATATCCGGAATAACCTACGATTAAACCTAATATATAAGATTTTGAATGTACTACCCCTTGATTATGTTGTTTTCCTAGTATGATTTTTGCCTCTCACACAATTCGGTATGGGTTTAGACAATGTCCAGAGCATGAAGAAACCATGTTAATGATTAATGAACTAAGAAATGCAATGATTTTCCTCCTGAATAACCAAATGTTATGGTATATAGAGTGAAAAATATTATTTTTGTACTTACACAAGAAAATAATCATTCTGGACTTCCATATGACCAAAGAAGGGAACAACATTTTATTGAGTCCTTCATGAGTCAACATCCACTTTCATTCACTTGGTATTCTGATCCACTTGTTGCAAAACAATGGATCAATACCATTAAAAATAAATTTCCCATCCAACTTTTTCCGGAACAAGAAAAAGTGATTTTGGTTTTTTACTATTTAGATGGTGAAGAAGACCACTGGTGGACTCTAAATAAGAATACAAGGCACCAAGATGAAATTTAATCCATGTAATGGGATGAGTTTTAGAAATTATTTTTTAATAAGTAATTTATTCATATTCTTAAAACTATAATGGCAAAGGAGTTCCTTGACATTAGGATAAAGTATGATGAATCTGTTTGTACATAATAGGTGAATTTAACAAGGCTTGCAAGGTTTTCTTATGGATTTATCATCCAACCTAAAATTAAAGTTGATCGATTCTTCAGTGGCTTAAAACCAAATCATCTCAGGGCATTAAATATAATAGACTATAGTAGATATGAAGATATTGTGTGTTGTAAAAGGTAAAACTAGAATTTTGTGTTATATATCCATCTCATGGTTTTGACAAGAAAAAAGGTTGATGTTCATGGAATATTTAAAAAACAATGGTTCATAGAAGATGAATGTTTCCATATTCTCAAAGTGTGGAAAAAATCATGGTGGATATTATCTTAAAGTTAGTAGTAAATTTTTCATGTGTGGAAAATATGGTAATCGGGAAGTTAAGTGATTAAATAATGGGAAAAAGGTTTCTAATGATGCGAATTGGTAAAATACTATAGAGAACACACCCCTAACACTTCAATGCTACAAGTTAAAAGAAATGGGGAATTATGCTAATCTATTACCTAATAAAAGGGTTAATGATGATTGAACTTAGAAACATATTAAGGAAAAAGACAAAGGGAAGTCACACGTGATCACTATTGGTGATGTAGAGTATGAGAACGAAGTTGTGGAATGATCAAGTGTTAATGTAATGAGATTCCAAAATAGTGTTATATAATCTCATTTATAGTATTATGGAATATTAGAATATATATTTATTGTTTTATTGTGGTTTTTAATAAAAATACGGTACTGATAACCATGAAAAGTGATTGAAATATTTCTGGATAGCACATGATATGCACATAATGCAGGGATAAGGAGATAATGAGATGTTTGATAGTATTTATGAACCCATGACTGATATGAGGACAAAGTGATATCGTGGTTTGAATTTTTTGGTATTTTAGGTGTGTGGAAATAGTTAATTTCAATCAAATTCATGTTTTCACTAAGGTTCTATAGAAAATAATTTTATTATCATGTTTAAAGAGAATAAATTATTAAGGTTATAACATGTTTGGACTGTGGCAACCTAGAAATGCCAAATGAGATATGGAAGAGAAATGTTGAGTCGATTTAATTCAACTCTTTCTAAAGTTTTATATTTTTCATTTTTGGAAGGATTTTAATGTTATCAATTTATCACTACTGGAAAACTAACCTATACCAACGGTTTGGAACCATTACTATGGGCCTCCTAACCATTGGTATAGCCTATACCAACGGTTATGGAACCATTGGTATTAGTAATATGAAAATCTATTCCAACGGTTATGGAACCATTGGTATATGTATTTCAAAAAAAACATTCGCTGGGATTTGATCCTAGGACCCCTAGTTTATCATTGAACGACTTAACCACTAACCTAAAATGAATTTTTTGAACATAATACAGAAATATATATATGTATTCTCAAAATTATTTTAAATTTTGATTTATATAAAGTTCTCGGTAAGAAGATCTGATAAAAATTCAAAGGACCTATACCAACGGTTGTCAAAACCATTGGTATAGACCTATACCAACAGTTTTGACAACTGTTTGTATAGGTCCTGATTCAAGATTCAATTTTGGGTGGAAGGTTAATATTTGGGGTGCCCTTTCTCAACGGTTTGGCCAAACCATTGGGATAGGTATACCCTTTCCCAACGGTTTTCCAAACTGATGGGAAAGGTGTCCACAAAGTGGACTTTTCCCAATGGTTTTCCAAAACCGTTGTGAAATCCATACCCTTTCCCAATGGTTTTCACAAACCGTTGGGAAAGGTGGCCCCAAAGTGGGATTTCCCAACGGTTTGGCCAAACCGTTGGCAAAGGGGACCTATATCAACGGTTTTTACAAACAGCTCATATTGAAGCGTTGAGAAGGGTCATATTTCCAGTAGTGTATGGATAATATAATTTATATTCCAGTTTATGTTTTTTAGATTAATTTATTGTCTCAATATATGTTGAGTTACGCATATTTGATAACTTGTTCTAACCTATTTTTTGAGACATATGGAATGACCTATCCCTCTATCACATGATCTACTAACACTTCAAAAATAAAAAATTCAACATAATTTCTTTAAATAAGATATTAATTTCAAATTGTTCTTGGAGCGATCAACGATACTAAAATCAAGGAAATATTTCTTCTCATGAAAAACATTATTCAGCATTATGAAAATGATCTTGAAAAAAATGTTTTCCTAGTACCCTATTATCAGATGAATCATATTGTCCCTTAAATCATCACAGATTTATGGATTTCTTATTTTTAACTTTCTCCAATTCATGTTCTCTATCACTATCCATAATAACATGATGGTTATATTTCTTTTCTATATCCATGTTTTCACTTCCCACCTATGTTCTCCAATATGGAAACCCAGTAATGAGTTAATTTGTGTAACAGTTATGTTTATAAATTTTATTTTTAAAATTAAGTTTTATTATTTCTCTTTACGATGTGGGTTTCTATGAAATAAATATTAAAGTAGCAAACCATTTATAACCCTAAAGAATTTTGATGGAGAAATTAATTTTAGAGGGTGTAGAATTTTACACCACAAGATTTTATGATATATATTATTTTTAATTTCATTGATGTCTTGTTTCATACGCTAAACCAAGATTAGATTGTGTATTTATAACATCGTGTTAGCTTGCAGTATACACAACACTATTCTTAGCCTATGATGCACACAATTTGGAGTCCTTTTGATAGATCTCAACACTGAGTATATATTTGGTTCAATGAAAAAATGAACTATGTTTGGATTATCTTATACGCAACACCAAAGGAATCTTTCACTACACGCAACACTGACTTGTCTAGTGTTCCACGCAAGAGCGACCTTCCTTGATAGGTTGCTTTGTACGCGATACTGAGTTTCACTAAACAATGATATATTATTAAAATATTATTAGTTAATGGGATATAAACTAGCCCTTATGAATAGTATTAACCACATTTTTAATTTTATATAACATTATAATTCATCTTACACATTTTCTTGAACATGATATGAGAAAAAAATCATGTTTTCGGATAAAAGAAGTATTTCTCAAAAATTGAAGTTTTACCGCCTTTTAATGGTGCACCAATTTTATATCTAGTTTTGGAAACTTTTTAAGTTAAATTTGGCAAAATAAAATTCATATTTGGAAGAGGGACATATAAAATAACTTTTTTTGAGTTTTTTATATTTTTCTAATAAAATTAAAGTTTTAATGAATAATGAAAAATACTGCATTTTAATTCAACACCGCCTTTTTATCTAATTTATTTATATAACTACATTGAAATTTTAATTAGTTTTAAAGTATAATTGGATTATATTTTTCATTGGAAGTAATTTCACTTTCATATTGGACATAAAAGGATGTCAATCTTTTGATAGTTATGATTTCATAAAAACCCACTTTTTGGTTTTGACAAAGGGAATTAATTTTAAATCAATGACTACAACTTCGGTGCATTGAATTTAGAAAAATAGATTCCATATTTGTAATTATGAGGTCCAATGTTTTTAAATATGTACCTTTTATTTTTAGACATTATGAACAGTAACTCTAGTAATTATTTTATTTACCATGGTTAAATGGTAAATATGGTAAATAAGGGTAAAAAATAATATTAAAATAGTATTAAAATACCCTTACCCATGTCCTAATCTTGTTGGATGAGATATTTCAGACCATGTTCATCCTTGGGTTGATTTAGGGACCCCATGGACTCACTTGGATGTAAAAATGACATTTTATAAGAATAAATTTATTAAAGTAAAGATAATTATAACCTAAATATGTATCTTTTACTAAATTGATTTCAATATGGGGTTATATAACTAATCTATATGTTTATAAATAGTAATTATAAATTTAAAACGATTTACTACATCATGGAATTTTATTTATAACTTTTATACATTAGATAAATATACTAGTTATGAAACAATTATGATATAGTGATTACCTCGTCAATGAAAGATTCAAATATATATATATATATATATATATATATATATATATTAAAATAAACTTAATTTTAAAATTTTGATGCCATCCAAGAATTTTATGGATCATTTTGACCTATTAGGGATGATTTAATTCCTTACAATCAAAGTAATATATATTTTATGAATTTTAAAAAAGTCAAGTATGAACAGTATACAAAATTGACATAATTCATAACTTAAAACATAAAATAGTTTATTAATTGATATTAAATTCATAAATAACTAATATTCGTCCAAATGGTTAATATTAGTCCAAATATGTTATAAATAACTTTTTTGTCGGTCATTTGACCTGATATGGTAAATAAATTAACCCACAATGTATAAATAACATGATATCACAATAAGATTAAAAAGGGTAAAATAATTGTTAAACCAAAATGATAAGGATAAAAAATATTCAAAACTTTTTTAAAAGTTATTATATGATGGGTATTAGAATAAAAATCATTTTATCTTATAATTAAATATGTTTTGGAACATTTTAAATTGAAATTGAATTTATAATAAATTAATATTTTAGGACTTTCCTAAAGTGTCCCTCTCCCCTCTTATAAAAGGGAACACACTCCCTATCATATTTACTCCATTTTGAGACTTCGACATCATCCAAACCCTGCCCATTTCTCTTCTCAACTTCTCTAGTCACTTTATATAGGTTTGGGTCTTCTCAAAAGGCCAACTCTAGTGCCCAAAGAGGAAATTTAAAGGAAGTAGGTTGAGGAAGAGGTAATCTCTTCTACCGATTCATTCAAATTTATTTCTTCTAATTACTATTAATTTGTTGTTTCATTATAAATTAATAGAATAAATATCAATAATATACTGTTTTGTTATTATAAATATGAAACAATCCCATTTCACCTTCTATCCATCCTCCGAAAAACAAAATCACTGTGCGTGCGTACGTACGACTTACCGTCTCCACGTCATGGTGTAATCTATTTTTCACCACCACCTTAAATAGATGGGTATAATGGGGTAAATAATAACTATATATTATTATTATAACATTATACAAATTATGATATACTATACACCACACTCTTCAATACCATTAAATAATTATGGGAATGATAATGTCGCTTGTGCGTACATACGGCCTACCTTCTCCATGGTGCGATGTGATTTGTTCTACATAATCTTCATTGAACCCTGATTATATAAATGAATTGAATGAATAAATATGATATATATTATACTAATACCATTATTTCAATTTTATAACTATAACATGAGAATAGGAATAATAACTTAACTGACAGAACATATATATGAACATAAAGCAGTTAATACCTCAATAAAAAGTAACAATGAAATGTTACTAACAAACGGATGAAAATATGACCATATATGATATCATAAAAATTAATATGATTCTATAGTAAATAATTATCATTGTTTATATCATTATACAAGAGGTTTGGATACATACGAAGCATATCAGACCTAATTTTAGGGACAATTTTTCAATCACATTTTTATCTGAGAATGTTTATTCATAAGTATTTTCTAGGGATATATTTATCATCCATATCCATGTTCTATAACACGTTTTTCATAAAATGATTAATATTATTATATGTATTTTTGAGGTCATTTCTACCCATTTTTGACTTTTACTACATGGTATGGAAGGAATCTTTTCTTTGTTTACCATACGAGGAACTTTTTGACTTTTCTGGTAAAAGTACAAGGAGAATGTTTTTTAAACTATACAGCATAAACATATTTTTACGTATTCTAAACACAATATTTATATGAATAATCCTCTACACTATTTCAAGTTTATTTTCAACTAAATTCTTTTTATTTTAAAATTTTGTGACATTTTGTGAAAAGGAAATTTTTTTAAAGAATGAAGGATATTTTCCTCAAGAATAAAGTTCAAGTGTTTTATGAAAATTATTTTCCATATGAGATGACATAGGGATATGTATATAACCCTATTATTACTTTTATCTGACTGTTTTTATGATATAATTAATTTTTATAAAGTCCATTTATCTTTTATGCATTATGTTATGTTGGAAAAATGTTTTAGAAATCCATTTTATTTCATGGGGTATGCAATGATGAATGATTTATTTTTTTGTTGAACATATAAGAATGATTTCATTATAAGATGTGTGGGAACTATATCTCCCTAAAATTCATTGGGTAAATATTTATATCTCATTATATAGACATAAATGGAGAGGAATGTAAATCTGGTTCAGTAATACATGGCTAGAAGAACAAATAAACCTGGTTTAGTAATGAACTTTGTCCGTTATGATGGTCTTGTAAGCAATTCCTTGGATACTATGGAAATCATATTATGAGATTAATAGTTTTCCATAGTTACATGTTTTATGAAAATTCTATTCTATCATGGTTAATGTTATTTTATGATCCATTCATTACATACTGCCATGATTTATTTCATGAATCAAGATTTTGATGTTTAAACTTTATGTTCATGTTTTTACAAGAAAATGTTATGGTTTGTTTTATGTTCTCAATGCTTACCCTTACTGAGCATTTGAGCTCACCCATTTTATGTTTTATCTTCCCTAGGATATAAAGAATGTTTTTAGGTAGGAAAACCAAAGGGGAAAATCTTTATGAGAGATGTTGAATATCATTGACATAGTTATTAGATTATGTTCAATGTTTCCATATACACTAAACTAATACAGTATTTGGGCATCTTTTTGTGTCCTATATTAAGTATTCCCCAAAATTAATGTAGTTTCTACATAAATAAATCCTGGGTCTCTACATTTATCATTTCATATTGGAAAATATTTTTTGTAAAATTTATTATTCTTGGAAACACTAGTGCAGAAAACATTTTTTACGTCGGTTATTTTTCATTATTTATGTCGGTTTTTAGGCGACGTTAATACGGACGACGTTATAAATAACGTTTATCATGTCGGTTATTTCTAAACCGATGTGATAAAACACCTGGGATATCGTTTATCACGTCGGTTATTGACATAACCGACGTGATTAACCCTTCCCCGGGCCTATTATCACGTCGGTTATTTAAGAAACCGACGTGATAAAAAGGCATGGAAAACGTTTTAGCACGTCGGTTATCCAATAACCGACGTGGTAAATCGATTCCCAGTCCTTTTAGCACGTCGGTTATATTAAGAACTGACGTGATAAAAGGCCTGGGAACGGTTTATCACGTCGGTTCTCGAAAAAACCGACGTGATAAACCCCTACCGATTTATTTACCACGTCGGTTATTTTATAACCGACGTGAAAGCGATATATATTTTTTTAAAATAATTGCACTGCTCTGACCAAAAAGCAACCAGAAACCAAACAACAAAAATAACCATGCCAGCCCTCCCCCAAGCCCCAACTGAACCCCACCCTCATCTATACCCACCTAACAACCTGGCCATCCCTCCCCCACCACATTGGAGCCCCACCACAACCCTTAGACACCCCCCACCCCTTGGACAGCCCCCCACCCTCATTTACACCCCCACGACCCTAGTACAGCTTCAAACACCCATTGGACACCCTTCCCATATCCCTTGGACACCCCCACCCCTTGGACACCCCTCCACCCCTTGGAAAGCCCCCCACCCTCATTTACACCCCCAAGACCCCTATTATAGCCTCAAACACCCATTGGACAACCCCCTACACCTTGACAGCCCTCCCAGACCCCTTGGACACCCCCCCGACCCCTGGACACCCCCCCGAGCCCTTGGACAGCCCCAAACACCCCTTGGACACCCATCCCATATCCCTTGGACACCCCGCCACCCCTTGGACACCCCCCACCCCTTGGACAACCCCACCACCCTCATTTACACCCAACCGACCCCTTGTACAGAACTCCCAGACACCTTGGACACCACTCCCATATCCCTTGGACACCCCCCCACCCCTTGGACACCCCCCACCCCTTCGACAGCCCCCCCACCCTCATTTACACCCCCCGAACACTAGGACAGCCCCAAACACCCCTTGGACACCCCTCCCATATCCTTGGACACCCCACCACCCCTTAGACACCCCCCACCCCTTGGACAACCCCCACCCCCTGGACACCCCCCGACCCCTTGGAACCCCCCCCCCCCGACCCCTTGGAAACCCCCCCATCCCCTTGGAAAGCCCCAAACACCCCTTGGACACCCCTCCTATATCCCTTGGACACCCCCCAACCACTTGGACACCCACCCACCCCTTGGACATCCCCCCCCCACCCTCATTTACACCCAACCGACCCCTTGGACAGCCCCAAACACACCTTGGACACCCCTCCCATATCCCTTGGACACCCCCACCCCTTGGACACCCCCCCGACCCCTAGGATAGCCCCAAACACACCTTGGAAACCCCTCCCATATCCCTTGGACACCCCCCAAACACCCACCCACCCCCTTGGAACCTCTCCCCCCATACCAAAATCCAGACCAGAAAAACCATCAACAGTCGACCAAAACAAGAAGTAGAGAAAAATTAAACATTCACTTATATAACATTCAAAACTTACACTGTCAACTTCAAAAAAAACTAAATCCAACCTAAACGACTACGAAATACACAATTACATTGACAATATTCAAAATTACATTTTACATTACAAACAACTAAAAGTCAATCAAACCTGTACAATAATTTGACCACTCCACTTGTAAGTGTTTGATATCTTCAGCAGTAAAGGGTTGAGGGTCATCAAAAAGCTACAAAGGAAAAGGATAGTAGTCAACGTGTATAATGAATAAATCAAATTGAAATATTACGAGAAAGAGGAAATCTTACCAGGTCAAAACTCAGAACTATCCCAGTTGTTATTATTTCATACATAAATCTTAACATGTAATATCCGCATTCGATGATGCCTTGTTGCTCATGACATTTCTGTTTGAATGAGTGTAAATTCAATATATTATTTTTATGTAATAAATCAAAATGTACAAATTATAAATGGATATTTACCTTCGCATGTACATATTTGATCTTGAAATTCCTTTTCTTTGCGCTTTTTCGAAAGTGGACCCATGCCCTGTTAGAAAATAATACGAATGGGGTAAATTTAAAAGTCATTATAATATATAAAACTATTGTGAAATTGAAACTTACGTTTCCAATATATTCTTAAAACTTTCTCGCACATCATCATGGAGAGAGCATATCCAATAAAGTGCTTTCTCCCTAGGGAAAAAACCCCTAACATCCAATGATTCCTGATAAAAGGAAATTTAACATTATTGGTTTTTTATGTTAAAAGATAATTAACTCTTTGAGAGGGATGTGTTTCATACCTCTCACAAAAAGGAATCATCCAACACTATGTGATTACATTATTTTCATATCTATCAGCAATATAAATCATTCTTTGTTCCTCATCCAATGCACATGCTTCAGGGGAAATCAATTGTGGGTCCACGAATCCATATACATCTGTCAGCTCATTCCTCTCACAAATTTTATACAGATACCTAATACAAAGCAGACATAAGTATACATTTTTAATAAATATAACGCAAGGAAAAGGTGTTAAGACTTACATGATAAAAATTTGCACCACGTTGATGCCCAACTTATCTCCAGTGACAAACTTCATGATATCAGTTTTCATAATCCCCACAATTAGTTCACGTCCACAGACATGAGCTTCCATTGTAAAGTCATAATGATCTGCCAACAAATTTGAATATCTTGACAATTTGTGAAGACTGCTAGTATCTAGATCTGATGTCATAGCTATCTGTCTTTGTTGTTGTCTATACAGTATTTCTTTACCTTTGAAGTATTCCTGTAAAAATAAATTGAAAAATATATTAGTTTTCAAATGATAAAACATTAATAAAAATATAAAATAGAAGATATAACATCCATTCCTCTATGGTAATGAGTCAAAGAAGTCTGGATGGCCAAAGTAAAAAATGGCTGATACTATGTCCAACTGTCGTCACCTCATCTGTAGGTAATGGTATCCGAGCTGATCTATCTATAATATCATGTATAGTGACCCTCTGATTCTCTACCTCTAACTGTTGATGATGAACTGTATCTCCTATACAATATACCATCCCATATGAAACTATATGATGTTGAGGATCATCAACATACAACTCACAATAAGTAGGTAGCTGCGGCGGAGGAGGATGATAAAAAATGGGGTCCGCAGGCTGAGGTGGGGGAGTGGGAGCTACTGGGAGAGGTGGAGTGGGAGCTGCACCCTGAAATTGTCTTTGCAAGTCTGCAAACATAAACTGCACCGATGCTCTAATCTTGTCCTTCATTGTCGCATTAATATTATGGACTTCAGCCTCCAAGGATTCTATTTTTTTTATAAACTCCCTCAACGTTAGAAGTTAAGGAACGTGGCAACACTTTTCTTACCGATACACCTACCAGATATCCTCTTACATGGCCAGGATGTTCGGGCTTTCCCAATGCCACAGATAAAATATCTTCCCTCCCAGATAGTGTAAATGTCCCCTGTGAACTCTGCTCCTCAAGAGAGTCCTGTAATAATTAATTGAACATTTCTATAATGATTGGAAATATATGACGAAAATAGTAAACTTAAATAAATAAAATAAATATCTTACAATCCTCTCAACTATGAGTCTCGATTCTTCCAAAAGATATTGTCCTTTTTTTCCCTTCCGAGCTCTTTTCCATTTCTCATGTCTAGATGGAGGGGATGGAGGGGCCACCTCTCCAGAGCTTGAAGACTCAGCTCGTAGTTGTTGAAATTTTTCTGCCATCATTTGTTCTTCCAATAATGCATACCCTCCCCGAGATAAACTATGAGGGTATACATTTTTAGATTGGATCTCTTGATGAGCTTTCCTTGTTTGCTGTAAATTAAGAATAAGTAATCATTAAAAAAACAATAATAAGATCATTTATATAAGAAAGCTTATAAAAGTTTACATTTCCCTTACCAAAAATGATTCTTTTCTTCTACTTTCAAAAAATTGTCTCCATGTGTCTTCATCTATAAAAGGATATATACGACATGGATTCTCACGACTCCTATGACCATAAATGAAATCAGATGAGAGGGTTGATTTGAAATCCCTCCATCTCCTAGCAGCCAACGATAAGCATTTCTTCCTGACTCCTCCAGTGTCAGGAATATCAAATGTCATCTGATAAAAAAGAGGTTAAAAATATTATATATACTAGAAAAATTTAAAGAACAGTCAAACAATAGCAAAAGATCTTACCAAAATGGTCTCCCACAGCTGAGAAATTATCGCCTTATCCACACTTCTCCATTCATCATAGAGAATGCTTACTTTGCTCTTAGCCTGAGTTGCTACAAAACTCTTAAAATCTTTAGCATTTGGACCTCTAGGAAGATCATCATCATCAAACTCCACGACTATCCTCTCCTCCTTCGTACGGGCAAGTGATAATTTTGGTAAACGTGTGCACCCACGCTTACCAACCTTTGAACTCTTTTTCGTAATAGGAGCATGTGAATGTTCCTCCCCAGATGTATGACCAATATGCTCAACTCCAGAATCATGTGGCTGATCAACTGATTGATCTGTCATTTTCCTTCAAATCAAAAAAAACAAACATTAGTTCACAAATATACAAATTCAAATATTGTAATACTACTTAATCAGAAAATAGAAAAGTGTACTAAATTACATAATAGTAAACATTGGTAATATGGTAAGCATGTTAAACATTGATAAACATGGTAAACACAGTCTGTTGTACCCCTATCTCTTGGATTTTAATGATCACAATCACTCTTATTATGTTCTAACATGTTTTCAAGTGTTTTTGTTGATAGGAAAAAGGTTGCCAAGGAGTTGGCCCAAGAAAGCTGAAAAGTGGACTCACTGAGTCCACCGGTCAGCCGGTGTGAGCTCACCGGCCAGCCGGAGGACCCAGGTAGTAGACTTTCCCACTTCCTGGTGTCACCGGCCGGCCGGTGGCTCACCACCGGCCGGCCGCTGAACCAGACAGAGAGCCTTCCTCTATGTCTGGACCAGCGGCCGGTTGCTGGATCACCACCGGCCGGCCGCTGGATCACCACCGGCCGGCCGGTGGACCAGACAGAGAGCCTTCCTCTCTGTCTGGACCACCGGCCGGCCGCTGGTTCATCATCGGCCGGCCGGTGGACCAGACAGCTTTCCTGTCTGGACCACCGGCCAACCGGTGATCCACCACCGGCCCGCCGGTGCGCCCAGGACTTCTCCTCTTTACGGTTTTTATTGTTTTATCATTTTGGTTTGATACATGTTTTAATAAGTAAAAAATTTACAATATCTAACATTATATGAAAAAACTAAATGTAAACAAGAAATAAACATGTGTTACCTGTAATTTTAGGAACGTACAGTTGGATTGTTTTCCCAAATTCTTTCGTCGTGATCGTTCCTTATGGTACAAACCATGTCTTCAACATACTCATCATTATGTTCTGTTAATCTTTCCATGGAAGTAGGGATATCACATAAATCAGCATCTTCATTAAATTCATCCTCACCAACATATTGTTTTTTTCCCTTGTAAAACAACAGCCCACTGCATATCTGATTGATCTACTACATAGAAAATTTGTTTGGCATGTGTTGCCATTATAAAAGAATCAGCTGTGTCTTCCAATCTATTCAGATTAACAAGTGTCATTCCAAATTCATCGTGTCTGACACTATTGTTACTGATAAACCATTTACAGTTAAAAATAGGAACTTTAATTTTAAAGTAATCAGCCTCCCATATGTCTTCAATCACTCCATAATATGCACTTGATGCCGAAAATGGGTTTCTGTCCTTAGCACTCGAAAAATGCATTGCTTCTGCAAACACCAATACACCACTATTCTGAACTGCACTTCTGTTGTCCTGAGCTTTCGAATGAAATGTATAGCCATTAATGTCATAAGCGGACCATGTTATCAAATTTAAAGATGGACCACCCACTATCCATTTTAATGTCTCTGATACATCTGATCTACCAAGCAAGGTCTTTTTAAACCATTGCAAAAAAGTTTTGTTGTGCTCATTCAAAATCCACATTTCTTTCTTCTTTGGATGACATTGTTTCAACTCATTAATATGCAATGTGATATACGGTTGAACATCAGCTATGTTATTCAAGATGTGTGATTCTAACTTCTTCATCTGTTCAGCTGACATTGATTTGACTTTGAAGCCACGAATCCCCTTTCCCTCATTATTAACCCGTTCATGGCGAGATGGAGGCAAACCTATGTGTTGCGCCGTAGCCAAGTAGCTCGTACAAAACTCTGCTACCTTCTCAGAAATATACTTTTCAATAATGGAGGCTTTAGGTCGATATGGATTTTTAACATATCCCTTTAATATTTTCATATACCTTTCAAAAGGATACATCCAACGAAGATATACAGGTCCACAAAGCTTTATTTCTCGAACCAGATGAATCATTAAATGCACCATCATATCAAAAAAAGTTGGAGGAAAATACATTTCCAAATGACAAAGTATAAAAATTGCATCATTTTCCAAAATGTTCAAAGCATTCACATCAATCGCCTTGTTACAAATTGAATTGAAAAAATAACACAACCTCATTATAGTTTTTCTGACACGGATGGGCAATATTCCACGCAGTGAAACTGGTAGAATTTGTTGCATCATGACGTGACAATCATGTGATTTCATACCTATCAACTTCATGTCTTTTAATGAGACAAAATTTTTTACATTTGAAGAATAACCTTGAGGCACTTTGATATCATGAAGACACTGAAAGAAGCTACTTTTCTCCCTTTTCGATAATGTATGACATGCCGGGGGAAGAAATGTTCGTCTTCCTTTAGGAGTGGGAGCTAACTCCAAACGTATTCCCATTGATAGTAGGTCTAACCTTGCATTCAACCCATCTTTTGTCTTTCCTTTAATATCTAGCAATGTTCCGATCAAAGAATCACAGATATTCTTCTCCACGTGCATGACATCAATATTATGTTTGACTTCATGATACCTCCAATATTGTAGCTCAAAAAATATTGACCTTTTCTTCCAAATATGTCTATCATTACCAGATTTCTGTGTCTTTCCCAATGTCACATCAAGGTTTTTCACCCTCTCAAAATACAAATCTGGGGATAAAGGTTTTAGAGAAGTATCAAATTCTTGTGAGCCATTGAATGCCTTTTTTAGTCTTCTATAAGGGTGATCCATAGGCAAAAACTTTCGATGACCCATGTACACTGTTTTCCTCCCATGATGCAATTGACAATATGACATCTGTTGTTCGCAAATTGGACATGCTTTATGCCCTTTAACACTGTATCCAGACAAATTTCCATATGCTGGGAAGTCATTTATAGTGAATAGAAGCACTGCATGCAGTTGAAAATATTCCATTTTATAAGAATCATACACCCTAATACCATCAGCCCATAACAGTTTCAAATCATCAATCAGCGGTGACAAGTATACATCAATATCATTGCCGGGTTGCTTTGGACCAGAGATCATGATACTCAACATGACATATTTGCGCTTCATACAAACTTCAGGAGAGAGGTTGTAAATTACCAATAAAACAGGCCATGAACTATGTGTGCAACTGAGGGTTCGGTATGGATTCATTCCATCTGTGCACAAGCCTAGTCTCAGATTTCTAATTTCATTTCCAAATGTAGGGTACTGGGCATCAATTTTCTTCCATTGTGGACAATCAGCTGGATGACGTATTTTTCCATCACATACCCGCTCATCAGCATGCCATCTTAACCTTTTTGCATCATGTGAATTAGCAAATAAACGTTTGAAACGAGGAATTATAGAAAGACACGAAAATACATTTGAAGGGAGCTTTGTAATCTCTACATCAGCTTGTGATTTTTCATTCACCTTATACCATGATGTCCCACATTTAGGACACTCTTTCAAGAAATTCATATTCCTTCCTATATATAATGCAGTCATTCGGACAGGCATGTATTTTCCTGTATCCCAATCCCATCGGGCATAATATTTTTTTGGCATTATAATGTGAATCTGGAAGATCGTTATCTTTTGGAAGAATGTCTTTCATCAATTGTAGCAGCTCTGTAAAACTTCTGTCACTCCATCCATGTTTCGCCTTCAGGTTAATCAATCTTAACACCGCCGACAAAACCGTAAAATCTGTACAACCAGGATATAATGGTTTTTCGGCATCACCATATAGACGTGCAACTGTCGGTTCTATCTCAATTTGTTCTGCTACAATATCGCCAATCATTTCTTCAATTCCATCGGAGTTACTATCTTGCGATTCATTATCATCAGTGATATTCTGTCCAGTTTCGCCATGCCAAATCCAAGGGTTGTAACTCGGATTGAAACCATGACAAATCAGATGATCTTTTATCTCTCTACTTTTAAACTTCTTCATATTCAGACATTTCAGGCATGGACAGAAAAAAATGTCACTACTTGGAACATTTCGTTTAGCAAATTCCAAAAAGGCATCAACACCTTCCTCATATTCATTGCTCATTCGATGTGCCGTAATCCAACTTTGACTCATTATTACCTATAACAAATAGCAAAAATATATATATTTTTTAGATAAGACAAATATATGTTTATATGAAAAAATCATAATTTGAATGTAAACAATTTTGAAATATAAAACAAATCGATGTGTATTTAAAAAAATATGCTTGAATATTATTTTTTAAACAAAATTTAGTAAGATATAACGCCCCCCTGGACACCCCCGACCCCTCTGGACAGCCCCCCGCCCCTCCTGGACACCACCCCCCACCCCCTACCCCCTTGGACACCCCCTGGACATCCCCCAACCCTCTAGACAGCCCCCCCACCCACCCGGACAACCCCAAATACCCTCTGGAGAGGCCTCCACCCACTTGGACAGCCCCCCACACCCATCCACCCCCTTGGACACCCCCCTGGACACCCCACCGACCCCTCTGGACAGGCCGCCACCCCCTTGGACAGCCCCCCACACCCACCCATCCCCTTGGACACCACCCTGGACACCCCCCGACCCCTCTGGACAGCCCCCGACCCCTCTAGAAAGCACCCACACCCCTCCTGGACACAACCCCCCACCCCCGACCTGCTTGGACACCCCCCTGGACACCCCCAACCCTCTGGACAGCCCCCACCCCTCCTAAACACCGACCCCACCCCCTACCCCCTTGGACACCCCCCTGGACAACCCCAACACCCACCCACACCCTTGGACAACCCCCCACACCCACCCACCCCCTTGTAAACCCCCCCTGGACACCCCCCGACCCCTCTAGATAGCCCCCATCCCTCCTGGACACCACCCACCACCCCCTACCCCCTTGGACACCCCCCTGGACATCCCCCAACCCTCTGGACAGCCCCCCACCCACCCGGACAACCCCAAATACCCTCTGGAGAGGCCGCCACCCACTTGGACAGCCCCCCACACCCATCCAACCCCTTGGACACCCCCTGGACACCCCACCGACCCCTCTGGACAGGACGCCATCCCCCTTAGACAGCCCCCCACACCCACCCATCCCCTTGGACACCACCCTGGACACCCCCCGACCCCTCTGGACAACCCCCGACCCCTCTAGAAAGCACCCCCACCCCTCCTGGACACAACCCCCCACCCCCGACCTGCTTGGACACCCCCGTGGACACCCCCCAACCCTCTGGAGAGCCCCCCCACCCCTCCTAAACACCACCCCCACCCCCTACCACCTTGGACACCCCCCTGGACACCCCCCCCCCCAACACCCACCCACACCCTTGGACAGCCCCCCACACCCACCCACCCCCTTATAAACCCCCCTGGACACCCCCTGACCCCTCTGGACAGCCCCCACCCTCCTGGACACCACCCCCCACCCCCTACCCCCTTGGACACCCCCCTGGACATCCCCCAACCCTCTGGGCAGCCCCCACCCACCCGGACAACCCCAAATACCCTCTGGAGAGGCCGCCACCCACTTGGACAGCCCCCCACACCCATCCAACCCCTTGGACACCCCCCTGGACACCCCACTGACCCCTCTGCACAGGCCGCCACCCCCTTGGACAGCCCCCCACACCCACCCATCCCCTTGGACACCACCCTGGACACCCCCCGACCCCTCTGGACAGCCCCCGACCCCTCTAGAAAGCACCCCCACCCCTCCTGGACACAACCCCCCACCCCCGACCTGCTTAGACACCCCCCTGGACACCCCCCAACCCTCTGGACAGCCCCCCACCCCTCCTAAACACCACCCCCAACCCCTACCCCCTTGGACACACCCTGGACACCCCCCAACACCCACCCACACCCTTGGACATCCCCCCACACCCACCCACCCCCTTGTAAACCCCCCTGGACACCCCCCGACCCCTCTGAACAACCCCCCACCCCTCCTGGACACCACCCCCACCCCCTACCCCCTTGGACACCCCCATGGACATCCCCCAACCCTCTGGGCAGCCCCCCACCCACCCGGACAACCCCAAATACCCTCTGGAGAGGCCGCCACCCACTTGGACAGCCCCCCACACCCATCCACCCCCTTGGACACCCCCCTGGACACCCCACCGACCCCTCTGGACAGGCCGCCACCCCCTTGGACAGCCCCCCACACCCACCCATCCCCTTGGACACCACCCTGGACACCCCCAGACCCCTCTGGACAGCCCCTGACCCCTCTAGAAAGCACCCCCACCCCTCCTGGACACAACCCCCCACCCCCGACCTGCTTGGACACCCCCCTGGACACCCCCAACCCTCTGGACAACCCCCCCACCCCTCCTAAACACCACCCCCACCCCCTACCCCCTTTGACACCCCCTGGACACCCCCCAACACCCACCCACACCCTTGGACATCCCCCCACACCCACCCACCCCCTTGTAAACCCCCCTGGACACCCCCCGACCCCTCTGGACAGCCCCCCGCCCCTCCTGGACACCACCCCCACCCCCTACCCCCTTGGACACCCCCTGGACATCCCCCAACCCTCTGGGCAACCCCCCCCCCCCCCACCCGGACAACCCCAAATACCCTCTGGAGAGGCCTCCACCCACTTGGACAGCCCCCCACACCCATCCAACCCCTTGGACATCCCCCTGGACACCCCACCGACCCCTCTGGACAGGCCGCCACCCCCTTGGACAGCCCCCACACCCACCCATCCCCTTGGACGCCACCCTGGACACCCCCCGACCCCTCGGGACAGCCCCCGACCCCTCTAGAAAGCACCCCCACCCCTCCTGGACACACCCCCCCACCCCCGACCTGCTTGGACACCCCCCTGGACACCCCCCAACCCTCTGGACAGCCCCCCCCACCCCTCCTAAACACCACCCCCTACCCCCTTGGACACCCCCCTGGACACCCCCCAACACCCACCCACACCCTTGGACAGCCCCCCACACCCACCCACCCCCTTGTAAACCCCCCTGGACACCCCCCGACCCCTCTGGACAGCCCCCACCCCTCCTGGACACCACCCCCACACCCTACGCCCTTGGACACCCCCCCGGACACCCCCCAACCCTCTTGATAGCCCTCCCACCCACCTGGAATCACTAAAAATTTACCATAACAAGATGTTGGGCCATTCAAAGAATGTTTTTAGGTGTGGAGGAAGAACTGAGTTTCAATAGATAGAGAAGGAACTCGACATTAGGTTGTCTATTCCAGGTGTGGATTTGAAGGAGTTAATGTTTGTTCAGTGACCCAAGAGATTGAATCAGAAATTCCGATGTTGTGCCATTTTCTCATGATGAGGATGAATAATTGGTGGGGTTTGACTTTTAAATGGAGAGCTTAGCAGACCATCATATTTTCTATAGATCAGTAAAGGATGTTAGCATCGAACATAAGGCTTAAGGGATGCTTTCAGATCCAAATATGTATGTTGATGGATGCAATGGATCTAGTAGAGGTTCTAGAAAGAATGGTGGTTTTATTTGTTTAGGATAAGTAGTGAAGAAAAAACTAGTTAATTTTTTACTTGCTGAAAAGAGGGTATCTAAAATTTTTAACATGCCGAGGGGAAATCTGGCGAGGCCTCCTCGTGAAACATTGTTTGCAGGGGGTGAAAATGGTGATGTGATCCCAAATCCATGCACCTATGCCATGGTTGTGTGTGAATAAAGTAGTAACAACTGTAAAAGGGAAACCCATCCAAATGGACACGCCCCAACCCTCTCGGGGATTTATAGAAAACGATGAAAAATTAGTGAAATCATAAAATTAGTCAATATTGCAAGTCGAACTAATAGATCTAGGGATGATAAATAAGATTATGGTGCCAAAACGAGTTAAAAGGGTTCGCAATCGAAGAATCTTAGCTAGTTTCAACAAAAAAATCACAACACATATATATATACTATTTGCGAAAAAAAACGAACGAGTGGGAGGATTACCTGAGTGCTGCGAGTTTAGATGATTGATCCGAGGAGATTAAATATGAGAAACGATGATCACAAAACGAATCTAAACCAACGAAATGGACGAGCCGATTCGGGTTTACGCGCGAGATAGACGAGTCGCGACTGTCGAAGGTAAACTCGCGAATGACAATCCA
Source organism: Viscum album (assembly GCA_963277665.1). Lineage (NCBI taxonomy): Eukaryota > Viridiplantae > Streptophyta > Magnoliopsida > Santalales > Viscaceae > Viscum > Viscum album. The sequence continues at coordinate 476,872,803 of OY728130.1, read as the reverse complement.
CGGGTCTGGGTAAATTTTTAAATGAGTTATCACGTCGGTTATTCAATAACCAACGTTATATTTTTTTAAAAACATTGATAACGTCGGTTATTCAATAACCGACGTAAAAACCTTCCTCCGATTCTTTTTTTACGTCGGTTATTTTATAACCGACGTTATAAAGGGCTCAAAATCCGCGTTTTTTTACGTCGGTTGTTCCATAACTGACGTCAAAAACATCTGCGGATTCTTTTTTTACGTCGGTTATTTTATAACTGATGTAAAAAGGACTTCCAAAACCGCGTTTTTTACGTCGGTTATTGAATAACCGACATAATAACTCGTACATATGTCGATTTGTTACGTCGGTTATTTGAATAACCGACGTAACAAATACCCCCCGCTTCTGTTTTTTACGGCGGTTAATGTATAACCGACGTAAAAACGAATCCGCGCGATTAATAACGTCGGTTATAAAAATAACCGACGTTAAAGGTGTACCGAACACAGGTTTTTACGTCGGTTATTAAATAACCGACGTAAAAAACCTCGTTTTACATATTATTACGTCAGTTTTATATAACCGACGTAAAAAATGGTGACGTAAAAAACGTTTTCTGTACTAGTGAAATCTTTATTTTTTTCTTCATGATGCAATGATAATGTTTAATATATTATTTTAAATTCATTTTTTTCTCAGAAAATTTATTTTTTAAGATCATTTTATAAATTTCCAATGATATGGAATTAGAGAATACGCCATTGAAACCTTCACTCTCTTAAAAACCTAAATATGAAAGTTTTAGTTTAGGATATTCCTAAACTATATTTATGAAAATACAAAGTATGTAACCCTTATCAAAAATGGTAAAACATAAGATTTATTAAAACCAAATAAAGAAGTTTCAACTTATGAACCCATAGATGAGGTTTGAAAGATTATTTTTCAAACATCTAGAGTTTCTATCCTTGGTGGGAAGCATTATTCCAATATTTTTATTGATAAATTGTTATATTTACATGGGTATTACTTTTAGCTCAAAAAGTGAAGCATGATAACATTTTTAAAATATGTATAGTTTAAAAAATAATAGCAGAATAATCTTTATGACCTTACAAAGTGATCATGGTTGTGATTTTGAAAATTAATAATTTGAGTCTTTATTCTCACAACCTACCTATAGTCACAATTTCTATGATCTTAAGATTCCACTGAAAAATAGAGTAATTGAATGAAGGAATACAACTCTTCAAGAGATTTTCCAAATCATTATCAATTGATCTGACTTAAAAATTAAATTTTTGAAAAGGAAATTAATAAAACTTGCAATATCATCATAAGTGTTCTTATTAGACCACTTTTAAAGAAGAATCCATATGAGTTATGAAATAGGAGAAAACAAAAGGATGACCACATTAGAGTTTTTGTCTGTAAGGTATTTATTCACAAAACAAAATAGATTTTAGATATAAAAAAGTGGTGAATTAGTTTTCCATTTTTATTCAACCTTCTATAAATCATGTTGGTTGGTTAATAATAGAAACAAAGTTATGGAAGAATCTATACATGTCAAATTTGATGAAATAGATCCAAATGAACCTAAAATTTCATTATAAGACCTTGTGGATGCATTTTATAATTTGGATATCAATAAATCAACCAATATTAGTGATCAACCTATAATAATTGTTGTATAATAATACCCCAATGTTGAGGAAGTGATCAAACTAGATCCTGCAGAATAAAATGATGTAATAAGTAATTTTATCCACAGATTCATTAAAACCCATATTGAAGAACCTTTAGATGCTGTTGTTGGAGATCAAGATATAAGTAATCAGATTAAATATTCTATTAGAAACTATTTTGAACATAGATCCTTATTTTTATAGAATGAACTTAAAATATCACTAATATTATAAATGAATAATTGGGGTTTGGCATGTAAGAATTGTTGAATCACTTCAAAAGAAAAAATATTCGGAAACATAGTGGGAAGACCTAAAGATATCCTATCCATTGGAACTAAGTGAGTGTTTAGGAATTAGTTTTAAGAGTTTTCCACCATATTAATACATTAAGATACACTTTATACACATGTATATAGTTGAGAATGAGGTTTTGGCAATAAGGAAACTTTTTCACCAATATCTGGACTTGAGGCTATTATAATTATTCTCACTTATATAGAACATTTGAATTTAAAAACATATTAAATAAATATAATGATTAATTTTCTTAATATTTATATTTTTAGGATATTTTTTCTGAATAACTCCTATATTTAAAAATAAAAAAATTTTGAGTCATGTTTTCTAGCTAAAAAAATCTCTTTATTGGTAAAAAAATCTCTTAGAGCTTAGTATACTTGGACCAGATTTTTCTTGATTTGTAAAGTTTTTTCGAAATGTATATCCAATCAAACCTTATTTATAAGATTTGTTTTATAATATATTTTGGTTTCCTAAATATATGTCGATGATATTATTTTTGGATGATCCAAAAAATACATGAGTATAGAATTTTCAAAAATAATAAAAAATGAATTTAAAATTAGTCTAATGGGAATGTTAAAATCCTGCCTTGGTTTTTATATTTTTCAAAATAAGGATGGAATCATTTTAAGAAAAATGAATTATAAAATATATCTTTCGAAATGTTTTGGAATGGATTACTCAAAAGGAAGTGGTACTCTAATGAGCACCATATGTAAAACAGATCTTAATGAAACTATAAAACCCATTGACCACCCCATTTAAAGAGGTATAATATAGAGATTACATTACTTAACAACCAGACAAACTAATATTATGTTTAGTGTTTGTATGATTTCTTGTTTTCAGTAAAATTATATGTAATATCATATGAATTCTGTCAAATTAATTTTTAAATACTTTAAGAATATTAATAATTTTTTATTGTTTTATTATTGAGTACAAACCTTTGAATTGGTTGGTTATTCATATGAATATTTTTGTGGACATAAGATAGATAGAAAAATAATATTTGGAAAAAATAATTATTTAGGAAATTCTATAGAAGCATGGTGTATTAGAATGTCAAATTCAGTTTCATTATCCACTTTTGAAGCTATGTACATAGAAAAAACAGTTGTTGTACATAGATTCCATTGATGAAACACACATTAAAGGGAAGTGGATTTATATTTAAAAAGTTACCTATAAATTATGGTAAAATAAACACTATTAACATTTCTAAAAATCATGTGTTTCACTATAGAAAAAATCACATTGATATAAGTCATCCCTTTTTTGAAGGACCATTTTAAAAAATGGGGTTTGAATCTTTAGTTCATCAGCACTGAATAGTAGCTTGTTAAATTTTTTAAAATTCATTGAATATTAAGATAATAAGGTATATTAAACATGAGATTGGGTTTATTATTTCATATTGGTATATTATTTCCTTAATTAGTTGTTTCCAGTGGAGTTAAGTCTCAATTCGTGTGACACAACGAGTTCACTATCGATGATTGTGATACCATCACGTGATACCATTGTATAATACAATAAGGTACAATTTTTGTATGCTACAATTTAGGTAATGTTTTCTAGTGATAATATTATCCTACTACTGTTAGACTACTATTTTTGTATTACTAGAATTGTTATACTCATACTATATAAAAGGATTTTAAATAATACCATTTGATGATGCCAATCTATGTTACTAGTTTTTGCTACCATAGACACACATTTATGATTCCTTGATAGTATTTCTATTATTTTGGTTTAACTCTTAAATTATATATTTTACTAAAATTTTAATCATTTTATATTTTAAATTTGATTGATTCCATAAATGATAAAACCTGTATTGAGACACTAAATTTAATCCTCTTTTACTAACTCCCCTAAAATCATCTTCTTCCATTTTTTCCTAAACACTAAAATTTTAACATTTTTCTTTCAACATCTGCATCTGTGATATATTAGTTATAATGAAGGGTTCTTATGGAAATCCATAAAATCCATTAAATCAAAATAAATTGATTGTTTAGTCATGTTGACATGTTGATCCACAAAATCCTCTTATTTCGTCAAAAATAGTAGTTTCTAATAAATAAATCGATGCTTCTTGGATGGATTCAAGTATGTATCTAGATTGGAAGTTTATCCTAAATGAAGGGTGGTATTTGTAGTTCTTAGTAAATAATTTACCATTCTAAATTTTATTAGTTCATAATTTTTATCCACATTTTGAGTTCATGTTTGGGGTTAGGAAATATTTCATTAGAATATTGGTAGATAGAAATGAACTTGTGTTCTATTTGAATCATTTGGATAAATTTTTATGAATTCCTCTCAAATTAATTTTTGAGGACTATCAAGAATCCAACTCCATTATCATTTTATAGGGAATGTAAACTTCTATTTAAATTTACCTGATATATTCTATGTTCTAGTAAGGGGAACTCAGTATGATGATGTATCAAAATGTGTAAATTATATACCTAATGAGAGGAGGGTACATGATAAACCAATATATATATTTCATTTTTTACATGATGGAGTATTGAAATATTTATTCTAGGTCCAATTACCTTATTTATCACAAGGTAATTTCTACGATATTAAAAGAAAGAGGGATTATTCTTGATTGAGAAGAAAATGTGACTCAATGTTGTTGATCCTGTATTAGTAAAAATAATTGTATAAGAATAAATTTAAATAATAATAAATATATAATGAAGTGGGTGGTGGATAGTGATATGTATTATGATAATTTAAACCTAGTGAAGAACCCATCTAGTCTAATTTATCTGGTTTATCTTAAATTAGATCTAGTTGATGTGGCAGCTTATTCTTATGATGAAGAAGTCTCTATGGATGATATTGAAGTAGAGAAAGAACTTATAGATGATGTGGCTGATGAAGAATAATATTTTATATTACTTTTGAAGTAGGAAGTGATATTGATATTATGACAAGCCCAAATGTTTCATATTAACCCCCTGACTCTCATGTTTCCTTACCCTATATGTAATTATTGCTTGATGATGATGAAATTTTAGATACTGGTATTTCAAATAGTTCTTAGTTTGATGGTGATACTTTAAAAATTCAAGATGATATCATTGTATTATTTTATTACTCTTTATATGATGTGGATGGTGAAGATGATGATGAAAAAACTAATCCCTTTATAAGTATTTTTTATTCTGGTAAGACTGTCATTGTAGTTTGGGATAATTATTCCTAGTGTTTTTAATGAGTCAAGTGGTGTAAATCCTCATAGAGACTTATGAAGTTAATAAATATGATGACTATGCACAATATAAATAGAAAAAGGCCCAAGGTTCGGCTATTCATGGACTAATCTATTTTGATACAAATGATGGGGATGAAGATGATGGATTCATTCCACCCAATCATGGCGTAACCACCATTTCAAATTGTCAGAGGGAACTAAAGTGATGTTTTATATAAAATAAAGAACAATAAGATATTGTTGAGACTTTTACATCCAAGGAAATTTCTAGAGATTTGGTAGAAGTGGTTTTAGACCTAGTTAGTAATAAGTAATATTGTCATCAGGATGTTTATTAATCTATATAGATGAGGTATTCACCTTATACTCCTCCTCCTCCTTAGGCTGATTCCCTAACCTATGAAAGTTTAAAATAATTTAAGCTGGATATACTTTTTTATGATCCTGGTGATTTTCTTAGGTATTAGACTTCTTCACGATAAGTATATTAAAGAAGATTATGTATATTTGATTATATCATTAGTATGGTCACATATTCAACATAAGTTGTTTCTAAGAATAGTAAATTTGTATGTAGGAAACAAGAATTTAGTAGAGTAGATTTATAATGACACATTATTTACATAAAATGATATTACTTCAAAATTGAAGAATATTCATTATGAAATATAGAAAATCCATGATAGGACTATATAGATATAGTTTATTTAGAAATGGGAAACATAAAAAACTAGTTTATAGGACATCTTAAATGTATATCACTTATTTCATCATAACTAGACCCCTTTTTGAAAAATCATACTTAATACCATTCTTCATGGCGTGGGGAAAAGAAACATATGAAAAGGTGATATCAGATTCTCAGTAAGGGTAAAGAAGTGAGATATAAATTATATCTTAATAATTAAAACATAAAAATATAACATTTGAAAATATTATCCTTTATGTGAAAGATCGGGAATTCATTCAATAAGATAAATAATAAATGTTCTAAGAATCAAAGAACATATTCCCGAAAGTCACAACATAAGAAATGAATTTTTCTGGAAACACATAAGCATAGAAAATCATTTCATCTTAGCCAATGATCATTGAAAAACCATCATAGTGGAAAAAGTCTATTACTGGACTGAATTCACTCCTCATTCCAGCTCTATATTACTGAACCAGATATCCTCATCGTTCCAGTCATGACTATCTCATGAGACATAAATCTTTACCCATTTCATAGGATGGAGATATAGATCCCACCCATCTCATATTGAAAACATTCTTACTTGTGACAAAAAAACATAAATCATTCATCATAGAATAACCCAAGTAATAAAAGGGGTTTCTTAAACATCATTCCATTATAATCCATATAAAACAAATGGATTTCATAAATAACATTCCTTAAAAAACAATCATAGTAATAATAGGGATAGAAACATAACCCTATTTAAATATTTTCATCATATAAGGAAAATAATTTTGATAAAACACTTGAAAATAATTCTAGAGGAAAATACCCTTTCTCATTAAATTTGTTTTATTTAAAAATGCTAAGTAATTTTAAAAGAAACAAATTTATTTGAAAATAACCTTAAAAACATGTCAAGTAAGATTAATAGAAATAATTAATTATTAAATCTTAAAAATATGGTCATTATGTATGATTTAAAAGAGAACATTCTTCTCATACATTTGTTGGAAAGTAAAAAAGTACCATGTACAAAAAATGACAAAATATTCCTTTCATACCGTTTAATAAAAATTAACCAATGATTAAAATTGAATTAAATTTTTTTAGAAGTATAGAAATAATATTTTTTAATAAATATATAGGAAACATGGATGTGGAAGATAAATATAGCTCAATAAATACTTATGTATAAATGATCTTGGATAATAATGTGATTCTGAATTTATCCCTTACCTTAGGTCTGATTTCCTTTGTATATATCCGAACCTACTATATAATAAATTAAATAATAATATTGAATTTTTTAAGAAACATATTTATTTTTATGATATCATATATGGTCATGTCATAATCTATTTATTGGTAACATTTCACTATTACTTTTTATTCTGATATTAACTACTTCATTTTCTTTTGCATGTTTTGTTGAATATGTTTTGGTTATCCTTCATAGGTCATAGTTATGTAACTAAAAAAATGATATTAACATAATATATATAATATTTTTTAATTATATAAATTTATATAATCAAGCTTTAATGAAGATCATGTAGAACAAATTTCATCTCATCTTGGAGATGGTTGGTCGTACGTACGCACAAGTGAAAATATCATTCCCATAATTATTGAATCATATTGGAGAGGATGGTGTATGATATTTCAGAATAAATTAAATGTTATAATAATAATATATAGTTATTATTTCCATCATTATACCCATCCAGGTAAGGTGGTGGTGAAAAATATATTACCCCATGGCGTGGATATGGTTAGTCGTACATACGCACACATGGTGATTTCATTTTTCGTATGATGGATAGAAGATGGAATATGGTTGTTTAATAATCATAATAAAATATAATTATATAATTTATACTTTATTTATTATTTATAATGAAACAAATCCTGAAGTTCAAGTAGAAGAAGAAATAAGTTTGAAAGAATTAGTAGAGGAGATTACCTCTTCTTCGATGTGTTCCCTCTAAATATCCTCTTAGAGAACTATAGTTGGTATTTGAAAAAGACAAGAACTTATTTAATGTAAAAAAAGAATATGATAAGGGAAATATACAAGGTATGTCTGATATTGAAGGATCAATGTGAAGTTAATAGGTGAGGGAGGAGTTACCCTTTTATAATTGAGGTGAGGGACACTTTTGGGATCTCAAAATATATTAATTTAATATAAAATCAAACTTCATCCAAAACCCCCCAAAATGTACCAATTTAGATGTTTAGAAGATATAGGGTTGTAATATCATCCACCAATAATTTTTTTACAAGTGTGTATGTTAGTTTAAACATTATAATTTTATTTAACACTTAGTTATTCTACTTTATTTAATTAAGATAAAAAATATTTCAGTAATAAAAGGGTTCAATATTTACTTATTTGATATAAATTAGACCATAAATATGTACCTTAGAACATTTTAGACCATATAATAATTATTATATATTTTTAAAAAATGTTATAGTATTTCTAAATAATTTAATAAAATATTATTTTTAAAAACAATCAATAATTTTATTTTTAATACTATTCAATTAATTGATTTTTAAAAATATTAAGATAAAAAGTTAAATTCAAAAAAATATTTAATTATATTTATAATAAGTCAAGTTCATATTTAAAATTATTTATAAATATTAATTAACCAAAATTATATTTATTTTAATATTTCTAATAATATTTATTTGTAATCTCCAGTAATAAAACAATTACTACATCAATTTTGTGTAATTATTTAATATACTTATTTGTTGTATAAAAATTAAAAAAAAATACTAGGATGAATATAAATATACAATTTTTATAATAATACCTTTATTCTAATTTATCTTCTTAAAATTCATTATTTAAAATGTTATACTTATTAAATTATGAATGTGGCAACTTTACCATCACTTTAAATAAAATAATATAAGTGTCAAAACCTCCTCTATAGGGCTCTAAATGGTGAAAACGCTACACATGGATGAATATGGGAAATATATACTCAAAAAATAATACAATTTCAAGTGTTTATTTATTTAATGGTTATTTACGTCTTCATAAAAATTGTTTTATTGATTTCTCATCAATTAAATAAGTTTTACATCATTGAAGTATAAGTCTTTAAAGTAATTATTTATTTCCTAAATATTAAAAATAAATTACCATGATAAAGTAAAAAAATTATATTTCAATGAGAAATTTTAATTGAATTTATATTCTGTATAAACATATATAAAAAATTATTTATTTATTAAAATTTGAGTGAGTCATATTTAACTTTTCTTTAAATTAAATAAATTAAATGTACTAACCTCATCCAAGTGTATTCTTATGGATACCATTTCAAACCATATATGGTTTAGGTATATATATACTCATAAATTGATATTAATACAAGTGTTAGGGTAAATTTATAATATTAGTCTTCTCATTAATTACCCGATTTACCCCTTTACCGTACTAATATAAATTACCGATGTTACTATTCAAATTGCCCAAAAATAAAATAAATATATTTATATAATTTGAACCGAAAAATTCCAAATATGGAGTACATTTTTAGAAAATTCCAAACATATAAGCTGCACTAATTAATTTAAAATCAATCTCGTTGTTAGAATGATAGAATGAGTTTTAAAAGTTAAAACCTTACAAAAGATAGAAATTTTTCTACATATGAATAAATGTAAAATTAATGCTAATGAACTATATTATATTTAATTATAAAAATTTATTTTAATTAGGGTTTTAAACCATTAAATATTATAATTCAACCATATAAATTGTTTTGATGAAAAATTTGGTTTTCAATGGAAATTTAGTGTATTTTTACTATTCATCAAAAATTGAAAGTTATCAAAAAAATATCAAAACCTCATCAAATGTAAATTTTTATATCCCACATAACAATAAATTGTTTATTTTTTCATATAAAAATTATTAATGTATTAAAATATAAATTTAAAATGGGTTCTCCATTAAAAGGTAGAAAATTAACCTTTTAAAAAATATAAGTTTTTCTACATAAAATAGGGTTTATACATACCGTATGAATAAAATATCTATTGGATGAATAAAAAAATTAACTATATAACAGATATATTTCATTAATTTCATTTACTAATAGTAACTCACTTAACAAAAATACAAATATATAATTGATTTATATAATTTATACATTTTCATAAGTTAGTTATATTTATTCCTACTAACCTGACATCTAGGTTACAATAGTAAGTTTATACTAATGGTTTCTCATGGATGGTTTAAAGTAATGATTACAGGAAATGAAAGATATTTAAGAATTAAAATTACTTAAATAAAATATTTCATAAAACCATCCGGGTGTTACATTCTACCCCACTTAAACTAAATTTCTCCCCCAAAATTAATCACATGAATACAAACTGATGAGGATACCTCTATCTCATCACATCATCATGTTCCCATATAACTTCCCCAAATCGGTCGTTCTTCCATAAATATTTAACCAAGTGAGTGGTCTTGTTTTGTATAACTTATTCACTACGATCTAGAATCTTTATCGGTAGTTCTTCCAAAGATAGATCTAGCTCTAGCGGTACGAATTTTGAGTTTTGTACATGTGAATGATTAGGTATGTACTTTCTCTGAAGAGATACATGCAACATATCATGAACTTGATAGTGATTTGGTGGAAGGGAAAATCGGTAAGCTACCTTCCCAACATGATCCATAATTTCAAAAGTACCGATATACATGGGGCTCAATATTCCATTATTTCTAAATTTCATTACTCTCTTTCATGGAGATATTTGTAGAAACACGTTTTCTCCAACTTCAAAGTTTAGGTCTTTTCATCGGTTTGCAGTATATGTTTTTTTGGACTCGAAGCAACTATTATGTATTGTTGAATAAATATGAAACTTTCTTCCATTTCATCAACATTATCAGGTCCTAATATCATTATTTCCCTAACTTCATCCCTGAAAGTTGGATTTATGCATTTCATTCCATAGAGGGATTCTTTAGAAGCCATCTGAAAACTAGAGTGAAATCAATTATTGTATGAAAATTACACCAAAGGCAGGCTTTTGTTCCCAACTACAATTTAAATCCTTAGATAAAGCTCTCAACATGTCTTCTAGTGTTTGAATTGTCCTCTCAGGTTAACCGTCTATCCAAGGAAGATAAGTAGTGATGAAATTATACTCTGTATCCATAGCCTACTGAATACTTCAGCATATCATCGAGGTAAACCTTGGATCCCTATCCGATATAATGGAAAGTGGAACTGTATACAATATTAACACTTCTATTAATTATATTCTATATTCTGATCAAGAGATAAATTCTCTCTAATAGTAATGAAGTGTGAAAACTTCCTACAGAGATCAAATATAACTCATATAGCATTATGGCCATTAGATATTTTGGGAAGTACGATGAAAAAATACATAATGGTGGTTTCTAATTTCCATTTTGGTGTGGGTAATGGTTATAATATCTCTTTATAATTATGTCTCTCAGCATTAATTTTCTGACAAACAATGCAGTGAGAGACATATTCAACAACATCTTTTTTCATCCCATCAAACCAGAAATACACTTTTAGGCCCCTCTACATCTTTTTGCTTCAAGGATAAATATATAATGAAGAACTATGATCCTCAACCAAAAATTACTTTAATTATAGTATGGTAGGAATACAATCACGGTTCCAGACCCATATTATTACAACATAATTATGGTTGAATTCAAGAACATTTCACACCATCTTTTTTAGTGATAAATATTTCTTTTGTGCCTCCTTAATCTTCACTTTTATATATTGTTAAACATTCATTTGAGAAAGATATGATTTATCCCCCTCCATTAAAATTTCGATATCCATCCTTTTCGAATCAATAAATATGGGATCTTTTCTGATTCACATCATGGATATGTTAACATAGTCCTTTTGACTCAAATCATCTTCCACCTTGTTCGTTTTCCCAGGGTAGTAATGTTTTGAGAAATCGTAATATTTAATCAACTCCATCCATATTATTTGGTTCTTATTCATCTCTTTTTGTGTTGAATTATAATTAAAACTTTTATGATCAGTATAAATATCACACCTTTCACTATAAATTTAATGCCTCCAAATATTTAATGAAATGATTAAGATAGATAACTCTAAATCATAACTTTTATAATTTTCATCATGGATTTTCAATTGCCGTGAGGCATAATCTATGTCCATATCAATTTTCCTGAGAATACATCACCTCCCATTTTTTGATTCATCACTGTAGATCACAAAACTTTATCCACTACAGGTCAGTGTGAGCACAGGTTCACTAGCTATCCTTCTTTTTAGATATTTGAATGTCTCTTTGTGGTCTTCCATCCACATGAACATAACAGCCTTTCGAGTCAAATTGGGGAGTGGATTAGATAATTGTGAATAATATTTCACAAAATGTCGATAGTATCCAGAAAAAACCAAGAAATTTTTTTTCTCAGTTACCGTTGTTGGTATCATCCCTCTTTTAATAACTTCAATTATTTGGATCCATAAATATTACCTCTCTTGAGATTATATACCCCGAAAATATATGTTTTTAAAGACAAAATTCACACATGGTAAATTTTTCATAAATCTCCTCCCTTATCAAGGTCTTCAGTATAATTCTCATGTGATCTTAATTATATTTCCTACTCTTCAAATAGAAAATAATATCAACTATAAAGAATATGAAAAACAGATCAAGATAATATCTAAATACTCTATTAATTATATCCATAAAGATAACAGGGTAATTAGTAAGACAAAAGGGAATAACTATAAATTCAAAGCATCTATACCTTGTATGGAATGTCGTCTCTAGTATATCCTCTTTCTTGACCCATAATTAATGATATGTTGTACAAATTTTAATATTGAAAAAAGTATTGACCTCCATTTAGTTGGTCAAATAAGTCATCAATGCTGGAAGAGGATATTTTTTCTTGATAGTGATATTTTTATGTTCTGGATAATCAATGAAGAGTCTCATTGATATGTATTTATTCTTAACAAATAGAATAAGTGCTCCCCAAGGTGATGCACTGGGGAATATGAATACGTTGTCAATATTCTCTTGGATTTTCCTCATCAATTAATAAAAATCAATTAGGGCTATTCAATATGGTGTCTTTAAAGTAGTCATAACACTCAGTATGAGTTCTCTTGGGAACTAAAAATCTTGATTTAGTGGAAGGCCTTGTAATTTATCCTAAAATACATCAAAAAACTCCTATACAATGGATGTATTGTTAATTTTGAATTTCTACCCAACCATTTGAGATAGATAACACTCATATGTAGGGATCAAGACCTATAATATGGAAGAAATTTCTACTAAAAGGTTATATTCAACCTTTCATTGATAGATGATCATTGATTGAACTCGAATATGAAATGTGACTTCCCTTACTTAGAAATTAATATGAGATCCATATAAGTAAATCCAATCTATGCCAAGAATCATATCAAATTCCAATATAGTAAGGATACCAAGATTGGAAGGAATCAATTTCCCAGAAACATCAACTGGAGAAGAACTATAAACTTTTTATGATACTTTTTTTCTTTTAGGAGATATCAAAACTAGATAAACATATAATTATTGAGGTAATATAGAAATAAACATAGAAAATTATTCATATATAATAGAGTGGGTGGATCCGTAATTAAATAAAAAAATTCTACTTTAGAGTGATGATAAGTGTACATTTCACCACTTTATTATCATACTACACATTGCCAATAGTGAGCTCATGCAACTTGAATTTTTATTTGTCCATAAGAGTTTTCTAACGTCAATAATCATCAATAACCTTTGTATTAGGGCTTAAATTGAAATAATTCACCATTTTATTTCATGTGTTCCATTGAAGTGTATGAGATGAATTCGGTGTATGATTTTCTATATTAACATAATTAGACATCGTTTTCACATCACATCATCATTCAACATCCCAATAAACTTCTTTTCCACACACAAACCATTTATTATCCCATTTTTGACAATTTCCTCCATGTTTATTTCCACTCATTGAGCATAAGGGATAAATCATCTTCTTTCCAATGTGGTCTTTAGATTTTCCATTAAATTCCATTTTTCTCTTCTTATTAAACCCACATGACTGATGGGTTACTCCAATCTCTATCTCAACCTTCAGAGCACATCAAACAATCTCATTATAGCTATTGACATCCCTTATGGGCAATTACCTTCATATAATTGGTTTTAATCCACTAAAGAGTGGATCAATTTTACTCTAAGGTTGGACAACAATTCTAGAAGAATAAGTTGAAATCCTTTAAAATATTTATTTTTAGGTACCAATGGATTCATCATCATTTTTCTTAATTTCAAGGAACTCCTTCTACATGTCTGTTCGAATAATATGAGGAATGTAATTATTGAAAAATAAATTATTGAACTCATCCCATTCCATGGATTCAATTTCATCTCTTTTAATTTTATACTTGATAAGTTTCAACCATTGATCATCTTCACCTTCCTAATGATAGATTTATATGTTGAATTTATCATGTTTTGAACATTTGAGAACTGAAAATATATTTTCAGTGGTACTGATCTATTGTTTGGCCACTAATAGATTAGATGACCAGTAGAAAGAAGGTGTATGTTTTCTCACAAAGGACTCAATAGAATGTTTTTCCATCCTTTTCTCATTTGGAAGGAATGTATGATTCATAACTTGAGAAAGTTGTGTGAGAATAACTATAATGTTTTTTAATACAGTTCCCATAATATTTGGTTTCCCGGGAGTAAAATCGTTTCAATTCCCATTATATTCATCATTAATGAGGTACCTTTGGGATACAACCACTGACTAAAACCAAGAAGCATAGCGTGAGTAACATTAATCATAATGGGAAAACCAAATAATCAAGAATAAAATTTCAATTTATGAAAATTTACGTTTTATCCTAGGTTATTAATGATCATTTCTAAAATAATAGGATTGTAACCTATACATTGACAAAACCTTTGAGTTCGTTCTAAGGTTTTTTAATCTTAGTTTGCAATGTTTAACTATACCATTCCTCTCATACCAACTATAATAACCTATACTGTATATACATTGATATTATGTAAAAATTAAATAATATTCATTCCAAAATATGAAAAATTGATGATTAGAAAATATATGTATTGTGTCTTTAGAAACCGGTAAACATAAAAAACTGGTTTATAAGACATCTTTATTGTCTCTCACTTATTTCATTACAAATAGACCCATTTTGACATATCTTACTTAATACCCTTCTTCATGAATTAGGGAAAAGAAACACAAGAAAGGGTGTTGTAAGATCCTTAGTAAGGGTAAATAAATGAAGTATCAATCATATATTAATAATTAAGACATAATAATAAAACCTTTTAATTCCTTATACTGTATATGAAAGATCATGATATCATACCATGGGATAAATCATAAAAGTTTTTAAGAATCAAAGAATATCATCCCAAAATTTATAGCAGAAGACATGAAATTTTGCGGAATACATAAATGAATATACAATCATTTCATATTAGTTAAGTCTCATTTTCAAGACTATCATAGTGGACAAATTCCATTACTAAACTGAGTTCACTCCTAGTTCCATCCCTGTATTATGGAAGTAGATTTACTTGTTGTTCTAATCATGTATATATAATTAGATATTAATCTTTACCCAATTAATTGGAGGGAGATATAGGTCTTAACCATCTCATAACAAAATCATTCTTATGTGTTCCACATAAACATTAATCATTCATCATAGCTTATCCTAAGGAATAAAAGGGGTTTCTTAAACATAATTCCATCATAATCCATTTAAAACAAATGGATTTCATAAATATAATTCAATCATAAAAGCAATCAATTAATATTAATAATAAGGATAGAAACATAACCCTATTTAAATAATTTCCTATTAGATGGAAAATAATGTTTATAAAAGACATGAAATTAATTCTTGTGGAAAATATCCTTTCTTCTTCAAAAACATTTTCATTTTTCCAAATGCTGGAAAATTTTAAATGAAAAGAATTTATTTGAAAATAGACTTGGAAATTTATAAAGGAATATTCATGTAAGTAATTTATTATAAAAGTATAAATATAAACCCAGGTCGTATAAGTTAAAATAGATCATTCTTTTCATATTTTTTTGGAAAAAGTCAAAATGTACCTTGTACCGAAAACGACAAAAGATTCCATTCATATCCCTTAATAAAATTCCACCATTAGTAAAATTTAAATAAAAAATTGTATAATTACAGAAATAAATATTTTTAATATATATATAGGAAACATGGGCATGAATGATAAATATACCCCATTAAATACTTACATAAAAATGTTCTCGGATAATAACGAGATAATGAAATTATCCCTTACCTTAGGTCAGATTTAATTTGTATGTATCCCAATATCTTGTATAATGATTTAAATGAATTCATTGAATTATTTTAGAATTATTTTATTTTTTATTTTAAAATTTATGGTCATATTATCATCCATTCATTAATAACATTTTATTATTACATATTATTCGGGTTTTAACTACTTCATTTTCTTATGCATATTTTGTAGAATAAGTTATATTTCTCCTTCATAATTCTAATTTTAATCATTAAAAATTATATTAAGATAATATATATCATATTTATTCATTATATATATTTATATAATAATTCTTTAATGAATATCATGTATAATAAACCCCATCACATCATGGAGACGGTAGGTTGTACGCACGCACGAGCCACGATATCATTCCCATAACTGTTAAGTGGTTTTGAATTGGATGGTGTATTATATTTTAGAATCAATATAATGTTATAATAATCATATATATTTATTATTTAAATTTTTATACCTATCCAAGTAAGGTGGTGGTGAAAACAGATTACACCTCGTCATTGAGATAGTAAGTCGTGTGTACACATGCGTAGTGATTTTATTTTTTGTAGGATGGATAAAAGATGGAATATGGTTGTTTAATAATCATAATAACATATCATTATACATGTTATAATGGATATATTTCTTTATAATGATGAATCTAATGTAGAGTAAGTATAAGAATAAATAAGTTTGTAAGAATCGGTTGAGGAGATTACCTTATCTTCAATGTGCTCCCACTAAATATCATCTTAGAGAACTAAAGTTGGTATTTTAAGAAGACCATAACATATTTAATGATAATATGGAAGTTTATATGGGAAATTGATAGATTATGGAAGATAATTAAGGCTAAAAGTGAAGTGAAGAGGTGAGGAAGGAGGTGCCCTATTGTAATTAAGGTGAGGGAAACTTTTGGAATCTCCATAAAAATTAATTTCATATAAAATAAAAACCCATAAAAAACAAAACAATTATACCAATTTAGAATATGAGATGAGATAGGGTTTTATAATCATCGACCATTAAAATTTGGACAAGTTTTTATGTCAATTTAAACATTATCACTAAAATTAACACTTAGTTATTGTATTTAAGTTTAATTAAGATAAAAACATTTAATATTAAAAGGGTGAAATCTTTACTTATTTAATGTCAATTAGATAGTATATAAATCCCTTATAAAATTTTGGACCATATCATAATTATTATATATAATTTTTTAAAATGTTTTATGATTTTTAAATGAATTAATAAAACATTATTTTGATAAACAATCAATAGTGTCAATTTTTACACGTTTCAATTAATGAATTTTTAAAAATATTAAGATAATAAGTTAACTTCGAAAAAAATATTTTATTATATTCATAATAGGTAAATTTAAAATAAAAAATTAATTATACAAATTAATTATTCAAATTTATTATCTCAAAATATATTTAATTAAATATTTTTAATAACATTTATTTGTTATCTCCATTAATAAAATAATTACTACATCTGGGTTTTTTAGTTATTTAATATGCTTATTTATTGAATAAAAATTAAAAATAAAATAATATTATGAAGATAAATCTACTATATTTTATAATTATACATTTAGTAGAATTTATCTTGAGGAAAATTTAATATTTATAATCTTATACTTATTAAATTAATAATGTGACATCTTTAACATCAACATAAATAAATTAATTTAAGTTCTAAAATATATTATATAAGGCTAAAAATGGCCACTAACTAAAACCTTAGATGGTTCTATTCGAGAATTAATTTAAAAATAAAATTTAATTCAAGTTCTTGGTTCTTATTACGGTTATTATCATTTTAATAAAAATTGTTTTATTGATTTCTCATCAATTAAGTATTTTTTACAACATCAAAGTATAAGTCCTTAAGGTAATTATTTTTTTCTTTAAAATTAAAAATAAAAAACATGATAAAGAAAAATATATTATATTTAAATTTATTTTTTATAATCTAATTTATATTCTTTATAACCTTATTAAAAATATATTTATTTATTAAAATTTGAGTGAGACATATTTAACTTTTCTTGTAAGTAAAATAAATTAAATCCCCTAATATCATCCAAGAGGATTCCAATAGATACAATTTCTACAAAATGATTATTTAGGTCGAAACATACTCATACAATTATTTTAATTCTAGTTTTAGTGTAATTTTATAATCTTATTCTGACCCTTAATTACCTTATTTACCCTTTAACCGTATTAATAAAACTTACCAAAGTTACTATTCATAAGGCCCAAAAATAAAATATATCTATATACAAAACTAGGAAATATTTATTCCAATCATGGATTCCATTTTTCAAAATTATAAAACATTATGTTTTATTAATTATTTTAAAATCAATCACGTTTTCAGAATTAGAGAAGGAGTTTTAAAAGTTTAAACATTACAAAAGATTGAAATGTTTTTACATATGAATTCAATGTAAAATTAATTCCAATTACCTACACTATATTGAATGATAAAAATATATTATATTTATACTTTTAAATAATTAAATATTATAAATTATCCATATAAATTATTTTAATGAAATTTTTTGTTTTCAATTAAAATATATTGTATTTTTACTATTCATCAAAACATGAATGTTATCAGAATAATATCAGAAATTCATCCAAAGGAAAATTTTATATCCCGATTCCAAGAAACATGTTTATGTTTTCAAATAAAAATTATTAATGTGTTCAAATATTAATTTAAAATGGGATCTCCATTAAATGGCGGAAAAGTACCCTTTTGAAAAATTTAGGTTTTAATACCTCAAAATGTGTTTATCCACACCCTATGAATAAAATACATATTGGATGAATATGTCAAAGATTTTTTTAAGTATATAAAATATATATTTCATTAATTTCATTTGATAATTGTAATTCATCTAACAAAAAAAATATAATTAATTTATATTTTTTTATACATTTTCATATGTCAGTTATATTTATTTACAGTTACTTAACAACTAGGTTATAATGTTAATTTTATACTAAGGGTGTATCTTAGTTAATTTAAACTAATTATTGTGCTCAATTTAAGATATTAATTAATTAAAATTATTTACAAAAAATATTTCATAAAAACATCTGGGTGTTACCTGATTGGTGTAATCAATTATACTTTTAAATTCAAGATGGTAGAACTGAGATAAAGAGATATTTAAGTTATTGGATAGATGAAGTCTCTTTTTACTATAAAATCATATTCTTCTACAGATCATCCTCCTTCCATGTCTTCTAGTTTTTGTTTTTATATGATCAAAAGAATTGTTTAAGAAGTGTTGTAGAGTGTGGTGGATGATTCTTCAACTTCTCACTAGGACGAGTTTTAGAAGATCCAATAAAATTATGATAATATTAATAAACAGGTTATAGAATTTATGTATGAAGCTAGAGGTGATTGGGAAACTATAACCAAATCCATAATGTATTACCTTTCTAATTTTTATATAAAAAATGATCTCAAGTCACATTTCATTTTTTACAGGTAGCCTATGGTTACCTCCTATTACCAGGGCCTTCAAGGAACTAGTTACTCATTTGAATGGAGTTATCCCAATTGTTAAAGGGGTTTATGGAAGATAATAATGACTTAACTTTGATTATGGAACACTGTGTAAGAATAATATCATATTTTATATAGATAATGGAGTCTTTTCAGTACACCTTCAATATTGTAGTGATTTCTCACACTTATATCCCCAGGACAACTTTAGCATCTACACCTATTTTCAAACATCTTAAGACTAAATCCATCATATTTAGTACTTATGGAATTAATCCCATCAAGACTATCATACCTATGAGGCCCGTTGAATCCAACATTATGTTCAGTCCACCGACACCTTCCTCTATCCGTACTCTTGCTCCTATTTCTATTAAAAAGGCAGTGAACCAGTTCATCCAACCTCTATTCATGAAGAACCTAATTCAGGCTCTGAAAAGTGTATGATATAGCCTTTTTTAATTTTGATATAATTATTTAACATTGATATTAATGAAAAATCCATGCTCTTTATTCATTCTACATTTTCTCTTCTTTATTCCATTTTGTTAATCCCCAAATGGGGAAAATGTATATAAAGAGTATAATCTGGTTGTGTATGTATACTCTCATATGCATACATTTTTTTTCTATTGTCACCAATATGGAACTTTTATTGCAATTTTTTTCTTGATTTTTATTATGCACTATAATAATTTTAAATTTATGATATTTATTTTAAGCTCTATACTTCCAAAAAATCCCTTATATTTGAATTTAATTTCAACCCTGATTTTTGATCATAAAAAAGGGGGAAACATTCAGATCAGTTTAGTAATTCCATTTTTTAATTATCATAAATCATGTTTCCTTTATTGCTGAATATTTTTTGTATTGAATGGTAAATTATTCAAAATTTTATATTTTACAAAATATTTCTCCATGTAAAACATGATTCTATTAGTTATGGATTACTACCACTAGTTTTAATATAACTGGAAGAATACTACTACAACAAATGAAACCACCAGGGAACTTGTAATATTATTCTAATAATCTTGATATCACTAATCGTCATATTATACAATCAAAATAGTTTACATATTATTAGTAAAAATATTCTTCAAGAAATTTAAAATATTCTTTCACCAGTGAATATCTACTACTTCTATTACACATGTCCTACCACAAAAACAAATGTGCTTCCATGAGTTGAAGGTTTCTACTACAAGGATTTTTATCTGATGCTAGTTGGAGCCAGATAATTATAAAAATAGTTATCTACCATTTTTCCTAGTCTACTTCCAAAACATAAATAATGCTACTTTTGGGCTAGTTTTTCCTCCGCTACCACCATTAGAGATCTTATACTTCTGGATAAAGCCACTATCGATAGTAGAGTTATGCTACCACCATATAGAACTACTACCACCAGTTACACTTCCACTTATATAGTTGTCTAGAATTAAATTGAAATTAATTATTCTAATTATTATTTTATGTAATTTAATTATGTTCAAATATATGAGGATTTAATAATGATTTTTATTAAATGACCACTAAAATGTATTGAATATATTGTCAGAATTTGTATATTTATCTCCAGTATAAAGAATATTTTATTATTTTATTATCATTTAATGGATAATTTAACATTATAAAAAATTATTAATCTATGTAACTCCTCATCTAAAAATGTTGTTCAA
Organism: Viscum album; assembly: GCA_963277665.1. Classification (NCBI taxonomy): domain Eukaryota; kingdom Viridiplantae; phylum Streptophyta; class Magnoliopsida; order Santalales; family Viscaceae; genus Viscum; species Viscum album. Next base: position 476,851,253 of record OY728130.1, on the reverse strand, counting down.
TTACTTGGTGATAATAAAAGACTAGTTTTTTGTACATCAATGGGATTTTAGAAAAGATAGAGGATTGTGTAGTGCTATAAATGAAACAATATTTTTTATTAGAAAATTGAATACTTTTGAATTATACATAAATTCTATTCAAGTATAGATTTAAAAACAACCCAAAATAAGATTAATTTCATTCATTTTTATCCATTTATTGATTATAGAAAGACGAACTACAAAAACAATTTCTTAATCTTTCTTTCCCTACCTCTATTTTATTAGAATCCGACTTATGATTTCATTATTTGTATATTACATAAGAAATATTTACTTTATTTTATTCGAGAGTACTCTAATACTCTCCTCACATTTATTTTATAAATTCTACCCCACAAATAACTATTGAATAGGTTGTGTGTAGCTAAGAATGCCTATGTGCAGTTGTATGTAAAACTCGATCCAGGTTGTGGATTACGTTTATTGTTTAATAAATGCTCTTAGAATCGGGTGATTGTTAAGTGTAGAGGATTAGGTATTGGACTAAGAATGAACATCTTGTATTAATTTATGATATATATTATTTATTTAAATTTTGTATTAATAACATTCTAGTTTTTTTAAAAAAATCTTTAGCAAAATAATAATTTTATAGTTAGGTCTAATTAGATTTTTATATATTGTGTTCGATATAATTAGATGAATTTTAAAAGTAAAAGTGGTTATAAATTTTTGTTTTTTATTATTAAATGTTCTAGCCTTTGAGAAATTTTTTAAAAATATCAAATTATATATTCATTCTATTCTTGTTAACTAGGATGGTTTCTAAATTGTGGGAATTTGTTTTAAATACTTTTAAAATATAATTTTTATTAGATGATATATTAGCCTTTTTCTTGATGAATCCACACTAAAAAACATCTGAGGTACTCAACAGATTCATTATAATTGTTTATTAAAATTTAGTTTTATTCAATACAAATTTTATTTATGATTGATTTAGAAAAAATAAGTGATGGGTTTATGTTAGGTAATTCACTAATATTAATAGATTACTTTATAATGATAATTAATATTTGTGTAACACTCATTGAATAATATTCATGAAATATATTAATTTTTAATATCATAAAAATTCATTAAATATTTTTTTTTAAATCATCCATGTAATGTGGTGATGATAAATGGAATATATTGTCTATGGAGGTGGTAGCCTGTATGTATGCACATACCACATTTTCATTTTACATAGAATGAAAAGGTTGTTGAAATTATTTTTTACTTTAATAATATGTATCTTGTTATAAAAATATTATTTATTCATTAATTACATTCCGATAACTATCCATGAATGGTGGTGCTGAAAATCAATGTACGACGTTCATGGGGGAAGTAGTCTGCACATACACATGGATGGCGTTTCCAATTTTATATGGGGAATTGAAGAATGTAGATAATGATCGTACCATAAATATAATAACCCATAATTATATTAAAGATACTAATTTTATCTTTTTATGTTGATATAATATAACTTTACATTATGAGAGAAGGTATTAGGGAAATAGAAATGAAAATGAGTGATTAGAGAATTGTTTACCTTAATCATTGGAATAACTCCTTTAAAACTTTTTTTAATCATTTAGGGGTGATAATTTGAGGTTAAAAAACAAATAGGATTTCTATGTATTATTTTTTGAATATTGTTTTGAATTTTAGTTGAAATAAAGAGCTTATGTTGTGTGGTGAAGTAGGGTGGTGAAAGTATCCTTTTATATATGGGGGAAATGGTAGTTTTGTAATAATATGTGCACTATTCAAGGAATGTGGTTCCAAAAGTGGAGAATAATAGATAGGATAAGACTGTGTATCCATAAACCCATTAAACAGACACTTTAATATAATATTTGATATATTTTAGGCAATTTGACATTTGTTTTAATTTTCACTACAATTTACTTTTACCATAGTAACTCTTTTTCGACCCACGATAAGTAGTCTTTACAAAGAAATTAATATTTTTATATAATTTTAATATTTTGATTCTAGATATTAAAACCACTTCATAATATTAAATTTCTCATAGTGGAAAAAAATTGTCTTAAAATACTAAATTTATAACACATAATAACTATTTTTTAAAAAAAAATATATTTTTTGTATTCTAAAATGTTAATCATGGGTTTATAAATTTAAATTAATGTTTTTAAAGTATAACTTTACTTAGTATATATTTTCTAATAGGTAAATTTTTTAATAATATTTTATTTCAATCTTATATACTAATGATTCCATAAAGGCCATGATATTTGTAAAGACGGTATTTAACACATTTCACTTAAAAAAATATTTTCCAAAGAATCCAAAAATTCATTTTAAGATAATATTATCATGATAAATAAAACAATTATTATAATTTTATAAAATTAAAAATATAAAAACCATAAAAACATTTTTAAATGAAAATAAACAATATATAGAAAACCCACTTTTTTAGAAAGATATCCTTTTAAACTTTAAGAATTATTAATATTATTTCATGTAAATTATGAATTAAATGAATGTTAATATATGAGTTCAAACATTGAAATGTTACATATTATAATATTAATATTTTAAAATTTATTAATTTTATTTATTATGATAAAAGATAAAACACTTAAAAAGTTCCTGAGAAAACAATAATTTTTAAAATAAAATCATATTATTTATTTATCCTCAAAATGTAATCCTTTTCAATCTATTACTATATTTTTTACTAAATTATTTATTATTACAACATTCCTAGTAATGTTCATGTAATATATTGTGTCTTGATTTAGTTCAGTGTTGCATGTGAAAAAAACCATTCAACATAGTGTTTTATTTAAATATTGAAATCTCAAGTTGTTACATTTAATGCTTCATGTCATTATTCACTTGGTGAAGTAAAGTTAGGAGTTTTTGGAGATACTTATAAATGTTGATCATATTAAAATTTATGACAAATATGGCGTAAATATAAGGGAGTAATGAAATAATGAGATTAGTGCACAATACTTCAAGCAGGTAGACCCCTAGAACCACTAAATGCTCAATGTTTCCACTAATCTTGAGTATGTATGACATCCTGTCATTTTATCACATAATCATTCATTACATTATACAAAACCGAGGGTCTTTAAGGTTTAGTGTCTTGGAAACCAGGAACTTATGACATGAAAACATAAATGATTCTTCTTAAACACTTGAAAGGCTTCTTCATTTGTTCATCTGATGTTCATTACAACATCTCATAACCTGGGAGAATAAATAAATGAAAAGGGTGACCAGAACTCCCGGTAAGGGAAACAAGGGAGACATTTTACATGTGAACTTGAGATACATCAAAAAGTCATGAAAAATAACTTTAAGGCATGACAAAGATATCATGGGGCATATCATTATTAAAATAATGTGTTATATAACTTAAAGATGTGGCTACAACATTTAACATTAACAATCATTTCTGTTTCACCAAGGTCCATCCACAAGGTGTCATTAATTAATTACCAAGGTTATTCACCAAGGTATCGTTAAAATGGTCATCTCTAGAAATTAAGTCTTTACCCATTGCATTAGAGAGCTATCAGGGTGCACCATTAATTTGTCTTTATTATAATGTGGGACACATATATCATGATCCATCATTTCATAAACAGCCCATATAGCATAAAAGAAATGGGTTTTATTTCATAGTCATAACATTTTAAAAACTACTTTAAAGATGTGATCTTTATGTCACTTTAAACCCATGGAAATAGGAAAGTGGGTTTCGTGTATGTAAATCCCAGAATTAAAATAGAACATTTTGATATATTTGTGAATAAACCTATAGAAGAAAGAGATTTGAGTATTCACTTAATAAAATAAATGAATTTGAGAAAAAGAGAGAGACATTTTGAGATGAAAATTCTACAGCAAAATGGCTATGTTACAGGGTTTAGAAAACATTGAAAAGAGAGGGGACATGGGTAACCCACTCATAAATGATCCATAAAACAGTAGTTGAACAGAATATAAAGTTTATAAGATCATGGTAATGAAATTTTAAAGACATACAATATGAAATAAAAAACATGGAAGGAAAACAAAAATAAGATTTCTCTTATGAAATTTCAGCAGCCTAATGGCGTCACTTAAAACTTCAAAAATTGAATTGACGACATCAAATACGGTATCGAATCATATGAAAATAAAATATCAGTATGATAGATTTAGAGATCATACCCCAACATAATAAAAAGGAACTTTAAAGACTTGACATAAAATTGAACATGAAAATGAGAAGGGTGAAAGAATCCCTTAAACATTCGGCAGCCTAACAGTGCCACTTAAACATTCTTAAAATGAATTGGTGAGATCAAGAGGGGGTCTATAATCATATTAAAATAAAAATGATATTACAATTAATATAAAATAACATCCCCAACATAAGAACATGGAGCATAAAAGAAATGACATAAAAGAGAGTACTTGAAAAGCAAGAGAGTGGTAGGATCCCTTACCTTAAAATGTAACTCTTAAAACATGAAGGTTGGTACCTTGAGGGCTTCAGGGAACCTTGGGAGGACTCCTTGGGAGGTAAGGAGACCAGAACATCATTGAGTATGATTTTTTAATGGAAATGATGAGATAATGGCTCAGTATTTATAGCAGGAGTGAGGGGACAAGGCATTAATGGCAAAGGGACACCTCATTGGTGGTATTGAAAAAACAAGTGGTATTTACTCATGGTATTGGCCACTTGGGACAACTCATACCTTATCATACTATTCATAAGTCGATCATCCCTTAAAATATCTATGGACATCATCATGATGCAGTAATGATGTCATTAAACATACCGAAACCCTAAAACTGTATTTTTACTATTCATTGAAAATTCAACTTTTTCAGAAAACTCTAAAAAATTTACCTTAACAAAATATCAACGCACGAAATTCAAAAATAAAATCCATTTTATAAAAATAATTTTCAAAATATTTTTAATTTAATTTAAAAAAAACAATTCACCAAAAATTCAGTTTTTTTTTTCAGAAAAAGCCCCAAAAATTACCTTAACATAATATCGATGCTCTAAATCCAAAAATAAACTACATTTTATAAAAATAATTTTCTAAATTTTTTTAATTTAATTTTTAATTTAAAAACACTATTCACCCAAAAAACTAATACTTGACTAAAATTTTATGAAATAGTTATTTACCAATTTTATTGAATCACATTACTTAATCAAGGTGCCTAAATTATATTAATACTTTCTGTTAGTGAGATTACTAATCCATTTGGTCACATTACTAATCCTAAGATTAAAATAACTATTCATAAATCACTATTCACCAAAAATTAAGTTGATCTTATTAGACTCTAAATTTTTTACTAAAAACATTTGCAAGAAGACCATTTTTTGAAAATCATTACACATCATGAATTATTTAAGGTTGACATAAATATTTTAAAATGTCCATTTTTTCGAAATTCAACAATAATATACATCCTAAATTTATTCGGACATTTTGAAAATTCATAAACATCACCATAAGAAGAAATAACAATTTTTTTTATCATTGGATTACAAAAAGCAGTTATAGTCTCTTTACATAGCCCCTTATAACCCCAGCATACGACCTAAGTGTAATGTGTGCTAAGGTGAGAGAATCGGGGCATCTCAGCCAATATTTCACGAGTAGTAATTTCTTTCAGCTTGAACTTCTCACGAGGGTGATTCCTTTCTAGCTTCACACGATGAAGTTCGGCTTGGGTTTGGTCCAAAGAAAAGCCCAGTGCTGCTACCTCCTTCCCAATTTTTAATATATGGGCTTTGATCAGACCAAGACTACTGGATGAGGCCATTGAATCTTCTTTCTATATTAATTAACCAAGATCACTTGTATTCAGAGACAATAATCGCAACATTTCATTCTGAACAGTCATATTGACCAATGGTCATATAATAGTTGAAACCCAACGGTTTCTTTTAATTATAATAATTTTAACAAATGAAATAGTTTTGTTGAGTATAAAATAAAATAACACAAAAATTTTAGAAAAAAAAAACTTATTCAAAATTTCAGGTCATTACATTCTTCCCCCCATAAGAAATTTCATCCTCGCAATTTTTAAATTTGGTCTTGGAAATTTCATTAAAAGTCCCACATTGGAAAAAGAGTCAGTAATACTATTACTTTAAAAGAAAGAAAGGGAAGTACAAAGTTCACCCGAGTTAACCCATACTAGGATTCCATGTAGGGAAACATGGATATGGGAGAGAAAACAAAGGGTCATGTTCTGATGGAGAGTGATAGAAAGCATGATTAGGAGAAAGTTAACCACAATAAAATCACAATGTTATGAAGTGTGTAAATGGTATATGATTACCCTATAGGAAACATAAACTGACAACATTTTTGTTTTACGTTCCTTTTCATAATTTTGAGGAATTCATTCACTACATAGAATAAAAACATAAGGAAATATACTTACCTTCAAGTAGAGTTTCATCCTTTAATAAGTTTCTACCAAAACTAATATTTTCTCCAAATAATGAGCATTCAAAAACAGTTAGTCTCATCAAAGCACAAGAATCATCTTCTAGAGAATCACATAATCCAAAAAAGATTATCTATCTATTTCTTCTATCATTAAACATTATCCCAAAAACAGAAAGGGTAAGATAAAACAACTCTTCAAAAGAAAGAACCCCATAGGAAGGGAAACTACTTTAAATCATCAAAATTCCACGGTACTACACAAATTTCATTATAGACCATTCCATAAATAATTGTCCTTAAATTTCCTCAAAATAAACCAAACTAAGATTAAAACCCAAATATATTAATGATTTCATAACATAGTCTTCCAAGATAAACTTTATCATTCATCTTTAAACAACATCAACCACTCTTATCATCTTATAACAAAAGTAACTAAACTAATCACATTTTCCCCAATATAGGTTAATCATTTCCATAAGTAACCTAAATTACCATAAGACTGCCTTAAATTCATTTATTATTTAAAATATAATTCATCCTTTACTCTTCAAATAAAATACCGTAGTAATCTATTTACCTTGAACATACAGGGTTCCCAAAATTGTGAACGTATTCTGAAATAATATTCATATTTTAATCACCTAATCATTTTTTAAAGAAGAACATCTTCACAACATCAACATGTGATACGTATCAATAGATATTTTCCTTAATGATATAAAACCATCTTAGGTAGTGACATGATGTTTATATGAAACATTAAAGATATGATCATAGAGCACGAACTAAAATACACCATGAAATAGACAATTATTGCAAAGAAGTTACATGTACTTCAGTCATCATGATCCATCTCATCATAGAACTTGCATTGTTCCCTTGTCCTTGAAGATTATTGAAGCTCATCATGGTTTTCATTCATTCCAAGAGAGCATTTCCTTGTATAATGTCCAACTTCTCCACATTTACGACATTGAAAAGTATAAGATACATTAGATTGAACCTTATCTCTATTCATTACATTATCAATTTTTTAAATCAATTGGATACATTATGTCCTATCACCCCACACATAAAACAACTCCCAGTTCCTTTGTGACATTCCCTTTGGTGCCTCATTTCACACTTTTTGCACAAAGGAAATTGGGTCTTCTTTCCCTTATCAACTTTATCAGATGAACATCCTTGAGACTTTGTCTTCTTCTTCCTTAATGATTTTGGGCATTCAACTAGGTAAAAATTATTAATTTTGATTTTTGATAGCTGGTTTGGCATAATCATAGTATGTTCAACTTGATCTCTTGTCATCTCTGTCATATTAATAGGGAAATCATCACATTTATTATAACATTGGTTGTTGGGACATGTTCTTATATTTCCCTCCATTAACTAAGAAAAGAAAGTATAATTAGGGGGCTTAAATACTTATCCAATAATCATGAAAAGGAAAATTAAAGCATAGAAGGATAAACTTTTAGAAGAAAATTATACCCTAACTTGCGATACCATAGTTTCCAATCTAGTTTATCCATGATCATATATTCTTATGTGAATATTTATTATATTTTATCATTTTCCCTTTAATAATGGTTCATACAAAACATATGAATTTACCAAAGTATATCCCCTGGGAGTGTCAAACCATGAGTGCAGAAAGGCCTATTGTCGTGCACCAGGTTACCCTAGGTCAATCCCAAAACACCTTATCAGAGTTTTCACTCCTAGGTACATCTGTGGAAGATCCACCTCTACTTGTTCTTATACAGACATGGATTTATTTTTTTAGAAACCACTTACTCAATACTTCACCAAAATACCAATATGTTTTCCAATATTTAAAATTTATTATAGGGTTCTTCCTAAAGTTTTCATATCCTAATTTCCAAAAATAACTAAACTATCTTTTGATACAAACTATGACATCCCGTCTTTTTATCACATAAACATTCATTACATTATACAAAACTGAGTATCTTTAAGGTTTAGTGTCTTGGAAACCAGGAACTTAATACTTGAAAAAATAAAACATTGTACTTAAACAATTGAAAGGATTATTCATTTTTTCATCCTAAGTTCATTACAGCATCTCATAACCTGGGAGCATACATTAAAGGAAGGGGAGAGAAGAGGGCTTAGTAAGGGAAAGAAGGGAAACATTTTACATGTGAACTTGAGATACATCAAAAAGTCATGAAAAATAACATTAAGACAAGAGAAAAATATCATGGGGGCATATCATAATAAAAATAACGTGTTTACTAACTAGAAGATGTGGATACAACATTTAACATATACAATCATTTCTGTTTCACCAAGGTTCATCCACAAGGTATCATTAAAAATTTACCAAGGTTATTCACTAAGGTATCGTTAAAATGGTAATCTCTAGAGATTATGTCTTTACCCAATGCATTCGAGCACTATCCGGGTGAACCCTTAATTTGAATTTATTATCATGTGATCCACATATATCATCATCAATAATTTCATAAACATCCCAAATATCATAAAATAAATGGGTTTTATTTCATAGTCATAACATTTTTAAAACTGATTTAAAGACGTGATCTTCGTGTAACTTTAAACCCATGGAAAAAGGAAAGTGGGTTTAGTTTATGTAAATACTAGAATTAAAATAGAAAATTTTGATATATATGTGAATACTCTTGTATAAGAAATATCTTTGAGTATTCAATCAATAAAATAGAATAATTTGAGAAAAAGAGAGACATTTCGAGAAGAAAATTGTACAGTATAATGACTATGTTATAGGGTGTTAGAAACCATTGAAAAGAGAGGGGACATGGCTCACCCACTTATAAATGATCCATAAAAAATTAGAGGAACAGAATATAAAGGATATAAGAACATGGTAATGACATTTGAAAGACATGCCATATGAAATGAAAAACATGGAAGGAAAACAAAAATAAGATTTCTCTTATGAAAATTTAGTAGCCTAACTGCGTCACTTAAAACATCAAAAAATGAATTGAAAAGATAAAATAGGGTCTCTAATAATATGAACATAAAAGATCAGTTTAATAGATATATAGATCATACCCCAACATAATAAAAATGAACTTGAATGACTTGACATAAAAATATAACTTGAAAATGAGAACGGTGAAAGAATCCCTTAAAAATTCGGCAGCCTAACGACGCCACTTAAACATTCTTAAAATGAATTGATGAGAGCAACATGGGGTCTATAATCATATGCACTTAAAAAGGATTGTGGGATGAATATAAAAGAACATCCCCAACATAAGAACATGGAGCATAAATGAAATTACATAAAAGAGAGTACTCGAAAAGAAAGAGAGTGGTAGGATCCCTTACCTTAAAACGTAACACTTAAAACACGATGGTTGGGACCTTGAGGTATTGGGGGAACCTTGGGAGGACTACATGGGAGGTAACGAGGCCAGAACATTGTTGAGGATTATTTTGTAATGGGAAGGATTAGAGAATGTCTTGGTATTTATAGGGGAAGTGAGGGGATAAGGTATTAATGGCTAAGGGACACCTCATTGGTGGTATTGGAAAAACAAGTTGTATTTATTAATGGTATTGGCCAATTGGGACACCTAATACCTTATCTTACTATTAATAAGTCTACCATCCCTTAAAATATCTCATGAAATCATCATGACTCAGTTATGATGTCATTAAACATACCAAAACCCTAAAACTGTATTTTTACTATTCACTGAAAATTCATCTTTTTTAGAAAACTCCCAAAAATTTAGCTTAACATAATATCAATGCTCTGAATTCAAAAATAAACTCCATTCTATAAAAATAATTTTCTATATATTTGTAAATTAAATTTTAAATAAAAACACTATTAATTGAAAATTTATTTTTTTCCCAAAAAATCCCCAAAAATTACCGTAACATAATATCTATGCTCTGGATTCAAAAATAAAATCCATTTTATAAAAAATAAATTTAAATATTTTTAATTTAATTTTTAATTACAAGGCACTATTCACCCGAAAAAACTAATACTTGACTAAAAATTTATGAAACAGTTATTTACCCATTTTATTGAATCACATTACTTAATCAAGGTGCCTAAATTTTATTAATACTTTCTTTTAGTGAGATTACTAATACATTTGGTCACATTAGTAATCCTAAGCGTAAAATCACTATTCATAAATCACTATTCACCAAAAATTAAGTTGATCTTATTAGACTCTAAAATTCTTACTGAACACATTTATAGAAGACCATTTTTTGAAAATCATTACACATCATGAGTTATTTAATGTTTACATAAATATTTTGAAATATCCCTTTTTTTTGAAATTTATCAATTATATAAATCCTACATTTATTCACACAGTTTGAAAATTCCAAAACTTCACCATAAGAAGAAATCACAATTTTTATTTATCAGGGGATTACACAAAGAAGTTATGGTCTCCTTATATAGCCCCTTATAACCATAGCATAGGACCTAAGTGTAAGGTGTGCTAAGGTGAGAGAATCCAAGGGCGGCTCGGCCAACATTGCAAGAGTAGTAATTTCTACCAGCTTGAACTTCTCGCGTAGGCGATTCCATTCTATCATCACACAATGAATTTCGGCTTGGGTTTGGTCCAGAGAAAAGACCAGTGGTGCTACCTCTTTCCCAAGTTTTTTTAGATGGGTTTCGATCGGCCCAAGACTACTGGATGAGGCCATCAAATTTTCTTTCTATATTAATCAACCAAGATCACTTGTATTCAGAGACAATAATCGCAACATTTAGTTACCAATGGTCATATTGAGCAATGGTCATATAACAGTTGAAACCCAATAGTCACATTCTAATTATACTAATTTTATCAAATGAAATAGTTTTGTTGAGTATAAAATAAAATTACACACAAATTTAGGGAAAAAAACTTATTCAAAATTTCAGGTCGTTACACTATGCGTGGCCCATTTGTTACACATTCTCCATGTTTTCTTATGAATGACATATTGGAGATCTCATAATACTCTTGTCTTGATCTCTCATGATAATAATCATGAAGATGCTTGAGCATGCTCTACGAATCCATGCTTTCATGAGATTTCACTAGTTTTTTAGATTTAAATAAAATAATTATACACTAAACATATATAAAATAATTCAAGTGTTTTTCTTAGGTAAAATACTCTTCACAAATCACCTCCTTATTAGGAAGATAAAAAACAATGTCTCTACCACTTAGATACTATATTTATGAAGTAATATAATTTACATGAACTTCTTCTATTTATGAATTTTACTGTTTATTAGAAGACTGTAATTATATAGTATAGAACAGCGGGATAACATGGTCAGTGAAAATTTCACTTTCCAATAAAAATATAGAAATATTTTATTAGTAATTTATTTTAACACCGAAATGTGTGAGTAAAAATATATTAAAAATATTATTAATCTCCCATTATCTTACCAAGTGTCAAGGACCACACCATTGGATGAAAAATATCATATTCCATTGAAATTATTGGGGAAATGATCTATATTTACCTTCTCATAACCTATAAATTTTCATGAAAAGTTATTCAAAGGTATTCAGGTTGTGGTATTTCCATTTGCAGGCTTCTAACTCCTTAATCCACAGGTTGAACTCCTCAATCCTGAAATCCTTATTTGGATTTCATCAACACTCACCTTTGAGTAACACTATGTTCTATTTTGGTAGTCAACACTTAATTTTATTTAGTTAATTAAATCCAAAATATTAGTTAAATTTTAGTATAATTGAAAAGCATCCATAATTTTTCTAAACAGGTACTTTTAGCTATAGTTTCATACATAACATATGTAATGAATTTTTTTGACTCCATATTTTACTGAGAATTTTTTATTATGTATAAATTTTATTATATTATCCCTTTACATGTCTTGTAAATATTAAGTGGATTTCACTTATGCGATTAACCATGTATTGATAAATGTTTTACGTATAATCCTTTTATTTTATCCCATTTTATCATGATTATTATTTATTTTTTTATTTATATTATTATTATTATAAATCATCCATAAATTAAATAATCGTGAATAATACGTAATAAAACATGTGGAATGTTCGTGATCTTAATATATCAGTTTATTTACTCAATTGAAAATTAACAGACAAATGACACCAGGGGAAAGAATCAACTAGCTGATCTTGGAATGAGTTGTACCATTCTAACTCTATCATATATAACCAGATTTGATTTCACCTTATCTCCAACTTTCACTATACCAATTTTTCAATATCTCCATTCTTACATATTCTTTACTCCTCACAGGTGATGAGAACCAATGGAATTATTTATGGGGTTTTACATAAAATAAATTGTAGACACGCTGGACATTACATAATAAGAGGCGGGGATTAGGTACATGACATCATTTTAATTTAATAATAATAACTGAAAAACCCCTAAAATAAACAATTTAAAATAAATTCAATCCATATATAGGTCGGTCATTCTTGCGATCTTCGAAACATACAACGAATATATATTAATCCATCATCCATTTTAATAATTCTAAATTAACATAAAACAAAATTGATTTATTTGATTATCCCAATGAATTAATTCATTAAAGTAAATTTCCATCTAGATAGTCCTTGAAACTCCCATCCGTAGTATTTTTTCAAATTAAACAAATAAATATTATTTAAAATTAATCATATACATATTCATGCATAAGGAGGCAACAGTAAAAATAATTTTCTGAGCTATCCAACACAATCCTTATTAGGTACTGTATACTCACATAAAATCTATCATATATGGATTTTATTTATTTATATGGTGTCTATTGTCAATAAATAAAACATTAACATGTGCTATATTACATGTCATGTATTATTTTAATTCACTTAAATATGACAGTGTGTAAGGACCACAAACAACATGTAGTTTCAAAAATTACATGAAAATTAATTAATTTTCTAATATATATATAACCTATCATAAAGAATGTATAGTTAATAAATGAATCGCAAACAAATTTTTATTTGGGTTAATAGAGAAATAAAAAAATCCATGTAAACTAGTAGGATACACAGAATGTAAAACCACATATACACCATGTATATTGCTTCACCATCTATCTACAACACATGCATATAGACTGGTTGTGTATGTCGGTTAGAGACATTTATGAGCTACATGTCATGTATATGTCATTAACACAACAATTATACTATATTTTTCATATAATACAATCATGTTCATTTTGTATTAATACACAAAATTTATTTGAATATTAATTTTTCTTCCTGAAAACACATTAACTACATGATATGTACACCACCTACACACCATGTAATTTAGAAAATCGTGCACCAACCTATTCTAGACAATATGTGGTGTGATAGCGATTCTACATATTCATCCACATGACTATCCATGTTTTATAAGTTTTGGTGCAAGTACAATGAATATGGGTTCACGACATGTACCTTAGGGTTACATTCCTTGTAATTACATGTTATCTATTTATAAATCTTGGAACCTACAAATGATATATTTAGATGTTATTTTTTTATTTTTTACCATGGATTTTGGTTATATGAATGAGAAAAAGTTAAATTAGTGATATCAGAATTTAGATAAAAAAATTATTTTCTCAAAATGAAAATCCAATGATAAATTAATATAATGACTAAAATTTTATAAATAATTTTAAACTTAAATGTGACCACTTTAATACCGCCTGATAGTTCCACACATAGAGGAAGTGCTGACTTGGCCCATTGAGAACTTAGGTTTTTTTCATAATTTTCTTGTAATTTCATATGTACATGAAAAAGGATCATCAAGGAAATATGAATTAATACAAATATAAATTGAACTATATTCCATTACCCCAAATAAAGTGTTGAGTCAATAAGGTTGTCCTTATGACATTTCCATTCCTTATTGTTTTGAAAATCACAAACACCTTATCTTTAAGAAAATATGTTTTTACCCATGTTTTACTTTTATAAGGAAAATTTAATTAAGGAAATTTACCTCTATCTTGTTTTCATTGTTCACATAGATATTTTTATTAAGTATAAAAATCAGATTCATATATATATTCTCAGAATCGTATAATACTTAGATGTGAACAATTATGTTTCAAGATCTGAATTCTCATTCTGAATTCTATAATGAATTCTCATTACGAATTCTAATGCAGAATACTCATTACGAATTCTTTGATGATCTCTCATTAAGAATTCTGATGATGAATTCTCATTATGAATTCTGATGAGGAATTCTCATTACAAATTCTGTGATGAATCCTCATTACGAATTCTGTGATGAATTCTCATTACGGATTTTGTGATGAATTCACATTACGAATTCTGATGATGAATTCTTATTACGAATTCTGATGAATAATTCTCATTATGAATTATGATGACAAATTCTCATTCCAAATTCTGATAATGAACTCTCATTACGAATTCTGTGATGAATTCTCATTACGAATTCTGATGATGAATTCTCATTACGAATTCTGATGACGAATTCTCATTACGAATTCTGATGATATATTCTCATTATGAATTCTGTGATGAATTCCCATTACGAATTCTGTGATGAATTCTCATTATAAATTCCAGTGCAGAATTCTCATTATGAATTCTGGTTGTGAATTCTGATTACGAATTATGGATACAAATTTAATGATGTTCAACTCCTACTTTTTATGATAAATAGATCCAAATATCCTTGTAATATAGACTCCGAATATAATTTTTGGTTAGACTCTGAACTTTTTACATAAACTCTGATTTGTTAAGTTTTTTATAAAATGATGTCGTTCTTTCAGTTACACATGTTTTTGTTTTAAAATGATGTCGTTCATTCTGTTTTTAACTAATCGTTGTTTTAGTGACACATGTACAGGTCCCTCCGAAATTTAAGGAAAATATGACCGTTGGAGGAGGGAGCTGACCATTGATACTGAGCCTATAAATAAGATCTCATTTGAAAGAGCTCAACAAAAATAAGTTCATCACTCTAGATACCACAGACTGTTAAGGTGATTTCTAGAGAGAGAAGCTTTTCATGACTTGTGCAAACTGAACTGCTCATTCAGATTGCATTGTTTGACTCCAAATGTTGGTGATTACATTTGAGGGCTTCCGATGATAGGAAGACAGAGGTGACGACTACCTTAAAGTTCGAGGGATTCCTTGCTGAAGAAGACATAGGTTCCAACTACCTTGAAGTTGAGGGGTTGCAGGGATAGCAAGACAGATACTTAGATCTTTGTATCGAGGGCTTACCCGGGTGTGGGTAAGACATACTTTTTGAAATTATAAATCAAGGGACCGTTATCCAAGGATGTTGGATACCCTTCTCTTTGGGTTAAAAGATTTATATCTTGTTACTTGTTTTTGTTACAATTTTATCTTTTCCACTGCATTTTGTATGTTTAAGAAGGTATAACTATCTTATACTTCCTTATACTTGTATACTCTGATTCAGTTAGATGTTATACTATTTAAGGTAGAATCTAATTTTGTAAACTTTGGTTAAGTTTCATTTTCTGGATCCATATTTCCGGAACCAGTTTTTCGGAATCACCTTCCATATTTAAGCAAGTGTATAGAACTAGAAGTTTGTAACATCATACTTTTTCCCAATCTTTCAATTGATTTAAGGTGTTTTGAATTTTCGTAGATTAACTTTGTTAAACATGGATCTTTCCTTGTTTAAGGAAATTTTTTAAAGTGTACAATTCACCCCCCTCTTGTATATTGGGAAACTACATCATTATTTAGATCCAACAATTGGTATCAGAGAAGGTCTCTAAAATACTTATATTCACATATAAGTTTTTCTTGCTCAGTTTCTCATTGTTCTATATTTTCCTTGCTTAGGAATATTCTCATCGAATCTGAACTTTTATTATTCACAAGTTTTTGTATAGAAATTTCTTTAACAATCTTATACTTCCTTACACTTGTATACACTTATTTAGTTAGATTCTATACGCTTTAAGGTAGAATCTCATTTTTTAAACTTTGGTTAAGTTTCATTTTCCGTATCCATATTTCCGGAACCGGTTTTTCGGAATCACTTTCCAGATTTAAGCAAGTGTATAGAACTAGAAATTTTTAACTTCAAACTTTTTCCCAATATTTCAATAGGTTAGGGTTGTTGTGAATTTTCTTAGTTTAACTTTGTTAAACATGGATCTTTCCTTGATTAAGGAATTTTTTTAAAGTGTACAATTCACCCCCCGTCTTGTATATTGAGCATCTACATAATTATTTCGATCCTACAGAATGGATATTTTAACCATTAAGTTTATAATTAATAATTAAATTCATCTTTTTAATTATTTCTTTGTAAGAGTTGCTGATCATTTATATGTTGTTCAGTTTCATATTTTTTTCTATAATGTTCCAAGAAAAACATCCCTCATGTGTTGATCCACATGTACTCCTTTGATATTCAAGCATTTAAAGTCATATTATAAGGTCTATAATCGAGGTATCAATCATATTACATAACTCCATTCAATCACAACCATGATCCCTTAAAATTGGATGGATCGTCTCTTAGTCTCTCTATCTAGATATAAAGAAGGAGGATTTTAACATCTCTTATTCTTTAGAGAAAACCCTAGAGATATTATCGATGGAGATAAATACCTAGGGAGAAGAGGAGAATTTTTTTGCATAAAAAATTACAACCCTTTAATGAAATAGCATGGTATATATAAAGACAATTCTAGGGATTAATATTAATCAATTTCACTAAGGCCCCTAATCATATATTAATTCCATAATCTACCACTTTCCATGTAAAATAATAATAACATTTTACTGCATGACATGAACTTCCTCTCACAATGATACATATTATTTTACCATATGTTAAATCAATTTTTATCACCGAGGATTAAAACAATATCAACTCATTATCCTCAACATTTTTTGAATTATAGAATAATTATTTATAAATTAATATTATTATTCCATTTTATAAATAAATATTTATAATATACATGGTCTTATAAATAAATATTTATTTATGATTTGTGATCAATAAATGCTAAATAAATTTTAATCTTACTATTATAGAATTATACTTATTCCAATAATTAATTTCAGAATATAATTTATTGAGATTATTATAAACACTATGTGTGTAACCCTCAAGTATTATTCTATTGTGGAATTAAGAAATTTCACCTAATGTCAAATATCATCGTCTAGAAACACGAAAAGGTACCCAATAGGATGATGTTAGTTTCATAATTATGATAACCACAAATGAATGCTCACTATGTAATAAAATTCATTCTTATTGACATATTCATTTATAACGTATCACTAAGGATGCACCAAACATACCCAACTTCATCATGAATATACGTCATCATGTTTTTAAAAAATATTACTATGTACAAAACCCAATATATGCATTAATATAAATCTTAAAATAAGATCATCATTACACACTCTCACAAAATGGAATATCTAATGATATGTAAACATGTGAAATTCCTAATGGAAAGTATGTCATCATAATATCTGATCTTAAAGATTACAATGTTTGAGCTTCATGAGATGAAGTATCATCCACTTATGAGTTTTGCACCTAATAGTCTACACCATATGTGTCCTTTTATATTACATAATATGACTACCATACTATGTTTAAGAATATCGCCATAACATTTCTAGGACCTCAATAAAGCGAGGAACTGTTTGAACATTTCAATATAACAGATACTCTAAGACATTATCACATTATGGTTATGTGGAATAAAAATAAATATTCAATAAGTATTTTATTAATATTCACATATATATATATATATGTCTATGTAATAAAAAGTATTAAGAAGTTGTTTATAGGGTACCATCTCTAATAGGTAGAAGCTATGAAAGTAACTGGAATCTCAATCTCAATAGAAGTACTTGTATTAATCTTATTAAAATGATTAAATCATGTTTAATTTATTGAGGATATATAGCTTATGTTGAAATAACAATATGTGCTACAATTCACATGAAGGATGGTGAATATTGTGTCTAATAACACTTAGATAAATATTTTAATAGTTTAGAGAATCCAAAAAGACATTAAAATTAATTTGAATAATTATGGATTCTAGAGTTAAAGCTAAAATATTTCTGAGTTAGGAAAATATGTGAAATTGGTTTTTAATAACTAAAATTTTGAAAAGTCTTGGAAATTTCAAATGTACTTGAATATTTCAATTTAATTATGAAGGATTTTCTATGACTTCTCATTATTAATTTTATTATTTGGTGAATCTTGTAAGATAAGAAATATATATTATGACTTAGAGAGGAAAATGATAATACTTAATACCATGTCCTAGAACATATAAATGATTTCATATTAATTAAATATTCTTAAATAATATAAAATTTCAATATTTTTACAAAGGATTAAAACAATAATACTTTTCCAAGACTTATAAAAATAATAATCTATATTCTTGTATAACTTTTGAGGCCTAGCCTATGATTTCAACACTATTAAGAAATTTATGATTTCTGTAAGATGAAAAAAATAATTTCCATATTTAATATCTGAAGTAGAAATTTTATTAGGATCATGAAAGATTTGTTCAATCATTTTCTAAACATCATAATAACATAAAGTAGTGTGTGGCTCAAGAAATAAAATTGTGACAGATGATCTTCAAACCATAAATAATAAGATCTAACCAAGAGAGATGTTTGACCTACTTTTTAATGTCTAAAATACTAAATTTATAGAATTTAAAAATTTTATGAAAAAGTTACCTAAATAATTCAGATATATGATTTGAGTTTAGATATTAATTTTTCTATTTTAATCAAGGATTCAATAATGAGTTTTCTGAGGTATATTATTCTTTATAATGAAAATGAAAATTAATAGGTTTTAAATAATATTTCATATATAATTACATCGATGATTAAACTATACCCTTAATTATAAAAAATAAAAAAAATCTAATTGAGTGACATACCGATCTTCATGGATTAGATAATTATGTTCAAGTATGAGATGGTTGGATGGAAATTTTCCCAATCCATAAATAAGCAGTCTTCCAGATTAATGTAAATCTATAAATGAAATAAATATTTGTTGATGCATGTGAAATGTTCTCAAATATTAAATATCACAAAGTTATTTGTGATTCAATTACAAAAATGGAGAATAAGTTTCATTTTCCAAGTTTTTGATGCTGTTTATATATTCAATAGGAATATATACATATATTTATTGGAGAACTCAAGAAAAAGAGTTGGAAACTCCCCTACTATATCTGTTTATTTTAATAAAACAAAAATATTATTATGAAGCTACTATGAAGATTTATTTTTGAATAATAAAAAGATGATCCTAGTGAGGAATAAAAGAAATATATATTCACCAATATAAGATTCATTTTATAAGGGGTTTTTTAGAATATCATAGTTGAAAAATAAAACCAAATATAGATATTTTATATTGCTATTTTATTTGGTAGTGATAAATTCTTATAAATATTCCGTTTATAGATATTCAAAACTAAAAATGAATTTTAATTTAGTCACCCACACATGTGAGACCGAGAATATTGAGGAATAAGTAAATAATATAAGAATATATTACATATTCTTGGAAAAAGGAAGAGTGAGTGTGGTGAGGAAACCAAATCTTTCAAGGAAGAATAAGAATCTACTGCATGTTATAGTGAGGTCAAAGAAGAACTTGCAAACTAGTGCTGAATGGAGATATAATTGGGTCTTAAATGAATAATAAAAAGAATTAGTTGACATTAACTTTATTTTTTCTACTTTATAAGAATAATAAATAAAAAGAGGAAGTTTATAAATTAAAGGTTTAGTGAGCTATAATAAATTCATATAACCAAGATTGTATTATGAAGTTTGAGGGAAGAATATATGAATGGAGTGAAACCTATGAAAATATTCTAAAATTAATTTAAATAGATCCATGTGAAAATAATGAGTTATAAGAAGTAATTTTGAAATTTTGTGTTAGTTTAAGACTCTGTGGTTTGAGTAAATAGTTCAATTTTTGAGGGTGAAGATACATCTTTGGGTAGTCTTCTGATCTACTTCAAGAGGTGGAATGAAGTTGAGATTACTAGATAGTGGGATAATAGTTTGAAGGGAGTCTATGAGATGCATCTTGGTTCACATGTGCAATATTGTAAACCCTCATATATGCAAAATAGTGGGTGTGGGTTAAGGTAAAAATATCCCATACTCCACTTGTAAATTTATAAAAAATATTGTAGAATAGAATCAATGACTTGGACATCCCATTCATGGTAAGGAGTAGGATTCCAGGGGGAGTTTGAACATTGTAAAAATAGCCACTCCATATATTATTTTAATATTCATTGCATATAGATAGATGGTATGTTAGACGACATAAAATCCATTAGTCTTAATGAATATTAGGGGTTCAAGTGAAAATATGTTTTTAATGATTAAAGAGAAAATTAGGATTTATTATAATTGGAAATAACCTGATTCACCCCTAATAAGGATTGTCTTCAAAATCCACCAAGACTCTCATTTGATTATTCTTGAAATTTAAAAAATACCTTGGTTTATTCTATGTGGCTAAAAAACGTTGTCTATCTTTGTAAATTTTTTAAACTTCACAAAATTATGTTTTTATTTGAAGAGTTTAAGGGTGTGTTGAGTTTAGTAAGATCACTTTAATCTAAAATCACTATAATTCCATGTTCCTTCTTGTATGATATTTACTATATTGGTTTTTATTCACTTCTAGAACTGACCTAAATATAAAATAAATTATCAAACTAGTCATAGTGATTAACCTTATTGGCTTACAGAAACTATACAGTTATAATAGGGGATAAAAAATGTTGGTTGAATGGAATAATTTCACTGCATTTCAAATTTATTGATTGATTATATCCCTTGAAAAAAGGAAGTTGAAGTTATCTGATGGGGTTCACCCCCATGTTACTAAAAAATAGAGTAGATATTTTTAGAAGATAGATGATAAATTTTCACTGAAAGAGTTCCCTCTCAACATAGTAAAAAAATGGATAATCTTAAAAATGAAATAAAATGGAATTGTTAAGTAAGAGAGAGACCCATTATATGAGTAATTAAATTTCTTATCCTGGTATCCAATACTTTTTATTAGAGAATAAAATGTTTTTAGGTTTCATTTGTTTGGCCTTATTTTTCATTATAATATTTCATACCACTAATATCTTTTTTTGAACTAATTTTTTTACTTTATAACATAAAAGGACATATGGTTATGATATTTTCACATGGTTATTCAAGGAAATAATAACGATTAGATTCCACTAATACCAACTCGCCTTAATGGGAGTGATTATATATAATGAACGAATCAAATGGAAAATTATGTGAAAATGTATGTATCTTCAACAACCCTACGATGATAAAAAACTATGTTCCTTGGTTAGATCTTCACTTACATAAAGGTGAAATTTTTTATCAAATATGAATTGAATTATAAGGTTACAGTCACATTGATTTGTTATATAGTAAAAAAATATACTTTTTCATATTTTTTTATGTACTATTGTACATAATATTTTGTGAATATTATAGGTGACACATCATATCATAAATAAAAATTAAAGGTTAAAGCCTGGGATGTTTCATTTTGAGTAAAAAATTTAAAACATTTAACCATTAAACCATAAGATATAACTACTAGATACTCATAAAAATTGTTAATTGGATATATTTTCTTAGATATATATTATGTAATCCTATTTCAATTGAATGGATATTATGATCCCTACCCAAATAGTGAAATTAAGAATATGATTCCATTGATTAATGTTAATATTTTTGTTAACATTGTGTTTATTGGATCTCTTCGACAATATTATCTTGAATTAAATTAGATTTATATCTAAAATAAATGTTATAAAAAATAATATTGATTTTAAATTTTTGTACTTCCTCTACCTCAAATGACATGAGGGAAAATGATAGTGAAAATGGGTTATATTGGGTTGCTAAATGGGTGGGGAAAATATGTTAAATATAAAGATTTAGTAGAATAAAAAATATTGGAAACATAGAAATAGTACATAAAATCATGATTAATATAAGAAACCATTATGCTACATGTTAATTAAACTATCAAATTTTACACCCAAATCTTCATTAGTCAATAAGAAATAGAATCTGAAATAATAAAAAAGAGTCCATGAAAGAATCTTTGATCTATTTTAGAGATAAATCGATAGATACATTATTTAATGAGGTGAAACGTAATGTTAATATTGTTGTACCTCTCGAACCCCTCAAGGTTTTATTTTCATGATCACAATCATCCTCATATTTATCTAATCCTCTTTCAAGTGTTTTTTGATTGATAGGAATCAAATCAGGTGGCCAAGGAATTGGGCCAAGATAGAAAGAAGGCAGAACTGGTCTGAAATCCAGACCACCGGCCAGCCGGTGGCACACCAGCGGCCAGCCAGTGGCACCTGCACTCAAGAGGGAGCCACTGCCTTACCACCGGCCAACCGGTGGCCTCAGCACCGGCCAGCCGGTGGCACCCAGACTGAACAGGGTTTGCTACTGCCTCACCACCGGTCGACCGGTGGCTCTGGCACCGGTCGACCGGTAGAGCCTGGACCAGAATTCTCAGCCACTGTCAAGGCACCGGCCAGCCGGTGGCCCTGTACCGGCCAGCCGGTAGCACTGGTCAAACTAGCCGTTGGCTTTGACCAGTCAACTCCAAAAGCCTCCCAACGGCTCCGAGGCCTTTTCCAACGGCTCCAAAGCCCTCCAACGGATACTTGAAGGTTCCTAGCCTATAAATAAAGGCCTAGGAAGCCCCGGAACGTTACCCCAAGCCACCGGACACATTGTTGATCTTTTTGGCGAAGCTCCGGCGGATTGTTCCAAGAGAACCCCAAGTGCTCCACCCATTTCCACATCCAAGAGCACCACTCAAGAAGCTTGGGAAAGCACGCTACATCAACTCCATCATCCAATTGGCGCCCAAGTCTTCCCAATCACGGTTTTTCTTGTTTTATTTATTTTGAGCTTCAATTTGAGTTTGTGCCTACAAACTCCCAATTTTCTCATCCCCTCTCTTCTTTGGGTTCTCACACCACCACTAAGGTGTGAAGAGGTTTTCTCAAGCTTTTCCTTTAAAAGGCTTGTGTCTCGGTGAGCTAGTCTTCACCCGTAAAAAGACTAGTGGGTTCTTGCTTAACCATTAAAAGCAAGTGGGTTCTTGCTAAACCAATAAAAGCAAGCTGTAATAGGTCCTAGTGCTACCTCAAAGCCTAGTGGGTTTCTTGCTAAAACCATTGAAAAGCAAGCGGTAGGAATCTCTCAACGGTTGATTTGGGAGCGGAGACGTAGGCCGGGTTTTGGCCGAACTCCGTTATCAATTTTGTGTGTCTTGCCTTCTTTATTTCCGCTGCATTTCAACTCTGATTTTAATTTGTTAATCATTTTTTTAAAAGGCAATTCACCCCCCCCCCCCCTCTTGCCATCTTGCCCGCTTTTTTCCGACCCAACATTTGGTATCAGAGGGGTAATTTGAGTAATACCTTAAAAGGTTTCAAATTCAAAGATCCATTAAGATGGCATCAACCTCTTTCGCCCCCGAGGGCCTCTCATTGGGTCGGGCTCCATTTTTTGATGGGACCGACTATAATTATTGGAAAACCCGCATGACTACCTTTCTAAGAAGTATAGGATATCCCATTTATAAAATAGTCATGCAAGGTTATACCTTGTCTACCCCCGACGAATCCAAATGGACCCCCGCCGATATTAGAAACTTTGAGCTTGATGGCAAAGCCATGAATGCTCTACATTGCGGTCTTGACCGAAATGAGTTCAACCGAGTTTCCACTTGCACCTCATCTCATGAAATTTGGAAACTATTGGAAGTGACCCATGAGGGCACTAACAAAGTTAAGGATACTCGGTTAGACATGTATAGGCAAGATTTTGAAAGCTTTTCCATGCATTCTTCCGAATCTATTACCGATATGTTTACACGCTTCACTGACATTTGCAATGGAAGGAAATCTCTTGGTGATGATGTTTCAGCTGAGACGATGGTCAAGAAGATCTTATGGGTCCTTCCGAGATCATGGGCACCAAAGGTGACGGCGATCCAAGAAGCCAAGGACATCAAAAATATGCCGGTAGAGGAGCTCATCGGATCCCTAATGACGTACGAGATCACGATGAGGAGGCAAGCACAAAAGGAGGGCACCCCTATCAAAACTCCAAAGAACATCGCCCTCAAGGTTCAAAAAGAAGTAAGCTCCTCCTCATCATCTTCATCTTCCTCATCTTCTTCATCATCAAGCGGCGACTCGGAAATGGAGAATCTCGCCCGCAAAATGCACAAATTTTTGAAGATGCACAAGAAGAAGAAGAAATCCCGCAAGCATCGAAAGCAAGAACCCACCGCAAGATCCGAGCCCAAGGTTAAATGCTACGGGTGCGGCGAAAAGGGCCATTACAAGCCTGATTGCCCACTCAACAAGAAACGGGCCACGCCAAAGGAAAAAGGAAAGAAGAAGGTCCTCAAGGCGACATGGAGTGACACCTCCTCTTCATCATCCTCCTCCTCCTCCTCAAGCGACCAAGGTACAAAATGCCTAATGGCATTCCATGAGGTAACATCTTCCGACTCCTCCTCTTGTTCTTCAAATTCAAATTCTTTAAATCATCTCTCTTATGAAGAACTCTCTCACGCTAGAGACCAACTTGAAAATGGTTTTCACGAACTCTCTTCGAAATTTGTTGCTTTAAAAAAATCTTTCAAAAAACTCTCCTCCGAAAAAGAACAACTTCTCAAAGAGAAGGAGGAGTTGACCCTAAAAATCCAAAACCTCCCCGATGTTGATTCCTTGGAATCAACCATCAAAGACCTAAGGGAGACCCTAGCCAAGTTCACCCAAGGTGAACAAAATTTGAAAAATATTCTTGGTTCCCAACGTATATCCCGAACCACCAATGGACTTGGCTATACCAACTGAGCCTCCTCCTCCCATGCTCAAACTGTTTTTGTAAGGGGGAGCTCCGATTACAAATTTTGTAATTATTGCAAGAAAACCGGGCATCTCATTTTTGAGTGTAATTGTAAAAACGCCCGGTATGGCCAACCCAAGTCTATTTTCTATAGTGACGAGTTTTATAGGAGAAGACCCGCCATGAGACAAGTTTGGATTGAAAAATCCCTCCTTGCGAGTCTCTCCGGGCCTAAAATTGTTTCTTTTCAAAATACCACTCCCCGGTGATTCATTATTTTTATTTAGGGGGAGAACTTTCTCATTTTTAATTCAAAAATTACATTTGGTTTCAAATTTCAAATTTCAATTCTTTTTCAATTCAATTTAGAATTTTCAATTTTCAATTGGTTTCCAACAGTTGGTATCGAATTTGTTTTTGTTTCAAAACTTTCAATTCAAACTGTTATTCAAATTTTCATTTCA
Organism: Viscum album; assembly: GCA_963277665.1. Taxonomy (NCBI): domain Eukaryota; kingdom Viridiplantae; phylum Streptophyta; class Magnoliopsida; order Santalales; family Viscaceae; genus Viscum; species Viscum album. The sequence goes on along the minus strand of OY728130.1, from coordinate 476,825,279 downwards.
ATTTCAAAAATCTCAATTGATTTTCAAATCTCAAATCTTGTTTTTAAAATCTCAATCTCCCTCAATCAAGTTTTATGCCCCACTCTATTTTGATAATCACAAAGGGGGAGAAATTTCTTGATTGATTGGGGGAGAATCATTTTCATCATGCTTAGTATTTCCTTTCAATTTCAGCATTTTACATTAATTGTTTTGGTGATTGTGATCATCAAAATAGGGGGAGATTGTTGTACCTCTCGAACCCCTCAAGGTTTTATTTTCATGATCACAATCATCCTCATATTTATCTAATCCTCTTTCAAGTGTTTTTTGATTGATAGGAATCAAATCAGGTGGCCAAGGAATTGGGCCAAGATAGAAAGAAGGCAGAACTGGTCTGAAATCCAGACCACCGGCCAGCCGGTGGCACACCAGCGGCCAGCCGGTGGCACCTGCACTCAAGAGGGAGCCACTGCCTTACCACCGGCCAACCGGTGGCCTCAGCACCGGCCAGCCGGTGGCACCCAGACTGAACAGGGTTTGCTACTGCCTCACCACCGGTCGACCGGTGGCTCTGGCACCAGTCGACCGGTAGAGCCTGGACCAGAATTCTCAGCCACTGTCAAGGCACCGGCCAGCCGGTGGCCCTGTACCGGCCAGCCGGTAGCACTGGTCAAACTAGCCGTTGGCTTTGACCAGTCAACTCCAAAAGCCTCCCAACGGCTCCGAGGCCTTTTCCAACGGCTCCAAAGCCCTCCAACGGATACTTGAAGGTTCCTAGCCTATAAATAAAGGCCTAGGAAGCCCCGGAACGTTACCCCAAGCCACCGGACACATTGTTGATCTTTTTGGCGAAGCTCCGGCGGATTGTTCCAAGAGAACCCCAAGTGCTCCACCCATTTCCACATCCAAGAGCACCACTCAAGAAGCTTGGGAAAGCACGCTACATCAACTCCATCATCCAATTGGCGCCCAAGTCTTCCCAATCACGGTTTTTCGTGTTTTATTTATTTTGAGCTTCAATTTGAGTTTGTGCCTACAAACTCCCAATTTTCTCATCCCCTCTCTTCTTTGGGTTCTCACACCACCACTAAGGTGTGAAGAGGTTTTCTCAAGCTTTTCCTTTAAAAGGCTTGTGTCTCGGTGAGCTAGTCTTCACCCGTAAAAAGACTAGTGGGTTCTTGCTTAACCATTAAAAGCAAGTGGGTTCTTGCTAAACCAATAAAAGCAAGCTGTAATAGGTCCTAGTGCTACCTCAAAGCCTAGTGGGTTTCTTGCTAAAACCATTGAAAAGCAAGCGGTAGGAATCTCTCAACGGTTGAGTTGGGAGCGGAGACGTAGGCCGGGTTTTGGCCGAACTCCGTTATCAATTTTGTGTGTCTTGCCTTCTTTATTTCCGCTGCATTTCAACTCTGATTTTAATTTGTTAATCAATTTTTTAAAAGGCAATTCACCCCCCCCCCTCTTGCCATCTTGCCCGCTTTTTTCCGACCCAACAAATATGTGCTTTTTATCATATTTACCTAAGATACACTAAAATAGTTCCTTAATCTGGTGGATCACATGGCCTATGGCGCACCTCCCCATATTCCAGAGGCCATCGACTAGTATAAAGGTTCTAAGGTGGTACGGTTGGGAGACTATACCCTCAAATCAGAGTATCACAACATAAATAAATAGAGATAATAAATTCGAATCATAAAAGATAACTATAAGTATTATTAAAATAAATAAAATAACCAAAAAATAAATATAAACATCCAAAAAACCATTATAATAATCAATCCATAGGCTGATTCATATCCAAAATGATTTCATGTCATAAGGATATACAAGAAGGGGATACACGGGATATAGAGAACATGAATATACAGCATGCTATATCAAAAGAGGAAAAAAACCAAAATACATATCCACTACTGTCACAAGCATACAGTCGGTCCTCTACTCCCATTCTCCCATCATATAAGCAAAACCAATCAAGAATCCAAGACGAGGCACTTAACTGTGTCCCTACATTCATCCATAAGGTCTCTTTGTGATAGGTTGTGATAGTAAAATTAGTAGTCCACCACAACAGTTTATATAATAATCCAGTCATTGTCTATATCATATTTTTGTGCTAGTATAACATATAAATAAAATATTATAAAAAATAAATACTAATCATATTATGTTCCTATATGAAACATGACCAACTAGCCCTACTTTGGAAAATGCATGGATACATATGAACTCACTGACTATGCATATTTATATATAAATAATCATATATAATATGCATACATATATATAAACTATATATTTAAGGAAATATATAATCATATATAAGGATACTAGGTGCAATCTGGACCTAGGGTGTAACTTTGGTGACCATGTATAGTCTAATGAGATTTAGGCTCCAGCAATGGTACTATCTGTGAATCTCATATGGAATGAAAGACGTTATACTTGTCACATGATATAACAGGGTGAGTCTTCATGCCCAACACAAGACTCAAGGGAACATGGAACGTCGTGTTCATCATCCAAGTAAGAGTAAATAGTGTGAGTATCCATTTCAAATACCCAACATAAGGGTGCATGAGACACCATGATCAACAAATATTTTAACCATTTTCCACTAACCAATATCCATGGTCTAATCATAATAATCATGATTCACTTCCACTTATGTATTTTTATTAATTTAACCCAACCTAACCTTGGGATTTATAATTTATATAGTTCACATATATATACACAACATGTGACATAAATTTTTTACCAACTTCTATTTAATTAAAGTAAACTGTTTAATTTATAGAACATGGAAAATCCAATTTAACTATATGAAAAGCCACTCATAGGTTGGTTGGTCTAACAAAAATTTATATTAAGGAGTGAAATTAATTTAAAACACCCAATGGGGTGGTATCAAATGAAATCGACATCCTCTAACAACTGAACAAGGCTCTAAGGGAGTATAACAACATGCTTCATTTAATTTAAAGAGAGGAATTAAATTTTAAGGTAATGAATGTAAATTTTCTATGTGCAGTAGACCATTATAAGCTCTAAAAACATCTATAAATTTGGAGAAATTACTAGACCACATACCTTAGAACCATTAATAACTCCTCATCTATTATTGACTTCAAGTTTGACGTAAAATGAAATAAGTATTTCGAACAAAAAAATTACCTACAAAAAAAGAATATGATATCTCACTAAAATATCAGAGGAGTTGGTGATATAAATATAGAAATTAAGGAAGTGGATTGAAGATATTACCAATATCTATCAAACATAGCCAACAACATAGTAAATAGAATACGAATGATGGATCTAGTTAAATATCTCACTTGGAGGAGGAGGGAGATCTCTTGGTGTGCGGTCCACTGGAAATAATAGAGAGGAGAAATATGGGAAATGAAATAGAATTGGGCCTTAAATAATCTTTTTCCCCACTTATTAAGAGGAATTTGGTTTGGACACATGTCTATCGAAATAGTGGACCGATAATGTTCTAGCACTTTTGAAGGGATCATAACACTTGCATGACTAGAACATGGTTAGACAAACCATGCATTGCTAGTTCAATATTCTTATATAACTTTTATGAAACAAGGCACACAAAAATGCGGTTATGGTAACACAGTTGTGTCTAATTGTGTGTCCCTCTATAGCCATCTATGACACCAGGCATGGTTTGGCCAAACCATGCAGGCTCATGTGTATGGTTTGGGATAACCGTGTGCTTGGCCTACTTCCTAAAAAATTTAGAGCTTCGAGCTTCGAATAAGACCCAAAAGCTCTCAAGACCATCAATAGGCCTTAATAATTTTTTTACCAAGATTAAATAATGTACTTAAAATAGAATAAAACCTTATCCATACATTCATAGAAATTCAGGTCATTGAAACATCTCCTCTATAATGAAACTTATACTAGAGTTGGGCTTCTAAGGGTAGTAAGGGAGCATCCGAGAAATGATTTGGCCAATGGGGATGTATGCCAGCTTCGTTCTCATAAGTCCCTTTCTAAACACACCTGTGATACAATATCTCCTATATTAAAGGAATTGAAATTCCTTAGAGAGTCTTCACTCTCAGATCCATGATATTCATTGGGTATTCCTCAAAGGAAGCATCCATAACTAACTCTATATCCTCGGGATATAAAACAAACCTAGGGTCTGGATAATACCGATGGATCCGAAACACATGAGAAACTCTATTCATAGACCAATATATCCAAGGAAGTGTTAAAGGGTAAGAAACTGGTCCAAACCTCTCCGAAACATTGAAGGGTCCAAAGAATCGAGGAAAAATATTACCCTATATCTGAATCTGTCCATGGCCCAACCTGGGCGAAACATGTAGGAAAACATAATTCTCAGCCATGAAATATTTTGTTCATTAATTTAAATTAGCATGTGGTTGTTTCTGGTATGAAGCTTCCATCATGTTCTCCATGATCAGCTGGACATGCTTGGAAGTCTCCTGAATGATATGTGGCCCTAATAATGTTTCCTCCCCTTCCTCTGACTAGAAAAATGGTGAACGAAAGGGAATACGATATAAGTCCTCATAAGATCCATATGGATGATATCCTGAAAGCTATTGTTATGAAAAACTCAAATAAGGTTATTTGTTTCTACTAAGAATCCCTGAATTCAAGGAAACATGCATGAAGCATATCCTATAACACATGAATACTATTCTCTATCTATCCATCGATATGAGGGTGATAAGCTGTGTTTAGAAGAACTTGTATACCCAAGGCCTTCTGTACCTGTTTCCAAAACCTAGAGGTGAAGTAAGAATCTCTATCAGATGTAATATAACATGAATATCCATAAATTCATAGGATCGCAAAGACATATATCCTCCGTATATCATCAAATGATAATGTATCATGAATATACATCAAGTTGTTGACCTTCATCAACTGATGAATGAGTACCTAAACTACATCATTACCTTGATGTGATTTAAGAAAACCTATCATTATGTCCATGGTGACAACATTCCATTTTCATTGAAGAATTGAAAATGACTATAAAAGTCCTAATAGACACTAATATAATATTGTGACCTATAGATAGGTGGAACACTGAGTAACGAAGCTAGATATCTCCCATTTCATACTGGGCCACCAATACTGGGGATGTAAGTCTTGATACATCTTGGTGATATCGAGGTTTACTTCCCAGGATGAGACATGATATTCCTGTATCAGTTCCTCTCTGATGTCTGATTGAACCCAAACACACTCATGTATGCATATTCTATCATCCTTATACACAGTCCTAACAGGTAATGAATCATAATATAAAACACTATCCCTCGGGACTAGGAACCTGATGTCTGAAAGTTGCCTCATTATTACCTGCTCTAGAATAGTAGAGGTTACTACCAAAGTGGAGAGGACAGTCTGCTTGTGATTATCCTAAACCCCAACATGAATCTTTGAGTATAAGGTCATAAGTAGCTAAAGAACAATGTCCACCTGAACCACATGTGTCTAAGTCTTTCATCTCAGAGCATAGACCACTAAATTTTCTTTTCAATGCATATGGGAAATCTCAAAATCAAATGAATACAGGTATTCAACCCATCTATAGTGCCTAATATTCATATCACAGAACATAAATATTTACATGAAGATTTTTTGAATAGTGAACACCATAAAATTATCCACAACTAAATAATGTATCCAATAGCATAAATCACGCACAATTGCGGTCAACTCAAGGTCGTGCATCAGGTAATTTTCCTCGTGAGGCCTCAATTGATGAGACCCATATTCTATGACTCACTCATCCTACCACAGAACTTCTACCATCCCAATAAATGAATCATCACAATAAACTTTATAGGTCCTTCCCAACTCTGGCAGAATTTGGATTTATGCAGACATCAACTTTCCCTTTAATTCCTTAAAGTCACTTTCTCAAGTTTTGGACCATAATAATTCCACTTCCCTCTTAGTCAAGCCCATAAGAGGCAAAACTAGGCATGATAAATTCTAGATGATAAAATATGTAATACATAGGTAACCCAAAGAAACTATGTATATAAAATACATTATTGGGATGCTCCTAAAAAAATATAACTCTCACCTCCAAGATGATGAGACACATGAAGTGGACTTTGCTGATCTAAATTTTGAATTTAGTGAGCTTGGCCTAAATCTTCTACTCTTTCAGTGTATTCAAAAATATATCAAGATGTTTTGAATGATCGTGTTGAGTGAGGGAATAAACCAAGCTGTTATCCAAAAACACCAAAACAAATGAGTCTAGATATGGTTATAAAACCCAATTCATCATGGAAATAAAAATAGATAGCACATTCATAAGATCGAATGACATTACCAGGTAGTCGTAAAGGACATTCCTTTTTCATAAATCTCTAAGAGGTATGTCTAAAATACTTTGATTCACCTAATGATATCCCAAAATCAAATAAATCTAATAAAATATCATTTCATTTTAGATCTGATCAAATAGGTTTTCTATTTTAGGAAGTGGATACCAATTCTATACTATGAGTTTGTTCATCCAACGGTAATCTATGAAAATATTGAGGGTACCATCCATGTTCATGGAAAAGTATATTTGTACCCCATAAAGAAGTACTAGGTTAGATAAAACACTTATATTCTTGGTATTCAATTTTCTTATTAAGATACTGTGCTCCATAGGTGCCATCATGTTTGGAGGAATGTACACTGGTGCTACTCCAGGAACTAGCTCAATTTTGAATTAGTTCTATCTAACTGGAGGTAGCCCAAAAAAATATTTAGGGAATGAATGTATGAAATTATCCACTATATTATAAAAAAAGAAGAAGATCACACCCGTTCATCATCATATAAGAGACTAGCGATATGGGATATCACTTTGACTGGCCACTGATGCTAAGGTCCATATCGAGATGCATGGGAAACCCATCCTCCTGTGTGAACATATATATTAGACTTTTTTAAATTAAATTTCACCTTTTAGTGATAAAAATTAATACGGTCTTGATAGAGAATAAAATAATCTATCCCACGAAAGGAATCAAAACCTTTTATGTCTAGGACACAAGGATTCCACACGAACATATAATTTCCGATCTCAAGGGGACATTCCTTATATTGGAGAACACATTATGATGGGACACCCAATGGGTTATTTGGTATCACACCATATAATTACTCTATATCATGTCTCAAACTATCTATAAATACCATAGCTATAAAATAGTGTGATCCACCTATGTCAATTAAAGCCGACAATAATGTAGAGGGTACTGAAATAATACCTCGAGCCATAGAAGGTCTAGCACTTTACATTTCCAGCATGGGTTTCACCACATGTAACTAGGCTGTATAGTGTACTTGAGATGCAACCTAACATCCCTAAGTTGGCCCGCTCTACTGGAACTTGGAATCCTGAGTCTAGATTCCCTTGCCTCGACCACCACTTTGGAATATGTGGCTGGTGGTACTCTAGATGCCTACCTAGTGAGATTCTATTAGCACCATTATAGAATATGAGATCAATATATACCTTATCTCACTATGAATTGATTGGATGGTCCTAAAAAATCATTAAAAATCACTCATCCTACTACATCCACTACATTACAATTGATCTTGCATTCATCGGGGTTTCATTTGTCCTAAATTTTCACACTGGTGACATATAATGAAACTATAATGAAAAGAAGTATGAAAACCCCTTCTCCCATTAGTGGACTCAAAGTGATGCTTCCTTAATCAAGAATCACTACTAACATTTATATTTTCTAAGACACATTGGATCACACCATCATATTTAATAAATTCTTCTCAATAAAGAGGGCCTGGTTGACTATCTCCAAAATAATATTCTTCTAGAAAACTGTAACTCATGATCAAATGGTATATACTGTCCTATCAACAAATATCTACATAGTCATGATCTCATAATTAGTTAGAGTTAGTATGAATCACTTAGCTATATAAAATGTGAAGAATACTCAATCAACAACATATCCCCCAGCTTCAAGTAAATTAAATCTATATCTTAGTTAGCCCTCATTTTTTATAGAAATAATTAATCATAAAATATCATAGATATGTTCTCCAGACCATATCCCAATGTTAGTCTTCAGGGGTAATGACATCCCACCATTTTGTGGCAGAGTCGTGTATCATATTGGTAGTGATCTTGACCCTCCTTTATGGAGGTGTCTATAGATTCTTGAATATAAAAATATGGTCCTCTATAAATGTATCAGTATCCCAAGGGGCCACCATCACCTGCAAACATAGGTGGATTATTTTATTGGATCTCCCAAATCAATTGTACCATATTCAGGGCAGGTCAAAAAACTCCTTTTGTAGACTACATCATATGAAGAAAACCCTCTGAAACTGGGTGTCAGTTCTAATGTTGTGAAGAGCAGTTGGTTCTGTATATGGCAGTACAAGATATAGCACTGGTGGCCTAGGGACCACCAAATTGGGATCATGGTCATCACCACCATCCTAGCATATGAATTGAGGCCATCAGGGAGGCATGATTTTTCAATGCGAAACACACACCTTAGAATATAAAATATTAGTTGAAAAAAATTATAGTCACATAATTGGATAGGCACACATACTTCCTTTGGATAAAGACACACCTCTCTACCTATACTAAAAAATATGTCTAGGGGATAAGGGATACCATTATAGTCTATATGAATCATTAGATACACCCCCCAACTACAGACTATGAAAGAGAGGTTTGGGTATTGGTCTCATATCACATGACAAAGGTTATGATATATGGACTTTAAATTATAAGTTATAGAGGGAAACACTCTTCAATTTACAATTTAAATCATTATTTATAGTGAAATATTCATTTAAAGGTGTAATTTCATTAATTTTTTTACTCATATATATATGTATATATTATAGTCCAGTTCAATGTGTCACCATTCCGAATTTACAAAATAAGTATTCTTATAAATTTTAATTGGATCCTCATCTTTTGACCTTGCATTCACATCATGTATGAGGATGTAATAGGTCTTAAAAAATTATTTTCTTAAATAAATTACAATTCTAAGATTTATATATGTACTTTTTTTAAAAATCGAAATTTTAATACAACCAATCAAATGAATTGATATTTCGGTCAATAGAACCAATGGTTAATGGATCAAACATGGTATAATTAGTTAATTAAGGTGTCATAATCAATACATATGAGAGAAAAACATTTAGTTTAATTATTAATCTTTAATAAATCCTAATATTCCATGCCTACAGGCAACATTAAGAAATCTTCAAATAGAAATAATGGAACCAAACTATATAAAACATAAAAATTCACACAGTAAGTAAACATGGCATGGAAAACATCATGTCACATAAATACTAATGTTCCTTTATTTATACATGATATAAAAAATACTTTCTATACCTAAATAAGGGTAAAAGGGGTATTAAATAATGATATAAATGGTAATAATGTCATAAAACATCCGTCTCATCCAATGGTGAAGTTTAATGAACAATAACAAGTGAAAAATAATAACAATAAAAACCCATCCCAGGTACATGGGTTAGATACTCCCAGGTACATGTTCATAACCAAATTCTAACATGGTCTTAGTCTCATTAATAATACCCTTTCATTATTTAAAAAAAATTAAAATAAAATCTTTTATACAGCTTTGTAACGTCTCGATCTGAGAGACACTAAAATTATGCACATAGATAGTGGGTCACATGTCCTTAAGAGAACCTCTCCATTAACCAGATTCTTCCGAATATTAGTGAGGGTCTAGGTTGGTATGGTGTGAACTATACCCTCATATGAGAGTATAAAAATAGAAATAAAAAGATATAATAAATTTTAGAAGCATAAAAGATAACTAGTGTCATATAAGAAATAAGTAAAATAACAAAACAGTTGAATATAAACATCCAAGCAACTATAATAACAATGAATCCACATGATGAGTCTTATGAAAAATTATTTCATGTCATTATGATATACACAATGGGATAAAGGGGATACAAAGAATAAACATATTCAACGTGATATACAAAAAAGGGATAAAATTCCAAAAGCATATCCACTACAATCATGGGAATACGGTCAGTACTATTCCCCATGATACCATTCTATAAGAAAAATATATCATGCATCCAAGTCTGGACACTTGAACATGTCCCTAATTTCATCCATAACATATGTCTAGGTACCAATTTATGGTTCGAACATGTTGTGAGAATAAATTTTGTAGGCTACCACCAACAATGTCTAGAATAATCTAATTACCGTATACAATATAACATTGTGCATGTAAAATAGATAAATAAAACATGCTAAAAAATAAATACTAGTTGGATTAGGTTCTTATAGGACACCTTGTCAACTCTACATGCTTTGGAATATGCTAGGATAACCTGATCTCAGTGACCATGTAAATTTATATCGAAATAATCATATATAACATTTATAATGTATAAACACTATATATATATATGGAAATATATAAGAATATACATGCATACTTGGTGATGGATGGACTAAGTGTGTAACTCAGACATCCATGAATTGTATAACATGCTTTGCACTCCAGCAAGGGTTCTATCCTAGAATATCATATGAATGCGAGACATAATTCTCATCACTCAAGATATTAGGGTGATTTTTCCTGCCCAACACTTGATTCAAGGGAATATGGACAGTCACATCCATTGTCCAAGTAAGAGTAAATAGTGTGAGACTGCATTCCCAACACCAAATGTAAGTGAGCATGAAACTCCATTCCAAAAAAATAACTTAACCCTTGTCCACAGACCACTGTCCATGGTCTAGTCATAATAATCATGAGGAATTTCACCTTAATCATTAATATTAATATGATCTAACCTATATATGGGTGTTTTTATTTAATTTATATATATATATACACAACATGTGGTGTGTCATTCCAACCCACTTCAATTTAATTAAATTAAACCATTAAATTTATAAATAAAGGAAAATCCAATTTTATTCCAATCCAAACCACTCATAAGGTGGTTGGTATAAAAAAATTATATTAATGAGGTAAATTAATTCAACACACCCAAAGTGGTGGTAATAAGAAAGGTAGACATCCTCTAAAAAATTGAACAAGGATTTAAGGGAGTTTCCCAACATGATTTATTTAATTTAAAATGAAGAATGCCCTTTTATGTTAATGTGTATAAATTTATTTAATATAGATCAATGACATGAGATATTAAAACAACATTACATTCAAGGAAAATTACTATACCACCTAACGTAGTCATACTGAATAGAAAATTTCCCTCGAAATGGGGTTATGATCTAACACCAAAATAAAAATAGATTAGATGAGATAGAAAATTAAATAAAGGAAGAGTATTATATATTTTACTATAATCTATCCAACAGAACTGATAGTCTTGGAAAAAAAAGTCTGTATTAAATAGATAGTTTGATGCCTAGCTTGGAGAGGATGTGAGAGATGATGGAATGTTATCTACTAGAAACAAGAGGGAGGAGAAATAGGGGTTAACTTAAATATAATTAGGTGTAAAATCATAATTTCTCAACAAATTTAATAGGTAGACGATTTTCCCACACGATTGGTTAAACCCTCCCCTATAACAACCCAATGGAGGTAAACCCTCACAAAACTAGCACAGAGTTTGACTGACAATGTCCAACCTGTCTGATTTGAATATATCCCTTGTCTAAGACAAGAAAAATAAACACACGTCTAGGGTATTATAGTTGATTCAAACCATGTGGCCCTATGAAACAATATAAAACACCCTATATGGTTTGACCAAACCGTGCGTGCTCAAGAGAACGATCTGGTAAAATCGTGTGCTTGGTGTATTTCCTCTAAAACTCAGTGATCTGGGCTCCCACAAATCTCCAGAAACTCTTGATACCTTCCATTTTCCTTAGTTTATGTTTACCTTTATTATATAAGGTATTTAATCCCAAAAATATGATCCTTAGATTCCTAAAAAGTTGGGTAATTAATTGTTTAATGTAAAATAATATTGAGGTGTATTTATCTTCACCCTCAATCTATTAAACTTCACATAATTATTCTTATGAAAAAATGACGAGGTCACTATTAAATAATTACCTGATAAATGTGATGATACTTCTAAATAAATTTTTTTAGAGGATTTTTTATATAAAAAAAATTAGAGAGACTCATAAATATAACACTATAGGAAACAAATAGTAAATTGATAAATTTGAAAAATTAAGAAATATTGTGTCCTTCAGTGATTATGAAGTATTTTATGAGTTCAATTTCTTGAAATAAGAAAATAAAAATATTAATACTGAGATGGAATTTTTCTTCTCCTGGTGCATGATAATTGGACTTGCTGAACACCGGGTTTCACACTCCCTAAGGATATATATTAGAAATTCACAAACTATTTACAAACCTTCATGAACGATTAAAATAGATGACAACTATGGATGACCTAGGTTAAACCTTAGGTCTTGTAGATTTAAAAGAACATTTCTTGATTTAGACATCTTATAAATGATTTTTTACAATTATGTGGTTTCCCAAGATGATTATTGTTTCTCACACAATGATTTTTGGTTTTAGTCAATTGTAGGTACTAGAAGGAACTTAGCTAATTTTGAAAGTGATAGAAAATGTGTTGATAATAAACAAAATGGGATGATGCCTACAGTGAAAGATATTGTGATTATTCCCAATCAATTATCATGATTTATTATTAATGACTTTCTCCTTTACCAACTCTTGGAATAACCAAATAATAAAAGGATAGAGTTTATTGATAGATCACATGGTGGATACCATAAAGAAAAATAGATTTTGTTTAATATGTATCAAGAATATGGGAAGAAGAAACCATGTAAATGTCCTATAGGAAAAAATAATACATTATTAATATGAAAAAATGATAGAAAACATGCAATTATAGAAGAAAAAATTAATAGCTAGTTAATTATATGGATAAAAACAATAGATTACAAAAGGAATCATCAATGCTTGAATGTTATAATTTTGGAAAGTATGGGAGTTATACAAATAAATTTTCTAGGGGGAATCTCATGAAGATAATCAGTATGGTTGTATGATTAATTTTAATACAACTTATGATGAAGATGCCATGAATGAAATATGAATATTTAGGTTTTTATAACTATAATTTTTATGTTAAACATTAGAATCATGATTAAATTTAGGTCAATAAATGTTAAAACATGATTCATATTTCATATTAGAAGAAATTTGTATTAATGAATAAGATAATGAATCCTAGTCAATGTTTTATTAATTATGTTGTTGGATTGAATTATTTTCTATGATGATTCAATAATTATTTTATTCGAATCATGAAATATATAAGGAATGTTTTGTAGAAATTTATGATTAAGGATTTTCAAAAATATATTGAAGGGTAATAATGAGTTAGTAAAGTGATTTAATGGTATGATGAAACATTATGGAACACAGATGATTAAGGGAATATAACCCTAAATATATTCCTAATGATTAGGAAATGGAGTTTAGTTTGGATATAGAGATGAATGATATGAATAAAGTAAACTGGATACTATTAATGACACTATATTGGATTAATTATTTTTTTGAAACATATTTATATTTTATCATTGATGGAGCTTATAACTTTTTTGGATTTATGGAATATATTAAATATATATGGTTTTATTTAAATAATGAGGTAAAATGTATTTTTTCAATGAGTTTTTATTTTAATCTTGGGCATTACCATGATTTAGGAGAATATATAAAATAGGTATTCACATATTGTTATGTAAACATTATGATCTACTTAATTATATTTTGGGGATTAATGTTAAGTTTATTTTTATAAATTTAGTAATATTCTCTATAAATTTTGAAATTTGAAAGAGTCATAAGGATAAACATTTATGGAATGTTTTATGTTGAACATTGGATGAGGTTTAGGAAAATTATATTACATCACTATATAAATATTTTTGAATATTAGATAACTTTTGGTGGCCATTTTCTAATGATGATAAGTCGAGATGGATGGTTTGACTTATACTAATATTATGGATCTTATGATCCACTAGTGCTTCTGGCATAAAAACATCATCTTCATTTCTTGGAGTAAGAGAGGAATTGGAAATTGATCAAAATACACCCAAATGATGAAATTGTACTTACAATTTAATGGAAATATAAGACCTAGGAATATAAGACATTTTATTATTCTTGATCGTATCAGGATGGTTGCCTACTGATTAGAGCTTTCAATTAACCTATCTGACATACATGGTGTGTTTCATGTATCTATATGAGGAAGTACATACTTTATTTATAACATGAACTCAAATAATAGGTCATAACAATAGATAATGATATTTATTATAATGAATAATCATATGAGATTCTAGATTATGTTGAGAATGTTCCATGAAACAAGACCCCTCACCTAGTCAAATCTTTATAAGAAACCCACCATTGACGAATCTACATGGGAGCTCGAGGATGTAATGAGGTAGAAGATATAGTGACCCATACTTTATATACATTGATATTACTTTACTATTGAATTATATTAATTACAACATATAAGAAAACCATGATAGGATAATGTAGGTATATTGTCTTTAAAAACTGAGAAATATAAACAACTAGTTCATAAAACATCTACATTGTCTCCTATTTATTTCATCATAACTAGAATCATTTTTGGAATATCATACTTAATAACCTTCTTCATGACATGGGGAAAAGTAACATCTGAAAGTGTGAGCTAAAATGATTATTAAGGGTAAAAAATTAAATATCAATGATACGATATTCTTGGTAACATACTATTTAATAATGTTATCCTTTATATAAAAGATCATAATATCATGTCATGGGATAAATAATAAAAATGAAATTTTGTACCAATAGTAATAACATTATACATGATTTTTTTTCATACACACATAATAATAGAAAATCATTTCAAATCAATCAATGATCATTTCCAAGACCATCATATAGGACAAATTCCATTAATGAACTGATTTCACTCCTCGTTCCAACCCTGCATTACTGAACCGGATTACTTTTCATTCTAGTCATATCAATATCATGAGATATAAATCGATCCCAATGCATTGAAGGGAGATATAGGTCCCACCCATCTCATAATTAAACCATTCCTACATGTTCCACAAAAACATAAAAACATTCACTATATCATAACCCATTAAATAAAATGGGTTTCTTAAACTTCATTCCATCATAACATAATCCATAAATGGATTTTATAAAAAACAAATTCATAATTTAAAAAATAAAATCAAAGTAATAAAAGGTATAGAAACATAAACCTATGAAATCTTATATGGAAAATAATTATGATAAAGCACTTGAGCTTCATTCCTTAGGAAAATATCATTTCTTCATCAAAAATGTTTTCCTTACTCAAAAACATTATCCTTCCTCAAAATACCATAAAATTTTAGAAGAAACACTTTTATGTGAAAAAAACCATGTAATATTTTATGGGAATATTCAAGGAAATAATGAATTATAAAATAATAAAAAACATTCAAAAAACATTCTTCTCATTCTTTTTCTGATAAAGTAAAAAAGTACCTCGTACTGAAAAGGAAAAAAGATTCCATTCATATCGTTTAGTAACAATTTACCAATGGGTAAAATTGAATTTTAAAAATTATTTAAGGATATAAAGAATATTTTGAAACACATATTTTGAAAACATGGACATGGATACTGAATAACCCCTAGTAAATACCTACTAATAAACAATCTCACATAAAAATGATATTTTAAATGTTATCCCTGAACATAGGTCCAACATGCTTAGTATGTATCTGAAACTCCTATATAATGATTTAAATAATGTTAAAGATTAATTCCAGAACCATAATAATTTTTATTATAACATTTATGATCATATTTTCATCCATTTGTTAGTAACATTTCCTTGTTACTCGTTATTCAGGAATTAGCTGCTTTATGTATTTATGCATGTTTTGTGGGATAAGTTATTATTCTTTTTTTAGGATATAGTTATATAATATACATCATAGTATTCATATAATATATATCATATTTATTCCCTCAATTCATTTATGTAATCATTCTTTAATGAATAGTTATTAGAACAAATCACATCGCACCGTGGACACGGTAAGTCGTACGTGCACACGAGCGACGATATCGTTCACATAATTATTGAGTGGTATTGAAGTGGATGGTTTATAATATCGCATAATTTGTATCATGTTATAATAATAATATATAGTTATTATTTCCACCATTATATCCATCCAATTAAGGTGGTGTTGAAATATAGATTACCCCACGACATGGAGATGGTAAGCCATACGTACGCACGCATGGTGATTTCGTTTTTTTGTAGGATGGATTTAGGGTGAAATAGGTTTGTTTCATATTTATAAAAACATATCAGTATATTATTGATATTGATTTTTTTAAATTATCATTACACAACTAATGAAAATGAAGTAGAAGAAGAATGAAATTTGAAAGAATCGGTAGAAGAGATTACCTCTTCCTCGACGTGCCTCCTTTAAATTTACTCTTAGGGCACTAGAGTTTGTCTTTTAAGAAGATCAAAAACACAATAATGATTATAGGGAAGTTGAGAAGGGAAACATTCAGTGGTTTTCTGATCCCTAAGGCTCAAAATTAAGTTAATAGGTGAGAGAGGATGTTCCCTTTTATAATTGAGGTGAGGGGCACTCTTGGATACCTGAAAATATTAATTTATAATAAAATCATACCCACATAAAATCTTCCAAAATGTATCAATTTAGAATCTGATTTTATATAGGGTTGTAATATCATCAAAAAATAAATTTTACACATGTTTTTATGTCAATTTAAGCACTATCATTTTAATTAACACGTTGTTATTCTATTTAATATTAATTGTGGCAATAACATTCTAAATATTTAATGGTTATAAATTTTTACTTATATGGATTTAATTGACCATATATGGATCATTTATGAAATTTTAGACTAATAATTATCACTTTTTAATTTTTAATTGTTTTATTATTTTTAAATAATTTAATAAAGTTTTATTTTTATAAGATGTCAATAGTGTCAATTTTTTCACTATTTATTTATTTGATTTTTAATAAAATTCAAAAAAAAGATAAATTTGAAAAACAAAGTTTAATACAATTCTAAAATGTCATAGGACCCTATAAAATTCGTGGATTAGTTTAATTACATAATAATTTATTGCTTTTAATATTTTTAAATCCATTTAATTGATATTTCTATTAATAAAATAATTTCTACATCACAATTGTGTCATCCTTAATGGTAATTATTTAATCTATAAAAATTATAAATAAATTTCTATGATGTAGGTAATTATTTTATATTTCAATATACTATCTATAGTCAATATTATCTATTATTTATACATATATTAAAATTAATATACTTATATAAAATGAGATTGTGACATTTTGTCACATTCATTAGTTTTTATTACATTCATGTCATATTCATAGGTAAGTGGTCATAAAGTGATTCCATTTTGAAAAATATATAATAAGAGTCTAATTTAGTAATCCATTGGGATTTCTATAATTTTTAAGGTAATTTTATAATATTTGTTTACCCTTAATGACATGATTTACCTTTAACCATGGAAATAAAAATAATTACCAAAGTTACTATTCATAATACCCCAAAATAAAAAATAGCCTATTAACATAATTTGGAAGTAATGATTCCACATATGGTATCCATTTTTAAGATTTCAAAACATAGAAGTTTCAGTATTTAATTTAATATCAATCCCATTTTTGGAATGAGAGAATGAGACTTTTAAAAGTTAAAACATTACAAAAGATTGAAATGTTTTTACATATTAATTCAATGTAAAATTAATTCCAGTGAACTTCATTATATTAAATGGTAAAAATATATTATATTTATACTTTAAAACCATTTAATATTATTATTTGACCATATAAATTATCTCTATGAAAAAGTTGTTTTAATTAAAATTTACCGTATTTTTATTATTCATCAAAACATGAATGTTATCAGAAAAATATCATAAATTTATCCATATTAAATTTTTATACCCCAATTAAAAATAAATTGTTTATGTTTTCATATAAAAATTATTAATGTGTGAAAATGTAAAATTGAAATGAGTTCTCCATTCAAAGGTGTAAAATTTTCCTTTAAAAAATTGGTTCTATACATAAAATAGGGTTTTATTCATAACCTATGCCTAAAATATCCATTGTATGAATAGAAAAAATATTTTATTAAATATATAACACATATATATCTCATTAATTTCATTAATTTATTTACCAAAATTAATTCACTGAAAACAAAAATATCTATTTGATTTATATTTTTCACAAATAATTGACAGACACTGAATTCATAATGCATTTTAGTAAGTTAGTTATAATTTTTTCCGCTAACCTAAAGGATAAGATATAATGATAAATTTATAATAAAGTCATATTGAGGTTATTTTAACTCATTATTTCATTAAAAATCATGCTAGTGAAGAATAAAAATTATTTAAAAAATTATTTCATAAAAAAACATCTGGGTGTTACATTCTACCACCCTTAAACTGAATTTCTCCATCAAAATTAGTCACTTGGAAACAGATAGATGGGGGTACCACTCCCTCATCATATCCTCAATTTCCCATGTAACTTCATAAAATGGTTGGTTCCTTTATAAAACGTTAACCATGAAAATGTTCTTCTTTCATAGAATTTTTTTGATATGGTCCAGAATATCTATCTGTTGTTTTTCATAAGAAAGATCTTTCTCCAGCGGTATGACTTTTCAACTTAGTACATGTGGAGTATCAGGTGTATACTTTCTCATGAGAGATACATGGAACACAACATAAACATGATAAAGATTTGGTGGAAGCAAAAATAGGTAATCAACCTTCCCAACACGATCCACATTTTCAAAAGGAATCATATACCTAGGGCTCAGCCTTCTCTTCCTTCCAAATCACATTACTCTCTTCCAAAGAGATATTTATAGGAACACTATATCACCCACTTAAAAACCTTGGTCTTTTCTTCATTTTTCATTATAACATTTTTTAGACATTGTGCTTCTCTTATGCGTTGTAGAATATATCTGACCTTTTCTGCCATCTTATCAACAAGATCAGGTCCAAATAGATTTCTTTCCCAAACTTAATCCTATCAAGTTGGAGTTCTGCACTTCTTTCCATATAGGGCTTCATAAGGATCCATCTAAATACTAATGTGAAATATATTATTATAAAAAAATTTCACCAATGGTAGGTGTTGATCCCAACCACCTTTTAAATCTATAGATAAATATCTCAAAATGTCTTCTAGAGTTTGAATTTTCCTCTTAGACTGAACATATGTCTGAGGATGATAAGCAGTACTGAAACATAACTATGTATCCAAGTCATGCTAAATACTTCACCAAAACATCATTAAAAACCTTGAATCCCAATAAGATATAGTGGATTGTGGTACTCCATGCAATCTTACCACTTCCTTTACACATATCCTGGCAAGGTGATCAAGAGAAAAATCCTCTCTAATAGCAATGAAGTGTGCCGACTTCATATGGCGATCAACTATAACCCAGATAAGATTAATGCCTTGGGTTGTTTTGGGATGTTTGATGAAAATTTCCATAGTGATGTTTTTCCATTTCTATTCTGGTATGAGTAATAGTTGTAACATCCAGATTTACTTCTTTCTCTCATCCTTAACTTGCTGACTAACAATGCATCGAGAGACATATTCAGCGAGATCTCTTTTCATGCCATCCCACTAGAAGTACTCTTTCATATTCCTATACACCATTGTGCTTCCAGGGTGAATATATAATGAAGAACTATGTTCCTTATCAAATATACCCTTTTTTATTCCGGAACGAGGGCAATACAAACCTGTTTTGTAAACCTTATTATTTCATCATAATCAATGTTTAATTTAGGAACATTTCCCACCTTCTTTGGTAACTCTACATATTCCTTCTATCCCTCTTTAATCTTCCCTTGTATTGATGGTTGAAAATTCATTTGAGTAAGATAATATTTCTCCCCTTCCATTAAATTTTCAAGATCCATCCTTTTCAAATCCATAAATATTGGATCTTCCATGATCCTTGTCATGGATAAGCTAGCATGGTATTTTCGACTCAAAGCATCTACCACATTATTTTCTTTCCCATGGTGGTAATGTATTGAGTATTCATAATCTTTAATCAACTCCAGCCATCTTTTTTGGCACATATTAATCTCCTTTTGTGTGAAAATATAATTTAAACTTTTATGATTAGTATAAATATCACACCTTTCACCATAAAGATAATTCCTCTATATCTTTAATGCAAAGATTACTGCAGCCAACTCCAAATCATGAGTTGGGTATTTATTCTCATGGATTTTCATCTGTCCTGAGGTATAAGCTATCACCATATCATATTTAATGAGAAAACAATTTATCTCCTTCTTGGATGCATCACTACAGATCACAAACGTTTCTCCACTACAAAACAGTGTGAACGTAGGTGCACTGGTTAACCTTCCATTAAGATCTTTGAATTTCTCTTCACATTACTCCTTCCAAATGAACATAACTCATTTCTGAGTCAACTTGATGAGTGGATTAGATAATTGTGAAAAATATTTCACAAAAAATCAATAATATCCATCCAAACTAAGAAAACATTGGATCCAGTCACTGTTGTTGGTCTCGATCATCTTTCAATAACCTATGTTCTCACTGGATTCATAGATATTGTAACACCCCAAGATTTTATAAGGTATATTATTTTTAATTTCGTTGATGTCTTCTATTATATACTACACCAAGATTAGCTTGTACTATACACAACACCGTATTATCTTGCAGTATACACAACACTTTTCTTGGCTCGTGTTACGCACAACTTCAAGTTTGTTTTGTGGAAATTATTCTACGCAACATTAAGTATAGATTTTGTTTAATGTATAAATGAAATAAGTTTTGATTATGTTATACGCCACACCAAACGGAGCATTCACAACACACAAACCTGACTTGGCTTGCATTACACGCAATCAAGACCTTCCTCGATAGCGTGTGTAGTACGCAATACCGGGTTTCACTAAACGATATATCATTATAATATTATTATGAACTATCCGTTATGAATAGTAATACCCACTTTTTGAATTTTTTTAAATTTTATCCTTCAAAATAGACTTCATTTTTGGATTCAGAATTTTGAAATTAGCTTAGGGTGAATTTTTGGTATTTTTCTGAAAAATCACAATTTTTTATGAATAGTGAAAACACTAGGTTACTATTTAAAAACCAACTTTTTATTTAAATAATTATTAATTTATTTAAATTTATTTTAGGTCAAAATTGATACATAATATATATATAAGTTCAAAGTAATTCATTGAAATCATTTTATAATAATTTTAGATATATAAAAAATTTATTGAACTTTTCACCGTCTTTTACTCACCTCCTAGGAGAATTTGAAAATTTACATAAAACATAATTTTACTGCTTCTGTGAGAGGAATTTCGAAAATCCGAGAGATACGGTTAATTTCAAGGTGTAAAATGTGGTTCAATAAGATAAAAATAATTTTTGGTGAATAGTAACTTTATACATTTATTTACAACAATTAAAAGTAAATAGGGTAATTAAGGGTAAAAATGATATTATTATTACCATAACACATGTCAAAAATCTATTGGATAAGTATAATTTGACAAAAAAAACCTTAGGAATATAATAATATCATTTAGGTCCACTTGGATTAGATTAGGATATTTATTATTGTTTTATTTAAAGAAGAGTTAAAAGAGTTAAAATCAATGTTTAATAACTAAAACATTTTTAATATAGGGTTATACATAAGATAAATTAGACTATAAATATTCATTAAAATGATAAAATTATTTCATACATAATGGTATTTTATTTATAATTTTTAGACATTAAATAATTTAATGTATTTATGACACATTGATGATGCAGTAATTATCTTATTAATGAAATATTAACATAATTGGTGTTATAAATACCCAAATAAATGTAATTTTAGACTTTTTATAAATTAAACTAATGTTTTATGATAATATGACATTTTAGTATTGATTTAATTAAAATTCCTCGAACTAATCGCGTTGTTATGATATTCACAAAACTCAATTAACAAATAGTGTCAAAATTGACATAAAATAGTTTATAAAACAAATATTATATTATTAATTGTTATTCTATTCCAAAAAATCTAAGGTTCATCCAGATGACTTAGATAAGGTTATATATATTAATAATCAACCACTTGGGGTTCGTTTGTTTTAATATAGTAAGTTTATTAACCATATAGTGTAAGAAAACTAGAAGAGAAGGTAAAATATAAATTATTTATCTTAGAGTTAAATCTAAATTATAAGGTTAAAATAGTAACCTAAACTTGTCTAAAACCTATTGGTTGAGAGTATTTCGACCCATCCCCACTTTAGCTTCGAAATAAATCAATTTGGAGATATTATAATCCGAATATGACTTTATTGTAAAATATATTTTAAGTTTTTCCTAAGGTCCCCTCTCCTCCCTTATAAAAGGGCACCTCCTCCCTCTTCTCTTTACAAAATTTTGAGCCTTAAAGTTCGGCCAACCCCTGACAATTCCTCTTCTCAACCTCTCTATTTATATCATAGGATTTCTGGTATTCTCAAAAGACCAACCCTAGTTCCCTAAGAGGAAGCTTAAAAGAGGCACGTCGAAGAAGAGGTAATCTCTTCTACCGATTATTTCAAGTTTCTTTCTTCTTCAACTTCTTCTTCTTTAGTTGTTTCATTATAAATTAATAACATCAGTATCAATAATATAATTATATGTTACTATAAATATGAAACAACCCCATTTCACCTTCATTATATCCTACGGAAAATGAAATCATCGCACGTGCGTACGTACGGAGTACTGTCTCCACGCCATGGTGTAATCTGTTTTTCCACCATCACCTTACTTGGATGGGTATAATGGTGTAAAGAATAAATATATATGTTTATTATAACATCAAACTGATTCTGAGAAATTATATCATCCACTCCAATTCTATTCAATAATTATGTGAACGATATCATCACTCGTGCGTACGTACGGATTATCGTCTCCACGACGCGATGAGATTCATTATCCATGTTAACCATTTGAGAATGATTATAAAGTATATATAATGAATAATAATGAAATATATGACATAATTAAGCTACTGGATTTATTTATATATATATATATGTCATCTACTTACTTCCATTTAAGTCAATTAGGAAAGAAAAGCAGCGTTCATGCGTACGTACGACCTACCGTCTCCATGAATGGTGTATTTCATTTCCTTCATCTATCTATTATATATATATATACTGAATGTATATGATATATAAATCATGATTTACATTCTGGAAGTAATTAAATCATTATATAAGTAACAATAATATCAAGAACAACAAGTCCAAACATGTACAATAAATAAAACGATTTTACCCAAAACGCTGCTTTAACATGGAATTTACAAAAGAACAGGTAATATAAAGTCATAAGTGAAACATATATGATAGCATAATAATGAATATGATTCTGTAATAAGAAAATGACATTATTTAAATCATTATATAGGAGGTTTGGATACGTAAGAAGCATATCATACCTAAGGTAAGGGACAACTTTTCCAATCTTGTTTTTATCAGAGATTATTTATTCATAAGTATTTACTGGGGTTATATTTATCATTCATTCCCTATTTTCTTAAAATTGATTCATGTATGTTTAAATTACATTTTATCCATTTTTTTAATTTTACCACATGTTATGGAAGGAATCTTCCTTTTGTTTACCATACACGGAACTTTTTGACTTTTCCGACAAAAGTACGAGGAGAATGTTTTTTTTAACTTATACAGCATGAACGGATTTTTACTGTTTCATAACACCTTATTTTCAAGAAGCATACTATACAATATTTCATGATTATTTTAAAAAAAACCATTTTCTTTTAAAATTGGATGGAATTTTGTGAAAATAAAATGATTTTGAAGAAGAAAGGATATTTTCCTCAAGAATTCATTTCAAGTGTTTTGTCAAAACTATTTTCCATCTAAGATGACATTATTTAGTATGATTATGTTTCAAGTATAATGTATCTGTGATTTACATGGTTTCATTTTTCTTATGATGAAATGATAACCATTTTTTTATGGATTATGTTATGATTGGATGATGTTTATGAAACACATTTTATTATTTGGGTTATGATGAATGATTTATGTTTATGTTGTGGCACACGTAAGAATGATTTCATTATGAGATGGGTGGGACATATATCTCCCTCCAATGCACTTGGTAAAGATTAATATCTCATGAGATAAACATGGCTGGAATAGTAAGTTAATCAGGTTCAGTGATACAGGACTGGAACGAGGAGTGAACACGATTCAGAAAGGGACTTTGTCCACCAAGATGGTCTTGGAAGCAATGCCTTGGATACTATGGAAATCGTATCATGTGAATAATGGTTTGAAACAATTAAATGGTTGACTCCCAGGCTATTTTATCATGATTGATGTTAATTTATGATGTATTCCTTACGTACTGCCAAGATTTCTTTCACAACTCAAGATTTTGATGTTTAAACTTTATGTTCGTGTTTTGAAGTTCTAATGTATATGGTTTGTTTTATTTTATCTATGCCTACCCTTACTGAGCATTTTAGCTCCACCTTTATATGTATTCATTTCCCCAAGATATAAAGAAAGGTTTTATGAAAGAAAACAAATGGGGAAGATCTTTATATAATATGTTGAAGAACTTTCACCATGATTAGAAGATTATGTTCTGAGTTTTCAAAGACACTAAACTATTACGATCCATGAGTGTCTGTTCTGGTTATGTATTAAGTATTCTGAAAATATAATTTAATTTCCATGTAAGTCATTCTTTGGGTCTCTATAGTTGGTATCAGAGGAAAAGGAGGTAGGAATTTATCCGATCCTTGGGAACTCTCACATGTGAGCGTTGGACGAAGCATGGCTATCCGCCCAAGGGCTTCATGAGGAAATGACTGCCACTGGGGATGGTGGTGTGTCCCACCTAGTGGGTGTAGCCGCCCATGGAGTGACCTAATATGTATCAATTATATTCCACTGTAAGTAATTCCAGACCGCTACAGTTGGTATTAGAGGAAAGGTTTAGTCAACCTTTGGAAACTAGAATGAGAAAACATTAGTGAAATCCCTAGATATATTTCTAAGGTATGCCTATTAATGTCTTTAATGTTAATTATAAGTAGAGGATATAGTTCTAGAATTATGGTAACGATATTATAATCAAACCTAAGATGTTAGATATTGAAGGTACTCCCCTTAATTATGATTTTTTATTATCACACTATTTTTTGGGTTTTAGAAAATGGATGGAAACAAGAAGATTCATGATAATGGAGGATATGATGGACAATGGAATTATATTCTTCATGAGAAACCAAATAAAATTGGATATGGAGGTCCACATATCATTATTATGCCTAATCAGAAATCTCATAATTTGATCAATAATCTCAAAATTGGTATGTTTCCCGACTCATCTAATAAGAGAAAGATGGAGTTTCAGGATGATCATAGTGGAAAGAAAGTTTAATTTCCCTCATGTAAATCATGTGGGAAGAGGCATCATAGAGAATGTTTCAAAGGAATTGGAAGATGATTTGGTTGTGGAAAATAAGGACACAAAGCCAGTAATAGTAAAGGAAAATGTTTAGCTAACACCATGGACAAGGAAAATGGTATTGCTAACACATCAACAGCGGTTAAATGTTTTAAATGTGGAATGCACAGGCATTATGCAAACCAATGCCCTAAGGGAAAGTCTCATGAAGAGAATTAGCATGGTCGTATGGGTAGTATTTATGTTTATGATGACGAGGAGACTACAAATGATATGTGAGATGTAATAATTGTTCTAGATCGGTCAATGGTTTAAGAAGGTAGTGGAATGATTACATGTTATCAAGAGTAATGTTGTATAATTAATCTCATGGTACTATGAAATAAAGAGACATCTAAGGATTGATACACTATTTTTTTCCTTATGTTTTTGAAAGTATATGTTGAATGGTACCAGTAACAAAGAAAGGTATTTCAGATATTTTTGGAAAGAACCTAATATGCACATAAAGAAGGTATAAGGAGATAATGAAAATTTTGATCGTATTAATGAGGTCCTGACTGATATAAGGACAAAGTGATATCATGGTTTGAGTATATAGAATTTTTGGGATTTTGGTATGTGGAAAGAGTTACCTTTTGACAGTATTCATGATTTAAACATGGTTCTATGATAATTTTTGTTTCATTATAATACATGATTAAGGTATTCACATGTTTGTAATGTGATTAACAAGATATATCTTATGATATATGGGGTATAAATGATGGTATTCACATTCTTGTTATGTTACCTTTCAAGTAATCACTTTCTTTATACTATGAGATTGGACATATGTATTTTGAATAATCCTAAAGATTGGAATGAATTATGTTTGACATAAGATAGTATTGTTTAAGGCTAGAACCTTTTTCGATATTATTGATGGAATGTTATAATAGTGTAGTTTAAGAAAAGGGACAACATGAAGAATGGGTGACAACCCATCACGTCAGACAAGGCTGTGGGAATCGAACCCACAACCAAAGTGTGACAAACCTTTATCGCCTACCACTGGCCTACAAGATGTCCCTGGTTAGTATAAATTAGTTTTAATTTATTAAGTGGTATGATATATGATGTATATGTCCATTTTAGGAACCATGTACGATTAATCTCACTATAGATGGACTTATGTATATTTAATAACTTTTTCTAACCTTTTGTTTGAGACAAATGGAATAACCTATCATTCTACCGAATGATCCATTAACACTTCACGGAAGACAAATTCAACTTCATTTCTTTAAGAGATGAAGTGGAAATTATTCAAGGCACAAACCATAGTGAGATTGTACCAAAATCAAGTAAGTATTTCTTTTAATTCAACAATTCTTCTACTTTAGGGAAATGATCTTGAAAACAAAAAATGTTGTCCTAGTGTCCTTATATCCGATGAATCAGATGATACCATAAAGCATCACAAATTTATGGTTTTTTTATTGTTGGTTTTTTGATAGCCATGTCCTATACCACTCTCCATTAGAACATGATGGTTAGATTTTTCTTCCATATCAATATTTCCACCAATGTTATCTTATGTGGAAACCCTGTGATGAGTTAATCTGGGTAACCATTACATTTCATACATTAATTTTTAAAATTAAGTTTTAGTACGTCTTTTACGATATGGGTTTCTACGAACAAAACTTTCAAGTAGTAAATGATTTATAACCCCGACGAATTTCAAGGGCGAAATTCATTTTAAGGGGGGTAGAATCTAACACCCCAAGATTTTATAAGATATATTATTTTTAATTTCATTGATGCCTTCTATTAGACATTACACAAAGATTAGATTGTACTATACACAACAACATATTATCTTGCAGTATACGCAACACTATTCGTGGCTCGTGTTACACACAATTTCAGGTTCGTTTTGGGGGAATTATTCTACACAACATTAAGTATAGATTTTGTTTAATGTATATATGAAATAATTTTTGATTATGTTATACGCAACATCAAATGGAGCATTCACTACATGCAGCCCTGACTTGGCTTAAATTACACGCAACCAATACCTTCCTCGATAGCGTGTGTAGTACACAATACCGAGTTTCACTAAATGAGATATTATTATAATATTATTATGAACTATCGGTTATGAATAGTAATACCCACTTTTTTAAATTTTATAAATTTTATCATTAAAAATAGAATTAATTTTTGGATTCGGAATATTGAAATTAGCCTAGGGTGAATTTTTGGTAATTTTTTGAAAACTTTCAATTATTGATGAATAGTGAAAACACTAGGTTATTATTTAAAATACAGA
This sequence comes from Viscum album, assembly GCA_963277665.1. NCBI lineage: Eukaryota > Viridiplantae > Streptophyta > Magnoliopsida > Santalales > Viscaceae > Viscum > Viscum album. Next base: position 476,797,224 of record OY728130.1, on the reverse strand, counting down.
ATTTTTATTTAAATAATTATTTATTTTATTTAAATTTATTTTCGGTCAAAATTGATACATAATATCTATATGAGTTCAAATAAATTCATTGGGGTCATTTTATAATAATTATATATATATATAAATTTTATTGAACTTTTCACCGTCTTTTACCAACCTCCTAGGAGAATTTGAAAAATTTACAGAAAACATAATTTTACCGCTTCAATGAGTGGAATTTTGAAAATCCTAGAGACATGGTTAATACCAAGGAGTAAAATGTGGTTCGATAAGATAAAAATAATTTTTGGTGAATAGTAACTTTTTACTTTTATTTACCACGGTTAAAAGTAAATAGGGTAATTAAGGGTAAAAATGAAATTATTATTACCCAAACACATATCAAAATTCAATTGTATAATTATAATTAGACCAAAAAAACTTAGGAAGATAATATTATCATTTAGGTCCACTTGGATTAGATTAGGACATTTATTATTATTTTATTTAATGAAGAGTTAAAATAGTTAAAATCAGAGTTTAATTACTAAAACAATTTTAATATAAGGTTATAGATAAGATAAATTTGACTATAAATACCCATTATAAAGATACAAATATTTACTAAATAATGGTATTTTATTTATAATTTTTAGACATTAAATAATTTAATTTATTAATGACACAATGATGATGCAGTAATTACCTTATTAATGAAATATTAACATAATTGATGTTATAAATACCCAAATAAATTTAATTTGAGACTTTTTATAAATTACAATAATTTTCTAAATTAATATGAAATTTTAGTATTGATTCAATTATCTTTTTTAGAACTAATCATGTTGTTATGATTTTCAAAAAAATCCACTACCAAATAGTGTCAAAATTGACATAAAATAGTTTTTTAAAAAAATATTATTTTATTAATTGTTATTCTATTCTTAAAAAACTAAGGATCGAACAAATGACTTAGATACGGTTATATATATTAATAATGAACCACTTGGGGTTCTTTTGGCTTTTTATAGTATGTTTATTAACCATATAATGTAAGAAAACCATAAAACACGGTAAAAATTAAATTATTTAACTTAGAGTTAAATATAAATGATAAGGTTATAATAGTAACCTAAACTTGTATAAAACCTATTGGTTGAGATGATTTAGACCCATACCCACTTTAGCTTATAAATAAATCAATTTGGAGCAATTATAAACAGAATATGACTTTATTATAAAATAATATTTTAAGTTTTTCCTAAGGTGCCCCTCTCCTCCCTTATAAAAGGGCACCTCCTCCCTCTTCTCTTTACACAATTTTGAGCCTTCATGCTCGGCCAAAACCTGAATATTTTTCTTCTCAACCTCTCTAGTTATATAATATTGTTTTTGGTCTTCTCAAAAGACCAACCCTAGTTCCCTAAGAGGAATCTCAAAAGAGGCACGTCAAAGAAGATGTAATCTCTTCTACGGATTCTTTCAGGTTTATTTTTCTTCAAAATATTATTCTTTAGTAGTTTCATTATAAATTAAAAACATCATTATCGTTAATATACTGATATGTTATTATAAATATGAAACAACCCTATTTCACCTTATATCCATCCTACGGAAAATGAAATCACTGTGTGTGTGTACGTACGGAATACCGTCTCCACGCTGTGGTGTAATCTGTTTTTCCTCCATCACCTTACTTGGATGGGTATAATGGTGTAAAGAATAAATATATATGGTTATTATAACATAATAATGATTCTGAGATATTAAATCATACACTCCAATTCCATTCAATAATTATGGGAACGATATCATTGTTCGTGCGTACGTACGGATTACCATCTCCACGACGCGATGAGATTCATTCTCCATGTTAACCATTCGAGAATGATTATAAAGTATATATAATGAATAATAATGAAATATATGACTTAATTAAGCTACTGTATTTCTGTGTGTATATATATATGTCATCTACTTACTTCCATTCAAGTCAATTAGGAAAGGAAAACAACATTCATGTATATGTACGACCTACCGTCTCCATGAACGGTGTATTTCATTTCATTCATCTTTATATTATATATATATATATATGGAATATATATGATATATAAATCATGATTAAAATTCTGGAAGTAAGTAAATTATGATATAAGTAATAATAATATCAAGAACAATAAGTCCAAACCTGTACGATAAATAAAACAATTTTATCCAAAACACTGCTTTAACATGGAATTTACAAATGAACGGGTAATATAAAGTCATAAGTGAACCATATATGATATCATAACAATTAATATGATTCTTTAATAAGTCAATGACATTATTTAAATCATTATACAAGAGGTTTGGATATATACGAAGCATATCGGACCTAAAGTAAGGGATAACTTTTCCAATCTTGTTTTTATCTGAGATTGTTTATTCGTAAGTATTTACTGGGGTCATATTTATCATTCATGTACCTATTTTCTAAAAATGGTTTCATGTTTTTTTAAATTACTTTTAACCATTTTTTTACTTTTACCGCGTGTTATGGAAGGAATTGTTCTTTTGTTTACATTACAAGGAACCTTTTGACTTTTCTGACAAAAGTACGAGGAGAATGTTTTTTTAACTTATTTAGCATGAATAGATTTTTACAGTTTCATAAAACCATATTCTCAAGAGTCATAATCTAAAATATTTCATGATTATTTTCAACAAAATCATTTTCTTTTTAAGTTTCATGGCATTTTGTGAAAAAAATGATTTTCGAAGAAGAAAGGATATTTTCCTCAAGAATTCATTTCAAGTGTTTTGTCAAAACTATTTTCCATATAAGATGACATTATTTAATATGATTATGTTTCAAGTATAATGTCTCTATTATTTACATGGTTTCATTATTATTATGATGAAATGATATCCATTTGTTTTATATGGATTATGTTATGATGGGATGATGTTTATGAAACCCATTTTATTCTTTGGGTTATGATGAATGATTTATGTTTATGTTGTGGCACACGTAAAAATGATTTCATTATGAGATTTTTGGGACCTATATATCCCTACAATTAATTGGGTAATGATTTATAACTCATGAGATAGACATGGTTGTAATGGTAAGTTAATCTGGTTCAGTGATACAAGACTGGAACAAGGAGTGAACTCGATTTAGAAAGGGAATTTGCCCACTAAGATGGTCTTGGAAGCAATGCTTTGGCTACTATGGAAATAATATCATGTGAATAATGGTTTTACAAAATTAAATGTTTTATTCCCATGCTATTTTATCATGATTGATGTTCCTTTATGATCTATACCTTACGTACTACCATGATTTATTTCACAGCTCAAGATTTTGAGGTTTAAACTTTATGTTCATGTTTTGAAGTTAAAATGTGTATGGTTTGTTTTATTTTCTCCATGCTTAAACATACTAAGAATTTGAGCTCACCCTTTATATGTTTTCTTTTCCCCAGGATATAATTATAGGTTTTAGGTAAGAAAACAAAATGGGAAGATCTTTATAGGAGTTGTTGAAGATCATTCACTATGATTTTGAGATTATGTTCCGAGTTTCCAAAGACATTAAACTATTACGATATTGGAGTGTTGGTTTTTGTTATGTTTTATATATTCCGAAAATGTAATGTAATGTCCATGTACGTCAAGATTTGGGTCTCTACTGTTGGTATCAGAGGCAAAGGAGGTAGGAATGTATTCGATCCTTGGAAACTATCACATGTGAGCGTTGGACGAAGCACGACTCTCCGCCCATGGGCTTCATGAGGAAATGGCTGCCATTGGGGATGGTGGTGTGTCCCGCCCAGGGGGTGTAGCCGCCCATGGAATGCCCTGATAGGTATCAATTATAGTCCACTGGATGTAATTCCAGACCACTGCAGATATACCCTCTCTTGAGATTATGTGACCCAAAAATGAAACTTTATCAATCCAAAATTCTCACATAGTAATTTTGGCATAAATATTATCCTCTCTCAGTGTATTTATTACAATTCTCAAGTGATCTTAATGTTCCTCCTTGCTATTTGAATAGAGAATAATATCTTCTATAATTACTAACAAAAATTGATCAAGATAGACTCTAAATACTATACTCAATAAATCCATGATGATAGTGGTGGAATTAGTAAGACCAAAAGTCATCACTATAAGTTCATAGTTTCCATACTGTATATGGAATGTCATCTTTGGTATATCCTCTTTTTGACCCTTAATTAATGATATCCAGAACTAAGATCAATCATGGAAAAGCATTGATCTCCTTGTAGTTGGTCAAATTAGTCATCAATGTGTGGAATATGATATTTTTTCTTGATAGTGATCTTGTTAAGTTATCTATAATCAATATTGAGTCTCATTGATCCATCTTTCTTCTTAAAAAATAGAATAGGTGCTCTCTAAGGTGAGACACAAGGGAATATGAATCCTTTATCAAGATTCTCTTGGAGTTTCTTCTTAAATTCCAGAAACTCAATTAGGTCCATTATATAAGGTGCATTTTAAATAGGTATAGAACACTGTATGAGATCAATTGAAAACTAAACTTCACGATTTGGTGGAAGACTAAGAGATTCCTACATAAATACATCATCAAATTCTCGTATAGTGGGTGTATTCTTAATCATGAATTTCTACCCAACCATTTGAGATAAATAACCTTCATTTATTAGAATCAAGACTGATAAGATGTAAGAAATTTATACTAGAAGGTTATATTCATCCTTGCATCCATAGATGATCATAGATTGATCTGGAATATGAAATGTGACTTCCCTTCCTTTATAATTGATATGAGCCCCATATAGAGAAATCCAATCCATGACAAGAATCATATAAAATTCCACTATATGAAGGATCATAAGATTTGTAGTAAGAACTTTCCAACAAACTTCAATCAGAGAAGAATTATAATCTTTTGGTGTGGTCGTTGTGCCATTTAGGTGTTATTGCAGCTAACTCAACATCTAATTTTTGAGGTAATACAATTATACCATTATAAAATTATACATAATAAAAAGAGAGGGTGGATCCAAAATCAAATAAAACATTTTCTACATTAAAGTTGATGGTAAGTTTACCTTTCACCACTTCATTATCATACTCCACATCGTCGATAATGATTGCATGTGAATTTACTTTGTCTTTGGATTTAAAAGTTTTTTGAAATCAATCATCATCAATAACCCTTGGATTAGGGAATTGATTGGAATAATTCCCCATTTCCATGCACTTATAACATTTAAGTTTAGGTGGTGAATTCTGTGTAGCCTTTTCTTTGTTAACATCATTAGATCTCTTTTCCCATCACTTTAGCATTCAATTTCCCGATGACCTTATATTTCAAAGTTAAAACATTGATTATTCCCTTTAAGACAATTAACTCCATGTTTCATTCCACACATTGATCATAAGGTAAAACTCATCTTATTTTTAGTTTGGTCTTTATATTTTCCATTTAATTCCATTTTCCTCTTCTTATCAAACCCATATGACTAGTGGGTTACTCCAATATCCATCTCAAACTTGAGAGCACATCAAAAACTTTCCTCGTAGATATTAAAGTCTCTTATGGAAAATGACCTTTATAAAAAATTTTTAAGCCAATAAATAATCGCTCAATCTTACTCTTAGGTAAAATAATAATTCTAGAAGCATACCCAGAAAGTCTTGTTAAAGTTTATTCAAGGGTACCAAAAGATTCATCATCATTTTCCTTAAGTTCGAGGAACTCATTCTCTCTATTTTTTTGAAGAATATGAGAAAATTATTTACTTAAAAATCAGTTCTTGAACTCATCCCATACCATGGACTCAATTTCAATGAGAAACTGTGATCATTTTGAATTTTCTTTTTGAATTTTGGAGCCTGATTGGCATTTTGTGGCCTGGAAAATGTTTTTGATTTTGAAATTTTTGGTTTGTTGTTTGGATGAGTTGGATTCTATCATCTGGAGTTATTATGATTTTCTGGTTCTCACTAAACCAAAAAGTGATTTATTTAGAAAAAATGGATTTTGAGTCATTAGGATTCAACAGAATATTGCTCCCTCCGTGGCTCATTTGGAAGTCTGTAATGATTCATAGATTGATAATGTTTTTTGATCACGGATACACGATTTTTAATTCTATCTCCTCTTACATTTGGTTGCTCAGGGGGACAATCATTTCATTTCCCATCTCATTTAGCATTAATACAGTTCCTTTGGGTTGCAAACATTGATTAAAACCAAGATGCATAGTGTGAGCAATACTATTTATAATAGGAAAACCACATAATCATGAATAAAATTTCAATTTAGGAAATGTTTTGTTTTATCCTAGTTTATTTATGGTCATTTCAAGAACACTGGGATTTTATCCTACAATTAGACATATTCTTTGGGTTATTACTAAGGATTTCTCATCCTAGTTTCAAAAGGTTAACTATACCTTTACTCTAATACCAACTCTAGAGACCCATACATTACATACACTTATATTACATTAGAATTAAATTATATTCATTAAACATAAAACAAAACAATTAGAAGTCCATATATTTATAGTGTCTTTTGAAACTGGGAAACATAAACAATTGGTTTATAAAACATTGACATTGTCTCCTATTTATTACATCATTAGTATAATATTTTTTGGAATATCATAATTAATACCATTATTCATGACTTGAGGAATTAAACATATGAAAGTGTGTGATCAAATGCTTAGTAATGGTAATCAAAGTATATATCAGTCATATCATAGTCATAAGTACATAACATTTAAAAAATATTATCCTGCATATAAAAGATCGTAATATCATGTCATGGGACAAATCATAAAAGTGAAATGTAATCCCAATAGTCATAACACAAGACATGATGTTTTGTGGAATAAAAATATAAGAATAGAAAATAATTTTATATTAGTTAAGGCTCATTTCCAAGAACATCATAGTAGACACATTCCATTACTGAACCGAGTTCTCTCCTAATTCAAGCCCTACATTACTAAACCAGATTTACTTGTCATTCCAGTCATGTCTATCTCATAAGATATGAATCTTTAACCAATTCATTGGAGGGAGATATAGGTCCCACCCATATCATAATGAAACCATTTTTACATGTTCCAAAAAAACATAAAAACATTCACTATAGCATAACCAATGAAATAAAAAGGGTTTCTCAAACATCATTCCATGATAACATAATCCATAAATGAATTTCATAAAAATAACTCCATTATTTATAAAATAAAATAAAATTAATAATAGTGATTAAAACATAAACCTATGTAATCTTAGATGGAATATAATTTTGATAAAACACTTGAGCTTCATTCCTATGGAAAATATCCTTTCTCCTTTAAAAACGTTTTCCTTCCTCAAAATACCATACCATTTTCAAAGAATTTTTTTTATCTAAAACAACCTTGTAATCATGTCGGTGGATATTCAAGGAAATAATTAATTATAAAATTGTAAAAATCCATTCATGTCATACAAGTGCAGAAAACATTTTTCTCATACTTTTTCCGAAAAACTCAAAGAGTACCTCTTACCAAAAATGAAAAAAGATTCCATTCATACCGTTTGTTAAAAATTTACCAACATGTAAAATTAAATTTAAAAATTATTGAATGATATAAAGAATATTTTTAAATAAATATTTTGGAAACATGGACGTGGATGATACATAACCCATAGTAAATACCGACGAATAAATAATCTCGGATAAAAATAGATTTGAAAAGTTATACCTTACCTTAGGTCTGATATGTTTCATACGTATCTGATAATCCTATATAATGATTGAAATATTGTTAATTATTTATTCCAAAATCATAATAATTTTTATGATAACATTTATGATCATATTTACATCCATTTTTTAGTAAAATTTCATTATTACTCGTTATTCATGAAATAACTGCTTTATGTTCTTATGCATGTTTTTTCAGATAAGTTATAATTCCTATTTTTATGTTATAATTATATCATTTAAATAATGGTAGTATTATAATAAATATCATATTTATTCATTAATTTCATTTATATAATCATTCATTAATTAATATTATGTAGAACGAATCACATCGCACTGTGAATATGGTAAGTCGTACGTACGCAAGAGTGACGATATCGTTCCCATAATTGTTGAATGGTATTGAAGTGGATGGTGTATAAAATCTCCAAATTTTTTTCATTTGATAATAATAATAATATATATTTATTATTTACACCATTATATCCATCCATGTATGGTGGTGGTGAAAAAAAGATTACACCACGGTGTGGAGAAGAGAATTCATTTGTATGTACGTGTGGTGATTTTATTTTTTATAGGATGGATAGAAGGTGAAATAGGGTTGTTTAATATTTATAATAACATATAATTATATTATTTATATTTATGATAGTATTTTATAATGAAAAAACTAATGAATAGGAATTATAAGAGGAATGAAATTTGAAATAATCAGTAGAAGAGATTACCTCTTCCTCGGCGTGCCTCCTTTAAATTTCCTCATAGGGAACTAGATTTGGTCTTTGAAGAAGAAACAAACCTCTAAAATAAAAATAGGGATGTTTAGAAGGAAATTTTTCTGGGGGATGAGGAGCTTTAAGGCACGAAATTAATTGAACTGGTGAGGGAGGAGGTTGTCTTTTATAATTGATGTGAGGGGCAGTATTGGAAACCTCAAAAATATTAATTTATAATTAAATCAAACCCCACATAAAATCTTACAAAATGTACCAATTTCTAATATGAGATGAGATATGGTTTTAATCTCATAAACAAAAAATTTTATACAATGTTTATGTCAATTTATGAATTATCATTTTAATTAGAACTTTGTTATTCTATTTAATTTTAATTTCGATAATAACACTCTACATATTTAATAGTTATAAATATTTACTAATATAGTGTTAATTGACCATAATTTGATATTTAATGACATTTTAGACCTTATACATATCAATTTTTTATTTTTAAATATTTTATTATTTTTAAATAATTTAATAAAATGATATTTTTATAAAATGTTAATAGTGTCAATTATATCACTATTCATTTATTTGATTTGAAATAAAATTAAATCCGAAGATAAATTAAAAAATTTATTTAATACACTCCTAAAATGTCATAGTCACATATAAAATTAGTGGATCTCTTTAATTAGTTCATATGATATTTTTTTTTAATATTTTCAAAACCATTTATTTGATATTTCTATTAATAAAATATTTTCTACATCATCATTGGGTCATCATTAATGGTAATTATTTAATATATAAATAATATAAATAAATTTATAATAAGTAGGTAATTTTTTTTAATATTTCCATAGACTATATATAGTCGGTATTATCACCTATTTATTCATATATTAAAATTAATATACTAATATAAATAGATATTTTGACATTTTTTCACATTCATTAGCTTTTATTACATTCATGTCATGTTCAAAGGTAAGTGGTAATAAAGTGATTCAAGTTCGAAAACTAGATGATAAGGTTTGAATTTTGTCATCTAATAAGATTTTTACAGGTGTTAAGGTAATTTTAAAATATTATTTTTACCCATAATTACTTGATTTTCCTTTAACCATGGTAATAAAAATAATTACCGGAGTTACTATTCATAATGCGCAGAAAAATAATTATACTATTACCATAATTTTGACCTACTGATTCCAAATATGGAATCCATTTTTAAAATTTCAAAATACATAAATTTTAGTAATTAGTTTAAAATCAATATTCTTGTCGGAATGAGAGAACAAGTCTTTTAAAAGTTATATCTTTGCAAAATATTAAAATGTTTTCACATATAAATTCAATGTAAAAATAATTACATCGAATTTAATTATATTAAATGGTAAAAATATATTTTATTTATAAATTAAAACAATTTAATATTATAATTTAATCATATAAATTATCTTGATGAAAATTTTTTTAATTAAAATTTAACGTATTTTTACAATTCATCAAAACATGAAAGTTATCAGGAAAATAGCAGAAATTTATCAAAAGTGAATTTTTATATCCCACTTCAAAATAACATGTTTATGTTGTTAAATAAAAATTACTAATGTTTCAAAATATTAATTTAAAATGGGTTCTCAATTAGATAGTGTAAAATTAACATTTTAAAAAATAGGTTTTATAAATCAAATATAGTTTTATTCAAAAAATATGTCTAAAATATCCATTAGATGAATATAAAAAGTATTTTATTTAATAAATAACACATATATATCTCATTAATTTCATTACTAAAAGTAACTCACTCAAAATAAAAATATCTAATTGATTTTTTTTTCATAAATAATTGATGGCCAATGAATTCATAATTCCCTTCCATAAGTAATTTATAATTATTCCCAAAATCCTAATGGCTAGGCTATAATGGTAATTTTATAATAAGGTAATATCGCAGTTTGTTTAAACTCACGATTGCATGCAAAGGAAGATACTTAAGAATAAAAATTATTTAAATAAAATATTTCATAAAAAAAATTCGGGTGTTACAGAAGTATCCTCTATTTTCAGTACAAAGTTGATGAGTTTTGAGGGATAAATTCATTTTATGGGGGGTATAATGTAAGACCTGGAGATTTTATGAAATACTTTTTCATATAAATTTAATTTCTCGATATCTTGTATTACACACAACACCAAGCTTTAACAAAAATGACATACTATTAAAATATTATCATTTAATATAATAGTTATCAACTAGACAATGGAATAGTAGGAATGAATAAAATTATCCAAACTATTAAATAAAATGGGTTATAATTGTATATAAAATTAATTATTTTCTTACTGAATAATTATAAATGGAATTAAAAACTATTTGAAAAAATGGAAACCTTTTTATGAAAAACTATCTTTAGGGAAAAATGTGTTTTACCTAAATAATATATAGCAATATTAGTTAATTAATCTAGTAAAATTTATATATTTTATATTCAATCAAATGTTCAACAATCATCTTATGTGTTTAATGGAAAAGAGATAAGAATAAATCCAATTTTATTCTTAAAAACTGTATTTATAAAAAAACAAATTTTCATTCCTTTTAAAAATTTATTTTTCAAATTAAATTTTCCACTTATGGAAACATTATTTGATAAAATAAACATCATTTATTAAATTATAATTTCAAAATTCTCATGGAGTTATATTTAGGAAACTTTTAGAAAAGATAAATGTTTTGTTGAATAGTAAATAATATTGGTTTTTATTAAGAAGTTTCATTTCATTTACAAAACATAAAAACTAAAAAATATATTATAATATGGATTTAAAAGTAAAAATAGATCAATTATAAATATATTAATATAAATTATCCCATTTTAATTATTTTTATATTGAATGTGGAAATAAAACCATTTCAATCTTTTGAAACTTCTCTCTTTGGAAAACCGTTTTTTCATCACGTATGTGGGATAATTCTAAATCAAAAATTTCCAATTATATAAATTTAACTTGAAACTTTTATTACATATTTATAATTATAATAATTTATATATCATAATATTTTTATATTAAAAATTCACCATTATTAATAGTAGAATCAGTAAAAATTAAATACCTCGGCTAAGCATAAAACAAGATTACAAGAGGGTTATACTAAAATAATGCAGGGTAAAATGATATAGATACTTGTACAACACACATTTTATGACCATATTGTGAAATAATCACCTATAAAGCTCTAAAATGTAATATTTTATTTTATTTTTGAATGTTAAAAATGGGATACCACCTTTGTCTTTTAAAAAATTACAAGCATGCACGAACCTCACCGAAAAAGGGGCACCCACGTTCCTCTACACTTAACACTTAAAAAACCAATTAATTAACACAAAAATAACAAATTAAACTATTTCAATACATCCCCAGATTTTATAGGTCTTTTTGATGTCATAAAACAAATCAAGGAAGGATTTAAGTTAAACCTAAAGAGATTTTACAAAGAAGAGATAAGGTTTTAAACTACACGTTTTTATTTTACATATTCTTATAACTCCTTTAAATCACCATAAATTATGATTATATAATAAAAATAGTATATGGAATATAATAATATGTCATTTTATTAGTTTAATAACTTATTTCTTTCTCCTCTTACATAAAATGGGATATGAAATCAACATTATTGTGTACGGTGAACTACCTCCTTATGAACCGATGTTATTCATTTTCTATCACCACCACTCACGACTATATAAAATGATGGATTTAATATATATATATATATATATATTATTTATGTAATTATAAAATCACATATAAAAACTTAATTTTCATTCCCTAGGAATATGATAACATCGTTGCTGTGTACAGTAGACCATCGTCCCATGAAGCGATGTTATTCGTTCTTCGCACACACATTACATGGAAGGTAATAAGTAAATATTTAAATAAAAATATATCATATATCTTAAATAATTTTTTTTAATTTCAATTTATTATTTAAATATATATCTTTTAATCCATTGAGAAAATGGAAATAATGTTCACGCATATGTACAACTTATCGTCTCCATAAATAGTATATTTCATTTCCTGTCACTAACTTTTATATATTACTCTAAATACATATATATGGAATATATATGATATAATTATAAGGATTAAAATTTTTCATATTATATAACCATGATCAAATTCAAAGGACTAGAAATTCCAAATCAAAATATACATGAAAAAAATCAGTTGTTACTTAAAACATTACTCTAAATTGGAATTGTTAATAAATGGGTAATAAAAGGTCATAAGTAAATACTATATAGTATTATATATATTTATATAATTATGGTTCAAAAATATAATTATAATAATATATATTTATTATATTGGAGGTTAAAATGTGTATAAAAGAATTCAAGACATAAGGCATGGGAGTTCCAACTCACTTTTATTTTCTATGAGACACATTCCATATTCAACATGTGTTTATTTTATATGACATATATAATGAACATAAATTTATTTTATGATGATTATGATAAGAATTATTTTTATCTACATTTATATTTTTGGAACTCACTTTCATCGGGTTTATATTCTAAATGTTACCAAAGTGTAAAGGTATTTTTTGTTGTCTCAAATTGTTATCTTTGGAAATAAGTTATATTATGCACCTATATTTTTGTATGAGGTGTTTATACTTCCCATTTGACATGGTATAGCATGAATCTCATTATTTTTATGATTATAAAAGTTTCATTTTATTTTATTCATTAGAAGGGAGTATAATTCAAAACATATGAAAATAGTAAAGGATTGATGATACTATCTCATTGTTTATATAGATTTTTTAGGATTTTGTTTTAGATGATGTAATTTTATGATACAGTTTTCAAAAAATTCATGAATTTTATTCTCCTATGTTTATTCCATGATAATGAATTTTTTCCTTTTATTTTAATCTCTTTATGTACTAAATATTTTAAAATAATATTTTTAAGAAAAATCAACATTATTTCTCTCTTTGGTCAAATATCTTTTTTCATACATATAAATGTTGTCTAAAAATATTTTAAAAAACGTTTTAAAATTATCCAAAGGATTTATTATTGAATGTTTTATCCATTTTGATCTTTTTACTATGTTTTTTAAAAGTAATCATCTTGTCATTTTCAAAAATAAGTCCCATTTTTCTGTTACCAAAAATGTGAATGGAATATTTTTTAATAAAGTTTATTTTCCTAAAAAAAATTTAAATGTAATTTAAATCTTCTTTTATATATGTTTCCAAGGATATTTTCAAAGAAAAATATTCTATAAATGGTTTATAAATTTTTAGTTTTCAAAAGTGATCTTCTTAGTTGAGAGGATATTTTTCTCGTAAAATGTTTCGTGTGATCTTTCAAAATAAATTTCCATAAAAGATGACATCCTTTGATGTTACATATTATTTACTAGGTATATGATCAGAGGATACCATTGTTATTATTTCTTAGGGTGGTTTATCATTATGATGAAAAGATGGTTATGAAACCCTTTTCTCTTCCACCAGTTATATCATGATAAACTTTTTATGAAACCCACTAATTTCTTCATTGGTTATGCTGTAATTAAATGATGAAATGATTATGAATATTATTTTTTTCCAATGTTATTTAATTAAAAAATTATTAGGAAACCTATTCCATTTCATGGTTTTTGATACAATGAATGTTTTATTTTCTAGTGTATGTATTATTTTAATTATTTTATGGTTGGGACCAATCACTCCCTCAAATTCATTTGGTAAATATTGATATCTCATGATATAAATAGTATTTGAATCGGAGGTGAGCCTAGTTATGTAAGGTACTTTGTCCTATATGATAGTCTTGGAGTGAACCTTGACTACTATGATTTCTTAGGGAGTCAACCCATTAAAATATGATATTTTTGTTATTGATAATTGAATAATAATAAAATTATTTTATATTATCTTGTGTATTCCACAAATCTATGTCTTATTCTATGTTTATGTTTTCATGGATCAAGTTCTTTGGTTCCTTTGCGATTAATGTCTTATGAACTACCATGATTTATGTCGTGTCTAATTTTTATGATTTATGATATGAATTTTATAGTTTTTATATTTTATTATTATATTATCATACGCTTATGATAATTTTATATTGATATCTCCATTATTTACCCTTACTGAGCATCTTAGATCACCCTTTCTTATGTTTCCATTCCCTATGTTATGAAGATAATTTTATGGAGGGTATGTCTATGAAGATTACTAAATAGGAAGATATTTATGGGATATAATGAATATTGTTTATGAAATAATAAGATAACGTATCTAGTATCAAAACAACCTAAACCTATATAATCTAAGGGCATGTATTTTTTGAATGTATTGAATATTCATTTAAAAAGATGTAATATTTTTCTTTTATAAATTTAGGTCTCTACACCCACCCTATCATCCAACCCAAAGGTTCCATCATAATAACCCTAGGTGATAAATATATTTACTTACATTAGAATGTTGGAGTGTGTTTAAAACAAATAATATTCCCATATATATTAAATCTTTATCAGTGAAAAATATTAAAACTAGTGTGAAATAATTTAAAAATTGATCGATTGAACATGAATTCTAATTTAATACACTATAGTGATGGTCTTATTGATTTTATTTTATACCTAAGTATCCAAATTATATACTCATTCAGTGTACCATATGAAGTTATGTTCCTTATCCAGGATAGAGGAAATTATTGAGAGAAATTAGTTACGATGATTCGTTAACTAATGAAATAATAGACATATATTGTTTTTTTCATGAATTCCCAAAATAAAAACTCTATGATTATGATGTCCCTAACTCTGCACCAACATTTACATGTAGTTCATACCATTGTATGATTGTACCTTAATAATAAAATTATTCAGATCTTGGAAATGAATTATTATATTTGGAAAAAAATGTCGAGGTCACCACTATTATGATAAATAAGAAGGGATCAAGAGTCCCCCATGCTACATCAAACCACATTAAAAGTATTTCTCCCTAGAATCATAATTATTACATTCCATTTTTAGATGAATATGATAAGGATCTACCCTTCGTATAATCAACTACCTTGGATATACCTAGGAGCTACCTAGGAGGGATTATTCTTACCAAATCCCTCACTATTGTACTATCCCAATTTACCCTAGAGGTGTATTCGAATATCTAACCCCAATTATCTAGATACGATAACCCAGAATAAGGGAATACTAAGTAAAAAAAATAAAAAAATATTAGAAGTAGTACCATTATTTTTTCAACACCAACATCTTAAATACCTATTATGTATCTCAATTATGCACTGAATGAAATTCAAGTTAACTATCAACAATATTCCTTAGATCTCATCATGGTAAGAAATGATACATTTTTTCTTTTCTCATTCATTGATAAGGGAAGGAAAGAACTATTGAGAATATCATCTCCAAATTAACTTATATATAAACTTTAGAGGTCCTCCCCAGAAAACTCAACATAGAGGTACTTCCAGAAAAAAGATGGATAATAACCTTGGAGGCCCCACCTGTGGTAATTATCAATAAATTGAAAGAAATAATGTATTTACTGTGACCAAACAAAAACATATAACTCTAAATATCCTCTATAAATTACTTATTATATAGTTCCTCATTAAAAAAATATATGGAATAACTATAGAGTCCTCCCATGGAGAAGTACCATCCAAGAATCATGGAGGTAATCCCCAATGGATCCTATTTTAGAGGTACTCATTATGATAGAACATTTATATAAAAAGTAATTCCTCCCCTAAATGATGAATTAGTGAGAAGAAACTTCATAGGTACTACCTTGGGTATTTGTCATGAAATACCTCCCAATTATAGAAAATCTAGTAGGAATGGAGGTCTTCACCCAAATGCTAATCAAGAAACCTTTAACCATGGAATTCATCCCCAAGATATAAATTATGAAAATAATAACCAAAATGGTCCTCTCTATAGTTACTAATAAGCTAAAAACAATGGAGGCCCTCCCCATGGTGATCAAGTTGTCAATAACTACAAAGGTACTACCCGTAGTGATTAAGAACCAAAGGTTCCCTCTTATCCAGAGAAACTTGTTATACCAAATCTAGTTACACTAGATAGTCCACCATTAACTTATAGTGTTTCATCTCAGCTAATTATTGTGTTGATGAAATGATCATCATTAGTGACTCTATTAGATCATGTAATCCTAAATGAAATTTTAAAATGTCAAAATTATTCTTCTTCATTTGATAAAGAAGTGGGAAAGAGACAAGTATTGTATGAAATAATTGATGAACCATACATCAAGGATGAAGAAGGTTTCAATACCATGTATAAGTACTTGGATAAATTTGTAATAAAAATTATGATTTGGACCATAATTACCTCTCAATATGTTATCCATGAGATTTTTCAAAAATAATGGATACCTCATCTTTGAATTTGACCATGTCAATGTCATCCATCTATCATTTATGGGTTATGATTATAATTTGAAGGAATTATATGAAAACTGACACTAATTTGATCTAGAGTCTCTCTTGATATCCTAAAACCCTAAATCTAGAAAATGATTTGAGAACCTCAAATAATCCTTATTGAATATCCTATACATACTTCCCGAAATAATCCATTAACCTTATATTCATTTTCACACCAGAGGTTGGGGTGAATATAGATCATTGAATTTTACTTTACTCACAGGTCAATAAGATCTATTCCATAAGGAAACTTATCAATAGCTCAAATGGTTTGGATCCAATATTTTAAAATGTCATTTGTTCAATCCAATAAAATCACACTATTCTGAGATCACATAATATTTTTACATGATGAGAGTGAGTGATCTATATTATTTTCATCCAGGGTTCTAGAAATGTGAAGCATATAATAATAGTGAGACAAATGAACTCTAAGAAAATAGAACAAAATCTAGAATCATCTAATGCTTCTTTGGAATAGCTATAAAATATTCTATATCTAGAACATGCTAGAGTAAGAGTTAAAATTGTGAAAAAGGATGTGTAAAACGTTACAACCACACATGGTAAATCATATACCATAAGTATAGGAGAATTTTTGTCCCCACCCTTAGTACCATAAATTATATAAATATAAGTGAAATAAAATTACATCAATACATAAGGGAATTTATCACAAAATGTTATAGGTATTTTTACCACCACCATAATAAATATCAACTTTCTCATGGTTAGGGTAAATATATTGGTAAGACCCCTTATAACCTACCTCATTGACTATATATGATTAAAACTCCCCAATAAAGTCACAATTAGTGTATGTCATGGGATATTCACATAGAATCATTATTCTTGAGAAACCATCCACCCCAACAAAGTGGGAGAATCATAAGGAGAAATAAAATCCTCATCAAGGTAAAAATCCTAAAGGAAATTCCGTAAAAGTAAGAACAATGTAATATTTTAACGTTATCATAAATGATTATTTATAGGTCTATGAAGATCTATACTTATTACATATGGAAATGGACTTGGTCCCCACAAATGGATTTGAATTGATAAACGTCATCAATGTTGACCCCATAAATATTGTATATCATGATGTAAATGATAAAGAATATGAAAATGATGATACATATATTAAAATTTTCATTTTTATAGAAATGTGAATGAAGGTTTTACACACATGAAATAAAATATTAGTCTATGATATAGTTTCCCCTCTCAATATTCATCTTTTACCTACTCAACATGATACTACTATTGAAAAGGGAAAAGGTGGGACAATTCCACAACTCACCCAACCCCTGAGGAAGCAGTGGTCCTCTATCTATTTAATAATGTTTATTAATATTATTCTAAAATAATGAAGTTTAAGTAGTTCACCGTTGAGTTACTCAGAGAAAACATTTTCACTAAATTCATTTCTCAGGTTGAACTCGTCATTCCCCCTATAGATGAACCTCTAAAATAAAATTCTATTGTTAGACCCAAAAAATATAGTCAATCCACCTCTTTAAATTAATATCACACTACCTAATATTTCTTATTGTGTAATATTTTGATTATAAAATCTTTCCACCACTAGAGAAAAATAATCCACCATTCTAGTAAATCCATTCAAGTCTAACTCATGTGAGTCACCAACCACTAGTTTAGATGAATAGAAAACATCATGATAAGATAGATATTCAAACTCAGGCTTTGACTCAAATGTTAATATCCCATGATGTATTGTATGCTCTTACTATTAATCCTAAGAAGTACTTAATTTTTCATTGTGTTTAAGGGAGCTTAAAGTGTTAGTAGGGCAGATATGATTTGGTGTTTTGGATTTGTTTGTTAATACATAAATTTAATTCAAAGTGAAACTAGATGATAAAATTTGAGATTTTCATAGTGTTTATATAACATAAATATATTGTATAATGAATGTATATTTATATAAGAAAAATAGCTTCCACACCATAATTTTGATTATGCACCATAAAAGTTGATTAAAGAAGGATTCCGAAGACATAGGCATGATATAGACACTAAAAAGAGAAGGTAACAAGTGGAGGACCACACTGTAGTGTAAGTATGCACACAATAATATTAGTGATCATTATATAGTGTATATGTTCTCATTTAAATGTATTATGGGTCAAATGTTATTGGAACTTGAAAATATGGTACCTCTATGCTGTATTGAAGATCCAATCCATAGACATGAAATGGTCAGAATTTAGAAGTTCTAGAAATATTGTAACCTCTACGGAACAAATATTTTCCCCCACCATAGTTACGAGAATGAATAAATGACTTATATTACATGGGAAGAGCACACCATAGAGAGGATTTAGTATGATATCAGTGGTTCTAGATAATTCATGACCTCGACACCGTATATCCTCCTCCACACCAAAGTTAAGAGAATTAATGGTGGATTACGCTGTATTGATAAGACCACACCAGAAAGATGGTTCGACTCGATTTTAGTGGTATTCGATATTATTTGACCTCTACACCATAGAACCTTCACTACACCATATCCTTGTGTGGTAGTTATGAGAAAACCCAAAACAACTAATAGGCTATGCCGTAATAAACATGAACACACTGTAGAAGTGGAATCTTGGAAGCTTTGAAGTAGATTCATAACCTAGAATCATTTGAAGATTTTTTTTTCTCTCGGTCTATAATAACTACCAATTAAAATTAGATAATTAGGATCTTTGGGAGCTAAGATACAAATGATGATCTTTAAAATTGAATTTGATGGTCAGAATTTGAAATTGAAATCCAAATTAAAACAAGAGGAAAATTTATACTCTTATGAAAGAATGGTAAGATAGAAAATATTTAAATAATAAATAAGAAATAATTAAATAGAAGTGTTTGTGTGTATTGGAAGAGTGTCAATATATTATACTTGTGTTTCTACATGTTTAACTAGAATAAGTGAAGCACTAAATCAAAAATTAAAGGTTTTATTAATAGGATTTATTCTTGTTGATATCAATTTCAATATCAATATTTATGTTTTGGATGCACTATAAAAATATGGGGACTTTATGTAATATTAATTCAATGATAAACCTAGAACATTGTACCTATAGGTTAAAACTAGTGGTTTGTATGGTCTGAGTGGAATCATGAACATGCGAGGGACTATCCTTTTATTTTCAAGAGGATGGATCTATACATCTACTATTTACTTATTTTATGTGTGTATAATAGTGATCAAGAATCACATACACCATTGATGATGGAGTTTTCACCAAGAAAACACAATAGAATTAGAATCAATAATTCAACCCCCTCTCAGTGATTCCACAATGATCCCGGGGCTATCTTTTCAAGTGGCACTAGATGTAGGTTTCCCTAATAGATGAAGTTTGTTTTGAAGTTTGAGAATAAGTCCCTCTTTATTAAATGTAGATATTTTTATATTTCAAGTGTTTGTTAGGGAAAATCACTATTTAGTGAAAAAAGTGGGTTCCCATATTAAATAGAAAAATCACCATATCTATATGTACATGATGCATCATTATCTTTTTTCAGTAAGTTTTTATGTTTTTAAGGCTACAAATAATGGGTTTCCACCACATTCTGAGAATTGTCCTTTAACAAAATTGATAAATTTAATATTAAGAATAATGGTTATCTCAATAATGATGGACTATTATCATTGTCTAAGAATGAATTTCTAAAAGTGATTGGTATTATAAAAACTAAAGGAATCTGAGATAATGTTTTAATTATCTATCAAGGTAATAATAATTAGAAGTATACTATATAAGATATTATGAGATTGAAATGTGATGAAATAAAAATACAAGAAGTTGAAACTATATCTGACTTCTTCATAATATTAAATGATATTATGATTAAAATAATATGTTATAGTGATAAATTGGATGATTCTATAGTCATTGAGAATATACATTGTATCTTAGAAGAAATTTCTGACACTAAAGTCATTACTATTGAATATAGGGATCTATAATCACTTCCTCCAGATGATTTTTATACCATTCTACTTACCTATGACATGATGACAGATTTTTTTCCCATGAATAATTATAAGGCTGAAAAAGAAATCACGTTTAAGTATTTTAAGATAAAATAGAATAAGAAGAAGTTTGATGAATAAGATGTCGATTATTCTAATAAAAATTCGGATTTGAGATAGAATTTTGATAATATGTTTTATATAATATATAGAAATGTTAGAAGAGGAAAGGTAAGTTTTAAATGTAAACATCCACAAAAATGGTTTGTCTATAGAGTAGTAATAAATGTTTCTCAAAAAATTTCCTATGATAATATATGATGGAGTTAGTGATGAAGAATAAAAAGTACCAAGGAGAGTTTTTATAAATATATCTATAAATTTTGAAAAAAATTGTTTATTCTAAAGGTATGAATATAATTATCAAATTTTAAAAGGTAAATTTCTTATTTAAATGAGAATGTTGTGGTAGAAGTGATGGGGATGATGCAATGGAGATGTCAATATATGATGATGAAAAATGATCATTGAAAATATGGATGAAGAATAATTCACTAGTGAAAGTAGTAGTGAATTTGAATAAAATTATAAAATTAAAATTGAATTATTACTTAAAAGAGAACTCATGGAGTGTCTCCCAAATATCTCAAAGTTGGAAAAATATATAAGAAATAGGAATAAGAAAAATATATCTTCTAAAAAGTAATGGATTATTTATTATTGAAGATTAATTAATATTTTATAAAAAATTTGATGGATTGAACAATATGTTTTTTGAATATAAGAATTTAAGATTTAATATCAAAGGAGTGAAATGGATAGAGAAGGAGTTTTAGATTTTACAATAGAAACTTCAAACTTTCGAAAAGAGCATGAAAATTTTAAGCTAAATTTTTATAACACTATTACTGAATTTGGGGAAATATAAAATACAAAAAAGGATATTGTATATCTAAAAAGACCAGTAATAAATAAAAAATACTAATATAACATAAACTATATTTATGAAGAATAATCAAATAAAAAATATCAAGATTGTCAAAAAAATCGATTTATTTTAAAAACACCAGAAATTATGAGAGCACATTATTGAATATAAAACTACTAAAAATAGTGAATAAAAAAGATATAAAAATAACTTGGATATGAATAAGGTAGTTTCAGGTGTTCATAAAAATAAATTCATGAAGGATCCAAAATTAATAGAGGGAATAAGGTTGAAATATCAGTTCATTGTTTTGAAAAACATGATGTCTGTGAAGGAAAATAAGATTCTTATGGGTTTTTTATGGGATTATGGAGGTTTTTGGGAAATTTAAAGGTAGTTTTGGTTAATTACCAATGAAATGATGAGGTTATAGGGTTTGAAAGAAAAAAATTAAGGGGGAGTCATCTCACTCAAATTGAACAATTCAGAGACAATATGTGAATTCTAAATTGAAAATTGCAAATAGATTTCAAATATTGGAATATTTTTGTGAATGATGTGAGAAACATGTTCATATTTTAAATTTTTATATTGTTTTACTACCATATCAAATGTAAAAAATATAGAGTTCTTATAATTCTATTAATAAGAAGGATAATGGAAATTATTTTTTTGTTTTGTGAACTTTCCAAAAAATAATCTGAAGGAGATTATCTGTAGATTTTGGGAAATTGTGTTTATTATCATATGATATGAGATATTAATCTTATCATGGATGTAAAAAAAATTAAAAAATGCCTCTATGACCTTTTTATTTAATGGATCACTAGAAATAAAGTTATTGGATAATCATTGATTTTTAAATATCAACAGATAACCCAAAAATGTATACAAAAGGACGAAAACAAAATCTTCTCTGTGTGTCTTAGTTATGTGATGGAGGAAATGATGTGATATTTCATAAATATGATTTCGTTTTAAACATATTTAATGATGGATTTATCTTGAAAAGAGGATAGTGAACAAGTGTAAAATTGTTTTAGACTAGTGATGCTATAAATTCTGGTTATTTAAGCATGAAAGAAAAAGTGAATTGTGGAAAAAAATACTTGGTCATCCTGAAAAAATGAACATGTATAAGATTATCTTTTAAGGTAATGTTTATTATGTTCCTAAGTTTAAAATAGATATTAATTGTATGTGTTCAAAGTTTTACAAGGGAAATATTGTGAATTCTCCATACAAGAAGTTTTAGATACAAACTACTCATCCTTTGGAGATTATTCAATCTAACATTTTCATGCCCATGAGGAAATAATAAAAAATAGAGATATATATTTTATTTCAATAATTATAAAATTTACTCCCATTACATGTATTATGTTTGTGGAAAATTAAACAAATTATTTAAGTAGGTTCAAAATTCTCATGAGATGTTAAGAGAATGAGTGTGGTTACTCTTCAAAGAAGATACAAACTTACAATGGTGCACAATTTACGATTGCAAGACTTAAATATTATATTGAAAATCATAGAATACATTATTAACATAGTGTTACATACCCACAACAACAAAAAATTGTGTATTAACTAAAGGATATAAGTCTTATGGATATGACTTTGACTGTGTTATTATTTCATGAAAAATTTAGTTATTTATGGATACAAGCTATTGAAGAAGAGATTCATATCCCAAATCATTTTATTTCTATGAAATATTATACAATGTATTCATATGTGATGTATTATAATAAATAAACATGTTTTAAATATTCTGGTGTGTTTCATTTCCCTTGTATTGTCAATGATAAATGTGAAAATCAGGGTAAAATTAAAGAATATTTGTTGATGGAATCTTCCTTTGTTATCTACCAAATGAAAGTGGATATCATAGTTGCAGCAAATTCATAGGGATTATTGTTGATGCTATTTATGTGAATTTGACGAAACACATAAATTCAGTGAAATCACATGAAAAATAATGATTCAAAAGTGACGATGATGAATCAATATTTGTGAAACAGTAATGTGAAGCCTAAAAATATATATAATAAAGAAGATGATCTATTTTAATAAGTTGATTTAGAAAATTCACGTGATCAAGAACATTCTTCTTCACATCATCCCATGTTCAGAAGGAAAGTTACGGTCCAAAATGTCATTATAAATCATGGATAACATATTCAAACTAGAATAATTTTGAGAACAAAATATCATATCCCATTGTTATCTAAAATTGAACCAAAAGGTATTCAATAAGTAATGAAACATCAAAATTGAATTAATGTAATTTATAAAGAGTGGGATCATATTAAAATTAATGATAATTGAGAGTTTATACCCTATCCAAATTAAAAGAACATTATTTTGAAAAATTGGCTGTTCCAAAACAAGATAAATGAAAAAGGTAAAGTAGTGAGAAATAAAGAAATATTAGCATGTAAAGGATATTCACAGGTCGAAGGAGTTATCATCTATGAAGCATTTTCACTGATTTTAGGACTTGAAATCCAAAGAAATTTTGTACTGTTGTCGCACAAAGCCATCACCACATTTCTCAAATGGATGTCAATTCATCCTTCCTTAAAGATGAATTAGAAGAGGATGTATATATTAAAAAAACATGTAGTTTCTTACTTAATGAAGATGGTAAATGTGTTTTTAGGTTAAATAATGTTTTATATATAATAAATTAATCACCGAGATCTTGGTATCTAATATTTAAACCTATCTGAATAAGATGAGTTTTGGGAAAGAGAGATATGAAATAAATATCTATATCAAAGATTATAATGAGTTATTTCTCTCTTTTACTGTCTATATAAATGATATTATATTTTTTGAAATGATAAAATAGTTTCTGAAGATTTTTTAAAAGAAATGAAGTATTTTTTTTGAAATTTCCATGTTTGGTGAGATAAAATACATTCTTGGATTATAAATTGATCAAGAAAAGTATTATATTTCCCTATATTAAGAGAAAAATGATCAAGAAATGTTTAAAAGGTTTGTAATAGAAGATTCAAAGCCTATTTCAATTATAATTTTTGTAGGAACAAATCTAGAAGAAATTTAATTGGGAAATGTGGTTTATCCAAGGGAATTTTAGAAGCTTATTGGAAGTTAAATTTACTTGACAGCTTCAAGACTAGATTTTATGCATGAAATTACATATTATTTCACATATCAAAGAAAACAGAAGGAGTCTCATTTTATGTGTGAAAATTAAATAATTAGATTTATAAAGGTAAAAAAAATAAAAAATATGAAACAAATGGAAACTTGATATATATGGTTATTCAGATATAGATTGGGTAGGATGTTTTGATGATAAGAGTTCTAAATATAGAGGATCTTTATTTCTTAGAGAAATATGTGTTTTTTGGAACATAATAAAGAAAACATCAATTAATTTAAGCACTATTGTGGATAAATATGTGGCTACTACTCATGACTCGACACAAATTATGTGGACGAATACATAAATATAATATTTGAAGGTTTAAGTGAAGTTTACATTAATTTTGGTTTGTGAAAATAAAAATGAAATTAACCTTTCCAATAATTTAGTTTATCATTCAAGGTCCAAGAACAATGATATAAAATATCACTTCATTAATGATACTGTAGAGAAGAATGAGTTAGAGTTGGAAATAGTTCATATAAAAGAAACAATTATTGATGTGTTTACCAAGACACTATAAAAAATAAAATTTTATAATATGATGTTCAATTTAGGTGTTAAACCTGAATTTTTATAAGGATATGTTGTGGTGCATGCATCGCCTTTCTCATATTGTCTTTGGGTTTTGTTGTCCAAATGGAAAGAAAACTAACAACATATAAATATTTCCTTTATTTTTTCATTACTATTATTTATTAAAGTAGTAGTATACAATGTAGGAAGAGTACCCATTTATTTGTGTTTTTACTTATTTTGAGGAGATCATATATTTATGGGGAATTATTAAAAGGGGTGAGCTATAATTTCTGCATGTGTGGAATGCATTAATATTTTATTTTTTGTTTTTTGGAAACATTATGGATTTAATGATTAATTTATTTGATAAAGAAGTTTTTATTATAAATGATTATTATAGATCTCTATTTATGGATGAAATGTTATTATTTATTCAATTTTATTGTTTCATATATTTTGTTAACTCCTATAGGATTTTAATTATTAAATGGTGATCTATTACTTTTTTTTATATTTTATTAGTGACTTATGTTCATTATATGATAATAAAATACAAAGGGGGAGATTATTAAGACTATGAAATGATGATTTTGTTTTTTGTTTATTGGAGGTTGAAGAATTGGCAAAGAAGCGATTGTTGGGTGTGTTGGATTTTTTTAAAAATACATAAATCATATTTAAATTGAAACCAAAGGATTCCTTGTGAATTGTTATTAGTGTTTATGTATCGTGAATTGAGATAAAGATGCCTGAATATTTAAAAATTAGAAGAGATTCCATGTCAC
This sequence comes from Viscum album, assembly GCA_963277665.1. NCBI lineage: Eukaryota > Viridiplantae > Streptophyta > Magnoliopsida > Santalales > Viscaceae > Viscum > Viscum album. Next base: position 476,770,811 of record OY728130.1, on the reverse strand, counting down.
AATGCTAGTCCTATTCTATGAAAGATATTCGATGGAGTCCTGGGACGTGTCTATAATAAAAATTTCACAAGTAGGAGGTAAAAATTGGATGAACATTCCACAATAAATGTATTCATGCCACAATATTAGTATCCATGCCATAGTGTATTTTTTCATGTCCCAGTAGTGGATAATTGGAAGTTTAGTGGTACTAGAAAATCTAGGATCTCTATGTTGTAGTGAATGTATATTCCATATAGGAGATCATGTAAAACCAAATTTTTTATGAATTATTATTTTTTATTAAATTCAACTTCTTTGATATCTTGTGTTACCAATAAAATCAAGTTAATCTTGTGCTAAAAATAGTGATGTTTTTGCTTGTGCTACCCACAACATTGAGTGTTAAAAAATGAAAATATATTATTAATATATATATTTAAACACAACCATTATAAACTAGAAATTAAAATTAGTGATATTAATAGTAATTAAAAAATTAAATATTAATTAGAACAGTTTTATATAAAGTTGTAAGTTCCTAACCTTGTCTGAAGATCAATTGATATTCTCTTCAGGTACTATTTTTACTTGTTTTGAGTATAATTTGTTTGGTTTTTATGTTAGGTGAATTCAGATAAAATTGGGAAGTTATTCTAGGGGTTTTGGGTAGTGCATGGGTGGTATATGGTTTTCCCAAATCGTGTTCCATGCCCCAGAAAACTTTGCAACCCCAAGAAGTAAGAGATTTCACAGTTCGTGCAGGGTTTGGAAAATCGTTCATTCTATTTTTAGTAACTAGGTGATCCCCCTACGAGGGGTCACATAGTTAGGTGCAGAGTTAGGGAAAACAGTTCACCCCGAGCTGGGAACCGTTCATGCAGAAATATAATCCCTTGAATTTTTTTTATAAATTTCCCAAACCCATGTCATATATCCCTAAACACCCTACCTCAACCTTAAACCTATTTATCTCATTTTTTGAGGTTCTCAAATGGATTCCAAGGAACTCCAAACTACGTTATTTAAAAATCCAATCCTATATTGAAGATTTTCACCTCTCTTGATAAGATATTATCATCCCGATTAGTATCCCCTCTCTCCCCCATATGTCTCTCATCCTTTTAAGGGATGTCTTTCTCAGTTGAAAGTGGATCTAGATCTATATTTTTAAATATCTAATCCATTTTATCATAGATATTTTTTTCAAATATATATCTTTTCCTTCATCATGATATTTATCATTCTTCTTTAATTGGGGATTTCTGTAGGTGAGCATTCATCCTAAATCTTGATATAAGTGGTCTAAATTCAATTCTTGTAGTCTTAAATTACAACTTCAGGCATGTATTGTGGAATTTTAGTTGTCATGGATGAAAATTAAATCTTCTATTTAAGGGATTAATTGATTAAATAATTTATGGAATCATGTAATTGATTAATTGAGTTTCCATGTGAATATGAGATGAGTAGAAAATGGGAAAATTTAATTGGGTAAATTGATTATAAAATAAGAGGAATTGTATTAATTAATATTTTAATTAATTAACGTAATTTTGTTATTGTGGAATTAATAGAAATCATGAAGGTCGAATTGGTCAATTAATGTGATATAAATTAATTAAAGATGGGGATTATGATATGGTTGACATGAAATTATTGGGTTAATGGGTTATATGAATTGGATATTGAATTTTTTTTAATGGTGGACTGGTCAAATTATTTCATGTTATTAAAGTATTGAACAATGATTTTCTATGACAAATTTTAATGGTATCCCATGATGTGAAATTTTGATGAATGCATAAATGATTATTGACCAGTGTAAATATGATATATGTGATATATGTGTTTAATTGATATTTTATTTTTGAACATGTAATGATGATTTCAAAATCATACTTTCATGATTGTGGATAAATGTGTGTGAGACATGGGATGCTACTTTAAAATCCCAAATTTGTGATTGAATGATATATGTGTGTGGTACATGGACTGTTGGTAAAAAAACCCATAGGTAAATGACTGATATACATGTTTGGGACATGGAATACTTATTCAAAATCCAAGAGTGAAATAAATAATAATTGAATTTATGTAATATGTTTACATTATTGCTTGTGGTTATTTGTTTTCTAAAATTATAAGGTATTATTGACTAGATATTGTTTTAGATGGAATTGGTGGTGGGATACTAAGTTTTAGTCACCCTTTTCCGGCATCTTGATCGATTCTAGAATAGACTTCATGATTGGAGGAGAGGTTATGGGAAATATCTCCGTGTTAGATATATAAGTCGAAATATATCGTGGTTTAGGGAACTAGACATAGTGTTGGGACCCACTTCGGAGTGTCAATATGTCTTTATTTTAGTTTTTAATTTGACACTTGTCATGTTTTTATAATGAACTATCCACTGTTGAGTTTGGGACATTTTATTCCTATTTTGGTCATCAACTGATACTGGTTTGGATTTTTTTGTTATTAATTTTTATTATTCTTATTTATTTCAACTATTGTTACACTTTGATAGAGATTTTATAGTATCCCCATGATTTATATAAGACCCTCACTTCTAGTCATCGGCCTATGGTGTGCATGGAGGTGTGTCTGAGGTCATGTAACCAATTGGCTCAGGGCATTGGTGTATGACACTTGGGTCGGTACAATACAAAGAGGTATCAATGAAGTTTTATTTTATTTTCATTTTTCTTACTATTTGGGAAAGGTAGAAATAATAATAAGATGAGTCATTCATTGTTTAAGATATCATTCATGGGATTAGCTAACCCATATATGTGGTTATCTCCTGGTACCTAGGGTGGGATTCTTTTTATTGTTGTGTGTTATTACAGTTGGAATCTATTTCACCTTGGGTGATGCACTTGTCGTGTGATGTGATTATTGTTGATGAGATTTTTTAGGATTTGAATCGTGCCCCAGAATGGAATGAGTGTCAAGTATTCATGCATCATTATAGTAAGTCATTAATATGTTGTGACATGTATCATTTTATGAATGCATACGAAAATAGGTTTTGGGTGTGTTATTAAAAATGAAATGATTTTCCATGAGTAATTGAAATAAAAAATGTTCCTCATATGAATTGAAAGTTATAAAATGATGAAATATATGAATAAATAGTTGTATAATGAGAAAATTGAATAATTATAATGTGTTAACCTATTGTTAACCATTACCTAGATGTAGGATGGTTAAGTGTAGTGATAGGGCCCCAATTTTCACCATTTGGTGGGATTTAGGGGAATGAGTTGTCATGAATTATTCTGAATTCCTTTTATATAAATGTACTGATTTAGTATTTTGTGTCATAATATTTTTGTTTTTAATATTAGAGAAATTACTCCATGAAAATTATTGTTGAGTGGACAATAGGAGGATACAGTTTGAAATGATCATCCAACAGTTGAACCTGAGGAACCAATAGTGCAGGGTGAGGAAGTTGGAGAGAATTTCTAAGAGAAATTTTCTCAATTCATGAAATATATGGAACGTGACCCAGGGTAGGTTGTGGAGACTATTTATTACATGACATATGAGTTTTAGTTTCAGAACCCACTGATGTTTACCAAAGCGGGTGGACCTATGGTAGCTGAGTTCTCGATTGAGTCTATACAGACTATACTTGACCACTTGGAGAATCCAGATGAGAAGAGATTCAAATTAAATTCTTATATATTACATGGTTAAGAGAAGGGTTGGTGGGACATCGAAACTCATGATGGATTAGAAAAAAATATGGCAGGAAAGGATGTTCCAGAGAAGTTATTGGACCACTTTTACCTTGAGACTCTCAGGAAGGAGAGAGCGGATGAGTTTATGAGTTTGACTAATGGGAGTATGTTAATTATTGTCTATGATAGTCACTCTATAGATTTCTAGTGCTTTCTTCTAGAATTGTTAGGAGATGAGGTGCATGTGGAAAAGTGGGTGGAAGATAGGATTAAATGTAAAATTTGGTTTCAGGTGAATATAATCACGCTGATGAAGTATTCATAAGTTGTGGATTAGGCTCTAATTTATGATGGGAACCCGATGGAGGCCTTTAGTAGAGTAAATGTGGATTTTTCTTGATGGTTAATAGGAATTAAATCTGAGATTATGAAGCATTTTTATGATAATATTAATAGAGTGGTGCAAAGAAAAGTGGCTACGGGAAGGATCAGTTACATAGGATCATACCTGGGTGACCTGTCACTACTGTGGTAGGTTGGGTCACTTCCATAGACAATAACCACAAAAAAATTTAGAATGCTGATATTGTGGTAGTATATGACATCTATATAGGTTATAGAGGAACCCATGATTGTTGGGTAATGGTTGAGAATCTAATAATAATCAGAGTGTGGTAAGGTGATCCTAAACACCATATTAGTATAGTAGATGGAGTTACAATGGTTTTGGTAATAAAGGAATTGGATGTGGTACTTATAGGAAAGAGAACCCATATCATAAATGTTGTGTAGCTTAGGAGACTCAGAATACATCATAGAGAATAGGAGAAGAAAATTTTCATACAGTTCATCCTACACTGGTGGACAGTAAGGTGGACCATCAATAGTTAGAGGTACTATTCTTTTTCACTTATACACTTTCTAGTTGCTTATTGGGTAATGGTGGCTATCATTATTTTATATATACACAAATTGTTAATGGATTGATCCTGTAGGTGGAGTTTTTTTAAAGGGTTTTGATGATAGATATGTCACTGGGAGTATGGTAGATTGAAATTTTTTTGTGCAAGGAATGTTTTATCAAGGTTGAGTAGTATCATTTTTGTTGGAACATTTACATCATTTACATGTAAGGATTTAACCTAATTATTGGTATGGATTGGTTGGTTACATACTGATCCCACATAGATTGATACCAAAGGAGAGTGACATTTACATCTCCTGGGGGAGAAAAATATATTCATCGTGGGGAGTGGGATATCAAGGTAGACCATGCAAGGCTAGTTCATTAGAAACTGGGGGAGATCATCGCATAGGGTGAAATTATTTTACTATACGATATAGGTAAAAATCATAATTTATTTCCTCCCATAGTGGATAGGTTATATGTCATTTTTCTTTGGACTTATCAGGTATACCACCTGAGAGATATGTAGAATTTACAATTAATTTATTGTTGAGTGATAATGTAGTTTATTTTTTAGCATATGTAATGGCATCGAGAGAGCATCAAGAGATCAAGAATTAGTAGTAATAATTTATGGATAAGTGGTTTATATATCTTTGTACGTCACATTCAGGTTATCCTATCTTGTTTTTACAGAAGGATAATGGTAGTTTCCACTTATGTGTTGATTACCATAAGTTGAACTAGATATATGTAAAGAACTGCTATCATCTTCCCTGTATTGATGAGATTTTTGATCAATTGAGGGGATCTAGTGTTTTTTTGATCAAATTGAGACCAGGGTACCATCAGTTGAGAGTCTAACATTTTGATATAATAAGGACTACATTTATAAGTAGTTATGGCATCTATGAGTTCATTGTGATTCTTTTCAGGTTGAAGACACACCAAAAATTTGTATTCCCTTGATGAATATAATCTTCCTCCCATACCTGGATTAGTTTGTGGTAGTGTTTGTGGATGATATCTTGGTGTAGTCCAACAGTCATGAAGATCATTCCCAATATCTTTACATTATCTTGAATACACTTATAGATCATATATTGTACAGAAAAATATATATGTTTCAGTTTTGGATTTATCATGTGTACTTATTGGGTCATATCATCTTAGAGGAAGGCGTGTTAATAATATCATAGAATGTTTAGGTAGTGGTTTAAAGGAGGTTAGTCCAAGAATGTTTTCCATATCCACACCTCTCTGGGGTTAGAAATATATTACCGAAGTTTCATCTAGGAATTTTCTAATTTTGATGCATAATTTTTGGTGCTTAACCAATATGGGTGTCAAGATATAATGTTCTAGATCTTATGATAATGCTTTATATAAACTAAATAAGTGTTTTATGATGGCACCAATCCTGATCCTACCAGAGTAGGGTATCAAATATACTGTGTTTTTTGATGCTTATTAGATCAAGCTTGGATTATTGTTGATGTAGGGTGATTGAGTTGTGGTGTATGGGTCTCAGTAGTTGAGTCCAAATGAATGAAACTACACTACACACAACCTCGACATAGATACAGTGGTTTATGATTTGAAGTGTTGGTGACATTTTCTATTGGAAAAAAATTACGTTATATGAAGATCACTAGAGGTTAAATATTATCTTATCACAGTGATTTTTGATTATTCACTATTTTTAATGGTTTGAGTATATAAAATTTCATGATTTTAATCTAGCACATACACTCGGGAAGGGAAATAGAATCATTATGGTTTAAACAATAAAACTCAGAATCAAGTAATTTGGGATTCTAGTGCTGAGTGGGAAATGATGACATTACTAGGTGATATACATATTGTAGTTCAAGAGGGATAAGGGATGATGCCTCTATTATAATTTTCATGGTATTCTATACTTTTAGGCTGGATTAGATATACATTTATGAGGATTTAGAATGATTGGACTTGAGAGAAATCCTTGAAGGTGGGTATTCAAATTCTTACTAGACAATATATGAGAATTATATCATATAATTCTATGGCCTCGTTGTTATGACTACTTGTATGTGGGAGGATATGATGTGTGAATTTTACACCATTAAGTGGGTAGTGCATCCGGGTTTTACAAAAATGTACCATTACCAAAATCCACAGTAATGGTGGTTGGGCATGAAAAAGTACATAACAGGGTTCCTGGCATGATGTTACACCTATAAACATGTAAAATATGAGTATCGTTGTACTAGTGGTTTACTAAATCCATTCCTTATTTCTAAATTGAAGTGGGACAATGTTACAATGGAATTTGTGGTGGGCATCCGGATGATGCCTTAGAAGAATCATGCTATTTGGGTGATTGTGGGACGGTTGACTAAGGTTGTGTATTTCATTCCTATATGAGAGACCTTATCAGTGGATCGGTTTATAGATCTACACATCTATGAAATTGTGAATATGCATGGGGTGCCATGGAGTACTATTTGACACCATGAATCTAATTTCAAATCCCGCTTCTAGAAGGGATTGCAGAACATGCTTGGTACACATGATTTTTTGAGTACAAAATTCCACACACAAAAATATGGGTGGTCGTAATGTACTATAAGGGTACTTGAGATAAACTAGAGTGTGTGTCTGAGACATTGGTGGGTCTTAGAAGAAGAACCTATCTTTGGTGGAGTTTCCCTATAGAAACTGTTATCATGTTACTATTTAGATGGAAATATATGAGTCTCCTAATGGAAGGGTATGTATATCACCTCTATATTAGACGTAGGTAGGTGAGTCAAAGTTGTTTGGACTGAGCCTCATGAAGATACATCAGTGTAATTTTAGATAATTAAAAAGAATATTAATACATCTCAAAGTATGAAGATACATGTCGATCGAAATCGATGACCCCTAGAGCTTATAGATGGTGATCATGTATTCCTTTTGGTATCACCTAGATTGGGACACCATTGAATTCTGAAAAAAGGAATGTTGGCACCCAAGTTCATTGGACTATTTGAGTTTGTGGAGAGAATTTAGAAGGACGCATAACAATTGGGTATTCCATAGTGGTATAGTGATATGTCTGATTTTTTACATGTGTTGTAGATTTGGTGGTATCACCCCATCTGTTATTATGTGATGGATGTCGATGATGTTGAGCTTGAGACCGATGCATCATTTGAGGAGCATCTGATACGCATGTCGGATCGTAGTGAGAAAGTGTTGTGTGGAAACACTATACTGTTAGTTATTGTATTGTGGAAACATGAGTATGTTCATGAGGAAAATGGGAAAGGGAAGTGGATATATAGGCTCAATGTCCTGATCTATTTACCTCATAATCTTAGAAATGTTTGGGAGTAAAACTTGAGGAGGATTTTTTATAAGGTGGGGAGATTATAAGATCCTAAACTTATCTATGGATCTGTTTATCATGTTTTAGGTACTGTTTTTTATTATTTTGAGTATAATTTGTTTTTATTTTATCTTGGGAATGTTTGGGTGAAATTTAGAAGTTTTTTTAGGGTTTATGGGAAGTTCATGGTTTTTGCAAGGTTTTCCCAAACCGTGTGACCTACAACAACAAACCATCCAATGTCAACAATAGGGGGATTGAATATTTGGATAATGGTTTGGAAAACTATATTCCCTATTAGTAGTAACCAATTAACCCAATAAGAAGTGGCAGATAGTTAGGCACATGGTTAGGGAATACCGTGTGCCTCAAACAAGAAACCATGTGTGCGAAAATTTAATCCCCCTAAATTTCATTAAATAATTTTAGAACACTCATATTATATCGCTAAACACTCTATATTGAACCTAAACCTACTTATCTCAATTGTAGAGCATAATTTATGGATTACAGGACATGCTATCCTCTATTATTGAAGAATCTATGCCCTAATTGAATACATACACCTCTCATCATAATAGATTCTCGTCCCAATTAGATTCCCATATCTTTCCCATCTTTATCTCATTATACGAAGGAGTGTTTTCCTCTATTGTAAGTGAATATAGATCTAGGTTTTGTTGCATCTAATCCATTTGATATTGTATCTAATTTTCAGATCAAGATATGGGTCTCCATCAAGGTCTTTATCATTCCGATTCAATTGGAGACTTTCGTTTGTGAGCGTTCATTATCAATCTTGAGATTGGTCGTATAAATTTGATTCTTATAGTCTATAATTCCAATTCCGTGTATGTATTGTGGAATTTCAATTTTCATGGTTGAAAGCTGAATCTTGAATTAAAGATATTGATTTATTAACTAATTTATGAATCATGGATTTGATTAATTTAGTTTCCATGTGAATATGAGATGATTTTAAATTACTAAAATTGAATGGGGTAATTTTTTATTATGTAATTGGTGGAATTAGAATAATTAATTAGTTAATTAATTATTGTGTTGTTGTGATTGTGGAATAAATGGGAAATTGGTATGGTTTAATTAGTCAATTAAGGTGATATGAATTAACTGAAAATAGGGATTATGAGATGGTTGACTTGACCTTAATGGGTTAATGGGTTATATGAATAGAGTATTGAAGAATGGTTTAATAATGTATTGATCATATGATTTCCGTTGATTAAAGTATTGAACCATCATTTTTTGTGATAAATTTTTTTGGAATCCCACAATTTAATTTTTTTATGAATGGTTTAATTAATCTTAACTAGGATAAATGTGATTTATGTGATATATATTTATAATTGAGATTTGAGTGTGGACACGGACAGCTGCTTCAAAATCCCACTTGTGTGATTGATTGGTAAATGTGTGTGGGATATGGACTTCTTTTTTAAAATCCCACTTGTGTGATTGACTAATATACGTGTGTGGGACATGTACTATTGGTTAACAATCCCATAAGTGATTTAGTGATATACATTTGTGGGGCATGGATTGATTCTTCAAATTTCCATTTTGATAAAATAATTTCGGGACAAATATTGATGCATCAAATACCCATGGGGTACTAGACATGGGGTTCTAGGACTAAACTTTTGGCTTTGGACTGTAGTTCCAATAAACTATGATATGAATTGGAATTGAATGTATAATTAAAATACCATGATTATAATCAATTTTGATATTACATAGGTGATATGGTTTAGACTCCGACACATGATAAATCTAGTATTGAGGGTTTGGATATCCTTAGGAACCCAAGTGTTTATGTGGATAAATAAAAAATATTTGAATTTATGTAAACTTTTTACTTTATTTCTTTTATTTTATTTTTATATAACTACACACACTATTATTGAATGTATATTGATTTTGAAATCTTTGGTGGTGACCTACTAAGTTGTACCCACACCCTACTCAGGATACCAGATCAATAACATAATAGACTTCATGTATACAAGACATGATAAGGGAAGGATCCCCATGTTAGATGGCTGAGTCATGATAGTGAATGGATGAGGGAACAAAACATGGTATCCGGACCTTATAGGGAGTGTAAGTGTGTATTTCTTTTGGTTTTTCAATTGACACTTGACATGTATTTAACATGAAATATATACTATTTAGTTTGGATATTATATTCTTGTTTTTTTCATCATGTGATACTAGTTTGGTTTTGTTATTTATTATATCATTTGGTTATTAATATTTATTTCTTCAATTGTGCTACTTTTACAAAGAGGTTATTATCTCCCCATGATGGATATTATACCCTCACTACTAGCCGGTAAACTCTGGTGTGTGGGGAGGCACACCTAAGGTCATGTTATTGATCGTCTCCTGGAACTGGTGTGAGGAAATCAGGCCGGGATGTTATAAAAGAAAATATATTGTTAAAAAAGTACTTGATTTTTATGAAGTCTTTATATGTTTTAATAATACTATTTTCTCAAAAAAATGTTATTTATTTATTTTTTAAACATTAATAAAAATAATTTTTTACACTTCAAAAAAAATTATTTGAGAAAATAAAATTCATTTTTGAAATCATCATTTTGAAATTTTCTTACTGTGAGTTTTTTTATTTTTTTGAAAATGTTTTCTTTTTTGATGAATAGGGGAAAATACTGAATTCTAATTGAAAACCAACTTTTATATTAATTTATTTATAAAGTTAAATTATATTTTTAATTTGTTTTAAAGTAAATTTATTAAAATTAGAGATCGATTAATTGAATTTATTTAATTTTAATCAGTTTTATACTTAATTTCGACAAAAAAACATTTCAAACATTGGAACATTTTCTCTTTAAAAACAAGCTTTCTAATTGGACTTGTGGGATAAATTTTAAATTAAAATTTTGAACATTTGTGAATGGAATTTGGAAAAATATATTCAATATTTTTATTCATAATATGTTATATTATCTATTAAGTTCAACATAAATTTTTACCAAAATTAATAGTAAAACCTAAAGAATTTATTTACAATGGTTAAGGTAAAAATGGCTTTACCTGGGGGTTAAATTGAAATAATAAGGGTTACATATAACATAAAACTTATCCAAACCCTATTCTTGGACTTATTTTTAGCTTATATCATATATTAATTTCAATGGTTGATTATTGGATCATTTTAATATGAAAAAATGTGGTTATAATTCTTTCCTTAAAAAACATTAAATGTTTTCCACTCACCTCACTTATAAAAAGACACCCATTACCCGCCTTTATTCACACCATAAACCCCTTTGGGTTCATTTAATAATAGAATAAATAATTTACAAACTTACCTCCTCCCATTGAATAATCTTTATTTTGAATATAAATCCAAACTTGGCCAAATTTTATGTCTAACCTAAGGAGGGTACCAGAATAAGAGGTTACGTTTATCAACAAAGAATTTTTGATTTATTTCTTCCTCCAAATCATTAAATTATTATTATATATTGATGATATAAAAACATCAATATATTATATATAATTATTTGTTTTGAATTAATTTCATGACCTATTACCAACTCCACTACCATGACATGGGTTAAAAATCATCATTCATTTGTACGGCGGACTACAGTCTGGTGAACCGATGTCATTAATTTTTACATTCAAACCTTTTATTGTTAGAAATAATGTTAAATGAATTTTTTATATATTATATTTATGATATAATTATGCTTCTAGAATTATTATATCACACATATCTTAATAATTTACATTTTTTGGGAATACGATAACGTTGCTCGTGTGTATGGCTGACCACCACCTCATAGGGCGATGAGATTCCTTCAGGATTTAAATACAATGTAATAAATATGAGTTTAATGAAAATATTTGATATATATAATATAATAATTATTCTATACTAATAATATAACCTTTACCTTTATTTATATTAATACACATAGAAATAGAAACATTGTTCATGTGTACGTAGGACCTACCATCTTCATAGATGGTGTATTTCATTTTCAATCTCTATATTTTATATATTACTATAAATAAATATATACCAAATATATTTTATATTTATATCATTATTAAAATTATTCAATTTATGGATCCAAAAAAAAATTAACAGAAAAAAAATTAACAGATCAAAACATATATGAAAAATAAATTAGTTATTACTAGAAACATAACTTCAATATAGAATTTTTAATTAACAGTTAATGAAATAGTCATAAGTAAATCATATATGGTATGATATATATATATATATAATAAAATTGTATTTATTATATTGGATGTTCTAACGTGTATGATAGAATCCAAGAGTTAAGGTAAGGGATTCATGTATCACCTTTTTCTTCTGTGAGACACATTCCATATTCACCTCCAATTTAATTCATGTGGTGTATATCCTGCCCATGAATGTATTTTATGATTACTAACCCAAAAATTATGGGTATTTAAATATAATTTTATGATATCTCTTTCATGATTTTTAAAATTCAAAAGTTACCAAAGAAGTAATGTATTTTTGTCTCAATTTGTTTTCATTGAGACATCAATTATGTTATGCACATATATTCATTTATAAGCTATATATAAAAACCCATATACATGTTGTATCGGGAATTAATTTTTTATAATGATAATTTAAGTTCCACTTTATGTTATTTATTCACGGGCCACACAATTCAATGTCTCCAAAGTGGAAATTGTTTTATGTTAGAATATAAATGTTTATCAAGATTGTATTTTATATTGTTTATGATGAAAAAATATCATGATCCATCTCTCAAGAAACTGATTAATTTTTTATATTATTATTATTCATTATTTTTTAATGAAATATTATCATTTTAAAATTCTTTTAACTTAAAATAATTAATCATGTGTTTTTAATAAGATCTGAATTTATTTTTCTCTTTAGTCAAAAATCCATTTTCGTCCAAATACATGTATTCTAAAAATGTTTTCAAAAATGTTTCATTATTATCAAATGTTTTTTAAATAACATTTTAACTAATTTTTACGTTATTAAAAAAAATTAAATGAAACTTTATTTCATTTCAAAAAAATTCCAATTTGTATTTTAACCAAAATGTGATAGGAATTTTTTTATCATGTACGACATGAATGAAACTTCATTTCATCATGACCAGTGTTTTATTTGAAAATTACTTTTTATTTTTTGAATCTTATTTTCAAATAAAAATATTCTAAAAATATTTTATGTTTGAAAAAGGATTTTTGAAAGTAGAGATAATATTTTCTTTAAAAAGTTATTTAAATGATCGATCAAGTTAATTTTCCATATATGAAGATGTCTTTTTGGTTAATTATGATTTATTGGGGATATGATCGAAGGATAACATTATTATTCATTTTTTGAATCGTTTATATTTATTTTGAAATGATATTTGTGAAACCCATTTCTCTTTTATTGGTTATACCATGATTGAATTATAATGGATCTCACATATTTTCATGGGTTATTTTATTATGAAATAATGAACTGATTATGAAACATCTCTCTATTCCATAGGTAATAATACGATGAAATGTTTATAAACCCCATTTCATTTTAGGGGTTATGATATGATGAATGTTTTATAATCTTTTGGAAAAATATATGTATGATTTTCATTATTTTAAGTGTGGGAAATATATCTCACACAAATTCATTGGATAATAAAAAATGTTCTATGAGCTCAAAGGGTACACAATTGTCTAGATAATTCCCAAAAAAGAGGGTAAATTGGTAGTTAGCCGAATCCTGAAGCAGGTACATAGGTGGTTATCCCAATCCTAACATGTTTTGAATGTCTTGGTGGGTAGAATTGAAATAATATTTTCTATGCTTATTTGTATGCCTTAAATATATGTCTTATTCCAATAGTTTTCTCTTATGGCTCATGTTCTTGGATTCCATTATTATTTATATTTTATGAGCTTCCGGTATTTATTCCATGACTAAAGATTATGATATTTGATATGAAGGGTATGGTTTTAAAATTTTATTCTTATGTTATCATACCCTTACATTAATGTTATGATTACATATCTCCCTTGTTTAGCCTTAATGAGAATCGCATCTCTTCATTTACAATGTTTTTTCCCATGGTTATGAAGAAATATATTACGTATGACATGTCTAAGAAGGGTGGTAACTATAAAGGTTACCATGGGAGATGATTTAGTTTACCTATAGACTATTTGTTTATGTTTCCATGCTTTTAAAGACACTAACCTATTATGGTACTCGGGCATGTGTTTTTGTAATGTAATTAGTATTCGTAAAAAATAATTTATTATCTATATAATATAAGATTGGGTCACTATAATTGGTACCATAGGATAGGTTCAGTTACCCATTAGAAAATAGGATGAGGAAGCCCTAGTGAGATCCTTAAGTAAATGTATATGGATAAGTCTAATGATGAGTCAATGTATATGAAAATGTCCCATAATTTTGGTGAAGGATAGGGTGAGTGGTTTCAATGAAACTTCCTATATTTAAAGATACTATAAGTGGATGTGGATATTTCAAAGAGGTACTTAGAGGTAATATCTCTGAAAAAGGAACATTGAGATAGACTCAACCATCACTTGGTTTACGATAATAGGTCTTACTGCACACCTGGTTTGACACTCCTAAGGGATAAGCTTTGGAAGTCCACAAACAACTAAAGAATCATTATGAATAATTTAAATAGATGATGTATTTAAATGACCTAGGATTAACCTATTGTGCAATAGATTCAATGAAGGTGTCATGATTTAAAAATCCTATAATTGATTTTTCATGATTATGTAGTTCTTACCTATTAATATTGTTTTTACACTATTTTTTTGGTTTTATTCAATGGTTGGAAGACAAAGTAACTGTGTTAATGTAGACTAAGATGGAAAATGCAATGATATTCTTCTTGAACTACCAAAAATTATGGGCATTTTAAGGTAAAATATAATTGCTATGATCATGAAAATTTCTTAATCTATGAATCATGATGGGCTTCCAAATTTAAAAAATGGAAAAAAGATCTAATTGAGTCTTTCAAAAGGAAACAAACACATTATTTATGTGGGTATTATGATTGCCTATTTTAAGAACAATGGATCAATACTAGTAAAAATATATTTTCAATTATCCAATGTTTAGAACATTAAAAATTCATTTTTTCTGTCTACTTTTTAGAAGTTGAAGTGGATAAATGGTGGAATTATATCAAGAATATACAGTGACCTGATGATATTGAGTCCATAGTATGAGATGAGTTCAATAATTTATTTTTTGAAGAAGCTATTTCCTCCTATTATATGTATGAAGATGGATAATGATTTCCTTGAGATAACGAAAACGTTTGTTGGTTCCTATGAGGAAAACATTATAGGACTTTTGAGGAATAATATTGGTATTATCATCGAACCTGAAATTAAAATGATCATTTTTTTAGTGGCTTAAAACCAAGTCTCTAAATAGAATTAGCCATAAGAGAATTTGGTAGCTTTAAAGATATTGTTCGATGTGATATCATGGTGGAAAAAGAAGAAGTAGGTACATATCAATCTCATGTTTGTGATGAGAAGTGAAACATGGAATTGAATGTAAAATAGAAGAACCATGAAGAGAAGAAGATGAAATTTAATTTATGATCAAAGTGTGGGAAGAATCATGGATGAAATCTTCATAAGGTAACTACTAAAAGTTTTATTTTTGGAAGGGAATTTCATCAACTAGATGAATGCCAAAGTGAGGGGAAGAAGATATGAAATAATAAGAATAGTGAGAATGGTCCACATAATGCACCACCCAAAACATTATTGTTTCAAAATCAATGAGTTTGTGAATTATATTAAAATGTGATAAAATCTAAGGGTATATGACATTGATCAATAATAGTATCCTCATAAGGAATGGGACATGGGAAAATATCATGTTATCACTATTTTTGATAAGGGTCATGATAATGAAATGGGGAAATGAAAAATTACCGTCCACTCTAGAACCATTAATGTCTTATTTTACGCTGTATCTATAAATTATTTCTTATATAAAGAATTTTATAAGGGTATCATGAATCCACCCAAGAGATTATATATATATTTACCAGTGAAAATCCCTAATTTTACGATGATCACACCTCAAGTCTATGATTTTTTCTATTTGACATTGGAAGGAATGTGGTTCTTGTAAATATTTCTATTCCTCCTGTTTTTTAATTTGATTTTATAATAGTCATAGATTTTATTTCTCTCATAAATCCCACATCAATTTCTAAGGATGTAATGTTACATTTGATATTAAAAACTAACCTATGATCATATATCAATGTGATGATAAGTGAGAACTTCGAACGAAGATCACATTTATTTTCTCGGTAATAATTCAAATTGATATGAGGTTTTTATCTAAAATGGTTGGTGCGAAACATGACATCACTGATAAAACCATTGTGTAGGAATGTTTTTTATGTCTTTCTGCAATTTTTCCCAGGTATTCCACCATAATGTAAAGTTAAGTTCTCAATAGAACTTGTAGAGTGTCTGATAGCTTCCACATTAAAAATTAAAAATATTGTCAAATTCCAAAATATTGTCCAGATCAAAGTCTTCATAACACAACGCCACTTCGAAATATCTAAAAAAATCAAAACCAGTCTAACTTTAATGAATCTAAAAACCTAAAACATAATTCAGAATTCAAAATAAAAACTCACACCATCATACAATCATGGGCATCACACCACTATCATTAATTCCTCATACGTTGAACCATCACATGCCTCATAATCATCCATAGTCATTCATGTAATATCCTTGTTCATATCCACTAGAAAACCTTCAAGAAATATCCACCATAAATCCTTTCCACCTCCCTAATCAATATCATTTTCACCTCCATCCAGAAAATAACACACCAGAGATTAATGAATGTCGCCGTATTACTTCACTAAATACAGATCCTGAAAAAACTAGAAACAAAACCTGAACGTACCGCATATATCATCAGTAGATCATATCATCCATCTATAACCATCTATGATGAAGATCATCAACAATAGATATCTTCCACATCACGAGACAAGAACTGGTGTCACCTTTTGAAACAAAATGGCCGAATGAACACGCATCCAAAATCATTCTTACAACCAAAACAGTTGGCGGAAGGGGAGAGTGAGAAAGGGAGCATGAATGAATAGTAAAAAAAGGTTCGGTAAAGGATTACACAGAGAAGTGTCCACCGGATCCAACAACCCTAAATGAATAATCCATCACCCGTAGAGAAGGAAACTCACCAAACACCACACACAACATCCATCCAACGGAGACCACAACATCTCATATTGAGGATAGAATAAGACACAACTCCTGGAACATCGATGACCAGATGACCCTCAAATCCCAAAGCCTCTAAGAAACCACTGTAGCAAATCAACTAGAATAGAAACACATGATCTGAAGGCCAGAGCAGTAGTTGAATCTGGATAGGGTTTCAATAGATAAGCACATTTGAGACTGGGCTTCCAACTCCTTCCGATGAAGCCGCCACCAAGTGAAAACAAACCATAAAAAAACAAAGGAAACAACCACCCAAAATAAATCACTGTGACATTCTAAGTCTATAAGGAGGAAGTGAAATGGGGAGATGAGGCTAGCTCTATCCTCCCCTTTTGAGGAACCCCCAAGGAACCCTATCTAAGAGAAGTTGAGGGAGATATGTCACTCAGATCTCAATATAACTCATTCGTAGCACCCTTCCAATTTCAAAGAATCATTATAAAATAGACAAAATTTAATTATAATAATTTAATAATTAAATCCATGAAAACATTTCCAATGGATTAATTCAGCAAAGTGTGTCACATTGGGTGCACTAACTTATTTATAAAAAATAAATACGGACAAAAGAAACTTTTCATTGTTTGTTAGGATATAAAAAAGATCACGATCACAGACAAGTATTCCCTTCCCCATATTTATGACTTGGTTGATTAACTATGCAGAGCTAAATAATCTTCCATAATAAACATTTCTTTTGGATTTCATTAATTGAGGATCAATAAGAAATATATACTGAAGAAACAATTTATTACAAGTTATGGACCTATTAATGTATAGTGATGCCATTTGATCTTACCAATGACCCCACTATCTTCATAGATTTAATGAATAAATTATTTTGATATTACCTGGATTAGTTTGTGGTAGTATATGGATATTATGTTCTTATATATTCAAATAGAAAGTAAGAGCATGATGATCAATTGGGAATTTTACTGATGACCTTGAGGAAGGATAAAATTTATGAAAATTTCAAAAAGTGTAAATTTTGGATGAAAAATACATTTTATTTTTGAGTTATATAGTCTCAAGAGAGGTTATATCAGTAGATAAATCATTGATGGTGGCTATTTAATGTTGGCCCAAACCAACCAAGGTGACTGAGATGCATAGTTTTTTGTTTTAGTTGAATATTATCGATGGGTTTTGGATAATTTATCATGAATACCAAATACACTTTCCAAGTTAACTTATAAGGGATCCAAGTTCCTATGGAAATATGAATGTTTGGAAAATTTCGTGTAAATGAAGAGAAGTTTATTCAATGTAATTTTTCTTACATTACCTTTTAGTTTAGAAGGGTTTGTAATCAATATTGATGTATCCAATAATGGATTGAGATGTGTTCATATGAAAAATGATATGGTTTTAGATAATTCCTCATGATAGTTGATGATTCTTGAGTGAAATTACCCAACTGATGATCTAGATTTATCTAATGTAATTCTTGCTTTAAGGATATAGAGGCGTTATCGTTATGGCGAAAAGTGTGATATATGTATTGATCACAAAAGATTAAAGTATATATTCACATAGTATGAGTTAAATAATATCCAAATAATGTGGTAAGAGATTATTAAAGATTTCACTGCTATATACATTACTAAACTAGGAAAGAAGACAAGGTGGCTAGTGATTTTAGTAGAATAGATAATGATAACTTATCAATTATGAGGATTACAAAAGATCCAATATTTTTTGGATTTTCAAATGATGAATATGGAAACCCTATAGGAAGGGAAAAATACTATATTTCTTAATTTAATGTTTATCTATATTTTCAAGGGAAGATTAAAGAGGCAAAAATAAAGGATTTATATCTATTAGAGAAGTTTATAAATTTGTTTTTTAACCTTGATCATGATGAAATGATAAGGATCGGGAACCGTGTATGTGTTCCTTCCACACCAGATTTAAAAAAATGATATCCTTATTTTATATATATAAATTTATGGGATTTTATTTGTGAATTAAATAAATATTATTTTATTGAATATTATATTCATTCCTAACATTTATGTTTTTTACATTATTATCTATAATCGACATGTTGGAAAACAGAGAGGAAAATGTGGAAACTGAAGAAACCCAAAGGCACTTTTCACAAAGTGGAGTCTCATCTCACCATGAAAATAGTAATTGAAGGTTGAATCTTGGACAGATTATTGAATCCAAAGAGGCTAATAAATTCATTTAATAAAGGTTTCCCATTATATTTTTTTATCATAGGATGTTTTAGTGGCTGGAAACTAAACAATTGGAGGAGAAAAGAAATTTTCATATCTGAATATGCGCTTTACATATCATGTAATCATTACATGATCTGAAAAACATTATAGGTTATGATGTATTTACAGGTTGTTAAGAAGAAGGACATTTCGACCTTGAAAATTAAACAACATGTAAACATTACACAACATGAAATTCTTGGATTAAATAATAAATAGTGATTATTTAACATATCATTGTGATAGGAGTTATGGGGTGTTACACACACTACCTTTAACAATGATTTTGAAATAGGGAAAACCTTGAAAAACATCTTGGCTTATAAAATTGGGTATCAACCAAAAGAATAAGGATTTCATTCTAGGCATGGAGAATGTCAACTAATGGTAGGTTTTCAATGTGTTCTTACCTGGATATCTTGGTATATGGGTTTCCATTTTTATTTTCTTTTATTTTTCAAGATTTTTTGTAAGATCAGTTTCAACATTAGTTTAATTCATGTTACTTTTATTTTCTTTCATTCATATTAATTATATTAAGATCTCTTCCCTATTTAATATGTCTTATTCACCATTGACAATCAACCAATGTTGATTAGTTAAATCTATAGTGGTTCAGTGTAAGGGTGGATTTGAACATAAATAATAACAAAAATCAAAATATTTTAACCCATGGGTTAGTAACAAGGATTCAAAAAAATTACAATATAATTACATTTCATCTACGCTGACCATCAAAGGTATAATCGAAAAACCATAACCTAGTTGGACTAGATTAGTCTAGGACTAATAGCCTATGATTATTTCTTATTGGAATCCTATCTTCCTATACTAATGTTGTCAGTTATTTTTGATCACGGAGTAGATTCCAACATAGGCAAATCCATTTGGTTGGACCAAGATCAATTGGTTAACTTTTCTTGGCATTTCACCCTAATATAAAGATATATCCCATACATGATATGGGATTACCTTTTTATAAAACCCTAAAATTGACCCTTTTCCCTCTCTCTTCCCACTTTTCTATCATTCCAACCACATTTTAACTATTTAATTTGAATCATTAGTTTTAAAAATTAAAATTAAAATTGGGATGACCTGACCTTTTGATGAAAGTAATTGTTGTGTTCCCCACTCTATGTGGGATCGAGCCTCTACTTACAATATATTACACGTTTCTAATATGTGTAGTCTGATAAAACATGATATTCTAATTTTATTATTACCTAAGGATTTAAATATAACCTTAAAATTTGTTAGGATATCACCAATAAACTTTTATTTTATTTATTCTAAGAATCCAAGCATCATGTTCATAGGTTTTTAATTACTCTGGACTGAGGATTAGTTTCCATATTTGGTAGATCTAATTGGTTGGACCAACATCAATTGGTTACTTTTCACCACTTCACAGCCTAAGCCATAGATATATCCCAAGCTTGATTTAGGATTACCCTTTACACTAAGCCCTAAAACTGACCAATATCCTTATTTGTTCAACATTTTCTATCATTTTTATCAATTTTACTTCTTCAATTTTCATCATTAGTTAAAATATAATCCGACTGAAACTTACATGACCAAACCTTTGGTCAAAAGTCATCAATGCATTCCATGGTTTCTGAGGGATCAACGCCGTACATCCACTACAATATTCCTTTTTATTTATTTTGTTTTATAACACATAAAATAACAATTTCATCATACCCTAAGGATTTAATGTATTCTTTTCTGATCGTCATTATAGAGTTGTTAAATATATCTCGCAATTATTCATTTTCTATTTAGTCAGGAATTATGAATATGAATAGAGAAATCTGAGAGTACTTATGGTGGGATGGAATGAATAGAGATGTCAAAGAGTTTATATCTCGATAGTCAATATAACAGAAAGTTGAGGTTGGCAGAAAAAATTATAAGGAGATATTACGTCCATTACCTATAACAGAATGGAAATGAGAAAACATCCACTTATATTTTTTCATCAGACTCCCCAGTATGTCTAAAAGAAATAATGATATACAGGTTATAGTCAATCACTTTAAAAACCCATCACAATTTGTTGCTATAATATAAGACTTACCTCTAGATCATATTTCTAGTATATACATTAAGGAAGTGGTAAGGTTTCATATAGTACCACATTACATAGTATTTGAGTGGGATCTAAGTTCTACCTAAAATTTATGGCAAAGCCTTTAGTGAGCTCTTGATACAGAGCTAAGTTACATCACTTTGTATCATCATCAAATAGATGGCCAGTCCAAGAGAATAATTCAAACCATTGAGAATATATTGATATCTAATTCTTTGTATTTTAATGGTGGTTGAGACCAATACGTTCCTTTAATTGATTTCTCTTACAATAATAGCTTTAACTGAAGTATCTAGATGGCTCCTTAGGAAGACCTCTACGAGAGAAGTTTGGAGATCCAATATTATAGAATTAATTTAGAGAAAGAAATAAATTGGTGCTTGAGTTGGCTATTAAAATGGAATAGAAGGTCAAATCTAGTCAAAAAAGCATAATGGTAGCTCCGAGTCAGTAGAAACGTTATGGTGATAATATTTTGTGTGGACTAGAATTTGAAGTTAGTGAAAAGGTGTTTCTTATAATTTTTCCAGGGATGATATTTATGAGATTCCAGAGTAAAGGAAAAATAATCCCAAGGTATATACATTCCTTTGAAATTTATGATCATATCAGGATCGTATCTTATCACTTGTAAATTCCACCAAACCTCTCTCAAGTCCAAAATTTGTTCTATGTATCTATCATGAGAAAGTATATACTTGACCCTTCACATGTAATAAACAAAAATTTCACACCACTAGTGCAAGATCATGCTTACGTAGAATAACTAGTCGAGAGTCTAGATCATACCAAGAAACGTGGTTGAATAAACTACTCACCTATTCGTTTTTATTGAAAAAACAACTAGTTTGAGGAAGATATGTGGGAAAATGAGGATATGATGAGGTACAAGTATCCTCATTTTTTGTATTATAGTGAAGAATTTCAAGGGAAAAATTATATTAATGGGTGTAGAATTTTACAACCCCAATTTTTTGAAATTATTATTTTTTGAAGAAATTTAATTTCTTTTATAGCTTGGGTTATATCAGACACAATTTTAATATTTTATTATACACGACATTTTGTTATCTTCCATTACAAATAAAACTAAGTTTTAACAAAAACTTGAAGTATTATTAACGTATTTATATAAATGTGAAAATTATAACCATGATATTAATCTTGTTTATATGAATAATAATAACTCCTTTTATGATATTAATTTTAATGGAATTTTATAAAGAAGACATATGTATCAAAAAGTACTTAATTTTCGGTAAGGTTATTATATGATTCGAAAATACTATTATCTAATAAAAAATGCAGTTTATTTATTTTTTCTAAAATTAATGAAAATAATTTTTCAAATATTTAGAAAATTAATCCATTAAGAAAAAAATTTTGAAATAAACATTTAAAAATTAACTTGGGGTAAATTTGTCGTATTTTTTTTAAAGGATTCATTTTTGATGAATAATAAGAAATATTGATTTTTAATTGAAAAATAATTTTTCATTTAATTTATGTATAAAGTTAAATTATATTTTAAATTATTTTTTAAGTATAATTAGATAAATTATACTTCCATTAATCTATTTTGTGTCATTTTAATCAATTTCATATTTAATTTTGATAAAAAACTTTACACCCTTTCAAACATTTGGTCTTTAAAAACACGCTTTCTCATGATGTCTTTTTGATTAATTTTAAATCAAAATATTTTGGTTCTATGAATGGAATTTAAAAAATGTATTATGTATTTTTATTCATCATAATTTATATTATCTCATAAATTCAAATGAATTTTTTACCAAAATTAATAGAAAAATAGTAAATATTATTTACTGCAGTTAAGGCAAAATGGGTTTAATGAGTGGTTAAAGTAAAATGATAAGGTTTAAAAATAACCAAATTTTTTTACAAAACCCATTTAATGGAGATATTATCACCATATTTAATATATTATGAATAATGGTCCAATATTGTATCCTTGTTAATGGAAAACAACATGGGTGGAATTCTTTCTTTCAAAAAACATTACAAGTGTACCCCTCACCTCACTTATAAATGGTCACTCCTTATCCTACCTCATTCAAACCATAAAACCTTTTTTCTTGATAATACCTTCTCCAATGACATAAAAAAACACTAATACCATCTTATAATTATTATTTTGGTTATAAATCTATCCTAGTAAGGATTTTGGTGAAAACCTAAGGAGGATACCTAAAGAGGAGTTGACTTTCATCAATGAGTACTTTTGTTTTATTTATTCATCCATATCATTCAATTATTATTTTAAAATTTTAATATCATAAACTCAATAAAATAAATATAATTTTATGTTTTTATGTTAATATAATTAGTTAAAACCATCTCCACTTCCATCAAATGGTTTACAAAATCATTATTCATGGGTAAAGTGGACTACTGCCTCACGAACCGATGTCGTATGATTTTCCATTACCTATTATCATGGTTGGAAATAATGATGGTTTTATTATTTATAAAACATATTTATTATATTATAATTATTTTTTAAAAATTATATAATAAATATATCCACTATTTTGATTTTGTGTCAAAATGATAAGGTTTCTCTTGCGTACGGAAGATTACCACCTCATAAAGCTATGTGATTCATTTAGGTCTTATGTGGAAGATAATAAGGATATTTTTAATGATTATATGTGATATATATGACATGAAAATTTATATTTAATGATAATATATCGTCTAAATTTCATTATTTATATATTTTGATAAAACGTAACAATATTCATGTGTACGTATGACCTACTATCTCCATGAACGATATATTTCATTTTCTATATATATCATTTTTAGATTAAAATAAATACATATATACAAAATATATATTGAATTTATATAATTCTTAACACTATGGAGATGATTTATAAATGATAAAATTAATATGAATAAAACTAATATATCAAAACATATATTAAAAACAAAGTAGTTATTACATGAAATGGAATATTAACATGGAATTGTTAATAAAAGGGAAATAAAAGAGTCATTAGAAAAAAATATATTGTATGATATATATAAATATTTTCATATAATTTATTTATAATAAAATTATATTTATTATACTAGTTTTTTTAATATGTACAATGGAATTCAAGACTTAAGGTAAGGGACTTCAGTCTCACCTTTTTACTTCTATGAGACCCATGCCATATCCATCACCTATTTATTTTATGTGGTGTATATACTCAAAAATAATGTATTTTATGATTCTTTTCACTAAAATTATGGGGATTTAAATATCCATTTACAGATCTCTCTTTCATGGGGTTTACGACTCAAGGGTTTCCAAAGTGGTAGAGGATTTTAGTCTCAATTTTCTTTCTTTGAGACATAAATTCTATTATAAACCTATATTATTTAATGAGGTTAATATAAAACCAATTTTACATGTTATATAATGAATTTATTTATAGTAATGATATATTATGTTTTATTTTATTTTATTCATTCATGGGACTTATAATTCAAAGTATCAAAATTAGTAAAGAGTTTATGTTATAGTCTCACTGTTTATCAAGATTGTTTATGATTATGTTTCTTATGATAAAATATTATGATCCATCTCTCAAGAAACTCATGATATTTCTTCTAATTGGGATATAAATTATATTTTCAAGTAATATTTCCATTTTCAAAATCTTTGGTATATAAAATAATTGATAACATGTTTCTAAGAATATTCGAATTTACTACTCTCTTTAGTCAGAAATATATTTTCTTATAAAACCATGCCTTCTAAAAATATTTTTCCAAATTTTTTATTATTATTATATTATTTCTAAAATATTTTTTTATCATTTTTTATCTTTTTAATTTTTTTTAAAATGAATCTTCTTTTCATTTTCAAAAAAAAAATATTTTATTGGCTTTTACTAAAAATGGTAATATAATATTTTCTTTAAAGTGTATGACATGAAAAAACATCATATAATCATGAACATTATTTATATTAAAGATTCATCTGTAGATTTTCAATTTATTTTCAAACAATTTTTTTTCAAAAATGGTATATGTTTCAAAAGGTTTTTTCAAAGTGGAAATAATATTTTCCTCATGAAATATTTTAAATGATTGATCAAAATAATTTTCCATATAACATGATGTATTTTGTTATTACTGATGGTTTACTTGGGATATGATCATGGGATATCATTCTTATTCTTTATCTAAATGGTTTATGTTTACTATGAAATGATGTTTTTGAAACCCATTTATTATCCACAGTTTATACCATGGTAGAATTATTATGAAGCTCACATCCTTTCAATGGTTATGATATGATGAAATGATGAATTGTTTATGAAAAATATATCTTTTACATATGTTATGAAATGATAAAAAGTTTATTAAATCTAATTCATTTCATAGGTTAAGATATGATTATTTTTTATGATCTTATGGAACAAATATTTATGACTTTCATTAAGTGAAAAGTGTGACCTGAATCTAACTCCAATTCATTGGGTAATGATAAATATTCTATGATATCTTAGGGTACATGGTTGATTATATTGAACCTGAAAAGGAGGGTACATGTGTGGTTAGCCCAAGCCCGAATTAGGAACATGGTTGGTTATCCCAATATGATCTTGTTATGAATGTATTGGTGTGTATCATTGAAATAATACTTTATATGCTAATGTGTATGCCTCAAATATATGTCTTATTCCAATAGGATTCACTAATAGATCATGTTATTGGATTTACACATGATTCCTGAATTTTGAACTACCATTATTTACTCCATGAATCAAGACTATGATTTTAATATGCAAGGTATGGTTATGAAATGTTATTCTCCTATTCTTATACCCTTATATTCATTTCATTCTTATGTATCTCACTTTTTTACCCTAAATGAGCATTAAATCTCACACTTTACTATGTTTTCTTTCCCCAAGTTATGAACAAATGTATTACGTATGGTATTTATATGAATGGTGATAGATATTAATTTCATAGTGGGATATGATATATTTTACCTATGGGTTAGTTGTTTGAGTTCCCAAGATTCCAAAAACACTAAACCTTTATAGAACTCTATAATGTGTTTGTGTAATGTAGTTAATATTCATAAAAAATGTTTTAATATATATATTTGACAATCCTTGTTCACTATATTTAATATCATAGAGTAGGTTCAGTTACCTTTTGGAAACAATAATGAGAAAACCATAGCGAGATCCTTAAGGACAAGTCTAAGGATAAGTGAGAGAATGATTGAAATTATAGGAAAATGTCTTGGAATTTTGGTAAAGCATAGAGTGGCAAGTATCAATGAAAATATCATACCTTTCATGATATGATAAGTGGATGTGGCTCTAGAATAATGGTACCTAGGGACAATAAATCAAAAAATAGCTCATTGAGATAGACTCAATCATCAAATAGTGCATGAAAATGGGCCTTACTGCACACTTGATTTGATGCTGCTGGGGGTACACTTTAGAAATTAAAAAACTACTATAGTACCATCATAAAGGATATAAATAGATGATAAATATAAATAAAATAGGATAAACCCAAGGTGTCATAGATTAAAACATGGTTTCATGATTTAAACATCATATAATTTATTTATATGGATTATGTGGTTCCTACCTATATTTTTTGTTTCATACTTTATTTTTTTTTATTTTTTTAGGTAATTATTGAAACCTAAATTAGTCATGTTATTGATAAGTGTGATGGAAATTGAAATTATTCTCCTTAATATAATCCAAATAGTATGGGATATGGAATGAAAAAAACTCATTTCTATGATCATGAAAATTTAACATGTTATGAATCATGCTAGAAATAAAAATAAATAAAGAAGGGAACACTATTATATTGTGTACTTTATAATGAAACATCCATATTATTTCTGTGTGTCTTCAAAACCACTTTGTTAATAACAATGGATGAGGACCACTGAAAATATATTTTCCATTATCAAGTGTTTGGAACATGAAAAACATATTTTGGATATCTACTATTTGGAATGTGCATCAAATAAATTGTGGAATATTATAAAGAATATGGGGAAACATAATTAAATTTACTACATGGATTGAGATGAGTTTGAGAACTTATTTTTCAAAAATTAATTTCCTCATAATCTATATAACAACATGGAAAATTAGTTCCTTGATCTAAATAAAAAGAATGATGAATCTATTGGTATATATGAAGGAAATTTTACAGGACTTGTGAGGTATTATTGGAGTATTTTTATCCAACCTGAAGCTAAGGTTGATTATTTATTTAGATTAATAAAACAAATTCTATGAATGGAATTAACCACAAGAGATTTTAGTACATATGAATAGATTGTTTTATGTTCTATCATTTTAGAAATGGAGGTTGGAGTAACATAGAAATCTCATGGTTTTGATAATAAGAGGAAAATATAATCCAAATTAAAATATATGAACCATATATAAAAGAAGATGAGAAATATGTTATGTACATAGTTTTTGTAGAAGAATGGAGGGACTTTTATTACCGTGACTACAAAAATTTTTAATTGTGGAAGAGATGATTATCAAGTTAATGAATGCTAATGTGATAGGAAGAATTCGGGTAATGATACGATTAATGAAAAAGCTCCACGAAATAAACCCACCACACTCTAGTGTTTCCAACTCATGGAGTGTGGTAATTATGCTAACATGTTCTCAAATCTGAGTGTTAATGATGGTGATCAAGAGATGCAACATATTATACCAAGGGAAAAGGGTAGATCTCATGTGATCACTATTTCCATTGAGGGGTGAAATAATTATGTTGGGAAACATACACTTACCATCCAGTCTAGAAATACTAATGTCTTCTTTTAATTTGGATCTATAGATTATTTCTTATTAGATGAATTTATAAGGGTATCAAGATTACACACAAATGGTTAGATTCAGAATTAATAGCGAAAACCCATAATGGTATGATGATCTCATCTAAATTATATGATTCATCTCCAGTTGACGTTTGAAGGAAAGTGTTTTCTAAAAATTCTGTCATTGCTCAACTATTTTAATTTGTTTTTATATATATCATGGATTGGATATCCTTAAATAAATACTACATAAATTTTCAAGGAATGAAAATTAAATGTGATATTCCAAACCAACCTATCATATTCTATCAATTTGACAATAATTATGAACTTCTAATGGAGATCACATCCATTTTATGGGTCCTAATTCCAATTCAAAAGTGGTTTTTATCTCAAATGGTTGGGGAGAAACTTAACATCAATGACATTCCCATTTTGTGGTAATTTTTTTATATATTTACAAAATATTTTCCTATCCTTCCACCAAAATGTAAAGTTGAGTTCTCAATAGAAGTCATACCTGGTTTCATAGAATTTTTAAACACTCACTATAGAATAGTCCCTATTTAGATGCATGAATTGGAGAATAAACTACAAGAAGACGTTGAAAATTGATTCATTCATCCAAGTGTGTCACCTTGGGATGCACCTATTAATTTTGGTTATATAGGAATATGGATCAATGGAGCATTTCATTAATTATAGGAATTTTTAAAAGATCTTGATCAGGAACAAATATCCTATTCATAGTATTAGTGGCTTATTTAATCAATTGTAGAAATCCCAATACTCGTCCGGGATATACCTACATTTGAGATATTATTAATTTAGGGTCAGGAAGTAGTATGTACCCATTACATCCTTTCCTAAATGGTATAAACACAATGAATATATAGTTATTCCTTTGGATCTTACTAATTCTCACACTAACATCATGTATTTAATAAATAGTGTCCTTATAAACAACCTTGATCAGTTTGAGGTAGTATTTATATTGAAATCCTTATATATTGAATGATAAAGGAAGGGAATTAATATCACTTGAAAATTGTACTAAAGACTATAAAGGATGGGAAATTATATTCAAAATTTAAAAAGGGTAAATCTTGGATAGAAAAGGTTTTATTTCATGGTTATATAATATAAAGAGAGAGAATATCAGTAGATCCATTAAAGGTGAAGGTTATAGAATGTTAGAACAAACCAACTATAGTGACTGATATCTGTAAATTTTTTGGTTTAGTAGGATAAGATCGACTGGTTGTGGATAATTTATCCTGACTACCAAATATTCTGACTATGGCAACTTGGATGGGACCCAAGTTCCTCTAGATAGATGAATGTGGGGATGATTTCAAGGGTATGAAGTGATGGATAGTCAGTACAATTGGGCTTACATTACCCTATAGTCATGAAGGGTTTGTAATCTATAGTGATGTATCCAATAAGGGATTGTGATGTGTTATTTTCAGAGTTAAATGGTTATATATTATTCCTCATGAAAATTGAATATTCCGGAGTAAAATCACTAACTCATGATATTGAGTTAGCTGAATTAATTTTTACATTAATAATGTGGGGAGATTATATTTATGTAGAAAGTCATGATATATAAACCGGCCACATAAGTATAATGTATATATTCACATAGGAGGATTTAAATATTCACCAAATAAGATAGTTAGAGTTGATTAAAGATTGTGAATTCTCCATATATTACCACCCAGGGAAAGAGAACAAGGTTACTGATGATTTGATTTGAAATGATCATGCTAGCTTATCCATTATGAGGATTACAAAAGAATGAATATTTCTGAATATTCAAAGGATGTATATGGAAATCCTGAAGGAAGGGGAAAAATATTATCTTTATCAATTTAATGATTAACCATCTATTAAAGAGAAGATTAAAGAGGCACATAAAGAAGATTTATATATTTAAAATAAGGTTAGAAATATTTCATTATTTAACCTTGTTAATGCTGAAATTCTAAGGTACATGAATCAGGTATGTGTTCCGTCTATATCGGATTGTAAGAAGTTGTATCTTTCTTTTATATCTATACATTGGTGGGTTTTTATATGTTAATTGATTAAATATTAATTTACTGAATATGATATTCATGCCTAATATTGACGTTTTTTGTATTCTTATGTATAATTGACATGTTGAATAATAGAGAGTAAAATGTGGCAATTGAGGAGTGTAAAGGAACTTCTCACTGCCCCACTTCAAATCAGGTCATGACATTATAAATTTAAGTTTGAAGCGAGGATATATTACTTTAGATGTAAAGGCAAAAAAATACACCGAATAAACATTTCCGATGATGTTGGTTGATCATGGGTGGTTCCAGAGTCGTTAAACTGAAAAACCAGAGAAAAATATAAATTTTAGAGTTGAAAACACACTTTACATGTCATATAATAATTACACGGTTTGAAAAAAATTTAAGGCGTGAAACATTTATAATCCATAACAAATAAGGATATTTTTTATTCACACATTAAACATTATGTAAAAATTTAATGATGTGAAATGCTTGGAAAGAAAAAAAACTGTGATTCTTTAAAATATCTTAGTGATTGGAGTTATAAAATGTGACCTATATCGACATTAACACTATTTTTGACCTTTGGAAACCCTGGAACGACATTAGCTCTTAAAAATTTGGGTTTAGAACAAAATAATATGGATTTCATTCCATGAGTAGAGAAAATAAACTACATGGAGGCGGTCGTAGGTTTCCGATCTAGATTTATTCATTGATAAGATTGTTTTCTTTTCTTTTCTTTTTACCAACATTGATGTACCATTTTTTTTATTTAGTTTAATTCCAATTCATTTGATTTTTTTCTCATTATTTCTCTTTTGATCATTTTTATATATAATGCATTTTTCCCTATTGTAAATCACCTAATGATTATTGGATAAATATATATGGGTCGAGAGTAGTATGTTTTTGAAAATAATGAATTTCTAAAATAAAAACATGGAAACCATATGGATAGTAACCCAGATTAAAAAAGTTTTTATATCATTCGATTTCATCTACCTTGTCTATAAAAGGTGTAATCCAATAACCATCACCTAGTTGGAGTTTACTAGGATAGTAATAGTATCATGTGATTCTTTCTACCTATAATCCAAGCTTCATATGCTCAAGTTTTCAATTACATTAGACCAAGGAGTAGCTTCCATATTATTTAAATCCAATTGATTGGACCAATATCAATTGGTTATCTTTTCACTAAATTGAATATTAAGACATTGATAAATCCCAAGTAAAATTTAGGATTATTCTTTATCCTAAACATTGATATTTAACCTCATACCTCCCTCTTCCACTTTTTCAATAATTCTTATTGCATTTTAATTGATTAGCTTGTGTCATTAGTTATAAAAAATTAAAATGAAATCGGGATGACCTAGAATTTGGTCTAAAGTTTTCATTGTGTTTAATGATATATGTAGGATCTACCTCATACTTTCATTATATTACACCATTGTAATTACAGATGTTTAAAAACACATAAAATTATAAATTGATTATGACCTGAGGATTTAATTATGTCCTTGGAATTTATCAGGCTATGACAAATAACCTGTGATTTTTTCTTACAATCCTAGCTTCTTCACTTAAGTTCTAATGAATCTAAAAAAAGGAGTAGTTTGTTAGATTTAGTAGACCTAATTGGTCGAACCAAGTTCAATTTGTTACCTTTTCACCACTTTATAGCCTAATCCATAGATATATACCAAGTTAGATTTTGGATTACCCTATTTCCAAAAACCTAAAATTGATCATTTTACCTATCTCTTATGCCTTGTAAAGAATTTTCCTTAATTTTAATTATTTAATTTGTGTCATTGGTTTTAAAAACTAAAACTGAACATGGGAAGACCTGGCCTTTTGTCGAAATCCATCTCTACATTCCCTGCTCTTTGTGGGATTGACGACATACTTACACTATAATATTCCATTGTAATTAGTGTATTTTAGAACAAAAAAATTTAATTTAACTATGACCCAGGGATTTAATGATGTCCTTTAGGTGCGTCAAGATGGAGTTTTTAGAGGAAGTATATAGTGCTTCATTCTCTCATAAACTATGAAGTATGAAGATATATATATATTTGAAAGAGTACATATGGTGGGATTACATAAGGATAGATATAATAAAGTATGTATCTAGATACATATTATGTTATAAAGTTAACACTAAGAGAGAAAAGTATAACAAGATGTTATATCCATTAACCATACCATAATGTAAATGAGAAAACATCATCCTATATTTTGTCATCGAAATCCCAAAAATGTCTAAAGGTAATAATTATATATTTATTGTAGTCAATAGCTTTAAAAAGATCACAATTTATCACTATCAGAGAGGGATTATCAATCGATTATACTTCCAGGATATAAAATAATGAATTATTATGGTTTCATGGAGTACTGCATTTTATTGTGACTAATCATGATTTGATTTTTACATCAAAGTTATAGCGATATATTTAGCAAGTTATTGATATAGAGTTGAGTTGAAGCACTATGTATCATCCTCATAAAGATAGTTAGACTAGGAGAACAATTCAAACCCTAGAGGATAGGTTGAGATATGTTTCTTTGGATTTTAAATGTATTTGAGATCAACACATTCCTCTAATTGAGTTACTTACAATAGTACATTTCACTCAAGTATCTATATGGATTCTTATAGTTCCCTATATAGAAAGAAGTGTAGAATTATAATGTTATGGAATGAAGTTAGATAATTAAAGATATTGGGGCCTCAGATAGAAAAATAGACGGAAGAAAAGGTTAAATCCAATCAGAAACACATCAAGGAAAATTAGATTCAGAATAAAAGCTTTTTCTGATAATTTTCAGTGTCACATTGAATTGAAGTTTGTGACAAGGTGTTTCTAAGAATTTATCCACTGAATAATGTTATGATATTCAAGAATAAAGGTAAAGTAATACCTAGTTGTATCAGTCTATTTGACATTATTCATCATATCAACATCATATATTATCTCTTTTCACTTTCACAATACCTCTCCCAAGTCTATATTCTGTTCCATGTATCTAAAATGAGGAAGTACATACTCAACCCTTCACATGCACATAACTAAGAGGTCATACATTTGGAGAAAGATCATTCTTATGAGGAATAATAGGTGGAGATTTTTCATCATAAAAATAAAGTTATATGAAACTAGACTACTCAATTATTCAATGTTTTTTAGTGAAACCATCTGTTTGATGAAGCAATGTGGGAACATGAGGATATGATGATGTGTAAGTATCCTAATTTTCTATATGAGAGTGATAAATTTTTATGGTGAAATTTATTTTAAGGGGGGACATTGAGTATTATAATTTTTTTGAATAAATTTGATTTCATTTATACCTTTTTCTACATGAAACACAACATCAATATTGTGTTACACGCAACACAAGGTGAGCATTCATTACACAAAACACAGAGTTTCAATAAAAACATGATATATTAATAATATAGTTAATTAAATGTAACCATTATAATATTGATGTTAAACTTATATATATGAATATTAATAAATAATTTTTAAATAATAATTTTAAAGATTTTATATAAAGGGGATATATTAATAAAAATTACATAATTCATTTAAATTTTTTATAGGTTTTAAAATTACTATTTGTTCAAAAAAATTATTTTTATTTATTTTTATGAACATTAATAAAATTAGTTTTCACAGATTTAGAAAATAATTTTTTTAAATAAAATTCACTTTTTAAATAATCACGTAAAAATTATTATTGGGTAATTTTTTTGTACTTTTTTAATTGTTTCATTTTTCGATAAATAGTGAAAAATAAGAAATTTTAATTGAAAACTATCTTTTATTTTATTTTATATATAATGTTAAAATTATATTATAAATTAGTTTTAATGAAAAATTTGTACAATTATATATACATTAATCAAATCGAGGTCATTTTAGTTGATTTCATTTTGAATTTTGATATAAAAAAATTCGAAACTTTTGAACATTCTCCCTTTAAAAACCTTCTTCCCATCGTGTTTGCAAGTCTAATTTTAAATTAAAATTTTCCAACTCTGTGAATTGAATTTTTAAAAATCGATTATACATTTATAATAACAATAATTTATATTATATAACCATTTCAACTTTATTTTTGATAAAAGGAATATTAAAAATAGTAACAATTATTGTTGTAGTTTAGGTGAAAATGGGTCTACTTAGGGGTTAAACTAAAATGATAAGGGTTGAAAATAACCAAAAACTTTTACAAAAAAATTATAGAAATATTTAGAATTTATTGATTCTGTTATCAATAATATTCCATTTTTGGATCCTTTTTTTTGAAACAAATGTTGGTGGTATTCTTTCATTGAAAACAATTACAGGCGTACCACTCGCCTCACTTATAAAATGTTACCTATTATCTCCCCTTATTCACACCTTAATCCCATTTAGGTTCAGAAAATTCCTTCCAAAAAACTTTACAGCATCCATAATCCCATCCTAGAATCACTATTTTGGAGATAAATCCTACCATGGAATGATTCTGGTGCAATCCTAAGGAGGATACCCGAAGAAGATATAACATTCATCAACACGTATTTTGGTTTCATTTCTTCCTAAAAACCATTAAATTATGATTATAATGTTATGATATAATAAACTAATTATATTAAATATAATTAGATATTTTTAGGTTAATTACATTAACTAAATCCATCTCCACTTCTATCAAATGGGATATGAAATAAACATTTGTGTGTAAGGAAGACTACCACCCCGCGAACCGATGTCAATCGTTTTCCCATTACCAATTCTCACGGTTGGGAATAATGATGGATTTATTATTTTAAAATTATATTTATGATAGAATTATTATTATTTTAATTATTATATCATACATAAATTTATGATTTCCATTTTTGGAATATGATGAGACTACTCAAGTGTTCAGCGGAATACCGCTTCGTGAAGCGATGTGATTCATTAACTCATTAAATAAAAGGTTATACGGATGGGTTTAAATATAATATGTGATATATATATGACAAAAAAATGAATCTGGAATGATAATATATCATTTATCTTTATTTATTTCAATACATTGATATAATTGAAACTATGTTCAAGCGTATTTACGGCCTACTGTGTCCATGAATGATGTATTTTATTTTCTATCTCTATATTTTATATATTATTAGAAATACCTATATAATAAATTTATATATAATATTTATATCATTTTTAATAGTACGTATAGTATGGAACCATTATCAATATAATAGGACCAAAAATAACAAATAAAAACATATACTAAAAACAAAGCGGTTATTACCCAAAACCTAACATTAACATGGAATTACTAATAAACATGGTATAAAAGGGTAAAAATAAAATCATATGTCATATAATATATATAATTTTTTTATGAAAAATATGTGTAATATAATTATATTTTTTATAAATAGGTTTTGAACATGTACGGTGGAAGTCAATACTTAAGGTAAGGGATTTTGGTCAAACATTTTACTTCAGTAAGACACATTCCATATTCAACACCAATGTTTTTTATCTGGTGTATATACTAACCATGAATTTATTTTAAGATTATTATCCTTAAAATTATATAGATTTACATATCCATGTTAGGATATATCTTTCATGTGTTTTACAGTTCAAAAGGTACCAAAGCGGTAAGTGATCTGTTCTCATTGATACATAAATTA
Source organism: Viscum album (assembly GCA_963277665.1). Classification (NCBI taxonomy): domain Eukaryota; kingdom Viridiplantae; phylum Streptophyta; class Magnoliopsida; order Santalales; family Viscaceae; genus Viscum; species Viscum album. Next base: position 476,734,578 of record OY728130.1, on the reverse strand, counting down.
TATTATGAACCTAACTAGGTTTATATACAACCCCTTTTACAAGTAATATCATCAATTTATTTATCCTTGTTAGATTTTAATTTCCATTTTATTTTATTACTTGTTGGGGATTGTAATTCAATATTAACAATGTGGTAAGGATTTTATATTACAATGTCATTGTTTACCAAATTGTTTATGATAATGATTATGATGATAAAATATTATTATTCATATATCAAGAAACACATTAATTTATTATCCTATGGTTATTGATGATATTTTCAAGTAATAGTAACATTTTCCCACTCCTTGGTACTTAAAATAATTGAGAAAATGATTTTTAGAAAATAAGAATTTATATCACTCTTCAGTCAGAAATATATTTTCTTCTAAAACCATGTTTAATAAAACAAATGTTTTCATAAATTAATTATTTTTAGTCTATTATTTTTAAAATAAAATTTTATCCAGGTTTTCTTTTTTACACTAATTTTTAGAAAATAATCTTATTGTCATTTTAAAAACAATTACCATTTGTATTTTCACAGAAATATGAAAGGAATAGTTGTTTTAATATGTATGTAATAGAAAAAACGTCTTATATCATGACCAAAATATTATTTAAACATTCATTTACATGTTTTCAAGTTTTTCAAGTTTTTCTATTTTTAAAATAGTTTTTTTATAATTGGAAAATATATTTTTCTCAAGAATCATTTAAAATGATCAATCAAAATTGTTTTTCCATCTAAGATGATATCTTTTGAGGTTACTTGTGCTTTAACATGTATATTATCCAAAGATATCATTCTAATTATTTTTCTATATGGTTTATGTTTATTATGACAAGATGTTTATGAAACCCATTTCTCTTCTATGGGTTATACCAGGATAAAATATTTATTAAACTTGATTCTTTTCATTGTTTATGTTATGAAGAACTAATGAAATGACTATGAAACCTATCACATCTAAACATGTTATTACATGATTAAATTTTTATGAAACCCATTTCATTTCATGGGTTATGATATGATGAGTGTTTTATTATCTTATGGTACACATATGTATGATTTTCATTATCTACTCGGTGGGACCTATATATCCATCCAATTCATTTCACAATGATAATTTTTCTAAGGGATAAAATGGTACATGAGTGTTTATCCAAATCCTAAAAATGAGGGTACATGAGTGGTTAGCCCATGCCTGAAGTAGGTATATGAGTGGTTGTCCCAAACCTAATATTTTTTAAATTTCTAGGTGGGTACCCTTAACATAACATTTTTAATCATTATGTGTATGAAAAAATATATGTATTATGCCAATTTGTTTTCCTCAATGATCATGTTCCTAGATCCCCTTATGATTCGTGTCCTATGAACAACCAATCCATATCTCGGGACTAATGGTATGACCATTGATATGCAGGGGATGGTCTTCAAATGTTATGCTCGTGTTCTTTAATTTGTATACATATCTTCATTGTTTACCCATACTAATCATTTTATCTCACTATTAATTATGTTTATTTTCCCCAGTTAATCATGAAATATATTACATATGATATGTCTAAGATGGGTGATAGTTGTGAAGGTTATATTGGGAGATGATGTAGTTTATATATGGACCAGTAGTTTGTGTTTCAAATTTTCCAAAGCCACTAAAATATAATGGTAATCAGGGGTGTATTTCTGTAATGTAATGAATATTCATAAAAACTAGTGTAATATATATGTATGATAATCTAGGGTCACTATATATAGTATAGGAATTCAATGGTTCTCGAAATATTTTACCCTCAATTCCAAAACTCTTCTACCAAAGTATAGTCAGAAGAATGAATAAAAGAATCTTCCTTAGTTTTCAGACGACACTATAGATAGGATTTATATGGATTTTTATAGTTCTGTAGAATTTTTTACCTCAATTCAGCACCAATTCGTCCACATTGTAGTCAAAATAATTAATGATGAAATACATCATAGTGAGAAGACTGCACAACAAAGAGAGTTTGGTTAGATTTTGGTGGTATTAGATATTTTTTTACCAGCATACTGTAGCACCGTGACGACACTGCAACCTTATGTAGATGTTGTGAGAAAAACACTAAAAATAAATACGCTACATAGTATTTTCCATGACTACACTATATAAGTGAAATATAGGAGGTTTCAAATCAGAATATTCACTTGGATTATCTGAGTAATTTGTTCATTATTTTAGTCTATGATAACTACCAATTAAAAATTGGGTGATCAAGATATTTTAGAATTTAGATTCAAATACTAAGTTGTAAAATGGAATTTTATGGGTTTAATTTTAAATTAAAAATATAATTAAATAAAAAATCTGTTCTTTTATTCCATAAGGTTGTCAAAGAAAAAATTTACCAAGTGAATAATAAAATAAAATAAGAAGTGGCTATGCATATTCTAATATAGTGAAGATATCACACCAGTATTTCTATAAGTTGAAGAAGAAGAGGAGAAGCGCTAAAAAATTAATACTATATTTAGAAGTATTTTTTTCTTATTGATATCAATTTTTATATCATTATTTTAGTGTATTATTCACTATCACAGTAAGGAGACTTGATATAAAATGATTTAAAGAATAAACCATGCTAGTTGAACCTACATATTGAAACTAGTGGGTCATATGATCTTGGTAGAGTCTAGATCATTCCAAGGACTGGCCTTCTCATTTTCAGGGTTGAACCATGTCAATATTATGTACCTATATTGTGTATGTGTTGAACAATGATTAAGATTCAATTTAAGCAATGATGAGGGTTGTTTCACCAATAAAATTTTAAAGAGTTATAAATTCTGATTCATCCCCTCTAAGTGATTCCTCACAAATCTAGGTGGAATGTTTTCAATTACATCTTGGAAAGAATATTTGAAAGGATAGTGTGAACCCGTGTAATCATAAAGAAATATAAATCCTATGTGGTTATATTTTACCCCTCCTCCACCTAACTTTATAAACCCCAACTCCCCAATATTCGATGGAATGAAAGATATAGAACAAAAAAATTCAAACATATTGTCTTGTAGAGACTTTATGTTAGGAACCACATATATTTAGTATTTCGTTAAGTAAAATGTTTCATGAAAACTATATTAGAACCTATTTATGGATATTATAGTAAACTATAAGTTGGGATTAGATCAAATTGAGAAGAAATTCAATGTATATTAATGTATCAATTAAAATCTATATTTTGAATTTCATTCATTCAAATAATCTTTAACTAAAAAATCATGAAAATGAGAGAGTCATCGAATTTATTTCCATATGAAAATGACTTATCTATTCTATGGATATAAATCTCTCACAAGAGAATCTATTAAAAACATGTTTGGATAATCTTCAAGATGGGATTTAAAAAGTTATCATTCCATATAAACATCCTAGTAGATTTCACAAATTCATTACAATAAACGAGTAAGACCCAAATAAAATCCTAGAAATAATTATATTAATAGAAAAGGAAGTCTTGAAATTTAAAAACTACCATTCTCAATATGAAACTAGTATATTTCTAGGATATGACCCCAAATCTGTCTAGATTTAGTATTGAGCCTACATATTGGGATGTAGAAGAAACATCCATGTCTTAATGAATATACATAGGATGAAAAGGATTTGAGATACTATAACATTGAGAATAAGAATAAAATTTCGTATTCCTTTAAAAAGAAACAATTAATTTGTTATTTCATTACTTCTAATACTTGTTACACTACTATAACAGGTAAACACTACATATAAATAATATTACATAGCGTGAAATCTAAAAATACTCTATCGATGAATTTATTTAAGAGTGAAATTTTTGTTCTAATTTTACCAAATTAACTTCTTTTTTTATTTAGAAATTCAATATTAACTAAAGATGATTTTTTTATGATTTTTCTGAAATAGTTGATTCTTAAGTGAGTAGTGAAATATACAGTTTTTATCAAAACCACATATTCTATGACATAATCATTATTGGAGAAAGAGAAACAAATTTATAAAACCATTTAATTTATTAGTTTTTCTTAAGGTGTAAAACAATATGTTCCAAATACTATTAAAAATTTATAAAACGTGTTTTTAACATTTCATGAACTTAATTAGTGTTTTACAATAAAAGACACTATTTTTTATTTTTTAATTAAATATTATTTTGGGGAAATTTGGTTTTTTAATTTTAAATATATAATTTTTTGAATAATAAACCAATTTATATCATTACAAGAGAATAAATTAGAAATTTTATCCTACCCATAAATCTTAATCTAAAAAATGAAATTTTCCTAAAAATTAGTTTTTACATGTTGCAAGTGTTAAAGTTAAAATTGTGTTTTCTTTGATGGAGATATTTTATCTGATAAAATAGATTTAATATTTGGAAACATTAGGTATAGTTATGTAATATTTTCCAATTTTTTAGGTATTAAATGTAAATTATCTCGGTTAAAATAAGTTATAGTGATAAAAAATGGTTAAAGTGAAATTTCTACGAGTAAATTACTTAGAAACATGTGTTAAAATTTATTTTTGAGGAATAATAAACCTTATATCATCCCCAAAAAATTATTCTATATTTTCTGATCCACTAGACTTTTGAAACATGTGCACTATTTATATTAGGTGGAAATATTTACAAAAAATATTATTCAAACTACATATAAATAGAGCCTCTCCCCACCCATTCAATACCACAAAAATATTAGGCTTCATTTTGAAAATATTATACTATTGTTTCCCATATAATCCTATTTCACCCTCTTAATATTATGTTACCAATATACTATCATAATCTCTCCCTTTCCAAGGATTCTACCAAGGGAATTCCCAAGTCCTCAATGTGACTACTTATTTTCCCTAATTTATTTTATTTTCTCTATCACCATTACAAATATAATTTTTCTAAATAATATATAATCAAAAAAAATTATAAATATTTTTTTATTATAATGTTAAAACAAATAACCACATTCTCCCCTTTTCCCTTAAAGAAAACAAAAATGACATTCATGCATGTGTGTGGACTACGACCTCCAACAAGTGTTATGTTTTTCTTCCTTAACGACCATACATGGATATTAACAATGTTGAACTTTATATATATGTATTATATTTATAATATAATTTATATTATAAAATGATAAAACATATTGTACATTTCTCCTATTGTATGGATAATGAAATCATTAAGCATATGTATATGTAGACTACCACCTCTATGGAACATTTGATTTCTATTTTTTTATTTTCATTATCAATTTTCATGGATGGTCATGAGAATTAATTTAATTGATAAATATATTTTTTATGAAATTAAAAATATTTCATGATGATAAATTGGACTACCTATTAATAATATGAGCAATAAACAATCGTGGTAAATTGAATTGTCTAAAATATTGTTCTAAGAGAAAAAAAGATTTATTTTTACCATCTAATACCATATTATAATTTATATTTTTCTTATAATTATATAAAATTATGACATATCACATTAATAAACACTAAATAATTCCATTTGTTCTGTAGTAATGATGTTACAACTAAATCACATCATAATCATCCATTAATTTTGACATGTTCTTATTTGGGTTGGAGTAATATATACTTGAAATTTTTTATATATTTATATAATGTATGACTGTGTGAATTTAACTTATGGTAATATTCAACATAAATAATCAAATAATTATTTTATTTTTGTTTTGGAATTATAAAATTTATATTGAACTCATTAGTTGGGATACCACTATCCATTTCTTACAAATCCATAAAACATGTTGATCCCCGACTTTATCTATAAGAATAGTTACCAAAAATAAAATATAATCAATTAATTAAATTATAAATAATAATAAATCATCATTTATATAATATTTTATTATATTATCATAGTAAATTTGTGAGAAAAATTTACAGCGGCACCACTAGTATGAAACTAGTTCAAAATGATGAAGATTACTCACAACTGATATTGAAATAATATAGTAAATAACTAATATACATGTAGAGAATAATGATAAATGATGTTAAAAAAATTATATTATTATAAAAGAGGCTAAAAAATTGGTGATTATGATAGTTATTTTTTTCATTAGAAAACATTTGGCTAAGTGGGATTAAAGTTAAGGCTTCTTTCTCTCAATTTTCAATTCCTTAATACATGATTCTATTATAATTTTTTTTCTATTTTATAGTGTAATTACTAAACCTTTAATATTTTATATACAAATTTTATAATTATTCTAGGTACTTAATATTATATTTTAAATTATATCCTTCAATGTATTTTGATTGAAATTTCACCTAATGGTGTCATAATGCCTAAAAATCCAAAATTTTGGATAGTAAACTATGTGTGATTTTACTAGAAATTATATCCACGTATGGATATTGGTAGGGGATATAGTTTTGGAATAAACACACCCAGGGTTAATCAACTTATAAAATACACCTTGAGTATCAAATCAATATTCACTCGGTGCAGGATAAGTGAGGATAAGACTACACACCCAGTTATACACTCCTTGTAACACCCCAACCCCAGAAGCCTAGGGATGGTGCATTATTTTATTACATTGGAATGATTACAAGAAAATAATTCCCAAATGATTGATAATATCGTAGTCTTTTAATACCATATTAAATTCATGAAACCCAAAATACATTGGGAAAATAAAATTTAAAATTATACAAATAAAATTAAATAAACTTCATCCTTGAAAGCGTATTAAAAGTTTTATTATTCAAAACCTGGGGAAAGGAAACTGAGGAAAGGGGTTAGATTAGATGCTTAGTAATGGTAAGTAATATAGGATAATAATATATAACTAGGAATGAGGAATAAATAAATAACACATTCCATTAAAACATAATTTTGATAATAATATGTTATGAATAAAAGCTCAAAAAATAATTCCATAAAAACAGTTCCACGGATATTATACAATTTCACTAATCACTTGTACTATAAATTACTAGTTTCATAATGAGGTAATGTATAATGTGGGACATCATTACCATACCATTAAGACCTCATGCTAAGACCATACATAAACAGGCAGAAAACCAAACTAGTTTGTCTCCTGAGACCCATCGATACACCAAGGGGCTATAGTAGGCCCCACTCAACACATTATAATTCCAATACATTCTTCATATGAAATGGGTGAAACATAATCACCATATACATTCATATTGTAACAAACATATGAAATGTAAATAATTTTCCCCAATCATTAAACATATTCACTATCAATTCAGAGTAATATGGTGATTGGTATCATAATAGCTCATTTATAGTCAAACTAATAACAAACCATTCAATAAAATATGGAAGATTATATAATAAGATATTAATTCCAAATAAACATAATAATAAACAAAGGTTCTGAAATAGATGAAAAACACTAATAAAATCATTAATTGACACAACATAGACGATGATTTCGTTATTTAAGAAAAAAAGAAGTAAATAAGAGATTTTGGGATGCATATACCATAAAAAATAACAATTAGTATATATATGAAACTGGATTTTTCATTAATTATTAGATAAAGGTTGAGTATAAGGTATAAGTGAAAACTAATTTAAAAGAGAATAAAACACAATCATACTTCATGAAAATTCCTCCTTGATAACCTCATCAAGGGACATAGAAGTGGTCCTTTTGTGATACCAGGAGAACTAGACATTGGATAGGGATGAGGATAATGGATTTTAGAAGAGTATAGTTGAACAAAAAGGCACTAGGTGATGAATATTTTTGAAGGAAGGAGCCTCCTTTTATAAGTGAGGTGATGGGTAACTTAGGGATTACACAAATTATTAAAATATGATAAATATCTTATATGGTTTAAGACATCCAAAAATACTAAAAAATAAAGGGTAATACATTTTATAATTAATAACAACACTTTTATACTTGTTCAAGGATTTTTTGATTTTTATATAATTTAATAAAATATTATATTCATGAAAAATAATTTTTCTCCAAATATGCACTATTCTTAACTACAAATTTAAATACATCATTTTTTTTCTAATTTGAATGAATTTTTATTATATCATATAAAAATCATATTCATCTATTAAAAACATGAATTAGCTTAAAAACATCAAATTACATTTATTTTGTTATTATCATTAATTTGATTTATTCATTAATTAAATTAATATTCCATCATCTTTGTGAAATCCATTATGGTATTTATTTATTTTCATAAAATTGAAATTAAAATTAAATGAGAAATATAATTCTATTGAATTTCCATATTCTATTCGTGTTTGATTGAAAATTCTGAAAAACTTCAAATTATAATATTACACAAATTAAAAAACTATAATTTGATAACTTAATTTCCATTTAAAATAAAAAATTATAAAGGCTTTAAAGTGATTAAAAATTTCCTAAATTTGAATAAAAACACGATAATGGTTGATAATTTCTTAAATAAATATTTTTATCCAAAATATGGGTCATTTAATAATTCTTATAATTTTAATTAAAAATGTTTTATTTATTTTTCTTATGCATGCACATGTACTGAATTAGCGTTTCATAAGAATATATGTTAATTATTTCATATATAAAAATTAAAAATAAAATAATATCATAAAAATTAATTAATTATGTTCAAAATAGTGTTCAATATTTTTTTAGTATGTATATTCATTCATATAATTGTCAAGAAAACTTCATAAATTTGTTATTTTTCCTTTTCATTCCTTGCACAATCATTGCACATGAATTTGGATAAGATAAATATGATATAACTATAAAATTTGAATTTAAAATATAATAACATAAATAATATATAATAATTAATAAAAATTCATGAAAATAATTTTTATCACTCAATTATTATTTATAAGGAACCCAAATTTTCACATTGCCAATGTTGCGTAGGCACTGAATAGACAATGACAATAAGTTTTTTATACCTATCATGAAAAAAATTATAACATACATGATCTAAATTATTTATGTAAAATATTAATTTTATACTATCATAATTTAGTTTTTCAATACATTTAATAGATTTTATAACATAATTATGTCTTCAAGATGTCATAGAAAATACCATATTTATTTACTATACACAAATAAATTATATCATTTCTGAATAATCTCGAAAATTCTTCCTAACCATTTTTCAATGTGTGGAATTAAAAAATGAACTATATCTTGTGAAAATAATATAATAAAAATGAGAAATCAATTTTTTTAATTAAATTAATCATTTACTTAAAAAATACCAATTTTAAAATTATATATGCTTTTACGACACATTGAAAATTTAACTAAGGTCTTATAAAATTATCTTATAATCCCGAGGAATCAAAATATTACCTTATGATTATATTTTATAAAAAAAATTCTATTATTAATTATATAAATTGTAAAATTAAAGAAAAACATTTATGTTTTATAGAAATACTAATACAGAATTAATAATTTATAAGACATTTATTTTCTTATAGTATGATATAACTATATCATACTTTCATTTATAAGTTGCATAAATTTTATTTACACATTCTTGGGTGAGGTTACTATTTATTTGGTCAGTTTACTGTTCCTAAGGGTCATATTACTATTTATAAGGGTAACATTACTATTCAAAAAGTCTAAGTTACAGTTCATGAAAAATTTGTGTTAATTTTATCAGACTCTAAATATATTACTGAATGAAACCAGGTATGGACATTTTTCGAAATTTAATTCACAAAAGAGAAAAAATTATATTTAATATCTAGTTTATAACTATCTTGTTTAAATAATTATAATAAAAAAATTATTGTTTCATAGATACTCAATGTTGTGTTCATTACATTCTATATTAAATTTATTTGTAAATTATTGGGGTGTTACCCTCCTAGAGAATATGATTTAGATAATTCACTTTCCCATTATGAACCTTAATATTGAATTTTCATACTATTAATTTGGACTTCCTCTATTTCAAACTACTAAAATTAATTATTATCTTGTATTGATAACCAAATATTTTTAAAGTACCCTCTGCACCACCTTATATTTATTTAATTTATATGGAAAGTTTCTATTACATTGATAATAAATCATAGTTTCTACGTTGATAATGGGATTTTATCCAAGACAGTCACATTGTTCCCTTTCTTGATTTGGGAAATATTGACAATATCTATACTTTTACTTCAATATAGATGTTTATTGACTCCAAATGAATGATAATTATGCCTTTTATAGGTCATTAATTATGTTATATGGTGAATTAAATGGACTTAATTAGTTATAGGTGTAGCCTATTAAAGATATCCCTTTAATGCATCGATTGTTTTAATGAGACAAACATAATAGGGTATTATTAGGTTGCTAAAAAGTTTACGTATGTTGTCTTAGCACAAGGACATGCTGAAATATTTATGAAATCCATCATTATGCATTCCATTAGTATGGGATCAGTTTTTGTTATATATATTTTTATTTATTATCATATATATAGTATTGACTCAATTTCATTTTATTATTCAATTATTTTGATAATTTTTTTCTACTAGAATATTTATTCTACACTTATAGAAAGATATCTTGTATGGTACACTATTCACTACAAATAATATAAGATCAGGCTTATTTTTTTCCATTCCCCAAGAAACCTAGAAAACATCTATTTAAAATTTTCAAGGATCCTCAAGAAGAGATAATACTTTTCTCATGGATTTGTATGCTTTATTTTTTGTTCTAATGCATAATTTGAAAAAAAATCTAAGTATTTAGTCTTCCAAGACAAATATTCTATTGTATACTTCAACAAATTTTGTATTCAGTACCTATAATGTAATTTAACTTGTTTCTATTGGTTTTTTGAGACTAGGTTATTACATCATTTCCCAAAATATTTTTTTCGCTACTAAAGATTAGGAATCCTGACGAGGAAAGATGGAATGACCACCCCAACTACCTCCTTTATCATTGTATGTCATGAAATAACCCACCTAAATGGCCCGAAGGCCTTTTATTTATTTATTTTTGATACTCCCCCCCCCTTCAAGGGATGAGGGGAAACCCGTACAAGGCCCATAGGCTAAGAGATTACATTGCATGTATGACTGGAGACATTACAGGACCCATAGGGCTTAAGGAAATCATATAGACTATAAATACTTGAAATCGACCCTCCCTAATATCTGCATTGTGATTATATCTCCACCTTTTCATGGATGTTTGGATAGCTGGAATGTACATAGATGCACATGCCTAGTACCGATGGAAATTTCTTACTCTCGTATTCTTCCAAATCCATTAGCCCTGCTCTGGAGAATGCATCTTGCTCTTGAATACTCATATGGAGATGGTTCCTTGTAAAATTTGTCTGGGAGTCTTCATATCAGGTTCCCCTAAAGGCCTTGATGTGGATTGAAGTCTTTGAGGTGGCCTAAAGACCTTATACATGGCCTAAAAGCCTTACTGACCCGAAGGCCTGGGTGACCCGAAGTCTTTAAAAACTCCAATCCCAAATCGGTGCCCCAAGGTGAGTAGTTTCGGCTGATACAGTACCAAATAGTACCTTCTACAGTAACTGATACAGTAGCTGCTGTAGTAACTACTACAGTACCTACACAGTACTGCCATAGTAACCATAAATTATGCCTCCGCTTGATTTCTAATCTCGACCTCATAGATGTACTTAGAGAGATATCACCAATAGGGATAAGGCTCATGTGCTATCAGAAAATAACATTAATAAGTAATTTATTTACAAAGTCATTCTTCAAAGGATTTTTGGTAAAGGAAGAGTAACATTGGATAACCCTAGGATTAATGTAGCAGTTGTGTTCATCACTCTACCTAAGTACAAAGAAGAATACTAAAAAGATGTTCCAAATAGGAATGTGCAAAATTTCAATGATTGGATGAATTAGAAGTCACTAAATTTTACACATGTAGTTAACATGAAATGAATTAATCAACTATTTTTTATCCCAATTCACTCTATAACTTCTATAAATTATCCTATATTCAAAAATATTTGATAAATTTTGCCCAACCAATATTGAAAAATTAAGACACAGAATGATAAAGCACCATTTCTCTAAAAAATAACCTAGACTATTTTATATATTTTTCCCCCAATAATTGGGAGGATCAAAACCATCCCATTAAACAATATTCCATTCTGATAGGGTATATAAAAATTTATATGTCCATTTCACACACATGGTAGTATCGTACAGAGATAAAAATGTTAATATGAAATTGAACAACATGTTATTTCTAATATAGGAGATTAGTGAGTTAGAGGATGACATAGATGAGGTAGAACTTGGAGTCTTAATATCATTCTTTTTTAAATCATATGATTTTTTAGGAAGCTATCAATCATTCGTATATGAATCTCAATTATTTATTCCCTTCACCTCTCCAAGAAAACATTATGAGTTCCTCATTGAGAACATATGAAGCCCCCTTTAGTTTGATATTGAGGTGGTAAAAACTAATTCATATCATTCTAAGATTGAGATGGTTTAATTCCAAAAAATCATTTCATTCACAGATTATGATCAAGAATCTTCTATAAACGAGAACATCATACCCCTATAAATATTGGGAAATATTTACGACATGAATATACATCAATACTTGGTGGATTATAGATCTAGGAAAAGTATTAATAAAACTAAAGAACTTTACATATAGGTTATAAGGAGGATAATATATAACCATTCTAGTTTTATAATTTAGGGGGTATGATAAGAGTGAATAAAATGTTTTTAGAATGATCAGATTTAAGACCTTGGTTAGGAACCTCATGTATGACTCTAAATTCATTGTGTTTTTTAAATAAACCAATTTAAATTCCTTATTTTGAATACCGTGGTTTAATATGCATGTATAGGTTCCCTCCTCCGATCATTAATGCTTGATATATTCCATTAAAAAACATGTTAATTAAATTTAGGTTGATGGTTCCACCTTTAAAAATGGTGATGCTCATTTTTTGGATACATGATTTTACAAATGGTAAAGGAAGAAATAAAAAATTTAAAGTGGAAAAAATATTTATACCTCTAATGGGTTATAAGTTTCTCCCATAAATCCATGGAGTGAGTTAAAATAATGCTTATTACATTATATTAAATCTCATTAAAGAAATAATCCCAGATCCAAAAAACCATGAAGTTGTGTCAGCTAAAATATAAGACCCCCAAATTAATTTCTTCCCTTATGATGGGAAAGAATATGTCACAACAAAACCATGACCATAAACATATAGAAGTATCCCCATTCCTCCCATGAGTATCAATCATATACTTAAATGTATATAATATAAAATAGTATTGACATATATCTAACAAATGAAACCCAATCTTTGATTAGATTTAAATGCATTATTTAATGGAACATAAAAATTTTAAAAAAATTTCTATATAAAAAAGGTTTAAATTGATATTGATGAAATATACCCCTTTTTGAATGATTACAAATCCAAAAAATATGATTACACCTCAAAGAAATCCCTTAATACCTAGGAACAAAATTCATTCCCCACACTCGATGACGATGAGGTTGAACAAGATGGATATTTCCTAACTATCCTTTAGTGAACACATCTTAGCCACTAGTCATAATTTAAAATTGGATAATTTTAGTACCAAGAAAGAACCACAAACCACACCAATTAGTGAAACCATGAATCCTAAAGAAAAATATTATTATATCACTTTTTTCTAAAAAATATTAGGGTATGTTCAAATGGAGTTATTTAGAGGTTCCATGATTATATCCCCAGGGTTTACCACCTAATACTTCAACTCCCTACCATGTTTACAAACAAGTAGTGATAAGGATGCATATGAATCATACTGTTAAGGTGGATGTTGAGGTTGATGAGATTATCAATAAAAATTTCAATAGAATTGTCTATTAACCTAAATGACTCAACAATATAGTCCTTATTAAAACAATAAGGAAAATCAAGAAGTAAATTGTTTTAAGGGATTTTAATCATCATTATCAAAATGATAACTAGTTGTCATTATATAACTTACGATTGATTAAACACCTTATTTTCAAGTCCTCTCATTTATAGATGAGTATTCTACATACAATAAAATTACAATGGGTCCAATAAATATAGAATACACTACCTTTGGGAACCTTGAGGAGTATATTTCTACAAAATTATTTCATTCAACATCTAAATTTTTTACCCACTTATTAATGATAAATTCAATAAATTTTCAATCCTTTCCATAGTAAAAATGTGAAATGTTTTGTAGATGATTTAGTTATTAAGTCACACTAATTTTTGAGCCATATTTTGACCTCAAAGTATTTTTATCCAAATTACAATAACACAAATTGATGTTGAATCCTTTTAAGTATGCCTTTAGGGTTATATTAGTAAAATTTGTTGGTTTTGTAGTCTATAATTATGCCATCATATTTTTACCCAAGAAAACCATGAGAATATATAAAATCCCCCATCAAATCCATTAATAACTAATAATAGATCAATAATTCCTTTCCCATATCAGACACATTATCAAAAACATCACTAGAATGTTTCTACCCATCATGAATTTGTAGAATAAAGGAATATCCCTTCAATGTGATAAATATTTCCAGAGTTATTTAGATAGCCTCAACCAATATCTCTTACACCCTATAGTTTTGATTTCATCTATAGAAGAAAATAATATCATATTTTATGTGGATACTATTGAGTGATCACTTGGTGACCTACTCATTCATAAGAATTATATAGTTAAGGATAAAAACCTAAAATACATTAGTTAAAAAATGTTTTAAGTTCAGATCTAGTATATTGAAATTGCGAAAAATTACCTTACTCTAATATTAATAGTTTAGATGCTTCACATCTATTTATAGATCCTTTAAGAATACATAGTCTGTTATATTGTTCATCTAAAATATATTTTTAGTCATCTTGTATTTACTAGACAATAATAAATATTTTCTATCATCCTTTAGAAATTTTACATCCCTTTTGTGTCATAAAAGGCGATTAAAGGGAAATCATTGTAAATTTTTCTATTATTGAACCCATCCCTATAGGATTCTCCAGTTGACATAGAAATTCTGGATGAGGAGTTATTTTCTATACAGGAAGCTAACAATACATGTGATATGTACTTTGATGGTGTTTTTCAAAGTCTAACTTTTAAAAAATATAGGATTGAAAACTCTACTAGGTTAGATTTTTGGAGCATGTTTATCTCCTTAGTAAAATAAATATTACATTATTTCTTCCTACTTTCTGAAGTGTGAACAAACAATGATTTGTATTATTAGAATATCATTAAATTTTTTCCTTTTAAATACCAAATTGTAAATTAAATTTAAAATATTAATCATAGTTTCTGATCAAACAAATAAATGTGGAAAACATCTATCGAGAATCAAGATTTAGTACCTTTTACTGAATAAAAAATTCAACTGATGTCACAATTCCTTATACAATTGGTATTGTAACATATTATAAATTCCAAAAATAATTGAGAAGTTTCAATTGATAATATTTTCATAACTCTCATAGAGACAGATTCGGATCAAGCAATCATCCATACTGCACACCAAAGAGTGACTTCCCCTTTATTAGAAAATATGTAGAAAAAATAAATAATGTAAATACTATCTTCTATTAAGGTAAACTGTTATCTCCATTAATTTATACAATAATTATTTATATGGTTATGATATTAGGCTACCTTTAGAATAGGGGTTTCAATAGAAGCATGCCAGGAATGAGTAATCATATTTACATAAATCCAATATCATCCATTTTGTTGATCAAAATACCTAAAATATCTTTAGTAAAAAGGCTTTGATTAGGTTATCATCAAATCCATTATGGAAGAAGAGGCCATAACTATCAATAAAGAAGATTATGATAGTTCTTGTGGTTCACATAATTTAATAACTAGGATCTTTCAACAAATTATAAGACTTTGATATTTTTGTCCATCTTTGAGACATAACTACTTGGAATCCACAAATAAATATTTTTTCTATCAAGTAAATTCTAGTTTTACTCATTAACTTCTGGAGTTATTGTATACTACTATATACCCCTTAAAATTCACCAAATGGGGAATAGATTTCATGGGCACATACCCTCTAGAAACTATTAGTTAGTTCAAATTATTCTTATTTTCAGTGAATTATTCTCAAAATGGTTCCATTACGTACCATTGAAAGAACCGGGGATAATTTTTATGATCAATTTCATGACGAATAATAACATAAACATATTTGGATTTCTCCATAAAAATATGATAGATAATGAAACTAACTTTTTTGAATCTTTATCGAAGAAGTCAAATTTGGATTATAACATCTAGTCCAACATCATCCCATTATCAAGTAGTGGTGAATGTAAAAATAAATTCATTATACAAGAATCTATAAAATATTATTTAGGAAACTCTATAGAATGATATAAATTATTGATCCAAAAAAAGCTTCATTATTTATGGGATTAACAAACCACTACCTATAATTTCACACAAGTGGACCCATATTTATTGGTGTATGGGATAGTGGAATACATCCTATTGTAGTTTACTTTTCTTTACTCTAAATATCCTTTTTACTAAAATAATAAATATAAATAATCATAGATTATATTTAATTAACTAGAAAAAATTAATGAGAATTATTTACATGTATTGAACAAACTTGAAATATCTCATATTTGAGTAACACAAGTGTTTAACAATAAGGATTTCTGTCACTTTTCATCCAATGAGAATTAGTATCTGCCTTATGAAAAATAATTATTCCCAAAAATAATACTCCAAAGAAAAATCATAAATAGGATGGGCCTATCACCATACATTGTGTTTAATCCAATGGAGATTACTCCATAATCACTATGGATGGATAATGTATCATGCCTCCACCAATATAAAGTTTCCCAAGAAATACATTACATGGATTCAAATTGGATTCATTGATTCCTCATCACATTACTCTCAAATGAATTAATAATTGTATTTATCACATGAAAGTAAAGTAATTGGCATTACTTTTTTTATCACAAAAAACTAAACTACATGACACAAAGTGCTTATCACATGGCTCTAAACGTCTTGACACAAATTCCATGTTCCATGAATCTAAAATGAGTGACACAATTTCCTTTTCACATAATTATAAAATACATGGCATAAAGTCCCTATTGCACAACTATAAACTACATGATGTTTTCTCCTTGCCTCATGAACATAAATAGTATGGTATATTAGTCTTAACCACACAACCTTAAATAATGAAGTATATGGCCATCATTTCCATGAATTAAACTACATGTCATATAGATCATTATATATTACCTTAAAATAGTTAGAGTGGTATATTCTATATGAATCAATTACATTATATTATATCTTGATCTTTATAAGAGTCCCCAATGTATGATATTCTCATTCACATCAGGTTTTATATATTATTCTTACACCAAGACACCATATAATGATACATATATAACATATATTGAATAAAACATCAATGATTCCATTTTATTATAATCCTATAGAATAATGAAAATGAACTATTTATAAACTATATGTGTATTGATTTTAGTCCCTATAGGATATTTAGTGACATCTAAATCACCGATCTTAAATGCAATCGGAAATTTCATTTTCAACTATTCCATATTCCACTATAGTGTTGAGGTTATCAGCAATCCACATAAAGTTATATCCTTTATTCTTACATTAGGATTGTCTTTCATTTCATCTCATTATCTTCTATCCATGATCTAGATCAATATGTACACCTTTGTGTAATTTATTCATTGAAATTTCCCTCATTAATATTCACCAACATTAAAGAATGGTTATCTCTTTAGTAGAACTAAGTTTGGATTGACTTATTTTCAAACAAGATATGATATGAAGTCTGGATAACCCATCTAAGAGATTTCCAAAATTTTCAACTTCAATCATATGTCCCTAATTAACCCAGTGTACATACTAACTAATTCATGTCAATTTTTCATCCATAAAACCTTCAACAAGATAATATATTTTCCTCTTCCAAAAAACTATGCATGAATTTATTAATATTTATATAGGATACAAAGTAATATTTGGACCAATTTTCCTAGGTATAGTAAATAATTCTCACCCAATTTCATTCCATTTATATCACTCTATTGGGTCCTGAAAATTCCATATACAATAAGAATAGAATTCCATAGAAATTGAAAATGTGGTAGAAATTATCCCCGAATAAGATTGAAGAAAACATTTAAAAGGGGATGGAACCATAAAGGAACTATTTATCCTGTGATGTGAAAATCTCTTCACAGACTACTGCTCATGCTGGGATTTCGTCGCTTCATAAATAATCATGTTAATGAAATCATTTATGGGATGAGCTGGTACCCCCAACTCCCAGAGATAAATATTTTTTTAGGGCCAGACAGTGATTTCCTCCCCTATAAATTACTTTATCCTTTTAATGAAATCATTCACATGATAAGGTGGTACCTCCGGTTCCCTTAGATGAACCAAATTCATTTATGGGGTTGGGTGGCGATTTTTGTCCATGAGAATGACTTCCCATATAAATGAAATCATTTTCAGACTGGGGAATCCTCATAGGTTCCTGAACAAAAGGTATACAACCCAATATAGGAACTAGTCATCCTGATACTCGGTCCCTCCATTATACTATAAAAAACTAATGGGAATCAAGGTGGATGATAAAAATAAATAATGGAAAATCAGAGATCATAGTAGGAAGGCCTAGAAGAGATCCAAAGCCATATCTTTCTAATCCTGGTAGGAAAAAACCCACCATATAACATTAAGGGTGAAATAAAATAATTTTTAACTAATTATAAACATAAAAACCTTTGAGGGAACTAACTCGTGTTGAATAAATAGATGAACCCTTTCTAGAATAGCACCCCACAGAGAAAAACATTATGTGGGTAGAACCTTTCCCTGTGTTGAAAATTGTTACACAATAGGAACTTGGACCCATATAGAAAATACTATTCTGGATGTGCATGTCCCTATTTAGCACCATGTTATGTTTATGGAACCTTCACCCATGTAGCGACATGTTTTATTGAGGGAACCTCATCCCTCGTAAGAATATTCTATGATGAGTGGGGTATTAAGGGTGTTCTACGCTCCATCTTGCATAAATATCTTCACTCATCCTATCAGCCCCCATATTTTACAAATTGTGAGCTTGTCCAATAGAATCAGGAAAATGACTCTTTGAATGTCGACTAAAAATCATTGCGAACACCAGTCTATCCTTTTCATTATAAACACCAATGTGAAGATATGTAATGTGTGTAACATATACAAAAAGGAATATAATAACAATGTATTCAATTAGAAATTATTATGGTAATAAGGGTTATGACATTGGATGTGCTCATGCGAACCTCCGGGTTCCAGGCAGGGAGGGAGAGGATCACACAAGCCATTACCTTCTCCTGGGAATGATATCCTCCCCCCAAAACCAATTTTAGGGACTAACTCCTAGATTAATCCCCTAATATTTATTGAAGGAGGTGGAACTCCTAATCCTCTTCACCTTATCCCAGGTCGTAGCCAGATAGATCCTAATATGTGACTATCCCAGTTAACAAAATAAAAGAGGATATGGGAACACTCAAGGACCTTTCCCTCCCTCTATAAGCTTTAGATCTCATCCACCAGTAGAAAAATATGATTGTGTGACCTTTATATCTACTTCTTCCTCTTGTTTCTCACACTGATCATGACTCATGTGTGCCTAGAGGTTAGTGCCAATCAGGACATCCTCATGGTCCCCATCCAATTGTGCATTCTCAATATATTTAATCCCCAATGTTCATTCATATGGTCCTTATATATGGTATAAATCCAAATCATATCAACTCAAATGGGACCTCTCTATAGATGTAATCCCAATCCTCCACTCAAATGGTAAGCTTCCATGGGTAAGGCCCAACCACATTCTCATATGGGCCTCCTCCATGATTTAAACCCATATATACCAAACTAAATGGTATTTGATTCCCGACTGACTAGGATACATAGGAAGCCTGGTTGAGGTCCAAAACTAGCACATAAATTCACTGTAATGTTATTTGGGCCATATTAATGGTAGGGTCACGTTCATATAGCAAACCAAATCACTTATGGGAAGCATCATCATTATTCATGCACCATCCTTGACCAAGCACCTTTTTCTTGGTTGTCGTTACTGCATGACATTAAAACATAATTTTTGGTTCTTGTCATATAACCTTAAAAGATGTTGTGTCCTGTTAAGTGACACCAAACTATGTGGGTTATGAATAATCTGTTGAGGATTCATAGGACACCCATACTATGGGTATAATCTCAACATCAAAACAATTCCCATCTCCTAAGATGATAGAAAACTCAAGAGTGCCCCGCCACATGGCTTAAAACTCATATGGTCCAGATAATTGAACAAAGAATCTATAATCCATCCATAGATGGTGCCATTTATGGAGAACCTCTGATATATACAAATATCAAAAGTAAAAAAATTATTTATCTCGTTAGTTTTATCATGTCTGTTATATAATAACTAACATTATAAAGTAGGTTTTCACATCAGTTATATTATAAATGACATGAAAAAGAAATATACATTGCTTTATCACATTGGTTATATAATAACCTATGTGATAAAGAAAAATTTTGACATTGGTTTCAATATAAATGATGTGAAAAAACAATTAAAATTGCTTTATCATTTTGGTTATATAATAACTAACACGATATACCATTTAAAACGTTTTAAATTTCCATTTCTAACCATTTCTGTGTTATTCGATATCGTGAATGAAAAATTGTTTCTATCTCATGGAAGCCCTGAATTTTTTTATTCAATTTAGTGGCCACCAATATCAATTTTTCATCTTCATACAGCATCATCATTCATCATCCACAATTTTTTAGAGTTCCATCTACTTCTCTCTCAACTCTCAAGTAAGCCTCACACATCGATCATCTCTTTCGATCATTCAATGTTGCAGATTCCCTAACACATTTATTTGATTTTATTTACTGAATTTTCACATTACCATCTTTATAAACTCATTGGTTTCATCGAACTCATCATTTCATGTTCTTATATTTATCTTCTCATCGTGAATCAAAAATTATCATCTTCATATACCATATGAGATGATTTATGTGAAAATACATCAATTTAATTATATCTTAATTTCATATGTATGATCACAAATTTCAGCATTACATATTACTGTTACAACATTTCCACTATATGAAAGGGTGTTTTCACTGATTGTTTTCATAGATATTTATTCTGCATCTCATCATAAATTGTTTTCATTGAATATGTAAATGTTTCTTAATTGGATGATGTTTTTCAATCATTCATTATTTATGCATAAAAAGGAATGTATATGAATAAATTTCAATTGTCACTGTGAATTTATTACGGATTTGGTTGTCTAAATATATAATTTATAGACACATTATAATTTTCATACATTTAAATATGCAATATCTAATAAGTAGTGTGTATGAATATTAACAAGTTTTACATGATGTGCGAATGTTATTGTCTTGAAAAATCATATATTAAATATAAAATTTGTATATTTTGAGTTACTATCTATAAAATTTTGAAATAGTAGGTGAATACACAATATGACCTATCAATTGGTTTCTGGGAATATATTTGTAAAATTTTGATAGATATATGATAGGTTTTGACTCTATTTGGTTTAATTAACCAATTTGGTACATATGATAATAATGATTGATGCACTATCTATCCGCAGTCGTACATTATCCCTAATAATAATTTTTCACAAATCATACTTTATCACCATCCATACTTTAGGTTACATTAATTTTTAAATTCAGAGGATTGTCCCACTACACATGCAAAGTTTTTATATCTTGTATTTTCATGGAATTACACATTCATCACATGGTATTCAAACTAAAAGCATTTTTCTCCCCATAAATTTTTATTTTTATTGTATCACATGAAGTAGATGAAATTATTTAAAATATGGTTTATTAATGTGTTATATTCAAATTAAACATGTTTACATAGAATACACAGTACACAATTATCATTGCATAATTTTCATAATTCACTAGGCATAAATAATATATAATATTAATTCAGTATATATATATATATGTACAACGTTGTAAATTCATCATTATGTGGTTTTAAATCTACTATATGATTATATTATAGTATGAATTAATGTTTCTTATACAATTTTTTGGTTTTTTGATGCCAAAAAAAATATATTAAAAGGTTTAATGATAAATTTTAAAATCAAAATGCAAAATGTGCACTTTATTTGGATTCTAATTAATAATATCTAATATCATGTTTTATCTAATTTCATTTAATAATAACCAATTACAGAATTTATGACAATATGTCCTAAATGTGGGCCATCACGGTACAAGTAAAACAAGAATTACAGGCTTGTTTAGTAGTTACAGAAATCCCTTCCAATGAGTTTTTGCATCTTCCGATAATTTCTTGTTTGAAAATTTTATTTTCAAATTGACATGATGCAAAAGGATAATATGGAATGAAGATGAGTGGATATGTAACGGAAAATTATGGAATCCAACCTATTTTCCAAAGTTGAAAGAATTTGATCATTATTTCATACATTCATAAATGAAGTTTGAAATATCAAACTTAGATTGTGCATAGATGGAATGAATCCACATGGATTCATTAGTAGAAAATATATTTCATGGCTTGTTTTATTGGTAATATACTACTTGTTTATTGAATTTTTTATGAAGCAAACGTATATATTGTTATGTTTAATGATCTCCATACCAACACAACCCTGAAATGATATTTATGTCTTCTTTTCACCATCAATCGATGATTTGAAACTCTTATGGGATGATGGTATTAGGGTGTATGATTATTATAAAATGGAATATTTTTAATTGCATGAAATAATTATGTTTTTTATAAATGCATTCCCAATTTATGAAATCTTTTCAAGATATAATACTAAGGGGCATAAATTATGTATAATTTGAGAGTAAAAATCATCATATTATCAACTAAATCATGGAAGAGAAATAGTATACACGGGTCATTGAATGTTTTTTTCTGTGTAGCACTATTATAGATGATTAAAAAAGAATTAAATGGCTTAGAATAATTTGACATTTCTCCAAAACTGTACTAGTTATGATCTAAGTAGGGTGGAGTGCAATAAAATTTTATGAATGTATTGGACATGTTAGTTCAATTTTTTAATACTGGCTTATATTAAAATGAAATTTAAATTTATTTCATTAGTATTATTTTCAAATGGGGAATGGAATTTATTCTGAGAGACCATATGAAAGAAGAGATCCAATATAAAATATGTAAAAGAGAAAGTTAATTTTCATTTATAATTAGTAGGTTTTGAATGTATTAATTGAGAATGTTATATTGAATTGAAAAACTCATTTAAATAGAATTTTCATAATCAAGAAGTAATAAAAGAATGTGGATATTATGTGTTAATATTTTGTATTAAATAATTTAAAATGGGATAATTATGAAGTTCCATTGGGTTAAATTTATTTATAATAATTTCATAAATATTTAATATATTTTATTCCTAATAAATTACAAATACTTTCCTTTTAATTATTAGATTTTTATGACACACAAGATTATAGAACACATGATATGAGACATTTAAAAATTGAATGGGAAATTCATTTTATAGGTCTGGTAGTATTTTGTCTGTTTGTACTCTATATTTCAATTTTGAAAGTTATAATTGTAATTGTTTTTTGTATGGAAAAATAATCTTACAGTTGTTGTTGTATTTTAGTTTGTTTTTACTATATATTGAAATTTTATAAATTTGTAATTGTCAATGGGTATTGTAGGTTGTTTTGATTCTACTTTTACTACTTTGTTTCTACTGTTTTTTTATCTATTTCTGTTCTTCTATTCAGTGGAGATAAGAGGTTAATGTAAATTTATTAAAACAAATTGTTTTTTTACATCAGTTCTATGTTAAACTATGTGAAAAAACATTCAGAATGGGTTTTCCACATCATTTATCACACAACTTATGTAAAAAAATATTAATCATGATATTCATCCATGTCAATTATATGATAACCGATTTGATGAACCCTTCATCATTGGTTTTTTACATCGCTTATGTGATAACCAACTTTAAAACCCCTTAATCATAATGGTTTTCCACATCGATTACTAAATAATTGATGTGGAAGACCCATTAAGATAGGTTTTTCATGTCAACTATCAAATAACTAACATGAAAAACAAATAAAACAATTCATTTACATTTTTAATTATTTTTAATTGACATTAAAAAATTATTTTCAACGTCTCCCACAGTAATGTTTCCTTCTAACTGATATTACAAAACAAGAAACACCAATGTGAAAATTCACTTTCTACAATAGTTTATCCATAGAAATGTAGAATCATAGATACATACAGATAATTCTGAACCCATCCATATTCATAATTGGTCGCTAACTCGGGGTAACCCACGTATACGTACTTTTGAATGAAAAAGTATCAACAAACATATCTTAAATTTATAAGAGAGCCCCAAAATAGTAATAATTCCCTCGAAAAGGGCGTGACGAGCCTAAATTCAAATCCTCTTGACCAATGTGAGTTCTTAAGTGTCATTTCCATATTCCCCTAATTAACAACTACCTCTGAAAATTAGTTCCATGAGTTATCGTGGATATGAGATCAATTGGGGGGTTTTTGATTCCACAAACAAAATCGATTGGAACCCGTTTGAAGATAAGATACCTGACGCGAGTGATTTCACACAATTTAACCCCCTACAATCCTTCATCAAGGGACAAAAATCTTTTATCGTAAAAAATGTTGAACCCAACGCAAATACATAACCTAGGTGGTGGTGTTATCCCGCATCAGGACCCTTCTATATCAAAAATTGAAGAGGTAGAAATGAGACCATAAATTATTCATATAGTCCTTTGATGCTATATTAATGAGGTTTTTTAAATATATTTATCATGTATATTACTTACACTATTTACCAAGACTCTCTTAAATCCAATAATGACTCACTATATTTCTTAGACACTCACATCAACCATTGCATTATCCAGGTACTCAACCAAATCAAGGATGCCATCTCCAAACCAGCATCTTTAACATTGGGGTTTAAATGAATTGTTCTGAGAGTACCACCTAAATGTTACTCTCCCAACATTGGAGGCAGCTCAATAGGAACTCTAATCCATGAATCACTATTATTCATACGCCTAAGGATGATAATCAGTCCAGAACCATACGGCCATGATAGCTATCTCAGATCTATTTGGGGCCATTTCCCCAAAATGTGATAAATATATACTCAATTAAATTAGGGAGGTTGATGAAGTGGATACCAAAAACTTCATCCCAATAGTATAGGGGTCTAGACTAAGGTTCCCTATCATAAATCATCATCATCAACACCATGCAACCTAATACCCTCTCCATTAAGAGGATACTACCTTATGGTCCCATCTAAATTCGAACAGACCAAAGTTCCATGGGAGGCCTCTAAAGGGAGATGATAAGTGTTGGAACAAATCCCTCAAGGTAACATTGCAGCATTTTTGGGTTGATTGTGTCTGAATAAAAATCATATTTCCATGGTGAATTGTCAAGTTCCAGTGATGTTCTTGACAATCCATGCTGACAAAGAACCACGACAAAGGAATGGACAATCTAGAGGTGGTACTAAAAGAACAGATACAAGGTGGCATTGTTTTCCAGTGTGCCAAATTTTTGGGGTCTAAAATTTGGAGTTTTGTGATCATCGTGAAATATGTATATCCTTGAATATATCATCAAAATGTGGAAAAGATATGAGTTTCACGAAGATATGCTTCATGGATTTTATTTCACAAAGTCAATAAGCATGTTGACGGTGTTTTTCGTGATTACTATAAGCTTTGCAAAAAAAAAAGAGTTTAAGGGAAGTGTGAGGGAGCTTTGCAGCGGTGGCGCGGAGTAATTGATGGAACACTCCGCGATTATAATGAGCTCTGCGAACTGAAAATTTCTGTGGTGCTTCGTGATTTTGAAATGATTTCCATGAAAATTTCAGAGCTTCATGATTTAAGATTATGTAGAGCTGACATTGTGTGGATGGTTTGAGGGTTAGTGGAATCTTATATAAATAGTACTCGACCCCCTCGAAAGAAGTAGAGAGTTTTCAAGAAAAATTTGTTTCTCTCGGCTCGTGAAGTAGGATCGCGAAGGCAGTGTGCTTCGCGAAGTAAGGAGTTTTGCAGTAACTAATTTATCTACATGAAAGTTTTGTGATCTATGTTGGCTAGGTGAGCTTCATGAAGGAAGCTGCTCTGCGAATACTTGAGCTCTGCGATGGGCATATCTCTACAAAATTTTGAGCTTTGTGAAAAGGCAGGAGCTTCGCAAAGGCTTGTTTGAGCTTCATGAAATTGGTAGCTTCGCGAAGTAGGGTGCTTTGTGAAGATAAATTCCAAAGGATGTTGATCAGTGTTCAGGGGAAATATGGTATTCATCAGTGGATGAAATTTTGACATCAATAGAGCATCTACGTACAGTGGAGGATGCATTCATTAGTAGTAATAAAGAGACATACAGTTCTATAAACTGTGAGTGGATCTTGTAAAGAAGCGGTAAGATCATTTCAGTTGAGAGCAGTGTGTTCTCAAATTGTGAATGGTTGTTAACCTAGAGGTAAAGTGATTCTACTTCGAACTTGTAAATAGCAGTGCACTTGTAGTGGATTTGTTTAATCATCACATTGTTGGTGTATTCTCCTTGGACATAGATCATTGAGGGTGAACCAAGTGAAATTGTTATTTCATGTTCATGCTTCAAGATTCATTCATACTCTGCAACTGGAAAGAGAGAGAGACAAGGGTTTTGTCTAACCAAAAAAAATGATCAAAAGGGGTAGTTGTTTTAATTTGACATACCCTGATCACCCCCCCCCCCCCTCTCAGGATACCTAGCCTAGTGGACCTAAAAATTTGTATCAGAGGGAAAGGTTGATATCAGTGTTTCTCTCTCAAATGGAGGTCACCAATATCAAAGGGATTACAATCCTCGATGGGAACAATTTTCAACTATGTAAGAATCAAATGCAACACTACTTATGATCTTTGGAAATGGATCTGTTCACAGTAGAAATGCATGTCATAATAGATGATATTAATTGTGGTCCATTATTGGAAGCTGAGCGTATGGAATTAGATGCTGATGCCAAGGAAATTAATGATTTAGGGGGAGCCCTATCCAATTATATCTATATGAAGGTGATGTCATGTAAAACATCACATTTCATGTGAAAAAATCTATTAAATATATATGAAGAAGATACAAAGGTCAGATAAGTGAAGTTGCAATTACTATGGAATAAGTATGAAGATCTGATAATGAACCTGAATGAATCCATTAATGCATTCTCTGATAGGGTAAATGTTTTAGTGGGGGAAATGAGAGGTCTTGGAGAAGTCATTGAAGATATAAAGATTGTGAAGCGCATCTTCGGGAAACTTACACATCAGTTCAATCTAAAAGTTTAATTTTTGGATGATAAAGACCCAAAATAGCTAACATTGGATAACATGCACAACACGATTGTTGCATATGAAATGAGAAATGATGATAACGATGCTGTAGAAAATGGTAAATCTAAAGAAGTGTCGTTCAAGGCCATGAATAAGCTCACCATTGAAGATTCTCAAGAATAAGAAGAGACAGATGAGGTGATGTCATTCATTTCATCAATTCATCAAAGATGAAAAGAAAAGTTTAAAGGGAAAGTTCCACTAGAATGCTTTCGATGTGGAAAAATTGGACACCTTTCAGAAAGGTGCCCCAAGAAGTTACAAGAAGATGATGAGGATGAAGTTGATATTCCGAAGAAGATTCCTTCAACCTATGTGAAAGGAAAGAAAAAGTTCAAAATAAATTTCTTTAATAAGATGAATCTATTTTCACAAGAATGTGGCAGTTTTGATGAGTCTGAGGTTGAGGATGTTGAAGAGATAGAGAATAAAAAAGATCTTGGAGAAAATTCAATGGTGGAAGTTGTCAGGAGTACTCAGAAAAAGGAAGAAACTGACATTCCTAAGGATGAAGATGTTTAATAATGATTTGATATGCAAGATGAGTTAGAGGCGACTCTTGAGGAGATAGATGTTTAGAGAGCCAAAATAAAGAAATCCAACAAAGTAGTTTGTGACGCCAAACTCTATATGAAGCATATGGGAGAAGAGAAGTCTGAGTTGATGGAAGAAATTGAGAAACTCAAGTCATCAACACCAGAGGTCTCAGAATCAGTTAGTGAGCATAAAATCAAGATTTAAAAATATAAAAGGGAGATCGATGGATTGAATAACACATGGAGAAATAAAATCAAGTGTATTGAATAACTTGAATGAGAAGTTGTAGGTTTGCGGAAAAAGTTTAAGGATCAATAAAAAATCTTGAATCCTGTTGGGACATCAAGAAAGCAGATCTGTCAGAAAAATGAGAAGTCGAAAGTGGAGAATATTATTTCAACAGAAAATAATCATCAATTATGTTCAGATGATAAGGCTGATGGGGGGCTTGATCGAAAACAAAAAGCTGTGAAAATTGAAGTCAGGCCGCAAGCACCCTTTCCGAGATTGAAGGTTGATTTGGACACAAATCATAATCATAATATTTAGATATCCCAATGGGAAACTAGTAGTGTATAAGTGACACTAAGGAATTCACCTTATATTAGTTGTTATTGTTGTGTGAATATGGTACATTTATAGTATGTGTGTTCCATTGCCAAGAGATATTGAAAGGAACAAGAATAGAGGTGGCAGCCAAATAGAGAACGTTTATCTAGTACATGTTTCTAAGGACACTGTTTTTTGTGCAAAGGATTTGGTCATATGGCTAGATATTGTACACAGGAAATACAAAGGGATGTGCCAAAGAAGAATCAAAATGTTCAGAAGAAACATATCAATGAACCAATAGGTGAGTTGAAAATGCAATATAGATTTTCAGCTTTGAAAGATGAATTTGGTCCATCATACTCAGATAAAGATCAGAGATCTCAATCTATGCTGAGTCTGAAGGAAAAAATATGGACCAAGAAGAAAAATTATGAGAAGGCGGTGGTGGTAGAAATTGACCTTAATGTATCAGATCATTCTGGTGTGTGGATCCTTGACAGCGGTTGCAAATCACACATGACAGGTAACAAGGATCTTGTTACATGCATAAAATATGAAAAAGAAATGGTTTTCAAGTTTGGAATCGATGAAGACCTGAAGATTATTGGCCCATGAAAGGCTAGGTTTGGGGGAAAAGAAATGATATGTGCTAATATCTTAGTAGTAGAAGGACTGAGTCACAATTTTCTCGGCATCAATCAACTATGTGCCTCAGGACTATTTATAAGGTTTACTAAGAATATGTGTATTGTCAAAGGAAGATATGTGACAATGGTTCTACAGGGAAAAAGAAAAAAATGTAAATCTATGCCTGGTAAGTGGAGAATAAGATTTGTGTTTTCTGTCTAGAGAGGAAGAAACCCAACTGTGGCATAAACTACTTGGTCATCTATGCCAACCATCCCTAGAAGATCTAGTAAAGTGTGATGTAGCCTGAAACCTACCTAAGCTATCATGTGTTCTTATTCACATGTGCGATGCATGCCAACAAGATAATCTCATCAGAAATACATATACGGAAAAAGAAAAAAATTCAACAAGAGTGCTCGAATTGGGGCATGCTAATGTTTTTGGGCCTATCACGCCAAGAGAAATTTATGGAAAGAGGTACTACATTATTTTAATTAATGACTACATCATAATGGAATGAGTATTTTTTATTTCCCATAAGTATGATGTGTTCAGCTGGCTAAAACAGTACCAGAGGGAGTGTGAAAGGATCATTGGACATAAAATTCTGAATCTTCGTACTAAGAATGGTACAAAATTCACAAATAGTAAGGTGGAAGACTATCTAAAGAAACATAGGATAATGAAACAAGTTTCTTCAGTAAGAACCCCCCAACAGAATGGAGTATTTGAAATGAGAAATTGGATCATCAACAACATGGAAAGAACAACGCTCATCGAAAAAGACCTGCGAGGTAAATTTTAGAAACCAGCGGTATTGACATTGGTCTACATTTCTAACAGGGCTCTGTTATGTCTGAAGGAAGGAAAAATTTTGTACGAGATGTGGTATGAGAAGAATCCAATGGTGAATAATTTTATAATATTTGGGAGTAAGTTCTTTATACTCAAAAAAAAACATAGGAAATTTGAGTCACACAGAGATGAAGAAATATTCCATGGCTACCCAGGAAAAAGAAAATCATATAAATTCTTTAATAAAAGGATGGGAAACGTAGTTGAGAGAAATGACGTCACTGTTGTGTAAAATGATGAGAACATTCAATAGCACGGTGAACAATTTTCGGATGAAAGTTATGAGGAGGAAAGAAACACAGGGAGAGAAGAAGTGGATGATGATTACTAAGAAGAAGGTACTGATGATGAGTAAGAGGAAGTAAAATATGTATCTGCAAACAAGACAAGAAGTTGAGCTAAAATTGGCTGGTATAATTTCATTAGTGATCAGTCAGCTCCATTTCAGAGAAGAAGAATGAAATCACTACAAAAAATATATTTCCTATCTCAGGTAGAGCCTAAATGATTTTCTGATGCAGCGAATGATGAAAACTGAGTTCAGGCTATGAATGAAGAGCTAGATCAAATTGAGAAAAATTGGACAAGGGTGATTGTTTGGAGGCCAGCTGATATGATTGTCATCGAGGCTAAATGGGTCTTTCACAAAAATCATAAGGAATATGGAATTGTGATTTGAAACAAAGCACGACTAGTGTGAAAATTGTACTCCCAGATAGAGGGAATTGATGACTATGAGACATTTTCACTAGTTTCAAGGATGGAGACAATCAAATTGTTCCTTGCCATTACGGTGCAATAGATGTTCAAAGTGTTCCAGATGGATGTAAAATCTGCATTCTTGAATGGGATTCTGGAGGAAGAAGTGTATATTGAGCAGTAAGATGGTTTTCTCATTCATGAGGACGATAAGAAGGTTTGTTGGCTAAAGAAGGCATTATATGGGCTGAAACAAGATCTGAGAGCATGGTACTCAATTATTGATCAGTATTTGAAGAAGCATAGTTTCCAGCGTGGTGGAGTCTATTACAATCTCTATTTCAACAGAAACAATAATTAAAGGATGGTGGTGCTAGTTTATTTTGATGACATAATATTTTGAGGATCATATGAATCACAGTGCAGACAGTTTTCCAAATTCATGAATCATTAGTTTAAAATGCCTATGATTGGTGAGATGGCATTTTTCCTTGGTATATATGTGACACAAGGAAGGAGTCACACATTCATTTCTCAATCCAAATATGTTAGGAGGTTCTGAGACAATTTTGAATTGAAAATTCCAAGGGGATGAAGACTCTCGTTGCAACCCAGATGAAATTATTGAAGGATGATAATGGAAAGGCATTTAATATCATAGAATACAGGAAGATTATTAGGAGTTTATTGTACCTGAAAATGACAATACATGATATTGTTTTCACCACATTCTAATAATAACGATATCAAAGTAATACCAAGGAAAGCCACATGGTTGAATTGAAAATAATACTTCAGTATATCAAGGGAACAATGGATTTTGGCTTGATATATAGTGACTAATCTCAGTCAGAGTTAATTGGATATACTGATAAAGATTGGGCCAGTTCAGCGGATGATAGGAAACCAATGTCAGGAGGTACTTTCTATCTTGGAAGATTGTGTATTTCTTGGCTGAGCAAGAAGAGAGATTGTATTTACTTGATCACCGCAGAAGATGAGTATATTTTCTCCACTCAAGATTGGACACAGTTATTGTGGATGAAGCAGCAACTTGATGATATGGGCATTGAAGTGAAATCTCCTATCAGAATCCACTACGATAAATCAAGTGCTATAAATCTCATTAAAATCCCATCCATCATTCTAGGACAAATCACATTGAGATAAAGTATCATTTTATCAAGTAGAATGTTGAAAAAGGACTCGTGAAGTTGGAGTATGTTCCTACAGATATACAGGTTGCCAACATTCTGACAAAGGTTTTACCAAAGGAAGCTTTTGAGAGGCGTTAAGTGGATCTGGGAGTTCAGACCACTCCATGCACTTGAAAAAGTGTGGATATGGAATCCATCTCTCCCTAAGGTATGGTGTATTTTTCCCAAATGTGTTAATCTATGTTCTTTCCAATGTCTCGAACCAAAAAGGAGTGACCTTTAGGTTCGTTGACAAAGGGGGAGAAATGGTGACTCCTATGGGGGGAGAAACTATGGATAAGGAAGGGAGAAAATGTCTTAGTCAAAGACACAAGGAGAAGCTGATAGGTGGAGCAGCAAGATAGGAGAGAGCAATGAGATAGGGGGAGATTATTAAATCTGACGATGCAATAAGTGATCTATAAAAGAATAGATATCACGATATCTGAGGATCGTGATAAATACAGAAGGGTGATGTTGGAATGGTTTGAGAATATTTCCAGCTATCACCAATTGGTATCAGTGTGGTATCAACAATTGGTATCAGTTTGGAAATTGGTATATGTTGGGTATCAACAGTTGGTTCTTGAAATGAAGTGATCCATTGATGATCTTTTCATTTACTCATATTTATCATGGGGAGCATTGCTCATGTGGTCTTATAGTATGTGGTGGTTAAATCATTGGTCACTCTCTGAATTGCAAGAGGTGAATGGTGGTAGATTATGGAAGGTTTCTCAGTGAGATATCAAAAGGTAGAAAATCATTCTGAGAGGATTTTTCCACAAACCCAAAGGGGGAGATTGTTGGGAAAAATCCCTCAAAGTAACATTGCTACATTTTTGGGATGATTGTGTTTGTTGACAAAGCATATTTCCATGGTGAACTATCAAGTTCCAGAGATTTTTTTGACAATCTTTGTCGACAAAGAACCATGAAAAATGAATGGATGATCTGTAGGTGGTACTAAAAGAACAGATACAAGGTGGTGTCGTTTCCAAGTGTTTTCCCAATTTTTGGGGTCCAAATTTTGGAGTTTGGTGAGCATCGCGAAATATGGATTTCCTTGAACATCTCATCAAAATGTGGTAAAGAGATGAGTTTCATGAATATAGGCTTCATGGATTGGATTTGATGAAGACAAGAAGGATGTTGACAGTATTCTTCACGATTACGATGAGCTTCGTGAATGGAAGAGTTGAAGGGAAATGTGAGGGAGCATTGCGGTGGTGGCGTGAAGTAATTGAAAATATGCTATGTGATTATGACGAGATTTGTGATCTGAAAATTTTCATGGTGCATTGTGATTTTGAGAGAGTTGCGGCGGAAATTTCAGAGCTTCTTGATATGAGATGATGCGGCGCTGACTTCACGCAGATGGTTCGATGGTCAGTGGAATCACTTATAAATAGGCCTCGACCCCCACAAGAGAAGTAGATAGTTTTCCAATAAAAATTTGTTTCTCTTGGCTTGAAAAGGTGGTTTGTGAAGGTAGTGTGCTTCGTAAAGTAAGGAGCTTCCTGGCGGCTAATTTCACTCTGCGGAAGTTGTGTGCTCCGTGCTTCTTAGTGAGCTTCACGAAGGAAGTCACTCTACAAATACCTGAGCTCTGTGATGACCTGATATCTACAAAATTGTGAGATTCTCGAAAATTTAGGAGCTTCGCATAGGCTTGTTTAAGATTCATGAAATTGGGAGTTTCATGAAGCTGGGTTCTTTGAGAAGGTACATTCCAAAGGTTGTTTCTCAGTGTTCAGGGGAAAAGGGGTATTCATCAGTGGATGAAATTTTGGCATCAATAGATCATATACATTTAGTGTACGATGCATTCATTAGTTATAATGAAGAGACATACAGGTCTATAAACTGTGAGTGGATCTTCTGAAGAAGCAATGAGCTCAATATAGTTGATAGAGCAGTGTGTTCTCAAATTGTGAATGGTTGTAAACTAGGAGGGATGGTGAGTCCGCATCGAACTTGTAAACAGTAGTGCACTTATAGTGGATTCGGTAAATCATCACATCATCAATGTATTCTCTTTGGACGAAGATCAGTGAGGGTAAACTAAGTAAAAATATTTTGTCATGTGCACGCTTTAAGATTCATTCATACTCTAAAACTGGACGGAGAGTGAGATAAGGGTTTTTTCTATCAAAAAAACAAGATGAAAAGAGGCAGTTGTTTTAATTTTTCATACCCTATTTCATCCCCCTTCTCAGGTTATCTAGAAAATTTGACCTAACTGTAAGAAAATCTAGAACATGTCCTCATCCTAATTCTTGTTGAAGAATACTTCCAATTAAATGTGGTGACATCCTAAGGGTAGAAGTATTTTCATGTTGCTGCACATGAAGCTTGTCAGTCAAATACGTCAACAACCTATGGTAATACATATATTCTTTCTACTGTACATGAATCCTTTCTTTCAAATAGGGTGTAAAATTATAGGACAATTAATTTTCCTACTAACTCGCATGTTTCCCCCCAGTCAAATATGACATAAAACAATGGGAAGTCCCACATTCCTTCACATTCACATCATTTATTCCATGAAAAATGGGAGGGAAATTATAGGCAGACGATTTTCCTTGCTATTGAAATTCAGTCAAATATGATAGAAAATGAGTAGATGAAATTCCTTGATCACTAATATAAAAGTTTTTAGAAAAATATGGTGTTAAAATAGAAAATAAAAATCCATTCCCTCAAGTATAAAGCTCTCCAGTGGAATACGTTAGTAATAAACTATGATTAGATGAAAATTTCTACGGATGCACATCAAGCATGCCTGGTAAATACAGTTTCAATTTGAGAATATATTCAACATATGTCGACTATAAATTAGGGGAGACTTAACTTTCTATCCAGACTCTAGAATGAGCATGTCTTTTCGTTCTTTCTAAGGATATATCTCAACACATTTAGACAAGATGGGGGGTCAGACATCAATCCATGACCATATCCTACAGAATTTCTAAGATGTAATCATGTCTTATGTAATAGAAAGTATTCATTCCCATAACCATGATTCTTTATGTGGGGTGAATCATCCACACAATTGGGTGGCCACTCAGGAGGATACTAGCACCCTAAATCCCATCTAAGAGGGGATTTGAAAATATTCTGAGATAAATAGACAACAGGATGGGGCACAAAAAAGCTATTCCAACTGGGGGACACCAGTCTACCACATTGGATTCTCTAGGGTAGGCATATAGCCATACCATAATTACAAAATCTTACCATCATATCTTGGTATCTCCATAGGATCCACTCAAGTAGGAACCTATATATAAAGGCCATCATCTACAATAAGCATCCCTAATTTCCCACTAGGGAGATTTGCAAAAGAAATAATGCCAAAGGCAACTGAAAAATGAAGATCTGATTCATGAATGTAATCTACTAAAAGATAGTGTTTTTTAGACCATAAAATATCTATCACTGGTGGTTCATGATTCTACTGATCTATTACCATATTATGAGGGTGGAAGTAGCAGTTGTGAATTTTCTCCACAAAACACTATTACTAGTAGCTCTAGCGGTCCTCTATATAGCTTCTACCATAAAGGATTACTTCATGGACAACAACTGAATGAACATGAGAAATTATCTCCTAATTAATGTCATAGTATTCGTCCTGATGACTAGAAGATAAAATATAGAGACCCACCCCCCCCCCCCCCCTTCATTTTCATTGAAGTTCCTCTCTAGGGTGTATTCTATAAAAAAATCTCCCTATAGTTATACATCGAGCTGTGATGGTAGTCCTCACCATAATGGAATTCACCGTGAAGGTCCCCCCATAGTGACATCTTATTTCAGCAAGATGGTCCTCCCCTTACTATCTTCCACCATGAAGTCCCTCCCTATTGTATATTCTATATAATTTCTCCATTTAGTTTGAAATCATGTTGTGATGACAGTTCCCACCATGATGGAATTCAATGTGATGGTCCTCACTATATTGAAATCTTACATCAGTGTGAAGGTCCTCCCCTTGACGTCGTCCATCCTAAAGGTCCTCCCAGGGTATATATTGCATAAATTCTCCCTACATTCATACATAGATCAATGATGATAGTCCTAGCCATGGTAACATTTACTGTGAAGTTTCTCCTTGTAGTGACATATTATTTTACTAAGAAGGTCCCCCTTTCTATCTTCATCCCTAAAGGTCCTCTCCAGGTTATACACTATAGATATTCTCCTTGTTTCTAGAAATAAAACTATTATGGTAGTCCTCTCCATGATAGCACCCTCTACGAATGTCCTCCCCCTAGAAATATTTCATGTCGGCAAAAAGTTCCTCCACTTGCTGAGTCAAATATAAGAAATCCCTCATATCTTGAGGCACTTGGAAATATGGGGCTAGACATGTTAGATACACTAAACATGAAAATATATACTCTTTCTCCACTAAAAGTAGTCCTGGAGAAATACTCATCCATCGATAGACCCTGGACCGTTCCTATGCCAATGATACACCTACTATCTCTGCAACATGCTACAAAACAATTAGTAATCCTCTATGTTGGTCAAATCATGTAAAGGATTTCCTGGTACGAGAACAAAATAATATGTTACTCGTGATAAGACTATTAGCTAGGAATGACATAACCATTCTATTTTGTCTCTCAACCACTTCTTATCTTGAGATTACAAAGGAATTATCAGAATAATGCGTACATAACATCCATCTCAATCTTTGTAAAAATCTTATCCACTTGAAAGAAAAATTATTTCATTATGAAGGGTATATATACCATTTTAAAATATTATATGATCTTCATCATCAAATAAAAATTGAATCCATTA
The DNA here is from genome assembly GCA_963277665.1 of Viscum album. Classification (NCBI taxonomy): domain Eukaryota; kingdom Viridiplantae; phylum Streptophyta; class Magnoliopsida; order Santalales; family Viscaceae; genus Viscum; species Viscum album. The sequence continues at coordinate 476,697,633 of OY728130.1, read as the reverse complement.
TGTTTGTGTGTGGTTTATGATCATAGGGGTGATGAAAATATTTTTAATCAACATGCCTCAATTATTTTGATGATTTTTTTCATCTAATTGTCGATGCACCACATAAAGTTAATCTATGAGGATAGTGGAGCATGGGTCTTAGAATTTCACCTCATTACCCCTTTAGTAGAACCCACTAGGAATGAAATATTGTAATTTCATTTTAGCAAGGTAGATATTAATAAAAATCCATGCTTAGGTAATACAGAACACTCAATAAGAATCGACCTTAAATAATTCTCAAAAGCATAAGGCCAAATCAGAGAAATCCATTGAATAAATTTTGAATTGGGAAACTGAGAGAATTTAATAGGATTATCTCTTAAGTGAATTCAACCATCAAAAAGTACTAATTACCTCAGAAGAAAGTAGTTTTTTTGTGGACTGAACATTGTATCTGGCTCATACTAGAATAAGGATGCATGGGATTGAGATAGCGAAAACAATAATAGTAGTCTCCACCATATAGTACCATCCCCATCTCATGGGGTTGGGTTATTTTTTTAAAAAAATTCCCCAAATCTCAATGAACTTTTCTTGAGGCACAACAACAAGAGAACATGGGAAACCCTAATCTAAAGTGTTGGGAGGTTTTTTACCTCAACCTCACCCTCAAATGAAATTAGTCCTTTCCCATATAGGGAGGACAAAAATATTAAGGTATCCTAGTTCGCCCTATCTCATGATCCATTCCCCCCACATAAGGGAGGCATACGACTAGGCTACCTAGAGGTTATTTTGATTCACCCTTCACCTATAATCTAAAAACGAATCCTAGAAAAAAAAATATAGGTCAAAAAATGGACAAAAACTTATCTCATACCATTTGGAAGCTTGTATGGCGTTCATAATTGATTGTGAATCAGTGAATTTTCTTGATATGAATCCAATAGAGAACATACAAAATGATGAAAATATAGAAGAATAATGGGATGATGGTTCCATCTAGGCTCTAATCCACACTAATAATTAAGGTGTGAATACTCAAAACCATAGAATCGATCTAAATTTGGGTTCTCCCTCGATCAATCCTTCATCACTTCTTTAGCGAATCTATACCAAAGAGAAGAATAAAAGAAAGTTTAAATATGACTTGCCTATTCCTATCAATGAGAATGAGATGCCTATGATCATAGAGTTATTTTCGCAGTAGGAAGGATAAATTAAAGAGTTTAGGTTAGTAAAAAATTATTTTCTATGCGGTAGTGTTCCTACCAAATATGATCCACGGACAAAGACTCAATTACCCTTCCAGAAGGTGTACCTCAACAATAAGGGTTTATCCTGATGATGTAAACTGGGCCAAGAAATCCACAAAACTCAATGCCTATACCCTTTGTTTATCAGGACCTAATCATTAATAGATATCAATATTTACCTCCATTAAAGTGATAAATAGAGTGGGACTAAGAAAATACTCAAAAAATGTCCCCGAATAGATATTCTCCATAGATAGTGGCAGATTAGACACATTGGATCCTATTCATATCCACATTCTTTCATGATATTTCTTAACCAAACACTCATCAAGGGCTCATCAACATCATTGAGTTTTTGGTATCTTGATTGGATGTATTAAAGGAGTGGTGTGCAAAAGCACAGTTAGAGCAAAAACCCTACCTCGACTGTGTGAGAAACACCCTGCCACCTCCAAACTTCATGAGTCATACGTTTCTAAAATTCAATGGATTAGGTGATCTAGAACAATATATGACCCACTATGCATCACATTGCAATCTCATGATGGGAACACTAGAAAAATTAGAAGCACTAAAACTCAACTAATTTTTACAAACCCTACTAGAGCCAACCTTCGTATGGTACACCATTTTTTCATCTCATCCAATTGAAGGATGAGAAGACTATGTCAGTAGTTTCCCTTTCAGATTAGCTCAAAATTGAAAAAATAAACTATTAGTGACCTCTCAAATTGAAAACAGTTATAAAATGAGAGGGTCTTAGATTTAATTTATAGATAGAAATGGTTGACCACCTCCCTGAATAGATCACTTCCCTAAGACAATATGATCACTCACTCCATTGATAACTGTCGTGATGATCTACAAATGCCTATATTTAATGTGAAGTATACATGTGGGATTTGGGATTTCTTCACCATTTCCCAAATAATAGAATACTCCATACAATAGACTAAGATCATGTTTCATAGAACTCCTCTAGCTCCAGAGAAAAGTTTTGGGAAGGCAAAGGAAATATTATTCACACTTATGCCAACCTCTCTACCTACTTTATATTTGAAACCTACACCATATAATGAATCACCCCTGGTCACCAAAATAAAACCCCGACATGATAATAAGAGTGGACGGGACCTAGAAGAAATAAATTAGTGTAATGAGGGAATAAATCATAATCATTCTGACATGATCAAGTCTATGGATATTTTATAGCTATTATGGAAAATGATTTACTCTTCCTGCCAAAGCCAAAAGGGAAGACCCAGTAGGTCTCAATGACCATCCAGGTTATTTCCCATTTCACCAAATACAAGGACACACCATTCTAGAATTATTCAAATTAAAATACATCCAACATAAAATGGTGTATTCAATGAAAGTAAAGTTGTAAAGGCCACCGACGCAAGTGGCATAAGTTTTCACCTTTTCCCCTGGGGAAGGAGGTGAGTGGAAAGAAGTTATTAGTGCGAGGGAAAAAAATTTGATAGATGTATCACTAAAAATACAATAAATATAACTCATGTTATTATCCAATCATAGTTTAAACAACAAACTATTCCTCATCCACTCATTCTATAACACATCTGACATCATCGATCCAAACCTCCCCCCTCCCCCCCCCCCCCCCGAAATTTTGACTTCCAAACAAAATGGTTTGACAAGAAACGTAGGGAGAAAACACAAGAAAATTAACCCAAATCCTTGCCAAATTTGGAATTGAAAATTTTATATCTTTTCCCTCTATCTTAAACAATGGGAACCACCCCACCAAAAGACACCACCAGAAATGGTTGGCAAAACATATTCTTCATCGGAAGAGGAGTTGATATTCTGTTCTATTAATTTTGTTCACTTAATGGACCCCTTCTTCGATGTTGGGTATAAAAATGAACTCGCATTCCCAAAACAAAAATAGTGAACCATAGGAAGAGTTTGTTGTATCCTAGCATACTAGTGAATACATTGTCATACAGAAACAATAATTCTAGTAATATTCCTACCTGAACTATAAATGTTATTGAAAATCACATATGATCCATTTAGTGGATCGAACAGAAACATGAAAATCCCCCTAAACCTAAGAGAATACAATCTAACCTAATTACTCTGTAATATCAATTAGAATATGAATAAGTTTCCAACCACCCTTAGTGTGCAATAATACCTCCCCAACTGAACCCACCATGAATAGAAGAATCTATGTCTCCAGTCTTAAGTGATGATCCATCTACATCAAATGCCCATGAACTAAAAGAGTGTATAAAAGAGAATCTCCATGATTGAATGTTCTAGAATTTAGAATTGAATTATTACATACCAAAATAGTTATTTGGGAAACATAAAAGATATCAGTCCTGGATGACCGGAACTTATCAAAATTCCTACAGAAAGCAGTCAGAGAAAATTTTTTATGACCCTAGGAGCATGACACTGAAGTTTCAACTGCTAAGGTATATCAGATGAATACTGATCCTATGGAATGTCTTGTGTTTATCTCCTTCACAAATAAATATGAATATGTCATTATATAGATACACATATGACCCTTTTATGTGTTCGACATGATAAATGGGTCCAATGTATGAAATGTTATCATTGACAATTTCTCAAGAGTTAAACTCATTATAGAATGACCACTACACCTCCTAGGATATAATAAGAACAACCTAGATCCTTCTTCCATAACACTAATGGGATTAAAAAAAAGTGAGTAGAATCAATTGGGACAAATCAAGCTCAAGGATCAATTTGGAGACCCCATGGCCGACTCAGATCTTATGGTTTATCGGAAGGACACAACCTTCAATGCCCTTATAAGTAGGCCTTAGTTCCATCAACATGCGACAATACACTCATCATACCACTAATGAATTAAATACTACATTAATGTATAGATCAAGAAATTTCACACCAATAAGGAGTCGTAGGAATCCTATGATTCACATTATATCGATGCATGATTCTATTAGTGAATGGGAAATAACCCCTAGTTGATGGTGTTGCTTGGGTACCTACCCTAAATGGTTTGGAAATGATCTTGACCAACACATTTTAACAAATAGATGAAGAATATGTGTTACCCATCAATCAAGTTGGGTATATGAGTCCAAATTTGTATGTGTATTCCATAGTCCTCATGGTTTCAGTCATGACCACAGAGTCTAGTAGTGTAGAAAAATATAGTGAACCCCCAGACAGTAGTGAAATCTTGGATGAAAATACCTTGACTGAAAATTAAATTTTTGTTATTAAAGAAACACTTTTGTGGGAAATGTAAGAAACCAATAGTTCATGCACAAAATGAAATACATGAACCATTAAATAATAGCTTGAGTTGATTAGATTTTATCTCCCAACTTAGATTCCAAGAGATAATGATAACCTGAGTATCAGAATCTTCCTTTAGAACATCTTTGAAAAGGTCCTCCAGTTTGTCCCAAGCTTGGATGTACTCTTCTTGGTAGATCTTCCCATCATTAAATCCCCTAATCAATATCAGATCTTGTTTTTCAATCCAGTTACTATGCTCCTCATTGGTAACCACCCTTAACGGTCTTCCCATCATCTTATTAGCTTCTTCGTTGGTAGCATTAATTGTTAAAACTATTTCCACCATTTCTTTTCCTGAGTGCATAAGCAGGTCCAAATAAGGGTCTGTAACTATACTGGACTCGTGCGGCTGGCCAATTTCAGCCTTGGAAGGTGAAAGGGGGTCATTGATTATCATGTTGGCCTTGGATTTCATTGCAGATCTAGTCTCCCTAAGAGCTGGTAAATAAGAATATCCTTTCTTCTCTTTCTGAGACCCATCCAACTCTTACTTCTCTTTGGGATTACCAGGTCCCTCTAGAATTATACTCCAATATCTCTTGATAATAGCTCAGATTTCCCATCACTGGATTCTGTCCCGGATTCCCCCTTCTTCGGTGAGGGCCTAGCCTGATCTCCATTAGCCTCAAGTTCTGGGTTAACCTATGAAAGCCCTTCAAATCTATTTTTTATCATAATTGCAGCCATTTCTCTACTTGAAAGATTCCTTAAATTTTATGGAAATACCTTACCACCAGGAGAGTCACCCTCCCTTGATGCCTTGTGTTCCAGACCTTTGTCGTAGGTTCCAAACCCTGCGCACACAACCTATGCATATGAAGCTGTCCGAGCAGTCCTGATGCCTTCTTCTTCAACCATTTAAGAATCCACCACATTGATAACACTTCCAGGTTCCACCTCCTCCACAGCATCACCCTCTTCAGGTGGAGAATTCTAAAATCAACCCAGATCCTCCCTCAAGAGTATGAATACATCCTTCACCAAAGGATTCACAACCTGAGATCTACAGCTCACATCCATTGCAGACATTTCCTTGGGGTCCACACCAACAGGCTTCTATCCAAGATTTCCTACCATGGAATGAGTTTCTGTTTCTTTACCACTACCAAAAAACATCTTATTCTTAGGTCCTAGCTGACAAGATTTCGTCAAAATCCATGGCCTCTTACAATCCGAAAATAAAAAAAACCATGATTCGAGGACTACCACTTGTTTGCATTGAAATTATTTCTCAACATTTATCCAAACATAATCGCCATGCTCCTTGGATACATCTACTTCAATACAGACCTGCGGATTAACAGGGTGGAAAAGTGCATCAGTACAACTATCCGAACATAGATATCTACATAGTAATTTCCCAATAAATCTAACAATTAAAGGATTATGAAATAGTAGGGGGGTTAGGTAAGCATACCCAAAATGCCAATAAGGAGGAATCACACTTCATATGGAAATTGTATGTCCTTTGTGAAAGGTAGAACTGATATCTATTGAAGGTACGGGGAGCACTGGACCAGTTCTGATTAAATCCTCCTCCGGGGCAAAACATATCATGATATTCCTATTTTTGATCTAACCCGTTATCACCCATTCATTTAAATCCCAAGAACTGAAAATATACCTGTCAAACGAATCAACTGATGGTCGTCATTGCTTGAACCAAGAAATCAGCATAAGATTCAGAAGAGCCGAGGTTTTTTTGAACTCTGCGATCGATAACGGTAGATTGGGTCTCACGTTGAACAAATCAAGAACCTTCGGACATAATGAAGCTTGATGAAACAGAGGGAGAAAGTCAGGGTTAGAGAAAGGATATAATGAGGAACATGCTCCCTTGGAAGATGACGAAGTTCCCTCCCCCACCAGTGGGGGAGGGACCGGCGCAATGATAGTCACCATCACAAATAAGTAACGCAAAGCGCGGCTCCCCCCGAAGTGGAAACCTAGACCGATCTTAGTGAGAATAAATTGTATGAAAATTCCTTCTTCTCATCCTAGAAGCTCCAAGAAATCACTTCCCACCAAATGAGGCATAATCGATTGTCCTGTCACCTAAAGAGGATGAAGACAGTCCTCCATCCCTCACTCCATATTCTAAAGAGTTTCAAGGAAGTCACACATTATAACTTGGGTCAGAGGAAGTCATTTTATCTTTTGAATATCAAGATATTGAATTCTCCCCTGACTCTAGAGAACATATCCCATTACTACCCCCTATGGAACAAGAGGAAGAAGATGAGGAGGAGGAGGAGGAGGAGCAGGACCTTAGAGATGCCCCTCCAACATTTGATGAGGGATTATTAACCACTATTTATGAACTCAAAGAAATAAATATGGGTAAAAAAATGACCCACAACACACATCAATTTGTGTGGAAATATCTTTAAAAGAACAAGAGGTATATATGACTTTTTTAAAGAAGCATCAGGATGTGATTACATGGATTTACATCAAACTGCTAGGCCATGATCCTAAGGTAGTAACTCACCACTGGGGCTTAACAAATAACCACCGAAGATATAAAGAGATATCCATAAGCACTCACCCAACACATGCGGTAAAAATTGAGGATGATGTGGAAAATCTCATCAGATACAACATCATCTAGGAGGTGAGTTATCCCTTTTGACTAGATAATATAGTTCTGGTTAAGAAGAAGAATGGTAAAATTAGAGTCTTCATCGACTTTAGATATCTCAATCAGAACTACCCAAAAGGTTACTTCATATTCACTATTAAAAAATGACTGATCGATAAAAAATATGATATCTAGATTTATCCTTCAAGGATGACTATCCAAGATATAATAAAATTATAATGGACTTGAAAGATAAATATTATGCTACCTTTAAGTCCCGTTGAGGAGTTTTTTCTATATGGTAATGCCCTTTGTCTTGAATAATATAATTTCTATATACCAATGTACCATGCATCGCATCATTAAACCCTTTCTGGGAAAATATGTCAAATTCTATATGGATGAACTTGTTGTTAAATTTACACTATACTCTTACCACCAAGAAGACCATGAATCCACTTTTAAAAATCTGGGACAACAAAAATTTAAAATGGACACCTTGAAATGTTCTCTCGACATTAACTCATGGAAATGTATCATCTTCATCATACACCATTATGGAATCGAAGTCAACCTCGAGACAAAAATTGATATCCTTATCATTTAACCTCCTTGAAACAAAAAATAGTTAATAGGACCTCAAGAACACTTTTCTTACATTAGGTGCTTCATAGCCTACATTGCTTGAAAATAGCCTCCCTTCACCTGGATAATGAAAGAGTTGGTTAACTATCAGTGGACTAATGATTGTTAGGAAGCATTCACAATATCAAGAAGTATCTCTGGAGCCTACTAGTACCGATTCCCCCTATAGAAGGGAGGACACTTATTTTTTATGTAAAAACCTTATAGCATTCATTAGGTGACTTCTGAAAAAATAACGAGTCTAGTAGTGAAAAAATGCTTGATTACCTTTGTCAAACCATGATTAATGATGAGACTGATTACTATAATCTTGAGAAGAGCTCTCTGGCACTAATTCATGCATTTCAAAAACTGAGGTACTAGATGGTAGCATCACGAGGTCCATTTGGTTTCTCATTGTAACCAATCAAATATATTCCTAGTCGTCTAATGTTTATCACACATCTATCATGGAGGGAGGTCATTCTAAAATAGTTTCAAATTCATTTTGTGCCTCAGAAAGCAATAATAGTACAAGGATTAGAAGATTTACTCAATGAGAACCCTTCGTAAGAAATGAATTAATTAGATACCGAACTACCCGATGAAAAGTTTTTCTCCATTCAAGAGGTCCCCCAGATATGGGAAAATTATTTTGATAGTGCATCTAGAAGCCTAATAGGGAGGAGGATGGAAGTCCCCGGTGCAAGAAAGTCAGACTTGGAGTCATGCTCATCTCCCTAGCAGAAGCAATCCTATATTACTTATTTCTTCTATCAAAAGGGTTTATTAAAAATGAATCAGAATATCGGGTTCTCATTACCGAGAAATTGCTGGAACTTCAGGTGAAAGTCAGGGACTTTAAGATAAAAGGAGATTGTAAACATTGTATCAAGTAGATCAATCAGTATTATTCCTTCAAAAAATAAGAGAAAATCCCAATTCTAAAACAAATCCAAGTAATAAGGGAGGAACTCCCTTTAGATCCGACACAATCCCATGTCCCATGGTCACAGAATACCCATGCCGATAAACTATAAATTGCAGCCACAATAGTGGATGATCCAGACCAAGATGAAACAATCATCAGTATTGAACGTAACATGATGGTCCCACCTTTCGTTCAAATCATCATAGAAGAGATTGATGATATTAGATCCATCCATGAACTATATAGTCCTACTACTTGATCAATGGAACCCATTTTTAACTTCCTTCTAAAGAGAGATCTCCCACTAGATAAATCCAGGTGAGAGAAAATCTAAAGAAAAGAAATTAACTTGTTTATTTATAATAACATAGATCAAAAGAAGGTCCTCTATAAGTGGAGCCTTGATGTGGTCCTTCTTAGCTGAAATTATAGAGAAGGGGATATTGTTGTCATGAAATGACTTCACACTGGATCCTACAATATCAACAAATTAGGATCCAAGATTTCCCTTCAAATTTGATGTCTTGGGTACTACTATCCCACTGTAACGTAGGACTGTACTTAATTTAGAAAAAAGTTCCATTCTTCCTAGGTTCATGCCAACTACATTAAAAAACCCCAGGAGTTTCTTCAAAAAACCAAATACTTGTGGAAATTTTCCATATGGTTAATGGATTTCATGGGACCATATCCTCCCACTATGGCCAAGTTGTTCAAATAAATTCCCATAGAAACCATCTTCTTCTCCAAGTGAGTCGAAGCCAAATCCCTCAAAGAGTTTGGGGGAATGGAACATTATAATCATTGTGAGAGCTAACATAATCACCATATTTTGTGTTCCTTGTGAAATATTAATGGAAAAAAGTACCAATTACTTTTCTGATAAATTGGTAAAACTGTATCTAGAGTATGAAATCTAGTCCAATTGTTCATCTCACTAACATGTAGTGAATAACAGAAAAATAAAGGCATCTAACAACACCCTAAAAAATATTATTTAGAAGATTTTAGATAAGTATAAAATGTCATGGTTAGATAATATCATACTTTCCTTATGGTATTAGTAGACTATGACCCACACTGCCACACAGGATATACCTTACTCTTTAGTATATGGGATAGAGGATGTTCTTACCATAGAATTTCAATTTTCCTCACTCCATATATCCATATGTGATTAGTTATCCATATATGAGAAACCCTAAAAAATGGATGTATTAATTGTATTGATTAGATGAGAAGAGGTTACGTGCCTATCATCATTTGGATTTCCACCAAAAATGATTTCATGAGCCCTAAATAAAAAACATCACTTCCAATCATTCTTCAAGGGAAAGATGGTGTTGGTTTTTAGGACTTCGATGATCCTTAGAAAGCAATATCCAATGTTAGAGCCAAAATGGGTGGGAACCTATACTATACACATATTATACTCTAATAGATCTTACCCCATGATTTCAAATGATGGAAATATTACCAAGATTCGCACCAACACAAGATTCGTGAAAAAGTATTTCATGTAATCACAAGAAATCATATTGATCACTTGATGTTAAACTGAATGGTACGTCATTCTGATCACATGATGTTAAATTTCATGAGACATCATCTTGCCTACAATACATTAAAATTTACAATAAATTGTCCCATATTCATGATGTTAAGTAGTATAGTCAGTCTTTGTATCAAGAACATAAAAATGGTGACATTGATATCCATGTCTCAAAATAATAAACTATATAACATCAAATTCCTCACCACATGATGTTAAGATAAACAAGAACGATAATTTCAATTAAAAATTCGTTGTACATGAGATAGATCTATGTGGGAGAGTGATAAAATTCCCATATACCCACATGAGAGTCAGGTCCACATATGAAGTCTCTTTCTCGTGAATTATGTCTGGGTTGATTATTGTCATCAATGGATACATAGTGACACATAAAACTCTTACAGTAGACCCAATCGTAAATTTTTCTCCATTCAAAAGATGATTTTTTACAAGCCTTTAGATTTAGGGCCTATCATCATGTCGGGATTATGTTTCTCACTGACCCACAAAATCATTCTTCCCATAACTACAAGACACAACCTCCATGACTTCATGACGTTAAACTTCATGGTACATCATCCATGACATAACATGATAAACTACATGAAAAAATTCCCTTACTATATAATTTTAAACTACACTACTCCATAATCTCATCACTATAGAGGAAAATACTCTTGAAATTAGTCATAAACCATACCATACTCAAGAATTACATGAATCTTGATTCATTTACACACATGATACATAGTTTCTCCTGGATTTTACATCCTTTTACAACCACCCAAACATTAAAACATTCCCCTCCCTGTGTATGGGTCAGAACATCACAAGAATATTTTCATCAAGAATTACATGTGGCTTGATTCCTTCCCTTATAGGATATGTAGTGAAACCCAAATATATATTCATGGGCCCAATAATGATGATACTCAACTTCACATCGAGTGACCAACATCCTTACCATGTGATGGTAAACTTAATGGTTCCTCTAGAACTATGTGGGGATTAATTCTTCCCTCATAGCATTTGTATTGATTCCTAAATCTACAATCTCGATTCCAGTTGTGACAATCAAATAATCAAGGGAAAAATACCCCCCATTGCATATATTTCATATATGCATATAGGGTTCTTATTCAGAACTATATGTGGCCTGGTACTATTCATCCAAGGATACATATTGATTCCCAGATCTCTAATACCAAATATATCCACAATGAAGGATAAAATGCACCCCTCAGTATATGGGATAGTACTTTGTAGAAAGTTTACCTCTAGAACTACATGGGGATTGATTCCAACCATTTTATGATACATATTGACACTTTGATATCTAACCCTGGGTCCATCCACCTCAAAAGTAATAAAATGATTCCCTATGTATGGGTCGGTTCTACACATGTAGATTTTCATCAAGAACTATGTATGGATTTACTCAAACAGTCGCATCATACATAGTGATGCATAGACCTCCAGATCTGGGCACATAAATGAAATAAAAAAATACCCCTCCCCCTTATACAAACTAAATTAATGCAGGGGGATCCAAATTGGTTCCTATTTACATGACTTGTTCATGTGATACACCCTCTCTCTATATATCAGTCAGATCTATATAGTGAAGTGTTTTCAGAACTGTGTGTGTCTTTATTCCTACCAAAATAAGATATGTTGTGGCGCCAAGATTTCTAATTCTAGGTCCAGCCACAACAGTCCCCCTTTCACATCAATTCACCTTCATCCATACTTCATGAGGTTAAAATGAATAGGGTCCCCAGAACTACGTGTGGCGTGATTCTAACTATAATGAGATACGTAGCAACATCCAGATTTTTCATCCTAGTCTAGAATCTACAAATTAAAAAAAATCCAATATCCTTTTTTATTACCTCTAAGTGGTTGAATAAACATTTTCCACCCCATGTTTCTCACACGAAAAATATATCACATGTTATTAAGAAATTTTACAAGGGATTCCACACACGATCTAGGTGATTGAATCCATATTAGGGTTACCATGGTCCCAGTGAAACGATCTTAAAAGGAACACCAATTTTCCTTATCGTATGTTGTAAAACTACATGTATCCCTGACTCCGTCTTCATTTACATTCATTGACCTACAACCTTATTGCAGGACATTAAACTGCATGAATAATATCCTTACCACATGATGTTAAACTTTTTGGGTTCCCCAGAACTGCATGTGTCTTGATTCTCACTATAAAGAGAAATGTAGTGACACCAAGATTTTTCATCCTAGTTTAGAAACCACAAATTCAAAATTATCATATCCTTAGTCTTATCACATCTATGAGGTTGAATAAACCTTTTACACACCTTTTTTCTCACACTGATCACATATCATGAGGTATTAGGAGTTTCAATAGGGGATTACCCACATGATTAAGGTGTATCAATCTACGTCAGGTTTTCCATGGTCATAGTGGAAAAATGCCAAAAGTCACACCAATTGACATTATAACATGACATAAAAATGTATAGATACATGACTCCATCTTCATTTATTTCAGTTGACCTATGTCCTTAAACAAGATGTTGAAATGCATAGTTAATGTCCTTACCACTTGATGTTAAACTGGATGGGTTTTCCAGAACTACATGTGTATTGATTATCATTTTTACAAGATATGTAGTGACACCAAAATCATTAATATAGGCTGAAGCCACAATATTTCTAATGAACATAATAGAACCTATGAACTTATCAAATTATGTTAAAAAGTATATAGAAAGTACTTTCCACAAAATATTAAATTTCATGGTACCTTAAGAATTACTTATGTCTTGATTCTTAGATTAGAGGAAGACATAGTGACGCCTCTTCCCTATGTCCTAGTTACATCCACAAGGAAAATAAATTGAAAAATTCCCCAATAGATTATATGAATAGATATATATATATGAAGGAGATATAACGTTTAGGTTCCTAATAAAGGAATATATAAAGAAAATATAAATTCTCCCAATATATGAGTTAAATCTATATAGGGAATTTTACACTCCATGGCCAATCATAGTCTTAATGTTTCTTAAGTACATGGTTATATTAATTCCATTAATCATACTCTATGCCTCAAGAAATTATATATCTTCACAATCTTTCTTTGGTTATCATTGATGGGGGTTCAATTTCTTCAAGACACAATTGTTTGACTATGAATAATATTCTCCAATTGGCTCTTCATAAGTCACCCACAAAAAAAGTCCCATAAACTAAAGGTCAATTCATCCCTGAGAGATGACTCTTCTATCTCCATAATCCATAATAGAGTTTTCACCCAAAATTGTTTCTTCAGATCAGAGATTCCCGAGAATCGCAGTTTACACATTCTTTCCCCCTCAAGTCGGAGGCATGCCAGAACATATCGGCCTAATCAGACTCCTATTACTCATCATTCTCATGACATATGGGCATATTCATAATACCTAAAACTAATAAACCCTATGTCTTATTTACCACCTGGCACTAAATTGCATGGTTAACATCCCTTTTATTTGAGGTTAGAATTCAAGTACTGATGTGGCTTTCTTCGCACCACTGCAGGATACATCGTGACACTCAAATCTCTGGTTTTATTTCAAGATACCCTAGACCCCTTTTGATGTTGAGTCACCTAATTCCTCACCACATGATATTAAACTTCAAGGATGATTCCCTAGTCTCCTAAAAAAACTAAGTGATTTTTTAGAAAATTTTCCAGATTGATTCCTATTATCGCAGGACACATAGTGACACTATGATCCTCAATTTTGGGTCCATACATGAGATAAAAATGTATCCCATTTTCCTTTTTATTGGTCAAAACTACACATGACATTTCCAAATTTGACAAAAAATCCCCCACATTCCTGTGTATGATGTTGATCATCATAGGAGAGTCCAATATGATCCTCATCCCACTCATGATCTCATATTCAAAAGAATATCCCATTTCAATGTGCACGAGCCAAACCTACATGGGGAACCTTCCAGGAATACATATGGATTGATTATTTTTCTAAAGAGTTATATTGTGATGTTTTGACCATATATCTCAAGAACAACTATATAAAAAATGCTTCCAATGTATGGGTCATACATAAATAAGGGAAACACTTCTACTATTTCTTGATAAATTTTGACATGAAATTCCCCATTCATGTTCAGGAACTCTCCTTTAAAAAACCAAAATATATGTTTGGGAAGGAATGAATCCCCATAAATATCCCTTACCATCGAAAATGGAGGTTCATTATCCTAAGGACACTTTTCTTTGAAAATTCACAATATGTACCAGTTGAATATGCATAAGTTTCCCATAGAAAATGCATGTCGACCAATGACAAAGTCATCCATAGGAGAATATTTTCCTATCTATATATTCCCCAATGACGTTTACATACCACATCACTCTTAGGATTCATAAACCCCTAGATGACATCTTACAACCATTCCCCTTAATACCTGAACATGATATAATATTCATTGATAGATTACCAAGAAAATGGAAAATAATTTATACCTCGGTCAAAGAAAATTGAACTTAAATCATAAGCCTTGAATTTATTCACCATAAAATATTAAACTGCATATTCCATGTACTAGATTTACAATATTAAACTATATTGTGATTCAACACTCCATTACACAATCCAAATCCATGTTGGAGTGGTTTCTCAATCATGTTCGGTGGCAATAGAGATTCCCTTGTCATTTTTGATATCTTGATCTTGAAAATCCACCCATAATGGTATTAAGAAATATTAATTATAAAAAATTACCTGGTTATTGAAAATGGATTATTTTCACCCTAAGGACACCTTTGTTTATCTATGAATAATATGTCGTAGTTGACTCTGTATAAGTTGCCCCAAAAAAGTTCTGTTAACCAAAGGAAATTTTTTCCCAAGAGAATATTTTCCTACTTCTATACACCCCTAAAACATTAGGATGGAAACTATTCTTATGATTACTAATTGCACACTTGTCCTATATCATGTTTCATATTCATAAATCACCAAACTAGGGTTATGAAAAAAAATCTCTCATTCCATTCTGAAAAATATTAGGACATTCTCAGTCGGTAAGCCCTATTGTGGTCCTCACCCCATAATTCATTATCAAAGTTGTTTGACCTAAAAAATTGCATTCATTAGTCTAGTTTTGAAGTCTGTAAACTAAACACAAATAGATAAAAAAAATCAAGTTGGAAAACCGTCAAAGGGAACCCTCAGTAAAATTCAAGTACCATCTCTCTATACATATTCTTTGATTGGTTTAGAAAAAAATTGATCAATCAAAAGAAAATTAAAAAGGAACAAAACGTTTTAGGTCAAAAACCCCCAAAGGGAGGCCTAAAATAATTATGTTACACATACTAGTCCTGAATCATAGTGTACTTAGGAAAAAATTAGGGTTTTAATATAATAGACCCACATATTTTAGGGGTTTTCATGTCACCCTAGTAACATTAAAAATTACAATAAAGGATTCCCTTGGATCAGGAAATAATTAGAGAATTACATTATCGTGTCAATTTGATTATCCCAAATTGTGATCGAAATTGATTTCCAGTGATGAAGAAATTAGATTTATCTAAGAGATTATCTTTTAAAAAACATTAAAAATAGCGATTAATGTACATTCATGAAAAACAATTGATAAGAACAGGAGGGGGGAATCCATTTATTTATTAAGTGAGAATAAAGGATTATTCAAATTTTGGATTCTCTCCCTGATGTAATAAAAAAATGAAATAAAAATAATTGAACAACTAAAATGGATAAAATGTAGCACAAATTAATTTAGTCATCCAATTGGATTTCACTAGATGAGAGCCGTCAAGGGTCCTTTTCAAATGGGTTATTTAACCTAATTCAGTTTTAGCCATTGGGTTTATCTATTTAATGATGTTCCTGAGATCTCAACACGTTTACTTGATGGATTCAAAACATGTATTTGGTGATGATAAATGCATCATAAACATATATATGTGATCATCACATTCTCACATATCCACACTCTATGTGACCACTTGGTCATAGGATTGTGCTTCTACAACAACCAAGTGATGTTTCCCAATAGTAGTATCTGTCAAGGCTTCCATATGATTATTGGAATCATTAAAATGATCAAAGTCACATTCACGAGTTTCTACATCCTCTGAAAAATGATGATATGGTGGATATGGATTTGTAGGTTCAGGTAATCAAACCCACAAGATCATAAACCACGGAATTTTTTTTGAATGATGTCTAACTTATCAACCATTTCTTTTGAAGGGGTATTTGTGATGATAGTGAAAATTTGGTGCCAGGCCCATATTCATATGTTTTGATGTTAAATAGACACATTAAGATCCTGACCCTACTCACTCACTACCACGGGTATGTAATAAAAAACATTAATTACGGAAGACAGGTTTGTATTGAAAAAGTACACCAAAGTGGGAAAATCAACTATCTATACCACCTATCTAGTATTAACCTGGAAGATAGGCTCAACATCAAATAGAGGAGTTCCCAAAGACATTTTGTAGGGTCAAATGTCAGTAGGGATACCAAAAGTACCAACTGAAAATATAGGATCTACACCTCCTTCAGTGGGGGGGGGCTAGAGGTTGGAGCTCCCCTAAGATGATTAAAGAGTCAGGACATAAAAAATTCTCCTTATGAAACCAATGAGGAAGGTATTTCAGGTACTGATTCATGAGAGGACAGTGGTTTATGCCCCTTTCAGATTGACTTCCAATATATCCCATTAGAATATAATTACATCCACATACTATCATAATCCTATGAAATATTAGTGGGGGATTCTGTATAAGGAAATGATATGCTCATGCTAGAATCATCAGGCATCATTAGCAGCCATTGCTAGATAAGAATAACTAGGTGTAAGTCATGAATTTGGGGAAGGGGAAAAGAGGAAACCCATTGCATACATCCTAATTTCCATTAAAATATATAAGTATTATGTAATTCACAGATTTATACCTCATCCATTAGTGAATCCTGAAATCAATATTAAAGATAGCTGATTTAAGAGCTCTCCTATGACGTCCATTCTCCATTATTCACCACCATGCATGAAGGTGTGGGGTAAGGGATAAAATTAAATAAGAAAATGTATCTCAACAGTTCAATAACACTATTGATGTACAAGGATATAGCGTGAATGGTAGAAATATATAGCATTGTAGAGAGAAAGTTGGAACAAGGGATCATTGTGGTATACTAATACTCATAGCATCAACAGTGTTCCTCCACCCATATATATAATAACTAGAACGGCCTTTATAGATGATGTAAAGACCTATATTCTTTCATATGGTCTAATAAATTTTAGATACAAGAAAGGGGTGGGTACAACAAGGTTAATGGTGTGTCTATCCACCTGTTTGGCTACTATAATTAGGGTATAGGCCCTAACACCATAATATAATTCAAAGGGTGGGAAAATCCCTCCACTCAAAAACATGAAAAAAATCATTCTATTCCAAAGTCCCAAGATCAATATGGCCGAGTTCTATAGCCTGACATAGTATGTTGGACTAATTGAAGGGTGGACTAATAAGAAGCTTTAATACCTCACAATGGATGAGTAGGATGAGTCATGTTGCACCAAACGTTCTGGCTTAGAAAAATAACTTTTAGAAACAACTTTATCCAATCATTGAATGGAATGAATTAGGAGGTATGTGGGGGGGTAACCAATAAATGAATCTTTTATGGTTAAAATGTCCCTCTATAATGGAGATACCTATTTATTATTCTCCTATGTAATCGTGGAAGGGAGAAAATCATCATTCATATTACAAAGAAAGGGGATTCACCATAGCTATTAGACACCCCCGTAAGATGATCCCAACTTCACCATGTGATAAATGGAAAGTATTGGTTCTTGAAAACCTATGGATAATAAATTTGGGAAACATCTCTTTTAGTAAAAAAATAAAGTGGGATAACTTTAATATAGGGTAGAACCCGATGACTTAAAACTATTCATGGAATTATATTCAATTCTATTGTGCTCAGAATGCCCAAGCCCATTCACCTGAGAAACTCCATCTAGACCAAAAGTCCCACTTGGATCTCCACTATAACATCCTTACCATTTCCATTTTCTTGATAAGGTATAGGAATATTACATTGACTTTAGAGAAATACCCATGATACCAAAGGATGACAATAAATTTTTAGGGATTCTTTTACAATTGGGAGACAATTTTCCCTTTGGAAATAAAATAACCAATTAATATTCCATAACCAAATCAACCACTACATGATTCATGATATAAAAGAAATAAAACTCAAATAAATACAATTTATATCAAAACTAAAATCCCCAAGAGTACCAATACGGAAGAATACAGAAGATCAATGTAAAAAATAATAATACAAATCCAAAAAAACCTGAAGACAACTACAACTCCAAGATTCAACCTACTTCATACTCAACTCCACAAAATATCCCACGTAACATTAAGAGCCACTATAGAAGTGTGATACTTTAAATTTACCCATGTCTCGATAAACGAAATCTTCAAAATACCCAAATATCTAATGAAGGGGTGAGTAATTAAACTCTATATATTTTCCCCAATGACATCCCTACTCATGCCACTAGGATAGAACAAGTTAGAACATTTATATAGAAAAAATTATAGAGAAAATTTCCAAAATATATTATAGCATAATATAAAAATGTTCAATATACAAAATATTTCTCAAGATAACATCAAGTTCAAAGGGAAGAAACCAAACAATTCATTAAACCTAAATCACAAGTTCATTTTTGGCATATCAATTCCATTTAACATATCTATATATCCAAAAATACATGCATCTTGGACCTCCCTATACTCGCGATTAGTGAGTCATCAATTTCACTAAGCCACCAATTAATGAACCATTTAACAGTGGAGATCCATGAATGTTATCCATCCCTCTAATGATGGGGAATACTCTATGCCTTATCTCTCTCGAATTCACATGAACACACACAACAAATATTCCAAAAATAAATTCCCAAATAACCAGGTCAATCATTTTAATAAAAATGTACTATTATTGAAAACCATTTAAAAAACCAATTTCATTAAATCCAAATTTTTATTGAAAACACTTTTATATTAAAAACCCCAGAAAATCATTTTAAAATCATCATTTTAAAATCACGTTACCAATTTCACTTTCTTTAAAAATTCTCATTTTCCACATTTATATAAACCGCCGCTAAAGACGGTTTCCAACAAGAAATTCACATAAATTAGAAAACCAATTTAAATCAAAAAACAATTAAATTTAAACTAATATTTCACGTTCTAAATAGTGGATTTTATAGTCAATCAACCTACCAAGAAGATTTTGGGAAAAATATAAAATGGCATCAAAACATCCACTAAAAGGTGCTAAAAATGAAAAATTGTGCCTTAGTTCTCTTCCCCTAGAAACAAATGCCAAATATAATTATATTCAGCATCTAATACATTAGATATATCCACAATAGACATATATTTTATAATCAGAGAGGGGGGATAAGTATATATATGGAAAAACATCAAGAACAATGAGAATGGAGACTTACCATTAGAATATGGCTCCAAACACCAATAGAAGCCTTCAAATCTCCTTGGGATTGATAGGAGAAGATTACATTTCGTTTGGGAAGAGGGAATCTATAGTTAGAGCCACATAGGAGTAAAAACATAGGTTAAAACACTAAACCAACAAAGATACACTTTTTTGCACCTAGTTTATAAATAGTTCATGGTAAGTCTCATGGTTAGTCAAAATGTGTGCTAGATGAGCATGAGCCACTGCCTCAAGGATGAACCCCACATAGGTTTCTAAAACATCTTACAAATTGTGTGCCATTTATTCCAAATTTCACTATCTCAAGACTCATGGTTTCTCCTAGTCTTCTACATAGTGTGCACAACATTTGTTCCACTCGTTTGCCTTCCCCTTTAGTCTATGTCTCACGGTGCATAGTTTTTTATAGGTGTTGCATGATTTTCCCAAACCATGAACCAACTGTGAAGCTTTGAAAAATCCCCCCAAACACTCCAAAGGTTATCCAAACTCTCCCAAACTTCACCCATATACTTCACAAACCTAAAAATAATAAAGGGTTACTTACTAGAAATAGAGGGTGATGAATTATCCCCATCATTGGACTTCCCATCCCTAGAAAGTAGAAAAAATATCACTCCTATGAAAGAGTTATGGAAATTTATCTTTCATTTCCTTCTCGTTTTCCCAATTCTCTTCTAGAATCAGACCATGTTTCCAAAAAACCTGCACTGGACCAATGCTTTTTCCATGCATGTATTTATCTTGCCTATCAACAATACACACTATAATTTTCCCTAATGAAGCATCTGGCTCTAGGTCTACGTGATCCAATTAAATAAAATGGTCAAGTTAGGCTAATACTTCTTTAACTAAGATACATGAAATACATCATGCATAGAAATAAACCATGGTTGAAATGACAACTGATATTCCTCCTCTCTAACTCATTAAATTATTTCAAAATGGACTATGTGTCGAGGATATAACTTCCCCTGCTTCCCAAAACATTGATTTCAAAACCATGGATAGATCCTAAAAAATAAATTATTAATCAAAATTAAAAATAAAAGTAGTTAATGATGATCCATATATAATTTATTACAAATATAATCTATCTCTATTTATTTTCTGATCAAAATAATCTTCTTTGTTTTTTCCTTATACGAGGCTCAGACAAAATAGTGATGTTTCACCCGTTTCCACCCAACAATGTGTATAATGATAAGGATTCCCATAAAATGAATCAAAGGAATCCATATGTATCAAGGCATAATAACGATTGTTATATGAGAACTCTACAAATGGTATTTCCTCTTCCCATAAGCCACCAAAATCTATTACACAAGCCCATAAAATTTCTTCAAATTTTTGTATCATCTGATCAGATTTCCCATCCATATGAGGATGATACACCATGATAATCATTAACTAGGTCCCAATGTATTTTGGTAAGGATTTATAGAAATAGTACATAAACATCATATCTCTTTCTGAAAATATAAAAACCGGTATGCAATGCCTCTTTACCACTAATAAAATACTGATTTTTGAAAAGTCCTCCATCGTATGAGATTCAAGAATCAGAATTAAATGAGATTACATTGTGAGTTGATCCACTATCACATATATGGCATCATGTTTCTAAACCATTATTGGGATACATAATACAAATTCGATAGCTAATTGCTTCTATTTCCAAACCGGGATAGGTAAAGGATGCAACATACATACTGGTTTTTGATTCTCTACTTTAGCCTACTGACAATTTAAGCATCTTGAAAGGAACTCAACTGCATTATTTTTCATATCTAACCACAAAAAAGTGCTTTTAAAGAATTATAAATCTTTTGTATTCTGGTATAAACATCTCGTTCTAAATAGTGGTGAGCATGAATAAATTGTTATTTGAAATCAATAGGTATGACCATCCTATTTTTGATACACAACACTGAACTCTCTTATATCTTATATCCCTCAATAGTCTCCCCACCATTGAGTTTTGACCTCATAACCACACACTCTACATCAAATATCTGTGTGTATTTAACCATCTTTACCAAATCAGGAATCAAATAAATTTGATATAATACTATAACATCACCTTAGACTTTATATTCAAAGTTCAATAATGTTATCACTGACATCATATACCCCTGATGTGAAGCCTCTTTTTCCAACTGATTCTAAGACATTATTCTTAATGCATCTACCACCGAAATTCCTTTTTTCATATAAATTATGTCAAAGTCAAACATTTGGAAATAATACATCCATATTTATTGTCTTGGATTAAAATACCATTGTGAGAAAACATATTTCATTCTTTTATGGTCCATGAATAAAGTAAATTTCTCCTCAAAGTGATAATAGCACCTTGTATTCAAAGCATGGACGACAACAACCAATTTCAAATCATGTGTTGGTGTTGACACCACTTACATTTACAAAACAAACTATGAAGATAGCCCATCATATTTCAAAATCCCAATTCTAGGTTCAAATAATTAAAAACAAATCCAAATCATCCAAAGGGATATGTGATAAATCTGCATGACAGACCTACACGATAAACCTACGCGATAGAATAATTTTTGTACCCTTACGCGACCGACCAACGGGGAGAAGCTGCATGAAGGATCAGTGTGGGAACTATCCCTTCTACCAAGCCCCCACCATGCATATGAATATTACCAATGGTCTCACCATTTCGAGGACTAAAAATTTGAATGACTCCTGAATCTCCCATTGCGTAGCTATTTCACCCCAATCCCTCAATTTTTCTCAGGTAGCTCTCTAAAGTACGAGAGAAGAGATAATTAAACGGGAAAGAAATGTTTTTAAAGTATTTCTCAAATTTTTACATAGGTTTGGTTCCCCTATGTGAAATATATTCTTCATTTATCATAGAAACATATGTGGAAAAACTGTGTGACACACTTGCACGATACACCTGCACAGTACAGCTGCGCGGCACTACAACACAGGGTACCTACATGGAACTCCAACCTGAGAAACCTACACAGAAGAGCTTGGTATAAATCTTACATTACAACTTAATCACCCTCTTCAAATCCATTCATGGAAGGGTATCTCCATCTTTTGTTCCCTCATGTTAAATGGACTACTAAGTTGAATCCTCCCCCAAAACCTCCTGATTTATCAAGCCTTTGGAAAAGGCACATTAGCGTGTCTCCTATTTGGGTTTGTAAATACACAATCACTGGTTTCCGACATTTTTTCTAAAATGGGGTTCGGGTTCATGGAGTTTCTATGGGTTTTTATATCCACATTCAAATTGACCTTTCTCCCATGAATAGTGTTGGGATTTTCTCAATTTGGAGGAGGGTTTGGGTCCCAACCTCTCCCTTCTCAAAGAGATGACCTGGAACCATAGTTCTTCGGTAGGGAAGGTATGGTTCACCCCTAATTTTCTTCATTTTGAACAAAGGATAAGTCTCACTCCCCTACCAAGATCAATTTTAGGGCAACCATCCTGGCATAAGCCCCTATCTTTTCCTATAGGAGGTAGAATCATTGCTCATCCTCTCATCTTCAGTGCCAAAGACTATAGGAGAGATGGGCATAGGGAATTTTGTTAACCTTTACCTCTCCCTTTGATCTTTTCACCTAGGGAATCCATCCTGGTTTAGGCCCTTAACCTTCAACCCCTCTTCCTTTCATTGGACCCTTGTCCAATGTGAAGAGAACGGAGGGAGGGCTCGTCACCTTTCCTCATCCACTATCGCCACCGTAGGATCTCCCTCCTCCACCAGCAGAGGAGGAAAAGTGGGTGTCATTGTTGAATATTTTACATCCTATTGTTTCTCACACTGAGCATGAATCACATAGGCTTAGAGATTGGTTATGATTACAACATTTTCAAAAACACCCACGATCAATGAACTATGAGAACTTTGATTCCCACCATAATTGAGATACGTAGGAAGCCTTATCATGGCCCGAGCTCACTGGATATACTCTTCAGAAATCCAACCCTAATTCCCTTAATCTGGGAATCCTCTTTAATAATAATCCCTAAATTAAACCCCCAAAATTGTCAAGGCATCTTTTTCAAGAAGTAAGCCCAAATTCATTTATTTCAAAGGACTATACTCTCCTACGATATTTTTCAAACTACATGGTCTGTTGATTCCCATCCATAATGGATACGTAGGAAGCCTCTTTGAGGTTCATACCCAACATTTGAAATCCACCTTGTTCTCTTTGGGAAATATTCCCAACATGGTCTAATATTACATTGAATCCCATATCCATTCCATGTTTTTTTGGCTGCTTAGGCATATGTCCCAAACCAAGCATTGACTAAGAACCTTTCTCTTAGATGTCTTTACAACATGACATTAAACTATATGGCTTGGTCTTTATCACAAGAACTTAAAAGGTATGATGTGTCCCATTAAGCAGCATCGAAATATGAGGGGTCTGATTCCTTTCACAAGGATACGTAGGTAGCCCATTTATGGGCACAATCCCAAGATCAAAACAAGAATTCGTCTCTCTAGATGATAATAAATTCTATAGTGCCCCGCTGAGTGGCTTAAAAAACCAGTATCATCATAATGATGCTTAAATTAATCTTGAAATAGTATATTAGAGTATACCATTGATGGAGAACCTTGAATACATACAGATATCTCTATTAATGAATACCCTTGAATACATACAGATGATTCTAAATTTTACACATGTTTATAAGTGATTGTAAATTCCAAGGGAAAATTATGTTATACTTGGTGAGTTAATAAGGATTCATGAAAATATCATAAATTTATAAAGATAATCTCATAGTAGACAACAATTCCTCCAAAAAAGGGTGTGATGAGTTTGACCTCCCATCATCTCGACCAATGCATGTTCCTAAGTATCGTAAAGTTTAAACTTAATGGATTCCTTTCTTTGGAAAGCAGGTCCCCATGGTATAAAGAACTGCAATAATTTTCCATTTCCATAAATAAATCCAATGTAAACTGCCTAGAAGTAGTGATTCTTAAAACTAGAACACACGTTTCATGAAACTAAGAAACCAAAATGGTGAACCCAACATGAATCCTTAACCATGTTAAAAATGTTACCAACCTATCAGGAACCTATCAATTTATAAAGGAATGCTAGAAAAATGAATCAATAATGCATGTATTCATCTAAAAAATGTAACTTTAATGGATTTTATTGTTGTTTTCATGTTTTCTTAATAACTCCCTTCAGTCCAAAAATGGATTTCATCAAGATGAAATCTGTGAACTTCCCAACTACTGCTCAAGCCAGATCCTTATACATGGGAAGGATGTTATCACCCACCCAGTGTCTTCAATGCTGGGTCTCCAACGTGATGATAAAAGAGTATCATCATCACGACACAATCCTATCTTTGGAGGCTGCCCGACAGGCCCTTCAATTTAGTAATAATCCTTGATCATCTTGCCAATGATGATCGATGATCAAGAAGCATAAGGTTCCAACCACCATTTTCAATTGTTTTGGGTCCTTATCCCTATAATGCAAAAACCAGTCCCTCATATACTACAGAGAGGTTGATCAAGAGGTCACTCAATGCTGTAATTCAAAGATGCATGGATCCTTCATGAAGATTCCCACCAACAATCTCTGTCATTATAATTGCACGGTAGTGAACCCCCAACATGATTGGGGTGTTGTCTATGGACGTTCGTCCCAGGTCTCTTAGACCCAAGCACACTAAAAACCATTGGGGACAACATCTAGTCAATATAGAGTAGGTTCTTACCTCTTCCCCCTATAGAGAATTCCATCATCCTAACATGATGGAGAACAAAGAGCGACTACATACTCCCATCCGTCCTAATTTATATGTCTAGAAGACTCATGTGTAAGCAACCCATCAATCCCACCAGATTAACATGGTGGAATTCTATGAACAGGCATATACACATACTTATATGTTATCATCCAGTCAGTTGGCTCGTCTGACTGCATTTAAAGAAGGCTGCCAATTCAATGTGGTGGCAACTGGTAAAAAGGAACATACACCTTCTTAAAATCACCAATTCTTCCAGAAGTCTCGTCTAATAGTATTTAAGGAGGTCCATCAACTATACTTGATTGGAAAAATCCAGCCGGAAAATAAAACTACCATCATTCATCAAGCCTATCGACAGTCTAATTTGGCAGAACCCGGAGAAGCTAGTCGAAAAGCTCTGATAATAAATCCTGGTAGACCCAACTCTCTTCCCCCATATATGAGTACTATCAATACCCATTTATGGGAAATGTGTATAACGACCCATACTTTACATACATTTTTAATACTTCAAAAACTGAAGCACACTTATTACAACATATGATAAAACTACAAAGGACCGTATAGGTATAGTGCCTTTAGAAACTGGGAAACATAAACAACTGGTTCATAAATCTTCTACAGTGTCTCCCATTTATTTCATCATATCTAGGGTCCCTTTTAGCATATTCTACTTAATATCCATCTTCCTGACCTGGGGAAAAGAAAACATAAAAGGGTGAGCTCAAATGCTCAGCAAGGCAAATAAAGGAAATAAAAATCATATCATATCTTTTTGAAAATCATAACCTGCAAAAGAGATCATAATATCTTAACATGGAACAAATCATAGGAGTGAAAATGAGATCCCCATAATCATAACATAAAACTTGAAACTTTGTGGCATGCACACATAATCATGGAAAATCATTTCTTGTTAGTCATGACTCATCGCCAAGACTATCTTAGTGGACAAAGTCCCTTTCTGAACCGAGTTCACTCCTCGTTTCAGTCCTGTATCACTGAACCGAAATAACCTTCCGTTCCAGCCATGTCTATCTCATGAGATATAAAATCTTTACCCAATGCATTGGAGGGAGATATAGGTCCCACCCATCTTATAATGAATCCTTTCTTATGTGTGCCACATAATCATAAAACATACATCATCGCATAACACATGAAACAAAAATGGGATTCTTGAAACATCATGACATCATAAATCAATTCATATAAGATAAAGGAATTCATAAAAATAATTCCATCACAACATGATCAAATCAATGTAATAATAGGGATAAAAACAGAACCCTTTATTATCTTAGATGGAAAATAATTTTGATAAAACACTTGAACTCCATTCTTGAGGAAAATATCCTTTCTTCTTCAAAAACATTTTTCCTTTCATAACATTTCATACAACTTTAAAATAAAAGAAGTTGATTAAAAATGAACTTGTAAACTTTTAAAGGAAGCTTCTTTGAAGTAATGTTTTAAAAAATCCATTCATGCCGTATAAGTTAAAAAAAACATTATTTGTACTTTTGTCGGAAAAGTCAAAAAGTACCTCGTACGAAAAAAAAACAAAAGATTCCTTTCATATTCTTTACTAAAAACTCACCTAAGGGTAAAATTGGATTTAAACTATTGTAAGTGGATGGAAACAATATTACATATTGAGGGAACATGGATGTGGATGATAAAATACACCCCAGTAAATACTTACGAATAAACAATCTCGGATAAAAATGAGATTGTGGTATTTTCCCTTACCTTAGGTCCGATTTGCTTTGTTCATGTCCGAAGCTCCTGTATAATGGTTTAAATAATGTTATTGACTTATTCCAGAATCATACATATTGATATGATATCATATATGGTCATATTATTAGCTTCTTGTTAGTATTATTTCATTGTTACTTGTTACTCGGGTCTTTATAACTTTTTGTTCTTATGCGTGTTTTGTTGAATAAATTCTTATTCTTATCTTTAGGTTATAGATAATTCATTTCCAGAATGGTATTAGTGTAGTATATACCATATTCATTCATTCAAATCATTTATATAATCATTATGAAATGAAGATCATGTAGAACGAGTCACATCACATCGTGGAGACGGTATTCCGTACGTACGCACGAGTGATGATATCGTTCCTATGATCGTGGAATTGTATTGGAGTATATATATATTATTTCAGTATCAATATTACTTCATTATAATCATATATAGTTACTCATTACACCATTATACCCATCCTTGTAAGGTGATGGTGGAAAATAGATTACACCACGGCGTGGAGACGGTATTCCGTACGTACGCACGCGCGGTGATTTCATTTTTCCGTAGGATGGATAGAAGGTGAATTAGGGTTGTTTCATATTTATAATAAAATATCAGTATGTAAGTAATACTGATGTTATTACTTTATCATGAAACAACTAAAGAAGAAGAAGTTGAAGAAGAAAGAAATTGAAAAGATCGGTAATGGATATTACCTCTTCTTTGGAACGCCTCTTTGAATCCTCCACTTAAGGAACTAAGATTGGTCTTTGGAGAAGACCAGGACCTCTAGGATTATTCTAGGGAAGTGGAGAGGAGAAAATGGCAGGGGTTGGCCGAGCTTGAGTGCTCAAATTGGTGTGAGGAGGAGGGGGAGGAGGTTCCCTTTTATAAGGGAGGAGAGGGGCACCTTAGGAATATCTCAAAATATTATTTTATATTAAAGTCAAAATCGGTTTATAATGGTTCCAAAGGGTCTTATTTCGAAGATAAAGTGGGGAAGGGTCGAAATCCTATCAACCAATAGGATTTAGACAAGTTTAGGGTATTATTTTAACCTTATCAATTAGATTTAACTCTAAGTTAAATAATTTAACTTTTACCATGTCTTTTTGTTTTCTTTCACTATATGGTTAATACACTTACTATAACATGCCAAACGAACCCGAAATTGTTTATTATTAAAATATATATCCTTATCTAAGTCATTTGGCCGAACCTTAGATTTTTAGGAATAAAATAACAATTAATAATATAATATTTGATTTAAAAACTATTTTGTGTCAATTTTGACACTATTTGATATATGATTTTTGTGAAAGTCATAAAAGAATTATATGTTCGAACCAAGTTGATTAAATCAACATTAATATATCATAGTAACCTATAAAATTAGTTGAATTCATAAAAAGTCTCAAATTACATTTATTTTGGTGTTTTTAACATCAATTATGTCAATATTCCATTAATAAGATAATTACTGCATCATCTTTGTGTCATAAATAAATTACATTATTTGATGTCTAAAAATTACAAATAAAATATCATCATGTAGGAAATCTTTTTAGATTTCTAATGAATATTTACAATTGAATTTATCTTATGTATAACCCCATATTAAAAATGATTTACTTATTAAACTTTGATTTTAACTATTTTAACCCTTCTTTAAATAAATTAATAATAAATGTCCTAATCTAATCCAAGTGGGCCTAAATGGTCATATTTTATTCCTAAGTTTGTTTTTGGTCTAATTAAACTTGTCCAATAGAATTAGGACATGTGTTAGGGTAATATTAATATCATATTTACCCTTAGTTACCCTATTTACTATTAACCGTGGTAAAAAAAAGTAAAAAGTTACTATTCACCAAAAAATTATTTTCATCTCATTGAACCACATTTTAGTCCTTGATATTAACCGTGTCTCTCGGATTTTCGAAATTCCAATCACAGAAGCGGTAAAATTAAGTTTTATGCAAAATTCAGTTTTTAACCTACCACTTAGTGGTTTCACTATTCATCAAAAATTGAAAGTTTTCAGAAAAATACCAAAATTTCACCCTAGGCTAATTTCGATATTCTGAGTCCAAAAATGAAGTCCATTTTGAAAAATAAAATTTATAAAATTCCAAAAAGTGGTTATTACTATTCATAACGGCTAGTTTTAATAGCATAATGTTGTTTAGTGAAACTCGGTATTGCGTACGACGCAAGCTATCGAGTAAGGTCGCGATTGCGTGTAAAGCAAGCCAAGCAAGTGTTGTATAGAAAAAGATTCCTTTGATGATTTATATAACATAAAAGTCTCGGGTGTTACAATGTGGGATGGGAGTTGGAACATACAGCTACTCTAGATACAGAATGGACATATATTCCCATTTAGTCCACTGAAGTCACCAAACACATCTTATCAATGGTGACAGGGAAGATGAAAAGTCCATTCCCATATTCTGGAAGCATGACAGGATATTATAACAACTAATTTAGCAGTACCAGGGGAACAGACACATTAATCTATAACCACATATGGGATGACACATCGGAATGCCATCCCGGATTTGATACACAATAATGTTCCAGTCAAGGAGGGTCATGGGGCATACTCCCCCAAATCATACATACAACAAGATCGGGAACATACACCCATTCCAATTAGAGGTAATCGTCCAGTTTCAATAACAAATCCAATGCAGGCACATACAACTTCCCATGATAACCACTTTTCCTAGTAAGTGGCCCCAACTAAGTATAAGAGAACATCCAAGAAGAAGTTTCCCCAAGCACTATTGGAAAATCAAGAGTCAAGCTGTGATTTGGATCCTCTTAATGCTGGAGTTCTTGAAGCCCTCAGAAATTTATCTGTTTCATCTCAGGATCATATCCTCTCATTACAAAATTATGGGAGTGGTAGTAATAATTCTGAAGTTCCTCATCGGACACTTCATTATGAAGGCTTGCTTAATGAAAACTAGGTTAATTCAAAGCTCATATCTCTAGATGAGAGCCACAAAAACCCTCAATGTGGCCATAAAACCAAGGAGAAATAAGATTCATCCCTTTATGTAATCCACCACGGTGATCCTCCCCATGATGGTATTCACTAAAAAAGTCCTATTCATATGAGTATTTTTCATTGTAAATATAATTGTATAATTTATAATATAATGATGATAAATCTGTCCTATCATGAGGAACTTTCTAAAACAAGTCCAGTCATGTCTGATGCCTTGTCAGTGATGGGTGAAACACTTTCTCAACCAGAACACATTTTAAGGTAACAGTCATTCTCTAAACCACCATTGGGTCATTTTTTTCTAATACAGAACATCCACTTTAGTAAGACCAAGTGGATAAATCTCTAGTAAAATATTATGAAGATACGTTAAACATGAGAAAACAATTTGCTAAAAGGGAAATATCAGTAATGTTCTGGCCTTTGGCAGATTCTCACTATAACATTTCAGAATTCATGGCATAAGATTGTATTCATGATATCCACCTCAATTTATAGAAACAATTCATAATTTGAAAATCAAAGTATTACCATATTATGAATATCAAAATCATGTAAAGGTAATAGAAGGGTTAAAATGTCAAATTGACTTTACATCTCTATTAGTTTCCCAATATTCAAATGTTTAAAAACAGCAGAGAACCCTTCAGGTTTTATGCCTTAATACTCTAAATAGTTTCCGCCAAATAATTTATGAATCCACATCTGGTGATCGTATTATAGGATGGTGTGCACATAGACCCCTGCATTTAACTACACTCTAAAATTATAAATGTCTACAAAAAGTGGTCTCATGGATCGTTATTGCCCATGGTTGGCTACAATTAATAGATTTTTTATGTAATCCAATGTAAACTCAAGAACATTCCTCAAACCGCTCTCATCAGAGTCAAGACCAAAGAAAGGAAGTTGTTGAGTTACTTTTACATTAAGAATCTGAGAATCTTGAGCAGGCGTCCTGCTTAGAGGATGTCATCCGTCAGAGAATGGAAATGTTTGAAATAGCACAATGATATTTTTAAAGAGGTTATTTGAGTGGTTTTTGGATAATGCACCCAGCTAATTTCCAAACAAAATTTTGAAAAATTAGAAGAACAGAAGAAAGAATTTCAGCCATAGCAATTAAAGAATCACCCTATCTTGCTAGGCAAGGTGATCAATTAATTCAACCTTCAAATTCATTAATCAATGATCAAAGATTTGAAGAAGAAGAAGAACAGGAAAATCCCTAGCATGAAAGGTTAGGGGATTTTCACATCTACATTCCCTTCCTCAATGGAAGTCAGTTCTCTCTCGATTAGGGAAGAACCCACAAAGAGAGCGCACAACTGAACTATCTAATGATTCCCTACGGGTAACTGTTCGCCAAAAAATCATGGGAATTCAGTATATAGGAAAGCAGAGACTCATGGAAGATATAAAAGGAGACAATCCTACAAAAATAATGATAGAATGTGATCAATGAATTATGAGTCAATGAATGTTATTAACATCATTGATGAAGATCCTCTAGAAAATGAGTCTAGTTTAGGGGAATCATAATATGAAGTTCTTATCCATAATACGGTACACATTGGGTAAAATGAAGAAGGTGTACATACATGAAATTAGAGGATTTCCTAGAATCTAGTTATGCCTTCAAATAACCATCTGCACCCCCCCCCCTTCGAAAGGCATCTAACAAGGGGAATGGTAAAATTCAGATTGCATATCTCTTTCCCACTGCATATGGTCAATCTATTTATATTGAAGAGATATTTACACAACGAGATGAAAAAATGAAGGAGTTGAAAAGAATCAATACATAGTTACTTAGAAGTAACATTTCTACTAAACATACTTCCCAGGTAGGTACTCAACTTGCACATCCTGTAGAAGCTCCTCAGCAATTAGATTTTTTAGTAACTACTTATGTGGATAATTAATTCCCTCCATTGGGTACACAACCAAGGTAGGATCAAACACATCCCGGTAAGCCTGTTCTTGTGGGTTATCCAAGGAATATACCAGCCCCTCCACCAGTGGTTCTTCAAGACATTACTTCATCTCATGATCCCGTTGTTATACCTGCATAGGTTACATCTCATCCAGATATTCCCCCAAATGCTTGTGAACATAATTGAGGAATTAAAAACTCAATAGGAAGCTATGGAGGAATGACATGCCCCAGTTCATCTTGAAAATAAAGCTTACCCTGAATGGGTGGACCAGATTTCTCCGCCACTGAATTTAGTGAATACTATATTTCTAATATTTAATGGTTTGGGAGATCCATAACAACACTTAACATGTTTTTCTCTCTCGTTATTATCCCATGATGGTAACACTTCAAAAATAATAAGTAGTAAAGCTTAGGTGTTTTGTGTAGTCATTATAGGGACCAACTTTTGTCTGGTATACAAGTTTACAATCTTGATCAATTACTTGATGGGAAGATCACCACCAGAAATTCCTTCTTCTATTAAGCTCAACATTACTTAACACTATACTTTTTTTATCTTACCAATTCTAAATAAAGGTTGAATGAATGTTTTTCATATTCCATTGAACGATGGAAAGGATTAACATGTTCCTTAATTCTGGTACTCCCTCAAGAAGAGTTTCTACCAATTTGTGTGGAAAATATATGTGATGAGTTAGCACACAACTTATCCCTGTAAAATACACAGGAGGGTTTTGAGATCTTACTTTAAATTCTCAATAGATTGAAGATTCTACTATAGAAACTAAGGCTAAAACTCGTGTAATTCCATCAGCTCTAGGAAGGAGAATATGGAAAGCATAGGCTGCTACCGTTACACTCAAGCAAGAACCTGTTCCTGCTTCCACTTCAAAACCATCATCGTATTTAAGGGATCCACCTCCAGAGAATCAGTAGAAATGAATGCATTGTCAAGATGACCAATGAGATGAAAGGCAGAAATATTTTGGGTAATTAATAAAATTTTATTCTTTCCCAAATGAACATGTTCTTGGTGGCTTCATCTCAGCTTCGGAAAAAAAATTGGTTCAATTTCCAAGGCCGAAAAAACCAAAAAAAAATAACTAGATAAAGATATTATGAATTATTATCCCATTAACCAGATGTTCAGGCATCCCATTTAGGAGTTTTTTTCTTTCAAGGAACTCCTACAAAAAAAGGTAGACCCTAGATAAGTGAAAATGAAATTTGCATCAGCTCATGTAGCATTTGTTACTGCTACAGATCCTAGGGAAGAAGGTGAATGGAAGAAAGTCAAAAGAAAAAATGTCCAGAAATATGATGATTGGATAATCACGAAAATGATCAACTGAACTCATGCCATTTTAGGAACACACTTGAAACAACCGATTGTGTCTTCCACCACTTTTTTCATATTAAAACAACCTTCACCAAAAGTTCTACCCTCATTGAAATGAGGTGATCAGAAGGAAAAAATAATAGTTAGAAGAAGACGAGCTTGTGTTAATGCCAAAGTTTTCCTTGACCCTAACAGATTTAATGTCATCTATGTCAAAATAATGGGCACCACCCCACCAAACATCACAACCAAGCCCATCCTATCATGCAGAATCATCATCAGATGAAGAATTGATCATTAGTTCTATCAACGTTATCCACTTAACAGATCCTTATGCCAATGGTTATTCTGATTATAATGATCCATAGTTCCTTGTACATAATTAGGGAACCAGAGGAAGAGGCCAAGGACTAGGATACAATGAATGATGTGGGAATTCCATAAACCAGCATTTTAACTCAATTCCTGCCAAACCATATATCTAGAAAAAATTTGTGGAAGATCTCTTCAGCATACTCAACAAGAATAAGGAGATTCTTCCACGCAAAACAAGTTCGATCCTGGCATGATTATTTTGGAGGACTGATTAGAAGTCACACCATATTTATATCAGTAGGTAAATAGACCTAATTAGTAAAATTTACCAAATCCAAGACTATTTCTAGCTTCTACTATGACATAGGGTACATCTACATCAGAAGCATCAACTTCTAAGGTAGCTGCAAAACTACATCTCCGTGTTGGTAAACGCAGGCCTTCGGACTAGAAGTATGATGTATTGAAACAATTGGATCATGTACCGTCCATGTTGTCAACATTGGATGCCTTAAGTATTTGAAAATATCCTTGAGAAGCACTTATTAAAGCTTTGTTACGTCCTAAAGAGTTTGAAACCGAAGTTGTTACTGCTAATGTTTTCTGTATATAGAATGACCCTGCAGAATTTCATGAAGTAATATATTTTATGAATGAAGATGATGATGATGATGTACATGGACATATCAGAACATTGTATTTATATGTTTTTTGATGCCAAAATGTGTGGAGGATAAGAATACACAAACCAGATGGCTGCCTCGTAAATCCCCTTCGCGGATTCCCCTTTGACGTTCGTAACACAATGCACAGCAAGGAGATTAGACACTCCGAGAATGCATTAGACATTCACGACTCGCCGCGGAGAAACGAGGAGGGATGATCCATGAACGCATTTGACCATCGTGACCCGCCGCAGAGCAAGGAGGCAGGACGCTCCCCGAACGCAGTTGAAGTTCACAACATGCAGTAGAGCAAGGAGGCGGGGCACTCTGAGAACGCATTTGACGTTCGCGGCTGGATGCGGAGCAACGAGAACTCGGGATTTACACTGAGCACTTGCTTCTTCATGGTTCCTATCCCTTATAAATAACAGCCTCCCCCAAGTCCATTGGCGGAAAGTCTGACCTTTCAAATTCCAAGCTGCCGAATTGCGAAGCACCCATCTTCTCTACTAACCATGAGCTGTGTGTGGTACTTCTGCTATGCAAAGTTCCTCCCCTTTTCCTTATTTTGATCCCCTCTTCCTAGAGGGATTACATTCACGGAGCCTAAGGGTCTCCATGAAGGAATGGGATCCCCAAGGAGACCCAGGTCGTCGGGGAGAGTTTATGCTTCGCGAAACACCATTCATGTACACATAATCCACATGTCAAGGCAGGGTCACTGTACTTCGCGAAACACATTGCTTCACGATACCTTACTTTGCGAGGCACCTTTTATCTTCAAGTCAGTGCTTCACTAACCCCTTTACACTTCGTGAAGAACCTCCCATATGCACCTCTGTCCTATGCTTTGGCTGAGGCTCCCCACTTCGCGAAGCACACCCCTTCACAAGTACTCTCCACCGTGTGGAGTAGCATAGCTTCACAAGGCCCCTTCCTATGAACCCCTCTACTTTGCAATCCATTTTTTCATGAGACCCTCCAAGTTTGCATGATGTTAATTCAATGTCCCTTGGACTATACTTCATATTGTGTTGCTTCACCTCATGCTTCTCCACATAGGCACTCTAATGGCTATTTCTTCTTCTCACGACCACACTAATGTGGACCCCCCGATGGTTCGCCCCATGAAAACCTATAGCCACGGAGTTTCCTGTCCATTTTCTTCCCCAAGGAGAAGAGGGTACTGTTTATGTATGTCATAGGGGTGTGGAGTAAACCCACCTCGTCTGAGCTTCAGGACGTTAAACTTCCAAGCACCATTGTCCTTATCATATGACGTTAAATTGTGACCTTGCTCTGTGCCTTGAATACGGGGTGCCCCCACCTTGGTCAATCTCCACACCCACTGGTCTCCACAAGGATGAGATATTCCCCCATAGGAGATGATATCCTCCTTATTGGAGTGGCGTTTGTCTGCGGGGAATGGGCGACCATCTCGGTGGAAGCCCCTGGATTTTCTTGCAGGAGGGAGTGTCCCTGCTCCTCCTTTCTTCTTTGGTCCCAAGGACCAAGGGGGGGGGGAATGGACACCAGAACCCTCCTTTCATTGGTGCCAAATCCCTCTCTAGCTGGGCTTTGTTGCCATCGGGCCTCCATTATGGAGTAAGTCCCAACCACTTTCGGCTGCGAACCATGCATAAGCCCCTGTTTCCTCTTTGGGACGCTACATGCATAAGACCCACTCCACTTCCCACTGATGCACCTTTCATGATGGGATTGTCTTACCTTTTCTGCCTCTTATTTCTCACACAGAGAAAGACTCATGTGGGCTTTGAGTAAACATCCACCATAAAATCTTATCTTCCACCATTGAACCACCAGAACTATGTGTTCTTTGATCCCTGCCAAAGTAGGGTACATAAGAAGCCTCCACGAGGTTCAAGCCAAACAACCATTGGACCCCATGTCCTCTTTCATGAAAATTCTCCAATTCCCCCAGAACTACGTGGTCTTTGATACTTTCCATGTCAGGGTACGTAGGAAGCCTCCACGAGGTTCAAGCCCAACAACCATTGGACCGCTGGTCCTCCTTCACGTCGGTTCATCGACGCCACCTGAACTACGTGGTATTTGATCCTTGCGATGGCAGGGTATGTAGGAAGTCTCCCTGAGGTTCAAGCCCAGCAACCTTTGGACCCCTGGTCCTCTTTCACATCTTTTCACTGACACCACCTGAACTAAATGGTATTTGATCCTTTCTAATGTAGGGTACATAGGAAGCCTCCCAGGGGATCATTCCCACCACCCATTAGACCCCAGGTACACCTTTACGTCTGTTCCCAACCACCAGAACTATGTGGTCTTTGATCCTTGCTATAGAAGTGTCCATACGAAGCCTCTCTGAGGTTTAATCCCACCAACCATTTGACCCAATTACACCTTCTCGTCAGTTCCCAACCACATGAACTGTGTGTTCTTTAATCCTTACTAAGGTAGGGTACGTAGGAAGCCTCCCTAAGGTTCAATACCACCACCCATTGGTCGCTCCTACCCCTTTTTTTCAGTTCACCAACACCTTGGGCTACCTCGGAGCATCAGCCCCAAATTCCCCCCATATCTAGGAACTACGAGGACTTTGATTCTTGCTAAGGTATGGTACATAGGAAGCCCCCATGAGGTTCAAGCCCAACACCCAACGGTTCTGACCCCCTTCAAGTCGGTCCGCCCCCGTACTGCATGACGTTAAACTGTGGGCCTCAGTCAGTGGTAAGTCGTTGCGACCCCATCCAGTTGAAAGCCGTTGAACCCAAATTGCCGGTAATCCATCGTCAGATGAACTATGTTGACTTTGATTCCCTTCCATGGGGATACTTAGGAAGCCTCTCCAAGGCTCAAGCCCAAAACCATCACCATCCTCATGGAAGTTCCATCCAATTAGCAATCCAATTAATTCATCCACTCCATTATCCATCCTGATTCTTACCTGGGCCACCACATCCTGGTGGGATCATGCCACCCCATAACCCATTCCCCTCAATAGTAACAGGGAATTCAACCACGCGTTGGCCCCGACATCAGTGTTCCCTCCAGGGTTTCACCCATCTGATCCACTCTAGTCAGTGTTCTAATCAGCCCGATCTGTCTTCGATGGACGTTAAACTTGCGGCTTAACCCATCTTAAACATGGGATGATGAGAAAAACCTCAGATACATGCCCATGGAATATGATTCCCCACGTTCGATGTGGGATGAATCGGGCCTCCGTACCCTTGAGAATCCCTATAATAAGGGACAGAAGTAAGACAGGCCAATCCCCCAGCGTCTAGACACACCAGTGATGCCCAATATGGCTACTCCCCTGACCGAAAGTTGATGCCCTGACTGGACCCCTTGAAATGTCCCGATAGAAGCAGTGTAATTAACTGGTGTCCATGAATATTTGGCACTAGGAAGAGTTTTATAAAAAAACATATTAAATCTATGAGGGAGACCCGGACTAGGTGATGAGTTACGAGACATAATCTATGGAAGGATGAACCGACATCCCATCATCCCATTTTGATCAAGGAGGAAACTTCCCTGAATAAGGAGCGGATGACACCCGCCTTTGGAAGGTGGGAATGTAGGGCATCAAAATAGAGCCATCGTCCCCCCAAAAAAGATAGGCACACGTTCCATGGAGAAAGCATCCGAAATAGAAATGGTGAACCTGACGTGAAGTACTTCTACTCAAAATAGAGACTAGAAGTGCTCGAGAAATCAATGGATTGACGTGTCACCGGATCCAGTTATCCGGAACCGGGTCCCTCCAAGCAAATATCGGGCCTAGCATGAAACTCACAAAATGTTGGGGAAGTAGAACATTAGACATCCCGTTCTGCGATGTTGTCGGCGTGGATATCTATTACCGTCCATGGAAGACGAGATGGCGCTGGGGAATTGGTATTCAATTCCTTTTCCATTCAGCATTGATGATTTAATCTCCCTATTTATTAGGAATCAAGTAGCTGCTCCAGGGATGCGATCACCGCCTTCCAATCAACACAGGGACATGGGAAATGCCAACACGACCATTTCACATGGCTTCACCTCTTACGCGACAACCTCTACATCTATGACCATGGGGCGCCCACGCCCCCTCTCTCCATTTGTGGTCATCCAAAGAAGGTTAATAAATAACCTCATGCA
Organism: Viscum album; assembly: GCA_963277665.1. NCBI lineage: Eukaryota > Viridiplantae > Streptophyta > Magnoliopsida > Santalales > Viscaceae > Viscum > Viscum album. Next base: position 476,658,824 of record OY728130.1, on the reverse strand, counting down.
CCGTTACGAGGAGGAGGGCATAATATTGACCCGGGATATGCCCCGCCTGGATCTGGAGGAATCTTCTCCTCATTGCCAACACCACCCTTAAGGGCTGCGCAGGGAGCCATTTCTCCCCACCATGACATACAACTGTTTCAGGAGCCTATCCCTGGAATGCTTTGATTACTCCATACCATACACTGATGAGGTAGGTGAGGTCCGAGCCAGCCCAGTCAGAGTCCCATTCTAGGGGAGCCCAGTGAGGGCTCCCACCCAGTCGTGTCAGTGCCGCCGCCAGGTCTTGCTAGAAGAGGAGCAGGTAAGCTATATACCTGCACCACCATCCTTGATTTGTCTCACCTGATGCCAGTGTCCGGCGCAAGCTAAGGAGGATGCCCACCAAGGGGCGTCAATGTCGATGGATACTATGGCCTGAGCCACTGTCGACGAATATCGTCAGTCCCCTTCATACACCGAGTAGGGGAACTTATTAGTCCTACCATGATCGAGGCCCCAACAGCCCCACGGGCAGGCTGGGTCGACTCTCTGGTTACAGGCATGAGGTGTGGTCACTGCAAACCAACCCACAGTGATGCCACTCTGTACGGAGGTCCTCCCCGTACCACTACCATAGAGAGTGTGGGCCTTCCCTGCTTTGAGGCTCGGCATGGAGGTCCACCCCGAGCTACCCTCAATCCGAATGAAGGTCTTCCCCACGATGATGATACTTGGCACGGAAGCCTCTCTTGTTCCCATTATGCTGGGTATGGAGTCATTCCTCCTGCCCCCGACTGCCGTTGTAAGAGCATTGCCCATCCGGCCTCTCTCCAATGAGGGATCCTCCCCATGTCATCTCAGTAGCTGGTGAAGGTACTCCTCACCTCAACAACTAGAGGGGTGAGGGCCAGCCTCGCTCCACCCACACCCAGCACGGATGTCCTACCCATGTTCAGTTAGACCGGTACAAGGACCCTCCTCGTTCTAAGGTCCCCAGGGAAAACAAGCATGTAGGTCCTCCCCATGATTCTTCCAATTCCAGCGGAGGTCTTTCCCGCTCCAATTCTACCCATGGAGGTCCTACCCATGTCCCCTTTGACAATTTTCCTGGTGCTCCTCGCACTCCGACTTTCTTGGGTGGAGACCCTCTACGCCCCAACACCAGTGCGTCCAAAGGACCCCATGTCAGAAATATAACCTGTCCTGAGGAGCATCCCATGGGCAGGAAGGTGGGTCTTCACCACCATAAGACAAATTTTGAGAAGGTCTGGATAGAGATCAGACTAGTCCACTTCTTAGACTCTGAAGCGGACTACGAATATGCATGGAAACCCTCTTCTCACTCAAACGAGTCAAGGGTCGGGGGTAGGGATGAGGCACATCAGCCTGGTGCTCCCAGAATGAGAGGTTCATTTGATTCTTTCCTCCCTCCGTAGGTATATCCAGGAGGATGAAAATCTGGCGACCCCGCAGGTTACGGTCATGAAATCACCACCATCATCACCAGAAGCACTCTCTACCTCTATAAGAGATCACAGAGAGCTATTCTGGGAACCAATGTCAGGCGAGCAGCATCGCGGCCTATCACTAGTAGCTCTAGCCCCTGATCTTTGAACTGTAGTCGTCATCCCATCTTATCAAATCATAGTTTCCAGGTCCATACACTCTTCGGAGGAGAGCCCAAGAATCAGTGTCCAGTCAGCCCGCTTGTTGTACTCTCCACCGGCCATCATGATATCCGAGCGGTCTGCCTTAGTACCGATGCCAATTCCTCAGCCCCCACCAGTTGAAGAATGGAAAAATCAAGGACCAGAACCTAAATCTGAGCCGACGAGCTTCTAGAACATCCCCGAAGTGGACCACTTCCCCGAGATGTTCTAGCCTGTTACATCACAAAATATCTGCATACCGGAATCCATCACCCTAGAGGAAGTTGAGTGTTTTCGCTACACCCTCTGGGGAACACATTTTATTCTTCGTCATCAGCAAGCAGTTTACCCTAGGATCCAAGCACATTTCGATGACATGAACAAGCAATGAAATATGGTCAAGTTGGCCTCACTCTCTGTGGTCCAACACCCTGAGTCACCAGGTCTCTATGAGGCCCTCCAACAGCATTGTGTTCAGAGTATCAAGATACTCCACTAAATTATCAAGGAGTCTACCCACCCATATGAAATTTCATGGCTAGGGGTAGTATGTTGCCCTCCTCTTCAGTCCTATTCGGTGGAAGCCCCACTCACTAAGAGATATTGAGGACATTCCCCCAGGAAGGGCCAGGGTCAACATGGATGACCTAGTGGATGAGGAGGATGAGTTGGAGCTTCTCGATGGAGACTTATCTCTTGAGAGAGAGCCATCACTATTGGAATCATTAGGTTGGATTAATTGTCAGCAGAGGAACCTAATTGGTCTCCCTACATCCACCGAGGCACTAGTACTCGCTTGGAATTTTGGTAAGGTAAAAGAGACCGTCGGAGTTGCCAAGCACCCCGACCCGTTTGCCTCTGTGAAAAAGACGGAGAAGGAACCCGAGAAGGCCACGTTGCACCAACAACTTGCTGAGAAGAATAATTTGGTCAATGAACTCCAGGTAGAACGCGCTGTAGGGAGATGACCTGAGTATGACAATTCTAGGCCTGTACACCAGGGGCAGGAACAACTTACCCTCGACGAGATGCCCCCATGAAACCCTGATCATGCTGCTCCCATGGATAGGGATGAAGTCGGAGCTCATGGATAGAGGGCGCAGTACATTTCTCCACACCCTCCTGAATGGTACGACAATCCATGGAATCCTTCTCGGGTTCCCCCAGCTGCCACGCAAACTGCTCCACCAGCCACTCCACGAGCCGCTATGCTTTTCTAGCATGTTGAAGAACCTGCAAATGCGCTCGTAGTTCAGGAACCCCGTCAATAGAGGGACCCCCGCCTAGATGATCTCATGGCAGTGCTCATAGCCTTCCTTGAGGCATTGGAAACATGATAGGTGGAAATTCCACCTGATGGAAATCCATATTCGGCATGGGTGGATGATATGCCGACAACTCCGGGATTCGGGAATCCAAGCTTCCCCCCATTTAACGCGATGGGGGACCCACCGCAGAACCTAGCCCACATAAACTCAAGGTGTGGGCCCATGTTAGGGACTCCAGTGTATCATGAGGCTACCAAGCTCTGCTATTTTGTTTAGACATTGGAGGGGCCAACATTAGTCTGGCACAACCAGCTCCCCATCGGATTCGTAACAAGCGGGGAGGACCTTCGCATGAAATTCCCTTATCGGTTCAGATCTACCACCCTGAAAATGAGCATCGCAGACCTATTCAAGTGAAACCAAAGGCCTGATGAGTGAGTCATAGACTTTATCGCCCGATGTAAGGGGCTCACATACTCCCTTGACATCCCACTGAATCGGGAGAAATTACTGATGATGTGGATAGTGAATGTCAAGATAATACTGGTTTCTTCCCTGATCACCTAGAAATACCCTGGAGGATTTTGAGACTTCTATGATAAGGCCTAGTGCCTAGAGGAAGCCCTACAATAGGCCAGCCAGGCACGTCCGTTGCCCCGTGTAATTCCAGCAAGGAGGGATGCCAGAGTTGAGCCCTCCATGGTGGCCCAAATAGAATCCCCCAGGAAACAATAATTTATACCAGTGGAACGAGCCCCACAGCCTCACATAGTCCCTCCACCTCAGCCACAGCCTCTGGCTCAGCTGTTTCCTCCTCAGAATCGGCTGGTTCCCCCACAGAATGCATCACCACTGTCTAGGCAGGACTACCAGGCTCTGCCTACTCGACATGCCCTTCCAGCTCCTCATCAGGGCTAGGATCGAAGGCCCCCCTTCCTAGAGAGAATAAACCAGATCTACTCGTTCAATGATAATCAGGCCCTGGTTAGTTCCATAACACCTTAGAGTAGGGGATTGTACGTTTTCTTGAGTGTAGAAGGCCGGAAGAGGCGAATCTCACTGATCGTCCCAACTACTGCCTCTATCATTGGATTCTGGGGAACACCCAAAAGAAGTGATATGTGTTCAAAGAATGGCTTCAAGACCAGTTCGATAACAACATAGTTAGGTTGGGCTTGGACCTAGCACAAGTGGTAGGTGTCTTCGTATGGCTGAATAGTGAAATCGATGACGAAGGCGAGTGGCAGCAAGTTTCCAATTGCGAGTCACAGATGTATGATGATTGGATTTCTCAAAAAATGGTCGCTCATTCCCATGGCATCATTTGGGCATGCCTAAATCAGATGGAGCCTTCAGAACCCATAGCCACCAATTATGCATCATCATCTCAGCCGGCCTATTCCTATAATAGCACGCATCAGCGGTGCAAGGGAAAGCAACGCACCCCGCCAATGCCATCGTGGTCCTGCACTCTCAGTGACTTCATGCCTCCAAAAATGGGGATTACTCCTATAATTTTCCTAGTAGTGGATGACACTTCAAGTGATAGTGAACGGTACACTTTGGTTAATACCATGGAGTTGGTAAAACCCTATATGACTCCCGAAGACAAGGATCGCCAGGAGAACCTCCCCAAAGTCCTCAGCCGATGCCAACGTCGTCGGAGTCGCATCCACATGGGTCATCGAGGAACGTCAGTTGGCACCTCCATCCAGGCTGTGCATGCCACTAAGACAAGATAGCATGCCTAGTGCATAACTCAGCACGCACAGCCTCTTCATTCGGTGTCGTCGGGCCCACCTCCCCAACCGTTTATGCTACTGGGTCAGGCAGAGCTACCTCGACCATGTCGTGACCAGTCTCTCCCTACTGCAGGCCAATCTCAGTTGTCCAGTCCTCCTCTAATAGCTACTCTATGGGCTTCTGCTAATGAATAGTGGGACATGCCCAACACCAGCCAGCTGTCGGTCCATTCGGTGGGGCCCACCATTTCTCCAATCGCAGAGCGGCCTCTTGTAAGAATATGTTTACACATGGCATGAAAATAAAATGTTCTCAAGAACCTTTCCAGCATCCCATTGAGGATTTCCATCCTCAAGGCCCTTTGCCTATCGCTAGGTATGTGTGAGGCCCTCACTGAGGCTTTAAGAAGCCCCCTCCACTTTGAGATGGATGTAGTAGCTGTAGAAGCTTTTCATGCTGAAGCGTTCGAGAACGCTGAATGCCAGGCCATCATTTCATTGTATGGAGAGGATGAAGGCTCCCCCATTCGGGGGCACACCCGCCCACTATACATCAATGGACAATTTTACGGCATGGAGGTTCGCCACTGTCTCGTTCACACGGTATTCGGGATCAGCCTTATCTTGATGCGGACGCTGCGGAAGATGGGGTTATCTGAGGATGACCTGACTCCCTCCAATTTAAGAATCCAGGGATACAACCATACAAATTAGACCCCAGTCGGTAAGATCCATTTGAAGACCCAGTTCGATGGATTAGTTTCCAATACCGAGTTCATGGTTGTCTCCCAGGACACCATGTACAATGCATTGATGGGCAGACCATGGATCCACCTGCATGAGGCGGTCCCCTCGCCATATCACCAGTGTCTCAAGTACACCCTTAATGGCCGAGTAGGTGTACTAAAAGGTTATGCATCTCCTTTCAACTCTTGGGAAGCCCGCTATCTGGATGTTTACTATTACAAGAACAAGGATAAACAGATTCAGGCAAGTGAGGTCGAACCCGTCACAGTCGCAACTGACCCCTGGGCAGGTCTGGATGAAGCCTACAGCTTCCCGATCCATCGATTAGAGGCCACGACCCCTGATATGGGGCACTACTTTGTTGTCTCTGGTAAAAGAGGGAATCATGTTTCCATGTCCAAGCGACGACGTAAAATCACCTCGTACTCCTACACAAACCAGGCTCAGGTGATCTTGGAGCCTCTTACCCCCGTATTGTATCGGAATGTCTGCCCCATGCCAGTGGCAGTACGTCATACGCGTCTTTTTTGCCGAGATGGGATTAACTGGATCAATAAGACATTCCACTATTGCATTGATATCATCAATCGTGGCCCCTTGTGCTGAAGATCAGATGTGATCGGTTTGACTGCCTTCATCGCTATGGTATCAGCAGCATGTGAATCACCCGATATGTTGTCCACTACTGTCTAGGATGCTACCAGCCTCCCTTAAGGACCTTCCAACCTAGAGGAAGCTTGTCCTATTGGGAATCCCTCCTCCCCAAGCAAAGAAGAGGATCTGGAGGGTGATCCCCATGCCTTTGATGAAGGTGTCTCCGCCACGGTCGCTGAACTGGTACAGGTGAACCTTGGTAGAAAGGAAGATTTGAGACCCACATTGATCAGTGCCGCCATGTCCCTTGAGGAGCACTATCAGTACATAGAATCCTAAAGTAGCATCGTGATATATTCTCTTGGAGTTATGACCTGATTCTAGGACTAGATCCTCAGGTAGCAGTCCACCGCCTCAGTCTTTTGGAAAATCATCACGGGTTGAAGCAACCTCCCAGAAAGATGTACCCTTCTCATAGTGCCGTCATCGAGGCCGAAGTTGATAAGCTCATCAAATGCAACTTCGTCAAGGAGGTACAATACCTCAAGTTTCTAGCCAACATTTTGATAGTCATAAAGAATAATGGATAGATCATAGCTTACATTGACTTCTGAGATCTGAACCGTCACTATCCGAAGAATGATTTCCACTTCTGGTGAAAGAATTGTTGAATGATTCTATGGCTAGGTTCTAAGCCCTCTCCTTTATGGATGGTGACTCCGAATAAAATCATATCTAAATGTCCTCCAAGGAAGAGGATTCTAGAGCTTTTAGGGCACCCCAAGGTACATTCTGATACCAGTTTATGCCCTTTGGCCTGAAAAATGTAGGTGCCACCTATCAGGCCATGCACCACATATTCAAGAAAATCCTCAGAACATTGGTGGAATACTATGTGGATGATCTGGTGATCAAATCTTGCCAGTGCCATTACCATCTCAAGGACCTTGAGAAAGTGTTTGGCTTCCTCCGTTCCCACCACCTAAATATGAACCCATTGAAGTGTGCCTTCGGGGTCACGTCTGGAATGTTTCTTGGATTTAGTGTCACGTACCTGGGCATCGAGATCGACCTTGAGAAGATCAATGCCATCATCCAGATCCCTCCCCCGAGCAATATTCGGGAGCTTCGGGGTTTCCAATTCCACTTATCCTTCAGACGCTGATTCATTGAGAATCTAGCCGGAAAGTGTAGGCCCTTTTCTTAGATCATGAATAAAGGCTCTGCCTACGAATGGGAAAAAAAGTGCCAAACTTCATCTGAGGGAATCAAGAAGTATCTTCTCCATCCTCTGGTCTTGATACCACCTGTCTCTGGAAAACCACTAATCCTATACGTGACTACCTTGGAATGATATCTTGGAACCCTTCTCTCCCAGAAGAACAATGAGAGGACATAAAATAGCCTCTACTACCTCAGCTGTATGCTCATCGATATGGAGACTAGATACTCCCTCATCGAAAGAATATTCCTTGCACTCGTATTTTCTATGAAGAAGTTGAGACAATACCTGCAGCACCACTAGGTAGAACTGGTGTCTCGGGTAGACCCACTGAAGTACATCCTGAACCGCCCCATGTTGACCAGCCGTCTAGAATAGTGGGCGGTAATCCTCCAGCAGTTCGACATCAGGTTTGTCCCTCAGAAATCTATCAAGGGAAAGGCATTAGCAGACTTCCTTTCCGCCCATCCAAACCCCACAGACCAGTACCTGGACCGGGATTTTCCGGATGAGGCAATCTTCTCGATAGATCATTTCATCCCATGTTGGAAGATGCACTTTGATGGTTCCTCCCGGAGCCCCACTGGCAGGATACTCAATGATCCTAGGATCAACAGAGTAGGCATGGGTATTTTCTTTATTACCTCAGTGCGGGCCATTTTTCCATACTCATTCATGTTATCAGAAGGCTGCACCAACAAAGAGGAAGAGTATTAGGATCTTGTCACTGGCCTCAATTTGGACCTCGAGATCGATGTGCCCCATTTACATGAAAAAGTGGATTCCGAACTAGTCATTAAGAAAATCAATGGTGTCTATGTTGTCGAAAAACCATAGCTCGTACCATTGTTGGAGCACACCCACCAACTAATGGCATTGTTTCCATCTTGGCCAGAAGTTACTCATGTCCCTCGATCTTAGAACGGTCGAGTCGATACCCTGGCCGTACTAGCTGCATTACTTGTAAAACCCAAGTAGGATGATCTTATCATACACATGTCAAATCGGAGAGTCATTGCTCATGTCACCCCAGATGATGATGATGGCCTACGAGTAATCCATCTTACCGCCGAAGCCTCCATGTCAAGACCCCCAGGTTCCTTAGACGCAGTGGTCTAAGTGAATCTCAACTGGAGATCCCCCTTTTTCAGGTATCCCCAAAATGTTTACCTTCCAACTGATCGGGGCTAGCGTGAGAGAATCCGATGTCACTAGATGCAATTTACCTTCCAGAGTGGTCTGAGTCTTGAGCAGATCCTCTACATGCGTGAGTTCGATGGTGTTCACCTCTATTGCATCCATGGAGTCAAGATTTCTAAGGACATGAAAGAGGTTCATGCAGGTTCCTATGACGCCCACCAGACTGGGCTGAATCTGTCCCATCAGATCTGGAGACTGGGGTACTTCTAGACCTCCATGATCCATGACTGCATCGAGTTTTCCAAGAGATGCCACGTGTGCCAAATTCATGCTAACCTGTTTCATCGGCCACTAGATCCTCTCCACACCACCAAGTACTCTTGGTCATTCGAGGTGTGGGGACTTGATGTCGTGGGACCATATCAACTGGCGACAGCTCGCCAATGCAGGTTTATCCTGACTACCACAAATTTCTTTTCTAAGTGGGCAGAAGAAGTTACAATTAAGAAGGTCAAGGCCCGTTCTATCGATGAATTCATGATCTCTAATATCATTTATCAGTTTTGATTCCCTCAAACCATCCTCACCGATAATGGTACTAAATTCCGAGCAACTGAGCTAAAGAAGTTGAACGCCATGTACAACATCCATTCAAACCATATCTCCCGCTATCACGCACATGCAAATGGGAAGATAATGGCATTCAAAAAAAATCCTCTCTAACATTTTTTAGAAAATGGATGGTCAGAATAAGAATATTTGGCCGGACAAGCTCCCCCACGCCCTCTGGGCTTATCATACGACAATCGTAATTCCACCCAGGTGATCCCATATTCCCCGGTGTATGGAGCTGAGGCCTTCCTGCCCCTCGAGATCTAGCTTCCTTCATTATGAAAAGTGGTATATGACCAAAAAGTTCCAGACAGGGTAGCCAAAATTCGTCAGGCTGAATTGGAAGCACTTGACGAGAATAGGCTTCATTCCCTACACAATTTGGAAAGGCATCAGAATAAGATAGCTAGAGCCTTCATAAAAAAGGTTCACCTCCGCTCTTTCCTCTAAGGAAACTTGGTATTGGCCCTCCGGGCCCCAATGATCCCTGGTAGGAAACCACCCAAGTTAGAGACCAAATGGGAATTAACATACATAATTCACAGGGTTTTCTCTAATGAAGCATACTCCCTGGTGACCGTGGATAGTGAGCATATAACTCCTCTAACCAATGCCAAGTTCCTCAAGCAATACTTTCCCTAATCCACAGTTGGTCCTGCATGACCTTAAAATACTGGTACCTAATGACCATAAACTATTTTTTGGTCCTACATGACCCTAAATTGTCGATCCCGTATTACTCTAAACTGTGTGCTGGTTCGGCATGACCCTAAACTATTTTTTCCAACATGAACTTAAACTATTTAGTCCTACATGACTTTAAACTGTGCATCATACCACAAGATGTTGAATTTAACCCTTAGAACTATGTATGGCCTGATTACCATATGAATGGAATACATAGGGATGCTCAAGCGTTTCGTCAGAATCCCAGCCCCCGAACTATTCTCCTTGACTATCCCCCCTTGGGTATAGTTCTCTCGAAGGATCCATGCATGATATGGTGTAGGCTTCCTTTGCACCACTCATGATAGGATTATAATGGTCAAACCATGTGACCACTTCCCATTCTTTTATCCTCCATTGTCTTCACCGCATGACGTTAAACAACACTGCCTTCAAGAACTACGTACGGCTTGATTCTTATCCTCATAGGATACATAGGAATGCCCAGACATTTTGTCTGTTGGCCCAACCCAAATGCTATAATCTCCCCACAGGTTAGGACATATGGTGTGGTATAGGTTTTTGCCTCAATACACGTCGATCTCATCTCGATTCCGCTATACGTCCCCCTCCCGAGAGGTGTCCGCCTCTTTCATCACCCTTCTTGATTTAAAAAATGCATGGGTATAGCTATGATTCACCCACTCCTTTGATTGAGACTCCATCATCTCCTCCATCCAGAAGGGCCCCCGAACGGCATCGACACTAGTCCCAAGGGCTCTCCTACCACATCAGGCCAACACCCTAGAGGATGTTGAAAAAATAATTGATACAAATCCCACATTGAGAATATGGTCAGTGGTCAATGATCATTTTTTGTTCCCATTCCGGGTCACTAAAAGGACATTGTGCTTCGAACATGGTCAACAGTTATCCTTTGTCATTTGGACCAACAAAAGATGTACCAAACATTGAGTGCAGTGGTTCATTCTGCCCCACTATATATCCAAGAGACGAACTCCCATCAGTCGATGCCAGTCTCTAGACCACTATATGGCCTAGAGAGCTGAATCTGACTCCTTGTTTCCCACACCGAGCACTGCTCACATGAGCATAGGGGCTGCGATGAAGTGGTAACCGCACAAGAGGTTGTATGGCTACCGTTAGTCGAGATGCCCAGCCTCAGGCCCCTTGGCCATTTCCAACCGAGGCCCAGCCTTAGGCCCCTTGTTCTTTTCTGTCCGAGGCCCATCCTCAGGCCCCTTGGATTTTTCTGTCGGAGGCCCATCCTCAGGCCGTTGGCCTTTTCCGTCCGAGGCCCAGCCATAGGCCCCTTGGACTTTTCTGTCTGAGGCCCAGCCTCAGGCCCCTTTTCCTTTTCCGTCTGATCCCCTACCTCAGGCCCCTTGTCCTTTTCCGTCTGAGACCCGACCTTAGGCCCCTCGGCCCTTTCTGGTCTCTAGACCAGGTTCTTCTTTAGGATTGTTCAGTGTGGTATGGGATTATGTCCTCATTCACGTCGGGTAACTCGCTGTGTCATACACCCCACTCATTGGGGTATCTTACCCCTATGTGTGTCATTTCCAGAACTACATGTGGCTTGATTCCCATCCTCATGGGATAAGTAGGATCGCACAAGTATCTCGTCTTCGGGTCCAGCCCCATCCTGACCCCTTGGCCCGCATTCCCCAAAAGAGAGGAAGGAATGGTGTGGTATGGGATTATGTTCTCACCCACATAGGGTGTTGTAACAATCATTACATTTACCTCCTCATCCTGAGAGATTTCCATCCCCTTGTACTATCCTTTTCTTTTCAAATCAGCCACTCTCAAGATGAGCCCCTCAGCCCTCACCGACGATTCACCAATGTGCCCAAGGGTACTCTAGTTTAGTACCTGGAATGTCGGATATAATCCTACAAGATTTTACCTATTTTTTGGGATTTGTGTTCTCCCTCATTAGGGATTACATCACCATTCACATAAAAAGGGACCCATTAATGGAATGGATGCTAGGCCAAAGTGACCTCCTACCATTACAGGACAACGTCTTCCAGGGTTCTGGACAAAAAATTGATACAAGTCCTGCATTGCGAATTTTTTCAGCGGTCGATGCTCATTTGTTTGTCCCCATTTCAGGATAACATGATATGGATGATGTGTTTAGAACATGGTCAACAATTATCCTCCATTTCCATGCCAACCTCATCAAGCCCAAAATGTCGGTTACATGATTCACATCCTTATCCACCTCATCATGTCCAAGTAGAACTTCAAAATTCTTGGTACTATCCCTTAGTGCGCACCCGCACGTTAGGAGGAAAAAGGTCGTGGCACCCTTGTTTCCTACACCAATTTCGACTCACATAGGCTTAGGGATTAGGATAATATCCACCTTTACTTGGGGTAGTCCCGATTCTCCATGGTCTGAGCTCTAAGACCTTAAACTAAGATATTTTCGTAATTACCCCTTCATAGAACTACAAGTGGCTTGATTCCAATCCTCATGGGATATGTTGGACCGCCCGAACATCTACACTTCAGGTCTAGCCCCTTCTCTCCAAAACCTCCCTTTCAACTTGGCTCCTTGACCCCTTGGCCTACCCTTTCTTGGGGAGGGGAGTATATGGTGCGGTATGGGACTATGTCCTCATTCACGTCGGGTTGTAAAGACCATGACATGAACCTCTCCCTCCTGAGAGTTCTTTATCCTCTTATTCTATACTCATCCCTTCAAATTGGTTACTCTAAAGTTGATCACCCTCCCAGACCCTCGTCAGATATTCCCCAATATATTTAAGAGTACTCTGGTTCAGCATGTGGAGTGTCGGAATTTACGTGGACATGCTTTTGCACATTTTTCAGGCTTCGTGTTCCCCTTCATTTGGGCTTCCATAATCTTCCACACTCGGGGGGGGGGGGGGGACCCAAATGGAATGGATTATATGCCTAAGGTATCTCCTACCATCACATGAAAACGTCCTCAAGGGTTTCAGACAACAAATAGATACAAGTCCCATGTTGCGAATTTGTTTAGCGGTTGATGCTCATTTGTTTGCCCCCATTTCAGGCTAATGCGTTATGAATGCTATGTTTCGAACATGGTCAACAGTTATCCATCATCATCATGATAGCCCCTTTAAGCTTGAATGTTGGTTACATGATTCACATCATTGTTCACCCCATCATGTCCAAGTGGAATTTTAGCACTCCTAACACTATCCCTCAATGCGCATTTGCACAATAGTAGGACAAAGCCGCGGTAAAGGCGTCATTCCGGGCTCCGCACCGAATTCCCTTTGACGTGCATCCCAGGTATTGGAAAAAACTTATTCTTCCCTTGTTTCCCACACCGAGTTGACTCACGTGGGCTTAGGTATTGGGTTGAGGTCTGCACTTACTTGAAAGGATTTCGCTTCTCCATGGTCGGAGCTCTAAGACCATAAACTATGATCTCTTTTAGAACTACGCATGGCTTGATTCCCATCATCATGGGATACTTAGGAGAACCCTGACATATCGTTTTTGGGTTTATCTTGATTGGGAGCTAGTTTCTCCTTACCCTTACCATATTACCTCTATTTGGGCCCCTTGGACCAAGGTTTATTTAAAGGAATCACGTACTGTGTGGTATGGAATTCTTCCCTCGTTCACGTCGGGTATGTTTTATTGCACTGTACACATTCCCCCTTTATCCTCGTCTCTACTATGTCTGTTCTGCATGACATTAAAATGCATGCCTGGTCCCATCACTTGACCCTAAACTGTGACATTATCGTCCTGGCTGCATGATGAAAAATGGCAATGCATCGTGATTTACTCACTCAAGGGAACACCATGTTTGGTATCGGTCACAAGCCATACCATTTTTCAATACCTACATACGACTTGATTCTTGTGGCGATGTCAGGAAATGCTATCCTAGGAGTGTCGCTTCACAAAAAAACCCATTCACCTTAAAAGACAAACAAGATACATCAAATACAACTTCTTTTGGTGTGAGGGCCACACCCGCATGCCCCTTTTATCCCTGGCCCTGGTAAATTACCGTCCCGCCTCTTAGAAATATGTACACCTTCATTCCCATTCTCGTGAGATACGTAGGAATGCTTGAGCGCTTACCCCATGGGCCCAGCTTAACTCTCGTTTCTGGTCCCTCAACCTAAAACCTTCTTGGGGAACACATGGTAATCTGGACTTTGGGTCCTCATTCACGATAGGTTTCATAATCACATACCATGTGTCCCCTTCACTCATTACTATTACATGTTCCGAGATCTATGACCGTAAACTAAGACCACTTTTCATCCTTTTCACAAGATGTTAAAATGGACGAAATCTTCTAGAACAAGTTCAGGATGCCCCACGATGGCATGGGGAAGGGACAGTTCCCTCGCCAGAGATGACCTGTCTAAAATAAGGGATCATCCATGACAAAACCGATGCACCCATAAAATGTGCCTCCAAAATGGTAGCATAGATTCTAGAGTTTTGTATTCTGTTTGAACAAACCATCACTCCACATTCCATGCTTTTCGTGCCTCTTATTCGGACCCTCGTCCTATTTCATGTCTAAGGGAACCCCATAACAGTATGGATGCTCATCCAATATCCCGCCTATTGTTCTGGGCCAACGTTCTGGAAGACTAATGGATAAGATTTTGAGTCATTCCCCAAGTTTCCAACATAGAAAGTGATCGTCCCTCATTTTCTATCACCAATCCAGGCTAACAAAATAAGGATACTATGTTTTGAATGCATTAAAATGTTATCCTTCATTGTCACAACACCCCCATAGTGTTCTGAATTCTGGGTATCATGATTCACACCTCCCATTCCCATATGTTCAGATTCATTCCATCACCCCTGGCATTACCCCATTCGTGAAGAAGAGCACACTGGGAAAATGGTTATTCGGATGTTCTGAGAGACTCATTCTCCAGTCAGGTCTCTCCCATTTCCTCCTGGAAATCTGGACCAATTTTTCAAATCCCGGATACACGAAGCTTGGTTTGCACTCCTACATTTGGATGGGGTGATAAGGCGGTAATCCCTTGTTTCTCACATCGGGCCTGATCCACGCGAGCTTAGGGAATGATCACTGGATGCTCCACGAATATCACGAGAATGCAATAAACCAATGTAAACAATGAAACTCATGAATTCTATGGCATCAAAAAATCAAAGCATGAAAGAATACATGAGGATTTGTTATAATTACAGTACCTGACGGTCGACTCCCCCCATGGACGGGTAGACCTCATCAAAAGAATGTAGCAGCTCTTCCACCCTATGGATGGTGGTATCCTGGAGTTACTGCCACTTGTTCATCTCTCGCTCCTCCTTGGAATTGAGGGGTTGCAATTCGTTGGCCGCAATCTGGGCCCGATCCACGTCGGTCTGGATGGCGGTCATCTCCTTAGAGGCTCGCTTCATGACCTCTTCGGCCTCTGCCAGTTGGGACTTCAATCGCAATACTGTCTCAGATAGGGTGTTGAGAGAGGTTGGGTGCTCGTCGGCCTGATTCTGAAGTTGTGGGACCTCATCTTCTGCCTCCTGGGGCCTCTTGATGTTTACCGCCATCCTCCACTGCCAGCCCACACTGAGGCCACGGTCGTACTCCCGAATATTTTCTGCCATAATATTTTCGACGATCATGTGACGATGTTGGGCATCCACTCCCCCAACACACAGTTCACACAGTCGCGAGCGAAGTCTGTCCATCTCATCCAACCATAGTGCTTTGGGGGTATTGTTGATTAAGCACGTGATCATCTTCCATAATCAACGATGAAATATCTTATTATCCTCTTCATCGGAGGTCATCTCGTCCTAGTCAGCATGATTGGCAAGGTTATACATGGGGAACGCCCCCAGGAACTCTTTAGCAGGGTCCACGTCTAGTGTTTGATCGGGCATGGCAGGACTTGGGCTGTCCAACCGGTCCTCATCGTTAGACCCCACCTCAATGATCTCAGGTGCAACCCTGCTTACGGTCCCACAAGTGATTAGGAGCGCCACAGTTAGTTCAGTTTGGACCTCCGCCTCCATGACCACAGGCATTCCCCTGGGAAGGATGCCACCAGAAGCCCCGAGCAAACTCACCAAGGTGACCCACACCATTTGAAGAACTGTACGTGAAAAAAAGGACAAGGAATTCAGTAAAAATGGCCAGGTGATGGAAGTCATGAAATTGGTTGAAGGGACTTACATAGATCGAATTCCTGATCTCGATTCGGGGTTGATGTCATCGGGACCCTAAAGCGTGGACCCCTTATATGGTCATAAGGCCTGAAAGTTCCAAAGGGGTCGCCTTAGGTATCCTAGCCCTTCTGGAGATAGAAATAGAAGTGGAAGTAGGTGTATATCCCAACGGTCCCACATCTACATCCACTAAAGCACGAGAACAAGTTCTATATATAAGACTCTCCTGCACATTTCAGACGTTAGGAAGAAATCCAGAATGACCTCAAAGTAGTTTCAGTGAAGGGGGTTCAAGATTATAACCTCAAGGGCCTCTGTGAACTCTTCAATATATGAGTCTTGATCTCCATATTCTCCCTCCTCCAACGGGCTCCCTCTCATAGCCTCATCTCCCCAGGAGGACTCTTCTGATTCTTCCGGAAAAGGGAAGCACTCTATCAAATCAGCGGCTAACAACTGCGGGGGAGTAGCGCAACCGAGAAACACCTTGACTTGATATTTCATTGGACGAGGAGCACCTCGGGAGTGCATGAACGCTTGTAGATCAGTCAGATATTTTTCCTCTTCAGATTGGGACACCGCAAAGCCGGCCCTAATGGGGCATATTCCCATCAAATCCATCCTGATACAGTTCAGGTGCGGTGACAATTCGGCAGGGCTGAGGAATTTCCTGTTGACATCCCAGATGTCTCAGGCCTCTTGGAAGACAACATTATCTAGCATGTCTATATGGCACAGGAAATTTCTCAGAGCCAGGGTGGGTATCCTATAGAATCCTCTCTGTGCCATCCCCTCTGGATAACTCAGTTCTTCTGGAATCACTAGGTCGGTTGTCACTGCCCGATCCCCTACCACTACTTACCCATCAACTGTTGTGGGCCTCGCTGCCATGGCAGCCCCTCCACCGTGGGATGCCCTTGATGCCTTCCGGCCCCGAGGTCGGGAAGCTCACCATCACCGACTCGGATGGTTGGTAGCTTAAGCATCTCCCCCGGGTAGGCTGCCGCTCAGCTCTGGGTATATTCCTTTACTAGTCTGAGGAAGGCGGTCGATGGAGGCAACTCGTTCCACATTTTCCCATATTCTCGAGTGAACATGAGCCACATCTGCCTCATCACGCACGGGTTATCTTCATGGAACACCTCCAGAGAGACCTGTGGGGTCTATCGCTACGTACACCGGAATTGCCTTGCAAACTGGGGTGGGGTATACAGCTCGCAGAGGGGCTCGCGGTCCACCCTCGCCATAAGGATTCCACTTCGAAAGGACAGGAGATAGGACCGGTGCTCTTCCGTCCCTCGATATTCATTAGTTAATACCCCTATTGGCAATAGAAATGGGTGGAAATTGAATTCATCCACCCTCCACACCCGGTTCAGAACCAATAGTGTGGTCAGCTTGGCCGGAAAGGCCCCTACGGCATTCAGGATCGATGGGCGGAAGTTTGAGCCCGGAGGAGAGAGAGGGTTCGAGTATTTGTAAACCCCCCTAATATGTGCCTCTATCCACCTGTAAAAGATGTGGAATGAACCACATACCCTCTGTAGCCTTTTCCCCTTGATGATATGCCACAACACCTTCTACATCTACGTGAGCATCGAGATTCCTAGATTGACCCGCCCTCCTGTCGCCAATGTGGACGCCATGATAAATGTGTTTGAGCGTACTCCCATGTTGGTATCCCTCACTGGAAGGATCCAACCATAGATAAGAGCCACGATGAACGCTACCAGATGGAATATTGGTTATTTCTTGGTGATGACGCTAAATCCCTACGTCTTCCATGGGCTATTCTCCAAAAGCCTCCAGAACGAGTGCTCCTTACTCCAAGCCCCCGTCGGGCAAGTCCAAGGCCTCACTGGAAACTTCTTGTTTTCCGGGAAGTTCAAGAATTGTTTGAACCACTACCTGAAGTGGACATCCCTTACATATTCCTTGTCCTCCCCCGGCACAAGCTCCATCGACGCCATCACCAGCCATGGAATTTTCTCCAGATCCTCCCACACACTCATGACGAGGAGGAATTCATCATACATCTCCCCCAGTATCGGGACCCTCGAGAACTAGTGGACATCCCACAGGAGGATACCGACCTCCTTATGATGTATGTGGAAGGTATTGGTCATTGGTGACCATATTCTCAATAGCTCGGGCATCAACTATTTCGGTTGATATATGTGGAATTGGGAGGCCCATGATGCCTCATACAAACCCACTCTCCTCATCTCAACCCCAAACTCCTCACACGAGGTGCCTACCCAATATGCCCAGGCCCAATCGCCAATGAAGTTTCCGCCCTGGTGCATGTCCCATTCTGTGGACCACCCCTTCCTCGGGTTCCTCAAAGCATCCTTCTAAATCATCTTATACAGAGGATGTGATTTCTCTGGAAATAATTCCTTCGTGTCGACATTATTCAGGTGGTTGTATAAGCAATCAGAAATGACAGGTGTGAAATCCTATCGGGAATGGCTGTCGGCCGTCCTGAACCATCAGCGTTGGCACGTCGTGCTCCTAAACCAGTAAGTGGGTTCGTCCCAACTTCCTTCTTGGATGAAGACGTAATCCCTTAGCCATAATCCATACAAAGGCGACCTCTTACACATCGGGTAGTTCTTCTGGATCTCCGACAGTAGCTGCACCAGCGAATCATGGTCGGAGTGGCTCCGTACCAACTCCCCCAGATCCAAACTGTTAGCCATCTCATCCCTCCAGGCGGCATTTGCAAGGACCCCCGGGGCTTCTTCTTGACGAGCCATTCATATTTGAAATTTGGGAGCTTTTCGGGATGGTTCGTGAAGCTTGTTCAGGGAGGACATTCATAGAGAAAATTCGCGAAGACTGTTCGCAGAGCCATGCCTCGTCCTTTAGGCGTAGAGTCGCAAAGTACTGAGATGCAAAGTCAAAGACTTGTTAAAGCACCGTGAAGCAGAAGGCCTGATTCGCAGAGAGAAATCACAGAGTACGCCGAGATTCGAGAATCGAGAGCGTAGAAATCCAAAATCACGGAAAGGAGAAAAGGAAAAAGAGCTTTTAGGACCACTATTTAATGGAGAGGGACCCATGGTGCTTCGCACCATGTCTCGACCAAAGCAAGCTTCACGGTGCGTCTGTCCAGAGCTTCTCTTTCAAGCTTGGCGAGCCATCTTCACGAGATAGCTTTGCAAAATGACCAAGGATTTGGGTGATCTACTGTCAGACTTCGACCCTTGATTTCTCTGTGTCTCCAAGTATGAGGGGGGGCATTTTTTATGCCAATATGTGGGGAGGATAAGAAGAAACAAACCAGATGGCTACCTCATGAATCCCCTTTGCAGAGTCCCCTTTGATTTTCGTGACATGTCGTAGAGCTAGGAGACGAGACACTCCACGAACGCATTTGACGTTCGCGACCCGCCACGAAGCTAGGAGGAGGTACACTTCATGAACGCAATTGACATTCACGACCCGCCACAGATCATGGAGGCGGGATGCTCCACAAATGCAGTTGACATTCGTGACACACCACGTCACAAGGAGGTGGGATGCTCTGTGAAAGCATTTGATGTTCCAGACCTGCCGCGGAGCAACGAAAAATCAGGCTTCATGCCGAGCTCGCGCTACTTCGCTCTACCTCTCCCATATAAATATTGGCCTTCCCCCAAGTCCATAGGTAGACAATCCGAACATTCAACTTCCTAGCTCTCGAACTGCGAAGCTCCCTTCTGCTCTGTGAACCATGAGCTGTGCGAGGTACTTCTGCTCTACGAAGTGTCTCCCCTTTGCCTTGTTTTGATCCCCTCTTCTGAGAGGGATGCCTTTCGTAGAGCCTAAGGTTCTTCGTGAAGGAAGGGGATCCCCAAGGGGACCCAGGTCATCGGGGAGCATTTATTCTTCATGAAACACCCTTCATGTACACATGATCCACATCCTAAGGAAGGGTCACTGTACTTCGCGACACACATTGCTTCACGCTACCTTGCTTCATGGGGAACCTTTTCTCCACAAGGCAGTGATCCGTGAATCCCTTTACAATTTTTGAAGCACCTACCATATGCACATATGCCCTATTCCTAGGATAAGGCATGCCACTTCGCGAAGCACACCCCTTCACAAGTACCCTTCGCCACACGGAGCAACAAAGCTTCACAAGGCCCCTGCCTATGAACCCCTCTACTTTGTGATTCCTTTTCCTGTGCGACCCTCCAGTTTTTCATTATGTGATTTCAATGTCCCTTGGATGATACTGCCCATTGCATTGCTTCGCCTCATGCTTCTACGAATAGGCATGCTAATGACTATTGCTTCTTTGCATAGCCACACTAACATGGACCCCCCGATGGTTCTCCCCAGGACACCCCCTAGCCATGGAATTTCCCATACCTTCTCTTCACCAAAGAGCAGAGGGTACCCGTTATGTAAGTCCTAGGAGTGTGGATAAAACCCACCTCATCCGAGCTTCAAGACGTTAAACTTCCAAGAACCATATTCATCAGCATATGACGTTAAATTGTGGCCTCTCCTCATGCCTTGTATGCGGGGTTCCCCCACCATGAACATTATCCATTCCCACTTGTCTTCACGAGGATGAGATATTCCCCCACAGGGGATGATATCCTCCTTATTAGAGTGGAATTTGTCCATGGGGAAAGGGTGACCATCTCGTTGTAAGCCCCTATATTTTCTTACTGAATGTAGCGTCCCTACTCCTCCTTTATTCTTCAGTCCCAAGGACCAAGAAGGAGGGGGAATGGACACCAGACCCCTCCTTTATTCAGTGCCAAATCCCTCTCCCGCTAGGCTTTGTCACCATCAGGCCTCCATTCTGGAGTAACTCCCAACCTATTCGGGTTGCAAACCACGCGTAAGCCCCCTTTTCCTCTTTGGGTCGCTTCATGCGTAAGCATCACTCCACTTCCCACGGACACACCTTTCACGATGTGATTGTTAGTCCTTTTCTTCTTCTTGTTTCTCACACCAAGAATGGCTCACATGAGCTTAGTATAAGCATCGACCATGACATCTTATTTGCGACCATCCAACCACCAGAACTATGTTGTCTTTGATCATTGTTAATGCAAGGTACGTAGGAAGCCTCCACGAGGTTGAAGCCCTACAACCATTGGACCCCATGTCCTCCTTCACGTCGGTTGGCCAACACCCCCTAAACTACGTGGTCTTCGATCCTTGATAAGGTAGGGTATGTAGGAAGCCTCCACGTGGTTCAATCCCAACAACCATTGAACCCTAGGTCCGTCTTCACGTCAGTTCACCGACGCCACCTAAACAACGTGGTCTTTAATCCTTTCCAAGGCAGGGTATGTAAGAAGCCTCCAAATGGTTCAAACCCAACCACCATTGGACCCCAAGTCCTCCTTCACATCGATTCACTAATTCCAACTGAACTACGTGGTATTTGATCCTTAGTAAGGCAGTGTACGCAGGAAGCCTCCCTAAGGTTCAATCCCATCACCCATTGGACCCCAGGTCCACCATTACGTCAGTTCCCAGCCACCTGATCTATGTTGTGTTCGATCCATGCTAAGGAAGGGTACATAAGAATCCTCCCCAAGGTTCAAGACCACCACCCATTGGACCCCAGGTACACCTTCATGTTAGTTCCCAACCACCTGAACTACGTGGTCACTGATCTTTGCTAAGTAAGGGTACATAGGAAGCCTCCCCAAGGTTCAAGACCACCACCCATTGGTCGCTCCGACACCTTTTTGTCGGTTCACCAACACCTTGGGCTGCCTCAGAGAGTAATCCCCAACTGCCCCCCATATCCAAGAACTACGAGAAATTTTATTCTTTCTATGTTAAGGTAGGTAGGAAGCCTCCATGAGGTTCAATCCCAACACCCAGAAGTTTTAACCCCCTTCATGTAGGTCCTCCCCCATCCTGAATGAAGTTAAACGGTGTGCCTTAGTTAGCAGTAAGTCATTGCGACCCCATCTAGTGGCAAGCCGTTGAACCCCAATCAGTGGTAAGATGATGTCATATGAACTACGTTGAATTTTATTCCATTCCATAGGGTTTGTAGGAAGCCCCTCCAAGCCTCAAGACTAAAACCATCGCATCCTCATGGCAGCTCCATCCCATTTTCCATCCACTTCATTACACCACTCCATTATCCATCCTGATTCTTACCCAGGCCTCCACATCCTAGTGGGATCACTCCACCTCATACCCCATTCCCCTCAACAGTAACCAGGAAGCTAACCACACGTTGGCCCCAACATCAGTGTTCTATCCAGGGGTTGCACCCATCTGATCCACTCAAGTCAGTGTTCTGATCATCCTAATCCGTCTCCACTGGATGTTATACTTACGACATACCCCATGTTTAACATTGGAATATAGGGAAACCTCATATACATGCCCATCTCATAAGATTCCCTGCGTTCGATGTGGGATTCCTCGGGCCTCCGTGCCCTCGAGAAGCCCTATAATAAGTGATAGAGGCCATAGACTCCAATCCCCCAGCATCCAGACATGCCAGTGATGACCAACGTGACTACTCCCATGACTGAAGGTTGCTGCCCTAACTGGACCCCTTGGAATATCCCAACAAAAGCGGTGTAATTAACTGGTGTCCATGAAGATATGGCTCTAGGAAGAGTTTTGAGAACAACGTATTAAATCTATGTGGGAGACCCGGACTAGGTGACGAGTTCCAAGGAGGAATCCTCGGAAGGAAGAACTGACATCCCATCATCTCGTTTCGATCAAGGAGCAGACGTCCCTGAATAAGGAGCGGATTCTGCCCACATTTGGAAAGAGGGAATGAAGGGAAACAAATCTGCCCCGCCGTCCCCCAAAAAGATACAGGTGTGCATGCCCTGATGAAAGCATCGGAAATGAAGGTAAGGTCAATGACATAGACATCCGATGGGCCTTCATTGATAATGGATCCGGAGTCAAACTCATTCCTGTTCGTACCCTTCATCGATTGGTCCTGACTGAATCTAACTTATTTCCTTCCACTTTAATGTTGAAAGGATACAAAATGAATGAATAGGAACATCTGGGAGGTATTACACTCAGAACTAAGTATGGATATCTTGTTTCTAATTCAGATTTGATGGTTGTTTTTTAGGACACAGCCTTCACTATTCTTCTAGGAAAGCCTTGGCAGCATTAACAAGTGGCCATACCTCTGTCATAACACCAATGTCTTAAGTACTGTTTCAATGGTCAAATAAGGACATTGTATGGTGATAAGGATCTGTTAAAAATGTGTTAATCTCAATACATTTATATAGGGTTTTATCGCACAAAAGGAACACTATCCATAACAAAGGAAATAACCAGAGTTAATTATCCAAATGGATTGGAAATTATTCCAGCAAACCCATTCATAAATTTGAGTACAAATTATGTGCAACCCATCAATCAAATTTAAAGGGTAAAACCAAATACAAGGACTCTTCCAGTGACTTCCATAATGTAGATTGTGGAAACTGTTCCAGACAACATGGGAGAAACTATTGATTCACCAAGAAGTGATGAGAGCTTAAGTGGATATGTCTTCATTTCATACACTAAACTACAGAAAACCCCTTCTTTCTCAATACGATTAGAATAAGTTGTAGAAATGTTAGAGGAAGACAAATATGTTGAATACTAATAAGAAGAGGAAGATATCTGGGATTCTCCACTAATATTTGACGAATGTGTATCTACCACTGTGGATGAGATCAAAGAAATAAATCTGGGTACATAAGAAGATCCACGCCCCACTCTAATTAGTGTGTCCATGACTTCTGAAGAGCAAGAGGTGTATACGTCATTTCTAAAGAATCATTAAGATATATTTTATTGGAATTATACCGAAATTCTAGGACTTAATTCTGATTTAGCCACCCATCATTTGGGTTTTCCAGAAGAACACCATGGATTCAAGCTGGCAGCAAGAACAACACACCCAACTCATGCCTTTAAAATTGAAGCTAAAGTTGATAAGATTATAAATGTTAAATTTTTTAGGGAAGATCAATATCCCAAGTGGCAGGCCAATATTGTCCCAGTGAAAAATAAGAATGGACAAATTAGAGATTGCATTAATTTCAGAGATCTTAACTGGCATTGTCCTAAAGGTGATTTTCCAGTTCAGATTACAGATCTTTTAATTGATGAAACATCTGGCTATGAAGCTATTTACGTCATGGATGGTTACTAAAGGTATAATCAAATCCCTATGGCCTCAGTGGATGAAGAATATATAGCCTTTATATCCCCTCAAGGTGTGTTTTTCTATTGGGTAATGCCATTTGTCTTAAATAATAAAGGTGGAACATATCAACGTTCCATGATCCATATCCTCAAACCCTTTTTAAGAAAATTTGTAGAATGTTGTGTGGATGATTTAGGGGTCAAATCTCGGAAATATTCCATTCATTTGGCTGATCTGGAGATCACATTCAATAAAACATCGGCAACACAGTTTGAAGATGAACCCCTTGAAATGTGATTTTAGGGTTACCTCCAGAAAGTTCCTCATCTTTTTTGTGTGTCGTCATGGTATTGAAGTTGATCCTAGGAAAACAAAAAAAATCTTTGGTATGTAACCTACTCAAAATTTGAAATAATTAAGAAGACTCCAAGTCCATTTGAAATATATTCGGTGCTTTATCACCAATTTGGTGGCCAAGTGTTTTTCCATCACTAGATTAATGAATAAGGGAGTCGCCTATCAATGGAATTAAGATAGAAAATAATAATTTTATACCCTCACGAAATATATCTTGATTCCACTGGTATTAATTAAACCTATTGAAGGAAGACCACTTATTCTCTACGTGATAGCTTTTGAGTGACCACTAGGTTTCTTCCTTGCCCAAAATAATGATGCTGGGAATGAAAACAACCTTTACTATCTCAGTTGAACTATTCTTGCTGCGGAAACTCATTATTCAAGTATGGAAAAGTTTGTCTTGCCTTAATCTTTGTAGTTCAGATATTAAGTCATTAATTGAAACATTAGGAGGTCCAATTGGTGTCTCGCAATAACCCACTCAAATTTATCCACAGTCATTATATGCTTATAGGGAGTCTGACATAGTGGGCAGTAAATCTGTAATATTTTGATATATAGTTTGTTCCTCAAAATAAAAAACAGGCCCAGATCTGGATGAATTCCTTGATAAAAATCCATCAACTGAAGATACATAATTAAATACTGAACTTCTAGATGAACAGGTCTTATCTATTCATGATAATTCCCAAACATGGGAGATGTACTTTGATGGTGCCTCCATAAGTCCTACATCGAAGAGAATGGAAAACCCTAAACTCAGAAAAGTTGGGTTAGGAATTGTCCTTATATCCTCAGAAAAGTCAGTGTTTCCTTACTCCATCCTATTTTCAGAAGGTGGTACCAATAATAATGAAAAATATCAAGCTATTTTGACTAGTTTGGAATTGGCCCTTCAAGTGAAAGTGAAACACTTAAAAGTGAAGGGTGATTTAGAATCAGAAATCAAGCAAATCAATGGGTAATATTCTATCAGAAAAGAACAGTTAATACCTTTGTGTGATTATGTTAGAGGGTTAATGGCTAAATTTCTCTTAGAGCCAACATTGTCTTATGTACCTCGGTCACAAAACGCCCAAGCTGATGAACTGGATAATGCACATATAGCTCTGGAAGATCCAAATCGGGATGAGACAATCATTAGCATAGCCCATAATCGTGTGGTCTCACCTTTAATTAAATCCAGAATGGATAAAATTAATGATATTAGCCCTAATTCCAAGACGTATGGTCATACCATGGGATGGAGGACACTCATTTTGGAATACCTTCAAAATGGGGTACATCCACCAGATAGGGATGAAAATGAACAGATCTGATGACAACCAGCCAATTTTACTCATTATGATAGTCTAGAACACCAGAATATCCTTAAAAAATGAGGATTTGATGGAATCCACCTCAGATTTATTAATGGAGAAGAAATTGAATCTATCAAGAAAGAAGTGCATTCATAAGCTTGTGGTCCCCATCATTCTAGGCACAAACTCTATAATCAGATCCAATGGCTTGAATAATTGTGATCTTCACTGACGTAAGATTAAACAAATTTCACTAAGAAATTTCATTTCTACTAAGTGCATGCCAACATCATTCATCATCCCCTGGAGTTTCTACATATAGGTAAATGCTCATGTCCATTTTCCACATGGGGAATGGATATAGTAGGACCTTATACTCCATACATGGCTAAGAAGTTCATGTATATTCTTACTGCTATTGGCTTCTTCTCAAAATGGGATGAGGCAATACCTCTCAATGCGGTCAGAGCCAAAATCACTGTTCGTTTTTTCAAAACTAATATCATCACCAGATTTGGTGTCCCTCATACTATTTTCATGGAAAATGGAACCAAATTTTGTTCTGCTGAGGTAAAAAAAGTTATATCAGGAACATAATATCAAATCTAACCATTCATCTTGCTATCATGCAGTGGCCAATAGACAGATAGAGGCCTTCAATATGAACCTATAAAATATACTCCATAAAAATGGTTGATAATGATACGAAATCATGGCCTGATAAACTTTTTAATGCATTATGGGCTTATCAGACTACTACCTGTACTTCCACCTAGGGAACCCCTTATTCATTAGTATATGGAACAGAAGTAGTTTTTTCAAATTGAAATGAAATTGTCTTCACTTCGAGTAGAAATCTATGGTCATTTGTCTTCATATGATATGTCTCAAAAATGGTTTAATGAGATGGAATGATTAGACGAGAAAAGATTTCATAATTTTCATCATTTAGAAGTCTATGAAAACAGAATAGTGGAAGCTTTTATCAAGAAAGTTCACCTCCATTCATTTCTTCAAGGAGAATTGGTATTGGTTCTTAGGAATCCAATGATACCAAGAAAGAAACCTCTAAATCTTGCGTCAAAGTTGGAAGAACTTTAACCTATACATAAGGTCTACTCATATAAATATTATGCATTAATATCAATTGATGGAGATCTCATTACAACTCCATCCAATGTGGTATTCTTGAAAAATATTTTGTGTAATTTCACATTCCATTTTCCTCTCTACAAGACCAAAAACTACATAGCTCCCATGTCCTTAATTCAAGAATTATAACTATATAGTACAAAGTACTAGTTGAAAGACGTTAAACTGTGTAACAACCATACGCATCCATGTTGCATGAAGTTAAAATGTGTAACATCTTCTTCCTTATTGCACAACGCTAAACAACATGACACCATTTTTCCTCATTACACAACATTAAACTGTACAGTTAATGTCTTATCTATTTGACATTAGGATCTTTCATAAGAAAACATTATGGAATTCATTAATACACCTTAGTGTCACATGAGTCCCTCTCTTCCCTATGTATGAGTTAGATATTCATAAGAACCTTGTTTCAAGAACTATGTGTGGCTTTATTATCATATATTTGAGATACATAGAGATGCATAGATATCCGATCATGGGCCCAACCACAATCACAAAGTTTTTATTTCCCTTTTACTTCTCTTATATATGAACTAGATCAATACATAGTTCTCGTTTCAGATACATGATTTTATTTCCATACTATCTTGTGTCTTAAATTTAATCATTCTTTATGAATGTGTTAAAGCCCCTGTCTCCCATGTCAAACTTGATTAATGTGGGAAATGATTATTTAAAGAACTATGTATGGATTGATTCTCATCTATATGAGATATGTAGAGACACCTAGATCTCCAATCTTGGGCCCAGCCACGATAAAAAAACAAAACCCCTTTATTCATTATATAAGAATCAAACATTCATAGGGAATGTTTAAAGAATACATATACCTTGATTCTTCCCCCCAACAAGACACATAGCGACACTTTGATTTTATACCTTTCTCCAGTTACAATATGTATTTCTTTTCACATCGTTTCACCTTTTTCCTTACCGCATGATGTTAAACTACATTTAAATCTAACACCCCTATTCTTCACTTCTGTCACATTTTTTTATATAATATAACCTTACTTCTCCTTGTTTCTCACACCAAGAAATAGATCACATGATCTTAAACATTGGGTAAAATTTCTATTTATATAAATAAGGTGTCTCAATTCCTTATGGGGCTATCAATGTCCTCACTGCATGACTTAAAACTACCCAATATAATGTCCTCACTGAATGACATAAAACTGCATTGTATAATGTCCTCAGTTCATGACTTTAAACTGCAAATCACAAAGTAAAATAAAAAGGAAACAAAGAAAGTATCCATTTTATATATGATCCAGATCTATGTAAAGGACTTCAAACACATGGTCAACATTGATTCAAACATTTCTTATGTGAATTGAGCATAACCCCCTTCTGTATTTCACACTCAAAATCTTGAATATTTCAAGATCTTAAAAATCTTTATTATGGTTTCTTGTGACTGAGTTTATAATACATGAGAACTCTTTTTCCTGAATATTTAGTAAGTGACCTTAGGATACATTACATAATTTTCCTACATAATAGGTCTATCAGTCAAAATATTCCCTTATTTGTCTATGCAGCATATGTCCTAGATGGCCCTGCATAATACAGACCCTATAATGAGTTTATCTAATGATATTAATTTTGTTCTTGGTTATAGTATATTTTTCCCCTTCAAATGTTGATGACAATATACAAGAATATGTTTTTTAAAACACTCATTTTGGAATATTTTTCCCATTATCTTTCTCTCGATCTGAAAGCCTTCAAGACTATGGTTTACACATTTCCCTCTCCACATGTTCAAAGTAATTTTATATAAACTTGGAATAACTTCTCCACATTCCATATATTGTTTCCATTTCTGGTCCTGGTTGTATGAACTTAAACTATAGACACCATACCTCATATGTTTGGGTCAGACCTTCATAGAGGTCCAATTCCTCCAATTATTTGGAAATATTGGTTGGAAATACCCTCTTGATATTCAGGTACCTTTATCCATAAACCAAGCTCTGTGCTTCGGAAAATACGAATCTCCATAAACTTTCTTTGTCTTTTTTAATAGAATGTCAAAATTATTAAGAGATCATTTTCTTGACTATGCAGCATGTGCCCATAGGTGGCCTTGTATAATATTTTCCTACATAATGAGCATGTTGGTAAAAAGATAACACCGTTTTTCTAGGAAGCATATTCCCCAGTTGGTCCTTCATAATACATCCCCCATAATGGGTTTTTCAAATAATGGTAACTTCATTCTTGGAAAAGACTTCTTCTAATACCTTTAGCCCTTTTCCATATCATTCATCAGATCTTGAAATACCCAAATCACAGTTTACAATGTTCCCTTCCATAGCTGAATATGGTAGTATGTTTCTAATAAAATTATCATGAAATTGGGACAGTTTCATACCTTTGGTCAAAGCTAAAGACCTTAAATTAAAGCCACACAATGTCCTCAATACGTGTCTTAAAACTGCACAGTATAACATCCTCGAAGCATGAATTAAAACTACACAGTATAATGTCTTCATTGCATATCATAAATCTGCACAGTATAATGTCTTCATTGCAGATCCTCCCACACACTCATGATGAGGAGGAATTCATCATACATCTCCCCCAGTATCGGGACCCTCGAGAACTAGTGGACATCCCACAAGAGGATACCGACCTCCTTATGATGTATGTGGAAGGTATTGGTCATCGGTGACCATATTCTCAATAGCTCGGGCATCAACTATTTCAGTTGATATATGTGGAATTGGGAGGCCCATGCTGCCTCATACAAACCCACTCTCCTCATCTCAACCCCAAACTCCTCACACGAGGTGCCTACCCAATATGCCCAGGCCCAATCGCCAATGAAGTTTCCGCCCTGGTGCATGTCCCATTCTATGGACCACCCCATCCTCGGGTTCCTCAAAGAATCCTTCTAAATCATCTTATACAGAGGATGTGATTTCTCTGGAAATAATTCCTTCGTGTCGACATTATTCAGGTGGCTGTATAAGCAATCAGAAATGACAGGTGTGAAATCCTATCGGGAATGGCTGTCGGCCGCCCTGAACCATCAGCGTTGGCACGTCGTGCTCCTAAACCAGTAAGTGGGTTCATCCCAACTTCCTTCTTGGATGAAGACGTAATCCCTTAGCCATAATCCATACAAAGGCGACCTCTTACACATCGGGTAGTTCTTCTGGCTCTCCGACAGTAGCTGCACCAGCGAATCATGGTCGGAGTGGCTCCGTACCAACTCCCCCAGATCCAAAATGTTAGCCATCTCATCCCTCCAGGCGGCATTTGCAAGGACCCCCGGGGCTTCTTCTTGACGAGCCATTCATATTTGAAATTTGGGAGATTTTCGGGATGGTTCGTGAAGCT
Organism: Viscum album; assembly: GCA_963277665.1. Classification (NCBI taxonomy): domain Eukaryota; kingdom Viridiplantae; phylum Streptophyta; class Magnoliopsida; order Santalales; family Viscaceae; genus Viscum; species Viscum album. The sequence goes on along the minus strand of OY728130.1, from coordinate 476,628,673 downwards.
TGTTCATGGAGGACATTCGTAGAGAACATTCGCGAAGACTGTTCACAGAGCCATGCCTCGTCCTTTAGGCGTAGAGTCGCAAAGTACTGAGATTCAAATTCAAAGACTTGATGAAGCACCGTGAAGCAGAAGGCCTGATTCGCAGAGAGAAATCACAGAGTACGCCGAGATTCGAGAATCGAGAGCGCAGAAATCCAAAATCACGGAAAGGAGAAAAGGAAAAAGAGTGTTTAGGACCACTATTTAATGGCGAGGGACCCATGGTGCTTCGCACCATGTCTCGACCAAAGCAAGCTTCACGGTGCGTCTGTCCAGAGCATCGCTTTCAAGCTTGGCGAGCCATCTTCACAAGATAGCTTTGCAAAATGACCAAGGATTTGGGTGATCTACTGTCAGACTTCGACCCTTGATTTATCTGTGTCTCCAAGTATGAGGGGGGGAATTTTTTATGCCAATATGTGGGGAGGATAAGAAGAAACAAACCAGATGGCTACCTCATGAATCCCCTTTGCAGAGTCCCCTTTTATTTTCGTGACATGTCGTAGAGCTAGGAGACGAGACACTCCACGAACGCATTTGACGTTCGCGACCCGCCACGAAGCTAGGAGGAGGTACACTTCATGAACGCAATTGACATTCACGACCCGCCACAGATCGTGGAGGCGGGATGCTCCACGAATGTAGTTGACATTCACGACACACCACGTCACAAGGAGGTCGGATGCTCTGTGAAAGCATTTGATGTTCCAGACCCACCGCGGAGCAACGAAAAATCAGGCTTCATGCCGAGCTCGCGCTACTTCGCTCTACCTCTCCCATATAAATATTGGCCTTCCCCCAAGTCCATAGGCAGACAATCCGAACATTCAACTTCCTAGCTCTCGAATTGCGAAGCTCCCTTCTGCTCTGTGAACCATGAGCTGTGCGAGGTACTTCTGCTCTACGAAGTGTCTCCCCTTTGCCTTGTTTTGATCCCCTCTTCTGAGAGGGATGCCTTTTGTAGAGCCTAAGGTTCTTCGTGAAGGAAGGGGATCCCCAAGGGGACCCAGGTCATCGGGGAGCATTTATTCTTCATGAAACACCCTTTATGTACACATGATCCACATCCTAAGGAAGGGTCACTGTACTTCGCGACACACATTGCTTCACGCTACCTTGCTTCATGGGGAACCTTTTCTCCACAAGGCAGTGCTCCGTGAATCCCTTTACAATTTTTGAAGCACCTACCATATGCACATATGCCCTATTCCTAGGATAAGGCATGCCACTTCGCGAAGCACACCCCTTCACAAGTACCCTCCGCCACACGGAGCAACAAAGCTTCACAAGGCCCCTGCCTATGAACCCCTCTACTTTGTGATTCCTTTTCCTGTGCGACCCTCCAGTTTTTCATTATGTGATTTCAATGTCCCTTGGATGATACTTCCCATTGCATTGCTTCGCCTCATGCTTCTACGAATAGGCATGCTAATGACTATTGCTTCTTTGCATAGCCACACTAACATGGACCCCCCGATGGTTCTCCCCAGGACACCCCCTAGCCATGGCATTTCCCATCCCTTCTCTTCACCAAAGAGCAGAGGGTACCCGTTATGTAAGTCCTAGGAGTGTGGATAAAACCCACCTCATCCGAGCTTCAAGACGTTAAACTTCCAAGAACCATATTCATCAGCATATGAAGTTAAATTGTGGCCTCTCCTCATGCCTCGTATGTGGGGTTCCCCCACCATGAACATTATCCATTCCCACTTGTCTTCACGAGGATGAGATATTCCCCCACAGGGGATGATATCCTCCTTATTAGAGTGGATTTTTTTCATGGGGAAAGGGTGACCATCTCGTTGTAAGCCCCTATATTTTCTTACTGAATGTAGCGTCCCTACTCCTCCTTTATTCTTCGGTCCCAAGGACCAAGAAGGAGGGGGAATGGACACCAGACCCCTCCTTTATTCAGTGCCAAATCCCTCTCCCGCTAGGCTTTGTCACCATCAGGCCTCCATTCTGGAGTAACTCCCAACCTATTCGGGTTGCAAACCACGCGTAAGCCCCTTTTTCCTCTTTGGGTCGCTTCATGCGTAAGCATCACTCCACTTCCCACGGACACACCTTTCACGATGTGATTGTTAGTCCTTTTCTGCTTCTTGTTTCTCACACCAAGAATGGCTCACATGAGCTTAGTGTAAGCATCGACCATGACATCTTATTTGCCACCATCCAATCACCAGAAATATGTTGTCTTTGATCATTGTTAATGCAAGGTACGTAGGAAGCCTCCACGAGGTTGAAGCCCAACAACCATTGGACCCCATGTCCTCCTTCACGTCGGTTAGCCAACACCCCCTAAACTACGTGGTCTTCAATCCTTGATAAGGTAGGGTATGTAGGAAGCCTCCACGTGGTTCAATCCCAACAACCATTGAACCCTAGGTCCGTCTTCACGTCGGTTCACCGACGCCACCTAAACAACGTGGTCTTTAATCCTTTCCAAGGTAGGGTATGTAAGAAGCCTCCAAATGGTTCAAACCCAACCACCATTGGACCCCAAGTCCTCCTTCACATCGGTTCACTGATTCCAACTGAACTACGTGGTCTTTGATCCTTAGTAAGGCAGTGTACGCAGGAAGCCTCCCTAAGGTTCAATCCCATCACCCATTGGACCCCAGGTCCACCTTTACGTCGGTTCCCAGCCACCTGATCTATGTTGTGTTCGATCCATGCTAAGGAAGGGTACATAAGAATCCTCCCCGAGGTTCAAGACCACCACCCATTGGACCCCAGGTACACCTTCATGTTAGTTCCCAACCACCTGAACTACGTGGTCACTGATCTTTTCTAAGTAAGGGTACATAGGAAGCCTCCCCGAGGTTCAAGACCACCACCCATTGGTCGCTCCGACACATTTTTGTCGGTTCACCAACACCTTGGGCTGCCTCAGAGAGTAAGCCCCAACTGCCCCCCATATCCAAGAACTACGAGAAATTTTATTCTTGCTATGTTAAGGTAGGTAGGAAGCCTCCATGAGGTTCAATCCCAACACCCAGAAGTTTTAACCCCCTTCATGTAGGTCCTCCCCCATCCTGAATGAAGTTAAATGGTGTGCCTTAGTTAGCAGTAAGTCATTGCGACCCCATCTAGTGGCTAGCCGTTGAACCCCAATCGGTGGTAAGATGATGTCATATGAACTACGTTGAATTTTATTCCATTCCATAGGGTTACGTAGGAAGCCCCTCCAAGACTCAAGACTAAAACCATCACATCCTCATGGCAGTTCCATCCCATTTTCCATCCACTTCATTACACCACTCCATTATCCATCCTGATTCTTACCCAGGCCTCCACATCCCGGTGGGATCACTCCACCTCATACCCCATTCCCCTCAACAGAAACTAGGAAGCTAACCACACGTTGGCCCCAACATCAGTGTTCTCTCCAGGGGTTGCACCCATCTGATCCACTCAAGTCAGTGTTCTGATCATCCTAATCCGTCTCCACTGGATGTTATACTTACGACATACCCCATGTTTAACATGGGAATATAGGGAAACCTCATATACATGCCCATTTCATAAGATTCCCTGCGTTCGATGTGGGATTCCTCAGGCCTCCGTGCCCTCGAGAAGCCCTATAATAAGTGATAGAGGCCATAGACTCAAATCCCCCAGCATCCAGACATGCCAGTGATGACCAATGTGACTACTCCCATGACTGAAGGTTGCTGCCCTAACTGGACCCCTTGGAATATCCCAACAGAAGCGGTGTAATTAACTGGTGTCCATGAAGATATGCCTCTAGGAAGAGTTTTGAGAACAACGTATTAAATCTATGTGGGAGACCCGGACTAGGTGACGAGTTCCAAGGAGGAATCCTCGGAAGGAAGAGCTGACATCCCATCATCTCGTTTCGATCAAGGAGCAGACGTCCCTGAATAAGGAGCGGATTCTGCCCACATTTGGAAAGCGGGAATGAAGGGAAACAAATCTGCCCCGCCGTCCCCCAAAAAGATACAGGTGTGCATGCCCCGACGAAAGCATCGGAAACGAAGGTAAGGTCAATGACATAGACATCCGATGAGCCTTCATTGATAATGGCTCCAGAGTCAAACTCATTCCTGTTCGTACCCTTCATCGATTGGTCCTGACTGAATCTAACTTATTTCCTTCCACTTTAATGTTGAAAGGATACAAAATGAATGAATAGGAACATCTGGGGGGTATTACACTCAGAACTAAGTATGGATATCTTGTTTCTAATTCAGATTTGATGGTTGTTTTTTAGGACACAGCCTTCACTATTCTTCTAGGAAAGCCTTGGCAGCATTAACAAGTGGCCATACCTCTGTCATAACACTAATGTCTTAATTACTGTTTCAATGGTCAAATAAGGACATTTTATGGTGATAAGGATCTGTTAAAAATGTGTTAATCTCAATACATTTATATAGGGTTTTATCGCACAAAAGGAACACTGTCCATAACAAAGGAAATAACTAGAGTTAATTATCCAAATGGTTTGGAAATTATTCCAGCAAACCCATTCATAAATTTTAGTACAAATTATGTGCAACCCATCAATCAAATTTAAAGGGTAAAACCAAATCCAAGGACTCTTCTGGTGACTTCCATAATGTAGATTGTGGAAACTGTTCCAGACAACATGGGAGAAACTGTAGATTCACCATGAAGTGATGAGAGCTTAAGTGGATATGTCTTCATTTCATACCCTGAACTACAAAAAACCCCTTCTTTCTCAATACGATTAGAATAAGTTGTAGAAATGTTAGAGGAAGACAAATATGTTGAATACTAATAAGAAGAGGAAGATATCAGGGATTCTCCACTAATATTTGATGAATGTGTATCTACCACTATGGATGAGATCAGAGAAATAAATCTGGGTACATAAGAAGATCCACGCCCCACTCTAATTAGTGTGTCCATGACTTCTGAAGAGCAAGAGGTGTATACGTCATTTCTAAAGAATCATTAAGATATATTTTATTGGAATTATACCGAAATTCTAGGACTTAATTTTGATGTAGCCACCCATCATTTGGGTTTTCCAGAAGAACACCATGGATTCAAGCTGGCAGCATGAACAACACACCCAACTCATGCCTTTAAAATTGAAGCTAAAGTTGATAAGATTATAAATGTTAAATTTTTTAGGGAAGATCAATATCCCAAGTGGCAGGCCAATATTGTCCCAGTGAAAAATAAGAATGGACAAATTAGAGATTGCATTAATTTCAGAGATCTTAACTGGCATTGTCCTAAAGGTGATTTTCCAGTTCAGATTACAGATCTTTTAATTGATGAAACATCTGGCTATGAAGCTATTTACGTCATGGATGGTTACTAAAGGTATAATCAAATCCCTATGGCCTCAGTGGATGAAGAATATATAGCCTTTAGATCCCCTCAAGGTGTGTTTTTATATTGGTTAATGCCATTTGTGTTAAATAATAAAGGTGCAACATATCAACGTTCCATGATCCATATCCTCAAACCCTTTTTAAGAAAATTTGTAGAATGTTGTGTGGATGATTTGGGGGTCAAATCTCGGAAATATTCCATTCATTTGGCTGATCTGGAGATCACATTCAATAAAACATCGGCAACACAGTTTGAAGATGAACCCCTTGAAATGTGATTTTAGGGTTACCTCCAGAAAGTTCCTCAGCTTTTTTGTGTGTCGTCATGGTATTGAAGTTGATCCTAGGAAAACAAAAAAAATCTTTGGTATGTCACCTTCTCAAAATTTGAAAGAATTAAGAAGACTCCAAGTCCATTTTAAATATATTTGATGCTTTATCACCAATTTGGCGGCCAAGTGTTTTTCCATCACTAGATTAATGAATAAGGGAGTCACCTATCAATGGAATGAAGATAAAAAATAATAATTTTATACCCTCACGAAATATATCTTGATTCCACTGGTATTAATTAAACCTATTGAAGGAAGACCACTTATTCTCTACGTGATAGCTTTTGAGTGACCACTAGGTTCCTTCCTTGCCCAAAATAATGATGATGGGAATGAAAACAACCTTTACTATCTCAGTTGAACTATTCTTGCTGCGGAAACTCATTATTCAAGTATGGAAAAGTTTGTCTTGCATTAATCTTTGTAGTTCAGAAATTAAGTCATTAATTGAAACATTAGGAGGTCCAATTGGTGTCTCACAATAACCCACTCAAATTTATCCTCATTCATTCTATGCTTATAGGGATTCTGACATAGTGGGCAGTTAATCTGTAATATTTTGATATATAGATTGTTCCTCAAAATAAAAAACAGACCCAGATCTGGATGAATTCCTTGATAAAAATCCATCAACGGAAGATACATAATTAAATACTGAACTTCTAGATGAACAGGTCTTATCTATTCATGATAATTCCCAAACATGGGAGATGTACTTTGATGGTGCCTCCATAAGTCCTACATCGAAGAGAATGGAAAACCCTAAACTCAGAAAAGTTGGGTTAGGAATTGTCCTTATATCCTCAGAAAAGTCAGTGTTTCCTTACTCCATTCTATTTTCAGAAGGTGGTACCAATAATAAGGAAAAATATCAAGCTATTCTCACTAGTTTGGAATTGGCCCTTCAAGTGAAAGTGAAACACTTAAAAGTGAAGGGTGATTCAGAATCAGAAATCAAGCAAATCAATGGGTAATATTCTATCAGAAAAGAACAGTTAATACCTTTGTGTGATTATGTTAGAGGGTTAATGGCTAAATTTCTCTTAGAGCCAACATTGTCTTATGTACCTCGGTCACAAAACGCCCAAGCTGATGAACTGGATAATGCACATACAGCTCTGGAAGATCCAAATCGGGATGAGACAATCATTAGCATAGCCCATCATCGTGTGGTATCACCTTTCATTAAATCCAGAATGGATAAAATTAATGATATTAGCCCTAATTCCAAGACGTATGGTCATACCATGGGATGGAGGACACTCATTTTGGAATACCTTCAAAATGGGGTACATCCACCAGATAGGGATGAAAATGAACAGATCTGATGACAACCAGCCAATTTTACTCATTATGATAGTCTAGAACACCAGAATATCCTTAAAAAATGAGGATTTGATGGAATCCACCTCAGATTTATTGATGGAGAAGAAATTGAAGCTATCAAGAAAGAAGTGCATTCATAAGCTTGTGGTCCCCATCATTCTAGGCACAAACTCTATAATCAGATCCAATGGCTTGAATAATTGTGATCTTCACTGACGTAAGATTAAACAAATTTCACTAAGAAATTTCATTTCTACTAAGTGCATTCCAACATCATTCATCATCCCCTGGAGTTTCTACATACAGGTAAATGCTCATGTCCATTTTCCACATGGGGAATGGATATAGTAGGACCTTATCCTCCATACATGGCTAAGAAGTTCATGTATATTCTTACTGCTATTGGCTTCTTCTCAAAATGGGATGAGGCAATACCTCTCAATGCGGTCAGAGCCAAAATCATTGTTCGTTTTTTCAAAACTAATATCATCACCAGATTCGGTGTCCCTCATACTATTTTCATGGAAAATGGCAGAAACTTTTGTTCTGCTGAGGTAAGAAAAGTTATATCAGGAACATAATATCAAATCTAACCATTCATCTTGCTATCATGCAGTGGCCAATAGACAGATAGAGGCCTTCAATATGAACCTATCAAATATACTCCATAAAAATGGTTGATAATGATACGAAATCATGTCCTGATAAACTTTTTAATGCATTATGGGCTTATCAGACTACTACCTGTACTTCCACCTAGGGAACCCCTTTTTCATTAGTATATGGAACAGAAGTAGTTTTTTCAAATTGAAATGAAATTGTCTTCACTTAGAGTAGAAATCTATGGTCATTTGTCTTCATATGATATGTATCAAAAATGGTTTAATGAGATGGAATGATTAGACGAGAAAAGATTTCATAATTTTCATCATTTAGAAGTCTATGAAAACAGAATAGTGGAAGATTTTATCAAGAAAGTTCACCTCCATTCATTTCTTCAAGGAGAATTGGTATTGGTTCTCAGGAATCCAATGATACCAAGAAAGAAACCTCTAAATCTTGCATCAAAGTTGGAAGAACTTTAACCTATACATAAGGTCTACTCATATAAATATTATGCATTAATATCAATTGATGGAGATCTCATTACAACTCCATCCAATGTGGTATTCTTGAAAAATATTTTGTGTAATTGCACATACCATTTTTCCTCTCTACAAGACCAAAAACTACATAGCTCCCATGTCCTTAATTCAAGACTTATTACTATATAGTACAAAGTACTAGTTGAAAGACGTTAAACTGTGTAAAAACCATACGCATCCATGTTGCATGACGTTAAAATGTGTAACATCTTCTTCCTTATTGCACAACGCTAAACAACATGACACCATTTTTCCTCATTACACAACATTAAACTGTACAGTTAATGTCTTATCTATTTTACATTAGGATCTTTCATAAGAAAGCATTATGGAATTCATTAATACACCTTAGTGTCACATGAGTCCCTCTCTTCCCTATGTATGAGTTAGATATTCATAAGAACCTTGTTTCAAGAACTATGTGTGGCTTTATTATCATATATTTGAGATACATAGAGACGCATAGATATACGATCATGGGCCCAACCACAATCACAAAGTTTTTATTTCCCTTTTACTTCTCTTATATATGAACTAGATCAATACATAGTTCTCGTTTCAGATACATGATTTTATTTCCATACTATCTTGTGTCTTAAATTTAATCATTCTTCATGAATGTGTTAAAGCCCCTGTCTCCCATGTCAAACTTGATTAATGTGGGAAATGATTATTTAAAGAACTATGTATGGATTGATTCTCATCTATATGAGATATGTAGAGACACCTAGATCTCCAATCTTGGGCCCAGCCACGATAAAAAAACAAAACCCCTTTATTCATTATATAAGAATCAAACATTCATAGGGAATGTTTAAAGAACTACATATACCTTGATTCTTCCCCCCAACAAGACACATAGCAACACTTTGATTTTATACCTTTCTCCAGTTACAATATGTATTTCTTTCCACATCGTTTCATCTTTGTCCTTACCGCATGATGTTAAACTACATTTAAATCTAACACCCCTATTCTTCACTTCTGTCACATTTTTTTATATAATATAACCTTACTTCTCCTTGTTTCTCACACCAAGAAATAGATCACATGATCTTAAACATTGGGTAAAATTTCTATTTATATAAATAAGGTGTCTCAATTCCTTATGGGGCTATCAATGTCCTCACTGCATGACTTAAAACTACCCAATATAATGTCCTCACTGAATGACTTAAAACTTCATTGTATAATGTCCTCAGTTCATGACTTTAAACTGCAAATCACAAAGTAAAATAAAAAGGAAACAAAGAAAGTATCCATTTTATATATGATCCAGATCTATATAAAGGACATCAAACACATGGTCAACATTGATTCAAACATTTCTTATGTGAATTGAGCAAAACCCCCTTCTGTATTTCACACTCATAATCTTGAATATTTCAAGATCTTAAAAATCTTTTTTATGGTTTCTTGTGACTGAGTTTATAATACATGAGAACTCTTTTTCCTAAATATTTAGTAAGTGACCTTAGGATACATTACATAATTTTCCTACATAATAGTTCTATCAGTCAAAATATTCCCTTATTTGTCTATGCAGCATATGTCCTAGTTGGCCCTGCATAATACAGACCCTATAATGAGTTTATCTAATGATATTAATTTTGTTCTTGGTTATAGTATATTTTTCCCCTTCAAATGTTGATGAAAATATACAAGAATATGTTTTTTAAAACAGTCATTTTGGAATATTTTTTCCATTATCTTTCTCTCGATCTGAAAGCCTTCAAGACTATGGTTTACACATTTCCCTCTCCACATGTTCAAAGTAATTTTATATAAACCTGGAATAACTTCTCCACATACCATATATTGTTTCCATTTCTGGTCCTGGTTGTATGAACTTAAACTATAGACACCATACCTCATATGTTTGGGTCAGACCTTCATAGAGGTCTAATTCCTCCAATTATTTGGAAATATTGGTTGGAAATACCCTCTCGATATTCAGGTACCTTTATCCATAAACCAAGCTCTGTGCTTCGGAAAATACGAATCTCCATAAACTTTCTTTGTCTTTTTTTAATAGAATGTCAAAATTATTAAGAGATCATTTTCTTGACTATGCAGCATGTGCCCATAGGTGGCCTTGTATAATATTTTCCTACATAATGAGCATGTTGGTAAAAAGATAACACCGTTTTTCTAGGAAGCATATTCCCCAGTTGGTCCTTCATAATACATCCCCCATAATGGGTTTTTCAAATAATGGTAACTTCATTCTTGGAAAAGACTTCTTCTAATACCTTTAGCCCTTTTCCATATCATTCATCAGATCTAGAAATACCCAAATCACAGTTTACAATGTTCCCTTCCATAGCTGAATATGGTAGTATGTTTCTAATCAAATTATCATGAAATTGGGACAGTTTCATACCTTTGGTCAAAGCTAAAGACCTTAAATTAAAGCCACACAATGTCCTCAATACGTGTCTTAAAACTGCACAGTATAACATCCTCGAAGCATGAATTAAAACTACACAGTATAATGTCTTCATTGCATATCATAAATCTGCACAGTATAATGTCCTCACTGCATGACTTAAAACTGCACAGTTTTATATCAAAATTTCCCATTTATGATAAATTTTAACAATTCTTCATACAATTTTTTTTATAGAAGTGGTTTCCCTATTCATGACATATGTCGACATAAAATAGCCATTTGTTCTTAAAATCCTTTCACTTGGAAAATCCACCCACTGTGGTCTTGATTCACCCAAATATTATTTTCCCCTGTCGATCAATATTAAAATGTAAAATTCTTATGATCAATTTTGATTCAATATGTAGTATGTTCCCTTAAGTGGCCTTGCATAAGTTGCCTACATAATTGGTTTTTCAGTCAAAAGATGCCACTATTTTCCTATGCAGCATATTCCCTAGTTATCCTTATATAATGCATCCACCCTAATGGGTTTGTCAAATAATGTTAACTTCGTTTACGGAAGCGACTCCCCTTATGTTGATACAGGTTTTAAATTTGGTGACCATAAAATTCATGGCTCAATATTACCCATTGAAATATTTAAGGAATATTAAAGAAACTCTTAGTCACTGAGTCTTGTATGGGATTTTTTTTCAAAATTTAATGTAAAGCTGTTAGACCTTAAATACTAGCCCTTTATATTCCAGAATACATGACTCTAAAATACCCAAAACAAGAGGCATGGTAATCACTAGATTGAGAACCCACAAAGGGAACTCTGAACACAAGTTGAGTCTCAGCTCACTAAGTGTATATTTTTTTATGATTTAGGAAATATTGAGTAACAAAAAGTTAAAAGATATAAAGTTCGTGGGATTGTCCACACACCCCCAGAAAAAATCAACCTAGGATCATTAGGCCCATTGGATTAATAAAACAATTATGAGAACCGCCATTATTTTCATTGTAATCATGATTATCTGACATGAAGGATTGATGTTTAAGAAAATTCATCATCATCATTACCTTTAATATTGAAATAAGAAAAGTAAGAGTGAGAACATATATGATTGAAGCCAAAATTTCTTTAAATCACATGAAATCAGAGGGACATCTACTAAATGGATCCTCTCTATCATATTTTAAAATTAGCACTCAATATGACTCCTATTTTTTTGAATAGCTTCATAAGACCTATCAGCTACTTGTTGAAGTTGAGATAGCTGAGAAACTCTAGCCTCCTAGACCCGACGAAGTTCTTATTTAGCAGTTGAAATGCTTTTTATGCCCTCTAATTGGGTTTATACCAATGTCTGGTTTAATTTCTCAAGTTTTTATGAACAGAAACCAGTTTTTGTTGAATATATAACGACTCATTCATGGATTCTTTAATTTTTTGGATGATTTCGATTGATTTCTTGTTATGATATGTTTCTTCCTTAGCTACTACAGCTTGGAAGATCTCAAAATTGATGACCTGTTTAGCCTTTTCAAAATCTTACTACAGCTTATGATCCTTCTCCCATAGGTGAATGGTCTCTTTTATTGTATCATAGATTGGTCGATAATTACACCCACCAAATCCCAATATGCAAAATAATGACATGAGTTTGAACAAATGGGACGACTATTCATATAAAGGCTTCTCAGCAATTATACTCAAGATATTCCATCATTTATTCTTACATGCCATTTCAATAGCATATTTTCTTTCTAAGTCTAAATCTGAGTCACTACCATGAGGTAAAATGTACTCTGGAAATAGATTACTTAAGGAACTGCCTTATTATGCTTCTCTTGGAACAGTAGAGGATTCACCTTCTACTGATATCTGATCCAACATGGAAACTTCTCCTTCTGATCTAACTGTAGAAGCTAATAACCATAAACAATAAATCAAGGTCATTTCCAGTTTCAGAAAAAAAAAATGGAAAAAATAGAGTATTATCTAGAAAACCGATGACATTTACCTAAAAATAAGTCGGCCACTTGATTGGATCCATCCCCGATATTCTCAACTTCGGCATGTTGAGTAGATGTTTCTTGAGAAGGGGAACTTTCTTGAGTTTTCCCAGTTATCATAATTGAAGGCTCTCGAGCATCTCATGATAGAGGGTCCTCTGTTGGTATTTCTATAGCTCTAACAGAAGAAAGATATAATTAAATACCCCATTCTTAAAGAGATTTTGCAACATTTTCTGCAGATAATGTTGTATAAGTTGAATTTTGATGTAATGAATCAAGTAAATAAGAATAATATTGTATGGAAAAAGAAACAATATAGACTTAATTTATTAAAATTACTCATGAAAATACCCAAACTTTTTGATAGATCATAGAATATCAATATTTGGATTAAGGGCTTCAATCATTTCAGTGTATGCGGCTTGGAATGTTATATCATCTTCTCCATTTAAGGTATCCAAAAAACGTTGGTTGATAACCAAATTGGCTATGTAACATTCTATTCAGTTGTCTCTTCAATTGGTACAACATCATCATATCTTTCTTGGTTTGGGCCAACATTTGTATTTATGTCAGATTGTCCTGGGTCTTCATTCCTTTCTTTTAGAGAAGTAAGAATATCAACAGTGGTTATTACAAGATGCATTGGAAGATGCAACTGATTTGTAATATGTTGAAATGAATAATATTAGAAAATAATTTAATATTCATGATAAATTTATCTGATCTTACCATGAATTTTCTCTCTCTTAGTGGTGCTAGGAATAGGTAAAGATGAATCATTTGATGATTTATCCTCTAAGATAGAAGATTCATCAACATGCACTTGGGTTTCTCCTAGGGTTTCCTTCTATGGTCTACAATAATCAGCTCTTAGTCCCTTGATAGAAGAGAGAGACACAGATCCTACAAGAGGATAAATGTTATTACCATCTTGTATTGAGAAAATTACAATTCCCTAAGGATAGTATAAATATTTACTCCTTCATCGAACACATTGAATGAATCTCATTGCTATATTTTGTTTCATTTCAAAAGATTAGGGAGAAATCGAAACACACCTCTTGGCAGAAAAAACTTGAGTTAATGGATGATTATTATCTTTCTCCATTACCCGAGTCATTATTCTCACTATTGTAAAATGTTCTAGACACCTCGGTGGATCGTTTGATTTGTTGATATGAGAGAATGCATGTAACAACCTGAGATTTTATAAGATACATTATTTTTAATTTCATTCATATCTTCTATTGTATGACACACCAAGATTATCTTGTGCTATACGCAACACTGTATTAGCTTGCAGTATACGCAACACTTTTCTTGGCTCTTGTTACACACAATTTCAAGTTCGTTTGATAGAAGTCATTCTACGCAACATTGAGTGTATATATATATATACAATGTATAAATAAAATATGGTTGGATTCTGTTATACGAAACAACAAAGGAGTTGTGCACTACACTGAACCCTGACTTGGCTTGCATTACACGCAATGGCGACCTTCCTCGATAGCGTGTCTTGTACGCAATACCGGGTTTTACTAAACAAAGATATATTATTATAATATTGTTATGAACTAGCTGTTATGAATAGTGTTAACTAAAATTTTAATTTTATAACATTTTTATTCATCTTACACATTTCTAGAACATGGTAAAGAACAAAATAAATTTTTCGGGTAAAATAAGTATTTTTCAAAAAATGCAGTTTTGCCGCCTTTTGATGGCGCACCCAATTTAAATATAGTTTTTGAAATGTTTATAAGTTCAATTTGATAAAATAAAATTATTTTTTTGAATCAGGATATAAAAATTTACATTAGATAATGTTTTGATATTTTTCCGATAACTTTCATATTTTAATGAATAGTAAAAGCACGCTATATTTTAATTAAAAACAACTTTTTTCATCGTAATATATTATGTGGTTAAATTATAATATTGAATGGTTTTAAATTATAAATAGAATATATTTTTACCATTTAATATAATGTATGTCATTATCATTGATTTTACCTTGAATTCGTATGTTAAATCAATTCAATCTTTTGCAGTGTTTTAAAGAAAAACCTGTTTTCTTTCGACAACGGGATTATTTTTAATTTAATTTCTGCATATTTTGTGTATTTAATTTGGAAAAATTGATTCAATATTTGTAATTAGTGGGTCCAAATTATGTTAATAAGCTACTTTTTATTTTTGGGCATTGTGAATAGTAACTACAGTAAATTTTATTTACTATAGTTAAAGGTAAATCGGGTAATTAAGGGTAAATATAATATTATAAAATTACCCTAACACATGTAAAAATCCTATTTGATGACTAAAATTCGGCTCATATCACCTAAGGGTCGGATTAGATTCATTTAATGGACTTTTTTCCATGAAAATAATTTAATTATTATTAAAACCAAAGAATGTGACAACATGTCACTTTCTTAAATCGTATAAGTATAATAATTTTGATTTAGTGTCAAACTTCATGAAACTTCGAACCTGAATAGTCTCCAGAAATCTAATACAATTATCTACATCATAGGAATTTATTTAGAATTTTTAGGGATTAAATAATTATCATTTATTATGACACAAAGATGATGCAGTAATTGTCTTATTAATGAAATATTGACAAAATTGATGTTATAAATGCCCAAATAAATGTAATTTGAGACTTTTTATGACTTAAAATAATTTTATAGGTTAATATGACATGTTATTGTTTATTTAAGTAACTTATTTATAACTTATCATTCTGTTATGAATTTCATAAAAATCATGTACCAAATAGTGTCAAAATTGACATAAATTAGTTTTAAAAACAAATATTATATTATTAATTATTATTTAATTCCTAAAAATATAAGGTTCAGCCAAATGACTTAGCTAAGAATAGATATATTAATAATAAAAAATTTGGGGTTCGTTTGGCTTGTTATGGTATGTTTATTAACCATATAGTGTAAGAAAACAAAAAGACACGGTAAAAGTTAAATTATTTAACTTAGAGTTAAATCTAATTTTTAAGGTTAAAATAATAACCTAAACTTGTCTAAATCCTATTGGATGAGAGTATTTAGACCCATCCCCACTTTAGCTTCGAAATAAGACCCTTTGGAACCATTATAAACCGAATTTGACCTTAATATAAAATAATATTTTGAGATTTTCCTAAGGTGCCCCTCTCCTCCCTTATAAAAGGGCACCTCCTCCCTCTCCTCCTCACACCAATTTGAGCATTCAAGATCGGCCAAACCCTGCCAAAATCTCTTCTCCACATCCCTAGTTTCATCCTAGAGGTCCTGGGCTTCTTCAAATACCATCCTTAGTTCTTTAAGTGGAGGTTAAGTGAAGCCGTGTCAAAAAGAGGTAATATCCATTACCGATCTTTTTCAATTTCTTTCTTCTTCAACTTCTTCTTATTTAGTCGTGTCATGATAAAGTAATAACATCAGTATTTCTTATATACTGATATGTTATTATAAATATGAAACAAATCTAATTAACCTTCTATCCATCCTACGAAAAAAGGAAATCACCGCACGTGCGTACGTACGGAATACCGTCTCCACGCCGTGGTGTAATCTATTTTCCACCACCACCTTACTTGGATGGGTATAATGGTGTAAATAATAACTATATATGATTAATTTAAAGTGATATTGATTCTAAAATATTATACATATACTCCAATACAGTCCCACGATCATGAGAACGATATCATCGCTCGTGCGTACGTACGGACTACCGTCTCCACGACGCGATGAGATTCATTCTCCACGATAACCATTAATGAATGATTATAAAGTATATATAATAATTAATAATGAAATATATTACATAATAATGATTCTGGATTTATGTGTATATATATGTATGTCATCTACTTAATTCCATTCAACTCAATAAGGAAAAGAAAATAGCGTTCATGCGTACGTACGGTCTACCGTCTCCATGAACGGTGTATTTCTTTCCATTTACTAATCTACTATATATATATATATTCTGAATATATATTATATATAAATCAAGTTTTATATTCTGGAATTAAGTAATCATGATCTAAGTAATCATATGAATAATTACAAGTCAAAACACGAACGACAAATGAAACGATTTTACCCAAAACGCTCTTTAACATTGAATTTACAAAAGAAAGGGTAATATGAAGACATAAGTGAACCATATATGATATCATAACAATGATTATGATTCTGCAATAAGTAAATGACCTTATTTAAATTATTATACAGGAGCTTCAGACACATACGAAGAAAATCGGACCTAAGGTAAGGGAAATATCACAATCTCATTTTTAACCGAGATTGTTTATACTTTGGCATTTACTGGGGTGTATTTTATCATCCAAATCCATGTTTCCTCAATATGTAATATTATTTCCATTCACCTACAATTGTTTAAATAATATTTTACCCTTCGGTGAGTTTTTAGTAAAAGATATGAAAGGAATCTTTTGTCGTTTTTCGTAAGGGGTACTTTTTTGACTTTTCCGACAAAAGTACGAGAAGAATGTTTTTTTAACTTATACGGCATGAATGGATTTTTAAAACATTATTTCAAAGAAGAGTAATTTAAAAAATTTCAAGTTTATTTTTAATCAACTTCTTTTAGTTTAGAATTGTACGACATGTTCAGAAAGGAAAAGTGTTTTTGAAGCAGAAAGGATATTTTCTTCAAGAATGGAGTTCAAGTGTTTTATCAAAATTATTTTCCATCTAATATAATAAAAGGGTTCTGTTTTTATACCTATTATTACATTGATTTGATTATGTTGTGATGGAATTATTTTTATGAATTCTTTTATCTTAAATGAATTGTTTTATGATGTCACAATGTTTAAGAATCCCATTTTTAATACATGGGTTATGCTATGATGTATGGTTTATGATTTTGTGGCACACATAAGAATGGTATAATTATGAGATGGGTGGGACCTATATCTCCCTACAATGCATTGGGTAAATATTTTATATCTCATGAGATAGACATGGCTGAAATGGTAGGTTATACCGGTTCAGTGAAACAGGACTGAAACGAGGGTGACTCGGTTCAGAAATGGACTTTGTCCACTAAGATAGTCTTGGAAATGAGTCTTGACTAATAAGAAATGATTCTCTATGATTATGAGTGTAGGACACAAAGTTTCATGTTTTATTTTATGATTATTGCGATTTCATTTCACTACTATGATTTATCCCATGTTATGAAATTATGCTCTCTTTTGCAGGTTAAGATTTCAAAAATGTTATGTTCTTATGAATATGATGTGATTGATATTTCTTTTGTTTACCCTTACTGAGAATTTGAGATCACCCTTTTGTATGTTTTATTTCCCCAAGTCAGGAAGAAGGTTATTAGGTAGAATATGCCAAAAAGGGACTCTAGATATGATGAAATAAATGGGAGGAAAAGTAGATGCCTTATGAACCAGGTGTTTATGTTTCCCAATTTCTAAAGACACTATACCTATACGGTCCTTTCTTGGTTTTCTTATATGTTGTAATAAGTGTGCTTCAATTCTGACGTAATAACAATGTATGTAAAGTATGGGTCGTTATAATGCAGGCCCATACATTAGTGATTCAATAACTGTCCTAGAGTTTACTTCCATACATTCAAGCTGTAAAAATGTATTTTCATCAACATTAATGATGATGAATGGTAAATTAGAGTTAAAAAAAGAAAAGGAAAATACATTCTCAATATAAACATAAATATCTCACTCCTCCTCAGGGTCGATAATTACCCCTTCGTTTACTCCTAAGTCCATCATACGAGATAATAATTTAGAGGCTATGATTTTTTAATCATTTTCATACATAAAAGCCTCCATATCCATAATATACTCATGTACTTCAGACGGGTTATTATCCGGATTGAAACTAGAAGGTGCTTTAATATCACCAACATCTGGTATTTGAATTCCATGCTGTTGGAATGCCCATGCATCCCACAGATCATGGTTCACACTCTCCCAATGATATATGGATAAAGGTCGCACATAATTCAATCTTGTTATGGTTGATTGTGGAGGATATTAAACACCTTCTGACTGGTGAGCCTCTTCAGGCCTCCCTTCTTCTTCAGAAAGTTCAACGGATAGAATAGGAAATTATGGTTGATGGCGACAATTGGATCACCTTGGCATCAGAGGTATTGCTTTTCTGGCCCTAGTCTTCCTGGTATACCTCCTACGAGGATGTTTTGAATTCTCTGAGACATCTGAAACTTCTATATAATCTCTGGACATGGAATTCTTACCACTATTCCCATGCACAACCATCATTGTAGCTGCCACTCGATATATTACTTTTGTCAAATCCCCTTATGGATATAAAGAAGCCCAAGCCTTGGCATATCCAGCCTCCAATCCAATTGATGCATCTGCTATAGGTAACTTAATCAACAATTTGGATGCCTCTAAATCCATTATAATCTATAATTTTTTCGCTACCACTAAGTGTTTCTTGTGTATAACATATGTGGGTGGAAAGGTATTTGATTGTTTAAGACATCTAAACTGATGAGCAAACATATAAGGGATGTAAGCCTCACATATAATTTCACCATCAATCCTCGATAACAATACACCATCCCTAAATTCCAGCATATAAGACCTTAGCTCATAATTATTTTCTTTACCGTCATCAATAAATGTTCCAGTTGGTGGGTTATAAAAGGAAAGGAGTGGAGTTCTCCTGAGACAGTCAATGCCTTTAGCACTACATTTTGTGTCAAATTTTGAGGCTGAATACAAGAAACTTTCTGTGAAAATGGGGTGAATCGACCATTAGGGACTTTAATATAGTTCAACACTGAGTATGGAAAAAATTGTGTTGCAATCCATCCACACAACACTTGGAATTTCCCTTCAATTCTAAATGGATCCTTCACTTTTTATAAATGTTGAAGAGAAGATAAAATTATTTCAAATATAGGATTTTCTAACCCAATATACTTCCCTCGACTTATTTAGCTGTTATAACAGAAGTCCCCATCCTTACACCACCTCCGAACTCACAAACTGAAAGCAAGTAAACACTAATCCACATGGAAAAAGAAACGAATCTAAGCGTATCTTTGCATAAATATCAGATTTGACTTTGTTTCCCTAGTGATTATAGTCACCTTTCTCTAATGTAGTTCAATATGTACCTGAGCTACCCCAGTTATCTGCATAATTATATACAATAGGTCTTCCCTAGGTGGGGCCTTTCTCTGTTGTTGGTTCTAGAAAGGCTTCCATTCATACCTTATCATGAATATCTTTGTTGTCTTTGGGTAATTTGGTTGCTATTTTGAATAGTTCATGATCCAACGGCAGCGTTCTGGTTACATTACCCCATGTTGTAGCTAATGTAATAAACACAACATACATTTCACTGAGAATGTGAACCCCAGCTATATGGTAGATATCCCACAAACTAATGCCAACTTCACCTTGATTCAAATGGAAAGAATTAATTTCCAAACTCCATAGACTCAACAATTCAGGAATGAAATTATTATTATAAACATAAGTTTGTCTCATCCATATAGCTTCATGAATATAAACATTTGATAATTATTTCTTGAATTCTGCACCAAGTCCAGTGCATCCAAAATGCCAACATTCATTCAGGTTTCCCACCTCCTCCAGAACAAAGATCCCAATATTCCTTCCAACCGTTAGACTGATCTATCTGAGAAGCCCGAAAATTTGAATCATAGAAATGTGGACTTGGTCCTACATAATGATCCTTTTTATCAAAAGTAAAACCACTGTGATGTAGGATACAACCAATAGGGATTGTTCCTTCTTGTATTGGAACCCCCCTTTCACTAATATTCATGATGTTACAGTTGGAGTATTGAAGAAACCAATTCTTTAGAAAGTACATCTTAACAGATGGAACATGGGAATCTTGTAAAATCCCATGAACATATAGGGGTAGGTATGGACTTTGTGTATATTCATTTTGATATGTAATTAAACCCTTCAATACCCCATAAAGAGTACTTTCAACAATGTCATAATTGTCTGGTCCAAAGATCTTCATCATTTTGTTTTGAAGAGCCTTGGCTTCTTTAGTAGAGGTTGTCAAATGAGTCATTTTATTGCTAAATAATTACCAAAAATCCCCTATTAGGTTGGTATTTTTACTTAAATTTCATCTTAATGGAAATTTGAATAAACTACTTGTGCTAAGGAATCTGTTCACCTAGGTCCTTCAACGAGGTCCGTCTCGTAGGTCCTTCGATAAGGATCCTCGTGCAGCTCCTTCGACAAAGTCCTTCTGCGTAGCTCTATCTCCAAAGTAGTATCACCTTGAGAAACTTTCAAGGAGACTATGTGAGATCACAACACGTTGAGGCTAGATGGAAGAGCTACACAATGAGAGCTAGGAAATTTGGTTGTATGAGTGAAGAAAATCGAAAAGGACCGAACCTATTTATAGCCAGTCTTGAACCTGTGCGACAACACTCCCCTGGAATACCTACGCAAAGTAGCTCCACAGAATACCTATGCACAGTAGCTCTGTTGAATACCTACATGATGTTACTCCATGGAAAACTTGCGTTGTCCATCAATTAACCCATAGTTTTATCCTTGTAGTTTTACCTCAGGACTCGACCCTCTTTATAATCGGATCTAATCCTGAGGGGGGATTTTGTTGACAACACTTACATTTTAAAAAATATTATGAAGATATCCCTTGATATTTAAAACTCCCAAGGCCATGTTTAAATAATTCAAAGGAATCCCAAACCCTCCAAAGGGATATGTGATAAATCTGCAGGACAGACCAACGAGAAAGACCTGCGCGACAGAATAATTTATGTACCCTTACGCGACAAACCTGTGCGGAGAAGTTGTGCAGAGGATCTATGTGGGCCCCATCCCTTTGACCAGGCCTTATATATGCCTATAAATAGGACCATTGGGCTCCCCCTTTCAAGGACTGATAATGTTGAAAGACTCCCTAAATCTCTTATTGCATCTCTATTTCTCCCAGATCCCTCAAATTGTCTCAGGTAGCTCTCTAAAGTATGAGAGAAGAGATAATTAAATGGAACGAACATGTTTGGATAGTCTTTGACAATTTTTTACATAGGTTTTGTTCTCCTATGTGAAATATATTCTTCCTTCATCATAAAAACTTGTGTGTAATACCTGTGCGACACACACTACATACTTGCACGACACACCTACACAGTACAGCTGTGCGGCGCAACAACTCGGAGTACCTACGCGACATACCTGTGTGAGGTACCTATGGGGTAGGGCTTGGTATGAAGCCTACCTACCAACACAAGTACCCTATTCAAATCTATTCATGACAGGGTCTCTCCTTCCTTGGTTCCCTCATCTGAAAGGGGCTAAGTTGAAGCTGCCACCAAATCAACTTGACTTATCAAACCTTTGGGAAAGGAAGATCAGTGTGTCTTCTATTTTTATTTGTATATAAAAATTTATAGGTGTCCCATATTTTTTTTAAAATGATTTTAGGGTTTTTGGATTGTCTGTGGGTTTATATATCTACAGTCACTTGGACCATTCTCCTAGGATATTGTTGGGAAGTTATCGGTTTGGAGGAGGGTTTGGGTCCTGACCACTCCCTTCTCAAAGAGATGACATGGAACCTCAAGTCTCGGGAAGGGAAGGTACAGTTCACACCTTCTTTTCTTTCTTTTTAAAAAAAGGAGAAGTCTCCCTCCCCTAACAAGATCAATTTATGGACAACCATCCTAGCATACACCCAAGGCTTTCCTTGTAGGAGGTAGCATCATTGATCCACCTCTCTTCTTTGGTGCCAAATACTAGAGGAGATATGGGAACATGGACTTTTGTTACCCTTTCCATCTCCCGTTGAACTTTTTCACCTTGTTCAACCATCCTAGTGTAAGCCCCAAACCTTCATCCCCTCTTCCTTTCATTGGACCCGTGTCTAATGTGAAAAGAATAGAGGGAGGGCTCGACACCTTTCCCTTATCCATCATCGCCACCATAGGCTCACCCTCCTCCACTAGTAGAGGAGGAAATGTGAGTGTCATTATTGAATATTTCACATTCTCTTTTTCTCACACAGATCATGAATCACATTGGAATAGAGATTCGTGATGATTAAAACATTTTCAGAAACACCCACAGTGAATAAACTACGAGAACTATGATTACTACCATAATCAGGATACGTAGGAAGCCTTCT
Source organism: Viscum album (assembly GCA_963277665.1). NCBI lineage: Eukaryota > Viridiplantae > Streptophyta > Magnoliopsida > Santalales > Viscaceae > Viscum > Viscum album. Next base: position 476,605,888 of record OY728130.1, on the reverse strand, counting down.
TAGGGCCTGAGCCCACTGGATATCCTCTTCAAGAATCTAACCCTAATTCCCTTAATCTGGGCATCCTCCCTAGGAATTATCCCTAAATTAAACCCCCAAAATTTTCAAGGTATCCTTTTTTGGAAGTAAACCCAAATTCATTTCTACCAAAGGACTATACTCTCCTACAAGATTTATTGAACTATGCAGGATTTTGACTCCCATACACATGAGATACATAGGAATCCTCTTTGAGGTTCAAACCCAACTTTTCAAATCCACCCTTTTCTCCTCGGTTCATATTACCAAGAGGGTCTAATCTTACTTGAATGTCCATATCCTTTACATTTTCCATGAACTACTTAGGCTGAAGTCCTATACCAAACTTTGACTGAGCACCTTTCGATTAGATGTCCTTACTACATGACATTAAACTGTATGGATTGGTCATTATCACATGACCTTAAAATGTATGATGTGTCCCATTAAGTGGCACCGAACTACAAGGGTTCTGATTCCTTTGACAAGGATGCGTAGGTAGCCCATTTTATGGGCACGATCCCAAGATCGAAACAATATTTCGTCTCCCTGGATGATAATAAATTCCAGAGTTCACCGCTGAGTGGCTTAAAAAACCTGTATCATCAAAATGATGATTAAAAGAATCTTCAAATAGTATATTAGAGGATTCCATTGATGGAGAACCTCGAATAGATATAGATATCTCCATTAATGAAGAACCTTGACTCAATAATGATGATTCTAAATTTTACACATGTTAATAAGTGATTTTAAATTCCAAGAGAAACTTATGTTATAATTGGTGAATTAATAAGGATTCATGAAAATATATTAAATTTATAAAGAGAGACCTGGAGTAGACAACAATTCCCCCCAAAAAGGGTGTGATGAGTCCGAACTCCCATCCTCCCGACCAATGCATGTTCCTATGTGTCATAATTTTTAATCTTAATGGATGCCTACCTTTGTAAAGAAAGTATCCTTTGGATAAGGAACTTTATGAAGTTTCTGATTCCATAAATAAATCAAATGGAAATCATCTAGAAGCAGTGATTCTTAAAACTAGAACACACTTTTCAAGGAACTACAAAACAGTTGGGTAGTTCTTCTCATGTACTCTCAAATACCTTGATCTATAAGAAACATCATGATCTTCTTACATGTGAACACATACAATCATGGATCCCAAAGCATCACAATACACCATGCACCCTTATCCTTATTCTAGAAAAATGAAGATTGGTGATAATGTAAGGGGAAATTTTATCTCTTGAAAATAAATTTGGCATTAATTTTATCATTGTAATAGAAAATTATTATTTTTCAAATATTTCATACGAAATCATAGTTGTGAGAATTCAAAAAAAAATCAAGTAATAACCAGCTAGCCCAAGGAAATTCTGTGTCTCGAAGATATTCTTCAGCGATTACTAAGATATAACAACCTCTATCTTATCAGGATCCATAGAAACACCCCTTTTGAAATTACATGGACAAGGAAACATACATATTTTACCCAAAAATTAAAATTTTATAATTTGGTATACAGATGATGATCCCTCAAGATTCACAACATTGCCACTAAGTGTTGATCATGCTAAACCCTTGTCCTTAAATACACAAATAGTTTATCCACAAACAGAGAAAAAAATCCAAATACCTCTGATATATCTGATTCATTAGTTACATAAATACCTCTGGGGAATTAGTATTATGTAAAGGCATCACCACATATTCATAATGCCCATATATGATTTTGAAATCTATTTTTGGAATATCCTTCTTCCAAACATGCAATTGGTGATATCCAGATCCAAATTCAATCTCAGAGAACCATTGAAATCCTCTCAATTTAATGATAACTTCATAAATTTGTGGAAGTGTAGTCTCATTATTTATCATAAATTGGTTAATATAATGATAATATACAATGAACCCAAGAGATCCATCTTCCTTTTTGACAACCAAGACCAGAGCTACCCAAAAAGACGCACTCGATCGAATGACTATTTTCCTTCCAACTCCTCCAACTATACTTTCACCTCCCTTAATTATTTTGGTTCCATTCAATAATATTGAAGGTAAATAGTAATACTCCCCTAAATTAGATCAATTGTAAACTAAAAATCAATAATCGGTGGAAACCCTGAGAAATTTTTAAGAAACACATAGATAAACTAATCAACCACTCCTATAAAACATTATATATAGATCTTTTCAATCGATGAGAAAGATAACACTGCCAACTGTTATGACATTATTCCAACGTCTGGTGCCAATAAATACTTTTAGCCTCATTTACATTCCATTATCCTCAAAATAGTTTCTTCCAGTCATCCTTACTTTTGAAACTAACTCTTCATGTATAATAGTCATTGGGACCCTTGAACATTGTCAACTAGTCCATACCTAGGATTATTTCATATAAATCCATCTCAAGAACAAGCAATTCCATTTCAACTCTACTCCATAAACATTTATAGAGCATTCACTACACACAAATGCTTGACATTCTATTTTACCAATAGTAGTTTGCAGTTTTATCATTGAAGGCATCATATCAACTTTTAAAGTCTCCAAATCAAAATTTCAAGAAGAAATAAAGTAAGGGGTAGAAACCATATAAAACAATTCTTTAATATGGGTACAATTTAAAATATTAATACCTCTCAATATATATTTTCATGACTAATAATCTACAATAACCTCTTTATCTCCATATAATTACTTGATCATGGAACTATGTTATTTTTTGGCATATTGAGATTGCACTACCAGAGGATTCATGGTATTCCTGGAATATATATGGATAACTCTATTCAGTTGATGATATTGATTCTTCTTCCCTTGTCATGTTAAGTCATACGATGCTTGAAGTACCTAAGAAGTATCATGAACACTCGAATATGTTGAACTGTGACATAAACATTGAAGGTTCCCCATTTTTTTCAATAGTGAAATTCTATTGGTAAATCAATACATGTTATTTTCATGAGGTCAAAATAACCACATTGGAAAAATTCATCTTTAGTTTAAGGTCTTGATGGAAGATTCACCGATCCATCCACTTGATTTTGATTCTTTATCCCTCCTTGGAAATAGGTTTCCCTTTTCTTCTTGCTCCTAGTATTAGATTTCCCACCATTTCCCATTGGTATCAACATAATTCCTCTTCTCATAGCTCCAAACAATGTCCCTTTCATCTATTGTCACTCTATTGACCATCTATGTATAAAATGATATATAGAACACATCAATATAAGAGTTATTATCCTACCTCATCCTAGATTCAATGACGTGTGACTTTATGGATTCACTATTAGAAACCTCAGGTGAAAATCACACTAAATTCATGAATTTATCTGTATAAAACATTATAGAAATATGTTCCTATTTCATGTTGAAGAAGTCCACTACTCTTTGAATAATAAACATATAAGGATATAATTTTTTGAAAAAAAATTCCAAAAAATTCCTCTCATGTAAGTATGTGGTCTAATTTAGATTAAACAGTTAAATTCTACCATGAGCATGAAATATCTTCCATTATATACGTTTCCAACTTTACTTTAATCTCTCATGGTGTGCCTATGAAAATGAAGATATGATGCATCTTATTCATCCACACTGCTGCTTTTTCTAGTTCAAAATCACCCCAAATGATGGGGGGATTTTCTTTCTAGAATTGGATGGAATTATGCACTTTCCTTGGCTCATCCCTCATATTCTTACTTTCCACAACCACATGTGCTTCTAAGATACACTAAACTAGTTTTTGGTTCACCTGTAGTTGATGTCAAATTGTGTTCTCAACAATATCTTCCAATTTACTACTATTAAATATATAGAAATCCTTTTTATTGAAATAAAAAAATCATTATAAGTCCCGCTCTCTATTTAATGATGTATTAACATTTAAAATTCCACCAAATCATACAGTCAAACCAGTTCTCTCCAAAATCAACCATTTTCCAGGATTAACCATGATTGAAAAATATCACTTTATTTTTAAAATAAAACCATTCTAAAAATATCACAACCATAATCTATTCCAAAACATACATTTGAAAAAAAAATCAATATTTTTCAAAAATCAACACATTTCACCAAATCGTTACTCAAAATGAAACATTCACTTCTATTTGGAAGTCATTTATATAAATCATGTCATGTAATATCATTAGATAAACCTATGACAATGAGATTAAAATTATTATAACTGAACCTAAAACAATTATGTACTCGTGTCCCTAGTAACTTGAAGTTCAGCATAAAAATTCTAGCTATGACTTTTTATTCTCTACATTTCGAGTCCCGAAAGTCCTACTCCTTTCTATGATCTGAACTCAAGAAAATAACCCAAATGAATTTTGAAATCCAAGACCAACAAAAAATACCATGTCAAATACCAACCAAAAATACAACTAAATGTTCTAAAAATATATTCAGAAGGACCAATATGATACCACTTAAAACATACCTCCCCTTTTCATTTGCTTGATAAGGTGTCAGAATATTACTTGGCCTTAAGAGACATCCCCATGATTCATAAAGCTGGTAGTAAATGATGAGGGATTCATTTAAAATTATGGGGATTTCCCCTTTAAAAATAAAATAATAAAACAACATTCTATAACCAAATATACCACTACATGATGCTTGGTATAAAACAAATAAAACTCAAAGAAATGCTATTTATATCAAAAACCAAAATCCCTAGGAGTTCCATAGTAAAAGACTACGAAATAGAAATGTAAACAGTGGAAGAATTGAAATCCAATAAAACATTAAGAAAACTACAAATCCAAGCTCTGAATATCTTCATGATTGACTCTAAAAAATATCCCATGTGTCACTAAGAACCCCTAGAGAAGTGTGATACGTTACCTTTTCCCATGTTCAGATAAACGACATCTAAAAAATCACCAATGTTCCAAAACATGGATGAGTAATGAAACTCAGTAGATTTTCCCCAATGGATTTCCTACTCATGAAACTAAGATAATACATGTTAGAACATTTATATAAAATGGTTTATATAAAAAAATCAAAAATATTTTATATTAGAATATACAAAATATCCATGAAAAATAGTTTTCTCAAGGTAAAATCAATTTTTAAGGAAAGAAACAAAAAATTATTTAAAACCATTTCACCACATCCATAATACTGTAGTCCATTCCATTCCACATATCCACACATCTAACCATGCATGAAATAGGGACCTCCCCATACTCATGAGTGGTGATTCATCTTATCACTAAGATTTTACTTAATAAGCCATTTGACAGGGGAGAACCCTGACCTTTATCCATCCCACAAATAATAGTGGTGGATACTCCTTACCCTTATCAATCCTAAATTCATATGAACACACATAACCATTATGAAAAAAACCAAAGCGAAAACAACCATATCAACCATTTCAATAATACCACACATTTATTGATAAATTTTTAAATTACCCATTCAAATAAAACCAACATTTTGTTGAAAACATTTTTCAATGAAACAAAAACAAAAAATATTTTAAAATCATAATTTTAAAATCATGTTACCAATTTTACTTTCCACAGAAGTGCCCAATTTAAAAAACTCTATAAACTGTCAATAACGATGGTTTCCTAAAATAAATTCACATCAATTACACATCTAATTTCAATAAAAGACAATTAATATTAATCTAATCCTTCAAGGTCAAAAATAAGAGTCTATTGTGAATCCAAATACCTAAAATGATTAGGTGAAAATGGAAAACATCACAAAAACCCTCCATAGAAATGGCTTGAAACTATAAAAACCCAATTTAGATCTCTTACATTATCAATAAATATGAAAATATAATCATATTTGGAAAACATAACATTATCTCTATGCACAAAGAACATATATCTAAGAAACATAGAGATAGGGAGAAGTAATTTCATGTAAAAGCAACAAGAATAACCATGAACAAAGACTTACCATGAGAATATGGAATTAAAACACCAAGAGAAGTCATAGTATTTCTTCTAGATCAGTGATATAAGATTCTTTTTTCTTTTGGGAAGATCAAATATCATGTTAAGGACACGTAGAAAGAAAAACCGAGGGATTAAAACATTAAATTGTCCTATATCTACAGTTTATGGATCTAGTTTTTGAACAGTGCATGGTTTGTTTCATGGTTAGTCAAACCTTACACTAACCATGCATTAGACACTACACCAAGGATGAACCTTGCATGATTTTATCACGCAGTCTCCACACCCTGTGTCAACTGTGGCAATGACCACTCTCTTAAGAAGCATGATTTCTCCTAGGATTCTGCACCATGTGTAAAAATTGGTCACCAATTTTGGGCCTTCCCCTTTATCCTCTATATCACTATTCACAATTTCTTGTAGGTTTATCATGGTTTTCCCAAACATTAAACCAACCACACACCATTATAAAATCTCCAAAACACTCCAAAATTTCTCCAAACTCTCCCAAAATTCACCTAAATACTTTATAAACAAAAAAAAGAATAAATAAAGGGTTATGAATGTGTTGTCATGAAACATAAAATTGATTACGATTTTATGGATGATTTATAGTATAGGTAAGACCCTAAGTGATCTCTCATGGAGTGTTGTCTGTTTAAAGTGTATATTTTTAATAATTATTACTGAAAGAGTGGTGCTTTTAAAAACATATTTAAGAAAAAATCATAATTTAATGAGTTTAATAGTTGAATAAAATTGGATTTTAAAAAATATTTCAAAAGGGTTCAATGTGAGTTCACTGCACACATTTCATGTTCATATTTCATGGAGATTAATTATGTAATTATTTGGTTTAAATCAATTATCATCTTGATTACTTTCCGAGGTTTTATATCAAAGCATGTTGATCCAAACCTTGACATAAAAAATATCTATCCAAGGTCTATATCTTATCTATGTCATAATAACTACCTGTAAAAATTAAAATTTCAAATAAATGGGGATGGAAATGATTCTTATGATTTCCAATCGGAATAAAACAGTTCACACAATCAAGACTTCACGCCAATTAGTTCAAAGTTAAGAGCATTCCATTCGATTTAATCAAGTAAAGTATTAAAACATGAATCAGATTAAGATACATATAAATAAAATGTTTTTGAACCCAAAATACATCAATAAAGTAGTATTAAAAGTGTTAAAAACTCCCTTTATAATATATTTACCTCCCTCACAACAAACACCCACCATTTATCCCAACATCAAGAGGAGCAGGAAAGTCAAGTGTATCTCCTGCTTCATTCTATATCTCCCTATGAGGATAGGGATCTTTAGAACCTCAAATGAGCTGATAGAACTCCTTTTTAACTCACAAATGGAATCACATTACTCATTGGGTGATGTTAAAAATGGTTTTTCCCAGGTATCATTTTATAGGCAAATGGGAAGGTGGTTTTGAGCCCATAGATTTCAAAAAAGAACTTAACCCATGATTTTTTACCACCATACAGTTTTATATTTCTTTGTAAAAAATTAAAAATTTGTATCCCCACCTATTTAATATTTAAAAATAAAATTCTGAACCATTTATCCAACTACATCTCTTGATATCAATAGAATATAGAACACAACTTCTAACTTTGTGCAGATTCAATTCCCTGGATAGATTAGTTCTTATGGGCCTCTTAGTTGACATATTGGGATTTTTTTCCTTCATAAGAGTTGTATCCCGCAAAATTTTGGATAATCTAACAAAATTCCATCCCATTTAGATGCACTATTTAGTAGAAGTTTCTATTTTACTCTATTGGTGGGATTGAATTAATTCACAATTTGGCCCATTTTCCTTCCACTTCATCTTGGGCCCTCCAAAAAACCTCCAACTACAATGTCATTATCCAAAAAAGTAACATTTACCTTCTTAACCGTTATAAAAACAATATAAATTCATCAAAAATAAAGTAATTTTTTTAATAAATTTGGAATTTATGATAAAAACCCAATTTTAAGATAATGAAAAAAGGGTGAAAATGAGGGAGTACATCGTGGTGCGATCACAACCCCACTCCTAAACATTTTCACTATTAGGAAAATACACATTTCCAAAAATTATGCATGGAGGTATTACCATATTCATGAATATTTAACATTAAAGATTTAATTATAGAAAGAAATGTGATCAAAGAAAAAACACACCAAGGAGTTATTTTCATTTTTCATGGAAAATAGTGTCTCATAAATCATATTAAAAAAATTCCAAGAGTTGAATGAAAAAATATAAGAAGATAATTTAAAATTTAACCATGTATCTAATTTTCCACATTTTTCTGTGACAACAATTTCATGTTATTATTCATACTTTATATTAATTAAATATAAGTTATTTTTAAAAAAACTGTCTAAATGATTATGTCCACAAAACCTTCTCTACATTCATTGCAATTAAATTTCAAAATACACTCACTTAAGTATTCCCAGTCATCAAACCTTAAGCTCCTGACCTAGATATCACCATATGTTTTATATCTAATCACTCCACACATTTATTATATTTTGTTTCAAATTTTGAAAATGGAAAAAATATCACACTCTTCTCTCAAACCTTGTTTCATCTCATCATAATACTAATTGTAATAACAATAATAATATCAATGTTTCAGCAAGAGTGGGTTTTTCTTATCCAAGACACAACCCATAATTTTTGTGTGTTTTTAGGGTGTACAATAGTCAAATAATAGGTACACATGAATAGGTAAATCCAATACAGTTATGAAACAGATCTAATAAGGAATGAATGTATGGAAAACATTTTTCTAGTAAGGTAAATACTCAACTATCATTTATTCACATTCCATTGAGTTACAAAAATTCACTCATCATCATTAGGTGAAAATATGTGTGGAGAAATTAAGTGAGACAATTTTCCCTTAAACTACTCACACAAAGGGTGCCATTAATCTTGGTGGTTTCAAAATTATTTATCCATTTATATCATTGAAAACAACCAATATTTAAGAAAAATTCAAACCATAATGTTAAATTCAATATGAAATACACATTTTAATAGTATTTTTTTAAGAATGTTAAAAGAACATGAAAAATATAAATTCATTATGAATGTTCAATAATTTCCATGATTATGAAGGAATAATATTCCATGATTAAGTGGGCATATAAAATGAATATTCTGACACAAAAGTGAAAGGAAAATGGGAGGGGGAGTGTAAAAACAGTATTCATTAATCTAAAAATATAAATAGAAGAAAGATGATTAAAATTCCAAACTAATCTAGGAATACATTCATCCCCACACCTAGAGTATGAAGTATCCTCACTGTAATGAAATATAATGTGGGAAGGTATCATAAAACCTAGTGGATATTATTTATATGTTTCTTTATGAAATTGGAGATCCTCTATTGTGGGATCTGGAATGGATTCATGAAAGTGCTTCAACCACTTACCATTAATAGTGAATGTTTGTTTTGATTCTTCATTTTAAACTTAAAAAACACACAATGAATAAAAATTTATAATAGTTAATGGTCTAAAAAAGTAGGAAAAAAGCTTACGTATATGTAAATTTATCCTTCCATTATAATGGAGGACCTTCTACCCAATTTTGAATTGATGATGAAGATCATGGTTATACTTGGCTCACTCTTTATAAATTCAAGACTTCTGATATGAATATATATGTATTTCTTCTAACTCATATATCTATAGATTCTTTAAACACCTACACCAAAAATATTAAATGGAATTATTTGATGACCCAATAGGTCGGGTGCTTTATCTCGATAGGTAGGTGACAAATAATTCCAAATAAAAGATGACAGGGTGACATTCCAATGAATGTTATGAAAGTAGTACAGTAATCCCATAATGAATCATCTAGTCTAAGACTCCAATATTTTCTATTGCGTTGAAGCATTTTTTCAAAAATTTATTTAACATCACTATTTAAAACCTTAGTTTGAGGATTGGTTTTTCGGTGATAAGTAGTGTTAACTCGAATTCCAACCCCATACTGACACAAAAGTGATTGTATTTTTTGATTACAAAAGTGAGAAACTGGGTCACTGATGATGAACCTAGGTAATCCATACCTAAATAATATTTGGGTTCTAAAAAAGTATACAACTATCTTGGAATCATCTCTCCTTGTGGATCATGCCTCTACTAATTTTTACATGTAATAAACTGCTAGAATAATGTAAAATTTTCCAATGTAATTGTGAAATGGCCCCATAAATTCAATGCCCCAAAAAATTTAAAATGTCACGGAAAAGAATTTTTTTTGTGGAATTTCATTTCTTTTAGATAAAATCACCATTCTTTGATAGAGGGAACAAGATTTACAAAAATCATGGGAATCCCAAAATAATGCTGGAAAAAAGAGACTAGGATTGTGGATCGTGCGAGTAGTCCATTGGGGACCAAAGTGTCCCCCACAAGCAAAAACTTGGCAGAACCTAAAGATAGACTGAAACTCACTATCAGGAAAACGATGCCTAATGACAAGATCATTATATACATCCCATAGGTAGGGTAATCCCAAATATACCAAAAATACTCATGTGTTACAAAGTCATATTGTTTTTTTAAATTAACAGGAATGAAAGATGCTACCAAATAATTTACAATTTCTTCATACCAAGGAACAACATCTTTCATTTGGTTTAGATTATCATCAGGAACCATGTCATATATTGGAATACAAGTGGATGGTTCAATTTCTAAGGATTGTATGATCCTTATGATATGCTCAAACACTATATTATTTGCTCCTTTTATCCCTCATTTATAGATTGAATTAATAAAGGAGGGTCATCTAGTGAATGAGACGTGTTTTAGCTTCAGGTTTCTTAAGGAGATGCTGGAGGGATGCATTGTATGAGAACCTAATGACTTTGGATATTAAAAGGTATGATGTGAATTTATCCAAGGAAAACACAATGATAATGAATTATTTTTTATTTGCAGGGTAGTTTCATTTGGTGGGGTCTAGAGTAATTGAGGAATGGGAAATGACATGTAGTGCTCAATCAACCCTTATAGATATGACTATGTAGAGACCCGAAGCCTGACGTACATAGACTTTACATTACTTTTGCGGAATACTTAGTACATAACAAAAACACACACACACAAGGATCGTAATAGTTTAGTGTCTTTGGAAACATGGAATATAATCTTCTAATCGTGGTGAAAGATCTTCAAAATCTCCCATAAAGATCTTCCTTTTTTTTTTACCTAAAACCTTTCTTTATATCCTGGGGAAAAGAAAACATAAAAGGGTGAGCTCAAATGCTCATTAAGGGCAAACAAAAGAAATATCAATCACATCATATATATAAGAACATAGATTTTGGAAATCTTAACCTGCAAAAGAGATCATAATTTCATAACCTGGGATAACTCATGGTAGTGAAATGTATTCAAAATAATCATAACATAAAACATTAAACTTTTTGGCATACACACATAATCATAGAGAATCATTTCTTGTTAGTCAAGACTCATTTCCAAGACTATCTTAGTGGACAATGTCCCTTTCTGAATCGAGTAACCCTCGTTTCAGTCCTGTTTCACTGAACCGGTATAACCTACCATTCCAGCCCTGTCTATCTCATGAGATATAAAATCTTTACCCAATGCATTGGAGGGAGATATAGGTCCCACCCATCTCATAATGATACCATTCTTATGTGTGCCACAAAATCATAAATCATACATCATTTCATAACCCATGTAATAAAAATGGGATTCTTAAACAACATGACATCATAAAACCATTCATATAAGATAAAGGAATTCATAAACATAATTCCATCACAACATAGTCAAATCAATGTAAAAATATGTATAGAAACAGAACCCTTTATTATCTTAGATGGAAAATAATTTTGATAAAACACTTGAAATGAATTCTTGAGGAAAATATCCTTTCTTCTTCAAAATCAATTTCTTTTCACAAAACATCATGCAATTTTAAAAGAAATAGATTTTATTAAAAATAGTCATGAAATATTTTGTAGGAAGCCTCATGAAAATAAGGCTTTATAAAACCTTAAAAATCCGTTCGTTCCGTTTAAGTTAAAAAAACATTCTTCGTACTTTTGTCGGAAAAGTCAAAAAGTACCTCGTACGAAAAATGAAAAAAGATTCCTTTCATATCCTTTACTAAAAACTCATCGAAGGGTAAAATTGGATTTAAACAATTGTAGGTGGATGGAAATAATATTACATATTGAGGGAAGATGGATGTGGATAATAAAATACACCCCAGTAAATTTCAAAGTATAAACAATCTCGGATAAAAATGAGATTGTGATATTTCCCTTACCTTAGGTCCAATTTGCTTTGTACATACCCGAGGCTCCAGTATAATGGTTTAAATAATGTTATTTACTTATTCCAGAATCATACATGTTAATATGATATCATATATGGTCATATTCTTAGCTTCTTGTTAGTAATATTTCATTGTTACTTGTTACTCGGGTCTTTATTGCCTTTTGTTCTTATCCGTGTTTTGCCGAATACATTCTTATTCTTCATTTAAGGTTATAGATACCTTATATCCAGAATGGTATTAGTGTAACATATATCATATTTATTCATTCAATTCATTTACATAATTACTATGTAATGATGATCATGTAGAACGAGTCGCATCACATCGTGGAGACGGTATTCCGTACGTACACACGAGTGACGATATCGTTCCTATGATCGTGGAACTGTATTGGAGTATATATATATTATTTCAGTATCAATATTACTTTATAATAATCATAAATAGTTACTCATTACACCATTATACCCATCCTTGTAAAGTGATGGTGGAAAAATAGATTACACCACGGCGTGGAGACGGTATTCCGTACGTACGCACGCGCGGTGATTTCATTTTTCCGTAGGATGGATAGAAGGTGAATTAGGGTTGTTTCATATTTATAATAACATATCAGTATGTAAGTAATACTGATGTTATTACTTCATCATGAAAAAACTAAAGAAGAAGAAGTTGGATAAGAAAGAAATTGAAAAGATCGGTAATGGATATTACCTCTTCTTTGGAATGCCTCTTTGAATCCTCCACTTAAGGAAATAAGAGTGGTATTTGGAGAAGACCAGGACCTCTAGGACTATTCTAGGGAAGTGGAGAGGAGAAAATGGCAGGGGTTGGCGAGCTTGAGTGCTCAAATTGGTGTGAGGAGGAGGGGGAGGAGGTGCCCTTTTATAAGAGGGGTGAGGGCACCTTTGGAAAAGCTAGAAATATTAATTTATAATAAATTCATATTCGGTTTCCAAAGGCTCCAAAGTTGACTATTCAAAGGTTGAGGTGGGGATGGGTCGAAAACAACTCATCCAATAGAATTTAGACAGGTTTGGGTACTTATATTAACCTTATCTTTAAGTATTAACTCTAAGTTAATTAGTTTCACTTTTACAATGTCTCTTTGTATTTTTATATAATATGGTTAATAAACTTACTATATACATCCACGTGACCCCCAAGTGGTCCATTAATTTTGAACCTATCATGATATAAGTCTCTTGGCCGAACCTTAGATTTTTAGGAATTTAATATCAATTAATAATATAATATTTGTTTTAAGAACTCTTTTATGTCAATTTTGGCACTATTCAATAGTTGATTTTTGTGAAACTCATAACAGATTGATTACTTCGAAAAGAGTCAATTAAATAAATCCTAATATATCATATTACCCTAGAAAATTAGTTTAATTCATTAAAAGTTTCATATTATATTTATTTGGGTATTTATAATATCAATTATTTTAATTTTTCACGATTTTAGTAATTACTGCATCATCATTGTGTCATAAATAAAATAAATTCTTTAATGTCTAAAAATTATAAATAAAATATCATTATGTAGTAAATCTGTTTATCTTTCTAATGAATATTTATAATCTAAAATCCAACATATATAACCCTATGTAACAATTGTTTTTCTAAAAGATATATGCTTGTGTCATTTTTGTATTCATTTTAACTTAATTAAAATAAAGTGTCATTATCACTTACAAGTGGATCAATGGGGTCCCAAAATCGACCCAAAGATGCCCATGGTCGACCATGTATCAACCAATAGGGTTACGACACGTTTTAGGGTAATTTAATATTATTATAATATTATTTTTTTAACCCTTATTTACCGGATTTACCCTTAACCATGGTAAATAAAATATTTACCGCAGTAATTATTCAAAATGTCTAAAAATAAAAGTTAACTATTTACACAATTTGAACATCCTGATTCCAAATATGGAATCCATTTTTCTAAATTCAAAACACAGAAGTGGCAGAAATTAATTTAAAATTAATTCCCGCTGTCAAAACAAAAAGCGTGTTTTTAAGAGATAATAACTATCAAAAGATTGACACTTGTTTATGTTCGGTTTAATTGTAAAATTGTGTCCAATGACCAACATTATATTAAGTGGTAAAAATATATTCTAAATATACTTTAAAACCATTCAATATTATAATTTAACCACATAATATATTACGATGAAAAAAGTTTTTTTTAATTAAAATATAGCGTGTTTTTACTATTCATTAAAATATGAAAGTTGTCGGAAAAATATCAAAACTTTATCTAATGTAAATTTTTACATCCTGATTCAAAAGAATAATATTATTTTGTCAAATTGAACATATAAACATGTCAAAAACTATATTTAAAGTTGGTGCGCCATCAAAAGGCGGTAAAACTGCATTTTTTTTGAAAAATACTTATTTTACCCGAAAATTTTATTTTGTTCTTATACCATGTTCTAGAAATGTGTAAGATGAATAATAATGTTATAAAATTCAAAATTTAGTTAATACTATTCATAACGGCTAGTTCATGACAATATTATAATAATATAACATTGTTTATTAAAACCCGGTATTGCGTACAACACACGTTATCGAGGAAGGTCGCGATTGTGTGTAATGCAAGCCAAGTCAGGGTTGCGTGTTGTGAAAGAATCCTTCATTGTTTCGTATAACAGAATCCAACCATATTTCATTTATATATTTAATATATATATATATATATACTCAATGTTGCATAGAATAACTATTATCAAAATTGTGTGTCACACGGTCCAAGAATAGTGTTGCGTATACCGCAAGCTAATACGGTGTTGCGTATAGCGCAGGGTAATCTTGGTGTAGAATACAACAAAATACATTAATGAAATTAAAATAATATTTTTCATAAAATCTCGGGCTATTACATTCTACCCCCCTTAAAATGAATTTCGCCCTCGAAATTCATCGGGGTTATAAATGGTTTACTATTTGAGAGTTTCTTTGACAGAAACCCACATCGTAAAAAGGAATACCAAAACTTATCTTTAAAAACAAGAGTATGAAACTTAACGATTACCCAAATAAACTAATCACTAGGTTTCCACATAGGTGAAAATATGGATATGGAAGAGAAATCTAACCATCATGTTCTGATGGATAGTGGTAGAGGACATGGCTATGAAAACGCCATCAATCACAAAGCCATAAATTTGTGATGATCTAGGGTACCATCTGATTCATCAGATATAAGATCACTAGGACAACATTTTTGGTTTTCAAGATCGTTTCCCATTAGAATAAATACTTACTTTATTTTGGTACAATCTCACTGTTGTTCGTTCCTTTAACAATTTCCACTTCATCTCTTAAATAAATGAAGTTGAATTTGTTATTCGTGAAGTGTTAGCAGATCATGTGATAGAATGACGGGTCATTCCATCTGTCTCAAACAAAAGGTTAGCAAGAAATTATATACATAAGTCGATCTATAGTGAGATTAATCATATATGGTTCCTAAAATGGACTTATACTTCATATATCATACTGCTTCATATAATAAAACTAGTTTATACTAAACAGGGACTTCCTGTAGGCCAGTGGTAGGCGATAAAGGCCAGTCGCACTTCGGTTGTGGGTTCGATTTCCACAGCCTTGTCCGACGCGATGGGCTGTCGCCCGTCCTGAGGTTGTCCTTTTTCTAAAACTACATTACTATAACATCACATAAAAAATATCAAAAAAAAGTTCTATCCTTAAACAATACTAACTTATGTCCAACATAATCCATTCCAATCTTTAGGATTATCCATAATACTGCAGTCCACTCTCATAACATAGTGAAAACGATTACCAGAGATTTAACACCATCGTCGATCCCCATAAGATATGTCTTGTTGGTCAGATTCTAAACATTCAAAGTCCTTAATCATGTATTCTCTTGAATACCTTAGTGAAAACATGAATGCAGTTTAAAGTTAACACTTTCCACATACCAAAATCCTCAAAATTCTATATACTCAAACCATGATATCACTTAAACCTTATATCAATCATGAGCTCATGAATACTGTTAAACATTTCATTTTCTGGTTTTCCCTTCATTATGCGCATATCATCTTATTTCCAAAAATATCTCAATCACTTTGAATACCACATTAAACCAATACATAAATATTCCAATACTTCATGATACAACATTATTTTGGAATACCATTACATAAACGCTTAATCATTCCACCACATCGTTATCATATTCAACATCGCCAATAGTGATCGCATTTGACTTCCCTTTGTCCTTTGCCTTCAGTGGTTGCTCATGTTGATCATCACTAACCCTTGGATTAGGGCAATTATTAGCATAATGCCCCATTTCCTTGCACTTGAAGCATTGAAGTGTTGGTGGTGCGTTCTCTGCAGTGTTTTCTTTATTCACATCATTAGAAACCCTTTTTCCATTACTTCGACACTCAGCTGCTCGATGACCTTCTTTTCCACACATAAAACATTTTCTAGTCCCTTTAAGACAATCTCCACCATGCTTCTTTCCACACTTTGTGCATAAGGAAACATTCATCTTCTTTTCACCATTATTCTGAGATTTCTCCTTGAACTCCATCTTTCGTTTCTTGTCAAAACCATGAGATGGATATGTAACACCAACTTCCATTTCTACCTTGATAGCGCAACACACAATTTCTTCATGGCTACTGAAGTCTCTTATAGCTAATGCCCTTCGAAGACTTGGTTTTAAGCCACTGAAAAATCGATCAACTTTACTTTCAGGTTGGATGATAATACCAGAAGCGTACCTTCCAAGTCTTGTAAAATTTGCTTCATAAGTACCAACAGATTCATCGTCCCTTTGCTTCAGTTCAAGAAACTCTTTCTCCATCTTTGTTCGAAGAATACGAGGGAAGTACTTACTGAAAAACAAGCTCTTGAACTCGTCCCATTCCCTGGACTCCATTTCATCTCTTGGCCTCGTATTCTTGATAAGATTCCACCATTGATCAGCTTCACCTTCCAAACGATATACTGCTAAGATGAATTTATCATGTTCAGAACATTGAAGAACTGAAAATATCTTTTCAGTAGTACTGATCCATTGTTCAGCCACAAGTGGATCAGAAGACCCACTGAAAGAAGGTGGACGTTGCCTCATGAAGGACTCAATAGAATATTGTTCCCTTCTCTGCTCATTTGGAAGTCCAGAATGATTCATAGCTTGTGTAAGTATAGCAATAAGATTTTTCACTCCATCTCCCATAATATTTGTTTGTTCGGGAGGACAATCATTGCATTGTCCATTGCATTGATCAACACGGTTCCTTCGGGTTCCAGCCATTGTCTAAAACCCAAAAAGAATAGTGTGAGAGGCAAAAATCATGCTAGGGAAAACAATATAATAAATGGGGAGTACCTTCAATATCCAACATCTTAGGTTTAATTCTATGATCGTTAGCGTAATTCTATTACTATAACCTATACGTATACTTATCCCTAGGGACATCCCTAGACATACCTTAGAAATATCTCTAGGGATCTCACTAACGTTTTCGCATCCTAGTTTCCAAAGGTTGACTAAACCTTTCCTCTGATACCAACTGTAGAGACCCGAAGCCTGACGTACATAGACTTTACATTACTTTTGCGGAATACTTAGTACATAACAAAAACACACACACACAAGGATCGTAATAGTTTAGTGTCTTTGGAAACTTGGAATATAATCTTCTAATCGTGGTGAAAGATCTTCAAAATCTCCCATAAAGATATTCCTTTTTTTTACCTAAAACCTTTCTTTATATCCTGGGGAAAAGAAAACATAAAAGGGTGAGCTCAAATGCTCAGTAAGGGTAAACAAAAGAAATATCAATCACATCATATATATAAGAACATAGATTTTGGAAATCTTAACCTGCACAAGAGATCATAATTTCATAACCTGGGATAACTCATGGTAGTGAAATGTATTCATAATAATCATAACATAAAACATTAAACTTTGTGGCATACACACATAATCATAGAGAATCATTTCTTGTTAGTCAAGACTCATTTCCAAGACTATCTTAGTGGACAATGTCCCTTTCTGAATCGAGTAACCCTCGTTTCAGTCCTGTTTCACTGAACCGGTATAACCTACCGTTCCAACCCTGTCTATCTCATGAGATATAAAATCTTTACCCAATGCATTGGAGGGAGATATAGGTCCCAACCATCTCATAATGATACCATTCTTATGTGTGCCACAAAATCATAAATCATACATCATTTCATAACCCATGTAATAAAAATGGGATTCTTAAACAACATGACATCATAAAACCATTCATATAAGATAAAGGAATTCATAAACATAATTCCATCACAACATAGTCAAATCAATGTAAAAATATGGATAGAAACAGAACCCTTTATTATCTTAGATGGAAAATAATTTTGATAAAACACTTGAAATGAATTCTTGAGGAAAATATCCTTTCTTCTTCAAAATCAATTTCTTTTCACAAAACATCATGCAATTTTAAAAGAAAGAGATTTTATTAAAAATAGACATGAAATATTTTGGAGGAAGCTTCATGAAAATAAGGCTTTATAAAACCATAAAAATCCGTTCGTTCCGTTTAAGTTAAAAAAACATTCTTCGTACTTTTGTCGGAAAAGTCAAAAAGTACCTCGTACGAAAAATGAAAAACGATTCCTTTCATATCCTTTACTAAAAACTCATCGAAGGGTAAAATTGGATTTAAAAAATTGTAGGTGGATGGAAATAATATTACATATTGAGGAAACATGGATGTGGATAATAAAATACACCCCAGTAAATTTCAAAGTATAAACAATCTCGGATAAAAATGAGATTGTGATATTTCCCTTACCTTAGGTCCAATTTGCTTTGTACGTACCCGAGGCTCCTGTATAATGGTTTAAATAATGTTATTGACTTATTCCAGAATCATACATGTTAATATGATATCATATATGGTCATATTCTTAGCTTCTTGTTAGTAATATTTCATTGTTACTTGTTACTCGGGTCTTTATTGCCTTTTGTTCTTATGCGTGTTTTGCCGAATACATTCTTATTCTTCTTTTAAGGTTATAGATACCTTATATCCAGAATGGTATTAGTGTAACATATATCATATTTATTCATTCAATTCATTTACATAATTACTATGTAATGATGATCATGTAGAACGAGTCGCATCACATCGTGGAGACGATATTCCGTACGTACACACGAGTGATGATATCGTTCCTATGATCGTGGAACTGTATTGTAGTATATATATATTATTTCAGTATCAATATTACTTTATAATAATCATAAATAGTTACTCATTACACCATTATACCCATCCTTGTAAAGTGATGGTGGAAAAATAGATTACACCACGGCGTGGAGACGGTATTCCGTACGTACGCACACGCGGTGATTTCATTTTTCCGTAGGATGGATAGAAGGTGAATTAGGGTTGTTTCATATTTATAATAACATATCAGTATTTAAGTAATACTGATGTTATTACTTCATCATGAAACAAATAAAGAAGAAGAAGTTGAATAAGAAAGAAATTGAAAAGATCGGTAATGGATATTACCTCTTCTTTGGAACGCCTCTTTGAATCCTCCACTTAAGGAACTAAGAGTGGTCTTTGGAGAAACCGAGGACCTCTAGGACTATTCTAGGGAAGTGGAGAGGAGAAAATGGCAGGGGTTGGCCGAGCTTGAGTGCTCAAATTGGTGTGAGGAGGAGGGGGAGGAGGTGCCCTTTTATAAGAGGGGTGAGGGGCACCTTTGGAAAAGCTAGAAATATTAATTTATAATAAATTCATATTCGGTTTCCAAAGCCTCCAAAGTTGACTATTCAACGGTTGAGGTGGGGATGGGTCGAAAACAACTCATCCAATAGAATTTAGACAGGTTTGGGTACTTATATTAACCTTATCTTTAAGTATTAACTCTAAGTTAATTAGTTTCACTTTTACAATGTCTCTTTGTATTTTTATATAATATGGTTAATAAACTTACTATATACAACCAAGAGACCCCCAAGTGGTCCATTAATGATGAACCTATCATGATATAAGTCTCTTGGCCGAACCTTAGATTTTTATGAATTTAATATCAATTAATAATATAATATTTGTTTTAAGAACTCTTTTATGTCAATTTTGGCACTATTCAATAGTTGATTTTTGTGAAACTCATAACAGATTGATTACTTCGAACAAAGTCAATTAAATCAATCCTAATATATCATATTACCCTAGAAAATTGGTTTAATTCATTAAAAGTTTCATATTATATTTATTTGGGTATTTATAATATCAATTATTTTAATTTTTCACGATTTTAGTAATTACTGCATCATCATTGTGTCATAAATAAAATAACTTCTTTAATGTCTAAAAATTATAAATAAAATATCATTATGTAGGAAATCTTTTTATCTTTCTAAGGAATATTTATAATCTAAAATCCAACATATATAACCCTATGTAACAATTGTTTTTCTAAAAGATATATGCTTGTGTCATTTTTGTATTCATTTTAACTTAATTAAAATAAAGTGTCATTATCACTTACAAGTGGATCAATGGGGTCCCAAAATCGACCCAATGATGCCCATGGTCGACCATGTATCAACCAATAGGGTTAAGACATGTTTTAGGGTAATTTAATATTATTATAATATTATTTTTTTTACCCTTATTTACCGGATTTACCCTTAACCATGGTAAATAAAATATTTACCGCAGTAATTATTCAAAATGTCTAAAAATAAAAGTTACCTATTTACACAATTTGAACATCCTGATTCCAAATATGGAATCCATTTTTCTAAATTTAAAACACAGAAGTGGCAGAAATTAATTTAAAATTAATTCCCGCTGTCAAAACAAAAAGCGTGTTTTTAAGAGATAATAACTATCAAAAGATTGACACTTGTTTATGTTCGGTTTAATTGTAAAATTGTGTCCAATGACCAACATCATATTAAGTGGTAAAAATATATTCTAAATATACTTTAAAACCATTCAATATTATAATTTAACCACATAATATATTACGATGAAAAAAGTTGTTTTTAATTAAAATATAGCGTGTTTTTACTATTCATTAAAATATGAAAGTTGTCAGAAAAATATCAAAACTTTATCTAATGTAAATTTTTACATCCTGATTCAAAAGAATAATATAATTTTATCAAATTGAACATATAAACATGTTAAAAACTATATTTAAAGTGGGTGCGCCATCAAAAGGCGGTAAAACTGCATTTTTTTGAAAAATACTTATTTTACCCGAAAAATTTATTTTGTTCTTATACCATGTTCTATAAATGTGTAAGATGAATAATAATGTTATAAAATTCAAAATTTAGTTAATACTATTCATAACGGCTAGTTCATGACAATATTATAATAATATAACATTGTTTATTAAAACCCGGTATTGCGTACAACACACGCTATCGAGGAAGGTCGTGATTGCGTGTAGTGCAAGCCAAGTCAGGGTTGCGTGTTGTGAAAGAATCCTTCATTGTTTCGTATAACAGAATCCAACCATATTTCATTTATATATTTAATATATATATATATATATATACTCAATGTTGCGTAGAATAACTATTATCAAAATTGTGTGTGACACGGTCCAAGAATAGTGTTGCGTATACCGCAAGCTAATACGGTGTTGCGTATAGCGCAGGGTAATCTTGGTGTAGAATACAACAAAATACATTAATGAAATTAAAATAATATTTTTCATAAAATCTCGGGGTGTTACAGACTACCCCAACTTCTTAGTTATAGAAATCACACATGAGCTCAAATGGTAAATCCCGCATAGGTGGTTTTATTACCAAGGGTGATGTGAGACTGATGTTTAATTTATTAAATTCTTCCTCGCATTATTTAACAAAAAGAAATTATTTTTCTTTTTATAAAAAATGGGAGAGGGGTGTGAAATATTACAAGATTCACAAATTAAATGATGGTGAACTCCAGCATGACATAAGAAGGACTGAACATCCCACACATTTTTGGTGAATGGTAGGGAAGAATTGAAATCCACTTTGGATTTTTCTTCTTGGATACCATCCCCATAAATGACTTTCCCCAGGACTATACCTTGTCACACCATGAAATGGAAGTTATCGTAAATTAATTTGAGATTCTTTTCATTATAATGAAGTATGAAAAAACCAAGAATACTCAATCATTCATCAAAAGTGGATCCGTAAATAGTGAAAAAAATCAACCAAAACTACCATGAAATTATCCAAGTAATCCAAAATAATTCCAACCACACATCGTTTGAAATTACCTGGATCATTAAAGAGACCTAATGGCATCATCCTATAGGGAAATGTGCCAAAGGGACAAGTGAATGTTATCTTTTCTTGATCCTTAGGTCAAATATGGACTTGAAAATATCTATAATATCCACCCATGATATAGTAGAGGGACTTCCCTACTAGAATCTATAGCATATGGTCATTGAATGGAAATGGGAAATGGTCCTTCCAAGTGAGTAGGTTTAGTCAGCGATATTCTATGCAGACTCACTAACTATCCGACACAAGATTTGGAACCAATTCATTCTTTTCATATTTAATTACTTTAAGACAAGTTTTATTAAGAAATAATTGAACTGGATTGAATGATTGCTTATAAAATATGGGGAAATGATTCCATCAACTAATAATTCTATTTCCTCTTTTGTAAAAATGTATATGAGTTTTGGGTTCAGTCGACATTGTTCCTACCTCACTATTTTAGCCTCGTCATTAATAATACATTATGTGTGAAAATTGACAGGATAATGCCAATAATGTCAACAAGTGTCCATCCCAAAGACTATTTATACTCCCTCAAAAGTTCATTAAATCACAATTCAATCTCTATAGGGAGTTAATTAGAATTGATGACAGGCATATTGTGTCCATTCTAAAGATAGAAATAGTTTAAATCATGAGGTAGTTATTTTACTTCCAATTCTGGTGGATTTTGGATCAATGGGAGTTATTCTGACTGTTGGAGGTAAATGATCTCATATAACTACTAAATGGAGTAATCCTTAAATGAAGTATGATATTTTAAAATATTATTAGTATCATCGATGGTCATAGAATCCTTAGTGTTTAGTAAATCATCAATTAACAATCATTCATGACATTTTTCTGAACTAAAACATCATTCAATTCCTGAATCGGTGCCTAACATTTCTATCAGGGATGAAAACTCAGTACGGGGATTAGGGTGGGGAAATGATGTTTTTTGGGGGAAGGGACTAAATAAATTAAATTAACACGGAGATAGTAATGTTCTTCTGAGGAAGCTTTATGGAATTTAAGATGTTGATGTGGACAATGTCACTAACAAACTCCACATATAATGTACCATTGTGGATATTAATTATTGTTTTGGTAGTTTTCAAGAAATTTATCTCCAACATAATTTGGGAATTTCCATTTATCCTATCATATTCCATTTTATGAACATAATATTAAAAAAGAAAAATTATGTTTTTTCTCACATAAGAACATCCTCTAACACACCATTGGGGTGTTTAGTACTCCAGTTTGATAGTTGAAAAATAATTCTAATGAGATTAACTTATTTGACCTCTAATAAAGGTTAAATCGAGTATGGAATCACATTTATATTGGTTTCTAATTCAATCATAGCTTTGGAAAATGAATACTCTCCTATACTGCATAGAAATGATAATGTCTCATGATCGTTACATTATGTTGGAAGTGATGGATATATCAATGCTGCAGCATTCCTCTCCAATATCACATTTTAATTACCTTGAAGTCTCCTTTAGTTTCTATGCAACCCCTTGAGAAAATGTTCATATCATGGAATATGCTTTACAATATCGATCAATGGGATGTTAATCATCACTTTTTTGAAGGATTCCAACATTTCATTATCTAGTTCAGTTTATTATTTTTTTCTTGTTTGGATGGACCTTTGAGGAAATGTAAGAAGAATGGTTGGTCTAGGTTTCTCATTGAATTAAACATTCGTTCTTTTGGAAGTGTTCTCTTAGGATAAGGGTTTTCCACATTATGACCATTTTCAATGGATGGGATGGTGGTTTCCATAGTATGGGATGACTCTAATAGAGGATTTATTTGGATTTTAAGATGTGTTCCACTCTGAAGGGTAATGTAACTAACATTTACCTTATCCCTTGGGTTGACTAGTGGTTGAGAGGGTAGTTTACCCGAACCTTGACTTTGCATTTCCCCCACTGAGTTGGTGAGTTGAAAAAATTGGGTTTTTAGTTATTGTATGGATACCTGAGTGGTTTGTTTTAATTTGAGGTTATTAGTATCCATTTTTTATCACCAATTCCTCTAGGATAGGATCAGGTAATGGTGGGGGTGGTTAGAAAGAACTTTACGGTGGATGGGTATTTCTAGGTGGTGGTGGTGGTGGACAACTACTCTACCCTAGTTGGTTACATTTTTTATGTGGTTAGATTGAATAAACCCAACCTGTAGGTTTGGTTGTATTTCCACCTATTGTTATATGGATACTAAGGTTCTTTCTTAATGGGTTGATCATAGGTGTGGTTTAGAAAAATTTCCTCTCAACTCTTATATGTGTCTCCCAATTGAGGTAATAGGTCTTAATAGTGGGACTAGAAGAATTGATACCAAAATGCATGGGAGAAAGACATTTGTATTTCCCTTGGGAAAGGGTGAGTTGTTGGAGAAGGGTACATACCTCTTAAAACTTGTGGTACACCTTCTTCTCAAATTCATTGCTTCATACCTCATGGACACCTCGAATGGGTACATTAGATCTCAGACCAAATTGTTGAGTATTCTACACCATGTTCTCTAATAGGGTTTTTTTCAGCAATTGGGGTCTTATCAACTAGCCCATCCCCCTCATCAGCATCAATCATATTTTGATTAATAGGAATTAAACCTTCATAAAAATACTAAATTAAAAGTTTACCACTTATTTGGTGGTGTGGGAAACATGAAAAAATACTTTTAAATCTTTCCCATTTTTCATGAAGTATTTCCCCATTATAATTCCTCATAAAAAAAGTTTAATTCCTTATTGACGTGTTTCTAGAGGCTGGGAAGTATTTTTTTTAAGAAGAAGTTGTTTCATGTCTGCATATCCTCTAATTTTAGAATTAAGAAATTAAATACAATATTTTGCAGTTTCTTATAATGAAAAAGTGAATTCCCTAATCATTACTTGTTCTTAATCCACATTTTAAGGTTTTACTGTTGATCACAAAGTGTGAAATTCTTTTAAATGATTATGTGATCTTCCCTATCCATTCCATGGAATCTTGGTAATAAGTGAATTAAAATGGATTTTTGTTCAATGTTTGGTGCTTTTACTTGTATTTGAATATAAGTGGGTTGGATATATACATCAGTTAAGTTAAGTTATTTTAATTATTGTCCATTTAAATCCATATTATGCAAGTTTAAGTCAATTCTAATGTGTGTTCTATAAGAATAATAAGGATCAAGAAGAGTTTAAATGTTTTGTGTGTCCTCCTTCAAAGGGTGCTCATGTGTGTCTCGGTGTCACTCATGTAGAATCCTCTCTTGTTTGAGTTCAAAAGTTGGTAAATAGCCTATAGTAGAACACATAATCCATAAAATATATATAATAAATAAATTAAAACACATAATTACAAGGTAAAGTTATACGATAAAACAAATAAATATTCACTAAATGTATAAAAACATTATAGAAAACACACACTAAAAACCAAATCACTCCCCAAAAATGGTGCCAAAATTTGAATTCATTATCATGAAACATCCAATTAATTATTATTTTAAGTTTTATTTATAGTATAAAGAATTCCTCAGATTGACACTCAAGGAGCATTGGATATTTAATGATTTTATTTTTAATAAAAATTACTAAAAGAGGGGGTGGTTTGGAAAACAGATTTAAGAAAATCACTTAATTTAATGAGTTTAATAGTTGGAAAACAAGTGGATTTTGAAATATATGAGAAAAATATTTCCTTATGATCTAACTACACACATTTCAAGTTCATATTTTTTAAATATTAATTATGATTTGATCCAAGTCTTTGGTTGAAAGTATTCAGAATCCCGATTAGTTTCAATGAATTTATATCAAAGAACATTGAGCCAAACCTTTACTGAAATGTCATATATCCATGGTAAATATTTCATTCATGGTATAATAAAATCCAAATAAAATTTAAATATCAAATAAGTGGGGAATAAAATTATTCTTCTGTTTTCCATTCGAAAAAAAACAAGTCATGCATTCAAGACTTCACACTATTCAGTAAAAAAGAAAGAGAATTAGATTCAATTCAACCAAAAAATAATTAAAACTTGGATAAATATAAAATAATTATAAATTAAATTTTTTAAAATAAATGAATAAATATATATATTTGTATTAAATTGTTGAAACTCCATTTACAAGATGTGTAACTCCCTCACAACAAAATTCGCACTGTTTATCTAAACATTTAGAGGTAGATGAAACTTGGGTGGATCTAATAATTCTTTGAATATCTACCTATGAGTATATTTAGCTCAAGAACCATCATTTGGATGATATGAATCCTATGGAACTCAAAAATTTCATCAATTTACTCTTTGTTTGAAGTTACAAATGGGTTTCCCAAGGTATCATTTTATAGGGAAAATGGAAGGTGGTTTTGAGCCCCTAGATTTTGAAAAAGAAATTGGACCATGGTTTTTAACTAACATCTAGTCTTATAAAAATTTTCTTAAAATTATAAAGGTATATACATATATCTTTATATATATCCACCTAAAAGTTTTCACCATTTAGAAAACTAAATCTTGAGATATTTACATAATACCTAACACCACTATTGATTTTGTGAATATTCAATTCCCTGAACAGATTGGTTTGGAAGGTCCTCTTAGTGGATGGATTGGGATTGGTTTCATTCATTATATTTGTAATCAACAATATTTCTTATCATACCATATAATTTCAGAACATTTTTATGCATGATATAGAAGCAGTGTGCATTTGAATCCACTGATGTGATTGAAATGATACACAGTTTCACCCATTTTCCTTACAATTCATCCTGGGCCCTCCAAATCACATCCACCTACAACGTTATTATCAAAAAAGTAAAATTTATCATTTTAAAAGTGATAAAAAGAAAATAAATTAATCAAAAATCATGTAAAATTTGTTATTAAATTTGGAATTTATGATACAAAATCAGTTGAACACAGTTGTAAAAGGGTGAAAATGAAATAGTGCATCACGGTGTGATCAGGTTAATTACTAGAAACTGAGGGTGCTAAATCCAAAATCCATTAGTATTTCTTCTCAAGAGGTTGAAAATGTATGTATAATACTGAATGGTGGATTAAAATTATATATCATGGACATGATGGTATCTATGTGTCCACATTGAACCATTTAGAATAGATACTTTCTGTTGACCTGAACTGGAAATGATTTTCCCTATAAAAGAGATGTTCACATTGAAATCCTATAAAACTATTGTAGACCATGATGATATAATATTATGATCAACTGGTGTTTCTTAATTTATGATTTAATAAAGTGGTTTTTGGTTTGACAATGGGTAGGTCAGAAGCTCTGGTGGGAAAAACGTTTCCACTGAATACCCTCAAAAGGGATGATGTGATATCAGAGATTGTCATCAAAATTCCCATGAATTGATGTTATTCTCCCATGAACAATAATCAAGGTAAAATATATATCAATTTTATATCTATAATGGATTGTAAAGAATATATGATATTTATTGGATAATGATGAAAAATAATTCATAGAAACTTTAACAAACTATGTACCACTCTGCAGACCTAGTGGCAGCTCCCAAACCATAAACCCAAGAAGTTATGGCTCATGAAGTAATGGAAAGTGATGTATTGACACATTAAGCACTATCCCAAAAAATTTATGGTCCACATACTGATCAATCCATTAATCATACACTCTCTATGTGGAAATTAAATCATTACCATTCAAGGGAATGAAAGTTCAATTCATGGAAATGTCATCCAAAAAGAAAGAACTACGTGGAAGTAGAAGTGATCAGAGAGTTTGTGGAGAATTAATTTCATCAAGAAATACATTAAAAGACAAATTATCCTAGACCCCTATTTATATGCACGTTTCGCTCTTATGGGTCTACTTGTGTACTACTAACTTGTTCAAAATAAGAATGTTGTCTACATCGGGATGGCCTCCTCTTCATCCCGATCGGACCCCATTCTAATGGGTGGAATTTTTTGGGTATGAAAAATTATTCATATAAGAAGAATATAATTCCAAAAAATAGGAAAAGTGGTAGAAATAATCATAGAAGAATATTAATGAAAAATGTTCAGAGGGGATTTAACTATAAAGGATGGATTAATCCCATGAGGTAAAAATCACTTTGTGGACCATTGCTCTGTATGGTGTTCATCCGCTTCGCAAAGCATCCCCGAAATGAAATCATTCACCAGATGAGGTGGTACCACTAGTTCCCTCATATGAAAAAAAAAGTCCATTTTTGGGGATAGGTGATGATTTAATCCCCTAAAAATCAATTACCCCACGAAAAAAACCATTCTCATCATGAGGGAGTACCACTGACACTCTCTGATGAACCAAAGTTGTTTGCGTGGTTTGGCGGTGATTTATGACCCTACAAATGACTACCCCCACAAATTATTTTTTTTGGGTTGGGGAATCCTCTTTATCTCCCTCAAAATAAATCTAGTATCCCATCACATGTGACCATCCATATCTATACTTGGTCCACCCATTCCTTTATAAAAGACCCCCAAGGGGAACCAATGTGGGGGATGAAAAGAATGAATGGAAAAGCAGAGATCACAGGAGGAAAGCCCAGATGAGAGCCAAAGCACAGATATTTCCATCCTCGATAGGTAAAAACCCACTACATAGAGTTAAGGGTGAAATAAAAGAATGGGTGTCCAACTACTAACTTGAAACCCTTTTTTGAAACCATCTAATCGGGAATAAACAGAGAGCCCCTTTTTAGACCAACATACTTCATTTCAAAATGATATGCGGGTGGGACCCTTCCCTCCAAGGAAAAGTGTTATGCCGGAGGAATGTGGACCTGTGTAGAAAAACACTATATTGGTGGAACCTATCACCACTTATCACCATTCTTCATGGATGATATCCTCACCCATGTTGAAAAATTCTACAAAGAGGGAATATCATCTCATATAAGAACCTGGTAAATAGATTGGGGCCTTCTAGGGTGATCTGTGTTCCATATCCCATCACTACCTTATTATCTCTCATCAGCCCTAATATTGGACTATTCGTGAGCCATTCCAATAGCATCAGTCCAAGGCCTCTTCCAAATAAATTTGAAATGTATGATCAGATCACTAGGAACACTAGTGTTTCATTTCAATCTGCATACCAATAGTAAGAAGAGTCATGTGTGTAATCTCTACATACAAGAGGACCCTCATAATATCCTAAGGTGTACATTCCCTTGGTAATGAGGGTTATGAACTTTGATGTGCATTTGTGAAACTCCCAGATCTAGGAAAGTAGGGAAAGGATCATGCTTTCCTTTACCATCTACAGGGAATGAGATCTACCCCCAAACGAATTTCAGGGAATCCCACCTAGAGTATTCCCCTACTCATTCCTATGCATGGTGGTGACATTGATTCTCTTAAACTCATCCTAGGTCATAGATGGATAGATCCCTTTATGGGACTCTCCTGATTTACCAATATAAAAGTGGATACATGCACACTCAAGTCCCTTTCCCTCTCCCCTTGGGCTTCAAATCTCATCCACCAAAGGAAGAATTTGATCACATGATCTTCTTATCTACTACTTCCTCATGGTTATCATACAATTCATTACTCAAATGGATTTAGAGGTCAGTGGAGATCATGAAATCTACATGGTCCCAATCCAAATGGGCCTTCTCTAAATATTTAATCCCCAACATCCATTCATATGGGCATCTTATACAGTATAATCCCCAATCATATCCCCTCAAATGGACCCCCTCTACTGATGTAAGCCTGAAATACCTCTCAAATGGACATCGTCCTTGAGTAATCCCCAACCACATGGTTTTATGGTCCTCCAATAAAGTTTAAACCCCAATATTCTGAACTATGTGGGATTTGATTTCAAACTGACTCAGATATGTAGGAATCCTCCTTGATGTCCAAACCCAGTAGCCAAAACCCCCATAACGTTCCCTAGGACATATTCCTAGTTTGGTCATATCCATATGGGAAACCACATCCCTTTTAGGATACCTTAGCATAAGTCTTGCACTATCCATGACCATGCACCTTTCGCCTTGGTACCCTTTCCACAAGACATTAAACTGCATGGTTTGGTCCTCATCAGATAACCTTACGAGGTGATGCATCATGTTAAGTGGAAACTAACATTGCGGGTTCTGATTCCACTCATGAGGATTCATATGAAGACCATATTATGGGTTCAATATTGACAAAAAAACAAATCCCATCTCCTTGGATGATAATAAAATCCAGAGTTCCCCACCACATGGCATAATACCAGTTTCATCCTAATAAATGACAAATAAATATCTAATTTGTCCATAAAAGGGTAAAATTGATGGAAAACATTAGAAATATATAGATATCCCTATAAATGGATAACCTCATATACAAACAGATAATTCATAACCCATTTATGTTCAAAATTGGTCTCCAACTCAGTGTAGTCTATGTATACATACATGGGAATGAACAATGGATTCACGGACATATCCTAAATCTATTAGAGAGTCCCAGATTAGTCAATAGTTCCCCCTAGAAGGGTGTTATGAGCCTTAATTTCCATCCTCTCAACCAATGTGAGCCATTAAGAATCATTGGCCAAGTTTCCCAATGAAAATATACCTTTGTAAAGTAGTTCCATGAGTTTTTGTGGATATGAGAGCCTTTTGGAGTTTTTGGTCCCACAAATAAAACTCATTGGGAATCATTCCATGATATTGTACTCGATGTCAGTGATTATACACAACTCAACCCCCATTCATTCCATCATCAAGTGGAAATGATCTTTCAATGAAAAAACACTCATTCCACTATATTTTTATGAGTATCAAGTCATAACATTCAAAATATCATTGAAAATATCTAACCCATATATATCTACTTCATGATTTGAGTATTGGAATTACTAAAAACCATTCTTGTCCATTGGTATCAAGAATATTTAATTCTAAATAACCAGATTACTATTGTAATAGTGAATTTTCCACATATCCAACATGGATATACTCATTTAAATGCAATAATTTGTCTAAAGGTGAGTACCCTCTAACCTTATATTCTCATAATAGTATTACGGTGGAACCCTCCATTCAAACGTAGTCAATGGAAATCCTTGGTATTTCAATTTAATAGTTTGTTCATAGTTTGATAATTTTAATTTTGATAGATGATTTACTAGATTGTCTATTACTCTATCATTATCCCCCTTAATTGTAATACCATAACATAACATTTACATCCCTCATTATCCCCTTATTCGTCGAATATATAGCCTCGTATTTTACTTAACCTCTCTATGGTAAGACACCATGACCATGAACTACATGCACATTTCCCTCTTTGAGTTCACTTATGAGGCAGTGGATTTTACCATTCATTTTAGGAATCTTATCCCTATTTTCCAAATAATAAACCTCACTTTTGTAAAAGATGAATGAACTTAAACATTAATGACGTTTGGTTAAATATGTATGAACTTAATCATTGGATCTCTTCTATTAATGTTGGGTAACCTTAAACTACAAAAATCCAATGATGGTTTCCTAAAGAAAGTGATATTACAATCATTTATATGGAATCCTATAAAGGGTTTCTTGAGAGAAGTTGAGTCTCTACTTTCTCAGCCTCCCCTTTTACAAAATAGAAAAAATTTAGTGTATAAGAAAAGGATGAGGCACAAAAATATTCAAGTTGAAAAACTATTAAGGTAATTTAGGAAAAAACAAAACCCTCACCCTCCGAGACATTCCATTATACAGATTAGAAAAAATTTAGGTAATGAATAAAAATTGAAAAAAAATTAGGGACCTACATTTGGCCTTTGAAAAAGGTATTCTATGCTCTCTAGGTATATGGTTATATGAAATAATTAAAGTATTTATCTTTTTATCATATATACCAGTCAAATTGTTTTTTGAAAAGAATAGAATGATATAATACTACTGTGAAAATATCCTTATCAAACATTAATTAATTAATTCTGAAACTGCCTTCATGATTTCAATTATACCAAGTCAATTACTATCACATATTTGAATATAATAACCATTGATTATGGTAATTTCACTTGAGAATGGATTTTCTACCATACCCATTCATGAATTTCACAATTCATCATGATTGATTCCGAAACAAAGTTTACATATCCTCTAGTATTGGAATATACACTAAAATGTGAGCGATCATTAAAGTGTTTTTTGAATATTTTTTTGAATATGTGATTGGAACTAAATCCAAAACTTCATTATTGGGAGGGTCCAACACAAATTGTTTTGGATTAATATAAGTATTACAATCATCTCATAGGGTAGGGATCCGTAATGGTGTTCCATAGATGTATTATTATAGATATTCATGACCCGAACTACCATAATAAAATTATAGAATCCTAATCCCATAACCACATATATAGATTAAAGAATTCAATCTGATGCCTAAAATGGTGTCTTCAGATTATTTATTAGTACATGTAACAAGAGAATCCTCCTTATAAGTCGTATAATATTTCTCAATGAAATCGCCATCCAAAAATGATTCCTCGTGAAATTATTTCTTATCTCTAAAAAGTGTCCCATGTGTTTGTGGAGAAAATACTTTATGTATTATAACATGATATTATTCATCCCACGTCTAATTTTATTTAAAGATGGACCAATTAGAACATTAATGAGTGGATGATTAATTTGGGAGTCTCTGTCCTTATGTATGAAAACATAAACCAAATCTGTCACATGATAATAGGCTATTACTCATTATATAACTCATAATGAGGAGATGATATAACCATTAATACACATTAAATAATTAAAATACATATGAGTCATATATCTCAAAATTAACAACACCATTGTCACAAACTATAAACTGTCCATCCTAAATTAATATTATATAATAATGATCACCTACTGTACCAATGGTGTTATTTATCACTATTCCAGTGGTAACTTCATAATGAGTGAATAAAAATTGAGAGAGATTTCCTACTATATTGTCTAAGTGTCAATAATCAATTTTTGTCTAATTCATTCCCATGAAATCTAATAGTATTGAACTAAATAAAAATGATGGCCTAATATGGTGAACCTAGTAATGGAACCACCAAGATGTAGCGGTATCCAACCATGAAAGAATTATATTGGGGTGTACATCCTATGGGGAGTTCTATATCCTTAAAAATGAATAAGAATATGTTAAATTCTCATCAAATATTGTTTAATGAGACTTAATTGTATCCAAAATTCTATGTATAAAATAATAATAAATGTAGTGGCCCTCACCTTGGCGAGAGCATCCATGGATAGTAATAATCACTTGTCGAGGAACATCATCAAAAGTTCATTTAGTTAAAGACTTGGATTTAAATAAAATTTTACACGATAACCCCAAAATGTATATTTTACATTCTCTAAAATAGATTGTATGTAATCTAATTACTTTTAGTATATTGGGTTTGAAAGGTCATCAACCTCTTCACATTTGGTTTTTGACCAATGACTCCATAAATGTTTTTTGATCTTCATGCCAAAATTAATATTGAAAATAAAATGATCATTTCTCTTCAACTGTCTTTTGAAGAGTTATAATATCCATATTTATAATGTGGATTTTTTCTAAACATTTACCCAGATGCTATCAATTGGGAGGAATTCATTATAAATTTAACCAAAGATGAGGATTGTCATGATCTTTTGTATATCCTACAGGCTAATCTAAAATTTCCCATCAAGTGGATGAAGGGATTTGTTTTATAAGGACATTAGATTGAGTAACTCTTGTATGAGATTATAGATATGTTAGACTAAGTATTATATGTTCTAGATGGCCTCATATATATTGAAAATAGCCAATTCAGCTTCAAACTTAACACAAATTTGTTTCCCCTTGTTCATCCATGTCCACTCCTTAGAGAAATTACCTCATGGGAAAAAATCTCATTAGATGATCCAACTCATCCCATAAATTTGTGAAAAGGATATATTAATGGATGATTAATCCAAAAAATAATAAATTGTGTATTTGAGGATGGTTTATCATGATAATTATAGAATTTGTAGAGTTGTATGCTTCCTCATCACAAATTTAATAAAAATATACACCCATTAATAGATATGATTTTTTCATATCATAAACCAATGATGAAAACCATTCATAATAAATATTCTTGTCAAAACCTATGATTTTTGCATTTTTAAAGACAAGTAGACAATGGAAATGAAACCTATATGACAACTAGTAACCGATCATGACTACTCTTAAAACAATTGTGAGAACTTGGTAATGTGGTGATATGAGGAATGAAGAGTTAATTCAGATGACATTAATTATTCTTTGGATATGGGATTCCACAATTTCATCAGAAATTGGGTATGAGAATCTGATCATCTGTTATAATAACTTAAAAAATATTAGATATATTAATACAAAACAGGATAGCGAAGAAAATTATTTGGAAATGTAGACATGAAACATAGATTGAAATAAATCATGTGCAAAATTCAAAATGTATAAAATTCTTCCTTGCTCACTTCAACCAAGTGTTTTTTCCCAACCTCCATGATTCTCAAACATGGAACACTATAGGAAAAAGAATTTAGCATGGTGTGCCACGATGTGTGCCCAAATATAGCACTCATACATTTGTGATGATGCCTTGGTGGATCAATGAAATGTATAATCGCTATAAGTAAGGTGCACACTAAGGTCACTAATGAGAGAATATAGAGATAAAATCTTCAGGCCCTAATGTTGACACAAATATTTGTGCATGTCTCACTTTTCCACCAAATACCCAAGCACCATGCCAAATGGCAGGTAAAAACATGAAGGAGAGCATACATGAAGTCATCGAGTTTGAAGAGACACATAGTGAGAACAACAATATAATAATATTTTTTAAGATTAAAGAAGGTTCCTTAGCCAAAAAATATGGCTATCCCAAAATCCAGTCGGGCCAACTAAACCAAATCTCATGTTGAACTAGGTCGGCAACACCCAAGGGATTTAGACCATGCCGACCA
This sequence comes from Viscum album, assembly GCA_963277665.1. NCBI lineage: Eukaryota > Viridiplantae > Streptophyta > Magnoliopsida > Santalales > Viscaceae > Viscum > Viscum album. Next base: position 476,570,249 of record OY728130.1, on the reverse strand, counting down.
GTGGACAATTGGGGAGCATAACTCCCACAGAGATCAGGTCAGGCATGAGATACGCATGATCGTAAGAAAGAACGTGCATTGGTGAGCCAAGGTCTACTGGGTGGTGGGTGATTCTTATGGTTGGGGTGTTGACCTCTTTACCAACATGAGAAAACAATCGCTACAGAATACTGTATATACCAAAGGAAACAAAAAATGAGGTTTCGATGTGGGATGCGTATTTTTTCCGCGGGATCAAATTAGGGTCGTCTGATCAAGCCTATGATGATATATGTCATCTGATCACATCTGCTGCTAATTCTAGTTTTCCTCTCCAATCTATGGATCCCAAGTTCAAATCCAACAGATCCCTCGTGTCATATGAGCCATTATCTTCAACCACTAGACACCTTGGTTCGGTGCACACCCGACTAGATTTTTTTGAATATTTTTTTTAATTTTATTTATTAAATTGGCTTAGGTTTAATTTTTTTTAAATGTTTACTGAAGGAGGAAGCTTCACTGCCGCCTTTAGGTTTCGAATGAAAGGTGTCACCCGTGATGCATCCTTTATGCTAAAAAAATAACTATTTTTCTATTTTTAAAATTATTATTTTTGTTTTGTTTTGTTTTGTTTATATATATATATATATATATAAACAAAAATATATTCAGCAGAATTTATCCGTTATTTAATATTCAGTATTACTTCCATTACAATAGTCCAGATTCTGAAAAGATCTCTCACCCATGGCTCTTTTTTCTAAAAGGGCTTTCTTGGGAAACTATTCTACATTTTTGATGTGGGATTCGGTTTCTCCCTTTCCTACATAGAACATTTTGTATTTGCAATGTGGGATTCATAACTATTTCAAGTACCTAGCATTGAAAGAATATAAAATATAAACTATAATACCCATATAAATGAAACTTGAAACATGGATAAAACATAAAAGAAATATTTGAAAAAAATTCATAAAAAATGTTGACGGAAAATAATCTATAATCTTTAAAAGCCACCTACATGAAATTTAAAAATGATTCATGTGTAGCAGTTTGGAATTAATTCCAGTGGACTATAATTGATGCCTATCAGTGCACTCCATGGGAAGCTACACCCACTAGTTGGGACACACCACCATCCCCATTGGCAGCCATTTCCTCATGAAGCCCTTAGGCGGAGAGCCTTGCTTCATCCAATGCTCACATGTGAGAGTTCCCAAGGATCAGATTCATTCTTACCTCTTTTTCCTCTGATACCAACTGTATACACTCCAAACCTTACTTAATTGGACATTACATTACTTTTGCGGAATACTTAATACATAACAAAAACCAACACTCAAGGAACATAATAGTTTAGTGTCTTTGGAAACTTGGAACTTAATCTTCTAATCATGGTGAAATATCTTCAACATCTCCCACAAGGATCTTCCCCTTTTTTAGCTAAAACCATTATTTATATCCTAGTGAAAAGAAATCATATAAATGGTGAGCTCAAATTCTCAGTAAGGTTAAGCATGGAAAAAATAAAACAAACCATATAAATTTAAACTTAAAAACATGAACATAATGTTTAAACATCAAAATCTTGATAAATGACATAAAAAATGGCAGTACGTAAGGTATAGATCAAAATGGAACATAAATCATCATAAAATAGAATGGGAATAAATCATTTAATTATGGAAAAACATTAATCACATGATATGATTTCCATAGTAGCCAATACATTTCTGCCAAGACCATCTTAGTGGACAAAGTCCCTTACTAAACCGAGTTCACTCCTCGTTCCAGTCCTGTATCACTGAACTAGATTAACTTGCCATTCCGACCATGTCTATCTCAAGAGATATAAATATTTACCCAATTAATTTGAGGGATATATAGGTCCCACCCATCTCATAATGAAATCATTCTTACTTGTGCCACAACATGAACATAAATCATTCATCATAACCCAAAGAATAAAAATGGGTTTCATAAACATCATCTCATCATAACATAATCCATATAAAAGAAATGGATATTATTTCATCATAAGAAAAATAAAACCATGAAAATAATATATAAATTATACTTGAAACATAAACATACTTAATAATGCCATCTTAGATGGAAAATAGTTTTGATAAAAAAAATTGAAATGAATTCTTGATGAAATAATCCTTTCTTCTTCAAAATCATTATCTTTTCTCAAAATGAAATGAAATTTTAAAAGAAAGGGATTTTTTTAAAAATAATCATGAAAACATATAGAATAATATTTATGAAAATTAGGCATTATGAAACTATAAAACTTTTTTCATGCTGTATAAGTTAAAAAAACATTCTCCTCGTACTTTTTCCGAACAAGTCAAAAAGTACCACGTATGGTAAACAAAAGAAATATTCCTTCAAAAATTAAAAGTAAAAAAGGGGAAAATGACTTTAAAAATACATGGAAGAATATTAAAAACATTATTAAAAACATTTTTTATGGACATGTATGAAAAATATAACCCCAGTAAATACTTACAAATAAACAATCTCGGATAAGAACGAGATTGGAATAGTTATCCCTTACCTTAGATCTGATATGCTTCGTACGTATCCGACCTCCTGCATAACGATTTATATAATGTCATTGACTAATTAGAGAATCATATTCATTGTTATGATATCATATATGGTTCACTTATGACTTTATATTACCAGTTCTTTTATAAATTGCATGTTAAAGCGGCGTTTTGGTTAAAATCGTTTTATTTATCGTACGTGTTTGGAATTGTTGTTCTTGATATTATTATTACTTATATCATTATTTATTTACATAGATAATTTAAATCATGATTTATATATCATATATATTCAGTATATATATATATATATATATATATAATAGATAGAAAAATGAAATGAAATACACCGTTCATGGAGACGGTAGGCCGTACCTACGCATAAACGCTATTTTCCTTTACTTATTGACTTGAATGGAAGAAAGTAGATGAGATATATATATACATAAATACATTAGATTTATCATGTCATATATTTCATTATTATTAATTATATATTCTTTATAATCATTCTCAAATTGTTAACATGGAGAATGAATCTCATCGCGTCGTGGAGACGGTAATCCGTACTTACGCACGAGAGATGATATCATTCCCATAATTATTGAATTGAATTAGAGTGGATGATATAATATCTAACAATCAGTATGATATTATAATTACTATATATAGTTATTATTTACACCATTATACCCATCCAAGTAAGGTGGTGGTGGAAAAATAGATTACACCACGGTGTGGAAACGGTATTCCGTACGTACGCCCACACGGTGATTTCATTTTCTGTTGGATGGATAGAAGGTGAAATAGGGTTGTTTCATATTTATAATAAAATTTCATTATATGAGTGATACTGATGTTATTAATTTATGATGAAAAAAATAATGAAGCAGAAGTAGAAGAAGAAATAAATTGGAAAGAATCGGTAATTGATATTACCTCTTCTTTGACGCACCTCTTTTAAGCATCCTCTTAAGTCACTAGAGTTGGTCTTTTGAGGAGACCAGAACCTCTATATTGTTTATAGGGAGGTTTATAAGGGAAATGGGCAGGGGATGGCCGAGCTTGAAGGCTCAAAATTGTTTAAAGAGAAGATGGAGGAGGTTCCGTTTAATAAGGGAGGAGAGGGGCACCTTAGAAAAAACTTAAAATATTATTTTATAATAAAGTCATATTCGGTTTATAATAGCTCCAAAATGATTTATTTAGAATATAAAGTGGGTATGGTTCTAAATCCTCTCATCCAATAGGTTTGAGACAACTTTAGGTTACTATTTTAACCTTATCATTTAGATTTAACTGTAAGTTAAATAATTTAACTTTTACCGTGTCTTCTTGTTTTCTTACACTATATGGTTAATAAACTTACTATAACAAGCCAAAATAACCCCAAGTGGTTAATTATTAATATATATAACCTTATCTAAGTCATTTTGTCAAACCTTAGATTTTTAGGTATATAATAGAAATTAATAATATAATATTTGTTTTAAAAACTATTTTATTTCAATTTTGACACTATTTGGTTTTTGAATTTTGTGAAAATTATAACAGCATGATTTGTTCCAAAACGGTTACTTAAATCAATATTAACATGTCATATTAAACTAAAAAAGTATTGGAATTTATAAAATGTATCAAATTACATTTATTTGGGTATTTATAACATCAATTATGTTAATATTTCATTAATGAGGTTATTACTCCATCATCATTGTGTCATAAATAAATTAAATTATTTAATTTCTTAAAATTATAACTAAAATACCATTATGTAGGAAATATTTTTATATTTATAATGAATATTTATAGTCGAATTTATCTTATGTATAACCCTATATTAAAAATGTTTTTTGTTATTAAACATTGATTTTTACTCTTTTATCTCTTCTTTGAATTAAATAATAATAAATTCCCTAAACTAATCCACGTGGACCTAAATGATAATATTATATTACTAAGGTTTTTTTGGTCGAATTGTATTTATCCAATAGAATTAGTACCTCTGTTAGGGTAATAATAATATCATTTTTACCCTTAATTACCCTATTTACTTTTAACCATGGTAAATAAAAGTAAAAAGTTACTATTCACCAAAAATTATTTCTATTTTATTGAACCACATATTACTCCTTGATATTAACTATGCCTCTCATATTTTTGAAATTCCACTCACAGAAGCGGTAAAATTATGTTTTATGTAAATTTTCAAATTCTCCTATGAGGTGGGTAAAAGACGGTGAAAAGTTCAATAAAATTTTTATATATCTAAAATTATTATAAAATGACTCCAATGAATTAAATTGAACTTATATAGGTATTATGTATCAATTTTTACCTAAAATAAATTTATATAAAATAAATAATTATTTAAATAAAATGTCGGTTTTTTAAATAGTAACCTAGTGTTTTCACTAGTCATCAAAAATTGAAAATTTTCAGAAAAATACGAAAAATTCCTCATAGGATAATTTTGATATTCTGAATCCCAAAATGAATTCCATTTTGAAAGATAAAATTTATAAAATTTCAAAAAGTGTGTATTACTATTCATAACAGCTAGTTCATAATAATATTATAATAATATCTCATTTGCTGAAACTCGGTATTGCATACTACACATACTATAGAGGAAGGACTTGATTGCGTGTAATGCAAGACAAGTCAGGGCTGTGTGTAGTGAAATCTCCGTTTGGTGTTGCGTATAACATAATTAAAACTTATTTCATTTATACATTAAAAAAATCTATACATAATGTTGCGTAGAATAATTTCAACAAAACTAACTTGAAATTGTGTGTAACATGTGCCAAGTATAGTGTTGCACATACTGCAAGATAATACAGTGTTGCGTATAGTACAAGCTAATTTTGGTGTAGCATACAACACAAGAAATCAATGAAATTAATAAGAATAATTCTCACAAAATCTCGGGTTGTTACATTCTACCCCCCTTAAAATGAATTTCACCCTCAAAATTCATCGGGGTTATAAATGGTTTACTACTTGAAATATTCTTTCATAGAATCCAAAATCGTAAAAATGAATACAAAAACATAATTATTAAATGTGAAGTATGAAACATAACGGTTACCCAAATTTACTCATCACTGGGTTTCCACATAGGAGAACATAGGTTAAAATATGGATATGGAAGAGAAATCAAACCATCATGTTCTGATGGAGAGTGGTAGAGAACATAGCTATGAAAAAGACAACAATCACAAAGCCATAAATTTGCGATGATCTAAGGTACCAACTGATTCACCATATATAAGGACACTAGGACAACATTTTTTGTTTTCAATATCATTTCCCTAAAGTTGAAGAACTGTTGAATTAAAAAGAAATACGTACTTGATTTTGGTACAATCTTACTGTTTTTTATGTCTTGAACAATTTCCACATTATCTCTTAAAGAAATGAAGTTGAATTTGTCTTCTGTGAAGTGTTAGCAGATCATGCAATAGAATGATAGGTCATTCCATATTTCTCAAACAAAAGGATAGGAAATGTTATTAAATATACATAAGTCCATCTATAGTGAGATTAATCGTATATGGTTCCTAAAATGGACTTATACTTCATTTATCATATTTCTTAAGAAAATAAAACTAATTTCTTCATACCAGGGACTTCCTGTATGCCAGTGGTAGGCGATATAGGCCGGTCTCACTTCGGTTGTGGGTTAGATTCCCACAACCTTGTCTGACGCGACGAGTTGTCGTCCATCTTGAAGGTTTCCCTTTTTCTAAAACTACACGATTATAACATTCCAGAAATAATATCGAAAAAATACTAGCCTTAAACAATACTATCTGATGTCCAACATAATCCATTATAATATTTTGGCTTATCCAAAATACATCTGTCCAATCTCATACTATAAAGAAAATGATAACTTGAAAGGTCACATAAAAAGAACGTGAATACCACCATTTATACGCCATATATCATACGATATATCTTATTGGTCACAATCCAAACATGTGAATACCTTAATCTTGTATTCTCTTGAAAAATGAATACCCATTGAATCTTAGTGAAAACATGAATGCTGTTAAAATTTAACCCTTTCCACATACCAAAATCCCAATGTTTCTATATACTCAAACCATGATATCACTTTGTCCTTATATCAGTCATTAGCTCATTAATACTATAAAACATTTCATTATCTCCTTATCCCTTCTTTATGCCCATATAAGGTGCTTTCCAAAAATATCTGAAGATCCTTTCATGGTTACCGATACCAGTTAACATATACTTTCAAAAAAATAAGGAAAAAAAGTGTAACAATCCTTAGATGTGTCTTTATTCCATAGTACCATGAGATTACTTATACAACATTACTCTTGATAAACATGTAATCATTCCACCACCTTCTTAAACCATTGACATATCTTGATAATTATTATATCTCACATATCAGTTTTAGTCTCTTCATCATCATAAACATAAATACTACCCATACAAACATGCTGATTCTCTTCATGAGACTTTCCCTTAGGGAATTGGTTTGTATAATGCTCGTACATTCCACTTTTAAAACATTTAACCATTGTTGATGTCTTTGTAATACCATTATACTTGTCCATGGTGTTAACTGAACCTTTTCCTTTACAATTACTAGCTTTGTGGCCTTCTTTTCCACACCCAAAGAATCTTCAAGTTCCTTTAAATAATTCTCCCCGATGCCTCTTCCCACATGATTTACACAAGGGAAATTGAACATTCTTTCCTCTATGATCATCATGAAACTCCATATTTCTCTTATTATATGAGTCGGGAAACTTACCAAAGTTGAGATTATTGATCATATTATGAGATTACTAATTAGGCATAACAATGATACGTGGACCTCTAGATCTAATTTCATTTGGTTTCTCATGAAGAATATCATTCCATTTTCCATCATATCCTCCATTATCGTGAATCTTCCTATTTCCAGCCGTTTTCTAAAACCCAAAAAAATATTGTGAGTGGAAAAAATCATAATCAAGGGGGATTACCTTCAATATATAACATCATAGTTTTAATTCTAATATCATTACCATAATTCTAGGAATATAACATATACTTATAATTAACCTTAGAGACATCCCTAGACATACCTTAGAAATATCTCTAGGGATCTCACTAATTTGTTCCCACCCTAGTTTCCAAAGGTTGACTAAACCTTTCCTCTAATACCTACTATAGCCGTCTGGAATTTCTTCCAGTGGAAAATAATTGATACCTATCATGGCACTCCATGGGTGGCTACACCCCCTGGGCGGGACACACCACCATCCCCAGTGGCAGCCATTTCCTCATGAATCCCTTGGGCAGAGAGCCATGCTTAATCCAATGATCACATGTGAGAGTTCCCAAGGATCAGATTCATTACTTTTTAGGAATTATTAATACATAACAAAAACCATCACTCGAGGACCGTAATAGTATAGTGTCTTTGGAAACTCAGAACATAATTGTCTAATCATGGTGACAGATCTTCAACATCTCCCATAAAGATCTTCCCCTTTTGTTTTCTTACCTAAAACCTTTCTTTATATCCTGGTGAAAAGAAAACATATAAATGGTGAGCTCAAATTCTCAGTAAGGGTAAGGATGGAGAAAATAAAACAAACCATATACATTTGAACTTAAAAACATGAACATAATGTTTAAACATCAAAATCTCAAGAAATGACATAAAACGTGGCTATACGTAATGTATAGATCATAATGGAACATCAATCATCATAAAATAGCATAGGAATAAATCATGTACTTGTGGAAAACCATTAATCACATGATATGATTTCCATAGTAGCCAAGGCATTGCTGCAAAGACCATCTTAGTGGACAAAGTCCCTTACTGAACCAAGTTCACTCCTCGTTCAAGTCCTGTATCAATGAACTAGATTAACTTGTCCTTCCATCCATGTCTATATCATGAGATATAAATCTTTACCCAATGCATTGGAGGGAGAAATAGGTCCCACCCATCTCATAGTGAAATAATTCTTACTTGTGCCACAACATAAACATAAATCGTTCATCATAACCCAAAGAATGAAAATGGGTTTCAGAAACATCATCCCATCATAACATAATCCATATAAAAGAAATGGATATCATTTGATCATAATAAAAATAAAACCATGTAAATAATAGATACATTATTCTTGAAACATAAACATACTTAATAATGTCATCTTAGATGGAAAATAGTTTTGATAAAACACATGAAATGAATTCTTTAAGAAAATATCCTTTCTTCTTCAAAATAATTTTTATTTCTCAAAATTCAATGAAATTTTAAAGGAAAAGGATTTTCTTGAAAATAATAATGAAAACTTATAAAAAAAGCTTCATGAAAATTAGTCTTTATGAAACTGTAAAAATCTGGTCATGCCATATAAGTTTAAAAAACATTCTCCTCGTACTTTTGCTGGAAAAGTCAAAAAGTACCATGTATGGTAAAAAGAAGAAAGATTCCTTCACAAAGGAAAATTAAAAAAGTAGTAAAATTGACATTAAACAAACATTAAAGAATATTAAACACTTTATGAAAAACATTTTTTAAGGACATGGATGAAAAATATAACCCCAGTAACTACATACGATTAAACAATCTCGGATAAGAACGAGATTGGAATAGTTATCCCTTACCTTAGGTCCGATATGCTTTGTACGTATCCGAAACTCCTATATAATGATTTAAATAATGTCATTGACTTATTACAGAATCATATTTTTTGTTATGATATCATATATGGTTTACTTATGACAATATATTTCCTGTTCTTTGGAAAATTCCATGTTAAAGCAACATTTTGGGTAAAATCATTTTATTTATCGTACGTGTTTGGAATTGTTGTTATTGATATTATTATTACATATATCATGATTTAATTACTTAGAGTGTGTAAATCATGATTTATATATCATATATATTCATTAAATATATATATAATAGATAGAAAAATGAAATGAAATACACCGTTCATGGAGACGGTAGGTCGTACGTACGCATGAATGCTATTTTACTTTCCTTATTGACTTGAATGGAATAAAGTATATGAAATATATATATATACATAAATACAGTAGCTTTATCATGTCATATATTTCATTATTATTCATTATATATACTTTATAATCATTCTTGAATTGTTAACATGGAGAATGAATCTCATCGCGTCGTGGAGACGGTAATCCGTACGTACGCACAAGCGATGATATCATTACGATAATTATTGAATTGAATTGGAGTTGATGATATAATATATCAGAATCAGTATGATATTATAATAACTATTTATAGTAATTCTTTACACAATTATTCCCATCAGAGTAAGGTGGTGGTGGACAAACAGATTACACCATGGCGTGGAGATGGTATTCCGTACGTGCGCACACGTGGTGATTTCGTTTTCCATGGGATGGATAGAAGATGAAATAGGGTTATTTCATATTTATAATAACATATCCGTATATGAGTGATACTAATGTTATTAATTTATGATGAAACGAATTTTGAAGAAGAAGTAGAAGAAGTAATAATTTGGAAAGAATGGGTAAAGGATATTACCTCTTCTTTGACGCACCTCTTTTAAACTTCCTCATAAGGCACTTGAGTTGGACTTTTGATGAGACCATAACCTCTATAATGTTTATAGGGAAGTTGAGAAGGTAATTTTTCAGGGTTTGGCTAAGCTTGAAGGCTCAAAATTGTGTAAAGAGAAGAGGGAGGAGGTTCCCTTTTATAAGGGAGGAGAGGGGCACCTTAGGAAATACTTAAAATATTATTTTATAATAAAGTCATATTCGGTTTATAATACCTCAAAATTGATTTATTTCTAAGATAAAGTGGCTATGGGTCTAAATCCTCTCAACCAATAGGTTTAATACAAGTTTAAGTTACTATTTTAACCTTATCATTTAGATTTAACTCTAAGTTAAATAATTTTACTTTTATAGCGTCTTCTTGCTTTCTTACACTATATGGATAATAAACTTACTATAAAAAACCCAAAGAACCCCAACTGGTTCATTATTAATATATATAACCTTATCTAAGTCATTTTGAATAAAATTATATTTTTAGAAAGAGAATAGAAATTAATAATATAGTATTTTTTTAAAAAACTAATTTATGTCAAATTTGACACAATTTAGTAATTGATTTTTTTGAAAATCATAAAAGCATTATTTGTTTGAAAAAAGTTAATTAAATCAATAATAACATGTCATATTAACCTAAAGAAGTATTGTAATTTATAAAAAGTCTCAAATTACATTTATTTGGGTATTTATAACATCAATTATGTTAATATTTCATTAATATGATAATTACTTCATCATCATTGTGTCATAAATAAATTAAATTATTTAATGTCTAAAAATTATAAATAAAATACCACTAGGTATTAAATCTTTTAATATTTATAATGAATATTTATAGTCTAATTTATCTTATGTATAACCCTATATTAATTTTTTTTAGTAATTAAACATTGATTTTAACTCTTTTACTCTTCTTTGAATTAAATAATAATAAATGTCATAATCTAATCCAAGTGGACCTAAATGACAATATTATATTCCTGAGGCTATTTCTGGTCAAATTATATTAATCCAATAGAATTATGACATGTTTTAGGGTAACAATAATATCATTTTTACCCTTAATTACCCTATTTACTTTTAACTATGGTAAATAAAAGTAAAAAGTTACTATTCACAAAAAATTCTTTTTGTCTTATTGAACCAAATTTTACTCCTTGATATTAACCGAGTCTCTCGGATTTTTGAAATTCCACTCACAGAAGTGTTAAAATTATGCTTTAAGTAAATTTTCAAATTCTACTAGGAGGTGGATAAAATACAGTGAAAAGTTCAATAAAACTTTTATATATCTAAAATTATTATAAAATGACTCCAATGAATTACATTGATCTTATATAGGTATTATTTATCGATTTTTACCTAAAATAAATTTATATAAAATAAATAATTATTTAAATAAAAAGTCTGGTTTTAAATAGTAACCCAGTTTTTTCACTATTCATCAAAAATTGAAAATTTTCAAGAAAATTTCAAAAATTCACCCTAAGATAATTTCGATATTCTGAATCCAGAAATGAAGTCCATTTTGAAAGATAAAATTTATAAAATTTTAAAAAGTGGGTATTACTATTCAAAACAGCTAGTTCATAATAATATTATAATAATATATCGTTTAGTGAAACTCAGTATTGCGTACTACACACGCTATCGAGGAAGGTCGTGATTGCGTGTGATGCAAGCCAAGTCAGGGCTGTGTGTAGTGAAAGCTCTGTTTGGTACTGCGTATAACATAATCAAAACTTATTTCATTTATACATTAAACAAAATTAATACATAATGTTGCGTAGAATAATTTCCACAAAACAAACTTGAAATTGTGTGTAACATGAGCCAAGAATAGTGTTGCATATACTGAAAGCTAATACAGTGTTGCGTATAGTACAAGCTAATTTTGGTGTAGCGCACAACACAAGACATCAAAGAAATTAAAAAGAATAATTCTCATAAAATCGTGGGTTGTTACATCAAGTATGTTACATTAAAAGCCAATAAAATATAACCTATAATACAAATATAAATGAAACTTAGAACATGGATTAAACATATAATAAGTAGTCGAAAATAAAATAATTTTTTAAAAATTGATGATGAATAATAATTTAAAAGTTTTTAAAGCAACATACTTGAAACATAAAAAGTTTTCAAGTATGTGAATTCGAAATCAAACAAAATATAAACTATAAGACCAATATAAATAGAACATAAAACATGGATTAAACATATAAGAAATAGTTGAAAATAAAAATAATTTCGTAAATAATGTTGATGAAAAAAGATTATAAGCTTTCAAAGCCACCTACTTGAAACTTATAAATGTTTTATATTTGTGACTTTGAAAGTCCCTAAAATACAAACTATAAGACCAATATAAATGAAACATAAAACATAGATTGAATATATAATAAATAGTCGAAAATAAAATTAATATCATAAAAAATGTTGATGAAAAATAATTTATAAGCTTTCAAAGCCACCTACTTGAAACATAAAAATGTTTCAAGTCTGTGACTTTGAAAGCCTCTAAAATATAAACTGTAATACCAATATAAATGAAACATAAAACATGGACTAAACATATAAGAAATAGTCAAAAATAAAAATAATTTCGTCAAAAATGTTGATGAAAATAATTTATAAGCTTTCACAGCCACCTACATGAAACTTAAAAATGTTTCAAGTATGTGAATTTGAAAGCCTCTAAAATATAAACTATATGACCAATATAAATGAAACTTAAAATTTGGATTAAAAATATAATAAATACTCCAAAATATAAATTATTTCATAAAAAATGTTAATTAAAAATCGTTTATAATCTTAGAAAGCCACCTACTAGAAACATAAAAATGTTTCAAGTATGTGACTTTGATAACCTATAAAATATAAACAATAAGACCAATATAAAAGATACTTAAAACACATATTAAACATATAAGAAATAGTAGAAAATTAATTAGTAAATTAGTAATATAGTTATTTATTATATAATTATTAATTATATAATTATTAATTATATAATAATTAATTAGTTAATAGGTAATATAATTATTAATTTTTAATTATATAATTATATAATTAACTAGTTAATTAGTAATATCATTATTAATTATATAATAATTAATTAGTAATGCAATTAATTATTAAAATAATTGTTAATTATATATTAATTAATTAGTGAATTAGTAATATAACTATTAATTACATAATAATCAATTACTTAATTAGTAATATAATTATATATTATATAATAATCTATTAGTAAATTAGTAATATAATTATTAATTACAAAATATATAATCAGTTAATAAGTAATATAATTATTCATTATAATTATTCATCATACCTATTAATTATTATTAATAAATAATTAATTAGTTAATAATTAATTAGTTGATTGGTAATATAATTATTAATTAAATAATAATTAATTTTTTAATTATTAATATATTTTTTTACAACAATTAATTAGTTAATCAGTAATATAATTATTAATTATATAATAATTAATTACTTAATAAGTAAATTAGTCATATATTTATTAATTAGTTAATAATTAATTAATTAATTAGTATTATAATTATTAATTATTTTATAAGTAATTATTTAATGAGTAATATAATAATTAATTAAAAATTAATTAGTTACTTAGTAATATAAATATTTATTATATAACAATTAATTAGTTATTTAGTAATATTATTATTAATTATATAATAATTAATTAGTCAATCATTAATATAATTATTAATTATATAATTGTTAATTAGTTAATTAGTAATAAAGGTATTAATTATATTTATTCATTAGAATTATTAATTATTAATTATTTCTAATTAACTAATTATTTATTATATAATTTATAATTGAATTACTAATTAACTATGTAATTATAATTAATAATTATATTACTAATTAACTAATTAATGATTATATAATTAATAATTTTAAATTATTAACTATACTGTATAATTTTTTTACTAAATAATTATTAATTACGAATTATTAATTATTACTTACATTACTATATAACTATTTAATTATTATACAATTATTAATTTTTAAATATAATTAATAATTATATTACTAATTAACAAATTAATTATTAATTATTAGTTATGAAATATTAATTATATAACAATTAGTTATTTAATTTGTAACATAATTAATTACCCTATAATTAATAATTATATTACTGATTAATTATTATATATTTAATAATGATATTAATAATTAACTAATTAATTATAAAATTAATAATTAATAAGTATATTACTTATTAACTAATTAAATACTATATAATTAATATTTATATTACTAATTAACTGATTAATTTTTTGATTATTTCTTATATTTTTAATCTGTGTTTTAAGTTCTATTTATATTTGTCTTACAGTTTATATTTTATAGGCTTTCAAATTCACATACTTAAAACAATTTTAAGTTTAATGTCGGTGGCTTTGACAGCTTATCAATTATTTTTTATTAACATTTTTGGCTAAATTCCTTTTATTTTCATCTATTTCTAATCTATTTAATCCATGTTTTATGTTTCATTTATCTTGGTCTTATAGTTTATATTCATAGGTTTTCAATGTCATATGCTTGAAAAGAAATTATGTTTCAAGTAGGGGGCTTTGAAAACATATAAATAACTTTTCATCAAAAAAAAAAATCAATCTTTTTAAATTTTCAACTATTTCTTAAGTTTTGAATCCATGTTTTAAGTTTCATTTATATTGGTCTTATAGTTTATATTTTAAAGGAATTTAAAGTCACATACCTGAAACAGTTTTATGTTTCAATTATCTGGATTTTAAAGATTATAAATTATTTTAATCAATATGTTTTATGATTTTTTATTTTCCACAATTTCTAATATGTTTTCTCCATGATTCAACTTTCATTTATATTGCACTTTTAGTATATATTTTATAGTCTTTCAAATCCATGTACATGAAATAGTTCTGAATATCACATTGGAAATGCAGAAGGTTCTACGCAGGAAAGAGAGAATCAGAACCCCAAATTGAAAATGTAGAATGATTTCCAAGGCAAGTCCTCCTATAAAAGAGAGTCATGGATGAGAGTTTCTATTAGAATCTATACTTCTGTAATGGAATTACATCTAGATATTAAATATTAGATATATTTTGCTGAAATTGTTTGTTTTATTTATATATATATAAACAAAACAAAACAAAAATAAAAATAATTTTTAAAAAAAATATTAAAACATTAAAAAAGTTTGTATAAAGGCATCATCGTGGGTGCCGCCTTTTGATTTAACCTGAAAGGCGGCTACGCCGCTCCTGCCTCTAGAACAAATTTTCAAAAAAAATTAAACCCAAAACAATTAATTTTTTGGAAAAAACATATTTAATAAAAGATCCACAGCCAGTACTTGCCCCATATCCTTGACACCACTCTGGCACATGTGTCAAGAGTTTGAAGCACTCAGAAAGGGAATTTGGAAACCCCACTGATCTCTCACAAGTCTCCTCAACAGCATCTGAAGATGTGGCCTGATCATGCTAGGATGATGTGACCGAATAGGGACAACCAGAACAAAGCCACCCAAAACCCCAGTGGCTTCCGCATGACCCCCCAACAACATGCAAGGCTGTCGTTTGATCCTTCCTTGATCACGTGACTGAAGGGAGGATTACCAGGGGATGTCATCGTGAGCCCTATTAGACTTCCGTGAGTGCCTTCATATGAATTTTAAGCTATCACATGATCACTCTTGATCATTCGACCGAGATGAAGACAAGTAATGGGTTGTCGCAAGTCATTTTGCGACCAAATACCCTTCTCATCTCCATGCGTTTTCTCATCTGATTTATTTCAGATTTTCCCAAATCACGTGATGACATCGCAAGGGGCGTACATGTGACGCCATGCAGACACACCCATCACCCCATGAAAAGCGGCACTCTCCTTGGCCTAACGTGGCCTATAGAAACCCCTCCACATTCCAAAAAATATATGCAAGGGAGAGGGGGAAGTGTTATATATTTTTTATATTTTATTCAAAATATGTTATTGTTATAATTTTTATCCATAATATTTATTAAAATAAATATAGTGTTTTTTCAAATTTGAATTGTTGTGTCTCTCACCAAGAGTTGTGTCATTTTTGTTGAACCAATGTGTCCATTGATCGAAATGGTGAGATCGAAGTGGTGTGTCCCTCAGCAAGAGTTTTCTTGTTTCGGTCAAACCAATGTGTTCTTTGACTGAACCGATGCAATTCACACTATTTCTAATCTATAAATAATTGATGATGAGATCACTTATAATTAATTAATTTCAATCCTAGAAATTATCTAGAGTTCTCCCAACATCATTACAGAAGGACAATCAGAAATTGGTGTTCGATTTTCCCCAAACCATAGAGAAATCCTTGAGGGGTACTTCCACCGAGAACCCTACACCATCGATGTGGGGGTGGATCAAACCCTTTCGGACATTGAATTCAATTCACACATCATGGTTCTATCAGTATTTTTTCTGCTTACTTATTTCTTCTTAAAATCAAAAGGGTTTGAAGAGGAAGAACCTCAAAGATGGATTCCGAATCTCTCAAAGTCATTATCCAAGATATGGTAAAACTTGACCGTTTTGATGGAAAAAGTTTTCCCGGTGGCAAGACAAGATGAAATTTTTCTGAAAGTGTTGAATATTTCATAAATTCTTAAACTTAATATTCCTCCCATACACGATGAGCCCACTTCAAATGTCTATGGTCCACCTGTTGACATGACTCAAGTCTATAATATTCGAGAAATGAGGAATAAATGTGAAGATGATAAAGTCTTATGTCGAGGACACATTCTCAAAACTAAGTCAAATCATCTTTACAGCTACTTCTTCCAAATGAAGACCGCTCGAGAGATTTGGTATGCACTCGAATTCATGTATAAAGTGGATAAAAAAGGTACTAATAAATTTCTTATTTCAAAGTATCTAAATTATAAGATGGTTAAAAACAAGTCTGTGTTGGAGCAAATTCACGATCTTCAAGTTATAGAAAAAAAACTCCATTCCCTTAAGATCAATATACCAGAAATTTTTTAAGTGGGTGAAATTATTTTTAAATTGCCTGTTATGTGGAATGATTTCAGTAAGTCACTTATTAGGAAAAGTGATGATATTTCCTTGAAGCAATGGAAAAAACATCTTCGTATTGAAGAAGAATCCATGTTGAGAGATGTGGGAATGACTTCACAATATGATACCAAGGTTAATATTATTGAGGGAAAGAAACAAAAAAATTATTCCTTACATGTCAACCAGAAGTGTCAACAGTTTAAGAAGAAATTAAATCCTTCCAAGAATAAAGTGTATTGCATCATTTGTGGAAAACAAGGGCATTTTGCAAGGGAATTTCTCTATCGAAAGAAATTTGACAAACCCACTGCATATATTCTAACTGAATAAAATCTAGACTCTATGATATCTGAAGTCAACATGACATTGATGATGATGGGATGGTGTCTTTATTCTGGAGCAATGGTGCATGTGTTCAAGAATCATTCAATGTTCAGAATATTGGACGAGTGTACTTTCACGAAGGAAGTACATCATGTAAACAATTCACGCATAAAGGTTAATGGATAGGGAAGCGTGGAGATTGAATTTACTTCTGGGAAGAAGTTGACTCTTCTCAATGTGTTGTATGTTCTCGAAATTCGAAAGAACTTAGTTTTATTTGACCTTTTGTGTAAAAATGGATTTTGGGTTTCATTTGAATCCGACAAGGCTATCTTGTCGAAGGGAGGAATTTTTGTGGGAAAATGGTATTCCAATGATTGGATGTATCAACTGTCTATTAATAATATGATTTAACCTTCTACTTATTTGATGGAATCTTCTAACTTGTGGTATGATCGTTTGGAACATGTTAATTTTAATTCATTAAATGTAATGAAAAAGTTAAACTTGATTAATTTTGAAAATGATTTTATTAAATTTGAAACAAGTGTAGAATATAAAATAGGTAAGAATCCATTTCATAGTGTTGAAAGAAATTTTGATATATTAGATTTACTGCATTCTGATATTTGTAAAGTAAATGGTTTTCTAACTCATGGAGGGAAACGATATTTTATTACTTTTGTTGATGAATGCAGTAGATATTTACATATATATCTTCTTAAAACAAAGGATGAAGCCTTTAATGTGTTTAAGAAGTATAAATAAGAGTTTTAAAAACAATTAGACAAAAAGATTAAAATATTATGCTCAGATAGAGGTGGTGAATATTTTATGAATGAGTTTAATGAATACTGTGAAGAAAATCGTATAATTCACTAAAGAACTTATCCTTACACACATCAGAAAAATGGAATAGTTGAATGGAAAAATCTCACTTTAGTAGAAACGGTAAATTTAATGACTAATAAATCTAAGTTACTATTAAATTTATGGGGTGTCGCTTTATTGGCTGCTTGTCATAATCATAATAGGATTTCATCTAGAAAATATAATATTTATCCTTATGAAATATAGAAAGGAAGAATACCTAATCTTTCTTATTTAAAAGTGTTAGGGTGTTTAGCATTTTATATAGTTCTTGATCCTAAAAGAAATAAAATTGGTCCTAGAGTAATTAAAGGTGTTTTTTTGGATATGCCAAAAATAAAAAAACATATAAAATTAGGTATTTAAGAGATAATATAATTGTTGAATCACGGGATGTAGAGTTTTCTGAAAATAAGTTTTATAAAGATGATGTTGAGGAAGTGATTCCTCCCATCCCTCTCTCATGTACTCAATCTAGTTCAAATATAATAGTCATGAATTATGATGATTCTCGAGTTGAACCTAAACGGAGTACATGAATTAGGAAGGAGAAACATCTACATCCAGATTTTATTTCTCCTAATTCCATAATTTTTTCTTATTGAAGGTGATCAAGAAAACAACTTATGAATAATTATCCTATGGTTTTTACTGTAGAAGATGACCCAAAGACATATAAATAGGCCATGTCTTCTAGAGTTGTTGCTTTTTGGAAGGAATCAATTAATGATGAAATGGATTCTATTATAGGGAATAATACTTGGGTTATTTTGGATTTACCAAGAGGTTCAAAACCAATTGGTAGTAAATGGGTATTCAGAAAGAAATATTATTCCAATGGTAACATTAAAGCTTTTAAAGAAAAATTGGTTGCCAATGGTTTTAGAAAAAAAGAAGGGATTGATTATTTTGATACATATGCCCCTGTAGCATGAATTACTTCAATAAGGATATTATCTGCTTTAGCTTCAATTAATCATTTTTATTTTCATCAAATGGATGTTAACACAGCTTTAAATGAAGAGATTTACATGGAACAACTGGAAGGGTTTGTTTTATGAGGTTATGAAAACAAGCTATGTAAACTAGTTAAATCTATTTATGGTCATAAACAAGGTCCGAAACAATGGAATGAGAAATTTGATTCTATTATTTTACCTAATGGTTTTTCTCATAATAATTCGGATAAATGTGTTTATTCAAGGTTTAAAAAAGAATATGCAGTTATTGTGTGTTTATATTTGGATGATATGTTAATTTTTGGAACCAATATGATTGGTATAAACGAGACAAATAATTACTTATCTTCTAGGTTTAAAATGAAATATCTTGGAATAGTTGATACTATTCTAGGAATTAAAGTTAGAAAACATAGTGGGGGTTATTCTTTAAGATAGTCTCTTTACATACAAAAAATGTTAGATAAATTTGATCATCTTGGTTTCAAGGATTTCAATAATCCATTTGATTCTAGTCGTAAAATTCTAATAAATAGAGGTAGATCTGTAGTACAAAAGGAATATGCTAGTGTAATTGGTTCTTTAATGTATGTGATGCATTGAACTAGACCTGATATTGCTTTTGCGCTATGTAAAATGAGTAGATATACTAGTAATCCTAGTGTCGATCAATGGAGATGTATAACGAGAATTTTTGGATACTTAAAAAAGACCAAGATTTATGTTTATACTATAATGATTATCTGGCTGTATTAGAAGGATACACTGATGCAAGTTGGATTGCTAGTATAGGTGACAACCAATCCACTTTTGGATGGTTGTTTACTCTTGGAGGTTGTGTTGTTTCTTGGGCGAGCAAGAAATAAACACGTATTTCTCATTAGACCATGGAGTCAGAATTTATCGCCATAGTAGAATGTGGAAAGGAAGCTGAATGGATTATGAATCTATTATTGGATATTAGATTGTGTCCTAGTCTGATGCCTCCTATCTCTATCAGTTGTGATAGTGAAGCAACAATATTAAGGTCATATAGTTTCATGAACAATAGAATGTCTAGACATATAATATTGAGACATTATTAAGTGATACAATTGTTACAAGATGGTACCATAAAAATTGTTTATGTGAGATAGTGTAAAAACCTTGTGAATCTGTTTACGAAATCTCTTCCAAGAGAGGTTATTTGTGCAACTAATTAAGAGATGAGGTTAAATCTCATAGAATAAATCCTTTCAGTAATGGAAACCTGACACTTTCTTTAGGTATATCCAATTCAAAGTGTATAATGGGTAAAAACAAGTCACGAAGATGATTATTGACATTCACAATTATAACCCCAAATTTTTTGTGTCAATATCGTCCGTTATTCCAAGAGGTTGAGTTTTAACCACTTAAAAAAATATTAAGACTCAATGAGTTATATTCAATAATAACGGAAGCACATTGTAGTATTTTGACAATGTGAACTTAGAAGTGGTGCGGATTCTTATAGGAGTCAATGGGTTTACTCCTTAGAGAGTTCATGAAAAGGATATAAGCACATGGCCTTAAAAGTGCTACAAAATGAGATGTTGGATGAAAGTTCATTATCTGTATGATATCTTCGGTTTATCATAAAGGTTGATAGGTAAAATGTTTCTACAACTTTTAAATCTAATAAAAATTGAGATAATGATACTAAGTAAATGTTTAAATCGAAAGATACCTTTATTATGTATAATGAATCACCTTTAATCCGGAGAATTATTATTTATGAATAAAAGTGGGGGATTATTATATATTTTTTTTATTTTATTCTAAATATTTTATTGTTATAATTTTTATCCAAATTATTTATTAAAATAAATAGGGTGTTTTTTCCAATTTTCAATTTGTGTGTCTCTTACCAAGAGTTGTGTCATTGAGGTTGAAACAATGTGTCCTTTGATCGAAATGCTGAGATCGAAGCGGTGTGTCCGTCACCAAAATCTGTCTTGTTTTGGTCAAACTGATGTTCTATTTGACTAAACTGGTGCAATTCACACTGTTTCTAATCTCTAAATAAGCGATGATGAGATTGCTTATAATTAATTAATTTCAATCCTATAAATTCTCCAGAGTTCTCCCAATATCGTTGTTCTAGGGAAATTAGAAATTGGTGTTCGATTTTCCCCAAACCTTGGTGAAATCCTTGAGGGATACTTCCACTGAGAACCCCACACCATTGAAGTGGTGGTGGATCAAACCCTCTTGGAATGTGAATTCAATTCACACATCAAGGTTATATCCATATTTTTTCTGCCTACTTATTTTTTCTAATATGAAGAGCTCCCAAAAAAGGGAAATGTTGAGGGAATAGATCCACCAGTCATTGATGGCCAAGACATGTAGCCCTCAATTTGGATGTCCTACACTAGCAACATCCTCATGCAACTTTAGACATGCGACCAAGCTGGCCTCCTCCAGTTCTTCATATAAGTCTTCCCCAGACCCACTCATGGTTGGGAGGGAGCCTATCATGTGGAGCCTATCGTGATACCCCATCCACTCTGTATACGACCATAGAAGGGGCCACCTGACATGAAGGGTCCCCAAAAATTCCCCTGGAACAGATGTAAAATAGCGAAGACATTCGGCCAATGAGCTGTTCACCCTTAGCCATGCAACTGTCGTCACCCCATGCACACCTTGGCTGTAATATATTGATCACGTTCAAAAGCTTGGATCTAGTTGTGAGACCCCCTCAAGGTCATGATATCATAATGACATCATGAAGAGGGTCATTGAGGCATCCCCATAGTGTGTACAGGAACCTGCACGTAGACCCTTGGTCTTGCGATGCCTGTATACAGCCCCAGACACATGTCCACGTATCCTATCACAAGCCCTATCTACGATGACGCGAGAAATCTCCCATGTCCTACGAAATTTTCATGTCACCTTAGAATTGGCCACCTTAAAGTGGAAGACCCATATATAGTCCCTGGTGTGGAGACCAATGTAGAGGGTGTGCATCCTCCGAGCCATGAACCCCCGACCATGATGTGTATACCCTCACCCATGCACATGAAGGTTTTGATATAGAATATAACACCCCAACCCCATTTACCTAGAGTCGATGCATTATTACATAACATTGGCATGATCACAAAAGATCATGTCTCGAATGACCGATTATTTTAGTAGCCTTGGAAATACTAGATACATTCATAAGTTTTATATTACATTATAAAATGAAAAACAACAACAACATTGTCTTCAATAACCAAATTCATATCCTACAGACTATCCTTACAGGTCAATTATAATATACTTCTTCACATCTTGGGAAAAATAAAACACAGAAAGGGGTGAGCTCAGATACTCAATAAGGATAAAAATATAGCGAAAACATTTATAAATAAGAATAAACATTTAAGGAAATGTAAGACTAAAAAAATCCTTTTAAACATGAACTTCATCATAATATGGAAAAAATAAAATCAAATAATGTCATTTAATTATTCACTTGCATATTCTACTAGTTGAATAATCACATGTAATATTTATATCCACATTCATAATGATGGAATGCATAATTCAACACTTTATAACCACATAGTCAATGCCTTGTGCCAAGACTACACATAATATTTTGTCAAGGTATTATTCCAAGACACTAGTTTGTCTCATGAGAACTACCGATGCATCGAGGAGCTATAGCGGGTTCCACCTGGCACATACTATGTCCAATGCATTCCTCATATTAAAAGGTTTATACATAACATAAACATTCATATTAAAACTAGCATACGAAATATCAATACTTTATATATAAACCATGAATGGTATAAAAATAGCACATCCAACGTCCAACATATCAAAAAAAGTTCAATACAATGTGGAAGTTTTGTATCATACTAAATCAACTTCACATAAGCTTACAATCCATCAAAGGATTTTGACATAGATGAAATCAAAACATTTTTAGAGAAATATCTTTTTCTATTTTGAATGAATTTAAAGGATATATAATTATAAAAGAAAAAATTTATTTTGAATATAATTTTATAAGCTTGTAAGGGACGCTTTGACGATGTTATAACAACGGAAAATAGATGTACCTACCTTATAAGTTAAAAAAATATTCTTACCTTAATTGTTTTTCGAAAATGTCATAAGGTACCTTGTTTGGAAAACAAAAGAAAGATTAATTTATAACCATTTTATAAAAATTCAAACAAGGGTATAAATTAATATAACCCATAGTCTAGTAAATAGAAAAAATGTTTTGGAAAACATTTTTAAGAAACATGGATGGGGATGATAAAGAGGCCCCGGTAGATATTTACGTAAAAACAACCTCGGATAATAAAAATATTAAACTCTTAGCATGTAATTTTCCTCGATCGAGGGTAGGTTAACCTCTTATATAGAGATGAAATCATTGTAATTAAATTATACATGAACCATATACATTAATATTATATCATATATGATCTTCTAATATTTCTTTGTTAATGATATTTCAGTAGTATCATCGTTTCGGTTGTTAACTGATTCATTTTCCTTTATATGATTTGTTATATAAGTAATGTTTGTTATGGATAGGATGTATCTTATTCATATTAATAATTATATAATGTCTTTAAAAATTATTTCTAATCTTCAAATGATAATTAGTCTTTAATAGATACAATGGGGAATGAATCTCATCACGTTCGAGGAGACGGTAATCCGTACATACGTACGAGCGACAATATCATTCTTCTAATATTAAAATAATATATAATTATATAGTAATCATATATAAATAATAATTATCATGTAATATTTATTATTTATATCATTTACACTCATTATTATACCCATCCAAATGATGAAGTGTTTGAATAACAAACTATACCCTAACGTCGAGACGGTAAACCATACGTACGCATGTATGGTGACTTTTTTATTCAGATGATGAATAGAATAATGAATATTGATGTATTATTTTTATAATAACATAAAATTATATATAAGATACTGGATTTATTATTTTATAATGGAAACAACAAATAAAGAAGAAGTGGAAGAAGAAAACAACTTGAATGTGGTGATGAAATATTTACCTCTTATTTGGGTTCATCCTTTTGATTTGATCAATAGGGATCCATAGGATGGTATTATGAATAAATTAAGTCCTCTAGGTTGATGGGAGGATAGTTTATAGGATATTTGGGCAGGGTTTGGCCGATCCAAATGGCCTTGAAGGTCTGAATTTGAGAGAAGGGGAGGTGCCCTTTTTAAGTTGGGTGAGGGGCACCTTTGGAAAAGATTAAAATATTATTTTATAATAAATTAATTTTCGGTTTCTAGTGGCTCCAAAATGATTTATTTCTAGGATAAGGTGGATATGGGTCGAAAACCAATCAACCAATACTTTTTTAGACACATTTGGGTCACTATATTAACTTTATCCTGTTGATTTAACTCTTAGTTAAATAGTTTGACATTTACCATGTCTCTTTGTATTTTTATATTATATGGTTAATAAGAATACCATAACAAAGATATAGAACCCCAATTGGTTCATTATTAATATATATAACCTTATCTAAGTCATTTGGCCAAACCATAGATTTTTAGGAATATTATATCAATTAATAATATAATATTTGTTTTAAAAACTCTTTTATGCCAGTTTAGACACTATTTGGTATTTTGTTTTTTTTAATTAATAACAGCATTATTACTTCGAAAAAAATAATTTAATCAACCCTAACTTGTCATATTATGCTATAAAATTAGTATAATTCAAAAAAAGTCTCAGATTATATTGATTCAGATATTTATATTATCAATTATTTTATTCTTCCATAAATAAGGTAATTATTGCATCATCATTGTGTCATAAATAAATTAAATTATTTAATGTATAAATATTATAAATAAAATACAATCATGTAGGAAATATTTTAATCTTTATAATAAATATTTATAGTCTAATTTATCTTATGTATTACAACATATTAAAAATTGGTTAGTTATTAAACATTGATTTTAACTCTTTTAACTCTTATTTGAATTAAATAATAATAAATCTGCTAATCTAATACATGAGGACCTCAAGGATCATATTTTATTCCTAAGTTTGTTTTGGGTCTAATTACACTTATCCAATATAATTAGAACATGTCTTAGGGTAAAAATAATATCCTTTTTACACTTAATTACCCTATTTACTTTTAACCATGGTAAATAAAAGTCAAAAGTTACTATTCTCAAAATATTATTTTCATCTCACTAAACCACATTTTACTTACTGATATCAACCTAATCTCTCTTATTTTTGAAATTCAACTCACAAAAGTGGTAAAATTATGTTTTATTTAAATTTTCAAATGCTCTTAGGAGGTGGGTAAAAGACGGTAAAAAGTTCAATAAAATTTTTATATATCTAAAATTATTATAAAATGACTCCAATGAATTAAATTGAACTTATATAGTTATTATTTATCTATTTTTACCTAAAATAAATTTAAATAAAATAAAAAATTATTTAAATAAAAAATTCGGTTTTAAGCAATAACTGAGTGTTTTTACTATTCATCAAAAATTGTATGTTTTCATAAAGATACCAAAAATTCACTGTAATCTAATTTCAATATTCCGAATCCAAAAATGAAGTCCATTTTGAATGATAAAATTATAAAATTTTAAAAATTGGGTATTACTATTCATAATGGCAAGTTTGATTGGTTGTGGTTTGTTTTAACTCGAAGTTGTGTACAATACAAGCTACTGTATTATTTAAAGGGAAACGTACTGTGGAAGCTTGGGATGTTACATAGAACCACCATGAATCACCCTCATACCAATTTCAAGACCACAATCTAAGATAAGTAGTCATGAAGGTGGCCAAGTATCATGCAACTCCTTTGAATAGGGTTCCCTCGCATGTGTGTGTGCCGCATTGGCATACCCGGGGATCCATGGGAAAACCATTTCCCATATGTACTAATAAACCTTCATTCCATGCTCACGACACTGTTAAGAAGCCTTAGAGAATGTCCATAGACTCCCCCACCATCCCATCTCAATATCATATGGATTACATGAACAAATGGGTGTCATTAAAAAATCCCCTTAGTGCACATAGGGGCCAATGGATAGGGAATACCTTTTCCATGCAAACCCTATGGTGTACTCCTACACCAAGAGCACTTGGGGTATATTCCCCCCGTGAAATATAAGACATAAACCCCTTGGATACATACGCGTGACCTTTAAATGTGAAAAAGACCCTAAGCACACTTGCGAGACCCATCGATGGTCTCACGTTGTCATTAGAAAATCGTTTACATACCATGTATTAATTCAAGACAAGCCTCAAACGATTCAGATTGATCTCCGGACAACCTTTTGACATGTCACCATTGTCATGCGTTGACCAAAGGAAAATTCTCAAATGTAATGCGAGGCACCTTGGAGCTACCCGCCTCGATCAAGTGAAAACTTCCTCAGAAAACACAATTTGATCATGTGAAGGAGTCATTGACATGTTAGAATGACCATGCGACCATCCATAGAAATGTCCATATTGAAATGCAATTGCCCGAGTAAAGGACCCCATACATTTCCATCTCACCACATGGAAGTGCTAGGGTATGATTGGAAAACCATGTGGCTCCCTAAGAGAAATCACAAAGACATGTCCATGATATTCTTGTGCACTCTCTATGTGACCCATATTGGTCATGTCGAGAATCATCTAAAAATCGAGCAAAAATCATATTCATTACTCATACGAAGTTGCGTGATCCTACGTCTTCATAAAATAATGTGAAGAGATCAAACTAACGGAGGTGAGTGATGTTCGCATTCGCTGAAAGATAAATGATGCGTCCACAATGCATCTCTGTATGACCTCCAAACAAGTTAACCAAGCATGCTCATTATGGTCTTACAAAGTGTGCTTGATCATGTGCAACACCTCAGACATGCGAAGCACTCCTGACACCACCACATGGACATATGAAACCCCCCCTAACATGTCTGCCCAAACATTTTAAACACCCAAGATATGTCCTCCTTGGACATGTGACGCACCCCTCACATGTCCACCTAGTCATGCGAAGCACCTTTGACATGACTGCCTCACTCAGGCGAAGACACCAAAGAAAGGTAATTCGATCACGCACAAGACCCCAGACATTCCTGCTTAGGTCATGAGATGTATCCTAGACATAATGATACACCCATTAAAAGACATCCCATGCATGCTAATTGATTGGGAAACCATCCTTGAATGTATCCACCATGTCAGATAGGTGCCCTGACATATCGGGTAGCTAATCAAGACTTTCCCAGTAAATGGATGAATCATATCAGACAAGTCCTATAGGACACACAATCCTTTTCCGGCATGCCCACATGGACTAATGCCATGTCAATCCCAATTAAGAATATTTTCCCGCATACCCCTCTGACATAGAAAGTGTCCTCAATGAGCTAGGGCCATGCTCTCATGTGACCCTATAAATATCATTCTTTTAGACAATCTATCATGGTCATCAAAACCTATACTTAATCTTCCAGAGGATAAAGAATGAGTGAACCATCAGGCAACCTCAAATTTTAATCCCTGGCCAATGATTTGATATAATTATACTATTTAGGAAACCGTATAGTTTAAACCCTGACCAGAAGCATGGAATTAGTGGACCAATCATGAGAATCCTCAGAGTGTAAGCCTCAACTAATCAAAGCAAACCCTCGAGTGTAAGCCCTGATCATCGACATAATATAATGTCTCCACCAGGGAATCCATTTCGGTATAAGCCCCAAGAATTCCTAAAATCCCAAGGAAGTCCATAATGTCTCCAATCATGATCAACTACCTTAACCTATCACCACATTAAGGAACAAATGAACTATGGGAACATTGATTCCCTCCTCAACAGGGATATGTAGTAATCCTTCTTAAGGCATGAGCTCCAATGGTAATCCACATTGGTGTAAGTCCCTTTTTCTTTCGATTGTTCGAATATTACAGGACTAAATCCTCCTATAGGTCTACCATCATATTATTTCCATCAATAGGTGAGAAGAGGACTCATGCATGGGCATCATTATATGTACAAGCATTGATCATACCCCTAAGTACCTAAAATCTATCAACAAGTTCAAGATGAACTGAACTATGATTACTTTGATTCCTGCCAAACTAGGGATATGTAGGAAGCCATCCTAATTCCTGATATTCAAACCATACACTCCATAAGGGTGACCTTAATGTGTAATGCCTGCATGGGTATGCTCTCATGTAACATGTTCAACCTCATACAATATTTTATTTCCCACACCTATTGTGGCTCTTGCGGGCTTAGAGGCTAGTAGTGGTTTTACTAAAGGCATGATGAGAATTCCCCCAATGAGGAATTACCATCGTGGTGTATGTATGATTACATCCCATCACCACCCATAGTGCTATATTCCCAATGGAGAAATCCAAGGAAATATCATATGCATAAGTCCTTCCTCGAGCCTATATTTTTGTATCTCCCACGACACAAACACTCATTATAATAACTACGTGGACTCTGAATCTTGTATTAAACAAGATATGTAAGACTCCTCATTGAGTTTCAATCTCTATACTCATATCCTTACCATACAACATTAAACTACATGTATGAGTCCATTCATACAACCTTACACAATGTCAACAAAACTATATGGCTTTGGATTCATGTTCCCATAGGATATGTAGGATGCTTCATAGATGTTTAGTCCCATTATCAAGACACCAACTATCCCCCTAGAAAATAATAAACTCTAGAGTGATCAAGCATGGACATATTCCAAAGAATCAAAATTAAATAAGAGAGTGCCAGTGAACCCATGATATACATGTGATAATCCCTATCGATACATGTTCGTAATAAAGTCATTGACACAAGTGTAACTAGTCCCATATCAGGGTCATGGATGGATTTCACGAACATATCTTAAATCTATAAAAGAGTCCTAGAGTAGGAATCAATTCCCCCCAAAAGTGGTGAGATGAGCCTAACCTCCCATCCTTTTTAAAAATGTATGTCCCAATGATTTACTGGGCCTGAAATCCCAGATGACCACCGACCATTGGAAAGTAGTTCTGTAACTAGCTATGGATGGGGGAACCATTGGTAGTTTCATGGAAAAGTGACAATGGTAATGTGACAAGAAAAATACATTCCACACCATAATTTACCGACAAAAAAATAGTGAACCTGATGTAAAACCCTTTAATTGTGTCATCCCTTTCATGGATCAAAAATGATGTATTACCTCGGTACACTTCATGCCAGTTTATGTTGTGCTCATTTCATAACAAAATAGTGGACCCGACATGTTTCTTTTAACCTCACTAAAATTCATGTAATGATAAGGGACTTCCCATTTACCTTTTAACTATTAATGTTATTGTTCAAACATGTACTATTATATGTGATGTTGTACTAATAAGGTGTCTCGTTTTTCTTCTAGGAATTCTCAAGATTTCATTCAATTTACATGACATCACGGAATGCTCCAAAAAATCTTGAGATCATTGGATAGTCTTCCTTGATCTGAAGGCCCAAATGTACATTTTCACCAACACACCACCTTCATCATCAGTTGGAGAACATCTTAGGCTTAGAATATCACATCAACAGCTCAATCATGATACTAGAATCAGCTCATGAAATCATTCATAGGATGGATTTCTGTTAACTGTCTTTCCCACGATAGGCCACGATAGACGAAGTGACCCATGTCACCACATTAAACTACTTTGTGGGAACCTATCACCAGAAGGAAGTGACATATATCTTCCCCATGTATGGGAGGTTGATGAGGATGATCAATGCGACAACTCAATCACCCAGGAGCTGCCTAGACGGAATCCCATCCATTCTTATCATCATCATCAATGTGTGACCATGATCCCACAAGGAGCTATAAAGGAGGTTGTTCCTACACAGACTATCTAGGATGGGGAACATTATAGGAGAGCCCGTCAGGGGTATCTAGTCAATTAAGCTCCAGTGAAGGCTCATATCCCTGAAACTACCAATATGATTGAGTTCCACCATTGTATCTCAATGGTGGCCCAGTACCAATCCCACATCACTGCTAGTTAGGAGCCTCAAGCTTCACCTCAACTACTCATAGTGACTACAGAATCCCATGTAACATCCCAACATGTGGGGATGGGGGATGATTTACCATATTTTACCCTGGTATCATCTTAATCATGGGATTGAACCCCCAAATAGTATTATGGAAACTGACCCCTCAAATGGTATCATGGGAACCAACCCCACAAATGGTATATCGGCCACTAAACCGTCAAATGGGGTGCTCAATAGATGGGGAGAACAAGAATTATTGTGTTTCAGTCAATATTATATCAATACGATCAAGAGAATCCCCATTAGATCCATCTGAACATGATTCTCAAGGGTATAATCATGAACTCCTACAGTCATATGGTTTAGAATTGTCTTGCCTACCTTTTTCCACTGTAATAAGAGTAGGAAGGTCCATTGGTATCCACCATGAATCTATAAAAGGTGTTACCAATCCTATTGGAATTTTCAAAGGTTTGTAAAATTGATCATATGAATAGTGGCATCAACTGATTTAGTCTCTGGGATCCATATTGGGACCCCCATCATCATCCACTCACCATGCCACCATTGGAGTAATATATGTTCTCATGGATTATGCCAATCGACACATTCTAGATGACAAGGAAGCTTCTTTAGAAGAATAGATTACTCAAATCCAATTAGAGAATATGAATATCTGGGAGATAACTGTGATAATGCTCCTAAGGCCCATATCTCAAGATGATGAGTCAATACCTATATATGAAAGTCTTCCTTAAAGTGAGGTGACCTAGGGCACAAGTATGGGGGAATTTTTATATTTTTCATCCCATCATCAGGATAAATACAAACACTATTCCACCTCACCGCAGCCCACAATGCTGGGGAAAGTTTTATATTTTCCACCTCATCATCGGGAATAATCAGGAAACAGTCTGACCTCAGGTGTCGTAAAAAATCCTTCAGAAGAGTCGGCGTCTTTTAATCAATGAGAAGCATATGAATCATCTAAGACCCCAAAAGATCCATCATCCGCCCCCTGATCAATAGAGATCAAGACTCTAGACCCCAGACTCCTGACTCAACCATATTCCTATACCAAGAGCAGCACAAACAATATGAAAGAGAAGCAATTTAGTAACCCCTCTCTAGAATACATGCATCAAAAGGTATATTACTTCCAGCCCAAACATTTTCCTAGGTATTTCGGCTATTCCATGGAAAATGGTCTGATGATTCTGCTAGTAATGAGGATGCCTAATGAGGCTGGAATGATAAACATAATAATTATTGCACCTACCATCAGTGTATCGGGGAAAACATAAAATGCTGATTTTTCTTCAAATATAGGCTTCATGGGAAGTTGGACATGGGAATAATAGAACCACAAACACCTAAATCCTCTCTCTAGTCGCCTGATCAATTTGAATAGGACACACCAATTGGGAAGCATAGCACGAGCAACTCACCTCCTAGGGAGAAATGTCCATCTCTCTATGAAATATTTAACAAAAATTATTCATTCTAAACCAATCATGTCTCTAAATGTTTTGAAATCTCCCTAGAAACTGGTTTGATAATACTCCCAACTATGAGGAAACCCCATGAGGTAGGGTTGGTACGCCATGACAACTAGTTCCCTTACCACCAACGTCTCAGGCACAAAATGAAAAACTGCTTTGTCTTCAAGGATTGGTTGGGTGAATAGGCATCTCCAGGGTTGATAGAGTTGAAGGATCCTGAGACTCATACACTATGAATAAGAGTTGTCATAGCTCCTTCAGATGAGCTACTCTACTAATAGGTTACATGAACATCGTCGTTACTGTAGGATGTTAAACTACATGGATCACGTCTTTACCAAAAGATGTTAAAATACACGGACAACATCCTTACTACAAGGTATTAAACTTCATAGAAATCAGCCTTACCACAAGACGTTAAAATACATGGATATATTATTTACTGCAGGACATTAAACTACATGGAAATTTTCTTTAGTTCAATACATTAAACTACATGGATCATGTCCTTATAACAAGACGTTAAACTACATGGCCATCGTCCTAAACACATGATGTTAAACTGCATAGAACCATTGTCGTTACTATAATACATTAAACTAAATGGATCACGTCCTCACTTCATGATGTTAAACTGCACGACCTGCTAGAAATACTTACAGCATGATTCTGATTTTTAATGAGATACATACAAAATCCTTGTTCTTATATCTTTTCCCTGACATTTAATGACATAAAATACTCTTATTCTACCCTACAGTGAATCCAAATGGTGAGGGGGACCCTTTTCATTCCTTGTTTCTCGCACCGAGTATAGTCCATGTGAGATAAGGAATTCTAATAAGGGTTTACCTACACAAAACAAGGAATAAGGACTTAGAATAGGGGGTGTACCTTCTTCATGGCCGCATGAAGTTAAAATGCATGGAAAGTCCATTACACATGATGTTAAACTGCATGGTCCTTCAAAAAGTGCATGTATCTTGATTCCAGACCATACATGATATGTAGTGACACCTAGATCTCAAACCCTAGGCCCAACTTCAACTGTCAACAAGAGAATGGACACTTCTATGTATAGTCCAAACCTACATAGACAATCTCCATTCCCAGAACTATGTGTGGCTTGGTTTTCATTGTAATGAGATACATAGTGACGCCCATAAATTTCTCCTTCATGCCTAGCTGCGGGTATAACCTTTTTTGGCCTTTGGCCTGAGTCATCCTAGAACAGTGTGTGGTGTGGTTGAGATCTATTTGGTCCTCATTCACATCAAGACGATTCATGAAACCACACCACGCATATCCACTTTAGGATTTCCTTATTACAGTCTAAGCCACATGACCCAAAAATATATGCATATGTCCCCGCAACATGACATTAAACAGTGCTGCAACATCTTTACCGTAAGATGTTAAATTGAATGACCATCGTCCTTACCGTAAGATGTTAAAATGCATGGAAATAATCCTTTGCACATGACTCAAAAGTACAGACAATGTCTCCAACATAAAAATAAACTATGCAAGAATGTCCTCACCACATTATGTTAGACAACATGACCCCCATAACTACGTACAACTTGATTATCATTTACAATGAGATATGTAGGGACACCATGATCATACATCTTGTCCCAGACACCTCATAACATAAAATACTCACATCCTATATCCCATTTTCTCTAAATGGTTATGGGGATACTTTTTTTACTTGTTTCTCGCACTGAGCATAGCTGATGCCAGCTTAGGAATTCCGATAAGATTTTGCCTAAGAAAAATAGGGTTTGAAGTCTTGGGATGACCTCAATTCCTACCGGCATGATGCTAAACTGCATGGTCAATGTACCCTACTTGACATGAAACTCTATTCCCCTATGGACCTCACCCGATAGGGACACCATCATAGATGTTGGTCTCCTACCACACTCCCACTTACAAAACTATGTATGGATTGATTGCCATCCTTATGGGATATGAAGTGAAACCTACATTTTGATTAAGGGACCATCCACCTGAATTTCTTGGGAACATATGGAATATCTTGGGCCTTAATGTAACTCATTCACGTTGATTTATAGTAGACCACGTCATTCAACCCCTCTAGAGGTGCTTCCCCCTGCTCACGTCTTTACCACCAGATGTTAAACAACATGATCCTCTAAGAACTACACATGGATTTATTCCTATCATCACAGGATACATAGTGATTCCGGAACCCCTACTTATGGGCCCAGTATTATGATTTTCTTATATTCACATCAGGTGTTACAATGTCCTTACCGCATGACATAAAACTTCACAAACCCGTGGCATCCATCTCCACTCATGTTGGGTGACCAAAATCCTATCCACATGACCTTAAACTACATAGTTCTTATAGAAGTATGTATGGTTTGATTCGCATATTTATGGGATTCATAGGAATTCCCAAGCCTTTAGTCTTCAGGTCCAGCCCCATGTACCACAAAATCTTCCTTCTTTTTGGCAATGGGCCGGAGCCCCTTTCAAAGATGTATAGAATGGTGTATATCTCTTCTGTCATTATTCATGTTGGTTTATCTTTATTATGCCATGTACATCCCCTTTGGGACCTCATCCCCCACCTTCATCCTTAACGCATGACGTTAAAGTTCATAGAATTTTATGAACTGTGTGTAGCTTGACTCTCACTCCCATGAGATATGTAGTGACACCTTGATATCCAATCCTAGGATCAGCTGCAACTATAAATATTAGATAATATCCAACTCTATGTATGGGCTAGACTTGCATAGAGTACCTTGTTTTCCGAGAACTATGTGAACATTGATTCCCAACTAGCTAAGATATGTAGGAATACTTTATGGGGTTCAAGCCAGATGTTCCATGAAAATTTTATATTCCATCATCTTCACGATGAATCACCTTCATCCTCACAACATGACGTTAAACTTCATGGAATATCTTCATCCCTAGCACATGATGTTATGCTGCAAAAAATTCTAAAAACTATGTATGGATTGATTCCTATCATCACAGGATACATAGTGTCACCTAGACCCCTAATTCTAGTCCCAACCATTGGATTGTATCCCTTTCACGATGGGTGACCCTTCGTCCTTACCACACAATGTTAACCTGCCTGATAATACATCTTGGATGCATGATGTTAAACTTCATGGAGAAATATGAACAACGTATGGATTTATTATCATCCTCATGAGATATGTAGTGATACCCAAACGTTTTTACTTCATCCCAACCATGTTTATAACCTCATTTGGCCCCATTATCTTGATTACTCTCAAAAATATGTGTGGTGTGGCTCAGACCTCTATGGTTTTCATTCAAATGAGGTTTCTCCATGGAACCACATTGCGAATATCCATCAGGGAATTCATCGTACAGTCCAAATCATATAACCCTAAACTGTCTATATATTTTCCTATAACATGAAATTAAACTATAATGAATTGTCCTTACCTCAAGACATTAAACTACATAGATGTAATTCCTTACTGCATGATGTTAAAATGCATTATCCTTCAAAAACTATATGTGTATTGATTCTAATTCCTGTGCAATGCATAGTGACACTAATGTCATAATTATGTTTCCCAGCCGCAACATTACCACCTTGCACATCGGTTCTCAAATCCTTATCGCTTGGAGTTAAACTGAAAATAAGAGTCATCACTGTAAGATGTTAATCTACATGGAAGTTCACCCTTATAACATGGAATTAAACTGTATTGATTTACACCCCCAATATATTATGATAAGCTATGTAGGTCATCATCCATAACCCCTCTTTATTAAAGGACCAGAAGAACCTTACCCTGGCCAACCAGAGAATGGAGTGCTTCCATCATATTTTTAAGAAACTTAATCCATTTTACACACTTCATATATTAGGTGTCTTGTGTGATCACAAACCTTTCACTACCCTTGAAGAAAAAATTTGTCTTTATACATGTACTTTCTATTGAGGCGAGGGATCATACCCACCAACTAGAGACATCTTGGCCTAGTGTAAAGGGATTTATGCTTCTTGTTAGCCTGATGTCACCATGGTGGAACTTAGAACCCCATTGTGTTCTAAGTCATCCCCAACATGATTGTCCCACATCATCAATCATGAATAGAGAACCTTAATCGGTGATTTATGACATCTCAATCGCCCACTCAAAGGGATGTTGGAGTACTCTTGACCCTAGGTATCCTAATAGACCTTTTGTGTGACATCCTTGTACCAGGTCCAAATGGCATGAACTTAAACTGATCACCACTTGGTCAAAGTGGTGTGACCGTAAAATCTATCACATAATGTTCCAAATCACAATACCTTAACTGCAAATAAAAGAGACACAAAAATTATCAGGTCGAAAACCTACAAAGGGAAGCATGATCAAAAGTCAAGTCTCTGTCTTCTAAACTCTTTACCATTAGAGTTTAGGTAAAAATTAGGTCATAAGTAAATAAGTCATAAAGATCATAGGTTTAATTCTATAGCCCAAGAATAATCAAATCTAGGCTCCTGAGATTCCCTGATCTAGGAAAAAATGATATCAATGATTAATCACACCTCCTCATGGTGAGAATATGTTTGATGGGTGGTGGAGAAACTTTTAGTGTGCTCGAACCCTTCTTGGATCTTACATTATCCATATATTCCACTTTATGATTCAAAGAATCTCAGGTCGTCACAAATATTTCATTTCCCCTAAAGAGGAAAATACATCTCTCTACATGGCCATGATATTGATGTGAGGGATCATACCCACCAACTAGAGAAATCATGGCCCAGGTTAAAGTGATTTCTGAATCTTATGAGCATAACGTCACCAAGGTGGAACCCAACACCCCATTGTGTTATAGGTTACCCCATAATGATTGTTACATATCTTTCTCATTACCTGAGAACTTTGGACTATGATTTATAGTATCCATATCATATTATCCAATTGGATCTAATATCCTCGAAGTTGCATAACCATGTTTTGTACCCATTCTCAATGCTAGAATTTGACCCTTCATTCATAAACCTTTTGATGGCACACACCTCGTGATTCAAAACCACAAGGTGTAAGGATAAACCTATTCAATTTAGAGCTATGTTTCCTTATGTTACTAGAACCATTCCAGGATAGACATTATCCCATTTAAAAATTCATCATATAGATGTTTGAGACTTCATAAATATTTTATATGCTGTGGAAAGGAAAAGAGATCTCTCTGCATGGCCAATCTATTGATACAAGGGCTCAGACCCACCAACCAGAAACATCTCGGCCTAATATAAAAGGCCCTCTAATCCTTGTGAACCTCAACAATAGCATAGAGGAACTTGATTCCCCATAGTCTTAAGGGATCTACTCAGCATGCCTATCCCATCCCATATCGCTTGGATCTGTATTTTGGATTGTAACTTACATCACCCACATTCCAACTATCGAGGAAGACATAGCATCCCTTATATTTCACCCTCCACTACATTGTCCCCATGAATCTTACATAGATCCTAGAAAAGAGATGAAATTAGGCTTTCTTGTAAATTCTATTGATACATAAGGGGTTTAACCCACCACCTAAATAAATATCATCCTTGAAATAAAGCAACTCCAATCTTCATGAATCTAGGAAACACCACAGTAGAACTCAACACCCCCTAGTGTTTTGAGTCAACCAAATTTTCTAGGCCCATAATCCCTAAAATTACTAGTGGGAAGACATTAAACTATACAGTACACCATTGTTTGGGTGGTAATACATTAAACGACGTGGAACCCCAATGTATTGTTATTAAGAATTTAAACTACGTGTAACACCAAAGTCCTGATAGTAAGACATTAATCTACATGACACACCAAAAGTCCTAGCAGTAAGACTTTAATCTACATGGAAGACTAAAAGTCTTAGTGGAAAGACTTTAAAATACATGAAATCCTAATGGTCTGATCTATAGGACCCTAAACTACAACAAAATGATAGTATAACTTGAATCTACACAAAGCATAAGGAGACATAATGCTTTCCAAGGTGAAAAGCTGATAAAGGCATCTTGGGAAAATGTCGAGTTCCCACTCATTGGATACATACATTGTGTGGTCGAGGAAATATTGAGAATATATAAAATGGAAGAGTAAATAATATTTTCAGGTTCAAAATGCATGAAGGGTAGTATAAAGTATCATAATTTACATACATTGTTATTAATTTATAATTGAAGCTTATTTATTACAACATATAACAAAACTAGGGTAGGACCGTATAGGTATAGTGTCTTCAATAACTGGGAAACATAAACAACTAGTTCATAGATCATCTTCATTGTCTCTAGTATATTTCATCATATCTATACTCCCTTTTAAAATATCATACTTAATACCCTTCTTCCTGACCTGGGGAAAAGAAACATACAAAAGGGTGATCTCAAATTCTCAGTAAGGGTAATCAAAGGAAATATCAATCATATCATATTCATAAGAACATAACATCTGAAAATCTTATCCTGCATAAGAGATCATAATATCATGTCATGGGATAAATCATAGAAGTGAAATGTAGTCCCAAAAATCATAACATAAGAAATGAAACTTTGTGGAATACACACATAAGCATATAAAATCATTTAATATTAGTCAAGTCTCATTTCCAATAACATCATAGCAGAGAATGTCCATTACTAAACCGAGTTCACTCCTCGTTCCAGCCCTATATCACTGAACCAGATTAACTAAATATTCTAGACATGTCTATCTCATGAGATATAAATCTTTACACACTCCATTGGAGGGATATATATGTCCCACCCATCTCATAATGGGATCATTCTTACCTGTTCCATAAAATAAACATAAATCAGTCATCATAACCCAATGAATAAAATGGGTTTCATAAACATAATCCCATCATAACATAATCCATATAAAAAATATATCATTTATTAATAAACAAAATAAAACCATGTAAATAATAGGTACATTATACTTGAATCATTACCATATTAAAGAATGCCATATTAGATGGAAAACAGTTTTGATAAAACAATTGAAATGAATTTCTGAGGAAAATATCCTTTCATCTTCAAAATAATTTTATTTTCTCAATATGCAGTGCAATTTTAGAAGAAAAAAATTTTGTTGAAAATAATAATAAAATTTTTAGAGTAATATTCATGAAAATAAGGCGTTATGAAACTCTAAAAATATGTTCATGCAGTATAAGTTAAAAAAATAATCTTTTTGTACTTTTTCCAGAAAAGTCAAATAGTATCCCGTGCTGAAAACGAAAAAACATTCCATTCATATATTTTACTAAAACATAACCATTGGTTAAGATTTTATATAAACTATTTTAGTAGTATAGAAATAATATTAAATATTTAGGAAACATGGATATGGAGGATAATTATTCCTCATTAAATAATTAAGTATAAAAAATCTCATATAAAAATGTGATTGCGAGATTTTCCCTAACATTAGGTATGATATGATTTGTATGAATCTAAAACTCCTGTATAATTATTTAGATAATGTCATTGAAATATTCCATAATCATCTTCATTTTTGTGATATCATTTATGGGCATATTTTTATCTGTTTATTAGTAATATTTCATTATTACTTGTTATTCGGGTGTTAACTACTTTATGTTCTTATGCATGTTTTGTGGAATAAATTCTTATTCCTATTTTTAATTTATAGTTATATAATTTAAAAAACACTATTAGTATAATATATATCATATTTTTTCATTCAATTAATTTATATAATCATTTCTCAATGAAGATCATGTATAACGAATCACATCATATCATGGAGATGATGGGTCGTACGTACGCACGAGCGACGATATCATTCCCATGATTGGGGAATTGCATTGACGTGTATGGTGTATAATATTTCAGAATTAATATAATTTTATAATAATCATAT
Source organism: Viscum album (assembly GCA_963277665.1). Taxonomy (NCBI): domain Eukaryota; kingdom Viridiplantae; phylum Streptophyta; class Magnoliopsida; order Santalales; family Viscaceae; genus Viscum; species Viscum album. The sequence continues at coordinate 476,530,306 of OY728130.1, read as the reverse complement.
ATTGTTATTTCTTCCATCATTATACCCATCCAAATATGTTGGTGATGAAAAACAGATTACACCACGTCGTGGTGACGGTAAGCCGTACGTATGCACACATGGTGATTTCATTTTTCAAAAGATTGATAGAAGATGGAATATGGTTGTTTAATATTCATATTAAAATATCAGTATAGAAGTGATACTGGATTTATTACTTAATAATGAAACAACTCATATATTGTATGTAGAAGAAGAAAGAATTTTTAATGAATCAGTAAAGGATATTACCTCTTCTGAAAGGTGCCTCTTCTAATCCTCTTATAAGGGCACAAACATTGGTCTTTCAAAAATACCAGGACCTATATTATGTTTCTAAAGAAGTAGATAAGTGAAATGGATAGGTTTTGGCTGAGTATGAAGGCTCAAAATTGAGTGAAGAGGAGAGGTAGGAGGTGCCCTTTTATAAGAGAGGAGAGATGCACTTTTGGAAGCCTCCAAAATATTAATTTATAATAAAATCGAACCCCACATAAAAACCTCCATAATGACTCAAATTAAAAGATGAGATTATATAGGGTTGAAATATCATCAAAAATAAAATTTAGACTTGTTTGGATTTTATTGTAAACCTTATCATTTTGATTTATCCTTATTTAATCTATTTAAATTTATTTGTGGTAATAATATTCTAAATTTTAAATGATTATATATAATTATTTATGTGTTTTTAATTATCCATAATTGGATACTTTATAAAATTTTAGACAATATAATATTCAATTTGTAATTTTTAAATATTTTTGTTATTTTTAAACAGTTTAATAAGATGCTATTTTTATAAAATATCAAGTGTCAATTTTGATAGTATTAAATTATTTCAATTTAAATAAAATCCACACTAAAGACAGATTCGAACCAAAATATTTAATATTTTCCTAATATGACTTATTCATCTAGAAAATTTGTTTATCACATTAATAAGTTCATTTATATTTATTTTAATATTTTTAAAACCATTTATTTGATATTTCTCTTAATAAAATAATTACTACAACATTTCTGTATAATTATTTAATATACTCATTTGATGCATAAAAATTAAAACTAAAATACTATGATGACGATAAATATAAAATATTTCATAATAAAAAATTTAATAAAATTAATCTTCTAAAGAAACCCAACATTTAAAATGTTATATTTATTAAATTATGAAGGTGACAACTTTGACATCATTTAAAATAAAATAATATAAGTTTCATAATCTCTTTTATAAGGATCAAAATGGTCAAAAAGAAGACCCTTGGATGATTATGGTTTATATATACAGGAATAATTAGTTTTGGTCAAGTGTTTGGGCCTTTTCATGGGTATTATTATTTTAATAAAATCTATAAAATTGATTTTTCACTAAATAAATAATTTCTCCATCATTGATGTTTAATCTATTTAGGTAATTATATATTTCTTAAATATTACAAATAAATTTCCTTAATAAATAACAAAAATTAAATTTCAAATTATTATTTATAATGTAATTTATATTCTTTATAACTTTATATTAAAAATAATAGAATTATTAATGTTTGAGTGAGGATATTTCGCTTTTTGTTAAATAAAATAAATTAAAATATTTTAATCTCATCCAAGTGGGTTCTAATAGATACCATTTCTCCCCAAGTATGTTTTAGGGAGAAATATAATCATCAAATTATATTAATACACGTGTTAGGGTAATTTTATAATATTATGTTTTCCCTTAATTACATGATTTACCATTAACTATGGTAAATAAAATTTATCGTTGTTACTATTCCTAATGGCCAAAAATAAAATTATCATATTAACATAATTTGGACTGACTGATTCCAAATATAAAATTTATTTTTTCCAATTTCAGGACACATAATTAGCAGTAACTAATTTAAAATTAATCCCTTTCTTGAAATGAGAAAACGAGTTTTAAAAGTTAAAACATTACAAAAGATTGAAATGTTTTCACCTATGAATTCAATGTAAAGTTAATTGTAATGACATAAATTATATTAAATGATAAAAATATATTATATATATACTTTAAAACCATTCAATATTATAATTTAACCATATAAATTATCATGATGAAAAAAGTTGTTTTTCATTAAAATTTAGCTTATTTTTAGTATTCATCAAAATATGAAGTTTATCAGAAGAATATCAAAATTTTAACCAAAGTTAATTTTTATATCCCACTTATAAATAACATATTTACATTGTCAGATTAAAATTATTAATGTATCTAAATCTTAAATTAAAAATGGTTTACCATTAAAAGGATTAAAAACATTATTTTAAAATGTATTGGTTTTTATACAATAAAGAGGGTTTATACATAACCTATGAAACAAATATCTATTTTATGAATATAAAAAATATATTTTTATTTATATATAATACATGTCTTGTTAATTTCATTCACTAAAATAATTCTGTGAATTAACTAATACGACATATAATTGATTTACATTTATCATAGATTTTTAAAAGTTAGTTATATTTATTCTTGTTAACATATGGACTTTTTTATAATGGTCATTTTATACTAAGGGCATATCACGGTTCGTTTAAACTCACGATTGTGTGAAAATAAAGCTGAAAAAGAATAAAAATTATTTAAAGAAAATATTTCATAAAAACATTCGTGTGTTACATTCTACCCACTTAAACTAAATTACACCCTTGAAATGTGTCACATGGAAATAAACATATTAGGATACCTCTCCATCACCATGTCCTCAAGATCCCTTATAGATTATTATAATTGGTGGATCATCTATACAACATTAACCAAGTGAGTGGTCTTGTTTAGTAGAAATTATTTTACTATGATCCATAATCTCTATCAGTTGTTCTTCATAAGAGAGATCTTGCTCCAGCGTTATGACTTCTAAGCTTAGTACATGTGAAGGATTAGGTATGTAATTTATCAAGAGAGATACATCGAACACATTATGAACTTGAGAGATATTTGGTGGAAGCACAAATCGGTAAGCTACCTTCCCAACATGATCCAGTATTTCAAAAGGACTGATATACCTAGGGCTTAACTTTCGATTCTTTCCAAATCTCATTACTCTCTTCTAAGAAGATATTCATAAGAACACCTTATCACCCACTTCAAACTCTAGGAATTTTATTTGATTTTCATCATAACATCTTGGTCAAATATGAGCTGCTCTTATATGTTGTTGAATAGATCTATACTTTTCTGCCATTTCATCAACAAGATCGGGTCCTAATAGATTTCTTTCCCCGACTCCATTCCAACAAGTTGGAGTTTTGCACTTCTTTCCATAGAAGGCTTCATAAGGATTCATATGAATAATATAGTGAAAGCTATTATTTTATGAGAATTCCACCAATGGTAGGTGTTGATCCCAATAACCTTTGAATTCCACAGAGCATTCTCTAAACATGTTTTCCAATGTTTAAATTGTCCACTCAGACTGACCTTATGTCTGAGGATGATAAGCAGCACTGAAACATATCTCTATATCCAGAGCATGCTGAAGACTTTTCCAAAACTTCAAGGTAATACTCATATCCCAATCAGATATAATGGAAAGTGGTACTCCATGAAATCTTACCACTTCATTTACATATATCCGGGCAAGATGATCAAGAGAGAAATCATCTCTATTAGCAATGAAGTGTGCCGGCATCGTAAGGAGATCTACTATAACCCAGATAGAATTATTGCCTTTGTGTGTTTTGGGAAGTCCAATTAAAATATCTATAGTAATTTTTTCCCATTTCCATATGGGTATGGGTAGTCTCGCCCAAATTTACCCAAGTTTTTATTGTTAAGAGGTCAAATATAGAGTAGCTTGGGTTGTCGATTCCTGCGAGACATAAGAAGAAACCTATAGAGACACACATTCTATGGACTGATTTTTGCTACTAAGTGGTCATATTTGGGTTGATTTTATATAGTTTTAATAAAAAACAATGCGACTTAAGTGAAAACAAATTATGAGAAGGGTTGATGCTAGGTTATTACAAGGGGTGGATTGGATGAAATTCCTTTTTAACGATTTCAATTTCTTCTATTCGAGAAGGGTTTATTCAAGAAGATCAATAAACATCATAACTTACTAGTTTTATACCAATATACCATAATAATAATAACCAATACACTTTTGGGATCAAATATATTAGCACCTCCAAGTTAAAGGATCGTATTATCACTTGAAGTATGTGGCCTTAAAATTCAACAAGGACGAAGAAGTTAAAAAATCATCAAATAAAAATTTCAATTTAAAGAAGTGATTAAGAATTAATGGGGTGATAAATAAAATCAAATGCATCCCCTTGATACTCCCTTTGATCAACCCATAATTGGGTTATCCCTCCGTTTATGCTATGGTTTTAATGGATGCGGGAGGTAGACTCATGAGGCAATAATTGAAGAAGTAAAAAAAACATTAAAAATAAAATAATCACTCCACCATTGTCTGAATAATTTCATAGGGTTTGGTATTAATAATTTCACACCATAAATAAAAAATATCCATATGATAATAAGAAGAAAAATATAATTGAATATTAAGAATTATTATCGAAAACTAAGGTGATTTGAACAACTTACAAATGAAGAAGAACATTAAAAGGGAAAAGTTGCAGCATACCACTACAACAAAAGGAAGCATCAAAGATGAAACAATCCTCCAACACCACTGAATTAAATAGGAATTTTTCGAGCCTTGGGTCCATCCTATAATAGTGAAAGTCATACCACTTGATTATGGTAGGCATAGGTTGGTGGAAGGCTTGTGAAACTTAGACTTTTCCACTCTTGACCCGAGGTGGCAGTCAGCTTGCATACCCCGAAAACAAGCACCTAAATGAGCTTCTAGATGGAATAATTATAGTGTAACATAGATAGAAAAATGGATCTATAGATGTACCCTAACCATCTATTAAGTTTCAGCCCAAAATAGTTTCTGGTTTGCGAGATATGTGCAAAAAATGGTGGGCTGTTTTTTTGGGCCACAGAATCTGGCCCAAATTTTTTTCTCCAACTTGGGTTGCCTGTAACTCTATTCCAACATGGGTATGGTGTTTTCCATCAGTACTGGGCCTATGAATACTTGCACAGGATATCTTTCCAAGTAGCAATTAGAAGGTGGATGTTGATCGTATTGTTTTTATTTTCTAGGGTGGGGGTTTTATCTTACTTTTGAATTGGATTGTCTTTTGTCTTAAGGAACATTGCCCAAAAAGGCAAGGTTATTCATTTAGTATTCATGTCAATATGCTTTCCCACTTTTCCCTCTAAAGTGCTATTGAAATAAAAATTAATTAATTTTCAATCAGTTAAATGTTGAGAATCATTGGGCTTGTATCTTGGTCGATACAGTTACCTAATTGGGATGTTGTCTGGTTTACTTTGCCCAGAATCTGTTGAAATGAAAGTCAATTTTTGTGGTCTTCCAATATGAATCTTAAAGGGCTCCAAACTCATTAACGGTTACTTATATAATGGGATACCTGAAAATAAAATACCAAAAATAAAATAAGGATCATTTTGTATTTTAGGAGGTGTTCAAAAATGTACCATGCAATGGTGCATTTTAAGAGGAAATTACAATCATAATGTGAATTAATGTTCAAAGTGTAAAATGCACTAAAATGGTTTATATGAATAATAAATCACATGAATATTTTATATAATAACAATGAATATTAGCCTCATTCAGTGGCTAATCAATGGGTAATGGTTGTAACATCCCCTTATACTTCTATCATTCAGCCTTAACTTAATAACAAACCAAGCATCGAGAGACATATTTAGCGGCATCTCTTTTCATTCACTCTCTCCAAAAGTACTCCTTTAGGTCCCTGTACATCATTGTGCTTCTAGGTTGTATAGAGAATGATGAACTATGAGCCTCATCCAAATTATTGTTCATTATTTCAGGTATGGGAGGAACACAAACCCAATTTCTGAACTATCTTATTGTATCAAAATCATGGTTGAATTCAAGAACGTTTCACACTTTCTTTTTTAACTCTACATCTTCCTTTTGTGACTCTTTAATCTTCTCTTTTATAGATGTTTGAACATTCATTTGAGAAAGATAATATTTCTCCCCTTCTGTTATAATTTCAAGATCTATCCTTTGAAAATCTATAAATATTGGATCTTTTGTGATCCTCATTATGGATAAGCTATAATGGTCTTTTCGACTCAAAGCATCTGCCACGTTATTCTCTTTTCGAGGGTGATAATGTATTGAGTATTCGTAATATTTAATAAACTCCACCCATATTCTTCGGTGCATATTTAGATCCTTTTGTGTGAAAATATACTTTAAACGTTTATGATCATTATAAATATCACACCTTTAACCATAAAGATAATGCCTATATATCGTTTATTGCAATATTACCGTAGCTAACTCCAAATCATGAGTTGGGTAATTTTTCTCATGGATTTTCAACCGTGGTGAGGAATAAGCTATCAATATATCATTTTCCATAAGAACACACCCCGACCTGTTTTTTGGATGCATCACTGTAGATCACAATCCTTTCTCCACTACAAAGTAGTGTGAGCACAGGTGCACTGGCTAACATTATTTTTAGCTCCTTAAATTTCTCATCACATTACTCTGTCCAAATGAACTTAACTTATTTTTTAGTCAACCTGGTGAGTGGATTAGACAATCATGAATAATATTTCAGAAAATGTCAATAATATCCATCCAATCCAAGAAAACATCATATCATAGTTACTGTTGTTGGTCTCGACCATCTTTCAATAACCTCTATTTTTTCTGGATCCACAAATATCCTCTCTCTTGAGATTATGTGACCCAAAAATGAATCTTTTTGAAGAAAAAATTCACACTTGGTAAATTTGGCATAAAGCTTCTCCTTTTTCATGATCTTCAATAAAATTCTCAAGTGATCTTCTTGTTCTTCATTTCTCTTTGAATAGAAAAGAATTTCATCTATAAAGACTAGCACAACTAATCGTGATAGTTTATAAAGACTCTATTCATGAGATCCATGAAGATAGTAGGGGAATTAGTAAGACCAAAAGGCATAAAAATAAAATCATAGTGTCCATACCTTGTACGAAATTCCATATTTGGTATATCCTTCTTTTTGACCCTTAATTGATGATACCCTGAACGAAGATCAATCTTGGAAAAGTATTGAGGTCTACATAGTTGGTAAAATAAGTTATCATTGTATGGGATGTGATATTTTTTCTTGATAGAGATCTTGTAAAGTTCTCGATAATCAATGTAGAGTCTCATTGTTCCATCTTTCTTCTTAAAAAATAGAACAGGTGCACCCAAGGTGACTCACTAGGGTGTATGAATCCCTTATCACGTTTATCTTGGATTTTATTCTTCAATTCCTATAACTCAATTGGGGCATTTCTATATGGTGACTTTGAAATAGGCATAGAACCCGATATGAGTTCTGTTGAAAACTCAACTTCACGTTTTGGTGGAAGAACAGGAAATACCTCCGGAAATAAATTATCAAAATCTCATACAATGGGTGTATCCTTAATCATGATTTTCTCGCCAACCATTTGAGATAAATAACCTTCATTTATTTGAATCAAGACCCATAAGTTGGACGAAATTTCTTCTGGGAGGTTATATTAATTATTGCATCGATAGATGATCCTAGATTGATCTAGAATGTGAAATATGACTTCCCTTATTTGGAAATTGATATGAGATCCTTATAAAGAAATCCAATCCGTGCCAAGAATCACATCAAATTCCACTATAGGAAGGATCACAAGATTTTCAAGAATAAATTTCCCATAAACATCAATCATAGAAGAATTGTAATCTTCTGATATGACTGTTGTGCCATTAATAGTTTTCACAGCTAACTCAACATGTAATTGTTGAGGTAATACGATGCTACCCTTAGAAAATTATTCATCAAGAAAATAGTGTGTATATCTCGAATCAAATAAAAAATTTCTAATTTATAGTGGATGTTAAGTATACCTTTCACCACTTAATTGTTGTACTCCACATCGCCGATAGTAATTTCATGTGACTTTCCTTTGACTTTTTCCTTAAGAGTTTGTTGACGTTGATCATCATCAATAAACCTTGGATTAGGAAATTGATTGGAATAATGACCCATTTCCTTTCACTTGTAACATTGAAGTGTTGGAGGTGCATTATGTGTAGGCTTATCTTTGTTCGCACCATAAGAAATCTTTTTCCCATCAGTTGGTCATTCAATTTCCCGATGATTGTCTTTTCTACACTTAAAACAATTTCTTGTCCCTTTAAGACAATCCCCTACATGTTTCTTTCCACACATTGAGCATAAGGGAAAACTCATATTCTTTTCAGTATGGTCTTTACATTTTACTTTTAATTCCATTTTACTATTCTTTTCAAACCCATATGACTGATGGGTTACTCTAATCTACATATCAACCATGAGAGCACATCGAAAAATTTCCTCGTAGCTATTGAAGTCCATTTTGGCTAATTACCTTCGAAGACTTGACTTTAAGACACTAAAAAATTGATCAATCTTACTCTCTTTGTAAAATAATAATTCCAGAAGCATACCTTGAGGGTTTTGTAAAATTTTCCTCATAGGTACCAATTGATTCATCATCCTTTTACTTAAGTTCAAGTAACTCCTTCTACATACTTTTTTGAAGAATACAAGGAAAATAATTATTGAAAAAATAGGTTCTTGAAGTTGTCCCATTCCATGTACTCAATTTCATCACTTTGCCTTGTATTCTTGATAAGATTCCACCATTGATCAGCATAACATTCCAAACGATACACTTCTAAGATGACTTTATCATGTTCATAACATTGTATAACTAAAAATATCTTATCAGTGGTACTCATCCATTGTTCATCCACTAATAGATCAGAAGGCCTACCGAATGACGGTGGACACTGGCTCATGAAGGATTCAACATAGTGTTTCTCCCTCCTTTTCTCATTTGGACGTCTGGCATGATTCATAGCTTTATAAAGATGTGTGAGCATGGATATTGGATTTTTCATTCCATCTCCCACAACATTTGGTTTGTCTGGGGAACAATCCTGGAATTTCCCATCACATTCAACATTAACGTGGTACTTTTGGGTTCCATCTATCAACTAAAACAAATTATCATAGTGTGAGAAACACTATTTATAATTGGAAAATCACATAATCATGATTGAAATTTAAAATTAGGTCAATATAGATTTTATCCTAGATCATTCATTGTCATTTCTAAAACACTAGGATTGTATCCTATAGTTTGTCATATCCTTAGGGTTCTTACAAAGGCTTTCACATCCTAGTTTCCAAAGGTCAATTATACCTTCTATATGATACCAACTATAATGACCCATACATTACATACATTTTTAGTACTTCATAATTGAAGCTTATTTATTACAACATATAACAAAACCATGTCAGGACCGTATAGGTATAGTGTCTTTATAAACTTGGAAACATACACAACTGGTTCATAAATCATCTACATTGTCTCCCATTTATTTCATCATATCTAGACTCCCTTTTGGAATATCATACTTAATACCCTACTTCCTGACCTGGGGAAAAGAAACATACAAAAGGGTGAGTTGAAATTCTCAGTAAGGTCAATAAAATGAAATATTTATCATAACATATTCATAAGAACATAACATCTTAAAATATTATCCTATATAAGAGATTATAATACCATGTCATGGGATAAATCATAGAAGTGAAATGTAATCACAAAAATCATAACATAAGAAACTAAACTTTGTATAATACACACATAATCAAAGAAAATCATTTCATATTATTCAAGGCTCATTTCCAAGACCATCATAGTGGACAATGTCCATTACTAAATCAAGTTAACTCCTCGTTCCATCCCTATATCACCGGACCAGATTAACTCACCATTACATCCATGTCTACCTCATGAGATATAAATATTTACCCAATTTATTGGAGGGATATATAGGTCCCACCCATCTCATAATGAGATAATTCTTATCTATGCCACAAAATAAACATAAATCAATCATCATAACCAAATGAAGAAAATGGGTTTCAAAAACTTCATCCAATCATAACATAATCCATATAAAAAATGGATATAATTTTATTATAAAAAAATAAAACCATGTAAATAATAGGGACATTATAGTTGAAACATAATAAAATTAAATAATGTCATCTTAGATGGAAAATAGTTTTGATAAAACACATGAAATTAATTCTTGTGGAAAAGATCCTTTCTTCATCAAAATCATTTTATTTGTTCAAAATGAAGTGAAATTTTAAAAGAAAAGAATTTTGTTAAAAATAATCATGAAATATTTTAGAGTAATCTTCATGGTAATAAGGTTTTATAAAACTGTAAAAATCCAATCATGCCATATAAGTTAAAAAAATCATTCTTTTCATAATTTTGTCAGAAAAGTCCATAAGTATCTCGTTCCGAAAACAACAAAAGATTCCTTTCATATATTTTACTAAAAATTAACAAATGGGTAAGATTGGATTTAAATAATTTTAGGAGTATAGAAATAATATTAAATATTTAGGAAACATGGACGTGGATGATAAATATTCCCCAGTAAATACTTAAGTATAAACAATCTCGGATAAAAATAAGATTGCGAGATTTTCCCATACCTTAGGTCTGATATGCTTTGTATGTATCCGAACCACCTTTATAATTATTTAAATAATTTAATTGACTTATTAAAGAATAATATTAAGTTTTATTATATCATATATGGTCATATTATTATCTTTTTACTAGTAACATTTCATTATTACTCGTTATTCGGGTGTTAACTGCTTTATGTTCTTATGTATGTTTTGTACAATAAATTTGTATTCCTCTTTTTTAGGTTATATTTATATCATTTAAAAAATGTATTATTATAATATATATCATATTTATTCATTCAATTCATATATATAATCATTCTTCAATGATTATCTTGTAGAATGAATCACATCACATCGTGGAGACAGTAGACCGTATGTTCGCACGAGCGATGATATCATTCACATGATTGTGGAATTGTATTGAAGTGTTTGGTGTATAATATTTCATAATCAATATCATTTTAAAATAATCATATATAGTTATTTCTTCCATAATTATACCCATCCAAGTATGTTGGTGATGAAAAACAGATTACACCATGATGTGGAGAAGGTAAGTCGTACAAACACACGCATGGTGATTTCATTTTTCATAGGATGGATAGAAGATGTAATATGGATATTTAATATTCATAATAATATATTAGTATACTAGTGATACTTTAGTTATTACATAATAACGAAACAAAACATATAGAGGAAATATAAGAATAAATAAGTTTAAAATAATCTGTAAAGGATATTACATCTTCTTGGGCGTGCGTCTTCTAGGCATCCTATTAGGGCACTAAAGTTGGACTTTGAAGAAGACCAGAACCTCAAGTATGTTGATATAGTATTAGAAAAGGTAAATGAACATGGTTTTTATGAGTTTGAATGCACAATATGGAATGAAGAGGAGATGGAGGAGGTTCCCTTTTAGATGAGAGGAGAAGGGTACTTTTGGAAACCTCAAATATATTAATTTATAATAAAATCAAACCCTACTTAAAATACTCCAAAATTACTCACCATAGAATACGAGATTATATAAGGTTGTAATATCATCAACCAATAATATTTATACATGTTTTGAATTTATTTTAAAACTTATCATTTCGATTTATCCTTATTTAATCTATTTAATTTTATTTGGGGTAATAATATTCTAAATATTAAATGGTTATAAATACTTACTTATGTGTTGTGAATTTTCAATAATTGGATACTTTATGGAAATTTAGACCAAATAATTTTAAATTTCTTATTATTAAATATTTTTGGGATTTTTGATCAATTTAATAATATGTTCTTTTTTTAAAATATCAATAATGTTAATTTTGAAACTATTCAATTATTTGAATTTAAATAAAATCCACCTAGAAGATAAATGCAAAACAAAATTTAATAGATTTTTCACATGTAATATTCATCTATAAAATTCATTTATCACATTAATATGTTAATAAAATATTTATTTAAATATTTTTTAAACCATTCATTTAATATTTCTCTTAATAAAATAAGTACTACAACATTTCTGTATAATTATTTAATATACTTATTTGTTGCATAAAAATTAAAAATAAAATAATATGATGAATATAAATCTAATATATTTCATAAAATACTTTTACTCAAATTTATCTTCTAAAAATACCAACATTTAAAATTTTATATTTATTAAATTATGAAGGTGACAACTTTGACACATTTAAAATAAAATAATATAAGTGTCATAATCTCTTTTATAAGGATCCAAATGGTCAACAAGTATACCCTTGGATGATTGTTGATTATTTATACTAGAAAAATAAGTTTTTGTCAAGTGTGTGTGCCCTAATATGAGAATTATTATTTTAATAAAAATTATATTATTGATTTTTCACTAAATAAATAATTTCTACATCATTAATGTATAACCTATTAAGTAATTATTTATTTCTTAAATATTACAAATAAATTACCTTGATAAATAAAAACATTTTAGCTTTCAAATGGGTATTTATAATAAAATTTATATTATGTATACACTTATATTAAAAATAATTTAATTATTAATGTTTGAGTGAGACATATTTCACTTTTCATTATATAAAATAAATTAAACTTATTAATCTCATCCAAGTGGGTTCTAATAGATACCATTTCGACAAAAGTATGTTTTATGGAGAAATATAATCATTCAAGTATATTAATACAAGTTTTAGTGTAATTTTATAATATTATTTTTACCCTTAATTACCTGATTTACCTTTAACTGTGGTAAATAAAATTTACCGTAGTTACTATTCATAATTCCCAAAAATAAAAGTAGCATATTAAAATAATGTGGACTTACTGATTAAAAATATGGAATCCATTTTTCCAATTTCAAGACATAGAAGTTGCAGTAATTAATTTAAAATTAATCCCTTTGTTCAAATTAGAAAACGAGTTTTAAAAGTTATAGCATTTCAAAAGATTGAAATGTTTTAACCTATGAGTTTAATGTAAAATTAACAGTAATGAAATACATTTTATTAAATGGAAAAATATATTCCATATATACTTTAAAACAATTCAATATTACAATTTAACAATATAAATTATCTCTGTGAAATAATTTATTTAAAAATAAAATTTAGCATATTTTTAATATTCACAAAAATATGAAGTTTATCAGAAAATATCAAAATTATTACCAAAGTAAATTTTTATATCCTGCTTCCAAATAACATTTTTACATTTTCATATTAAAATTATTAATGTATCTAAATATTAAATTAAAAATGGTTTTTCCTTAAAAGTACGAAAAACAATATTTTAAAATGTATTGGTTTTTATACATAAATAGAATTTATACCTGTCCTATGACAAAAATATATATTTTATGAATATAAAAAATATATTCATTATTATATAGCATATTTATCTCATTAATTTCACTCACGAATAGTAATTCACTCAATTAACTAATATGAAAAATATTTTATTTACATTTATCATAGATTTTTAAAAGTTAGTTATATTTATTCTCGCTAACATACCGACTAGGTTATAATGGTCATTTTATACTAAGGGTATCACACGGTTTGTTTAAACTCACAATTGCGTGCAAATAAAGCTACTAAAGGATAAAAATTATTAAAATAAAATATTTCATAAAAACATCTGGGTGTTACCGGTAGCCTAAGAAAAAGCCAACTCCATGCCAGCTAAGTCTTCCCCCATACGATGCTTAGAAGAAATATATGGAAATGATAATATAAAAAAGATACAAAGCTTGTGGGTCCCACCATAAGACCTCATTAAAATTCATGATATACATGATTTGTCCCTCAACATAGGAAAAAGTAAGAGCATTCAACATTTGGTGACGATAACCTATCCATATTTTCCCCGTAAACCATATGATGTCAAGACTACTGGAGCAGGTGAATCAATAAAGAATTTCATGTTAGTGGGAATTCACAAAATTTCTTCAAAAAGAAACTTATTGGAATTCAAGAACTCAAATATAGGAAAGTTGATCTATTTTTTCTTACACACGAAGGGAGGGTATAGTGGGTGATCTGATGAACGTAACCCTTAAGACATGGCTCCTTGTCTGGGATTTCATCACAAAACAGTGGAACCCCCCTCATACGTATGAGTTAGATCACCACAAGGGTAGTCAGTATAGGGTTCTTTCTCTAGGAACCTATGTCTCATATGCATGAGCTTGATCTACATAGTGATATACCTAAGAACTACATAAGGATTTCTTGCAATCCTCATGTGATACATAGCAACATCTAAGTATCTTACTTTAGATCCATCCAAAAGTCTCATTCCACCTTATCCCTGTGTCATTTTTGAAATTTCATACATTCCAATTTTAGGGTATCTATGCCCCATGTCGAAGATATTTCCCATATTGAATTTTTCTGAGTTCTTGTGGCCAGATGTGTCATCTTCATATCCCTTTAGAGCTCCTCAGACATACTCGGGATAGATCCTCTATAAGAGTTTAGCGCCATGGATCATCAGATACTTAGATATGCGGCAAAGTGATCTACGTTTACCTTAGAATCATATTCTTTCCCTTTAATGAATATTATTTTAAGAAGGGGAATTTTTTTGGAACTAATATTTGTGCATGTCCCACTTTTCTACCGAAGACCCAAGAATTGTGCTAAACGAAATATTAATACACAAAGGGGATCATACATGAAGGGCTCAAGTTTGAAGATAAACACAGTGGGAAAGAGGGGAGTGTAGCTCTCATAGAGACCAGGTTGAACCTGTATATACAACCCGATATGGAAAGGCTGACAGAAAAGTACACACATAGGTGGGCCAACTCCCACTGGGTGGAGGGCGATGTCTATGGTACGAGTGCTGAACTTGTTGCCGGCTCGAGCAAACAACCACTTCAGAATAACTTATCTACTAGAGGTAATACGGAATGAGTTTTTGATGTGGGATGCAGATTTTTTTTCTCATCCAATTTCTTTTCTGATTTTCCCAGATCAGATGATGAAATTTAAAGGGGAGGAAATGTGACTCCATAGAGATTCATCCATCACCCCATGAAATGGTTCATGGCCCCTGGCCTCATGTGACCTATATAAACCCCTATAAATTCTAAAAAATGTATGCAAGGGAGAGGGGGGAAGGGATCTATAAGAAAAGGGAAAAAAATAAAAATAGCGCCACCAGACACCACCATTTAAGTTATTAAGAGAGTTACCTACCAAAATAATATTACATAGGATGTCCTCATAAGAGACCTTTGTGTGATCTTTATATGATCACATGATCACATACTGGACCCATGCGAACGCTCCTAGGATCTTCTGCATGGCCTCCCCTCAGATCCCATGATCATATGAGTTATGTAAGCTCATAAAAGGTGAGTCGTGGAATTTAAAATGAACCCATATTGTTTCCCACATATATGTACTAGTGAACATATAAACCCTGATCTCCCGAGAATCATTGTCTTGTGGCGATGTTATGAAGCCTATCAGACATGACCGTCTCAGCCTTTGAGCACCCCCGCAAACCCTGGTCGTACGATGGAGGAATCCGTCGTTACATACCTCATCGAACACATGAGAAGAATAGCGATGAGGGAGACTCATGATATTTGGAGACTTCAATTCTTGGTCATTGTTGTCCGAGATAGGTAGCCCTCGATTTGGGTGTCCCACACTAGTGACGTCCTCATGCACCATCAAACATGCGACCATGCTTGCCTGCATTGGTTCCATGTGTATGTCTTCCCCAGACCCACTCATGGATGAGAGGGAGCCCATTTTATGATCCCCTTTGAAGATCATACTCCCTCATGAATGAGCATACAATCATGCAATGACCATCCTTTGTCGCATATCCATGAGGCCTATTGTGAGACCCCATCCACTCTACATATGTCTGTAGAAGTGGCCTCCCAACCCGAAGGGTCCTCACATGTTCCACTAGAATGAAATTAAAAAAGAAAATACATGTGGGTAATGAGCCATGCACCCATATATAAGAAACCATCATCGCATCATGCAGACCTTGGATTTGATATAAAGCTCCCTTGCATAATCATTAAGCCAGTCATGAGACCCCTTTTGGGTCATGCGATTCATATGACTTCATGAAGAGTTTTATAAAAGCATCCCCTTAGTGTGTGTATGAACCCGCATGTAGATCCTTCATCTTGTGATTCATTCATACAACCCCCGACGCATGTGCATATGAGATATTGCAAGACCTATTTGCGATCACGTAAGAAATATCCTATGTCCCATGATGTTTTCATGAGATGTTAGAAGTGGCCACCTCGACGTGGAAGACCCCCACATAATCCCCTGGTATGGAGACAAAGGATGAGGGTGTGCAACCCATGATCCATTCCCCCTCTCTATACAGTGCATACCCTCACACATGCATGTAAATGATTTCATATAGAACCCCCACGAATCAGCCTTGACCTAATCGTAAGACTGAAATCGAAGACATTTCCTCATGCTGGTGGCCATGTTTCATGCATCTCCTTTTAACATGGTTCCCCTCACATGTGTGTGTGTAGCCTTGGCACACCCGAGGATCCGTGGGAAAAACATTGGACATATGTATTAAGGAACATTCCTTCCTTTCTCATGAAACCGTTAAGAATCCTCGACGCACGCCAATAGACTCCCCCATGAGCCCATCCCATGAACATGTTGATCAGATGAACAAAGGGGTGTTATGAAAATATCCAATTAGTGCACATTGGACCCCATATACATGCCCTCTCTTTTCCCTGAAAACCCTATGGTGCATACCTTAATTAGCAGCACTTGGGTGCATATGCTACCATGAAACTTAAGGCATAATCCCCTTGGATACGTAGTCACAACCTTTAAACATGAACAATGACCTATGAACACTCGGGAGTCCCGTAAATAGTCTCATAGTGTCCTTATAAAACCATGTACATACCATGCTTGACCACAAGGCAAGCATCATACGTGTCAGACTGATCATGAGAAAACATTTTGTCATGTCACAGTGGTCATGCTATGACCCAAGGAAAAGTATCACCAGTCATGTGAGGAAACTCAGAGCTACCCGCCTTGATCATGTGAAGATGTCCAAAGAAAATGCACTTTGATAATGTGAATGATTCTTTGACGTCTCATAATTATCATGAAAATGAGTGTATACATGTCTATATTGACATGAAATTTCTCGAGGACATGACCCCATAACTGTCCATCTCACCACATGGAAGTCCTCGGGTATGCATAGAAAACTAGGCGGCGCCCTATGTGCAAGAATACAAACATGTCCATGACATGCGTTTTCACTCTCTACTTGACCCATATGGTTCATGTGAAGTATCATAAAAAATAAAGCAAAAATAATATGCATTACTCATAAGAAGTGACGTAATCCTAGGCCTTCGTAAAATAAAGTAAAGGAGAACAAAAGGAGGGAGGCGAGTGCTCTTAGCGGTCATTGAAATAAATGTGATGCGTACATAGCGCATCTCTGCAATACCACCTGATAAGTCAGCCATTCAAGCTAGTTATGGTCATATAAAGCATCCTTGATTGTGCGCGACACCTCAGACATGAAAAGAACTCCTAACATGTCCACACAGACATGAAAAGACACCATTGCATGTCCACTAGAACATGTGAAGTACCCTTGATGCTCCCTCATTGGACATGAAAAGCACCCCTAACATGTTCGCCTAGTCATGCGAAGATCCTTTGGCATGTGTGACTCACTTAGGTGAAGACACCATAGGCATGTCAGTCGATCATGAAAAAGACCCCATACATGCTCTACTTCAGTCATGTGTGGTTTCCTATAAATAATTCTCTTCCCATTCAAAGATATCCAGAGCATGCCAATTGATTTGGAAATCCTCCATGAATGTGTCCACCATGTCAGAGAGTTTCCCTGACATATCAGGTAGTAAATCAAGACTTTCTAGTAAGTGGTTGAAACTTATTAGAGAATTCCTCTAGGACATTATAGCCTTATACGACAGCCTACATGAATGCATTCCATGTAAATCTTGGTTAATAATCATCAACCGCATACCCCTTTTACAAAAGAAGTTTCCTTAGTGAGCTAGGACCATGATCTTTATGTTACCCTACCAATATCATTATTTTAGATAGGCTATCACATCCATCACCACCTCTATTTAATCTTCCATAGGACAAATAATTAGTGCTCCAACTATTAGCCTCAGAGTATGATCCCCGACCAATAAAATGATGTAAGTATACCAATCAGACAACCTAATAGTGTAAGTGCCGACCAACATCTTGAAATGAGTGAACCATTCATGGAAATCCTTAGAGTGTAAGCCCCAACCAATCATATGAATCCCCAGAGTGTATTCCCTGATCATCGATATAATATAATTTGTCTCAACTAGGGCATCCATTTCAGTATAAGCCCCTATAATTCTTAAAACCCTAGAGATGTACATAATGTCACTAAGAATTACCACCTACCTTACCCTATTAGTAGGATAAGGTACATGTGAACTATGAGAAATCTAATTCCCACAATAATTGGGATATTTTGGAAACCATCTAAAGGCCCGAGATCTAATGGTAATCCACATTCATATAAGTCCATTTCTATTCATATTGTTCCTAGCATTCGAGACTAAATCCTCCCATAGGTCTTCCTTCCTTTTCCATACATCAGTGGGTGAGAAGAGTACTCATGAATGGACATCATTCTATATATAATCCCTAATCATGCCCCTAAGTACCTCAAATCCATTAGCGAGATCGAGATTAACTAATCTACGAGAACTCTGATTCTAACCATACTCAAGATATGTAGGACTCCTTCCTAGGGCCAGATCTCTGAACCGTATCCTCCATAAGGGTGACCTTAATGTGCAATCCCTATATTGGTATTATCTCATTTAATATGAATGACCTCATGATATCACTTTCTTCCCACACCAAGCATTGAACACATGGGTGTAGAGGATATAAGTGGTTTTACTAATAGAATTATGAGAATTCCCCCAATTAGGAATTACCATCACGGTGTATGTATGATTACATCCTATCACCACTCATATGACTATATTCCCTAAGTAAAAATTTGGTGTAGTTTCATATGTAGAATTCCCACCTAGTTCCTCTATTGTTGTATCTATCACAGCATAGATGTTCGTTATAAGTACTATATGGACTCTGATTCCTTTATTATACAGGATACGAAGGATACCTCATCGAGGTCTGATCCAGATACTCACATCCTTATTGTATAACATTAAACTACATGGATGGGTCCAGTAATACTAACTCAAACTATTTCAAATGAACTATGTGGGTTTTGATTCTTGTTCCCATAGTATACGTAGGACTCCTCATAGAGGTTCAATCCCATCTTCAAGAAACAATCCATCCCCATAGATAACAATAAACTCCATAGTTCTATACATTTCCATAATCCAAAGAATCTTAATTAAATAAGAGTGAAATAGAGAACCCATGATATATACATGATTATTTATATCGATACATGTTTATAATCAAGTCATTGAAACAGAGGTAACTAGTCTTGTATTGGTGTCTGGGAAAGATTTCATAAACATATGAACTTCTGAGAGATATGAGATCTCCATTCTAATCACCAATTAATGAGCCGCCACCTAGTAGAGCCACCCCCATAGACCTTCACCTAAGTTACCATCCACTTAGGGCCCTTAACCATGGTGACTATCTACTTGTGTCCCTTCACTTTGGTGACCATCTATTAGAGGCCCTTCACTTGGGTACCTATTCACTTATATACCTTCAATTTCGAAACTATTTTCCTATGTCCCTTCACCTGGGTTACCATCAACCTCAAAACCTTCACTTAGATGACCATTTTCTAGAGGCCCATCACCTAAGAATACATCCAACTTATCAAGAACTTATGATAACATATATAAAAATTAAACAATTTTTTTTCTCAGAATACATACAATATTGCACAAACAGACGCCCAAAGACAAAATTAGTTTTGTTCCATTGAAAAAATAGAAACATAAATGTTGATACATGACTGAGATACATTATCTACCACTAGGGTTTTCATGACTAAAACCATTCATAGACATACCATAATTAATAAATATATTCATATCATGGGGAAGAAAACATAAAAAGGGGTGATCTAAAATGTTCTTTAAGGGTAAAAAAGGGAGATACATAAGAAGAAACATGAGAATAAGGGTATGAGAATGTGATCATCACATTATATGATCATACCCTTCATATCAAAGATCAAAAACATGAATCCTGGAATAATTATTAGCATTTAATAATAAAGTAATCATAAGGGAAACAAGATTATAATCATATCATAGAAAAAAGACATATATTTTTTAGAATACACATAAACATAGAAAATCATATGTCAGGGCTACCTACCATGACCTTAAAAGAATGTTAGGATTCAGATAATCACCATTGTATTTGCTTAGGGCTTTAGATTCCCTCTTGTGTACCCTCTTTTTTTGTGATTGGGATGTCCACCTGTGTACCCTCTTGTATCATTCTTAAGATGCCCTCTTGTTTCTAGATTGGGATTCCATCCCATTTACCCTCTTGTTTCAGGATTAGTATTCCATCCCGTGTACCCTATTGAGAATAAACAACATTTAACCTTATCCAATTCAATGGAAGGAGATATAGGCCCCACCTATCACATGATAAAATCATACATACATGTGGAACAGGATAATAAAACTTACATCATACCATGACCCATAAAAAGGGATGGGGTTTACATACATCATATCATAACCAATTAAATGAAATGTGTAACATAAAAATTTAATCATATCGTAACGTATGTAAAATATAAAGGTTTAATAATCATTTCCTCTTAGAATAAACCATGAAAGGAAGGAGCATTCAAAAGAATTCATCATGGTATAACCCATTGAATAGAAATAGGTTTCATAATCATATAAACTATGGAATATTAATGGGTTACCTAAACATATAACCTATGAAAGTGAAAAAGGATTTTATAAACATCATTGAATCAAAAGATAAACCATTCAGATAAAGAATAGGAATGTAATCTTTGGATCATTTACTAAGAAGGAATGAGTAACCCAAATATATGTCATCTTTTATGGAAAAAAATTTGAATTATATTTTAGAATATTTTATTGAAAAAATATATTTTATTCTTTGTTATATTATTTTTAAAACATAAAACCATCTGAAAACCATTTTCATTAAAATGAAGATGAAAATATATAAGGAAAGATTTATATTTTTTGAAAATTATTTTCCATTAAAAATTATAATAGAAGATTGAATATTTTTTTGAGAACTAATATCCTCTAAAATAATTTTAATAAATTTAAAATAATCATTGAAATCATTGAAATCATTTTCTTTAAAAATAATCTTTTGAAAACTTATAAAGGATGCTATGAAAATATTTTGAAACACCTTTTAAAACTAAATCCTTTACAAAAACATTTTTCATTGAAAAAATATTTAAAAAATTAATTTATAAAATTTTAGGAATTTATTTTAATAAAAACAAACGAATTTTTAATATTTTAAATGAAGCTTCATGGTAATTAATGTGGGTAAATCCGTACATGTTGACCATTACTTTTTCACCATAACATCTTGATTAATGTGTCTCAACTGGAAAATGAAAAGAATATTGCTTATATTTTTAAAATAATTTTTGTTAAAATGTAAAACATGGGTAAAAATTTATTTTAAATATCATTTTATAATATTATATTATTTTTCAAATATTTTTTAGAAAACATGGTTTTGTAGGAAGATATATATCTGACTGAATAGAGAGGTAGAGTTGGGATTTCTTAAAAACAATTTATCAACTACATTATGTACAAAAGTGTGAAAATGGTACTAATACATGAATATATCATGGATAACCAAAGGCGGATAAACTTTATATGTGTTCTCAAGAGTTGGATACTAATATTTCATTAAATGAAGCATAATTATATACAATCTCAAAATTCAATGTGATTGTTTCAATAAACTCTTACCTCTTTGTAACTTTGAAACATACTCCCCATTTAACGAAAAAAATTAATGAAATTTAAAATATTATGAGAACAATTATATTATTGATATAACATTTCAATGTCAGTATATATAACTCATTGAAAAATATAGGTGCATTACCTGGCATGTATCTCAACGAAGAAAAAATGAGGCAAAATTACATTACTGATTTGGTAAATTTTGAAACATAAACCCCATGAAACAATGATCATAAAATTTATATGTAAATACCCATAAATTTAAATATATTAATTATATAATATATGCATGTTTTGCAAAAAAAACTTATAAAATGAATGGGTGGAGAATAAATCATGTATATCAATGAAATAAAATTATATTCCCTTACCTTGTGTCTTAACTCAAATCGTATTCATAAAAATTTCCTATATAATAAATATAATTTTTTAATCAATATATATAAAAAATCATATTATTATATCTAATAGAATATATTTTTCGATTATGACTTTATATTTCCTAATTTTGACAATTCTATGTTAAGGTTTCACTTCCGGTAATATCTGTGTTGTTATTCACATGTGTCTTAATTTGTTATATATTTAATCCTTATACATATATAATGATTTTAAAAAATTAATCATGATATAAATATCATTTATATTTATTATAGGTGTATTATAATAATCTATGGAATATATAAGTATAAAATAGAATACACTGTTCATAGAGACGTTAGGTCGTACGTACGCAAGAATGTTGTTTGCGTCTTTATTTATAATACCGAAAGAGATACATAAATGAAATATATGAATGTATAATATATTAAAATTTAAATTATTATGACTTATATATCTTATAAGTTCACTTAAACTATCCTTAATACATTCAATTTAGTGTTTGAATGAATCACATCACATTGAGGGGGCGGTTGTCCACACTTCCTCAAATGAAGTTATCATATTTACAAAAAATAAAAATTATAAAGATATGTGTTGTAAAAGTAGTAAAAAAGAATAAAGTCATTATAAATATAGTAAATATAATAAATATTATATTTATATATAGTATCCATCATAATTTCCACTATGAGAGGCGGTAAAGGAATAACGAGCAATCATTATTTCCTTGGGTAGTAGTTCACCATATAAATAAATATTTTGTTCATTACCCATTAGATAGAAGTGTGTGTAAGATTAAGTACAACCCATGTCATAAAACAATATTAGTCTATTTATGATACTAGTGAATTTTTAAAATAATTGAATAAGTGGAGTGGAAGGGGTGGGGAATGGAAATAAAATAATGGAGCGTGGCGGAGGATGTAACATCTTCTTTGGGTAAATCCTTTTTGTTTTCACCAAAGGGATTCCATGGATTGATTTATTCCAAAAAGTAGATTCAATGAGGAAGGTGGGAAGATGGGAAATGTATTGGTAATATCTTGGATAATACTATGTGGGTTGAGAGGCATGAGGAAGGGGGGAGATGTTGGCCTTTTATTGGGTATGGAAAGAACTCACATAGTTTTTTGAATAAAGTTAGGTGTAACCACGTTTTTAGCTAAAACTGTAATAAAAAAAACCCAAAAAAGGTAATTTTTATGGACAAGTAATATACATACAATTTGTTTTGGAAACGTTTATAGGTCATTTGGGCACATAAGTTAGTGGTTTAGTCCTTTGCGAAGCATAATGCTTCCTTAGTTGTTGAAATTAATTTCAGTTATATTCACTCATATTATTGGTCAAAAACTAAGTTTGGATTATTATTAATCATAAATTATGCTGAATATATATATCTTATTCTATTTTTCAAATTATAAATACATAAGTGGTAGAAATTAATTTAAAATTAATCCTGCAAGTGGGACAATACTGCAGGATTTTAATGTAAAAATGATCACAAGTTTGCTAAGTTTTTATATCAAAGTTCAATGTGAAATTAGTTCCAATGACCTATATCGGATTAATGGATTTATATTTTATATAATTATACTTTAAAACAAAATTAAAATATATTTTATCTATATACATAAATTAGATGAAAATTAGTTTTGAATTAATATTCAGTATTTTTCACAATTAATAAAAAATGATTTTTCATAGAAAAATCTCAAAAAATAACCCTAATCTTATTTAGAAATTATAAATTAAAAAATAAAGTTTATTTTTTCAAATTAAATTTATAAATGTGTCTAAAATTAATTTTTTTAGAAAGGGACATGAAAATCAGTTCATTTTATACAATATTATTATTTAAACAATTAAAGACTTTACAAAAAAAATATTTTTCATTATAATTATGTTTTATTTATATAAAAACTATATAAGTTATTTTTTGAAAATTAGTTAGTAATACTAATATTACCAATTTTACTAGCCAGGTTATAATTATCTCATTGAAATAATTATAACAATATAATGATATTTCATAGAAACTCAATGTAGCATGTAACGTACACCAAGTCAACGTTGCATGTAGCGTAAGAAAAGTTAGTATAATGTGAATTGAATTTTTGACATGGTTTAATGAAACACATAAATGAAAATTAATTACAGAAAAAAGGTTCATAAAACACTTGGGGTGTTATATTCTACCCCCCTTAAAATGATTTTCGCCCCAGAAATTCATCTGGATTATAAAAGGTTTAATACTTGAATATTTCTTTCATATAAACCCACATCATAAAAATGGATACAGAAACCTCCTTTTAAAAGGGAATGATGGAAAAATAGTTGTTACAAAAAGTAACATATAACTTGGTCTCTACATAGGGGAACATATGATCCCCGTGAAAACATGGACATGGAAGAGAAATATATCAATCATGTTTTGGTGTAGAGTGATAGAGAACATCCCCAAGAGAATGTTAACAATCACAAATCCATAAACCTGTGATTATATATGGGACCTTTTGATGCGTTAAAAAAATAAGGAACTAGGATAACCTTTTCAATTTCAGGATTACTTCACTGGTGTTGAATACTTTTCATGAGTTGTTATACTTATATGATTTTATTCCATTTCATGAGTAAACTATCACCCTTTTTTGTGTCTTGAACAATTTTCTCTTCAAATATTTATCTAAGAAGGTAGGTAAATTTTTCATTCCCGAATAACTAGTATATCATGAGATCTATGATAAATTAACCCATCACTCTTCAGTTACCATCAACACAAGGTTGTTAGTGTATGTTATCTAATATGCATAAATCCTCATGTGGTGTGATAATAATTTAATCTCACAAACATCATAAAAAGTATAAATTTAATATTTCATAAATGGTTAACCATATAAATTATTAAAACCCAAAAATGGATAAATAAGGTCATGAAATCATTATAACATTGATCTACCTTACATCACAAAGTATCTCTTTAATGATACATTACAACCGTGTGAATATGCTCATCGTATATTCTCTTGAAACATGGTAATAACATAAATTACCCTAAATCCTTTTCAAAACCACGAATTCTCCCATATTCCAATGATTACTGGATATATTACCTAACTCCATGAAGTTATAAACTTCACCTATGATGAAATATAATACTACTTCGACAAATTATTAATTGGTTCTAAGGTTATTGATATAATTTGATTTACATTATCCAAATCAAGAATATCATTATCCAAACTAAACATAATTTTCCCAACATCAAGATCAAATTAAGGGTTAACTTCCCCTAATCTAAATTTCTGTTTTATAAGTCTTCATCACCATTAATCTTATTATTTTCAGTACATAATGAAAATTTATATTAAAAATAATTATATATTTCATGATTAAAATAACATAATCTTTGAATTCCAAAACATAAATACCTAATTTATCTAAATTTATTCTTAAATCATTACTTAGGATTCATCGACATATTATTTAATACCTTTTCCTAGAATATGAAATATGAATCATGTATTAAGGTTACTAAACATCAATATATTCATACTTAATATTTTTAATATAATAAATTCTGTAAGAACGTCACATACCTTTCACATGTCATTTACGGTCTCTTTATCTTCATAAGTATAACCAATACTCATACCACCTTCCTAATTATCATTAGGACATTTAGAATTTGGAAATCAATTTTCATAATTCCAATACATTATATATTTTAATAATTTAATGTTATCCAAATTCATTTTAGTTCTCTCTGTTGACTGAAACAAGAAATCATAGTGCTGGAAACACATATCATAGAAGAAAACCACATAATCATGAAAAATTACTTATATGATTTTTAAATAATGACAACTAATTTTTATTCGATGAAAGCTTAGGATAATCCTAGGTTATTCATAGTCATATTATATTCAAATTCTTCATGATTATTTGTAAAGAGTTAGTGAATTTATAAAGAATATCCCTCGAGAATGTCAAACTAGGAGTGAAACAAGGTTCATTATCATGTACCAGGTTACGCTTAGTCATATCCAACAAACCTTGTTAGAGTTGATACCCCAAGGAACATCTTTACTGGATCTACATCCACCTATTGTATCTATACATGAATATATTTCTAGGAAACCACTCACCCAATCCATTACCAAAATTCAAAGATATTTTCCAAAATGTAAAATCATCCTTACACTTATATTTAAAGACATCCCTAGACATAAACATAGAAATATACCTAGGTATATCAAAAAAAATTTCTCATCCTAGTTTCTAAAGGTTTACTATAGATAGATTTTATACCAACTATAAGAACCCAACATTAACATACATAGAAATTACATCATTATTACGAAATACTTACAATATTATACAAATAGATTCCCAAAGACGGTATTAGTTTAGTCCTTTAGAAACATGGAAACATAAAATATAACGAATGAGTGAGATATATTATCCCCCACTAGGTTATTCATGAATAGAAACCTCATAATACACACCATACATAATACATATCTTCATATCCTAGGGAAGGAAACATAAAAATGGGTGAGATCAGATGATCAGTAAGGGTAAAAAAGAGAGATATGTAAGCATAAACATTAGAATAAGGGTATACAAAAGTGATCAAGACAATATAAGATTATACCATGTATATCAAAGTTAATTAACATGAATAATGGTATAAGGATTATAAATTTATAATACATGAAACATAAGTTAATTAATAGCATAATCATACCATAGGAATAAGACATGAAATTTGTGACATACACATAAACATAGAAAATCGTAGGTCAATGCTACTACCAAGACCTTCACAACATGTTAGGTGTGGGATAATAACCCTTTTACCTACTTTGGGTTTTGTATGACCTCACATGTACCCTCTTATTTTGGGCTTGGGATGTCCAACGGTGTACCCACTTGTTTTGGGCTTAAGATTCCCTCTTGTTTTGGGGATAAGATGGCCTCCCATGTATCTAATTGTTTAAATCTTGGTATTTCTTATCGTGTACCATATTGAACTCATAAAAAAGTTATGGTTATCCAATTCATTAGAGAGAGATATAGGTCACACCCGTCACATGATAAAATCAAACATACATGTGCCACAAGATAATAAAACATCCATTATTCCATGACCCAAAAAAAATAGTTGGGTTTCATAACATCATTTCATAACCATGAAATTAAATGAGTATCATAAATATTTAATCATATCATAAACATTGGAAAATAAATAGGTATCATAATAATTTCATCATAGAATAAATCATTTATGAAAGTGAGTTTTATATGAATTAATCATGGTATAACCCATTGAATAGAAACTGGTTTAATAAGAATTTAAAACACTGATGCAGAACAAGTTTCATAAAAATATTACCCATGATAGATGAATGGGTTTTCATAAACATCATTCCATAAAAACATAAATAATTCTGAGAAATATTTTGAATGAAACATTTGGATCACTTTCATATAAAGAATGAGTGACACCAAAATATATCATCTTAAATGGAAAACAAATCTGAAGTGTATTTTAAAAACCTTTCCTATGGAAAATATCTTTTAATATTTTGAAAATACTATTAAAAACATAAAACCTTTTAAAAACTATTTTTATTAAAATAAACATTAAAACAAATATAAATCATGAAAAAATTTTAAAAATGATTTTCATTGAAAACTTATAACAGACGCTTGAAAATATTTTGAAAACCAGTATACTTGAAAATAATATAAAAACATATAAAATAATATCTGAAATCAGTGAAATCATTTTCGTTGAAAATAACCTTTTGAAACCTTATAAAGAAGGACTTTAAAATCATTGAAAACAATTTTTAAAAATAAAACCTTTTTGAAAACATTTTTCAATGAAAAATTATTTAAATCAATGAATTTCAAGAATATTATGATGAAATTTTATTTTGAAAGAAAAATTTTTTATCCTATAAATGAAGCATCAATGTAATGATGATTAGTAAATCTATACATTCCAGACATTCTTTTTACACCATAAAAAGTTTAGAAAAGTTCCTCAACTGAAAAATGACAAGAAGATTCTTTTATTTTTTAAATAATTTTTCAAAGTTAAAACATGATTAAAAATTTATTTTTAATGTAATTGGACAATAATAGAATATTTTTGGAAACTTTTTTTGAAAACCTGGTT
The DNA here is from genome assembly GCA_963277665.1 of Viscum album. Classification (NCBI taxonomy): domain Eukaryota; kingdom Viridiplantae; phylum Streptophyta; class Magnoliopsida; order Santalales; family Viscaceae; genus Viscum; species Viscum album. The sequence goes on along the minus strand of OY728130.1, from coordinate 476,501,582 downwards.
TTGAAGGAACATGGATTTCTGAATGAAGGGAGAGGTAAGGTGAGGCTTTCTGAGAAAAACTTTCTTAACTATCCTATTTACAAATGAGTGAAAAATGGTACCAATAAATGGATATATAATGAATAACCATATTAAAACAAATCTAATGGGTGTTCATGAGATATGGATTGTAATATTTCATCAATGGAAACATAATCATAAATATTTTTGAAACTCGATGGGATTGTTTCAATAAACACTTTACACTTCGTAACTTTGAAAAATGATCCATATTTAATAAAAGAAAATAAATTTATTATTAAATATAATAAAATTATGGGTATTTTAGATATAAAATTTAAATTTTTGTATATACACATCATGAAAAAATATAGGTTTATGACATGGCATGTGTCTCAAAGAAAACAAATTGAGACAAAACAACTTTACCGATTTCGTATCTTTTGAAACATAAAAACCATGAAATAAATATCAAAAAATTGATATTTAAATACCCATAAATTTTATTATATGAATCATATAATACATATTTGTCCATTATACGCACCACATAAAAGGATTGGGTGGTGAATAATGCATGTATCTAATAGAAATAAAAAAGAGATGAAATTCACATTCCTTGAGTCTTGACTCTCATCATATTTATACACTTATTGTATAATAAATATATGTTTATTATACCTATATATTATAACCATATTATTAAATATAATACAACATATGGTTTTATTATGACTTTATATTACCCTCTTGTTAACAATACTATATTAAGGCTTCACTTCAGGTAATATTTGCTTTATTCTTCACATGGGCCTCAAATTGTTATATCTTTGGTCCTTATAATTATACAACGATTTAAAGAATATAAACCATGACATAAATATCATTTATATTCATTATATATGTATCATAATAATATATATAATAAATAAGTTTGAAATGGAATACACCATTTATGGAAATGGTAGGTCGTACGTACGTTAAAATGATGTTTCTGTCTTTATTTGTAATATTGAATGTAAAAAAAATTATATGAAATATATTTATATATAATATATTTAATTTATAATTATTATTTAATATATATCATTTAATTTCACTAAAGATATCCATAACACATTCTAAGTACTATGTGAACAAATCACATCATTTTGAGGGGTGTTAGTCTACACTTTCTCAAATGAAATTGTCGTATTTATAAAAAATGTAAACTATAATTATATGTGATGTAAAATAATAAATTAAGATTAAATAAATTATTAACACAATATATTATATATATATATATAACTTCTATCAGAATTACCACCATTATAGGTTGTATAGGAAGAATGAACAATCGTCATTTCGTGAGGTAGTAGTTTGGCGTAAACATAAATAGTATGTTCGTTACCCATTAGATGGAAGTGTTTGTAACTGTAGGTAAAAAATGTATAATATAAACGTCTAAGTATATTTACTTAACATAGTTTTTTTATAATAATGGAATAAGTAGAGTGGAGGGGTGGATAATGAAAATCAGATAAAGGATCTTGAGGGAGGATGTTACCTTTTATTTAGGCAACTCCTTTTGGTTTTAACCAAAGGGATTCCTTGGATTTATTTCTTATAAACGGGAGAATTAAATGAGTAAGGTAGGTATGTGTTTCATGCTGGAAATGGGGATGACATCATTGGTTTAAGGCTCAAACATTCCAATCGGTTTCTAATGGGTTTGTTCGTAGAACTGGAAACATCCAATGATTCTATATCCGTTTGGACCTACATTCCAATGGTAGGTGCTCATTAGTTGTGAACCAATGAGGCATAAGAATTTTCATTGGTCGAGAGGATGGGAGGTCGGACTCATCACACCTTTTTGAGGTTAAGTATTGTCTATTCCGAGACTCTCTTTATATATTTTAGTTATGTTCGTGAATCCTTATTAAATTACCAAGTATGAAAATGAGCTTTCCGTTAGATCTGACAATCAATGATTAGTATGTAGAAGATTTAGAGAATATTTTATATGTATTCAAGGTTCTTCATCGATAGAGAATAATCTTTATTTTTTAGAGATTCATAGTCAATGGAATCCTTTAACATATTATATAGAAATCTCTTGGTCATTCTAATAACCATACTGCTTTTGAAGCCACTCAGCAGGGCACTTGAATTTTATTTTCATTCAGAAGGACATAGATTATTTCAAAGTTTGGATCGTACTCGTAGATGGGCTACCTACGTATCATTGTTTAGAAAAGGAATCAGAACCCATGTAGTTCGAGTAATGAAGTATGAGGTTTATGCATAGTTGATGGATCAAAGAAAGATGTCATAATTACTTTTATGCTCTAAGCTCATGTGAGTCATGATCAGTGTGAGAAACAAGAGGTATTGGTAAAACCTGACAATTGTACCATGAAAGATGAAATCATAAGAAATGATGTGGGGATTATGTATGTATGACTTCCCGGATAGATGAAGATTAGGATTTAATTCAGTAGAGAAACCCTGGAACAAGGTCCATAGAGGTATATGTGCTTTATGGAGATTTGGATACTTAACTTAGGACTTAATTCTAATAATGATGCCTAAATTAGATGGGACTTATGATTGGGTTTTATTCCCGAGAATGCATTCCAAATCAAAAGAAATTAAGACTGATTAAGAGAAATTATGACTGGGGATTATTCCTGTGAAGGAGGCCTTGGTTAAATGGACTTGAGAACTTGGGGCTTACTCCTGAGGAGGATGCCCATATTTTGTAACATGGGGATTATTCCTTAGGAGGGTGCCTGTATTACATATCTTGGACTGGGGATTACTCCTGAAAAAGAAGCCTAGGTTATGGGACTTGGAATTTGGGGCTTACTCCAGAGAAGGAGGACCAAATTTGGGAACGTGATGACAGGGGATTACTCCTAAAAAGAGGCCCAGGTCAAGGGACTTGGGTCTTAATCCTAAGGAGGATTCCCATGTTAAGATCTTCTCATATTAAAGGATGAGGTTGAATGAATGAAATCTCTCACCTTAGTGACATGAAGACATATAAATCACTAGGTTTTGAGAGATATTCCACATAATTCTTTTCAGATAAGGAAGCCAAAAAAGGAAAGGAGACATACCAAAAAAATGGCTTTGAAAAGGGTTCTCAAGGCTAAATCTAGAATAGGAGTGGTGGATTTGAATAAGAGAACGTAATAGGCTGGAGGGACGCCCAAAAAAAGTTGGCACACAGGTCTTGTTTGGGGGTGTAGGTACTGGTTGCGTAGGTATACCTGCGCGACACATAGATACCTGCGTGACTGTAAACCCATAAGGTAATACTTGGGCAAGGATTGTCTCAAGTGCTTAGTATTATCCAAAAGGACTTTTAAATGACTGGTGCGTAGGTTCTGTTGAAGGGATAAGGAGGCGCACAAGTGTCTTCATTTCCCTTAACGGTTAGACACTTAGGGGTGCAGGTGTTGGTGAATTTCAACCCATAGGCCCTGTTCCCCCACTTTAGATCTTCCATTCTAGTTATGAAATCACCTTAGAAGTGTTTGGAAGGCTTCAAAAAGAGACTAGGGCGCCGAGAGCTTAAATCTGAGTTTCTGGATTTTTCTTCCTTGAAATGGGGGGCCCACAAGGGGTATTTATAGGCTCCTGAAGACCTTGGGCGAAAAAGAAAATAGGACACGCAGGTCACCTGTGTGCCCAATATGTGGCACACAGGTACCCTACACGACTATCTTGGAACTTGCACTGCCCATGCTGAAGCAAGTCCTTGTTCATGCCTTTGTCTATTTTTGATGTTTCTTCAAAGGATGAATTAATTTGTATTAAGGTATTCCCCCTTTTCAGTCATTAGACTCTGTGATGGAAAGGAGCGTAAAAAAGCCCCCCCTCAGAGTTGGATCTGAAAGAAATGAGGATGTGACTCTGAGGTAAAGAAGAAAACCAAGGAAGGGCAGCGCGCAAGTTTGGAGTGCGCAGATAGCGGCACACAGGTAAGAGGCGCGTAGGCTTCGGCACGGAGGGGTGCGGCCTGGCCTATAAATATGAACCTCATTCTCGCACAAAGAACCTGACTCTCAAATATTTCTACTATCGCCGCACAGGTTTCTTTCTTCGCAATGGTTTCTGATTTTCTGCGGTTTCTATTTCTTCAATTCATTATTGCGCGGCTGTAGAGGTATTTTGACCTACACGGTAATACCTGCACCCCAAAAACCTACGCTACACAGTTACACCTGCGTGCCAAAATTGGACTTGTGTGACTTAATGCATTATCCACTTTTTTCGAATTTCTTCCAAAATTTTATGAAAAATCAACTCACTTATGAGTTAATTATTCGACCTTTGTGTAGATTCAATGGCTCCTTGATGAATCGGAACGGCTGATGAACTGGCTATCAAGCGGATTGATGATATGATGAATGTTGTAGGCCATGATTACTATGATATCTGCGACATCACTCTTCCAGATTTGGCCAATTACTTGAAGAAGTATCATCTTAACCTTCCACGGAGCATCTACTTGCCTCTGTATGGGCTTGGTCATCTGCAAGATTTCAACATTCCAGAAGCAATGAACTATCTCCGACATTCTTGGATTTAGAAGTATACCAATCGTTCATCAGCAAATATCTCAAGTGGAGGAGAATTTGTAAATAATGGAACAGTGGAGAAGGCCTATATGATGCATCACAGCCCTTGTGCGCCAGATCTGAAACCTCACAAGCCCAAGATGAAACCACATTATTATCCTTCAATCTTCTGAAATTATCAGATGGGTCAATCCAAAGGCTGGAAGAAGAGTTGGGAATTTTGTCCTGGAGGAGGTGTGATGCCAACATGGATGTGGAAATATTGGGTGCGACAAACCTATGCTGAGTTTGTTGAGGATTTTAAAGGATCTGCGATATATGAAGCTGTCTGGGCTGGGCAGACATATGTCTACAAGAATTATGTGTTTGTTCTGGAGCTAGTCAGCCGCTGGGGCCCAGAAACCAATTCATTCCATCTAAATCGTGGAGAATTAGGAATCATTTTTTGGGAAATCTACAAGATCTCAGGGGATCCAATTCTAGGGGACATGTATGATGAATTCATCCCACCCCCCCCCAAGGCGACTTGGAATGATTCTGAGAAGACTCCGGCTTTGGCTCGGGAGTTATTTAAAATCTTCTACAAGCTCAAAAATTCCAAGAACTCCAAAACTCATTCCAGAAAGGATATTCATCCAGAGGAGTGGATGGATATGTTTCTTACCAGGAAGGAGGGGGAGTGGTCCAACTTTACTCGTCCTACTATTTTCCCCAAAATATAGAAGAGTGGTGCTTCAGGCACATCCTGGACGACTGTAGAAGCAGGAGAATTTGATAAGTGGGGGTACGGAGTGGATTAGAGAATCCCAAAAAAGACATACCTGGCCGGCTTCTTAGCCTTGTGGCTCAGTGTTTATCTTCTCCCAGTCAGGGATTTGAAGGGAGGCATCATGCTAGGGACCTTTTTTGGGGCAGCCAAGTTGGCTGAGAAGATAATGGTTGGGTTGGACACACCCATTTTGGTGATGATTCACAGGAGCTTACTCCATGTCTTTATGGGTAAGTCTCCTTTGAGAATAGTGGGACCATTACATGTTTTGTGGGGATGTATCTCCACTCATTTCAGAACATATAATATACAGAACGGAGTACATGTTACTGGAAGCTCTTTCAGACCATTAGTGTAGGCATTTTTTGGAGTTTCTCTGTTAGCTCTCAACATTAATGATATAAAGGTGAGGCTGAGCATGTACAAGGAATTAAATTTCTTTCCTTATGGAAACCCTCCAACCGGGAGGTTCGTTGATGATGGAACAACCGACCTAGAATTTCGGTCATACATGCTGGCTTGTAGAGATGGTGTTCTAGCCACCAGGATTGATGGAGAGATTATATGTGAGGCCTATGCTCCATACAGATTTGCATGTCAATTCAAGTGCCTGCAGCAGACTATTGTATCCCCTCCTGTGCATGCCAGGTCAGAGCAGCATCCGGTGGTTGCCCGAAAACTATGATTTCTAACATATATGGAGAAGACCATGGCTGTGTTGGATCTACTAGTTAATAAAGCAGTGAGTAACTTGACTACATGGTATGCCGAGAACTGGACAGCATCATAACCTGGAGGGGTGTTGAATCGTCTGGTTTATCAAGTGGGGAAAAAGAAAATAACTATAGAGAAATAAACCCTTCATTGAGAAGGTAACGCTTCGCCACCTGGAGATGATTCACCAGGTTCCTCACCTAGGTTTGAATCGTCGGATTCCCAAGATGGGGATGATGAGGCACAACATGGGGCAAAGCGGCCTCATGCCATATATAATCCTCCTGTCAGAATCAAGAGACCAACTCCACCAACTCCTATTGAGTTACTACATTGGGGAAATTTAATCACCGCTACTTTATAAAGCAACAAGTCTTATTTTCTTATCCTTTATCTATTGTTGTAGGAGCTGGGAAGAAGCTAAAGTTTAAGATTATAGGACCCTCCTTGCAGCCTTCTAGTACGCATGCAGAATATTTATGACCAGAGGTTGTCCAGACATGGCAGAGATTATATTACAATACTGAAACCACCTAGCTGGATTTATGTGAAGGGCTACACATCCCTGGAATTGGGAATCTTCTGGCTTCTACTGACATCTGTTTTGAGGATAATCCCTATGAAGTGCGGGCTGACATCAGGGAGCTGGAAATGCTCATATATTACATCGAAAATTCCATTCCTGTCACCAAGAGGGTGAAGGAAATGATATATCGTGGCACCACTGAGGGAACTAGTGGTTTCGGAGATGCGGAGTGGCACGATTACGTGGCTCCTGAAAATGTAAGTTTCTTTCCTTATTTACTTTGCAACTTGATTTTAGTAAAATATGTATTACATAAGGAAATTATTTTCTTCATCTTACAGCTTGAAAAGAAAAGAACTACTAAGGATCCTTCACCACAGTATAGCCCTAGTGGTACTGTCGTCGGGGTCAATGAATCTCCTTGTGAGCCGGGTGAGATATCTCCCGGACAGCAAGCCATGGATGAAGAATTAGAAAGGTCTTTTCACTCTCCAATACTTGTATTTGGAGAGGAGAATGTCAACACACCCAAAAATCCAAATATTCAAAAGCATCGAAGGAGTAAGTCCACAGCTAAATGTTTCATCAGTAGTGGTAAGTCCTTCGGATAGTCATGAGTCTTAAACCATGAAAAGGATACTCATAATTCTTGGGATTTCAGGGGATTCTTCAGTTTCCCCTTTGAGGGAGTGGACTGACCCTCCTTTGAGGACAATGGAGGGTACTGGTGAATAGTCACAAGTTCATGCTGGCTTGGCAGCTTCTGTAGAGGAGCCAACGTCTGTTCCCAATACCACTCTTGTTGCTGCTGCAAAGAGAGAAGAACCTGCTTCTGGTAAATTAACAATGCTTCACAAAATGTTGAATGAAACATCAACTGACTTCCATTCTATGATACTTTTGGTTCAACCCTTGCACTAGATCATTTGGAGGCCACGATAACTGATGCCACAATTTTAACTGAAGAAGTTATCTAGGGTCAGAGGCTGTAGGATGTGGGTTACCAAGTAGATACATCGAATGCTCTCACTGGTGAGACTAACCAGGAATCCGAGATATCATCAGATGAAATGATGAAACTTGGCGCATCTTTTGAAGATATTTTAGATCAAGTTAAATTACCATGTAATTTAGAGGATTTTGGATGTGAGTGTTATCCTTCGTCCTATTAAAATAACTTCTTTTTACATCTCTGACCATAATTGGATAAAATGCGCAGTTCCATCTGAGAAAGCTCCTGAACTACCAATGCCAGAAGGGGGTACAGAAAACCCTACTATTGCAGAGACATTAGCTCAAGTGGAGCTTAACCCAGCAGAGCTTCCTGAAATTCATCCGGAAAATATTGTTGAAGCTAGGAAAGACAGGGAGGATCCTTCTCATGTTGCTTATCTACTGTGGGGTAAGGGATAAAAATATTTTCGACTGTACTTAATTTGAAAGACAACCAATAAACTTTTGTTATCCTTTTAAACTAACCAATGTTTTCAATTTATTATGCAGGGCCTTCAATTTCAGTGGTTAGATCTGGAAGTGAAGCCTCAGCCTCCGCCCCAACAGGAATAGAAAGTAAAGTAACATGGGTCTGGGGGAAGGAGCAGAACATGGCACTTCTCTAAGTGCATTAATCCCGGATTATATTCCCCCCTATGACAGTGATGATGAGTCCGACTCGGAAGTACAAAAGGCTGTCCAATTTTCATGATGCAAGACATGGCAGAACATATAGAAGATCATATCTGAAGTTCCTCTAGAAGAGATGTCATTCAAGATCCCCCGACTGTCATCCCTGTTCGTTATGTTGTGAATTGACGGTTTTGGATATCAAGACATCCATGCCACGATAAAACAAGTCATATTCAGAAGGGAGAAGGAGCAGAAGTACCATCAAGATTTGACCAGAGTAGGGTTGTCAACCAATGTCAGCAAATTTGAGGCTGATCATGCCTCCAAGTTGAAGGAGCTGAAGCATAAGATCAAAGAGAAAGTCGTCCCGCAGATGCACCTTCGGAAACAGTTAGATGTTGTTACTGGGGAACTTGATCAGCTTAATAATTCACTGGAAGGAGTTAAAACAAATGGTATGAAATCCATTGTAGATTCCAAGAAACCACTCCATCAGTCTGAAAAGAGTGAAGCTGGTCGAGTACATGAGCTTCAAGTGGCTGCTGATGAAGCTCGGGATTCCATAAATCAAATGAAGATTTATGTTGACAACCTTTTGTAATTATTGGAAAAGAGAAGAGACTCCAGTATGTGTATGTCCTTCTAACTCTTGTGCATCAAATGGAAAATCTTTTCATCTTCAATCATTTGTGCATTCTTTATTTTTCTACCTGCTTTAAATTTTTTACCTAATCCAATGGGCCTAGTAATCATAGTTTGATTTTTATTAGGATTATAAAAAATAACCCTACAAACGTTGAATCATTTTTATTGCACAATATTACCCAAATCATACAAAATTTATGTTTAGTGAACCGGGACTTGACTTTTTTTCAGATTTCCTTTGTCTATTGTGAACAGTTTAAAGTCATGCATGTCGTACATAAAAAGGCTAATGTTTAAGGTCGAAATAGCTTTGACCAACTGAATTAAAATTAACTCAATTACTTGATGATTTATCTGAAAGCATATTACCATATTCAAGTATGAGGGAAAATATGTAAACTATGACTTAATAAATTTTGAATATGAGGAATGATACTAAAAAGGGATAAAAAGAATTAGAAGAAGTATTTCCGAAGAATGAAGTTAACACTATTTAAAAAACCTATTATGGGGTTGAATTATGAAGGGCCACTTATGGGAATTGGCTGCATACTCAAATAATAGCCTCTTTTGGCTGGCAGGTCCATTATGTAGATTACTTATGCAAGGCCACCTAAGGGCACGTGCTGCATAGTCAGGCAAAAGAACTCTCAGAAATTTACTTCTCTACAGCTAAAAAGCCCGTGATTGTTTATGGAGAATCAAATTTTCCAAATCATAGAGTTTGCTGTAAGGAGAGAGGTACTTGAATATGGAGAAGATATTTCAAATCAATATTGTCTAAAAATTGGATGAATGTTAATTCTGTGAAGGTTGGAACCAAACGTAGGGAAGGGAAATATAAACCATATACATGAATACTTTCAGATCATGAAAAAGAGTATGGCACAAATATGTTAAGGATGTCTATTTTTGAAGATCCCTACATATTTTCCTTAAGACGAATAAGGACAAAAATTGGTTTTTCTCCCAAGAAGGAAGTTTACATTATTTGAAAACCCGTTAGGGGGTTGAATTACGCAGGGCCACCTAAGGCCATTGGCTGCATAGTCAAATAATAGCATCTTTTGGCTGACAGGTCCATTATGTAGACTACTTATGCTAGGCCACCTAAGGGCACATGCTGCATAGTCAGAAAAAAGAATTCTTAGGTATCAGATATTTTGTGACCCGGAGTCAAGAAAAGGGTTATGGAGATTTGGAAGTATTTAAGGTTAGGATTATGACACATCAAAATGGGAATTGTTCAATGCATTTGGAGATACAAATACCAATGCTAACCATAATCATGTCATGGCTGGGTCCTAAATTGAGATGTTGGACTTCACAACATATCTCATTAGAATGAGAATCAATCCAAATGTAGTTATTGAAATACAGTTTAACGTCATTGGGACGAGAGTATTGAAGATCTTAGTTTAGGGTCATAGATCTCAGACCATAATAATGAATACACCGTGTGTGTGTTTTATAAACGTGATGTGAATGAAAACTAGGGTTTTCATACCACAATCATGTTTTCACAGTGGGAATTTTCAGCCAAGGGACAGAAAGTGAAATTTGGGGTTAGGCCCAAAGACATGGGGATGGATTCGAGGGACACTCGAACGTTCCTAGGTATCCCATAAAGATTGGAATCAAGCCGCACATAGTTCTTGAAATACCCTCTATACAGATTTGGTTCATACAAGTGAAGGGTGAAAGGGGGACTTTAGTGCAATGATGGATTGACCAAAGATAAAAGGTTCTCGCATTTCCATGTATGCACATAGTCTTTAGAATATAACATGATTTGAGATCAATGGAAATAATGATTCCCTATTAGGTGAGGGTGTTGAAGAATGTTGTAGTTTATTGTCGTACAGGGAAAAAGTGCTGTACAATTTAATGTCATTTAACAAGGAAAAAGGTGAACCAATATGAAGATATTGATTCTGGGGATGGCAACACGAATCAATATTGGTTGCGCCCAAATTTACCCTACTGGTAAAAGCGGTCGTTGAAGTACAAGTAGGGATCGAATCCACAGGGACCGAAGAAGAAACCTTGAGACACTTTGATTAGATGCAGGATTGGCTATGAAGTGGCCAACTGTGGTGTTGATTGATTTGAAGAAATATTTATTTAATTTAAAGAACAAAACAAATAAAATTACTTTAATTAAAACAACTAATTAAGGTGAGTCGATCCTAGGTTGTCTCTTGGGCTTTATTGGATGTATTTGTTTTTCATTTGATTTTCGGTTCATTGGTTCAAGAGGTATCCATTAAATGAAATAATCCATCAATATCATGCTCCGATTTAATCCATACAAAATTTCAAGGATAGTCACCAATTAACTTAGAGGATCAATTAAATGAGCACTCCAAGGAATTGGATCATACTGGCACTCAAAATGTGTCATCGTTAAAGTCGGTGAAGACAAAGAAGAAGATAAATCAAAGAAAGGAACTCTTAAAATAATGAACAAATTTAAGAATTTATGAACATAAAATAACATTCAATACAACTCATGAAAGTCCCTAGGATCAACCCATTAAAGTTTATCACTCCATTGATGATATTCTATCAATGGAAGCGGGTAATTGATTTAAAGAAGCGGGATTGAAGAAGAAAGAAAAAAAACATTAATCAAAATGAACACTCCACCGTTGTGTGATGAATTCACAAGTACGGGTGTGAATAAATTCACAATACGATTCAACAGTATCAACATGTGAAGAAAAGGAAAATAAAAATTGAAAAATAATAAATTTTATTAAAATACTAAACGTGAATGAAAAACTTACATTAGAGAAATTGACGATGCCATTACAAAACGAAAGCGGGAAATTACAATTGAAAGAAAAACATGGATTCAAAGGAAAATGTTAGATGATTATTCCCTTCACCAACAGCTACTTATATAGGAATATTAGGAGCCTTATGTCCACCCCCAACAATAAATTCACCCCCCAATAATTAAGACAGTCAAAAGGAGGGTGAATAATCAAAAGGAAATTAACGTTACAAAGTTGACCACAAAACCAGCCACATTCATCCTCCATTTTGACGTGTGCGTTTGACACTTCATAAGGCCGAATCAGAAGGTGTCATAAATAGAACATATATTAGTACATGTGTCTTCTAGAATCTATCAAAATTTCATGAAATTTGGCTCATCCGTTTGGATTTTATGGTCGAAATGGTGGGATGGATTTCTGTGCATTAATGTCGGGTCCACCATTTAAATCTCAACTTCAGATCCCATTATCATCATGAAAACATCAGAATTATCTCCATATACAGTTGAATAAAATGATCCTCATATTTTTATCTTTCTACTGTATAAATTTTAGCTTCATTGGGCTTGGTTTTTGGGCCCCAAATTTGTTTGATGGGCCTTAGGCCCATTATGCTTTTTCCAGCAAGTTTCTGCCTTCAGGCGCAAAATTCTCCGTCTTCCTTTGGGATTCATCCATCGGACCTAAAAGATAAAATGTTCCAAACAAAGTGATAAATCATATCCCAAAATTTAAAATTCAGAAAATGAATATAATATTGTCAACAAACAAATGAATGATTGGTCCCAAATTTTCATTTTAAACATGAATTGCATTTTTGATGAGAAATGAAGTTCTATTTATGTAATGCACTAAAAACAATGTTTATGGAATTTGGAAAAATGAATATAAAGATATTAACAATTAATATTATCCACTTTCAGTGTCTAATCACACCCCCCAAATTTAGTTTTTCTAGTCTCGAGCAAAATAAATTACAAATATGAAATTCAAATCCCCTTTTCCAAAAACATTTTAATACACATTGCTCACCCAAATATCTAATACCAAAAAAAAATTATGAAAACCCATCAAAATCATTAAAAACAAGCTAGTTCCGTAAGCATATCCCAAGCCCAAGCCCATTCCTTTTTTCAAATTCATCGCCACATTTCATCCAATTCCAATTAAGCATGATAAAGTGTTGTGCATCATAAAAGATATGGGGCCCATTTTTATTGTTCAAGGGAAAAAATGGAAGAGCTAGGTGGGAATCACATTAAACCTTAAGATGAGTATCCATTTTTTTATTTTTTTATTTTTGTTTTGATTTTTTTAACCACAATAGATATGAAAAGACTAACTCTGGGCAAGACAACTATGGAGTCACGATCCCCAAGTGTCGGACGCCACACATTTTGTCAATTTCATGCTCTACAATAGAGATATAAAGCCTAACTCTGGGCAAGACAACTATGGAGTCACGATCCCCAAGTGCTGAACGCCACGCATTTGGACAAAACATTTCTCTATGTGGTCATTATTATTTTTTTCAATTTTTTTTGTTGTTTTTTGTTGTTTTTTTTGGATACTAAAATTAAACTAAAAGTGAACCCAGAACCCTATGATATAATGAAAGGGACCCAAGAACTCAAATTTACACCCACGATCCAGTAGACGTGCATTGTGACATTTTTATTAGGAGGATGAAAATGTAAACATTAAAAAATCACATCGGACAACCGCACTTTCCAAAAACTATTCTCATGAACATAAACTTGCATTAAAATCAGAATCAAGGCATGCAAAATTTATTTGATATCCAATTTTAGAGTTTGCAATGTGTGTTTATCATGTTTATGGTTAATGGAATTTTTCTTTTCATGCATGTTTCTATTCACAAATTAAAAAATCATTTTTTATCTCCCCCCAACTTAGAATGACATTGTCCCCAGTGTTTAAAGAAAAGAAAAGTTAGAAGGGGGGTAGGGGAGGATTTCAAAGAGTAAATGATAATCATTAAATGAAGTCACCTAGTGGTTGATGATGATAGTGCATGCCATAGTCTCTCTTCACTCCTGGATTTGAGTCTCAGTGGCTTGGATGGTGGTGAATGGATTCTCCATATGACTTAAAACATGTCCGTTTATTTTTTTAACCTATAAAAACATAATAATAAACAAAACAAAATAAACTAATGATACATTGTCTTCATTTTAGATTTTTGGGTAAGGTATTACTCAGAGATCACGCCACGTGACACGGATGAATATGACGCTCTCCTTTCACACCCATCTTTACTCATAAAATAAGAACATGTCAAAAGTCTATGGTAATTTATTATACGAAAAAGAAAATGATTCAAAATGATTAGAAAACATGAAAACCATGGGTTTCCTCCCATGCAGCGCTTTTTTTAACGTTGTTGGCTCGACTTGAACCCCCCAACTTATCCAATTCCAACTTTCAAAATTTTAATTAACCCATCTTTTTTCACTTCAAAAAGATTTATATTGATTGTTTTTTTTCAAATTTGTTTCGTATGACATCCTATTTTCTACAATGATTGGTAAAATCCAAGGAATATCAAAAATGGTTGATCGAGTTGTTTCTATAGTCTTGCCTAAGACACCAAGGATCATTGCTTCATTATTGATTTCATGATATGGATGAATGACAACTGAAAGGTCTTTTTTGTACTCTATAAAGGGATAATTTAGTGGGGATGAAAGGTTCATAATTTTAAGGTTGGGTTGATTTAATTTTCCTAAAAAAGATTGTAAATTTGAAAAATAACTTTCTTCTTTAGAAATAATCTGTTCATTTTAAAATAGTGATTCCTCCTGAAAATTGACCAGTTGAATGTTAGGAATGGGTATAGACTCAATTTTTGTGATTTCTTTTAGTGGTTCAATGATTAGGGCTTCTGAAAATTTATTAATGGAGTTATATTCAGGAAACTCAATCCATGATGTCAAATTTTCCTCTTTTGAATCCAAAAAATCAATTTCCTCCTGATTTAAAGACCCTTTAAAAACTCCACGATCCTCTCCAATTATCCCAAATCCTAAGGTTGGTTCTTCAATAAATGGATGAGGGGTTTGTGTGTTACAATATTATTCTATAAAAATTGATGAAGGGATGGTTTGAGTGGGAATGGGGTCCACACATGTTTTAATGTTTTGTAGTTCTAGTCTAAAACCTAATACCTCTGAATTCATTTTTTCCATTTGTTCACACAATTTTTGAAGAATTGTTTCAGGATTAGGATTGATAGATGTTTTGACATCATGGAATTCCTCATTATTCATCTTTTTAATCATTCTTGACAGGTATGGAAATTTTTCTTTTAAACCATCATCATTACAAATTTCGTTCATGTTATCAGGGGTGGGGTATTCATTCAAAGGTTGATTAAAAAAGGTTGGTGATTCCCAATGTGAATTTTCAAACCGATTCCATCCTGAGTTTGTGTAGGGATATTGTTGATTATACTCCATTGGATTTATTTGAAAATTTGGAATCGTGATTTTCAGGGGTCAAAAAAAAGAAAGGGGAAAAGAGAAGAGAAATGGGGATGAGAAAATAGAAATGAGTGAGAATAGAAAGATGTTCTAAGGTGACTTACTTGGTCCCTAGCAACGGCACCAAAATTTGGTTGCGCCCAAATTTACCCAACTGGTAAAAGAGGTTTTTGAAGTACAAGTAGGGATTGAATCCATAGGGACCGAAGAAGAAACCTTGAGACACTTTGATTAGAAGCGGGATTGGCTATGAAGTGGCCAACTATGGTGTTGATTGATTTGAAGAAATATTTATTTAATTTAAAGAACAAAAAAAATAAATTTACTTGAATTAAAAAAACTAATTAAGGTGAGTTGATCCTAGGTTGTCTCTTGGGATTTATTGGATGTATTTGTTTTTCATTTGATTTTATGTTCATCGGTTCAAGTGGTATCCATTAAATGAAATAATCCCTAAATATCATGCTCCGATTTAATCCATACAAAATTTCAAGGCTAATGACCAATTCACTTATAGGATCAATTAAATGATCACTCCAAGGAATTGGATCGTACTAGCACTCAAAATGTGTCATCGTTAAAGTATGTGAAGACAAAGAAGAAGATAAATCAAAGAAAGGAACTCTTAAAATAAAGAACAAATTTAAGAATTTAAGAACATCAAATAACATTCAATCCAACTCATGCAACTCCCTAGGATCAACCCATAAAAGGTTAGCCCCCCCATTGATGTTATTCTATCAATGCAAGCGGGTAATTGACTTAAAGAAGCGGGATTGAAGAAGAAAGAAAAAAACATTAATCAAAATGAACACTCCACCATTGTGTAATGAATTCACAAGTACGAGTGTGAATAAATTCACACTAAGATTCAGCGGTATCAACGTGTGAAGAAAAGGAAAATAAAAATTGAAAAAGAATAAATTTTATTAAAATACTAAACGTGAATGAAAAAATTACATTAGAAAAATTGACGATGCCATTACAATACGAAAGCGGGAAATTACAATTGAAAGAAAAACTTGGATTCAAAGGAAAATGTTAGATGATTATTCCCTTCACCACCAGCTCCTTATATAGGAATATTAGGAGCCTTATGTCCACCCCCAACAATAAATTCACCCCCCAATAATTAAGAGAGTCAAAATGAGGGTGAAGAATCAAAAGGAAATTAACGTTACAAAGTTGACCACAAAACCAGCCAGATTCATCCTCCATTTTGACGTGTACATTTGACACTTCATAAGGCCGAATCCGAAGGTTTCATAAATAGAACATATCTTATTTCATGTGTCTTCTAGAAACTATCAAAATTTCAGGAAAATTGGATCATCCGTTTGGATGTTATGGTCGAAATGGTGGGATGGATTTATGTGCATTAATGTCGGGTCCACCATTTAAATCTCAACTTCATATCCCTTTATCATCATGAAAACATCAGAATTAGCTCCGGCCACAGTTGAATAAAATGATAATCATATTTTTATATTTCTACTGTATAAATGTTAGCTTCATTGGGCTTGGTTGCTGGGCCCCACATTTGTTTGATGGGCCTTAGGCCCATTATTCTTTTTCCAGCAAGTTTCTGCCTTCAGGCGAAAAATTCTCCATCTTCCTTTGGGATTCATCCATTAGACCTAAAAGATTAAATGTTCCAAGAAAAGGGATCAATCATATCCCAAAATTTAAAATTCATAAAATGAAAATAATATTGTCAACAAATAAATGAATGATTGGGCCCAAATTTGCATTTTAAACATGAATTACATTTTTGATGAGAAATGAAGTTCTATTTATGTAATGCACTAAAACCAATGTTTATAGACTTTGGAACAATGAATATAAAGATATTAACAATTAATATTATCCACTTTCATTGACTAATCAATATCGTATGAGATGGAGGTGAACCGATGTGAAGAGATTGTTTTTGGGCTTGAACCTCAGGAGGTTGCCTACGTACCCAGCCTAGAAGGCAAAGATCCAAGTCCACGTAGTTCAATTGAAGAATGAATTAGTTATCAAGTTGTTTTTGAGGACAACTATCTAAAATGAAATTTTTTGGACTTACGCATGGTTAGCGGCCCAGAGAAGGTGTTATGGTTGATGTTTACTCTAAGCTCACATGAGTCATACTCGTTGTGATTAACAAGAGGTAGCAACAACCCTAACGATGCACAGATTAATGTCATGTAGGACATATAAGGGGCTTAACATAGTTTAATGTCATGTTGGACAATGGGGGACTATGCAGTTGAATGTCTTGTAGTGAGGACAATGGGTACATAGTTTAACGTCATGTTGGACGTATTAGGGACTTTTTCATAGTTTAACGTAATGTCAGATGTTGGGGTGCTGTACAGTTTAATGTCATGTAGCTAGGATGTAAGAGAATATTACATAGTTTAAAGTCTTGTAGTAAGGACTTTGGGGACTCTGCGGTTTAATGTCATGCAGTAAGTACAACACAGTTTAAAGTCTTACTAGATGTATGAGACTTCTGTACAGTTTAGCTTCATGTAGCTAGGACGTCACAGTTTAACGTCATGTTGGGTGATGGTTTGAATAGTTTAAGGTCATATGCATTGACCGATATGATGTATTTGTGTTATAAAAAATACGTCTTTAGAAATCTGGCATTGGTCGGAGTAGTGATGAGTTCTTCATCCATTGAGATTAATGAATAAGCTCCATTGGAGTAGACCTTATGTATTGAGTAATGTCCTTCCCATTTTGGCTCAAGAATGGGAGGTTGATTTCCTTTTATCATTGGAGTTCTGAGAACTAATACCAATTCTCCCTTAATGAATGAAAAAAGACGAACTTTTTTGTTGAAATCTCGTGCTATTCGATTCTGATAGACTTCTAAATAGTGCAGGGTGAACAAATTTTTTTCATCTAATCATTCCAATTCATCCAATCACTTTTGATATTGTTCATCTATAGATGACTGATCACAAATGGCTACTCTGAGCGAGGGTAATTGAACTTAAATTGGCAAGACTACTTTTGTTCCTTATACCAATGAATATGGAGTTGACTGCGTTGCAGTGCGGGTGGTGGTTCAATAATCCCATAAAGCATGAAAGAGTTTATCAGACCATGAATTATTTTCTTTATCCACTATACTTTGTAGTATTTTTGAAATAGTCTTGTTGAAGGTTTTTGCTTGGCCATTGTCCACTGCATGATACCAAGATGAATGATTGGATTTGATGATGTATTATTTATACAACTTCCTTATCTCGGATGAACAGAATTTGGTGCCATTCTCCGTCAATATGGTTTGAGGGAAACCAAATCTAGTAATGATGTTAGACTTAATGAAGCTAACAATGATTTTTGAACTAACTTCTTTGAGAGGTATTGCCTCTGCCCATTTGGAAAAGAAGTCAGTAGCAGTACGAATATACTTAAACTGATTGGATGTAGCTGAAGGGTATGGTCCCACCACATCCATTCCCCATGTGGAAAATGGCCACGAGTATTTAGTTGTATGAAGCAACTCTGGTGGTTGATGAATGAAGTTTCCACATACTTGGCAAGAATTACACTTCTTTATGAAGTCAAAACAATCTTGAATCATTGAAGGATAAAATTATCCAAGCCTTCGAATTTGATCAGATATTCTATGTCTAGACTGATTGGCACCACAGACTCCTGCATGTACCTCTTTCATGACAGCCATAATCTCTTCACCATCAATGCATCTGAATATACTTCCATCAAAACCTCATTTGTATAGAATTTTCTCTAGCTGATCTGGGCTATCATAAAGTGTAAAATTGACCACATGTCGCCAGACTTGTTCTTTCTCTGCTCTATTAGGTGGATGTGTTCCATTTTGAAGGTATTCTCGGATAGGTGTCATCCATCCTGTAGTATGACCATATGGTTCAGGAATGGGACTAATTTCATTTATTTCCTCTGTTTTAGTTTGAACATAATGTGAAATTTTACGACGGTGGGAAATACTGATGATTTCCTCATCCCAATTTGGATCTGCCAGAGATGTGGCTATATTAGCCAGTGCATCATCTTGGGAATTTTATGATCGTGGGACATTAGAAAATTTCATTTCAGAAGGAAATTCCATCATTAACTCTCTAACGTAATCATACAAAGGTATTAACTCTTCTTTTCTGATGGCATAATCCCTGTTGACTTGTTTGATTACCAGGTCTGAATCACCTTTCACCTTTAAGTGATTCACTTGTGACTGAAGCACCAAATCCAATCTTGCGACGAGAGCTTGGTATTTTGCATCATTATTTGTGCTGTCTTCCCACAATAAGAAGGAAAAGGGTAGAACTGCCTTTTCTGGGGAAATAAGTACAATTTTTATCCTTACTTTGTTGAATTTATGATCTTCCATTTTATTCCTTGTTGGACATCTAGAAGCACCATCATAGTACATTTCCCATGGTTGCAGATTATCCTAAATAGAAAAGACTTATTCATCAAGAAGTTCAATATCTAAAGATGTATCTTCTATTGAAGGGTGTTTAAGAAGGAAATCGGCTAGATCTTGTCCATTTATTGCATTTTGAGACACATACTGGATATCAAATTACTGCAAAATAACTGCCCACCTTGCCAGACGTTCTGTAAGAATTGGACGACTAAGGATGAATTTGATTGGGTTATTGCGAGATACCAATTGGACCTAATGATGTTGCAAGTAGTGTCTCGACTTCTGAACTTCAAAGATTAATGCTAGGAAGCACTTCTCAATACTTGAATATCAGGTTTCTGCTTCAATCGTAGTCCGACTAAAATAGTAGAGGTTGTTTTCATTCCCAGCATCATTCTTCTGGGCAAGGTAGGCACCCAATGATAACTCTAAAGTTGTCGCATAAAGAATAAGTGGCCTTCCTTCAAAAGGTGGCATTAATACCAGTGGAATCAATAGATATTTTATAGAATATTGAATTCTTCTTTACATTCTTCAGTCCACTAGTTAGTGACTCCCTTTTTGATCAATTTGGTGAAGGGTAAACTTTTTCCTGCCAATTTGGTGATGAAACGCCAAATATAGGCTAAATTTACTTGAAGTACTCTCAATTCCTTTAAATTTCGAGAAGGTGACATACCAAGGATAGAATGTTTCTTCTGAGGATCAACTTCGATGCCATGATGACGTACAACAAAGCCATGAAATTTTCCTGAGGTTACCCCAAAAGTGTATTTTAAGGGGTTTATCATCAAATTGTGTTGCCGAAGTTTGTGGAATATGAAGCCCAACTCAGTCAAGTGATTAGAAAGTTGTATAGATTTAACCACCAAATAGTCCATAAAACATTCAACAAACTTCCCTAAAAAGGGTTTGAAGATACGGTGCATGGCATGTTGATATGTTGCGCCAGCATTCTTCAGGCCAAAGGGCAGTACCTGATAAAAAAACACACCTTGAGGGGATCTGAGGGCTATAGATTCTTCATCTTCTTGAGCCATTCAGATTTGATTATACCCAAAATATCCATCCATGAAGGAAGGTGATTCATACCTAGATGTTGAATCAATTAGGAGCTCTGTGATCGGAACTAGAAAATCATCCTTGGGACAATGCCGATTAAGATCTCTGAAATCAATGAAAACTATAATATTTCCATTCATATTTTTCATAGGGACAATATTAGCCAACCACTTGGGATATTTAACTTCTATGATGAAGTTAGATTTTATAATCTTATCCACTTCAGCTTCAATTTTAGAAGCATAAGTTGGGTGTGCTCTTCTTGTGTCTTGGTTTAATCCCCGATGTTCTTATGGAAAACCCAAACGATGAGTAGCAACATCAGGATCAAGCCTGGGCATTTCTGTATAGTTCCAAGCAAATATATATTGATTTTGATTCAAAAATGAAATATACATTTCTTGATCTTCGAGAGACATGGCCGCAATAATTAAAGTTGGGCGTGGATGTTCTTTTGTACCCAGATTTATTTCTCTGAGTTCATCCATAGCGGTAGAGATACCCTCTTCCAAAGCTGGAGGAGCATCCTTGAGATCTTCATCTTCTTCTTCAACATGTGTTATTTCTTCTGTTTCTACTTTCATAGTAGATGATGAAGCAGAATTTCCAGTATCAAGAGAGATGTTAAAATTTGAACAACTTGAAGAGGAGGCTTCCATTTATGACCATATTGATGATGAAGGGTCTTCGTTGGGTAATAAAGTGGAGATAATGTATTGAGAATCGACATCATTATTCACTTATAACATTGATGTAACTTCTCCTGGCCTGGTTGGCGAAGTATAGACATGTTGGATTTCAGCGGATGAAATGAAGACATCTCCATTTGAGGTTTCATCATTACTTGGTGAATCACCAATTTCTACCTTGCTGTTTGGATTGATTACTGTAATTTACATTATGGAAATTTCAATAAGAGTATTTGGATTTGGGTCTATCCTGTCAATTTGACTGATAGGAAACACATAATTTGTACTCACATGTATGAATGGGTTTACTGGAATCTTTTCCAAACCATATGGAGCATTAACTTTGGTAACCTCCCTTGTTGTGGATTTATCCCTTCTCTCCATGTGATAGGATTCCAACTCAATGTATTGAGATTAACATGTTTTAATGGAGATTTATCACCATATAATGTCCCAATTTTGTCATTGAAACTATATTTGAGACATTGATGGTATGATGAAGGGATAACCATATTTTGATGTAGCCAAGGACTTCCAAGAAAAATATTGAAAGCTTTGTCATGTCGAACAACCATGAAATCTGAATAGGATACAAGATCCTCAAAATGAGTTCTATGTGTGATCTCACCCATACGTTCTTGTCCATTTTTATCATATCCATGGAACATCAATGAAGAAGGAGAAAAATCAGATTCGGTGAGGCCCAATCGACGAAGTGTACGAATGGGGATGAGGTTGACTCATGGACCATTATCAATGAAAGCTCTTTGGATGTCTACATCATTGAAAATTACAGATAAATAAAAAGGTCTAATATGTCCATGAACAACATAATCATCATCTACATCTGTGAACGATATCACTGCATGGAATTCTGCAAGATTATTTTCTACATGGTAGACTTCAGCCGTAGTAATTTTAGTTCCAAATTCCTAAGGACTTGACAAAACCTCGATGAGTTCTTCCCAAAGATCCTTTGATAGATTTAAAGCATCCAGAATTGATAACTTGTCCGTTATATGGGCCAAATGTTTCAATACATCATATTTTTGATCTGAAGGTCTATATTTTCCAACAGGAACATGTGGTTTTGCAGGTGCCTTAGAAGTTTATGCTTTGGAAGTAGATGCTTCTTGTATCAGGGTAGGAGTTGGAAATACTCCTGGATTTGGAAGATTAGACCGAATACATCTATTTACTTGCTAAGAGGAAGAAGGTGTAACCTCCAACTGATCTTCCAGAATAATTGTGCCGTGATTGAATCTACCATGCATGGAAGAACTTTCTGGTTATTTTTGAGCTCACTGAAGGGCTCTTCCCTGAGATTCTATAGAATACACAGTTCTAGAAGGGGTAGAATTGGAATAGTGGCTTCTGGTATATCCACATCTTCCTCTGTATCTTAGAACTTTGGAACTCCATCTAATTCCTCTATTTGATACAGGGAATTTAGGCTCATCAGGATCGAAACTTTGACTCGCCTAAGGATCTGTTAACTGATTCATGTTAACAGAACCAATGATCGATTGTTTTTCTGATGAAGAATCTGCCTGATTAGCCAGTTTAGGCTGTGGTGGTTGGTGGAGCGGTGCCCATGGCTTTGAGGTAGATGTAATAAAATCTGACAGAGTCAAAGACAACTTAGGCTTTGACACAATCTCATCTTCTTCTGACTGCTCTTTCTTCTTTGAATTATGTCATTTATTTGAGGACTTCCCCTCTGATGAAGAAGGTTTTGTCGTGGCATTCATAGCATAAGACACAATTGGTTTATTAAATTGAATTGTCAAAATGGCATGAGTTCAGTTGATCATTTTTCTAACCATCTAATCATCCTATTTCTGCGCATTTTTGTTTTTGAATTCCTGCCACTCGCCTTCTTCCTCTAGATCTGTAGCAGTAACACGTGCTACCTGAGTTGAAGAACCATTAAATTTGACTTGTCCTGAGTCCACCATTTTTTGTAGGAGGACTTTGAAGACAAAACACTCTTGAATGGGATTCCCAACATCTGATGAAATGGGAAAATAGTTGGGACGGTCTTCATCTCCTTCCTTGTTCAGCCTTTTGGGCCTTGGAAATTGAACCAAATTATTTTCTATAGTCGAAATGAAGTAACCGGGAACTTGTTCATTTCGAAAAGAGTAAACTTTTACCTTCAAGTCCTCAAATTGTTTCCTTCTATGATCACTTTGATCATATTGACGAAATGGCCACTGTTGTAGATGCGCATGAGGTAGAGCCCTTCGGAAAGATGAAGGTTTTGAAGCGGAAGAAGGTACAAGTGCTTGTTTAAGCGTAACTGTAGCAGTCTATGCTCTACCCATTCTTCTTCCTATAGCTGATGGAATTACACGAGTTTTATCCTTAGTCTTCGTAAGAGATTCATCATTCTGCTGAGTGATCTAAGTAAGGTCTTGAAACCCTCCTGTGTATTTCACATGGCTCAATGGTGTGCATAATTCATCACACAAATTTAACACACAGATTGGAAACAATTCTTCTTGAGGGAGTTCTAAGCTTAGGGAATATGTTAATACCTTCCAGTGAGCAATGAAATCCGAAACCCTTTCATTATCACTTTGCTTACAATTTGTAAGACAAAAAACTGTTGTATTTGGAAACGTTGAGCTGAATTGAAGAAGGAATCTTTGTCAGAGATCCTCCCACCCAGTAATTGACCGGGATTGCAAGCTTGTATACCAAACAAAAGCAGGCCCTTGTAATGACTGTACAAAACACATGATCTTAACTGCTTCCTATTTCTGAGGGGTTCCCATCATGGGATCACAATGAGAAAAAAATTGTTTTAAGTGTTTCTCTAGGTCTCCCAAACCATTAAATATTGGGAATGTGGTACTTGAAAAATCTGATGGGGGAGGAATTTCATCAACCCATTCAGGGTGGGCTCTCTTTTATGGTTGAATTTGAGCACGCTTTCCCTCTATAGCTTCCAACCGAGCTGTTAATGACTCTATAGTAGTTATTAACTTTTGAGAAACATCTGGTTGAGCATGGACCTAACCAATTGCAATAACTGGAGTTTGGACAGAAGCGGTGGATGGTACAACAACTGATGATAACACCACCAGTTGTTGTTGCACCTAAACCATAGGATTAGACCTGTGAGGTTGTACTAGTAAACAAGGATATTATTGATCAATCTTAGTAGAAGAAAAAAAAATTCTGGGATGACTAACTCCACCATGCTTAGGAAGAAGACTTCCATGAAGTAGTTCTGCATTAAACCTCCTCAATTCCTTCATTTCATCCTCTTATTGTGAAAATATTTTCTCTAGGGAGAGTGATTGTCCCTCTCCAGAGGGAAGGTGGAATGCACCCTGATTCTTTCCTTTCCCCTTGTTGGATTTATTTTAGAGTGGGGGAAGTTGGTTGTTTGAAGGAATACCTAGATTCTAGGTAAGCCATTGGTTTCTTGTACGCACACATTCTTCATTTGTGTCTCTGTGTGAAACTTCTTGAGAAGGAACCTCTTCATCTGATTCCTCTAAGTGAGCCTCATATTCTGGGGGATCGACAACAAAAACATTGATGACATTAATTGATGCATAACACATTTCATCCCTTCTATTGGCATTTTTACGATACTGTCCTTTTCCACGTCCTTGATGATACATTGCCTTTTGTTCATTTGATCCCTCAGGTACTTCTTGAAGAACCGTAATTTAGAGGGAATCTCCTAATAATTAGGCTATGCGTTTCTCTTATGGATTCTTCCCTAATCGAGAGAAGACTGAATTTATCTAAGGGATTGAGGATTTGAAAAAGTTCCCAGTTCGGTTGATTGGGGTTGTTCCTGGTATTTCTTCTCAACTCCTCAAATCCTATTTGTTGATTACGAGGGTTGGGTTAAAATAGTCCCCAGTCTGGAAAGTTGGGGTGGTTCTTGAGTAGCTACATCTGAGAATTTCTTAAAAGATCTCCTGATCTTGTGGACTTTACTCCGGAAATTGGATGGATGCATCAATCTACATCCACTCAAATCACCTGGCTCAAATGAATGCTGGATGATTTCTGACACTTCTGTCACCTGATGATGCGCTCTCTCTAAAAAAAGGCATGTTCGATATTCTCATTTTCCGGATGGAAAAGTAATTCGACAACTAGTTCTCTGTATTCCTGACTTTAGGAAGAACTAGTTGAGGCTTGTTCCTGAGAAATCCTTTGATTACAAACAAAGAAAATTGGCTGTGTCTGGCCATGGACAATAACATTGCATGAGACCATTTTCGGCGGGCTTTGTTGACTGGAGAGTATAGTAAAATGAAGTACTCCATGAACACCCCATCCCTTGATATGAATACTAGATGGGGAATTGGAAATTAACTGATGCAATATTTTTATTGCACTAAGGCATGAACGCTGAAGGGCTCCCTGATGCTTTTCAACCTTCGTATATTGAGAATCTAGGAGAGATGCTAAGTCAATTTAGCATTGTAACCCTTCTATTCTCTTGACATGATTTTCATATTCATAATAAGATAATATTTTCTTTTTCAATTGACAATGAGTTTTCTACATGATGAGATGAATATCATGAATACAATATTTTGTCAACATCTCTGGAATGTCATAATGAGAGTCAGCCAAAGCCCAAAACATGACTGGCACTTCACCTTTTTCTAGTTGTTTTTTTTCATATTTAGCTCTTCCTATTTATCATTTGATGAAGATTCTTCTACCTGATTAGACCAGAGCTGGTGCTTACTTGTTGCTTCATTAGATTCAACAAGACTGGTAGAGAATTCACTTATCATACTAGAAGATGAATGAACCAGGGGTGGTTTTGAGAATGACCTACACCCCAGGTTATCTTCTGATTGAGAAAGTATTTCACCTACTAGCGGTAAAGAATCAGACGTGACTGGAATCACATTTGAAAGTGCCTCAAGATAATAGGTCTTTTTCATCACTACATTGTCTATTAACGAATTTTCCAGGCAATGTGAATTACTTTGATGGAGAGGACTTTCACAGCTAAATTCATCATCATGGGGATGAACACCATGGTGGGTTAAATCAAAAGATGAAACATTTTTCTCCTTGGTCTTCTGGCCACACAGAGGGTTCTTGTGGCCCTCATCTAAAGATGAATCTTCGAGATCGACCAAACTATCATGAAGCAAGACTTCATGAGGAAGTGTCTAATAAAGACCTTCAGAATTAATTTTCCCACTACTGGGAACTGAGAGACTAGAATCTTGAATTCCAACAGAGAATTGTCTGAGGGCTTCAAGAACTCCACCATCAAGCAAGGCCTCATTACAGATTGGCTCTTGATTTTTTTGACTATGATGGATGGGTCTTATTTATAGATGCCTTATTACTCACTTTGGGAACCACTTGTTGACTAATGTGGTTATTATGGGCAGCTGTATGTGCCTGCTCAGGAGAAATAGTTAGGTTAGGCTGATTATCTCCACTCAAATCAGGTGTATGTGCCTGACTTGGTAGTCCGTATGACATGGGGTAGTATACCCCACAACCCTCTTGGACTAGAACAGAGGTGTGTGTCTGTTCTGGAGTGATATGTTGATGTTTCACTCCACTAGTAGGGATTGATTTTCATTTCTTTCCATGTGATGCTGCTGAAGCTGTTTTAATATTCTGACAGACATCCAAAATATGAGCAGGGATTTGCTTTTGCTCTTTCACCATTGTCAAAATTGCTTGGTGACTTCAACTTCCAGAACGAGGATATACGTCCATTCCATATCTGGAGTAGGTGTATGTTCCTGCTCTTATCCTTATTTTTCTATTAGTGGATTCTGATAGTACTCATGTGTGGGGGAAGAGAGTTAAGTCTGCCAACTGTTTGTCATTAGGGCTTTCCAATTGACTTCTCTGGGTAATACGGAACGAGACTATTGGTAGGCTTGATCAATACTGGCAGGTGTATGTGCTTACTGATTGCACTCCGCAAAATGTGGTTGATGAACTTACTTCAATATTGGAAGACGAGGATATTAGCAGGATTGATGAGTGTAAGAAGGTGTATGTGCATGTTTACTAGTTTTCACCCCATTGGGTTGGCGGGCTTCATCGTATATAGTCAGACAAGCCTGCCGACTAGATGATGATTTATAAACAGGTGTATGTTCATGTCTATAGTACTCTGCCAGAATTCCCTGGAAGGAATGGTGTGTTGCTACCAGACGAGTCTGATGGGCAGCGGAATTAAAACGGACGGGTGTGTGTGCCCGCTCGTTACTTTCCACCAAGTTAGGTTGGTGGACTTCTCCACAAATGACAGAGATAAGAACCTGCTCACTATTGACCGGTCGTCGTCTCTGATGGTTCGTCTTTCCTGCTCATGTTTGAGGAACCAGAGCTGAACGCCTAGAGAGGACACCCTCATTATGTTGAGGGAGCACTACAGTAAGAGTCTCGCAGCGATTGTTGAAGGGAGACCATAGGAGGGACGCCTATCTCCTAGAATTAAGGCCTTCAGTGACTTTCTCATTCACCTCTGCGTAATATGGGAGGGTCTTGTGATTGCGTTCTGGGGATAACAACCTAAAACGGTTGGAGACGGTGGTTGGCACCACCTTCTTCTTAATCGCTGGTTGTCGTTGTACAGACAACCAGGGTGAATTATTGACTTGGAGGGATTGTTGAGCGGCCTCCAGAGTCGGAATGGTACCGTGTTGACCGTATTTCTTAACCGGTGCATTTGATACCCAGTGTTGAAGATGCTAAGTAGGTGATGTCATCCTCAGAGCGGACGAAGATCCAGTAGGGGTAGCAGCAGAGGTATTCACAAGTGTGAGCTTATGAGAAGCAATTTCTGTAACATAGAAGATCTTGGAAAAGAGTGACTGTTTGATATAAGAGACATAATCAAGATAATTTCGACCACTACATCTTTTGGATAAGCACATATGTTATTTAATATTTTATTGTCCCTCTCAATGAGTTTAAATATGGGCCTAAAAAATAAGTAAAACATCATTTTAACTTGGTTAAGGATTCGCGTCAGTTTCACCATTTTTTGTTTCGTGCTAGAAATGGGGATGACCTTGTTTGTTTAAGGTTCAAACAATCCGATCGGTTTCTAACGGGTTTGTTTGTGGAACTGGAAACATCCAACGATTCTCTGTCCATTTGGACCTACTTTCCAAAGGTAGGTTCTCATTAGTTGCGAACCAATGAGGCTTAAGAATTTTCATTGGTCAAGAGGATGGGAGGTCAGACTCATCACACCTTTTTTGGGGGGAATTATTGTCTACTCCAGGACTCTATTTATAGATTTAAGTTATGTTTGTTAATCCTTATTAAATTACCATGTATGAAAATAATGTTTTCCTTTAGACCTGACAATCAATGATTAGTATGTAGAAGATTTAGATAATCTTTTATATATATTAGAGGTTATTCATCTATAGAGAATTATCTTTATTTGTTAGAGATTCTTAGTCAATGGTATCCTTTAACACATTATATAGAAATCTGTTGGTCATTGTGATAACCATACTGGTTTTAAATCCACTCAGCGGGGGACTTGAAGTTTATTGTCATTCAGAAGGACATGGTTTATTTTAGAGTTGGGATTGTACCTGCAGATGGGCTACCTACGAATCCTTTTTTAGAAACAGAATCAGAACCCACCTAGTTTGAGTAAAGATGTATGAGGTTTATGCATGGTTGATGGCTCATAGAAAGATGTCATAATTAAATTTATGCTCTAAGCTCACGTGAGTTATGCTCGGTGTGAGAAACAAAAGTTATTGGTAAAACCAGACAATTATACCACAAAAGATGCAATCATAAGAAATGATTTGGGTCTTGTGTATGTATGACTGCCTGGATAGATGAAGATTATAGTGAAATTCAGGGGTGAAACCATGGAATAAGGTCAATAAAGGTATATGTGCGTTATGAAGATTTGGATACTCAACTTAGGACTTAATCCTGAGAAGGATTCCTGAATTAGAGGGGACTTATGATTGGGTTTTATTGCTAGGGAGGAATTGCAAATCAAAATAAATTAAGACTGGTTAAGAGAAATTATGACTAGGGCTTATTCCTGAGAAGGAGGCCCAGGTTAAAGGGACTTGAGATCTTGGGGCTTACTCCTGAAGAGGATTCCCATATTTTGGAACTTGGTGCTTATTCTTGAGGAGGATGCTCGTATTATATATCTTGGACTGGGGCTTACTCTTGAAAAAGAATACAAGGTTAGGGGACTTGGAATTTGGGGCTTACTCATGAGAATGAGGCCCAAATTTGGGAACTTGATCACTGGGGCTTACTCCTAATAAAAGGCCTAGGTTAAGGGACTTGGGGCTTACTCCCAAGGATGAATCCCATGTTAAGATCTTCTCATCTTAAAGGATGAGGTTCAATGAATGAAATCTCTCACCTTAGTGACATGAAGACATGTAAATCACTAGGTTTTTAGAGATATTCCATGGAATTCCTTTCAGATAAGGAAGCCTTCAAAGGAAAGGAACCATGCCAAAAAAATGGCTTTGAAAAGGGTTCTGACAGCTAAATCATAAATTTCAGTGGTGGATTTGAATAAGAGATCTTAATAGGCCGAAGGTACGCCCAAAAAGAAGTAGGCGCGCATGTCATGTTGGGGAGCGTAGGTATTGGTCACGTAGGTATACCTGCGCAAAACATAGATACCCATGCGACGGTCAACCCATAGGGTAATACTTGGGTGAGGCTTGGCTCGAGCCCTTAGTATTATCCCTAATGACTTTTAAATGAATGGCGCATAGGTTCTGTAGAAGGGATAAGGCGGCGCACAAGTTTCTTCATTTCCCTTAAGGTTTAGATACTTAGGCGCGCATGTGTTGGTGAATTTCAACACTTAGGCTTTGTTCCCCCTCATTATATCTTCCATTCTAGGTAATAAATTACTTTAGAAGTGTTCGGAAGGCTTCTAGAAGAGACTAGGGTTCCGAGATCTCAAATCTGAGTTTTTGGATTTTTCGTCCTTGAAATGGGGGCCCACAAGGGGTATTTATAGGCTTCTGAAGACCTTGGCTGAAATGGAAAATAGGGCACGTAGGTACCCTGCATGACCATCTTGGAACTTGCACGGTCCATGTTGAAGCAAGTCCTTTTTCATGCCTTTGTCAATTTTTGATGTTTCTTCAAAGGATGAATTACATTGTGTTAAGGTATTCCCCCTTTTTAGTAGTTAGACTCTATGATGGAAAGGAGCTTCAACAGTATGTTTTTAATCTTATTTGAAATGTCATGTACTATCCTATGTTTTTAGATTTTTGAAGAATGGGGTGAGATGGTGGGCTTTTATAGGGTAGGGAAATGACTCACTTGTTATATTTGAAAACATGTTAGGTGTACCCACATTTTTGATTAAAAATATCATAAAAAGAAAAATAAAATAAATATTGGAAGGTTAATGGATTAATAAAATCCATAAAATGGTTTTTGGACAATTTTATAGGTAATTTGTTAAGCCTACTTTTTCCTTAATCATTGTAATTAATTTTAATCACTCTCACTAATAGTTTTTTGTCAAAAACCAATTTGAACTTATTATACATTATAAATTATTCTAATTCAATATATTTATTCTTTTTTTATAAATTCCAATAATATAAGTGAATAAATTAATTTAAAATTAATCCCACATACCGGATGACAATGCAGGTTTTTAATATAATAATGGCCAAACATTTGGTAAGTGTTTATATCCAATTTCAAGATGAAAATTATTTATAGGACATAAATTGAATTAATTGATGTATATTTAATATAATTATATTTTAAATCATAAATAAAATATACTTTTAATATATATATAAATTATATGAAAAAACAGCTTTGAATTAATATTCAGTATTCTTAACTATTCTTCAAAAAATAATGATTCTAAAAAAATCCAAAAAGTTTACCCAAAGATAATTTAGACATTATAAATTAAAAAAATATTTTTATTTTATAAAATTAAAATTCTATTTGGGTCTAAAATTAATTTTATTGTTTTTTAGAGATGAACATGAAAAAACAGTTCATTTGAGACAATAATATTTTTAAACATATACAGACTTTACCCAAAAATAGATTTCTCATTATAATTATGTTTAATTTTTTTAAAAACATTAAAAATAATATTTTAAAAGTATTTATTATTATTAATATTACAATGTTTAATGGGTATATTATAATTATATAATTTAAATAATTGTAACAACAAAATAATGTTTCATAGAAACTGTGTGTTACACGTAACATACTCCAAGTCGGTGTTGCGTGTAGCGGAAGACAAGTTGGTTTTGTGTTAATCTAATGTTTTAATTTGTGTAATTATATATTTCAATGAAAATAAATTCTCAAAATAAATTTCCATAGTAAACTCAGGGTGTTACAGGTCATGTTTCCTTCACATGGGAAATCATCCACCACCTTAGAGGCCCACATGGGCAGCTAACTAGGGAAAGGCTTCACACCTTTACTAGAACTCAGTTGGGATAATACCCTTTATATAAATGTTCAAATGGAATAATAATATCCCCTAATCTATAATAGGTATAAGAAACAATTTAACTATGTATTAAAATTCAGCACTCATCCATTCCATTTATACATAGGGTTGAGATACTCTTGTAGATTTCACTTATGGGCCTCCTATGGTATAAACCCCAAACATAACAATATCCTTTAATTATTTTATTACCATTAGACAGAGGGGTGGGAGGGGGGGTTAGGAAAATATTCATGTGCCTTCTATTAGTTTTAATACCCATATCTACTTCAAGTGAGGCACCTATGCGTAATCCACACATAATAAGTTAGAGTTGATATAATTTTATTATTTTGGGTATGCAATTTTTCATATGCCCCTAATTATTTTAGATTATTTGAATCAATTCTACTATGAGTTTTATCATCCTTCATTTTCCATTAGAGGATGGATAATGGGACAATACATGAGAATCCTCATAGGTGTAGGCATTAAACATGGCCTCAAACACATAATGTCAAGAAAACTCGTTTCAATTTTATCATATTTGCACAAGTTGATATTCTTCCATGTGGATTTTCTATCATATCACCTCATGTTGAGATCTAACCACCTTAAAATATATAATCTAATATTCATCCTTTCGACTTCATCATGCATCAAGAGTATAAACATAGATTCTCCTATCGGGTTAATCCAAAATATCAACATCCTCCAAGGTGTAAGCCATGGATATTCCTTAATAATCCTTGAGTTGAGATACTAATCTTGGTTCCCGAATATGGAAAACCTCCTCGGTGTTATTCCCAAAATATATATTCAAAATACTCGCCTATTGGGTAATTTATCTCTGGTAAGATCATGTGTAAGCCTCACTTTATATCCTATTGTCACTCATTTTATAGCACATGAATCCTATCAGGGAGTCCTGAGTATATAATCCCCATTAGACTATAATGGTATACCTTCATGAAATGTGAAATATTTTCTATTTTCACTTTTTCTCACACCGACCATGTCTCATGTGGGAATAGACACCTTTGATAATATTCTCATTGGTATGATTTTATTACATATATTTCAGGAATCATTTTCAAGGGTAAGCCCCAAACATATTTTAAAACTATGTGGAATTTGTTTTATGTTTTTAGTAGGATGAAACATTAAGGTAAGAACCCACTTTCTCTTTTCAACTTCAATATTCAATCAAACAGTGTGGATTTTTATAACTTTTCTCATAGAATATATAGTATTCCTCTAGGAGGTTCAATCCTAAGTCCGATACAGCAACCACCTCTTTGGATGAGGGTAAACTCTAGAGAGAAGATATAGTAAAATTTAAAATAAATAATCCCAAATTATAAAGATAAATATGTAAACCCTAGAAGACACATATGTTTTTAAATTTACACATGGGTTTGATTAGATTATTGGAACATGGGTAACCAGCCTCGCATTAGGATTTATAAATTATTTATGAACATATATTAAATCCATAATAGGGTCTGAAAGTAGGAAATACCACCCAAAAGTTTGTGGTGAGACCTACCTCACATCCTACTGACCAAATATTATTCTATGATGTCCTTGGTATATTCATAGTGATGGAATACCTCTGGAAATCATGTCTGAAATTACTCAAAATGATTTCAGTCATGAAAACCCATTAGGAACACAAATGATATGTCTAGAAGGGGGTTTAGTATTGTGAAACTATGGAGAAATTTTCACAATGATTGTTTATATCTCTAATATCCTAATAATATGAAGCTATTTTTTTGAGATGTTATTTATTATGATAATTAATAAATAATCCTAAAAAATAATCTAATATGTATGTTTTTTAAGGTTGGGTAATATCCATTGTTATCAGTGAAGCGTTTAGTTATTTTTTGGTATTAGGTTATGATGAATAAGAGGTCAGAACCTAAAATAACCAATACTGAACAGAAAGTGATGTATTGTGAAACTAAAATATCATAGGTTGAAATGATGGCATTATAATTTTAGACATATTTGGATTTCATTCCATTATTATGAGATCAGTTAATTTGGATCTAATTACTTGATACTCAAACTAAACATTATGGTTAAAGTAAATGGTTATAATAAGGATGAATAAAGTCAAAAAATAGTTTTATGGAATGTTTTTATTTCCTAGGTATCGTGGAATATCCACAGATGGAGGGGTTGAATAAATGATCCTTTTTTCCTTTTTATGAATATGACTTCTTTATTTAAACTTTGTAGTAAATTAATGATATGAACCACTCTTCTTAACATCTCAAAACCTTAATCAAATATGTATAATGTAAAAGGAAAAATAAATAAGGATTTATAGAGTTTATACTTGAAATAAAACTTCTTTCTAGGTTTATTCTTTGTTCTAAGAGCTAGTTTCTATAATAAAAATCACTTTAATACAATGTACAAGATATATATATTTTTTTGAGAAATATATAGAAATACTTAATAGATAATATTACAATTTTTTCTCATCTTCATGTGATGAAAACAACCAAATCTATATGGTTTCTTTACACTAGTATCCCTCCTATTGAATCTATCTCCCCAACAGTTTCTTACCACTTCCTAGTGGGATCTTTACTACCTCCCAAAAATTCTTAAAGGGTCATCCCAAAATCCACCATGAACATGTATTTTATATCACTATCTCTATGTCCTATCTATTATTTGAGGATTAATTTTATTAATGACTCTAGTAAAATAGTTATAATACTAGACATTTCCTCACATTAATGATGAAAATGAATGTCCTAATTATTTTAGTGTTGTATCCTTATTTTTTTCAATGCACAAGATTTTCTTGAATATGTGGTTTTATTAAACATAGACACATATTTGATCTTCTTATTTTATTTAGTTGATTAACAGTTATCTCTTTAGTTTTTTTCTTCTCAGGTTTCTACCAAATAAATATTCACAAATTCCTGAATATTGTTTCTATTTTTGAAAAATGGATACACATACATTTACGACAGAAGACAATCAGAAATTTTCAAAATATATACATTTTATAGTTTTAATATTTTCCTAAGAGTCTCATTTAAACTAATTTTGGGGTTATTATAAATCTAAATGATCTACTATAATCTTCTATTTTTATATAATCCTATTTACTTGGACTTCATGACCCTTTTAAATAGGTATTAAAACATGTCTCTATCTTCTCAAATCAAGTCACAAATCTAGAAATATTGGTCTCTCCATGATTCTACTTATTTTAAACCAATTTAACATCTTCAAATTTAATTTTAAATCTCATCATTAAATATATTAAATTTAAATCTTTAAAAAAGTATAAGGATATATAAATATATATGTTGTGATGTGGAAATGTATTTCATGATATGGAATACTCATCACAGTATACCATATTTCTTCCTTTTTTGGTACCCCTTAATTTTTATCATAGATAATAACAACAAGATTGATAATTATTTTTTGAAGAAGTGAATATCATCTCAAAGAATTTCTTGATTTAACCATCCATATTTTCATAATTAAAACTTTTATATACATGACATTTTTTTCTTATCAAATGACTTTGAATTTCATACTAACCTGTGAAGTCATATGATCAACCTTTGGGTGACTTTGAATTGTTTGAATTTGAATCAATATATAATTCCAATAATTATGATTAACTCATATGCGAAATATTTGTGTTGCATATATGTAATATGTTTATTCCTTAATCTCAAATACATACACTAATGTTTGACACTAAAGACTTATGGTCCAACAAGGTTTAAAAATGTAGTCTGTTATTGGAAAAAAATTCTTATGGTCAGATAAAAGTTTTATGGAAAGGTCACATCGTCGAGATAAAATTCATACCAACTACGCAATCATAATATATGAATTAACGTCTTATTTTAATTAGGATAATTTTTATATCCAATGACCATTTTAAAATTTTAGCTCAAGAATTCCAGATGTATGAAAATGGATATATGGATTCTTCTAACAAACTCCAAGAATCCAAAAGCTCCAAAAAACTTTATACAATATATCAGCATACTAATTTTATTATAGTTAAAGTTCAAAACATTATGGATTTATTATATATTGCTTCATCTATTCTATCTTATATTTTCCTACTTTGAACATTATTGCTTATGAAATCTATACACAAAAACAAAACATTACTATTAGTTATTGAATATAGTGCTCTTAGATATGTAAAAACATTTCATATATCCATTAATATCAACACTAAATGTATAGAGAAATATATAATTGTTATTCATAAATATTTTGGAAATATAATCTTCTCAAAATGTTTGAATCTTACATAGCACTCTTTGATATCCACATTACCCTTATATGAATGGATTTTTACCTTTTGATAGAGTGAATATATTACATTTAAATAGAATCAAATATACTTTACATACCATGGATCTAAAAATTACATGAATCTACAAAGCCTTATATAGAAGCAAAACATATTTATTTTATGCTGGTATATAGTTACCCTTATATAGAGGTTGAAAACATGGAGTTACCTTTACAATAACATCTAGTAACTTTTACATAGATTCTACTATTCTCTAAATAAAATAAAACATATAGTTATATCTCCTGATCATCTTGGAACACTAATTTATTTAAAATAAATTAAATACTAAAATGGGATTTAAATCTTTCCGTTTTCTCGTAATAACATTAATCCGTCATGTAAATATGAGTGCCTAAACTCATTTTATTATCATACTTGTTGATAAAAAATGAAATGATAATGTATGGGCTTTAAATCACCAATCCAATCCTTATTGTTCTAGAGAAAAATGTTTTCTTTAATAGCTATTCACCTTCTCTAAGTCTAAATTTTATCGTGATATAATTGTGAGGGAAGGTTGGAACCAAACACAATTTATACAATAGTGTTTAATTAGTCCTCTCTAAGTATACAAGGGTTAACCTAGCCAAGAAAATAAGATTGACTTTACCAAGAAATCATGAACGTACATTAACATTATAATATGTGATACAACTTCCAAATATCTCAGTATAGGGTTTTTTGAATTGATTTAGAATGAATTTAATATCCTATACTTTAATTAGAAAATCCATCAGAAAAGTTCAAGAATAAGACATATTACTCACCCATTATTCTACAAAATACAAAAACCAATACTGACCATTTGTAACCACATTTTTTATAATAAAAAAGGTACAAAAAGTATTTTTAGAATATCTTAGGATGCATCTTTATTGATTTTTAAAGAGATCATAGATTCATACAAAAAGGAAGTTATTGAAAACTTAACCTTATATTTTTCCATTCCCTTAATAGATGCAATTAATCTATTTATCATTATATTGAGATTACTCTTTGATAGGAAACATCAGTAGGTTTCCAGTAGCGAAAACCTCATCCCACACCCCTATATTCGGTTCTTTCAATACTTTTCTTGCTAGTACATATAAAATCGTTGCGAATAAGGATAATATTATATTTACTTTATTATAAGAATAAAAAAGGTTGAGAGTTTATAAAACCAAGTAATTCCATTCTTTCCACCCCTTTATTTATATAGAACTCCCCTTTTGTTTTGAGAAAAGGAATCATATTATTCAATAGATTCAATATTATCTTTATTTCATAGTAGGATTTTAATGAAATAATTTACAAGATAAACAATTTCATTGTATATCCAATCCCACTACAATTAAACATATATTTGTACTTCTTTATGATCACTTCTACGTGATTCTCTCATATTTACATTTTTAGTGGTGATATCTTATCCAGTTTCAATATTATAATTTTATTTTTCATAGCTTTAGTAGCCTATGGTGATTTCCATTTTATTTCTTAGTTTTACATTTATCCAGTATAATATTATTTCTTATATCCAAAGAATCATTTTTTACTGCCTGTCTCCCCCCTTTTTATACACAAGTTATAGGGTAGGGACTTTTTAAACCATTAATTATATAATTTTTTCCTAAAACCTCAACAACGAAATTAAAATCATTTGACTCTTAATATTAAAATATATATATTTATGAGTATATTAACAAACAAATCATACATTTCTATAATATTACAGCCTTTGTTATTAATTTTTCCTAGGGTTTATTAATTTGTCCACTCATACTCATATATCCTTACTCTAGGAGGACATTTTAATAACATTATTTAACTTAAAAATACCAATACTAGGTTTCAAAATCCATATAACTAAAGGAAACATATTCAATTTCACTTGAGTATTTGGTAATATTTTGTACCTTTTTCATCAGGTTGGTTTTCTAAGTATCCTTGGATGATTTATCCAGAATCTATACTAATTTCCTAGAGTTGTATCCCATAATCTTATAGGTGTCTTCATTATTAAAAAACCTAGATAATGATCGATGATGTTTTTCTTATTTAGAATCAATTTTTTCATTAATATATTATGGGATATTATCTTTTTAGTAATTTTCACCATGGAAATAATTATATCCTCTATATGATATCTTTACATTATATCTTCACTTGTTTTCTATTTTTGAAAAATAATAAATATATTCTTGTTCTTATACTTTTTCATTATGGTAGAAAACCATTTTATATCTCAAAATATGTTTTCTATAAAATTATTTTTTCTCCATATGACTTATTGATAAATATTTATGTCTTCTAACATTAATAATTATGGTTCCATGATTTTGAGAGATTTCTTTAATCGACTAAATCACTGCATATTGATGAACCCTAAATTTCATTCATAATAAAAAAATTTCTTCAATAAATTCTTAAGAATTTATTCTTCTTATCATAATTAAATTTTATTATCTGTCCCAATAATCCTTTATAGAAGCCCTATATTCCATTATCACTTTCAAATTCATCAAATTAATTTCTCTTTATAAAATAAATAAAAAATACCAAAAACGAAAAACTATAATTATTTAAGAGGATCAATAACTGTTTAGTTTTTTCCTCCTTATTTTAATGTTCTTGGATAAAAAATACATAAAATTTTTATTCCCATAAACTCTTAATTCATTAATTTAGTTAGGATCATCATAATATGAGTGTGGTTCAGTTCTCTTATCCTTCAACTTTATTTTTTCATGGGTTTGAATTCAAATTATTTTTTTGATTTATTTTTTTAATATTTTGGATTTCTATAAGTAATAATTAATTTTTGTATTATGTAACCCATCAAGTGATAAGTCACCAATTTCATAAAAAGTATATATCATTGAATAAATAAATTCATGGAAATTCCACATCGGTTTTTTACAAAAGTTAAATCTTCTAAAGCATCACCACATCCCCTAATGTGAATTAAAATTTCATTTTCTATTGTAAAATAGTTATCAATAATCTCATAATCATCCATCCATATATAATATAACTTTTCTATTCAAATATATATTTTATCATCTTTAATATTTATATTAGATAGGATTAAATGATGACATTTCAAAATTTCCCATCTAGTTTCTGATTTAACTTGTCAAAATAAGTCATTGGAGCATATATTAAAAGTTTATTAAATCCGAGTATTAAAATATGAAAAACCTAATGACCTTGGGACAAAAATATATGGGAGAATAATCTTCTTTCATTCAAGAAATGATTTCCATAAATATAGGAACTCCTTGGAAGTTAATGTAATTGAGATCCTATATACATATACCTCATTTGGATCATCTATAAGGACTTACTCTAGGACACTAAATTTATTTTTGAGGTATAGTGTGATCAATATGATGGGAAGGGTGAATCCGTGATCCCAATTTATTTTTATGAATATTATTTCATAATTAATTCTTCATAACCAGTTAAATATTTGATCAACTACTCTTAATTTCTCTTACACTTACTAAAATATATAGAATGTAATGGGTAAAAGATACAATTATTTAAAAAACTTATCTGTGAAATCATACAATTTTATATGGTTGGGATGTTTTTTGAGACTTGGTTTCTCCACTATGAATCACATGAGTACAATTTACAGTCTATATCATAAAAGATTCATAAAAAATCTCATGAAATACCCATCATGTAATCCCTTGAAATTTATGGTCTTTAAGTGGTCACTATAGTTTCATACCAAAACTTATTTTATATTATAATACATTTATTTGAAAAAATATCTCACAAAAATTATTACCACCTCTTGATTAGATTTTTATAGTGTCTCCTAATAGTTATTCTGAGTTCCTCTAAAACTCCTCCTTGAATAAGTCTTCAATCACAATGTCTACTAGTGTTGTTTGTGTTAGTCTTTTTTTGTTTTAAGACTGTATATTCTCTCTCTTCATTGAGGATAACTTCACCTTCTTCAATCCAAGAATAAGTTATATTACTAGTCATCTTATCACATTATGGAAACAAAAGAACTAATAAATGAATTCAGCATCATCGCCTTATTCTTCTTCAACAACTAGGAATTTAATGAATTCATTTTTTTCTTTATATTTGATACACAACTGACAATATTCTATGGATCAACAGTAATGAGGGTCTTTATTTTTTCCTTATTTTTTCCTTATTGTTTTCCTTATAAATAAACCTTTATCATTTCATGAATATTATATCTTTTTTAAAATATTATAAACTCATCCTTTCTCTATATTCAATCTCACTTTTTTAGAATGCAGATGTTTTCTAATTACAATATTCTCCTCACAATCATTATACCACTGATTAAGAATATATTAAAAATACAAAAAATAACAAATAATAATCTAGTTTTATTTGATTCAACTTCCTTAGACTTTATGATACATTAAAATTGGTACTAAAACATGTCTTATCCTCTCACCTTAAATAAAAGATCAAAAATTATTATGATATACATGATTTTATCTATTTAAGAAAATAACATCCTATTTCTTCTTTTTCAACCACTTTATGAAATATTTGGAATTTAAATATATTAGAAAAAACTCCATTATTCCTTATATT
Organism: Viscum album; assembly: GCA_963277665.1. NCBI lineage: Eukaryota > Viridiplantae > Streptophyta > Magnoliopsida > Santalales > Viscaceae > Viscum > Viscum album. The sequence goes on along the minus strand of OY728130.1, from coordinate 476,460,871 downwards.
TATGAACAGTGATGTGGAAACATCATATGCATCATGGAATACTCATCTCGGTATACCACCTTTCTTCATTGATTATTAATACTTTATTTTTATCATGGATTGAGACCACATGTGTGAAAATTGTGTTTTGAGTCTATAAAGATCATATTAATCATTTTTTGATTTAATTCCCCTTTACACAATAATAAAAAAATCTAGAAACTCTCTATTTGTTTGGTTATCATAAATAATTTAATGTTATAGATCCTTGTGAAGTCATAAACTCAAATTATGGGGGACTCCACATCATACAACTTTTAATTAATACATTATTCAATTTATGAACTTTAAGTAATTTTATGAAGACTTACAATGTGTAAAAGTCATAATGTAAATTAATATTTTCTCTTATTACTATAAAATGCATAAGATGAAGCATGATGCTGGAAACCAATTCTCTAAAAACGTTTTATTATGGAATAAAAATTATTATAGTTAGCTAACATGCTTATAAATAAGTCATATAGTTTAGTTCAAAGTAATATAATAAGAATATTCATTTTATGTGTCTTAAAGTCTCATCTTCTGAATGAAAAGTTATATTTTTAAGGACCTTTCAATTATTTCTATTTTTTTTATGAAATATAGATGTATTCTAATGACTTCAAGGATTCTTTAAACCAACTCCAGGACACCTAAATATCCTAAAAAATATACTCGTAGTATATTCATATTAACTTTACTATACATTCCTGAACGGCCCGAAGGACTTTATTTATTTATTTTTTATAACCCTCCATTAAAGGGATGAGAGGGAACCCTTACGAGCCATGTATACTTAGAGATTACATGACCCGTAGGTCTTAGGAAATATACAGACTATACTTGGAACTGCTCCTCCCTAGCTTCTTCACTATGATATCAGCTCTCCACCTTCGCTTGGATTGTTCGGTTAGGATTCCCGTGAAATCAAAGGCTGGTCCCAATTGAAATTCCAAACCCTCTCTTTCTAAAAAATCTGATTATCTTCTATTGTGTTGAATGTGCCTGCTCTAAATCCTCATATAGAGTTTGCTCCTTGTATAGTCTTTCAGATCATTTATGCACAATTTAAGGTGTCCTGAAGGCCTTGAGGTGGACCGAAGGCCTTAAGGTAGCCTGAAAGCCTTACTGGCCTGAAGGACTTGGGTGGCACAAAGGCCTTAAATAACCTGACACCCAAATAGGTGGACCGAAAGCCCAAATGGATGAATATTTCTCACTGATACAATACCAAACAATATCTTCTTTAGTTCCTGATACAATACTACTACAATAACCCCAGAAATTATGTCTCCGCTTGGTTTTAAACTTGGGTCTCTTAGATGTACTTTCTGATTCCCCATTAACTAGGTTGAGGCTCTTGTTCTAGTATACATGAACAAAAAATTGATGGATTCTACTTTACTTCAACTATTATATATTCCATTTGTCCATCTTGGAACATCTCAAATAAAATGTTATGAAACCTATACATTTATTCCATTAGCTATTATCGCATATTTAAGACAATTATTTAAGATCCATCAACACATTTCATATATCTATGAATATAAACATATATAATCCTCACAGTTATACAATTAATTAGATTAAATATTCTGGAAATCTAATAATCTCAAAAATCATGACCCTTACATTGCTCCCATGGAATTCCACATTACTCGTACATGAATGTTCTATGATATTTATATAGATTATACTAATTACCCTTACACAGGATCAAATTACCTTTACATGGTACGGTTTTTATGTATACATTGATTTGTTAACCCATATGTTGATAGTAGAACATTACCATTATGAAGGTATATAGTTACCTTCATGTATAATTTGGGAAATTATAGATACTTTATTTAAGTATCTAATTACCTTTATGTAGATTACTATCCACTATAAATAAATTTTGACCCATTGGGATAACCCTATAATTATATTATCTTCCTTGATTGACAAAAAATGTAATCCTCACATGGTATCTTTATAGTACAATGGTTATCCTTACGAGAAAACAAATTCAATGGGGAATGGTGTACAAAACGTCATGGCAATTTTATACCTATTTATGGACAATATCCAGAACCATTTTGAGATCCAAAACTCATTAAATAAAGAGAAACAATCTATTATGTCCTTTAGAACTCAAGTATCAGTTAACTTTAGTGGATCATCTGATACACTACTTTAAAATTAATAGATTAGCATGAAAAAAATATATTTTTTATTTTTTAATTGTTGGAACAAGAAAAAGCATCCTTGAATTTTAATCAATTGGAAGGCGATTCATTCGAATGGTGGAATTTGATAAAGAACATGAGGTAAGAAGAAGAGATATTTTCGAAAAATGATAGGAGTTTGATAAATTATTTATTAATATGTATTCCTACTAAACTCGTGGTGCTAAGATGAAGATAAAATTACTTGATAAGAAGAAAAATGATGATGAATCCATTTATACCTCTGATTTAAACTTTATATTAACAACAAGGTATTATTTAGGTTTTATCATTGACCATGAATGAAAAATTTACCATTTATCTAGTTTCATAAAAACATGTATATGAAAGGTGTAACCTATAAGGGACTTTGTTTGGTATGAATAAATTGTTGGATGTGATCTCAAGGTTGAAATGGAAATCAAAGACTCCCATTATTCTCATGGTTTTTGAGAGAATAATGTAAAAATTTAGTTTTATAGAAATTCAAATGATAAAAACCATGAAGCAAAGAAAATTATTCTTATTACTTGGAATCAATTTGGGAATAATCATTGGAAGATTTTACAAAAAAATGAATAGGTAAATTCTTTATTTAAGGAGGAGAAATCCATAAATAACTTGGATTTCAAAGAGATATGAAGAGGAGAACTAAGGCTGTATATGGAATTAAATATTATCCCAGTGAACCACCTACACACCAATGACTTAATTATAAAGATTGTATACATTATTATAAACAGTGAAGAAATCCCTAGGAAAATGAGGATAATAAATATCTTCAACCTCTAATACTATGGGAATAAAGGAGAGATTATAGAATCACTACTACTGAGGTAGGTCATGAAAAACAATTTGTGTATGGTACACTAATCATAAATTCAATAACATCCAATGATTAATTTTACTATAGTTCAAAACACTTCTTTATATTTGGAATGTTTTATAATGTCATTAAATAAGCACCCCAATTGATATATATTGAATAATAGATGAATAATCCTAATGATATTTTGATTCCATCGCAGGTATATAACTCCCCTCTGATCAAAGTTTATGGGAACATACTTCCAACAAATCTTACTACTCTCCCTTTAGTCAAATTTGAGATGATTTTGGTAATATACTTGATCTCTCAAAATCAAGACCATATTAACCACCAAGTAAAGGAATTCAAAAATCATATCCCAAGTCAGCCCATGATAGTGTCCAATGAAAGGTTTACTATGAAATATCTATGGAAATTACATCTATTAAATGGGTCATAATACCAGATCATTAAGAGTATTTAGCTCAAATGGGTGTGGAGAAAATAAATATTGAGTATATTATAATTGTTAATTAAATAATTGATGTTTTTATTGAATATTTATATTGTATTACCCTATATTGAGGTTGATTTTTCCATATAACTCATACATTATTATATAACTATATCGTATGATGCTTATAGAATGACCCCAGTTGAATATGAGGAATTGAAGAAGCCACATCAAGAGAACATGGATAATTATTTTATACACCCAAGTGGTTCAAAATGGGATACACTAATCCTATATATTTAGAATAAATATATATCAATACATATTTTCATTTATTATCAAGAACATAACATAATCATGATGAAGAACAACTATATTCTAACCTATATTGATGAATTGTTTTATCAACTTAAATGGGATTAATACTTATCATATATTTATCTTTGATTTTGATATCATTAATTAATGTTTAAAATGGGGGATATACCTAATAAAACATTTCATTCAAGATAAAAACACTTTGAATTTATAGTTATTCCCTTTGGACTTAAAAATTACCCCATTATATTTATGAATATTATGAATAGAGTCTTTAATGGTTACCATGAATTTTTTTGGCAGTAATTATTGATAAAATTATCATAAACTCTATGAGTGAGGAAGATAAATAAGATCACCGAAGAATTATGTTAAAGACCATAATAAAAGGGAAAATGTATACTAGGTTTTGAAATCTTTAATTCTATCTAGAAAAAGTATCCATATTGGGTCATGTCCTTAAAAGAGAGGATATATCTGTGGATCCTTCAATGATAGAAGAAATTGGGTAACAGATTTGACCGACCATTATGACAGTGATCAATAGTTTTCTGGTATTAGATAGATACTACCAATAATTTATTATAAATTTCTCACAAATTTAAAATACAGTAAAAAGTTAACTTAGAAGGGATACATGTTTCTCTAGATAGAGGAATGTGAAGAAAAATTCAAAGATCTTAATAGAATTTTGACCACTAAACTTCTACTCACATTAACATTTAGTGGATAATGTTTTTTATATAGAGTGATGTATCAAAGAATTAATTCTTATGTGTCCTTATGAAAAATTATTTGTAGGTACATTATTCCTCATGAAAACTTAATGACCCTGAGAAAAACTTCTGACACATGATGTAAAGGTATCAGCAGTAACATTCACATTAAAAATTGGTGTCATATTCAATAAAAATCGTTTTGATAAATGAAAAATATAATAATATTCTTGTTATGATGGAATGGAAGTGTTTTTTAGTCTTAACCAAGGTAGTAAAAATAATCTTTCATTATAAATTATATATTGAGTCATGATAATGTTAAAAATACTGTCACCTATTTTCATTGGTGAGAGAAATTAAAATTGTGAGGACATAATTTATTTAATTGGAAAAGAATGAAACACCCCATATTTAAGAATTAATTTTATTTCCTTAAGTTACTATTATATTCTTTATAATGAATAGAAACATGACATAAAGAATAATATAGGACGTGTTTCAAAATAACAACACCTTATTTTATTATAATGGAACATTCCAAAAAAAGTAAACAATATAAATTACTCCATACCATGTAATATTTCACAAATGGGGATTAAATCTTATAAAAGTGCATAAATTAAAATTGGATGAAAAATAAAGAAGAATAATATTTTAAAAATTAGGAAATATTATCGATCATCTTCACCCTTGAGAATCGCCATTAGTAAAACAAATCCTATAATGATCAAATACACCATTAATGGATAAAACAAAATGTAAAATTAAAAATGAAAACAATAGGAATGATAAGTGTACTTTGTGAATTTATAATGAAATGAATTTATATGATATAATGAGATGGGGAGGAATGTAATATAACCATTATATAGCCTTTATTAAAGGGTATATATATTTTTGGTGCAATACGAGTACAGTTATTACTGTTTTAGAATTACTAATATATAGTTAATATATTTAATGATTATTTATATGTTGAAAATATAAATTTTCATTTTAAAATATTTATGTGAAATAAAATAAATTATATTTTCTAATTTTTAGACACTATATCACTTGGGAAAATATACTTTATTTTAAATAAATATTTTTTATGAATTATATTTATTTTAAATTTATTACTTTTAAATAAATATATCAATAAAATTTGTCTATAAATTCAAGGAATTTTTAGTTAAATTAATTAATCCCATCTAGATAATAATTAAGAGACTATAAGTAACACTAATATAATTATTTATGGTTAAAAAAATTATTTTATTTTTTATTATATTTGTTTTTACGTAAAAGTAATTTTTTTCATATTTGTATTATGAAATTTAATACAATGTATTGATTATATTTGTAAAATTAAAAAATATTAAAAAATTAATTATGAATTTGTTATAAATATGAAAACATCCATTTCATGTTTGAAAGATACAATTCTAAAAATAGTTTCCTAAATCATTGTGTGATTTTTATTTTTTAAAAATAAATATATTATAGTTAAATGGCGATTTTACTAAAATATAATTATTATATATATATAATGATATTAATACTCATGTAATAATGATTAATTGATATTAAATAAGAATAAAGAAAAAAATATGTTTAAAATGTTATTTTTCATACAAAAATAGTTTTCTCTTATACTATATGTTTTCATTTAAAATATTAAATAAAAATATTAAAAATTAAAATCTTGTTTAACATACTCCAAACATAGAATTAAAATTTTTAAATTAGGTATGGGTGGGTCTTCTAGGATTTTAGTCAAAAAGATTTTCATAGAAAATATTTAAATAATGTAAAAATGGTGAACATGTAGAAAATTGAAATAACATGATTTTTTATAATTAATAAGATATTAAGATATTATATAACTAAAAGTTAGGTTCTAAAGTCATCCCTAAAAGAATTACCAATAATCATTACATAACTTACCTTATTCACATGGGATTACATATTTACCCTTCCCATTACATAAGTTTCCAAAGAAATGTCCCTAATTTTCACATAAGAATGGATATATCTCCCATCCACTACAAACACAACAATACTATGAATATATCATGAATTAGTTTCAATTTTCCCTCCAATAATGTTCCACCCACTTTTAGAATCCTTTGATCACAAAAACTAGGCATAACTCCTCATTTCGAAGGAACACATTGCAAAGAGTGAATATATCGAAGTATTGACTTCTTATTCTTTTATTTAATTTATTTTTTCATAAACACCCTTCATTAAATTAATTATTCTATTAAATTATGTAATATCCATATAATTATTATTCTATAAAAATGTTATTATAATCATAAAACACAATTTTCGTTCTCATTGATTAGATATAAAATGTTTCAGTTATGGTTGGTTATACCACACACATGATCAATTTTATGACGTCTACATCATGGATGACTAAGGAAACTTAAAAACTAGTAAAATTATGTATTAATGATGAATTTAGTATGATTTTATAATTATTTAATGGTAATATATAAAATTATATTCATTAATAATATAAATTATTTTTATTGAATCAAAATTCACTAAAAGAGGGATATTTTATAAACTCTTCATGTATTGTCACCATAACTTACATAAAATTACTAATTTATTTTAGAAATATATTAAAAATACTATTTTAACTGAATTTAAATTATATATAGGATGAACACGTGATGAAGGATCGAGGACCAATACCACTATACCGAAGCTTGTACAAATAATAAGAGGAAAATTAATACTCAAATGTTAATTTTAATAAAGATTAATTAATATATGGTTAATTAGAAATTAAAAAAAATTATAAAGAAAAATAAATCTTAATATTGTTCTGATATTTATAAATAATAAATGTAAATTTATTATACAAGAGGTTTCACCATTTCCGACTAAGATGTAATCCAAGGTAAATGTTTTCTCATCCCAATTTTCATTAATTGGGTTATGAATTATTTTTAAAACTTAAATTATTTTTTATGGTTCATATACATACCATGAATTTATTTTATAATAATTTTGATGATATTCCAGGAATTTTAAAATCCATATATATTTTCTCTCTTGGAAGGGTTTTTGATTGAAAATTTCTATATCCTTGTTATTTCTTTTCTAATGTCACTTAAAATTCAAGAGTGTCTATGAATAAATTTAAATTGAGGAAAATTGTGTTTAATTTATCTCTAAAAACCTATATATTTTCTAATAATACAGTTTCTTATTGGTTATAAATGACTTCTTACCATTTTAATTTCCGTTGGTTGATAATTTCTAACACCCCCATGCCACTGTCATTTTGTTCTGGGGTTGTTTTGATTGAATTTTGTAACTTGTGTTAGGTTTATTGTAATCCAATCTATTATTATTGAATTATATAGTTTTTAATAGGACATTCAAAAAATGGGAGTTCTATGGTGTGGTGTTCGGGTGTGTCTAGAAACTATGGTGAAACAGAGGTAGTTATGGTGGTTTGGGGAACAACCTTTATGAATTTTTCAAAATGTATGGGGGAAACAATGCATAGATTGAACAATACTTTTGTGGGTGATATAAATGTGTGTTCTTAATTGTTATAGAATAATTCTATATTATAGTGACAAGGATATATCATGGGAGGAGTTTGATAGGGGAAGTTCAAGTGCTGTGTAAATGTAAAGAGGGAAGACCATGACACAAAATCTAAGCTACCGTCAGGTGGAAAGTTACATAATGAAAATTCTTGAGTTGTGTAGGGTTAGTTTTGTAAGGGTCAGGGAAGTATGATAAGGAATACTGTTGATTATACACTAGGTTAGGGTTCTTCACGAAGCTCTACCATGTCTTCTATATCATATCATATGAGGACACTCTATAGGGACCTATGTTTTTGGGTCTTTGGTTCCTCTACTATGAGATCCTCTACAGTGTAGGATTAAGGCTACGCTATGAGGGTGTATGGAGAGGGACTCCATGTAACACCCCGAGATTTTATAAAAAAATATTATTTTAATTTCATTAATGTCTTATGTTGTATTCTACACCAAGATTACCCTGCGCTATACGCAACACCGTATTAGCTTGCAGTATACGCAACACTATTCTTGGACCGTGTTACACACAATTTTGATAATAGTTATTCTACGCAACATTGAGTATATATATATATATATATATATATTAAATATATAAATGAAATATGGTTGGATTCTGTTATACGAAACAATGAAGGATTCTTTCACAACACGCAACCCTGACTTGGCTTGCATTACACGCAATCGCGACCTTCCTCGATAGCGTGTGTTGTACGCAATACTGGGTTTTAATAAACAATGCTATATTATTATAATATTATCCGTTATGAATAGTATTAACTAAATTTTGAATTTTATATCATTATTATTCATCTTACACATTTCTATAACATGGTATAAGAACAAAATAAATTTTTCGGGTAAAATAAGTATTTTTCAAAAAATGCAGTTTTACCGCCTTTTGATGGCACACCCACTTTAAATATAGTTTTTGACATGTTTATATTTTCAATTTGACAAAATAATATTCTCTTTTTGAATCATGATATAAAAATTTACATTAGATAAAGTTTTGATATTTTTCCGATAACTTTCATATTTTAATAAATAGTAAAAACACGCTATATTTTAATTAAAAACAACTTTTTTCATCGTAATATCTTATGTGGTTAAATTATAATATTGAATGGTTTTAAAGTATATTTAGAATATATTTTTACCACTTAATATAATGTTGGTCATTGGACAGAATTTTACAATTAAACCGAACATAAACAAGTGTCAATCTTTTTATAGTTATTATCTCTTAAAAACACGCTTTTTGTTTTGACAGCGGGAATTAATTTTAAATTAATTTCTGCCACTTCTGTGTTTTGAATTTAGAAAAATGGATTCAATATTTGGAATCAGGATGTTAAAATTTTGTAAATAGGTAACTTTTATTTTTAGACATTTTGAATAATTACTGCGGTAAATATTTTATTTACCATGGTTAAGGGTAAATCCGGTAAATAAGGGTTAAAAAAATAATATTATAATAATATTAAATTACCCTAAAACGTGTCTTAACCCCATTGGTTGATACATGGTCGACCATGGGCATCTTTGGGTCGATTTTGGGACCCCATTGATCCACTTGTAAGTGATAATGACACTTTATTTTAATTAAGTTAAAATGAATACAAAATTGACACAAGCATATATCTTTTAGCAAAACAATTGTTACATAGGGTTATATATGTTGGATTTTAGATTATAAATATTCATTAGAAAGATAAAAAGATTTATTACATAATTATAGTTTATTTATAATTTTTAGACATTAAATAATTTATTTTATTTATGACACAATGATGATGAAGTAATTACTAAAATAGTGAAAAATTAAAATAATTGATATTATAAATACCCAAATAAATATAATATGAAACTTTTAATGAATTAAACTAATTTTCTAGGATAATATGATATATTAGGATTGATTTAATTGACTTTGTTCGAAGTAATCAATCTGTTATGAGTTTCACAAAAATCAACTATTGAATAGTGCCAAAATTGACATAAAAGAGTTCTTAAAACAAATATTATATTATTAATTGATATTAAATTCCTAAAAATCTAAGGTTCGGCCAAGAGACTTATATCATGATAGTTTCATCATTAATGGACCACTTGGGGGTCGCTTGGATGTATATAGTAAGTTTATTAACCATATTAAATAAAAATACAAAGAGACATTGTAAAAGTGAAACTAATTAACTTAGAGTTAATACTTAAAGATAAGGTTAATATAAGTACCCAAACCTGTCTAAATTTTATTGGATGAGTTGTTTTCGACCCATCCCCACCTCAACCTTTGAATAGTCAACTTTGGATCCTTTGGAAACCGAATATGAATTTATTATAAATTAATATTTCTAGCTTTTCCGAAGGTGCCCCTCACCCCTCTTATAAAAGGGCACCTCCTCCCCCTCCTCCTCACACCAAATTGAGCACTCAAGCTCGGCCAACCCCTGCCATTTTCTCCTCTCCACTTCCCTAGAATAATACTAGAGGTCCTGGTCTTCTTCAAAGACCAATCATAGTTCCCTAAGTGGAGGATTCAAAGAGGCGTTTCAAAGAAGAGGAGGTTCGGACACTTACAAAGCAAGTCGGACCTAAGGTAAGGGAAATATCACAATCTCATTTTTATCCGAGATTGTTTATTCGTAAGTATTTACTGGGGTGTATTTTGTCATCCACATCCATGTTTCATAAATATGTAATATTATTTCCATCCACCTACAATTTTTTTAAATCCATTTTTACCCTTCGGTGAATTTTTAGTAATATGTATGAAAGGAATCTTTTGTCGTTTTTCGTACGAGGTACTTTTTGACTTTTCCGACAAAAGTACGAAGAATGTTTTTTTTAACTTATACGGAAAGAATGGATTTTTAAAACAGTATTTCCAAGAAGCTTCCTTTACAAGTTTTCAAGTTTATTTTTTAATCAACTCCTTTTAGTTTAAAATTGTATGACATGTTAAGAAAGGAAAAGTATTTTTGAAGTAGAAAGGATATTTTCCTCAAGAATGAAGTTCAAGTATTTTATCAAAATTATTTTCCATCTAAGATAATAAAGGGTTCTGTTTTTATCCCTATTATTAAATTGATTTGATCATGTTGTGATGGAAACATTTTTATGAATTCCTTTATCTTATATGAATTGTTTTATGATGTCATGATGTTTCAAGAATCCCATTTTTTTTACATGGGTTATGCGATGATGTATGATTTATGATTATGTGGCACACATAAGAAAGGATTCATTATAAGATGGGTGGGACCTATATCTCCCTCCAATGCATTGGGTAAAGATTTTATATCTCATGAGATAGACATGGCTGGAATGGTAGGTTATACCGGTTCAGTGAAACAGGACTGAAACGAGGGTTACTCGATTCAGAAAGGGACTTTGTCCACTAAGATAGTCTTGGCAATGAGTCATGACTAACAAGAAATGATTTTCCAAGATTATGTGTGCATGCCACAAAGTTTCAAGTTTCATGTTATGATTATGGTGATCTCATTTTCACTTCTATGATTTGTTCCATGTTAAGATATTATGATCTCTTTTGCAGGTTATGATTTTCAAAAAGATATGATATGATTTTTATTTCTTTTGTATACCCTTACTGAGCATTTGAGCTCACCCTTTTATGTTTTCTTTTCCCCAGGATATAAAGAAAGGTTTTAGGTAAAAAAAATATGGAAGATCTTTATGGGAGATATTGAAGATATTTCACCAGGATTAGAAGATTATGTTCCGAGTTTCCAAAGACACTAAACTATTACGATCCTTGTGTGTGTGTTTTTGTTTTGTACTAAGTATTCCGCAAATGTAATGTAATGTCCATGTACGTCAGGCTTCGGGTCTCTACAGTTGGTATCAGAGGAAAGGTTTAGTCAACCTTTGGAAACTAGGATGTGAAAACGTTAGTGAGATCCCTAGAGATATTTATAAGGTATGTCTAGGGATTCCCCTAAGGATAAGTATACGTATAGGATATAGTCCTAGAACTATGGTAACGATATTAGATTAAACCAAAGATGTTAGATATTTAAGTTACTCCCCCTTTATTATGATTTTTTCCTCTCACACTATTCTTTTTGGGTTTTAGAAAATGGCTGGAAACAAGGTGATTCACGATAATGGAGGAAATGATGGACAATGGAATGATATTATTCATGAGCAACCAAATGAAATGGGATTTCGAAGTCCAAACATCATTATTATGCCGAATCAGCAATCTCATAATATGATCAATAAAGTAAAATTTGGTAAGTTTCCTGACTCGGCTAATAAGAGAAAGATGGAGTTTCATGATGATCATAGAGGAAAGAAAGTTCAATTTCCCCTATGTAAATCATGTGGGAAGAGGCATCAAGGAGAATGTTTCAAAGGAACTGGAAGATGCTTTGGGTGTGGAAAAGAAGGACACAAATCCAGTAAGTGCAAAGGAAAAGGTTCAGTTAACACCAGGGATGAGGATAATGGTATTGCTACGCCTTCAACAATGGTTAAATGTTTTAAATGTGGAATATACGGGCATTATGAAAAACAATGCCCTAAGGGAAAGTCTCATGAAGATAATCAGTATGGTCGTATGGGAAGTATTTATGTGGATGATGATGAAGAGACTACCAATGATATGTGAGATGAAATACTTGTTGAATCTTGGACAATGGTTTAAGAATGTAGTGGAATGATTACATGTTTATCATGTGTAATGTTGTATAAGTAATCTCATGGTACTGTAGAATAAAGAGACATGTAAGGATTGTTACACTGTTGTCTGATTAATGTTACCAGTATCCATGAAAGGTTATTCATATATTTTTGGAATGTAGATGATATGCGCATAATGAAGGGATAAGGAGAAAATTAAATGTTTGATAGTATTCATGAGCTCATGATTGATATAAGGACTAAGTGATATCATGGTTTGAGTATATAGAATTTTGAGGATTTTGGTATGTGGAAAGTGTTAACTTTAAACTGCATTCATGTTTTCACTAAGGTATTCAAGCGAATACATGATTAAGGACTTTGAATGTTTAGAATGTGACCAACAAGACATATTTTATGGGGATCGACGATGGTGTTAAATCTCTGGTAATCGTTTTCACTATGTTATGAGAGAGGACTGCAGTATTATGGATAATCCTAAAGATTGGAATGGATTATGTTGGACATAAGTTAGTATTTTTTAAGGATAGAACTTTTTTTGATATTATTTATGTGATGTTATAGTAATGTAGTTTTAGAAAAAGGACAACCTCAGGACGGGCGACAGCCCATCGCGTCGGACAAGGCTGTGGAAATCGAACCCACAACCGAAGTGCGACTGGCCTATATCGCCTACCACTAGCCTACAGGAAGTCCTTGTTTAGTAGAAACTAGTTTTATTATATTAAGCAGTATGATATATGATGTATAAGTCCATTTTAGGAACCATATGTGATTAATCTCACTATAGATCGACTTATGTATATAATTTTTGCTAACCTTTTGTTTAAGACAGATGGAATGACCCGTCATTCTATCACATGATCTGCTAACACTTCACGAATAACAAATTCAACTTCATTTATTTAAGAGATGAAGTGGAAATTGTTCAAGGCATGAACAACAGTGTGATTATACCAAAATAAAGAAAGTATTTATTCTAATACAAATTTTCAACTTTAGGGAAATGGTATTGAAAACCAAAAATGTTGTCCTAGTGATCTTATACCTGATTAATCAGATGGTACCTTAGATCGTCACAAATTTATGGATTTGTGATTACTGTCTTTTCCATAGCCATGTTCTCTACCACTCTCCATCAGAACATGATGGTTAGATTTCTCTCCCATATCCATATTTTCACCTATGTGGAAACCCAGTGATTAGTTTATTTGGGTAACCGTTACGTTTCATACTTTTGTTTTTAAAGATAAGTTTTGGTATTCCTTTTTACGATGTGGGTTTCTATCAAAGAAGCTTTCAAATAGTAAACCATTTATAACCCCGACGAATTTCGAGGGAGAAATTCATTTTAAGGGGGGTAGAATGTAACACCCCGAGATTTTATAAAAAAATATTATTTTAATTTCATTAATGTCTTATGTTGTATTCTACACCAAGATTACCCTGCGCTATACGCAACACCGTATTAGCTTGCAGTATACGCAACACTATTCTTGGACCGTGTTACACAAAATTTTGATAATAGTTATTCTACGCAACATTGAGTATATATATATATATTAAATATATAAATGAAATATGGTTGGATTCTGTTATACGAAACAATGAAGGATTCTTTCACAACACGCAACCCTGACTTGGCTTGCATTACACGCAATCGCGACCTTCCTCGATAGCGTGTGTTGTACGCAATACCGGGTTTTAATAAATAATGCTATATTATTATAATATTAGCCGTTATGAATATTATTAACTAAATTTAGAATTTTATAACATTATTATTCATCTTACACATTTCTAGAACATGGTATAAGAACAAAATAAATTTTTCGGGTAAAATAAGTATTTTTCAAAAAATGCAGTTTTACCGCCTTTTGATGGCGCACCCACATTAAATATAGTTTTTGACATGTTTATATGTTCAATTTTACAAAATAATATTCTTCTTTTGAATCATGATATAAAAATTTACATTAGATAAAGTTTTGATATTTTTCCGATAACTTTCATATTTTAATGAATAGTAAAAACACGCTATATTTTAATTAAAAACAACTTTTTTCATCGTAATATCTTATGTGGTTAAATTATAATATTGAATTGTTTTAAATTATATTTAGAATATATTTTTACCACTTAATATAATGTTGGTCATTGGACACAATTTTACAATTAAACAGAACATAAACAAGTGTCAATCTTTTGATAGTTATTATCTCTTAAAAACACGCTTTTTGTTTTGACAGTGGGAATTAATTTTAAATTAATTTCTGCCACTTCTGTGTTTTGAATTTAGAAAAATGGATTCCATATTTGGAATCAGGATGTTCAAATTGTGTAAATAGGTAACTTTTATTTTTAGACATTTTGAATAATTACTGCGGTAAATATTTTATTTACCATGGTTAAGGGTAAATCCGGTAAATAAGGGTTAAAAAAATAATATTATAATAATATTAAATTACCCTAAAACGTGTCTTAACCCCATTGGTTGAAACATGGTCGACCATGGGCATCTTTGGGTCGATTTTGGGACCCCATTGACCCACTTGTAAGTGATAATGACACTTTATTTTAATTAAGTTAAAATGAATACAAAATTGACACAAGCATATATCGTTTAGCAAAACAATTGTTACATAGGGTTATATATGTTGGATTTTAGATTATAAATATTCATTAGAAAGATAAACAGATTTCCTACATAATGATATTTTATTTATAATTTTTAGACATTAAATAATTTATTTTATTTATGACACAATGATGATGCAGTAATTACTAAAATAGTGAAAAATTAAAATAATTGATATTATAAATACCCAAATAAATATAATATGAAACTTTTAATGAATTAAACTAATTTTCTAGGATAATATGATATATTAAGATTGATTTAATTGACTTTGTTCGAAGTAATCAATCTGTTATGAATTTCACAAAAATCAACTATTGAATAGTGGCAAAATTGACATAAAAGAGTTCTTAAAACAAATATTATATTATTAATTGATATTAAATTCCTAAAAATCTAAGGTTCGGCCAAGAGACTTATATCATGATAGTTTCATCATTAATGGACCACTTGGGGGTCTCTTGGATGTATATAGTAAGTTTATTAACCATATTAAATAAAAATACAAAGAGACATTGTAAAAGTGAAACTAATTAACTTAGAGTTAATACTTAAAGATAAGGTTAATATAAGTATCCAAACCTGTCTAAATTCTATTGGATGAGTTGTTTTCGACCCATCCCCACCTCAACCTTTTAATAGTCAACTTTGGAGCCTTTGGAAACCGAATATGAATTTATTATAAATTAATATTTCTAGCTTTTCCAAAGGTGCCCCTCACCCCTCTTATAAAAGGGCACCTCCTCCCCCTCCTCCTCACACCAAATTGAGCACTCAAGCTCGGCCAACCCCTGCCATTTTCTCCTCTCCACTTCCCTAGAATAATCCTAGAGGTCCTGGTCTTCTTCAAAGACCAATCTTAGTTCCCTAAGTGGAGGATTCAAAGAGGCGTTTCAAAGAAGAGGAGGTTCGGACACTTACAAAGCAAGTCGGACCTAAGGTAAGGGAAATATCACAATCTCATTTTTATCCAAGATTGTTTATTCGTAAGTATTTACTGGGGTGTATTTTATCATCCACATCCATGTTTCATCAATATTTAATATTATTTCCATCCACCTACAATTGTTTAAATCCATTTTTACCCTTTGGTGAGTTTTTAGTAATATGTATGAAAGGAATCTTTTGTCGTTTTTCGTACGAGGTACTTTTTGACTTTTCCGACAAAAGTACGAAGAATGTTTTTTTAACTTATACGGCATGAATGGATTTTTAAAACATTATTTCCAAGAAGCTTCATTTACAAGTTTAATCAACTTATTTTATTTTAAAGTTTTATGACATGTTATGAAAGGAAAAATGTTTTTGAAGTAGAAAGGATATTTTCCTCAAGAATGAAGTCCAAGTATTTTATAAAAATTATTTTCCATCTAAGATAATAAAAGGGTTCTGTTTTTATCCCTATTATTACATGGATTTGATTATGTTTTGATGGAAACATTTTTATGAATTCCTTTATCTTATATGAATTGTTTTATGATGTCATGTTGTTTAAGAATCCCATTTTTATTACATGGGTTATGCGATGATGTATGATTTATGATTATGTGGCACACATAAGAAAGGATTCATTATAAGATGGGTGGGACCTATATCTCCCTCCAATGCATTGGGTAAAGATTTTATATCTCATGAGATAGACATGGCTGGAATGGTAGGTTATACCGGTTCAGTGAAACAGGACTGAAACGAGGGTTACTCGATTCAGAAAGGGACTTTTTCCACTAAGATAGTCTTGGCAATGAGTCATGACTAACAAGAAATGATTTTCCATGATTATTTGTGCATGCCACAAAGTTTCAAGTTTCATGTTATGATTATGGTGATCTCATTTTCACTTCTATGATTTGTTCCATGTTAAGATATTATGATCTCTTTTGCAGGTTATGATTTTCAAAAAGATATGATATGATTTTTATTTCTTTTGTATACCCTTACTGAGCATTTGAACTCACCCTTTTATGTTTTCTTTTCCCCAGGATATAAAGAAAGGTTTTAGGTAAAAAAAAATATGGAAGATCTTTATGGGAGATATTGAAGATATTTCACCAGGATTAGAAGATTATGTTCCGAGTTTCCAAAGACACTAAACTATTACGATCCTTGTGTGTGTGTTTTTGTTTTGTACTAAGTATTCCGCAAATGTAATGTAATGTCCATGTACGTCAAGCTTCGGGTCTCTACACTCCACACCACAAAAAACATTCTATAGTGGCAACATTATCAATGATGAACCCTATTCATTTGGTAATCTTCATGTTGTATCATAGGGGGTACACCACAAGGGGAGACTACACAACCACAAAACATGAATTTATTAGCGATAAAAAGTGTTTTTAATAGAACTGCTATTAGGGGGTCCCCTTTATTAGTGATCAGATAAGCATTGATAAATTACCCCCTTAATCAGCTCTATTAGAAGAGCTAATAAAGTACCCATTTATCAGCACTTTAATTAGAACTGATAATGGCGGGCCTTTATCAGTGCAATTTGGAGCGCTGATAAAGGATTCCCTACCTGGGAGTGCAATTTATATAATAGCACACCCTACAACCTGTAAAAAATAAAAAACACCCAAACAATAGACCAAAATAATAAAACCAGAAACAATAACCTGCCATAACCTGCTAAAAAAATAACCGCTCATAGTATATACAAAAGAACCACAAAGATGATGAAAATGATGAAGAAACAAGTAGAACAGACAATGGTTTGGAAAAAAATTCTATATAAATTTAATTTACATCATGAATAATAAAATATTCACTCATGGTATATATAAAAATCCACATCTATATACATTTTGAATAATTTATTATAAAATTAAATTTACAAATATCCAAAAAAAATAGTTATAAACATTAATGTTTTCTCTTTTAATGCATGTGTCCCCTATAAAAATTGTCCTCTAATGCAAATAGTCACCGAACAAATCATCCCAACTCGATAAAAAGGTTACACCTATATAAGAAACCAAATATTACATTTTTAACACTAAGGAAAAAAATTAAACATTAATAGAAAGAATACATTTAAAAAATGACAATTTTTAATAAAAATGACACATTTAGAGTCATACTAGTCACACCGTGTGTCGTATTGAGGTGTGGTTGATTCCTCCATATCAAAAATGAATGATGGACCATTTTACTAACGTATCAAAACAATCAGAATGTATTTCTTTAGTTTTCATTATGTTCGTTGGCTTTTTTACTATAATGTCATTTAAAACAAAAAACATTCAATTTGAGTCATACCATTCGCATCGTGTGTTCGTTTCATACAATCTTGCTTCATACACATCATAAAGGACATAGAAATTTATTTCCTTAATTTAGAATAAAATCAGAGTTCATTAGCTTGGTTTTCAGTGAGTGGCATGTTTTGAGTTATAATTTCAATTTTAAACTGATAATAGACACTTTTAGTCATAACAGCCACAACACTCATAGGATTGAAATGAAGTTGATTGTTACACTTCCCAACTAACACATGGACTGTTTTCCTAAAATATAAAAATAATCCAAATGCATTTTCTCAGTTTTCAGTATGTCAATTGTGTTTTTTACTTAAATTAAATTCATTTTTAAATAACAAGACACATTTGGAGTCATACTGGTGACACCATATGTCAAGTTGAGGTGTAGTTTATTCCTATATGTAACAAATGACAGATAGATGGTTTTCCTAAAGTATCAAAACAATCAGAATTAATTTCCTTGGTTTTCAGTATGTTAGTTGTGTTTTTTTTACAAAAATGTAATTTCATACCAAAAACATGAAATTTGAGTAATACAGGTCATATCATGCGTCAGTTTGATGTGACACTACTCGATACACGTCAAAAATTACTTAAGAATCTCTATACATAATTTGGAAGACAATTATAATGTGTTCACTTTTTTTCAGTGAGTGACATGTTTTGAACTAAATTATCAATTTTAAACTCGTAACGGATACTTTTAGTCATGTAGATTACACTGTGAATTATATTTTGGTGGGTTTATTCTTAATGTGACAACTAAATCATGAATTGTTTTCCTAATGTATCAAAATAATCTGAATTCATTTTCCCAATTTTCAGTATTTAAGTAGTGTTTTTTACTTTAATTAATGTCAATTTTAAATAACAAGTCCCATTTGGAGTTATACCGGTGACACCATGAATTCTGTTGAGGTGCGATTGATTCCTACTTGTAAAAAATTACTGGAGGATCATTTTACTAATGTATCTAAACAATTGGAATTCATTTCCGTAGTTCTTAGTATATCAGTTGTGTTTTTTACTACAATGTCATTTCAAATAAAAAACATGAAATTTGAGTCATACTAGTCGCATCGTGCATCAGTTTGACATGATACCACTTCTTACCCATCACAATGAAATTAGGAATTTCTATCCTTAATTTGGAAGACAATAGGAGTGTATTTTCTTGAATTTTACTGAGTGGCATGTTTTAAGTTTAAATGTCAATTTTAAACTGATAACGACAACATTTAGTCATACCAGTCACACAATTTGTCATATTGAGGTGGGGTTGATTCCTACACATCACAACTGACTCTTGGATCATTTTCCTAAAATATCATAACATTATGAATGCGTTGGCCCAGTTTTCAGTATGTTAGTTGTGTTTTTTTACTTGAATTAATGTCAATTTTAAATAAAAAGAATCATTTGGAGTCATACCTGTACGTCGTATTGAGGTTCATTTGATTCATACATCTCACAAAATACTAATATATCGTTGTCCTAAGGTGTAAAAATAGTCAGAATTCATTTCCTCAGTTTTTAGTATTTCGCTTGATTTTTTTACTAAAATGTTATTTCAAAATGAAATCATGCAAATTGTGTCAAACTGATCACATCGTGCATCATTTTGACATGATACTACTTGATACATGTTAAAAAGGACTTTGAATCACTAGACTTAATTTGGAAGACAATCAGATCATGTTAACTTTGGTCTCAGTGAGTGACATGATTTGAACTAAAATGTCAATTTTAAACTCATAACAGACACTTTTAGTCTTACTGATCAAAAAGTGCATCGAATTGAGGTGGGGTTGATTCTTACATGTCACAAACAAATTGTGGTTTGTTTTTCAAAATAATAAAAATAATAAAAATGCATTTTCTTAGTTTTTAATATGTCAGTTGTGTTTTTTTAATTGAATTAATGTTAGTTTTAAATAACAAGACACATTTGAAGTTATACCGGTCACAAAGTGCATCGTATTGAGGTCATTTTGATTCTTACATGTCAAAAAATAACTGATAGATCATTATACTAAATTATAAAAATAAAAAGAATGAATTTCCTTAGTTTTGAGTATGTTAGTAGTATTTTACTAAAATGTCATTCTAAATAGAAAACATGCAATTTGTGTCATACTGGTCACATCGTGCATCCATTTAATGTGATACTACTTCATACACATTATAAAGGACTTAAGAATTTATTTCATTAATTTGTAAGAAAATTTGATTGTGTTTGATTTTTTTTTCAGTGAGTTTCAAATTTTGAACTAAAATGTCAATTTTAAACTAATAGAGGACACTTTTAGTCATACCGGTCTCACTATTCGTCAGATTGATGTGGGGTTGATTCCCACACGTCACAGATTACTCATGAATCATTTTACTAAAGTATCAAAACAATATTAATGTGGTGTATAGTTTTCAGTGTTTTAGTTGTTTTTATTTACTTGAATTAATGTCAATTTTACACAACAAGACACATTTGGATTCATACCAGTGAAATTGTGCTTAAGATTGAGGTGAAATCGATTCCTACATGTCAAAAATGACGGATAGATAATTTTTCTAAAGTATGAAAACAATTGGAATGCATTTCATCAGTTTTTAGTATGTTAGTTGTGTTATTTTATTTTAATTAATGTCAATTTTATATAAAGACACATTTAGAGTCATACTGATGACATTGTGCATCAGATTAAGGTGTTGTCGATTCCTAAATTTCAAAAATGACTCATGGATCATTGTTCTAAAGTATCAAAAAAAAATTTAAGTACATTTTTCTTCCTGAAAATGAATTCACCCTTTCCACTAAAACCTTACAAAGGGGCCTGACCTACACAATTTTATCAATCTACCCAATTTAGAAGGATTATGGAAAAACCTTTGATATCTGTATGGTTGACATATAATAATATCTTCCTTTTGAAGCATAGCTTTATTCAGCCCATTTAATAACCAATTATCATATATTCAGGACCTTCGAATGAATCTATGACAATTGGTTCTTCACTGGGTCAAATAAAGAGGGTAACTTCCAATGTTGCAGATTAAATAGAAATTTATTTTTGGAGAAAACCACTTCTCTTTGTTGAAAATGAGAAGAGTGGTGTAAGCCCCTATGCCCATTATGTCTCAAGACGTCACAAAAAAATCAAGGGAAGGGGAACCACTTTTGGATTCTGATTATATTTTGTGTTCTATCAAACAAAGAGAAAGATAAGACATAAAGATTACTAAAGTCAAAATTATTTTAGAAGTGTACCATCATCAATATTTTTTTGTACATTATTCCTTTAGGTATGTTTCCCATTCATTTCTAAGAATATCTATATCATCTTGTGAATATGACTATTTTCGATAGTCCTAGTATTACTGAAAAAATATAAATACAAAAAGGATTAATAAGTATTTTAAATTAAATTGTAATTATCTTCAATAATACATCTTTAAGGATGCTAGTTTGTTCATGGAATACAATCTAATTTATAAATTTTAAAAAATAATAACAAAAATCTTTATCATTTTCTTGTTTCAGGCACTGTAGAAACAATGTGAAAAATAATTAATTTTTTTATATTTGTTTGGATAGTGAAATATTATTATATACCCTAATTTTTATCTAGTCGTAGTTCATGTCTTGTTTCTTGTACTATTACCATAGCCTCACTCTATGAAATAGACGATAGTCACACACCACAATAACATAAAATAATCCTTATTAAAATATAATATAAATTATATAACTAGATGTTTAGTTCTAAAATGTTTGATGTAGTGTATTAAAAGTTGAAAAACTCCATCATTTTTGGTTGGTTTGTTCGATATACATGCATTGAATCCATGAAATAAATCTTTGGAGTATCCAAATTGATCGCAATGAGCATCCAATGCTCCCTAAAAAAGAAAAAAAAGAATAAGTAATGAATGAAATAAAAATATATTTGATATGATTAAATTGTATAGTTTTACCCCTGAATCATTTGTATTAAGAAGATCCTATCATCCATCATGTTACTATTAAACAATTTGAGCAGGTCAGCCACTATTTCACTCTCTTTCTCAAAATTTATATCTGGTAGTGTTGTAGAGGTTATGTGAGGACTAACGAGTCCAAATTTTTGTCCATGGGGAAATCCCTTCAATTTTCATTCATATATATGCCAATTATAAATATAAAATGTATTTAGACAAAATTATCAATGTATATCATCTTTTGGATAATCAAATCATGAAAACATACCTCATGTAAATATTTACAACTGAGCTGCCTAACCATTCATAGTCGATGAATTCAGTTGCACTCTTAACCCCAATGAAGTATGAATATTCCCATTTGTACATATTTGCATCAAAATCAATTATTTGATTACCACCATCTTTCAAATTTGTATCCACATGATCCTTGAATAATAATAAATGTGGATATAGAACAGGGGGGTTAAGGTGATTTGGGTAGATTTTTTCGATCGATTGGTTGATTGTTGAGAAGGTTTCGAACGCGTATTTCATTTCACCTCTTTCCTTTGTCTGCCAATAATAACATGCATCAGTTCCAACTTTTTTTCATTAGATGTTTAATTTTTATCTTGAAAATTAAATTGAAATTAATACCTCATTGTTGACATTTTTTTACCAGATGTAACGACCATGCGATGAATGTTACAAGAGCTTGTTCGACCATATGAATATATGGATCATTAATTGGAACAAGTAGCTTGTCACTCAACTCTAGGGCTACAGTAATTGAGAATCTGACATGAACTATTGAAAGTGGTCTGTTTTGTAGCATTTTGTTATGTATATTGAATAATTTGACCCTCGCTACTGGGCGATGGGTGGGTGTTGATAGATATAAATCACAGTCATTTTCACCCTATATAATATCAATACAGAAATGGTATTAGTTTCTAGCATCTATCTAATTCACATTTCATAGAAAAAATTATTATTAATTTACTACATCAGTTATGAATAGTTTTTGAGGGGAATGGCTCACCTCAACACTAGAGGGGGTGGGGTGGGATCTTCACACATGGGTTGTTCTGGAGTTATTTCTTCTCTTTGGCTCCCCCCATCAAACATCTGATCATCTCTCTCTGGTATTGTAATTATTCTTGAAAAAAATCTAATGTTTCTCTCATCTTCTTCATTTGCGCAGTTTGATCCTCTACTTGTTTTTTCTCAAAACATGTTGGGTGTGTAACCCCAAAACACGCACCTCTAACACGGCCATTCTTTTATGGCTGCATCAAGGCCACTCAACGTATATCTGCAACTGATGTGGGTGTTGTTGATTACTGTGATGATGTCAGATAATAAATATAGGAAAATGAGTAATCATTATTATGTAATAGACATTTAAAGAAATTTTTTTATTATGTCATACTTACACATGTTTCCCACAGTTTTTTGTGTTTTTATCTATTAGTTTTCCATCTTTAGTTACACACACCTCCTTCCATAGAACATTACATGGGATGGAAGTGGATATAGATTTGAACTCTTCTAGATTAATATAAACAACTCAACATAGTTATTGAGTAGTTCTATGTTACATAAAATTATTATGGTATATTTAGAATACATACTAATTTTTTTTCAAGTGATGCCTACCCCATCCTGGATTTACCGTAGGGGTACACTAGTTTTGATTAATGTTGTTTATTTTAAGAACATAGTTACTTTTCCATAAATAAAACACTATCAATCAAAGTGATGAATACACATACCATCAAAAAATGTTTTACCATACATAATTTACCTAAAAATATTTCTTCGCACAACGACTAGTAAACACATCCCATGATTCATGGGTTATTAGGTTTTCATAAATAAGAGGTGGGTGTGGTTTTATTTCCCCTTTAGCAACATTAATATGTTATTTCGTTAAAAGTGTGGGAAAACCCCTATGAATGCTTCCATAAACCCTTAAGAAATAATATTTTTGTGATTCATCTACAATAAATGCACTCTGAAAGAGACGATGAAGTATAATTAAATGTTTCATTATTTATTTTTTAGTAAATTTAAAAATGATATCATATTGTTACCATAATATCTCCCTATATCAGTGTCTTAATCTCAACCCTAACATGGTTCCATGTAGTTACATCAATCTCATATGTTTTTGAGTAATGATTCCAATTTAACTGTCGAACATGGGCGTGTTGGGGTTAACATGTTGGCAAAACTTATTCCATTTAATCTTGAATTTGATGCCTTTTATTTAGCCTTAATGATTTTTTATAATACCTTCAAACTACGGTGCTCCAATTTTGTTTCTGTCATCAGTGTTTTAGCACCGTTCATTTCCTCAGACCCTCCATAATCAATATGTTCCTTCGGTTTTTGATGGCTATCATCAGCATGTGAAGATGGTGGTTGTACCTTGACACTAGGTGAAGCAACAGGTTGAGAAACATGTTGTTCTTCTGCATTGCTAGTAGCAAGAGGTTGAGAAGCATATTGTGCCTGGGGATTGGGAGAATCATCACATGCATAATTTATTATCTTCAAATGTGTTTTAAAATTTAATTTAGATAACATAAAATTATAAGTAAATAAATATTAACATGAGGAAACAGGTTAAGAAACATGTTGTTCTTATGCACTTCGAGCAGTATTAGGTTGAGAAACCTATTGTACCTAGGGATTGAGAGAATCATCACATGAATAATTCATTATCTACAAAATTGGTTTAACAGTTAATTTTGATAACTATAGACACCATGAAATCTGTTCCATTCACTTTTTCGTCAAATGTATTCTACAAGGATTGAAAAGTTCGCAGTGCAACTCTGCATGTTTCATGGGGGGTCTGTGATGGTAGTGAAGGCACCAACCTGAAGGACCATTAATGAAGCCCGAAACTGATCCCAAGAAGGGCTACAGGGGATAACCCCATGTTATAGAGAAATTGTTTTGGCTAAGTCCCTAAATAAGTTCATGAGGTACCTACACGTAAACACCTGCGCGCCCCCTTGGTGGTGCGGATTGGAGTATTTATTTTGTATAAGTCCTAAAATTGTCACCTTAGTTTATCTAAAACACCGTTTATGCTCAAGGTACTTGAAAACCCCATTTTTTCATGCAAGTCACTTGGACGACCAATCATTTTTCACCTAGGGTCCTCCTTTTTCCTATAAATAGACCCTTGGGGCCTTCATTTGAACGAAAGAATTTCCCTGAATCCTAATTGCTACTCTGTTCTCCCTAAAGCTTTAGCCAAGTCATCATAATCTTTCAATTTAGTTCTTTATAGAGACACAAGCCTTTTACATAAAAAATTTCTTGATTTTAAGCATAATTAATCATTAGAGTACAAGCCAAGGATCTTTAAGTCTAGTGTCTTGGAAGACTATATACATATAACATAAAACATGGTGCTACAAAATTATTTATTTAATCTCAATAAATAGATTCTAACTTCCTTTGAGGCCTTATATCTGCATACGGTACCCTGGGGAACAAATGAACAAAGGTATGAGCTAAAAATCCTAGTAAGGGAATGAACATAGGGATACATGTCAAGCACATGAGTTAAGTGGCTTGAAATAATGATATCCAAAGAATGAAACTTATAATATCATTTAATATATGCATGGGATCATATAAACATGGAATCATATAAATGTTGTAGAATCATAAATCATATCTTTATTACGGGTCAAGGCTAACTGCCAATCCGGTTTCCCATTTTAGTATGGGTCAAGGATAACCGCCAATCCCGTTTCACATCGCATCTCATGAGACTTAACCTTATCCAATTCATTGGAGAAATATCTTGGCACAACCATATCAACTTTTTCATGAATATTCTTGCCACATAAATATTCTTACCACATATACAATCGTACATAATCTACCATACATAAACATAAGGGTACCCATGGAAAGAATTGGGTACCACAATCATGACATAAATCATAACCAATGGGCATATCATGAAAGTATCCATGTAAGGAAATAATTAAAAAATATATGGATTTTAATAGGGTGAAATAGGCATATAACATGGTAAGTGGTGTCAAACTTATGTGACAACATATGATAAATGTATTTTAGAATCATTAGCATTAAAACATTTTTGTGTGGTTTTTAAGAAAATACTATAGAGCTTTTAAAGTTGTAAAGAAGACATTATTTTATATAAAACAAGAATTGAACCGAGATGGTTTTCAGAATAAAAATACTGAATTTTCAAAGACAATGGTGTCTTAAAACAGAATATAGAGTGCACTTGAAATTGGGTAAAAGTTCAGGAAGTTCCTTTAAAACAAGTGTGCTTATTGGGAATTATCGAGGAGATATTCACTTAAAAGAATGTATATCCCCGAAAGAGAATGAGATATGGATATTGGAACCTTAGTTTGGAGAATATAAACAGAATATTGAAGTGATACATAAAAAGAAAGGACAACTACATTTTGGTAAAAAGAAAGATAGAGCAACCTGAAGGAATAAAGGAAGTTCAGGTAGAATCCATTATAGTTTATCAGCATGGTATCAGGTGAAACTAAGAGGGCTTGATGAGAGAGATAAGGGGTTTCTCATCAATTATAAATCAATATGTCAGTATATGGAGGGTGTATAAACATACCTCATCACTTGTTATTACAAAAAAGGCATATCATAGAGAACAATCTTGATTCAGAGTGAAAAGGGGAGGATCCCTTACCTTAAATACATTGGTGTTCTCCACTTGTTATTAACCACCTGAATAAACAAATTAGGCTTATTAATTAATAAATCCAGAACCTATTCTATATTAAATTTATTTATTATAACCCTTTTTAGTTCATTCAAATCCCTTTTGATTAGTTATAGGGTTCAATTTCATTGTTCTGGCTGGTTTGTTTACTTGGCTTTAAAAGATCGGTTCACTTATATTCAGGTTTGGATTATATGCAAGATGAAAGTGGTTGTCTATAATTGAAGTTATATTCTTTATTTCATATCTGGGAGATTACATGGTTTTAATTTCAATTTTGTTACTTAGAGTGATGTCTAATTATTATATATATAACCATAGTGATAACCGTTTTTTGTTAATTGGTGGATTTGATTACAAAGAAAGTGACTTTATTTATAACTTAATTTTATTTGTACAAAATAATTATAGAACCAAAAATAGGATATATTACATATAAAATAATCTGGTGAAATCATAACACAAATGGGTTCATGACCATAATTAATGATAAAAACAGAAATTGATCAATTGTTGTCCTTGAATGTGCTAAATTAGCACATCTCAAACGGGGCTATCATTTCATTAAAATAAAATGGTGTGGAAAGGATATAAGATAATGAAATATACCACTAGAATGAAGACGTTCCAGTACATGTATGTTACTGGATTTATCATACTATTATGTTTAAGGGAGGTGAGGACATAAATAAAAAAGAATAGAACATAAAAGGAAAGAAGAAATTGGGAAGATGAATTTACCTCTTGAGACTTTCTCCTTTGAGAACATCTTAAGGGGAGAGGTTCTGGTATTTTGACGTGGTTTAGAGATTTTAGACGTGGGGGAGGACCTTAGGGAGTTATTTGGGTAGAATAATGGCAATGCACATGGCTTGAGAGGAGTGGAGAGAAGAGGGAGTGAGGGGGGGGGGGTTATAGAGGAAAAGAGGAGGGATTTCATAATATTATAAAAATTAATTTATTATTTCTTCCCAAGACAAGGACTAGTAAGTATTCCATGACAAAAAATAGTGATTTTATCATCTGATCCTGAACCAAGTGGACTTACATCAGCAGAACATCATCGATGACTCACTTAATCCATTATTTAGCATTTATTGTGAAATATCATATTCTAATATTCATCAAAAAATCAAATATTTCATCAAAAAATCCCTAAATTTCACCCTAAATTTTTTTCGACGTGTAGAATCCAAAAACGAAGTCCATTTTTCAAATGTAATTTTCTGAATATGATTATTTTAATATTTAATTGAAATAATAATTTATTATCCAAACCAGTTTTAAAACATTCATTAACTTATTCTAAAATATAGGTATATCTTACTTCCAACATGGATATTATTTTTATACCACCATAGGTGAGGTTACTATTCATCAGGGTATATCACTATTCATAAGGGTATGTTACTATTCACCAAAAATTATGTTTTCCTTATCGGAGTCCAAATAAATTACTGATTACAACCGTGTATGCCGGATTTTCCAAATTCCAAACACAGAAGTGACGAAATTATGTTTAAAGGTCACTTAGAAGTTAGTAGTTCATTATGTTGTGTTGTCATGCGATTTTATGACATACATATGGGAAGGGAATTTCTATTAAAAACATTGGGTCGTTACATTATTCCCCACTTATGAAATTTCACCGTAGTCATTTTGTATTTCATTTGAAACCAAAAATAGGCATGGGTACTTTTCCTTCGTTGCTTCCACCAATTACCATGTTGCCTCTTCGTACTTATGGTTTCTCTATAGTACCTTAACCAGATGAGTAGTCTTGTTGTGTCAAACTTTTCCTCTATGATCTAAGATCTTCAATGGTTGCTCGTCGTAAGAGAGATCATCCTCCTACTGTACCACCTCTGAAAAGAGTACATGTGAAGGGTCGGGTATGTACTTCCTTAAGAGGGATACATGAAAGACATCATGTACTTTCTACATGGTAGGTGGAAGTTCCAGTCGATATGCCACACCTCTGACTTGATCAAGGATCTCAAAGGGGCTGATGTACCTGGGACATAACGTCCCTTTCTTCCCAAACCTCATGAACTTCTTCCATGGGGATATACGTAGAAATACCATGTCTCCAACTTTGAACTCAAGGTCTCGTCGATGGTTATCTACATAACTCTTTTGTCGACTTTGGGCTTCCTTGATATGCTTCTGAATGGATTTTCCCTTCTCCACCATTTCTTTGACCATTTCAGGTCCTAGCAGCTTATGCTCACTTACTTCATACCAACATGCTGGTGTTCTGCACCTTTTCCCATAAAGGGATTCATATGGTGCCATTCAGAAGCAAGAGTGGAAACTATTGTTGTAGGAGAATTCAACCAGTGGAAGATGTTAGTCCTATCCTCTTTTGAATTCCATTGAACATTCTCTCAACATGTCTTACAATGTCTGAATAGTTCATTCATATTGGCCATCAGTTTGAGGATTATAGGTCATACTGAAGTTCTGTTCAGTGCTCAGAGCATGTTGGAGAAATTTCCAGAACATCAAGGTAAATCTCAGATCATGATCAGATACAATAGATAGTGGTACTCCATGAAGCTTTACCAATTCTTTGATGTAATTCCACACAAGTTGATCCAATGAGAAGTCATCTCGAACAGTGATAAAGTGAGCTGTCTTCGTAAGACGACACACAATGACCCATATAGCATTGTTTGCTCTAGATGTCTTTGGAAGTCCAGTGACAAAGTCCATGGTAATGTTCCCCCACTTCCATGATGGTATGGGTAGTGGTTGAATCATCCCATTATACTTTTCTCTCACAGCCTTCACTTGCTGAAATACTAGGCACTTTGATGTATATTCGGCAATCTACCTTCTCACATTGTCCCACCAAAAGTTTTCTCAGAGATCTCGATACATCTTTGTGCACCCTGGGTGGATAGAGAGGGTTGAGCTATGTGCATAATTCATTAGATCCTTATTTATATATGGATCATATGGTACACAAAATTGTGTCCCAACTATTACAACTCCTTCCTCATCAATTTTGAAAAAGGAGGATTTTCCATTTTTAACAGCTTCCCCCCTTTTCTAAATTTTCACATCCTTTCTCTGAGCATCCTTTATTTTCTCCAAGAGGGATGGTTGAAAAATCATGTGAGAAAGGATTGATGATATTTCTCCTATAATGATTCCCATGTCCATCCATTGAAAATATAAGAAGATCAGATCCTTTTCAATTCTCATCATTGATAAAGATGCTGGATCCTTTCTACTAAGAGAACCTTCCACCTTGTTTTCCTTACCAGGATAGTAGTGGATTGAGCAGTCATAATCCTTGATGAGATATATCCATCTTCTCTAGTGAATATTAAGATCTTTCTGTGTGAATATATATTTGAGACTCTTGGGGTTAGTATATATCTCAAATTGTTCCCCATAGAGATAATGCCGCTAGATTTTCAACACAAAGATCATCGCAGCCAACTCCAGATCATGGATGGGATAGTTTTTCTCATGGATTTTTAGCTTCCTTGAGGCATAGGCTATCAATTTAATATTTTTCATATGCACACAATCTAAGACATTCTTAGAAGCAGAACTATACACCACAAAGAGTTATCCACTTGAAGGGAGTGTGAGCACCGAAGTAGTGATAAGCCTCCTTTTCAACTCCTTGAAACAGTCTTCACATTCGTGTGTCCAGATGAACATTACTCACTTCCGTTTCAGCATGGTCATTGGGTATGAAAATCATGAAAATTTCTTCACGTGTCATCAATAATAGCCATCTAGACCTAAAAATCTGTGGATCTCTGTTATAGAAGTTGGCCTTGGCCACTCTTCAATTGCCTTCGTCTCGGAAGGGTCCACAGATATACCTTTCCTAGTGATAACATGCCCCAAGAATGATACTTCCTCTATCCAGAACTCACATTTACTGAAATTTTCATAAAACTTCTCACTTCACAATGTATTTAACACATTTTGCAAATACTCCTCACATTCCTCCTTGCTCTTGGAGTATATCAATATATCATCAATAAAGACCACCACAAATTTGTCGAGGTAATCTCTAAAGACTCTATTCATTAAATCCATGAAAATTGTGGGAGCATTGGTGAGTCCAAAGAGAATCACTATGAACTCATACTATCCATACCTCGTTCGAAATGATGTCTTGGGAATATCTTCCTTCCTCACCTTTATTTGGTGATATCCAGACCGAATGTCTACCTTAGAAAAATAACTAGCCCCACGAAGCTGATCGAACAATTAATCTATCAGTGGAAGGGGATACTTGTTCATTATAGTGATTTTATTGAGCTCATGATAAATAGTGCAGTGGTGCATTGATACACCCTTCTTCTTGATGAAGAGGATTGGAGCACCCCCACGGTGAAGCACACGAGCATATAAAACCATTCTCCATATTCTCGTGTAACTTCTTCTTCAGCTCTTCTAGCTCTATGGTGACCATTATGTAAGGTGTAGTTGAGATTGGCAGAGATCCAGGGATAAGTTCAATTGAGAACTCAACCTCTCATTCAGGAGGAAGACCAGGCAAATATTCGGGGAAAACATCAGTGAAATCCTTCACGATGGGCATGTCATCAAGAATGGTTATATCCTTTATCCCAATCATTTGAGATAGATATGCTTTCTCACAAGGAAGTAGTATCCAAACTTGAGATGAAGATTCTAAAAAGACTCATCTTCTTCATTACACTTGTAGATAATCTGAGGATGCTTCGGGGTGTGAAAAGTGATCTCTATTTCCCGACAATTGATGTTGTCCTTGTATAAAGATAGCCAACCCATGCGCAAGATAGCGTCGAAATCCACTAAAGGAAGTATGAAAAGATTTTCTGGGAGGTTTAGTCCACAAACATTAACCGGGGAGGAGTTATAAACCATGGATGCATTAATTTCACCATTCAATGTTCTCACAGATAACTATTCCTCCAAATTTTGAGGTGGTGTTTGAATAGTTCTTCTAAACTTGAAAGATATGAAATAATGCATAGAACTAGAATCAAATAGTACACTCTCTATTCTTGAATGAATAACAAGTGTAGTTGTCCACACATCATTTTCCGGCTCCACCTCACCAGTAGTGTTAACATAAGCCCTTCCTTGTTGCCTTGGAGGTTGTCACTGATTGCCTCCCTCAACCCTCGGATTAGGGTAATTGTTTGCATAATGCCCAAGATCCTTGTAGTTATAACACTACACTGCAGGCTGAGTGTTGATCTGAACCTTCCTCTCTTCTTTAACATTAGCGGGATTTTTCATATCCCTTTGGCAGTTCTTGGCTAGATGACCAAACTTTCCGCATTTGAAGCAATTCTTGGTTCCGTTGAGATAGTCACCAAGATGCTTCTTCCCAAAATTTTCGAAAAGTGGAAAGCGAGGCTTCTTTCCATCGTGGGATTTGTTTGATGAACCACCCATGTTGTTCTCTATTTTCCACTTCCTGTCACTAGGCCCATGATACCACTAAGAGTCTCCAATCTCCATTTCAACTTTGAGGGCACAACAAACTATCTCCTTATATATGTCGAATTATCGAATCTCCAAAACTTTTCTTAGACACATCATTAGTCCTCTAAAGAGGCGATCCACCTTACTTTCAGTGTTCATGACAAAGCCAGAGGCATACCTTGCAAGTCTTGTAATGTGCGCTTCATACGCCCCGATGGACTCATCTTCCTTCTGCTTGAGTCCAAGGAACTCTCTTTCCATATTGAGACGGAGGGTTCATGGAAACTATTTGTTAGACAATATCCTCTTTAATTCCTCCCATTCTGTGGAATCAATTTCCTCTTGGGACTTTGTATTCTTGATCAGTGTCCACCAATGAACAGATTCCCCATCAAAACATAGACTGCCAGTACAAATTTCTCTATTTCCGAGCACTAGAGGATAGATAAAATCTTTTAAATGGAGTTAATCCAATGTTCTGTGAGGAGGGGATCAGAAGACCCACTAAACATGGGAGGCCTTTTCCGCATGAATGATTCTACGACAACTTTCTCTTACCTTAGAGGAGTGGGATGTTCCACCCGATTCATGTTATTATTCATAACTCGAGACAGCTGAGCAAGTACTGCAATAATGTTTTGAGCACCCACTTCTGTCACATCAGGCATTTCATTAGGGAAATCATCACATTTCCTATCACATTGGTTGTTGGAACATGATATTCTATTTCCTGCCATTAACTAAGAAAAAGAACGTATAATTAGTTTTCTTTAGTACTTAGCTATTGATCATAAAAAGAAATTTTGAACATAAAAGTATGAACTTATAAAGAAGAAGTATATCCTGACTTTTGATTCCTTAGGTTTATATGTATGTTATCGTTGATTTATTTCTTAAATTATATTCTTATGGTCTTCTTTTTGTCTCTTAATAATGGGTTGTACTAAGCTTGTGAATCTACCGAAACATATCCCCCAGGAGTGTCGTAACCAAGAGTGCAGCAAGGCCCGTTATCATGAACCAGTTCCCATTCGAGTCTAGCTCGAAGTGGTGTTTTTGAGTTTTACCCATAGATACATCTATTCTAGAGCTGCCTCTACCTGCTCGTATCTAGATAGGGATGTATTTGATTGATAAACCACTTACTCTATACTCACAAAAATTTAAGACTGTATTATAATACTTAGTCTCATCCTTAAGGTTCTCACTAAGGTTCACTATTCCAAATATCCAATAAGAACTAAACCACGCTCTGATACCAACTATAGTGACACAAGAATTTTATATAAAACATTTCATGATTTTAAGCATAATTAATCATCATAGTATAATCCAAGGATCATTATGTCTAGTGTCTTGGAAGACTACTTACATATAACATAAAACATGGGGCTAAAAAAATTCTTTATTTAATCTCCATAAAGAGCTTCTAACTTTCTTTGAGCCCTTACATCTACATAGGGTACCCTGGGGAACACATGAACACAGGGATGAGCTAAAAATCCCAGTAAGGGAATGAAAGTAAGGATACATCTCAAGCACATGATTTAGGAGTCATGACATAATGATATCCAAACATGAAACTTATAACATGTTTTTATATAAGAATGGGATCATATAAACATGGAATCATATAAATGTGGAAGAATCATAAATCAAATCTTTAGTATGGGTCACGTCTAACAGCCAATCCTGTTTCACATTTTAGTACGGGTCAAGGATAACCGCCAATCCTGTTTCACATCGCATCTCATGAGACTTAACCTTACCCAATGCATTGGAGTGCTATCTCGGTGCAACCATATCAAAATTTTCATGAATATACATTCCAAATGAATATTCTTACCACATATACAATCATACATAATCAACCATACAAAAACATAAGGGTACACATGGAAAGAACTGGGTACCAAAATCATGACATAAATCATAACCAATGGGCGTATCATGAAAGTGTCCATGTAAGGAAAGAATTAAAAATTACATGGACATTAAAACTGTAAAATAGACATACTACATGGTAAGTGGTGTCAAACATAAGTTAAAACATATGACAGATGCAATTCAGAAACATTATCATTAAAACATGTTTGTGTGGTTTTAAGAAAAATACTATAGTGATTTTAAAGTAGTAAAGAAGAAATTCTTTTATATAAAATCAGAATTGAAACAAGAATATTTTCAGAATAAAAATTATCAATTTACAAAGACAATGGTGTCTTAAAACAGAAGATAGAGTGCACTTGAAATTGGGTTAAAGTTCGGGCAGTTCCTTTAAAACGAGTGTGCTTATTGGGAAGTATCGAGGATAGATTCACTTAAAAGCATGTATATACCCGAAAAAGAATGAGAGATGGATCTTGGAACATGAGTTTGGATAATATAAACAGACTTTTGATGTTCTAAATAAAAATAAAAGACAACAAAATTTTGGTAAAAATAAAGATTGAGAAACCCAAAAGAATAAAGGTAGTTTGGGTAGAATCCATTATTGTTTATCGGCATGGTATCAGGTGAAACTAAGAGGGATTGATGAGAGATATAAGGGATTTATAATCACTTATAAAACATTATGGAAGTATTTGGAGGATGTATAAACAAACCCCATCACTTGGTATTACACAGAAAAGGCATAGCAAAGAGAACAATCTTGATTAAGAGTGAAAAGGGGGGATCCCTTACCTTAAATCCGCCGGTGTTCTCCACTTGTTATTAACGACTTGAATAAAAAAATTAGGCTTATTAATTAATAATTATAGAACATATTATATATTGAATTTATTTTTTATAACCATTTTTATTTCATTAAAATCTTTTTTGATTAGTTACAGGGTTCAATTTCATTGTTCGGGCTCATTTGTTTACTTGGCTTTAAAAGATCGGTTCTCTTATATTCATGTTTGGATTATATGAAAGAAGAAAGTGGTAGTCCAGAATTGAATTTATATTATTTATTTAATATTTAATAGATTACATGGGTTTAATTTTAATTAGGTTACATAGAGTTAAGTTGAATTATTATATATATAACCATAGTGATAACCGTTTTTGTTAATCGGTGGATATGATTACAAAGAAAGTGTTTTTCTTTATAAATTAATTTCACTTGTACCAAAGGATTACAGATCCAAAAATAGGATATATTACATATATAATAATCTGGTTCAATCATAATAGAAATTGTTTCGTGACCATAATTAATGATAATAATAGAAATTGATAAACAGTTGTCCTTGAATGTGCTAAATTAGCACATCTCAAACGGTGCTTTTATTTCTTTAAAATAAAAGGGCTGGGAAAGGAGAGAAGATAATGAAATATACCACTAGAATGAAGAAATTCCAGTACATTTATGTTACTGGATTTATCAAACTATTATGGTGATGGGATTTGAGGAATTAAATAAAAAAGAAAAGAAGAAATTGGGAAGAGGAATTTACCTCTTGAGACATTATCCTTTGAGAACCTATTAAGGGGAGAGGTTTTGGTATTTTGAAGAGGTTGAGAGATTTTGGACGTGGGGGAGGACCTTGGGCAGTGATTTGGGTAGAATAATGGCAAGGCACAATTCTTGAGAGGATTGGAGAGAAGAGGGAGTGAAGGGGGGTGTTTATAGTGGAGGAGAGGAGAGATTTCATAATATTATAATCATTAATTTATTATTTCATCCCAATACAAGGAATAGTAAGTATTCCCTGACCAAGAATAGTGATTCAATCATGTGATCCTGAACTAAGTGGGATTACATCATCATAACATCATAGATGACTCAATTAATCCATTATTTAGCATTTATTGTGAATTATCAGATTCTACTTTTAATCAAAAATTCAAGTATTTCAGAAAAAATCCCAAAAATTCACCCTAACCATTTTTCGACGTGTAGAATCCAAAAATGAAGTCCATTTTTTAAAAATAATTTTATAAATATGAATATTTTTATATTTAATGATAATAATAATTTATTATCAAAACCAGTTTTAAAACATTCATTAACTTATTCTAAAAT
This sequence comes from Viscum album, assembly GCA_963277665.1. Lineage (NCBI taxonomy): Eukaryota > Viridiplantae > Streptophyta > Magnoliopsida > Santalales > Viscaceae > Viscum > Viscum album. The sequence goes on along the minus strand of OY728130.1, from coordinate 476,424,036 downwards.
ATATGTATATCATACATCCATCGTGAATATTATTTTTATACCACCATAGGTAAGGTTACTATTCATTAGGGTATATCACTATTCATAAGGGGTTTTTACTATTAATTAGGGTAGGTTACTATTCACCAAAAATTAAGTTTTCCTTATCGGACTCCAAATAACTTACTAGTTACAACCGTGTATGCCGGATTTTCAAAATTCCAAACCCAGAAGTGACGAAATTATGTGTAAAGGTCACTTAGAACTTAGTAGTTAATTATGTTGTGTTGCCATGTTATTTTGTGACATAATTATAATAAGGTAATTTCCATTGAAAAACATTGGGTCATTACATTCTTCAACACCTTGAGCAGAGGATCATTGGACTTAAGTCCTTTTAGTGTCTGAAAAACATAACACCTGCGCGCCAAAAGTGCCCAACCTTCCTAAATTTGAAACACTTGTGTGCCACCTATTCCTTTCATAGGAACATGAGTGCCCCACTTCTAGGACCACATGTGAATACTCTTTAAAGATTGAGCCAAATCTCATCCAAGTATTAGCATACAGGTTGTTCGTCGCTTAAGTGAATATCAGGTCTCCCTAGTCTACTTGTGTGACCGTACTTGCATGACCTTATCTACTTGAGCTCCCCTCATTGATTAACATACTCTCTCTATTCAATAATCCATCAATCCTTCCTCAAACCCCTTCATGGCCAGGCTTATTCTTCCTTGGATCCCATGTCTGAAATGGATTTTATTGATACCTCCACTAAAACCTCCTGACTTATCAAACCTTCAAGAAAGGAACATTAGCATGTATCTTATTTTGGTTTTTATATCCACCATCAGAGGTTACCAATATTTGTTTCACAATGGGGTTAGGATTCTTAGAGTGTATGTTGGTTTGTATATCCATAGTCAAATGGACCTTTCTCCTAGGAACAAGGTTAGGAAGTTCCCAATTTGAAGGAGGATTTGGGTCCTGACCTCTCAATTCTTGAAGAGACGACCGAAAACCTCAGATATCTTGTAGGGAAGATAAATTTCACTCTCCATTTTCCATATAGGAAAAGGATAAGTCTCCCTCTTTTACCAGGATCAATTATAGGGAAACCTTCCTAGCATAAGCCACTAGCTTTTCCTGTAGGAGGTAGAAACATTGATTTTCCTCTCTTCTTTGGTGCCAAAGACCGGAGGAGAGATGGGAAAATGGAATTTCATTACGCTTTCCCTCTCCCATTAATATTTTTCACCATGTGAAGTCATCTTGGTGCAATCCTGTAACCTTCATCTGTTCTTCCTTTGATTTGGACCTTTATCCATTGTAATGTGAATAAAGGTCGGGCTCGTCACCTCGCCCTCTTCCTAGGTCGCCGTGACCTTGTCCACCCAGACTATCGTAGGCTCTCCCTACTCCACTAAAAAAGGAGGAAAAGTGTATTTGTCATTGTTGGATCTTTTACATCCTCTTGTTTCTCACACCAAGCATGAATTATGTGGTATTAGAGATTCATGATGATCACAACATTTTTACAAACACCCACGGTGAATGAACTATGAGAACTCTAATTTCGACCATAATTGGGATACGTAGGAAGCCCTCTTAGGGATCGATCTCACCGGTTATCCTCTTCAGGAATCCAACACTAATTCCTTTAATCTATGAATCCTCTATAATAACAATCCCTAAATTAAACCCCTAAAATCGTTAAGGCATTATTTTCAAGAAGTAAAACCAAACTAATTTCTCTCAAAGGACTATACTCTCCTATGATATTTATCAAACTATGTGGGATTTGATTCCTATCCACATAGGATATGCAAGAAGGATCCTTGAGGTTCAAACCCAACATTTCAAATTAAACATGTTCTCCTTGGGACATATTCCCAACATGGTCTAATCTACCTTGGAAACCCATTTCCTTTCCATGTTCATTGGGCTGTTTTTCGCATAAGTCCCACACAAAACTTTTAATATGCACTTTTCACCTAGATTTCCTTACCACATGACATTAAACTGTATGGTTAGGTCCTTATCACATGATCTTAAAATGTATGATGTGTCTCATTAAGCACCACTAAACTAAGAGTGTTATGATTCCCTTAATAAGGATACGTAGGTTGCCCATTTTAGGGTTACAATCCCAATATAAAAACAATCCTATGTCTCCCTAGATGAAAATAAATTCCAGAGTACCCTGATGAGTGGAATAAAAACTAATATTATCATATTGATCGTTAAAAAAATCTTGAAATCGTATATTAGAGGATACTATTGATGGAGAAACTCGAATACATACATATATCTCCATTAATGAAGAACCTTGAATACATACTGATGATTCTAAATTTTAGACATGTTAATAAGTGATTGAAATTTACAAGGGAAAATAATGTTATAATTGGTGAATTATTAAATATACATGAAAATATCTTAAATTTACATAGAGAGTCCCTATGTAGACAATAATTCCCCCTAAAAGGGTGTGATGAGTTCGACATCCCATCCTCTTGACCAATGCACATTCGTAGGTATCGTAAATTTAAAACTTAACCAAAGACTAACTTTGGAAAGTAGGTCACTTTCGGATAAAGAACTGTTGGATGTTTCTGGTTCCATAAATATATCTAATGGAAGTCACCTAGAAGCAGTGATTCTTAAAACTAGAACACACGTTTCAAGGAACTAAGAAACAAAAATGGTGAACCCGACATGAATCCATAACCAAGTTAATAATGTTACCCAACTATTAGGACCCTATAAATTGATAAAGGAAGGTCAAACCAAGGAAAAAAACATGAATTTATTCATCTTATAGATGTATCTTAAATGGAGTTTTTTGTTGTCTTGTGTTTTTTTCACAAAACTCCCTTCAGTCCAAAATGGATTTCTTCAAGACGATATCTGCGAACTTCCCAACCACATATCATGCTAGATCTTCATCCACGGGAAGGAATTTATCACCCAATAAGCGTTTTCAATGTTGCGTCTCCAGTGTGTTGTTAACGTAGTATCGCCAGCATGGTACAATCCCAGCTTTGGAGGCTGCACGATAGGCACAACAAGTCCATAACAATCCTCGATCATTTGGCCAAAGACGACCAATCATCCAAAAGCAGACAGTGCCAACCCCTGTTTTCAACCTTTTAGGGTCCTTAACCTTGGAACGCAACAATATATCCCTCCCATACTATAGTTAGGTGGATCAAGAGGTCACTTAGGGCCTCAATTCAAGGAATCATGGATCCTTCTTGAGGAATCCCACCAACAATCGCCGCCATCAAAATTGTGTGGTAGTGAACCTCCAACATGATGGTGGTGTTGTCTCTGGATGTTCGTATCAGGTCTCTCAGACCTGGGCATCCAAGAAAAACCATCGAGGACAAAGTCCAGTCAACATGGAGTAGGTTCTTACCTATTCCCCCTATGGAGAAGTCCATCCTCTTTACTTGAAGGAAAACAACAAGCATGAACATACACCATTTTTTCCTAATTTTTCTTTCCAGCAGACTCAACTGGCAGAAACCCACCAATCCCACCAGATAAACTCGATGGAGTACTATGAATAGGCACATAAACCTTCTTAAAAGTTATCAGCCAGTCAACGGTCTTGTTTGGATGCATTTAAATAATACTACCAATATAATGTGGTGGAAACTATTAAACAAAAACATACACCTGATTACAATCCCCAATTCTGCCAGCATTCTCGTTTGACAGTATTGAAGGAAGTCTGTCAACCATACTAGATAAGAAATTGCCAGCAAGCACATACACTTGCTTGCATTCATCAATCCTTCCAACATTCTCGTTTGACAGAACCAAGAGAAGTTAGTCGAAAAGCTCCGATGACAAATCTAGGGCATACCCAACTCTTTTCCCCCATGAATGAGTACAGTAAATACCCATTGACAGAAAAAGGAGGACAGGAGCATGCACATACACCTACTCTAGATACAAAAAGGATTTATATTCCCTTTCTGGCCACTGAAGTCACTAAACACATCTTATCAATGGTGAAAGGGCAGACGCAAATCCCTGCCCATATTATGGAAGCATGCCAACATATTTTAACAACTACCTCAGCAGTACCAGGGGAATAGAAATATAAATCTATCCCCACATATGGGATGACAAGTTATCATACCATCCCGAAGCATATACACACCTCTATTCCCATCCAGGAGGGCCATGGGGTATACTCCCCCATATCATACAGACAACAAGATCGGTAATATACACCCTTTCCAATTAGAGGTAATTGGTCTGTTCTGATGGTCGCCCCAAGGCAGGCACATACACTTACCCATGATAACCACTTTTCCTAGAATGTTTCCCCAACTAAGTGTAAGAGAACATCTAAGAAGAAGTCTCTTCAATCATGGTTGGAAAATCAAGAGTAAAACTAAAATTTGGCTCCTCTCAATGCTAGAGTTTTTGAAGCCTCAGACATTTTTCGGTTACAACATAAGATCCAATCCTATCATTCCAAATTATCAGAGTGGTAGTAGTAATCCTTAAGTTCCCCATTAGAAACCTCACAATAAAGGCTTTATTCATGAAAATTCATTTAATCCGGAGAGCCTATCCCTGGATGAGAGCCATGACAACCCTCTGTGTGGCCAGAAGACCAAAGAGCAAGAGGATTCATCCCTTGCTATAATCCACCATGGTGATCTTCCCCATGATGGAATTCGCTTTAAAATTACTCTCTGTATTAGTATCTCTCATTTTCAATATAATTCTATAATTGAAAATGTAGCGATGATAAATCCCTACGATATCGAGGCACTTGCAAACACAAGGCCTGTCATGTTTGATGCCTTGTCATTGATGGGTGAAACACTTTCTCAACCAGAAGATATATTAAGGGAATGATCATTCTACGAACTTCCTTGGGTCATTTGACTTCTAGTATAGAGAAACCACTATGTTCATACCAAGAGGAATAATCTCTAGTAAAATATGATAAAGATATGTTAAACATGAGAAAAAAATTGCCTAAACGAGAAATTCTTGTCATGTTCTGGCCTTTGGAAAATTCTCAGTATAGCATTCCAGAATTCATGAAAGAAGATCGTATTCATGATAACCACCTCAAATTATGGAAGACACATCATCATTTGAAAACTAAAGTATTATGATTTGATGAATATCAAAATCATGTAATGTTAATAGAAGGGCTGCAACACTAAATTTACTTGGCATCTCTCTCAGTTTCCCAACATCCAAAGGATGAAAAGATGCAGAGATCCCTTCAGCATGAATTCCTCAATGCTCTAAAGAGGCCACACCGGTTAATTTCTGACACCCCATCTTGAGTCCATATTAGAGGATGGGGTGCACATGAAACATTTCATTTCACTACATTTCAGAATCAGCAAAGTCCACCAAAAGTGGTCTCATGCAATTTTATTTCCCACGATCGGACACAGTCAATAGATTTTGTATCTAATCGAATATATGCTCAAGAATAGTCCTTAACTGACTCTCATCAGAGTCAATCCCAAATAAAATAATTTGCTGAGTTAATTTTACATCAAGCATATGGGAATCTTGAGTAGTTGGCTTGCTTAGAGGATTTCAGCCATCAGAGAAGTAAAATTTATGAAACAACACAATGATCTTTCAAAACATGTGATTTGTGTGGTTTTTGGATAATGCACCCAGCTAATGTCCAAACCAAAATTCAAAAAACTCAAAAGAGCAGTTCCACGAATACCAACCATATTAGTTCAATAATCACCCCAGCTTTTAAGTCTAGGGGATCATTTAATTCAACCATCAAATTCATTAAACAAAGTTCAGAAGTTTAAATAAGAAGAACATGAATAGACCCAGCCTGCATGGATAATGGATTTTTTACATCTATAATCCCCTCCTCAACGGATGTTAGTTTTCTCCCGATTAGGGAAGAATCCATAAAGAGAGCGCACAACTAAACTATTAGCGGATTACCTTTGGGATACTGTATTTCAAATATATCCTGAGAATCCATCATATAGGAGGACATAGTTTCATGGAAGATACAGAGGGAGACAATCTTACAAAGATACTGACAGAATTCCATCAATGCATTATGCATCAGTAAATGTCATTAACACCATCATATATGATCTTCTAGAAAATGAGTCTAGTTCAGGGGAATCAAAAGATGATGTTCTTATCCATAATACGGTACACACTGATTCAAATAACTAAGGTACACATACTTGAAATCTAAGGCATACCTAGAATCTAGGTATTCCTTCAAATAACCAACTTCACCCCTTCAAAAGGAATCTAATAAAGGGAAAGGTAAAAGTTAGATTACATGTCACTTTTCCACTGGAGAAGTTAAATCTATTTCGCTTGAAGAGAGATTTTCATATTAAGAAGAGTAAATTAAAGAGTTGAAAAGACTCAATACAGAGTTACTTAGAAGCATCATTTATGACAAACATACTTCTCAAAAAGGTCCTCAAGTTGCAGATCCTATAGGATCTTCTTAGAAAAAAGGAGTTGTAGTAACTAAAGATGAGGATAATGAGTTCTCTCCATTGAGTACACAACCAAAACATGATCAATCAAATCCAAATAGGCTTGTTCCTGAGGGTTATCCAAGGAAAATACCAGCACCTCCACCAGTGGTTTTGCCAGTCGTTGCACCAGCTCAAGCTCCAGTTGCGGCACCTGCATAGGTTCCAGCTCATCCGAATATTCCCCAAATTCTTATGTACACAATTGTGTCATTAAATACTCTATTGGAAGCTATAGAGGAACAACATGTGCCAGTTCGGTCAGAAAAGAATGCTTACACGGAATGGGTGGGCTTGATTCCTCCCCCACCGAATTTTGTGAATACCAAGTTTCCAATCGTTAATGGTTCAAGAGATCGTGAAAACACTTAACAAATTTCGTTTCTCATTGTGATCCCATGATGGGAACTCCTCGACAACAAGAAGTAGTAAAACTCAGGTGTTTTGTATAGTCACTACAGGGACTAGCTTTTGTTTGGTATACACGTTTACAATCTCAATCAATTACTAGATGGGACGATCTCCTCTAGAAATTACTTCTTAAATTTATCTCAATACTTTTAAAGACGAAAGTTCTTGATCATACCAATTTTAAAAAAAGGGATAATGAAAGAGTTTCATATTTCATTGCGTGATGGAAAGGATTAACATATTCCTTAATTCTGACACTCCCTCAAGAAGAGTTTCTGCCAATTTTTGTGGAAAATATACGTGATGAGTTACGCACACCACTGATCCCTGTAAAATACACAGGAGGGTCTTGATACCTTACATAAATTTCTCAACAGATATACTATTCTTTTAAAGAAACTATGGCTAAAACTCATGTAATTCCATCATCTCTGGGAAGAAGAATAGATAAAGTAGAGGCTGCTACCATTACACTCAAGCAAGCACTTGAACCTGCTTCCACATCCAAACCTCCATCGTATCGAAGGGCTCCGCATCAAGAGCATTAAAAAAAAATATTGACTCATCAAGATGATTAACGAAATCAAAGGTAGAAACCATTTGAGGAATTAAAAAGAAAAGTTTATTCTTCCAGAAAAAAAAGTTCTCGGTCACTTCATCTCAACTCTGGAAAACAATCTTGTTTAGTTTTTAAGGCCAAAGAAACCAAATAGAGAAGGAGATGAAGATATTACAAATTATTTTCCCTTTCACCAGATGTTGGTGCATCCCATTCAAGAGTGTTTTGTATTTTAGGAAATTCTGTAAAAAAGGTAGACTCTGGAAAAGTGAAACTGAAAATTTTGTCATCTCAAGTAGCATGTGTTACTACTTTTGGTCCAGAGGAAGAATGTGAATGATAGGAAGTTGAAAGAAATAATGTACAAAATTACGATTATTGGATTATTAGGAAGACACTCAACCAAACTCATTCCATTCTACGAACATAGTTGAAACAACCAATTATGTCTTCCTCCACTCCTACTATAGTAAAACCACTTTTATCAAAAAGTCAATCCTCAAAGAAGAGAGATGATTAGAAAGAAAAAGATAATTTAGAAGAAGATGAGATCGTGTCAATGATAATGTTTTTTTGAACCTATATGAGTTCATGGCATATGCTTCAAAAGTACTGGCACTGCCCCGCCAAAATTAACGACCAGAACCAACCTGTCGGAAAGAATCTTCATCAGATGAAGAATTGATCTTTGGTTCTGTGAACATTATCCACTTAGCGGATCCTTATGCCAATGGTGATTCTGATTACAATTATCCATAGTTCCTTGTACCTAATTGGATAACTAGAGGAAGAGTACAAGGTTGAGGATATAGGAGAGGATGTGGGAATTCGAGAATCCACCATTTTCACTCTACCCTTGCTCGAACCATTAATGCGGAAAAAACTCATGGAAGATCCCTTCAGCAGGCTCAACAAGAACAAGTAGTTTCTTCTATGAAAGATAGTTTCGGTTCTGAAAATATTATTTTAGAGGAACGATTAGAAGTCACACCATCTTCCTCTTAGTAAGTAGATAGACATAGTTAGCCTAATCTTCCAAATCCAGAAGTATTTCCAGCTTCTACTCTAACGGAGGGTACATCTATATCGGAAGCATCAAATTATAAGACACCAGCAAAACCGCATTTCCATGATAGGAAATAAAGACCTCTAGATAAAAATAATGATGTTTTGAAACAATTTTCCCAATTACTGGAAGTGTTATCAATTCTGGATGCCTTTAATCTGTCAAAAGATCTTCGAGAAGCCCTTATTGAGTCTTTGTCATGTCCTCAAGAGTTTGAAACCAAAGAATCTTCTACTGAGGTTTACTGAATAGAGAATTATTTAGCAGAATGTCATGCATTCATATATTTTACCGATGAAGATGAAGATGATGTTGTTCATGGACATATCAGACCCTTTTATTTATCTGGCAAGGTCAATGATACAGACATATGACGAGCCTTCATTGATATTGGCTTTAGCGTCAATCTCATTCCTTTTCATACACTTCATCAATTGGGATGACTAAATCTGACTTATCTCCGTCCACATTAATCTTGAAAGGATATGAAAAGAAGTAGAAAGAACCTTTGCGAGAGATTACCCTCAGAACTCAATTTGGAGATCTTATGTCGAATTCAGATTTCATGGTTGTTCATCAGGACACAACCTTCAATATTCTTCTCAGAACTCCTTGGATGCATCAACATACGACCATACCTTCGTCATTCCACCAATTCCTTAAGTATTATTTCAATGGTCAAATCGGTACATTTTATGGTGACAAGGCTCTATTCAAAATTTGTCAATATCAATACATTGAGGCAAAGTTTTATCAGAAAAAAGGAATGAGGTCCATAAAAAAGGAAATAACCAGAGTTAATGCTCCAAATGGTTTAGAAAAGATTCCAGAATTCACATTCCTATATTTGAGTACAAATTATGTGCTACCCATCAATCAAATTGAAAGGTTAAAAACAAATCAAAGCGCTCTTTCATGGACTTTCATAATGTCGATTACCGAAAATACACTTGAAAACATAGGAGAAACTATTGATTCACTATGAAATGATGAAATCTTAAATGGAAATGTCTTCATTTCATAAACTGAACTATAGCAAGCCCCTAATTTTTCAATCAATGTAGAAGAAGTTGTATTAATGTTAGAGGATGAAAAATATGTTGATTCCCAATCCATCATCTCCTCTTTATTACTATAGGAAGACCCTTCATCATCAGTAGGTTCAGATATAGTGGTCTCTTCTTCAGGATCATCAAATACTGACTTCTCCCCTAAATTTGGAAGTTTTGCCTCATCATCTACTATGCAAGTAGAAGTAGAAGAGGTAACACGTAATGAAGAACAATATGATGATCTTAGGGATGATACTCCAACATTTGAGGAAGGTGTCTCTACCACTGTGGATGAGCTCAAAGAAATAAATCTGGCTATAGAAGAAGATCAATGCCCCACTATAATTAGTGCGGCCATGACCTCTTAAGAAAAATAGGTGTGTAATTCATTTCTAAAGAAACATATAGATATATTTTATTGGAATTATACACAAATTCTAGGTCGTAATCCTAATGTATCCACTCTTTATTTGGGATTTCCAGAATAACATTGCAGATTCAATCATGCACCATGAAGGAAACACCCAACTCATGCCTCTAGAATTGAAGATGAAGTTGATATGCGTATAAAGGATAACACTTTCAGGGAAGTTCAATATCCCAAATGGATGACCAACATTGTCCCAGTGAAAAAGAATAATGAAAATATTAGAGTTTTCATTGATTTTAGGGATCTTAATTGGCATTGTCCTAAATATGATTTTCCAATTCTGATTATTGTGCTTTTAATTGATGGAACAGCTAGTTATGAATCTCATTCCTTTATGGATGGCTACTCTAGGTATAATAAAATTCGTATGGTCCTAGAAGATGAAGAATCTACAGCCTTCAGGGACCTTCAATGTGTGTTTTTATATTGGGTAATTCCATGTGTCTTAAAGAATGCATGTGCAACATACCAACGTGAAATGAACCATATCTTCACACCCTTCTTAAATAAATTTATTTAATATTATGTGGATGATTTTGTGGTAAAATACAGATGATATTCCAATCACTTGGATGATCGGGATATAACATTCAATAAACTTCGGCAACACAGTTTGAAGATGAACCCCATAAAATGTGATTTCGGGGTAACTTCAAGAAATTTCCTTAGCTTCGTTGTGCACCATCGTGGTATTGAAGTTGATCTTGAGAAAACAAAGTCAATCATTAGTGTGTCAACTCCCCTAAATTTGAATGAATTAAGTGGACTATAAGGACATTTGGCCAATATTCGTCACTTTACCTCCAATTTGGAAGGTAAGTGTTTTCCCTTCACCAGATTAATGAATAAGGGAGTCACCTGTCAATGGAATGTAGACTGGCAAGAAGCATTTGATACCCTACAGAAATATCTCTTGAATCCACCCATATTAATGAAACCTATTGAAGGAATACCACTCATTCTCTGTGTGACATCTTTAGAGTGATCACTATGTGCTTTCCTTTTAGAAAAGAATGAAGCTGGTAATGAAAATAACCATTACTATCTTAGTCAAACTATGATTGAAGAAGAAAATTGGTATTAAAGTATTGAATAGTGTTTTTTTGGAATTAATCTTTGCAGTCCAGAAATTAAGGCACTACCTGCAATATCATGAGGTCTAATTGGTGTCTCGCAATAACCCATTCAAATTTATCCTCAGTTGTGCTATGAATACAGGGAATCTAGCTTGGTGGGCGGTTATTCTACAACAATTTGACATCCATTTCGTGCCTTAGAAGGCAATAAAATTCCAAACTCTGGATAACTTCCTTTCCCAACATCCATCTGCTAAAGATACATCATTAAATACTAAACTTCGTAATGAAGGGTTCTTCTCTATTCAGGATAATTCCCAAACATGGGAGATGTACTTTGATGGTGCCTCTAGAACTATAACATGGAAGAGAATAGAAAACCCTAAACTCAACAATGTTGGTTTAGGAATTTCCCTTATTTCCTCAGAAAAGGCAGTGTTTCCTTACTTCTTCCTATTTTAAGAAGGTGGTACCAAAAATGAGGAAACATATCAAGCTCTCATCACATGTTTGGAATTATCCCTTCAGGTGAAAGTGAATCACTTAAAAGTGAAAGGTGATTCAGAAATATTAATCAAGAAAATCAATGTGGAAAATTATATCAGAAAAGAAGAGTTAATCCAGTTGTGTGATTATATCAGAGGGTTAATGGATGAATTTCCCTCATAGTTGACATTTTCTTATATCCCTCGATCAAAAAATGCCTAATATAATGCACTTGATAATGCTACTACAGCTCTGGAAGATCCAAATTGGGATGATACAGTCATTAGCATAGACCATCGTCGTGTGGCATCACCATTCGTTCAACCCAGAATGGAGGAGATTAATGAGTTTATCCCTATTTCCAAGCCATATGGTCATACCACGGGTTGGAGAACAGTCATTGCGGAATAACTTCAAAATGGTGTACTTCCACCAGATAGGGATGAAAAAGAACAAATCTGAGGATGAACAACCAATTTTACTCTTTATGATAGTCCAGACCACAAGAATATCCTTTAAAAATGAGGCTTCGATGGAATCCTCGTTAGATGTATTGATGGAGAAGAAACTACAGCTATCATGAAATAAGAGAATTTATGAGGTTGTGGTGACCATCAGTTTTGGAACAGACACTCTAATTAGATCCAAAGTCTTGGATATTTTTTTCCTTCAATGACACTTGAATATAAATATTTCACTATGAAATGGCACCCCTATCAATTTCATGCCAACTTAATTCATCAACCACCAGAGTTTCTACATATAGCTAAATACTCCTGGCCATTTTCCTCAAGGGGAATGGATATAGTAGGACCTTATCCTCCATCCACCGCTATGTAGTTCAAGTATATTCTTACTACAATTGACTTTTTTTTCAAATGGGATGGGGCCATAACTCTCAAAGAATTTAGAGCCAAAATCATGGTTAGTTTTGTAAAGACTAATGTCATCCCCAGATTTGGTGTCAGTCATACTATTTTGACAGAAAATGGCACCAAATTTTGTTCTACTAAGGTAAAAAAGTTATATCAGAAACATAATATAAAATACAACCATTCATCTCACTATTATAGAGCATCCAATGGAATGATAGAGGCATTAAATAAGATCTTATCAAATATACTCCAGAATATGGTGGAAAAATATATGAAATATTGTCCCGATAAGCCTTTTTATGCTTTATGGGTTATCAGAATACTACCCATACTGCCACCCAAGAAACCCTTTATTCATTCGTATAAAGAATAGAAGTAGTCATGCTAATTGAAATACAATTTCCTTCACTTAGATTTGCAATCTGTGATCAACTGTTGACATATGAGAGGTCTCAAAAACAGTTTAATGATATGGACTAATTAGACAAGAAAATATTTCATACATTGCATCATTTAAAAGTCTATCAGAATAGAATAGTGCATTATTTTAACAAGAAAGTTCAACTCCATTCATTTCATCAAGGATAATTGGTATTGGTCCTAAGGTCTCCAATGATACCAAGAATGGAAACTCCAAAGCTTGAGCCAATTTTGGAAGGACATTATTTTATACATAAGGTCTACTCTAATGGAGATTATGCCTCAATATAAATGAATGGAGATCACATTACAACTCCATCTAATGCAAGATTCTTGAAGAAATAATTTTTTAATTTAACAAATCATTTGTCCCTACTGCAAGACAAAAAATTTCACAACACCCACATCCTTAATGAAATACTGAAAAGTGCACAGCCCTCACATCCTTACCGCATGACTTAAAACTGCATAATAAAAAGTGCTAGTTTCAAGATGTTAAACTGCATAAAAACTAAAAGCATCCATGCTGCATGATGTTAAAATGTGTAGAATCTTTGTCCTTATTGCATGGCGTTAAACTGCATGACACTATTTGTCCTCGTTACATGACATTAAACTGTATGGTTAATGTCTTCTTTACTTGATGTTTCGAGCGTCTATATGAAAGCATCATTGATATCATTTATACTCCTTAGTGGCACAAGAGTCCTTTTCTTCCCTATGTATTGATCAGATCTGCATAGGGGCCTCATTTCAAGAACTACGTGTGGCTTGATTCTCATATATTTGAGATATGTAGCAACGCATGGATCTACCATCTTGGGCCAAGCTGAAACCAAAAAAAAATTATTTCCAATTTTTTCTCCTGTGTTTTAACTAGATTTATACAGAGTTCTCTTTTAAGATACATGATTTGATTTTCTTACCTTCTTGTGTCTTAAATTTAATTATTCTTCAAGAATCAGTTAAATCCCTCATCTCCCATGTAAAACTCAATTAGTGTGGGAAATGATTGTTTAATGAAATATGTATGACATGATTATCATCTATATGAGATACTTAGAGATGCCTAGATCTCCAATCATGGGCCCAGCCATGATAAATAACCCCCCTTTATTCCTTATGTATGAATCAAAATTTATATAGAGAATATTTAATGAATTAATTATTGCTTGATTCCTTCCCTTAATAAGACACGTAGAGACACTTGGGTTTTATCCCATATTCCAGCTACAACAAGTCTTTCTTTTCGCCTCGATTCATCTTCGTCCATATCATATAACGTTAAACTTCATGGAAATCCAACACCCCTATTCTTCACTTGCGTCACCTTTGTGTTATAGAAGAATACCTTAATGATCCTTGTCTCTCACACCGAGCATAGCTTATGTGGGATTAAGAATTGGGTAAAAGGATTATTTATATAAATAATATGTCTCAATTTCTTATGGGGTTATCAGTTCCCTCACTGTAAGACTTAAAACTGCAAAGTTTAATGTCCTCACTACATGACTTTAAACTGCACATCACAGCATTAATTCAAAAGGAAACAAAGAAAGTCCCCATTTTACATATTATTCAGATCAATGTAATGGACGTCAAACACATATCCAATATTGATTCAAATATTTCTTATGTTCATTGAGCATAAATCCCTCGTATATTTCACACTCTTAATCTTTAATATTTTCCAGATCTTCATAATTTTTTTTACAGTTTCTAATGACATATTTTCTAATACCTGAGAGATCCTTTTCTTGAGTATGCAACACGTGCCCTTAGGCGGCCTTTTATAAGTTTCCTACATAACGGTAATGTCAGTCTAATGATGCCATTATTTGGTTATGCATCATATGCCCCAGTTTTCCCTTCATAATACAACCTCCATAATGGGTTTGTTAAATGGTGGGGATTTCATTCTTGGTTATAGTTTCTTTGTCCCCTTCAAACTTTGATGACAATATACAAGAATATGTACTGTAAACAATCATTCAGGTATATTTGTCACACTACCTTACTCTCGATCAGAAACTCTTCAAGGCTAGGGTTTACACATTTCCTTGTCAATGTGTTCAAAGAAATATGAAATTACCTTGGAATCACTTTTCCACATATCATATACTGTTTCCATTTCTAGTCCTAGGTGTATGACCTAAAACAACAGACACCAAAATTCCTACATTTGGGCCAGAGCTTCAAAAAATCCATATTTCTTTGATTCTTTTGAAATATTGATTGGAAATACTCTCTCCATATTCAGGTACCCTTCATCATAAGCCAAACTATGTGATTCGAAAAATCTAAATCTCCATAAACTTTCTTTGGATTTTAGGAATAGTAAAATGTCAAACTTCTGAGAGCTCTTTTTGCTGACAATGTTATACATTCCCTTAGGTGGCCTTGTATAATTTTCTTACATAACGGGCATGTTAGTCAAAATATGCCACTTTTTGGAAATGAAATATATGCCCCAGTTGGCCCTGTATAATACAACCCCCATAATGGGTTTGTAAAATAATGGTAAATACTTTCTTGGAAAAGACTTCCTATAATTCCTATAGTACTTTTTCCATATCATTCTCCAGATCTAGAGATTCCCAAACCACACTTTACAGTCTTCCATTCAATACCTGAATATGGTTGTATGTTTCTAAACAAATTCTCATGAAATTGGTAGAGTATCATACCTTTGATCAAAGCTAAAGACATTATATTAAAGCCACATAATGTACTCACTACATGACTTAAAACTGCACAATATAATGTCCTCGTTGCATGCCATAAAACTACACAGTACAATGTTCTCACTGAATGACTTGAAACTACACAGTAAAATGTCCTCACTGCATGACTTAAAACTGCATAGTACAATGTCCTCACTGCATGACTTAAACCTGTACAGTACAATGTCCTCCCTACATGGCTTAAAACTACACAGTTTTATATCAGAAGTGCCCCTTTTTGATAAATTTAAACTATTCTTCATACACCAAATTTGTATAGAAGTGGGTTTTATATTCATGACATTTTTAGGCATAAAATATCCCTTTATTCATAAATTCCCTTTCTTTGAAAAAACCACCCACTATGGTCTTGAGTTACCCAAATCTTATTTTCCCTTGTCTGTTAATAGTAAATTGTTAAATTCTTAAGAAATTGGTTTCCTAACTATGCAGAACGTACCCTTAGGTGGCCTAGGATAAGTTTCCTACATAACAGGCCTTTCAGTCGAAAGATGCCACTATTTGGATATGCGGAATATGCACCAGTTTTCCATGCAAAATACAGCCCCATAACAGGTTTATCAAATAATGGTAGCTTTGTTCATAGAAGTGACTCCCCTTATGTTGATACATGTTTTGAATTTGGTGACCATAAAAATCATGGATCATGATTCCCCTTGTAAATATTTAAATATTATTTAATAATTTTTTCACCACTATGTTTTATTTGGGATCTAATTTAAAAATTTATGGTCTAAGATGTTCGACCTCAATTACTAGCCCTTTATAGACCCAAATGCAAGACTCTAAACTGCCAACAAAAAGAGACATAGTACTCACTTGATTGAGAACCCGAAAAGGGAAATCTGAACAAAATTTGAGTCCCAACTCACTAAACGTACATTTTTTATGATTTAGGTAATATTGAGAAATAATAAGTAAAAAGATAAACATTTTGTGGGGTTGTCCATATAACCCTATGAAAAATAAAACTATTCTCTCTAGGCCCCACGACTTTGGAAAAAAATTAGATCATCCTTAAAAACATGATGTAGCTCTAAATCTAACCAAATGATGTTTGATTGCATCAAAGTTCCATATTTTTACCTTAGAAAATGATTCTTTTCGTTCCAAACAAATCAAATTCTAAGGGGGGGGGGATTTTTTAGACACCTTAAAATGTGTTCCATGCACGTTTCTGTCAGATGTCTTCAACTGGGATAAAAAAGTTCAGGGTGTGACTCTGCATTTTTCATGGAGTCAATGACGGTAGTGAAGGCACCAGCCTAATGGGCCATGATCAAAGCCAGGAAATGATCCCAAGCAGGGATGGGGGGGCTAGCCCCATGGTATAGAGAAATAAATTTTGATAATTCCCTAATGCGGCGCCCAATGTAACTACACGCAAACACCTCACGCCCCCTTTCTTGAGATGATTCACGTATTTATTTTGGATAAGACTTTAAAGTGTCTCCTTAGTCTATCCAACACACCGTTCATACATATGGTACTTTCATTGCACATTCTAGTGGGAAAGTCACTTGCATGCCCAATCTCCTTTCGCCTAGCTGGCACTCAAGTCACTTACACACTGAATATCATTTCTCCCATTGTCCTATTTTTTCCTAAAAATAGACCCTTGGGGCCTTCATTTGTACGAAAAAATTTCCCAGAAGCCCATTTTCTACTATGGTCGAACTAGTTCTAGTCCCAATTTTTCCTAAAATTTCAAGTTAGTTCTTCAACACCTTGAGTAGAGGATTTAAAGGAGGATCGTTGGACTTAAGTCTTTTTAGTTTTTAAAAACCATAACACTTGTGTTCCTAAAGCACCCAACCTCCCAAAATCAGAAACACTTGAATTCCACCTATTCCTTTCATATGAACTTGAGTGCCCCACTTTTGGGACCACCTGTGAATATTCTTTAAGGATTGATCCAAGTCTCTCCCAAGTATTACCATACTAGTTGTTCGTCGCTTAAGTGAATATCAGGTCACCCAAGTCTACTTGTGCACCCATACTTGCGAGCCCTTATCTAATTTAGCTCTCCGATTTGATTTAGTTACTCTCTTTAGTCTACAATCCATCAAGCCTGTCTAAAATACATTCATTGCAAGGCTTCTTCTTCCTTGGATCCCTTGTTTGAAAGGGATTCTGTTGAGACCACCACCAAAACCTCGTGACATATCAAACCTTTGGGAAAGGAACATTAACGTGTCTCCAATTTGGGTTTGTATATCCACATTTAGAGGTTTCCCAAATTTGTTTTTGAAAATGGGGTTAGGATTCATGGTGTGTCTATGGGTTTGTATATCCAAAGTCACATGAACCTTTCTCCGAGTAACAGTGTTGGGAAGTTCTTAGTTTGGATGAGGGTTTGGGTCTATACCTCTTCCTTCTCAAAGAGACGACCCAAAACATCATATCTCCGGTAGGGAAGGTAAAGTTCACAATATCATTTCCATACAAGAAAAGGATAGGTCTCCCTCACCTACCAGGATAAATTTTTTTAAAACCATCCTCACATAATCCCTTAGCTTTTCTTGTAGGAGGTAGCATCATTAATCCTCATATCTTGGTCGGTGCCAAAGACCAGAGGAGTTATGGGAATAGGGACTTTTGTTACCCTTTTTCTCTCCCATTGAGATTTTTCACCATGGGGAGCCATCCTAGTGTAATCCCCTAACCTTCATCCCTTCTTCCTTTCATTTGGACCCTTGTCCAATGTAATGTGAATAGAGGGAGGGCTCGTCGCCTCTCCCTATTCATGGGTCGCCTCTACCTCGTCCACCCTGGCCGCCATTGGCTTACCCTCCTCCACCAGCTGAGGATGAAAAGTGTATGTGTCATTGTTGAATATTTCACATCCTCTTGTTTCTCACACTGATCATGACTTATATGGGCTTAGATATTCATAATGATTACAAAATTTTCAGAAACACCCACGGTGAATGAACCAATAGAACACTGATTCCCACCATAATTGGGATATGTAGGAATCCCTCTTAGGGCCCGAGCTCACTGGATATCATCTTCATGAATCCAATCCTAATTCCTTTAATCTAGGAATCCTCTTTATGAATAATACCCAATGTAAACCTCAAAATCGTAAAGGCATTCCTTTCAAGAAGTAATCCTAAACTCATTTCTCTCAAAGGAATACACTCTCTTATAAGATTTATCAAACTATGTGGGATTTTATTCCCATACACATGGGATATGTAGGAAGCCTCTTTGAGGTTCAAACCCAACATTTCAAATTAACCCTGTTCTCCTTGGGCCATATTCAAAACAGGGATTAATATAACTTAGAAACCCATATCCTTTCCAAGTTAATTGGGTTGTTTTCGGCATATGTCCCACACCAAACATTGAATAAGAACTTTTCTCTTGGATTTCCCTACCACATGACATTAAACTATATGGTAAGTTCCTTATCACATGACCTTAAAAGTTATGATGTGTCCCATTAAGCGAAACCGAACAACAAATGTTCTGATTCCTTTCACTAAGATATGTAGGTAGTCAATTTTATGGGTACAATCCCAATATCAAAACAAGCCTTCAACTCCCTGGATAATAATAAATTCCATAGTTCCCCACCAAGTGGCTTAAAAACAAGTATCGTCAAAATTATGATAAAAAGAATCTTGAAATAGTCTATTAGATGATACCATTGATGGGGAAACTCAAATACATACAAATATCTCCATTAATGAAGAAACTTGAATACATACTAATGATTCTAAATTTCACACATGTTAATAAGTGATTGAAAATTAAAAGGGAAACTTATGTTATACTTGGTGAATTAACAAGGATTCAGGAAAATATCTTAAATTTTAAAAGAGAGTCCCAGAGTAGAAAATAATTCCCCCCAAAAGGGTGTGATGAGGATGACCTCCAAACCTCTCAAACAATGCATGTTCTTAAGTATCGTAAAGTTGAAACTTAACGAATGGATTCCTTTGGAAAACATGTCACTTTTGGATTAGGAAATGTTGGATATTTCCAGTTCCATGAATAAATCCAATGAAAATCGCCTCAAAGGAGTGATTCTTAAAACTAGAACACATGTTTTAAGGAACTAAAAAACAATAACATAAATGTAGCAGTGAATAGATATTAACATAATGTAATGTGATGTATATTAGAAAAAAATATAACCTGATTATTGAAATATATTTTTTAATGGTTAAAGGAATTTAACCCCTATATCGACTATCCAAATCCCTTAATTGTGGTCTCCTCTCACAAACAAAACTCCATCAACACTAGGACCACTGCAAAATGATTTCTATATCCCAACAAAAGGGCCATCCTCTTTTGAATATTCATATGACTCTTCAGTGGATAGTTGATAGCGTAACTGAAACACTACGATGTGTTTCCTTTTTTAAACTAATGCATTGGAGAGTTGAGAAATACACCCTGGGGATTCTCTGATGAACCTATAGGGGAATTACTCTCCAAAGAATAACAATTAATGTTGGTGGAATTTTAACAACTTCGATGCACCTCAAATAATGGAGTCAAGAATAAACGAACACCTTCGACTTCTTGGACCTTCGCGAGGAGACTGCTTCAACGTCGAAGTACTTTGAGGTAGGGGTTGTTTTGGTTTTTGTTTTCCCCGTTCTTCATTTTAAATATTGAAAGTGGATCAGCCCACGAATAGGTTGATCCATGTATCATCAGTTCTTATGGAAGTGTGATGTTTGTTTTCTTTTCAGGATTGAATTAATTTTTATGAAACATCATATCCAAGCCTCCAATGTTTTAAAATTCTAATGTGGAGGGCGCAGACTGACACTAAAAAGTTCCGACCCCCTCCACCTTGTGATTTCTTGGTCGATGAATTTTTAAAATGGTGGAAAGGAAATTTTGGGGCCTTCACATGGATGGAAACACCCCATAGAAGCTATGGGCACTTGCGACATGAAGAACAAATAGACATAGTTGAACCAATGGTCTGTAGAGTACTCTGTCAGTGGCATCCGTCGTAGGAGGGTGGAGGCGTGCCACAGAGGATCATTAGGAGAAGCACAACTTTGATTGTGGGGAATGAAGGGCGCCAGATGTGGCTTCCATCTGTGTCTCGGCCAGATCGAATGCCGGTCCGCCTCTGGCAGTCCGAGAAATCCAACAGGCCATACCCACGCCAGCAGTTTGGACCCACCCGATCGGGCTGCACCTGCCCATGCGTTCCAGAATACCCTATTGTTCTGGACCTAAAACCATACATATCCAGTATGGTATGGGTCTTGGTGGGGTCAGTAGACCCGGGTCGGGTCAGTCCGACCGGGTCAGACCAGACCCGGACCCAACCAGGACCATTTTATAAAATGTCAATATTTTGCAAACCGGGCATCTGATGGACAAGACGTTTGATGTTTTGGAACCCTCATGATGAGGAATGTCTTTTGAAATACCCTATGGAGGGTTTAATGGAATTAAAAATTCTAATAATGGCTTGGGTATCAATTATCTTGTGATCAAGCGTGCTATGTGAGGAAACCCTGTGGTTGGATGAGACCTAAAGACTACTGATAAGCGACACCGTGTGGATCAGATACTATGGACTAGTGGGAAGCAGTTTCTGTGTGACTCAGTAGGCCCACGGTGGAGAGAATCTCCTATGTGACCCAAAAAACCCACAGTACTCGACAGGAGGAGTACCTTAGTATGTCCATTGGTTGGAATCATATTTTGTGTGGCCCCACATGCCCACGGTGTAAAGCGTCTTCTGTGTGACCTTGAATACCCACAATACCCATCAAGGATGAGTACCAAAATAGTCATAAGGTTTGTAAAAATCGACTTCCGTGTGACTCAGAAGGCCCACTACACTGATTGAGGAGGAGTTCTCCAGTATCCCATGGTGTTCAATGATGTGACTAATGGTTCATCTATCCTAATATAGAATATAACTGGTGTGAGTTATCTTACTTTATGATCATTCATGGTGATAATGATTTTTGTTTTGATTGTGGATTTATTTGTGGTCTTTCCTTTGTTGTTTTTGTGTTACTACTGAGTACTTTTTCACTCACCCTTGTATGGGATTTGACCGCACGTGTTGTGTCTGGTGCAGAAAACCACTGCCTTGATGTAGGACTTGGTGGCCCAGGACCCAGTGGTGCCCAGTTAGACCCGGAATATGAGACATACTTTTAGAGCTTCCAGAAGCTAATCTATACTAACCTATCAGGTGGGGTTTTCAGTATATGGCTCTCCAGATTTTTATGTGTACTTTCGTGTTTTCCAGTTAGTCTTTAGTTGGGTTTGTATTCTGGCCCATTTGGATTTTAGTTGTACTTTTACTCAGTGGTTATTTATAGTGGCATGATAGTTCACTTTTCCATCATTGGGATGTGGTTGTGTGTGTGTGCATGCAGGTACTCAGGAAAATTCCACCAACTTGTAGGTCGATGTCTTTGGTGATAGTTTCCAACACATGGTCTTCAGGAGTTGGGTTTGGGGTATGTCATAGCACAGAACCTGGGGGAGAGTTTTTTGAAAAGTGGTATCAATGTAGGTCTGTTATACCTTAGAGACAAAGATTTTTTTTGTTTTTTTGTAAAAACATTGTAAAATTTTTCGAGTTTGATTTTCAGATTCAGGGAGTCCAATATTGGTGTGGTGACTGACCTATCCATACATGAGGAACCTAAATTCTTCTTTTCGGCTCTATACATGAAAAAATGGTTGCATATGTGTGTTATTATGATTTTATTGAATAATAGTCATCTCACTAGGTATAATATTATGAAAGTGGTACATATTGATCTATTTTAGGATTCCTCAATGAAGACAACCGACTAGCCTTCTGATACATGATCATGTGGACAACATGCCTAGCGATGAGGCTTCGGTTCAGGGACCTGTGCTAGAGATGGCCGTGCTGGGTGGTGCACCGGTGTTTCCACCTCCCATTGATCAGAAGTTACTATCAGAAGCACCTGTAGAGGATATACACTGACTTAGTGCCTTACAAAAGTTTTAGAGACATAGAAATCCTAGGTTTAAGGGAGAGACAGATCCTCGGGTCGCTGAGGACTGGATGGAGGAAATGACGTGGGTCTTCTTCTTAGTGAGGACACTGCTTGACTAGATAAAAATCCTGGCCAGAAGCCTTCTATAGGGATTGACTAGGAGATGGTGTAGCTTGACCAACCAAACACATGATGAGGCAACCCTCTCTTAGGAAGCATTTGAGAGGATTTTCCAGGTGTTTTCTCCCACAACCTTGCGCTATGTGCGCATAGAGGAGTTGCATCACCTGCAGCAGGGAAGCACGTTGGGGGATGAGTACTCTACAAGGTTTGCAGAACTATATCTCTACTCCACATAAAGGGTGTGTGATCCTTTCTTCAGGGACCAAAACATTGACCAGGAACTCAGATGGGAGATCAGGTCATCCACACTGTCTCTCAGAATCCCAAATCAAGTTGGAGTGCTGGTGCAAGCCCTTCTTATAGAGAGCTTCCAAGAAGAGCAGACACTGACAATAGGATCCACCAACAGACCTCATGCAGAATAGTCTTCAATGGAGAGCAGTAGGAAGCAACCATGTGGGCCTATGAATTCCTGGTATTTTATGGGGAAACCCTAGGACTCGGGGTCGACTTTACATGTCTCCCAGAGTAGAGGGAGTCAGTAGGGAACAAAGATGTGAATCAGGTGTGGCACGAAAGGACACATGGATCGTGACTTCCTGACCCACCACAATGATGATCATTAGGATTTTGAGGGACTGAAATGGTTGATGAAGCGGTTTGAGTGAAGATGTCCTCAGGGCGGTGGATGTGGAAGGGGAGAAAGCCAAGTGGCAGGTGGTGGATGATGGTTCGAGGTGGTACCACCATGACCCTCAGGTGGTCAACCACATGCTTAGGGGGATTGCAGATAGGTTAAGGATAGATTTAGGATATGGAGTCTAATGAACACGATTATGAGAGATGATTAAAGGTAAAATATGTGTCTTCTCCACCTTCGTTATAGTTCTTATAGACATAGGTTCCAGTCACTCTTTCCTTTCCACAGATCTCGTTCGAGGCTCGGAGATTTCGATGGAGCGGTTGACTAGATCTTTTTTATTAGAGACTCATACGGGAGGGATTCAATGATTACACACTGGTTTTTGTAGTTTTAGATTACTCTAGGATGTGAGATCTTCAACTGGGATATCCTAGTAGCAGTGTTGAGGCCTTACGACGTCATCTTGGGTATAGATTGGTTTCCCACAATCCATGACCAGATCGATTGTTTTAGATGAAAAGTAAAATGTCTCTGTGAGGATGGGACACATTTTTCTTTCACTGGTGAGAAGAGAAACATTGAAGCACATGATGGATATTCATGGAGGAGGGTACAATTGATCACTCACCACTTGGCTAGACTCACCCTCGAATCGGTGGATGGGAGGAGTCTGAAAATTCCTTTTGTGGTGGATGAGTATGAGGATGTATTTCTTGAGGATGTTCTGTGACTACCTCCTACCAGGTAGGTAGACTTCTACATTGACCTGTACCATAGGAAGACATCAATATCCACACTGTAATATAGGATGTCTCCCATGGAGCTTCATGAATTGAGGATACATCTGGAGGACTTGAAGGCGAAGGGGTTTGTAAGGCCTAGAGTTTCACCAGGGGCATCCCCAGTATTGTTTTCCAAGAAGGAAGATGGGAGCTTGAAGATATGCACGGACTTTTGGCACATGAACCAGGTGACCATAATAAACAAGTATCAACTTTTGAGGATTTATGACCACATCGATCAGCTGAAAGGAGCATGGTGGTCCTAAAAGATCGACCTCATATCAGGAAATCATCTACATAAGCAACTGGATAAAGACATACTGAAGACGACCTTCAGATGCCAGTATAGCCACTAATAGTTTTTGGTGATTCCTTTCGGCATAACCAATTCCCCAGCAGTGTTTATGGAACTCATGAACATGATCTTCCAGCCTTACCTTGATTATTTCATGGTTGTCTTCATTGATGAAATCATTGTGTACTTAGAGTTGGAGGAGGATCACACTACACACCTACGAATAATACTGGATACAATCCAAGAGCACCAACATTATGGTAAACTCTGGAAGTGACGGTTCTGGGTTCAGGAGGTCCACTTTCATTGACACGTCATGTTGGAAGCTGGAGTTGCAGTGGATCTAGCAAAGATAAGGGTAGTGCTTTCTTGTGATCCACCAAGTAGCATGACTGAGGTGAAAAGTTTCTTGGGGTTGGTAGGATACTACTAGAGGATCGTGCCCATATTTTCTAGAGTAGAGGTACCTTTATCATCCTTGAAATATAAATGACAACACTTCCTGTGGACATAGAAGTTACAATAGATATTGTAGGACCCGAGGTGGATACTGACGAGTGCCCTTATCATGAGACTACCAGAAGA
The DNA here is from genome assembly GCA_963277665.1 of Viscum album. Lineage (NCBI taxonomy): Eukaryota > Viridiplantae > Streptophyta > Magnoliopsida > Santalales > Viscaceae > Viscum > Viscum album. The sequence continues at coordinate 476,399,012 of OY728130.1, read as the reverse complement.
GGGTGTTGGGTATTTTGTTTTCTGCAACGCATCAGGGAACAGACTGGGTTGTGTCCTGATGAAGTAAAGAGTGTTGATTGCCTATGGATCCTTACAATTGAGGTAGCATGAGTAGAACTATGCGACCCATGACCTGGAGTTAGCAGTAGTGATCTTTTCCTTGAAGTTGTGGCAGTACTACTTTATGAGTGAAGGGTTTACCCACTACTTTGACCATAATAATATCGGGTATATATTCTCACAGAAGGACCTAAAACTGATAAAACCAATATGGCTAGAGTTCCTCCCAGATTATGACTTCAATATTGTCTATACTCTTGGGTAGGGGAACGCGGTTGCAGATGTGCTCAGCAGGAGTTCAGTTTTATAGTTGTTGAGTGAGGCAATAAATCGGCTAGATGTAATGTAGATATCCTTTGTGGATGGAGATGGAGAATATTTATTCAATTTAATGACTATCACTCCCCCACTCTTACATCGAGTTAGGGAGGCATAGCTTGGGGATTTTTACTGTGAGGACTGACGTTCCTGGTTATTCTCAGTACAATTTCTTGATGTATTTTCGATATGTGGGGATCAAATAATACATTTCAAATGACGCATAGTTGTACCACTGAAATTATGGGAGGAGGTATTGAGGGAGTTCCATACATCCCCTTTGGAGGTACATCCTAGTGTTGCGAAGATGTACTAGAACCTATTTCATCATTACTGGTGTCCAGTGATGAAGAAAGTGGTTATAGGGTTCGTTTCACGATTCCTCACTTGTCAGCAAGTGAAGGCCAAGAATCAGGTCCCACAGGCTTGGCACACCCAAATGGAGTATCAGAATAGAAGTGGGATGGTATCTCTATAGACTTCGAGACATGTTTACCATGCATGTTCAAGGGCCACGATTCTATCTGGGTGATTACTGACCAACTAACCAAGTCATCTCACTTTCTACCCATATGGGAGTAGAGATCGGTAGAGGGATTGGAATGCCTCTACATCCAGAATATAGTGTAGCTAAATGGGTTTCCTTCGATGATCATCCCAGGATGTGATGTATGCTTTATATCCGGGTTGTGGAAAGGGTTGTAGGAGGCGTTTAGGAATCAGTTGCACTTGAGCACAAATTTTCACTCATAGAAAGATGGTAATACAGAGTAGACTATAATAACCCTAGAGGACATGGTTTATGCTTGTTTCCTTGATTTGGGTCATAGTTGGGAGGACCACCTACCTGTGGTTTGGTTTTCATAAAACAACATCTATCACTCCACCATTGGCATGTCACCATCCGGGGCCTTGTACGGGTAGTCATGGAGATCACCTCTATGATAGAAAGACCCAGAGGAGTCAAAACTCATGTGCCCGAAGTTGGTATGGTCTACCACATAGAAGGTTCAGATCATCCATGTGTAGATGAGTAATACACAGAGCAGACAGAAATCATATCCCAATCGGAGATGGAGACCTTTGGAGTTTGATGAGGGAGACCATGTTTTCCTTAGGGTCTTGACCGCGTTGTCGTGACACGTCAAATTGATTATGATTTTAAGGGTGATTTGTAGTCTAGGGAAGACCCTAGGTTGTCTCTCGAGGAGCGTTGATAGGTTTAGTGTGTGTATTTTTAATTAAGTCTACTAAAAGGGGGGGGGGGTGATTTTGAAAATAGCTTAAAGAAAGTAACTTAATCAAAATAGTTTAGAAGATGAAACACCATGTGGATTTTGAAAAATATGAGATAAAAGGGTTGATGTGATTTCACCACACACATATCAAGTTCATTGTTGATAGAGATTCATTTTAGGTTTAGAGTAATTCTGTGGTTGGAATTAATTGGAATCCCGATTAATTCCTAAGCTCATATTTCAGTGCTTGAAGAACCAAAACTTGACATCACAATCATATTGGCAAGGTCCAGAAATTATGCATGGAATAAGAGCATACAAATCATATTGAAATCTCAATAAATTGTGGAAAAAATGATTCTTGAGTTGTCCAATTGGAACAACACGAGTCACGCACTCAAAACCTCACACTGATCGGTTAGAAATTAATAGCATAACACTCACATGCATCAAATCAAGCATTCAAATCTGAAATAAAATAAGATACATGGAATGAAGTTTTTAAACACCAAAATTACTCCAAACCAGTTGCTAGTGTATTCATTGGAACTCCCTTCACATGTGTGTAGCTCCCTCATAACGAACACCCAACTTTTAACTCGACATCGGGAGGAGGAGGAAGCTCGGGTGGAACTCCTTCTTCATCCTTGATTCCCCTAGGAGGATAGGGGCCTCCAGAATCTCTAAGGTGATTAGGAGACTCCTATAGGACTCCAAAATGGTAGAGTATATATCTTGGTTTGAACTCCCAAATGAGGAGCCCGTTGTGCCTTTTTATAGCGAAAATGGCACATGGTTTTGAGCACCCAGTTTTGAAGATACTACTTGTTCCTCGGTTTTGGACTAGTAGAAAGTCATATTACGACTTGGAAAAAGGAGATAAGTTTTTGTCCGGCCTCTTGAATGTATCCATGGAAACTTTGGCATCTATTAGGCATCCATATTTGGAGATATGTTCACACAACCGAACTGAACAGTTGAATTCGGGCAGATTCTGTCCCCTAGACAGAATGGTTTGAATGGGCCACCAGATGGACGAATGGGGCTTCAAACCTTTGAGAAGAGTTGTAGAACATGAAGTTTAGGAGAGGCTTACAAAATTGCAGCCCATTTTCATTCACGGATATCTCTAACCGTTCAAAACAGTGGACATGTGTCCTTGGGATCCATGCCATTTTGGCCCATTTTCCTTCGGGATCATCTTCAGGGCCTCCAAATCACCTCCTCCTGCAATAAAATCCTCAAAAAAGTAACAATTACCATTTTAACAGTGATAAACAAAAAATTTATGATTAAAATATGGAATTAAATTTGGTATTATTTTTATAATATTCAATACAAAACTAGTTTACCATAGTGGTGTAGGGATGAAAATGAAACAGTGAATCGTGGTGCGATCACACCCCCAAACCTTAAAATTTTCACTCCTAGGCAAAGTGATATTTCCAAAAATTATGCATGGAGATATTCCCAACTTCATGATGATTTAACATTCAATGAAAATTTAAAATTTGAAATTAATGTGATCAGAGAAAAAATCACACCATGGAGTTATTCTCAATGATCATGCATTAATGTGTCTCATAAATTGTATCAGCATTAAATTCAAGGAGATTAATGATACCAATTTGATCAAGTAATCCTAAAGTCCACAATGTCACTAAATCTCCACGTGTGTGTGTGAAAACCAATTAATGATATTCTACTTACTTTCTATCCAGTAAATATAGGTTATTTTAATATTTTTCTGCTTAAATGATTATGTCCACCGAACCTGTCCTATACCATTTACAATAAAATTTCATGACCCACTCACTTAAGAATTACCGGAATTCAAACCTTAAGCTCCTGACCTAGATACCCCTATATGATGTACATTTCATCAACCCCATCATTTATTTATTTTTTTTGAAATGTTGTGCATTGATCAAATCTCACACCCTTATCTCAACCCCTGTTTGATCTTCTCATGACACTAATTGTAATAGTTATAACAATATCAACTATCAAGGAAGAGTGGTTTTTGACCTGCCCATAACACAACTATTTTTTGAGGGCGTACACCAGTTGGATAATAGGTACATACGTGTTGGTTAATCCGGTACAGTAATGAAATTGATCGGATAAGGAACGAAAGTATGGAAAAATAATTCGGAAAATAGATAAATATTAACATAACTTCTATTTAACTTCTATTGAGTAAGTAAAAATCACACTTCTTGGTTGGGTGCAAAAATGTGTGGAGAAATTAAGTGCCACCATTTTCCTTTGAACTACTCACATAAAGGGTACAATTTTTCTCAAAGTTATCAAAATGATACAACCATTTATATCATCAAAAAACAAATAATTTCCAAGATAAATTCACACCACAATGTCAAATTCAAGCTAAAACACACATTCCATCAGTGATTTTTTTTGAAAATGTTAAAAAACATAAAATATGGAAATTCCTCATGCATTTTTAGTAACATTCATGATTCAATTTAGGGTGAATCTTTTTTCATGATAAAATTAGCATTACGGCACAAAAGTAAGGGGTTGAATGGGGGAAGGGGGGAGGACAATAACATTCAGTAAGAAAAAAGACAAAGAAATAATGAAAATGATGAAAATTCCTAACTAACCCAGGAATGTACTCATCCCCCCACACCTAGAGTATGTAGTTTACTCACTGTAGTAAAAGAGAATGTGGGAAGGAAGGATAAAACCTGGTGGATTTCATTCATAATTTTCTTATTGAACATGGAGTTCCTCCATCGAGGACTCCATAATGGCCTCATGAAAGTGCTTCAGCCGCTACCCATTTACAGTGAAGGTTTGCTTGGTTTCTCCATTTTGAACATGAACAACACCAAATGGTGAGAAATTAGTAACAATGTATGGTCCAAGCCAGCGGGAACGAAGCTTACCGGGATTCAATTTCATCCTTGCATTGTAGAGGAGGACCTTCTGCCCAATTTGGAACTCTCAATGAAGGATAACGCGGTCATGGGAAGCCTTGGTTCGCTCCTTATAAATCATGGAGTTCTCATAAGAATCTCTATGCATTTCTTCCAACTCATGTATCTATAACATCCTTTGAGAACCTACACCAGAAAGGTTAGAATTGCATTTTTTTAATGACCTAGTAGGCTCGGTGCTGAATCTCAATAAGGAGGTGACAACTCTTTCCAAAAAACGAGCCTATAAGGTGACATTCCAACAGGATTTTTAAAAGCATTATGGTAATCCCATAATGAATCATCGGGTTTAAGACTCAAATCTTTCCTGTTGGGTTGGACCATTTTTTCAAGAATTTGTTTTACCTCTCTATTTGACACATCGGCTTGACCATTAGTCTGTGGGTGATACGTAGTAGATACTCAATGACCGACCCCATATCGACGCAAAATTGATTGCATTATTCAGTTGAAGAAATGAGAACCCTGGTCACTGATAATGAACCTAGGTAATCCAAACCTACAAAAGATCTGAGTTCTAAAAAATTATACAACTGTTTTGGAATCATAAGTCCTTGTGGCTTGTGCATCTACCCATTTTGATACGTAATCAACGGACAAAAGAATGAACAATTTTCCAAAAGAATTGGGAAATGGACCCATAATGTCAATACCCCAAACATCGAATATGTCATGAAAGAGAAAGGGTTGTTGTGGCATTTCATTCCTTTTATAGACAATCCCCATTCCTTGACAATGAGGACAAGATTTATGAAATTAATGGGAATCCTGAAAAAGTGTTGGCCAATAGAGACTAGAATTAAGAACATTGCGAGCAGTCCATTGGGGACCAAAGTGTCCCCCACAAGCAAGAGTGTCGCAGAATCTAAGGACAGACTGAAACTCACTATCAGGAACACAACGCCTAAGGAACTAACCGCTACATGTCTACCAAATGTAGGGGTCATCCCAAATGTACCAAAGAGACTCATGTTTTAGACGACTGGCTTGGTTTTTGTTGAAATAAGTAGGAATGCAAGATGCTACCAAATAATTTACAATTTCCGAATTCCAGGGAATATCATCTTGCACTTTGTGCAATTGCTCATCAGGAAACATGTCATTAATGGGAATACAGGGGTATGAGACAATGTCTGAGGATGGGAGGATCCTACTAATATGGTCTGCCACCACATTCTCTGCTCCTTTTAATCTCTAATTTCTAGATTGAATTCCTAAAGGAGGAGGATCCAATGAATGAGATGTGGTTTGGCTTCTGGTTTCATTAGGAGATACTGGAGGGCTTCATGGTCTGAGAACACAATGAATTTGGACCCTAAAAGGTATGACCGGAATTTATCCAAGGAAAAAACTCTGTCAAGGAATTCTTTTTCAGTTGTGGTGTAGTTTGCTTGGGAAGGGTCCAGTGTACGTGAGGCATAGGATATGACATGTGGAGCTCTATCGACCCTTTGTGATAAGACTACCCTAACTGCATAGTTAGAGGCGTCACACATGAGCTCAATTGGTAAATCCCACCGAGGTGGTTGGATTACTGTGGGTGATGTGAGACTCCATTTTAATTTATTAAAAGCTTCTTCACATTATTTATCAAAAACAAATATTTTTATTTTTGGTGTAACCGGGAGAGGGAGAGTGAAATCTTACTAAAATAACAAATGAAATGATGATAAAATCCAGAATGACCTAGGAAATACCGCACATCACATACATTATTAGGGAATGGTAGGGAAGAAATGACATCCACTTTCGATTTATCTACTTGGATACCATCCCCTGAAATGACATGTCCCAAAACTATACCTTTTCGCACCATGGAATGGAATTTCTCATAATTTAATACAAGATTATTTTCAATACAACGATGTAGGATGGAACCAATATTGCTTAAACATTCATCAAAAGAGGATCCATAAATAGTAAAATCATCCATGAAAACTTCCATCAAATTCTCCAGGTAATCCGAAGAAATACTAACCATACATCGCTGGAAAGTACCTGGAGCATTGTACATGCCAAATGGAATCCGTCTGTAGGGAGATGTGCCAAAGGGGCAACTAAAGGTTTTCTTTTCTTGATCCTTAGGGGTAATATGGATATGAAAGTATCCAGAATACCCATCAAGAATACAATAATGGGACTTCCCCGATAGCCTCTCTAGAATTTGGTCAACAAATGGAAATGGGAAATGGTTCTTCCTAGTGTGTTGGTTTAGTCAGTGATAATATATACAGACACGCCAATAATTCTGCACATGAGTTGGAACCAATTCATTGTTTTCATTTTTAATTACCATTAGGTCAGTTTTTTAGGAACTACCTCAACGGGACTGACCCATTGGCTATTAGAGATGGGGTAAATGATTCCAGCATCCAATAATGTTTTTACTTCCTTTTTAACTACTTCTAAGAGGTTTGGGTTCAGTCGACGTTGTTCCTTCCTCCCTTGTTTAGCCTCATCTGTTAATAAAATATGATGTGTACAAATTGATGGGCTAATACCAGGAATGTCCACAAGTGTCCATCCCAATGCTTGTTTATACTCCCTCAAAAGGTAAAGCTGTCGCAATTCATGCTCAGGAGGGAGTGAACTAGCAATGATAACGTGCAACTTGTTTCCATTCTCAAGATATGAATATTTTAAATCTTGAGGTAGTTTCTTTAGTTCCAATTTAGGTAGAATTTGGATTGGTGGGAGTGCGTGTGAAAGTGAGAGGTCACTAATCATATATAACTTCTCAATGGTATCATCCTTAGATGTGGAATTAGCTTTTACAAGCCTAGAAGTATCATAGATGGTCATGTGATCCTCCATGTTCAAGAAATTATCAATTAATAAACATGTATGACACTTTTCTAGACCACTACAATAATCCACACATGATTCATTACAAAGAATTTCAATCAAAGAGGAAAATTCAGAAAGGGGATCCGGGGAAACAAATGAAGTGATTTTAGGGGAAGGGAGTACATCAATTGAATTTACTGAGAGAGAGGAATGTTCTTATGAGGGGTGCTTCATGGAATTAGTGGTGTTGAAATGGACTATATCACCACCAAATTCTATAGATAATGTACCATTATGGACATTAATTATGGCTGTGGTGGGTTTCAAGAAATGTCTCCCCAATATAATTGGGGCGTGTCCATTCATCCTATCATATTACATTTTTAGCACATAAAAATCAGCAGGAAATATTAAATTTTGAACCCCCAAAAGAACATCCTATAACACAGCAGAAGGATGTGTCGTACTCTGATTTACTAGCTGAACGACTATTCCTTTGGGCTTTAGTTCACCAACCTGCAAAGAAGAGTATATGGAGTGAGGCATCAAATTAATAGAAGCACCCAAATCAAGCATAGCATTGGAGAAAGAATACCCCCTATGGTCACAGAACCGAGAATGTTCTAGGATCGTTGCACTTGGTGGGAGGAGATGGTTGTATAAATGATGATAGCTTCCTCCCCAGGCTCACCATCTCATCACCTCTAAGTCGCCTTAGGTGGGTACACATCTCCTTCAGAAACATGGCATATCTCAGAATTTTCTAGATGGTATCAATCAAGGGGATGTTGACTTGCACATTCTTGAAAGTTTCCAATATTTCTTTGTCAAGTTCAGTTTCATTTTTTTTCTTGGTTGGGTGGCCCTTTGGGGAAATGGAATAGGAATGGGTGTGCCTAGTGGTTCATTAATAGAAACACTCTTTCCTTTTGAAGGGATCCTCTCAGGACAAGATTTTTAAATATTTGGACCTTTTTCAATGGTTGGAATGGTGGTTTTCTCAGGAGGGGATGAATCTAATAGAGGTGTTATTAGGATTTTAAGTTGAATTCCACTCCTAGGGGTGATGGAACATACATTTACCTTATCCCTAGGGTTGACAAGTGGTTGAGAGGGTAGTTTACTAGACCCATGGATTTATATTTCACCCACTAAGTTAGCTAGTTGGCCTAATTGGGTTTTGAGGTCATGTTTGGATTCCTGAGTGGTTTGTTGCAATTGGAGATTATTGGCTGCCATTTGTTTCATCATATCTTCTAGGCTAGGCTCAGTTTTTGGAGGGGGTTGTTGGAAAGGCCTTTGGGGTGGTTGAGGATTTCTGGGTGGTGGTGGATGACTACTCTTACCTTATGGGTTCCATTGTTGTTGAGGTTGGTTTGAATACCCCCCCCTTGCCTATAGGCTTGGTTTTCTTTCCACCCAGGGTTGGATGGATAGTAAGGTTCTTTCCTAAAGGGTTGGTTATAGGGGCGTCCAAGAAATATCACCTCACAACTCTCAGAAGTTTCTCTTAGTTAGGGGTGTAGACGCCGGAAAAGTCTGTTGTTCCCAAATGAAGCTCCGGATGCGGAAAGCGAGGTCATATTTGGAGTAGGAATCCCTTTTCGGAAGGCCCGGAGGCCGTGCGCGGAATTTTGGAGGCCCGCGCGCAAAGTTGAAGTCAGGCGCGCAAACCTCCCGGGATGCGCGCAATGCGCTGGGCCGGCGCGCAATTTTGCGCGCCCGTGGCCCACACGACTCCCTTGTGCGCCGGGCCTGATTCCGCGCCCGCGAAGAAAATTCCGCGCCCGCGAACCGGATTCCGCGCCCGGGGTTGCCTATAAATATAAGGCAACCCCCGACGTTTTGAAGGTTGCCGGAATTCAAAGAGTCGCTCGTTCGCGCAATCCAACCCCCTCCGCGCGCAATGCCGATCTTCAGGTAACCTCCTTTCTTTCGCGCAATAAAGCCTTGGGGTTCGCCTTCGCGCACAATCCCTTTGGCTCCTTTACTTTGAAAAAACTCTTCACCCAAAGGCCTTCGCGCGCAAAAGAAGCCTCTTGCGCGCAATTGCCCCCGGGTGCGCGCAATCCAGCCCGATTGCACGCACCCCCCTTTTTCAATGTGGTCATTCGTTAAAGAATGAGCCGTTGCCCCCGCGCGCGCTATCCGAAGCCCGGTGCGCGGAATCTCCATCTTCCGCGCGCAATGCGCTGGCCCAATTGCGCGCTAGCCTGCCCATTTGCGCGCCGACCCGCGGTATTGCGCACCAAGCTTCTCTTTTGCGCGCAATCCGCCGGGGTCGCCCCCTTTGACCCCCTGAGGGTACCCGCCTGCATGGCGCCCGATGATCTTCATCCCGGGTGCCCACACCGTACGTTGTCTTCCCGTGCGGCCCTCCAGGTTCGCGCGAAGTGACACGGACCCATTGGCGGCACTACCTCGTCCGCGCTGCAAGACGTTAAACTGCCAAGCACCTTCGTCCAACATGACGTTAAACTATACTTCGTCCGAGCTACAAGACGTTAAACTGTTCAGCATTCGTCCTGCATGACGCTAAACTGTACCTCGTCCGCGCTGCAAGACGTTAAACTGCCAAGCACCTTCGTCCAACATGACGTTAAACTATACTTCGTCCGAGCTACAAGACGTTAAACTGTTCAGCATTCGTCCTGCATGACGCTAAACAGCACCTCGTCTGCGCTGCAAGACGTTAAACTACCAAGCACCTTCGTCCAACATGACGTTAAACTATACTTCGTCCGAGCTACAAGACGTTAAATTGTTCAGCATTCATCCTGCATGACGCTAAACTGCACCACGTCCGCACTGCAAGACGTTAAACTACCAAGCACCTTCATCCTCAACACACGACGTTAAACTGTACTTCGTCCGGCAAGACGTTAAACCGTCCGCGTCGCCCGATCTCGTGCCTCGCACGCAGGGTCCCCCTCCCGGTTTGGATGTGGCCCCCACCCGCTCGTCTCTGCAGGGATGTCGGGATTGGAGTGGCCTTCTCCCACGAGGGTAGAGTATTACAGACAGAACGAACTACGTGGACTTTGATCCCTGTCTCCTAAACAGGGTACGTAGGAAGCCTCTTCGAGGTTCAAGCCCACCACCTGGTCGTCCCGGTCATATTCACGTCGGTTCGTCCATCAGTGGACCCCTCCCGGGTTCACACTTGTGTCGATTCACCTATGAATCCACCCTTGTGGGAGACTGCACGTGTGTATCTCCATTGTGCTTCCCCACTGCTGAAGCCAGTGGAGGGCGTGACAGGGATCGAGGTCTCTTACCTTCGGCCCAAGTCCCTCTCCAACTGAGTTTTGCCGCATCCGGGCCGCCTCAGTGCGTAAGTCCTGACAGAACGAACTACGTGGACTTTGATCCCTGTCTCCTAAACAGGGTACGTAGGAAGCCTCTCCGAGGTTCAAGCCCACCACCTGGTCGTCCCGGTCGTATTCACGTCGGTTCTTCCATCAGTGGACCCCTCCCGGGTTCACACTTGCGTCGATTCACCTATGAATCCGCCCTTGTGGGAGACTGCACATGTGTATCTCCATTGTGCTTCCCCACTGCCTTTTTCTCCTTTCAGCGTCCAGCATGACGTGAAACTGTGATCCACCCGGCCGTTCCATCCCCCTCTGTGCGAGGTGGTTCAGTTCAATCCTCCGCCCGGCAGCCTCGACCTCCTTGTGAGTCGGCTTGCCGACGTCCAGCATGACGTTAAACTGTATATCCGAACTACGCTGACTTTGATCCGCGCTAACGTGCGGTACGTAGGAAGCCCCTACGGGGTCCAAGCTCTTCACTCCACCATCCATCCTGATCCTTACCCGGGCCGCCACATCCCGGTGGGGTCATGCCATTTCATTCCACTCCACTTCACTCGAGAAGCCGCCCATGTGCTGGCCCCAGCATCGGAGGTTCCCCGCAAGGGGTTCTGTCATCTGATCCACTTCTTGTGTTGATCAGTTTGATGTCGTCCCCGCTGGACGTTAAACTCGCGGCATACCCCGTGTTAAACATGGGAAGCTGAGGAAAACCTCAGGTGACACAGTTCCCCGCACCCAGCGCGGGATGCCTCAGGCCATCACGCCTTCGAGAAGCCCTATTAGGGACGAAAGGCAGACATGCAGAGCCGCAGTGTTAAGACACGCCCCCAACACCCAGAGCTACCCGGTCTCCTCACCGCAGGTTGCTGCCCCGACCAGACTCCTTGGAGCGTCCGGGCAGAAGCAGCGTAATTAACCGGTGTCCATGGAGACATGGCGCCGGGAACGAGATTCGCGAGAACGTCTTAAATCTACGAGGGAGACCCGGATTAGGCAACGAGTTCCGAGGAGACGTCCACGGAAGGAGGAGCCGACATCCCATCATCCCGGTTTCGATCAAGGAGCAGACGCCCCTGAATAAGGGACGGATGCCGCCCGCCATTGGAAAGCGGGACTGCGGGGCCACAAGCCGCGTGCCCATCCCCTCGGGTCGACGGGCGCACGCACGAACGCGTCCTGGCGGAACAGCGTCGGAACAGAAACCCGACGCACATCCGCACCAAAACAGGGGGCATTGGTCAGAATAGTGGGTATTAGAAGAGTATATACCACAATGGATGTGAGGGGGAGATTGAGATTTCCCTTGGGATAGAGTGAGTTGTCGTAGATGGGTACTTACCTCTTCAAACCTTGTATCCACCTTCATCTTGAATTCAGTACTTTGCACCTCATGGACACCTCGAATTGGTACAGTGGACCTTGAACCAAATTTTTGTGTGTTTTGTGCCATGTTCTCAATTAGGGTCCTTGCAGCGATTGAGGTTTTATACACTAGTGCACCAACTGCAGCAGCATCAATCATGTTTTGATCAATAGGGATTAAACCTTCATAAAAATACTGAATTAAAAGTTGATCACTTATTTGGTGATGTGGAAAACTTGAACACAATCTTTTAAATCATTCACAATATTCATGAAGTGTTTCCCCATGAGATTGTCTTATACCTCATATTTCATTCCTTATTGTTGTTGTTCGAGAGGCTGGGAAATACTTTTCACAAAAAAGGCATTTCATGTCCGCCCTGCCTCTAATTGGTGAATTAACATAGTATAGCCAATCTTTAGCAGTGTCTTCTAATGAAAATGTAAATTATATAAGTTTTACATGGTCCTCATCAACATTATAAGGATTTAATTTAGAAAACATAGTATGAAATTCTTTTAAATGTTTATGTGGGTCCTCTCCAAGATGTCCATGGAATCTTGGTAATATATGAATTAAAGCAGATGTTAGTTCAAAATTAGGTGCCTCTCCTTGTATTTGAATGTATGAAGGTTGGATATCAACATCGGGTGAGGTTAATTCATTTAATGTTATATTATTTTCACCCATGTTATACAATTTTATTTCAGTTTTTATTTGGGTTCTAGAATTAGAAGAAGAAGAAGGGTTAAAGAATGTTTCAGTGTGTGTTGTGTCCTCCTTCAAATTGTTGTCTTCTGTGTCTCGGTGTCGTTGACGTAGGATCCTCTCTGAATCGGGTTCAAAAGGTGGTAAATATCTTGGATTAGAACTTGTCATGCACCAAACCTACACATGGAGTAGATCAGAATAAAAAAGGATTGAAAAGGTAGAAGAGAAAACAAAAAAAATATTCACACAAATTTTACAAATAATTTATAAAAAACATGCACTAAAACAAAAACGCTCCCCGACAACGGCACCAAAATTTGACCGCATTGTCATGACACATCAAATTGATTATGCTTTTAAGTTTGATTTGTATTCTAGGAAGGACCCTAGATTGTCTCTCGAGGAGCGTTGATAGGTTTAGAGTGTGTATATTTAATTAAGTCTACTAAAGAGGGGGGTGATTTTGAAAATAGATTAAAGAAAGTAACTCAATCAGAATAGTTTAAAAGATGAAAGACTAAGTGGATTTAAGGGTTTATGTGATTTCACTACACACATATCAAGTTCATTTTTCCTAGAGATTCATTTTAGGTTTAGAGTAATTATTTGGTTGGAATTAATAGGAATCACGATTAATTCCTAAGCTCATATTTCAATGCTTGAAGAACCAAACCTTGACATAACAATCGTATTTACATGGTCCAGAACTTATGAATAGAATAATAGATTCCAAATAATCTTCAAATATCAGTAATGTGGGGACGAAAATGATTCTTGTGTTGTCCAATCGGAACAACACGAGTCACGCACTCCAAACCTCACACTGATCGGTTAGAAATTAAGAGCATAACAATCACATGCATCAAATAAAGCTTTCAAATATGAAATAAAATAAGATATATGGAATGAAATGTTTAAAAACCCAAATTTCTCAAAAACAGTAGCTATTTTATCCATCAGAACTCCCTTGAAATCTGTGTAGCTCCCTCACAACAAACACCCAACTTTTAGCTCGACATCGGGAGGAGGAGTAAGCTAGGTTGAAACTCCTTCTTCATCCTTGATTCCCCTATGAGGATATGGGCCTCCAGAACCTCCAAGGTGATTAGGAGACTCCTCTAGGACTCAAAAATGGCAGAGTACAGCTTTTGGTTCGAACTCCCAAATGAGGATCCCTTTGTGACTTTTTATAGCCAAAATGGCACATGGTTTGGGGAACCGAGTTTTGAAGATACTAATTGTGACTAGGTTTTGGACTATTATAAAGTCATATTACGACTTGGACAAAACTGATAAGTTGTTGGCCGGCCTCTTAACTATCGCCATGTAAAATTTTGAATCCATTAGGAAGCCTGATTTAGAGATATGTTCACACCACCGAACTGAACATTTGAATTCGGGCAGATTATGTCCCCTGGACAGAATGGTTCGGATGGGCCATCATATGGATGAATGGGTCTTCGGTCCTTTGCGAAGAGTTGTAGACTAGGAATATTTGGAGAGTATTACAAAACATCAGTCCATTTTCATGAACTGATTTCGCACACTGTTCAAAACAGTGGACAGGTGTCCTTGGGATCCATGCAATTTGGGCCCATTTTCCTTTTGGACCATCTTCAGGGCCTCCAAATCACCTCCTCTTGCAATAAAATCCTCAAAAAAAGTAACAATTACCATTTTAAAAGTGATAAAAACAAAATTAATGATTCAAATATGGAATTAAATTTTGTATTATTTTTATAATATTCAATACAAAAGTAGTTTACCATAGTGGTGTAGGGTTGAAAATGAAACAGTGAATCGTGGTGAGATCAGGTCTCACCCCGATGAGGATTACAGAGATTTTGATGGGGCAGAAAGCTATCTCCAGGGATCTCCAGACCTTTTTAGATTTTCAACAGAGTTGGAAAGGTGGATTACCACCTAGATCATCCCCCACGGATGCATCCGGTGCATGATGTTTTTCACATGTCATATCTCAGGATGTACATAGATGATCCATCACACATTATTGATTGGAGCGAGATGGACATTGAAAATGGGGTGATGTTTGAAGAGTTTCCAGTGGAGATAGATGATTGAAAGGAGAGGGTACTTCACGGATGGTTGATTCCACTAGTTCACATTTAGTGGTATCATGGGAATCTATATGAGAGGACATGGAACAAGAGGCATAAATTCATGCTCATTAAATCTATTTTTTTCTTTAGCCTTGTTTTGGATTTTGGGGACGTAAATCCTTAAGCTGGGGAGAATTTAATGTCCCATAATTTCTATGTAATATTTTTTAAAATTATATGGAATTATTTTGAAGACCACACGCTTTGAAGTTATGTAATTCTAAGGCCCAATGAGCCCAGAATAGAATTCCAAACTCTTTAAAATTCACTTAAGTAAACGTGCGAGATGGTTTTTCTAACATTTGAAACGGTACTCGAATTGAAAATATAAGAGAACTATTGTACTCAGAATGCTAGGATATCCTTATAAAGTACTTATCTTCGGCCGATATGGGTCAGACCGAAAATTTAATTTTCTCACTTTTCAAGAAAAAAATAACTTAAAAAGTTATTTTATTTTCCTTTTCATTGTTGAGCAGTGGTCGACGACACTATAGTGTGATGATGAGGATCATTAATGAAATATTATTATTAGATTGTTTTTTAAATAATAACAACTATGTTGTTTCATAAATTAAATAGTGTAACGACGAAACATCGCAGCATAACAGAAATGATGTGACATATTTACTTTTTTGAACAAATGCATTATATATTTGAGAATTAAACCCTAGGGATTATTTGGTGAACCTACGGTGGAATTCCTCTCCAATGAATAATGAAAAAAGTCGGAGGAACGTTAAAAACTTCGATGCACCTTGGAGAACACAGCCGGGAATCAATGAATGCCTTTAACTTCTTGAACCTTTGTCAGAAGACCATTTAAATGCTGAACTAATTCATGGTAGGGTTTTTTTGGTTTATTTTTTCCCTGTTATTCATTTTAGATGATGAACAAAGATCAACCCACCAATAGGTTGATCTTTGGATCGTCCGTTCATTCAAGAGGGTAAATTTTTATGGGTTATCTTTTTGGTATTGAATTATTATTGATGGATAATCATACCCAAGCCGACCATGTTTTGAACTTCTAATGCGGAGGGCACAGATCGACAAGAATGAGGCCCGACCCACCTCTGCATTGTGTGTTCTTGGTTGAAGAATGTTTAAAATGACTGTAAGGCAATTTGAGGGTATTCGCAGGGAAGAAGAAACCCCACGGAGGTTGTGGGCACAAGAGGCATGGAGAACGGACAACCGGAGCAGACCCGGTGGTCCGCGGAGTACTTCGCTGGAACGGAACGATGGTGTGCCAGGAGAAGCACTGTGATGACCATGGGATGATCAGGGTGCTAGACGCGACTTCTAGCTACATCCCGGCCAGACCGAAGGCCAGCACGCCTCTGGGGGACTGGCCGTACAAGCGGGTCGGACCCGCCCAAGTGTGTCGGACCCACCCTATCGGGTCGGACCCATGGCCGATTGAACTCAGACAGGGCTGGGTCTGGGTTGGGTCAGCAGCCATAGACTCAAATGGCTCCTTTTTGAAAAAAAAGTCAATATTATACAAATCGGGTGTCCAATTGATGAGACGTTTATGGTGTTGGAACCCTCATAATGAGGCGGATCTTTTGGAATACACAATGGAGGATTTCAAGGATGTTGGAAATCAACATACATCTTAGGGAGCGGTTCTTATGAGATCAAGCATGCAAGATAAAGAAACCCTCATTTGGATGTGGCCTAAAGACTTCTTAAGAGTGACCCTATGTGGATCATATACTATATCACAGTGGGAAGCGACTTTTGTGTGACCCAGCATGAACAAGGTGGGGAGAAGCTTCTGTGGGACCCGAAAGACCCATGATACTCGACAAGAGGAGTACCTCAATATGGCCATATGTTGGAAGCGACTTCTGCTTGACCTAGCATTCCCACGGTGGGGAGAGGGTTTTTTGTGACCCAAAATACCCATTGTACTCATTAAGGATGAGTACTACATCAGTCCTAAGGTTAGTGGGAAGAAGATTCTATGTGACCCGTCGGGTCCACTGTACTCATTGAGGAGGAGTTCTCCTGAATCCCATGGTGTTCGATGATGTGAATAATGGTTCTTCTATCCTGCTCTAGAATATACTTGGTGTGAGCTATCTTGCTTTGTGATCATGATTTTTAGTTTGGTTATGGATTTATTTGTAGTATTTAATTTGTTTTTTGGTTTCCCAAATAAGTATTTTTTTACTCACCCTTGCATGGGATTCGCCCACACTTGTTGTGTCCGGTAGAGTCAACCACCACCTTGATGGAGGACCTGGTGGCCCAGGACCCGGTGGTTCCCAGTCAGACCAGGCAGAAGAAGAGTACTTCTATAATTCATTTTCCATTAATGAATTACATGGTTGAAATAATTATATAAAAAATTAATATATATGATATTTAGGACATAATTATGGGAATAAAAATAATAATATAACATTATCTTCTCTATTTCCCACTCATAAATGATTGATAACATCATTCGTGCATACATCTGGATAACCGCCTTCACAAAGTGATTTGATTCATTATTCATTCCATACATACAATGATTATTATAAAATTTTATATAATGAATATATATATTTAATTTTTATATACTTATGGAAAAATTTATATATTATGGAACCATGATAAGGATAGAGGGACTAAAACCACCAAACCAAAACTTACATAAAAAGAGAAGTGGTTATCACCCGGACTGGTGATTTTAATAATGTATTTTTAATATCGATGTGATAAAATGTAATTTGTAAATAATACAAGGTATGATATATATGATTTATATTTTATAACATTATTATTAAAAACATATATTTTTTATATAGGGTGATTGAACTCAAATGAAGAACGTTAGACATGAGGTAAGGGATTATTTCATAATTTAATAATTATTCAGAATTATATATATTTAAGTCATAGATGGTAGATTTATATGACCCATATATGTAAAAACCAATCTATTTAATTCAAATATTTTTAATTCATGATTTTATGTTTTTTTCCTTTCAACATTATCTATTTATGTACTCTAGAGACTAAAAATTTATTTTTAAGGAAAACATAATTGGTTTTCTATTTTAAAAAGAATTTTTTGGTTTCATATAAAGATTTTCCATAAATTTTTTCCATGAATTTATTTTATATTTTCCAATAATTTATAAAATTAATTTTCACAAATGTATTACTTTCTATAAAATCTTGTAAAGGCATTCATATTTTTTCATTGTCAAAATGAGTTACCTTTTACCCAGGGTGCGAATAAAATCATTTTTTATCATTTTATATAGGAATTAATTTTTCCTTAATCATGGATATTATAAAATATTAATGTTACATTTAAATTTTTCAAGGTTCAATATAATGAATTGTTTTTTCCTAATAGTTTAAAAAAAATTGATTTTAAATATGTTCTTTCAAAATAAAAAGTTTCTTTTCCTAAATAAACTTTCTAGTAATATTTTTAAATTATTTTCAACTATATCATGATACTTTGATTAATATTTATCTTTAATATGGATATCTTCCAAACATAACATCTACCATATTTCTCTTGATGGTTAATCAATAATTTGAGTTTGGAAAGTGTTGATAGTGTCAATAATAGAACTTTTAATAGATATTGGTATTGATCATTGTGGTATTTTTGATTAAATTGTATTATTTATCCTTATGATGATTGAATTAGACTTATTTTGTGATGTGTGGGGCCCAAAATGTCATAGAAACTCAAAAAATCAGTATGTCCTATGAGATGAAACATGTTGCGTACTTGGTTGATGCCTTACTTATAAGGACCAAAAATCCACAACATTGTATTTGGTGTTAAAATAATTATCATTACATTTTAGTATTTTTTAATATTCTGAATTTTGAAAATATAATAAAACCATCTTTTTGGTAAATAATGAATGTCTTATTTGAAAAAAATGATATATCATAGAAAAAAACATAATAAATATGTTAATATCCTTGAATAAGAGAAAAATCATAGTCAACATATTAGAACATTCAATAGAATATTTTCAGAGTTGGATGATATGTTTTCGCAAGACATAGAGACCCATAAAGCCTTGATGAATATAGAATGAAAATTATTAAATATATTATCTTTACCATGAAAATTTTTTTCAAAACAATTTAATAACTCTAAAATGACATATTTTTTGAGAAATATTTCACCACTATTAGGCCTGATATGTGTTGTTAACTGTAGTCGAGGTATATTATTTATAAGCGTCAGATGCTTGTATAGATCCCTTGCAAGAATAAATTATTTAATAATTTTCTATATTATTTTTGGATAATAATTTAATATATCTCAAACAGTTCATTGTATTAAAAATATGAGACCACTATTAGGTCCAGAATATAGGGTTTACCAATGGAAGGGTATAACTTTTATGTGCGTCATGTGTTTGATATAATGGCACGTGAAAAAACCCTTTTTATATTTAATTAATAATTTAATCTGTTTTTAAATTATTAAATAATAAATATCTCTCAAATGGTATGTTGTATGTTAAATTTTAGGTCATGGTTTGGTCCAGAATGAGGGGTTTAACCTTGATATGGTATAACATTTATGTGTGTCATGTGTTTGACAACATAGAACTCGATAAAACAATTTTTATATTTAAATAATTATTTAATCGATTTTTAATTTGTTAATTAAATAATATATCTCAATCTATGGGTTGTATGATAAATCCATAAATATTGTATGGTCTGTAATAGAGGGTTTACCCTAGATGGGGTATAACATTTATGTGCAATGTGTGTTTTGTATCTTTTAATTTTCCGGAGCTAAATAATTAAATTTATAAATTTAATAAAAAATAAAAATACACCATCATATTCCCAGGACCCTAACACCATTAACATGAGGGTGGATTTTAAAAACTTCAATTAGGTGAATCTTTGACTAATTGAAAATGGGAAACACATTATGTAGGCTAAATAAATGACTCTATATTGATTGTTTGGGTGTTTAACAGATAAAAATGGAAGATTTAATTTTTCCAGTTTTAAAATACATAAACGCATTTAAGATAACAATAAATACTCGTATAATCATCATTGTAACTACACCTATGAGTCTGGGACCCTCTTACCATGATCGGTGTTGTAGTTGAGCTTCCTTTTATTCCAAGAATAGTATACGGGGGGGCTTCTACTAGGTGCAAAGCGCTACACATTCTTCCAATTTTATTTATTTTACTTTTTTCAAAACGTATCACATCTATAACGACCCCATTAATTTTTGGATTGATATGTTGATTAATGAGATGATTTGGTCGAAATGAGGTGTATTGAACTACATGGGATGTTTTATCCTTTCTTCTGATGCTGATGACTTTGAGGTAGGAGGTTCCTTAACCATTCAAGATCGTCTACACATTATTTCACTTAATATGATTATGTGTAGACCTGTTTTGAATATTCATTTATATTATGATCTCAGGTGGGTGTGTGTGTGTATCCTGTAAACCCTATGCTACACTTGATGTTGTGGTTATTTGTATCTTGTTATTCAAGTTTGATGTTTGATCACAAGTATTGTGTGGGAAACATTACATATGATGATGTGTTATGATTTCCTATGTATCATGTCATGTTATGAATGCCTTGTGGGATTGTTCTTTGATCCCAGGACTGGTGGCCTGTCATGATATTTTATCCCCTGAATGGGGGATGTGCATGACTTATGGAAGTGATAATGAGGGAATGATGCATAGGGTAGGCATAGGATGATTCTATGGGCAGGATGTGTGATTCAATCAATGACAAAGGGACAATGACTAACTCTCGATCCCTAGTATACATTCAATGAAGATGGGATATTGAATAGATCTTGGTAATTAGTATGTTAGTCAAAGAAAAATAGATGATGACTAGCTCTCAGTCCCTAGTATATGTTTAGATGACTAAGGGATACTAATTAGCTATTGGTCCCATGTATTTAACTCAATGAATTAGAAAAGCAAGTTAACTCTTTTTCCATCTCATATATAGATAAAATATCTTCTTGATGAGAATTTATGTTGAGCTCTGTGATCACATGATGCTGAGTGGGATTATTTATTAGCCTTTTGGCTAATTATTGATTCATATGAAACCTTGATTATCCACCTAGAACAAAGTCGAAGGAGGTATGGTCGAGTGTTTGTGGCATCATGGTTAGTGCACAACCACTAATTTTTGAATTGTGTTTTATTTTTGTTACATATTATTATGTCATAAAATTTTATATCTGATAACATCTGGTTAATGAGGAATTTTCAGTGTTCTATTTAGTCTTGTAATCATACCCTACATGGGAATTTCAGTGTGCTGGATGATTTCATGACCACATACCTAACAATGGGAATGGGCCCGATGGAGGATAGTTGAGAAATGGAGTAAGGAGATGGAGTAGACTAGGACAGATACCAGAGTACCCCAAATATGGTTCTTTATTTACATTATTTATTTACATGCTAATTATACTCTAGTTTTTTCACAACATTGGGATCCTTTTTTTATATGACATGTATGCCATTTTTACATTTCTCTATATTTACTCTGATTATTTATATTAGTGTTGTGGGTTATTAATCCTATGATATGATACCGAGGGTATAGTCTCCCAACGGATTCACATGGGTCCATCACTGCTAGTCGGAACCTCTTTCATATGGGGAGGTTCTCATGAGGTCATGTAGTATTTCATCTCAGACCTAGTGGTTCGGGTTAGGATGTTACAAAATGGTCTTTGTAGAACATTACCCATTAAATTAAATGCCTAGATTTTTTTCTATCAGTTCACTATAGTTATTCCTTCTTGATATATGTATGTTGTAATGTTATGTGATATATCTTTATTGGAATTAATTAAATGAATAGAGAATCATTTTGTGTTAGTATAAATATGATGAATGTGACTAACATTTAGGGACTGAGAAAAAGGATAGTGCCTGTATGGTTATACCTTGGGTTAATATTAGACTCCTAGGAAAACATTGTGTAATCCCATAGACAAGTTAGGAGAACCTTTTTTGATCTCGTATACCTATTAGAATTTATCCAAGTGACTCTATTTTTTTCTAATGTGTGTTCCTTCATATTGAATAACATATATCATTAATTTAGTATGTGGAACTACATGGGATGAAGGCTGAAATAATTTTGTAAAAAAGGAGGTTTCAACATTACTACTGGATGTGTACAATAATTTTTTTGAGATTTCTCTCACACCTCCTCTGTGGTTTCAACCGAATTTCTCTCATATAGTGTATCTCCTAGGCCTATGTGTTAATAACTATGTTCGAGTATGCCATTATTTTTAACTTCGACACATTTTATCCTTATATACAACTGATATCTCAAAGGATATTGAATAATGGGTTGAAATATATATATATATTTATATATATATATAATCCTTGACTGAGTAAGGACATTGAAGGATTTAGATGATAAGCTAAGAATGAATTTATTATAAGTGTGCAAACTATTTCTATACCCCTGTATCCTATGGTGAAAACTGCAGTGAAGGAGATCAAGGTGCAACTTGACGATATTGAGATAAATTGATTCATAAATCAATTACATTACCATGGGATCCACCTATGTTGTTTTCAAATAAGGCGGATAGTATTATTCAACTATGTGTTGATTACCAGCACCTAAACCACCAGACAATGAAGAACTGTTATCCATTTCCTTGTATTGATGATGTTTTTGATTAGCTATGGGGAGCTTAGTGTTTCTCCAATATTGATCTTCAATCTAGAGACCAAAAAATTCATGTTATAAAATATGATATTCAAATGATAGAACATTTTTATTATATGAGTATTTGGTAATGTTTTTTGTGATGATTAATGCACTAGAAGTGTCCATGGGCCTCATCAACAATATATTCCAACCATACATGGACTTTTTTATCATAAATTTTGTCGATGATATCCTCATTACTCACGAAAACCATTGAAAGATTCTAGGAACCTTGATATTGTCCTGAGTAAGCTTCGAGCAAACAGACATTACACTAAGCTCTCGAAAAGTGAATTTGGGATTAACATGGTGATGTTCCTCTGAAATATGAGGTCTAAAAATAGTATATCAATAAACCCAGATAGGGACAAGGAATTAATTTCATGAACATGTTACAGAAACATGTTTGATATTAGGATATTTCAGGGTTTAGTAGTATATTTCTAATGGTTTTTCCATGAATTCTCCAGAATATCAGCACCCATGACAGCTAAAAAAGATGGTAGTGGGGGTTTTTATGGTAATACCATTGTGAAGATTATTCCCTAGAGATGAAGAGAATATTGTGTTGGATCAGATTATACTAAATATACACAAGAGGGGGGGGGGGTGAATTGTGTCTTTTTAGAAATCTTTGCAAGGTTGTGTTCTGCCCTTAAACATTAATCAGATGAATTAATGTAGTGGAAATTTAAATAGTAGAGACACAAGATATATAGTGGTTTGGGGAACATAATGCCCCTAGTCCACTCCACCAACGCTATACTCCACAAGCTTGTTGATTTTCACTATCTGGTCCTCATTTCCACAGAACGTTTCACAACTAAGTACATTCAGTTGACACCTTTACAAACTATGGAAAAACAAAGCCTTCTGGTTCACTCTCAGAACCTACATAGCTTATTATGAGAAGCCGATCATTCGAGAATAAAAAAGAAACGTATCTGTATTTTTTTAAATACTTACCAGTTGTTCTTCACAATTGCATCATAATGCAATTGATAGTAGATGGATCGTCACCTTCAAAAATAATGATCTTTAAATAAGAGTCATTCTAAGTAGATCTTGTTGTAGAAGATACAGAAATATAACTCACAACTTTAGTAGTAGCATATTAAAAAATTATCTTCGAAGTAGAACGAGTTAATCTTATATCAGGATTATTCTTTTTCAATAAACAGAGATTTTTCATTCTTTTGAATCAGAAGATCTGTGTCTTTTTTGATAGTATCTGTTTTTCTTCATTTTTTATAAAAAATGATCAAATATATCTGTTTGGAAAAAATATCACATCTATATAATAACATCGAGCACTTCTCCTATAAATTTATGTTCCAAAAAAGTCACCTTCTGACTCATGATATTCAAACATTTGAATTTACATAGTAATTGTAACTTCCCTTGAAATTCAACAAGAAAAATTCCTTTTAATTCGATCCTTAATCAGCTCTGAAATCGTCAAAGAAACATTTTAAAATCAGCTTTAAATCCGAATTGAAATCCGCCTAATAAATAGCTTTCCGACCGTTCTATAATAATATCGACTTTAAACTCTCCGACGCCAAATGTAAGGTTGAGTTGTACAGTATGAATCCTCTGAACGTAACGTATATAATAAGCATAAGTTTAATTATGTAGCCTTCAAACATATGGTTTCAACATATGGTTGATCAGAAATGTAAGGATAGAAATGTTTGGTTGATCAAAAACTTAGGTTTGTTAACATATGGTTGATCACAAATGTAGGGTTGGTTATCCATAATTTTTCTCTTCAAATTTCAAACGAATGATGAAATATTAATACTTTTATATGCTTTCTAATGAAAGGAACTTGATCCAAACTTTTCGAAGAATGTATGGTTGTTTACCAAAGTAAAGTTGATGAACCATACTTTTTAGAAACAAAAATAACATTTAAAACTTACGTATGGTTCTTCTTCCACAAATTTTAAATAACCCAAACGTAGGGTGACTTCCTCTTCCATACTTTTTCAATAACACACAAATCATACACTGTATTTCATCCTTACGCTACGTTTCTCCACATAGGGTATGAATACTGTTTCCAGAACACACAAAAGCCGATCCCGAATATGTAGAGAGTGAACAGTGTTTCCAGAACACGCTTATGTGAATACTTTAGTAATTAAAACTTTTTTTTCAAGAACATAAAAATTTCATCTAGAAATAAAAATATAATGAATAATATATTCCTACAATAAACTTAACAAATAAAATCATTAGAAAATAATTAAGGGTATTTTTTATCATCCAAATTATCCTAAAGAGATAAAGTATTGTTTTCAACAAACTCTCCCTTTAAATAGAAACATTATGTTTTGTTGAAAACAACACTTGCTCAACAATCTACCACTTTTTGATGATAAAAAAACCCATAAAATAACAAATAAAATTAACTCTATAAATTAATTATATATATTTTTGAATGTTTCAAAAATAAATACAATATTATTTTTAACATAATTTCTCCAACTAATTTCCCCAACAAGAAAAAAGGTAATAACATTTAAAATATATAATACGAAAAAAATGTTGTGTTTATCCAAATTTATCTTCCTTTTTGTGATATAAAAAGGAATCATAGAATATGGAATAGAACACATTTAATGTATCACAGAATGTAAGTAAATGCGATATCATTAACCGTTTGTCAATAAATAAATCTGAATTATGGGCATATCGAAACAATGAAAGAAAAACAAATAATAATAAATAACAGTAATCCAAATTTTCATTGAGTATGAAGAATTGGTATAATCATGATGAAAAAATGAATCATGGTTTGGTAAGGGGATAAGATAGGGTCTATCTCCTCTGAATTACGGACTTGATATCTGTCAACTGCTTCCTCAGCCTTTTCATCATTCCATCACCAAGCTTAATAACAAGATCCCTAGTCTCTTGAGTCATATGAATATATCCTATGAGGTTTAATCTGAAAAAAACTTATGAAGTGTTTCTTCCTTTTCCAGAAACAAGGATATATTTTATGTGAACTGAGTCAGCACATGTCTAATATTTGGTTTACTAGATGTCAACTGATCAAGAAAAAATTTCTGATTATCTAACAATACTTATAAAGGAGCACTGTTACATTAATGATCTTGCAATCTGTCAATCATAATGCTCATGGAAGCTATGATAGCTTGAAACCTTCTGATTAAATCAGGTGAAGTGCCTGACCAACTAGCAATTCTAGTCCCGACAGATGCAAATTGCGTCTCCATAAATTCATTAAATTATAACAGATCATATTTCTTTTCCATTTTTGGTTTTTCATCTTGTATACCTCTTTCAACATCTCTTGCTTAAAATTTTCAACTTCTTGGCCAGAAATTGTACTTCCATTAAGTCTTTGAAATTTCAACTGTTCTGTTTCTAAAGCTCTCCACAGAGTAAAATTTTCAGATTCCAAATGAGATAACTTTCTGTACAACTCTTGCATTTCCTTAGTTACTGAATCAGAGGAACCTTGTGCTTGATTCTCATTCTTAGTATCAATGTGATGCAGCAGTACTAAAGGTGGAAAATCTGCATCAGATTTTTATTTTTACTTCTCCTGAGCTGGTTGATCCACAACTTTTTCCTCAGAGTCTTTTCCATAATCTTCCACAGAAAAATCCTCATGAATCACTTCAGTTTGAACTTCAGAAACATTCTCATCTCGGACATCAGCAATTTTTTCTTCCATTGGATTTTTAAAAATAATTTCTTCTGGAGTTTCCTAAGGACGGGACACTTCCTCACTAAGTTCTGCCTCCTATTCTTATTGAAGTGAAACTTCATCATCAGCTACAACTTGAGGTTCATTTTCAGTGTGGACTTGTGGAGTCATTGGAATTTGGGCAGTATCCTCTTCCTGTGGATTCTCTAGAACTTTTTCTCTAACAAAACTGTAAGGGAGTAAATCTCTTTTTGTCTTTACAGGAGAAAAATGTTCCTCATTAACAATTCTTTTTCTTTGAGTCTGATGTCCCTCCTGACTTCTTTCTTCTTGAGTGTATTCAGTTTAAAATCTTATACTTCTTGCAGCAGTGCTTACTCATGATTCAACATGTATGTCTTTCAACTTAGCAGATGGAGTTTGAGCACTCTATGCTTCTTCCTTAGCTCCAACTGGAAAAAGTGTCCATTTTAATGTGCTCCAGAAATAACCAATTTTTCTCAGGGTTCCATCACCAAAAGTGTTACTGTGATGGCATATTACTCTGGCTTCCACTAGCCTTACCATATCATTTTTGAACATAAATTTTGAGATAAATCTACCAAATGGATAAAAAATCATCCAAGCTTCACTTTGACAGTAGTAATGAAGATACCGTATCATGTACCTAGGAAAGTTAATTTTTATAACACTCATTAAATGAAACATTATATACATATCTGGATACAATATTTTCTCCATCTTAGACATCCTCAGTACAATCCATGTTTGCACAAATTTTACTATAATTTTCTGATATGACTCTAGGTCTTTATGAACATCTTTTTTATAAGAGTATAACCAAAAAGAAAAGACATGATATCTTCAAACGTATGCACAGAATCTCCTATATTTTTCAAATCAAAATGAAAAGCTCCCTCATGAGGATAGTTCAGAATATGACCAATCTCCACAGAGGATATCGAGATATCTCGATCTTCTATCTTAGATACCATTGTATCCTCATCGTCTCCCAGAATAAATTGTACAGACTTAAATAAATATCGTAGTTATTCTTCATACAAAAACTTAGACTTCTCACCATTGAAGGTCTGCTCTAGATTTTGAAAAGTGAGAGCTTGTTTCAACATAAGATTCGTATGATATAGCCATTCTAGGTATATGACCTTTCCTTACTAAATTTTTCTCCCTATAGAGCAGTGTCTCTTGATGGTGTTGGTCTCTGCCTCATTGGTTCTCTTGGTTTTGTCCATTTCTACAAGAAATCCCTGAAAGTATGAAAAAGGATTAGGGTTTCGAAGGTTTATAGGTTCGAATGTAAAAAGATCGGTAAGGTTCCACGAGTGTAAAAATGTGTTTGGAAGAAATTAAACAATTTAGAATTTAAATGGTTTCCGATAGCCTTGATTCTAGTGTCATCAATAATTATTACTTGGGTTTTAAAAATGAATAAAATTGATTGCATGAAGAAAAAAAATATTCTATTTGAAAAACAAATAAATAATTCATGTTAAAATAGTATTAAGATAAAGAAACAACTTAATAATATAAAACAATATTTAAAATTAAATAAATGAATCTCCTCCTTAATAAAATAAAACCTTTCCATGGGAAGTGGTTTAGTAAAAATATCTACTAATTGAATTTCAGTACTTACAATTTACCAAATATATATCCTTTTTAAGAACATGATCTCTTAGAAAATGATATCTGATATCAATATTCTTAGTCCTAGAATGATTAATAGGATTTTTTGAAATATTAATTTCACTAGTATTATCACATAAAATAGGCTTATTATTAAAATTTAGTCCAAAGTCCATAAGAGTGTTTTTCATCCACAACACTTATTCACAACAACTTCTAGCAGAACCATAATCCGCCATACCTGTTGACAGGGCAACTGAATGTTGTCTCTTACTTGAAAATGACACTAAGGATTTCCTTAAAAAGTGACAAGTTCCTGAAGTGATTTTTATATATAATATACAACTTCCAAAGTCATCATCTGAATATGAAATTTAATAAAAATCAGACGTTTCGGGGTAAATAAGAGATTGAAAAATAGATCCCTTTAAATATATAAAAATTATTTTAACAGTAGTTAAATAGGATTCTTTAGGATTTGATTTAAATCTTGCACAAATACCTACTGAATACATTATATCTATCCTACTAGCAGTAAGATATAATAAACTACCAATCATACCTCTATATAACTTGATGTCAACTGATTTTCCAGTTTCATCCAAATCAAGTCTTAATTTAGTACATATAGGAGTTGTATATGTCTTGCTGTTTTCAATTCCAAATTTCTTCCGTAAATCAGTAATGTATTTTCTTTGATTTAAAACATTTAGAAAATCTTTTTGATAAATTTTATGTCCTAAAAAAACTTAATTATCTAGTCATACTCATTTCAAATACTTTTTGCATTAGATTTGAAAACTCACAACAAAGGGATTTATTAGTTGATCCAAAAATTACATCATCAACATAAATTTGAACCAATAAAATATTACAATTTACAGTTTTCTTAAAAAGTGTTAGATCTTCCATTCCAATAGTAAAATCATTTTTCAATAGAAAAGAGCATAATATTTCGTACCAAGCTCTAGGTTCCTGTTTAAGTCCATAAAAATATTTATTATGTTTAAGAACAGAATCTGGTTTTTGTGAATTTTCAAAACAAAGATGTTTCT
The DNA here is from genome assembly GCA_963277665.1 of Viscum album. NCBI lineage: Eukaryota > Viridiplantae > Streptophyta > Magnoliopsida > Santalales > Viscaceae > Viscum > Viscum album. Next base: position 476,370,014 of record OY728130.1, on the reverse strand, counting down.
CAGTATAAACTTCCTCCACTAAATTACAATTTAAAAAGGCAGACATAACATCCATCTAAAATAATTTAAAGTTCATATGAGATGCAAAAGCTAAAAGGATTCTAATGGCTCTTAATCTAGCTACAGGTGCAAAGGTCTCATCATAATCTATACCTTTGTCCTGATTATATCCTTTAGCTATAAGTCTAGATTTAGTTCTAGTTATTATTCCTTGATCACCTTGTTTATTTCTAAAGTCCCATTTGGTTTCTATCACTAGATAATTTTGTGGTCTTTCAACTAATTCCCAGACTTCATTTATTTTGAACTGGTTTAATTCTTCTTGCATTTATATTATCCAGCTTTCATCATCTAAAGCTTATTTTATAGACATGGGTTCTATTTGGGATAGAAAGGAAGACAATTCTATAAGATTTAAAATATTTCTTCTAGTTTTTATTCCTGTGTCTAAGTCACCTATTATAGTTTCTAAAGGGTGATTCATTAGGGTCCTAGTCTGTCTAGGAACTACACTTATAGGTTTCTCAGTATCATATTCTTCTGAATTGGACTGAATTTAATTTATAACTTTTTCAAAATCATTTTTCAAGATCTCAATTCTCATGTTATCAGATTTTGGATCAAACATACCAAGATTGTATTTGGTGTTTAAGGTGTACACCTTGCATCCAACAACTTTAAAGAAATTTACTTTAGGTTTTCTTTTATTCCAATGTTCATAGGTTGTCTTTTTCATAATTGGTCTAATAAAAACTATATTCATTATATAGCAGGTTGTGCTTACAGTTTCTTCCCAAAAATAGGTAGGAATACTGTATTCATTTAGAATAGTCCTAGACATTTCATGAATAGTCATATTTCTTCTTTCAACAACTCCATTTTGTTGAGGTGTTCTTAGAGCAGAGAAGGTGTGTTAAATACCCATATTTGAGAAAAAGGAAATAAATTCCAGATTCTCAAATTCTCCACCATGATCACTTCTTAATGAAATTATTCTAAAACCATTTTCATTTTGAACAGCTTTACAAAAACTTTCAAATAAAGTAAAAAAATCATTTTTAAATATTAAAAAGAAAATCCATGTAAACCTAGAATAGTCATCAACTAAAACATATACATATAATTTACCAGCCATGCTTGCTACTCTTGAACGTCCAAACAAATCCATATGGGTAAGTTCTAGAGGATTATATGTAGCATTTTTGTTAACAGATTAGAAGGATGATTTGTGTTGCTTGCCAAGTTGACATGCATCATAGAATCTGTCACTTTCAAATCTGAGACTAGGAATATCAGAAATTAAATGTTTCTTAGATAATTTATGTAAAACATATACATTATAATGACCAAGTCTTCTATTCAATATCTAGGATTCATTTATTTTAGCAGTTAGTCAGTTTACTTGTTGTTTACAAAAGGAATTTAAATCCAGGGTATACACATTGTCTGTTCTTGGTGCTCTAAATTTAAGCAGTTTATTTTTGAAAACAGAACATCAATTGTTAGAAAAATCAACAGAATAAACATCATCACATACTTGAGATATACTTATCAAATTGTGTTTCAATCCATGTACATAATGTACTTTGTTGATTGAGACAGCTTCTGGATCTCCAACTTTCCAATACCAATGATTTTTACTTTGGCATTGTCACCAAAAGTGACAAGTCCACGATATTTTTGAGTGAGTGTAGAGAAATTTGATGAGTTTCCACTCATAATCCTTGATCAGCCACTATCCATATACCATATGTCCTTTTTTTCTTTTGTGACCTACTCCCTGCAATGGTATTTACACAATTTTCTTTGGTACCCATATTCTGTTGGGTCAAGGGATTTTAGCCACCAAAGATCTGGGTATCCAGACTTTTTTATATATTCTAATTACAGAAGAGTGAAATAAATTATATGTTACAAAATCTTTCTTAATACCACTTATTTGGGGTTTTCTTAAGAAAAAGTTTCTAGAAATATGTCTCCTTGTTCCACAGTAATTAAAATTTAATCTTTTTGTTCTTGGAATAAAATAATTCTTGTACAGCTTAGGTTTTTAACCTTTACTACCAATTCCAAATATTTCATTTTTAATGACATTTTTTCCAAGAATTTCATTTAAAGTATTTTTTTAGTAAAAAATAGGGCTGCATTTTTATAAGTTTCCACTTCAGTTTTCAGTGTTTTTATCTTTTATTCATAATCTGTAATGTTAGTGTTAATTGAGTTAAAATTTTCAGTTAACTCTTTTTGTTAATTCGGTATTGTATCTCTTTCATCAGAAATATCCTTATGACTATTCTTTAAAGACTTATTCTTCTTAAATAAATAATCATATTGTTCTTCAAGTATATTGTAGTAGGCTGCATGTTTTTCATTAGAGAAACTAGATTCAAAACAAGACTCAGAAGAGTAGTAAGATTGTACCTGATCTGTTTCTTCCATAAAACACCTGTTAGCTTTCATATTTGATTCTTCCTTTTCTGAGTCTAATTCAGAAGTGCTACTAGTGTATTCAGATATACTCCATGTTGTTTTCATTTATTTCTTGTCCTTATGCTCATAATCATTTCTTTCGAAGAGTTTCTTTTTCTTATCTCCTTTTAGATGAGGACAGTCAGGTCTGATGGGTCCCATTTTCTTTCACTCATAAGATCTGAATTCCTTGTCATCCTTTTTGATGGATTTTATAATTCCTGTCTTCTTTCTAAAGAATTTAGTGAATTTTCTGGATAGCTGAGCCAGTTCCACATCAGAATTTGATAAATCAGAACTTTCTTATTTCACTTTTACACATTACTTTATCTTTCTGTTTTTGCACTGGGATGATACTTTTAAGGGAGTTTCATCTCTCGTGATAAACACTTTATGCCCATTTGCTTCATCTTTCATCTCATCTTTATACCCCATTAATGTTCCAATCAGTTCTCTCATGGTTAATTCTTTGACAGGTGCCGACTGTCTGAATGAAGCATAGCTTCCATTCCATCTTATAGGCAGTACTCTCAGTATATTTAAAGCTTGATCTACTTGGTTAATGGAATCTCCCAAGGTGGTTATGTTATCGAAAATATCTTTCAATCTTCTATTCATTTGAGTAATACATTCACCTTCAACCATTCTGAATGTATCAACTTTAAGCTTAACAGCAGCATATCTCATTTCCCTGATATTTTTAGTTCCTTCATAAGAAACAGTAATAGTTTTCCACATTTCATATGTTTTCGGGCATTGAGATACTCTGTTAAATTCAACAGGTCCTAGACCAAATATAATTGCATTCATTTCCATAGAGTTCATATCATATTCTGCTTCAGTAGCTACATTCCATGTTTCAAGTTTTTTTGGTATTTCATATGGAGTCAAAATCTTAGAATATAATCTGTATCCAAGGTTTTCCATATATATAATCATTCACGACTTCCAGCATCCATTGTTTTCTCTATTAAAGTATGGTGATATGACCATAGACATTCTCTCTCTTGTATCATTTATCTTACTCTTTGTATAATCACATTCATATTTTTAGGGCTTTATCATAAAGGTCAACCTCTGATACCAATTATTGGATCAGAATATACTAAATATACACAAGAGGGGGGGGGGTGAATTGTGACTTTTCAGAAATCCTCGCGAGATTGTGTTCTGCCCTTTAACATTAATCAGATGAATTAATGAAGTTGAAATTTAAATGGTAGAGACACAAGATATATAGTGGTTAGGGGAACAAAAGGCCCCTAGTACACTCCACCAACACTATACTCCACGAGCTTGGTGATTTTCACTATCTGGTCCTCATTTCCACAGACTGTTTCACAACTGAGTACAGGAAGATGACACCTTTACAAAATAAGGAAAAATAAAGTCTTCTGGTTCACTCGCAGAACCTACACAACATAGTATGAGAAGCCGGTAACTCGAGAATAGAAAATAAAGGTATCTATATTTTTGAAAATAATTTCTTGTTGTTCTTCACAATTACTACAGAATCCAATAGACAATAAATGGATCATCTTCTTCAGAAATAGTGATCTTCAAATAAGAGTCATTCTGAGTAGATCCTGTTTCAGTAGATATTGAAATATAACTCACAACTTCAGTAGTAGTAGATTCAAAAAATGATCTTCGATGTAGAATGAGTAAATCCTCTATCACGATTCTTCATCTTCAATAAACAGAGCTTTGTCGTTCTTTTGAATCAGTAGATATGTTTGTTTTTTGATAGTCTCTTTTTTTCTTCCTTTTTTATAAACAATTATCGAATATATCCATTTTAAAAAAATATCACATCTATATAATAAATTCGATCACTTATCCTATAAATTTTAGATCCACAAAATTCGCCTTCTGAATTGTGATATTCAAATATTTGAATTCAAAAGTTAATCCTAACTTCCCTTTAAATTTTCCATGAAAAACTCATTTTAATTCAATCCTTAAACAGATATGAACTCGTCAAAGACACGTTTTAAAATCAGCTTTAAATCCAGCTTGAAATCATCCTAATAAACAGCTTTCTAACCGTTGCATAATAATATCGAATTTCATATCTCTGACACTAAACTTATGTTTGAGTTGTACAGTATGAATCCTCTGAACGTAACGTATATAATAAACTTAAGTTAGATGACGTAACATTCAAACGTAAGTTTTTCAATGTATGGTTGATCACAAACACAGGGTTCACAATGTATGGTTGATCACAAATGTACGTTTGGAAATGTATGGTTGATCACAAATGTAGGGTTGGCCATCAATACTTTTTCTCTTCAAATTTCAAATGAATGATGGAAGATCCATACTTTTATAAGATTTCAAATAAAAGGAATTTGATCCATACTTTTCTAAGAACCTATGGTTGTTTACAAAATTATGGATGATGAACCATATTTTTTAGAAACAAACATAACATTTAAAACTTACGTACGGTTCTTCTTCCACACTTTTTCAATAACCCAATCTTAGGGTTCCTTCCTAACATAGGCTTCCTCTTCCATACTTTTTCAATAACACATAAAGTATACACTGTTTTTCATCCTTATGCTATGTTTCTCCACATAGGTTATGAACAGGGCTTCCAGAACACAGTTAACCAGATCCCGAATATGTAGAGCATGAATAGTGTTTCCAGAACACTCTTATGCGAATACATTAGTAATTAAACCTTGTTGTTCAAGAACATAAATATTTCATCCAGAAATAAAAATATAATTAATAATAAATTCCTGCAATACTCTTAACAAATAAAATCATTAGAAAATAATTAAGGGTATTTGTGATCATCAAAATTATCATAAGGAGATAATGTATTGTTTTCAACAAACTCTCCCTTTAAATAAAAACATTATGTATGGTTGAAAACAACACTTGCTCAACATATTTGAAAAAACTCATGTACTAGCACTCACTGATATTGGGATTGTTTATGCAGTGTAATGTGATGCATCATTCATTGGTTAGGGAGTGGTGCTAAAACAAAGAGATCAGGTAGTTTCCAATTGATCTCATCAACTACGACCCCATGAGATGAACTAACCTACACATGACTCAAATATCGTAGTGGTGGTTCACGCTCCAATGTTTTGTACACACTATCTCTTTGGTGAATGTTTTAATTTTTATATATAAAATAACATAACTCACTATAAGTTCACTCAATGTGTCCTTAACTCGAGTGTGAGGTGTAATGTTGAGATACATATTTTACATCACATTTTTGGAATGTCTTACATATATCCCTAGGGTCTCTGCTAATATTGAGCACGGTGTACTGTCCTCAAACTGAAGGATAGTCTGAGAGAACTATATTCATATCAGAGGATATGATTCAAGATTTCATGATAGAATTTGATGGAGTTTGGAATGATCACCTAGCCTAGAATGTGTTCACTATAAATAATAATTAATAGGCTTTGATTCAGATTGCATTTATGTGGATCTCTACGAGAGACCGTGTCGATCATCACTTGTTGCCTTGAGGCAGGTGAGGTAATAGTTTTGGGCCTGGTTTAGTTCATGAGGCCTCAAATAGAGTGCATCTGATTGTGAGGAGGTTGGTCACCACTCAGAGTATATATATATCTTATACCAACTATATGAGTAGACATTTTATGTTCTTTGTGGGTGATATTTTTATCTGGATAGTAGCTCCTCGGTTAGGGAACCAAAGTTTTCGAAAGCCAAGAAAGATAGCACCATGTTTTTTGGACCTTTTAAGATCAACTAATGGATAACGAAGTAGATTATCATCTACACAACCATTCTATCTATCAAAGTATGCATGATGTGTTCCACATGTCTCAGATTTGGAGTTAAATATATAATCCTTCATATGTAATTAATTTCAAGGATTTTGAGATGAAGATCAACAAATCTTATATGGAGCCTCTAGTACAGATCATATATTTAAGTGATACGGCATTAAAAGGAAATATGGTACCACTAGTTGGGATTCGGTGGAAACACAATTGAATCCATGAAGAAACGTGACAATGTGAGTGTGATGTTTGAGATCAGTGGACTAAGTTGTTCAAAAAATACCACTATAGATACTACTTAAGGATGATATGTCGATAGAGGGGGAGAATTGTAATATCTTGAATTTTACAAAGATAATAAAAACATCTTGTTGATAAATTATAAGTGTCTTTTGGGGGAAAATTGGTTTATCATAGAAAATAACTTAAGAGATTTGATAAATATTTTTTTAAGAGAAAAATCATAGTTAACACTTTGGATTATTCAGTAGTATCTTTTAAGAGTCAGAAACTACGGGTTTTCATGATTCTGAGTCCTGTAAATTCACGGTGAATACCGAATAAAAGTAATTAAATATATATCGTATGCATGGACAACTTATTCATAATAATTAAATAACACCAAAATGGTGAATCATTTGATAAATCCAACACAAAATTTTGGTATGATAAATTGTTTTTCCACTGGGAAGGGTATAATATTTGTAATCATAAGACATTTGGAAGGCTCATTCTGGAGAATAAATTTTTTAATAATTTTTATTATATTATTTTCTAAAATTAATTTTATATATCTCAAACAGTGCATCATATGAAAAATATGAGACCACTATTAGGTCTGGAATGAGGGGTTACCACATTCATAATATCAATTTTATGTGAATCAAGTGTTTCAAAATATCACACGCGATAAAACCTATTTATATTTAATTGATTATTTAATACATTCTTAATTATTAAATAATTAATATCTCTCAAACATTGCATTTTATGAGAAATGTGTGACCACTGTTACGTATGGAATAAGTGTTTTACCCTCAATAGGGTTTATGATTTATTCCTTTCAAATGTTTGACAAAATCGCACATGATAAAAAACTTTTTATTATTAATTAATTATTTAATACAATTTTAATTAATATATCTCAAATGGTACGTTGTATGATAATTCTAAGAAAACTGTTCGGTTTGGAATGGTGTGTTTACTCTAGGTGGGATATAACATTTATGTGCAACGCACGTTTGGTATCTTTTAATTTTTTGGGGTAAATAATTAAATTTATTAATTTAATATTAAAAATTAAAATAAACCATCTTATTCTAATAACTCAAATGCAATTATCATGCATGTGGATTTTCAATGATTCAATTGAGTGCGTATTTGACCGATTAAAAATGGGAAACAAATTGAATATGATAAATAAATTACTCCTTACTGATTGTTTTAGTGTTCAATAGATTAAAATGAGTGATTTAATTTTCTATTTTTAAAAATCATAAATTCATTTTGGATGGCTATAAATATCCAACAAATCCTGATTTTAATTATACCAATTAGTCTCGGACATTAATTCCTCGATCATTGAAGTAGTAGAGCTTCATTCTCTTTCAATAATAGTGTGCATCGAGGGAACTTCTGCTAGGAGCACAACACTATAGGTTCAACCAATTATTTTTTATTTTATTTTATTTTAAACCCCCCCCCCCCCTTCGATAACTTCCCAATTAGTGATCGTATTAATGAACTTTCAGTTATGTTGGATTTGTATCAATGAGAAACAACTAAATTATAATATTTTAATGTCGCAAGTTATTCTCAATCTATATATTCAGATTTTTAATTGAAAATTTAATAAAGAATTATCAAAATATATTTTTTTTAAAATTGTCAAATGATGTTTAATGCGAATTTATCTGGAATAATTTTTTAGAATTATCAATGGGTTAATTTTCCAAAAAATCAAATGTTAATTATTTTTGATTTTCCAGAAATAATTATTAAATAAATTATATGTGGATAATTGTGACAAATTAATCAAATGGTTAATTTCATGGAATTATCAAAAGATAATTTCATGAAATTATCAAAGATAATATCACGAAATTATCGAGTGATAATTTATTAAAATTTCCAAATAGATATTTCTTGAAATGATAAATGGACAATTACTTGATTAATATAATGTAATTATCAATAATTTTAAAAGATTAATTGCATAAAAATTATCAAAGGATAATTGTTGAGATTAATTAATCGATAGTCGCCAGATTATCAGAGGAAAATTTCTAATATGATAATTATCAGTGGATTATTAATTATTTGAGATAATTATGAAATGTAATTTTCAAAGGATAAATTGTAATAAAATGAACACAATATAATTATAAATGTTTTTTTTGAAAAATTATCTAAAATAATTAAAATATAATAATATATATTTAAATGATCAAAAGATAATAATAAAGGATATTTTATTAGAAAATATTGGAAAAACATTATTTGGGAAAACATAGGATAAAAGTATCAAATGTAATTATAAAAGGATAATTTGTAAGAAATTATGAAAATATAATTATAAAAGGATAATTGGAGATCAAAATATAATAATAAGAGGGTAATTTAATACAAATTATCAAAATATAATTATAAGAGGATAATTTCTGAGAAATTATGAAAAGGTTATTATAAAATAATTATTTGAAATTTATCGTGAAGGGATAATGTATCATCACATGTGATTTGTTTTGAAATAAAATTATCGATATTGGTTCTAGGAACCCATAACATACTTCAAGTATTGATGTGTGAACGAATATGATGATTAGGCCATGAAGAGGTGTATTGAACCACATGGGGTGGTTTATCCTTACTAACGATGATGATTACTTTGATGTAGTATGTTACATAACCTTTTGTGCTCATGTACATATGATTTACATTAATATAATTATGCATAGATGTGTATTGATGAACCTACTAGATTAAGATTTCATGTGTGTGTGTGTCCCTAAAATCCCTATGTTACACATGATACCATGAGAACATGTAGTTTTTTATTCTTTTTTTTGTTTGAACACATGTATTGTATATGATAATTTAATTATTATGATATGTTATTACTTAACATGTATAATTTCATGATATGTATTCCATATGGTATTGTTCTTAGAGATCAAGATAGGTTGACCATAGAAATTTGTTATCCCCTGAAGGGGGATGCACATGACTTTTGACAGTAAAGGTGGGGGACCAATGAATGGGGTAGGCATACGACGATTCCTTGGGGTTGTTGTGTAATGCATTCAATGACTAACAGATGATGAATAACTCTCAATCCATAGTATGCACTCAATGAGGTGGGGATAATAACTAGCACTCGGTCCCTAGTATGTTACCTAACAAAAAAGGGATACTAACAAGCTCTCATCCCCTTGTGTATGGTTAGATGACTAAGGGAAGCTGATTAGCTCTCCTTCCCTTGAATATATAGAGAACATATCTTCTTGGTTGGAATTGTTGTCACGTTTCATGATCAGATAATGTAGATTAGCATGATTCATTATCCTTGTTGACAATCATTGATTAATATATCATTTTGATTATCCATTGGGCACAAAGCCAATTTAGGTACAATTTAGGGTATGTTCTAACCTTGTTAGTGGATGATCGCTCAGATTTGGATTGTGTGTCATTTTTGTTATGTATTATTGTGGAATACACATGAATATTTGAACATATCAGGTTAAGGAAGCATTGATGGTGTCATACTCAGTCTTGTACTCACAATCGACATGGGAATTTTTTTAAAACCTGAAGATTTCATAGTAAGTTATTTTCTTTAAAGTAATTCAATAGCTTGTGCTACACGTAACATAGTGTTCAAGTGCACCATGACTAACCAAAAAAGCTGTTCAAAAAAAGGTTATGAATAGTATTTAGTGAATATTTAAGTTTATACAATCCATATAATATTAAAATCCATATTTTCTATTTATTTGACATAATATTAGAACACATTCAATTTTTCAGATAAAAGAAGTATTTTTCAAAAAATAAAATTTTACAACCTTTTAATGGAGAATCCTTTTTAAATAAAATATTTTACATTTTTATATATTAAATTTGACAAAATAAACTTCTTCTTTAGAGTCAGGATATATAAATTTATTTTGGATAAAATTTGAGCGCTTTTCTGATAACTTTCATATTTTGACGAATAGTAAAAAATAGTAAATTTTAATTGAAAACAAATTTTATAATCAAAATACTTTATAGTGTTAAATTATAAATTTGAACGGTTTTGAAGTATAATTAGATTATATTTTTATCATTTAATCCAATTTTGTTCAGTGAAAGTAATTTTTAATTTAAATTAGACATAAACACATATCAATCTTTTGATTGTTTTTACTTCTCAAAAACCTTCTTTTTGGATTTGACAACAGGAATATTTTTTTAAATTAATTATTAAATCTTCTATGTTTTGAATTTGGTAAAATAGAAAAAAAATTTGAATTTGGAATATCAAAATTATCTTTTGGTTAATTTTTTGTATTTTTCTAAAAACATTCAATTTTTGATGAATTGTGAAAAACACTACATTATTATTTATAGCCGAAAGTTTATTTAAATATTTTTTTAATTTAAGTTTATTTTGAAGTGAAAATAGATACATAATACCTATATTAGTCAAATTTATTTCATTAAAGTCATTTTATAATAATATTATATATATAAAATTTTATTGAACTTTTTACTATCTTTTACCCACCTTCTAGGCACATTTACAAATTTTCATAAAACATAATTTTACCACTTCTATTAATTTAATTTAAAAAATCCAAGAGACACGGTTGATATCATTATGTAATAATTGGTTCAATAGGATGAAAATAATTTTTGGTGAGTAGTAACTTTTGAATTTTATTACCACAGTTAAAATTAAATAGGGCAATTAAAGGTAAAAATGATATTATAGTTACCCTACCACATGTCTTTATTCTATTGGATAATTTTATTTCGACCAAAATATAACATAGTACAAACATATGATCCTTTTTGATAAATTTTGATTGGATTAGGACATTTATAATTTTTTATTTCAAGAAGAGATAAAAGTTCCAAATTCAATGTTTAATAACTAAAAAAATTTAATATACGGTTACACAAAAGATAAATTGGACTATAAATATTCATTTGAAAGATAAGAATATTTAATACATAATTGTATGTTATTAATAATTTTTAAACATTAAATAATTAAATTTATTTATTACACAATGATGATGCATTAATTACTCTTATTAATGAAAGTCTAAACTAATTGATGTTAAAAAAATTAAAATAAGTGTAAATGTAAACTTTTGATGCATTAAACTAATTTTATAGGTTAATATTAAATGTTTGGGTTTATTTAATGTATTTTTATCAAAGTAAAAAATGTTTTCTTGGCTTTCAAAAAAATCAAATACTAAATAGTGCCAAAATTGACATAAAAGAGTTTTTAAAACAAATACTATATTATTAAATGAATTAATATTCCTAAAAATATAAGGTTCAGAAAAAGTACTTATATATTGATATATATGTCATTAATTAACCACTTTAGGTTCTCTTGGAATTTTATCGTAATATTATTAACCATTTAATAGAAAAATACAAGAAGACATGGTAAAAGTAAAACCATTTAACTATGAATTAAATCTAAAAGAAAGGGTTAATATGGAGAAATAAACATGTATAAAACCTATTGGTTGAGAAAATTTAAATTCATTCCCACCTTATCATCTAAATAAATCCATTTTGATAAATTAGAAAAGGAAAATGACTTTATAATAAAATAATATTTCAAGCTTTTCCTAAATTGACCCTCACATTTCTTATAAATGGGTACTTCCCCTTTTTTTTCAAATTCACACATACAAAGCCATTTTTCTTGGAAAAAACCTGATCAAATATCCTCCCAACTACCCTCACTTAAAACTAGAGGCCTTACTTTGATTATAATGAAAACCTAAGGATCCCTTTTGATCAAATCAAAAGGAAGTACCCGAAGAAGAAGAAATAATTTCACCACCTCATTCAATGTTATTTTCTTCATCCACTTCCTCTTTCTTTATTGTTTCCATACAAAAATAATAAAAACAGTACCTTATACATACTATTATTTTATTATAAATATGGTACATCCATATTCAATATACTATCCATCCTATGAATGACAAAGTCACCATACATGCGTACGTTCGACTTACCGTCTCCACGTCTTGGTTTAGTTTGTTATTCAACACTTAATTATTTAGATGGGTATAAGAATGAGTATAATTGATTTAAATAATAAATATAACTTGTTAATGAATATTTATATATGATATACCATCCAATTACATACAATTCAAGTATCAATAGAATGATATTTTCACTCATGTGTATGTACGGATTACCGTCTCCCCGAACACGATGAGATTCATTTCCCATCGTAACCATTCAAGAATAATTTTAATTTTAAGATTTAAAATAATTTTAAAGTAATTTATAAAATTTTGGATATGAATCATATACATACTTTCCATAAATAACATGACTTATGTAATAAAACATATAAAGGAAAACAGATCGGTTAACAACTGAAACTATGATACTACTGAAATATTATTAACAAAAAAAAACATAGAAGATCATATACGATATAATATTTATGTATTTGGTTCTTGTATAATTTAATAACAATGATTAAAATATTATACAAGAGTTTAACTTACCCTCGACTAAGTAAAAGTACACGTTACATGGTTTTCATATCTCTTCTTATTCCTGTGAGATTCATGCTATATTGCCACTATTTCCTTTTGTGTGGTGTAGGTACTTCCCATGATTGTATTCTTTGTGTAATATAATTTAATTTATTGGTATTCACATCTTAATTGAATGATCCTTCTTTCATGGGGTGTATGTTTTGTATGTTACCAAATTGGTAAGGTAATTTTTTATTTCGATTTCCACTCATTGGGTTTTACATAATCTTCATTTATAATTTTACTCCAAGATTATGTTTGAAATCACTATTTATTTATTTATGTAGTAACTTACACTCCACTTTGTGTGTATATAATTTTTATAAACATAATAAATCCATTGATAAATTCTCAAGTCATCAATATGAACATGATAAGAGTAATCTTAAATCAATTTCCATTCATTGAGTTAAACATCCAATTCATTGGTGTTTTTTACATGAATATGTGTGAATGTACTTGGATTGATTTACACTGAATATACAATCATATTGAGTGTATTTATATTTTTAACACATAATTATGTCATTGATTTATTTTTAACCTAAGGATACGGTCTTTATAATGGATTTTATCTCAGTTTACATTCCACTGAGACTTCTTTGTTGTTATGCGCCAATTCACTTTTATACAGTGTACATACTGTACTTTGAAATAGTATATCAGGAATCCATTTTTTCTCATGATATGATAATATTTTTATTAACTAAATTATCTATATTTTAGCATCTCTCATTTGGTTATAAACTCTAAATAAAATATCATTTTAATTGTTTTAAGGATTTATTCTACTAAATTTTTCACATTCATGTCCAAGTTTTAAAAATAGTGTTAAGGATTTATTTATATGGACATGAATGTTTTAAAATTAAACTTACTTTTAAAATTTTCAATTGTGCATGGGAATCTTTGATTCAAAAATATATTCTTAACAGCTTCTTGATAAATAGTGATACTTTTAAATATTTTCTATAAAAAGCGGATATTTCTCTCAAATAGTTTTACTAATTTGTTTTCATCTATGTCAATATCTTTCATTATTCTTGATTAAGGTTTATTTATTATAATAAAATATTCCATATTGTATTGAATTATTTATTTTTGACTGTGGATGTGCTATTTTTATACCATTCATGGTTTATGGTTAAAATATTGACATTTCATATGCTAGTTTTAATACAAATGTTTAGATTTTGTTTCAACATTTTCCTATGAGGAATGCATTGGACTTAGTGAGTGATGGGTGGAGGCCGCTATAGCTATTATATGCATAGATATGTCTCATGAGACAAACTAGTGTCTTGGATAAAGGCCTTAACAAAATATTATTTGTAGTCTTGGCATGAGGTCTTGACTATATGGATATGATGTCTGTCATTATGTATTACATCATTATTAAATTAGCTATTGATATTACATGTGATTATTAGACTAGTAGAATATAAATGTTAATAATTAAATAGAATTATTTGATTTATATTTTCCATATTATACTGTAGTTTATGTTTAAAAGGCTTGTGTTTTAGTCTTATACATTGCCTAAAATGTTTATGTCTATTTATGAAAGTTTCCACTATATTGTTATCCTTACTAGGCATCTAAGCTCACCCATTTCTTAAGTTTTATTTTTCCTAGGATGTGTAGAAGTGTATTATAATTGACCTGTATGGATAGGCTAAGGGATATGTGTGTGTTCAAATTGGACACAATTATGTTGTTTTTTATTTCATGATGTATTGTTAAACATATATTTGTATCTAGTGCATCCAAGGCTACTAAACTAATCGGTCATTCAAGACATGATATATTGTGATCATGAAAATGTTATGTAATAATTCAAAAACTCTGGGTAACTAGGGTCAAGGTGTTACAATTGGAATAATAGTAATTTTAGTACAAACCTTGGAAAATAGATTTAGAAAAACTCTGATTAGAGAACATTTCCCAAAGATAGACTTTGAATATTAGTATATAAGATCTTTGTTGAATTTTATTAATGTATAGATTTCATGAATTTTCCAACCAATACATATATATCTGGATATGAGCTGGTAGAGATGGCTCTGGCATAGATGTATCTTGGATTAAAACCTGAAAACACCACTTTTAATTAGACTTGAATGAGAACAAGTTCACGAAAACCGGCCTTTTTGCACTCTTGGTTACGACACTCCTGTGAGATATGCTTAGGATAATTCACATTTTCATTACAAAAATATTTGAAGTATTTTAATATAAGATGAGAATAAATAACCTTTGTTAACCCTAAGGTGTTTTAGATTGAAAATAAGGTTTCATGATGTTCTCTAAATGATTTTATGACTATTTTTACTCACACTATTCTTTCTAGTTTTAATCAATAGCTGGATTCCAATCAAGTCATAGAAATATTGAACATGATTTACAAGGTGGGAAAAATGGTTGAAATGAGAAACTAAATGTAATGTTGATATGCATAAAGGATATTGAGTTCATTCTAAAGAAAGCAAAAATATGATCAATAACATATACATTAACTAACTACCAAACTCAACAGAGAAGTGAAAGGAGAAGAATGATAAGAGCTCCAACAGTGGAGACTGTGGAGAAAATAATGCTCAATTTCTATCATGTAGGAAATGTGGAAGGATACACCTAGTAAAGTGTCTCAACAGAACAAAGAAATTTTTTTTGTGTGGGAAAGAAGGACATAAATTAATGAAATTTTGAGGAAAAATGAATAGTAATATGGAAGAAAATAAAAATGATCCAAAGAATCCATTTACAGTCATTTTTAGTAAAAGCAGGGGACCTGGGAATTACCCGAGTCAATGCCTTATTCTACAGGATAACCACTAGCTCAAGCAATAAGCCATGTGTAAACAAATTTATAGAAAAATGTGTAAAAGTGATAATTCTATTTGTTGATGGGATTACATTAGAAAGATTTTATCTTTTATATATAACCCTTCAGTTTGTTATGTGAAAAAGATATTTGAGGAAGAATTATCTTTACTTTTAGGATATAGTTATAAATAACCATTTTTGTTTATATGATCCTTGAATTTGAGAAAATTATAGGTTATTAATTTTTAGGATGAAAATATGAGGTACGAGATAAAATTTGTGGTTAAATTATGTTATGGTTATTTAGAGAAATTTATCTCATTTTGGGAATGTTATAAAATATATTTTTTTGAATAAGGACAACATTCAGACCGTTTGACAACCCATCACATCTGAAAAATCTATGGAAATCGAACCCACAACCAATGTGAGAATGGGATTTATCGCCTTCCACTAGAATACGTGAAGCCCCTAGTTAGTGTGAATAATTCGTTTTAGTTAACTGATTATATTGATCAGTAATATTTTGATTTGGGATCATATGTTTTATCAAATGGGTATCCTTAGAATAGGAAAACAATGTGGTGATTAAATAATAAATTTTATTTTGGAAGACGTTCGCTCTGTTGGGAACAGTATATGCCTAAGGAAAATAGAATTTTACGGGATTTAATTTGAGGACTAATAGTCGATTTTTATTTTGGAAGATTCTAGGTTTTTTATAGATATTCTAGTTATTAATGTAAATGATTAACCTATCCTAGATAATATGTGATTTGGTCAATTACACTTTAGTATGAGACTTTAAGAGTAGTTCGTGTTATTTAGAGATAAATGTTATGATTTACTATAAAAGACTATGTGATTAAATTATTTTGAGTTTTGGGTTTCAATCTTAGTTTGGATTATTTTGAATGATTGTAATGGAAATTGTTTATTGAATGGTCTTTTTTGATCTTTCTCTATTGTTTGTTTAATATTGGAAATTAAAATTAGTATTTATTTCTCTAATGGATTATCCATATTGGGGATCATATGTTCTTTTAATAACCATTTTTGGTTTTGGTTAATCTTAAAGACAAATGAAATATATAGTTCATCCTTTTTGGATTATGTGATTCTCTAGATATTGATTCTAGTGCTTCAGGTGTGACCAAGTCATCATGAATACTCATCCTTTGGAGAAAAGATGAGTTAGTGGTAGAAATTTATTAAAGGATTAAACTCTACATGAAAAGAAAGTATATCTCTTTATGTTATTATTCAATCACATAAATAAATTCCTCATCTTTATGAAATGGAACTTAAAACAAAAAATAGTGTCCGTTTACTTTTCCTACTGGGAAACTAATGACAATTAAACACATCCCAATTTTGTGGTTTTTCATATTGTTAACTTTATCATGATAATGTTTTATATCACTCACCATCATAACATTAAAATTATTTTATCTTCCATATCCATTTTTTCCAATATGGAATACTAGTATGGGTTATCTGTGGTAACCTTTGTACTTCTCTTCCTTTATTTTAATTTGATAGTTTTATTGACTCTTTTGCTGATGATGGACTTTCAATGAAGTTCCCAAGACCAATTTTAGAACTACCAGGAAGAAATTTCCAAAATGTGGGATGTATTTTACACCCCAAGATTTCATATTTTGTTATTTTCTTTTAAAGTGATTCAATAGTTTTCATTACACGCTACACCGAGTTCGAGCGCACCACGTCTTTCCAAAAAATCCATTTAAAAAAGTGGTTATGAATATTATTAAATGAATTTTTAATTTTATATACTCCATATAATTTTAACATTTATATTATGGGTTTCTTAGACATAATATAAGAACAAATTCACGTTTTCAGATAAAATAAGTATTTTTTTGAAAAATGCTATTTTACGGCCTTTTAATAGAGAACCCTTTTTAAGTCCAATATTTGGCACTTTTATTTATTAAATTTGGTAAAATAAAATTCTTATTTATAATAGAGACATAAAAATTTATTTTGGATAAATATATGGTTCTTTCCTATTAACTTTCATATTTTGATAAATAGTGAAAAGTACTAAATTTTAATTGAAAACAATTTTTTTAATAAAAACAATTTATAGTGGTAAATTATAAATTTCAATGATTTTTAAGTATAATTAGATTATATTTTTATCATTTAATATAATTTTGGTCATTATATGTAATTTGAAATCTAAATTGGACATAAACACATATCAATCTTTTGATCGTTTTTACTTCTCAAAAACCTGCTTTCTGGTTTCGACAACATGAATATTTTTTTATATTAATTAATACAACTTCAATGTTTTTAATTTTGAAAAATATACATCATTTTTTATTTTAGAATATCAAAATTATATTTGGATGAATTTTTTGTATTTTTCTAAAAACATTCAATTTTTTATGAATAGTGAAAAACAATACGTTATTGTTTAAAGAGGACTTTTTAATTAAATAATTATTTTTAATTTAAATTTATTTTAAAGTAAAAATATATACATAATACCTATATTGGTCCAATTTAATTTATTTAAGACATTTTATAATAATATTAGATATATAAAACATTATTGAACTTGTTACCGTCATTTACCCACATTCAAGGCACATTTGCTAATTTTCATAAATCATAATTTTACCACTTAAGGGAATTAAATTTCAAAAATACAAGAGGCCGGGTTGAAATTAGTAAGTAAAATTTGGTTCAATAGGATGAAAATATTTTTTGGTGAATTGTATGTTTTGAATTTTATTTACCACGGTTAAAAGTAAATAGGGTAATTAAAGGTAAAAATGATATTATAATTACCCTAAAACAAGTCCTAATTCTATTGGATAAGTGTATTTCTAAAAAAATAATCCTCAAGACAAAAATATGATTCTTTTTGATCCACATGGATTAGATTTAGAAATTTATTATATTTTATTCAAAGAATAATTAAAAGTGTTAAATTCAATGTTTAATAATGAAAGAATTCTTAATATTGGGGAAAAAACAAGATAAATTAGACTATAAGTATTCATTATAATGATAATAATATTTATTACATGATGAAATTTTATTTTTAATTTTTAGACAATAAATAATTTAATTTATTTATGAAATAATGATGATGCAGTAATTACCTTATTAATGAAAGACTAAACTAATTGATGTTATAAATATTAAAATAAATGTAGATTGAATCTTTTCACTCATTAAACAAATTTTATAGTTTAATATGACATTTTAGGGATGATTTAATGTATTTTTCGAACTATTCAAGTGTTTTTACTTTAAAAACCCAAATACTTAACAGTGTCAAAATTGATATAATATGTTTTTAAAACAAATATTCTATTATTAAATGATACAATATTCCTAAAAATATATGGTTCATACAAAGGTCTTATATAATAATATATATGTCATTATTTAACAACATTATCTTCTCTTGGGAATTTATAGTATGTTTATTAACCATGTAATATAAAAATACTAGAAGACATCGTAAAAGTTAGACTATTTAAATAAGAATTAAAAATAAAAGATAAGGTTAATATGGTGACGTAAACTTGTATAAAACATATATTTTGATAATAATTCTACCCATACCCACCTTAACCACTAAATAGATCCATTTGAATCCATTACAAACCTAAAATTAACTTATAATAAAATAATATTTCAGGTTTTTCCTAAAGTGACCCTCACCTCTCTTATAAAAGGGTACATACCCTTCTCTCAAATTCACACATACAAAGCCATTTGGATCAGCCAAAACCTGATCAAATATCTTCCCAACTACTCTAACATAATCCTAGACTCCTTACTTTGATTATAATTCCATCCTAAGGATCCCTTTTGATCAAATCAAATGGAATCACATGAAGAAGAGGTAATACTTCCACCACCTCATTCCAAATTCTTCTCTTCTTCCACTTCCTCTTTCTTTGTTGTTTCCATCCCAAAATAATAAATCCATTTCCTCTTACATACTATGATGTTATTATAAATATGGTATAACTATATTCTTTATTCTATCCATCCTATGAATGACAAAGTCACTATACGTGGGTTCGTACGGCTTACCGTCTTCACATTGTAGTATAGTTTGTTATTCAACACTTCATTACTTGTATGGGTATAATAATTAGTATAATTGATATAAATAATAAATATAACAAGTTAATAAATCTTTATATATGATATAATATCCAATTAAATATGATTTTACCTCTAATAGAATAAAATTGTCGTTCGTGCGTACGTATAGATTACCGTCTACATGAACGTGATGAGATTCATTTCCCATTGTAACCATTAAAGAATAATTTTTGTTTCTTGTGATATAAAATAATTTTTAATAACATAAAATATTTCTTTATGTGAATCAAATACATCATATCCATAACAAACATGACTTACGTAACAAAACATGTAAAGGAAAATGAATCAGTTAACACTCGAAACAATGATACTACTAAAATATTATTAACAAAGAAATATTATAAGATCATATATGATATCAAATTTATATATGTGGTTCTTGTATAATTTAATAAAAATGATTTAACTATTAAATTGGAGTTTAACATACCATAGACTAAGGAAAATTACAAGATAATGGGTTTTCATCTAACTTGTTATTCCCGTGAGATTCAGGTTATATTGCCATTATTTATTTTTGTATAGTGTATATACTACAAATGATTTTATTATTTTTTTAATTTACTTTAATTTATTGGTATTTACATCTTCATTACAATATCCTTCTTTCATGGGGTTTATGTTTCATATATTATGAAATCGATAAGGTAATTTCTAATTTTGATTTCCACTCATTGGGTTTTACACAAACTTCGTTGATTATGTATGAAAATATTATTTATTTATTTATGTAGTTATTTCCACTCCCCTTTGTGTGGATATAATTTTGAAAAACATAATAACTCCATTGATATATTCTCATTTCATCGATATGGACTTGATAAGAGTAATCTTAACTCAATTTCCATTCATTAAGTTAAACATCCATGTCATTGGTGTTGTTTTTACAAGAATATATGTGAATGTATTCAGAATGTTTTACACTAAATATCCAATCATATTAGGTGTATTTATGTTTTTCATACATAATTATGTCAGGTATTTATCCCTAACCTATTGATACTGTCTTCATAAGGTATTTCATCTCAATTTACATTCCACTGAGACTTATTTTTTGTTAGGCGCCAATTCACTTTTTTATGATGCACATAATGTACTTTAAAATAGTATATCATGAATCCCTTTATTGTCATGATACTATAATGTTTTTATCACCTCAATTATCTATATTTTGGCGTCTCTCATTTGGTTATGAACTCTAACTAAAATATCATTTTAAATGTTTTAAAGATTTATTATTCTAAATATTTCTCATTAATGTCCATGTTTTCAAAATGGTGTTAGGGATTTACTTATATGGACATGAATGTTTTAAAATTAAAATTCATTTTACAAGTTTCAAAGTGGTGTGGGACACTTTGATTCAAAAATCTATTTTTAACAGCTTCTTGATAAATAGTGAAGCATTTAAATGTTTTCAAGAATAAAGGGATATTTCTCTCAAATAGTTTTACTAATTAATTAAATATATGTCAATATCCTTTATTATTCTTGATTTATGTTGATTTGTTATAATAAAATATTCCATATTGAATTGAATGAGTTATTTTTGACCGTGTATGTGCTATTTTTATACCATTCATCGTTTGTGGTTAAAATATTGACATTTAGTATGCTAGTTTTAATATGAATGTTTAGATTATGTTTCAACCTTTTCATATGAGGAATTAATTGGACTTATTAAGTGATAGTTGGATCCCTCTATATCTCCTTGATGCATCTATATGTCTCATTAGACCAACAAGTGTCTTGGAACAAGTCCTTGACAATATCTTATTTGTAGTCTTGGAACAAGGCCTTGACTATGTGGTTATGATATCCAAAATTATGCATTCCGTCATTATGAAATTAGATATTGATATTACGTTTGGTTATTCAACTAGTATAATATCCATGTGAATAAGTAAATGAAATTATTTGATATATATTTTCAATATTATACTGATGTTTAAGTTTAAAAGTCTAGTGTTTTAGTCGTATACATTGCCTTATTTGTTTATGCTTATCTATGAATGTTTCCACTATACTGTTATCCTTACTGAGCATCTTAGCTCACCCCTTTATTATTTTTTATTTTTCAGAGGATGTGAAGAAGTATATTAGGATTGAATTGCAGGGATAGGCTTAGGTATATGAGTGTGTTAAAAGGGGAAAAAATTTGGTTGTGTTTTTATTTCGTGATATAATGCAAAACTTATCTATGTATCTAGTACATAAAAGGCTACTAAAATAATTGGTATTTTGAGACTTGATCTCTTGTGATCAACACAATGTTATGTTATAATGCACCGAATCTGGGTAAATAGGGTCAGAGTGTTACAATTTTTTTGTGCTTGTATATTTCATGACCAAAGATCTAGAAAAGGGAAAGTGGAGAATGATGAATGAATGGGTGGGGGGTCATAGAGCTAGAGATGTTTTCGAAAGACATTGGAGTACACACGCAGGCGGTTGTATATTTACTTTCTTGTATTTATCTCATACTTAAACTCTTTTTATTCACACCACTATGGGATCCTTTTTATAATATGATATGTATGACATCTTTACATTTCTTCATATGTAATTTGATTTTTTATATTATTTTTATTGATTAAATATCATATGACATGATACAGACTGTATAATCTCCCCATGGATTCACTTTAGACCCTCACTGCTGGTTGAAAACCTCTTGTGTACGGGGAGGTGAGGATGAGGTCATGTAGTATTCTAGATCAGACCCGATGGTTCAGGTTGAGATGTTATAGATTTGATGATGATAAATGTGGCCCAAATTTAGCCATCCAAAACATATGACATAAAAAATAAATATGCGATCACTTACATACACAATGATCTTTTAGGATATTATTTTAGATTATGATAAAAAAACTCATAATAACATGGAAACATAAAAAACATGTTAATTAATGTACACATCATATCCCATTAATTTATTCACATATAATAAACTTATTATGAATAAAATATGTTGATTAGAGTGGATACTCAAGAGGGGGGATGAATTGAGTTCCAATTAATTTTTTTTGTTAAAAACGATTCTTATTAAAATCCCCCAAATTATATAACAAGATAAAATATAGTTAATTTGTAATACAATAAAGGGTCAGTTAGGTTCTCAAGAGATTGATTAGTTCTCAGTTAATCTAATATAAAGATTAATTAACTTTTGAAGCTATCCTAATGCCCTAAACAATTACAAACACTTTCTAGTTTAACTATCAGAGTTACTCTAAAATAGATTTATATTTCAAGTACTTAGCAGTGGAATAATCAATATTTTTTAAAACAAAATAAATAAGCACATCAGTTTTAAGCAAGAGGTTAAGTATCAAGCAGAGACTTAGTCCTCTAAACACAATTTATATAAAATTTTGATCCACACCCTAGATCGGGGTAAACAACAGTTCAAAGACTTTCCAGGTATTAAGACCTCTACCATAGTTCTTCGTGGGAACAAATAAACACAATAGCACATAGGCTATCCAGGTCACACATGAAATCTACCACTATCCCAAGTGGGATAAAAGATAGTTATAGAAGTTTTGTGTGAGGATTTAGAAATCCTCTGGTTTATCATAGGAGACAGTGTGTGTCTAAAAATTCTGAGCACACACACTGTTCAAAGTAAAAATAAAAGAATCACTGAGAGAGATTATATATGAGATTAGAAATTCTATAGTGATTTGAAATGCAGCTCTGGACTCCTTTTGATTAAACAAATGTTCTTCTAAGTCCTTCTATTGTTTGTGTCTTGAAAACAGAGTGTCGTTTACTTCCATGATTTTCAGGTTCAGTATGATCAACTTGAGTGTATGAAGAGTTAGTTGTATTTCTTCACTCCTTCAAGCTCTAGTGCATGTGTTATTTCTGTATTAGATGAGTATCTTCGTATGTCACCATGCCCAGAAAATTTTTCACATCATTTTCAGCACACTTCCCTACATCGCTGCCCGGTTTTTGTCTTTCCTTTTATAGCTTTCAGCACTGGCAATGGGAATGATTACCTTTTTACAGGTATGAGGTGCGGTTCCTGAAATACCAACCACTATCATTAATTAATAGTACATGCATTAAAATTACCAAATATGACCGTTAGCATTATATTAATAATATTGAAAAAGTATAGAGTTTGAGTATCAGTGATGGGATAATAGTCATTTTCCATTAGTAGCTCTCTGTCGGTAGACTTCTAAAAGTGGACTTTGTATTAGTGGATTCCTTGTATAGGTAGCTGTTGTTTTGTATACCAATAGCTCTATATACTGGTAACTACTTTTATCGGTAGCGTTGGTCTATCGGTAACTTTCTTGTATCGGTGGCTCTGTCTTTGTCGGTAGGTCTTTATAACGGTATCTGTGTCTGTATGTTTGTATCGGTAGGTCTTATTGGTAGGTCTCTGTGTAGCAGTGAGCTCCTATCTGTAGCTCTTTGTTCTTGTATTGGTAGCTCCTTGTATCGATAGACTTGAGTAGTGATGAATTCCTTATACCAGTGGACTTCACAACGGTAGACTTACACATATCGGTAGACTTATTCTAACGGTAACCTTCTGGTGTACCGGTAGACTTACATACCGGTAGCTTTGTTCTGTACCAGTGAACTTAGCCGCATCAGTAGTTGTGTATCTGTTTTTCTGTGTCAATAGCTATGTACATACCGATGAACTTAACACTTATCTATTCTATGCAAAACATATCCAGATTGAGTTAGAATTAATTCAAAGTATGTATAAACATAGATTAATAGTGATTGACATATTCCAAAGATTATTTTGATATTCTTATAAACTTGATAATAGAATGTCATATATTGAAAGAATTAATATATAGATAAACATTATTTGGGATTATCAAAGCATATTAAAGCATAATTGGGATTATCAAAATAGGTGAGGTCAACAATCTCCCCCTTTTTGATAATCACAACTTATGGTATTTTAATCCGAAATAATCATTAATGTATTGGTATAAAATACAATAGTTGTTATCTCTCAGTGTGAGTAATGACATTTTCAAATGTGAGATTTTAAAAGAATATTAGAGGATATAGTATCAAAAGAAATTGTATTAGGGGTATGAAACAACTATATCAGGGATATACAACACCTTTATCAGAGAAAAAAATATAAAAACCAATGTACCATAGGGAAATGTATTATGCTCATAAGATATAATGATTCTTCATATCATTTCTCCCCCTTTGTAATATTTCTCCCTTATTATTATCTTATTTCTCCTATGTATATTTTATTTCTCCCCCTTTGTGATTAGAAAAAAGTGGGATAGAAATGAAGCACAGGAAAAGAGAAGTAATAGAAGGTAAAAGAGAGAATAAAAGCATTGATATATTACTTGGAGAAAAAATACATAGAAATACAGAAGTGAAAAAAAGAATACAAGTGATTCCCATCAAAGGTCTTAGCCACTAATCAATCCACCTCTTGAATGTAAACATTGGATTTGGATTTGGTTTCAGAGTTAGATTCAAGCTAGGTAGTTTCAGGAGAAGGCTTGGGAATTCCAGAAATCATGACTGGAGGTTGAGCAATAGAGACTATTCCTTGACTGTAGTGGGTAGCTCTCTGTGTGCTCATTGGAGTGAGGCTTCAGATTGCTTAGACTGGAGTCATCTGAGGAATGGAGGAAGACTGTGCGAAGGTAGGTAGAGCTGGCGGTGCAATGATAGGGGTATTGTCTACATGTAAGAAAGGTAGAAATAGATTCTTAAAGTCCATAATTATCCCTCCTCCTCTCTCCATACCAGAAATGAAATCATCCATATTCTCCATGAACTTTTCTAGAGCAGTGGTCAACTCTCTGAGGTTGCAGACTTGTTCTCCGAAGGCTTGATTGACTGGTAGTAGCATCATGTTTTCTAACAAAATCTTGAAATGATTGTTGAGATGATTCTTGGAATAGACCCTTTGGATGTAGTAATCCACGTTATCTTTGACATCTTTTTGTGAAGCAGTGGCCTCTCTCATGAAATCCTGAACAATTTGCATTATCTCCCTAGTGGTAGTCACCACTTGGGTCAAGGAGGTAAAGTCTGCAGAGCCACTAGTAAAAGATTGGTCAAGCTCTTTTCTCATTACTGTTTGAAAATGATCAACATCTACAGAAGAATTATATGAAGCAAGAAGTTTTACAGTGAATGAAACAGTCTCCTTGAAAGATTGGTTTAAGTTGCTTATCAGCTTTTGGACAACCAAATCCTAAGTGCTTACATGCTATTTGACTGACTTCTTAAAAGCATCAAATAAATCCAAAAATTGATTTACAAAACCTTTAATGTAATTGATATCAGCCTTAATTTGAGCTTGAGAACTACTCATGGAAGTTAAAGAAGTCGCAGACTACTTTAAGGAAACAACAGCTCCTGTAATGCTCTTAATTTGAGAATGACACACTCTGATTTCATTCATCATCTCTGTCATAGTGGTTTAAATAGTGTATCCAAGAGAGATTTCAAAGAATTTTTCCATTTTTCTCAGTTCTGAAACAAAATAGCTCTTTAATTCTTCAACTGATACAGTTCACGATTCCTTTAACTCATCCTTCATGGATTCAAGATCAGCCTTTGTAACTAGATTTTCTGGTACAACTTCAGGGGCTCTTTGAGACACAATACTGGCCACAAATTCATTTATAAAAGATTGAATGGATGAAATCAAAGTGGTTTACATTCTTCTTATCTCTTCAACAAAGGAAGTCTTAAGCTCATACTTCAATAGGTCTAGATTACCTTTCCTTACCACATCCTCGGGTAAAATTTCTGAGAGGATATCATAGTTATCTTATAGTCTATTCATGGTTGTCTCATCCTCAGAACCAGGGTTGTCCAACCCACAACAAACATAACCTGGGCCTTCTGCCCAGTCTTCAATTCCATCAGCTACAGAAACACTGCCAAGTCTAGTTGGATGCTCCCCCTCAACCGGTGCATTCTCATGTATAGCAAGAGTACCCTCATAAGCTCGGTCTACCTTAGAAGAATTTTCCACAACCATCTCCATTTATCCAATATTAGGAGGATCCTCAAGAAAAGGAGCAGGTCTATCAACTTCAACATGAATAGCTTCTGGCACAGTAGTACTCCCAATCAATGGACTCAAACTCAAAGTGGCAGAAGCATATGCTTCAGTTTTAGATCCTTCTTCTTCTTTAATCCCTAGGGTAGGTTGGTCTTCCTCATTAGTAGGTTCTTCTTCATTTCTCTCTTCCAAGGAAGTTTCCTTTCCAAAAGACACAACTTCAGAAACAGGACTTGGAGGCAAGTCTGGATCCGTTCCATTAGCTAAAGAGGTATCTTCTTCATCAGTATCTTCACTATACTGGGGTTCCCCTTCATCAGGCCCCAGACTTGGATCCCTCACATCTTTAGGCATAGAAGGATGGCCCACATAATTAAACTTATCATATATCTTCTCATCATCACTGACCCATTCTCCTCTCAAGGCATTCCAATTGATTTTCATGTAGTTACAAATAGTGCTAATGATACAAAAATTGTTTCTTACCACCACTGTCTCATCCTGAGACTCAGCAACCCCCTTTACTTTAATCATAACCGAAGTCAATTTGGAAAAGAATAGTGCATTGTTTTTTGATTTTGGTTTGGTAATATCCCCTATTTGAACCATCATCAGCCTGCACAGATTAACCTTCACACCATGACTTAAGAGATGCAACAAATAAATATCTTGATACTTCAGATTTGAAAAGTCCCCTCTTCTTGGACTTAGCACTTGTGGAATGAACTTGAATAGTAATCGGTTCTCACCATCCATTTCTATAGCAACCACTTTTCTTGGTGTACCATCTCTTGTTAATTCTTCCAAAGTAGCTTCATAATCAAAGATGTTACTCGTAGGAGGTACTGATTTACAGAAATATCCAAACTCTCCTTCATGCGGTACTTTCAAGCATTCAACCCATTCACCTGAAGAAAAAGCTATATCCCTTCCATTTTTAACTGAGACCATTCTATTCTCAGCTTTTGATATTTCGAAATAAAAAAACTCATAAAACTCGTTTACCATCTTTGGATAATAGGGACCATTGTTATTCGAGAAGCATTCTACCAATTTCTGATCCTCCAGTATTTCCATTACAAAAGACTTACTGGACATCAACCATTCCACACACGACTCTTTCTCAACTATTATATCTCCTTGAACGAGATGGATATTTTTGGGTTTCTTCACTTCACTTCCACTACTCGACTCTCCTTTGAGTCTCTTTGCATTCGGCTCATCATCTTTTCCACTGACTGATGGTCTCTTCACTCTTTCCATTTTGTGAATCCCGAGGCTTAGGGTTCAGAGATTTGAGAGAAAAGGCTTGTAGGTAAATGGTTTTAGGTGATCGAGAAGAGGTTAAGACTTATGTTATATCATTTAGGAATCACAAAATAATTAAATAAAACATAATAAGTCAAATATAAAAGATACAGATTCCGGAGGCTAAAGGTAGAGAATTTTAAAAAAGAGAGCAAACTTAACGGTAGGGTATACCGGTGAGAATACCTAACTGTGAGGTATTATAATCGGTGAGGTCCACTAACAGTGAGGTATTGCAGTGAGGATTCATACGGGTCTGGTATAACAGTGAGGATTCATACTGATGAGGTATAACAGTGAGGATTCATACCAGTGAGGTATAACAGTGGGGATTCATACCAGTGAGGTATAACAGTGCATATTCATACCGGTGAGGTATAACAGTGAAGATTCATACCAGTGAGGTTTTTAACGCACAAAGTCTATCATTAATAATTCATGTCTAATATAACTTAACCTATCCTCACTTAATGTATTGGTGAAAATGTCAGCTAATAGGTGTTCAGTACCTATAAATTCAAGAGTAATATAAACTTTTTGGTAATGATCTCTCAAAAAATGGTGCCTTACATCAAATTCATTGGTCCTAGAGTGAGACACATGATTATTAGAAATGTTAATTGCACTAGTGTTATCACAATTTATGTACACATGTTTAAATTGATATCCATAGTCCAACAAAGTATGTTTCATCCACATAATTTGTGCACAGCAACTACTAGTAGCTATATACTCTACTTCAGTAGTAGACAATGCAACAAAATTCTTCTTTTTACTACACCACGATACTAGGGACTTACCTAGAATATGACATGTTCCAGAATTTCTCTTTCTATCTATATTGAAACTAGAAAAGTCAACATCTGAAAAACATATTAAATCCAAATATTTTCCTTTTGGATAAAACAATCCTAAATTTGCAGTATGTTTAAGATATTTGAATATTATTTTAATAGTAATCAAATGATATTCTTTATGATTAGCTTCAAATCTTTCACACATACACATACTAAACATAATATCTGGTCGACTAGTAGTAAGGTAATGTAGACTTCCAATCATACCTCTGTAATTTTTTTGATCAACTAGTTTCCCAGATTCATCAATGTCCAACTTACAGGTGGTACTCATGGGTGTATCACTTTCCATAATACTATCTAAACCAAAACATTTTAAAAGATACTTTGTATATTTAATTTGATTTAAAATAATACCATTTTCATTTTGATAAACATGAAATCCAAGAAAATATTTGAGTTCTCCCATTAAACTCATTTCAAATTCATTTTTCATACTCTTTGAAAAATCAATACACAAAGTATTTTTAGATAATCCAAAAATAATATAATAAACATAGATTTGTACTATCAAAACATCTTTAGAAATTATTTTAATAATGAGAGTTAGATCATCAATCCCTATTGTAAAACCTTTTGAGATAAGAAAATTACTATGTCTATCATACCAAGCTCATGGAGCTTGTTTCAAACCATATAAATCTTTAGAGAGCTTAAAAACTTGATTAGGAAAATGAGGATCAGTAAATCCAGGTGGTTGTTCAATAAAAACATCTTCAATTATAAAACCATTTAGAAAGAACTTTTGACATCCATTTGATATAACTTGAACTTCAAATGAGTAACATAGGCAAGTAGAATAATAATAGCTTCTAATCTGGCTACAGGAGCAAAGGTTTCCTCATATTCTATTCGTTAATCTTTATTATACCCTTGTTCAACTAGATTTTCTTTGTTCCTAACTGTATTTCCAGATTCATAAACTTTATTTCTAAAGACCCATTTAGTGGATATGGTCAAAGTGTCCTTAGGTATGTCAACTAATTCCCAGACTTTGTTTCTTTCAAATTGATTTAATTCGTCTTTCATAGCCTTTACCCAAAATTCATCATTGATTTCATCATTGATATTTTTAGGTTCTAACTGTGAAAGAAAATATTTATGTTCAACTTGGTCTCTTAGAGAAGCTCTAGTTCGTGTCCCTCTATCAAGATTACCAACAACAACATCTAGTGGGTGATTCTTTAGAATCCTAGTTGGTCTAGTAAAGGTGGGACTATAAATTTTAGGCTCTTCTCTAGATTCAGGTTCTATAGAAATAGGTTCTAAAAAGTTTTCATAACTGGATATCTTTACAACAGGGTCGTTGATTTTATCATTAAGGTTCAAAATAGACAAATATTCTTCAAGATTTTCAATAGAAGATTTTGGTTCAGGATGATCAGTTTCATCAAATTTGATGTGAACTGATTCTTCCACACATTTGGTTCTTTTATTAAAAACTCTATATGCTTTACTAGAGATAGAGTAACCCAGGAAAATTCCTTCATCACTTTTGGAATAAAATATGTAAAGATTATATTTTTTATTGAGAATAAAGACTTTGCAACCAAAAACTTTAAAGTAATTAACCTTAGGTTTCCTATGGTTCCACAACTCATAAGGGGTATTTTTGAGAACAGGTCTAATCAGAACTCTATTAATAATGTAACAAGCTGTATTTACAGCTTCAGCCAAAAAGTAAATTGTTAGGTCATACTCCTTAAGCATAGTTCTTGAAATTTCTTGAAGAGTTCTATTTCTTCTTTATACTACACCATTTTGATGAGGTGTCCTAGGGGAAGAGAAATTGTGACTATAGCCATTGTGTGAGCAATAAGATTCAAACCCATTATTTTCAAACTCATGGCCATGATCACTACTCAAGGTCAAAATCATATTTCCACTATGGTTTTCTACAGACTTGGAGTATTTAATAAAGTAATAACAAGCTTCACTTTTGTGAGATAATAAGTATACCCAAGTGTACCTAGAATAGTCATCTAATT
The DNA here is from genome assembly GCA_963277665.1 of Viscum album. Taxonomy (NCBI): domain Eukaryota; kingdom Viridiplantae; phylum Streptophyta; class Magnoliopsida; order Santalales; family Viscaceae; genus Viscum; species Viscum album. The sequence goes on along the minus strand of OY728130.1, from coordinate 476,338,787 downwards.
AGACATAGACATAGTGTTTCCCAATTATTCTAGAAACACTAAAAGGACCAAACAAGTCCACATGAACCAACTCGAGAGGTTGAGAATTTGAAACTTATTTCTTTGATTTAAAAAAATATTTATGTTTCTTTCCCTTTTGACAGGGATTACAAACTTTATCAGCTGGGAACTAAAGTATAGGTGGGTCTCTAACTATGTTTTTTATAGTCAGTTTTCTAAGTGAATGAATGTTGTAGTGTCCTAATCTTATATTCTATAGCTAAGACTCTTTATGAAAATCATTCAAGAAATTAATGTTCTGTTTAGCTAAGTAATTCAAATCAACAGCATAAAAATTTTCATTTCTCAAAGTAGAAAATACTAAAATATTTTTAGAATTAAAAACATTACAAGAATCATTTTCAAATTTAACATTGAAACAATAATCACACAACCGAATAATACATAACAGGTTATAATTAAGTCCATTAACAAATAAACCATTGGAAATTAAAACTAAATCAGTGTTACCAATCTGGCCTAAGCTGATGATTTTTCCTTTTGAATTATCACCCAAGGTGACATGGCCTCCATCAACTTTGATTAAACTCTTGAATCAAGAGTAATCTCCAGTCATATTCCTTGAACATCCACTATCAAAGTACCATACCTTCTTATGGTAACTCTTCAATAAAGCTTCCTATAACTCAGGTTTAATCAAAAAATGAATTTGGTACCTAGAATTTCATGGGTCCCTAAAGGTTAGCAAGCAAAACTTTTGGTACCCAAATTTGTCTAATGGGTCTCATAAAATCAATAGGTTCAAAAGATTTTGAAAGATAAACTTTATTTGATCTATAACCATGTGAATAACTAGTTGAATCATATGAATTTACAGAACTAGAACTAGCAGCATTCTGTCCAGATTGAGGAATAAATCTATTTTTAGTAATCTGTCTCTGTCCAGGCTGGTAGCTTTTTCCAGTGGTATATTTTGGTGCCACTTTTTTTCCTAGTATTTGTGTTAGAGTATTCTTTCCATTTGTGAATTTCACTAATTCATTCCTTAATTTCTCATTGGAACATTTCAGTTTAGTATTTTCCTTAAGTAATTGATAGTTATTTTCATTTTCTATATCAAGTGCAGATTTAACAGAGCTGGTCAAATCTTGTTGTGTCTTCAAGGTCTTATACTTTTCCTTCAATTCATTACAGGTTTCTTATAGCATATTACAATTTTCAAAAAATTCATCTTTATACATATTATCATCACTACTTTCATTCCCAGAATAATAATCATTCAGCATAGGGGAAACATGTTCCTCAGATTTATTAATCATGAAACACATGTTGGCATGATTATTTTCAGAATCAGAAACCTCAGGCTCACTTGTGTTGTCTTATGAAGCACTCCAGTTTCCCTTCATGGATTTCTTATATTTTCTTTCCTTGTAGTCATATTTAGTTTTTGAACATTAAATTCGGGCAGTCTTCCTTAATGTGTCCTTTTCTTTTGAATTCATAACACAATATCTCATCATCCTTATCATCTTTCCTCCAATCCTTCTTCCAATGACATTTTTTGTCATATTTTCATTTATAGTTTAGTTTTCTGAAAAATTTCTTCTTCTAGTAGAACTTCTTGAACCCTCTGGATATATGAGCCATATCTTCATCACTATCAGAATCTGAACCTTCACTTGTTGAGATTTCAACATTTATGTGAGCTTTCTCTTTGTCCTTGCTCTTTGAGGCATTATATTTAAATTCTAATAACTTCATCTTTGGTTCATTATCTTATTCCTTGTTTACTTTCAGCTCTTCTTCATACATCATCAACATACCAATTAATTCTTTAATAGGCTGTGAAGGTATATCACACGATTCTCTTATTGAAACTGATGTGCCTCTCCATCTTTCTGAAAGACATATTAGTATTATTATAATATTCTCCTTTATAGGAACAACTTTTCTATGTGAGCTCATAGTGTTGAAAATCTCATTGAACCTGAGATACATATAAGAAATAGGTTCATCAAAATTAATTTTAAAATTATCACACTTACTAGTGTAGGTATTCAATCTCATTTATTTAACATTGGTTTTTCCCTCATGGAAAATAGCCAAAGTGTCCCAGATTTCAGAAGCATTTTTACAAGTAGATATTCGATTAAATTCTTCATCACCTAAAGCACAGTACCAAGCATTTATTTATTTACAATTATTATTGTAAGAAGTTTTAGTGGGTTCATCCCAAGTAATCCTTTCAGTTTCTGGAATCATATATTGAGTCTCTATAGTAGTCCAGATGTCAAATCCCATACATTCTAAATGAATTTTTATTTTAAGATTCCATTAGGCATAATTTGTACCATTAAAGAAAGGTGGAATGTTGGAAGCATCACCTTCAAGTCTATTATCCAGAAGTAGATTTTAGCAAATATATTTAAAGAACTAAAGTTTATAACAAATAGAAATTTAAGATCTTTAATATACAACTCAAATCACAGTTGAAAAATAGAGTATTTTGAAATCCTTTATAAATAACAAACAAACCCTCTTATACCAAATGGTGGTCTGAGTGGATACTCAAGAGGGGGGGTTAATTGAGTTACAATTAAAAATTTCTGTTAAAAATATTCTTACTAAAATCCCCCAAATTAAATAACAAGATAAACTACAGTGAATTTTTAATACAGTAAAGTGTTAGTTAGGTTTTCAAGAGATTTATCAGTTCTCAGTTAATCTAATCTGAAGATTACTTAACTTTTGAAGCTAACCTAATGCCTTACAATAAATACAAACACATTCTAGTTTAACTATCAGAGTTACTCTAAAATAGATTTATATTTCATGAACTTAGTAGTGGAATAATAAATATAGTTTAAAAAAATAAGCACAACAGTTTTCACCAAGAGGTTCAGTCTCAAGGTGAGACTTAGTCCATTCAAAAAAAAAATATAAAATGTTTATCCACACCTTGGATCGGGGTAAACAACAGTGAAAAGACTGTCCAGGTACTAAGACCTCTACCACAGTTCTTCGTGGGAACAAATAAACACAATAGTACACAGGCTATCGAGGTCACACTTTACCTCTTCCACTACCCACAGTGGGATACAAGAGAGTTATAGAAGTTTTGTGTGAGGATTTAGAAATCCTCCAGTTTAGCATAGGAGATAGTGTGTGTATAAAAATACAGAGCACACACACTGCTCAATGTAAAAATAAACGAATCACTGAGAGAGATTAGATATGTGTTTAGAAATTATCTAGTTATTTGAAATGCAGCTATGGACTCCTTTTGATTAAACATAAGTTCTTCTGAGTCCTTCTTTGTTTTTTGTCTTGAAAACAGAGTGTTGTTTGCTTCCATGATTTTCATGTTCAGTATGATCGGCTTGAGTGTATGAAGAGATCGTTGTAGTTATTCACTCCTTCAAGATTTGGTGCATGTGTTCTTTCTGTATCAGATGAGTATCTACATATGTCACCACACCTAGTAGCTTTTTACTACTTTTTCAGAACACTTTCCTACATCTATTCCCGGTTTTTGTCTTTCCTTTTATTGATTTTAGCACCAACAATGGAAATGATTACCTTTTACAGGTACGAGGTATGGTTCCTGAAAAACCAACCATGATCATTAATTAATAGTACGTCTATTAAAATAACCAAATATGACCGTTAGAATTACATTAATAATATTGAAAAAGTACAGAGTTCGTGTAGCAGTGACTGGTTAACAGTCATTTTCCATCAGTAGCTCTCTGTCAATAGACATGTAACGGTGGACTTTGTATCAGTAGATGCCTTGTATCAGTAGTTGTTTTTCTCTATAACAGTAACTCTATGTACCGGTAACTCCTTCTATCGGTAGCATTGGTTTGTCGGTAACTTTCTTGTATCAGTGGCTATGTCTGTATCAGTAGGTCTTTATAACGGTAGCTATGTCTGTCTGTTTGTATCGGTAGGTCATATTGGTAGGTCTATGTATAGCGGTGAGCTCTTATCTATATTTCTTTGTTCTTGTATCGGGATCTCCTTGTATCGGTATACTTGAGTAGAGGTGACTTCCTTATACCAGTGGAATTCACAATGGTAGAATTACATATATCGGTAGACTTACTCTAACGGTAACCATCCAGTGTACTGGTAGACTGACATACCAGTAGTTCTCTTCTGTACTAGTGAACTTAGCCGCATCAGTAGCTGTGTATCTGTTTGTCTATGTCAATAGCTATGTATATACTGATGAACTTAACACTTATCTGTTCTATGAAAAACATATCCATATTGAGTTAGAAGTAATTCAAAGTATGTATAAACATAGATAAACAGTGATTAACATATTCCAAAGATTATTTTGATATTCTTATAAAATTGATAATATAATTTCATAGATTGAAAGAATTAATATATAGATAAACATTATTTGGGATTATCAAAATATATTAAAGCATAATTGGGATTATTAAAACTGGTGAGGTCAAAAAAATATTTAAATTTTATTAACATCATATGGAAAATTTATCATAATAAGGGTGATCTAAAATTCTCTACATGGGTAACTATAAGCATTAATAATTAAATTTCCTCAGTGGGAACAAGATTATCATGATGGTATGATGACATAATCAATGTTCATGAGTATACAATAAGATAATTCATACTAATTAAATTATTTATCCTAAAACATTTGCATGGAATGAATATTTTAAAAAGGTAAGAGTCATAGGAATCAATAATCCTGAGTTATGTTATGTCAATATTCATTATAGGAAACATTATAAACTCATTGAAAGGATAAGGAAAACATGTTGGTTTCATGGATCATTCTCTACCTAACCCATGTTAATTTATATCAGAAATTACTAGAGAATAGTTACATCCATAGGAAAACCCACCCTAGTTACTCCCTCATTCTTTTAATAGAACACATGGAATATTACCAAATTCATTGGAATTCTATAATGTGGCTCAATAATCTAATAGTTTTAGTAGCCTCACCCATTTATATAAGCTATATATCGAACACCCATAGTTATCAACAATTTATAGGTACCATTCATGCATAAAATAATTAGATGAATTAACTTTTAAACATAACAATAACTATTATTATTTTCTATCATTATTTATCTATAGAAAATAAAGAAGGTATCCCTAGGGTTCTAAGAAATTTTAAAAAATCTCACACTGTGTATAACAGTACATGTTACTTATGTGTGTACCATTTGAAAATTCCATCAATTGAGAAATAATCATAATACATGTACACAACTAAATTTTATTTTTATATTGACTTCACATAAGTTGGGTGATGATAGTACAAGGCAAACCTACCCAAGTTTCTTATAAACTGTGTACCTTATAGGGGAAGTCACAGGTAGTTTCAAGTAATCTATGTATCTCTCATCTCATTTGTTAGTTTTAAATAAGTGAGAATTGCCTTATGAGTTTTTTCTTATATAATGTTACAATATCTATATTTTTCGTATGTGTTAAATATTCAAGGATTTGGAGTAGATATAGTTTAATAACTTCATATATATGATGACATGTGTGGGTAAATGATTAAGATAGCCATGTGGCTCGTAAACCTATAATAAAATTTCTATTTCTATGAAATGATTAAACCAAATTATTAGTGTATTGGGTATCCATAACATTGTGATAAGACATGGGACCTTAAATAATCGGGTCTTCATCCCTTTCTAATGTTGAAAAGGACGCTTACTTGGGAAATGGTCCCTTATAGGGGTTAGTGAACCTCTCAAATGACAAGTTCTTTACCAAGTCATGGGTCCCCCATTACAGATGCAACAAAGGAATAATTTTTAGGTGACTAGTGTAATATGTTTTTGGGTAAGATGAGTTTTTCATTATTGTAAGGATTTAGTAAATCCAATCTTTATAAATTAATATAAATTTCAATATAAATATGAAATCCCACTCCTTAGTTACAAATTGGTGACACATGGATTGTGTGGAACCAGAATTTATGGAAGGATCAAGATTAAATAATACTCATTGATTCTAATAGAAGGAAGATTCTAGTTCTTTTAAGATTCTATTTATACCCATTATCACTTCTAAAGTTAGACTTACAATTGAGATATGGATACAAAAAACTGAGGTCTTACACTACCACAAGTTTATATGGATACTTTTATGACATAATTCATTATAGAGATGATATAATATATGGGAATAAAATAAAAAATATGTTCCTATATTCCCTTCCTATAAATATTATCTTGGTTGTCCCATCATCCTCCACCTCGGTTACATCCTTATTTCATCATGGTAAGATGACTTTTTATTTACTCGTAATTTTTTATTTTGGAGAATCCTAATAGGTAAATTCATATCCACCCATGAAAGGTTTTCTGGAAAATATATTTCATAGATCATAGATAGAGTATGTTTTCATGGAACTACAATGTTTTTGTGTATCTGATACTTGTTAGAACATGGTAGTACTCGAATGAGGAATTTAAAGATATAGAGACTACTCCAATAGTCCTTAGTGAATTGTGATCATTGTTTATTTTCTCTAATGTACATGGAGTGAGAATATGACATCACTTTTAGATATTTATATGATATCTCACCGATGTTTCTATCTCATAATTTAATTATTTAAATTAAATATTATATTATAATATATTTCCATGATGTTTGAGGATTGACGTTTTAAAGAATTATAAAAAACACTAACTAAAAAATGCCATGTATTTTTAAATTGATTTGTATTTTCCACTATATTAAAAATTAAATAATACATAATTATGTTTCAACATCTCACACAAATTCATCACCCAAGATAGTATTATCTACAAATCATACCAATTTATTCTCTATATAACCTCTGAAAATTAAAACATAAGGTACATGTGACCTCAGATTCTCACTAGGGGTAAACCTAAGAAAACATAATCAAATATCATAATTTAGAATTCTAATAGTTTTTTGGTATAATTATTATACATGATGAATTTATAACCAAATAATAATTGATCCTAAATATTTCTAGGATGCATGAATACTCTAAGAATATATAGTGCTATTGTCTTATATCAGGGAGGCACAAAAATAATAACTTAAATTAGATATCTAAATAAATTATCCTAAATCATGGGTTCATAGAAGTGAGTAATATCATATAAAATAGTAATAAACATGGAATGCAACATTTCCTAAAAAGTGAAACAAATTTAAAAGGATTCAGAATCATTAACCAAGGAAAAATTATGAGAAAATGCAATGTCACTATGCGTATCTAAAAAAACTCATTATGTATACACTTTAAACTTTTAAAAAACTCAATATTTTTAAGTCTCTATGAAAAAACTCATTACTCCCACACTTTACTATCTCATGTAATATTAAAGTTAACCAAATAATTGTAGGGTGATATAGGACACCACCCTATAATATCCATACATGCGAGTTCCACATAAAATCAACCATTCATCATATCATATTGAACCCATGCAAATAAAATTATTTCTATATCCAATTCAAATGGAATCATGGGATAAAAATATTCCTAATCTAATAAACATCCATAACATGATATACCCATGGATATTAAAAAGGGAATAAAAAGATATTATGTAATTTTGTAGGAAAATTCCCTAAAATAATGATATTATAGATTATAGAGTTTACACGATATGGATAAAGTGTATATTGTTATCTCAAAAAGTTCCTAAATAAATCTATTTATATCATCTAGATAAACACTATTAATCAAATTAAGGAATTCTATAGTGTCTAAGGAGAATATATATTGGAAGAAATATTATCCATGTTCCCAGTGGACGTGTGAGAAAAATAATGGACATCATGGATCACTCCTCTAATTGAAAATAAAATTTTGTAAACAATCCAGTGGGAGAAGTGGGATGGTATAATTGTAATAATATCCTTGATCAAGAATATGCTATTTCAAAAAATATTGGAATATTTGAAAACCTCATTTCATGAGCATAAGAAGAATCATTGTGTAAATAAATAATATCCTTAACCATTGAAATATATTTATTTAGTACAAAGAAATACTTTGTAAAAAATGGGGACATGAATTTATTTTAGGAACTAATAAATTCTATATAGTAGGTTTCCTAGAAAAAGGAAAAATTTGGGAAGTTGTTCCCACATGGGAAATTGTAGAATGAGGTTATTTTTATACCTTGATGTCAATGAACCATAAAACATTGAAAATATAATTACAATTTTTAAATGTAATTCAATGAATTATAAAATAATGTTAATAAAATATTTATGAATAGATAATTAAATTTGGAAATTCATTCAATGAATACATGATTGAAAAATGGAGGCTCCGACTAAAATGAAATGATGAGCCAGCATCCCTTATTAGAAACACTTCTAGTAAAATATGATTCATGGGGAAATGAAATTATAAGAGACATGTAAAATACAATGAATTTCATGAATATAGTAAAATAAATTCATATGGAAGTAATCACCCCATATCAAATACAACATGTTGTGAAATTTGAAGTATGTACCAAAAACAATTAAATTTTTGATAAACAAACCTTAAACTAAATTCATAAAATCATCTAATGTTCTTGAATATACAATATAATGATATTAAATATCTTGAAAACCTATTTTTAACATTATAAATATCTAAAATCCTCAACATTCAAAATTTATAGTTATTATCTACAAGTATATAACATAGTTATTGTATATTTTTCCTATCAGGTTTGAGTAATCTTGATTGTTTTAAAGTAGCTTCATAATTGATTGTTTTTTCATCACTCTTTTACAAAGGTTTATCATTCTTAAAAAATAAAAATTTATTTATTTTATGCATTATTTTTATGTATAATTTTATAGTTTCAATTTATGGTAATTTTGGTTATGATCCCTAAAGATAAAGATGAAATCGAGGATGGGCATGTTTCATTGATTTTTAATGAATGGGTTTTAGCATCTCAATTATTTGGTTTAATTTTAATGATACTTTTCCAGAACCAAAATAAACTATTTATTTAAATATTTATATCATATAATATCATTAATTGATTCCTCATATTCATCTTTGATATTATTTTAAACCATTTTTCAAGTAGTTGGTTAGACTAACAGAAACCTGAAAGAACCATAACTAATGAATGATTATGAAGTGGTTTTTCTTACTATTTTTATTAAAAAGTAATTATGAAATATTTATTTTATTTAATTAATGTGACAAATCATATTTTAATAAAAATTTTGAATACTTAACGGATATCAAACTATTATATTGTATGAATAAATTGTCTTTCCAATAAGTACACATGTTTTCGATGGTTGAATTTACAATGATCAATTGATGAATAAATTATTAACAATATTTTTAATTTCTTTTAATAGAATAATACAAATTTAATCAAAATTATATTTATCAATTATACCCATACTCACAACTAGCTGTAGAAGGCGGAAATGAAAATTGGAATACATTGTTCCCTAGAGGTAGTAGTCCACAAAAACTCACAAATGTCATATTTTGTTTCCTTAAGAAAAATGGGGGTATGGTGGTTAAGGGTTATACCGAAAATATAACTAAAAAAATTATACTATAAATATTTAATTTTCTCTTTTTTATTTCTAAAAATACATTTTATATTAAACGATATGGAGAAAAATTTATTTTGGAAAAGTTCATATATACGTTGAGAACTCTGAGCTTTTGTTGGAGGATTTCATGTAAAGGGGGAAATTATGAAGAAAATATTTTCTTCCAAATCTAAAGTATGTTAAATGAGACACTCATGAAAGGAATTAAGGAATATTTTCAACATAAAACCTAAATTTTATTGTTTTATTGATGGTTTGGTGAGACACCCCATTTATAAATGGTGAGAATGAAATATTTTTAAATGTTTCAACTCAATATAAAGAGATAAAATTGATAAAAATAAATTTTATTAAATATTTTATTGATAATAAATGAAAAATTTCATAAAATTCCGTTCAATATGTTTATTTATAAAATATTTTGGATCAAATCATTCATTAAAAAATTTGAATAAAATTCTCATTTTACCTTTTAAGACTCAACATAGATTTTCAGTCATAAATAATTTTTATATCGATTATGTTAACTTAAAATATTTTACATATGTTCCTAACATAATTTGATACGTTTTTCATTCAGGAAAATTGTTATAAATCATGCATATTATTAGAGTAGAATTCCCATGAATTGAAAGATGGGATGGACATGCTAGATTACATAAAACTTCAGTGTTTGGTCCATAACTTATTCATCTTTAATTAGAATAGAACCAAATTTGGAGGGAATATCGAGGAACCATGCTGTCACAAATAATCCTTTTGTATGGATAGTTGGTTCACACATTTTTTGTGTCAAATATGTAGTGGAAGTTTCCATAATTTATTTGTCCTAATTTCCCCATTCACACATCAAACCTCTTAAAACCTAGGCTCCCATACACTATAAAATGGTGTGTTTATCATTTACACGGGTTGGAACGTGAATTGGGAGATTAATGGGATAGGATAATTGGATTAGCTCCATTTCTCTATGCATTTCAAGAGGGATATCTCTTGAAAAAATATCCCTACATAGAAGCCTTCTTCATTTTCTTCAATTTGTAATATTGTTGTGCTATAAATAAAATCTTAGTTTCTCTCCCATTTAATTTGTTATTTTCAATTTTTATTCTTCTATTAATATTCATATATTTTTATGGAAGTAAAGAATATAAATGTGATTGAGTTATACCCTTTCCATGACCTTGGAAAATGAAAACCACTTCTATAATGACTACATCACCCATGAAAGAGTAGTTCTTTTAGTAATAAATATACCTCTTAACTTATTAATTCATTTATTTTGAATCAATTAGATACTATTATTCAAATAATATGATGAATTAATTGATTTTTTATTTTAAATTGAAACTATTAAAGGAATTGAACAATAAATATTAAACACACGAGGTTGAGAATTGTGTGAATTGTGAGAGTGAGATCTTAATATGTAATAAAATACCACACATGATCAATTTTTAGGGTTCAAATATAATCCATAAAGAAAATTAAACCTCATTTATATAGTATAAATGTGCCCTAATTTTTCACTGATCATAATCTAGCCTTATAACACCAATCAAAGAAGGGTGCTCTGATTTCATGTTCCGAAGCTAGCCTAGGGTTTAGTTAATTTCATCTTCATGGTTAAGTTAATTATCACTGGTTTTTAAGGATAAAAAATTATGGGATCAAAATTTAGTGGATATTAATTTAAATTATAATAAAAATTAGTAAATGAATAATTAGAGAAATATCAAGCACATCTTTTAATAAAATATTTTGAAAGAAAATTTTATCTCCAAGAACCTTTTTAATCGAATTTCATTACAAAAATAAAAAAATGAAATCTTATTCCAGATTAATTCATCTAGATTTATAAATAAAAAAATACCTCCTACTTTTTAAGTAATGTGTTTCTTCTCTTTAATTTTATTTTTATAATACATTTAATATGTTGTTTAATTTACCTCATCTATAGAGAGAAGACCTTGGTCAACAAATCTACTGTACCTATGAGGTAAACAATTACACATCATTTAAGGAATCCCATGATTGAACCATTCCAATTTCCACCATTTCCTGGGATGAGAGTAATTATTTCAACCAATTATATGAATTTAGTTTATTTTTCATGTTATTCTCTTCTTCCATTTTCTTCATTATTTACCCAATGGAATTTTTTTGTTATTCCTTTGTGTTTTTCTTATTATTCTTTTTTGACCATAAACATAAACCTAACAATTTTTTATTTTATTATGGTGAACTATTCTTATTTTATTTTTTATTTTATTTATGACATTAAATAATCCAGAGGATCTTTTAGATCTAGACCCTGAGATTTAACACAACCTTCGAGCTTGACTCACATTGTCTTAGTCTACGGGAAGATTAAACATTCAACTAGTTGGATAATTACTCCGTTATATTAACATTGAAATTAGAATAAATTAAAATTCTAGCATAAAACAAGAGATAATGGTTGAAAACAACGATAAATAGCATAATAGAACCATTCAAGAAATAGCTACACTGGATATTAATTATCAACCAAATTTTATTGAATACCCAAATCTCAAATCACACATTGAACTGAAATCTAGGTTAATTCACCTAATTCTTAAATTTCATGGATTATCTTGTGAGGATCCAAATAATAATTTAAAAGAATTTAATTTGTTTTTATTAACCCTTAAACAATGAAATTTCCATGCAGATCAAATAAAACTAAGATCGTTCTCATTTTAACACGATGGAGCTAAAAATTATTGGATATATTATTTACAACATAAATATCTAACATGTTGAAAGGATCTGAAATATATTATCTTCCGGAGACTTTTTCCGGCATCAAGGACTACTTCAATTTTAATGATACCTCAAAGATCAATCATGAATAAGGTGAGTCAATGTATGAGTACTAGGAGCGATTCAATAAGTTTTGTATAAGCTGTACACATCACCAAATTAGTGAGAAAATCATCATCCATTAATTCTATGAAGGAGTCACAAATATGGAGAGGACCATGGTGGATTTCTCCGCATGACAAGTATTTGTGGTCAAAACTCCAATAGTTTCATGTGCATTGATTGGAAATATGGTAAACACTCAGAACTATTTGGTGATCAAGGTACACCACATGTTAGATGAGTATATCAGGTAAGTCCATCCTATTTGAAATTCAGTTAAATGATACCAAGTTATAAGAAATTACAACTATGGTGAGACAGATTAATTTGGAACAAAAGTCTTCCCAACCCTCTCTTACAAGGTCTTGTGGAATTTTCACTGAAACATACCACCCGACAGATTATTTCCACTTACTACAAGTGATAGAGGATTGTGTGAAAAAATCCCCTAGGAGAACATATCGAAAACAACAATAGCCACATCCCTAGATGTATTATTATTACTTTTCTCTAATACACAACAAAGGGTGTAAGGATCAATCAGACATGAAGTATGTCTCTAGAAAATAGCAAAAGTCCCCTTTTTAAAAAGATTTCTAGCAGCCTCCAGCTTACCAATAGGGTTTCCAACAACCGAAAAGGATATTTAAAGAACAATAATATACAAATATAAAATAAGGGAATTATCAACTAAAGGAAGATTCTAATAATAATGATATTTAAAAAATTCTCTTAATCAATAGAATGATTTGAAGAGTCAAGGTTCATGTTTAAGGGTGTTGAAGACACAAATGAGCCATATTTCCACCGCCATCCATGAACAGTAAGTAAGAACTCTATAAATATTACTTCTCAACCTACTATAAATACCAAGGGGAATGTTGGTACCATCACCAAGTGAAGAGGTAAGAAATGAACTAATACATCTTAACCTGCCGATCCACCAGGATTCACCTCAACAATGGAAAACCCTCATTCACGAACCACTGATGAGAAGCCTATGAAGAAAGAAAATGGTAAGGAAAATATTGATGGTGTTTTTCCTAAACCCTGTCCCTTTCCCAATAGAGTTTTAAAAACCAAGAATATGTCTAAAGAGACGATTCAAAAAGAGGTTTTAGATACATTTATGTGTGTTGAGATCAATGTCCCTCTACTTGAAGCCATCAATAAAATCCAAAGGTATTACAATTTCCAAAAAGGAAATTGTACCAATCGAAGAGGGATCAAGGGGAATTATAGGATCAATCTAGAAAGGAATGTGTTACTACTCATTATAACAACTCTAATAGTGCCATCAATGTACATGGATCCCGGTAAATTCAATATACCATGAACTATAGGGTTGTTACACTCTTATGATGATTTATGTGATATAGATGCTTCCATAAATTTGACGAATGACTCTATATTACCTTATTTATAGGTTGGAGAGTTCATGACAACAAGAGTAGTGGTGTAGTTAGAGAATCGAGCTGCAAAATATACATATAGATTCCTTGAGTATGTACCTGTCCAGGTAAGATTCATGATCTTTCCAATAGAATTCTATGAGTTAACAATGAAGATAATCAGGTATGTTCTCATTATCCCATCCTCCTAGGTAGGACCTTACTCATAACTGAAATAAATATCATAAATGTTTTTCAGGGTACACTTTCTGTAACACCCCAAGCTTCTACGGTACGCTTCTCTTTGAATAATGTGATAGCGTGTGTTGTACGCAACACCGAGTTCTAACACACCATAACCAATCAAACTAGCAGTTATGAATAATAATACCTATTTTTTGAAATTATATATATTTTATATTTTAAAATGGACTTCATTTTTCGATTCGGAATATCGAATTTAGCCTAAAGTGAAATTTTGGTACTTTTCGGATAACTTTCATATTTTGATGAATAGTGAAAATTACTAAATTTTAATTAAAAAAAACTTTTTAATGAAAATAATTAATAGTGATAAATTATGAATTTGAGTGGTTTTAAAGAATATTTAAATATATTTTTACCATTTAATATAATTTTGGTCATTGGACATAATTTTACAATTAAACCGAACATAAAGAAGTGTCAATCTTTTGATAGTTATTATCTCTTAAAAACACGCTTTTTGTTTTAAAAGCGGGAATTAATTTTAAATTAATTTCTTACACTTATGTGTTTTGAATTTATAAAAATGGATTCCATATTTGGAATAAGGATGTACAAATTTTGTAAATAGGTAACTTTTATTTTTAGTCATTTTGAATAATTACTGCGGTAAATATTTTATTTACCATGGTTAAGGGTAAATCCGGTAAATAAGGGCTAAACAATAATATTATAATAATACTAAATTACCCTAAAACGTGTCCTAGACTTATTTGTTGATACATGTTCGACCATAGGCATCTTTGGGTCGATTTTGGGACCCCATGGTGCCACTTGTAGGTGATAGGGACACTTTATTTTAATTAAGTTAAAATGAATACAAAAATGACACAAGCATATATCTTTTAGAAAACCAATTTTTACATAGGGTTATATATGTTGTATTTCAGATTATAAATATTAATTAGAAATATAAAGAGATTTGATACATAGTGATATTTTATTTATAATTTTTATATATTAAATAATTTAATTTATTTATGACACAATGATGATGAATTAATTACTGTAATAGTGAAAAATTAAAATAATTGATATTATAAATACCCAAATAAATATAATATGAAACTTTTAATGAATTAAACTAATTTTATAGGATAATATGATATATTAGGATTGATTTCATTGACTTTTTTCGAAGTAATAAATCTGTTATGAGTTTCACAAAAATAAACTATTGAATAGTGTCACAATTGACAAAAAAGAGTTCTTAAACCCAATATTATTTTATTAATTGATATTAAATTACTAAAAATATAAGGTTCGGCCAAGAGACTTATATCATGATAGGTTAATCATTAATGGACCACTTGGGGGTCTCTTGGATGTATATATTATGTTTATTAACCATATTATATAAAAATACAAAGAGACATTGTAAAAGTGAAACTAATTAACTTAGAGTTAATACTTAAAGATAAGGTTAATATAACTACCCAAACCTTTCTAAATTATATTGGTTGAGTTTTTTTAGACCTATCCCAACCTTAAAAGTTAAATAATAAACTTTTGAGCCACTAGAAACCGAATATTAATTTATTATAAATTAATATTTCTAGCTTTTCCAAAGGTGCCCCTCACCTCTCTTATAAAAGGTCACTCCTCCTTCTCATTTCTTCACACCTTCAAAGCCTTTTTGTTCTGCCAAAATCTGCCCAAATACTCTCCCCACTTCCCTCCTTACAACCTAGAGGCCTTAGTTTGATCAGAAAGCCAACCTAAGGAGCCCTTTTGATCAAATCAAAAGGAAGAACCCGAAGAAGAGGTAATGTTTTCACCACCCCTTTTCAAGTTCCTTTCGTCTTCCACTTTTTCTTTCTTTGTTCATACCATTCTAAAATAATAACTCCAGTATCTCACATATAATGTGATTTTATTATAAATATGGTACAACCATATTCAGTATTCTATCCACCCTTTGAATAACATGTCACCATACGTGCGTACGTACGGCTTACCGTCTCCACGTCGTGGTGTAATAGTTATTCAATATGTTATTATTTGTATGGGTATAATAATGATGTGTAACTCATGTAAATAATAAATATAACATGTTAATGATTCTGTATATATGATATAACATCCATTTATATATTATTTTAATATCAAAATAAGGATATTGTCGCTCGTGCGTACGTACGGACTACCGTCTCCACGAACGTGATAAGATTCATTCTCCATCGTATCCATTCAAGTATAATTATCATTTGATGATTTAAAAATGATGTTTAAGGACTTAATATCATTCTGGATATGAATAATATACAACCTATCCATTACAAACATTTCTTACATAACAAAACATATAAAAGAAAACAAGTAATTTAACACCTGAAACGACGATAATACTAAGATATTATTATCAAATAAATATTAAAAGATCATATATGATATCATATTAATATATATGATTCTTGTATAATTTATAACAATTATTTCACCATTATACAGGAGGTTAACCTACCCCAACCTAGGAAAAGTACAAGGTAAGGTTTATTTCACAATCTCTTCATTATCCGAGGTTGTTTATATGTAATAATCTATTGGGATCTCTTTATCATCCACATCCATGTTTTCTTAAAAATGTATCTCAAAACATTTTTATTATTTACAAGAATATGGTTTAAAGTCATTTATACCCTTGTTTGACTTTTTATAAGAGGAATATTTCCATCGTTTTCAAAACAACTTCCTTTTTAACTTTTTCGACAGAATTAAGGTAAGAATGTTTTTTTAACTTATACGGCGGGTGCGGTTATTTTCCACCGTTATAAAATTTTCAAATCTTTCCTTACAAGATTATAAGAATATTTTTAAAGAAAATGTTTTATTTTATATGGCTCTTAAATTATTTCAAAAATAGAAAGAGATATTTCTCTAAAAAGAGTTTTGATTTCATCTATGTCAACATCCTTTGATGGATTTTACACTTATTTGAAGTTGATTTATTATGATACAAAACTTCTATACTGTATTGAAGGTTTTGTGATACGTTTGACTATGGATGTGCTATTTTTATACCATTCATAGTTTATGGTGAAATTATTGACATTTCTTATGCTAGTTTTAATACGAATGTTTATGTTATGTTTAAACCTTTTCATATGGGAATGCATTGGAATTAATATGTGACGGGTGGAGCCTGCTATAGCTCCTCGATGCATCGGTAGGTCTCATGAGACAAAATAGTGTCTTGGCGCAAGGCCTTGACAAAATCTTATTTGTAGTCTTGGCACGAGGCCTTGGCTATGTGGTTATGATAGTCTGGAATTATGCATTCCGTTATTATGAAAGCGGTTATTGATTTTGCATGTGATTATTTGATTTGTAGAATATCCATGTGAATAAGTAAATGGAATTATTTCATTTTATTTATGCCATACTATGTTGAAAGTTCAAGATTTAAAGGCTTTTGTTTTAGTTATACATTGCCTTAAATGTTTATTCTTATTTATGAAATTTTCCGCTATATTGTTATCCTTACTGGGCATTTGAGCTTCCCCATTTTCTGTGTTTTATTTTTCCCAGGATGTGAATAAGTAAGTTATAAATGACCTGCAGGGATATTATGAGAGGATAATAGTGTGGACTGTGGAGAAATTATGTTGTTGTAGTAGTTTTTCATTTTATGGTGTAATGTAAAACTTATGAATATATCTAGTGTTTCCAAGGCTACTAAACCAATCGATCTTTCGAGATTTGATCTTTCTTGTGATCATGCCAATGTTATGTAATAATGCACTGACTCTGGGTAACTAGGGTCGGGTCGTTACAGTTGGTATCAGAGGAAGTTTAGTACAAACCTTGGAAGCTAGATTTAGATAAACTCTGATTAGAACACGTAGACCTAAGATGAACTTTGAGGATTAGTATAAAAGAACTTCCTAGAATTTTGGTATTGTAGAGATTTTGTGAGTTTTCTGAGCAATACATCCCTGTCTGGATACGAGCAGGTAGAGGCGGCTCTAGAACAGATGTACCTAGGGTTAAAACCCTAAAACACCGCTTTGAGCTAGACTCGAACGGGAACTGGTGCACGAAAATGGGCCTTGCTGCACTCTTGGTTACGACACTCCCGGGGGATATGCTTAGGATAACTCTCATTTTCTTTAAAAATCATTATGAAGGGTTTATGAGTATATACTTCCCCAAAGAAAACATTTTTATGATTATGGATTATATCCATAAATAGTTCAATTTATGTTAAGTGTTTTATAAGTATTTTGATTCATAAACTGATCTAGTTTATGCCATTGTTTAGAAATGGCGCCTAGTGGAAGAAATGGAAACCGTATCAATGCACGCACTCCATGTAGGGATTTCCCTCCTACTCAAGATAATTATAGTGGAGTTGGTGATGCAACTGGTGCCGATCAGCTAATCACTATACTGGGACAACTTACTCAGGTTATGAATAATAACCTTACCCGTATGGAGCACCCTGATCCACAGCATGGAGGATCAATGTTAGATTGATTTATGAGGCAACAACCACCAACGTTCAATGGGAGTAAAAATCCCTTAGTAGCTGAGCAATGGATATTTTCCCTAGAGAAAATATTTCAGGCTTTGGGGAGTAATGAAAGGGAAAAAGTTATCATGGCAGTTTACCGCCTCACTGGAGATGCTGATCAATGGTGGTCATTAATTCAAAATATGAAGGAAGATGATCAAGTATAAAATATGGAATGGAGGGAGTTCAAAGATCTGTTTTTAGAAAAATACTTTCCTCGCGACCATCGAGCAGATATGGAAAGACAATTTCTAAGTCTGAGACAGAAGGAGTATGAGAATGTCACAAAGTATGAGGCTAACTTTACAAGGTTAGTAAGGTAAGCTGGAGATTATATACGTAACCCAAGAAGTAAGATTGATCGTTTCTTTGATGGATTAAAACCATTTCTCCATCGATCATTAGTCTCACAATCCTTTTCATCGTACGAAGACATTGTCTCATGTGCTATCAAGACCGAAAAGGAATTCTCTAAGTCTTATGACTTTAAAGCAAAGAAAGAGAAGAAGAGACCTGCTGATCAATCTGGGAATGGAAATAAGGGGAAGAAGGGAAAGGTTGAATATCCATCCTGTGGTAAATACGGGAAGAAACATCCTGGTACTTGCTGTAAGGGAATGGGAGTCTGTTACAAGTGTGGTGAAAAAGGCCACCAAGCTCGTGATTGTAAGGGGAAGAAGGAAGCTACCAATGTTCAGTGCTAAAATTGCAGGGAGATGGGGCATTATGCAAATGAATGTCCTAAGCGTCAGGAGAACTTACCTCAGAAAAGGTCAAGGGATCAAGGCCAGGCTTATGCTATCACTACTGCTGAGGTAGAAGCTCCGAAAGACGTGGTGGCAGGTAATTTAATGGTTTCCTCAAGTTTAGAAAATGCATTATTTGATTCTGGATCATTGCATTGTTTCATATCTTCCGAGTTTGCTAAGAAAATTAGATATTTACAATTTTATTTAACAAGGGAGTTGTCAGTTAAAACTCCTAAGGGAAGTATCATTGCAACAAAGTTTTTTGAATCAGTCCCCATTAGAGCACATAAATGTTCGTTATCTGCTGATCTTATCGTCATACCTATGATTGAGTTTGATATAATCCTCGGTATGGACTGGATTTCGGACTATGATGCGAAGATTTATTGTAAGAAGAAAGAGGTTACGATTCTTGATGATAATGATAACGAACACCTTATCTTTAGAGCAGAATCGTCACCACCTAATTCTTATTTAGATCCACCCTCAATAGCTCAACTAAATTCAATTATTGGGGAGGAAGAGAATGAAATAACTGTGGGTGAGGAAAGGAATGTTCAAATAGAGGATGTACCTATTATGAAAGAATTTTTAGATGTATTTCCAGAAGATTTACCTGGACATCCTCCAGAACGAGAAGTTGAGTTTTCTATTGATTTAATTCCTGGATCAAGGCCTATATCGAAGACCCCTTATAGAATGGCCACTGTAGAGTTAGCCGAACTAAAGAAACAACTAGAGGAGTTGAGTAATAAAGGATTTATTCACCCTAGTGTTTCTCCATGGGGAGCCCCTTTTCTTTTTGTTAAAAAGAAAGATGGATCTATGAGGTTATGTATTGACTACAGGGAGATCAATGCTATAACGATAAAGAACAAGTATCCCCTACCTCGCATTGATGATTTATCTGACCAACTACATGGATCTCAATACTTTTCAAAGATTGACCTTCGATCTGGATACCATCAGTAGTGTGTGAAGAAGGAATACATTCCGAAGACAGCATTTCGAACCAGGTATGGGCATTACGAGTTTACTGTAATGCCGTTTAGATTGACTAATGCACCCTCTGTATTCATCGATCTGATGAATAGAGTTTTCAAGGAGTATCTCGATGAATTTGTGGGGGTATTTATTGATTATATCTTAGTATACTCTAAAAGCTATTAAGATCATGAAAATCACTTGCGCATTATCTTGAAGACTCTGAGAAGACATGAATTATATGGGAAGTTTAGCAAGTGTGAATTCTGGCTTCATGAGATTTCTTTTCATGGCCATATTGTCTCTAAAGATGGAATCACTATTGATCCTTCTAAGACCAAGGCAATCCAAGAATGGCCAGCACCTACGAGTATAACTGAGGTACGCAGTTTTATTGGTTTGGCAGGTTATTATCGACGTTTCGTCCAGAATTTTGCCCGATGGGCTAACCCATTAACGAAGCTCACACGTAAAGGGGTTAAATTTTTTTGTACAAAAGAGTGAGAAGAATGTTTCGAAGAACTGAATAGAAGATTAGTCAATGCTCCTATATTGACTCTACCATCTGGGAATGATGGGTTCGTTATTTATAGTGATGCACCGAAGAAAGGACTTGGTTGTGTCCTTATGCAGAATGATAGAGTTATTGCCTATGCATCACGACAGTTGAAAATTCAAGAACAAAACTATCCTACTCATGATCTCGGGTTAGTAGTTATGATCTTTGCTTTGAAGATATGGAGGCACTACCTCTATGGTGAAAAATGTGAGATTTATACTGATCACAAGAGTTTGAAGTATATTTTCTCACAAAAAGAAATCAACATGAGGCAAAGGAGATGGCTTGAATTACTCAAGGATTATGATTGTACGATACACTACCACCCGGGGAAAGCAAACAAGGAGGCAGATGCTTTGAGCAGAAAATACCATGGAGTTTTGAACAATATGAGAATTGAAAGGGATCCAATTTTCATGGATCTAGTGAAGATGGACATGGGAATAACCAGGGAAGGCGAAACATCAATTCTTTTTCAAATGGTTGCCAAACCATCTTTACTAGAAAGGATTAAGAGTTCTCAGACCTATGATGAAGAATTTAAAAAGAAGATTAAAGCTGTGAATGATGGGAGATTGAGAGACTTTGTGTATGAAGATGGAATTCTGAAATTCGGGAAGAGACTTTGTGTTGTCGATTTACCTGATCTAAAAAGGGAATTGATGGATTATGCTCATAGTTCCAATTTCTCTATACACCCTGGGAGCACCAAAATGTATAGAGATTTGAAGGAACATTTTTTGGTGGGACAACATGAAGAGGGAGATTGCTGATTTTGTATCAAGATGTATGGTTTTTCAACAAGTGAAAGCTGGAAGGAAACAGCCTGGAGGAGTCATGCAACCTCTTCCCATACCGGAGTGGAAATGGGACAATATTACGATAGACTTTGTCATGGGGATACCAAAGACTCCTAGAAGGAACAATGCAATATGGGTTATTGTTGATCGTCTTACCAAGTCAGCACATTTTCATGCTATAAGAGAAGATCTACCCCTGGAACATCTAGTAAGACTATATATTAATGAAGTTGTGAGACTTCATGGAGTACCCCTATCGATTGTTTCTGATCGTGATCCCCGTTTTACTACAAGATTCTGGAAAAGTATTCCGAAATCCCTGGATACTGAACTTCATTTGAGCACTGCTTACCACCCTCAGACAGACGGACAATCAGAACGGATTATTTAGACTTTAGAAGACATGTTGAGATCTTGCTCACTTGACTTTCAGGGTATGTGGGATCAATATTTACCTCTCATAGAATTTTCCTATAACAATAGCTTCCATTCGTGTATTCAGATGGCACCATATGAAGCGTTATACGGAAAGAGATGTCGTACACCAACCTGTTGGGATGACGTTGGTGAAAGAAAACTTGTAGGCCCATAACTGGTGGAGGAAACGGTGGAAAAAGGTAAAGGTAATGAAAAATCACATCAAAGCAGCTCAAAGTAGGCAAAAGAGCTATGTTGATAATCGAAGGAAGGATTTGGAATTTCAAGTCGGTGATCATGTTTTCCTGAAGGTATCTCCATGGAAGGGAGTCATACATTTTGGTAAGAAAGGTAAATTGAGTCCCAGGTACATCGGACCCTTCGAAATTCTAGAATGAATTGGGGTTGTAGCTTACCGATTGGCAATGCCTCCAAGTCTCTCCAAAGTTCACGATGTGTTCCACATATCTCTGTTGAGGAAATACATTCCTGACCCAATGCATGTACTCACCTACGAGGAATTAGAACTGGAACCCGATCTGTCTTATTGCGAAGAGCCTGTCAGGATTCTTGATACGAGAGAACAAGTGCTGAGAAACCGGACGACGCGTCTGGTAAAAGTTTTGTGGAGAAACCATAAGATGGAAGAGGCAACGTGGGATCCCGAGGAACTTATGATGAAGAACCACCCGAGTCTTTTCATGCGGTAGTATTCTAGAAATTTCTAGGATGAAATTATTTGAAGGAGGGGAGAATGTAACACACCAAGCTTCTACGGAATGCTTCTCTTTGAATAATGTGATAGCGTGTGTTGTACGCAACACCGAGTTCTAACACACCATAACTAATCAAACTAGTAGTTATGAATAGTAATACCTACTTTTTGAAATTATATATATTTTATATTTTAAAATCGACATCATTTTTGGATTCTGAATATCGAATTTAGCCTAAAGTGAAATTTTGGTACTTTTCGGATAACTTTCATATTTTGATGAATAGTGAAAATTACTAAATTTTAATTAAAAACAACTTTTTTAATCAAAATAATTAATAGTGATAAATTATGAATTTGAGTGGTTTTAAAGAATATTTAGAATATATTTTTACCATTTAATATAATGTTGGTCATTGGACATAATTTTACAATTAAACCAAACATAAACAAGTGGCAATCTTTTGATAGTTATTATCTCTTAAAACACGCTTTTTGTTTTAACAGCGGGAATTAATTTTAAATTAATTTCTGCCACTTCTGTGTTTTGAATTTAGAAAAATGTATTCCATATTTGGAATCAGGATTTCCAAATTCTGTAAATCGGTAACTTTTATTTTTAGACATTTTGAATAATTACTACGGTAAATATTTTATTTACCATGGTTAAGGGTAAATCCCGTAAATAAGGGTTAAAAATAATATTATAATAATACTAAATTACACTAAAACGTGTCCTAGAATTATTGGTTGATACAGGTTCGACCATAGGCATATTTGGGTCGATTTTGGGACCCCATGGTGCCACTTGTAGGTGATAGGGACACTTTATTTTAATTAAGTTAAAATGAATACAAAAATGACACAAGCATATATCTTCTAGAAAAACAATTTTTACATAGGGTTATATATGTTTGATTTCAGATTATAAATATTCATTAGAAAGATAAAACGATTTCCTACATAGTGATATTTTATTTATAATTTTTAGACCTTAAATAATTTAATTTATTTATGACACAATGATGATGAATAAATTACTATAATAGTGAAAAATTAAAATAATTAATATTATAAATATCCAAATAAATATAATATGAAACTTTTAATGAATTAAACTAATTTTATAGGATAATATGATATATTATGATTGATTTAATTGACTTTTTTCGAAGTAATCAATCTGTTATGAGTTTCACAAAAATCAACTATTGAATAGTGTCAAAATTGACATAAAAGAGGTCTTAAAACCAATATTATATTATTAATTGATATTAAATTCATAAAAATATAAGGTTCGGCCAAGAGACTTATATCATGATAGGTTCTTCATTAATGGACCACTTAGGGGTATCTTGGATGTATATAGTAAGTTTAATAACCATATTATATAAAAATACAAAGAGACATTGTAAAAGTGAAACTAATTAACTTAGAGTTAATACTTAAAGATAAGGTTAATATAAGTACCCAAAACTGTCTAAATTCTATTGGTTGAGTTGTTTTCGTCCTATCCCCACCTTAACATTTAAATAATCAACTTTTGAGCCATTAGAAATCGAATATGAATTTATTATAAATTAATATTTCTAGCTTTTCCAAAGGTGCCCCTCACCCCTCTTATAAAAGGGCACTCCTCCTTCTCATTTATTCACACCTTCAAAGCCTTTTGGTTCGGCCAAACTCTGCCCAAATACTCTCCCAACTTCCCTCAATACAACCTATAGGCCTCAGTTTGAACATAAATCCAACCTAAGGAGCCCTCTTTATCAAATCAAAAGGAAGAACCCGAAGAAGAGGTAATGTTTTCACCACCCCTTTTCAAGTTCCTTTCTTCTTCCACTTCTTCTTTATTTGTTCTTACATTTCTAAAATAATAACTCCAGTATCTCACATATACTGTGATGTTATTATAAATATGGTACAACCATATTCAGTATTCTATCCACCCTTTGAATAACATGTCACCATACGTGCGTACGTACGGCTTACCATCTCCACATCGTGGTGTAATTGTTATTCAATATATTATTATTTGGATGGGTATAATAATGTTGTGTAACTCATGTAAATAATAAATATAACATGTTAATGATTCTTTATATATGATATAACATCCATTTATATATTATTTTAATATCAAAATAATGATATTGTCGCTCGTGCGTACGTACGGACTACCGTCTCCACGAACACGATAAGATTCATTCTCCATCGTATCCATTCAAGTATAATTATCATTTTATGATTTAAAAATGATTTTTAAGGACTTAATATCATTCTGGATATGAATAATATACAACTTATCCATTACAAACATGGCTTACGTAACAAAACATATAAAAGAAAACAAGTAAGTTAACACCCGAAACAACGATAATACTAAGATATTATTATCAAATCAATATTAAAAGATCATATATGATATCATATTAATATATATGATTATTGTATAATTTAATAACAATTATTTCACCATTATACAGGAGGTTAACCCACCCCAACCAAGGAAAAGTACAAGGTAAGGGTTATTTCACAATCTCTTCATTATCCGAGGTTGTTTATATGTAATAATCTACTGGGATCTCTTTATCATACACATCCATGTTTTCTTAAAAATGTATCTCAAAACATTTTTATTATTGACAAGAATATGGGTTAAAGTCATTTATACCCTTGTTTGAATTTTTATAAGAGGAATCTTTCCGTCGTTTTCAAAACAAGGTCCTTTTTAACCTTTTCGACAGAATTAAGGTAAGAATGTTTTTTTAACTTATACGGTGGGTGCGAATATTTTCCGCCATTATAAAATTTTCAAATCTTTCCTTACAATATTATAAGAGTATTTTTAAATAAAATGTTTTATTTTATATGGCTCTTAAATGAGTTCAAAAATAGAAAGAGATATTTCTCTAAAAAGAGTTTTGATTTTATCTATGTCAACATCCTTTGATGGATTTTACGCTTATTTGAAGTTGATTTATTATGATACAAAACATCTATATTGTATTGAAGGTTTTGTGATATGTTTGACTGTGGATGTGCTATTTTTATACCATTCATAGTTTATGGTGAAATTATTGACATTTCGTATCCTAGTTATAATACGAATGTTTATGTTATGTTTAAACCTTTTCATATGGGAATGCATTGGACTTAATATGTGACGGGTGGAGCCTGCTATAGCTCCTCGATGCATCAGTAGGTCTCATGAGACAAACTAGTGTCTTGGAACAAGGCCTTGACAAAATATTATTTGTAGTCTTGGCACGAGGCCTTGGCTATGTGGTTATGATAGTCTGGCATTATGCATTCCATCATTATGAAAGTGGTTATTGATTTTGCATGTGATTATTAGATTAGTAGAATATCCATGTGAATATGTAAATGGATTTATTTCATTTTATTTATGCCATACTATGTTGAATGTTCAATATTGAAAGGCTTTTGTTTTAGTTATACATTGCCTTAAATGTTTATTCTTATTTATGAAAGTTCCCGCTATATTGTTATCCTTACTGGGCATTTGAGCTCACCCCTTTTCTATGTTTTATTTTTCCCAGGAAGTAAAGAAGTAAGTTATGAATGACCTGCAGGGATATTATGAGGGGATAATAGTGTGGAATGTGGAGACATTATGTTGTTGTAGTAGTTTTTCATTATATGGTGTAATGTAAAACTTATGAATATATCTAGTGTTTCCAAGGCTACTAAACCAATCGGTCTTTCGAGATTTGATCTTTCTTGTGATCATGCCAATGTTATGTAATAATGCACCGACTCTGGGTAACTAGGTTCGGGGCGTTACACTTTCCATGGATTTGGAGATGAAGTTGTGATATTTAATGTTATGGAATATATAAATTACCTCTCAGAGGACCATTCATCTTTTTTTATCTCCCATTTTGAACCACCAAGTAAAAACCCCATGGATTTATAATGTCATATGATTAGCAAGATTATGAGAATTGGTTATTGTTTTATGTAAAATAGAACTTACAAAATGGTTTATACTGCAAAAACCTCTCAAATATTTTATTTTGTAATGGATTCATATTATGTTTTTAATCATGTCAAATCTAATTATGACATGGATGTTGAGTATGCTGATGTATTTGATGATTTATTATCTTATTTTGATGATTTCTATTTAGATACATTTCTTCATTGTGAACATATTTTAGTTCCTTAAATTTCTCCATCCACACATCACCTCTTATATTGGAACTCAATCCATTACATCCAAATCTCAAATACTCATACTTTTTGAGTGGTGATAGATTACATGTTTTAATTTATAACAATATGCCTTTTGAACATGAATAAAAACATTTAAATGTTTGATGGTGAACATTCTGGAAATCATGTGGAGCTTCACTGACATATCAGGTATTATCCCCTCCATTTCCAGGAATAGGATGGGACTAAACTTTTTAGGCAGCCATAAAGTAGACACAATCAAACCCTTCTGGATGTTGTTTAAAAAGGGGATTAAAATGTTCTTAAGGCTAGTATAATTTAACCTATTTCATATTCACAGTGGGTAAGCCTAATTCAAGTTGTTCCTAAGAAAATTTTAGTTATTTTTCTTATAAATAATAGAGATGAATTAGTTCTAATTATTTTGAGAAACTGTCGGGTTGTGTGTATTGATTATAGGAATCTAAATCAATCCACTCGCAAGGACCATTCGTAACTCCTAGGTAAATAAAGAATAGAAAATTTTCATATTTTTTAATATTTTTGAATTAAATATTAATTTTACATTAAAGGAGATTCTATATTTGATGTCATACCCAACACACAATAATAGGATTCTTTGAAATCTTATGTTGCACACAACGTTGAGTTATACCAAAAAATAATATAATATTATTGTTATTTTAAATTGTAGTAAACTCATTTATGTTGTATTGGTGTGAATGAATATAAATAACTACAATATGATTATACATGTTTGTAAATTTTTTTAAAATTTGTCTAATAATAGTTAGAAGCTTAAAATGTGAATGAATCCAATTTTAATCATTAATAGTCTAATATTCTTTAAAAGATCGATTTACCGACTCTTGATGGAGAACCTTTTTTAAATCTAGTTTTTGTCACTTTTATATGTTCTATTTGAAAAAATAATATTCTTATTTAGAATATGGACATAAAAAATTCCTTTGGATGAAAGTTTTTTATTTTTATGATAATGTTAATTTGTTTAATGAATAATTAAAAATACTGCATTTTAATTCAAACTGCCTTTTAATCTAATTTATTTATATAGTTAGATTATTATTTAATTTTTTTGAATGTTTAATTGGATTTTATTTTTACCATTTAATATAATTTTTTTTATTGGATGTAATTTTAGTCTTAATTTGGTCATAAAAAAGGTAAATCATTTGATAGTTTTTATTTCTCAAAAACACACATTTTGTTTTGACAATGTGGATTAATTTTAAATTAATTTCTGCCACAAATGTGTTTTTAATTTGGAAAAATGGATTCCATATCAATAATAAGGATTTAAAAATTATGTAAATAGGTAACTTTTATTTTTAGACATTATTAATATTTACTTCAGTAAATATTTTGTTTACCATGGTTAAAGAGTAAATATTGTAAGTATGGGTAAAAATATTATATCAATAATATTAAATTATCTTTACACTTGGCTTAATTCTATTGGATGATACAAGTACGACCATGGGAATCCTTGGGCCGATTTTGGGACCCCATGGAGCCACTTGGGCGTGATAATGACACTTTATATTAATTAATTTAATGTAAGGAAAAAAATTACATAAACATGAATCATTTTACTAAAACAATTTTTTATATGGGGTTATAAAACTTATATCTTCAAATATAAATATTATTTGTAAATATAAAACTATTTCCTACCTCATGAAATTTTATTTATAATTTTTAGACATTAAATAAACAATTTTAATTATGATACAATAGTGATGTAGTAATTTATTTATTAATAAAGGATTCAAATAAATGATATTATAAATATTAAAATAAATTTATTTTGAACCTTTTTATGCCATAAACTAATTTTATAGATTATTATGACTGTTTAATTTTTAATTAATGATATTTATTTGAATGAATCATGTTTTTGGACTTTTTAAAAGGTCATGATATGAATAGTATATAAATTGACATAAATGAGTTTTTAAATTATAAAATCTTTGATTAAATGATAAAATAGATCTAAAAATATATGATTAAGCCAAATAAAATATATTATTTTATAAATGTAATTAAATATACGTTTTGGGTCTCTTGTAATTTTATAGTAAATATATAAACCATATAGTATGAATATACTAGAGGACAAGGTAAAAGTAAAATAAGTTAACAAAGGGTTAAACACAAAATATAAGGATTAAAACATATCCAAAACCTGCCCAATTATTATAGGATTATTTTATTTCTACTTATATACACATTTTATTATAATTAAATAATTTTTGGAGCTTTATAAACAGAAAATAATTATATAATAAAATAATATTTTTATACTTTCCTAAATAACCCCTCTTCCCCCGTATAAAAATACATCACCTCTAACCCTTAACCACACCTCTATAGCCCCATTTTCTCGTCCAAAAACTTTCCAAATATGAAACCAAGATCCATATATTCATCCTAGAAGCCTTACCTGAGGCAGAAATCACTTCAATAAAGCCTTTTGGTTCAATCCGAAGGGAGTTACCCGATTTAATGGTAACGTCTTCCCTCAAGTTCTCTTCTTTTACTTTACTTATTCACTCCCTATATTAATATTATTTGTTAACATAAAAATATCAGTATACTCAAAATACTAGGTTGCTTTAATGAGAATTATTAAAACTACATTTACACACACCTTCATCTAATGGATACGAACATACTGTTTCTATGTACGACGAACTGCTGCCTCACGAAATGATGATTTTTCGATTATCTCCTACCACCTCTCATGGTGGCCATTATGATGAAAATTTATTTATATGTGATATATATTATATTTATATAGTCTTTATTCTTATTAATTTTTCATTTATATCATACCATTACGGTTTCCATATTGGGTAAATACGATAATTTAATTTGAGAAAGTGCGGACTAACGCCCCCTCAAATTGATATGACTCGTTAATGGAATACATGGAACATTTAAAGGATGGAGTTACTGAAATTATATATCATATTATAATGGAATTATAATATACCTATGTATCATTAAGTTTTAATTCCATTAAATATTAAATATAAATGAAAGTAGCGTTCATGCGTACGTACGACTTACCATCTCCATAAACGGTGCATTTCATTTCTTATATCCAAATGATACGTACTATTATAAATACATATAAATATTAGATATATATGATATATATGATATGGAATTATTGAATATCTTTCTGTAGATAATTTACTTTTGACCACTTGGACAAATTTTATTTATAAGAAGTTCATTTTTGACTCAAGTACCGAATATCGACAAAACAACCATTATAAACATAAATGATTGTGTAAAGTTTATAACATTGTAATAAGTAATATAAAAGGAATAATAAATATGAAAAATTTTCTTGAGAAAGTAAAAACTTACTTTAGTTTATTATTCATGATATTAAAGAATGAACGAGTCGAGTTAGTCACGAGGTAATGGAACTCCTTAACCCAATTTCCATTCTTTGGGATAAAATTCTACTTATTAATTATATTATTCTATGAATATGTTTGAATTAACTATTATTGTTCTAAAATTAATATGCACTTATATTGTGTGTATTTATATTTTCCACACATAGTTAATTCATTGATTTATCCTTAATGTGATGATATGTTCTTTGTATGGGAATCTAGCACCCTCCTCTTTAGTAAAATAATTATTTTATGTTATGTCTTTTAATTTAAATTTCACATGTTGGGATATGTTCTTATATATCCTTATTTCTATGAATTTTATGTCCATGTGATGAGATACCCTTTTCTCTCTCATCAACGCATTTTTTTAATTTTAATGTGACGTCATTAGGCTGTCGAATTTTCGTAAGGGAATATGTCTCAATCTACATTCATTGAGGAATATATTGATATTGTTCACCTTTATTATCCTATAAAGTGTATATAACTCCATTTGAAATATTATATCATGAATCTCATTATTCTCATGATATTATAATTTTTTCAATGATATTATATAATTATTTTTTTCAAGTATTTTCTCAATTGGTAAAAAACTCTTTAACTTTAGTTAGGGTTTGGCTTAGTGGTAAGCACCATGTAATCCTACATGAAAAATGGGGGTTCAAAACCCATTGGGTGCAGGTACTATAGAATTACTGTAGCAGCAGAGAAATTGTAGCAACGACGAGCACTGTAGTAGAGTTAGGTTACTATAGCGGCAGCAGGGTATTGTAGCAGCGGCAAGTACTGTGTGGTACTATAGTAGGTGGGTACTGTAGCAGTAATATTCACAAAATGGGCCTTGAGCCATAAATTTGGGCCTACGGGACATGTAATGGGATAAATACCCACTGGGACTTCGGGCTATATAATGGGTCTCCCTCTGCCTAGTTAAAGAGGTCTTTTCTTTGCTTTAATAATAAATGAGGATTTAGCCCCATCCATAAAAAAACGAACTCTTTAACTAAAACATTGTTTTAAATGTTTTAAGTATATATTATTATAAATCTTTATCATTAATTTCCAGGTTTTCAAAGTGGTTTTTAGGATTTATTTATATGGATTTTATGTTTTAAAATGTTAATTTCTTTGAAGGTTTCAAATTGGTATGGGACACTTTTATTCAAAAATATCTTTATTAAATAATTTTAATTGTTTTTGACAGAGAATTTATAATGTAGATATCTTGAAATGATATATTTTGATTGAATTATTTAAATGATATCTTTCCTTTATGCTTGTTTTAATTTTTATGAATATGTTATGGTTCATGGGCACTGTTTACATATACGGGTGGTACCGTGATAAACCTAGGGTGGGTGAGCCCGAGATAGCTCTCCAATGCATTGGGTAATGTGAAATAGGTAAATGTTAATGATTATCCTAAGAGATTTAGGGAATATAATATGATGAGTATTCTAAATGTAACTCCCTATGTAGTTGTAAAAGCTACCCTGTAAGAATGTTATGGATGCCACAAGTTACCTTTATGATTTGTGATTTCAATTTGTTATTCATTAATCTTTTGATTTTTTTGTAGTAAGTTAAAGATTGAAAAGTATGATTTTATTTATTTTTAAATATTTATGGAATAATGTTTTCTTTCCTTATTTTATAACCCTTACTGATCTTTTTATGCTCATCCCATGTTTTGGAAATGTTTCCACTTGATATAAAGAAGGGTAAAAGAAAGGATGAATTCAAGAAGAATTTTCTCAAGAAAAGAACTCTTGTTTTCTTTTAAGAGTATTTATTTTATGAAAAAATGGATACTGAGTATAAGTACATACTTTGTAACAATTGTGATGTAATGTAATAGTTATTGCCTAATTCTATAAATATATAAACTAGACAAGATCCTTAATGTGAATTATTAACTTAATTCATGATTACACAATGTTTAAGGCCATGTCCTTATAGTTGGTATGATAGGTTGGTTTAGAAAACTTTAGGGATTATGAGTTCTTGATAGACACATGGTCAGTCTTTGTGTCTATTATTTATGTTAAATCCTTATTTTGTAACTTTTTCAGATCATGGAATGTTTGTTACAAATGGAAGGAGCAGGATCTTAAATGACCTTTCTATCAATTCCTGATGACATTCTTGCAATAATTATTGCAAAGTCATGTCCATACGACTCTGAAACATTTCTTAACATTCAACTGACTTGCAATAATTTTTTCTAGATATCAAACACCTCTACTATACCTCGATACCATCACGGATCTTGGGTTGTATTTAATCAAATCCTATTTACTCATTATTATCATATTTTCAATAAAGGAAACATTAACAAGGTATTTTAAAAAAAATTACCTTATCAAAAGATTCTAAGGAATATTCTGATTTTGAAAAAGGTACTAAATAAGGATACACTTGTGAAACCTATTTGTATTTTCTTTTAAATTACAGTCTTTCATCCCATATTTATGGTATTTTAAAACGATCGTTGATTGAAAGTTTCAACTCAAACTCATTTCGAATGTTCTATAAAAATTATGTCTTTTCAGATGTTTTGAAATTATATGTCATACATGATTATTTTCTGAAACTATTTTTCTACGAACATGCATATGACCCAAGTTGTACAATGTATATCTGGATGAAAAAATAAAATGATTGTGAAGGATCTATAAATCAATTTTGTAATGCATGAACGTTCTACCAATGTGAACAAGATGATGATGAAACCATATGGACACCATGATCATGGTATGATGTTCTTTATATTTGTAATAGTTTTATTTTATTATTTGGAGGTGATAAAAGAGAATATATTTGATATTGTAGTCTTAATGTGTTGGGATGAAAACGAAATGTATAAGAAAACATTTGAGGTTAAAACATGTTAGGGTTATTTTTTGAGTTTTATAAAAAAGATAACACACAGACCGTGGGACCACCCATCTCATCGGACAAAGCTATGGGAATCAAACCCACAACCAAAGTGCGGTTGGGATTTATCAACTACCACTGGACTACATGAAGTCTATTTTTAGTATGGCTTATTCTTTTTTGTTAAATGACTTTATTTATCAATAATAAGTTGATTTGGGGTCCTATGTTTTATCAAATGTATATCCTTATTATAGGAAAAGGATTTTTGGATTAAGTGATGAAGGATATTTTGGAAGAAGTTTGCTCTTTTTAGGAAACTATATGCCTAAGTAAGATAAAATACTTTGGGATTTAAATTGATGGGTAATGGTAGTATTTTATTTTGGGAGAATCAATTTTTTTATTATAAACATATGGTGATTTTGGTTTTTTATGGAAATGATTAACCTATCATAGAGAATATGTGTTTTGGTTAATTACACTTCAGTATGAGTCTTTAGAAGTAGTAGATGTTACTTGGAGACAAATGTTAAGATTTACTATGGAAGGCCATGTGATCAAATACTTCTGAATTTTGGGTTTCAGACTTATTTTGGATTATTTTAATGATTTTTATGGACATTTGTGTATTGAATGGTATTTTTTTATATTTGGTTATTGTTTATTCAATTTTGTAGATTAAGAGTGACATTTATTTTTTTTAGAAAAGATTATACTTTTTGAAGATTATATGATATTGTACTAAAAATTTTGGTTTTGGTTAAGGTCTAAAGACAGGGAAAATATATGGTTCATCTTTTGTGGATTATGTGATAATCTAGAAGTTCATTCGAGTGCTTCAGGTGTTACCAAGTAATCATGAATACTCGTCATTTGGGGAAAATATGAGTTTTTTTAAGAAACTTACTAAAGGATGAAACTCTACTTGAAAAGTATGTGTACATTATAATATCATTAGTCAATATCTTAAATAAATTATTCAACTTTATGAAATAGAACATAAAAAAACATTGTCTGTTTAATTTTAATAATGGGAAACCAATGACCGTTTAACCCATGACAAGTTTGTGGTTTTCTTGTTGTTAACTTTCTCCTGATCATGTTTTCTATCACTCTCTATCAGAACTTCATGGTTAGTTTTCTCTTCAATATCCATGTTTTCATGGAATCATAGTTTGGGTTATCATGGGTGACCTTTTTACTATTTATTCTTTCTTTTAAAGTGACATTTTTATTGACTCTTTTTCTCATGTATGAAATTTAATGAAATTTCTGAGCCCAATTTTAAAATGGTGAGGAAGCAATTTTCAAAAGTGGGGAAGGATGTAACATTATAGGTAAATAAAGAATATTAAATTTTAATATTTATTTATATTTTTGAACTAAATATTTATATTACTTTAAAGGAGATGCTATGTTCGATGTCATACCCGACACACAACAAAATGTATTTTTTGAAATCTTATGTTGCACACAATGTTGAGTTATACCAAAAATTAATATATTATTATTATTATTTTAAATTGTAGTTAACTCATATAAGTTGTGTTAGTGGGAATGGACATAAATAAATATAATATGATTATACATTTTTGTTAAATGTTTTTACATTTATCAGATAAAATTTTGAATCTTAAAATGTGAATGAATCCAATTTTAAGCATAAAAACTCTAATATTTTTTAAAGGGTAGATTTACCGCCTTTTGATGGATAACCCTTTTAAATATAGTTTGTGTCACTTTTATATGTTATATATATAAAAAATACTATTCTTTTTCAGAATTGGGTCATAAAAATTTACATTGGATGAAATTTTGTTATTTTTCTAATAATGGTCATTTTTTAATGAATAGTAAAAAATACTGCATTTTAATTAAAAACTGCCTTTTAATATAATTTATTTATATAGTTAAATTATTATTTTAATTAGTTTTAAAGTTTAATTGTATTATATTTTTATCATTTAATACAATTTTGTTCATTTTATGTAATTTCATTGTTAATTTGGAAAAAAGCAAAGGTAAATCTTTTGACAATTATTATTTCTTAAAAACACGCTTTTTGTTTTGATAATGAGAATTAAATTTTATATAATTTTTGCCACTTCTATTTTTTGAATTTAGAAAAATGGATTCCTTATTTGAAATCAGGAGGTTCAAATTGTGTAAATATGAATCTTTTATTTTTAGAAATTAGGAATATTTACATTAGTAAATATTTTATTTACCACGGTTAAAGGGTAAATATGGTAAATAAGGGTGAAAAATAATATTATAATAATATTAAATTACCCTTAAACGTGTCCTAACTATACTTTTCCCACCATGTGCATCATTGGGTCGATTTGGGGACCCCATGGAGCCACTTGGGAGTAATAATCACACTTTATATTAATTAATTTAAAGTATGGACAAAAATAACATCAACTTGAATCATTTTATTAATACAATTTGTATATGATGTCATAAAAGTTATCTCTTTGAATATAAATATTTTCTAGAATGATAAAATATTTCCAACATCATGGTATTTTATTTATAATTTTTATACATTAAATAAACAAATTTAATTATGACACAATGGTGATGGAGTTATAGCTTCATTAATAAAGGATTCAAATAAATGATATTATAAATACAAAAATAAATTTATTTTCAGCCATTTTAGGCCATCCACTAATTTTAATGATTAGTATGACTTATTATATCTTAATTAATGAAGGTTTTTGTAAATAATCATATTGTTTTTTATTTGATAAAAAGTCAAGATATGAACAGTATTAAAATTGACATTAAAGATTTTAAATGAATCAACTTTTTATTAAATGATAAAATAGTCCTAAAAATGTTATATTATTTCAAATGAAATATATGATGTTAAAAATTTCATTAATGATCCATTTTTGTGTCTCTTGTAATTTTTTTGTAAATATATTAACCATGTAGTATGAATATATATGGGGACATGGTAAATGTTAAATAAGTTAACAAAGTGTTCCATAAAAAATATAAGGATTAAAAAATATAAAAAACCTATCTAATTATTATTGGATGATTATATTTCTACTTATAGACACATTATCTTTGAATTAAATAAGATATTTACCTTTATAAAATGAAAATAAGTATATAATAAAATAATATTTTCAAACCATCCTAAAGAGCCACTCCCCCCTTATAAAACTCCATCACCTCTAACCCTTACTCACACCTCTCAAGACACCTTGAATCATTAATTATCTACCCAAATAATCTCTTATGATCTCTATATTCCTCTTATAGGACTTAACTTAGGCATAAAGCACTTCAAGAATTCCTTTTGGTTCAAACCATAGGGAGTTACCCGATTTAAAGGTAACGTCTTCCCTCAGGTTCTCTTCTTTTATTTTACTTCGTCACTCCATATACACTTATTATTCCGTGTTTAGATAAAAATGATAGTATACGCAATATAATAGGTTGTTTTTATGATAATGATTCAAACTAAACTTCCACACGCCTCCATCTAATGGAAACGAACATACTGTTTCTATGTACGTCGAACTGCTACCTCACGAAACAATGATTGTTCGATTATCTCCTACTACCTCTCACAGTGGACATTATGATAGAACTTTGTTTATATGTGATATATTATATATATATTATCTATTATTCTGTATTTTTTATTTATATCATACCTTTACAGTTTCTATAATGGGTATATACGATAATTTCATTTGAGGAAGTGCGGACTACCACCCTCTCAAAGTGATATGACTCATTAATTCCATACGTGGAACATGTAAAGGATGAAGTTACTGAAATTATAGATAATATTATATTGGAATTATAATATACCCATTTATTATTATGTTTTTATTCCATTAAATACGAAATATAAATTATAGTAGCGTTCATGCGTACATATGGCTTACTGTCTCCATGAACGGTGAATTTCATTTCTTATCTACAAATGTTATATACTATTATAAATACATATATATACTAGATATATATGATATATATGATATATAATTCATTAATATCATTCTGTATATAATTTAGTTTTGAAAACTTGGACAACTTTTAATTAATAAGTTCGTTTTTTACTCAAGTACCAAATATCGACAAAACAACCGTTATTAACTTAAAAGATTATGTGAAGTTTATAACATGACAATAGGTAATATAAATGGAATAATAAACTTGAATAAGGATATTAGGTAAGTAAAAATTTACTTTATTTTATTATTGATGAGATTAAGTAATGAATGAGTCCAGTCGGACACGAGGTAAGAGAACTCCTCAACCCAATCTTCGTTCTTTGGGTTAAACTTCTACTTGTTAATTATTTCATTATATGAATATGTGTGAGTGAAATATGATTGTTTTACACTTAATATCCAATTATATTGGGTATATTTATATTTTTCACACATTTTTATGTCATTTATTTATCCTTAATGTAATGATATGTTCTTTATATGGGAACCTTTCACCCTCCTCTTTTAGTAAAAGGATTATTTTAGGTTACGTATTTTAATTTTAATTTCCTTTGTTGGGATATGTTATTTTATATACTTATTACTATAAATTTTATGTCCATGTGATGAGAGACCCTTTTCTATCTCATCAACTAATTTTATGAATTTTAATGTGACGTTGTTAGCCTGCTGAATTATTGTAAGGGAATACGTCTCAACCTCCTTTCATTGAGGCATATCTTGATATTTTGCACCTTTAGTATCCTATAAGGTGTATATACTAAACTTTGACATATTTTATAATTAATATCCTTTTTATCATGATATTATAAGTTTTTTTAATTCTATTCTTTAATTATTTTTATTCAAGTATTTTTTAAAGTGGTAACAAACACTTTAACTAAAACATTGTTTTAAATGTTTTAATGACTTGTGATTCAAAATATTTCTCATTAATGTCCATGTTTTCAAAATGTTTTTTGGGTTTTATATATATGGACATTAATGTTTTAAAATATTAATTCATTTAAATCATTCAATGTGGTATGGGACACTTTTATTCAAAAATATCTTTATAAAATGTTTTTAGTTGTTTTTGACAAACCACTAATTATGCCAATATATTAAAATGATATATTGTGATTTCAATGTGGAAGTGTTATATTTTATTTATGCTTGTTTTATTTTTTATGAATATGTTATTGTAATTGGGCACTTTTTATGTATACAGGTGGTTCTGTGATAAACATAGGGCAGGTGAGCCCGAGATAGCTCTCCAATGCATTCGGTAAGAAGACATAGGTAAACATTAATGATTATTCTAAGAGATTTAGTGAATATATTGTGATGGGTTTTACAAATTTAACTCCCTATTTAGCTATGAAATATACAATGTAAGTATGTTATGGATTCCACAAGTTACATTTATGATTTATGATTTCCATTTGTTATTCATGAATTTTATGATTTTGTGTGGTATGTTAAATAATGATAAGTATGATTTCATTTATTTTTATATATTAATGGAATAATGTTTTCTTTCCTTGTTTTATAACCCTTAATGTGCTTTTATTTCCCTTCTAATGTTTTGTAAATGTTTTCACATGATATAAGGTATTTTAATAGAAAGAAAGAATTCGTGAATATTTTTATCAAGAAAAGAACTATTGTTTTATTTTAAGCATTTTATATTTTATGAAAAAAATGGATACTGAGTAGAAGTGTCTACTTTGTAACAATTGAGATGTAATGTAATAGTTATGGCATAATTCTCTAAAACTCTAAACCTGAAAAGTTCCTCAATTTGAATTATTAACTTATATAAAGATTATGTAATTTTTAAGGCTGAGTCCTTATACTATTACCCCAAAAATTTATTGATCAAATGCATGAGATTCTAGCTGGGAAAACACACTATTATTTCTTGGATGGATTTTCAAAATATATTCAGTTTCTTATTGCTCTAGAGGATTTGGTGAAGACGACATTCACATTCCCATTTGACATGTTTTCCTACCAAAAGATTCTATTTAGACTTTTCAATTCCCTAGGTACCTATCATAGATGCATGGTGAGTATTTTACAGATTTTATTGACACCTGCATGGAGGTACTTGTGGATTATTTTCCAGTGTATGGATATTCATTTGATGATTTTATCTCTAGTTTGGGAACGTTTTTGAATCATTGTAATGAGAAGAATCTGGTCTTGAACTTTCAAAATTGTCATTTCAGGGTAGATCATGGGATTTTCTTGTGGAATGTGGTGTAAAAACATGGGATAGAGGTTGATAGATCAAAGGTAGATATTATTTCATCCTTACCCTATCCATCATGTGTGTGTGATTTTGGATCGTTCCTATGGAATGTTGGATTTTATTGGTGCTTCATGTGAGATTTTAGTAATATTTCTCTTCCTATATTGTGATAACATAAAAAGGATTTTGATTTTTTTATAATTCTTAAGGGACTTCTATTGATAATCTAAAAATGTGTCTGACCACACCATCGACCATATAACCCCATGGTGGGACAATTCATTTGAGATGATGTTTGATGCTAATAATTTGGTAGTTGTAATAGTCTTATAACATAGGTTGGAGGGAAATTCACATGTGATTACCTATTATTTAAGGACATTGGATTCAGACCAGTAAAACTGCACAACCAAAAAACATGAGTTTATTTCCATCATATTTGGATTTGATAATTTCAGTTAATATTTAATGGGCTCTAATGTAGTTTCTTTTTCTGACCAGGTAGATCTAAGGTACATATTGATGAAGCTAGATGCAAAACCTAGACTTCTCTAATGGATGCTCCTTCTTATGGAATTCAGTAATGAGATAATGGATTAGAAGGGGTCGGAGAACATAGTGGTAGACCACAATAGTAGTCTTACTCACACATTTGAGGCTGACACCTTAGACCAAGTCCCACTTTCAGACACTTTCCTCAATGATCATCAGTATTCCATCTCAGGTATGCATCCTTGGTATGCGGATTAGTTTAACTACCTTGTTTCCTATGAAATTCCTTCAAATTTAAAGACACATACGGTCGAAATATTAATGATCAAGTTAAGATTTTATGTTTTGGATGATCCATACATCTGGAGAATGTTTAGTGATCAAGCTATTTGGAGGTGTGTTCCTGATCATGAGTCTGATTCTATTCTACATTTCTACCATACACTTTCATGTGGATGACACTTTAGACCTCAAAGAACAGCTAGGGAATTCTTAGACTCTAGATTATATTGGAATAGCTTATTCCATGATGCTCATGTCTTTTGTAAGTCTTCCTCATATTTCTAACACACTGGGAGAAGTTTTAAGAGACACAGGATGCCACAACAACCCATATTATTATGTGAGATTTTTTTATGTATGGTTCAATGATTTTATGGGTACCAGTTCATTTGGTTTTTTGTATTTATTTAGATTATGTAGAAAAATGGTTTATTCCAAGGCCACTAGGACTAATGACTCTAATGTGGTATTATAATTTTTCAAGCAGAATATTTTTTTTATTTTTGGAGTATCAAAGGCTATAATCAGTGATCTAGGGAAAGCCTTTAGGAAATAGAATTTGGCTTACCTCTGTTATAAGTATGGTGTAACACAAAAAACATCAACACCATACCACCCCAAACAAATGGCAATGATGAGTTTTGAAATAATGAGTCGAAATAGATTTTGGAAACTACCAAGTAGCTGAATATGGAGGATTAGAGAAAGTGTTTGGATGATTCGCATTGGGATTATAGAACAACATATAGAAAAACCATCGGTATTTCCCAATTTTGAATTATTTTTTGGAAATCATTTCATATCCTAGTGGAAGTCAAGAATCAGGAATATTGAGATATAAATAAATGCAACATGGATTTGTCCCATGTTGGAATTCAAAGGAAGCTACAAATTCAAGAATTCAAAGAGATTTAATTGTCATCATCTAAGAACTCAAGGCTCTATATGGAATGATCAAAAGAAACTCATGATAGAATTATCCCAAAGAAGGGAGTTTCATGTTGTAGAGAAATTCCTTCTCTATTGTTAATTATTGAAGATGATTCCTGTTAAGATGAATTCTAGATTGATAGGTTCTTATATTGAATCAAATTTTTTACCTTATTATTTAGTGGAGATCACACAAGAGGACACTGGAATACGATTTACAGTCAATGGAAAACATTTTAAGAAAAACATTGAAGACCTTCCCACCAATGCAGTTGATTTCATCATAATGGATTACCCCATACTCACTTGAGGATATGAGGTTGTTCATAACCCTTTCTCTTTTATATTATTTTTACAATATAGAATTATGAATTTCATGTTCACATATCATTTCATAAGTTCACATTAAGGAAAATGTAATATTTTAAGTGTGGAGGAGGGGGAAACATTTTGGGGAAGATATTTAGGATTTTTATTTTTGTTTTTTGTGCATAGTTTTATTATTTTTTTGATAAAAATATTCGAATAAAAAATCAATAAAAAAACAAAGATATCATGTAACATTATCATGTGGAACATTTGGAAAATTTATGTCTTCAAAATTTATTGGTATAATGATATTCATGAGTAACATTTCACAATAAAGGGTTGTTTTTTATAAATATGTATGTCTTTGATGATATTATTAGTTGTTTCATTTTAACACCTTTTATATTTTGACGGCATTCTTTGTGATATTTTACCATGGAAAATTGTGTCATTGATTTCTCCACACAAATTTTCAGGCAACCATGACTTCTGAAATATTTCCTACTCAATTGAAGGTATAGACATGTTAGGTAAAAAAATTCATCTTATATCAATTTTTGGTACATAGATTCATTTAAATTCCAAAAAAAATCATTACAGTACCAAATTGACCTATGCGTGTGTACCAATTATCCAACTATTGTATTCCCAAAAAAATACAAATATAGGTTGTGGCTTGGGATGGTCAAAACCCACTTTTCCTCAACTATTGATCTTGTTATAACTATAATAATTACTGTTATGAAGAGATCAAAAAAGGGTTGAGATATGAATTTGATATTTTTTCCAAGTTCATCTTTTGAAAATTATTATGGGAGTGATGACATGTACAACAAATGGGGATATCTAGGTCGGGAGCATAAGGTTTATATTTTGGTAATTCTTAAGTGAGTGGCTCTTGAAATTAGATTTCAATAGATTTTATAAGGTTTTGGTGAATTAAACCAAGTGAGAATAATTATTTTACATGCTTTGAATATATTGAATAATGTGTGTAGATATGAGATTGAAATTGTTGGAACATAGACACGTGTAGAATTAATTACATAGTAGATCCATGACCTATTTTGATGTGATTAGTGTCATTAATCTCACTAGATTTTGTTTTGAGACAATTTAGGAGAAAATTTATTTCAAATTTATTTATATTAACTTCTTGATGAGATTACTAATTTTCATATATTTCAAACATGGATTGAGAAGTATGGACATGCATATCTTAGCACAATCATATGAATTACTTTATATGAGGTTTTGATCAAGAGTGAACAAGGGTATGTGTGGGGGAGTTGATAAAACATAATATGTTAGACTATATTACTGATAATAAATGACAAAATTTCCTCATGATGTGTTAAATATGATTATTTATAAGATATTTTTGATTAGATCATTCATTTGAAAATTTTATGAAAACATTAGTTTTGGCCATTAAAATTCAATGAAGAATTTTGAAATAAATATTATTATATCTTTTATTTTACCCTATAAGTTTTCAAATTTGTTCCTGAATTAATGGTCTTCGACTTTAATTCAGGACATTGGAGCTAAATGAGGTATTTGATTGGAGTAAAAGGGCCATGAATTCAAAGATGGATAGGACATGCCAGATTGAATATCACTTCAATTTTTGGGCCATAACTTCTTCATAGGTTCATGGATTGGTCCCAATTTTTTATAGAAACTCGATGACCAACAATATAAAAAATAATCCTTCTATAAGGATAGATGGTTTACACGTTTTGGTTGTAAAATAAGTAGTAAATTTTGGATTAATTTATTTTTTTGAATTTCCCCATTCACACTTGATGCCTCTTAAAACCTATCCTCCCATCTACAATATAAATTTATTTTTTTCCTATTTTATGGGGTTTGGGTCATGAATTTTTTTATTTAAGGTATATTAGAATTGGTTTCACCCATTTCTTCATGCATTTCAAGTGGAAGATCTCTTAATGCTCAGATCCCTTCACCCAAGCCTTTTTCTTCTTCTTCACTTTGTAATAATGTTGTGCTTTCAATAAAAACATAGTTTCTCTTAAATTTATTATGTTTTTTCAATTTTATTCTTCTATTAATATTCCTATTTAGGTTGGAAGTCAATATTATAAATGTGACTGGGTTATACCATTTCCATGACCTTTGCAAACGCAAAACGTTTCTATGATGACTACACTGCCCCTTGAAGAGTAGTTCTTTTTAGAAATCAATCTACCTCTTAGATTATTCATTAATTTATTTTGAATCCATGAAATAATATTTTTCACATAATATGATCTATTAATTTAATTTATATTTTAGTTAAAAAGAATCATGAAATTGAATAATAAACACAAAATGCATGTGGTCGAGAATTGTGCGAGTGTGGTCTTATTCTGTAAGACAAGACCAGAAAGGATGAATTTTTTGTGTTCAAATATAATCTCTAAACTCAATTAATCCTAATTGGTAGAGTTTAAATATTACTTAATTCACCAATGAACATAATATTTTCGTATAACTCTAATCAAATTTTGGAGTTGTGATTTCATGTTTTGAAGCTAGCTTATGGTATAATTAATTTCATATTGGAGGTTAAGTTAA
This sequence comes from Viscum album, assembly GCA_963277665.1. Taxonomy (NCBI): domain Eukaryota; kingdom Viridiplantae; phylum Streptophyta; class Magnoliopsida; order Santalales; family Viscaceae; genus Viscum; species Viscum album. The sequence goes on along the minus strand of OY728130.1, from coordinate 476,294,583 downwards.
TTCTCGTAGAGTTCAGGGGTAAACAAATTAGGGGATCATAATTAAGCAGATATTAATTTAAAATATAATGATGAATTAATAAATGAATAATTATGGTTATATAAATTACACCATTTAAAAATATTTTATAAAAAAATATCTTATCGTTGTGCCTTATTAATAAAAATTCATATGAGAAAGAAAATGAAAAAAAATTCTTTCTCCTTCCAGCATACTTAATCTAGCTTTATAAATGGTAAAAAAACAAATCATATAATTTAAGTAGTGTGTTTATTCTATTTTATTTTATATTATTTTTAGAATACCTCTAACATGTTGTTTAATTTACTTCCTCCTTTTAGAGACGACCTTAGTCAGCCACTCTACAGCACCTAAGAAGTAAAAATTACACATCATTTGAGAGAGCCCACGACAGAACATTTCACAAATGTTTCACATGTCAATAATAATAAGAAATATAATCTATTGGAATAGTGATTAGGTATGTTTTATCCACCCAACAACAACACTAATAAAACATTTTTTATCACATTCAGTATTTTACCCCTCAAGTTAATTTCTTTTAACTTTTTTGGATTTTGTCACATCAAATTATTTTTTCAAAATTAATTTATATATAATTAAAAAAAATAGGCCTTATTAAAAAATATAGAATATATTATTACATATTTCAAATCCATTTATTTATATTTACTTTTTAAATGTGATAAAAATAAATTTTAAAATAATAAATTTATAATGTATTAAAAAAAGTTTTAGATAATTGTGTAAGTTATGTTTGAAAATATTAATTATAGGTTTTAAATTTAAAATACATGTTTTTATACATAAATATTCTCTTATAAAAGACATATTATTTATTGAAAATGGTTTTATTATTTTTACTTTAATTATTGTATAATATTAATGTCATAAAACTAACAATATTTCTCACAACGGTATTTTCCCATATTCTTCTAATGATCAATCTTTTCAGAAAAATCCAAAAACCTCCTTGAAAATAAATTTTTTATTGTATATTTTATATGAAGTTTATTTGGTCAAATAAAAAATATGAAACATAATAATTTAAATTTTATTCAAAAATGTAATTGAAATTTTCTTCGTAGTTAAATAGCTTATAAAAAATTAAATTATCCCTATTCTTATTTTCTATTAATTTCTAATTATATTGGTGTTGATATATAGTTTATATCACTAATATATCTATTTTTCAATAATTTTATTAAAATTAAGCTAAAAATCAATTTAAAAGAATAAAAATGCATTTTTAATATTAAAATGACCTTTTTGATTTTATCAATGCATACATAAACATACATTCTTTTTTCCATAAAAGTAAAAATGTGAAATTTATAAAGATAATAATATAAAAACTAATTTCCATAATAATAACATTTTCATATCATAAAAATTTCTAGTTATGTAACCCATCTAGATATCATTTTATAATATATGAATAAGGTAAGATTTGGTCACATTCGAGGTTGGTGATTCCTATGGTACGTATCTTTTAAAAAATTTCATGATATTTAACTTCTATCACATTAAATTTCACTCATATAATAATTATTGGTGGTTTTATGTGAATTAGTCTTAGGAAAACCCTAGTAAATCTACAACCTTTCCATGCTAACAAAAATTATCATCATACAGGATACTTCACTACGCGATGTCATATCATTTTTCATCATATATTTTGTAATATGGTTACTACATTTTCTATTATCTACATTAATGGATATATAATAATGGTCACATTTTATTTCAATATATCATGATTTAATTTTACTTTGGTTTTGAGTTTATAGAAATATATTAAAATAATATTTATTTAATGAAAATACATAGTGAAATATCAGGTCATTACATTCTCCCCCATAAATAAACTTCATCCTATAAATATTAATAATTCCTAACTATTTTTATAGTTAAGGGTATCCATAAGATAAAAATAAATTAATATTTAATTATTGACAAGGTTTTATCATCATAATTTGTGTTATGACTAGTCAACTCATGATATCTCTCATAAATTGAATATAATTAATCATGATTTTATCTTTATGAACCTAAAATCTTATCAACAAAATTTTTACTTTTATTATTTAGTTGTGTCATATTAAGAAGTATAATATTATATAGTGATCATATACCACATGGTAAAACCAACTACATTTTATTATATTAATTTTAATTTAAAATTCAAAGAATAAAAATAGTCTTAATAACTAAAATTATTTTAATGGATAAATTTTTTAGTATAAGATAATAATAATAGTTTATAAATTTGGATTCACTCGATCCCCCAAAATAATCGCACTCAAAAACAAAAATATAGGAATGTTGTAGAATATTAATAATAAATTATGCACACAGAAAAAGATAATATAAAACTATGATATGAAACTGAACTGAATTGATAATGAAAGAAATATGATGTGTTTACAGGATTTTGGGATCAAACATAACCATTACAAATATGACCATTGGAATAGTAATGAAACTGTTTTAATACTAACCTTCTTATTTGAATAGTTATTTGGAACTTATAAATAGAAACCTAACTATTAGAATAGTATTTCCACTAATAGAAGTGTAAAATAATATTTAGATTCATTATATCATGAAAATATTATATATTTATATCATGAAATAAGTAAACAAATGATTCAAAAATTATAAAATATGTATTCATAATTTTGTAAAACATTATGTTTTATTTTAATTTTAATAAAAAATATAATTACTTAACAAAATAATTATGTCATGAAATGGATATATAAATTAATTTCAGGTTGTATTATAATGATGAGATAATTCTATGTGACCATTGAAAATTTTTAAATGGTCTAGATTGGTTATAATATTGAAAATGTTATTCTCTGAATAAAAGAAAATTTATTTCAAAATTTTATATAACATATTTAGGAATGTAATTTATAAAATGGATTTAATTTTTGGAATCTATACATAAAAATATGGTTATGTTGATGTTTTTTTATTTTTTTAAAATAGATTATTTTTAGCTAAATAGAGAAATATGGTGTAAAAACCCGAGTGTTTCCACACTAAAAATTCAAGCATAAATTTTAATTTTTTTCCCATTAGAAGCATGTATGAGGTAAAATGGTCATTTTACCAAGAATGTGTTCTCTGATAATGTTTTTGGACACTCTTTTGTTTTGGAATATGGTTTTTTACCCAAAAATTGGTTTTTTATAATTCTAACCTATTTGAATTTTCATGGAATATTTAATATTTTATTATTAATATTATATTAATTAAATATCAATTTATTCACACTCATTCATTTGGTAAAATCCTTAGAATGTGTTGTCATAATGGGATTTTGTCTCCACTTTTGATTCTAGAAGGTGGAGGGGGTTTCCTAGGTGAGTCAAAAAGTATGGTCAGGCACCAGGGCAGGGTCCGGGCACCATTTTATATTTCATTTCTTTTCTTCCTTTTCACTTCCCTTAATTTCATTCTTTTACTTCATTTTATTCTCATGTAAACCACATTTTGGGATTCCTCCTTCTTGGTACCATGATAAAAATATAGATATGGGTAGTGAGGTACTATCATAAATCTCAGTAGGAGCTAGATTGTCGTGTAGTAGTTGGGGATCACAGATATAAGAAAAGATTCAGTGTATTCTGCCCAATGGTATGTATTTTTTATATTTTTTCCTAAATGAATGTTTCATTACTATTTTTTGGTTTATATCCTTATTATCGCATTTTAGGACAACTTTAGTGTTGATGTATAACATTTGGACAGAAAACAGGGTTTTCGTCCGATTAGCGGGGTTTCCTATTTAGAAATCCCAATCACATTGTGTATTTTTTAAGAACACATTTCACGTATTCTTCCAATCATGTTAATATAGAATTTTATAATTAAATATCATTTATGGGGTATACAACCCATATATTAGGACATGGTTTTGTAGCTAATTACCCGGCCAGATAGCCCGTGTAACTACACCTGGCCATGTAGAGTACATGGCTAGACCTTGTATGGGGTGCACAACATATAGTAGTAAAAATCAATTAAATGTACATGTCCATGCCATGTGAGGTACATGGGTAGGTACCCCATGTTCGTTATATGGTGTGTGAATGACATAAATGTTTTGTACATGGTTTTGACACCATACCTGACTTGAGTATATAACCAGGTGAGGATTCAAGGGTACACACTGTGTACCATGGTATAGATTTCATGTACTCCTCCCCTACTTCCCTACTGAGGATTTTTCGAATCATGAGACTGTGTTTTTAAAATTTGACACATGAATATTTAATTTTTATCTTTTTTCTATGAATATCATGATAGTTCAACCCCATAGGTTATTTGAGGACATTTAGGAGGTGTTTTAGGTGTTTACCAAAATAGAGAGGTTGTTCCTCTGGTAATCGAATATAGTTATCTACTTAGAGTGATAACCATTATATGATTGGTTCCCCAAGACATCTCTACAGACTGGTATTCATGTAATTTTTTTTCAAGAGGTTATATTATCTTTTTACCAATATAATCCCATATAGGATTCCTCTTCCTATGTATGCCAGTTATAAGGATCTTATATTTGATGCCACTGCCTATGAAAACTATTATTAGGGGTCCCATTTTGGATTCCTATTCCTATATATCATATCTGAGTATCCATAGTAGGATGTCACTTCTGGTTCGTGACATAAGGGACATAGTGGGATCCTTGATGTTTTACCAAACCTAAGCCAGTATTTCAGGTTTTGGTAGAGTTTGTAAAGTGTGTCACCCTAGAACCTTTACTGAAATTGTAATATTTTGAGGATATGGATGTATTGGAGGGTTTATAAATTCATCCTACATCACTCAATTGATTATGTATTGACAAGGTTACTATTGATGAATCTGTGCTATCTAAAGGTGCTTTTGTTTTTTTGGATGACGAGCATGATGCGATGTGACTTTTTTATTGTGATTCTAGGATGTAATTCATGATATCTCTATTTTGAGCCATATTTATTATTAAATTCATGAATTACATACCAATGATTATTATTTTTACTAATTATATCCCTTTTTACTTTGATACTAGATATATGGGGGTAATTATTCTCTCTTTTATTGTTTTCATGACTATGGTGTTGGATAAGGTGATCCAAATTATTGATGCACTCGATAATTATTATTTTATCCCAAGCTAGGGGGATGATTATGCTCTCCCAGATTGACTACAATATTGGGATGTTATAAGTGGTGTTCCTCATCCCTTTTAATGTAATTATAGATGGAGTTCCTCTTGTTGAGGATGGAATTAGACTACTATGATTGGGTAGTTGAACATGGTGTTCCACAACACATGGATGATTTTGTTGAACATAAGACTTCAAAACCCCCATGCTTAGGGTTAATGGAAATAAAACATCACAACCTAGTGCCTCTAGTTAATGGAAATGGAATTCCATAGAGAGTCCTATTTACACATCTCCCAAATTTATCCCCCTTTAGGGATATTCGCGTCACAATTTCATGATTTCCTATAGAAAAGGTCCTATGATTAAGATTTCAGACTAGATTTACATGAGTTTAGTGGTATGGATTCTAGATCATTGAGCATTTATATTATTATTTTATTGGTATATGTAATCCACATTATATTGAATGAAGGTGAGTATGAGTGAAACCAGTGTTAGAACATGGTTCCCACTATGCTGATTTAGCTTGCTAAAAGACATTTCTAAAATTAAGTGAAGTAGGAAGTGTTTTTAGGATTATAAAATGAGATGTGAACTTAACCACACATGTATTGAGTAGTATGATATCTATATCAATTACATTTTCACAAGATATCTAAATGATTGGGATTATGTACCCATGGATTGATTTCTATTCATTATGTTATTTTTCACCTAATTTATGATTATATATATATATGGGAATATATATATATATATATATAATATGAAATATTTCCCATTAAATAGGATCACATAGTGAAGGGCCCGCTATGGTTTATTTTATTTATTTTATTTATCATTTCAGTTATATATTTGAAATTTTTTGTATATTGAATGAGAATAAACTTATGATAGTTCAATGATAGGTTAACCATTTTATGTTGTACTCTTATTATTTATCACCCTTGTATGTGAACATCAATTTTAATGAATAAATTAAATATACTTTTCAATTTTATACCATATACAATATGGATTGGTATGAGTCCCTTGTTTTCATGATCTAGCGGAGTTTCTTGTGAAGATTCATGTGATCAAACTAGAGTATCTCAATAGTTTCTTTGAGATTGGGTTTGTGTTTTGTCTTGGATGTAGTATAGATTCATTTAATTTTATTTCTGTTTCATTTAATTACTACTTTATATGTGATCAACTCAGTGGGAAATTTGTGTTTCATGTAAGACATAAATATTATAGATTTTATAATATTTCATTTATTATTAAATTTTTTTATTTTTCAGTTAATTAATACTTCTATATTTAAATTTTATTACTTGGGATGATATATAGATATTTAATCTATTTTTACTATGAGATGAGTATATATTATCCCCACATCACCACCTTTAGACCCTCAAATATAGTTGAATGACTTTGAATTACGAGCAGGCATTCTTGAACCCATGTGGAGAAGCACTGAGATGCACCAGATTATTGGAAGCATGGACAGGACATTGCAAAGTGGTATCTAAGGTGTTCAATTACATTGGATTTACTATTTGAGATATGGTACACCAGATTAGTAAGAATTTTTTAAAACATTTTTTTGGATATTGGACAGGTCCATGAATAACACCTGTTTCAGTAAGAATTACTAGTAACTGAGTATATTGGATTGTGGTAATTGATCTATGATTTTAGAGTTGAAAATTATTATCTCACAGAATGATTGATATTTTTTGTTTATTTTATTTTTTTTATAGAATTACAGCTACTGGCCATTAGGAATAGAATAATGATTTATTTTCACTCTTAGATGACAAAGGAAGGAGGTGTCTCATTCATCATAATTTCTACACATGACTCAGATGTTATAATACAAATAGTGTGATGTTTTACTATTGAATTATCAAAAAAAATTAGGGAGTAAAAAAACCTATAATTTGTTTCCTAGTATATGTTTCGGTGTCATTCTACTCAATTGATCTGAATTTCATATATATATATATATATATTTCATTCTAATGGTTTGCTATGTAGATCTATGGTGATGCATTTTATGGTGAGACTTATGACTTTTATATAATGAAAAGGAGGTGCAGTAACTATAGTAATTTTATATGGTACATGATTAACAAATTTTGGACCACTATTGTGGTATTTTTTTCAAGGTTATGCAATTTAAAATGTTAGTAACAACCTATATGGTGTTTCCTAGTATATCTTGGAACGACATCTTATATAACAGACATTCAACTAGGATTATCCAGTCAGATCACATTATAAAATGTCGATATGTACCAGGATGTTTCTTATTGAATTGAACTCGAGGGGGGTATTACCATATATAGATTCTTAGTGTTTGTCAGTTCAGTATCTCTTTTATGTTAGTTTCATGTCCTCCATGGAGCAGTTCATTATGAGGATTCTTAGAGAGTATCAATCCCCTAGTAGGATGATGTTGGCAGTCTTGACCCTCATTGGTAAGTTAAATCCTTACCTACATTGTACAGGTTTCATCTTATGGACAAGGTGGTTGGAACTAGTGACATTGATGTGAGACTTGATTAATAGGGCTATGAGGGAGACCTATATCCCCTAAGTTGTGACTTGAACCCTAGTAGGTGAACATTTAGTTTGATCAAGGGAAACCTATTAGTGATAATGGATTGGGTTTATGGACTCCTTTTATGAAGTGATCATTGTTATATAGTAGTTTCAAGACTGATACACTGTTAGTGATTAGGTTTTTCAATATAGGTATTTCAATGCCTTTGGATTTTGTTGAATCACCTATGGTGAAATGGTTTAAAGGATGTACATGACAATCAAGTCTGTTTGGTTGAGTATCCTTATCGACCACTATTTCTTCCATTGCTAAGGTAGTAATATTGTTGGTCAGTTCTCATGAATGGAATGACATCGGGTGATTGGTGGTCATGGAATAAATAATTGCTTGGGTACGGTGCCTGATTTTGAAGAGGAGTTCCAAGGGTGATTTAGAAATAATGAGTCTTTTTTTCCATGTAATACATTCATCTTATCATTGTAATAGATTATATTTGGGACCATGAGTAGGGTGATTAAGGTATGAACCAGTTTCATGTGGTACCATTTAAATATTAAATCATTGGGTGACATTTTCCTATCTGGGGATTGATAGTTTAAATAAATATTGTGGGTATGGTATCCAAGATTTTCTGGTAAAAGGATAAATGTAAATCTGTAAAGGAGGAATAAAGAATGAATCAGGTACTGAAAGATATTTAACCCATGTTTAGAAATGGACACTCATTATCAAGAGATGTGGTGTCCATTGTTAGTTAGAGGAAAGTGAAGAATGGTTTATGTGAGTGTCTCTTTAATAGATATACGCACAACTTTTAATGTAATAAAAGTGTACTCCTACATAGAGATTATCATTCTCTATATTAACATTGTATTTAGTATATGTATAGAGAGTTAGATCTATACTGAGTTTCATTTCTTTTGAATGTATTTCTTTGTGGGTGATTCAACCTATTTAGGTTTTTCTATAGGAGCGGTATAACGCAATCCTTATGGCGGGGAGTGCACCACTAATCATTTGATGGTGGAAACTATCCATTTTAGTTGAAATATAGAGTTTCTATTGAACATAAAACTAAAATTTTGGTAAAAAGATATGGATTTTAATATAGTAGGGATTATCATATCAGTGATAGTTAAATTTCCCCCATATAAGAGGTAGTTTTCAAAGCAATGAGACTGTTTATTGGACAATTATGATTTCATGATTTTTAAGACAGCCAGGTTGAGAGAATATCGGATAATCTTATCACCAAGGCCACTTTTGGAAGATAAGGGTTATGGTGTGGATACTATAGAAAATGTATTTTTTTGGAAAAGAATTTAAAGTAGACATTTGAAATTTTTCCTTTGGATTCTTGTAAGGGATAAAATGGTAATTTTACACTAACATATGATGTCCTGTAGTTTTTTATGAAAACTAGATTTTCCTAGAAATAAATTTTTTACCCTAGTATATGAGTTTGGTATAATTCTAAACCACACGAATTTTCATTAAATAAGTAATATATAAAATTTAATTAATTAATTAATAACTTATTCACACCTTTTCATTTGGATATATATTTTCAATAGAGATTTAAAATCATATTTTATCTTTGTAGTTATGTCTAAAATGGGGGTTTTTTTATGGTAGGAATAATCATATGTTGAGAGCTGTGACTGGGACCAAGCCCAATTTTATTTTTCTTTTTTTATTCTTTTTCTATTTCCTCATTTTAATTATTTTCATTCCTTGGACTCTAACGCACACCCCCCTATGGGATTCATAATTCATGTGAATGAGAGAGGAAGTTACAAGGATGGAATGAAAAATATAGAGTAAGAGGTAGAGAGGTTCCCCCACAGAGCTCAGGAGGATCTGGATCGATACACAAGAGCTAAAGATCGTGAAAAAGGGTGATGATTTGGTGGATTCCACCAAAAGGTAGCTTTTTTATTTTCCCCCCAATATCCTAGTACATTTACCATTTCATTGTTTTGGATCCCTATTATTTCTCCTTAGGAGGCCTTGAGGGTGTATCTATATATTTTAGGTAAAAAATGGGTTTGGGTCTGATTTGAGTGGTTTCTCATTTGGAATTATGAATCACACTATCTGTAGGTTCTGAGCTAGGGAGGGGGCATGAGCCCCATTTTATTTTTATTTTAATTTCATCAAAAATATTTTTCTTTATTTTATTTTTTTCTTCCCTAGTATCTGATATATGGAATATGTTGGATTGATCTTTCATGTGAATGAGAAATAAAGTGACCATAGGAGAGAGAGAAAGATATATTAGAGGAAGAGAGCTGCCACCACAACACTCATAAGGAGCTTTATCATTGTGTAGAAGTTACAGATTGCTGAAATGGGAAAAGATTAAGTTGATTCAACCCAATGGTAGGTTGTTTTTATGTGTTATATAAATTACTATATATTTACTGTTTTATAGTTTTATAGACCTCTTAGCACTAGTTAGTATCCCTTGAGGGATGATCTATAGATTTTAAGGAGGAAATAAGGTATTGGGATGATTTTAGTGTTTTATCATTCAAAAATCCTAGTTGCACTATGTATAGGTTCAGAGTTAGGGAAAGGCTAGGGCTCCCTTTTCATTTTCATTTATTTTATTATTAATTTTTTTTATCTATTTTCCTTCCCTAGTCTCTATTGTACTCCTCGTTGGTCTTAATACATCACACAATTTAGAGGTAAAATGATATAGAGGGAGATAGAATGAAAAAGTAAGTGGAATAAAGGTGTATCCATGGAGCTCAGGGGAACCAGATCATTATGCATCAGCTACAGATTGTGGAAATGGGAAAATATTTGTCGGATTCAACCTAATAGAATGTTTTCTTTATGGTTTTCTATAAATCCATATTGATTTATAATTTTAAAGTTTTTGATCCCAATTATCACTGCTTAGGTTCCCTTAAGGATTGATTTGTAGATTTTAGGTTGGAAAATGTTTCTTGGGGCTATTTTTAAGGGTTTGTCATTCGGAAATCCAAATCACACTATGTGTAGTTTGAAAACACATGTTTTTTGTTATTCATATTCCTATAAAATTAACTTTTCACAAATAAAATCAGTGTGGAGGGACTCATATGTGCAGACGTTTACTCTTCTAGATAGCATGTGTTGGGGAACACATCTATATAGAGTAAATGACAAGAACACGAGTTGGCCGCACTCCATGAGGAAGTAAATAGCTTGGAAAAACACATGGATATGCCTTATGATGAACATGGGAAGGTACACCATGTAGGGTATATGTTGTTTACATTAATTACACTCCATGTACAAGGGTTTAAAATACATTCCCAACTTGAGTACATTCAAATGTGAGGCTTTGTGGGTACATCAAGTGTACTAGGGAATACTTTTCATGTACTCCTCCATTGCAACCCTTTTGAGGGTTCATTATATCTTTAAACCCATTAGTCAGAATTAAATGCATGAATAGTCAATTTTGATAAATATTTCAAGTATATCATGATTATTCTTTTCTAGTGGTTTTCTTACTCCTGGGATGTTTTTTTGGACTTTCCTTAAATAGGGAGCCTCTTCCTATAGTAATTGAATCCAGATATCTCATGAAAGTGAGACCCTTGATCTGAGGTGTTCTATGATTCATTACCTAGACATATATTCAAGTAATTTTCTTTTTAGAGCAAGATTTAATCTTATATTTTGACCCAGAGGGTCCCCTATAGGATCTCTATTCCTATGTATACCATTCTTAGGTTACGATACCGTAAGCCTCTTCCAACATACAATATTAATGAGAGTACCGTATTGTATGTCTCTTATAATATACCATTTTTAGGATCTTTATTAGAATGCATCTTAACTATATTGAATTATGGGACACATTGGATAAACCTGTGTTTGACCAACAGTAAACTAGTATGTTGAGTTTGGTTTCATATTTGTGTGGGTGTAACCACAGAACACATACTAAATATGTATATCTGTGAGGCTAGGGAAGCAGTAGTGGGTTTAAATATTCAACCACCCTAATTAATTTTTAAGAATTATCATGGTTACTACTGATGTATCAATAATATCCAGAGGTGATTCCTAGTTTTCGGCAGGTGAACTTAATGTGATGAGACTTTGTTTATTTGGATAACTTAACATATATCCTAGGATCCATCATCTGACCCTTTATATTTCTTGTTATTTTTTGGGATTCCAAGACATATTTATGTGGATCCATCATATGAACCTTTTTATTATTTTCTATTTTATTGGTATGCCCAAACATATTTCTTAGGATAGGTATTCTCAAACTACTTATTGATTTTTATTTTATTATTATGCAATGATGAATTATTGGGATCCATCATTCAAGGCATTTTAGTTTTTATCATTTTATTTGGATTCTCAGACATATTTACTAAGATATAAATTTAAATTCTTCTTACTATATTTTATTTAATTGGGATTCCCAAATATATTTCATGGGATCCATCTTCAGCTCCTTTTATTTGATTGTAATACTATTTTTATAATTCTCATATGTCTTACCTAAGATCCAAAATACGAGCCTTATTGATTATGATAGTCATGCATGACAGCCCTATAATATATTATATTGGGACATGAAATAGTTTTTTCTAATGATAATAGAGTGATTGGGATGATTATTCTCTCCTATATTGATTACTTCACTGTGATGTTGGACATAGAACTGGAAATTGTTGATGCACTTGAGGATGATTATTATCTCTTGAGAAATGTGCATGATTACTATCCCCCCATTAGTTACTTGATTGGAATGTTTGAAATGATGTTACTCATCCCTTTTGAATGTAATTAGACATTTCCTTCCTCATAGTGGCCATGTAATTCCATGACATTGATTTGGATGTTGGAAATAGTGTTCCACAACCCTTGGTCTAGGTTGTTGAACATGGAGATTCATTCCCCGTGGGTAGGGGTTGTTGGATATAAAACTCCATGCCCCCATGTGCCTCTAGTTATTTGTCATAGAATTCCAAATATATTTCTTTGTACACATTTCCTAAGGGGTAAATCCTAAGGGATTATTCAAGTCATAGTGTTTTGATTTCTTACAGTCTAAGACCTTGGATTCAAACATCGGACTGCATTTAAATGGCTTTAGTGGTATGTAATCTACCTCAGTGACCATTTATCATATTTTACAATGTTATAAAACATCTTCATTATATTTATTGAAGGTGAGTAAGTTTGATCCCAGTGTTATGGCATATATTCCCCTATGGTGACATAGCTTGGTCAGTGACATCTTCGGCACTAGTCAAAGTAGGTATTTTCAATAAGGATTATAGACCTAGGGGTTTACTTAATTATACACATCTTTTGTGGAATGAAATACATCCCAATTACCTTTCCATAGTATATCATGGATATTAGGATTACAATCCCAAGTATTGAATAATATTGATTAGGTTATTTTTCATTATTCATGTATTTAAGAATTTATATATATTTATTTATGGGAATATATATACACATACAAATAAACACATATATATATATACATATATAGTGGCTCATTTCATAGTTTACCTGGATCATGGACCCAATTATCAACTATGGTTCCACATTATTTATTCTATTTATAATCTTAGTAGTGTCTGATCTATGTTGACCACAATTAAAGAGAATATCCTTATGATAGAAGATATATAGCTTCATCATTGGGGTGGAAAATCGAGATTCTTTATCACCTCGGTATATGAACCTCACTGTTCATGCACACCTAATGTATGACATTTTTTTGAGAACATATACATGATGGATAGGGCTGCGGCCTACTATTTTATGATCTATCAGAGCTATAAAGGTGTATTCTTGATATCGGTGTAGAGGAGCATGATATTGTCTTGGAGACCCGGTATTGGATATAGCTCGAGGTTAGCAGTAGAGTCCTATTAATTTATTTCCATATGTTTTATTTAATTTTTTATATATGATAATACTAATATGATATCATTATTTCCTTAATGTCAAAGTTGTTCTAGATTTCATCGAATTTCAATTATTAGTACAACATTATTTTATTTTAGTTATTAACTGGTTCTGCACTATGATTATTTTATTCATGGGATAATATATAGTTTTTTCTGATGTTCTTACTCTGATATAATGGTATACCATCCCCACTATATCATATTTTGACCCTTGTTTCTAGTTGGAATCCTCGGGAATACGGGGAGGCGCATTTGGGTCCATATGGAAAATTGTCTTGAGGTACCGGATTTGTGGCATCCAAGTATGGATGTTACATTTGTTTAAATATGACATTTACCATTATAATATTAATACATGAATTTTGCAGTAATATATGATGTAATCACCCATTATTTCAAAATCACATGAACCATATACTTCATATATTAATAATAATAAATATTTTTGATATTTTTGAGACATAATAATAAACTAATGATCATAATATTAAAAAAACTATCTCCTCCTATTATAAATACCACCCCTTCTCCTCAAAACATAAAATCCTAAGAGATTTCTAAATTTCTACTAATTTTTCATATCAATCCTCTCCCACAAAATTTAGGGCTACTTGTATCACCAAAGGACCAATTTCAAGTTCGTTAAAGAGTATATCAAGGAGACGACTTTTTGGAGGTAATATTGTTAACGTACATCTTTGAAATTAATTTCTTATTATAAATTATCCTCACTTCCCTAATCCAACACAACATCACAAACATAATAGAATTATATTTTATTTAATTAATTATCCACCTTCTACCCTTCCTTATTTAGATTATAAAATAAAAATGTTGTTTGCAATATTTTTGGCCCATAACCACCTTCAAAAAATAATTAATTTTTTTAAAAGGCTTCAAGATTGGTTCTAAAACATTTATTATGGATAAATATGATAATAATAATTATATTAAAAATTATTTCAGGATATAGAATTTTTTTAGGATCATTTAATTATGAAAAACTAATTTAGTTATTAATGGTCAGTAAATATGCCTATTTGAACTAATCGAGTAACCTTATCATTTTTGCTAAATATATCATCCCAATATAGGAACATGAAGGGATATTTTAGACTATTTAATTTTTTTAGTACATGAGTACCATTTAATTTAATTTCAATAGTTGTAGTCCCATTTGACAAGAACATCAATAATTTCCCATAGGTGATCTAATATTTGAAACATTAAACAAACATTCCCGAAACAACAAAATTTAACATTATATCTCATTGAAATGGCTACAAACTAATGTAATAAAATAATAATAAGTAAAATATGGTTGGAAATAGTTTATAATTAATTAATTACTCTATTTTGACTATTTTGGACATTAGTTTATATTGTATTACTATTCTAGAACAAAAGACAATGGATCCCTCCAAAACAAGTTTTTTTGGGTTATAACCATTCTATCTCTATTTAATGTAACAAAATAATGATAAAATATATATACATGATTATTACATATATAACTATCTTACTATACATAAAATTAATGGTAAAATACATTTTTTAGCTTCATTTCTCTAAATAATCGTTTAAAATAACACATGATCAAGGTGAAATTTTATATCCCTTAATCCTTTCATATAATTCTCATTTAAAGTTTTAATTACCAAATGAACACTATTTTTTGAGGCCTATGATATTTAATCAGAGATAAATATAAATAATGTTTAATTTTTTCCTCTCTACAATAATTATGAAATATGTGTTCATTTTGATACGAGGAAAGATTATGCATCTCATTTCCTTCCATTCATAATCCTTATGTTCATGCCTCACAATTGACTCCACATTCCAGCACACATAATCTAGTACATTTTATAATGGGTTCAACCATATAGTGGTCTAATTCATTTGGTTTTGTTTTTTGTATCATGATTTGGTGTGTATGAGATTGGGGATGGATCCTAATCCATGATGGGACTCTATCCACCATGTGATGTTGTCTTGGATGTTAGAATTTACTTATACATATGTAATTATTCATATTGTTTCTATATTCCTATGATTACTTGATCTTATGATTCCATGGTATTTATGTTATTCCTCCATATGATTATTCATGAAAATACTTATTTATATTATCATCTTATGTGTTTTGAGTTTTATTTTATTCTTTATCTCCTTGTTTACTCCTTTGTCATAATTCATTGATCACATATTTCTTTTATGTATTACTAATGTCATCTTATTTATTTTTAGGAGTAAAAATGGATTTAGATATTCAGTTTGTAATTTGAAAAATAAAAATCATTTTATTTTCTTGATTTAGTTCCATGTACCTAGTATTCATAAGGCACAAGGCCTTTTAATACATTGGTTGGGTTTATTGGATATGAATTTTAAAAAATATTGTAATAATGTGTGTAGAAGGATTGGATCATTATATTTGATATTAGGTGATTTTAAACATATTTTTTGGGATTAGGACAATAATACAAAAGTGATATGACTAGTGGTTCATCCATGTATTGGAAAATATCATGATATTTTTGTGAAGTATATAGTGAGTGGTTTCCACTAAATTACATACCTATCGGGATACTACAATTATATGTGGATCTTGAAAAATTATACGTATGGGTAATAACCACAAAGGGTTCATTTGATATTTATTCAATCATCTCCTGGTTCGTGAAAAATATTTCTTATTGTACATTTGGTTTCAAACTGTTGGGGATATGCTCTGGGAAATTCACAAACACATTATGAACGATTATGAAGGTAATATATAGAATATTTTGTTAGAAAACATAATGGGAAATTACTAATAATTATCTAGATCTAATCGAAGAGACTCAAGAAAATTGGATTTAAATTTGATTTATAAGTTACTCCACCAATGTTTATTGTTTTCCTTTTTATATTAATTTTCATTTTTGTATTTTAAAACTTAGATAAAATAGTTAAAGGTTAACCCATTATAAATTCATGACATTTAATTGTCCTATATGATGTAGTTGAATGTATTCTTTAATGTCATACAAATTATGTATATCTATTCAAGAACTAGCTTGAAACAATTAGGTCGAGTTAACTATGGTAAGTAGAAATTAGGGAATTATTTCATCAAAAGAATATAACATTTCCCCAGTTAGTGTTTATGGACTGAACCTCCAAATAATCTTGTCCAACATCCTTTAATGGTGTTTGATGACATATTGGGAATGTATTGGATTTCCATATATAAATGTAACATTAAATTTCAAGATAGGTATATCACTCTACAAATCCCAAGTAATCATCTAATTTTTTACATGTGTAAGGTAGAGAATGAATATTATTTGTAATATTAATCTCATTATTATATATTATTACCTTATGTGAGATAATATCTAATTTGAATGACTATGAAAATGAGATAATCATTTTTAAGAAATTCCCATTGTGAGGGATTATACTCAAATTTTCATATAATAGTTTCCATGTATTCCTCCTAATATAGATTTTGAGATCCCAATTGGAAATATACCTAGATCGCTACCCATATCCATAAATCCCTACAGAATTTCCACTATTGATTTCAATGAAATCATGAAGGTGGTATAATAGAATATTGATAATATTTTAATATTATCGATGTCATTGTCCTGGGGTGAACCAGTCCTCTTCATCAAGATGAATGGTGGTTCAATGATCTTTTACTTTTCTAATCATGAAAACAAAAAAAATCATGATAAAGAAAAAGTTGTCCCCTTCCCTAGATAAATGAATTTTTTGATAAGATATGGGGGTATAAGTACATTTCTTAAATTGAAATTTAGTTAGGTTTTCACCAATTAAAAGAGAATAAGGAATATAGTCCCAAGAAAAACATTAGAATAAGGAATGGATACTATTAGATCCTATAATTTCCCTTCAAACACACTAAATCTCTAAAGATATTTAGGAAATTCATGAATAGAGTCCTGAGATATTAACATAAAACATTTCTGGTAGGATTTAATGATGATAAACTGATATATTACAAAAGTAAGTAGGTTCATGTGGACTATTCATATATTGTGATAATGACATTGAAAAAGTATAATATATATGAAAATTATAGTACAATTTGAGATATAAATGGGGAAAATGTCATTCTTTGGGATTTTTATCACCAGAAAAAAAGATATATAAATAGCCTTTTGTGGTAAAGAATATTGAGGAGTGGATTATACCATCATTTTTAATGAAGAACCATCATTTCGTTGGTCCATATTGGTATTTCCAAAGATCTATGATAAACTTATTGTTATTGTTAAACCCACAAACCAATACAATTCACAAGGGAATAAAAAAAATTAATTAGCTAATGTGATTATATCAAAAATGAAATTAAAAATATTCTTATCACTACATTAGACCTCATATTCCCGTCAGGCAGTGATATTTTCATGATAACTGTGATTATTCTAATAAAGGAGTTTGTTTTTAAAAATTCAAAATGAAAAAGTGATAGTTTAAACTTCATGTAAGTAAACTTTTAATGTGAAATAATTTCTAACACATGATATAATGTTGGATGCAGTGATTCTCACGTTAAAAATATAGACACGTTATCTATATGGGGAAATGTGTGAAATATATATGTATTATTAGAGCCTCGATTATATATTCAACTAGAATGAGATTAATTTGTAGTAGTGAAGATTTTTATAGATTATCATGGACTATAAATGATCAACCCATTTATATCCTTGGAAATTAAAGGTGGTATAAGATACTTTATATAGAAATATTATGATTACTCTATCAACCACAAAAATTTAGTAGAATCCAATAATCATACACATGTAAGGGATATACATAACAACCATGAAGGAATAAAATATATTATTCCATTATTAATAATTTAACAACCATCCCTTCAAGGGAAGATAATGGATGATCAAATATATGTTATAAAAATACCCAACAAGTTGGAATCTATAAGAAATGAGAAAACCCATGAGTTCAAAATTTTTGAAGGAATTCTGAAATTTGGTTCTTGACTATGTGTACCATAAAATATTGGGATAAAGAGGGAGATATTGAATAATGTATATATCTAGTCTTTCTCCATCAACACATGTATAATGAAGATATATATATATCTCTAGGAGAAATATTTGTGGGACAATATGAAGGGGAAGAACATATAATTTGAATCAAACTTTCTAGTGTATGAGTAAATAAATGAGAAAATGAAAAAATGGAAATGGTATGATGAAAAAATTTCACATACCTACATAGAAACATATATACATCACCCTATACTTTTCTAATATTCTTCCAAAGTCATAAAATTGAAATAATGAAATATGGGTTATGGTGGATAATCTTACAATGACTACTCCATTAATTACAATTGGAGTGGAATTATCCATTAATCAACATTAAATAATATAGATCATATATGTGATGAGGATATATAGAAGCCGAATATCATTTTTTTTGAGTGATCTAAAATATTTACCTATATGTTTTAAAAGTTTCTCCAACTTGCTAAAAACAACGAGTTATTTTCTAGTACAACTTACCACCCCCAAACCGATGCTCAATCTGAATGAAAAGTCAATACAATTTAATACATATTAAGAGTGTGATCTATATACTTCAAGTGAGGATGTGATCAACATATTTGTTTGGTCATGTTCTCAAAAAATAATATTTTACACTCAAGAAAACCAATAGATCCAAATGTTGACCATTATGGGATGAGGTGTCTATTTTCTTTTGGACTGGATAATGTTGGTGAATGAAGGATTCTATGTTTTAAAATAGTCTAGGAAATACTAGAAATGTTCAAGACCATTGATCAGAATAGAAGGTGTTCTCAAATTCAACTAAATAGTGATGATAAAAATTATATATAAGACATAGATTCAAATTTCATAGAGAAAATGTTCCTCTGTATATCTCAATTAATGAGACTAATGAGATTTGGGAAGATGGGAAATCTAATCCCCAGATATTTTATCCCCTTTGAGATTATCAACTGCATCAGAACTATGGCCTCTTGAATAGAACTCCCACCATCCATTTCTTATGCATATGAAATCTTCAAAGTATCTTTATTAAGTAAATAAATATAAGATAATTCACATATACAAAATTCAAATGTTGTATAGGTATACAATGATATCTCTTTTGAGATGAATCTAGTAATGATTGTAGACCATGGAGGGAAGGTTCTATTAATCAAGATGACCCACCCAGTCAAATTATTCTGAAAAAACATAATATATATGAGGGGACATGGGAACTGGAGGAATCCATAAAAATAATCACAATCAACTATTTCAAACATAGTATGTAAAGAGAAATTTTGAGGTTGAAATATAATAAGGTGGGAAGAATGTAACAGCCAAAATATTTATCTATATAATTTTCCATATTATTTTATTTTTGTGCCATGTTAAATAATATTATATTTTATAATGAACGCACAGAACCTAAAAAACAATTATACTTTTTATTTTCATTGGAACATTACATTTGAAGAATAATAACGACCATAAAAATTATAATTAATATAATAAGATAAAAAAATTTAAAATAAGATAGTAATAATCGGTAAATTTTAATTTTCTCAATCCCCCAAAATAATTTCACTCACGAACACTATAAAAGTGAAGGAGAATATTAGTAATGAAAACTTTAAATTGAGAATTAAAATATTTGACCTTCAGAGGAGATTGAATGAAAAAAAAATGAATAAAATATGAGGTATTTATAGGATTTAGAGAAGTTAAATAACCATTATATATAAAATTGTTGGAATTTTAATATGACTGTGGGAATAGTAGCCCTACCATCAAAATAGTAATCTTACATTTGGGAATAGTGAAAAGATAGTTAGAACTGTATTTTCTCCTATTCAATCATTAAATAATATTTTGGTATCCTATAAAATGAAAATTTCATATATTCATATCCTAATTTAATTAAACAAATTTTTTCAAAAATATAAAATAAGTGTTCATATTTTTGTAAAACATATATTTTTTATTTTATTTTTTAAAAAAAATATAGCAATTTGAAATAAGTTTATTTTCATAAAATAGATGTTTAAATTAATTTTATATTGTAATATAATGGTAAGATAATTTTTGAGACCATAATAAATATTTCAATGGGTTATAAAATAAATAAAAATATTAAAAATATTTTTTTAATAAACAAGAGTTAAATTGAAAAAATAAAAATACCATATCTCGAATATTAATTTCATAAAAAGGAAATCATATTTGGAATCTACATGTATGAAACTAGATACAGTGAACTTCCAGTTTTTTTCTAAAATAGTTTATTTTTCTATTAGTGGTGATATATGATAAAATACAATATTTAACTTTATAAGATAATTCCTTAACTTTTTAGTTATAGAAGATGTAATATCCAATTATTTTGAAATAAAAATCAATATTTTCTCTATATATTCATTATAATCAATGGAATATATATTTGTTTAGAAATATAATCATATAATTATTATAATATTAAACCCCCCTCCCATCCTCCCTGTATATAAACCACCACTTAATCTCAAACATTCTAAGCCTTGTATTTTCCATATTTCTACCAATTTACAACAAAAATCATCCCCCCATAATAGTGATAATTTTCTTATCAAAACCCAATTCTAAGTACCATAAGGTGTATTTTATGGAGATGACATTTAAGATGTAATAATCTCAACTTGCCTCTTTTAACTCATTTCCTCTTATCTCTTATCCTATCATACCTCATCCAAAACGATATGATGAATATAGTATCATAAATATGTTGAAATGATTTTTAATTGATATTTTCATCTTCTCACTCCCATCATTGTTGTCTTAAAGGAATATTTTTTTACAACAAGGTTCGACCATCACCTCAATGAACAACACACTTCATTTTTCACCACCACCTTCAAGGATGGTTTTCAAATTTTTATTATTGAAAAATATGAGTATAATAAGCATTTTATAAATTATTTGAATATTTTTATTATTTAATTTTTCCATTAATTAAATAAAACAAATTTAGTTTTTAGAGGTCCTCAATTTTTCCAAAATGAACTATCCTAATAACATTAATGATATTACTAAAAGAATCATACATTTTCAGAACATAAAATGGTATTTGGGACCATTTAATTTTTTTTAGGAACATGAATAAAATTTTAGTAAAACATTTTATATTTTCATGAAATTTTACAAGAACATCAGTAATTATGAACAAGTGATCTAAACATGGAACCTTGAAATGAACGCTCACAAAAATATTAAATTAAATATTCTTTCTCACTATGTTGAATACAAATGAATATAATGAGATTTTAAATAATAAAATATTGATGTCAATTTTTCTGAATTTACTAATTGAGTAATCTAATTTAATTATTCATGACATTAAGTTCATGTGAATAATGATCCAGGAATATAATATTAGGGATACCTCTAAACAACCATTTTTGTTTTTTGAAATTTCTCTGTAACATACATTATATCTCTCTTTAATGTTATGTTATTTTTTAAAACTATGTATATATGTTTCATAAAAGCATTCATAGCATACTCTACCTTATTTTTATGCATTAATACATTACATAACATCATTATTCAAATTCCTTGTTTAAAATAAATCCTAATTAAGGGGAAGTTTATACACCTAACTAATTCTATGTAATTATCATCTAATGTTTTTATTACCAAAATAAAAACATATTTTGTGACTTATTCTACATACTCAAATATTAATATCCATAATATTTAATTCCTTCTACTTTTTTTATTTATTTATGAAATTTCCTTTTATTATTATATAAGTCATGATTTCACAACCTATTTCATTCCTTAAGTAATTATTATGTTTAGGAATCTTGATTGATTCCATTTTTTGGAGCACATAATTATTTACTTCTTATGATGGGTGTTCCTATATTGCACTCTAATGAATTATGTAATATTTATGCCTCATTAAATGGTATGTATGGGATTAGGGAGTGAGAGTAATCCATTATGGTATGTTGTCTCCCATGGGCGGTTGACATGGAAGTTATCCTTAACTTTTTTTTTATTTCTTGTTTAATGTTGTTTATAAATTCTTATGATTCCATAATCTTATGATTCTAAATTTTTCATTTTTTTCCTCTATATTGTCATTCCTGAGACTTATAATTTATGATATCATGTTATAACTTCATACTCATATGATATATTTCATTACCATTTTTATCCCTTATTGGGATTTATTACTCACCCCTATATTTTATATATTAAGCAGGTTTTCTTATAGAGATTTTGGATCTCAATGGAATTATTATCTCATTATGGAGATTAAAATAATAATTCATTTTTTTAGTTTCATGTTTTTCGTTATATTCTTAGTCCTCCAAAGACACAAGGTATTCCAATCCCTTATTTTATTTAATTGATATTTTTGAAAAAAAATCATATAAAAGTATTTGTAAAAGGCTTGGGTTCCTATATTTGTTTTTACCCAATTGTGTTAAATACACAAATATAATAAGAGAACTCATTTTCATTTTCATTTTAGATTCATCCTTTATAGGTTTTCATGGGTTTATTTTTTGTATGTGATTTTCCTTCCTTTGTAAATATCATATACTCTATTTCAAGAGATAAAATAATTATCTAAATTAACAAAAAATATGAGTACAAGAATGATATATAAATTTTATAGGATGAACGGTCATTTAAATGTCTATTAAATACGATTTATATACATATGATACAATAGTAGTAACACTAGTTTTTTATTAACAATACAACATCTAGTCTTTGGTGTGGTGATTTACTATTTCTAGTATCAATTTTAAGTACATAAAAGTTTTTTATATATGGTAAAATAAAACTATCATATTTTTATAGAGATCAATGTTCCTCATTATATATCTTTTTAGAAACCACTTTTGTAGTTTTGGTTGCATAATCTTTCCCTTTTATTGGATGTTTTAGGTGTATATCATCATTATCATCCAATAAATTTGGGAATTAAATTGTATAATGCCCATTTTTCGAAAACATAATACATTAAACATTTAGTGGAACCTCAAAAAACTATATTTACATTCATAGTTCCCACACATCTATTTACTTTTACTGATAAATCCTTTTATCTATTCCATAATTTTATACAAATAATATATCTCATTCTTCCTTTATGATATATTATTTGGTTCTTATTCTCACATTCTTGACATGTATGTATGTGAACACACATTCCTTCATCATATTTATCAACCAAAAGTCCAGGAAACTCCATCTATTTTTCTTTGGGGTATTCTTGGAATTCAACTATATTCATGTTATTAATCTTGATTCATGGTTTCTTATTTAGAATAATCACCAAATTTGTCACCTCAAATTATATTCCATTTGGTTTCCCATCAATATAATATCCATATTGTCTATTAAATACATTATTAACTTTTTTCCTTTAACCATAAGATATTAATATAACAAAAAATAGTTATTCATGATGGATCATATAGTTAATTATATAAGAGAATTATAGTAAGATAAATACCCAAAATATTTAATAACAAAATTTGTTACTCCTGAAAATTATTAAATTATATTTTAATTCAACTTAAATTAGTCATGGTTTAACATAGGTTTCTTTAGGATTAGCTATCTCTTGTTCCTTAACCTAATTAATTAACATAATTAATCTTTTATAATGTCTTGTAATGATAATTTCATTGACTAATGTATATCCTCTAAGAGTATCTAACTAGGTGAGTAGTCTTATGCCCACTCATCGTACACCACCGTGAAGATTTTTTTGATAGTAAACAAACCTTTTAGGGTTATTACCTAGAGGTTTATTTTTTCTATAGTGAAATCTACTTTTTATTATCCAAATACGAATGTTATTACTCCTAAACCACAAAAACTCAAATTTTCCAATACATTATGTTGTTATTTTATAATTAGTAATATACCTTAGACTTATTCCTATAGTATTACTTAATGTTATCCATTCCTTATCCATAAAATAAAAAATATTTACTAAACATTCATTAAGTGTTATCTATACAACTGAAATCATGATCAACCATATAATATCACCCATTGATGTCATCTACGTCATAAATCAATAATATCTAAATCTACAATGTTATATAAACCTATCTTTGATACAAATATGATGGCTAGTGAATGATATTTTCTTGTAATTTCATAAATTAATGATAATATTGTATTATAATACATTCCCCAGATAATTTAGCTTTATAGTATTATATAATTAGTAATAAACATGAACTAAAAATGCCACGTATTTTTTAACTGAGGGGTATTTTACCATTAAATATGAAACTTCTTAATCCATGAATATGCATTAACATATCCCTTAAATTCAACACACATTATACTCTTAAAGACACATCATATATATTATTTTTTCATATCCCTAGGGAAATAGAAAGAAAATGACAGTTTTATCAAAGATTCTTATTAAGAGTAATCATATATGATAACAACCAAATATCATAAGTGATCATAATATGAACATTTGAGTACAATCTAGATTAATTAGAATGTTATGCCCAACAATTCATAGATCATAAATATATGAATATGGAATGATTTACCATATGAAAATAATATGGATTTTTAAAAAATGAAAGGGTCATAATAATAATAACTTTGATTAAATCATAAAATAATTATTTCAAATTATATCAGTTTAGAAGTGTAGGGTACCTTATAAAATAGACATAAATATAGAATGTAACATTGTAAGAAATAAACAACAATACATAATGGTTTCACAATCAGAATAATATGAAACATTGTGAGAAAAAATCTTTATTTAAAATACTTTGTAAATAAAATAATTTTGTATATTCATTAAAATTTAATAAGAATGATTATTCCAATGAATTTATGAAGGAAAACATTAAATCTTTTCTTGTCTATATCATTGGATATCAAACAAAAGAAATAAATTATTTTTTTATAGGACCCTCCCATGAATATTCATAAATATGAGTTCTACTTGAAATAAATCATTAATCATATCATAATTAATCCCTGGAATCAAATGGGTTTCATATTATTTTCAAAAGGAATCAAATAATGAAAAAATTCATAATTCCATTGATAATCAAATCGTGACATGCCTGTGTGAAAAAATGGAAATCCAATGATATTCAATAACTTTATATGTAAATACCCTTAGATCAATATAATTGGGTTATGGTATTTACACCATATAGATAACGAGTATAAAGTTAATTAAATATTTTTTACAATAAATAAATGCATTTAATATTGGTGAACACCCTTAGATCTATGGAAAAAATATACATTGTTATGATAAAATATATTAGAATAAAATTTAATCATATTCATAGTGGATGGGTAGGCTTAAAAAAGGAAAGGATGGATCACTCCTCTCATTAAAAATAACATTACATTATACTTCGAAAGGAATAAGTATGATGATTTAATTTGAATAATATCATCTCTATGGAATTAAATATGTCAAAATATGTAGAAATAGATGAAGAAATCGTTTTTTGTGTATATGTAAAATCACTTTGGGAACAAATATATTTCATATCATTTTAAATCGATTTATTAAAAAATAAGTATTTTATAAATCATGGTGAATTTTAATTTATTTTAGAAGTATATAAAGTGTTGGGGGGAAGTTTGAGATACATATATAAATTAGAAAAAAGATGTATTCCCATGGAAAATGTTCAAAATAGATTCTTTCCATTTTTTAAGAAAATTAATATGTGGAAAATGTTTAAAATTTCATTGAAACATTTATAATTATAATCAACATTGTATAAAATTTTCTTACTAAATTATTGTTTCATTGATAATGAAAATTAATAATATCATCCAATTAATCTGGACATATAAAATGGAGGTTCTCAACCACAAACAATGGACAAGGTTAGTTTGACTTTAAAGAAGCACATTTGGTAAAATACAATCAAAGTGAACTGAAAATTTAAGTAGTCATGTAAAGTAACATGAATTATGTGAATATGGTAAAATAAATTTATTATGATGTAATCACAATATATAAGAGGAATCTGTGTACATAATATGAAATGAGTCTCAATAAAGTTTATTTGGTACAAATACCAACTTAGATTAATTCACGACTTCAAAAAAAGAATTTGAATCACCAATATGACAAAAATAACTATCTAAATATCATATTTCATAACCTTGTTCATTTTTTTACCCTTTGATAAACATAATTTATAATTATTCTATACATTTATATTATTTATTTATTATCTATTTTCATTTTTGAGGTAGTGTGATCTTAATCGTTTTGAACATGTTTGGTAACAGTGGATCTATTTTTCATTATTCTCCAGATATTCAATATTACAAGATCATGTGTGGTACTAGAATTCATGGTTCAAAAACATTTATAATTTAATAATTTTATTCAATGGATGTTTTTTACGTCTTTATAGTTGAAATTAGCGATGATCATGTTTCAATTATTTTTAACGAACAAATATTTTAATTTTAAAGAGTGATATTAATATTAACGTTACCATTCCATAAAAAATCATTATAATATTATTTATATAATATATTATCAATAAATAGGTTATTATAGTCATAAATGATTTATTTTATGTCATTATTTAGTAAGGTGGTTGTACAAAACCAATCTTGATCATGCCATAATTAATGGATGATTAGGATGTGATTTATTTGTATTGTTATTATTATAATGGAATAATGATATTTTTTTATTTTATTAATGTGATAAATTGGAATTAATAAAAAATATAATAATATTTAATGGTTAAAAAATTATTACATAGTATGAATAAATGTTTCTTCCACTTAATCTGCTCATTTTATACAACTGAACTTAATATGATCGTTTTTTGATCCTATTATAATACGCTCACCAATTTACCTTAAAAGAATCATGATATTATCATAAAAATAATATTTATCCATTAAAATAAATATAGTTTTAATCCATGAATGGCGGTGATGAAAACTGGAATACAACATCCCATCGATATGGTAGGATACACATACACGTGAATGATGTATAGATTTTCTGTTGAATGGGAGAAACATATATTATGGATTTTTATTTAATAATCTAAAACATGTTATAAATATTATATACTTTTTAGAAAACATCAAATTATTACCATCCATTTTAGGTGGTGAGGGAAATGAAACTTGATTCTTACTAGATTGGGTAATCCTCACACAATCAAAAATATCATTTTTGTTTTCAAAAAAAATTGGGAGAGGTAGTTAATGGTTCTTCCAAAAATATAACAATATTTAATAAATTATAAATATTTACATAATGATATAATTTTAAGATAAAAATATTTAAAAGTTATATATATAAATTAAATAATGTTAGGGAATGGTTTGAACTTACGTTAGGAACATTATTCTTCCCTTGGAGGATTCAGAAGAAAAGGATGAATTATTCCAAAATATTGTTTCCATAGGCCCTAGGAAGTGGAATAGATTCATATGGTAAGTAAATATTAAATTAATTAAAGATTAAAATGATATTTTTAAGTTGTTATAAATAGGTACTGAGAGGACAATTTTATAAGTTCTAGAATTGAATTTTTTAAAATATTTATTCTTAACATAAAGATAGTGTATGTTTTGGTTATAAAGAAGTATCCAGAGTATAAAATTGTATAATGTACATATTTTGGGTCAAGATAAATCTGATCCACTAAATTAGAAACATTTTTTTGCATGTTATTCCATTAACAACTTTTATTGACCATTTTCCACTATTTTTTTACTGTGATAACTAGTTCTTACCTAAGTAATTTAATATTTATTACTATAAATAAATTTTTTCTTTTAAAATAATATAGACCATTTAATTCCAAAATTATAATTTATTTTATAATATTCACTTTTTAAAATTGATAAAATTTAATCTTAATATAACAAATGTAAAATGAGTTAAAATCAATCTTAGAGTATATTTTTTCTTATGTTTTAAAATATCAAAAATTAGACACTAACCTAATTTTTTTTTAAATATTAAGAATTTATATTTCAAAATAAATATTTTTTATATAAATGGTTTCATAGACTTATAATTCAAAAAAAAAATACATTAATAATGTCATAAAAGTCATTGTATTTTTAAAAAAGTTATATTACAGTATTCAGCAACCAATAATTGTCTTCGAAAATTATCAAAAAATTATACGAAGATAATATTTTCATTGTAAATGATGAATGATGTTCATTTTTCCAAAAAATAAATTCAATTATAAATCAACTTACTTTTTTACAAAAATATAATATGAATTGTTTTGGTAGGAAAATTAATTTCCAAAATTTTAATTGACTTGTTATTATTCCCTGTTAATTATCAATTATATTTCTATAAATACATTATTCATATAAAAATAATTCTATTATATGTTTATAATCCTAAAATTAACTTCATAAAAATTAAAATTAAATAAAAAATTTATTTTTATGTGTAAAATGATCATATTTGTTTTATCAATGTTTTAGTAAACAAAAATTATTTTTCATTAAAATAAAAAATGTAAAATGTATAAATTATATGTCATAAATAAATTATTACATTAATAATTAAATGCTTATTTCATTATAATTTCTATTTACTTATCACATTATGATCTCGATGTAATATTTTAACTTAATCTAATCTTTGGTGGTAGTCGAGGGCATTGATCCTACAAGCATGGATCTCTTCAAGATTTACACAAGCAGGAACATCTATAATATTGTATTTTTGTCATATTATAATTTTTAGAGGTGGTTTTGGTCTTTTCATTTGAAAAATACAATTGAATCTAGTTCCTTTCCAAGTTAGTTAAATAAGGTTTATATGGGATACTTATGATACCTGATGCCAATTCAATATTCATTTCATAATTTATTTTATAATATGATTACTTCCTTTTATAAACACTAATTTAAAAAAAACAAATTAATTTTAAGAACCATGATATAATTTCATTTTGGTATTTATTAGAAAGATATATATTAACATTATATTTATTTATAGAAAAAACATAGCGAAATTTCAGGTCATTACTATGTTTGTTATACAGTGTGGTGTAGTGATGTGTATTGATCATCTGTCAGGATTACTCAATGAGAGTATTGCGGTACAAATTTTTTTCAAGAATCAATATTTATAAAATTCAATTATTTATTTACATTGACATCAGTTTCCATGTGTATTCTATATAGTGATCCAAACCTTTTACACATTTATTACATAATTTTTAAACATAAATATCCATTTAGTACAACCCTGAAGATCATGATTCTTAGTTTTTTTGGAATACTAATATCATAACACATGAAATGGAAACTAAAACACGATGTAAATATTTTAATCTCCATAACAATTTCTTAAATACATCTAAGCACTAAAAAATAATAGGATAACCTTGGGAATACTAAAAAATACAGTGGAATAAAAATCATTGTATTGAAATAAAATTTACAAGTAAACATATCAAGTGAGTTGAAGTTACAACGTGACCTCATAAAATATAATTCTCATGAGTAATCTCATTGAATAATAACAAAATTAACATGGTATTATAATGTCAAGAAAATATAGAATGTTTCGTAGTAATAAAAAACATGACACAAACAAGATTGAAAGAAAAAATTCGTAGGCAATATCACATTATGGAAAATGTCCTAAAATTGATAAAGTTTACTCCCTAATGCTATAAAAGGTATATCATGAGATTAAATATGTTCCCATTGTGTTGGAGCACTATCTAGGTGCACCCACCATAACATGTTCATCATTTACGTGTTCCACATAAATAAATAAAATCATAATAAATAATATAAGCATTACCAATATAAAGGAAAAAGGTTACATAATATGTCCACCTATCATAATCAATGGAAGTTTCATAATGATTGAAATTTAGAAATGATCATAAAGATTGTTTTACCCCATCAAAGGAAGTAAGAATAAGCTAGGTATATATGTGTGACTGAGATAGATATAAATATTTCCGAGTAATTACATAAAAATAAAGTGAAGTATAGTGATTTAAAGTGAGTTATAGAGAGAATGGTCATAAACTGATGGAAGTGGTGGTTTAGGGATATATTTTACCTCAATCTAGATTCCTCATGTGTGTTCTTTATCTTTATCTTAATTATAAGACTTATTCAGTTTTCACAAAAATTTATCCTTGGAGGGTTTTCTTATAAAACCAAGGATTCTTGGACATCGTAAGGGAAGTATGGAAGGGATTTTAGAAAAGGAATTCTATACCAAAAGGACTTATATGTGTGAAAACAAGATAATTGGTAGTTCTCTTTTAAGAATTAGGAGTCATTTTTGTAAATACCAATAAATATTCAATAATGGAAAGTCCTTCTCAATATAAGTGCCTAAATTTTTTTTAAATAATGGAGTTGAAGGATTATACGGTATATCCATACCTCCACCATTGAAAAGAAACATTATTAAACAATTTATTAAATTTACCTTTATAATTTAACCCATTTATAGAACAATGTTAACATTAAATATTGTAGTATATTTTTATTTGTTTTACTATTCATTATAAAACAATTATGATCAAATAGACTAGTCCCTGGAATTGTAAAACAAAAACCAAAGACTGGGTAAAATTATTTAAAAAAGAAGATGCATATACATGTTTGGGGTACACATTTTTTATAATAACCCAAACATGATCAAAACATCACAGAAAGTCCCCAACTAATAAGAAAAAACATAATCATGAAAATTATAATCATGATATTCCTTACCACCCCACTCAAAGAGTGTGGTGTAATGTTGGACATCCCATTCTGCAAGAAAGGATTTTTTAACCATCATCCTATTTTCAATAGTTCCAGAAGAAACTGTTGACTACTTTAAGATGAAGCACATCTCATAAATGTTTTATATAAACATCAAATGAGTAATTAATTACTATTTAGAAACCCTGGACAACACTAAAAAATAGTTTGGTGTAATCTTTTATCCAAAGATTTGTACATTATACTACATCACCAAATGGATAATCAGTATCATAAAATAATAATAATAATTCAAATAAGTGGTCATCTATGTAGACACCAATGAGCCAGAGTCATTAAAAAAAACTATTTATAGTCAAAAAATATAGATTTGGATTATATCCAACAATTTCATTAATCAGAGAGACCATATGATCCCATACATGATTATCAGTGTCAATAATAATTAAAACATCTTGATATTTTTAAAATAGGTAGAATCATGTCTGTCAAAACATTGATTAGAGTCCTTAGATACATCAATATATAGGTCAACTACACTCTTAATTTTCTTTAACACCTCCTCCATATAAATATGTTGCAATAGTCTTCCTCCACCACTTTATGATCTTTTATCCATCATCTTCTTAAATATTTAATCACACTTATAAGGTTTTTATTTATTCGTTAGAAATGAACAACAACCTCATGTAACTAATACATGATTATTAATCCTATTAAAACTAGATCAATAATATTTTTACTTGCTCTCATTACAATCAGAATGATACACATTTTTTACCCAAAAAAATTACCATTAGGTTCGTCTTTATTCTCTAAATGGACATTATATATTTATTTATTAGCACCAAATTTTGAAACATTATAATAGAATTCCAACTAGTAACTTAGTGTATCACCATCCCCCGTGATGGAAGTGGCCTTTTTATCAACATACGCGAATGTTTAATGATTTATGAGGCCATATATAGGGACTATATAGTCTCCACTATCATTATTAACTCGATAAACTAAGAAATGTTTCACCATATTCAATAAACCATTAAATGGGATAACATTATATTTACCATCCATGGTTTCATGCTATCTCGGGAATCCAATATAATTCCAACTAATCTTATTTCCCATAATTTTTTGAAACTATATAATCTTTCTAATATAATATTCCTCATATCAAGGAAGATAACAATATAACATATAATAGTTCAATTCCATTGATACATGCCAACTAATTTCCTAATAGTTTTACAGACATCACAAAAAGAATGTATTTTATCATACTCCACCTTCACATTAATGTGTCCATAAACAATAAATAGGAAAACATTATGAACCATGATTTATGATAAATCAACATGAACTAAAATCAAATTATAATGTATAATTATTTCCCTACTAGTCTCTCTATACATTCAAATTAGTGTTCCAATGGATAAAGCAATATCCCATAGAATTAAAGGATTATAAACAATAAAACTATGTAAAAATAATAAAACTACCTTTGTAAATGAGTAATGTTCATAAATTGGGTTAAATGAAGGATCTCATTATTTAATGAGGATCTTACTTGGTTTTAGTGGAATAGAGATGGAGTGTTAAGACCAACTCTTTATATCACCAGATAGAAAAACATTTTGAAAGATGATACTCCCTATCCATTTCATCTTCTAAATATATAAAACCCAACAAATCAATAATATCCTTGATAAATAATCAAGTATCCATCATTTCACACGAAATTTAATAAAACAAATTCGATAATAGAGTGTTTAAATTCTTCATTACTTCACGCAACAACATCCTAGTTAGCAATAACACGAGAAATATTTACATTCTTGGTATTCTTTTGGGAATCAACATTAGTTTCTGCATAAAACGATATATCATTGAACACCCCATTGTCTCCTAGGGATTTCATATCAGATCACTGAAACACCAGTGACATTTCATATTTTACAACAATCTCACATCCCTCACCCCCCTATGATTATACGAGTATTAGGGTTCTAGTCAAACGTGTGATCGTCATCGTGAGAAGCTCTATAGATCTTAGTACCATGAGGGAAAAAATAATTTTGACATTATTATGTAATATTAATTATGATGATTCCAAATATGGATTTTTTTATAAAATTCAATTAAAAAATATATAGAATTTAATATCAAAATAATCCCAAAAAACATATTGAAATATATTTTAAATGAAAGTATTTTTTCAAGTACTAGTTGATCATAAATTAACTATTAGACCCTTAATTATCATTATTTGAATTTAAATTAGTTAAATAGATATATAAAATATAAATTTAATTTAAATATTTCCTTATTAATGGTTTATTTAATTATTTAAAATGGGAAATCTTTACTAACATGAAAAACATTAATGAAAACTATATTTTAAGAATAAAAATAAATTTATACCAAAATAATTATAATTTCATATTCAAATGAGATAATATAGATTAAATATTCTAAAATAATAAGTATATTACTTTGAAATAAATTTAAATGTGTAATGGGACTTAGAAATTACACAATCTTTTGAAATTAAATGATCATTTTATAAAAATTTATATTTTCCCATATTCATTGAAAATCATTTTTTTAGAAAATAATAGACTATAAAATAAATTTAATTTTGATATTCTTATTTCATAAATGATGTTTTTTTCCAATGTATAATTTCTAAAATATCAGGAAATTATTTATATAATTTTCACTCAAAATCTTATAAAAATCATTTTGGAAGAATAAATTTTCATTATTAAAATATTGTGTTCTTATTTCCATTGAATATACTGATATATTTATATTAATTTAGAAATATATATATATATATATATATATATATAATTATTTATTTTATAATGTTCATAGATAAAGGTATAATGGTTTTTTATATTGATCAGGTTTAAATAATCATCATTTCATTAGGCTTATTATTGTGTTCCTCTTACACTATCAAAAAGAGTTTAATTTTTAAAAAAAACTCATGGTTTTACATTCTCCTCATTTAAATAAAGAAATAATTTTACATGTTATGGTGAAACAGGTGAGGGGACTTATACATAATTTATTCATATAGTTCCTTGGTTACCTCATTATATTTAGGATTATTAGATAGTAATTTTACTAGGTGAGTTGTCTTATTGCATTGAACATTATCTATATTGTATAAGATATTCACTTATTTCTCCTCATAAGGAAGATTATTTCTAGTTATATCACCTTCAAATTTAGTACATGTTAGGGATTCATTATATACTTCTTTAAGAGGGATATATTGTTAATGGTTTTACAATCCTAGTATAATTTTTACATTCAACCTTAACATGCTAACATAATAGACACTGTAATGTATACTCGATGATCTTGTTGTTTATATTATTCCACCAATAGTTCTATTGGAGATCTTAATACATCATTATGCTACCTGGGTGGATGGAAAAGGTCAACCTGTGTAAATATTTCAATAATTATTTATTTATCTAGAGATTTTATGGTACACATAGTCATCAACCAAATGAAAACCAAATTATTTAATAACATTGAACTCTGAGGATTTTCCTTTTCTTCTAGATTACACCTTATTCTAGATTTCAACTTAATCTATTTACTTATTTGTTATCTTCTCCATAGAGGATAATTTAAAAATTATTTGATAAAGGGATGATGATGTTACTTCCATTATGATTCACATATTTATATTTTAAAAATCTCTGATGATTAGATCCTTATCCATTTTCATCATTAATAAACTTTTCATATCCTTCCCATATAGGGAATCTACCACTTTTTTTCTTTCCTGAGATAGTAATTAGTTGAGCAGTCACAATCCTTGATCTTCTATAAACATCTCAACTGGAACAAATTAATATCTATTTGTGTGAATATATATTTGAGTATCTTATGGTCCATTTATATTTCAAAATTCCCGCCATTTATATAATAGCACTAGATTTTTAATTAAATATCACTTCAGCCAAATCAATATCATGGGTTGGATTGTTAAACTCAAAAACTATCTGGTTCTTCGAGGTAAAGGCTATCAATTTTTCGTATTTCATTAGTATATGGCGTAATCCCTTTTTCTAATAATCTATATATGTTAAGAAACTTTTTCCACTTTTGGGAAGTGTGAGGACTGGTGAAGTGATATGGCTATTCTAAAACTCCATAACTCTTTTTTATATTAACTAATCCAGAAAAACATTAATCCCATTCATTTTATCTTAGTTAATGTGTTTTAAAATAATGAGATGATTATCACAAATCATTGGTAATACTCATATAGTTGATGGAAACAAAAGATATCTGATATTTTTTATAGTATAGGCTAATCCTCAAAATCATTTTTCTTATAAGGGTCCATAAATATCCCTTTGTTGGATATAATATTCCTCAATATTGATACTTACTTGATCCATAACTCACATTTTGTATACATTGTATTTAGATTCTACTTTCCCAAATCCTTTAGCCCATTATTATAATTGTCTCAATGCTCCTAATTACCATTGGAGAATATAATAACATCAAATCTAAGGAAAAAATTTTGATGTAATCTTTAAGGAAACTATTAATTAAGTCAATAAAATTTAAATAGAATTAGTGAGTCTAAAAGGCATTTCTATGAACTCATAGTGTACATACATTTTTCAAATTTTTTTGGGAATATCTTCTTTCATCACATTTAATTCATGATACTCAAATGAAATACCACCTTAGTGGAATATTGGGCTTGAAATAGTTGAACGAAAAAGTCATATATTCATGGGATATGCTACTTATTCTTTATAATAATTGTTTTTTAGTTCACAATAATCAATTAATTACAGCATTGGATCATCCAGAATCTTGATAATGATGGTTGGGACACCCCATAGTGAAGTACTCGGGAGTATAAAACATTTTTCCATGTTATGTTAAAACTTGTTTTTCATGTCTTGCATCCTAGAAGTGTCCATTCTATAAGAAGTCATGTAAATTTGTAAAGATCTAGGAATAAGTTAGATTGAGAACTCAACCACTCATTTTGGAGAAAGACTAGGAAACTCTTTGGGGAATACATCATTATAATCCTTCACAATGGGTATGTATACAAACATGAGTATATAATTTTTCTAAATAAATTTTTATAGATATTGTTTCCCATATGAGAATAATATTCATTATTTAATATAATATTCCAATACAGATTCATCCTCATCCTTACACATGTATAGAATCAGAGGATGACTTGGGATATAAAAACTGTCATCCTCTCTCGACAGTTGATATTAGCTTTATACACGGATAAAAAATACATTCCTAATATAAAATAAAACTCAACTAAAGTAGGTAATATGACATTTTCTAGAAATTCCAGTTTAATACAACTGATAGTGGAGAAGTTATATATTTAAGATGAAACCATTTAACTTTTTCTATTCCTAGAAATAGATTTAAAACCATGTTTTAAGGTTGTTCTTGAATAATTATACTAATATTGAATGATATAAAAGAATACCAATAAACAGAATTAAAAAATAGGTTCCCTATTCTTAAATGAATAACTATAATACATGTCACCACAACATTTTCTTGATCTAGCTCTATAGTAGTGATGGAATATTCTATTCCATGATCTCTACTCCTTAAAAGATATTATCATTAATTTTCATTAATAACTATTGGATTAGTTCATTGTATAGAATAATTATCATGTTCTGTACAGCGGAAACATTCTACTATAGTCTTACTGTTGACCTAAACCTTCATATCTTCTTCCGTATATGTGGGATTCTTCATTTCCCTATGACACTGATTAGCCTGATACACTTTTTAAACCTTTTAAACATCTCTTAGTTCCCATTTTATTAGATGTAATGTGTTTCTTCTCCCACTTTAGATAATTTGGATGTTGGTTTTCCTTTCCTCCATGGTATTTATCCATTTATAATCCTGAATGAAACTTATTTTTACATTTTTTGTCTCCAATACCATAAGAAAATTGAGAGTTGAAAATATCTATCTCAACATTGAGGGAATAACTGAAAATCTCTTCATATCTATAAAATTTCAAAATTTCTAATTCTGTTTATATAATCATATTCAACCAACTAAAAATGGTCCATAATACATTAGGTGTTGATGACCACATTTGAGGCCTTCCATGAAAACGTTGTGATGATTGTTGGGTACGCCCAGGCAGACTTGTATTCCTTTTTCATTAAACCGACGAACTCCCATACCATTTTTAGATGGATAGTTTGGGGTAAATATTTATTTAAAAATATTTTCTTGAAGTATTCTGATTAAAGGGAGTCAATATCCTCTTTGGAAATTGTTTTAAGAAAACGGATATTCATTTCAAGTTTGTTTTTCCTTTTCTGGTCGTTTTTTAGAAAAAGTGGAAATTTTGAAAACTTTTAAAGTACACGCTGTGTACATAGATGTCACGGAAGGCCATGTGCGGGCCTTGTTTGGGCCATACACACAATGTGTAGGGGCGATGTGGAGGCCGCTTGAAGTGGAGTATGGAAAAGCCTAGTACACGACGTGTACCCTAGAAGTACATGTCGTGTACTTTTTGTTTTTTATAAAACGGACCGGGGTTGCATCTAATCGACAGAATCATCATCTTCTCAAGGTTCTTCAACCGATAGCATCCCGTACGGCCGTGAACATCCACCGAGCCCTCGATCCACCATCTGTTTTCCGAATCGACCGTCGTCGATTGCGTTGGAACCGCAACAGTGAGCTCTTACTTCTTCTTGAGTTTCATTCCATGAATTTCTCTCTTTCTCAAGATATTGTTGCTTTAGTGTTTTGTGCATTTTCATAGATCTACGAAATTATAAGGTGAATCAAGCCTCGTGGTTCACGTATATTGATCTCCTAGCATCAAGGTAGGCGGTTTGTGCCTTACCTTTCGAAGTCTTTGAGTTTTATATGCAAATTTCCAACAATACCTGTGAACGAGGTATTGCGTGTTTACCATTTTTTCCATGTTGTTTTCCTTCCTTGGTTGTATGCTTGTGTAGAGGTAATTTGATATTGTATGAGGTTAATTACTATTCTTGCATGTTTTTCCCATGCCTTTTTCTGTTTACGACCTTTGTCTCTTGCTATCCTTTGGTCGTTATACCTATTTTCCATGCCTTGTAACCATAGGATGGAATTATATTCTTGAGAAGCTTGTTATTTCTATAGACTGGTTATCCAAGTAGATCTATAGGTGTACTTTGGCCTTATAGCATTATTATGTACTGACTAGAATGAGACCGTGAGAACCTAGTGCTATAGACTATAAGGGATAGACCAACTGAGCTTCCCAGAGAGTCTTGGACATTATAGACTATAAGAGATAGACCAAGTGAGCTTCCTAGAGAGTCTTGGACATTATAAACTACAAAGGATAGACCGAGAGAGATTCCCAGAGAGTCTTGGATATTATAGACTACATGAGGGTAGAACAGGTGAGCTTTCTCAGAGAGTCATTACTTGTTTGAATTTCCTTAAACCATTCAAGTTTAGAGGAGGATTTGACCGAGTGATCTTCTTTAGAGAGTCTGTGATGAACCTGAGACTATAGGAGGATTGACTCAGTGAGCTTCCTCAGACAGTTTCTGGACCTTGGGGCTATAAGAGGGTTAGACTGCGTGATCTTCCTCAGAGAGTCCCTAACTACCCTAGACTATAAGGTGAATAGTCCGAGCTAGAATCCTTAGAGAGTCATATAATTTCATATGACCAAACTAGAGGAGTTAGGCTGAGTGCATTGCCTAGAGGGTTTCTGGTACTTCTTGGATAGGACCAGAGGGGTTGGCTATGAGTACTTCCCAGAGGGGTTCCTGTTGTGGTTATAAGTTTGCTTCACTGTTGTTTGTTGTTCTGTGGATTTATTACTATTTCATATCATCCTATTTCTACTTACAAATTGTTGCCTTCTATTTACTGTTACTGTTTTTTTCTTTCTATACTATTACCTGCCATATGCTCACTGACTGTTAGGCACAGATCTTCAGGTGGTTGCCTACTAAGATTTAGTCTCACACCCTTTTTGTTCCATGTTTTTGGGCCCAAAAATACTATGTTGTTGTATGTATAGGCAAGGGAAAGTGCCCTTCGACTTTGGGTACTTGATTGCATTGGAGAAGGAGAGCATGGGAACAAGCTTAGGCTTGCAATGATGCGGAGCTATTTGTCTTTTCTTTTGTACTTGTTTTCGTACTGTTTTTATTTCCAGCATTGTGACCTATCTGGATGCTTTCCTAGATATGTATCATGCATCATTTCATATATACATATGTTCTCCAGTTGTTTATTGTTTTATTCTTCCACTGTTTATTGTTGTTGGATATTTACTGCTTCGACTATTGCCAGTTTTGTTTAATTTTGATGTGTACTATGTCAATGAGGGCATAGTTTCTCCACTATCACACCCAAGGCCCTCGCTGCTAGTCGGCAGCCTCTGGATTTTGGGGAAATGTGCTTGAGTCTATTTGACAAACCAGGTACGGGGGGCCTCTGGGTGGCTTCCGGAACCGAGATGTTACAAAGTGATATCAGAGTAATTCTTTTCTCTTGATTTACTATTTGGATCCTTTAACTCGGGATAGGATGGATTCGGTACTTGGTAATAAGCTGTGCCCGGGTGTAGCTAACCCGTGTATAGGGAAATTCCAATCAACCTCTTTTTATTTCGGTTTTCTGGTTTTGAGATTTTACGGTTGATATGATTTCACCTAGAGTGATTCACATGCCTTGTGTTGTTATTGTTGAGCTATTGCAATTCTATTTCTATTGAAACCCGATGAGATGAGGGTATTCCATCTCATTCATAATAGAGGCACTTGTTATAAATCACATGACATGCATTCTTTCCATGCCATCTAGGGTGCATTAGCGATTGCATGTTGTTGTGATAGACGTTGTGTATATTATGCATGCTGTTGTGATAGATTCTTAGATAGAACCCATGCAGTTTGATGTAGAAATTTTTTGTATTGTACCTTGCTTAAATGAATGCCAAATTTTTGTTCTTGAGGTGTTATGGGCCCTCATGAATCGGAACATGGTGGATCGTTGACTTTTTTCTCATGTATATGACTTGTATAAGATTCCAATCTTTGCTTCGCGGGGAGTATGGGCCCTCACGGATCGTAATTTGGTACCTCCATGTTTTTTTCAGTGTTTTCTGGGCTTCCGTGCAGTTTCTGAGTGACTTCCTGGAAAAACCTAGAATACATGGTGTGTACTTTATGACTACAAGCCAAGTAGTTTTTAAACCGTGTCACTGACTGTGTGATAAGAAACATGGTGTTGTGAAAAAGTCTTCAGAAACACGCCGTGTATGCTAGGTACACGCCGTGTAGTAGTGATCTGTGTACCTGGCCATGTAACTAACAACTCAGGTCATGGAAGCTCATGTAGTACACACCGTGTTTGGTATGAAAGAGCCATGTAGTGTTGTTATAGGTACCTAGCCATGTCATGAACAACACGGGTTGGTGTTATCTTCTCCTATACACGCAGTGTTTGTTCGAAACACACCGTGTAAGGGTTAGTCATGTAGTCGGCCGTGTAACTAACAACACGGGTCACCGAAACCTTTTCTAGTACACATTGTGTCCTTAGTGAACACAATGTGTAGTTTATGGTTAAGAGGACCATGTGAGTTAGCTGTGTAAAGAGAATCAGGCAGGGGAATGGAGTTCAAGTACAGGACATGTGTGGGGACAACATGTTGTGTAGTCTGGGGCATTACATGACTAGCTGTGACAGAAGTACACGCCCATGTGAATGACCTTAAGGAACATGGCGTGTAGTTTTTATACATGTCATGTAGTTTTGATTGGTAAAACATAAGTGTTTCCTTCTCCTGCCCCCATTTTGTAATCTTGTCTTCTCTATCCTTGATAATCCTAATCTAAGGTGTGCTTTTGATCTTTCAGAGCTATGCCTCTGAGACGTCCTTTGGTTGTACGTCAGCTGCCAGACGGTGATCAGACACCGGATATGGATGATCAGGGACCTCTTACAGATTCTCCTGCTGTTCCAGCCTTGGCACTAGCAGTTATACCCGCTGCAGGCACCGATGCACAGTTCAGGGAGGGCTTCCTGAGGATGATGCAAACCTTTCAAGGAGCACTGACTCCTGCCACGTCGATGGACGAGTTGACGCAGGTTTTCCAGCTGCATCATCCTCCTACTTTCATAGGGGATAGAGGACCCCAGGCCACAGAGTCACGGTTAGAGGCCAAAGTAACGATCTTCGATCACCTGGAGATACCTCTAGAGAAAATCTAAAATCTGGATACTTATATGCTCCGAGACACCGCCAAGAGGTGGTGGGAGGTGATCTCACAGTGAGGGAGATAGAAGAGTATGACCTGGTATGAGTTTCAGTGCACCTTCTACGATTACATTTTTTTGGAGACCTTGAGGTATGACCGAGCCCAGGAGTTTATGAGTCTCGAGCAGGGTACTTTTTCTGTTATGGAGTACTTGTTTCATTTTACCGAGATGCAGTGCTTCACGCTGATTCTAGAAGGTGATGAGTTGTTCCTTGCTAGGATGTTTGAGGACTGTCTCAGGCATGAGATCCATTCCTAGGTGAATATATTCAGTTTGACTTCGATATCATCTATCATCAATTATGCGATGATCACTGAGTGAAATCTGAGAGATTCTTGAGCAGTGAGCTATGGAGGTTCAACATCCAGATTCAGTGTTCCTCCTACTGATAGCAGGAAGCGCCGTTGAGAGTCTGCTCGAGGATATCGGAATATATGGGATGTATCTTCGGGTAGCCAGGTTGTATGCTACCAATGTGGTAGGAGTGAGAATACTAGGCCTCAGCGCCAGATATACCCGATAGAGTGCCGATCTTGCGGCAAGATGGGCCATCTTCAGCATTTTTGTTAGATCTTCTCACCTACATTTGGTGGAATGAGTTCTTATATGACCCTGAATTCAGGTAATGCATCGCCATTTTCTCACCAGTCTGGGAACTGGAGTTCTTCTGGCCGTTCGGGCCGAGGTGGAGGTCGCGGCCGTGGTGGTCAGTCACCAGGTTACCAGTTACAGCAGAGTGGATCAGCTCAGAGTGGTCATCCAGGGGCACAGGGCCACAGTACATTCCAGACATTCACCATGGAGCACAACTATCCAGAGCAGGATCCCGGCCCTTACACAGTTCGAGGTAAGATCTTAGTATCCTCAGTTTTATCTTCAACCGCTTTCGATACTGGTGCTTCGCATTGTTGTATCTCTGTTGCTATTGTGGAGATCCTTTGGCTCTGTATCATTTCTTATGTCGACATGTTGACTCTTGATACACCATTGGGAACGAGGAAATCTAGCGTACGTCAGTGCAAAGAGTGCCCTCTTTAGGTTGTAGGGTTTCACATCTTATGGGAACTCTATGTCCTAGAGATTACAAGCAATGATGTCATTCTCAGTATGGACTGGTTAGTTACCTTCCAGGCTGTTGTCGATTTCTATCACCACAGGGTGAGTTTTATATCACCAGATGGTAGATATTTGCTTCATAGAGGCGAGTGGGATGTCCAGGAAGGTAGAGCAGAACCAGAGCGTCATGGGCAAGGAGGAGTTACAAACCAGATTTCTAGTCTTTATCTATATGACCAGGGGACTTCGCAGTTAGACATTCCTCCAGTGGTAGATCGTTTCAGGGATGTATTTCCAGAGGACTTTTCAGGTTTACCTTCATAACGTGAGGTATACTTCTCGATTGAGCTCAGGCCAGGAGAGGAACTGGTGTCCATTCCTCCTTATAGTATGGCTACACCTAAGTTGTCGGAGCTCAAGCAGCTGTTGGAGGAGTTGCAGGCAAAAGGTTTCATCCGACCCAGTACTTCTCTTTGGGGTTCGCATGTCCTGTTTGTGAAGAAGGCAGATAACACCCTTAGGATTTTCATGGATTATCACAAGCTAAACCAGTTTTCGTTCAAAAACTGATATCCCTTGCTGAGGATCGATGACCTCTTTAATCATCTTCGAGGAGCCCAGGTGTTCTTGAATATTGATTTGAGGTCCTGTTATCATCAGTTTCACATTAGACCATCATATATACCTCTTACACCCTTCAGAAGAAGGTATGGTATATATGAGTATATGGTCATGCCATTCGGTCTCACGAATGCGCCAGTGAATTTTATTGAACTAATGAACTAAGTGTTCCGTCCATACATGGATTCCATCATGGTGGTTTTCATGGAAGACATCTTGGTGTACTCTACACACTCTAAACAACTGTGATACCCATCTTGAGATCGTTTTGAGTACACTGAATGAGCATCAGTTATATGCTATGCTCTCGAAATACCACTTTTGGATGGATCATATTCTCTTTTTGGTCACGTTATCTCAGAGACAGGAGTATCAGTAAAACCAAAGAAAGTGAGAGATGTAGTTTCCTGGGAGTAGCTGTTTTCTCTGGAAATGGGGAAGACCTTGTTTAAATTTCAAACATTCGAAGCGGTTTCTAACGGGTTTGTTTGTAGAACCAGAAACATCTAATGATTCTATATCCATTTGGAACTACATTCCAAAGGTAGGTTCTCATTAGTTATGGACCGATGAGACTTAATAATTTGCATTGGTCGAGGGGATGGGAGGTCGGACTCATCACACCTTTTTGAGTGGAATTATTGTCTAATCTGGGACTCTCTTTATAGATTTAAGTTATGTTCATGAATCCTTTTTAAATTACCAAGTATAAAATGATATTTCCTTTAGATCTGACAATCAATGATTGATATGTAGGAAATTTAGAAAATCATTTATATGTATTCGAGGTTCTTCATCGATAGAGAATCATCTGTATTTGTTATAGATTCTTATTCAATGGTATCCGTTAATACATTATATAAAAGTATCATGGTCATTATGATATCCATACTGGTTTTAAAGCCACTCAATGGGGCACATGAAGTTTATTGTCATTCATAAGGACATGGATTATTCCATTATTGGGATCGTACCCACAGATGGGATTCCTACGTATCCTTGTTTAGAAAAGGAATCAGAACCCATGTAGTTTGAGTAAGGGAGTATCATGTTTATATATGATTGATGGCTCAGAGAATGATGTCATAATTACATTTACGCTCTAAGATCACATGAGTCATACTCGGTGGGAGAAACAAGAGGTATTGGTAAAACAAGATAATTGGGCCATGAAAGATGCAATTATAATAAATGATGTGGGGCTTATGTATGTATGACTACCCAAATAGATAGAAATCGAGACTTATTTCAATAAAGAAGTCTGGGAACAGGGTCCATAAAGGTATATGTGCTTTTATGGAGATTTGAATACTCTAACTTGGGGATTACTCCTGAGGAAGATGCCCAAATTAGGAGGGACATATGATTGGGTTTTATTCCTACGAAGGAAGCCTAGAT
The DNA here is from genome assembly GCA_963277665.1 of Viscum album. Classification (NCBI taxonomy): domain Eukaryota; kingdom Viridiplantae; phylum Streptophyta; class Magnoliopsida; order Santalales; family Viscaceae; genus Viscum; species Viscum album. The sequence continues at coordinate 476,249,678 of OY728130.1, read as the reverse complement.
CAGAATTAAATTAAGACGGGTTAAGAGAAATTATGACTGGGGATTAATCCTGAGAAGGAGGCCCAAGTTAAAGGAATTTCAAGACTAGGGCTTACTTCTAAGATGGAGGCCCAAGTTAAGGAAATTTTAGAATTAAGGGACTTGGGGCATACTCTTAAGGAGGATGCCCACATTTGTAGATTTTTAGACAGGGGATTACTCATGAGAAGGAATCCCAGGTTAAGGGAATTATGGTTGGGGCTTACTTCTGAGGAGGATGCCTAGATTTGGTAACTTTGAGACCAGGGCTTACTCTTGAAAAGGAAGCCCGGATTTGGGAAATTATGAATGGGGCTTACTCCTAAGGAGGATGCCAAAATTAGGGGACTTGGGTCTTATTAATAAGGAGGATGCCCAAATTAATGAGAACATGGATTGTGTCTTACACCCGAAAAGGAGGCCCATGTTAAGGATTCTCTCATCTTAAAGGATGAGGTTGAATGAATGAAATATCTAACCATTAGTGACCTAAAGATGTGTAAATCACTCTGTTTTGAGAGATGTTCCACAGAATTCCTTTCAGATAAGGATGCCAACAAGGGAACCATGCCAAAGAAAATGGCTTTAAAGAGGGTTTTGAAGTCTGAAACATGAATAGGAGAGGTGGATATAAATAAGAGAGGTGAAATGGGCCGGAAGGGCACCCAAAAAGAGAGGGGCGTGCAAGTCCTGCATGGGCGCGCAAGTCCTGGTCGCCTAGGTGTACCTGCGCGACACATGGGTACTTTCCCGACAGTCAAGCCTTAAGGTAATACTTGAGAGAGACTCAGCTCAATCCCTTAGTACTATCCCTAGAGGCTTCTAGAATGGTGGAACGCAAGTTCTGTTGAAGGCGTAAGGCGGCGCGCAAGTATGGAAATTTCCCTTAAGGGCTGGCCACTTAGGCGCGCAAGTGTTGATGAGTTTCAACACTTATCCTTACTCCCCCTCTTTAGATCTTCCTTTCTAGGTAATAAATTACCATAGAAGTGTTCAGAAGCTTCGAGAAGAGACTACGGTGTCGGGAGCTCAAATATAAGTTTCCAAAATTTTTCTCCTTCAAATGGGGGCCCCACATGGGGTATTTATAGGCTGGTGAAGACCCTGGGCAAAATTTCAAAGAAGGCATGCAAGTCACCTGTGCGACCATTTGGGCGGCGCACAAGTATACTTGTATGACCTTGGTGGAACTTGCGCGACCCAAGTGCGAATGGATCTTTGTTCATGCCTTTGTAACTTTTTTATGTTTCTTCAAATGATGAATCATTTTGGGTTCAAGGTATTTCTCTATTCATTAGATTAGTCTCTGTTACGGAAAGAAGCGTCAAAAAAATCCCCCCTTAGAGTTGGATCCAGAAGAAATGAGGATGTGACTTTGAGGAAAATAAGAAATCCAAGGAACATGCAGTGCGCAAGTGTTGTGCGCGCAAATTGCGGTGCGCAAGTGTGATCCGCGTAGGCGTTTAGGCGTATAGGGTTGCAGCCTGGCCTATATATATATGCGTCCATTCTCTCACAAAGCATCCAGATTTTAAACTATCGAGATCTCTCTGTGAAATTTTCCTTCACCACGCAAGTTGCTCTGTTTTCCACTGTTTCATTGTTGTCACGCTGCTGTAGAGGTATTTGGACTTCCACGGTGATACCTGCACGCCAAAACATGCGCGACACATCCATAATTGCGCGACACATCCATACATGCCTACCAAAATTTAGACTTGCACGCCTTAATGCCTTAGCCATTTTTTTGAATTTTTTCACAAATTTTATGAAAAATCAACCTATTTAAGAGTTAATATATTCAACTTTTGTGCAGATTCAATGGCTCCCAAGAGAATCAGAACGACTGATGAACTGGCTAGGAAGAGAATTGATGATATGATGAGCATCATTGTCCATGATTACTATACCATCTACAATAGCACTCTCTCAGATTTGGCCAAGTACCAGAAGAAGTATCATCTTGATTTCCCACAAAACATTTATCCTCCTTTGTATGGCTACGGTCATCTGCAAGAAGTTACCATTCCAGAGGAAAAGAACTATCTCCCAAATTCTTGGTTTCAGAATTACACCAATTTTAGTTCAGAAAATATCTCAAGTGGAGGAATATTTGTAAATGCTAGAACATTGGAGAAGGCCTACATAATGCAGCATAGCCCATGTATGCCAGATCTGAAACCTCATAATCCCGAGTTGCAACCACATTGTTATCCATCAATTTTACGAAACTCTCAGATGGATCAATACAAAGTCTGGAAGAGAAGTTGGGACTTTCGTCCTTCAGGAGATGTGAAGCCAACATGGATGTGGGCATACTGGGTGTGACAAACCTGTGCAGAGTTTTTCGTGGATTTGAAAGGAGTTGTGATATATGAAGCCGTCTGGGCTGGGCAAACATATTTTTACCGGCATGATAACTTTGTGCCGAAAAAACTCAGCCATTGGAGCCCAGAAACCAATTCTTTCCATATGACTCATGGATAAGTAGGAATTAGTCTGTGGGATGTCCACAAGATCTAAGAGGCTCCAATTTTGGGTGATATGTATGATGAATTCATCCTTCCCAAGGTGACATGGAATGATTCAGAGAAGACTCTCGCTTTAGCTCGGGATTTATTGAAAATCTTCTACAAGATCAAGAGTTCAAAGACCTCCTTAACTCATTCTAGAAAGGATATTCATCCAGAGGAGTGGATGAATATGTTTCTTAATGAGAATCTAGAGAAGGATCTGAAGGAGAAGGTATCCAAGGAGAAGGGATCCAAGAAAAAGGGTCCCAAGGAGAAGAGGCCCTCTCGTCCTACAACCTACCCCAAAATAGAGAAGAGGGGTGCTCCTGGAACATTCTGGCCGACTCTAGAAGCATGAGAATTTGAGAAGTGGGGATACGAAGTGAATCATAGAATCCCAAAGAGGACTCATCTAGTGGGATTCCTGGCCTTATGTCTCAGTGTTTATCCTTTTCCAGTCAGGGAATCGAAGGGAGCCATTAGGGAAGGGACCTTTGTTATTGCAGCCAAGTTGGATTAGGGGAAAATGGTTGGGTTGGATACCATCATTTTTGAAAACATTTACAAGCTTTTACTCCATGTATTCATGGGTATGTATATTTTGAGAATAGTGGGACCATTCCAAGTTTTGTGGGGATGGATCGCCACTCACATCAAGACGTATAGTGTACAGAACAGAGTATAGATTCCTGGAAGTTCTTTCAGGTCATCAATCCATGAATTCGCTGAAATTTCTCCACAAGATCTCAATTATTATGACATGAAGGTGAGGCTGAGAATGCACAAGGAATTAAATTTCTTTCCTTATGGAAATCCGCCAACTGGGCAGTTTGTTGATGATGGAACAACCAGCCTGGAATTGAGGGCATACATGCTGGCCTGCAGAGATGGTGTACTGGTCCCCAAGATTGACAAAGTGATTATATGAGAGGCCTATGCCCCATAAAGATTTTCATGCCAATTCAAGTGTTTGCAGCAGACCATTTTATCTCCCCCTGTGCATGTCAGGTTAGAGAAACATCTGATGGTTGCCCGACAACTATGGTTGCTGACATCTAGGGAGAAGACCGGGGTAGTGTTTGATCTACCAGTTAATAATGCTGAAAATAACTTGAATACATGGTATGCTGAGAACTAGATATCTTCATACCCTAGAGGGGTGATAAATCACCTGGTTTATCAGGTGGGGAAAAGGAAGAGAACTATAGAGAAAGAAACCCTTCCTCAGGAAGGTGATGCTTCCCCACCTGTAGCTGATTTTCCGGATTCCTCATCTAGGACTGACTCACTAGATTTCCAAGATGGGTATAATGAGGCACAACAAGTGGAAAAGCAGCCTAATGCCCGATATAATCCTCTTGTGATAATCAAAAACCCACTACATCAACTCTTTGTGAGTTACTTCATTGTGGCAATTTAATCACCATTACATTATAGAGAAAAAAGTCTTATTTTCTTATTATCTATCTATAGTTGTAGGAGCTGGGAATAAACTGAAGTCCAAGATTGTAGGACCTTCCTCGCAGCGTTATGGTACACATACTGAATATCTACGACCATAGGATGTCCAGACATGGCAGAGTTTATACTGTGATGCTGAAACTCCCTGGCTAGATTTGTGTGAGGGGCTACACCTCCTTGGAATATGGAATCTTCTGGATTCTACAGATATCTGTTTCAAGGATAACTCCAATGAATTGCGGGATTATATCAGAGATCATGAAGTGCTCATATATTCCATCGATGATTTCATTCCTGTCACCTAGCGGGTGAAGGAAATGACTGATCGTGGTGCCATTGAGGGGACTGGTGGTTCCTGAGATGAGGAGTGGCATGATTATGTGGCTTCTGAAGATGTAAGTTTATTTCATTATTTTCTTTACAACTTGATTTCAGTCAATGCTTTGTTACTTATGGAAATTATTTTCTTCATCCTGCAGCTTGCAAAGAAAGGAACTACTGAGGTTCCTTCGCCACAGTATAGCCCTGGTGGTACTGCCATTGGGGTTAATGAATCTCCTCGCGAATTGGGGGAGATATCTCTAGGTCCATAGGCCATGGATAAGGATTTGGACATGGCTTTCCATTCTCCAATTCATGTACCTATAAGGGAGACTGTCGACACTCCCAAAAAACCAAATAGACAAAGGAATTGAATGAAGAAGTCTACAACTAAACACTTCATCAGTAGTGGTAAGCCCATCGGATAATCATGAGTCTTAACCCATGAAAAGGTTGATCATACTTCTTGGTATTGTATGGGATTCTTCAATTTCCCCTCTGAGGGAGAGGACCGACCCTCCATTGAGGACCACGGAGTGTACTGGTGAACAATTACAAGTTCAGGCTGACTTGGCTACTCTTGGAGAAGAGACAGCGTCTATTCTCAGTATCCCTCCTGCTACTTTTGCAAGAAGAGAAGAGCCTGCTTCTGGTAAGTTAAAAATGCATCATAAAATGTTGAACGAAACATCAACTGAATTCCATAATGTGATACTTTAGGTTCAACCCCTGCATTAGAGCTTTTGGCGGCCATTAAAACCGACGCCACTACTTTATATGAAGATGTTGTCCAAGGTCAGAGACCGTAGGATGAAGGTCTCCAAGAATTCATATCGAATTCTCCCACTGGTGAGATTAACTAGGATTCTGAGATTACATTGGATGAAATGATGGAACTTGGTGCATCTTTTGAAGATTTTTTAGATCATGTTAAATTACCATGTAATTTAGAAGATTATGGACGTGAGTGTTATCCTTCATCCTATTAAAAATAACTTTTTATTACATATCAAATCATGATCGATTGAAATGAGCAGTTCTATCTGAGCAAGCTACTGAAATACCAATTCCTCAAGGGGGTACAAAAAACCCTACTATTGTAGATACATTAGCCCAAGTGGAGCTGAACCCCGTAGAGCTCCCTCAAACTCACCCTAAGAAACCTTTTGATGCTAGGAAAGATGAGGAGGAGCCTTCTCAAGTTACTGATCTAGTTTTGGGTAAGGGATAACAATTTTTGTGACTGTAATTAAATTTCAAGACACCCAGTAAACTTTATTTATTCTTTGAAACTGACCAAAGCATTCAATTGATTATGCAGGGCCATCAATTTCAATGTCTAGATCTGGAGGTGAAGCCTCATCCTCCGCCCCAACAGGAATTGAATGTGAAGAAACAAAGGTTGGGGGGAAGAGTAGAATAGGTCACTTCTCTAACTGCATTAATCCAGGATTATATTCCCCCCTGTGACAGTGATGCTGAGTCGGATCCAGAAGTACAAAATGCACTCCAATTTTCACAACGCAAGGCCTGGAAAAACATATGGAAGATAATATCTGAAGTACTTATTGAAGAGATGTCATCAGAGATCCCGTGACTGTCATCCCTGTTTGTCATGTCGGGACTTGGCGGTTTTGGATATCAAAAAATCCATGCCGTAGTGAAGCAAGTTATCTTAAGAAGGTAACATGATTAGAAATACCGTCAATATATGACCAGGGTGAGGCTGTCATCCAATATCAGTGAATTTGAGGCTGTGGTATCCCGAGGTGAGGCTGATTATGATGACAGATTGAAAGAGCTAAAGAATAAGATCAAAGATAAAGTTATCCAGTAGATATAACTTTAGAAACAGTTAGATGTTGTTAATGGGGAACTTGACCAACTCAATAATTCACTGGAGGGAGCTCAGACGTATGGTATGAAATCCATCACATATTCTAAGAAAGAACTCCATCAAGCTGAAAAGAGTGAAGTTGGTTGAGTGTATGAGCTTCAAGTGGCTACTGATGAAGCTCGGGATGTTGTACATAAAGTGAAGACTTATGTTGACAACCTCTTGTAATTTCTTGGAAAAGAGAAGAGACTCCAATCTATGGACGTCCTTATAATTCCTGTGCATCAGATGAAAAACGTTTTTACCTACAATCATTTGTGCCTGCATTCTATTGTTACTTGATTTAGCTTTTTACCTAATCCAATGGGCCTAGTAAGAATAGTTTGTTTTTTTCTAGGATTATTATAAATAACCCTACAAAATTTTGAAAATTTTTATTGCTCAATATTACCTAAAATCTTACAAAATGTATGTTTAGTGAGCTGGAACATGACTTTTATTCAGAGTTCCCTTGTCTTTTGTGGATAGTTTAAAGTCATTCACATTGGACATAAAATGGCTAATGTTTAAGGTCAAGATATCTTTGACCGAATGGATTAAAATTGACTCAATTCCTTGAAAATTTAACAGAAAACATATTACCACACTCATGTATGAGGGAAAAAAATTTAAACTATGACTTAAGAAATTTTGAATGTGAGGAATGATATGAAAAAGGGCTAAAAGGAATTAGAAGAAGTAGTTCCCAATAATTATGTTACCATTATTTAACAAACCTGTTAGGGGGTTGAATTATACAGGGCCACCTAAGGGTATTGGTTATATAGTCAAATAATAGCATCATTTGGCTTACAGGTCCGTTATGTAGACTACTTAGGCAAGGCCACCTAAGGGCACGTGCTGCATAGTCAGGAAAAAGAACTCTCAGAAATTTACTTTTCTATTGATAAAAAGCTAGTGAATGTTTATGGAGATTCAACTTTTCTAAAGCATAGAGTTTTCTGTATGGAGAGAGGTACGTGAATATGGTGAGGATATTTCCAAACAAGATTGTCTAAGAACTGGATGAATGTCACTCCTGCGAAGGTCTAACCCAAGAATAGGGAAGGAAAATATAAACCACAGACTTGAATACTTTCAGATCATGAAAAATAATATGGGACAAATATGTTAAAGATGTCTATTTTTGCGGATCCCTGCATATTGTCGTTAAGAAAAATAAGGACAGAAGAGGTTTTCTTCCCAAGAATTAAGTTACCATTATTTAAAAAACTCGTTAGGGGGTTGAATTATGTTTTTCCACCTAAGGGAATTGGCTACATGGTCAAATAATAGCATCTTTGGGTTGACAGGTTCGTTTTGTAGACTGTTTATGCAAGGCCGCCTAAGGGCACGTGTTGCATAGTCAGGAAAAAGAACTCTCAAAAAATTGGAAATTTAGTGACTAGACGTCAAGAAAAGGGTTATGAAGATCTGAAAATATTTAAGTATAGGATTATGACACATAAAAAATGGGTATTTTCCAATGTATGTAGAGATACAAAGATCAATGCTAACCATAATCATGTTGTGGCTGGGTCCTGAATTGAAATGATGGACTTCACTATGTATCCCATAATGATAGGAATCAAGCCATACATAGTTCTTGAAATACATTATAATGTCGTGTGGGACGAAAGTGTAAGAGATCTTAGTTTAGGGTCATAGAACTCGGAGCATTATAATAAATACACATTGTGTGTTTTCACAAGGACTTTTCAGCCAGGGGACTGAATGTGGAATTTGGGGTTAAGCCCAAAAGACTTGGGGCTGGATTCGAGGGACACTTGAATGTTCCTACGTGTCCCATAAGGATGGTAATAAATCCCAAGTATTTCTAGAAATACCCTCAGTACAGAATTGGTTTGTACATGAGGAGGGTGAAAGGGGACTTTAGTGCAATGATGGTTTGACCCAAGATAAAAGATTCAGGCATTGCCATGTATGCACGTAGTCTTGAAATATAACATTATTGGAAATCAATGTAAATAATGATTCCCTCTCTGGTGAGGGTATCAAAGAATTTTGTTGTTTATTGTCATACAGGACAAAAGTTTTGTACAGTTTAACGTCATTTAGCAATGAAAAAGGTGAACCAATGTAAAGATATTGATTCTAGGGGCGGTTTCATGAATCAACATCATATGAGATGGAGGTGAGCCGATGTGAAGAGATTGGTTTTGGGCTTCAACCTCGGTAGGTTTCCTATGTACCTATCCTAGAAGGAAAGGATCAAAGTCTTCTTAGATCAATTAAAAAAATGAATTAGTGATCAATTTGTTCTTGGGGACAACGACCTAAAAAATGTTGTTGGGACTTAGGCATGGTTAGCGGCCCAGAGAGGGTGTTATGGTTGAATTTTACTCTAATCTCACATGATTCATACTCGATGTGAGAAACAAGAGGTAGCAACAACCCTAACGATGCACCGTTTAATGTCATGTAGGATATATGAAGGGACTATGCAGTTTAATGTCTTGCAGTGAGGATTATTGGTGTTGCACAGTTTAGTGTCATGTAACAGGGAAAAAATATAGTTTAACATCATGTAGTACGTATTAAAGGGACCCAATTTAACTTCATATTAGACAATAAGGGTACTGTACAGTTTAGATTCTTGTAGCTAAGACTATTGGGACAATACAGTTTAAAGTCATGTTGGACGAAAGGGGGACTGTACAGTTTAATGTCATGTAGTAAGGACAAAAGAGGAAAAAATTTAACATCATGTAGTACGTATTAGATACTTTTTCACAGTTTAACATCATGTTGGGTGATGGTGCGAATAGTTTAAGGTCATATGTATGGACCAGAGATGGTGCAATTTAACGTCTTGCTAGACATAAGGAACTATGCAGTTTAAACACTTGCAGCTAGGACAACACAGTTTGACGTCATGTTGGAAGAAATAAATGAAAATAGTTTAAGGTCATATTCATGGACCAGAGATGATGTATTTTGTGTTTATACAAAATACTTCTTCAGAAATCTGGCATTGGTTGGAGTAGTGATGAGTTATCCATCCATTGAAATAAAAGAATAAGCTCCATTGGCGTAGACCTTATGTATTGAGTAAGGTCCTTCCCATTTTGGTTCAAGATTGGGAGGTTTCTTTCTGGGTATCATTGGAGTTCTGAGAGCCAATACCAAATCTCCCTGAATGAATGAATGAAGATGAACTTTTTTGTTGAAAGCTCGTTCTATTCGATTCTGATAGACTTCCAAGTGATGCAGGGTGCACAATATTTTCTCATCTAACCATTCCAATTCATCCAATATCTTTTTATATTGTTTATCTGTAGATGACTGATCACAAATGGATACTATGAGAAAAGGTAATTTAACTTCAATGGGCATGAGTGCTTCTGTTCCATATACAAGTGAATATGGAGTTAACCGCGTTGCAGTGCGGGTGGTGGTCTGATAATCCCATAAAGCATGAACGAGTTTATCATGACATGATTTCTTATCTTTATCCACCATATTTTGCAGTATGTTTGAAAGAGTCTTTTTGAAGTATTCTATCTATCCATTTGATGCTTCATGGTACCGAGATGAATGATTGGATTTGATGTTGTATTCTTGATGCAACTTCTTCACCTTAGATGAACATAAGTTGGTGCCATTGTCCGTCAATATGGTATGAGGGACACCAAATCTGGTAATGATGTTAGACTTGATGAAGCTAAAAATGCTTTTAGATCTAGCTTCTTTAAGAGTTATTTCCTTTGACCATTTGGAAAAGAAGTCAATAGTAGTAAGAATATACTTAAACTACTTGGTTGTATCTAAAGGGTAAGGTCACACTACATCCATTTCCCACGTGGCAAATGGCCACGAGTCCTTAGAGGTATGAAGAAACTCTAGGGGCTGATGAATGAAGTTGGCATGTACTTGTCAAGAATGAAACTTCTTTGTGAAATCAACACAATCTTGTATCACTGAAAGCCGAAAGTATCCAATCCTTCAAATTTGATCAGACAATCTATGTCCAGACTGGTGGGCACCACAGACTCCTGCATGCACTTCTTTCATGACAGCCATTGCCTCTTCACCATCAATGCATCTTAAGAGAACTCCATCGGAACCATGATTCTAGAGAATTTTCTCTAGGTGATCTGGGCTATCATAATGAGTAAAATTGACCACACGTCTCCGGACTTGTTCTTTCCCGGCTCTATCAGGTGGAAGTGTTCCATTTGGAAGGTATTCCCTGATAGGTGTCATCCATCCTATAGTATGACCATATGGATCAGGAATGGGACTAATTTCATTGATTTCCTCTATTCTGGTTTGAACATAAGGTGAAATTGTATGACGGTGGGAAATACTGATGCTTGTCTTGTCTGGATTTGGATCTTCCAGAGTTGTGACTATATTAGCCAGTGCATCAGCTTGGGCATTTTGTGACCGCGAGACATAAGAAAATATCGGTTCCAAAGAAAATTTCTCCATTAACTCTCTGACGTAATCATACAAAGGGATTAGTTCTTCTTTTCTGATGGCATAATCCCCATTGACTTTTTTGATTACCAGGTCTGAATCACCTTTCACCTTTAAGTGATTCACTTGTGCTTAAAGTTCCAACTCCAAGCCTGTGATGAGAGCTTGGTATTCCACTTAATTATTTGTACCGCCTCCCAACAATGAGAAGGAATAGGGTAACACTTCCTTTTCTGGATAAATGAGCACAATTCCTAACCCAACATTGTTGAATTTAGGATTTTCCATTTTCCTCCCTGTTGTACTTCTGGAAGCACCATCAAAGTACATTTTCCATGTTTGAAGACTATCATGAATAAAGAAGACTTCCTCATCAGGGAGTTCAATATATGAAGATGTATCTTCTACTAAAGGGTTTTTAGCAAGGAAATCACCTAGATCTTGGCCCTTTATTGCCTTTTGAGACACATATTGAATATCAAATTGATGGAAAATAACTGCCCACCTTTCCAGACGCCCTGTAAGCAATGGATGATTGAGGATGAATTTGAGAGGGTTATTGCAAGATACCAATTGGACCTCGTGATGTTGCAGGTAATGTCTCAACTTCTGAACTGCAAATATTAATTCTTGTCAGCATTTCTCAATACTTGAGTATCTGGTTTCTACTTCAAGAATAGTCCGACAGAGATAGTAGAGACTTTTTTCATTCCTAGCATCATTCTTATGAGCCAGAAAGACACCCAATGATCACTCAAAAGCTGTTACATAGAGGATAAGTGGTCTTCCTTCAATAGGTTGCATTAATACTAGTAGACTCAATAGATACTTCTTGAGAATATCGAATGCTTCTTGACATTCTTCAGTCCACTGGTAAGTGACTCCCTTCTTCATCAATTTGGTGAAGGGTAATCTTTTGCCTGCCAAATTGGCGATGAAACGCTGAATATAGGCCATGTTTCCTTGAAGCCCTCTAAATTATGTCAAATTTCGAGGAGGTTACATACCATGGATTGACTTCTTCTTTTCAGTATCGACTTCAATACCATGATGGCATACAACAAAGCTGAGAAATTTTCCTAAGGTTACCCCAAAATCACATTTTAAGGTGTTCATCTTCAAATTATGATTTCGATGTTTCTGGAATATGATTTCCAAATCAGACAAGTGATTAGAACGTTGCCTGAATTTAACCACCAAATCATCCACATAACATTCAAAAAACTTCCCTAAAAATGGCTTGAAGATATGATGCATGGAATGCTGATATGTTTCACCTGCATTCTTTAGGACAAAGGGCATTACCCGATAGCAAAACACACCCTAAGGGGCTCTGAAGGGTGTAGATTCTTCATCTTCTGGAGCCATTAGGATTTGATTATACCCAGAATTTCCATCCATGATGGAAAGTGCTTCATAACTAGCTGTTTCATCACCTAAGAGTTCTGTGATTGGAACTGGAAAATCATACTTAGGACAATACCGATTAAGATCTCTGAAATCAATGCAAACCTTAATTTTTCCGTTCTTCTTCTTCAAAGGGAAAATATTATCCAACCATTTGGGATATTGAACTTCTCTTACGAAGTTATATTTGATAAGATTATCCACTTCAGATTCAATTTTGGAAGCATAAGTTGGGTGTGTTCTTCATACGGCTTTCTTGAATCCTCGATATTCTTCTCGAAAACCCAAATGATTAGTAGCGACATAAGGATCAAGCCCGGGCATCTCTGTATAGTTCCAAGCAAATATATCTCAATTTTTCTTTAAAAATGAAACATACATCTCTTGCTCTTCAGGAGTCAGGGCCGCACTAATTAAAGTGGGGGTGTAGATCTTCTTTTGTACCCAGATTTATTTCTCTGAGTTTATCCGCAGTAGTAGAGATACCCTCTACAAATACTGGATGAGTATCCCTGAGATCTTCCTCTTCTTCTTCAATTTGTGTTATTTCTTCTGTTTCTACTTGCATAGTAGATGATGAAGTTTAATTTCCATTATCATGAGAGATGTTAAAATTTGAACATCTTGAGGAAGAAGTTTCCATTTCCGACCCAATTGATGATGAAGGGTCTTCCTTGGATAATAAAGAGGAGATGATGGATTGAGAATCGACATCATCGTTCACCTCTGGCATTGTTATAACTTATTATGGCCTATTTGGCAAAGTATAGACTTGCTGGATTTCAGCATATGAAATAAAGACATCCCCATTTGAGCTTCCATCACTGCTTGGTGAATCACCAATTTCTCCCATGTTGTCTGGATTGATTTTCGAAATTGACATTATGGAAGTTTCTATAAGAGTATTTGGATTTGGGCATATCCTGTCAATTTTACTGATAGGCAACACATAATCTGTACACACATGTGTAAATGTATTTCTTTGAATCTTTTCCAAAACATATGGAGCATTATCTTTGTTAATCTCCCTTGCTGTGGATTTCTCCTTTCCCTTAATGTGATAGAATTCCGACTCAATGTATTGAGATTCACATGTCTTGAACGGGGCCTTATAACCATAAAATGTTCCAACATGACCATCGAAACAATATTTGAGACATTGATGGTATTATGAAGGGATATCCGCATATTTATGTTGCCAGAGTATTCCATGAAAAATGTTGAAGGCTGAGTCTTGATCAACAACCATGAAATCTGAATTTGATACAAGATCTCCAAAAAGAGTTCTAAGTTTAATCTCACCCAGTGGTTCTTGTTCATTTTTATCATATCCTTGTAACATCATAGTAGAAGGAGATAAATTAGATTCTATGAGGCCCAATCGACAAAGTGTACGAATGGGGATGAGGTTGACTTCTGAACCATTATCAATGAAAGCTCATCGTATGTCTACGCCATTGACCTTTCCAGATAAGTACAAAGGTATAAAATGTCCATGCACGACATCATCTTCATCTTCATCTGTGAGAGATATCACTGCATGGAATTCTACAGGACTATTCTCTACATGGTAGGATTCAGCTGCATCAATTTTTGTTTCAAACTCTTGAGGACTTGAAAAAGACTCAATGATTTCCTCCCGAAGATCCTTTGTTAAATTAAAGGAATCCAAAATTGATAACATAGCCGGTACATGGGCCATGTGTTTCAATACATCATACTTTTGATCCAAAGGTCTGTGTTCCCCAAAATGAACATGTGGTTTATCAGGTGCCTTTGAAGTTGATGCTTTGGAAGTTGATGCATCTTGTATCAGGATAGGAGTTGGTAATAATCCTAGATTTGGAAGACTATACTGAATAGGTCTTTTTACTTGTTCAAAGGAAGAAGGTGTAACTCCAAACCGATGATCCAGAATAACTGTGCCAGGACTGAATCTGCCTTGTGTGGAAGAACTTGCCTATTCTTGTTGAGCTCGTTGAAGGGCTCGGCCACGAGTTTCTGCCACATACACAGTTCTAGCAGGGGTAGAATTGGAATAGTGGATTTTGGGATATCCACGTCTTCCTCTGTATCCCAGACCTCTGGAACTCCCTCTGATTCCTCTGTTTGATACAGGGAACCCAGGTTCATCGAGATCAAAATTGTGACTGGCATAAGGATCTGTTAAATGAATCATATTAACAGAACCAATGATTAACTCTTCATTTGATGAAGACTCTACCTGGCTAGCCAATTTTGGTTGTGCCGTTTGGTGGGATGGTGCCCGTTGCTTTAAAGTAGATGGCATAAAATCTACCAGAGTCAAAGACAACATGGGATTTGACATGATCTCATATTCTTCTGATTTTTCCTCTTTCTTTGAATTATGTCATTTCTTTGGGGATTTTCCCTCTAATGAATAGGGTTTTCCTATGTCATTCATAGTAGAAGACACAATTGGTTTCTCCAATTGCGTTCACAAAATGGCATGAGTTCGGTTTATCATTTTTCTGACCATCCAATCATCATATTTTTGCGCATTTTTGCTTTCGACTTCCTGCCACTCACCTTCTTCCTCTGGATTTGTAGCAGTAACACATGCTACATGAGCTGAAGAACGTTTCAATTTGACTTGTCCTGATTCGACCATTTTTTGCAGGATGTCCTTGAATACAAAACCCTCTTGAATGGGATACCCCATTATCTGATGAAAGGGGAAATAGTTGGGAAAATCTTCATTTCCTTCCTTGTTTGGATTTTTGGGCCTTGGTAATTGAACCAAATTATTTTCCAGAGCCGAAATGAAGTAGCCAGGAACTTGTTCATTTCGGAAAGAGTAAAAATTGCTTTTTAAAATCCTTAAATTGTTTTATTCTTTGATATCTTTGACCATATTGATAAAATGGCCTCTTTTTTGACGTTCAAGAGGCGGAACCCTTCTATAAGATGAAGGTTTTTATGTAGAAGTAGGTACAAGTGCTTGTTTAAGCATAACTGTAGCAGTCTATGCTTTACCCATTCTCCTTCCTGGAGCTGATGGAATTACACGAGTATTATCCTTAGTCTTCATAAGAGAATCTTCAATCTGTTGAGCGATTGAAGTAAGGTCTCGAAACCCTCCTGTGTATTTCATAGGGATCAACGGTATGGGTAATTCATCAAGAAAAGTTTCCACACAGATTGGCAACAGTTCATCTTGAGGGAGTGATAAGCTCGGGGAATATGTTAATCCCTTCCAGCGAGCAATGAAATCTGAAACCCTTTCATTCTACCTTTGATTACAGTTTTTAAGATCAAAAAATGTTATCTTTGGAAAATTTGAGCTGAATTGAAGAAGGAATCATTGACGAAGATCCTCCCACCTGGTAATTGATCAATATTGAAATCTTGTGTACCGGACAAAAGCAGGCCCTTGTAATGACTGTACAAAACACCTGAGCTTAACCGCTTCCTGTTACAGAGGGGTTCCCATCATAGGATTGTAACGAGAAAAAAATATGTTATGTGTTTCTCTGGGTCTCCCGAACCATTAAATATTGGGAATGTGGTACTTGAAAATTTTAATGGGGGAGGAATTGCATCAACCCATTCAGGGTAACCACTCTTTTCTGGTTGAATTTGAGCTCTCTTTCCCTCCATAGCTTCCAACTGATTTGTTAATGTCTCAATAGTAGTTATTAACTTTTGAGAAACAACCGGTTGATCTTGGACCTGAACAGGTGTAATGACTGGAGCTTGGACAAATGTGGTGGCTGGTACTACAACTGATGGTAGCACTGCCAATTGTTGTTGCACTTGACCCATAGGATTAGACCTATCAGGGTGTACTGATAGAGGAGGATATTCTTGATCGATCTCAGTAGCCCCAAAAAATTCCCATGGCTGACTGACTCCAGCACACTTAGGAGGAAGACTACCCTGAAGTAGTTCTTCATTCATCCTCCTCAATTCCTTCATTTAGTCCTCATATTGTGAAAATCTTTACTCTAGTGAGAGTGATTGGCCTTCTCCAGAGGAAGGTTATGTAACCTGATTCTTTATTTTCCCCTTGTTGGATCCCTTTTGGAGAGGGGGAAGTGGGTTACTTGAAGGAACACTTATATTCTGGGTAAGCCTTTGATTTCGTGTATTCACACCTTCTTCATTTGTGTCTGTGTGTACAACTTCTTGAGCAGGAATCTCTTCATAAGATCCCTCTGAGTGAGCCTCATTTGGTGGATCAGAAAAAAAATAATTAATGAAAATAATTGATGCATAATTCATTGCATCCCTTCTATCGGCATTTCTACGATATTGTCTTTTTTCCATGTCTTTGATGAGACATTTCATTTTGTCAATTAGATCCCTCATGAACTTCTTCATGAACTTTAATTTGGAGGGAATCTCCTAATAATTTGGCTCTTCATTCCTCTTGGGTATTCTTCCCTAATTTAGAGAAGACTAACTTTCTCTGATGAAGAGATTTAGGATTTGAAAAAGCCCCCAGTCCAGTGGACTGGGGATGTTCTTGCTGTTCCTGCTCAACTCCTCAAATCCTATTTGTTGATTCCAAGTGTTGGGTTAAAAGAGTTACCAGTTTGGCAAGATGGGGTGGTTCTTGACATGATATATCTGACACTTTCTTGAAATATCTCTTGATCTTGCAGACATTAGTCCATAAATTGGCTGGATGCATCAACCTGCATCCACTTTTATCACTCGTCTCAAAAGACCGTTGGATGATTTCTGACACTTCTGTCACATGATGATGTGCTAGCTCCAAATGAGAGGCATGTTCAATATTCTCGTTTTCTTGATTCAGGAGTAATTCAACAACTTGTTCTCTGTATTTTTGATTTTGAGAATAACTAGTTGAGTCATGTTCTTGGGCAAGTCTTTGATTACAAACAAATCCAATTGATTGTGGCCGACCATGGGCAATAACATTGCATGAGGCCATTTTCGGCGGGCTTTGCTGACTGGAGAGTAAAGTGAAATTTAGTTCTCCATGAACACCCCATCCCTTGATATGAATACCATATGGGGAATTTGAAATTAACTAGTGAAATCTTCTTAGTGTGCCAAGGCATGAACGCTGAAGGGATCTCTGCTGCTTTTCAGCCTTTGGATATCGAGAAACTGAGAGAGATTCCATGTCAATTTGGTGTTGTAACCCTTCTATCATATTGAAATGATTTTCATATTCATTATAAGATAATATTTTCTTTTTCAACTGACAAAAAGTTTTCCATATGTTGAGATGAATATCATGAATTCCATCTTCCGTCAGAATATCTGGAATGTCATACTGAGAGTCAGCCAGAGGCCAAAACATGACTGGCACTTCACCTTTTGCAACTATTTTCTCATATTCAGTACTTCCTCTTTATCATTTAATGAATATTCTTCTACCTGATTAGACCAGAGTTGGTGCTTCTTTATTTCTTCATCGGATTCAACAAGATCGGTATAGAATTAATTGATCAAACTAGAAGATTAACGACCCCAGAGTGGTTCAGAGAATGACCTACACCCCGGGATAAAAATCCATGTAAGATATAAACTAGGACCTATGAATTTTGTAACATGATTTAGGAACCAGTTAACCCTTAGAGAACCAAAACCATAACATGGAACTCCACTAAAAAAATCCCACATGACCTATTCCTAAGTAGGACACACATCCATATAAATTTGAATCAAAAATATAAATATCTATATAGATTATGTAACATGAATAAATAATTAATTAATAAAAAATAACCATAATTTAACTACCTTCCAAAAAAATAAACTAAATGACAGATAGTCATCATGGTGGACATGAGGATATCACAAAATGTATGGAAAAAAATGAAACCAACCATCTATATGTGAATCGTTGGTCACACTCTACATCCTATGAAAAACAAAGAACCAACCCAAACCAAACTATATGGAGATACCATATTCAGGTATCCATAAAAGGAAAACCATATGAACTCAATACACCAAATGTTTTATGTAGGTTTTGATTGGAACTAATCTCAGTATGGCCTCACCAAATATGTTGGACACTCCATTGAAAGGAAATTTCATTTTATGATAATTTAAAACAATTTTAGAAAATGATTTTATAAAAATTATATTTACAAAAGATATTAAACCATAAGGGTTTTCAAAAAACGAAACAACATGTTTTATATAAATAAAACACATTTGAAAACTCCATTTTGAAACCATTTATTTTTATTAAAAAGACATTAAAAAATATATTTTTAAATATATTTAAGAAATTTCTAAAAACTCTATGAAAATTATTTAATTTAAATAATAAAAAATAAAAATAAACAATAAAATAACTAGAAAATCACAATTCCAATGATGATATAAACTAAGGAGACCAACAACCAAATAAAACCATGGTGCTAATAAGGGTCAATCAAACTATGTCATATAGGAGAGGGCATACCATATATAGTGTCAAATAGTATCATAAATCCCCCCACTGGGTTCTAGTATGAATTAAACCGGACCTAGAATCATCATAAATAATCCATCCAAGAGCCTACTAGTGAAATTATTACAGTTCTATATAAAACCCTCTCAAGGGTGGCTAAGTATAACAGATTCCCCTAAGTGTTCCCTAATCCTATATATCACTAACTGGTTAGAGCATATCTATCTAGTGCAACATACATCTACACCACTTAATCTCATACATATAGTTACATGATATAACCTCAACAGAGGTGAGAAAACATGATGAATGAAAAAATATCAAATATACCAATGAACACTGTGACAATAAATATCATCTCAACACCTAGACAGTGGAAATAAATATCGATATAAAATTAATCATGTAAAATTGTATATTAAGTATATCCCTAGGGCCACAATCTATATTACACACATATGAACGTAGGATATCCAAATGTATTCTCACAAATGACATAAATATAATATAAAAGTCATAATCAAGACATTCCAAAAACATAACTTAAGATTCTAAGCTATATTTTGTCCTTTTTAAATAAATTTTAAAAAATATTTTCCCCAGAAAAACATATAAATCTAATTCAAACTCATTAAAATTACATTTCTATAAAAATCCAGACTTCACCCAATATTTTCTCTAAATAGGGTCAAATTATCATTGAATGCCAAGTCATTTTTACAAAAATCCACGATTCATCTTATAATCACATAGTTGAAAAAAAATTATAATAAAAAAATTCCTTGAAATTCATGATCAACACACTTATTCCAAATGATAACTCACGAGAAAACACTTCCAAAATATGATATAATTATACAATCTAATTTTATTCTTAAAAAATCATTTTAAATCATCAAGAACACAACTAAATACAATTTCAATTATAAGATCAAAAAAACTAAATCAATCTTAGTGGAATAAAGTTGTGAAATGTTGGAAGATATCGCCTTCAACAAATAACACCCAAATAAAATACAAATCAGCCACCATAGTGACAAAAAAAATTATCCACACAATTTAGTGCCACAAAAAACCATATTTTGGAAAACATATCCCCTAGGGATCTAAGGGAGAAGATAAAACAAAATAAAATAAGTAAGTATTAGTAGAAATGGATAAATAAGATAAATATATGAACTAAATCAAGAAACTAATTAGAAATTAGATAATCAGAGGTTTGAATCTTGATATAATTAGGGAAGGAGCTCCATTTTAGGTACGAAGGATCAATCGAATACGAGTGTAAAAAAGATGAATTTTTACCTTTAAAATAACTAAGGGTCTAATTTGAAATTTAAAAATTTAAAAGATAGGTAGCTCACACAGTTTTTTAAACAATGTGATGACTGTGTGGACTCCACCAATTACCTACTATATTTTATCATAGTTTGATAACATGGTTACCCAACCATGAATAGTAAATGTATACTATATTTGTTTTACTAATGTATGCATTTTCCTCATTTAATTTTAACTATGAACCACCCAAATAAATTCAATTTCAAAATTATATTCAAAGAAATTAATAAAAATAAAAAATAACCACAAATTATACAAATTATAAACCTCCAAATTTAAATGAGGTGTTACGATATCCAACATTTTTATACATTTTACCCTTATAAATTCTTATGTAAATGTGGAATGACTAAGAATGAAATTACCATGACACCACTTATCTTGAGGTGGGAGGGAGTGTCATAAGAAAAGAAACCGCCAATCATGTCAAAACCTATAATACAATGAAATAAATACACACTTTTGTTTTATATATATCCAATTTAACTCAACTATTATTATTAATCACCCAAAAAAAAGGATCTGGAGATCTAGAATAGGTCTACATACTATTTAATAATCATCAAATTTTGTGAAATAATGGAGGCACACCAAAATACTAAGCACCATTCATAGGAACATGTCTCAAATAATCTACTCATTTCCACCAAACACAAGTAATCACTATAAAATTGATTCAAATTTCAATAGACCAAAGTGAACTGAACATCTACAACTTCAAACTATTATTAGTTTCAATATGTTTATCCCACCACATGATCATGGAACCACAACACCAATAATCCCCATCTTGGTACCTAACCTAAGTCAACATACTCAAATGTGTAACCGAGGATCTCAAACACCTAACATCATCACATAGGGAAATTAACAAAATAACATCATAAAATTGGGTGACCAACAACCCATAAGAAATGGACTTATGATTCATTAGAAAATCCACCAATGGTTTTTTATACTCATAAAACAAGAACATAATCCTCAAAAAAAATATACAAAAAGAACACATACTATAAGAAAATACAACCTAGTTAACATGAAAACTATAAATAAATAATTTCTTAGCAACCATGATGAAGAAATCTATAAATAATTTATACCAAACCAATAAAATCTCTAAAAACACACTCATTGTAAGCCAAGATACACACATTATTTCTCTTTTCATAAATGTTTGAGAAAAAATAGATGTTTATATGATTTTTGGGGGATTTTGTTCGATGGAAATGATAGAGTGGAAGTGATCAATTTTTTTTATTTTTTAAAATACATAAATCCTTTTCAAACTCATGTTTCTTATGGGGTGAACATTTTTAAAGATTAATTTATGAAATTTTTATCGATGATAATAGTGATTACATTACATGAAAGAGTTTATGATGAAATTTATTAATGTAGTTAGTATGAAAATAAAAAAAAATTAGTGCACTATATAAGTTGATTGAAGAATAATATTTTCCCCAAAAACATATATTAAGAAGTAATGATGACTATTTTTTTGGGTTTCTCATTCTATTTTAAAGACTCCATACTATAAATTTTTTCCTACATCATTATGAATTCCAAGATTACTTTCTAAGTAAATGGAAGTTTTAATAGCTCTATGTTTTAAATGAGTAATCAATTCATAATGGTGATGTTATAGGGTTACCATTCAATGGGAGAAGAAAAATTCCACAAAGTAGAGGAACTGTTGGATTTTACAGTCATAAAATTGTTTGAAGGTTTTTATCTCATAATTGTGTAACACATAAAAAGAATGAATCTCTCACCATAGGAGTCTTCCATGTTGAAAATGAATATAGAAATTTATTTCCATTCCACTTGACATTAGATGATATCTAAATAGTACTACCATAATCATACCACATTGTTTTCAATTATTTAAGACAAAAATATTTTGAACTAATATGCTATGTCACAAGGAAAATACTACCCCATGACATGTGTAATACTACATAGATCAAACATCCTTGAAGAATTTTCTTCATCTAATATGTTTGTTGGTTACTTTGTTACTTAATAATTATTAATTAAAATTAATGTGTCTGTATACATGTGTTTTTATACATGTGTTGTTCATATAAAGTGGATAAGCAACTTCTTTTTGTGAAATATTAATGCATAATTACATTTTTATTTATAACATTCATGTAGAAAAGAAGGTAATGAAATTGGAACACTCAATGACATAGAGGAATAATATTTGATTTTGTACTTTCTTGTTATTATAAACAATTTACATTTATAAATCTTACAATTCAATTATATCTAGAATTCCCTAATTTATTGTCAAAATACATGTAAGCATTAGTTTCAAGTTTATACGATACTCATTTATACAAAAATGATGATTCTCGTGTATAAGGTGATCTTAGAGGAATCTATATCACTCCAAGAAATAATATTATCACTTTGAGAGGCAAACATTCTAATTTTATCATGCCCCCCAATGTTAGTGTATATATAGATGTCAAAAGGTATTATATAACTGCACATTAACAGGTGGTGGAGGATTATTTTCAATGAAACATAAAATGGATTCGTAATCACTAATTTTCCCCCAGTGATATCCCGAAGATCCTCTTGGTGGATTCTATACTATCATAATAGCCAAGTTTCCTTCATTTGTGATTTTTTATTCATGGACTCTCTAAAGAAGAAGAATGAGTCCTAATTTTCTCTTATGAACATTGAATAAATTAAATTTGGTTAATTTCAATGGTATTCCCTTATCTTATGAGTAAGGATATCATGTGTAGAAAGAAAATATGTTGATGTATATTATTTTCATATGTTATGAGACTCTATAATCGTCAACTAATAGATTTCCAGTAAGTTCTGAAGGCATTTATCAAAAATTAGTAGATAAAAGGAATATGGAGGAATGATGGATATTAATCATATTATATTTTATATTCCATTTTATGAAGTGAATTTATAATGGTCAGTGGTATCAAAACAAAAATGGATATTTGGTAGAATCTTGATAATATATATTAAGGGATAAGAAAATTGAATTGAAAAAAGATACAGATTTAGTGGCATAAATATTAAGTTCTCAGAAATCATGATGATAACTAAATTAGAAGCCACTTTAGGAGCATGAATGAATTTTTTATTATGGTCTGAGGTTATGGTCTGATTATGGGAGACTCCACTATTTTCAAAAATATCTTTCACATATTCCATAAAATTCATGATGAAAAAGTGTCTACTCTAGAAAAAAATAATCAGGGTAAGATCTCCCTTCATTATTTTCATAGTAATATTATATTTTATATAATGTGTAATGATAATTAATCCATGAAAAGTGTAAAATAAAAAAGTATATTCCCTTTAAAGTCTCCAAATATGAGAAATTAAATATGGTTATTTGTGAATAAAATTAAGATATTTGATCAAATTCGTGTTGTGAAGTGGATATAAGGTTTGATAAAAATATTTTTCCTATCTAAAAAAAATTAAGTGGAAAGGGAATTTTCCATGTAAATGATTCAATTGTGTTTATTTTGGGAATTTTATTTAAAAAATTCCAAAATGAATAGAAAAATAAACTACTCATGAAGAAAGTGAAAGTATAAGTATATTATCAAAGAAGAATTTAGCCAGGCCTAAATTCACTTCTATAATAAAATCACTAAATTTTTAAAAGAGAAAAAAAAAGATGATTTAAACATCTAATATTTAAGAAGTGTAATACAGTGGTGATGATGATGTGGTTGACAATAAATTTGATGTTACTGAAAAACGTCTCATTTCAAAGGTGAGTGATGAAAATTACGCTAGTGATAAAGTATAAAATTACAAAATTAGATATGAGGAAACTCATATAGTGTTTCAATTGAATATATAATTGATATAATTTCCATAAAAATATAAATAATTTTAAATAAAACAAATAATTAAATAAATATGAAAAATCATTTAACAACAAATAATTAGTTTAGAAAGACAAAAATCTATGATGCTGAATATCAGTTATATTCAATAGAAGTTTCTTGATAAAGATAAGATCTTGATTCTCAAATCATAAAGAATGATCAATGATGTAAATAAGGATCCTAATCTTCTCCAAAATGAACTAAAATATGATTAAAATGAATTAAACATATTCATAATTATATTTCAAAATAATATTCAATAATACGGGGAGTGTTCAAATTAGAAATAATGACAACAAGGTAAATAAAAATCATCTTTTTAGGATAATTTATATACTGAAGAGGTTAATAAATATTCATATAAGAATATTTAATTCAAAAAGATAATGTTTTTGGATAAATCAAATGCGTCTTATAAATGTGTATATTCTATGGATTTTAGCACTAAATTAAAATATTTTACAACTAAACACTCTAGAAATGCTGATAAGAAGTCTAATATAAATAATAATATATCATGATTTTAAAAAATATATAATTTGGAATGGGGATTAATATTTTTTTATCAAAATGAGGTTCCAATTCCAGAACATAGTTCATAAAATTATTTATTTTTAAAGGAAAATATTCCTTTATAGATAATATTTGTATTTTATGAGTCTTGGAAAAATTTAAAAAAAAAATTCAATACACAATATCATCACGATCATATTAGGTTATTAAAATAAGGTCTCGGGGATTGTACGTAATTAATATAAGTAATTTCAAAAATATGTTAATTATTCTAGATAATGAATTCATAACTAGTTTGATTTACGTAAACAAGTCGATGGGTAATGTGACATTATGATCCAAAATAAAAATGAATTTATCATACGTATACAATCCCAATAAAATATTTTTTTTATTACTCATAATCTTTTAATGATAATGAAAAAGGTGATAGAAAAATGCTTGTATATTTAAGTGGAACTTAAATAATAATAAAAGAAATTTTAATGGATCATGTATAGTTGACGGTCATCCCATACTCTAGGATATTGAAAACTTTTAAAAATATTGACACATAAAATAGATTTTTATTGACATTCTAAAATAGTGGGTCCCAAAATGTTAAAGGAATTGTATGAATAATTATTTGGAAATAAATATTAAATCCATAAATACTTTAGATTTATGGATTAACTATAATATATTAAGTGTATCATGTATTTGTGATTAAGTAAATGAAGTGGAATTCAGTAAATATGTCTTATTTTTTAAGAGAAAATATGATGGAAGAATTTTGACCCGAGGAAAGAGTATTGATGAGAATTTATTCTAAATAGGGGACATTTATAATACATGTTATGTAACCATGGAATAATAGAATCACGTATGGAACTAAAATCTTTTGTATCTTTTCCAAAAATAATATGATCTTGATATATCAATGAAATAATATTCATGATGTTATTTTACTAAAAAACAGAAAGAGATTACTTAATCTCATAATTCAAAATAGATAATATTTTTACTCTTTTCAAAATAATGTAGAGATTTAATCAACTCAACCTTTGCATCTCATTCATTCAAATGTGTGTTTTCCCATTAGATTTTAAAAAAATTGACATAAGTAATTTATTAATTATATTGATGAATTCTATCATATTAATAATTTCATGTTTATGAATAAAATATTTAAGGCCTTAAAAAGGTATAATAGTTTTTAATGTGGTGAAAACAATGAGTTCAACTTTATTACTAATAATATTTCGTTATACTATGGAATTAAATTTATAATTTTAAATTTTATATATTTTTTAGTGAATCGTGTAATTGGATATTAACATGGTTCAATTCAATTATTGAAAAAATATTATAGATGACTGGAAGAACAAGTGTTTGTTGGATATGGATCAGACAATATTGGTTGAGCGTAATACTTCTCATTTTATTTAGAGTCTCGATATTGGTGAATTGATTCAAATACCAAACTGGTGTTTACTTAGGCCAAATTTAGATATGTCCAATTTTGATATGTGTTATAAAAAATATCTATTTTTTATGTATCATCATGCACTTGTTAGTCCATATATTACTAAGTCAAATGTTGAGAATATTGTAATTCTTTAAAATTAAAAAGTTGATGGTATCTTTCAAGGATATCTTCAAAATATAATAGTTTGACATTATTTCTAAAAAGAGATATATAATAAATTATTTTGATGATAAAATTATGGAAATAACATAGAAATAAGTTTCACATGATAAATCATATTCTAAAATTGATGATAATTTTGTTTTTGTTAAAAAATAAATAATAGTCTTACTAATAAGATAGTGTTGAATATAAACACATTGGCCTAAATTATTCAATCATTTAAAGTGATGAAGGACAATTACAATCGACTCATTTGTGGTTGATAAGACATGTTTGGGTCCAATAAATCATTGGATGTCATGGGATTTTGGTAAATACTAATAAAACCATGAGAAAAACATATCATGCATCATTTTTCTATCAATTTGAAAAAAAAATTGAAGAATATTTAATGAATCAAGAGTGGTTTGAAGATATAGTTGAGGGATTAGACTAAATTGTAAATAATTATACATTGGAGTTAGTTACCAAACATGATGATAATATTGTGATACTAAAAAAGTGGGGTTTCCAGAATTATTTGTATCAAAAGGATTTAGTGGGGAGAAATAAATCAACATTGGGTTTTAAATAATATTTATATATACTATGAGTGGATTTTGATGATAATTTTCAGTAGATTTAAGTATTAAAATCAATATAAAATTTATTTCTATTTCCAAAAAATCATTCTATTAAATTCCAAATGGATGTCAATATTAAATTCCTCAATGTTGAGTTGGAAGAGGGTGTATATACTGAAAAAACACGTGGGTTCATTTTTGGAGAAAATGGGAAATGTTTTTCAGGAAAAAAACTATTATATGGGATGATATAAACTCTAAATTCCTAGCATTATAAGTTTGACTTCTACTTTAAGTTATTGAATTTCAGGTGGGGAATAATAGAAAACAATATTTATTTCAATGAAGAAAAATATGTATCTAAAAATTTAATTTAATATAAACATTTCAATATTTTTTATAGAAAAGGTAATGGAAACTATTTAATGTTTTATAAATAGAATAATATGATATATAAAATCTATATTCTAAGAGAAATAAGGATCATTCTTGGATTACATATCACTCAAAAGAAAGATCAAATTTTTATACATCAAGAGATGTTTTCTGAGGAACTATAGGTATTTTATAGAATATAATATTTAAATACACTTTTCATTCCTATTTTAGTGGTAAAAACATATCCAATGATGAAAAGGGAAAAAATGTTTATCGTAATTTTTTTTAGAAAATTGAATTGAATCCTAATTTATCTCACAATTTCTATGCTAGACTTTTTTATGTCATTAAAAATTGTTCTAAGAATAAAAGTGCACAAAATTAGTAGTATTTTTGGATAGAAAAAGTATCCTTAGATATATTAATGACACTATAGATTTTGGGTTGAAACAAGGCAGTAGTGGAAAGTTTGATATATTTTATTTTTTATACATAGTTTTTGAAAGCATTATTGATGGTGGGAGATTCAAATCAAGTGGAGTTTTATTCTTGGGTTTAGGTTTTGTGTGTTTTTATAATATAATGTAGAGTTATATGACTTTAATCACTAATTACGTAGATCATTTGGCTACCATTCAAGCCACAATAGAGTTAATGTGGATGAATATGTAGCTGAAAAATGTGATGGTAAGGTGATTCCACCATTTCTTCGTAGATATGATAATGAAAGTGTAATCACTTTTTCTAGGATTGTTATTAAATATTCAAGAAGAAATCCCATTTTAAGATCATTTTTTATGTTCTATTTTAACAGAGTATTATTTTTATTTGAAACAAAATTTTTGTAAAGATTATTTTTGTATGAAAGGTGAATGTTCTTTTGTGATTTTTTTCAGCTGTTTTAATATATGAATGTTATAAATTCTGAAAGTTAGAAAATATGGGATGTTGTAGAAAATTAAAAAAAAGATGATTCTTTTATGATCTTAATAATATCTAAGTAATGGAAAACCTCATGAAATATGCTTATCGTGAATGGAATATCTCGATGCTCTTTGGACACAAAAAAAACTATTTGATGTTGAAGATGTACTTAAATGTTATAAAATACCATAAAATGATTTCACGATATATTATTTTTCTTAAATTAAGATTTTGATATTTCTTGGACACATGTTTCAAAACATATTGCTTCAAACATAGATCCATACATAGAGGGTCGAACATAGAATTTTGGATGTGGATATTCTTATGGAACTCCTGGTTTGGTTTCCAAATAGATCCAAAATGGAAGATAATTTCAAAAATTTGGAAATTTTCAAAAAAAATTATACATAAAGAGAAATATAAATAGAGAAAGTTGTTTATAGTTGGTTTAGTATAATTAAGTAGAACACTTATGATGATAAGACACAATTTCTGGAATGTTTTTTCAGAAGAATATTGGTTATAAAGTATTAGATTGTAAAAAGTTTTATGTTTAAGAAAACATGGGAGAAGAAAAAGATGTTTGTTTATAACTAGGACAATAATAAAGTTTTTTTATAAGAATCCACAACAATTATATATTTCATATTGTATGGACCTGATCAGACTGATGTAGCAAACTAACCTGACCAATATATGGTTATTATATGGTACAAAGAATAATCAAAGACATAGTTCATTGGATAGAGATGTGTGAGAATGTTTTTAGATTAATCCTTTGATTGAAGTTATTTGGGAAATATTTCATATTCTTCCTCAGATAGAATTTAATCAAATAAAGATAGTTTCAAATAGGATTATGAAGAATGAAGTATAAGATTTAATTTTTTTAAATGAGAAAATTTCTCCAAAAGAAGAAAATGTTACAAAATTATAAGTTTTTATCGGACAATAATTTTAGGAAGATGATGTTATTTTAAGTTTTAATAATGTATTCATCCATATTATGTTAGTTTCGAGGATCTAAAAGTGGAAGAAGACAAATTTTTGTGTATATAGATTGTTCAATGTTTTAAGATTAGTGTTTCGATATAAGATGTATATAGTTATAATTATTGTGAATTTTCTGAGTTTTAAAAATTAATTAAAATACTCAACTAAATCAATTTTTTGAGTTGGTCATGAGAACCAAAAATTTTAAGATATTATTTGTTAGAGTTATAGAAAAACAATTTATAGAAAATTAGTTTCAAGACAAAACATTTTGAAGAACATTGTAAAGTTCATATTCGAGTATGGATGAGTATTATGATGTTATGGATAATTAGAAAAGACTTTCTAAGATACTAGATGATTTATGTATTTTTAAAATAATGTTGTAATATCGGATAAATTAATATTTTTTGAATTTGGGTGAGCATGAAAACATTTCACTTTTCGTTCATTTTCTATATTTGTGAGAACCTATAAGGGTTGGTCAAAATTACATATTACATTTTACTATTCATAAATACGAAAGTTGAAAAGATGGAATTGTTCGGTCAACAGAAGTTTCTAATTAGTGTCTCTGATCATAATATAGGACACAGAAATGTTTAAAAAATATGAAAGAGGAAAAAAAGACTATGAAGTTCAGAGGGCATTTTGAGTATAATTTTTTGAGGAATTTAGTTTTATTAATTATCAATAATAATGTTTTTATAAAAGGTGTATATTTAGAAAATTTGTATCGGGTAGAGGTAATTAGAAATAGGACTATCAAACATTGTCTCATCAGATAGAGTTTCTATAAAAACATTTAGCAAATCATTTTGAACTATGTCTAATATGTTTTGTTCTCAGATTATAAGAGAAAATTTTAAACTAATAGGAGTTAGTATAATATTTCCCATCATTAGATAGAAGGTTTTAAATGGGTGTATACACATGATTTGTATTCCGTTCTTCATAATATTTAATATCTGTATAACCACTGTAGTGGGAATGGAAAGTTATAGGTTCTCATACGATGGTCAAACCTTGTAAAAATTCTGTTCCATGTTTACTTTCATATATGTTCATGAAATTTCCTTTTTTGAAATTTGAAAAGGATGAAATGATAAAGGAATTTAGAGGTTATGTTTCTTAATCTATACATTTGTAAAAATACAATAACTGATTCAACCCCCCACCCATAGTGACTCAACAATAGTTAGGGACTTTAATTTGTATCTAATATAGGTTCCACTATTATATCCTTATCATAGAGATTCAAAATTAAATTAATAGTGTAGTTACTCATTCCTATGATGGAAACAATATCATTGTAGGAAAAAATAATGATTCAATATCTTTTGTCACTTGGCCTGGATATTGTTAATGTTTCTACAATTCGGTTTCAAACCATTGAGAAAGACGATCCAATAAATTTTTATAATAAGAGAAACATTAAATTTGATGTAAAATATAAAAATGTTGTTATTATGCATTTTTAGAAATTTATTTTATGAAGGTGATGGGTGTCACTACACAAGATTTTATGGTATACCTCTTTTAAAAATTAATATCTTCATTAGTTTAATCTTCCTGAAACAGAGAGATTAAAACTGTAATATACAATTAAATATAACTTTTTGAACGGTAATTTTACCATTACAAATATAAATATGACCAATAGAATAGTTACATAACCTATGAATGTATACATAAAATTGAGGTATCTTATCAATAAAAATATTATATATTTACAACACAAAATAAGTAAATATATGTTTTCAAAATTATAAATTAAATATTGGATATTTTTGTGAAACATGAATGTTAATTCACATTTTCAAAAATATAAAAATAATTTAAAAGAAATATTATTTTCAAAAAATAGATTCATAAACTAAAATTTTTATTTCTTAGGATTAAAATATAATTTTATGAGACCATAATTTATTTTTCAAAGTGTTATAAAATGATTTATTATTTAAAAATTAGTATTTTAGAATAAATAAATATTTTAATTCAAAATTAAATTCACCATATATAGAAAATTATTTTCATAAAATTGAGACCTATTTTGAATTCTATAAGTTCTTAAATGGTTATGGTGAATTATTGGGATTTTTCTAAAACAATTGAATTTTCTGAGAATAGTGAAATACCGTAATTTAGGATATTAGATAAATAGATGAATTATTGAGTCATGATGATTTATGGATGAAGTAAGAACTATTAGATAGAACTTGCATTCACTAGTTACTATATTTAATCACAATAATCAATATTATTTCTTGTCTTGATCCAAAATATTAAACAAATGGATAAAATAATTAAAAAACACCCCTCTACACAACTTTAAATATCACCCCTCACCACCCTTATCATCACACCTACAAAGCATTTAATCTTGAACAATTTCCTCATAAGACCTCACCCAAACCTCTCCCACATGTTATGTTTGTACCGGTCTCAACCAAAATATCATTTCAAAGTTTCCAATGGAGGTTCTCAAGGAGCTGAATTCAAAAGGTAAAATACCCTTTCATTAATTTAATTTAATTTCAATTTCACCACTTTTCGTAAAATTTCCTTACAGATTCTGTACATATATGTATGATACTCCAGTATATTATATATACTAGAATATTATTATTATTATTATTATGGGATATCCACCATCAATTCTCTTCTATTCACCTTTTTATTTAAAAATGAAAACTTCATTCTTGAGGTGTCGATTCACCACCATTGTGGAAGATGATTCAGTCGTTTTCAAATATTACATTCAAGGATGGTCATGAAAAACAATTTATGGTTAAAAAAATTATAATATAGATGATAAAACTTATTTAGAGTTCTAGAACCATTTTAAATACATAATATTAAAACTACTATGTGATGATCAAAAAACAACAAAATAATCCACATGGTTATCATTAATGGTTTGTCTAATGAATAATACTAATATATGAAAACAAATTATATAATAACACTAAAAAATTTTGAGGTTCATTTATAAAAAATATTTTCAATTCATTATAACTACTCTCATGTCACATTATCTTTCATAGAAGTATAGAAATCGACTAATCATTAAAACCATAGAAACAAACACTTCTAAAGGATGAAATTTAATCTTGTAATTCATAAAAGGCCATAAATGAACATAATAAAGTTATAATAAATCTAATTCATGATTAATAGGTTTTGAATTAAGTTATTAATGAATTTAACTTCATTATCTTGGATGTTAAGTATAAGTAAATAACATTTCTGGACATATGGTAAGGTTTTCTTCCCGAACCTCCATTTTCATTTGGGTTACGCTTTATACCACATTAATACAATGTTATTATTCATTATTTTGATATAATTCTTATAAATTCTGTGTCTACATACCAAACCCATGTATTTAGATCTGTTCATTCTTCTTTTATGTGGAAATACATGTTTTATATTTTTTTTATTTTTTTTATTTCTCTTTATAAGCAAGCCCGATTAATGGGAATATCCCAATATCATACCATTTTTACGTACACCCCATAAAATATTTGAAGACAAAAATATTTTAATAAGATATAAATTAATATAAAAATATGATCTTATCTCTTCTATATTGTTATTTAAACTTTTAATCTATTTCTTGTTTAATGGATCCTTGATATTTTATCTTAATTACACTATTGTGACAATTTTATGAAGCTTCTTAAAAACTATTTGTACATGGTTTCACATTTTTGGAATCCTTTTATTCCTAAAAAAGTATTTCATTTTCTATTCCTTTTCTTTTCTAGGATATAAATGTATTCAATTTGATTTTATGAAAAAAATGATTTTTCAAATATAACTATTCATGGCATGTAAAAAGTGTATTTCTCTCATGGAATCATCAATGATTTTATTAGAGTATTTTTATCTATTTCAATACATTATATTAAATATTTTTCTTAAATTTGTCTGATAATTTATGATATCTACTATAATAATTTTTTAAATGGTTTATGGTTTTATTTACCATGGATGTGCTATTTTGACCCCATTCAACATATTAAACTAAATAGATAGTTATTATATTTATTATTTGATGAAAGTTATCACCATTTAATATGATAGTTTAAATACAAATTTATATGTTGATTATGTTTCACCCTACATATATTATAAATTCATTTAGTTTACTATGTGATAGTAGGGGTCCTCTATAGCCCCTTGATGCTTCGGTAGGTCTCATGAGACAAACTAGACCAAGTTTTTACCATTTTATGTATGGTTTATTAGCCAAATACATTATTTTATATTTATGATATATCAGATTATGAATTCCATCATCATGATACTATTAATTAATAGTCCATTTTATTATTAAAATATCCATGGTTTATGTTTTTCTCAAGTATTTATTTATGGAATTGTTTTATTATAATTTAATCCTACCATATTATGATTAGGATATTGTTTTTATGGCATGTGTTTTAAGTTATTAACTATGCCTTATTTGTTTAATTTTATTTATGATAGATTCCATAGTATTGTTTACCCTTACTAAAAATATGATATCACCCCTTAATTATGATTTATTTTTCCACAGAAAGTGAACTTAGCATTATGAATGACTAGCTGGGAAAATCTAGGAGTTTAAGGAATTTTCCAATAGAGTTGATATATTTTTTTCCTTTTAATATTGTAATGTAACTTTTATGTTTTCATCTTGTTTTACAATTCAACTAAACTATTGGTCCTTCTAGCTGTCACATCCTTGTTTATTATACATATGTAAGAAACTAAGGTGCAAACACTAGGCTACTGGGGTCGGGGTCTTTTCAGTTGGTAGTAGATCCAGTTTAGTAGAAACCATTGAAACAAGATTTAGAAAACCTAGATTTGGAAGCATATCCCTAAGATAAACATATAATATAAATATTGAATAATATCCTTTAATTTTGGTAAGGTAAATATTATATGGGTCTTCCTTTCAATATATATATGTCTGGATATTACAAGTGGACGTGGTTCTGACACATATTATCTAGGGGTAACAACTTCAACATGGTGTTTAGGCTTGACTCAACGTAACCTAGTAAATGAAAACATTCCTAACTACACACCTCATTCAACACTCTAAAGGGGATATACTTATGATAATTTACATTTTAATTAAAAATAATTATGAAGGATTTAAGAAAATATATTTCCCAAAATAAACCACGTTTATGACTATGAGATTAGCTACGCCTAAATTTTTAACTTATGATAAGTGTGTTTCTAGTTATAAATTATGGATTATCTTTAATAACTCAATTTATTTTATGTCATTATTTATAAATTTTGTGTAGTGGAATTAATGGAAACTCTATCAAAATGTTTTTCTCGTGTACGTATTTACATCTTATGAAATATAATAACATTGGAGGAGAAGCTAAAACTGGAGCTGAGAAACTTATTACAATACTAGGATAGTTGACTTAGCTTATGAACAATAACCTTACCTACATAGAGAATCCTAATCGACAATGTGGATTAACAATTACAGTCTATTTCATGGGACAAATATCTCCATCATTCAATGGTACTAAAAACCCATTTGTAGATTAGCAGTGGATTAGTGCCTTAAAGAAGATATGTCTTCTATTAGAAAGTAATGAAATGGATAAGGTTATCCTAGAATTTTATCAAGTATCAGTAAATGTATATAAAGTATGGGGATTAAATAAAAACACAAACGAGGAGGAGGAAATTAAAAATATGGAATGAAATTATTTTAAGGTAATTTTCTAAGAATAATATTCCCCTCGTGAACAGAGAGCCGATATAGAGATTCAATTCTTGAATCTAAAGAAAAAGGAGGACAAGAATATTTCTAAGTCAGAAGCCAACATTACAAGATTAGAAAGGAATGTGGTGGATTACGTATAAGTCCCCAACCTTAAATCTTACTTAATATTGAATTAAATGAATAATTCACATTGAGGATCTTTTCAGGTTTTGAGTTTTAGAGAATTATGACATAACTATTACATATCAAAATATTACAAAGTAGACACGTCTACTATGTTTCCATAAAATAAAAAAAGCTCTTAAAAAGAGACATGTCTAGTTCAATGTTTTAAATAGCATGACTTTCCCTTGATCCCGTCCTTGACCCTATTCCACATTAAGTCCTGTGAAAAACATTTCAAAAAAAACTTGGGGTGATCATAAAAAGCTCAGTAAAGGATACACAAGGAATGAAAACTGTTAGTTTTTCAAACATCAAGTAAACCATGTATACATTATCAAAGTAATACCATCACCTTCATGAAGTAGTAAAAACTCTTCACTGAATAAAATATCATTACTTAAATTTTTGTAACCAAAGGATTACATTAAAACCCATATAAAGAACACATAACATATAAAGGTAACTTGGGACATAAACATACTTAAGTGGAATAACTATACGGTCGACTTCCACGCATATCACTTAATGGAATAGCCATATGGCCAACTTCCATACATACTTAATGGAATAGCCATACGTCTGACTTCCATACCCAATGCATTAGAGGTTATAACGTAACCACCCATCCTAGTATTCACGACACCACCCGTCATATGGTTTATCACTTAACCACACATCAAATGTCCATGTACCAATATAAAATCATAAAACATAAAACCAATATAAAGGAATGATAACATTTCCACATTTCAATCAAAATATATCATTTAAATATATTGACATAATAGAATCCTTTATAAAAACCATTTTCAATACCAAAATACATAAAAGTGTATATGGTATTTATTTTATTTGAAAAACATTACGGCTTGTTGAGGAAGACAAAGACCAAATAATACTCGCGGCGGTGGAAAAGGTCGTTGTCACCGCGTATGTTAAAAAAACATTCCCTTTTGTCATTTAGTAAAACTATTCATAGAAAAATATTCCTTTTGTATAAAAGTAAAAGTAAAAGGGGTTTATACACAGTATAAAATAAAGTTGTGTATAAAACGAAATATGCCTCCATGAAAGGAGATTGAGACGAAGTCCCTTACCTCGGGTCCGACTTGACTCGATCGTTCTTTAACGTCCTGAATAATAAATTTGAGTTAATTTATATTTTCTTAAGAACCTTTTTCAAGTTAATTATTCCTTTTATATCACTTATTGCCATGTTATAAACATTATGTAACCATTTAAGTTAATAATGTTTGTTTTGTCGATATTTGGTTCTTATGTCGAAAGTGGACTTCTTAAAATTACACGTTGTTCGTGTGGTCAAAGGTTCTTTATATCTAGAATGAAATTACTGATTTGGATATCATATATATCATATATATCCAGAATATACATGTATTTATAATATTACATAATCATTTAGAGGTAAGAAATGAAATGCACAGTTCATGGAGACGGTAAGTCGTATGTACGCATGAACGCTACTTTCATTTCATTGTCATATTAATGGAATTAAAACTAAATGAGAGGTATGTATATTTTAATTCCATAATTATATTCATCATTTAGATGTATCATTCATCATATATATCCATTATATACATGTACTTATAATAGTACATTACATTTGGGGATAAGAAATGAAATTCACCGTTCATTGAGACGGTAAGCTGTACGTACGCATGAACACTACTTTCATTTCTATCTCATACTTTAATGGAAATAAATAATAATGATATAGAGGTATATTATAATTCCAGTATAACATCATATATAATATCTTTAAATCCATACTTTATACATCCCACATATGGCATTAACGAATCAAATCACTTTGAGGGGGCGGTAGTCCGCACTTCCTTAAATGAAGATATCGCGTTTACCCATAATGGAAACCATAAAGGTATGACCAAAATGAAAAATACATAATCTTAAGGAAAAAATAAACGTATTATATATCATATATAAATATAGTTTCATCTTAATGGCCACCTTTGAAGGTGTTAAAAGAATGTTGAAAAAATCCTCGTTTCGGGAGGCCGAAATTCGCCATCCACGGAAACAGTATGTTCTTTAACCATTAGATGTAGGTGTGTGTAAGTGTAGCTCGAATACATCTTATAACAACATCCTAGTATATTTATGATACTGGAGTTGTTACAAAAGAAATGAATAAAAAGAGTTTAGGGGGTTGGAGAAGCAAAATAAAACAAAAGGACTCAAGTGAAGACATTACCTTAAAATCGGGTAACTCCCATTGGTTTGAGCTCAAAGGCTTCCTTGGGAAGACGTATGCCCAATGTGAGGCATTAAGTAGTAATAGAGGGAAGTGTAGAGATAAAATGGGCAGGTTCTGGACGAGCCAAAGGCTTTGGAAGTGTGGGTAAAGAGGTAGAGGTGGGGGCCTTTTATAAGAGGAGAGGAGGGGCACTCTTGGAAAGTAAAGATAATTTACTTACTTTTAAAAATATTTTCGGATTAAAAAGGTCCCACATTGATATAATTCGAGGTTAAGGTGATAAGGGTTCGAATTCCAACCATAAAATAGGTTTTGGACATGTGTAGGTCATTGATTTTACATTATCTTTCCATTTTATTTATATCCTTTATTAATGAGGTAATCGTTACATCATCATGATGTCATAAATAATTTAATTTATATAAAGTCTAAAAATTATAAAAAAAAATCATGATGTAGGAAATATTTTAGGATTTCTAATTAATATTTATAGTAAAAAATATGACTTGTATAACCCCATTTAAAATTGTTTTAGTAAAACATCTCATGTTTGTGTCATTTTTTACTTTAACATTAAATAAAAAGTAATTTATGTCATTTCCCTACCAAAGTGGCTCCATGGGGTCCCCAAGTTGACTCATTGATTTTCTTGGTCGGCAATGACACATCCAATGAGGTTAGTACATGTGTCAATCTCATCTCATATTATTAAAACATTATTTTTACCTTAAACTACACTAATTACCTCTAATCGCGATTAAGAACTTAAAAGTCACTATTCACCAAAAAAATTATTTTAATCTCATTGAACCACATTTTACTTCTTAATGACAAACATGTATGTCGGATTTTTGAAATTTAAAACACAGAAGTGGTAAAATTTTATTTAAACGAAAAATCAGTTTTTATAAGTACCACTTAGTGGTTTCACTATTCAACAAAAATTGAAGTTTTTCAGAAAAATACCAAAACTTCACCATAAGCTATATTTGATATTCTGAATTAAAAAATGAAGTCTATTTTAAAAAATTCAAAACATATAAGTCACATTAATTAATTTAATAATTAATTCCCACTATCCTGACAAATAGCGTGTTTTTATGAAACAATAAGTATCAAAAGATTGACACTAGTTTAAGTCTGATTTCAAAGTGAAATTAATTCCAATGACCACTATAGGATTTAATGGTAAAAATATTTTCTAATTTCACTTTAAAACCAATTCAAAAGATAATATAATCATCTTAATAAATTAGATTAAAAATAGGTTTTGAATTAAAATACAACATTTTACACTATTCATTAAAAAATGAACTTTATCGGAAAAATACCAAAAACTTCCACAAGTAAATTTTGATGTCCCAATTCTAAAGAAGAGTTTTATTTGGTCCAATAGAATTTATAAGAGTGAACAAAAACATATTTAATGACGGTTCTCCATCGAAATGTGATAATTGAACCTTTAGTGAAAACTGGGGCATATACGCCTAAAATTGAATTCTTTCCGTATTTTGAGCCTTTATCTTTTATTGGATAAATGTAAAAACATTTAAAAAAACATATATAACCATATTTTAATTATTTCTATCCATTCTCTAAAATAAAATGGCTACATGTTAACTACCATTTAAAATAATATTATTATATTACTAGTGTGCAATGTAAGATTTCAATGAAACTCTTTGTTGCGTATCGGGTACGCTATCGAACATAGCAACCCCTTTAAAGTAAAATTAATATTTAATTCATAAATATTAACAAATATTAAAAATATTTATTCTTCATTTACCTGGGATGTTACATCCTTCCCCCCTTTTAGGAATTGCATCCTCACAATTTTATTCACTTATCAAAATAAGTGGGGGTATTTATCCCTCATAGCATTTTCAGATTCCCACGTTGCCTCTTCAACCATATGGTTTTTTCAAAAAACTTTTACCTGTTGGATTACCTTATTTCGCAACACTTGCTCTCTTCGGTCAAGAATCTGGACTGGTTTTTCTTCATAAGAGTGATTCTCTTCCAACTGAACTACCTCTAGACTCAAAACATGAGATGAATCTGGCATATACTTCCTCAACATCGAAACATGAAAAACATTGTGTACCTGAGATAAACTCGGAGGTAATGCCACTCTGTATGCAACTGATCCAACTCTCTCCAGAATTTGATATGGTCCAATGAAACTTGGACTCAACTTTCCTTTCTTACCAAATCGCATCACACTTTTCCATGAAGAAACCTTGAGAAAACATGATCACCTACCTCTAAAGATAGATCCTTCCTCTGGTTATCCGCATAACTCTTCTGCCTGCTCTGAGCTGTTATCATGTGTTTCTGAATCAACTGAACCTTTTCTGCCATCTCTTCTACCAATTCTAGTCCCATCAGCTTCCCTTCACCCACTTCATCCCAAAATTCTGGAGTTCGACATCGCTTCCCATATAATGCCTCAAATGGTGCCATCTGTATACTGGAATGAAAACTGTCATTATAAGAAAATTCAACCAAAGAAAGATGTTGGTCCCAACTTCCCTGATAATCCATCGAACAAGCTCGTAGCATATCCTCCAAGCTCTAAATTGTTCGTTCTGACTGCCCATCTGATTGCGGATGAAAAACAGTACTAAAATTTAATTCAGTACCCAACGACTTCTAAAGGAATTTCCAAAAGTTAGAAGTAAACCTAGGATCATGATCAGACACAATAGATAGAGGAAATCCATGTAACCTGACTATCTCTTTAAGATACAAACATGAAAGTTGATCTAGGGAAAAATTATCTCGTATAGGAAGGAAATGAGCATATTTAGTCAAACGATCAACAATAACCCAGATTGCATTATTACCTCGAGATGTCTTCGGTAATCCCACAACAAAGTCCATGGATATATTCTCCCATTTCCACTTTGGCACTGGTAGAGTCTGAAGCATTCCTTTTGGTAACTGTCGCCCTACTTTATCCTATTGACAAGTCGAACACTTCACAGTAAAATCAGCAATATCTCTTTTCATTCCATCCCACTAGTAATACTCCCGCAGATCTCTGTACATCTTAGTACTGCCAGGATGAACTGAAAACGAAGAACTATGAGCTTCACATAACAACTATCTCTTCAACTGTGAATCACAAGGCACACACAATCTCTTCCCAAATCTCAAAACGCAATCATTATCAATGTTGAATTCAGGCAACTTACCTTTCTGAACTAGCTCTACCTTTTTCTGCAACTCATTGTCTTGCTTCTGTGATTTCTTGATTCTATCTGATATAGATGATCTCACTGATACCTGAAACAAAACAGAAGGACATCATGCACCAACAACTTCTATGCCAAAGTTCATCAAATCAAAAACCAAAGGATCCCGCTCCAAACGTAGCATCGTTAATGAAGCATTACTTTTTCGACTCAAAGCATCAGCCACTGTATTTGCTTTTCCTGGATGGTAGTGAATTGTACAATCATAATCCTTGATTAATTCCAGCCATCTCCTCTGTCTCATGTTCAATTCTTTCTGAGTGAATATATACTTTAAACTTTTGTGATCAGTATGTATTTCACACTATACTCCATAGAAATGATGCCTCCAAATTTTTAAAGCAAAAAAAACCGCAGCTAATTCCAAATCATGTGAAGGGTAATTTACCTCATGAGTTTTCAACTAACGTGAAGCATAAGAAATTACCTGATCATTCTGCATAAGGACACAACCATTTCCTTTCAACAAAGCATCACTGTATATAACAAACTCACCATTACTGGATGGAAGTGCCAAAACTGGAGCATTCACCAATCTTCTTTTCAACTCCTGAAAACAATCAGCACATTCCTTTGTCCAGATAAACTTAACACCCTTCCGAGTTAGCTTAGTCATTGGACTAGATAACCGTGAAAAATTTTCAACAAACCTTCGATAGTAACCTGCCAAACCAAGAAAACTACGTATCTCGGTTACATTTGTGGGTCTTGGCCATTCTTCAACAACTTTTGTTTTAGCAGGATCAACAGTTATTCCATCTTTTGAAACAATGTGACCCAAGAATGAAATTTGTTGTAACCAAAACTCACACTTGCCGAATTTTCCATATAGTTTATTTTCTTTTAAGGTTTACAAGATAACCCTTAAATGAATTTCATGATCCTCTTTACTTTTAGAAAACACCAAAATATCATCGATGAAAACAACCAAAAACTTATCCAAGAACTCATGGAAAATTCTATTCATAAGGTCCATGAATACAGCAGGTGCATTGGTTAACCCAAAAGGCATAACTACAAATTCATAAAGGCCATATCTAGTACGGAACGCAGTCTTCAGAACTTATGCTTCTTTTACTTTCAACTGATGGTACCCCAACCTCAAGTCAATTTTCGAGAAATACTGAGCTCCCTGGAGCTGATCAAACAAATCATCGATATGAGGCAAAGGATACTTGTTCTTAACTGTAATATTATTCAAGGCTCTATAATCAATGCAAAGTCTCATTGATCCATCTTTCTTTTTAACAAACAAGACAGGAGCACCCCATGGTGATGTGCTAGGTCGAATGAAACCTTTATCAAATAGCTCCTGCAATTGTTTCTTTAACTCTAAAAGTTCAACTTGAGCCATTCTATAAGGGGGTTTTGAAATTGGCTTAGAATCAGGAACTAAGTCAACAGTAAATTCAACTTTCTTGATCATGAATAATACCAAGCAACTCATCAAGAAAAACATCAAGATACTCATTTACCACTGGAACATCATTAATCTGAAAAGTTCTTTTATTTTCTACAATATCTGCAAGGTAACATTAATTTCCTTCTTTTACTAGTTTCCCAACTTCCTGATATGTTATCAAAATCAAGGGTTCATTCTTGTACACAAACTTAAAATCCTTCTGAAAAGAAACCATTTTAGCTCTGCAGTCAATCATAGCATGATAAACAGAAAGCCAATCCATGCCCAAAATAACATCAAACTCTACTAGAGGCAAAACAATAAGGTTTTCTGGTAGATTATTTCCACACAAAAGGATAAGAAGGTTCTTATAATTCCTTTTTTTCTCAACGTTCCCTCCGGGTGTTTTTACCATAAGTTCAGGGTTCATATCTTGAGATGGAATATCCAATTTACTAGAAAACTTCTCAGAAATGAAAGAGTGTGTAGACCCTGAATCAGAAAACACATTGGCATAATCTGAACAAACAAACAGTGTACCTGATACCACTTCATTCGATGGCCCAACATCTGCTAAAGTTGTTGAAAAGGATTTCACCACCCCTTTCTACTTGTATTTTGGCTGCTTTCCCCCAGTTGAGTTCTTCGTTGGACACTCGTTTGCATAATGACCCATTTCATTACACTTAAAACATCTTATTGTTGTCTTTTCATTGCCTGCTTGATCATCTTCCTTACAATTACGAGTAATATGACCGGACTTACCACACAGAAAGCACTTACCAGACTTGGATAAACATTCTCCAGGATGCATCTTACCACACTTCTCACATGATGAATATTTGGTTTTCTTACCTCCTTGCTTCTTTGATGAATTTTCCCCTTTGCCTGCTAACTGGACCTCTTATTCTGTTGTTTGTCATAGAACACCTGATCATCGGCAAACTCCATTTCCACCTTCTCCGCACATCGAACAAGTTTTTCATAACTTTTGAACTCATGAGAAGATAAGCCCTTTGATACTTTGGGTTTAACACTGAGTAAAAAATGGTTTATTTTACTATCAAGATATCGTATGAAGTTTGGAGCATACCTTTCCAATCTAGTGAACAGTGCTTCATAAGTATCCACTGAGTCATCCTCCTGCCTCAATTCTAAGAACTGTTTTTCCATCCTAAGATGAACCACCTTAGGAAAATATTTCTCAAGAAACATACCTTTGAATTCGTCCTAGTGAAGATCATCAATCTCATCACTATCACTGGTATTTTTCACCATCGACCACCACTGATCAGCTTCACCTTCAAAACGGTAAACAGAAAGACTAACATTTTGATGTTCTGAACACCCCATGACATCAAAAATCTTCTCCAGTGCTTTAATCCACCCTTCAGCTTGCACGGGGTCAGATGATCCTCTGAATGATGGGAGATTTTGCCTCATGAATTGTTCCACCACTAACATGTTCCTCTACGATTGATCTGGCTGATCTCGTGCATGGATACCACCACCATTTATAGCCTGATTCAACTGTGCCATCACTACAACAAACTGTTCAGTTCCAATTCCGACCATCTCAGGTTGCTGATTTGGAAGGTTGTCTTCCTCCTGATGTCTTCCCAACATAACTGCTTTGTTTCCTCTATGGAAAACCATTCTGAACACCAAAATATCATAGGTGAAGCAACATGGTAATCTTTAAATGCTATATCATTTCATTCATACCTTAAATTAACTTATAATTTAACAATTTTCTATCTCCTAAAGTTGTCTAAACCGACCTTTGATACAAACTATAAGGCCACAGCCTTAAACCTTACTTAATATTGAATTAAATGAATAATTCACATTGATGATCTTTTCTGGTTTATATTTTTAGAGAATTAGGACATAACTATTACATCTCAAAAGATTACAAAGTAGACTCTTCTACTATGTTTCCATAAAATAAAAAAAAACTCTTTAAAACAGACATGTCTAGTTCCATGTTTTATATTGCGTGACTTTCCCTTGATCCCGTCCTTGACCCTATTCCACATTAATCCCTGTGAAAAACATTTCAAAAAAAACTTGGGGTGAGCATAAAAAGCTCAGTAAGGGATACACAAAGAATGAAAACTGTTAGTTTTTCAAACAGCACGTAAACCATGTATACTTTATCAAAGTAATACCTTCACCTTCATGAAGTAGTAAAAACTCTTCACTGAATAAAATATCATTACTTACCCTTTTGTAACCAAAGGATTACCATAAAACCCATATAAATAACACATAACATATAAAGGTAACTTTGGACATAAACATACTTAAGTGGAATAACCATACGGTCGACTTCCACACATATCACTTAATGGAATAGCCATATGGCCAACTTCCATACATACTTAATGGAATAGCCATATGTCCGACTTCCATACCCAATGCATTAGAGGTTATAACGTAACCAACCATCCTGGTATTCATGACACCACCCGTTATATGGTTTATCACATAACCACCCGTCAAATGTCCAAGTACCAATATAAAATCATAAAACATAAAACCAATATAAAGGAATGATAACATTTCCACATTTCAATCAAAATATATCATTTAAATATATTGACATAATAGAATCCTTTATGAAAACAATTTTAAATACCAAAATACATAAAAAAGTATATGGTATTTATTTTATTTTAAAAACATTATGGCTTGTTGAGGAAGCCAAAGACCAAATAATACTCGCGGCGGCGGAAAAGGTCGTTTTCACCACATATGTTAAAAAAACATTCCTTTTTGTTGTTTAGTAAAACGCTTCACGAAAAAAGATTCCTTTTGTATAAAAGTAAAAGTCAAAGGGGTTTATACACCGTATAAAAGAAAGTTGTGTATAAAACAAAATATGCCTCAATGAAAGGAGATTGAGACGAAGTCCCTTACCTCGGGTCCGACTTGACTCGATCGTTCTTTAACGTCCTGGTTAATAAACTTGAGTTAATTTCTATTTTCTTAAGAAACTTTTTCAAGTTAATTATTCCTTTTATATCACTTGTTTCCATGTTATAAACATTATGTAACCATTTAAGTTAATAATGTTTGTTTTGTCGATATTTGGTTCTTATGTCGAAAGTGGACTACTTACAATTACATGTTGTTCGTGTGGTTAAAGGTTATTTATATCTATAATGACATTCCTGATTTGGATATCATATATATCATATATATCCAGAATATACATGTATTTATAATATTACATAATCATTTAGAGGTAAGAAATGAAATGCACCGTTCATGGAGACGGTAAGCCGTATGTACGCATGAATGCTACTTTCATTTCATTGTCATATTAATGGAATTAAAACTAAATGAGAGGTATGTATATTTTAATTACATAATTATATTCAACATTTAGATTTATCATTCATCATATATATCCATTATATACATGTACTTATAATAGTACATTACATTTGGGGATAAGAAATGAAATTCACCGT
The DNA here is from genome assembly GCA_963277665.1 of Viscum album. Lineage (NCBI taxonomy): Eukaryota > Viridiplantae > Streptophyta > Magnoliopsida > Santalales > Viscaceae > Viscum > Viscum album. Next base: position 476,204,716 of record OY728130.1, on the reverse strand, counting down.
TCATGGAGCCGGTAAGCCGTACGTACGCATGAATGCTACTTTCATTTCTATCTCATACTTTAATGGAAAGAAATAATAATGATATAGAGGTATATTATAATTCCAATATAACATAATATGTAATATCTTTAAATCCATCCTTTATAGGTCCCATATATAGCATTAACGAATCAAATCACTTTGAGGGGGCGGTAGTCAGCACTTCTTTAAATGAAGATATCGCGTTTACCCATAATGGAAACCATAAAGGTATGCCCAAAATGAAAAATACAGAAGCTTAAGGAAAACATAAACATATTATATATTATATATAAATATAGTGTCATCTTAATGGACACCTTTGAAGGTGTTAAAAGAATGTTGAACAATCATCGTTTCGGGAGGCCGAAATTCGCCATCCACAGAAACAGTATGTTCTTTAACCATTAGATGTAGGTGTGTGTAAGTGTAGCTCGAATACTTCTTATAAAAACACCCTAGTATATTGATGATACTGTAGTTGTTACAAAAGAAATTAATAAAAAGAGTTTAGGGGGTTGGAGAAGCAAAATAAAACAAAAGGACTCAAGTGAAGACATTACCTTAAAATCGGGTAACTCCCATTGGTTTGAGCTCAAAGGCTTCCTTGGGAAGACTTATGCCCAATGTGAGGATTTAAGGAGTAATAGAGGGAGGTGTAGAGACAAAATGGGCCGGGTTTGGACGAGCCAAAGGCTTTGGAAGCGTGGGCAAAGAGGTAGAGGTGGGGGCCTTTTATAAGAGGAGAGGAGGGGCACTGTTGGAAAGTAAAGATAAGTTACTTTATTTTAAAAAGCTTTTTGGATTAAAAAGGTCCCAAATTGATATAATTCGAGGTTAAGGTGATACGGGTTCGAAATCCATCCATAAAATAGGTTTTGGACATGTGTAGGTCATAGAATTTACATTATCTTTCCATTTTATTTAAATCCTTTATTAATGAGGTAATCGTTGCATCATCATGATGTCATAAATAATTTAATTTATATAAAGTCTAAAAATTATAAAAAAAATATCATGATGTAGGAAATCTTTTCATATTTATAATGAATATTTATTGTCAAAAATATGACTTGTATAACCCCATTTAAAATGGTTTTAGTAAAACATCTCAAGTTTGTGTCATTTTTACTTTAACATTAAATAAAAAGTTATTTAGGTCATTTCCCAACCAAAGTGGCTCCATGGGGTCCCCAAGTTGAATCATGGATTGTCTTGGTCGTCCATGACACATCCAATGAGGGTAGGACATGTGTAAATCTCATCTCATATTATTAAAACATTATTTTTATCTTAAACTACACTAATTACCTCTAATCACGATTAAGAACTTAAAAGTTACTATTCACCAAAAAAATTATTTTAATCTCATTGAACCACATTTTACATCTTAATGAAAACCATGTATGTCGGATTTTTGAAATTCAAAACACAGAAGTGGTAAAACTTCATTTAAACAAAAAATCAGTTTTTATAAGTACCAGTTAGTGGTTTCATTATTCATCAAAAATTGATGCTTTTCAGAAAAATACCAAAACTTCACCCTAAGATATATTTGATATTCTGAATTCAAAAATGAAGTATATTTTACAAAATTCAAAACATATAAGTCACATTAATTAATTTAATAATTAATTCCCACTGTCATGACAAATAGCGTGTTTTTATGAAACAATACGTATCAAAAGATTGACACTAGTTTAAGTCTGATTTCAAAGTGAAATTAATTCCAATGACCACTATTGGATTTAATGGTAAAAATATTTTCTAATTTCACTTTAAAACCAATTCAAAAGATAATCTAATCATCTTAATAAATTAGATTAAAAAGAGGTTTTGAATTAAAATACAACACTTTACACTATTCATTAAAAAAATGAACTATATCAGAAAAATACCAAAAATTTCCGCAAGTAAATTTTGATGTCCCAATTCTAAAGAAGAGTTTTATTTGGTCCAATAGAATGTATAAGTGTGAAAAAAACCATATTTAATGACGGTTCTCTATCAAAAGGCGATAATTGAACTTTTAGTGAAAACTGGGGCATATACGCCTAAAATTAAATTCTTTTCGTATTTTAAGCCTTTATCTTTTATTGGATAAATGTAAAGACATTTAAAAAAACATATATAACCATATTTTAGTTATTTATATCCACTCCCACCAATACAACGGCTACATGTTAACTACCATTTAAAATAATATTATTATATTACTAGTGTGTAATGTAAGATTTCAATGAAACTCTTTGTTGCGTATCGGGTACGCTATCGAACATAGAAACCCCTTTAAAGTAAAATTAATATTTAATTCGTAAATATTAACAAATATGAAAAATCTTTATTCTTCATTTACCTGGGATGTTACATCCTTCCCCCCTTTTAGGAATTGCGTCCTCACAATTTTATTCACTTATCATAATAAGTCGGGGTATTTATCCCTCATAGCATTTTCAGATTCCCACGTTGCCTCTTAAAGCATATGGTTTTTCCACAAATCCTTTACCTGGTGGATTACCTTATTTCACAACACTTTCTCTCTTCAGTCAAGAATCTGGACTGGTTGTTCTTCATAAGAGAGGTTCTCTTCCAACTGAACTACATCTGGACTCAACACATGAGATGAATCTGGCATATACTTCCTCAATATCGAAACATGAAAAACATTGTGTACCTGATATAAACTTGGAGGTAATGCCACTCTATATGCAACTGATCCAACTCTCTCCAGAATTTTATATGGTCCAATGAACCTTGGACTCAACTTTCCTTTCTTACCAAATCGCATCACACTTTTCCATGGAGAAACCTTGAGAAAAACATGATCACCTACCTCGAAAGATAGATCCTTCTTCCGGTTATCCGCATAACTCTTCTGCCTACTCTGAGCTGTTCTCATGTGTTTCTGAATCAACTGATGCTTTTCTACCATCTCTTCTACCAATTCTGGTCCCATCAGCTTCCCTTCACCCACTTCATCCCAAAATTCTGGAGTTCGACACGGCTTCCCATATAATGCCTCAAATGGTGCCATCTGTATACTAGAATGAAAACTGTTATTATAAGAAAAATCAACCAAAGAAAGATGTTGGTCCCAACTTCCCTGATAATCCATCGAACAAGCTCATAGCATATCCTCCAAGGTCTGAATTTTTCGTTCTGACTGCCCATCTGATTGCGGATGAAAAGCAGTACTAAAATTTAATTCAGTACCCAACGACTTCTGAAGGCCTTTCCAAAAGTTAGAAGCAAGTCTAGGATCATGATCAGACACAATGGAGAGAGGAAATCCTTGTAACCGGACTATCTCTTTAAGATACAAACGGGAAAGTTGATCTAGGGAAAATATTATCTCGTATAGGAAGGAAATGAGCATATTTAGTCAAGCAATCAACAATAACCCAGATTGCATTATTAACTTGAGATCTATTCAGTAATCCCACAACAAAGTCCATGGATATATTCTCCCATTTCCACTATAACACTGGTAGAGGCTGAAGCATCCCTTTCAGTAACTTCCGCTCTTCTTTAACCAGTTGACAAGTCAAATACTTCACAGTAAAATCAGCAATATCTCTTTTCATTCCATCCCACCAGTAATACTCCCGCAGATCTCTGTACATATTAGTACTGCCAGGATGAACTGAAAACGGAGAACTATGAGCTTCACATAACAACTATCTCTTCAACTGTGAATCACAAGGCACACAGAATCTCTTCCCAAATCTTAAAACACAATCATTATCAATGTTGAATTCAGGCAACTTACCTTTCTGAACCAGCTCTACCTTTTTCTGCAACTCACTGTCTTTCTTCTGTGCTTGCTTGATTCTATCTGATAGAGATGATCTCATTGATACCTGAAACAAAACAGAAGGAAATCCTGCACCAAAAACTTCTTTTCCAAAGTTCATCAAATCAAAAACCAAAGGATCTCGTTCCAAACGTATCATGGTTAATGAAGCATTACTTTTTCGACTCAAAGAATCAGCCACTTTATTTTCTTTTCCTGGATGGTAGTGAATTGTACAATCATAATCCTTGATTAATTCCAGCCATCTCCTCTGTCTCATGTTCAATTCTTTCTGAGTGAATATATACTTTAAACTTTTGTGATCAGTATATATTTCACACTTTACTCCATACAAATTATGCCTCCAAATTTTTAAAGCAATAAAAACAGAAGCTAATTCCAAATCATGTGTAGGGTAATTTACCTCATGAGTTTTCAACTAACGTGAAGCATAAGCAATTACCTGATCATTTTGCATAAGGACACAACCAAGTCCCTTCAACGAAGCATCACTGTATATAACAAACTCACCATTCTTGGATGGAAGTGCCAAAACTGGAGCATTCACCAATCTTCTTTTCAACTCCTGAAATCAATCATCACATTCCTTTGTCCAGATAAACTTAACACCCTTCCGAGTTAGCTTAGTCATTGGACTAGATAACCATGAAAAATTTTCAACAAACCTTCGGTAGTAACCTGCCAAACCCAGAAAACTACGGATCTCGGTTACATTTGTGGGTCTTGGCCATTCTTCAACAACTTTTGTTTTAGCAGGATCAACAGTTATTCCATCTTTTGAAACAATGTGACCCAGGAAAGAAATTTATTGTAACCAAAACTCACACTTGCTGAATTTTCCATATAGCTTCTTTTCTTTTAAGGTTTTCAAGATAACCCTTAAATGACTTTCATGCTCCTCTTTAATTTTAGAAAACACCAAAATATCATCGATGAAAACAACCACAAACATATCCAAGAACTCAAGGAAAATTATATGTATAAGGTCCATGAATACAACAGGTTCATTGGTTAACCCAAAAGGCATAACTACAAATTCATAAAGGCCATATCTTGTACGGAACGCAGTCTTCGGAACGTCTGCTTCTTTTACTTTCAACTGATGGTACCCCGACCTCAAGTCAATCTTCGAAAAATACTGAGCTCCTTGGAGCTGATCAAACAAATCATCGATATGAGGCAAATGATACTTGTTCTTAACTGTAATATTATTCAAGGCTCTATAATCAATGCAAAGTCTCATTGATCCATCTTTCTTTTTAACAAACACGACAGGAGCACCCCATGGTGATGTGCTAGGTCGAATGAAACCTTTATCTAATAACTCCTGCAATTGTTTCATTAACTCTAAAAGTTCAACTTGAGAAATTCGATATAGGGGTTTTGAAATTGGCTTAGAATCAGGAACTAAGTCAATAGTAAATTCAACTTCCCGATCATGAATAATACCAGGAAACTCATCAGGAAAAACATCAAGATACTCATTTACCACTGGCACATCATTAATCTGAAAAGTTCCTTTATTTTCTACAATATGTGCAAGGTAACATTCATTTCCTTCTTTTACTAGTTTCTCAACTTCCTGATATGTTATCAAAATCAATGGTTCATTCATGTACACAAACTTAAAATCCTTCTGAAAAGAAACCATTTTAGCCCTGCAGTCAATCTTAGCATGATAAACAGAAAGCCAATCCATGCCCAAAATAACATCAAACTCTACTAGCGGCAAAACAATAAGGATTGCTGGTAGATTATTTCCACACACAAGGATAGGAAGGTTCTTATAATTCCTTTTTGTCTCAACATTCCCTCCGGGTGTTTTTACCATAAGTTCAGGGTTCATATCTTGAGATGGAATATCCAATTTACTAGAAAACTTCTCAGAAATGAAAGAGTGTGTAGACCCTGAATCAAACAACACATTGGCATAATCTGAAAAAACAAACAGTGTACCTGATACCACTTCATTCGATGTCCCAACATCTGATGAAGTTGTTGCAAAGGATTTCACCACCCCTTTCTACTTGTAGTCTGTCTGATTTCCCCCAGTTGAGTTCTTCGTTGGACACTTGTTTGCATAATGACCCATTTCATTACACTTAGAACATATTATTGTTGTCTTTTCATTGCCTTCTTGATCATCTTCCTTACAGTTATGAGTAATATGACCGGACATACCACACCGAAAGCACTTACCAGACTTGGATAAACATTCTCCAGGATGCATTTCACCACACTTCTCTCAGGATGGATATTTGGTTTTCTTACCTCCTTGCTTCTTTGATGAATTCTTCCCCTTTGCCTGCCAACTGGACCTCTTATTCTGTTGTTTGTCATAGAACACCAGATCATTGGCAAACTCCATTTCCACCTTCTCCGCACATCGAACATGTTTTTCATAACTTTTGAACTCACAAGAAGATAATCCCTTCGATACGTTGGGTTTAACCCTCAGTAAAAATGGTTTATTTTACTATCAAGATCTCGTATGATGTTTAGAGCATACCTTGCCAATCGAGTGAACAATGCTTCATAAGTAGCCACTGAGTCATCCTCCTACCTCAATTCTAAGAACTGTTTTTCCATCCTAAGATGAACCACCTTAGGAAAATATTTCTCAAGAAACATACATATGAATTCAGCCCAGTGAAGATCATCAATCTCATCACTATCCTTGATATTTTTCACCATCGACCACCACTGATCAGCTTCACCTTCAAAACGGTAAACAGCAAGACTAACATTTTGATGTTCTGAACACCCCATGACATAAAAAATCTTCTCCAGTGCTTTAATCCACCCTTCATCTTGCACGGGGTCAGATGATCCTCTGAATGATGGGAGATGTTGCCTCATGAAATGTTCCACCACTGACATGTTCCTCTACGTTTGATCTGGCTGATCTCGTGCATGGATACCACCACCATTTATAGCCTGAGTCAACTGTGCCATCACTGCAACAAACTGTTCAGTTCCAATTCCGACCATCTTAGGTTGCTGATTTGGAAGGTAGTCTTCCTCCTGATGTCGTCCCAACATAACATCTTTGTTTCCTCTGCGGAAACCCATTCTGAACACAGAAATATCTTAGGTGAAGCAACATGGTAATCTTAAAATGCTATATCATTTCATTCATACCATAAATTAACTTATAATTTAACAATTTTCTATCTCCTAAAGTTGTCTAAACCGACCTTTGATACCAACTATAAGGCCCCAGCCTTAAACCTTACTTAATATTGAATTAAATTAATAATTCACATTGAGGATATTTTCAGGTTTAGAGTTTTAGAGAATTAGAACATAACTATTACATCTCAAAAGATTACAAAGTAGACACTTCTACTATGTTTCCATAAAATAAAAAAAACTCTTAAAAAGAGACATGTCTAGTTCCATGTTTTATATAGCAAGACTTTCCCTTGATCCCGTCCTGGACCCTATTCCACATTAAGTCCTATGAAAAACATTTCAAAAAAAACTTGGGGTGAGCATAAAAAGCTCAGTCAGGGATACCCAAAGAATGAAAACTGTTAGTTTTTCAAACATCACGTAAACCATGTATACTTTATCAAAGTAATACCTTCGCCTTCATGAAGTAGTAAAAAATCTCCACTAAATAAAATATCATTACTTTCCCTTTTGTAACCAAAGGATTACCATAAAACTCATATAAAGAACACATAAAATATAAAGGTAACTTGGGACATAAACATACTTAAGTGGAATAACCATACGGTCGACTTCCACACATATCACTTAATGGAATAGCCATATGTCCAACTTCCATACATACTTAATGGAATATCCATACGGCCGACTTCCATACCCAATGCATTGGAGGTTATAACGTAACCACCCGCCCTGGTATTCACGGCACCACCCGTCATATGGTTTATCACGTAACCACCCATCAAATGTCCAAGTACCAACATAAAATCATAAAACCAAAAACCAATATAAAGGAATGATAACATTTCCACATTTCAATCGCAATATATCATTTAAATATATTGACATAATAGAATCCTTTATCAAAACCATTTTCAATACCAAAATACATAAAAGAGTATATGTTATTTATTTTATTTTAAAAACATTACGTCTTGTTGAGGAAGCCAAAGACCAAATAATACTCGCGATAGCGGAAAAGGTCATTGTCACCGCGTACGTTAAAAATACATTCCTTTTTGTCGTTTAGTAAAACGCTTCGTAGAAAAAGATATCTTTTGTATAAAAGTAAAATTCAAAGGGGTGTATACACCGTATAAAATAATTTTGTGTATAAAATGAAATATGCCTCAATGAAAGGAGATTGAGACGAAGTCCCTTACCTCGGGTCCGACTTGACTCGATCGTTCTTTAACGTCCTGAATAATAAACTTGAGTTAATTTCTATTTTATTAAGAACCTTTTTAAAGTTAATTATTCTTTTTATATCACTTATTTCCATTTTATAAACATTATGTAACCATTTATGTTAATAATGTTTGTTTTGTTGATATTTGGTTCTTATGTCGAAAGTGGACTTCTTACAATTACATGTTGTTCGTGTGGTCAAAGGTTCTTTATATCCAGAATGACATTCCTGATTTGGATATCATATATATCATATATATCCAGCATATACATGTATTTATAATATTACATAATCATTTAGAGGTAAGAAATGAAATGCACCGTTCATGGAGACGGTAAGCCGTACGTACGCATGAATGCTACTTTCATTTCTTTGTCATGTTAATGGAATTAAAACTAAATGAGAGGTATGTATATTTTAATTCCGGAATTATATTCATCATTTATATGTATCATTCATCACATATATCCATTATATACATGTACCTATAATAGTACATTACATTTGGGGATAAGAAATGAAATGCATCATTCATGGAGACGGTAAGCCGTACGTACGCATGAACGCTACTTTCATTTCTATCTCATTATTTAATGGAAAGAAATAATAATGATATAGAGGTATATTATAATTCCAATATTAAATCATATATAATATCTTTAAATCCATCCTTTATACATCCCACATGTGGCATTAACGAATCAAATCACTTTGAGGGGGCGGTAGTCCGCACTTCCTTAAATGAAGATATCGTGTTTACCCATAATGGAAACCATAAAGGTATGCCCAAAATGAAAAATACAGAAGCTTAAGGAAAACATAAACATATTATATATCATATATAAATATATTGTCATCTTAATGGCCACTTTGAAAGTGTTAAAATAATGTTGAACAATCATCGTTTCGGGAGGCCGAAATTCGCCATCCACGGAAACAGTATGTTATTTAACCATTAGATGTAGGTGTGTGTAAGTGTTGCTAGAATCCTTATTATAAAAACATACTAGTATATTTATGATACTGGATTTGTTACAAAAGAAATGAATAAAAAGAGTTTAGGGGGTTGGAGAAGCAAAATAAAACAAAAGGACTCAAGTGAAGACATTACCTTAAAATCGGGTAACTCCCTTTAGTTTGTGCTCAAACGCTTCCTTGGGAAGAATTATGCCCAATGTGAGTCTTTAAGGAGTAATAGAGGGAAGTGTAGAGACAAAATGGGTAGGGTTTGGTCGAGCCAAAGGCTTTGTAAGTGTGGGTAAAGAGGTAGAGGTGGGGGCCTTTTATAAGAGGAGAGGAGGGGCACTCTTGGAAAGTAAAGATAAGTTAATTTATTTTAAAAAGAGTTTCTGATTAAAAAGGTCCCACATTGATATAATTAGAGGGTAAGGTGATATGGATACGAAATCCACCCATCCAATAGGTTTTGGACATTTGTAGGTCATATATTTTACATTATTTCTCCATTTTATTTAAATCCTTTATTAATGAGGTAATCGTTGCATCATCATGATGTCATAAATAATTTAATTTATATAAAATCTAAAATTTATAAAACAAATATCATGATGTAGTAAATCTTTTCAGATTTCTAATGAATAATTATAGTCAAAATTCAGACTTGTATAACCCCACTTAAAATTGTTTTAGTAAAACATCTCATGTTTGTGTCATTTTTACTTTAAAATTAAATAAAAATTTATTTATGTCATTTCCCAACCAAAGTGGTCCATGGGGTCCCCAATTTGACTCATGGATTGTCTTGGTCGGCCATGACACATCCAATGAGGGTAGGACATGTTTCAAGCTCATCTCATATTATTAAAACATTATTTTTGCCTTAAACTACACTAATTACCTCTAATCGCGATTAAGAACTTAAAAGTTACTATTCACCAAAAAAATTATTTTAATCTCATTGAACCACATTTTACTTCTTAATGAAAACCATGTATGTCGGATTTTTAAAATTCAAAACACAGAAGTGGTAAAATTTCATTTAAATGAAAAATCAGTTTTTGTAAGTATAACTTAGTGGTTTCACAATTCATCAAAAATTGAAGTTTTTCAGAAAAATACTAAAACTTCACCCTAAGAAATATTTGATATTATGAATTAAAAAAATTAAGTCTATTTTAAAAAATTCAAAACATATAAGTCACATTAATTAATTTCATAATTAATTCCCGTTGTCATGACAAATAGCGTGTTTTTATGAAATAATAAGTATCAAAAGATTGACACTAGTTTTAGTCCGATTTCAAAGTGAAATTAATTCCAACAACCACTATTGGATTTAATGGTAAAAATATTTTATAATTTCACTTTAAAACCAATTCAAAAGATAATCTAATCATCTTAATAAATTATATTAAAAAGAGGTTTTGAATTAAAATAAAACATTTTACACTATTCATTAAAAAAATGAACTTTATTGGAAAAATACCAAAAATTTCCCCAAAGTAAATTTTGATGTCCCAATTATAAAGAAGAGTTTTATTTGGTCCAATAGAATGTATAAGAGTGAACAAAACCATATTTAATGACGTTTCGCCATCAAAAGGTGATAAGTGAACCTTTAGTGAAAACTGGGGCATATACGCCTAAAATTGAATTCTTTCTGTATTTTAAGCCTTTATATTTTATTGGATAAATGTAAAAACATTTAAAAAACATATATAATCATATTTTAGTTATTTATATCCATTCCCACCAATACAACGACTACATGTTAACTACCATTTAAAATAATATTATTATATTACTAGTGTGCAACTTAAGATTTCAATGAAACTCTTTGTTGCGTATCGGGTACGCTATCGAACATAGAAACCCCTTTAAAGTAAAATTAATATTTAATTCGTAAATATTAACAAATATGAGAAATCTTTATTCTTCATTTACCTGGGATGTTACATTACGTATGAAATAAAAGAAGTATTATTGATCATTTATTTTGTGAGATAAAACAATTCCTCTAAAGGGAAATTTTCTAATGAACATTCTCATAATACAAATATATAGTCACAAGATCTATCAAGACAGAAAAACAATCCTCTATATATTATGAATTTAAAGGAAATAAAGTTTAGAAGATGGATTTTGAATACTCTAAATATGTATAAGGGGAAGAATGTAAGAGTTAAATTTTCATACTATAATAATTATCGAATGAAACATCATGGAACATTTCTATTAGGGATGGGATTTCGTTACAAGTGTGGATAAAAGGCCAACAAGCCCATTATTTCAAGGAAAAGAAAGAATCTACCAATGTTAAATTTTTTAATTTTAATGATATGTGACATTATAATAATTATTTACATTTGTGTCAAGGACACCTCACCCAGAAAAGGCCTAGGTAACAATGAAAAGGTTATGTAGTCACAGCAGCTAGTGTTATTGATCCAAATGATGCGGTGGAAGGTACTTTAATCTTATCCTCAAATTTAGCTAAATCCTTATTTTATTATGGGAAATTTCATTCATTTAAATCTTCCATATTTTAGTTAAAAATTATATATTTACAACAAACCATAACAAATGAGTTATCAGTATAGAATCATAGTGGATACCATGTTGTAAGAATGATGTGTCAAGAAGCTCCAATTATAACACATAAACATGCTCTAGTTACTGATATTATTATCATTACATTGGTTGATTTTGAAATAATCCATGGTATGGATTGTATTTAAAAGTATAATGAAACATTTATCATAAAGATGTGGGATTTATTATTTTTATTAATAAATAAAATTTCTAATTTTTAGAGGGGATACAATACCATATAATTAATATCTAGATCCACATCCAGTATCTATTGTAAATGGAATTTTTGGGGAATAATAGAAAATATCAGTTATGGATGAGGAAATAAATCATAAAATTGGGGATGTACCTACTGTAGAGGAATACATTGAATTAGTTCCATATGATTTACCCAGACATCATCCAGAGTTGGATGTTGGAATTCCTATTGATTTAATCCTTGATCCAAGACCAATATCAAATACTACTTATAGAATTTCCACCAGGGAATTAGTGAAAATAAATAAAAAACTAGATTACTTGAGTTATAAGGGAATTATACACAAAAGTGTTTCACCTTGGGGAGATCCTATTGTTTTTATTTAGAAGAAATATGGACCTATGAGGCTATGCATTGACTACTGGGAGATCAATGCTCTTACGATAAAGAACAAGTATCTACTTCCTCAAATTGATGATTATTCTATAAAAATCATCAAGATCAATATTTTTCAATCATCGATCTTCGATATGAATATTATCAATTGTGGTAATGAAAGAAGAGACCCCAAAAACATCATTTTGAAACATGTATGGAATGTATTAGTTTATAGTAATTCCATTTGGACTAACTAATACAACCTATGTTTTAATAGATCTAATGAATAGAGTGTTCAAGGAATATCCTGATGATTTTTTTGTGGTATTTATTGATGATATCTTGATATATTTCAAACCCTACGGGGAAAATGAGAATAACATGGGGATTATTCTTGAGACTTTTAAAAGATAATAGTTATATGGGATGAATAGAAAGTGTGAATTATATCTTCAAATAGTGTCTTTTCTTTTCCATATTATCTCAAAGGATGGAGTCATAGTTGATCTAGGAAAGAAATAAAAATTATGGAATATCACATAGAATGAAAATAACTAATTTATATAGTTTCCTTGATTTAGTTAGTTACTATCAGTGTTTCATTCTAGATTTTTTCCAAATAGCTAAACCTTTAATCAAGCTTACTCGTAAAGGGGTTAAGTTTGTATAGAAAAAATAATTTGAATAATTTTTTGAATAATTGAATAGGATAATATTTAATGGTAATATCTTGACTCTACCATATGTAAATGGTATATTGTTAATATATAGTGATGCCTCAAATAAAATACATTGGTGTGTCCTTATATAGAATGATACATTTACTTCTAATGTATTTAGGTAGTTAAAAAATGATGAACAGAACCTTCCAACTCATGATCTTGAGTTAGCAGGTGTAATAATTTTTCTAAAGAAATGGAGAAACTATCTCAAAAGTGAAAGATGTGAAATATATACATATACAAAAACACTAAATATATCTTCTCATAAATATAACTCAACCTGAGGAAAGGGAGATGACTCATGCTACTCATGGATTATGATCTGTCAATATACTATAACCCAGAGAAGGCAAAGACGTTAACTGATTCATTGAGCATGATGGATCATGTAGTTATTAAAAAAATGTGGATTGATAAGGATCCTGTGTACATGGATCTATAAAAATTGGGTATGGGAATTATCACGGAAGGTGAAACATCAATACTTTTTCAATTGGTTGACCAAGAATATTTATTGGAAAGGAATAAAAGTTCTCAGCATGATGATGATAATATTCCTAGTAAAACTAAAGCTATGAATGACAGGAAGTTTTAAGAATTCATGATTGAGGATGGAATTATGAAATTTTGGACGATGTATTGTGTTCCCTCTATACCCAAGATAAAAATGTAGTTATTAAATGATTCTCATAGTTTGAATTTCTCTATACACCATGATAGTACTAATATGTGTTGAGATTTAAAGGAATATTTTTTGGGTGATAATATGATGTTATAAATTTCTGATTATTTATTCAGATGTTTAGTATGTCAAAAGGTGAAGGATGAATGAAAACTCTGTTTATATGTCATACAACTTCATTATAGTCCAATATGGAAATGGATTGAAATTACTATTGATTCATCACATGATTACTGATGACACCAAGAAACATTGGCCTATCTAAAATGCTATTTTTACTTTAGTTTTTCATAATAATCAGTATTATTACTTTTCTTGAACCAATATAATATGAAAATGAATAAAATAATCAAGAAACACCCTCTCGTCTTCTATAAATACCACCCCTCACCACCCCTATACTCACACCTCCAAAACCATGAATATTTAACAATTTATACAAAATAACTCTCCCATACCTCTCAAACACAATATTTTTTAAATTTTCACACACAAAATACCATTTCAATGTTCCTTAAGGAAGTTCTCAGAGAAGGGAATTCAAGAGGTAAACTCCCCTTTCATTCATTTAATTTTGTTAAAATTTATTTTCTTTTCCTATAATTTACTTAAATACAATGTCCAAAAATGAATTATAACTCTATTATATAATATACATGGTAATTTTATTTTGATAATAGAATATCCACAATAAATTATTTTCTCTTCCCTTTTTTGTTTTAATGTTCAAAACATCATCTGTGAGGTGTCGATTCACCAACTTTGTGGACGATGATCCTTTCATTTTCAAATACATCCTTCAAGGATGGTCATGAAACCATTTTTATTGTTAAAAAATTATAATATTTATATTAATACTTTTTTTTGTTCAATAACCATTAGATATACATAATATTAAATCTCATGTGTGATGATTGAAAAAAACACCAAAATAATCCAAATGGTTATCATTAACGTTTTATCTAATAAATCATCATAATATTTGAAAATAATAATATATAAGATCATTAATTATTATATATGTTTGTAAATAGTAAATAAATTCAATTATGGTTATCTATTCCCATTTCACATGATCATTCGTACATGTATACATGTGAACCAATCTTGAAAACCAAGGAAATGAACACTACCAAATGACAAAATTGAATCTTAAAACTCATAAAAAAGACCACAAAATACCATAATAAGATTATAATAAACCTAATAAATTATTAATATGTTATTAATTATGTTATTAATGAATCAAATTTTATTATATTTTACATTATGTACAACTGAATAATACTTACATACTTGAGGTGAGGGTTTCATCTCGAACCACCAGTTTCATTTAGGTAGCACTTTCTCACTCTTTACACAAATTTAATTCATAATTATTTTTATATAATTATTCTAAATTATGTTTATATGTACCAAAATCATGCGTCTATGTGATTTCTTCTTTATTTTATGGGTAAATACATGTTTTATAAGTTTCCTTTCATAATTCCTCCCAATAAGCAAGCCTGATTAAAGGGAACTTCACAAATTATTACCCATTTTCAATTACACGCCATAATATATTTTAATCCACAAATACTTTTATAAAATATATATTTTTATTATAAATAAAAATCTTAGACCTTGTCTAGCTTTAGGTTAACAATTATTCAATGTACCCTCTAAAGACACTTTGGCATTTTCTCTTAAATCATACTAAAGTTTCCAATTTTTCATGTTTATTAAAAACTCTTTTTACATAATTTCACTTTAGATTAAAATATTTTATTCTTAGAACATAAATTCATTTTCCTTCCCTTTTATTTTTTATTACATATATTTTTACAATATTATTTTACGTAAAATATAAGTGATTTTTCAAATATAACTACTCATTGAAAGTAAAAATTGTATTTCTGTCAAGAATTAATTGATGATTTTATTAGATTATTTTTATATATGTTAAAACCCTATGATAAATACTATTATTAGTTTTGGTTGTTATTTAATCATATCATGTATTCAATTTTTTATAATTGTTTTAGGATTAGTTTGATTGTGGATGTGGAATTATGATACCATTCCCCATGTTGATGAGAATTGTTTATGATTATGTTAATTATTTGAGGAAATTTATTAACATTTGATATGATAGTTACTATAGAATCCCGTCTTTTTATAACATAACTTTCATTCCATTACACTGAACTGAGGATCTTTAAGGTTTAGTGTCTGGGAAACAAGGAACATAAAACATGAAACAAAAAAAACATTCTTCTTAAACACTTGAAGGGATTCTCCTCATGTTCACCCTAGGCTCATTACTGCATCTCATAACCTGGGGACATACATCAAAAGGAAGGGTGAGAAGAAGGCCCAGCAAGGGAAACAAGTGAAACATTTTACATATGAACTTGAGATACATCAATAAAGTCATGAAAAAAACTTTAAGGCATGAAAATGAAATCATGAGGCATATCATAATAAAAATAAAACTTTTTCATAACTTGAAGATGTGGATACATCATTTAACATAGACAATCATGAACATATCACCAAGGTCCATCCCCAAGGTGTCATTTGAAAATTACCATGGTTATTCACCAAGGTATCGTGAAAATTGTAATCTCTAGTGGTTACATCATTACCCAATGCATTGGAGCGCTATCAGGGCGCACCCTTAAATTTTCCTTTATTATCATGTGATCCACATATATCATCATCAAAAATTTCATAAATAACCCATATAGTATAAAATAAATGGGTTTCATTTCATAATCACAATGTTTTAAAAACTGCTTTAAAGACATGATCTTTACGTCACTTTATAACCCACAGAAAAGGAAGGTGGGTCTCATGTATGTAAATCCCAGAATTTAAAATAGAAAATTTTGGTATATATGTGAATACCCCTTTAGAAGAAAGAGCTTTGAGTATTCACTTAATAATATAAAATAACTTTAGAAAAAGAGAGAGACATTTTGAGACGAAAATTCTGCGGCATAACGGCTATGCTTCGGGGTTTTAGAAAACATTGAAAAGAGAGGGGACATGGGTCACCCACTAATAAATGATCCATAAAACAGTAAGGGGACAGAATAAGAAGGATATATGGACATGGTAATCAAATTTGAAGGACATACCATTTGAAATGAAAAACATGGAAGGAAGACAAAAATTAGATTTCTCTTATGAAAATTCGGCAGCCTAACGGCGTCACTTAAACTTCAATAAAAAAGAATTTACAAGATCAAATAGGGTCTCTCATAATATGATCATAAGAGATCAGTATGATAGATATAGAGATCATACCCCAGCATAATAAAAAGGAACTTGAAGGACTTGACATGAAAATCAAACTTGAAAAATGAAAAGGGTGAAAGAATCCCTTAAAAATTCGGCAGCCTAACGGCGTCACTTAAACATTCATAAAACGAAATTATGAGAGTAAGAGGGGATCTCTCATAATATAACATGAAAAGGGAAGTAATAGAAATATAAAAGAACATCCTATCACATAAGAACATGGAGCATAAAAGGAATGACATAAAAAGGATTTCATGAAAAGAAAGAGAGAGGTCGGATCCCTTACCTTAAAACATAACTCTTAAAACTCAAAGTTTGGGACCTTGAGGGCTTGGTGGAGCCATGGGAGAACTCCTTGGGAGGTAATGAGACCAGAACTTCATTGGGGGAGAGTGGGGAGTCGAATGTATGAGAGGATGGCTTCGTATTTATAGGGAAAGTGAGGGGACAAGGCATTAATGGCAAAGGGACACCTCATTAGTGGTTTTGGAAAAACCAATGGCTTGCCCGTGGTATTGGCCACGTGGGACACCTCATACCTTATCTCACTATTCATAATTCGAACATATTGATTACAAACTTAATACATCATTTAATGATGTTATTAAACACCCGAAACTTAAAAACTGTATTTTCACTATTCATCGAAAATTCAACTTTCTCAGAATAATCCCAAAATTTCACCTTAACCAAATATCAACGCTCTGATTACAAATATGAACTACATTTTATAAAAATAATTTTCTAAATATTTTTAATTTAATTTTTAAATAAAAACACTATTCACCGAAATTTCATTTTTTTTAGAAAAAACCCCAAAAATTACCATAGCATAATATCGGTGCTCTGAATTCAAAAATGAAATCTTTTTTATAAAAATAATTATCTAAATATTTTTAATTAAATTTTTAATTAAAAAACACTATTCACCCGAAAAAAACTAATACTTGAATAATAATTTATGAAACCGTTATTTTACCATTTTATTGAATCACATTACTTAATCAAGGTGACTAGATTATATTAATACTTTCTTTAAGTGAGATTACTAATCCATTTGGACACATTACTAATCCTAATCATAAAATCACTATTCATAATTTACTATTCATCAAAAATTAATTTGATCTTATTAGACTCTAAATTTCGTACTGAACATAATTGTAGAAGACCATTTTTCAAAAATCATTACACATTTTTAATTATTCAAGGTTTACACAACCATTTTAAAAAATTCCTCTTTCTAAAATTCATCAAAAATATGCATACTATATTTATCCGTTCATTGAAAATTCATAAACTTCACCATACGAAGAAATCCCAATTTTTATTTAAAACAAAGGATTACACAAGGTAGTTACGGTCTCCTTACATAGCCCCTTATCACACCAGCATAGGACCTAATGTAAGGTGTGCTAAGGTGAGAGAATCTGAGGGAGGCTCGGCCAACATCGCACGAGTAGTAATTTCTATCAGTTTTAACTTCTCATGAAGGCGATCCCATTTTTGCTTCACACGATGAAGTTCAGCTTGGGTTTGGTCCAGAGCAAAGCCCAATGGTGCTACCTCCTTCCCAAGTTTTGTTAGATGGGCTTCGATCGGTCCAAGACTACTGGGTGAGGCCATCAAATCTTCTTTCTATATTAATTAACCAAGATTATTTGTATTTAGAGACAATAATCAAAACGTTTAGTTTCCAGCGGTCATATTGACCAATGGTCATATAACAGTCAAAAACCAACGGTATCATTTTAATTATACTCATGTTATCAAATGAAACATTTTTGTTGAGTATAAAAATAAAATAAAATAACACACAAAATTAGGAAACAATATTTATTCAAAATTTAGGGTCGTTACAATCTTCCCCCCTTAAGAAATTGCATCCTCGCAATTTTTTAAAATTAGGTTTTGAAATTTCATTGAAAGTCCCACATCGGAAAAGGATTCAGTAAAACTATTACTTTAAAAGAAAGAAAGGGAAGTACGAATGTCACCCGAGTTAGCCCACACTAGGATTCCATATAGGAAAACATGGACATGGAAGAAAAACAAAGGGTCAAGTTCTGAGGGAGAGTGATAGAGAACATGATTAGGAGAAAGTTAACCATAAGAAAATCCCAAACTTATGATGTGTGTAAACGATCTTTGATTACCTAGTAGGAAACATAAACCAACAACGTTTTTGTTTTACGTTCCTTTTCATAATTTTGAGGAATTCATTTACAACATAGAACAAAAACATAAGGAAATATACCTACCTTCATGTAGAGTTTCATCCTTTAATAAGTTTCTACCAAAACTAATCTTTTCTCCAAATGATGAGCATTCAAAACTACTTGGTCTCATCAAAACACAAGAATCATCTTCTAGAGAATCACATAATCCACAAAACATTAACTATCTATTTCTTCTATCTTTAAACATTATCCCAAAAACAGAAAGGGTAAGGTAAAACAACTCTTCAAAAAGAAAGAATCCCATAGGAAGGGAAACTATTTTTAAATCATCAAAGTTCCATGGTACTACCCAAAGTTCATCATAGACCATCCCTTAAATAACTGTCCTTAAAATTCCTCAAAATAAACCAAACTACGATTGAAACCCAAATACAAGATGGATTTGATAACATAGTCTTCCAAAATAAACTTCATTGTTCATCTCCAAACAACATCAACCACAACTAATATATTATATCAAAAGTAGCTAACCTAAACATATTTTACCCAAGATAGGTTAATCATTTCCATAAGTAACCTAAATTACTATAAGTCCTCCTTAAATTCATTGATTCTTCAAAATATAAGTCAACCTTACTCCTCAATGAAAATACCGTAGTAATCTATTTACCTTGATCATATAGGGTCCTCAAAATAGTGAACGTCTTCCAAAATAATAATCATCATTTAATCCCCTAATCATCTTTGTCGTATTAATATGGAAATCGTAGCATTTCCTATCACATTGTTTGTTGGGACATGTTCTTCCATTTCCCGCCATTAATTAAGAAAAGAATCTATAATTAGGGGGTTAAATACTTATCCAATAATCATGAAAAGAAACTTAAAGCATATAAGGATAACTTGTAGAAGAAAATTATACCCTAACTTGTGATCCCCTAGGTTCCCATCTAGGTTATCCATCATCATATATTCTTATGTGAACCTTTATTTAATTTTATCTTTGTTCCTTTAATAATGGTTCATACTAAGCTTATGAATTTACCAAAGCATATCCCCCGGGAGTGTCGTAACCAAGAGTGCAGCAAGGCCCGTTGTCGTGTACCAGTTCCCGTTCGAGTCTAGCTCAAAGCGGTGTTTTCGGGTTTTACCCCTATGTACATCTGTGCCAGAGCCACCTCTACCTGCTCGTATCCAGACAGGGATGTATTTGCTTGGTAACCCCTTACTCAATACTCACCAAAATACCAGGAAGATTTCCTATATTTAAACTTTTCTATAGGGTTCTTCCTAGAGTTTTCATATCCTAATTTCCACAAATAACTAAACCATCCTTTGATACCAACTATAGCATACCGTCTTTTTATAACATAACTTTCATTCCATTACACGGAACTGAGGATCTTTAAGGTTTAGTGTCTGGGAAACAAGGAACATAAAACATGAAACAAAAAAAAACATTCATCTTAAACACTTGAAAGGCTTCTCCTAATGTTCACCCTGGGATCATTACTGCATCTCATAACCTGGGGACATACATCAAAAGGAAGGGTGAGCAGAAGGCCCAGCAAGGGAAACAAGAGAAACATTTTACATATGAACTTGAGATACATCAATAAAGTCATGAAAAGAACTTTAAGGCATGAAAATGAAATCATGAGGCATATCATAATAAAAATAAAACTTTTTCATAACTTGAAGATTTGGCTACATCATTTAACATATACAATCATGAACATATCACCAAGGTCCATCCCCAAGGTGTCATTTGAAAATTACCAAGGTTATTCACCAAGGTATCGTGAAAATTGTAATCTCTAGTGGTTACATCATTACCCAATGCATTGGAGCGCTATCAGGGCGCACCCTTAAATTTGCCTTTATTATCATGTGAGCAACATATATCATCATCAAAAATTTCATAAATAACCCATATAGCATAAAATAAATGGGTTTCATTTCATAATCACAATGTTTTAAAAACTGCTTTAAAGACACGATCTTTACGTCACTTTAAAACCCACAGAAAAGGAAGGTGGGTCTCATGTATGTAAATCCCAGAATTTAAAATAGAAAATTTTGGTATATATGTGAATAACCCTTTAGAAGAAAGAGCTTTGAGTATTCACTTAATAATATAAAATAACTTTAGAAAAAGAGAGAGACATTTTGAGACGAAAATTCTGCAGCATAACGGCTATGTTTCGAGGTTTTAGAAAACATTGAAAAGAAAGGGGACATGGGTCACCCACTCATAAATGATCCATAAAACAGTAAGGGGACAGAATAAGAAGGATATATGGACATGGTAATGAAATTTTAAGGACATACCATTTGAAATGAAAAACATGGAAGGAAGACAAAAATTAGATTTCTCTTATGAAAATTCGGCAGCCTAACGGCGTCACCTAAACTTCAATAAAAAAGAATTTACAAGATCAAATAGGGTCTCTCATCATATGATCATAAGAGATCAGTATGATAGATATAGAGATAATACCCCAACATAATAAAAAGGAACTTTAAGGACTTGACATGAAAATCGAACTTGAAAAATGAAAAGGGTGAAAGAATCCCTTAAAAATTCGGCAGCCTAACGGCGTCACTTAAACATTCATAAAACGAAATGATGAGAGTAAGAGGGGATCTCTCATCATATAACATGAAAAGGGAAGTAAGATAAATATAAAAGAACATCCTCTCACATAAGAACATGGAGAATAAAAGGAATGACATAAAAAGGATTTCATGAAAAGAAAGAGAGAGGTCGGATACCATACCTTAAAACATAACTCTTAAAACTCAATGTTTGGGACCTTGAGGGCTTGGGGGAACCATGGGAGGACTCCTTGGGAGGTAATGAGACCAGAAATTCATTGGGGGAGAGTGGGGAGTCGAATGGATGAGAGGATGGCTTCGTATTTATAGGGAAAGTGAGGGGACAAGGCATTAATGGCAAAGGGACCCCTCATTAGTGGTTTTGGCAAAACCATGGGCTTGCCCATGGTATTGGCCACTTGGGACACCTCATAACTTATCTCACTATTCATAATTCGAACATATTGATTACAAACTTAATACATCATTTAATGATGTCATTAAACACCCGTAACTTAAAAACTGTATTTTCACTATTCATCGAAAATTCAACTTTCTCAGAATAATCCCAAAATTTCACCTTAAACAAATATCCACGCTCTAATTACAAATATGAACTCCATTTTATAAAAATAGTTTTCTAAATATTTTTAATTTAATTTTTAAATAAAAACACTATTCACCGAAAATTCATTTTTTTCAGAAAAAACCCCAAAAATTACCATAGCATAATATCGGTGCTCTGAGTTCAAAAATGAAATCTGTTTTATAAAAATAATTATCTAAATATTTTTAATTAAATTTTTAATTAAAAAACACTATTCACCCGAAAAAAACTAATACTTGAATAATAATTTATGAAACCTTTATTTAACCATTTTATTGAATCACGTTACTTAATCAAGGTGCCTAGATTATATTAATACTTTCTTCAAGTGAGATTACTTATCCATTTGGACACATTACTAATCCTAATCATAAAATCACTATTCATAATTTACTATTCATCAAAAATTAAGTTGATCTTATTAGACTCTAAATTTCGTACTGAACATAATTGTAGAAGACCATTTTTCGAAAATCATTACACATTTTTAATTATTCAAGGTTTACACAACCATTTTAAAAAAATCCTTTTTCTAAAATTCATCAAAAATATGCATACTATATTTATCCGTTCATTTGAAAATTCATAAACTTCATCATAAGAAGAGATCCCAATTTTTATTTAAAACAAAGGATTACACAAGGCAGTTATGGTCTCTTTACATAGCCCCTTATCACACCAGCATAGGACCTAAGTGTAAGGTGTGCTAAGGTGAGAGAATCTGAGGGAGGCTCGGCAAACATCGCACGAGTAGTAATTTCTATTAGTTTTAACTTTTCGCGAAGGTGATCCCATTCTAGCTTCACACGATGAAGTTCAGCTTGGGTTTGGTCCAGATCAAAGCTCAGTGGTGCTACCTCCTTCCCAAGTTTTGTTAGATGGGCTTCGATCGGTCCAAGACTACTGGGTGAGGCCATCGAATCTTCTTTCTATATTAATTAACCAAGATTACTTGTATTTAGAGACAATAATCAAAACGTTTTGTTTCCAGCGGTCATATAGACCAATTGTCATATAACAGTCAAAAACCAACGGTATCATTTTAATTATACTCATGTTATCAAATGAAACATTTTTGTTGAGTATAAAAATAAAATAAAATAACACATAAAATTAGGAAACAAGATTTATTCAAAATTTCGGGTCATTGTAGTTACAATGTTAACTTATATTTTTATAATGTTTCACCACATCCATATGAGGAATTCATTGGACTTAGTATGTGATTGGTGGGGCTCACTATTTCCCCTTGATGCATCGGTTTGTCTCATAAAAACTAGATTAGGGTTTTAACCCATTTTTGTATGGTTCTTTAGCTGAATCATTTGTTGTATGTTTATGATTCCTAGAATTATTCATTCACTCATTATGATACAAGTAATAGATAGTCCATGTGATTATTCGAATACCCATGGTTAAGTTTCTTTCTCATTTTATTATTTATGGAATTATTTATTCTTCTTTTATTACTTTCATAATATTCCTAAGATTATGTTTTTATTCCATTTTTTAGTTAATAACCATTAATTATTGTTTTTGTTTATTTATGATATATTTTTATCTATTTTATTCCTTATATTTCATATGATGTCACCTATTTCTTATGTTATATTTTTCCCGAAAATGCGAAGATATATATCATGATTGACTTACAGGGATAATCTTGGAGTTTAGGGATGTTTCCAATAAAGTTGTTGTATTTTTTTTTCCTTTCAAATATGTAATGAAACTTTTATTTTTTTATTTTGTTTTCCAAATATAATAAACTCTTTAGTCTTTTGGGGTATGAATAATTTTTTTATTATATATATGCAATAAATTATGTCACAAGCTTCAGGCTATGAGGAATCAGGGTATTTTTAATGGGTCTCAATCAGTAGATATAGTTTGAGAAAAGATCAACCCTATTTTTGAATGAAATAATAATTTAAATGAATCAAGGCTAAAAATTTGAGGTATAAAGTTTGATACATAAGAATGAGAGATGAAGAAATAATTTATGAGTACTTAACAAGATATAATGATGTTTTTTGAAAAAATAGATGTTTCCAAGATGTCTTGGAAAATTCTAGAATTTTTAATAAGACCATGAGAAACATTCCAGAAAGGTCTAATTATAAAATTTATACCTCATAAGTTAAATAAGATTTATCATTTGATTAATTTCAAAACATTCTTGTTACCTTTTACATGAGAAAAACTATAGCATTCAAAAATAAGATTCAATAAGAAATGGATTATGAATCTATGATAAAGTTTTAAATTCAAGAAGTGAACCATTTTGATCCTTGTGATACTGATGATATGTAGGATGATGAGTTGAATGATAATATAACATATCTCAACTAAAAAAATTTCAAAGATGAAATGGAATGTGTGGAGGAATACATTCTATCAAAAAAATTTAAGTGAATATAAATTTGGTTTATTCTAGGAAGTTCCCCAAAAAGATATTTGGTGAATTTTAATATCATGCTAAAGAAAAAACATGGTGGAATAATTTTGATAAAACATCCATGAAAACAACTACAATGGTGGAAATAGAATTTTTGGAAATAGAAGAATCATTCTATGTAAAAATAATAAATCTATCTTAGATGTGATTGATTGATAAGAAGATAAAAGATTATAATGAGTCATAAACTTCTTTGAAAATATTAAAATGTGATGATTCGTCAAAAAGATAAGAAAAAATGATAAATAATATTCAAAAAATATAAACTCAAATAAACACATGATACGTGCCTTGAAGAAAACAAAACTCTCAATAAGGAAATCAAAATGTTGAAAAAAGATAGTAGAAATGTGATTAATAGAAGTAAATATATTTTTAAGGAGTAAAAAACATCCAAGAGATACTAGGCAACAAAATAGGAATTTTTCAATAGGTAAAGATGGTTGGAGACCACAGGATGAATTTGGAAGCTGAGGAATATGAAGTTACAAAACTCAATCAATAATCCAAGAGCTAAAAGCTCCTTTAGATGGTTGAATAGAAATTTTTCAATACTTCAAAAGTAAAATATGATACTTATAAATTTTCTAATAAATATTATATAATGAATTAGGAGAAATATTCATGCACTGTATTTAATATTTATTCTTAATTTTTCTAACCAATCAATCTTTAATAATGTTTTTTGAAAATATTGGGTTGAAAAAGGTTTGTAAAAATTCACTCATATTCCCAAAAGATGGAAATTCCATCCATAAGAAAGATGAAGCATTCCCATAGAATGATAGGATAAAAACAATTTATGATTCTTAACAAAATATCAATAAAGAATAATCATAATTCTATATAAAACTATTATTTGATACTTCTTTCTCATGTGGTGGAATCTATGGCATTGGGAATATAACTATCAGCATATTTTTTTGCTTCCCAAAACAAGGTTTGAATAAAGTGGTTGGAGTTGTTGAAACAGAATGAGTAACATTCCTAAAAAATATAATGTTGGAAAAGTGAAACTGTTAGATGTTAGAATTTTTCAAAAGATTAAAATTATATTTTGAAGAATTATATGGAATATGTGACCATGATATTCATAATGATGAAGCATTTGGGACAACTCTTCCATATTAAAGTTTTTATTCTAAAATAAAAAAGGATGTTGGAAAGAATAATTTCTACAAAACAGAATTTTTTATTGAGCAATTATTAAAAGCTGTAATATGAAGAAACCATGTATTCATGATATTTTTTACTTTTCACTCATGATTTAATATTTAAAAATATTGAAATATGATGAAAATAATTATTGAGGAGAAGTTACCTCCAAGAATGACATTTACATAAAAATTAAAGGAATTGTAATGGATGAAATTGAATAACACAATTTTAGATCTATAGAATTTATATTTGTTGATGGGATAAAACTTAACATAAATAATGTAAGTAAACATTGTAATAATGGGGAATAAGGGATAATCAAAAAGGATTCTTGTGTCATAAAAAGTTTGAAATATTGAGAAATTGTAACAAAATGATAAATAACCTGCAAAAATCATTCCTAGATTTGAGAATACTCTTACTCCTGTTATCTAAGTGAGTAATATTAAAAAAAATCATGGAATCATTAACTTGAAAATTTTAGGTAGAAATAATTATCAATGTTTTTATGTTTATGTTTTATAGCATTTTCAACCTAACAAAAGAAGATTAGATGATGTTTTCAAAACATGTAAGTGATATAAAATAACTAGTAAAAAGTCATATGAAATTATATATTCAGTATACCAGACCACTTTAATGTATTCATTCAGATATTTTAAGATTGATGAAACATAAATCTATGAAATTATATTTTTACTTTATCAATTTTATTGATCATTTAAGATATATGAACAACATTATATTTATAGAACACAAGTCAATGATGGTAGAAATTTTCTAATTTTTTAGAATAAGTGTTGCGAGTGAAATGGGGTTCTATATAAATAAGTTGAGAACATTAAATGATACAAAATTCACATGAAATTGTTTTGAATATTATCTCAAAAATAATCTAACTAAACATTATTATATAAATCCAAACACCACAAAAAAATAGTTTTATGGAAAGTAAAAACATAGCAATATTGTTCAAATAGGAAAAATAATGTTAGCATGATACAAACAGTCAATGTTCTACTATATAGAAGCTATTAGTACTATAGTACATATTAAAAAAATTATTTTTTGAATCAAATAACACTTTCTATAAACTTTGGTATAACAATAAATCATCATTGAAATACTTCAGGTTTTTTGGAAGTCTACGTTTACCAAAAATAAAAAATCTGAATCTTGGTATAGTTGATGAAAAAGTTGGTGAACAGACATTTATATGATATTCAGTCAATTAATGAAGTTAAAAATGTTGAAACAAGCATTTAAAATGGATCATGTATTCCTATGATTTAATTTCATTGAAAATTAATGTTCCATAACAAAGTATGTTGAATCTTTTTAAGAAGACAAATTGATGATTTCCTATGAAAGTGAATGTTAGAAAAAATAGATATAACAATAATCATAAAAATCATCCATTAATGAAAGTGATGTTGTAAGAGAAACATTATTATTTATAATATTGAGAATAAATTTTGAAAGTGAAAATGTTTATTGATATAAAAAAGCTCTGATTTTTACTAGAAGAAAGTTGATCTTTAAAAATAATACAACACTCATTTATTATATTGAACTACAATAAGTTTTTGATGTCGTAAAACAAAATTAATTGGTCTATTAAAAAAATGAATTGTTGGATTAAATTGAGAAAAATAAACTTTTTTATCTTTTTCCACAATTAATAGGTATAAATTTTTTTGGAACAAAATGGGTGTAATGAAACAAGCCGAATGAACATGGTGAAGTTTCAATAAATAATGAATGAATTGTTTGTAAAGAAAACTCATAAGATTTTGGATTATATTTTGAATAAACCAAATAACCCATTTAATTATTATAAACCACTCAAATTATTCTAGATGTGGCTTCACCTCAAAGTTAGGAATTTTATAAAATGTATATAAATTCATAATTCCACAATAGTGAGATTCAAGACGAATTTATAATTCAGAAACATTGTAAGTCTCTACTTGATGAAGATGTAATCAAGTATTTTGAATTTAATAATTCCTTGTATGGGATGAAACAATCACCATGATATTGGTATTCTATATTTGATAATTTCTGGAAAAATTAGAATGTTTTTAAAGAGAATGTAGACAAAAAATTATATCTAAAATAAGTAAAATCAATAATTTTAATTTTAATTAATTCATTGGATGATATAATTTTTATTAGGGATAGATAAAATATTATTAATTAGTTTTTTGATGAAATGAAGAATAATTTTTTGATTTAAATGATAGCATAATTATCTTTCATCTTTGGATTATATGTTCTAAGAAAGTATGAAAACATTTTCCTATATAATCTAATATACGCCATGGAATTGCTACAAAATTAAAATATTGTATAATATAATTTGTTTTAATCCCATTTAAGTTTAGATGAAGATGAGTGAACATAAAGCTATAAAAAGTGTGAATCATAACGAACTTCAAATATTTATGGGGTGTATTATTTATCAATGAACATAGAGACCATATTTTGTTTATACTGTAACATTATATGGAAGATATCATAGTTATAAGAAACAATATCAGATGTTGGTAGAAAATATAATTTGAATTTATTTCAATGGAACAAATTCATTTTGGTTAATATAAAGAAGAATTTGTTATATGAAAAATTCATGGTCATACTAATATTGATTGTGGTAGAGATTCAAAAAAGGTAAAATGAATATTATAAGTGAGATTTTTCATTGGGAAATTTTTTTTGCGCTGTCATGGTAAGAAACCATGTTTAGTACCGTTGAGCACATCTAAATCAGAATATTTTACAGTAACAGAAGTTCATATAAAATTTTTTTGGATGAAATTTTAGTTGAATATTTGAATGTTTATGTTTCCACACCATTGAAGATAATTTGTGACTATCAAAGCACAATTGTTCATTATAAAAATCATTTATGGAAATCAAGATCAAGTCCCATTGATATTAATTTTCACTTCATAAAATATAATTTTTATGGTGGGGATGTTTTGAGGAATATATTTCTTTAAAATATCAAATTTTTTATGTTTTCATAATAGATATTTAAAAGTTGAAAGTTATAAAATTTGAGTTTGTAACTTTATGTTCAACCTCCACCAATATATTCCTAAAAATATCAATGATGAACCCCCATCATTATTTGGATTATGTTTATAAATTGGGACATTATGTACACCATTTTCTTTAAATGGATACATATGTAGTACATTTCCAAAATAAATGAATTTGAGGATGTGTTCATCATAAAATGGAGGAGATAAAAAAATTTATAGAAAATAAAATACCATGGGGAGTTTATATTAACATGGATGAATATTTTATTATCATTAATTGATATAATTCCTTATATAAAGTTAATTTATACAATAGTGTGGCATCAAGACACTCTCTCTTGATAATGTTTATGTTTTGGTAAAATTTAAATTCTGAGTTGTTACAAAATGAGTTGTGAAAAATTATAATTGTATAAAAATGATGGGATGAATGATCTGTTATTATGGGTAATAAATAAGTCCAAAGTGGGATATTGAAGATACTTTGTGATTTTTTTAAGGACAAAAATTTGTTGACGATTATCTCGTGTTAATGTTTTTTACAATATGTGTGATTTCCTGGGAAAGTTTGTTGAGTTGTTGGAAAAGAAGAATGTTTCAATGTAAGGAAGGTATGAAATTTCGGATGTTTTGGAACATTAAAAAACAAATAATACACCAATAATCTAATCTAGAATTTCTCAATGTAATGAAAAATCTCATGATATAGGCTTTTGAAGAAATGGAGTTGTTGAAGCTCTTAAGACACAATCCAAAACAGATGATGATGAAGTTTTTCTTAAATGTTAATAACTATCAACAAATGATTTCATGATATAATATTTCTAATAATGGAAGATTTTGAAGTTATATTGCCCTAGGTTTCTAGACAAGGATCTACGAAGATAAATTTAGACACATTGGTTCGGACACAAAATTTTGGACAAAGAGATTCAAATGGGGGTTCTGATTTAGTTACCAGTTAAATCTGTAACAGATGATATTATATATAATGTTTATGTATCTAGAAACGTTTATTTAAATTGATAAATGGAAATAGGGTAGGAATTTTTAATTTTTATATGTTCAAAGAATTCAAACCCTAGTACTGATCGAACACACTTTCTAGATTGGTGTTTCAGATAATGTTTTTTATAGAAAGTCCGAGTTTATGAAAATTATTGGGTTTGTGAAAAAAACATGAGAATACAAAGATATTTATTTTCATTCAAGATGATATAGTATAGTTGATTTATAATAATCTCTAATTTGACAAAAATTATTATCATAAAAACATGATTAGACTGATGTAGTAGACTGATCAGACTAGATGATGGCTATCAAATATAATAGAGATGAAGCACAAGATTCCATTCATCAGACATAATTCTGTGAGATTATATTCAATTGATTCATCAGATTGAATTTTCTCAGTTGTAGTGAGATTCTAAAATACTTTTCAATAGATATGGCATGTATTTCAAGATTATAATCATAAAAATAATTTGAATAGATAAAATAATACAAAGGTTAGATTAGCTACTAGAAACTCATTATAGGAAACTGGAGTCATTAAATGATTCAAAAATATAGTTAAACATCATTAGTTATTTTAGATGAATAGATAGAGGTAAAAAATGTATTTCTAAACCAACATATTGCATGATGTTTGAAGATTTTATTTTTGTTATAAGATATATAATGTTTGAATTCATGAAAAGTTAATGAGATTAAAAAAGGAAAAAAAATAGACTAAATCTAGGTTTAGTTATTTAGTGGGTCAATATAACTATAAAGACGAATAGATTTCATGATGGATTTGATGATAGAGAAGCTATAGACATTTAATTTATATACAAATTGTGTTGAAAAAATTGTAATATTCTTATTCGAGTATAGATAATAATTCTGAAGTTCTAAATAATTCAAGAATATTTTAGAAGGCACCATAATTTTTTAAAATAAATAAAATGAATTTCAAATATATGATAAATTTTGAACTATCAATTTATGTGATTGGGAACACATTTAATGTTTCACAACAATATTATTTCATGAATATCTTATAAATAGAGGTATGAATTATGTACTAATTTATCATTGTTCATATATGAATAATTAAAAATTCAAAAAATATTGGGCCATGTGAGGATTGTAGATAGGGTCTTCGATAATAATTTTGGACAGAGAAAATCCTAAAATATCATAAAGAGGATAAATGGACAATGATGAATGGATAGTTTTTTGAGAAGAAATCTAGGAGGTAGTGAGTTGTTTTAATCAGACTAGATAGATATTTCATAAAAGGAAAAAGTTTAGAAAATTTTAATCAAAAAGTGTTTATGGAATAGAATCCCATAATAAAAAGTATCATCAGATAGACAATCTAGATAGTCCTTAGGCAAATTAGTTTTAACGAAAAGATACAAATCTTGTGTGTATTTCTATTTGTAAAACAATTTGTAAACTGGAATAAGTCAGTCTAATATTTCTTACTGGAAGTTATAAGGTATCAAATAGGAGTATACATAAAAGTTTAATTCACTCCTTAATATTGGATATCTATATACCCACAAAAGTGTCTATAGAAAGGGTGTAATTTCTCACGCTATGGTCAAATCCTGAAAATCTTGTGTACCAGGTGTAAATACATGTTTTCACATTAAATTGAGTTTACTAAAAAATAATAAAGAATAATATATGACATGTTTCAAGAGCTATGTTTCTTTAAGTTGAAATTTATACATGTTATATCACTAATTCCACCCCTCCCCCTTATCAATGATCCAAATATCTCTAGTAACTTCAACATTGATGTTAAATATCAATTTTTCATAGATCTTGTGCCATGAAATGAATTTAATTTGGAATATGTCCCTATACTAGTAAAAATATATGGTGTGTTTACCATTCCATTATCTAGGGATGTTTATAAGAATCTGAGGTTTATATTGGGAGTTCAACCTCCCCAATCTTGAGGATAAACAATGGTGTTCAAGTCCCCTCTCTTATAATTTATTTGGATATATTTTTCAAAGGGGTTAGAGAGAAAATATAAATATCTAGATATTATACATTTATAAATTAAATTCCTATTCAGGGGAGAATATATTTATCCCGAATTTTTAAGATGGTATTTTTTTATTTTAGTAATTGTTCATGTGTTTGATTTTTTCTTATGGTTTTTTTTGAGTTTATGTAATTAAATTTTTCAAGAACTAGTTTCATGTGATACTAAGGATGATGATAAAGTATTAATTATGGTATGATTGATCTATTTTCACGTGGAATACCATCATAAAATGGTTCAAGATGTCCATGATTAAACACTGTCCACTAACATGGGCATAGAATTATATAATTATGATCCATTTCTATGAATTCATATTTTTGAAAGGATTATTGTTACATATCTAATAGAAAAACCTAATGGGGTTTATTTTGTATACTAAAAGGTGTTGAGATAATTTTGTGAGGATTTTATTGAATAAAAGATTGCATTAGATGATATTTATTTTTTTTTTTCTTTTCATAAATATATAAATTGTATTTAAACACACACTTTGTATGAGTTAATGATTTTGAAAGATTAATTAGAATGATACACAAGATAGTTTTAATTTATTAAATCTCATGAAATAATATCATGATGAATTATTTTAACAAAAGAACTCTCATGCCATAGTTATTTTTATATCCCTATATAATTTAAATTGAGAAAAATAATTTCACCATATAATAGATACTACACAACAAATGATACTAGGTTTTTTGGGTGGTTCTACCTATTTGAATGACTCTAAAATATAAAGTTTTTTGTATGAATCAAGTAATTACAAGCATATTTTCCTTGTTAATAAAATATTGAAAAACATCATTCCATAAAAGTGTAGCAAAATCCCATTAGTGTTTTGATAATGTTATCCTATCTTGGATGTGGGATTATGCTGCATTGGATAGGAGATAATGAATTTTGGTTTCTATGTAATTTGTAATTATCATGTTCCATAAATATCTACCACATCACAATCATATATCTCACAGA
Source organism: Viscum album (assembly GCA_963277665.1). NCBI lineage: Eukaryota > Viridiplantae > Streptophyta > Magnoliopsida > Santalales > Viscaceae > Viscum > Viscum album. The sequence goes on along the minus strand of OY728130.1, from coordinate 476,171,628 downwards.
TTAGGAAATGATTCCATGCTATAAATGTGTTTGGAAATTTATTTTGACACGAGAGTAATTTGGAAGACCTATACTCTGTAGTACCATCTTCACAAAACAATGTGATTAAGCCTGTAAATAATTATTATTATATACCACAATGTTATGTTGCAAAAGAGGAGTATATTCCATGAGAGTTTGAAAACTAAGCACTTATAGATACTTGGATTACATCAATTTATCTAATATTTATGGTGGTTATTTAATCATAAAATAATTTCTGATTAAATTTTTATAGTGATTAAATAATGGTAGATGATCCAAGGGATGCGATTAACGAAGTGTATTAGAATTTGAATATCAAATTCAAATATGAATATTTAAAAAAAATCTCCAATGTTAAAATATATGTGATGAGTGAGATAAGTTTAGAAAGAGAGATATAGACAATTATTGAGTCGAAAAAAATAATTTCTAGCCATTTTTAAAGAAGAGTAATTTAGTGATTATCTAATGTGGAATAAATGATGAAATATAAATACATGATGTGTTTGTGTGTGTGTTTTATGTTTATAATTTTATGAATAATCTTGTTTTAATAAATGTTTAAGGGATAATTTCTACTTGATTTATGTTTTGTATATATAGTAGAAGTTAATGAACTAAAAACATAGTGACATGGAGGAATTATATTTTTTGGATGACTCTTCAGTTGTCACCAACATTTACCTTCCTAAAATCCAGGTTTCACATGTGTGTGGGACACACAAATTCATTATCAGTAGATAGTTTAAGGGAGAGGTTATGATAAATTTTTGTAGTTTTCCCACATATTTTTCAATGTGTGTATGTGATGAAATATTATACAACTACACTTTATCATGTGGAGTTTCTTTTTTTTTTTTAAATTGAAAAAATAATTTTGATCACTAATTCATCGATAGTAATCACCCGGGGATCCTGTAGGTGGAATACAAAAAATTATATTTATAAAATATCTAAATTATACCCATCCATCTATAGAAAATACAATTTTTTGACCATTCAAATAATATAGAATATATTTCCCAGGTGTTCTACACCTAAGATAACAAATATTCCTCAATCAAAGAAATTATCTTCTAAAGAAACCTTCAGAGAAAAATGTATATTGTTCAAATCAAAGAAGGAAACCAGCTCCTCCACTTAGTATCAATTCTAGATATTGTCTAATAGAAAATAGAAAATTCCAAATAATGGGAAAATATTCCTATAGGTTATCCCGTTAAAATAAATTTTCTCACTTCTTCAAAACCCTCTCCCTATGGGAGTCATATGTTATGTTATGTGAAAAATTATGTTAAACTATTTCACATTCTCCCACCCAAATCACACAACTATATTATAAATTAGAACAAATCCAAAATACCCATAACTTAAAAAATAACACAAAATCAACCCTTTAAAATAAATTGAATTACACATTGAAAATAATATTTTTTTTAAATAGTTCATTTCATTTGAAATTTAAATAAAAAACATTTTTTCAATTAAATTTTCTATTTCCACATTAAATCTATCAATATCAACATATAATTCAATATCATATTATAAGGCCCCAACCTTAAACATTACATGATCATGAACTAAGTTAATAATTCACATTGAGGATCTTTTTAGGTTAATAGATTTAGAGAATTAGGTCAAAACATATACATAGAACATGATTTCCATCAATTTTTCGCTCGATATTTACTTAAGATATTAGAATGAATTCATTTTTTAAATTTAATTTATTTCTCCTTTCGGATGATAATTATTTTCATACATGTCCATATTGTAATTAAAATGTTATAAATAATTTTTTATATATTTTCCATCTATTTTTCAAATTAAATTTTTCAAATTTTTAATTTTATATTAATTTCCTAAAATTGAATCTTCATGTCCTTTTTTTAATGATGTACTTTGGACCCTTTTATATAAAATGGGAAACATACCATTATATTAGTGTGTACAACATGAATATATTTTCCAAATTTCATGAAAATCATTAATTTGAATAATAATATAAACGGTACCATTAATCAGTTAGAATAATATTTTTCCCTTAATATTTTTGAAATTATTAAATTTTAAATAAGAGATTTCAAAATCCAAATGAGATTTTCCCCTAGAAATGATTTAATGCTATATTAATTTAATTTCTCATCAAGGATGACATACTTTTATTTTAATTATTATTCATTAGGGATATGATTATAAAGAACATACTTATTATTTTCCCATTTGGATTAGGATTATGATAATGATATATTGATGAAATTAATTTCTCTTCCCTCTGGTAAAGATATAATGAACTGACTAATGTTTACAAGATCTTGTGGAATGTATATGAATGGATTATAATAATATGATTAGTGGGAATTTTATATAACTCTAATGAATTGGGTAAAGATATTTGTTTTATGAGATCAAATGGTATATGAGATTTTATCCCAAGAATAAAAGAGGGTATGTTGGTGGTTAGCCTAATCATAACAAGGTTATACTAAAGCGTTATATTATAAACGATGTTGATACATATGTTTTATCCAAATCCTATCATTTAATAATTTTCTTAGTGGATATCATTGACATAGTATTCCTTCTAGAAGACATAGATTTGTTAATTTAAGAAAACATTTTATGAAAATAAATTTTCTTAAAATTTAATAAATTAATTATAATTATTTATTTTGGACTTACAAAAATACCAATATATTTACTATTGTCAAATTGTTACTTATAGGATGCCTAAATTTTTTTTAATTATTCATGGGTAAGGTTACTATTATTTTGGAAGATTTACTATTCATAAGGGTTATATTAATATCCATAAGGGTAGGTTACTATTCATATGGGTAGGTCACTATTCACCAAAAATTATGTTTTCCCTATCAGACTCCAAACATCTTACTGATCACAACCGTGTATGTCAGATTTTCAAAATTCCAAACCTAAAAGTGAGATATTATTTTTAATTATCACATAGTAATTAGTATCATAATATTTCATTGTTCATCCAAAAGGGATTATATAATAAGGAATAATTATAAGATGAGAATTTTATTGATAAAACATTGGGTCGTTACATTCTTCCCCTCTTATGAAATTTCACCTCCAAAATTTCACTTTACACAAACAGGTGATGGTACTTCTACTTCATTACCACCTCCGGTTCCCAGGTACCTTCTTCAAACTAATGGTTACTCGACAAAACATTGACTAGATGGGTTGTCTTGTTTTGCGTAGAAACATATCTCTCCGGTCCAAAATCTCTACTAGATGCTCCTCATAGGATAGATCATCTTCCAATTGTACCACCTCTGAGTTCAGCACATGTGTGGGATCTGGAATGTACTTCTTCAATACTGATATGTGAAACACATCATGAAAATGAGGCATATTTGTTAGAAGTACAATCCAATAGGTCATGGCTCCTATGCAGTCAAGGATCTCAAAGGGGCCAATTTACCTAGGGCGTAACTTGTAGAGACCCAAAGCTTGACGTACATGGACATTACATTACTTTTGCGGAATACTTAATACATAACAAAAACCAACACTAAAGGATCGTAATATTTTAGTATCTTCAGAAACTCGAAACATAATCTTTTAATCATGGTGAAAGATCTTCAACATCTCCCATAAAGATCTTCCCCCTTTGTTTTATTACAAAAGACCTTTCTTTATATCCTAGGGAAAAGAAAACATATAAAGGGTGATCTCAAATTCTCAGTAAGGGTAATCATGGAGAAAATAAAACAAACTATATACATTTGAACTTAAAAACATGACAATAATTTTTAAACATTAAAATCTTGAGCAATGACATAAGACTTGGCAGTACATAAAGAACAGATCATAATGGAACATCAATCATGATAAAATAGCATGGGAATAGAACATGTAATTATGGAAAACCATTAAACACTTGATATGATTTCCATATTAGCCAAGGCATTGCTGCCAAGACCATCTTAGTGGACAAAGACCCTTACTGAATCGAGTTCCCTCCATGTTCCAGTCATGTTTCACTGAACCGGATTAACTTGTCGTTCCAACCATGTCTATCCCATGAGATATAAATCTTTACCCAATGCATTGGAGGGAGATATAGGACCCACCCATCTCATAATGAAATAATTCTTATGTGTGCCACGACATAAACATAAATCACTCATCATAACCCAATGAATAAAATGGGTTTCATAAACATAATCTCATCATAACATAATCCATATAAAACAAATGGATATCCTTTTATCATAAGAAAATTGAAACCATTTAAATCATAGAGACATTATACTTGAAACATAATCATACTAAAAAATTTCATCTTAGATGGAAAATAGTTTTGACAAAACACTTGAAATGAATTCTTGAGGAAAATATCCTTTCTTCTTCAAAATCATTTTCTATTTACAAAATGCATTGCAATTTTAAAACAAAAGGATTTTTCTGAAAATAATAATGAAATCTTGTAGAGGAATATTCATGAAAATTACACTTTATGAAACCATAAAAATCTATTCTTGTCGTATATGTTAAAAAACATTCTTCTCGTACTATTGCCAGAAAAGTCAAAAAGTACCTCGTATGGTAAACAAAAGAATGATTCCTTACGTACCATGTAGTAAAAGTCAAAAATGGTTAAAAAAGAATTTAAACATACATGAAACCATTTTTAGAAAACAGGGACATGGATGATAAATATAACCCCAATAAATACTTACGTATAAGTAATCTCGGATAAAAATGAGATTGAAAAATTATCCCTTACCTTATGTCTGATATTCTTCATATGTATCCGATCCTCTTGTATAATAATTTAAATAATTTCATTGACTTATTAAAGAATCACATTCATTGTTATGATATCATATATGGTTCACTTATGACTTTATATTACCCTTTCATTTGTAAATTCCATGTTAAAGCAGCATTTTGGGTAAAATCGTTTCATTTATAATACGTGTTTCGACTTGTTGTTATTGATATTATTACTTATATCATGATTTACTTAATTCCAGAATTTAAAACATGATTTATATATAACATATATTCAGCTTATAAATATATATGATAGACCGATAAATGGAATTAGATACACCGTTCATGGAGACGGTAGGCCGTACGTACGCATGAACGCTATTTTCGTTTCCTTATTAAATTTAATTAAATTAAGTAAATGAAAAATATATGTACATAAATATAGTATCATTATTATTTAATATCATTCATAATTATTTATTATATATACTTTATAATCATACTTTAATGGTTAATCATGGAAAATAAATCTCATCGTGTTCGTGGAGACGGTAATCCGTACGTATGCACGAGCGATGATGTCGTTCCCATAATTATTGAATATAATTAGAGTGTATGATATAATATATAAGAATCATTATGATTTTATAATAAAAATATATATTTATTATTTACACCATTATACCCTTCCATGTAAGGTGGTGGTGGGAAAACTGATTACACCACGACGTGGAGACGGTATTATGTACATATGCACACACGGGGATTTCGTTTTCCATAGGATGGATAGAAGGTGAAATGGTGTTGTTTCATATTTATAATAACATATAAGTATATTAGTGATACTTATGTTATTACTTTATAATGAAACAACTAAATAAGAAGAAGTTGAAGAAGAAAGAAACATGAAATAATCTGTAGAAGATATTTCCTCTTCTTCGACGTGGCTCCTCTTATCCTCCTCTTACGGGACTAACATTGATCTTTAATGAATACCAGGACCTCTAGTATGTTTCTTTGGAAGTGGATAAGTGAAATGGGCAGAAGTTTTCCGAGCTTGAAGGCTCAAATGTGTGTGAAGAGGAGAGGGAAGGAGGTGCCCTTATATAGGAGAGGAGAGGGGCACTTTAGGAAACCTAAACAATATTAATTATTAATAAAAATAAAACCCACTTAGAAACCTCCAAAAATGGAGAAATTTAAATATGAGATGATATAGGGTTGTAATATCATCAACCAATAAAATTTAGACATGTTTTAACTTTATTTTAAACCTTATCAACTTGATTTATCATTATTTAATCCATTTAATTGTATTTGTGGTAATAAAATAAAAAAATTTAAATTGTTATAAATACATACTTTAATGTTGTAAATTTTCCATAATTGGATACTTTATAACCTTTTCGACCAAATAATTTTCAATTTGTAGTTTTTAAAATTTTTTGTGATTTTTAAATAATTTAATAATATGTTATTTTTATAAGATATAAATAGTGTCAATTTTGACTCTATTCATTATTTGAATTTAAATAAAACCACACAAGTGATATGTTCTAACCAAAATATATAATATATTCCTAACATGTCATATTAATCAAAAAAATCATGGGGCACATTAATTTGTTCATATATTATTTATTTTAATATTTTTAAACCATTTATTTGGTATATCTCTTAATAAACTAATTACTACAACATTTTTGTATAATTATTTAATATACTTATTTTTTGCATAAAATTAAAAATAAAATCCTTTGATAAAGATAAATATAATAACATTAATAATAATATTTTACTCTAATTTATCATCATAAAATTAAAAAATCTAAATTGTTATATTTAATAAATTTCGAAGGTGACATCTTTGACATAATTTAAAATAAAATAATATAAATGTCCTAATCGGTTTTATAAGGCTCCAAATGGTCCAAAAATTCACCCTTAGATTCTTACGGTATCTATATACTCGACAAATAATGTTTGGTCATGTTTTTGGTCGTTTTGATAGGTATTGTTATTTTGATAAAAACTATTTTATTGGTTTTCACTAAATAAATAATTTCTTCATCATTAATGTATAAGCAATTAAGGTATTTTAATATTTCTTAAAAATTAAAAATAAATTACCATGATAAATAAAAACATTTTAGCTTTCAAATGAGTATTTATAATCAAATTTATATTCTGTATAACCTTATATTAAAAATAATGTAATTATTAAAGTTTGAGTGAGACATTTCACTTTCCCTTAAATAAAATAAATAAAAGGTCTTAATAAAATACAAGTGGGTTCCCTTAGATTCCATTTCGTCCCAATTATGGTATAGGGTAAAATATAACCATCCAATTAGATTATAAAAAGTGTTAGGGTAATTATATAATATTATATTTACCCTTAATAACCTGATTTACCTTTAATTATGGTAAATAAAATTTACCGTGGTTACTCTTCATAAGGACAAAAAATAAGAAGTATCTTATTAAAATAATTTGTACCTAATGATTCCAAATATGGAATTAATTTTTCCAAATTAAAATCATAGAATTTTCAGAAATTAATTTAAAATTAATCACGTTGTTAAGAAAACAAGTTTTAAAAGTTAAAACATTGCAAAAGATTGAAATGATTTTACTTATGAATTCAATGTAAAATCAATGATGGTGAAATACATTATATTAAATGGTAAAAATATATTATATTTATAATTTAAAACATTTTACTATTATAATTTAACAATATAAATTATCTCGATGAAAAAAGTTGTTTTTAAGTAAAATTTAGAGTGTTTTTACTATTCATTAAAATATGAAAGTTATCAAGATAATATGAAAAATTTATCCCAAGTAAATTTTTATATCCTGACTCCAAAGAAGAATTTTATTTTGTAAAATTTAACTTATAAACATGTCAAAACTAGATTTAGTATGGGTGCGCCATCAAAAGGCGGCAAAACTGCATTTTTTGAAAAATACTTGTTTTACTCGAAAAATTTATATTGTTCTCATATGATGTTCTAGAAAATGTGTAAGATAAATAATAATATTATAAAATTTAAATTTTAGTTAATACTATTTATAATGGATTTTTCATAATATTATAACAATATATTGTTGTTTAATGAAACCTGGTATTGCGTACTACACACGCTATCGATGAAGGTCGCGATTGCGTGTAATGCAAGCCAAGTCAAGGTTGCGTCTAGTGAAAGCTCACTTTGTTGTTGCATATAACAGAATAAAATCTTATTTCATTTATACATTAAAAAAATTCTATACTTAATGTTACGTAGAATAATTTCTACAAAACGAACTTGAAATTGTGTGTAACTCGAGCCAAGAATAGTGTTGTGTATACTGCAAGCTAATACGGTGTTGCGTATAGCACAAGATAATTTTGGTGTAGCGAAAAACACAATAAATCAATGAAATTAAAAAGAATAATTCTCATAAAATCTCTGGTTGTTACATTCTACCCCCCTAAAAATGAATTTTTCCCTCGAAATTCGTCGGGGTTATAAATGGTTTACTACATGAAAGTTTCTTTCATAGAAACCCAAATCGTAAAAAAGATTACTAATACCTAATTTTAAAAAGTGAAGTATGAAACATAAAGATTACCCAAATTTACTCATCACAGAGTTTCCACATAGAATAACATAGGTTAAAATATGGATATGGAAGAGAAATCTAACCATCAAGTTCTGATGGACAGTGGTAGAGAACATGGCTATGAAAAATCCAACAATCACAAATCCATAAATTTGTGATGATCTAAGGTACCATCTGATTATCAGATATAAGAGCACGAAGACAACATTTTTTGTTTTCAATATCATTTCCCTAAAGTTGAAATTTTTAAATTAGAAGAAATACTAACTTGATTTCTGTGTAATATCAGTTTTGGTCATCCTATGAAAAATTTCCACTTCATCTATTATTTAAAGAAATGAAGTTGAATTTTTCATTCTCGAAGTGTTAGCAGATCATGCGATAGAATGATAGGTCATTCTATCTGCCTCTATCCCAAGTTATTAAATATACATATGTCTATCTATGCTGATATTAATCGTATATGGTTCCTAAAATGGACTTATACATTATCTATCTTATATCTTAATAAAATAATACCAGTTTCTACTAACCGAGGACTTCTTATAGGACAATGGTAGGAGGTAAAGGCATGTCACACTTTGGTTGTGGGTTCGATTCCCACAGCCTTATCCGACGCGACCGGTTGTCACCCGTCCTACAGGTTGTCCCTTTTTCAAAAACTACATTATTATAACATTCCTGCAATAATATCGGATAATGTTCTAGCCTTAAACAATACTATCTTATGTCTAACTTAATTCATTCCAATATTTAGGCTTATCCAAAATACTTCTGTCCAAGCTCATAGTATAAAGAAAACAATTACTAGAAATGTCATCTACCAAGTATGTGAATACCATCATTTATCCCCCATATTTCATAAGATATATCTTGTTCATCACATTCCAAACAAGTGAATACCTTAATCTTGTATTCTATTGAAACATGAATTACCATAGAACCTTAGTGAAAACATGAATGCTGTCAAACATTATCTCTTTCCACATACCAAAATCCCAAAAATTCTTTATAATCATACCATGATATCACTTTTTCCTTATATTAGTCATAAGATCATGAATACTATCAAAAATATTATTTTCTCTTTATCCCTTCATTATGCGCATATCATCTGCTTTCCAAAAATATTTCAATCACATTTCATGGTTACCGATGCCATATTCTTATGGAAAACCACAATGGACCAATACATATATTTTCCAATATACCATAAAGGTACCTCAACAACATTATTCTTGAATACCAATAAAAATACACTTCAATCCATCCTCTTCAATGATTGTCATGGAATAAGTCCTTCCTTGATTTAGAAGTAACCTCATAGGTCAGGGCATTGAGTTGGGTAATGCCCATGTTCTCCACAGATAAGACATTGTACTCCATAACAGTTTGTCACTCTATGACCCTTCTCTCTTCACAGATAATATCTTCCTCTCCATTTGATGTATTCATCAAGGTTCTTCTTCCCTTCTTTAGAAATCTCAATCTTCCTTTCTCTATGATCCTCAACATGCGAACATGGATAAAAGACCATCTTTCTTTTATTTGATGAATTAGGAATACCGCTAAAGTTCACCTTGTTAATCATATATCGCAATGTCTAATCCGACATAATCACAAAATCTTTTTTTCTACGCATTGAAAAATTTTGTTACTCATAGTCACCAATTTTTTCATTAGATTCAATGTTGACCCAATTCGTAATGTATCACTCCATTGACTAAAACCAAAATCCATGGTGTAAGAAAGTGTTAAAATAACGGGGAACCACATAATCATAAAAAGTCACTTATGGGATGTCTAACTTATCACACATTCTTTAATCCAGGAAAACTTAGGTTCACCCTTGGTTATTCATGATCGTCAACATAATTCTAGGACTGTAAACTATAGTTATACTAAACCTTAGGGACATCCTTAGACATACCTTAGAAATATATCGAGGGATATCACTAAAGTTTTTGCATCCTAGTTTTTAATGGTTAACTAAACCTAACCTCTAATACCAACTGTAGAGACCCAAATCTTGGCGTACATGGAAAATACATTACTTTTGGGGAATACTTAATACATAAAAAATACCAACACTCAAGGATCATAACAGTTTAGTGTCATTAGAAACTCAGAACATAATATTCTAATAATGGTGAAAGATCTTCAACATCTCCCATAAAGATCTTCCCCTTTTTTTTCTTACATAAAACCTTTATTAATATCCTGGGGAAAAGGAAACATATAAATGGTGAGATCAAATGCTCAGTAAGGATAGTCATGGAGAAAATAAAACAAACCATATACATTTGAACTTAAAAACATGACCATAATGTTTAAATATCAAAATATTGAGCAATGACATAAAACATGGTAGTACATAAGGCATAGATCATAATGGAACATCAATCATGATACAATAGCATGGGAATAAAACATGTAATTGTGGAAAACCATTAAGAACTTGATATAATTTCCATAATATCTAAGGCATTGCTTCCAAGACCATCTTAGTGGACAAAGTCCCTTACTGAATCGAGTTCACTCCACGTTCCAGTCCTGTATCACTGAGCCAGATTAACTTGTCATTCTAGCCATGTCTATCTCATGAGATATAAATGTTTACCGAATGCATTAGAGGGAGATATAGGTCCCACTCATCTCATAATGAAATCATTCTTATGTGTTCCATAACATAAACATAAATCATTCATCATAACCCAAAGAATAAAATGTGTTTCATAAACATCATCCCATCATAACATAATCCATATAAAACAAATGTATATAATTTAATCATAAGAAAATTGAAACCATTTAAATCATAGGGACAATATACTTGAAACATAATCATACTAAATAATGTCATCTTATATGGAAAATAGTTTTGACAAAACACATGAAATGAATTCATGAGGAAAATATCCTTTTTTCTTCAAAATCGTTTTCTTTTCACAAAATGAAATTAAATTTAAAAAGAAAAGGATTTTGTTGAAAATAATAATGAAATCTTGTAAAGTAATCTTCATGAAAATTAGGCGTTATGAAACCGTAAAAATCCATTCATGCCGTATATGTTTAAAAAACATTCTTCTCGTACTTTTGCTGGAAAATTCAAAAAGTACCTCGTTTGGTAAACAATAGAATGATTACTTACGTACCATGTAGTAAAAGTAAAAACTGGGTAAAAAGGATTTTAAACATGCATGAAACCATTTTTATAAAATAGGGACATAGATGAAAAATATAACCCCAGTAAATACTTACGTATAATAAATTTCGGATAAAAATGAGATTGAGAAATTATCCCTTACCTTATGTCTGATATGCTTCAGATGTATCCTAACCTCCTGTATAATGGTTTAAATAATGTAATTGACTTTTTAAAGAATCGCATTCATTTTTATGATATCATATATGATTCACTTATGACTTTATATTTCCCGTTCTTTTGTAAATTCCATGTTAAAGCAGCGTATTGGGTAAAATCGTTTCATTTATCGTACATGTTTCGACTTGTTGTTCATGATATTATTACTTATATCCAGATTTACATCATTAAAAAATGTAAAGCATGATTTTTATATAACATATATTCTGCATATAAATATATATGATAGATCGATAAATGGAATGAGATACACCATTCATGGAGACGGTAGGTCGTACGTACGCATGAACGCTGTTTTTGTTTCCTTATTGAATTTAATGGAATTCAATAAATGAAACATATATTTACATAAATCAAGTATAATTATTATGTAATATAGTTCATGATTATTTATTATTTATACATTATAATCATGCTTTAATGGTTAATCATGGAAAATGAATCTCATCGCGTTCGTGGAGACGGTAATCCGTACATATGCACGAGCGATGATATCGTTCCCATAATTATTGAATATAATTGGATTGGATGATATAATATCTCAGAATCAGAATGATGTTATAATAACCATATATAGATATTCTTTACACCATTATACCCATCCATGTAAGGTGGTGGTGGGAAAACTGATTACACCACGGCTTGGAGACGGTATTTCGTACGTATGCATGCACGGTGATTTTGTTTTCCATAGGATGGATAGAAAGTAAAATGGGGTTGTTTAATATTTATAATAACATATCAGTATATTAGTGATACTGATGTTATTAATTTATAATTAAACAACTAAATAATAAGAATTTGAAGAAGAAAGAAACTTGAAAGAATTGGTAGAAGAGATTACCTCTTCTTCGACGCGGCTCCTCTTATCCTCCTCTTAGGGCACTAAACATGGTCTTTAAAGACGAACATGACTTATAGTTGATTTCTATTTAAGTGGATAAGTGAAATGGGGATGGTTTGGCTGAGCTTTAATGCTCAAATTTGTGTAAAGAGTAGAGGTAAGGAGGTTCCATTATATAGGAGATGAGAGGGGCACTTTTTGGAAACCTTAAAAATATTAATTAATAATAAAATGAAACCCCACTTAAAAACCTCTAAAAATTACTAAATTAAAATATTAGATGAGATAGTGTTGTAATCTCATAAAACAATAAAATTTAGACATGTTTTAACTTTAATTTAAACCTTATCAACTGGATTTATAATTATTTAATCTATTAAATTTTATTTGTGGTAATAAAATTCTAAATTTTAAATTATTATAAATACATACTTAAATGTTGTAAATTTTCCGTAATTGGATACTTTATAACCTTTTAGGACAAATACTTTTCAATTTGTAGTTTTTAAATATTTTTGTTATTTTTAAATAATTTAATAACATGTTATTTTTATAAAATATAAATAGTGTCAATTTTGACACTATTCATTATTTGAATTTAAATAAAACCACACAGAAGATATGTTCTAACTAAAATATATAATAGATTCATAAAATTTCATATGAATCCAAAAAATTCATGGGTAATATTAATTTGTTCATATATTATTTATTTTAATATTTTTAAACCCATTTATTTGGTATATCTCTTAATAAAATAATTACTACAAATTTTTCATATAATTATTTAATAAAATTATTTGTTGAATAAAAATTAAAAATAATATCATATGATGAAGATAAATATAATTCCTTTAATAATAATATTTTACTATAATTTAGCATCTTAAAATCACAACATTTAAATTGTTATATTTATCAAATTATGAAGGTGATATCTTGGACATCATTTAAAATAATATAATATAAATGTCCTAATTGGTTTTATAAGGCTCCAAAGGGTCCACAAATAGACCCTTGTATGACTAGGGTATATATATACTCGACCAATAATGTTTGGTCATGTTTCTGGTCGTTTTGATAGGTATTGTTATTTTAATAAAAACTATTTTATTGATTTGTCACTAACTAAATAATTTCTTCATCATTAATGTATAATCTATTAAGGTAATTAAATATTTCTTAAAAATTATAAATAAATTACCATGATAAATAACAACTTTTTATCTTTCAAATGAGTATTTATAATCGAATTATATTCTGTATAACCTTATATTAAAAATAATTTAATTAATAAAGTTTGAGTGTGACATTTCACTTTCTTTAAATAAAATAAATAAAAGGACATAATCAATTACAAGTGGGTTCCATTAGATTCAATTTCAAAAAAAGTATGATATAGGGTAAAATATAATCATCCAATTATATTAGAACAAGTGTTAGGGTAATTTTATAATATTATATTTACCCTTAGTTACCCGATTTACCTTTAACAATGGTAAATAAAATTTATCGTAGTTACTATTCATAATGACTAAAAATAAAAAGAATATTATTAACATAATTTGGACATACTTATTCCAAATATGGAATCCATTTTACCAAATTCAAATCATAGATGTTTCATAAATTAATTTAAAGTTAATCCTGTTGTTAAGAAAATGAGTTTTAAAAGTGAAAACATTGCAAAAGATTGAAATGATTTTACCTATGAATTCAATGTAATTTCAATGATGATGACATACATTATATTAAATGGAAAGAATATATTCTATTTATACTTTAAAAAAATTACTATTATAATTTAACCATATAAATTATCTCGATGAAAACATTTGTTTTTAAGTAACATTTAGAGTGTTTTTACTATTCATTAAAATATGAAAGTTATCATAATAATATGAAAATTTTATCCAAAGTAAATTTTTATATCTTCATTCCAGAGAAGAATTTTATGTTTTAAAATTGAACTTATAAATGTTTCAAAAACTAGATTTAATGTGGGTGTTCCATCAAAAGGCGGAAAAACTGCATTTTTTGAAAAATACTTATTTTACTCAAAAAAATTATTTTGTTCTCATAAGATGTTCTAGAAAATGTGTAATATGAATAATAATGTTATAAAATTCAAAATGTATTCAATACTATTCATAATGTCTAGTTCATAATATTATAACAATATATCATTGTTTAGTGAAACCCAGTATTGCATACTACACACACTATCGAGGAAGGTCGCGATTGCGTGTAATGCATGCCAAGTCAAGGTTGTGTGTAGTGCAATCTACTTTTGTTGTTCCTTATAACATAATAAAATCTTATTTTATTGATACATTAAACAAAATATATTCTTAATGTTGCGTTGCATAATTTCTACAAAACAAACTTGAAATTGTGTGTAACACGAGCCAAGAATAGTGTTGTGTATACTGCAAGGTAATACGGTCTTGTGTATAGTACAAGATAATTTTGGTGTAGTGTACAACACAAGAAATAAATGAAATTAAAAAGAATAATTCTCATAAAATCTCGGGTTGTTACATAACTTCCCTTAATTTCCATACCGCATGACTCTCTTCCATGGTCATATAAGAAGGAAGACTTTATCTCCAACGTCGAACTCCAAGTCCCTTCGATGGTTTTCAGCATAGCTCTTTTTCTGACTCTGAGTAGATTTGATGTGTTTCTAGATGACTTGAACATTATCTCTCATCTCTTGTAGAATATTGGGTCTATGTAGCTTTCTTTCTTCAACTTCAACCCTCCAGGTTGGAGTTCTACATCACTTTCCATACAATGATTCATATGGATCCATCTTAATACTAGAGTGGAAGCTATTGTTGTATGAGAACTCAACCAATTGGATATGCTAATCCCATCCACTTTTGAATTCTAGAGAGAAATCTCTTTGCATATTTTCATGAATCTGAATTGTCCTTTCAGATTGTCCATCAATTTGGGGGTGACAGGTCATTCTAAAATTTTATTCAGTTTCAAAGAATGTTGAAGACACCACAATAATTTAGATATGCACCTTGGATCACGATCAGAGACAATTGAGAGTGTAACTCCATGAGGTCTCACCACTTCCTTCACATATATCATTGAAAGATGTTCAGGTGAGAGGTCTTTTGGAATAGTGATAAAATGGGAAGTCTTGGTGAGTCGGTCAACCAAAACCCTTATCACATTGTTTCCCTTTGACGTCTTTGAGAGATCCTAGACAAAGTCCATAGTGAAATTCTCCCATTTCCACATTGGTATAGGAAATTAATGCATCATCCTTTTGGACTTTGATTCTCTGCTTTAACTTACTGACATACCAAGAACCTTGATATATATTCTGCAATCTCCGTCTTCAAGTTATCCCACCAGAAGTGTTCTCAGATATCATGATACATCATGGTACTCCCCAGATGGAAAGAGAGTGTTGATCTAGGTGAATTTCCAATAGATCCTTCATTATCCTAGGTGATGAAGGAAAAAAAAATATGCATTCCAAACTGAATCACGCCATCATCATCGATATGGAACTCTTGTAGCTTCCATTTCTTAACTCCATTCACCCTCTTTTGAATCTCCACATCATCCCTTTGTGCTTAATTAATGTTCTCTTAGATGGATGGTTGTGAAATCATTTGGTCGAGGTAGGATGTATCCCATGTCCTTATGATTTCTAAATCCATCCTTTTCAAATCTAAGAATATAGGGTATTTTCAATCTGTAACATGGATAGAGTAGAAGGTTGTTTTATACTTAGAGCATCAGCTAACTTTTTCGTCTTTCCAAGATGATAGTGAATAGAACATTCATAATCCTTGATTATCTCTAACTATCTCCTTTGATGCATTTTGATCTCCTTTTGTGTGAATATACACTTTAGGCTGTTGTGGTTAGTGGATATGTCACACTTCTAACCATAATTATTGTGCCGCCTTATTTTCAAGGAAAACATCCTGGTGTCCATCTCTAGATCATACGTTGGGTAGTTATTCTCATTGGTCTTCAACTGCCATAAGGCATAGGCTATGAAATTTTCACTTTTCATGAGTATGAAACCCAATAATTTATTTTAAGAATCATTGTATGTCACAAAACTTTCTCCACTTTTCGGTAGTGTGAGTACATGTGTAGTGATCAGCCACCTCTTTAGCTCCATGAAGCTTCCTTCACATTCTTCCATCCAGACATACTTTCCTCCTTTCCTTGTTAACTTAGTTATCAGGATTGACAATCATGAGAAATCTCTCACAAAACATCAGTAGTACCCTGCTAATCCAAGAAAACTAAAAATTTCTAGGACAATAAAGGTCCTGAGCCATTCCTTAATCACCTTTGATTTTGAAGGGTCCATATAAATTCCCTCACTTTTTATCACATGTCCCAAGAACGTGACTTTCTTTATCTAAAAGTCACACTTTCTGAATGTGGCATACAAATTCTCCTTTCTCAATGTCTCCAACACAAGTCTCGGATGTTATTAATGTTCCTCATTTCTCTTGGAGTAGATTAGAATATCATCAATAAACACTACAAAACATTTGTAGAGGTAATTTCTAAAGACTCTATTCAACAAATCCATGAATATTGTAAGGGCATTAGTATGTCCAAAGGGAACCACCATAAACTCATAATTCTCATACCTTGTACGGAAGGCATCCTTTTGAATATCTTCCTTCTTCATCTTTAGCTGATGATATGCAGAACAAATATCCACCATTGAGAAGTATTGAGCTCCATTAATTTATCGAACAAGTCCTCAATTCTTGGAAGAGGAAACTTTTTCTTTATAGTGATCTTGTTGAGTTCCCTATAAGTGATACACAGACGCATTATTCCATCCTTCTTATTTACAAAGAGCATTGGAGCACCCCAAGGTGATGCATAGGGGAATATGAACCCTTTTCCCTCCACAATCAAGTCCAACAGTATCAAACCAAATCCTCTCTCAATGCCACTAGACATGCATTTTAAGACCATCAGGCATATCAATGCACCCTTATGAGTTTACATACCCTCGGTAAGTGGAGTGACATAGGTAATCCCCATAATACGGAAGACCCATTGGATGTACGTAAGTTTACATTACCTTGGTAATGAGGGTATTTACTATGGGATATGGATGTGAACCTCCCAATTCTAGGGATAACGGGTAATTGCTATCCTTTCCCTTCAATGAGGGCTAGTGTTGAACATTCATCTCTCTTCCCTCAAACCAACTGTAGGGCACTCCCACTAAGGTAAGCCCCTACACATTCTTGTGGTAAGTTTCACTCTTTATCCTATCAGCCATATCCTATAATATATCTAGATATATCACCAAATTTGAATATCCTCGATATCAAAACAATTGAGGAAGTTGGAACACTCAAAACCCTTCTCTCTTCCCCTTCAATCTCTATTACCATCTATCAGTAGATAAAGTGAGACATTTGATCTTCATATCTACTAACTTATCTTGATTCTCATAGAAAGAATGAATCATGTGATATTAGATGTTGAAAAAAATAATGAAATCCTCACATTCCCAAAGAATGGGCCTTCTTCACAGAAGTAATTCCCAATGCTAATCTGAATCATGGGCATACTAGAATGTGTAATCCCAAATAATTCTCCCCTAATGGGCCTCTTAAAAAGAATAAGACCCAACTCTAAATGAAATATGTGGGTTCTGATTCTTCTCATGATGATACCTAGGAATTCCATCTTATGTGTTCAATCCAGACATCAAAATAACTCTCACTCCACCTATATGACGATAAAATCCAGAGTGCCTTCCCTTTTTTTTTAAAACAAGCATTGTATGAGTAAAAAATTAAATGATCTCTAACTTTTGAAAAAAGTGTACCATTGATATAGAACCTCATATATGTACAAATGCTTCCATCGATGGAGAAACTTGAATATGTATTGGAAATTCAACACCCATGCATAATTGTGAGAAACTCCTACTATAGGGGTAATCCAAGGACACATTCTTGGGAATGAATCGAGGATTCACGAACATATGAATATGGATTAAATCTATATCAGAAACCCAAAATAGGAAATATTTCCCCTAAAATGGGTGATAGTAGCCCGATTTTTCAACCCCTTGACTAATTTGGGTTCTAATGTGTAATTGGACAAATTATCCAACAAACCCTTTTCCATTGGAAAGATGGTCAATGAGTTGTGGGTGTGAGAGACATTGGGTGTTTGTGGGTATGAAAACAATACTATTAGAGACCATTCATGGAATTGTTTCTTGAAATCAATAATATCACACCAAATAGACCCTTTCAAATAAACCACTTAAACATAAACTCATAGTCACCAGATATATAATGGTAACCCTAACGTAAATGGATGAATTGTTGAACCTCTTTAACCTGATACAAAGGATATACTTCCCAGTCCCCATAAGTTCATTCTTATCAATGATCATGAAAAATTATTCAGAAAAAAAAATTGCGAACCCAATGTGAATCCTTAACAAAGGTGGTGGTGTTACCCCACACCAGGCCCCTTTCACGTTCAAAAGGTAAGAGGTCCAAGCGAGATCCTAAATTATACATGTGGTCATGAGATGCTACATTGACATGGTTTTTTTCTATACTTGTCACATTTATTGATTGAATTATTCATAGATTCCTTCAATCCAAGGGAATCCTAGAGGTTCTTACAAAACTTCTTGTCAACCACTGCACCGTCTGATCCTTCCAGCAAGTAGAGAAATTAGTTTCCCACACAACAACTCCAACTTTGGGACTCAAATGCAATAATATAAGAGTACCATATGAATGTTACTCTCCAAAATCTAGAGGTAACAATATAGTCCCTATAGTCGATGAAATCCCACCAACCGCCCACTCAACATTGGCAAAAAATCGAGAACCGGATAGCTCCACTAGCCGTCTCTAATCATTTCGGGAGACTGTACTAGGAAAGTTACAATGATTACCTCCCTTATCAAGGGTAGGCATATGAATTTGACAATAATTTATTTTTTCTTACTACAAATGAAAATCAGTCAAGGTACCCTAATGTTATATGTCCCCTTTAATACTTTGTGCCATTATATCCTCGTTTTGAAGAGGATATCACCCTGGGGGCTCTTAATAAAGTTCAACGAACACAGTCCCCCTATGTTGTCTTCCATGGGAGACAAGTATATAACTAGGAATTGTTCATCAACCTTGTTCCTGAGGAAGTGATACACCATGAAAATATGGGTCATACTATGAGAAAATAAATATCCATATCCCATCTTACAAAATACTCTTTGAAAATATGGCGACATATTACGAGAAAGCACAAATTTTTTCCAATGCTCGTTGTGCAAATAGGGTGGAACATTAAAGATAGGTGAAAATACCAATTGATGCGCACTAATCCCATCATCCAAATAGGATGGAAATTGTGTATGAGAATTTGAAAGTTCCCAATGACCTGTACTTGGCCTATCATCCAAATAGGATAGAAAACTACAGGCTTTCACATATCCCTTCAAATAAATGCAATGCCAGCCGATCAAATATAGTGGTAATAAAATATGGGAAAAATTCAAATTCCCACACCCACATATAAATCCCACAAGACATATATAGTGGAAATAAAATATAATCATATTAAAATTTGTGTGGGTGTGTATAAATCCCATCATAAAAATACAACACAAAACAATAAGACACAAATACCTTCTCACAAATATGAATCCCATCAGCCAAATATGATGGAAACTGGAGAAAAACACTAGCGTATACTAGTTTTAACTCAGGGGAAGACTCCTTCTTCTGCCCTGAAATAGGATATCATCAAGTACCCACTATAAAATCATGTAGGATAGGAGAAAACACATATTCATGCTCCGAAATTGGAATAGAAATACACCCCCATTCCATCCAATGAATTATTTCAAAACATCCAATAAATGATGGATTATTTCTCATCAATCTTAGATCATATCCTCCAGACTTGTAAATATGTAATCACGTCTTTGGAAATAATAAGGAGTCAGTCCCACAACATTTTATCTACAAGTGGGGTGACTCATCCACAAGATTAGATGGTCACTAAAAAGTATACAAGCATCCCTGATCTATTAAAGTAGGGTCATTATTCATATTCCTTTATAAATGGACATACATATCTAGAAAAAATACTCATTCCAATTTGGGGACTCTGATCTACCATGCTGACTAATCTAGGGAAAGCACATATAACTTCCAAAACTCAAGATGCTCATTGGTGTATCCCAGAAGTTTCATGGGAATTTAAAAAATAGGAACCCATATATGTTGTTTTTTAAAAATA
This sequence comes from Viscum album, assembly GCA_963277665.1. Lineage (NCBI taxonomy): Eukaryota > Viridiplantae > Streptophyta > Magnoliopsida > Santalales > Viscaceae > Viscum > Viscum album. Next base: position 476,150,719 of record OY728130.1, on the reverse strand, counting down.
GTCGGTGGCCCCAATCTCTAGTAAGAGAGTTCCCAAATATACATTGTGCCAAAGGAAACTGTAAAATGAAGAGCATATTTATAACCTTTCTCTACTTAAAGATGGAGTTCTTGATTCCATAAAACACCAATCAATAGAGGCTCAGGATACCATCAGTCCATTACAAAAATATGTAAGTGGAAATAGAAGTTTTCAATTTCCTCCCAAATATTTTACTACCAACAGCTCTGAAATCCCTCTATAGAGCACCCATGAAGGTTTACTTCATGGGAATGAAATGATCAATCACAATAGCCTAAATCCTGATAAGTGACATGATATCCCTCCTCATGGCTAAAATATCAGTCATTAACAAGGACCTCCCCCTGCTATCATCCACACTGATGGTCATCCCTAGGGTATTCACTAAAAAAATTCCCTCCTAAATTACGACTTCAAGAAATTATGGTAATCCTCACCACGATGGAAATCATTGTGAAGGCCATAACCATGATGACATCAAGAAGAAAGATGGTCTTCAATTTATTGTAGTCCATCCTTAAGGTCCTCCTTATGATTCTCACAATGGATATTCTACCTTGGGATAGACATAAAGATAAGATGGTATTCCTTTCCAAGATGTTAGTCACTATGAAGGCCCCCCCATGATGACATCAAGTAGAAAAGAAGGTCCTACCCTTGTTTTAGTCCATCCTAAAGGTCCTTATCAAGATGAAAATCACAGAAATTCTCTCCATGGAAGGATATCAAGAAATGATGGTATTCCTCTCCTAATGATAGTCACTAGAAATGTCCCCCCCCCCATGGTGATGTCTCTATTTACAAAGAAGGACAACCCCATACTGAACTCCACCCTGATGATCCTCCCTAGGGTATATGAAAAAAAATTCTCTTAGAAGTCAGACATTCAACTAGGATGGTATTACTCACTGTTGTATCACCAACAGTGAAGGACCTACCCATAGTAATGTTCTATATCAGTAGGGGTCCTCCCCTTTAGAAACAAAATACATGAAAACCCTCATATTCTGAGATGCTTAGAAGGACAGGGTCAGACATGTTGGATAATTTATCAATGATAAGAGACATTCTTCCTCATCCAAAAGATAGATCGGGACCATTCACATCTTCCGAGCCACCTCCATAACATTCACATATCCATGAAATCCTTACTAACCACAATACTTCTGATGAGATCATCAATAAGTATCCTAATTGGGATGATCTTGTAGAGGAATCTCTAGAGAAAGAATAAATGGATATGTATTTTTTGAGAATACAATTATCCAATGATGACACATCAGTTATTTTTTGGCCCAAAAAAATTATAAATTCAATATAACAAGAGATTTGTTGGAAGAATACATACATATCATTCATCTCATTCACTGGAAAACTCTACATCTGTTCAAAACAAAATTCTTTCCCTATGATGGTTATATATACCATGATAAAATAGTGGGAGATATTAGCCGTCAAATCGACCTAAAATCGATCTCGTCTGCAGGGAGAACACAATCAAAAATGAAAAATAAATATCACTAACAAAATTTCATCAATGAACTACACATGTTGGGTTGCCTTATCGATGACATGTCATCTGGTTTTCATATTTGGGGATTAGGAGAGCATTGAGATTTGAATCTTACCACGCATCCCATTCAGTAGAACCCACTAGAAATAAAATCTTGTAATTTAATTATCCCAAGAAGGTGATAAAATGAAATAAATATTCATAAATGAAGAATAATAAATAAAAACTATCCTTTATTATGTCTCAAAATAATCAATCACGATGATAGTGAGCCATTAAAAAATCATCAACTAGTAGACTGAGAATATTTAATAGGCCTCTCTCCATAGAAGAAAATCAGAAAGTGTTTATTATTTCCTAAAAAAATTATTCATGTGAAAATCCTACACCATATTAAGCTCAAACCTGAATAGGAATGCATGAGTTCAAGAAAGTGGAAATAGAAGAAACAATGACTACAGTGTGGGATTAGCCCTATCCTGTATGGTTGGGGGGATTTTTTACCCAAAATTCCCCCATAAGACCAACAAATCTAGGCTGAGGCGTCATAATAAGTAAATGTGGGAAACCCCAACGCACATGGCTAGTGGTATTTTTACCTCAAACACCCGCCGAGAGGATATCAATCCTTTATCGATTATGGAGAGAGAAAAAAGAGAGAGGTCCTCTGTTTCAATCCATCTTATGGTTCATGTCCCATAGAAGTGATGTGTATGGAAAGGCCATATCAAGTTTTTCTTCAAGTTTCCCATCACCAAGAAAGTCTTAGAGGACCTTGGAATAGAATAGGAAGATCCAAAAAAGAATGCAAAGGGATCTCCCTCAATTCAAAATCAGGTACGACACCCATAATGAATTATGTATTGGTGAACATCATGGATCTCATTCCTATAAACCGCACCAAAATTATGAAAATGAAAATGAATTGGGATTTTATGGTTCCTTCCAGAATCTGATCTGCACCGAACCTAGAGGCATGCATACCTTGAACTAGAGGGCCACCCTAAATTTGGTAAATCCCCTGGTTAATCCCTCGTTGCCTCATTTAATAATCTCTAATATATAGAAGCAAAAAAAAAAGGTCGTATGTTACCCACATCCACCTCCCAATGAGAACAAGTCTATAACGATTGATGAAAGATTCAATCGATAAGAGGAACAAATAAAATATTGTAGGAGAATCAACGTCGAGATCCTCTATGAATCCTATGCCATTTAATATACTCCTCATGTTCTTATAGTAGATCATCAACATGAAATTCTAGAAGGTGTACCTCGTCCATGTGGTTTTATCTTGATGGATGAAATAATGGCATCTTCTCATTCAAGATAGCATTAGGGCCATTAGTCTACCATAATCCAATCATGAAATAATATCAATATTTACATCCATTAAGGAAAAAACTATAATATATTCTTGAAAATCCATAAAGGAAACCCCTAGCCGGGGATCCACATTAAATACCAGCAGCACCGGCAAGACCAATTTTTTCCCTAATACATATGGACCTGATTAAGTTCAACATGACATGTATCAAGGGATAATTAATACCAATGAGTCATTGGAATATCTATTAGAGGATATGTAAGTATGTCATGTTCCGATACAACCAAAACGAAAGCCTTACCCTGCCTGGGTGAGTAACGTTCCGCCACCACCAAATATGGGGGATCCTGTATTCCTAGTATTCAATGGATCATGTGACCCAAAAATACATATGATGAATTATTCATCTTATTTCGATACCATGATGGGAACCCCTGAGTAACAAGAAACTGTGAAACTTAGATGCTTTGTGTGAACCATCCACAGTTCAGCCTTTGTATGGTATACCAATTTTCCAGCCCAGTTGATAACTGGTTGGGAGAATCTCCCACATGAGTATCATTTCCACTTCATCTCAATGTTTCTAAAGACAATAGGCAGAAACCTTCTGAACTGAAAACAATGGGAGTATGAGAGAGTATCATATTTCATTTCTAGATGGAAAGGCATAACCTGCTCTTTGAAGTAGCTATTACCCAGAAATGAAATGCTTTCTTTCTGCATCTATAACCACTTTGTTGGTCTAAAAAACCCACATCCTTGTAAAATATATATGTTTTTAAATTTATTTCTCTTTGATCTCCGGAATAATATAATTTTACTTAAAATGGACTGTCCTCATGTATTTTATAACATCATCATCCCCAAGAAAAGGAGTGGGAAGAGCTGAAGTAGCCTCCACTATGCTGAAGCCACACCCTGTGCATGTTTTGTCTCCCATGCCTGCACCAAATCATGCAGGGACTCCTAGAAATCCAAAGAAACCTCTTCCAAGATAATATGAGTGGATGGTATCCAGTAGAAACAAAATATAGGAATGGAGAAATAAATTTTACTCATTCCTAGATGACCAAGTCCATGGATACATTGTAGCCGCCATGAATTGCAACTTAGTCTATCTACCAGAGCTTATGATGGCTCATGATGTAGGTATCAATGACCATCTTAATTATTGACTCTTAAAATTGGTATTGGGACCTACCATACAAACGTTATTCATACTTAAAGACCTTTGGAAAATAATGATATCTTCTAATCAAGTCAAACTGGGACCACAACCATCACTTGTGGAAAATATTACTACCACTGGCCTGGATAAAGGAGAGAATTAGAAACATGTGTTCACCAAAAGGGGGAATAATTTCAATAGTTGGATGACTCGGAAAATAGTCAACCGATATCGGGGAATACTCAAAGAATAGTTGATGTAACCAATTGTGGCCCCAACAACTCTTATTTCAATGCAGCGGACATCCTCATCCCCACAATCCTAAAAGATTTGATTGTGTAAGAAACATTTTGACTAGAAAGGTATAGAGTAGGTGAAAAAAGATGAACTCATATCATATAAAAATCTAGATTTTAAAGACTCATATTTTATTCTAGTGGATCTAAAAGGATGGGCACCACCCCACAAAATGGAACCATCGAAATAATTCAACCATGCAGACTCATCATCATATGGTGGACCGATCTTCGGCTCAATTAGTTTCATTCACTTAGTGGATCCCTAATATATTGAAGAGCATAGATATAAACACAATTTCTATAAACCCAGTTGTGGAACTGAAGAAATAGGTTGTAGGAGCAAGGAATACCATGGAAGACACAATTGTGGAAGAAACAAAATCTTTTTATGCACCTTCGTTCAAACAATCATTGTTACTTAATCCTGAGGAAGATCCCTCCAGTGGACCCAATGTGAAAAAGAAAATTACCCTGAATCCACTAGAAATTACTCTAGCCCAATCATCATAGAGTATACATACTAATTAGAACAAATTTATAATAATCCATGGAGTACCAGAAGACATTCTCATCTGACCCCACAAAGTACAGAAGAACCATTAGCTCATATCCCGGGGGTGACCCTCCTCATCAAATGCACAAGACCCTAAAGCTCTTGTGAATGATCATACCCAACATGGTAAGTGCCATAATTTAGACCAAAAGTATGATATTCTGAAACAATTGGATTGAATATTAGCTAATCTATCAATCTTGGATGCCCTGAATTTTTCAGAAGTTCTCAGGGAAGTTCTTATAGGTTCCTTGCTATGCCCCCAAGAGTTTTAAGCCGAAGTGGCCACCGATGAAGTATATTAGGTAGATATTGATCATGTATAATTTCACACAGTTGTCTCCTTCATAGATCCAGATGATAGTTCCATCACACAGTGACATGTCAAATCCATATATGTGTCCAACATGGAAAGTGGTATCAATGTATGAAAAAATTTTATTGACAAGTTATATGGAGTTAATCCCATCCCACTACGAACACTTCATCAGTTGAGATACAATAAAGATATTATAAAATCCTTCTCTATAACTCTATTGGGTTACAATAAAAGTGAAAATATTCTATTAGGCTGCATAAATCTAAAAACATGGTTTGGGGACCTCATAGCAAGCTCTAATTTTTTTGTTGTTCGGTAAAATACGACCTTTAACATCGTACTTGGAAGGCCCTAATTGCACCATCACACAAAGATTCACTCATCATTCAAATAGTGAATTAAATATTGCATTAATGAATAAAATTTTACATTTTTATACTAATAAGGAATCATTAGAATCATGTCTGTCACACTATATTTGTTTAGGTTTCTATGAGTATGAGGGGAAGTGAACCTCAGTCGATGGTATCAATTGGCTCACTAAACCATATTATTTGGAATTGGTCACTAAAAACCGATCATGTAGAATATCAATAACTAAATACATCCCATAAATCATGTGTAGATCATGATTCCCTATTCATACATTAATTTAGTAGTTCTCAAGATTTCAGTCATAGCCACTAAGCCTAATAGTTATTAAGAAACCACTTCCCCCAAGATAATGATAAATGATCAAATGTAAATTACCTAAATAAATCCTTAAAACTCCATATAATACCTACCTCATATACTAAGGTAAAATATAGATAATACACTTTTCATTCCCTCACTCTATCCTCTCTAGATAATACCCCACTGTTAGTTGGGCCAGAAGAAATCACCACAGACTCTGAATACAAAAACTGTGAATCTTCTACCAACTATGGAGAGTTCATATTGATTATTATTTCCAAATAATAAGAAGAATAAGAAGATACAGAAGATATTTATGAAGAGTAAGAGAAGGATAACCTTGGGACGCCCCTCTAGCATTTGAGAAAGGTGTCTCTACCACCATTGATGAACTCAGGAAAACAAACCTCGGTACCTAAGAAGACCCGTGACTCACTCTAGTTAGTGTGGGAATGTCTTCCAAAGAGTAATTGTTATACACATCCATCCTAAGGTTGAATCAATTTGTTTTCACCTATAATGATATAGAAATTCCAAGCCTCAATCATATGGATTCCACACACCAATTGATAATATCATAAGACCACTTTGGCAACAAGAAAGATACCAAAAGGATTAACCCGACACATGCTACTTGGATATAGGTTTAGGTAGAATTGTTCGTTAGATAAAATTTCATTTAGGAGGCCCCATATCAAATCTGGATGGCCAATATACTCTCTATAACAACAAATATTAGATAGATAAAAGACTACATCAATTATAGGGATCTTAATTGGAAATGCCCAAAAGATGATTTCCCAATACCAATCATAGAATGTTTTATAGATGAAACAACCAGATATCTGGATCTATCATTAATGGATGGATATTCAGGATTAAACCAAATCCAAATGGACCAAGAAGATGAAGAATCAAGAACCTTTAGGGTCCCCAAGTTCGAGTTTTCTACAAGATAATTACATTCTGTCAAAAAAATGAAGTTTCCTACATATTAGTATTACCCACATAACATTTTTAATCCCTTCATGGGAAATGTTGTTGAATGATTTGTAGATACGATGGTGGTTAATTCAAAAGAATACTCGAACCACTTTCCAGATCATGAAGTTTTCCTCCAAAAATTGTGACAAAACAATGTAAAAAATGAACCCCATGAAATGTTATTATGGTGTCACCTTATAGAAATTATTTATCTTCTTCATAATCCATCATGGAATATATTTTGACACCAAGAAAAAAAGACCATCCTTATTATGTGACCTTCTTGTAACCGCACAGAGTTGAGAGGACTTGAATGAAATCTAGCCTACATTAGATGCTTCATAGCCTTCCTGGAATGAAAATGTTTTCCCTTCACTAGTTTAATGAAAAATGGGGTTTAATATCAATGGAATGATGATTTTCAAGAACCATTCTAAAATCTTAAGAGTTACATATTTTTCCTAGTAGTTTTAATGTAAATTCTCAATTAAAGACCACCCATATTATATATGATATGTATAGAGAACTTTTTAGGAACCTTCCATTCACAAGAAAATGTTTTCAGTAGTGAAAATAAAAAATATTATGTCATTGAGAACATTATTGATACTGAGACCCATTATTAAAATATTGAAAATATCTTCCTACTACAAATCTTTCTTTTCCAAAAAGTAAAACACTAACTACATCACTATGAGGTACATTTTTTATCATGTAGAAAACTGCAGAAGTATAACCTTAGTCATATAATGTTAACCTGATGTCTGTCATGGTGTTTGGTCATCCTAAATTTTATATATATATAGTTTATACCTTTGAAATACATTAATTTTCAGTCATTATCATATTTTCTGGCAGAACACCCCTTGGAAGAAATTACTTCATTGGATATTGAACTACCCGATTAAGAGGGTTTCTCTGTTCTAAAGCACTCCCAATAATGGGAGATTTATATTGATAGTGAATCCATAATCCAAATGGAAAAAGGAATCAAAAAACACACCAAGATGAAAAAATGGGTCTGGGAGTCACACTCATATATATAGAAAAGGTAGTCATTACTTAACCTTTCCTGCTATTAGAGGGGTTCACAAAAAAATAAGCAAAGTATCAGGCTCTCATTTCAGGCCTAGCGCTTTCAATTCAAATACATGTAAAATATTTGAATATAAAAGTTAATTAAGAACTAGTCATCAAGAAATTCAATGGAAACTATTCTATCAATAAAGGAAGATCCAACCCCCTTGCCTAACTACATCTGAGGGTAAATGGATGATTTCCCCTTAGAACTGAAACTAACTCATATCCCTTGGTCATAAAATAAATAGGCTATTGAATTTGAAAATTCAACCATATAACTGTATGATCCAGAATATGATGAAATAGTCATCACCATTACCCACCATCGGATGGTATGACCTTTCGTTCAGACCAACATGGAAGAAATAAACTCTATTAGTCCTGTCCCTGATCTGTATGGTTCTAACACTGACTTGATGAAACCCTTTATAGATTACTTTCCAATGGGCCAAGCCACACTCAATAGTGTCAAATATAGTTAATCGAGGGGAAAGTAATAAATTTTGTTCTCTATGACTGGAAAAATCAATAAAAGGTCTTTTATAAGTGGGGTCTTCATGGGATCCTTCTAAAATTCATTAATAGAGAAGCAACCATCGCCATATTGAAAAAATGAAACTCTGGATCATTTGGTGCACATAAATTATGTTCCAATCATTCCCTCTATATTTAGAGTCTTCGAAACTAATAGCCCACTATGACACATGATTTCATTGAATTCACCAAGAAGTACCATTTCTGTCAATTCTATTATAATTTTATCCACCAACCTCCAGAGATACTACACATATCCAAGTACTCTTGGAAATTTTCCATGTGGGTAATGGACTTAGTGGGGAGGTATCCCCCACTATGGACAAGAAATTAAAGTATATCTTCATTGAAATAGACTTCTTTTCCAATTGGGAAGAAGTTATACCCCTCAAATAGGTTGGGGAAAGAAGCATGTTCATATTTGTGAAAACTAATATCATAACTAGATTCGGTTTCCATCATATGATTTTGAAGGGAAATGGCACTAATTTCAGTTCTTCTAAAGTGGGAGCAATCTTATGTCATACATAAATTCTATTCCAATGGTGAATGTTACATAATTTCAAGGGATGGATAACTTATGATATTTCCTACTGGTGTGAGGTTCATGAAGAAATATTTCAATTATCCAAAAGGAACATCCTAATCCAACAACGTTAAACTGCATGATAATATGTCCTGGATGTGTGACATTAAAATTCAGAGAATGTATGTCCTTACTGCACGATGTTAAAACAATATGGAATTCATCCCCGCCATATGGAATTGATCTATGATGGAAATGTTCTCACCACATGGCATTAAATTCAGTGGAATAATTGTGTTCTCACCTAATAGGACATTACCTATGGCATTGTTCACTTGCCATGTCAACATTTAAAACTATGTGTAGATTGATTCCTTCCCTCACGTGATATGTAGTGATGCCCGGACCTCCAAATATGTGCCCATCTTTAATAAAGGATCATGTTATCCCCTCTTGTATGAATCATATTTGCATAGTGAAATGTAAGAAAACAACATATGGATTTATTCCCATACTATTGGAGACACGGGGATTCGTATACCATGTGTCTTGGTCCATCATCCACAATTAGAAAATTACCCCTTCCTTTCATATTGACAAAACTGAAACAAATATTTTTATTCCTAGAACAATGAATGGCTTGATTATCATTTCCAATGAGATACATATAGATTCATTGATCCTATATATTCCTACATCCACCACATTATGAAAAATGTCTCTAATTTACCCTCAATTTCAATTCTATTGCTATATAAACCCTATATATTTCTTGTTTCTCACACCAAGCTTGGCTCACGTGAGCTTAGTAAATGTAGTGAGGGTTTCCCCCACACACAAAAATTAATGTTATATGATGGGTCAACCATCTCAAAGGAATAGTTAAATATGCTCCATCCCTATGCTTGTGTCAGCCTGCTATAGGGAATGAATTTCTCGAACTACGTACATCTTGATTCCCATTCTATGGGATACGTAGTGATACCCAGATCTACGAATATGGGCCCAACCACTTCCAAAAAAGAATTACCCTACCCTATGTATGGGTTATACTTTCATAGGGAAGTTTATAGAACTAAATATGGATTTATTCTCATCCAAACAAGAGATTAAATTGCACTAGGATCTCTGAATCTATGCTTGACTGCAATAAAGTATTGATAGTGACATGACCTAATCCATGGTAATTTTATCCCTATGTTGAAGAGTGATATTGTGTCATCACATGTTTCTCACACCGAGCACAAATCATGTAGGCTACGGTGTTTTGGAATGGGATTCCCCTCATTGTCAAGGCATATCAATCCGCAACAAGGATGATACGGTCCCAATAGTAAGAACTAAAAAGGAACACAAGGGATTTCTTATTAAAAATATGGAAACTATATATGTCCTTATCTATGATGATAAACTGGATCATATGTCAAGAAAACAATATTTATTTATTCTCAGTTTAATGAGATATGTGGTAACACTCAGGCCACATGCTCGGGTACCACCAAAAAAATACAAATGTCTCTATCTCCATCACGTAAATGAAAATCTATATAAGAGATTCCAAACCCTAGATCCTCCAACAAGGATCTGTTAGGGAATCAAAAGGTCCACCCCCTATATAAAAGTAATTTTATTACTAATTTTATAACTTATTATATACTCCATTTACTTATTTTATATGAAATATGCATAATTTGTGTGAAATATTAATGTTGAAATATTAAATATAATTTTAGAGCACTATTTTAATTCATCCAGATTCAAGTCTATTTAATGTTATAATAATACCTCACACCCTAATTATCTAAATTGCATTATTTTTGCTTTTTATTGTGTCTTACTCATGTCACAACCTTTCATTAGAAGGAATATTTAGCCAAATCATCCATTTGAATGGACATATGGTCCACACAAAAAGACCATATGTCCATGATGATTGAGTAATGGGTATTAATCTCAAAGCCCAAATTTTATTAAACTTTACCATATTTTCTTTATTATCCAAAATAATCATGGATAAAAAATTTAATGTCCAACTACATGAACTAGGGGGCCAAATAATGCTTTGTAGTCCAGCCCACCATTCTGGATGAGAATTACAATTAGGAAACAATTCATGACATTGATCATGATCTAGTCCTCAAATAAAGCTAAGAGTTTTCATTGTGAAATATGATATATAGTTGTCTGTGTGTTTTGAATAAAGTATTCATATTTTAATGCATCTTCCTATTCAAAAATCCATTCACATTTCAGCCATCGAAAAATGATTGATAAAAATGGAGAATTTAACATTGTTTATAAAAACCACCATAGCATTGGCTCCATACGTCAAAATGCCTCCAAATATTGAGAGTAGTCGGAAAAAATCATTAGATACAACTTTTAAGAAGTGTATATCTCAATATTAAGCTGTATGTATGGCCAAATTGGCGATTGAACTGGAGGGGAATATTTTGGATGCAAACAGTCCACCTCCTTGGGCTATAAATACAACCCTCTATTCTACTTGTATGTGTTTGGAATTTCAGCACTTAAGGAGGTGGTTTTGAATGAATATATCCTTTCCAAGGGCCTAGGATGACTTTCCTTGGACTTTTTTCAACAAGAGATACCTCTCCTCCACTTTTATTTTCATTCTCTTTTTCATTTGTTTTCAATTGTATTTGTGTAAGCTGTTTTCCATTTCATTTGAATTTTAATGCAAGTTTCTTCTTCATATTCTATTTTAATAATACACTCTCTGTTATTAAAAATTAATAATCTTAAAATATTTTAAATCATGTTACATACCATTCCTTTCTTTATCTTTCTCATTCAATATATATTCTGTTTTAAATTCTCATCACCATTAGTGTGTGTGTGTGTTCCATGCAAAAAACATTTCTTATCCCTTTTTTCCGTATTTTTATAATTCCTAATAATAAATATAATAAAAAATATTACTAATAATATTAATGGCTGATTAAATCTCTCAATGGGGTGAGTTATAATTTAGGTTTATTAAGTGATTGAGAACTTTTTATTGATGGATTGTTTTTGAATTAACATTGTGTATGTTAGACATAACATGTCTTGGATTAATGACTTTTTTGTTCAACGAGTGGTTTCCATGGATTATTGAAACTGTAAATAATCTACCATAAACAAGATATGATTAATATTAGAAACCTATGTTAAGATAATGCTTGGATTAAATCCTTAACATTTAGGAGTTCCAATCAATGCCAACCTGTGACATGGGTGTTAATTTAATAAAATATTAGAAAGGCTTGAGGATATAAAAATCATAATTAACTAATTATTAACTCACCCCAATATTTATTAAATTGTTAAATCAATAAATCTCTTAAATTAATCTCTACAAAAAAAACCTCCACAATCAAAATACAATCAACTAAAAACAATCAACTATTAAAATTGATCGTCATCGAGGATTCTACCTAATTGATGCTTTACACATTAGCAGTGAATCAGAACTTTGAACGGTCGATAAGAAAATATCGGCTTCACTTTCAAATGGCTCCATTTCTAGGGATGGATCAATTAAGAATTTGTTAGTTTCATGTTATTGTAAAAAAATCACAAAATTAAAAAAATGAAAAAAAACACAAAGAAAAATCCGCCTTCTCATGAAAATAAAAAATGAAAAAAAACACAAAGAAAACCCCATCTTCCTATTTCTTACAAAATATCTCTGAATTCCCCATAGCCTCCCAAACAATCCCTCAAATTTTTTGGACATGAAAATTGATTGAACACTTCTCCCACTTAGGAGTAACATTAGAGATAATCAACCCATTGATGAACCTCTCCTTATCCAACCAATTGAATTAGTTATGGCCAGTCCTAGTGAACAAACACTTAAAAAACTTGCTACTCCTGATATGAATTAATAACCTCTTGGTATTTAATTTCCAAACATATATGCTGAATTAAAAATTAAATCGGGTTTGATTCATCTTCTCCTTCATTTCCACGGTCTAGTCGGTGAGTATCCACATCTCCACCTTAAAGAGTTACAAGTGGTGTTCTCTACCCTGAAACCTCAAAGGGTTTCTGAGGAACAAATCAAACTTCGAGAATTCCATTTTTACTTAGCTAACACTGCTAAGTCATCTCTTTAATACCTTTTCCTAGTTCCATAACCTCATTGAATTACATAAAGTGAATTTTATTATAAAAATTATTTTATGCTTCTCGTAATGCTTCTATATGAAATGAAATTTGAGGTATCTGTCAATTCCCAAATGAATTACTCCATGAGTATTGGGAGAGGTTCAAAAACCCTGTGGAAATTTGCCCACACCACTAAATCCATGACCAACTCTTGATCCAATCAATCTTATGAGGGGTTATTGGTTATGGAGAGAACCCGCATTGATGATGCAATTGGTGGTGCTCTTGTTAATAAAACTTCTACAGATTCAATAGATCTCATAAGTAACATGACCACAAAAACACAAAAATTCCATACTCGCGCACATGCTCAAGTCAAATAAGCCCAAGATAGTTAGTTGATCGAGATGAACAAGATGACGTAGTGGATGAGTGAACTTACAGGTCTTGTGTGGCAACTAGTTGTGGCTACCAAAGCCCCAACCTCATCTTCTCCACAATCTCTTTTCCCTGGAACTATCATGAACTATGGAATCTACAGCTCCCCATCTCATCTAACTAACACATTTCCACAACTTCAAGAGGATCAATCTGATTAATTCAGACCAATGGAGCTCAGTACAGCATATGCTCAGCGGAACCCCAACACTCAACAATCAGGTCTGTTTGTTAGAAACTTTAACCAACCCCACTCTGATCCCTTCTCTGCTACCTTCATCCAAGGCTTGAGTTATAGTAATCCCTTTTCTCATCCCCCTCAATTCCCTCCCCAAACCCAATCCAATTCCAATATGGTCAATGTGTTGGTAACTTCCAACAATCATACCCTTTTGTTTCTCAACCACAAAGGATCAATCCACATCTTCCTCTTCCTGGATTCCACTATACTAGTGAGCCTTCCCAATTCAAAAACCAATACAATCACTTTACCAAGAACCAAAATCAAGATAATCCCAATCTAGTACAATCCTATTCTTAACAGAAACCATGGGAATGTGTTGTAGAAGATCTTTCCTCCTTCTCCCGTTCTAGACTCAAGAACATCGAAACCCAAATTGGTCAACCTGCTTCCCACCTAAGCTAGAAAAAACAATAAAATTATTCCCAACTCCATGCCCAACCCTTACCCGACCCCAAGGGTAAAGTAACTAAAACATCACTTAGATTGGGAGATAAAATTTCTATGCCTCATGATGAGACCTCCCACTCCCCTTTAAATGTTGACAAAGAAAATGAAAATAAAAAGAATCTAGAAAAGGAATCTGAATCCATTCCCTAACCTCCTTCCATTCCACTTAGGAATCCATTTTTTCCTTAAGACATTATTTATCCAAAGAATTCCATTGAACCAAATCCTGAATTACTTTACATTTTTAGACATGTGGAGGTCAACATTCCCCTCTTAGATTCCATAAAACAAATCCCTAAGTACATTAAGTTTCTTAAGGAATTGTGAACCCATAAGATTCAATATAGGACCTTAGAAAATGTTTCCACCCAGCATTATATTCCAATAAAGTGAAAATATCCAGGGACCTTTAGAGTCCCATTCCAAATTGGAAGTTAAAAATTTTATGATTCACTCATATACCAAGGAGACTCAATTAATGTCATCCCTAAATCCATATTCTCTAACCTTGGTTTTGGTCCCTTGCACCCAATGAGTGTTTTCATCCAGTTAGCCAATCGAAGAACTGCTAGTCCTTGGGGAATATTTTAGGATGTCCTTGTCCGAGTTAATGATATTATATTCCCATCCGACTTTTATGTCCTTGACATGAATGGTGAGACAACAACATTCCAATCTCCTAGGATTCTAGAGAGAGCATTCCTTATGAAATCCAAAACCCAAATTTATGTTCATCATGGAATCTTATCCATGGAATTTGGTGACCAACTGATCAAGTTCAATATATTTTGATCCATGTGATACCCATCATAGAATCAATATGTATTCTCTATACATGCTTTTGAAAGTCTCTCTAAGAGTGTGTTTAATCTCAATCCATCATGTTATTTTTGTTCTACTGATAGAGGATTTTGTGAATATTATATCCTCATTAGCTGATTCATAAATGTATAAGTTGATGTTGACATTACAAATGAAAACTCCATTGATCTAAAAGATATTGAAAACTCTTTAGAGTCCAAAATCACCTCTGACATCCACTGCTCCAACATGGACAGTAATGTGGAAAATGAACAAGCATGATCATTTTTTGATTCAAATCTGATTATCCATTATTAAACATTTCCTATACATGATTCTAAAAATTATTTTATATGTGAATTGAACCCTGAACCAATGTATTTATATTGTCCCGATGGTAGTGATGTTTGCGATATTTGTTCCCTAATTAATAATGTGATCATTAGTGATGTTGAAACTGAGCATTATTTGGTGAGAACCATTGATATAAAGGATATTGAAAGTTTTATTTTGTCTTATTACTCCATTGATCCTCATTACTCTACATCCGCAAGTGATGAAATAAATGAGTCAAAAACTATTAGGATCTCATACTCTAGTTTTGTGTTATCTAAACCTTACCTAAATGAACTATTAGAATTGAGACATCATCACAAATTTTTGAGCATAGAAAACCATCAATTTTGTAATTAAATAATTCCTCATGGTGATGACCTAAGGGATGATAGTCATATTCTCTTTCCACCCCCATTGAATTGAAAGAGAAACAATAATGAAGGGATGATATTATCTAATGAATCATCAGGCCTACCAAAGGAAAAGTTTTTTTGGAAGCACACTAGACATGATAAAACCATCGATATGTGGAAAAAATTATTCCTCATGTTGAAGACCAAGGGGATAATAGTCATATTCTATTTTCACCCCCATTAAATTTCAAGAGAAACAATAAGGAAGGGATGAAATTATCCAATGAATCGTCAGTCCAACCAAAGGAATAGTTTTTCTGGAAGCACACTGAAGTTGAAAAAATATGATGGACACTATCAGACTGTGGGTAGCCCACTGTAACTGTCCAGCTATAGAAAAAGATATACAGTTCTTCTTGAGATGAAACTCACGTTTTCTTTTATGTTTTGTGAAAATTTAATTTTTTTAGTTATTCATTATATGAATAATGATTTTTCTTTTTCAGGTAACATCCCACATCAGGAACATCCATTTCAAATGACCCACTACTGGATAGATATGATGGCTCAAAAAATCCAACCTAGGGGCACCTCTTTCCCTTTCACTCATTTCTCTATTCTTACTCCTTCTCTATCTCACACCCTTTTTCTTCTTCTTCCTCTCTTTTTAATTTTTTTATCACTTTTATAATTAGACCATTTTTTATTTTTCTCTTTCTTTTTTGTTTGAATGTTTATTTTAAATAAAAAAACAAAAAAAAACTGAAATATAAAAAAAAGAGTCATAATTACTCACCATTAAATTTTCAAATTCTATCCAATCATTTTGCAGCGTAATAATGTCATTTTTTCATCTAATTTTTATTATTTTCATCACAACTTTGGATAAAGAATTCATTTTCAAGAATAATAAATTTTTAATACTCAGTTTTATCTTTGTAAAATGATTATTCCTCAACATTGAGGAATAAAAATATATTTCATTTCAAGGTTAGCTATGGACATCTTTTTAAAATGTGTGTTTTTACCCCCCGATTATGAGTCTTCAGTTTGTGGACCTTCGCGCTGAATTTCGTACTTTGGTGTGAATTAATATGATAGAGGTAGTTTATTTACCATATGAGAATAAAAATAGCCAAATATCATCCCATTACCCTTACATTAATCCTTTTTTTGAAATCCCCTTAGAGCCTATGAAATCCATTTATTGTTAGCCACATTACAAGCTCAATACCTTTTCCCACCCAATATCTACATGGATTTTCATTGCATAATTTTTTGAAATTTAAGTGTGGGGGAACTGGATTTCATTTTAGGGAACCCTTTGTTGATTTCATAATGTTATCATATTCTTGAGGGAAAGCTTCCATTTCAGTGTGGGGGATAGGTTTTCATTTAGTGAGTTTGGGGAATGTATATATTTTTCTATTGTTCAAATGTTATTAAAAAGTGTTCAAAAAAATTATGAAAAAATAAAAACAAAAAAAATGGGTTGTGTCATGGGTGGGTCAAAAATCACTCTTCCAAAACCTTTGATCTTTTTATAACCATTACAATTAGTGTCATGAGGAGATCAATCATGGGTTAGGATATGAGTGTGAGATATTTTTCAAGTTCAAAATTCGAAAAAAAAGAAAAAAAAGATATAAATAACACTTTCATGATAAATTCTTATATAATGGGGATAATTTTTGTGTTCTATAAATATTTCACCTTCTCATACTATAGAATCCCGCCTTTTTATCACATAAACATTCATTAAATTATACAAAACTAAGGATCTTTAAGGTTTAGTGTCTTGGAAACCAGGAACTTAAAACATGAAAACATAAAACATTCTTCTTAAACACTTGAAAGGATTATCCTCATGTTCATCCTAGGTTCATTACTACATCTCATAACCTGGGGAACATACATCAAATGAAAGGGTGAGCAGAAGGCCCAGTAAGGGAAACAAGGGAAACATTTAACATGTGAACTTGAGATACATCACCTATGTCATGAACAAGAACTTTAAGGCATGATAAAAAAATCATGTGGCATATCACAATAAAAATAACATTTTTCATAACTTTAAGATGTGGCTACATAATGTAACATAGAAAATCATGAATATATCACCAAGGTCCATCCCCATGGTGTCATTTGAAAATTACCAAGGTTATTCACCAAGGTATCGTGAAAATTGTAATCTCTAGTGGTTACATCATTACCCAATGCATTGGAGCGCGATCAGGGCGCACCCATAAATTTTCCTTTATTATCATGTGAGCCACATATATCATCATAAAACATTTCATAAATAACCCATATAGCGTAAAATAAATGGGTTTCATTTCATAATCATAACGTTTTAAAAAATTCTTTAAAGACATGACCTTTACGTCACTTTAAACCCACGGAAGGGGAGAGCGGGTTTTATGTATGTAAATCCCAGAATTTAAAATAGAAAATTTTGTTATATATGTGAATACCCCTGTAGAAATAAGATCTCTGAGTATTCACTTTATAACATAAAATAATTTTGAGAAAAATGAGAGTCATTTTGAGATGTAAATTCTGCAACATAACGGCTATGTTTTGGGGTTTTAGCAAACATTGAAAAGAGAGGGGACATGGGTCAAACAATCATAAATGACCCATAAAACAGTAGAGGGACAGAATATAAGGGATTTAAGAACATGGTAATGAAATTTGAAAATATACCATATGAAATGATGAACATGAAAGGAAGACAAAGTAAGATTTCTCTTATGAAAATTCTGCAGCCTAACAGCGTTACATAAACATCAACCAAAAAATGAATTGATGAGATAAAATACGGTCTCTCATCATATGAACATAAAAGATCAGTATGATAGATATAGATATCATACCCCAACATAATAAAAAGGAACTCGCAATACTTAACATGGAATTAGAACTTTGAAAAGGGAGAAAGGTGCAAGGACCACTTAAAACTTTAGCAGCCTAACAATGCCACTTAAACTTCAAAATACTGAATTGAGGAGATCAAATGGGATCTCTAATCATATGGTCATAAAAGATCAGTATGATAGATATATAGATCATACCCCAACATAACAAAAAGGAACTTGAAATAATTGACATGAATGTAGAACTTCAAAACGAGAAGGGTGAAGAACCACTTAAAAATTCGGCAGCCTAACGGCACCACTTAAAACTTCAAAATACTGAATTGAAGAGATCAAATGGGGTCTCTCGTAATATGGTCATAAAATATCAGTATGATAGATATATAGATCATACCCCAACATAACAAAAAGGAACTTGAAAGAATTGACATGAAAGTAAAACTTCAAAACGAGAAGGGTGAAGAACCACTTAAAAATTCGGCAGCCTAACGGCGCCACTTAAAACTTCAAAATACTAAATTGAAGATATCAAATGGGTTCTCTCATAATATGATCATAAAATATCAGTATGATAAATTTAGAGATCATACCCAAACATAATAAAAAGGAACTTGAAAGAATTGACATGAAAGTAGAACTTCAAAACGAGAAGGCTGAAGAACCACTTAAAAATTCGACAGCCTAACGACGCCACTTAAAACTTCATAAAACGAAATAATGAGAGTAAGAGGGGATCTCTCATTATGTGAAAATGAAAAGGGAAGTAATATGAGTATAAAAGAACAGCCTTTAACATAATAACATGGAGCATAAAAGAAATTATATAAAAGATATTTCTTGAAAAGAAAGAGAGAGATCGGATCACTTACCTTAAAACGTAACTCTTAAAACTCAAAGGTTTGGACCTTGAGGGCTTGGGGGAACCTTGGGAGGACTCCTTGGGAGGTAAGGAGACCAGAACATCGTTGGGGGTGAGTTGGGAGTGAAAACTAAAGGAGGAAAGGGTGGTTATTTATAGGGAAAGTGAGTGGACAAGGCATTAATGGCCAAGGGACACCTCACAAGTGCTTTTCTCAAAACCATGTGCTCTCCCTTGGCATTTACCATGGAGTTAGGCCACATGGGGCCCCCAAAACAATAATTCATCACCCTTTGCCGGCCAACCCTTAAAATATCTCATGAAAGCATCATGACACAGTTATGAGATCATTAAACATACCGAAACCCTAAAACTGTATTTTTACTATTCACTGAAAATTCAACTTTCTCAGAAAAATCCCAAAATTTCACCTTAACCAAATATCAATGCTCTGATTTCAAAAATGAACTCCATTTTATAAAAATAATTATTTAAATATTTTTAATTTAATTTTAAATAAATACACTATTCACCGAAAATTCATTTTTCAGAAAAATCCCCAAAAATTACCATAACATAATATCGACGCTCTGAGTTCAAAAATGAAATCCATTTTATAAAAATAATTTTCTAAATATTTTTAATTAAATTTTTAATTAAAAAACACTATTCACCTGAAAAGACTGATACTTGAATAATAATTTATGAAACCGTTATTTATCCATTTTATTGAATCAGATTACTTAATCAAGGTGACTAGATTATATTAATACTTTCTTTAAGTGAGATTACTAATCCATTTGGACACATTACTAATCCTAATCATAAAATCACTATTCATAATTTACTATTCATCAAAAATCAAGTTGATCTTATTAGACTCCAAATTTCGTACTGAACATAATTGTAGAAGACCATTTTTTGAAAATCATTACACATTTTTAATTATTTAAGGTTTACATAAACATTTTTAAAATATCCTTTTTCTAAAATTTATCAAAAATATGCATACTATATTTATCCGGTCATTTAAAAATTCATAAACTTCATCATAAGAAGAAATCCAAATTTTTATTTAAAACAAAGGATTACACAAGGCAGTTACGGTCTCCTTACATAGCCCCTTATCACACCTGCATAGGACCTAAGTGTAAGGTTTGGTAAGGTGAGAGAATCTGAGGGAGGCTCGGCTAACATCACACGAGTAGTAATTTCTATCAGTTTGAACTTCTCGCAGAGGCGATTCCGTTCTAGCTTCACACGATGAAGTTCGGCTTGGGTTTGGTCCAGATCAAAGCCCAGTGGTGCTACCTCCTTCCCAAGTTCTGTTAGATGGGCTTCGATCGGTCCAAGACTACTGGGTGAGGCCATCGAATCTTCTTTCTATAATAATTAACCAAGATTACTTGTATTTAGAGACAATAATAAAAACGTTTAGTTTCCAGCGGTCATATTGACCAATGGTCATATAACCGTCTAAACCCAACAGTCTCATTTTAATTATAACCATGTTATCAAATTAAACATTTTTGTTGAGTATAAAAATAAATAAAACAACACATAAAATTAGGAAACAAGATTTATTCAAAATTTCGGGTCTATACATTCTTCCCCCCTTAAGATATTGCGTCCTCGCAATTTTTAAAATTGGGTTTTGAAATTTCATTGAATGTCCCACACCGGAAAAGGAGTCAGTAAAATTATTACTTTAAAAGAAAGAAAGGGAAGTACAAAGGTCACCCGAGTTAACCCACACTAGGATTCCATGTAGGAAAACATGGACATGGAAGAAAAACAAAGGGTCAAGTTATGGGGGGGGAGTAATAGAGAACATGGTTAGGAGAAAGTTAACCATAAGAAAATCTCAAACTTATGATGTGTGTAACCGGTCTTTGATTACCTAGTAGGAAATGTAAACCCACAACATTTTTGTTTTATGTTCCTTTTCATAATTTTGAGGAATTCATTTACAACATAAAACAAAAACATAAGAAAATATACCTATCATCATGTAGAGTTTCATCCTTTAATAAATTTCTACCCAAAACTAATCTTTTCTCCCAGCTATGATCATTCAGAACCACTTGGTCTCATCAAAACACAAGAATCATCTTCATAATCCACAAAAGATTAACTATCTATTTCTTCTATCTTTAAACATTATCCCAAAAATAGAAAGGGTAAGGTAAAACAACTCTTCAAAAAAAATAAAGAATCCCATAGGAATGGAAACTAATTTTAAATCTTCAAAGTTACATGTTACTACCCAAAGTTCATCATAGACCATTCCATAAATAATGGTCCTTAAGATTCCTCAAAATAAACCAAACTAAGATTGAAACCCATATACAAGAAGGATTTGATAACATAGTCTTCCAAAATAAACTTCATTGTTCATCTCCAAACAACATCAACCACTCCTAACATCTTATAACAAAAGTAGCTAACCTAAACATATTTTACCCAATATAGGTTAATCATTCCCATAAGTAAACTAAATTACTATAAGTCCACCTTAAATTCATCGATTCTTCAAAATATAAGTCAACCTTACTACTCAATTAAAATACCGTAGTAATATATTTATCTCGATCATATAGGGTCCCCAAAATAGTGAACGTCTTCCAAAATAATAATCACATTTTAATCCCCTAATCATCTCTTTCATATTAATATGTCAATAGTCGCATTTCCTATCACATTGGTTGTTGGGACATGTTCTTCCATTTCCCACCATTAACTAAGAATAGAATGTATAATTAGGGGCTTAAATACTTAGCTAATAATCATGAAAAGGAACTTAAATCATATAAGGATAAATTTTAGAAGAAAATTATATCCTAACATGTGATCCCCTAGGTTCTCATCTAGGTTATCCATGATCATATATTCTTATGTGAATCTTTATTTTATTTTATCTTTGTTCCTTTAACAATGGTTCATACTAAGCTTATGAATTTACCAAAGCATATCCCCCGGGAGTGTCGTAACCAAGAGTGCAGCAAAGCCCGTTGTCGTGTACCAGTTCCCATTTGAGTCTAGAACAAAGCGGTGTTTTCGGGTTTTACCCCTATGTACATCTGTGTCAGAGCCACCTCTACCTGCTCGTATCCAGACAGGGATGTATTTTCTTGGCAACCCATTACTCAATACTCACCAAAATACCAGGAATATTTCATATATATAAACTTTTCTATAGGCTTCTTCCTAAATTTTTCATATCCTAATTTCCACAAATAACTAAACCATCCTTTGATACCAACTATAGCATCCTGCCTTTTTATCACATAAGCTTTCATTACATTGTACAAAACTGAGGATCTTTAAGGTTTAGTGTCTTGGAAACCAGGAACTTAAAACATGAAACCATAAAACATTATTCTTAAAAACTTTAAAGGCTTCTCCTCATGTTCATCCTAGGTTCATTACTGCATCTCATAACCTAGGGAACATACATCAAATGAAAGGGTGAGAAGAAGGCCCAGTAATGGAAACAAGGGAAACATTTAACATGTGAACTTGAGATACATCAACTATGTCATGAACAAGAACTTTAAGGCCTGATAAAAAAAATCATGTGGAATATCACAATAAAAATAAAATTTTTCATAACTTTAATATGTGGCTACATCATTTAACATAGACAATCATGAACATATCACCAAGTTCCATCCCCAAGGTGTAATTTGAAAATTACCAAGGTTATTCACCAAGGTATCATGAAAATTGTAATCTATAGTGGTTACATCATTACCCAATGCATTGGAGCGCTATCAGGGCGCACCCTTAAATTTGCCTTTATTATCATGTGAGACACATATATCATCATAAAACATTTCATAAATAACCCATATAGCATAAAATAAATGAGTTTCATTTCATAATCATAACGTTTTAAAAACTGCTTTAAAGACATGATCTTTACGTCACTTTAAACCCACGGAAGGGGAGAGCGGGTTTCATGTATGTAAATCCCAGAATTTAAAATAGAACATTTTGGTATATATTTGAATACCCCTGTAGAAATAAGATCTTTGAGTATTCAATTTATAACATAAAATAATTTTAGAAAAATGAGAGTCATTTTGAGATGAAAATTCTGCAGCATAACGGCTATGTTTCGGGGTTTTAGCAAACATTGAAAAGAGAGGGGACATGGGTCAAACAATCATAAATGACCCATAAAACAGTAGAGGGACAGAATAAAATAGATTTAAGAACATGGTAATGAAATTTGAAAATATACCATATGAAATGAAGAACATGAAAGGAAGACAAAATAACATTTCTCTTATGAAAATTCTGCAGACTAACAGTGTTACATAAACTTCAACCAAAAAATGAATTGATGAGATCAAATAGGGTCTCTAATCATATGAACATAAAATATCAGTATGATAGATATAGATATCATACCCCAACATAATAAAAAGGAACTCACAAGACTTAACATGGAATTAGAACATTGAAAAGGGAGAAAGGTGCAAGGACCACTTAAAACATTAGCAGCCTAACGACGCCACTTAAACTTCAAAATACTGAATTGAAGAGGTCAAATGGGGTCTCTCATCATATGGTCATAAAAGATCAGTATGATAGATATAGAGATAATCCCTCAACATAACAAAAAGGAACTTGAAAGAATTGACATGAATATAGAACTTCAAAACGAGAAGGGTGAAGAACCACTTAAAAATTCGGCAGCCTAACGGCACCACTTAAAACTTCAAAATACTGAATTGAAGAGATCAAATGGGTTCTCTCATAATATGGTCATAAAAGATCATTATGATAGATATAGTGATCATACCCCAACATAACAAAAAGTAACTTGAAAGAATTGACATGAAAGTAGAACTTCAAAACGAGAAGGGTGAAGAACCACTTAAAAATTTGGCATCCTAACGGCATCACTTAAAACATCAAAATACTGAATTGAAGAGATCAAATGGGGTCTCTCATCATATGATCATAAAATATCAGTATGATAAATTTAGATATCATATCCCAACATAATAAAAAGGAACTTGAAAGAATTGACATGAAAGTAGAACTTCAAAACGAGAAGGGTGAAGAACCACTTAAAAATTCGGCAGCCTAACAGCGCCACTTAAAACTTCATAAAACGAAATAATGAGAGTAAGAGGGGATCTCTCATTATGTGAACATGAAAAGGGAAGTAAGTGGAGTATAAAAGGACATCCTTTAACATAAGAACATGGAGAATAAAAGAAATTTCATAAAAGAGATTTCTTGAAAAGAAAGAGAGAGATCAGATCCCTTAACTTAAAACGTAACTCTTAAAACTCAAAGGTTTGGACCTTGAGGGCTTGGGGGAACCTTGGGAGGACTCCTTGGGAGGTAAGGAGACCATAACTTCATTGGGGGAGAGTTGGGAGTGAAAAATAAAGGAGGAAAGGGTGGGTATTTATAGGGAAAGTGAGGGGACAAGGCATTAATGGCCAAGGGACACCTCACAAGTGCTTTTCTCAAAACCATGTGCTCTCCCTTGGAATTTACCATGGAGTTAGGCCACATGGGGCCCCAAAAACAATAATTCATCACCCTTGTCCGGCCAACCCTTAAAATAGCTCATGACATCATCATGAAACAGTTATGAGATCATTAAACATACCGAAACCCTAAAACTGTATTTTTACTATTCACTGAAAATTCAACTTTCTCAGAAAAATCCCAAAATTTCACCTTAACCAAATATCAATGCTATGATTTCAAAAATGAACTCCATTTTATAAAAATACTTTTTTAAATATTTTTAATTTAATTTTTAAATAAATACACTATTCACCGAAAATTCATTTTTCCAGAAAAATCCCCAAACATTACCATAACATAATATCGACGCTCTGAGTTCAAAAATGAAATCCATTTTATAAAAATAATTTTATAAATATTTTTAATTAAATTTTTAATTAAAAAACACTATTCACCCGAAAAAACTAATACTTGCATAATAATTTATGAAACCGTTATTTAACCATTTTATTGAATCACATTACTTAATCAAGGTGCCTAGATTATATTAATACTTTCATTAACTGAGATTACTAATCCATTTGGACACATTACTAATCCTAATCATAAAATCACTATTCATAATTTACTATTCATCAAAAATCAAGTTGATCTTATTAGACTCTAAATTTTGTACTGAACATAATTGTAGAAGACCATTTTTTGAAAATCATTACACATTTTTAATTATTTAAGGTTTACATAAACATTTTTAAAAAATCCTTTTTCTAAAATTTATCAAAAATATGCATACTATATTTATCTGGTCATTTAAAAATTCATAAACTTCATCATAAGAAAAATCCCAATTTTTATTTAAAACAAAGGATTACACAAGGAAGTTACGGTCTCCTTACATAGCCCCTTATCACACCAGCATAGGACCTAAGTGTAAGGTGTGCTAAGGTGAGAGAATCTGAGGGAGGCTTGGCTAACATCGCACGAGTAGTAATTTCTATAAGTTTGAACTTCTCGCAGAGGAAATTCCGTTCTAGCTTCACACGATGAAGTTCGGCTTGGGTTTGGTCTAGAGCAAAGCCCAGTGGTGCTACCTCCTTCCCAAGTTCTGTTAGATGGGCTTCGATCTGTCCAAGACTACTGGGTGAGGCCATCAAATCTTCTTTCAATAATAATTAACCAAGATTACTTGTATTTAGAGACAATAATCAAAACGTTTAGTTTCCAGTGGTCATATTGACCAATGGTCATATAACCGTCTAAACCCAATGGTCTCATTTTAATTATAATCTTGTTATCAAATGAAACATTTTTGTTGAGTATAAAAATAAATAAAATAACACAGAAAATTAGGAAACAAGATTTATTCAAAATTTTGGGTCGTTACACATACCCTTCAATTTTCTACCTCATTTGTGTCTTTCTTCACACAATCATTCCCCTGTAAATATGTGTTTTCATTTCCTTCAATGTTTCATTTCGAAAAAATTGTGCACCATTTTACGCATGCTGATGTTTTACTACTCTTCTCTTATATCTGGGAGATTATATTACTATTGTCCCATATCCACAAAACACACCCTTAAAAGACCTCTTGATTCTTGTACAATTTAGGATAGGGAATGGAAGCTGAGATCTATTTCAATCTCTAAGATTTTCACTATTGGTTGGGGATAGAGTGAACCTCTATAAATTAATTTTATCATCTTGAGTGGTGTGAGTTATGTGTGTCCAAATTTTCCATTTCAAAATTTGATCCTGAAAAAAGATTTGTTTTTGGAACATTGTTTCTGTAAAAATTTTAGGTGGAATTCAATATGGATGAGTGAAATAGTCTAAACGTCCCCTAATTCGTGAAGTCAAAATTTTAATATTTGTTGGCAAGTGACAACGATTTTGTAATGTTTTTTATTTGTTTCACATTAGGACATGCACAAGAATATGTGTGGGGGATTTGATGTTATTAATATTTTCATAACATATGATATACTCCCATTATGAATTTTATATGAAATGTTCATAATTTGTGTGAAATATTAATGTTTAAATATTAAATATAATTTTAGACTAATATTTGAATTCATTCGGATTCAATTCTGTTTAATTTTTTAATACTAACTCACACACTACTTATCCAAATTGCATGATTAATGTTTTTAGGGTTCCTGACTCAAATTCCAACATTTCGTTTTAAGGAACCATTGGCCAAATCATCTATGTGGGGGGGCCATCTGGTCCACAAAAGAAGACCCAAATAATTTTATGAGAAACTGGACCAGCCATGATGATTTAGTTACGGGTCTAAATCCTAAAGCCCACATTTTATTAAACATCACCATATGTTCTTTATTATACAAATGAATCATGGAAAAAAATTATGTTCCAAATACATGAACAAGGGGCCCAACTAATGCTTTGAATTACATCCCACCATTATAGCCAAGAATTACAATCCAGACACTATTCATAACATTACTCATGATCTATTCATAAAATAATGCTGAGATTTTTCATTGTGGAAGTGGAAATATAGGAGGCCAAATTTGTGGATAAATAATTCGGATTTTAAGGCATCTTCCTATAAAAAAATCCATTCACATTTCATCCATCAAAAACGAATGGATAGAAATGGACAATTTAACATTGTTTATGAAAATCACCATAACTTTTTCTCCATAAGTAAAAGGCCTAAAATTTTTAAGATTAATCATAAAATAATATTATATTCAACTTTTCAGAAAAGTTTATCTCAGTCTCCAGTTGTCTGGATGGCCAAATTGGTTATTCAAATGGAGGAGTATATTTGGAATGCAAACAGTCCACATCCATGGGCTATAAATACAACCCTCTCTACTCCTTGCATGTGGTTGGCATTCCTAAACGTAAGTGGTGGTTTTGGAATTACTAGAGCTTTTAAAAGGTCCTGGGTGGACTTTACATGATCTTTTTTCAACAAGAGAAACCTCTCCTCCACTTTTATTTTCATTCTCCTTTTCGTTTTTTTCAATTGTATTTTTGTTTAGCTGTTTTCAATTTTATTTGAATTTTAATTCAAGTTTCTTCTTCATATTCTATTTTAATCACCCAATATCTATTCTCAAATATTAATACTCTTAACATAGTTTAAATAACGTTCAATCCATTTCACTTTTTTCATTTTCTCATTCAATCTAAAGTCTGTTTTTAATTCTCATCACAGTTCGTGTGTGTGTGTTCAACACACACCTCTTTTCGTATCCCATTCTTTTAATTATGTTTATAATTAATAATCATAAATATAATATATCAGATTACTAATCATATTAATTTCTATGTAAATATCTCTCTGTGGTGAGTAATAATTTTGGTATATTAAGTGATTGAGAAATTTTTCCCGATGAATATTCGTTGAATTAACATGTCATTGATTAATGACTTATTTTTACTAACAAGTTGTTTCCCTGGATTATTGGAACCATAAATACACTAATATAAACAATATATGATTAACATTAGAACCCTACATTATGTTATGTCTTGGATTAAATCCTTAACACTTAGGAATTCCAATCAACATCAACTTGTGACATGGGTGTTAATTTAATGCAATATAAAGCAAGGCTCAAGGATATCACAAAATTAACTACCTAATGATGAACTCAAACCTATATTTATTTAATTGTTATATTAATAAATCATTTCAATTATGCTCTGAAAACAAACCCCCACAATCAAAATACAATCAACTAAAAACAATCCAATATTAAAACATATAATCATTGAGGATTTGACACGAGGGATACTATACACATTAGTAGAGCATCAAAACCTTGAGCTGTTGATAGGAGATAATCAGCCGCACATTCAACAGGTTAGATCGTTTTTGGGGATTTCATGTCTTGTGACTAATTATGGTCTGTATATTTCTTTTTGATATGGATATGTCATTTCTATTTATCTAATTCCATGCTTCGGGAAATTTCTGATCTTCACGAACCTTCGTGACCTTTAGAAATATATGTTCACTATCTTTTGAACAACTTTAGTTGACTTTTCACAATATTCCAGGGTGGCTCTGTATTAGTTTCCAAAAAAACGGCATGTTAACCGAACATAAATTTGTCCTTTGGAGAGGCTTTTCCTACCACTTTACGCTCAATAGATTCCAAGACCTATATCACCCCTCTAAATCCAGAAATTACTGAAACCAAGATTTACTATTTATTTCCCCTTTATATGTAGATGACTACATAATATCCTCACTCGATTATACCTTACTCACTCATGGTTTCTATGAAAAATTAACCCCTAAAAAATAACATTAAATTGTGCTACCGACATTCTCACCACATGAGGTTAAAACTACATTTCCAAAAGTTCCTTATTTTATGGCATTAAACTACATAACACTATAGTGTTATCATCAGAGAA
This sequence comes from Viscum album, assembly GCA_963277665.1. Taxonomy (NCBI): domain Eukaryota; kingdom Viridiplantae; phylum Streptophyta; class Magnoliopsida; order Santalales; family Viscaceae; genus Viscum; species Viscum album. The sequence goes on along the minus strand of OY728130.1, from coordinate 476,121,347 downwards.
GACATTTCCTTCAGCTTCAGTAACCTATCATTCCATCTCACAAAACTACGTATGTCTTACTTCCTGTTTACATGGGAAACATAGTGATGCCCATACTCTCATCTTGGTCTATCCATCTCCCCAACAAAAACAAAATGACCATTACCTGTGTATGGGTTAGACCTATTCAAGTAACTTTATGAACTATGTATGGCATGATTCATTTGAAAGAAGTATACATAGTGATTCTTGAACTTTTGTCCTAGTCTAGCCGCCCCAGATGTGAAATATTCCCCATTCATATGGGCTAGACCTATACAAGGTGATTTCTATATAGGACTACATATGGATTTGTTACTATCTCATGGGGTACATGGTGACACCCAAATCTTATGTCATAGGATCATGAATAGAGGAAAATAAAAATTTCCCCTCCTTTTTATGAAAACCGTGTCAAAGTGTGGAACTCCCAAACAAGCCCTATTTTAAGGAACATTTCATGAATACTCACATTTCCCCTATTTCACGTTGGGAAATCTATGTCCTTTACACCTAATGATAAATTGTACATAAGTTTTCTAAATCATATGACATTTAACTACTTGATAAAATTTCCTTATTGCATGACGAAAAACTGCATAAAGTTATAGTCTTCACACCCAATATGAAATTTCCTCTGGAATCATTCATTTACCATGTCGTGTCAAGAACTATGTATAGATTGATTCATACCCAAGAAAGAAACACAATCATGTTTGAATATACATCCTATTCCATCCAACTCAAATATTAAATGATTCTATGCTTGGTTACACAATCACTAAGTGGTGGATCAATCCTTTTTCATCCCATGTTTCTCTCACTGGTCAAAACTTGTATGGGATTAGGGACCTTGGTAGTGGATTCCCCACTGAGACATGGTAGAATATTAATTCCATGTACATATGAGTCAAATATATGGAGGGAATTCCCATATCCATTAGTTTTCATAGACTAAATGATTCTAATATGTTGAGACACGTCCTTTCCATTTATCGAACTTTGTGCCCCAAAATATTTCGGATCTCCATAAAACCCCACAACTATAGAAAATTGATGGTCAGTGCCTAGAGGATAGATTGTTTTGACTACGAACAATATTCCCTAGTAGATCTCGTTGCCTTTCAACTAAATGCATGTTTATTTAAAGGAAATTCATCATCATAAGAGTCATTTTCTACATCCGTACAACATAATGGATTCCAAGCCCCATTCCATTCCTCCTGATCCGAGGAACCCTGAATCATGGCTTATACCCTCCATCTTGCTCATGTCAAATGCATGTCAGGATATATAAGCCTGATTATCCTATAGTTAATCTGAACTTCTATATCAATATCCCCATCACATGACATCAGAACTACATGATTATTTATACCAAATGTTCATCTTTGGTGCTAAGCCACAACAATGATTGAAAATATCGCTTTCATAAGTACGGGTCAGACCTCCATGGAAAATTTATAAAAAGAGAAAAGTATTTTTCCCCCATGTTAGCGTACATGAAATAAATTCACATAGGACAGTCGAATAGTAGCCTCAACCCATTATTAAGCTCATATATAAGGCAATAATTTTCCACTCCTATGTGTGAACTAGATCCTCATATAGAGAAACCATAAGAGAAATATGTTTGGCTTGATTCTTATTATCATATGATACTAGTGATACCAAAATCTCATATATCGGGTCTATCCATGAGATGGTATTTTTCTCCTCCCTTCATATACATGGGTCAAACAAAGGGAACCCCCTCACACCTGTACGGGGAGAACTCCTTTACCTATTTGAGGGAAATTTAATCATGAAATTATTTTTTCATGTTTAGGAACACCCTTTTCACAAACCATACTATGCGACTCGAATGTTATGAATCCTCATAACCTCCCTTGGAAATTGGAAATGTGATTTTAATTTCCTAAGGACACCTTTTTTTGTCAATACACAATATTCCCCAGTTGATATGCATATGATTCCTAAAAAAATCATGTTATCCAATGTAAAATTCATCATCATGAGAGGATTTTCTAAATTTGTGTTCCCTTATGAAATTTAAATTCTATCTCACTCCTTAGTTTTGAAAACCCCTAGGATTATAGTTAACTCAACCCCCCATTTCATGTTTAAAAATGATAGAACATTCCTTGTTATCCTACTATGAAAAAGAAAAATATTTTAATCCCTTGCTGAGAGTAAATCAATTGTATATCAATAGTTATAATTACCCTAGTTTCATGACATTAAACAACACCATCCTTAAACCCTCCTTTACACTAGCCAAATTTGTGTAGACGTGGTCTCCCATTCATAATAAAAAATGATACAAATTCCCTAATACTTTTCAGATGACACTCCTTTGACAAGCTACCACTGGTGGTTTATAGAAGTCTAAATTCCCGTAAAATTACTTGGCCACTGGATGTATATGGTCAATGTCTAGAAAACCCCATTTTAACTATGAAAAATATACACCGGTAGCTCTCTATAATTTTTTGAAATAAAAAAGGCCTGTTAACCAAATGTAAATTCATTTTTAGGAGAGGCTTTTCATACTCCTGTATACCCAATGTCTCGTATTCCCCATATCATGTGTCGCATCCTTAACTCACAAATCTGGGTTATCAAAAATACTTAATGTGTATTTTAAATATATTAGGACTTTCTCATTTAATAAACCTTATTGGATCCATTTCCCCCTAATTTATGGTCAAAGATGTTCGACCAAAGACATCAGTGGTGGAAAAATCCTTTTGATCAAAATCCTCAGTAATGTTAGTCTTGTTCATAAGACTCTAAAAATCCCATGAAAAGATAACAAAAATTCCAAGAATAAAATCCCGCAAAAGGGAACCATGAGCACAAGTCGAGTACTAGCTTGATAAACTTATAATTCACATAGTTTATGAAAAATATCGAGTAATTTGAGAATCAAAACAAGAAAAAAACCTTGTTAGGTTGAAAACCCAAAACGGGCTTCCCAATACAAATCCAAGTTATACCAGCTAAGACCGCACTAAACTAGGTTTTGGAAAAAAGGATGTTAATGAAAAATACACAAAGTTTGTAGGGTTTTCCTTATAACCCTATGAATAGTAAAACTATGCTCGATGGATCCCTCGATTCAGGAAAAAGATAGATCTAAAATTTATTATTTCAATTTAATTATCCCGAATCATGGTTCAAATCAGTATATAGAGAATAATATCATTAAAATAATTATGAAATATAATTTATTAACCATACAGGAAAATTAAAGAGAAACACTACACAATAAGTATGATTCTGTTCTATTGAATGGTAGCGGAAGAACGTCCACACTCTAGATCGTTCTACATATGTTTAAAAAAAGGGGGGATCATAGAATAGACTAGAATTATTATTATAAATAATATCCCTCTTGGGTCACAAATTTGACCACCATATGATGTGGGCCATCAAGGGTATATTCTAAAGAATCCATCTGTTTAGCTTCAGCTTCAACCGCTAGATTCATGCCTATAATGATGGCCCTGAGATCTCACCCTTTCTATTTTATGGCCTCAAAATTGGAACTTCTGGATTGAAGTTGTGCCTTTATCATGGCAATATGATATATGCACTCCCGAAACTCTTCTATTTGGGAGACCACTTGGTCATAAGCATCTTCTTCCTTAGACTCCATGTGATGAAACTCCTCAGTAATATCTTCAAGATGATTGGAGGCGTCGAATTGAACAATGTATCCTTCATGAGATTATAAATCCACTCATGCTATGATAATTTGACATACAGGGAGATTAATGTATCAATAGATGAAGCCACCTGATTCTAAATAAATGAAAACCCATTGAAGGGTGTCCTCATCATCATCAAATTCTGCTCGGGGAGTTTCAGGGATGATAGTAAAAATTTAAATCCATGCACGTCTCTAGACTGTCAGATAACCCCTAACAGAATTATGAAACACGTTTCCCCCTCCAATGCAATGAGTATGTAATCAGAATGTTCCAACATGGTAGACCGAGCCGCCCTATGTTGAGTTACCCAAGACAGAGAACCCTCCCTCTCTTTCGGAGGTTCAATCTCTGAAGGTAAATATTGGGGGTCTCCTACGACCTCATAAATACATGGTGATGTAATAATTTGGACAAACTCAGTAGGACCACCAAAAATGTCAACCAAATATATGGGTTCTGAATCACTGTACATAGAGATAGGATATCTAGACAAAGTCCCCTCTGAACACATGTGATGATGAGAAAAATAACTCTTTAAAAATAGGTTGTAAGAAGATGGTGCAACAAGAAGAAGACTATAAATATCCAATGGCCTCTAAACCCACTGAACTAAAATTTCCAACAATATATCAGAATATAAAGGCACCAACATTTGGGAATACTCTCATGATAAGTGGGATGAATCCAATATGAGAAGAATAACAATTTTCATATCGAAATCTTCATGCATCATCATTATACACGATTTGTGAAGAATTATTGGTTGATATTCCCTCATAACATGAGTAGCAGGGATAAATTGATTTTCTGCAATCCAAATTGATGAGAGAATGTATAAGGGTGTATAGGGTTCATAAATGGTAATCATGTATATGAATGTGGTCATGATTCCATATCGAAGTGAAGTGATGTTGCACTGTTCTTCCGAAGAACCCCTTCCATCATCTACCGCTTCTCCATGAGGAAAGAGAAAAGGTGCAAAAGAAAAATGAGATAAAACACTGAACAATTAAATTATGATATCGGTACTCAGTGATTTGGGGTGAAAATGGGGATGTTAAGTGGGCTGGATGAAAATTAGAATGAGGAACCATTGTAGTTTTTTGATAATGATAACAAGGAAAATGTCCATCCATCTATCCATACAAAAACCGAAATAGTCCACTAAGATGATGTTGTGATCTCTTTTCCTATATCATCCCTAGTAAATCATAAATACAGGTAAGGGTCGTGATTTATATGTTTCTGGGTTTTTATTCTGCTAATGTAGCCACCTACATTAATGTGAAAACATTTTAACTGATGTAGATATCATGGGAGGGGAAAATCCATATGCTTAGGAACATGTAAATGATACCGGCTAGTCTTAGTTCAGACGATACGTCTAATCGAACATCGTAAACCAATGAGGGGTATTGGATTGCCTCAAGGGTAACATAATATGATCTTGGCATGATTTTTTATTATTGATTAGGATGCATCTAGCTATAGTGGGAATTTATTTTTTGTCCATTCACCTGAAAAAACAGATTTATCCAATCCTCAAATGGAATAATAGAGCGAGCATGGGGGGTTTGACCAAGCAGTCAACCATCCATGACCAACAAGTCCCTCGCTAATGGGGACACCTTCTCGACATTATCCTAGGTATTTTATACTAGTAGGAATTCATAATACATATTAAAAAGAATGAGAATCCCTCCTAAACAGTAGATTTCCTACAAGGTAATTCCAACATCCCCATGAAACATGTATAAGTTTTGGGCATTTGAACACTAATGACGAAGTAGTTCATGTAGTATCTCTCCCAGTGAATTGATTTCAAATTGAGAAGCCCACACTTCTAGGTACATGTTAATGACCTCCAAATGTTCAGGAAACTCATTGTAGTTTTGGTGAACCCATAATTCACAATCAAACTAGTCACGAAAAGTACCCTACAAATTGTAAATCCCATTTGATTCTCCACCCAGCATTCATATTTCCTCACCAAAGGTTTCCAATGGTTGGATAATCATGGGTGAAAGATTAAAAGGAATAACTATGGCTATATTGATTACTCTTCATCCATGTAGACCCATTCAGAAAAAATATGTCATCCTTGTTCAATTTAGTTAGGGTCTCCCCTATAGTAGAAATATTTTACCACTAGTGATCTGGAGATGTCTCAAGATGAACCGTAAGTCAATTCCATTCAACATGTGTAAAAGAAGAGACATCATGGAGTTTAAAGTTATTAAATGAAAATTTATTTTACATTGGGTAGTGTATAAGTTCAAGTAGAATGGGATATTTATGAGTAATCTCTAGAGGAACAACACAAGACCAGGGATTCTCCTCAATATTCTCAACCATTGCCACTTTTGTCTAGTTACATTTATTGAATGGAGAGAGGGATTCATTATAATCCCTATAATGTATCATAAAATATTAGTTTAGGTTGAAATCAGAAAAAAATGACAAAGTAAATTTCTCAACATACTAATGGTCTAGGAAGGCATTGTCCACGAACAATAGTTCTCAGAAACCCACGAAGCGCTAGCCTTCAAAGTATTCTCCAGCTAATTAACAGTTTGAAAAAAGTTTAGTATGTTCACAAAACCCTTACTATATGGAAGTTAGAACTCATCGTTCACGAATGAAGTAGATTTAGTTTTCATATTTAATGATCAATTCACGGGCGATGCATCTGCAAAGGGGTGTAGTTTTTTGGATCAAGGTTTCTAGGAGAATACTTGTAAGCACCTACTTTTCTGAGATATGTTGTAATGGAAAAATGAAATGGTCCCCCTATATATAGGTGTGGTATCATCCTCTGATTTATCCCTTATACCAAAAACCAATTAAATTCAAGACCAATTTCTACATCAGAATATCCTCCTCTTATTCCTGATCAGAACCCATTTTAATGGGGGGAATTTTTTGGGCCTTGGAAACTTTTCAAGGGAAATTGTAATAATTTTATTGATTTGTAAAAATAATTAAAATGAATTGAAGGAATAGTTTAAGACAACATGTTTAGAGTATAAAAATAGAAAATGAGAATGGTTAGGTTGTGGAGTATAAACCCTTCTTGAAACACTGCTCTGCATGGAGACCCACTTTGTGAGATGTCCACGAACTAAACAGTTCACGATGAGGAGACACCAGCACCTTCCCCACAAATGGTAGTAAATCATTCGTGGGGATAAAGAATAAATATTCTCCCCCGATAAAGCATCCCTCTGGGAACTCAATTGGTTCTTGGGAAATGAGAAGCCATAGTCTTCCTATGAACTAAATGAATCCATTCTGGGGATTGAGGCAGTGATCCTCCCCACCTTAGATGACGACCATGTGGTCATGCTAACTAAGTCGTCCATGGGTTGGGTTTCTTTCATGGGAATCCATAGAATAAGGAGTGAATACCATCCTAATCCTCTATAAATAGTCTCTAAGGGGGATATGTGGAGGGTGAATTTTGGGGGAAAGAGGGAGAATGATTGATCAACGAAGTCATGGAAGAAGATAGAACCACAAAATATAGACAATTTTGACGATTACCTAAAAGTAAATCCCTAATAGTAGACATTAAAGAAGAAAAAACTAAAAAAATTGGTTATCTGCAAACTGAAAAACCACCATAGGAATTTTTCCCATGAGGTTAAAAACCAATTCCCTTTTTGCAAACAAGCATCCCTCAATGAAAATAGCTTTTAAAGGAATAACTCTACCCCTCGTAGAAAATCTCTATGTGGATGGAACTATTCCTAGAATTGTGAATTGCTACACTGATGGGACTCATCCCCACATAGTATTTTTCTATGTGGGTAGAACCTAGATTCACATAGAAAATTTCTACCCATAACAAATAGAGGTCCACATACCACCATGTTATGGGGATGACCTCCTACCCACATAGCAATATGCAATTCAGAGGAAAACCCATCCTGTATAAGGATATACTATGCAGAATGGGGTATCCTAAAGATTTATACACCTTCACCCTATTCATTACATTCTTCTTCCGCCATATCATTATTAGTCCTTCTACTAGCTAGTCCAACCGCATCAGTCCAAAGCATCTCCCAAATCCACTAAACATGTATGGTAAGACCACTGGGTGCCTCAGTGCACCCCTACGGGCTTACATACACATGGTATGTAGAGTCACTTAGGTAATCCCTAAAATAGGGTGGAACCTGGGATGTACCTAAGTATACATTCCCATTTTAATGAGAATTCTAATCTTGGTATACTAACGCGAAACTCCCTATTCTAGGGATCAAGGGGAACCACTAGAATTTCCATTCGATTAGGGATAGTGTTGAACGTTGTTGCCTTCTCCCCTAAACCAATTATAGGGTAATCCCACTGAGGTAACCCCTAGCCTTTCTTGTGGGAAGTGGTTCTATTTTCACCTCTTAGAATCAGATTGGAATATATCCAGTTAGATCACAAAATGAGACTGTCCTAGATATGAAAACTAGAGAGGAAATGGGAAAACTCAATGCCCCCCCCCCCCTCTCCCTTTGGGCTCCAATACCATATATCAGCAGATGATGTGAGACATGTGTTCTTCAGATCACATCCTCCTCTTGTTTCTCACACCAAGAATGAATCACTTGGTCTTATATCTTGGTGGAGATCATGGCATGATCATTGTCCAAAATAATGGGCATTTTCTATAGATGTAAGCCCCAATGCCAACTCGAAGCATGGTCTTCCTGGAGGTTGTATGCCTTAACCAAGCTCCCTTAATGGGACTCCTCCAAAGTGTAAGACCCCACTCAAACCGAACTATGTGGGTTTTTATTACTCGCATTAGGATATGTAGGAAGACCATATTATTCGTTTGATCCCGACATCAAAATAACAATAATCCTCCCTGGATGTTGATAAACCTTAGAGTTCCTTCCCTTATGGATTAAAACTAGTGATCCCTATGTTGACAATATAAATGATCTTTGACTTATCCAAAAAACGTTTGCATTTATTGAGAACCTCATAAAGATACATATTATTCCATCGAAGGAGAACCATCAATATATACAGGTGATTTAGAACCTATGTGTAATCTTGATGAACTACTACTATAGAGCTAATATATGGAAACATGATTGGTAATGAACCATGGATTCAAGAAAAATGAAAATAGCTTAAATCTATAAGAGAGTCCCATAATAGGCCATTGTACCCCAAAAAAATGTGAGATGATCCTAAGTTCCCATCCTCTTGTTCAATGTGATTTCTCAAGTGTCGTTGGTCGAATCATCCAATGAACACCTGCCTTTGGAAAGTAGGAACATAAGTCATGGATGTGAGAGTTGTTGGGTGTTTCTCGATCATTGAACAAAACCCTTGGATACCATTCAGATATGTTATGCTCAACATAAATAATTTCACATCAGATAACCCCTTGCAACTGACCCACTCAAACATACACCAATAGTTGTTGGAAACAGAATGGTTATCCAGACGTAGATAGATTAACTATGGAACCTCTTTTCTAAGATACAAATGATATATTTCACAATCCCCATCTAATCATTCTTATCTATGAGAATTAAATTGTTTTTGGAAATATCATGTGATTGGCATTGTATTTTCATTCCACCATGATTTCTTCCCGTCGTACTCCCTGTAGGCGGTGATGAATATGCCCCTGAGGTGGAAGCCTCTGAGCCGCTAGTGATTCCTCCAATATTTCACTTGTCGTACAACTTTCTATACATGATATAGGAATTGATTCAATGTTCTGAGAGTGATTCCTATGTATTCTGTAGAAAATGAAAGGTATCATTTGACCTACCCCAAGAATGTTAGAGTTCACTCATGAGTTTCAGTAGCATCACCCTCCTACCTTTTTATGGGGCTGGTCGACCACACACTACAGATTATTGGATCAAAGATATCTAATATATGTTCAAAAATATTGAGGTGCCTACAGAATATAGGGTAATTCTTGAAGTATATATTCTATGTGAATCATCCAAAAAATGGTGGGACAAAATCACCCAGGTTGATCAGCACAGAGATCTTGTTTGGGAGGATTTACATATGATCTTCCACTATCGGAAATTGAAACATTTACAATGGTTCATTTGTTATGGGTTCATATCACATGTGAAACATTGTAGAAAATGGCTTCGCAAATATTGTTTTTGTGAGGAACCGTCGAAAATAGATTATTCATTTAAAAAAAACCTTCGGTAATGGGCCCATCGTAAAAACAAAAAAAACAAAAAAAAACAACATTAATAAAATAATACTAATACTAATAATATCATAATAATAATAATATAATAAAAACATAATGAAAAATATAATAAAATTAATAAATTGAATAAAAATAAAATTTAAATAATTAGAATTTAAAAAATAAAAAACTGAATAAAAAAATTATTCTGAATATTATAAATTAATAATAATAATAATCAAATAATAATAAAATTTTAAATAATAATAATAATAGAATAATAATTATATTATAAAATAATAAAAAAATAATAAATAAAAAAATAAAAAAATAATAAAATTCTTTTGAAAATAATAAAATAATAACCAAAAATAATATTCATAATTATAAAATCGACACTATATATAAATTTGAATATGTTAATTAAAAAAAATAGAAAAAAAATTACATTCAAATTTTTCTGAGAAACAGATATATAAATCACTGGGGAAGAGTGTCATATAGAGGAGCTACAGTAAATGGTGGAGGGAACTGCATCCCTAAACCTTGAGTCAGACATCGCATTAACACCATTGTCTGCTCATGATAATGCTGCTGCCATCGATACATCTCCTCATACAGTTGTTGCTGATGTCGATGGAGCTCTTCCTAGTCCCTACACATGTCTCTATAAGTTCTCTCTAAGCTTGAATCTACTCCTCATACTATGTATTGGATGATGATGACTCTCCATGACCTCCTCTCGATCTGAATTAAGACTTCACAATAGTACCATTATAACTCTTATTCATCAATTGGGAGGTGATACCAACAACTCGACCTTTCTCAAAGTCATACTAAGTCTCTAATATCCACGTTGCATCATCAAATCCCATTGCACTGATGTTCTGATCCTCGGTCTCATCATGAGTCACAGCCTATGTCTGAGATGTCACAGCCTCATATGACTCCTTCAGTTTCAATTTAAAATTCAAATATTTAAAATATTATTTTCAATTAATGTTAAAAATCAAAAGGAAATTATATTGACCACAATATGATATTTGAGATCACCACTAATATCTCTAGTGACAGGATCATTGTACATCCTCTAAGAAAAATATAACTTCATAATAACAGGTTGTTTGACTTCCTATAATAGTATAAAATAGAAAATTTAAAATTAAATTTATATAAATTATTAAAAAAAGTACATAGAATATTTCGTTGATGTGTACTAAATGTATGAATTCCATATCATTACATCACCTCCTACCACCCTTGATTCTATTTACCTAATGATTATATCCTCTGAAAAGTATCTCCCATACACTATGAACATAATCCATCATAAAAATTATATGAGATGTAATCTGGTAGGCAGATGCAGCAAGACTGATCAAATTCTATGACTCCAACTTTCTGCCTAGCTATCCTCCTCATATTGTGAAAAACAACAGATGGTAACGCTCACGCATACTGATTTTTCATGCATCCCATATAGAGTAACACATGATATCATCAACGAGATATAAAAAAACCAACAAATAATTTATAATATCATGTTATCAAGTATATAAATTTAAAAATAACTATTATTTATTCCCATATCATCCAATGTTCAAGGATACGTCACAGAACATTAATGTGAATCTGACACCATATCACTCATGCTCTAGAAAAATAATTCTACAATATAGAAATCCCCTTATCAATTGCTATATGAAAAATCCTGTGATATAATAGAAAAGAAATAAAATAATTAGTACGTAATTAAATTAATTATAATTAATTAAAACTATCTAAAATACAAAATCTAACATACCTCAGCAGGAATGGAACGAGGTCAATCTGTGGATGTCTCTTAGGGATAAGGTCATGAATCTTTATTCTCAAAAGACCCCAAACCCACTGATTCATCACTGAATATCCAACAATCTGAGGGTCAGATAATGCAACATCATGATCTTCACCATGTAGATCATCCTCCCCCAACTCAAGAAATATCTTCGAGTCCATCTGAAACATTAAATGAATGTTGCAAACAAATAGTGTAAAACAACTATTATATATAGATATTTGTTATATATGATTATAACCATAATTTAACTACATAAATCCTAACATCATTCCTCATGTTCCCATAAGATGGTGTCAATATCATTATATTCTTCCTTAGTAACATCAAATTCCCTAGGAGTTTCAGTTTTGTCATATCTTATGATTTAAATTCAATTGATACATCAATAACATAATCGTCACTATCAACCATGAACCATGGGGTTTCATCATTGATATTCACACCTCTTCATGGAAAATATTAATTTGGAGTAGTCTCTTAAAAAATTTCAATTCCTTGCACTTCATCAGAACCACATTCACTTTGAATAAACTAAATTTTCCTGAGATTTCATTTTTATTATGCTCCATAAGTCAATTAACTCTATTGATGTAGTACAATAATATACATATTGAATTTTATTTTCCTTATGTTCCAATAAAAATTGTTCATTTATTGAATGAAGTATTTAATATATAATATTAATGATTTCATCACACTGATGAACTAGCATGCCTATCTCAGTATCTAACCACTACTATTTAAACATTGTTATGTAATTCTATCCCATATAACATAGTTTATTTATTTCATATAGCATGCTATAAAATTTAACATAACTTTCTCTATGATGATATCCTATAAAGAAAACACCACTATTAATTTATATTTTTTCATTCCTTATATAAATTTGTTTCAAATCTAAATACATTCAGCACATGTTCCTTAAAATATTTTACCATTTTGCATGGTGGGTTACTCAATACGCACAATCGATTATCAATTTTATCAGAATTTTGAGATACCTAAATATTGTAAAAAATTTATCAATATAACCAGTAATAAATTGAATTTATATGTTAAAAAATAAAAAATTAAATTTACCTATTTCTAAAACTAGTAGAAAAAATATTTCTCAATCATTATTCTAGAGAAGCTACTGTAATTTTTAGAAAATATTTCTTAATATTATTATCATATAATCTACAAAAAAATAGAAATTTATTGTAAAAAAAAATTATAGAATATGTGATATGATTAATCATAGTATAAATTATGTCATTTCTTAATACCTGAGCAGAACATATGTATGTTCCCTATCATTTTCATCATATGAAATCCATTATTCATGAACTCGACCAAAGCCATGTTTGGGATGATTAAAAACTGACAATTGATTTTTCATATAATCTTCAAAATTTCCCTCATTATGGCCCATGTAGTTATGTTTTGAGGAATATTTATATTGAATGTAATGAGTGTAGAAAAAAAATAAATTTCCTATAGTAAATAAACTTATGAAACTGATCTTTCAATCACCACTTTGTTATGTAAAATTTTCTTCAATTTCTAAATGAATCTCTCAATTAGGAATATACATCAGAATAGTATCAGACCTCCATATTTTGATTCATTTGGAATCTTTTCTATCAAATGTTCCATTGAATCAAAGAAATCTAGCTGGGATATTTTTTTCCACTTTATACAAAATTAAAACAACATCTTCTTGCAGTGTACTTAGTGCATTATAGTCTGTTATCACTGTAGAAATGTCTCAGAAAAATTATTTTATTTATATTAGCTTATCCCAAATAATATAATTCAATAATCCTATAAATCCAATTGATATAATTCTTTCAATTATAACATGATGGTCATGACTTTTTAATCCGATAAAATGACTATTTATGACACATATATCCAAATTGGAAACATAGACATCTAGAAGCCTCAAATCTGCAATCCATTAACAAAATAATAAATGATTCCCTTTGGAAACTATATAATCTACTTTTGGTTTTATGAACATCATTGATCTATCATTTTCAAATACTTCATGTCCAGGTCGCATACAAATTTAGTTAAGATCTAACAATGCCTTTACATTATCTTTGGTCTTAACAAGTGTTTCCAAAATTGTATATAATATATTATTAAAATAGTCTTTCTCAATATTTCGGGCATCCAACATATGACAGAGAAAAAAATATACTCAATATTCTAGATCCCCAAAAATGATATATTTAATCCAATTTTATTCTTTCCCAAATACATTTATTTTTTTTTTGTTTATAGTCAGTCCAAAGGTAATGAGAGGTAATTAATAGACAATGGATTTAAAATCAATACATGAGTTTATTGTTGGAGATCCATCTCTTTCAGTTGTACCTTTTCTGAAATGATACATGTTCCTCCAAAAATGATGATTGTTAGGAAGAAATCATCAATGATAGTAAATGAAATTAGGATTTCTTCCATTGATGTGCATAAATTCTAGATTGTCTCCCATATAGTATAGACATGATTTTGGACCATGTTTACTCCATCAAGATAATATGTTATATTATAGGAATTCAGTAATTTTCCACATCAATACAACTTTCTTAAGGATATTGTTTCACAAAAAAATCATATGTACTAACACCAGTACCTGAAAATAATTTGAACTCATCAATCAATGGATTCATCTAAACATCAATATTATTTTCACATATCATAGAATTAATAAGGGTAACAATATATATGGATCATTCCTCAACATCCTATGAGATAAATGGTATAGAGTTATAAATATTGTTCAATAATAATATTGACTATCATATGAACCCAATTGATAGAAACTGTCATTAGAAAGACCCAATTTCACATTTCAATCATCTAAAATAAATTTGGATGTGCTTAGTTTAAATGAAACCATGTATTTCTATAATAAGGACCGTTTAAGACTTTACTGATTGAAGTTTTGGTTTTGTTGCTTAACATCAATGATGTTATATTCTAAGACATAAATAAACACTATAATCTAGGTATAATCATGAAATAATTTTTTTCACAAGAATCAATCCAGACTTCTCTAATTGATTATTTTTGTAATTTTATTATCCATGTGTAGTAAAACTAACTAATAACTCATTTTAATTAAAATATAAGATACCATCATTTTATCATTCATGAATATTCTGATAACTAAGATCAAAATTATGAACAATACTCTAACTCTCATAGAAATTCCATGCATCGCATTTCTTTTATGTAAAAATTATTTGACCAAAGATAATTTATGATCCATAAATCTATTGGGAATTCCATTATCTAATCTAATGGCCATAAAATTTACAACCGCTAAATATTTTCTCATCTAGCAACTAGGTTATTAAGCATCCTCAAAAAACTACAAAAACTCTTAAAATTAGGATGTTTCCAAATCTGGAGTTAAATAAATATCATCCTCAATTTTAGATTTTTGAATAGAAGGACCAACAACATCATGCACTAAATTTTGAAATTGTGACAGATTTGGAACCACATTGTTATTATCTTCTGAGGAAATTCATTACCCATGTTGATACTAAAAAAATATAATCGTTTCAAAAACAAAATATCAATAGATTGATCTTAATTTTTTCAAATTTATCAAACATCATCAGATCACATTTCTTAAATAGACAATTAATTGTACCTTCTAAAACTACTTATGGTTTTGATGATTCGAATGATAAAAAATCTTCAATACCCTCAATAAATACAGGATTTATCCTAGAAGATTTTGTATTCTAGAGATGATTTATCTAATCACGATCATGTAATAAATACTTTAATTGACTTCCATGTTCCTTATTACTCTAAAAATATAAAATAAATAAATTGGTTGTGATTAATTTGATAAAAGAAAAAGACAATAAAAAAAGAGTAAAAAATAAAACAATCATACTTGAAATTCAATTATTTACAATTTTATCTATTTGTTATTGAATTTTTCTAATGACTGTTACTTTTTAATAAATATTGTGATTTAATGTTCATTATCATTACTAATTACTATTATTTTTTAATAAATTTTTCTAATGATCACTAATTCTTGATAATTAAAATTATTTACCATTAATTCTAAGTAAATTATCACTAATGTTTAACAATTTATGTCAACCATGTCTAATTTATTCATTGCATCATTTTTTTCAACCATATACTGTCATCGACGTATCTCTTCCTCCTCCTCCTCCATCTATCATCGATATGTCACATCATGTTTTTCCCAGTTCTAACTACCTAATGAATGATTTGTACATGGTTAGCATAAATTGGTCATTTCTAATCACTTAAATATTGGGAAATTTATGATTTACTAAAAGGTGTAGATCATATAATTTACAATAAACAGGTGATAAAACCAATCAATTTCAATCATGTCCAAATATATAATTACACCAATTTATGTCAATTATTTCATGTCATAGATGTATCTCATCCTCCTCCTCCTCTTTCCATCAACACGTCACATTGTATATGTCTCTGTTCTGGTGACCTAATGAAATATTTGGAGAAGGTTAGTGTAAATTATTCATTACTAATTTGTTTATACCGTGTATGTACAAAATTTTTGTTGGCCTAAATTGGTCATTACTAATATGTGTCAACCATGTATGTAAAATGGTTTTATTCTTCATGGGATGAAAATTTTTCATAATGATTTCTAATTATTAATATATATGACTATATATTACTATATTTTACTATTTTTTCCTATTTTTCCTATTTTTTCCTATTTTTCCAACTTATTCCTAATTATCCCTAATTATCACTATATATTACTAATTATCCATATTTATTACTAATTACCCCTAATTAATCTTATTTATCTGTATTTTCTATATTTACTACTAATTTCTATAATTATTATAATTATTACTATTTATTATAATTTTTACTAATTTTTACAATTTATTAGTATTTATTGATATTTATTCCAATTTATTTCTATTTTTTACTATTTATTTCTATTTGTTACTACATATTCATAATTAATCTCCATTATTTCTAATGATTTTTAATTATTCTTAATTATTCATATTATTCCCATTTTTTCTTAATTATTCATGTTTATTCATATTTATTACCATATATAGGTATTTATTGTAAATTATATCTCTTTATTGAAAGTTATTCCTAATTATTCCTAATCACTGCTAATTATTTATAATTATTTCAAAAAAATCTAATTATTTCTAATTATTGCTAATTATTTTCAATTACTACTATTTATTTCTAATTAATGTAAATTAGTACAGATTTTTCGTAATTTTATTAATTATTCTTAATTATTCATATTTATTACTAACAATTTGTATTTTTTACTATTTATTACTATTTATTTCTAATTATTACTAAATATTTCAATTTACAACTATTTATTACTACTTATTACTATTTATTACTATTTATTATTATATATTACTAATTATTCCTAATTATAACTAATTATTATTAATTATTACTAATTATTACTAATTATTACTTTCTAATACTAATTATTATTATTTATTCTTTATTATTATTAAGTATTCCTAATTATTACTAATTATTCCTAATTTTTAATAATTATTACTAATTATTCATAGTAATAAAAATGTTTTCTAATTATTTTTAATTATTCCTAATTATTCAAAATTATTTCTAAATATTCCTAATTATTCCTAAAAATTCCCAATTATTCAAATTTTTCTTATTTATCATTAATTATTTCTAATTATTACAAATTATTACAAATTATTACTAATTATAACTAATTATTAATAATTAGTACTCATTAGTCCTAATTATTACAAATTATTCTAAGTTATTCCTAATTATTCCAAATTATTCTTAATTATTTGTATTTATTACTATTTGTTACTAGTTATTAATAATTATTCTTTATTTATTCCTATTTATTCTTATTTATTACTAATTTTACTATTTATTACTATTTATTCCTAATTATATAAGGTGATTGGTGGTATAATTACATCAAAAATAGACACAGCACACACATAAGCCTAAAAGGCAGGGCATATCCCCAAAGGGATAACCCACTCAACTACCCGCTTTATTACATGATATATATTTGGTTTGAAGGTACGGTGGGCATGTATCCCATTACATGTCCTGTAGGCCTGAATGTTTTAGCCCAATGACCCTTCTATTAGTAGTACTACTATAGTACCCACCTGATATATTACCAGCACAGTACCCACCCTACTAAAGAGCTCACCGATGCTACGGACACAGTGCCCGCCACCACTAAAGTGTGGTCGTTGCTATAGTTCCACTATAGTACTGTTATAGTACCTGAGCCCTATGGGTATTGAGCCCCCATTTTTAAGTAGGATTATTGGGTGTTTTCCCCTAAGCCAAACCCCAACTACATTACTATTTATTCCAAAATAGTACTAATTATTAATAATTTTTCATACTTATTCCTAATTATTACTAATTATTACTAATTGTTTTAAATTATTACTAATTATTACTAATTATTCCCAATTATTACTAATTATTCTTAATTATTACTAATTATTCCTAATTATTCCTAATTATTATTAATTATTAATAATAATTCCTATTTTTTCTACTTATTCCTAATTATTCTCAATTATTCCTAATTATTCCAAATTATTTATTGTTATTCCTCATTATTAATAATTATTCCTATTTTTTACTAATTACAACTAATTATTACTAATTATTAATATTTATTAATAATTATTATTAGTTATTTCTAATTATTTGTATTTATTACTAATTATTCCTAATCATAAAAATTTTACACATTATTCTTATTTAGTTCTAATTATTTTTAATTATTCATAATTATTCGTAATTATTCCAAATTATTCCTATATTATTGTCAATTATTACTAATTATTCATAATTATTAATCATTAACACTAATTATTACTAATGATTACTAATACTAGAAATTAACCATGATTATTTCAAATTACTACCAGTTTTTATTAATTGTAGCTAATATTAATTCACTATTACTTTTTTTGTTAATTATTTCTATTTTTTGTAATTTATTATAAATTTTTATTAATTATTATTAATTACCACTAATTATTACTAAGTACCACTTATTATTACTAATTACCCTTAATGTTTTCTAATTACCACTCATTATTACTAATTTTTACCGGTTATTACTAATTAACATTAATTTTTTTAATATAAAATAATTCAATAATAATTTAAATAATATTTTACTAATTATTACTAATTCCCAATAATGATGACGAATTACCATCAATTATGACTAGTTACCACCAATTATTACTAATTATTACTAATATTTAATTACTTTTTCTAATTAAAGATAATTATTAATAATTAGTGCTAATTATTACTAATTACATATAATTAAAATAAATTATTGCAAATTAAATATAATTAATTTTAATTAAAAACATCAATGAAAAATAAAATGAACTATTTCAAAAAAATGTAATGAAGAACTAATTAATTTTAATTAAATCTAATTACTGATAATAAATAATAATTAATACTAATATTAAATAAAATAAATAAAATAAAAAAACTAAATAAAATACCTTGAAACTAAATATTTCCGCGAATGTAAAACTTGAATGTCGATCCCTTGTGATTTTAGAAATCTGAAAAATTTTAACTAAAAAATATCAGAGTAGAGAGGATCTGAGATGTTATGAGAAGTTTTGAATGGAAAAAATTGTGGGGTGTATAATTATGTTTAATCTTTCAAGCTCAGATTATTTGCGAGGAGTCCCATCAGAAACAGTTAGGCGGTTATTAATTGAGATGGTGGTAAAAAACAGTATTTGTGATGAGACCCACCACAAATACTCTCATCCCGACACTTTATTTGTGACAGGTGTGTATCCCCGTCACAAATAAAAAAATAAGGAAGAGTATTTGCGACGTCAGTTTAGCCTGGTCATAAATACTCTTCCCACACTTTGGCACGCAGGGTGTAGTAATGGTTTTTGCAATGATTCGTCGCAAATACCTATTTCTTATCAACTAATTGTGACAGTTCAAAATTCAAATCTCAAATAGTCTATTTGTATGGACCATTTGTGACAGGTCTTATTCCCATATCAAAAATCCCATCACAAAAAAACTGAAATTCCCATAGTCTTCTATGACTACTTTTTCCCTCTGAGTCTGAGGGATGATAGCGCTATAGAATTCATGAACTCATAGCAAGGTAGTATGTCAGGTATGGAATACTCTTCTCATTTATCTGAGTTGTAGCATTTCACTCCTACAATGGAAGGTGATGATCTTATGATTTCCATGCGATTTGAGGATTGGTTGGTTTACGCCATACAGTCGCAGTTCAATATGCTAAGGACGACTATTATTTATGAAATCTTCAACTATTAGCTTATTATATATAAGAATCTGAGGGAATTTTATGTTGTGAGTCAGGGTGTTTTGGCACTTAAAGCTTGCAGTGGTTCTTCATCTGGGTACAAGTGTTGCTTTGAGGATGCTTGGACAACAACAACTAGGATCCTTGAGTTGAAAGCTTCTTGATTTTTCACCGGTGCATCTAGTTGGGACATAAGAAGCCTCGGTGCTTCTAGGGTCTAAGGAATGGTAAAATCAAATGCTTAGTAAGGGTAAAGAAGAGAGATATATAAGCATAGACATGAACATATGGTTATGAGAACATGATCATAATAATAAAATATCATACCCCACATATCAAAGATCATAAACATGAGTCATGGAATAACGATTGTAAGTTTATAATACATGAATCACTAGGAAATGAAGAACATAATCCCTGAAATAATAACATATGAATAAGACAAGGATTTGTGATAGATAAGTAAACACATAATATTATTTCCATAGTAGCTAAGGAATTGTTTACAAGACCATCATAACAGACAAAGTCCAATAATTAACCAAGTTTACTCTTCTTTCTATCCATGTATTACAGAACTGGATTTACTGGTCATTCCAGTCCTCTATTATTAAACCAGATTTAATTATCATTCTATTCATGTATTTATCCAGAGATATAAATCTTTACCCAATGCATTGAAGTGAGATATAGGCCCCACCCATCCCATAATTAAATATGTTTTAGGTGTTCCACAAGAACATAGATCATTCATAACCCATGAAAAGAAATGGGTTTCAAAAAACACTTCATCATATCATAACTCATGGAAAAGAAAGAAAATTCATTAGTAAGAATCCAAAAAAAATGTAAACCATTAAAAGAATGAATAATAATGCGATCATTGATTCATATCCTAAATATATCACCATTAACATAAAATAACATGGTATTCATTAGAGAATAATTTTGGGATAACTCTTCAAAATAGTTCTTGAGGAAAATATACCAATTTCCTTGAAACAAAATTAGAGTATTAGAAAAATTAAAATCCTTTTTCTTTGAAAATATATTTGAAAACATAAAATGGAACACTTGATAATATAAATGATTTATTTAAAATATTTTTCCTCAAAAATGGGTTGGATAGATCTTTTAAAAACATTTCATGAGGAAAATTATCATCAAATATTTCAAAGTGTCACATAACACTTTGAAACATTTCAATCACAATCCCTTTGAAATAATAACAATAAAAGGAGTGTATAAAATCATGAAAATAAGGATATTTCTGATATAACATGTAAAATTACATTATATACATCTTGTATTATAACATTGGATCATAAAAAACATGTGACTCAAATAAGGAAAATTGAGAGAGAAACTACCTTACACATTTTGTAACTTTTTAACCATGAAACCCCATGATATAGAGATCACCAAATTTGTATATATATATATATACCCAGATATTACTATAAAAAGGTTTATAATACAATCATGGGAATTGTTTAAACCATACAAAATAAATTAGTGGTGATTAATGCATGTATCACTAGGAAATAAAAAGTTAGATGAAATACCCTTACCTTAGGTTGTGGTTACATTGTACGTATCAAAAAACTCATCTTCTTAAATGATGACTCTCAAAATCTCTACTTATGAACACTAGAGTTGGACTTTAGAAAAAAAACATCACCATTAAAATGTTACTAAGGATGTTTATAATCAAAATTCTCAGAGTTTGTTTGATATTCAAGGCTACAAGGGGTGTGGATATTTGAGGGAGGTGGTGAGCATTTATAATTGAGGTTTGGGGAAGTTTTGGAATTTAGGAAACTATTAATTTATATTAATTTTAAAATAAATCCAAATACCTAAAAATGAGATTTATTCAAAGATAATATATTATAATATTATAATATCATCAACAAATAAAATTTAGACAAGTTTTTATTTCAATTTAAACCTTATATTTTTAATTAATCATTAATTATCTATATTAAATTTTACCAATGTAACAAGATTTCAGATATTAAAAATTTTGAATATTATTTTTTTTCAAATAAATCATATATCAAAAATTTAGAATATATTATAACATATTATTTATATTGGGTACTTTTAAGGATGTCTTATGATTTTTTAATAATTTAATAATCATTATTTTTGACATAATATCAATTGTGTCAATTTTGACACTATTTATATCATGGATTTTTAAAAATATAAAGATTTGATGATAACCTAAATTTTTTATTATATCCCTATGGGGTTAAGTTAATATGTAAAATTCATTTTAAATATTAATTATCACAGAATATAATTATTTTAATATTTAAAATATCATTTAATTGATATTTTCCTTAATAAAATAATTACTGCATCTGTATTGATTAGTTATTTTATATACATAATTGTTCAGTAAAATTTTAAAATATAAAACCAATATAAAGATAAATTTTTTTTCTTCCAGAATAGTGTTTATAGTCAAATATATATATTTTTAATCTATATTTAAAATGATATAGTATTAAAAATTTTAAAGTGACAACTATGACTATAATGTAATTAAAATAATATAATGTCGTAATCCTTTATATGTTGTTACCAATGGTAAATAAATCAACTCTTGGATGATTATGGTCAAGATATACACAAACAATAGGATTTGGTAAGGTTTTTCTATCTTTTAATGGTAATTATCAATTTAATAAAAATTCGTTTATTAATTTTTCATCAATTAAATATTTTTTACATCATTATTGTAAAAGATTTTAAGGTAATTATTTAGTTTCTAAAAATTATAAATAAATTTCCATGATGTATATAATTTCATTATATTAATGTATAATATTTATTGTCTACATTTTATCATGGTTATTGAAATATTGAAATTATTATACTTATAAGAAATAATAGGGTGACAGTTTGTCACTTTTATGTCATTTTTTTTAATACTATTTATATCATTTTATGGATAAAAGTCCACTAAATGAGTCAACTAATATACTTAGGATTTAAGGGTCTATGTTTACTCATCCAATAATATTTTTGCATGTGTTAGGGTGATTTTATTGTCCTTATTATGTTAATTAGTTTCCTAAATTACCTGATTTAGCTTTAAACAGTTTGAATAAAAATTACCACAGTTATTATTCATAATATCCAAAAAAAAGTAACCTGTTAACATAATTTGGACCCAATTCCCCTAAATATGGACTCCATTTATCAAAACATGAAACATAGAAGTTTCAATAATTAAATAAAAAAAATCCCGTTGAGTGAACAAAAAATTTGGTTTTTTAAAAGTAAAAACCTTCAAACAATAGACATGTGTTTATATCAGATTTCACTGTGAAATTACATAAAATTAAAGAATTTGGATTAAATGATAAAAAAATAATATAATTATACTTTAAATACAATTTAATTGAAAATCTATCAATATTAATTAATTACATTAAAAATCAATTTTCAATAAAAATGTAGTATTTTAACTAATCATTAAAATATTAAAGTTATCAAAAAAATACAAAAAAGTATTCCAAACTAAATTTTAATGTCCCAATTCAAAATAAGAATTTAATTTTACCAAATGGATCTTATAATAGTTTCAAAAACTATATTTAAAATGGGGCTCCATCAAAAGGCGGTAAAATTGGATTTTTTTGAAAAATACTTATTTTATCAAACAAATTGAATTTCTTATTATATAATTTATAGAAAACATATAATATTAATTTTGAACATTATATTGAATATATTAAACGTATATTTAATTAATAAAATCCATCAATTGTGATTTTATTATTTTAGAAGCTCACTTATATTCATTTAAAAAGTTTTTTTAGAAAAACATTTCCTTTTATTTAAAAATGTTTTTATTTTCATTTATAATTATTTTCTCAAGAATAATTAGTCAATATATTGATAATTTAGTTAATACAATTCATACCCTCAATTATGATTGTTATTTTATAAGGTAACAAAATAATATTTATTAGTTCTCTTAAATTTAGTATTGTGTATAGTGAATTCTATCAAATAAACTCAAAATTGTGTGTAACACAAGCCAATCATAGTGTTGTATATACCCCATGCTAATATAGTGTTTCATTTAGTGAAAGATAATATTGGTGTAGGATAAAAAACATTACATCAAAGAAACTAAAAATTTATATCTCATAAAGTCTCGTGTTATTAAATTACATCCCCCTTTATATTAATTTTATCCCTAAAAAATTATCAAGGTTTCAAAAGGATAGAAACACACTTTGTAAAAGGAATTAATAAAATTTTATTTTTAAATGAAAGAATTGGAAGTATGATGGTCACTAAGATAAGATCTTCTAGGGTCCTGGGTAAGAAAACATGGATATGGAAGAAAAAAATTGACCATCAATTTCTAATGGATGGTGATATAAAACATTGTTAGGTTAAATTTAATAATAAAAAACCATAAATTTGTGATGGGTTAAATGGTCTTTGATTTCATAGGAGGGAAACTAAATGGAAAACGTTATTTATGAACATTTTCATAGTGTTGAGGAATTATATTACTACCTAGACTAAGATCATAAGGAAATATACTTACTTGAAAAGTAGAGTTTCATCATTTGACCAATTCCCACCACAAACTCTTATTTTCTTCCAAATGATTGGTACTAAAGAAAATATTTTAACACCTAAAGCACTAGATTAAACTTCATGAGAATCAAATAATCCACAAACTATTAACTATATATTTCTCTAGTATTTATACATTATCTAAAATGGTTATTACGAGAGAAGATAATTCCCAAAAATAATAAATCTTCTGTGATGAAAAAATAATTCAATCTCTAAATTTCAAATATAAATGCCCAATGTTCAACATATACCATTCAAAAAATAACTTCCCTTGCAACTTTCTTTACTATTATTTATACCTAAAATTTAGAAGAATTTTAGAATCCAATCTTTATAGATACATTTTAACATTTATCTTCAAATAACTCCAATCGCTCTTAATGGCTTATAAAAAAAGTAATTAACCTAATCACATATTCTCTGTGATATGTTAATCATTTTCATAAATAACAAAATTCCCATTAATTCCACAATTAAAATCATATATTCTTCCAAAACATAATTATACCATTACTCCACAATAAAAATCCCATCGTATTCTGTTTATCTTAATCATATAATGATCCCAAAATAGTGAACTTCTTCCAAAATAATTTTCATCACTAAAACCACAAATCATTTTCCAATACTAAGGATATCCATTTTATAGAACAAAAGTTCCCAAAATAAACATATTATTATTCCATCAAATATTTTAACTAAAAATAAAAATTCATACTCACTAGGGGATTCATTTAGTCCAGTAGTAGGTGATAAAGCCATGTCACCCTTCTATTGTGGGTTCGTTTCCCACATCCTTATCTAAGACAATGAATTTTCACCCTTCTTATGGGTTATACTTTTTATAAAACTAAATAATTATTATATAATTCCAAAAATGAGATGAATACTTAAAAATAACCTTATAATATTTTAAACATAATGGTTGTATCATACTTGTCATTTTGCATCCCAAAAATGCAATAACCATTAATTAATTCAAAAAGACATGTCTCCAAAATAAGGTTAGTCACCTTAAAATTTCATAACATAATTCCTAAAAAGGAGGTTCTAAGATATAGTTTTCAAGAGCAGTGGAAGCACGTTGGTGGGTGTACCCAACATTAATTTTAGCATTAACAACGATCAATCTGAGATCCTTCATGATAATAAAATGATGGATCTTTGGAATAGAATGAATAACAAAAAAATAAAGAGGGAGTCCTAAAACCATAAATAAAGGATCATCATATATTGGTAATAATTAATTTAATTAAATGAAAATAATTACCTTGACTGAATTTCATTCTACATTGATGTCTCCAGTCACGATCTGATGTGATCCGTCATTGCGTCATTGAATCCAATTGTAGGATTCCTCTAGAGGTGATCCACACGTGCTCCACATATCTCTAGACGTTGCTGAAGGGATTTCTGGGTTCTAGCACAGAAGATTCTTAGCTTGAGATGTCCGCCTTCAATCGCCTTGATCCGATAGAGAATGATCTCTCTCGGTCTTGATAACGTTCTTGGAGGAAGGAGTTCTCTCAACCTTGAGAGAATTCTCCATAATTTTTGTGTACAACGATCCTCCCAGGAAAAGTGTTGGGGTTTTAAGGATATTTATAATCAGGTTTGAGGTTATAGTGTTATGAAAATAAATAAATGTGTTATGAATTTTATTTATTTCATTAACTCTTATTTAAAACCACCATTTCGAATGATTAATTACTTGATATTTTCCCATGCTAATTATAATAAATATCATTTAATAAAACGATATTATTCCCTCAAAATCCCGATTGGAAAAACTACACAGCGGGTAATCATTAATACACGGTGTGTACTAGTTTTCCATGAAAAATACGCGGCATGTACATTCAATCTACATGTCATGTTTTTTCTTGTTTTTATTTTTCTTTATTTCCTCCACCACATTTGTTAGACCTTAAGTAATGGATATTTATTTATTAAATAAATTTAACTGCACTACTCCCTAATAAATATATATTATTTCACCCAAAATATATTATCTCAAATAACTAGTGTGGAAATAAATGCGATCAGGCATCCTTAAATAATTATTAATCCACGGTCGAGAATAATCTTTATTTAACTTGTTAAATTAATATTTAACTGAGATAAATGGACACACTTAGTGTGTTACCCTCTAGGCCTCTTTCTCAGTGGTATTGGGTGGATCCTGCCTAAAGTCC
Source organism: Viscum album (assembly GCA_963277665.1). NCBI lineage: Eukaryota > Viridiplantae > Streptophyta > Magnoliopsida > Santalales > Viscaceae > Viscum > Viscum album. The sequence goes on along the minus strand of OY728130.1, from coordinate 476,094,415 downwards.
AAGGTTATCTTATAACAACACACCAAGGAACCCATAGAGAAGACATTAACTCTAAAATGACATGTCACCTCGTAGGAATGCTTATTGTGTAATACAATCCCTTTGTCACGATATCTCAAATCAAGTAGGTTGCATGCTAGTTCCATCAATCCATGTGCTCGATTATTCTTTCTTTGACTTTCCAGAATTTTACTTGCCCATTCCTTACCATGGACATGGATTTATTTTAGGTATATCAATTACATCAAAGGGCCTGATATATTTACTTCTGTTATGGAAGAAAACGGACAAATCCTTTCTCGCATTGTCTATTAATGCAGTATTAATCATGACACACCCAACATATCCTACCTCACTGGGAACAGTGTGTCTTCACAGTTTTCGTCAATACATATAAGTGCGCGTGTTGTAATAACCATTAATAATAATCATAAAGTCCAAGGACCAGTACACACGTCCGTATATAGGAACATCCAATGACACTAAGAAATGTGGATTTTTTATTGGTGGGTCTTATTCTCATAATATCCTCCGGGATATTACCAAGGGCGCACACCATGATAAGGTTCCTTAATGTTTTATGAGTCCTCGCCCCTAATGGCCTGAATTATTTGTGTCCCTCAAATAACATCATCCGTACATAGAACATATATTCAAGAATAGTGTTATGGCACTTATGGGTTCTCATCAAAGCAGAGATCCACTATGACCCTTTAATAAAATATCTATCCTTGGGACACTCTCACATGAATTTTCACACAGAAGAACAATCAAGATGTGATAAGGTGTTTATTTAATGAATAAAGTAAACAGTAGTTGGTTCTAGGCCACCAACTCCAACAGACTCCCACATGGACCAGAGCCAACTACTAACAAATTTTAACCCGCTAGCTCTCAAATGATATTCATGCTTCTATTGAGATAGACCTTTAGTCATGTGGTCCACCACGTTCTCTTCCATGGACACTCTACTCACAGCAACTTCACCCCTTTGATATAAATCCATCAAGAGGTGATACTTACGGAGTATATTCTTTGTCTGTTGTTGTGACATTGGTTCTTTTGCAAGAGCCACCACTGCAGTAGTATCACAATATGGTGTGATTGGATATTTACTTCTAGGCACCACATCAAGATCCTGGAAAAAGTTCTGAATCTAGAAGGCTTCCTTAGATACATCAGAAGCCACTATATATTTGGACTCTAATATATAATTGGCAACAACTAGCTACTTTGAACTCCTCCAGCTCATAGCTCCTCCATTGAGATAGAAAACATATCCAGATTGCGACTTCAGATCGTTTTGATCTGTCTGAAAACCATCATCATCATACCCTCTAATGACAAGCTCCTCGTCTCCTCCATAAACTAGGAACATATCCTTAGTTCTTCTCAGATACTTAAGGATAGTCTTAATAGTAGTCCAATGTTGTTCTCCTAGATCTTCTTGATATCTTCCTACCATGCTCTGTGCATAGGCAACATCAATACTGGTACATAACATGGCAGACATTATGGATCCTATAGCCGAAGCGTATGGGATCTTACTCATTCTATCTTTCTCATGTTGTGTCTATGGACACATTTTCATAGAAAGATATAGGCCATGTGACATTAGAACTAATACCCTCTTGGATTGTTCCATACTAAATCTCTTTAGTAACTAGTCAATGTATGTACCCTCACATAGTCCAAGCAGCCTCTTAGATCTATCACGAATGATCTTGATCCCTAGAATGTAGGCTACTTCACCTAAGTCCTTAATTGAGAAAAACTTGTTCAACCAGTCCTTAATTGACTGTAAGACTGATACATCATTTTCAGTAATCAATATGTCATCACGATATACTACTAGGATAACGATTTCATTCCCATTAAACCTCTTATAAACAAATGGCTCACATTCATTCTTAATGAAACCAAATTCTTTTATGGCTTCATCAAATTGAATGTTCCATGACCTGGATGCTTTCTTTAATCCATAAATGGATTTCTACAACTTGCAATCTTGTTTAGATTCACCTAGTTTCACAAAATCATCTGGTTGTTTCATATAGACATCTTCCTGATAATTCCCATTAAGGAATGTTGTTTTGACATCCATCTTCCAAATCTCGTAGTCATAGTAAGCTGTTAGGGAAATTATTATTCTTATGGATTTAAACATGGAAACTGGAAAAAAAAAGTTCATCATAGTCAATTCCTTGATGTTGTCTGAATCCTTTAGCCAGTAGCCTTGCTTTATAGGTGCTAACCTGACCTTCCATGTCCAGTTTTCTCTAGAATACCCATTTTCATCCAACAGGATTTACATCAACATGCTCATCGACCAGAACCCAGACATAGTTCTGATTCATAGAATCTATCTTAGAATTCATAGCTTCCATCCATCTTGCAGCTTCTAAGATTTCTAATTCTTCCTTGTAGGAGAGAGGTTCATCATTTTCCAACAATAATGATTCACCATCCTCGATGGCTAGGAAACCAAATCTATCTGGTTCCCTTACCTCTCTTGAACTCATACACAGTACTTGTGTTTCTGTAACCTCTGCCATAGGGACCTGTGGAACTTGTTCCTATACCAACTCCTGTGTATATTGATCACCAACATTGTCGAAGTCAATCTTTATCCCACTATACTTTTTGAGGATGTTCTCCCTCTCAATAAATACGACATGTCTGGCTATAGTCACTTTCTGTTCTGAAGGGTTATATAGATAATATCCTTTCATTTAATTGGGATATCCTATAAGGATACATATCATGCCCCTGGGTTCTAGTTTGTATCTTGATAAGGCCTTAACAAATGCCTTGCATCCCCATACACATGTATGCGACAAAATGGGTTTCTTTATATTCCATAACTCGGAGGGAATTCCATTTTCCACCTTAGTTGGTACTCGGTTTAATGTGTATGATGCAGTTTGTAATGCATATCCCCAACAGGATAATAGATGATCTTCATGACTCTTCATTGACCACACCATGTCCAACAAGGTGCGGTTCCTCCTTTCAATAACACCATTCCACTGTGATGTATAAGGAGGAGTGAGCTGAGGTAGAATCCTAGACTCCCATAGAAGATCGATGAAATCTTGGTTCAGATATTCTCCACCTCGATCCAATCGAAGTTTCTTTATCTTCTTACCAAGATTATTCCCTACAGCATTCTTGAATTCCTTAAATTTCTCTAAGGCTTATGACTTATAACTCATTATGTAGACATAGCCATATCTACTCAAATAATCAACAAATATAATAAAGTAAGAATATCCACCTCTATCTTCTACTGGAAATGGTCCACACACATCTTTGTGCACCAATCCTAGAAGCTCTAAGGCCCTTTTACCTTGTCCAACGAATGGCAGATTGGTCATTTTACCTTGTAGACATGGGTGACATCTATCAAGTGATTTTAGCTTAGTAGAGTCTAAATAGCCATCTTGGAATAGCTTTGTCAAGCACTTCTCATTTACATTACCAAGATAGTGATGCCACAACTGGATGTTGTATGAGCCATGTGAGTTTTTTTCTTTATCGATTGTCAACACTTTGTTTGAATAATTTAATACATACAAAGCATTATTTAAATTTTCCATACCATAACAAACGTTGTTCTTATAAAAGAGGCAACCCTTATTTCCAAACTTGAAAATAAATCCTTCCATATCCAAACAAGATACAGAAATTATGTTCTTGGTAACACTAGGCACATAATAATAGTTATGTAAAACCAAAATCATCCTAGTTGGCAATGAGAGGTGGTAATCACCAATAGCTAACACAGCCAGCCTCATGCCATTAGAATCTCAAAGATCCACCTCTCCTTTGGAAATATTTCTAAATCTACTTGGTTCATGTATTTGAATTAAGATGTGAGCCCCACATGCTGTATCTAATACCCAATGTGTAGAAATAGAAAGATTACACTTGATAACAAACACACCTTTATCTTCCCCATGCTTCTGGGTGCAGTTCCACTTCCAGTGGCCTTGCTTTCCACATGCAAAACATACCAACTCCCATTCCTTACCATACCTCTGGATCTTACCCTTCTTGTAGGGACATCACTTAGGGGATTTAGAACATTTATAAGTCATTGTCCCCTTTTCCTTTTCCTTCCTTTTCTTATTCACCATATGGACTACGGGTTTTTCATGACCCATGTCCTTATCTACCTGGAGAATTATGGTCAGAAGTTCTGATAGACTCTTCTCATTGTTTCCCATGATTTAGTTGATAATAAATCTAGAGAAGGTCTTGGGCAGTGATGACAGAATGAGATCTGTACGCAAATCATCTGGGAATTTAATACCTAAGATATCTAGGAATTCAATGTAGCTAATAAGAATGATTACATGAGGCCCAGCTGGCACAGACTCTCCAAGATTAGTTGTAAACAAAGTATTGGAGATATCATATCTCTCTTGTCTTACCTTCTCTTGGTAGAGATCGTTAAGGTGGGACATCATTCTATACGCATCCATATTTTCATGTTTCTTCAAGAGCTCATTAGAGATGGCTGATAGCATGAAACATTATACATCTATGGCATCATCCATATGATTAATATAGAGATATAGTTCCTCATTATTGGCCTCTTTCCCATGTGCAATAGGAACATGCTGTTCTAGAACATACAATTTCCTCGCGTGGCGAAGGATGACGCGTAAACGCCTCTACCACTCTTGGAAATTGGTGTCAGGGAAGGGTTTTTCCTTCTCGAGTATGGTTCGCAATAATATGTTTGAATTCATTTTTCTTGAGGTTTCTACAAATTAAGATGAGAAAATCTTTAGTACTTTATTATAAAATTGAGAAAAATATATTAATTAATACTTATTAGTCTCCCACTATTTTATCGAAATCCAATAGCCCTCACCATTGACTTCAGAATATTCTATTTCATGAATATTATACTGGGAAGGATCCATATTGACCTTCACATTACCCCAACTATGGTTGTTCAAGCAACATGAAGGGTTTTAGGTAGGCATTCCAAATGCCAACGTCATTAACTCCTATCTCCTTGATCCTCTGAGTGGACTCCCCAATCCTGAAATCCTTTTATTTTGGATTTCATCATCCTTTGCCTCTTGGTCACACAAAGTCCTACTTTGGAAGTCAACCCTTGATGTGTACCAAGTTATGGTAACCCAAAACCTTGAATTAGAATTCCCCGATAATTGAAAGCATCCCAACTAGGGTTGGTCAAGCACTTTGAACTATGGTTCAATTCTAACCAATATTATGGAACGCTATACTGACTTAATAATTCTTTGAGGTATTTTATCCTTATATTTTAATTTCCATTTTATTATCTTTGATTACATGCTTTTTAATATTATGTGGTATATACTAAAATGATTGACCATGTCTAAGATAATATTATATGCATAATCCAGTCTTATTTTACTTCCATATTTCATTCTTGTTTAATTCATTAATTGTGAGATCATGAAAACACACCAATAATAAATAAACCATGCAACTAATAAAAAAACAAATGATATGATCATGATCTTGATCAATTGGTTAGTTTATCTAGCGGTTGATAAACTAACCAAATACCTAGGGGAAAACACCTTGAACCTTTCGGGTACGTGTTTACAGCTTTCCAACTATCCTCCTTTGTATCTCCTTGGATTGGTTTCACCTTGGCTACTAACTTGAGCCACCTCAACTAGCTTGGGAGATCCATCCATTACATATTCATTTATCTCACATGCAGTTGAGGGGTAAAAATAGGTTTTTACATAAAAGAATCCTTGGGCGTGCATGCCCTATATATTAAAGAGGAGAAGGATCACAGACCAACAAATTTAATTTAAATTAATTAACTAAAATAAACCATTAACATACAAAGGACTTGGTCTATCTCATTATCATCCATGAATTCAATGAAATTTACTCATAAATAAAACTACCTTTCAATTCTTTAATCGTTCTTGTTTAAGATAAATCATGCTCGAATTAATAAATTTTCAATAATTAATCAATCCTTTTATCTTAAACCCTTTTCTAAATTTTCTTGAGATTCTCGTCCATCATAATTGAAACAAATAAATTCATTTAAAATTATCTTTGTACGTAACTTGTACCTTGGAGGAAACCCAGTTAATTCCCGTTCATTATGAAAATGTTAAATTATACACATATATATTAAACACTTTTCATGTGTTGTGCCTCATCTTTATGCTTGTACTATGGAACACGTCTCATGGTTTTGTACAATATAATAATAAATTTTAATAAATCTGCATAATTTGGATGAGTACATGACATGTAGTTCTGACTACACGACGTGTACTTTTGTTCACCGTCCATCCGAAGTACACGCCCGAGGACATGGCGTGTAGAAGTAAATCAAAATATTTCGGAGTACACGACATGTTTAGTTAGACACACACCGTGTAGTATCCGCATTACACGGTTTCCATTCAGGAAAGCTGTGTACGGGGTACACGTTCCAACCCTAACCCGAAGAGACTACACGCCATGTTCAGTTGGACCATACGGTGTGTAATCCAGAAACCATGTGCCACCTATTCCTAGTCAACGCATGGTGAAATAAATGACTTAGATATGATCCAATACAAGGCCTGATTTGGAAGATCAGTCAATACATTGAACCTCGACTACCCATAAATTACTTCTGAATACATGCCGTGTATTCTGGTGTTGTATGACCAGGAGTGTTTGGCACCTACGGATGAGTTACTCTATTTTATTTTAATCAAAATGAAAAGAAAAATTCGTTTTTGTAAGGTGAACGAGAGACGAGAGGGGAGGAATAGATCTCGAGATTCAGATTTGAAAGAATGATTAACTTGAATTGAATCAACTAAATTAATAAATGCGTAAATCACCAATGAAAGAATAAATAATTATAATCAATGATATGACTCCCTCTGATACCAATTGTTGGTTTCAGGCATAGAGTAAGTGCATTGGTGGGTATACCCAACTTTAATTTTAGAATTAACAATGATCAATCTGAGAGCTGTCACAATAATAAATCGTTGTATCTTCGGAATAGAACGAACAATGATAAAAGAAATAGGGAGTCCCAGAACCATAAAGACATTATCATCATATTTTTTTATGATTAATTTAATTAATTGAAAATAATTACCATGATGGAATTATTTCTACGTTGATGTCTCCGGCCATGATCTGATGTGATTAGTCGTTGCGTCGTATAATAAAAGTGTATGATTCCTCTAGCGGTGATCCACACATGCTCCACGTATCTCTGGACATCGCTGAAGGGATTTCCAGGATGCTAGAGCGTAAGAGACTTCTCTTGCGATGTCCGCCTTCAATCGCCTTAATCCTATGGAGAAGGATCTCTCTCGGTCTTTAGAGTATTCTTTGAGGAAGGAGTTCTCTAGGCTTGAGAGAATTCTATAGAATTGTTGCGCACAACGATTCTCCCTGGAAAATTGTTGGGGTTGTGAGGATATGTATATTCGGGGTTGAGTTTATTGAGTTATGACAATAAATAAACACGTTATGCATTTTATTTATTTCATTAACTATTATTGGAAACCCGCATGTCGAATGATTAATTCCTAGATATGGTTCCACGTTGATTATAATAAATATCATTTAATAAAACGATATTATTTTCTCAAAATCTCGACTGGAAAAACTACACGGTGTGTAATCCTTAATACATGGCATGTACTCATTTTCCATGAAAACTACACAGCGTGTACATTCAATGTACACGGCGTGTTTTATCTTGTTTTTATTTTTCTTTATTTTCCCCACATCATTTATTAGAACTTGATAAATGGCTATTTATTTCTTAAATAAATGTAACTGCATTACTCGCTAATAAATATATATTATTTCTCACACAATATATTATCTCAAATAACTAGTGTATAAATAAATGCGATCAGGAATCCTTAAATAATTATTATACCATAGTCGGGATTAATCTATATTTAACTTGTTAAATTAATATTTAACTAAGATACATGGACACACTTAGTGGGTGACCCTCTAGGCCTCTTTCTCAGTGGAATTAGGGGGAGCCTACCTAAAGTCGAAGGTTAGCGTCTAGAAACATGACAATGCACCCGTAGAGAAAGAAGTTAACGCCATAATGAAATGTTGTTAGGACCAATAGGGGCCTATATACCCTAAGAGGGGGGTGAATCAGTGTATGGATATTCTTTTTCAAAGATCTTTTTACCCCACTGGATCTTGACCTCTTTATTACAAGGGTCACTTTTTTTTTCTCTTGTGTGTAAACTATGATCACTTCTTTACTTCTTTATCTAATGATGATGCTTTGAATGCAATGTAGGGAAGAAAACATGCAGACACAGAGATTTTTACTTGCTTCACCCTCACTGGGCTACGTCCAAGGAGCATACGCCGACAAGTTGTCGTTCGTACCAAATTCCACTATTCTTCACTAGATGTGGATACAAAGTTCGGGCTAGATCACTTCTATGCCCAGGCTCACTGACTTTACAAAGTTTAGGGTCAGCTCACTGCTTTCCCAAGGGTCACTCCCTATTTCTCTCTCTCTGACTCACTGCCGATGGAGAGGATCACCTTCTTCCTCTTCCTAAGATCACTACTCTGGAACGGATCCACTCACAGTTTATAGACCTGTAGGTCTCTTCATTTTCATGAAATAATGCATCTTCCTCTATATGTAGATGCTCTGTTGAAGTACAAATTTCACCCGTAGATGAATATCTCTTTGCACCGAAGGTATCGGGCAAACTTCCAGCTTCCACGCAGCCCGAAAATCACTGCTGGAAATAAACCTTACATGGCGCGCAAGTCAATCTCGGTGCGCAAGTATCAGCACGCAAGTCACAACTGGTGTGCAAGTCTAACTCAGAAACTTGCTCGACACAATCTTCTTCAACCCAAAACCTGCGCGACTCACTTCCTTTTACGCCCAAACCAATGTTGGTGCGCAACTGCCAACCGACGCGCAACTTAATACACCGGTGCACAACTTCACTTGCGCGACCCACACACCACCTGCGCGACCACCACACCTGCGTGACAGGAGCTCTGATTTTTCAAAGTGTTGAACTCCAGTTAGGAATGAGGAGGGGTGGTCCAGTATTTATAGGAAAATTTACCACCTTGCGCGACGGCACGCAAGTCACCTGTGCGACCCAGTCTCGCCGCGCAAGTTTTCTGTCTTTTTAGACACTTGCGCGACCAACTCCCAAACTTGCGCAAACCTGTTTCCTTAGATATATTTTGATCTTCTGATCTTTAAAAACATATAGTGTGCAAGTTTCCTATACTCCAAGTCCTTGGCGCTCAAGTCCCTTTGCCAAAAACACTTTTCTTCATTTGTCAATTTTCAGGCCCAAAAATTTGGCAAACACTGGAAAACGGTGCCACCTTGTATCTGTTCTTTTGTACCACCTCTAGATCATTAATTCCTTTTTTTGATGTTCTTGAATTAAACATGGATCATTGACCTCAGCTCTTGAACTTGACATTCCATCATGAAATCCTCTTTGTCAACAAATTTGTATGTCATTGTTTTGCTTTGTCAATAATCACCACTCAGATTTCCACTTTGTCAACAAACACAATCACCTCAAAAATGCTTCAATGATGCCTTGAGGGATTTTTTCCCAACAAATGTCACCTCATAAAAATTCATACCATGTAATATAATCCCTTTTTCATGATATCTCAAATCAAGTGGGTTGCATTCTTGTGCCATCAACCCATGTACTCAAGTATTCTTTCTTTTGACTTTTTGTAATTTATCTCGCCCATTCTTTACCATGGCCACGGATTTATTTAGGCTATATCAATTCCATCAAAGGTACTAATATATCTACTTCTATTATGGTATATAAGGGACAAATCCTATCTTTCATTATCTATTAATGCAGTATTACTCCTGACGCAGCCAACGTATCCTACCTCACTATGAACAGTGTTTCGTCATAGTTTTCATCAATACATCTAATTATGCGAGTTGTAATACCCATTAATAATACTCATAAAGTCCGAGGACCAATACACACGTCTGAAGATAGGAACATACCATGACACTATTAAATGTGGATTTCCAATTAGCGGGTCTTGTTCTCATAATATCCTCCTGGATATTACCAACGGTGCACACCATGAGATGGTGCCTCAAGGTTTTATGATCCCTCACCCCTAATGGCCTTTATTATTTGTGTCCCTTAAATAACATCATCCGAATATAGAACATATATTCAAGAACAATGTTATGGCACTTCCGGGTTCTCATCATAGCAGGGATCCGCTATGACCCTTTAATGCAACAACTATCATTGGGACATTATCACATGTATTGTCACGCAGAAGAACAATCAAGATGTGAGAAGTTGTTTATTTAATGAATAAATTACAAATTAGTTGGTTCTAGGACACCAAATACAATATAATACACTAATATTGTGTTTAACCCTAAAATTGTGTTACCAAGATGGTATGAATAACTCTAAAGAGAAAATCAAAAACTCTAAAGTTGTTTAAACCCTGCACCGATACCAAATGTAATAACCCAGAATCCAAACATCCGAATTCAGAACTAATGATATAAAATTTAAAAATGTGGCCAAATATTTCCATAAAACATAAAATATGAAAATTATAATAATGGATCACTTTCATATTCAATTTCCTTTTAGGTTTATAGTTTTATAGAATTTGTAAGAAACTCTAAAAAACTTTGGTTCATTAACAATTGGTTCATAAATAAAAACACACTATCTCCCACTATGTCAAGATTTTATTATTTCACATTAGGTGATCAACATAATACATGTGAAATACTTCTACATTAAACTCATTTAATTTCTTTCCTCTTAAACTGAAGAATAGGAACATAAGACAGGGTGAGCTCAAATGCTCAGTAAGGGTAAACCAGACAGATATGTAAGAATAAACATGAACATAAGCATACAAGAAACACGATAATAATAGAAAAATATCATACCATGCAAATAAAAAATCCTAAAAAGTGGTCATATAATAAATATAGGATTTTTATAAGACATGAATCGTAAGGAAATGAAGAACAATAGCCCTGAAATCATAATATATGAATAAGAAATGCAATCTGTGGTAAACAAATAAGAAGATATTATGACTAACATAGTATCCAAGGAATTTCTTCCAAGGCCATCATAATAGAAAAAGTCGCATACAAAACTTATTTCACTCTTTGTTTCGCCCATGTATTATTAAACTTGATTTACTTGTCGTTTTAGCCATGTATTACTGAACCAATTTTACTTGTTGTTCCAGTCATGTCTATATCAGGAGATATAAATCTTTACCCAATGCAATGGAGGGAGATATAGGTCTTACCCATATCATAATTAAATCATTATTACATGTTATATAAGAACATATAACATTCATAACCCATGAAAAGAAATGGGTTTAATAAAACACTTCATCATAGAATAAGTCATGAATAAGAAACAAAATTCATATGTACCAATCTATAATAAATGTAAACCAATAAAATAAATAATAATACTAGTATCATTGGTCAATATCCATAATAAATCATAATTAACATAAAATAACATGGTCTTATTTGGGAAATAATATTTATAGAACTCCTAAAAATAGTTCGTGAGAAAAATATCACTTTTTCTTTGAAAAATTATTTTTAGAACATAATTTTGTTTTTAAAACACTTTTCATTGAAAACTTCTTTAAAAAAATAAAATATAACACTTTAGAGTATAATTTGTTTTAAAATAATTTCCTTGAAAATTATCTCAAGAGAGCTTTTAAAAATGTTTCTTGAGGAAAATAATCTTCAAATATTTCAAAGTGTCCCATACTACTTTCAAACATTTGAATCGCAATCGCCTTGAAATAATATCAATAAAAGAAGATTATGATATCATAAAAATAATTTTATTTCGGATATAACATGTCAAATGGGAGTATATGCACCCCATATAAAAACATATATGCATAAGAAAACATGTGTCTCAAAGAAGGAAAATTGAGACAAAAACTACCTTACTCATTTGGTAACTTTTGAACCATCAAACCCCATTAAATAGAGACCATAAAATGGGTATGTAAATACCAAGAAATAAAGTAAAAGGGAATATAATACATTTTGGGATGTATGTAAACCATATAAAATAAATGCATCATGAACAAGGAATGTATCTCTTGGAAATAAAAAGTGATATGAAATTCCATTCCCTTAGGTCGAGGTTCCTTTATACATATCAAAAACTCCTCTTCTTCGACGATCACTCTCTAAATATACTCTTAAGAACACTAGATTTGGTATTTTAAGAAATCATAACCTTTATAGTGTGACTAGGTATGTTTATAATAGAAATTTTTTAAGGTTTTTTGAGATTCAAAGATCAATGTGGTGTGAATATTTGAGGGATGAGGTAACCTTTTATAATTGAGGTGAGGGGCTCTTTTGAAATTTCTGAAACTATTAAATTATATTAACTTTAAAATCAACAAAAATACCTTAAAAATTATATGTATTCAATGATAATATAATATAATATTGTAATCTCACCAACCAATAAAATTTATAAATGTTTTGATGTCAATTTAAACCTTCTCTTTTTAATTAATCCTTAATTATCTATTTTAAATTTTACTAAGGTATCAAATTTACAAATATTAAATTTTTTGAATTTTACTTATATTATGTCAAATAAAAAATAAATGAATAATTCAGAATATTTTAAATCATATAATTATTATTTGGTTTTTTTGAAGATGTATTATGATTTTTAAATAATGTATCAAATCATTATTTCAACAAAATATCAATTGTGTTAATTTTGAAACTATTAATTTCATAGATTTTTAAAAATAAAAATATAATATGATAAAATCAAAAAAAATATTTTATTATCTCCTTGAGTAGTCAATTTAATCTATAAAATTCATTAGAAAAACTATTTTCCAAAATTATATTTATTTTAATATTCCCAATATCAGTAATTTGATATTTCCCTTAATAAAATAATTATACCTCACTGTTGATTAGTTATTTAATATAAATATTTTTTCACCAACAATTAAAAATTAAAAAACATTATGAAGATAAATTTTATAGATTTTATAGTTGTACTGATAGTCAAATATATATATTTTTAACCCTATATTTAAAATTATGTAGTATTAAAAATATGAAAGTGACAACACTGAATATACTTTAATTAATATAATATAAATGCCATAATACATTCTATGTGGTTCCAAATGGTCAATAACTCTCCCATTGGATGATTATGATCTACATATACACGAATAATAATATTTGGTGCATTATTTTTATATTTTATGGTTATTATCATTTTATGAAAAATTTGTTTATTTATTTTTCATCAATTAAATAATTTGTGCATCATCATTGTATAATCCTTTAAGGTAATTTTTTAGTATCTAAAAATTCCAAATAAACTACCATGATGTTGATAATTTCATTATATTTATATATAATATTTATTATCTATGTTTTTTCTTTCTTATCACTATATTAAAATTATTATATTTATAAGAAATAAGAGGGTGATATTTTGTCTCTTTCATGTCACTTCCTTTTATTTTAATAATATTTATCTCCTTTTCTGGGAACAATTCCATTAAATGGATCCATAATGATCTTTGGTTGTTAAGGGTTTATGGTTACTCATAAAATATGTGTTTGGCAAGTGTTAATGTAATTTTATTTTCCTTATCATATTAATTTGTTAACTAAATGACATGATTAACCTTTAACTGTGTTGAATAATAACTATCATAGTTACTATTCATAATATCCAAAAAATAAATGTAACCTATTAATAAAAATTTGACCAAATGATTCCAAATATTTAATCCATTTCTCAAAATTTGAAACACGGATGTTTCAGTGCTTAAATTAATATTAATTTCATTAAGAGAACGAGAAAATGGATTTTTAAAAAGTAAACAACATCAAAAGAATGACATGTGTTCATATAAAATTTCAATATGAAATTTATTAAAATGATAAAATTTGTATTAAATAATAAAATATTATTCTAAATTAACTTTAAAATTAATTAAAATGATAGTCCAACAATAAAAATTATTTATATGAAAAAGTATTTTTGAGTTAAAATGCAGTATTTTTCACTATTCCTTAAAGTATGAAAGTTATCAGAAAAATACCCAAAATTTTCCCAAACTAAAATTTGATATCCAAATTCCAAAAAAAATTATATTTCAAAATGGAACTTATAAAAGTGTGAAAACTAGTTTTAAAATGGTGTAACCATTAAAAGGCGGAAAACGTTATTTTTTGAAAAATACTTCTTTTATCAAAACAAAATTGAATTTGTTCTTATATCATGTCATTCAAACATATAAGGTGAGTTTTAAACATTATATTAAATGTATTAAACATATATGTAAATAATAAAATACATCTTGAGTGCTTTTTTTATTTTATAAACTGTCCTATTTTCATTTAAATAGTTTTTCAAAAAAACATTTCTTTTTATTTTAAAAAGTTTATATTTTAATTTATAATTAATTTATCCCAAAAGCATTAATAATATATTCAGAATTTATTTAATATTATTCATATAATATATTATAATGGTTAGGTTATAAGGTAACATTATAATATATTTTTTTCTTAAACTCTATTTTGCTTAAAAAGATTTCTATCAAAAGAACTTGAAATTGTCTTTAACACAATCCAAGCACAGTGTTTCATATACCTATAGATAAGAAGGTGTTGCATGTAGCAAAATATAATCTTGGTGTATCGTACAACACATTACTGAAAAGATATTAAAAATAATCTATCTCATAAAATCACAGGTTGTTACATATTATCCATGTATATTCCTATATATGTCCTCGCATATATAGCCTATATACATGTATGCATATTTTATATGATTACCCATATATCTATATGGATGAACATGGTCCCTGAGATCATATATATTATGGCTTATGAAAAATAAGGTAGAGTCTTCTAGGTTTCTTATAGGAACCTGAGCCAACTGGTATTTATTTTCCCGCATCTTTTATTATGGTTTATACCTACACATTGCTATTCTATATACAATTGCTGTATTATTCTAGACACTATTGGTGGTGGCCTACTGGGTTTATCTCACACCTTATATGGGATTCCCTTGGTACTCGAGTGGACTTCATGACTATATGTGTGGACAAGGGATAGAGCCAGATCCTGGATTCTTGATCTGTTTTTCTTATTCCATCGAAGCATGGGAGTCTAGGATCGTGCGTATGCTCATAATGATAGTGGATATTTATTTTATACTTTTTCATTTTTGTATAACATTTTGTATATTACTATAATATATATACTCTATATCCCATTTTTTTATATCAGCATGACATGAAATTATCTTTTATGTGAATAATCCTTTTTGTTTTGATTATTACAATCATTTCCTGGATTTTTATGTTTTGATGTTTATTATTGAACTTGTTTATGTTTTTTTTTGTTATATTATGCTTATATTTTTTGTTATTATTATTTCCCCTATTTGTTTTATGATATGAGTGTATAGTATCCCCACCATACCACCATGGACCCTTGGTGCTAGTCAGCAGTTTCTGGCGTATGGGGAATAAAGATTTAGGCCATGTGACCCACCAGCTAGGAATATTGTTTTAGTGGCTTCCGAGTCAGGACATTTCAAAGTGGTGTCATAGATTTATTTTTTATATTGTATTAATTTTTATGTATTATATATGTTACTAAAAATGTGTTGTAATTCAGTAATGATCTTTTTCCTGTGAGTAGCTGACCCAGTTAGAGGAGAAACCCAAATTACCAGGAATGGGTTATTACTATTATTAGACTACACATGTTACATTTTCTCCGATTTCAACATTGAGTGAGGCACATGTTTTTTGGAATTATTATTAATAACATTATTATGATTATATATTTCCTTTACCCATGATTATTATAGAAATGAGGAGGTAGTTTATGAATCATCATATTAATTTTAAGACATATATTATATGAATTTTTTTCATACATTATATATTTTTTCCATGTGTTTGATTACTATATATAGTTAGTGCCTAGAATTTTATTTACGGAAATGTGGTAATGTTTCTTGTAGGGATAATATAATTGTATCAATTTATGTCTCTACACCAATCTAAATGGAATGTTCATACATATATTGATTATGAAACCTTAATTAACCAAATTATTCCTTGTTTAAGCCATAAACCTATGCTTTTGTGGACTAAAACATTGGTTGATTTGATTACTA
Source organism: Viscum album (assembly GCA_963277665.1). Taxonomy (NCBI): domain Eukaryota; kingdom Viridiplantae; phylum Streptophyta; class Magnoliopsida; order Santalales; family Viscaceae; genus Viscum; species Viscum album. Next base: position 476,078,135 of record OY728130.1, on the reverse strand, counting down.
TAATGGAAATGGAAATTTATGATGCAAGTAATTATATAAATTCATAATGGTATTTCATATAATCAAGTTATTTTCTGTGACTTGTTACTTGATAATTCCATATATAAAGGGTAGGTTGTAGTAAATTGATATACCAATAGCAATTTATAAAGAATATGGTCCCTTATAAATTAGTCTTGGTGACGTAAATAAACCTACTGTGATATCTATATACATAATAATTAGTACAAACTCAAGCAAGTTTAAACTTTTGAATAACATTTCTACTATTAAATTACATTTCAAATTGCAAAGTAATTGGAATTTTTCTCCATACATTCAAATTAAAACATCATATATTAGAACCTTTATTGTGTTATATGAGACCTACACCCAAAATCATCCTTAGTAGTGGGTTGTTACGGGAGACATTACTATTCGTATGGCCTTTTGTGGCATTCCTTTATCACATAGACCTCACTTTTGGAGATGGTAGAGATGTGTGACCTTTTTCATAGGAAGCCTATGTACCTATCCTATTATATATCTATGATATTTTTAAATGATTAATTATATTATTTGGAGTTAATTTCAAATTTTAGAGTCATTCCATCATGAAAACCTCTAATCATATTCCATGAAGTTGTTGATGACCATACTCTAAAGAAGTTAGAAATTAATCCACTAGTATTTCTTCAAGTATTGGATATATAAGCCCCACCTTCTATTCCAAACTTGGAGAAAGGATGCCTAGTTTCGAGAGGCTTTTCAATGTATGATACAGTCTATGTAATGATTTTCTTGACCTACCTTGACTATAAAAGAGTTGAATGGAGAGTTTCAATTGAAAAATCCTCCCATATTTTTGGGGGCCTGTAGAAATTTGAATATAAAACAATGGTTAGAGGCCATGTTATTAATATTCAGGAATCTGAAGACACCTCTATATTAGTGGGTCAAGAACATAGCTTATATGTCATGTGGTTCTACCAAGAGATGGTTGGATGTTATTACTGAGGTAGAACGACATTGAGATATTATCTGGAGGGGTTTTTAGATGGTATTCTATGATTAAATATTTCCATAGACAATTAGGGATGACCCTGATAGAGAGTTCATTAAATTGTAGCTGGGATCCATGTCTGTAATGGAGTATTCTTCACACCATACCAAGATGAAGTGATTCACACTGACTATATCTGATGATAATCTCACGACTATGTGGAAATTTGTGGATGGGCTAGCTATTCCATCTTTTCACATGTCATTATTTTCCATTTCACCATTATTCCTTAGATAGTCAAATAGTCCTTCATTACTGAGTGGGATTTAAGGGTAGGATATTGTGTGATCTAGGGATATTCATCACCCAGCCCTGTTAGTGGATCATCTGGTGGAAGGAAGCATTGTTTTTTAGGATTCTCACAGGGGAAGTGGTAGTCAAACATATCGTACTAATAGTGTTGATATATGTCACAATTGTAGGAATACTAGACATACGAGGCCCCAGTATATACAAGATCAAGTGAAGTGAAGAGTCTATGGAAGGATGGGGTATATTCTTCACTTATACAGGACCATTCCACAACAACCTAGTGAGAGAGGATCTACACCCAATCCATGTTTTGGAGTGGCACCAGTAACACTTCTCTAGGCCGGAAGCTATAGTACCAACATCCTCTCATGCTGAGGTGGCGGTCAAGACCAGGGAAACATGACTCAAGATTCAGAGTTCCAATAGAATGGCACTTCTTAGGGTAGTTAGGTTTTGACTTAGCACTATGGTATGTGACAATTATACATAGTACAACCTATTTTGGAGGTGTAGAGCATCAAAAATTGTACTATTTTTTGTACTATTCTAGTATCCTATACTCTAGTGTCTTCTTTATTTGATAGATTTTCATCATCATCTTTTATATCTATGACAGTTGTGGAGATTTTGGGCATCAAGATAGAGCATTTTTGTCTCGTTGGGACACTTGATACCCCCCTTAGGTATCTTATTATATGGTCACTAAAAAATATTTCACTTTTTCCAACGGGGACATATCTATGGGTAAAAGTGTATTTTCTGTTGGTAAAAGGCTACACCAACATATATGATCATGTCAGTAAACTGTTGGTAAAAACTCTGTCACTAAATATTTTTGCGATAGATAAAATAATTCTGTTGTAATTATAATTATACCAACAGATAATATATATGTTGGTTAAAGTGTTTAGCAACAGGTTATGGTGACAAATTTATCTGTTGGTAATAAAATTAACAACTTATTATATAATTTTTTTATAAATTACATTTGAATAAAAATTATAAATTTTTATTACTATTAAAATTTCGTATTATATTTATTATTTTTTCATATATAATACATAGGTTTTAATTATTAAACCGGAAAATATTTTAACACATGTTCAAACATATAAAAATGTTTAATTATATTAATAGTGAAATATTTTATACAAAACATTGGATCCCCTAATCCCCCCCCCACTGGATCCCCCAATAGGATCCACCCCCTCCAGGCGACCCATCCATGCCAGCAACTCATCCATGTCATCTAGTTAGCACCAGCTTCGGCACCCCAACCATGTTAGCAGCCCATGCACGCCACATAGCCACCTCCAACTCCATCAACCAGATCCAAATAAAAGAAAGTTTAACTTAATAGATATGTTTTTTGTGGTCTCATGCACATCCTACTGGAAGACCCATGCTTATTTTCATACTCCTCTAGAATCCATCCACGGTCTTCCAACCTCAACCTACTTCGATAATAATTATACTAAAAAGCATTAGTTCACTAATTTATAATCAAAACAAAACAAACGAAAATAAATAAATAATAACTCTTGCAGTACATTGAGATATACATTTGAAAAAAAAACTTAACCTATTCAAAAAATATTATAAACCCAAACTGAATCTTATACTCCTCTAGCATACATCCATTATCTTCCAACATCGATTGTCGTTTTAGTGATTCACAAAGGAAAACTATTTCTCTCACAAAACCAACAACGTTACCGTCACACTTTCCAACTACAGGCCTCAGTATACCAATAAGATATCAGGATTAAATTAAAAACTAATTTCAATTAATTTAAATTGTATGTGATTTTGTGAAACAAAGACTTCCATTTTCATAAGTGTTGCAATACCTACAATTGCAACCAAATCTTCCAAAAGAGAAAAAATATTTACAATTTCAATTATGTTTGATAAGGAAAAATGTGTTAAAAACAAGATTAAAGATAACAAAAATAGGTTATACATAAAGAATACAATTTTAACCAAGCTAAGTGTAGTGAACTAGAGCTTGAAACGTTCCAATTCTGAGACACCATAACACTGCGACGGAATCACTGAAACCCACACAAAAAATAATATACAAGACCTCTAGTATCTTCCTTCCATCCTTATCATCACAAGGCAATCAAACAGTCCTCCAACATCTATCTACATAGAATTATATCATCAATAAATTACAAAAACATTGAGAGAAACAGTTACAGAAATACAATCAACATTCTAGAAAACTCACCTCGAACATCTCTTAACAGATCAAAACTGATACAAAAAACATACAAGATGATAAGGTGGTACTAAGAGTTGGGAATCTACAAGATTATTCAATCTTAGAAACAAGGTAAAATAAATTTGAATCCTATAATCCATGTTGACTTTACCTGGGAAAACACTCCCTTCAACTAGAGACCCAAAGAATATACAAATGTCATATCCACCTTCAGATTCTCTGTTGTAGTGATGATCAAACACCCAAAACCTTGAGGAAAAACATATTACTCTCCCTACATATTCCCCTGTAATCACATAGATTAACAATCCAAATGACAATCATCATCTAGAAAAAACAATCCAAATTTAGCATCATATTATAATAATATTAGAGGCTTCATCAGGACAGGAAATCCACTCTCACTACCATAAGCATGATAAATAAATTATGATATTTTATACCTTCATGTAGCAATTTAGATAATAATGAATCCATCCATAAAGTTTCAAACTGATCCTAGACACCCGCTAGGCTTCAAAAGGAACACCCCCATGAAAAACTGGATATACCCACACGAAGGAACACCTTGCAGCTCCTGCATGAAAAAACCAAATAAAACAGATCTGAACCCAACTCTTGTATTCAAACTCCACATAAAACTATAGATTCCCATTATAGTAATTAGTAGAACCATTCAAACACCAGATGGAATCTATAACCAATAGTGAATCCATTTTGGGAAAACTGAGATATTCCATAGAAATAAACTGCAACACTAATAACAAGATTAACTAAACCCAAAAATGTAAAATGAATAATGTACCGATCATATTCTTCAACTTGATGCAGAAACGTTTTTCATCATTTAAAAAACACTAACCTACTTGAGTTGTAATTTTAAAAGATATAAATTTTAGACCAATAATTCCATATTAGAATAATAATAGAGAGGATGAAGGGTGATATTCATTGCCCTAACCATTTACACATTATTCACAATGTGGTCAAGGAACATGATGAAGTGAATAATAAAAATTGTACTATGACCATTTAAACGATGTAAAACATGTCAAGGAACATGTTGAAAAAAATTACCAAAGCATTTATGAGTAAAAGAAATGAAATAACTTTCATAAACCATAAGTTGTCACTTTAATGGTTTACACTGGTATCCTTGTAACCAGTGTAAACCATAACCATAAGCTATCACTGTTGAAATGGTTTACACTGTAAGTGGGGTAAACCTTGTCCCTTGTACTCATGTAAACCATAAACATATTCTATCACGATCATGGTTTACAAATGTTACTAAGACCATTTACCCCACTGCTAGTGTAAACCATGTAAGAGAACAAGCTAAAGTTAATTTTCCCTGCATAATAAACAGGGTGATATGCACCATACTAACCATATTGTAAATTTTCAAAAAATAATAGAAAGAGGAATAATGCCTTGCATGTATAGAGATATATTAATTCTATGTGGACAAAAGAGAAATTAGGAGTTCTAGATGATTACATCCAGATTCTGTTGAAGGAGGAAAAAGGCCTTCCATATATTGAGAAATACCAAATAATCATTTTCAGATCAACTACAGTAAATTTAAATCATCAACATTTCATACTTAGGTTCATTTCAAAGGATTTATATAGAAATTTTTGACCAATTTTATAAAATTCCTACAGGATTTATTATGAATCAATGGAATCTTAACAAGATCGTAGTATCTTGAATCAATGGAATCTTAACAAGATTGTAGTATCTTGAAATCTTCTTCTTTAATTTTTATGGTTCATTTGAACCTCAATAGTTTTTCCCTCTATGAAAAATAAATAAAGAATATATGATAGTGAAATTCAAGGAAACAATCAAATGAGAAAATTATAAATAATTCTAAAAAACAAATTAATGAACCATGGATACTTGAGTTGTCTCAACAATAGTATCAAATGCAATTGCAGCTTTTGGAAGTTGTTGAAAGCCTCACCAAAGTGGTGTTATAAGGAATGGGAATCCCATTGGATAATATGGATGCACATTCCATCCAGGAGCGGGTAAAGGACAATAGTCTATAGAAAGGAGATCATATGGGATTGTTGTTTTCCACATTGAGTTTCCTTGAAGGGCTTGTCCACTAGAGCTAAGCAATGGCACATGTGTTGTGATATGAGGGGATGATCTTAAAATATGATTACTCAAACCTCTACCAAAAGTACCATATTGATGAGCAGTAAGAAAATAATAGCCTTGAACAGGAAATAATGTTGTTGCTGATGCCGCCAGCCCTTAGCACACTGTTTAAAATAAAAGTTTTTGCAGATACAGGATAATCAAACAAGTTGCAATCAATATTCTTATAATAAACAGGAAAAAATACGATTGGATGTATGATAAAAACCCTAGTAGGCTGATCAACAATACATACAACACAAACTTTTAAGGGAATTGAACATCAAATTTGTAAAGAAATTAATCTTTTACAATAAATATTGCTCACAGATAGAGAAAAAAAGGAAAACCCAACTAGTGAATAACATGAAGGTTGCTAACAATATTCTTTGAGGTGAAACCCCAAAAATATCAGAGTATTTACTATTGAATACATTCCACTTTGATTACTACACCACGTACCACATAAAAGTAATATAATTTGACAACATTGCTTGCAATTGGTTGAAAGGTTGTTATAAAATTTATACATTTAACAACATGATGAATGAAATGAATATCAATGAGAACAAGAAAATAATGGTGTGAAATAGGGGTGGCGATTACAATTTATAGTAATATCGATGAAGAAATGTGGGTGTCGATTGGGATTCAAGAGCTTCAGATGAGGAACTAGTTGAGATATAGGGTTCCTTATAATGGCATTCCGGACTGATCCACTGTAAGTTGTGGAGCTTTTGGCCAGAGGATTCTTCGAGGTCGGTTCTATGATCATGGTATCTGGTAACCCTGATCGTTTCCCTACTAAACGTGGGATGAATATGAATCTTGATGAGAAGATGGTGATAACATGACAATTGGAAGCTGGAAGAAGGGGACATGATTTTTTGGAGGCACTTAATAATGCCCCTCTAAAGCTGTCTACTAATTCTAGGGGTAATCGGGTATGCAAAGTGAAAAAATACAAGGATGGGATCCTTTAAGTTGTTGAAAATTAGGATGCTGTAAAAAAAAGTATAGATCTATTCAAATTTTCTGCAATTGGTAGAATAATCTATGCTAGGGGAGATAATCTCCCAAGAGAAATTGGAAATAATATATGGCACTAGAAACTGAAAGCCGATTCCTATCGGGAATGGATACATTCACATTCTTTTCACCTCATAGGTTGATCTTAAAAAAAGATTGGAATTTATGGAAATGCGATCTTAAACTTGGAGCATTGAGACTATCGGAATGGGTTTTGAATTTCAATCCCTTTTCTCAGAGACATACTAATTCGCAGATTTGGATTCGTGTTCATGGTATTAATTGGGCCTGTTGGCATTCTAAAAGCATAAATGATTTTTCTTCTTCTATTGGTACCCCTTTAAATATGGATGGGCATACAGTTGAAGGGAATCTTGGTTTTTATGCGAGAGTCCTTGTTGATGCCATTTTTGAATCTTCTCTGCCTGATTCTAAATCATTACATGTTGGTGATAATAAGATAGTGGTAAGTACTCAAAATTAATTAATCTTTTCCTTTTTTAATTTGTGTAAAATTGTTAGGAACTCTATTTGAAACAGTAGATTCATGCAAAATCAAGTTCATCCTGGGGAGGTTGATCAGCACAAAGTTTGGAAAAGCGTTGTTAATATGAGACATCAGACCAGGGAGGTGAATTTTGAAAAATTTGAATTATCAGGTATGTAAGAGGAGGTTCACTTGGTGTTTGAGAGCACTTATATAACTGAAACTAAGGAGTAAGATCCTAAACCAAGCAGCATCGCTATTGGGGAGGTTACTTGCCCGGGAAATTCCCATTCTGTAGGTGATTCTAAAACATTAGTGCTTATCACTAATAATACCATTCTGGGAGAGGAAGAAATGATGGATGATGTCATAGTCATTAAAAAATTAGGGGTTGATTTAGCTGTTGACCATGGATCTGAGAGGTCTTTTAAAGGGTATTCGAAGCTTTCATGGATCTAAATGGTGGAGGAGGAGGAATCTGAGCATAATATCATGGATAAATCTAGCTAGGTCTGTGTAATGGATTCACCTATGGATGGTTGTGTATCTGCCCAAGAGGTGGATCACTTTTGGATAGGACCATGGAAGAAGAAGAAGCCAATGTATTTTTGAAGGACTTTATTACAGAAGGTAGAACAGATGACCAGGAGCTGATAGATCCGAATTCATATGGGTGGAGATCTGACCCAAATACTGAGGATACTGAAGTTGAGTCAATGGAATACCAGGAATCTCTCAATGTTGTGGATATTGGATCCTTGAGTAAAATAAAACCTGACAGACCTATGAAAAACTCCGAGAAAAAGCATTGAGGAGGTGGTAAGAAAAAATTTAAATCTATGTTCAAATAAATATGCTATTATGGAACTACAGAGGGCATCCTAATTATGATATAACCAGTACTCTTAGAAGATATAATTCTAATTCTAATTCTAATATATGATTCAAATCCTAAAAAATAGGTCTGGTGATTAAACCAAATGAAGTTAGGGCATACCTTGCATGGGGAAGGCTGGGTTGGGAAGGTCGGCGATGGTTGAGGGTGGAGCGGGGATGGTCAAGGGTGGAGGGGGTCGAGGAGGAAGACTAGGGAGGGCGGGACACGGACGGGACGAGGGAGGTGGTACGGGGATGAGATAGGGAGGATGAATGAAAAGGTAAGACAGGGACGGGATGGGGAGGTGGGACGGCGAGGCAGAATAGAGAGGCGGGATGGGAGAGGCAGGATGGGGAGGGGGAGAAATGGGGATCCAGGATAGGGGAGGAGAGACGGGGACAGGACGGGGATGGGACAGGGATAGTACGGGGACGGGATGGGGACAGGATAGGGGAGGCGGGATGGGGGAGGGAAAAGTGGGGAAGCTGGGATCATGTTTCAGACGTATTATTAGGATTAATAAACTATTTTAATTTTTTACCTCTCTATTATTATTGAAAATATATTTTTAATTAATTCCAAATACTAATATATTAAAATTGAATTTTTTTATTTGTTTCAAATATTTTTTAAAAATATTTTTTAAAAATTCTTTAAAATGGATTTGAAATTTTCTCATATGTGTTTTTTTAAAGATGGATGATAATATTTAAAATACATTTATATTGGGTCATTTTTAATGACACTAATACCCTTTATTTTTTCCACAATTAGTAAATTGGGTGTTAATTAGGTGTGATGTCCAAAAAACTCAGGTAACATGTAAATAGATACACACATGATATATATTTGTATGTTTGTATGTATAAACATATTCATTACAACAAATATTTTTCATTCAATAGTTATTTTAATTAGAAGTATAAATATATATTTGTATTAAAAAATGATTTGTTATTATATATATATATATATATTCAGTTGTTTGTATAACATTTAATTATAAAACAATTTATTAGAACAAATTTTTCTAAGGGTAAAACATTTATTAGTAATAATATTTATTATTAACAGATTTATGTGTTGGTAAAAAAAAATTTGTATTAAAATGAAAAGATGACAGATTTAATTGTTAGTAAAATATGTGTTGGTATTGAATAGTTAATTCCAACATATATACCTATCAGTAAAAACAAATGTTGGTAATTAAAATTAATATTGAAAAAACCAAATAGCTGTTGGAATTAATCATTTTCACCAACACATATATTTTTTGTCACTAATTTTTTTTGGTAAAAGATACTTTTTTGTAGTGGGTGTTCACCGATTCAAGTAATTTTCCCTTGATATAGGTGGTTATATGTTTTTCTGAAATCTTTTAATCCTTAACATGATATGATTTGATGTAATTATTGAGATGGAGTAGTTATTTTCTTATCTATATCATATATATTTTTATCACAGTAGGGTAACATTTACATTACCATATAGTCGTATACATGTTCACAAGGTAGAATGGGATGCTTATCCATCTTGAGCTCGACCTGTGAATCAGGGGATGAGAAAAGTGATAGCCCGGATTGCTAACCTTTTCTTTGATGATTAGGGAGTATGAACTATCATTTTACCTTCTTTAGTGGATCATTTTTGGGATATCTTCATTGATGATTTTTTGGGATACCTCTGGTGGGGTAGGTAGAATTCACCATTGATTTAGTATCGGGAGCTACCCCAGTGTCCATTCCTCCATACAGGATAGTTCCTAAAGATCATTTGGAGCTCAAGAATCAGTTATAAGACATGGAGGCTATGGTTTTTATCCAATTTAGTACCTCATCGTGGGGTTAATTGGACCTCTTTTCCAAGAAGGGAGATCGTACCCTTAGAATTTGTGTGTACTACTTATGGTTGAACAAAATCATACTAAATAATCAGTATCCATTTCCATGAATATATGACATATATGATCAAAGCCAAGGAGAAATAATGTTTTAATAGATTAATTTGAGGTTGGGATATCATCAGATGCATTTCAAGACATCTTACATTCCTCACATAGCCTTCCAATGCTTGTCTGTTCCTTATGATAACTTGGTAACACTAGCTGGCCTTACAAATGAACCAATGGTTTTTATGGCCTTGATGAAGTAGGTTTTCCACCAGTATCTATATTCATTCATGGTAATGTTTGTGAATGATATCTTGGTGTATTCTCATTATCAAAACAATAATTCCAAAAATCCTAAGTTCATGTTAAATACACTAATAGAAAATCAAATTTATGAAAATATCATCAAATACCACTTTTGGATAAACAATGTCCCCTTCCTAGGCCATATCATCCATGAGTGAAGTGTATTAGTGGAACCAATGAAAATGGGAGTTGTAGTTTCCTAGGATTAGCCTAAGAAGTTATTTGATATATAGAGTTTATAGATATATCCAGGTATTACAGATGCTTTATCCATAATTTCTAATGCCTTGAAGCACCTATTATTGTTCTAAATAATAATGGAGTGAAATTCATATAGTCGAAAGATTTTGAAAAATCATTTCATTAAGTGGAATAACGGTTGAAATCAGCATTGAGACTAATTTTTCTAGAGACAACAAAAAGCTATAAAGTCTATTTGGATGCATCCAACATCCATTTGAGATAAATTTTGATGTAGGAGATGATATTTGTAGCATATGGGTCTCAAAAACTAAGGCCTCATGAGCAGAACTACCCAACACATGGCCTCAAGTTTGTAGTATTTTTTCATGTTTTACACAATTGGAGACATTATTTTCTTGGAGATTATTTTGTGGTATTTACTGATCACAAAATATTCTTGTATATATTTACATAATGTGATCTGAATCTCATGAATCATAGTTCTATTGAATACCTACAATCCATCAATTTCGATATTTCCTATACGCATGGTAAGGGAATTGCAGGAGATAATGCTTGAATCCAGAAGTCTCATACTCAGGTAGTTTATGAGGTAAATGGTTAGTGGAATCTTATAGACTTGTTTTTAGGCATGCAAGTTGAGGTTTAGGGGGATCAAGAGATGATTTTCCTCTTAGCCTTAATAGGGAACTATAAACTTCTAGAATAGTTCATGATGAGGAAGATTTTTGATATTGAGGTTTTATTCTTGCAAGAAAGTATCGCATGTGTAGATTCATCATTTGGATGGATTGTGTATAAGGATGAGACCTTATGCAGACATGGGTGTATCTGGGTTCCATCGTACATATGAGAGGAGATGAATTTGGAATCCCTTTCCTCGTCTTCATAACTACATCTTAGTATTAATAAGATGCATTGAGACATATGTCACCGGTATTGGTTTTTTGGTATAAATTTGGAGATAGTTTTCTTTATTATTCAGTGTTCGAAATATTAGAATATAGTGGAATAAAATCAGTGTTTGATTTTCATTTTATATTCTTTGTCCATACCGAAGGGGAAATGAGGTGATTCCACCATGTATTTTCTGACATGTTTTCCTGGATCACATCGAGGAAATGATATAGTATCATAGTTTTTTACTGTTTCACAAATTTTTTCCACTTATTACTAATATAAGATACTATCTTAGTAGATTATATAGGGAGGATATATGCAAAGGATGTCATATTCCTTCATGGAGGTCGTCGTTCTATCATATATGATAGAGATTCTTGTTTCACATCATAGTTCTGTGTGGGGTTATAGAAGGCCTAGGGTATAGAGGTGCTTCTAATCATCACCTATCACCATTAGCCCAACAAATATATAGAGTGAACTATTCATGTGTTGGATAATATGATCCTAGCTTACAACCATGACTTTGAGGGTTCTTAAGAGTAACATATTCCCCTATTTGAGTTACCATACTATAACAGTTTTCAAGATACCATCAGGACGGATTATTATGATGCGTATATTAAAGGTCATGTTGAATACCTCTATTCTAGTTTGAGGTAGGGTGGGTAGAATTTCTTGGGACATATCTCATATAAGACACTACATAGCAGGTAAAGTTGATCAAGAAGTCTTATATGACAAATCAATCTGGAAAGTATTCATATGATAACTACAATCGATGACCTCTGGTGTTTGAAGTTGATATTGGGATTTATTATATTTTTTTATCCAGGTTGGGCCACCCACAACTCCATACGTAGGGTTATATTTCGCCTCCAATTATTTGACCCTTTGAGGTTGTTGAACAAATCAGACCAGCCGATTACGAGATAGCAATTCCTCAGTGATACCAGTCTATACATGATGTTTTTCACGTATCTCAACTTCACTGATATTATCCAGACCCATCACTTATTCTAAAATCTGAAGAGGTTTATTTTGATGTGGATGATTCTTTTGAAGAGTAGCCAATGCACATCATTTATCGTAGAATGAAGGAACTCTAAGGCAAGTCAATTCTTCTATTATCAGTTTTGTAGGAACACTGCTGAGTGCAGCATTTGACCTAGGAGGGAGATGCTGACATATGTGCTCAATGCCTATAAATTTTCTCATATGATTCCTTAATACCCACAGAAGGATAACTTTGAAACGGATTTTTTTAATGAGTGGAGGGTTTAATAACCTTTATTTTCAGATAGGTATAACAAATTTTAATTTTGGTCAAATAATCATTGAGTTTTATTTTTGGATTAGACCCTCCTGACTGCGCCCTTATGATGGAAGTTTTTTTGATGAAATTTTTCATAGAGGATAAATATTGGTTATAGGCTAAATAGATGGAATTTTTTAAATACATGACTTGTATAAAATATATGATTTGTATTTTCTAGGCCCAACCCATTTCACATCATGAACTGGGTTATCCCTGGAAGGGAGAAACACAAAATTTATATGCAGTGTAAAGTTCACACACCCTATAAATTCTCTGCATAATTTTTTTAAAGGATGTAGGAAATTATATTTTTAAAAATGACCCTCTTCCCATATTACACACATCATGATCCAGTAATGGGAGATCTCCTCTAACTCAACCTAGTTTCTTCCGGTTCTCCTATGTTTGGACTCTGATTGGACCACTATCTATCAGGTCATTTCCCCCTCAATAAGATCTTTGATCCACAATCCTCCTTTCTAAGTCTCTCTCCATATTCTGGGTTATTTTAGTGTGAGATATTATGAACTATTTTCATGTAATTTTTCTATTTTTTTTTCTTTCATCCTTATTTGATTCAATGGCTGATACTAGATGGGTGGTCATCTACGAACATATAGTAGCTGGTTTGTAAAAATTACCTAAAAGTTTAGGTGTTTTTATGTTGTTATTTATTGTGTTTCACACCCAAAAAATTACATGCATTGCATTAAAATATCTTTCTTCTTTATAATAATTAGTCCATGCTTTGATACTCACATCTTGATCCTTATTTAATTGTTATATGATATTACCTTATTGAGTTCCACCCATTTGGGTGTGCTAAATTTAATTCCCTCTTAAATGAAAATTTGTAATGGCCAAACACGTCCTAAGTGGGTTGGATTGAATTTAAATTGGATATTTACTTTATTTATAAATGAAGTTGATTAATTTTATTAAATAGGAGTGGGTGTAAAGTCAATGCCACGAGTTATATATTCATACATGGATTATATAAGTTGTTAAAACCATAGTGAGATTAAGATAAATTAAAATAAATGTTAAATAAGTGATGCATCTTGATAGTTATTATTTGGCCTTGTTTATTGGCCGGTGAACAATGGTTAAGGGATTTTTTCAGTATGAATTTTCAAGCTCCATTACATTGGGTGAAAATCATTGAATCTCACACTGAATAGATTTATATGGATGATTGTCATCATGTTCCATGTTACCTTTTCACTAGGTTTTGGGCATGGAGACTCCCCCCACCACCTCAAGTAATAATAATGAAATCTCTCAATCAAATGATATTCACATATTGTACCATTATAGGTGCTTTTGGATTGTTATACTCGTCATGGACCCCCTGAGTTATGTCTGTGCCAAGTTAGAATCTATTATCCATGTATATGACTATATATGTCCTCACATATATAGTGTATATAAATATAAAAAATTCTATATGATTACTTATATATCTATATGAATTCACAAGGTTATTGAGATCAAACATATTATAGCTTATGCTAAAGCATGTAGAGTCTGCTAGGTGTCCTACAGGAACCTAAGTCGAATGGTATTTATTTTCCATCATCTATTATTACCTACACACTCTTGATGTTATATAAAGTAGATTGATTATTCTACACACCATTGGTTGTGGCCTACTAAAATGACGTCATTTTTTATATTACTCATCCTTAGTATTTTAATTATTATTTATTTTTTTTGGATTTTGTTTCTTATATTTTATATTATTACACCAATTTACATTGATTGGTAAGTTATATTATTCTTCCACTATTTTATATTATTATTATCAACATTTTTCTACTCTAATATAAGGGTATAGTCTCCCCACCATACCATTATAGACCCTCACTTCTAGTCAGTATCTTATTGTGTACGGGAAGGCATTATTGAGGACATTTGACCCACTAACTTGAGTCACCATTTTAGTGGCTATTGGTTAGGGGTGTTACATTCAAAAGGTAAATAAATATTAGGTAGATATATAATATTTATTTATAATTGCAGTGAAGTAATAATAGACCAAGAATGTGCCCAGTGATAAATATTAATTTGCAAGATGGTAAAATAATATTCATCATTTCCCCAGTTAGCGTACTCCATGAGAATATATTATAGTTGTTATTTCATTTCATGGGGTCGTATGAGGGTTAAAATGTTATTTGAGGTTCATTGTGTAATTAAATAATATTTAAACCCTAACATTATCTCTATAAATAGAAAATTATGTTTATTGTGAAGAGATTTATCAAATTTTTGAGTCATTGTGTATAATAAAATATTGATCTCTCATTCAATACTAAATAATGTTTTAAATATTATCCCTTCTCCTCTATCATATCAAGAACAGGAGTTCAAAGATGATTCTTCCGGTCTTAAGGAATCATCAAAATGACCGAGAAAAACATTTCGAGATGATTGATCAATCATGCTAGCATCCAACAGTCTATTGATGTTGTTCAGACATCAAATGAGCATGTGTGTGTCTGCTCTAGAGGGATTCTACTCATGGATCCTACAAGTGAAATGACAGTTGACCAAAAAGGGTTTTTGGAGATTAAAACATCCATTGTAAAAGTATCTCATGACTAATGTATTATTTCTTTTGATATATTTAAATTAATTACAAATTTAACATGAAAAGAACTTCCCTTGGATTTTGATTAATTTCTTTGTCAATATTATATGGATAAATTTCAATGGTTATGATGTTTATCACTTGTACAATATGTGAATGATCCATATAATCCAAAAAAAATTGGGTTGATATAGGCCCTGAAATGCACTTCCAATATTCCTAGAACCAAAATGGTCCAACCTGTCCCAATCTATTATAGGGTCCAACATATAGTTTTTCAATCAATCCATCCACACTATAACCAAAACCTCCACTTCATATCCCACATCTAAATATACACCACACATTTTAATCTTATCATATATTTATCTCATTATGGTATATTGAAAATGAAGGATGTCATCCTTATTCCCCCTAATTTCATAAAAACCCCCTACCAAGTACCATCATCACATATACATAACCAGTTCACTATACCACAGCTGGAAGAGGGAGAAGGGAAGAGGGTGTAGACATCCATTCATCCTCATCAACATTGATATTAGGGAATACACATAGAATCCAAAATATTTGACCACAAATAAGGATATCAAACTCTAGTAGGGTGCATATAGAAATCCTAATAAATACATCAGATATATACACCCATAGTCACACACAATCCCATCCTATCAGGTTCACACTAAAATTAAAACCCTCACCACTTGTTATCATAACCACACTACCACCGCCATTGCTTCCAACTATCACACCATAAACTGAACCACCTTACAAAACAAGATATTCATAGGAAACATTCACAAGCTCCCTTTTAGTCATTCCATTATACTATTTCGAGATTTACCATTTACCAACCAATTTATGTTCATTATTCTATTTAATTTCATATTTAATGAAAACCCAATATTTTTCATTTCCAATATAAATTATAGCCAGTCCACATTACCATTTCATTCATGATTTTTTTTCATTTACATCTGTGGTATAATTAAATTGTATCCACCTCCATTTAGTACTTCATAATTACTATTTATATTATTCCACTATATATAGACTAAAAAATAATCCATAACAACTTGTCCTTCAATCATCCTAAAACAATCTATAAATTCCCCATTTCCAATAGTAGAAAGAAGTCCATATCCCAAATGTGTATCGCACACCAACAGCTCAACTAACCACTAAAAAACCATCCCAAAAAGCATCCCCTACTAACCAATTTTATACTCGCTTCCCAACACATGCCAACCAACACAACCCCACTTCCCAAAACATTCCAACCAATGTAGCCCCACCACCCAAAACATGCTAGCAAACACCTCTAAACTCAGCCATAATTATCAACACATAAAAACCCTTATATTAACAATGAAATCACAACTATAAACTTATAAATGTAATAATAAAAATAAATGATTTCATAATTTGGAACTTTCAATTATTCCATATTCATAAAATTATTCATTGAATTTCATTTTTCCCATACAACTGGTTAATTTCCATATTTAATTATTAGCCTCTTATGAACCATATATTTAATAAAAAAATCATATTATTAATTCATAAGTCCCATAAACATCAATGAGTTTCTGAAATATCTTCCCCAAGTGTCATATATGAGGGAAAAATAATGAGAGTGGGTAAAAACTTGTGAATCAATCGCTTCCCATAATTTGTATTTATGTATAGTTTATTCACTATGTTAATATAACCCATACTATCCACATAAAGAAAACAAAGTCACGATACTTCCATAATTAATACATAAAGGAAGTGAGATCTTGAATTCCCTACCTCAACTGGTGCTTCCAAAATCACTCAGCAATGAATAAGGGAAGAAACAACCACAATACCAATCCCATAAAAGGGGAACCTAAATCAACCAGATTGTATAAAGACTTATTTAAAATTATATGCCTAACATCCACCAAATTGAACCTGCACTACCACTTAAGATCCCCAAGGACATAATGGGAACTAAATAATGTGGAAAGTTATGGAACTCACCATAGGTAACTATCAATCAATCTCCTGGGCTAAGGATCAAGTCCTAGTAAATGTAAATTAATAGGTCTCCTAAAATCTATCTAAAATCTCCCAATGGTTGAGGAAATAAAATAATTAATGATTGTTTTTAGAGGGGGTAATGAATTTATATAGGTTGGAAAAACGAAAAACCATGTTTCCATAGGGTGTGGGCAAGCCATAATAGGTTTATGTGAGGAGAACCGTATAAATCATGTTGTAGACAAAGCTAAGATCTGATAAAATGGAAAAAACATAGCATAATGTCCATATTAATTGCACAACTTTTGGGATCTCAAACATGTCCATGATATAGTATAAGAACCACACCTAATCTTTTTTAAAAAGGGAAGAAAACCCTATTTTTACCCATAAATAGATGTTATATCATAAGTACAACGAAACAACCACAAGACCCACACTCCATCCCAATCAACACTAGACCAGTACCACGATGTAGTAAAAGTGTAATATTGTAAGGGACCCTAAAATGTAGAACCCCCAATTCATGAAATCCTGATCTCCATGGAATATAAAACTATCCACACCATAAACAAACCTCCCAACTAACCTTCCAAGGTTCAACATAGACATCCACACCCAAATCGTGTCCCCCGACAGATATTTAACATTAAACTCCACCCAACCTTACTCAAACCTCTTCGTGAAACCTACAATACCCATGAAATGTATTTTAATTTGCAAATAAGGTCTAGACAATTAAATTATATACATATAACGTGATTTTTTCCCTTATAATTAAAACAAAACCTAGAAGGAAAACCTAGTTAAATCACCTTCTAAAAACTCTTATGGCGATACCTATCAAATATAAGGATGTCATCATCCAAACATAACAACTAGAAAGTAAAAAAAATATCTTCAATCAATAACAATTCATACATTTAATTTCCAGTCAAAATAAATATTAAAAAATCTCTGGCTACTAAACATGAATCAATGAATCTTATTCTTATGTACTCTCCTTCATACAAATGTTCCTCTATAATACTCAACCCAAAGAGATAGCATGCTCATGTCGTAATTTCTCTCAATAATCCTGGATTCGAACAGGTCACTCCACATATGCTGCATCATCCTAAATATTCAATGATCACTAAAAAATGAAATGTGAGTCATCAAGAAGATATCAAAGAATCTATGACATGTAAAAGTTTTCATCAATCTGATCTATCTGCTAAGAAAGCGCCAATAATACACCACCTCACCAATAAACTATAACACCTCAAAGAGACCAAGAAAATCAGGATAGATATCATAACCTTATCAAAATATCCACTTTCCATGGTGAGGGGTATCCATAAACAATACACGAACAACGTCCTTAAATTATATGGGTATCCGCCCCTAATATGTATAATACTTTTGATGGTTCTGTGCTTCATTCACCCACTACTAAATCATTTGAATCTTCTTCGTAGTTTCAAACACTATATCTACCCCAAGAACTAATGACTTATAAACCTTAGTCCAAAATAACAAAGAACAATAAGGTATTCCATATAATTACTCAAATAAATCCATTCTAATAGAATAGTGATAGTTTTTAATATAATTAAACAAAATTCAAGGGCTAATATCACACCAAAGATACACCATCAATAAAAATTAAATCCCGCAACATATCCTCCAGCATATGAATTTTCCATTTGGCCTACCCATCTATTTGAGGATGGGAAAAGTTTTAAGAAATAACTGGGAGATAAAATATTTCTGAAATCATCTATAGTTTTGTGAGGGAAAATGAGGATCTTGATCAGAAATTATTGTCCTTAATACCCTATGAATACACACCACCTCATCCACATATTTTATTACCAAATCATGTACATCACCCGACTCCCTAATATCTGGGAAGTGGGTAGAATTATTAAGTTGTTCCATGATCATCCATATAACATAACATACTCTCTGATATTTAGGGAAACTAGCAACGAAATTAATTGATATATCCTCTCATTTCCACTCATGAGCATCCAAAGACACTAAAAAACACATAAAAACGTGATATTATACCTTTACCTAATGAAATAAAAAACATTACGATGGGAAATAAACCACTTACTACTTTATCCATGACCACAAAAGGTATACCCTAAAGGCAAGAAACATCTTGGGTATACGAGGATGAACTGCCACTATTGGGTAATAGAACTCTAGGGGAACCCCCTCACCCACTTTAAATGGAATGAATGTCCTCCCATGAAACATTATCTGATTTTGATCATCCTATAACCTTCGATCTAAAGCATCACCATGAATAACACAATACTAATTCACCTCTACCTCCAAGTATCTCAACTAAAATTCTTAAATCTAATGTATGAATGTCATCTAAAACAATCAACCTATACCACTAGCCTACTCTGCATCAAGATGCATCATTGAAAGATCCTCAATTACCATTCAATCTTCTCTAGACCTCTGACAACATATCCCTATGAGTTTCTTCTCACCCAACCAATAATGGTATCCCACTTCCTTAGGATATAAAAGATATTAAATTTATGTACCCATAAAAAATTCATCAACCTTTGTTATCATAGATTCAAATCCCATTAAGAGAAAATATATATTAAGATTTTATGATATATGAAGACCATTATGTGCTCCATGATGATTTAATTTCCCAATAACTTCATTGAAAAAATACCCACTACCTACTTGATATCATGGGTAACAATGTTATAATCCTGGGGAATTGACTTCATGGTCCCATATGATATCACTACTCATTTATGAAAAAAACGCCCAAATTATGATGGAACATGTCACATAACACAAAAAACATTTCTCCATCCTCTAGAATCTGTGTAATTTGAGAAAAGATCAATCTCACATCTGAGTAGTTGGAAGATTCATGACACTAATATTTCCACAATAAATAATAGTCCTTCCTAGTCAAATCTATCAATAGAGCTAAAACCTGAAAAATCATAGAGACGCACATTAGATAACTGACTTTGATACTGATGAAATTTTAGACCTCTAAAAAATTCTTTGGCACTTACCATGAAATAATTACCTCAATCTTATAGAGTTTCACTACCACTCCTAGTTGGGATAAAACAGTTCCAAGAAATTTAACCTCCAGCTACCAAAACTAATACTTGAGAAACTTTCTATAAAGGTGTTGATAACCAGGGACCTGTAAGAAATATCTATGGTGATCAAAATTATCCCCCTATGAAATCAATTATATGAGTATTTAATTGATGAATATGACAAAAAATAATTCAATAACTCATGAAACATAGAGTTCATGGGTCCCATGAGAACTGTTGGGTCATTCATGGAATAAAATGGCATAACCACGAACTCAAAGTTCCTATATTGACACTAAAATTATTCTATAGGATATATACCTAAATCAACCTCATATAGATATATCTAGGACATATATAAATATTTGAAAACTAAACAGATCCCTTAAACTATTAAAACAAACAACCAAACCTCATAAAAAGTTAATGTTTCTTGATTGTCATTTGATTCAACCACTATCATCCTATACAAAGCCTCATATCACCATCCACCTACTTGGAGAAAAACATGAGATAACCCCCCCTCCACTCTCCCCCTCCCCACAGTACATTAGGAAAAATTAATCTTTTTCATTAGTTCATCAATATAAATTCATAACTCTTATAGATAAAATGGTTTTATCTAATAAGGAGAAAGCGAATTATAAGAAGAACCTAGCTGAAACTATATCCCAGACTCAATATCAAGTGGAGGGATTATGGAAACCACATATTCTGTAAGAATATAATGGGACACCTCAATAAATCTATGTAAATCTATTGCAAACACCTCTATTAAAGCCAAGGTAATTACTGGAAGATGAGATAGAAATTGATTTGAAAATCTATAACCCCTTGAAAGAGCGCTGTCGTGGGAGCCCTCAAATGATTAGTATGATTTTGGGGTACTTAGGTGCAGCAGAGTGGCTAACCAAGGTCATCTCCCAAAGGAGGAAGTGAATTAAAACAATTTTTTAGAGGTATTCTAGAAGTAAAATAAAATAGAATAAAACACTACTTGAAAGGATGGGGGTGTTTGTTTATAGTTTATGAATCTAGAAGAAGTTTTCTGGAAGAAGATTGTATTTTTTTTTGTTTTTTGTTTTGAAATGAATTTTGATTAAAATGACACAATAAAAAGATGTTTGTTTAGACAATATTTAAAAGACGTAATCGATCTAACTCTACCTATTCAATCATTTATTAATCATTATCATTAAAATTAATATTCACTTAATTATGATCCCTTAATTTGTTAAATCCCGAACCCTACGAGAATTAACTTTACCACGAAGATTGAAGTGAATTTTAACCTTAGGCTAACTTCGGAACATGCAATCGCAACACCCTGCTTTGATTGATGTTCTAAAATTAGCTTATGGTCAGTGGTAAATTAAGGCACATAACCACTCTGGAAATGAGGATTAATTGAGTTTAGGGATTATATTTGAACTCTACAAATTGATCCCATGTGGTTTTTGAATTACCGGTTAAGGTTGCGCTCTCACAGTTCACACAATTCCCGACCTCGCGTGTTTTGTGTTAACTATTCAATTGCTTGTTTAGTTTAATTTAAATTAAAAACTCAATTAATAGATCATAATATGTGAATTACAGTAGCTCATTGATTCAAAATAAATGAATGAAGAAGGATAGAGGTCGATCGATTACTAAAAAGAACTACTCTTCCATGGGTGGTGTAGTCATCGTGGAGACGTTTTGCATAAGCAACGGATTGAAAGGGTAGAACCCAATCTTGTCTCCACTCTTGATTCCAACCCAATTAAGAATATTAAGATAAGAAGAATAGGTATGAACACAGAATATTATTTGAAGAAAAATTCAAGAAACAAACATGAAAGAAAAGAAATACAAAGAAGAGGTGAGAGAGGAGAGCCTTTTTGGAAGATAGGTTTGCACAAAGGCTTACTTCCTCCAAGAGTTGTGAGGGGCTCCCAGGAGACACCCTTTCGGACACACCTTCCCAAATCCTCTACCAGCCCTCTCAAAGAGTTAAAACCCCCTTTAAATAGAGTTTGTGAGGGCTAGGGATACATAACTTTTTAAGTGTGAAATGAAAATCTCGGCCAAATATTTTATTCCAAGTTGCACCGCCACTTTGACCACCAAAACGCGTGAATTAACCGGCCTTCCAGAAGGATGATTTGTGCCAAATCCTGTCCCCGAGCTTTTCTCAAAATTTGGGCTCAATCCAAGTCCGTATGTAGAAGAGATGGCCCAAATACAGAACCCATATCCATTCTGCCGAGTCCATCCCACCATTGGATTAATGGCTCATTTACTCCATCCAAATGCACTCTGTAGCTCTAGTGTCCTGAATGAAAGTTGTATAAAATAAAGTTAGGAACACTGTTAAAAAACTTCAAATTCAAATAATAAATATAAAAATATTTATCTTCGAAATACTACAATGCACTATTAAGGGTAAGACTGGAATTTTCACCAAATTTTCAAATGAATGATCAAATCCCAAATATTTTATAAATAAACATATTTAACATAATGTGAGGAAATTATTTCATTTATTATAAATAAAATATTCAATAAAATAGTGTTTTATCACCCCTCTAATGATATTTCTTACTTATGAACACCACACAGCGAGCCTCCTCATTGTAGAATTAAAATATCTTGAAAAACAAATAAATAAATACACACACATGATATAACAAGTTGATGCCAATAATTACATTATATGTCTATATAGAAATTAATAATGAAACAATTATATGATTGATGTTTCCCAATAATTAGCTCAAAACCCCTATATACATGAAATAAAATGGTCAAACCTCCAACTAGTGTAGTTAACATAAGTGGTATGGAAAAATCCCCATATTAATTCTAAAGAAATGAACAAGGATAGTTTAATAAATGAGTGTGACTCTCTAAAATAAAAAATCATAATACAAGGTGGAAGATATAAATATGGTTCATTGAATAATTTTTGAATCATATGGTTTTAGAACATCCATAGCATGAATTTTCCCACATCTAAATTTATTATATTACATCAGATGACCACCTGTATAGTTTTTCACATCCCTATATACATGAAGGTAGAGAAAATCATGGGTTTTGCCTCTACCAACTAAATATCTTACTGAGATAATGATAAATTTATTCACATATTTCTAATATTTCCTTTGAGAAATTGATATTGCTGGGGATAAAAAGAGATCTAGCCTACCATGCTAGGTTGAGCCTCTAGAATGATCAGACACTAATATCCCCTTTAACCATGTCCAATATGAGAAACTCACATGGGAATAGTGATCCTAGTGGGTACATTGGAAATATTATCCCTAAATAAATAGGATTAAGAATTTTGTTGGTTCTGATTACCCACAGTCCATAATCTTGGCTACCTTAACACCTACGATCCACCACCAACATCCCTTCTCCCCTGGGAGCAAATATCACACTTGTATCGAGATGATCATGGTTGTCCATACATCCTCGTGATCACCAAAACCTTAATATATCTATAAATACATTAGTACCACAAATAATATGACTGAATATTTAATCATAGGATGTAACAACTCCTCCAATCATCGATCCCCATAATCCTTATCTAAAAAGAGATCATGGAAAAAAAATGAATAGTGTCCTTGAATATAATACCAATATCCTATTACTAGGCTTCCCTGTTGAAGAAGGAGAAGAATGTGAATCTTCAAGTTCCGCTATTCAAGGATCATAACTTCACATTGAACTACTGTAACAGATCATGAGTTTAGAAGAATAGCATTATGTTCAATATTGTATTCAATATGCAACACTGAACTTAAATGACCTGTGATATATATGACTTTTATAGCCTAGTAATTAAATTGGTGGAATGAATTAGATTAAATAATTTATTTAATATATATGTGTGTCTTACTTAATATATTTTTTGAAAAAATATTAGTAAATAGGTACCCAATTTTTAGTAATGTCATTTTATTCATTAAAAATATGTTTTATTCAATAATGTTTTTTATTATATTATGGTGAGGAAATATTATAAATAATTGTTACAAATTTTAGAAAATTTATTTGATAAAATGAACTTAGATTTGGAATTAATGCTATAAAAATTACCATATGGTGAAATTTTTAGATTTTTTTTGAAAATATTGACTTTTCAATGAAAAGTAACAAATAATGGTTTTTGTAAAAAAAATTATTTATTTTCAATAAATTAAGTAATTTAAAATTTACATAATGATTTGAATATTTATTAATTTTAAATAATTGTTATTTATTTATATTTAATCCACTTAATTATATTGGTATCATATTTATATTGGATTTTAGTATAAGGTTATTTTTGAGTTTAAAAACAAGTTTTTTACTCTTTTAAAGTGCATAATATTTCTCCAATTTAACTAATTAAAATAACTACTAAATAGGAATGGTGTAGGTTAAATTTATATATATTTTGTAAATAAATATTAATTTATCTTCGTTAATTTATTCTTTGTAGTTATAGAATTAATATAAAACGTTATTTTACTAAAAAAATACACATATTGCGAAACTGCATTTTCAACATGTGTGTGGGTTTAATGTTAAATTAAATTATAATAAATATATCTATTGAATTTTTTAAAATGGATTCCATATTTGAAATCAAAATAATATATATTATATAATATGTTGAACTTAATTTTTTGTCTAAATGAATAGTGAAAACACTAAAAAATTTACCATAGTTAAGGTAAAAAAGGGATTACCTTGGGGTAAAAATAAAAAGATAAGGGTAAAAATTTCCTAAAACTTATATAAATTATATTTTATGTACATATTTAGACCTTATATCATCTAATTCTCAATAATAATCCATTTCAGATCCTTTTTTCATGATATAAATGTGATATTAACATTTTATTTTCAAAAATTCCATTTGTGTCCTCTCCCTCACTTATAGATTGAAACCCCCTATTATTTTATCTTCAATCCTTCAAGTCCTTTTTATTATAAAATAAAAACACAAATACCTTAATTAATTAGCTTCAAAATACCTAATAACCTTGTTTCGATCATAAATTCATCTTAAGAAGGCTTTGGTGCTAACTAAAGGATGTTTTCGGAAGAAGAGGTATCATGTTAAACAGATAGTTTTTATTTTGATTATTATTCCACATAATTAAAATCACATTCAATTATTATGATATAATAACAAAATTATCCCCCAAATACATAGATTTTATTATGTTAATTTCACAACCCACATCACTATCTACTTCTATAAGACCCTGGGATTCCTTTGAGGTGTTTTTTATTTTTGTTTGGTTTAAAACACTTTATCTTAGTTAATGGAATATTTACTGGGTGTATGAAGAGTCTCAGAGGTGATCTAGTGGATTAGTACATAAAAGAGGGGGAATTTAGTCCATCTATTGCATGTCAATTGGTTGGAACATGGTTAGTAGTAAATATTCCCTTTGACTATGCTTTCCTTGAGAGGTATATCATGGTTGGTTAAACCATGCATGGGGAGGATCCAAACCATATAGAATTAGATAGAGTCAATATGCATGATTGCCTCAGGGTTTTTCAAATTGTCTCATACTCCCAGAAAACCGAGTGACATCCCCCCCCCCCATTTGGAAAGAGGGTGGTTTATGGTTTTCACATGGTTTGGCCAACCGTGTGGCCAAACCATGTGCCCCATTAAAAATGTGCGATTTAAAAAAAAATTACCCCTCAATCTCTAGGAACACTCACCTCATTTTCTCTCATCTTCGTCCTCCAATGGTAGGATTCATGGACCCAAATCTCCCAAAATTCCCAACGGTGGATCAACCTCATTTCTAAGATGTTTGGAACATCATTGGGTGATGGTCAATGCTCTGGGTGAGTCTAACACTCCTTTTTGTTCTTTCTTCCAGATTACTATAATTCAAATTTTTTGTTCTCCTTATAAATACCTAAACCATATTTTTACAGTGGTTTCTTGTTTTTGGATTTAAATTCTGATTCTTTCTTAATCAATTATAAGTATAAGTGGGTGTTCGTCTTTAGAACCATGGTAGGTGGTATACAAATTATATCCCAAAGTTGTGTTTATTATTTATGAGTATGTGGTTTTGCATTTGTGTCATTGTATTTTCTATTTGGTTTTCCATGGTAGAAATGATAAATTATTTTGGTAAATGTTTAATTTATCCTCTCACAATCCCCTCAAGATGCATTGATATTGATTTGGACCTGGTTAAGGTCCACCCATGGGGTGGGCCACTTCATGAACATGGAAATTGAAATTTTAAGTGTATAATTAAATTTTTATGACATATTTCCCATGATAAATGTGTTTACATGAACCTTGGGTTATGAAATAAAAATAATGGTATTTGTGTTCATATGTTAACATGTAATAAGGGGTGTTTCCTATTGTTTGAATGGGTTAAATGAATTAAAGTGAATGTGTTAAATAATTTATGGGTTTTGATGGAAATGTGTATATGAATTAAGGAATGTTAATTAGAAATGTGTTAAATGGATTAGTTTGTGAATATAAAATGGGTTAAAGGTTCATAGAATGTAAATTAGAATGTGTAAGAGATTTAAGGCTTGATGATAGATTGTGTGTTGAATATACTATTGTTGTAAATGATGAATGTGTTAAATGGTTATCGCTATGTTCAGTAAATGTTTTATGGTTACAAAATCATATTTTTTATGACTTTGTGGTATGTTGGGTATTTACTTGAGTTTCTATGACCATGGGTCAGGTTGGACCAATTCTCTAAACCCCACCCCTAGAATTCATGGGTTAGGGAGTCGGACAGTGGATATATTCCCCTAACAGTTTAATTTGTTGAGACTAACAAGATTAAGGATCCAAGATGGGTGTTATGTATTTTTTTTTAAATGTTCTACCTAGTCATATAGGGAACATGAAATTCCCCTTAATCATTGTTTTTATCGGAATACGATGTTGTGTAATTGATGAAAGGCCTAACCCCAAGCAATAAATAATGAAAGTGGCTAAAGTAACTATAGTTAAC
Source organism: Viscum album (assembly GCA_963277665.1). Classification (NCBI taxonomy): domain Eukaryota; kingdom Viridiplantae; phylum Streptophyta; class Magnoliopsida; order Santalales; family Viscaceae; genus Viscum; species Viscum album. The sequence goes on along the minus strand of OY728130.1, from coordinate 476,050,770 downwards.
TACGATCACCTTTTTTATCTCATTTTTTTATTATCATTTATTTTGTACTTCAATAAACTATCTATTTAGACTAGATATTTTTTAGACAGTATTTTTGGTAGCCTGCTAAGTTGTACTCACACCCTTATCATGCAACCATTGGATAGCCAAGCAGGCCTCATAGTTGAAGGTGAGGATAGTTAAAAGGGGCCTATGCTAGAAGGTTGAGTTTGGCATGGGATGTGTATACAGGATAGGACCAGACATGATTTTGGGACTTGTTTTTTAGATTCCTTAGTTTTTCTTCATTTCAGGTTTTTATTATACTTGGTACTCTATGATATGAAAAAGCATATTTACGATTTCGTTGTGTGCATGTACCCATTTTTTAAAAATGTTAGTTAATTCAATTTCATTGGTTATATTTTTTCCTTTATATCATATTGTTATCTTTAGTGACTTACTCTAATAAAGAGGGTATATTATTCCGTCATATCACATTAGAAACTCACTACTGGTGAACAACCTATGGAATATGGGGAGGCGCAGCTATGGTCACGTAGTGACCTGAGTCGGAGCACTTGGTATAGTGGATATCGGGTTGGGGATGTCACAATGTGGTATCACAATGGTTCTTTTTATTTTGTTTTACTATTTTGGAAAGGTGTAACGGAGATTATGGCATGTATATTCTTAGAAATAAGCTCATGAATGGGAGTAGCTTAGCCATGTATGGGGTAAAACCCAAGAACTAAAGGTCATATTGTTGTTCTTGATGTTTGTTGTTATGGTTGGATGATATTTCACCATAGGTGATGCACTTTTTTGTGGATGGGACTATTTTATTGTATTTTTCACATGGTTGTAGAAGAATGGGGTTGTGGATAAACGCATAATTTTGGTCACTAGGGATATAGGTGGAATTATTCGTTGTAGGAAAACATAGGGAAGGCGTGTGAGACATGGGGGGATCAAATTCAATTATTTTTCCTTTAAAATTTGGAAATAAGTGGTGTCTAATAATATAATTCAAATGTGTAAATGGGAAGAATGAGAAATAATGTTTAAAGAAAAGTTACAAATGAAAAGTTATACATTGGTAAAAAAAATATTGTAATAATTTGTAAATATGGAAAGGTATATAAAATATAAAGAATTACATTGTGAATGTGAAGTCAATTAAAAGGATGTTTAATGAAAATACGTGTAGTTGGGTGAGTCAATTTACCTCACATTGACTATATCCCATATTAGGGATGGTTAAGGCTAGTGATGGAAATTTGAATATAATTTCTAGGATATTGTATGAATAAATGGGTTTTTTATTGCTAGTAGAGAGCCTTATTTTGTGAAAATTGTGGAAGCTTTATGTTATGTGTTTTAAGATTTGTGTTTGATATTTTAGAGAAATACCATAGTGATGATGTGTTTTACGACACAATAGGATTTTTCTAAGAATTATCCCTTGGTGGAATAGTAGCATAGATTATTGATCCCATATAACTAAGGGGAGGGGTAGTTCCATGAAAACATTTATTGTTATATATATATTATGGAATGGGACCTAGGGTGGGTAGATTTGAGTATTTTTTACTTGACTAGAGAACTTTAGTTTCATCACCCTCCAGAGTTTGTTGGAGAGGGTGGAATTGAGGTAGATGAGTTCTGGATAGAGTATATCCATATTATTCAAGGTCACATGGATACACCTTTGGAGATGAAAGTCAACATGGCATCCTATATGTTTCATGGACTAGAAATTCACTGGTGAGATATTCTAGTTCAGACTGAGGCAGAAGAAATTATGTTGTATAAATATTTCCATGAAAATTTTGTGGAATATTTTTATCCATAGGCCTTCATACAGAAGAAGGATGTAGATTATAAGAGGTTAACTTAGGGGACTATGTATGTGATGGATTATATTGGCTACTTCACTAACTTACGATGCTTTTTTCCAGCATTGGTAAGGGATGAGGTTGCTACAACGAGATGTGTCCATGATGCTCTTAGACTTAAGATCAAGTCCTAGGTGAATATATTCTATTTGAATAGGTTTGTTAAAGTTTTTGACCAAGACCTCATTTTAGAGGGGAACCTAAGGGAGGAATCCAGTGTTAGACATGTGAATTCATTGGGGTGAGCAAGTGGAGTGACATCCAATAGTATAGTGTGCTATTTCGATAGTTTTCTCCAGGATAGTGGTGGATAGAGTAGTTATAGGAGATGAACAGTCTCTCAGGGTGTTGATCAAGATTTATTCTATCAGTTCGATAGGTGATGACACATGAGAGAACAGTGTCACGAACCAGCTATTGAGTGTCTAGTGTGTGGCAATATATGGCATGTGCAATGGTTATATTATAAATCTCAACATTTGGGTGATGATTGAGGACTAAGGCCAGCACAAAGTGCAGGATTTTGGGTCGGTTATCCCATATCATGTAGGAATTTTGAGCTCTATCAGACATACCAATTAGGGTAGTGGACATGGTGCTCTCAGAAAAGGGAATCCTTATGTGCAGGGTAATTCAGTACCAAGAACTCACACTGGATCCCAAGGCAGTGGGATAAGTTAGCTTCATGTAGTTTGTCTTAAACCTAGAAGTGTCAAGGATGGACCATCAGTAGTTGAAGGTATGATTATTATAGTTTCAATGATTTCTAGTTCACTTTTTGATACATGTGCCTCGCATTGTTTTATATCTACACAATTTGGGACTGTGTTAGGCCTAGAAGTGGAACATATGTGTGTGTTGACATCTATTAATACAATATTAGGTTTTCTAGTAGAACATATTCAACAATTAAAGGAATGTACCTTGAGGTTGGTCGGAACCATTTCATCTGGAAATTATTTATGTTAGATATGTCATGTTCTGATCTGATTCTAGGGATGGATTGGCTGGTATTATATCAATCTCATAACAACTAATACATTCATAGGGTAACGTTCACATCTATTGAACGACACACTTATGTGCAACATAGAGATTTGAATATACATGAAATCCATAAGTTTTGATCCAGGTGCCTGTTTGGGATCCACTGCATATCGAAACAAATCCTGCAAACATATCTATACCATTTTATGACACAAGAAATCCTCTATCATGTTTTTTGACAGCCAAAACAACCCTTAAGCCTTTCTAAACCCCATTTTTACTCCTGGTGCCCCATTTTACATTTAATAAAATGACCCTAACTTCTGATCCAGATGTCCATTCAGCCTCTTCTATATATCAAATACATTATTGTTTCATGGGCTTCATGTTTATTTATCGTGGAGCGAAAATGTAATCCCAGATCATAATTTATTGTTGTTTTAGTGAATTTTAGATTTTTTAGATTTTGTTAATGTTTTTATAGGTTATTAGGGTTTTTCGAGAATCATGAATGTCTGCAGTTAGGTGATATCATTGCCCAATTTTCATGTCTTGTTTTTTATGATGGGGGAGTAGAGTATCTTGTCTTTCCTCTTACGGGGGATCAGTTTTCGGATTTGTTTCCTAACTAATTCTTGGGGAATCAACTTAAGAGAGATGTGGAGTTCATAAGTGAGTTGTTTCCTAGAGAAAAAACAATGTATATCCATCTATATAGAATAGAACAAGAATAAATGTCATGACCCGTCCCCCAGGGCCCGTGTCGTGACTACCCCAAGCCCGTCTTCTATAGGTCGGAGGCTGGCGACAAGCACCAAAGGCATAATTCCCTAAAACTGGGCAGGCATTGCCTTTATATCCTGTAAACACTCACAACAGATATGAACACGAGTAATGTTTATAACCAAAAAAGAGTGTAAAATAATTAAAAAGGGGCCAGAATACAAGACCAAATGGAAAGTACAAGAAACTGAAAGAACAAGTACCATTGAGGAAAAATGACAAACAGCTATTGGGTTGTCCTTCGAGGTTCCTACCTGAAGGGTTGGTACAGATCGCCTCCTCATCACTCCATGTATGTATGTCTCCTCCATGTACCGACATACCGTATGATGTACCTATGGGTACCGTCCAGTCCTGGTACTCTCAGCCTCAGTCAGCACTATCCGTCGTCTACATCCAACACAATGAGTTCCTGGAAAAGCTCGTGCAGGGGTGAGTATACTGATACTCAGTAGGGACCCTGAGACCCTCAAAGTCTAAAAAAATCAAACATGGATAAACCACAAAGTATGAAATCAACAGATAACCATACATAGGTATATTCCCTTACATATACCTAAGTTATCAAGTTATCCCACTCAATCAAGAGGAAAACACAAAAAAAACTGACTCAACTCAACCAGGATTTTATTCACATTATTGAAACCTCGGCTGCTGGAGAACTCCTACTCAATCAAGTACAGTGGTCATGCCATGACACCAAGCGTGCTTCCCACTAACCTTGGACTGCTGAGTTACTCCTACTATCGAGTACCGTGGGTCTGCTGTGTCACCAAGGCGCTCCCCACTGTGGGTCTACCATGTCACCAAGCGCGCTCCCCCTTATAGCCTACTGAGGTACTCCTCCTATCGACTATTGTGGTTCTTCCACATCACCAAGTGTGCTTCTCCACCGTGGGTTTTCTGTGACACCAAGGAGCTCCCCACTGGGCTAGTAGAGTCACTCTGAGTCAATACGGTCAGTAGTCGTCATGTCTCATCTAGCTACTAGGTCTCTGCACTACACTTGATCATCTCCAGGAGGATCCTCCCCACGAGCTACTGGTTGATACTCCAACTATTACAATGTCCCGCGAAGAAGTATATCAAAGGTCTGCCACTTCATATAGGTCTCAACTCAACTGACGGCATGTCAATCGGATGCCCAGTCTGTGCGTTATTATCCATTTAGTCTCGGGGGCCTGATTGGATTCGTGCACGATCCAACCTGACTATATCTCAACTATACCCCAAACTCTAATGTGGTTTACTCAAAGGGACCATCACAAATAAAGATTCCCAACGCCACTGGCGGTTCGTCAAATGGATGTCTGGTGCCAAATATATGGCCAAAAGAAAGTAAAGGGTCGTAGTGGGCCCGGGTCCGGTCCGACCCAGTCAGACCGAGCTGGCCCAACCCAGCCTGGGTAGACCCGATTCGGGTTGACCCAGCATGGCCCTTTTGGTGGTACAACTTTATGGGTTCGGCCCAGCCTACTGGGCCCAGCCCAGTATGGCACAAGGGGTCACGGAGATCCAAGAGGGCACGGACTAGCCTCGAGGGAATGGACTAGTCGCGAGGGTGCAGACTGACCATGCGTCGGCGTGGGGGCGGTTTGGCCCGGAGGTCACCGCATTGGTGGCTCGGCACAGAATCCACCGCGAGGGTGGCTTGGCCTAGGGCATAGGCTAGTTCGTCTTGGAGGACGCCGCAAGGTTGGATCAGCCGGGAGGGCACAACGGCTCAGGAGACTAGCGGACGGTGTGGGCCGGAGCGGCTCGGTAGCCGGTAGGTGGCACGGCTAGTTCGGTCAGTGGGTGGTGCGACCGGTTCGTCCGGTGCGGCCAGTGTGGCATGGCCATTGGGCGGCACAGCTGGCGGGTGGCGCGACCGGCGGGTGGCATGGTCAGCAGGAGGGGCGGCCGGTGGGAGGCACAACCGGTTCGGCTGGGAGGCCAGAGCGCTGCGGGGGCAGCGCGGGTGGAGGTGGTCGTGGGAGGCGGCGTCGTTTCCTTCGTCGCCTTCGTCATCTCGCCGCCTTCCTCCATTCCGAAGAACATCATAAAGAAGAAAAATGGAGGGAGTCGGGCCATGTTAGTTTGTCCCGCACCCTCCACGATTGGAGTGGTATCAAGCGGTCTTCAAGAACATAAACAAAGAACGAGCATGGAAGATTTTTTTAAGACATCAATTCCCATAAACCATCAATAATATCTATTCCCATCCCCACAATGTAAAAAGTGTGGAGAAAATGGGAAGTGTAAATCAAATAAATAATAAACCCCTACATCTTCCGCAATAATTTATTCCCAACCCGTAAGGAAAACATCTGCAGATCAACTTTATAATAAGTTGATCCACGTTCATTGTTTTTAGAAGGAATGAATCAAGGGAATAAAATCATACTTAATAAGAAAACCCTACTTGTTCGATGTTGGTTGAAGATGGTGCGAGAATTCAGACGAAGATTCGTTGTAGATGAACACATCCTACGTCAAAGGAAGTTCCGAGGAAGAAAGTCGAAGGAGTTCAACGTTATTTGTTAACAGAGCGTTCTTCGTTGGGGAGCATAATCCTCCAAGTGTTGGGCATCGTATCACTTTACCAGCGCTTCATCTTTTGGTTAATCCACCCCAAATCCTCCTCCCAAGCACCATATATATAGAAGAGGTAGGGAGGTAGGTAACGATTGTGGAATTTATGAAGGTTCATTTATTAGGAACCTTCCTAAATTCCAATGACGATGTTACTTAATTTAAAAATGGAGAAAGCCAATTACCTAAGTTGGCATAATTAATGGTATATGCGTTGGCATAATTAATGTCGAGGAAGTCAAGAGACACCTCCACATTAATGAGGGGGGTTAAGAGTTTCTCTCAATTAATGCGGGGTTTAGACCCGGGTGGTCCCCACCACCATACCCTCTCATGGGAGGTTATAGATAAGGTGGTCCCCACCACTATAACCTCTCATGAGAGGTTAAGGTCTGGTGGTCCCCACTTCCAACTTCCACATGAAGGTTTAGTTCTTCTGGACCCCACTACCAAATTCAACATGGGGGTTTAACAAACAAAATAAAAATAAATCTACACAACATTATTTTTTTTATTCATTCACGAAAAACACAAAAACTAAATTTCACACTCGACCATCTACCATCGAGGTAAAAGTCTCCTTAAGCGAATATCAGCGCTGCAAGTTCAATAATTCCCTCGCATTTCATAATCTGAGCACTGATTCAAAGTTAGAAAAACCCGCTCGCACCTTTACTGAACGTACCCAAAAAAAGGTTTGGAAAATTATTTATAGTCACCCTCAACCCACGCTGGTCAATGTTAGGCTCTGACCAAGTGAAAAACTCCCCAACAAACCCAACGGTACTCTAATATTTCCAATCCATGTTACCGTTTAAAAGTTATGGATTTTAAAATAAAATAATTGTCACTTAATTATTTTATTTGCGGCCGAAAACTAAATTTATCAGGTGGCCAGTGCTGGACAAAGTTAGTATCGTCTTAAATAAAGCATTCCATCACGAGTTCAGCAGTGGTCTCATATTTGTAATCTGAGTTACCGTTTGTGAGTTATAAGAATTTGAAAAATAAAATAATTTATTTAACTATTTTATTTACGATTATTCCATTTATTGGGTCTTCTCACAGGAGGCTCGTGCTGAATAATCTTAAGTCGTGCCTAGGGTAAACCCACCATCCTGAGCACAATGGTGCCCTCATATTTCTGCTCAGAGTTACCCTTTAAGAGTTATTCCACTTTTTCATGGAAACTACTTACGCGCGTTAACTTATGCTTAACAAAACTTTGAAGGATCATTTCGGGCACTCTGGGCCTCGGAATCGTGCGTCGTCTGATTTCAAAAACTCATAAAATTCCCATATATTTAAAAAAATACATGGAAGTTTTGGGTCATTAAATTCATCCCACCTCAAGGATCTACATCCCCGTAAGACACAACTCAAACTAAAGAAACATGTGGGGGTACTGTTCACTCATCTGAGCCTCCTGCTCCCATGTGCTCTCTTTGAGGTTCTCATCATGCCAACAAACGTGCACCAGAGGTATCAACCATCCATTAAGGACCCACTCTTGTTGATCATCAATCTATACTAGAACCTTCGTAGAAGTCGCCCCATCATCGATGTCCAGCTCTCCGTGGTCGATGACGTGAGAAGGGTCGTGCATGTATCTCCTCAGCTGGGATACATGGAAGACGTCATGCACCCGGTGCAATTTAGGTGGAAGAGCTAAGTGGTAAGCCACCTTGCTAACTCTACTGAGGACCTGAAAAGGTTAGATGAATCTTGGAGATAAATTTCTGCATTGGTCATGTATCCGTAGACCTCATCGGGGTGAGACCCATAGGAAGACGTGGTCACCATCCTTGACCTACAGAGGTATCCATCTCCTGTCGGGATAAGAATTTTGCCTGCTCTATGCAGTCTTTATCCGGTCATGGATGATCTGCAGTTTCTTTGTGGTAGCTAGTACCATATCTGGTCCCACGAGTGCTGACTCCCCTAGGACAATCCAGCACAAAGGTGATCTTCAAGGTCACTCATACAATGCCTCGAAAGGTTCCCTCCCAATGGTGGAGTGATAACTGTTGTTTTATGAAATCTCACCAAGGGTAAGTGATCCTCCCAGCTACAACCAAAGACTTGGACACAAGCATAGAAAATTTCCTCGATTGTATGAATGGTCTTCTCAGTCTGGACATCCGTCTGAGGATGGAAGGTGGTGCTCAAACGAATATGCGTCCCAAAATCCTCCTGTAACCCCTTCCATAGTCGGGAAGTAAAACATGTATCACGATTGGAGACAATCGTCGAGGGTAATCCATGTAGCCGCAGAGTCTCTTTCACATAGAGGTGTCCCAAGCTCTCTACTAAGCCCTGCTCTATGATCGGTAGGAAGTTGGACAACTAGGTGAGTCGGTCAACGATCACCCAAATCGAGTCATGTCCTCTGGATGTACGTGGAAGTCCTATCACGAATTCCATGGATATCCCACCCCACATCAACTCTGGGACCTCCAAAGTCTGAACCAAGCCTGCTGGTACCTGATGCTCTGCCTTCACTTGTTGGAATGTGAGGCACCGAGAAACAAACTATGCTACTTCTTTCTTCATTTCCGGCCACCAGTGATGTCGTCAGAGATCTTGGTTCATCATTGCCACTCCTGGATGTACTACTAGAGGGGATGTGTGGAACTCCCTCAACACATCCTCCTAAAGAGGAACTGGTACCGTTGTACGTCCTATGAAGAGTATGGTGAGCTCCCCACCTTCAGAAAATCCATCAGGTGCATGTCCTATGGATATCTGAGTACTTAGAGCCTCGCAGTCAGTGTCTCTGTGCTACACCTCCCTGAATCGCTGAAAGAGTGGGGGAGTGACTATAAGAGACCGAAGAAAAGCTCCTCCTTCTCAATCCACAAATTATATCCACAAATAGGCTAGCTTCTCTGTCACCTCACTCAGAAAATGCAGGCCAGACCTCCTGCTGAGTGTGTCTGCTACCATGTTCCCCATCCCATGAGTTTAGACTATCTCAAAGTAAACTTATGCTTCCATGAGGGTGAGGTTGGCTGACTCACGGGTGATTTTTTTCACCCTCATATGCCTGAGTTTATCATGTTCTTCCTGAGATTCCTTTTTCTCCAACCATGTAAAATATCATTCCAACATTGTAGATATACCACAACCTCTTTTTCTAATACAGTCAATCTGAGTGCGAATTGTGGATGTCATGACCAAACCCAAACTAAAATCGTAAGGCCTCGACGCTTCCACCAAGAGGTCCCAACCTAAAATCTCACCTAAAGTGTTAGATCACATTGTCGGCGTAAGTGTGATTATCGAGTCTCCTCCCAAAGGTATCTCCAGACATGAGGGTCAAGTCAACAGTTTCACCAGAAAATCTAGGTCCTGGACATGATTCGTGGAAGGAAGGAATGATTGGTACCTATGTCGATTGATACAGTAGCTAGTAGTAGAAAAAAGACCATACCTAGAATCATTCATAAATCACTTGGGTCGCATTCCATGACTGCATGAAAATAGTCTCTTCCCCTTTCCTTCAGCTCCCTGAGCCTGGCGGGGTCCAAAAAAAGGGGGTGGTTGTAACATGTCGAAAAGTACACCACCTCATGCTGCTCTCCAAGATCTGCTTCAACATCTGCTGCCATGCAGTCTAATATATCCCTAACACTTATTCTTCCTGAAACATTTTACATTCCCATGTCTCAGATACTAGCGCCAGTTTCCTGCTTTCCCCCTGCTAACATTGACTGGTTGTATCCGCTCAGCCAAAAAACATTCAACCAAAAAGGTTCTCTCTAGCACCCTAACATAATTAGGAATTCATACAAGAATAGTGATGGATAGGATGTCCTTTAAACAAACCTTGCTCAAATTTTCTAGCCCTGAAGCACTGATCATATCGTATTCATCGAGTACCAGGAAAGATCGGTATGCCTCGATGAATACTAAGCTACTGACATGTCGTCCTACCGAAGCTGTAGAAGTTCTAGAGAACTCTCGGCCACCTCTTAGAGCCATTCCTTAGCCACTTGTGAGAAGGGATATCCTCGTAACCTGATGGGTATCTGATTCTGAAACACGTGTAAGGAACTAATCCTACATGTATCATCTACCAGTACCACCAGTTGTAACTATTGGCCAATGGGTCGTGATATAGCTGGCACACTACCGGAAGGAACTATCTCGAGCAATGGTCCACGTACCGAATCCTCATCACTAAGCGGACCATCCCCATGGTCACTCACTAAAAAATACTAGTAGGTAAGATCTCTATATGCTCTACTAGTGTCTCGACTAGATGGGAAACTCTAGCAATCGCCTCCAGCCAGCCCTCAGCTACGTGGGAATCTGTCTCACCTCGAAACCTCAGAGGCCTCTGAAACTTGAACTCGTGCAATGCGTTTAGTAGGTCTACATTGTACGCTAGTGTGGCTAGTGGTATCTGCTTCCCAAATGGTGGTGCTGCTGCTGGTACACCACCTAAAGGTGCCAACATAGTAAGAGGTCCTGACACTGAAGCCTCGTCTCTCGGTGGTCCATCAGTGCGTACAACTCTCGGGAGTCTAACTGGTTGTCTGCATGGAGTCATCCTAAAATAAATAGATGCGACACAGTCAAAATATTATACCTGCTGATCTGACCTGGTGATATGACTTAAGAAATCACAAAAAAAAACACACACATGCAATCAGTGTTTCCGTGCACAGAGTCAGAAATCAGAAGTCTGCGTCCTGGGGTATGGATACGTCGGTCGTCGCACCAACACTGGACTCCCTGAAATGAAAACCAGACTCACTACATATAACACTATTTCTTCACAAAAAAGACTAGAGTACTAAGTTCTACGGTAGAACCGACTCCTCTGATGTCAATTTTCATGACCCGCCCCCCAGGGCACGTGTCGTGACTACCACAAGCCCGCCTTCAATAGTCTAGGGGATGGTGACTAGCACCAAATGTGAAATTCCCTAAAATTGAGAAGGAATTGCCTTTATTACCTGTAAATACACACATAATATACGAACACGAGTAAACTGTATAACCAACAAGTGAGTACAGTATGTAAAAAGGGGCTAGAATACAAACCCAACTGGAAAGTACAAGAAACTGAAAGAACAAGTACAACTAAAGAAAAAAGGAAAAATAGCTATTGGGTCATCTTCTGAGGTTCCTATATTAAGGGTAGGTATGGATCGCCTCCTCAGCACTCCACGTCCGTCTGTCTCCTCTATGTAGTGACACGCCGTATGGTCCACCTCTGAGTACCATCCAGTCCTGGTTCTATCAGCCACTGTCAGAGCTATCCATAATCTGCATCCAACACAACGGGGTGCGGGAATACCTCGTGTAGGGGTGAGTATAACTATTCTCAATAGGGACCCCGAGACCGTCAAGGTCTCATAAAATCCAACAAATATAAACCACATAGTATGAAATCAACAGATAACTTTACTTAGGTATATGCCCATACATATACCTATGTTATCAAGTGATCCATATCAATCATGAGGAAAACATAGAAAAAATGAATCATCGCAACCAGGAATTTATTAACATTATCTAAACCTCTGTTTTAAGAGAACTCCTACTCAATCTAGTACAGTGGGCCTACCACGACACCAAGCGCGCTTCACACTAACCTTGGACTGCTGAGGTACTCCTCCTGTCAAGTACTGTGGGTCTGCTCCGTCACCAAAGCACTCCCCACCAAGGGTATACTGCGTCACCAAGCGCGCTCTTCCACCGTGTGTCTACCGTGACACCAAGGCACTCCCCACTGGGCTTGTAGAGTCACTCCGAGTCAATACGGTCAGTAGTCATTAGGTCTAATCCAGCTACAAGGTCTCTGCACTATACTCGCTCGTCTTCAGGGGGATCCTCCCAACGAGCTACTAGTCGATACTCCAACTATCAAGAAGTCCTAAGAAGGAGTATCTCAAAGGTCTGTCACGTCATAGGGGTTTAAACGTAGCTGATGACGCGTCAATGCCCGATCTGTGATTTATTTGCATTTTAGTCCCGGGGGCCCAGTTGGATTCGTGCACGATCCAACCTGACCGTATCTCAACTATAACCAAAAATCTACTGGTGTATACTCAAAGAGACCTTAATGGTCCAAAATTCCCATCGCCACTGACGGTTTTTCAAATGGATGGCTGGGGCCAATGATATGGCCAAAAGAAAGTAAAGGGTTGTAGTGGGCCCGGGTCCGGTCTGACCAGACCCGATCCAGCCTGGGCCAACCTGGTTCGGGACAACCCGACCGACCCATTGGGTCTGGCCCGGCATGTTGGGTGGGCCCTCCTACTGGGTTCTGCCCGACACATTGGGCCCATCCCAGCAGTCTGTGAGGGGCCGCAGAGATCCGAGAGGGCACAGACCATCCGCGAGGGCGCGGACTGGCTGCGGGTCGGTGTGAGGGCAGTTTGGCCCGGAGGGTGCCGCATGGGTGGCTCGGACTAGAGGGCACTGTGATGGCAGCTTGGACCAAGGTGTGGGGCTGATTCGGCTTGGAGGGCACCGTGAGGTCGGTTCAACCCAGGGGGCGCCACGAGGGCACGATGGCTCAGGAGACCAGCATGCGGCGTGAGCCAAGGAGGCTTGGTGGCCGATGGGGACAGGACCGGCTCGGCCGGTGGGCAGAGCGGCTATGGGGGCGCGGCCTGCGGGTGGTGCGGCCAGGGGGTGCTGCCCATGGGGGTGCAACCGATGGGGGGCGTGGCTGGTGGGTGTCGCGGCCGGTTCGGCCGTGAAGTCAGAGCGTCATGGGGGAGGCACGGGTCGCGACGGACATGGGAGGGGGCTCCATTTACTTTGTCGCCTTCGTCGTCTTTTCACCTTCCTCCATTCTGAAGAACATCAAAAAGAAGAATGGAAGAGGTATTCGGGCCATGTTAGTTCGGCCTACACCCTCTGTATTTAGAGTGGTAGCAAGCAGTCTTCAAGAACATAAACAAAGAACGAGCATGGAATATTTTTTTAAAACATCAATTCACATAATCCCTCGATAATATCTATTCTCATCCCCACAAAGAAAAAAGAGGGGAGAACATGGGAAGTGTAAATCAAATAAATAATAAACCCCTACATCTTCCAGCAACAATTTATTCCCAACCTGCAAGGAAATCATCCGCGGATCAACTTGATAGTAAGTTGATACTCAATCTTTGTTTTTAGAAGGAAAGAATCAAGTGAATAAAATCATACTTAATTAAAAACTCTACTTGTTTGATGTTGGTTGACGTTGGCATGAGAAGGTGGATGTCGATTCGTTGTAGAGGAACACGTCCTATGTCGAAGGAAGTTCCGAGGAATAAAGTTGAAGTAGGTTGGCGTTCTTCGTTGGCGGGGTGTTATTTGTTGGGGAGCATAATCCTCCAAGTGTTGGGTGTCATGTCACATTACCATCGCTTCGTCACTTGGTGAAGCTGTCCCAAATCCTCCTTCCAAGCTCCATATATATAGGAGAGGGATGGAGGTAGGTAACAATTGTGGAATTTATGATGGTTAATTCATTAGGAACCTTCTTAAATTCCAACAATGTTGTTACTTAATTTTAAAAGGGGACAAGCCAATTAACTAAGTCTGCACAGTTAATGGTATATGTGTTGGCACAATTAATGTGGAGGAAGTCAAGAGACTCCTCCACATTAATGATGGGGGTTGAGAGTTTCTCTCAATTAAAGGGGGGTTTAGACACGGGTGGTTCCCACCACCATAACCTCTAATGGGAGCTTATGGTTCGGGTGGTCCCCACCACCATAACCTCTCATGGTAGGTAAATGTCTGGTGGTCTCCACTTCCAACTTTCACATGGAGGTTTAGTTATGGTAGACCCCACTTCCAAATTCCACATGGAGGTTTAACAAAAAAAATTAAAAATAAAGATACACAACTTTAATTTTATTTTATTCATTCACAAAAACCCCAAAAACTAACTTTCACCATCGACCATCTGCCATTGAGGTGAAAGTATCCTTAAGTGAATACCGGCACTGTGAGATCAACGGTGCCCTTAGATTTCAAATCTGAGAACCGGTTCAAAACATAGAAAAACCTACTTGCACGTTTACTAAACGTACCCGAAAAAAGTTCAGAAAATTATTTATAGTCACCCTCGTCCCGTGCCGGTCGAGGTTAGGCTCTTCCCAAGTGGAACACGCCCCAACGAACCCAATAATACTCTCAGATTTCTAATCCGAGTTACCATTTTAAAGTAATGGATTTTTAAAATAAAATAATTGTCACTTAATTATTTTTTTTGCGGCCAAAAACAAACTTTCATTGTTGGCCCGCGCCGGCCAAAGCTAATATCTTATTGAAGAAAGAATACCCTCACGATTTTATTGGTGGTCTCAGATTTGGAATCCAAGTTACCGTTTGTGAGTTATAATAATTTTAAAAATAAAATAAATTATTTTATTATTTTATTTACGACTATGCCATTTATTGGATCTTCTCACATGTGGCTCGCACCGACTAATCTTAAGTCGCACCTAGGGTAATCTTGCCATCCTGAGCACAACAGTTCCCTCTGAATTATGATCTGAGTAACTGTTTAAGATTTATTCTAATTTGTTAGGAAAAATTCTTACACGTGTTAACATAAGCATAACAAAAGTTCGACGGATCATTACGAGCACTCCGAGCCTCGGAATCGCACCCCATTTGATTTCACGGAATCGTAAAATTACCATATATTTAAAAACAATTACATGGAAATTCTAGGTATTTACCATAAATCCAATAGCATAAAATTTAGTTGGGGGAATTGGATAAAAAAGGGTTTATTTGTCTGAGTACGTTGCCATGTGGATCTCTAGTTATGTTTTCAAAAAAGGATAATGAATCATTATAGTTGTGCATTGATTATTGGAGGATGAACTGATTTATGGTTACAAACCAATACACTCATTCATGAATTGATTATCCTTTTTACCAATTTACAGGTTCTTATTTGTTTTCTAGGATTGAATTTATATTGGGGTATCATCAACTGAGGGTTAGACCTTCTAATATACCACAACATTCTTTCTAGAACATCTATGGATTGTATGTGTTTTTTTGTTGTTGTAAAAGTTAACCAATGAGATAGTAGTTTTTATGGTCCTAATGAACTGAATATTTTTCCCATACTTGGATTTGTTTTTAGTGATTTTTTATATGATAAATTAGTTTACTCCAAGACTCATGATGATTATTCCAAACATCTTGACATCATCATGAGTACATGAAGATATAATAGGATACAGACCAAGGTTTCAAAATTTAATTTATGGATTGATATGCTACATTTCTTGGGTCACATCATCTCTGAGGAAGGTGTGTCAGTGGACTCGGAGAAATTATAGGCTACTGTATCATGGGAATATCCAAAGAAAGTTTTTCATATCTAAAGGTTTATTGGATTATTAGGCTATTATAGAAGGTTCATCAAGGACTTTTGTGATTTAAAATCCCCACTTTAAGGTATAACCAAGAAGGGAATCATGTTTCAATGGTATATAAAATGTGATAATTCTTTACATGAGTTGAAGAAGTGGCTGACTACTATGACGATTTTGATCCTCCTGAGATGGGTAGGGAGTATACCTTGTTTTTTGATGCATATGGTGCTGGTATTGGGTAAATGTTAATGATGAATGACTTGGTTATAGATAATGGTTCATCGAATTTGGGGCCTCATGAATGAAATTACCCTACACATGATCTGGAATTGGTCATGGTGGGTTATTCCTTAAAGTGTTGGCGGCATTACTTGGTGGGTGAGAGGATTACCATGTATACTGATCATAAAATAATTAACTACATCTTCTCGTATCATTATTTCAATATTTTATAGTGAATATGGGTAACATATATATATTAATTTGTTTTTTAACTGGTACACATGATGGTAATGAGAAACAGTGTTGAGGATGTTTTGATATGGGAGACTCAAAATCAAGAATTTTAGAAATCCAGTTCATAGTGGATGATGATGGTGTTGTTTGATAAGAAAAACCTATTGGATCATTATGGACAAGGGAATATGACCTTTTATACTTGGTAGTCGATTCCACCCTTTGGATTCAAATCATCGAGACACACTATGAGGATCCATAGTTTTTGGCATTGATGAAACTTCATAAAGGTGGGGAGGCACCTTCCAACTAGATTGTTGGTGATGATGAGATCATTTATGCTTGTGGGAATGTTATCATGCCTTCATGTGAGCAGGAAAATTTGATGTCTGAGTTTTATGCATCGAAGAGGGAGGTGCATCCTGGTTTGAAGAAAATGTATCATGACCATCATAGATAGTATTGGTGGATGAGGATGAGGAATAAAGTTTGATGTATCAGGACGTGATGCTACACATGTCAGCAAGTGAAGGCCAAGCATCAGGGACCTGGTGGTCTGTTATATCCATTTCCCATATCGTAATAGAATTTTGATAACATCATTGTATATTTTGTGATAGGTCTTTTGAGGAATCCTTAGAAAAATGATGTGATATGGGTAGTCATGGATCAGTTGACCAAGGTGGCCCATTTCTTTCTAATACAAGAGACCTTCACCATGGTCCAGCAAGGTGATTTATATGTTTGGTAGATAGAAAGGTTGCACATGTTTCAATGAACAATAGTTTAAAATCATTATATGTGGTTTACATCATTCTTCTAGTCGGGGTTACAGAAAGAGATTGGTAAACATATGTTTTTGAGAACATCTTTCCACCCACAGACATATGGGTAGTAAGAGTGTACTATTCTGGTACTAGAGGACATGTTGAGGGAATGTGTCCTAGACATTTGTGGATCATGGGAGAAGCACTTGGAACTTTTGAATTTTCCAACAAAAATAGTTACCAAGCTTGGATTTATATGGAACCGTATGAGGCACTCTATGGTAGGCCATGTAGATCTCTTTTATGTTGGATGTAGTCTAGAGAATCAGAATTATTGGGGTCGAGTCTCATATAGGAGTAATTTGGAGAGGTTTAGTTGATTCATAAATGAATTTATATGGCTCAAAGTGGGAAATATTTTTATTTGGATTGACATCATTGACCTATTCAGTTTGTGGTGGTTGATCATGCATTTCATCACGTGTTTCCAAGGTTGGGTCACTATCAGATTCATAAATAGGGTAAGTTGGTGCCCAGGTACATGGTTCCAACTGCAATTATGTAGAGGATTATAGTAGTTCCATATAAATTGGATCTCTTAAAGCGGTATAGTGTTATGCATGATTTTTTTCATATGTCACATCTTTAGTAGTATCACCCTAACCCTTCTCATGTGATTGCGATTAATTATGTTGAGTTTGAGGGTGATGTTTCCTTCAAGGAACATCCATTTCACATTGTAGATCATAGTGAAAAAGTCTTGTGGGGCTTAATTTTGCCTTTGGTCTATGTTTTGTGGTAGCATGGTAATGTTCAAGAAGAAACATGGGAGAGAGATACAGATATATAGTCCTATTATCCTGATCCCTTTATTTTGGTAGCTTAGTAATTCTTGGGAGTGTGTCTTGAGGATGTTTTGTTATAAGGTGGGGAGGTTGTAAGAACCCTGACAACATTTTAGGTACATTCTTATTTTATTTTGTTTTGATTCCCATTAATTTGATTAATGGAATGGTTATAGGCAGTATGAGGAGTCTTATGGGTGTTCTGAGGGTTTGGGAGACGAGATAGGGGAATATGGGGAGATCCAATGCATGTTTCATGGTTGGATCATGGTTAGTATTAATTGTGCACCTTAACCATTATTTCTTGGATAGGTGGATAACATTTGGTGAAATAATGCATTGAAAGAAGCCAAACCAAGTGGAATTAGACAGAACCAATCCACAAGGTTTGTCAAACCATGTAGGATACCCAGGAAACTATGTGACTTTCCCCCTTATGAATAGTGGGAAGAACATGGTTAACACACGGTTTGTCCAATCCATGTTCCATTTTAATAATTAGGAATTTTACCATTTTCCACATTTATATTTAAGAACAATCACCTGATTTTCTCGTCTATTCTTCCTCTAGTATCAAGAGTGATGGACCAAAATCTTTAAAGCTTATCAAGGGATTATCTCACTTGTTTCTAAGTCATTCGAAGTGTATATGGGTGTAAATTAGAGCTCTGGTTTAGTCGAATTCTCCTCTTTATTCATTTTTCCATATTAGGTCTTTGGAAATTTCTTCTCCTTCTGAATGCCTAAAACACTCTTTTTCTATAAGTGTATAGGTTGAGGCATTAAATGGTGTTTGTTTTGGAATATACGGTTATGGTTAAGCAAGGATTCATCTTCTGAACAAAGGTAGGTGGTTTATGTGTTATATCCCATAGTCTTGATGATTATTTATGAGTATGTGGTTGTGATTTTGTTACATTATGCTATCTGTTTGGTTTTCCTGGGTATAAATGATGAATTTTTTGGTTCAATGATTAATTTAACCCCTCATGATCCCCATGGGATTCATTGAGTTTGATTTGGACCAAGTTAAGGGCCACCCATTGGGTGTTCCACTTCTTGAACATGTAAATTGAAATCTTTATCATATAATTACAGTTTTGTAACATAGATCCCATGATATATTTTGTTGACACATAGATTTGATTATAAATATGAAACTAATGGTAATTATGTTCATTTCATAACTTGACATTAAGGGGTGTTTGGTATACTATGAATTTGTTAAATTAATTAAATTGAATGTGTTAAATGACATTTGGGTTTTCATGGAAATATTTAAATGAATTAAGGCATGTGAATGAGGAATTTGTTAAATGGGTTAAGTTATTAATAGAAAATGTGTTAAAGGGATATGGAATGTAAATTTGAATGTGTAAATGTGTTAAGCCATGAATATGGATTATGTGTTGAATGATATATTATTGTAAGTTATTAATGTGTTAAAAATTTATGGTTATATTTGGTAAGTGTGTTATGGTTAAAGTGGAATGTGCACATGGCTTAGTGGTATGCGGGTATTGAATTGAGGTTCTACATAAACGGGTCGGGTTGGACTAGGGATTTAAACCCCACCCCTATAATACACAGGTTAGGAGATTTAGACTGAGGCTCTATACCCATAACATTTTTATTTTTTGAGACTAACTAAACTGAGTCTCTAAGGAAGGTGTTTTGTATTTTTTTTGAAATGTCTTCCTTAGTGAGATAGGAAACTTAATTTTTCCCTTATGCATTGTTGTTGGCCAGCATAGGTTGTAGTGTAATTGATGAAATTCCTAACCACCTAGAAAAAATAATGATAGTGGCTGAAGTAAATCTTGTTAACTACTACAACATTGTTTATATACTGTTTTTATAGTCATTTATTTTCTGCCTGCATACACTATCTGTTTAGACTGGATATTTTGCAGATGATGTTGGTGGTGGCCTAAGTTGTACTCATACACTATTTGGGACGCATTTGGGTACGCAATCAATCATCATGGTTGTATTTAAAGACAAGGGTAAGGGGGGTATGATATACCCAAGAGCTGGGAATGATATGTTCATGGAGGAGGGGAAAAGAATTTGTTCCCATACCTGTTTTGGGTGTTCCTCAATTTGTCATCATTTTGGGTAAACCTTACCCTTTTCACTGTATGACATGACATAAGAAATTTACTATATGATTGTGGGATTATACCCAATTTTTTGAAATGTTTTTCAATGCATGTTAATTGGTTATATTTTTTTTCCTTTATCTCTTGTTGGTATATTTTGTAGATTACTCTAAAAAATAGGTTATAGCCTTCCCACATATCACATTAGACCCTCTATTCTAGAAAATCCCCTATGGAGTACGGGGAGGTTCATTTTAGGTCATGTGGTGACTCATCTTGGAGCACATTGTAAAGTGACTACTGGTTTGGGGATGTTATAGCTTCTATTAAATGGGAAATGAAACCATCATTCATGTGTACGACAGACTACCGCCTCTTAAACCACTGTATTTGTTTTCCATCGTCTCCTATCATATATTGTCAAAATGATGTATTTAAAGTATATATATTTTTATTAACATAATTATACTTATGGAATTATTATGTCAAATATACCTTAGTACTTTCAATTTTGTGGGGGATATGATAACATCGCTCGTTTTTATGGCACAATACCACCTTACAAAGCGATGTGATTCATTTTTCACAAATGTTTTACATGGAATTTTATAAGGATAAATTTAATTAAAATATGTGATGTAAATTATAAAATTATTATATTCATGAAATATTTATCAATATGAATAGATAATATATAATTTTATTTCTTACACAGAAAAATACAGATGTCGTTGATGCATACGTGTGGACTATCGCCTCCATGAAGTGATGTGATTATTTTTTATAACCAAATCACATGGATGATATATATATAAGTATATATAAACCTATAATATGTTATTTATGATATTATAATAATTATTTAAAGATAAAATATTTCTTACCCTCTTTCCATAATGGTAATTCAGAAATGGAAACATTACTCATGCGTACGTATGGCCTATCGTCTTCAAGATTGTAATGTAGTTCAATTTTCATAAAATACATTAAGGATTGGTTTTAAATTAATAATTTATTTATAAAAATGATAATTATTTCCTGATTATTATAATTTAACCACATTTAATGTATTCAATCTACTGATGTAATTTTGGACATATGATCTAAATATCATCAAAAACATCTGACATAAACTTAATTAATTAAATAATTGTATATTACATTGTAATAAGTGAAAAAAAAGGAATAATAAAATTTAAAATATTCCTAATAAAGTAAATAATTAATATAATTTTATTATTCAGGAAGATAAATAATGTATGTGATGAAGCATACCCAACATAAGTGACCCTTTCACTTAAAACCTAATTTTAAATTTTTTTAAATATTTAATTTCTAAGTATTTTCCTTCCATTTTATTATCAATTTTTCAATAAAATTATAATTTCTACTTTAATGGATGATAAATTTCATTTTGACCATATTTTTCGTTCTTTAAAATGTCTAAAAATATAAGGGATCTTTTTAAGGTTTCATGTAAGGGGATATTTGACAAAAAACCTTTTTAAAACGTTTTAATGATTTATTTCATAAATGATTCTCTTCTGCTTCCATATTCTTAAAATTATTTTATGGATATTCTTATATAGAAATAAATTAATTTTAATGGATATTTTAATATTTTTTGTACTTTAATTCAAATGTTATCATAAACAAATCTATTTATTGAATTTTTTAATTTCTTTATAAAATAAAAAAGAAATGTTCTATTTTTAGATATACTGGGACAATGATTTTTTTCCACTTCAATTATAGTTATTTGAGTTTTATATTAGTTTATGCATGTTAATATTTTCTTCAAAAAGAAAATATTATTTCTCTTATTATGGGTATTTTGGTATTGGAAATGGATTTTTAAATGGGATGCATATTTTAATGTCTATAAATGCTTTCTTATGGGTGAAAATAATATTGTATGAGTGTAATGTTGAAAAATGAAATATTTTATGTGTTATAATTATGTTAAGGTTCTTATAAATTTTTTATTATGATGGTTGGTTATATTAAAAACCAATGAATAGTGGTTACATTATTAACCAATGATGGGTGGTTACATTATAAACCAAGGATGTATAGTGACATTATAATAAAATCGATGGGTCTATGATATATCTCCAATGCATTGGGTATGGAAGTTGGTCATATAGTTATTCCATTTGTAATAGTGGCTATAATTCTAATATTTATATGATTTCCCAAGATATGTAAATGTTTAATCTATTCATGATATGGGTTTAAATGTAAGCCTATGATTGTTAAAAATGAAATAAATGATCTTATTTTAAAAATAAATTTTTTATTACTTCTTAAGGGTGAAAATTATTACTTTGTAAAATATATTCATGAGTTTATCATGTTTTATAATAAAACATTATGATTATTATTTTTTGTTTATGTTTTCTTATAAAATGATTTATGAAAATATTTAGGTAGAGAATGTGAATTCTTGGGTAATTAAATGTTTATTTTTAGACCAATGATTACTTTAAAATAGAAATTTTTTTTAAGTATTCCTGGAATAACACTAAGGGATTAGTTTATTTTATTTTATGTCACTTAAAAAGCTTTTGGAACATAACCCATGTTTTTAAATGATTTTCACTAGGTTTAAGGATGGGTAAGGGAAATGATGACGTTAAGTTGAATATTTTGATGATTTTTCATGAAAATAAATCATTCCTTATTTGAAATCATTTACTTATTTTAAAAAATGGATACTATTCGAAAGTTTCCACTTTTTAAATATATAGTTTTGTTAAGTATTATTTAATACGTAATTATCAAAAACTCTAAACATAAAATATATTTAGGATAATAAAGTTAATCCTATAATAAATACACTAGAATATGTAATGTTGAAGTTTTTGTCCTTATAGTTGGTATTAGAGAAATGGTTTACGTATTTTGTAGGATGATATTTTATTTGATCGTAAGTTAAAAAACATATATAACCACAATGGTTAGTATGATAAGGAAAATTATGGTTATTTTTGGATAAATATAAAGAGTTGGAAAGGGGATATAACGGTTAAATAAATATCAGTATTTATCATCCACATAAAAATGTTTTTTATGGATTATCTGATATACTCACACTAACTCTTTTTAGTAAATATCTGGATATAGTATGAACCAAATTAATAATATATTTGAAGGAAAATGTGTTGGTTGTCTAAATGAGAAACCAAATGGATTTGGAGTTGTATAAAGAACTATTATGGTCATTATTAACCAGTTATCAGGAGTTATGACTGAAAACATAGACCTAGGTGAGTTCATAATGTACCAAACAAGAAATAAATGGACTTCTATAGAAGTTCTGTAGATAAATATCATAAAGGTAAAAATATTCAATTCCCTATGTGTCAATAATATGGGAATAATCCCTCAGGAAAATTTCAAAATAAAACTATTAGATGTTTTGAATGAGGTAAAGGGGATAATAAATCAATAATATGCCAAGGAAAAAAGGAACCATTTAGTTAAAATCATAAAGGGGAATAAAATTCACCATAATTTATTAATTTATTGTTTTAAAATGTGTGGATTTGGTCATTTTTCAAATCTATGTTGTACGGGGAAAGATCAAGAATTTTATTAAAAAAAATTTATATAAATTCTAAGCAATGTCTAACATTATAATAGTTGAAGATGAGGAAAACAAAAAACGAAATATGAAAGTTATGGATTATATCATGGCTTATGTTTTAAAAATTCTAAAACATAGGACATAATTTTTTATATAGGAATAATGTATTAAGGAATAAGATGGAAACTCATTGTTAATGGATTATGAAGAACATTGAGAGATTAAGGTTTCTATAACAAGGGATTCAAGAGTTATGATATAGTACTGTATTTAAGGATGATCGCAAGTTTAAATAAATTAACACTCATTTGAAGCTTTATATGATGGGAGTACTTTTAAATAAATGTATTGAGTTTATATATATGTTTATAGAATATATAACCTTATCATTAATATGTGAAAAATTCTATTTTAGGGATAATTATATTTGTATTTTATGGAAACAAGTTTAAATGTATTGAAATATTCAGGGTTTATATGATCTTTAATGATTAAGATTTTTTTTGAGGACATTCACCATGTTTCTGGGAATGTTATATTAATAATATTACAATAGTTTTTGAAACCTAATGGCATGTAACATTTGGAGAGGCCACAAATCTAGAACCCGTAACCAAAGGTTGACATGGGTGAAGTTCCAACCACTAGCTTATGTGATGTTATTGTTAGTATAAAATCATTTTTTTCACTCAAATGGTTTGACAAATAATAATTAAGATGATTTTGGGAGCATATTTTTTACCATATAGATTACCATGGGATTGAAAATTGATTTGTTGATTAGATGATTAATGTTATTTTTGATGATTTTTATTGGTTTGGGGAAACTTATATTATTAAGATAAACATAACTTTTTGGGATTTTATTTTAGGAACAAAGGTTAATTTTTATTTTTTATTATGAATTTGGAATAATTCAAGTTATTTGTTTAAATTGGAAGTATATCTTTGAGATTATATTATTATGGCAAATAAAATATTGGTATGAGTCTTTAGAAGTGATTGATGTTATTTGGAGATAAATTTTATAAAAATCTTATAATAATATTCAATCAAACCCTTCTAATTATTGGGTTTCAATATTATTCTGGAATATTTTTCAGAATTTTAAAGATAGTTATTTATCAATTGATCTATTCTAATCTTTGAGTTTTATTGTTTAGGTCTTTGAGATTAATTTTGTATTTGATAATATGAAGGTTAATTCATTTTGAGAATTATCTTACCTTGTGCTGACTGTTTTGGTATAGGCTAATGTATAAATATAATATGAATATATTTTTATCCTTTTATAGTTATATATTACTTTAATAGTTTATTTTATTTCTTCATAAATGAAATATTCATCTTTAATATTCATTTTTTTAGTAATTTACGAGATTGTTTTGGAAATTGATTAAAGGATGAAATTTAACATAACAAGTATATATATTTCCTTATGTTATTATTCTATAAGGTAAGGAATAACTAAAACCTTGGAAAATAATCTTTAAAATGAACATTTTAACATATTACTTTATTTATGATGTAATGATGACCATTTTCTTAGCTCTTTGGTTTGTGGTTTCATGGATAAGGATTTTATCATGATTATTCACTTTATTATAAGAAATGATCTTTTACACTCTCTATAATTATTTGTTAATTATTCTTTTCTTCCATATCTAATTCTCCACTTCCCACCAATGTTATCCTATTTGTAAACCTAGGATTTTTTATTTTATATGACCTTCATACTCCCTTTTCTCTCTTATAAAGAGGATATTTTATTAACCCTTATTATGATTTGGGACTTTAAGAAAGGTATTTTAATATTTTAAACCTTTTATTACAAAGAAAAATATCAAATTTTTAGGAAATAATTTATTAAATATGATATAATTTATCTCATGGATTTTTTAAAAGATGAACATTACGTTCAATAGCGTATTCAACATGCAACAACAAGAATAAACAACCCACAAAATATATGATCCTTATAATCTATCCATTAAATTGGAGACACAAATAGTATTAAATACTCTATAAAAATACAATTATAAGTTTACTACTCAATATAATTATTTTTACAAATTCTTAGAAAATAATTACTCAATTTTTAGTAAACTTGTTTTGTTCATAAAAAGTATATTTTCGTCAGTTTACTCATTTTTTTAGAAATTTGATTTTTATCAATAAATTAAGTAATAAAAAAGTGACATTATATTTTAAATAGTATTTAAATATAATTAAGTATTATTTAGTTATATTTAATCCACTTTATTTCTTTTCAATCAAAATTATATTCGATTTTAGTATAAGATTATTTTTGAGTTTTAAAATGGGGTTTTAAACTGTTTTAAAGTGCATAATGTTTATAAATTTTAATTTATTAAAATAACCCATAATTATAAATGATTAAAATTAAATTTATAGTTAAAATATATATATTTACTAATTTAAATTCATATAATGAATATTATTATTCATAGATTTAATTTAAGAAAATCTATTTCTTGAGAAATACACTTACTAAAAACCTATTTTTTCATCATATATGTGGGTTTAATTTTCAAATAAATTCACAAACATATATGAATTAAATTTGTTAAAATGGTTTGAAAATTTGGAACAATATTAATTTTTTTAATAAGTTTACCTTAATTTTATTTCATAACGAATAGTGAAAATAATAAAAATGTTTTACTTCGATTAATGTAAAAATGGGTTTACTAGGGGGTTATACTAAAAAAATAACGATTAAAATAACCTAAAACCATTAAAATAATATTTTATATCCAAATATCAACATTATCTCCTCTAAGTATCTATAATGGTCCATTTTGAATCCTTTTGGAATGATAAAAAGGCAGGTATGACTTTTTCATCTCAAAAAATCCATGGGTGTCCTCTCCCCCACTTATAACAAGACACCCCCCAATTATCTCTTATTCACACCTTAAAATATTTTTGGTTCAGACAATACACACTAAAATTAATTAATCACTTCCAAAACCAAGACATAGATCCCTTGTTTTGATCGTAAATCCATCCTTTGAAGGAATTTAGTACTAACCTAAGGAAGTTGTCAGAAGAAGAGGTATCACGCTTAACAGAGTATTTTTATCTTACTTATGCTTCCACATCCATAAAATATTATTCTTTAATGATGATATAATAACACCAATATATAAAATATACTATGTTATTCTTATTTTAATGGTATAACTCGCATCTATCTCCTTATTCATCAAATGGGAAACAAAACCAGCATTCGTGTGTACGACATACTATCACCTCGCGAACTAATGTAATTCATTTTTCTTCATTGCCTATCATAATTGGTTATAATGATGAATTTAAAGTACATATATTTCAATTTTATCATAATTTCAATTTAAAATTATTATATCACATATATATTATGACATCCCAGATTGGGTTCACTAAACAGTAATCAAACCTGATTGGCACATGGCCTCAATCACACCTCCTCATACACCAGAGGCTTTCGACTAGCAATGAGGGTAAAATGTGGAATAGTGGGGAGATTTTACCCTCATGTTTAGAGTATAGAACATTGGTAAAATCATAAAATCAATAGAATAAGTATATAAATAAATCAACAGTTGAGGAATAAATATCCATCACATAAATAATCAAGTAATCATGGGAAAAATGTCATATAAAAATGATGATTATGGAATACTATAAATAATATAGGTAATGCATGGAAATAGATATCTAGTATAATAAAAATATCAAATGTAAAAAAAATACGAAAAATAACTATCCTCCGGTAGCATCATGAGCCCAAATCCGGATCCTTTTCTCCCCTAATCCTCTACATAAATCATTCATGCATTAGAAAGATGGTGCATTCCCATATCCCTACCTGAATCCATGAAGTATCTCTAGGTACCCAATGGTATCCCAAATAGGGTGTGAGAAAACATTTAGTAGGACACCACTAATAGTATCTATAATAAGTCTTGCCTATGCGTATAAGCTGAAGAAGTGTAAAACTATATCAAGTGTACATGTAATAATAGTAGAAGTTATGATACCTAGTCTCTCAAGTGTCATTGTGACCATGATATTAAAAAATAAAGGTTATCTATAAGCATATAAAGTATCAATGTCATCTAGGCTATGTAATCATGTATCCAGCCTACATGTTCTAGGGTTGGAGGATTAGTAATTTCCATGTAAACTATGGAAATACTATAAAAAAAGATCCTATTAGATTAAATTTCCAAGTCATACTAATGAGTCAAATTTAAGGAGTATAATTTTCTACGACATCCAAGCATGTTAATTAAACTAGTTAAATTGGGTCCTTAGAATAAAAGTTTCCATGGAATCCAAATAATCCATATAATTAGTATATAAGGAGTATAAATATTCCAGGCATCCTAATGAGTTGGCTAATGAGGATCCAGGGAGTATTAATGTACAATTAATCATATTGTTTCCTCAGATCCAAGGAGTAGAAATGTTTAAGTCATCATAGTGAGTTAGGTAACCAGGATCTAGGGAGTAGTAATGCCTATGAAATCTTATTAGATTTTTAGATCCAAGGATTTGAAATGTCCATGATATCCGATCATGTAAATTATATTATGTAATCATATAAGAGGAGTTAAAATTCCTATGGCATCCAATTAATTTAATTAAGAGGGATCCAAGGAGTATACATTTCAAAGAAATTATAATAAATTCATTCACTATCTCATAAGTCCCTTCATAATTATATACAATCCTTGTGATTTAACAAATTATAAATTTCATATACAATTGAAAAGGTGACACAAGGTTCTTAAAACATTGAAAAATTCACTTTAATACCTCATTCAATCCTTAATTATATAAGTTGATCTCATCACACCTCAGTAGTGGAATATGCTTGATAAAAAGTAAAACCCACCCTATGGAAAGTTCATTTTGTGGTAATTAACCTATAATCCTGATGAAAGATTTCATGGTATGTCTCAAACATGATTTTATCATTCAACAAAAGGTTAAAATATTTTAGCAATCACTATAGGGAAATTTTGACATGCATCACAATGGAAACAAGCTATAAATAACAGGACTTTGAGGGAAAAGTATATAGAACCTACCTTAGCTTGGAAGAGAAATTATTTTCAAGACACAACCTCTAATTCAATCTAGATAAAAAGAAAATAGAATAATGGATGAATGACCTAAAAATAGGGCGTAAGATAATACACTAAAATAGTTCCCCCGAGAGGAAGGAAAGAAGAAAAAGGTTCCTTGGAAATGAAGAAATCACACATTGTTGTCCAACGTGATGAACATAACTTGAATTAGATATAGAATGGAGAAACCAGATAAAATAATTGGTAGAAGTCTTTGGAAAGCTCCCAAATGGGATTATAAGTTATCTTCTAGAGGAAATAAGAAATGTCTTTGGTGTTTTAAGGTGGTAAGGGAAGAATTTTACTTCCCTTTTAAAAATTGGTTCATACAGTTTGGCCACACTGTTGGCCAAACCGTATTTCAACCATGTACCCTTCTCTTTCTCAATACCCCACTTGGATGGTCATGGTGTATGGTTAGACAAATTTTTCACCAACTATGTGTTTCTCCTCTATCAAAAAACTCTACAACACATTCATGGGCGTGTGTCCCCTATTTCATAGTTTAATCAAACCATGTGGCCTTGGGTAGTGGAATGGACCACCCCACTTGGTTTACTCAAAACATACGGCTTGAGCAGCATAGTTTCTACTAACCATGTATCATATATTCCTTACAAAAACTCGAGCTCTAGGCTCTGAACAAGTGCAAAAACCCCTTGTTTCCTCTTTATCCTTACTAGGTATTCATAATAGTTCAAAACCAAGGAGTTAAACTATAAATAAAAGGTTATTTAAATTCTATAAAAGTTTGGTTCTTACAAAATTCACCCATTAAAGAAATATGTCCCTGAATTCCCCCTCAAAGGGTGGTCAAGCATCATCTGAGAATAACTCCAACCACTACGCACGTATGTAGGCCTCCCAATCCCAAGTATCATTCTATACAAGACCATGCTGATATAACACCATCACCAAAGGAACCGACTTTCCTTGAAGAATCTTCATTCCTTGATTAACAATATGGAAATGATTCTTATGAAAGGATTCATCTATCTCTAACTCAAACTACTTGTTCTGAAGAAAATTAAATATATTTGAATGATATCGATGAAGATAAGATATATGGAAGATGTTGTGCATGGATCGGTACTTCTGGGGTATCTACAACCAATATGATACAGTCTTGAATCTCTCCATAATCTCCAAGGGACTGATATAAGGAAGTGAAAGCTTCCCTTGTTTATGAATTCATCTATTCCTTATTCTAGGTAAAACATACAGAAAAACCTGACTCATAGCCTTGAACTCTAGTGGTCAATGGAGATGATCGACATATGACTTCTATATAAACTAAAATGTATAAATCTTCTTATTAATTAGATGAACCTTCACCGATATCTCCTGAATGAGATGAGTACCCAGTATTGTTGCCTCTCCTAACTCTAACCAATATAGAGGTGAACTTCATGGCCCACTGTATAGGGCCTCATTAGGATCCATCTTTATGGTCTTCTGGAACCTATTATTATAAAGGAACTCGATGACAGTTAATTTTTCTCCCAAAAACCATCAAATACAATGTTTAAAACTCAGATCATTTCATCTAAAACCTATATCGTATGCTCGTACTAACCATTGATATGTGGGAGATAGGTTTTACTCAATTGTACCTTTGTCCTTAGTTCCCTCTATAACCCCTTATCGAACCACGACATGAAATGAACATATCTATCTTATATGATACAACCATGAACCCCATGGATGTAACACACCGAGATTTTATGAAAAATATTATTTTTTATTTCATTAATGTATTGTGTTGTACACAACACCAAAAGGATCTTGCACGACATGCAACCCTGACTTGGCTTGCATTACACGCAATCGTGACCTTCCTCGATAGCGTGTGTTGTACGCAATATCGGGTGTTACTAAACAACGATATATTATTATAATATTATTATAAACTAGCCGTTATGAATAGTATTAACTAAATTTTTAATTTTATAACATTATTATTCATCTTACACATTTTCTAGAACATGGTATCAGAACAAAATAAATTTTTTGGGTAAAATAAGTATTTTTATAAAAATGCAGTTTTGCCGCCTTTTGATGGCGCAACAACTTTAAATATAGTCTTTGATATTTTTATAAGTTCAATTTTACAAAATAAAATTGTTATTTGGAATCATGATATAAAATTTTACCTTGGATAAATTTTTCATATTATTCTGATAACTTTCATATTTTAATGAATAGTAAAAACACACTATATTTTAATTAAAAACAACTATTTTCATTGTAATAACTTATGTGGTAAAATTATAATATTGAATGGTTTTAAAGTATAAATAGAATATATTTTTACCATTTAATATAATGTATGTCATTATCATTGATTATACCTTGATTTCTTAGGTTAAATCAATTCAATCTTTTGCAATATTTTAAACAAAAATCCGTTTTCTTTCGACAACGGGATTAATTTTAATTTAATTTCTGCAACTTTTGGGTATTGAATTTGGAAAAATTTATTCCTTGGAATAAGTAGGTCCAAATTATGTTAACAAGATACTTTTTATTTTTGGCATTTATGAATAGTAACTACGGTAAATTTTATTTACCATAGTTAATGGTAAATCGAGTAATTAAGGGTAAATATAAGATTATAAAATTAACCTAACACCTGCCAAAATCCTATTGGACGAGTAAAAGTCGACCCATA
This sequence comes from Viscum album, assembly GCA_963277665.1. Lineage (NCBI taxonomy): Eukaryota > Viridiplantae > Streptophyta > Magnoliopsida > Santalales > Viscaceae > Viscum > Viscum album. The sequence continues at coordinate 476,019,625 of OY728130.1, read as the reverse complement.
TCACCTAAGGATTGGATTAGAATTATTTAATGGACTTTTTTCCATGCAAATAACTTAATTATTATTACAACCAAAGAAAGTGACAACATGTCACTCTCTTAAATCTTATAAGTATATTAATTTTAATTTAGTGATAAAATTCATGAAACTTCGAACATAAATAGTCTCCAGAAATCTAATAAAATTATATACATCATATAAATTTATTTATAATTTTTATGTTTTTAAATAATTATCATTAATTTTGACACAATAGGGATGCAGAAATTATTTATTTAGTGAAAAATCAATAATATAATTTTTATTGAAATATTAATACATATCAAAAGGCCCAAAAATCTGCAAAAAACTTATTATTAGTGTATATATATACCCTAATCATCCATTTTCCGAATTGTTGACCATTTGTATCCTTATTAAGATGATTATGACACTTATATTATTTTATTTTAAATGATGCCAAAGTTGTCACCTTCATAATTTAATAAATATACCAATTTAAATATTGTGATTTTAAGATGATAAATTCGATTAAAAGTATTATTGTAAAATCTAATAGATTTATATTTATCATAGGATTTTATTTGTAATATTTATACAACAAATAATTATATTAAATAATTATTCAAAAAATGATGTAGTAATTATTTTATTAAGAGATAAACCAAATAAATGGTTTTTAAAATAATAAAATAAATATTATCTGAACTATTTAATGTTCTCCACTAATTTTCTAGATACATATGACCTTTTAGGAATCTATTAAAGCTTCTAGTTCGAACATATCTTCTGCATATATTTTATTTAAATTAAAATAAATGAATAGTGTCAAAATTGACACTATTGTTATTTTATAAAAACAATATATTATAAAATTGTTTAAAAATCAAAAAAAAAATATTTAAAAATTACAAATTTAAATTTATTTGCTATAAAATGTTATACATTATCCAATTATGGACAATTCACAACAAATAAGTAATTATTTTTTATAATTTAAAATATAGAATGTTATTACCACAAATAAAATTAAATTGATTAAATAAGGATAAATCAAGTTGATAATGTTTAAAATAAATTCTTAATGTGTCTAAATTTGATTGTTTGATTCGATTAAAACCCTATCTCATATAATATTTGGATATGAGTCATTTTTGGTGGTTTTTAAGTTGGGTTAGATTTATTATAAATTAATATTTTTAAGAATTCCCAAGGTGCCCCTCTCGTCCCTTATAAAAGGGCACCTCCTCCCTCTCTTCCTCACACCACTTTGAGCCTTCAAGATCTGCCAAACCCTACAAAATTCTCTTCTCCACTTCCCTAGAAACATCCTAGAGGTCCTATTCTTCTTCAAAGACCAATTTTAGGGCCCTAAGAGGAGGTCTCAAAGAGGCGCTTCAAAGAAGAGGTAATGTCCATTACCGATTCATTCAACTTTATTTCTTCTTCCACTTCTTCTTTTTTAGTTTTTTAATTATGAGGTAATAACATAAGTATCAATAATATACTGATATGTCATTATAAGTATGAAACAACCATATTTCACCATCTATCCATCCAACGAAAAACGAAATCATTGCGCGTGCGTACGTACGGAATACCGTCTCCACGCCGTGGTGTAATATATTTTCCACCACCACCTTACTTGGATTGGTATAAGGGTAAAAGAAATGAATATATATGATTATTGTAAAGTGATATTGATTCTATAATATTATACATACACTTTAATACAATTCCACGATCATGGGAATGATATCATCGCTCGTGCGTACGTACGGACTACCGTCTCCACGACATGATGAGATTCACTCTCCATGTTAACCATTCATGAATGATTATAAAGTATATATAATGAATAGTAATGAAATATATGACATAATAATGATACTGGATTTATGTTTATGTATATATATGTATGTCATTTACTTAATTCCATTCAATTCAAAAGGGAAACGAAAACAGCGTTCATGCGTACGTACGACCCACCGTCTCCATGAACGGTGTATTTCATTCATTTTATCAATCTATAATATATATGTATATGATGGATATATATTATATATAAATAATTTTTTACATTATGTAATTATGTAAATCAGTATATAAGTAATAATATCAAGAACGACAAGTCGAAACACATACAATAAATGAAATGATTTTACCCAAAACGCTGCTTTAACATGGAATTTACAAAAGAACAGGTAATATAGAGTCATAAGTGAAACATATATGATATAATAACAATGAATATGATTCTGTAATAATTCAATGACATTGTTTAAATCATTATACATGAGGTTTGGATACGTACGAAGTATATCGGACCTAAGGTAAGGGATAATTTTGCAAATCTCATTTTTTTTATCCGAGATTGGTTATACGTAAGTATTTACTAGGGTTATTGTTATCATGAATGTCCATGTTTTATAAAAGTGTCCTTATGTATGTTTAATTTCCTTTTTACCCATTTTTGTCTTTTACTACATGGTATGTAAGGAATCTTTCTTTCCTTTACGTTACGAGGTACTTTTTCACTTTTCCGACAAAAGTACGAGAAAAATGTTATTTTTAACTTATACAGCGTGAACGGATTTTTACGGTTTTTTAAAGCCTTATTTTCATGAAGCTTCCTCCAAAATATTTCATGACCATTTTCAAAAAAATACTTTTCATTTAAAATTTCATGAAATTTTGGGAAACGAAAATGATTTTGAAGAATAAATGATATTTTACTCAAGAATTCATTTCAAGTGTTTTATCAAAAACCATTTTTCCATATAAGATGACATTATTTCATATGTTTATATTTCATGTATAATGTATCTATGATTTACATGGTTTCACTTTTCTTATGATGAAATATCCATTTGTTTTATATGGATTATGTGATGATGGGATGATGTTTATGAAACCCGTTTTATTCTTTGGGTTGTGATTAATGTTTTAAGTTTATTTTGTGGCACAAGTAAGAATGATTTCATTATGAGATGGGTGGGACCTATATATCCCTCCAATGCAATGGGTAATGATTTATATCTCATGAGATAGACATGGATGGAACGGTAAGTTAATCCAGTTCAGTGTTACAGGACTGAAACGAGGAGTGATCTCGATTCAGAAAGGGACTTTGTCCACTAAGATGGTCTTGGAAGCAATGCCTTGGCTACAATGGAAATCATAACAAGTGCTGAATAGTTTCCATAATTACATGTTTTATTCCCATTCTTTTTTATCATGATTGATGTTACTTTATGATATATGCCTTACGTACTTCCAAGATTTATGTCTTTTCTCAAGGTTTTAATGTTTAGATTTCATGTTCATGTTTTTGCTTTCAAATGTTTATGGATTGTTTTATGCTCTCTATATTTGCCCTTACTGAGTATTTGAGCTCACCCTTTTGTGTTTTATTTTCCCCAGGAAATAAATAAAGGTTTTAGGTAAAGAAACAAAAAGTGGAAGATCTTTATGGGAGATGTGGAAGATCTTTCACCGCGATTAGAAGAATACGTTCCAAGTCTCCAAAGACACTAAACTATTACGGTCCTTGTGTGTCTGTTTTTGTTATGTATTAAGTATTCCGTAAAAGTAATGTAATGTCACGACCCTTCCTCGGGACCTGTGTTGTGACTACCCCAAGCCCGCCTTCCATAGGCCAGGGGCTGGAGACTAGCCCAAAAGGAGTAAATCCCGATAACTGGGAAGGCATTGCCTTTATAAAAGTAAACAAAACACCACAGAGTACAAGCGGAAGTAAAACACTAAGTACAAAGAGAAGTGCTGAAGGTAAATGGGAAAGAATACAAACCCAAAAAAAAAGTACAACTACAACTGAACAAAGTAAAACAGAAAAAGACAACAGTTGGAAGGACGGAAGCGTCTCCTGGGTCGTCCTCCTCAGATCATACCTAAAGGGTAGGAACAGATGGAGGAGCTCTTGGATCATCCACCACAGATCCTAACTGAAGGGTAGGTACAGATAGCCTCCACAACGCTCTCGCCTGTCAACCTCCTTCGAGTGTCGTCTCACCGTGAAGTCCACCTCCAGATACTGAATCGTCATGTAGTCCACCTCTAGGTACTGACTCGTCGTGTAGTCCACCTCCGGGTACCGTCCAATCCTCGAACACTCGGCCTCCGTCAGCACTGCCTGTCGTCTGCAACCAACACAACGAGGTGCGGGCATAGCCCGTGAAGGGGTGAGTATAACGATACTTAGTAGGGACCCTGAGACCCTCAAGGTCTCACTAAAAACCAACAAGGATAACCACAAAAAAGATATCAATAGATAACCACTACCCAGGTATATTCCCATACATATACCTAAGTTATCAAGTGACTCATCTCAATCATGAGGTAAACAAAAAGGTCAAAAGTCTCAGCTCAAACCAGGATTTTCATTATCGAAATCATAACTGCTGAAGAGCCCCGTCTATAGAGTGTACAGTGGTTCTGTCATGACTCCAAGGTACTGCTCACTAACCTAAGACTGCTGAGGTACTCCTCCTGTCGAGTAATGTGGGCCTACTGCTACAACCAAGAGCTTCCCACCATGGGTCTGCCGCTACAACCAAGCGCTCCCCCTCATAGCCTCAATAGGTACTCCTTCTGTTGAGTACCATGGGTCTGCCGCTACAACCAAGCGCTCATCCGTCGTGGGTTTGCCACTACAACCAAGTGCTCCCCCTCATAGCCTCAAGAGGTACTCCTTTTGTTGAGTACCGCGGGTCTGCCGCTACAACCAAGCGCTCATCCACTGTGGGTCTGCCACTACAACCAACCGCTCCCCCTCATAGCCTCCAGAGGTACTCCTTCAATTGAGTACCGCGGGTCTTCCGCTACAACCAAGCGCTCATCCGCCGTGGATCTGCCGCTACAACCAAGAGCTCCCCACTGGGCTATATGAAACACACCGAATCGATCGGTCAAGCTGTCGTCAGGTCTCATCTGGCTACACGATCTTCGTACTCCGCACGCTCATCTCCATGAGGGTCCGCTCCACGAGCTATTGGCCGATACCCCAAGTATCACAAAGTCCCACGAAGAAGTGTCTCAAAGGACCGCCTCATCACAGGGGTCTCAACACAACAGACGGCGCATCAATCAGATGCCCAGTCTGTGAGTTATTAGGCTTTTCGTCCCAAGGGACCAGTTGGTCTCGTGTACGAACCAACCTGGACATATCTCAACTATACCCCAACTCTCATAGGGTAAACATAAAGTGACCGTTTCTCAACGTGATCACCAATGCCGCAGACGGTTCATCAAACGGACGTCTGGTCTGAATGATATCAGCTTTTCCGTTCTAGGGGCCCTGTTCAATTTCGGGTACAATCCAAACTGGCCACTATCCAACAGCAACCAAAACACGGGCAAAGTATACCAAAAGTTCCGTCTCATCAAGAGGAAATCAACGAGACAGACAGCGCGTCAATCGGACGCCTGGTCTTTGAGTTATTGGCTTTTTCGTTCCAGGGGCCCGGTTGAATTCGTGAGAAAACCAACCCGATCGCACTCCTACGACATCCAAACCTCAAGAGGAGTAATCCAAAAGATCCGTCTCACTTAGAGGAATCCATCAAAGTCAACGGCACATCAATCGGACGTCCGGAGCTCAAGATAGGAGCGTTTCCGCTCCGAGGGCCCGGTTGGTTTCGTATCTGAACCAACCCGATCGAACCCAAAGTGTTCCGAGACTTTCAGTTCGATATACCGAAACGACCGTCTCGATCCAAGGATCGCATCCCCGCTAACGGTGCATCGATCGGAGGTCTACAGCTCAATATATGGGCGAAAGACCGTGAGGGGTCCGAAAACGGGGGGTCTGGGCCCGGACCGACCCCCCACCCCTGGGACGACCCGACCCGGGTCCAACCCGGCTGGGCCTGGCCCGGCCCGGACGGCTCGGTCCGGCCCGACCGGCCCGCCGCGGCTCGGCCAGCACGGCCGAGCGGAAGCCGCGGGCGGGGTGCGCGGCTCCCCCACCCTCGCCACTAATTGAGGCCGGCGGCAACCGCCGCCGCCAGCCCTCCGGCAGCGCGCCACTGCCACAGCCTTCCGCGGACCACCGGACGCACTCCGGTGGTCCGTTTCTCCTTCCGTCTTCGCCAACGGTCCTCCCGGGACCCGACCTTCACTGCGAAGAGATTCAAACGCCATAGCGGCCTGCTTCGTCGTCGTCCGTTGATCCACACGTCAATTAACAAAACGTACCGTATTTGTGGTTTTTCGATGCGACGTGATGGCGCCGCGCCCCTTCGCCACGGCCCAACTCCGGTCGTGGTTCCTTTTCGGTTCTTCGGCACAGCGCGACGGCGCCGCGGAATTGGTTCAAAAAAAATTGAATGTGCGGCATGATGTAGTCGCGCATTTCTTGCCGCTCAATCCCACGCGGTGTGACGGCACCGCGTCACTTTCATTCGATCCGCAATAACAAGAAAAACAATAGGGAGGGGGGCGGTCGTGTTTGTGTGGTCCGGCCTCCTCCCGTTAACTGATATCATGCGGTCTAAATAAACACGGATAAAAGATGGAAGAGAATCACGTAAGGAAAAATCACGTAAACCCCCTACCTCGTCGTAGTCGTTAGACAAGTTCTTCGCGGAATTGACTGTCGCGGAAGAAGATGATCATCGCGTCGCGGAAGGGCGTCACGTCATCGCGGTATATGGCGTCGCGTCGACGATCTCAATCATTTGATCGAAGATTTGTTGCGGGAGGAGAAACGTCACAGAATAACATCGCGGGAGAAGAATCGTCGGCGTCATGGAACACGGCGTCGCGTCGTCGATCTCCGTGGGTTCGGCGTTCTTTGCGTTTTTCACGTTCTTCGCATTCTTCGCGTTCTTCGCGAAGGAGGATGAAGATCTCAAGCCTCTCCCAACTCTCTCAACAAGCAACCCTTAAGAGAAAACACTCATTGGTCTTATTTTATTAACATGCCAACAAATTGAAAAACAAACTTAGTAACGACCCATTAATTCCTAGAATTAATTTAAATGAATAAACCGCCCAATTAATAGGAGCGTTTAAGAGTTTAAGAAAACGCACCAGTTGAGTTTCATTAAAGAGGAGTTTTCGCGGGTGCATTACTTAGAGGAAAATAAACGGTGGGGCTCGTGCGGGCCCCACCTCACAAATATCCTACCAAGACGGTAGGATATTTTGGATTGCACCCTATCCGCTTTAACATAGCTCAAGTGGCTTTAAGTGGATTTTAAGTGGATTTAAGTGAAATAAAAATAAAGTTGTCACACTACTTTATTTTATTTCTTAACTTAACCCCAAAAATTTAAAATCCACACCCGAGCAAACACAACTCCAGAAAAGGCGTTTCTAAGAAAATATCAGTGTTGCGATTCCATCGGTGCCCTCGGAATTTGATTCTGAGCATCGGTTCAAAAGTTAGAAAAACCCGCTCATTCGTTCACTGAACGTACCCGAGCCAAACTTCGGTAAATTATTCCGGGCACACCGGGCCTCAGAATCAGGTACCGTTAGAAACTGCGTTCTTGTAAAATTACAAAGAAAATTAAGAAAAAAATTTCCTTGAAATTTACGGGTCTTTACATAACTCCCACCTCAGGGCTTTACGTTCTCGTAAATCTTTAACACAAACTAGGGTTACAAATGCGGTACTGAGCACGCATCTGAGCCTTCCGCTCCCATGTGCTCACCTGGAGGTTCTCGTGCTACCAAAGAAAGTGCACAAGAGGAATCGACCATCCTCCTAGGATCCTCTTCTGTCGATCATCGATCCCCACAGGAACCTCCGTGGAAGTCAACTCATCGCCATCGTCCAGCTCCTCATGGTCGAGGATATGCGAAGAGTCGAGCACGTATCTCCTCAGTTGAGATACGTGGAAATCGTCGTGCACCTGGTGCAATTGAGGTGGATGGGTCAAGCAGTAAACCACCCCGCCTGCCGAGCTATGGACCTAAGAAGGTCCGCTGAACCTCAGAGATAACTTGCCGCCTTGGCTACATATTCATAAACCTCATCTAGGTGAGACCCGTATAAAGACGTGATCGTCATCCTCGAACTCTAGAGGTCTCCAATTCCTGTTAAAACTCAAAACGACTACTGCCACGAGGGTAAGGTAGACCGACTCAAGAGTGATCGGTCACACCCTCCTGTGCTGCCTGGGGTTTCCTTTTCACCGACCAAGGAAAACCCATCCCGACGTCGTAGTTAAACCATAACCTTTTTGCCTAATACTGTCAATTTGTGTATGAACTGTGATTGCCCAGTCCATACTCAGACCAACGTGGTAAGGCCTCGATGCTGCCACCAAGAGATTCCAACCGAAACTCTCGCCTCGAGGGTCTGACCACACCATCGGCATCAGTGTGATTATCGAGTCTTCTCCCAAGGTATCTCCAGACGTGAGGGTCAAGTCTACGACTTACCGGAAACTCTAGGTCTGGGACAAGATTTTTGGAAGGAAGGAATGATTCATATCAATGTCTGTTACTACAACATCTAGTAGTGGACACAGACTGTCCCTTGAATCATTCTTAGAGCCATCGGGTCACTCTCCTTGACCGCATGCAGCCACACTCTTCATCTGCCCTCCATCTACCTGAGCCTGGCGGGGATAACTAAGGCGGGTGGTTGTAGCATGTTAAGATGTACACCACCTCATGCTGCTCTCCTAGCTCTTCCTCCACGTCTGCTGCTTCGCAGACTCATCTCTCTTTTAAGATTCCTCTTATGGAAATTTTTAACATGCCCGAGTCTCCAAGACTGGTGCCAGTTTCCTATTTCTTACTGCACTGTGTAGTCTTCATCCGCTCCTGGATGATATGCACTTTCATTGCCTAAGATCTGAAAGAGCTTCTAAAATTTATCCTTTGCCGAAAAGAGAAACTCAGTCTCATTCCCTGAATGAACCACGACCATTTCCTAATACATTCAATACTGACATGAATGATGTATTCATGCCATGGATGACGTTGTAAGGCCTCGACGTAACTACCAAGACATCCAACTGTCACTCTCACCTCCAAGGGTCAAGTCACACTGTCGGCATCAATGTGAGATCATTGGGTCTCCTCCAGTAGAAATATCGAAAGTGAGGGTCAAGTCAATAGTCTTAACCAGGACCACTCAGTATCAACCAAACAAAAGGACAGGAAAGCAAACATTACAAGATAACTATCTTTTTATTATTACAGCTCATAGTACAAAGACACGAATACAACAGAAACATGGAACTAGAAGTACAAGGGACATATCCACTAGTTCCTCTCCTGTCCACCTGCTCTCGGAGCTCTGCTCGACTGTTGCTCAAGCACCCACCACTACTTCTGCCTCGGTGGCTCCTCCAAAGTCTGCGGATCATCTGTACGAGGAGTCGGACAGTCATGTGCCAGGTGACCCTTCCTGTCGCATTCATAACACTTCCTACTCCTCGTACGGCTGGCTCTAGTCCTCTTGGACCTCTTCATCATCTGTCTACTTCCCATAGATGACTCAGCTACAGATCGAAAACCCTGCGGCAAAGGCAGAATCTCTTGTACACGCTCGGGGTGTAGAGCTACTGGCACAAACTACACCCTGAAGAAGGTCGTGAAGTCTTCCCATGTGAAGGTAATCCTGTCACAATACTGGAACAAGTGGCCCCACCACCTACCTGCTGCTGCCTGAAGAAGGCTGGCAGCAAAGATCACCATGAAGTCTGCAGGCATCCCCACTAGCCGGAAGACTCTCACCACTGCCTCCAGCCAATCCTCAGCCACCTGCGGGTCCGTCTCTCCCCGGATCCTGGGTGGCCTCTGGCGCTGGAACTCGTACAGTGCGCTCAAATGGCGGGCATCACCTACTGCTAGGGCTGGTGGAATAAGTGGCCCAACGTATGGTAGTACCGCTGGTGCCTCAACTGCAAGAGGGCCATGTACCAAAGCCTTGTCGCTCGGTAGGCTGTTAGTATGCACATCCCTCTGGGCTCTAGCTGGTCGTCCGTGAAAAGGCATCCTGAAAGAAACAACGTGACACAGTCAAATGATTATACCTGGTGAGATGACCTGGTTTGATCTGACATTTAAAAACTTCTGGAAACACACACGCAATCTGTGTTTTCGTGCACAAAGTCGGAAATCAGTTGTCAGGGTCCTGGTGTATGGATACGTCGGCCACCTGCACCAACACTGGACTCCCTGAACTGAAAACCACACTCGGTACTCTTAACACTATTTCTTCACAGAAAGAAAATATCAGAGTTATAAGTTCTGCGGTAGAACCAACTCCTCTGATACCAATTGTCACGACCCATTCTCGGGGCCCGTGCCGTGACTACCCCAAGCCCGCCTTCCATAGGCCAGGGGCTGGCGACTATCACCAAAGGCTTAAATACCGATAAGTGGGAAGGCATTGCCTTTATAAAAGTAAACAAAACACCACAGAGTACAAGTGGAAGTAAAACAATAAGTACAAAGAGAAGTGCTGATGGTAAATGGGCCAGAATAAAAACCCAAAAGAAAGTACAACTACAACTGAACAAAGTACAATAGAAAAAGAAAACAGCTGGAAGGACGGAAGCGGCTCCTGGGTCTTCCTCCTCGGATCCTACCTGAAGGGTAGGTACAGATGGCACAGCTCCTATATCGTCCAGCACGGATCCTGCCTGAAGGGTAGGTACAGATAGCCTCCACAACGCTCTCGCCTGTCAACCTCCTCCGAGTGTCGTCACGCTGTGAAGTCCACCTCCAGATACTGACTCGTCGTGTAGTCCACCTCTGGGTACCGTCCAATCCTCGAACACTCAGCCTCCGTCAGCACTGCCTGTCGTTTGCAACCAACATAACGAGGTGTGGGCATAGCCCGTGCAGGGGTGAGTATAGCGATACTCAGTAGGGACCACGAGACCCTCAAGGTCTCACTAAAAACCAACAAGGATAACCACAAAGAAGATCTCAACAGATAACCACTACCAGGTATATGCCCGTACATATACCTAAGTTATCAAGTGAACCATCTCAATCATGAGGTAAACACAAAGGTCAAAAGTCTCAGCTCAAACCAGGATTTTCATTATTGAAACCGTAACTGCTGAAGAGCCCCGTCTCTGGAGTGTACAATGGTCCTGTCACGACTCCGATGTACTGCTCACTAACCTAAGACTGCTGAGGTACTCCTCCTACCGAGTACTGTGGGCCTGCTGCTACAACCAAGCGCTTCCCACCATGGCTCTGCCGCTACAACCAAGCGCTCCCCCTCATAGCCTCAAGAGGTACTCCTTCTGTTGAGTACCGCGGGTCTGCCGCTACAACCAAGTGCTCTTCTGTCGTGGTTCTGCTGCTACAACCATGCACTCCCCCTCATTGCCTCAAGAGGTACTCCTTCTCTTGAGTACCGCGGTTCTGTCTCTACAACAAAGAGCTCATCCGCCGTGGGTCTGCCGCTACAACCAAGCACTACCCCTCATAGCCTCCAGAGGTACTCCTTCAGTTGAGTACTGCGGGTCTGCCGCTACAACCAAGAGCTCATCCGCCGTGGGTCTTCCACTACAACCAAGTGCTTCCCACTGGGCTATCCGAAACACACCGAATCAATCGGTCAAGCAGTCGTCGGGTCTCAGCCGGCTACACAGTCTCCATACTCTGCACGCTCGTCTCCAGGAGGGTCCGCTCCACGAGCTACTGGTCGATACCCCAAGTATCACAAAGTCCCACGAAGCAGTGTCTCAAAGGACCACCTCGTCACAGGGGTCTCAACACAATAGACGGCGCATCAATCGGACGCCCGGTCTATGAGTTATTAGCATTTTCGTCCCAGGGGCCCGGTTGGTCTCGTGTATGAACCAACCCAGTCGTATCTCAACTATATCCCAAATCTCATAGGGTAAACTTAAAGGGACCATTTATCAACGTTATCACCAATGCCGTAGACGGTTTGTCAAACGGACGTCTGGTCCGAAAGATATCACCTTTTCCGTTCCAGGGGCCCGGTTGGATTTCGGGTACAATCCAACCCGACCACTTTCCAAAAGCAACCAAAACTCGGGAAAAGTATGCCAAAAGTTCTGTCTCATCAAGAGGAAATCAACGAGACAGACGACGGGTCAATCGGACGCCCGGTCTGTGAGTTATTGGCCTTTTCGTTCTAGGGGACCGGTTGGATTTCGGGAGCAAACCAACCCGACCGCACTCCAACGGCATCCAAACCTCAAGCGGAGTAAGCCAAAAGATCTGTCTCACTTAGAGGAATCCATCAAAGTCGACGGCATGTCAATCAGACGTTCGGAGCTCAAGATATGAGCGTTTCCGCTCCGAGGGCCCGGTTGGTTTCGTATCCGAACCAACCCGGCCGAACCCAAAGTGTTCCGAAACTTTGACTTCGATATACTTAAATGACCGTCTCGGTCCAAGGATCGCATCGCCGCTGACGGTGCGTCGATCGGAGGTCTACAGCTCAAGATATGGGCGAAAGACCGTGAGGGGCCCGAAAACGGGGGGTATGGGCCCGTACCGACCCGGCCCGACCCCCCCTGGGCCGGCCCGGCCAGCGCTGCCGAGCGGAAGCCGCGGGCGGGGTGCGCGGCTCCCCCACCCTCGCCGCTAATTGAGGCCGGCGGCAACCGCCGCCGCCAGCCCTCCGGTGGCGCGCCGCCCCCGCCTTCCGCGGACCATCGGACACACTCCGGTAGTCCGTTTCTCCTGTCGTCTTCGCCAAAGGTCCTCCCGGGACCCGACCTTCACTACGAAGGGATTCAAACTCCATAGCGGCCTGCTTCGTCATCATCCGTTTATCCGCACATCAATTAACAAAACGTACCGTCTTTGTGGTTTTCCGGTGCGACGCGATGGCGCCGCGGCCCGACTCCGGTCGCGGTTCCTTTGCGGTTCTTCGGCACGGCGCGACGGCTCCGCGGAATTGGTTCAATAAAAATTGAAAGTGCGGCATGACGACGTCGCACATTTCTTGCCACTCAATCCCACGCGGTGCGACAACACCATGTCACTTTCATTCGATCCGCAATAACAAGAAAAACAATAGGGAGGGGGGCGGCCATGTTTGTGCTGTCCGGCCTCCTCCCTTTAACTGATATCATGCGGTCCAAATAAACGCGGATAAAAGATGGAAGAGAATCACATAAGGAAAAATCACGTAAACCCCCTACCTCGTCGTAGTCGTCGGATGAGTTCTTCGCGGAATTGACCGTCGCGGAAGAAGATGATCGTCGCGTCGCGGAAGGGTGTCGCGTCGTCGCGGTATACGATGTCGCATCGACGATCTCAAGCGGTTTATCGAAGATTTGTCGCGGGAGGAGAAACGTCGCATAAGAACGTCGCGGGAGAAGAATCGTCGGCGTCGCGGAGCACGACGTCGCGTCGTCGATCTCCTAGGGTTTGGCGTTCTTCGCGTTCTTCGCGTTCTTCGCATTCTTCGCGTTCTTCGCATTCTTCGCGAAGGAGGATGAAGATCTCAAGCCTCTCCCGACTATCTCAACAAGCAACCCTTATGAGAAAACAAGCATTGGAATTATTTTATTAACATTCCAGCAAATTGAAAAACAAACTAAGTAACGACCCATTAATTCATAGAATTAATTTCAATGAATAACCCGCCCAATTAATAGGAGCGTTTAAGAGTTTATGAAAACACACCAGTTGACTTTCATTAAAGAGGAGTTTTCGCGGGTGCCTTACTTAGATGAAAATAAACGGTGGGGCTCTTGCGGGCCCCACCTCACAAATATCCTACCAAGAGGGTAGGATATTTTGGATTGCACCCTATCCGCTTTAACTTAGCTAAAGTGGATTTAAGTGGCTTTTAAGTGGATTTAAGTGAAATAAAAATAAAGTTGTCGCACTACTTTATTTTATTTCTTAACTTAACCCCAAAAATTTAAAAACCACACCTGAGCAAACGCAACTCCGGAAAAGGTGTTTCTAAGCAAATACCAGTGCTGTGATTCCATCGGTGCCCTTGGAATTTGATTCCGAGCACCGGTTCAAAAGTTATAAAAACCCGCTCATTCGTTCACTAAACGTACCCAAGCCAAACTTCAGAAAATGATTCCGGGCACACCGGGCCTCGGAATCAGGTGCCGTCAGAAACTGTGTTCTTGTAAAATTCCAAAGAAATTAAGAAAAAAAATTTCTTGAAATTTACGGGTCTTTACATGTAATGTCCATGTACGTCAAGATTCGGGTCTCTACAGTTGGTATCAGAGGAAAGGTTTAGTCAGCCTTTGGAAACTAGGATGTGAAAACGTTAGTGAGATCCCTAGAGATATTTCTAAGGTATGTCTAGGGATGTACCTAAGGATAAGTATACGTATAGGATATAGTCCTAGAACTACGGTAACGATCTTATAATTAAACCTAAGATGTTAGATATTGAGGGTGCTCCCCCATTACTATGTTTTTTTCCCTAGAAAGATTTTTTCCTATCACACTATTCTTTTTGGGTTTTAGAAAATGGCTGGAAACAGGAAGATTCATGATAATGGAGGATATGACAGACAATGGAATGATATTATTCATGAGAAACCAAATGAAACGGGATTTGGAAGTCCAAACATCATTATTATGCCTAATCAGCAATCTCATAGTATGATCAATAATCTCAACTCTGGTAAGTTTCCCGACTCAGATAATAAGAGAAAGATGGAGTTTCATGATGATCATAGAGGAAAGAAAGTTCAATTTACCTCATGTAAATCATGTGGGAAGAGGCATCGGGGAGATTGTTTCAAAGGAACTGGAAGATGCTTTGGGTGTGGAAAAAAGGACCCAAAGCCAGTAAGTGCAAAGGAAAAGGTTTAGTTAACACCATAGATGAGGATAATGGTATTGCTACGACATCAACAATGGTTAAATGTTTTAAATGTGGAATGTACGGGCATTATGCAAACCAATGCCCTAAGGTAAAGTCTCATGAAGGGAATCAGTACGGTCGTATGGGTAGTATTTATGTTGATGATGATGAAGAGACTACAAATGATATTTGAGATGAAAGAATTGTTGAAGCTCGGTCAATGGTTTAAGAAGGTAGTGGAATGATTATATGTTTATCAAGTGTAATGTTTTATAAGTAATCTCATGTTACTATGGAATAAAGAGACATCTAAGTATTGTTACATTGTTGTCTTTCTTAAGTTTTGAAAGTGTATGATTAATGGTACCAGTAACCATGAAGGGTTATTCAGATATTTTGTAAAGTAGATGATATGCACATAATAAAGGGATAAGGAGAAAATTAAATGTTTGATATTATTCATGAGATCATGACTGATATAAGGAGAAGGTTATATCATGGTTTGAGTATATAGAATTTTTGGATTTTGGTATGTGGAAAGAGTTAACTTTTGACAGCATTCATGTTTTCACTAAGGTTTAATGGGTATTCATTTTTCAAGAGAATACATGTTTAAGGTATTCACATGATTGGAATGTGACCAACAAGATATATGGGGGATAAATGATGGTATTCACATGCTTGGTTGATGACATTTCAAGTAATCGTTTTCTTTATACTATGAGCTTGGACCAAAGTATTTTAGATAAGCCTAAATATTGGAATGGATTATGTTCGGCATAAGTTATTATTGTTTAAGGATAAAACTTTTTTCGATATTATTGATGGGATGTTATAGTAATGTGGTTTTAGAAAAAGGACAACCTGCAGGACGGGCGACAACCCATCGCGTCGGACAAGGCTGTGGGAATCGAACCCACAACCGAAGTGCGACTGGCTTTTATCGCCTACCACTGGCCTACAGGAAGTCCCTGTTTAGTAGAAACTAGTTTTATTATATTAAGAAGTATGATATATGAAGTATAAGTCCATTTTATGAACCATATATGATTAATCTCACTATAGATGGACTTATGTATTTTTGATAACTTTTATAACCTTTTGTTTGAGACAAATGGAATGACCCATCATTCTATCACATGATCTGCTAACACTTCACGAATGACGAATTCAACTTCATTTCTTTAAGATATGAAGTGGAAATTTTCCAAATAATGAACAAAGGTGAGACTGTACCAAAACCAAGAAAGTATTTCTTCTAATTCCAATTTCATCAACTTTAGGGACATGATCTTGAAAACCAAAAATGTTTTCCTAGTTCCCTTGTATCCGATGAATCAGATGGTACCTTAGATCATCAAAAATATATGGCTTTGTGATTGATGGCTTTTTCATAGCCATGTTCTCTACCACTCTCCATCAGAACATGATAGTCAGATTTCTCCTCCATATCCATATTTTCACCTATGTTCTCCTATGTGGAAACCAAGTGATGAGTTATTTGGGTATCCGTTATGTTTCTAACATTATTTTAAATGAATTTTTAGTATTCCTTTTTATGATGTGGGTTTCTAATAAAGAATGTTTCGAGTAGTAAACCATTTATAACCCCAACGAATTTCGAGGGTGAAATTAATTTTAAGGGGGGTAGAATGTAACTCCCCGAGATTTTATGAAAAATATTCTTTTTAATTTCATTAATGTATTGTGTTGTACGCTACACCAAAAGTAGCTTGCACGACATGCAACCCTGACTTGTCTTGCATTACACGCAATCACGACCTTCCTCGATAGCGTGTGTTGTACGCAATACCGGGTGTTACTAAACAACAATATATTATTATAATATTATTATGAACTAGACGTTATGAATAGTATTAACTAAATTTTTAATTTTATAACATTATTATTCATATTAAACATTTTCTAGAACATGATATAAGAACAATATAAATTTTTCGGGTAAAATAAGTATTTTTCAAAAAATGCAGTTTTACCACCTTTTGATGGCGCAACAACTTTAAATATAGTTTTTGACATGTTTATAAGTTAAATTTTACAAAATAAAATTATTGTTTGGAATCAGGATATAAAATTTTACCTTGGATAAATTTTTCATATTATTCTGATAACTTTCATATTTTAATGAATAGTAACAACACGCTATATTTTAATTAAAAACAACTTTTTTCATCGTAATAACTTATGTGGTTAAATTATAATATTGAATTTTTTTAAAGTATAAATAGAATATATTTTTACCATTTAATATAATTTATGTCATTATCATTGATTTTACCTTGAATTCGTAGGTTAAATCAATTCAATCTTTTACAATGTTTTAAACAAAAACCCATTTTCTTTCGACAATGAGATTAATTTTAATTTAATTTCTTCAGCTTTTGTATATTGAATTTCGAAAAATGGATTCCATATTTGGAATCAGTAGGTCCAAATTATGTTAACAAGCTACTTTTTATTTTTGGGCTTTATGAATAGTAACTACGGTAAATTTTATTTACCATAGTTAAAGGTAAATCGGGTAATTAAGGGTAAATATAAGATTATAAAATTAACCTAACACCTGAAAAAATACTATTGGATGACTAAAAGTCTACCCATATCACCTATGGGTCGGATTAGAATCATTTAATGGACTTTTGTCCATGAAAATAACTTAATTATTATTAAAACCAAAGAAAGTGACAACATGTCACTCTCTTAAATCTTATAAGTATATTAATTTTAATTTAGTGATAAAATTCATGAAACTTCTAACATGAATAGTCTCCAGAAATATAATGAAATTATCTACATCATATAAATTTATTTATAATTTTTAATTATTAAATAATTACCATTAATTTTGACACAATAGGGATGCAGAAATTATTTATTTAGTGAAAAATCAATAATATAGTTTTTATTTAAATATTAATACATATCAAAAGGCCCAAAAATCTAAAAATAACTTATTATTAGTGTATATATAAACCCTAATCATCCATTGTCCGAATTGTTGACCATTTGGATCCATATTAAGATGATTATGACACTTATATTATTTTATTTTAAATGATGCAAAGTTGTCACCTTCATAATTTAATAAATATAACTATTTAAATATTGTTATTTTAAGATGATAAATTATATTAAAAGTATTATTGTTAAAGGTAATAGATTTATCTTCATCATAGGATTTTATTTTTAATTTTTATACAAAAAATAAGTATATTAAATAATTATAAAAGAAATAATGTAGTAATTATTTTATTAAGACATAAACCAAATAAATGGTTTTAAAAATAATAAAATAAATATTATATGAACTATTTAATGTGCTCTACTAATTTTCTAGATACATATGACCTTTTATGAATCTATTAATGCTTTTAGTTAGAACATATCTTCTGTATATATTTTATTTAAATTCAAATAAATTAATAGGGTCAAAATTGACACTATTGTTATTTTATAAAACTAATATATTATAAAATTGTTTAAAAATCACAAAAAATATTTAAAAATTATAAATTTAAATTTATATGGTATAAAACGTTATAAATTATCCAATTATGGACATTTAAAAACAAATAAGTAATTATTTTTTATAATTTAAAATTTAGAATTTTATTACCACAAATAACATTAAATTGATTAAATAAGAATAAGTCAAGTTGATAATGTTTAACATAAATTCCTAACATGTATAAATTTGATTGGTTGATGCGATTACAATCCTATCTCATCTAATATTCAGATATGAGTCATTTTTGGAGGGTTTTATGTGGGGTTAGATTTATTATAAATTAATATATTTAAGAATTCCAAAGGTGCCCCTCTCCTCCCTTATAAAAGGGAACCTCCTCCCTCTCTTCCTCACACAACTTTGAGCCTTCAAGCTCAGCCAAACCCTGCCAAATTCTCTTCTCCACTTCCCTAGAAACATTCTAGAGGTCCTGGTCTTCTTCAAAGACCAATTTTAGTGCCCTAAGAGGAGGTCTCAAAGAGGCGTTTCAAAGAAGAGGTAATGTCCATTACCGATTCTTTCAACATTATTTCTTCTTCCAATTCTTCTTTTTTAGTTGTTTCATTATGAGGTAATAACATCAGTATCAATCATATACTGATATATTATTATAAGTATGAAACAACTATATTTCATCATCTATCCATCCAACGGAAAACGAAATCACTGCGCGTGCGTACGTACGGAATACCGTCTCCACGCCGTGGTGTAATCTATTTTCCACCACCACCTTACTTGGATGGGTATAAGGGTGAAAGTAATGAATATATATAGTTATTGTAAAGTGATATTGATTCTGTAATATTATACATACACTTTAATACAATTTCACGATCTTGGGAATGATATCATCGCTCGTGCGTACGTACGGACTACCGTCTCCACGATGCGATGAGATTCACTCTCCATGTTAACAATTCATGAATGATTATAAAGTATATATAATGAATAATAATGAAATATATTACATAATAATGATATTGGATTTATGTTTATATATATATTTATGTCATTTACTTAATTCCATTCAATTCAAAAGGGATACGAAAATAGCATTCATGCGTACGTACGGCTTACCGTCTCCATGAACGGTGTATTTCATTCCTTTTATTCATCTATAATATATATGTATATGATGGATATATATTATATATAAATCATGTTTTACATTCTGTAATTATTTAAATCATGATATTAATAATAATATCAATAACGACAAGTCGAAACACATACGATAAATGAAATGATTTTACCCAAAATGCTGCTTTAATATGGAATTTACAAAAGAACGGGTAATATAAAGTCTTAAGTGAAACATATATGATATCATAACAATGAATATGATTCTTTAATAATTCAATGACATTATTTAAATCATTATATAGGATGTTCGGATACGTACGAAGCATATGGGACCTAAGGTAAGGGATAATTTTGCAAATCTCATTTTTTTTATCTGAGATTGCTTATACGTAAGTATTTACTGGGGTTATTGTTATCATCCATGTCCATGTTTTATAAAAGTGTCCTTATGTATGTTTAATTTCATTTTTACCCATTTTTGTCTTTTACTACATGGTATGAAAGGAATCTTTCTTTCCTTTACGTTACGAGGTACTTTTTCATTTTTCCGACAAAAGTACGAGAAAAATGTCATTTTTAACTTATACGGCATGAACCGATTTTTACGGTTTTATAAAGCCTTATTTTCATGAAGCTTCCTCCAAAATATTTCATGACCATTTTCAATAAAATACCTTTCATTTAAAATTGCATGAAATTTTGTGAAACAAAAATGATTTTGATGAATAAAGGCTATTTTACTCAAGAATTCATTTCAACTGTTTTATCAAAAACCATTTTCCCATATAAGATGACATTATTTCATATGTGTATGTTTTATGTATAAATTTTCTATGATTTACATGGTTTCACTTTTCTTATGATGAAATATCCATTTGTTTTATATAGATTATGTGATGATGGGATGATGTTTATGAAACCCATTTTATTCTTTGGGTTATGATGAATGTTTTAAGTTTATTATGTGGCACAAGTAAGAATGATTTCATTATGAGATGGGTGGGACCTATATCTCCCTCCAATGAATTGGGTAAAGATTTATATCTCATGAGATAGACATGGATGGAATGTTAAGTTAATCTGGTTCAGTGTTACAGGACTGAAATGAGGAGTAAACTCGATTCAGAAAGGGACTTTGTCCACTAAGATGGTCTTGGTAGAAATGCCTTGGATACAATGGAAATCATAACAAGTGATGAATAGTTTCCACAATTACATGTTTTATTCCCATGCTACTTTATCATGATTGACGTTCCTTTATGATATATGCCTTACGTACTTCCAAGATTTATGTCTTTGCTCAAGGTTTTAATGTTTAGATATCATGTTCAAGTTTTTGATTTCAAATGTTTATGGATTGTTTTATGTTCTTTATGTTTGCCCTTAATGAGCATTTGATCTCACCCTTTTTGTGTTTTATTTTCCCCAGGAAATAAATAATTTTTTTAGGTAAAGAAAAAAAGTGGAAGATCTTTACGGGAGATATTGAAGAACTTTCACCGCAATTAGAAGATTACGTTCCAAGTTTCCAAAGACACTAAACTATTATGGTCCTTGTGTGTCTGTTTTTGTTATGTATTAAGTATTCTGCAAAAGTAATGTAATTTCCATGTACGTCAAGATTTGGGTTTCTACAATAGAGGTGGTACAATCTCATGGATATAGAGCCTCTAGTGATCAACCTCTAAAAGAGACTCTCGAATAGATAGAAAATGGGAAACCATTTTCAACCTATATATGATCACCCATATAACATCACTTCCATGATGTGATATACGCATCCATATCACAAAATACACGGTGATGTCATCTAATTTCCACTCAAAAATAGGTAACATCTATAAAATCCTCATTGGTCACTGATTCTCTTCCTTTAACTACTGATAGATGGAACACCTATTAAAAAACTTAGTTATCTCACTTCTCATCCTTGACCACCTGTATTTTTGGATTAAGTCACAATATTTCTTAGTAATACCTAGATGAAAAACCGATATAAAAACATGGGTATATCGTATAAGCTCCTCAGAAATGTCTTTGGTAACCCAAACACATCCATGGATTCACAAGATCTTATCCTCATCAATGATCTAACCATAAGGTGGTTCATCACCCGCAACACTATCTCATAGGACCTAGCCCTTATAATATGAAATCTCCCCCATATTCACTCTCTAAAAATTTGAAGAGATCAATGATAATGATGAAAGGATAGAATATCCATTATTTTCATGAACCTCCAAATTCATCTCATAGAATAGGGTCATAATCTTCCACTCACTACTGGACTCCTGAACCTCCTGTGTTTGAGTCCTCCTTCTCATTGAATTATTAAATGAATTCCATATTACAGATGTAAATTCATGCTTAATGTCATAGTAAAGATGGTATTAAACCAACATTAATTTCCTATGATTCATGTCCCAGTGGTTAATTATGTAATTGAATCTTTTTGGGTTTATGTATATGAAAAAATTCTCTACCACTAAATAATTCCTCCAACAACACAAGGTGTAAACCACAATGACAAACTCAAGATCATGTGTGAGGTAGTTCCTATCATGTAGCTTCAATTGAAGAAACTCATACACTATGAATTGATCCCACTATATCATAATTTCTCTTAACATGACACCTGATGCATCAAAATATATAGTATATATTTTTCATAGATCTAGAAGAATCATGATCAGAACTGAATTCAATCTCCCTTTCAGCCCATGAAAGGTTGTCTCATTGGCATCATACCATAATAACTTCTCACCCTTCTTATTAAAGCTTGTAAGAGGAGCTACTAGGTGTTATAAGTATTTTATAAAACACCTTTCATTACTATATATCCACTGAGAAACTCTACGTATCAAATATATTATTGGGATTCTACTAGGGAACTACAACTCTTACCTTCTCTGGGTCAAATGATACTCCTATATCTGAAATAATATGACATTGGAAGTGATTTTTATCTATATATAAGTGGAAATGTTGTGATCTTAATAGATTATTGAATATCTATAATTGTATACAATATGATCTCAATATGTTTGGCATGGTCATATCAAGTGTGGTAATACACCAAGATATCATCCATGAATATAACCTCAAATGAATCCAGGTATGGATAGAAAACTCAGTTCATCAGTGTCGTGAATACTACTGGCTTGTTCATGAGATTAAACTGCCTAACCACATACTCATATAGAAGATAACTACTATAAAGATATTTATGAGTTCTGTATAATGTTGGAACATGAACCTGATGATGCCCTCATCTCATATCAGCCATTGAAAACACCTGATATCCTCGGAGAAAGTCATGGAGATCATCTATATGAGGCAAGGGATACTAGTTATTAACCATAAAATGGTTCTATTTATAGTAATCCACACATAAATGAATGATTTCATCCACCTTCTTATAGAAAATAAAAAGAGAACCCTATGGATAGGTATTCAATCATATAAACCCATTTTTTCCAAGTCCTCTAGCAACCTCTTAATCACATAAAACACAGTAATGGCCTAGGTATTTTGTTATAGCTCAAATATCTATATTGATGGAAATATATATATATATCTTGGGAGATAGTCCTTAAAAGTCATTTGGGAAAACATCCATGAAATGATCAACCACTAGAGGGAATCCATCATGCTGCATTCCCTAATCATGAATGTTTAAGTAATCAATATGGACTATCATTTCACCCATCCGATGATTATCAAGTACAAATCAGGTCACCTAGACATGTAATTATCCATTAGGAATAAAAAAATCTCTCTAGTCATGTGAAAGTCACCCTATCATGATAGAAATCAATGTAAACTTGATTGGGAACCAAACAGTCTGTATTAATAATGACGTCAAACTCTATCATATAGAGGAAAAAGAGGTATCATAATAAGATATATCCACCTACCTCAAAGGGTAACTCCCTTCACTAGTGTACACCCTCTGATTGAATCCCTAACAGAATATGGAGTATCATCACACCATAGGAGAACTGAACATCTAGCCAAAGGACATCAAAAACAGGCACATATATGAAATAATGAGATGCACCTCTATCAAAAAGAGAATAATCTAACATTAAAGGCTACTAAAATAGTACCACTCACAATATATAGTCCATCGCACTACTCCTAAAGTATTGAATTTATGTGGCATGAACCATAGATCTATGATATATCCTAACTACCCTAGGAATTTTCACTCTGTTATCGCTGAAAATATGGTGTTTTTCTATATCATCCTTGAAAACCTCCTCAGTCTGACCAACCGGTCACACTCCATCTCCCAACCTGATGAGAATATGGTGACCCAACTCCTGAATGTGGATTCATTATAGACCCTACCACACTGACTTCTTGACAAAAAGTCCTACAAAACCATTTTAGTTGGTGTATCTTGTCCCAAGATCAGCACTCAATTGTGTCTCTATTACATAACTTCTCATGTGTCCCTATATTCCACACTGATGACAGAGAATATAACTACCATCAATCGCACTTTTCCTGGTTTTCCCCTCATGATAGAACTCAAAGAATCTATTTCTTCCACCTAACATAGAACCACTAGTTCGAAAAGCTAATCTACCTAGATCGGTGCCTCCAGCTTCCCTCAGGTTACATTTTGTAATTATGGACTGATTTAATATTTCTGAGATAGTTTTTTTCCAAAATCATTCACCTATAATCGAATATAATACCTAAGACCATCCTCGAATCTCCAAGAATTCGACAACTTGTCACCTAATATAATAGGTGAGAAGTACTGGAGCTTTGTCAAATTGGTAGAATATTCCATAACTGATAATGTGCCCTTATCTAAATGTATGACTCTATATCTCTATTGGCCCTCAACATCCTGGGATAAAGGTAATTTTATAATACCATCTTCAAATCCACATATTCCATATCCAAATTATAATCTTCTTGGGTAATAATGTCCCACAATCTATTGGAAGAATCCAAAAGAGTGCACATACTGAGAATCACTCTCTACTTATTTTGTGTCTTAAGATGCTAAAATACCTATAACAAGGCCTCCATCCATGACTCAATATCTAGTGGTCCACTATCCCCCAAAGACAAGGCAGATGCTACTACTGGAAATCACATATCAAACCTTCCATAGTCGGGGTAAGTCATGGTGCTCCCTCAATGGTATTCAAGAAACTTAAGAATCCATATTCAGATTGATCCTCAACACCAATATAATTTATAATTGGAGGTGATGCAAGAGGCACTTCTGGTGGTTTTACTTGTGGCCCATGTCCCACCACCTCTGGAGTGTGGTCATCACCACCCTCCCGGAACACAACTAGAGGCCATCATGGTGGTATATATCTACAAATTAAAATCCCATAACATATTCACGTAAATAACAGCAATATCACACGCATATCTACAAATAAGATAGGCATAAGCCTTCATAACGACATGTCACACCCCTTTGCCTACACCTAAAGTCAGTTCTAGGTGACATAATTGTCATAAAATCACATCAGATACTTCTCACTTCCCAATACTATTGTTAGGCCAGGTCCAAGTTCTCTTCTATAAATTATGGTTTCTGGTATATAGATTATCATTTGTAATTTATATATGAAAACACCTTTTAAATAGTAACTAGAAACCCCATTTAATGGAATCCATTCATTTCCATCTTAAATTTCATTTAATTTCATTCTCATTTATATGAAAATTCTCATTAAAAAGGTCAAATCACATAGATCACCACATCCAATTTATAAGGGCCCATAAACCTTATAAGTTGGAGGGTGGAAACCATTTAATCCCAAACATTTATTTATCATGTCCCATTATAACATCCCAGGTAAATATAGAATATGAAATTTCATATTTACTAATATTTTTGAATTAAATATTAGTTTTACTTTAAAGGGGATGCTATTTCTGATGGCGTACCTGACATGAAACAACGGGTTTCTTTGAAATCTTATGTTTCACACAAAGTTGAGTTATACCAAAAAATAATATATTATTATTATTATTTTAAATGGTAGTTAACTCATAGACGTTGTTTTGGCAAGGATGAACATAACTAAATAAAATATGATTATGCTTTTTTGTTAAATGTTTTTACATTTATCCAATAAAATTTAGAAGATTAAAATGTGAATGAATCCAATTTTAAGCATAAACACTCTAATATTCTTTAAAAGTTCGATTTACCGCCTTTTGATGGAGAACCTTTTTTAAATCTATTTTTTCACATTTATATGTTATATTTGAAAAAATATTTTTTTTATTTATAATCAGGGAATAAAAATTTACTTTGGATGAAATTTTATTATTTTCCTCATAATGTTAATTTTTAATGAATACTGAAAAATAATGCATTTTAATTCAAAACTACCTTTTAATGTAATTTATTTATATAGTTAGATTATTCTTTTAATTTGTTTTAAATTTTATTGGGATTTTATTTTTACCATTTAATCCAATGTTGGTCATTGGAAGTAATTTCACTCTTAATTTGGACATAAACAAAGGTAAATATTTCGATAGTTATTATTTATTAAAAACACCCTTTTTGTTTTGACAATGGGAATTAATTTTAAATTAATTAATCCACTTATGTGTTTTGAATTTGTAAAAATGGATTCCATATTTGGACTAAGGATTTACAAACTATGTAAATAGGTGACTTTTATTTTATAACGTTATGAATATTTACTTCAGTAAATATTTTATTTACCATAGTTAAAGGGTAAATCTAGTAAATAAGGGTGAAAATAATATTATAATAATAATAAATTACTCTTAAACTTGTTCAAAACCTATTTTATGATACATTTATGACCATGGGAATAATTGGATCGATTTGGGGATCCCATGGATCCACTTGGGAGTGATAATGGCACTTTTTATTAATTAATTTAAAGTAAGGACAAAATAACATAAACATGAATCCTTTTACTAAAATTTTTTTGATATGGGGTTATATAAGTTATATATTAAACTATAAATATTATTTGGAAATCGATAGAAATTTCCTACATCATGGTATTTTATTTATAATTTTTAGACACTAAATAAATAAATTTATTTATGACACAATGGTGATTCATTAATTGCTTCATTAATAAAGGATTCAAATAAATGATATCATAATATTTTTAAAAAAAATTATTTTGAAACTTTTCATGCCATACACTAATTTTATATACTAATATGACTTTTTATCTTTGAATTAATAAAGTTTTTTCGAAAAAACATGTTGTTTTGTATTTTTTAAAAAGTCATGATATGAATAGTATTAAAATTGACGTAAAAGAGTTTTTAAATTAATCAATATTTTATTAAATGATAATATAGTCCTAAAAATGTAATATTAATCCAAATGAAATATATTATGTTATCAAATTTCATTAATGATACATTTTGTGTCTCCTAGAATTTTATAGTAGATATATTTACCATATAGTATGAATATATAAGAGGACACGGTAAAAGTTAAATAAGATAACCAAGGGTTAAATAAAACATATATAAATTAAAAAGTATCCCCAACATGTAAAGTTATTATTGTAAGATTTTATTTCTACTTATATACACCTTATATTTGAATAAAATTTGATTTGGACCTTTAGAAACTGAAAATCATTATATAATAAAATAATATTTTAAAAATTTCCTAAAGGGCCCCTTATCCCCCTTATAAAAAGCCATTACCTCTAACCCTTACTCACACCTCTAAAACCCCCTTGGATAGTTAAAAATCTTCCCAAATAATCTCTCAAAAACCCTATATTTGTCCTATAATCCTTACCTTATTCATAAAGCACTTCAATAAATCCTTTTGGATCAAACGAAAGGGAGTTACCCGATTTAAAGGTAACATCTTCCCTCAAGTCCTCTTATTTTATTTTACCTCTTCACTCCATATTCTCTTATTATCCTTTGTATACATAATAACACCAGTATAATCAATATAATAGGTTTTTTTAATTATATGTATTCAAAATAAAATAATACACACCTCCATCTAATGGATACGAACATACTGTTTATGTGTACGGCGAATTGATGCCTCAGGAAACGATGATTGTTTGATTATCTTCTACCGCCTCTCATGGTGGCCATTATGACGTGACTCTATTTAAAAGTGATATATATTATATTTATATTTTCTCTAGGATTATTTATTTTTCATTTATATCATACCTTTATGGTTTCTATAATGGTTAAATACGATAATTTCAATTGAGGAAGTGTGTACTATCGCCCCCTCAAAGTGATATGACTCGTTCATACCATACATGGAACATATAAATGATGGTGTTAATTAAGTTATGTAACGTTTATAAAATATTATATTATACTGTAATTATAATATACCTATATATCATTAGGATTTCATTTCTTTAAAAATGAAAAAAGAAATGAAAGCAGCGTTCATGCGTACGTACGACTTACCGTCTCCATGAATAGTGCATTTCATTTCTTATGTCAAAATGTTATGTACTTTTACAAATACATATATACTGTATATATATGATATATATGATATATAAATCATTAATATCAATCTGTAGATAATGTATGTTTGACCACATGGACAAATTGTAATTATAACAAGTTCATTTTTAACTCAAATTCCCCACATCGACAAAATGTCTGATATAAACTCAAATAATTAGATAATTATTATTTCAATTTAATAAGTGATATAAACTGAATAATAAACCTGAAAAACGTTTTAGTCAAGTATAAATTAACTTAAGTTTATTATTGATGGTGAACAAGGAACAAACGAGCGAAGTCTGACTTGAGGTAAGGGGACTTCTTAACCCAATTTCCATTCTTTGGGTTAAACTTCTACTTCTTAATTATGTCGTGCTATGAATGTGTGTGAATGAACTATGATTGTTTTACAATTAATATACACTTTTATTGGGTGTATTTATATTTTTCACACATAATTATGTCATTGATTTATCCTTAATCTAATGGTATAATCTTTGTAAGGGACTACGTCTCAATATCCTTTCATTAAGGCATATCTTGATATTATGAACCTTTATTATCATATAAGGTGTATATACACCCATTTGGACATTTTATATCTTGAATTTAGATAATCATATTATATTTATAGTATTATTTGATGTTCTTATTTAATGATTTTTATTCAATAGTTTCTCAAGGGGTAAAGTATTGTTTAACTAAAACATCATTTTAAATGTTTTAATGATTTACTCTTCTAAATACATATATTTCATATCCATATTTTAGAATTTATTTTAAGGATTTATATATATGGTCATGCAGTTTTTTAGGTCTAAAATCATTTAAAAAGTATCAAAGTGGTATGAGACACTTTGATTCATAACTCTTCTTTTTGAATGTTTTAAATAAATTGATTATGTCAATATATTGAACTGATATCTTATGAATGTATTATGGAAATGATATCTTTAATTTATTTTTGTTTTATGTGTTATGAATATGCTACGGTTCTTGGTAATTGTTTAATAATATGGGCGGTTTCGTGATAATCCTAGGGCGGGTGAGCCCGAGAGAGCTCGCCAATGCATTGGGTAAC
Organism: Viscum album; assembly: GCA_963277665.1. Taxonomy (NCBI): domain Eukaryota; kingdom Viridiplantae; phylum Streptophyta; class Magnoliopsida; order Santalales; family Viscaceae; genus Viscum; species Viscum album. The sequence goes on along the minus strand of OY728130.1, from coordinate 475,990,675 downwards.
GTGATGGAGGTAAACATAAATGTTTCTCCTAAGATATTTAGTAAATAAACTATGATGGGTATTCCAAATGTATCACCCTATGTAGATATGAAAACTACAACTTAAGTATGTTATAGATTCTACAAGTTACCTTTATGATTTATGATTTCTATTTTTTGTTCATAAATATTATGATCTAGTGTGTTATGTTAAATATTTAAAAGTATAATTTTATTGTCTTGTATGTATTGATGGACTAATGTTTTCTTTCTTTATTTTATAATCCTTACCAAGCTTTTTATGATTATCCCATGTTTTTTTTGAATTTTTTTTCACAAGAATTAAATACGAATAGTGTCAAGGATGGGATTCTAGAAAATTCATGCTGTCTAAAATATGCAACTAGACATGACTCTTTTTTTCAAGAGTATTTATTTTTATGAAAAAATGGATACTGAGTATAAGTTTCTACTTTGTAATATTTGATATGTAATTCAATAGTTATGGCCTAATTATCTATAAATATAAACCTAAAAAGATCCTCAATGTGAATTATTAACTTATTCAAGATTATCAATTGTTTAAGGTTGGGGCCTTATAGTTGGTATCAGAGGTCGGTTTAGAAAAATTTAAGGATTATGATTTTTGGTTCAACACATTTTTAGTACCTATGTCTATTATTTTAGTTAAATCCTTGTTTTACCAATTTTTTAGATCAAATAAAGTCAGTTTCAGATGGAAGGAGGAGGTTCTCAAATAACATTTATCTCTCTTACTAATGAAATGATTTCAATAATTATTACAAAGTCATGTTCAGATGATTGTGAAACTTTTTCTAACATATGAATCACTTGATAGCAATTTTTTGAGATATCAAACACTTACACTATACATAAATATCATCGTGGATCATGGGTTTTATTTAATAAATACATATTTTCACAATATTCTCATATTTTCAAGAAGGGTAAATATTATCAAGGAATTTTCAATGATTTTACCTTATTATAAGATTTTGAATCATATTATCGTTTTGAAAAAGGTGATGAGGAAGGAGACCCATGTGCAACCTATTTATATCTGATTTTAAATATAGTCTCTCATCACATAATAGTGGTATTTTAAAAGGACCATTGATTAAAAATTTTAACTCAAAATCGGTCTGATTGTTTTATAAAAATTATGTTTTATGAGATGTTTTGAAATTATATGTCATACATGATTATTTTCTGAAACTATTTATCTACAAACACCCATGTAACCCAGGTTGTACTAGCTATATTTGGATAAAGGTAGAAAATTATTTTGAAGGATATCAAAATCATTGTTGCAATGCAAGGACCTTCTACCTACGTGAACAAGATGATGATGAAACCATATAGACACCATGATCAAAGTATGATGTTATTTTTATTGGGAATAGTTATATTTTATTATATGGAGGTGAAAAAAAGAAAATATATAATATGTTGAGGTCTTAATGTATTAGGATGAAAATGAAAGGTATAAGAAAACCTTTGAGATTAAAACATGTTAGGGTTATTTTTTGAGTTTTATCAAAATGACAACACACAGACCATTTGACAACCCATCGCGTCAGACAAAGTTGAGGGAATAAAACCCACAACCAAAGTGAGATTGGGATTTATCACCTACCATTGGACAATGTGAAGTATCTTGTTAGTATGACATATTCTTTTTAGTTAAATCATTTTATTGATATAGAATAATTTTATTTGAGATCTTATTTTTTATCAAATAAATATTCTTAGTATAGGAAAATGATTTGGGGATTAAGTGATAAAGGTTATTTTGGAAGATGTTTTCTTTTTTTGGAAAGTATATACCTAAGGAAAATAGAATACATTGGGATTTCAATTGAGGAGCAGTGGTGGAATTTTATTTTGGAAGAATATATGTTTTTATTATGGAAAAATGGTGATTTGTATTATTTATGGAAATGATTAACCTATCATAGAGAATATGTGACTTGGTTACTTTCACTTCAGTATGAGGCTTTAATATTATTCGATGTTATTTAGAGATAAATGATAAGATTTACTATGTAATACTATGTGATCAAATCCTTCTAAATTTTGGGTTTCAAAATTAGTTTGGATTATATTAATAAAGTTTAAGGACCCTTGTGCATTGAATGGTCTTTTTTGAGATTTGGGTATTGTTCATTCAATTTTAGAGATTAAGAGTAGTATTTATGTTTTATAAAATATTATCCTTTTGGGGATTATCTGATATTGTAGTAACCATTTTGGTTTTTATTAATGTCTAAATATAGGGGAAATATATTGTTCATATTTTTTGGATTATGTGATCTTCTAGAAGTTCATTCTAGCACTTCAGGTGTGACCAAGTCATCTTGAATACTCATGGTTTGGAGAAAAGATGAGTTTTTGGTAGAAATTTATTAAAGGATGAAACTCTACATGAAAAGTAAGTATATTTCCTTATGTATTTATTCAATATCATAAATTAATTCTCCAACTTTATGAAATGAAACCTAAAATGGTGTTTTATATTTACTTTCCCTACTGGGGAATCAAAGAACATTTAAATCATCACAAGTTTATGGTTTTCTTATTGTTAACATTCTCCTTATCATGTTTTCTATCACTCTTTATCAGAACATGATGGTTAGTTTTCTCTTTCATATCCATGTTTTCATGGAATCCTGGAATTGGTTATCTAGAGTGACCTTTTTACTTTTCATTATTTCTTTTCAAGTGATAATTTTATTGACTCTTTTTCTGATTTGATACTTTTAATGAATTTTTCAAGCCCAATTTTAAAATTTCAAGGATGCAATTTCCAAAAGGAGGGAAGGATGTTACATCCCAGGTAAATAAATAATATGACATTTTCATATTTAATAATATTTTTTATTTAAATACTAATTTAACTTTAAAGGGGATGATATGTTTGATGTCGTACCCGACACGCAACAATGGGTTTCATTGAAATCTTATGTTGCACACAACAATGAGTTATACCAAAAAATAATATAATATTATTATTATTTTAAAGGGGTGTTAACTCATAGACATTGTATTGGAAGGTTGAACAGAATTAACTAAAATATTATTATACATGTTTGTTAAATGTTTCTATATTTAATCAATAATTTTTACAAGATTAAAATGTGAATAAATCCAATTTTAAGTATAAACACTCTAATATTCTTTAAAAGGTCAATTTACTACCATTTGATGGAGAACCCTTTTTAAGTCTAATTTTTTGTCACATTTATATGTTCTATTTGACATAATAATATTCTTCGTCAGAATCGAGACATAAAAATTTACTTTGGATGTTATTTTGTTATTTTCCTGATAATGTTCATTTTTTTAGTGAATAGTAAAAAATACTGCATTTTAATTCAAAACATCCATTTAAGATAATTTATTTATATAGTTAGATTTTTATTTTAATTAGTTTTGAAGTTTATATAGATTATATTTTTACCATTTAATCCATTTTTTAACATTGGAAGTAATTTTACTCTTAATTTGGACATAAATAAAGGTAAATCTTTTGATAGTTATTATTTCTTAAAAACATGCTTTTTGTTTTGACAACATGAATTGATTTTAAATGAATTTTTGCCACTTCTGTGTTTTAAATTTGAAAAAATGGATTCCATATTTTGAGTCAGGAGTTCATAACTGTGTAAATAGGTAACTTATATTTTTAGGCATTATGAACATTTACTTCAGTAAATATATTATTTACCATGGTTAAAGGGTAAATCTGGTAAATAAGGGTAAAAATGATATAATAATATTAAATTACCCATAAACTTGTGATAACCCTATTCAATAATACATTTCCGACCATGGGCATCCTTGGGTCTATTTTGGGACCCCTTGGAGCCACTTAAGAGTGATAATGACACTTTATATTAATTAGTTTAAAGTATGGACAAAAACAACATAAACATGAATCATTTTACTAAAACATTTTTTATATGGGTTTATAAAAGTTATCTATTAGACTATAAATATTATTTGTAAAGATAAAACTATTTCCTAAATCATGGTATTTTATTTATAATTATTATAGGTTAAATAAATAAATTTATTTATGATACAATCGTGATGTTGTAATTGCTCCATTAATAAAGGATTCAAATAATTGATATAATAATTATTAAAATAAATTTATTTTTAAACTTTTTATATAATCCACTAATTTTATAGATTATGATGACTTTTTATCTTTGAATTAATAATTTTTTATCAGAATAATCAAGTTTATTTGGAGTTTTTTAAAAAGTCATGATATGAATAGTATTAAAATTGACATAAAAGACTTTTTAAAATAATCAATATTTTATTAAATGATAAAATAGTCTTAAAAATATAATATTTGACCAAATGACATATATGATATTAAAAATTTCTTTAATGGTCCATTTTGGGTCGCTTGAAATTTTATAGTAAATATGTTAACCATATAGTATGAATATATAATAGGACATGGTAAAAGTTAAAAATTTAACAAAGGGTTAAATAAAAAATATAAGGATTAAAAAATATCCAAAACCTGTCCAATTCTTATTGGATGATTTTATTTTTACTTATATACACCTAATAGTATAATGAAACAAGATTTGGACCTTTAGAAACTGAAAATCATTATATAATAAAATAATATTTAAATATTTTCCTAAAGATCCCCTCCTCCCCCTTATAAAAATCCATCACCTCTAACCCTTACTCACACCTATCATGCCCCTTGGATCATTCAAACTCTATAAAATTAAGCTCTCAAGATCCCTCACTTCCTCTTATAAGCCTTAACTTAGGAAGAAAACACTTCAAGAAAGCCTTTTGGTTCAAACCAAAGGGAGTCACCCTATTTTAAGGTAATGTCTTCCCCCAAGTTCTCTTCATTGATTTTACTTCTTCAATACCAATGATATTTTTATTCATTGTTTACATAAAAACACCAGTATTCTCAATTTACTAGGTTTTTGTTATGAGAATTATTAAAATGACACTTACACCCACCTCCATCTAATGGATACGAACATATTGTTTCTATGTACGGTGAACTGCTGCCTCACTAAACAATGATTGTTCAATTATCTCTTACTGCCACTCATGGTGGCCATTATGATGGAACAGTATTTAAATGCAATGCCCCGACCCCAGCTACCCAGAGTCGGTGCATTACTTCGTAACATTGTCATGATCACAAAATATCAAGTCTCGAAAGACCGATTAGTTTAGTAGCCTTGGAAACACTAGATACATTCATAAATGTTACATTACAACATAAGGTGAAAAACTACAATAACAAAGTCTCCATAGTCCACACTCATATCCTCTTCTGACTATCCCTACAGGTCATTCATAAAATACTTCTTCACATCCTGGAAAATATTAAAACATTGAAAGGGGTGAGCTCAGATGCTCAGTAAGGATAAAAATATTGCGGAAGCTTTCATAAATAAACATAAACATTTAAGGCAATGTATAACTAAAACAAAATCCTTTTAAACTTGAACATCAACATAATATAGAAAAAGTAAAAGGAGATAATTCCATTTACTTCTTCACCTGGATATTCTACTGGTCGAATAATCACATGAAATATCATTAACCACTTTCATAATGAGGGAATGTATAATGCCAGACATTCTGAAACATTTTGTCAAGGCCTCGGCCAAGACGTCTAAAATGATTAAGGCCTCGGCCAAAACCATAAATCAAATTGGGAAATGGCCTCGGCCAATTCCACGTCTATTTGTCTCATGAGACCTACCGATGCATCGAGGAGCTATTGCGGGCTCCACCCGTCACTTATTAAGTCCAATACATTCCTCATATGAATAGGTTTAAACATAACATAAATATTCGTATTAAAACTAGCATACGAAACGTCAAAAATTTCTCCATAAACTATGGATGGTATAAAAATAACACATCCACAGTCAAATATTTCACAAAATTTTCAATGGGAGTTTTGTATCATAAATCAATTTCAATTAAACTTAAAACCCGTCAAAGGATGTTGACATGGATGAAATCAAAGCTATTTGAGAGAAATATATCTATTTTTTTTTAAATCATTTAAAAGTCCCATAATTATAAAATAATACATTTACTTTGAAAATATTCTTATAATATTGTAAGGGAAGCTTCGACGAAGTTATAATGGCGGAAAATATCCGCACCCGCCGTATAAGTTAAAAAAACATTCTTACCTTAAATTTGTCAAAAAGGTCAAAAAGTACATTGTTTGGAAAACGACGGTAAGATTCCTTTCAAAAACGTATAAGGGTATAAATGACTTTAACCCATTTTCCATTTAATAGTAAAAATGTTTTGAAAGACATTTTTAAGAAACATGGATGTGGATGATAACGAGGTCCCAGTAGATAATTATGTATAAACAACCTTGGATAATGAAGAGGTTGTGAAGTAAACCCTTACCTTGTACTTTTCCTTGGTTAGGGTAGGTTAACCTCCTGTATAATGGTGAATTAATTGTTATTAAATTATACAAGAATCATATACATTCATATGATATCATATATGATCTTTTAACATTGCTTTGTTAACAATATCTTAGATTTATCGTTGTTTCGGGTGTTAACTTACGCGTTTTCTTTTATATGTTTTGTTACGTAAGTCGTGTTTTTCATGGATAGGTTGTATCTTATTCATATCCATAATGATATCATGTCCTTAAACATTATTTTTAAATCATCAAATGATAATTATACTTGATTGGATACGACGGAGAATGAATCTCATCGCGTTCGTGGAGACGGTAGTCCGTACGTACGCACGAGCAACAATATCATTATTTTGATATTAAAATAATATATAATTGGATATTATATCATATATAAAGAATCATTATCATGTTATATTTATTATTTACATGAATTACATATCATTATTATACCCATCTAAATAATAATATATTGAATAACAATTACACCACGACGTGGAGACGGTAAGCCGTACGTACGCACGTATGGTGACATGTCATTCATATGATGGGTAGAATACTAAATATGGTTATTCCATATTTATAATAACATCACAGTATATAAAAGATACTGGATTTAAGATTTTATAATTGAAATAATAAACAAATAGGGAGTGGAAGAAGAAAGAAACTTGAAAGAGGGTGATGAAAATGTTACCTCTTCTTCGGGTTCTTCCTTTTTATTTGATCAAAAGGACTCCTTAGGATGGCTTTATGACTAAATTAAAGCTTCTAGGATGAAGGGAGAGAAGTTGGGAGGGTATTTGGGCAGAGGTTGGCCGAACCAAAAGGCTTGAAAGTGTGAATAAGGTGGTAGAGGTGGGGGCCTTTTATAAGAGGAGAGGAGGGTCTCTTTTGGAATGATTGAAATGTTACATTATTATACAATGATTTTCGGATTCTAAAGGTCCCAAACATATATAATTCGTGGATAAGGTGATAAGGGTTCGAAATCTACCCATCCAATAGTCTTTGGACAAGTGTAAGCCTTGGATTTTACATTATCTTTTCATTTTATTAAAATCGTTAAATAATGAGGTCATTGCTGCATCATAATGATGTCATAAATAATTTAATCTATTTAATGTGTAAAAATTATAAACAAAAATACTATGATGTAGGAAATCTTTGTATCTTTCTAATGAATACTTATAGTCAAAATTTGGACTTGTGTATCCCCACTTAAAAACTGTTTTAGTAAAACAACTCATGTTTGTGTCAATTTAATTTTAACATTAAATAAATATATATTAATGTCATTTTCCAACCAAAGTGGCTCCATGGGGTCCCCAAGTTGACCCATGGGTTTTCTTGGTCGGCCATGACTCATCCAATAGGAGTAGGACAAGTGTCATGCTCATCTCATATTATTAAAACATTATTTTTACCTTAAACTACACTAATTACCTCTAATCACGATTAAGAACTTAAAAGTTACTATTCACCAAAAAATTATTTTAATCTCATTGAACCACATTTTACTTATTAATGAAAACCATGTATGTTGTATTTTTGAAAATCAAATCACAGAAGTGGTAATATTTCATTTTAACGAAAAATCAGTTTTTAACAACCACTTAGTGGTTTCACTATTCATCAAAAATTGATGTTTTTCAGAATAAGGCCAAAATTTCACCCTAAGCTATAATTGATATTCCGAATTCAAAAATGATGTCTATTTTACAAAATTCCAAACATATAAGTTGCATTAATTAATTTTATAATTAATTCCCGCTGTTACAACAAATAGCGTGTTTTTAAGAAACAATTTATATCAAAAGATTGGCAATTGTTTATGTCCAATTTCAATGTTAAATTAATTTTAATGACCACCATTGGATAAAATGGTAAAAAAATATTCTAATTATACTTTAAAAGAACTAAATATTATAATTTATCACTATAAATTATTTTGATTAAAAAAGTTTTTTTTAAGTATTTTTCACTATTCATAAAAATTTAGAAGTTCTCAGAAAAATACCAAAAATTCAACGTAGGCTAATTTCGATATTCCAAATCCAAAAATGAATTCCATTTTGATAAATAAAATTTATAAAATTTCAAAAAGTAGGTATTACTATTCACAACGGCTAGTTTAATTAGTTGTGGTGTGTGTTAGAGCTCAAGGTTGCGTACAATACACGCTACTGCATTATTCGAAGGGAAACGTACCGCGGAAGCTTGGGGTGTTAAATTCTCCCCTCCTTCAAATAATTGCGTCCTCGCAATTTCTAGGGTATTACTGCATAAAAAGACTAGGGTGGTTCTTCATCATAAGTTCCTCAGGTTCCCACGTTGCCTCTTCCATTTTATGATTTCTCCAAAAAACCTTTACCAGACGAGTCGTCCGGTTTCTCAGCACCTGCTCCCTCACATCAAGAATTATGATGGGCTCTTCGCAATAAGATAGATCGGGTTCCAGTTCTAATTCCTCATAGGTAAGTACATGTGTTGGGTTGGGCATGTATTTTCTCAATAGCGATATGTCGAAAACATCATGAACTTTGGAGAGATTTGGCGGCATCGCCAAACAATAAGCTACAGCCCCAATACGATCTAGAATTTCGAAAGGTCCGATGTACCTGGGACACAACTTACCCTTCTTACCAAAACGTATAACTCCCTTCCATGGAGATACCTTTAGGAAAACATGATCTCCCACCTGAAATTCCAAAACGTTTCTTCTGTTATCGGCATATCTCTTCTGCCTACTTTGAGCTGATTTGATGTGGTTTTGGATTACCTTCACCTTTTCCATTGTTTCTTCCACCAGTTCTGGTCCCACAAGTTTTCTTTCACCAACGTCATCCCAACAGGTTGGTGTATGACATCTCTTTCCGTATAACGCTTCATAAGGTGCCATCTGAATTCTTGAATGGAAGCTATTGTTATAGGAAAATTCTACCAGTGGTAAATATTGATCCCACATACCCTGAAAGTCAAGAGAGCATGATCTCAACATGTCTTCTAAGGTTTGAATAGTCCGTTCTGATTGTCCATATGTTTGAGGGTGATAGGAAGTACTCAAACGAAGTTCATTATCCAAGGCCTTGTGAAGACTTTTCCAAAATCTTGAAGTAAAACGAGGATCATGATCAGAAAAAATCGATATGGGTACTCCGTGAAGTCTTACAACTTCATTAATATATAGTCTTGCTAGACGTTCAAGTAGTAGATCCTCCCGTATAGCCAGAAAATTGGCTGACTTAGTAAGACGATCAACAATGACCCATATTTCATCATTCCTTCTAGGAGTCTATGGTAGTCCCATGACAAAGTCTATCGTAATATTATCCCATTTCCACTCAGGTATGGGAAGAGGTTTCAATACTCCACCAGGATGTTGCCTTCCAGATTTCACTTGTTGACAAACCATACACCTCGACACAAAATTAGCAATCTCCCTCTTCATATTGTCCCACCAAAAATGTTCCTTCAAATCTCTATACATTTTGGTTCTCCCATGGTGTATAGAGAAATTGGAACTATGAGCATCATCCAGCAATTCCCTTTTTAGATCAGGTATATCGGGAACACAAAGTCTCTTCCCGAATTTCAAAATTCCATCCTTATACACAAAGTCCTTCAATCTTCCATCATTCACATCTTTAATCTTCTTCTGAAATTCTTCATCATTGGTCTGAGAACTCTTAATCCTTTCTAGTAATGATGGTTTGGAAACCATTTGAAAAAGCATTGATGTTTCACCTTCCCTAGTTATTCCCATGTCCATCTTCACTAGATCCATGAAAATTGGATCCCTTTCAATTCTCATAACATTCAAAACTCCATGGTCTTTTCTACTCAAAGCATCTTCCACCTTGTTTTCCTTCCCCGGGTGGTAATGTATCGTGCAATCATAATCCTTGAGTAGTTCAAGCCATCGCCTTTGCCTCGTGTTGAGTTCTTTTTGTGAGAAAATAGACTTCAAACTCTTGTGATTAGTATAAATCTCACATTTTTCACCATAGAGGTAATGTCTCCATATCTTTAAAGCAAAGATCACAGCTTCTAACTCAAGATCATGAGTAGGATAGTTTTGCTCATGAATTTTTAGCTGTCGTGATGCATAGGCAATAACCTTATCATTCTGCATAAGGACACTACCAAGTCCTTTCTTTGATGCATCACTATAAATAACAAACCCATCATTCCCCGATGGTAGAGTCAATATAGGGGCGTTGACTAATCTTCTCTTTAGTTCTTCAAAACAATCTTCACACTCTTTTGTCCAGACAAATTTAATCCCTTTACGTGTGAGCTTTGTCAATGGGTTAGCCAATCTGGAAAAATTATGGACGAAACATCGATAATAACCTGCTAAACCAATAAAACTGCGTACCTCAGTTATACTTGTCAGTGTTGGCCATTCTTGGATTGCCTTGGTTTTAGAAGGATCAACGGAAAATCCATCCTTAGAGACAATATGGCCAAGAAAAGAAATCTCCTGAAGCTAGAATTCACACTTTCTAAATTTCCCATATAATTCATGTCTTCTAAGAGTCTTCAGGATAATGCGTAAGTGATTTTCATGATATTCATGGCTTTTGGAGTATACCAAGATATCATCAATAAATACCACTACAAAGTCATCAGGATATTCCTTGAAAACTCTATTCATTAGATCCATGAAAACAGAGGGTGCATTAGTCAATCCAAAATGCATTACTGTAAACTCGTAATGCCCGTACCTTGTTCGAAATTCTGTCTTTGGAACGTCTTCCTTCTTCACACACAACTGATGGTATCCAGACCGAAGGTCAATATTTGAAAAGTATTGAGCTACATGCAGTTGGTCAAACAAATCATCAATGCGAGGTAGGGGATACTTGTTCTTTATTGTTATAGCATTGATCTCCCTATAGTCGATGCACAACCTCATAGATCCATCTTTCTTCTTAACAAAAAGAACAGGGGCTCCCCAAGGAGAAACACTAGGGTGAATAAATCCCTTATTACTCAATTCATCTAGTTGTTTCTTTACTTAAACTAATTCCACAATGGCCATTCTATAAGGGGTATTCGATATGGGCCTTGATCCAGGAATTAAATCAATGGAAAACTCAACTTCTCGTTCTGGAGGATGTCCAGGTAAATCTTCCGAAAACACATCAACATATTCTCTCACTATAGGTACTTCCTCTATTTGAATATTCCTTTCCTCACCCTCAGGAATTTCCTTCTCTTCCTCCCAAATAATTGAATTTAGTTGAGCTACTGGGGGTGGATCTAGATAAGAATTATGTGGCAATGATTCTGCTCTAAAGATAAGGTGTTCCTTATCATCATCATCAAGAATTGTAACCTCTTTCCTCTTACAATAAATTTTTGCATCATGGTCCGAAATCCAATCCATACCGAGGATTATATCAAATTCAATCATGGGTATGACAATGAGATCAGCAGGTAAAGAACATTTAGGTTCTCTAATGGGAACTAATCGACAAAACTTTGTTGCAACAATACTTCCCTTAGGGGTTTTGACCGACAACTACCTTGTTAAATCAAATTGGAAATATCTAATTTTCTTAGAAAACTGGGAAGATATGAAATAATGCGATGATCCAGAATCAAATAATGCATTTTCTAAACTTGAGGAAACCATTAAATTACCTGCCACCACGTCTTTCGGAGCTTCCACCTCAGCAGTAGTGATAGAATAAGCCTGGCCCTGATCCCTTGGCCTCTTCTGAGGTAAGTTCCCCTGACACTTAGGACATTCATTTGCATAATGTCCCTTCTCTCTACAATTATAGAATTCCACGTTGACAGCCACTTTCTTTCCCTTACATTCATGAGCTTGGTGGCCTTTTTCACCACACTTGTAACATACTCTTTTTCCTTTTAGATAGGCACCAGGGTGCTTCCTACCACAATTATCACAGGGTGGAAATTCATTTCTACCCTTCTTCCCTGTTTCCTTATTTCCTTTCCCAGAGTTTTCAGCGGACCTTTTCTTATCTTGCTTTGATTTAAAGTCATAAGACTTAGAGAATTCCTTTTCCGTCTTGATAGCGCACAAGACAATACCTTCGTATGAAGAGAAGGTTTTTGAGACTAAAGCTCGACGGAGAAATGGTTTCAACCCATCAAAGAAACGATCAGTCTTACTTCTTGGGTTACATATGTAATATGCAGCATACCTTGCTAACCTTGTAAAGTCAGCCTCATACTTTGCGACATTCTCATCCTCCTTCTGCCTTAGACTTAGAAATTGCCTTTCCATATCCGCTCGATGGTCTCGAGGAAAGTCTTTTTCTAAGAACAGCTCTTTGAACTCCTGCCATTCCATGTTTGTTAATTCATCATCTTCCTTTGTGTTTTGAATTAGTGACCACCATTGATCGACATCTCCAGTGAGGCGGTAAACTGCCATGACAACTTTCTCCCTTTCACTACTCCCTAAGGCTTGGAATATTTTCTCTAAGGAATTTCTACATTGCTCAGATATTATAGGATTTGTACTCCCATTGAAGGTTGGTGGTTGTTGCCTCATGAAACGTTCTAGCATTGATCCTCCACGTTGCGGATCAGGGTGCTCCATACGAGTAAGGTTGTTATTCATAACCTGCGTGAGTTGTCCCAGTACGGTGAGAAGCTGATCAGCACCAGTTGTATCACTAGCTCCACCATAATTATCTTGAGTAGGAGAGCAATCCCTACACGGAGTGCGTGCATTGATACGGTTTCCATTCCTTCCACTAGGCGCCATTTCAAAATAGTGGCATAAACTAGATTAGTTTATGAATCAAAATACATAATTCCATACTTGTAAAACACTTAACATAAATTGAACTAATTATGGATATAATCCATAATTATAAAAATGTTTTCTTTGAGGAAGTATATACTCGTAACCCTTCATAGTGGTTTGTAAAGAAAATGAGAATTATTCTAAGCATATCCCTCGGGAGTGTCGTAACCAAGAGTGCAGCAAGGCCCGTTGTCATGCACCAGTTCCCGTTCGAGTCTAGCTCAAAGCGGTGTTTTCGGGTTTTACCCCTAGGTACATCTGTGCCAGAGCCGCCTCTACCTGCTCGTATCCAGATAGGGATGTATTACTCGAAAAACTCACAAAATCTCTACAATACCAAAATTTTAGGAAGTTCTTCTATACTAATCCTCAAAGTTCATCTTAGGTCTACGTGCTCTAATCAGAGTTTGTCTAAATCTAGATTCCAAGGGTTGTACTAAACTTCCTTTGATACAAACTGTAACGCCCCGACCCCAGCTACCCAGAGTCGGTGCATTACTTCGTAACATTGGCATGATCACAAAATATCAAGTATCGAAAGACCGATTAGTTTAGTAGCCTTGGAAAAACTAGATACATTCATAAATGTTACATTACAACATAAGGTGAAAAACTACAATAACAAAGTCTCCATAGTCCACACTCATATCCTCTTCTGACTATCCCTGCAGTTTATTCATAAAATACTTCTTCACATCCTGGAAAATATTAAAACATTGAAAGGGTTGAGCTCAGATGCTCAGTAAGGATAACAATATTGCGGAAGCTTTCATAAATAAACATAAACATTTAAGGCAATGTATAACTAAAACAAAAGCCTTTTAAACATGAACATCAACATAATATGGAAAAAGTAAAATGAGATAATGTCATTTACTTCTTCACCTGGATATTCTACTGGTCGAATAATCACATGAAATATCATTAACCACTTTCATAATGAGGGAATGTATAATGCCAGACATTCTGAAACATTTTGTCAAGGCCTCGGCCAAGACGTCTAAAATGATTAAGGCCTCGGCCAAAACCATAAATCAAATTGGGAAAGGGCCTCGGCCAATTCCAAGTCTAGTTGTCTCATTAGACCTACCGATGCATTGAGGAGCTATAGTGGGCTCCACCCGTCACTTATTAAGTCCAATACATTCCTCATATGAATAGGTTTAAACATAACATAAATATTCATATTAAAACTAGCATACGAAACGTCAACAATTTCTCCATAAACTATGGATGGTATAAAAATAACACATCCACAGTCAAATATTTCCCAAAATTTTCAATGGGAGTTTTGTATCATAAGTCAATTTCAATTAAACTTAAAACCCATCAAAGGATGTTGACATGGATGAAATCAAAGCTATTTGAGAGAAATATCTCTCTTTTTTTGAAATCATTTAAAAGTCCCATAATTATAAAATAATACATTTACTTTGAAAACATTCTTATAAGCTTGTAAGGGAAGCTTCGACGAAGTTATAATGGCGGAAAATATATGCCCCCGCCGTATAATTTAAAAAAACATTCTTACTATAAATTTGTCAAAAAGGTCAAAAAGTACATTGTTTGGAAAACGATGGTAAGATTCCTTTCAAAAACGTATAAGGGTATAAATTACTTTAACCCATTTTCCATTTAATATTAAAAATGTTTTGAAAGACATTTTTAAGAAACATGGATGTGGATGATAACGAGGTCCCAGTAGATAATTATGTATAAACAACCTTGGATAATGAAGAGGTTGTGAAGTAAACCCTTACCTTGTACTTTTCCTTGGTTGGGGTAGGTTAACCTCCTGTATAATGGTGAAATAATTGTTATTAAATTATACAATAATCATATACATTCATATGATATCATATATGATCTTTTAACATTGCTTTGTTAACAATATCTTAGATTTATCGTTGTTTCGGGTGTTAACTTACTCATTTTCTTTTATATGTTTTGTTACATAAGTCGTGTTTTTCATGGATAGGTTGTATCTTATTCATATCCAGAATTATATCATGTCCTTAAACATTTTTTTTAAATCATAAAATGATAATTATACTTGAATGGATACGACGGAGAATGAATCTCATCGCGTTCGTGGAGACGGTAGTCCGTACGTACGCACGAGCGACAATATCATTATTTTGATATTAAAATAATATATAATTGGATAGTATATCATATATACAGAATCATTATCATGTTATATTTATTATTTACATGAATTACATATCATTATTATACCCATCTAAATAATAATATATTGAATAACAATTACACCACGACGTGGAGACGGTAAGCCGTACGTACGCACGTATGGTGACATGTCATTCATATGATGGGTAGAATACTGAATATGGTTGTTCCATATTTATAATAACATCACATTATATTAAAGATACTGGAGTTATGATTTTAGAATTGAAATAATAAACAAAGAGGGAGTGGAAGAAGAAAGAAACTTGAAAGAGGGTGGTGAAAATGTTACCTCTTCTTCGGGTTCTTCCTTTTGATTTGATCAAAAGGACTCCTTAGGATGGCTTTCTGACTAAAGTAAAGCTTCTAGGATTAAGGTAGAGAAGTTGGGAGAGTATTTGGGCAGAGTTTGGCCGAACCAAAAGGCTTGAAAGTGTGAATAAGGTGGTAGAGGTGGGGGCCTTTTATAAGAGGAGAGGAGGGGCTCTTTTGGAATGATTGAAATGTTACATTATTATACAATGCCTTTCGGATTATAAATGTCCCACACTTATATAATTCGTGGCTAAGGTGATAAGGGTTCTAAATATACCCATACAATAGTCTTTGGACAAGTGTAAGCCTTGGATTTTACATTATCTTTTCATTTTATTAAAATCATTAAATAATGAGGTCATCGCTGCATCATAATGATGTCATAAATAATTTAATTTATTTAATGTCTAAAAATTATAAAAAAAATACTATGATGTAGGAAATCTTTTTAGATTTCTAATTAATACTTATAGTCAAAATTTGGACTTGTGTAACCCCACTTAAAAACTGTTTTAGTAAAACAACTCATGTTTGTGTCAATTTAATTTTAACATTAAATAAATATATATTAATGTCATTTTCCAACCAAAGTGGCTCCATGGGGTCCCCAAGTTGACCCATGGGTTTTCTTGGTCGTCCATGACTCATCCAATAGGAGTAGTACAAGTTTCAAGCTCATCTCATATTATTAAAACATTATTTTTACCTTAAACTACACTAATTACCTCTAATCGCGATTAAGAACTTAAAAGTTACTATTCACCAAAAAAATTATTTTAATCTCATTGAACCACATTTTACTTCTTAATGACAACCATGTATTTTGGATTTTTGAAAATCAAATCACAGAAGTGGTAATATTTCATTTTAACGAAAAATCAGTTTTTAACAACCACTTAGTGGTTTCACTATTCATCAAAAATTGAAGTTTTTCAGAATAAGGCCAAAATTTCACCCTAAGCTATAATTGATATTCCGAATTCAAAAATGATGTCTATTTTAAAAAATTCCAAACATATAAGTTTCATTAATTAATTTTATAATTAATTCCCGCTGTTACAACAAATAGTGTGTTTTTAAGAAACAATTTATATCAAAAGATTGGCAATTGTTTATGTCCAATTTCAATGTTAAATTAATTTTAATGACCACCATTGGATAAAATGGTAAAAATATATTCTAACTATACTTTAAAACCACTAAATAGTATAATTTATCACTATAAATTATTTTGATTAAAAAAGTTGTTTTTATGTATTTTTCACTATTCATAAAAATATAGAAGTTCTCAGAAAAATACCAAAAATTCAACATAGGCTAATTTCGATATTCCGAATCCAAAAATGAAGTCCATTTTGATAAATAAAATTTTTAAAATTTCGAAAAGTAGGTATTACTATTCAAAATGGCTAGTTTAATTAGTTGTGGTGTGTGTTAGAGCTCGAGGTTGCGTACAACACACGCTATTGCATTATTCGAAGGGAAACGTACCGTGGAAGCTTGGGGTGTTACATTAAATGTGATATATATTATATTTAAATTGTCTCTATTATTTGTTTTTCATTTACATCATGCCTTTATGGTTTCCATAATGGGTAAATATGATAATTTCATTTGAGGAAGTGCCGACTACTGCCCCCTCAAAGTGATTTGGCTTGTTCATAACATACATCGAATATATAAATTATGGTGTTAATGAAATTATGTAACATATATAAAATATTATATTATACTGGAATTATAGTATACCTATGTATCATTATGTTTTCATTTATTTTAATATGAAAAAAGAAATGAAAGTAGAGTTCATGTGTACATATGGCTTACCGTCTACATGAATGGTTCATTTCATTTCTTATTTACAAATGTTATGGACTATTATAAATACATATATACTGTATATATAAGTTATATATGATATCTAAATCATGAATATCATTTTGGAGATAATTTAATTTTGACCACATGGACAAATTGTAATAAAAACAAGTTCTTTTTTATATCAAATTCCGAACATCGACAAAATTTCCCATATTAACTCAAATGATTAACTAATTTTTATTTGCAAGGTAATAAGGGATATAAAAGGACTGATAAAATTTAAAAATTTTATGAATCAAGAATAAATTAACTTAAGTTTATTATTCATGATGAAAAAGGATTAAACGATTCAAGTCAGACACAAGGTAAGGGGACTTCATAACCCAATTTCCATTCTTTGGGTAAAACTTCAAATTCTTGATTATGTCGTTCTATGAATATGTGTGAATGAAATATGATTTTTTTACACTTAATATCTAATTATATTGGGTGTATTTTTATTTTTCATGCATAACTATGTCATTGATTTATCCTTAATCTAATGGTACAATCTTTGTAAGGGACTACATCTTAATATCCTTTCATTGAGGAATATCTTGATATTGTGGAGCTATATTATCCTATAAGGTGTGGTGTATATGAAACCATTTTGACATTTTATATCATGAATTTATATATTCTCATGATATTTATAGTATTCTTTGATGTTATTATTTAATTATCTTTATTCAATAGTTTCTCAATTGGTAACAGATTCTTTAACTAAATCATTGTTTTAAATGTTTTAAAGAATTATTCTTATAAATACTCTCTTTCATGTCCATGGTTTTGAAATGATTTTAAGGATGTATTTACATGGACATGAGTTTTTTAAATGTGTAAAATCTTTTCAAAAGTTTCAAAGTGGTATGGGACACTTTGATTCAAAACACTTCTTTTTCATTATTTAAAATGAATTGATTAGGTCAATATCTTGAACTTATATCTTGTGAATGCAATGTGGAAATGTTATCTTTCATTTATGTTTGTTTTACATGCGATGAATATGTTATGGTTGACGGTCATTATTTACGAATATGGGTGGTTCCATGATAAACCTAGGGCGGGTGATCCTGAGATAGCACTCCAATTCATTGAGTAATGCGATGGAGGTAAACATAAAAGTTTCTCCTATGAGATTTAGAAAATATACTGTGATGGGTATTCCGAATGTAACTCCCTAAGTATCTATGAAATCTAAAAAGTAATTATTTTATGGATTCCAAAAGTTACCTTTATGATTTATGATTTCCATTTGTTATTAATAAATCTTATGATCTTGTTTGGTATGTTAAAGATTGATAAGTATGATTTAATCGACTTGTATGTATTGATGGACTAATGTTTTCTTTCTTTATTTTTTTAATCCTTACTGAGATTTTTATGCTCATCCCAAGTTTTTTTGAAATTTTTTTCACAGGAATTTAATATAAATAGGCTCCAGTATGGGATCAAGGAAAATTCATGTTGTCTAAAATATGGAACTATACATGAATCTTTTTTCAATTGTTTTTATTTTTATGAAAAATGGATAGTTTTTAGAAGTGTATATGTTGTAATATTTGAGATGTAATGTAATAGTTATGGAAAAATTATCTAAAACTCTAAAATTGAAATGATCGCCAATATGAATTATTAACTTCATTTTATAATATGTATTGTCTAAGGATGGAGCCTTATACCCTGCATTAAATGCCATAATAATTTCATGGATATAGGAATGAGGAAGTAAAACGTGTGGCAATAAATTCATGTAGTAGGTAAATATGTCATTGAATAATGCATGAAATATATATTCTGGCATGACTATAACGATTCATGGTGCAATATATCCTTTATATACTATGAAAATGGTAAAAATATGTTGTCATAAGAGGCATCAAACATCAAGTTCATCACCCAATGGTGGAATCAAATAAACTATAATGGGCATAAATTAGAACATCATATCCCATACTAGGTATTTTTTTATTTTTCCCATTCATGGGTTATATACTCCCAAGAACATTTCATTACCAAATTAAAAATCTACACATTTCTCATATCTTCTGATTACAAATAGCAATACAAAATAGAATAAGTGTCTAATAACACCTTTTAACATCCCATGCCTAGTTCACTCAACAGTAACTGAACCTAGTTATCCACATGGTCTTAAGGGAACCTCACCGTATTCCGTTGGCTGTTGACTATTAGTGAGGGTTTGTGGTGGAATAGTGGGAAGACTACACCCTCATGGTCATAGTGTTTCACAGTAGTAAAATCATACAATTAATAGTGGAAGCATATAAATAATTGATCAGTTGAGGAATAAATATACATCAAATAAAAAACAAAGTAATCACGCCCAAAAGTTTCATATTCCAATTATGATCAATTAATTCTATAAAAAAATATAGGAAATATGTGGAAACAACAATCTAGTACAACACATGTATAAAAAGTATAAAAACACCTAATATAACTATCCCCTAGATAATCACAATCCCAAATCCCAGTCATGTACTCCCCTAATCCTATGCACAAATCGGTCAAGAATCTATAAATACGTGTTTTCCCATATCCCTACCAGCATATATGATGTTTTTATTGGTACCCAATGGAATTATGAATAGAGTGTGAGATATCACTTAGTAGGCCACCACAAATGGTGTCTATAACATGTATTTTCTGTGGATATAAGTTGATGCAGTGTATAGATATAACAAGTGAACATGTAATAACAACAATATTGGTGTCACCCATCCTATCAAGTCTCACTATGATCATTAAACTAAAACATAAATGTTATATTTATCTATATCATGTATCAACTTTGTCTTATATCATGAAATCATGTATGAGGCCTACAAGGGATGGGATCTGAGGAGTAGTAATGTCCAAATAAACTGAGTAAACTATGAAAATAAACTAAATATGGTCCTAAGAGTATAACTATAGAATGAATTATAATAAGTTAAATCAAATGAGTATAATTTTCTAAGGTGTTTATGTAACGCCCCGACCCTAGATACCTAGAGTCGGTGCATTATTGCATAACATTGGCATGATCACAAGAAAGATCAAATCTCGAAAGACCGATTGGTTTAGTAGCCTTGGAAACACTAGATATATTCATAAAGTTTTACATTACATTATAAAGTGAAAACTACTACAACAACATATTGTCTCCATAGTACACACTATTAACCCCTCATAATATCCCTGCAGGTCATTCATAATTTACTTCTTAACTTCCTGGGAAAAATAAAACATAGAAAAGGGGTGAGCTCAAATGCCTAGTAAGGATAACAATATAGTGGAAATTTTCATAAATAAGAATAAACATTTAAGGCAATGTATAACTAAAACAAAAGCCTTTCAATCTTGAACTTTCAACATAGTATGGAAAAAATAAAATGAAATAATTCCATTTACTTATTCACATGGATATTCTACTAATCGAATAATCACATGCAAAATCAATAACCACTTTCATAATGATGGAATGCATAATGCCAGACTTTCATAACCACATAGCCAAGGCCTCGTGCCAAGACTACAAATAAGATTTTGTCAAGGACTTGTGCCAAGACACTAGCTTGTCTCATGAGACCTACCGATGCATCGAGGAGCTATAGCGGGCTCCACCCGTCACATATTAAGTCCAATGCATTCCCATATGAAAAGGTTTAAACATAACATAAACATTCGTATTATAACTAGCATACGAAATGTCAATAATTTCACCATAAACTATAAATGGTATAAAAATAGCACATCCACAGTCAAACATATCACAAAACCTTCAATACAATATAGAAGTTTTGTATCATAATAAATCAACTTCAAATAAGCGTAAAATCCATCAAAGGATGTTGACATAGATGAAATCAAAACACTTTTTAGAGAAATATCTCTTTCTATTTTTGAAATCATTTAAGAGCCATATAAAATAAAAACATTTTATTTAAAAATATTCTTATAATCTTGTAAGGAAAGCTTTGAAAATTTTATAACGGCGGAAAATAACTGCACCCGCCGTATAAGTTAAAAAAAACATTCTTACCTTAATTCTGTCAAAAAGGTTAAAAAGGACCTTGTTTTGAAAACGACGGAAAGATTCCTCTTATAAAAAGTCAAGCAAGGGTATAAATGACTTTAACCCATATTATTATAAATAATAAAAATGTTTTGAGATACATTTTTAAGAAAACATGGATGCGGATGATAAAGAGATCCTAGTAGATTATTAAATATAAACAACCTCGGATAATGAAGAGATTGTGAAATAACCCTTACCAATTTGGTAACTTATGAAACATACAACACATGAAAGAGGTATCATACAATGAATATGTAAATACACATAAATTAGAGTGTATTATACAAAGAATATAATTATGGGCAGTACATACACCACACAAAAGGTGATGGTGGAAATATTGCATGAATCTCACGGGAATAAGGAGTGAGATGAAAACCCCTTACCTTGCACTTTTCCTTGGTTGGGGTAGGTTAACCTCCTGTATAATGGTGAAATAATCGTTATTAAATTATAAAAGAATCATATATATTAATTTGATATCATATATGATCTTTTAACATTGATTTGTTAATAATATCTTTGAATTATCGTCGTTTTGGGTGTTAACTTACTCGTTTTCTATTATATGTTCTGTTACATAAGTCATGTTTGTCATGGATAGGTTGTATATTTTTCATATACAGAATGATATCAAGTCCTTAAAAATCATTTTTAAATCATCAAATGATAATTATACTTTAATGGATACGATGGAGAATGAATCTCATCGCGTTTGTGGAGACGATCGTCCGTACGTACGCACGAGCGACAATATCATTCTTTTGATATTAAAATAATATATAAATGGATGGTATATCATATATACAGAATAATTAACATGTTATATTTATTATTTACATGAGTTACACATCATTATTATACCCATCCAAATAATAATATATTGAATAACAATTACACCACGACGTGGAGACGGTAAGCCGTACGTACGCACGTATGGTGACATGTTATTCAAAGGGTGGATAGAATACTGAATATGGTTGTAAAATATTTATAATAACATCACAGTATATATATGATACTGGAGTTATTATTTTATAATGGTAACAACAAAGGAAGAAGAAGTGGAAGAAGAAAGGAACTTGGAAAAGGGTGGTGAAATCATTACCTCTTCTTCGGTTGTTTCCTTTTGATTTGATCAAAAGGGCTCCTTAGGTTGGATTTATGATCAAAATAATGCCTCTAGGTTGTAGTGAGGGAAGTTGGGAGAGTATTTGGGTAGAGTTTGGCCGAAAAGAAAGGCTTTGAAGGTGTGAAGAAATGAGAAGGAGGAGTACCCTTTTATAAGAGGGGTGAGGGGAACCTTTGGAAAAGCTAGAGATATTAGTTTATAATAAATTCATATTTGGTTTCCAATTCCTCCAAAGTTGATTATTCAAAGTTTAATGTGGGGAGGGGTCTAAAACAACTCAACCAATAGAATTTAGACAGGTTTGGGTACTTATATTAACCTTATCTTTAAGTATTAACTCTAAGTTAATTAGTTTTACTTTTACAATGTCTCTTTGTATTTTTAAATATTATGGTTAATAAACTTACTATATACATCCAAGAGACCCACATGTGGTCCATTAATGATGAACCTATCATGATATAAGTCTATTGGCCGAACCTTAGATTTTTAGGAATTTAATATCAATTAATAATATAATATTGGTTTTAAGAACTCTTTTATGTCAATTTTGACACTATTCAATAGTTGATTTTTGTGAAACTAATAATAGATTGATTACTTCTAAAAAAGTCAATTAAATCAATCCTAGTATATCATATTATCCTATAAAATTATTTTAATTCATTAAAAGTTTCATATTATATTTTTTGGGTATTTATAATATCAATTATTTTAATTTTTCACTATTATAGTAATTAATTTATCATCATTGTGTCATAAATATATTAAATTATTTAATGTCTAAAAATTATAAATAAAATATCACTATGTAGGAAATCGTTTTATCTTTCTAATGAATATTTATAATCTGAAATCCAACATATATAACACTATGTAAAAATTGTTTTTCTAAAAGATATATGCTTGTGTCATTTTTGTATTCATTTTAACTTAATTAAAATAAAGTGTCCCTATCACCTACAAGTGGCACCATGGGATCCCAAAATCGACCCAAAGATGCCTATGGTCGAACATGTATCTACCAATAAGTCTAGGACACGTTTTAGGGTAATTTAGTATTATTATAATATTATTTTTCAACCCTTATTTACCGGATTTACCCTTAACCATGGTAAATAAAATATTTACCGCAGTAATTATTCAAAATGTCTAAAAATAAAAGTTACCTATTTACACAATTTGGACATCCTGATTCCAAATATGGAATCCATTTTTCTAAATTAAAAACACAGAAGTGGCAGAAATTAATTTAAAATTAATTCCCGCTGTTAAAACAAAAAGCGTGTTTTTAAGAGATAATAACTATCAAAAGATTGACACTTGTTTATGTTCGGTTTAATTGTAAAATTATGTCAAATGACCAACATTATATTAAATGGTAAAAATATATTCTAAATATTTTTTAAAACCACTCAAATTCATAATTTATCACTATTAATTATTTTGATTAAAAAAATTTGTTTTTAATTAAAATTTAGTAATTTTCACTATTCATCAAAATATGAAAGTTATCCGAAAAGTACCAAAATTTCACTTTAGGCTAAATTCGATATTCCGAATCCAAAAATGAAGTCCATTTTAAAATATAAAATATATATATAATTTCAAAAAGTAGGTATTACTATTCATAACAGCTAGTTTGATTGGTTATGGTATGTTAGAACTCGGTGTTGCGTACAACACACGCTATCACATTATTAAGAGAGAAGCGTACTGTAGAAGCTTGGGGTGTTTCATTCTCCCCTCCTTCAAATAATTTCGTCCTCGAAATTCCTAGAATACTACCGCATGAAAAGACTCGGGTGGTTCTTCATCATAAGTTCCTCAGGTTCCCATGTTGCCTCTTCCATCTTATGGTTTCTCCACAAAACTTTTACCAGACGCGTCGTCCGGTTTCTCAGCACTTGTTCTCTCGTATCAAGAATCCTGACGGGCTCTTCGCAATAAGGCAGATCGGGTTCCAGTTCTAATTCTTCATAGGTGAGTATATGTGTTGGGTCAGACATGTATTTCCTCAACAGAGATACGTGGAACACATCGTGAACTTTGGAGAGACTTGGCGGCATTGCAAATCGGTAAGCTACACCCCTAATTCGTTCTAGAATTTCGAAGGGTCTGATGTACCTGGGACTCAATTTACCTTTCTTACCAAAACGTATGACTCTCTTCCATGGAGATACCTTCAGGAAAACATGATCACCGACTTGAAATTTAAAATCCTTCCTTCGATTATCAGCATAGCTCTTCTGCCTAGTTTGAGCTGCTTTGATGTGATTTTGGATTACCTTCACCTTTTCCACCATTTCCTCCACCAGTTCTGGGCCTACAAGTTTTCTTTCACCAACGTCATCCCAACAGGTTGGTGTACGACATCTCTTTCCGTAAAACGCTTCATATGGTGCCATCTGAATACTCGAATGGAAGCTATTGTTATATGAAAATTCTACCAGAGGTAAATATTGATCCCATATACCCTGAAAGTCAAGTGAGCAAGATCTCAACATGTCTTCTAAGGTCTGAATAGTCCGTTCTGATTGTCCGTCTGTCTGAGGGTGGTTAGTAGTGCTCAAATGAAGTTCAGTATCCAGGGATTTCTGAAGACTTTTCCAGAATCTTGAAGTAAAACGGGGATCACGATCAGAAAAAATCGATAGGGGTACTCCATGAAGTCTCACAACTTCATTAATATATAGTCTTGCTAGACGTTCCAGGGGTAGATCATCTCTTATAGAAAGAAAATGTGCTGACTTGGTAAGACGATCAACAATAACCCATATTGCATCGTTCCTTCTAGGAGTCTTTGGTAGCCCCATGACAAAGTACATCGTAATATTGTCCCATTTCCACTCCGGTATGGGAAGAGGTTGCATGACTCCTCCAGGCTGTTGCCTTCCAGCTTTCACTTGTTGACAAACCATACATCTTGATACAAAATCAGCAATCTCCCTCTTCATGTTGTCCCACCAAAAATTTTCCTTCAAATCTCTATACATTTTGGTGCTCCCAGGGTGTATAGATAAATTGGAACTATGATCATCATCCAACAATTCCCTTTTTAGATCAGGTAAATCGGGAACAAAAAGTCTCTTCCCGAATTTCAGAATTCCATCTTTATACACAAAGTCTCTCAATCTCCCATCATTCAAAGCTTTAATATTCTTTTTAAATTCTTCATCATCGGTATGAGAACTATAAATCCTTTCTAGTAAATATGGTTTGGCAACCATTTGAAAAAGAATTGATGTTTCGCCTTCCCTGGTTATTCCCATGTCCATCTTCACTAGATCCATGAAAATTGGATCCCTTTTAATTCTCATATTGTTCAAAACTCCATGGTCTTTTCTACTCAAAGCATCTGCCACCTTGTTTGCTTTCCCCGGGTGGTAGTGTATCGTGCAATCATAATCCTTGAGTAATTCAAGCCATCTCCTTTGCCTCATGTTGAGTTCTTTTTGTGAGAAAATATACTTCAAACTCTTGTGATCAGTATAAATCTCACATTTTTCACCATAGAGGTAGTGCCTCCATATCTTCAAAGAAAATATTACAGCTGCTAACTCGAGATCATGAGTAGGATAGTTTTGTTCATGAATTTTCAATTGTCGTGATGCATAGGCAATAACCCTATCATTCTGCATAAGGACACAACCAAGTCCTTTCTTCGATGCATCACTATAAATAACGAACCCATCATTCCCCGATGGTAGAGTCAATATAGGATCATTGACTAATATTCTCTTCAGTTCTTCGAAACATTCTTCAAACTCTATTGTCCAAACAAATTTAACCCCTTTACGTGTGAGCTTCGTTAATGGGTTAGCCAATCGGGCAAAATTCTGGACGAAACGTCGATAATAACCTGCCAAACCAATAGAACTGCGTACCTCAGTTATACTCGTAGGTGCTGGCCATTCTTGGATTTCCTTGGTCTTAGAAGGATCAAAAGTGATTCCATCTTTAGAGACAATATGGCCAAGAAGAGAAATCTCATGAAGCCAGAATTCACACTTGCTAAACTTCCCATATAATTCATGTCTTCTCAAAGTCTTCAAGATAATGCGCAACTGATTTTCATGATCTTCGTAGCTTTTAGAGTATACTAAGATATCATCAATAAATACCACCAAAAATTCATCGAGATACTCCTTGAAAACTCTATTCATCAGATCCATGAATACAGAGGGTGCATTAGTCAATCCAAATGGCATTACAGTAAACTCGTAATGCCCATACCTGGTTCGAAATGCTGTCTTCGGAATGTCTTCCTTCTTCACACACAACTGATGGTATCCAGATCGAAGGTCAATCCTTGAAAAGTATTGAGCTCCATGCAGTTGGTCAAATACATCATCAATGCGAGGTAGGGGATACTTGTTCTTTATCGTTATAGCATTGATCTCCCTGTAGTCGATACATAACCTCATAGATCCATCTTTCATTTCAACAAAAAGAGAAGGTGCTCCCCATGGAGAAACACTAGGGCAAATAAATCCTTTATTACTCAACTCCTCTAGTTGTTTATTTAGTTCGACTAACTCTACAGTGGCCATTATATAAGGGGTCTTCGATATAGGCCTTGATCCAGGAATTAAATCAATGGAAAACTCAACTTCTCATTCTGGAGGATGTCCAGGTAAATCTTCCGAAAATACATCTACAAATTCTTTCACAACAGGTACATCCTCTATTTGAACATTCCTTTCCTCACCCACAGTCATTTCATTCTCTTCTTCCCCAATAATTGAATTAAGTTGAGCTACTGGGGGTGGATCTAAATAAGAATTAGGTGGTGACGACTCTGCTCTAAAGATAAGGTGTTCGTTATCATTATCATCAAGAATCGTAACCTCTTTCTTCTTACAATAAATCTTCGCATCATAGTCCGAAAGCCAGTCCATACCGAGGATTATATCAAACTCAATCATAGGTATGACAATGAGATCAGCAGATAAAGAACATTTATGTGCTCTAATGGGGACTGATTCACAAAACATTGTTGCAATGATACTTCCCTTAGGGGTTTTAACTGAAAACTCCCTTATTAAATCAAATTGGAAATATCTAATTTTCTTAGAAAACTGGGATGATATGAAACAATGCGATGATCCAGAATCAAATAATGCATTTTCTAAACTTGAGGAAACCATTAAATTACCTGCCACCACATCTTTTGGAGCTTCTACCTCAGCAGTAGTGATAGCATAAGCCTAGCCTTGATCCCTTGGCCTTTTCTAAGGTAAGTTCTCCTGACGCTGAGGACATTCATTTGCATAACGCCCCATCTCCCTGCAATTGAAGCACTGAACTTTGGTAGCTTCGTTCTTCCCCTTATAATCACGAGCTTGGTGGCCTTTTTCACCACACTTGTAACAGACTCCCATTCCCTTCATGCAAGTACCAGGATGTTTCTTCCCGCATTTACCACAGGATGGATATTCAACCTTTCCCTTCTTCCCCTTATTTCCATTCCCAGATTGATCAGCAGGTCTCTTCTTATCTTGCTTTGCTTTAAAGTCATAAGACTTAGAGAATTCCATTTCGGTCATGATAGCACATGAGACGATGTCTTCATACGATGAAAAGGATTGTGAGACTAATGCTCGACGAAGAAATGGTTTTAACCCATCAAATAAACGATCAATCTTACTTCTTGGGTTACGTATATAATCTCCAACATACCTTGCTAACCTTGTAAAATTAGCCTCATACTTTGCGACATTCTCATCCTCCTTCTGTCTCAGACTTAGAAATTGCCTTTCCATATCTTCTCGATGGTTGCGAGGAAATTATTTTTCTAAAAACAGATCTTTGAACTCCCTCTATTCCATATTTGATACTTCATCATATTCCTTCGTATTTTGAATTAATGACCACCATTGATCAGCATCTCCAGTGAGGCGGTAAACTGCCATGATAACTTTTTCCCTTTCATTACTCCCCAAAGCCTGAAATATTTTCTCTAGGGAAAATATCCATTGCTCAGCTACTAAGGGATTTGTACTCCCATTGAACGTTGGTGGTTGTTGCCTCATGAATCGATATAACATTGATCCTCCATGCTGTGGATCAGGGTGCTCCATACGGGTAAGGTTATTATTCATAACCTGAGTAAGTTGTCCCAGTATGGTGATTAGCTGATCGGCACCAGTTGCATCACCAGCTCCACTATAATTATCTTGAGTAGGAGGGAAATCCCTATATGGAGTGCGTGCATTGATACAGTTTCCATTTCTTCCACTAGGCGCCATTTCTAAACAATGGCATAAACTAGATCAGTTTATGAATCAAAATACTTATAAAACACTTAACATAAATTGAACTATTTATGGATATAATCCATAATCATAAAAATGTTTTCATTGAGGAAGTATATACTCATAAACCCTTCATAATGATTTGTAAAGAAAATGAGAGTTATCCTAAGCATATCCCTCGGGAGTGTCGTAACCAAGAGTGCAGCAAGGCCCGTTGTCGTGCACCAGTTCCCATTCGAGTCTAGCTCAAAGTGGTGTTTTCGGGTTTTACCCCTAGGTACATCTGTGCCAGATCCACCTCTACCTACTCGTATCCAGAAAGGGATTTATTGCTCGGAAAACTCAAAAAATCTCTACAATACCAAAATTCTAGGAAGTTCTTCTATACTAATCCTCAATGTTCATCTTAGGTCTACGTTCTCTAATCAGAGTTTATCTAAATCTAGCTTCCAAGGTTTTTATTAAACTTCCTCTGATACCAACTGTAATGCCCTGACCCTATATACCTAGAGTCGGTGCATTATTTCATAACATTGGCATGATCACAAGAAAGATAAAATCTCGAAAGACCGATTGGTTTAGTAGCCTTGGAAACACTAGATATATTCATAAAGTTTTACATTACATTATAAAGTGAAAAACTACTACAAAAACATATTGTCTCCATAGTACACACTATTAACCCCTCATAATATCCATGTAGTTCATTCATAATTTACTTCTTCACTTCCTGGGAAAAATAAAACATAGAAAAGGGGTGAGCTCAAATTCCCAGTAAGGATAACAATATAGAGGAAACTTTCGTAAATAAGAATAAACATTTAAGGCAATGTATAACTAAAACAAAAGCCTTTCAATCTTGAACTTTCAACATAGTATGGCATAAATAAAATGAAATAATTCCATTTACTTATTCACATGGATATTCTACTAATCTAATAATCACATGAAAAATCAATAACCACTTTCATAATGATGGAATGCATAATGCCAGACTTTCATAACCACATAGCCAAGGCCTCGTGCCAAGACTACAAATAAGATTTTGTCAAGGCCTTGTGCCAAGACACTAGTTTGTCTAATGAGACCTACCGATGCATCGAGGAGCTATAGCAGGCTCCACCCGTCACATATTAAGTCCAATGCATTCCCATATGAAAAGGTTTAAACATAACATAAACATTCGTATTATAACTAGCATACGAAATGTCAATAATTTCACCATAAACTATGAATGGTATAAAAATAGCACATCCACAGTCAAACATATCACAAAACCTTCAATACAATATAGAAGTTTTGTATCATAATAAATCAACTTCAAATAAGCGTAAAATCCATCAAAGGATGTTGACATAGATTAAATCAAAACTCTTTTTAGAGAAATATCTCTTTCTATTTTTGAAATCATTTAAGTGCCATATAAAATAAAACATTTTATTTAAAATTATTCTTATAATATTTTAAGGAAATCTTTGAAAAATGTTTTAACAGTTGAAAATAACTGCACCCGCCGTATAAGTTAAAAAAACATTCTTACCTTAATTCTGTCGAAAAGGTTAAAAGGGACCTTGTTTTGAAAATGACGGAAAGATTCCTCTTATAAAAAGTCAAACAAGGGTATAAATGAATTTAACCCATATTCTTGTAAATAATAAAAATGTTTTGAGATACATTTTTAAGAAAACATGGATGTGGATGATAAAGATATCCCAGTAGATTATTACATATAAACAACCTCGGATAATGAAGAGATTGTGAAATAACCCTTACCAATTTGGTAACTTATGAAACATACAACCCATGAAAGAGGTATCATACAATGAATATGTAAATGAACATAAATTATAGTGTATTACACAAAGAATATAATTATGGGTAGTACATACACCACACAAAAGGTGATGGTGGCAATATGGCATGAATCTCACGGGAATAAGGAGTGAGATGAAAACCCCTTACATTGTACTTTTCCTTGGTTGCGGTAGGTTAACCTCCTGTATAATGGTGAAATAATTTTTATTAAATTATACAAGAATCATATATATTAATATGATATCATATATGATCTTTTAACATTTATTTGTTAATAATATCTTTGAATTATCGTCGTTTCGGGTGTTAACTTACTCGTTTTCTTTTATATGTTCTGTTACATAAGCCCTGTTTGTCATGGAGAGGTTGTATATTTTTCATATACAGAATTATATCAAGTTCTTAAACATCATTTTTAAATCATAAAATGATAATTATACTTTAATGGATACGATGGAGAGTGAATCTCATCGCGTTCGTGGAGACGGTAGTCCGTACGTACGCACGAGCGACAATATCATTCTTTTGATATTAAAATAATATATAAATGGATGGTATATCATATATACAGAATCATTAACATGTTATATTTATTATTTACATGAGTTACACATCATTATTATACCCATCTAAATAATAATATATTGAATAACAATTACACCACGACGTGGAGACGGTAAGCCGTACGTACGCACGTATGGTGAAATTTTATTCAAAGGGTGGATAGAATACTGAATATGGTTGTACAATATTTATAATAACATCACAATATATATATGATACTGGATTTATTACTTTATAATGGTAAAAACCAAGGAAGAAGAAGTGGAAGAAGAAAGGAACTTGGAAAAGGTTAGTGAAATCATTACCTCTTCTTCGGTTTCTTCCTTTTGATTTGATCAAAAGGGCTCCTTAGGTTGGCTTTCTGATCAAACTAATGCCTCTAGGTTGTAGTGAGGGAATTTGGGAGAGTATTTGGGCAGATTTTGGCCGAACCAAAAGGCTTTTAAGGTGTGAAGAAATGAGAAGGAGGAGTGCCCTTTTATAAGAGGGGTGAGGGGCACCTTTGGAAAAGCTATAGATATTAGTTTATAATAAAGTCATATTCGGTTTCCAATGGCTCCAAAGTTTATTATTAAAAGGTTAAGGTGGGGATGGGTCTAAAACAACTCAACCAATAGAATTTAGACAGGTTTGGGTACTTATATTAACCTTATCTTTAAGTATTAACTCTAAGTTAATTAGTTTCACTTTTACAATGTCTCTTTGTATTTTTATATAATATGGTTAATAACCATACTATATACATCCAAGAGACACCCAAGTGGTCCATTAATGATGAACCTATCATGATATAAGTATCTTGGCCGAACCTTAGATTTTTAGGAATTTAATATCAATTAATAATATAATATTGGTTTTAAGAACTCTTTTATGTCAATTTTGACACTATTCAATAGTTGATTTTTGTGTAACTCATCACAGATTGATTACTTCGAACAAAGTCAATTAAATCAATCATAATATATCATAGTATCCTATAAAATTAGTCTAATTCATTAAAAGTTTCATATTATATTTATTTGGGTATTTATAATATCAATTATTTTAATTTTTCACTATTATAGTAATTAATTCATCATCATTGTGTCATAAATAAATTAAATTATTTAATGTCTAAAAATTATAAATAAAATATCACTATGTAGGAAATATTTTTATATTTCTAATTAATATTTATAATCTGAAATACAATATATATAACCCTATGTAAAAATTGTTTTTCTAAAAGATATATGCTTGTGTCATTTTTGTATTCATTTTAACTTAATTAAAATAAAGTTTCCCTATCACCTACAAGTGGCACCATGGGGTCCCAAAATCGACCCAAAGATGCATATGGTCGAACATGTATCAACAAATAAGTATAGGACACGTTTTAGGGTAATTTAGTATTATTATAATAATATTTTGTAACCCTTATTTACCGGATTTACCCTTAACCATGGTAAATAAAATATTACCGCAGTAATTATTCAAAATGTCTAAAAATAAAAGTTACCTATTTACACAATTTGGACATCCTGATTCCAAATATGGAATCCATTTTTCTAAATTGAAAACACAGAAGTGTCAGAAATTAATTTAAAATTAATTCCCACTGTTAAAACAAAAAGCGTGTTTTTAAGAGATAATAACTATCAAAAGATTGACACTTGTTTATGTTCGGTTTAATTGTAAAATTATGTCCAATGAACAACATTATATTAAATGGTAAAAATATATTCTAAATATTCTTTAAAACCACTCAAATTCATAATTTATCACTATTAATTATTTTTATTAAAAAAGTTGTTTTTAATTAAAATTTAGTAATTTTCACTATTCATCAAAATATGAAAGTTATCCGAAAAGTACCAAAAGTTCACTTTAGGCTAAATTCAATATTCCAAATCCAAAAATTAAGTCCATTTTAAAATATAAAATATATATATATAATTTCAAAAAGTATGTATTACTATTCATAACGGCTAGTTTGATTGGTTATGGTGTGTTAGAACTCGGTGTTGCGTACAACACACGCTATCACATTATTCAGAGAGAAGCGTACCGTAGAAGCTTGGGGGGTTAAAGTTTAAGAATATTATGTAAACTAGTTAAATTGGATCCATGTAGTAGAAATGTCCAAGGAATCCAAGTAAGCTATATGACTAAGATCTAATGAGTAGAGATGTCCAAGTCATCCTATTGAGTTGGGTACCTAGGATCTAGGGTGTAGTAATGTCTATGTAATCATATTGGATCATTGGATCCAAGGAGTATAAATGGACAAAGAATCCTAATGAATTGGGTAACCAGGATCCAGGGAGAAGTAATGTCCAACGGATCAAATTGGTTCATCAGATCTACAGATTAAAAATTTCCAAGGAATACTAATGAGAAGGGAACATAGTTGGATTCGTGGTTGGAAACAAATTGTGTTACCCACGTCCCATTCCTTATCTCAATACCCCAATCACACAGTTATGGATTATTATTAGAAATACTATGCACCAACCATTTGTTTCTCCTCTATCAAAAACTTTTCTACATTTTTAGGGGTGTGTCACCCATGTTCCATGATTTCATCAAAACATAAATCCCTATAAAATATCACAGAACACCACACATGGTTAATCTAAACTATTATTTTTTTAATTTTAGTTTCTACTAACCATATGGCCTAACAACATTTTCTAAAAACTCGACCTTCGAGCTCCAAATGAGATCTGGACACCCATGTTTCCTCCATATCCTCATTAGGAATCCATAATAATTCAAAAAAAATGAATTTAAATGGAAATAAAAGATTATGAAACTCATATAAAATTTCAAATATTACATACCTTCTTGCTTTCAATTTTATGGGGGATGCGATAATTTCGATCATGTGAACGAAAAACCATTGCCTCATGAAGTGATGTGATTCATTTTTCACTAATTCTTTACGAGGATGTTAATTAGGGAAATTTTATTAATATATATTATATACATCAAATAAATATTATATTAATTACATATTTATCATTATTAAATAATAATATATCATTTTATTTATAACACTAAAAAATGATAATGTTGTGTTTGCGTACGTGTGAACTTGTGCCTCCACAAAGGGATGAAATTATTTTTCATCACATTGTCCCATGGATGAAATATATGATTATATTTAAATAAATAGTATAGTATTTATAATATTATTATAATTATTTGAATTTAAAATAATACTTACCTTCTTTACATAATTATCATTGAAATTTGGAAACGTAACTCATTTGTGCATAAGACCTACCCTCTCTATGATTGCAACGTTGTTAATTTTTCATAACAAAAATTCATGATTGGTTTTAAATTTATAATTCATGTGTAAATATTATAATTATTTATTGATTATTATTATGTATATTATATATATAATGACTAATTTGACCATATTCAACCTACCAAAGTCATTTGGGACATATTGACAAAATCTCCTCAAAACATTTTATGTAAACATAATTAATTAAGTAATTGTGTATAACATGGAAAGAAATGAAATAAAAGGTATAATAAATTTTGAAAATGTTCAAAATAAATTAAATAATTAACAAAATTCTATTATTTGGGAAGATAAATAACGTACATGATGAATCAGACTCAAGGTAAGAGACCCTTTTACTTAAAATCTCATTTTAAAAGGATTTAAAGAAATAATTTCAAAATATTTTTATTATATGTTATTCCAAATATATCAATAAAATTAATATTTATGTTTAAATGTATGATATATGACCTTTTTTACAATATTTTATTTTCTTCAAAATGTTTTTAAAAAATAAAGAACATTTTTATAGTTTTACATAAGGTACTCTTTAACTAGAAACCATATTTTAAATGTTTTAAATAATTATTTTCTAAATATTTCTCTTACATGTCTAGTTCTTAAAAAAAATCATGTTTTTATATGGACATAAATGTATTTTAAAATAAATTTTAATCCTATTTGTATTTTTTTCAAAGGTTGTCAAAAATGAAATTTTTTACAGATTTTTTGAATTTATTTACAAAAGAAAAAAGGAATGTTCTATTTTAACAAATAGAGTAACACCGAATTATACCACCATTGTATCTATAATTTTAAATTTTGATTATTTTACAAGATTCAATGTTTTCTCTAAATAAAAAACTTTCTTTCCCTTTTTAGGTATTTTTTTATTGAAGAGGTGTTATTAAATGGGATGTATATTTTAATATTCAATTTTTTTCTTATTAGTGAAATGAATATTTTATGCGTATAAAATGGAAAATTGAAAAATATTATGTGTTATGATTCTTTTATGATTCTCGAAAATTATTTATAATGATTGTTGGTTCCATTTTAATTCAATTAAGTTTGGTTATGTTATTAACAAAGTATGGGTGATTATGTTACATACCAAGGACAGGTGGTTAAATTATAAACTAATATGGGTGGGTCTGTGATCACCCTATGATGTGTTGGATATGGAAGTTGTATATATGGTTATTCCATTTGTAAGAGTTATTATAATAGTGATATATAAATGATTTCCCAAGATACATAAATTTTTTATCAATTATTTTGATGGGTTTTTAGGGTACTCCTGTGATTTCTAAAAAGAAAATCAATATTATTATTTTCAAGAGAAATTATTTACTACTTATTATGGGTGAAAATATAACTTTGTAAAAAAGTTTTCATGAGTTTATAATGTTTTCAAAAACCCCCTTATGAGTTTTATATTGCATTTATGTTTTCTTTTGAAATATTTTATGAAAATATTTGGATAGAGAAGGTAATTACTTGGGTAAAAAAATGTTTATTTTGATCCCAAATCTTTATTTGAAGTGGACGTTTTTATAAGTATTCAAGGGATTATGGTTTTTTTAATTTATTTAATATCGTCTAGTGATATTTTTTTACTCATAACACTTTTTCAAATATTTTTCACAAGGTGTTAGGATGGTTAACGGAAAGGATGGAGTTGGGTTGAAAGTTGTGAATATTTTTTTATTAAAATAGATAATATATTATTTTAAAATTTTTACATATTTGAAAAAATGGATACTAATCGGAAGTGTTAACTCTATAAACATATAGTTTTGTTATGTATTAGTAGTAAAATAATTCTATATGAATCCAAACCTAAAATAACTTCAGATAAGAAAGTGAATTCTAGTCTAAGGGTTCTATAATATGTTTTTTTAAGTTTGGGTCTTTGTTAAAACCATTAGAAATCATCCAAAGAAACATTTTTCACCATCTACTTCTGAGGATAAAATATCCACATATTTTTCACTACTCCTAGCATATGAATAAAAATTATGGGTACCAAATAATTCAACCTAGAAAGAATCATGTTTAATGAAATATCAATATCCTCCATCCAGTAATATTTCACCAAATCATAGATCCTCTCCTCATACTTCAACATGCCCTGATGTTGGAACTCACATAGTGTCTTCCTCCATAGATCATCCTCATCAGTTGGTTCAACCCTCCTATAGTAAATTGCATAAGACTACTAAACCTCACAAAAATTAACCACATGTGGATGACCACTTGAATGTTTATCTATATATAAGGAATCAATCTTATAATCATGGTATCATAAAATTATAAATTTCTAAATAATCACTTTTTTTTAGAAACAAATTCAAAAAAGTGTGATGTATGTACCTTTATTAGGTCACAACTTATCAACATATCCATTTAAATTGGTTTTTAGTAATCTCATCATCCTTGCATTAGATCATGGGGGCCCTAAAAATAATATTTCCTAGAAAGTCTCCCTAGAATACAACACACGCTAGGATCAACTGGTATTATCAACCTACCAACCCATACAATCCCCAACAGTTCCTAAATCGAGTATCAACCCTAAATACTAACTAAAATATTCTATTCCCTTCAATCACAAACCTCCCCCACTATGAACCCCTTCTTGGAATACAATTAAGATGAATTTGACACCTAATGCTTACCTATAACTGATCCCATGTAAAGAAATATCACTGATTATATAAAATATTAAAATGGGAGGCATTAACCTCATAAATCCCAATAAAATGATGTGAAAACTAACAACAGAGACCATGATATAAAATAAACCAAATACTAAAATGATCTATAGTTCTTGATATGTATAGGCCTCCAAGTAAAATACCAAGAAAATTATAAGGAAACAACTCCTCTGTTAATCCCAAGATCAAATCTTGTGTTATCCAACTCAATCATAAAACTCACCTATTAAATCTAAAACCATTTTCTATATCTAGGGATGAGTATAAAATGTATACTAAATAGAATAAAACTCATTTAATATCATGAAACATTGGAAGAATAATACTAATGCTTCAGTGAATTAAAAAAACCAATACTTACACAGATTAATTTTCCCCAACCCCAACAAGTCTCTCTTAATCAATCATGTCTTCAATATAATAAAATCATTTCACTGTAAGATATAATCAAAGGTTCCCTATATCTACTTCCCCCATGGTTCGTCTCTCTCATGCTCCAACATAAAACATCATGTGCTCTCAATCCCTCTTGTGGTCATTTCATAGTATAACATACCAATCCCATAACATATAATGTGGGTAGGATTTTATCCCTACCTATAGTAACCTCCCACATTGATCATCATGTCATATTGGCACGATTTGATCCAAACCATAACCAGAATCACCACCACAGATCATACATCCACATCTCCATCGCAAAACAAAACTTACTCACATATCCATGTAAATTGGGAATCCCAAACATGAAGAACATAAACCTCATTCTATCATCATAAAATGCACAACCAACACAATTTATTATCACCACATCTATATTCACCAACTTGGATATTAGGTAATATACTTGGAACCCAAAATTATTGGGCACAAATAATTTTATCCAAGTTGGGTGGGGTGTGTATATAAACAATAAGATACAAATCATATATATATAGTCATCCACAATCCTAATATATTATTATGACACCACTGACACCACCACAAATTCCCACCATGTTCAACACCTTAAAATTTCCACACACTTCCATCATTACCAACTATCACACCACAAACAAGCCTAATTTCTCATTCAAAATATCCACATTAAAAAACTAACAAGTTCCCATTTAGTCATTCCCTTACACCATTTACATATTTACTATTAACCAACAAATTTATGTTCATTATTACATTTAATTACATATTTAATAAAATCCCATTCATATCTAATTACCTTATAAATTCCATCCGTTATTTGTTACCATTTCATGAATCATTATTTCATTTTTAACTGTGATTCAATTCAATTATACCCACATCCATTTACCACTTCAAAATTACTAGTTATATTTTACTACTATAAGGAAACTATAGAATACCATATCAACCAACTATGTCGTTATCCCATGACAATATTTGTATCCCACATGCTAATTGTGTCAAGAAAAATGTGACCCTATTTTATAACCTACATGAAGATCCTATCCAACATCAACTAATCATTGAAAAAATATCCCATAATATATCCCATATTAATCCATCATATCCCCACTAGCCAACACATGTCAACCAATATAGCCTCACAACCTATAACATTCTATATAACACTATCTCATTTCCTAACAAACACCAAGAACTTCATAAAAAATTATCCACATCAAAAGCAACATAATGGATAATATATTAAACACACAATCATAACCATAAAATAATGCAATTCAACAACACACATTAGCTAATTTCAATAACCATCACTTTTAATTATTCTTTATTCAAAACTTCTTTCATGTAAATTCATTTTTTCAACATTGTAGATTCATTTCCATCTTTAAGTATTATCCTTTTATGGAAGGTGGTTCAAATAAATAGTATCATTAATGAACATTTTGTGATTCCCTAGACCCATAATCCCAGATCAGGGGCCATAAACATGTGTTTCTCATATTGATTCTGAAGATGAATATATATTAGTAGAAATATATAACTATAATTACATGTAATAAAAAAAATTTCATGACAAAAATTCCCTAGACCTTTAAGGTTTTTACCTTTAGAGAATTAATAGAATATAATAACTAACAAAACCCATTTATTTCTCAACTAATGGTTGTTTTTTCACTATATGAGAAAAAAATAATCCAAATGGAATCTTCAATATCTCCCATTAATTATACACACAAGGTGTCCTGTTAGAAATATCATGTGTAATTATTTTCTTCATAAACTTGAAAAATGGAAACATAAGAAGGGGTGAGATCAAATGATCATTAAATATAACATATAACTAAATTATTTTAAAAAATAAGTATGGTATACATAATATTGAATAAAAATATAATCTAAATAATTCCATAATAAAAATAGAACTAATATAATTATATATCCCTGAAAATAATTGAAAACATTGATTTCAATAATTATTTTTTCTCATATAGATGGAATGAATAATTTCAGATATAAAAAACATGTTGTTAAGTCCTTGTTCCAAGACACTATCCTAGTATTTTAAGAGGTATACACCAAAACCATACTTGTTTTTTCTCATGATACCTATCAAAGAATCACAGGGGTATACAATTCTAGGACCCACTTTTCAACTAATTTAGTCCAATTCATTCACCATAATATTCCGTAACATTTTTTATATTATTCCTTAATTAACACGTTACTGGATAAAAACCTGGGTATCAATATGAAGAATAATATGGAATGTGAATACATAATAAAACTATGTTAGTAGTCAATAATAATCAAGAATATCAATACCTTTCCCCCATTTTAATAAAAGAGATATTATGATCATAACCCATCCCGAGAAAGAAGGTGGATGATCAATGATACATATTTAACTTTCCAATTATTATATGCATTGGAAGAAATATATATGAATCATAAATATTGTCCTCTTGTAAATAAATAAACATTATTTTTAGGTTATCATCTTTAAAAATCAATATTTAAAAAAGATATTTTCACACTGTATAGGGTAATGGATATACAGTTATGTTAATGCCAGAATAACATTATCATAAGTCATATCGAGAAATATATTTGATGGTTTTGGAAGAACATTTCCCCAAAGAAATAAATTAAATGTAGGATGGTGATTACATAAATTAAAAACCCCCTTAAAAAAAGAATTTTTTGAAAGATATCACAAAATAATGGCTCAAGAATCAAATTGTTTAATGTTTTGAGTTCAATACACAAAATGATTATATAAATATATTAGAGAACAAATATTGAAAGATAATCCCAATTAGGGTAAATAATTATTAAAATGATAATTAAATTTAAGTTAAATCTTAAAATATATTTTATAATACATTTCTAAAATTGACATAAAATAAAAAAAATTACATCACTTTCAAATGTAATTTTTTAAAATGTGATGTGAAATTCTTTGAAAATTTTTATTTTTAAAAATCATATCTAATAATAGGTCATTTAAAATTCCTAAATTTAATCTTGGATTAATAATTATATAAATAAAATAATGTGGAAGTGAAAGGAAAAACACATTTCATTATTTTTAAAATAACTCTGTTTAAATCTCTTCTTGTAAGAAGAGTCACAAAAAATAATTTGTGTTAAAACATAATTTCAGAAAAGATGATTTTAAAATACCATATAATAAAATAGTATCTTATTATTAATCAATTATATAAAATTAAAGTTCAAGATTACTAATTATATCTCAATTAAAGGATATTAGAGTTATCGATATCCCTTGTTGGAAACATCATCTTAAAAACATGAAAATTTTAAAAAGGGTTTTATGTATTAAGATTTTGAAAAATTATAAATTAATTCATAATAAATTTAAAGGTAAAATGTAAATAAATTATATGAAATAAGTTCAATGTAACAATAATAACTCAATTAATTAAAATTAACTCACCAAAAACTCTTACGACTGGGGAAACCCTTGATTCAAAATAAATTTGAAGAAAAAAACATGATATTTGTAAACTTTTAACCCATTAATAACATGGTAATAATGTATATAAAATTCATGGGATAATAAATCAATATAACACCATAAAAAAAATACATGGAACATAACATGTAACATGTCACAAAGAATAATAATCGAGACCATGGAAACTTTTACTGATTAAATAACATTTTAATCTAACGCCTTGAAATATAGGGAAGGTAATTGAACTTAAAATACCATTATTAAATTGTAATTCATGATATTATATCTAAAATAGATATTATATATTCCATATAAATGAAATTAATTTCTTAATTCAAAACATGTTTCAAAGAGAGGAATTTTGGATGAAAACCCTTACCTTGGTCCTAATTCATTCTGCACTTGCACCAAATGTCCTAAATAATTAAATTAAGTTAATTAAATACATACCCAAGAAACTTATTCATGAATATAACAATTTATAAACCTCATTTATGATAATTATATACATATATATATATATATTAGTTATCTTTTACATTTTTGCAACATCAGGTGTAATTAATCATCATCACGTCGAGCTAGTTTTACAAAAATGGTGTGGGTATTAATTATTATAAAAAAGATAATAATTTAAATATATTAAAATTAAATGAAATATATGTACCAATAAATTTTATAAATATATAATTTGATTTCATGGTGGTTTAGTTACAATCCATGAGGTTGAACTCGCTGATGTTCATGTTTCAGTGTTTCTTAATAAACAAATGGTGGTTTCTAAATTATTGATTTAAATATTTATTTACAGTTATTAGATAAAAAATATTTAAATACTAATATCATATTGAAGAATTAAATATGTTCTCATATTCATCCATGATATAAATTTATAGTATGGTTCAAGTAGGTGGCTAAACCTACCCAAATGTGAACCGAACTTGATTAATGGGTGACTATGAGAAAGTTTAGTTTAATATATTTATTCCAAAATAATAGTGATATTATTTAGTTATTATTAGTGTGATATATAATATATATAAATAAATATTAATGGATTATAATTTATATAAAGTCATTACATATAAATAAGAGATAAATTTTATCTTAGTTTTATCATTTTAAATGATTAAATTAACGATAATCATATGTTGGTTATATCGTTAATTGGTTATCCAATTTGTAATACTATTACTATAATGATATCATAAAAAAAATTATCCTTAAATATAATCCACATGAACATCCTTATAAGGCATTGATGAAAAGAAGAACAAAAATTAATCATTTCAGGGAGGTGGTAGTCCACACATACACATGGTTAAAGATTTCATTTTGCATAGTAAAGGAGAAAGGATTAATATTATTTATTATTTAATAATAATAAAAATGATATAAATATCATAATTATTTATTAAATTAAACTTTTATACCAAAATTTTGATTCGGAGAAGGAAAATAAAATGTTATGTGTCGTGGTGGTGATAGTCGGAACAACACATGAAATACCTTTTTATTTTTATTAATAGGAATGGTAAAAGTAATTAATGGTTATTACCATGTAATAAAAAAAATTATTAAATTTTTTATTTAATAAAATTTTTATTTAAAATTATTATAGTAAAATAAATATATAAAAGAAAAATGTTAAGTAAAAATGATTACTCAAATTTAGCACTTTGATACTTTCTTGGAAGGTCACTTGGAAATGGATGGAATAATATAATATATTCTAATAATAATATCAACAGAGTTAAATAGTATTCTATGTTATGTAAAAGTTAAGAGTGTTAGGATTAAACTGAATTTTTATTAATTTTCTAAAGGGATGGTGAGAGGCCCATTTTATAAGTGGTTAGAATGACATTTTTGTAATTATTTAAACTTAGTATAAATGGAGCACATTTTGATCAAGTAAAATGGATTAAAATTAAGAATTAATTTAGTAGAAATGTATAAGGTTGATCCGCACATCATTTACACAATTCAATACATTATTTTATCATGTCTCTAACCCTTTACCCATTGAATTGTAACTTTTAACATTTTACCTTTTACCGTGGTAACTTGTTCTTACCTAGGGTAACATAATCCTTATGAATAAAAATAATTTTTAACTCGCTAGATAATTTCAAAACAAATATTATAAATTTTTAATCCATTTCATTTGATTTAAAATTAAAAATGTGTAATGTATTAAAAACATTTTTTAAAAAATATTACTTGTGTACTAGAATATTAAATATGGGTTTCTAAATTCAAACCAACTTTTTTAAAAATATAAATTATCTTTTAAAAGACACATTTTTATTAATAAAAAATTTCTTCAATTTATAAAACATACGTATATAATAATAATGTAACAAAATAATTTTATTTTTAAAAACAATATTTTCACCTAAAACTCATTCTTTTTAGAAAAAAAAAAT
This sequence comes from Viscum album, assembly GCA_963277665.1. NCBI lineage: Eukaryota > Viridiplantae > Streptophyta > Magnoliopsida > Santalales > Viscaceae > Viscum > Viscum album. The sequence goes on along the minus strand of OY728130.1, from coordinate 475,946,873 downwards.
GTATAAATAATTTTGCAGTTATATAATTAAAAAAATATTATGTTGATTTTTTAAATTTTCATTTCAAAAATTTTATAACTCAATATTTAAATTAAATTCAAAAAATACAGTGAATGTTAGTTCATATCGTAAAATGGCTTTTTGGAATGTTGACTATTATTATTATTATTATTTCCCGTTAATTACTAATTAATATATTGGTAATATAATTTACTTATTATAAATAAATTTTATTATAATTTATTCGTTATATACATATCTTCTTGAAATATATACTTAATTTTATAAAAAATATACTTTTAGGAATAAAATGATTTTCTTAGTTGTTTTAGCTCTACTAATTGAATTCTATTTATATTAAAAGTAACCATTATTTTCTTTCTATAAATATTTCATAAAGGTGTTACTCATATTTTTTCCTAATAAAATAATTTATTGGTTTTATTGGTCATACACAGTATTGACATTTTTGTTAAAACATACCGGAGTTTCATTTTAGTTTGTTGTTTTGTGTGAAGAAAGTTATCGAACACATTGACTTATTTAATAGTGATCATATATTAAATTTTAGGATGTTACGTCCCCCCCCCAACTTTTATATAAATTATTTACTCATAACATTAATCCTAATATCAAACTAATATATATATATATAGGAAACTCATATTTAACCATACACCAATAGATGATTGTGGGTTTATTTCAGATATCAAAAGGGTAAATATTTTTTAAAAACAATATCATAATCAATTTATGAAGAGAGATAACCGATCCATAATTTAATGTAGAAATATAATAATATATTTATATCTATATCATTAAAAAATAGCGTCCCACAATATAAGGCCCCAGCCTTAAACCTTACTTAATATTGAATTAAATGAATAATTAACATTGAGGATCTTTTCAGGTTTAGAGTTTTAGAGAATTAGGACATAACTATTACATCTCAAAAGATTACAATGTAGACACTTCTACTATGTTTCCATAAAATAAAAAAAACTCTTAAAAAGAGACATGTCTAGTTCCATGTTTTATATAGCATGACTTTCCCTTGATCTCGTCCTTGACCCTATTCGACATTAAGTCCTGTGAATAAAATTTCAAAAAAAACTAGGGTTGAGCATAAAAAGCTCAGTAAGGGATACACAAAGAATGAAAACTGTTAGTTTTTCAAACATCACGTAAACTATGTATACTTTATCAAAGTAATACCTTCACCTTCATGAAGTAGTAAAAACTCTTCACTGAATAAAATATCGTTACTTACCCTTTTTTAACCAATGTATTACCATAAAACCCATATAAAGAACACATAACATATAAAGGTGACATGATATATAAACATACTTAAGTGGAATAACCATACAGTCGACTTCCACACATATCACTTAATGGAATATCCATACGGCCAACTTCCATACATACTTAATGGAATAGCCATACGGACGACTTCCATACCCAATGCATTGGAGGTTATAACGTAACCACCTGTCTTGGTATTCACGGCACCACCCGTCATATGGTTTATCATGTAACCACCCGTCAAACATCCAAGTACCAATATAAAATCATAAAACATAAAACCAATATAAAGGAATGATAACATTTCCACATTTCAATCACAATATATCATTTTAAATATATTGACATAATATAATCCTTTATCAAAACCATTTTCAATACCAACATACATAAAAGAGTATATGGTATTAATTTTATTTTAAAAACATTACAACTTGTTGAGGAAGCCAAATACCAAATAATACTCGCGGCGGCGGAGAAGTCGTTGTCGCCGAATACGTACGACAAAAAACATTCCCTTTTGTCATTTAGTAAAACGCTTCGTATAAAAAGATTCCTTTTGAATAAAAGTAAAAGTCAAAGGGTTTTATACACTGTATAAAAGAAATTTGTGTATAAAATGAAATATGCCTCAATGAAAGGATATTGAGACGAAGTCCCTTACCTCGGGTCCGACTTGACTCGGTCATTCTTTAATCTCCTGAATAATAAACTTCAGTTAATTTCTACTTTTTTAAGAACCTTTTTAAAGTTCATTATATCTTTTATATCACTTATTTCAATGTCATGAACACTATGTAATTATTTAAGTTAATAACGCTCATTGGTACTTGAGTAAAAAATAAACCCTTTATAATTACAAGTTGTCCATGTATCCATTATAACCATAATTATAATCATGATTTATATATCATATATATCATATATATCCATTATATACATGCATTTATAATATTACATAATCATTTAGAGGTAATAAATGAAATGCACCGTTCATGGAGACGGTAAGCCGTACGTACGCATGAACGCTACTTTCATTTCTTTGTCATATTAATGGAATTAAAACTAAATGAGAGGTATGTATATTTTAATTCCAGAATTATATTAATCATTTAGATGTATCATTCATCATATATATCCATTATATACATGTACTGTTAATAGTACATTACATTTGGGGATAAGAAATGAAATGCACCGTTCATGGAGACGGCAAGCCGTACGTACGCATGAACGCTACTTTCATTTCTATCTCATAATTTAATGGGAAGAAATAATAATGATATAGAGGTATATTATAATTCCAGTATAACATCATATATAATAACTTTAAATACATCCTTTATACGTCCCACATATGGCATTAACGAATCAAATCACTTTGAGGGGGCGGTAGTCCGCACTTCCTTAAATAAAGATATCGCGTTTTCCCATAATGGAAACCATAAAGGTATGCCCAAAATGAAAAATACAGAAGCTTAAGGAAAAAATAAACATATTATATATCATATATAAATATAGTTTCATCTTAATAGCCACCTTTGAAGGTGTTAAAAGAATGTTGAACAATCATCGTTTCAGGAGGCCGAAATTCGCCATCCACGGAAACAGTATGTTCTTTAACAATTAGATGTAGGTGTGTGTAAGTGTAGCTCGAATCCTTCTTATAAAAACATCCATGTATATTTATCATACTGGAGTTGTTACAAAATAAATGAATAAAAATAGTTTAGGGGGTTTGAGAAGCAAAATAAAACATAAGGACTCAAGTGAAGACACTACCATAAAATCGGGTAACTCCCTTTTGTTTGAGCTCAAAGGCTTCCTTGGGAGGACTTATGCCCAAAGTAAGGCTTCAAGGAGTAATAGAGGGAAGTGGAGAGAAAAAATGGGTAGGTGTTTGCCGAGCAAAAGGCTTTGGGAGTGTGGGTAATGAGGTAGAGGTGGGGGCCTTTTATAAGAGGAGAGGAGGGGCACTCTTGGAAAGTAAAGATACGTTACTTTATTTTAAAAAGAGCTTCAGATTCAAAAGGTCCCACATTGATATAATTAGGGGGTAAGGTGATAATGGTTATAAATCCACCCATTCAATAGGTTTTGGACATGTGTAGGTCATAGATTTTACATTATCTTTCCATTTTATTTAAATCCTTTATTAATGAGGGAATCGTTGCATCATCATGATGTCATAAATAATTTAATTTATATAAAGTCTAAAAATTATAAAAAAATATCATGTAGGAAATATTCCAGATTTATAATGAATATTTATAGTCAAAAATATGACTTGTATAACCCCATGTAAAAATTGTTTTAGCAAAACATCTCATGTTTGTGTCATTTTTACTTTAACATTTAATAAAAAGGTATTTATGTCATTTTCCAACCAAAGTGGCTCCATGGGGTCCCCAAGTTGACTCATGGATTTTCTTGGTCATCCATGACACATCCAATGAGGGTAGGACATGTTTCAAGCTCATATAATATTATTAAAACATTATTTTTACCTTAAACTATACTAATTACCTCTAATCACGATTAAGAACTTAAAAGTTACTATTCCCCAAAAAATTATTTTAATCTCATTGAACCAAATTTTACTTATTAATGACAACCATGTATGTCAGATTTTTGAAATTCAAAACACAGAAGTGGTAAAATTTCATTTAAACGAAAAATCAGTTTTTATAAGTACCACTTAGTGGTTTCACTATTCATCAAAAATTGATGTTTTTCAGAAAAATACCAAAACTTCACCCTAAGCTATATTTGATATTCTGAATTCTAAAATGAAGTCTATTTTACAAAATTCAAAACATATAAGTCATATTAATTAATTTAATAATTAATTCCCGCTGTCATGAGAAATAGCGTGTTTTTATGAAACAATAAGTATCAAAAGATTGACACTAGTTTAAGACCGATTTCAAAATGAAATTAATTCTAACGACCACTATTGGATTAAATGGTAAAAATATATTCTAATTGAACTTAAAAACCAATTCATAAGATTATCTAATCAACTTAATAAATTATATTAAAAGGAGGTTTTGAATTAAAATACAACATTTTACACTATTCATTAAAAAAATGAACTTTATCGGAAAAATACCAAAAATTTACACAAAGTAAATTTTGATGTCCCAATTATAAAAAAGAGTTATATTTGGTCCAATATAATGTATAAGAGTGATCAAAAATATATTTAATGACGATTCTCCATCAAAAGGTGATAAGTGAACCTTTAGTGAAAATTAGGGTATAAATGCCTAAAATTGAATTCTTGCCGTATTTTAAGCCTTTGTCTTTTATTGGATAAATGTAAAAACATTTAAAAAACGTATATAATCATATTTTAGTTATTTCTATCCATTTCCCTCCAATAAAACGGCTACATGTTAACAACCATTTAAAATAATTTTATTATATTACTAGTGTACAACGTAAGTTTTCAAAGAAACTCATCGTTGTGTATCGAGTACACTATCGAACGTAGAAACCCCTATAAAGTAAAATAAATATTTTATTCGTAAATATTAAGAAATATGAAAAATCTTTATTCTTCATTTACCTGGGATGTTACATCCTTCCCCCCTTTTGGGAATTGCGTCCTCGCAATTTTATTCACTTATCAAAATAAGTGGGGGTATTTATCCCTCATAGCATTTTCAGATTCCCACGTTTCCTCTTCAACCATATGGTTTTTCCACAAAACCTTTACCTGGTGGATTACCTTATTTCGTAACACTTGCTCTCTTCGGTCAAGAATTTGGACTTTTTGTTCTTCATAAGAGAGATTCTCTTCCAACTGAACTACCTCTCGACTCAAAACATGAGATGAATCTGGAATATACTTCCTCAACATCAAAACATGAAAAACATTGTGTACCTGAGATAAAATCGGAGGTAATGCCACTCTATATGCAACTGATCCAACTCTCTCTAGAATTTCATATGGTCCAATAAACCTTGGACTCAGCTTTCCTTTCTTACCAAATCGCATCACACTTTTCCATGGAGAAACCTTGAGAAAAACATGATCACCTACCTCGAAAGATAGATCCTTCCTCCGGTTATCTGCATAACTCTTCTGCCTGCTTTGAGCTGTTCTCATGTGTTTCTGAATCAACGAAAACTATTCTTCCATCTCTTCTACCAATTATGGTCCCATCAGCTTCCTTTCACCCACTTCATCCCAAAATGCTGGAGTTCGACACCGCTTCCCATATAATTCCTCAAATGGTGCCATCTGTATACTGGAATGAAAACTGTTATTATAAGAAAACTCAACCAAAGAAATATGTTGGTCCCAAATTCCCTGATAATCCATAGAACAAGCTCGTAGCATATCCTCCAAGGTCTGAATTGTTCATTCTGACTGCCCATCTGATTGCGGATGAAAAGCTGTACTAAAATTTAATTCAGTACCCAATGACTTCTGAAGGCCCTTCCAAAAGTTAGAAGTGAACATGGGATCACGATCGGACACAATGGAGAGAGGAACTCCATGTAACCTGACTATCTCTTTAAGATACAAACGGGAAAGTTGATCTAGGGAAAAATTATCTCATATAGGAAGGAAATGAATAGATTTAGTCAAGTGATCAACAATAACCCAGATGGAATTATTACCTCGAGATGTCTTCGGTAATCCCACAACAAAGTCCACGGATATATTCTCCCATTTCCACTCTGGCACTGGTAGAGGCTGAAGCATCCCTTTCGGTAACTGCCACTCTGCTTTAACCTGCTGACAAGTCAAACACTTCACAGTAAAATCAGCAATATCCCTTTTCATTCCATCCCACCAGTAATACTCCCGCAGATCTCTGTACATTTTAGTACTTCTAGGATGAACTGAAAACGGGGAACTATTAGCCTCACATAACAACTCATTCTTCAACTGTGAATCACAAGGCACACACAATCTCTTCCCAAACCTCAAAACACAATCATTATCAATGTTTAATTCAGGCAACATACCCTTCTGAACCAGCTCTACCTTTTTCTGCAACTCACTGTCTTCCCTCTGTGCTTGCTTCATTCTGCCTGATAGAGAAGATTTCACTGATACCTAAAACAAAACAGAAGAACTTCATGCACGAACAACTCCTATGCCAAAGTTCATCAAATCAAAAACCAAAGGATCTTGTTCCAAACATAGCAAGGTTAATGAAGCATTACTTTTTCGACTCAAAGCATCAGCCACTTTATTTGCTTTTCCCGGATGGTAGTGAATTGTACAATCATAATCCTTGATTAATTCCATCCATCTCCTCTATCTCATGTTCAATTCTTTCTGAGTGAATATATACTTTAAACTTTTGTGATCAGTATATAGTTCACACTTTACTCCATACAAATGATGCCTCCAAATTTTTAAAGCAAAAACAACAGTAGCTAATTCCAAATCATGTGTAGGGTAATTTACCTCATGAGTTTTCAACTGACGTGAAGCATAAGAAATTACCTGATCATTCTGCATAAGGACACAACCAAGTCCCTTAAACGAAGAATCACTGTATATAACAAACTCACCATTCTTGGAAGGAAGTGCCAAAACTGGAGCATTCACCAATCTTCTTTTCAACTCCTGAAAACAATCATCACATTCTTTTGTCCAGATAAACGTAACACCCTTCCGAGTTAGCTTAGTAATTGGACTAGATAACCGTGAAAAATTTTAAACAAACCTTCGGTAGTAACCTGCCAAACCAAGAAAACTACGGATCTAGGTTACATTTGTGGGTCTTGGCCATTCTTTAACAACTTTTGTTTTAGCAGGATCAATAGTTATGCCATCTTTTGAAACAATGCGACCTAGGAAAGAAATTTTTTGTAACCAAAACTCACACTTGCTGAATTTTCCATATAGTTTCTTTTATTTTAATGTTTTCAAGATAACCCTTAAATGACTTTCATGCTCCTATTTAATTTTAGAAATCACCAAAATATCATCAATAAATACAACCAAAATTTTTCACCTAAGTCAACTAAGCCATCAATGTAACAAACTGTTTACTTCTGATTCTGACTATCTCAGGATACTGATTTCAAAGGTCATTTCCCTCTGTATGCCTTCCCAGAAAAGCTGTTCTGCTTCCTCTATGAAAAACCATTCTTAACAAACATGTCTCAGATGAAGCAACATGGTAATCTTCAAATGCTATATCATTTCAAAAAAAATATTTTTGGATAATCATTTAATAGAATTCTAACTCCGAAAGTTATCTAAACCGACTTCTGATACCAACTATAAGGCCCCAGCCTTAAACCTTACTTAATATTGAATTAATTGAATAATTCACATTGATGATCTTTTTAGGTTTAGAGTTTTAGAGAATTAGGACATAACTATTACATCTCAAAATATTACAAAGTAGACACTTCTACTATGTTTCCATAAAATAAAAAAAACTCTTAAAAAGAGACATGTCTAGTTCCATGTTTTATATAGCATGAATTTCCCTTGATCTCGTCCTTGACCCTATTCCACATTAAGTCCTGTGAAAAACATTTCAAAAAAACTTGGGGTGAGCATAAAAAGCTCAGTAAGGGATACACAAAGAATGAAAACTGTTAGTTTTTCAAACATCACGTTAACCATGTATACTTTATCAAAGTAATACCTTCACCTTCATAAAGTAGTAAAAACTCTTCACTGAATAAAATATCATTACTTACCCTTTTGTAACCAAAGGATTACCATAAATCCCATATAAAGAACACATAACATATAAAGGTGACTTGGGACATAAACATACTTAAGTGGAATAACCATACGGTCGACTTCCACACATATCAATTAATAGAATAGCCATATGGCCAACTTCCATACATACTTAATGGAATATCCATACGGCCGACTTTCATACCCAATGCATTGGAGGTTATAACGTAACCACCCATCCTGGTATTCATGGCACCACTCGTCATATGGTTTATCACGTAACCACCCGTCAAACGTCCAAGTACCAATATAAAATCATAAAACATAAAACCAATATAAAGGATTGATAAAATTTCCACATTTCAATCACAATATATCATTTTAAATATGTTGACATAATAGAATCCTTTATCAAAACCATTTTCAATACCAAAATACATAAAAGAGTATATGGTATTAATTTTATTTTAAAAACATTACGTCTTGTTGAGGAAGCCAAAGACCAAATAATACTCGTGGCGGCGGAGAAGTCGTTGTCGCCGCATACGTACGACAAAAAACATTCCCTTTTTTCGTTTAGTAAAACGCTTCATATAAAAAGATTCCATTTGAATAAAAGTAAAATTAAAAGGGTTTTATACACTGTATAAAATAAAGTTGTGTATAAAATGAAATATGCCTCAATGAAAGGATATTGAGACGAAGTCCCTTACCTCGGGTCTGACTTGACTCGGTCGTTCTTTAATCTCCTGAATAATAAACTTGAGTTAATTTATAATTGTTTAAGAACCTTTTTAAAGTTCATTATTCCTTTTATATCACTTATTTCCATGTCATGAACACTATGTAATTATTTATGTTAATAACGGTCATTGGTACTTGAGTAAAAAATAAACCCTTTATAATTACAAGTTGTCCATGTATCCATTATATCCAGAATTATAATCATGATGTATATATCATATATATCATATATATCCAGTATATACATGCATTTATAATATTACATAATAATTTATAGGTAAGAAATGAAATGCACCGTTCATGGAGATGGTAAGCCGTACGTACGCATGAACGCTACTTTCATTTATTTGTCATATTGATGGAATTAAAACTAAATGAGAGGTATGTATATTTTAATTCCAGAATTATATTAATCATTTAGATTTATCATTCATCATATATATCCATTATATACATGTACTTTTAATAGTACATTACATTTGGGGATAAGAAATGAAATTCACCGTTCATGGAGACGGTAAGCCGTACGTACGCATGAACGCTACTTTCATTTCTATCTCATAATTTAATGGGAAGAAATAATAATGATATAGAGGTATATTATCATTCCAGTATAACATAATATATAATAACTTTAAATCCATCCTTTATACGTCCCACATATGGCATTAACGAATCAAATCACTTTGAGGGGGCGGTAGTCTGTACTTCCTTAAATAAAGATATCACGTTTACCCATAATGGAAACCATAAAGGTATGCCCAAAATGAAAAATACGGAAGCTTAAGAAAAACATAAACATATTATATATCATATATAAATATAGTGTCATCTTAATGTCCACCTTTGAAGGTGTTAAAAGAATGTTGAACAATCATCGTTCCGGGAGGCCAAAATTCGCCATCCATGGAAACATTATGTTCTTTAACCATTAGATGTAGGTGTGTGTAAGTGTAGCTCAAATCCTTATTATAACAACATCCTAGTATATTTATGATACTGGAGTTGTTTCAAAAGAAATGAATAAAAAGAGTTTAGGGGGTTGGAGAAGAAAAATAAAACAAAAAGACTCAAGTGAAGACATTACCTTAAAATCGGGTAACTCCCTTTGGTTTGAGCTCAAAGGCTTCCTTGGGAAGACTTCTGCCCAAAGGGAGGCTTCAAGGAGTGATATAGGGAAGTGGAGAGACAAAATGGGTAGGGTTTGGCCGATCCAAAGGCTTTGGGAGTGTGGGTAAGGAGGTAGAGGTGGGGGCCTTTTATAAGAGGAGAGGAGGGGCACTCTTGGAAAGTAAAGATAAGTTACTTTATTTTAAAAAGTGTTTCAGATTAAAAAGGTCCCAAATTAATATAATTCGAGGTTAAGGTGATAAGGGTTCTAAATCCACCCATACAATAGGTTTTGGAAATTTGTATGTCATAGATGTTACATTATCTTTCCATTTTATTTAAATCCTTTATTAATGAGGCAATCATTGCATCATCATTATGTCATAAATAATTTAATTTATATAAAGTATAAAAATTATAAAAAAACTATCATGATGTATGAAATCCTTTTAGATTTCTAATGAATATTTATAGTCAAAAATCTGACTTGTATAACCCCATGTAAAATTTTTTTTATCAAAACATCTCATGTTTGTGTCATTTTTACTTTAACATTTAATAAAAAGTTATTTATGTCATTTTCCTACCAAAGTGGCTCCATGGGGTCCCCAAGTTGACTCATGGATTGTATTTTCCGGCCATGACACATCCAAAGAGGGTAGCACATGTTTCAAGCTCATCTCATATTATTAAAACATTATTTTTACCTTAAACTACACTAATTACCTCTAATCGCGATTAAGAACTTAAAAGTTACTATTCACCAAAAAAATATTTTAATCTCATTGAACCAAATTTTACTTATTAATGACAACCATGTATGTCAGATTTTTGAAATTCAAAACACAGAAGTGGTAATATTTAATTTAAATGAAAAATCAGTTTTTATAAGTACCACTTACTGGTTTCACTATTCACCAAAAATTGAAGTTTTTCAGAAAAATACCAAAACTTCACCCTAAGCTATATTTGATATTCCGAATTCAAAAATGAATTATATTTTACAAAATTCAAAACATATAAGTCACATTAATTAATTTAATAATTAATTCCCGCTGTCATGACAAATAGCGTGTTTTTATGAAACAATAAGTATCAAAAGATTGACACTAGTTTAAGTCCGATTTCAAAGTGAAATTAATTCCAAAGACCACTATTGGATTAAATGGTAAAAATATATTCTAATTTAACTTAAAAACCAATTCAAAAGATTATCTAATCAACTTAATAAATTATATTAAAAAGAGGTTTTGAATTAAAATACATCATTTTACACTATTCATTAAAAAAATGAACTTTATCAGAAAAATACCAAAAATTTACACAAAGTAAATTTTGATGTCCCGATTCTAAAAAAGAGTTATATTTAGTCCAATAGAATGTATAATAGTGATCAAAACTATATTTAATGATGGTTCTCCATCAAAAGGTGATAAGTGAACCTTTTTTGAAAATTAGGGTACAAATGCCTAAAATTGAATTCTTTCCGTATTTTAAGCCTTTGTCTTTTATTGGATAAATGTAAAAACATTTAAAAAATGTATATAATAATATTTTAGATATTTATATCCATTCCTGCCAATACAACGGCTACATGTTAACTACCATTTAAAATAATATTATTATATTACTAGTGTACAACGTAAGTTTTCAAAGAAACTCATTGTTGTGTATCGAGTACGCTATCGAACGTAGAAACCCCTTTAAAGTAAAATTAATATTTAATTCGTAAATATTAATAAATATGAAAAATCTTTATTCTTCATTTACCTGGGATGTTACACACAAACCTTAAAAAATATTTATATGATAATAATACAACTATTGGTTTTTATTTATAACCCAATATCTAGTAGTTTGTAAAAACCTGCATGACATAGGTCACTAGAAAATATAGAGTTAGAACAAAATATCAAACACATTACTAGTATTTTCATAGGATTTTACTTGTTAATATGGAATATAGTGAATGTTTCCCTCAATGTCCCTTTAATTGGGATATTGAGTCACATAATTCCCTACTCACTTGCAGTTAAAGAAATATATTTTTATATCTTCTATCATTACCTTACACATGTGATTATATTGACCTTCATCCCCTCAATTATATAATTTACATGTTTATTAAAAGAAATAACTTCCATGATTCGTTAAAAAAAATTAACACATGGGATCTAGGGTGTGGTTTCTTGCTATGGATCTCACACCACTTCTCAAGAGTGGTCTTATGTTGCCTTCCCTAAGGAGGATTACGGCTAGCAGAAGCCTCTAACTTGTGCCTCTAAGGGTGATTTCTCTCGGTATTTTTGTTCATTGGAACCCCTATGACCAGAGTTAAATTAAAAATAGATGTTTCAAGAATTAATGGTTTAATGAGGGGTGGGGGAGTTTTCTGTGATTAGAAAGGTTTATTGGTTTTTGAATTCAGCTTCTGATTAGGGCTGGGTGACTCTCTCATCGCTGAGGCTTCTACGATGCTCAAGAGATTGGAATTGTGTCCCTCCCAAGGCTTCTCTCTTCATCAGGTGGAAAATTATTCAATGGTTATACTCTAGTTCTTTAGAGGTACACTCAAATCTCCTTGGGCTATTATGTTCTTAATTCAAAAGTTCCTACATCTTCTTACTAATAGTATTATTCTTAATCATATGTGGAGATAAGGAAATAACGTATCCGAATTCCTGGAATCACGGGATATTCCTAGAAATACTTGTATTATTTTTAGTTGCATTGATTCCCTTCCACCCCCCCCCCCTCGAGTGTGTTATCCTAGTTCGTGCTGATTCTTTGGGATTTCAGTACTTTAGGCCTCCTTGACTTGGTTCAGGATTTGGGCCCCTTTTTATTTTGATAAAAAAATCTCAAAAATTTTATGGTTAATCATATTTCATGATAGTTTGTTTATAATATTCACAATTCTTATCACTCCAAATTCTATTCTGATTTCCTTTTCATTAATGTAGACCTTACATTGTCCCTCAAACCCACGGTTCCTTCTAGTTCCATCCATTACTAAAACTAAAAGGTTGATATGAGTAACAATAATTATAAGATAATTATCATAAATAAACCCAAAAAAATATAACCTCGGGATTTTTTATTTTATAACACTATCATTTTAGCCTCTATTTCATACAAATCAACTTCTATCATACTTGGTTCAACCTATATCACTCTCAGTGTAACATATATCATTCTTTGGTCAACCTATGTTTCTATATGTTTGGTTCCCTCATAATTTTTAAATTAATCCTAAAAATATATATCCCAAATTACCCTGAACTTTCCTAAAATATTCTAAACCCAAAAATCATTTAAATATATGATCTCAAAATCAAACATACCCTTTATCCAAGAAATAACATATCAATTAATATGTTACTTTACTTATGAATCTCTGTATTTTAATATATGTTATCCAAGGTCACATTCCTATTAGGTTATCTGACCCAAACATGTTAAAATAAATCATAGTGGTTCACAATGAGAATATGAATTAACCAAATTATATCCCCTAGGTGTATCAAACCAGGTGTGCAGTTAGGCCTCTTTTCCATGCACAAAGTCTTGATCGAGTTAATACCCAATCCACCCATTTGGTGTTTTTACCCCTACATACATCAGTTATAGATATTTCATCCACATATAGTATCTATATAGGGATATCATAATGAAACCCACATAATTAAAACTTTACAAAATTCCATGATGCTATACGGTAATTAGAGTTCTTTCTTAAACTTATCCCTAAGGTTTTAACTAATTTTCTCTTAACCAAATCCCTAAATATAATGTGGATTATTACCATAATATTAAATCATATATTATCCCAAAGGATTATTTATACCATTTAAATTGTGATCAATCCTAACTTTCAAACCCTTAAATTATCCTAAAAAACATACTAATATTCTATGTAATCTATACCTTTCTCTGAAACCAACTATGATTCCATGGACTCGAACTCTTGGATCTGGTGAAATAACCACATACTTTACATATTGGCTTCAATTCCAAATATATATTCATATTCATAACTATCCCATAATTACATGACATAAAAAATATTTCATTACATATATTCCCAACACCTTTTAAGTTTATAGCTTTATAAAATTAGGGAAAAATCACAAAAAAAACTCATGTCTTCCTCAACTAATGAATATTTTCCCATTATATAATAAACTCATTAATTTATAGGGATAAATTAATATGACCCATAAATTATCCTCACCAGATAACCTTTTAGACATATCTAGTGTAATTATTTTCATCATCACCATGAGAAATGTAAAATAAAAAGTGTTGATCTCAAATGCTCATTAAGGGAAACATATAACTAAAGTTGTCAAAAATTTAAGTATAATATACATAATATGGAAAAAATATAAAATCTAAATAACTACATAATCAAATCAAACTAAGGGAATTCTATATCAATGAAAGTAATTGGAAACATGGATATCTACCATTAATAATATCATAATAATGGAATTCATAATTATATTAATCAAATACATGTTGTCACGGCCTTATACTAAGACACTATTTTATTATGGAAAGAGGTACACAACAAAAACAAAACTTTTTTGTCCCATAAGTCTTGTCAATGCATTGAGGTAATATATAATTTCAAGACCCACCATTCACATATTATGGAATACAAATATGGATATATATATATATAAAGAAATATAAATAATATCAATACATAATCAACCTACATTAGAAGTCAATAATCATCAAGAATGTCACTTCTTTTCCCCCGGTCAATAAAGGGATAACATGATCATAACCAATCTTGATAAAAAATGTCGACAGTAAAAAATAAATAGTAAATATTTACATGATGATGATGATGAAATAAATTAATAACACAGTCTTAATAATAATGTTTCGTTTGGTATCACATAAAAAGGGAACAAGAATCAAATTGTTTCATACCAAGAGTTCAATCCCAAAAATAATATATATATATGTGTGTGTGTGTGTGGGGGGGGATAACCATGAAATAGAAACCCCATTAGTGTAAAACCATTTTAAAATGATCAGTATAACGGAAGAAAAAACATAAAATATATTTTATAATATACTTTTAACATTGATTTTAAATAAAATGATTGTGTATCACATTAAAAGTTAACTTTTGAAAAGGTTATGTGAAAGAATTTGAAAACAATTATTTAAAAAATAATATCCACTAATGGAGGCTCGAAATGTTCTAAATTTTATCTTATATAAATGATCATAGGATTATAAACATGTGGAATTTAAAGGGAAAAACATTTTTATTATTTTAAAGTACATTTTTAAAAACTCACCTTATAATAAGAGTAACAAAACATTAATTTGTATTAGGAATTAATTTTCAAAATTAGGATTATAATATACTATATAGTGAAATATTAGTTTTTGGGAACATGAGAATGAAAAATCAATGTTCAAGATGAAACATTATAACTCAAAGAAATGGGATTTAATTTATCAATATCCCTTATGGGTAATATACTGCATGAAGCATGAAACAATTGAAAATGGTTTTATGTGGTAATATTGTTAAAAATAGATAATTACATATAATATTTTCAAAGGGAATAATTTCCCCAAATTATATGAAATAAGTTCAAGGGAGTTATTATAACATAATGGATAAAAATTGTGTTACCAATAAATCTTATGTCTAGGGTAACACTTGAGTAAAAATACATTTGAAGAAATGGAATTTATTTGGAATATTTCATCCTATTAATTAGATGTATATAGTGTATAAAAAATTCATGGGATATT
This sequence comes from Viscum album, assembly GCA_963277665.1. Classification (NCBI taxonomy): domain Eukaryota; kingdom Viridiplantae; phylum Streptophyta; class Magnoliopsida; order Santalales; family Viscaceae; genus Viscum; species Viscum album. The sequence goes on along the minus strand of OY728130.1, from coordinate 475,931,257 downwards.
AAATCAATAGAACAAGATACAAATGATACATGGTGCCTAACATTTAATATATCTCAAATAATCGGAATTGAGACCCAAAAAACCCATATGAATTGAGTAAAATTTTAATCAACCCCCAGGAATGTGAGAAAATTTAATAGAACATTAAATAACATAATTTAAATATAATTAATTTTATGATATCTCAAATACGTATTATATACCCGGTATAAATTAAATTACATGCCTAGTATCAAACATGTCTCACAGAGAGAAATTCGAGATGAAACCCCTTACCTCGATACTGATTCATTCTGTACTTTCACCAAATATCTTGAATAATTAAATTATTTTCATTAAATACATAACCAATAACATTATTCATAACTATAAGAATTTTTATTTCTCATTTATAATCATTATAAATATATTAGTTAGTTTTTACCTATTTTCAACATCCGGTGTAACTAATCTTTATAACATTGGACTAGTTTTGTAAAAATAGTGTTGGTATTCTTTCTTATTAAAAATTTAATCATTAAATAATATTTAGTGTGACTGTAATAAATGTTTCAAGATATTTTATAAAGATATAATTTCATTTCACTGTGGTGTTGGTTACGATCCATGAGGTTGAAATTCACGACAAGTATGTTTTGGTGTTTCTTAATGAATGAAGGGTGATTTCAAAATTAATGTGATAAATATTCATATAAATTTACCAGAACCAAAAAAAATTATTAAAATATTTATATAATATTATACTAGTAAATAAGTTCTCATTTTCATTCATGATATAAATTTATAGTGTAGTTCAAGTAGGTGGCTAATTCAACCCAAACATGAACATTCCGTGATTAATGAGTGATTATGACATGGTTTACTTATAATATCATTATACTGTATTCATAATGGTGTTATTTTGGGATTATTAGTGTGATATATAATAATTTTAATGAAATTTAAAGATAATATATTTTATATAATGTAATTTCCTAGAAATAATAGATAATCTTCCTCTTAGTTCGCTCGTTTTAGATAATTGAATTAATGAAAATCATTTGTTAATCATATCATTAATAGATTATCTAAATTTTCATAAAACCATAATAAAATTGTAAACAAAATTTTTATCCTTTAATCTAATCCTCATTAAAATACATTTAAGGAATTTTTTAAAATAGAAATTAAAATCAATTGTTCCAAGGAGGCTATTGTCCTCACATACGCATGGTTGATAATTTAATTTTCCATAGATCAAGTGAAATGTGTAATATGGTTTATTTTTTCAGAATAATAAAAATGATAAAAATGTAATAATTATTTTTTAAATTCTCCCATTAGACCATCCTTTTAAGGTGGTGAAGGAAAAATGAACACATTACATCATGAAGATGGTAGTCTACACAATGCACGAAATATAGTATCATTTTTCTTCATCGCAATGGGAAAGGGGGATTAGTTATTATTCCCTTGGAATAATAAAAAATTATATAACCAATAATTATTTTATTTCATTGGCATTTTAACATTATAATTGGAAAAAAATTAAATTAATGAAGTTAAATAAAACAAATTACTCATGCTACACACTTTGATATTTCCATAGAAGATCCTTTGGAAATGGATGGAATATGATAATATATCAGGACAAAAAGATCAATAGAGGGAAATATGATTATATGGGAATGAAAAGAATGGTATTTTTTAAATAGTAAAACTAATTTTTAGGAGTTCCATTATGGGGTAGGGAGAGTATCCTTCGATAAGTGGTGATACAAACATTTTTCTGAAAATTTCAACTTAATATATAAGGAATCATATGTGTAACATTACATGTGGATTAAAATTGAGAAATAATTTAATGGGTAAGAGATAACGTCAATTAAAACCCCGTAAAATCAATGATAGATATGTTTTTATCATTTTTAAATCCTTTAATACATTGAATTATTACTTTTTTAATTTTACCTTTTACCACGGTAATTAGTTTTTACCTAAGGTAACTTAATCATTTTGAATAATAATAAAGTGGTCCTTATTAGAAACTTTTTAACCAATGATTATATGTTTTAAATCAAATTCATTTTATTTAACTAATAAAATAGGGAAAAATTAATTTTAAACTAAAAACATATAAAGTATTAAAATCAGTTTTTGATAAAATATTATTTATGTTAAAAAATATGAAATATGGGTTTGTGTATTAAAAATATTAAAAATTAAAAATTCTAATATAAAATATATATTTGGGAAAATAAACATATTTTTTGAATTTTGAATTCATTCTCATATTTTAATAAGGTCCTAAAATCATGTTATTTGTAATAACGTTATTTTCTAGAAAATAACATTCTTTTGTGGAAAATACCCAAAAAATCATCTTAAGATTATATTTTTATAATTAATATAAAATTATTTGTATATTTTGAAATTAAATTTCTATAATTTGATAATTAAATATTTCAATTACAACCCAATAATATAGTGGAAGACTATTCACATCATGAAATATCATTTTAAAAGGTTTACTATTATTTATTCTTATATCATATAAATTAATAATTTTTTTGTTGATAATATATTATTAATATTATCAATATATTTTATTTTTTTCAAATCATGATATACTTAGCTTATTTAAATATTACAATAGTTTTATAAAAATATATTTTTAAGAATAAAATTATTTTCTTAGTTTTTTTAGCTATAATAGTTAAATTTCCATTATATTAAAAGTACCAATTATTTTATTTCTATAAATATTTCATAAATCAGGTACTTTTATAAATTCATGATAATTAAATAGATACGATTTAATAGTCATAAATATTTTTATTCTTATTAAAATATATTGAAGATTCATTTTTTCATAATGTTATCTATGGAGTAGGCTATAAAACAAATAGAATTATTTAACTGTAATCATATATTAATTTTTGGGGTGTTATAGTGTCCCAATAATATTGATTATTTTAAAAAATAGTATAAAAAAGTATCTAATGTGAGGGGAAAATCATGAGAGTAGGTAAATATATTTGAATCACTCCCTCACCATCAAATTTTCCATATGTTTGGTTCATTATCTCGGCCAATACAATTCATACTATCCATGTAAAGAAAACAAAAGCAATAAACATACCAAATTTATATTTAAAATAAGAGGGTTCTCAAATCCCCTACCTTAAGCAGAACTTCAAGAACTATTGTGAAAGGAACAAGTGAAGAAACAACCACAAGATCAATCCCATATAAGGGAAACCCAAATCAACCTATTTTATTTAAATTGTTCATTAAAATAATATTTCTAACATATAAATAATTAAATTAGTACAACCACTAAAATTCAATAGGGGCTGATGGGAAAAAACCAAGATGGATATATACCTTAGATCACTAATGATTAATCTCCTAGTCTAAGGATAAAGGCCATGAAAAAGGGAACTGAATAAAATCCTAAGATAGCCTAATAATAATCCTAGGGTAGAGGAAATAAAAGAAATAATTATGGGTTTTAAAGGCACTGTCAAAATTATACAAGCTAGAAAAAACCCAAAACCATAGTGAAATGGTGTTGGGTCATGCATCAATGATTTTAAATAAAGTAAATTATGGAAATCATGTCGTTATAAAAGGTGAGATCCAATAAAACTAGGAAAAAACAATGATTAATTACCCATTTCCATACTATAGCCTTCAGGATCCCAAAATAGTCCACATCACAGTATAAACACCATGTTGTCTGGTTTCATGAAATTGTAGAAACCCTAACATCGGTCCCCGAAAATTCATGCCCCAACCTCATGTACCACATCATATACCAATAGTCCAGACTTTATCTCGATCAACCATAGAACAACACAATGAAAAAACCAAAGTACCACTTTACAGGGATCCCTAAAATGGTAGAACCCCCATATCTCAACACCTTGATCTCCATAGCACAACACACCATCCCAACAACAAAATGGGCTAGTAATAAACTTTTCATGGTACAATACATAATTCCACACCAATATATTAATCCCTTATCAGAAATTGTAGCTTAAAATATACCCTTATTTCCTCATACCTCCTCATGACAACTTCAACACCAAAAATATGAAACTTAATTGGTCAGGAACGTCGAGTCCATTACACAATTTCTCCCATATCAACATTTTTCCTTATGAATTATCTAAAAAATAAACTCACCATCCCTTCAATTTTTATATGTTCTATAAATTGGACTAATTTTTATTCTTATGAAAAGAACAATCATTGTCTATGTACCATTTTTTTAGCTAATGGTACTCATTAGACCTTCCTAAAATCAGTTAATTCTAATTTTTCAGTAACCAATATTTTTTGGGATTGGAAATGTTTAAAAAAAAAATTATAAACCCATAATTTTCTAAACCTATGGTGTTATATAATGAAAAGTTCTTTAAAAATATATACCTTGTAATTTCTGAAGGATTGAAATTTGTTCAGTTTAAAATAGTTTCTTTTATTTCCTATCCAAAATTTTGAATATAATTTTTCATTTTTTGAATAAATAGATTAATTAGAAATATTAATTTCCATAAGTAAATCCTGTACTAGAATTTTTACAGTATGGTTTCACCTTTATTATGATCTTTTAAAAATTACCCCTAAAATAAGTAAAATTAAATATAAGATTCTTTCAACTATAAAATTAATATCTTGAAAACTAATTTCTGATAATCATTGATTGAAATAAGATTTTTTTTCCATCTAACTCAAAATATATCATAGAAATTTTGGGAGTATATAAATCCAAGAATTAGCATTAGAAAAAAATTATTTATCAAATAAATGTTTGCATCCAACTTTTTATTTTATTTTATTCATTTTCTATACATGTCACATATCTAATCATTTCTTAAAATGAAGGAATATCATCATAACCATTACAGAAATATGGAATATTTTAATCATCTATTGTAAAATAAAAATTATTATAAAGAGAAAACCATGTAAGTGAATTAGGATCCATGTTCCCCATAATGCATAGATCATTCCAAGGAACCCTTACATAAATGTTTATGATCTTGAAGTTATCATAATTATTTAAGTCACTACTAATTTAAAATGATGCATCCTTACAAGCACTCCATATATCATTGGTTCTTCTGATATATTTTCTTTATTTTCTCTTAAAATATTTTACATCCTTTCTCTTCTTCTTCAAATTTGTAAAATCAGGTATAATATGTACAAGTTTCTTTCAATCATAAAAAATCGTGTCCAAATATTCCTTGTTCTTATGTTTTTATTTTCCAATTTTCTTGATAATCATACTAGAAGTTCTGATTTATGATAATATTTTTCATACATCATTGAAGATCAGTATTATCCCTTTCACTATTTTTTAAATTATTAACAAATGAATAATGTTTATATTTTATCTTCATAGTAATAGGATTTGAAGTTTGATAATCAAAATTTAGAGCACTAGAATGTGTAGCTAACACAACCCCATTATTATGTTTCTCCTTCTCAACATATCTCTTTATATAGTACTCATAATACATGATATAATCAATAAGATCATCAATATTGTTATTATATAGATGTTTAGTATCATATATCTTCATCTCTTTATATTCCCATTACTTTATAATAAATTCAATAATATTTTATTTAATTTATAAATTAATGATTTAATGCTCACCTGAAGACTGAAATACTTTATCTAAAATTATAAACTATTGGCATAATTTCTCTAATAATTCACCATTTATAAAATAAAAGTCCTAATAATCTTCTTGCAACACAACTCTTCGAGTCTCAAAAACTTTTGGAAGATCCAAAATGAGTAATTTCCACCTTTCCAAATTTCATTTTTTATTTCTAGTGAATCAAATCTTACTATATATATTTCTATTAATTTTAAAAAGATAATTATTTTCAACCTTGTAATTATCCTGGGATTCTAACTTCATCTCACGAGTGAACTGAATAATCTCTTTCTTAGGAATTTTGTAATTTTCAATCTAAAAAAGAAAATTCCTAAAAGTTCAAATATTTTCAATTATTTAAATTTCAATATCAATGTTTTTAATCCCAATATAGTGTTATTTTATGGTTGTTTTCAAGTTTTATGGTTTTAGTTGTACTTTTATCTTAATTGATAAAATTTCATATTTTGGATTTTGACGATATTAATTTATTTCTATATTTTGGACATAACTTTTTCCACAATGATCTAAATTGTAAAATAAATTTTTAAGGTCTCATACATTTTTTTCCTCATTTAATTATTCTCTCCTAAAATATCAATTGATCATTTGAAGCGCCAAATGCATCTCACATGGTATACTTTAAAATTTGTGATTAGAAATCTCAATTTTAGATGATGGACCCATATCTCATAAATGACTAGTCGAATGGATAAATAATTAAACATGTAGAATAATAACATATGGGGGAACAAATTAATTAGATGTGGAGATACCTGATTCATCTTTATTTAAGGTCATTAATTTATGGTAAAGTAGAGCATTGGAATATGAATATAAATCTATCCATAATTACTTTCTCGGAGTTAATCTGTTATAAATCCTACATTTTGGGGAAGCTAATTCTCAAATTTGGAGGGTGAATGCGGATAAAGAAGGTGAAAAACATTAAAGAAGACATATTTTTTCTAATCATGCCATTTAATGCGTATAATATGTATATAATTTCAGTTTTAATAATTAGATTAAAAAAATTTATTCCCTTTTCCTATAATAATGTGTTTCATCTTCATTAAAAGGGTTGGAAACTTAGTGGAAGCCCTTATTTGTAAATTTATATAGTTTTTTATTTTCAATTATTTTGTAGTAGTGTTGTTTATTTTTATTATATGTTAGTATTTTTCTTCATCTCCTTCTCATTTTTTCATCTTTTGTGTCTACACCTCATTTTCTTCTCTAGTGTGATCTCTTATACTAATGATTATAAGTAACAAACAAGAGGAAGTTCCCATGGGATCAATACAGTGTTTAAATGAATTTTATGAGCTATAATTTTTAATTTTTATTATTTTATTAATATTTGAATGTGGGGGATGTTAGTGGTAAATGTTCCTTTGTCTCTCTACTTTACAACTGAGACTTAGCTTCTTCATTCTTCAATATTCTCCCTCAATGAAGGAGGCAGATGTTTGGTCTCTCATTGATTACTAAGTGTACAACATATTCAAAAAATGGGGGGGGAGATTATGTCCCTAAATACTATTGAGTATGTTCATTAAATTGATTTTGATAACATAAGGAGACAATGAAGTTTCACTTGGGTGTTCTCTGGGGAGGATCTCTTTTCTATCTAACATCAATCATTCTATTTGAATTCTTAATTGCATATTTATTTTATTTATTTTTCATTGATTTAATTTTAATTTTAATATTTTTTTTAAATTTATTTCATAAATATAAAAATTATTAAAAGAAAAGGTGATTTAGAATCCGTGATTTATTGATTGCAACAGCTATTCAAAGGAATGACCTAGGTCATCCCCTATGCTGCACTTATTTATAAATATTTTGAGAGTGTTCATGACAATTCTTCATCATATTGGAACCATTTATAGGGATCCAAGTGTTATTAACTCACTATATTTATTCAAATTTTTTTAATTATTTTCTTTTCCAAAATTAAAAAACAAAAAATTTATAATCTATAAAAATATTTCCTTGGTCATGATGTATTAAAATTATTATTTGTATACAAGGACCAACTAATATTAGGTTTAGTAATGAGAATAAATTATAAATGCTCATATTTAAGAAATTTGAGAATAAATATAGAGCCTATAGAGAAAAATGGAATGGATAATGGAATATGAACATTCATATCAACTGTAACTGGAACCAGAGCTCGATCATGGAATGGAACGAGTGGTGGATGATATTTTAAAAATAATATTTTATGTTAAAGCACATATGGTGGTTGAGAAAACTCTTCTGAGGTAATTAATAACATTATCTCATACTCAACCATTACTTGAGGAGGTCATTAATTAAAACATGATAGAAGATATAGTTATAGTAGATCTATGTTTTTGGACGAATCGTAGAATTATTTTGTTGAAGAAAACCCAAAACTTGATCTTCTCATTCTGGTTAATGGAAAATCATCACCTATATACCTCCCTCTTGATTTGTAATATGATGTTGAATATGCACTTGGTGATATGGAGTTTATAATGGTGCTTATAGAAGAGATCAATTTATATACTAACATACTTTAAAGGAAATATATATTTATTTTTTCATCATGTTTTAATCATATTTATGCTTAATTGTTTTATGACATCTATTTTTTGGAAATTTATAACATAGAAAAAAATTTGCAGACCGTCTATGTGAATTAAGTGACCACACAAGCTGTGGTAATCAATGAATAAGAGCTAGAAAATCATGTGGTGTTGTGACTTCCTTCTCAACAAAAATTTACATTCCATATAGATAACACCATACAATTCAATAGAGAGAACCCCTATTTTAATTTCCCTCCCACTATAGAACTCAAATATTATTATTCTTATTTCATGGGTGTTGGGAATTTTCATATCTTCTTTAGGGTTCTATGATCTTGGTGTCTACTCATGTTCATTAGGAAATTTCACATGTAGTGTTTCATCTCAACAAAACCCCACCCACATTCTGATTTAGGATAATCTACTAGAACTATTTGACTATGGATAGTAAAAATATAGCACCTTCTTGGGGGTCTACACCAAGTATTATCCCATTTATATTACCATTATTTTATTATTTTCCTTATTTTTTATTTTTTCTTGTATTTTATTTCACATAGTATTAAAGTGGTATTATATATTAGATTAACTCAAGGATACCATGGAAAAATAAATCATGTTGTGTCTTTTATTTTATTTATTTTATTTTCTCCTTAATTAAAATTCTATATGAAAAACTTTCCTGATATAATTTGAGATAAAAAGGGTTAATTAATGGAATAATTTTGGGTGAGGGATTTCAATAATTTTTTTGGAATGTTTGGTGTTATTCTATTTTATTTTTAATTTCTTTTTATGAATTTCTAATGTTTTCCTTTTTTATTTTTAGTGTGTTTTGAATAATTCTTAAGATGAATCGAATAATTTTGAAAAATTAAAACCATCATGGTATTTTTTTACACATAACCGAATTTAAATTTTGGGGAATTAAAATTATTTCTGAATGGATTGTTTTTTCTAATATCAAACCTTTTAATTTGATGAATTTTTATTGAGTGTGAATCTCATATGTACTAGAACTACCTAATTTGAAAATCTTAACAAACCCGAGTGGTTTCTAAACCTTTTTGATATCATATTAAATTTACCTATTTCTTTATAGTCTTGAGAGATGTTTTTTGATCCATTAATTTATATTTTTTCTATTTTTATATTTTTTAAATATTTTGGATTTCATAAAATGTTTTATTTATGATTAAGGAACCACTTTGAAAGCCTTTTTCATTCAACTCTAATTTTGATCTACCTTTTCATATGACCTTTATTAATCTCTAAGTATCCATGAAATACCTTGTTAGGAATCAAAATTATTGGACATTTATCCACTTCCAACATGATCATGAAGTTAAATTCACTATTATTATTGAACTCGCGCATGTGGGTGGAAGAAGATGACCTATATTCTTCTTTTTGAAAGAATTTCATTAAGATGAAATGAAAGTGTTTTAGTATTCATTTCTACATTGGTGAAAGAAATTTCATAATTAAAATATGTATGTGTGGACCAAAATATCATTAAAAATATGGGTTAGGAGTACACCAATTTTTGAAGATCAAAATATGCCTCTCTTTTCCCCAAATAACATGATTCTGAAGAGAAATCAAGATCTAAATTGATGTTTAAACAATGTTGAAAATCTAGATAAGAGGGAATAAATTTATCATTTATGCTGAAATTCCAAGTGTGAAATAGCCATGTAGATTATGAGGTGTTCGTATGTGATTTTGTTTATATTATTAATGAGTACATCCTTCTTTATCAAGACTGTTTTCATGATTTACTTCACTGTAAATCTTAATCCTCCTCATTCATCCTCATATGGTTTTACATTTAAAACATTTAAACCATCAACCATAGAAAATTCAATAAAAATACCTCATTATTGATCAATTTTTGACTCTATCTAGTGGATGTAGTAATATTATATAAAGCCTATGGAGATCACACAGGTTCAAGAGAATCATAAAAACTCCACTTAAAAATATACTTGTGCGAATAGAGAAATATTTTTTTGGGAGAGGTAGCTATGACATTCATGTGATACTTAACATGTGATTGAATAGATTTTTATTATATTTTAGGATTTAGGGAATTTTAATCCAAGTAGAAGGAATCATATTTTCTTTCATGTGATAATTTTTTGGTGTTGTCATTTATGCTTTGGGAAGTTTGATTTGACCATGGAATAAGTTGATTTCTCAATTTTGAAAAGTTTAAGTGAGGGGGAATTGAAAAGGAAAATATTATAAATTATATTAACATTAATTTGGTTTTTTTTAATCCCCTTATAGTGTAACATTATTTGAAGTTTTTACATTTTATGGTCTTAGTGGTATTTTTAGCAAAATAACTAGAATGGCCTATTTTGGATTTTAACTATTTTAATTTATTTTTGTATTTCTGCCATAAAATATTATAAAATGATATAAATTTTAAAATTAATTTCTTTAGGATTACATACATGTTTTGATTAATTTAATTTTTATGGCCACAAAGCAAAATCCACTATTTGAAATCCCAAATTCATCTAACTAGGAAGGCCTCCAAAACTATGCATAGATCTGTATATTTTTAATTTTGGGACCATATCTCATAATGGGATTTTCTAAGGTAGATAAAATTCAACATGTAGAAATTGAAAATTTGGTGGAAGAACTTTTTTAATTGTGGTACCATCTTATTCATCTTTATTCAAGGTCATTATTTCATGGGAAAGTGGATCGTTAGAATATGAAGAGTCACATATCCATAATTAATTTATCAAAGTAAATATTTCATATCTGCTACATCCAAGATAATATATTTCTAAAAATTTGAGGGTGATTGCAGATAAAGAATAGGAACAACGTTTCAGAAGAAACCATTTCCCAATCAACTATTTAATGGGGATACCGTGCATGTACTTTTGGTAGACATAATGGGATTTGAAATTTTCCTCTATTTCCCTATAAAAATTTGTTTCTTATTCATTTCAATGGGTTGGAAACTTAGGGGTATCCCTTGTTGTCCATTTTTATGGTTTTTTTTTAGTTATTTTGTAATAGCATTACAAATTTTTAAAATATCATAGTATTTTTCATCATCTCATTCTCATATTTTCATATTTTGTGTTTCCACATCATTTTCATCTCTACTATGATCTCTTATACTCATGATCATGAGTAACTATCCTGAGGAATTTCAATGGGGATCAATACAGGATTGAACCTAGGTTTATGAGATATCATTCTTAATATCTCTTATTTTATTAGAGTTAGTCCTAGGGGGTCCTAGTAGGAAAGGTGCCTTTGTGTCTGAACTTTCCACTTAAGTCTCAACTTCTTCTTTCTCTAATGTTCTCCGTTGATCAAGAAGGAAGATGTGTAATCTCTCATAAATCATTGACTATATCATATATTCATATCATGGGTATGCAGGTATTTTCATGAATACAATGGATCATGTTCATTAAGATAATTTGAAACAAATAAATACAAGATGATGGTCCACTCTGGGTTTTCTCTTGGGATGATATTCTTTCTATATAACATCAGTAATTCTATCTACATTATTCATTACATGTTTAATTTTCTTTATCTAACAATGATTTATTTTCATTACCAAATCTATTTTAGTTTTTTTTCATAAATAAAAAAAATATAAAAAAAATGTGAATTAGAATTAGTAAGTGATTGACCTTAATGGGTCCTCAAGAGAACAACCTTGGTAAGCTCTTATGTCACACTAAGTTATAAATATTTTGTGAGTGAACATGAAAACACATCATCAACATTATAAACCAATGTTAATAATAATGGTTTTCATCCTATAATGCCAATATTCATATTATGAACCATCGATGATTGGTAGCTAACTTGAATTCATATTTTCAATGCTTTTTAATAGAAAGACTATCATATAAAAACAAAATATCATTTCTCTAAAACATTGTTAGTGCGGGGTAAATTTAATAATTTTTTTAAAAAAAATTAAAAATATAAAATCAAGTAAAAACAAAGATAAATGTAAAATGTAGAGAGTTTATATGATTCCAATTATCATTCTAGGTGTAAAGTGATATTCCAAATATAGGAGGGGTGAATTTTTTTCAAGAAATAACTTAAAATTATTCTTACCCACCCTAGTATTCAGTTGATTATAAATAACTATAATTTAATATAAATTAAAAAAATAGAGTTAAGAAATGTTTTGGGTATTAGATAACAATATAAATTCCAATAAAGGATATCATTACCAAATAATTTCAATCATGAGATTATTCACATTAAAAAGAAAAGTGACAGGTGGATTTGTAAGCTTAGTCAAAGGTATTCAGTTCCTAACCTGGATATTCATCAATTGTATACCTGTAAGAAGGTATGAATTATGATACTCTATCCATGAGTTCCTCTTCAATCAGAAGATTAATAGAAATCTTACGCCACTAGTATTCATAAAACATAAAGGTTAAAGAGATACAGCTTCTATATCCCAAAATCTCATCGATCTCCTTGATCAAAGACCATACAAGTTTTTATCCCTGAAACCTCCTCAATTTAATAGGATTTGAAAATGAAAAAAATAATGAGAAAAACTAATATACATAAAATTAATCCCCACTAAATTATGTATCTTATAAAAACTCATTGATAGTAGAAATTAAAATTGGAATTGGTCAGAGAATCAAGATGATATAAACATAAAAATGATTGAAGAATCTCATAATAGTGTAATATTTTAGTATTTTCCTTTTTACCCTCAGTTAGATTTATAAGTGATGTTGTAACAAACTTCAATGTTCGAATTATGAGATCATTGAGTTATATTAATACTATATAAAAATAAATAAACCATATAATAATTAATGTAGGATATATCTATACCATTTAGTGAGTTTAGCTCCACACACCATCATAGCATGAATGAATTTTCGGGTATATTGGTCATTTTGATCAGTTCAATGGAATATACAATCAAACATTAAGTATGCGCATAGAAAAATCAAATAACAATTTTCAATTTAAATAAAATTCAATCTTGTGTGTGTTATGATTTTTAAAAAAATATAATAAAATAGTTAATTTACTCAACAATATCCTCTACATTTTTAGTAATAAATAATGAATTGGAATGAATATTATCTAGTTTAAGTGTATTGTTGGTTCATGTATGGATGATAATGATCATGGCTTACCTATATATGTGTTTAATTTCAATTTAATTTAAATATTAATTTTATGGGTTTTTAATAATTTATTAATAAATTTAATATAATGATCTATGTATCATCCCTTGTTCCGTATTATATATTGGCATGCGTGATCATAAATTAGTTTATATAGCCTTAAACCCTCAATTTCTCTCACCTTTGTGTGAGTAAGTATAAGTAAAAGATTGAGCTACTATATAATGGAGATAGTTTAGGATAGAGTTGAGTTGAAACTAACCAAGGAGATATATAATTTTAAGGTGGAATTCTGAAACTCAGTCCAATTATGACTGAAGGAGTTTTCCCCTAAGAGTCAAGGGTTGGTTCATCATCTTCTCTATAAATGAACCGGTATTTAAAATCATGATAATACGTATTTTTTATTTTATTTTTTCTAGTTCATGGTTATTTTTTTTTTTAAAATGGATGTTTATTTTATATTTAAACATAATCAAATAAATTAAGTTTAATAATAAGCATGTTAAGAATAAGCAAAATAAATGTATGATGGATGATTTTTTTTATCAAGACATAGTTATTTAATTATTTAAAATCTAAATAATGTTATGAAATATTTAAAATGATAAAAATAAAGTATAATTATACATAATATAAAAACATCCTTTAAGGAATTATTAATTAAATTAATGTCTTCCATTACATGATTTAGAATAAAACCGTAGATTGAAGTGTTTTTTGGACCTTATGAGGACAATTTCATTTATTGAGGAGTTCTAATAAAAAAAATCATTTGAATTAACTAGGTTTCTATAAAGTTCAGTTTCCCATTCATGAAATATTTTAAATAGGAGGTAATCATTGAGGAACTCTGAGTCCATGATTTTGGGATTAGGGATTCCACTCAATGGACCAAGTAACTATAAGTTAATATAGTTGGTAAGATCACCTACTTAAATACCTTCAAGTAATTTAAATATGTTTTTATCTTGGTAGTAAAAAGGGGGATTTAGATCCTTGAAATTAGAATATTCATAGAAAGGCATATTCTAAATCCAATGGTTAGGGATATTGAGATTTGATAAAATATTTAGACACTAATAAAATTAAATCTACTACAATAATATAGTAATCAAGATAAAGTTCTAAAATATAGATTTATTTTTTTATATAAAATGGAAAATTATAAAACCTAGAAATTATACCTGTGATTGATATTAGATAAATATAATCATAGGACTTGAACAAACTTACATGAGTTGTATAAGAACTATCACATCATACTACCCCGTCAGAAAATGTTTTATGTACTAGAGTCCCCAGTTTCGAATAAGACTTATATGGAGGCACATTAGGAGGTTCACATTATATCTTGAAAACATATAGATGATTCATTGGACGTCCAATTCCTTAGAAAATTATCTATGACTAGTGAGATACAAAATCGTCATGAATAGATGGGTTTTCTCACAAGATGATGTCCCATCTCCATGATATTTGTCATCAGCAAGTGAGATAGGAGAGGTATAAGATATAAAAGATACTTTTTACATGATATCGTAGATAATGTGCACTATATAAAACTATTTAAGTTAAGATGATTGTAAATATTGAGTATTTATAAGTTCTAGGATTCAAGAAACCCAAAAAATTATTCTTAAACCTCATTCTCAACTCACTTCTTTAGAGATTCTCCAAATTTATTGTTAATTTTAATAACAACAATATTGATAAGTCACTCCTGGATCACCTGAATCTTATTCAAAAGTATGTAAGGATATGTGGAAAGAAAAACCATTTGTAATACTGGAGAACATGCGAAATGTAAAGGTGAAAGGCCTGAAGACTAATTCTTAGTCTAGGGTAAAGGTTCATGGAACACCAAAAACACCTATTAGGCATAGCCGACATGGATTTTGTTATAAAAAATTATTATTCCATGATTTACATGATGATGAACATCATGAGTAGAATAATTAATTAAAATATTAATTTTCATATGAACTCTAGACCTAAGAATGTAGGATTATCACATATAATTTATAAATAATGTACGAATAGATTTAGAAATACCTTGTCTTGTAATTATTTATTCTGTAATGATGTGGTTGACTAATCTTCACATATTATTGTTTAATCATATGATTAATGGGTAGAATATATCTATCATTGATCCACACAGTCTCCAGAATCTCATAATTTCATCATAGAATCATTGGGAAATAGAATAGTCAATCCAGATAAATTGTCTTGTTTGTCATTGATCACATAAAAAATGTATTCATGGATAAAATATTCGTTAGGTTCTCTCAAATTCATGAGAGTGAGTGGAGGAGGATTAATAATAAAGTTCTTGAGAATGTTCTTGGGAGGTTTCTCTCTTAGGTCTTGATATAATTTTCTCTTAGGTTTGTTTCACACAACGATCAGCTAACCCTGAAAAAAGAAATAATTGGGTATTTATAAAGCTAGGTCAAGGTTGGTAATTTCACATATCCCTTATTCAATTCATTATTCCTTACAGGACCCTATGTCTAATAATAATATAAAAAATATTTTTATTTTACTTACATGAAAAATTCCAACAGGTAAATAAATATCATTATTGAATAAATAAATTGATATTTATTTCAATGGTATTTAAAATATCATTTCCAATCGGACCATTAAACTTAGTCTTTTTATCTTCCTTGTTATTTATAAAAATTTGAATAATGACTATTTATTTACTAAATTAATATTAAGGTATTATTTCTAGATAAATATAATAAATATCATATTCACTAAATATTATGAATAAATATTAATTATTATTTAAATTATGTATTTATTATTTTGAGTAGTTCATGATTAAATATTTGTGATTAACTAAAACCAAATAGTTATTAAGCCACAAAAATGGGAATGATATTTATTCTATCTTTATAAATTAAAAATATAATTTAAAAAATATTACAAACACACATAGTGTGTGATCCTCTAGGACTCTTTCCCATTGGAATCAAAAATAATTTCTTAAAGACCAATGTTAGCTAATAACAACATGTCAAGGAATGCATATAGAAATAAGATAGTGTCACAATGACATATATCCTCATATAAATTCCCATTGTGTAATTTACTTACTTTATCGTGATATCTCTAATCAAGAAGGTCACATGTTGGTGTAATTAACCCGTGTTCTCTATGTATCTTCCATTAACATTCTACAAATGAACCTACCCATAGAAAATCATGTCTATAGATTTAATTATGTTGTTTCACTCCTATCAAAGGGGATAATATGAAAAATTTTGTTAAATAATAGAATGGAAAATAACTTCTTATATTATTCATTAATACAATATCACTTGTGATGCACTCAAAGTATCATACTTCGCCAAAAAAATAGTATCACGTTTTTCATCAATACATAAAAGTACATGATTCATTATATTTATTAACAGTAATCTTAAAGTGTAAGGATGAATACCAATATTCATAGATAGGAACATATAATGAAATGAAAAAATATCGATTTCCTACAGATAACTCACGTTCTTATAATCACCTACTCTAAAAGATACAATGGTGTACACCATGTGAAAGTGTCTCGAAGTCCTATGAATATCCACCCCTAATATCTTGTATCAGTTTCAGCCCATAAAATGATATCATCCAGATAATAATTATATATTAAATAATATTACCATGTCACTTCTATGTTCTCATCATAGAGGGTAACTACTATAACCATTTTGTATGATACTTACTCTTAGAAAATTTTCATATACTATGTCACATAGAAGAAGAATCGTGATGTGAGGAGAAATTTATTAATATTAAAATTAATTAACATAGGTAATCATAAAGAATATAGAATTTGTTTTTAGGGAACCAAATCCAATATAATGAACCTTCTCACTGACTGAACATGAGTGTAAGGATCATAGATCAAGCTAAGGAACAAGATGTAGTGTGACTTTCATGTGGAAAGTAGGGACACTATAAAAAGAACTAAAACTCAGGGAAAAAGAATGTGGACGATTCAGGTGCATTAGTTGTTAAATATAACCACTTTAATTATACTAATTGTGTGTGACATATAGATTTTGGTACTCACATATGTATCCATATACAATAACCATGTATATTATTGAAGGGTTCCAAAGTTGAGGTAGAAATTCTAGTTACCCGTAGTGTGAGACTAGTTTCACTAGCTATTAGATACTAGTGTCTTTATTTTTCAATGGAATTTATTTTAGTCTTTAAGAATTATTATTATGTTCATAATGTAACTAAAAACATTATATTTATTTCAATTTTATATATGGATGTATGTATCTACATGATGAAAAAAGAGTTGTTACTTTTAAAAAGAAAACATATGTTATGGGATGAAACATTTTAATAATGGTCTATATATACTATATTATGAAAACCATGTTTTGAAAATCAATAATAAAATCAAATTCACATGACTCCCATCACCGAAAATTGTGGAGTCACTAGGTTGGTCAGGTAAATGAGAAGCGTTTGACACATATATATCAACAAGGTTTTTTAGATTCTTTTGGACTAAAACTACATGATATATGTCACAATTTTTATCAAGAAAAATGATGAAAAATCTATTCAATGGAAAGGCTAAAGGACTACAGAGATTCTTGAATTTGTTCATACAGTCATTTTTGGACCATTTCTTATTGAATATAGGGGTAGATTCTCTTACTTAATAACTTTTAATCTTTACTTTAGTATAAATGGTAATGTCTAATTAATGAGGTATAAGTATGATTACTTTGAGAAATTTAAAGAATGATAGAATAAAGTAGTGAATTGTCTTGGTAAGAAGATAAATAAAGTAAACTCATTCCATGGAGGAGAATATATTAACCAAGATGTTGTCGATTATATAAGGGATTTCAAAATACTATCTCAACTTACACCTCCTTATACAGAACATTTTAATAGTGTTAGTGAAAGGTAAAACCAAACCTTGTTAGAAACAGTGAGATTGATGATGATTCATGGGATTGTTTAATTTTAATTTTGGATATATACATTTCAAACAATTCTATGTACACTAAATTAATTTCCAAGTAATGTAAATATATAATATCATATGAGTTTTGGTGTTGGAATAAATATGTGTTTTAAAATCTATGTGTCTGTGGATATGAATCATTTATCAAGGACCCATCTAGAAACTAACTTTCCCCCTTGAGTCACAAATTATTTCATTATAAGATTTCCCAAGGAAATAAGGGGATATTATTTATAAAATCCCTTGGATAAAAGGGTAATAATGTATACGCGTTCCATGTTACTTGAGAGGGAGTACATATACAAAATAAATAGTGGGGAAAAGATTGACTTTCAAGATGTTAAGTATCAATATATATAGGAATTTCTATAAGAAAAAGTTACACAAAACCCCATGGAAGATGTTTTTAAATAGAAACAAGTACTATGTAGGAGTATCATAAAGGTTAGATAACCATAGAGATATGTTTTCTAGTCCTTGAGGATAGTGACTCATTATTAGTTAATAATGATGAACCTATATCCTACATTGAAGTAGTCAGAAGATATATAGTTGAAAATAGAAAGTATCCATGAAGATTTAAAATGGATTCCATGTACCAAAACCATGTATGGGTTATTCTAGATCTTCTCATGGATATTAATTATACTTGGTGAAAATTGATATTAAAGAAAAAAATAGACATGAATAGTAAATACAATAACAATAAAACATGATTGGTTGGTAAATGGTTTAATCAATTTCATGGCATAGACTATAATGGGTTCTTTTCACCAGTTTCTATTCCAAAATTGATTAAAGTTATTCATTCCATAGAATCTTACCATGATTATGAGATTTAGAAAATAGATGTTAAAAAATCTTTAATGGGAACCTTTTGGAACATATCTATAGATCATAACATGAAGGTTTTGTGACTTCAAAGGATTATAATTGTCTATGCATGTTTCATGGATCCATTTATGGGTTGAAACAATCATCCAGATCCTAGAACATTCATTTAGATCAAGCCATCATAGAATTTGTTTTCATAAATTATTAATGTGAGACTTGTGTCTATAATAGGTTTAGTGGGAGTGCAATAATTTTACTAGGAATATATATCAATGATATATTACTAAAGGGATAGAATATAATATTCTTACAATATATTAATATATGGTTAGATAAATTTTTATCCGTTAAATATTTCAGATATTAATCATAAATTATAGGCATATAGTCTATTCATGATAGATCTAAGATGTATCTTGGACTAATTCACAGTACATATATTAAAAAGGTATTAAAGATATTTAATATGTAACTTTCCACAGTAGGATTAATTATAATATCACATTATATATGTCTATCTAATAAAATGTGTCTTTGGGTAAAAAATGAGAGATTAAGGATGAGTAGAATCTATTACACTTCTATGATAGGTTCTATAATGTATTAAATGCTATGTGTGAGGCTTGATGTTTCCTATACATTGATATTGGTAGGTATATATCAAGCAGACTTAGGTGAGAAACACTAAAAACTATAAATAATATCCTAAATTATGTTATGCATACTAAGGATATGTTCATTATCTATAGAAGAGTTTAGAAACAAGTTATTAAGGGATATATAGATTTAAATTTATAGACCATCTAGAATAATCTAAAATCATAATTGAGAGATGTCTTAAACATTAACAGAGGATCTACGATCTATAATATCTCAATGAAGCTAGTGGTAACTAGTTCTATTGTGGAGTATGGGTATATTTCAGCTTTGGATGCTACTAAATAAGTTGTTTGGATACATAAACTCATCCTATAGAATAATGTGGTACCTAGTAATAAATATTCTTTCTTTATATATTATAATAATACTACAACTATAGTCCTATCCAAGGAGTGAAGGTCACATCAAAGGACAAATTATATATTTTATAAGTATCACCTCTTCAGGATTATTTATTGAGGTTAATCTCACAATAATCAATGGTTCCATTAAATAAAACAGAAACAAATCATTTAATAAAGTCTTATCTCATCAAAATCATGAATATTTTGTATGATCTAGTGTATAAGAATTTGTTAGTGTTTGGATCTATTACAAGTGAGTGTCTTTTATAGATAGTTACCTAGAACCAAACATACTTCTGGTTACCTTTACATTCAAATCTCTCAATATTATCAAATATCTTATCACAATATAATTTTTATTTTGTGTAACATTAATGTGATAAAATCCTAGGATTATTTTCCATATCAAAAGGTTATAAAAGTTCCTTGCTATAATGAGATCTTGATGTTCTACAACACTACTCTTTGTCATATTTCCTATGGTGTGGATGACATCGTCTTCCATGAAACAGCTGATGTTTATACTTTCAAGTATAGAATTGTCATAAGAATATGTGTATTCATCACATAAAGTTTCACACATGGTAATATCCAAGAAAGAATATTATAAGGGTAGACCTTACAATAGATATTACATATGTTATATATGTCAGTAGATATTTCTTTTTCGAATGTGTCTATTGGTCATTAGACTTGATATTATTATTAGTGTATATCATTAATCATGTACTTTGATGTACTGATAACAACCATTATGTCATATTATTGAAGCGAGGTGGGACACATTGGAAGTGTTATAAGTTAAATGAAATTTATAAATAATTCAACAAAGGATTCTTCTATTCTATTTTAATTGAAGTGGATATATCAGGCCCCTTGGTTTCAATGGAATTCTTTGTCTAAGTCCATGGCCATGGTGGTTTGTAAATGAGTTCATTTTAGGTATTTAAAGAAATATATTAAAATCATATTGTCTAATAATACAAGTATATTTCCTACTTGATGATATATCTTGAAAAATGGATTATATTACACACTAAGATTTCATATGGGGTTTCTGTCATTGTTATATTAATTTATTTCTCTATGAGTGCCATAATGGATTTGCAGATGCTAATCTTGTACATTATGCTAGCTTACCTAATGCCACTAATAAAGAGTCTAAGAGGGTCACACACTAAGTGTGTCTAGAATATCATTTATGTTCTATTGGAATTTAATATTATAATAAATATTATTCTCAAGATCTAGGAACAATAATTATTCAGATTATGTTGATCATATAAATTCAATCACTAATTACTCTAATTAAGAATACATGTGAGTTGAATATTAAATAAATATCAATTCATCGGTTAGTGAATATAAAATGTATTTATCCATCAAAAAATAATAAAATGATATTTATTTATTTAAATAAATATTTATTATTCATGGTTAGATAAATACTAATGAGGATTGATGGATAGATTTAAGGGACCTGATGAAATGATATATTTTATTTAATATCATTTAAATATTTATTTATTTACTTATTTATAAATTATATTTTAACCCTATCTTAGTGAACATCATGAAAATATATATATATTTATTATTATTATCATTACGCATGGATTTGTTTATTATAATAACTAAATTAGTAATGGACATTTGTGTAATAACCAATTGTCTAACCCTATGTATATAAGAAATTATATCATTTCAAGTTTCATGTGAATTATTGTGCATAACATATTCTCTCAATAGAATTCTCTCGAGACTGAAGAGATATCTCCCAAGAATTATTTTAATAAAAAGAGATGATCCTCCTCCTCCCACATGACTGAGAGAACAAACAAATAATTTTTTTAACATCAATGTAATTTTCATTGAGATCAATGTAAAATAATGCAAGGAATTTTGTACCCCCATGCTAGCACTCAAAGTTCCAACAGTGATGTTTTTAGGATCTTAAAGCATGTGTGGATATTGTTAGAGGGATTCTTCTTTAGATACTTCATCGTAATGAAGGTATAACCTGAATTTCGATCTAATTCATCAAATATAGTATAATTATCAAACCAAGGTAATTCTTATGGTATAAATTATTTATTAATTTTCAATAAAAATATCCTATTTTTAAATTTTTTGGGGTTCTATTATTCCGGTTCTGAGAATTTTATCCAAAGAAACTAGTGAAAAACATTATTTTATATTGGCCTGAAGCTTATGTTCTATCCCAGAACCATCACATAAGGGGTTTATTTAGGTTAATTATTTAAAATCATATAAATAAAATATGTTTCATTCTTTATTTTTTTCATTTAAAGGGAATCTGGTATTGTAGAATGACTAATAATACTTTTTACTATGTCATTCAACTTTCTACTACATATCTACCACACCATTCATACAAGTTTGTCCTAGAATTATGTATTGTGAGAAAGTATGGTATTCCTCTCGGAATTTATAGTAAAAGTTCATGGATTTTTTTCACATGATCTTCTATATCTATTATAGTATTCACCACCATGATCAAATTGAATGGCTTTATTTCCTCTTCCAAGTCGATTCTCAAATTCCATTTTGAAAACATTAAAAAAATACAAGTATTGATAATTCTCATTAATTAAATATAGGTATCTATATCTTGATTATTCATCTATGAATGTAATAAAATATTATTTCCCATTCTAATAATCCTTGGGGGATTGACCAAAAATATTGATATGTGTTAGTTATAATAAGTCAATGTATCTGTTAGAAATTGATTTTCTTATGTTTTTCTGTATTATATTATCATACTAAACACAAATAAAAAAATTAGAAAAATTAGTGCACCAAGAATATCATCACACACGAGCCTTCCAATTCTATGTTTAAATATATTACCTAAAAACTTATACAATAATGTACTAGAATCTTCATTTGTTGATTTTCAATTTGTACCACATAAACTAGAATGAAAGGTTTTATAATTTGAAGAATTGAATTATAGTGAATATATAATTTCATTCATATATAATGATCTAGTACTAGTAATAATAAAATTTTGAACATGCTTAAATTATCCATTTTTAAATGAAAAAGTGTAATCAGATTTTCTAAAAAAATCCATCCAAATAATGGTACTCCAAAAGTGTATTTTAAAAATAAATAAAAAATAGTCATTAACAACATTAAAAAAGTCCATATATATTCACCTTAAATATGAATCATTCAATATAAATTCATTTTAATCTCATAAGACCACCCAACATAGATTACCTTATGTGAGTAGTAACACCAGAATCTATAAACCAAGTGTCTTTTGGTTCAAAGGCCAAATTAAATTCTGAAAAAAAATTATAACTACACTTTTCTTTAGTTTTCAAATGGAATAATTAGGAAATTATTTCTTCATGTTCCTAGTTTTATTTAAAAACTAATAGGTAATTGTCAAATCTTATATCGTTTACCCTTTTTCTATTACTTATGTTCCTCTTTTCCATTTTTATCTTTAGTGGAATTTATCAGGTGATAAATTTCATACAGGTTTCCATTCATTCAATATTATTCATTCACACAATGAGAAATAAAGTTATTAATTTTTCACTTGACCTTTTGGGTGTGTTGTATCACTTTAAATTAGCTATATTATATAGGAAGGGAAATTAAAATCAAATGCACGATCAAGTTCTCAAACAACTGTAAAAATAGTTCATTATGTTTTGAAGCAATATCATACATCATCATATGTTAAAAAATATCAATCATATCTATGATGAAATCCCTTATTTTTCCATTATGTTTATAATTCATTGAATTATGTTTTTCTAAAAGCATATATGTTTCAAACTTTTAAATTTTTGTAAAGAAATTTTCAAGAGTAGTTAGAAACTCTTTGGCATGTCAATTATCAAGAGTTGAACTCCTAAATGTTAATGGGATTGAAAACATTATGATCATGAAACTCATGAGATTATAATGTTACCACTTTTCTAAGTCCATTTTCATACATAGTGGAACACTCATGTGTAGGAGCCCAAGGATGTTTAATCCTTAACACATGGTCTGGGTCTATGAAACTGAGAACTAACATAACATTCTCTTTCCAACTATTGAAATTTATACCATTAATAATTGGGATGAAATTAATATTTCTAGATATATTAGTAATATAATATGAACAAGGAATGCTGAAACTACAATCAAAACTCATGATAATTAAATTTGACAATTTTAAAGTAATTAGTTAAAATAATGGTAATCCCCCAAACAAGATACATAATAAAAGGTTAATATTTTTCTTTGGATAATAAAATTAATTATAAGTGATAAATTCATTTTGGTAATCACTTATTTATAATTACTCTTGTAAAATAATAAACTTTTCTTTTGAATGATTTATTCTGCATGTAGAAAATTAGAATTCATACATATTTATCACCATATTTTCCTTTATTATTTTTCCAAATATCAACTTTAATTTGGATCAATGACTATTCCCATAAATAATAAATTTACACTCTTAATATTTTAAATAATGTAATGTACACTAATTAATCCACTTTGGTGATGTTTTTCATCAATGAATTTCATTTAGATTTTTTTGGAAACAATATATAAAATGATAAGTACTATAATTTAAACTCAAATTTTGAAACTAAATTTCCATTCAAGATATTCGAAATTAAAATTTTTCATGAGATTAAATTTAATAAAAATTGATGTACTATAAGATTCATGCAATGATATCCCAAACTCATCATCAATATATAGTAATTTTGTTTCATCATAAAAAAAATAACACAAATTTTAAAGTTATATATAATTCTTATATGATGAAAAAAATGAAAAATGATATATATATATCCTTAATTAATAATTTATTTCATGTTGTATATTTTTATAGAAGTTTTTTGAAAGAATACTTCATATAAATTGCATATAAAATTTCCAACATAAATATAAATAACATTATTTCATAAACAAAAATCCTAAATTTTCATGGATTGTAATTTTAATAAAATTAAAGAAAATTAGAGTACTTATAAAATACTTTTAATCCAAATAAGATCTGACTATTTAGATATGATCATCTATTATTACAATTATTGATGAGTGTTAATATCACAAATCAACTGTGATAAGAAAAATTAAACAAAATTAAATGTAAGAATGTTAAAATCCATGGAAAATTAAACTTTTCTATAGTAAAGCATTTCCAAATCTGTAATTTTCATCTTTCTCATGTTTTTAATAAAGATGGATAGATCAAAATGCCAATTAAGATCTAACCCAGGAACACAACCATTTTATTTATCTTTATATACTATTCAAAACAAGGACTCCATAAACACCATTTAATTTATTTTTGGTCTTCTACACATTTATAAAATATACCTCACTAAAAATAGATAATTTATTGGCCTAAAAAACTGACATTCCATAATATAATTATTTAATATTTATCATTAAACTAATTATTACTTGATTAAAAAATTAGAATTTATATTAAATTATACCTTTTAAATTTAGATTTTCAATTTAGTACTTATATATATATACTTAAATATGTTTTTTATAAATTGACTCTAAAGGTGTTGCCTAGTGGTTTCACCTTTGAGAGGTCATGTGGGAGGTTTTGGGTTTGAGTCCCTCCAAGTATGTTATATTTTTTTAAGCCCCCTCCTAGAACTATGAGAACTATGATTTTTATGCATCTCCCCTAAAGAAGATGACCATCGAACTATAGATCCAGCCGATGAACCCAATCCCTTCGAGCTGCCAAGTGCCAAGTGTAATTGTTTTATATACCTATATTTTTAACCCCTTTATTCCCATACATCCCAACACAAACACTAAAAAATGAGAGGTCTTAGCATCTTATTCTTTCTATACCCACCAGTACATGGATTAGCTATGTTTACAAAAACCACTAAACATTTCACAATCGACATTAATTTTGTTATGGATATTCTTGTTTAAATGGTGGTTTATGTATGAATCGTATTTAGAGGATGCATCAGTGAGTTTCAATTAATTTTTCATAGGTTTATATTTTAAAAAAATAAAATGAAAATAAAATATACTAAATTAAAAATACCTCCACTAAATAGATTTTAATGTATCTATTTAGAGACAATTATCATAAACCTCATCTAAATATATTTCAAAATATTTAATTTTTTTAGTTATTTTATTATATATATATATAATCAGAGATACTATAAACTAAAAAATAAATGTACAAAATCAGTATACATACACTATCATACATCCATATTTATATACATACAACCTTAGTCACCATAACCTTAGTCAATCCATACCTAGGGAATAATAATGAAAATTTGGAATAACGTGGTAAACAACTTGAAAATGTGTCACGATCATAAACGTAGGATTCCTTATCAGTGTGAACCTAAACACTCACATAAAATAAGAAATTTCATTAGAGTGGCCACACTTTAGAAAATTAGAGGTTCCTAAAATAATGGACGCACAATGCTTTATATCATACAATACACATACAGTCTTGGCGGAGCGACCCAATATAAAAAATAAATAAAAGAGTGTCCTGATGAGACTCCCGATAGGCCAAACAATCTGCCGCTTTATTTCCCATATTCCAAATATTCTTTCTATCCACACTATTATCCAACAAATCCTTACATGGTCTAATATAATAAACAATAGACCAATGTGGTTCAAACCAACCAAAGATAAGTACATTCAGAAATGAAAGATCCATTTCAACTTCATGAATTTTCATTTTATAAATCCTACAAATATATATCTCACTAAGAATGGATTTAGACTTATCCATAAGACAAGTAATAGTTCCTTAAAACAAATTGAAGGCTTCCTTAATATCTCCCCAATTATTTCGGACCAAACCACCACCTCTCATGATCCCTTGTATTCAAGAAATGTCTATATTGATTTTCAATCCATAGACCAACATGTTCCAAAACACCCAGACGATGCACCTTACAAGAGAATACTACAATAAATCCAACTGATACGTGAGGATTTTGAGAATATGGGATAAATACCAAAACTTGAACAAACCATGAACTCAACTTCATCCATCTACCACTATATCATCTCATCAACTAAAACAGACCAAATCATATCATCAACTAGATTAAAAAAGAATAAAAAAATTATAACTTAACAAAATAAATTATAATTATAGTATAATCATTGATAATATTTAAACATAACATAGAAACAAAGATCCATTATAATTGAATTCAGAAGAATGTCAGGGATCAGAACAGTTAACATTCTTCTTACTGACGATATATGTCACCTACAATAAAAAACATTTTAGAAAAGAGTATACATAGAATATATTCATAATTTTTATGATTTTTTTTTTATTTTTTTAATAAAATAGAAGAAATTTTAACATAAAAAATAATATATCATTCATAACACTTTGAAAACATAATCTTTCCCATTTAAGATGTGATTCAACACATGAAACTGAAATAGGACAAGTACATAACAATCTAATAAAATTTTGTTTCAATGTTTGGTGTAAATGAAATTTAATTAATAAAAAAAATAAAGTATTTGGTGAGGCATTATGACATCCCGCCCCTCACCCATTGTCTTAAGAAGAGGTAGTGGATGTTTCTGGCCTTATGGGACACCCCCAAGTCACCAAATGCTGGAAATAATTACCAAGGGACTAAAAAACATGTGGGGATGATTTCTCCATTTCAAGATAAAAATAAAAACCACAGTAATATAAAAAACACTATAAGATGCAAGAGTAAAAAATACAACTCAAACAAAACCAATCCAAACCAAATCAACATCCATATCAAAGTAAAAACAGAAACCAAAATACAACATCTAAGGAAAACAAAATACAAAAATCCAATGATACCAAACATATCAAACCAAAAACTCCTGACCTACTCCAAAATCTAAAATGACAATACATGACCAAAGTATTATGAAACATCACTAAATAAATGATATTCCTTACATTTACCGGTGTATCAATAGAGGACATCATAAATTGCACAGTCATGCCTAATCAGGGGGTGATTATAAATTTAGTAGGATTTCCCCAATTACTTCCCAACTAATTCCACTAGGTGAAAACATGTTATCACATTTATATAAATGGTTTAAAAACAATTTAAATAAATTTATATCAAATCAAAAACATTTTTCCAAGCCAGAATAGTTTTTGAAACAAAAATATTTTTCTATGGAATGAAATAAAACAATCCTTTATAAAATTTATCAATTTCATTTCACATTCCCATTCCATGTCACCACATGTCCCGAAAAGTACACATCCATACATGAATTCACCGTTGATAGTTCCATACACGTTATTGTTTTCTCGTCTATCCATCAAGTCTACAAACGGTGATAAATATCATGTACCATTACACCCTTGGCATCAAGCATCAATCTTTATTTCAATAAGGTCTAATAAAATGAGACACAAAACCACACAAATATCTATGAAAAACCCATTCCAAACCATTTCAAATAAAACCATTATTAATTTAAATCATTTCAACATCCAGTTTACATGTGTCAAAATGAATTCATAATATAAAAATCATGATTTTAAAATTATCATCTAAGGGTATTTTCCATAAAACCATCCAATTTTTACAATTTTCAAAAACCATCAACAATAGGTTACCAATGAGAATCATATAATCATTTAAAAATAATTTCATGTGAAATATTTTTTTCAAACTAATACTTCAAGTTCAAATCAAGTGGAGTCAGAATCAATTCTACCCTACCTCACAAACATCGATGAAAATGAATAATGGAACAATAATTCTCTATATCTGATCACAAGCCACCTTTTATTCCCTAAGTCCAAAAATGAAACATCAAAATTCCCATAAATGAACAAGGTTATATCCCATGCGTACTAGATATAAGGTTTTGGAAAAGATAGTGAGAATAGTTCTAATAAAAATGGCCAAGAATGAGCACTAACCAATGAATCAGGATCTCTAACAACTTTAAAATTCTAAAATCATTATCCCATATTGAATAGAATCAACTCTAAATACGTGGGATGAAAAGTAATTTTGGATTATAAATTATTAGGAAATTAAAAGTGGTCCTGGGACATAAATCGAGTAAGATCCACAATTTATGAATATGAAACTACTCTGTGTGTGATTATGGAAAACAATTAGTCAAAATCTATGATAACCATGTCTAATATACTATATCAAGCAACCCTTCTCATAGTTGGCTCATGAGTTTTGACAAAATGTGTGGAAACCATGTGTTTTTTACTATCCAAAATGACAATTGGTTCACAAGGTTTCTCTTGAGTACCCACATAGTTTGGTACACCATGTTTCAATCATGCGACTACCCATTTCCTATTGTTTTCCCTTCCACAATTTCCTAGAGAGGTTTCATAGTATTTACTAACCATTTCTTGAACCATGAAACTCCAAAAAAATCCTCCAAAACATGTCAAAACCCTCGAGAACCTCCTTAAACATAACCCAAGTTTTATATAGACTTAAAATAATTGAATAAAGGATCAATTACCTAAAACTAGAGGTTCTAAATTCTCCCCACTATTATCCTTTTCACCTGGGGAAGTAGAAACCCCTAGTGTCTTAAATGAGTTTAGGCCAGTACTACACCATTTACTTTTCATGTTCCTACGTTTCTTTCTAAATCTGACCATATTTCCATAAAACCCACACTAGACATATTCTGTTTCTATACAAGTCATTCTCTTACCTAGCAACAATCTAAACTAGCATATAAACCAACATAGCATCCAACTCTAGATCGATGTGATCTGATCGAATCACAAAGTTAGGTTTTGGTAGATAGTTCTTAAATTGAGATACATGAAACACATTGTGCATAGAACTAGACCTTGGTATAAACACCAATTGATATTCCACCTCACCAACACATACATGTATCTCAAAAGGGCCCATGTACTGAGGATACAACTTTTACTGTTTCCCACAACAACAATTTAAAAACCTTTGATGGATTATTAAAATCACATGATCACCCATATAGATTACTAATGATCATAAAAGATGATATGTATATGATTTCTGATGACTTTAATCCATCTCTGTTCTCTTCTTAATCAAATGAAACTTCTATTTTCTCTCTGGCATAAGGATTATTTCAACTAGTGAAGTCTCACCTATTTCCACCTGAAAAATTTAATAACATAAATGAAATCCATTCAATGATTCAAATGGATCCATATGTATCAAGGATTGATAACTGTTGTTGTACCAGAACTATACTAATGGTATATGCTCTTCCCATGAGCCACCAAAATCAATTACATAATCCATAATAATATCTTCCAATGTTTAGATCATCATTTAAGATTGTCCATCCGTTTTAGGATTCTACACCAATCTCATAGTCAATTGATTCCCAAGGGGTTACAATAAGGAATTACAAAAAAGATATCTAAACATTGGGTCTTAGTTTGATACAATTGAGACTTGAATTCCATGCCACTTAAAACATCTCAGATATATAATTTGGAAAAAAATTCTACTTTATAGGATTACAAAATAGGAATGAAATGATATGAATTCATGAGACCATACAAAATTACCCATATAGAACTACAACTGTCCTAAATTATAAACAAAATCATGATCTCCCTCTATGATAACACATCACAATATAAACCCTAATGCATCATAATAGACTACATAGCCCTATCCAGATTCTAGTAACATAAGGATATGTTCTAATGTATTTATAACCTTAAACTCTTGATATTTTTTCTAACATTACTCGTTCTATTGGAAAGGAACACCTTTCCTCATCAAAGCTATCATTGGTGATGACAAACATGAAAAATCACATATAAAATGTCTATAAATATCCCTCCAAGCCAAGTAAACTACGTATCTCTAATATATTCTTCAATGGTTTATAAGAGATAATAGACATTATTTTCCCAAATATATAGAGATGCATTTTTCAAAAATGACATGTCAAAGGAAACATACCTCTTTTATCAATAAATCACACTTTGATAACATAGAACATAGTAGATTCACCCATAAGAAAACCAACACTATAGGTAAGTTTTTCTCATGATCCACCATTGTCTAAGAATACACCATTTAATCATCCAAAAATACCACCAAAAAATAATCTAAATACCTTTTAAATATCTGATTCATCAATCCCATAAATATGGATGGTGAATTCATAAGACAAAAAGGTATAACAAGGACCTCATGATGGCCATATCTACTTATGAAAGCATTATTCAGAATATTCTCCTTCTAAAATAACATTTAGGGATATCTCAAATATAAATGAATTTTAGAGAACCACTGGGATCACCACAATTGATCTAATAGATCATTAATGTGTGGAATATGTTATTTATTCTTTATTATAAGCTAGTTATGTTGATAAAAATATACACAAATCCTAAGTGTTTCATCTGTATTCCTCTCAAAAAAATGATGGTTCCCACCAAGACATGATCAGTTGGATATGTCCTTTACTTTCCAACTCTTTTAACTAATCCTTCAATACCCTTAGTTATATTGGTTCCATTCAATAATATTTAAGGGAAATAGTACATGTCCCTATTAAGAGATCAATCATAATCTCCATTTCTCTTTTGGGTGGAAACCATGATAACTTTTCTTGAAAAAATCTCAACAAACTAGTCCACTAATGTTGGAAAATATCTATTTCTGAATATATCTACTTATACCAGCGAAACTACAATAAGTTAGTAATAGATAGTTCCAATAGCCAATATTAAGGGTCATTCTCTTCTTGTATCCACTTCCCAATAAACTTTAAAGATATTTCTAACACCATGTGAAGATATTAGACTCACCCTCCATGAAAAACAATTAATATGGGACTCACAATTCATATGCTAATCCATTCCCAGAATCAAGTCATAGAAATCCATCTATATCATAGAGAAATTCCATACCAACTCATTCCCTTCAATCTATATCTAACATGTTACACATTTTAATACTTGACACTCACATTTTCCTAAAGTTTTTTGGAGTTTCAAAATAGAAGGAAACATCTC
This sequence comes from Viscum album, assembly GCA_963277665.1. Taxonomy (NCBI): domain Eukaryota; kingdom Viridiplantae; phylum Streptophyta; class Magnoliopsida; order Santalales; family Viscaceae; genus Viscum; species Viscum album. Next base: position 475,898,973 of record OY728130.1, on the reverse strand, counting down.
AACATGTAAACACATCATATAAATGACACGAGATAAAATAAAACAATGGGACACACCTGTATCATACAATTCCTTAATAAGTTTATAATTTAAAATAGTCTTAAATCTTACCACTAAAGGACGTAATTTATCATCTGTGATTAATTTGTCATATCCATAAAATTTTTTACTCAGGGAGATTTTATTTTTGTTAAACTATTAAGATTTCACTAGTTTAGGAGTCATGGTATTCCTAGAATCACCATATTTTTCTTAGTTCTACTGATGAGGACTATTTTTCTGTAATCATCACATAAAATAATATAATGAACAAGAAGTATGATATGAATCCTTATAACCTAACCTTGGATAATTATGACAATTGCACCAAATTTTTCTTATCTTGTGGTATTTGTGACATGTTCTAGGTGGTGTTTTAAAATATCACCTCATCTGGTCAAATGAACCACATTGAAGACATCACAACTTACTTATAATTTTAGGAGGAAGATTTACTAATAACATAGTCTTATTTAGATGTGTTTCACCACTCTGAAAGTAGGTTTATTTATTTTTCTTATTCCAAAAATTGTATTTCTCACTAGTTACTATAGGAATAATCATACATTCACTGATTGTGTTTCTTGAGATATCTCTTTCCACCATCATCCCTTAATTTTCCATTTCATTATAATCAATAATATTGAGAATGTTGATCTTTGATTGAATTTTTAATTTCAACCATGACTCAAAAATGTGTTCCATCAAGGATGCGCTTGTTGAATCCATTGGTGAAAAGTGGACTAAATTTATAAATTTTGGTACATACTCTGTAACTAATAGGTTCTCCTACTTCAAACTAAAGACTTTTTTTGTTCTAAAAGTTCTAAACATGTGAGGATATAATTGTTTGTTGAAAAATTATTTGAAATCCTCTCATGCCTTGCCTTATTCCAATTTATCATGAACTATTATATCCCACCACTTGCATGTTAGATCTTGCAACTTCACTTTTAGATCAGATAATATACCAAGTAAATCAAAGATTCAATTCATCCTCTTTAACCAAACATCTATATTTTTGGGCTCTAAAAGACCCTAAAAGATGGGTATATTCTTATTTTGGAACTAAAAAGAATGATCCAATTTTCATAGTTCTTTCTTTCTATTCCTTCTATCCACATTTTGAAAATATTGGAAAATACTTTGGACCAGATTTTGGTTCACCTATAACTCTTGTGCAACTATATTCTCAGCAGCCTCTTTGAGTTGGTTCCCTCGACACCTACCTGCTTCCACTCTCTCTAACCAAAAAAACTGCAATTAGTCTCACTCTCTAGAAACTGAATGATTATCTATTTTTATTACAATTTCAACAAGATCCAAAATCCTCTTTATCCACAATAAATATTTTTAACCATTTTCAAAACACTACCATAAATCCCTTTAAAAATATCACCATTTGAAAAGAAATTCAACACTTCTCCAAAAGAATTATTTTTTTACCATTTTTTATAAATCCCTAACTCAATAATGAATAATTTAGTCCTAGTGGGAAGGTGTAAAATAAATGCATGTTATGAAACATTCATTATCTAAACTCATGATGATGAGATGGAAAGTCACCTAGAAGTGTTTTAAAAACACTCATGTACCCAAAAACCATAGTATCATGAAGCTCATCATAAATTAGTTAAATATTTCTTTTTATGTGCTACACTTCAAGTTCTAACAATCCTATTCCATACTACCATTCCAAGAGACATACTCACACTATTCCCATATCAAGTACTGAATAATATTATACCATTTTTGACATCCCTCCCCTCATACATTTTCTTGGGAAGAAGTGGTGGTAGTTATTGCCTTAAGTGACATCCGTTACACACCAAATTCTGGATATAAATGCCAAGGATCTCAAAAAAAGGTGAGGGTAATTTTCCATTTTAACTATAAGCATCCAAACTACAATAATATAAAAAACAATCTCATATTATGAAAAATTAAAAAATAAAACTCAAACCATACCAACATCCATTTCAGAGTACAAGAGGAAACCAAAAGACAACATATGGAAAATCAAAGACAAAAAACCCAAAGACACCAAATACATCAAACAAGTAACTCACAACCTGATCCAATCTCCAAAATTACAATCCATTCCCATGATATCAAGAAGAATCACGAAATACTGAAATACCTTTCCTTTACCTATGACTCAATATATGACATCTGTAAATAATAAATAGTTCCCAAGAAATGTGGGAGTATAAAATTTGTATAATTTCCCCCAATGACTTCCTAAATTACTCTAATATGATTTTTTAATTTAATTAATATAAGAAGTTTAAAATTTTTTAATTCATTTTATATTAAATCAAAAATTGTTTTCCAAGACAGAACATTTTTCGAAAAAAATAGTTTTCTATAGAATGTAATAAACAATGCTTTCAAAACCTTCCTCAATTCCATTTCTTATACCTATTCCATGAATCCACGCATCTACTCATCCAAAAATCCACACATGCTTCCCCATGTGACAGTTCCATACTCATGACTGGTCTCTTGTCTATCCACCAAGTCATCACAAGGTGATAACTCTCATGTGCCATTACACCTATGGAATCGAGCACCGAGTCTTATTTCAATAAGGCCCCATAAAATGAAACTTGAACACATGCCAATATATATTCCAAAACTGATTCTAAACCATTTCAAATAAAACCATTCTTATTTTAAAAAAAATTAACAGCCATTTTCCATATTTAAAACAAATCCAAAAGTTGAAAATCACCATTTTAAAATTATCATCGATTGGTATTTTCCACAAAACCATCCAACTTACAAAATTTCCTAAAACAATCACTAAAGAGGATAAAAAATATAATCACATGGTAATTTCAAAATCATTTCAAGAAAAACATTTATTTAAAACTAATCCTTCTAGTTCAAATCAAGTGGAGTTGAGTGCAGAGACACCTACCTCACCAAAAAAAGGTGCAAATGAGTAATTGCATAAGGAATATCTTTATCCAATCAAGAACCATCTTTCATTCCCAAAATACAACCAGGAAACATCACATCTTCCATCATGGAACAAAGATATATTCCTTGTAGATAATATCTAAGGTTCTGGAATAGATAAGGAAAAGATAACTAAGAAGAATATACAAGAACAAGCACTAAACAATGAATATGGATCTCCAACATCTTTTAAATGACTAAAACATACTCTCGAATCAAAGGGAATCACCTATCAAGCCTTACGATGAAAAATAATTTAGGATTATGAAATAATAGTAATTTAAAAGGTTTCTTGAGATTTAAACTGAGTTAGATCAACAATTTTTGAATATCAAATAGCATTGTGCACTGTTAATCAAACCTAGTGCATATCGTGCTTGTGATATTGTCTCAAGTAACCCCTCACACAGTTATCTCACATGTTTAGACAAATCATGCACCAACTTTGTTTTGGTCACTTTCCCAAATGATGGTAGGATTGCGTGGTTTCACCTGAACACCTTCACGGTTTGGCTAAACAATTCCCCAACCATGAACCTGCCCATTTCCCACTGTTTTCCCTTTCTCTTTTTCTAGAAGGCATTGCATGGTTTCTTCTAACTATTATCAAACCGTTCACCTCTAGAAAATCCTCTAAAATGTTCCAAACCCCTTGTAACCTCATAAAACATTACCCAATCATTATATATCCCTAAAAACATGAATAAAGTGTCAAGTATCTAAAATAGTGAGTTCTATAAGCACTATATCATATATTTCAAAATTAATACTAGAGTGATTGTATCGTTGTTTCACATTAATTGGAGGTCATTTTATATGGTTTTGACCATTAAAATCATGTTTTACTATTTTAAAACACTGAAAATATATTTACAGCCATCTTAGGAATACTATAACTCGTATGAGGAGACAGAGACTGTGGCAGAGGACGAGACACAGGAAGAGAAGCTGAACTCGAAGGATATAGATGCTTTGTTGGAGGGGGGGATTAGTTAGTGGTGGAGAATAAAGCAGAGGTAGAGGTGGAGGCGGTGAAGGAGGACGATATGGTGGAGAAAGATCAAGTATCAGTGAGGAAATAAGGATTCAATATTTTGAGGAAATTAGGAAGCACAAAGAGGTGGTTATGTAAGGAGGATCGTTGTGGATTCAACATATGGATAGAGAATTCATAGCATTAATATATATAATAGATTTAAATCCAAATAAGATCTAAAAATTTAGATATTATCATTCTTAATACCAATTGTTTGTAATACTCAATATAACAAATCAATTATGAATTATCAAAACCTCATTTAAACTGTTAGACCACCACGAATTAATTTAATAAAAATAAATGTGATCATTCTTGGATCGATGGAAAATTGAAATTTTATAAGGTAAACTGTTTTCAAATCTTAAATTGTCATCTCTCTCATTTTTTTATAAAATTGGGGAAGGTAAACTTACAACTAAAATTTTTCTCAGGAAAACAACCTCTATATTTATATTTATATACTATTTAAAATTGGGGCTCTATAAACCCAATTTAATATAGATATGGTCTTGTATACATTTACATAAAATACCAAATAAATTTTTCAAGGAACAAAATATAGTTATCTTATTGATAGTAAAAAAATGATAGTCCATAATATAATTATTTTAATGTGTAATTTAATACTAATTATCATTATATTTAATATTAAATTATACATTTTCAATTTAGAATTTTAGTTACCTTTGATTATATGTGTGTTTGTGTGGCCGTGTTCACATACATATTAAAATATATTCAAAAACTATATATAAATTTTAATATCTTAAAATTTATCTTACTATTATGATATAATATATATAAACTTAAATATAATTTTTATAAATATAACATGAATAATATGGCCATTTAACCATAGATCTAGGATTAGATAATATTGGGGTGAATGAACTCTAACTGGTATGACCGACTACTAGACGTTGTAAGTGCTTCAGGACGATCTCATGGAGCAGAACAAGATGATGAACCCTAACCCTTCAAGTTGTCGAGTTCTAAGAGTAGGTTCATCCTTTTAAACTTCATTCAGCTTTTCTAATGAAACTAATTTTGATAAATTTTCAATGGTATCACTGGGGATGAGTTCAATAAATAGTGTTTTTTGTTCTCCATCTATTATAGGTTTTAGTTTCTGTTTTTAGATGGGATTCCAGTTCGTACTAGTGATCTAAGACCAAAGTAGTGTTTGAGTACATTGAAGGTGTTTGATGTAATGCTTCAATGAGAGTTTTATTAGCTTATATAAGAGTTGTGCCTGGTTACTTTCTATGTTTCCCTAGTAAAGATTTGTGGAGTCGCAACTATGTTGGAAGGTGATGCTACTAGTTTTAGATGAATCACAAGGAAAGAGACGGATTTCATGTTGGGACTATTGGTTGAATATGGATGTTGAAGATTTTTGTAGTTCAATGTTGGCCTACTTAGGAAGGTGGGTCTATCTACAATAAAAATGTTAGGCTTATAAAGAAAATTTTAGCACTAGAAACAGGGAAGTGTTTTCCCTTTTCTTGCACTAATAAAGGGTAAGCCAATATTTTCAATAATATGACGTGTTTTCCCATTTCTCCTCATGAACCCTAACAAAAAATAAAAAGGGAAGTCTTAGTAGTTTTTTTATATGTGAGTCGGTTTAAAACGCCACTACATAGTTTAGTGATGGTCACAAAAACGGCCACATACATCATGGTTGGAAATAATTTAGCAGCAGTTTATATATGTGTCGTATTTATAGAATGTAGCGGAAACATTCATTTCATATCACGGTGGTTTATTTTCATAAAAAATAATCCAAAAATAAAATAGAATAAATAAACATAACTACTGCTATATTCTTTAGAGTTGATTATATTGAGAATCAGTTTTTGATAACTGCCACTAAATATATTTTAATGTATCGATTAGCGATGGTTATCATAAACCATCACTAAATATTTTACAAAAAAATTATTTATTTTATATTTTTAATAATATATATATATATATAATTTTACATATAATAAATTTAAACATAAATTTACAATAAAATCATTATATATACACCATTATATATCTATATTCATATATGTATAAAACCTCATTCATCATAACCTCAGTTAACTCATACCCCATCCAAATATATATATATATATAATATGTCCAACAGCTAAAAACCATACACAATATATATCCATCCCACAACCACTATTGGTTCAATCAACCTCTCTATCATCTCATCAACTGAAACTGACCACATCATCTCATCAACTAGAACAAAAAAGAATACAAAGATTATAACTAAAAATAATAAATCAGAATTATAATAGAATCAATGATAATATATAAACAATCTACATAAACTAAGAACCATCATGACTTCATTTAGAAGTATATTTTAGATCCAAATAGTCAACCACTTTCCTAATATCTGAATTTTTTAGCTATAATAAAAAACCAAAACATTAAAGAAAATAAATCTATAATATAATAGACACAAAATATATTTAGAATTTTGCACATAAAATGTTTTATTTTTTAATAAAATAGAATAAATTTTAACATAAAAAATATTATATCATGAAAAACACTTTGAAAATGAAAAAAAATTCTTATTTAAGATATGACTCAACACTTGAAACTAAACTGGGATAATTATATAATAATATAATCAGTTTTCAAATCAACGTATGATGTAACTGAAATTTACATAACAAAAAAAATTAAATAATTTTATATGGAAGCATGTCTTATATTTCAAAAATAATTTAATGGTGGATATATATTTATTTCAAATCAATATGAGGTCATTTTATTATGTTTTGACCATTACATGCACATTTTAGAGTTTTAAGATGCTAAAATTACATTTACAGGTATCTCATGAAAACGGTAACTCATAATGTCATGTCGTTAGTTCATATATCTCAAAAAACAATCGATGGTCATGGAACTCTGATTTCATGGAAATATGATGTTTGTTTCCTAGTTTGGACCGTCTTACACATGTTTCTAATGTCTTTGGTATCTTTAAAACTATTTATCAAATCATTACAAGCACCCCACATGTCAGATTGATGTGTTGTTTGTTCGTACAAATAAAAAATTATTAAACTGAAGTTTTTTCATGATTTCATGTCAATATGAGGTCATTTTCTATGATTTTGTATTGTTACACGTCTGTTTATGTTTTTTAAAACAAAAAATTTATGTTTTTGGCATCATGGGTGAACTGTAAATCAAAATGAAGTTTTGTCGATTATAACAATTCAAAAATAAATCTATGGTCACTATATTCTAATATCATTGTAATCCAACATCTTTTTCCTAGTTTTAACCCCTAACATAAGTTTTTAAAAGATTTTATACATGACTAATCATAAGGCCTATAACAACAATACAATAGGTTTGTGTTAACACAATGTGTTGATAATCAGAGCTCCCTTAAAAACCCTAGGCCTTCATCAGCAATGATAAAGGTGGCCCTTTATCAGCACTTAAAATAGAGCTGAAAAAGAGGTCCTTTATCGGTTCTAGTAATAGTGTTGATAAAGGGACTCTTTATCTATGATTTTCCAAACAAAGATAAAGGATCATTTTGTTAGTGTATTTTCTAGTGCTGATAAAGGGGAATACTACTATATCATGTAGTTAAAATTAAAGCACACAGCTACCGAAAAAGCGAGGTGAAAATAGAGGGTGAAAATATATAAATTAATTGAAATAAAATACAAAACACAAATAAAATAAAATAAGCACTATATTATTGAAATTTCAAACATTGGTTTATAAAAGTACATAAGTAATTACTATTTTTTATAGACATTCAAAAAAATAAATTTTCCTTTTTCGTTTTCCCTCGACTCCTTATCATACTTTTATATTCTGATAAAACTACCTCGTATCGAGGAATGGAATGCACCTATATAAGAAAATAACTCTTATTTTAGAAATACTATAAAGAAATAAATTAAACAAAAATTATCAAATCTGGACTAAAATGTGTACTTAAACTCATTCCAGATGCACCATGTGTTAGATTGAGTTGTGGATTATTAAAACATGTTACCCCATTTATTTGTGTTCTCATAAATTTTTTCCCTTGAATTGTCTCAAATACATGGTGATAAAAAATCACTATGGATGTGAGAAAATTCAAGATCACTTTATTTTTTAGAACAATCCTTCAATTGCCACATCATTTTCTTTTTCAACATCAATCATTATCTCTGTGAAAATCAACTAAATAATTATCAAATAAAAATTATATATAAATTAATTAAGTAATAGAAGATGAAAATATGGGAAACCAATAAGAGATTGTTATGCTCAGTTTTTCCTATGTGATGCATGTTTTAAACGAAACTAATAATTAAATAATAAAAACCCATACATTAACTCTTATTAACCACATAATGCATTTTATTGATGTGCGGTCAATTTCTATATGTCATAAAAAAATTATGGATCGTTATCGTAAAGTTTGGATACAATCCAAGCTCATCTCCTATGTTTTGAATAGTGACATCCATTTTAAACTAAAATGACATATTTATTTTGAAAACACACACTCAAATTCATATCAGTCACATAATCTATCATCTTTATGTTCAACCGATTCTTCAACATCAAAAATGAATTATGGACCATATTCTTAAGTTAGAAAAAAATCTAAGCTCGTTCTCCCTATTTTTCCTATTTGATGTGTGTTTTAAACTAAAATGACAACTTTGTAATGAAAATACATACTTTGAGTCATAATGACCACATAATGTGTTGGATTGGAATATAGTTAATTCCCACATGTGAAAAATGAAATATGGAATTTTTTGCAAAATTTTGGGAATAATCTGGGCTTTTTTTGTTCAATTTTGCTGATGTGACCCCTGTTTTAAACTAAAATAAAACATGTAGATTGAAAAAATGAACTTCGAATCATACCAACCACATCGGGAATCAAATTGATTTTCGGTCCATTCCTGCATATGAAAAATGAATTATTGATCATTTTCAAAAATTCTGAAAACAATTATGGCTCGTTTTCTCAGTTTTGGCTATTTGATGTGTGTTAAAAAATAAAATGACACTTTTATATTTAAAATTGGTACTTAGAGTCATACCAACTACATTGGGTGTCATATTTATTTTTGGTTGAATCTTACATGTCATAAATTAATTATGGATCATTTTCATGAATTTTTAAAACAAGTCGGGCTTGTTTTCTGAGTTTTTTCTTGTGATTCATTTTAAACTAAAGTTGCACTTTGGTATTGGAAACACGCACTTCAAGATATATCAACCAAATCATATGTCGGATTGATGTGAGGTCAATTCCAACACATCATAAATGAAATTTGGATCGGTTTCTTAATGTTTGAAAAAAAAATCTAATCTCATTTGTTTAGTTTTGGTTATGTGGCATGCATTTTAAACTAAAAAGACACTTTTAAATTGAAAACACACACTTAGAGTCATACAGACCCAATTGGATGTTGAATTAAGGTGAGGATGATTCCTACACATCAATAATGATTAATCGATCATTTTTTTTAATTTAGAAAATAACATAATCTTGTTTTCTAAATTTTCGCAAATTGATGTGCGCTTTAATAAAAAAATGACACGTTTGTATTGAAAACTCGTATTTCGAGTCATGCGTACCACATCAGGTCTCATATTGATGTGTGGTTGATTCTTACATCCCACAAATTTCTTATAGATCATTTTATTAAATATTCAAAACCATTTGAGCTTATTTGGTCAGTTTTGAAAATTTTATGCATGTTTTAAACTAAAATGAAACATTTGTATTAAAAACATACACTTCAAGTCATACTAACTGCATCGGGTGTCGAATTGAAGTGTGGTAGATTCGGAAATGTCACATATGAGTTGTGGATCATTTTTTTAGAGTTTATAAACAATATAATACCATTTTATCAGTTTTGGCTATATGATGTGTTTTAAACTAAAATGAGACTTTTATATTGAGAACACATACTTCAAGTCATACTGACCACATCATGTGTCATATGGGTATGCGGTCAATTCCTACACATATAAAATGAATTTGGGATCACCTTAATAAATTTTGAAAACAATCAAAGCTCTTTATCATAGCTTTTGTGATGTGACCATCATTTTAAACAAAAATGACTCTTTTGTATTGAAAAACATGCACTTCAAGTCATACCGACTACATCAGGTGTCAAATTGATGTGTTGTCAATTCCTACACATCAAAAATTATTTATTGATAATTTTAATAATATTTTAAAACAATATTACCTATTTATCATTTTTGGAAATTTGATGCATCTTTTAAAGTAAAATGACTCTTTTTATTGAAAACACGCACTTTGAGTCATATCGACTACATCGTGTGTCAGATGGACATGTCGTCAACAACTAAATGTCAAAAATTAATTATACATAGTTTTCCTAAATTTTGAAAGAAATCAAATATTTTTTTCTCATTTTTGGATATTTGCTGTGTGTATTAACCTAAAATTACACTTTTGTATTGAAAACACATACTTCGAGCAATACCAACCACATTGTGCAACAGATTGATGTTTGGTTAATTAATTCATGTCACAAAATAAATTATGGATTGTTATCCTATATTTTGAAGAAGAAAAAATCGATCCATTTTTCTATGTTTTAGATATGTGATGTGTTTTAAACTAAAGTGACACTTTTATATTGCAAACACATACTCTGAGTTATAACGACCACATAATGTATCATATTGAAATGAGGTCAATTTATACGCATGAAAAATTAATTATGTATCATTTTACTATATTTGAAAAAAAATAAAAGCTCTCTTTCTTAGTTTTTCCTATTTGACACATGTTTTAAACTAAAATGAAACTTCTATATTGAAAACACACACTTAGATTCATACCGTCCTCATTAAGCATCATATTGAAGTTCAGTTAGTTTTTATATGTCAAAAATGAATTATTTGTCAATTTTATAAATATTAAAAATAATCCAAGATCATTTTTTCTGTTTTGGATATTTGATGTATATTTTAATCGAAAGAGGCACTTTTTTTTTGAAAACATGCACTTTGATCCATAATGACCACATTGGGTGTCAAATTGAGGTGCGATCAAATCCTACAGATCCCAAAGGATGTATTAATCATTTTATAAAATTTTGAAAATAATCTGAGCTCTTTTTCTTGGTTTCAATGATGTGACATGCGTTTTAGACTAAAATGATACTTTTTGATTGAAAATACATACTTCGAGTCTAACCAACCATATCGAGTGTTGGAGTGATGCGTAGTCAATTTATACACATGAAAAATTAATTATGGATATTTTTTCAAAAAAAGTTAAAACAATATGAGCTTGTTTTTGTTTTTTTGGCTATGTGACGTGTGTTTTAAACTAAAATGACTCTTTTATATTGAAAACACATACATATAGTCATACTATCTACATCAGGTATCAGTTTGATGTGTGGTTGATTCCTTCACATCAAGAAAGAATTATGGATCATTTTCCAAAATTTTGATAACAAACTTAGGTTGTTTTCTCAGTTTTGGATATTAAATACATGTTTCAAACTTAAATGAAACTTTTGTATTGAAAACATTAACTTTAAGTCGTACCAACTACATCATGTGACAGATTTATGTACAGTCAATTTCTACATGTTAAAAATGACTTATGGATCAATTTAATAAATTATAAAAACAATAAGAATTTTTTCTTGGTTTTGAGCATGTGACAAGTGTTTGAAAATAATGTTTAAATTTAAAAAAATATATCAGATAAAAATGATAAGTTAATTAACTAAAAAATAGATTAAATGATGTAAAAATTAACTAAATAAGTAGTAGGAAGTCACCACTTCATTATGTCTATTTACACTCTAATACCATGCATTCTACCCATACTTTTTTAAGAAAATTTATTTCTTCTATTATACTTCTTCTTGATAAACTAATGAAAAATAATATATTATCATTTTGATACTAATGCTTCACATCCCAAATATATTTCTAAGTTCATAACCCATACGAGATCAAAAAAATAATAAGAAATCACCTAAATTTAATGGTGTAAAATATTCAGACACCATGCTCATCTCTAAAAAAATTACTTCTTCATTTGAGTAAGTACATTTTCCTAAATCTTGGTAGCACAGAGAAAATATAAACAAACAATAGATTAATAAATACTTTTAATGTAATTATAATCACTTTCATCAATTACCTGTTCAGGGATTCTATTATTTCGATGGTATATGATATCTTTAATAAATGTTCCAATGTAATATCCACAATCATTATGGTTATCTAGCTTTGAAAACAGTATAAACATTGATCAAAATAAGTAAATTATTTTGAAATATATTTTGGTAGTTAATATTTTTATATATACCTTAATATATTTCCATTTTATAAAATCTATATGATTCTTATGTTCAGTGACCAACCACATATGATTATTTAGACTATATTTATATGTCACCCTTCATATAAAAATTCTATTTAAAACACAGACTGAAACATATAATTCAAATTTTATCTATAAAATATTAGTTACAATGCATTATAAATTCACAATACACTTCATGTGTGGTTAGTTTGATGGAAATTCATGAATTGGATCCAAAAATTTAATATCTTGTGTATCCAAATTTATTATGATCAGGATCTAGTCCTTCTTAAAAAAATAAAATAAGTAATGAAAAAAATAAAAATATATATTTTTTATTAGATTATAGATTATACCCCTATATAGTAGGCATTAAAAAGAGTATGTTGTTAGTTATTTTCTTCTCAAACTACTCACTTAGTTTATCTTTTTTTTATTATCAAATTCCTTCACTTCCAAATATTTCTTGCGTAGAAATGATATTGGTATTAATAAATACAAATTGTTCTTCGTCGGGTTTTCCATTTACATGGTATTAATATAAATTCATATTAGAGATATGAATATTTAATTACTTTAACAAACATAACATATAATTTTTAGACATATAAATTATGAAAATGTACCTCATGTATATATTCACTGTTGAGAATCCCATCCATTCTAGCTTGAGAATCTCATTTGTACTTTTTATTCCAACCATGTATGTAATGGAATTTCAAAATATTTATTCTTCATATTGAATGTAGGAAATATCTATATATTTGAATGTGGTGTCTATATATAATTATAATGTTAATATTATTTATAGTGGAACTGGCAGGGAGAGGGTACTCCAGGATGGTCTTTTTGTCTTCTTAGTCAATTCATTGGATTTTCTTGATCTGACCTTACATGTACCCATAGTTAATTCATTTTTCATACCATACCTCACATAAAAACTTTTTTAATCAACTGTTATGGGTTTTTCATTTGAAAATAAATAAGGACATATCACATGTATCTTTATAATATTAGACATCCATGCTATGAAAATCCCAAAAGTATCATTGACCATTGTAATATCTCGATCCCAAAGTACAGAAAGAAACTTAGCGCTCATCTCTTGAGGTACTTTTATCACCACTCTCATGATATATTTTTTTTATTTAATAAATGTGTATCATTTCTTTTGGGATATTACACCATACCTCTCACAACATGGTGGTGTGTGGGTGTTGATCGATAAAAATCACATAAAACTTTACCCTACAAAATTTTAGTTATATAAAGTTATAAAAAGTATTTTTATTCACATTTACGATAAATAGTAACAAAAATTTTGATTTCCATGGGTTCGTTATGCAGTCGAATGGAATGCCTAGTCTCAATGATAGTGGTTTCATTTGGTTTTTCATGTGCTGCTCTTTATTCCACTTCTGGTTCTCTTTGATCCTGTCATATATATTGGTCTTCTAAACCAGAATAGAAAATAAAAACTTTTAAACAATATATTTTCACATGAAATCATTTCATCGAATAATACGTATCTTCTTGCAGTTTTTTCTTTTGGAAATATGTTCGAGATGACACTCCAAAACCTATACCTCTAATGATATCATATTACTCTATAAACTTCAAAGATATTGAATGTTGTATTTCAACATGTACGGTCAATCTCAAATCTTCTATCTATATCATATAAAAAATATAAAAATAAATATATATTTTTATGTAATACTGCTATAAATCATAAGGAATTGCTATTATTTCATACTTACACATGTTTCACAGACTTCTTATTTGATTCCATCAACTAGTTCACCCTCTTTATTTATGTGAGCCTCCTTCCATAGCACCTAAAATTGGATGTAATTAGTTTCATATTTTCATTCATTAATATGCATATAAAAAAGGAACATAGTTTTTTTCATATTACCTAAATCTTGTATTAAATATTTAAAATACATACTATTTTCTTCTCTAGTGAAGCATACCCCATATTTTTTTAATAGTGGTACATTAGTTTTTATATAAGTTTTCTATTTTTATCACTAATTCTTTATTTCATAAATTAAATATTTTGAATCAAATTGGATAAAATAAATAATTTCTCATAAAATATTATCAACTAAAATTCACTAAAAATGAGTTTTCATGACGATGAGTGATGAAATTATTCCATGTTTCCTATTTTATAATCTTTTCATAAGTAACTGGTGTGTGAGGATTTACTCTCCCCTCAGAATCCCTAATTTCAAACATGGTATGAAATGTATGGAAGCCTAAATGGGATTTTTTAGTGGCCATTAAGATGTATTTACTAAAAAAATGATCTAAAAAAATGAACTCTATAAGAGAAAAAGAAAATTCTATCAACGCTTCATTATATAATTTTTTTGGTAAAATAAAGAAAGTATATCGTAACTTTATCTTAGTATCTTCCAAAAGGGTTTATTTCTTTATAGGATGTACATGGATCCACAAATCTATATCAATTGGAACATTCATTCTTATTGAAACCCCAACATAACTAACTAACATTAACTTGTTGGGATCAACAGGTTAGTCGCATTGATTCTAGCAAACCAAAAAATTTATACATTGATTTTTATTTTTATAATTTTAGTTAACACTATGATGAAACATCATTATGGTTTCTTCATCATCATTTTGCAGATCCCCTAATAGTTTATTAGTTTCAACATCAACTAGCTTTTCTTCCCTGAGATTTATAACATCATCATTTAATGAAGTCATTGTCTACATGAGTAGTCAAACATTTAATTTATATTATGTTAATATGGTAGATAACACTTAATATTTTCAATATAAACATATTATATTAAATACAATTTAACCTACTCATTGATATATATTTTTATTCTTTAAAGGTTAAAGAGATTTGGATCCTCTATTGAGATTAAAAATAATCTCTTTATGGTCCCCTCTAATGTAAAATACAATGTCTACATTGGGACCACTATGAAATGATTATAATCTCACAATGAACGGGTCATCCTCAAATGAATTTTCATCTAAACTTACAGTTGTTTTATTCACTAGTACGAAAATTTACCAATTCTTTTTTGATGGATATGAAACATAAAATACATGTACTGCTTGTGATTCCATTAAATTGTATTATCCTTATACCCTTACACACTAAAATTCACCTTCACGAAGACCATTTCATCAATATTCATTGTGCTCCTATTTTCAACCCATTTTAAAAGAAAAATAGGCACTTTAAATTTTGTATTATCTAACACATATATGTATTCAATGAGGTAGGAATATGACATATTTAGATAAATTATATTTCTATCTTTAGAACTAGATATGTGAATTTCTTTTGTCACAAGTGCAACTCTACTATTCAATATCATACTAAGGATATATTTTTCTATTGAATTGAGCTTATAACCATTAATTACAAAACCAATTCAATATATAAAATTTTCATTTTTCACTTGGAAATCCCTCAAAGTTGTTCGATAATAGAATTTTGATTTTCAGATAAATCCTTATAAATATGTTCTCAAAACCATCCTATAAACAGTTGACTATATGTATTTGATATCCATCCATCAAACCATGATGGATTAAAATGCCTAATAATTTATTTGTGGGATTGAACATATGGATGAACATATTCAATATTATGTAAAATATAAAAGATATCTTTCGCCTATATTGTGATGGTAATTGTAACAACATCTCTTTTGGAAATCCCTTATCCCAAAAGGCATCCACTGAGAAGAGACATTGGGAGACTAATGCTTTTAACATTTAACAGGTAATAGGTATATAATTCAATAGCTTCTGAAAATTAATATATTGTTCCACAATATAACTTTCTGGACAACATTAATTCTTGGCATACCTATTCAAAATCTTCATATACTAGTCAATGGGGGTACATCCACCAGTAATAGAAAAGACCACATTTTAGAACCTCTCTAACCAAGTGAATCATCAGCTGGACCCTTATATTAATTAATTATTGTGTTAAGGAAATCTCTAATTTAAATAATATAATTGAAACTGCCTTATTCGTGATTGGAAACATAACCAGGTATATAACTTTACTGCAAAAGGCGTTGAAAAAGAATCAGGGCCTAGTTAATGTATGTTGTTCCTTTTTTGGAAGAATATAATCTAAAGAGAAAAATAGAAAATCTTGCATCAAAACAAAATAGTTGTGTGATTTTATTCTATATAAATTAAAATTAGTAATTGTAATGTAATTCTTAATATTTGATGAATAACCCTTTGTAACTTTTACAGAATTAAGGAAAATAGAAATTTATAATTTTTCTTATCTTGATAGAGTGTAAGTTGGAGAAAAAAATTATGCATTTTACCCTTCACGAGTGACAACTCATCCCTTATCCATAATTCAATAGTGTCCAATCTAGCCTTGATGCCATCTTTTATTTTTTTAGGAACATTTAGTAACATTAAAATAATAATATCTAATATATCTTTTTTCTACATGCATGAAATCAAGAAAATGTATGATGTATAAATAATTTACATATTTTAATTTAAAGAAAATGTATCTCTTTTCCATCATGATTTATTAAGGTTTTTCAATAATGTTTTACCAAAAATAGTGTCAATATCATTTACTTTATCGAATAGTTGATCACCTATTAGTGGAGATGGTGTTTTACCTTGTTCGGTATTCCCATAAAATGATATCTTCCAAGATCAGTATTTATTTCATCGAGTTAAAAATATACAATTTCCTAAAAACAAAGTCTTATAGGAATGTTTCAACAAAATTGAGTTGGTGAATTCTCAAAAAATGGGACACTCCAATAGTCCTTAAAGATATATCCTGAAAAATATTCATAAGCATGAATTTCATTTATTTTCAAGTACAACATGGCCCTTAATGTGAATTTTTCTGTTCAATGAGCATCATACAATGTAACACATGTATTCCATGTCAATTTTAGATATTTTATCAATGGATCTAAAAATACATCAATATCATCATAAAAAAATCGGTCCAGATATAAGTAGAGACAACATAATTTATTTGCACTTCATGCATAACCATGGTAGAAAGCTATAATTTATCACTATAACTAGCCATGTACATTTAACAATAATATATACACCAAAGGATTTATTCCATTTAGAGATAATGAAAGTACAAATTTTCACAAATCATATCCAAATTCAAGATACTCATAATTAGTTTTTTCCCACTAAGGAGAGTCTACTAGAAGACATAGTTTTCTATATTTAATTCTTGTATATGCATGTCATGTAAATTGTATCACTATTAATTGAAATCAATATAGTCTGTTAAATTTTGTAATGATATTAAATTACCATACATATTTAAAAATATTTGATTCCTCTTTATTGTATTAATTCACGCCATACATAGGGAATTTTATAAGTGATTCATGGTCCTTGTGAAACAATATCCAATCATTTGGACAACCATTTTTTTGGGTATCATACACATTGAACATAACATTCATTTAGCACTATATGATCAATAAGGAAATTCATTTATTTATAATGTCATATCATTTAGGATTCCATGTAGTTCTTTAAATTTGGTGTCACTCCATCCACTCACAGCTCTTAAATTAAATAACTATAATTTAGATGAAAATGTTGTGTATTTAGTACACATTCTATATAATGTTCTCTTAGAAAAACCAATTAACTTCTTAAACAAGTTTGGAAAATCATGAATGTCATCTTCAATTTCTATTTTCATTTATTTCATACAATCTTCATGATTATTTACACTGGTATTCAAATCAAACAATCCATAAACCACAGTATAACCCCAATTGATGTGCATGTTCATTTTTCCCCTATGTTTAGTAAAAAAATTATAGATATGATTTATTCCATGACAAATAAAATGTTTATCCAACTCTTTCATACTATTTTTTCTTGAATAACAACAATTTAAACATGGATAAAGGATTTTAGAATGGTCTTGTGCATGTGATATTACAAAATAGATGAACTCTTTAACCCCATCTCCATACTATTTTTTCATATGATTAGTCTGTATCCATTTTAGACTCATATCTATCCTATCAGGTTCATAAAATATTCATTTTCTTAGATAAATAAATAAATACACATAAGATATACATAATCAAAGGAGAATGTTAGAGATAATTATAATAAGGGGAACCCACCTTTTGAATGTTATCTGTTATAAGGCTTGACAAGTTATCATTTTACATGAGGGTTACATGAAAAGAAAAAACTGATGATGTTTTGTGGGGAAAAAGGTGGTAATAAATATGTTCGAAAAAAACATATTTATTTTTTGGACGCAAGACTTCCCTTAGAAATTAGTATTCTTTCTTATCATTTAATTATAAACTATAATTCTGAATTTGTGTAAAAATATATTTCCTCAAAACATAAAAGGTCATGTAATCCCCATTTTTTGACATAGGGTCAAGGAAATTGGAATTTCATGAAATGAATGGATGAAACTATTATTGGTGATAGAATTTAAGTTGTATTCCTTAAAACTCTCTTTTTCTATAGATTATTCTAAACTGGGTATTATATGAATACCAACTAATATATTTTAAGTGTGACCCACTGATGAAACCTAATTTAAAAAATATTAGAGTTATCAATATTAGGAATATATAAAATAATCTACAATATCCAAAACCTCTATTGAATTTCCTTAAAAACCACACAAATAATTTTCATTAATAAACATTCCAAAAAAGTCAGTTATCATGGATTTCACATCATTGAGATCCAAAAAATTTCAATTCCACCTTTAACCATGAAACATATCACTATAATCTAGCTCTAACTTCTAATAGTCAAAACATTCATAGGTATATCAAAAATATTATACCCATTCTTAATAAAACCCATACTGTGTGTATGGTAATGGGAGATTACAATAAACATTTTAAAATTATTCCATTATATTCTCATCCTATAAGAGTTCAAGATAAAATTTTTTTAAATTATAAATTTTTATGGGTGAAAATAAAACCATTTCTAATGATACAAAATATATCAAAATAATATTAATATTATGTACATGGATTATTCAATATAAATAATGTTATTAATAGGAATATGAAACTTATATATATATCCACACAACTAAAACCGTGATGAATTTTTTCCTTATTCACCCCACATATTTAAGGTAACTAGATAAGGAAATGAATCTGAAAAATAATTTTCCAAAATTATATATTAACTAAGTAAAACTAACAACACATTCAATCCAATTATTATAACCCTCATAATAAATAAATAGAACACTCTAAAACACCTTGGAACCTCCCTAGGAATTGCCAGGTCAGTTATATAACTATTTTATAAAATGTAAGTTGAAAATAGTTTGAATCAAAAAAATAATTTTGTTCCCTCACATAATAGTAAAAATACATACCCTTTCTACTCTATCTAAAAAAGAGATAAATCTTATAGTATAATATCATAAATTCTATAACTCATACCTTATATATTTACACGATAATATCCTAAATACCTAAAATAAAACACACATTAAACCTATATAGGAAACCCATTTAATAGGTCTCTAAAATAATATATAATCTTAATCGAAACAATGGGTTTATATATAAAACAACATAATCTTATTTTTAACACTAAAAAAATTTAATTCAATGTTTATTTTCCGAAAAAATGACCATTTACCCATTTAATCAAGTAATCCATTTATAAATCTATTTTCTAAAATCTTTTACTATTATTTTTTATTTTCAAAATAAATTTAGTAAATAAACTAAACAAAATTTCATATAAATCACCATAAAATAGTAAAATTTTATTACAAACCTATTTTTGAAATTTAAAACCCCCAAAAAAATTCTTTCTTTTAAAATATTTTCAAAAAAAATAGTAAAAAAACTATATAGTGTTTTGAATCAAAATAACCAAATTATAGATTGTTATAAACATATAAAATCTATCTTCAAATAATACATATAGAAAAACCCAAAAAAAAATAAGAAAAATAGTCATTCCTTTAATTAAAATCGCACTAATTATCGTTAATATTTTAAAACAATAGACTAATAAACACATCAATGGAATAAAAATTATAAATTTATTTTTGTGATGATAAATGGATTTTAAATAGAAAATTTCAATTTAATTCAGAAGTTTCTAATATATAAATTATTAAAATAAGTTTAAATAAAATATTAATTAAATAAATAGAATTTATATTTACCATAAATTTATCTCAAATTATTTAGAAGATAATGGATATACAATTAATATCACATCTATAAATCTATTTTCTTATAATTTTTTATCATAATCATCGCTGTAAAATACCCATATAAAAAACCTTAAATAATATGATTATAATTTTTTGAAAATTATATATTAGATGGTAAAATATTGAATCAAATAGCTAATTTGAAATGGTGGAACCTTGACACCAATCTCCCACTAGCATGACTTACAAAACTAGTAATTCAATAAAAACTTGAGATAACGATGGTAGAAAGGTAGTCGAGAAGGAAAAGGTGGTTTTTTCGATGCATTGGCCATATCAGGGAGTGTAATAAAGGAAAAGGGTGGTTTCTAGTGAGCTACATTGTGATGGTGGGTGGTCATCCCTAGCTGAATACAGCAATGGCGGTGGGAAAGGTGGAAGAAAGTAATAAATAAATGTGATATAATAATATGGTTTGTATTAGGTATGCATGAGATTGATGATTAGAGATAGTGATAAATGATATAGGAGGATAAATAATTACATAACCTAGAATCTAGAGACTTTATTTATTCTAGAGAAGGTTAAGGGGGAGCGGTGGAAGAGATGAACTTCCACAGGATTTTGAACGACATGAGGGAAATAAGTTTGGTTATTACTCTATTTGAAAGATTGGAAAGGGTTTTATTATATATTACAAAAAATAATTGATAAATATGGTTTTTATTATTACTAAAATAATAAGAATTGGCTTATAATTAGCATGTTTGATGTGGGACTCACCCACATGGTTTATCATGCTTTAACTAATGCGGATAATGAAAGCCTTTATTAGCACTAGAAAATTCATGGATAAAGGATTCCATTTATCAGTACTAAAAACACTCATAATGGGGTCCCTTTATCAGTTCCAAAAAAATCACTAATAAAGGTGTTATTTTATCATCACATTTTGACAGGGCTAATAAAAGGTAGTGCCGAATAAACCCAAATATGTAGTGGTGGTATCCTTAAAAACTATTTATTAAGTCATTTGAAGAACACTATATACCTTATTGTTGTTTTTTCTATGATTATAAATCAAAAATAACTTAATGGTTGTTTTCTAATGGTTTCACATCAATCTAATTTCATTTTATATGGTTTTGACCTTTACACTCGTGTTTTGGTGTTTTAAAACACACAAAAAAATGTATTTACAGGCATCCCAAGAAAACCATAACATAGAATTATATTCATTAAATTTATAAATTTCAAAAATAAAACTATGGTCATCTTCATATGATTTCATGTTTATATGATTTAATTTTCTTATTTTTGACCCCCTCACACATGTTTTTAAAGACTATGACATCTTTTAAATTTGTTTATTGATTCATTCCAAGAAAACCACACATAAAATTGATTTTCTTTCTATATGTAAACATCAAAAAATAACTCAATGTTGGTTTTCACATGATTTAACATCAATATGAATTTTTTTACTATGCTTTGACTATTACATGGATGTTTAGTGTTTTAAAACACAAAAAACTTGTTTACGGGCATCTTGGGAAAACCAAAACCCATAATGATGTTCCATTAGTTTATACACATAAAAAATAAATCTATGTTAATTTTACTATGATTTAATGACCATAAGACGTCATTTTCATATATTTGACCCCCTCATAGACATTTTTAAAGACTTTGGTATCTTTAAAAAATATATTGAGTCATTTCGAGCAAGTTCCATGTCATATTGGAATTTTTTCTATGCGTACAAGGCAAAATATAATTAAATGCTAGTTGTACCATGATTTCACATCAATATGAGGTTACGTACTATGGTGTTTACAATTATATGAACGTTTTAGTGTTTTAAAACAATAAAAATTCATTTACGGGAATCCAAGGAAAACAGTAACTCAAAATGTGGTTCTGAAAGTTCCTAAGTGTCAAAAATCAGTCTATGGTAATTTTATTTTGATTTCATGGCCATATGACAAAATTTTCCTTGTTTTGACCCCCTCGCACTTGTTTCTAAAAACATTTGTATCTTTAGATACTTTTTTTTAGTTAATCTAAGTACATCGCATGTCAGATTGATGTGTTTTCTATGTGAACGAATCAAAAATAAAAGAACAATAGTTTTCCCAGGATTTCTTGTCAACGTGAGTTTTTTTTCAATTTTTTGACTGTTACATGGGTGCTTTAGTGTTTTAAAACACTGAAAAACATTTATAGACATCCCAAGAAAACCGTAACATGGAATTGTATTCTTCCAATTCCTACATTTCAAAAATAAATATATCGTAATTCTCTACTAATTGCATTTCCATAGGATGTCATTTTCATGGTTTTAAATTCATGACCAACATTTTTGAAGAGTATGGTATATTTAAATACATTTAATTGATTCATTCTGATCACACCACATGTCATATATGATTGTTTTTTTCTATGAGTACAAATAAAAAATAACCCAACAGTGGTTTTCCCATGATTTCATGTCAATGTGATGTTTTTTCATGATTTTGACCATTAAATGAATGTTTTAGTGTTTTAAAACACTAAAAAAATGTTCACAAGTATCCTAGAAAAACTGTAATTCATAATGACGTTCCATTAGTTCATACCTTTCAAAGATAATTTTATGGAAATTTTCAACATATTTCATAGCCATCATACATCCTTTTTCTGGTTTTGACCCCTTGACACAAATTTTTAAATACCATGGAATCTTAAAAAACTATTTATTAATTCAATCAGAGCACGTTTTAGGTCATATTAATTTGTTTTATATATGAACACATAAAAAATAATTCATTGATTGTTTTACCATTATTCTACAACATTCTGAGGTCTTACTTTTTGGTTTTGTCTATTTCACATATGTTTTAGTGTTTTAAACCATTAAAAATGTGTTTATGGGAATACTAAGAAAACTATAAGTTGGAATTATTTTATTTCAAAGACTAAATTTAAAAAATAATTCTATAGTCATTTTCTTATGATTTTAGGTCCATCTGACATCACTTTCAGGGTTTTGACCCAATAACAGTCATTTTTAAAGATATTGTTATATTTAAGAACTATTTATTAAGTCATTATGAGAACACTAAACATCATATTAATATGTTGTCTATATGTATATATAAAAAATAACTAAACAGTGGTTTTACCTTGATTTAACATAAATATAAGGTTATTTTATAAGTTTCTGACCATTAAACATATGTTTTAGTGTTTTAAAACATTAAAAACATGTTTGCAGGAATCTAGGAAAAAACTAAAATGAGGAATGATATTTTGTTAGTTTATATGTATGAAAAAATAAAATATGGTCATTTGAATATGATTACATGAACATATGATTTCTGTTAACTTGTTTTTACCCCCTCGCACCAATTTTTAATGAATTTGGCATCATTAAAAAATGTTTATTGAGTCATTCTGAGAACACTGCACATCGGATTTACATTTCAACTATGTGTATACATTATAAATATTTAACTATTTTTTTATCGTGATTTCACAACAATATTACGTTTTTTTATATGGTTTTGATAGTTACAAACATGGTTTAGTGTTTTAAAACTATAAAAACACATTAACGGGCATCCCTAGCATACCGTAGTATAGAATGACATGTCATCAGCTCCTATATTTCAAAAGTAAATCTACAATCATTTTCCTCTTATTTAATGGCCATATGAAAACATTTTCCTAGTTTTTACCCACTCACACATATTTTTAATGACTTTTCTTTCTTTAAAAACTATTTATTGAATCATTCTGAGCACACAACCCACCATATAGATGTGTTGTCTGGACGTACATGTCACAAATAACTCAAATGTGATTTTATCATGACGTAATGACAATACAAGGTTATAATATTTTTTTCGATCATTACACACACATTTTAGTGTTTTATAACTATCAAAATGGTTTTACAGACAAACTGGGAAAACTTTTACACAGAATCAAATGTTTTTCATTACTATATTTCAGAAATAAATATTTTTTAAATTACCTTTTTTTCATGGCTATCTGACATCATTTTATTATTTTTAACCTCCTTACACATGTTTCTAAAGACATAGGTATCTTAAAAAATTGTTTATTAAGTCATTTTGAGCACACCGTATATTGGATAAATTTGGTTTCTACACATACACATCAAAAAAATAACTCAATAGTGGTTACCCCATTATTTCACATGAATATGAGATTTTTATCTATGGTTTTTATAATTACATTCACTTTATAGTGTTCTAAAACACAAAATATGAATTTATTGGCATCCCAGGAAAAATGTTACTCTAAATTATGGTTTGTTGATTCCTAAAATTTAAAAATAAATCTATGGTAATTGACCTATTATTTCATGGAAATCTGATGTCGTTTTCCTAGTTTTGATCACCTAGCACAAGTTTTTAAAGACTTTGGTATCTTTAAATACATTTTTCACATTTCCAAAATAGATCAAAAGATATCATATTGTTTTTAAGATTTTAGAAAACAATCCATAATTCATTTTCAACATTTACGAATCGACCTCACATTAATATGAAACCTGATGAGGTTGATATGAATCAAAATTTTTGTTTTTAATATAAAAGATTCATTTTATCATAAAACCTATATTACATTATAAAATTTGATAATAAGAGATTATATTGTTTTTTAACTTTAGCAAAATAATCCATAATTCATTTGTGATGTGAAGGAAATGACCACACCTCAATCATATACATAATGTGAGAATTATGACTCAAAGTGTGTGTTTTCAATATAAGTATCATTTTACAGTAAAATAATTTTAACATAGTTAAAACTAATTAAAAAATCTTGGATTAATTTCAAATATTTTTAAAATTATTCATATTTCCTTTTTTATGTGTAGGAATCATCCACATGATAATCCCACAGATGATGTGGTCGGTATGACTCAAAGTATATGTTTTCAATATAAAAGTGTCATTTTAGTTTTATTTATGGAATCTGTATGTTTTCTTTGAAAATGTGTGAATGATCTATGGAGTCTAGAATTTACTTTAGTATGATGAGCAATAAGTCTATAAATTTCCATAGGGATCATGTCTGATATCCACTAAAATATAGAAACTAAAGTATTTTCCATTATCAATCACCACCAATCCTTTATTTTCTTATTAGAGTAACGTTCTTTCACTTTTTCTTTCATTTTTTAAATTTCACTTTGTGACCCCCCCCCCCCCCCCCGATCAATTGCATTAATCAAAACACCACTAGTTATAGAATTAAATGATGGTGACTTCCAACCAAATACGACAGATAGAGTAGGCCCATTACAATTCTCTAATACATGCCCAAGATGTTTCTTCCCAAAAACAATTTTGACATCATCATTTTCGGATATCAATAATGATTTTAAATTATTCACATCCGAGACTTCTTGAATTTTAACCTATTAATACAACCACATTAACAACGATTTTTCAAATTATCTGAACTTCATAATATTATCTAATTAATAAAATTTTAATTACAATTTAACTCTATATCATTACCATGAAAACTAAATAATGAAAAATAAATTATACCAAAAAAAATCCTTAAGCTTAATTTATTAAGTCCATCAAGATGGATAAAATGACACTATATTGGCATTGTTTGATCCATGAATTTTTTTTCATTAATGGGATTTAAGGATTTTTTGTTGTTATAATTTATTATTGATTATTATGTTTCTATAGTGATGAAATAACATTAAATAGTAATTAAATGTAATTACTCAAATGTCTTTGGTAGGATCACTCATAAAAATGTTATTGGGATTTCTATGAAATTTAAGGAAAATCTTTGTCCAACAAACTGAGTGACCTAATTCATTATCCATTATAAAAAATATATATACACGTTTTAAAAAACAATGAATTATAGTAAAATAAAATAAATAATAATAGATAAAATACAAACCAATAATTTTTTCTCAAAAATCTATGTGATCAAGCTATATGAGGAATGACCTGTTTCTCACAATTCACAGTATTGTTTTAGATAATTTATTACAAAAATAACATCACTAATAATAATTACAGTTTTATTGTGTTTATATTGTTAAGATGTTGTAAAATATGCAATTACCTCCTGAGATGCATCTCTATTAATATCGATAATCATATTACACTTGTCACGATAAAATATTTCAAGCACTTTATCATACATTTTTTTTGATCTCATAGACGTGTCACTAAACTCATTCCATAATATATAATTAAAATCTCTGCATTTCTTACCCAAAATTATCAAAGTCAATGGGAGTGAAATGGAGTTAGGCTCATCAAAATGAAAAAAATATAAATAAAAAACATAACACTTTATAAGTATATTAGTAATTTTACTCATGTTTTTTTAATTAGTTATTAATGAATTTTATATTAATATTACCTCTACTAGATTATCAAAGTCCTCATTTTTCAAGATGTGGGAATATACCTCTAACTGTTATAATTAATAGGAAAGATCGGTTTCTCAAAATAAATATACACATTAATCTTCCCATAGATTTTGGTAGAAACGCTGTTAGCCACCTCAAACTCATCAAATTGAACAAAAATCTTGAAGTCTTTTAGGTCCCATACGTCATCTGTGTTCATATTTATATCCCTTATATTGTTATCATTATCTATTTAACAAATACAGTAAATTTTTGATAAAATATCTAGTTTTTGATATAGTTAAATACATAGCATTAATGGTAACCCACCAATATCTCCTTGATATAGGGGTGACCAACTGCTCTATCTCCCAAGGTGCATCAAATTTTGGGCTACCAATAATATATAGGAAAACTACTAGGTCTCTATAAGTCTCTGGTATAATAGATTCACATGGATCCCTTAAATCTGAAAGTAGTGGTGGTGTGCTCTGAGATATTGGTTGGATAAGATCTCATAAATATTTTTTTATCAGTAATCCTATAATTCAAATGATTCAGTTATATTAAATTTATAAAAAATAAAAAATTAAAATATTTTTACAATACTAGAAAAACATATAAATTAATATATTTAAAAAACACTTATAAATAAGAAATTATAATATAGATTCATTACAAATTTATACATTCAATTATCTTCATCTTCATCACCCATATCATAAAAGTTTCTCTATATTAAGTTTACAATAACACTCCAAACTTTATGTATTTCATCATCCACATAATAAATCATCTTCTCTAATGAATCTAATATAAATGGATTATTTTATTCTTTCTCAATTGTATGGATTAAGTTATACAAGTTGACATAAGAAACATTTAATGAATATTTCATTACACCCATAAAAATTTTGAACAAATTACAAATTAAATATATAACAGAAAATTGGCCATTATAGTTTATTATCCTCCAATGGCCCGAAGGCCTTCATTTTTTTATTGAGTTTTGATAATCCACTTTTCAAGGGGTGATTTGGAACCCTTACAAGGCCAGTATGTGTAATTATTACATGGCTTATAGGCCTTAGAGGAATTCATTTGCCCGTAGGCTTCAAACATTACATACAACCCAGACTAAATACTTGGAACTGCTCATCCACGATTGTAAATACACCACTATTTTGATTTTTCATATATTATTCATGATAAATTATACCACACTTGAAGCCAAAAATATTGTAAGCATTGAATCTCTTAACTTACCTTAGAGGACCCCAAGCAAAAAACATAAAATCATTTCATATTTCAGTATGATTCTCAACATTCATTATATAGAAAAGAAGATATAAGTTGTTACTTTTAACATGGAAAAAATAATTACACATTAATATGTGAATATTAGTGTATACTTACATGATGAGTGATCCATTAGGAAATCTCCTTGTTAACAATGTTTTTATTTACATATTATTTCTTACTTGACCCCTTAGTCACCTATTTGATTGCAACAGTAATTCTTTAATAAATGGATATGAAATATGACTATTGAGTATCACATATCAATGAACTTGTATTAACTCAAATTTAGTTATTATAAAATGAGATTTATTTTTAATTAGTCATCCAATATTTGTAAATATTGATGACTGGTAATCAAAATGAGAATTAGTATAGCTATTTTCAACACATCAAACACAATTTCTAATTGAATGTAGCCTCATTCCCATCCCAAAACCTATAACAGAAGGCCAATCACTCTTTGACTATGAAACCATAATCAATATAACCTTATAATTGATTTTTATTCCTCATATATTATTTGAAATTTCTAAAGTATATGATGAATAAAATAGGAAACATATTTAAAAAAATTATACAATGATTTTCTAAAATTCAATTAATCAATGAAAATAATAATAATATTAACAAACCTCTCAATTGGATATATACATAAATAGTTTCCTAGTACACCAATTTTTGCTTCTTCAACCCAATGAAAAATCAAATGAATCATGGTTTTGAAGAATTAAGGGTGATATATCCTATCTAAATGAAAATGTTTGAAAAAAACATTCTTGATGTTTATCAAGATCGATTAGATTTAGTAATTTTTCAGAAATATCTTTAAAAAACATACACAACTGAACTATAACTATAATTTATTTTTTCTGGAATGTATTATGAAATTCTAAAAAACAAAATCTCTATCAGAATATGTGATTTGTAATTTTTCAGGTTATGTAACTTTTGATGTTTTAATTCAACACTCCTTCAAATGTTACTTTAATATGCATCTAGCACATTTGAGTTTATAGTAATATGTATTTCACATGATTTTTCATTGTAAAATAGATTATGGATACTTTCCATTCTCATTTTCCCACAAATCATTCATTATATTCATTGATTCCAAATACTTAAGAGAATTAAGTACATCCTTGGAATTACCCTTCTCATTAAGAAATTTGAAAATCATATTTTCATATATGTTATTTTCAATATTCATTATATCAATATTATGAAATAACAAATTAAACTACAAATAAGGAAGTTTGAAAAATGTACTCATTTTCTTCCACTTTTGTGTTTCAGCTACTTTAGATGTTGTACCTCATACCCTTTTCCCCCTTCATTAAACTAACTAGATTTTCCAAATTATACAGTGACATTCATTAATTAACCCCATATTTCTGAACAAGAAAACATATTTTTTGGATTTCTCAATTCAATATATCTACTAAATTGTGTCTTGTTAAACCTAAATTTATGAGAAGAATCAAGAAATCAATGATGAAACATAAAACACTATTTTATACTAATAAGTAATCTTTGGGGTTCAAAATCAAAATTACTAACTATAAAATCCAAACTATTATGATTTACCCAAATTAATAAGTTTCCTTTTCCAATAAAGTAATTAATTTTCTAAATTAAATTAGTATGCATTATGAATAGTTTTCTCATTGAAGTATCGTATGTTTCCACACCATCAGCCCATAATTCTAAAAACTCATTTATTAGTGGATAAAGGTATAAATCAATGTAATTTCCATGAACTTTCATTCTAGTAATATCATCAAAATAATGAAATAGTTGTTCTTAATACACATCCTTGGTTGTAGATTATAGGGTATCAAAACAGCTTTCCATATTCTTCAATTAGTAATTAAATTACCAAAGGGTTAAAAACATCAGATGTTAATCCCAAACACACATTCCAAGGATCTAAAATAAAATCTGGATAAAATGAATCCAATGAATTCTATGATATTGAATTTTTTAGAAATCTCATCAAGACATCATTGTTACTATCTTGAGAATGACACTTCATATCATAATAAGTCATATATGGAATGAGTAATATTTTCAAGCATGGTTTCAGAGGAAAGTAAAGAAATACCTTTGTAAAAGTTTTCTTCTTGTATTTCTTGGGGTTCTATTATTTTGTACTCTCGATGTTGTTTAATGACATCCATATTCCTGTCTGAAATCTTATGCATTATTATTTATCAGACTCGTCTCTATAGTAAACCATGAAATCATTATGGAATTCTTATATCTTTTTACAATCGATTCCATGTTTGTTGATGATTTTCTTTACCACATAAAATGAAGCAGGGATCATAGATTCACTATATGGATCTTGAGGAAACTCTAAAATCATAGAAATTTCTTTTGAATTTATTCTATATAGATACTTTATTTGATATAAATTAAGAATAAAAGAAAACTTTGAATACATAGCACACCCTTCATACAGTTCTTATTATCCTTCTTAAACTAATTCATGTAACTCATTTTTTTCAATTAAGTTATGTACCAGATTAACCTACTCAAGATCAACTGAAAAATATTGTATATTGAATCCTAAAAATCCAAATTTTTATTTAGCATGTATCGAATAAAATTCTCTTCTGTCGGGTCACTTTTTATTTATTTGATAGAACAGTCATTGTTTTTAATTTCTATAACATTCAGTTCACTATGCCAAATAAAAATACATCTTGATAAGGAAACAATTTCAATATAAAATTATCATATACTTAATTTCTATTCAACTATCGCATTAATTTAAATTTAGGATCTATAAATTTTATTCTACTATCCAATGATTTCTTTTCAATTTCATAATCTAAAAACTATTCCAAACCCCTTGCATAATGAGGTGTGTTTTGAGGTAAATTAATCTAAATTTTTTTACATAGGTCTTCTATTTTCAATATTATCCCTATAAATTCCTAAATAAAGATATAAATGTTTAATCAAACAAGTACAATCAAAATTAAACATAATTAAACTTAATCATTGATCAAGGTAGGTTCTTGATTTAAAATAATACAAATTTAACATAAAATGATTCAATCCAACAAGAAAAACAAAAACAACAAAAATGAATAAATATCACCCATCATAATAACATATATGAATTTCATTATATATGTTCACTAATTCAAGGAGATATATAAATGAATAGGTTAGGGGAATCGGGTCAAGATAGAGGTAGGAGGAGGATGAGGTCATGGGTGGCAGGGTGTTGGGGTTGTTACTACCATCTTGGGATGTGGTTGTCATAAAACGGGGATGGAGATGAGGTTTGGGGTCTCCATCAAGGAAGATTGGGGTCATTATTTGGTTTTAATCAAGGAGAAGTGGGGTTAAGGTCATAAGGATCAGAGGGGGAGATATCATCTTTAGGAGTCAAGGGGCTGGGGTTATGAAGATTGGAGAGTGGGGAGGGGTTTCCCCTGGGAAGAAGGGGGATTGGGTCATGGGTATTGGAGGTGGGAGAGGGGATATCATCGTCTACGATCATGGGGGTTCATGGGGGTGGGGTCGGGTCCATGGGGATCGGGTGTTGGGGGGGGGGGGGGGGTTGAATTATGGTATATTTTAAAGTTTTAGTCGTGGTTTAGATAGAATCTATACTAAATAAAATAATAAAAAACATATAGGGATGGTTATATTAGACTAATTCTTTATTATAAATTATATTTAATGTGATTTATTTTGTAGTGTTTATAATAACTACTGCTAATAAATCGTCATTAAGTCCACTTTTTTGTAGTGAAATGTGTGAAGTGGAGAATATTATTCCCAGACTAGTTTTACAATTTTGGTAATTATTCTTCACATTCCTTAATGTCTTCTTATGTAATACATTTTGTTCTTCATCTGGTACTTCTCAATGATCTATTAATATTTTGTATTTCCCTTAACCCACTGATGAAAAGGCATAATTTTGATTCCCTGTTAAGTGTGAATTTTCAAGGGATACTATGTCTTCTTCTCCAGTGTTTGATTCTATTAATGTTTCAAAAAAGGTATTTGCATTCTTTATCTGGTAAAGATAAAAAATCTATTAAGTCGCTTCTTTTTTCCCTAACCCCCAATGTGAGGTCATGATTTTTCTACCCCTTAAAATGCAATGATGGAAGAATAATTTTAGTTATCTATCTCTAGTGAAATTTTTAGTGAAATTAGGATAGATATTTTTACAATATTTATCATTTTAAGTTGTAGTTCCATTAGAAGGTGTCACAAAAATATCCTATAGTTTATTTTTATAAATAATTAGTTGAAATTGCACTGAAAATTATTACATTATCACTAGAATTTCCTTTGGAACTTCCACGTGATTGCTATTTCTTCAAATCTAGCAATTTCAAGTGTAATACCACATAAAATAGTCACTAAAACCATTATTGTAATTTATGGTATCCCCACTAATAGACGTTATACAAATTGTTATGAAATTTTTAGTATCTTGATAGAAGAAATTTCATGGTTATTTCCCCATTATACATTCCTTTAATTTCCATTGGAACTTCCACTTGAACTTTCAAGCCTCATATTATAGGAAGTTATAGTGAAAGGCTTCCTAAAATTGTCACTTAAACTAGCAATGTAATTTATGGTATCTCCACCAGCACATGTTATTCACATTGCACTGAAGTTTTAATTAGGTTGAGGGATCTAATTTCTTGGTTGTCTCCCCACTGAAAGTTCCCTGCATTTCCACTATAACATTCATTAAAATGTTCAATTATCCTATTCTAAGAATTTTCTATAGAAGGACACCTAAAATAGTTATTGAATACAAAACTATAATTTTTTGTTTCCCCACCAATATATTTTATGCACATTTCATTGAAATTTCTAGTTGTTTGAGAGAGAGAATTTGTTGGTTTTCCCCTAATATAATTACCTTGTATTTCCACTAAAATATCCACTGAAAATTCTAATTATCATATCCTATTAATTTCCAATGTAATTACACCTAAATGATGTTATCTTTAATTGGGGTTGAGTGACATTTAATCATAATAGTGAAAGAGATAATAAACCCTTCTCAAACTCACCCATGAAAAGATAAATGAAATAAGCATATATTTTGGAAATTAATAATACTATAAAATAGGGCAAACCTTTCACTAATGAAGCAATCTGTAGATATCACCAACCAAACACCTCCATAGGGCTTTATAAAAATCCCCAAAGTGGAAGAATAAATCCTCTCACCTCTATAGGAATCCCCGGTTTATTCTAGAATGGTTCAACATATGAATGAGATCCACCAAGGTCCTAAACATGACAACACATCACAAGGAAAAATAGGAAGATGAAGAGAGATTTGGGATTATGTATATTCAACAACCACCTTTTTTAGAAATAAGCAGTAAGGTTTTTAAAAAAAATTATGAACCATTTTCCAATTAAAAAAGATGTAAACAACATGACCAATGATATTTTTCCATCAAATATTGACATATAAATCTTGTAACCAAAGTAGTATATTTTCATATAATATCTATAGTTAATTTAATAAGATATGAAGAAATATTACATCATCTTATGATCTTTCTTTGATGATGATTTCGATCATTTGAAACCCTTTTTTTATCACAATAATTGCATAGGGAGGACACAATGTAAATCCCCTATAGTGAAGATACACCCATGGTCATATGATCTCCAAAAAACATTTATGAAATGTAGGGCGATAGAGCAGTGGATCGATTGTCATGGGATGTTCATATAGACCACTTTTAGTTCCTATGGGATTGAATTATTCTCTATTTTTCTAATTGTAATTGATAGGATGATAGAAGGAGGAATCTAGAAATAAATTAATTGTTCTTAATGATTCTCAAGTATGGATTAACCCTACACAATCGACATAAAAATATATTTATTGAATTAGTATTTAGGTTAAAATATTATTTAATTTCACAAATACCCTTAAATAATATATTAAACATTATCTAACCCTATGTGATATAATAATAATATTATTATTTTACAGTATCTGTTAACTGGAATAATGAAAAATATTATTTTACTATATTTAAAATTAATATTTATCACCGGTCACGATATTGGTCTACTCATCCTCCTCAGAATTTATCAAATACTTGAATAAATATTTATTCATAAATAAATATTTATTAAATATTTATTCATAAATAAATATTATATTCACAGTCATGGGAATAAATATTTATTTAGTATTTTTCGATCAATAAATCCTAAATAATATTATTCCTCAATCTTGAGAATAATATTTATTCAAGCAATTAAATTCAAATAGAATTTAACTATGATCGATGGAAACACTTTGTGTGTGATCCTCTAGGCTTCTTTCTTGTTAGTAGTTGGCGGGTCTTCTTAAAGTCCAATATTACTATGTAGTAAAGGGTTAGGGAACCCAAGAAAAAGAAGTTAATATCACAACATCAAAAACTACACATAAACACTAATTATGAAATATATTCTATTTTTACAATATCTCATAAAGAAAGTCACCCACATGTGTCCTCAAACTATGTTATTGATAAATATTTCTTTGAATATATGAAATAAACTTGTCATTAAACCATGGACCAGAAATTTAATATGAAAATTCCATTTCAATAAAAGTGTTGATGCATCATATTCCATTAATACGGAATAGACACATCCTCCATCTACTTATTAATTAATAACATTTCATTCTTGACGCACCCAAAACACACTACTTACCATGAGTATATGGGATCATGTTTTTGGTAAATATATAAAAGTATAAAATTCATGAAAATAATTAATATAAATAAAAAATTTTAAGGAAAATTACACAAGCTCACATATAAGAATATCTAATGACACATAAACATGTCCAATTCCAACAGGCAGGTACATTCTCAAAATCAAATATCTTGGATATTACCAAGTGTGAACTTCATGAAAAGAAGAATCATATGATTACAATTCCTTTCACCAAAAAATAAACATTCTATGTGTAACATCATAATATTTTATCTTACCATAAAACTATATCTAATAATATCACTATGGATTTTCAACATTCTCATTATAGCATGGAACTACTAAGACCCTATCAAAAGTATAGATGCTCTAAAAAATAATTAAATTAAATTCATATATATATATGAATAATATGTAATAAGTTATTTTATTGATATTTATATATTTGAATATACATGTAATTCAAATATCAAACAACAGGTTCAAGAACACTAACTCCAACTGACTTCCACTTAGACTACAGACAACTTCTTATGACTTTTAGTTTTCTAAAACTCACAAGATGATCATGTTTCTACTAAGTTAAGAATTTAGATGAGGGATACACAATGTTGTATTAGGTAGATATTTTTCTCGTTGAAGCTACACTACTTAGAACAAAATACCTCGATATACAATACACTATAAGTATATGTTTTTCTTGTGTATGTGACTTGGCTCCTTTATAATTTCCACTACTGTAGTATTATCACAATAGAGTGTGATACGATCGATATTTCTAGGAACCACGTGAAGATATTAGATAAAGTTTCATATCCAAAATACTTATTTATCTTCCATAGAATCCAAAATTATACTAGGACTCTATTGTTTAATCTATGACCATAGCTTTCCTTGGCTCATCCAGCTCATAGTACCTCCATTGAGAGTGGAGTTGTACCCCATTCGTGACTTCAAATTGTCTTGATTTATTTATAAACTAGAGTATTCGTTCCCTATGAGGACTAGTTCCTCATATACTCTATAAACTAAGAAAATGTCCTTATTGTGCCTCAAATATATAAGGATAGTTTTGAACGACATCCAAGGATGATTACTTGGGTCATCTTGATATCTTCCAACCATACTTAAGGCATAGGCAACATCTGGATTTGTATGTAGAATAAAATACTTGAATGGGCCACTCTTTAATGAATATGGATTCTTTAACATCCTTTGTATTTTATCATGTTATTGAGGAAACATTTTCTTGGAAATATGCACACCATGTGATATAAGAAACAATTACATCTTGGATTGTTTTGTACTTAATCTCTTCAGTATATTGTCAATATATATACCTTGTCTTAGAACAAGAAGCCTCTTGGATCTGTCATGGGGGATCTTAATCATAATAATTTATGTTTGTAAGCCTAACTAATTCATCTAGATCAATTATTTAACTAGTATTTAACAGAATATAAGGCTATATTTTTTCCAATGAGTAATATGTCATCGTCATAAACAATTAATAAAACAACCACACTACCCATAAACTGTTTATATATGAAAGTATCACATTCATTCATTATGAAAACAAATTCCACTATAGATTCATCAAACCGAATTTTTAATGACCTGGATGATTGCTTAAATCCATAGATGGATATTTACAATTTTCATACCTTGTTGGCATCCTTTGGAGTCACAAACCCTTTGAGTTGTGTCATATAGACATCTTCCTGATGGTTTTTTTATGTAAGGTTATTTTAACATCAATTTTTCATATCTCATGGTCATGGTAAGTTGTAATGGAATGTATAATTTTGATTTATTTCAGCATATAAACTAGTGAAAAGGCTTCTTCATAGGCTACTAATTGATGTTGTTTGAACCCTTTTTCAACCAATCATGCCTTATGAGTGATTACTTGTCCATCCATATCCTGTTTATTCTCCAATACCACTTTAAAACCAATAGTATTTACATACATTGGAGAATTTATACAAATATTTACATGGTTTTGGTAAAAGTAATCCATTTTAGAGTTCATACATTATTTCTACTTGGAACCATCAAGGAAACTTACTACTTACATTTAGGTTACATGATCATTATTATCAACTAATATGATTCACCATCCACAATGATTAAAAACCACAGATTTCAGCTTCTCCAATCTCTCTTATACTCTTACGCAGTACTTGTGTCTCTAGAACTTCTTATTCCATGGGGCTTTGTGGAATTTGGTCATGTGCTAACTTTTCTATTCCTTGAGCCTAGAATTAATCAAATTCTATCTATCTCCATATATCACTTTTATATATTCTCTCCCCATCAAGAAATATGGTGTTTTATTCCACTATTACTTTTTTATGGGCCGTATAGGTAATAACCCCTTGTTTCCTTGGAGATTTTTATTAAGGTACACTTCGTTCCTCATGGTGCAAGTTTGTTTCATAAAGAGGCATTAAAAATGCTTCATGAACCACACATAAAAATTCAAAAACATAGATTTTCATCCACACCAATGTTCATATGGAATAAAAATTGTCTCCTTTTGGGTATTTGGTTTAGGATATGTGATGTTGTCAATAATGTGTATCCTCAAAAGGATTAAAAAATATTTTCCTAACTCTCCATTTATCTTACTATGTCTTACAAGGTTTTATTCCTCTATTTTTTCACAATATTAAATTGAGTTGTATAAGGATGATTTAATTGAGATAGAATCCAACACTCTCATAAATAATCAAAAATGATGATTACGATATTATTTAATAGGGTCTTATTGGAGTTTCTTGATCTTATGACCAAGTCGGTCCTCAAATTCAATTATAAATTATTTGAATATATTAAAATAATCTAACTTATACCTTATTAAGTAGACATATCCATATATAATAAAATTATAGATAACTTTTATGAAGTTTGAGTATGCACTCCTTGCTTTAAATGGAAATGTTATACAAACATCAGTATGAACTAATTCAAGAATCTCTATAGTCGTTTAACCTTTTCCACTAAATGGGTATTTTGGCCATTTTTCCTTGAAAATATATGTGAGATACTCCCAGTGGTTTTATTTTAAAGGAACATAAATATCCTTATTGGTGTAATTTTTTCAAAATATTTTTGTTCCTATCTAACTCTCTCCTAATATAGACCATGGATATGTGAGAGTATTATATAAGTATCCATGTCTTCATGAGGATTCAACCACATATGAATATTTATCATGGAACAATACAACCCATAGGGGTCTAAACCATTCATGGAAGTTACTTCCAGTTAGAAGATGTAATTTATTTAAAATTAATCATAGGGATAATGTGGTTAATGAAATTTACATTATTAAACAATTATAAAAGGACATATTATTATTACATCACTTGATTGAAATTTATATGAGACATAAGTAATTATATTTCATTAAGTATCCTAGTAATTTATCAAGCCCCAACAGCCCTCACCATTGCACTCAGAATTTCTAGTATCTTGGACATTCTAGTTTCAAGGATCTATATTTCCCTTCAAAAAATCCCAGAAAGTTATTAAAAAATTAATCAAATGTATTTTGGTAGGTATTTATTTTCCAACTATGGGATTGTAACTGATTGATCTATTCAGTGGATTCTTAAATACTTAAATGCTAGATGGTATTTTCATAACACATGCCTCTAAGTTACTCTGGTTATAAAAAGATCTACTCAACTTGAAGTAAAATAGTTAATTCAACCCAAAACATTTATAAGAATTTCTTTTATAAATGTAAGTGTCACAACAGGGGTTGGTCAAACACTTTGTTATTTTGATTTAATTCCTAATTATGTAATCTAAGGACTAGTCTGACATAATATTAAGTTGAGATATTTAATATATTATGTGTAAAAATTTATTTTTTTATCATTTACATGTAATTTTAATATTAAGTGGGTCTTACTTAAATGATTATCGATGATTTGATAAAAAAATTATTCATAATCCACTTTTTTAAAATTCCATATTTGCAATATTTGTCCATTTATTTATGTGATCATATTTTTTCATCCATACAACAAATAATGCATAAGATAGAAATAAATAAACTACCTAATCATGAGATTATCTAACTATAGATTTATTGAGTAAATAATAAAATAGCCTATAATCTTAATTGAAAACTCATTGTGCCGGTCTTGGCATGAGTTTCAACATTCCACCTATATGCCGACTATGTTGGTTTCGTCTCAGTTCTATCCTAAACCACCTCTATATTCCCTAGGGTACTCCTTTTATTATATGTGCTTATAACTCATACATGAATGAGGGGAACCAAAGGATTGGTTAAGGGGAATTCCATAAACAACCATGGACATGCAGTTCTGAAATAATAAAACAGGTGGGATGAATCACATGCTATCAAACTTAATTTAATAATTAATAATTGAAAAAACATGTAGAAAATTAAATTAAATAAAACCAACACATACGTAGGTATGTTCAAATATCATTAATGGTCATACACATGCAATGAATTCATAAAATAAAAATGATTATAGTTAACTTCAATTAGTTCATTATTATTAAGAAAAATATGTTTGTGTTAATTAATTAATTAATTACTATCATATTAATGACCATCCAGATTTTCATGGAGATACCAAAATCAATGCATTATAGGAAAATAAATTACATGAACAATAATTCTAGATAATTAAAATAATTTAATTCATCATTTATTAATTCTTCAAAAACTTTATAGCATAGTCAGATAATCTAGTGCAAAAAATGTAATTAAATTTTATTGATGTAAATAATTATTTAAATGTAATTTAATTTTTTCATTATTGAGAAACTAAATGAACTGTGATTATGAGTTTTACATAATGTTCCTCGATTTTCATGTATCCAAGATACAAAAATTGGGTATTTGGTTTGTATTTAGGTCGAAATACACAACGTGTACTAACCAGATACACACCACATTTTTTGCTTAACATTTTTTCACATAACCTTCTGATTGACTCATCATTTTCTTAATACATGGAACCACACAACCTATAATATGGCTACACATCATGTGTTATTCAATCCATGTGTCTGTATAACCTGTTGAATGACTCAATGTGTTCTTCATATCGAGAAATTAATGAGTTACACACCGTGCATGCCAGGTACATGCTATGTGTTTCATTAATTTTAAAATTTGTCAGTATCATGCAATTAGATTTCTTGTATTTGACTATATAGTTAGCATGAATATTTCTAATAAATAGTGTAGACTAAATGATATCTACACTAGCTACATGTCGTGTAATCCAAAAAATGTGTTCCATTTTTTCCTGATCAACATGTGGTGTGAAATAAATACATTATGTTTAATAATTTATTGGTGTGCTATGTATCCCATGACACATCTAGGTGTAGTTTACATCAATAAAAAGTGTGAACTCCAACTACATGTCATGTGGCCCAATCTACCAGCCATAAATATTTGGACCCACCTATTGGTATCTCCAATCATCCTGCATTTTTTCTTAGCCATTATGAAATTATGAAACATGAATGAAGAATATTAAAATTTAGAATAATATTAATTAAACATTTTATAAAATAATGAATGATCTAAAAATGAATGATCAAACCACTATTCTTCACAATCGACCGTAATCAAATTAATAATTTTAATTTTAAACATGATCACTTGGATTCTACTTAATGGTTTCAAACATAGAAAAATATCCTTCTAGGGTAATATACATTAAGGTTTTTTTAAATTTTATAGATCATTCACCAACTGTACAAGATGTAAACTTCGTGACCAGTTTATTTTTCTATTGAATATTGACATGAAAATCAAAGAACCTGGAGATTATATTTTTCAAATTAAATTTATAATTAACTTAATCAGATTTGATGAAATATTAACCCATCTTAAGATATTTCTTTAATGAATAATATGATAATATTAAACCATTTTTGGATTAATTTTCTTGCAGATAGAGGACCCAAAGTAGATCCCCTCTAGGGGTGATCCTCATGTGGTCCTTTGGTCTTTGAATAACACCAATGAAATATTGAGTGCTAAAGTGGAAGATCAATCATCTTGTGTTGTTCGTATTTATTTTTTGTAGTTATTTCAATATTAAAGGATTATCCCTTGTTCTATTTTTTCTTGATGGGGTGAGATAAAGGAGGAATCTTGAGAGAAATTTTTTTCTGAAATGGTTCTCAATTCTCAATTAACCCTTCACAATAGAAATTGAAATATTTTTTTATAGAAATAGGTTTTAGGAAAAAATATTATTTAATTTTACAAAAATGATTAAATAATATAAAAATATATCTGACCTCATTTCATATAATATTATTATTATTATTATTATTTTATGGTGTGAGATAACTAGCACAAAAATAAACATTATTTTACTGGATTGAAACTTAATATTTTTCAATTGACATAATCTTGGTCCGTTCATCCTCCTAAGCATTTATTGAATACACATATAAATTATATTTAAATATTTATTCATATTTGAATAATTTTACTCATAGTATAGGGAATAAATATTTATTAATTATTTAAAAAATTAAAAAATATATTTTATTCACTACCTGGTGAAATAGTTTTTAATATTTAGTGATCAATAAATATTGAGTAATATTATTCATAGGTCTTGAGTATAATATTTATTAAAATAGTTAAATTAATATTGAATTTAATTGAGATACACAAAAATATTTATTGTGTGACCCTATAGGCTTCCTTCTCATTGTCATTAGGTAAGATTGCTTAATGTTCATGACTACAGTCTAGAAACATGTCAAGGAACCCAAGGGAAAGAAGTTAATGTCACAACATCAACAACCACACATGAATGATTATATTAAAATATAATACACATATAAAAATATCTCATCTAGCAAGTCATAAACACGTGTCATCAACCTATGTTCTTGACACATCATTCTTTCATTGTCTGAAATAATCTCTTTGTTACACCATGGACATGAAATTTAATATGATAGTTTCATTTCAATCAAATGGATGAGATATCAACTAACATTAATATGAATGGTAAAAATCATTCCTCAATTTATTAATTAATTTCATTTCATTTTTGATGCACCCAACATATCTTAATTTCTACAAACAAATGGCATCACATTTTTGGTCAGTACATCAAAGTACATGGGTCCGAAAAAGTATTAAAAAAATTATTAAAGTTTATGTACCATTACACATGCTCATAGATAGGAATATCTGATGAAACAAAAATATGAAAAATTCTTATAGGTGGATATGTTCTCATAATCTCTTACTTGGATATTACCAAGTGAAAACTTCATGAGAAGAAGTCTCTTATTCTTTTGAGTACTTTCACCTAAAAATCAACATTCTATATGTCCCATCATAGTATATTATCACACCATAGAATGATATTTATGAATATATTCATGATATTATTATGTTCTCATTGAATATGGGAACTGCTATGACCTTATCAATGTGATAGACACTCTAGGAAATTTTTATTTTAATGTTTTGAAGAACAATTAACAATTTGTAATAAGATGTTTTATTAGTATTCAAATATTCAAACAAAAATGTAATCTAAAGTGAAAATAGTTTGTTATAGAACTCCAAATATAACATATATAACACCAACATCCTCTTAATTTCCATCACATGCTCTATGGATCTTAATATATCCCTTAAGGATTATCTTTTAACATTTATGTGTGTTAACTGATGTGATTTATCACATGAGTTAATACCTTTTTCAATGCATGTGTTGTATTCATTAATCTCACTTACATGTTTTATTATATAAAACCATATTTTGATGGCAACTAATATTTTAGAAGGATTAGGTATCATATCCATGCATCTCATGCAAGCCATATACCAACCACACATTGAGAAAACTTATGCTATTAGGAGAAATTTATCCTTAAAGACTTATCCATCTAAATTCATCATTATTGTGAAAGTGGGTGCACTAGATCTAAATTGAACTATACTTTTTGATTACTAAATCATGTATATATATAGTTATATAAGATTTATACTTATCATAATAGTTTCAACACTTCTATATCCACTATTTTCATGGTAATTTCCTTAGATTAATTTATTTATCAACATGTCATAGTAGTTACCATCTATAATGAGAACCTTGAAATACTATGAAAATAATCTTAAACATATTTCCTATAGTCTACAAACCTCATACTTACTAGACACAAAAAATGTCGTATTATCAAAAATTGGTTCTCCTAAACATTTAGACATCTTCTAAGTATTTCTCACTTGGTGATTTTAAGTAAAAGAGATCACAAGGACTAAC
Source organism: Viscum album (assembly GCA_963277665.1). Lineage (NCBI taxonomy): Eukaryota > Viridiplantae > Streptophyta > Magnoliopsida > Santalales > Viscaceae > Viscum > Viscum album. Next base: position 475,855,614 of record OY728130.1, on the reverse strand, counting down.
CCGCCAATCAGAACACTACATGTTTCATGTTACATTGGTTAATCTTATTTACAAGCACATACATTGGTCTCTATCTTGATGTCATTATGAAAGTGAACCATTTTATCATGTACATTTAACCAATATTAAAACCATGACATCTATGTTTTATAGAGGTTGCTTTTATTGGGTGTGTCACTCATAGTATGACATTGGGTGAATGTTCAAGAAATTTTTTGTAACTTCCAAAAGGATAGGAAGTCCTAGGAAACCTGTATGGTGGTAACATTTTTAAATCCATGGTCATGGTTACTCATGTCAATTATATCTAACAAGTTCATGAATATATAAATCGAGAAATGATGATAATACGAAGTGTGTGTCCTGATTAATGAGGTATCACAAGAAAAAGATATTATATTACACAATGTGTGTTTATATGAGGTTGTCATTGATATGACTAAACCTTGTCTCTTTGGGGTCTTGATAAGTTCCTAGACTTCATTCTTAGCCTTTGATTATCTCCCACTAATATCAAGATATGATCCTAGAGGGTAATAGAGTTTTCTTATTCAGAAGCTTGGCCAATTCCAGTGATTTGGGTTTAAGGATATAGTGGGTCCTGCTATGGTGGTCAGGTTATGTTTAAGTTTATAACACCACAAATTAAATAATTAAATTCCACATTAGTTGAGATTATATTAAAACAATTTAATTTATTTAATTATTATACTTACATATTATTCATTTAATATAATGATAAAAAAAATTGAATGAATATTTAATATTAAATATTCAAGGTTCATTTAATATTTATGGGAGAGGCGATTCAAGTTAATGACTCAAATTTTATCATTTAATATATGTTAGGTGTTAAATATATTTTATAAAATATCTATTAAATTTATGGAAAGTTTGATGTGTCATTTTTTTATTTTTTGGTACGTTTAATGAGATAAATTCCATGAGGACCTAAATGCAATTTTTGTAACATAAAAAACTAATTATTTAATCATTTAGAAGGGACAAAAATGTGATATAGATTGGTTTTATCAAATTATTTATCCTCTCATCCACTAAATTATTAGAGATATAACATGAATCAAAGATAAAAAATAATTCAATCTATTTCTAGGGATCGTTAGTTTTATTTCCAATGATTGTGATGGAATTAAAGATGCTTCGAATCTCCATGATTAAACCGGTATTTCATAGGTCAATGATTGATCAAGATTTTGGAATGAGTTTAGAAGATCCATAGGGTTCTAGTTTCAGTTCCTTCAAGCGAAGATCACTAATGATGAGTGAAACATGTTTTTTATCGAAATTGAATTATGTTTTATTAAAATTTAATTCATTATTTATTATTATTAAGAATTTATTAATTTTATCATGATTCCTGGATGAATTTGTGATGAGACATACCAAATTTTATTATTCTACATAAATATGGACCCATAAATTTTAAAATACTATTTCTAACGCTTTCGAGAGAGACCCAGATTCTTTCAATTGGTATCGGAGTGAGTGTGGATTTAATTTAGTCGAATTAAAAATTAAATTTTCATTTATTCAAGGAGAGGACATATCCATAGTCCTATTGTTGAAAATGGGGCATCAATAAGATATCGTATGAATGATTTATGATCATCCATAGATCAAAATTACAATTGTTCAGAATTTAACCCAATAATGAATATATATATATATATATATATCACCGTTTTGGGATAATATGATAGATGACCAGTGAAATCGGGTCTAAAGTGATGGATGGAACCCTAGACATGATTTCATGACCACATCCCTTTTAAGATACCACAAAGAGGTGAGATATATAATTACCCTAGAGTTCCACCTATAGTAGTCCCCTGGCTGGTGACTAGCATAAATGGTATAAAAATCACATGTATGGGATTCATTACCCTCAATAATATAAATACGATTAAGATATAATATGAATCAATTTCCATCAAATACATTATATATATATATATATTATAAATCCAACAACCATCCAAAAATGAATGTATAAATAAAATTGATACAAATAAAGGTATCTATAGTGAATACCCAAAATAAAAACTATATTCGTGATGCAGTAACTATCCAAAGGTCTGAGCTTGTAATGTTCATCATGGTATGTGAAGTCCTTTTGTAAACCTAAAAACAGTTTCATATATAAAGTGTGGGTATATAGGTTTACCCAATAGGAAAATCAATGTCTCTCTTGAACATGTGAAAAGGGAATACTAATGCACTCATGAAAAAGAAAAAGAATCAAACAGCACCTATACAAGTGTACAATACATCCAAACCTCACCAAGTCATGTTCACCAAATAACTAAAGACAAGTAGTATAATATAATATTAAGCGTATTGATGATAGGGTACCCCGCAACATTTTCCAACTATTTTCCCACTCTCACACCCCAATGTTGTAAGTATTTGTGCTCCTACCAATTATAAATAACATCACATCACATCACATCCCATTCACAAACTCTTTCTCCATCACATCACATCATATTCCACCATAGACATGTGGTATATCACACCACATAACCAGTGTAGTAGGTTGTCGTGAACATGAAGAACATCAACCTCATCCACTCCTCCTACAATGCACAAGCCCCACCATAAGTCATCTCATTACATCCCACCCGAAGACACCTAGTCCATCACAAATCATGAAATAACATGTAAACAATGGTACTCTTGACATATGGCCATCACAACCCATGCATATCACCAATTCCTATAATTGGGAGTATGGAAGAGTGGGTATATATTTATCCATCTTAACAATGGGATGTTGGGAAAAACACCACGCCCACAATATATATTTATATATATGGTTTTTAGAACATGGTTCTTGACATGGGTGGGGAACATAATGAAATCAAAAATAATATACAATGTATATAAATAGGGAGTCACATATTACAATCCCCATCCTAAGGGTTCACTACCAAGGAATAATCCATCTCACAAGATCCTCCAATTCTATTGATTAAACTAAATTCATAACCCCACTCAAGAATAATAGAATCCATAATTCATATTTTAGTCTTTAATTCTCATTAATCCATTTAATAGATTTTCTATTACCAACCCATTCCATTAAAATAGGCACCATGTTCAGTGTTTCCTGTCCATTGCCAATTAATTTGTTAAGAATTCCCATTTGAAACCGTTATTATGAATTAATTTCTATTACTACATGGGGAAATAGTGTAATTCATCAATTCACAAAAATATAAATCCCATATTCCACATACCAATAGGTCAAAATCACATCTATAACCCTGCTGCACAGTCACACCATAACCACCAACACAGCTCCACTGATCACACACGACAACATAGCCATCTCTCAGGCATCGCATCAAAACAACCAAGTCACAACTCCCAACTGCATCTACAAACTCATTCCACATCACACATAGCACCTCTTAAACTGGGAATAGGATCATTCATTCAATTTCACTAATTTATTACAAGGCGTTACCACAGAATCCATAAGATCTTGGGGTATCCAATTCAATAACCACTTTTACATGATTATCCAAATTCATATTAAGTTTTTTCAATAACCACACAACATGAATTCCAAAATTCATCATATATTTAACAAATAAGAACCCCAATAACCATAATGTTTAGTGGGGTTTAATCCTATATAGTTCCAATAACAAAAACCATATCAAACATTAAAAACATTATTTTATTACCCTTATTAAATTCCTTTAAATAATTAAATTATATTTTTAAATTTTCATTAAACTATTTCCACGTAGATAAACATAATCGCCCCTCTTCACATGGTACACATAATGAATAAATTTAGGAACTCCTACCTGGAAGAAGGAAGCCTTACCCAAATATGTTTCGCTAAAAACAAGTTGGGCACATACAAGAGGAAACCTCTTCAGGGTAACTCAACCCAACAATAGAAATAAGGTTCCATGAATCCATGTGAAGAAGGATTTGGAACCTCAAATCTCAAGAGAAATTAATCCTATGAGAACAAAGGAAATATGTTCTCTTTTTTTAAATATTTGATCCCAAATTAGTGGGATTAGATATGGTTTTAATTAGCCATTAAATTCGGATGTTATTAAATAAAAATAATTAAAACATTTAAACAGTCTCCATAATTTTTTGAAATTTAAGATATGATTAATCAGCTTTGATACAGTTTGAAAATTCATTAATTTAGTTATTAAAAACATTTTTCATCAAAGAAACATCAAAAAGGTCAAATTTTGAATTTTGGGAATAACTGGAAACACTGTTAAAAATGATCCACCGTTGGTGATCCACTGTTATTCCAAAATGATCTTCCATTGGTGATCCATCTATAGTTCAAAATGACCCCCCATTGGTGATTGATCTTTAGATCCAAATGAGACTCCATTGGTGATCCACCATTAGTTCAAAATGGTCCATTGTTGGTGATCCACCTCTAGTTCAAAATGATAAAAAATTGGTGACACGACATTAGTTAAAAATGACCCACCATGGTTAACCACCATTAGTTTAGAATTATCCACCGTTGGTGATCCATCATTAATTAAAAAAGATCCACCATTGGTAATCCTCCATTATTTCAAAATGATCAACCAATGGTGATTCACCATTAGTTCAAATATAGCCACTGTTAGTGATCCACTATTAGTTAAAAATTATCCACCATTGGTGGTCAATCATTAGTCCAAAATGATCCACCATTTGTGATCCAACATTAGTTTAAATTGAGTCATAGAAAATTATCCACCGTTGGTTCAAAATTATCCATTGTTGGTGATTTATCGTTATTTCAAAATGAGCCACCATTGGTGATACACTATTTGTTTAAAATGATCTGCTATTGTTTATCCAATGTTAGTTCAAATTTATAGACCATTGGTGATCCATTATTATTTCAAAATGGTCCACTTTGATTTACCCACCGTTACTTCAAAATCAGCCACTATTTGATATCCACTGTTAGTTCAAAATGATCCACCGTTGGTGATCTACCATTAGTTAAAAATGATCCACTCTTGGTGATCCATCATCATCCTATAAAAAACATATAAATCCTTCTTTCCTCCCCTAAAAACCCCTATAATTTCAATGGACACCTCAAACACAAAATCTCCCACAAAGTAATGTGGAAAAAGGTTTGAACCATTACATCAGAAACCTCTAAAACTATTCTCACCGTCTTTGAATGTCGTGTCATCCTTGATATCCAACTCTCTTCAGTCAATGAAATAGGAGTTATAATGAAGATATTGACATATATAAGAGACATGTAAGACTTTTTGGATGCTCTCTATCCATAGTGCCACAGCCAACCTATAAGCCACCTCGCCAACATGCACAAACACCTAGAAGGTCCCAAACCCTGGGAGAAAGCTTGGTCACCCTTCAAACCCTTTTCTATCCACCTCAAGAGGAAACCTCCAACAGGACATGGTCCCTAACCTCAAACTCCAAGGTAATCATCTTACGATCATCGTAAGATTATTCTAGTCCTACTCTACTTTCAACTTCTATACAACCAACTGAACCTTCTATATTGTGCTCTACACCACATCAGGGCCATGAACTATTGACTCCCCAACCTCTATTCAACATAATGGAGAATGAAACGACCACCCATACAATGCATAAAATAGGTCCATGCTAATGGATACATGATATTTGTTATTACAAGAAGACTCCACCAAGGGAAGGGTTCATGCCCAAGATCTACCGAAGTCCAAGACACATCCCCACAACATATCGTCCAGCGTTTGGATAATCTACTCTATATTCCCATCTATCTGAGGGTGGAAAGAAGTGAACAGGTTTAACTAACTTCCAAAATCATAATGTATTTCCCTCTATACATTCAGGTTAAAACATTCATCCAAATACTATACAATGGACCTCATTACTCCATGAAACCACACCACCTCATCTACATACCTGTTAGACAAACAATCCATTATTTCCGACTCCTTGATTGCTAATAAGTGGACCTATTTTGTCAACTGATCCACAATTACCCATATATCATCACATCCCATGGTGATTGAGGTAAACCTATGAAAATTCCAATGATATGCCGTCCCATTTCAACTCAAGAACATCCAAGGGCTGTAGAAAATGGATTGGAACAAGATTATTAACCTTTACCTACTGGAAAATCATCCACCAAGAAATAAAATCCACCAATTCTCATTTCATTTTGGGCCACAAAAAAATCTCCATCAATCCATGGTACATCTTGGAGACTCTTGGGTATTATGCTAAAGGTCAGTTGTGAATCACATGAAGGAATCCCTCATGCATTGCTACCGAAACAAATGACCTCTCCTGAAACACCATCTGGTTCTGACCATCCCTATAGAGCATCACTATGGAAAACACGATTTCACACCTCCTCTGTCTATGAGTCTCCCTACTAAGACTCATCCACCAACCAAATCCTAGAATACAGCACTCCCATATGAAAGAACAAACCTCCTCCATCAACTATCCTCATATCTAAGTTCAATTATTCAAAATCCTCTCTCGCTCTCCAAAAATCCGCAGACTTCTAAACCACATCCCTTCATGACTTCCTACTCAAAGAATCATCCACCATATTCCCCTTTCCTAAGGTTTAAGAGATCTCAAAAGCTATAATCCTAAAGGAAATCCATCCACGTGTATTTTTTTTAGATTTAGATCATACAGAGAAAATAAATACCTAAAAATATTGTGTCTTATGAATACCATAATGTGATCCCCATTGAGGTAATGCCACCATAATATCAGTGAAAGCATAACTACTGCTATCTATAGATCATTGGTGGCATAGTTATGGTCATGGGGATATAACTACCTAGGCCCATATGGGATCAACTCCCTCTTCTACATCAACACACATCCCAAGACCAAACGAGATGTGTCATTAAATACCTCAAACATTACCCCCTCCTCTATAAATCAGAGAACTAGGTCACTGACCAACTTCCTCTTATTGTAACAAGAAACTTCCTAGAACTAGTAATACCACACAAAATCTTGGTCCATTCGGGATAATGTTGTCAACGATGCATCAAATCGATATAAATCAGGAACAAACCTATGATAATATCTTATTGCACTAAGGAAGCTATGAACCTCTGCCACATTCTTAGGTGATTCTCACAAACACATGCCATGACCTTTATCAGGTCCACTAAAAAACCCTTTTGAGACACCAAATTTATATGAAAATAAACCCCCATGTCCAAACATACACTTGGAAAACCTTCCATAAAGATGGTGGAATCAAAGAACATAAAATAAATCTCTGAGATGATCTTCATGATTCCCCTCTAACATTGAGTAGATTAGTTTTTCATCAATGAATATATCTATGAACTAATCTAGGAATTCCTGAAAAATATATTTCATGATCCCCATGAACACAGCTGGTGTGTTAGTAATACTGAAAGGCATGATCATGAACTCAAAGTGTCTATATCTTCATATAAAGGTATTCTTCTATATATCTCCATCCTTTACAACCAACTGGTTATATTCAGACCATAGATTGATTTTGAGAACCAATAATCTCTCCTTAACTGGTCAAAAATATTATCAGTCCTTGGAAGTGGATAGTTATTCTTTATCATCACCTGTTTCAACCTCTTGTAGTTTATACACAAACTCATACTACCATTCTCATTCTTATAGAATAGGACCGGAGCACCCCAAGATAATAAACTAGTTTAAATGATACCCATATACATCAGATAATCTTTCTAAATCCTCAAATCTTATAACTCAGATGTTGATATCTTATAGGGATCCATCGAAGTGAGAGAAGAACTAGGCTACAAGTTTATCCCGAACTCAACATTGCATCGAGGGGGTAGTGCCACAACTACATCGAGGGAAACATAATGGAAAAAAATTATAACCTTAGGATACTCATTTATCCCTATATCTACTAATTCCATTGACATATCAGCCACCAATAAAATACGGGGATCCACATTTTGATATAGCACTTGAAACCCCCACTTTCTAATGAAAACCATATGTTGGACATCTAAATATTAGAATATGAATCTCCTCCAAAAGTATTTGATAAAAGAACTCACATAATATAACTAGTTTATATCAAGGATGACATCTTATGGATACATATGAAGTAAAACAATATCCACACTTGACTAATGCTACCCCATCATCAGTGCACATTTATAGTGCACATCAAACAAGCAGTTTTGGTCTTCGACCAATGTTGTCAACACCAGGGGCATGGGAAGCCTCTCTATGTCTATACTAAGAGCATGAACTATAGATGGTTCAACAAAGGAGTGAAAATATCCCAAATTAAACAATTCAAAATCAAGATTACATGATAAATTGATTATACCTTGAGTGATCTCTGTCCCCTATGGTATTGTTGCCTCCACTGCCTGCAACTAACCTTGCCCAGATCCTCTACCACTCTACTAACAACCACCCCCATGGACACATGTAGGCCTAGGTATCTGAGGGAGTGTTACATCTTAAAATTGACATCCACCTACAACATCTACTCTCATTAAAGCATAAGCCCGCTTCCCCTACAGCTTTTACAGCCCCACATGTAACTGCTACTGAGGTTAAAGTTGAACTTGTACATCTCTACCAAACTAATATCAATTAAACATTGGGTACTGATCTAGATGAAGGTCATGAACCCCACAGATGAAGCACACAAGTCTTAAGTAACTAGGATGATCATTGAAACCACTATCCCCGGAAGTCCATAACGAAAGCTTCGAAGGTCGGCTCCCTACCCTAGGTCCCACCTTTATTAGGTCCCAAGATATAGACTAGCACCGAGGGTATAAAAATGTATTTTAGGGAAGGCATTACCCTCAATTATATAACTAGTATTGGGAGATAAGATGATTCAACAATAATCAACTCCCTAGAATATACATAAGAAATCCAAAAACAATCCCATAATGCATGTGTAAATAAAACTGATACTGATAAAGGTCTCCAAAGTATGTACCCAATATACATACTAAAGTAGTGATGCAGTAACATTCTAATGGTCCGAGCTAGTAATGTCCATCATGGTCCATGAAGTCCTACTAGAAACCTAAAAATATTTATATATATAGGGTGAGCATATTGGTATACTCAGATGGAAAACCAAAATATCTAATCAAGATGTGAAAAAATAATTCTAATGCACTTGTGAGAAAGTAGAAAAACCAAACGGCACTTATACATGTATACTTTCCATCCCAACATCATCAAGGCATGATCACCAAATAACCCAATCCATGTAATATAATATAATATAAATCATATCAGTGATAGTGTATCTCGCACCACTTTCCCCTAAAATTTACACTCTCACACCGCAAAATCATACATCGAGGTGCTCCCACCTCTTCCGAATAACATCACATCACATAACATTCTACCCACAAACACTTGGTCTATCACATCACATCACATCCCCACCCACAGACACCAAGGTCATCACACCAGATAACTAGTGTATTAGGGTATCATGAATATGAAGGAAATAAACCTTGTGACCTCTTCATACCATGATTATACCCCACCATAACCCATATCAACACATGTCTCCCAAATACAGATGGTTCGTCACATCTCATATTATCAAATATAGATAGTGACACTTTTTACATTAATAAAACATAACAGGTGCATATAACCAATGCCTGGAAGAGGGAGTGGGGAAGTTTGGGAAGCCAACCATCCATACTCTCATAGAGATGATGGGAAAAATACCCCCCATAAATATATATATTCATATGGGTGTTGGAACATGGTGATCGATATGGGTGGGGCGTGTAAAGAAATCACAAAGAATATACAATGTATATATATATAAAGGGAGTCATATCTCACAATCTCTATCATATGGGTTCAATAAAAAGTTATAATCCATATCACAAGATCTTATACTTCCACTTCAAAAACTAAATTCAAAACCCAACCCAAGAGAGAAAAAACCAGTAATTTATATTTAAATCATTAATTTTCATTAAGAATTTTCTAGATTTCCCATTACTAACCCATTCCATTGAAACTGGAACTATGTTTATTGTTTCTAGTCTATTAACAACTCATTCATTAAGCATTCCATTTTAAAATCATTATTATAAATTTAAGTCCAGTACTAATCAAGAAACTAGTGTAACTCATCAAATCATAACAACATAAAACCCAACTTTCACATACAAACAAATAAAAATCACATCTGCAAACCCATTTCACGACTGTACCACACCCACCATCGCATTTCTGCTACTCATGCATCACAACACATCCACTTCCTAGGCATCATATCAACACAACCAATTAAAAACACCAAAAAACATCCAAAAACTAATTCCACACAACACATAGAATCTTCATGATTCTACATAATGGATTTCATTCAATTTCACTTCTTTATTACCAGGAGTTGCCACAAAATAACTAAGATATTAGGGAATCCAATTCATTAAATAGATATACATGATTATAAAAATTCATATTAAGTGTTGTTAATAGCCACAAAACATTAATTCTACAAATCATCAACTAATTCACAAATAAGGACCCCAAAAAATCATGTTTTTACTCGGGTTTAAGCTTCTACAATTCTAATAACAAAAACCATATCAAATATTAAAAACATGTTTTCATTCTCCAGCCCCTATTAAGTTAATTTAAAAAATTTATTTATATTTTTTAATTTGGATGCAACCATTTCTACATAGATAAACTTAATTACCCTCCCTTCATGATACACATAAAGAAGAAATGAAGGAACCCCTATCTATAAGAAAGAAGGCCTGCACCAACATACTACACGAAAAATAGGGTTGTGCAGAGAAAAGGAAGACTCTCAAAGGAACTTGAACCGACTGTAGCAAAAAGGTTCCATGAATCCAATGGAGGAAGGATTTAGAGCAACCTATCTTAATAAAAAGTAAGCCCAAAATAACTAAGGAAATATCTTTTCTTTTCTAAAATATTAGATCCTGAATCATTGGGATTAGATATGGTTTTAATTGGACACTAAAGATGAATATTATTAAATCCACATGATTTAGACATTTAAAAGGCCTCCATAATTTTTATAAATTGAATATATTATTAATACCCTTATTAAAAAACTTAAAACTCGTTAATTTAGGCATTAAAATCATTTTTCATCAAAGAAATGTCAAAAAAGGGGAAATACATAAATTTTGGGAAAACTTGAAACACTATTCAAAATGAGCCACCATTGGTTAATATAAAATGTTTATATTCACCAAGAATAATATTAAAAAACTCAAATAAATATTATGTCATAACACCTCCCATCACTTAATTTTGAACAAAACTGATTGTATGAGGTGCTTTCCATCCCTAGTTGATGGTGCCTCCTACTACTAGGGAGTTCTTATAAGAGTGGTGGGTATAATTTACCAAATTTGGAAGAATATAAGTACACATAGATAGCTTGTTATAGTTTTTAAGGCAAGTGTTGATAAAATTAATTTTATCCTCTTTAGGATATGATAAACCACTCAACATATTAAGGATTCATGAGTTAATGTTGATGTCTAGATAAAATCCTACCTTGATAATTTCCAAGTAGCGGAATATCCATAGGTTTTACTATGAGAAGGGGTTTTAAGGATCATTTCCACTAGAATACTCAACAAACTGTGTATTTTGAATCTATTAGTTAAGGGATACTGTAATTCTATAAATTAGTGGGAGATATTTAAGATAACAAAAATAAATAATTTATAATAACCAGCAATCAAGATAAAATAATTAATATTCTTAGGTTTTATTTTTTTAGAAAAATGTCTAGTAATATGACAAGTTCACTTCAATAAATTCTAGACAAAGAAAATTCCTAACTGATGGGAATTTCTAAATATATTATAAGCTCTTCAACAAAGTACTAATATGTGTAAATAAATTATATATCCTGGATTCTTAATTATTTATCGATCCACCTCACGAAGTGGGGGTGAAATGGAAGATTATAGAAGAAACATGGATGATGAATTTAATGTTTAAATAATAATTTTATCATCAATGTCCAATTTTTTGTGAAAACAACATGAAAACATGGTAGGTTTCACATATTGTCTTAACTTCAGGAATTCTTTGAGGAGAAACTGAAATAATAAATGAATAAGATGATGACTACACTGAACATGTGTAAATTAAGAGATGTATAATGACATTTAAATACATACATTTTATAAATCATTCCACTAGGGTGTTAATCAGGTGTGGTGAGGCGCTTTTCATTCCTTTCCTCTCCTGAAGTGGTTTTCTTCCATAGATTTGGTCACTCCTCCTCTAGGGTGGCTGGTTGGTTGCCCTGTAATAATTCCCTATTTACAAATGTTATAAATCATTACAATTATGGCAGGTGATGTCAGAACCTTGATCAAAATTGGATGATTTTATTTTGTTTCATCCAACCATGGATTCTACCTTGGGTACTGTTGTCTACTCTAGGTCTCCTGAAATATTTGAGTCATGTTCACGAAGCCCATTCTTGACTCGATTATGAGATATATGCCAGTTAATTATTGTAATTATATCATGACATGTAAGATACATATATTTATACTTGTGGGATACAATTTACACATCAAGACATCTATGAATTTTTAGTGTGTTACTAAATTGTAAAGTCTACCTCTTTTAAATTCAATGGAATCTCATATTCAAGGCATCTTAGGAGTAGAAACCAATGATTCCCAGGTTTATCAAAATTTAATTTGTGCCAAGGTCATAAGGCTTATGATGATTTTTACCTTGAGAATCCCATGTTCATTTCATGAGGAAAAGATTATAAATCATCCAATGGGTTATCAATTTTAAGGTCTTTCAAGTAAATTGGGGTTATTAGCTTTAACATCTTATGGGGATAGGTTGGTCACATGTGTAACATCTTTTGAGGGCATATTGATCATAGGTATAATGTCTCATAGGGAATGATTGGTCACCGGTTTAATATTTCATAGGGATAGTTTTTTCACAGTTTTAATTTCTTGTGGGGATAGGTTGGTTATAGGTTAAGTGTGTCCCAAAGGGAGATTATCACAGACTAGAATTTCCTCCTTTTAAAGGGAATACATGAAAATTTAATGGTTTTTTTGGGTGTCAAGATTGACCCTTGAGAAGGTGTACTATGTGTGTTAGGATTTTACCTTAGGGAGGTGTCCTACATACCCTATTAAGAGAAATTTATCAAAATCCACATCATTTGAGTGTAGAATTTATGGTCGTATGACAGGACTAGTCCATTCTCTTCAACATCGTTCAGTGAGGATAGTTGTGTCATGATATAAGAAAAAATACAGGGTGGTGTTAGGATAACACATAGGGTATGTCTAGTGTAGGGGGGCATCCTAGGATGGTGTGTGGCATACACATATGGGTTTCTCAGTGTGATCTCATTTGATACATGCATGGAATATCTTATCTTCACCACATGGGGAAGGAGGTGTGGTGCCATTCCATGCCAGTATTACACTGGCCATCTTGTTTTCATCACACAGTATAGGGATAAAATATAACTTCATGTACAAAGGAAATTTTCATGTAGTTTAATGTCATATGACTAGGAAATTTTATGTAGTTTAACATCCTGCATATTAGATGTTGTGGGGCCGACATCGGTGGAGTATATTTCAAAGCATTAGAGCAGGTTATAAAACTATCTCTAAACACTAGGAAATGTGGTCCATTTCCCTTGATGATGTCTCCTTTGGGGTTATGTGTATATTGTGCACATGATTTTGGATGCAATGATATATAAACACTATCATGGTAAGGTGTCACATGAGGGTTATCTACATTAGGGTTCCTATTATCAGGAATTATATGCAATACAAATATCCAGGCTATGTTTCAAAAAATAGGTCAGACATGAGGGTCGATGATTCTGGTCAAGTGAATGATCATGACATGAATTAAATGAGATTGAATAGTTATAGGACCATTGATCGTTCAAATTTTTTAAAAGTTGGGTCTGATAAAATGAGGAATCAAGTAGGTTCCTATCATGTGATTTTTATGAAAGTAGTAGATTCGGTGAAGGTTAGGGTTTTCTCGAAGGTAATAGATTCATGAAACATGATTTTCTTTTCTTGGGGTAAAGTATTGGATCCCATGGGGAAGGTTTAAAAATGGATAATTATCTTGAAAACCTATAAGAAGTGAAAGGTTTGTTTCTCAATCAAGAAGGTAAGGACCCTTCATAAAATTCATCTCTACCATGGTCTTTGATTTTCAAGAACATGTGGGAGGATTTTCGCAAAATATGGATACCAGTAGGGATTTATCTATTCTTTGGTCGAGAAGGATGAGGTTTCATGAATTTAGAGCTTCTAGAAGAAATCCAAAGTTCACATACCCTTAAATATTATTTTAAGGGTTGTATTTATAGGAACTTATAAGTCGTGAACACCCAATTCAGTAAATTTTCCTTCTAGGAGGTATGTTTTGAAAAAGTATAAATTTTTTCCAGTAACCTATGTGATCATACATAAATTGCGAAAATGTTATCATCATTCAAATATGTTTATCTTTAATGGATACTAGAGGGCCTTTGAAAATCACTTGTTATTTGTAACAATTTCTACCTTCATGAATCCTTCCCATTTGGTGGATTCCAATCATGTTTCAGACCAGATTCACCTCAACACATTTTTCTAATCATCGATATCTCCTGTAATGATATATATTGGCATCAACAAATTTCACCCTCAAAATGGGATCCAATGAGGGATATTATGGTAGTATAATGAGGTCAAATCATTGAAAATTGGTAATTGGGGAACCCTGTTCAATAAATTATTCTTTTCCCTAGGCCTATAAATATGTGGAAGGGTCATGGGTGGACCATGAGCTTTTCACATAAGATTGTTCATTCCTATATTTTCAAAAAACTTGGTAGCTTTATGATAATTTCATGATTTCAATCCCTAGTGTTTTATGAAACTTTGTCACTTCCATGAACTATGCTTATGTGAGCAACCTTTCACATAATAGATATCTCTAATGAACCAAACCATCATGAAACAGCCTTTTGCGAACCATATTTTGAAACGTTTGAGAGTATTGAAGATGGAACTTGGAGGTTTTAAAGACACTTCCAATCGATTAAGGGAGGTAGATGAGAATATTATAATTGGGGAGATGTTTTTTAATATCTTTTATCATAGAAATATCTATGAACTACTGACCAAGGTGCAGTATTTTTATCTACGATGAAAGAGGCTACCACTATATCGATTTAGATTTAGGGGCAATGTGTTCTTCCTTGATTCTTATTGAGGCATGCCCACCTTCTTTTTTGATAGTTCCTAGAAGTTTTATATATGGAATAGATGTATCTCAAGTCACTTTGTGAAGGAACAAACCTCTGCCACAACTTATTCCGCATATAACCATATTAGGTCCATCAACAATGGGGTGCTTCTTGAAGAGACACCCGGAGTGTAACAGAGAATATTCAAGGCTGACCTAGATTATAATCTCAAGGGTTTTACTAAAGACTGGTATATGTTGAAAGGATTAAATTTTAGGATATATGGGTCTATTCATATTGAGTTTTCCAGTAATGTGATGAGTTTAAGGAATACATGATGGGAGTGGGGTTGTATGAAGTAGCGTGGACCTCATAATTCCACATCTACCACCACCCAAATAGCATGACATAATTTTTGGGAAGGTGGAATATGTGGACCAAATCCTTCAATTTTCATAATGGGGAGTTTGGAATCATTCTATGGTACCTATAAAAGAGTTATAGGATCCCCATCCAGGGGGGTATTTATGAAGATTTCATCCTAATATAGGATTTATGGGAAGACCAAGAACAAATGTCGGCAGTAGTGAAGTTTTTTCTACATAAGGGGCAAGTGTAGTTGGAGTTCAATATTGGGATAATGGATATATATTTCATGAAGTGGTTCATATTCTTTTTAATGGATCTGTGCATATGCTACTAGGGATACCTCACCAATGTATGAATGTATCATAGAGAAGTAAAGAACAGTTGTAATGGATGATTCTAGAGGCGATCCAATGATATCTATGGGTGTATAATGAGAATCACATCTCTCTCATGGTCAAATTTTTATGATTAATCATAAAACTCTTCTATGGGTTGATTCTCCTAGAAATTTATGTACATATGGGGGTACCTTAGTACATTAATCATTATAGTAGTGACGGAAATAGGGAAACAAAATAGTCTATCAAGATGGTGATGTAAATTCTGTATAAGGTGTTGGGGTGCATCATCTAGAGGAAGGACCATATTTATTCTTGTGGCCCTTTATATTTTTTATCCATCTAGGTGTCTTCACACATGGTTGGGTAAAAGTACCCATACCTGATATCCCTTCCTGACATAAACATCTGGCCTTTGATGCTCAACTTTTTTAGGAGTTGAGCTCTTTTTTTGGATCTAGTTGGAGTGCTAATAAGTTTTAGGGTTCCAAAATTTATTATATTACATCTATTACTCCTCCAAATAGGTATGGTTATATATTATGACATGGGGTCAATGTAGTAGTGGTCATATATTCTATCCTCTCAAGGTGGGGTATTGGTAGTAAGGATCGACTGCAAAGTCTTTTGAAAACCTTATTCCCCATGTCAGTTCTCCTATCAATTCTATTGCATCTAGAGGATGATACCCAAGGTCTACATTGGTGTACATTTAGAATGATATCCTTTAGTCCTCTAGAAAATATGGACCATGTTTACACAAGAGGATAGTAGGAAAGTAATGAGATTCATCTAACTAACACTCTTTATGGGCTCTTCCATGAGTACACATAGAGATGGGAGATCATGTACCTTGGTGATATGTTGAGGCACCCAGTTGCTTAAAAATATTATAAGGAAGGGGCCCCATATCCATAGGGCTAAGGACATGTAATAATAGGTAGAGCACACCATGGAGGAAGATCTATTCATGTGGGAAGGATGTCATCTGGAACTCTAGTAGCTCTAGGGGAAGAGTGGCACTAGGCTCATAGATCTTGGGAAAATGGACATTGGAGGAGGGTGGACCCTCTAGAGAAGTTAAAAGGGAATAATTTGGGGCTCTATTGAAGTGACTATGATATTCATATGTCCCTGATGAAACAACCATCCCCAATTCTTATAGGGATTATGATATTTCTGGAATCCTAACTCGCCCATGTGAGGTGGTTGTATCTCCAATAAGATGGGATCCACATTTTTTGGTTTGGAAATGCCAATTTTAGATCCAATGCACTTTATAATGTGGTTATACAATATCAGAAGGTTCATGAAGATATCATCCACTCCCACAACATTTCACGACCTCTAAATTACTAAGTTTGGATACTTCAAGATATTACCTCCCCTCTGGACCTCCTCAAGGTCCAATCATCATACTTCATGGATGAACATGATGGTTCTTTTGAAGATTAATACTAGATGTGTGATTCCTTATGGTAATCCCTCATGTGAGGAGATGTTTCTGTTGAAAATGTAGATTTCTGACCCTCCTATTGATTTTCACCAATTTTTATTTCTTTAGGTATGATAAAAAAATTTAATGTAATGTATGAAGATTAAATGGTATAAAATATTGGGAGAGATACATGATGGATCTTTGGAGGAAAATGATCAGGATTCAAACCTTGTAATAGAAGTTACAATACCTCCCACTAACACTATAGTCATTTACAGCCATCCATCTATCATCTAGTTTTTTCCTAAGCATGGATTGGAGGCTCAACTACCTCAAGAAGCACCTGGTAATCTTCAGTCCTCTATTTTACCTTTTTATTTTTATGATTTTAATTCATGATCTTGGGTTGTATTTTTTGTTCCTTTTAAATGGATACAATTTTCTCAGTTGTAGAGAATCTTCTTGCAAGTCAGGCATCAGCCACCATGGAGTTGATGTTTCTAGAAGAGATTTCAATGAGTATCATTTATTTTTTTAGTGATTTTGAATACCTTATGAACTTACCCTTACTATTTCAAATATTTTTCATAAAAAATATTAAATTATACTAAATTGTTACCTTTATGGTAGTGCAATCCATGTTGGGGGAACATGCCCCACTGGAGATGCTTAATTAGCAGGGCCTGCTACTAAGTTGGTTGTTGCCAATGTTGGAGTCTTAATGGGGGTAGTTGAGGTTGTTTAATTAATAGAGGGGGTTGATGAGGCTTTGATGGTTACTCATAATTTAAGTTGCTTTGTAGTTGGAAGCTGGGGTTGTGGTATCCAAAAAAGTGACTGAGGATGCTTTGGCGGTCGAGCCTGCTCTAGAGGTTCATGAAGAGGTGGTGTCAGAATATGTGGACAAAGATTAAGATGAGGGAAACTTTCTTATAGACTGGGATCCTATCCTGTCTGAATATATAAATGTAGATAACCCTATGATATATGTGCTGATGACTTTACATGAGTAAGAGCATGTTCCACCTGAGGACCTCAAGTATTCCATCATTGATGTTTCCAAAAAGAATTTGGTTGTTTGATGCATGGTATGGAGGATAATGCGAGGATTTATCACCTACTCTCCATGGGACTATTTGATAGTTATTATGGGGTCCCTCCATCAATTGCTTTTTAGACTAGGGATTGTTGGTACGAGCTCATGTGACTCTTATTCTTTGGCTTAGTAGTTCCTCACTGAATGAGTGCAGGCAGAGTGGAAAGAGTGTAATTTCACTTGGTATGAGGACAAGTTTGATGGAACCAAGGTGTTATAGGTGGGTGAATAGGAGATTTCCCGATTGTAGGGGAAGGAATTCCCTCTTTATATCATCATAATTGTCAATGGGGTGATTAAGAATCTAAGGGAAAATTTAACAACTATTGGGGCCAAAAAGTTGAGTTAGCCTCCTTGGTGACCGAGTGTACAGCTGAATATGGTCATGTGTAGACACCCACTATTGATATTCTACAAGTTACTAAATAAGAAGTTATAGATCTTTCTAAGCGGAATCATCCCCAAAAGGTCTCCCAATAGAGGTTGTCGAGAATATAGTAGTCTCTAGCATGGGTCGAGTCATAGGTTCATTCCTTTTATTGAAATAATTGAGGGGGTCCAAAATATGGATGAACATCCTTAATAAGGACTATTTGTGTTGTTTTTTTCAATTCTATATGTATATATATATTCTTATAAAGCATTGTAATCATATTAACAAGGAAAATGACTATAAATCCCTAATATCACATGGGTTATGATCGATATGAGAGATAATAGATTAATATAAATCCTCTCACTTATATGAGAGTGTTGGGATAAGTGGACTTAAAAGTATTTACCAACCACTAGGGGTATCCGTACAAGGAAAGACATGGTTGGAGAGGGTAACACTGCACAACTGACTTATTTTCCCAACACGAATTGGTGAAAAACTAGTCTAATTCCAAGGATGATGGATTCTACCCGAATAAAGGAGAAAATAGAGGACATGAATTGAGGCATGTAGGATTCAGAACACAATAGGGGTGACAGTTCGATAGAGGATAAATACTGTCAATGGTTGAAATGAAGATTACACTATCATAATTGAATATAGATCTAAGGATTATTGGTTCTATGAGAATTTCTATGATAATTCACGCATAATTTATGTTCATAATTCCTAGACCAAAGTAGTTTTTTTCCTAGGGGTTTTTATAAAACATAAAAGTCCATAAACCTAACCCAAAGAGAGGTTGAAGGAGGTCCAGTGAATGTTCAAGCCTCTTTGAGTCAATTTTCACATAGATTATTGTCATGATTCTTACATGATGGATCCTAGTTTAAGGTCGTGGAGTTTGGACTGTATAATGGGAAAATATTACATTTATTGAATGAATTCATATCGAAACCATGCTTGGGGAAAATAATTTCATGACTCCTAAGCCCATGTGATCTTTTCATGGAATGAGAAATGAGGAGAATCAAGTAGTTTCCCTTATTAAAAGGTAGATCATGATAAGGGGAAAAAGAATACAAATAAGGAAAGTTGCAATGATGCCAGTTTTCTTAGTGATTGTTAACGAATGCTTGAGGGGATAACACCATGGTATTAGAAACACCACAAAGAAAAAGGGAGGTGTAAAGGAAAATAATTACTTCTAAGATCTAGATCTAGAAATATAGTAACCGATGGAAGAATAATACTATTGATTGTGTTTTAAAAACAAGTTCCAAAAATTAAATGATCAAGGATGGTGAGAACAAATGTGGGATCAACCATTGATCATGTCTAAAAATGGGAACCATCATCCAGCACCAAGAATCCTTAGAGGTTTGTGTCTAGGATGGTAGTTGACCCAGTTTCACCAGAAATTATTACTGATAGGGGGCCAGTTCATATTTTTAGGGTGATGAGGATCTAAAATGAGGAAGTAACGAATTTTGGAAGTGGAAATGTTGCGATAAACATGGGAATTCCAACACTCTGGGAGTTATTCTGTCACATGATCAATCACACTAGATGAGTGCATTTGTAGGTATCTTTTATCAAAATTGGAAGACTTTGGAATGGTTTAACAATCAAAATAAGATAAAAATATACTATATGAGTGTTTCTACATATCCCATGAAATTGGGAATCAATACACACGTAGTTATAGAATAAAATGCAATAGGTGGCTCGAACTAGAAAGGAGGGTTCTCTTTCAAGTGGGGGCTCAAGTGATGACACATTTTTATCTCAAATGATAGGGAAATGTACCATGTAGTTTAACATTATGATGAAAATAAATTTTAATGTCATACGGTGAAGATGTATGGTCACTGCATTTTAAGGCCATATAACTTTGACCATGGTGACCATGTTTTGGGGGCTACCCGATTCTATTTAGGAACAAATATGGTGTGATTGGGGGCCTATACATGGAATTCACCCATGGATGAGTGTATCATCTCATTATTATAATGTGAGGCATCATATCCTATCATATGAGGCATATTGTTCTCAGAATACATAGTATCCATTTTTCATTTCATGGGGTATAATTGTAGAGACCCGAAGCCTGACGTACATGGACATTACATTACATTTGCGGAATACTTAGTACATAACAAAAACACACACACAAGGATCGTAATAGTTTAGTGTCTTTGGAAACTCGGAACATAATCTTCTAATCCTGGTGAAAGATCTTCAATATCTCCCATAAAGATCTTCCATTTTTTTTACCTAAAACCTTTCTTTATATCCTGGGGAAAAGAAAACATAAAAGGGTGAGCTCAAATGCTCAGTAAGGGTATACAAAAGAAATAAAAATCATATCATATCTTTTTGAAAATCATAACCTGCAAAAGAGATCATAATATCTTAACATGGAACAAATCATAGAAGTGAAAAATTGAGATCACCATAATCATAACATGAAACTTGAAACTTTGTGGCATGCACACATAATCATGGAAAATCATTTCTTGTTAGTCATGACTAATTGCCAAGACTATCTTAGTGGACAAAGTCCCTTTCTGAATCAAGTAACCCTCGTTTCAGTCCTGTTTCACTGAACCGGTATAACCTACCATTCCAGCCATGTCTATCTCATGAGATATAAAATCTTTACCCAATGCATTGGAGGGAGATATAGGTCCCACCCATCTCATAATGAATCCTTTCTTATGTGTGCCACAAAATCATAAATCATACATCATTGCATAACCCATGTAATAAAAATGGGATTCTTAAACAACATGACATCATAAAACCATTCATATAAGATAAAGGAATTCATAAAAATAATTTCATCACAACATAGTTAAATCAATGTAAAAATATGGATAGAAACAGAACCCTTTATTATCTTAGATGAAAAATAATTTTGATAAAACACTTGAATTGAATTCTTGAGGAAAATATCCTTTTTTCTTCAAAATCAATTTCTTTTCACAAAACATCATGCAATTTTAAAAGAAAAAGATTTTATTGAAAATAGTCATGAAATATTTTGGAGGAAGGTTCATGAAATTAAGGCTTTATAAAACCGTAAAAATCCGTTCGTGCCGTATAAGTTAAAAAAACATTCTTCGTACTTTTTTCGGAAAAGTCAAAAAGTACCTCGTATGAAAAACGACAAAAGATTCCTTTCATATCTTTTACTAAAAACTCACCGAATGGTAAAATTGGATTTAAACTATTGTAATTGGATGGAAATAATATTACATATTTATGAAACATGGATGTGGATGATAAAATACACCCCAGTAAATACTTACGAATAAACAATCTCGGATAAAAATGAGATTGTGATATTTCCCTTACCTTAGGTCCGACTTGCTTTGTAAGTGTCCGAACCTCCTGTATAATGATTTAAATCATGTTATTGACTTATTACAGAATCATATTCATTGTTATGATATCATATAATGGTTCACTTATGACATTATATTACCCGTTCTTTTGTAAATTCCACGTTAAAGAAGCGTTTTGGGTAAAATCGTTTCATTTATCGTAGGTGTTTTGACTTGTTGTTCTTGACATCATTATTACTTATATCATGATTTACTTACTTCCAGAATATAAAATATGATTTATATATCATATATATTCAGTATATATATATAATAGGTAGATAAATAAAATGAAAAACACTGTTCATGGAGACGGTAGTCCGTACGTACGCATGAACGCTGTTTTCCTTTCCTTATTGTCTTGAAATGGAAGTAAGTAGATGACATACATATGTATATATATAAATAAATCCAGTAGCTTTATAATGTCATATATTTAATTATTATTTCTTATATATACTTTATAATCATTCTTAAATGGTTAACATGGAGAATGAATCTCATCGCGTCGTGGAGACGGTAGTCCGTACGTACGCACGAGCGATGATATCATTTCTATAAATATTGAATTGAATTGGAGTGGATTATACAATATATCAGAATCAATATGATGTTTTAATAATTATGTATAGTTATTCTTTACACCATTATACCCATCCATGTAAGGTGGTGGTGGAAAATAGATTACACCACGGCGTGGAGACGGTATTCCGTACGTACGCACGCGCGGTGATTTCTTTTTCCGTAGGATGGATAGATGGTGAAATAGGGTTGTTTCATACTTATAATAACATATCAGTATATGAGTGATACTGATGTTATTACTTCATAATGAAACAACCTAAGAAGAATAAGTGGAAGAAGAAATAAAGATGAAAGAATTGGTAACGGTAATTACCTCTTCTTTGAAATGCCTCTTTGAGACCTCCTCTTATGGCACTAAAATTGGTCTTTGGGGAAGACCAGAACCTCTAGGATGTTTCTAGGGAAGTGGAGAAGAGATTTTGGCAGGGTTTGGCCGAGCTTGAGTGCTCAAATTGGTGTGAGGAGGAGGGGGAGGAGGTGTCCTTTTATAAGGGAGGAGAGGGGCACCTTAGGAATACCTCAAAATATTATTTTATATTAATGTCAAAATCGGTTTATAATGGTTCCAAATGGTCTAATTTCGAAGCTAAAGTGGGGATGGGTAGAAATCCTATCAACCAATAGGATTTAGACAAGTTTAGGTTATTATTTTAACCTTATCAATTAGATTTAACTCTAAGTTAAATAATTTAACTTTTACCGTGTCTTTTTGTTTTCTTTCACTATATGGTTAATACACTTACTATAACATGCCAAACGAACCCCAAATTGTATATTATTAATAAATATATCCTTATCTAAGTCATTTGGCCGAACCTTAGATTTTTAGGAATAAAACAACAATTAATAATATAATATTTGATTTAAAAACTATTTTGTGTCAATTTTGACACTATTTGATATATGATTTTTTTGAAAGTCATAACAGAATTATATGTTCGAACCAAGTTGATTAAATCAACACTAATACATCATAGTAACCTATAAAATTAGTTTAATTCATAAAAAGTCTTAAATTACATTCATTTGAGCATTTATAACATCAATTATGTTAATATTTCCTTAAAAGGGTAATTACTGCATCATCGTTGTGTCAAATATAAATTAATTTATTTAAAGTCTAAAAATAATAAATAAAATATCATTATGTAGGAAATATTTTTATCTTTCTAATTAATATTTATAGTCGAATTTATCTTATGTATAACCCCATATTAAAAATGTTTTAGTAAATAAACTTTGATTTTAACTCTTTTAACTCTTCTTTAAATTAAATAATAATAAATGTCCTAATCTAATCCAAGTGGGCCTAAATGGTCATATTATATTCATAAGGTTGTTTTTGGCCGAATTACACTTATCCAATAGAATTAGGACATGTGTTAGGGTAATAGTAATATCATATTTACCCTTAGTTACCCTATTTACTATTAACCATGGTAAAAAAAAGTAAAAAGTTACTATTCACCAAAAATTATTTTCATCTCATTGAACCACATTTTAGTCCTTGATATTAACCGTGTCTGTCGGATTTTCGAAATTCCATTCACAGAAGTGGTAAAATTAAGTTTTATGCAAAATTCAGTTTTTAACCTACCACTTAGTAGTTTCACTATTCATCAAAAATTGATGTTTTTCAGAACAATGCCAAAATTTCATCCTAAGCTATATTTCATATTCCGAATTCAAAAATGAAGTCTATTTTACCAAATTCATATCATAGAAGTTGCATTAATTAATTTTATAATTAAATCCCGCTGTTAAAACAAAGAGCGTGTTTTTAAGAAACAATATCTATCAAAAGATTGACACTTGTTTATGTCTAGTTTAAATGTGAA
This sequence comes from Viscum album, assembly GCA_963277665.1. Lineage (NCBI taxonomy): Eukaryota > Viridiplantae > Streptophyta > Magnoliopsida > Santalales > Viscaceae > Viscum > Viscum album. The sequence goes on along the minus strand of OY728130.1, from coordinate 475,830,899 downwards.
ATTATATCCAATGACCAACATTGTATTAAATTGTAAAAATATATTCTAAATATACTTTAAAACCACTCAAATTAATAATTTATCAATATTAATTATTTCGATTGAAAAAGTTGTTTTTAACTAAAATTTAGTAATTTTCACTATTCATCAAAATATGAAAGTTATCTGAAAATCACCAAAATTTCTCCTTAGGCTAAATTTGATACTCCAAATCCAAAAATAAAGTCCATTTTAAGAGCTAAAATTTCTAAAATTTTAAAAGGTGGTTATTACTATTCATAACTGCTAGTTATAATAATATTTTAATAGCATATCGTTGTTTAGTGAAACTCGGTATTGCGTACTACACACGCTATCGAGGAAGGTCGCGATTGCGTGTAATGTAAGGCAAGTCAAGGATGTGTGTTGTTCAAGCTCCTTTTGGAGTAGCGTACAACACAAGACATTAATAAAATTAAAAAGAATATTTTTTTCATAAAATCTCGGGCTGTTACATTCTACCCCCCTTAAAATGAATTTCGCCCTCGAAATTCGTCGGGGTTATAAATGGTTTACTATTCTAAAGTTTCTTTAATAGAATCCCACATCGTAAAAAGGAATACCAAAACTTGTCTTTAAAAACTAAAGTATGAAATGTAACGATTACCCAAATAAACTAATCGCTGGGTTTCCACATAGGTAAAAATATGGATATGGAAGAGAAATCTAACCATCATGTTCTGATGGAGAGTGGTAGAGAACATGGCTATGGAAAAGCCCGTAATCACAAATACATAGATTTGTGATGATATAAGGTACCATCTGATTCATCAGGTATAAGATCACTAGGACAACATTTTTGGTTTTCAAGATCGTTTCCCTAAAGTTAAAGAATTAGAATAAATACTTTATTTTGGTACAATCTCACTGTTGTTCGTGTCTTGAACAATTTCCACTTCATCTCATAAATAAATGAAGTTGAATTTGTTATTCGTGAAGTGTTAGCAGATTATGTGATAGAATGATGGGTCATTCCATCTGTCTCAAACAAAAGGTTAGCAAAAATTATATACATAAGTCGGTCTATAGTGAGATTAATCATATATGGTTCCTAAAATGGACTTATACTTCATATATCATACTGCTTAATATAATAAAACTAGTTTCTACTAAACAGGGACTTCCTGTAGGCCAGTGGTAGGCGATAAAGGCCAGTCGCACTTCAGTTGTGTGTTCGATTCCCACAGCCTTGTCCGACGCGATGGGCTGTCGCCCGTCCTGCAGGTTGTCCTTTTTCTAAAACTATATTACTATAACATCCCATCAATAATATCGAAAAAACTTCTATCCTTAAACAATACTAACTTATGTCCAACATAATCCACTCTAATCTTTAGGCTTATCCATAATACTGCAGTCTACTCTCATAATATAGGGAAAACGATTACCAGAGATATAATACTATCGTTAATCCCCATATATATGTCTTGTTGGTCACATTCCAAACATTCAAAGGCCTTAATCATTTATTCTCTTGAATACCCATTGAACCATAGTGAAAACTTGAATGTAGTTAAAAGTTAACACCTTCCACATACCAAAATACTCAAAATTGTATATACTCAAACCATGATATCACTTAGTCCTTATATTAATCATGAGCTCATGAATACTGTTAAACATTTCGTTTTCTCATTTTCCCTTCATTATGCTCATATCATCTTATTTCCAAAAATATCTCAATCACTTTGAATACCACATTAGACCAATACATAAATATTCCAATACTTTATGATACAACATTATTTTGGAATCCCATTACATAAACTCACATCGTTATCATATTCAACATTGCCAATAGTGATCGCATGTGACTTCCCTTTTTCCTTTGCCTTCAGTGGTTGCTCATGTTGATCATCACTAACCCTTGGATTAGGGCATTTATTGGCATAATGTCCCATCTCCTTGCACTTGAAACATTGAAGTGTAGTAGGTTCATTCTGTGTATCCCTTCCTTTGTTTTCATCATTAGACATCTTTTTCCCATTATCGCGGAATTCAAATGCCCGATGACCTTCCTTTCCACATTTAAAACATTTACTTGTCCCTTTAAGACAACTCCCTCCATGTTTCTTTCCACACTTTGAGCATAAGGAAAAGCTCATCTTCTTTTCAGTGTTCTCTTTAGATTTTCCATTGAATTCCATCTTCCTCTTCTTATCAAACCCATGTGACTGATGGGTTACTCCAATCTCCATCTCGACTTTGAGAGCACATCGAACGATTTCCTCGTAGCTATTGAAGTCCCTTATGGCTAACGCCCTTCGAAGACTTGGTTTTAAGCCACTAAAGAATCGATCGATCTTAATCTCAGGTTGGATAATAATACCAGAAGCGTACCTTGAAAGTCTGGTAAAATTTGCTTCATAGGTACCAACAGATTCATCATCCCTTTGCTTCAGTTCAAGGAACTCTTTCTCCATCTTTGTTCGGAGAATACGAGGGAAGTACTTATTGAAAAATAAGTTCTTGAACTCTTCCCATTCCATAGACTCAATTTCATCCCTTTGCCTCGTATTCTTAACAAGATTCCACCATTGATCCGCATCTCCTTCCAAACGATACACTGCTAGGATGACTTTATCATGTTCAGAACATTGAAGAACTGAAAATATCTTTTCAGTAGTACTAATCCATTGTTCAGCAACTAATGGATCAGTAGACCCACTGAAAGAAGGTGGACGCTGCCTCATGAAGGATTCAACAGAATGTTGCTCCTTCCTTTGCTCGTTTGGAAGTCCTGCATGATTCATAGCTTGAGAAAGTTGTGTGAGCATGGCTACAAGATTTTGCATTCTAGCTCCGATATCGTTTGGTTGCTCAGGGGGACAATCATTGCATTGCCCATCACATTCCGCATTAACACGGTTCCTTCGGGTTCCAGCCATCGTCTAAAACCCCAAAAGAATAGTATGAGAGGCAAAAATCATGCTAGGGAAAACAACATAATAAAGGGGTAGTACCCTCAATATCTAACATATTAGGTTAAATTCGAAGATCGTTAGTGCAATTCTAGGACTATAACCTATACGTATACTTAACCTTAGAGACATCCCTAGACATACCTTAGAAATATCTCTAGGGATCTCACTAACGTTTTCGCATCCTATTTTCCAAAGGTTGACTAAACCTTTCCTCTGATACCAACTGTAGAGACCCGAAGCCTGACGTACATGGAAATTACATTACATTTGCAGAATACTTAGTACATAACAAAAACACACACACAAGGATCGTAATAGTTTAGTGTCTTTGGAAACTCGGAACATAATCTTCTAATCCTGGTGAAAGATCTTCAATATCTCCCATAAAGATCTTCCTTTTTTTTTACCAAAAACCTTTCTTTATATCCTGGGGAAAAGAAAACATAAAAGGGTGAGCTCAAATGCTCAGTAAGGGTATACAAAAGAAATAAAAATCATATCATATCTTTTTGAAAATCATAACCTGCAAAAGAGATCATAATATCTTAACATGGAACAAATCATAGAAGTGAAAAATTGAGATCACCATAATCATAACATGAAACTTGAAACTTTGTGGCATGCACACATAATCATGGAAAATCATTTCTTGTTAGTCATGACTAATTTCCAAGACTATCTTAGTGGACAAAGTCCCTTTCTGAATCGAGTAACCCTCGTTTCAGTCCTATTTCACTGAACCGGTATAACCTACCATTCCAGCCATGTCTATCTCATGAGATATAAAATCTTTACCCAATGCATTGGAGGGAGATATAGGTCCCACCCATCTCATAATGAATCCTTTCTTATGTGTGCCACAAAATCATAAATCATACATCATTGCATAACCCATGTAATAAAAATGGGATTCTTAAACAACATGACATCATAAAACCATTCATATAAGATGAAGGAATTCATAAAAATAATTCCATCACAACATAGTTAAATCAATGTAAAAATATGGATAGAAACAGAACCCTTTATTATCTTAGATGAAAAATAATTTTGATAAAACACTTGAATTGAATTCTTGAGGAAAATATCCTTTTTTCTTCAAAATCAATTTCTTTTCACAAAACATCATGCAATTTTAAAAGAAAAAGATTTTATTGAAAATAGTCATGAAATATTTTGGAGGAAGGTTCATGAAATTAAGGCTTTATAAAACCGTAAAAATCCGTTCGTGCCGTATAAGTTAAAAAAAACATTCTTCGTACTTTTGTCGGAAAAGTCAAAAAGTACCTCGTATGAAAAACGACAAAAGATTCCTTTCATATCTTTTACTAAAAACTCACCGAAGGGTAAAATTGGATTTAAACTATTGTAATTGGATGGAAATAATATTACATATTTATGAAACATGGATGTGGATGATAAAATACACCCCAGTAAATACTTACGAATAAACAATCTCGGATAAAAATGAGATTGTGATATTTCCCTTACCTTAGGTCCGACTTGCTTTGTAAGTGTCCGAACCTCCTGTATAATGATTTAAATCATGTTATTGACTTATTACAGAATCATATTCATTGTTATGATATCATATAATGGTTCACTTATGACATTATATTACCCGTTCTTTTGTAAATTCCACGTTAAAGAAGCGTTTTGGGTAAAATCGTTTCATTTATCGTAGGTGTTTTGACTTGTTGTTATTGACATCATTATTACTTATATCATGATTTACTTACTTCCAGAATATAAAATATGATTTATATATCATATATATTCAGTATATATATATATATAATAGGTAGATAAATAAAATGAAAAACACCGTTCATGGAGACGGTAGTCCGTACGTACGCATGAACGCTGTTTTCCTTTCCTTATTGTCTTGAAATGGAAGTAAGTAGATGACATACATATGTATATATATACATAAATCCAGTAGCTTTATAAAGTCATATATTTCATTATTATTTCTTATATATACTTTATAATCATTCTTAAATGGTTAACATGGAGAATGAATCTCATCGCGTCGTGGAGACGGTAGTCCGTACGTACGCACGAGCGATGATATCATTTCTATAAATATTGAATTGAATTGGAGTGGATTATACAATATATCAGAATCAATATGATGTTGTAATAACTATGTATAGTTATTCTTTACACCATTATACCCATCCATGTAAGGTGGTGGTGGAAAATAGATTACACCACGGCGTGGAGACGGTATTCCGTACGTACGCACGCGCGGTGATTTCTTTTTCCGTAGGATGGATAGATGGTGAAATAGGGTTGTTTCATACTTATAATAACATATCAGTATATGAGTGATACTGATGTTATTACTTCATAATGAAACAACCTAAGAAGAAGAAGTGGAAGAAGAAATAAAGATGAAAGAATTGGTAACGGTAATTACCTCTTCTTTGAAATGCCTCTTTGAGACCTCCTCTTATGGCACTAAAATTGGTCTTTGAGGAAGACCAGAACCTCTAGGATGTTTCTAGGGAAGTGGAGAAGAGATTTTGGCAGGGGTTGGCCGAGCTTGAGTGCTCAAATTGGTGTGAGGAGGAGGGGGAGGAGGTGTCCTTTTATAAGGGAGGAGAGGGGCACCTTAGGAATACCTCAAAATATTATTTTATATTAATGTCAAAATCGGTTTATAATGGTTCCAAATGGTCTAATTTCGAAGCTAAAGTGGGGATGGGTAGAAATACTATCAACCAATAGGATTTAGACAAGTTTAGGTTATTATTTTAACCTTATCAATTAGATTTAACTCTAAGTTAAATAATTTAACTTTTACCGTGTCTTTTTGTTTTCTTTCACTATATGGTTAATACACTTACTATAACATGCCAAACGAACCCCAAATTGTATATTATTAATAAATATATCCTTATCTAAGTCATTTGGCCTAACCTTAGATTTTTAGGAATAATATAACAATTAATAATATAATATTTGATTTAAAAACTATTTTGTGTCAATTTTGACACTATTTGATATATGATTTTTTTGAAAGTCATAACAGAATTATATGTTCGAACCAAGTTGATTAAATCAACACTAATACATCATAGTAACCTATAAAATTAGTTTAATTCATAAAAAGTCTTAAATTACATTCATTTGAGCATTTATAACATCAATTATGTTAATATTTCCTTAAAAGGGTAATTACTGCATCATCGTTGTGTCAAATATAAATTAATTTATTTAAAGTCTAAAAATAATAAATAAAATATCATTATGTAGGAAATATTTTTATCTTTCTAATTAATATTTATAGTCGAATTTATCTTATGTATAACCCCATATTAAAAATGTTTTAGTAAATAAACTTTGATTTTAACTCTTTTAACTCTTCTTTAAATTAAATAATAATAAATGTCCTAATCTAATCCAAGTGGGCCTAAATGGTCATATTATATTCATAAGGTTGTTTTTGGCCGAATTACACTTATCCAATAGAATTAGGACATGTGTTAGGGTAATAGTAATATCATATTTACCCTTAGTTACCCTATTTACTATTAACCGTGGTAAAAAAAAAGTAAAAAGTTACTATTCACCAAAAATTATTTTCATCTCATTGAACCACATTTTAGTCCTTGATATTAACCGTGTCTGTCGTATTTTCGAAATTCCATTCACAGAAGTGGTAAAATTAAGTTTTATGCAAAATTCAGTTTTTAACCTACCACTTAGTAGTTTCACTATTCATCAAAAATTGATGTTTTTCAGAACAATACCAAAATTTCATCCTAAGCTATATTTCATATTCCGAATTCAAAAATGAAGTCTATTTTACCAAATTCATATCATAGAAGTTGCATTAATTAATTTTATAATTAAATCCCGCTGTTAAAACAAAGAGCGTGTTTTTAAGAAACAATATCTATCAAAAGATTGACACTTGTTTATGTCTAGTTTAAATGTGAAATTATATCTAATGACCAACATTGTATTAAATTGTAAAAATATATTCTAAATATACTTTAAAACCACTCAAATTAATAATTTATCAATATTAATTATTTCGATTGAAAAAGTTTTTTTTAACTAAAATTTAGTAATTTTCACTATTCATCAAAATATGAAAGTTATCTGAAAATCACCAAAATTTCTCCTTAGGCTAAATTTGATACTCCGAATCCAAAAATAAAGTCCATTTTAAGAGCTAAAATTTCTAAAATTTTAAAAGGTGGTTATTACTATTCATAACTGCTAGTTATAATAATATTTTAATAGCATATCGTTGTTTAGTGAAACTCGGTATTGCGTACTACACACGCTATCGAGGAAGGTCGCGATTGCGTGTAATGCAAGGCAAGTCAAGGATGTGTGTTGTTCAAGCTCCTTTTGGAGTAGCGTACAACACAAGACATTAATAAAATTAAAAAGAATATTTTTTTCATAAAATCTCGGGTTGTTACAATAATCATAGTTTAATGTCATGTGCAAGGATAGAGGCATATATTATAAATTAAGTTTTTTATTTTTTCTTCCTCATTTTAGGACATGGGGGAATATTTCCCTACTATTAGGATAGACTAATTTGATCATTGTTAAAAAAACATAGGGGTGAATGGGATTCTTGGGTACATATATGGTTATTTCACAATAGAGATACCCATTGTCTCCTCCTCGTGTGGGGTAATGAGGGAATCTTGGCCTGCTGATAGGCTAGGGGAGTATGGTTGGGGATTTTACCTTAGGAGGAGTCCCATGAGTAAATTTTGGTATTCATATCATTATCATTACATGGTTTATATTATACTAGAAAAATAAGGAATTTTTTTCTTGTAATAGTATGAATCCTATTCTTTTCACATAGAGTATACTGTAGTTTAATATCATGCAAATTGGATGATGTCTTCTAGTTTTGTGTCATGGGACAATGACCTTTAGTGAGGGTGGAGATACTTCCCTATCTAGAAATAATATACCTAAAATTAACCGAGTCCATGGGATGGAATACTATTAGAAAATATAATCTCATCCTAGGAGGAGAATATATAGTTGAACCCAATGATAGGGGGTCTTGGCATCACTACATATCCCATATAACAAGGAATCAATCCACGTGTAGTTATGGAATGTGACATGAAGGGAGAAAAATACTGGAAGGGTGTCATCATATTTGGTGAGGAAATTGAATCATCTCATATTTATCATATGAGGCATCCCATTTTTATTAGATAGGGTAAGGGTATAATTTAGAATTATGTGTTGAGGACATTAGGGTTTGTAGTTTAAAGTTGTATAGCTTCGACTTAGTAATTTATGTGATGTATAACTTGAGAATCCTAGAATATGTTTTTAATGTGTGATCATATACTTGTACTTATTGATCAATGAAAATTCACCATTAGAGTAGAACTTATGAATAACATAAGTTCCTTCCCATTTGGGTTCTAGTTTTGGTAGAATATTTACAAGAATCATGGGTGTCTTGAGAGCCACTACCATATCTCCTTGAATGAATGAGGATAGGTGGTCCATTTGTTCAATTATCTCTCTACATGGTTCTAATATCTTTCTAGGATATGAAACACCCATATTCTACACAATTGGAGTAGACCTTATGAATTATGGAAGGACCTTCCAATTTGGGTTCTTTGTTTTGTGGATTCCTTCCAAGTATCATGGGTGTCCTGAGAGCCAATACAATATCAGTTTTAAGGAAGTATTATAAGGGGAATTTTATTGAATTCATGTGACCCACATCTATGATATCTTTCCCAGATGTGCAACACCCATATCCTATTTTAATTGAGTGTTTTCAACTTTGATAATTGAATCTATGCTCTCTTGTAAAGGATAAAATTAAATTTCTCAACACATGTCTCTTGAATTGCAATAAGATAGCTATGGATACTTATTTGATTCTAAATTTAGTAAATTATACCCACAACTCAGATAATAAAAACTCAAAATTAGGAGGCACCATCAACTATTTCTTCTGACTTAACACCTCCCATCACTTAATTTTGAACAAAACCAACTCTACGAAGTGCTTGTTATCCCTACTTGATGGTCTCTCCTACTACTAGGGTGTTCTTAGTAGAGTTGTGGGTATATATTACTAAATTTGGCTAGAAATAAGTATCCATATATTTCTTTTTAAAATTTTAGATAAAAGTGTTGAGAAATGTAATTTTATCCTCTGTAGGAGATGATACTCCACTCAAAAAATTAAGGATCCCTGAGTTAATGTTATTATATAGATGAAATCTTACCCTCAGACTTTACTAGTAGAGGTATATCCATATCATGTACATTAAGGAGAGTTTTTAAGGATAATTTTTAATAGAATAATCAAGAAATGGGGTATTTTGAATATAGAAGTTGAGGGATACTAGAATTATATAAATTAGTGGGAGAATCAAGATAAAAGTATTAATATACTTATGTTTTAATTTTATAGAAAAATGTCTAGTAATATGACAAGTTCACTTTGATCAATTCTGAAAAATAATATGCCTATCTAATTTTAATTTCCAAGTATATTGTAAGATATTTCACAAAGCACTAAGATGTGAAAGTAAATTATATATGCCAGATTCCCCACTACCTGTCGAGCCACCACATGATGTGGGGGTGAAAAAGGAAGATTACAAGATACACAAGGATGATGAATTTAATGGTTACATTAAAATTTTATAATCAATGTTCAATGCATTGTGAAAAAATATCCAAACATGGATGGATTCACATGTTGTCTCAAATCCAATAAGTCTTCTAGGATAAATTGAAATGAGAAATTAATTAGATGATGACTACACTGAACGTGTGTAAATTGAAATATTCATCACGGTCTTTCAATAAATATATTTTCCAACACATTTCGTTTGGGTGTTCATCAAGTGTCGTGAAGCTCTTTTCCTTCCTTTCCTATCCTAAAGTTGTTTTCTTCCATGTATTTGGTCTATCCTCCTCTAGTATGGCTGGTTGGTTTCCCTGCATTCCCTATATCCATATGTGGGTGACCATTACCAGAATGACTGTTGATGTTTGTAACACCCCGAGACTTTACAATATTTTCATTTATGAATATATTTTTTTTCTTCAATATATTTTTTACAAAACAACATTTTAATCTTACTCTACACAAAACATTGAGTTGTCTTTCATTACACGCAAGGCCCAATTCTACGGAATAATAATATACTAATAAAATGTTATTATTTAATATAACATATAACCTAAATGTTAAATTATCATTTATGAATAGTATTAACCACATTTTTAATTTTATATATTTCATATAATTTTAACATTCATCTTATGTATTTTCTAGATTTTATATAAGAAATGATTCCATATTTTGGATAAAATAAGTATTTTTCAAAAAAATGCAGTTTTTCCTCCTTTTGATGGTGCACCCATTTTAAATATAGTTTTTTAAAAATTTATATATTCTATTTAACAAAATCAACTTTTTATTTAGAAGTGGGATAAAAATATTTACTTTGGAGGAATTTTTGACATTTTTCTGATAAGTTTTAAATTTTGATTAATAGTTAAAATGTACTAAATTTTATTTAAAAATAAATTTTTTAATCAAAATAATTTATGTGGATAAATTATATTATTGAGTGGTTTTAATGTAAAATACATATATATATATATATTTATCATTTAATATAAATTTGGACATTTTAATTAATTTTACAGAGAATTTTGTTGTAAAAACACTTCCATCTTTTTCAATTTTTTAACTTTTAAAAACATGTTTTTCATTCCGAAAATGGGATTAATATTAAATTAATTACAAAAAATTATGTATTTTTAATTTTAAAAAATTTATTCCATATTATAAATAATAAGGTATAAATTATTTAAATATATCCCTTTTATTTTTGAACATTATGAATATTAACTTTAGTAACAAATTTTATTACCACGGTTAAGGGTAAATCGGGAATTTAAAGGTGATTATTACATTATTAAATTATCAAAATTCCCATAAAACATGTCCTAATTTAATGGGATGATTTTATTCCAAACAATAGCATACATGGTTCTAATTTAGGATCACTTGGAGCAAATTGGATTACTTTAATATATTTATAATATTATGTTCAATAAAAAATCATTTTTGTTACACTTTTTTTTAACAAGTGAAGTATTTTTAATATGATGTCATATAGGGGATATATTAAAAGATAAATAATATTTGTAAAGAGAAAATAATAAAATATATCATGGTAATTTATTTATTATTTTAAATAAGTAAATAATTAAATTAAATGGTGACACAATGATGATGTAGTAATTTCTTCATTAATGGAAGAATTAAATAAATGATTTTAAAAATATTAAAATAAATATAATATTACTTAATAAATGATTTAAACGAATTTTACAGATAACATAGACTTATTAGTCACATATTAGAAGTATTTTTTATAATTTATCATGTTGTCGTTATATTTTTAAAAATTAAAATATTGAATAGTATTAAAATTGAAATCAATGATACTTTAAAATAAATAATATTGTATTAAATGTTATAAAATTATTAAAAATATGGAATTTGGAAAACTGACTAGGATATTGTAAAATATAATATAATGATATATTTTTAATTATTTCGGGACACTTTTCAATAAAGAATTAAATATATATATGTATTATTAAAATTAAAGAATGTGACAAAACATCACACTCTCATTTCTTATAAGTTCAATAATTTTAATATAGAGATAACCTGGAGATAAATTTGATCATTAATATTATATGGATGGATAAAATAATTATTTTAATCATAGAATTTTATTTTTAATTTTTATATACATAATAAAAACCATAAATATTAATACAATAGTAAAGAAGTAATTTTTTTATTTATAGAAATATCAAATAAAGAATTTTGAAAATATTACTATTAAAATAAATATAATTTCACATAATTAATGTGATCCAAATATTTTATAAGTGACTATGACATGTTAGTACTGTATTAAATGGTTTTTTATGATATCTTTCTATTTGGATTTTATTTAAATATATATTAATGAAGTGTGAAAATTTACACTTGGTATTTTATAAAAATAACAATTTATAAGGTGTAATATTTCATACATAATCCATTTATGGTCAATTTACACCATATAAGTAAATATTAATAACCATTTAATATTTATAATATTATTACCATAATTAAAATTAAATAGACTAAATAAGGATAAATCAAAATGATAAGGTTTAAAATAAAATAAAAAATATGTAAATTTTATTTTTTTTATAATATTTATACCTATACTCATCTTATATTTGAAATAATTATCTTTGGATCCATTTGAAGTTGAAAATTAATTTATATTAATTTAATATTTTTATAGTTTCCAAAGTGCCCCTTACCTCTCTTATAAAAGGGAACTTATACTTCTCTTTTATTCACACCTCCAAAGCTCTTTGGATCAGCCCAACCCTGTCCACTTCTCATTGAAAATTCCCCCAATTCATCCTAGAGTCCATACATTGGGAACAAATCCAAACTAAGGAGTCATTTTGTTCAAATCAAAAGGAGATACCAAAAAAAGTGGTAATTATTTTATCAACTCTTTCAAAGTTCTTTCTTCATATACTTATTCCCCCTATGTTTTTTAGATACCAAAGTAATAAATCCTGTATAATATATAGTATTATATGTTATTATAATTTTGGTACAACCATATTCTTCCTTTTATCCATCCTACGAATAAACATATCACCATGGGTGCGTACATACGACTTACCATCTCCACTCCACGGTGTAATTTTTTATTCAACACTAACATATTTTTATGGGTATAATGATGAATATTATGGATATGAATAATTAATATAACATGATAATTATTATTTTTAATTAATATACCATCAAATTTCATACCATTTAACCATCAATGGAATGATATTGTCGCTCGTGCATATGTACGGTCTACCGTCTCCACGACGAGGTGAGATTCATGCTCCACGTTAACCATTCAAGAATGATTATAAAATTTATATGATGAGTAAAAATAATTATTAATAACTTAATATCATTCGGTATATGAATAAAATACATTCTATCTGTAATAATCATGCCTTACATAATAAAACATGTATGGGAAAATGAAGCAATTAACACTGGAAACCATGGTAATACTAATATATTATTAACAGAAATATATAATATTATAAATATGTATATGGTCCTATAATAATTTAATAACACGTTTAATCCATTATATTTGAGTTTAATTCACCCTCGGTTAAAGGAAACTAAAAGGTAATGGTTAATTTTGCAATCTCACTATTATCCGAGATTCTTCATTTGTAAGTATTTAATGGGACATATTTATCATCCATGTCCATTTATCTTGAAAAAAAAATCAAAAGGAATATTTGTATGGTTTTATGTAATGGGATATTTAACTAAAACATCATTTAAAATGTTTTAAATATTTATTCTTTTAAATCTTTCTCATTGATGTCCACGTTTTCAAAATGGTTTAAGAATTTATTTATATGGACATGAATGTTTTAAAATGATAATTCCATTCAAAAGTTTGAAAGTGTTATGGGATAATTTTATTCAAAAATATATTTTAAATTTATTATTTAATAAATTCGTTACTTATAATGTTTGTATAGTAAAAAATGGATATTTCTCTCAATGAGTTTTAATGATTTTATTAGATTATTTTTAATCTATGTCAACATTCTTTGATGGAATTTATGATTTACTAAGGTTAGTTTTTTATGATAAAATATACCATATTATATTGAAGGTTTTATTATATGTTTGACTATGGATGTTCTATTTTGATACCAATCATGGTTTATGGTTGATGTATTAACATTTCTTATCCGAGTTTTAATACGGATTCTTATGTTGGTCATGTTTTACTCTTTTCATAAGAGGAATGCATTGGACAGAGTAAGTGATGGGTGGGGCCCACTCTAGCTCCTCAATTCATCAGTGGGTCTCATGACACAAACTACTTCCTTGGAACGATTCCTTGATGGTTTTTTATGTATGGTCTTGGAACAAGGACCTGACGGTATAGTTATGATGTTCGACATTATGTGTTCCCTCATTATGAGATTAGTTATTGATATTACATGTGACTATTCAACTAGTAGAATATCCATGTAAATTTTTAAATGGAATTATTTGATTTATTATTAACATATTATGTTCAATATTACATTTAAAAGGATTTATTTTAGTTTTATACCTTGCCTAAAATTTTTATGATCATTTATGAATGTTTTTATGTTATTGTTTAACCTTAGAAAGATTATGAGATCACCCAATTATAATGTTTTATTTTCCATGATGCTAAGAAGTGTTTTTGATTTATATGCAAGGTTAATCTAGAAGAATAACGGTGTTAATAAATAATCATATTTGTTGCATATCATGTTTTGATTTGTAATATAAGGATCATGTATGTAATCTATTTTCTAAGACTGTCAAACTGATCGGTCCATTGGGATTTGGTTTCTTGTAAGCATCCCAATGTATAAAAATATTTCACCGGCTCTGGGATTTTGGGTTTAGGGCATTAAACTTTCAATGCCATGATAAACATAGGATGATGGGATGTAGGTTCACCTTTCCGTGGATTCATCCTTAGAGCTCATTGTCTAGTCTGGTTTGCCCTCATTGATTTGATTCATGTTCATGAATCCCATTCCCAATTCCATAATGAGATAAATGCAGGTTAATTATTTTTATTCTATCATGATAGGGTAGTTACCTATGATCGGACATTATTGATACATTGGACACACCTGTATATTTGTGGTTTTTGGGTGTGTTGGTAACTTGTAAAGTCTTACTATTATAAATTCAAGGGTGTCTCATATTTGATGCATCTTAGGATTAGAATCCAAAGAATCCCATGTCTGTCACATGGTAATTTTCATTAGGGGAGTAAGTTTTTTGAGGATTTTTACCTCAGGAATCCCATTTTCATTGCATAAGGTGGATATTTTAAATCATCCGGTGGGTTTGTATATTTAAGGCATTGTGAGGAAATGGGGGGTTATAGCTTTAACAACATGTGGGGAATGGTTGGTTACTTGTTTAATGTCTTGGAAGTACAGGTTGATCACAAGTATAATGTCTTATGTGGAATGATTGATCAGAGGTTTAATATCTTTTAGGGATAGGACAGTCACCATTTTAATGTCTTGTGGAGACAAGTTGGTCACAGGTTCAGTGTGTTCTATAGGGAGATGATCACACATCAGAATTTATACCTTTCCGGGGGAAGACAAGAATATTTAATGGTGGTGTTTTGGTATTAGTATTTAACTGTAGGGAGGTCTCATACATACCCTTTTTGGATATATGATTCAAAATTATATCTTTCAATCACACGGTTTAAGTTTGTATGATAGGACTGATCCATGAAATTTTACATCATGCAGTGAGGTCACTTGTGCCATGAAAGAAGGGGAAATAAGGGAAGGGATAGGATTCCACATAGGGGATTACGAGTGTAGGAGGATCATCCCATGATGGTGTGCGGAATAAACATGTGGGATACCCGGTGTCATCATATGTGATCCATATATGGAACATCCTATATTCATTGCATGGGGTAGGATGTGAGGTGTCATCACATGCCAGTCATACACCAGGAATCTTGTATTCATAATATAGGGATACAGTTTAAGATCATGAGATGAGGAATTATTCTTGTATTTTAAATTCATATGACTTGTAAAATGTATGAAGTTTAACATATTTCAGCTTAGAAGTTGTGGGGCCTACACCGAAAGAGGATATTTCAAAGAAAGAGAGAAGATTATAACACAAGATCTTCACACTAGGAAAGGTGGTCTATTTCGCTTAATGATGTCACCTTAAGGGATTATGTTTCTACTGCACACATTATTTTGGATAGCACTAGTTGAAAACATTTTCATGGTAAGGTGTCACATGGGGGGTCTCAACATTAGGGATCTGATTCTTAGGATCAATGTGTGATACAACTATCCAGGATGTGTTTGAAACAAATTTCTCAAACAAGATGGTTGATGAAACTGATTGTGTGGAAGATCTATCAATGAATGAAATGATTTTGAATGGTTATAGGGCAATTGAATGATCAGCTTTGGAAAAGTTAAATCTTCTAAAATGAGGAATCAAATAGGGACTTATCAGGAGAGTTTTACTAATGTATTTTTTTGTTAAGGTCCATGATTTCATAAAGGTAAGAGACTCATGAGACATGATTTCCTTACCATGGGTTAAATTCATGGATCCCATGGTTAAGTTTTCATAAATTATAATTATATTTAAAATCCCCAATAAGTGCACTGTTGTTTCCTCTATCATGAAGGTTAGGAACCTTTAATAAGTTTAACACTACCATGGTCTTTGATTTTTATAGAACTTATGGGAGGATGTTCACAAAATATGGATACCTATGGGGATCCATCTCTTATTTGGCTTGATAAGGATTAATTTTAATGAATTTAAAGCTTCTAAATAATTAAAAAGGTCACATCCCATTAAATATTTGGTGAAGTTAGGTATTTATGGGAACTGAAGAGGCATGAAGTCCCATTTTTTGAGTGTTACCATTTGGGAGGTATGTTATTTGAAAGTTTGAATTTTTCCTAGAGACCTTCATGAGAATACATACATTGAAAAATGGTTATAGTCATTCCCATGAATTTATATTTAATGTCATACAAAGGGCGTTTGAAAATAACTTTCTATTTGAAAAGATTTTTCACTTAATTAATCTCACATATTTGGTTTATTTCAATCTAATTTCAACCCGGATTCACCTCAGCACATTTTTTCATTCATTAATATCTCCCATAATGAGTATTTTTTGGTATAAACAAATTCCCCCTTTGTAATGGGATCCAATGAGGGATATGATGGTATGATTATGAAGTTAAATAATTGAAAATCAGTAATTGTGGAACCCTATTCATTAAATTTAACTTCACCTTATGCCTGTAAATAGGTGAAAGGGTCCCAGATATGACCACAATATTTTCACATAATATTGTTCATACCTCTATTTTTCACAAAACTTTTTACCTTCATGATAATTCCATTATTTTAATCCTTTAAGCTTCATGAAAGTTTTTCACTTCCAAGAACAATGTTTATGTGAGAAAAATTCTACAAAATCAATGACTCTCATGAACCAATCCTTCATGAACCAAAATTTTCAAACCATATTTTGAAATGTTTCATAGCACTAAAGATTCCACTTGAGGTATAGAAGATACTACCACTCAATGAAGGGATATAACTGTGAATATTTTAATCTGGGAGAGAATTTAAACTATGTTTAATCACAAAAATATCTATAAACTTCTGCTTGAGGTGTAGTAGAACTATTTTCTATGAAAGAGGCTTCCATTATATGGATTTGGATTTAGGGGAAATTTTTTCATCCCCAATTCTAATTGAGACATGCACACCTACTAGTTCAAGAGTTCCCAGGGATCGTATAGGTGGAATAGAGATCTAGATAAACATTTTGTGAATGACCAAAATAAGATCATAGTGCATTCTCTATGGGTTCTTATGTAGACCATCAATAGGTAGGTGATTTATTTGGAGACACCCCCCATTATATGATATAATCATCAAGGATGGCAAGATGGATCATCTATAGGGCTGGATAGAAGAGTGGGATATGTTTCATAGAATAAATTTCTAGATAAATGGTATAGTCATACTGTATTTTCTAGTAATGTGAGGAGTTTAAGGTAGAGGTGAAGGGAGTAGGGTTATATGAAGTAGCGTGGACCTCACAGTTCTATGGATACTACCACCTATATAACAAGCCTTAATTGTTGAGAAGGTTGACGATAGGGAAAACAACCTTTCATTTTCATCATGGGGAGGTTGGAATCATCCTATGGGACATCTAAAAGAGTGTTGGGATCCCCATATAGGGGGAAATCTATGATGTGTTCCTCAGAAAAGAGGATGTATAAGAGGACCAAGAATAAATGTCAACATTAGTGAGGGTGTTTCTATGCCTGGTGCGAGTGAAGATAGAGTTCAATATCGGGATAAAGGATTTACATTTCAAGTAGTAGTTCATATTATTTTTTAATGAACATATGGATAGGCTACCAGTGAGACCTTTCCAATGTATGAAGATGTCACAATGAGGGAAATATCACTTATACTTGAAGATTTTAGAGGTGATATAATGGAATATATGGGGTTATAATGTGAATCATGTCGCTCATATGGTCATATTGGCTTGATTCATCATAACACTCGTCTACATGATAACATTGTGTGCCCTCGATGCACATATGGTGGTGTAGCCATTTACATTAATCATGACAGTAGTGAGGGAAATAGGGAAACAAATCAATCTTGTTGTGATGGTGTTGGAAAATTTATATAAGTTAGTGTGGCATAGTAGTCATAGGAAGAACCCTATGTTTCCTTGTTTCCACTTATATTTTGTATATAGATAGGTCTCTACACACATGGAAGGGTTTGAGTACCAAAACCCATCATCCCTTCCTATCATGGACTTGTGGCCTTTGATACTCAACATTTTTGTGAGTTGACCGCTTCTGTTGGATACATTGGGGAGGTCTCACGTATTAGGGCATTGAAATTCATTATATTCCATCAGTTACCCCTCCAAAAATGGTTAGTTACAGATTAAGAAATAGGTTCAATTGATCAGTGTTCATATATCCTGGCCTATCAAGGTGGGTTATTGGTGTCAAGTATCCACTACATGGTGTTTTTCAGATAGTATACCCTGTATAGATTCTCTCGTCAATTTTGTTGCATCCAGAGGATGATACCCTTGTTATACACTAGATAACGGTCAAAACTTTATCCCTTTTTCCTTCAGAAAATATGGATTATGTTTTTTCAAGAGGAAGGTAGGGAAGGAATGATATTCCTCTATCCAACACCCCTTAAGATCGCATCCCTAAGTATGAAAAGATATTGTAGTGCATGTAGTGTGGTAATATTTTGATGCACCTAGTTTTTTAACAAGATTATAAGGAATGGAAACCATATTCACTGGGACAAGGGTGTGTAGTGATAGGTAGATCACATGGAAGAAGATGATCTAGAATAGTGGGGAGGGCAGTTTCTACATATCTATTAACTCTATGAGAATAATGGTACTAGGCCCACAGATCTCGATAAAATGGCCATGTGAGGAGGATGGACCCTCCAAAGTGGTTCTAAGGGGAAAAGATGAGGCTCCAAGTTATTACTTGTGATGTGAAGACATACTTGACGACAACTTCTCCCCTAATTCTTGTTGGGATTAGGACATTTTCTGGCATCTAAACTCCCCCCATGTTAGGTGGTTCTATTTCTAATAATATGGGATCCATATTTTTTGGATTTTCCATTCCAAGTCTAGCTTCCATGATCCTTATAATGAGGCATTAAAATATCTATAGGTGAATGAATATATCATCCACTCTCATTGCATTTCACGCCCTCTAACTTACTGGGTGAGGATAACTCTAGATATTCCCTCCCCTCTATACCACCTCGAGGACCAATCAGCTTCTCGAATGCCCAGGTAAGAGGGGTCAGCTGAGGAGGAATCCTTAGGGGTTTTAATTCTAGTAGTCCCTTAGGGAAGGTGATTTTTCTACTGATAAGGTAATTTTATTACCCTTTTGTTGGTTTTCACCAATTTTATTTTATTCAGTTATGCTATGTTTTTTCCTTGGAATATATACAGATCAACTGATATATAAAAGGGATTGATCTTTGAGGAATCTTCTGATGAAAATTAGAAATATCCAAAATGTTAAAGGTTAGGTCCAACACCTCCCCAAAAAATATGTTCATGTGAAGCCAGCCATCTATCATTAGGGATCTTCCCATGGATGGAGTGGAGGCTCAACTACACCTATCACCATCTGTTAATTGTAACAACACAAGCTTCTATGATACGTTTCCCTGTGAATAATGCAATATCTTACATTGTACACAACTTCGAGATTCTAACACACTCTGACCAATCAAACTAGCCGTTATGAATAGTAATACCCACTTTTTGAAATTTTATAAATTTTTCCTTTAAAAATGGACTTCATTTTTGGATTCTCAATATCTAAATTATCTTAGGGTGAATTTTTGTTATTTTTTTTGAAAACATTCAATTTTTGATTAATAGTGAAAAACAGTGAGTTATTGTTTAAAACCGACTTTTTATTCAAATAATTATTTATTTTATTTAAATTTATTTTAGGTAAAAATAGATACATAATAATTATATATGTTCAATGTAATGCATTGGAGTTAGTTTATAATAATTTTAGATATATAAAAAATTTATTGATCTTTTTACGGTCTTTTACCCTTCACCTAAGAGCATTTGCAAATTTGTATAAAACATAATTTTACCGCTTCTATGAGATGAATTTCAAAAATCTGAGAGACACGGTTAATATCATCAAGTAAAATGTGGGTCAATAAGATAAAAATAATATTTGGTGAATAGTAACTTTTAACTTTTATTTTCCACGGTTAAAAGTAAATAGGGTAATTAAAGGTAAAAATGATATTATTATTTCCATAAAACATGTCATAATTCTATTGGATAAGTGTTATTCGACCAAAAAAAACCTTAGGAATAAAATATGATCCTTTACGTCAACTTGTATTAGAATAGGACATTTATTATTATTTAATTCAAAGAAGAGTTAAAAGTGTGAAATTTAAGTTTTCATAACTAAAACATTTTTAATATAGGGTTACTCACAATATAAATTCTACTGTAAATAATCATTATAAATATAAAACGATTTCCTACATAATGGTATTTTATTTATATATTTTATACATTAAATAAATAAATTTATTTATGACACAATGATGATGTAGTAATTACCTTATTAATTAAATATTAAAGAAATTGATATTATAAATATCCAAATAAATCTAATTTGAGACTTTTAATGAATTAAACTAATTTTATAGGTTAATATGATATGTTAGGGTTGATTAAATGAATTTTTTTGAAGTAATAATTCTGTTATTAATTTAACAAAAACAAAATACAAAATATTGTCAAAATTGACATAAAAGAGTTTTTAAAACAAATAATATATTATTAATTGATATTCCATTCCTAAAAATCTAAGGTTCATCCAAAAGACTTAAATAATATTATATATGTCATTAATGAACCACTTGAGGTTCCTTTGGAAGTTTATAGTATGTTTATTAACCATATAATAAAAAAATGAGACATGGTAAATGTCAAACTATTTAACTAAGAGTTAAATCTAAACGATAAAGTTAATATAGTGAACCAAACCAGTAGAAAACCTATTTGTTGAGTGGTTTTCGACCCATCCCCCCTTATCCTATAAAAAACCCTTTTTGATCCATTAGAAACCGAAAATGATTTTATTATAAAATAATATTTCAATCTCTTGCTAAGGTGCCCCTCACCCCTCTTATAAAAGGGCACTTCTCCTTCTCTCAAATTCACACCTTGAAATCCATTTGGATCGGCCAGAACCTGCCCAAATATCCTCTCAAATATCCTTCCTTAATCCTAGAGTCCTTCCTTTAGTATTAAAGCTAACCTAAGGAGCCCTTTTGATCAAATCAAAAGGAAGAACTCGAAGAATAGGTAAATATTTCATCACCTCTTTCAAGTTCTTTTCTTTTTCCACTTCTTATTTCTTTGTTGTTTACATTCCAAAATAATAACTCCAGTATCTCATATACACTGTGATGTTATTATAAAAATTTTACAACCATATTCATTATTCTATCCATCATATGAATGACAAATTCATCATATGTGTGCACGTACGGCTTACCGTCTCCACATCGTGGTGTAGTTTATTATTCAAACACTTCATCATTTGGATGGGTATAATAATGAGTATAAATGACGTAACTAATAAATATAACATGATTAGGATACTTTATATATGATATACCATCCAATTATATATTATTTTAATATCAGAAGAATGATATTGTTGCTCGTGCGTGCGTACGGATTACCGTCTCCACGAACGCGATGAAATTCATTCCCCATCGTATCCATTCAAGAATAATTTTAATTTAATTATTAAAAATAATGTTTAAAGACTTAATATAAGGATTAATATTAATAAGATACATCCTATCCATAACAATCATTACTTACGTAACAAAGCATATAAAGGAAAATGAATCAGTTAACACCCAAAATGATGATACTATTGAAATATCATTAACAAAGCAATATTAGAAGATAATATATGATATAATATTAATGTGTATGGTTATTGTATAATTTAATAAAAATTATTTTACCATTATACAGGAGGTTAACGTACCATCGACCAAGGAAAAGTACAAGGTAAGGGTTAATTTCACAATCTCTTCATTATTTGAGGTTGTTTTTACATAAGTATCAACTGGGACCTCTTTATCATCCACATCCATGTTTCTTAAAAATGTATTCCAAAACATTTTTACTAGTTACAAGAATATGGGTTAAATTCATTTATACCCTTGTTTGACGTTTTATAAAATGGTTAGAAAGGAATCTTTCTGTCGTTTCCCAAATAAGGTACCTTATTACCTTTTCGACAAAATTATGGTAAGAATTTTTTTTAACTTCTACGGTGGGTGTGGGTATTTTCCACCATTATAACATCATTGAAGCTTCACTTAAAATATTATAACAACATTTTCAAAATAAATTTTTTCATTTATAATTATATGACTTTTTAATTATTTCAAAATAGAAAGAGATATTTTTCTAAAAAAAATTGATTTCATCTATGTTAAGATCCTTTGATGGATTGTAAGCTTATTTGAAGATGATTTATTATGATACCAATCTTCCATATTGTATTTAAGGTTTTTTGATATGTTTGACTGTGTATGTGAAATTTTTATACCATTCATGGTTTATGGATAAAGTATTGACATTTTTTATGCTAGTTTTAAAACGAATGTTTATGTTATGTTTAAAACATTTTTATATGAGGAATGCATTGGAATTAGTAAGTGATGGTTGAAGCCCTCTATAGCTCCTCGATGCATTGGGAGGTCTCATAATTCAAACTAGTGTCTTAGCACAAGGCCTTGACAAAATCTTATTTGTAGTCTTGGTACAAGGCCTTGACTATGTGGTTGTTAAGTCTGGAATTATGCATTCCATCATTATGAAAGTGGCTGTTGATATTGCATGTGATTATTAGACTAGTATAATATCCATGTGAATAAGTAAATGGAATTATTTGATTTTATATTTTCCATATTATTCTTAAGTTAAAGTTTAAAATGTTTTTGTTTTATTCTTACATTTCCTTAAATGTTTATGCTTATTTATGAATGTTTCTACTATATTGTTATCCTTACTGAGCATCTGAGCTCACCCATTTCTATTTTTTATTTTTCCCAAGATGCGAAGAAGCATATTATGATTGACCAGCAGGGATAGTATATGGGATATGAGAGTGGCCTATGGAGACTATGTTGTTGTAGTTTTCATTTTATAATGTACTGTAAAACTTATGAATGTTTCTAGTATTTCCAAGGCTACTAAACTAATCGGTATTTTGAGACATGATCTTTTATGATCATGTTAAGGTTATGTAATAATTCACCGACTATAGGTAACTTGTGTCAGGGAATTACAGTTGGTATTATAGGAAGTTTAGTACAAACCTTGGAATCTAGATTTAGATAAACTCTGATTAGAGCACATTACCCTAAGATAGACTTTGAGGATTAGTATAGAAGAACATCATAGAATTTTTGTACTGTTGATATTTTGTGAGTTTTAAAAGCAATACATCCCTATCTAGATATGAGCAGGTAGAGGCGGCTCTGGCACAGATGTACCTTGGGGTAAAACCCGAAAACACCGCTTTGAGCTAGACTCGAATGGGCACTGGTTCCCAACAAAGGACCTTGTTGCACTCTTGGTTACAACACTCCCGAGGGATATGCTTAGGATAATGCTCATTTTCATTACAAACCATTACAAAGGGTTTATAAGTATATAATTAATCAAAGAAATTTTTTTATGATTATGGATAATATCCATAAACTGTTCAGTTTATGTTAACTGTTTTACAAGGTTGGAATTATGTATTTTGATTCATAAACTAATCTAGTTTATGCCATTGTTTAGAAATGAAACCTAGTGGAAGGAATGGAAACTATATCAATGCACGTAATCCATGTAGAGATTTCCATCCTACTCAAGATAATTATAGCGGAGCTGGAGAAGCAATTGGTGCTGATCAGCTTATCACCATATTGGTGCAACTCACTCTGGTTATGAATAATAACCTTACCCGTATAGAGCACCCTGATCCATATCATGGAGGATCAATGTTATATAGATTCATGAGGCAACAACCACCAACATTAAATGGGACTACAAATCCATTTGTAGCTGAGCAATGGATATGTTCCTTAGAGAAAATATTTCATTCTTTAGGGAGTATTTAAAGGGAAAAAGTTATCATGGTAGTTTATCGCCTCACAGGAGATGCAGATCAATAGTGGTCCTTGATTCAAAACACAAAGGAAGATGAAGAAGTTTCAAATATGGAATGGTGGTAGTTTAAAGATCTTTTCTTAGAAAAATACTTTCCTCGTCACCATTGAGCGGATACGGAAAGGCAATTTTTGAGTTTGAGACAAAAGGAAGATGAGAATGTCACAAACTATGAAGCTAAATTTACAAGTTTACTGAGGCATGCTTCAGATTATATATGTAACCAAATAAGTAAGAATGATCATTTCTTTGATGGGTTAAAACCGTTTATTTTTTTAATTTTTTTAAAAAGGCAATGTATTGGTCAAAGACCAAGACCTAAAAATTATATAAAAAGATGAAATATTACAAGAGTCTGAAGGAGGAAATATTATTACAATCTTTTTCATGATAAGGAACGAGTTCAACCTATAAATCATCACACCACATAATGTCCTGGTTGATACCCTTGTTGGAAAGACCATCAGCCACCATGTTTGCTTCCCGATAGGTGTGGGTGGCAATGTAACTGATCTCCTAGAGCGAGCTAAGACAATTCTTCCAACGCACTGTGAGAGACCAAGCAAGGTGAGCCACACCATTCCAAATAGCTTGGATAATGGTGGTGGAGTCACTTTCAATCCAAATATTGTTACAACCTTTTAGCGTAACGAAGTTGACCGCATGGATCACTGCCATCATCTCACCTTCCAGGGTGGAGGCAGATCCACAGCCAACAAAGAAGCAGCCATTATAGTGTCCCAGAGAGTCTCTGAAGATGGCCCCAAAACCCATGGGACCTGGATTTCCTTTCGAGGCTCCATCTACGTTGATTTTTGTCTAGCCAGGAATCAAATCTTTCCAGAACACTTCAATGTAGTTCTTTGGTTGATTGTAAATCCTGTTGATTCTAAGCCAACGAAGGATGAAAAAGTCCTCAACCGAGTTAGCACATGAGGCTTTCTTAAGGGTGGACGCGTCCCTGATGTCAATAAGGATTCTTGCCCGACCTGCATTAAGATTGAGAGATGCACTATTGTGGATAATAGAATTTCTATCATACCAGATAATGTGGAGGAGCTCAGCAATAGCGGATAGATATATATTTCTAATCTGAGGTGAAAGCTCCAGCACCACACAACATTTGAGAAAATAACAAATAGTGTCAGCATGTAACCATCTACAGTCAAAAATGTCAGTAACAAAGTTCCAAAGAGAAGTGGTTGTAGCACAAAATAAAAATAAGTGATTGATGTCCTCCCTATGTTGATGACATGAGTGACATCTAGAGTTGAGTTGGATACCAAAGGATTGAAGGAAAACCTCCGTGGGAAGGCGCATGTGAGCAATACGCCAGACAAAATTATGTCTGGAAGGTTTGATCCAACGTTTATCAAAATGCATCAACCAAGAAAAGTTAGATTCAGAGGAGGAGAAAAGACGATTGTAGTAAGATTTGGAATCAAGGATCCCATTATGCGCGGGTTCCCAAATAAGACTATCCTCATAATTCGAGAAGGTGTAGCCATCAATGACATGTTTGATATGATCAGAGAGGAAGAAGTGAGGGGAATTCATTTCTTCCTTTATGGTACAGTTTATAGAGTCTGGAACAGCATTTTCATGAAGCATCGAACTGAGGGGAACGCTCGCCCAGTTGTTAAGCCAGAATTTCAAAGTTGACTCAGAATTAACCATCCATTTGGATTTGTTCATTATATTGACAAAGGAGTTTATAATGGATGGACATAGGGAATAATTAACATAACTCAAGTTACAGTGTTTGTGCTTTTCTAGGGAATGATTTTTAAAGAAAGAGATAGAGTCAGATTTGTTGTTTATTAAGTTCAATGTGAGTCTGGCCTGGAGGGCTTCATTAAAATATTTTAGGTTTTTTATTCCAATCCCTCCTTTCTCGAGGGGTTTGCAGCAGGTAGACTAGGTAACAATGAAGAGCTTCCTATCAAGGATACTTCCCGTCCAAATAAAGTTCTTAATATAGGTATTGATTTTCTTAAGGAGACTGGCAGGCCATTTGTAAATCATCAGCGAATAAACCATTTTAAAGATAATAGAGGCTTTCACCAGGCAGATTTTACCAGCCATAGAAAGATATTTTCCTTTCCAATGTTAGTGAGGAATGCTGTAGATTATATATGTAACCTAATACGTAATATTGATAATTTCTTTGATGGGTTAAAACCATTTATTCATCAATAATTAGTCTCAAAATCCTTCTCTTCGTACGAAGATATTGTCTCATGTGCTATCATGATAGAAAAGGAATTCTCTATGTCTTACTACTTTAAAGCAATGAAAGAGAAGAAGAGATCTGCTGAACACTCTGGAAATGGAAATAAGTGGAATATGGGAAAAGTTCAATATCCATCCTGTAGTAAATGTGGGTAGAAACACCCATGTACTTTACTGAAGGGAATAGGAGTCTATTACAAGTGTGGTGAAAAACACCACCAAGCTCGTGATTGCAAGGAGAAGAAAGAGGCTATCAATGTTGAATGAAACTACTATAGATAAAGGGGGCATTATGCAAATGAATATTCTAAGCGCCAAGGAAACATACCTTAGAAAAGGCGAAGGGATAAAGGAAAAGCTTATCCTACCACTAATGCTAAGGTTGAAGCTCCTAAATATGTGGTGGTATGTAATTTAATGGTTTCCTCAAGTTTTGCAAATGCTTTATTTGATTCTGGATCATCGCATTCTTTTCATATCTTCCCAGTTTTCTAAGAAATTTAGATATTTCCAATTTGATTTAATAATGGAGTGGTCAGTCAAAACTCATAAGGGATGTATCATTGCAACAAAGTTTTGTGAATCAGTTCCCATTAAGGAACATAAATGTTATTTATCTGTTGATCTCATCGTCTTACCCATTATTGAATTTGATATAATCCTCAGCATGGATTTTATTTCGGACCATGATGCAAAAATTAATTATAAGAAGAAGGAGGTTATGATTTTTGATGACGATGATAAAGAACACCTAATCTTTATAGCAGAATCGTCACCACCTAATTCTTATCTAGATCCACCCCCAGTAGCTCAACTAAATTCAATTATTGTGGAGGAAGAGAATAAAATAAATGTTGGTGAGGAAAATAATGTTCAAATAGAGGATGTACCTATTGTGCAAGAATACATTGATGTGTTTCCAGAATATTTACCTGGACATCCTTAAGAATTAGAAATTGTGTTTTCCATTGATTTAATTCACTACTACAAAAAACGGGCTATATCAGTGCTAAAAACAGGAATTAACATCACTAAAAAAGTACTGTAAATATCAATGCTGATATAGGGGGGTCCCTTTTATAAGTGCTCTAAAAAGCGCTGATAAAGGCCCCCTTTATCAGTGCTGATAAATGAAACCTTTATCAGTGCTTTCTTTTAGTGCTGATAAAAGGGACCTTTATCAGTGCTAATAAAAGGTTCCTTATCAGTGCTTTCAAAAAGTGCTGATAAAAGTCAAAAAAATAATTATATAATACGGGGATAGCTTTTAACAGTGCTTGACCCCCCCCCCCCATTATTAGCGATAGGCGGACACCCCCTCTCACTCTCCCGTGCAGGCAGTCCTTTGCTTCCACCTGAACTCACACCCGCGACCTCCCCCTTTTGCTGATGCACCTTTACCACTAAGCCATTTCATTTTTTTTCTCTATTTGATGACATATCTATTTATTTACATATATATATAGTTATATTTATCCATATACTGATATAGATTTATATTAATAAAAATATATTTCTTCATATATTAGTATATATATTCATTCATATATTAATATATATTTATATTTATTTATATTTATTTATATTTATATATATATATATAGTTATAATTCTTTATCCGTATATTTATTTGTATATTAATTTAAACTTATAAGATTAGTTTTAAATACATTTATGAAAAAATATGTTTTTTTGTGAGTTTATAAATAAATAAATACATACATACATATATACAACACACAGACACACACACAGACACACACTCACACACAGACACATATATATTTATGAATAAATACATATATATGTGTATTTGAAAACCATAGAATGTTAAAATGACCATAACATATAATCTAGAAGCCGGTTTCAACTCCTCAACCAGTCAAATCAAAGAAAATAAAACAATATTTGATATGATATGTGGTACAGGCCTAACAGACATCCGGATCAGAATTTATACTTGTTTGAATGTTAACAAATTGGGGTATCCCGACTAAAAACTCAGTTTTGGGGGAATTATGGGCTTTTTGGGCCTTGAAAAACGTGAAAAAAGTTTATCTTCAGTCACCAGCATGTAGATCTCATCACAGGTTTCGATTTGATAGGCTGTAGAGCTCAAACGGACACCCATATCAAAGGTTATGGTCGTTTGAATTTTGAGTTACATTTTCAAATTATTTTAGATATTTTATTATTTTTTTGACTTTTTGTGTCTTCAAATTGTTATTAAATGATTCTTAATCAATAATAATTAGAAAATTATTAATTAATAATATTTGTTTAAATATTTTAAATCCATTTTCAATAAATTTCTCATATATTAAATGTAAAAGTCTATTTATACGTATTTAAAACATTTTTAAAAAATATATATTATATTTATATCAATATAAATATACTTATATAACAATCATTTATTTTTCATGATTTTTTTTAAAACATAAAATTTATCACCAGTAGGAAAAAAGCACTGATAAATCCCCCCTTTATCAGTGCTACTAAAAAAAGCGCTGATAAAGGGGGGGCTTTATCAGCCCTTTTTTACCGCTGATAAAAGGGTAGTACTTCCCTTGCCCATTTTTTGAAGTAGTGATTCCTGGTTCAAGGCCCATATTGAAGACCCCTTATAGAATGGCCACTGTGGAACTAGTGGAACTAAAGAAACAAATAGAGGAATTGAGTAACTAGGGATTTATTCTCCCTATTGTCTCTTCATGGGGTTACCCTGTCCTTTTTGTTAAGAAGAAAGATGGGTCTATGAGGTTGCGCATTGACTACAGGGTGATCAATGCTATTTAAATAAAGAACAATTATCTCATACCTCGCGTTGATGATTTATTTGACCAACTTCATGGATTTCAATATTTTTCAAAGATTGACCTTCGATCTGGATACCATCAGTTGTGCGTGAATAATGAAGACACTCTGAAGACAGCAATATGAACCAGGTATGGGCATTACGATTTTACAGTAATGCCTTTTGGGATGACTAATCACTTGCGCATTATCCTGAAGACTCTTAGAATAAATGAATTATATGTGAAGTTTAGAAACTATGAATTCTGGATTCAAGAGAATTTATTTCTTGGACATATTGTCTCCATGGATGTAATCTATGTTGATCCTTCAAAGACCAAGGCAATCCAAGAATGTTCAGCACTGACGAGTATAACTGAGGTATGCAGTTTTATTGGTTTAGTAGGTTATTATCAACATTTCGTCCAGAATTTTTCCCGATTGGAAAACCCATTAACCAAGCTCACACGTAGAGGGGTTAAATTTGTTTGGAAAAAAGTGTGTGAAAAATGTTTTGAATAACTAAAGAGAAGATTAGTCAATTCTCCTATATTGACTCTACCATTGGGGAATGATGGGTTTGTTATTTATAGTGATGCATCAAAGAAAGGACTTGGTTTTGTCCTTATGCAGAATGATAGGGTTATTGCATATGCATCACGACAGATAAAAATTCATGAACAAAACTATCCTACTCATGATCTTGAGTTAGAAGCTGTAATTGTTTCTCTGAAGATATGGATACATTATCTCTATAGTTAAAAATGTGATCTATATACCGATCACAGGATTTTGAAGTATATTTTCTCACAAAAAGAACTCAACATGAAGCAAAGGTGATGGATTGAACTAATCAATCATTATGATTTCACTGTACACTACCACCCATGGAAGGTAGATAAGGTGGAAGATGCTTTGAGAAAAAAGGATCATGGAGTTTTGAACAATATGAGAGTTTAAAGGGATCCTATTTTCATGGATCTCGTGAAAATGGGCATGGGAATAATCATGGAAGGTGAAACATCAATACTTTTTCAAATGGTTGTCAGACCATCTTTACTAGAAAGGATAAAGAGTTCTCAGACTGATGATGAGGTGTTTCTAAAGAAGATTAAAGCTTTGAATTATGGTAGATTGAGTGACTTCGTATATGAATATGGAATTTTAAAATTTGGGAAGAGACTTTGTGTTCACGACATACCTGATCTAAAAAGAGAATTGTTGGATGATGCTCATAGGTCAAATTTATCTATACACCCTGGGAGAAAAAATATGTATAGAGATTTGAAGGAACATTTTTGGTGGGACAACCTGAAGAGGGAGATTTATAATTTTGTGTCAATATGTATGGTTTGTCAACAAGTGAAATATGGAATGCAATAGCCAAAAGGAGTCATGAAAACTCTTCCCATACCTAAGTGGAAATGGGATAATATTACGATGGACTTTGTCATGGTATTACCAAATACTCATAGAAGTAATGATGCAATATGGGTCATTGTTGATCGTCTTACCAAGTCAGCACATATTCTTTCTATAAGATATGATATACCACTTGAACGTCTGGAAAGACTATATATTAATGAAGTTGTAAAACTTCATGGAGTACCCATATCGATTATTTCTAACCATCATCCCCGTTTTACATCTAGATTCTAGAAAATTATTCAGAAATCCCTGGATACTGAACTTTGTTTGAGAACTGCCTAACACCCTCAAACTGATGGACAATCATAATGGACTATTCAATCCTTAGAAGACATGTTGAGATCTTTCTCACTTAACTTTAAAGGTATGTGGGATCAATATTTACCTCTGGTAGAATTTTCCTATAACAATAGCTTCCATTCAAGTATTCTGATGGCACCATATGGAGTGTTATATGGAAAGACATGTCGCACACCAACTTTTTGGGATGATTTTGGTGAAAGAATACTCATAGGCCTAGAACGTGTTAAGGAAACGATGGAAAAGGTTAAGGTAATCCTAACCCACATCAAAGCAGCTCAAAGTAGGCAGAAGAGCTATGATGATAACCGAAGAAAGGATTTGGAATTTTAGGTAGGATATCATGTTTTCTTGAAGTTATATCCATGGAATGGAGTTATATGATTCGTTAAGAAGGGTACACTAAGTCCCATGTACATCGGACCTTTCGAAATTCTGGAATGAATTGGGGTTGTAGCTTACCGTTTAGAAATGTCGCCAAGTCTCTCCAAAGTTCATGATGTGTTGCATGTATCATTGTTGAGAAAATACATGTCAGACCCAATGCATGTACTCACCTATGAAAAACTAGAACTGGAACCCGATTTTATTATTGCAAATATCCTGTTGAGATTCTTTATACAAGAGAACAAGTGTTGAGAAACCGGACGACTCGTCTGGTAAAAGTTCTATGGAGAAACCATAAGACAGAAGAGGCAACGTGGGAACCCAAGGAACATATGATGAAGAACCACCTAAATCTTTTTATGCTGTAATATTCAAGAAATTTCGAGGATAAAATTATTTGTAGTAGGGGAGAATGTAACACCCCAATCTTCCATGATACGTTTCCCTTTGAATAATGCAATAGCTTTCATTATATGAAACTTCAAGATTCTAATACATTGTGACCAATCAAACTAGATGTTGTGAAAAGTAATACCCACTTTTTTAAATATTACAAATTTTATCATTCAAAATGGGCTTCATTTTTGGATTCGTAATATCGAAATTAGCTTAGGGTAAATTTTTTGTAATTTTTCTGAAAACATTCAATTTTTGATCAATACTGAAAAACAATGAGTTATTGTTTAAAACCGATATTTTATTTAAATAATTATTTATTTTATTTATATTTAATTTTAGGTCAAAATAGATACATAATACTTATATAAGTTCAATTTAATTCATAGGAGTCAGTTTATAATAATTTTAGATATATAAAAATTTTATTGAACTTTTTACCGTCTTTTACCCACCTTCTAAGAGCATTTGCAAATTTGTATATAACATAATTTTACCACTTTTTTGAGTTTAATTTGAAAAATTAGAGAGACGCGGTTAATATAAATATCTAAAATTTGGTTCAATAAGATGAAAATAATTTTTGGTGAATAGTAACTTTTAACTTTTATTTACCACGGGTAAAACCAAATAGGGTAATTAAAGGTAAAAATTATATTATTATTACCCTATCACATGTTCTAATTCTATTATATAAGTGTTATTCGACCAAAAACAACCTTAGGAATAACATATTATCTTTTAGGTCCATTTGGATTAGATTAGGTTATATACTATTATTTAATTCAAAGAAGAGTTAAAAGTGTTAAATTCAAGTTTTCATAACTAAACCATATTTAATATAGGGTTAAAAACAATATAAATTCGACTATAAATATTCATTAGAAATATAATAATATTTCCTACATAATGGTATTTTATTTATAATTTTTAGACATTAAATAATTAAATTTATTTATGACACAATGATGATGCAGTAATTACCTTATAAATAAAAGATTAAAATAATTGATATTATAAATATCTAAATAAATATAATTTGAGAGTTTTATTGAATTAGAATAACTTTATAGGTCAATATGATATGTTAGGTTTGATTAAATTATTTTTTTTTTTGAATTAATAAACCTATTATGAATTTCACAAAACCAAAATAGAAAATAGTGTCAAAATTGACATAAAAGAGTTATTGAAACAAATATAATATTATTTACGGATATTATATTCCTAAAAACTTAAGTTTTGTCTAAAGGTCTTAAATAATATTATATATGTCATTAATGAACCACATGAGGTTCACTGGGAAGTTTATAGTATGTTTATTAACAAAATAATATAAAAATACAAAGAGACATGGTAAATGTCAAACTATTTAACTAAGTGTTATATCTAAAATATAAATTTAATATATTGTCTGAAACCTATCTAAAACATATTGGTTGAGTGGTATTTGACCCATCCCCACCTTATACTCTAATTAAATTATTTTTGAGCCATTAAAAACCGTAAATTAATTTATTATAAAATAATATTTCAGTCTTTTCCTAAGGTGCCCCTCACCCCTCTTATAAAAGGGCACTTCTCCTTCTCTCAAATTAACACCATAAAAGCCATTTGTCTCGGCCTAAACCTACCCAAATATCCTCTAAACTGTACTGCCTTCAATCTAGAGGACTCCCTTTAGTCATAAATCCAACCTAAGGATCCTTTTTATCAAATCAAAAGGAAGAACCCGAAGAAGAGGTAATATTTCAACACCTCTTTCAAGTTCTTTTCTTATTCCACTTCCTCTTTATTTGTTGTTTCCATTATTAAATAAAAAATCCATTATATTCTATATAATTTTATGTTATTATAAAAATGGTACAACCATATTCATTATTCTATCCATCATATGAATGAAAAAGTCACCATACATATGTACGTACAGCTTACCATCTCCACATCGTGGTGTAGTTTATTATTCGAACACTTCATCATTTGGATGGGTATAATAATGAGTATAAATTATGAAAATAATAAATATAACATGATAATGATTATGTATATATGATATACCATTTAATTATATATGGTTTAAATATCAAAATAATGATATTATTGCTCGTGCGTACGTACGGATTACCATCTCCACAAACGCAATGAGATTCATTCCCTATTGTATCCATTCAAGATTAATTTGAATTTCAAGATTAAAAATAATGTTTAAATACTTAATATAATTCTGAATATGAATAATATACATCCTATCCATGAAAATAATTACTTACGTAATAATGAATATAAAGGAAAATGAATCAGTTAACACCTGAAACGATGATACTACTAAAATATCATTAACAAAGCAATATTAGAAGATCATATATGATATCATATTAATTTATATAGTTCTTGTGTAATTTAATAACAAATATTTCACCATTATACAGGAGGTTAACCTACCCTCAACCAAGTAAAATTATATGGTAAGGGGTAATTTCACAATCTCTTCACTATCCGAGGTTGTTTTTACGTAAGTACCTACTGGGACCTCTTTATCATCAACATATATTTTTCTTAAAAATGTATTCCAAAACATTTTTAATATTTACTAGACTATGGGTTAAAGTCATTTATAACCTTGTTTGACTTTTTATAAAATGGTTATAAGGGAATCTTTCTTTCGTTTTCCAAACAAGGTACCTTATGGCCTTTTCGACAAAATTAAAGTACGAATTTTTTTAACTTATACGGCGGGTGCAGCTATTTTCTGCTGTTATAACATTGTCGAAGCTTCCCTTACAAAATTATATTAATATTTTAAATATAAATGTTTTATTTTATAATTATATGACTGTTTAATGATTTCAAAATAGAATGTTATATTTCTCTAAATTATTTTTGATTTCATCTATGTCAACTTCCTTTGATGGATTGTAAAATTTTTTGAAGTTGATTTATTATGATACAAAACTTCCATATTTTATTGATGGTTTTGTGATATGTTTGACTGTGGATGTGATATTTTTATACAATTCAGGTTTCATGGATAAATTATTGACATTTAGTATGCTAGTTTTAATATGAATATTTATGTTATGTTTAAACCTCTGCATATGAGGAATACATTGGACTTAGTAAGTGACGGGTGCAACCTGCTATAGCTCCACGATGCATCAGTTGGTCTCATGAAACAAACTAGTTTCTTGGCACAAGTCCTTGACAAAATATTATTTTTAGTCTTGGCACAATTCCTTGACTATGTGGTTATGAATTCTGGCATTTTGAATTCCATCATTATGAAAGTGGCTATTGATATTGCATGTGATTATTCAACTAGTAGAATATCACTAGAATTATTTGATTTTACCTTCTCCATATTATTATAAAGTTAATGTTTAAAAGGATTTTGTTTTATTCTTACATTGCCTTAAATGTTTGTGCTTATTTATTAAAGTTTCTTCTATATTGTTATCCTTATTGAGAATCTGAGATCACCCCTTTCTATGTTTTATTTTTCCCAAGATGTGAAGAAGTATATTAATATTGACCTACAGGGATTGTATATTGGATATGGGAGTGGCCTATAGAGGCTGTGTTGTTGTAGTTTTTCATTTTATAATGTAATGTAAAACTTATTATTGTTTCTAGTATTTCTAAGGCTACTAAACTAACGGGTCTTTCGACACTTGATCTTTTGTGATCATGCCAATGTTATGTAATAATGTTCCGACTCTGGGTAACTTGGGTCGGGGCATTACAGTAATATTCAACCCTCTATTTTCCATATTTATTATAAGGATTTTAATTATGAATATTGTGTTTTATTTTTTGTTCCTTTTTAATGAAGATAATGTTCTCAACTATATAGAAGCTTTTGGTGGGTGAGGAATCAGCCACCACGGTGTTGATGGCACTAGCAGGGCTTCGAGTGAATATCACCAACATTTTTAAAATATTTATGAATACTTTAATCCCTTCCATTTTCTATTTCCCACTTTTTGTTTCTTAAAGTTGTTAAATTATACTAAATTTGTGTCTTAATTGGAGTACAAACTATGTTGGGGGCCTAGACGCCAGTGGAGATGCCTGAATCAGTGGGTCCAACCGCTAAGGTGGTGATATCCAATGTTGTTTTCTCAATGGGGTATTTGATGTTTTTCCATTGAAAAATTTAGACAAGGAGGCGATGGTGGTTGAACCATTCTTCAAGGTGACTGAGGAGGTGTCATACAAGGCTATGGTCTCAATAGTGGTGATCAAGGAGGTTATGGCGGTCAAGCCTTCTCCATAGGTTCTTTAGGAGGTGGTGTCTAAATATGTGGGTGAAGAGTCAAATGAGGTAAATATTCTTATAAACTTAGATCCTATCCCATCTAAGTATATTCATATGGATAAACCTATGGAAGATATGCTAATGAACTTCCTTAAGTATGACCCTACACCACTCGAGAACCTTAGGTATTCCATATTTGATGTGGTAAAGGAGAATAAGATTGTTTGACATAAGCCATGAAGGAGCGTACAATGCTTTATCACCTACACCACATGGTTTAACTTCATAATTATGATGGGGTACCTCCATCACATTCTTTTGAGCCTAGGTATGGGTGTTATGGAATCCCATGACCCCCATGCTTTGTCTCGATACTTCCTCATCAAATGAGTGCAAGTGGAGTGGAAATATTTTCATTCCACCCAATACAAGGAGAAGTCTAATGGAACCAGGGATCTCTAGGTGTATGAACAGGAGATTTCTCATCTAGAGGGGTATTAATAGAATCATGAGGTCATCGTCGCTATCATAGGTATAAGATAAAGAATATAAGGGTTAGTTTTGTGGATACTGTGGCAAAATAAGTTTAGGAAAAATCCTTGTTGACTGAGTGTAGGGCCAAATAGGTCAAGGTAAAACTCCACATTGATGAGGTTCTCTATGTTACTAAATAGGAAGTGAAAGTTCTGGTTGAGTGGGAGTGTCCCCTTAAGGCCACCTAATAGAGGTTGGACTGACTAGAGTAGTATTTATCCTAGATTCAGTCATAGGGGGCTTCCTTTTATTGAAATAATTAAGACGCTCGAGCAAATGGATAACCCTCCTCAACATAGAATCTTGGAGTTTTTTTCAATTATCTACATGCAAATATCTTCCTTTGAAACATTTAAATTATATTAATAATAAAAATTAAAATAATTTCCTAATTCTACCTAGTTTATTATCGATATGAGAAACAAGTTATAAATAAAAATCTGCTCACATATATGAGAGTGTTAGGCATGGTGGGGTTAGAATGATCCATCAACCACTGGGGATGTCCTGACTAGGAAAGACATAATTGGAGAGGGTATATCCTCAAAACTAAATTAATTTTTCGACATGAATTAATAAAAAGGTAGGGTAATTATAGGGGTGTTGGAGCCTACCCAGATTAAGGGGTTAATAGAGGGCATGAATTGAGACATCCATTATTTAGAACACAATGTGGGTGATAGGTCAAAAGATGATAAATATTGACCATGTTTGAAATGAATATTCCACTATCATAATTCTAATAGTGGGGAAATAAAAATGAGGTCCAGTCATTGACCTTATTCGAAACACAATACCTATAAAATTTTCATCAAAATTCCTTCAAGGTGTGTTCCCAGGATAGGCGGTGAGCCATTTTCGACCAGGAACTATCATCATTAAGGGGCAATATTGGACATGGAAGATAGTTGGGATCCAAATCCAGGATGTCGCAAAGCATGTGGTTGAACTAAGGTAATGTTTGGAATGATTTAAGTGTTATAGATATTATTCCATTATGGTTTTGAACATAATAAGTGGGTTTATTTATTTGAGAAAGGGCTAGACTCGCTCTCTAAGGAGAGTGTAACCATGGTTTTCATGCGATGATGAAATAACATGAGTGGTGCAGTAGGCGACCAACATCAAATGGGGGTAAGTTCCTCTAAAGATAAATCCTAAAATATTTTTCCATTTTACATCATTAAATGTGGGAAAAGTGTATATTTTTGAGTCATGTGATAAAGAAATTGAACATATGGTTTAACATAATATGGTGATTACATGTTATTGATGCATTTTAATGTTGTGTATAACTGACCATGATGTCATAGAGTTTAGAATTATGTGGTTAGTATATTTTTAACACAATTTCGAACCTTGTGACCCAGGTGTATATACCAACATGAGTGAAAATCCACTCCTTCGAGGTATTAGGATGTGTGAAAATAGAACACAATGGGCTATATCTCAAGGAGGAACTTATGATGTAGGATTATTTAAGCTTTATCTCTAATGTTTTATTGAACCAATGGTTATAGTGAGTGTATCTAGGATTTTTTCAAGGCTCGGTGATGAGTCAATGTTTCTTTGTTCCACTTCCATCCAAACCCTAAATTTTTTCCAATTCAGGAGGGAGACTTGGGAGGAAAAATATTGAATTTTACTTAGTTTTATCTTATATATTTTAAACCTAAAAACATTTGTGCCTATTTTATAATAAAATTTAAATTCATGAAAGCTAAGCCATATTGGTACATATTTAGGTTCAAATGTATGGGTGGATACATACAGTTTAAATTCATAGTGTTTGGACTAGGACAACTAGTTTTATGGTCATATAGTTCATACCATTTGGAGAAGCTTGTGTAGAAGGGGGAGAATTATAAACATAATGTTATAAGGGAAAAATTGAACCTAATACCACACATGTTTTCACATAGTTTAATATCCTAATGTTTGTACCACCTTCGGCTAGGTTTCACAATGCCTCAGTATGTGTGAGGTTGATAAGGTCTACTATGGGAAAGGTGATGCCATAAAAGTCATGGGAGGATAGAAAGCTTTTAGTTGGGGATAGGATAGGGGATCTAGGAATCACCACATATCACACTGAATGGGGAAACAAGAAAAATTTAGTTATAGAACATGGTGTAGTGGGAGACCAGTGCTGAAAGGGGGGAAGCCCCCTCAAGTGAGTATGTGGTAAAAGGATGGGGAATTTTTTCTAAAACATTATAGGTGATGAAATCCGGAAATACATTAATGGAAACAAGGATCCAAATAATATAGTTAATGTTTTTAATTCTTTTAGCAAAGCTTCTACCAGTTTAAGGTCATAGAGAATGGACCAAATGGTGGTACTCTGAGAGAATATGTGTGATTTAAGAGGCTTTAACACCATGCCTGAATTTGTACCAAAGATGCCATGTTCCAAAAAAGTGTTCTTGGGGTAGGTTTAACATAGTTTAATTTCATGGTTCCTGTACCAAAGTGGTGGTTTGTGTCTCAAAGTGGTTTTGAGGAAAAAAGGAGAAGTATCGAAAAGTGAAGAGAGGTCTAAGGATGATTGGTTCCATTTAAATTTCCAAGATAAGACACTCAAAATTTAAGGTCATAATGAATGGAACAAAGTGGTTTTTTTGTTGTTTTCCAACAAAAATGAAAAGAAACCCAACATGAAGTTAGGTCTATGGGGGCCCATTGATAGGAGAATCCTCTTAAAGACAATTTTCACATAGTTTATAGTCCTCATTCTTAGACCAAGTCTCTTAGATTAAGGTCATGGATTTTTGGACCGTAGAAGTGGGAAACACTCTATTTAGGGAATTCCTACACATGTCAACCATTCTTGGGGAACATTATTCCATGAATCCTAATCCCACGTGATCCATTCTTGGAATAAGAAACATCGAGTTCTTATAACAACCCTTCACATTTTTACACATTAATACTTTATTTATTACATAATACTATACTCAATATAACATAGATGATTGATAAGTCTAGTGTATTTGAGAATTAGGTACATTACATAACAACATAAAATTGGTAATACAACATATTTATTTTAAAACATCTTTAACATTCTCAAAATACTCCTTTGAACTCAAAAACATCATGTGATAACCTAGGAACATACATAAGAAAGTGGTGAGCTATAAATCCTGGTAAGGGAATAAACAAGGCATAACATGAACAATATAATACATGTTATACAATAGGAATGTCAATGGATAATAAATGTAATAAGAATAAAATGGCATGATATAGCATGATAATCATAACATGGGAAATGTGGCAACAACTTAAAACAGTGCATCATAAACTTAGGTCAAGGATAAACCTACCAAGAAATCATGGGAAAAAATAACCATAAAGTAATCAGGTAAACCGTAATTTCCAATGTCATGTATCATGATACTAATCGTTAAATAATGCATTGGAGTGCTATATAATTCCAGGTGCACCTGTCACATTCATTTCATTCTCATGCTTATGTTTTCCACATAGATCAATCAACATGGATTCATTCATCTTCATAATTTATTCCATTATAAGGGAGTTTAGAATAAATAAATGTATTTACCAAATAAAATAATTGTATTTGTATAATGTTTAATACACATGATATAAAATGGGTATTTTATTCACTACACAATTATTTTTGAATGAAAAATTGTGGTGTAATTTTGGCAGCATAACGGTGTCACATAAAAATTCATAAAATGGATTGATGAGAGAGAAAGGGGTATATCATAATTTATAAATGAAATTTTTAGTAAGGGAACATGTAATTAAATTTACCAACAATAGCAATTATATATATGAGGAATACCGTAATAAAGAAACTTAAAGAAAATGGACAAAGGAAATATCACTTATAAAATTTTGGCTTGGTAACATGTGTACATAATGGTTAATAAGAGGAAGAAATGATTGTAAAAGGGGATTAAATCATTTATAAATAAAATGGAAAGTAATGGGGGTATTTAATAACCTATACCAACATAATAAAATTGAAATTAAAATACATATCGTAAATGGAGTTCTTGATAAAGAGGAGAGTGGAAGATCCCTTACGGAATTTTATCAAAGTAACAGCTTAGTTATATGTCCAAATAAGTGAGGATAAATGATACCTAATTAAAATAACATCAATTGGAAAGTAATTTAATCATTATAAATGAATTAAAATATAATAATTGGAAATTACATGAACTAATTTTGAATAATTGTTTTGAATTTGAAATAATTAGAGGAAAGTCTCTTACTTGAGTGTGTGTCACCGAAGGCTTGGGAGGGGATTCTTGAGAGCTTGAGGAACCATGGTAGAACTATAGGGAGTATAGGTAAGAGTATGGATTTTATCTAATAATTATTATAGAAGATAAATGGGATATTCGGTAGGTTTATATAGAAAAAGAGGGGGATTTCTTTAATGTTTTAGTTTTGGACTCTACATAATAAAATATTAAAACCACAAATAATCCCATTGTTTTTGCCCACGGTTTATAAAAAATGGGTGTGTTTTAAATTATTTTATAAATTTAATGGCCTAACTTAGTAAAATAATTCCCTTGATTTTGTGGAGGATATTCATACTCCCAAAGAAATGGTTTTAAAACCTTAAAATAAATTACATGTTTTGAAGTATTCATAATGGATTTATAAAAAAAAATTAACTTAAAATAAAATTATTTTAAAGGTAAAACATATATTTGTTATTTTATATCATTTATGGTAATTATTACTTCACTTTTGGTTCATTATGATGTCATAATACACAAAGTATAATTATAAGGTTTTTAATTTTTACCCAAAAATTCCACTTTCTCAAAAAAATTAAAAAATTCATCATTGGATAATTTAGACATTATGATTACAAAAAATATTAATTTTATCTAAATAATTTTATAAATATTTTAATTTTCACTTTTAAAATAATAATATATATTTATTGAAAATGAAGGGTATTTTGACAATAACTACTTTTAAACCCTTATAAACATTATAGTTCACTTCATAAAAATAATATGATCATTTAAAATTAATAAAAAATATTTAATAATAATATTTCAATGAAATATTATTTATTTTAAAATTCCATTTATTCATCAAAATAAATTCCTCCATTGAATTTGAATATTACACAAAAACATGTGTGTTTTATTATATCAAAATATAATTTATATGAAACTAATTGCTTAATCATTTATAAATTAAAAAATAGTATCGAGTGAATAAAATGATAATTTTAATGAAAAGTGAAAAGATAAATATTAGGGTTATGTTGTATATATTCTTTTTCAACTTATTTTAACCCTTAATTAACTGATTTTACTTTTACCATGGTAATTAATATTTACTACCTTTATTATTCATATTGTACCATAATTATTACCAAATATTAATTGTGATGACTCCATATATGGAATCCATTATATCATAAAAAAAATAGAGGTTGAATAATTTAATTAAATATAAATCCTTCAATCAAGAAGGGAGGTGGTTTTTCAAAAAATGCATTTTTATGGAAAAGATTATTTACCTTCAAATCTATAACTACTAATCATAATTATATGAATTTAAATTTATAATTATAGATATATAATCAAAAGAATTATTGAAATTATTTCTCTTTAGGGGTAATTTTAAATATTTATAACATAGAAACACAATTCATTTTAAAACAGTTCTTAGGAAATGCATTATTAATCCTATAAATGAACTTGTATTAAAATCTACTATGAAGATGATTTAAATTTAATTAATTTAATTAAATATAGATAATTTATAATTATGTTACATAATAATTTTCCTTTTAAAGTAATCCATTTATCAAAATTAGTGAATTTCTTACATAAATTTTTTTGTTTATTATTCACTAAAAATCAGTATTTTCCAAAAAAAATAAAAACATTCCACACAATGTTAATTTTCATATGATGATATAAAAATGGAATTTGTTCTATTAAATAAATGTTTTAAAATTTCTAGAATATAATAAATGAATTTTTTTTGAAGAAAACATATTTTGAAGATATAAAATAATTGATTGATAATTTATTATAAATGTATCAACATATATATGATATATATATATATATATATATAATTTTCCAGAATTATTTTATCTTAATCATATCCAAAATTTCAATGGAAAGGATAAAATTGTAATATTTAAATAATTGTCATTTTTTGGGTTTGGTTTTGCGTATTGGATATGCTATAGAACAAATTTTTCTCTTTTGTAAAATTGTGGCATTACATTCTTCCCCACTTCAAAAAATTGTTTCCTCGCAATTTAAAAATAAACTCAATAAGAACTCTTTTGACACTTAAAAATATATTTATCGAAAACACACATCATAAAAAGGTTTAATAAAATATTCTCTTGATAATAGATAAATGGAACTATTATGGTTATCACATAACGAGGCTTCTAAGTAGGTGAAAATTAGTGGGAAGCAAAAATATGGACATGGAAGAGAAATAAAAAAACAAAGAAAAAATTGAGTGTGATAGTAAACAATGTCAGATTAAATTCAATGACCACAAAACCATAAATCTATGATGGATAAAATGACCATCAATTAATCAGAAATGATCATAATATGAAAATATAATTTATTCAAGATTATTTCTCAAGAGGTAATGAATTACTTTATCATATATACTAGGAACACAAGGAAATATATTTTCATGAAAATTACAATTAAATTTTACAAAAATATCATATTTTTCTACAAATTATGATAACTCAAGATAAATATTTTTAATTCCTAAATCACCAGAATAAATATCTAACTAATCAAATAATAAACCTAAGAGTATCAAGATATCCCTCCTAACTTTAAGAACTCTAAAATGGTAGTCATTTATTAAGATAATACCTTAACACATTATCTCCAAAATTCTAAAAAAAATGTTTAACATTGATCTTCCCTAAAATAAAGACCCATTTATAACACTAATATCCTCAAAATTAAAGTGTTTTTTACTACAAAGGTTGTATCATACCCTTCATATTGCACCTCAAAAAAATTAATACCATTTAACTCAAATATTACTAATTGGTTTATATACCTCAACCCAAATAAAAAATATCCGAAAATATGGTAAATCACCTCACCATAAGAAGATATTTCCATATAATATGTTTCAAAAAATATCATAATGAACCTCCAACACATAAATCTTCAAAAAAATTATAAATTCTTTTAAAATTATAATTATCCTCAGACATATCATCCCAAGAATCTTTAGTTCTATCCCAAAATCAATCATCTATTAAGGTTCATAAATACATTAATCATGTTTTAAAATGGGGGACTAAAAATGGTACAGAATCAAAATAAATTTAAATTTAAATCATTGTAATGGTTATAAATTAATAAAAATATAATCATTTGAAATTAAAAGAACTAATTTCAAATAAGTTTCTTGAATTTGAAAGGAGAGGAAAGTCCCTTACTTGAGTGTGTGACACCAAAGGATTGGTATGGGCTTCTTGAGAGCATGGGGAACCATGGGAGGACTCTAGTTAGTAGAGTAAAAAGTATGGAT
The DNA here is from genome assembly GCA_963277665.1 of Viscum album. NCBI lineage: Eukaryota > Viridiplantae > Streptophyta > Magnoliopsida > Santalales > Viscaceae > Viscum > Viscum album. Next base: position 475,786,557 of record OY728130.1, on the reverse strand, counting down.
ATGATCCAATTATTTTTAGGGGAGAGAAATGGGATCTTGGTTGGTATTATATAGGAAAAGAGGGTGATTTCATTATTGTTTTGGTTTTGGACTCTACATAATAAAATATTCTAAACCAAAAACTGTCCCATGGTTTTCTCATATGGTTCTACCAAATGGGGGGGTTTAAATTATTTTATAAGGTAAAGGGATTCACATAATAATAAAATTCCCTTTTTTTAGTGGAGTTGAGTTATACTCCTAATGGAATGATTTTAAAACCTTGAAATATATTACATATTTTGGAGGGTTCATAATGCCTTTATAAAAAAAATATACTTAAAATCATATTATTTTAGATATAAAACATATATTTGGTCTTGGATATACTTTATGGTATTTATTACATCACTTTTGGGTCATTAAGATTCCATAATACACAAATTATATATATATGATATTTAATTTTTACCCAAACATTTGACTGTCTCAGAAAATTATGAAAATTTCAACATTGGATAATTTATCATTATGATTCCAAAATTAATAATAATTTTATCTAATTAATTTTATAAATATTGTAGTTTTTAATTTAAAAAAAATAACCGACATTTATTGAATATGATGGGTTTTTTTACAATAACAATTTTTGAAGCCTTGTAAATATTATATTTTATTTCATAAAAATAATATTATCATTTATATTTAATAAAAGTTATTTAATAATTGTATTTCAATGAAATATTATTTATTTTAATGATATAATAATTTATAAAAATAAAATCATTCATTGTATTTGAATATTATCGAGGACAATATGTGTTTTATTGTATCAAAATATAATTTATATATATAATATTATTTAATAATTTATAAAGTAAAAACAATAATGAGTGAATATAGTCATAATATTAATGAAAAGTAAAAGATAAATATTAGGGTTACTTTGTTTCTATTCTTTGATAACTTATTTTAACCCTTTATTAACCTATTTTACTTTTACCATGGTAACTAATATTTACTTCATTGATTATTCATGTTATTCCAAACGTCTTACGTAATATTAATTATGATGAATCTAAATATGTAATCCATTATATAAAAATAAAATCATAGAGGTTGAGTAATTTAATTAAATATGAAACCTTCAAGCATGAAGGAAGGTGGTTTTAAAAAAAATGAATTTTTAGGGAAAAGGTGATTTCAGTTCAACTCTATAACTAGTAATCATAATTAAGTGAATTTAAATTTATAATGAGAGATATATAATCTAAATATTTTATTTAAATAAATTCTACTTATGGTTTATTTTAAATAATTGTAATGTTTAAAAATTATACATTTTAAAATAGTTTTCAGAAAATTAATTATTACTCCTATAAATAAATTGTATTAAAATCCACTATAAAGATGATTTTTAAATGTAATTAATGGAATTAAATATAGACAATGCATACTTATGTTACATAATAATTGTCCTTTTAATTTAATTAATTTATCAAAATAAGTGAAAGTTTAAATATAAAATGACATTGTTTACTAATCACTAAAAAATCATTATTTTCTAAAAAATACAAAATTTCCATACAAAGTTATTTTTGATATGATTATATCAAAATGTAATTTTTTCTATCGAATATATCTTTTAAATGTTCTATAAAATAATAAATAAATATTATTTTTGAAGAAAACATATTTTCAAGAATGAAAAAAAAAATTGATTATTTATTAAGAAATTATCAATATATATAGGATATATAAATATAATTATCATGAATTAGTTCATCCAAATCATATCTGAAAATTTAATGGAAATGATAAAATATTCATATTTAAATAATCATCATATGTTTGGGTTTGGTGTTGCATATTTGATATGTTATTAAAAAAAATTCTCTTTTGTAAACTCTGGGAATTACAGTGGTAGGGAGTTCTCCTTACTAAAAGGGAGATCACAATAAGGGGAAAATAGGACAACTAGAGAAAGTTTATATGATTCTAGCTTTCTTAGTCATTATGGATGAACACCTGAGGGGATAATTCCAAGGGTGTTGAAACTCCACAAGGAAAAAGGGATGAGTAAAGGAAGTTAAATCATTACTTCTGAGATCTAGACCATGGAAAGGGGTTACCAATGGTAGAAAATGACTAATGACCATGTTTGAAACTCAAGTTCCACAACCATAATGGTCAAGGTTAGGGAGAAAAAACATGGGATCAACCATTAATCTTCCTCAAATAATGGGAATCATCATCCATCGCTAAGAATTCTTTGAGGATTGTATCTAGGACAGTTGGTGAGCCAGTTTGGCGCAAAATTATTACTATTGGTGGGTCGATTAAAATTGGGATGGTGATGAAGATTTATAATGAGGAAGGCTTGAAGTGTCTAATTAGAAATTTTTTAAGAACTAGTCTGAGTCAAACACTCTATGATCTATTTCACCACATGATTTAATGCTCAAGATGAGTGTATTGGTAAGAAATAATTGAGATTATTCCCAAGGGGGAAACTCTGGAGTTGGTTGAAAACTATGATGGGATCAATATATAAGATCTGAGTGTTTCTTCATATCGCATGGAAAATGGAATCAAACATCACATAGATCAAGAATACTGTATGGTAGGTGATCGGCATAAGAAAGGATGGTGCCCTATCAACTGGAAGATTAATTCATCCCAGAGTTTTATATCACATGATAGGGAGATATATCATACAGTTTAACATTTTTCAAAAAATAAATTTAACATATATTTAAATGTCATACAATGATGTTTCATGGTATCTTTATTTTAGGTTTTTATATCTTTAACCATGGTGATCTTGTTCTAGGGGCCACCCATTACTGTTTAGGAACAAATACGGTGTATTTAGGGGCCTATTCATGGAATCCACCAATGGATGAGTGTATCATTACATTGACATTTTTTCTTCCTCTTGTCGTGACATGAGGGCATCTCGACATACTGGTATGATAGAGTAATGTGATCATTTGTTACACACCATGGGGTGTTTCGGATTTATCGAGACATATATGAGTCTTGAACACCAGATCTAACAATTTTCTCCTCCTCATGTCAGGTAATGAGGGAATCTTAGACTGCTAATGGGCCATAGGTTTATGGTCAAAGATTTCAGCTTGGGAAGAGTCCCATGGGGAATGTTTGGGATTCATTTCATGATCATTACATTGTTCATCATATAATTCAAACATAAGGAATATTTTTCTTTTCATAAGAGGAATATTATGCTTGTTATGAAGAGTATACTATAGTTTAATTACATGCAGTTGGGATGAAGTCTTCCAAATTTTGTGTCATGGTACTAGGACTAGTAGTGATGGTGGATTGGACTCACAATCTAGAAATTATGGTCCTGAAATTGAAAGATCCCATGGGTTAGAATAGTGTTATAAAAAATAATATAACCCTGGGAGGTGAATCTAGAGCGAGATCTAAGGATATGGGGTCTAGGAATCATTATGTATACCATGAAATGGGGAATCAAGCCACATTTAATTTTGGAACGTTTCATGAGGTGAGACCAATACTGAAAGGGTGGCATCCTCTCTAGTGAGGAAATTGAATCATCTAATATTTTTCATACAATGAATCCCATATTAATTAGATATGTTATAGATACAATTAACATCATCTACTAAGGACATTAGGGTTTGTAGTTTAAAGTTATACAACTTGGACTTAGGAATTCATGAAAATTAGAACATTAGGAATGTATAATATTTGTGAGGTGTGATACACTCCATGTATAAGTTGTTAAATAAGAATGCAGAATTGTAGTAGACCATATGAATAACATTGGTCCCAACCCATTTGGGTTTCAGTTTTGGTGGCTTCTATCTTGGTATTATGGGTGTCCTGAGAGCCACTACCATATCACGTTGATGTAAGGAGAAGAGGTGGGCCATTTTACTGAATTCTCTCACAACCTGGTTCGGATAAATTTCTAGCATATAAAATTCCCAAATCCTGCACCATTGGATTATAACTTATTAATTATGTAAGGTCCTTACCATTTGGGTTACAATTTTGGTGGCTTCTTTCTAGTTATCATAGGTGTCATGAGGGATAATAAAATATCACTTTGAACGAATAGTTTAAGTGGGTGTTTTTTTGAATTCGTGTGCCACCCTGTAATGATTTCTTTCCCTGATTTGAAATGCCCAAATCATGTTTCTTTGACATTTATAACTTTACTAAATTAATATATGCTCTCATGTCTAGTACAATATAATTGTAAATGACTATCTTGAGAGACAAAAGTTGAACCTCTAAAGGTAGAACTACTTCTATCCCATACACCAGGGAATATGGGGTCACCTTGGTGTAATTTTGAGTTGTAACTCATTAATCCAAGAGTGTATTAGGGAAATTATTAGGACAAATCTTCTTATTCCAGCCTACCATATTCTATAGGATTCTATAGGGGAGTTTTTTTAACACCTCGCTCTATCTATTTTCCTATGTTTGGTAGTAGCAAGTGTGGTTGAATAGGATTTTATACATGGCATAAAAATTCCATAGTTTTGTGGGTTGAAATTTATTGTCATTTTTTGGGAGAATTGTGTGAGGATTCCTGAATTAATGGATGATGTGGGACTTCAAAAACTCAATCATGGTCTATGTTTTGACCTCTTGGAGGTAGATGGATGCTACCCACTTTGAAAATAAGTCTATGGTAGTCAACACAAACTTGCACTATGGAGCTATCACAGGCATTTAGGGGGCCACAAAATCAATCCCCCCTACATCAAATGCTTAGGAGTACTTGGTGGTATGTAGAAGTATCGGTGGTTGATACATGAATTTGGTATGTAAAAAACATGAAGGAAACCTCTTTGTGAATTTGATTTAGTTATAGTCCATGGTGGGACAAAAGTAACACAAACTCTAAATCTAGGTAGAAAGTTTCAATCCCACCTTATGGCCCCCAAGAGCCCTAGTTTGGACCTATTGCATCAATTTAGGGATCTCCTTCCGTTGGATGAAATGGAGGAGGATTTCATCGAATTTGTGCCTCTAGAGGTTCTTCTCATGATCGAGGACATCCCAAGGGTTAAATGGTGATGCACATCTATGGATTTTATTATGATCATCTCGGTTTGAATGGATAGTTCCATTTTGGAGATACTAGATGAATGGAGTCATCTAATCAGGTGTTTTTTTGACTTTCGGGTCATTCGAAGGTCCTAGCATAGAAGTGATGACCACTAACTGATTAACTTATCATTCTTTATAATAAAAGGTGATAGGGGTGATGAACCATTGATGTTCCACATGAATGACTAATTAGACTAAGTTGGGCTCTTTAAGAGATGTGGCCAGCCCATCTACAACATCAACATGGTCATTCTATGACCAATGAATATGAGTTACTTCCGACTGGGAATGGAAGTGGGCCATCAACCCTTAATTTTTTTCCAGCATGGGAATGAGTTCCAGTAGACAAATTATATAGTTTAAATTAATATAATTTATGAATATATTGGATTCTAACTTCACATAATGTTGGGGGATATCAATCTCGAGAGTGAACTCATTGATATTGATAGGAGCTCGATACTCAGCTTCTTTATAGGTGAAACATTCTAATAACAAGAATGAGTATGAAAAGATGGCATGTGTGAGAGTGATTAAGACAATCCAAATACAGAAACTATTTTGTTTGGGGTTATTAAGACTTATAACGTTCATAATATAAAAAGTCACCATCCAAATCAATCTTCCAGCAATGCACTGTCTAATCCATACATAGGATGAATTATATTGGGAAACCAACATCCGAGGGGATCTACTTAGGTGTAAAATGTGAATATATGAAATATTACAATGTCAACACCTTGATATCCTTATAGGGGATAATCCTAATGTCAAAATTCTACATAATTACTACCCAAAATTTTAGTTATCTTTTCAATATGGGGAAATTTAATATTTACTTCAGCTATATGACATGGGATACCAGCTATATACCATGGTGCTCGAAGTAGTGTTACAGCTTCTAAACCATAAAGGCAAAAGAAGTGAAACTCTTCTTGATAAGTTAATATCTTATTTGTGCTTCTAGTATCATGATACTGAGATAATATAGGTTTTTTTCTCTAGTATTAATTTTATTTTGAACTATGAGGGTGCCAGGGGACCATTCAAGGTAGTTCATGTAATGGAAATAAGGATTCCTTGAGATATGTGGAATCAAGACTAAAGTATTTAGTGTATACTACATAATTTCATCGAATGTAGTAATTATTCCTTCCTACAACTAGTAAAAAAAATCTTTCTTTATAATCCTTTATAAAGTATTACACATTCCATCCAACTTCATAATGAATCATTAGATGTATGCCATGTTGCCTTAGAGGCCACACAACTCCTATAGGTTACATGGAGGAGGCATATTGCAGATTGAATTGATCTTATCCAGATCAATCTCAGTGCCTCCGTATATGAAGATGAATCCAAGGAACTTTCCATAGTCAACTTTGAATGAACACTTCAATGGGTTCATTTTCAGGTGATATAAGCAGTGGGAGTTGAACACTTTCTGAAGGTCCTTGAGATGTTCTAGACACTTGAGAGATTTAACTACCAAATCACACACATAAAATTCTAACAAAATCATAAGGAGTGGTTTTAATATTCATTACATGACACGCTGGTAAGTAACATCACAATTCTTCAAAACAATTGGTATAACTTGATAATAAAAATCCCTAAGATACTTTAAAAGTGGTGGACTCTTTATCATCAGGGGCCATATGAATATGGTTATAACTTTAATATCCATCCATGAACGAGAGGTATTTGAAACTGGTTGCCACATAAATCAAATTCTATTTTATAGGATGGGTAAAATCATCCTTTCTGAAATGGTGGTTGAGGTCCCAGAAGTTGATGAAAACTCTAATCTTCCCATTATTTTTCCTAACTAGTACAATGTTGGTCAGTCAATTAGGATATTGAATATAGGAATTTTATTTTTTCATTACATAACTATTACATAAATTTTGATAAAAAAATATAATAGAAATAAAATAAAGGATATAAAGGTTTAGTATCATGGGTAAATTAGGCCCAAAGAACACTTTTAAATAACAAAACTGAAACATTATTTAATTCCTTCTTCTCTATCCTCTTAGTGGACCTCACGTTCTCCTTCATATAAGTAATCACCTAAAGATATACATCAATGAAAGGAATTGGGTAAAATCTTAGTAAGAGGATGAATAAGGGACTTGAATAAATATAACATTGGTGATCATAATCATCATCACCATAAGAATAATATCATCATCAACATCATGTGGAAATAATTTTCTAAAGAATAAATTTTTATATATGCATAAAATGAAACATCATGTATTAGTGGTCAAATACCACACAAAGTTTTGAACAAATCTAACATCATGTTAACGCCTAACATATGTGTATATAAAATAGAATCATCAATTTGAACAATGATAACATCATGTTCATGAAATATTTCACATAATATCATGAGATCCATCGCATTACTGAATTCATTGGAGGGATATATAATTCCAATCCCACTCATAACATCATAAATTCCCATAATCATGCATGCCACATAGAACGTATAAAGATTATATTTATGAAATAAACCCAACGAATATAATAGTTTTCATAAGGATATCATAAATAATACATTCATTAATAAAACATTTTGTTCCCAAATAAATAAGGTAAATCATACTTTTACATAAGACATCATTATTTTTGAGTGGACAAGAAACTTTTCATGAGGAGTAAAACATAATGTTTTCAAAATTAAAGTCACATTGAGAAAAAATATTTTCTTAGAAATTTTTTTTACATGGTTGGAAGATGTATATCTTTAAAGGAAAAGGTAAAATATTTTTTAAGAACATAATTAGAATAATCATACTATAGAGTAGAGAATAACTCGAAGAAATAAATTAAGTTCATGAACCCCCTTACCTTAAATCCTTCTTTATTTTATCTCGTTTATACCTCCTGAATAATAAACATAATATTATTAAAACATGGTAACAGAAGTGAATTATTTTCATTTATTACACTATTTATCCATAATAATTACTGGAATCTAATTTGTAACAATATTTGTTAAATGTGAATTATTTTTATATCATGTTTTCTTTAAATTTTATTATTTTTTTTATTTCACTATTTTTGTTCAAATTCATTTATACATAAGAATAATTAACTATATAATCATAAAGTATATGTAATTAAATATTAATATATTATATATAATTATTAATTTCCATCCATTAATGTGTTTATAATCATTTACATGTAAATTGTTTCATTGGTGGTTAACCAAACTTTGACGAGACATTATTGAAAGAGGGGGAAAGAGCGTATTGAAGTATATATATATATATATAGTAAATATGACAATTATAGTATGTTAAAATAATAAATATAATGTTAAATTAATTTATAAATAATCTTATAAGATTTTATTTGAAAGGGGCGGTGAAAAAAGAACAAGAAGAATAAGAAAGAGAGAATAGTTAATCAAAACTTACTTAATACCTGGTGTAGATTATCTTATACGACACTAAAACCCCCTTGAGTTTTGGAGTCAAATTAATCCAAAATGTATATAAGGATTATAAGGGGATTGAGATTAATGAATAGGTTAGGCTTTGGAAAGTGGGGGATTATTGGATTTCCAATGGGAGGTATTGGGGTTATTTATACTTGGGGAGAGGGGTATTTTTAGAATAGAATATTAAATAAAATAATAGATCAAATGTAAATCTCATAATAGTTAAAAAAAATACATAATTAATCATATATAAATATAATATAATGGTTTTTGAGACATTAAAAATATTAAAATTTCAAAGAATGTATTTTATTAAAAAGGGTTGTGTAAAGAAAAAATGGTTATTTTAAGGGATCACATTTGTCTTTAGGTTTTGGGAAATGATTTTTAGGTGTGGAATTTATGTTTATTTTATTTTAATAACTGATTTATAAAATTAAATATATCACGGACGAACCACATGTTCTATAAATTATTAGTTCATTATTACGCCATGAATGATCTAATTTCAGATATTCCAGTTATGTAAAAAAACTGTATTTTTATTATTCACCTGAAAATTGAAGTATTTCTTAAAATGACCAAAAAATTTCCCTTGGAAACATTAGATGTGTTGATTTCAAAAATGATACTAATTTTATCAAAATATATGACTAACATAGTAAATTTTAACTTTTAATATACTATTTTTTTATTTTTACAAACAACTTTAAAATATTGTTTATTAAAAATGTTGTTATATCTTTTTTGAGTTTATTAGTCACGATATTTATTTTTCTGGAATTATAATACTTATATTTACATAAATTAATCATAATAAATATTATTTATGTCGTCATTTATTATTTTCTGGTAAAATTATTATTCCAATGATCATGTTATTATTCCCAACAGTCAGGTTAATATTCCCAGCTATTTGGTTACTACTAAAATGGTCACATTACTATTCTAATGGTCACATTTCCTGTTATATATACTAATTCATTATTTCATTAAATATTCACTACAATACCTCTCAAGGTTATATATTTTCATTTTAAATGATGTTGATTTTTTATTAATATTTTTCTAAATTTATATAGTATTTTACATGGGGGTGATGATTTTATATGATTGGGGTGATCCATATTTTCTTATTTTAGTTTTTCTATTTTATATTATTTGTCTAATTTTAATGTTTGACAAATTAATTGGTCTTATAATGTAATGATATTTTTTAGAGAGATAATTTTTTTATTTCTTTCTCTATATTTTTTATATTTATAATATTAATAATATAATAAAATAAAAAATTATTCTAGAAAAAAATATTACTAATAAACACTATGTCATTTCATTCTTCCCCCCTTTATAAATTTCAACTCATATTATCGGTTTAGAATAGATGAGTGTACTTTTGTTTCATTGTTTCCTCTAGTTCCTAGGTCATCTCTTCATACTTATGGTTCTACGATAACACTTTGACATAGTGGTTTGTCCTTTTGTATAGAACTTTGTATTTATAGTTCAATATATATACCGAATGCTCCTCATAATAGAGTTCATTCTCTAGTTTTACCAACATTGTATTCGGTAAAAGGGAGGGAATGGGTATGTACTTCCTCAAGAGATATAAATGTAAAATGTCATGAACATGATCAATGTTTTGTGGAAGATCAAGCAGATAATCCACTTTTCCTATGCGATCAAGGATCTCAAAGTGGCCAATATACCTTGAGTTAAGTTTTCCCTTCTTTCAAAACCTCATGACTATCTTCCATTGTGGTATTCAAAGGAATACTTTTTCTCCCACATAGAACTCTAATTACCTTCAAAGTTTGTCATCATAGCTCTTTTTCTTACTCAGAGAAACTTTTATATGTTGTTGAATTTCTTGGACCATATCTATGATCTCTTGTACAAGATTATGTCCTAGTATCTTTCTTTCCCCAACTTCATCCAAAAAATAAGAACTTATACATTTCTTCCCATATAGATCTTAATATGGATCCATTTGAATACTTGAGTAGAAGACCTTATTGTATGAGAACTCAAATAATTGTAGATATTTATCCCATAATCCTTTTAATTACATTAGGTATTCTCATTTCATGTCCTTTAGCATTCAAATAGTCCTTTTATATTGGCCATCAGTTTAGGGGTGATAGGTCATACTAAAATTCAATTTATATTCGAAACATGTTGTAGTCTTCTCCAAAATTTATATGTGAACCTTAGATCATGATAAAAAATGAATGAATGTGGAACCCCATGCAGCCTCACTAATTTATTAACATACATTATAGAAATTTTTCAACCGAGAAATTTTTTCAAATGGAAATAAAGAGGGTAGTATTAGTGTGTTTATCCACCACAACCCATATCACATTTTTTTACTTTGAATTTTTTTGTGAGACCAATGACAATATAAATAGTGACATTATCCCATTTCCACATGGGTATGGGTAATGGGAATCATCTCATTGGATTTATATATCTCTTATTTTACTTGCTGACATACCAATCATAGTGAAGTGTAATCAGGGATATCCTTCTTCATTTTCCCCCAAAAAATGTTATCTCAAATATCAAAGTACATCTTGGTGCTTTTGGGATGTATGTAGAAATATGATCTATGTACATTGTCCAATATCTCATTCCTTATCTCCATTGATGTTAGAACACAAAGTCTAGTTCCAAATCAAATCACACCATCCTCATGGATGTGGAACTCATTATTCTTTCCTTCCTTTACCACTTTCACCTTTTTTTGAATGTCCAAATCTTCTCTTTATGGCTCATTGTCCTTCTCTTAGATAGATGGTTGTGAAATAACTTAGTAAAGTTATGATGTATTCTATATTTTTATGAATTCTGAATCCATCCTTTGTATATCCAAGAAGATAGGGTCTTTCCCAATCCACGTCATGGATAGAGTAGTAGGTTATTTTCTACTTTGTGCATTAGCTACCTTATTGACTTTTTCATTATGTTAGTGAATAGAGAAATCATAGTCTTTGATAATATATGACCATATTTTTTGACGCATTTTATGACCCATCTATGTGAGTATATACTTTTGACTCTTCTGATCATTATATATATCAAAATTTTCACCATAGTGGTAGTGCCACAAAATATTCAAAGTGAAGATCACAACTACTATCTCCAAATCATTTTTTTTGGTAGTTATTATCATGGTTATTCAACAGTCATGAGTCATAAACTATCACTTCATCATTCTACATTATTATTAAACCTAATCATTTCTTTGAAGAATCATTGTATATCACAAAACCTTCTCCACTTATTATTATTTTGAGTGTAGGTGTTGTGATTGGCCTCTTATTGATCTCCTTTAAACTTTTCTCAAATTCTCTCATCTAGACATACTATACCCCTTTCAATGTTAACATAGTTATCAGTCAATAAAATCATGTTAAATTAATCATAAAATTCCATTAGTACCAATATAATCCAAGATATATATGGATTTCTATGAAACTAGTGGATCTGGGCCATTACTGAATTTCCTTTTTTTAAGGGTACATAGAAATTACATCACTTGTGATCACATTCCACAAGAAAGTTACCTACTATATACAAAAGTCAGACTTACTGAACTTATCATATATTTTATCCTTCCTTAATGTCTCCATAAAAATTTTTAGATGCTCTTTATGTTCCTCCTTAATATTTGATTAGATGAGAATATCATTGATAAATACTATAAAAACAATTAGATATGGTCCCTAAATACTATATTAATCCAATACAAGAATATTTTAGAGGAATTAGAAAGTCTTAAGGGAATATCTATGAACTCATAGTGTCCAAAACTTATATGGAACATTGTCTTATAGATATATTTCTTATTCACCTTTAGTTCATGATATCTAAAAATAAGATTCAACATTGAGAAAAAATGACCTCAAAATTTTTTATTTAACAAGCCATTAATCCTTGTTATATGATAATTTTTCTTTGTAGTGATCTTTTTTATCTCCCGATAATCGATACACATCCACATTGATCCATCCTTCTTCTTAAAAAAAGAGTAATGGTACACCCCAAGGTGATATACTAGGGTATATGAACCATTTTTTAAAATGCTCTTGTAGCTACATCTATAACTGCTCCATTCTAATTAGGGATATCCTATAGGGGAATTTATAGATAGGAGTGGAACCAGGTATAAGTTATATTGAGAAATCTGCCTCATGATTTTGGGGATGTCTAGGTAACTCTTTGGGAAATATATCACTATATTCCCTCATAAGGAGAATTTCCTCAAGGTTGGTATTTTTCTTCAACTCAACTATTTGGGAAAGGTATTCTTCTTCATAGTGTATCATTACCCACACCATTGAGGGATTTTACAAAGTAGACTTGTGATCATACATGAATTTTTAGAGGATCATGGGATGGTTCAGAATATATAATGATATATTTTTCCAACAATTAAGGTACACTCTATATAAAAAGAGACAATACATACACAATATAGTATCAAAATTCAACCCAGGGATAGATTAAAAGATTCACTAGAAAAATCTTTCCATATGTGATAATAGGAGAAGAGTTAACACTTGGGTTTCATTGATCACACCAATATGTGTTTTTAAAAAATATCTACTTCAAGGAATCCAGTTTGTGATCCAATAGTTCTGGTAAACTTGCAGGATATAAAGGAATTTATAGAACCAAAATTAAATAAAGAAATTTGCATTCCTAAGTGAATAGGATTTGTACCTTGTACGAACTCAATTTCATGCTCCACCTTAGTAGTGGTGATGGAATACGCTTTCATAAGTTCTTTAGGATTTGGTAGTTTTTGACATTGGTAACCCTCTAGGACTTATTTTTTAGTGAATTGTCTTTTATAGTGTCCTTTATCCCTTTAGTTGAAGCATTGAACCATGGGTGGCGATTTCCATTCCTTCATAATATTGGTTGTATTCTTCATGTCTCTTCGAAATTCATGATCTTTGAGGCATTATCTACCACTCATGTAGCATTTCCTTATTCCTTTGAGGTAGATTTCATGATGATTCTTCTGAAAGTTTTTACATGTGGGTGGTTGAGACTTTTTTCCACCTTTTTCATTAGATCCCTCAGCTTGAAACTCCATATTTTATTTCTATTATCCATAGCCATGGGACCATTATCCAAACTCTATATATACTTTGAGATAACATTGGCCAACTGATTCATAATTCCCAAAGACTTGGATAGATAGATCCTTTTGGAGGTGTGGTTTTATTTCACTAAAGAATATATTGATTTTTCTATCATTGTTGATAGAAAAACGTAAGGCGTATCTTATAAACCTTTTAAAATTTTCCTCATATGAAGCTACAGATTATCCATCCTTTTATTAAGTACTAGGAACTCTCTCTATATCTCTTTTCAAATATTTTTTGGGAAATAATTGTTATGAAATAACTTATTAAATTCATCCAACTCTATTTCATCCATTTTATCATTCAGTTTAGTATTCCTTATCAGTGCACAACATTGATCATTCTCTCCATCTAAATGATAAACAACTAGAGTAACCATATCCTTCATAGAACAATGTATTATAGAAAACAAATTTTATATTAAGTTAACCCACTATTCTTCCATAATTGAATTAAAAGATCCACTAAATTTCGGTGGATGTTTCCACATAAAGGATTTGATATCATGTTTCTCATTATTAGGTGAAGGAGGATGTTCCACATTGTTCCTGTTATTTTTCATACCCTGAGATAGCTGGGTTAGAATCACCATGAAGTTTCTAAATACACCTCCAATTGAATTCGGATTGTTGTTTATGAAATCATTAAATTGTCCCTCACATAGGTTTTGGCATGGTTTCTCCAGGTTCTCACCATTTTCTAAAATATAAGAAGTTTAAACAAATTTAATTCAATAATCCATGAATAAATAATTCATTATTTTGTAGAGATAACTATAAAGGTATATATTATGGGATACATAGGTTTATCCTTTTCCACAAATGATACATCTTAGATCAAGTAAATTTATATTATTTTAACATTAAAAGGAAATAATTACTTTAAATATATCTCCTTCATAATATTTTGTAATAGAGTTTATGATTAATCGAATAATATCCCCCAAGAGTGTCAAATCAGGTGTTTGTCAAGGTCCATTTTTGTGCCATAGCCACATCAACTTGTAGTATCTAGACAATGATTTCATTTCTCAAAAACCATGCACACTTATAATTTACCAAAACATAGGAATTTTATCTATACTTAGACTTATCCTTATGCTTTTCCAATATATTTTTCTAATATTAATTCCCAAACTAACTAAAACGCACTCTAAGACTAACTATAGTGATCTTACTTTTTCATTACATAACTATTACATCATTTTTAAGACAAACAAAATAATAGCGATAAAATACAGGATCCAAAGTTTTAGTGTCATGGTTTAATTAGGCCTAAACATAAATTTTACATAATAAAACTAAATAATTATTTAATTCCTTCTTCTCTATCCTCTAGGTGGCCTTCACATTCTCCTTAGTACAAGCATTCACTTGAAGATATACATTAATGAAATGGGTGATATAAAATCCCAGTAAGAGGATGAATAAGGGACATGAATCAATATAACATTGGTGAGAATAATAATCATCATCATAATCATATAATCATAATAAACATCATGAGGAAATTTTTTTATAAAGGAATGGAATCTGAAATATGCATAGAATGAAACATCATGTCTTAGTGGTCAAATATAGTACATAGTTGTGAACACATCATACATCAATTCCATGAATAACTTATGTTTATAAATAATAGCATCATCATTTTGAACAAATATAGAATCATTTTCACCCATATTTAACATGATCTCATGAGATACATCACATTACCCAATGCATTGGAGGGATAAATAATTTTGGGCCCAGTCGTTACATCATAAATGATCATAATAATGCATGCCACATTGAGAGTATAACAATCATAGTTATGATATTAAAATAAGGGACATAATGGGTTTCATAAGAATTTCATAAATATTACTTTCACTAAGAAACCATTTGGTTCTAAAATAAATAAGGGAAATCATACTTGGACATAAAACATCATTATCTTTGAGTGGACAAGAAACATTTCAAAATGAGTAGAATATGGTGTTTTGGAAATTGATGTAACTTTGAAAAAATTATTTTATTATAAATTATTTATATATGGTAGGAACATGTATATCCCTGAAATAAAAGAGAAATTAAATTTTAAGGAAATAATATGGAATATCATACTATTTAAGAGAGTATAACCCAAATAATGAAATTGGGTTCAGTAATCCCCTTACTTAAATCCCGCTTTATTTTGTCACTTTTCTACCTCCTAAATAATAAGCTTAGGATTAATAAAACATAGTTCCAAAAGTTAAGTATGTTCATTTGTTCCAATATTTTTCCATTATAATTATTTTATTATATTTTATAACACTCTTTCATAAATGTGACTTTTTATATAATGTTAAATATTTCCCTTTTTTGTTTTGATTTCACTATTTTCATTCAAATTCATCTAAAAATAAGTATAATTAACTCCATAATCTTATAATAAATTCAATTACAAATTTATATATTATATATAATTCATACTATCCATCCATGAATGTGGTAATAAGAATTGACATGGAAGTTTCTCCGTATGTGGTTAACTGATGTTTAACAAGACATTGTCGAGAAATAAGAAAAGAGAATTTTGAAATTTTTATATATAGTAAATATGATACTTAAAGTTGGTTAAAATCGTTAATATATTGTTAACATAATAAATAATTAATCTTATACGGTTTTTTTGAAAGGGGTGGTAAAAAAATAAATAAAAGAAAAAAATAAAAGAGTTAATCGAAACGTACTTAGGGCTTGGTGTAGCTTCTCTTGTACGATACTAAAACTCCCTTGATATTTTGAGTTGGATTACTCTAGAACGTCTGTAAAGATTCTAAGGGGATATATAGGATGGTTTTTGGTAGATTTTATACATTGTAAAGTGGGGAATGAGTGGAACGTCTGTAAAGATTCTAAGGGGATATATAGGATGGTTTTTGGTAGAGTTTATACATTGTAAAGTGGGGAATGAGTGATTTTCCAAGGGGAGGGAGTGGTGTCATTTATACATAGGGAGAGAGGTATTTTTAGAATAAAATATTCAATAAAAAATATATCAAAGGTAAAACATGTAATAATGAATTTTTTACAATATAAGTCATTTATAAATATAATGTAATTTTTTAAGACTTTAAAACTCCTTATAATTTGAATTAATTATTTTATTAAAGAGGAAAGTGGAAATAAAGAAAAATTGTTATTTTAAGGGATCACTTTTGACTTTAGGTTTTGGAAAATTCTTTTTAGATTTTGAATTTCAGTTTTTATATATTAATGACTCATTTATGAAATTAAATATTTCATGGAATAACCTAAAGTTACATAAATGATTAGAACATTATTTCATCATGAATTATGTAATTTAAGATACATTGGTTATTTGAAAACTATATTTTTACTATTCACCTGAAAATTGAAGTATTTCATAAAATTATAAAAAAATTACCCCTGGAAAATTTTGATGTGGTAATTTAAAAAATGATCTTAATTTAATCAAAACAAATTTATAACATAGGTAATTTTAATTTTTAATATAAAAATTTTGATTTTTCAGAAATGATTTAAAATACAATTTCTTAAAAAATGTAATCATATTTTTTTGACTTTTTTAATCATGATATTTATTTTTTTAGAATTATAATATTTATATTTATATAAATTAAACATTATAAATATTATTTATATCAAAATTTAAAATTTTTAGGAAAAATTACTCTCCTAACAGTCATGTTACTATTCCCAACAGTCAGGTTACTATTCCCAAAGGTGAGGTTACTATTTTAAAAGTCACGTTACTACTCCAAAAGTCACATTGACTCCTTTATATACCAATTAATTATTTAAACCAATATTCACTATAATTACTCCCAGTGTTATATATTTCCATTTTCTAATATTTTTATTGGTTTACAAATATTTTTCTTCATTTATATAGTGTTATCCATGGGGGTGATGGTCCTTGTGATTGGGCCGATCCATATTTTCCCATTTTTTATTTTTTATTTTATATATTTTTTTTAAATTTTAATGTTTGGAATTTTAATTGGTTTCATAGATGACTAATTTAATAATATTTATTAATGAGATAATTTTTTTATTAGTTTCTCTATATTTTTTAAGTGTATAATATTATATAATATAATAAAACACATATTTTTTAGGTTAAAAATATTAATAATAAACATTGTGTTATTACATTTAACCTCCCTAATGAAGTTATACATGATTATATTTTCAACTTTGGCCTCAACAACGGCATTGTGGAAAACGTGTATTTTCCTGGGAGGCTATTCGAACCCATAGTGACTCACTAGGAGGACAAAGTGATGGATAAGAACCTGGGGATCGATCCCTATAATTTACCTATAGCTATAAGAAAACACATCATGGTTCTATTTCAAAGAATCCATATAGTATTTCTACTCCTCCATATATATGAATACACTGATAAGTGTTGGCCTTGGGTCTTCCTCCGTGATAACATTTACATGGGTTGACTCATCAAATGTGTTGGAGGCACCCACTTCAAATACTGGAGGGGCATCATCTTGATCCTCCTCACCATCTGAAAGATGAGTATTGAAGGGAAGATCTGAATCATCTTATTCAATGGACCCAACTGCATCCGTAAAATGGTTAGATACCTCACCAAGGTATTATTACTATGTGGTGACCATATTGATAAAATATCATGATTCAATCTCATAAATCATCTTACCATGAGACCAACTTCTGATATTAAACCAATGGTGTTGAGTGTAATTTACATGATTAAAACCTACCTTGTAGAACATGTGGTGGCACTTTGGATTATTGGTCATGGGGTAGATCCATAAATATTCAATTTTTGTAGAGATCTATGGCATTATTTGAACCTATCCCATGTATGAGTCAAGGGTAATCTGTGTTCACTCCTTCTTGGATATGATGAAGAAAATTCCTTGGTCCATTTTCATTAGCAATAATAGGTGGATTGAGATAATGAATCTATATTTAAAATATATCCATGGATTTGATGAGGTGGTTGTCAGATCATTTGGGGTGTTGATACGCTCAACCTCATCGGTCTAGATCTATTTTCCAACCTTTTTATAGTACCCAATGTCTATATTGGGATTCTCACAAGAGATAAAGGGATAACAATCTCCTTATAATATCCCAAATAAGTCATTGATGTTGTATTTGAGGTATTGATGGTAACCATTATGTGAAGATAGATCTAGGGCCTTCCTAGTAGGGTGTTGTAGGTGGTGTCCTGTGAGACTACCACAAACATGGTGCTTACTATAAGACCACTAAGGTGGGCCTTTAGATTAATCTTTTTATGTGATTTCTTATCACTCTTGGTGTACCCTTGAATTTTCATGTGGGAGGAATTCTAGGCAGGTTCTGTAATCCCCATCTTGTGAAGTGTCCGGGTCGAGATGAGATTGATCGTGAAGCTATTATCCACTAAGTAGTAATGTATTTCAATTCCATTGAACTATACCATGATTTACAATTGATGAATGTTCCCCTATATAGTGTAAACATCATCCTCTTCAGATCGAAAAATGATAGATTGGCATTCCTCCTATTCGGTTAACTCTGAATAATAGACCTTAGCGATAGCTACCTCAGTCTTGAACTAGAGAGAGATCTTTAGGTCCTCAATAACAGCCTCATGCATCTCTTTTGGTAGGAAGAGTGCATCGAGAATCAAGAGTCTCTCTGGTAAACTGGTGAGGTTCTTCACCACATCATATCATCTGGAAAGTAGAATACATATACTTTATGAGGGACACTCTATAACAGGGAGCACAATAGGTTCCATCAATCAAGGAACTGGGGATTGGTTGGTACTATTCATGGTACATTGTTGACAGGATACATTACGCTAAGCACTGTATAGTTGAGGTCAATTCCTAGCTATCGATGGCTGAGCATAATACTATTGTGGTTGGACCATAAGATCTACCTATATAATTAGGTACATAGGTGTACCTAGTAGATCTCTTTGAGAGGGTTTACCTACCAATCCAAATATTATGCTTATTGTCTAGTCATATGGATGTGGACTTACACATCTGAAGCACTAACATGGATTCCCTTCCAATTAGAAAGGTTCATTCCTCTTCTATGATGGTGTCAGCTATAGGTACTTGAGGGTGAACCATGAATTCCCTTAGTACTAAGTGTCATGAAATGATCTAGCATCCTAATATTATTCATGGAAGTATATTCTTTTCCATCATCAGTGGAATATTCCCGGACTAGTTGAATCCTTAGAGTCTTTCCCAACATAGGAGGTATGAATTCACTGAGGGTATAGATTGGTTTTAGCACTAGATTGGGACTCTTATTTCCCTAGATCCATTGGTTCATATTCTTCTAAGGGTTGGAAGGTTGTGATTCCATTGAGGTGGTCAGAGTGGACATAGTGACAGCAAGGGGTGCCATTTTCCTGAAGTGGGAAAAAATGATACCATGGGAAGGTTCGACCATATTATGTTCCATCCAATCATTTTACTTTTGTATACCCTAATGTGGAGCATTTTTCCATTCATTGGAGTCTTCATCATCACTTTTTTGGTTAGTAGAGGCATGTCTTTCCTATTCCAAAACAATTCCTAATGTGATGAGTCCATGATCTACCATTACCTTTAGCCAATATATAAATATTAAACACTCCTTGATGGTTTTCCCTAGGACCCTGTAGTGTGGGGAAAATATCATGATTGATGAGGTTAGCTTCATCGGGCCTTTTGGATTTTAGTAGATTCATGGTGTTATTTTGCAATATACTGATGAAGTGCCTTGGGACCTATGTGTTTATGAAAGAGTAGGTATTTTTCTTCATTTATACAAATAAAATCATGGGTTACATGACATGAAGAGGGTCTTGGGAATAATTTTCATGATTATCTTGTGATTTATGAGAATTTAGTTGATGAGGTTTGTCCATCAGGGTTACCTAAAGGTGGAACAGCTATGGGGCCTCATCCTGAACAACAATAGTTGTTTCTAACTTCATAGGTTTTATCATGGGATCTATAATAAGTAATGGGTGTGTCCTATTTTGGTCTACTATAAGTATATTTATATACACTGTGATCTTTATACAAACTCTCAAAACCCACGTAGATATTTCAGGGATATGAGGGTAGGGACCAACTCATCTTTTAAATTATCCACACACATTTTAACATTTTCTCCTAGTAAAATTTCATATCAAGGTATTATGTTAGTCCCTTCATCAGGAAATTAATTAAACAACTCACTTATTAGACCTCTACATTATTTCGGGGAGGTTAGTGATACTGGTCTTACACATGGTGGATTTGAACTATGAGAGAAACTCCCTATAGATAATATCCCAAATGATAACAGATATCAAGTCTAGCTAGATATACACTAAAAAGGTCAGTAATTCTAGATTTTTTATGAAACACCCATGATTGGAAGCCCCTACTACATAAGAGTTCCTAACATTAAGTCGCACCATGAGGAAATGTGGTCTAAGTTTTGTAGTAGATCACCCATGTTGTTGAATGGGGTAAATATTGGGTTACTAAAATCTAGTGGTGGGTGCATCTAGTCTACCCATGAAATGTATGACTTCCCTATGGTGGTATAATGTCTTTTAGTGTTTTTGTATCCTCAATGTGGGCGATGGGAGTGGTTATCACATTATCATGTTAATGGTTGTTGGTTACCAATGCTTTGACCAATTCATTATCCAATGAGGCATAGTGATTATGGTCTTAAGGAGGGAAGTCACGATTTTCATTTAGGGTAGATAGGTTATATTTGATCCTTTTTCTAGATCATCCAACCTCTACTATAATTGGATTTGAATGGCCTTCTATCTCGACCCAGGGTGATAAGATAAGGGGAACCAGCTTCTCATCCAGAGTAGAGATGGGGTCCTCTCTCACATTATCCCATCCTAGGTGATGCTTTATGATGAGCTTGGTAGAGATACTCTTATAGCATTCAACCTCCTGGAGAATAGATTCTAACATATAATCTAACTCGTCTTATGGTGTAATTTCATATGGGACAATAAGTTAAGGGATCCCTTTTCCTTTATTGAGTTTTTAATGGGAAAGTGACAGTACTTAATTGGGGGGACTCCCAAGGCCCATTGCCTATCTACAATGACAGGTGAGAGCATGTCTTAGAAGGTATGTCTATTAAAATGTCTCACCTTGGAGAGTATTCTCTACATTGTGCCTCATGTTTTTGGTCTAGATTTTATAATCATTCTTGGGATTGATCATGACAAATTTCAAGGTAGTAGTGGTTAGAAGAAAATTTCTACCATCAGTGGGATAACCAGCCTAATGATCTTGTTATTGCATCAAAAAGGGACTTAGTTAGAGGGAAACATACATCCCGAAAACCCTAAATTTTAAATGGGAATATTCCTTGGTAATAATTCACAATATCATAGTGAGTCTCCTAACACAGTTTCATTGAAATGTCTAGCAGTATCCATAAGAGTCAGGGCATTGATCTATTGGGAGCACAATGATGTTGACCCCACAACACTGCTAATGAATAGACTCGAGATGTTCATGGATACCTAGGTATACCAATTAGAGATTTTGGAGATAGATTAATGTTTCCCATATATTTTGACAGATACATGAGGCCTCTCCCTCAGTAAGGGATTCTTGAATTGTAGTGTGCAGGATCACGGTCAGCCAAAACACAACCAGTAGTTAGTCAGTGGTCAATATTTCCCAAAAATACTCCTCTATTTCATTGTAAAAGGGGTATTCTAACTCATAATTCCCCCAAAATACAATAAGTTTTGTCTAGGTAACCAAGAGTTATAGTAATGAGAATCAATTATGCTGATGATTTTTTGGGAAAGAAAGTGCTATGTGGGCCAACCATCCCTTAAACGTTGGGGTATCTTTTTAAGGTGGGTCCATATTCATGACCATATACATATAAGATGGGGTATCTATATCCTCTTAATGATTAATATAATTATAATATACTTATCTATTTATGGATTGTACACCATTATTTGATGGTTTCAATCAGAAGTCTGACGTCTCTGCCACTAACATGGTGGCGGTCGAGAAGTGGGAAGAAAATGGATGTATGGGTGGTTTCTCCATGAGACCATGGAAAGATTATAGAACATTTTCCTTGTTCATGTATATAGAAAATGATCTAGGGATTATATGTATCTCAGTATGAGGGATAGTTTTCCTCAGTTGATGTGATTCTACCCCTAGTTCTAATGGTGGGGGAGGAGTTGCTTCAATTTAACCATTCATCATATCCAACTATAAGAGGTCGATGATGATGTGGTGATTCCTTATTTATGACCTCAAGTGAAATATTAATTATCTAAGAATGATCCCCTGGGGGTCACAAGGAATCCTTATGCATGTGTTGTAGAAATTATTTCTTGTAAATATACAAAGAAGTCCATTTTTCCTCTTTCCCTATGACTCACACATTCCCTACACACCCCACATCTATTGGGAAAGTGCATGGTGGGAGAAATCACGTGTGACTCCTTGGTGGTGGTAGTCATTGATATGACTCACACATTCCCTACCTCATTGACTTAAGGAAGCAATTCGTCCAACCACTCTGGGGGGTGGCTCCCAAAAATATTTTTCATGGTGATTTTGTGAGTTATTCCCCCTGAGCATCCCTTAGAGGTGTCTTCATTTGTGGGGTTTTTATGCTTTCACATCCTATCAGGCTCCTCCATGGTTAGGATGGCCCATCCATATTTTTAACAATGATTCAGGGTGTTGATGAACTTCCAATGGATGATCTTGGAGGGGGATATGGGCAAGGGTTCCCAATATATTTTGAAGTGTTGGATATTTATGATGGGGGATGGTATTAAGAGATTTCTGAACTATTGGTTCTCTTACACTCATGAATGTTGTTCATGTGGCATTGAAATTTTTCAGTATCTTGAGTCTTCCATGGTATATGAAGTTAGAAGTTAGTACGAGTATGATTAAGGTGATACCCAACATTATCCATTCTCTCAAAGGTGGGGAAAGGATCCACATTAATGATGTATCAAACCGTATATGTCCAAAGTCATTAATTTTTTTCCCAGTTTTAAGAGAAAAGTTTTATATCTTCCCCCACCATGTTGGTTTTGTGAGCCCTAACTCTGAATTTTTGGAACTATTTATGTCCAAATCTGGTGGTGTTCAACATTACTAATATACTCACAGTTGAAGGAGATGTGTTTCACATCGAGTTCGCCTTTTTTATGATTCCTTCCATTGGAGTTCACATAAGGTGTAGTAATGTTATTTACCTTCTTTTCCTCTCCTATATTGGTTTTCATTTATGGATTTGGTCACTCCCCCTATAGGGTGGTTGTTTGGTTCCCCGTGTTCCCACTATCCAAATTAAAGTGGACTCTACTTCCATTATCATTTATTTATTCTCCTTATTAAAAATAGTATGATGGTATTTTGGTTTCAACTTCCATGTATCCCTTCTTGGATCTTATTTCATAGTCCAGACCCCCCTTCTCAATTTGATTCTTGTTCATGAAGACCATTCTTAGTACCAATAAAAGGTGGTCACCAGTTAATTATGATACTTATATCATGATAGTGAAGATACTTGCAGTCAGAGATGATGGTGATATTGGACACATATAGACATCTAGGGACATTTGGAGTGTGTGTAATTTTCAATTATTCCCCCTTTTATGTCAAGTTCATCTGAAATATGAATAATCTTAGGATTATAACCCAAGGTACCCCATGTCCATCATGGGATAATTTATTCCTGTGTTATGAGGCTTCTGAGTATTTTTACCTTGTGCATCCTATGATCATTTCTTGATGTAGAGATTCTCAATCATCTAGTGGTGTCATGTGTTTATGTTCTTATGGAAAAAAAATTGTTATAAGTTTAACATCTTGTGGGGAAAAGTTGGTCTTAGGTTTAATTTATTACGGGAATAGTTTGGTCATATGGTTATTTTTTATGGGGATAGTTTGGTCATAGGTTTAATGAATTTTGGGATAGGTTAGTCGAAGGTTTAAAATTTTATGGGGAAAATTTGGTCATAGGTTTAACATCTTGTGAGGACAGGCTGGTCATAGGTTTATCTTTTTGTGGGGATAGGTTGGTCATAGGTTTAATGTCTTTTGGGGGTAGTTCAGTCACATGTTTAACATCCTATAGTGATATGTTGGTTATAGGTATAACATCTTATGGGGATAGGTTGGTTACATGTATAACATTTTGTGGGGATATTTTGGTCAAAGGATTAGTGTTTCCCAAAGGGATATTATCAAACTTTTGAATTTTCTTCCTTCCAAGGGGAATACATGGAGTTTTAATGGTGGTGTTAGGGGATTGGTATTGAACCATAGAGAAGTGTCCCAGCTGTGTCAGGATTGAACCTTAGGTAGGCATCCTACATAACCTATTAAGAGAAAGAAATCAGAACCCATTCAATTAGATTTCATAGTTTAAAGTCATATGATAGGACCATTCCATATAGTTTAATGTTGTATGGTGAGGTTGATTAGGTTATAAAAGGAGTGATAAATAGGGGTTGTGTGGGTATTATTTATATGGGATTCCCAATGTAGGATGATCATCCCATAATGGTGTGTAGATTATATATATGAGATAACTGCAGCCATCCAATGTGAGTCATACATGGGTAATTTTGTGATCATCACATAGGTTACGAGGCCAAGTGTCATTCCATGTCGGTCATACAAAGGGATTCCTATGTTCATCACAAAGGGTAGGGTTATATTTTAACATCATTCACTAAGGAGTTTTTTTTAATTTTAATATAATACAACAAGGAAATTGGGTTATATATTTTAACATATTTCATCTCAGATTTTGTGGGGAGTACACCCAGGTAGACTATTTTGAATCAAGATAAATGGTTATGATATTAGCATTCCACACTATGAAATGTGGTCCATTTCCTTTTATTATTCCACCTTTGGGGATTATATGTACATCGTGCACATGATTTTGGATATCACAAGGCATAAATAATTTCATAGTTTGGAGGAACACAGGGGGTCTTAATATTAGGTTACATATTCTTAGGATAAATAGGTGATACAATTTCCCTAATCGTTCATGAGTAAAAGAGTCCAGATAGAAGGTCTCATTATACTAGTGATAAAAAAGATTTGGGAAAAAATTAATTTGGTTTTAATGGGTATAAGACTATTGAGCACAAAAATTTTCTAAAGGTATGTCTATTAAAATGAGGCATCATGTATGGAACTTTCATAAGATTTTCATGAAGGTGGGATGTTTTTCAATGTTCAAGGGTTTCTCTGAGGTAAGAGATTCATGAAATAGGGAGTCCCTGCCTTGGGGTAAAGTCTTATCTCCTCTAGGGAAGATTTCACAGAGGAAAATTAACTCAAAAAACCCTAATTAGTGCAAGGGATTATCCTCTATTGTGTTTTTTATGAACCTTCCAAAAATTAATCTCTACCAGAGACTTTGAGTTTCAAAATTCATTGGAGCTTTTTCAGAAAAGATGGATACCTATGGGGGTTCATCACTTTTTTAACTCATGAAGGATAAAGTTTCATGAATTTAGAGCTTCTAGTAGAAGGTCAGAGGTCATGTCACCTTAAATGTATGGTAAAGGGAGGTATTTATATTATATTAAATGGTATATAAGTTCCATGTTTATAATGGTACCATTGGGTATGTGTGTTCTTTAAAAGTATAAACTTTGACCGGTGACCTTCGCGAGCAGACTTACATTCCACAAACATTACATTCATTCACATGAGTTCATCTTTCATAGTTACCAGAGGACCATTTCAAATAAATTTCTATTCAAAAATATTTTTACATTCATGAATCTATCCCCTCTAGTGGATTTATATCCCCTTTCAGACAAAATTCACCTCAGCACATCTGTGCATTATTCGACGTCTCCCATAATGATTATTTTTCAGTGTCAACAACATCCCATTCTAATATACTTTGATCCCAATTACTCCAATATAACTTTAGATTATAAAATTATTTATATACAAAAAAAATATTTCATTACCTTTTTTTATGGTTCCCCATGAATATATGAATTTAAATAAATAGTAATCATTAGTTCTTTTAATGAACAAGTTGAAAAAACAAAGTGAAAAGTCCAATGGAAACTATGACGGAAAATGCACCTTCACAATGTACTTAAAATAAAAGAGGATAAAATATCATATATTAGGGTATTTTCTTCACATATTTTGTGATAATACTATGATATATAAAAATATTTTATTTTATTTATAAGCAAGAAGAGGATTCAACTTAGTTTATTTTTTTAATTGTATGTGTTGTTTCTATTTTAATTCATTCTTATTTGATAGTGAATGTGTGCCATGAATCTATATCTAAATAAAATAACCAAGTAATTATATAAAAATGAAAAAAAAAATTAAGGTGAATCCTCCATGTAGTTTATAAAATGTGATTCATAAGTCAGTGATGTGAAGTATACAACTTTGAATTTTTATGTTTACTGATTATAATTTATATTTTATTAAGTGTTACCAAAAACATTTTTCTCACATATCCATTATATACAGGGATACATTTTTTACTTTTATATAATAAATGATTTCTGTGGGGTATAACACTAAACTAATAGTTCTATAATGATGACATCATTATCAGTATCTAATGAATATAAAATGTAAGACTTAAATACTGAGTTGTGGAAAGATAATTCCTTTTCTCATAAAACTGAAAGTATTTGTTGATGATATAGCCAATATGGTCATTAGACTCTTTAGAGATAAAAACATAGGTATTACTAGAACATTTACTTACTATGCTTTGGATACAAAAATATTTATAAATAATGGAATCCATAAATATTTCAAAATTAATTCATCAAGAGAGCATGAACTATTCCAAGGATAATATAGAAATTATTTTATATACTTCATGAGATTATTTTAAGAGTTTTAAGGAATATAAAAGTGAATTAACCAATATTCATGGTTAGAATATATGAGTTGTTTCATGCTCGTGAGAAAAATAATATCTAGACCAACCATTCATTGGTAATTAAAATGTATAGTGTATTTTTTCCTAAACTCACATTTCCTTATACACATTAGATCAATTTTGTTAGTAAAAGTTGGATACATGATGAGTCTTATCTGAATATATTGATCATTAAAATGTATATCAGATTAATTCCAAAACTCACATTTCCTTAT
Organism: Viscum album; assembly: GCA_963277665.1. NCBI lineage: Eukaryota > Viridiplantae > Streptophyta > Magnoliopsida > Santalales > Viscaceae > Viscum > Viscum album. The sequence continues at coordinate 475,758,659 of OY728130.1, read as the reverse complement.
ACACATTAGAGTTATGATGTTAGTAGAAGGATTATCAAATATGAGTTTAATAAGTCATCAAAAAAAATTATATTATATTTATAAGAAATTATTTTCAAATAGAATTCTTAACCCCATACAAGATGCCAACTATAATGAAAAATGCATATCATATGATTAATAATATGAAGGAGATCCGTTATTTCACAAATCAATGTGGTTAGATGTAGCGATTTTCTTAGGGTTAAATCAGTAGAAAAAATTGTAACAATAAAAACTCAAAGTTCACCTATATAGTTTATCCTAAAATATTCTTTATGGTATTATAAAAATCTATAAGATAAAAAATTTAATGTCAATTAATATATTTATATATAAAAAAGGGGGGAAATATCTATTTATGATAGTGGTACAAACAATGAATTGGGTTCAGTCAAGGATTAGGATGAACAAATATTTGGAAAAGGAACAAGTTCCACAAAGATCTTGTGATAAATGAATTTTCAATAGACACATAATGCATAATAATGATAAAAAGAAAGTGAGAAAGCTTTATTATTCCCAAGTCAAAGTGATTTATTACTCAATAAGAATAATTGATCCTACAAAGAATTAGTAAATGGAAATATTCAATGACTTAAAAGTTTTTATGAATTTAGAAAATTGTATCCATATCTACAAATAATGAGTATGTTTTGTCTTTTGATGCAGCTAAAGAAGTATAAAATATACAACGATTTTTTTCATCTCTTGGAATTGTATCAAAGGTAATAACCAAGATGTAAAGATTATGAGAGAATGGAAAAGATTATAAACATGGTTGTCATTTCTTGAGAAGTTTTATGAAAGTAGTTGAAGTTGTATATTGAAGAAAATACATGTTATAAAAACATGGAAAGCCCAATGAATAAATATGTAACTCAATAGAATCATGATCTAATCATGTGAGAACTAACTGGTTTATCATTATAAAGTTGGATCTAGTGAAAGTTGGAGTGATTTAAAAGGTTTATCAATACCAAATGACGCATATATAGAGTTATACATGATTTACACTTACAATAATAGTTTCAACTCTTCTACATCCACTATTTACATGGTAATTTCAGTTGATTATTTTTTATATAAATATATTAAAACTATTGCCAACTATTATGAGTACCTATAGATACTATGAAAATAATATTAACCATATTCCATATGGTATAGATAAGTTGTATTGATTTCGAATATATGATATCCAGCTATCAGTTGATAGGGGATCATAAGTATTGTGATTTCTTCTCATAAAGTTCTAACTTAGTGATCTCATGTGGAGGGGATTATGAGGACTAGCCCACCAATAGGAACAACACATATTTCATGTGTCATTGGTTTTTCCTATTTAGAAATACATTTATTGGTATATTTACTTGATATTAATATCAATTTAGACTATTAGATAACATAAATTAACTCAAGATGAAAACCATGACATTTATGCTATGGAGATGTAGTTTTTATTGAGTATATCATTGATGGTATGGCATTGGTTGGTTGTTAAAGAATGTTTTTTTCACTTCCAAAAGGATGATATGTCTTGGGACCAATTTAATAGAATGTTAGTACCTTTATTAAATCCATTCCAATGGTTATTAAATGTAGGTCTGTCTATTAAGGTCATGTATGAATAAAGTAATAAAGGATGGTGATAGAAAGTGTGTGTCCTTCTTTATGAGATATCATGAGACAAATTGATTATATTACACGATGTGTGTTCATATGAGGTTTTAATTACAATGACTAAATCTTATCTAATTATGGACCTTGATTGGTTTCTAGAATTTACTCTTGTATTTTGATTATCACTCACTATTGTTGAGATAAGGTCCTAGAAGGTCAGACATAATTTATATTCTGAAGCTTGACCAATTCTAGTGAATTAAATTTAAAGTCATGGTGGGACCTGTGACGGTAGACAGGTGATGTCCTAGTTTATATATTAAAAAATTATAAAAATAAATTCATTATATTTATGTTTAGAATAATAAATATTTAATTTATTTACTTATTATATTCATAAGTTAATCAGTGATATAATGATAAAATATTTTTCAAATAAGTATTAAATATTAAATATTCAAGGTTTGTTTAATATTTATGTAATAGATGAATTGAGTTAATGACTCGTACTTTATCACATAAAATAGTTTATGTCTTACAGGTATGTGATAAAATATTTACAACATTTTATTCATGTTTTAAGTGTCATTTGTGTCTTTTGGGGTATGTTAAAATAGTTAACATTCTATAAGGACCTAAATAATATTTATTGAGGTTATAAACAAAGTATTTAAGAATTTTAAATCCCAAACTATGAGTTATAATAGTTTTCTATAATTCTCCCTTCTCCCCCCATTTCAATTCCAAGAGAAAGAAAGTTAAGGAAAGATTAAGAATTATTCAATCCTAGTCCAAGTATTGTTAGTTTGATTTTCTGCTATTCTAATGAAATTAGAGAGCCTTATACTCCCAATGTTAAAACATGTATTTTATAGGTTGATGATAAATCATGATCTTGGAATTCATATGAATGATCCAGAGTTTCCTAGGTTTTGTTCCATAACATGTTGATCACGATGATGAGTTAAATGTGTTTTAAATAAAATTCAGATGAGGTATGATTTCAGTTTAATTTTTCATTTATTATTATTCATGATTAATTAATTTTTAAATGATATATGGATGAATTTGGGCTAGGATATATCATATTTGATGTTTTGACATAAATATAGACCTGAAAATTATAAATTAGAATTTTTTATACTACTTCAATGCATCATATTCCTTAAATCTTATGCAATATTAGATTTAGTGTATATCCCTTTCGATGTCCCACTTTCACTAAAGCATAGAAGTCTTTGTGTAATTACACCTTGTATTGTATTATATATAATAACTTATGGAATCATATATAAAAATTCTTTTAGAAATATTACAAAATAATTTTGGAAAGATATCATTAACTTCACCTCGTATCACAATTTATGTAATACCTTTTGAATACCTATCCAAAAAAATCGATTAACTATATAACAATTTTAGAGTAGCTCTCTAAGTCAAACTCAATCCCTATCTAGTTAAAAAAATGTGGGGTCCCACATGATTTTATATTATTGAAAACAAATATGAATAACTAAATCCATTAATGTAAGTATATAGAGGCCTCTAAAATTCATCAATGCTACTCATGTTATAAAGGGGTATAATGTGACCTTCATCAAACACATGCATCTTTTAAACCCATGTCCACCAATTTTCATCATATGAAAGTTTTAATTTTCATATTTTCCCTTTATTTAATACATAAAGTGACTATGGTACATATATTATGTCAATCCCATATAGTCAATCCATACACTCTGAATTCTTTGAGTGTATATTGATCTTGTCAATTAATAAATCTCATGTCATTCATTTTAATATATGAGTAAATCTCATTCTCTTTGACCATATAGATGAGAATGTTATATATAGTATCTAAGTGTGGCCACACACTCCCCACTCTATCACAATTGAGGTACTAAATTCCGTGATTATGATATGAGAGGAAAAATTCATTCTTATTTGATATCCAACTGATGACATGATCAACAATGTACTCAACCACCCTCAAATAAACTATGTATCTTCTAAATTTCATAAGAAATATATCAAAATATGATGGTTCTCATGCTATATATCTCACTATCCTTGGGTATTGGGGACCTAAATATAACCCATGCACCCCTGTAATATCAAATACATCATGTATGACACAATTCAATATACTTAGTGGGTCGTCTAATTCAAAAAACACATTTTTATGCATAATGAGCATAATTTACATCTATATACAAAAATATTACTCATGTTAACATATACATTTCATCATAACCTATAATAATCTATAGATAATATCATTTAGGGATAACCCAAAGTTGTACTTTTAGATTTTAATTATCATTTCACGTCATGAAATGTATATCAATATATGTGTGTGTGTGTGTAGCTAACAAAAAATAATGATAAAGTACAAATTTCATTTTATATAATAAATTTTATATTCTTAAACCTTCAATGAATATTTAATGAAACCATAAAAAATAATCTATTTGCAAAATCATATATGGTATACCTCCATATCATCCTTTTGTTCACTATATTTTTAGGGTTTATATCAACCGATTACATCTATATGTAATTCCTTCCATATTTCTATGTGAAAAAATAACAAAACCCTCGCATTAATTATTTAGTGAGTAATATCTATGAGGGACTAAAGTATAAGTAATGGTGATATTTAGGAATATTTATAACTAATTTTCAACTCCTCAAACATATTCAAATACCTTAACTCCACAACATCAAATGTTACAATGTGAACTTATGTTTCTTACAAAGAACTCTTTTTAAATTCATCATAATCATTATCCTTACTAAATGTTTTATCAAATCAATATAACTATTTAAATTGATAGTTACTAGATCATCCTAAAATTATTTAGAACTAAGTGGAATTTACATTAATACGGTAAATAAATGTAATTGTATACATTTCTATTTTACTAACATTTCATAAATTTTTTAAAGATATTAAGTAGAATTAAATTTGTAAATAGGTTGGTATAATCATTTTAAAAGGAAATGATAGTCACTTTCTCATGGAAACTTAATCAAACTCTTTATATTTTCCCTTTTCATCACATATCCTAATAAGTGTAAATAACTTTTAATAAACTGATATAATATTTTATTTTTTAATCTTTGAACTTCCCTAAGTTCAAACATTCTCCCACTATATTCTTAATAATTATATTCTTCTTTGAATATTTTTGTTAAGAATCAACACAAGCTTCTTTATGTTGTAAAATAAACTTATTTTCTCTAGTAGGAATATAAATATATACTAAATAAACTATTTCATCTATATAATATATGGAATTCTATGTGTTTTGAATCATTTTCCCCTTGAAAGGAAGACATTTCTAATTACAACTAAAAAGGGAAAGAATGCATTCCATTATATTTATATAAACACTTATATCTTGGATAAAACTATTTTGTCTTGGATAAAACCATTTTACTCTTTTCTTCCTCTTTTATAATGTTGTATAATTTAGATGAATCATATGTGTAATAAAAATATTATCACAAAAATTTAAACAATAATTGTTTCATTTTCTACTCAAGAGAGAAAAATGAGATAAAAAAATACATATCCATAAAATTAATTCACCTCAAAGTATTTATTGAAATCAAAGTATTTTATACATAATCCTTTTTCTCTGTTACTTCATGTTGTAACATTCAATTATTTATTTACTTCTGAAATATTTTATATTCACAACATTTCTAAAACATATAGTTGATATCATGTACCTATTAAAATATGATAATTGAATTCCATAACACTTATACCTATTGTGGACTCTACATATTGATTTTTATAACCTTTCAGGTAATATTTAAAATTAATTATCCAATGAACAATATGGATAAATTGATAACATTATCCCCACTACGTATTCTTCAATTTATTTAGTGGTGTGGAATTTCTACGAACTCTCTTCCATTATTTCTTTCCAAAAAACATTACCCTTTTATAACATCAACAGGGTACTTGATCCTATACCACCCGTGTCCAACCCAAAAATCCTTAAAATATTGAGGTGGTAAGGTATGGGTTTATATAATTCATTCATTTTGTAAGTAAAAATAAACTATTATAATCTTTCTGAAAGTGAATGTAGAATTAAATCAGTTGCAATATTATGTTTAATAGGTTAACATTGCCTCTCCAAATCATCGAAATACCCTATCATATTGATCACATGAGTTCTGATTCATATTCCTTCTACCAATTTACATTGAAAAAGATCCTTTGACACTTCACACTATTAATTCATGTCTTGTTATTGATATATCCTTTTTGGGTTTTCTATCATGTTGTAGGCATCCTTGAACTCATGTTTCTTTTTTACTTATAATTCATGTCAACAAGAATAAGTGTCAAAGACTCTAGTGTATATATTAGGTGTTATTTTATATAACTTAACTCCTTTTATGGAATATCTTCTCTAGTGGATATCTTGGGAATAGGTTTTTAAAAAACATAGAATTTTTCATATTTCTTGAGAATGATTTTAGTTTTTTAGTATCAATTGAGGAACTTACTTCCATTAATTTTTTCTTTATCTAGAAGAGGCCTAATGTCAAATTTGATGATGGTTATTCCATAATATATAGAAAAGTCCTTTATTTGGAGATTATTATGTTTTATTAACATTAGTAATGAATTTTATTAAATGGGTTCCAATTAAAATTGATTACCCCTAACATCATATCTATTTAGTGATCCAAGATCGATATTTCATTAAATAAAGAGTCTGGTATGAAATTTCTCCCACAAACATTGTTTTTTAGGTAGGTTACCATATCAAACACAACATCTATGAATCTTAGATATTTTAGTAGATAACCCTTTATCCAAATCCATCTATATAGATATACTCAACTTTATTACTCTAGTAACCTAAACCAATTAGGGTCTCTTGAATAATGTAACCCAAAACAAACAACAAGAATAATCTAACAAAGAAAAATCAAGGGGAACCTGGCTATGGCATGACATGATCAAAAACAAAATCAAAATTTACTTATCACATGAGTGTCTTACATAAGATAATCCAAGTGAACCCAGATATGTCATGACTAACCTGGTTGGATGATCGAGTTCTTGAGAAGTATCATTTTAGAACAAATATAACACTTAATATTTTAAGGGGATTTAATCTCACCATTTAGTCTCATATTTAATTTTTTATGTATTCATTCTTAAAGTGAGTTAGTTTTGGAATCACATTCCCCCTACCCAATCACTATGTTCAATCCATATTGAGGTGTAACTCTTTACACAACCCATAAGTTTGTATTACTCTCTCAAAAATAGTATCTAGTTATATTCGAATGCATCAAAATTCATCATTTGGATAAAAAACATGAACACTTAATTTATAGGTTGATAATTACATGAGATTGATAATATTCATATGAATAATCCTAAATATATAGATATCCAATCTCTCATATTCTAGAAAAAGGCATAATTCTCCATTCTGATGGGTAGTCTGACCCCAAGTCCCTCTACATGGGGATACTTTGTTAAAGATATAATTTAAATCATAATATTTCTAAATAATAATATATAAAAACTATTACAAAAAACTAAATCCTAGATAATAGCCCAAATAACAAACTGAGGTCAATATTGACAAAAACTAAATCATACATTAGTGATCATAACATGTGATTAAAGGCTTAGTAATTTCATATGAATTAGTTTAACATTTTAAACTACAGAACGCATATTTTTATAACATTATAAATATATAAATATGACTAAAGTAGGGAGTAAACTTTTTAATAAATGAAAATTTCAAATACTTAAACATGAGACAACAATTTATAATATATTCATAAATAAAACCAAATAATAAATATTTTATAATTATTATTTAACCATTATGGAGATTCTATAATAATGAATACAAGAACTTCGCATTCAAATCCAAATACCAACTCTTCACATTATGAATTATATGACACATAATTTTAAATATATGATGATTTATGAATTATGAAAAAAATTATAATTAATTTTATATTATGTAAAAAATTTACATAATTTTAATATACAATTTTAGAAATTATTTAAACCTTTAGAATAATACCATAAGGATTGGGGTCAATCCCCTTTATTAAAAAAGAAGAAGAAAAAGGCAACAGAACCCCCTTTTAAACTGGGTAAGGGAAAACCCATTACATGCCCATGGGGAAAATGGATTAGCCCCCCGAAAGCAGAGAGGGATAACCCATTATATGCTCGAAGGCCAAAGATAAGTCAATGATTTAAGACCCACAAGGGATAGAACCCAATACAAGTTGTTGATCCAAAGGTCACATAAGAAAACCTAGGAAACCCTAAATAACTGCCTTAAATTTTTAATCAGCTAGGTCCCCCGCCACCGCCACAAACCCGCACAAGGTCGCCGCCGCAAATTTTTTTGAAATCAAATAGCCAGAATAAAATCTATATTTGTGAACTGAGTCCACGAAGACTGGAAAACATCGGATTCCACCCATACCACTAGCTTTGATGGGACCTCAGTTCGAGATTCATCAGATTTGAAAACAAAGCCTTAAGAGTCCGTACCTTCACCTCAACAATGAGATTCGGTCATTTGAGACAACAAATCAACATTCGGCTCGACGTCACGACCAAATAAGCGGCTACACGAGATAGGACGTATGGCCATCCGCCTGACCGCACCGCCCTGCCACCAATCATTCCACCGTCAGCCGCCCACACTCCACCATCTCCCCACCGTCGCACCGCCAGTCGAGAAGCCACCACCACCTCCTTGTGTCTCCAACCCATACATCCAATGAAGGAACTAGACCTCTCAAGAGTTGTGTGCCAGAGATCTAGAAGAAACTGGACTACCAATGTACCAGATCGCCAAATTTGGATCTGATCTGAAGCCGCAAGGTTGACCGTCGCTGCCCGAGTCTGATCCTGAAGCCACCGATGAGGTCCCACGCCACCCGCAACGCCACTGACTGAGACAATCCCACACCTTTACCACAGCTCGGTCCGCTAATAGCCATTCCACAATCTGTTTGTAGTGAAAATCGCATGGCCTCGATCCATGTTCGTTCGGAATGACCTGGACCACCGCCCGGCCTCCCGAGTCTATAGCCCCATCGCGGACTCCCCCTTAGGCGCTTGAGGATTTCCCTAGCTCTACTGGAAACACGACAGATCTGGACCACACAGGGTCAGCGGAACCCCCAAACCTCAAACCTTTGGTAAAATAAATTATTAAAACATTCTTCATGTAATTTAAATAATATCCTACATACGGCTAATTTAATTTCAACAATTCAAAATAATTATAAAATAATGAAAATTTCATAATTTAAATAAAAACAAAATTATATTTTTTATTTTAAATTTATAAACACTTTATGAATAACCCTTATGATTTATAAATAAATTTTTTTTGTATATCATAAGGTATTCCATATAATTTGGTTAAATTTATTTAACCTATTAACATTTAAAATTTGGAGTATTATAATAAATGTTTTATAAAAATTTATATAATTAATTAAAATATATTCATAATTAATTAACTAATTAACTCTTTATAAATCAAATTATTCCATAAAAACCTTTTTAATATGATTTATATTCCTCTTATAAACTATAAGAGAAGTTAACAAAATATTAATTTCAAAAAATTCACTTTACCCATACACGGGAGAAGGTTAGAGATAGTTCATCATTTTTGGCTAAGGAACTGTCACAGGTGACACATGGGTCCATAGAGATTTCCCTTTTGTTAGTTCCATAAGCGGCTGAGGGTGGACCCATACCAGGATCTACTCTAGTATTTTAGGTCCAACAAAATCTGAGTGATGATAAGAATTTTTCAAGGATACAAGAAGAAATTAGTACGCTAAGGTAAACCCAGTACGTCCACGGAATATGGGATGGTATATAGCACAATTCCCCAAAAACATTATCCTATAGTAATGTATTTTCCAAAGAGAAAAATTTTGTTGTGTATGATGACGATTTTCAACTTGTTCCTCCCAAGAAAGCAGGACGTGGGAAAGATTACTCCTACATAAAGCTGACTATAGTTACCATGTGTCTTGGTCCTATAGAATTTTATTCTGACTGGTATGATGATTATTATGACTCCTATCAATATTATTATGATTTTTAATTTTCTTTGGTTTTTCTTAGCATGAGGTCATGAATGCTTGTATGACCCAATCCCTCTCCTTTCTGTATTTTCTTTTTTTTCCCTTAATAAAAGGGATTTACCCTAAAATTTTGAGTAACATGGAAGTTACCTTATTATGTAAAGGTATTATAATATTTCCTTTATGAGTATATTTTCATATAAAGGTAATTTGTTATTACTTTTTTTCATCGTGTAAAACCACTCTATAAATGTAGTTTATATTCACCTTTATTTTTCATCCCTCAATGTAAAGGTACTTAAAGATGAAATTTATAAAGAACCTTATGCATGAAAGTAAATTAAAATTACCTTTACATAGACCCATATGTTTAGGTAAACACGTAATACCCTTCTGTGAGATACAAGTTTTTATAAAGGTAAAGAAAAGGTAGAGAAAAACGATGGTCTACTTTTTATGACTTTTCTCATTCCATGCATGATCTCAAAAATCTAAAAACATGGGTGGATCTGATACAACTGTTGGGTTTTTTAGGTATTTATTAACTATTAATCATAAAAAATTAAGTGATTAAAAACCCTTACCAAATCACCTATGAAAATATAAATGAAACCTATGTAAAGTATGGAAATGAAGAATACTATAAACTATGGTTTTCCTTGATCTAATGTCATGGTATGAAGTTATCACAAATTGTACACATTCATATGATCTTGATTGAAATCACCAATGTGGAAGATGAAATCCTTCTACCTCCATAGGTATCCATAGGTTACAACTAAATCATTTTTTATACAAATCAGATCCACCATCCTCCATGACATTCTAGCACCACATAAGACTAAGGAGGAAGATAAATAGAGTTTCTGATTTAGGTAGATTCAACCATGTGAATTAAACACCACATCCCTCATTATTTCTATATCATTGTTGAATTATCTTAATATATCCATTAAGGATTCTCCACCAGAATTTATTTGTATTAAATAATGTGATTTATCACTAGATTTTATACTTTAATCAATGCGAACATTGTATTCATTAATCTACCTTATTCATTTTATTATATATAATTCTTTTTAAATGGTGGTCCAATGTGCAGAAGGATTGGTTGTCATAGCCGTGAATCTCGAGCAGGTAATATACCCACCCCATGTTGGTCCAACATATTATTTCTACAACACGTAATTTTAAATCCATGGACATTTAAATACATCATATGATATATTTTTAATGGCCCAAACTTTTATAAATAAAATTCGTTTTTTGAATAAATAAATGCGTTATTAAATAACGTAGTTATAGAAAACACCTGCGCTAATTTGGATATTTTAGATCGTTATAAAATATAGTTAGTTGGATTTAATATAAAATTAGGTATCTTAACCCTTTAATATAGTCTTTTTATAATTATTGTTATGATTATTATATATTGAGGGTTATGATAAAGTCTAATTAGCATAGATAGCTAAAGAGATAACATCAACCAGAAGGATGCTTCCATATGATTCCCAATTATCATAGCTTCTAAGAGATATTCCTTCACTATGATTTACCCTTGAGAATTACAAACTAAAATTCAACAACTAAAACACAATAAGAACCATTTATGGGATAATTTAAATCATTACAAAATCGCAACCAAAACCATGTTCATCAAACCACCCCCTGAATGTACCACCATTGAACATCGTACCCTTACGGAATACAGTGTTGTAATATGGGGTTATGTATTTAGACCCAGTAGTATGAATTTTTATGTCTTATTTATAATAAAATAATTAATATTTCTATTCCAAATAATTGTCACTTTATATACCTAATTATATATAAGTTCATGAAAATTTGATTTTGATATGAAGAAACAAAAAAATCAAAAATATATAGTTTTAACACTCTTTTTGATAGATTTAATAATTTTGAAATATATATTACATTAAAATAATATTATTATTAAATAATATTTATTTATATAAAAATGATAATATAATTTAATAAATTCCAATGTAATCATTAAAAGGGTTATAAAATCGATGTTGTCTTAAAAACAAGTGTTTTCTTGTAAATAGGGTTTTTTATTTAAAAGTGTAAATTATGATATTTAGAGAATTATTTTGATAAAATAAATATAATTTTTTATATCAATACATATAAATTATCCAATGGTTAATTTTTCTTAATTTATTAAGATAGTCTAATTTTTTAGTAAAAATTAAATACTGAATAAATTTAAGGTTAGAATTATGACATCATAATGGTCCAACAATGATGTAATAAATGATGTAAAATAGATAAATGAAAAAATATATTTTTTCCATTTTAAACAATGTGTTTTTTATATTATTAAATTAATTTTATAAACCTTTAATGAATCCTCCAAAAACTATATTATATTTTAAGGCTTTAAAGTCAATTCTTTATGAAAATGACTCACTTACAGATCACCAATGTTATTATTATAATATGTTAAATTTTTTCCTTATAAAATATTTAAAACCAATCCTATTTGGTAGAAACCATGGGATAAAACCCTATGAAGGATTTTGGTTTTTATTATTTTATCATATAGAGTTTAAAACCTGTGTTTAGAAATTAATAATGAATTCCCCTCTCTTTTTATATAAATACCGACCCAATATCCCATTAATAATCACTAAAAACCCATTTATCATGATTTTTTTATCTCTATACCTCTATAAATCCCTCCAAATGTGTTCTGAAGAACTTAATAGTCCCCTCCTATCTTTTAAAAGCATCATCTTGAGGTAGGGGATTCTCTCTTCCTCTTTATTCAGGCACTTTCTATGTATTATCTAATTGTATTTTCAATTGTTAATATTGTAATGTGTTTTTACACATACCTATTACAATACTTATGATCTAAGAGTAATTACAGGCCTCCTTTAACTTATATTAAACCTTTCTATGAATCTTTATGTTCACCAGTTAGGCATCTGAAATTATCTTGTGATTTTCCATGCCAAATTTTTTTTAGTGAATACCCATACTCATTTCCACATAAGGGTATTCACATAGATGTACCGATGCATAATTAATTGGGTACCTCCATATATGTAACCCACACTCCCCAATATTTTTATTAAATGTGATCAATTTTTTCCTTATGTTGTATAATCTATGATGAACACAAATGCATATAAATGATATGAATATGATGGGTGGGATCAAAATTATATAGCCATACAATACATTGGGTAATTTTTTTATCTCATGATATACCAGGAATGGTTTAGGGGAGGTTATCCTAAACACACTATTTTATGATATCCCGATAGTTATCCTTTACTTGAACTTATGATTTCATGTTTTATGTTGTTTCCTCATTCATATATTTCTTTGATGTTATCATCTTGTATCATGATTTTATGTTCATGTTTATGATTATCACCCTTTTTATGTCACCTTGATATGCATCTTAACTCCAATGTATTACTTTCATCATGTACCCCTCGCTCTCCATGGGAACAGGTTCCAGCTCGAGTCCTTCCAGACTCAGACGTTGTGTGTATTATGCACAAGGCGATTCAAATCCATTTCTTAGCTAGGGAATGTGGAATGCACTTGGGATTAGTCGGGTCCCACTGCTAGGAGTCGGCGTTAAAAGCCCACAATTTTTACAAGAGCCTCAGCCCAGTTGGTGAGGAGTCTTTTTGTTCATCCAAGATATCATAGTTCAAATATGGGTGGAGACATAATTTTTTACGAAATGTTGCAGGAAATGTAGAAGTACTATAGCAGGCACTGTAGAAGTACTATAGAAACCATAACTATTCATAATTTTGGGATTTTGGGCCACCGGTTTGGTCCTCGGTTCCTTTAACTCCTTTTTTCCTCCCAATGTCTTCGAACCAGTAAGGATTTCGGGCCACTCAAGCCCTTTGGGACACCTCAAGTCCTTCGAGCTACCTCAATTACTTTGGGCCACATGAAATTGTTATTAAATGGAACAGAAAGAATCTATATGTAGACAACTCCAGATGATGATTTAGAGAAAGTGAATTCACCAGAGAATAAGCTAATGGGTTTGGAATAAAGAGAGGGTATGGCATTGTCATCGGGACCAGGGGTTTGGTCCTCTTGGTATTCTCCTCTTAATTAGGAGATGGTTCCTCTCTCTAGTCTGAAGCAAAGCTATGTTCATGGGTATCAATCTTTGTCACCAGCACGGTCTTATCTTATCTGAAGTGGAAACAAATTCAAATATTCTCCATGACGCACTGAATGATTTTTTCCCTCCTGCATGGTCGATCATTTATATCATCAGAAAGTGTAAAGGCATGATCAACAACCACATCAATGTGGTTCATTCTTAGCATGAAGGTAACAAAGTGGTGGATTACCTGGCATATTTGGAGGTCGTTGGACATGACCTTGTCTACCTCCATGATATTTTCTCTTTGAAACCCGAGGGGGTCAATTTTATTAGAGGGGATTCCCTCAACCTTCACCATTTCAGACCCCCTAGACTTCCTAGATTTTGTGGTTTTTTTTCTTTTTTCTTGTTTTGGATGTTATTCTTCCTTATAATAAAAACGTGATGATGATGATGATGATGGAATATAAGGGCATATTTTGGAGTTTATAAATAATTTTATCGTGAACATGTTTCAATTTGTTGTGATATATATCTAATTACCCAAATACATTATGCCTCTCAATATATTGGGATTTTATTAAGTGTATTTTTATGTAATAAATCATGAATTAAGGTTTATTAATGATATGGGTTGTCATAGATGGTATCAGAGAAAGGTCTGGTAATATTTTATGATTAGGATTATTATAAGGATCTGAACTTATTACATACATAATCTTGAATTTAGCCAAAAAACACTTCCTTTTAAATTGAATATCTTTTCATGTTTAGAGATTTAGAGAATTAGGACAATACATTCATAACATTACACATTATTACATAGTGGATACCATAAAAACAATTTCCATTTTTTTTCAAATATAAAACATTAAAACTTAAAAAAATACTCCTTAACAATTCTTCAACACTTAACATGGATTCCTTCTTTGTCTTACAGATCTATTAACCTGTGAAAATCATTTAAAAACTTGGTATGAGCACAAAAGCTCAGTAAGGGATGGAAAATAAGTAAAGATCACATTAGTCCATGAATACTCGTAACGTATGAAAACATTTTCAAAAGACATTATTGTCACCCATATATACTTACTTTTTGTAACATGATATTTACACAAGATCCGAAAAAAACATGATAACATAAATATAATCACAAAGGTATCTTGGGGCATTACTTACATAATCTTGTAACCATTCATGTCTACCTTATAATTTGTAACCCTCACGGATACCTTACTTTGTGTAACCATCACAGTTACACTTGGAGTAACCATACATCCGACCTCCAACTTACTCATACTCAATGCATTGGAGGGAGATATAGGTCCCACCCTTCATCATAAATAATTCCCAAGAACCAAAACATAATTATACAACATGAATAATTCCATGAAAACATTTCTTTTAAATTTCGTAAAACCGGATTTAAAAAGAGGATTTTGAAAGAAAAGACACTTATAAATATCATAACATTTAAGAGAGACTTAATAGAATGGATGGATTATGTATATATATTGTAAATAAACATAATAAAACATAATATAAGCAGAACCCATCGCACAAACATTTAAAATAGCACATAAATAATGAAGCAGAAAGTTAACCCAAAGAATGGAAATCGGGTAAAGAATTCCCTTACAAACATCATATAATTGAAATGATACTTAATAGAGTTAATGGAATGTGTTTATATACTATAAATACACATAAATAATGATAATATAAACAATTTTCATCAAACAAAAATTTTTAATACCACATAAATAATGAAGTAGAAGGATAACCCAAAGAATGGAAATTGGGTTAAGAATTCCCTAACAAACATTATATAATTGAAATAAGACATAATACAGTGAATGGAATATGTATATATACTATAAATACACATAAATCGTGATAATATAAACAATTTTTATCAAATAAACAATTTTAATACCACATAAATAATGAAGTAGAAGGATAACCAAAAGAATGGAAGTCGGGTTAAGAATTCCCTTACCTCAGGTTTGTCTTACTTCCAACTTGTTTAAACCTCCTCTATAATGGTTAAAATAGTGTTATTAGTATTTTAAAGAAATATATTCATGTTTATAAAATCTTATATGATCATTTAATAACATCATTACACCCCTTTAATTGTTAGTATTTTTCTCCTTGCACCGTTTTTGGGTGAGTTCTTTACATGATTTCTATAATAGGTTCTTGATGGACGTTCTTGTCATTTGGAAGTGAAACTATAGAATTGTAATGGAAAGGTATTTACATATTTACAGTAACATAATTTATTCCATTTATCATTTTTATGTTTAATATGAGGATGATTCATAAGTTAAAACATTAATGATGTTCGTTTAGATCATTTTAGTGGTTCTTTGATAATAAAGACCTCATTTTGTTTTATAAATTAAAACCATGAGTAAAAAAGAAATACAGAACAATGTATGAGAAATAATACATATATTATAACCTGGTTCAACCATACAAATTGTTTCATGACCAGACTTTAAGTTTTTAAAGACAAATAAAATCACATCGTCCACAATGTCAGTAATTCGACCCATCATGGACAATGTTTTTAATTCTTTGAAAAAGTGGGAGAGGAGAAGGAAAATGATGATGAATTTTTCCTGAACATGAGAACATCCATAATATACATGATTCTGGAGATTTCATGCCACTTGGGTAAGAATATATGAAGAAATAATGAGAAAGAAACTCCAAATAAAAGAATAATTGAGGAATCCCTTACAAAAATTTGGCAGCCTAACGGCTACATAACATGGTTTTAGAATATATTAAAAATAGAGGGGACAAGGTTCACCCATCCATAAATGAATAATAATATAGATTAGATCAATAATAATAAGGAAATAAGAACATGGTATGGAAACTTGAAAGTTATACCACATAAAAGAGAACTTTAATGGGAAAAGAAAGAAATTGATAATTTTCTTACCTTGTAGAGTAACACTTAGAACATGAAGGTTGGGACCTCGGGGCTTGAGGAAACCTTTGGTGGACAACTATAAAGTTGAGGAGCAATTGGGAATGAAGTTAATGTAGTAATGGGTTGGTATTTATAGGAAAAGTAAGGGAATATTTTAATAATTTTAAGGGACACCTCATGAGTGGTATTTGCAAAACCATGGGCTTGCCCTTGGTATTTGCCCATGGTATAAGCCACTTGGGACACATCACATCTTATTTAACTATAAAAAATTATACCAGATTTATGAAATCATTATTACATAATTAATGATGTCATTAACACATCGAAACTAAAAACTGTATTTTTTACTATTCACCGAAAAATCAACTATTTTAGAAAAATTCCCAAATTTCACCCTAACCATTTATCGATGTGTAGAATTCAAAAATGAAGTCCATTTTATGAAAATAATTTTCTAAATATTATTAATTTAATTTTCAAATAAAATCATACTTAATTCAAAAACTAACAATTCTAATTCTGTAACTACTTCTATATCACAATGAAAAATTAACCTATATGGTATTATCATAAAGACTTAATAAAAAAATAATAAAATTTACTATTCATTAGGGTCATATTACTATTCATATTACTATTCATAAGGGTATGTTACAATTCAAAAAAACAAGTTAGTTCCAATAGACTCTAAATAACATACTAAACACAACTGTAGATGACAATTTCTTGAAATTCAAAACATAAAAGTGGAAAAATTATGTTTAAAGGATAGTTATAAATATCTACTTTAAAACAAAGTTCGATGCATTTCTATTTTTTTAGAAAAACTTGGGGTGTTACATTATCCCCACCTTCTAGAAATTGTGTCCTCGCAATTTTATTTACTTAATAAACAACTGAGGGTATTTTTCCCTCATAGCATTTTCAGACTCCCATGTTGCTTCTTCAGCCATGTGGTTTCTCCACAAAACATTTACCTGGTGGAATACCTTTTTCCGCAATACCTGTTCCCTTCGATCATGAATCTGAACTGGTTTCTCTTCATAGGAAAGGTTCTCTTCCAACTGAACTTCTTTAGGGCTCAAGAAATGTGATGAATCTGGCACATACTTTCTCAACATCAAAACATGAAAAACATTGTGTACCTGAAACAGACTCAAAGGCAAGGCTATGCGGTATGAAACTATTCCAACTTTCTCTAAGATTTCAATAGGACCGATGAACCGTGGACTTAGCTTCCTTTTTTTACCGAAATGTATCACACTTTTCCAAGGAGATATTTTAAGGAAAACATGGTCACCTACCTCAAAATAGAAGTATTTCCTTATTTTATCTACATAACTTTTCTGCCTGCTCTGAGCTGTCTTCATGTGCTGCTAGATCATCCTCACTTTCTCAGCCACTTATTCTGCTAATTATGGCCCCATCAAATTTCTTTCACCGAATTCATCCCAAAACACTGGAGTCCGACACCACTTCCCATACAAGGCCTCAAAAGGTGCCATCTGAATACTAGAATGAAAACTATTATTATAATAACACTCAACTAAAGAAAGATGTTGATCCCAACTTCCCTGATAGTCTATTTAACAAGCTTGAAGCATATCCTCCAATGTATGAATCGTTTGTTCTGACAGCCCATCTGATTGAGGATGAAAACATGTACTTAAATTTAACTATGTTCCCAACGACTTCTGAAGTCCCTTCCAAAAGTTAGAAGTGAACCTGGGATCTCGGTTAGATACAATGGAAATAGGAACTCCATGTAACCTGACAATCTCCTTGAGTTACAGTCGAGAAAGTTGATCCAAAGTCATTGTATCTCGAATAGAAAGAAAATGTGTAGAATTTGTTAGCCGATCAACAATAACCCAAATCACATTGTTACCTAGAGAAGTCTCTGATAGTCCCACCACAAAATCCATGGATACATTCTCCCATTTCCACTCTGGCACTAGAAAAGGCTGAAGCATCCCCTTCGGTAACTGCCGATCTACTTTAACCTTTTGACATGTCAAACATTTCATGGTGAAATCAGCAATATCTATTTTCATCCATCTCACCGATAATACTCTTGAAGGTCTCTGTACATCTTAGTACTGCTAGGATGAACAGAAAATGGAGAACTATGATTTTTACACAACAAATCTTTCTTCAACTGAGAATCACTAGGCACACACAACAATTTTCCAAATAATAGAACGCAATCTTTATTAAGGTTAAATTCTGGAAACTTACCCATTTTAACCAATTCTACCTTTTTCTGTAGCTCAGGGTCTTCCTTCTAAGCTTTATTAATTCTATCTGACAACAAATACTGCATTAAAACCTGAAACAAAATAGATTTATTCCCCTCAAAAATAACTTCTAAACAAAAATTCATCAAATCAATAATCAAGGGATCATGTTCCAAACATAGCATGATTAATGATGCATGATGTTTCCGGCTTAAGGCATCTTCCACTTTGTTTGCTTTCCTGGGATGGTAATTGATCATGCAGTCATAATCCTTTATCAGTTCTAGCCATCTTCTATGCCTCATGTTTAATTCCATATGAGTGAATATATAATTTACACTTTTATAGTCAGTATATATTTTTCATTTTGTTCTGTATAGATGATGCCTCCATATTTTCAAAGCAAAAAACCACAGCTGCCAATTCCAAATCATGTGTGGGATAATTTAGCTCATGAGGCTTAAGTTTTCTAGAAGCATAGGCAATTACCTGATCATTCTGCATCAAAACACAACCAAGTCCCTTCAAATAAGCATCACTGTAGAAGACAAACTCACCATTTCAGGAAGGTAAGGCCAAAACTGGAGCATTCACCAATATCTTCTTCAGTTCCTAAAAACAAACATCACATTCCTCTGTCCAAACAAATTTAACCCCTTTCTATGTTAACTTAGTTATCAGGCTAGATAACCGTGAAAAGTTCTTAAATAACTGTCTATAATAACCTACTAACCCAAGAAAACTACGAATCTCTGTAACATTTGTGGGTCTTGGCCATTCATAAACTACTTTTATTTTGGTAGGATCAACTGTTATTCCAACTTTATTTACAATGTCCCCAAGAAAAGAAATATATTGCAACCAAAAATCACACTTTCTTAATTTTACATATATTTTCTTTTCTTTTAATGCTTGTAAAATAACCTTTACATTTTTTTCATGGTCCTCTTTATTTTTAGGAAATACCAGAATGTCATCAATAAATACAACCACAAACTTATCCAAGAACTCATGAAATACTCTGTTCATAAGATTCATGAATACAGTAGGTTCATTATTTAATCCAAAAGGAATAATAAAAAATTCATAATTCCCATATCTAGTATGAAAGGCTATTTTCAGGATGTCATCCTCCTTCACCTTCAGCTAATGGTATCCAGATCTCAAGTCAATCTTGCAAAATTTCTGAGCTCCATGGAGATAATCAAACAAGTCATCGATATGATGAAAAGGATACTTATTTTTAACAGTGATGTAATTCAAATATCTATAATCAATGAAATGTCTCATGGAACCATCTTTCTTTTTAACAAACAAAATACAGGCTCCCCATGGTGAAGTGCTAGGACGAATAAAGCCTTTGTCAAGATAATCTTGCAAATTGATTTTTCAATTCAAGAAGTTCTACTGGATTCATATGATAAGGGGGTTTTGAAATTGTCTTAGCATCAAGAACTAAGTTAATTGTGAATTCAACTTCTCGATCAGGTATGACACCTGGTAACTCCTCAGGAAAAAAATCAAGGTATTCATTTACCATTGGCACATCATTAATTTGAATAGTTCCCTTGTTTTCAACAATATGAGAAAGATAACTTTCATTTCCATCTTTTAGTAGTTTCTCATCTTCCTGATATGTTATCAATTGTATGGGTTCATTCTTGTATACAAACAGAAAAACTTTCTGAAAAAAAACTTCTTTAGCTCTACAATCAATCATAGCATGATAATCAGAAAGTCAGTCCATCCCCAGAATAACATCAAACTAGACTAAGGGTAAAACAACAAGGTTTGTAGGTAATGTTTTTCCACAGACCACAATAAAAATATTATTATAATTCCTATTTACTATAACATTTCCCCCTAGTGTTTTAACAACATGTTTGGGTCTCATTTGATGAGGTGATATTTTCAATTTACCAAAACAATTCTTAGAGATGAAGGAATGTGTAGAGCCCATATCAAACAAAAACTTAGAAAAATATGATTGAACAAACAAAGTACCTGATACAACTTCATTGGATGGCCTGACATCTGCTGACGTAGTCACAAAGGATCTCACTACACCTTTCTTCTTGTAGTCTAGATTTTTTTTCATCATTCAGATCTCTCTTTGGGCAGGCATTTGCATAATGAACCATCTCACCACATCTAAAACACTTTATAGTCTGCTTTTCATGATTAGTCTAAGGATCATTTTCATTGCAATATCAGGCCATATGTCCAAACTTACCACATTTAAAACACTTCCCAGTTTTGCTAAGACATTCCACAGGGTGTTTCTTGCCACACTTTTCACAAACTGTAAATTGGATTTTCTTACCATCAGATTTCTTTGGTTGATTCTTAGCCATTACTTGCCAACTGGACCTCTTCTTCTCTTTTTTTCCAAAATGCATGTGATCATCAGTAAACTTCATATCTACCCTCTCAGCACATAGTAAAATTTTCTCATAACTATTGAATTCATGGGAGGCCAACACCCTTCGATACCTAGGCTTCAATCCTGACTAAAATTGGTTGATTTTGCTATCAAGATCCAGAATAAGATTTGGAGCATACCTCACCAGTCTGGTGAAGTTTACTTCATACACGGCCACTGAATCTTCCTCATTCTATTTCCACTACTGGAAATCACATTTTTAACAATGCTTATTGTTTCCGATGCTTTCGCCGGGGCGCGCGCCCGTCTGTCCGTGGGGGAGGATGCGCGGCGCTTCTGTTGCCCCGCATTCCCGCTTTCCAAAGGCGGGCGGCATTCGCTCCTTATTCAGGGACGTCTGCTCCTTGATCGAAACGAGATGATGGGATGTCGGTTCTTCCTCCTGTGGATTCCTCATCATAACTCGTCACCTAGTCCGGGTCTCCCTCATAAATTTAATACATAGTTCGTGAAACTCCTCCCAGTGCCATGTTTCCATGGGCTCCGGTTAATTACACTGCTTCTGTCGGGACATTCCAAAGGGTCCAGTCAGGGTAGCAACCTTCAGTCAGGGGAGTAGTCACGTTGAGGCATCAGTAGCGTGTCTGGATGCTGGGGTACCTGGCATGTCTGTCTGTTATCCTTGACCACAAGGCTTCTCGAGGGCGTGGAAGCCCGAGGCATCCCACGTCGAGCGTGGGGAATTATATGTCATAGACACATATCTGAGGTTTTCCTCAGCTTCCCGTGCTCAACACAGGGTATGCCGCAAGTTTAACATCCAGCGGAGACGGATCAACCCAACCAGAGCATTATCTAGGATAGATCGAATTGAGGGATCCTCCTTGAAGGGATATCGATACCGGGGCCAGCCCATGGGCGACTGTGAAGAAGAGCGTACTGACATGGTCTCACCAGGATAAGACGGTCCGGGCGAGAATCGGAACGGGTGGTAGGTTGATGAATGGAGTGGAAGGAGAGTGAAATGGGACCATCGCAGGGGCGACAGTGAAGTTGGGCTTGAGCCTTGACGAGGCTTCCTACGTATCCTCGTGGAAGGGAATCAATGTCCACGTAGTTCGGGATGACGTAGATAAACTGACGTGAAGGTGGACCTTGGCCCGATGAGCATCGTCAGAGTACCGACGTGAAAGTATACCCGTGGGTCCACTAGTGGTGGGCTTGAACCTTGGGAAGGTTTCCTACCTACCATGCCTTGACATGGATCAAAGTCCTCGTAGTTCAGGGGATCGATGGAACACAGTTTTACGTCATGCGGGACGATAGTGAACCCTGTCGTGAATAAACGACGGGCGGTGGGTGTCGGCGAATCGACGTAAGTGAGGGACCTTAGTGCGATGGGAGTTGGGCTTGAACCTCGGGGAGGCTTCCTACCTACCATGCCTTGACATGAATCAAAGTCCTCGTAGTTCGGGTTAGTCACAGCGGCTTGCCGTCGGACTGGAATTGCAGTTTAACGTCGTGCTGGACGTAGGTAGAACACGACGTGAATTGGATGA
Source organism: Viscum album (assembly GCA_963277665.1). Taxonomy (NCBI): domain Eukaryota; kingdom Viridiplantae; phylum Streptophyta; class Magnoliopsida; order Santalales; family Viscaceae; genus Viscum; species Viscum album. The sequence goes on along the minus strand of OY728130.1, from coordinate 475,735,642 downwards.
TGGGTGGGCTTGAACCTCGTGGAGGCTTCCTACGTACCACGCCTTGACATGGATCAAAGACCTCGTAGTTCATATGGGGCTTTGTCGGTGAACCGACGTGAAAGTGGACCTTGGTCCGATGGGTGGTGGGCTTGAACCTTGGGAAGGCTTCCTACGTACCATGCCTTGACATGGATCAAAGACCTCGTAGTTCGGGTTAGTCACAACGGCTTGCTGCCAGACTAGAATTGGGTGTACAGTTTAATGTCATGCGGGACAAAAGGAGGCATGCAGTTTAACGTCATGCTGGACGAGGGTGAGACTCGACGTGAATGAACGACCGAGCAATGTGGATTGAACCTCATAGAGGCTTCCTACGTACCATACCTTGACATGGATCAAAGTCCTCGTAGTTCAAATGGGATTAGTCGCAGTGTCTTTCCACTGGACTGGAATGGGACCCGACGTGAATGGATGTCGGGTGGGCTTGAACCTCGTGGAGGCTTCCTACATACCATGCCTTGACATGGATCAAAGTCCTCAAAGTTCGCTAGGGGTGGGGGTCAGGGTCGGTGCTCACTCTAAGCCCACGTGAGTCATGCTTGGTGTGAGAAACAAGATGTTGCAAGGACCTGACGATCACGTCTCGAAGGAAGCATCTGTGAGAAGCGAAGAGGGGCTTACGCGTTAGGCGGCCCACAGTGCTGGGACTTACTCCAGGATGGAGGCCCATGGCGCGACAAAGCGCAGGAAAGATGGACCTTGGTCCGACGATGGGAGGTGCCTTGTTCCCTATCACGCCCTCCACTGACCTTAGTAGTGGGGAAGTACAGAGATGCAGAGGTGCAACCATCCATTGGGGGGATAGGGTAGCCCTTATCTTATGAACATACGCCACTCCGACGAGGAGGATCTCATTCCATGTGAGGAAGAGTTCCATTCCCGTGGAGACGAGTGGTGTAAAAAATGTTCGATCTGGGGGGACCCTTCGCGAGGGGCACGAGGTCGGATCACAGTTTAACGTCATGTGTTGAGGACGTGGTGCTTGGCAGTTTAACGTCCTGCAGCTCGGATGAAGTGGGTTCACTCCACACCCCTAGGACTTACATAACTGGTACCCTCTGGTCCTTGGGGAAGGGAAGGTACCGGTAAGGCCACGGTTAAGAGGGGTCGTGGAATGAACCATCGAGGGGTCCACATTAGTGTGACTATGCTAAGAATCAATATATGTTAGCGTGCCTATGTGAAGAAGCATTAGGCGAAGAAACGCTACGGGTGGTATTGTCCATGGGACTTTGAAATCACATCGTGCAAACCGGGAGGGTCGCACGGGAAGTGGAACTGCTAATCAAAGGAGTGCGCTTCGCGAAGTGGAGTGCCTTGGCCTTAGCATGGGGAATAGGTGTGAGTGGGAGGTGCTTCGCGAAGTGGAATAGTGTTCGCGGAGCACTTCCTCGCGAGGAAGGGGTGCCTCGCGAAGCAGGGTCCTGCGAAGCAGTGTGCTTCGCGATGTGTAGTGATCCTGCCTTGGCATAGGGATCACTACCATGGGTTGGGTGTTTCGCGAAGCATAAACGCTCTGCGGCTGCCCGAGTTCCCTTGGGAATCCCCTTCCTTCACGAATGCCCTTGAGCTTCGCGAAGGGAATCCCTCTCAGAAGAGGGGCTCAAAACGGGAAAATGCAGAGGAGTCTCGCGAAGGAGAAGTACCTCGCGGAGCTCATGATTCCCGGGGCAAAGCGTGCTTCGCGATTCGGGAGAGGAGAAGCCCAAAGGTCGGATTGTCCGTCCTCGGGACTCAGGGGGAGTCCATTATTTATAGGGAAGGGGCGCCGCGAAGCAGGGCTCGCGTGCCGCCTCCGGAGCTTTGCGGTGGCTCGCGAACGTCAAATGCGTTCGCGGAGCATTACCGCCTCCGGAGCTTCGCGAGGCCGCGATGGTCGGGGCGCTTCACGTGGGTGCTTCGCGGCAGGGCTTCGCGGCTGTGCTTCGCGAGGCAGCGCGCTAGCTGTCTTTTTCGTTCCTTTCTTTCGGGCCATATTTTTGGCACCAAAAAATGCGCCCCCTCAGACTTGGAGCCGCGGAGGGCGAAGGGTCGAAGTCTGAGGAAAAATCGCAGAAATTATCGGTGGTTCGCGATGCGGCATCGCGAAGGGGCCCCGTGATGCTTGTCGGGGCCGCAGATCCGGACGCGCCGCGATGCTTCGTGCGGCTGAGGCGCGCCGCGATGCTCCGGGGTCGCCGCCTATAAATAGGCGGTCTGACCTCTTTTGTCTTCACGTTCCTTCCTTGTCTTTTTTTGCTCTCGACCTCGCGAAGCTCCGCGTACTCCACGATAGCCCTCCGCGAATCGAGCTTCGCGGCGAACCGCGGGTCTCCGACTCTGCGTCCGCGCCAAGCGAACCTCTGCTTGTCGGCCTTGGCCAGACTTTGCGGCTTGGTCTTGCGACCGATCTTCGCGATCCGGATTCGCGATCGAGCTTCGCGGTCGAGCTTCGCGATCCATCCGAAAGAATTATTTTCTGAGGGCCAGAGTTAAAATGGCCCATCAAGAAGCTGTCCTGGGGGTCCTTGCAGATGCTGCTCGTCGAGAGGAGATGGCCAACTGTCCGGGATTAGGGGAGATGATCCGGAGCCACTCGGACCACACTTCTTTGACAGATCTTCTCTCGGAGGGTCAGAAAGATTATCTGCATTGCAAGAAACTGCCGTTATATGGCTTCGGGCTGAGGGATGACGTCTTTATCCCTGAGGCGAGTAGGGACGAACCAGCTTGCTGGTTCAGGAGCACACCGTGCCAGCACCAATGGTTCAGGGCGGCCGATGGTCACACGCGGGAGGACTTCACACCCGTCACCGCTGACTGTCTCTACAACCATGTGAATGATATTGACGGGAAGCCACTGCAACCAGAGACTTCCCCTCCCCTCTATCGTACCATGTTGAAGGCAGCTTTGCAGGATTCGAAGAAGGGATGGTCCGATGAGTGGGACCTGCGCCAGGGCGGAAACTTTACTGATGACTGGGCCTGGGCCTACTGGGTAGGTGCCTCATGCGAGGAGTTCAGGGCCGAGTTGAGGAGAGTGGGGTTGTATGAGGCGGCATGGGCCTCCCAATTCCACATTTACCAACCGAAGCAGCTAATTCCGGAGTTGCTGAGTAGATGGTCATCTAGGACCAACACCTTTCACCTGCATCATGGGGATGTGGGCATCAACCAGTGGGATGTCCACCAGATTTTTGGGGTCCCGATCTTGGGGGCCATGAATGACGAATTCCTCCCTGTTGTCAGCGCATGGGGAGATGCGGAGCAAATGCCGTGACTGGCGTTGGCGCTGACAGCACTTGTCCCTGGAGAGGACAAGGAGGCAGTGAGGGACGTCCAATTCATGAGGTGGTTCAAATGCTTCTTGAATTTCCCAGAGAATCGAGAGTTCCCTCTGAGGCCTCGAACTTGTCCAAGGGCAGCCCAACGGTGCAAGGGGCACTCGTATTGGCGGGTCTTGGAGGACAGCCAATGGAAAACTTGGGGTTTCAGTGTCAGCACTAAACAACAGCCGATAGTCAGGCTGGTGGCGTTCATCGCGGCTCTCATCTATGGCTGGATCCTGTCGGTGAGAGATACAAGCATGGGGGTACGACCCAGCTCGTTTATCATGGCGTCGATGTTGGCCATGGGGTAGCGGATCAACCTGGGGATCCCGATGCTCACCAAACTGTACAGAATGCTGCGGCATATTAGCGAGGAAAAGAAGCCGCCAAGGATATGCGGGCCCTTCCACCTCCTGTATGGGTGGATCGCAGCGCATATCAGGGGGATTTACGAGTATCCAAACCCCATTTCGCCGCCGGGATCGAACTTCCGCCCCTCCATCCTGAACGCGGTCGGGAGCTTCCCATTCAAACTGGCCGTTCCAATGGTGCTGAATCGGGTGTGGAGGGCGGATGAGTTCAATTTCCATCCCTTCCCGTTGCCGATGGGGATTCTTACTGATGACGGACGGGGAACGGAAGAACATCGGGCTTACCTTCTGGCCTTCCGAGGTGGAGTTTTGGTGGCACGAATAGATCGTGAGCCGCTCTGTGAACCGTACACTCCGCATCGGTTTGCGAGGCAGTTCCGGTGCCTCCAGCGGCTGACTCCGCAAGTCTACTGGGAGGTGCGTCATGAGGAGCACCCATGTGTGATGAGGCAGTTATGGCTCATGTTCACACGAGAAGATGGAAAGATGCGGATTTCATTGCCTCTATCCACCGCCGCCTTCGGATTAGTGAAGGAGTACGCCATCAGTTGGGAGGCTTCTTACCCAGGAGAGATGTTGAAGCAACCAACTATCCGGGTCGGTGACGGTGGGCATCCTCTATCTCAAGGTCGGGGTCAGCGGGTAGCTAGGGCCGCTCGCGGTGGCGGGGCTACCATGGCGGTGAGACTCGCACCGGCCGAGGGTATGGCAGCAGCGGTGGATCCGGTGATTCTGGAAGAGCAGGGTCATCCGGAGGGGCGGCCACCGAGGGGATTTCGTAGGATATCCACCCAGGCTCCGGGGAAGCGCCTGCGTCACATTGATATGGCATAGGATGCCATCTTCCCGGAAGCTTGGGACATTTGGGATGTCAACCGGCAATTCCTCAGCCCATCCGAGATATGGGCCCACCTGAATCACCTCGGGATGGAATTGCCGAGCATAGGCCGAGTTCGGGCTGGATTCATGGCGTCTCTGGCGGAGGCAGAACAGTACCTGGAAGATCTGGAGGATTACGTCCACTCCAGTGGCGTCCCTCGCCCAATGACGGACTGGGTGAGGGTACTGTTGAATCAGACGGTCCCCCCACAGTTATCGGCTTCCGATCTGAGGGAGCGCTTCCCCTTGCCGGAGGAATCAGAGGACTCCTCTCGGGAGGATGAGGCTGGAGGAGGGAGCCCGCTGGAGGAGGGCGAGGTCAGAGACCAAGGCTCAGAATCCGACGATTTCGCGGAGGCTCTCGAGGTAGCATTCCGAACTTCTCTCCTTATGATCTGTTCTTGGATCCCTATGGACTTCTCACCAATGTTCGAGCCATGCAGGAGGAACTTGTTCGCAGGCCTCGTCCTCGCTCCTTGGTGGGTGATGATGCGGGACCTTCAGAACCCACGCCTATGGATGCGTCCATTTCTACGTCTGGTGGGACTAGGGGGCCCGAGGTGGCTCCTCTGGAATCCCCAGACCTTCCAACAGTATATGGGGGGCCTCATCTCGGGGTCCCGTCAATACCGGCTCAAGAGCAGTGCTCGGAGGTTGATCTTCGTAAGTCTCCTCCACCGGTCTCCTCGTTGTCACATGTAGGCCATGCCAACTAACGTTTATGTCTCTCTGTCGTACAGTTCTTCGACTGGCGTGGGCCGCTACGGCAAGGCTGGTCGGGATGTCTGGTGGCGTCCCTCCTAGGGGCATGCCGGTGATGGTGGCAATAGTCCCTCCATCTCCTCAAGCTGCGACGCACATCATCACTGGCGGGTCCGCCAGCAGGGCCGTACCCGAAGTAATCGAGGTGGACTCCGGGGAAGAGGATCAACCGGTCGGTCCCAGTTCTATCGTGCCCGCTTCGGCGCCAGGTGTCGCACTGGATTCAACACCGGATGTTGATCCTGCCGAGGATTTCCTGCGGGCGTATCCCGCGTACGAGCCTGCCAATCGCGCAGACTGGGACGAAACGGCCTCCGACGAGGAAGACAGCAGCATAGTCTGCCGTCGGTCGTGGAAGCTGATCGCGCGCATTATCAAGGACACCCCCCAAGCACAGTGGCTGGCCGAAATGGATAGGCTTCGCTCGCGGTTGCGCGAACTGTGCGCTGGGGGAGTGGGTGCCCGACGTCCTTACGCACTCATCCGAGATCTTATGGCTGAGAAGATCCGGGAGCATGATCGCGGGCTCAGCGTGGGCTGGTAGTGGAGGAAAGCGACCAGCATCAAGAAGCTCCAGGAGGCTGAAGGCGAGGTTCAACAGATGCAGACCCGAGCAGATGAGCTTTCAGCCTCTCTTGATGCACAAACTGAGCTGGTCTCACGGTTGAAGGCCTAGCTGGCGGAGGCAGAAGAGCATATGAGGTAGACCTCTGGAGAGATGGCTGTCATTCAAGCTGGCATGGAGAGGGCCAAAGCCAGGACTGACGAACTGCGCCCCGCCGCTGCGGAGGAGGAGCGAGAGCTAGTTCAACGGCAGCAAGCCTTGAATGCCGCAAGTCAACGGGTGGCGGAGCTGCAACGCTCTTTTGACGTGGTCAACCCATCCATGGGGGAAGTTAACCCCAGAGTATTGTAACAAACCCATAAACCTTTCATTGGTACTTTCGTTCTTCAAAAATGTTTTCTTTGTTTTTAATGTCGTAGCGCGCATGATTTCCACTGTTGAACTGCCTTGTTACATCCCTACAATGTTTACGGGACGTTCGGCGATAATTCCCCAAGCCCACGTGGGTCGAGCCCGATGTCTGGGATTCGGATTACCAGTCCGGATTTCTTAGAGACGGGGGAGGCTTGATGGGAGAAGGAACTTTCAGGATGACCGAATTACCATTTCTTCAACGTGCTCTTACGCACGAACAGGGAAACGCCATGGGCGCTGAAATTGGTCCAGACAGATGAAAATGGGAAGCGTGAATCACGATACCCAAGATTCGGAACATTGTGGGGATGGCGTGACAATAAGGTACAACCGTTAACCTTAGAGGAGAAGCGGTACCCTTATTGCATTATCCTGTAATGGGGACAACAAATGAGGGTCGACCGTTGACCATGTTCGAAACGCGGGACCATGTCACAAATGTTGTTGATCAATCCTTCGGGATGTTGGCCCAGGATAGTTGGCGGACCATAGGTCAAAAATCCATACTATTAGGGGGTCCTACCAGATATGACCCGCCTTCCGGAACGTTGGCCTAGGATGGTAGGTGAGCCGATGCGGCATGAGACCAGGTCGTTAGGGGGTTCCGTGAGACATGAAAAGGGACGAGGGTCCGAATAAGGGGCACGCAAAGCATGGAATATGGGGTGATGGTCTGTCCGAATAGAATCCAACACTTAGGTAATTACACCACCGTGGCGGGAGTACGCCAGATAGGCGCATGAGTTTGATCTTCCTTGGGACATGGCCTCTCTTGCAAGGGGTTCTGTCGCTTCCCAATGGGATCTTGGGGCATCTTGAACTTGTTCCGGGTAGAACCGCAGTTTAATGTCATGCGTTGAGGACACACAGACTCCTGTAGTTTAACGTCATACGATAGGACGTGGAATAAGAGGGAAGGAAGCATGTGGCGCGGTAGATATGAAACCGACACGAATGAGGACTTGGATTCCAAATCACACCGTGTACCCCCGGAGGAAACTCTTCAGGTCAAGGGACCAAGAGTGAGTACTGGGCTGGGCCCGAAGCAGAGTGGTCGGGCATTCCTACGTACCCCATGAGGATGGGAATCAAGCCATACGTAGTTCTGGAAGTGCAGTTTAACGTCATGTAGGACGAGCAGCAGTCTGACCGCGTTGGTACACATCTCGCCAAAACTACTAAGCCCACGTGAGTCATGCTCGGTGTGGGAAACAAGTAGTAGTGGTGGGAATTTCCCGACACAGAGAGGGGAAGATTAGGGCAAAGGGACGCTTGGTGAATACCGGCCCAATGACACTAACACAATCATTTAGCGCACCTAGATGCGCGAAGAGAAAGAGCCGAGTATGATGGAATTCCACTTGAACATGAGGGAGTGGAAACGTGTGAATCATGGTGATCGAGATTCAGATCACGATGATGGCGGCATGACGATGGAAGATAACTGCTGACGTATTCGCAACACAGCACCCTGTCGCGTTAGCCTAGAATAGAGACAGACAAATGAGGGTCAACCGTTGACCATGTTCGAAACACGGGACCGTGTCATAGATGTTGTCAAATATCCGTAGGTACGTTGTCCCGAAACGATTGAAGGGCCCTTAGGTCCATCATTCATGGAGATCCCTTAAGCCAAGTATCCATGTCGTCCAGGGGTCCTTCTGGACGTGGAAGAGGATGAGGATCCAAATAGCGAGTTCACGAAGCTTGGTCGTGGGACGAAGGGAATGTCCGCATGAAAGTCCCACACTTCGGGTTCTTTGTCGAAACACATCTGAATACGAAAATGAAACGTATTAGAGAGAGGGAGAAGATTCCTTTCCCTTGGGGAGATCTTAGTTTAGGGTTGTAGAATTCGGACCATGAAAAGTTAGACTGGGCCCGCGGGGAAGTGCCCGGGCGCTCCTACGTATCTCATAAGGATGAGAATCAAGCCTTACATAGTTCTTGATGGACCTTAGACCATAAATGGTTAAAGGGAGTAGGGGACGCATGGCATCAAAACCCGACATGAAGGAGGACCTAAGCCCTACTTACCATGCATTCTTTGGGGAAATGCTCGAGTCGAGGGACCGAACACAAAGGTTAGGCTGGGCCCGTGGGAAAGTGCACGGGATCTCCTACGTATCTCATAAGGATGAGAATCAAGCCATACGTAGTTCTGGATGGTGACATAGTAGGATACCAGTGCCATGGGAAAAGGGGAGTGCGGGCGTGGCCCTTGCACTAAAAGAAGCAGAATTTGATGTATCTTGTTTGTTCTTTAGGGTGAATGATTTTTTTTTGTGAAGCGACAGGCCTAGAATAGTAGTTCATGATGTCGCCACAAGGATAAAGCCGCGATGGGTGTTGACAAATGGAATGGAACATGGCCAGTACCCAACGTGATGTCCTCTACAACGAGGTTACCACAATGCAGTGTTGTTTTTCGTCGTGCGGCCAGGACGATAATGTCACAGTTTAAGGTCATATGATAGGACCAAGCATGCATTTTATCATCATGCAGTGCAAACGTAGCAGAGACGATGCTAGGCGGGAAATGTGCACAGTGTTGTAAAACACAATTGACGGAGACATGATCCCACATCAGATTGTACGCCATTCGGAGAGGGAAACCTTAGGCCGAGGGGCCTATATAGAGGGGAAACAGGGGGAGAGACTGGTTTCCTGAATGGGTTGTACCCGGAGACAGGGCGTCTCGGCGGTCCTACGTATCCCATGAGGGTGGGAATCAAGTTGAACATAGTCCCGAATGGATCTTAGTTTATGGTCTTAGAGCTCGGACCATGGGAGCCCCGAAGGACGCCAGATTGCAGCTTTGTCCCCCTGACATGCAAAAGTGCACTGAGGGATAGCGCCAAAAGTGTCGAGATTCCACCTGGACATGATGGGGTGGAAAATGATGTGAATCATGCAACCAACATTCAAGGACTGAAGGGGCTGGCGTGACGATGGAGGATTACTGCTGACCATGTTCGCAACACAGCATCCTGTCGCGTTAGCCTGAGATGAGGACAAACAAATGAGCATCGACCGCTGACCATATTCGCAACGCGGGATTTTATCGATTTGTTGTCCAAAACCCTCGGGGGCGTTGGCCCGTATCGGTAGGAGAGCCCTTGGGAATTGTATCCAGGCCATTCTTGGGGGTCCCTCTGGGTGCGAAAGGTGATGGAAGCCCAAATGGAGGGGAACACGAAGCTTGACAAGTGGAAGGAACTTGATCAAGTTGAATCTGACACTCTTGGTCCTAGACCAGAGTACTCTTAATACATGGGTGAACCACTGCAAGGAGTCAAGGGACTCAACCTTGAGGGTGATCGAGAGATGGCAGATTCCCAGGGGAAGGGGGACATGGTGCCCAAAACCTTGTATCATACCTACACATCCCCTCCTGGAGAGGGATAGGCCAAGTGGCCTAGGTGACCGGGAGATCAGGAGATCACTAGGAGGTGGGGCTGGACCCGACTCTTAAACATTCAGGTGGTCCTACGTATCCCATGAAGATGGGAATCAAGCCACACGTAGTTCTGAAGGATGCCTTTTAATGTCATGCAAGACAAGGAATAGGAGGGTTAACTCTCAGAACGGGGTATGCGTGGTGAAGCTATTGCAAACCCGACGTGAATGAGGACGTGGTCCTACACTACGCCACGCGGTCCCGTGGTCGGGGTCCTGAAGGCAGGACCGGAGAGGTGAACTTGCTGAACTCAAGCTGGACCCAAAGACAAGGGGTCTCGAACGTAGTTCCAAATGAGAATCTTAGTTTATGGTCTTAGAGCTCGGACCGTGGATGGTGACAACTCCCGAGCAAGCACAGATGTCAACCCAATCCCTAAGCCCACGTGAGATAAACTCGGTGTGAGAAACAAGGGGGGAGATCCTTATCACAATACTTGGGGCGTCCATCAAAGGGGAGTCGGCGGAGAGTTTCGAAGGACACCTTTGATGCAGATTATTCTCCCAACGCGCAGACGTGCATGGAGGAAAAGTACCAAGAGTTCTGAGATTCTACTTGGACATGATGAAGTGATGAAGGGTGTGAATCGTGTACCCGGAATTTGGGCCTAATGGGTTGGCGTGGCGATAGAGGAAAACTGTTAACCATGATGGAAACACAGCGTCCATATCATGTTAGCCTGAGGTGGGAAAAACAAACGAGCATCGACCACTGACCATATTCGCAACGCGGGATTTTATCGATTTGTTGTCCGAAACCCTCGGGGGCGTTGGCCCGTATCGGTAGGAGATCCCTTGGGCGTAGTATCTAGGCCGTTCTTGGGGGTCCCTCCGGGTGTGAAAGATGATGAAATCCCTGATTCGGGGATACTCAAAGCCTGGAAAGCGGGTGCGGATGTGTCCGAGTAAAGCTTGGCATTCCAGGTAATAAACCAGAGTACTCTTAAGCACATTGGTGAACCGCCGAAAAAGGGATCGACGAAACAGCTCAGTAGGGGGGGGAGCATGGCGTGGTCATTACGAGACCGTCGTGAATGAGGGCATAATCCAACACCACACCATATAATCCTCTCATGGATGAAGGATAGGCCAAGGGGCCAGGATGGGATGAGGATTCCCGAGAGATGGGGCTGGACCCGAATTTTGGACATTCAGGTGGTCCTACGTATCCCATGAGGATGGGAATCAAGCCACACATAGTTCTCTATATGTATTTTAACGTCATACTAGACGAGAAGGGGAGCAATATACCCCGAAACAAGGGAGGTGTGCGGTATGGCGAAGAAGCCGACGTGAATGAGGACGTAGTCCCACACCACACCGTACACCCTGGGTAAGAGCAGACCTGGGTCGTGGCCTGGAAAGGCCAAGGGGCCTAAGGTTAGGCATCAGTCAGGAAGGCCTGACTGGTTTGCAGTTTAACGTCTTACATGAGGAAGAGGGTCGGGGACCCGAGAAGGCCAAGGGGCATGAGGCTGGGCCTCGTAAAGGGAGGGCGTACGGCATGGCACATGATCCCGATGTGAATGAAGACATAGTCCCACATCACACCGTACACCCTTATGAGGAATCCTGGGCCGTGGCCCAGAGAAAAGGGAAAGTTATCAGTCAGAAAGGCCTGACTGGTTTGCAGTTTAACGTCTTACATGAGGACGAGGGTCGGGGACCCAAGAAGGCCAAGGGGCCTGAGGCTGGGCCTCGTAAAGGGAGGGCATACGGCATGGTACATGATCCCGACGCGAATGAGGACATAGTCCCACATCACACCGTACACCCTTATGAGGAATCAGGGTCGTGGGCCCGATCGCTAGCACCACCTGGGGGAAGTTTTTCACCTCAGGATGGGGCAGAATGAATCACTGCTCTTGGTGCCTGGGACATCTCGGGGTGGACCCGAAAATCCAGGACACTGTTGACCATGTTCGAAACACAGCTTTCCTATGGTGACCCGTATGGGGGCAACAAATGAGCGTTGACCTCTGACCAAATTCGCAACGCGGGACTTGTATCGGCTTGTTGCTTGAAAACCCTCGGGGGTGTTGGCCCGTATCGGTAGGAGAGCCCTTGGGCGTAGTATCCAGGTCGTTCTTGGGGGTCCCTCTAGGTGTGAAAAATGACGGAATCCCAGTCAAGGAGTGGGTGAAGCATAGCTGTATCCATCCACGAAAGGGGAAAACACCTCCAGGGGGGAATGTGCAGCCGGGTCGAGGCTTGCTCGATGTGGGTCGGGGCAAAAGTGTCCACCCTTCCATGTCTTGACCCGAGGGGAAAATTTTGGCTTTTGGGCTGGGCCAACGGACAAAATGTCCGGGCGTTCCTACGTATCTCAAAAGGATGAGAATCAAGTCATACGTATTTCTTGAAGGCCATGCAGTTTAGCGTCATGCGGTGAGGACGTGGGAGGATAGAAGAACAGGAGTGGGCACATGGTGCGACCCTTACAATCTTTGTGCTAGCGGGGTTGCATAAGCGGGGCCAAGAAAGCCTACTCCCTGCTACACAAAGATCCTCCAAGAAAACTATTCCTAGGGGGGATAGTGGAAGGGAAAATCTTGGGGTTGGGCTCAAGATGAGGCGTCTGAGCGTTCCTACGTATCTCATAAGGATGAGAATCAAGCCACATGTAGTTCTAGAAATGCAGTTTAACGTCATGCGGGACGATAAGAAGCATCTCATTTGGGGATATGTACGGTACGAAGAGTAATCCGACATAAATGAGGACATAGTCCTACACCATACCCTACAATCCCACAAGAGAATAGATCAAGGAAAACCAAGGGGCCTGAGGCCGAGCCGCGGTCAAGGAGACCTGACCAGCTTGCTATTTAACGTCTCGCAGTGAAGACGGGGCCGGGGGCCTGAGGAGGCCAAGGGGCCTGAGGCCGAGCCTCGGTCAGGAAGGCCTGACTGTCTTGCAGTTTAACGTCTTGCAGTAAGGACGGGGATGCAGTTTAGGGTCGTGCGGGACCATCTCGCAGTTTAGGGTCGTGCTGGACCTTTTTGCCCTAGGAAAAGTATCGTTTGAGGAATTTGGCATTGGTGGGAGGGGTTATACGCTCTCCATCCGTGGTCACCAAGGAGTATGCTCCATTGGGGTAAACCTTATGGATGATATAAGGCCCTTCCCATTTGGGTTCTAACTTGGGCGGTTTCCTACCGGGAATCATTGGCGCTCGAAGGGCCAGTACTAGGTCACCCTGTAGAAAAGAGCGAAGATGAACCTTTTTGTCAAAGGCTCTCGCTACCTTGTCCTGATGCCTTTCCAGATTGTGCAGGGAATGAAGCCGGTTCTCGTCCAGTGCCTCTAATTCAGCCAGACGGATCTCGGCTACCTCATCTGATGTCTGGTGGTCATAAACTGCAGTTCGTAATGACGGCAGCTGGATCTCAATGGGTAGGAAGGCCTCAGCTCCATACACCAGGGAATATGGGGTCACCTGGGTAGAGTTGCGAGTCATCGTCCGGTAAGCCCAGAGGGAGTTGGGGAGCTTGTCCGACCAACTTTTCTTATTCTGACCAACTATCTTCTGCAGAATGTTAGAGAGGGTCTTGTTGAATGCCTCGATCTGTCCATTCGCCTGCGCGTGGTAGCGGGAGGTATGGTTTGACCGGATGTCATACTTAGCGTATAATTTATTCAATTCAGCTGCTCGGATGTTGGTGCCATTATCAGTGAGGACGGCATGAGGGACTCCAAACCGGTGGATAATGTTAGAGCTCACAAAGTAAACGATGGAACGGGCCTTGACCTCTTTGAGCGGAACTGCCTTTGCCCACTTGGAGAAGAAATCTGTAGCAGTCAGGATGAACCTACACTAGCGGGCTGTTTCCGGTGGATACGGTCCCACTACATCAAGTCCCCATACCGCAAATGGCCAAGAGTACTTGGTGGGGTGGAGGGGCTCCGGCGGCCGATGCAAGAAGTTGGCGTGTACTTGGCATGCGTGGCATCTCTTGGCATATCCAATACAATCGTGGATCATAGAGGGCCAAAAGTACCCCAACCTCCGGATTTGATGGGATAGTTTCGGCCCAGCTTGATGGGCGCCACAGGAATCGGCATGAACCTCTTTCATAACTTGAGGTATCTCCCCTCCTTGGAGGCAACGGAGAAGGACACCATCGAAACTCCGCTTATAAAGGATCTGTTCCAGACTGGGGCCGCTCTGGAGGGTAAATTGCAGCGCACGGCGTCGAATTCGCTCGCGCTCGGCCCGTTCGTCGGGGAGCTGACCATTTTGGAGATACTCGACAAAAGGTGCTCTCCAGTCGGGGGTGGTTTCAACAACTACGTCTGACGAACCCGGGAATCCCGATATGGAGGGTCCGGCGGTGAGATGGCTTACCCGCAGGCCATCATGGTCCTCTTGGGTGACTGGGGAAATGACTCTCCAATGTGCCACATGTATGACCAAATCATCTTGCTCGGGTTCTGCGAGCGACGCGACTAAACCAGCCAAGGCGTCTGCTTGGCCATTCTGCGACCGTGGGACAGGGGTAACCTCTGGTCGAGGGGAGAACTGGGCCATTAGGCGGAGGGTGTACTCCAGCAACGGTGCGAGCTCCGGCTTCCTGACGACGTAGTCGCCATTAACCTATTTGATTACCAGCTCGGAATCTCCCTTCACATGTAAATGGGGCATATGGATCTCAAGGGCCAGCTCGAGGCCGGTGATGAGAGCTTGGTACTCTGCCTCATTGTTTGTATAGCCTTCTGACAATAGGAACGAGTATGGAAGGACAGCTTGCGTCGGGGTAATGAAGACAATACCCAGGCCCACCCTGTTGAGCTTGGGATCGTTGAGCCTCCTACCGGTGGGGCTCCAGGAGGCGCCGTCGAAATGCATTTGCCCACACGGGGCAGCATGATCGACTGAGGGGATCGTCTCATCAGGGAAATACAGGTCCAGGGATTGATCCGCGGAGGTTGGATGGGCAGCTAAAAAGTCTTCCAATGCCTATCCCTTAATGGACTTCTGAGGTACAAACCTGATATCAAACTGCTGGAGAATCACCGCCCACTGTGCTAGTCAGCCAGTCCGCATGGGACGGCTCAGGATGTACTTCAGTGGGTCTACCCGGGAGACCAATTGCACCTCGTGGTGCTGCAGGTAATGTCGTAACTTCTGCACGGCGAAGACGAGCGCAAGGCAGCTCTTTTCGATAGGGGAGTATCTGACCTCCGTATCGAGAAGCATGCGGCTGAGATAGTAGAGACTATTCTCAGTACCCTCATTATTCTTCTGGGCAAGTAGCGCACCGAGGGATCTCTCCAGGGCGGTCACGTAAAGGACCAGCGGCTTTCCGGAGACGGGTGGCATCAAGACCGAAGGTTGGAGCAGATACTGCTTGATTTCCTCGAAGGCGGTCCGACACTCCTCATCCCATTCATAGGTGGCGCCCTTCTTCATGAGCCGGGAAAAGGGCTTACACTTGTCGGCCAGATTCGCAATGAATCGGCGTATATAGGCTAAGTGGCCTTGAAGGCCTCGAAGCTCCCGAATGTTGCTCGGGGGAGGCATTTGGCGGATGGCCTTGATCTTCTCCGGGTCGATCTCGATACCTCGGTATCTGACAACAAAGCCCAGAAACTTCCCGGAGGTGACCCCAAAAGCACACTTCAGCGGGTTCATCTTCAGGTGACGGGAACGGAGGAAACCAAACACTTTCTCAAGGTCTCTGAGATGGTCCTGGCGCTGACATGATTTGACTACAAGGTCATCCATGTAGCATTCCACCAATGTCCCGAGAATCGGTTTGAATATGCGATGCATGGCCCTCTGATAAGTGGAACCTGCATTTTTCAAACTGAATGGCATTACCTGGTAGCAAAAGGTACCCTGGGGAGCCCTGAAGGCAGTGGACTCCTCGTCTTCAGGGGCCATCCAGATCTGGTTATACCCGGAATACCCATCCATGAAAGAGAGGGCTTGGAACCCGGCCGTGGCGTCAATCAACAGCTCCGTCACCGGGAGTGGCAAGTCATCCTTTGGGAAGTGGCGATTAAGATCACGGAAGTCGATACAGACTCTGATCTTCCCATTCTTCTTCCTGACTGGCACAATGTTGGCAAGCCACTTGGGGTACTGGACCTCCTTGACGAAGTTGGCTTTGATTAGCTTATCAACTTCGGCCTCAACCATAACACCATGAGAAGGGTGCATCTTCTTGGGAGGCTGCTTAAACCCATGATGTTTTGCCGGGAGGCCCAGATGATGAACAGCTACTTGGGGATCTAGCCCTAGAATCTCGTTGTAACTCCAAGCAAACACATCACGTTGCTGTTTGAGGAAGTCTACGTACTGCTGCCGCTCCTCAAGGGACATGGCTGTGCTGATCAATGTGGGTTTCAGATCTGCCTCGCTACCAAGGTTCACCTGTACCAGTTCATCAACCGTGGTAGAGACGCCTTCTTCAAAGGCTGGGGGAGAATCCTCCAAGTCTTCCTCCCCACCCGTGGGGGGACTTCCCGCGATGGGGGTGGGGGGCTTCTGGGCTATCAAAATCCGAGGGGCAGCTGGTGTCGGCTTGGGCAGCAGCGGTCATCACATCGGGAGACTCGCTTTCCATTGAGACCATAGCAATGAAGGCAGCCGACCCTATCCCATCTGGCCTTCGGCCTAAAGGGCCACGTTTGATGATATCAAAGCAGTGGTGACGTGTCGGCCTGATTCGGTTAATTCCAGCCCGGCGGAAGAGATACATATGGCGCCCCGTCGTTGTCATGAGCTTGACGTCCCGATACCGTACAGGGGTAGGGGGTTCCGGGATGACTTGAGCCTGGTTGATGTAGGAGTACAAGGTGATTTTCCGTCGTCGCTTGGACACGGGAACATGCCTTCCTTGCGTACCTGAAACAACGAAACATTGTCCCATGTCGGGGGTCGTGGCCTCCAACCGGTGGATCGGGAGGATGTAGGCGTCATCCATGCTTGCCCAGGGATCACTTGTGATCGGGGCGGGTTCATCCTCACTTACCAGGATTTGCTTGTCCTTACTTTTGTAATAACCCGCATCCAGATAGCGGGCCTCACAAGAAGAGAAAGGGGACACGTCTCCTTGGAGCACGCCTACTCGACCGTTGAGTGAGTACTTGAGGCACTGGTGATACGACGAAGGGACCGCTGCATGCAGATGGAGCCATGGCCTACCCATCAATGCATTGTAGGCGGTGTCCTGAGAGACAACCATGAACTCGGTGCTGGCAATTAAGCCACCGAACTGAGTCTTCAGGCGGATCTTGCTGACTGGGGTTTGCTCTGTCCTGTCGTACCCCTGGATCCTGAGGTCAGAGGGAGTTAAATCACCTTCGGACAGACCCAGCTTTCGCAGCGTCCGGGTCGGAATTAGATTGATTCTGGAACCTGTGTCAATGAGGCAACGACAGACTTCCACACCATTGAAGTGGCTAGTGATGTACAACGGGCGAATGTGCCCCTGTATAGGAGGGTCCTCATCTTTACCGGAGAACGATATAACCACCTGACATTCGGCGTTTTCGATCGTCTCGGTATGGAAGGCTTCCGCAGCTGCTACTGTCATCTCGAACTGGAGGGGGCTCCTTAGGGCCTCGGCAAGTGCCTCGCGCATTTCAGATGATATGTGAAGGCCCTCAAGGAGGGAGAGACTCGCTGGAATTCCGGCCAGGTGCTTCAGAACATCGTACTTTCGTGCCAAACGCGAGCCTCTTCTTACAGGAGGTCGTTCGGCATTTGGAGGCACAGCGGGTCCGGCCAGCTGAACCGGCGATTGATTAGTACTGGGTACATCTCACTGCCTACTAGTAGAATCCTGAAGGGCAGTCGCTGGACTGGGATCGGACAGCGGAGTCTGGCCTGTAGCTGGGCAAGACTGACTGTGTTACGAACAAGGCGGCTCCCCCCGATCCAATAGCACAAACGGCGGTGGAGGTAGCGTCGAGGGTGTTAGATGGGTTTGCGTGTGCTGAGATCTGCGCTGAGCCTGCTGCCTGGTCTCGGTATCGTGCACGGCTTGGCCAAGAGTGCCTGCTGACGTACCTCGATGACCGGCGCGATTGCGATTCCACTGACGTTGACGTCGGCTGGAAACGTTGGGGAGGTCTGCCTGGCGTTCCCCCTCGTCGGGGGTCATATAGGGCTTTACCAGCTCCACGGTGTTAACCGAAGTGTACCCCTGGCTGTCGCTCGAGGATTCATCCACCGCTGGGCGTATTCTGGGAGGGATCCCCATTTCGGGGGGCATAAAGTTGCCAAGAGTGCGGGATGACGACGGCACTGGCGGTGCGCGTTGCTTCTTCTTGCGTCGCCGCTGCTTGCCCTTTTGGGCAGAGGTTGACTGTGAAGACGACGCGGAGGCACCGGCTACTTCTTCTGAAGGTTCCGAATGCTTCAGGCGCGCCCGGATGATACCCTGGGCACGAACGACGGTTTTTCGAGCCATCCAATCGTCGTATTTTCGGGACCCGCGGCTAGGGACCTGCTGCCACTCACCTTCACTGTCGCTGCCGATCTCTGATCCTGCAAAGACACCTGCCACTTGCGCTGGTGCTGGGCCCAACTTGACTATGTTGTTGTTGACCTGGTCCTGAAGCCAGTCTTTAAACACATAGCATCGCTTGAGGGTGTGCCCCAGGATCCGATGATAAGGGCAGTAGTTGGGGTGATCGGTGAGATGTGCCTCTGCCGGCCTTCTGCACTTAGGCAGACACCCAATCCCTTACTCTAGAGCACTTCAGAATTAGCCAGGGACCTGATTTTCGTTGAAGGAATAGGTTTGGTACCTTCTTTCCGGATAGGGGGCCCTGGGGGCCTGGTCCTGACGAGGGGCCGGAGGGGCCTGCCGAGGAGGCGACGCCTGATTGTCTCGCCTAGGTGGCGATGGCGCGTTGCACGGGGGAACCTGTCGGTTCTGAGTCGGTCGCTGCTGGGCAGGAGCCTGTGCTTGAGGTGGAGGACCTCTGCGGGGTTGCGGGGGTGGTGCCACCAGCAGCAACTCCAGCTACCTCGGGGATTCTATTTGAGCCACCGCGGCAGGTTCAGCCCTGGCGGTCCTCCTGGCTGGGATCATAGGGGGCAACAAACGTGCCTGACTGGCCTGTTGCAGGGCTTCCTCGAGGCGTTGAGCCTTATCCGAGAAATCTCTGAACCCTCCAGGGTAGTTCTGGGTAATCAAGGAGGGTACCAGCTCTGTCTTGACGTTCCCCACACACATCTTCAATAATTGCTCCTGAGTCAGTGGCATATCGAGGGAATACGTAAGTCCCTTCCACCGGGCGATGAAGTCTGCGACTCGCTCATCAGGCCTTTGCTTGCACTTGAAGAGGTCTACAATGCTGGTCTTTCACGTGGTGGAGCTGAACTGGTATAAGAACTGCCGACGAAGATCCTCCCAACCGGTCACCGATCCGATAGGGAGCTGATTGTACCAGACGAATGTTGGACCTTCCAATGCCTGTACGAAACATCGGAGCTTGGCGGCTTCTTGCTGAGTCGGGGTCCCCAGCATGGGGCCACACCTGGAAGAAAAATGAGCCAAGTGCTGCGGCGGGTCCCTATCCCGTTAAAAGGCGAGAAAGTGGGGTTCCCAAAACCCGGAGGTGCGGGCATATCATCCACCCACGCGGGATAAGGCTTGCCATCCGGTGGGACCGCCACCTGCCGCGTTTCCAACGCTTCGAGGCGAACTGTGAGCGCCGCAATAAGATCCTCCGGGTGGGGGTCCCTGTCTTGACGGGGATCCCTAACCACAAGTGCATTTCCAGGTTCTTCAACACGGTAGACGGCTTCGGCCTCTCGTGGGTCAACTGGCTGGACGACCTGCGGGGCGACTGGGGGAACCTGGATTGGATTCTTCAGATTGCCTCGTCGCTCGGGGGGATTCGGCGAGACGTATCGCGCCCTCTTGCCATACGTTCCGGCTTCCACCCTGTATGCGGCAGTAGCATGATCAGGGTGGCCTGGAGGCATCTCACCAGGGGGAAATTGTTCTGGCCCCTGCTGCCCCGGCCTGGGATTACCATAGTCGGGTCGCCGCTCTGCGGTGCACTCAGCCAAGAGTTCGTCAACCAGCTTTTTCTGCTCAGCAAGCATCTGGCGTAACGTGGCCTTCTCGGGATATTCGTCCGTTTTCTGCACAGAGGTGGACGGGTCGGAGTTCTTGACTGTTCCGACGTGCTCCTTACCCTTGCCAGTGTTTTGACCGAGTACCAGCGACTCAGTGGGTACGGGGAGACCTAGCAGGTTCCTCTGCTGACAGGTAACTCTCCCTGATGGGTCGAGCAGCGGCGGTACGCCCTCGGGTGGTAAGTCTCCATAAAGGAACTCAAACTCATCTTCCTTATCCACAACGTCGGCCATGTGGACTGTGACCCCTCTTGAGGGAATATCCTCGATGTCGCATAGCGAATCGGGCTGTCGTTGGATAGGGTTGAATAGGAGAGCGGCATAGTGTCCCCAACCACGAACTTGCACATGGGGGGTGGATTCCCTGACGATTCTGTGGAGTGCTTTAAGACTCTGAATGCATTTTCGTTGAAGGGCGCTCTGGTGGCCTGGAGACTCAGGGTGCTGGGCCACAAGAAGTACGGCTGCATCGATCAGGCGGCACTGCTCGCTGATTTCTTCGAAGTTCTCTCGACTTCTGGGGTACACCACTCATTCATAACGGAGGCGGAAGTGTGTCGCCCAAAGGGTTCGACAAAAGCACCCCACGTCTTCAGGGGTAAGAGACTCTGGTATGTGGAAATTCAGCGCCGCCTTCGGCCAAAACTTCTCTGGTAAGTAATCCGCTGCAAGGATACTCCAGAAGCTCCTGGGCTCGGACTCAGGGTCTGTCCCTGTGTTGCCCCACTCGTCAACCGGGGGCAGCTGAGGGACCGGTAGCGGTACCGAGGCGGACCTCTGGGATAGTAAGCTCGACGGTGGAGAATACGGCAAACGAGCTGACTGGCCGCCGAATTCCGGGCCATCCTCCGAAGAGTGAGGTGACCTGGCCACGATGTCACGATACGACGGGCTGATAACCGCAGCTTCCGGAACATGAGTCGCGGCTACCGGCGACAGGTCGTGTCATCGCTCTACCGTCGTTGGCCCCCAAAATAACTCTCCGTGATCTCTGGTAGAGGTAGAGGGCTCTTCTGGTGACAGAGGCGGTGATTGCGCGGTCGAGACCTGTGGAATTCCCAGGATTTCTTCCTCTTGGATGTACCTGCGGAGAGAGATGGGAATCTGGTGGACCTAAAATTCAGGGAGAATGAGGCTAACGCGTCTGGTTCCTGCCCCAGTCCTTGATACGGAGGAGCGAGGAGAAGGTTCCATCGCTGAATCGCATTCCGCTTCCGAGTCGGAGAAGCGGGAAGGTTTGATCTCCACCTGGGCCTTCCCAGGGTTCTTCTTGTTGCGGCAGCGACCCGCTCTCCTACCCCGGGGTGGCTCTTCGGGACAGGTTTGACCCCTATCAGGCAGCCTCGGGGCGGCGCTGGCGCCGTGGCAGAGAGGGCCCCCACTCGAGATAGCCGCGGTGCGAGGGGAACCGGGGAAAATGTCGAAGGGTACATGGGGAGGACCACCATGAACAGTACCCATGTGGGCGGGGCCTCTGTTGGAACTGGCAGGAGCATGGGGAGGACCTCCATGGTCGATGTGAGTGGAGCGAGGCCGACCTTCACTCCTCGAGTTGCTGGGGCGAGGAGGACCTTCTCCGATTGCAGAGAGGACATAGGGAGGGCCCCCACGTTGGAGAAGGACCGGATGGACGGTGCCTTCAGGTTGGTGGTCGGGGGCAGGAGGATGGACTCCATACCCTGTATAGTGGGCGCGGGAAATGTTTCCGCGCTGAGCGTCACTGCCGCGGGGCAGGTCTTCCTACGGGATGGGGTAGCACGAGGCATGCCTCCATGACGAACCTTGGAGCGGGGAAGGCCCACGCTCTGTGGAGTAGTGGTACGGGGAGGACCTCCGTACGGGGTGACATTGTCGCGGGTTAGCTCGCGGCGATCACCACTTGGGCCTGCAACCCGGAGAGTCAACCCAGCCTTCCCCTGGGGCGGTTGGGGTCTCGATCCTGGTTGGGTGAAGGAGTGCCCCTGCTCAGTATATGCAGGGGCTTCACGATGCACGTCGACGGTGGCTCGGGCCACTGTAGCTGTCGACGTCGACACGCCCAGGCGAGCGTCCTCAGCCCGGGCCCGACGCTGGCGTCGGGTCAGGCGGGCTGGCGCAGGTGGTGCAGGGACGTAGCCTGCCTGCTCTTCCTGCGGGGCCGGACGGCGGCGCTGACGCGGCCGGGCGGGAGCTCTCGCCTGGAGCCCTCGGTTCGGGACCCTGGGCGGGCTGAGTCGGACGGCGCCTGCCTCTTCAACGTAAGGCGAGGAGTCGTCAAGGCGTTCCGGAGACAAGCTCCCGAAACGGTTGAATGTTGGGGTGGGGAGTAGGGGCTCCCTGCGCGGCCTGTTAGGGCGGCATTGACGGCGGGGCCTGGAGCCCTCCAGGTCCAAGCGGGCCATATCCTGGGTCGGGATGACCCCTTCTTCCTCGTACCTGCGCACGAGGTTGTTGATCACCCTTCGCTGGATGACCTCTGATGGGGAAAGGGGATGTGGGCGCCCCGTATTCCGCAATGCAGCAGCCGTCGTGGCGGTAGTGGCGTTACGTGGGAAGGTCGTGGCGGTGTTTCCCCTGCCTCTACGTGGGCGAGGAGCGGACGGTGATCGCCTCTCTGTAACAGCAACCTGGTTCCTGAGAAACGAAGGGATCAACTCATCATTACTGAGAGGAAAAGGATTGATAGCCAGTGCCCCAGCGTTCTTCCATTCTCCATGTCTGTGAGAAGGATCCACGCCAACACGCTGCAGAACGGAGTGCCCCAAGTTCTACTGCCCCGACATCCGGTGAGTTTCACGAAAGGCCCGTTATTTTCTTGGCGGGACCAGGCACCGGATATCTGGATCCGGTGACACATCAATCTACTAGTGTCTCGAACGCTACTAATGCCCATATTGAGGAGAAGAATTTCACGTCGGGTTCACCATTTCTGTTTTTGACGCTTTCGCCGGGGCGCGCGCCCGTCCGTCCGTGTGGGAGGACGCGCGGCGCTTCAGTTGCCCTGCATTCCCGCTTTCCAAAGGCGGGTGGCATTCGCTCCTTATTCAGGGACGTCTTCTCCTTGATCGAAACAGGATGATGGGATGTCGGTTCTTCCTCCTGTGGATTCCTCCTCAGAACTCGTCACCTAGTTCGGGTCTCCCTCATAGATTTAATACGTAGTTCGTGAAACTCCTCCCAGTGCCATGTTTCCATGGGCGCCGGTTAATTACACTGCTTCTTTCGGGACATTCCAAAGGGTCCAGTCAGGGCAGCAACCTTCAGTCAGGGGAGTAGTCACGTTGAGGCATCAGTAGCGTGTCTGGATCCTGGGGTACCTGGCATGTCTGTCTGTTATCCTTGACCACAAGGCTTCTCGAGGGCGTGGAAGCCTGAGGCATCCCACATCGAGCGCGGGGAATTATATGTCATAGACACATATCTGAGGTTTTCCTCAGCTTCCCGTGCTCAACACAGGGTATGCCGCAAGTTTAACGTCCAGCGGAGATGGATCAACCCAACCAGAGCATTAGCTAGGATAGATCGGATTGAGGGATCCTCCTTGAAGGGATGTCGATACCGGGGCCAGCCCATGGGCGACTGTGAAGAAGAGCGTACCGACATGGTCTCACCAGGATAAGACGGTCCGGGCAAGAATCGGAACGGGTGGTAGGTTGATGAATGGATTGGAAGGAGAGTGAAATGGGACCATCGCAGGGGCGATAGTAAAGTTGGGCTTGAGCCTTGACGAGGCTTCCTACATATCCCCGTGGCAGGGAATCAAAGTCCGCGTAGTTCGGGATGACGTCGATAAACTGATGTGAAGGTAGACCTTGGCCCGATGAGCATCGTCAGAGTACCGACTTGAAAGTATACCTGTGGGTCCACTAGTGGTGGGCTTGAACCTTGGGAAGGTTTCCTACGTACCATGCCTTGACATGGATCAAAGTCCTCGTAGTTCAGGGGATTGATGGAACACAGTTTTACGTCATGCGGGATGATAGTAAACCCTGTCGCGAATAAACGACGGTCGGTGGGTGTCGGCGAATCGATGTAAGTGAGGGACCTTAGTCCGATGGGAGTTGGGCTTGAACCTCAGGGAGGCTTCCTACGTACCATGCCTTGACATGAATCAAAGTCCTCGTAGTTCGGGTTAGTCACAGCGGCTTGCCGTCGGACTGGAATTGCAGTTTAACGTCGTGCTAGACGTAGGTAGAACACGACGTGAATTGGATGATGGGTGGGCTTGAACCTCGTGGAGGCTTCCTACGTACTACGCCTTGACATGGATCAAAGACCTCATAGTTCATATGGGTCTTTGTCGGTGAACCGACGTGAAAGCGGACCTTGGTCTGATGGGTGGTGGGCTTGAACCTTGTGAAGGCTTCCTACGTACCATGCATTGACATGGATCAAAGACCTCATAGTTCAGGTTAGTCACAACGGCTTGCCGTCGTACTAGAATTGGGTGTACAGTTTAATGTCATGCGGGGAAAAAGGAGGCATGCAGTTTAACGTCATGCTGGACGAGGGTGAGACTCGACGTGAATGAACGACCGAGCAATGTGGATTGAACCTCATAGAGGCTTCCTATGTACCATGCCTTGACATGGATCAAAGTCCTCGTAGTTCAAATGGGATGAGTCTCAGCGGCTTGCCACTGGACTGGAATGGGACCCGACGTGAATGGATGTCGGGTGGGCTTGAACATCGTGGAGGCTTCCTACATACCATGCCTTGACATGGATCAAAGTCCTCGTAGTTCTCTAGGGGTGGGGGTCAGGGTCGGTGCTCACTCTAAGCCCACGTGAGTCATGCTCGGTGTGAGAAACAAGATGTTGCAAGGACCTGATGATCACGTCGCGAAGGAAGCGTCCGTGAGAAGCGAAGAGGGGCTTACGCGTTAGGTGGCCCACGGTGCTGGGACTTACTCCAGCACCGTGAGAAGCGAAGAGGGTCGGTGCTCACTCTAAGCCCATGTTTTATGTTGTTTCCTCATTCATATATTTCTTTGATGTTATCATCTTGTATCATGATTTTATGTTCATGTTTATGATTATCACCCTTTTTATGTCACATTGATATGCATCTTAACTCCAATGTATTACTTTCATCATGTACCCCTCGCTCTCCATGGGAACTGGTTCCATCTCGAGTCCTTCTAGACTCGGACGTTGTGTGTATTATGCACAAGGCGATTCAAATCCATTTCCTAGCTAGGGAATGTGGAATGCACTTGGGATTAGTCGGGTCCCCCTGCTAGGAGTCGGCATTAAAAGCCCACAATTTTTACAAGAGCCTCAGCCCAGTTGGTGAGGAGTCTTTTTGTTCATCCAAGATATCATAGTTCAAATATGGGTGGAGACATAATTTTTTACGAAATGTTGTAGGCAATGTAGAAGTACTATATCAGGAACTGTAGAAGTACTATAGAAACCATAACTATTCATAAGTTTGGGATTTTGGGCCACCGGTTTGGTCCTCGGGTCCTTTAACTCCTTTTTTCCACCCAATGTCTTCGAACCAGTAAGGCTTTCGGGCCACTCAATCCCTTTGGGACACCTCAAGTCCTTAGAGCTACCTCAATTACTTTGGGCCACATGAAATTGTTATTAAATGGACCAGAAAGAATCTATATGTAAACAACTCCAGATGATGATTTAGAGAAAGTGAATTCAACAAAGAATAAGCTAATGGGTTTGGAATAAAGAGAGGGTATGGCATTTTCATCGGGACCAGGGGTTTGGTCCTCTTGGTATTCTCCTCTTAATTAGGATATGGTTCCTCTCTCTAGTCTGAATCAAAGCTATGTTCATGGGTATCAATCTTTGTCACCAGCACGGTCTTATCTTATCTGGAGTGGAAACAGATTCAAAGATTCTCCATGATGCACTGCATGATTTTTTCCCTCCTCCATGGTCGATCATTTATATCATCAGAAAGTGTAAAGGCATGATCAATAACCACATCAATGTGCTTCATTCTTAGCATGAAGGTAACAAAGTGGCGGATTACCTGGCATCTTTGGAGGTCGTTGGACACGACCTTGTCTACCTCCATGATATTTTCTCTTTGAAACCAGAGGGGGTCAATTTTATTAGAGGGGATTCCCTCAACCTTCACCATTTCAGACCCCCTAGACTTCCTGGATTTTGTGGTTTTTTTTCTTTTTTCTTGTTTTGGATGTTATTATTCCTTATAATAAAAACGTGATGATGACGATGATGGAATATAAGGGCATATTTTGGAGTTTATAAATAATTTTATCGTGAACATGTTTCAATTTGTTGTGATATATATCTAATTACCCAAATAAATAATGACTCTCAATCTATTTGGATTTTATTAAGTGTATTTTTATGTAATAAATCATGAATTAAGGTTTACTAACGATATGGGTTGTCATAGATGGTATCAGAGAAAGGTATGGTTATCTTTTATGATTAGGATTATTATAAGGACCTGAACTTATTACATACATAATCTTGAATTTAGTCAAAAAACACTTCCTTTTACATTGAAGATCTTTTCATGTTTAGAGCTTTAGAGAATTAGGACAATACATTCATAACATTACACATTATTCCAGAGTGGATACCATAAAAACAATTTCCATTTTTTTTAAAATATAAAACATTAAAACTTAAAAAAATACTCCTTGACAATTCTTCAACACTTAACATGGATTCCTTCTTTGTCTTACAGATCTATTAACCTGTGAAAATCATTTAAAAACTTGGTATGAGCACAAAAGCTCAGTAAGGGATGGAAAATAAGTAAAGATCACATTAGTCCATGAATACTCATAACGTATGAAAACATTTTCAAAAGACATTGTTGTCACCCATATATACTTACTTTTTGTAACATGATATTTACACAAGATCCGAAAAAAACATGATAACATAAATATAATCACAAAGGTATCTTGGGGCATTACTTACATAATCTTGTAACCATTCATGTCTACCTTATAATTTGTAACCCTCACGGCTACCTTACTTTGTGTAACCATCACAGTTACACTTGGAGTAACCATACATCCGACCTCCAAATTACTCATACTCAATGCATTGGAGGGAGATATAGGTCCCACCCTTCATCATAAATAATTCCCAAGAACCAAAACATAATTATACAACATGAATAATTCCATAAAAACAATTCTTTGGAATTTCGTAAAACTGGATTTAAAAAGAGGATTTTGAAAGAAAAGACACTTATAAATATAATAAAATTGAAGAGAGACTTAATAGAATGGATGGATTATGTATATATATTGTAGATAAACATAATAAAACATAATATAAGCAGAACCCATCACACAAACATTTAAAATAGCACATAAATAATGAAGTAGAAAGTTAACCCAAAGAATGGAAATAGGGTAAAGAATTCCCTTACAAACATCATATAATTGAAATGATACTTAATAGAGTTAATGTAATGTGTTTATATACTATAAATACACATAAATAATTATAATATAAACAATTTTCATCAAACAAACATTTTTAATACCACATAAATAATGAAGTAGAAGGATAACCCAAAGAATGGAAATTGGGTTAAGAATTCCCTAACAAACATTATATAATTGAAATAAGACATAATACAGTGAATGGAATATGTATATATACTATAAATACACATAAATAGTGATAATATAAACAAATTTTATCAAATAAACAATTTTAATACCACATAAATAATGAAGTAGAAGGATAACCCAAAGAATGGAAGTCGGGTTAAGAATTCCCTTACCTCAGGTTTGTCTTACTTACAACTTGTTTAAACCTCCTCTATAATGGTTAAAATAGTGTTATTAGTATTTTAAAGAAATATATTCATGTTTATAACATCTTATATGATCATTTAATAACATAATTACACCCCTTTAATTGTTAGTATTTTTCTCCTTGCACCGTTTTTGGGTGAGTTCTTTACATGATTTCTATGATAGGTTCTTGATGGACGTTCTTGTCGTTTGAAATTGAAACTATAGAATTGTAATGGAAAGGTATTTACAAATTTACAGTAACATAATTTATACCATTTATCATTTTGATGTTTAATATGAGGATGATTCATAAGTTAAAACATTAATGATGTTCGTTTAGATCATTTTATTGGTTCTTTGATAATAAAGACCTCATTTTGTTTTATAAATTAAAACCATGAGTAAAAAAGAATTACAGAACAATGTATGAGACATAATAAATATATTATAACCTGGTTCAACCATACAAATTGTTTCATGACCAGACTTTAAGTTTTTAAAGAAAAATAAAATCACATCGTCCACAATGTCAGTAATTCGACACATCATGGACAATGTTTTTAATTCTTTGAAAAAGTGGGATAGGAGAAGAAAAATGATGATGAATTTTTCCAGAAAATGATAAAATCCATAATATACATGATTCTGGAGATTTCATGCCATTTGGGTAAGAATATATGAATAAATAATGAGAAAGAAACTCCAAATAAAAGAATAATTGAGGAATCCCTTACAAAAATTTGGCAGCCTAACGGCTACATAACATGGTTTTAGAATATATTAAAAATAGATGGGACAAGTTTCACCCATCCATAAATGAATAATAATATAGATTAGATCAAGAATAATAAGGAAATAAGAACATGGTATGGAAACTTGAAAGTTATACCACATAAAAGAGAACTTTAATGGGAAAAGAAAGAAATTGAGAATTTTCTTACCTTGTAGAGTAACACTTAGAACATGAAGGTTGGGACCTCAGGGCTTGAGGAAACCTTTGGTGGACAACTATAAAGTTGAGGAGTAATTGAGAATGAAGTTAATGTAGTAATGGGTTGGTATTTATAGGAAAAGTAAGGGAATATTTTAATAATTTTAAGGGACACCTCATGAGTGGTATTTGCAAAACCATGGGCTTTCCCTTGGTATTTGCCCATGGTATAAGCCACTTGGGACACCTAACATCTTATTTAACTATAAAAAATTATACCAGATTTATGAAACCATTATTACATAATTAATGATGTCATTAACACATCGAAACTAAAAACTGTATTTTTTACTATTCACCGAAAAATCAACTATTTCAGAAAAATTCCCAAAATTCACCCTAACCATTTATCGATGTGTAGAATTCAAAAATGAAGTCCATTTTATGAAAATAATTTTCTAAATATTATTAATTTAATTTTCAAATAAAATCATACTTAATTCAAAAACTAACAATTCTAATTCTGTAACTACTTCTATATCACAATGAAAAATTAACCTAGATGGTATTATCATAAAGCCTTAATAAAATAAAATAATAATAAAATTTACTATTCATTAGGGTCATATTACTATTCATATTACTATTCATAAGGGTATGTTATGATTCAAAAAATCAAGTTGGTTCCAATAGACTCTAAATAACATACTAAACACAACTGTAGATGAAAGTTTCTTGAAATTCAAAACATAAAAGTGGAAAAATTATGTTTAAAGGATAGTTATAAATATCTACTTTAAAACAAAGTTCGATGCATTTATATTTTTTTAGAAAAAATTGGGGTGTTACATTATCCCCACCTTCTGGAAATTGTGTCCTCGCAATTTTATTTACTTAATAAACAACTGAGGGTATTTTTCCCTCATAGCATTTTCAGACTCCCATGTTGCTTCTTCAACCATGTGGTTTCTCCAAAAAACATTTACCTGGTGGAATACCTTATTTTGCAATACCTGTTCCCTTCGATCAAGAATCTGAACTGGTTTCTCTTCATAAGAAAGGTTCTCTTCCAACTGAACTTCTTTAGGGCTCAAGAAATGTGATGAATCTGGCACATACTTTCTCAACATCAAAACATGGAAAACATTGTGTACCTGAAACAGACTCAAAGGCAAGGCTACGCGGTATGAAACTGTTCCAACTTTCTCTAAGATTTCAATAGGACCGATGAACCGTGGACTTAGCTTCCTTTTTTTACCGAAATGCATCACACTTTTCCAAGGAGATATTTTAAGGAAAACATGGTCACCTACCTCAAAAGAGAAGTATTTCCTTCTTTTATCTGCATAACTTTTCTGCCTGCTCTGAGCTGTCTTCATGTGCTACTGGATCATCCTCACTTTCTCAGCTACTTATTCTGTTAATTATGGCCCCATCAACTTTCTTTCACAGAATTCATCCCAAAACATTGGAGTCCGACACCACTTACCATACAAGGCCTCAAAATGTGCCGTCTGAATACTAGAATGAAAACTATTATTATAAGAACACTCAAATAAAGAAAGATGTTGATCCCAACTTCCCTGATAGTCCATTTAACAAGCTTGAAGCATATCCTCCCATGTATGAATCGTTTATTCTGACATCCCATCTGATTGAGGATGAAAACATGTACTTAAATTTAACTATGTGCCCAACGACTTCTGAAGTCCCTTCCAAAAGTTAGAAGTGAACCTGGGATCTCGGTTAGATACAATGGAAATAGGAACTCCATGTAACCTGACAATCTCCTTGAGTTACAGTCGAGAAAGTTGATCCAAAGTCATTGTATCTCGAATAGAAAGAAAATGTGTAGAATTTGTTAGCCGATCAACAATAACCCAAATCACATTGTTACCTAGAGAAGTCTATGATATTCCCACCACAAAATCCATGGATACATTCTCCCATTTCCACTCTAGCACTGGAAAAGGCTGAAGCATCCCCTTCGGTAACTGCCGATCTACTTTAAACTTTTGACATGTCAAACATTTCATGGTGAAATCAGCAATATCTATTTTCATCCATCTCACCGATAATACTCTTGAAGGTCTCTGTACATCTTAGTACTGCTAGGATGAATAGAAAATGGAGAACTATGATTTTCACACAACAAATCTTTCTTCAACTGAGAATCACTAGGCACACACAACAATTTTCCAAATCATAAAACGCAATCTTTATCAAGGTTAAATTCTAGAAACTTACCCATTTTAACCAATTCTACCTTTTTCTGTAGCTCAGGGTCTTCCTTCTGAGCTTTCTTAATTCTATCTGACAACAAATACTGCATTAAAACCTGAAACAAAATAGATTTGTTCCCCTCAAAAACAACTTCTAAACCAAAATTCATCAAATCAATAATCAAGGGATCATGTTCCAAACGTAGCATGGTTAATGATGCATGATGTTTCCGGCTTAAGGCATCTGCCACTTTGTTTGCTTTCCCGGGATGGTAATTGATCGTGCATTCAAAATCCTTTATCAGTTCTAGCCATCTTCTATGCCTCATGTTTAAATCCATCTGAGTGAATATATACTTTACACTTTTATAGTCAGTATATATTTTTCATTTTGTTCCGTATAGATGATGCCTCCATATTTTCAAAGCAAAAAACCACAGCTGCCAATTCCAAATCATGTGTGGGATAATTTAGCTCATGAGGTTTAAGTTTTCTAGAAGCATAAGAAATTACCTGATCATTCTGCATCAAAACACAACCAAGTCCCTTCAAATAAGCATCACTGTAGAAGACAAACTCACCATTTCAGGAAGGTAAGGCCAAAACTAGAGCATTCACCAATATCTTCTTCAGTTCCTAAAACCAAACATCACATTCCTCTATCCAAACAAATTTAACCCCTTTCTATGTTAACTTAGTTATCGGGCAAGATAATCGTGCAAAGTTCTTAACAAACTGTCTATAATAACCTACTAACCCAAGAAAACTACGAATCTCTGTAACATTTGTGGGTCTTGGCCATTCATAAACTACTTTTCTTTTGGTAGGATCAACTGTTATTCCAACTTTATTTACAATGTTCCCAAGAAAAGAAATATATTGCAACCAAAAATCACACTTTCTTAATTTTACATATATTTTCTTTTCTTTTAATGCTTGTAAAATAACCTTTACATTTTTTTCATGCTCCTCTTTATTTTTAGGAAATACCAGAATGTCATCAATAAATACAACCACAAACTTATCCAAGAACTCATGAAATACTCTGTTCATAAGATTCATGAATACAGTAGGTTCATTAGTTAATCCAAAAGGAATAATAAAAAATTCATAATTCCCATATCTAGTACGAAAGGCTATTTTCAGGATGTCATCCTCCTTCACCTTCAGCTAATGGTATCCAGATCTCAAGTCAATCTTGCAAAATTTCTGAGCTCCATGGAGCTAATCAAACAAGTCATCGATATGATGAAAAGGATACTTGTTTTTAACAGTGATGTAATTAAAATATCTATAATCAATGAAATGTCTCATGCAACCATCTTTCTTTTTAACAAACAAAATACAGGCTCCCCATGGTGAAGTGCTAGGACGAATAAAGCCTTTGTCAAGATAATCTTGCAATTTATTTTTCAATTCAAGAAGTTCTATTGGATTCATATGATAAGGGGGTTTCGAAATTGGCTTAGCATCAAGAACTAAGTTAATTTTGAATTCAACTTCTCGATCAGGTATGACACCTGGTAACTCCTCAGGAAAAAAATCAAGGTATTCATTTACCATTGGCACATCATTAATTTGAATAGTTCCCTTGTTTTCAAAAATATGAGAAAGATAACTTTCATTTCCATCTTTCAGTAGTTTCTCATCTTCCTGATATGTTATCAATTGTATGGGTTCATTCTTGTATACAAACAGAAAAACTTCTTGAAAAACAACTTCTATAGCTCTACAATCAATCATAGCATGATAATCAGAAAGACGGTCCATCCCCAGAATAACATCAAACTAGACTAAGGGTAAAACAACAAGGTTTGTAGGTAATGTATTTCCACAGACCACAATAGAAAGATTATTATAATTCCTCTTTGCTATAACATTTCCCCCTAGTGTTTTAACAACATGTTTGGGTCTCATTTGTTGAGGTGATATTATCAATTTACCAAAACAATTCTTAGAGATGAAGGAATGTGTAGACCCCGTATCAAACAAAACCTTAGAAAAATATGATTGAACAAACAAAGTACCTGATACAACTTCATTGGATGGCTTGACATCTGCTGAGGTAGTCACAAAGGATCTCACTACACCTTTCTTCTTGTAGTCTATATTTTTTTCATCATTCAGATCTCTCTTTGGGAAGGCATTTGCATAATGAACCATCTCACCATATTTTTTTTTGAGGTAGTGCTTTGGTCAAAGACCAGAGCACAATTTATTAATAAACAAAACAGGGTTACAAGAGGCGAAAAGATGGGATTTTTTTACAATCTCTATCAAAAAGGTAAAGTAAGTCAGAAGGAATATAGTACATCCAAGTCATGCGCTGATGAACTCCTTTGTTGGAAAGAGCATCAGTAACAGCATTCGCTTCCCGGTAGGCATGAGTAGCTATATAGTCCATCCCATGTAGAAAATTCAGACAATTCATCCAATGTGTGGTAAGAGTCCAGGCCAGATGGATGTTGCCATTCCAGATGGCATGAATAATAGTGGTTGAATCACTTTCTATCCAGAGCTTTCTCCAACCTATTTGAAGCGCAAAATCAACAGCATGAATGACCCCCAACATTTCCGCCTCCAGAGAAGAAGAGTGACCACAACCAACATAGAAGCAGCCCTGACACTGCCCAGCTGAGTCTCTGAAGATGGAACCACAACTGGCAGGTCCTGGGTTGCCTTTGGAGGTGCCATCGACGTTCACTTTAGTCCATCCTGGCATTGGAGATTTCCAGAATACTTCAAATGAGTGTTTGGGCTTTGGGTAGATGCCAGGAACCGGAGCTGTCGAAGAATCACAAAGTCACCAACTGAGTTGTTACAACAGTCTTTCTGTATTGAGGCAGCTTCATGAACCGCCAGAAGAATCCGAGCTTTCCCTGCATGTAGATTGAGATGGTGATTATTGTGGATGAGATCATTTCTGACATACCAGATCTCATGAAGAAGCTCAGCCACTGCCTCCAGGAAAAGGTTTTTTATCTGCGTAGAAATATCATTTCTAGTACAATTTTTTAATAACAAGGAAATTGAGTCAGTAAAGAACCATCTATAATTAAATAAATCAGAAATATAATTCCATAGAGCAGAGGCCGTCGCGCAAGATAGAAAGAGATGATTGGCATCCTCCCTATGTTGATTACACAGGCGACACTTACAACAGAGTTGAATACCAAAAGTTTGGAGACAGGTTTCCGTTGGTAGTCTATTATGGGAAATGCGCCAAATAAGGGTGAGCCCAGAAGGTTTAATCCAGGGTTTGTTAAAATGATTCACCCATAGGAAACTAGAGTCATTATCAGAGAAATTATGCTTATAATAATTCTTTGAATCCAGGATGCCATTGGTAGAAGGCTCCCAAACAAGGAAATCCCCATTAGGAGAAAAAAGATGATTGTCAATAATTTGCGCAATATTGTCAGGGAGATAATTATGGTGAGATTGGAAAACCTCATTTATAGTCTGATTAGTATCTTCAGGAGGATTATGAGAGGGTAACAAGGATATCAGAGGGGTACCACACCAATTGTCACACCAAAAATTTATGGAAGAATCAGCACTGACGATCCATCTAGAATTTTGCATGATCCTATGATAAGAGTCCCGGATAGAGGGCCAGATGGATGAGTTGATGAAATTAAAATTACCTTTTAAAAGCTTAAAGAGGAATCTATGGTTCAGGAATTCGGTATCCTTAGAAGTGGAGTTGATAATGTGCCAAGTGAGGCGGGCCTGAAGAGCATCATTGAACAAATTTAAATTTTTTATGCCAATACCACCATTAGCAATGGGTTTACAGCAAGATTTCCAAGGTATTGTAACAATCTTCTTTTCAAAAATGCTTCTAGACCAAATGAAGTTTTTAATATAAGTGTTAATTTTTTTTAAAACGCTGACGGGCCATTTATAAACCATGAAGGAATAGACCATTTTAGAAACAATGGTCGATTTAACCAAACAAATTCTCCCAGCCATGGAGAGAGAGTTCCCTTTCCAGCTAGCGAGTTGATTTGTGATTTGATCAATGATGTTAGAAAAGTAGGTTACTTTGGGCCTACCCCAAAATATTGGAACACCCAAATAATTGAAGGGAAAAAAACCCTCTTTAATACCCAGATAGGTGGTGATATTAGATTTCCTTATTATAGGAAATTTTTTTCCAAAAAAGATATACGATTTGTCCCAAGAAATTGCTTGCCCAGAGATTTGTTCATAGTGATAAATCGCTTGCTTAAGAACATGTATATTTTTTTGTCCCCTTTTATGAATAAAATAATATCATCAGCATATAAAAGGTGGGTAGGGGAATTTAAATTCCTAGAAACTTGAATAGGTTTAAGCATATGTTGATCAACCATCTTGTTAAGATGTCTACTTAGGTAATCCTCAGCAATAACGAAAATGATAGCAGAAAGAGGGTCACCCTGCCTGACACCCTTTGAGCAATTGAAAAAACCTCTTGGGGTACCATTAATCAGGATAGATATATAGGCTGAACGAAAGAGAGTCTTAATTCTACCAATGAAAGAATCATTAAAGCCAAAGTTTTTTAGAACTTTGAAGATAAAATTCCATTCAATGGTGTCAAAAGCCTTTCTGATATCAAGTTTGATGGCCACATTTCACCCTCTTGTGCTTCTATTTTAACTGTTGGTACATTCTGAATTAAGACAGATACAGTCTTGGTTGATTCTTACCCATTACTTTCCAACTGGACCTCTTCTTCTCTTTGTTTCCAAAATGCACGTGATCATCAGTAAACTTCATATCTACCCTCTGAGCACATAGTAAAATTTTCTCATAACTATTGAATTCATGGGAGGCCAACACCCTTCGATACCTAGGCTTCAATCCTGACTAAAATTGGTTGATTTTTCTATCAAGATCCAGAATAAGATTTGGAGTATACCTCACCAGTCTGGTGAAGTTTGCTTCATACACGGCCACTGAATCTTCCTCCTTCTATTTCCACTACTGGAAATCCCATTTTTACCAATACTTATATCCCAACGGTTTGATAAACCATTGGGAATGGTTATGTATACCAATGGTTTTAAGAAAACCGTTGGTATAGAGTCTTTTATGAATAAATCTACCAACGGTTTGTAAAACCGTTGGTATAAGCCTCAATTAAGACACTTTTACCAACGGTTATACACTAACCGTTGGTATATGTTGGAATCTATGACACCTTTACAACTGGTTTAAAGAAACCGTTGGTATAGGACTACCTTCCCAACGGTTTTTAAAAACCGTTGGGAAAGTTTTCCCCTAAATCCAGTTCGGGTGTCCAGTAGCCCCTCCGCTCAATTGTAGTCCCCCTCTACTCGACTGCAGCCCTAAATTGAAGCTCTCCCAATGCTCTCTCGTTAACCAGTCTCTGAAACTCCATCCATCCTCTTCAATCAAAATTTTTTTCTGTTCTACACTTCAAATATGTAAGTTCTACCTCAGTTATAATGTTATTCATCTATTTTTTTATTTTCTATTTTGATTTGACCTAAACGTCTGGGATCTCTCTATACAAAGACTCAGAAACTCGTTCCACTCATAGATCCATCTTAAATCAAACAATTTTGTAGTTCTACACTCTAAATATGTAATTACTACCTTAGTTTTAATGTTTTAAATCTATTATTTTTTGTTTTCTGTTTTAATTTGGTATAAACTAGGTTGTGTTTTTTATGGCATGCGAAGGTTAGTGATATTGCGGATGAATTGGATGTTGTTTGGTTGATGGATTGGAATTGTGATGTTTTTTGGATTAAGTTTAATTAATTTTTAATGAATTATTTGGGTATTTCATCCCTTTAACAGAGCCCCCACTCCTCATGGACCCTGGACACCCCCCCTCTTGGACCCTGGACAGTCCCCCCCCCCTCCTGGAACATGGACAACCTAGCCCCCCTCTTTCCTGAAACTTGGAAAGCCCCCCTCCTGGACCCTGGAAAACCCCCCTCCACCCTCCTCCGAGGACCTTGTATAGTCCCCCTCCTTCCTGGACCCTAGGAATCCCCCCACCCTCCACCCCGGACCCTGGATATCCCCCCTCCTCGATGGACCCTGGACAGCCCCCCCTCCTTCCTGGACCATGACAGCCCCTTCTCCCCTTCTCCTTGATCCTGGACAGCCCCCACCCCCTTCTTGGACCCTGGACAGCCCCCACCCCTACTCCTAGACCTTGGACATCCCCCTCATCCCCCTACTCAACCACCAAATACCCCCCCCACTTCAAAACTTTGACCACCAAACTTGGACATGCTGGATTTTCTCTAAAAAGATAGATTTGATCCTCAAACCACCTCAATAATATCCTAAACAATGCTTATAATGTGGTTTTCACCACATAACATCCAATTGTATTCCAAGTAACTAGTCTATCCTCCCTTGGCTAGATTTTACAAAAAAGCGTTCAACCTTAAGGATCCAAATAAAAATAAATTGATATAAGACATTTGATAATGGATTAAAATTTCAAATTGGGATCCAATGAGAAATATTTGAGATATTATGCATCATATCCATGAGTAAATCCATTTTTATATATCCGATAAGTTATTTTTCACAATTTTCACACATTAATTGTTTGTAAAAATGGGACAAACATTTATAAAGGTTCTAATATATAAAAATGAATCTATTTGTGGATGCAGCTTAACCAAAAATGTCTAGCTTGTCTGCCTCTTCCATGATCATCGATGTGCATGTCCCGTCTCCATCTGACCTCGCACGACGGGTGACTCGGCGTCTGGGTGAGTAAGAGAACCAGATTCTCTTACTTCCACACCAGATTCACGCCTGCTATGCTCCTGAAGTGATCAATCCCACTAAGCGTCCCTGTAAGCTTGATGACACGGCCACCAGTTCTTGTAAGAGGCAGAGGAGTTATGAGCTGATGGACCAAGATGATTGACCAGTGTCCATCCATCTGGATGAAGATGTAAAACTTAGCGCTTACTGGGAGTCAACCCATGTTATATAGTTTCATAATTTTGATTTTTTTACTTTGTTTTATGAAATAAACATGCCATGTATGGAACAATTTTTTAGCTGCTTCTGATCTGTATGTGCACTTGTCATTACTCTGCATGACTACTTCTATTTTGTCTGATACTTGGTGTTATTTTTTATGAAATTATGAGTCTATGTTCTGTCTATGTGTAGATTTTATAGGTATATAAGTATGTTCACTTTTCATTATTCCATTCTTTCAGCGCTTAAGCCGATGGTACGAGGGAGGTTCGTACCAGAGGTAGACGAGCATCTCCGCGTACCCGACTAGACCCTTCCACTCTGACCAAATGCATTTAGATTCTATTGAAACTTAAGGGAAACGATCTATGGGTCAAATTTGACGTGTATAAGTCAACCCAACCTCAATAAAAGGCATGGTGTGGCCATGATAACTCAAATTGCCTCTCTTTTGTTCAAAATTGACTTATTTTTAAGTGAAATCAACAACTGACATATGGGAAACCAACCAAACACCTTAGGATTGTGTTTAAACTTTATTAAAACGATCCATGGGTCATATGTGACATGTAAAAGTCAACTCCGCATCAATATGATACGTGGTGTGGCCGGTATCACTCCAAGTGTATGTATTTTGTTTAAAATGGACAATATTTTATGTACATATTCCAATCCAATCAAACAGCTTTTGATTGTGTTGATACTTTTTAACAATGATCCATGACTCATATTTGTCGTGTAAGAGTCAACCCCGCCTCAATTCGAGGCTCAGTGTGGCCGATACCACTCAAAGTGCCTCTGTTTTGTTAAAAATGGACTTAATTTTAAGTGAAATCAACAACTGACATACGGAAAACCGACCAAACGCATTAGGATTCTGTTGAAACTTAAGGAAAACGATACATGAGTCAAATGTGACGTGTATGAGTCAACTTTTCCTCAATACGAGGCTCGGTGTGGCCGACACCACTCAAAATGCCTCTGTTTTGTTAAAAATGGACTTAATTTTAAGTGAAATCAACAACGGACATACGGTAAACCGACCAAACGCATTCAGATTATATTGATACTATAGTAAAACAATCCATGGGTCATATGTGACGTGTACGAGTCAACCTTGCCTCAATCCAAGGCGCGGTGTGGACGATACCATTCAAAATGTCTCTTTTTTGTTCAAAATGACTTTAATTTTAATTGAAAACAACAACTGGCATACGGAAAACCGACCAAATGCATTCCAAATCTGTTTAAACTTTAATAAAATTATCCATGGTTCATATGTGACGTGTAAAAGTCAACCCCGCCTCAATCCGAGCCACGGTGTGGCCAGAACCACCCAAACTTTCCCTCTTTTGTTTAAAATGGAAAATATTTTACATACATACGTCAAACCAATCAAACGGCTTCTGATTGTGTTGATACTTTTTAACAACGATACATGACTCATATTTGATATGTATGAGTCAATCCCACCTCAATTCGAGGCCCGATGTGGCCGACACCACTCAAAGTGCCTCTGTTTTGTTAAAAATGGACTTAATTTTAAGTGAAATCAACAACTGACATACGGCAAACCGACCAAACGCATTAGGATTATATTGAAACTTAAGGAAAAAGATCCATGAGTCAAATTGGACATTTATGATTTAACCTCGCCTCAATAAGAGTCTCAGTGTGGCTGACACCACTCAGAATGCCTCTATTTTGTTAAAAATGGACTTAATTTTAAGTGAAATCAACAACTGACATACATTAAACCAACCAAATGCATTCGGATTATATTGATAGTACATGAAAACGATCCATGGGTCATATGTGATGTGTATGAGTCAACCCCGCCTTAATCCTAGGTGCGGTGTGGACGGTACCATTCAAAATGTCTCTCTTTTGTTTAAAATGACTTTAATTTTAAGTGAAAACAACAACTGGCATACAAAAAAGTGACCAAATGCGTTCCAAATCTATTGAAACTTTAGGAAAACGATTCATGGGTCATATGTGATGTGAAAGAGTCAACCCCGCCTTAATCCGAGGTGCGGTGTGTCCGAAACCACCCAAACTGTCCCTCTTTTGTTTAAAATGGACAATATTTTATGTACATATGTCAAACCAATAAAACATATTCTGATTATGTTGATACTTTTTCAAAACGATCCATGACTCATATCTGATGTGTACGAGTCAACCCCGACTCAATCTGAGTCCCGTTGTAGCCAACACCACTCAAAGTGCCTCTGTTTGTTTAAAAATTGACTTAATTTTAAATGAAATCAACAACTGACATACGACAAACTGACCAAACGCATTCGGATTCTGTTGAAACTTAAGTAAAACGATCCATGGGTCAAATTTGACGTTTAAGAGTCAACTTCGCCTCAATATGAGGCATGGTGTGGCCGGGGCCACTCAAACTCCCTCTCTTTTGTTCAAAAAGGACTTATTTTTAAGTGAAATCAACAACTGACATACGTGAAACTGACCAAATGCCTTTGGATTGTATTACCACTTTAGTAAAATTATCCATGGGTTATATTTGATGTGTAAGAGTCACCGCCGGCTCAATATGAAGCACAGTGTGGCCGGTATCACTCCAAGTGTATGTATTTTGTTTGTAATAGACAATATTTTACGTACATACTCCAAACAAATAAAACGGATTTTGATTGTGTTTATACTTTTTAAAAAAGATCCATGACTAATATTTGATGTGTATGAGTCAACCTCACCTCAATCCGAGGCCCGATATGGCCGACACCACTCAAAGTGCCTCTGTTTTGTTAAAAATGGACTTAATTTTAAGTGAAATCAACAACTGACATACGGCAAACCGACCAAACGCATTCAGATTCTATTGAAACTTAAGGAAAATGATCCATGGGTCAAATGTGATGTGTATGAGTCAAATTCTCCTCTATCTGAGGCGTGGTGTGCCCGAGACCACTCAAACTTTCTCTCTTTTGTTCAAAATGGACTTATTTTTAAGTGAAATCAACAACTAACAGACGGGAAACCGACCAAACGCCTTCGGATTGTGTTTACAAATTAGGACAACGATCCATGGGTTCACTACTGGAAATTTGGGCTATATACACTGTTCTAAAACATGGCTATAGGCCCTCAAACCCTGGCTATAGGTAAGAGCCACGGTTTAAGGAACCGTGGCTATGTTTGGCGTGGCTATAGGCCCAGGCCTATAGCCACGGTTCAAACCGTGGCTGTATACCTAATGCCACGGTTTGAACCGTGGCTATACTAAAGTCCGGACAGGCTTTATTGCCACGGTATAAAACCATGGCATTAGGTCTATATCCACGGTTAAAAACCATGGCAATAAACCAATAGCCACGGTTTAAAACTGTGTCTATAGGGTGTCCAAATCCATAAAAAAATACCCCCCAACCCCCGCGACACCCCCTGGACACCCCATGGACACTCCCCTGGACACCACCCTGGACACCCCCCTGGACACCCCCTGGACACCCCCTGGACACCCCCAGGACACCCCCTGACACCCCTGGACACACCCTGGACACCCCCCTGGACACCTCCTGCACCCCTCCCCTATGCCCTGCAGACCCCCCCTGCTGGACAGCCCTCCCCCCCCCCCCCCCGCACCGCCTGGACAACCCCCATGCACCCCCATGCCCCCCTGGACAGCCCCCTTGCACCCCCCTGGATAGCCCCCTTGAACACCCCCTGCACCTCACTAGACTGCCCCCCCCCCCCCCGGACAACCCCCTTGCACCCCCACAGGACAACATTAAGTCAAAGAGCTGAATGATTCCAGTTTTGCACGGTCTGAAAAAGAAATTTCAGCGAAGGGTTTACGTGAAGGAACAATATGTCCCTGGGCTGCAATTGATTACACTTGATGATGAAGTGACAATTCAGAACATGCTGCCAGGTACAATTGATTGTCGCAGATTGGGGAAGTTTGTCTTACCTTCTACTCTCGATGGCCAAGCTGTACGAACTCTCTCGATGGGGTTGGAGCCTAGTAATAAGTCATCACTGGAGCCTCGACCATGTGTTGAAGATTTAGAAATTTGTGGTGCTAGAGTTCAAAGGAAAGGAGATGATTCAAAGGCTGAGTATGGAGACGGACGAGGAAAACCTTTTTTATTTTCAGTAAACAGTCCAGAAGTGTGCCTTAGAAGTTTCCAGACTGGTTCTTTTCCTTGGTTAGCAGTTGCATGGAAATTCTACAGAGCTGTTGTTCACTACTTGGTACCTGGATGGGTGAATGCTATTGTTCAGTTCAGCAAGTGGAGGGCATTTTGAATGCTGCAAACTTGATAATCACAAATAAAGAAGCTCACCATTTCCCAAGTTTCCGATCAAATAGACTTTGCTCCAATGCTTCTGAAATTGAATGGAAAAAGGTTTAAATAGCTATGTGTGGTGCCTATTTGCTCATAATGGGAACTACAGTTAATTTTTTAGAAAGCATGGTAGTATGAGAAAAAGCGAGTATTCGGGAAACATGTATTTTATGGTTCAACGTGTTGTTCAGTTTCAAATTTTCAAGGTTGACCAATCAAAATTGGTTGTAGCTGCACACCCTACCTACACCCCTCCCCCTGTACACCACCAGCCCACCCACCCTCCTCCCCCCTTCACACCAGACCCAGCCTCCCTCCCTCTTTGCACTGTACCCGACCCCTGCACATGACTCATCCTCCTCCCCTTCAGCCCTACACCGAACCACAACACCCCCCTGCCCCTGCCCAGTCCCCTCCCCCCTGCTACTTTTCCCCCATCCCCCTGTGCTAGTTCCCCCCTCTCCCCTGCTAGTCCTGCCCCCCCCCCCCCAAACCCCCCAGGACAGACCCCCCCAGACCCTAGACACCCCCAACTGCCATCCCCCCCACCCAGGACAGACCCCCCCAGACCCTGGACACCCCCCACCCAACTTCACTCCCCCATGCACCCTTGCACACCAGCATGCCCCCCAACCTCAGCCTGCCCCCTCCCCCATGTTAGACACCCCTCCCCCCTGCTGGACACCCCTCCCCCCTGTTGGACAGCCCTCCCCCTGCTGGACAGCCCCCCCCCCCCCTACTGGACAGCCCCCCTGCTGGACAGCCCTCCCCCCTGCTGGATGGCCCTCCCCCCTGCCGGACAACCCCCCCTACCGGACACCCCTCCCCCCACACCTCCCCCCTGCTGGACACCCCTCCCCCTGCTGGACAGCCCCCCCTCCCCCCAGCACCCCCTGCACCTACACCCCCCTTCCCCCTGCCCCCTCCACCCTCCCCCCTGCCCCTGCCCCATGCCCCTGCACCCCTGCCCCCCTGCACCCCTGCCCCCCTCCCCCCTTCCCCCCTTCCCCCTGCACCCCCAACACCCCCACCCCCCCACACCCCCCCTGACCTTGCCCCCATCCCCCCTGCCCCCACCCCCCTGCCCCATCCCCCCAGCACCCCCTACACCTGCTACCCCTGCAGTATATATACATGACTGGGGATTTGGCTCCCTCTCACTCAAGCCAGGTGCAGTACATATACATGACTGGGATCGAAAATTCAACCCATATGAAATTGGTAAGACCTCAGTTTGGGTATGGGTTAAAATCTATGGCTTAAACTGAGTTTTATGGCATCCTAGAATTTTATATGACATTGCATTAGCTGTTGGAGTTCCAGTTAAGATGGATTGTGAAACTGAAATTACTCGATTTGGCCATTATGCTAGATGTCTAATTGAAATAGACCTTTTCTCCACATTAGTAGACAAAGTTTGTTTATCTACTGATGAAGAGGAGCTGGATCTTAGTGGAATTTGAGAACATACCAAAATTTTGCCCAGATTGTAAGGTCATTGATCATGAGGTTAAAAACTGCAGAAGATCTGTTATTTTCACCCTCTGTTCTCAACGAGGACATGATCATAAATCATGTTCCAACCTTGATTTGTAGAGGAAAACAATACAAAGCAATAAATCTTGCACCTCTGGTTCTGACAACCCTGTTAATAGGCAGTTTGCTGAGCCTGTTAATCAAGGGATGGTTGTTTATGACTCCAATAATGATAATGAGAAGGTCTGTATGCCCAGCCATAAAACATGGGCTGACATTGTGGAAGAAGTTTTGGATCCTGAACCTGCTCTCCCTGTTACTACTACTGTCCATTCCTTTTCCCAAGTGGTTTCTCAAAGCAAGGAACCCAGGCCCCCTTCACTGTGTCAATCTGATTCTGCTCAGATTGACACTAGTAAGGAGGTTTCCTCCTTGTCTAGTGTGGCCAATGAAAGTCTCATGGCATAAGATTTACTTTCTAGGCCTCTAGTGATGCCTCTAGTGCATAGGTAAACATAAATCTGAAGGAATATGGACAAGACACAGTGAAGGAGGTGGATATTGTTAATAAACAAAACCAGCCTGCCTCTGTTTCTCATTTTTTTGAATCTGGGAAAGTGTAGTGTGGGATTCCTGCTTCTGCTGACCATTCTGTTGATGAAAAAGCTGCTACACCTAGTTATGAAGAAGTATGTATACTTCTAGGGGAGCCTTCTCCTGATCAGACTACTTCTTCTAGTGTGCAGGTGGTGTCAAAATCAAAGACAACAAAATAGATTGCTGAACAACCCCGCCCCCTACCGGACACCCCTCCCCCCTGCCGGATAGCCCGCCCCCTGCCTGACAGCCCGCCCCCCTACCGGACAGCCCGCCTCCCCTGCTGGATAGCCCC
This sequence comes from Viscum album, assembly GCA_963277665.1. NCBI lineage: Eukaryota > Viridiplantae > Streptophyta > Magnoliopsida > Santalales > Viscaceae > Viscum > Viscum album. The sequence goes on along the minus strand of OY728130.1, from coordinate 475,691,186 downwards.
GCCCCCTTCCTGGACACCCCTCCCCCCTGCTGGACACCCCTCCCCCTGCTAGACAACCCTCCCCCTGCTGGACAACCCCCCTGCTGAATAGCCCTCCCCCCTGCTGGACAGCCCCACCCCCTTGCTGGAGAGCCCACCCCCCTACCGGACACCCCCCTTCCGGACACCCCTCCCCCCCTGTCGGACACCCCTCCCCCTTGATGGACAGCCCTCCCCCTGCTGGTCAGCCCCTCCCTCTGCCTGGACACCCCTCCCCCTGCTGGACAACCCCTCCCCCTGCCTGGACACCCCTCCCCCCAGCTGGACACCTCTCCCCCTGCTGGACACCCCTCCCCCTGCTGGACACCCCCCCTGCCTAGACAGCCCATCCCCCCTGCCGGACACCCCTCCCCCCTGCTGGACACCCCTCCCCCCTGCCGGACACCCCTCCCCCCTGCTGGACACCCCTCCCCCTGTTGGACAGCCCTCCCCCCTACTGGACAGCCCCTCCCCCTTCCTGGACACCCCTCCCCCTGCTGGACACCCCTCCCACTACTGGACATCCCTCCCCCTGCTGGACACCCCTCCCCCTGCCTAGACAGCCCATCCCCCTGTCGGACACCCCTCCCCCCTGCTGGACACCCCTCCCCCTACCGGAAACCCCTCCCCCTGCCTGGATAGCTCTATTGGTACTCACACAATTTTTGGGAAATTTTCTCAGTCGTGGGGAACTCAATTTGGTTGGATATACATACCGATAACCCAAGGTTTGGACACTATGTGATAAACCATGTGAATGTGGACATGTATATAATTATTCTAGAAGAATTAGTCTTAACTAACTAGATGAATGTATAGACTTTCTGATCCAATACGAAAGGAAACCACAGTTCTACATGAATTATATGTTTTTTCCATCATTCTCTAGAATGTAATAGGGACAAGGAGTGTTCTTTTTTACAATATGAAGGGGAATGATGTCTCTAACTATGAAAGTTGGAACGGTAAGATGAATATTCCAATCTATGACTTGGAGAGAAAATACACTATTGTCCCTTATAATGTGGATAAGATAGGGGTTATATCAGTGTAGAAGGATACTGGGAAAACTACAGACTTAATCACTTCAACATCACCTTAGGATGGTCCTTCTAATGAAAAAAACATGGATTATTCTCAGTGTGTTGTATTTACTCTAGAGGGCCCACCCCCGGGAAAATCCTTGAATGAGGACAATGTACCCCTTCCTAATAGAGAGATAAACATTGGATAGAACATCCAGTTTGAGGGTCATGTATTTTGGGGGCACCTTTCCCTGATGTTTTGTACAGATCCAAGGGATTGTAGGTATTTTCAACTTTGTAGGAAAGACTAATGTAAATACTCACGAATGGGAAAAATAGGCAGAAAGTCAATGTGGACATCTATACAAATGTAGCTGGTCTTGAAGAGAGTACTTCAAATGAGGAAACATTTGATGGCATGCCTACATAGAGGTGTTGCTTTTAGGATGCTTTACCTAACCTGATTGCATCTCATGGTTCTCAAGTGGTGAAAAATGGGAAAAAAATCTTGCAGGTTCCTACCTATCATTAATTGATGATGACACATTCTGAGGGACCCCTCATTCATGTTTCATAGATAGCTATCTGGGAACAATCCATGAAGAAAACCTCACTAGGTTCGCTGAATATGAGTACACCCAAGGATCATCAAAATAAGTTGCAGCAGAATCCCTTACCTACTAAAAATAATGATCAGTATGGGGTTTCACGAAAGTACCTGCTGCAATGATTACTAAGAATAAGGCCTCCATTGATTCACAATCTTATCCTAGATAGTATATAGATAAATTTACACACTTAAGTCATGTATTATGGTATGATGATGATGAGGAAATTTCAATCAGTTAGAAGGTTATCATCACCTCCAATATGGTAAATGAAGATGAATATCCAAAATCTAAATACATTTATGATAAAGGCATGGGTAGTGACCCAAAATTAAAGAACAAGAAAAATAATTGGAGTAATGGTATGGAGGAACTGCCCCCTGCCCTCTGCCCCCTCCCCCCTACCCCCCTGCACCCCTCCATCCTACACCCTTCCCCCTGCCCACTGCCCCCCTCCACCCAGCCCCTTAGCCTGCACAACACCCCCTGCACCCCCCCTGCACCCTCCCTGCCCCCTGCCCCCCTCCACCCTCCCCCTGCCCCTGCCCCCCTACCCCCAACCCCCCTCCACCCTCCCCCCCTGCACCCCTCCACCCTGCCCCCTGCCCCTGGACACCCCCTAGACACCCCCTGGACACCCCCTGGACACACCCGGGACACCCCCTGGACACACCCTGGACATACCCTGGACACCCCCTGGACACCTCCTAGACACACCCTGGACACCCCCCCCCCCCCCGACACCCCCCTAGACACCTGCTGCAGACCCCCCCAATGAGTGCTACATGAGATGAGAGAATTATGGAAGGAATCTCATCTAAAACAGCCAAAATCAGACATTGAATTTCCATCACAACAGGCTGATCTGGTTCAGACGACATGTGCAGAGGATGAGGATGATCTGGTTCGGACAACATGTGAAGAGGATGAGGAAAAAGAATAATTACCGAACAAATATTATGTGATACATGTACAATAAAATATTTCAGACAATTCCAAACCAATGTTTTCAGTTGAATTGAGCCTTTGTACCACCTTCTATGCACGTTTTGTGGAAGGATGGATGAGAGGCAGTGCTGAGAGGAGATATAGTTTAGGAATGAGGAAATACGAAAAATTATAGAGATAACCATTTAATGTTTCTCTAAGGAGGAGTAATCGCCGCAGGGTGTCGTCCTGGAGCAGGGCCAAATCACAGCGTGACCGTGGCGTGACCGCCGCAGGGTGTCATCCTGGAGGAGTAACCGCCGCAGGGTGTCGTCCTGGAGTAGGGCCAAATCACGGCGTGACCGCGGTGTGACCACAGCGTGACCGCCGCAGGGTGTCGTCCTGGAGGAGTAACCGCCGCAGGGTGTCATCCTGGAGTAGGTCCAAATCACGGCGTGACTGTGGAATGACCGCGGCAGAGTGTCGTCCTGGAGGAGTAACCCCTGCAGCCCCCCCTGCCCCGCAGCACCCCCTACCTGGACAGCCCCCCTCCTGGACACCTCCCCCCTGCCTGGACACCTCCCCCCTGCCTGGACACCTCCCCCCTGGACACACATGATCTATGAAAAATAGAAACAAGAATTAAACAAAGGTATTACACATCAATTCAGGATTACAATATTCTCATAGCAACAAAAATAAAATTCTGTATAGAAACGATTCAATTACATAGAATAAAATCATGAGAATAAAATACCATATTCAAGATATACATTCCCAGGGGATATGGATTCCTGTATAAAGAGCCAAACTAGTAAGTCTGAATAGATGCTAGTAGCATCCATGATTAAAAATAGAAAAATATAACACATAACATTCTAAGTGTAGGAAAACCAAATTTGATATATCAAATGAACAAAGTGTACCACTCTTCGCTTGTATGCATGGAACTGATCCACTAAATCAACAATAACTTCCTGCTTGAGACCCTGCAGGAAAACACAAACATTACCAGTAGATAAGGTATAGATTTCCATTGAAAACTCAAAAAGCTTTTACACGTGAATAATTCATCAGTTTCAAATTCCAGAACTTTTTATCAGAAATGCAATCACACCTGCCCCCCACTGGACACCCCTAGACACCACCCACTGGACACCCCTAGACACCACCAACTGGACCCCCACTGGACACCCTTAGACACCACACCTGGACACCACCTGGACCCCCTAAACCCCGGGACACCCCCCTGGACACCACCCCTGGACCCCCTCCCCCTACTGGACATCCCCCCCCCTGCTGGACAGCCCCCCCTGCTGGACAGCCCCCCTGTTGGCCCAATGAAATTTCCTCATTATTTTCATAGCAGAATAGAGTTGTAGCATAGTGTGTAAGGTTGCCTTCAGTGAAAACCTACTCAATAAGTGTCCATAATGGACCAGCTAGTGATGGCGGTATCGGAACTGGATAAAAGAGAGAGCTTATCCTTGTCAGGCTTATGGTGATCTGGGAATTAGTTTTTGGGCAATGTGGATGTAAACAAAACAGTAGGGACGGTTCAAGAACTTTTCTAAATTTTGTGTGCATTGAGGACATGAAACCCGACTTCCAAGCTGTTCTGTTTGACACCTTGGCGGTGGGTGGGGGTTATTAAATGGAGGGGCTGCTGTTGGTGGGGGGATATGAATTGTTTAGTACTGCTTTCAGCTATAGGAGCTGAATTGGATAAGGTTTCTATTAAATTTATGACAATAACAGGGTCAAATATTAGTTACTAATTAGAAGATTAGTCTACTCAAATAACTTCTTTAGGTGGATCTTTTTGGCTAGAAGGTGGCCATGGTTTCATTTGGCAGGTTGGTGCCCATTTCCTTATATTTTCATGTGTGATATCTAAGAGTGTCCAACACGAATTTGTTCTTGGTGTAGGTTCATCTTCCTATACCTGATTTTCTTGACCCTTGGAGGATCATGGGACTGAGTATTATTTCCACACAACATCAGGATCTGTTGGGAGAATAGTATGGTGATTCAGCAATTCAAATGTTTTTTCATGAGCTCAGTGGACTATTTTTTAAGACACCCAACTATTAAACTTCAACTATTTTTATAACAAATTTTCCCACTGTCCTTTATCCGAGTCAATGGTGGAAACGTATAAATCTTGTGGTAGTGGCAGTCCCAGCATCACATTCCTAGAATCTATCACCCTATACATGAAAAATTTGAAGAAAAAACACTCTTTAATGTTGTGTCATAGTATCCATTGGAAGAGATAATATTATGGTCAGTCATCAAGACTTGCATCATCATCCCTGTTCAGCATTGGTAGGTGAATAAAGTTATAATTCATAGTGTCTAAAAAGTATCAATAGAAATGATCTTATCATAATTAGTAGATTTTATTACTTTTCTAATTTAATTGATTTCTTTTGGATCACCTCTTCTAGTCGTGTCAATGAAGAGGATGTTTTTGACATCTAGGGGGACCTGCACTATTCGGTGCAGGGCATGGAGTTCCTGCTAGTGTTGGGGGTATATTAAGCATAACAAAAGCTATTTCATATCTTCCCACTATTTTTTCTTGGGGATGATGGAGTTTCCATGGACTTGAGATTAGTACTTTTCAAGGAATCCTCTATTCGTTGGGAAATGGTAGAGAAATATCGTTCCCCACCTATATACATCAACAAGATGAATTGTGTTGACATCTCGTCATGGGGATTGTTGATGCACATGGAAAAAAATAGAATGCATGTTTCCAGAACAACAGAAATTTAAAAACAACAAAATAACAAAAACAGAATGCAATAGAACAAATAAAATTAATAACTAATCAAAAACATAATACAAAACCAGAATGAAATAGAACAAACAAAATAATGAAAACAGAATGCATGTTTGGACACCCCCCCACCCCTGCAATGAAAGATTTTTTCAAGATGATGAAGAATTGCAAAGAGTTTATGTGAAACGTGTTTGAAAATGTTGTTAAAAAAGTGATCCATGCTTTGGAGAAATTGCATAAAGTATCCATGAATTTCAGTGATGCTCAGTTGGAAGTGAAGATTAAGAAAATAAAAGAGTTTAACGGCTCTTTATTTGAGAGATGCCAAATGCGAGGATCACCTCCTGCCACCCCCTGTATAGCTTCCCTTGCACCCCCTGCACATCCCCCCTTGCACCCCCCTGCACATCCCCCCTTGCACCCCCTGCACATCCCCCCTCCCCCTAGACAACCCCCCTGGACACCCCTCCCTCCCCCCTATAAAACCCCCTAGACACCCCTCCCTCCCCCCTAGACACCCCCCATGGACCCCCCCCCCCCCCAGACACCCCTCCCTACCCCCCTAGACCCCCTGATAAGTGCAGAATTGTACAGAAATTATGCAAGCCATCCTCTATTAATAATTCATTGAAAGATGCTCTGAAAGGGAAAAATATTAATACCAAACACTATGTTAGAAAAAAAATACAATGAAGGTTAAAAAGAGGTCACCTAGGATAACAATTCTATTACTAGTAAATCCTAGGAAGACTTAGTAGAGGAATAAGAATCCCAAGGATGTGTTCATGCTGAAACTGGTAACTCTAATGGTGCGGAAATACTAAGTGATTTTTCTAAAGAATCCTTAATTTTCCAAGAGGCATCGGATTATATTATCTCTTTTTCTTTAAATCTGTAGTCTGAATCCCTCTTTTGGAGTTCATTACCTCATAATTATTAAAAACAGTTGATGTGGATGACAGACTTGTAGCTGGATTTTCTCAGGCAGCTCTCTCTATGAAATTGTCAGAGAACACACCTTCTCAACATATAAACATCAGTATAAAAGATTCATACCCTATAATGAAAGGATTACAAACCAGGGAAGATTATTTTAGGTTGGGGATCCAGCTCACTATAAAGCAAGTTTATTCTACCAACCATTCCAACAAGAGAGAGTTGAGAAGCTCCAATTAAAAAAGTGAAACTTAGAAATAACAGAAAGGGGGACTTTCCCCCATTCAGAAACAATGATGTGTATCCTCTTCTAGAATTTCCAGGTGCTAGCCAACCCTAGAACATTATGTTGCCTTAGGCTTCTTGTGAGTAAACGGAAACCTGATTTCATTGGCATCTCTGAGCTAAAATTTAATAACATCACTTCTGGTTCTTTTTTTCCCAAAATGGTAATTATTTTCTATGTTCTGTGAAAGATATCACTAGTATTGAAATAATTTTCTTGGTTTTCCATCATAATGTTACTAATCCTTCCATTTTTTGAGTGGACAACCAAATTATCACTTGCACCTTCCTTAACGAGGGTCAGATCTCTTTTTTTTTAAATGTTTTATGCTTTCTACTGTTACATCAGTCGAAGAACTCATTGGAAACACGTGAATGAGATTTCAAGAGTTATATTATATCCCTCGGTTATAATGGGAGATTCCAATGCTATTTTACATGCAAATGAAAAGATTAGACATGTTTCCAAAGCTACCACAATGAGATATTTCAGAGCTTGTATTGAGGAATTAAAACTTATTGAAACCAATCTTATTGGTGCCAAATACACTTGGTATAGGAGGAATCTAAATGGAAGTAGGGCTTGTAGGGTTGATCGTTCCTTTGGTAATCACTCTCTTCATGGAAGTTGGAAAACCATCTCTTGTGTCACTCTAGTAAAGCAAAATTTTGATCACCATCCTATTCTTACAACCTTCATTTCTATGGGGGACAAGCTAACAATTCCTTATATGTTTAATAATTCTTGGACCATCCAATTCTTACAACCTTCAGATGCTTTCCCTGAAATTTGGAATTAACTCAACCACTCCATGATTACCTCCTTAGATATTATCCACCAAGGAAAAGAGTAAAATTAAGGATACACTTTAACCACATACTGAAGTGGTTGAACCCCTTACACATGAGGAAGGATTTTCTCAATAGGTAGAAGATTTGAAATAATTGAGAAGAATCAATAAATAACTTCTCTGAGGTAGCGTTCCTGCTGGATATATTCTATAAGCAGGTCCTCAACTCATACTCCCAACTTGATCACCTTATCAAAGAGGGTTCTCTACCGCAACTAGAATTAAGATGAAACATCCTATCAACATGGGGTACCAACAACCAACATACATGAATCAAGAAATAGAAAATAGAGAGTTCCCAACATTTTTTACACAACAAAAACATGTCTAGGAGAATCATTACAGACCTCACCCTATAGGTTACACATGACATATACTAATAGGGCTGGCACATTTTACTCTACCTGTTATTGAACCTATTCATGCTCCTTCTCAGCTAGACATTCCTCAAGGGCTCATAAAAACTATTGATTCTCTAATGGATTGATTAGAATCCATAGAGGTATAGTGGGAATTGGTAAAACTATAAAAAAAGCCTTACCCTAAAGGGGGTGATCTTAATTTTCCCCACTAAATTTGGGAAACACTGCATTTCCAATTTTCAATGGTTTAGGGGACCCAAAGAAGAATTTGACCCATTTTGTGTCCCGTTGTGATTCCATGATGGGGACCCCTAAAAAATAAGCAGTGAAACCCAAGATCTTTATATAGAAATTATAGGGACCAACATTTGTAGGGTACACCGGTTCATCGACTCAATCAATTACAGGGTGGGAAGATCTCTATTGGATGTTTCTATTCCAATTCAGCTTGATTCTATAGAAGAAAACCATATTAAATCTCTCAAACTACAAATGGTAGGATAATGAGAGGGTTTTATATTTCATTTTGTGGTGAAAGGAGTTGACATACTCCTTAAGCCAACATTTTCCTCAAGAATATTTTTTGTTCATCTGTATATAGAATCTTCATGATGATTTTCACATACCACTCACCCTTGTTAAATATATAGGAGTGTTTTGGGATCTTGCCACAATTTCATAAATAAGGGAAGAATTCATATAATGAACCAAGTCTAATTCCTATTTAATTCCCCCTGCTGGACACCCCTCCCCCCCTGCTAGACATCCCCTACCCCTACCTGGACACCCCTCCCCCTGCTGGACAGCCCTCCCCCCCTACTGGACACCCCTCCCCCCTGCTGGACAGCCCCTGCCCCTGCCTGGACACCCCTCCCCCCTTCCTGGACACCCCTCCCCCCTGTTGGATACCCCTCCCCCCTGCTGGACAGCCCTCCCCCTGCTGGACAGCCCTCCCCCCTGCTGGATAACCCTCCCCCCTACTGGACAGCCCTCCCCCCTGCGGACAACCCTCCCCCCTGCCGGAAAACCCCTCCCCCCGGACACCCCTCCCCCTGCCTCCTCCCCCCCTCCACCCTACCCCCTGCACCCCTCCACCCTGCCCCCTTCCCCCCTCCACCCAGCCCCTATCATACTTCAATACATCCCGAAGATATTATCAAAAACACTTCAAGACATAAAATGACTATTTTCAACAAATATAACAAAAGACCAAAATATATGATGCAAGAACCACAAATCAAATACCCCTCTCAACATACATGATGTAGTATGGTAAAAAGAAATAAATGAACTTACCAACATGTTACCATCATAAAAAATGGTGCCTTAAGAGTACTTTGGGTGCATATTTCTTTTTCACCCTAAGCCTATATTTTACCTACAAGAAATAAAGAAAAAAAGATCAAAATAAATCAGAAGTAATTATGTAGAGAATAAATAATTGATAAGAAATATATTTGTGTTTATGTGCCGGAATACAAACATGTATCCTGCAAAAATAGTAGATGTAAGAACCACAAATCAAAGCTTACTTGAGAGGAAAATGTTTTGTTTTGAAAAGTTACTATTAGAAATTAGAGCTTCAAAAATTTCATCACCAGTTGCACCCTATCTTCTTCAAACTGTAAAAGGTTTATGGAATAAAGAAGGTGATACAATCATATCGAGCACAAAAATTGAGTACCGTAGAATTCAGCTCATAAAAATGATTTTAGAATTGCAACCATAAAACTATGATTAAATTTTTATTTTATGTTTGTAAAACTACATGTGAACAAAATAATATGTTAATATCAGTCTAATCAAAACCAATAACTGAGAAGTGAAGTTCACATAGATGCCCATTACCAAGAATGGATGTTCCCCCTTGCTTGTCGGTTGCATGCCAACGTTCCCGCATTAGAACCAACACCAACCACCTCGTCCTATGGTAGAAATGATTAATTAGATATATGCATCAATTTGTAAAAATAATTAATTTTTTATCTAATTACAAACAAAGCATATAACTAATATATTAAAAAAAAGAAATGAAGAAAATATAGTTCAAAAAATCACACAAAATGCATGAATGATACCCACTAGTTACTATATTAACAACTTCAACACATATTCATGGGTTTTAAAGTAGATGCATGTTAACATTTGAAGTTCAAAAATGATTTTTAGTAAAACATTAAAGTAAGAATACACACCAGAATTTCAATACACAAAGGTAGTAAAAAAGGAAGCAACAACCAACAGATTTAACAAGATGATTTCAGCATACAAAATTTATTAAAAGGAAACTTCCAACCATTTATTTAAACTAAAAAAAAGAAGTGAATTTTCAAGTTTAAGTAGAAAAATCATAGAATTTAAATTATTACTCCCATAGTGTAGATTCTCTATTCATTTGAGATCATTGGAAAAAATTTCCCTTCTTTTCTTGTTGACTAAATACCTTTGGTTTCCAAAATTTAATCTCCTATAAGTGTAAACATATACATTAATTTATAAAATTTAAAGTTCAAAACAGAACAAATTTGGTGCTTTAATTTAGAGATTTGGTAGTGTCTGTGGATCATGGTTTGTGCATCCTATAATGGAGATGAAATTGGATTCGATATAGTAGATGATGGAATGGTTTCTACAATAATTAGAAATCATGGAAATGACGATAGATGAAGCGCTACAGCCATCCGAGTTGTATCGAGTGTAGGAAAAATTATTTAAGGGGCTATCAAATAGAAGAATCGAAGAATTATTATCAAGTAAACACTGCGACAAATAGAAGAATCGAAGCACCCATCATTAACACACCTGTGCGAGGAGGGTGCAGCAAGGAGGGTGCAGCGAGGAGGGCGCGGCGCGGAGGAGGCGTCGGCGAGGAGGGCGTGGCGAGGAGGCGTCGGCAAGGAGGGCGCGGCAAGGAGGAGGAAGCGGTGAGGAGGGCGCGGCGCGGAGGAGGTGTCGGCGAGGAGGCTTCGGGGAGGAGGAGGGCACGGTGAGGAGGCGTCGGGGAGGAGGGTGCGGCGAGTAGGAGGGCGCGGCGAGGAGGGTGCGGCGAGGAGGGTGCGGCGAGGAGGGTGCGGCGCGGAGGAGGCGTCGACGTGGAGGCATCGGGGAGGGGGAGGGCACGGTGAGGAGGAGGAATCGAGAGGGGGAGGAGAAGGAGCTCGATGGTTTTGGAAAAAAAACGGGGCTGCTGGATATAGCCACAGATGAAATAATTAACCGTGGCAGTATAAAAGATATAGCCACGGACCTATAAAACTGTGGCTATAGGTCCGTGTCTATAGCTCATATTTGTAGTAGTGGTTATATGTGATGTGTACGAGTCAACCCTGGCTCAATATGAAGCACATTGTGGCCGGTATCACTCCATGTGTATGTATTTTGTTTAAAATGGACAATATTTTACGTACATACCCCAAACCGATCAAACGGCTTCTGATTGTGTTTATACTTTTTCACAATGATCCATGTCTCATATGTGACATGTTCGAGTCAACCCTGCCTCAATATGAGGCCTGGTGTGGCCGACACCACTCAAAGTGCCTCTGTTTTGTTAAAAATGGGCTTATTTTTAAGTGAAATCAACAACTGACATACGACAAACTGACCAAACGCATTCGAATTCTGTTGAAACTTAAGGACAAGGGTCCATGAGTCAAATGTGACGTGAACTGACAGCCCCCCCCCCCCACCCCCCTTTCTGGACCCTGGACAGCCCCCCCCCCCCCCACCCTCCTCCTTGGACCCCGGACAGCCCCCCGGACATGAATAACATTTTCCTTTTGTACAACTGTGTATGCAAGTAAATGAGACTCGTATGCCTTATGTATAATTATATTACAATTTGATTAAATTTTATACCTCATAGATGATATGTAAATGTAGGCATGTTGATTTCACATTCCTTTTTTAATTTCTTTGATCATGCAATGTTAGTTGGGATTATTCCATTTTTGTATGTCTTGAACTATATGAATGACTTGGTAAGCTTATTAGCTCATTCTCATCAAATGCATGTGATGATATGCTATAATTTGAATACAAATCCTTGTTGCACATTCTCCATGACCCCCATACTCGCTCCCTGGAAATCTCCCCTCCCCTCTTCCTGGACAAACCCCTCCCCTCTCTGGACATCCCCCCACATCACATTCAATGCAATTCATGCATCACTCTAGATGATGCACAAATATTAACCACATTGTTAATTCAATTTATCACACATACCCCTCATGCACCAATTTCTATCATAATCATCACCTTTTGAGTAAGAAAAAATTGATATGTGTGAACCCAATAAATTGAAATAGGTTAATTGGAAGAGTTGTTGTCATATGAAGATTGAAATGGGGAATTGTAGTACATGGCATGGTTGGAAGAGTGATGTTTTTATGTGTTTTTTTGTGTTATTTCCAATGTTTTTTGTGGTGTTTGAAGTCTATTTATAGATTTTATTTGTGATGTTTCTTATGTAGGTATATCAAGTGGAGGCAGCTATATGCAGGCTGCTAGTTTTTTGTGAAAATACCCAATACCAACGGTTTAGAACCATTGGTATACTTTGAGTATATATGAATATATACCAACGGTTTATCTAAACCGTTGGTAAAAAGCTATACCAATGGTTTTGAAACATTGGTATAAGTTCAAAAATATGAATTTCCCAATGGTTATAAACCATTGGTAAATCCTTTTGCCAACGGTTTAGAGGAACCGTTGGGAAATTAAAACTTTCACCACCTTTTACCAACGGTTTTCCTTAAACCGTTGGTAAATGTCTTTCCCAACATCTTACTTCCCTACGGTTTGGGAAACCGATGGTATATCTTATACCAATAGTTTTCCAGCCTATAACAATGGTTTTGAACTGTTGGTATTGTCTATATTTCCAGTAGTGTTCAATTCAAGGAATTTCTTCTCTATCCTAAGTCTCACCACCTTAGGAAAATATTTTTCAAGGAAAAGACTTTTAAATTCATCCCACTCTAAGGCATAAAAATCCTCTCTACCCCTGATATTCCTTACCATTGACCAGCACTGATCAACTTCCCATTCAAAACAATAAATGTCAGGACTTACCTTTTGATTGTCTGAACATCCCATATCATCAAATATCTTTTCAAGGGCATTGATCCATCCTTCAGCTACTACTGGGTCAGAAGATCCATTGATTGCAGGAGGATTTTTTCATATAAAATGTTACACTAATGTCATTTTCTGTTATAGTAACTCTATTGGTTCTCTTGCATGGATGCCACCATCATTTATTTCCTGCGTTAGCTGAGCCATTACTACCACAAACTGCTCGGTTCCAATCCTTACCATTCCGAGTTGTAGTTCCGGAAGGATGTCATTCTGTCAGTGCATCTCCTCTTTAGTATCCCTGTTCCTTCTGCGGACAACCATTCTGAACAAAAACATATTATATGAAGCAACATGGTAATCTTTAAATACTAAAACATTTCAAATTAAATATAGAGTGAAAATCATTTATGGTATTCTATTAACATCACCCTAACCCCTAAAGTTGTCTAAACCATCCTCTAATACCAACTATAAGGACCCAACCTTATTACATACATAATCTTGAATTTAGTCAAGAAAACACTTCCTTTTATATTGAGGATATTTTCAAGTTTATAGCTTTATAGAATTAGGACAATACATTCATAACATTACACATTATTACAGTGTAGATACCATAAAAACAGTTTCCATTTTTTTTAAATATAAAACATTAAAACTTAAAACAAGACTCTTTGACAATTATTCAACACTTAACATGGATTACTTATTGTCTTAAACATCCATTAACCAGTTAAAATTATTTAAAAAACTTTTTATGAGCACAAAATCTCAGTAAGGGATGGAAAAGAAGGAAATATCACATTTGTCCATGAATACACGTAACGTATGAAAGCATTTTCAAAAGACATTATTGTCACCCATATATACTTACTTTGTGTAAAATGATATTTACACAAGATCCAAACAAAATATTATAACATAAATATAATCATTAACGTATCTTGGGGCATTACTTATATAATCTTGTAGCCATTCTTGGCTACCTTATAATTTGTAACCCTCACGTCTACCTTACTTTGTGTAACCATCACAGTTACACATGGAGTAACCATACGACCAACCTTCAACTTACTCATACCCAATGCATTGGAGGGAGATATAGGTCCCACCATTAATCATAAATAATTCACAAGAACCAAAACATAATCATAAAACATGAATAATTCCACAAAAACATTACTTTAGAATTTCGTAAAACCAAATTTAAAAGGAGGATTTTTATAGAAAAACCACTTATAAATATCATACAATTGAAGAGTGACCTAATATAATGGAAGGAGTATGTATATATATTGTAAATACACATAATAAAACATAATATAAACATAACCCATCACACAAACAATTAAAATAGCACATAAATAATGAAGTAGAAAGATAACCCAAAGAATGGAAATCAGGTTAAGAATTCACTTAAAAACATCATATAATTGAATTGAGACTTAATATAGTGAATGGAATATGTATATATACTGTAAATACACATAAATAATGATAATATAAACAATTTTCATAAAAAAAACAATTTTAATACCACATAAATAATGAAGTAGAAGAACAACCCAAAGAATAGAAATCGGGTTAATAATTCCCTTACAAACATCATATAATTGAAGTGAGACATAATAGAGTGAATTTAATATGTATATATACTATAAATACACATAAATAAAGATAACATAAACAATTTTCATCAAATAAACAATTTTAATACCACATAAATAATGAAGTAGAAGGATAACCCAAAGAATGGACATCGGGTTAAGAATTCCCTTACCTCGGGTTTGTCTTACTTCCAACTTGTATAAAATTCCTGTATAATGGTTAAAATAGTGTTATTAGTATTTTAAAAAAATATTTTCATGTTTATAACATCTTATATGATCATTTAATAACATCATTTCACCCCTTTAATTGTTAGAATTTTCTCCTTGCATCGGTTTTGGGTGAGTTCTTTACATGATTTCTATGATTGATTCATGATGGATGTTCTTGTCGTTTAGAATTGAAACTATAGAATTGGAATGCAAAGGTATTTACATATTTAAAATACCATAATTTATACCATATATCATTTTTATGTTTAATATGAGGATGATTCATAAGTTAAAACATTCATGATGTTCGTTTAGATCATTTTACTGGTTCTTTGATAATAAAGACATCATTTTGTTTTATAAATTTAAACCATGAGTACAAACGAATTCCAGAACCATGGATGAGAAATAATACATATATTATAACTTGGTTCAACCATAAAAATTGTTTCATTACCAGAATTGAAGGATTTATAGAAAAATGAAATCACATCGTCCACGATGTCGGTAATTCGACACATCATGGACAATATTTTTAATTCAGTGTAAAAGTTGGAGAGGAGAAGAAAAATGATTATGAAATTTCCATGTACATTAAAAAATCCAGAATGTAAATGATTATGGAGATTTTATTCCACTTGGGTAAGAAGATATGAAGAAAGAATGAGAAAAAAACTCAAAATAAAAGAATAATTGAGAAATCCCTTACAAAAATTCAGCAGCCTAACGGCTACATAACATGGTTTTAGAAAATATTAAAAATATAGGGGACAAGGGTCGCCCATACAGAAATGAATCATAATATAGATTAGATCAAGATTAAGAAGTAAATAAGAAAATGGTATGGAAGCTTGAAAGTTATACCACATAAAAGAGAACTTGAATGGGAAAAGAAAGAGAGTGAGAATTTTCTTTACCTTGTATAGTAACTCTTAGAACTTGAAGGTTGTGACCTTGGGGGCTTGAATAGACCTTGGGAGGACTACTATGAAGGTAAGGAGGCTAGATCTTCATTGAAGAGGAATCATGAATGAAGTTAATGAAGTAATGGTTTGGTATTTACAGGAAAAGTAAGGGAATATTTTAATAATTTTCAAGGGACACCTCTTGAGTGGTATTTGAAAAACCATGGGCTTGCCCATGGTATAAGACACTTGGGATACCACACATCATATTTAACTATACAGAAGTCAACCAGCTTTGTGACCTCATTATTATATCATTAATGATGTCATTAACACACCGAAATAAAAAATGTATTTTTTACTATTCACTGAAAAATCGACTATTTTAAAAAATTCCCAAAATTCACCATAACCATTTATCGATGTGTATAATTAAAAAATAAAGTCAATTTTTTGAAAATAATTTTATAAATATTATTAACTTAATTTTTAAATGAAATCAATCTTAATTCAAAAATTAAGAATTCTAATTTTGTAACTACTTCTATATCACAATGAAAAATTAACCTATATGTTATTATCTTAAATCCTTAATAAAATAAAATAATAATTGAATTTACTATTCATGAGGGTTATATTAATATTCATATTACTATTAATAAGGGTATGTTACTATTCAAAATAAATAAGTTGGTTCCAATAGACTCCAAATAGCATACTGAACACAATTGTAGATTACAGTTTCTTGAAATTCAAAACATAGAAGTGGAAAAATTATGTTAAAAGGCTGGTTATAAATATATACTTTAAAACAAAGTTCCCTGAATTTCTATTTATTCTTAGAAAAACGTGGAGTGTTAGAATTATAAAACCTTAATGAGAGCCAGAGGGGTGATATTAAAAATAGGAAAACATCCCTAAATTATTGTAATGCATTGTGTAAGTGTTTTACAAGAAAAAAAACTTTATGGATACTACAAATGGAAGTAGTTCTAGAACAGCAGTGCCTAAGGGTAATAACCTCAAGAAGGTCACATTGGGTATTAACTTGATCAGCACCTAGTTCATGATAAAGAGACCTTGATCCACACCTTTTTTTAAACTCCCGAGGGATATTCTTTGGTAAATTCACAAGCTTCTTATGAACCATCATTAAGGGAAAAAAATTCCCATAAAATTTTAGGTTATGAAATATATCATTGATAACTTAGATTGAAGCCTAGAAATTCATGGGTTAAAGAATATATATCATTTATGATTTATCTGTTAAATGTTCATAGTTTACCTTTTATGTGATTAATAGTTTAGAAATTCTAATCCTTAATTTTCCCTTTATTTTAGTCCATTGATGGAAATATGAGGAACCGAGTCAACAAATAATGCTATAGATAATGTGGTGACTTCACAAATGAGATGCTCAACCCAGTGAGATAAGGATTTAAGACTTGATGAGAAAATGTTCTCAATAAACTCATGTGTAGAACAAAATATTAAATTAGGGGGAAAACTCACCCCCCCAATAAGTTCATGTTGAATACCTTTATGTGATGGAGGTTGCTGACTTTCAGTGGATCTTCCAATACATTAATTATTGAAAAATATATAATCTCCATTAAAATATATTTTCTATCCTTCAATGATTTGATCAAGAAAAGTTTGTGATTTTTAAATATCATTTAGAGGGAGAATATGATTAATGGTCGAAATTTATTGAAAATATGTTGCCTGAGGAGGAGATCAAAGTGATGGAGAAGAAAGAATTCCAAAAAAATGATAAATATTTTCCTCACACTCTCTGACTTAAAATAGAGACGGATTTACATTACCTCAAGAAAAAGGAGGATGAATCTATCAGGTCGTATGAGGAAAACATCACAAGACTTGCATGATACACCTTTATCTTTATCATAAACCTCAAAATTAATGTTTACCGCTTACTTAGTAGGATAAAGATTAATCTAAAAAAAGATTTGGTGATTCAATAATTTGAAAACTATAAGGAAATTATATGATGTTCCATTAAATTTTAAATGATGGTTAGTGAATATCAAGGGTTAGGATATAGGAATTTGAGAATGAATTTTAATTATAGTGCATTGATGGAGAAATCTTATGATGGTGAGAAATCCCAACATCCAACATTACAAAAGTGTCAGAAGAAGAATCCTGATAATTTTTTTATGGGGACAAGGAAATGTTTTTTTTGGAAGGAAGGTCGCCTAGCTAGAGAATGTCAACAGGTGAAACCCACTAGTGTGATAGAAGAAATTAATGCCCTGGTAAACCCGCTGCGCATTATCAATATTTTTAATTGTAAGGAATAAGGACACTATTTAAATCAATGGACTAATCCATGGGTTTTTTATGATAACTGATGAAAATAACATCCAATTCCTAGAGAGAAAGGGTTGGATTATTCCATCACAACATCTTATGTGGATCCTGATAATTATGTGGTGATAGGTATTCTAGTTATTCGGTCATGGATAATGAAAATACTATTTGATTTTGTTTTTACACATTATTTCATATCACACAAGTTTAGTATAATTATTAAAACATCACCTTAAAATATGGAAGTGTAGTTATCAGTGAAAATGGAAAATTGGGTAATTATTTGATCCCAAGTGTATAACTCCTCCTTTATCCATATTTTTAGAATTATATTCCTAGTGAACCTTGTGATATTTCCTTTAGTGGAATTTGATGCAGTTCCTCATATAGATATAATATCCTTATATGGATCCAAGATAAACTACTAATATATGTAAATAACCCTCCATATTCGAAATCACCCAATGATTATATATGAGTTCATTGAGGAGAATAAAAATCCTTTAGAATCATCATCTCAATCATGGATATTATTTCTTTATGAGTAATTTTATCTAAATCAAATGATATAGACTAAGGAAAATATCATCCTTGATGATATACCCATTATAAAGGAATATGTTGATGTGTTTCTCAAAGAATTTACTGATCTTCCTCCATGATGTGAGGATAAGTTCTTAATTGAACATATACATGAAGGTTTTCAAATATCTAGGACTCTATATATAATGGGACTTTATGAACATGATGAAATGAAGAAGAAAATATACGAGAATCTAGATAAAGGTTTATACTCCCAAGTGATTTGTTATGGGGTGCATTAGTCCTCTTCATCAAGAAAATGGATGGGTAAACACACCTCTATATTGATTATTGTTAGCTCAATAATATGATGATAAATAACAAGTATCATTTTCCATGGATTGATGACATGTTCGATCAGCTAATTATATCCTAGTACTTCTCTAAGGTGGATCTTCAATCAGTATATTATCAAGTAAATGTGAAGAAGGATGATATCCCCAATATATGTTTTCATACAAGTTATGAGCACTATCAGTCTATAATGATGCCAATTAGACTCATTAGTGATCTAGATATCACCATGGACAAAATGAAAAGAGTCTTTAGGGATTATCTTGATAAATTTGTTATAGTATTTATAGACAATATTCTTATAAACTCTATAACAAAGGAGGAATATGAGGAGAATTTTAATGTTGTATTGAAGACATTTAAAAAGGAAAACATATATATTAAGTAACGGAGATGAGAGTTTTTAATGGAGAAAGTAACACTCCTAGGGAATATTCTTTCTTGAAATAGAATATCTATGTATCCTTTAAAAATAGAGTCAATTGAAGGATGTCCAAAACCAATATCTATGATAGATATCCACATTTTATATGTTTTATAAGGGTATTATCTAAAGTTATGATTGACTTATCCCAATTGTAAATCACGCTATCTAAGATAACTCAAAAGGTAGTGAATTTTTTAGGGATTGATGAATTAAGGGAGGGATATAAAGAGTTAAATAAGAGGATAATCACTACATATGTCCTCATATTACCCATTAATGGGGAAGGAAATATGATCTATAATGATGTGTATAAAAAATTCTTGGGATTTTTACTCATGTAATAGGGAAAATTAATATCAAATGACTCCTATTAATTAAAGATCTATGTATGAAAATACCCAATTAATGGTCTATAATTTTATATAGTAATCTTTGAAAATAATATTTGAAGACATTATCTATATGAGGATAATTGTGGAATATATGTGGATCCTAAAATCCTAAAGTATATATTCACAAAAAATAAGCTCGATATCTTCCAATAAAGGTTTTTTTAAGATTATAAAGGATTCTAATTATTCAATCCATTACTGTCCAGGGAAGGTGAAAAAAGTTTCAGATGCTATGAGTAGAAAGGATCATAAAACACTATACATGATGAGGATTGAAAGGAATCCAATATTCCTGGATGTGTAAAGTAAATACATGGAAATGATAAAAATATCTTCATAAAACCTGACTCAGATAACTTCTCAACTATCAATTATAGAGAGGATTAAGGAGGCCCAAAAAATATAGTGAGGAGCTACAATGAAAGGGAGAAAATATTTTTGATTTAAACTTTCCTAAAGTTGTATTTATAAGGTTTGGAACCTAACAATGAGTCCCATAAAAACCAAAAACTAAATAGGGAACTTTTGGATGATGTGACTATGTCATCCTTATCTATTCATTTAGGAATCGCAATGATGTGTAGAGGTTTATAGAAAAACTTCTCGCAGTATAACATGAAGAAGGATATTGTTGAATTTTTATCTCAGGGATTCATATGAAGAAATTTCAAGGGTGAACGAAATAAATCTAAGTGTATGATGTAACCATTTCTCATACAAATATTTAATTTTTAAAACATAACCATGGAATTATCATGTGACTCCCTGTGATTCCTAAAGTCACTAAAAACATCTAAGTAGTATTCAATATCTTTGGAATGTAAACACATTTACTTAATATAAAGGAATATTTATTTCTTGAAAACCCCACTAAAATATACATAAATGAAGTGGTAAGGCTGAATTGAGTACCAATCTTCATTATAACTGATCGAGATATATGGTTTACCTCAATGTTTTGGGTAATACTTTAACAAGAACTGGATACAGAGTTGAGTTTCAATATTGTTTATCACCCTTATATGGATGGTCAGTTTGAAAGAACCATTCAAACTCTAGAGGATATGATAATTCAATTTTCAATGTATTTATAAGGATGTTAGGATAAGAACCTTCCCCTAGTAGAGTTCTCATATAACAATAGTTTCCATTCTAGCATTAAAACGACACCATATAAAGCTATTTATGGGAATATGTATATGTCTCTAAAATTATGGGATAATGTTGGAGAGAATAATATTATGGGATCTAATCTTATCAAAGAGACAATATAGAATGTTCAAAAAATCAATTTCTATTGAAACCAATAAAAATTCAATAGAAAATATATGAAAAAAATCCTCGATGAGATCTCGTGTTTGAGTTCTAAGATAAGTTTTTTCTTTATATATCACCATGGAAGAAATTCATGAGGTTTAAGAATAAGGTAACACTAATTCCAAGATACATATACCCCTTTGATATCCTTGATCGCATCATAACTGTGTCTTATCGACCTGCACTCCTACATAAAATATCCAAAGTACATGATGTGTTCCATGTATCCATCTTAAGGAAGTACATATTGGACCCTCCACATATAATAATTACAAAGGTGATTCCCTTGGAAAATTATATTTAATATCATGAGAATCCATTTAATATCTTAGATCAAAGAGATAAATTTCTACAAAAAAAAAAGAAAACTCATCTAGTAAAAGTGTTGTGATGGAACCACAATTTTGAGGAAGCAACATTGGAACTGGAAGAGGAGTGGAAATAGAAGTACCCTGATATATTTTACTGTATTAAATGAAATGTAATGGTAAAAGTTTATAAAGGTGAGAGAATATAATGATCCAAACTTGTAAAAATGAAATTCCATTTTTTGATTGAATAAATACCTTATTAATTAATACAGTTATAGAATATACATGAACTACTTTAGTTGTTTTGAACCATTATAAAATATATCCAATCATATTTAAAATAATTTTATGAATATTAACTATTCATAATATAGTTGTTTCATAGTTTCTGTTAATATTATTATATATTATTTGTTATGATGGAGTTTAATTCACACGGATTGAAAAAAACAATGACCTAGACCAAAGCGATCGTACCCTATAAAGCCTAATTATACGAGATTCTGAGCAAGATGACATTTTTGGGATTTTCCATTGACCAATAAAAAGCTAAAATTCATAAACTAAAACATGAAAAAAAAATTACAGGAGAAGTTCAATCATATCGAGATCACTACCCAAAACAATGTTATTCAAACAGTCCTAAGAAAGTACGACCATTGTACACCATACCTTTAGGGAATACACTGATGTAATAAGGGGTTATTTATCTAAAATATTATAATATGAATTTGTATGTTTGATTTGTAATAAAATAATGATTATGTTTATACCTTTTCATTATTACATTATATACGCACCTATATATGAGTTAATGAAACATATATTTTGATATGAATAAACCAAAATTATTTTTTTGGAAAATATATGCTTTTAAAACTCTTTTTGATAAATTCATTAATTTTAAAATAGATATTTATTTCATATAATATTATTATAAAAGTATATTTATTTATTTATAAATGATAATATAATTTAACAAGTCCAATGTAATCTTTATAAAGGATAGAAAATTGTAATTATTGTAAAAACAATTATTTTCTAGTAAATAAAGCATTTTTAAGTTTAAATTCAAATATTTAGAAAATTATTTTGAAAAAACAAGTATTATTTTTGCAATAATAATTTCGAAATTATCCAATGGTTATTTTTTCAAAATTTTCTATGGCAGAAAAATTTTTAGAGAAAAATTAATTAACATATAAATATATAGTCTATATTATGACATCATAAAAGTGAAAAAAAGATGTAATAAATGATATTAAATGACTATAAGAGTAAATATATATTTCCACTTTTAAATAATTTTTTTATTTTAATTTGTTAATTTTAAAAACCTTTATTGAATACTCCCATCCCTATATTAAATTTCTTGGTCTCAAAATCAATTCTTTATAAACATGACTCACTTTCACATCACCAATGGTATTATTTTAATATTTTTTGTTAGTTTATTTATAAAATATTTAAAACCAGTGTTCCTTCAAAAATATTATGGGGTAATAGGATAAGGTTTGTGTTTCTGATTATTTTATCATATAGAGTCCAAAAAACACATGTTTTAAAATTAATAAATAATTACCCTCTCTTTATCTATAAATACCCACCAAAACTCTCATTGATATTTACTAAAAACACATCTATCAAAAGTTTACTCTTTATATTTAAATACCTCCCAAGGTGTTTCCAATATCCTATGGGTACCCTCCTAATATTTTAGAAGCACTGATTTATAGTAAGGGGTTATCTCATCTTTATTCAAGAACTATAATTGTATTATGCCATTTGATTAAAAATTATTCATGTTGGGATGTATTTTTTCACATACCTATTATTTCTCTTGTAATGTACACGTAGTGATAGTCTGACATCAACTCTCATTAAAACCTTTTATGAATCTTTATATACACCTGTTAGGCTACTGAGATTATCCAGCTATTTTCCATGCCAAAAATTTATGTAATGAATACCCACTGGAATTTACACTCAAGGGTATTCACCTAGATGTTATTTTCCATATTTGATTAGGTAATTCCATTTTTATAACCCACACTTCTTAATCAAGGGATTAAAAGTTTTGAAAGTCATTTTCTTAATATATGATCTATGTGGAATAAAAATGCTTGAACATGATATGAATGTGATGGGTGGGCCCATAATTATATATCCCTATAATGCATTGGGTAATGTTTTTATCACATGGTATACCATGGATGGTGCATGAGAGGCTATTTGGAGAAAAATATTTTATTATTTCTTGGTTTTTATCCTTGAATTATACTTATGATGTCATGTTTTATATTTTTTTCACATTCCTAAGTTTCCTTGATGTTATCATCTTATATCACAATTTTATGTTCATGTTTATGATTCTGAACCATTTTATGTAACCTTAATATTCCTCTTGACTCACATGTATTACATTCATCATGTTATTCTTTGATTATTCCCCTACTGGGATTTATAGCTCACCTCGTTCATATGTATGTCCCCAGGTTATCCTGTGAAGTGTTATAAGATCGATGGAATATATGGGAATGTTTTGTATTTTTTAAATAATGTTGGTATACCCATGTTTCAAGTTATTATTCTATGTGTCTAATTACCAAAATAAACTAGGATTCGTATTATTTTTTGATATTATTAATTGTATTTTATGTAATAAATCATGAATTAAGGTGTATTAAACACATGGGTGCCCATAATATTGGCTTTAGGATATATTCCTTTCAAAAAGAGTCATAGAAACAAGAAATGTAATTTATGTTATCCCCAAGAAAAAATGTTATTTTCATCGCAATAATGTTTTTATGGGATTGAGATAGGGAATTACTTACATGTTTCCCCAATGAATTTCCTTGCATTTACAATGGAACATCCACTGGAACTTTCACTGGAACTTACAATGGAACTTTCAGTTCTCTTATTAATTGAAGTTCCATTCTATTACACTAAAATTTTAAACACAAAATTTACTATTTCACTAAATTTTAGATAAAATTATATAGGAAAACAATGAATTAATTAATAAATTCAATTAAATTTAAAAGTGGTTCATATAGATGCATTGTGAGATACTCCATTTTGGAATATGTTTAATGATTTTATCTCTATAAGTGTATCAACATTGAATTAGTAGAAATTTGATAGCTCTTCTCACTATGATCTTGATAGATATGATTCATCTATATAATGATTCCAAATTGTTCATGTGGAAACATGGTCATGTAAAGGTTATGTAAGAAGGATATTTAAGATAATTTAAGGGGAAACTAGAATAGAAGGTTTTTATTCATTCAAGATGAAAAAATATCCTTTATATATATCGATATTTAGAAATGGTGTAAGCATTTTCATGAAAAAAATCCTTAAAATAAAAATTATGGAATATATTATGGGGGATTAACGAAATTACCATGCTGAAACAACCCCACTTCTCTATTTATATCCATGTGCCACTATTTTTTCTTACTAAAAGTTCTGACTTAAGTTGGGTATTCATCACATTTTTCAAAAGTTTCACAGATATTAGAAAGCTAATATTGTCACACTGAATTCTCTAATATTTAATGATTTTTATCGAAGAATTTTACAGCCACCCTTGTAATGTTTTAGAGTACATTTTATCACTACTGTCATAGTTTAAAATTTATTTTATAATATATCTAGAACTTAATTTTCTCAAGACCTTTGATTTTCCTATAGTATTGGTATTGAGAAATGATCAGAATTGTCAAAGGAAAGAAGAGTAGTGTAAATATATATTTTACAAAATTGAGTTGAGAATATTTGGATGTGATGGTAAAGAATAATTTTAATGGTAAATAAATTGAATAGGGTGTGGGTAAGTCTTCCAATTTTATTATTATTTTCATGATTCTCTTAGCAACCAATTTCTTAAAAATAGTATGACAAATTTGTTGCACCTAAAGAAGGTGTACAACAATCATGCAGGGATATAATATTCCCAAAGAAAATGTGGTGTTTTCATTCAATGTATTTTTAAGGATGATAATAACTAAAAATAATTACTTGAAGTATAGAATGAAATTTTGAAAATAAAACTAGAAAATATGAAATTAATGTCGAGGATAAAAAAAATAAAAAAATTGAAGTATTGATATCTAACAATAGCTATAGGTTTTGGGTATAGCAGAAGCACATGTTTGGCATGAAAAATGAGGCTTTAATTCTTAATTTACAACTAATATGATTCATAAATAATGAATGATGTCATGACTAGAAGATTAAATCATAGATTACTTGACTAAATGAAATGTGAGAATCATAAGAGGAGGATTAGTACATGTAATTTATAATAAATTTATTAGAAGATATAAAATTACACAATACTTGTAATTTTTTCTTTATTAATGATCCAGTTGACTCGATCTCATCATAACATCATTTCATTGCAATATCCAAGTGTATACCTTTATTAGTGATCCAAATGTGAACCACAATCTCTAAACATAATTGTTGAATCATTAAGTCTAGAATAGTCTATCTCGATATCTTGCGTCATTCATGGTTGATCGCACCAGAATTACCTTTAAGGATGGATAATTCTTGGTTTTCTATCGATGGGTTGAGAGAGGGGGGGGAGTATGTTATTAATCATTATATCTCTCTCTATAGTTTGAGAGAGTTTATCTCTATTCATTGTGCTCAATTCCTATTAATTAAGAAATTGATATTATTATATATTTATAAATATGGGTCTAGGGTTGGAAATTTGTCCATAATCCCCTTTATAATTCCTTATTTCTTAGTAAACCTAGTGTCTTGAAAACAATATAATTATTATTCACATGAAATGTACATCACCTTAGAATAAATAAATATCATATATATTATTTCCAATAAAAACATTAAACCTAGTTTTCTTATCCTCATTATTATTTATTGAACCTTGAATAATGACCATTTATTTAATAGATAAATATCATTGCATTATTCATCGATAAATACAATAAATATTATATTTTAAAAACTTTTAAAATAAATAATAATCATTATTATTTAACTCGCATATCATTTCACTATAAGAAAAATAGTATTTAGAAACGGTTGTTGTCGGGTTTAGGGAGGGTTTAAACTGTCACGAAATTATTTCACAGTGGTTTTCAAAAAAATCATTAAAAATGTATGAAGAAAGATTTAGCAGCGGTTTTCAAAAATCATCGCGAAATAATTTAGCAGCGGTTTTTTATTTTTATTTTCATTTTTTAATATATTTGTATTATTATTTATGACTTATTTATCCTATCATACATGCATATTTCATGCATTCCATTACATAAATTCAACATATATAGGTATTCGGTTATATTTGAACCCATTACCTCTTGGTTATTCTATAGAGATTTTTCCACTCCATAAATATCTTCATGTGGTGAGTAAACAGAATTTAATATACATAGATATACACACATAAAAATGCATATAACTATGTATAGATAAGTAATATTATTAAATAATAATAATAAATAATAACAATAAATAAATAATAAAAATTACATAAAAATAAATAAAAAATAAATAAAAATAATAACAAATAATTAATAAAGAAAAACAAATATATAATATATAATATATAGTAGATAATAAAGGATAAATAATAAACAATCAACAATCAAAAATAAAAATAAATAATAAATAATATGTCATAAATAATAATAAATAATAAATATGAAATAAGAAGTGAATAAAAATGAATAATAAATGAATAATAAATCATTAATCATTATATAATAAATAAGTAATAAATTAATAATTAATTACTAATAAATAATAAATGAATATATAAGAAATGATAAATATGAAATATGAAATAAGAAATGATAAATAAGAAATTTTAAATAATAAGTAGAAAAAATATATAATTAATAGTATATATATAAAATTACATATAAATTTCTTTAAATAATGTTATATATATCTTATAAAAATATACAAATATAAATAAATTTATATAAATGTATATCAATACAAGCACAAATACACACACACCCCAACAAAGAGAATACATAAAAATATATATACCGACATCATTTATATAAATATATTTTAATGTACATAAATATATATAAATGTATATGAATATATTTTTATATATTGACTAATATGAATAAATACATATAAATATCTATGAACATATTCTATTATATATAATTTTTTGATAAATATTGATAATTGTAAATAAATTAAAATTATATATACATAAATGCATAAAAATACTTAAAAATACATATATATATATAAGATAAAAACATCAAAAGAGGGAAAAACACAAAAATTGGGACACCATGAAATCAATATGAATGTAAATCCATGGAATAAAATCATATATGGCCCAACAAACATATGAAGACACTCTTAAATTAAGATAAAATCACCTCAAATGCTCAAAAATCATAGTATTTGAAAAACCTGATTTGGAGGCCATACAAGACTTTTTGACATCAAGAAATAGTGATCCCCTCATAAACATGGTCTATATCTCTTCACATTCATTGATTTGATATATGGTAGAGAACAAATGAACACCGGAATCAAAAGTTATGGTCATTTGAAGTTTGTATTCAATTTTAAAATTCTCCCAAAATAATAATAAATTCTATTTTATAAATTATTACCAAATAGTTATCAAATTTTGTTGTATTTAATTTTATAAGATTTGATTTAACTGGTTTTGGAGCTAAACCAGACATTTGAATCATAATTTATGATCATTTGATGCTAAAACATGATTTTTTTTCATTTTAAATTTTAAATTTATTTTTAGCCATGATTTACTAAAAACTGCAGCTAAAAATTGTTGATGAAAAATTTAGCGATGATTTTAAAAACTACCATGAATTTAAATTTTTACTCGAGTGTTTTGAATAACTTGTGATTTAATCTTTGTGATCAACTAAACCTGAATATTTTTTAAACCAAAATATGAATAATATTTATTGAAACTTGTTAAATTCAACTTTTAATTTAATTGAGATTCTGGATCCACATAGTGTGTGGACCTCTAGGCCTATTTCTCAATTACAATAAGCAAATATTCCTAAAGTATAACGTTTTCATCTAACAATACACCAAGTCTATCATAGACAATGAAGTTAACATCCTAATGAAATACAACCTCATATGAATGTTTTCTTTGTAATATAATCCATTTATCATGATATCTCTAATCAAGCAGGTTACATATTAGTCTCATCAACCTATGTTCTTAATGTATCTTTCTTATACTTTTCATATTTGAACTTTCTCAAAGAACACCATGGTCATGGATTTATCAAGGAAATTCTATTCCCATCGAAGTTATTAAGATATCAACTTATTTTTAAGTAAAAAATGATAAAATACTTTCTTGAATTATCCATTAATGTAATATCACTATTGTTTCACCCAACATATCCTGCTTCATCATGAGAATATTTCATCACAGTTTTCATCAATACATCAATGTACACTACTTTTAGTATTCATTAATGATAATATTAAATTCTAATTATCAATATTGACATCCAAATATATGAACACCAAATGACACGTATAAATATAGATTTTCTAATAGTGGGTCTCATTATCATAATCTCCTACTTCGGAAATTACCAAGGGAACACACTATGAGAGGGTGACTCAAAGTCCTATAAGCATCAATATCGGATATCCTATATCATTTATTTAAGATAAAATAATATAATTCTACAGAAAATCAATTCTAGAATACTATAATGGATTCTATAAGTTCTCATTATAGTGGGGAACTAATATGAACTTTAAATTCAACATATATTATTAATACATTATCACATACTATGTCATGAAGATGAAAAAGAATTATTCAATAATAAAATTCATTAATATTAAGTATAATAAATAAATTTAATCATCAATTTCATAGAAGTTGGTTGTAGGTCACCAAATCCAACATACTCCCACTTTCACTAGATCTAATTGTTAACAACCTTCAATCAAATAGCTCTCACATGATACTCAGGAATCTGCTATGATAGATCCCTTGTTAAGGGGTCTAACATGTTTTACTCTATGGATAATATTCTCATTGTAACTTCACCACTTTGAGAAAAATACCTTAATAGATGATACTTCCAAAGTATATGTTTTTTCCTTTTGATGTGACCATGGATCCTTAGATAGAGTCAATGATATAGTGTTATGACATTAAACCGTGATAGGGTCCTGACAGTTACACACCAAATCAAGATCTTGGAAAATTTTATGAATCTAAACTTATTCCTTGGATATATTATAAGCCAAAATATACTCTAAACCTATCATAGACTCAATAACAACTAGATTATTTCAACTCTTCTAGATCAAAACACCTCTGTTTAAATAAAAGGCATATCCTAACAATGACTTTAGATCATTATGGTCAATCTGAAAGATAAAATTTGTATAACCCATGAAAACTAGCTCTCCATCACCTACATACACCATGAGAATATCCTTAGTTCCGCTTATATACATAAGGATAGTTTTAAAATCATTCCAATGTTTTTCACTTGGATCGACTTGATATCTTCCTACCATGATCAAATCCTAGACAACATCCATCCTAGTATATAACATGAAATACATGATAGATCCAATCAAATGATTATATGTGATCTTTATCATTATCTATCATTCCTATTGTGTCAAGGAAACATCTTATTGGAATGATATATACCATATGATGCTGGAACTAATTCCCTATTGGAGTGCTCTATACTGGATCACTTTAGTATCTAGTCAATTTATGTATTTTGACTTAGTCCAAACAACCTCTTTGATCTATCACACATGATCTTGACCCATATAATTTAGTCTACTTCAAAAAAATTCTTTAACTAGAATCATTTGATAAACCCTTTCTTTAACCACTTGTAGGGCTGGTATCTTATTCCCAATTAGTAATATGTCATCAACATATACTACTATGAAAAAGAATATAATCCCACTCAACTACTTGTAAACACGTGACTCAAATTCATACTTACTTCATAAAAATTATTTTATAGCATCATCAAGTTAATTATAAATAAAACAAACTCTTAATTTAATCCATAAATGGATCTCAGTTATTTGCATACTTTTTTGGAATCACCTGGATTCACAAACCCTTTAGGTTGTGTCAGAGACACATTATCCATAAGGATCCTTTTAATGAAATTTGTTTTGAAATATATCTTCCAAATCACATAGTAATGGAAATATACTATATTAGGTAGAATTAAGATTGATTTAAACATAGAAACTATTGAAAATGTTTCATCATAGTCTATGCTCTGACGTTGTCAAAACCCTTTAGCCACCAGCCATTATTTATAGGTATTTTGGGAAACTGAATCACGGTGTAAGTAGGAAAGTTATATAATTTAAAATTTTGGGTTTGGTTTCATGTAAAAAATAACAAATCCATAAAATCCATTCCCATTTCTCTCAAATTATCATTTTTAATTCAATTTAACAATGAAAAGTAAAATTGAATGAAATCATAAATTGTACTTGGTTAATTTGAAATATACAATTTAATTTACTCACACTTGTTGTTTCATGGATTAAATACACTAATACAGGAATCCTATATACTATAAACACATTCACAATATCACATAGATTATAAATATATAATTATTTGCTCCTATATTGTGAAGTCAAAGTTCTTTACAATGCCCCTTGTATCATGTGAAGAACACTGACTCAATCGATAAAACGGGATCAATCTGGTCTTGTTCTTCCTTTGTATTCTCTATATTGAACTCTAAAGTGAAGGGGAGAGAACTCAAAAATTATTTAAAATGGTGAATCTTCCAATTATAGAGTTTAAAATTCACTTTTATAGTTAGTTTATACTTTATAAAATTTCACATTGTTCCCTAGAAAGTTATTACCATTATTTTAGACCCTTTTACAAGCTTATGAATTAATTAAACTTTTCATAAATTTCATTAATAGTTTATTACTCACTTGTAACACTTTAAAAAGTTACATGAAAAAATATGAATCACTAACTTATATCACTCATCCTTTAATAATTTAATGAATCTTGAATATACTATGTTCGTTCAAGAGATTATATTTTTCTTATATTAACTTTTATAAATAAATAACAAGTGAATACATTGAAAAATAAATTAAATCATTATTATAATTAACTTGACTAATATAATTGAATAATTTTACTTTTGATCATTCACACTCATATGTTCACTGAATCCTGTATTTGGGGACCACTTCTTCCTAAACTTATATTCATCTGAATAGGAGAATCTTGAGGATACACTTAGTATGTGACCATCTAGGTCATTATCTCAATAAAAGGGTGTCCAAATCATAGACTAAGAGTAGAGACTAATAACCCATCATTTAACCTAAGGTGATAAGGAATGTGATGGTTATAACTAACTCCCAAGAACATGTTCTGGGTAACATTATGTCTTTGTCTTGTGCTATCTCATAAAGAAGGATGAAAACTTGTGTCACCATCCTTTTGATGATTTATATATTTTGTGACCTTATTTGTTAAACTTACCTTCTTGTATTCTGACATTGTATTTAATGAATGCAATACCATCCTGATCAACCTCATCCCTTGATATATATCTTCCTCAACTCGAAAGTAACAAATTATTTATTGTTCATTCAAGTAATTTCATACCACTAATGACATACCCAACACAACCTACCTCACCATGACTTTAATATTGTGATTTTTTTCTTGAATCAAAGTACAAGATAAAATGTTACACATTGAAAATAATATTTACTTGGGATTTCAAAACACGTGTTCATATATAGGAATAACCAATGACATATTAAACATATGGTTTTCTTATTGGTGTGTCATTCCTCATGATTTCATCTACTCTAGATCGCCAAGTGAGAACATTGTAAGAAGCATTATCAGGGCTTATGATCCCCCTGTACTTGGTAATATGAAATCATATGTACCATATCAGTATGATGTATTTGACCATGGGATATATGTTTAAGATTACTATCATAGTATTTTGAGGTTATGAATAAAGATGGGAACTAATATAAGCCTTTAATATGACATATAATATAAGAATATTTCTATATAAATTGTAGATGGAGAAGTGTAAACACTATTATGGTAAGAATAAACACATGTATATATCAAAATTTACACATGTAGTGGTAATCAAAGTACATAAAGGGTTTTGGTATATGGAACCCACTCTCAACACTCCCACTTTCACTAGATCCAACTACAAACAAATCTCAATATATTATCTCTCACATGAGTATCATGTTTGTGCTGAGAAGTAGATTTATTCATTGGGTCATTCATGTTATCCTTTGTGGATACTCTTCTAAATATGACTTCACCTCTCTAGGTAAAATATTTTAAGAGATGAAACTTCTAAAGTATATTTTTTTCTTTGGTATGACATGGGATCCTTGGAAAGCACCACATACACAACATTATCATAGTGTACTATAATAGGATTGGTATTTCTGCGTATAATGAAAAGATTGAATAAAAAATTTGTATTAAAACTTCTTTATTACCTATATCAGAAGCCTCTATATACCCGGGTTCAAGTGTAAAATCAATGTCCAAGGACTTATTTGGGATTCTCCAACTCACTACACCACCATTTGGGTAAAATACATATTCGGATTGTGATTTCATATCATATTGATATTTCTAGAATATTACATCATTATATCCCATAATGACTAGATCCTAATCTCCTCCATACACTAGGAAAATATAATTTTTACGTATTTAGTACTTTAAGATAGCTTTTACAGCTCCCCTTCCCACCATGCTTAAACTAAAGGAAACATCAAATAAATTACATGTCATGGAATACATGATAGACCCCACTATCAAAGAATAAGATATTCTATGCATTCTTTCAATATCCTCCTTTTTCTATGGATGCAATTTTTTAAAGAGAATAACACCATGTGACATTGAAAATAATCCTATCTTGGATTGTTCCATATTGTGCCTTTTGAGTACCTTAACAATATATGTACTTTGAATTCACCCAAATATCCTCTGAAATCTATATCAATAGATCTTGATCCCTAGAATATAGGTTTATTCACATAATTATTTCCTGGAGAAGTATTCATTTCACCAATTATTCACTAACTATAAGAATTTCAATTCATTTCCTAATAAAAATAAGTCATCAGCATATAATACAAGAAAAATAGTGAAAATTCCACTAACCTTATTATAGACATGTGGATAACATTCATTATTAGTGAAATAATATTCTCTTATAGACTAATAAAAATAAATATTCCCTGATAATGATGTCTGATTCAACCCATAAATAAATCAATATATATTTTACACTTTATTATCCCTTTTTGACATAACAAAACCCGCATGTTGTGTCATAATTATGTATTCAGCCAACATCCAATTTAGAAACACAATTTTGACATATATTTTCTAGATTTCATAATCATGGATGGACACTATTTCATGTATTATTATGATAGATTTTATCATTTGAATTGGTGATAAGTTTTCATCATAGTCTATGGATTTGTGTTGCCTAAAAACCTTCAAAACCAGTCATTATTTATGGAAAATTACTTGAACATCCTTTCCTAGTTTTTTCTTGAATACCCATTTTCAAAAAATAGGTCTTACGTCAGCTGGTGGTTCTACCATAAACCAAAATTTATTTTGGTACATGAGCTCTATTTTATAATTCATTGCTTATTTCCTTTTAGAATCATCATTTCCATTTATTTCTTTCTTGTAATTTAGTGGTTCATAATTCAATAAAAGTACTGTTTCACCTAGATCATTGAAAAGAAAACCATAACACTCTCATACAATAAACCTTATCTTATAATAATGTAGTAATTATATGTCGGGAACATATTTATCTCCCATAGTCTACTATGGATATTGTTCACATACCAACTCTTGTGCATCTAGAGAATAAACTTCATCAAATTTAATTTTCTCCCACTATTTCCATTGGAAATGTGTTTCCTTTCTAGAAATGTAGTGTATCACATTTATATATGAAGGTTTATATAGGTAATATCCTTTATTTTATTTATAATAACCTATAAAGATTCAATTTATTATTCAAGATACTAGTTTTTCATTAAGTATAATCTTGAAAAACAACTCACATCCCGATACATGTAAATATGACATAGAATAATTATTTCTATAACATAAATAATATGGAATACCATCTTCTAATTTAGTTGGTTCATGATTTAGTTTATATTTCATAGTTTATAGTTAATTTCCACTAAAGGATAAAGCTATATTTTCATGATTCATTATCAATATAATGTTGCCAAGTAGGGTTTGATTCCTCATTTCACTAAGACCATTCAACTGAGGTGTATAAGGAGGAATAATAGATATGGAATTTTCATTACATTTTTTGTGTATTTAAATTATTTGATACCAAAAAAATGACATTATAAGTAAAATTTCATCATTTTTGGAATTTGATGAGTTTTGATCTAAACTGTGAAAATTCCCTTATTTTGGAATTTTCACTTTTTTATCACATAGGTTTTTTCGGTATAATTTTTCAAAAATGATCAAATTAAAAAAAAATTATAATAATAATTTTCTTTTTGAATACATTTCATATAAATATTTCAAGTGTTGAATTGATATTCATGTGTCCCAAATAAATTGATCAAATTTAAAAATCAATTTTCAGACCGATTGGACATACCATCATTAAATGAGACATAACTCAACCCTCATGTGTACACATAAGGTCATTATAGTTGTAGAATAAGTGTATTTAGATTAATATCCCTACATTAAATATTAATTTCAAATTATCTAATTAATTAAGCTTTTCTATGTTCCAAAGTGGGGGAAGCTGAATAGTCTATTCATCCAGAACAAATTTACTTCAGTAGTTAGGGTATAACTTTTTCACCACATATCCAAATAGCTTGATATTTTTTAAAAATAAATATAACTCATATAATAAATCCCAAAGTTATTTTTCCTAAATCCTTCACAAAATCAACAAAACGTTGAATTTGAAGAGATTGTGTGGCGGAATTTCCACACCATTTTTTATATAAATTGGATTCTCCCCATTCATTTTGAAGAATCATTAGAATGAGATAGCTAGTTGTGTTGGATAGAGTATCTATATATGAGTATTTCTTCATTAATATAATCCATCCATGATGCGATGAACTCTAATTGGTGCTGTTATTGAAGATCTAAAATCACTTTTATTTTAAGTTGGTGATTTTCATTGTAAACCCTTTTCTTTTGAATTATTCTGGAAAATATTTTCTTGATTGAAGGAGGTCAATTTATTTCTTGTTTTTGACTATTTTATTCTAGATATTTTATAAACCTATGACTACCAAATATTTTTCCTATTGTTTAAAATTCTTCAGCTAAGGTGTCCCGATTGAGTGTATTAAGTGCAATTAGTTTCTGTTTCTCAGAGGTATTCGGGTAATATAATCAGTTTCATAAGGTGATAAACAGCCATATTTTTTTTCTTGATATATTTTATTATAAATTTATGTCTATAGTTTGAGATCTTAAGGAATAAATTGAGTGATTGAATTTTAATACATTGGTATACAATGATTAAGGGAGTGTCCTAGGATCAAATTATATCCCTTTCTTCTATCTTTAGTTTGTCATTTTCAACCATTCTTGTTTTTCATTTCTAATCCCTAACATTAATTTCTAGTATTAAAATAATTTTTTATTGTTTAATGTTTTTTTAGATCTATTTATATACTCAATTGTAGTTATAACTTAAGAAACAAATTAACCAAAGTGACCGTTTGAACATAGCCTGCAACCATTGATGTGGAGTTTGCATACTTTTTTTAATTTTTTTTAATTTATTGAATTTTAAACACTAATTTAGAATAATTAATAAATGTAATTTTGAAGCCACTACTCCAATGATTTTCCTGGTTAAAAAATATTTAAGAGCCTAATCATGAAGAATTTTCGAAATATCAATTAATTTTTTTTTGAAATCCATTACAATTATTTCATGATACAGGTAAATAATTTAATGATTCAATAAAATGATTTAGTGTTTAAAAAAAATATGATTCAAGAAATAATTTAAATTCTTTCCAATTATTTAAATGAAATGAAATAATTAAATACTCAAAAAAAGTTCAATAAAATTAAAATTTATTCCACCCTCTTATGATATTATAGAAAAATGTCTGGGAGAGTTGAAAATGAATTTAAATCGATTTTTTTAAATTTAAAATAAATAGTATCATTAATTTACCAATTGAACTGTCTTTAGAAAATTAAGATTCATTGAAATATTTTTGGGTTATCTTTGTTGAAAATGGAATTCCATGTGAATCACCATTTTTGAAATTGAAAATTCAGAGCCATTTTATCAATATTTGGTCAAGGAGGAAAAAACACTCAAGCCAATCATTTGTTGAAGAAAATTTGGAGGAGCCTGAGGTACTTTCTATTTTTAATACAATTGTTGTCCACTCCCAAGAAATTATAGGGCCTGAGAAAATATAGAGAGAGGTCTAAAATTTTAATATATTTTTTCAAATTATTTTGGTAATAAATTTTCAACTTTTTCTCCCACTACATATTTAGTTCCCATTTCATTGGAATGGAATTATTTTTCAAATAAATTTAAATTTAAATTGAATAAATATTGGTGTTCCCAATTGAATAGTAAATTTTTTTACATGAGGATGGTAGTACTGATCATTTTTTAAAAGAATAAATCATTTTTAATGATTAAATTGAAGACAAGACATATCCTAGAATTAAAGTTCAATAACCAGTGGAGGAAATTATTAATGATAAAGAGTTAGAAAGTTTCCTTTTCATTTTTTTATCTCTCCCACTAAATCATTTGAACAAAAATCATGGAGGAGAACCTAAAGAAATATAATTTATGGATATTGTACATGTTTTAAAATTTGAATAAGATTGGAAAAATAATTTTGGTGGTTTAGGAGGATGAATCCACACCCATCATAGAATTGGGGATGATATGATGGAACTATCTGACTAGGAGCAATGAAATCTTAGCACCCACTTAGGGGTTCAAACCAATACTCTTTTTCCTTCTGTTTTTATGTTTATTTCTTTACATTCAATAAAATATTTATACTTCTTTTAGTTTTTCACGTAGGTTTCAATGATATATATTTTAAGAGGATATCTCAAGGATGTTTCTACTCAATAAAAACCAGGTTGTATATTTCCTTCCCACATGTTTTTTTTCAGGTATTATCTTTTTTATTTTCACTTCTAATATAAACCATGAACAATGAAGAAATTATAAAAAATAATAGTTGGGTGGGGAACATCGTTGTTAGATTATGATTTTTTTATTTATTTTCAAATACATGTTTTTAGTTTTTCTTTCAACTATTGTGTATTTTTTAAATTTTCTATTTAAAATAAAATTAAGAGATTCAAATTAATTTCCTTGTTGAATAAAACAATTAAATGAAAATAACCAGTTTGATTCATGGAACTAGACTTAAAATTTTGAGGAAAAGTGTTGTGTTCCATATTTAAATTGTGTAAATTCATGAAAAGACCATTAAATTTTGAATTTAAGGCCACAAATGTTATCCAATGCAATAATTCACTTACTCATGAGGATCCTAGAACATTTTTTCTACTTCTTCATAGTAACCCAACTTCTTGATTGAACAAAATAATTATTTTTACCAGATATTTCTCTTTTTCTATCAAAACCAATTACCATTAATAATCTTGTGTTTAAAATGATTGAGGTTAGATTTTAAATACCCTTTTCAAGAGAATTATTTTGGAATACCCTATAAATTTAATAGTTGTATCCCATGGTATCATTTAATATCCTATTATTTTAGCCACATTATAAGAGAGTTTCCATATAGAACCCTTTCTTAAACTACATTACATGATTTTAGTAGAGCATAACTCCAAAAAGTTTCTTCTTGATTTGATACATCATTGTTGGGATATTTTGTCTATAGTAAAAAAGAAAATCCAAAGAGGAATTTTTTAATATTTAAATATATGAATCTCTGGAAATTTCAATGAAAAATAAGTTTGTTCCACTTTGGAGCTTCCAAAAAACCTATTCTTTTCTAGAGTTTTTTAAAAAACAAATTTGTGGATAAAATATTTGTGCACTTTTTTCTTAGTTGAAGAAATTTATGGGATATCCATTAAATAAATTTTGATTTTATTTTGGAGTTGGTATTTTTACATGAATAAAGAGGAAAAGACTATGCTTGCGTGGAAATTGTAATCATACGATCCTACATTTATAATGATCCAATACATCTCTTTCCACCTCACAGTATTTGACATTTGAAACCCACTAGCAGTAAAACCTCAAAACAACCCTTTCTAATTCCTCATGATGGATACAATTATTTAACTTAATTAGTTTTAGATTTAAAAAAATTTCAAGCCCATGGAGACCCTACCATTTATTTGTATGAGTATAAAATTGTTCAAAATCAAAATAATGTAATGAAAAGGAAAATAGGTGAGGTATGCATCCTCTGTAACATACAAAGAACATTAAAATAACATTTTTATAAATTAATTAATTCTTAAATAATTTTATTTTACAAAATAATCTGAAAAAATTAGTTCTTTAATTCATATTTAGAATTTTGAAAACATTCTATTATCTTAAGAATTTTTTTAAAAGTAATTTTTGAAATTATAATTTGAATGAAAGTTTTTAATTTTACTTTTTAAATTTTTTTCATCTTTCGAAGATAGAAATATTATGAGCATGATATGTTAACATGTTATGTTAATTATTTTATCAAGATCTTAGTACATCATATAAACTATTGTTATAAGCTGTAATATTAAAATTTCAAACGTGTTAAGTAATAATATTTTATAATGTATGTATTATAAGTTCATTATAAAAATTTAAATTTTATTAAAATTTTAAGGTGATATTATTTGAAATATTTAAATTTTTAATTTTCATGTTAAAGTAATATGTTTAATAGAATATAAAAATATAAATTATGATATTTTTATAATAAATGGTTTATTATTTTTTTATAAAAAAATCAGATTATAATTGTTTTATAAATTTTAGAGAATTTATGAAATTATAACTTATTTTATTTTTAAAATAAATTATTTTTTTATGAAAATAATTAAATAATAATAAACATTTTATAATATTTAAAATCAGGTTGGGATTTATTTTTAGGGTTTCGGTTTGGGGAATCCCTATTTCAGTGACCAGTTCGAGCAAGGGGCTTTTCGAGAGCCACACATGAGAGCTGAAGTCGACAATCAAGATTCATACCCATCATTCCGTGCAAGGATGAGGAGTTTGAGTAGTATATCCATCTTTGGTTTTGACCAAGATAGGTTTGACCATAGGTATGGCAGCATTTAGAAGTCTTGGTCGTCGACGTGTAAGATCCAGGTAGCATCGATGGTTTTCCGAGTGCGGTTAGGATTCAACCATGGAAAGGTCTAAGCCTATTATTTATCATCTATCTAGGAGTGGGAGGTATTTTTTTTGTCCAAATAATTTTTTGATCTCATATTAATAGTGATGTTCATCCTTTTCCTCCTTTAGTTATCAATATCTATTCATCGTTTACTTTTGTGGTACGATTTGATTCTTATGTGGATAAAACTGAGTGGTATTTGATTATAAATTTTAGAATTTTTATCTGGCTGTTTTAAAATAATTTTATCAATGTTTATGAATTTTTTACTTTAGAATATTTTTTTTTGCAAGTGTTTGATTTATTTTTTTTCCATTTTCTGTTCAGATGAATCTTCTTATTCGATTGATTGAATATAAACCTAATATATCTTATTAGTTGTATGCATATCTGTTCTTGGATTTCTATGAAAGATTAAATTATTTAAATATCTCAATATTTGAAATATGGATATAAAAATCCTTTAACCAACCTAAAAATAAAAATGGGAAAATCAATTCTTTATCTTAAGAGAGAGGGAGTCTGAGTCCACATAAACTCAGGTAAAGGATATTTTTTACCTAAATTCCCAAAATTATTATCATCATGTTCAATTTCAATTTAAAATGATTTTATTTATTCAAAACAAAATTATTTTTTTTAATGGTTTTTATTTATTTTTCATTTTGAATCCTTATTATTCAAGGAATTATTTTCCTTCATACATTTATTTCTTTTAAAGAAATTATTATGAAAGTAATTTTTTTCATTACAATTTATTTTTCATTAAGAATGATCTATTAAAAATATATAATTAGTTTCTATGTTTTAAATGTTATATTTTAATTTGATTTAGTCAATTACTAGAATTTATTTTCTAATTGTTTTCAAGTAATTTTTTTGATTGTAAGAGATTATATTTTTTTCAAGATTTTTTTTAAACATAAGTTATTTTGGTGGAAGGGAAATTATTTTTACAATATCTTAAACCTTTTGTTTTTTTCTAAAAAACCAAACATCTAATTAGTTTCAAATTTTGTTTTTCCAGGTTTATATTTAAGTGATAATTTTTATTTATTTAAATTATGATTTAATATTATGTCGCAAGGGATATGTATTATGTTGAAATTCATGTTAGATCTTCTTCAATGTATATCTTTATTATTCAATTTATAATTTATTGTTGGGAAATAGATGTTTTCATCTAACATCAATTATGTCCATGTGTATAACATTTTATTTATATGATTTTTATTCATATATATAATTATGGATTATCATTTAAAATATTTTCTTCATGAAAACTACTTGTTTGTATTTAATTCAAAGTGGTATTCAAATTTTATATACTTATTTATGATGTTAAGAATTTTATTTTATATTAAATATTTCCATTTATAATTAATTGTTTTGGAAATTGAATTTTATTTTTTAATATATTATTTAAATGGTTGTTCCATAATGATTCATGTCGGTTTCATGATTTGACACAAAAATTTATTTAGTCTATGAGACATAATTTCTTAAAGTTGTTTTTGAATAATTAAGAGAACCATAATTACACTCATATAAATGAATTTGATTTGATTTTCAGAATTATTATTTAATACTAGTATTGCAGTAGTGTGTTTATATATATATATTTATATATATACACACACACACACATACATCATGTTGAAAACTAGGATTTTATATGGATTTGTATTTATAAAATTAATTCAAATGGTTAAGGAATTTTAATTATCCCAACATAAGTGCAAGAAAATTTGTCGAATTTTCCAAATCAATGCCTACATTAAAATTATTGTATTTTTAGAAAATTATATGTTTATTTAAAAATATGTCATCTCATAAGAATTTTTTTTAAAAGAAATGTAGATATATAAAAATACGTGCTATTTTAAGAGAAATAAATTTTTAAATTGACACCATTAGATACATGTAAATAAATATAATCATGTAAGTATTAATTTATGAAAAAATGATTTTATTATTGTTATATGTATCTATATATAGATGTAATTATATAAAACTGTTATTTTACGTGAAATTATCTTGGATCTGTGTAGGAACATGAAATTATATTTTGTTATAATGTCTAAATATTTATATTTATAAATATATAAATATATATTAATGTATACCTTTTTATTAAAAAATATTTTATACTTACTCTTACAATGATACATGTATAATAAAGGGATCTATTTTTATGAAATAGTTTTCAAAACACATGGATTAAAGGAAAATCCATGGTCGTGATGATGCAAAATGTAAGTCATGGTTTTTTTCATTCCAAAGAGTCACAC
This sequence comes from Viscum album, assembly GCA_963277665.1. Classification (NCBI taxonomy): domain Eukaryota; kingdom Viridiplantae; phylum Streptophyta; class Magnoliopsida; order Santalales; family Viscaceae; genus Viscum; species Viscum album. The sequence continues at coordinate 475,649,169 of OY728130.1, read as the reverse complement.
ATAAATATTATGTGAATGAAGGTAGGGTATAGGAAGTGAAACCAAGACCCTTATGTGACATTTTTTCAATTATATGAAGGGTGTTCCCTGATAGCGCTCCAATTCTTTGGGTAATGTTTTAATCTCATGATATGTCATGTATGGTGTGTGGGATGTGTATCTTAAGCATGATATGGGATTAGGGAGTGAAAATAATCCATAATGGGACTATGTCCACCATATCTTGAGAGTTAATTGAGAATCCATGTTATGATCCAAGGTTCCTTTTAGAATTAAATTATGAAATTCTTATAAATTTTCAAATAACTTTTCTATAGTTTTATGAATAAATGAGGTTGGTTTTCCATATGATATATATATTGAATACTTTTGATAAAATATTATTTTGAGAAGTAATCATGGTTTCATAATCCTTTATTACTAAACATCATGACATGTTCCACTTTTTATATTGACTTTCAAAATCCTATTTGGTATCCTTTTATTTTAAAAAGCCTTTACTAATATTTTTAAAGCACATCCCTTGTTTTAAAATTATTTTTCATAGGTTTAGTAGAGTTTTCGGAAGGATTTAATTTCATGTATGAAGTTATCACACATGAATTATTTTTATTTATTTTATTTTATTTTATACAGTTTTGATAAGTTGTAAGTCATGTATCTAATTATTTAAAATCTAGACCAGTAAAAGTTCTCGGTAATGTAAAATTCTATGTCTATTTTTAGTTTTCTTTGATAAATAAAATACACAACATTTATATGATTTGAGTTTGGAAGCAGGGGCTCGGGTTTCTATAATTGGTATCAGATCAATGATCTAGAGAACTTGGGATATTAGGTATTGTTGTCAAATCAGAAGAGTATAGAGGTTTATCGGTCCTTGTTTTTCTTAATGATTAATATGGAGATTAATAATTTTATTTAGTCTGATAAATTTTGAGGGCACAAATATTTTTAATGTATGTAGAATATAACATCCCAAGAAAATTAAAATAGCATTTTTATAATTTAATTTATTCTTAAATAAATGTATTTTATTAAATAATCTAAAAAAGGGTGTTCTTTAATTTATATTTAGAATTATTGAAAACATTTGATTATTTTAAGAAAAACTATTTAAAATATCTTTTTTAAATTTAAATTTGAATGAAAGTATTTAAATTTTTTCAAAAAAAAATTATTTATTTTTGCGATGATAAAATAAAATAATCAATATATATTAATATGTTATGTTAATTATTTTATCAAAATTTGAGTACATTTAATAAATTATTATTATAAGCTGTAATATTAAAATGTAAAATTATTTAAGTAATAAAATTTTATAATTTATGTATTATAAGTTCATTATGGACATTTATATTGTATTAAATTTTTAAGGTGATATAAATTGACATAAATAAATTTTGAATGTTAATATTAAAGTAATATGTTTAATATAATATAAAAAAATTCATTATGATATTTTTGAAGATAAATGGTTTATTATTATTTTTATAAAAAATAAATTTATAATTTCTTTATAAATTTTTTAAAATTTATGAATTTATAAATTAGGTTAATTTTAAAATAAATTTATTTTTTATTAAAATAATTAAATAAATAATAAACATTTATGAATATGGAAAATCGGGTTGGGTGTTTTTTTAGGGTTTTGATTTGGGGGATCCCGATTTGAGGGACTAGATCGATAAAGGGGACCTTTCAGGGATCTCCTAGGTCATTTAGGATAGGCAAAGTCACTGAGAACGGGTTATCCCCATCACATCGTGTAAGGATGGGGATTTTGGGTATTAGATCGAGCTTAGATTTAGACCAAGCTAGGTCCAACCATGGATATGGCAGTGCTTGGAATTCACCACCGTTGGCATGTTAGATCTATGTGATGTCGAGGGTTTTCTAAGTGCGGTTAGGGTTTGACCGAGGTACGATGCGAGCATATTCTTCATCTTTGATCTAGGCGAGGTAGGTATTTGCTTGTTCTTCTGAATAATTTGTCGATCACAGATAAATGGTGATATGTGCGTCCTTTTATCCCTTTAGTTTTCTGTCTTTGTTCATCATTTACTTTTGTGGTAAAATTTAAGTCTTCTGTAGATGAAACAAATCAGTATTAGCTTATAAATGTTTAGAATCATTATCTTGTTTTTTAAACAATTTCTACCAACGTTTTATGTGTGTTTTTTTAGAAGAGTAGTTTATTATTAGTGTATCATTAATTTTTTTCTATTTTTTTAGATGAATCTGCTTTGGTGATTGATTGAATATAAAATTAATATATTTTTTTGGTTGTATGCATCTATATTCTCAACTTATTATGAAATCATAAACTATTTATATATCTCACGGGGAAAAAGATGACTATAAAAATCCTTTAAAAACATAAAAATAAAAAAGCGAGAATCAATTCTTTCTCTTAATAAAGAGAGAGTATGAGTCAACATAATCTTAGGTAAGGGATATTTTTTTCCTAATTTTACAATATTAATATCATCATGTTCTATTTAAATTGAAAATGATTATTTATTTATTAAAATGGTAATTAATTTTTGTGAAAAGGGTTTTATTTATTTTACATTTTATAGCATTCTTTTTGGGGGAATTATTTACTTTCATTCATCTATTTCATTAAAAAAAATTATTATGAAAGTAATTTTTTTCAATATCATTTATGTTTCATTATGAATGATCATTTCAAAAGATCCAATTAGTTTATGTGTTTTTAATTTTATATGTCAATTTGATCTATTTAATTACTAGCATTTATTTAGTGATTGTTTTCAAGAAATGTTTTTGATATTAAGGGATAATATTTTGGTCAGGATTTTGTTTAAATATAAGTTATTTTAGTGTAAGGGAAATTATTTTTACAATATATTCAACCTTTTGTTTAATTTATCTAAATACAAACATCAAATAAATTTAAATTATTTTTCTAAGTTTATATTTAAGTAAGAAGTTTTATTTATTTAAATTATGATTTAATATTATACCCTAAGGGATATCTATTATGTTGGAATTCAAGTTAGATATTAATTAATGTATATTTTTATTCTTAAATTTATATTTTGGGGTTATGCAATAGATTTTATCATCTAAAATCAATTATGTCCATATGTATATAATTTTATTTATATGTTTTTTATTCAGATCTATAATTATGGATTATGGCTTAAAATATTTTCTATGTGAAAAATACTTATTCCTCTATAATTCAAAGTGGTATTCGGATTTTATTTATGTATTTATGATGTTATGAAATCTCTTTTATATTAAATATTTCAATTTATATTTAATGGTTTTGGAAGGTGAATTTTATTTTGTTTATAGAATTTAATTGGTTTTTTATAACAATTCTATTTGGTCTAATGAAATCACAAAAAAAAATCTTTAATCTATGGGACTAAATTTTTTGAAGCTATTTTTGAATAATTAGGGGAACTTCAATTACACTCCTATAAATGAATTTTATTATATTTTCAGAATTATTATTCACTACTGGTGTTATAGATGTGTTTATATAAATATATATATATATATATACATATATTTACACACACTTCATGTTAAAAACAAATCATTTCCATGTATTTTTCTTTCCAAAATTAATTCAAATGGTTATGGTATTTTAATTATCCTTCTATGAGTGCAAGAGAAGTTGTTAAATTTTCAAAATCAATGTTTACATTAAAATTATTCTAATTTTTGGAAATTATATGTTTATTTAAAAATATGTCATTTTTTTAAAACATATATATATATAGATATCTAAATACGTTCTATTTTAAGAGAAATTGATTTTTAAATAAACAAAATTAGATACATGTAAATAAATATAATCATATAAGTATTAATTTATTAAAATTTGTTTTATTATATATATATATGTATATGTATATATATTGATATATAAATAGATGTATGTATATACTTGTGTAATTTTATGTGAAAGTTTTTTGGAAATGTGTACGAACATGAAATTATTTTTTGTACCAATGTCTGCATATTTATATTTATAAATATATAAATATATATGTATACGTAACTTTTTATGAAAAAATGATTTATACTTACTCTTATCATCATACACGCATAATCAAGAGATCTCTTTTTATAAAATAGTTATTAAAGAACAAGTTTTAAAGGAAACTCTATGGCCCTCATGATGAAAAATTTAGGTCACAATATTTTTAATTCCAAAGAGTCCCACCAAGATATTATGTGAATGAAGGCAGGGTATGAAAAGTGAATGCAATACCCTTATGGGAAATTTGTCACATTATATGAAGGGTGTGATCCGATAGCGCTTCAATGAATTGGGTAGGGTTTTAATGTCATGAGATGTTGTGTATGGTTAATGAGAGGTGTGTCCTATGCATGTTATGGGATTAGGGAGTGAACCTAATCCATTATGAGACTATTCCCACCATGTCTTGGGAGTGAAATTTGAATCCATGCTATGATCCAAGGTGCCTTTGATAATTAAAATATGAAATGCTTATAAGGTTTATAGTGAATTTTATACAGTTTTATGAATGAATGAATTTGATTTTCCAAAATGATATATATATTGAAATCCTTTTGATAAAATGTTAATTTTGGGATGTAATCATGGTTTCATAAGCATGAATTATTGGACTTCATGACATGTTTAACTTTTTATATTGAATTTCAAAACACTATTTAGTTTACTTTTATTTTTATAACCCCTTACTGAGCTTTTTAATGCTCATCCCTTGTTTTTAAATTATTTTTCATTGGTTTAGTAGAGTTTTCTGAAGGCATTCATTTCTCTTAAGATGTTGTCACTTGTGAAGTCTTTTTATCTAAATTAATTTATTTTGTAAAGTTTTGATAAGTTGTAAGGTATTTATCTAATTATCCAGAACCTAAACAGATAAAATTTCCTAGTGATTTAAAATTCTATGTGTATTTTTAGTTTTCTTTGATAAAAAGAATACACTACAGTAATATCAGCTGAGTTCGGAAGTGTGGGCTCAGGTCGCGGTAATTGGTATCAAATCAGTGGTCTAGATAACTTTTTAGATTAGATGTTTTCATCTAATAAGTATGGTATAGAGGTTTAGAAATCTTAGTTTTTCGTAATTTTGAAGACAAATATTCATAATTATTTTTAGTCTCATGAATTGTGGGGGTGCAACTCTTTTTAAATGGGGAGAATGTAACAACCCAAGAAAATTAAAATAGAATTTTTATAAATTAAGTTAATCTTAAATAAATTTATTTTCTTAAATAATATTTAAAAAAGTCGTTCTTTAATTAATATTTAAAGGTTTTGAAAACATTATTTTATTTTAATCAATGCTATTTAAAAGTACTTATTAAAATTATAATTTGAATAAAAGTGATTAAATTTATTTTTAAAAATATTATTCATTTTTGAGATGATAGAAATAATATAATCATGATATATTAATATGTTATGTTAATTATTTTATCAAATTTTGACAACATTAAATAAATTATTATTATTATTTATAATTTTAAAATGTTAAATGTTTAAAGTAGTAATATTTTCTAATGAATGTATTATAAGTAAATTATAAAAATTTATATTTTATTAAATTATTAAGGTGATATAATTTGAAATAAATAAATTTTGAATGTCAATGTTAATGTATTATGTTTAATAAAATTTAAAAATATGAATTATGATATTTTTGAAGATAAATTATTTTTTATTGTTTCTAAAAAAATCAGATTATAATTATTTTATAAATTTTTGAAAATTTTTGAATTGATAAATTATGTTAATTCTAAAAAGAGAGATTTTTATTCAAATAATTAAATAAATAATAAACATTTAAGAATATAGAAAATCATGTTGGGAGTTTTTTTAGGGTTTCGGTTTGAAGGATCCCCATTTGAAAGACCGGTTCGAGCAAAGGGGCCTTTTTGGGGGTATCTCAGGTCATGTAGGAGTGACAAAGTCCACAATCAGGGGTCATTCCCATCGCATCATGAAAGGATGAGGAGTCTAAGTAGTAGAACTAGCTTTAGTTTCGACCAAGCTAGGTCCGACCATGGGTATGGAGGCATCTGGATGTCCATCCCATCAGTGAGTAAGATCTAGGAGACATCAATGGTTTTCTAAGTGCAGTTAGGGTTTGACCACAGTAAGGTGTGAGCCTATTCTTCTAATTTGATCTAGGAGAGGTAGGTATTTTTTTATGTCTGGATCATTTTTCGATCATTGATTAACAATGACTTGCACGTCCTTTTCTTCATTTATTTGTCATTATATGTTCATCATTTAATTTTGGGGTCCTATTTGAGTCTTGTAGGGATGAAACTAATATCTATTAGCTTATAAAATTTTAGAATCATTATTAGGTTCTTTCTAAACTATTTCTAACAACATTTTATGCCTCTTTTTATTTAAAATAATTTTTCTATAAGTGTATGATATTTTTTTCATTTTTTTAGATGAATGTGCTTTGGTGGTTGATTGAATATAAAATTTATATGACTTGTTAGCTATATACATCTCTATTCTCATCTTGTTGTGTAAGATTGAATTGTTTTTATATCTCACTCTGCGAAATATGGATTTAAAAATCCTTCAAACAATATGAAAATACACATGGGAAAATCAATTCTATGTCTGAAGAGAGAGGGAGTCTCAGTTAACATAAACTCAGGTAAGGGTTATTTCTTACCTAAGTCTCCAAAATTATTATTATCTTATTCAATTTAAATGGAAGAGGATTATTTATTTCTTCAAATCATAATTAATTTTTGGGTAAAGGGTTGTATTTATTTTACATTTTGATGTCTGGTTTTTCTATGAATTATTTAATTTCATACATTTATTTTTTTTAAAAATTTATTATGAAAGTAATTTTTTTCAATACAATTTATTTTTCATTGGGAATGATCAGTTAAAAAGATCCAAGTAGTTTTTTCATTTTCAATGTTATATGTCAATTTGATTTAGTCAATTACTAACATTTGTTTTCTGATTGTCTTTAAGTAATTTTGGTGATATTAAGGGATTATGTTTTTTCCAATATTTTGTTTAAATATAAGTTATTTTGGTTTAATGGAAATTATTTTTACAATATTTTCAAACTTTTTTTTTCATTCTCCAAAACCAAACATCCAATGAATTTCGGATTTTTTTTCCAAGGATATATTTAAGTAAGCAGTTTTATTTATTTAAATTTTTATTTAAAATGATGTTGCAAGGGATATGTATTATATTGGAATTCATGTTAGAACTTATTTGGGGTATATATTTATTCTTAAATTTATATTTTATTGTTCTGAAATAGATTTTATCTTTTAATATCAATTATGGCCCTATGAATATCATTTTATTTATATGACTTTTATTCTGATCTATAATTATGGATTATTTCATAAAATATTTTCTTCACACAAGATACTTTTCTGTCTATAATTCAAAGTGGTATTCAGATTTTATATTTGTATTTATGATGTTAAGAAATTTCTTTTATACTAAACCATTAAATTTTTAATTAATTGTTTTGGTTAGTGAATTTCATTTTCTTTATATAATTTATTTGGTTTCTCCATAATGATTCATGTTGGTCTTACAATTTTACACAAAAATTTCGTAGGTATATGAGAATAAATATCTTGAAGTTATTTTTGAATAATTAAGAGAACCACAATTTCATTCCAATAAATGAATGTGATTATATTTTCTGAATTATTATTTAATACTAGTTTTGCAGATATGTATTTATATATTTGTTTATTTATTTATTTATTTATTTATTTACACACATGTCATGTTAAAAACAAGGCTTTTCCATGTATTTATATTTATAATATTAATTCTAATGGTTATGGAATTTTAATTATCCCTCTATAAGTGGAAGAGGAGTTGTCTATTTTTCAAAATCAATGTTTATATTAAAATTATTCTATTTTCAGAAAAATATGTGTTTATTTAAAAATATGTCTTCTTATAAGGAAACATTTTAAAAATATATATATATATATATACAAGTTATTTTAACAGAAATAGATTTTAAAATTGATAGAATTTGCTACAAGTAAATAAATATAAGCATATAAGTATTAATTTATAAAAAACATATTTTTATTATATAAATATATATAAAAATAAATGTATATATATTCATTTTTTATTTTATTTGAATGTATTTCTGATATGTGTTTGAACATGAAATTATTTTTTTCTTCTAATGTCTACATTTTTATATTTATAATACATAAATATATATATACATAACTTTTTTATAAATAACTATTTTATACTTACTCTAATAATGATACATATATAATCAGGATATCTCTTTATAAAATACTTTTCAATGAACATGGTTTAAAGGAAACTCCATGGTCCTCATGATAAAAAATGTAAATTATAATGTTTTTAATTCCATAGAGTCACACTTCTATATTATGTGAATGAATCTAGGGTATGGGAAGTGAAACCAAGACCCTTATGGGACGTTAGTCCATTTATATGAGGGGTGCACCATAATAGCGCTATAATGAATTAGGTAATGTTTTAATAACATGAGATGTCATGTATGGTGTGAAGGAGGTGTATTCTATGTACGTTATAAGATTAGGGAGTGAACCTAATCCATCATGGGACTTTGTCCACCATGTATCTGGAGTGAACTGAGAATCCATGCTATGATCCAAGGTTCCATTGAGAATTAAATTTTGAAATGCTTATAAGTATTCAAGTGAATTTTCTATAGTTTTATCAATTAATAAAGCTGATTTTCCAAATGATATATATTGGAATCCTTTTGAAAAAATGTTCATTATGAGAAGTACTCAAGGTTTTATAAGCCTGCATTATTGGACTTCATGACATGTTCCACATTTTATATTGAATTTCAAAACTATATTTGGGTTATTTTTGTTTTAAAATATCCTTACTAAGATTTTAAATGCTCGTCCATTGTTTTTAAATTATTTTTCATAGGTTTAGTAGAGTTTTCTGGAGTAGTTTGTTTCACTTACGAATTTAGCAGACATTAAGTATTTTTATTTAATTTATATTATTTTGTAGAGTTTTGATAAGTTGCAAGGCATGTATCTAATTATATATAACCTAGACTAGTAAACGTTCCTGGTAATATAATATTTTATATGTATTTTCAGTATTCTCTGATTAAAAAATACACAGCATTTGTATGAGTTGAGTTAGGAAGCGTGGGCATGGGTTGCTATAATTGGTATCAGAGCAACAATCTAGATTACTTTAGATATTAGATGTTTTCTTATAATAAGTAGAGTATAGAGCTTTAGAATTCGTACTTTTTCTTAATTCTAAATATAAAGATTCAGAATTATTTTCAGTCCGACGAATTGTGAGGACGCAATTATTTTTAAGGGGGGGATGTAACATCCCATGAAAATTCAAATAGCATTTTTGAAAATTAATTCATTCTTACATTAATTTTTTTTATAAAATAATCTTAAAAGGGGGTTTATTAGTTCATATTTATATGTTTTGAAAATATTATATTATTTTAAGATAATATATTTAAAATTAATTTTTGAAATTATAATTTGAATGAAAGTGTTGAATTTTATTTTTAAAAAAATTATTCATTTTTCTATGATATAAATACTATAAGCATGATATATTAATATTTTATGTTATATATTTTATCAAAATTTGATTACATTAAATAAAGTATTATTATAAGATATAATATTAAAATGTCAAATGTTTTAAATAATAATATTTTCTAATGTAAGTATTATAGGTGATTTATAAACATTTATATTGTATTAAAATTTTAATGTGATATAATTTGAAAAAATAAATTGTGAATGTTAATGTTAATGTAAAATTTTTATTAGAATATAAATATATGAATTATTATATTTTTTAAAATAAATGGTTAATTGTTTTTTTATAAAAAAATCGGATTATAATTGTTTTATAAGTTTTTGAAAATTTGAGACTTTATAAAATTTGATAATTTTAAAATAAATTCAATTTTTTATAAATTAAGTAAATAAATTATAAACATTTTAGATTATGTAAAATTGGGTTGGGAGTTTTTTTAAGGTTTTGGTTTGTGGGATCCCAAATTGAGGGACCAGTTCGAGTAAGGGCCCATTTGAGGTTATCTCGTGACGTGCAGGAGAGCTAAATTTGATGATCCGGGGTATTCCCTAATGTATAGTGAAAGGATGAGGAGTATTGGTGGTAGATCCAAATTTAGTTTCAACCAAGCTTGGAATGACTATGATAATGGCGATGTGTGGAAGCCTCAGCCACTGGCGTGTAAGACCCTGACGACGTCGATGGTATTCCAATTTTGGTTAGGGTTTGATTGTGGTAAGTTGCAAGCATATTATCCCACTTTTATCTAGCCAAAGTAGTTATTAGTTTTGGTCCGAATCATTTGTCGATATTGGATTAACAGTTATCTAAGTGTCCTTTTCTCCCTTTAGTTGTCAATATTTATTCATCATTTAATTTTGTAGTTCTATTTGAGTCTTATTTGGATGAAACTGATCGGTATTAACATATAAAAATTTAGAATCATTATCTGGTCGTTCTAATATATTTTTTTCAATGTTCTATTCCTTTTTTTCTTTGAAAAATTTGTTTACTCTGGGTTTATGATTTATTTTTTTTCATTGTTTTTTCGGATGAATCTGCTTTGGAAATTGATTAAATATAAAAATTATATATCTTTTTAGTTGTATATATCTCAATTCTCATCTTAATATACAAGCTTTAACTATTTATATATCTCATTGTGTGAAATATGGCTATAACAATCCTTTAACCAACATAAAAATACAAATGATAAAATCAATTATCTTTCCTAAGAGAGAGGGAGTTCAAGTCATTATAAACTCAGGTGTGGGATATTTGTTTTACCTAAGTTTATAATATTATTATTATCATGTTCAATTTCAATTGAAAATGATTATTTATTTTTTAAATCATAATTACTATTTGTTTAAAGGGTTGTATTTATTTTACATTTTGAAGTCTAATTTTTTGGGGAATTATTTAGTTTCATACATTTATTTCTTTTAAAATTTTTATTATGAAATTAATTTTTTCAATAAAATTTATGTTTCATTTTGAATGATCTACTCTAAAGATCTAAGTAGTTTCTTTGTTTTAAATATTATATGTCAATTTGATTTATTCTATTACTAGCATTTATTTTTTTATTTATTTTTAAGTTTTTTTTATATTAAGGGATTATATTTTTATCAATATTTTGTTTAAATATAAGTTATTTTGGTGTAATGGAATTTATTTTTACAATATATACACCATTTCGTTTGTTTTATACAAAAACCAAACAGCTAATAATATTTAAATTTTGTTTTTACAATGTTATATTTAAGTAGGAAATTTTATTTATTTAAATTATTATTAAATATTATGTCGTAATGGATATGTATTATATTGGAATTCATGTTAAATCTTCTTTATTGTATATATTTATTATTGAATTTATAGTTTATGGTAGTACAATATATTTTATCATCTAATATAAATTATGGCCATATGTATATCATTTTATTTATATAATTTTTATTCAGATCTATAATTATGGATTATTGCTTAAAATATTTTCTACACGCAAAACACTTGTCCATTTATAAGTCAAATTGGTATTCGGATTTAATTTATGTATTTATTATGTTAAAAAAATAATTTTATACTAAATATTTCAATGTATAAGTAATGGTTTTGGATAGTGAATTTTATTTTGTTTACATAATTTCAATTTTTTCCATAATGACTCATGTGGGTCTTATGATTTTACTCAAACATTTATTTTCTCTATGAGATTTAATTTCTTGAATTTTTAAAAAAAAATTAATAGTGCCACAATTGAAATCCTATAAATTAATTTGACTAGATTTTTATAATTATAATTTAATATTAGTGTTCTGGATGTGTGTTTATATATATATTTACATACATGTCATGTTAAAAACCATGCCTATCCACATATTTCTCTTTATAAAATTAATTCAAAATGGTTAAAGAATTTTAATTAACACACTATAAATGTAAGAGAAGTTATAAATTTTTTAAAATAAAGTTTTACATTAAAATTATTCTATTTTTACAAAATTATATGTTCATTTAAAAATATGTCATCTCATAAGATAACATTTTTTTAAAAAGTATATATGTGTGTATATATCTAAATACATGATATTTTAAGAGAAATTGATTTCTAAATTGAAAACACGAAATACATGTAAATAAATTTAAGCCTATAAATATTAATTTATGAAAAAAATTTATATTCATATTATATATATATATATATATATATATATACATGTAAATAGATGTATGTATATACAAGTGTTGTTTTATGTGAAATTATTTTGGATATGTGTATAAATAAGAAATTACGTCTTCTTCCAATGTCTCCATATTTATATTTATAAATATATAAATATATAAGTATATATGTATATATATTTATGGAAAATATATTTATACATACTCTTATCAAGATAATCTTACAATCAAGAGATCTATTTTTATGAAATTGTTTTCAAAGCGCAAGGTTTAAAGGAAACTTCATGTTCCTCGTGATGAAAAAAGTAGGTCGTAATGTTTTTAATTCCAAATATTCACACCTGGATATTATTTAAATGAAATCAGGGTATGGGAAGTGAACCCATGAACCATATGGGACTTTTATCTAATTATATGAAGGGTGCACCTTGATAGTGCTCTAATTCATTGGATAATGTTTTAATCTCATGATATGTCATGTATAGTGCGCAGGAGATGTATCCTAAGAACATTATTGTAACACCCCAAGATTTTATGAGATATATTATTTTCTTTGATGTATTCTATTATACACTACACCAAGATTATCTTGTACTATACGCAAAACCTTATTAGCTTACAGTATACGCAACACTATTCTTGGCTCGTGTTACACACAATTTCATGTTCGTTTAGTGGAAATTATTCTACGCAACATTAAGTATAGATTTTGTTTAATGTATAAATAAAATAAGTTTTTAATATGTTATACACAACACAAAACGGAGATTTTACTACACGCATCCTTGACTTGTCTTGCATTACACGTAATCAAGACTTTCTTCGATAGCGTGTGTAGTACGCAATACCGAGCTTCACTAAATGAGATATTATTATAATATTATTATGAACTAGCCGTTATGAATAGTAATACCCACTTTTTGAAATTTTATAGATTTTATCTTTCAAAATGGACTTCATTTTTTGATTCGTAATATCGAAATTATCCAAGGGTGAATTTTTGGTATTTTTCTGAAAACTTTCAATTTTTGATGAATAGTGAAAACACTGGGTTACTATTTAAAAACTGACTTTTTATTTAAATAATTATTTGTTTTATTTAAATTTATATTAGGTAAAAAATTTATACATAATACCTATATATATTAAATTTAATTCATTGGAGTCATTTTATAATAATTTTAGATATATAAAAATTTTATTGAATTTTTCACCCTCTTTTACCCACCTCCTAGGATTATTTGAAAATTTACATAAAAAATAATTTTACTGCTTCTATGAGTGGAATTTAGAAAATACAAGAGACACGGTTAATATCAAGGAGTAAAATTTGGTTCAATAAGATAAAAATAATTTTTGGTGAATAGTAACTTTTTACTTTTATTTACCACGGTTAAAAGTGAATAGGGTAATTAAGGGTAAAAATGATATTATTATTACCCTAACACAAGTCCGAATTTTATTTTATAAGTGTAATTCGACCAGAAACAATCTTATGAATACAATATTAACCTTTAAGTCCACTTGAGTTAGATTAGGACATTTATTATTATTTTATTTAAAGAAGAGTTAAAATAGTTAAAATCAATGTTTAATAACTAAAACATTATTAATATAGGGTTATATATAAGATATATTAGACTATAAATATTCATTATAAATTTAAAAATATTTCCTACATAATGGTATTTTATTTATAATTTTTAGACATTAAATAATTTAATTTATTTATGACACAATGATGATGTAGTAATTAACGTATTAATAAAATATTAACATAATCAATGTTATAAATACCCAAATAAATGTAATTTGAGACTTTTTATAAATTAAACTAATTTTTTAGGTCACTATGACATTTTAGTATTGATTCAATTAACGTTTTTATAAATAATAATGCTGTTATTATTTTCACAAAAATCAATTACTAAATAGGGTTAAAATTGACATAAAATAGTTTTTAAAACAAATATTATATTATTAATTGTTATTCTATTTCTAAAAATTTAATTTTCATCAAAAAGACTTATATACGGTTATATATATGAATAATTAACCACTTGGGGTTCGTTTGGCTTTTTATAGTAAGTTTATTAACAAGATAGTGTAAGAAAACAAGAAGACACGGTAAAAGTTAAATTATTTAACTTAGAGTTAAGTCTGAATGATAAGGTTAAAATAGTAACCTAAACATGTCTAAAACCTATTGGTTGAGAGTATTTAGACCCATACCCACTTTAGCTTCTAAATAAGTCACTTTGGAGCCATTATTGACCGAATAGGACTTTATTATCAAATAATATTTTAGGTTTTTTTCTAAAGTGCCCCTCTCCTCCCTTATAAAAGGGCACCTCCTCCCTCTTCTCTTTACACATTTTTGATCCTTCAAGCTCGGTCAACCCCTGCCCATTTCCCTTATCAACTTTCTTAGAAACATTATAGAGGTTCTTCTCTCCTCAAAAGACCAACTCTAGTGCCTTAAGAGGAAGCTTAAAAGAGGTGTGTCGAAGAAAAGGTAATCTCTTCTACTGATTCTTTCAAATTTCTTTCTTCTTCAACTTCTTCTTCTTTAGTTTTTTAATTATAAAGTAATAACATCAGTATCACTAATATACTTATATGTTATTATAAATATGAAAAAAATTCACATTTCACCTTCTATCCATCCTACAAAAAATGAAATCACTCCGCGTGCGTACGTACGGAATACCGTCTCCACGTCGTGGTGTAATCTGTTTTTCCACCACCACCTTACTTGGATGGGTATAATGGTGTAAAGAATAACTATATATTGTTATTATAACATCATAATGATTCTGAGATATTATATCATCCACTCCAATTCCATTCAATAATTATGGGAATGATATCATCGCTCGTGCGTACGTACGGATTACCGTCTCCACGACGCGATGAGATTCATTCTCCATGTTAACCATTAAAGAATGATTATAAAGTATATATAATGAATAATAATTAATTATATTTCATAATTAAGCTACTGGATTTATGTATATATATATATTTCATCTACTTACTTCAATTCAAGTCAATAAGGAAAGGAAAACAACGTTCATGCGTACGTACGGCCTACCGTCTCCATGAACGGTGGATTTCATTTCATTCATCTATCTATTATATATATATATATACTGAATATAAATGATATATAAATAATTATATACATTTTTTAATTAAGTAAATCATGATATAATTAATAATAATATCAAGAACAACTAGTCCAAACACGTACGATAAATAAAAATATTTTACCCAAAACACTGCTTTAACATGGAATTTACAAAAGAACGTGTAATATAAAGTCATAAGTGAACCATATATGATATGATGAAAATGAATATGATTCTGTAATAAGTAAATGACATTATTAAATCATTATACAGGAGGTTCGGATACGTATGAAGCTTATCGGACCTAAGGTAAGGGATAACTTTTCCAAACTCGTTTTTATCCGAGATTATTTATTTGTAAGTATTTACTGGGGTTATTTTTATCATCCATGACCCTATTTTCTAAAAACGGTTTCATGTATGTTTAAATTACTTTTTACCCATTTTTTAATTTTAATACATGGTATGTAAGGAATATTTCTTTTGTTTACGTTACGAGGTACTTTTTTTGACTTTTTTGGAAAAAGTATGAGGATAATGTTTTTTTAACTTATACAGCATGAACGGATTTTTACGGTTTTATAATTCCTTATTTTTATGAAGATTACTCTAAAATATTTCATGATTATTTTCAAAAAAATACCTTTATTTTGAAATTGCATGGAATTTTGTGAAAAGAAAATGATTTTGAAGAAGAAGGGATATTTTCCTCAAGAAGTCATTTCAAGTGTTTTATCAAAACTATTTTCCATATAAGATGGAATTATTTCATATGTGTATGTTTCAAGTATAATTTATCTATGATTTACATGGTTTCACTTTTATTATGATGAAATGATATCCATTTTTTATATGGATTATGTTATGATGGGATGATGTTTATGAAACCCATTTTATTCTTTGGGTAATGATGAATGATTTATGTTCATGTTGTGGCACACGTAAGAATGATTTCATTATGAGATGGGTGGAACCTATATCTCCCTCCAATGCATTGGGTAAATATTTATATCTCATGAGATAGACATGGCTGGAATGGTAAGTTAATCTGGTTTAGTGATACAGGACTAGAACAAGGAGTGAACTCGATTCAGAAAGGGACTTTGTCCACTAAGATTGTCTTGGCAACAATACCTTGGCTACTATGGAAATCATATCAAGTGCTCAATGGTTTGCCACAATTAAATGTTTTACTCCCATGCTATTTTATCATGATTGATGTTCCTTTATGATCTATTCCTTACGTACTGCCAAGATTTATTTCACTACTCAAGATTTTGATGTTTAAACTTTATGTTCATGTTTTCAAGTTCAAATGTATATGGTTTGTTTTATTTTCTCCATGCTTACCCTTACTGAGAATTTGAGCTCACCCTTTATATGTTTTATTTTCTGCAGGATATAAATAAAGGTTTTAGGTAAAAAAAATGGGCGAACATTATGGGATATGTTGAGGATATTTCACCAAGATTAAAATATTATGTTCCAAGTTTCTAAAGACACTAAACTATTAAGGTCCTTTGGTGTCATTTTTTATGTATTAAGTATTCCGCAAAAGTAATGTAATGTATATGTACGTCAAGCTATGGGTCTCTACAGTTGGTATCAGGGAAATTTTTAGTTTACCTTTGGAAACTAGGATGCGAAAACTTTAGTGAGATCCCTAGAGATATTTCAAAGGTATGTCTAGGGATGTCCCTAAGGTTAAGTATAAGTATAGGTTATAGTGCAATAATTAAAGTAATTATATTAGAATTAAACCAAAGATGTTAGATATTAAAGGTAATCCCCCTATATTATGTTGTTTTCCTATCATTATTTTGCCCCTCACTCTATTATTTTTGGGTTTTAGACGATGTATGGAACCCGAAGGAATCGTGTTGATCAATGTAATGGACGATGCAATGATTGTCCTCCTAAACAAACAAACTTTATGGGAGATGGAGTGCAATATCTTATTTCTATACTTACACAAGATATGAATCATTCTTGATATCCAAATGAGCAGAGAAGGGAACAATATTCTATTGAGTCCTTCATGAGGCAACATCCACCTTTTTTCAATGGGTATTCTGATCCAATTTTTTCTGAACAATGGATCAGTACCATTAAAAAGATATTTTTCATACTTCACTGTTCAGAAAATGAAAATGTTATTTTAGCTGTTTACCGTTTAGAAGCTGAAGCAGACTAGTGGTGGACTCTAATTAAGAATAAAAGGCCCGAAGATGAAATTGAATCCATGGAATGGAATGAGTTCAAGAACTTGTTTTTCAATAAGTACTTCCCTTTTATTCTATGAACAAAGATGGAGAAGGAGTTCCATGAGCTTAAGAAAAAGGATGATGAATCTATTAGTATATAAGAAGTGAATGTAGAGACCCGAAGCTTGACGTACATGGACATTACATTACATTTGCGGAATACTTAGTACATAACAAAAACACACACACAAGGATCGTAATAGTTTAGTGTCTTTGGAAACTCGGAACGTAATCTTCTAATCGTGGTGAAAGATCATCAACATCTCCTATAAAGATCTTCCCTTTTTTTTACCTAAAACCTTTCTTTATATCCTGGGGAAAAGAAAACATAAAAGGGTGAGCTCAAATGCTCAGTAAGGGTAAACAAAAGAAATGTCAATCACATCGTATTCATAAGAACATAACATTTTGGAAATCTTAACCTGCAAAAGAGAGCATAATTTCATAACATGGGATAAATCATGGCAGTGAAATATAATCACAATAATCATAACTTAAAACATGAAACTTTGTGGCATTCACACATAATCATAGAGAATCATTTCTTGTTAGTCAAGACTCGTTGCCAAGACTATCTTAGTGGACAAAGTCCCTTTCTGAATCGAGTAACCCTCGTTTCAGTCCTGTTTCACTGAACCGGTATAACCTACCATTCCAGCCATGTCTATCTCATGAGATATAAAATCTTTACCCAATGCATTGGAGGGAGATATAGGTCCCACCCATCTCATAATGATACCATTCTTATGTGTTCCACAAAATCATAAAACATACATCATTGCATAACCTATGTAATAAAAATGGGAATTTTAAACATCGTGACATCATAAAACAATTCATATAAGATAAAGGAATTCATAAAAATAATTTCATCACAACATGATCAAATCAATGTAATAATAGGGATAAAAATAGAACCCTTTATTAACTTAGATGGAAAATAATTTTGATAAAACACTTGAACTCCATTCTTGAGGAAAATATCCTTTCTTCTTCAAAAACATTTTTTCCTTTCATAACATGTCATACGACTTTAAAATAAAAGAATTTGATTAAAAATAAACTTGAAAACTTGTAAAGGAAGCTTCTTGGAAATAATGTTTTAAAAATCCATTCATGCCGTATATGTTAAAAAAACATTCTTCATACTTTTGTCGGAAAAGTAAAAAAGTACCTCGTACGAAAAACGACAAAAGATTCCTTTCATACATATTACTAAAAACTCACCGAAGTGTAAAAATGGATTTAAACAATTGTAGGTGGATGTAAATAATATTACATATTGATGAAACATGGATGTGGATGATAAAATACACCCCAGTAAATACTTACGAATAAACAATCTCAGATAAAAATGAGATTGTGATATTTCCCTTACCTTAGGTCCGATTTGCTTCGTATGTGTCCGAAGCTCCTTTATAATGGTTTAAATAATGTTATTGACTTATTCCAGAATCATACATATTGATATGATATCATATATGGTCATATTCTTAGCTTCTTGATAGTAATATTTCATTGTTACTTGTTACTCGGGTCTTTATTGCCTTTTGTTCTTATGGGTGTTTTGGCGAATACATTATTATTATTCTTTTAAGGTTATAGATACCTTATATCCAGAATGGTATTAGTGTAACATATATCATATTTATTCATTCAATTCATTTATATAATTACTATGTAATGATGATCATGTAGAACGAGTCGCATCACATCGTGGAGACGGTATTCCGTACGTACGCACGAGTGATGATATCGTTCCTATGATCGTGGAACTGTATTGGAGTATATATATATTATTTCAGTATCAATATTACTTTATAATAATCATAAATAATTACTCATTACACCATTATACCCATCCTTGTAAAGTGATGATGGAAAAATAGATTACACCACGGCGTGGAGACGGTATTCCGTACGTACGCATGCGCGGTGATTTCATTTTTCCGTAGGATGGATAGAAGGTGAATTAGGGTTGTTTCATATTTATAATAACATATCAGTATGTAAGTAATACTGATGTTATTACTTTATCATGAAACAACTAAAGAAGAATAAGTTGAAGAAGAAAGAAATTGAAAAGATCGGTAATGGATATTACCTCTTCTTTGGAACGCCTCTTTGAATCCTCCACTTAGGGAACTAAGATTGGTCTTTGAAGAAGACCAGGACCTCTAGGATTATTCTATGGAAGTGTAGAGGAGAAAATGGCAGGGTTTGGCCGAGCTTGAGTGCTCAAATTGGTGTGAGGAGGAGGGGGAGGAGGTACCCTTTTATAAGGGAGGAGAGGGGCACCTTAGGAATACCTCAAAATATTATTTTATATTAAAGTCAAAATCGGTTTATAATGGTTCCAAAGGGTCTTATTTAGGAGCTAAAGTGGGGATGGGTCGAAATCCTATCAACCAATAAGATTTATACAAGTTTAGGGTATTATTTTAACCTTATCAATTAGATTTAACTCTAAGTTAAATAATTTAACTTTTACCGTGTCTTTTTGTTTTCTTTCACTATATGGTTAATACACTTACTATAACATGTCAAACGAACCCCAAATTGTTTATTAGTAATACATATATCCTTATCTAAGTCATTTGGCCAAACCTTATATTTTTAGGAATAAAATAACAATTAATAATATAATATTTGATTTAAAAACTATTTTGTGTCAATTTTGACACTATTTGATATATGATTTTTGGGAAAGTCCTAACAGAATTATATGTTCGAACCAAGTTGATTAAATCAATACTAATATATCATAGTAACCTAGAAAATTAGTGGAATTCATAAAAAGTCTAAAATTACATTTAGTTTGGTGTTTATAACATCAATTATGTCAATATTTCATTAATAAGATAATTACTGCATCATCTTTGTGTCATAAATAAATTAACTTATTTGATGTCTAAAAATTACAAATAAACTACCATTATGTCGGAAATCTTTTTAGCTTTCTAATGAATATTTACAATCGAATTTATCTTATGTATAACCCTATATTAAAAATGTTTTAGTAAATAAACTTTGATTTTAACTCGTTTAACTCTTCTTTGAATTAAATAATAATAAATGTCCTAATCTAATCCAAGTGGGCCTAAATGATAATATTTTACACTTAAGGTTGTTTTTGGTCGAGATACACTTGTCCAATAGAATTAGGACATGTGTTAGGGTAATATTAATATCATTCTTACCCTTAATTGCCCTATTTACTTTTAACCGTGGTAAATAAAAGTAAAAAGTTACTATTCACCAAAAATTATTTTCATCTCATTAAACCACATTTTACTTACTGACATCAACCGTGTCTCTCGGATTTTTGAAATTCCATTCACAGAAGCGGTAAAATTAAGTTTTATGAAAAATTCAGTTTTTTAACTACCACTTAGTAGTTTCACTATTCATCAAAAATTGATGTTTTTCAGAACAATGCCAAAATTTCATCCTAAGCTATATTTCATATTCCGAATTCAAAAATGAAGTCTATTTTACCAAATTCATAACATAAAAGTTCCATTAATTAATTTTATAATTAAATCCCGTTGTTAAAACAAATAGCGTGTTTTTAAGAAACAATATCTATCAAAAGATTGACACTTGATTATGTCTGGTTTAAATGTGAAATTACAACCAATGACCAACATTGTATTAAATTGTAAAAATATATTCTAAATATACTTTAAAACCACTAAAATTAATAATTTTTCCCTATTAATTATTTCAATTAAAAAAGTTGTTTTTAATTATAATTTAGTAATTTTCACTATTCATCAGAATATGAAAGTTATCCGAAAAGTACAAAAATTTCACCTTAGGCTAAATTCGATACTCCGAATCCAAAAATGAAGTCCATTTTGAGAGCTAAAATTTCTAAAATTTTAAAAGGTGGTTATTACTATTCATAACGGCTAGTTATAATAATATTTTAATAGCATATCGTTGTTTAGTGAAACTCGGTATTGCGTACTACACACGCTATCGAGGAAGGTTGTGATTGCATGTAATGCAAGGCAAGTCAAGGATGCGTGTTGTGCAAGCTCCTTTTGGTGTAGCGTAAAACACAAGACATTAATAAAATTAAAAAGAATATTTTTCATAAAATCTTGGGCTGTTACATTCGACCCCCCTTAAAATGAATTTCGCCCTCGAAATTTGTCGGGGTTATAAATGGTTTACTATTCGAAAGTTTCTTTAATAGAAACCCACATCGTAAAAAGGAATACCAAAACCAATATTTTAAAACAAAAGTATGAAACTTAACAGTTACCCAAATAAACTAATCACTGGGTTTCCACATAGGTAAAAATATGGATATGGAAGACAAGTCTAACCATCATGTTCTGATGGAGAGTGGTAGAGAACATGGCTATGGAAAAGCCAACAATCACAAATCCATAAATTTGTGACGATCTAAGGTACCATCCGATTCATCAGGTATAAGATCACTAGGACAACATTTTTGGTTTTCAAGATCATTTCCCTAAAGTTGATGAATTAAAAGAAATACTTACATGATTTTGGTACAATCTCACTGTTGTTCGTGCCTTGAACAATTTCCACTTCATATCTTAAATAAATGAAGTTGAATTTGTTATTCGTGAAGTGTTAGCAGATCACGTGATAGAATGACGGGTCATTCCATTTGTCTCAAACAAAAGGTTAGCAAAAATTATATACATAAGTCGATCTATAGTGAGATTAATCATATATGGTTCCTAAAATGGACTTATACTTCATATATCATACTGCTTAATATAATAAAACTAGTTTCTACTAAACAGGGACTTCCTGTAGGCCAGTGGTAGGCGATAAAGGCCAGTCGCACTTTGGTTGTGGGTTCGATTCCCACAGCCTTGTCCGACGCGATGGGCTGTCGCCCGTCCTGCAGGTTTTCCTTTTTCTAAAACTATATTACTATAACATCCCATCAATAATATCGAGAAAACTTATATCCTTAAACAATATTAACTTATGTCCAACATAATCCATTCCAATCTTTAGGATTATCCATAATACTGCAGTCCACTCTCATAACATAGTGAAAACGATTACCAGAGATTTAACACCATCGTCGATCCCCATAAGATATGTCTTGTTGGTCACATTCTAAACATTCAAAGTCCTTAATCATGTATTCTCTTGAATACCTTAGTGAAAACATGAATGCAGTTTAAAGTTAACACTTTCCACATACCAAAATCCTCAAAATTCTATATACTCAAACCATGATATCACTTAGTCCTTATATCAATCATGAGCTCATGAATACTGTTAAACATTTCATTTTCATGTTTTCCCTTCATTATGCGCATATCATCTTATTTCCAAAAATATCTCAATCACTTTGAATACCACATTAGACCAATACATAAATATTCCAATACTCCATGATACAACATTATTTTGGAATCTCATTACCTAAACACTTAATCATTCCACCACATCGTTGTCATATTCAACATCGCCAATAGTGATCGCATGTGACTTCCCTTTGTCCTTTGCCTTCAGTGGTTGCTCATGTTGATCATCACTAACCCTTGGATTAGGGCAATTATTAGCATAATTCCCCATTTCCTTGCACTTGAAGCATTGAAGTGTTGGTGGTGCGTTCTCTGCAGTGTTTGCTTTATTCACATCATTAGAAACCCTTCTTCCATTACTTCGACACTCATCTGCTCGATGACCTTCTTTTCCACACTTAAAACATTTTCTAGTCCCTTTAAGACAATCTCCACCATGCTTCTTTCCACACTTTGTGCATAAGGAAACATTCATCATCTTTTCACCATTATTCTGAGATTTCTCCTTGAACTCCATCTTTCGTTTCTTGTCAAAACCATGAGATGGATATGTAACACCAACTTCCATTTCTACCTTGATAGCACAACGCACAATTTATTCATAGCTACTGAAGTCTCTTATAGCTAATGACCTTCGAAGACTTGGTTTTAAGCCACTGAAAAATCGATCAACTTTACTTTCAGGTTGGATGATAATGCCAGATGCATACCTTGCAAGTCTTGTAAAATTCGCTTCGTATATACCAACAGATTCATCATCCTTTTGCTTTAGTTCAAGAAACTCCTTCTCCATCTTTGTTCGAAGAATACGAGGTAAGTACTTATTGAAAAATAAGTTCTTGAACTCGTCCCATTCCATGGACTCAATTTCATCTCTTGGCCTCATATTCTTGATAAGATTCCACCATTGATCAGCTTCACCTTCCAAACGATATACTGCTAAGATGACTTTATCATGTTCAAAACATTGAAGAACTGAAAATATCTTTTCAGTGGTACTGATCCATTGTTCAGCAACAAGTGGATCAGAAGACCCACTGAAAGAAGGTGGACGTTGCCTCATGAAGGACTCAATAGAATATTGTTCCCTTCTCTGCTCATTTGGAAGTCCAGAATGATTCATAGCTTGTGTAAGTATAGCAATAAGATTTTTCACTCCATCTCCCATAACATTTGTTTGTTCAGGAGGACAATCATTGCATTGTCCATTGCATTGATCAACACGGTTCCTTCGGGTTCCAGCCATCATCTAAAACCCAAAAAGAATAGTGTGAGAGGCAAAAATCATGCTAGGGAAAACAACATAATAAAGGGGAAGTACCTTCAATATATAACATCTTAGGTTTAATTCTATGATCGTTAGCGTAGTTCTAGTACTATAACCTATACGTATACTTAACCTTAGGGACATCCCTAGACATACCGTAGAAATATCTCTAGGGATCTCACTAACGTTTTCGCATCCTAGTTTCCAAAGGTTGACTAAAACTTTCTTCTGATACCAACTGTAGAGACCCGAAGCTTGATGTACATGGACATTACATTACATTTGCGGAATACTTAGTACATAACAAAAACACACACACAAGGATCGTAATAGTTTAGTGTCTTTGGAAACTCGGAACGTAATCTTCTAATCGTGGTGAAAGATCATCAACATCTCCTATAAATATCTTCCCTTTTTTTTTACCTAAAACCTTTCTTTATATCCTGGGGAAAAGAAAACATAAAAGGGTGAGCTCAAATGCTCAGTAAGGGTAAACAAAATAAATATCAATCACATCGTATTCATAAGAACATAACATTTTGGAAATCTTAACCTGCAAAAGAGAGCATAATTTCATAACATGGGATAAATCATGGCAGTGAAATGTAATCACAATAATCATAACTTAAAACATGAAACTTTGTGGCATTCACACATAATCATAGAGAATCATTTCTTGTTAGTCAAGACTCATTGCCAAGACTATCTTAGTGGACAAAGTCCCTTTCTGAATCGAGTAACCCTCGTTTTAGTCCTGTTTCACTGAACTGGTATAACCTACCATTCCAGCCATGTCTATCTCATGAGATATAAAATCTTTACCCAATGCATTGGAGGGAGATATAGGTCCCACCCATCTCATAATGATACCATTCTTATGTGTGCCACAAAATCATAAAACATACATCATTGCATAACCCATGTAATAAAAATGGGAATTTTAAACATCGTGACATCATAAAACAATTCATATAAGATAAAGGAATTCATAAAAATAATTCCATAACAACATGATCAAATCAATGTAATAATAGGGATAAAAACAGAACCCTTTATTAACTTAGATGGAAAATAATTTTGATAAAACACTTGAACTCCATTCTTGAGGAAAATATCCTTTCTTCTTCAAAAATTTTTTTTCCTTTCATAACATGTCATACGACTTTAAAATAAAAGAAGTTTATTAAAAATAAACTTGAAAACTTGTAAAGGAAGCTTCTTGGAAATAATTTTTTAAAAATCCATTCATGCCGTATATGTTAAAAAAAAATTCTTCGTACTTTTGTCGGAAAAGTCAAAAAGTACCTCGTAAGAAAAATGACAAAAGATTCCTTTCATACATATTACTAAAAACTCACCGAAGGGTAAAAATGGATTTAAAAAATTGTAGGTGGATGGAAATAATATTACATATTGATGAAACATGGATGTGGATGATAAAATACACCCTAGTAAATACTTACGAATAAACAATCTCGGATAAAAATGAGATTGTGATATTTCCCTTACCTTAGGTCCGATTTGATTCGTATGTGTCCAAATCTCCTGTATAATGGTTTAAATAATGTTATTAACTTATTCCATAATCATACATATTTATATGATATCATATATGGTCATATTCTTAGCTTCTTGATAGTAATATTTCATTGTTACTTGTTACTCGGGTCTTTATTGCCTTTTGTTCTTATGGGTGTTTTGCCGAATACATTCTTATTCTTCTTTTAAGGTTATAGATACCTTATATCCAGAATGGTATTAGTGTAACATATATCATATTTATTCATTCAATTCATTTATATAATTACTATGTAATGATGATCATGTAGAACGAGTTGCATCACATCGTGGAGACGGTATTCCGTAAGTACGCACGAGTGATGATATCGTTCCTATGATCGTGGAACTGTATTGGAGTATATATATATTATTTCAGTATCAATATTACTTTATAATAATTATAAATAGTTACTCATTACACCATTATACCCATCCTTTTAAAGTGATGATGGAAAAATAGATTACACCACGGCGTAGAGACGGTATTCCGTACGTACGCACGCGCGGTGATTTCATTTTTCCGTAGGATGGATAGAAGGTGAATTAGGGTTGTTTCATATTTATAATAACATATCAGTATGTAAGTAATACTGATGTTATTACTTTATCAAGAAACAACTAAATAAGAAGAAGTTTAAAAAGAAAGAAATTGAAAAGATCGGTAATGGATATTAACTCTTCTTTGGAACACCTCTTTGAATCCCCCACTTAGGGAACTAAGATTGGTCTTTGAAGAAGACCAGGACCTCTAGGATTATTCTAGGGAAGTGGAGAGGAGAACATGGCAGGGGTTGGCCGAGCTTGAGTGCTCAAATTGGTGTGAGGAGGAGGGGGAGGAGGTACCCTTTTATAAGGGAGGAGAGGGGCACCTTAGGAATACCTCAAAATATTATTTTATATTAAAGTCAAAATCGGTTTATAATGGTTCCAAAGGGTCTTATTTAGGAGCTAAAGTGGGGATGGGTCGAAATCCTATAAACCAATAAGATTTAGACAAGTTTAGGGTATTATTTTAACCTTATCAATTAGATTTAACTCTAAGTTAAATAATTTAACTTTTACCGTGTCTTTTTGTTTTCTTTCACTATATGGTTAATACACTTACTATAACATGCCAAACGAACCCCAAATTGTTTATTAGTAATACATATATCTTTATCTAAGTCATTTGGCCGAACCTTAGATTTTTATAATAAAATAACAATTAATAATATAATATTTGATTTAAAAACTATTTTGTGTCAATTTTGACACTATTTGATATATGATTTTTGTGAAAGTCCTAACAGAATTATATGTTCTAACCAAGTTGATTAAATCAATACTAATATATCATAGTAACCTATGAAATTAGTGGAATTCATAAAAAGTCTAAAATTACATTTAGTTTGGTGTTTATAACATCAATTATGTCAATATTTCATTAATATGATAATTACTGCATCATCTTTGTGTCATAAATACATTAAATTATTTGATGTCTAAAAATTAAAAATAAAATACCATTATGTAGGAAATCTTTTTATCTTTCTAATGAATATTTACAATCGAATTTATCTTATGTGTAACCCTATATTAAAAATGTTTTAGTAAATAAACTTTGATTTTAACTCTTTTAACTCTTCTTTGAATTAAATAATAATAAATGTCCTAATCTAATCCAAGTGGGCCTAAATGATAATATTTTACACTTAAGGTTGTTTTTGGTCGAGATACACTTGTCCAATAGAATTAGTACATGTGTTAGGGTAATATTAATATCATTCTTACCCTTAATTACCCTATTTACTTTTAACCGTGGTAAATAAAAGTAAAAAGTTACTATTCACCAAAAATTATTTTCATCTCATTAAACCACATTTTACTTACTGACATCAACCGTGTCTCTCGGATTTTTGAAATTCCATTCACAGAAGCGGTAAAATTAAGTTTTATGAAAAATCCAGTTTTTTAACTACCACTTAGTAGTTTCACTATTCATCAAAAATTGATGTTTTTCAGAACAATGCCAAAATTTCATCCTAAGCTATATTTCATATTCCGAATTCAAAAATGAAGTCTATTTTACCAAATTCATAACATAAAATTTGCATTAATTAATTTTATAATTAAATCCCGCTGTTAAAACAAATAGCGTGTTTTTAAGAAACAATATCTATCAAAAGATTGACACTTGATTATGTCTGGTTTAAATGTGAAATTACAACTAATGACCAACATTGTATTAAATTGTAAAAATATATTCTAAATATACTTTAAAACCACTAAAATTAATAATTTATCACTATTAATTATTTCGATTAAAAAAGTTGTTTTTAATTATAATTTAGTAATTTTCACTATTCATCAGAATATGAAAGTTATCCGAAAAGTACCAAAATTTCACCTTAGGCTAAATTCGATACTCAGAATCCAAAAATGAAGTCCATTTTGAGAGCTAAAATTTCTAAAATTTTAAAAGGTGGTTATTACTATTCATAACGGCTAGTTGTAATAATATTTTAATAGCATATCGTTGTTTAGTGAAACTCGGTATTGCGTACTACACACGCTATCGAGGAAGGTTGTGATTGCATGTAATTCAAGGCAAGTCAAGGATGCGTGTTGTGCAAGCTCCTTTTGGTGTAGCGTAAAACACAAGACATTAATAAAATTAAAAAGAATATTTTTCATAAAATCTTGGACTGTTACAGTGAATCTTACAAGGCTTACAAGGTATGAATCTGTATTTATCATCCAACCTGAAAGTAAAGTTTATATATTCTTCAGTGGCTTAAAACCAAGTCTTTGAAGGGGATTAGCGATAACAGACTTCAGTAGCTATGATGAAATTGTGAGTTGTGCTATCAAGGTAGAACTGGAAGTTGGTGCTATATATCCATCTCATGGTTTGGACAAGAAATGAAAGATGGAGTTCAAGGAAAAAAATCTCAGAACAATGGTGAAAAGAAGGTGAATGTTTCTTTATGCTCAAATTGTGGAAATAAGCATGGTGGAGATTGTCTAAAAGGTACTAGAAAATGTTTCAAGTGTAGAAAATAAGTTCATCGAGTAGCTGAGTATCGAAGTAATGGGAAAAAGGATTCTAATGACGTGAATAGAGAAAAGACTACTGATAACGCTCCACCAACAATTCAATGCTTCAAGTGCAAGGAAATGGGGCATTATTCTAATCAATTCCCTAATCCAAGGGTTTATGATGATCGACGTGAGCAACCTCTTAAGGAAAAGGACAAAGGGAAGTCACATGCGATCACTATTAGCAATGTTGAGTATGACAACGACGTGGTGGAATGATTATGTTTTTATGTAAATGGATTCCAAAAAAATGATGTGGAATCTCATTTATAGTATTGTGGAACATTGGAATATCTTTGTAATGGTTTATTGCGGTTTTTGATAATTATACGGTACAGGTAACCATGAAAAGTGATTGAAATATTTTTGGAAAGTAGATGATATGCTCATAATGAATGGATAAGGAGAAAATAATATGTTTGATAGTATTCATGATCTCATGATTGATATATGGACTAAGTGATATCATGGTTTGAGTATATAGAATTTTTTGGGATTTTGGTATGTGGAAAGAGTTAACTTTTAACTGAATTCATGTTTCAATAAGGTTCAATGGGTATTCATTTTTCAAGAGAATACATGATTAAGGAATTTGAATGTTTGGATTGTGACCAACAAGACATATCTTCTGATATATGGGGATAAATGACAGTATTTACATGCTTGGTAGATGACCTCTCTATCAATCTTTTTCCTTATACTGTGATTTTGGGTAATCCTAAAGATTGGAAAAGATTAAGTTAGACATCAGATCGTATTGTTTAAGGCTAGAACGTTTTGATGTTATTTTTGGAATGTTATAATAGTATAGTTTTAGAAAAAGGACAACCCGTAGGATGGGAGACAACCCATCGCATCAGACAAGGATGCGGGAATCGAACCCACAACCGATGTGCGACAGGCCTTTATTGCATACCAATGGCCTACAGGAAGTCCCTGGTTAGTAGAAACTAGTTTTATTTTATTAAGCGCTATGATCGATGAAGTATAAGTCGATTTTTGGAACCATATATGATTAATCTCACCATAAGATGGACTTATAACTTTTAATAACCTTATTTTTGAGATAGATGGAATGACCTATCATTCTATCGCATGATCTACTAATACTTCACGGAAGAAAAATTCAACTTCATTTCTTTAAGAGATGAAGTGGAAATTGTTCAAGGCACAAACAAAAATTATATTATATCAAAATCAAGTAAGTATTTATTTTAATTAAAAAATTCTTCAACATTAGGGAAATGATCTTGAAAACCAAAAATGTTGTCCTAGTGCCCTCATATCTGATGAATCAGGTGGTACCTTAGATCATCACAAATTTATGTCTTTATGATTGTTGGATTTTTTCATAGCCATGTTCCCTAAGACTCTTCATCTAAACATGATGGTTAAATTTCTCTTCAATATCTATATTTTCACATATATTCTCCTATGTGGAAACCCATTGATGAGTTACTTTGGGTACCCATTATGCTTCTAATGCTCCTTTTTAAAATGATGATTTAGTATTCCTTTTTACAATGCGGGTTTCTATGAATGAAACTTTCAAGTAGTAAATGATTTATAACCCCGACGAATTTCAAGGGCGAAATTCATTTTAAGGGGGTAGAGTGTAACACCCCGAGATTTTATGAGATATATTATTTTCTTTGACGTATTATATTATACACTACCCCAAGATTAGCTTGTAATATATACAACACCTTACTATCTTGCAGTATACACAACACTATTCTTGGCTCGTGTTACACACAATTTCAAGTTCGTTTAGTGGAAATTATTCTACGCAACATTAAGTATAGATTTTGTTTAATGTATAAATGAAATAAGTTTTGAATATGTTATACGCAAAACCAAACGAAGATTTCACTACACGCAACCCTGACTTGGCTTGCATTACACACAATCAAGACTTTCTTCGATAGCATGTGTAGTACGCAATACCGAGTTTCACTAAACGAGATATTACTATAATATTATTTTGAACTAGCCGTTATGAATAGTAATATCCACTTTTTGAAATTTTATAGATTTTATCTTTCAAAATGGACTTCATTTTTTGATTTGAGATATCGAAATTATCCTAGGGTGAATTTTTGGTATTTTTCTGAAAACATTCAATTTTTGATGAATAGTGAAAACACTGGGTTACTATTTAAAACCCTACTTTTTATTTAAATAATTATTTATTTTATTTAAATTTATTTTAGATAAAAAAATTGTTACATAATACCTAAATAAGTTCAATGTAATTCATTGGAGTCATTTAATAATAATTTAGATATATAAAAATTTTATTGAATTTTTCACAGTCTTTTACCCACCTCCTAGGAGAATTTGAAAATTTACATAAAACTTAATTTTACCGCTTCTGGGAGTGGAATTTCGAAAATCCGAGAGACACGGTTAATATCAAGAAGTAAAATGTGGTTCAATAAGATACAATAATTTTTGGTGAATAGTAACTTTTTTACTTTTATTTAACACGGTTAAAAGTAAATAGGGTAATTAAGGGTAAAAATGATATTATTATTACCCTAAGACATGTCCTAATTCTATTGGATAAGTGTAATTCGACCAAAAACAACCTTAGGAATAAAATATTACCCTTTAGGTCCACTTGGATTAGATTAGGACATTTATTATTATTTTATTTAAAGAAGAGTTAAAATAGTTTAAATCAATGTTTAATAACTAAAACATTTTTAATATAGGGTTATACATAAGATAAATTCAACTATAAATATTAATTAGAAAGGAAAAAATATTTCCTACATAATGGTAGTTTATTTATAATTTTTATACATTAATTAATTTAATTTATTTATGACACAATTATGATGCAGTAATTACCTTATTAATGAAATATTAACATAATCGATGCTATAAATACCCAAATAAATGTAATTTGAGACTTTTCATAAATTCCACTAATTTTTTTAGGTTAATAGGACATGTTAGTATTTATTAAATTAACTCTTTTATAACTAATCATGCTGTTATTATTTTCACAAAAATCAATTACCAAATAGTTTCAAAATTGACATAAAATAGTTTTTAAAACAAATATTATATAATTAATTGTTATTATATTCTTAAAAATATAAGGTTCATCCAAATGACTTAGATAAGGTTATATATACGAATAATGAACCACTTGGGGTTCTTTTGGATTTTTATAGTAAGTTTATTAACCATATAGTGTAAGAAAACAAGAATACACTGTAAAAGTTAAATTATTTAACTTCGAGTTAAATTTAAATGATAAGGTTAAAATAATAGCCTAAACATGTCTAAAACCTATTGGTTGAGAGGATTTAGACAAATCCCCATTTTATCTTCTAAATAAGTCACTTTGGAGCCATTATTAACCGAATATTACTTTATTATAAAATAATATTTTAAGTTTTTTCCTAAAGTGCCCCTCTCCTCCCTTATAAAAGGGCACCTCCTCCCTCTTATCTTTACACATTTTTTAGCCTCCAAGATAGGCCAAACCCTGCCCATTTACCTTCTAAACTTCCCTAGAAACATTATAGAGGTTCTGTTGTCCTCAAAATACCAACTCTATTGCCTTAAGAGAAAGCTTAAAAGAGGTGTGTCGAAAAAGAGGTAATCTTTTCTACCGATTCTTTCAAGTTTCTTTCTTCTTAAACTTCTTCTTATTTAGTTTTTTAATTATAAAGTAATAACATCAGTATCACTAATATACTTATATATTATTATAAATATTACAAAACCCCATTTGACCTTCTATCCATCCTATCAAAAACAAAATCACCGCGCATGCGTACGTACGGAATACCGTCTCCACGCCGTGGTGTAATCTATTTTTCCACCACCACCTTGGATGGGTATAATGGTGTAAAGAATAAATACATATGTTTATTATAACACCATACTAATTCTGAGATATGATATCATCCACTCTAATTCCATTCAATAATTATGAGAACGATATCATCGCTCGTGCGTACGTACGGATTACCGTCTCCACGAAGCGATGAGATTCATTCTCCATGTTAACCATTCAAGAATGTTTATAAAGTATATATAATGAATAATAATGAAATATATGACATAATGAAGCTACTATATTTATGTGTATGTATATATATATATATATATTTCATCTACTTACTTCCATTCAAGTCAATAAGGAAAGGAAAATAGCGTTCATGCGTACGTACGGCCTACCGTCTCCATGAACGGTGTATTTCGTTTCACTAATATATCTATTATATATATATATATATTGAATATATATGATATATAAATCATGATTTACATTATTTAAGTAAGTAAATCATGATATAATTAATAATAATATCAAGAACAACAAGTCCAAACACGTACGATAAATAAAAATATTTTACCCAAAACGCTGCTTTAACATGGAATTTACAAAAGAATGGGTAATATAAAGTCATAAGTGAACAATATATGATATCATGACAATGAATATGATTCTGTAATAAGTAAATTACATTATTTAAATCATTATACAGGAGGTTCGGATACTTACGAAGCTTATCGGAGCTAAGGTAAGGGATAACTTTTCAAATATCATTTTTATCTGATATTGTTTATTTGTAAGTATTTACTAGAGTTATATTTATCATCCATATCTATATTTTCTAAAAATGGTGTCATGTATGTTTAAAGTCTTTTTTACCCATTTTTTTCTTTTACTACATGGTGTGTAAGGAATCTTTTTTTTTTTACATTACGAGGTACTTTTTTTGACTTTTCTGGAAAAAGTACGAGGATAATGTTTTTTTAAATTATACGGAATGAACGGATTTTTACAGTTTCATAATGCCTTATTTTTTATGAATATTACTCTACATTATTTCATTATTATTTTCAACAAAATCCCTTTATTTTAAAATTTCATGGAATTTTGTGAAAAGAAATGATTTTGAAGAATAAAGGATATTTTCCTCAAGAATTCATTTCAAGTGTTTTATCAAAAACATTTTACATATATGATGGCATTATTTAATATGTGTAAGTTTCAAGTATAATGTCTCTATGATTTATATGGTTTCACTTTTCTTATGATGAAATGATATCCATTTTTTTATATGGTTTATGTTATGATGGGATGATGTTTATGAAACCCATTTTATTCTTTGGGTATTGATGAATGATTTATGTTCATGTTGTGGAACACGTAAGAATGATTTCATTATGAGATGGGTCAGACCTATATCTCCCTTCAATGCATTGGGTAAAGATTTATATCTCATGAGATAAACATGGATGGAACGGTAAGTTAATCCAGTTCAGTGATATAGGACTGGAATGAGGAGTGAACTCGATTCAGAAAGGGACTTTGTCCACTAATATGGTCTTGGCAGCAATGCCTTGGCTACTATGGAAATCATATCATGTGCTTAATGGTTTGCCACAATTAAATTTTTTATTCCCATGCTATTTTATCATGATTTATGTTCCTTTATGATCTATGCATTATGTACTTCCAAGATTTATTTCACAACTAAAGATTTTGATGTTTAAACTTTATGTTCAGGTTTTGAAGTTAAAATGTATATGGTTTGTTTTATTTTCTCCATTCTTACCCTTACTGAGCATTTGAGATCACCCTTTATATGTTTCATTTTCCCCAGGATATAAAGAAAGGTTTTAGGTAAAAAAAAGGGATGATCTTTATTGGATATGCTGAAGATCTTTCACCAAGATTAAAAGATTATGTTCCAAGTTTCCAAATACACTAAAATATTACGGTCCTTTGGTGTCGTTTTTTGTTATGTATTAAGTATTCCGCAAAATTAATGTAATTTCTATGTACGTCAATCGATTGGTCTCTACAATTATGGTATTATGGATTAAACCTAATCCATCATGGGACTTTGCCCACCATGTCCTGGGAGTGAAATGAGAATTCATGCTATGATCCAAGGTTCCTTTGATAATTAAATTCTGAAATGATTATAAATTTTTAAGTGAATTTGCTACAGTTTTATTAATGAATGAAGTTTATTTTCCAAATGATATATATTGAAATAATTTGGATAATATATTTATTTTTAAAAGCACTCATGGTTTCATAATATGAAATTATCAGAATTTATTATATGTTCCACTTTTTATATTGAATTATAAAACTCTATTTGGTTTCATTTTATTTTAAAAACCCCTTACTTATATTTTTAATTTGCATCGCTTATTTATAAATTATTTTTCCTAGTTTTAGTATATTTTTTCGATGGATTTCATTTCAATTATGGAGGTATGATAGGAGAAGTATTTTTACTTATTTTATTTTATTTTTTACTATTTTGATAAGTTGTAAGGCATGTACCTAATTATCCAGAATCATGACCAAAAACATTTCTTGGTAATGTAAAACGCTATGTGTATTTTCAGTTTTCATTGATAAAAAAATCATAGTATTTTTATGAGATGAGTCTAGAAGTGCAGTCTCATGTCGCTATATCCTTAATAATGAAATAAATAAGAATGAAATTAATTAAAATAATTAAGAAATTATAATTGAAGCTATTTAATATGTAGAATAAGATGGGTTCTTTAATCTTTAGGGTATAGAATTTTATTAACTTGTGATTAAATTTCTAACAGAAAATTTATTTTGTGTGCTCACTAGTCTAGGAGTCTAAGTGTTTAGTGTGGAGGAATTGATATATTTTATATTTTTTTTTGTTTTTATTTTAATGATTTAATCCCCACCAATATGTCATTATTGGGTGAAATTGAGTCATTTTTTAAATTTTGATGAGTTTTTAGATAAATTTAAAAAATGTACAAATTCTTGAATAAAATAGTTTTTTCACATTGGTATTTTGGTAAAAACTTTGTGAGAGTTGATCCAATTAGATACTTTTTTATGAACCATTTTATCATGGTATTAATTTCATCCAACTAGTTTAAGTTCTGAATCAATCTACCTAATACCCATATAAACCAATCAATTTGAAAAATAATTCTTCTAGAAAGATTTAACCTAGCTTAATTAAATGAGACATAACATAGCCCAAATGTATCAAAATAATGTGATTATGACTGGATAATAAAGGTTATTCAGAGTCACATATCTCTATTTAATATTAATTTCAAATTCACTCATTAATGTATCTTTGGAATTTTCTTAAGTAGTGAAACCTGAATAGTCTATTCAGCCATTAAAAGTCAACCTTAGTAATTATAGTATAACATTTGATACACATGAACAAATAGAATTATATTTTTTAAGAATAAAAAGTTCTATAATAAGAATAACATTTGTGAAGGAACCCCATCAATATTTAGCCTCAAATATAGAGTAAATGGAGAAAACATCAGACATACGGAAACTGAATAGAATAATTTCCACACACTATATCCTATAATTTTAAATATCCACTTTATTTTCAAAGAGCAGTGATATTGAGAGAGCGATCTATGTTGGAGAGTATATACAGAGATGAGGAGTTTTTCATAAATACAATAAAGTTGTGCAGGGATGAACTCCAAGTGGTGGTGAAAATAATGATCCAATGGAATTTTATTTTTGAGTTTGTGATTTTTATTGTAAACTATTTTCAACTTAATTATTCTAGAAAATATTTACTTGATTAAAGGATATATATTTCATTATTTTTTTTACTTTATAATTTTGTTTTGGGATTTTTTATAAACTTATTACTGTAATATAGTTTCCCTATTTTTTAAATTTTTTTGGCCATGGTCTCCCCATTAAGTACAACATATTCAAATAGTTTCAGTTTCTCATAGGTCTTTGGGAAATAGAAAAACTTTCATAATGGTATAAACACCCTTATTTGAGGTCTCGATATGGTTTTTAGGAAATTTCGGTGTATACTTTGTGGTTTTCATGTATACATTTGGTAATTTAATTAGAATACATCAGTGGATAATGGTTAAGTAAGTTTCTTAGGATCAATTCTTATCCACTAATGTTGTCTTTAGTTTTCATTTTCAACGTATCCTGTATCTAATTTTTAATCTATAGATTTAATATCTAGTATTAATATGATTTTTTATTGTTTAAATTTTTTTAGATCCTTAGAAATAATCACTTTTAGTTCTAAATTTATTAAAAAAAATTAACCAAATTGATAATTTAGACTTAGCCTGTAAAATCCTCATGAGAAATCCCCATGGTAACCATTTTGCTACAATTTAAAAGGGGAATTATTGATTGAGGTAGAAAGAAGGAACCTTTATCTTCAATTTGGAATCATTTTTAGGAAGATTTCCTAAGTTGATTTAAATTTTATTTTTGAATTTCTAGGATTTTAAACACTAATTTAGAATCTTTTAAAATTGGATTTTCGAAATGATGACTCCTATGATTTTATAAATTACCAAAAATTTGAGGAGTCTAGTGATGAATAATTTTAAAAATGTGAATTTAAAAAAACATGATCCGATAAAATCATTTAATGATCTATGAAACTAATTTTATATACCAAAAGAAGATTTGGTGTTTCAAAAAAAGGTGTTAAGATTCAAGCACAAATTAAAATTATTTACAATTATTTAAATAAATTAAAATAATTAAAATCTCAGAAATAAAATTAATAAAGGGAAAATATTTTTCCACCCACTTCTGATATTGAAGAAAAATATGTGGTTGATATGAAAAATTAATTGGAATCTTCTTTTTAAAATTTCAAGGAAGGAATTTTAATTGATTTACCAATTCACGTGTCTTTAAGAAATAAAAAGTCTTTGAAACTTTTTTGGGTTAAATTTGTGGAAAATTTTATTCCTTGCAAATCATAACTTCTGAAATTGAAAATTCATAGCCTTTAAACCAAAATTTTGACAAGAATGAAGAAATACTTGAGCCATTCATTTTTTAAATAACATTTGGAGGATTCCAAACCACTTCCTACTTTCAATAAAATTGTTTCCCACTCCCAAAAAATGATGGAATCCCAGAAAAAAGAGTGGGATGTCTCAAATTTTAATCCATTTTTTCAGTTTATTTTTTTAATAAAATGTTAATTATTTCACCTATATGGATTTAGTTCCCATTATATTGGAATGGAATTATTTTTTAGATGAAGATAAAGTGAAGGATGAAATTGAAGAAATAATGGTGTTCCCAATTGAATAGTACATTGTTTTACATTATTATGGTGGTACTGAGATATTTTTTGAAGAAGAAATCATGTTTTAAGAATATATTAAAGATAAAAAACATCCCAAAATTAAATTTTAACAATTAGTGGAGGTCTTTTGTGAGTATGAAGTGTTGTAAAATTACCTTTACATTTTTTTATCTCTTCCAATGTATCATTAGAACAATAAAGACATATAGAGGAACCTGAATAAAACTAATTTTTAGATCCTTCACATACTTTGTGAACTTAATAAGAGTGGATAAAATTTCTTTTTTTTTGGTTCATATGGAAAAAATCATTGTAACCTTCTGATTGGGGATGAAACAATGAAACTTTCGTACAAGGGGTAGTGAAATACTAGCACCCATTAGGGGGTTCAAACCAAGACTCTTTTACCTTATATTTTTTCTTTATTTAGTATAATTAAAAAATTTATCCTTTTTTATCCAATAGGTTTCCAAGTTTTATATTTTTTTTAGGATAGCTCAATTTTTCTACTGCTCAATAAAAACCAGGTTCTGTCTTTCCTTCCAACTTTTTTTGTAATGTCTTATCTTCTTGATTTTCAATTATAATATAAAATATAGAAAATGAGGACATTATAAAAAATAAGTTTTTTTAGAGAATTAACTTGGTTTGATTAGGATTTTGTGTGATTTCTTTTCAAATACCCATTTTCATCTTTTCTTTCAAACCTTGTCTGTTTTTTTCAATTTTTTTATTTTTTTAAACTTAATAGATTCAAAGTAATTATCATTTTTAATTTAAAAATATTTTCAATGAAAAGAACCAAATTAATTCATGGTAATGAACATAAATGATTGCTAAAATGGGTTTTGTTCTAGATTTAAATTGTGTAAATTAATGAAAATTCCACTGACTTTTTAATTTCATTCTTGGAATGATGTCCAATGTTGGAATCCAATTTCCCATGAGAACTCTAGATAATTTTTTCATCTTCTTTATAATAATTCCACCTTTATGAGAACTAAATAATTCTTGTCTTATCCAGAACATTCAATATTTAACTTAAAACTATAAATAATCTATTTTTGATTTATAAGTATTTTAAATATATTATGAAATATTTTCAAATCTAGGAATTGAGAAAATGCTTGATTCTGAGCCCTAGTGAGACAGAATTCAATTATATGAAAATATTAAAAATATTTTATATCATTCTTGAACATTTTTTCAAAAATAATAAAATATCTCTTGAACAGAGTCCCATTTAAAAAATCTAAGATGATAGTTGAATCCAGATCACAAAGTTTACCATCAGTGTAACCTAATTTTATTAGTGCTAGATGTTCTTATGAGGCAGTATTTGTGGGTATGTTGAGTGAATTAATTAATTAATTTCATTAATTTAATGCCAAAAACCACTTTTCCTCTATAGAAATGTTGTTATATTAATTATATCAGGTTATCTGCATAACCCTAGGATTGTTGAGAGGGGGATTTCACCATTCTTTGTTAGTGAATCAAGATTGGATGACAAACGACAACGGGATCAAGTGGAATAGAGGCGCAGCGAATGAAACAGGTCCACTATATCATTAACTGCATTTTTCGTTACCGATGATCTATCCGAATAAAGGTATTTCACATTATTTGTTGGATTTCCTCCCTTTTGGAATTAATCAAGCATGGATTAAATTACCTTCTTTGATTTCAGGCATTTTCTTACATTCGCACCATCCCTGAAAATCATTGATTATTTATTTTATCCAGTAAATCCCCATGTTTCATTATTCTCACCCAGTTTATTTGATCATTGTATAATAACACTTGGATAATGATGGACTCAATTAATTCTTCTACCTTTCCATTATTTATTCACCACATTCTTTATCGTTAGCCTATGGGGTTATGGTTCAAATTTTCTGGGGCAGGTTCGAGTGTGATCAGACCCTTTAATTCATTAAGGTAGCATGAAAACATTCATATTTATGGATTACATATGGATCAATGTATGATTTGGTATGTGGTTGATCCCACCATGGATTGAGGACTTGGTGAGGTAGGGGGCGCACCATGAGCGATGGGCAGTGTGAGGGATTCATATGGGAGGATAATACTACAATTTATAGAAAAAAGTGGTAAAATCAATGAAAAAAGGTGATTACTTTAATTTTTTGGTTATTAATGGGTGGAATTGGTGGTAGGAGAATCATATCTATATTCCGCATGAAGATCCAAACTTTCAAGAAAATCCCGATATACACAGTGTGTACTATGATAATCACATGTCATGTAGTCTTTTTTTTCTATGATACATAGGGTTTCATGATGGATTTAAATATTACAGGCCATGTGGAGGGACTATATTCCATGTGACCCCTAACTATCCAAATTGGAATGTACGGATGGTACATGCCTAGTAACCCATTTGGTTCTACATGCCATGTATGGTAGGGAATATGCTATTTAGTTAAGAGATTACATGGTATTAGGAAGGTGGAATACATCGAGTGTCTTCCTAACCCTGACATGTCATGTGTTTTGTAGTACACACCTTATACTGGAACATGGCCAGTTTAGATGATCATGGAAGAGATCACACAGGCAAGCCCTAAGTTTTCA
The DNA here is from genome assembly GCA_963277665.1 of Viscum album. NCBI lineage: Eukaryota > Viridiplantae > Streptophyta > Magnoliopsida > Santalales > Viscaceae > Viscum > Viscum album. The sequence goes on along the minus strand of OY728130.1, from coordinate 475,608,578 downwards.
AGACATTCTATGTATTACTACATGGCCAGCAAGAGGTGTGATGGTTAGGACATTTCTTGGTAGAAGAGTGAGGCCACATGTCATTTGAACACCCTTGCACATCATGTACATATTTATGAAATTCAAACTCTCATATATACATTATTTTGACTTGGATTTTTTCTCATGAGTAATCTATCCTAAGTGTTTTTTTGTATAGAACATGATGGTATGATTTATCACGGCTTTCAAGATATGATATAATATATTTCTAGATTTATGCTTCTTAATGTGACGCTCGATGATGGAAGTGATCAAGTCGGATCATCAAAGCGAGGCTAAGGTTTTAAATCCCCTTGTCGTACCAGGGAATGGGTCCCCCATACACTTCTATCTACTGAGTGGTACTCGTCTATAGATTAGGGAATGGGTCCTCTATCTACTTGGTGGTACCCCCTCCCCAAACATAATATGGAGCAAGTCATCTATATATTGAGTGGTACGCCCTGACGGACTTGTATGTGGATCCTCTATCTATTTAGTGGTACCCCCTAACTGACTAGGTTATGGGTACTCTATCTACTAAGTGGTAACCCCTGATGGACTACAGTGAGACTCCTTTATCAACTGAGTGGTAGCCCTTCATAGACCAGATCATCAATCCTCTACCTATGGAGTGGTACCCTATGACACACTAGGGTGTCTGTACTCTACATGAATATTGTGACCCCTCGACTATGAGGCATCGTGGCGAGGTGTGGGTCCTTGACAAGGTTACTTGTTTAGACATACACGTTAGATGGTGGGAAACAATTATTGATATTTTCAACTATTGGCATACTCATTTTTGGATCTAGGCTATGAGATAGAGATCCATTTTCTATCTCATCTAGGTTTCATATATGAGCATATATATATATATATCTGTTGTTGGGTTTCATTTCCACTTTTCTTAAGGTTGAGCTGAATACTTATATTTTTTCTCCTATTATTCCCCCTATAGTTTTTGAAGAGTCTTACTAGGTATTTATATACTCACCCCTACATGTACATCTTCTATACATGTCATGTATTTTGTAGATAATGGAAAATCCAGCGGTGATTTCATAGGATCATAGGGATACTCGGGTGCATTTGACCACATGTGGTGGTCATAGCTTGAAGATATGGAGCTAGGAACTCACAACATTTCTATTCCAGTTGTTGTATATTTGGGAAATATTTTCTATGTGGTTATGTATTTTTTCACATAATTTTTGGTTTACTCTATCACACTCTTTTTTATTCCCTAAAGGTTTTACATGCATGGTTTCTACTCTAGATGTTATCATATATTTTTATTATTCCTCTATATTTCTTCATATATATGGTTGGGTGAGTGAATAAAATGGCACTAGAAAAAAGGCCTACCATTTTAGTTTTGTCTTTTTGTGATTTTCACCAGACCCAGGCTTATGGAGTCGAGTATAGGGTAGTTGCGGCATAGCCTTCCTCTGACCAAGAGAACCCTGGTGGGTCAGGTCAGGATAGGTTGGTATTAGAGGAGGTTCGACCTCAGGATGGTCTTTGGAGTATTTTTCCCATATGATTTTTGGTTGGGAACTTAGGGAAGTGGTTTCAAAGTGTCTAGAGTGTGGCTTTCAGGGAAAAGAACCAAGTGTTGGTGTAGTGTCCAATGTATCCATTCAATAGGACTCTAGCTACCTTCTTGTTGATGTGACATGTCGAGACATTGGTTGTAGGGAACATTGGTACAAAATCCTATTGCATTAATTCATTTGAATTTCCTTGTTGAGTCATCTCTCAATATATATATTCTCATATTATTGTGGTATATCTTGATTAAATTTTCTGGATAACTCCACATAGATAGACATCCAAGTTATCAATTTAGGATCATGAAGATGATAGGATGAGTGATAAGGCCTCAGTTCATGGGATATCTCACAAGATATTTCCTCTAGGTGGCAGGTAACATCACCCCTACCTATTGAGCAGAAGATTATACCAGTAGAGTAGGATGAGGATATATGAAGGCTTAGCACACTCTGTAAGTTCAAGTTCCATAGACCATTGAGGTTCCATAGTGAGAAAGATCCCCTGGTAGTGGAGGATTTTCTGGAGTCATTGATTTGAGTTTTTAGGATTGTACAGACCCCTAACTAATCATATGGTTAAATTGGAAGCCATAATTTTCCACAGAGTAGCTGGGAGATAAAATATTTTACTCATACATGTGCATGATGAGGTTTAACTCTCCTAGTCCAACTTAAAGTATCTATTTTATGAGGAATGTTACACCTCATTATTACACTCCATTTGGATTCAAAAAAAATTAGAGCTACATCAGTGATGGACGATAGTTTTTGAGTATGTTGTGAGGTTTACTGAGATTACGTGGTACTCCATCAACATGATTTGTGATAGTTACTTCTAGGTTCATGATTTTGATTAGGGTCTATGTAGAGATATATGTTTCAGTGTGGTATCCCTATGAATACCAATATATACTGCAGTGTTAGAGTAGGCACTAGTAATGGATATATTTATATCTAAGGGATGCCTTAAAGCTATATATTAAAGTGGGTATCATGGGGCTCAGTTGTTTGCAGAAGCTAGCAGATGCCGGCTAACAGGTTCTAGGCATAGAAGACCTCGTCATGACCGAACTTAGGCATGTGGTCACATGGTACATGGACTATACAAAGGACGGTATCCTAGAGAGGGGTGACTCTATGAATGTGATGGGTGAGGTCACATGGTAAATGATTTCCTGACCAAGCATACTAAGGAGGGAAGATAGACAATGGATGAACCACCACGATAAAGGAAACTCCATGATCATGGATCTCCCAGGTATGGCCAAAGAGGCCCTCGAGTTGTAAAATATAGAAGAGGAGTAGGTGGGACTTGTCACGACCCATCCTCGGGGCTCGTGCCGTGACTACCCCAAACCTGCCTTCCATAGGCCAGGGGCTGGCGACTAGCACCAAGGCGTAAATCCCAGTAAAAAGGGAAGGCATTGCCTTTGTAAAGTAAACAAACACCACAGAGCAAGCAATAGTATAAGTAAACACTAAGTAAAAACTGAGTACAACAGTAAGTGTAGAAAAGTAAGTGGGCCAGTATACAAACCCAAACGGAAAGTAAATGTACAACTGGAAAGGGAAAATAGCAACTGAAAGTAAAGCCGCAACGTTGAGCTGTCCACTGGAAATCCCACCTGAAGGGTGGGTACAGATAGCCTCCTCTGCTCCTCGGGTCCAGCCGACCGCTCCGAGTACGTCCCGCCCAGTGGTCCACCTCCATGTAACGTCTTTCTTCGCAAGTCTCAACCACGATCAGCATTTTCCGTCGTCTACAACCAACACAACGCAGTGCGGGCATAGCCCGTGCAGGGGTGAGTATAAGCTACTCAATAGGGACCCCGAGACCCCCGATGCTCTCCCAGTATCAACAAAGGATAATCCAAAAAGGGAAGATACAATCACGAAGTAACATCCGACATTGCTTTGGTATATGCCCATACATATACCTAAGTCATCAATTCACATTCGGCTCCAACATCCGAGCCCCAGTACAACCCATTCCACACAGGAAAGCAAAACGTAAATCCACACAGGAAAGAAAAACGTAAATCCATACAGGATAGCACAAAACAATCCACAAAGGAAAGAAAAACAGGATTCAGCACACACAGGAATACTTCTTTGTATGACGATAGAGATGATCAGATATTTACACTGATTCATCTAATCCGTCTGACCCACAAAGGATCGATAGGTACTAACCCCCGCAATGACCCACAAAGGATCTGACCCACACAGGATCGATAGGTAACTAACCCCCACAATGACCCACAAAGGATCTGACCCACATAGGATCGATAGATAACTTACCCCCGCAATGACCCACATAGGATCTGACCCACAAAGGATCGATAGGTAACTAACCCCTGCAAAGACCCACACAGGATCGGACCCACACAGGATCTGTAGGCGCTGGCTCACACAGAACCGCTGAGTGCTGACCCACACAGGATCATACCCACACAGGATCGGTAGCACTGATCTATGTAGGATCGCTGAGTGTTGTAGTCATCGCCGTCGAATCCACTGAGGATCTCTGTACAGTCGTCGTCATCACAGTCCCAAACGCAGCCATCTCTAGGGTTCCCGCACACAGTAAGCTCGTTCGGGAGGGTCCACTCCACGAGCCGAGAGGCTAATACATCAACTGATACATAGTCCAGATTTGATGTATCCAAAAGTTCTGTATCGTCAATAGGAACTCAACGTCGCAAACGGCGCACCAATCGGACGCCCGGTCTGAGAGTTATTGGCATTTTCGTCCCAGGGGCCCGGTTTGTTTTTAAGGAAAAACCAACCTGATCGTACTCCACCTACGTCCAAACCTCGGGAAGAGTAAACCAAAAGATCCATCTCACCTAGAGGAATCCTTTAAAGTCCACGACATGTCAATCGGACGTCCGGAGCTCAAGATATGAGTGTTTCCGCTCCGAGGGCCCGATTGGTTTCGTGTACGAACCAACTCAGCCGAACCCAAAGTATTCCTAAACCTTGAGTGAGAAATACCAAAACGACCATCTTGATCTAAGGATCACATCGCAACTGACGGTGCGTCTATCGGAGTCCCGTAGCACAAGTTATGGGCGTCCGACTGGAAGAGATTCGGTATTAAGGGGTTCGAGCCCGGTCCGACCCGGCCCGATACCCCCAGGGTCGACCCGAACCGGGTCCAGATCCGGCCCTTATGGGCGCGGCCCAGCACGGCTAGCGCAGCCCGGCCTGGGCACAGCGCGCCCAGTGCACTGGTCAGGCGCTCGACCAAACTACCGAGCCGTTTGGAGTGGGGGGCACCTGCCCCCCTGGTTTGTAACCGCGGCCCCCCTTAATGGGGGCCGCTCAGTTGGCCGGCCGGGGGTTTGAACCCCCGGCTTTCCCCTTGTCCGGCCGGCCTGCCCCGGCCGGCTGGTTTCTGCCGCCACGGGACCGGTGACGACCAATCCCCCCTGCTCCAACGCCGGCGGCCTGGAACTGGCCGCCGGTCTCCCTGCTCCACCGCGGCCCGGAACCAGCCATGACCTTGATTCGTCCGGCGCGGTGCGACGGCGCCACGCCCCTCCACCGTGGCCCCGCTCCGGCCGCGGTGTCTTCAGGTTTCTCCGACGCGGCGCGACGGCGTCGCGTCCTTGTTTGATTTCACGGTGTGGCGTGACGGCACCGCGCATTCCTTTCCGCACGATTCCGGGTGGTGCGACGACACCACGCCATTCCGTTCCAACCACATTAGAAACAACATCAAAAATGGAGGAGGGTCAGCCATGTTTGTGCGGTCCGGCCCCCTCTCGTTAATCGATATCAATTGGTCGTATTTTCACGAAGAACAACAAGGTAGTATTCACGAACAAAATAAACAAATAAACCCCTACCTTGATCATAGCTAGTATGGAGGTTCGTCAAACGAGGATTTGTCGCAGAATATCCATCGCAAAAAGAGACGTCGCGAAAGAATATATCGTCAGCGTCATGGAAGGAGACGTTGTGGAAGGAGACTTCAACCTCCGAGGAATCTGGCGTTCTTCGCGTTCTTCGCGTTCTTCGGCGAATAGGAAGAAGTTCTTCAAGCTCCTAGCTTTTCTTCCAAAGGCTCTCAAAGCAACAAGACTCCAACCCAAAAAAATAAAATAAGCCCACACTTATTTTATTAACTTGTCATTAGTTTGAAATTCAAACACTCACATTAAACTCACTTTATTAATATCACAAGTTATTAAAACATATGTTATCAAATTTAATTGTGAGTTGAGGGAGTTAAGGAAAGTGAAGGGGTGGGGTTCGTGTGGGCCCCACCACCCTCATAACCTCCCATGGGAAGTTGGGTAGTTACCCAACTTCCACCCAAAGCTTAAATCCACTTAGAGAAAATAAAAATTGTAGTTAAATTTTTATTTTAACTTCCACAATTTTTATCAACTTCTCTCGTGAAAACTCAACTCCGGAAAAGGAGTTCCTAAGAAATTACCAGCGCTACGAATCCATCGGTGCCCTCAGAATTCGATTCCGAGCACCGGTTCAAAACTTAGAAATTCCCGCTCATTCGTTCACTGAACGTACCCGAGCTAAACTTCGAATAGAAATTCTGGGCACACCGTGCCTCGGAATCAAGTGAGGTCAGAAACTGCATTCTTGTAAAATCCCAAAGAAAATTAAGAAAAAATTTCCATTGAATTTTATGGGTCTTTACATTACTCCCACCTCAGGTCTTTACGTCCCCGTAAAGTTACATCATAAACTAGGGAAACAAATGTGGGTACTGAGCACGCATCTGAGCCTCCCGCTCCCAAGTGCTCTCCTGGAGATTCCTGTGCTGCCCTCTGATGCGCTCTAGAGGAATTGACCGTCCATGTAGCACCCGCTCCTGTCGATCCGCGATCTCCACTGGGACCTCCTTAAAAGTCGCCCCATTATCAACGTCTAGCTCCCCATGGTCAAAGATATGCGTCGGGTCGTGCACGTATCTCATCAGCTGAGATACGTGGAAGACGTCGTGCACCCGGTGCAACTAAGGTGGTAGATCCAGGCGATAAGCCACCTCGCCAATCCTACTGAGGACCTGAAACGGTCTGATAAAGCGCGGAGACAACATGCCGCCTTGGCCAAATCTCTGTAATCTACGTCGAGGTGAGACACGCAAGAATACGTGGTCGCCATCCTCGAACTCTAGTGCCCTCCGCCTCCTGTCAGCATAAGACTTATGCCGGCTCTGAGTAGTCCCCATCCACTCCTGGATGATCTGGACCTTCTCTGTCGTGGCCTGGACCATCTTCGGTCCCACAAGTGCTAACTCCCTAGGGTCTGTCCAGCACAAAAGATATCTGTAATGTCGGTCGTACAACACCTCGTATGGTGCCATCCTGATGGTGGAGTGGTAGCTGTTGTTGTACGCAAACTCCACCAAGGGTAGGTGGTCCTCCTAGCTGCGACCCAAGTTGAGTACACATGCACGGAGCATGTCCTCGAGAGTCTGAATGGTCCTCTCAGTCTGACCATCTCTCTGAGGGTGAAAGGCGGTGCTCAGATGTAGATGCGTCCCGAACGCCTCCTACAACCCTTTCCAAAGCCGGGAATTAAAGAGAGCATCTCGATCAGAGATGATATATGATGGCACACCATGAAGCCGTAAAAGCTCCTGAACGTAGAGACGTCCCAGGTTCTCCACTGAGCCCTGCTCTCTAATGGGTAAGAAGTGAGACGACTTGGTGAGTCGGTCGACAATCACCCAAATGGAGTCGTGACCTCTGGAAGTGCGTGGAAGTCCAGTCACGAAGTCCATAGATATCCCGTCCCACTTCCACTCCGGGACCTCCAAGGGTTGTACCAAGCCTGCTGGTACCTGGTGCTCTGCCTTCACCTGCTGGCAGGTGAGGCATCGGGAAATGAACTCTGCCACAACCTTCTTCATGCCCAGCCACTAGTGCTGTCGTCTGAGGTCATGGTACATCTTTTCCACTCTGGGATGTACCACCAAGGGAGAAGAGTGAAACTATCTCATCACCTCCTCCCGTAATGCAATTGGTACCAAGGTATGTCCTCTGAAAAGGATGTCGTGCTCTGCTCCAAAGGGGAAACCATCAGGTGCCTGTCCTGAGGATATCTATGCATGCCGCGTCTCACAGTCTGCGTCCCCACGTTGTGCCTCTCTGACCCACTGTAGTAGTGGTGGGGTGACTGTGAGTGACTGAAGGAAGGCTGCTCCATCTCTATCCACAAAGGATATCTGCAAGGCAGCTAGGTGCTCTGTTTCCTCCTCAAGTAGCTGAATGCCTTTCCTCCTGCTGAGAGCATCGGCTACTACGTTCCCCTTCCCTGGAGTATAGACTATCTCAAAGTCGTAGTCCTGGAGGAACTCGAGCCATCGTCGCTGTCTCAGGTTCAAGTCCTTCTAAGAGAAGATGTACCTGAGACTCTGATGGTCAGAAAGGACTGTAAAGCGCTCACCAATCAGATAGTGTCTCCATGTCTTCAGAGCGAAGACCACTGCTGCTAACTCCAGGCCATGGGTAGCATAGTTCTACTCATACGACCTCAAATGACGTGATCCATAGGCGATCACTGCCCGCTCCTGCATCAGGAAACATCCGAGTCTGGTCCCTAATGCATCACAGTATACTACGTACCCTACTCCCTCCTCTGGAAACCTCAAGATAGGGGCGCTAGTCAATCTCTGTCCCAGCTCCTGGAAGCTCTAATGACATCTGTCTGACCACACAAAGGGTTTCCCCTTCCTCATTAATGTTCTGCAAAGCTGAAAAGATTTCTCCTTTTCCGAAAAGGGAAATCTGGTCTCATCCCCTGGATGAACCACGTTCCTTGCCTAATACAGTCAATCCCATAATGATTAGTTAATTCATGGCATGGATGACGTCATAAGGCCTTGATGCTGCTACCAAGAGATCCAACCATTACTCTCACCTCCAAGGGTTGAGTCACACTGTCGGCATCAGTGTGTGGTCACTGGGTCTCCTCCAGTAAGAATCTTGCAAGTGAGGGTCAAGTCAATAGTTTTTAACTGGCACCTCTTAGTAATAACAAACAAAAGATAAGAAAGAAAACGTCACCAATGCAAGTGTCTTCTATTACTTCAACTCAAAGTACAAGAACACAAGGCAACACAAACTACGAAGCTAGAGGAATTGTGGGAAAAGGGCTTTATGCCTGGATCTAGTCCCTCACTAGTCCACCCGCTTCCGGAGCTCCATGATTGTAAGCTTCAGCTTCCTAAAGTTGTGCTCTCCCCTGAGGTCAGGGTGGACCTCCTAGTGGTGGTGGTGGTAGAGCCTCAAAACATCGTCCACCACCTACTGCTCAGCCAGCTCCTCTGCCTCGTCTTTCTGCTCCCTGCGGACCACCACGTTCGAACCTCTGCTTCTGCCTAGGTGGTTCCTCAACCGTCTGCTGCTTTTCGGCATGGTGGGTTGGGCAGTCACGAACCATGTGGCCCTGCCCGCCGCATGAGTAGCACTACCTACCTCTCGAAAGACCGGCTCTGTGCTATGTGACCCGCACTACTGAGCTAGTGTCCTGAGGTCGTCTGCCTAAGGGTCTGGTCTGCCTGGACCCATGAGTCATCCGTTGACTGCCTGCTGCAGAAGACTCTGCTACCTGCCGCCCTGCGGTAGGTCTCGCTGCTGAAGAAGGCTCAGTAAGGAAGCTCTCGATCAAAAGGGATCGCTCCAGTACTCCTTCCTGGGTCAGAATACTGAGGGAGATCAGTGATGCCCTGATCTCATTTCTCAATCCCTGCTCAAAGGTCTGGGCCCGGAAGAATGGGTCCTGTACCATTTCGGTCGAGGTGCGTGAGAGATCGGTAAATCTCGCCAAGTACTGGGCGACTGTCAAGCTGCCTTTCTGCAGCTAAAGAAGCTCATGGATGCACACCGCATGGAGGGTGGCTGGGACGAACTCCGAGTGTAAGAGGCCCTCAAAGTCTGTCCGGAGGAGAGATGACTCATCGTGCACCTGGAGCATCAAGCTCCACCATCGGCCCGATGTCGCATGCAGTAGGATCGCTGCTAGGATCACCATGAGGTCTGATGGTGTCCTCACTAACCTGAAAACTCGTACAACTGCCTCCAGCCAGTCCTCGACGGCCTGAGGGTCTGTTTCCCCGCGGAACCTGGTTGGTCGCTGGCGCTGAAACTCATGCAGTGCACTAAGGCGATGTGTATCGTCAGCGGCTGGGGCTGGAAGCATCGGTGGCTCGGCGGGAAGAGGTACCGCCGGTGCCTCAGCTATTAAAGGGCCCTGTACCGAGGCCTCGTCGCTCGGTGGGCTATCATCACGCTCAACTCTCAGAACCCTAGCTGGATGCCATTGTGGGGCCATCCTAAAAAGGAAACAGGTGCTCCATGGGCAGAACAGTATACCTGGTGAGCTGACACAAAGTAATCACAATGAAAACTTGAAACACACATGCAATCAATGTTTTTGTGCATTAATTCAGAAATCATAAGTCAGGGTCCTGGTGTATGGATACGTCGGTCGCCGCACCAACACTGGACTCCCTGGACTGATATCCACACCTAATACGCTTAACACTATTGCTTCACATAGAAAAAGATCAGATTCCCATGTTCTGTGGTAGAACCGAACTCCTCTGATACCAATTTGTCACGACCCGTCCTCGGGGCCCATGTCGTGACTACCCCAAGCCCGCCTTCCATAGGCCAGGGGCTGGAGACTAGCACCAAGGCGTAAATCCCGATAAAAAGGGAAGGAATTTCCTTTGTAAAGTAAAAAAACACAACAGAGAAAGCAATAGTAGAAGTAAACACTAAGTAAAAACTGAGTACAATAGTAAGTGCGGAAAAGTAAGTGGGCCAGTATACAAACCCAAATTTAAAGTAAATGTAAAACTGGAAAGGGAAACACCAACTGAAATTAAAGCTGCAACGTCAAGCTGTCCACTGGAAATCCCACCTGAAGGGTGGGTACAGATAGCCTCCTCTGCTCCTCAGGTCCAGCCGACCGCTCTGAGTACGTCCCGCCCAGTCGTCCACCTCTAGGTAACGTCCTGCTTCACAAGTCTCAACCACGATCAGCATTGTCCATTATCTACAACCAACACAACGTAGTGCGGGCATAGCTCGTGCAGGGGTGAGTATAAGCTACTCAGTAGGGACCCCGAGACCCCCGAAGGTCTCCCAGTATCCAGAAAGGATAATCCACAAAGGAAAGATACAATCACGAAGTAACATCCGACACTTCTTAGGTATATGCCCATACATATACCTAAGTCATCAATTCACGTTCGGCTCCAACATCCGAGCCCCAGTACAACCTAGTCCACACAAGAAAGAAAAACGTAAATCCGCACAGGAAAGAAAAACATAAATCCACACAGGATAGCACAAAACAATCCACAAAGGAAAGAAAAACAGGATTCAGCTCACACAGGAATACTTATTTGTATGACGATAGAGATGATCAGATATTTCCACTGAGTCATCTAAGTCATCGGACCCACAAAGGATCGATAGGTACTAACCCCCGCAATGACCCACAAAGGATCTGACCCACACAGGATCGATAGGTAACTAACCCCCACAATGACCCACAAAGGATCTGACCAACATAAGATTGATAGGTAACTAACTTCCGCAATGACCCACATAGGATCTGACCCACAAAGGATCGATAGGTAACTAACCCCTGCAAAGACCCACACAGGATCTGTAGGCGCTGGCTCACACAGAACGGTTGAGCGCTGACCCACACAGAATCAGACCCACACAGGATCGGTAGCACTGATCCAAGTAGGATCGTTGAGTGTTGTAGTCGTCCCCGTCGAATCCACTGAGGATCTCTGTACAGTCGTCATCGTCACAGTCGCAAATGCAGCCAGCTCTAGGGTTCCCGCACACAGCAAGCTCGTTCGGGAGGGTCCGCTCCATGAGCCGAGAGGCTGATACATCAACAGACACATAGTCCAGAGTTGATGTATCTAAAAGTTCCCTATCGTCAACAGGAACTCAACGTCGCAAACAGCGCGTCAATCGGATGCCTGGTCTGAGAGTTATCGGCTTTTTCGTCTGAGTGGCCCGGTTGGTTTTTAAGGAAAACCCAACCCGACCGTACTCCACCTGCATCCAAACCTCGGGCGGAGTAAGCCAAAAGATCCATCTCACCTAGAGGAATCCTTCAAAGTCGACGGCATGTCAATCGGACGTCCGGAGCTCAAGATATGAGTGTTTCCACTCCGAGGGCCCGGTTGGTTTCGTGTACGAACCAACTCGGCTGAACCCAAAGTATTTTGAAACCTTGAGTGCGATATACCAAAACGACTGTCTCGATCCAAGGATCGTATCGCAACTGACGGTGCATTGATCGGAGGCCCGTAGCACAGGTTATGGGAATCCGACCGGAAGAGATTTGGTATTAAGGGGTTCGGGCCCGGTCCGACCCTGCCCGATACCCCCAGGGTCAACCCGAACTTATTCCAGGTCCCGCCCGCATGGGCACGGCCCGGCCCGGCCTGGGCGTGGCCCGGCCTGGGCGTAGCGTGCCCAGCGTGCTGGTCAGGCACTCGGCCAAACGGCCGAGCCGTTTGGAGTGGGGGGCGCCTGCCCCCTTGGTTTGTAACCGCGGCCCCCCTTAATGGGGGCCGCTCAGCTGGCCGGCCGGGGGTTTGAACCCCCGGATTTCCGCTTGTCCGTCCGGCCCGCCCTGGCCGACCGGTTTCTGCCGCCACGGGACCGGCGACGGCCGGTCCCCCCCCTGCTCCGACGCCGGCGGCCCGGAACCGGCCGCCGGTCTCCATGCTCTGTCGCGGCCCGGAACCGGCTGCGGCCTTGATTCGTCTGGCGCGGCGTGATGGCGTCGCGCCCCTCCACCGCGGCCCCGCTCTGGCCACGGTGTCTTCGGGTTTCTCTGACACAACGCGACGGCGTCGTGTCCTTGTTCTATTTCACGGCGCGGCGTAACGGCGCCGCACATTCCTTGTCGCACGATTCCGCGTGGTGCATCGGCACCACGCCATTCCATTCCAACCACATTAGAAACAACATCAAAAATAGAGGAGGGTCGGCCGTGTTTGTGTGGTCCGGACCCCTCTTGTTAATCGATATCAATTGGTTGTATTTTCACGAAGAACGACAAGGTAGTATTCCCGAACAAAATAAATAAATAAACCCCTACCTTGAGCGTAGCTAGTATGGAGGTTCATCGAACGAGGATTCGTCGCGGAAAGAGATGTCGCGAAAGAAGAAGTCGTTGGCGTCGCGGAAGGAGACGTTGCGGAAGGAGACGTCGACCTCCGAGGAATCAGGTGTTCTTTGTGTTCTTCGCGTTCTTCGACGAAGAGGAAGAAGTTCTTCAACTCCTAGCTTTTCTCCCAAAGGCTCTCAAAGCAACAAGACTCCAACCCAAAAAAATAAAATAATCCCACACTTATTTTATTAACTTGTCATTAGTTTGAAATTCAAACACTCACATTAAACTCACTTCATTAATATCATAAGTTATTAAAACTTAAGTTATCAAATTTAATTGTGAGTTGAGGGAGTTAAGGAAAGTGAAGGGGTGGGGTTCTTGTGGGCCCCACCACCCTCATAACCTCCCATGGGAAGTTGGGTAGCTACCCAACTTCCACCGAAAGCTTAAATACACTTAGAGAAAATAAAAATTATAGTTAAATTTTTATTTTAACTTCCACATTTTTTATCAACTTCTCTCATGAAAACGCAACTCCGGAAAAGGAGTTCCTAAGAAATTACCGGCGCTGCGAATCCATCGGTGCCCTTAGAATTTGATTTCGAGCACCGGTTCAAAAGTTAGAAATTCCCACTCGTTCGTTCACTGAACATACCCGTGCTAAACTTCGGATAGAAATTCCGGGCACACCGGGCCTTGGAATCAAGTGCCGTCAGAAACTGTGTTCTTGTAAAATCCCAAAGAAAATAAAGAAAAAATTTCCCTTGAATTTTACGGGTCTTTACAGGACTCCCAAAGGATGATCTTTTGGTGGTGGATGGTGTTATGATATCCTTCCACTACCACTACTAAGAGGCCCATTACATGCTTAAGGAGCTGGCGGTTGTGGCCATCAGAAGCTACAGGCTATGGTGTATTATGACCCGACCCCTCCCTAGATGATTAGTGGTATGATATATGTTCATTATACTCTTAATTTAGTAACAGTAGAAATAGTTGTGAGTTCTTATTTCGTCTCCATACTCCAAGTGGCAGAGTTGGATCTCCCAATAAGGACTTTATCCCAGTAGCTTTACCTAGATGTTTCTACAGCGAATGATTCTTCAATATTGTATATCTGTCAGTAGTGAGAGTTATCTCTTAGTCGAGAGAGATTCGTGTGTGTCCTATTGTTCATCATGGTGATTACATATAACATAATCTTGGGTGTGGACATGTTTTCCACAATTGAATCCCTAGTGGACTATCACCATAGATGATCCTAATGACTTTGGAAAGATGGAAAAAACTTATAATTTTGGGTGAGATAGAAATCATGGAATAATGAGTGGGGCTTGTGAGTAGGAAGATGAAACCCATCACCCATCAGCTGGAAAGTTTACCCTTTGGAATAGTATGCTCCTTAGGCATCTGGATTCCTTTAGTTATGGAGGATTATATGGATATATTTTACAAGGATGTTCAGGTACTAACTTTTTAGTGGAAGGTGGGGTTTTGCAGCAACTTGCACCTTATGGCCACTATAATATTTTATTCAGCATATCATATGACCCCTACTGATTTCCATGACCTAAGGGTGTAATTATAGGACCCTCAAGAGAAGGTTTTCATCAGACCCAATGTGTCCCCCTTGGCAGCACAATTATTTTTTATGAAAAAGTAAGATCGGAGATTATAGATTTTTATTGATTATCATCACCTAAATCAGGACACTATAATCTATAAGTACACCTTTCTAATGATTTATGACCTCTTTGAATAATTTTGTGGAGTGAGGTGGATCTTGAAGATCAATCTTAGTTATGTCTATAACCAATTGGGGGTTTGCAAGGATGATATTCTAAATCTATCAATGTTATTTTTCTATGAACACTATGAGTTTCTAGTGATTAATTTTAGTGTGAATAATTCCATCCTCTATGTTTGTGGCTCTAATGAAATAGATTTTTCTAATATACTGAGACCAATTTATTCTTATCTTCTTTGAAAACATACTCATCTACTATGATTCATAGGAGGAGCATATAAATCCCTTAATAATGGTCCTATAATTTATTTGGGATCAACATATTTATGTTAAGATATTGAAGTTCCATTTATGGATCCACAAGGTTCACTTTTTGTGTCATGTAATTTCTGGTCATGGATTAGTTGTGGACCTCAAGAAGATTGATGTAGTGCTTGCTTAGGAGCCACATAAGAGCATGTCAGGAATGAAAAGTTTATTTGGTTTAGCTGGGTAAAATAGTAGGTTTATTTAAGACTTATCCTTGATTATATTCCCTTTGACCAAACTGACATAGAAAGGGAAAGTGTTTACCTGGACTGAGTAGTTCTAGAAATACTTTGAGGAGTTTAGGCTAAGGCTGGTGATCGCTCCTTTTTTCTAGACAAACAGAGGAGGCTGTGGAGTA
The DNA here is from genome assembly GCA_963277665.1 of Viscum album. Classification (NCBI taxonomy): domain Eukaryota; kingdom Viridiplantae; phylum Streptophyta; class Magnoliopsida; order Santalales; family Viscaceae; genus Viscum; species Viscum album. The sequence continues at coordinate 475,593,451 of OY728130.1, read as the reverse complement.
AATATTGTATTTTAATTACTATTGATTTGTGATCATCTACGTAATTATGCAGAGTTAGGCAGTGATTGAATATAGTTTTAGGACGTTGAGACCCTATGATCAGAACTATATGACTCATTACCTAGAGTTGGTAGAGATAAACTTCACTCTAAGTATATGGAGGTGCTATCTTCTAGGAGAGTGCATTGTTGTTTACTCAGACCATGAAAGTCTCAATTATCTCTTCACACATAGAGACAAAGACCACATATAAAGAAACTCTTTATATTTCTTATAGGACTATGAATTTGAGATATTCTACGCTCTTGGGAAGGGCAGTGTGGTGGAAGATTCCCTTAGTAGGAAGTCTCATTCTCGCCTAGTGGAAGAGGAATCTAAATAGTTAGATTTCTTACGGCTGATCCTGGTGGAGGATAGGGGTGAAACTTATCATCATTCGATGGTTTTTAATCCTAAAATTCTATAGAATTTTAGGGAGGCTCATTTGGGAGACAGTTATAGTGAGTTCCTGAGTGTCTATATATCCTCAATAGATTCACCAAATAGATTCTCATAAGGAGGGAATCATGTCATTATTTTTCAGGAATGGATGATGGTTCCATTTATGATATGGGAGGAGGTGATGAGGGGGTTTTACACTTATCATTTGGTTTTACATCATGTTATAGTAAAGGTGTACATATACCTTCAATGAATGTTTTTGTGGTATTTTATGAGGCAGATCATGGATGAGTTAGTCTCTCAATCTCTCACATGTCAGTAAGTGAAGGCTGAGAACCGAGTTCTAGTAGGTGTTTTGTATCATCCTAATATCCCTTAGTTAAAATGAAATGACATATCCATGGATGTTCGGATAGGGATTCCATGTATATTGAGAATACATGATTTTATCTGGGTGATAGTTGACCAACATACCAATTTAGTGTACTCCCTTGATATCAGGAACAGTATTCGATAGAGAGTTTGGACCAGTTGTATTTGAAGGAAATCATAAACCTTCACGGGGTTCCCTTGAATATTATCCCTAACCATTATTCATGTTTTACATCATAGTTGTATAGATTCTTGTAGGAAATATTTAGGACCTATTTGATGACAATTACATCTTTTCGCCCCCATACAGCTAAGAAGATCGTTCACACTATCTAGGTTTTGGAGGATATGATGAAGGGTTTTGTGTTAAACATTATTCCAAGTTGGGAGTATCGCTTACCTTTGGTAGATTATTCTTATAATAATAGTTATCACTATACTATCGACATGAAATCATTCAATACCCTATAGGGGAGACCCTTTAGGTCACCCTTATATTAGACTAAGATTGGTGGGGGATCTCTTGTCGGGCCAGATATGGTGTAGGTGATGATAGAGAATTCTAGGTGATCCATGAAGCAATGAGGATAGACTAGATTAGTCATAAATCTTTTAATGATCTATGTCATAGGCCCTTGGAGTTAAATTAGGGAGACCACATTTTCCTGGGAGTCTCCCCATGATGAGGATTGCATAGATTCATCAAATGAGGCATGTAATCCCTGAGGTTCATTCAAATTTTTGAGATCCTGTAGAGGGTTCATGAGGTTTCTAACCACCTCACTTTACCACCATAGTTGGAGTGGGTGCGTGATGTAGTCCATGTGTCACAACTAAGTAGATACATGCATGATCCTATCCATGTTGTTGGTTGGGGAGAGCTATACATTGAGGATGGATCCATCTTCATAGAGTACATAGTGGTGATAAATGATCAGTTGGAGAGGATCCTATATGGATTGACCATTCACTTGGTTCGTGAGTTGTGGTATCATGGGAGCAAGTAGAAGAGCTCCTAGGAGTGGGAGGGCCAAAACTGGGATCAGTATCCCGTATTTTTTTCTTATTTTGTTCTTTTTAGGGATGAAGATATCGAGAGATGGAAAATGGAAAGACTCTATTTTTTCCTTTTTGGGATTCTGAAATATATTAAGAAATATTTTAGGATCCATACATTAAGACGACGCATGATTTTGAGCCCTAGTGAACCTAAAATAAATTTTATAAAAATATTAAATATATTTGTTATCAGGAAAATATTGTTTTTTATCAAAAAATAATTAAATATATCCTTAATGGAGTCCCAAATCAAAAATATAAGACCATGGTTGAATCTTAAGGGAAATTTTTAACCTAGGTATGACCTAAAGTTGGTTTGCACCAGACGTATGGATAAGGTAGCCATTGGAGGGTACATTAAGTGAGTTAATTAATTAATTAATTTAATTAATTTAATTAATTTAATTAATTTAATTAATTTAATTACCAAAATCATTTTTCCTCTATAAATATGTTGTTATTGAAAATCACCAGGGTTAGCTGCATGAACCTAGTATCATTGAGAGGAGGATACCAGTATTATTCATTGGTGAATCAAGGTCAGATGATGAATGACAATCAGATCAAGGTGAATTGAGGCATAATGAATGCAACGAGTCCCATCCTTCATTAGAAACTACGTTGTTCACCAAAGATTGATCTAATCTGTGGTAGGGTGTGTTATTTTTTGTATTGACACCCTTTTTAAATTAAGCAAGCATGGATTAAGTTATCTTCATTGATTTTTGTCATTATCTAACCTATGCATGATCCCTGTAAAATATAGATTCTTTATTTTTTCCTGTTATACCCCTTATTACATTGTTATCACCCTTTTATGTGATCATTAGACAATAATTCTTCGCTAATTAATGAATCATTTTTTTATTATGCCTTTCCCATTTTTATTGATCGCATTCTTCATTGTTGGCCAATGGGGTAATGGTTTGACTTTGTAGGAGTGGGTTCAAGCATGATTGAACCAAAAAATTCATTATTGTAGAAATAATGACACATGAATTAATGGATTATGGATAGATTGAAGTATGATGCAGGATGTGGGTGATCCCAACAAGGATTTGTGACACGGTGAGGCAATGGGAGGTTTCACAATTGACAGGTAGTTAGGGAACATCATGTGGGAGGAACGAATCCCAATTTCCATGCAAATGGGGTCCATAATGATGATTAGATGTGATTAACACATTTTAGGTGTTCAATGGGAGGATTTGGTGGTGGGGGATCCAGATCTAGAAGTTTCATGATGATTGTGACTTTCAAGAAAATATTGATGTACACATCGTGTACTATGATAAGAACACGCTGTGTAGTCTGATTTTCTATGGTGGTTAGGGTTTAATGTTGGAGTTAAATATCAGATTCCATGTGAAGGGACCACACTCCATGTGACCCCTAGTATTCCTATTAAGTCTGTATATAGGTTACATGCCTAGTATCCCATGTGTCCCTTCACACTATGTACGATAAGGAAAATTCCATGTAATTCAGAGAGTAAATGGGATTGGGAACATAAAACATGCCAAGTGTCAAATAGACCTTGACACACCATCTGTTCTGTAGGACACACTATGTGCTAGAACATGTATAGTGTACACAAGAACCTCCAGTATCACATGGTCAGGATTCAAGTAACTGTGACACACCATGTTGTACCCCTAAAAATTGTGTAGTACTGTATGAATAAAAACACATGTGTTGGTGAGAACATGGCCAGGCAGACGAGTGGGGCCACATTCCATGTGGATCCCATTCATTCATTATATTTCTTTATAAAGCTTCTACCTATATTATCTCTTCTGTTTTGACTCATATTTTATCCAGAAAGTAGCATATCCTATGTTTTTTTATACGTACAACATGATGGTTTCCATCATAGTGTCTTTTGAGATACAATGAATGATTTTCCAAGAATGGTGCTTCTTTAGGAAATTCTCAACGAAAATAGTGATTAGGTAGGATCATCATATAGAGGTCAGGATTGGAAATCCCACTATCGTACTAGGTTGTGGGTCCCCCATATACCTTTATCAACTGTGTGGTAAACCTGATGGACTAGGGAGTAGTTATTCTATCTACTAAGTAGTACCCCTGATAGAATAGGGTGTGGTTCCTCGATCTATTGAGCAGTACCTCCCTGAAAGACTAGGGTGGGGGTACTCTGTCTACTTAGTGGTACTCCCTGATGAACTAGAGTGTGGGTCCTCTATATACTAAGTAGTACCCCTTGAATGACTAGGGAATGGGTCCTCTACCTAAGGAGTGGTACCACCTAATGCACGTGTTCTTGGGATCTATACTTGGATATTGTTCCCCCTCGATTTTGTGGCATAATAGTGAGGTTTATTTCCTTTACATGTTTAATTTTTTGGAAAGACAGATGAGATGTTGGGAATCAATGATAGATAATTGTAACTATTGGAATACTCTTTTCTTGACCTATACTATGAGATAAATATCACATTTCTCACTTCTATGGGTTTCTTATATGATCATATATATCTTTGTTGATGGGTTTTGTTTTCCTCTTTCATTGAGATGAGCTAACTACTTCTATCAGGCATCCTCTTTCACACCCTCCAGTTTTTTGGGCATCCTACTAGGTATGTTTATATACACCCTTATATATAATTTTCCACATGTGTCGTGTCTTGTGTTGATAAAAAATAAGTCGAAAATGATTTTATAGGATCATAGGGATACTAGGGTTCATTTGAATATGTATGATGGTCAGGGGTTGTAGATTTAGAGCTAGGATCTCTCGTCATTTTATTCCAGTTTTTGTCTGGTTCGGACATATTTTTTATGTGGGGGTTTATTTTTCACCTTTCTTTTTGGTTTACTCTATCGTACTCTTTTTAATTCTCTTGATTTTATTACATGCATGGTTTTTACTCTATAGGTTGCAATATTTTTTAATTCAACCTCATAAATACTACATAGATATGGTTGGATGCGTGCATGCGTGTGGGTGTATTATGAAAATTCCTCCTATTTTATTTACTCCTTTTGGTGCTTTTCATCAACCCCTATTCTATTGAGTAGGGATTGGGGTAGTTTTATCTCATCCTTCAGCTAGATAGGCAAGCACCAGTGGGTCAGGCCATGATGAAAATGTGTGATCCTTAAGGATCTTATGTTCAAAAACATTACATAATTTATTTGGATTCAAAATAATATTTCAATAGAATTATTTTTGTGTGGTATTGACCTATAAATTTAATACTTATATCCCTAAGTTTCTATGAATAATTTGTTAGGTAAGCCACATTACAATCCAGTTTCCCTATCCATCTTTCTATTGAAGTACATTGCATAATTTTAGTATAGTTTAAGTGTGGGGAGATAAATTTTGATTTTATAAATCATTGTTGGGATACTTTGGGTGGAGTTAAAAATTCAAATCTAGAGAGGAAATTGTTGATATTTAATGTTGTTCCTTTCTAGAGATTTTAAGGAAAAATAATGTTCCGCCATTCTGGAGCTTCCAAAAACAATTGTGCCTTTTTGAATCTTAAAAAAATATGTGGGTGAAATGTTTTATCCATTTCTGATTAATTGGATAAATTGATTGGATATCCATGAAAGAAATGTTTGATCTATTTTGGAGTTTATTTTATTCCATGGATAAATAGGAGAATACCATGCTTGTGTAGAAGCTTGAATAATACAATCTTACTTTAATAAAGATCTAATCCATCTCTTTCTACCTCATAACTCTTGAGATTTGAAACCAAATAGACTTAAAACCTTGGAACAACTCATTATAAGTCCTCATGATGGATACATGTCTTTAACTCCATTGGTTGGATATTTATAAATTTTTTAAGCCTATGGTGACCGTTTCAATTATTTGGATGAGGAGATGTTTTTTTAAAATAAAAAACATGTGATGAGAAGAAGAATAGGTGTGGGAGGAATCCTTATGTGTGGAAGAATGATATAAATGGAAATTAGATGAATAACTTGGAATTGAAGCTATTTAAGGGGCATGATAAGTTGGGTTCCATGATCTTAAACTCTGTGAATTTCATTAACTTGTGTGTGAATTTTTAATATAAAATTTATTTTGAGTGCTCACTCGTCTAGGATTCCACGTTTTGAGTTTGGGATAATTTAAATAGATGATATTTTAATTATATTTTTTACATTATAAGTGAAATTGAATTATTTTTTTAATTTTAATGTGTTTTGTTCTAAATTATTAAAATTAAAAATTATATCATTTTAATATTTTGTTGTCACATTTTTACTTTGGGTATGACATTTTCAAACTGATCAAATTGTACAAATAAAATTAGGACCCCTTTCTTAGGGAATTAATTTCATAGAACTGGTCCAAGTTCTATATTGATCAACATGAGACCCAAATAAATCGATCAAGTTGGAAAATAATTTTTCAGATATATTTGACATAACTTCATTAAATGATACATAACTCAATCCACATGTTTCAAAATGAGGTGATTCTAGGTAGAGAATAAATATTATTCAGAGTTTAATCTATCTATTAATTATGAAGTTAATATTGTCTCATTTATATAGCTATTTAATTCACTAATATAGAGGAAGTTGAACAGTATGTTCATCCTGAAAAAGGTCACTTCATTAATTTTAGTATAACATTTGATAAACATTTCAAAATAGCTTCATATTTTTTCACAAGAAATAAAATTAACGATCAAAAACATTCATGATAGAACCCTAGTGATATTCAACCTCAAACATATACTAAATCTATCAAAATTAGGACATAAAAAACTGTATCGAAGAATTTACACAACATTTTCTTATAAATATATGTCTCTAATTTCATTTCAAATAAAGATTATATTGATGGAGTGAGATTTGTGGGAGATGATATATTGGATAATAGTATTTTTCATGAATATAATCAAGCCATGAAGGGCTGAACTCTATGTAATGGTGACAGTGAATATTGGAATGCTAAAAATTAATTTTTTACTATCAAAACACTTTTGGGGAAAAAGTGAGATACCACAACATCCATAATTACACCAAAAACCCCATTAAAAAGTTAATTCTAATCAAGGCTACTGAATTTTCCCCTCCCTAGTGAATACACCATGATGTCAAGCATTCACCATCACATGAACACTCAGCTAGCAGTCTCATACTGAGTTTCATGGACATAGAACCAATGGCGGATCCATACCCTCCCGAACTTCCAAATCCAAATGACATGCATAGGGGAAAGCTTCTTTCTCTAATCCTTATCTAGTGCAGATAAGTGAAGAAATATGGTTGCAATAATATCTAAAATCCACCTCCATAGAAATACAACACCATCAGGAGCATCTACGTCATCATAACATCACCACTGCTTCATAAATTTACACCACTTTATCAAAAAATTGCCACTACAAGACTATCAAGAGCTTCTACTTAAATTTTAAAACACCACTGCAAACCATCGCGTGTTATTCACACTTGTAAATCCCAAGAACCCATATTTAAACCATGCAATTTTATGCTTCAACAAGACATCACCACTGCAAACCTTCGTGAGTGTTTCAAAATTTTAAATCCCAGAAAAACCAGATTCAAAATCGAGCAGGACACCACATCCAAAATAAGAATCCAACAAGATTCGAATCTCTAACTCCCAGAGAATCATTACCAATCATTGACTGTGAAATAATTGTATTTTTATTTAAACTTATTTCGAAGAGGTATCCCCATTGATCAGATCATGTTCAATTAGTTGGTTTCTTGGGGGTATTTGGGAAATCAAAACACTTTCATAATGGGACAAACACCCATATTTGAGGTATTGATATGATTTATAAGAAATTTAGGTGTATAATTTGAGTTCTCGAGGTATACATTAGGAAATTAAATTGGAATACATTGGTAGATAATGACTAGGGGAGTGTCTGAGGATTAAAGCCTATCCATTATTGTTGTCTTTATTTTTTCATTTTCAACCCATTATGTGTATGATTTATAATCTCTAAATTTAATTTCTAGTCTTAATGTTATTATTTTATTTTTAATTTTTTTATATACTTTAAAATCCCCAATTTTAGTTCTAACTTTAGCAAAAAAAATTAACCAAAGTGAAAATTTGAATTTATCCTGCAACCTCCTCATAAGATAACCCCATGTTCACCACTATTATATATTTTAAAAGGGTACATTATTGATTATGGTAACATGAATGAACCCTCATCTTCAATTTGGAATAGTTTCTGGTGATATTTACTAAGTTTTTTTATAATTTTTTTTTAAATTTATTGTATTTTAACAACTAATTTAGAATCATTAAAATGTATTTTCAAAGTGACTACTCCTATGATTTTCCAAATTACCACTAATTTGAGGAGACGAGTGATGAATAATTTTTAACATCTCAATTTGAAAAAAAATATTAATTCAAGAAAATGGTTTCATGATCCAAGAAACTAATTTCATGATCTAAATAAATTAATTTGTGTTTTCAAAAATTGTTGTTATGATTCATGAAAAAATTTAAATTATTTCCACTTCATAAAATGAGTAGAAATAATTAAAATCTAAAAAATAATTTCAAGGAAAGGAAAATCTTATTCCACCCACTTTTAATATGGAATAAATTTTTTTGGCTGAGTAGAAAAATGAATTGGAACACTTTTTTTAAATATTAAGGAATAAATTTTATTTGATTTACTAATTGAAATGTCTTCTATATATCAAAATTCTTCAAAAAATTATTGGAATGACTTTGTTAAAAACGAAACTCCATGTGAATCCCCAAATTTTAAAATTTAAAATTCAGAGTTTATGTACCAAACTTTTTACAAGGTGGAAGAAACATTCAAACTATTAATTTTTCAAGAAAATTTGGATGAGCCAAATCTACTAAGTTCTTTCAATACAATTATTTTCCACTCCCAAACAATGCTGGAACCTAAGAAAACATAAGGATAAGTTTCAAATTTTGATCCATTTTCACAAATTATTTCTATAATAAATTTTAAATCATTTATACCTATTCAAATTTAGTTCTCATTAAATTAGAATGGATATATGTTTTAGATGAATATAAATTGAATGCTGAAATTGAAGAAATAATGGTGTACCAAATTGAAAGATACATTGGTTTATATGAGGATATTAGTACTGATCTATTTTTAAAACAATAAATCATTTTTCAAGATGGTATTGAAGATAAAATTATTCCTAGAATTAAATTTTAAAAACCAGTTGAGATAGTTTGTGAGGTTAAAGTGTTAGAAAATTTCCTCTACATTTTTTTCTCAATTCTATTGTATCATTGGAATAATAAAAAATGGTGGGGAACCTGAATAAATATAATTTTTGAAGCCTCTATAAGTTTTGTGAGATGAATAAGATTGGATAAAATTCATTTTGGTGGTTTATTAGGAAGAAACAACACCCACCTTTAGATCGAGGATGACAGGTTGGAACCGCCTGACTAGGGGTAGTGAAATCCTAACACCCACATGTGGGTTCAAACCAAGAATATTTTAGCTTTAATGTTTTTTCTTTCTTTACATTCAATGAAATTTGGATTGTTTTTTTCTTATAGGTTTCCATGTTTCATCTTTTATACTGATAGCTAAATTTTACTACTTCTTAATAAACACGAGGTTGTGTCTTTCCTTTCCACTGGGTTTTTTCACGTATTGTATTATTGATTTTCACTTCTCATATAAACTATGAACAATAAGGACATTATACAAAATTATAATGAGGAGAGGAACATATTTTTCAGATTAGTATTTTGTGTTCGTTATTTTCTATTACATGTTTTGAAAATTTCATTCATGTGTGATGTAATTTTTTATAATTTTCTGTTTGAAAAAATTAAGAGATTCGATGTAATTATATTAGTGAATTAAAAACAATTTTCAATTAAAATAACCAAATTGGTTTATGAAACTAAACTTAAATGATTGCTTAAATTTATTTTGTTCCAGATTTAAATTGGGGAAATTCATGGAAAGACCATTGATTTCTGAATTCAATGCTATGAATGTTTTACAATGTTCAAATTTACATTCCAGTGAGTACTCTATACCATTTTTTCATCTTCTTCACTATAACACCACTTCTTAAGTGAACCAAATATTGCTTGTTTTAACCATAAACTTCCATTTTTCTATCAAAACCTGTGGTACTTAAGGATCTTGTATTCAAATTGATTAAGGAATTTCATTATATTTTAAAGATCCATTTCAAGAGAGTCCTTTTTGTTTTGGTCTACCCTGTACATTTGATCCTTGTATCCCTTAATATATATGAATATTCTATTAGGTTTTCCACATTACCAGATAGTTTCCCATTCCAACCAAAAATTCAAGTACATTTCATGATTTTAGTAAATCTTGTGGGGGTGCTACTCTAGGATTTGAAAAATCGTTGTTTTTCTATATTGGGTGGTGTTAGAAATTAAAATCTAGAGGGGAAATTTTTTATATTGAAAGATATTACTTTCTATATCTTTCAAGGATAAAGAAATATTTCCTTTCTGATGCTTCCAAAAACACAATTCCTTTTTAAGATTAAAAAAAGTAAAGCTATTGTGTAAATTATTGTTCCATTATTTCTGAATTGGAGAAAGTTGTGGTATGTACATGAAATAAATCAAGAATTTATTTTATAGATTACTTTATTCCATGAATAAATAAGAGAATTCCATGCTTGAGTGGAAACTAGAATCGTGTAATCTTACTTCAATAAATAGTCATTCTGCCACTTTCTACCAAAACAAATTTGGAATTAGAGACCCACCAACCTTAAAACGTAAAATAAACCCTTCATAATTCGTCATTATTGATATAATTCCTTTATTAAATCTGTTTGATATTAATAAATTTTTCAATCCTAAGGGGACCCTTTCATTTATTTGGAGGAGTAAAAGTTTGATTAAAATAAAAATCTTGTGGTGATAGAGAAAATATGAGAGGAAGGAATCATTATTCATATAAGAATGAAATAAATGGAATTTAAATGAATGAACATAATGAGGAACTTGGAATTAAAGTCTTTTAAGATGCATGATAAGTTGGGTTCCTTGATCTTAAGCTTTGTGAATTTCATTGAAATGTGTCTGAATTTTTCATGAGAATTTTATTTTCAGTTTCCATGTATCTAGGATTTCAAGTGTTAAGGTGGGTGAATTAATATAGTTAATAATTTCATTATATTTTTTGTGTATTTAAATTATTTAATCTCCATTAATAGGTCATTATAAGTTAAATTTTATCATTTTTGAAATTTGGATGAGTATTTAACTAAATTTTGAAAATGAACTAAATATATAATTTTAATAGTTTTTTGTCACTTTGGTGTTTTCAGCATAACTTGGTAAAAAATAGTCCAATTGAAAAAAAAAATATCAACCCTTTTATCATGTTATCCATTTCATCTAATGGGGTCATGTGCTGAATCGATCTACATGAACCCCAAATAAATCAAACAAGTAGGAAAATAATTTTTTGAAGAGATTTTACAAACCTTCATTAAGTGAGACATAACTCAGTACACATGTGTCCACTTTCATTTTAAATAATGGTTAGATTGAGGTTGTGAGATGTGATGGATATGATATACATGATAATAGTATTTTTCACGAAGATATTCAAGACATTAATGGCTTAACTCAAAGTGGTGGTAATATAAAAGATCTCAAGGCATTTCCCTGTTTAGTTTAATCTTTTCATTGTAAAATCTTTTCTATTAAATTATTCTCGAAAATGATTTATTGATTCAAGGTGTTATATTTATTTTATTTTTTAACTTTCTACTATTTTGTTTTGGATCATTTATAACTTTATGATTGTGAAATATTTTTCTTTTTTTATGGGTGGTGTCTACCCATTGAGCATGAAAAGTAAATTAGTTTTGGTTTTTCAAAGGTATTTGGGAAATAAAATCACATTCATAAGGAGATAAAACCCCATATTTGAGGTCTTGATATCGTTTATAGAAAATTTAAGTGAATTATTTTAGTTTTTTAACTATAAATTCTATAATTCAATTAAAATACATTGTTAGAAAAGGATTAAGGGAGTGTCCAAGGATCAAATATTTTCAACTTTTGTTGTGTTTAAATTATCATTTTCAACCCATATTGATTATTATTTCTATTATCACACTTTAACTTATAGTCTTAATATTATTCAATGTTTTTTAAATTTTTTTATATCTTTTAAAATACTAAAATTTAGTTTTAACTTTAACAAAATAAAATTAACTAAAGTGACAGTTTCAATTTATCATGCATCCTCCTCATGAGACAGGCTTGTGGTCACCACTATGATACATTTTAAAAGGGAGAATTACTAATACAGGTAACATAATTAAACCCTAATCATCAATTTTTCATCGTTTATGATGAGGTTTCTTATGTTTTTTTTTTTGAATTTCTAAAATTTTAATCACTAATTTATATTTTTTAGAAAATTGATTTTCAAAGTGACTAATCCTATAATTTTATTTATTACCAACAATTTATGGGGTCTAGTAGTGAAAAACAAATTAAATATAAATTCCAAAAAATGATTTAACATTCAAAGAAAATTATTTCATGATTCAAGAATCTAATTTCATGATCAAAAAAATATATTTAGAATTTCAAAAAAATGATGTTATGATTCAAGAATAAATTAAAATTATTTCCACCACATTAAATGAATTTAAAGAATAAAATTCTAAAAAATAAGCATAATAAAAGGAAAATATTATTCCGACCACTTTTGATATTGAATAAACTGGTGTGGGAGAGTTAAAAAATTAATTTTATTCTCCATTTTTAAACTTTAAAGGAATAAATTATCATTGATTTACCAATTGATATGTCTTTAAAAAATCAAAAGTAATTGGGAAATTATTGGGCTGACTTTGATAAAAATTAAATTCCTCATGAAGCCCCACTTTTTTAAATTGAAAATTAAGATTCATTGTGTCCAACATTATCCAAGGAGGAAGAAACACTCATTCCATTCATTTTTTAAGAGAATTTGGATGAGCCTAAGCTACTATTTACTTTTAATACAACTGTTGTCCACTCACCATCAATGTTGGAACCTAAGAAAATATAGGAAAAAGTATTTAATATCAATCCATTTTTGTCAAATTATTTTTGATAATTGATTTTTAACCATTTATACTTATGCATATTTAATTCTGATTTCTCTGGAATGGAATAAGTTTCCATATGAAGATAATGTGAAAGGAAAAAATAAAAGAAATAATTGTGTTTACGGTTGAAAAGTGAATTGGTTTACATCAGGATTTTGGTATCAGGATATTTTTCAAAGAATAAATTATTTTTCAAGATTATGTTTAAGATAAACCACATCTTTGAATTAAATTTCAATAAATAGTGGAGGTCGTTTGTGGGGATAAATTATTGGAAAGTTGCCTTTATATTTTGTTCTCTCTTCCACTACATCATTAGAACAATAAAAACAGGGAGGGGAACTAAAATAAATAATAATTTTAGAGCTTTCAAAAGTTTTTTGAGTTGAATAATATTGTATAAAAATATTTTTGGTGGTTACTAAGGAAGAAACCACACCCACCTTCAGATTCACGATGATCGACTAGAACTTCTTGACCAATGGAAGTGAAATCTCATCACCCACTTGGGTGTTAAAACCAAGACTCTATTCCCTTATCATTTTGTCATTTTATTTCATTAATTAAATAAAATTTAGATTATTTTCTTATGTTTTTTATATAGGTTACAAATTTGTAGCTTTTATGAGGATATCTCAAGGTTGTTTCTGCTTAATAAAAACTAGGTTGTGTCTTTCCTTCCCATTTGTTTTTTTTCTTGTCTTATTGTCTTGGTTTTGAAATATTATATAAACTATGAATAATGAGAACATTGTAAAAGATAAGTGTAGGGGAGGAATAAATTTATTATATTAGTATTTTTTGTACTTTCTTTTCAAATACATGTTTTCATTTTTCTTTCAAATATTGTGTGCTTTTTTCTTTAAATTTTTTGTTTTTAAAAATAACTCATGATATTTAAAGTAAAGAACTCGTTTAATTAAAAACTATTTTCAATGAAAATAACCAACTTGATATATGGAAATAAATTTAAATGATTGTTGAAATGTGTTATGTTCTGTATTTAAATTGTGGGAATTTATCAAAATACCAAAAAATTATGAATTCAATGCCATAAATGTTATCCAATGTTGAAATTAACTTTCCTATGATGAATATAGACTATTATTTTATCTTATTCACAATAAACCCAACTCTTGAGATAACCAAATAATTCCAATTATAACGATAAATTTCTAGGTTTATTTGAATACTTTTGAACTTTAAGGTTCCTATATTTAAAATGATTATGATGTTTCTTTGTGTCTAAAAGACCTATTTCAAGATAATCCTTATTATTTTGGACTTCCTTAAACATTTAATCATTTTATCCCCTAGTATCCACAAACATAATTTTATGTTTTCCACATTACAATCTAATTTCCCAATCCAACCTGCCCTTAAAGTGAATTGATTGATTTTAGTAAAGATTTAGTTCAGGAAATCTACTTTGTGATTTTATACAAAAAATTTTTGTCTAAATTATTTAGAGTTAAAAATTAAATTATGGATAGTAAATTAGTGATATTTAAATCTATTCCTTTTTTATATCTCAAATAAATAAAAAAGTTGTTCTTTTCTAGAGATTCCAAAAAAATTATACCTTCTATAGATTTAAAAAATCTATGGAATAAATTGTTGTTCCATTTATACTGAATTAAAAAAAAAATTGGTCTATCCATGAAAACAAATTGAAGTTATTTTTTGGATGATATTATGAAAAGAAGAAAAATGATAAGACCACGCTTGAGTGGAAACTAGAATCATGCTATATTACTTAAACAAAGAGCCAATTCATCTCTTTGTACTTCATAATTTTTTATATTTGAAACCCACCGACATTAAAACCTCAAACAAATTCTATGTATTCATTATTGATACAAGTATTTGACTTAATTTGGTATATATTTATAATTTTTTAATCCTATGTATACCCTCATATTTATTCGGATGAAAAATACTTTTTTCAAAATCAAAATCACAAGATGAGAGGGGAAATAGTTGAGTTAGGTATCCATGTGAATGGAAGAATAAAAGAAGTGGGGATTAAATGAATGAAAATAATGAATAATTTTTAGTTTAATCTATTTAACATGCATTATAAGTTGTGTTCCTTGATCTAAAGTTTTGTTAATTTTATTCACATGTGTTGGAATTTTTTATTGGAAATTTATTTTGACTCTTCACCTGTCCTGGAGTCCAAGTGTTAAGTGTGGTTGAATTGATAGAGTTGATATTTTAATTATATTTTTTTGTATATTTTAATGATTTAATACCCACAAATATGTCATTATAAGTTAAACTTCATAACTTTTTGTAATTGTGATGAGTTTTGAGTTAAATTGTGAAAATTCCCTTATTTGGTAATTTTAATAGTTTTTTATCACTTTGTTATTTTGGGAATAAATTTTCCAAATTGATATAATTATTGAATTTTTTATTTTTTTAGGTAACCTTTAATAATTTTATATATTTCATACAACTAGTTCAAGTGATGAATCAATCTACATGAGGTATGAATAAATCAATCATGTTGGAAAATAAATATTTTGATAGATTTTAAATAACATCATTAAATGAGACATAACTTATACCACATGTCTCCAAATTAGTTTATTCTAGATAGATAAGAAATATTATTAATAAGATCATATCTCCATTAAATATGAAGCTAAAATACACTCATTAAAGTAGATTTTTAATTCACCAAAGTTGAGTAAGTTTAATACTCTATCATCCATAAAAAAGTTCACTTATATAATTATAGTATAAATTTTTCTACACATGTCCAAATATCCTAAAATTTTGTGTAATGAAATAAAACTATTTTTTAAAAAACATTCATGATGATCCAAAATGATATTTACCGTCCAACCTAGATTAAATCAAGAATACGTTGGATGAATAGAAACCAGACATAAGATTTTATAGACTGTTTTTCATATAAATTAAAGCCTCCACATTCATTTAAAATAATGGTTAGATTTATGGAGTGAGATTTGATAGAGAGTATATGATAGATAATATAATTTTTTTCAATAATTTAATCAAGATATGAAGGGTTAAACTCTTATTCGTGTTGATAGTGAAGATCCAAAGCCATTTTATTTTTGGGTTTGTGTTTTCCATTGTAAACTCAATTCTTTTGAGTTATTCTCAACAATGTTTTCATGATTGAAGAAGGTATTTATATTTGTTGTTTATAATTTCTGATAATTTTTATGTATTTTAAATAAAATTATGACTGTAAAATAGTTTTAATGTTTTTTAAACTTCTTTGGAAGAGGTCTCCCCATTGAGCATAGCAAGTTCAATTATTTTCGGTTTCTCAGAGGTCTTTGGGAAATAAAATCACTTTCACATGGGGTTTAATACATATATTTTAGGTTTCAATATGGTTTCTGGGAAATTTATATGTATAATTTGATTTATTGAGGTATATATTGTTTAATTTAGTTAGAAGACATTGGTAGATAATGATTAACGGGGTGTATAACGATTAAATCTTTTCCACTAATGTTAACTTTAGTTTTCATTTTCAACCCGTATTGATTCTGATTTCTAATCTATAACTTTAATTTCTCATAATAATCTAATTTTGTGTTGTTTAATTTTTTTTTACCACCTTTAAAATCTCTACTTTTATTTTTAACTTTAACAAATAATAAATTAACCAATGTGTCAGTTTGAACTTAGTCTGAAACCTCCTCATGAGAAAACCCCATGGACACCACAATGATATAATTTAAAATGGAAAATTATTAATTTAGGTAAAATGAATAAAACCTCATTATTAATTTGGAATATTTTTTAAGGAGGTTTTCTAAGTTCTTTTCTAATCTATTTTTTGAATTTATCACATTTTAACCACTAATTGAGAATCTTTGAAAAATGGATTTTCAATGTGACAAGTCTAATGATTTTTCGAACTACCAACAATTTGAGGAGTCATGTGATGAAGAATTTTTTAAATCTTAATTAAAAAATTGTTTTTATGATCTAATAAAATTATTTCATGATCCAACAAATTTATTTTATGATCTAACAAATTGATTTATTGTTTCAAAAAAATATTACTATGATTCAATAAAAAATTGAAATTATTTCCACCTATTTAAATGAATTAAAAGAATGAAAATCTCAAAAATAATTCAATAAAAGGAAAATATTTTTGAAACAATTATTTTTCTTGAAGACACTTGTGTGTGTGACTTAAAAAATGAATTGGAATCTCTTTTTTTAATTTAATGTAAAAAAATTCACTAATTTATCAGTTCACTTGTCTTTAAGAAATAAAAATCCTTTAAAAACTTATTGGGAAAAATTTTTTGAAAATAAATTTCCATGTGAAGACCCAATTTTTGTAATTGAAAATTCAGAGTCTTTGCGTCAAACTTTTTCCATGGATGAAGAAACACTCAATCCATTCATTTTTAAGAACATTTCGAGGAGCCTACACTACTAACTACTTTAAAAATAACTATTTTATACTCTTAAAAAATATGGGAAATTGAGAAAATATGGTAGTGATTATCAAATATCTATCCATTTTTGTTATATTATTTTGATAATAAATTGATAAATATCTCTCAATATGTATATTACTTCTCATTGCTTTGGAATGAACATATATTTCAGACGAAGAAAAGGTGAAACTACAAATTGAGGAAAGAAAGTTTTGAAAAATGGAAGTGTGCATTGGTTTACATGAGGATGGCAGTACAAGGATTTGTTTGAAATAAGAAATAATTTTTAAAGTTGAAATTGAAGATAAACCACATTCTATAATTAAATTTCAAGAGCCAATGGATGTCGTTTATGAGGATAAATTATTGGAAATATTCCTTTACATTTTGTTCTCTCTTATACTACATCATTATAACAATAAATAAATGGAGGGGAACCTGAATAATTGTGAATTTTAGATCTTGTAAATTTTGTGTGATATGACTAAGATTTAAAAATATTCATTTTTATGGTTCATGAGGAAGAAACCACACCCAACTTCATATTGGGGATGATAGGATAGAACTACTTGTATAGGGGTAGTGAAATCCTTGCACCCACATGCAGGTTCAAACCCAAACTCTATTCCATTATATTTATTTTATTTTTCATTATTTACATTAAATAAAATTTAAATGATTTTTTTTTCATGAAGGTTTCCAGGTTTTATATTTTATGATGATAGATCAAGGTTTTGGATACTCAATAAAACCTTGGTTGTATCTTTCCTTCCCACTTGTTTTCGTCATGTATTATCTTCTTTATTTTCACTTCTATAAATTATTTACAATGATGAAATTATAAAAAATAAGTCTGTGGGGAGGAACATCTTGGTTATATTATGATTTTGTTTTATTTATTTTCAAATACTTGTTTTTTTTTCTTTCAAATCTTGTGTGTTTTTTGCAAAATTATTATATTTTTTAAAAAATTAAGAGAATAAAATAAATGAATTTTGTGAATTAAAAATAATTTTCAATGAATGTAACCAACTTGATTCATGGAATTAAACTTAAATTATTTATGAAATGTTTTGTGTTCTATATGTAAATTGTATAAATTCATTAAAATGGCATTGACTTCTAACTTCTACGCCATGAATGTTGTACAATATTGAAATAAAATTGTGTGTAGAGACTATACACTATTTTTTCATCTTCTTCACGTTAAACCCACTTCCTAATTGAACAAAATAATGATTGTTTTTACCATAACATGCATTGTTTTGGTCAAAAACTATAAGAATTAGGTATATTGTGATTAAAATGATTAATAAATTTCATTATATTTAAAATCACCATTTAAAGAGAATAATTTTTTTGACTTCCCTATACATTTAGTCATTTTATACCTTAGTATCAATGGAATTACCATTAAGTTAGACACATCTCAATCTAGTTTCCCTGTCTGAATGGCTCTTGATGTATATAACATGATTTTAGTAATGCTCTTGAGTTGGCGAGAAACTTTTTGATTTTCTACAATGTTTTTCGGATAATTGGGGTGGGTTCAAAAATTAAAATATAGAGATGAAATTTTTGATATTGAAACCTGTTCCTTTCTCTATCTTTTAAGGAAAAATAAATTCATGTCTTTCTCAAGCTTCTAAAAAAATTCTACCTTTTTGGAGATTTAGAAAAAACTATGGAATAAATTTTTTCACCATTGCTGCTGGATTGATCAAAGTTGAGGGGTATCCATGAATGAAGTTTTGAAGTTATTTTGGAGATAATATTATTTCCTAAAGAAAGATTAAAATATAATTCTTGAGTAGAAATTGGAATTATGTAATATATCTTCAATAAGATCCAAGCCATCTCTTTCTACCTCAGAATTCTTAACATTTGAAACCCACCAACCTTAAAACCACATAACAACCCTTTATAATTCCTCATAATGGATACAAATCATTAACTAAATTGGTTTTAGATTTATAAAATTTTCAAGCATATGATGACCCTTTTATTAATTTATATTAGGAAAACATTGTTCCAAATTAAAATCATGTGATGGGAGGGAAAATATGAGAGATAGGCGTCTATGTGCATTGAAGAATTAAAATAAAAGGGGATAAAATGAATTAAAATAATAAATAACATGGTATTGAAGCTATTTAATACGTATTATAATTTTTACTCGTTGAGCTTAATATTTTTGAATTTCGTTGACATGTGTTTTAATTTTTCACTAGAAATTTATTTTAAGTGCTCACTTGTTGTGAAGTGAAAGTGTTAAGTCTATGGGAATTAATAATGATAATATTTTCAATTTATTTTGTGTGTATTTAAATTATTTAATCCTAAAAAATAGTTCATTATAAGTTGAATGAAATTATTTTTTAAATTTTGAAGAGTTTTAAGATAAATTTTTAAAATGCCATAATTCTTTAATTTTAACAGTTTTTTATCATTTTGATAATTTACGCATAAATTTGAAAAAAATGATCCAATTATGGGAATATTTTTTAGGAACCCATTTAACATGGTATGAATTTCATTTAACTATTCCAAGTGTTTAATTGAACTACCTTATTCTTAAATAAATTAATCTAGTTAGAAAATAAATTTTTTGATAGATTTGATATACTTTCAGTAAATGAGACATTACTCAGCCCACATTTTTTCAAATTAGGTTATTTCAGATGGAGAAGAAAAATTATTCATATTAACATATCTCCATTAAATATTAAGTTAAAATTATATCATTAATATAGCATTTGCATGTTCCAAATTTGAGTGGTCTGAACAGTCTATTTGGATAGAAATGTTTAACTTCAGTAATTAGGGAAACAAAATTATACATTTGTTTAAATAGCCGAAATTGTTTTAAGAATAAATAAAATAAATTTTTAAAAACATTAATGAAGGTTCCCTAGTGATATTATTCCTCCAACCTTTAATAAATCAACAAAAATTTAGACATAAAGAAACTAGACACAAGAATTTCCACACCATTTTTCTATAAATTGATGTCTGCAATTTCATTTCAAAGAATGCTTATATTTAGGGAGTGAGCTATGTTGGAGATGATATGTTGGAGAATATGATTTTTTCATTAATTTCATTGATACATTAATGGGTTAACTCAAAGTGGTTGTGTTGGTGAATATCTGAAGGCATCTCACTTTTGAGTTTCTATTTTTTGTTGTAAACTCTTTTATTTGGAATTATGCTAGATTTTTTTTTCCTGATTAAAGGGTGAAACTATATTTATTTTTTTCACTTTCCATTATTTTTTTGTAATTTTTTAATAACATATTACTGTAAAATAGTTTTATTTTTGTCAAAAAATATTTAGGTGAGGTCTCCCCATTTATTAAAACAAGTTCAATTAGTTTTGGTTTCTCGGAGGAATTTGGGAAGTCAAATCACTTTTATAAGGGGATAAAACCCAATATTTGATATATAAATATGATAATGAAATTTAGGTGTATAAATTGAGTTATTGAGGTATGAATTGGGTAATTTAATTGAAATACAATGGTAGATAATGATTAAGGGAGTGTCTGTGGATTAAATATTTCCCACTGTTTCTATCTTTAGATATTCATTTCCAAAAAATAATGATTCTAATTTCTGATATATAACATTAATTTATTGTTATAATCTGATTTTGGTTTTTCTAAATTTTTTATAACCTTTTAAATAACCAATTTTAGTTCTAACTTTAACAAAAATAAATTCACCAAAGTGGAATTTTGAACATAGCCTTCAACCTCCTCATGAGAAAACCATATGGCCACCATTATGATACATTTTAAAGGGAGAAATTATTAACTAAGGTAACACTAATGAACCCTAATACTCAATTTATTTTTGTTTATGGTGAATCTAACTACGTTTATTTCTCATTTTTTTAATTTCTATGATTTTAACTACTAATTTAGAATCTTTGGAAAATGGATTTTCAAAGAAACTACTCCAATGATTTTCCTAATTACCAACAATTTGAGGTGTCTAGTGGTCATTAATTTTTAAATTTTCAATTAAAAACAAAAAATAAATATCCAATAAAATGATTTAATAATCCAAGAAACTAATTTGTTTTTCCAAAAAATGATTTTTTGTTTAAAAAATGATGTTATGATTCAAGAAAAAATTGAAATTATTTTCACTACTTTAAATGAATTCAAATAATTAAAAGAACAAAAAATAAGTTCAAGAAAAGGAAAATATTGTTCCACCAAATTTTTATATTTAATAAACTTGTGTGGGGAATTGAAAAATGAATTGGAATCTCCTTTTTAAAATTTATAGGAAGAAATTATCACTAGTTTTCCAATTATTGTGTATTTTTTTATCAAAATTCATTGAATATTATTAGGATGAATTTTTCTAAAATTAAATTTCATGTGACGTTACAATTTTAAAATTTAAAATTCAGAGACTTTTTTTCAAAAAAATTCAAATTAGGAAGAAACACTTGAGCCATTCATTTTTTAGGAACATTTTGAGGATCCTGATCTACTGCCTACATTCAATACAACTATTTTACACTCCTAGAAGATAATGTAACCTAAGAAAATATTTGGTGATGTCCTAAATTTTGATTCATTTTTGTCATAATATTTTTATAATAAATTGTTTACCATTCTCCCTATTCATATTTAATTCTCGTTTCTTTGGAATATGCTAGTTTTTCAGATGAAGATGATGTTAAGGATAAAATTAAAAAATAACGGTGTTCCCAATTTAAGAGTATATTGGTTTACACAATGATTCTTGTACTAAGAAATATTTAAAATATTAAATCATTTTCAAGATTAATTTGATGATAAACCACATACTATAATTAAATGTCAATATACAATAGAGGTTGTTTGTGAGGATAAATTATTTGAAAGTTGTCTTTAATTTTTTTTCTCTCTTCTAATACATCATTGGAACAATAAATACATGGATGGTAACATGAATAAATATGATTTTTATATATTATAAAAAAATTTAGATCAATAAGATTAGTTAAAATCCATTTTGGTGATTCTAAAGGAAGAAACGAGACTAACCTTCAGATTGGAAAAAACATGATAAAAATGGATGACTAGGGGTATTTAAACCCTACCACTCACTTGGGGATTGAAACCAAGACACTTTTACCTTATATTTTTTATATTTATTTATTTACTTTCAATAAAAAAAATTATGTTTTATTTTTTCATGTAGATTTCCAATTTACAACTTTTATGAGGATATCTCATGGCTGTTGTTGCACAATAAGAACCAGGTTGTATCCTTCCTTACCACTTATTTTTGTCATGTATTATCTCCTTGATTTTACCTTCTCATATAAACTTTGAAAAATGTGTAAATTTAATAAAATAATTGTTGGTAGTGTAACATATTGGTAAGATTATGATTTTGGGTGCTTTATTTTCAAAAACCTCTTTTCGGATTTCTTTCAAATCTTGTGTTTTTTCAAATGTTGTGTGTGTTTTTAAAAAAACATGTGAGCTTAAATTTAATTACCTTGGGTAATTAATCAATGTTTTCAATGAAAATAACAGACTTGATTCATGTAACTCAACTTAAATTATTTCTAAAATTTGTTGTCTTTTAGATTTAAACTATCGAAATTCATGAAATTACCATTGACTTCTGAATACCATGTCATGAAAGTTTTCTATTTTTTAAATTAATTTTCCTATGATGAATCTATACATTTTTTCATCTTCATCACAATAACCCCATTTCTTGAGGGAACTAAACAAATCTTTTTTTAACCATAACATTCCACTTTTCTTTCAAAACCTGTGAGCTTTAAGGTTCTTGTGTTCAAAATGATTAAGGAATTTTATTAGATTTAAAATCCCCATTTCAAGATAATATTTTTTCCCTACCTATATATTTAATAATGTTATCCTTTAGTATTAGTAAAAATACCAGTTAGTTTAGCCACATTACAAGCTAGTTTCCCTATCTAATCCAATCCTAAAGTACATCGCATGATTTTAGTAAATATTAAGCATGGGGGAGGTGCTTTTTATTTTCCACACCATTTTTGGGATATTATGGGTGGATTTAAAATTTTAAATCTAGAGAAGAAATTATTTTATATTTAAATTTGTGGTTTTCTATATATTTTAATGAAAAACGAAATGTGTTCCTTTCCGAATATTCCAAAAAAATTGTTTCATTTTTGTAGTTATAAAAAAAAGTGAAATAAATTTGTTTTCCATTTCTACTGAATTGAAGAAAGTTATGGAATTTTCATGAAATAAATTTTGAAGTTATTTTGGAGATATTTTTATTCCATGAATAATGAGGATAAGACCATGCGTAAGTGGAAACTAGAATCATGCAATCATTATTTAACAAAGAGAAAATCCTTCTCTTTTTGCTTCAAAATTTTTAGCATTTAAAACCCACCAACTTTAAAACCTCATAATAACCCTTTATAATTACTCATTACGGATATATGTATTTAAATCAATTGTGTGTATATTTATAAATTTGTTAATCTTATGGTGACCCTTTCATTTATTTTCATGAGAAAAAAATTGTTTAGAATAAAAATCATTTGATGAGAGTGAAAATAGGTGAGGTAGGAATCCTTATGGTTGAAATAATGAATGTAATGGGAATAAAATTAATTAACATAATAAAGAACTTGTAATTTAATCTATTTAAGAGTCATGATAACTTAGATAGATTTTATATATCTTCATTAAATGAGACATAACTCAACCCACATCTGTCTACATGACGTGATTCTAGCTATATAAGAAATATTATTGTGAGGTGAGTATATCCATGAAATATGAAGTTCAAATTCTCTCATTATCATATTTTCTTAATTCACCAAAGTGGTGGAAGTTGAATTTTCTTTTCATCCAAAAAAAATTCACTTCAGTGATTAGGGTATAACTTTTTCTCCACATGTCTAAATAGCTTGCATTTTTTATAAGGAAGGAAAAATCTATTTTGATGAATATTCATGAAATCACCCTAGAGATATTAGGCCTAAAACCTATACCAAATTGAGAAAACTTCTGATTTATAGAAACATGATTGATGAATTTTCATAGATTTTTTATTGTAAATTGATGTCTCCACTTTAATTTCAAATAATGGTTATATTATGGGAGTGATATATGTTTGAGAGAATATGGTAGATAAGAGTAGTTTTTCATTAAGATAATAAATCTATTAAGGGATTAACTCCAAGTGGTGGTGGTGGTGAAGTTCCAAATTCATTACCCTTTTGAGTTTTAGATTTGTTTGTAAACACTTTTCTAATGGATTATTCTGGAAAATGTTTTCTTTATTTAGGAATGCATCTTTCTTTCTTGTTTTTACTTTGTACTATATTTTTCTGAATTTTTATAAACTTAGGAAAATAAAATATATGTCTTTTTTTATAATCATATTTGGGTGAGGTCTACCCATTGAGCACAACAAGTTCAATTAGTTTTTGATTTCTCAGAGGTCTTTGAGAAATCAAATAACTTTTATAAATGGATAAACACCCATAATTGAGGTAACGATACTTTTTTTAGAAAATTTAGTTTTAAAATTTGAGTTCTTAAGGTATAATTTGGGTAATTCAATTGGAAAACATTGTTAGAAAATTATTAAGGGATTTTCCTAGGATTGAATATTTTCTACTGTTGTTGTATTTATATTTTTCATTTTTAACTTGTCTTATTTCTGATTTATAATATTTAACTTTAATTTATAGAAATAATCTATTTTATTTTGTTTAAATTTGTTTATATCTTTTGAAAACCCTGATTTTAGTTCTAAATTTTACAAAACCAAACTAACCAAGGTGACAGTATGAGAAAATCCTACAACCTCCTCATACGACAACCCCATGGTCACAAATGTGGTGATTTTTAAAATGGGAAATTATTGATTGAGGTAACATGAATAAGCTCTAATTATTAAGGAGTAAGTTCGGAGACTCTCCCACGATCATTTCCATGTTGGTTTTCTACTTCATTTTGATCTTCCTTAAACATGCTAAAGGAATCATGATTATACCTCATTAAGTAGATATATCCATATCTACTATAGTCACCAATAAAATTGATGAATTAAGAGAAACCACCCATTGAATCTATAGTAAATAGACCATATATGTCAGTATAAACCAATTCTAATAGTTCTCTAGTGTTTTCTCCCATCTCCACTGAAAGGTGCTTTAGACATTTTACCTTATAAAAAATCATGACATGCATCCAAGTATTTCAACTCAGTAGATTTAAAATACCCTTCTTGATGTAGTTTTCTTAAACACTAATCATTTACCTAACCTAGTCTAAAATTACATAGGTGGTTTGGATATGATTCATTCTCACTATACTTGTTATTCATTTACAAAATTATTTTTCTAGTTAAATTATATACAATATTTTGTTAATATATGTTATAACCTAACATGTATCATCCTTATATATAAAAAAAATTTATTTCAAACTTGAAATAAAAACCCATAGTGTCTAAACTCAACACTAAGATTTTGTTTTCAGTAAAATATGGTATATGATAACAATTATTCAGTACAAGAACCATTCCACTAAGAAAAGTAAGATGATAATCCCACACTATTAATAATGTTAATATCTCACCATTTATTTCCCATAGATCCACATATCCTATTGAAATTGTCTTAAATATAATTGTTTTCTTCATTTAAATGCGTATTTGTGTCACACATGCATTATTTGATACCCAAATTAAGTAAATAGGCAGATCAAATTATATTAAAAATATACTTGATGTAGAATCATCACCTTACTTCTTCTTCCCAGTTGTTCAATTCTTCATTCAGTGGTCTTTATTACCACATGTAATGTATACTACCTCCTAATCATTACAATCCATCTATATTTTTTGCTTCATGGAATGTTGGTGCATAAATTTCATTGAATTATAATTATACCTTGACACTTTATCATTTCCATTCCTCATATTTCTCACCATAATGATCAAAGAATTAAAATTCATTATATCCTTATCTTCTTGGTAAACTAAAGCCAAAAAATATGGGAGTGAATTATTCAGGTTGTTAATATTATAATTTATAATGACATTCAATAATATATGTGGTAAATAGGTAAGAATGAGATTGGTTACTAGTTCACGGTTTAGATTGAATCCAAGGTTCTTCAGTCTCTCAATATACCTGGTCGTCTTGATTACATGAGGTCCTTCCTGATTCTATTTTTCTAGAATGTATCTATATAGAGAACTGGATATCTCATATCTTTATTTTTGAGATCTCTCCTAATATAACTCTAATATATAAAATATAATTCAGAAAGAATCATTTTCCTCAGGAATTTTCTACAACTCACTAAACATAGATGGAAACATGAAGCACAGGGTATCTAGTGCATCACCCATATCTCTCTTGTATTTATCTTTATCCACCTTCGTTTCTACCTAAAGGGGCTCAGTAGGGAGTGTGGATTATAACACATAAATATTCTTCTCTTGGAACAATATTATGAAAAATTATATGTGCCACTTCAAAATGTTATAGTCGATTAGGATATTCTCTTCATCCAATTTTAATCATGGGGAAATTGACTTGGTGGAGGTTTAAATTTTATTTACAATAGTTAAATTTATAGGATTATTAATTTATCTTGGTTACCAATATAAATTTTCAAATTATTAATTTCAAATGTCTCCCACTAGTTTATTAAGTCCTCAGAGCTCTTAAGTACTAGATTCATATATTGATCCACTTGAGTATTCTATTGGAAAAGATCCTTAAACCTCACTTCATTGTATGATTTATGTCATTGACATTCCTCTGAGAGTATAATATAATATTTTATCTAGTCACCCACATTAACTTCTATCTCCTTGATCTGTTGAGTGGAGTCTCATCTCCTATAAATTATTTCCTTGCAATGCTCAATGATTTTCCTCTAAAGTTACAATAAGCTATATATAAAAACTTTTTTTCTATCGAATTTACCTAAATTTACTCACCATTATCATAAGAACTCCCAAGTAGTGGGAAGAACCCACAACTAGGGTTGATGAGAATGTAGAATAATCAGTTATGTACAAACTTAAGTGATGGAATACATTTAATGGATTAATATTGTATTTGAGGGATTTTGTTAATTTATCTTGGTGATTGAAAAAAAATTATATTTTACATTATTGTTCTATGTGAGATCATTAAAAACATAACCATTATTTGAAGAGAAAACATTAACCAAATATGTTTATTATATCTATAAATGTGTGTTTATTACTATACTATGTGATCACATGTAATAAATAAATAGTCATAAAATAAAAAATCATACATATGACAAAATAAATAAATAATTTCATGATCTT
Organism: Viscum album; assembly: GCA_963277665.1. Lineage (NCBI taxonomy): Eukaryota > Viridiplantae > Streptophyta > Magnoliopsida > Santalales > Viscaceae > Viscum > Viscum album. Next base: position 475,565,684 of record OY728130.1, on the reverse strand, counting down.
GAGCTGTTAGTTATTGATCAATCTATAAAGTGAATAATGGATTAACCAAGACCCTAGGTGAATTCCTTAAATCAATACCTGAATTTAATTGAAGTTTCCTCAACTCTCATGAGATTCACTTGCTTGGTTTAAACCGGCTCTCATATCGAACTTCTTATCTAAGAATTAATTAAATATTTACGATGTATACTCACAAATATGTTATGGGAACTAGGGGTGAAAAATTAAATTTTATTGCTCAAATGTGTAAACATAGACCCTTGTACATTTAAAGTGGAAGGGATGAAATGAAAATCATTAAAATAACATAATTATTAAATTTTAAAAATTTAAATTCAATAGTAAATTAAATAAATAATAAAGTAAACTTGCATGGTTTGGTCTTGGATCATTATTAGTCAACATGAAAATATATTATATAAGAAAAATTAATTGTTCAAAAATTCAACTCGAGAGTATTTCTAATTCTTTAACTTTCACTAAAATAATTTTAAATAATTATTGATAGCCTCAGAGGATGTGAAATAATTTTCTTAAATCTCATATAATAAAATTTAATTTATAACGTTTTATATAATTTTTTAAGCTTTTTTGGACCTAAAGAAGAACCACTGATATTAATTTAAAACTTGTGATTGTTCTAATGGGTTGGGTACATCAGATCTGAACGGACTCGATCCATCTCAGGTCAGGGTAAAAATGGTGCATCCCAATTTGGGTTTCCATGTGTGTGTATATATATAAATAATATAATATATATCACACACACACACACATATATATATATATATTATTGGATCGAAATATATATGTATATGTATATTAGAAGGAACAATACAAGAGGGGGTGAATTTTAGATTTAAATTCTTTGTATTTATACACTTAAAAAATAATTTTAAATGATATTAAACTAATACAATTCACAATCAAAACAATTAACCACAATTTTCTTGGATATAAAAGGTATGATATGATGTAATACTATAAGTAATGTAAAACAATTGTATTCAAAATGAATACAATGATCAGAGTAATACAAAAGTGAAATATTATACTATATAGCATATAGAATCTATTAATACAATATGTAACAAGATAATAGTAAATGAAACAATTAAAATTGAATATGAAATGAAAGAAGAAAAAATACAATTTCCTTTCTAATACAAACTGCAGCGAAAATGTAAAAGTATTAAAATTCTTTTATCCCAAAGAGAGGGGTATCCTTTCACCTAGGATAAATGTTCTATCTTACCACCACCTTGGTAATCCCTCGATACGATGATCAGTACACCTATTTTGCTATCCCCGCAAGCCCTTGATTTTATAGGTAATCAGTACATCTGTCTTTCAAACACTTGAAAGCCCTCGATATGAAGATCAGATGCATCGTCTGCCTATACCAATAGCCCTCGGTCATTATCACCTTATCGGTCACACAAGGTGAAAGAGCGCTGTCTTGGGCGCCCTCAAATGATTAGTGTGATTTGGGGTACTTAAGTGCAGCAGAGTGGCTGACCAAGGTCGTCTCTCAAAGGAGGAAGTGAATTTAACAACTTATTAGAGGTATTCTAAAAAATAAAATAAAATAGAATAGAATAAAAACACTACTTTAAAGTATTGGGGTTTGTTGTAGTTTATGAATCTAGAAGAAGTTTTCTGGAAGAAGATTGTATAATTTTTTTTTGTTTTTAGTTTTGAAATGAATTTCAATTTAAATGACACAACAAGAAGATGTTTTTTTTAGAAATCTATTTAAAAAGCGTAATCGATCTAACTCTACCTCTTCACTTTATTATTAATCATTATCATTTAAATTAACATTCACTTAATTATGATCCCTTAATTTGTTAAATCCCGAACCCTACGAGAATTAACTTTACCACAAAGATGATGTGAATTTAAACCTAGGCTAACTTTGGAACGTGCAATCGCAGCACCCTGCTTTGATTGATGTTCTAAGATTAGCTTATGATCAGTGGTAAATTAAGGCACATATCCATTCTGGAAATGAGGATGAATTGTGTTTAGGGATTATATTTGAACTCTACAAATTTATCCCGTGTGGTCTTGTATTACCGATTAAGATCGCGCTCTCACAATTTACACAAAATCCCGACCTCGCGTGTTTTTGTGTTAATTGTTCAATTTCTTGCTTAGTTTATTACAATTTAAAAACACAATTCATGGATCATATTAAGTGAATTACAGTAGCTCATTGATTCAAAATAATTAAATGAAGAGGGTAGAAGATAGATCGATTACTAAAAGACTACTCTTCCATGGGTGGCGTAATCATCGTAGAAGCGTTTTGCATGTGCAAAGGTTTAAAATGGGTATAACCCAATAACGCTTCTACTCAAGAATTCCAGCCCAATTAGGAAGATTAAGAGAAGAAAAAATTTAAACAAAACAGAAGAAAAGAGAAGAAATATAAGAAGATCAATGAAGTTTATTACACAAATGAAAACATTACAAAATGAAGAAGAAAAGGAGGCTTCGATGAGGGGATCCTTGCTTCAAGAGCTACCCCTCTTACAATGGTTGGAGAATTTGGGTGAAACAAATTATCCTCTGCCTCCAATCTCCCAATGCACGTCCCAACCCCTCCAAATGAGAAAAACTCCAATTTATAGAGGGGAGGGGAGGAGAGGTTACAAGTGGTTTCAAGTGTGAATGTGGAAATTCGGCCAAATATTTTATGCCAACTTGCACCGCCCATTTGACCACCAAAACGCATGAATTGTCCGGCCTTCCGGAAGGATTATTTGTGCCAAATCATGTCCCCGAGATTTCATCAAAAGTTGGGCTCAATCCAAGCCAGTATGTAGAATATATGGCCCAAATACAAAACCTTCTCCATTCTGGCAAGCCCAGACCAACTTTGACTTCATGGACCAATTTCAACAACCAAATGAACTATTTAGCTTTAGTGTCCTGAATAAAAGTTGTAGATAATTACGTTAGGAACACGTTTACAAAATTTCAAATTCAAATAATAAATATAAAAATATATATCTTCGAAATACTACAGTGCACTATTAAGGGTAAAACTGGAATTTTCACCAAATTTTCAAATGAATGATCAAATCCCAAATATTTTATAAATAAACATGTTTAACACAATGTGAGGAAATTATATCATTTATTATCAATAAAATATTCAATAAAATAGTGTTTTATCAACTCCCCCACACTTACCCTTTTGCACACCTGGGCAAAACCTCATATCAAGTAAACATCAATATCAAATCAAAACCAATTTTAAAACACATATCTTTAAGATCAATCAATTTCACACCAAGAATAAAAAAGATATCATGCCTCATAAAAAAACTTATTTCAAGTTCTCCATTTATATCATTCAATATATTTCCACTTCATTTATCCACCCATGCACAAAACACTTACCTTGCTTGAATTTTCTCTCATCACTCAAATATATTTTTTTTTTGCAATGTCTTTCTCATCCAAACTCATACAAGGGTCACCATAGGCTTGATAGATTCCTACATTGCTACCCGATGTGAGTCAAGGACATATGTTTATCATGAGGATTTTTCAGGGTTGTTCTGTGGCTTTCGGTTGGTAGGATTAAGATGTGAAAAACTCTGAGGCTGAATGAGGAGGGCTTGACTCTTTTGAAGCAAAATTGCATTAATCTAATTTTCACTTAAATATGGTCTTCTCTTCAATCCCCATAGTATCAATTCAGCTCCATCATCATGAAAAGTCATGAAAGGTTTACACCATTCATCATTTCAGCATAAAAAATGTCAATCTTCTCAAACATGATTTTCTTGAAAGCTCCAGATGGGCACAGCTTTCCACCTCAATTAGAAGCTCCAGAAAAGGCACAGCTTCATTTGTCATGAAAGTTCCAGAAAAGGCACAGCTTTCAATATAATGACTTTCTTTAGCAGAAAACACATCTCTTCAGAATTTAATTTTCCACCCAAAGTATCACAAAATGTGGTGGCAAAACCCAAGACAACTTCCCCCACACTTAAGCTCAACTAGATTATGCAATTTCACTTCAAGAGTTGGTTGGATAGGGAAAATTGGCTTGTAATGTGGCTTAACCTAACAGGTTGTGCATGGCTTCTAAGGGATACAAGGATTAAATATTCAAGGTAGGCCATTATAACAAAGGATTCTTTGAAATAGGGGTTTTAATACCAAACAAATGCCTCGATCATTTAAACACAAGTACCTCAAACCCTCAAGTTTTGACAGGAATAGATCAAATTATGGTTAAATAAAGTATGGTTTGGTTCTCTCAAGAAGTGAGGTGAATGTAAAGAATATGAAAATAATGGTTCAGAAGCCTAACAGGAAATTGATTTCAAATTTAAAGACAGTGAGATGTGGCATGGGATTCAAAATTCGGTGTACTTTCCATGAAATTACTAAATATTTGAACTTGAAACAAAGTCATTTCAGCATTCATTTAAGCTTAGTTTCAAGGGGTAAATTGTTTCACTTATTGATATGGATTTAAAAATGGTGATGAGAATCATTTCAGCTCAAAAGTTTCAAAAACACACAGAAAATTGTAAAATAAACACACAAATTTTGAAAAACACACAAATTTTTTTTTTGGTTTTTTTTAACAGGAAAACAATTGAAATTACTAAACTAAAAGGTTCCCTCCCCCACACTTAAAATATTGCATTGTCCTCAATGTGAACCCATGAGATGATATATGCACATGAAATGCAGGATTTTTAAATAGGACAAATAATATAAAAGTGAAAGGGTTTGGAACAGCCTGATGTGATCAAGTGATGATGGGGTCATGCAGTGTGATAAAATCCACTGCATCAGTAGGATGTCCCTCAATGTATCTCTTCAAACGTTGCCCATTGACTGTAAAGCTCCTTCCAGTGTCCTCTTGTGTGATCTCCACTACACCATAAGGAAAAACAATAGACACAATATAAGGACCTAACCATCTGGAACGCAACTTACCAGGCATCAACTTCAGTCGTGAACTATAGAGAAGGACTTTCTCTCCAACATGAAACTCCCTTTTTTGGATCATTTTGTCATGAGATGCTTTTGATCTTTCCTTGTAGAGCCTTGAGTTCTCATATGATGACAGGCGAATCTCCTCAAGCTCTTGAATTTGCAACTTCCTTTGAATTACAGCTTGGGCCAAATCCATGTTGCATTTCTTTATAGCCCAATATGCCCGATGCTCGACTTCCACTGGGAGATGACATGCTTTCCCAATAACAATCCGAAATGGGGACATACCAATGGGGGTCTTGTATGCTGTCCTATAAGCCCACAATGCATCATCCAAGCGCTTGCTCCAATCCTTCCTATTTGGCTGCACGGTTTTCTCCAAGATTTGTTTCAACTCACGATTTGAAACCTCAGCCTGGCCATTTGTTTGGGGGTGGTATAGTGTTGATGTTTTGTGTGTCACCCCATAATTTCGAAGGAGGGAAGAAAAATTCCTATTGCAAAAGTGTGTCCCTTGGTCACTGATGATGGCCTTTGGTACTCCAAACCTGCAAAAAATTTGTGCTTTGACAAAGTCCACAACAACATGAGAATCTTCAGTCCTGGTGGCCTTGGCCTCCACCCATTTACTCACATAATCAACAGCAACCAAAATGTACAAAAATTCAAATGAACTAGGAAAAGGACCCATAAAGTCGATGCCCCATACATCAAAAATCTCACAAAATAGTATGGGTTGTTGGGGCATCTCATGTCTCCTAGAAATGTTCCCAGTGTGTTGGCAACGAGAGCATGACTTACAAAACACATGGGCATCATGGAATAATCTAGGCCAATATAATCCAGAGTCCAAAACTTTCCTAGCTGTCTGTTGGGGTCCAAAGTGTCCACCACATGCAAGTGTATGACAGAAATGCAAAACAGACTCAAACTCATGATCGGGAACACACCTCCTAATGACTTGGTCACTACACATGCGCCAGAGGTAAGGATCATCCCACACATAAAACATGGACTCACTTTTTAATTTTTGGACTTGATGTTTCTTTAAATTTGTAGGGATTTCTGAAGCAGCAAGGTAGTTAACTAAATCAGCATACCAAGGATGCGTACCTGAGATGGTATAGAGATGCTCATCAGGGAAAGTGTCCCGAAGTGGTACCTGATCCAAGGTGTCATCCTCTAGTGTGTGAGTAAGCCTACTCAAGTGGTCTGCCACCAAATTCTCTGAACCCTTCTTGTCCTTTATCTCAAGGTCAAACTCTTGAAGAAGGAGCATCCAACGGATAAGTCGTGGCTTTGCATCTGGCTTCTTTAGGAGGTACCTCAAAGCTGCATGGTCAGAAAAAACAACTACTTTAGATCCCAATAAATATGAACGGAATTTATCTAAAGCAAATATGACAGCAAGAAACTCCTTTTCTGTGGTAGTGTAGTTTGATTGGGCTGAATCTAGTGTCCTCGATGCATAGGCGATCACATGTGAACGCCCCTCCACCCTCTGAGATAAGACAGCTCCAACCGCGAAGTTGGAGGCGTCACACATAAGCTCAAATGGAAGGTCCCACCGTGGGGGCTGTATGATAGGTGGAGTGGTCAGACACTTCTTTAGCTCATCAAAGGAAGTCCTACAAGAATCATCAAACACAAATTCAGAATCTTTTTGAAGTAATCGTGACATAGGAAGAGCGATCTTACTAAAATCTTTGATGAAGCGCCGATAAAATCCTGCATGCCCTAGGAAAGATCTAACATCACGCACACATGAAGGATAGGGTAAGGATGAAATAATTTCTACTTTAGATCTATCAACCTCTATCCCATGTTTTGACACCACATGCCCTAAAACAATGCCATGCTCTACCATAAAATGACACTTTTCAAAGTTCAGGACCAGATTCTTCTCAATACAACGATTCAACACATTTCCCAAACTACTTAGACATTCATCAAATGAAGACCCATACACTGTAAAATCATCCATAAATACCTCCATGCAGGTCTCAATAAAATCAGAAAAAATACTCACCGTACATCTCTGGAAGGTACCTGGGGTGTTGCAAAGTCCAAATGGCATCCTCCGGTAGGCAAATGTGCCAAAGGGACAGGTGAATGTAGTCTTCTCCTGATTCTCTGGAGCTATAGGAACCTAAAAATATCCAGAAAATCCATCCAAGAAGCAATAGTGTGTTTTCCCAGCTAGTCTCTCGAGCATTTGATCAATAAATGGGAGGGGAAATGGTCCTTGCGAGTGGTCTGATTTAGTTTCCTATAATCAATACACACACGCCAACTGTTTTGCACCCTCATTGGAACTAAATCATCTTTCTCATTTTTAACAACAGTAAAACCAGTTTTCTTAGGCACAACCTGAATTGGACTTACCCACTGTGAATATGAAATGGTAAAGATTATACCTGCCTCGAGCAATTTCTCAACTTCCTTTTTAACAACTTCCAGGAGGGTGGGATTGAGTCTCCTTTGTGGTTGTCTCACCGGTTTAGCCCCATCCTCCAAGAGAATCCTATGCATGCAAATGGAGGGGCTAATACCTGATATGTCAGCCAAGGTCCACCCAATCGCCCTGATGTTCTCCCTCAAAATATTCAAAAGCCTTTCTTCAAGTTCAAAAGGAGATTGTTAGCAATGATAACAGGTAATCTCTCACCACTCAACAAGTATGAGTATTTCAGATTTGGTGGCAATGGCTTGAGTTCTAATGAAGGAGGGTGTAGTATGGATGGAGACATTGAAGGAACTGAAATATGTGCACAAAGAGCATCAGTATCAGAATAGACATCATCAAAATCATAGAATAAAGCATCAAATCCATCAGCATACTCAACAGCCATTTCATAATCAGAGTGAACATGATCAAAATCAGAATATTAATCCACATAAAAATCAAATTTTAGAGAGTCTTGTTCATTAGAAACAGGTGTGGAAGTTCTCTTAGTCATTAAACCAGAACCAATACTCATAATCTCCCTAAGCATAGGACAATCCAATTCCATGATGTTTTTACTTGGTGGTTCAAAATGGGAGATAACAAAAGAAGAATGGTCCTCTGAGGGGTACTTCATGGAATCCATAACATTAAATATCAGAACTTCATCTCCAAACTCCATGGAAAGTGTACCCTCATTGACATTTATGATAGTTTTTGCAGTTTTTAGGAAGGGTCTACCTAAGATAATGGGGGCATGAGAACTTACCTGATCATCCTCCATGTTAAGAACATAGAAATCCGCTGGAAAGATCATGTCTCTTACCCGGACAAGTACATACTCAAGGACTCCCGCTGGATATGCCGTAGCTCTATTCGCCAATTGCACCACTACTCTTGTTGGCTTCAACTCACCAACCTACAAGGAAGAGAATACAGAGTGAGGCATCACATTTATTGAAGCTCCTAAATCACAAAGAGCATCAGAGAAGTGCAACTCCCCTATGGTACATGGGATGGTGAATGTCCCGAGATCCTTGCACTTTGTTGGCATTGCTAGAGTTGGTGTAATGAGTGCCGACACATTACTTCCAAGGTTGATCCTCTCATTTCCCTTGAGCCCTCTTCGATTGGTACAAAGTTCTTTTAAGAATTTCGCATACCTTGGAATTTGCTTAATGGCTTCAAGTAGAGGAATGTTGATCTCCACACGCTTGAATGTGTCCAAAACCTCCTTTTGCATTGCTTCTTCAACCATCTTCTTGGTTTGAACAACCCTGTTTGGAAAAGGAAGGGGTTTAGGAGGAACATCATCAATCTTTTTCTTACCTTTATCGTTCTCCTTGGATTGCTCATCAGTTGGTATGGAATGCAGCTTCTCTGAAGTTGAGGTGAATCCCGGTGGAATGGTAGGTACAGATGTATCGTTCATTTTCTTCCCACTTCTCAATGTGATGGAACTAACATTCCCCTTTGGATTTGGAGTGGGTTGGGAAGGTAGATTTCTGGAATTCTTACTCACAAGTTCATGGAGGGCGGTGGCAATCTGGCTCATTTGAGTTTTTAACTCCCTCAGCTCCGAACCTTGACTCTTCAGCTCATTCTGTTGATTAAGAACAATTTGCTTCAAAAGATCATCAGTATTAGAATCTACCTTTGGTGGATGATTCCCTTGTTGTTGACTTGTTGATGTTTGAGCTTCAAATCTCCTTTGGGGTTGTTGGAAACCCTGCTGGTAAGGCGGAGGCTGCAGGAAGTTTGGTTGAAAAGGGGGCCTTTGTTGTTGTCCAGAGCCATACCTCATGTCCGCTTGATCTTTCCACCCTTGGTTGTATGTTGGAGCAAATGAATCAAACTTCTTTTGGGGATATGGTTGTTGTTGCTGCTGAAATGGTCTCCCAGGGAACACTGCTGCACAATCTTCTGTCTCTTGTAGTTGTGGGCAACAGTCAGTTGGGTGGCTTGTCTCAGTGAAAATACCACAAGGCCTTGAAGGAGGGGGTTGGGATGTCTTTTGAGCCAATGCAATCTGCCTCAACATAGTTGTCAATTCTTCTAACTTAGTATCAATCAAATGACTTTCAAGAGAAGAAGGACTTACCTGATGTACTCCCCTGACATGTGGTGTACCTCTATCACCAAATTGTTGGGAGTTTTGGGCCATCTTGTCGATCAACGCACGTGCAGCTACAGGTGTCTTGTCCAGCAATGCTCCTCCAGCCGCAGCATCTACCATGCTTCTCTCCATAGGTGTGAGTCCTTCATAGAAGTACTGAATGAGTAGTTGCTCACTGATTTGGTGATGTGGGCAGCTTGCACACAGCTTCTTGAATCTCTCCCAATACTCATACATTGACTCCCCTTGGGCTTGCTTGATCCCCGATATCTCCTTTCGAATGGATGTGGTCCTTGATGCTGGAAAAAATCTCTGCAAGAAAAGACGTTTCAAATCGTTCCAACAAGTTACATCTTCGGGTTGTAAATAATACATCCAATCTTTCGCAGCTCCATCAAGTGAGAATGGGAATGCTCTTAGTTTGATTTGATCTTCAGAGACATTTATAGGTTTTAGGGTTGAGCAAACCACATTAAATTCTTTCAAATGTTTATTGGGATCCTCACCAGAGAGGCCATGAAACTTTGGAAGTAAGTGAATTAACCCAGATTTCAGTTCGAAGTCCGATTCGAGATTTGGGTATGCAATACAATTTGGTTGATAGTTAATATCAGGTGCAGCCAATTCTCGAATGGTTCTATTAAGTTCATTTCCATTGTTTCCAGCCATTGGTTCTTGTTTTATGGTTGAATTTGAATTGCTTCCAATTTCAATGTTCTGATATTGGAGTAATTCTCCAACTGGTTGAATGTTGAAACTTCCCGTAGATTGAGAATGTCTGATTCGTGCCCTAAGGCTACGTTCAATCTCAGGGTCAAGATCTAAGAGATCTTCGGGATTAGTGCGTGTCATCAATCAATGAAATATGAAAAGAAGGAATGTGGACCATAGTAAAATAAAAATTAGAAGTTTGAGTTGATGGTCCAAAAAGAAGTAGAAAGAGATAAAAGAAGAAGAAGAAAGAAAAAAAAAATCAGATTGGGTAAAGACGGAAGAAAGAAGAGAGGAAGAGAATTAAAATGTAAAATAAAATAAATACCTCTAATTGGTTGAAATAATTACTTGCCTCCCCGGCAACGGCGCCAATTTGAAAGAGCGCTGTCGTGGGCGCCCTCAAATTATTAGTGTGATTTGGGGTACTTAAGTGCAGCAGAGTGGCTGACCAAGGTCGTCTCTCAAAGGAGGAAGTGAATTTAACAACTTATTAGAGGTATTCTAAAAAATAAAATAAAATAGAATAGAATAAAAACACTACTTTAAAGGATTGGGGTTTGTTTTAGTTTATGAATCTAGAAGAAGTTTGCTGGAAGAAGATTGTATAATTTTTTGTTTGTTTTTAGTTTTGAAATGAATTTCAATTTAAATGACACAACAAGAAGATGTTTTTTTTAGAAATCTATTTAAAAAGCGTAATCGATATAACTCTACCTCTTAACTTTATTATTAATCATTATCATTTAAATTAACATTCACTTAATTATGATCCCTTAATTTGTTAAATCCCAAACCCTACGAGAATTAACTTTACCACAAAGATGATGTGAATTTAAACCTAGGCTAACTTTGGAACGTGCAATCGCAGCACCCTGCTTTGATTGATGTTCTAAGATTAGCTTATGATCAGTGGTAAATTAAGGCACATATCCATTCTGGAAATGAGGATGAATTGTGTTTAGGGATTATATTTGAACTCTACAAATTTATCCCGTGTGATCTTGTATTACCGATTAAGATCGCGCTCTCACAATTTACACAAAATCCCGACCTCGCGTGTTTTTGTGTTAATTGTTCAATTGCTTGCTTAGTTTCTTACAATTTAAAAACAAAATTCATGGATCATATTAAGTTAATTACAGTATCTCATTGATTCAAAATAATTAAATGAAGAGGGTAGAAGATAGATCGATTACTAAAAGACTACTCTTCCATGGGTGGCGTAATCATCGTAGAAGCGTTTTGCATGTGCAAAGGTTTAAAATGGGTATAACCCAATAACGCTTCTACTCAAGAATTCCAGCCCAATTAGGAAGATTAAGATAAGAAGAAATTTAAACAAAACATAAGAAAAGAGAAGAAATATAAGAAGAGCAATGAAGTTTATTACACAAATGAAAACATTACAAAATGAAGAAGAGAAGGAGGCTTCGATGAGGGGATCCTTGCTTCAAGAGCTACCCCTCTTACAATGGTTGGAGAATTTGGGTGAAACAAATTCTCCTCTTCATACAATCTCCCAATGCACGTCCCAACCCCTCCAAATGAGAAAAACTCCAATTTATAGAGGGGAGGGGAGGAGAGGTTACAAGTGGTTTCAAGTGTGAATGTGGAAATTCGTCCAAATATTTTATGCCAACTTGCACCGCCCATTTGACCACCAAAACGCGTGAATTGGCCGGCCTTCTAGAAGGATTATTTGTGCCACATCATGTCCCCGAGCTTTCATCAACATTTGGGCTCAATCCAAGCCCGTATGTAGAATATATGGCCCAAATACATAACCTTCTCCATTCTGGCGAGCCCAGCCCAACTTTGACTTCATGGCCCAATTTCAACAACCAAATGAACTCTTTAGCTTTAGTGTCCTGACTAAAAGTTGTATATAATTAAGTTAGGAACACTGTTACAAAATTTCAAATTCAAATAATAAATATAAAAATATTTATCTTCGAAATACTACAGTGCACTATTAAGGGTAAAACTGGAATTTTCACCAAATTTTCAAATGAATGATCAAATCCCAAATATTTTATAAATAAACATGTTTAACACAATGTGAGGAAATTATATCATTTATTATCAATAAAATATTCAATAAAATAGTGTTTTATCACAAGGCAAAACAAAGCACTTATTTAAATACAAAATCTAATAAAGAGCGGTTCACATTTTGAAATCTCAAGGATTTTGCATGAAGTAAGAGAGAAGTCACAGTGTCTCTCTATAGAACATGATAAAAGTAAATAATGATCAAAGTCTCTGTATATTTTTTATCAGCTCCAAATGAACTCCTATTTATAGGCCTCAGGTTCCAATGATCATATTTCTTCCAACGGTCATATTTTTCTAGAAAACATAGAGGGACTTGGACACCTGGCATTATAATGGTAATAATGAAACAGAAAACACGACATTGTTTTGATTAGTTTATAACTAACTCCATGAAATTGTTTTGGTTAAAGAAAAGATATATGAAAATGATAATCATGAATACGATTGATATAAAACATGTGTTTTGATAAAATGATAAAAACATACATGTGATAAAAGTAAAATATGAGTACTATTAGTATTACTTAGTGCAATGTATTGATATGATGAAAATTGAGTATGATGCACAATAGTCAGTACGATTGATAGGGTTAGTACGATTGATAGATTCAGTATGATTAACAGAGTCAGTACGATTAAAATAGTCAATATGATTGACAGAGTCAGTACGATTGACAGATTCAGTGTGATTGACAGATTCAGTATGATTGACAGAGTCAGTACGATAAACATAGTCATTATGATAAACATAGTTAGTGTGATAAACATAGTTAGTATGATAACCATAGTCAGTATGATAAACATAGTCATTATGATAAACATAGTATGTATGATAAAAATAGTCAGTACGATAAATATAATCAATACGATAATAGAATATAAAGTGATTTGTGATTTCTAAAACAAAATACATAAAATTCAAAATAATACTTTTGACTTAACAATATCCCCCTATTTGGAAAGAAAAAAACACAATGTAAATCGAAGAAAGAAATACTTATCTTCCCCTAAGTTATGAAAACTCTTCTAAATATGAAATTTAATACAAATAACTCCCCCTTAGGTATGTCCTTTCTTAAGGATTATATTTTTAGATTTTCCTAAACTTATATGTATTATATTTTATTAAAACATTATCCCCATTTTATCAAATATTATTGACCTTTGGGATTTACAAAAAGAATGGGGAGGTATTTGAGTTTCCTGAAAAGGTTAGAGAGAAATAAATAATTCATGGTAATGGAAATGAGAACATAAAACTCATTGAATTGAAAAAATTCTATTAGAATTTGAAATTTGAATCAAGAAAGAAAGATACAACAAAATATTCATTTGTTTTCTCTTTATTTTTCTTTCTTGATCAACTCATGGAGAACAGCTTTCATCTTCTTGATTTCTTTCTTGTCTCCGGAGAAATAATCCCCCTGGAATTTGAGAAGCTCTTGTTGATCGGCAAAAGGCTGATCCAGATTATTGATAGTCTCTTCTTGAACTCTGATTACTTATTTAAGTGTATCGATTTTATCTCACAAATTCTTATTGTCTAGAGTCAACACAAAATTTGGATTCTTCAACAAAACTATTTACTCTCAGAAAGATGAAACCTTCAACTAAAAATCATTCATCCTATCTTGCAACTCTTTTATTGAAGGAGTATCAGCTCTATGATTTTTTGACATCTGATTCAACCTTTCAATAGTTTCTTTATCAAGCTTATTAAAAGCAATATCCAGGTCATTTGAAAGCCTATTTAAGTCTTCAATTGATTCCTCATATTCATTCACTGAGCTTTCTGTTTTTTATGACCACTTAGTCATCTTATTGCAGGCCTTCTTATGGGCAACTGAACGTTCGAACAGTAATTTCAAATTATCTTCTATTGAAAATAATCTCTTTCTAAGTTCCCTTATAGAACCAAACTTCTTTATTTGATTGCCTGTGATAAAATAAATTTTCCCTTCAATTCTAGGAAAGTAATGAATAGTCTTCTCAATTATCCTTAACACATGAACAATGTAATCAAATTTCTTTAGAGAAATTGTGTGATCTGAATCAGTATCATCATTGTATGAATCCAGTTCATTTTATTGGCTTGAGTCTTCAACTGGCTATTTTCCTTTTGATTTCTCTTTTTCTTTTCTTTTATATTCCACTTTTTCACTAATGACAATCACTTTTTTTATATGAGAAGATTAAACACCTTACTTTACTTGAGAAGTAATGTTTTCTGAAAGAGATTCTAAAGATTGATCATGTGCTTGATCGGTATGGGGATTTTGTTGGATTCCTTCACTTTGCTATTGAAGAAAAGATTCTTCTCTACTCTTCCTTGAACTCTGAAGAAATTCCAAAATAAAATCTTTTTCCTCTTCTTTAACTTCCTAAACTTCTTTCAGAAAAAATTTCCCTTTCTCTTTTTTTGGAAAAATAAGAATGAAAGGTTCTTGTTGCACTTCTTATGTTAATTGAGCACTATCCAATTCAATGGATTTCAAGATTTTCGTAGCATCAAAATCTTGAACTTTACTTTTAAAAAGAGTCTTCTTTTTCTTCTCATCTTGTATAGTATCCTCTACCCTTATCTTCTAAGTTAAAGCTTCATCTGGATCAAGACCAAACTTAAGATCACCTTCTTTTCTTTATTCTTTGTCCTTTCTCCACTTGGACACAACCTCCTTGCTGTATTTTGTTTTCTTCTTCGACTTAATATTGATTTGTGATGTAAAGACCCATAATTCCCATGGAATTTTTTTTAAAATCCATGGGAATTTTACGAGCCCGCGAAAACTGACGTTGCTTGATTCCGAGGCCCGGTGCGCCCGGAATCAATTTCTGAACTTTTGTTCAGGTACGTTCAGTAAACGTAAGAGCAGGATTTAATAACATTTGAATCGGTTCTTGGAATTGAAATCTAACAGAACCATTGAACTCGTAGCGCCGTTATTCACTTAAGAATACTTTCACCTTGACGGCAGTTGGTCGAGAATGAAAGTTGGTTTTTGGGTTTTTATGAATAATTTTAATAAAAATAAAGTTGTGGCTTTATTATTTTATTCTTGTTGGTTAAAACCTCCAAGAGAAGGTTGTAGGTGGGGACCACCACACTTTAACCTCCCTTGAGAGGTTATATATATGGGACCCACCCGAGGTCTAAACTCCTCTTCTTGTTAAATGTGGTGGGGACCACCCAGGCTTGTAACCCCTTGGAACTCCCCATTTAAGGTGGAGAAACTCTTCAACTTTCCTTTAATTAATTTATGCATATACTTCTTCATTTAATGGTGCAATTCTAATTAAAATGTTAAAAAAATAATTCAAATTGGTCATTCCTTAGTTGGGAGAGGGGTTGGAAGAGCTTAGAGAAACTTATTCTCCCAACGAAGACACTACATCCGCCAACGATGAACATCCTTATCTTTTGATCTTCAATCGGAACAAGAGAGAAAGTGTTGTCCTTGAAGAACCCCGACAACGATGTCCTCGACTTCTTCATTTATGACATCAACGAATCGACGTCTACCTTTCCACAACATCGTTAACGAACAACGAACCCTAGGTAGGGGATTTGAGTTTGAATTTTTTCTCATTCTACATTGTTCAATCTTGTGTTATGTTTAGCTGATATTTATCACCATAACGCAGAGGTTACGGGACACATGAACACGTCCCGACCCCCCTTTGTTTTTACTCGCTTGTTGATGATGGTGGCGGTGCAATGGCGCCGCTGGAAGCGTAAGCCGTGATCGATGGGCCGCAGAGGAGCAAAGGCATCCGGCATCAAGCCGGCTGGGAAGGAAACTGGCGGTGCAGGGCCGCTGGGTCGCTGGAAGGTCGTGGTGTCGTCGCGCCGCGTGGAAGATCAGGTCGTGGCCCCTAGCTGCGGTGGTGCACACTGGCGGCCTCCAAGCCACCGGAGGGGCATGGTGCCGTCGCGCCGCACCGAGGAAGAAGTTGTGGCCAGAGGGATGCGGCAATGGAGCAAAGGCAGCTGGTTGGGCCGGCCGCCGGCGGAGTGGAAGTGGCTGGCCGCTCGGCCAACCAGGAGGAGAGGGACCCAGCAGGTCCTGCGTGATGTGGACCGGCGCCACGTGGTGCCGGTTTTCCTTTCACTCAAATGGATAAACCATTTGGGAATCCAAGGGACATGCGCCTCCCCCCTATAAGTGGCTAGGGAGGACCCCCATTGGCCTCCGGGCCGCTGGGTCAGACCCAGCGCGGGTCGGGCCGCCGCCGCGGGCCGAGCCGCCCATGCGGGTCGGGCCTCCTCCACGATCCGGGTCAGATCAGCTGATTGGGTTGGACTCATGGATCGGTTCAGACCCCAGAACGAACCAGGATCAGGCTTGGTCGGTCCGCCTGGGCCGGACCGGACCCGGACCCGTTTTGGCATGTTTTCACCTTTTCACCCATAACTTGGGCTACAGGTGTCTGATTGAAGAACCGTCTACGGTGACATAAATCTTGGAGTGAGATGGTTCTTTTGGAATACCCCACTTGAGGTTTGGAAGTAGTTGGGGTACGATCGGGTTGGATTGAACCTAAATCCAACAGGGCCCTCGGAATGGAAATGTCAATAACTCTCAAACCGGGCGTCCGATTGATGCATCATCTGTCGAGTTGTGTTACTTTTGACGAGACGAAACTTAGGGGTACATCAACTTGGGATGAAGTGGAAGTTTATGTATTGACTATTGGATTGAGGAGCAGACCCTCCCAGAATCAATCATGCTAGTGGAAACCCTGAGGCCGGCTGTGCACTATTGACTATTCCTGGATCATCTGTTGGTCTGAAAGTTTTGATGATTGTTCCTGGATCATGTGTTGGTCCGACAGTTTTTACTTCTGTTCCTGGGTCATATGTTGATCTGACAGAATAGCCGGTCCTAGATCATGTTTTAGTCCGACAGCTCTGACGATTGTTCCTGGATCATGTATTGGTCCGACAGTTCTGACTTCTTATCTTTGATCATGTGTTGGTCCAACAGAATAGCTGGTCCTGGATCATGGGTTGGTCCAAAAACTTAGATGATTTAGTGGGTACATCTGATCATCTCTAACTCTCTACAAAAGTTGTATACCTGTGTGAGATGAGTCAGTGACTTATGTGTTTTCCTCATGATTGAGATGGGTTACTTAATAACTTAGGTATATATGGGCATATATCTAAGTAATGGTTATCCGTTGATTTCATACTCTGTGGTTTATCATTGTTGGATTTTGAGAGACCTTGAGGGTCTCAGGGTCCCTACTGAGTATCGTTATACTCACCCCTACACGGGCTATGCTCGCACCTCGTTTTGTTGGATGCAGACAACAGACAGCACTAAATGAGGCTGAGTAGTAGGACTCGACGGTACCTGGAGGTGGACCTTACGAAGAATTTGTACACAGAGTAGATTGACGTACATGGAGTGTTGAGGAGGCCATTTGTACCTACACTTTAGGTAGGAACCCCAGAGGATGACCCATTAGCTGATTTTCTTTTTCAGTTGTACTTGTTTTTCAGTTGTACTTGCACTTTCTGGTTGGGCTTGCATTTTCAACCCCTTTACTTTTTAGCACTCTTTTGTATATAGCTTTACTTAGCGTTTACTTTCAACTAATACTCTTTTGTGTGTGTGTTTTCAGTTTATAAAGGCAATGCCTTCCCAGTTTTAGGGATTTACGCCTTTGGTGCTAGTCACCGTCCCCAGGCCTATCGAAGGAGGGCTTGGGGTAGTCACGGCATGGGCCCCGGGGGACAGGTCTTGACAAATTGGTATCAGAGGATTCAGTTCTACCATAGAACATAGGACTATAATCTTTCTTTTCTGTGAAGAAATTTTTTTAAGATTACTAAGTGTGGTTTCAATCCAGGGAGTCCAGTGTTGGTGCGGCGGCCAACGTATCCATACACCAGGACCCTGACTTCTAATTTCTAACTCAGTGCATGAAAACACTGATTGCATGTATGTTTCAAGAGTTTTCTTTGTGATCTCTTTGAGTCAGCTCACCATGTATAACTTATTGACCATGGCACACCAGTTTCTATTCAGGATGCCTCCACGCAGACAGCCAGCCAAGGTTCCGAGAGATCTACGGGATGGCAGCCCACCAAGCGACGAGGCCACGGTGTAGGGCCCCATCACAACGGAGGCACCAGTGGTACCACAACTCATTGGGCCACCGATACCACCATCCCCAATATCAAAGAGTGCATACCTATTGAGTTCATTTCACGAGTTTTAGTACCAGAGGCCGCTCATGTTCAAGGGTGAGATTGACCTGCAGGCAGCTGAGGATTGGCTGGAGGCTGTGGTGAGAGTTTTCAGACTATTAGGGACACCAGATTACCTTATGGTGATCCTTGCCACGAGTCTCCTTCAGGAAGTAGCAGGAAGATGGTAGATCATGATGCTCCAGGTGCATGACGAGGCGACACTACTCTAGGCAGACTTCGAGAGGCCCAGACCTTCGAGCAAGGGATCAAGCGAGAGATCAAAGCGTCGATGAACTCACTCGGCATCTTGAAGTAGGAGGGGTGTTAGAGAGAGCCCTCCTAGTGGAGGGTTTCCTTGCTGAGTAGTCACCAGCAGCGAGACCCACCACCGGGCATCACGTAACGGAGTCTTCTATAGATGGCAGCAGACAGATTTCACAGAGGCCCAGGCGGACTAGACCATCTGGTGGATGACCTCAGGATACAGGTTCAGTTGTGCGGGGCACATGAGACAGAGCCAGTCATGCCTGGAGGAAGAAATGTTACTCTTGAGATGGGTAGGATCACATGGCTTGTGACTATCCGACCCACCGTACTGATGATCAACAGACAGTTGAGGCACCTCCTAGGTAGAGGTAGAGGTTCGATCAAGGCAGACTGCAGAAAGCAGGCAGATGTGGCAGAGGAGCTAGCCGTGCAGTTGGTGGTGGACGACAATTCAAGGTGTTACCACCATCACAACCAGGAGGTCCAACCCGACCGCGGGGAGCAGGTGGATAGGGGATAGCTCAGCTCCAGGCAGTTGAGGCATACGACCATGGCGCTCCCGAGATGATTCAAGGTACGGTATGTGTCTACTCCACCATAGCTGCAGTTCTTATAGAAACTGGTTCCAGTCACTCTTTCATTTCCACTACCCTCATTCGGAGCTCGGATATTCCGACATAGCTGTTGGATTGATCCTTACAGCTAGATACTCCTACGGGAGAAGACTCGTCGATTACGCACTGATACCAGCAGTGTGAGCTTACGCTAGGAGGCGAGATCTTCAGCTAGGATCTCCTCATAGCGGCGTCGAGGCCTTATGACGTCATCTTGGGTATGGACTGGTTATCGATAGTCCATGATCAGATCGACTATATTAGGTTCAAAGTGTATTGTTTCCACACGTATGGGACCAGTTTCACCTTCACCGGTGAGAAGGGGTCCTTTGTAGCACAAGACGGACTTACTCGGAGGAGGGTTCAGCTGATCACTCATCAGTTGGCTTTCCTTGCCCTCGGAGCAGTATATGTGGAGAGTCCAAGCTATCCTGTAGTGGTGGATCATTACACAGATTTTTTCCCTGATGATGTACCTGGTCTAACTCCTCATAGAGGGGTGGACTTCTACATTGACTTGTACCCTAGGACAACACGGATATCTAAACCAGTCTATCGGATGGCTCCTGCGGAGCTTTGTGAGCGCCAGGTACAGCTAGAGGACTTGTCAGGGAAGGGATTCATCCATCCCAGTGTTTCTCCATTGGAAGCCCCGATTATTTTCTCTAAGAAGGCAGATGGGAGCTTGAGGCTTTTTTTCGACTACCATCGCCTGAATTAGGTGACCGTGAAGAACAATTACCCACACCTGAGGATTGATGACCTCTTTGACCAGCTGAAGGGAGCACGATGGTTCTCAAAGATAGACCTCAGATCAGGCTATCACCAGCTCAGAGTTCGAGATGAATATGTGTAGAATATAGCCTTCATATGTCAGTATGGCCACTACGAGCTCTTGGTTATGCCTTTTGGTGCAAGCAACGCTCCAGCAGTGTTCATGGGACTCATGAACAGGATCTTCCATCCATACCTTGATCGCTTTGTCAAAGTCTCCATTTATGACATTATTATCTACTAGACAACTGAGGAGGAGCATGACTACCATTTTCGGGTAGTACTGGACACACTCTAAGAGCACCAGCTTTATGGTAAGCTCTCGAAGTGCCAGTTTTGGATTCGTGAGGTTCACTTCTGGGCTCATTTCATCTTAGAGGCTGGAGTTGCAGTGGATCCAGTGAATATTGAAGTGGTACTTTCTTGGGAGCCACCTAGAAGTGTGAGGGAGGTATGGAGTTCCCTGGGTTGCGCTGGTTATTACCGATGAATCATGCCAGACTTCTCCCGAGTTGCAACACCACTATCAGCTTTGACAAAGAAGGGTAAACCCTTTGTGTGGTCAGAGAGATGCCAGTAGACCTTTCCTGAGCTAAGGCAGATGCTAACTAGTGCCCCCATCTTGAGGATTCTAGAGGAAGGCGTAGGGTACGTAGTCTACTGCGATGCATCAGGGACAGGACTCGGGTGTGTCTGGCAGGAGCAAGCAGTGATCATATATGGTTCTCGATAGTTGAGATAGCACGAGTATAAATACGCTACCCATGACCTGGAGTTAGCAATAGTGGTATTTTCCTTAAAGATGTGGCGACACTACCTGATGGGCAAGCATTTTACCATGTACTCTGATCACAAGAGTCTCAGGTATATCTTCTCTCAGAAGGTCCTGGACCTGAGATAGCGGCGTTGGCTTCAGTTCCTCTAGGACTATGACTTTGAGATAGTCAATACTTCTGGGAAGGGGAACGTTGTTGCAGATTCCCTCAGCAGGAGAACTAGTATACAGCTGCTAGGCGAGGAGACAGAGCAGCTGGCTGCCTTACACATTTCCTTTGTGGATAGAGATAGAGAAGCCTTTCTACAGTCTCTTACAGTCACTCCCCCACTCCTTTAGTGAGTTAGGGAATCATATCATGGGGACGCTGACTGTAAGACACGACATGCTCAGATATCCATAGGGCAGGCACCTGATGGATTTTCTGAAGGTGGGGAGCACGTCATCCTCTTCAGAGGACGTACTATGGTACTAGTGTCACTTCAGGAGGAACTGTTGAGGGATTTCCACACTTCCCCACTAGTGGTATATCCAGGAGTGGCGAATATTTACCAAGACCTTCGATAACAGCACTGGTGGCCAGGTATAAAGAACGTTGTAGTAGAGTTTGTCTCTCGATGCCTCACTTGTCAGCAAGTGAAGGCATAGCACCAGGTACCAGCAGGCATGGTTCAGCCTTTAGAGATCCCATAGTGGAAGTGTGATGGGATATACATGGACTTCATGATGGGTCTTCCACGTACATCTAGGGGACATGACTCGATTTGGGTGATCGTTGACTGACTCACCAAGTTGGATCACTTTCTACCGATCAGAGAGCAGGACTCCATATAGAGCTTGGGTCGCCTCTATGTGCAGGAGATTGTGGGGCTACATG
Organism: Viscum album; assembly: GCA_963277665.1. Lineage (NCBI taxonomy): Eukaryota > Viridiplantae > Streptophyta > Magnoliopsida > Santalales > Viscaceae > Viscum > Viscum album. The sequence goes on along the minus strand of OY728130.1, from coordinate 475,543,876 downwards.
GAGTACCTTCTTCTATTTCCTCTCATCGTGACATACAGTTTACTTCCCGGCTATGGAAGGGGTTGCAGGAGGCTTTTGGGATGTAGCTACATCTGAGCACCGCCTTCCATCCTCAGATGGATGACCAGATTGAGAGGACCATTCAGACCCTCGAGGACATGTTGTGTGCTTGTGTCCTCGACTTCGGTCACAGCTGGGAGGATCACTTTCCATTGGTGGAGTTTTTGTACAACAACAGTTATCACTCCTCCATAGGTATGGCACCTTTTGAGGCGTTGTATGGATGACCTTGTAGATCACCTTTGTGCTGGACTGACCCAGGGGAGTCGGCACTAGTGGGACCAGAGATGGTAATGGATACCACAGAGAAGGTTTAGATCATCCAGGAGTGGATGAAGACTACACAGAGCAAGCAGAATTCGTATGCTGACAGGAGATGGAGGCCTCTGGAGTTCAAGGATGGCGACCACGTCTTTCTATGGGTCTCACCACGATGAGGTCTATGGAGATTTGTCCAAGGAGGAAATTTATCTCTATGATTCATCAGACCTTTCTAGGTCCTCAGAAGAGGAGGTGAGGTGGCATACCGCTTGGCTCTTCCACCTCAGTTGCACTAGGTGCACGAAATCTTCCAGGTATCTCAGCTGAGGGGAAACATGCACAACCCTTCCCACATCATCGACCATGGAGATCTGGACGTCGACGATGGGGAGACTTTTACGGAGGTTCTAGTGGAGATTGAGGATCGACAGGAGCAGGTCATGCGTGGAAGGTTGATATCGCTGGTGCGCGTTCACTGGCAGCACGGAAACCTCTAGGATAGAACATGGGAGTGGGAGGCTCAGATGCATGCTCAGTACCACCATTTTATCCCCTAGTTCGAGTTGTAGCATACAGGGACTTAAAGCTCTGAATTGGGGAGGATGTAAAGACATGGAATTCTAGTGGAATTTTTTTTAAAAAAATACATGAGAACTTTATGAGTCTAAAAAAACTGAAGGCACTTGATTCTGAGGCCACGTGTGCCTGGAATCAATTTCTGAAGTTTTTTTTGGGTACGTTCAGTAAACGTACGAGCGTGGTTTTATAAATTTTTAACTGGTGCTCGGATTTGAAATCTGAGTGCACCATTGAACTCACAATGTTGGTATTCTCTTAAGAATACTTTCACCTCGATGGCAGTTGGTCGAGAATGAAAGTTATTTTTTCGGTTTTTATGAATAAATTTAATAAAAATAAAGTTGTGGCTTTATTTTTTCATTCTTGTTGGTTAAAACCTCCAAGAAGAGGTTGGAGGTGGGGACCACCACACTTTAACCTCCCTTGAGAGGTTATAGAGGTGGAGCCCACCCGAGGTCTAAACTCCTATTCTTGTTAAATGTGGTGGGGACCACCCAGGCTTGTAACCCTTTGGAACTCCCCATTTAAGGTGGAGAAACTCTTCAACTCCCCTTTAATTAATTTATGCAAACACTTCTTAATTTAAAGGTGTAATTCAAATTAAAATGTTAAAACATAATTTAATTTAATTTGGCCATTCCTTAGTTGGGAGAGGGGTTGGAAGAGCTTGGAGAAACTTATTCTCCCAAAGAAGAACACTACATCCTCCAATGATGAACATCCTCATCTTTTGATCCTCAACCACAATAAGGTAGGAAGTTTCATCCTTGAAGAAAGCCGAAAATGACGTCCTCGACTTCTTCATTTCTGACGTCAACGAATCGATGTCTGCCTTTCCACGACATCATCAACAAACAACGAAACCGAGGTAGGGGATTTGAGTTTGAATTTGTTCTCATTCTACATCGTTCAATGTTGGGTTATGTTTATCCAATTTTTATCACAATAATGTAGAGGGTGTGGGCCGCATGAACACGGCCCGACCCCCCTCCGTTTTTCTTCACTTGTCGATGACGGCGGCGGTGCAACGGCGCTGCCGGAGTAGTGGGCCGCGGTGGAGCAACGGTGGCCGTCATCAGGCCGGCCGCGAAGGAAACTGGCGGTGCAGGGCCACCAGGTCACCTGAAGGGCGCGACGCCGTCGTGTCACGCGGAAGAACAGGTCACGGCCCCTGGCTGCAGTGGTGCACACGGGCGGCCGCCAGGCCGCCGGAGGGGCACGGCACCGCCGCACCGTGCAGAAAAAGAAGCCGCGACCAGGAGGGCCACGGCGGTCGAGCAAAGGCAGCCGGCTAGGCCGTCCACCGGCGGAGCGGTAGTGGCTGGACACTCGGACAGCCAGGAGGAAAGGGAACAAGCGGGTCCCTCGTGACGCGTACCAGCGCCACGTGGTACCATTTTTTCTTCCACCCAAATGGATAAACTGTTCGGGTATCCAGGGGGTGTGCACCTCCCCCCTGAACGTGGCTAGGGTGGACACCCATGGGTCGTCCGGCCGCCGGGCCGGACCTAGTGCGGGTAGGACCCAACGCGGGCCAGACCCAGCATGTGCGGGGCCACCATCGTGGGTCAGGCGGCCCCCATGGGCAGGGCCGCCCTCACAGGCTGAGCCGCCCTCGCGGTTCGGGCCGCCTCTGTGGGCCAGGCTGCCCTCGCCGGCCGGGCCTCCTCCACGGGCTGGGCCGGCCTTGTGGTCTAGGCCGCCTCCGTAGGCCGGGTCGGATCCGTGGTCCGGGTCGGACCCCAGTCTGAACCCGGATCTGGCCGGGTTGGTTCGACTAGGCCGGACAGGACCCAGACCTGTTTTGGCATGTTTTCGCCTTTTCGCCCATAACTTGGGCTTCGGGTGTCCGATTGATGAACCGTCTGCGGTGAAAGAAATCTTGGAGCGAGAAAGTTCTTTTGGAATACCCCCAATTAAGTTTTGAATGCAATTGGGGTATGGTCGGGTTGGATTGAACCTAAATCCAACCGGGCCCTCGGAACAGAAATGCCAATAACTCTCAGACCGGGCGTCCGATTGATGCTCTGTCTGTCATGTTTTGTTCTTTTTGATGAGATGGAACTTCAGGATACATAAACATGGGACAATAAGGCATTTGATGTATCGACTATGGGCTTGAGGAGAAGACCCTCCTGGAATCAAGCATGCTAGTGGAAACCCTGAGGCCAGCTGTGCACTGTTGATTGTTCCTGGATCATGTGTTAGTCCAACAGTTCTAATGACTGTTCCTAGATCATGTGTTGGTCCGACAGTTCTGACTTATATTCCTGGATCATGTGTTGGTCCGACAGAATATCTGGTCCTGGATCATTTGTTGGTCCGACAACTCTGACGACTATTCCTGGATCATGTGTTGGTCTGAAAGTTCTGACTTCTGTTCCTGGATCATGTGTTGGTCTAAAAGAGTAGCTGGTCCTAGATCATGTGTTTGTCCGATATCATAGATGATTCAGTAGCTAAATCTAATCATCTCTAACTCTCTACAAAATTTGTAGACCTGTGTGAGCTGAGTCAGTGACTTATGTGTTTTCCTCATGATTGAGATTGGTTACTTGATAACTTAGGTATTTGTATGGATATATACCAAAGTAATGGCTATCCATTGATTTCATACTCTATGGTTTATCCTTGTTGGATTTTGAGAGACCTTTAGGGTCTTGGGGTCCCTACTGAGTATCGTTTTACTCACCCCTGCACGGGCTACGCCCCCACCTCGTTTTGTTGGAAGCAGACAACGGGTAGCGCTGATTGAGGCTGAGTAGTAGGACTAGACGGTACCCAGAGGTGGACCTTATGACGAGTCGGTAGAAACAGGAGACTAAAGGACGTGGAGTGTTGAGGAGGCCATCTATACCTACCCTTCATGTAGGAAGCCCGGAGGACGACCGAGTAGCTACTTTTCTTTTTTAGTTGTACTTTTTTTTAGTTGTACATGCACTTTCCGGTTGGGCTTGTATTTTTGGCCCCTTTACTTTTAAGAACTCTTTTCTATACAGTTTTACTTAGCATTTACTTTCAACTAGTACTCTGTTGTGTGTTTTTTTCAGTTTATAAAGGCAATGCCTTCCCAGTTTTAGGGATTTACGCCTTTGGTGCTAGTCATCGGCCCCTAGCCTATGGAAGGCGGGCTTGGGGTAGTCACAGCATGGGCCTCGGGGGACGGTTCATGACATATGAATATGACTTTTGAAGAGAAACAATAGTTTTAATTGATTCAATTGTCATAGGTGCCGATTGATTTGGTTCTGATTGGTTTGGTGTCATTTCAGCTTCTACATCTTTAACAAAATGCTTTGAATTCTCATCAAAACAAACAAAAAACTTCTTTAGAATATTCTTACTTATCGAATAAGGATTTAGTTCTTTAAAATGTCCTTTCAGAGGAATATTAAAAAACTTCAAACTTTTAAGAATGAACTTTGTAAGAATAGATGGATACATAATCATATGGGACTTGGTTGCTCCTAACTTCACATTCATGATTATTTCAAAAATTCATCCCTTGAGATTTACCTTTCTTGTGTTTACAAGATAATCCAGCATAAATATGTCAGAAACCTTAAGGTTTTATCTATCCCATTTCCTTGGGATAAGAAAGCCTTGCATCCAAAGAAAAACAAACCTATTATCTGGAGATAAATGTTCTACTTTTGTCTTCTCTTCATTTATGAGAAATAGTGATTTTTCAGCTCTTTCTTTATTAAATGTACCAACATCCTCTGGTAATTTTTGAGATGGACAAAAAGATTCACCTTCTGTTGAAACAATAAGGAAACGGGCTTCTTATTTCACAGACATTGATAATTTTCTATTATACACAGCAAATTTGATAATCATATTTTTGTCAAAAGACGTAGTTTTTTAAAATTGACTAACCTCTTCGACATGAATTCGGTCTTGAGATACGGTTTTCTCAGCAAAAAGATACTTCTGGCCTTGAAACAAAATAATCCTATTTATTGTTGAATCATAACTATTAAAGAAATCTGGAGAGACTAGCCTTTCTCTGAAGAAATATTTATCTGAAAACATCTTTGAATACATTTCGGTAGGAGTGTAGGCAGATGACTGAGACATAAATGTAAGGATCAAAAGAAAATATCATATGGAGTCTTAAAACTAAGAAGCAGAGCTTCCCCAAGAAAACGAAAAAACCAGTGTGGGTTGGGGGGGTCTATTTATTGGTGAAAAAAAATGACCGTTGTTCTTCTACATTTGAGATTAGAAGATAAAGAATACAACATTGAAGATTTAAATAATTTTTTAAAAAATAAAACAAGAAAAAATAAATTATAAGAAAGATAATACAAGAAAGAAAGAATGTACCTGTCAAAGATTCTAAGGAATTTGTTGGTTTCATAGTATTATGAAATTAAACATAGTATAATATAATAACAAAAATAAAAAAACAAAACAAGCATACATGGAATGAAACTGAATACGATCGGTTGTGGGACCGATGGAAAACAAATTCATTACCATAGGTTTTCACACCGATGGAAAACAAATTTGTTACCATAGGTTGTCATGCCGATGGAAACCAAAGTTGTTACCATAGGTTTTCATTCCGATGGAAAACAAAGTTGTTACCATAGGTTGTCATGCTGATGGAAAACAAAGTTTTTACCATAGGTTTTCATGCCGATGGAAAACAAAGTTGTTACCATAGTTGTCACACCAATGGAAAAAAAATGTTACCATAGGTTGTCAGGATGATGGAAAACAAATTTGTTACCATAGGTTGTCCTGGCGATGGAAAACAAATTTGTTACCATAGTTTGTCATGACGATGGATAACAAAGTTGTTACCATAGATTTTCATACTGATGGAAAACAAGTTTGTTACCATAGGTTATCATGTTGTTGGAAAACAAAGTTGTTACCATAGGTTTTCATGCCGATGGAAAACAAATTTGTTACCATAGGTTTTCATGCCGATGGAAAACAAAGTTGTTACCATAGGTTGTCATGCCGGTTGATAGAAAATCAATACGGTAACCAGGCAGACAAGATGATACAAAAAAAAGTTAAAATGATAACTAGACATTCAAGATGAGAATAAGAAAGATAGAATAGAAAATCAAAAGAATAAATAGATAAAGAAATCCATTGAATATAATGTTAAGAAATACATTGAGTGAAATAATAAAAAAATGTTCTCCCCCTTTATAAGATTAGTTTTTTAAAATTTAAGGAGAAGTGTCAAACATGAAGCAGATATGAATGGTTATTTTAATGTAATCATTCCTAGTTTCTGGTTAATAAATTCAAATCTTTTGGAAGGTAATGGTTTTGTAAAAATGTCAGCAAGTTGTTCTTGCATTCCGATGAATTGTAAAATAATATCTCCTTTAAGTTCATGGTCTCTAAGAAAGTGATGCCTAATATCTATGTGTTTTGCACGAGAGTGATGTGATGGGTTTTTACTAAGGGATATAGAACTAGTATTATCACATAGAATTTGAGTTTTGGAAAAACTCAATCCATAGTTAGTGAGTGTGTGTTTCATCCACAACACCTGAGCACAACAACTTCCAGCTACTACATATTCAGCTTCAACAGTGGAATGTGCTACTGAGTGTTGTTTCATGCATGACCAAGAAACTAAATAATATCCTAATAAATGAAATGTTCTAGATGTACTTTTTCTATCCATTTTACAACAACCAAATTCAAAATCTGAAGAAAAAAATCCAAAACAAAATCATTAATAGAATAATAAAAAGGACATAAATCTAAAATTACTTTTAAATACCGAAATATCCTTTTCATAGCTTTTAAATGGGATTCTTTTGGATTCAATTGATATCTTACATATAAACATATGGAAAACATTAATTCTGGTCGACTAGCTGTCAAGTATAACAAACTACCTATCATACCTCTTTAAGTTGTTTGATCCACTGGTTTCCCAGCTTCATTGAGATCAAGTGTATTTTAGGTACCAATAGGAGTGATAATACTTTTAGTATGGTCATATCCATAATTTGAGTAAGTATTTGATATACTTATGTTGATATATATAGGTTCCTCTTAGTTTTTGAGAAATTTGAAAACCTAAAAAGAATGTTAAATCACCCATAATACTCATTTCAAACTCATATTTCATTAGATTCACAAATGAATTAGTTATAGATTGTTGAGTAGACCCGAACATAATGTAATCAACATAAATTTGAACAATAAAAAGATTTATATTTTCCATTTTATAAAAAGGGTTGGATCCACTGTACCTTTTTCATAATTATATTCTAAAAAAAATATGTAAGTGTATCATACCATGCTCTAGGGGATTTTTTAAGGCCATATAAAGCTTTGGTAAGTTTAAATACATGATTAGGATATTTTTAATCTATAAAACTAGAGGGTTGTTCAAAAAAAATATTCTTGAACAAAACCATTTAGAAAAGCACATTTAACATCCATTTGAAATAATTTGAAATTAAATTATGCTGCAAAGGCTAATAGAATATGAATATATTCAAGTCTGGCTACCAGAGTATATGTTTCTTCATAGTATATTCCCTCTTGTTGATTATATCCTTTAGCGACAACTCTTTCTTTATTTCTTACGATGATTACATTTTCATCACATTTATTTCTGAAGACCCATTTTACACCAATTACAGTTGTTTCTTTAGGTCTTTCAACTAAAGTCCAAACTTGATTCCTTTCAAATTCATTTAGTTCATCTTGTATTGCTTTAATCCAATCTTCATCACCTAAGGCCTCACATAGACTTTTATGTTCGAATTGGGAAAGAAAAGAAAGGTGTTCTATTTCATTTCTCAAGGAATTTCTAGTTCTTATAGATTGATTTACATCACCAATGATATTATCACAGCGATTATTCCTAAGAAACAATTGATTTGGGTTTTGTAAAACCTATTCATCAACATACGATAGAAAATCCTCTAGGGTAAAAGTTTCATAAATACTTTCTTGGACATTTTCCTTATTAGAAGGATTTTCTATCATGGGTAGATAATCAGTTTTTGAAAACACATCTCAAGATGTAGGTTGAGGTTGTTTAAAAACAACGGGATTGGTTTCATCAAATTTAACATGAACTGTTTCTTCAACAGTACATGAGTTTTTGTTGATTACTCTATAAACCTTAGAAGATGTAGAATAACCTAGAAATATTCATTCAATTGATTTTGTTGAAAATTTATGTAGATTATCTTTTGTATTCAATATAAATACTTTTCATCCAAATACTCTGAAGTATGAAACTTTAGGTTTTCATCCAGTCTACAAATCATAGGGTGTTTTATTAAGAAAAGGTCTAGTTAAAACATGATTTATAGTATAACAATAAGTAATAACATCTTCAGCCAAAAAAATCTTAGTAATTGAGTATTCACTCAACATGGTTCTTGTCATTTCCTAAAGAATACGATTTCTTCTCTCAACGAAACCATTTTTCTATGGAGTTCTTAGAGATGAAAAGTTGCGAGTAATACCTATATTACTATAAAAAGTTTCAAAATATGAATCTTGAAATTCACCACCATGATCACTTGAATAGTTACCAATGGTATGTTTTTCTCATTTTTAACTTGGGATCTGAAAATTTTGAAATAGAAAAAGGCTTCAGATTTATTTGTTAGAAAATAGACCCATGTAAATCTAGTAAATTCATCAACTAAAACAAATACATAATATTTTCCTCCAATGCTTCCAGTTTTTGAAGGACCAAAAAGATCCATGTTCACTTGTTGCAATGCATTAGAAGTTGAAACTTCATTGATTGAATTAAATCTAGTTTTATGTTTCTTACCATATTGACAAGGATCACAGACCTTTGAAGAATCATATCTAAGATCCGGTAGATCTTTTACAAGTCTTTTCTTTGAATGTTTACAAAGTTTTCTAAGGTTGAAGTGTCCTAGTCTTCTATTCCATAGCTAAGGATAGTCTTTTATTGCACTTAAGTAGGGTATGTTTTGGCTTCTAAGGTCTTATATGTTAATAGAGTATACATTCTATTGACTATGGGCAGATAGAATGAATTCATCCTTGGAATTGTGAACTAAACACTTATCATTCATAAAATTCACAAGATACCCTTCATCACATAATTGACTTATACTTATGAGATTATTCTTAAGACATTTTAAAAACAAAACATTTGAAATAAAAACTTTTCCCAGAAAAACAATATTACCTATCCCAACCATCTTTCCATGAGAATTATCTCCGATGGTAACTTTTCCACCTTTTGTTTTGATAATCTTTTCAAATAAATCTTTGTTTCCTATCATGTGTTGATTCGGGTAAGGCGCAGGGCTGGAGGAGTGATTCTGGATTTCGATTTTTGAAATTTGAATGTGGAATTATAGGTGGGTTGTTTTGAAGGTTGAATGTCGATTTTTGGGATGTTTTGATTTTTGAATCTGGAATTTTGTAAGGTTCCCACTTTCCCACAAAGTGGATATTTGGAAAATTAAAAAAAAGGATTAGGTTGTGTTGAGAACAACCACTATCTGTGTGCCAAATATTCTTGTTGGTAAACTTCTTATTTTCCTAAAAAATAAATAGTTAGTTTTATGGAACCCAATGTTGTATGGATCTATAAGGGTTAGATAAAAGAATTTTGGGAATCCACATTTGTTTTGAAAAATGAGCTTCATGAAATCCTAAAGATTGAGTTTTGTTAAGTGGACAATTTCTTTCCTATTGTCCAACACATTGACACTTAATTCAGAATGGGTCACTTTGAGGAACAAAATAGTTATTACAAAAAACGGTTTAGAATTGGTATAACCAAAACCAAAATGATTCCTTAAAGGTCGAATTTGAGAATACATTTTATCAAAGTTTTCCTTACCATAGTTAATGTTTGACAAACACTTATTCAAGGAAAATATTTATGAATTTAGTTTTAAATCTATGTTTTTATCCTTAAAAACATTATTTTTGGAACTAGAGTTAGTCTCTAAAATATTTTTCTTAGAAATTACATTTTCAATATCCTTAAGAAGTTTATCCTTATCAGACATGAATTTATCAAGATTTTTTAAAATACTTTTATAATAATAAGTTTTTACATCAATATCATTAGAAAGATTTGATACTTCTTTTGTTAAAATAGAAATTATATAATTTTCCTTATCATGTTTTTTCTTGATTTTAGAATTTTCATTCTCAAGAAGTTTAGAAAACCTAGACACTTCTTCATAAGAAGGCAATGTATTATATTTTGATGACAAAGACTCATCATCTGAAGATTCATAATATTTATCATCATTATATTTTTCATTCAAGGATATATTCTAATAGATTCAGCATTGTGTACCTTAGCCATGAAACAATGATCTTAAATTGGTGGTCTGGTTATAAGTCTAATATTCCTTTGTCCTTAGGATTCACATTCTGAATAATCATCTGGTGAATTTCCATCACTTTCACTCCAAGTATCATTTTCCTTCAAGACTTTCTTTGTCTTTGGGTAGTAATATTTTTTCTTATTTATTTTAGAATGTTTCTTCTTTCTTTATTTTCTTTTCAATAATGGACAATTAGTTCTGATATGACCTTCTTTATTACATTAATAATAAGTTACTTTTGAGTCTTCCTTATCCTTCCTATCTTTCTTTTAGAATATGTATTGGAAGTATTTCTTTCCCAAAATCTTGTTCATCCTTCGAGCAAGATTTAATAACTCATTATCTGAGTGATAACTATCACCTGAATATGAAATAACAGCTTTCTTAGTTGTGGATCTTGTTATCCTTTCAGGTGTTTTAGCTTTAGATGTAGTAGTAAAATCTATACTTCCATTTCCATTTTTCTTCTTACTGAAATCATCATCTCATTTCATTCTTGTCTCGTGCTGTATAAGAGTTCCAAATAACTCTGCAAGAGTTATTTGTGTAACTTTTCTATTTTCATCAATAGTTGTTCTCTTTGATTCCCATTCATTTGGAATTATATCAATAATATTTTCTACAAGAGCTTCATTGTCAAGACCTTTTTCTCTCATAGATTTTAAACTGTTAACAATTGTCATAAAGCTTTGTTTCACTTTACACACTATATCTTCATAAGGAAAAATAAATCCATGATATTCTGCTCGAAGCATTTCTCTTCTTGTTTCTATAACTTTAGATGTACCAAAATGTGTGACTTCCAATTTATCCATATGCAATTTTATACTTAACATGATGATATATGGCTATATATATTGCTGGTAATATAACACAATAGAGTGTTGTGTACATTATAATTCATTTTATATTCTTTATTCTCTTCATTGGTGAAAGTACAAACTTCTTTGTCATGGATTTTGTAACCTCCAGTAAGCATAATAAAGTTTTCTACACCAATATTAATAAAAAAATATCTTCATATGATCTCTTTAGTAATCATAATCATTCCCATCAAAAATAGGTGGTCTAGTTGGATTTAGATTGTCAATTAATCCAATATTCATTACTGCCATCTAATAATACAAAAACCTTTCCACTCCACACGTTAGTGTAGAATGTAATTAAACAGAAATAAATACTACTATATTTTTAAAATAAATAAAGCATGTCATACAAGTCAGTGGAAACCTCCTTTGATAACAATTGTGGGATTGAAATATATATGTATATATATATTAGATGGAACAATACAAGAGGGGTGTGAATTGTAGATTTAAAAACAATGTATTTAAACACATAATAAATAAGTTTAAATGATCTTAAACTAATACAATTCACAATCAAAAAAATTAACCACAATTGTCTTGGATATAAAAGGTATGATACAATGTAATACTATAAGTAATGTAAAACAATTGTATTCAAAATGAATACAATGATCAGAGTAATACAAAAGGGAAAGATTCTACCATATAGCATATAGAATCTATTAATACGATATGTAACAAGATAATCGTAATTGAAACAATTAAAATTGAATATGACATGAAAGGGGAAACAATACAATTACCTTTCTAATACAAACTAAAGCAGAAATGTTAAAGTATTACAATTATTTTATCCCAAAGAGAAGGGTATCCTTTCACCTAGGATAAAAGGTTTGTCTTACCACCACCTTGGTAATCCCTTGATACGATGATCGGTATGTATGTCTTGCTATCCCCACAAGCCCTCGATTTTACAGTTAATCGGTGCCTCTGTCTTTGAAACACTTGAAATCCCTCGATACGAATATTGGATGCACCATTTGCCTATCCCCAACAGCCCTCAATCATTATAACCTGATCAGTCTCACAAAGCAAAACAAAGCACTTATTGAAATACAAAAGATAAGAATGATCCGTTCACGCTTTGTAATCTCAAGGCTTTAGTACAAAGCAAGAGAGAAGTCACAAAGTCTCTCTATATAACATAATATAAAAAAAGAATGATCAAAGTCTCTGTTAATTTTTTCTCAACTCCAAATAACCTCCTATTTATAGGCCTCGGGTTCTAACGGTCATATTTCCTCCAACAGTCATATTTCTCTAGAAAACTCAGAGGGACATGGATACCTGGAATTATAACGTTCATATTGAAACAGAAAACACGACATAATTTTGATTAGTTTATAACTAACTCCATGACATTGTTTTGGTTAAAACAAAAGATATTTGAAAATAATAATCATGAATATGATTGATATAAAACATGTTTTTTGATAAAAGGATAAAAACATAAATGTGATAAAAGTAAAATATGAGTACTATTAGTATTACTTAGTGAAATTTATTGATATGATGCAAAGTGAGTATGATGCACAATAGTCAGTACGATTGATAGGGTCAGTACGATTGATAGATTCAGTATGATTAACAGAGTCAGTACGATTAACAACATCAGTACGACTGACAGAGTCAGTACGATTGACAGAGTCAGTATGATTGACATAGTCAGTACGATTGATAGAGTTAGTACGATAAACATAGTTAGTACGATAAACATAGTTAGTACAATAAACATAGTATGTATGATAAACATAGTCAGTACTAAAAACATAGTCAGTATGATAAACATAGTCAATATGATAAACAAAGTTAGTACGATAAAAGAATATAAAGAGATTTGTGATTTCCAAAACAAAAGACCTAAAAGTCAAAAGAGGACTTTCAACATAACATATATTATAATATATTATAATATAATATATTTTATATTTTATAATATATATATATATATTTATTTATTTATTTATAAGGGATAGGGCCACCTAAATCAATAGGGTGGGAAAGAAAGCTACATGGGTGGCATTATGACACCCAACAAACCCTTTTACTTTGTTTTTTTATTATTATTAAAACTAATCCTTGTATTGGGAAGGATAAAATTACCACATTTATTTTTTATTCTTGAGGATTTTATTTTAGGTTTTCACACCAATATATTAAGACAATAGATTACCCCAACCAACTACCAATATCTTAATCCAACAAGAAACATGCTCACATTGTGTTTCAGGAAAAAAATCATATCATCGGTAGCCATTAAAGTGGAGAAAAAATAAACCTTTAATTTCCATCAAAATTTATATGAAAAAACCATCGATCCTCAATCGATTATATCTTGTTTATACAAATTCATATCAAATCACCATTAATATAATTGAGACCATATCAAAAACCATTTTTCCAAATCATATTAAATTTAATAAAAAAATTAAATTTTTTAACTTAAATAATTAAATGTTCTCTCTAATAAAAATTTAAGAAACCCATATCATAATATAAGTGGGTAAAATACATAATTTAAAATGTTGGGTTTGGATTCATGGTAAAAACACTAAATCTAATGAACCCCTTACCTGAATTTCTCAAAGAATTATTTAAAATTCAATTTAATCATGAAAAATAAAAATTGAATGAAATCATAAATGTTACTTAGTTATTATGAAATCACTGATTTTATTTTCCAATCATTGGTATTTCCTATCTCAAAGATTTCATGATAGGTATCTTATAAATCTTCTGAAAATGAACTATAGCTCCTAGATCTTTAATATATGGTTCTTTAGTGCTATCATGGGAAATCAAAGTGTTTTACAATGTCCCTTAGATTATGTGAAGAATGAATACTCGATAAATAAAATGATATTGGTCTATTATTGTTCTTCCTTCATATTCTCACTCTATAACTTGAGAGATAAGGGTAGACCACTCAGAAAATCAAAAAAATGGTGGACCTTCCTATTATTGATTTTAAATTCACTTATATACTTAGGTTATACTTTCAAAAAAATTACTTTGGTTCCTGAAAAGTTATAACCTTGATTTGAGATCCTTTTGCACACTAATTACTTAATTGAACTCATCATAAATTTCATAAAAAATTTATCACTCAGTTGAAACCCTTTAACATGTTAAGAAATAAAATGTGAACCATTTACTCGACTTTAACATCTATTAAAATTTTAAAAAACCTTGAACATACTATGTTCTTTATTAAAATTATATTTTTCTCATATTCACATTTTTGATTAAATAACATGTGAATACCTTTAGAAATAAATTAAATAATTATTATTGTAAACCTGAATAATATAATTGAATTGTTTTACTTGTGATCATTTACACTCGTATGTTCACCATCCCCCAAACACAGAGACCACTTTTTCATACAATCTTATTTAATTTATTAGGTGGAACATGTGAATAAACTTATTATGTGACCCCCAGGGTCCTTATCTCAATAGTAGTGAGTCCAACACAGAGACCAAGAGGGCAGTCTAGAAACCCATCATGGCCCCTAAAAAGATAAGGACTATCATGGCCATGAGTACCTCTTTTGAACATGTTCTATATAATATAATATCTTTGTCCCATGATATCTCATAAAGTATGATACTCACTTGTGTCATCATGCTTTTGATGCTTTATATATTTCATGATCTTTCTAGACATACTTACCTTCTTGTACCATGGTTATATATTTAACAAAGACACTAGAATCCTAATAAACCTGGGCCCTTAAGATATATCTTCCTCGACTGGGAAGTAACAAATTCTATCTTGACCATTCAACCACTGTCATACCACCAATGATGTACCCAATAAAATCTACCTCTCCATGAATTCATTGTAAATAAATTTCCTTGCTTCAAAGTGTGTGATCAAATGGTATGTATTTATAATGATCTCATGTCAAGATACCAATACATATGTTCATTTATAGGAACTTCAAATGAAACTTGAAACATGTGGTGATCCTATTGGAAGCTCAGCCTTCATGATGTCATCTACTGAAGATCTCCAAGTGTGAACTCCATGAGAAGAATTCTGAATGCTTATGACCAAGCACCTTATAGGTAGATATAATTTTTTTCATATTAGTATGATGTATCTTGAGCATATGAAATATGTTTAATATTATTATCATAGTCTCTCAAGGATCTCATTAAAGATAGGAACTACTATAACCTTTTAATATGACACATAATCTAAGGGAATTACTATATAAATAGTGGATGCAGAAGTATCATAACTATTGTGGTAAGAGTAAGAACATGTATATATCAAACTATATACATGTAATGGAAATAAAAGTAGATAAAGGATTTGGGTCTAGTGAAACCACTCACAATAAGTAATAATGTAACCTTCTATGTTTATCTTTCTCTTAAATGCCCATTTTCACCCAATGGGATCTACATTTGTTGGTAGATTGACCAAAACCCAGGCACATTTCTGGTATATAGAATAAATCTCAGAGTTCATTATTTATTTAAATTTTTCATCTTTTGATCTCTCAAAAGAATCCTTATAATATATATGGTCATTATTGTCAACTAATAGTGAGTCACCATCTTCTGTGACTATAAAACCATGTATTTCCATTTCTATTACCTTGATGGTTATCTGATGAAGTACTTGTGTTTCGGGAACTATATCTTCTACAATGAACTGTGGAGTATATTCCCATACCAACTCTTATGTGTCTTGAGCTTCAACTTCTTAGAATTTTATATATCTCACACTATCATTTTTGAGGATGTGTTCCCTCTTAAGGAATAAATCTTTCCTAACAGATATAATATTTTTATCTAAGGTATGATGTAGGTATTATCCTCTAATTTTCATGGGATAACCTGTTAAGATACACATTATTATCTTGGGTGATAATTTGTTTCTTGAGCTATCCTTAATAAAAAAAATACACCCCCATGCACAAATATTTGACAAAACATTTTTCTTTCCATTTTATAACTCAAAGGAAATATTTTTTACTCTTTAATTGAAACTCAACATATTATTTATGCTTTTTTTGTATAATTCATATCCATAAAAGGATAATATAGGGATTTTGTGACTCGTCATTGACCATACCAAGTCCTGAAAGGTACGGTTCCTCCTTTAACTAACACCATTCCACTACAATGTTTAAGGAAAAGTGAGTTTAGATAAATTCCCATACTCCCATATAATGTTGATAAAATATTGATTAAGATATTTAGAACATTCATGAGATATAAGTTTATTTATCTTTATACAAATATTATTATTATATTAATTCTTGAAATCTATGAACTTATCAAAGTTTTCATACTTATACCTCATATTTTATACATAACCACTACTTAAGTATTTGGGAAAATTTATAAAGTATGAGAATACACCGATATATTCTACTTGAAAATGTCTAAAAACATCAATGTGTATCAGTTCTAGAAGATTTGTGTCCCATTCACCTTATACACTAAATGGGGTTTTGTTAATATTTCCTTTTAAAAAAGCATGACATCTCTCAAGTGGTTTAATCTTCAAATATTCTAATTAAACGTCATGATAAAGCTTCGTCAAATGATTTTCATTTATATGACCAAAATGGTTCTACCATAACTGTGCATGAAATGGTGGACGCGATTTTTATTAATTACCACCTTCCAATATTTGGTTTTCATAATTTAATACATAATGTACATTATTCAACTATGACATACCATAACATATGTTATAATTATAAAATTATAAAATCTTAATTAGAATTATGAAAATAAATCCATCCATTTCTAAACAAGAAATAGAGATAATTTTCTTAGTAATATTAGGCACGTAATAACAGTTATTTAAAACCAAAATCAGTCATGTCAGTAATTTGTGTTGCTAGTCTCCAATGGATAGAGAAACTATCCTTGCCCCATTGACATCCTGTTGATCCACCTCACCTCTATAAACCTTCTAAAATCTAATTGGTTTCTATATTTTGATACAAATTTGAGAACCACATGCAGTTTATGATACCCAAATTGTAGATATAGAAAGATTAACCATGATAACAAACACACCAAAAGATTCCCATTTCTTCTTTATTTGGGTGTAGTTCCTCTTCCTGTGGTCTTTTTCCACATGAAAAATACTCCACGTTTTCCTCCTTTTCTTTCCACCAGATCTACTTCTTCTTGGAATGATGGTGCTCTATAGCATTGGACTTCGAATGAGTCTTTAGGACGTTCTCCTTATTCATAGATTTTTTATTCACCATAAGGACAATTAGTTTTTCATTCCCCGTGTCATTATTAACTTAGAAAATAAGAGTAAGAAATTTCAAAAGATACTTCTCACTATTGCTCATATTATAATTTATAATGAAACTTGAGAAGTGTTGAGGTAGTTAGGAAAGAATGGGATCTATGCTCAAATAAATAGGGACCATAAATCCAAATATTTAGAGGAATTCTATGTATTCAATAATCATGACTACATAAGGCATATCTAGCACTGACCCTCTAGGCTTACACATGAATAGTGTGTTGGAGATCTCATATCTCTCTTGTATTGACTTCTCCTGATAGGTATCATGAAGGTGATATATGATATTATTTGTATATATATAATCATATTACATTAGAATATCACTGGAGATAAATGATAACATGAAACGTTGGATATACATTGTGTCGTCAATATGTTTCAGGTAGAGAGATATTTCTTCCTCATTAGCCTCTTTCAAAAGTGACTTAGGAATTGGGTTTTTTAGAAAGTATAATTTCTATTCATGGAATAGTATAATATTTATTCATTTAAAACATTCCTATAAATTCATTTTTTGTGATAAGGTTATCTTTATCTAATATGGATCGCAGTAACATGGTTGAAGTTGTGTGGTCTTCCATTTCTACAAAAAAAATAAGAGGAGATTATTGATACTCCCTTGATAACAAAATTTTATTAATAAATTTTATTAATAAATTTTATTAATCTCCAACTACTTTTTTTTACCTAATATATCTCACCATTAATTTCATAATATCATGTTGCATAGATATTATAGTTTAAAGGGTCCATATTCCCTTCGCATAACCTATACTTGGGCCTGATAAGTTATTTAAAGGGTTTTAGGTAGTTGTAACTTGCTAACTACATTAACTCATAGTTTCATGATATATTTATTGGACTCCCCAATCATAAAATCCTAGATAAATATTTCCTCTAACCTTTCCTATCATTTACATCAAACCCCATTTTCTAAGTAAACCCTTAATGTGAACAAAGTTAAGTTAATAAAAACATCAAGATAAATGGTACCTGGTAATTTAAAGCACCCCAAATTGGTTTGGTTAATAAATTTGAACTATGGTTTTAAATATAACTTAAGTAATGTAATATTATATAGTCTTAATAGTTTAGTTGGTGGATTTTTATTCTTATGCGTAAAAACAAAATCTTATCTTATCACACATCTTGGTAATATTACATGGATTTAACTTAAGTGATTAACCATGTCTAATAAAATTTATACATAATCTAGTTTTATTTCATTATATATTACATGTTTTTCAATTCATTTCTTAAGTGATCATGTAGCATCCATAAACATAAATAATCAACCATGTAATATATAGAAATAAATATAAGTGGCATGGTCATGAGATTCTCTAGTGGTCATTTTTTCACATCATGAGCCACTCGGGCCCACCTGACCAATGATAAGCCGAGTGTACTACCCCAAGCCTACCTTCAATGGGACAGGGGCTGGTGACTATCACCAAGTAAGAATATCACAAACATGGGAGATATTAGAATAAATTTTTTATACACATTCACACATCTCTAATCCCATAAAAATTCTGAATTTTCAATAATAATTTATACAAAGAATTCATGCATAACACCTATCGCGAATCATAGTATGAAAACAATACTGGAATCAATAATGGGGACAAATAAAATCCCCCTAAATAAAGAAAAAAAATAAAGTACAATCAACACGTAAGGAGGGGACTCCTGTCAAATTCAACACCAATATACGCCTCATTTTGTCTAGCCCAACCTATGCACTGACTACCCTCGATCCTCCAAGGATTATGTGAAAAAGTCTTTCATCTGCATAAGATATAGAATGTGTACATAGAGTGCATACAAGGGTAAGTATGACAATACCCTGTTGGACACCCTAAAATCACTAATCATAAAGAATCAAGAGTAATCATATCATCATCATGAAGGAATTTCAATCATAAAATGAGATATAAACCATAACAATAAACTAGATATGATCAACAAAAATCCCAAACAAAGAGTAAATTGGTATCATTGTATTCACATCCCAGCTAATAATAATGAGTCAACCTGTGGTTCCAAAGATAGAAACCAAGTCTCAAGGTCACTACCATACCATCATTTGAGGGTTTTAATTGATGATTCAAGGTAAAGTTTGATCTAGGAGTACTCACTCTATGATCCATGCAATAAGTAATGGTGCTCATCCAAGAGGTTATGATTTTCGGGCCCTTCCCAAGAAGTAAAAATTGGATCTCTAAAGATCTCATCATCCAGGTATGGGATCACACCCAATGACATTGGGGGATACCAAAAACCCTAATGGATTGTCTTTCTAGATAGGGGATAAGATCCCTATTTATGGTGGTCACACCAATACCATGAACCCCGCCTAGGAACAATAGAGGATTCCACATTGTTCCCAAAGATAAAAAATCAAACTCTATCAACTATTGAACCTATATATGGGATCACTATCCCATAACTATGATGTATTTCCACATTTTACCCTCATGTAAAAGGAACAAGGTATATAATTCAACTAAACATATCTTATACTGAATAAATAAAGGTATTTAACACACACTCAGAGGTAGTACACGATGTGTATTAGGTTCTACATAGTGTTTCTTTCCAACCCATGGATTTTCAGTGTATCTTCATATCACATGACATGAAAACCTATTTATACATAGAACTTACTAATGGGTAAATTAAGTTTACAGGTTGGGAAAGGGGATCAACATGTATCCATCCCCTGACCATGTTCTTTGGGATGTTCCTTTGTACATGTGGTTAGGCCTATGTACCAGGTCATGTCTGAGTAAACAGCTAAGTTATGACTGAGTATAGGTATTGTCCCATATAAATTGTACATGCCCATGTACTCGAGGGTACATAGAAATTCATTGGTTTGGTTCACATGGTGTGTGATATTTGTCATAGATAATGTGATCCTTTCTTCTCCATAGAAACCCTTGCACCTTAATTACTTCCCCACATGGTGTGTAACTCCAGATTACAGGTCGTGTAATGTGGGTTTTCCAAAAACCCATGGTTCTTTCTCTATGTATTCTCATGTTTTATTCACCTTTGGATATTCCACCAATATCACCTGAGGATTGTAGATCTCATCTGAAGGAGCCTTTCTGTTTCCATAAATATGACTCTAGTCGTCAAATTCGATCAAGAAAACACCATCACTACATGTACCGTAACATCACTTCAAATAGGGGAATGACGAACCTCTAGACTATTTTGATCAAACTTTGTTAATCCTCCACTATTTTTGATCCACAATCCTGTAGGATCTAAATAACTATGTATATGCTCAATATACAAGAGGGGGGTGAATTGTATACTTCAAAAATTCTATTGGAACCTTCAAAGTTGGTTACGGATAACTATGTTTTCCTTAGATAAGAAAAATTCTAAGTTTTACAAAGTTAAACTAAGAAAATTTCACAACACCTCTAATCACCAACTGGAGAAATGGAACTAAGATTTACAAAATAAGATTCTACCTTAAAGCATATAGAATCTAAACTAATCAGAGTACAAGTGTAATGAAATACAAGAAGGTTATACTTTCCTTACAAAACAATGTGCAGCGGAAAACAAGTAGCAAAACTACAAGTAACAAGATATGAATCTTTTAACCCAAAGAGAAGGGTATCCAACAACCTTGGATAAAAGGTCCCTTTATTTATACTTTCAAGCAAGTTTGTCTTACCCACGCCAGGATAAGCCCTCGATATGAAGATCGGAATCTCTGTCTTGTTATCCCCGCAAGACCTCAACTTCAAGGTAGTTGGAACCTCTGTCTTCCTTAGAAAGGAAGACCTCGAACTTCAAGGTAGTCGAAACCTCTATCTTCCTATCCCCGGAAGTCCTAGAATTTAATCACTAACATTCAGATTCGCACAAAGAAATCTGAACGAGCGGTTCAGTACGCACAAAGCATGAAAATTTTCTCTCTCTATAAATCACCTTAACAGCGTGTGTTCTCTAGATCGATCAACTTCTTCCACCTATTGAGCTCTTTCAAATGAGTTCCTATTTATAGGAAAACTTTCAACGGTCAGCTCCCTCTTCCAACAGTCATATTTTCCATGAAATTCGGAGGGACCTGTACACGTGTAACTCAACCAACGGTTAATTAGAAATAGAATAGACGACATCGTTTTATAACAAACCATGTATAACTGAATGCACGACATCATTTTGAAATGAAGCATATGTAAGTAAAAGCTAATCAAAATTTCGTAGTGTATTCAAGTCAAAAGTTCGGAGTCTAACCAAAATGAAATTCGGAGTCTATGTTAAGAAATGTTTGGAATCTATTTTATAGGAATTCGGAGTCTGGTTTCACCAGAGATCGGAATCTGAACTTGCAGAGTTCGGAGTCGAACTTCATAATAGTTCGGAGTCAAACTGCTTAAGAGTTTGGAGTCAAACTGCTTAAGATTTTGCAGTCGAACTGCTTAAGAGTTCGTAGTCGAACTGCTTAAGAGTTTGGAGTCGAACTGCTTAAGAGTTCGAAGTCGAATTGCTTAAGAGTTCGGAGTCGAACTGCTTAAGAGTTCGGAGTCGAACTTATGAAAGTTCGGAGTCCAGAATTCAGATTGGAACTGCATTACAGTTCACATCTATAATTCGGATCCTAAAAACAGAATGCTCCAAATCATTACATTATATGGCTCCGAGATTTTGGGTATGAATCCGGTTTTTGTTCTTAAGAAAATAGGGCTATGTATAAGAAAATCTAGGTTAGGGTAAATTTTCTTAAAGAAGTAAATTTTCCTTATGGGGGTAAAAATAATATTTGGTTACGTATAAGGTGTTTGTGATTTTTAAAACAAGAAGGAATGGAAAATTCATAAGGAAAACCTTATTGACTCAACAATATCCCCATTTTTGGAAAGCAAAAACATCCTTAAAAAAAGAAAATAAGGACTTTGAAAATTTTCATTAGACTTTGAAATTAAACACTTATCTCCTTTTGTTCATGGATGAAAGTGAATACAACTAACTCCCCCTTTGGCATTGAAACTCTAAGGATTGTATTTTGAGTTTTCGTAGTGGAGTTTTAATTATTGTAAGGATGAAAAATCTTCGTAGTGAGAAACTCTCCCTTTCTTTAAGGATATTTCTGTTAGACATTTTTCCTTTCTCCTCCTTAGGAGTAGTTCTTTTTCCTTTTCCCCCTTTGTGATTTTCAAAAATAATTGAAGGGAATGGAAAACAAATTATGATACCTAAAACATTAGTATATAACAAGATACATCCATCCAAAAAATATTTCATTAGAGGTGGGAAAATTTTACAAAGAAAGAAAATTACAACAAAAGATCAGAGTGAGTTTATTTGTCTTCCTTTTCCTTCGGAATGAGCTTCTTTAACAGGGTTTTGAGTTTCTTTAAGTCTCTTTGGTCTTCCTCACCTTGCCTCTCCAAGGCTTTTACCTTTTCTTCTTGGACTTTTAAAGCTTCTTCCCGAGCCTCCAAAGATTCTTTCTGCAAATTTATTATCTCATCTTGCTTTTCCATCTTCTGCTAAAACTCAATCCAGAAATATCTTTCAGTTTTCCAATTCTGAGATACTGAGTTAAGTTTCCCATTCAGGTTCCTGACCTGTTGATTCCAAGAATTTTTCTCTTGGGTCACCTTTTCATAAATCTCATTAACCTTTTTATCCTCCATTTCAAAAGCATTTTGAACTTCAGCCTAAAAACTCTAAAACTGAACTAAATCTTCATCAACTCTCTTAGACCACTTGGTTACCTTACTACAAGACTTTATATGCACATCATAGTCGATCGGAAAACTTTTCTGTTCAGCTTCCAACTTCATAAACTTATCCATGACCATGGATAAAGAATCTGATTTTTGATTCATAGTTTTTTGCAGCATCTGGCATCTAGAATCTATTTTTGGAAGAATCGGAATTGTGTCCACCAACTTCCTTAGAGACTGAACCACAAAATCATGCCCATGAGATGATGATTCCGAATCAGAAACTTCTTTTTGAGACTGCTCTTCTTCAACTTGCACCAGCTTTCTTCTGGAGGTACCACAAACCTCTTTCCTCCTGATGACATCTTTTATAGGTGTCTCCATGAGAGTTTTCTTCCCCTTATCAGGTCTCAGAGTAGGTTCTTTATTAAGGGAAACTTCCTCGGATTCAGATACTTGAACAATCTAGTCTTCATCAGGTTTCTTTTTTTTGTTGTCCTTCCTCAAGGAAATTCCTCTCATAGGATTCTTCCTCATCATACAAGACATTCTCTTCTTCTTCTTCATGCTATTGTTTTCTAGCTTCCTCATCTCCCTTTCCTGTAGTAACTAACTTTTCGGATTCAGCCTTATCTTTATAGTCCTGTACTTTCTTGATCAGGGTATCCAAATCTTCACTCTCCTCTTCTTCTTCTTTTTTTCCTCTTCTTCTTCTTCCTTCTCAATTTCTTTAGCAGCTTCTTCAACAACTTCTTTCTCAGATTCTTCAACTATTTCTTTACCCTTGGATCTATCTGGAGAGACATAGTTCTTGGCTAGAGTTTCTGGTAAAGCAGGTTCAAGATCGAATGTTTCCGGAACGGGAAGCATTTTGGATGCTAACTCTAAATCTTTCAGCAAAGATTACACCACTTCAGCTTCGGACATCTTCTTTTTCATTTTATTTTGCTTCAATTGTTTCTCTAGCTCCTCCACAGCTTTTTCTTTCAAGGTCGTAGCCTCTGCAGGGTCAATTCCAAATTAAGGATCCCCTTCCTTCCTCGTTTCTTTATCTTCTCTCCACTTGGATGTCACTTCATCCGTATATGTTTTCTGCTTCTTCGGCTTGGGGGGAGTAGATTGAGTTTCCTTAGCCTGAGCAATTTCTTCATTAGCAAAGACTTCCTTAACCTTTCTCCTCCTCCTTTTCTTTTTGGATGGTTCCAGAGAGTGTGTTTCTTTTTGAGCTGTCTCAACCTCTTCCACAGACAGAGGGTAAAATTATCTGGATTCACTAGAAAAACTCATCTTCATCCTCTTCAGAGTATCATCACTAACTAGCATGAGCTTGAAATTATGGATCTTTGACTTTCAGGCAACCTTAAAATATTCTAAGCATCGAACTATCATCTTAGATAGTAAAGCAGTAAACATGATAATCTGAGCTCTCAAATTTCCTTCTTTGATATTCTTGATTGTAACCAAGACATGCCTCATCAAATTTATCTTTCTTAGATTTACCAAAAAATCTAAGACATATATATCACTTTTCTTCAGATTGTCTTTATCACCTCTTCTTGGAACCAGAAATCCTTGCACCCAAATCTAAAGAATTATATTGTTCGGAGTGAGATGAGAAATCTTGATAGTTGAATCATCCTTGAGCCCAAGACACTTCAGTGCCTTCTCCTTGTTGAAACTTCCTTGCACATCGAAAAGTTTGTGTGAGCAGAATTCAGCTTCTCCTTCATATGAAAAACCAACCAAGCTCGCGGCCTTGGTGTAGGAAATCTTATAAGTCTTTCCATAAGACTTGAAAGAAAACCACTCTCTGGCCTATTCCATCAGGAAGGAAACAGACTCGTAGAACTTGATCAGCAAATCAGTATAAACCGGATCATGTTTATCTGACTTTTCTATGCATACATCTTCTCATCCATTCAGCTTTATAGTCTTGGAAATAAGGGAATCAAGCTTATAGAAATCTAGATGAACTAACCTTTCCTTGAAGACTAACCACTTAGAGATCAGTTTTGCAGATGACATATCTTGAGAAGTTGCTTCAACAGACATTCGGAGTGAAGAAATCTGAAAGATTCGAATCGTCTTTTTCAAAGTTCGGAACCGGCCTTAAAAAGAACAGTAGGGCTTCGAGACGCAAAAGCTTGAAAAACCGATGTGGGATGAGTCTCGGGGCCCCCTTTATATAGGAAATGGTTATGGTCATTGGTCTTCCAAAATCCATCTAACGGTTGAAAAATCTTTGATCTGATCTGACGGTTGAGAACAATCCCGCAAGAAAAACTTGACTCCGACCTTTTGAGGGTTTTTTTTTAAAGAAAACATTCGGATTTGAAGAAAACTAGAATCTGATCTTTTTAAAAGCTAGGAAAATACCAGCAAGAAAAATTTTATTATGAAACTAAAAATAAGGAAATCATAGATTTCAGAGTGTCTAGAAACATTGTTCGTAATTGGTAATATTTTTTAAAAAAACATCATGAAAAAAATCGTTACGAAAATTCCAGTCCGAAAATCTCCATTCTAGAAGTTCCAGTATGAAAAAATTTTGTTCTGGAAGTTTTCATTCTGAGAATTTCAATACTGAACATTTCAGTTCTGAAAATTCCCATTCCGGAAATTTCAGTTTCAGAATTTTCCATTCCGAAAAATTCAGTTCTGAAAGGTTTAAAAAACTAACTACAAAAAAAAAATTAGTTATACTAATATTGAAAAACAGATTCCGAAAAAAATTTAGTTACACTAACATTCAAATGTACTCCCACTATGAGAAGGATTTTATTAATGTTAGGTGAATTGTTCAACAATAAGTTAATGAAGAATGATTACCTTACAGTTATCATTCCTAACTTTTGTTTAATGTATTCAAATCTATCGGATGGTAAAGATTTTGTGAAAATATCAGCAATTTGATCTTGCATTCCGATAAACTAAAGAATGATATCTCCTTTAAGTGTGTGATACCTAAGAAAGTGATGCCTAATGTCTATGTGTTTTGCACAAGATTGATTCGAATGGTTCTTACTTAGGGCAATGGCACTTGTGTTATCACACAAAATTTGAGTCTTAGTAAAACTCAGGCCATAGTCTGTGAGTGTGTGTTGCATCCACAACACTTGAGCACAACAACTTCCAACTTCCACATATTCATCTTCAGCAGTGGAAAGTGCTACAGAATGTTTCTTCTTGTAGGACCAAGAGACCAATGAATCTCCTATGAAGTGACAAGTTCTGAATGTACTCTTTCTATCAATTATACATCCACCAAAGTCATCATATGAAAATATTTTTAGAACAAATTCATTTCCTGAAGTATAAAATAATATTAGATCCATGGTTCCCTTTAAGTAGCAAAAAATTCTTTTTAACGCATTTAAGTGAGATTCCTTAGGATTGGATTGATATCTTGCACATAAGAATACTGAGAACATTAAGTCTGGTCGACTAGCTATTAAGTAAAGTAGAATTCCTATCATACCTCGAAAAGATGTTTGATCTACTGGTTTCCCAGCTTCATCAAGATCTAAAGAGTTTTAGGTACCGATTGGAGTACTTATACTCTTAGTGTTGTCATAGCCATACTTTTTGATAAGATCTTTAATATACTTATGTTGAGATATATAGATTCCTTCTATTTTTTGAGAAATTTGAAAACCAAGGAAAAAGGTTAACTCACCCATCATACTCATTTCAAACTCATATTTCATTAGACTTGCAAAATAATCAATTAAAGATTACTGAGTTGAACCAAATATGATGTCATAAACATAAATTTGAACAATCAAAACATTTTTCTTATCTTTATTTATAAAAATGGTTGGATTTGCATTTCCCTTAACATAGTTATTTTGAAGCAAAAATCATGTGATTCTATCATACCAGGCTCATGGGGCTTGTTTAAGACTGTACAAGGCTTTGGTAAGTATAAAAACATGATCAGGATGTTTTGTATCTTCAAATCCAGGAGGTTGTTCAACAAACACTTCCTCTTGAACATAACCATTATGAAAAGCACATTTTACATCCATTTGAAAAATTTTAAAATTGAACAATGTTGCAAAGGCAAGTAGAATACGAATAGATTCAATTCTAGCTACTGGAGCATAGGTTTCTTCATAGTCTATTCCCTCTTGCTGATTATAGCCTTTAGCAACGATTCTAGCTTTATTCCTTACTATGACTCCATTTTCATCACACTTGTTTCTGAAAACCCATTTTACTCCAATAACAGAAGTTTCCTTAGGTCTTTCAACCAAGGTCCAGACTTTATTCCTCTCAAATTCATTTAGTTCATCTTGCATGGCTTTGATCCAATCATCATCACCAAAAGCTTCATCAGTGATTTTTGGTTCTAATTGGGAAAGAAATGCTAGATGTTCTACTTCATTTCTTAAAGAAATTCTAGTCCTTACAGGTTGATTAACATCACCAATGATGCTATCACTGGGATGATTCTTAAGAAACACCTGATTTAGGTTTTGTAAAACATGTTCATCAACATAGGGTAGAAAGTCTTCTGGGGTAAATGTTTCAGAAGTATCTTCTTGAACATTTTCCTTATCAGAAGGATCTTCTATCTAGGTTTGACAATCAATTTTTGAAAACACATCTGAGGATGTAGATTCGGATTGTTTGAAAACAAAAGGATCTGACTCATCAAATTTTACATGCACTGTTTCTTCAACAGTATAAGTATTTTTATTGAAAACTCTATATGCCTTAGAAGTTGTGGAGTAGACTAAGAAAATTCCTTCATCAGATTTTGGTGTGAATTTATGTAGATTATCTTTAGTATTCAGAATGAATACTTTGCAACCAAAAACCTTGAAGCAGTAAAGTCTTAGTTTTCTACCATTCCATAACTCATAAGGAGTTTTATTAAGAAAAGGTCTAATCAAAACTCGATTTATAGTATAACAAGCAGTACTTACAGCTTCATCCCAGAAGTGTCTAGCTATAGAATATTCACTCAACATGGTTCTAGTTATCTCTTGAAGAATTATATTTCTTCTTTCAACTACACCATTTTTTTGAGGAGTTCTAGGTGCTGAAAAATTGTGAGTAATACCTTTCCTACTGCAAAAAGTTTCAAAATTAGAATTTTGAAATTCTCCTTCATGATCACTATGAATAGTTTTCAGTGGAATATTTTTCTCATTTTTAACTTTTTCTCTAAAACTTTTGAAATAGGAAAAAGCTTCAGACTTCTTTGCTAGAAAATAGACCCAAGTAAATCTGGTGTATTCATCAACTAGAACAAACACATAGTATTTTCCTCCAATACTTCCAGTTTGTGTTGGACCAAAAAGATCCATGTGCACTAACTGTAATACATCAGTCATTGAGACTTCACCAATTGATTTAAATCTAGATTTATGTTGCTTACCATATTGACAAGGATCAAAAACTTTAGAAGAATCAAATCTAAGCTCTGGTAGATCCTTAACTAGTTTCTTCTTAGAAAGTTTACATAAATTTCTAAGGTTACAGTGACCTAGTCTTCTATGACATAACCAAGAATGATCTTCTATTGCACTTAGGCAAGGTAAATATTGACTCTTGAGGCCTTCTAAGTTCAAAGTGTAAAAATTTTCTTGCCTATTGGCTGAGAGAATAAATTCTTCCTTGGAATTGTGTACTAAGCACTTATCATTCCTAAAATTCACAAGGTAAACTTAATCACATAATTGACTTATGATAATGAGGTTGTGCTAAAGACCCTTAACAAATAAAATATTTGAAATCAAGGTTTTACCTAGAAGAACAATATTACCAATACCAACAATTTCTCCTTGTGCATTATCTCCGAAAGATACCTTTCCTCCTTTCGTTTTGATAATCTTTTAAAAATAGATTTTGTTACCAGTCATGTGCCAGGAACATCAACTATCAATGTACCATGTATTGTTTTTGGTACTTCCTTTATCTTCCTGAAAACAAGAAAAGAATTAGACTTTAGGAATCCAAACTTGTTTGGATCTGAGACTTCCAGACAACAAAATTTTTGGAACCCACACTTTCTTAGTAAAATAGGCTTTATGAAAACATAGAGATTGGATTTTATTTAAAGAAAAATTCTTCACCTAGTGACCACCACATTTACACTTGGTACAAAATGGGTCACTTTTTGGAAAAAAATAATTGTTACTAAAAATTATTTTAGCATGGGTATAACCAAATCCGGATTTGTTTCTCAAAGGTCGTATTTGAGAATACATTTTATCAAAATTTTCTTTACCATAGGTAAAGTTTGATAAACACTTTTTTAAGGAGAAAATTTCGGACTTGAGTTTTACAACCATGTTTTTATCTTCAAAATAATTAGATTTAGAACTAGATCTTGGTTCGAAGATACTTTTCTTAGAAATTACTTTTTCTAACTCTTTAGAAAGTTTGTTCCTCTCAGAACTTACTTCATCAAGATTTTTTGAAATCTTTATAAAATAATCGTTTTTCCTATCAAGATCTTTAGAAAGATCTGATATCTCTTTTGTAAAAATAGAATTCCTAGAATTTTCCTTATCAAGTTTCTTATAGAGTTTAGAATTTTTAGCCTCAAGAAGTTCAGCAAACCTAGTAACTTCTTCATAGGTAGGTGAAGTATTTTCTTCATCAGAAGAGGATTCTTCATCTGAGGAGTTATAATACTTACTATCATTAGAATTTAAAGAAACATTGGTCAATGATTCAGCATTTCGTACCTTATCCATAAAGCAATGATTGTCAATGGGTAGTCTGGCTATAAGACCAAGATTCTTCTTTCCTGAAGATTCATAATCAGAAGATTCATCTGAAGAGTCACCACCACTGGCACTCTATGTGTCATTTGCTTTCAGAACTTTCTTAGCTTTGGTTTGGTAATACTTATTCCTATTCCTTTCAGAATGCCTTTCCTTCCCTTCTTTCTTTTTGATCAAAGGGAAATCTGGTCTAATATGTCCATCTCTCCTACATTCATAACAAGTAACTTCTCCATCTTTCATGTCTTTCCTTTCCTTTTTCTTATACTTGGATTGGAAATTTCTCTGTCCAGCTATCTTGTTCATTCTTCAAGCAAGATTTGCTAACACATTTTCTGAGATATCACTTTCACTAGATTCTAACTGAATAACTGCCTACTTAGATTTAGATCTGGTCACTCTCTTAGGATTCTTAGCTTCCATATGATTCGATGTTGTCGTAAAAGCAATAGTACCATTCCCATTCTTCTTTTTGATGTTTTCAGCATCTCTCTTCATTATTGTTTCATGTTGGAGAAGAGTTCCAAATATCTCATCAAGAGAAATTTGATTTACCTTCCTGTTCTCATCTACAGCTGTTCTCTTTGATTCCCACTCATTGGGCATAATATCAATTATCTTGTCCACAAGGGCTTCATCATATAACCCTTTTTCTCCCATAGACTGTAAGCTATTGACTATATTCATAAAACTCTGTTGAACTTTATAGATTGGTTCTCCATATGGAAAATTGAATCCATGGTATTCAGCTCTAAGCATAGCTCTCTTAGTCTCAATCAATTTAGAAGTACCAAAGTATGTAACTTCTAACTTCTTATAGATACAATTAGCTGCTTCACAAGAATAAATTTAGCTATATATGTTTCTAGTCATTGAACATAATAGAGTACTGCGTACCTTATAATTGAGTTGATACTCTTTCTTTTCCTGGTTATTGAAAGTTCTAACTTCCTTATCAGGAATTTTATAATCACCAGTAAGCATAACGAAATTATCTACTCCAGTATTGATAACAAAAGTCTTCATTCGATCTCTCCAGTACTCATGGTCATTACTATCAAAGATTAGTGTTCTTGAAGGATTTAGATTGTCAATAGAACCAACATTGGTTCCTGCCATTTAAAAAAACTTGGCAACAGAACTTGTTAGTAGAAAAAGTTCGTAACCAAAAAGTTCGGAATGACAAAGTTTGGAATGACAAAGTTCAGAATGACAAAATAAACTTTCTAATAAATGATGAAGAATAAAGAAAAAGATGAGCAAGAAAAACCTATACGTGAGTATAAGTATTTCTGAGACCTCATTTGATACCAATTGTAGGATCGAAATAACGATGTAGATGCTCAATATACAAGTGGGGGTTGAATTGTATACTTTACAAATTCTTTTGGAACCTTCAAAGTTGGTTACAGATAACTATGTTTTCCTTAGATAAGAAAAAATATAAGTTTAACAAAGTTAAACTAGGAAGATTTCACAACACCTCTAATCACCAACTGGAGATATGGAACTAAGATTTACAAAATAATATTCTACCTTAAAGAATATAGAATCTAAACAAATCAGAGTAAAAGTGTAAGGAAATACAAGAAGGTTATACTTTCCTTACAAAACAATATGCAGCGGAAAACTAGCAGCAAAACTACAAGTAACAAGATATGAATCTTTTTACCCAAAGAGAAGGGTATCCAACAACCTTGGATAAAAGGTCCCTTGATTTATACTTTCAAGAAAGTATGTCTTACCCACACTAGGATAAGCCCTCGATACGAAGATCGGAATCTTTGTCCTGCTATCCCCGCAAGCCCTCAACTTCAAGGTAGTTAGAACCTCTGGCTTCCTCAGCAAGGAAGCCCTCAAACTTCAAGGTAGTCAGAACCTCTGTCTTCCTATCCTCGGAAGTCCTCTAATGTAATCACCAACATTGAGAGTCGCACAAAGAGATCTAAATGAGTGGTTCAGTATGCACAAAGCATGAAACGTTTCTCTCTCTAGAAATCACCTTAACAGCGTGTGTTATCTAGATCGATAAACTTATTCCCCCTATTGAGCTCTTTCAAATGAGCTCCTATTTATAAGAAAACGTTCAACAGTGGGCTCCCTCTTCCAACAGTCATATTTTCCTTGAAATTTGGAGGGACCTGTACACGTGTAACTCAACCAATGGTTAATTAGAAAAAGAATAGACGACATCGTTTTATAAAAAACCATGTATAACTGAATGCACGACATCGTTTTGAAAAGAAGCATATGTAAGTAAAAGATAATCAAAATTTCGGACTGTAAGCAAGTCAAAAGTTCGGAGTCTAACCAAAATTAAATTCGGAGTCTATGTTAAGAAATGTTCGGATTCTGTTTTATAGGAATTTGGAGTCTGGTTTCACCAGAGATCGGAATCTGAACTTGCAGAGTTCGGAGTCGAACTTCATAAGAGTTTGGATTTGAACTGCTTAAGAGTTCAGAGTCAAACTGCTTAAGAGTTCGGAGTCGAACTGCTTAAGAGTTCGGAGTCGAACTGCTTAAGAGTTCAGAGTCGAACTGCTTAAGAGTTCGGAGTCGAACTGCTTAAGAGCTCAGAGTCGAACTGCTTAAGAGTTCGGAGTCAAACTTATGAAAGTTCAGAGTCCAAAATTCAGATTGGAACTGCATTACAGTTCACATCCAGAATTCGGATCCTAAAAATAGAATGCTCCAAATCATTACATTATATGGCTCCGGGATTTTGGGTATGAATCCGGTTTTTGTTCTTAAGAAAATAGGTCTATGTATAAGAAAATCTAGGTTACGATAAATTTTCTTAAAGAAGTAAATTTTCCTTATGGGGGTAAAAATAATATTTTCTTAAGTATAAGGTGTTTGTGATTTTCAAAATAAGAAGGAATGGAAAAGTCATAAGGAAAACCTTATTGACTCAAAAAATCCTATCCCCAATCACAAGACTCACCCACAATATTGATTTGTTGTGATGAATAATGATTTCACAATGATCAAATAAATGATATTCGTTAAACGAGGGGAAAATAAATTTTTAATAATTAACATACCAAGATATGAGGGATAAATCCATGAAACAACAAAAATAAATTAACCTTGTATGTTTTCGGGTTGGCCTCAATCTGTTTCCATTATAATGACGAATTAATTATCCAGTAAATAATTAAAATAATCAACAATAAATCAATATTCTATGCGCAAATCAATTCTTGTTAGCAGAACTAATCCACATTCAAACTGGGATAAAAAATGGGATGAATCCATAAAACACAAACATCTTACCAAGAGCTTGAATCAATCACTGATTAAGTACGGTCCTTTATTACCATCATTGGAAAGATCCACAAACTTCGCTTCACATCGATCGTCGATCCATGATCCAGACATCATTCCTCGAAGAACGATCCTTCAACAAATCCTTTCTAGGTCTCCAGTGTTATATGACTGACCCTAAGATTTAAAAATAATTATATATTTATAAAATATGGAGTAGTTAATGATAATTAAAAAAATTATTAAATTTATTTATTAATTTATTTATCCACTCATGACCGCGTTCAACCCAAGTGTCTAGTATGCTCCAAGGTTATGTTACACCTATGGTAAAAATCGCACTCTGAACTCAACAATGGACTCATATTTATGATATAAGATGATATTCTGGAGTTATTCCACTATTTAATGAAAAATGTGAATGAATGATATTATATTTTTATTATTTTTATTATATCCATGTCAAACACACTGGTCTATGGAATTTCACATCGTCTCAGCACTTGGATTCGAAAATATTCCTTATTTTCCAAAGTATTACAAGGTAAAAAAAGAGAAGTTACACTATTTATCTAGTTGATGATAAAATAACCCTAGAAACTATGGTAAAACACCTTTAATTGTACCTTGGTTCATGTTTCCACATTCCACCTCAACTCATATGAATCGCCTTAGCTCTGGGACTCAGATTACCTTCTCTCACCTGGGAGATTCATCCTTACATTAGCTTTTACTCACACACAGGTGAGGGGATAGAATGGATTGGATAATGGAATTTATATAAAATTAATCTTTGGAATGTATGCCCATAAATAATAAGGATTATAGGATGGCTCAGATGACATCATTTTAATTTAAAGACAATTATAAATTAAAAGGAATCTAATCACATACACATGTCAGGTTTAATCTCATGATCATCCACATAATAAGAAATGAACATAAATTTTCAATTTTCCCATAAATTAATTCATTTAACTATTTAATTAAGATAAATCATCATGAAATAATCCAGTTAATTCAATTTATCCATAAACCATTTTAGAAGCCTTAAAATTTTATCATTCATAGTTTTGAAAATAAATTAAATAAATGAATTTTATTTAAAATTAATAGAGGGAATAGGTGAATTTGGAGGTAAAAACATGTACTCAACCAAACTACCAGGAATAATACTATTTCTAGTGTATTCCCTTTCCATCCAACACACATTTCATTATAGTTAATTACATGGTGTGTACTTTCAAAAAAAATGACACACAGAACACATGTGAATTACACTGCATGTGATTCTCTTGATGTCAGCATAGTGAACTATAAGAAATGGAAATAAATAAATTGTTTTTTATAATTTATCATATAAATTAATTCAATATATAATTAATTATCCTATAAATGACATTTATTTTCAAATAAATGACACACAAAACACATGTGAAAAGGTTTAATTATATAATAATATATTCTCTTTGTATCAAATTAAGAAGATTAGATGAAACATAAAACATGGTGTGTACTAGGTTACATGACATGTAATATATTGTAGATGGGTTCATGACACATTATTAGTGACTGTTTCTGTTCCATAGTTATAGACGGCTATTAGGTATACTACATGTAATGTTCCTACATGACACATGGCCTTGAAGTTGCATGGTTTTTTAATACTTGTGTCGTATAGAAGATACACTACATGATTTGACCCCCACCCCATGTGATCCATTATAAATACATGAGGACTACAATCCATGTACACATGTTACATGACATTGGGTTTTTCAAATCATATGCTCACTAATCCAGATCTACACACCTATCCTCAATTATCAGATCACTGATATGATTTTATCAAACTGATCTAATATTGATGTGAGATATATTTGAGATACATGGGAATTTGGATTTTAGTTTTGGGTATAGGTCATGTATGATTCTATTATCCTAGAAGAAAATTTAGCATCTCTATGTGGAATTTTGATATGTCTCTTAATTTAAATTTAAATCATTTATTAGTTATATGAGCGAGAACAAAGAAAGGGAAGAGAAAGTGATATTTAGATTCCATGAGAAAATGAATAGAAAGTTAATAAATTGAAAATTCCAACCATTCAATCAATGGATAATAAATAATTATAAATTATCCATGTGGTCGTGATGATACCACTTATAGGTTTTGGGATCAGTGAAAGCGCGTGTTTAGTATGAACAACTTGGATTTTAGTCTTAATTGATAAATAATCCAAGCCATGTATAACAAATTATGTCATGAAAAATGGATTAAATCATAGATAGATTTAATTTATTAAATACTAGAACCAAAATAGTGGTATTATCACATGTCTTTTATAATTAATTTATATACAGATCTAGAATTACCTGATCTTATAGTTCCTTCTATTTGGACGATCGAGTTTACTTCATCTCATCATTCAATCATTGTGTTATAGAATAAAAGTTTATAATCCTCTATAAGTGATCCAAAAATGTACGACAATCTCTTAAAATCACTATATAATTGTCGAGTGCTAACATGGTCTATCTCGATCGCTTTCATCATTCGTGGTTGATCGTAATAGAATTCTCTTCAAAGAATAAGAATTATCGGTGTTCTCTTGATGGATTACTAGAGGAGGAGGATAGATAATTTATATATATATCTATCTCTTTAGGTTTTTAGAGATATTATCTCTATTTTTTTGCACAATGAGTCTTAATTAGTAAATTTATATAATTAGATATTTATAAAGGCGGTTCTAGTGGTGAACATTTTCACATAAACACCTTTCCAATTCTTTATTTCTTAGTGAACCCCATGTCTTGATAATAATATAGTTATTATTCAATTGGAATGTGAATCACCTAATAATAAATAAATATCATTTATATTACTTCCAATCATATAATTAAGCTCAGTCTTATTAAACTCTTCAAAATTTAATGATCCAAAAATAATTAAAATTTATTTACTGAATAAATATCAATGTATTATTCATCAATAAATATAACAAATATTATATTTCTCAAAACTTTAAAATAAATATATTTTTTATTATTTAACTCACTTATACTTTCAAATAAATTATTATTAAATATTGACTATCAACCAAACCTGGATACCCTTAGTCTACGACCCTCTAGGCCTCTTTCCCAATGGAAATTGGTGGAGACACATAAATTATAAGGTAAGTGTATAGAAATATTCCAATGATCCCATAGAGAAATAAGTTAGTTTTGAAATGACATACAACCTTCTACAAATTCTTATTATTTAATATATTCCCATTATAATGATAACTCTAATCAAGAATGTTGTATAATGGTTTCATTAACCTATATTCTCAATGTCTATTTATTTGACATTCCATAAATGAACTTTCCCAGAGAAAACATTGGTCGTGGATTTATCCCTGAGGTTTTATTCCCATAAAAGGTTTTGATATGATAACATATATCAATGGAAAAAAGGGAGAAAATGATTTCTTTCATTATCCATGAATTCAATATCACTTATGACACACCCAATATTTTCTATGTATCCTTGAGGATATTTTATCATGGATTTCATCAATCCAAAAAAACTAAGAAAATTATGGTATTCATTACTGATAATATAAAAGTATAGGGATCAATACACACATCAAAGAAAGGAACATACAATGAAACATATAAATGTGTATTTCCTTCTTCTATATCTTGTTCTCATAATATTATTCTCTAGAAATTACCAAGGGAGTACACCATGAGAGGGTGACTCAAATTCCTATGAGTCTCCACCCTAGATATCATGTATCATTTGTGTCCCATAAAGTGATATAATATAGATATAAAACATATATTCAAATATACTTTCAAATAACCTCTAGGTTATCATCATTTTGGGGAACTGCTATGACCTTTCAGTGTGAAATATATTCTTAAGAAATTATCACATGCTATGTCATACAAAGGAATAATCATGATGTGATAAGAAACTTCATTAATATTCAGGATAATGAATACATGTAATAATAATGTACTTGAAAGTAGGTTATATGTCACCAAATATAAAATTATTAAGAAATAGGCAGGTGGATTCAACCCTTAAATGGAAGGGGTTTGTACAAAAAGAAGATAACTAGAAATTGAGCACCATTGAGAAGGATGGTGAAGAAATATGTAAAGTTGATTATCTGAAACCCAACTCGATAAAAAGAGTAAACCCTATAGTTAAGAACCAAAGATATGTAAAAGATCCCAAGGAAAAATTATTCAAAAATAATAATACCATAGCCTTTTGTAAAGAATAATGTCCACCAGTTATACATTAATAGGATACATCAATAAAAATTAAAGAGGGCACTAAAAAACAATGCAAAACTCCAGTAGCTAGTAGAATAATCGGTAAGTATAAACTTGAAAATCATTGGACCAAATAATTAATTATAAATGTAAAATCTAGGAATAAAACATAAGACTTTGAAATCGGTAATGATGTATGAAACAAATAGAATAATAAGAATAAAAATAGAAAAAAAATTAGAATGAATTGAATAATCTGGTTGAATGAAAGAAAACAATACCATACCCAATGTGGTAGTGAAATTATAAAATAAAAGGGTTTTTTTCTGGTTAATTTTTCATACTGATATGGGTTAGTAAAATTTATGGTTCAAGAAATCAAACTAAAATGTAATTAAAATATTGTGTCATTGGAGCTTACCCAGTATGTTTTTGGAAGATAACTGAATGTATGCACGCTAAGAGGGGGAGGGGGATGGGTGAATCACACTCCTAATTAGAAATTAATTTGCTTTATGGTTCAAGCTTTGTTATATTTCACCGTTCATGTTGAGGAAAGAATATATTTGGGATTTTGAAAATAATGTACAAATGGTGGAATTGGAAAACATTTTCTCTCTTATGAACAAAAAATAGCAAACAATAGAGTGGGTATTTAAGTTAACCTAAATTATTGTAAAATAAATTACAATTACTTTATATGTTTTAGTACACATCCTCCACTCAGTTTCAATGACAGTGAGTAATATATGTGTATACTAAATTAATAAAAAAATAGTGTCAAACGAGTAATAAAAGTATAATTTTACCTTATAATTCCAAATTTTTTACTAGTGATTCTGTGTTTAGTAAATTATTGTATATATTCTCAATTTTAAAAATTTTATATTGATATTTTCTATAAATTTATTAATTTTTATAGGAAATTATTTCTAAACAAACTGAAATTTTTTTATAAGAATTGATTTAGAAACCAATCAAATATGGGAACCTATTAAATAGGAAAATTTCCATCCCCATTAACACTAAAAATGTGCATTGGACACTGTTTATTTTTAATAAGGAGAGGAAAATACTTCAGACACTACCACTCAATGCACCCTCAATTGGATGGGTGTGGCTGTGATATTTATCAAAATGATGCCTTAGTAATTGTAAATATTCTTCTCTTCAACAAGAAATTAACTTTTAAATTAATAAGATAAGATTTTCTACATAGTTTAATGCAACTATTCACACTTGTATAAGAAATTTATTGAGAAAATAATCAAAAAATAAATCCCATATTAATTAGAGAATAAAAATATAGTATTTATTATAGAATAAACCCCTCAAAAAATGAGACAAATCCTGGACTAGAAATAATATATTTTGAACTTATAAAGAATACAGAAATAGACTACACATAAAATAATAACCCAACAAAAAGAGAATTTGATAAATTATGGTTGTATATAGAAAAATAATTCCTTTCTGAAACTTCAAAAAGTTAGTAATAACTTGTTTTAAAAGAAGGATTTACCTATTTTCTTCAATGATTATATCATGGTAAATAATAAAACAACATGGTTTATGGTTTGGGATAAAATTATGATACTTACAAAAAGATGTTTCCAGGTTGAAAAAGGTTTTTTCTATAGTGTTAAAAAAATTTAATTCTATAACTAATTTTTCTTAAGAATCAAGTGGAATGGAATGTGTTGTTAATATATATGATATGAAATAGTGGACTATCTAGCATTGGCTTCCAGTTTTTTAATTTGTAGTTCCTTAAATAAAACCCAAACTTCTTACACTTTTATAAATCAAATAATATATAATTAAACAAATCCAAATAAATATTATATGGTTTTTAGATGAATTATAATTCAAACATCCTATAAATGGTTCACAAAAAACATCAAAAATTAGAAAAATCCAATAAATGTGATTCAATGTTTTTGTGTCTTCTAATTCTATAATAGTATACCTATAAATCTGATGTTCTAAATTGGTTTATTTTTCTTGATTTTTATTTCCTTATATTTAATGAAAAATTATTTTAGATACCTATTTACTCTATCAAGAGGGTAATATTAGAAATGAAATACACCATAAAATTAAAACATATCAAAATCATAGCTCTAGAATTATTCTTTTTTTGAATATATCACCCCTTTACTATTTTTTATTTTTAAGGTTTCATTTATTATAACTATTCCAGAAGTGGCATAACTAATAACCCAACCTGTTGGTGTATTTTTAGTAGTCAAATATTTTTTCAAAAATACTAAAATTAGAATAGGAAATTTCATACCCCCCAAATTTCTCTTACAAGAAATGCTTATCAACTTCATTCACATCTATGTAAATTATTTTTATCATTTTTTTATAACTATCTTTATATCAAAATCTACTTTGATCATACTCAATTATACATTATAATAGTTCTATATATTCATTCCCACCTCCCTAAAATATATTCTTCAGGTAGTGATCTCACATCAAGATGATCGATAAAATTTAAATCAACGAAACAAATATACCTAACCAACCTAAATTATTGACATGAACACTAAAAAATCCAATGTCAACATAATATAAA
Source organism: Viscum album (assembly GCA_963277665.1). Classification (NCBI taxonomy): domain Eukaryota; kingdom Viridiplantae; phylum Streptophyta; class Magnoliopsida; order Santalales; family Viscaceae; genus Viscum; species Viscum album. Next base: position 475,503,904 of record OY728130.1, on the reverse strand, counting down.
ACATGGAAATTATCCTCATAGCCAACCATTATAACAACATAGATAAATAGAGCTCCATAATCATTACATGATATCAAAAAACTTGCACCAATTATTTGATATTCATGTTAACATAAATTAAATATATTAGGTGTATACCTACCTACAACCTGACACATTAATGTACAGTAATGGTGAAGACTTAAAGGAATCATATATCGCATCTCAAATTCATCCATTTTTACCTGATATTGATTTTTATCCAAAAATCACTTAAACTACTTAAATAAATCTACAACACTCAACTTGTGGTGAACATAATATTTAGGTAGTACATTATAAATTTCACTTAACTATGTTCGACAAATACCCAATATTAGATCATCTTTAAAAAATTAATGTGATCACTTATCTACTAACACAAATACATCATCTAAACACTATGGTTTTCCATATCAATATTTTTCTCTAAGATAATCCCACTCTTGATCAAACTATTATACATCATGGTACTGAAAGATACACTTCTTAAATATAGTGGAAAAAATATATTTATCTTTTATCAAATTACCAAAATATTTAATTCTATTTTGTATAAAATTATATCTATACAAAGGAAGATTCAAGTAATAGCTAAAACTTTGGAAATCTATTTTTTATTATTTCATCATGATTAGTAAATAAATTTTGGCGTTCCTTCTTATGATTCACCTTAGACTTTTTTCGACAAAAAATACAATGGTAATTTATAGTTTCCTCATATAATAAAGTTACCCTAAAAACTCAAATATCAAAATGATTATTTAATCCTATAAAGACACTTAAGGGATAATAATATTTATTAGTGTTGAAAGTGGTTTCAAATAAAACATCATTAAAAAACTCATAATATATATTCATATTTGGATCAACCAAGAAAATATTTATAATTTGATCGGTCAAATCAGACTGCATAGTATAGGAAAAAATGGTTTTTATTGAAAATGACTTTAAATTACTCTTGCATGTGACTTGTATCCCTATAAACCAATTCTTTTTCTATTTCAACCTTAAAAAATTCAATCAATCCATATGTATGAACTAAAAAACATCTCAACCTCTTGCAAAAAAATTCACTAATAATAAAGAATCATGTTGTTTAATAACTAATAAAACATTCACATCAAACTCAGATGCTTGTGCTTCTATTGTTTTTTCATTGTGACCTCATTATCAGGGTCGATGCAATATTTTTCAAGGGATAATTATGATCTTATATAAATGAATTACATTAATACTTCCCACAAGACAGAAAACATACCCCCATTTGAGCATGAAAACCTATACCTATCTTAGCATGGGAAAATTTAACTATGTTGTCACATTTTTAAGCCTTTTTATAACCGTCTTTGATATATTCACAAAGGTCTGATGTGATAACTAATTTTTCCTTTCTCCTTTTATTCAATTATTATTGGCATACAATGAACACATTTATTCCTCCATAAGTAACATAAAAGAATGTGAATCCTAAATTAATTTTAACTTTATCCATATAAATTCAATAATACTATATTAAGAAACATAAACATCATCATTGAAACTTGAAAGAAGTATAAAGTTTTAGAGAAATTTTCACTTCACTATAAGTTCCAGTGAAAAATTTCAGAACTAGTGAAATATCTAGTGAAATGATTTATAACCAGTGAAATACCCAATGAAATTTTCAAGGAAACATTCAGTGAAAATTTTAGTGAAATATCTAATGAAACTTCCCATGAAACCAATAATAGTTCACTAGAGGTTTTCATAACTATTTGATTATAATTTTTACAGTAACTTTAATTGAATGTTTTATTAGTGATTTTATTGAAATTTTTACTAGTTATGAAACATAATAGTTTTTTTGAAAGTAAAATATTTCAACCACATTAATAAACTAAAGGATGATATTTAAAAACTCTAAAAAATGATAATGGAAATAGCTTCCTCCGTGTCTATAAAGGATATCTCCTCCAAATCATTTTTTTGGTATTTCCATCAAAGCCACTTTAAGGGTAGAGTGGGAACCGACCGAATTACACCATAACTATAAGGCCCCGGCCTTAAACCTTACTTAATATTGAATTAAATGAATAATTCACATTGAGGATCTTTTCAGGTTTAGAGTTTTAGATAATTAGATCATAAAACATGCATTACATTCCACATTTAAACAAACTGGTTACATAAAATATAGTATTCATTTTTCCCATCAATGGAAACATATTTAAAATAAAACATGGATTCTTTCTTGACACTTCTTTGACACTATCATCATATCATGTACCTTTCCCTTGACCTGTGAAAAACATTTCAAAAACTTGGGATGCGCATAAAAAGCTCAGTAAGGGATATAAAAATATGGAAAGGAAACATGAGTACATATATACATAAGAATAAAATCATACTTTACCCATAAAACATAAGCACTCTAACATACCTCATCAAATCATGAATAAATCATAGAAATCATAAGACATAAAGGTAACTTGAGGCATTCATAACATTCTTACGTAGGGAGTAACCCTCTTGGTTACGTTTGGAATACCCATCACAATATATTCCCTAAATCTTTTCAGAGAAACCTCAACGTTTAACCCCTTCACGTTACCCAATGCATTGGAGATCTATATCGGGCTCACCTGCCCTTAGTTTATCACGGAACCACCCATCTTCATAATAATTCCCAAGAACCATAACATAATCGTATCACATAAAACATGCATAAAGGAAACATAAAATTTCCACTTTTCAATCACAAGATATAAATACGACACATTGATATAAAAAAATTATGAAAACCATTTTCAATACCAAAATAAAATAAAAGTAAAACATGGTATTTATTTTTCATTTAAAAAAAGGTATGGCTTGTAGAGGAATCTGAAACTCAAATAATGGTCACGGTGGTGGAGAAGTCATTGTCATCGCATACGTACGACAAAAATATTACCTTTTGTCATTTAGTAAAACACTTCGTATAAAAAGATTCCTTTTGGATAAACATAAAAGTCAAAGGGGTTTATACGCCATATAAAAGAAAGTTGTGTGTAAAACACATTATGCCTCAATGAAAGGAGATTGAGAAGAAGTCTCATACCTCGGGTCCGACTTGACTTGATCGCTTTTTAATCTCCTGAATAATAAACTTGAGTTAATTTATACTTGCTTAAGAACCTTTTTCAAGTTAATTATTCCTTTTATATCACTTATTACCATGTCATGAACATTATGTAATTATTTAAGTTAATAACGGTCGTTTTAACGATCATTGGTACTTGAGTCAAAAATATGCTCTTTATAATTACAATTTTTTCATGTACCCATTATATCCAGAGTTATACTCATGATGTATATATCATATATATCATATATATCTAGTATATACATGCATTTATAATATTACATAACATTTAGGGATAAGAAATGAAATGCACCGTTCATGGAAACGGTAAGCCGTACGTACGCATGAACGCTACTTCTATTTCTATTTCATATTTAATGGAATTAAAACATAATGATACATAATAGTATTATGATTCCAGTATTGTATATAATATCATTCAATCTATCATTTATACGTACCACATATGGTATTAACAAATCAAATCACTTTGAGGGGGCGGTAGTCCGCACTTCCTAAAATGAAGATATTACGTTTACCCATAATGGAAACCATAAAGTTATGCCATAAATGAAAAATACAGAAGCTTAAGTAAAACATAAACATATTATATATTATATATAAATATAGTTACATCTTAATGGCCACCTTTGAAGGTGTTATATGAGTGTTGAACAACCATCGTTTCGTGAGGCAGAAATTCGCCATCCACTGAAACAGTATGTTCTATAACCATTAGATGTAGGTGTGTGTAAGTGTATCTCGAATCCTTCTTATAACAACATCATAGTATATATAATATACTGGTTTTGTTACAAAATAAAGGAATAAAAAGATTTTAGAGGGTTGGAGAAGCAAATTAAAACATAAGAACACAAGAGAAAACACTACCTTTAAAACGGGTAACTCTTTTTTATTTGAGCTCAAAGGCTTCCTTGGGAATACTTCTGCCCAAAGTGAGGCTTCAAGGAGTAAGAGAGGGATGTGGAGAGACAAAATGGATAGGTTGTGTCCAATCCAAAGGCTTGAGAGGTGTGGGTAAGGTGGTAGAGGTGGGGGCCTTTTATAAGAGGAGAGGAGGGGCACTCTTGGAAAGTTATGAAAGGTTACTTTATTATAAAATTATTTTCGGATTTAAAAGGTCCAAAAATTAAATATTTAGAGGATAAGGTGATAAGATTTATAAATCCACCCATAAAATAGGTTTTTGACATGTTTAGGTCATAGATTTTACATTATCGTTTCATTTTTGTTTAAATCGTTAAATAATGAGGTAATCGCTGCATCATCATGGTATCATAAATAATTTAATTTATTTAATTTATAAAAATTATAAAACAAATATCATGATGTAGGAAATCGTTTTATATTTTTAATGAATATTTATAGTCAAAACTATGATTTTTATATCCCTATTTAAAAAAAATTTAGTAAAACAACTCATGTTTGTGACATTTTTATTTTAACTTTAAATAAAAAGGTATTAATGTCATTTTCCTACCAAAGTGGCTCTATGGGGTCCCCAAGTTGACCCATGGATTGTCTTGGTCGGCCATGACACATCCAATAAGGTTAGGACATGTTTCTAGGTCATTTCATATTATTAAAACATTATTTTTACCTTAAACTACACTAATTACCTCTAATCGCGATTAAAAACTTAAAAGTTACTATTCACCAAAAAATATTTTAATCCCATTGAACCACATTTTACTTCTTAATGAAAACAATTTAGGTCGGATTTTTGAAATTCAAAACACAGAAGTGGAAAAGTTTCATTTAAATGAAAAATCAGTTTCTTTAACTACCACTTAGTGGTTTCACTATTCATCAAAAATTGAAGTTTTTCAGAAAAATAACAAAACTTCACCCTAAGCTATATTTGATATTACAAATTCAAAAATGATGCCTATTTTAAAAAATTCAAAACATATAAGTTACATTAATTAATTTAATAATTAATTCCCGCTGTCAGAGCAAATAGCTTGTTTTTATGAAATAATAAGTATCAAAAGATTGACACTAGTTTAAGTCCAATTTCGAAGTGAAATTAATTACAACGACCACTATTGGATTAAATTGTAAAAATATATTCTAATTTCACTTTAAAATCAATTCAAAAGATAATCTAATCATATAAATAAATTATATTAAAAAGAGGTTTTGAATTAAAATACATCATTTTTCACTATTCATTAAAAAAATGAACTTTATCGGAAAAATACCAAAAATTCACACAAAGTAAATTTTGATGTCCCTATTCTATAGAAGAATTTTATTTGGTCCAATATAATGTATAAGAGTGGCCAAAACTATATTTATATACATTTCTCCATCAAAAGGCGATAAGTTGACCTTTAGTGAATGTTAGAGTATATATGCCTAAAATTGAATTATTTTTGTATTTTAAGCATTTATCCTTTATTGGATAAATGTAAAAACATTTAAAAACCTATATAATCATATTTTAGTTATTTCCATTCATTCCCACCAATACAACGGCTACGTGTTAACTACCATTTAAAATAATATTATTTTATTACTAGTGTGCAACGTAAGATTTCAAAGAAACTCTTTGTTGCGTAACGGGTACGCTATCGAACATAGAAACCCCTTTAAAGTAAAATTAATATTTAATTCATAAATATTAATAAAAATTAAAATTATTTATTCTTTATTTACCTGGGATGTTACATCCTTCCCCCCTTTTGGGAATTGCGTCCTCGCAATTTTATTCACTTATCAAAATAAGTGGGGGTATTTATCCCTCGTAGAATTTTCATATTCTCATGTTTCCTCTTCAACCATATGGTTTTTCCATAAAACAGTTATGTGGTGAATTACCTTATTCTGCAACACTTGATCTCTACGATCAAGTATCTGGACTGGTTGTTCTTCATAAGAGAGATTCTCTTCCCAAATCTCAAAACAAAATCATTATCAATATTGAATTCAGGAAACTTACCCTTCTGAACCAGCTCTACCTTTTTCTAAAACTCAATGTCTTGCTTCTGTGCTTGCTTAATTCTGTCTGATAGAGAATATTTCACTGATACCTGAAACAAAACAGAAGGACATCCTGCACCAACAACTTCTATGCCAAAGTTCATCAAATCCTTAACCAAAGGATCATGTTCCAAACGCAACATTGCTAATGAAGCATTACTTTTTCGACTCAAAGCATCAGCCATTTTATTTTATTTTCCCAGATGGTAATGAATTGTACAATCATAATCCTTCATTAATTATAGATATCTCCTCTGTCTCGTGTTTAATTATTTCTAAGTGAATATATACTTTAAACTTTTGTGATCAGTATATATTTCACACTTTACACCATACAAATGATGCCTCCACATTTTTAAAGCGAAAACAAAAGAAGCTAATTCGAAATCATGTGTAGGGTAATTTACCTCATGAGTTTTCAACTGACGTGAAGCATAAGCAATTACCTGATCGTTCTGCATTAGGACACAACCAAGTCCTTTCAATGAAGAATCACTATAGATAACAAACTCCCCATTCCTGGAAGGTAGTGCCAAAACTGGAGAATTCACTAATCTTCTTTTCAGTTCCTGAAAACAATCATCACATTCTTTTGTCCAGATAAACTTAACACCCTTCTGAGTTAGCTTAGTCATTGGACTAGATAACCGTGAAAAATTTCTAACCAACCTTCGGTAATAGCCTGCCAAACCAAGGAACCTATGAATCTCAGTTACATTTGTGGGTCTTGGCCATTCTTCCACAACCTTTTTTTTTGAAGGATCAACAGTTATCCCATCTTTAGAAACAATATGACCAAGGAAAGAAATTTGTTTCAACCAAAACTCACACTTTCTGAATTTCCCATACAATTTCTTTTCTTTTAAGGTTTGAAAAATAACCCTTAAATGTCTTTTAGGCTCCTCTTTACCTTTAAAAAACACCAAAATATCATCAATAAACACAACCACCATTTATCACCTGATTCAACTGAGCCATCACTACAACAAACTCTTCAATTCTGATTCTGACCATCTCGGGTTGCTGATTTAGAAGGTCATTTCCCTCTGTATGCCTTCCTAACATAGCTGGCATGTTTCCTCTGTGGAAAACCATTCTTAACATATAAATATCTTAGGTGAAGCAACATGGTAATCTTTAAATTCTATATCATACCATAAATTAATTTATGGACAAGACTTTAACAATATTCTAACTCCTAAAGTTATCTAAACTGATCTCTGATACCAAATATAAGGCCCCGGCCTTAAACCTTATTTAATATTGAATTAAATGAATAATTCACATTGAGGATCTTTTTAGGTTTAGAGTTTTAGAGAATTAGATCATAAAACATGCATTACATTCTACATTTAAACAAAGTGGTTACATAAAATATAGTATTCGTTTTTCCCATCAAAGGAAACATATTTAAAATAAAACATGGATTCTTTCTTGACACTTCCTTGACACTATCATCATATCATGTACCTTTCCCTTAACGTGTGAAAAACATTTCAAAAACTTGGGATGAGCATAAAAAGCTCAGTAAGGGATATAAAAATATTGAAAGGAAACATGAGTACATATATACTTTAGAATGAAATCATACTTTACCCATAAAACATAATCACTTTAACATAACTCATCAAATCATGAATAAATCATAGAAATCATAAGACATAAAGGTAACTTGAGGCATTCATAACATTCTTACGTAGGGAGTAACCCTCTTGGTTACGTTTGGAATACCCATCACAGTATATTCCCTAAATATCTTAGGAGAAACCTCAAAGTTTAACCCCTTAGCATTACCCAATGCATTGGAGAGCTATATTGGGCTCACCTGCCCTTAGTTTATCACGGAACCACCCGTCTTCATAATAATGCCCAAGAACCATAACATAATCGTATCACATAAAACATGCATAAAGGAAACATAACATTTCCACTTTTCAATCACAAGATATCAATACAACACATTGATATAAAAATATTATTAAAACCATTTTCAATACCAAAATAAAATAAAAGTAAAACATAGTATTTATTTTTCATTTAAAAAAAAGTTATGGCTTGTAGAGGAAGTCGAAACTCAAATAATGGTCACGACGGCGGAGAAGTCGTTGTCGCTGCATACGTACGACAAAAACATTCCCTTTTTTCCTTTAGTAAAACGCTTCGTATAAAAAGATTCCTTTTGGATAAATGTAAAAGTCAAAGGGGTTTATACACCGTATAAAAGAAAGTTGTGTATAAAACACATTATGCCTCAATGAAAGGAGATTGAGATAAAGTCCCATACCTCGGGTCCGACTTGACTCGATCGCTCTTTAATCTCCTGAATAATAAACTTGAGTTAATTTCTACTTTCTTAAGAACCTTTTTCAAGTTCATTATTCCTTTTATATCACTTATTACCATGTCATGAACACTATGTAATTATTTAAGTTAATAACGGTCGTTTTAACGATCATTGGTACTTGAGTCAAAAATATGCTCTTTATAATTAAAAGTTGTTCGTGTATCCATTATATCCAGAGTTAAACTCATGATTTATATATCATATATATCATATATATCCAATATATACATGCATTTATAATATTAAATAACATTTAGGGGTAAGAAATGAAATGCACCGTTCATGGAGATGGTAAGCCGTACGTACGCATGAATGCTACTTCCATTTTTATTTCATATTTAATGGAATTAAAACATAATGATACATAATAGTATTCTGATTCCATTATTTTATATAATATCATTCAATCTATCCTTTATACGTACCACATATAGTATTAACGAATCAAATCACTTTGAGGGGGCGGTAGTCCGCACTTCCTAAAATGAAGATATCGTGTTTACCCATAATGGAAACCATAAAGGTATGCCATAAATGAAAATTAAATAAGCTTAAGTAAAACATAAAAATATTATATATCATATATAAATATAGTGACATCTTAATGGCCACCTTTTAAGGTGTTATATGAGTGTTGAACAATCATCATTTCGTGAGGCAGAAATTTGCCATCCACAGAAATAGTATGTTCTTTAACCATTAGATGTAGGTGTGTGTAAGTGTAGCTCGAATCCTTCTTATAACAACATCCTAGTATATTGAAGATACTGGTGTTGTTACAAAAGAAAGTAATAAAAAGAGTTTATAGGGTTGGAGAAGCAAAATAAAACATAAGAACACAAGAGAAAACACTACCTTTAAAACGGGTAACTCTTTTTGATTTGAGCTCAAAGTCTTCCTTGGGAAGACTTCTGCCCAAATTGAGGCTTCAAGGAGTAATATAGGGATATGGAGAGACAAAATAGACAGGTTTTGTACAATCCAAATGCTTGAGAGGTGTGGGTAAGGTGGTAGAGGTGGGGGCCTTTTATAAGAGGAGAGGAGGGGCACTCTTGGAAAGTTATAAAAGGTTACTTTATTATAAAATGATTTTCAGATTTAAAAGGTCCCAAAATTATATATTTCAAGGATAAGGTGATAAGAGTTCTAAATCCACCCATCTAATAGGTTTTTGACATGTGTAGGTCTTATATTTTACGTTATCTTTTCATTTTGTTTTAAATCGTTAAATAATGATGTAATCGCTGCATCATCATGGTATCATAAATAATTTAATTTATTTAATGTCTAAAAATTATACAAAAACTATCATGATGTAGGAAATCGTTTTATATTTCTAATTAATATTTATAGTCAAAAATATGACTTGTATAACCCCATTTAAAAATTGTTTTAGTAAAACAACTCATGTTTGTGACATTTTTATTTTAACTTTAAATAAAAAGGTATTAATGTCATTTTCCTACCAAAGTGGCTCCATGGGGTCCCCAAGATGACCCATGGATTGTATTGGTCGACCATGACAAATCCAATAAGGTTAGGACATGTTTCTAGGTCATTTCATATTATTAAAACATTATTTTTACCTTAAACTACACTAATTACCTCTAATCGCGATTAAAAACTTTAAAGTTACTATTCACCAAAAAATTATTTTAATCCCATTGAACCACATTTTACTTCTTAATGACAACCATGTATGTAGGATTTTTGAAATTAAAAACACAGAAGTGACAAAGTTTCATTTAAATGAAAAATCAGTTTCTTTAACTACCACTTAGTGGTTTCACTATTCATCAAAAATTGAAGTTTTTCAGAAAAATATCAAAACTTCACCCTAAGCTATATTTGATATTATGAATTCAAAAATGATGTCTATTTTAAAAAATTCAAAACATATAAGTTAAATTAATTAATTTAATAATTAATTCCCGTTGTCAGAGCAAATAGCGTGTTTTTATGAAACAATAAGTATCAAAAGATTGACACTAGTTTAAGTCCAATTTTGAAGTAAAATTAATTCCAATGACAACTATTGTATTAAATGGTACAAATATATTCTAATTTCACTTTAAAACCAATTAAAAAGATAATATAATCATATAAATAAATTATATTAAAAAGAGGTTTTGAATTAAAATACAACATTTTTCACTATTCATTAAAAATGAACTTTATCGGAAAAATACCAAAAAATAACACAAAGTAAATTTTGATGTCCCTATTCTAAAGAATAATTTTATTTGGTCCAATAGAATGTATAAGAGTGACCAAAACTATATTTATAGACGGTTCTCCATCAAAAGGCAATAAGTCGACCTTTAGTGAATGTTAGAGTATATATGCCTAAAATTGAATTCTTTTCATATTTTAAGCCTTTATCCTTTATTGGATAAATTTAAAAACATTTAAAAAACATATATAATCGTATTTTAGTTATTTCCATTCATTCCCGCCAATACAATGGCTACGTGTTAACTACCATTTAAAATAATATTATTTTATTACTAGTGTGCAACGTAAGATTACAAAGAAACTCTTTGTTGCGTATCGGGTACGCTAGCGAACATAGAAACCCCTTTAAAGTAAAATTAATATTTAATTAATAAATATTAATAAAAATGAAAATGATTTATTCTTTATTTACCTGGGATGTTACAATAACGTGGGCGGGAAGGACATTCAAACTTCAAATTTCAGGGGCACAGTGACCCAAAAACCAAAACGATAGGAAGATCACGCACCACCGTGTCAACAGAAGATCCCGCAAATCACGTGATTTACCTGAGAAACATGCATCGAGGCATCATGTCGAGTCCACTGCAACGTCGTCTTCATCATCAAATCACATTAATCATCACGTCATCGCCGTCCACTCAAAACTTCGTCGTCGTTACCATCGCCTTCCCGCGAGTAGAGTCGTCGGAGGTCTTTGCTACCGGCACGAACAAATAACCAGCTTCATCACAATTGGGAACCACAATAAAGCACCATAACACTCCTCGAGACGTGTAGCTGCCATCGAACCCTTCATCGTCACCTTCAAGCCTTCGACGTTCATCGCCGGCGAGAACCCCTCAGGCGTCGCCGCAGCAGATTCAAAGATTCATCCAAAAGAAAAAACCAATTTCAGATTACAAGCTGAACCCAGTCCACCAAAACCAAAGTGAACAGCAGTCCAGCATCAACGAAATAATTAGATCCAACATCGACAAACAAAAATAAACGCATCAAAGCAGAAACGACTGCAAAGGACCGAAACAAAAAACATCACCCAAAGGTCGGCGCTGTTATAGACCAGATCCCGTCGCCACCAAGCCAAACTCTCGAGAAGGCACGGCCCCCCACACACACAACAGAGAACGAATAGAGATTCCAAAAACTGTGAGGCTGGAATGACTCCACAACCCTTATTGATATTGCAATCAGAAAAACTAGAACATATTGTCGCCACACCAACGTTGTGCAATCGGAAAATGAACAACCAATAGATTAATTGACAACTAATGAAAACCCAATTCAAAATCCATAAACTACAACAACAAAAACTAGATTTTACATCAAGAAATTTGTGGAATCAAAAATTATATATATCCCATTTTTTTGAAATACATCCCATTTGTGTAAAATGTATCATCTCTAAAATACCCCTCAATGACCTTATGGAAACATATTTTCACCAATTTTAAAAGTAATGATGTGTTATAATCTCGTGAAATAATTGGAAATTATTGTAAAATATATATATATATATATATATATAATAGAAATCACAAGGACACTAACATGTTTTCGGAGAGAGAATAAATCATGGATTTTAGACTCAAGAGTAGGATATTGCAGATATAGGAACTCTCTCGATAGGGAATAATTATTTCTTATACCTTTTTCACATTTTCATTAATTATGTCATGTATTAATATTTAAAATACATTAAATTTAATCCAAATATATTTTAAGGAGAAATACAAGACAATATTAATTTTATTCACCTCCCAATTTTTTCTTATGCAAGATGGATAATTACTATTATGTAAGAATTGACTTGTAATATCTTATGTAACTGCACAACAATTTATTATAAAATTAAATGCATGGATTTAAAATTAAATCTAAAATCAATTAAAAAATAAAAAATCCATAAAAATTCATAATTCCATTCCAGACAAAATAAAATTTCAAACACAACCACAAAACATATTTTATGAAATTTCATTACTCAATTTATCCAAGAACTATTGTTTTCTAAGTAATCATTAAAAATCAAAAATATATACTAAAAATAATCAATTAAATCAATACCTAAATATATATAATGTTTTTTATAAATCACTCTTTTATAAAAAAAATCATGGGGCATATGTTTTGAATTAATTAATTGTTTTTAAATGTCAAATTTTATTTAATAGAATTATTTTCTATTCATTTTTATTACAAATTTTACATTAAACAATATGATAAAAGAGTTTTCTTTGGTTATAGTATAAAAATTACTTTTATTTACAAGATTTAAAAAATGTATGAGTTTTATTTAATTTATTATTTTATACAATTTTTGATGATTTTAAATTCAATATTTAAAAAATGTAGTAATCAAAGTATATAATATAATTTTTATTTGAATGGATAATATTTTATAATTTTTGAAATGGAAATTTATATGTTCCATTTAGAAGTATTAATAAGGTTTCGCAAAATTTTATTTTAGTTTTTGTAAAACTATTGTGGGGTATTTTGGAAAATAAATTACAAGTGAATAATTTTTTTTAATATATATATTTAAATATATATATATCAAAAATACTTTGAGATGTATTATTTAATTTAAATTAATTTAAATTCCTTTATAATAAATTTAATTTATTAAAAATATATCTTTATGATATTATTTCTCTCATTTCTCCCACATATATCACTTAGAACCTTTAAGAGGCCTGAATATTTCCCCCACATGTGACACATTTTAAACTTATGCATCCCAAAGGTGCCAAAGTGGAAAAAATACTTATATATTGGGTGTCATGTTCATAACATTTTATTAGTACTGTAGCTTGGTGTGGTTTCACTGGGTGTGTGTGTCATGATATGAAGTCCTACAATGCTCCCACATAGAACATCGGGACATATTTAGGAGGGTCTAGAATTCCTTTCCATGTGTTATGAATTTATTGTGGCCCAAAAATGTCAAAGGAGACAATATTATTGTGGTATTTGTGTCATGTTTATAACACATAATAATTTTTTGGTATTTTTTTAAAGATGTGTTTTGGTTTGTAATTATTTTTACATCATCCAAATTTTTCTCACACATTTCCTTAGCTATTGATAGCTAGTTTTTAATATCAATTGGATATGTTAATATTTAAAAAATAATTTTTAATAGAGTTTTAATTATTACATTATTAATCCTAATTTTAATTTCATTAAATTATAAATAAGATCACTAAAAATTACTATAACTAAAGGAATTGAGGGAAAAAACCTAAGAAAATCACCTACACATAAAAACGTAGAGGTTCAAACACAAGACTTTATAGATGAAAACCAATACCATGAAAACACTTAATGAGACCGCATCGACATTAATATAGTTAATATTAATAATATGAAAATTATTAAAAAAATTATAATGAAAATATTATTAATAATGTTAATATTAATAAATTCACTAATAATGTTAATAATAATAGTTTTAACATCATTAATGGGACACTCAAAATTATTATCAGTATCATAGACTTTATAACATCAAAAATATATGCAGACAACATCATAATAGAATGAAAAAAGTAAGAACAAAGACAGCAGAGAAAAATAACATTACCCTGAAACAGGACCAAAACTCTGATTTGAATCATAAAGTATTTAAAAATCAAAAAATAAATGTTTATTATATACAAATCATGATGTCAATCAAGGATAAATATGATGAAATAATATTTTTTGGGTATAATCAAAATAAAAATAAATAGAGACAAGGTCTAGATAGAATAATAGAGTAAAATAGTTTTTATTCCATTATAACATTTAAATATATATATATATATATATATGTTACATTTAAATATAATTAGAAGTCTATATTAGTCCCTATTTCTAAGTCAATTATAATGAACAATACTTACTCCTCAAAATATAGAAAATCAAGGGTTGTCCATGTGAATAGTTCATTATATGAAGAGTTATAGTTGGGGATTAATTCCATTGTAATTACCCCATGCATTTGGAATGATCAAATCTAAAAATATTCACAACACTTCTCTTTTAATGTCATGAATTTCATGAAATATTATTTACCATTCATATAAAAACATATTGGGAAAAAATGAAAAAAAATGAATTTCATGATATTTTTTAATATTTATCATTAAAAACACACCATGAAATCCTATTTGAAAAACCTTGATGAAGGAAAAAAGAGTGCATCATTCCAAACTTACATCATAAAATCATGATAGCCTTTGTCACCTCAGTATACCAATATTTTAAATCATATTCTCAAAAATTATATCTGTTAATTACTTTATAAATAAATTTATAAGATTATCAAATTATCTAGTTTTTTATATATTTATCTCACCATTATTTTTGAATCTCAGGGGTAAATAATAATTTTGGTGAGATGGGTTTTGTTCTACTAACTTCGATATACACACCCTTTAATTCCCCTATACAAGTTTCATTATTTTCATGCAATGTAGTGGAAATTTATGTATTCATAGTAAATACACAAATATTTATAATACGATGAATAACTGATCCTAAAAAAACATTAGATGGACCTCATGAATTTCAATCAACTAAACCTAATTTTAAAAAGTTATAAAACTTTTTGTTTTATACAACAATGTTGTATAGTCATTTCACTATATGTGAATAAATATATAGCTTATTAAATTATTTTATACAAATTAGAAAAATATCCAACATCCCATAACTAACCAATTTTTATTATAAATATATAGATTCTATCCTTTTACACATATTATTACATGATTTTAATCATAATTAACCATCAAATACAAACTAAGGATCGTAAAGTCTAGTGTGTTTCGATGATTTGGTACAAAAAACTAAAAACGTGGAAATAGAATAAAAAAATTATATTAATCATACATTATGAGCTTCTAACTTCATTTGAGATCTTATATCATCATAGGATAACCTGGGGAATACATATACCAAAGGGATAATCTAAAAAGGCCAGTAAAGGAATAAACATAACAATAAGGCATAACACATGTGTTAGAATACATAACATGATGACTTAAAAAGGAATGGAACATGAATAAACATATGGAAGAATAAAATATAGACCATTTATCATATGATAATTTCAAAATAGGAATTTTTAAGTAATGTAAAACATTTCAAAAACATGAGTCAAGTATAACTTCCAAGACTGTATCACATGGTGGAAAAAGTCCGATAAAATAATTGGGTTTAATCCCTCTCCCAACATGATGTCCCATGAGACTAAACATTATCCAGTGAGTTGGAACACTATCTTGGTGCACCCATAATAAAATTTTCATGCATATGTGTGCCACAGGAAGAATCAATTATAAACATAAGGGTTACCCATAGAAATAAATAGATATCGAAATCATTTCATAAGGCATAACCAATGGGCGTAACATAACGGTGTCCATGAAAGAATTAATTTAATAATATATTCACATTAATAATTAAAAATATGAAAATATAATGATAAATAATTTCCAACCTAAGTGTAAACATGTAATAATAGTGTTTAAGAATCTTTAGAAATGAGCCACATTAGTGTGGTTTAAGGGAAAATATTAAAGTGACTTTAAAGAGGGAAAAAGTAGAGTTTTTTGTATAAAATCATAAATAAACTAATATAGTTTTTCATGGTGATATGAGTTATTTTATAAAATAATGGTGGCTTAAAAAATTATGGAGTGTACTTGAAATTGTGTAATAAATTTGAGTGGTCCCTTTAAACGGGCTTGCTAATTGAGAGAAATTGAGAAGGGAACCTTATAAAATATAAATTTCCCCATAAAATAATGATTATTTTATCAGGATAAATATATTTGGAACATATATACAGAATTAATAAGAATTAAATAATAATAATAAATAAATAAATTGGTGTAAATATAGATAAAGAATAACTCGAAGGAAAAAATTTGGGTTCAGAGAGAATCTCTTACCCTATGTATGAAATTGTTCTTCAATTGTACTTAAACTCATAGATAATAAAACTAAATCCATTAATTAAATAATTAATAACCTCTTATACATTTTTTTAATTATTATAATTTTATTAAGTTCATTTATGTACTTTTTTATGGATTATAATATTCAATTTCATCATTCTGGGAGCGTCTATTTCCTGATTTTGTGATCGGTTCCCTTGAGTATAATTATGGGGGTTCTTTTAAAATTGGAAGAAAAAACACAGAAGTTTAATGATATGGTATTAATATATTTCCATAACTTTAAATGGTCCCATATATTGTTTTTTAGATATAATAATGATTTAATAGGTAAAATGTTAATGATGACCGTTGGTTTATTTTTGTGAATTTTCAATCATCACGAAGTAGTTTTGATTTTTATTTAAAATTATATATATATATATATTAGTTATATAATATAATTAAAGTTTTAATATACATATTCTAAATTTTTTAAACCATAAAAAATGGATTTATGACCATACTTGAAGGTGGTAATGAAAAATGAAAAAATCATCATCCACGAAGGTGGTGAATCGACACCTCACAGACGATGTTTTTATTACTTGAATAAAAGGAGAATATAAGAGTTTTCATGATGGATATTCCATTACGTTTATAAAATTATAGAATATATATAATACTGGAGTTATCATGGTGTTTTGGATAGTGGAAGTTAGGGTAGGATAATAAAAGAAAGTAAATTAAAAGAGAAAGAGGGAGGGTTTTACCTCTTGAGTGTCATCTCCTAAAGAACCTCATTAAGGAACTTGGAAATGGAATTTTGTTGAGACCATAAAGATAAAAACATAAGGAAGAGGGTTTTTAGAGTCATTGGGTAGAATATATTTAAGTTAAAAATATTATAAGGTGTGAGGAGAATAGGTTGTGAGGGTGGTATTTATGGTGGGTAAAGAGGGGTGTTTTTTATTATTTTATTATTTTGTTTATTATTTTGATCACGACTATCAATATAGTTGATTATTTTGACTAATTTTATTAAATAGTTTAGAATATTTCAAAAAAAATGGGTTCTTACGTCATCCATACATCATCCATGACTCAGTAATTCATGTATTTGTTAAATACCATAAATTACTGTATTTCACTATTCACCAAAAAAATCAACTATATAAGAAAAATCCTGAAAAATAACCTCAATAATTTTTCAACATGTACATTTCAAATATTGAATTAATTTTATGAAGATAATTTTATAAATATGATAAATATAATTTTTAATTAAAAGCATCATTTATTCAAAATATACCGATTTTAAAATTATAACTGATTTTATGCCACTTTGAGGAATTAATTAATGTCTCCTAAAATTATCTTATAATAAAAATAAAAAAATATATTTTAATTTATCAATATATTTTAAAGAAATTAATTTTATTTTAAATCATTATATTAACTATAAAATTTTAAATAAACATTTACGTTTTGATAAAATACCAATACTTAATTTATTATTTTTAAAACATTTATTTAATTATTTCATGATATAATTATATTATATTTTCATTCATAAGATGACTAAATTTTATTTATAATATTATAGGGGAGGTTACTATTCTATTATCTCGGTTACTATTATTATTGGTTACATTACTACTATAATGGTTAAGTTATTATTCCATTGGTATATGTTTATTAATTTATATAAATACCACTTATTTCATTATTAATTTATGAGTAAAGTTTTTATTGGGTTCTATATGTGATGTATGAGATTTATATTATCTGAAATAGTTATAATAATAGAATTTCCATTGATAAAATTCTGGGTCATTACACTATTCCCCCCTTATGAAATTTCACCCTCAAATATTCATTTTACATACTAAGGTGAAAACATGTGAGGGTACTTCTCCTTCTATTCTTCATCCGATTACTATGTTTCATGTTCATACTTATGGTTCCACCATAGTAATTTAAATATGTGAGTAGTATTTTCGCATAAAAATTTATCTCTACGGTCTAAGATCTTTACTGTCTACGAGAGGTCTTTCTCTAGTTGTACCACCTCCAGATTCAGTACATGTGAGGGATTTGATATGTAATTCCTCAAGAGGAGACATATAATACATCGGGTACATGATACATGGTTGTTGGGAGTGTTATTATATAGTCCGTAACTCCAACATGATCACGAATCTTGAAGTGGTCGATGTACCCAGGGCTTAGTTTTCCTTTCTTCCAAAATATCATGATCCTCTTCTATGGAGATATGTGGAGGAATACCATATCTCCAAAATTATACTCCAAGTCCTATCGACGACTGTCATCATAACTCTTTTATCTAATTTGGACTTCCTTGATGTGTTTCTGAATGATTTTTACCTTTTCTACCATTTCTTCAACCATTTCAGGTCCTAGTATCTTACGTTCACTGAATTCATCCTATCATGCCGATGTTATGAATTTTTCCCAAAAAAGGATTCATATGGAGCCATTTGGATGCTCAAGTTGGAACTGATTTTGTAAGAGAACTTGGCCAGAGGTATATGTTGGTCCCAACCTCCTTTACAGTCTATATAACATGCTCTCAACATGTCTTATATTGTATGAATATTCTTCTCAGATTGTTCATCATTTTGAGGATGATAGTCTATAATGAAGTTAATCTTAAAGCTTAGAGCATGTTGGTGACTTTTCTAGAACATGGAGGTGAATCGTGGATCTAGGTCAGATATAATAGATATTGGTACTCTGGGTATCCTTACCACCTTAATGAATTATATTTTTGAAAGTTTATCCAATGATAATTCCTATAAAATTACGATAAAGTGATGTGTCATTATAAGACAATCTATAAAAACCCATATAGCATTATTTCTTCTGGATGCCTTCATAAGTCCAATGAAAAAGTCCGTAGTGATTTTTCCCTTTTCTATTTTAGAATGTTTAATGGTTGCATCATTCCCTTAGACGTTTTCCTTTCATCCATCACTTGCTGACATACCAGGCACTTTGATTAATATTCAACGATCTCCTTCTTCATATTGTCCCACCAATAGTTCTCTTTATGATCTTGATACATCTTTTTGTTCCCTATGTAAATAGAAAAGGTTGAGATATATAATTCATTTATAATCTCTTTATTTATATTTGTATTTGATGGTACACATAATCCTGACCCAAATCTTACAACTCCATCGTCATCAACTTTGAACTTGGATTTCCCCTTTCTTGTAGCTTCAAACATTTTCTAAATTTCCACATCATTTCTTTGAGCATATTTTATTTTTTCTATAAGGGATGGTTGAACAGTAATTTGAGAAAGGAATAATTATTTTCCTTATTTATTGATCCTTATGTCCTTCCCCTGAAAATCTAATAATATTGGATCTATGTTAATTCTCATCATTAATAATTTTGAAAGATCATTTCTACTTAGAGTATCTTCCACTTTATTCACTATTCTAGGATGGTAGTGGTTTGAGAAGTCATAATCCTTGATGATATCAAACCATATTCACTGTAAAATACTAATATCCTTATTTATGAATATATATTTGTGTCCATTATAATCATTATATATCTCACACTTCTCCCCATATAGATAATTCCACCAGATCTTCAACGTGAAGATCACATCCACCTACTCCAAATCATGTGGCGGATAGTTTTTTCTCATGAATTTTCAACTGCATTAAGGAATAGGCTATCAATTTAAAATTTTTTCATCAGTACATAGCCTAAGACCTTCTTTTAAGCATTATTATATACCACAAATATTTTTCCACTTGTCATTAGTGTGAGTACTAGTACAGTGATGAACCTCTTTTTTAACTCTTTGAAGTTTTTTTCACATTCACTAGTTTAGATAAACTTTAATCCCTTACTATTCATATTGGTTAGTGGGTTTAAAAATCATGAAAATTTATTCACAAATCCTCGGTAATACCTAGAAAGAATAAGGAAAATATGGATCTCCATTAAAAATGTTGAAATGGGCCACTCTTCAATTACATTTGTCTTGAAAGGGTCTACAGATATTCCTTTGCTAGTGATAACATACCCCAATAATGATACTTCATACATTGATAAATCACATTTACTATACTTTTCAAATATTTTATCCCTTCATTGGGTATTTAGAAAAATATCCAAATGCTCCTTGTGTTCCTCCTTTCTCTTGGAGTATATCAGAATATCATCAATAACAACTTCCAAAAACTTGTCAAGGTAATATCTAAAGACTGTTAATTAAGTCCTTGAAAATTTTAGGAGAATAACTGAGTCCAAAGGAAATCACTAGGAACTCATAGTGTCTATAACTTATTCAAAAGTTAGTTTTGAGAATATCTTTATTCTTCACCATTAATTAGTGATATCCCAATCAAAGGTCCAACTTAGAGAAATACATTTCCCCACATAGTTGACCAGACAAGTCATTTATCCATGGAATATAATACTTGTTCTTTGTCATTATTTTTTTGATCTCATGATAATCAATGCAGATACACATCAATCTATACATATTCTTGGTTAAGAGGACTATCACACCTAATGGTGAAGCACTCGAGCATATAAAATCCTTCTCCAAATTCTCTTGTAACTACTTATTTAGTTCCTCCAACTCAATAGTGGCCATTCTATAAGGTGTATTTTAAATTGTCCGAGATATAGGATAGAGTTCAACTAAGAACTCAACCTATCATTCAAGAGGAAGGCCAGTCATTTATTCGTGGAACACATTAGTGTAGTCCCTCACAATGGGTATGTATTCGAGCATGATTATTTCTTTTGCCTCAATAATTTTATCTAGATATTATTTCTCATAAGGAAATAATATCCATAATTGAGATGATGATTTTGAAGGACATTTGTCTTCCTCCTTAAACATGTACAGGATTTAAGGATGCTTTGGTATGCGAAGATTGATATACCTTTCTCAACAATTAATGTTTTATTTTTATAAGGATTCCCAATCCGTTACTAATATAGCATCAAACTCCACTAAAGGAATTAATACAATACTTTTTGGGAGTTTTAATCTGAAAAAATTAACTAGGGAGGAGTTATATAATTTTTATGTAATAATTTCTCTATTTTATATTCTTAAAGATAACTCAACCTTCATATTTTGAGGTGGTGTTGGAATAGTTCTACTAAAATTTAAATATATTAATGAATTTATAGAACCATAATCAAATAGTAAGTTTTATATTATTGAATGAATAATCAATGTACATATCCCCACATTATTTTTAGGTTCCACCTTAGTAGTAGTGATTTTATATGCCCTTCCATGTTTCCTGGAAGGTTATTTTTCTCTATTACCTCCAATAACTCTTGGATTATGGAAATAGATTGCATAATTACATGTTCCTTGTAGTTGAAACATTTCACTATCTGATGATTTTTTATCTGAACCTTCCTTTCTTCCTCTAATTTTTTTGGGATTCTTCATATCCCTTTAGGAATTCTTACCCAGGTGCCCATCTCTTCCACATTTAAAGCATTTCCTAGTTCCCTTTAGGTAGTTTCTATGATACTTCTTCTAACACTTTTTACATGTGGGATGTTGGGTTTTCATTCCATCATGGGATTTATCTATTGATACTCCCATATTAAACTCTATTTTTTGCTTTTTATCTTCAGGCCCTTCATACCACTAAGAGTATCTAATCTCTATTTTAACCTTAAGGGAACAATAGACAATCTCTTAAAAGTTATCAAAGTCTCTAATCACCAAAACTCTTTGTAGACTTAGATTTATACTTATAAATAAGTGATCCACCTTGATTTTAGTGTTCATGAAAAAATAGATGTTTATCATGAAAGACTTGTAAAGTTTTTCTTGTATGCACCGATAGACTCATCTTCTTTTTCCTTTAGTATGTGGAACTCCCTTTTATCTTAATATGAAGATTTTGGGGAAAATATTTATTGAAAATTATTTTTCTTGAATTCATCTCAATCCATGGAATCAATTTCCCCCTTAGACTTTTTATTATTGATCAGTGTCCACCCCTAATCAGTTTCCCCATAAAAAAAATAAACCACCAACATGAATTTCACTTCTTCTAATAACTATAGAACTGAGAATTTATTTTCAATGTATTTAATCCATTTTTTGTAATGAGGGGATTAAAAAATACACTAAATATAGGAGGCATTTTTTCCATTAAGGATTCGACCAAAAATTTCTCTTTCTTAATAGAAGGAATGAATTCCATGTGATTCTTGTTATTATTCACAATGTGACCCATTACTATCATGAAGTTTTTACCTCCTATTTCCATTATATTTGGCATTTTATTTAGGCAATCATCACATTACCTATCCCATTGATTACTGGCATAGGTTCCCCTATTTCTAGCCATTAACTAAGAAAAAGAAAGTAAAATTAGGGGTTCTTGAATATTTTTCTAATAAGAATATAAAAAGGAAACTTTGAATATAGAATCATAAAATTATTAATAGAAATTATATCCTAACATGTTATTTTCTAAGTTTCAATCTAGGTTATCCATGGTTATAGAATTATCACTAGGGTTCATACTAAAGTTTATAGTACTAATATCCAAAAATAAATAGATTGTTCTATGATACCAAATATATAAACCCTAGCCATTACACATATTATTACATTATTTTAATCATAATTAACCATAAAATTCAATCCAAATATTATAAAGTCTAGTGTCTTCAGAATATTTGGTATATAAAACTGGAAAAAAAATGGAAATAAAATAAAACATCGTTATATTAATCATCCATAATTATCTTCTAACATCCTTTGAGATCTTACATATGTATAGGATAACCTTAGGAATATATAGACAAAAGTTATGATCTAAAAAGTCCAGTAATGGAATAAACATAGTAATAAAGCATAACATATGTGTTGTAAGGCATAACATGATAACATAAAAAGGAATGTAACATGAATAAACATATGGAAGAATAAAATACAGATCCTTGGATCATGTAATCATGGAAAAAAAGGAATGTTTCAGAAACATAAACCATTATATAAACATGACTCAAGCCTAATAGCTAAGACTATATCACATGGTTGGAAAATCCCCATAAAGGAATCAGATTTACTCCCTATCCCAACATGACTTCTCATGAGACTAAAAATTATCCAATTCATTGGATTTCTATTTGGGAAAACACATCATAACATTTTCATTCATATGTGTTCCACATGAATAATTAAACATAAACATAAGGGTTTCTCATGGAAAGAAATGTGTATCATAATCATTTCATAAGGAATAACTAATGGGTGTAACATAACGGTGTCCATGAAGGAATAGATTTAAATCATACATGGAAATTAATATGGGAAAATAGTCATATAAAATTATAAATGATGCCCAAATAAAGTTTAAACATGTAAAAATGGTGATTAATAATATTTATAAATGAGCCACATTAGTGTGGTTTAATGGAAAATATTAAAGAGACTTTGAAGAGGAAAATGACATAATTTTTTTTATAACACTCGATATAAACTAAGATAGTTTTTTATAATTAAATGAGTTATTTTATATAAATAATGGTGACTTAAAATATAGTATAGAGTGTACTTGAAAATGGGTAATAAATTGGTAACTTCCCTTTAGATGGGCTTGCTTATTGGGAGGAATTGAGAAGGGAACCTAATAAAATATGTATTTCCCCATAAAAGAATGATTAATTGATATAGATACATATTTTTGGAACATATAAATATAATTAATAAGAATTATATAATATTAATGAAGAAATGCATTGGTGTAGAGAGAGATAGGGAGAGAAAGCGTAACTACAAGGGAAAATGGTGGTTCGAAGAAAATCCCTTACCTTATGTCCGAAAGTGTTCTGAACTAATACTTAATGTCCATGTTTATCAAATTAAATATATTAATTAATTAATTATGATCCTATTATACATTTATTTTATTTATTATAATTTTATTAAGTTCATTTATGGCCTTTTTGATGGGTTATAAGATTCAATATCTGTGTTTCGGGAGTGTTTATTTCCTAATTTTATGATCGGTTCCCTTGAGTATAATTATGGGAGTTCTTTTCCAATTGGAAGAAAAAATAAATAAGTGGAATGATATAGTATTAATATATTTCAAGAATTTTAAATTTTCCAATATATCATTTTCTCAGATATTAGAATGATTTTTTAGATAAAATTTTTGTGATGAACGTTAGTTTAATTTGGTGAATTTTCAATCATCACAAACTAGTTTTGTTTTATTATTTCATATTATGTATATATATTAGTTATATAATAGAAAAAAAGTTTTAATATATATATTAAAACCTTTTTGTAACATAAAAATGGTTTATCAACATCCTTTAAGGTTTTAATGAAAGACAAAAAAATCATCATCTACGAAGGTGGTGAATCGACACCTCAAAAATGATGTTTTCATTTTTTGGAATAAAAGTAGAATGGAAGATTTTTTATGTTGGATATTCAATTAACATAATAAAATTATAGAATATATATAATATGTTAGTTATAATTATGTTTTTGATAGAGAAGGTGATAGGAGGATCAGAAAATAAATAAAATTAAAAGAGAAAGAGGGAGGGTTTTACCTCTTGAGTGTCGTCTCCTTGAGTACCTCCTTAAGGCACTTGAAAATTGACTTTTGGTGTGACCAATAAGACCAGAACATAAGTAAGTGGTTTGGTAGACCAATTTCGTAGAATATAAACAAGATTCAAATCTTTTAAGGTGTGATGAGAAGAGGTGGTGAGTGGTGACATTTATAGTGCGAGTAGAGGGGTGTTTTTTATTATTTTATTCATTTTATTATTATTTTGGATCTAGACTATAAAAAAAGTTTATTATGGAGACTAATTATAGTAAATGGTTTAATATATTTCTAATTAATAGGTTCTTACCTCATCCATACATCATCCATAAATTAGTCATTCATGTATTTGTTAAATACCATAAATTACTGTATTTCACTATTCACCAAAAAATTCAACTATTTTGGAAAATTCCCAAAAAATCACCACAACAGTTTTTGACATGAAGATTTCAAAAATGGGCTCCACTTTATGAAAATAATTTTCTAAATATGATATATTTAACTTTGAATTAAAATTATCATTTATTTGAAAAATATTGATTTTAAAATTATAACAGATTTTATGACACTTTGAAAAAATAATTAAGGTCTCATAAATTTATATTATAATCATAAGAAAACAAAATTTTTAATTTATGAATCTATTTTATGAAAATAATTATTTTAAATCATTATATTAATTATAAAATTATAAATAATCATTTACGTTTTACAAAAACATAAAAACATAATTTATCATCTTTAAAACATTTATTTACTTACTCCATGATATGATTATATTGTATTTTCATTCATAAGATGCGTAAATTTTATTTATACTGTCATAGCGGAGGTTACTATTTTATTTGTTGGGATACTATTCTTAATGGTCACATTACTTTTCCAATGGTCAAGTTACTATTCTATTGGTATATGTTCCTTAATTTCTATAAATACCACTTATTACATTATTCATTTACAAGAATAAAGAATTTATTGGGTTCTCTATGTGATGTATGATATTTATACTATATGAAATAATTATAATAAGAGAATTTACATTGATAAAATTTTGGGTCATTAAAATAAATTTTGGAATCTGTAACTATTTATCCTCGTTAAATCCTAATGAGTAGGTGAATAGAATTACATTATATGAAATTAATTATAATAAGAGCTTATATTATTTAAAAGGAACACATATCCATGTATTTACATATCCTTAAAGGATAAATGAAATGTTCCTTTATATTTAATCATTTAAGGAAAAAATAATTCTTCATTATTCCCCCATTTATGAAATGTATTAATCTTGAAAGAAAGTGAGTTAATTATTAATTAATTATGCTTTTCATGAATATGTAAAATACTTCTAAAATTTAAGACTTCATCCTTTAGATTATTGTTTCAAAAATAAATGTACAAACTTTTTAATTTGATGATAAAATATTCATTTCTTTCAGAAACTCTTTATGAGTTTTGATGTCGTCCAAAAAATCTATATAAATATTATTATTAATTAAAATTCATCAATTTATACAAACCATGATATGATAAAATAAATTTTTAATTTTCCATCATGTGTTTTTTATCGTATATATCTTATTCAGTTCAATTTAATAACTTATTTGATTGGGTGAATCATTCGTAATTTTGAATATTCTTTTGGCATTTTGAACAGCGCAAGGATTCAAATATATCATTGATGTAATCAATGTTACTATATAGATAAATAATGAAAATATAAATTGGGGGTAATAAAAATTCATATATAATAAAATTCATAAGGGATAACATTTTTCATAATGATTTATTATGTATTCAATAATATTACTAATTTGGATAACCAATTCAAAGTTTCATAAGTTTAACATGAAACATATTGCTTATGTAACACTCTAAGCTTCCACGGTACGTTTCCCTTTGAATAATGTAATAGCTTGCATTGTACGCAACTTCGAGATTCTAACACACTGTGACCAAATAAACTAGTCATTATGAATAGTACTACCCACTTTTTAAAATTTTATAAATTTTATTCCTCAAAATGGACTTCATTTTTGGATTCATAATATCAAAATTGTCTTATGGTAAATTTTTGTTAATTTTCTAAAAACTTTCAATTTTGGATGAATAGTGAAAAATAATAAATTTTAATTAAAAACAACTTTTTTAATCGAAATAATTTATAGTGATAAATTATAAATTTGAATAGTTTTTAAATATTATTATTTTATGTTTTTATCATTTAATATAATTTAGGAAATTCAATTTAATTTCATGTATAAACTGGATATAAACAAGTTTCAATCTTTTGATAATTATTATTTCATAAAAACACGCTTTTTGTTTTGACAGCGTGAATTAATTTTAAATTAATTTCTGCCACTTATTTGTTTTGAATTTGGAAAAATGGATTCCATATTTTTAATCAGGAGGTCCAAAATTTTTAAATAGGTAACTTTTATTTTTAGACATTATGAATAATTACGTCGATAAATATTTTATTTACCATGGTTAAAGTGTAAATCCGGTAAATAAGGGTAAAAAATAATATTATAATAATATTAAATTATCCTAACTCATGTTATAACCCTATTTCATGATACATTTCAGACCATGGGAATCCTTGGGTCGATTTTCGGACCCCATGGAGCCACTTGGGAGTGATAATGACATTTTATATTAAATAGTCTAAATTAAAGACAAAAATAACAAAAGAAAATATATTTTAGTAAAAAAATATATTAGGTTATATAACTGATCTATTCAACTATAAATAGTAATTATAAAGCTAATAATATTTCCTAAATCATGATATTTTATTTATAATTTTTAGATATAAAATAAATATATTTATATATGACACAATAATGTTGCAGTATTTTCCATATTAAAGAAAGAATCAAATAAATGATATTATAAATATCAAAGTAAATATAATTTGAAAGTTTTGATTCCATCAACTAATTATATAGGTTAATATGACATGTCTGAGTTGATTAAATTAATTTAGTTTTAAGTAATAATGTTGTTATGACATTCACAAAAACAAAATACCAAATAGTGTCAAAATTGACATAAAAGAGTTTTTAAAACCAATATTAAATTATTAATTGATATTATATTTCTAAAAATATAAGTTTTGTTAAAAGTACTTATATGAGGGTATATATATCAATAATGAACCACTTGGGGTTCTCTTGGATGTTTATAGTAAGTTTATTAACCATATAATATAAAAATACAAAGAGACATGGTAAATGTCAAACTATTTAATTAAGAGTTAAATCTAAAAGATAAGGTTAATATGGTTACCTAAAACTGTCTAAAACCAATTGGTTGAGATTATATCGACCCATACCCACCTTCACCTTTAAATAAATCATTTTGGATCCATTAGAATCAGAAAATTATTTTATTATAAAATAATATTTTAATCTTTTCCTAAGGTGCCCCCCACCCCTCTTATAAAAGGGAACCTCCCCTTCTCTTAATTTCACACCTCCAAAGCCTTGTAGATCAGACAAAACCTGCCCAATTATCCTCTAAACTATCCTACCTTCATCCTAAAGGCCTTAATTTGGTCATAAATCCAACCTAAGGAGCCCTTTTGATCAAATCAAAAGGAAGAACCGAAGAAGAGGTAAATATTTCATCACCTCTTTCGAGTTCTTTTCTTCTTCCACTTCCTCTTTCTTTGTTGTTTCCATTATAAAATAATAAATCCAGTATCTTAGATATACTTTTATTTTATTATAAAAATGTTACAACCATATCCATTATTTTATCCATCATATTAATGAAAAAGACACCATACGTGCGTACGTACGGCTTACCGTCTCCACGTCGTGGTGTAGTTGTTATTCAAAACATTATTTTTTTGGATTGATATAATAATGATGTATAATTGATTTAAATAATAAATATAACATGTTAATGATTATTTATATATGATATACCATCTATTTAAATACTATTTTAATATCAAAAGAATGATATTGTCGCTCGTGCGTACATACGGATTACCGTCTCCACGAACGTGATGAGATTCATTCCCCATCGTAACCATTCAAGAATAATTTTCATTTGATGATTAAAAATAATTTTTAAAGACTTGATATCATTCTATATATGAATAAGATACATCCCATCCATAACAAACATGACTTATGTAATAAAGAATATAATGGAAAACAAATCAGTTAACACGCGAAATGATGATACTACTGAAATATCACTAACAAAGAAATATTAGAAGATCTTATATGATATCATATTTATGTATATGGTTCTTGAATAATTTAATAACAATTATTTAACTATTATACAAGATTTTATCATACCCTCGACCAAGTAAAAGTACAAGTTAAGGGTTAATTTCACAATCTCTTCATTATCCGAGATTGTTTATACGTAATTATCTACTGGGACCTCTTTATCATCCACATCCATGTTTCTAAAAATGTATTTCAAAACATTTTTAATATTTCATAGACTATGGGTTAAAGTAATTTATACCCTTATTTGACCTTATATGTTTTTAAATGAATCTTTATGTCGTTTTCCAAACAAGGTACTTTATGACCTTTTTGACAAAATTAAGGTAAGAATTTTTTTTAACATATACAGTGAGTGAGGCTATTTTTTGCCATTATAACATCGTCAAAGATTCCCTTACAAGCTTATAAGAATATTTTCAAAATAAATATTCTCTTTTATTATTATGTGACTCTTAAATTATTTCAAAATAGAAAGATATATTTCTCAAATATTTTAGATTTCATCTATGTCAACATCCTTTGATACATTTTACACTTGTTCGAAGTTGATTTATTATGATAAAAATATTCCATATAGTATTTAATGTTTTGTGATATATTTGACTATGGATGTGTTATTTTTATTCCATTCATGGTTTAAGGTTAAATTATTGACATTTCGTATGCTATTTTTAATAAGAATGTTTATGTTATGTTTAAACCTTTTAATATGCAGAATGTATTGGACTTCATAAGTGATGGGTGGAGCCTGCTATAGCTCCTCAATACATCAGTAGGTCTCATGGGACAATTTGACATGGAATTGGCTGAGGCCTTTCCCAATTTTTATATATGGTTTTGGCCGAGGCCTAAATCGTTTTTAGACGTCTTGGTCGAGGCCTTGACAAAATGTTTCAGAATGTATGACATTATACATTCCCTCATTATGAAAATAATAATGATGGTTCATGTGGTTATTCAAAAAGTAGAATACCCATGACTATGTTTTATTATGGAATTATTTACTCAGCTCATATTCTATCCATAAAGTGTTCATGTTTATTATTTCTAAAGGCATCTATTTTCAATTATTCACTATGCCTAATGTTTATGTTATATTACGCTATATTTATTACTCTTACTGAGCATTTGAGCTCACCCCTTTCTTATGTTTCATTTTCCCAGGATATGAAGAAGTTAGTTATGAGATACTTACAGGAATAATCTAGGAGGCTTGGATTTTTATAATGGAATAAATTAGTGTTGTATTTCTTCTCAAGTTGTAATGTTGAACTTATGTATGTATCTTGTTTCCAATAATACTAAACGAATCGGTCTTTCGAGACATGATTCCTTATATCATGCCAATGCTATGTCATAAAGCACTAACTCTGGGTAACTGGGGTCGGGGCATTACAGTTGGTATCATAAGGAGGTTTAGTATAAAACATGAAAACGAGATTTAGAAAAACTCTAATTAGAGAATGTTAACCTAAGATAGACTTTGTGGATTAATATATAGGAATTTCCTAGAATTTTGGTAATGTAGATATTTTGTGTATTTTCCAATAAATTCATCCATGTATAGATACAAGTAGATAGATGCAGCTCTAGGATAGATGTACCTAGGGGTAAACCCCAAAAACACCGCTTTGAGCTAGACTCGAACGGAAACCGGTGTATGACAATAGGCCGTGTTGTACTCTTGGTTACGACACTCCCAGGGGATATGCTTAGGATAATTCTCATTTTCTTTAAAAAACATTATGAAGGGTTTGTTATTATATACTTTCTCAAAGAAAACATTTTTATGATTATGGATTATATCCATAAACAGTTCAATTTATGTTAACTATTTAACAAGTTTGGAATTATGTATTGTGATTCCTAAACTAATTAACTGTATGCAATTGTTTATAAATGGTACCTAGTGGAAGGAATGGAAACCGTATTAACGTACATAATCCATGTAGGGGTTTCCCTCCTACTCAAGATAATTATAATGGATCTAGTGATGCAACTAGTGTTGATCATCTTATCACCATACTGAGACAACTCACACGTGTTATGAATAATAACCTTACCAATATAGAGCACCCTGATCCACAATACAGAGGATCAATTTTATACAGATTCATGAGGAAACAACCAAAAACATTAAATTGGACTACAAATCTATTTTTAGTTGAGAAATGGATAAGTTCCTTAAAGAAAATATTTCATGCTTTAGGGAGTAGTGAAAGGGAAAAAGTTTTCATGGAAGTTTATCGCCTCACATGAGAAGCATATCAATGGTGGTCATTGATTCAAAACACAAAGGAAGATGATGAAGTATAAAATATGGAATGGAGGGAGTTTAAAGAGATTTTTGTAGAAAAATACTTTCCTCATGACCATTAAGCGGATATGGAAAGTCAATTTTTGTCCTGAGACAAAAGGAGGATGAGAATGTCGCAAATTATGAAGCTAACTTTACAAGGTTATCGAGGTATGTTGTAGATTATATACGTAACCCAAGAAGTAATATTGATCATTTCTTTGATGGGTTAAAACCATTTCTCCGTAGAGCATTAGTCTCGCAACCCTTCTCGTCATATGAAAATATTGTTTCATGTGCTATCAAGACAGAAAAGTAATTCTCTAAGTCTTACGACTTTAAAGAAAAGAAAGAGAAGAAGAGATCTGCTGAACACTCTAGGAAAGGAAATAAGGAAACAGGGAAGAAGGGAAGAGTTTAATTTCAACCCTGTGATAATTGTATAAGGAAGCACCTTGGTTCCTGTCTAAAGGGAAAATGAGTATGCTACAAATGTGGACAGAAAGGCCATCTTTCTAGAGATTGTAAGGGGAAGAAAGAAGCTACCAATTTTCAATTCTACAATTACAGGGAGATGGGACATTATGAAAATAATTTTCTTAAGCATCAGAAAACTTACCTCAGAAAAGGCCAAGGTATCAAGGCCAAGCTTATGTGATCACTACTGTTCAGGTTGAAGCTCCAAAAGACATAGTGGCAGGTAATTTAATTGTTTCCTCAAGTTTATCCAATGCTTTATTTGATTTTGGATCATCGCATTGTTTCTTATATTCTCAATTTTCTAAGAAAACTAGATATTTTGAATTTAATTTTACAAGAGAGTTGTCAGTCAAAACTTCTAAGGGAAGTATCATTGCAAAAACAAATTATGAATTTGTCCCCATTAAGGCATATAAACGAAATTTATCTGCTGATCTCATCGTCATATCCATGATTGAATTTGATATAATCCTTGGTATGGATTGGCTTTAGGACCATGTTAAGAAAATTAATTGTAAGAAGAAGGAGGTTACAATTCTCGATGATGATAAGAAGTACCTTATCTTTAGAGCAGAAATGTCACCATCTGATTATTATCTAGATCCACCCCCAATAGCTCTACTAAATTCAATTATTGGGGAGGAAGAGAATGAAATAACTATGGGTGAGGAGAGAAATTTTCCAATATAGGATGTACCTATTTTGCAATAATATATTGATTTGTTTCCAGAGGATTTACCTGGACATCCTCCAGAATGAAAAATTGAGTTTTCTATTGACTTAATTCATGGTTCAAGGACCATATCGAAGACCCCTTATAGAATGACCACTGTGTAATTAGTGGAACTAAAGAAACAACTAGGGGAATTGAGTAATAAGGGAATTATTCACCCTAGTGTTTCTCCATGGGGAGCCTATGTTCTTTTTGTTAAGAAGAAAGATGGATCTATGAGGTTGTGCATTGACTACAGGAAGATCAATGATATAACAATAAAGAACAAGTATCACCTAACTCGCATTGATGATTTATTTGACCAACTTCATGGAGCTCAATATTTTTCAAATATTGACCTTCGATCTAGATATCATTAGTTGTTTATAAAGAAGGAAGACATTCCAAAGATAGTATTTCGAACTAGGTACGAGCATTACGAGTTTACAGTAATTCCTTTTGGGTTGACTAATGCACCCTCTATTTTCTTGGATCTAATGAACTAAGTTTTCAAGGAATATCTTGATTATTTTTTATTGGTATTTATTGATGATATCTTGTTATACTACAAAAGCTACGAATATTATGAGAATCACTTGCGCATTATCCTAAAGACTCTTAGAAGAAATGAATTATATGGGAAGTTTAGCAAGTGTGAATTCTAGCTTCAGGAGATTTCTTTTCTTAGCCATATTGTCTCTAAGGATGGAATCTTTGTTGATCCTTCTAAGAAAACGTCAATACAAGAATGGCCAGCACTGACAAGTATAACTGAGGTATACGGTTTTATTGGTTTAGCAGGTTATTATTGATATTTCGTCCAGAATTTTTCCAGATTGGCAAACCTATTAACCAAGTTCACACTTAAAGGGGTTAAATTTGTTTAGACAAAATAGTGTGAAGAATTTTTTGAATAACTGAGGAGAATATTATTCAATGATCCTATATTGAATCTACCATCAGGGAATGATGGGTTTGTTATTTATAGTGATCCTTCAAAGAAAGGACTTGGTTGTGTCCTTATGTAGAATGATAGAGTTATTATGTGTGCATCACGAAAGATAAAAATTCATGAACAAAACTATTCTACTCATGATCTTGAGTTAGCATCTGTAATCTTTGCTTTGAAGATATGGAGACAATACCTCTATGGGGAAAAAGTGAGATATATATCGATCACAAGAGTTTGAAGTATATTTTCTCATAGTACAAACTCAACATGAGGCAAAGGTGATGGATTGAACTACTCAAATATTGTGATTGAACTATACACTAACACTTGGGGAAGGAAAATAAGGTGGAAGATGCTTTGAGTAGAAAAGATTGTGGAGTTCTGAATAAGATAATTGTTGAAAGGGATCCTATGTGCATGGATATAGTAAAAATGGATATGGGAACAATCATAGAAGTTGAAACATCAATACTTTTTCAAATGGTTGCCAAAAAATATTTACTAGAAAGGATAAAAAGTTCTCAGTCTAATGATGAGGAGTTTCAAAAGAAAATTAAAGCTGTGAACAATGGGAGATTGATCGACTTCATATATGAAGATGGGATTTTGAAATTCAGGAAGAGACTTTGTGTTCTCGATATACCTAATCTAAAAACAGAATTATTAGATAATTCTCATATCTCAAATTTCTATATACAACCTGGTAGCACTGAGATGTATAGAGATTTGAAGAAACATTTTTGGTGGGACAACATGAAGAGAGAGATTTCTGATTTTTTGTTGAGATGTATGGTTTTCCAACAAGTGAAAACTAGAAGACAACATCCTAGAGGAGTCACGCAACCTATTCCCATACCTGAGTGTAAATGGGATGATATTACAATGGTCTTTATCATGGAGCTACCAAAGACTCCTAGAAGGAACGATGTAATATGGGTCATTGTTGATTGTCTTACCAAGTCAGCACATTTTCTTGCTATAAGAGAATATTTACCACTTGAACGTCTATCAAGACTATATATTAATGAAGTTGTAAGACTTCATGGAGTAACCCTATCGATTGTTTCTGATCATGATCCCTATTTTACATCAAGAATTTGTAAAGGTCTTTTGAAATCCCTAGATACTGAACTTCGTTTGAGCACTGGCTACCACCCTCAAACTGATGGACAATCAGAACGGACTATTAAAACCTTATAATACATGTTGATCTCTTTCTCACATGACTTTGAAGGTATGTGGGATCGATATTTACCACTGGTATAATTTTCATATAACAATATCTTCCATTAAAGTATTCAAATGGCACCATATGAAGCGTTATATGGAAAGAGATGTCGCACACTAACTTGTTGGGATGATGTTGGTGAATGAAAACTTGTAGAAGATCATGTTTTCTTGAAGGTATATCTATGGAATGGAGTTATAATATTTAGTAAGAAGGGTAAATTAAGTCCTAGGTACATCGGACCTTTTGAAATTCTAGAACGAATTGGGTCTGTATCTTACCATTTGGAAATTCCACCAACTCTCTCCAAAGTTCACGATGTGTTCCATGTATCACTGTTGAGAAAATACATGCCTGACCCAACGCATGTACTCACCTATGAGAAAATTAAACTGAAACCTGATTTGTCTTATTGTGAAGATCCTATCAATATTCTTGATACCTGAGAACAAGTGTTGAGAAACCGAATGACTCGTCTGGTAAAATTTCTATGGAGAAACCATAAGATGGAAGAAGCATCGTGGGAACCCGAGGAACTTATGATGAAGAACCACAAAAATATTTTCATGCGGTAATATTATAGAAATTTAGAGGACGGAATTATTTGAAGGGGTGGATAATTTGACACCCCAAGCATCCAAGGTATGTTTCCATTTGAATAATGCAATAGCTTACGTTGTACGCAACTTCGAGATTCTAACACATCGCGACCAATCAAACTAGCTGTTATGAATAGTAATACCCACTTTTTAAAATTTTATAAATTTTATTCCTCAAAAATAGACATAATTCTTGGATTAATAATATCAAAATTGGATTAGGGTGAATTTTTGGTACTTTTCTGAAAACTTTCAATTTTTGATGAATAGTGAAAATACTAAATTTTAATTAAAAACAATTTTTTTAATCGAAATAATTTATAGTGATAAATTATACATTTTAATGGTTTTTAAGTATCATTAGATTATATTTTTATCATTTAGTATAATTTAGGTCATTGTATGTAATTTCACATTTAAACTGGACATAAACAAGTGCCAATCTTTTGATAGTTATTATTTCATAAAAACACGCTTTTTTTTGACAATGGGAATTAATTTTAAATTAATTTCTGCCACTTCTGTGTTTTGAATTTGGAAAAATTTTTTCCATATTTATAATCAAGAGTTCCAAATTGTGTAAATACTTAACTTTTATTTTTAGACATTATGAATAATTACTTTGGTAAATATTTTATTTACCATGGTTAAAGGGTAAATCTGGTAAATAAGGGTGAAAAATAATATTATAATAATATTTCATAACCCTAACACATGTCCTAACCCTATTTTCTAATACATGTCCAACCTTGGGCATCCTTGGGTCGATTTTGGGACCCCATGGAGCCAATTTATAGTGATAATGACATTTTATATTAAATAATCTAAAGTAAAAGCAAAAATAACAAAAGAAAATATATTTTAGTAAAACAATTTTTATATGAGGTTATATAATTTATATATTAGAATATAAATAGTCATTAGAAATATAATAGGATTTCCTACATCATGATAATTTATTTATAATTTTTAGACATAAAATAAATATATTTATATATGACACAATAATGATATAGTATTTTTTATATTAATGAAAGAATCAAATAAATGATATTATAAATATTAAAATAAATATAATTTGAAAGTTTTGATTACATAAATGGATTTTATAAGAGAATATGACATGTTAGGGTTGATTCAATGAATTTAGTTCTAAGTAATCATTCTTTTATGACTTTCACAAAAACAAAATACCAAATAGTGTCAAAATTGACAAAAAATAGTTTTTAAAACCAATATTATATTATTAATTGATATTATATTCCTAAAAATATAAGGTTTGGTAAAAGATCTTATATGAGGGTATATATATCAATAATTAACCACTTGGGGTTCTCTTGGAATTTTATAGTAAGTTTATTAACCATATAATATAAAAATTCAAAGGGACATAGTAAATGTCAAACTATTTAATTAAGAGTTAAATCTAAAAGATAAGGTTAATATGATGACCTAAACTTGTCTAAAACCTATTGGTTGAGCGAATTTAGAACCATACACACCTTATTCTATAAATAAATAATTTTTTAGCCATTAAAAACAGAAAATAATTTTATTATAAAAAAATATTATAATCTTTTCCTAAGGTGCCTCTCACCCCTCTTATAAATGGTCACTTCCCCTTATCTTAATTTCACACCTCCAAATCCTTTTGTCTCAGACAAACCCTGACCAAATATTCTATAAAATATCCAAACTTCATACTAAAGTCCTTACTTTGGTCAGAAATCCAACCTAAGGAGCCCTTTTGATCAAATAAAAAGGAAGAACCCGAAGAAGAAGTAAATATTTCATCACCTCTTTCGAGTTATTTTCTTCTTCCACTTCCTATTTCTTTGTTGTTTCAATTATAAAATAATAACTCCATTATCTTCTATATACTGTTATTTTATTATAAAAATGGTAAAACCATATCCATTATTATATCCATCATATGAATGAAAAATTCACCATACGTGCGTACGTACGGCTTACCGTTTCCAAATCGTGGTGTAGTTGTTATTCAATACATTATTTTTTTGGATGGGTATAATAATGATGTATAATTTATGTAAATAATAAATATAACATGTTAATGATTCTGTATATATGATATACCATCTATTTACATATGATTTTAATATCAAAATAATGATATTGTCGCTCTTTCGTACGTATGGATTACCATCTCCATGAACACGATGAGATTCATTCCCCATAGTAACCATTCAAGACTAATTTTAATTTGATGATTAAAAATAATGTTTAAATACTTTATATCATTTTGGATATGAATAAGATACATCCCATACATAACAAACATGACTTACGTAACACTAAATATAAAGGAAAACAAATGAGTTAACACCCGAAACGATGATACTACTGAAACATCATTAACAAAGTGTTCATGTTTATTATTTTTAAAGTCATGTGTTTTCAATTATTCACCATGCCTGATGTTTATATTATCTTCCACTGTATTTCTTACTCTTATTGAGCATTTGAGCTCACCCCTTTCTTATGTTTCATTTTCCCAGGATATGAAGATGTTAGTTATGAGTGACTTGCAGGCATAATCTAGGAGGCTTGGATGTTTCTAATGCAATAAATTAGTGTTGTATTTATTCTCAAGTTGTAATGTTGAAATTATGTATATATCTTATTTCCAATAATACTAAATTGATCAGTATTTCAGGACATGATTCCATGTATCATGCCAATTCTATATAATAAAGCACTGAATTTGGGTAACTGGGGTTAGGGTATTACAACTTAAATAATTGTTTATAAATTATCTTAATGTTTAACTCTCTAAAATTTCATTAGTATCAATGATTTCTGAAAACATTCAAAGATATAAGTATACCATAAACAATAATTAATGATTTTTTATAATTTATATGGTATTGTTTCACTTGTGGGACAATATATAAAAATACATATTGTTGTTGATATATTTATTTTCCACTATGAGGGAGAAATTTATTTATTGATTTCTAATCATGGTAAAAAATGATATTGTATAATCATTTTAATCACACTTATTATATTTATAATAATTATATCATACTATTTATTTTCAATAATTTACAAATTGATTTTCAATCAAGTATTGTGAACATATTTTAAATAAGTCATGTGGTTCATTTTGTACAATATATGTGATGCTCAATACATATTTTAATCATCATTATAGAAAAATGGGATATATATTAACCATTAAATTATAATACATGTGTAAATTTCATTTATACATATTTCATTAGACATTTTTATGATGCACATTTTTAGCAAGTGTATCAATGTATATTTCATAATCAATAAGTCATACAAATATGGTAAATTTACATTTAACATAACCAGTGATGCTATAAATAATTTACCTTAATAATAGGAAACTCATGGAAAATCATAATTTGGGGGTTGGGGGTTGGGGGTACATTCACAATATCATGAGTAATAATGAAAAAATATCCTACAAGTGATAGTTTACTAGACACATGTCTATTAAATAAATTCATGATTTTCTGATAAGTGATAAATTAGAAGATGCACATCCATTAAATAAATTCATTATTCTTCCCTTGATAAACGCCTATTATTTTATCAATAAATTTATTCTCATATATTAAATCTTGATATCATTATACATGAACATAAATTATTGAAATACATAAATATTCATAAAATATTCATAAATATAATAATGGCATAAATATAGAAACAGTAATAACATCATTAAAAATATCAAAAAAATTATATAACGAAAAGGTGAAAAATGTGAACTCAAAAAAATGAAAAATATATATAATAAATTATAATATAAAATAATAATAACAATAAAATGAAAGTGAAAACAAAACTTGAATCTTTTTATGAAGATGTTTGATGGCTAAAGGGAATCTCTAGCCTCAAACTCTAAATTGGAGTAGCCCTACTCCAAAATACAGTATTTATAGTGAAGTATTCCCCAACCCATAACTCCATTTTTCAACTATGAAAAATATACCTTGGATATTCCTATTTTTTATATACTAAAGTAAATTTAAACCAATATTTCCTTTCACTATAGCTCCCCTCTAAATTAGAGTATTTTTACTTCTGTTATTTTGGAGATTATTTGTTTACTCATTTAATTTTTGTGTGCATCAGAGATGCATTAACACCATTTCTAACCATCACTTAAATGGAATTAAAAATCCATTTTTTTGTAAAAAAATGGTCTCTAATCAGTTCCATTTTCAGTGCCATCTCAATAGTGTAGCCAACACCCAATTTGGTGTTGCACTGTAGTAGTGTTATCCCATTTATTTTAAAACAATTACCAAATATATATATATGATTGAATTATTTTTAATTAAAAATTATTAATAATCAAAAATATTCTTTTTGGAGTTAAAAAAGGAGTAATGGGCCTCAGAAAGATAACTCTATTTTGAAGAAAATTAAATCCAAAATAAAGGATGGACAGTGTAATGT
This sequence comes from Viscum album, assembly GCA_963277665.1. Classification (NCBI taxonomy): domain Eukaryota; kingdom Viridiplantae; phylum Streptophyta; class Magnoliopsida; order Santalales; family Viscaceae; genus Viscum; species Viscum album. The sequence goes on along the minus strand of OY728130.1, from coordinate 475,463,666 downwards.
ACTCCAACACATTTACGCCAATTCCAACTCCAATTGGAAAATTATTTTAATATTCTTATTATTATTACTTTTAATTAACATATTACATTAAAATTAATATTTTTTCCACATAATCAAACAATATAGTAAGATGTCACATTTAATATGATTAATAATTAAATTAAATTAAATTAGATATCCTTATTTAATAAAATAAAATAAAATAAAATAAAATAAAATAAAATATACTATATTTTTATTAAACATTAATATACTATATTTTATTTTTTATTTTTTTATTATTACGTACCATTAATTGGTATTAATTTAAATACAATGAAATTTTAATTTCTGGTATATGAATTTTCAACTATTTATATGATTATAATTATATATACAAATATATTCAAGGCTAACAAATAAAAAAATATGAATAAATAATTTTATTTTCATATAATAATATAATTAAATACATATTTATATTTTATTATTATGTATCATTAACTCTTATTAACTAAATTGAAATATTTTATATATTATATATATGTTTTTTATTAATTATATTAATACAAAAAACTTATTTTTGGGACATTATTTTTCGGGGAGGGTAAGATCAGTGTTTTTCTTGAACAATGATTTGTAAATAGATTTGTTTTGATAAATCTAGATGGTGAACTATATACTACCACATAATTGGGGATTTCATTTTCAGAGTGATCTATATGGGGAGGTTTTTCTTCAGAGAGCTTAACGGTAGAGCTTACAAATGAAAATGTTGTGAAATCCCACTTTCCCAATTTCACAGCATCCTCTACTGGTATCTTATTTTAAATACATCCAATCCAATCTCCTTAAAAGACACATTTACTTACATATTTTCTAGTTGTTTTGGATTTTTATGATTGATTTTAAAGTTAATATTAAGGATTAAGGGAGTGAATTTTTAAAGATATTCATTAATTATTTAGAAAACTATTGGTATAAATTTGATTTTAGTACAAGATGACTGACTTAAGGTCATGTTTGGTATGTGGAATGGAAAAGGAAAGGAAAATGGGAGTGGAATGGTATAGGGAAATTGGTTCCCCTTTCATTGTTTGGTATAATAAAAAGGTAAAAGGAAACCATTAAAATTAAAAAAACAAATTACATATAAAAAGATAAAATTATAAAACTCTCTTTTTCTACAAAATAGATATATTACTTTGAATTAACAGAATTAAGAAGAATTTTATTTAGCTTAAGGGGTTATTGGAGGATATTGGAAGAAGGCCGAAGGTTGTTACATTATTTTTTGATTCACAAAGTGTGATCCACTTAGCCAATAATCTGATATTTCACTCTAGGATGAAGTATATTCGGTTGAAATATTACTTCATACCTGGTGACTTTATCTATATATATTTTAATTGGAACTTGATATAGATGGATAATTTGGAAGGTAAAATATATGGAATAAAAAGGTCAATTGATTTAACTAAAGGATTAAACTAGATAAAATGTTTCTAGTGCTGGGAAATATTCAAAATACCAAATTCCTTTAAAATTTTCATATAGAATAAAACAATATAAGCATTAATATTATAAAAATATCTCAACACAATTCATTAATTAAGTATAATATCCGACTGTTCTCTCTCCCTCTATATATATATAAATATTTGGGCAATAAACTAACCAGATAAGCCAGGCTCGATGGACCCTCCCACACCATTCGGAAAGGGGTAACCTTCCTCTTCCTTACTCCCTCTCCCTCACCAGGATCAAATCCTAGAGGTTCCAACCATCAAGGTTACCCATAACGTACCCGATCATGAATAGGGTCTTCCAATTATATAGATATATCCTTTGTAATTTTCAAACACTTAAGACCTTCTTGGCTCATCATTGGTGGCTTGTTTTGGTTACATGTTTCTATCATTCCACAATTCCGCTCATTATGTCAACAATAAATGGGGATTTAAAAATACTAAAAATATGGACTTTAATAGAACTAAAATAGGTCTTTGTCAGTGAAAAAAATGCTAAAAATTAGGGAATGATAAAAAGACCAAGTCCTCTATTAGTGCTATAGAAGAGATGATAAATGGAAAATATATCAATGCTAAAAAAAGTATTGATAAACACCACCGTTATCAGCACTATTTTTCGTGATAATAAAAGACCAAATGTATTAATTCATTAATTTATCACTGATAAAGGTGATCCTTTATTTATTCTATATGATCATTGATAAATGATCCCTTTATGAGTGTTTTTTCTAGCACTCATAATGGTCCCTTTATCAAAGTCGTTACTAGAATTAATGAAGGGGTATAATGATGAAGTTTTTTTATAAAATCACAGCACACTCCAGTAGAAAAAACATAAAATACGAAAAAAAATATTGGATATAATGTTGGATCAAATATTAGATAGAATATAGAATAAAATATATAATTTAATTGTAATAAAATTGACAGAAAAAATTAAATAAAAAACACTATATTATATACATTTCAAACATTGGTTTGTACAATTACATAAGTAATTACTAATTATCACAGACATTCAAAAACATCGATGTTCCTTTTTCTTAGAACTTCAACCCTTGATCATGTTATTAGTTTCTAAAAAAATCACCCCATAATGATCCAAATGATGCACCTATATAAGAAAAAAATTCTTATTTTATTAATAATATAAAGAAATAAATTAAACAAAAAAATTTGAATTTTAAACTAAAAACATATACTTTGAGTCATACCAGGCACACCGTGTATCAGATTGAGTTTTTGTTCATTATTACACATCACACTGTTTCTTATTTTTCTCAAAATTAGGTCCTCTTGAATTGTCTCTCATATGTGGTGATAAAATACTCACTACAGACAGGAGACAGTTCAAGAGGACTTCCTTTTTTAGAGCAAGCCTTCAACTATCATAGCATTTCTTTTTTGTCTTTAAGAATTTTCTATATGAAAATTAACTAAATAATTTTCAGATAAAAATGAGAAGTAAATTAATTAAATAATAGAAGATAAAATGTTGAGAAAACAATCAGATATCGTTTGTTCGGATTTTCTGATGGATGCGCATTTTAAACTAACATGGAACTTATATATTGAAAACCTGAAATTCAAGTCATATGGACCACATCGTGTGTCAGAATGATATTTGGTGAATTTATATATGTCACGAATGAATTATGGATCATTTTCATAATGTTTGACAATAATCCAAGCTCATTTTCTTAGTTTTTGGCTAGTGACATGTGTCTTAAACTAAAATGACACTTTTCTGTTAAAAACATGTACTTCTAGTTATACCAACAACATCATGTGTCGGATTGGCGTGTGATCAATTAATATATGTGTAAAATTAATTATTAATCATTTTAATAATTTTTTAATACAATATGATCTTTTTTCTTGGTTTTAGTGATGTGACATGTGTTTTAAACTAAAGGACACTTTTATATTGAAATCACGCACTTTAAGTCATACCGACCACATCGTGTGTCAGATTTATGTGTGGTTGATTCTTATACATCACAATTGAATTATAGATTGTTTTATTAATGTTTAAAAACAAAATGATCTTGTTTTTTTGATTTTGGAATTGTGACATGCATTTAAAACTAAAATGGTGCCTTTATATTGAAATTAATTACTTCAAGTCTACCAACCACATCAGGTGCTAGATTAACATGCAGTAAATTCCAATAAATCACAAAATAATTATTCATTGTTTACCTAATGTTTGAAAATAATCCAATCTTGTTTACTCAGTTTCAGCTATGTGAGACGTTTTAAACTAAAATAACACTTATATCGAAAACATATTCTTCAATTCCTACTTCCCACATTATTTAGGAATTGGAATGAGAATAATTTCTACATGTGAAATATGAATTGTGGATAATTTTCCTAAAGTTTTAAAACAATATGAGCTCATTTTCTCAATTTTGGTGATGTGACATGGGTTTTAAACTAAAATGGTACTTTTATATTAAAAACATGAACTTTGATTCATAACAACTACACCGTGTTTTGGATTGGCACATGCTCAATTACAATATTTGAAAAATAAATAATGTATTTTTTTACTATATTTTGAAAACAATATGATATCATTATCTCATTTTTGGTGATGTGATGCATGTTTTAAACTAAAATGGCACTTTTATATTTCAAACACACACGTTGAGTCATACCAACCACATCGGGTGTCCAATTGGCTTGTGGTTGATTCCTACATTTTATAAATGAATTGTAGATTATTTTCATGAAATTTGAAATCAATCTGGGGTATTTTTATTGGTTTTGAAAATGTTACATTTTAATTAAACTAAAATGAAACTTTTTTATTAAAAACAAACACTTCAAGTCATACCAACAAAATCGGGTGTCGGATTGAAGTGCAGTGGATTCCTACATACCCAAAATGAATTATGGATCGTTTTCATAAATTTTGAAGAAAAAATCCTATCTTATTTGATTTTTTTTGGATATTTGATGTGTTTTAAACTAAAATAACACTTATATTAAAAACACATACTTCAATTCATACCGATCAAATCATTTGTCGAATTAATGTGCATTCAATTCTTAGCTGTGAAAAACAAAGTATGTATCATCTTCCTAAAGTTTAAAATAAATACAGGATTGTTTTATTATTTTTGGTGATAAGAAATGTGTTTTAAAATAAAATGGAACTTTTATATTGAAATAACACACTTTTAGTAATATCAACAACTTCATGTGTTAGACTGGCATGAAGTCAATTCCTATATGTAAAAATTTAATAATATATCATCTTCTTAAATTTTGAAAAAAACTCATTTTCTCTATTTCAGTGATGTGACATGTGTTTTAAACTAAAATGGAACTTTTATATTGAAAAAAAACACTTCAAGTCATACTATCCACATCCGGATTTGTATTAATGCGCGATCGATTCATGCACGGAACAAATAAATTATTCATCATTTTCCTAATATTCAAAATTAATTTGAGCTCATTTTCTCAATTTTCATGATGTGATATATTTTTTAAAATAAAATGGAACTTTTATATTTAAAACACAAACTTAGATTCATACAGACTGTGTCAGGTGTTGGATTGATGTGTAGTCAATTCCTATATATTAAAATGAATTATGTATCATTTTCTTAAAGTTTGAAAATAATCTAAAATATTTTTCTCAGTTTTGGTGATGGTACATGAGTTTTAAACTAAAATGAAACTTATTTTTGAAAACACGTACTTCAATTCATACCGACCACATTATGTGTTAGATTGGCATGCAGTCTATTCTTACATTGAAAAATAAATTATGGATTTTTTTCTTCAATTTTTAAAATAATTTGTGATTTTTTTATTAGTTTTGGGCATGTGACACGTGTTTTAAAATATAATAACACTTTTACATTGAAAAAACATACTTAGATTCATACCAAACTCCTTAGGTGTTGTACTGATGTGTGGTCGATTCCTACAAGTCACAAATGAATTATGGTCATTATCCTAAATTTTGAAAACAATTTAAGCTCATTTTCTTAGTTTTGGTGATGTGGAATGTGATTTAAACTAAAATTACACTTATATTATTCCAAATCCATATGTTTTATGTTAGAATAATCCCACTATTTGGTTGATTAGGAACCATAGATAGTCAACCTAAATAGAACAGCATACACAATAACCAAAATTTGGAAAACCACTACCCATAATTCTAATTATAGATTTCAAATTTTAAAAACATCATGATGGTAAAAATAAATCCTGATGTTCACATCACCAAACCTTATCCTGCATAAGGATCGATGTTGTGTCACCTTAGGATAATCCCATCACTGTTTCCCACTTCTCATCGCAAATAACTCCATCGATGCTGAAATCAATACAACAATATAAAAATACCATTATGCTAGAATGAGAACACAAAATACACCATTGACACTCTAACGACCTAATATGGATGTATGTGTACATTATATTTATTTTTTGTAATACTTAATAAATTAAAAAAATAGATGCACAGTGACTGTATTAGTTAAGTGTATTTGGAAACACAGAACACATTCTTCTACCTTGGTAAAAGATCATAAAAATATCCCATAAATATCTTCCCCATTAATTTTTCTACCTAAAATAATTATTTATATCCTAGGGAAAATAAAAAATATGAAAATGGTGTGCTAAAATGCTCAGTAATGGTAAGCATGGAAATAATCATATAAAACATAATTATAAGAATGTAAAAACATGAACATAACTTTTGAATATCAAAATCTTGAGTTATGAAATAAATCTTGGCAGTATGTAAGGAATAAATCATAAACGAACATTAATCATGATAATAAAGAATTGGAATAAAACATCAACTTGTTGAAAACACATAATCATAGAAAATCATTTCCATATTACCCAAGGCTCATAGCTAAGACCATCATAGTGGATATAGTCCATTACTGAACCGGGTTTACTTGTCGTTCTGGCCTTGTATTACTAAACTAGATTTACTTGTCATTCCAGTCATATCTATCTCATTAGATATAATTATTTTCCCAATGTATTTTTGGGAGATATAGGTATCATACATTTCATAATGAAAACATTCTTACAAGTGCTAAAAAAACATAACCCATTCACCATATCATAACCTAAGGGATAAAAAATGGGTTTCTCAAACATCATTCCATCATAATCCATTTAAAATAAATCAATTTCATAAAAATAAGTCTGTCATAAACACAATAAAATCAAAGTAATAATAGTTATAGAAACATAACCATATTTTTTCTTATATGGAAAATAATTTTGATAGAATACTTGAAATTAATTATTGAGGAAAATATCATTTCTTATTCAAAAACATTTTATTTTCTCAAAATTCCATGAAATTTTAAAAGAAAAGAATTTAATTGAAAAAAAATTAAATCTTGTATAGGAATATTCATGGAAATAAGGAATGATGAAAGTTTAATAATCCATTCATTCCATATAAGTTAAAAAACATTATCCTCGTACTTTTTCTGGAAAAGTCAAAAAAGTACATTGTATCGAATAACGAAAAAATATTACCTTCATACCATTTAGTAAAAATTAATCGATGGATAAAATTGAATTTAAAAAATTTAATATGAATAGAAATATTATTACATATTTAGGGAACATGTATGTGGATGATAAATATACCCTAGTAAATAATTACATATAACCAATCTCGAATAATAATGAGATTGAAAATTTATCACTTACCTTAGGTTTGATATCCTTCGTATGTAACTGAACCTCCTGTATAATGATTTAAATAATTTTATTTACTTATTCAATAATCAAAATCATTTTTATGATATAATATATGATTATATTAGCATTCTTTTGTCAGTAAATTTCATTGTCACTCTTTATGCGGATATTAACTACTTTGTGTTCTTATGCAAGTTTTTTCGGATAATTTCATATTCCACTTCTTATGTTATTATTATATCATTTAAAAATGATATTAATATAATATATATCATATTTATTCATTATATTCATGTATATAATCTTTGTTTAAATTAAGATCATGTATAATTAATCGCATCGCATCGTGGAGACTGTAGGTTGTACATACGCACAAGCGACGATATCTTTCACTTAATGGTTAAACGGTATGGAATTGGATGGTATATTAATTTTAAAGAATAATTATCATGTTATATTTTTTATTTATATCCATTAATATCATCATTATAACCATCCAAATTAAGTATTTTAGAATAATAAATTACATCACGACGTGAAGATGGTAAGCCGCACGTACACACGCATGGTGATATTGTTATTCGTAGGATGGATAAAATGAGGTATAAGGTTGTCCCAAAATTATAATAAAATCTAACAATATAAAATATACTAGATTTATTACTTTATTATGTAAAAAACATAAGAATAGTAAGTATAAAAAAAATAATTTTTAAATAGGTGATAAAACATTTACCTTTTTTCATGTATCTCCTTTTGATTTGCAAAAAAAGGTCTCCTCAGGATAGTTTTATTACAAATTTGTTTCCTATAAGAGGAATGGAGGTATTTTGGGAGATTATTTTAGCATAAGTTAGACGATATAAGGGGCTTGATATGTGTGATTAAGTGGGTAGATGTGGTGGCCTTTTATAAGAGGGAGGAGGGGCACTATAGGAGAGTCTTGAAATATTATTTTATTATAAATTGATTTTAGAATTATAATAGCTAAAAAGTGATATATTTCAAGGATAACATAATTATGGGCCTAAATACTCTCAACCAATAGGTTTTAGACATATTTAGGTCACAAATTTAACCTTATCATTTGGCACTAACCCTTAGTTAAATAAATTAACTCTTAGTGTGTCTTCTTGTATTTTTACACTATATAGTCAATATAGTTACTATAAAATTCCAAGAGAACCAAAAGTGGATAATTAATGACATTTTTAGAATTATATAATTAATTTGTTCTAATCTTATGTTTTTATGACTATTATATCATTTAATAAAATAGTATTTTTTTTTAAACTCATTTATGTCAATTTTGACACTATTTAGTAATTGATTTTTGTTAAAGATATAAAAACATTATTGATTTGAAAAAACTACAATAAATCAAAGAATAAATTTCATAATCATACAATAAATTCTTTTATTGCATAAAAATTTCAACTTATATTTATTTTAATATTTATAATATAATTTATTTGAATCTTTTATTAATAAGGTAATCATTGCATCATCATTATGTCATAAATAAATTTATTTATTTAATGTCTAAAAATTATAAATAAAATACCATGACTTATGAAATATTTTTATATTTATAATTAATATTTAAATTCAAATATATAAACTATATAACCCACCTTAAAATTGGTTTAGTAAAAAGATAAATGTTTATGTTATATTTCCCTTTACTTTAAATTAATTATTATAACATGTAATTTTCACACCCAAGTGGCTCCCAAATGACAAAATATATGAATAAGGATTTTTTTGGTCGCCCATGAAGAATAAAATAAGATTATTACATGTTTTAGGGTAGTTTTATATTATTATAATATTATTTTTACCCTTATTTACTTAATTTATCCTTTAACTGTGGTAAATAAAAATAAATACTGAAGTTACTATTCATAATACCCAAAAATAAAAGGTAAAAATTTACATAATTTGGAACCTATGATTCCAAATATGGAATCCATTTTTTCAAATTAAAAACACATAATTGGAAGAAAAAAAAAATTCCCGCAGTCAAAATAAGGAAACATGTTTTTAAGAAGTAAGAACTATCGAAAGATGGACATGTTTTTATGTCCAATTTATATGTGAAATTACTTAAAATGACCAAAATTTTATTAACTAATGAAAAATAATCCAATTAAACTTTAATAACAATTTAAAATATAATATAACTATATAAATAAATTGTTTGAAAAGGCAGTTTTGAATTAAAATGTAGTATTTTTCACTATTTGTTAAAATGTGAATTTTATCAGAAAAATACTAAAACTTCCACCAAAGTAAATTTTTATGTCCCGATTCAAAATAAGAAGTTTATTTTTTTCAAATATAATATATAAAAGTTTTAAAAACTATATTTAAAATGGGTACTCCATCCAAAGGTGGAAAACCTGCATTTTTTGAAAAATACTTATTTTATCCAAAAATTGAATTTGTTTCTATATCATGTATAGAAAATACATAAGATGAATGTTAATGTTATATTATATTAAAAATGTGGTTAATACTATTCATAACAGCTAGTTTATATCCCATTAAATAATAATATATCATTGTTTAGTAAAACTCGGTATGGCGTACAATGCAAGCTATCGAGGAAGGTCGATCTTGCATGTAACCATGGCCAAGTAAGTGTTCCGTGTAGTGAAAGATTCCATTGGTGTTGTGTATAACATAATCCAAACGTAGTTCTTTTATACATTGAACAAAATCTATACTCAATGTTGTGTGTATCATATGTCAACTCAGTTTTGTGTATAACATTAAAAAAGTCAGTTTAGTGTGAAAGGAATGTTTGACTTAGTGAATTTCAAGATATAAATGAAAATTTTAATTTATTTGAAAAAAATGGTCTATAAAAACATAGGATGTTATGGATTTGGAGAATGAAATGCTGAGAAAACCATCAAACAAGTAGAGAAGATGCAAAAATACCATCACCATTTATATTACCAATCATTTCATCAATAATAACATTATAAACAATCATAAACCCAAACTAGAAGCTAAGGATACTACAAGACAAGCACGACAAAAAATAGTTTCCAAACACTATAGATTAAGATGACACCAATGCGAGAGATATTATCGATATCAAAAACCTCTACAAACACCCGAAACGGATCGAAAATGGGTTCTAGAGGAAATTTCTGGGCTCATTGGATGCCACCACCAACAGAATACCAAATCATTGGAGTTTCATTACGTCAAACCAAGATGGAGTTTATTCAAAATGGTTCCAACAACAAGAGTAATAGTTGCAGCAGTCAAGGTCCTTAAAGTAGAAATGAATTCAATCGTCTTTAATCAAGGCCATAAAGGAGAACAAATAAGATGAGGAAGGAGACGAACATGCACCTAGAGTAAAACAAGGGTCAGAGAGTGGGAGAAAGAGAAGCATGTCAGAGAGAAACCACTCACCGTGAGGGGGGTGACGAGAGGGAGGGAGTAGAGGCACTGAGAAGTAACCCTAGTTAAAGGGGAAATAGGAGACCCAAAAAGTGGGGTGGCATCCCCATAGTGTTTCAGGAAATCCATGTGGCACAAATGAAACTTATATTAACAACACTTACTTCGATTCATACCAACTGCATCATGTTTTATACTGGTGTATGTTCAATTCCTACACATGAAAAATAAATTATGTATTTCTTTCCTAATGTTTGAAATAAATATGATATCATTTTATTGGTTTTAATCATGTGACCTGTGTTTTAAACTAAAATGAAATTTTTATATTGAAAACATGCACTTAAATTCATATCAACTGAATGGGTGTCAGATTGATATGCAGTTGATTCCTACACATCATAAGTGAATTGTGGATCATTTCCCTAAAGTTTGAAAACAATACAATATTTTTTCTCATTTTAGGTGATGTGACATTAATTTTTAACTAAAATGACACTTTTTTATTAAAAACAGACACTTCAAGTCATACCGACCACATCGGGTGTCAGATTGATATGTGGTCAATTACTACATGTCAAAAATGACTTATGGATAATTTTCCTAAAGTATCAAAACAATATAAATTTTTTATTGGTTTTGATCATGAGATTTGTGTTTTGAACTAATTTATAAATTTAAAAAAATAGGTGTCATATAAAAATGATGAGGAAATTAACTAAAAAGGTAGATAAAATTACAATTAAATTAACTAAATAAGTGGTATGGAGTTACATATTCATGATGTCTATATACATTCTAACATAATGTATTCTGACCATTCATTTCTAAGAAAATATAATTTCTCCATTATATTTATCCTTGAGAAAAAGATAAAAAAATAATATATATGAATTATAATACTAATGATTAACATCCCAAGTGTAACTCTAAGATCATATCCCATTCAAGATAACAAATATTGTCGATAATAAATGAAATTTGACATTAGAAAACATTCTGAAACCATGTACACTACCCAATCATATCTAAAAAATTAATTCTTCTTTTTATTATGTAGATTATTGTAAATATTGGTAATACTAATAAAATATAGAAAAAAATGATTAATAAATATTTTTAAGGAAATTATAATTACCTTATAAATTTATCTATTCAGGGATGCTAGCATTTTCATGGTATATGATATCATTCATAAGTTTTCAAATATAATATCCACAATATTTATTTTTATCTTACTTCATAAATTGCAGAAACATTGAATAATATAATTATATTGTTTAGAAATATAATATGATAGTTAAATCTTTCTATATATACCTTCAATTTTTTCCATTTTAAGAAATTCATATGCTTCTTGTTTTCAGTCACTAGCCTCATACCATGATTTAGTCTATATTTATAGATTGCCCTATCATAACAAAATTCTTATTAAAATACAAACTAAAACATATAATTCAAAGTTTATCGATAAAATATATATTGTAGTGCATTAAAAATTCACAATACAAATCATGTGAGGTTGGTTTGATGGAAATCTATGCATCAGATCCAAAAATAATAATATTTTGGGTATCCAAATTGATTGTGATCAGCATCCAGTGTTACCTAAAAAAACAACTAAGTAATATATATATATATATATGTATATATTATGATTATATTTTATAGTTTTACTCCTATATTGTAGTAAAAAAAGAGTTTGTCATCTATTATTTTCTTCACAAATTCCTCATTTAGCTCATCTTTTTTCTTATCAACTTCTTCAAACTCTAAATAAATTTCTTCCATTGAAATGATATAGTGATTAATGAATCATCATCATGATTTACATGGTTTTTACTTTATATAATAGTAATATGAACTCCTATATAAAATATAGATATTATTAACTTTAATGAAAATACTAGATCATTTATGGATAGAAGTATTATGAAAATTTACCTTATGTATGTATTCACAATTAAGCATCTTGACCATTAAAACTTGAGAATCTCATTTATTCTCTCAAGACCAACCACGTATGTAATGAAAATTTCAAATATTTATTATTTATAATGAATGTATGAAACATATCCATCTTTGAATGTGGTTTTTGAATCAAGTTATAATGATAATATATGTTATAGTGGAACTAGTAGGGAGAAGGTACTCCCATAAAGTCTTTATATTTTCTTGATCGATTCACTGAATTGTCTTGATCCAAAATTCTAATTCCCCATAGTTTTATCCATCTATAATATCATTACTCACTTCAAAACATTTTCATTAACTATTACAGGTTTTTCATTTGAATTTTTTTTAGGACATACCTCATTTATCTTTATCATATTAGATTGTCATGCTACAAAAGTTCTAATAGCATCATTGAACATTGTAATATTTTTACCATCAAGTGGAACAGAAAACTTTTCACTTGAATCTTGAGCTACTTCAATCCCACCTATAATGTGATATTTTGGGAGTTCTTTATTTTATAGTATGTTTCCCGGTATATTATATATCATGCCCCTTCCAACAAGGCAATGCATAAGTGTTGACAGATGGAAATCACATACAACTTTACCTAGTAGAATTTTAATAATATAAAATTATAATTAGTTTTTTGATTCACATTTAGGATAATGAGAAATTAAAAAAATAATTACCTTGGGTAAGGAATATAGTTGAGGGGAATGACCACCCTCAAATTTAGTGGTATCATTTTTTTGGTCATGTGTTCATCTTTGTTCCACTACCAGTTCTCTTTAATCCTTTGGCATATATTGGACTGCCAAAATAGACCAAATAGTAATATCTTGAAAACATATATTTTTATATATAATCATTTCATCATATGATATGTATCTTCCTGCAGTTTTTTATTCTCGAAATATGTTTGAGGTGACACTCCAAAACCTATACCTCTAAGGTGACCATATTGTTTTGTCCACTTCAAAGCTATTGAAGGTAATTTTTCTTCAGATACAATAACTATTGATTTTTGTGCCTAGATCATATAAAAACCTTACAAACACAAATAGATATTTTATGTAATAATGTTATAAATCATAACAAATTACTATCATGTCATACATATACATATTTCCCATAAATTTTTTTATCAACTATTTTACCCTCTTTATTTACATGGGCCTCCTTCTATAGAACCTGATGTGGGATGGAAGTGGATTTGTATTTTGATTTGTCAATTTGTATATATAAAAAGTAATAAATTTTTTTTCTCATATAAAATTTTATTACAGAATTAAAATACATATCATTATCTTATATAGTGAAGTTTACCCCATCCTTTCTTTGTGATAGGGATACATTGGTTTTGATGCATGTTATTTATTTTCAATACTCATTTTTTTTTCATAAATGAAATTTTTTTAATCGAATTGGATAAAATAAATAGTTTCAAATAATATATTATAAACTAAAATTCACCTAAAATGATTTATCATCATGACAACTGATGAGATAATTCCTTATTTACTTCTTTATAAAGTGTGTATAAGTAACTGGTGGATGGAGATTTACTTCCCCCTCTTCATCCCTAAGATGAAACTTGGTAAGAAGTTTATGGAAGCCTTTGTCGGATTTTACAATTTCCATTAAGACATATTTCTTAAGGAAATCATCCAAAATAAATGAACTCTACAATGGATAATGAAAATTAAATCAATATTTCATTATATAAGAATTAGTTAAAAATCAGTGTAAGATATAACATTTCCATTTGGCCCCCTATCTAGCCATTGAATTCATTCAGTAATTGAATTCATATTTTTTTATAACACCATCTAAATATAATCTCCAAACCATCCTATAAATTGTTTATTATGTTTATTTTATATCCATCCTTTATCCCTTGATGGATTCAAATGTCTAATAATTTATTTGTGGACTTCAATGTATGGATCAAAATATTCAATATTATGTAAAATGTAAATTTGGTCTTGTTTCTACTATTTCATCATAGTTTTAGCTACATGTATTCTATAAATACCTTCTCCTATGAGGTGTCTCCTATTATGGGACTTTAGGAGACCTATGTTATTAATATTTGATAGGTAATCAGTACAGAATTCAATAGATTCTCCAAAAATATATCATTCATCAATAAAACATTCTTTCCATCTTCTATTATTAAAAAACCCTTTAAATATATTTATATACCATTCAATGGGGTACATCCAATTGTAATGGACTAGACCACACAGTTTAACCTCTCTAACCAAATGAACCAATAGGTGGACCATTATATTAAAGCATTATGATGGGAATAACATACCTAACTCACATAATATGACTATAACCTCCTTATTCATGATTGGAAACTTTGTTGGGACTATAACTTTACTGCATATGGATTTGAAAAATAAGCACAGTCTAGTTAATTTATTTCATGCATTTTTAGGAATAATGTCACATAATTGATAAGCATCAAATCATACATCAAAAAATTATAGTTATGTGGTTTTAGTCATTGTAACTTCACATTATTAATTAACACAACATTCTGGATATTTTATGAATACCCCTATATAACTTTTACACCATTAAAGAAAATGAAAATTTTAAGATTTTTTATATGGATAGATTGAATGATACTGGAGGAAGAAAATTTTGTATTTTGACCTTCACCAGAGCCAACTCTTCCCTTATCCCCATGTAAATCGTGTACAACCTAGCCTTTATTCAGTCTTTTGATTTTTTTAGGATCATTTATTATATGTTCCAATAACACTATCAAATACATCTTTTTCTGCATACATGACATCAAGAAAATTCTTGATGTAAAAAAATACAGTATAGTAATTGAAAAAAAATTATCTCTTTTTCCAACCGAATTTCATTAGGTTTTTTGGAAATGATTTATTGAAAATAGTTTCAATATATTTTACTTTATTTTATAGTTTATCACCCATTAGTGGAGATGATTTTGTACCTTGTTTGGTATTACCATCACATGTTTTCATCTAGGATTTGTATTTATGTCATCAAGGTAAAAAATATCCTAAATATGCAGTCTTCAAGTAATGTTTTAATGAAACTGAGTGTGTGTATTTTTCACAAATTGGACACCCCAACATTCCTTTAATGCTATAGCCTGAAAATTTTCCACAAGTAGGAAAATCATTTATCGTTCCATAAAACATGGACCATAATGTGAATTATTTACTTCTATGAGAATAATAAATTGTAACATGTGTATCCCATTTCAATTTTAGATCTTTAGTAAATGGAGATAAATAGACATCAATATCATTACTGGGTTGTTTTTGGTCCAGATATAAGTAGAGAAAACATAATGTATTTTCACTTCACTCATAACCATGTCACCAAGTTATAATTTACCAACATAACTAGTCATGTACTATGAGTACTAATTTTTACACCAAAATTATTTATTCCATCTATATATAATTCTAGATATAATTTTCTCATCTGATTTCCAAATTTAGGATACTCATGATCAATTTTATTCCACTGAGGAGATTCTTATTGATGGCGTAGTTTCCCATCATTAATTCTTCTATCTAAGTGACATTTCAATTGTCCAATTGTTTTAAAAAATCTCTATAGTATTATAAATCATAGAATGATACCATATAGCTTTTTTATGGACTTTATTATTCATTCTTGTATCAATTTATAGCACACTTAGGTCATTTTATGAGTGATTCATGGTCCTTGAGAAATAATATTAAATAATTTAAACAAACATGTATTTTTTTAGAGATCATTCCCACTAAAAATATAATTCATTTAGAATCGTATATTTGAAAAGGAAGTTCATTTTCTTATTTTATCATATCATTCAAAATACCAAGTAGTTTTGTAAATATGGTGTTGCTCAATCCACTATTATCTTTAAGATCATGTAACTTCAATACAGCTGACAATGTTATGTATTTAGTATAACCAGTATACAATGGTCTCTTAGCATAACTATTTAACTTCTTAAATAAATTTTTAAAATCACAAAGTTCATCTTCACATTCCATTTTTATTTCTTCCATATGATCTCCATCATAATTTACACTGATATTCATATCAAATGATCCATAAATAGAAATATCATCCCAATTGGTGTGAATGTTTAGTTTTTTCCCATGTGTATACCAACATTAATAGCTCTAATCTATTTTTCCAAAAATAAAATATTCCTCCAACTCTTATAAACTAATTTTTCATGAATAAAAACAATTTATTAATAGATAAATCATTTGAGAAGGGTCGGATTCATGCTCTATTTCAAACTTGATTAAATCTTTAACTCTATATTCATACTCTTTATTCATATGATTAGAATTCATCCATTTTTGATTCATATCAAACCTTTTTGGTTCATAAAATATTCATTTTGTAAAAAAAAATACACATAATATATTCATAATCACATAAATTTATAGATAATTCTAATAAGGGGAGCCCAAAATTTGAATGTTTCAAATAATTTCATCATGATTTGAAGGATATGGGTAATTTAACTTAATAAAATAATTAATCCATTATTGTTATGTTTTATCCTCTGAATTCATCCAAAATGATCATTAGTACCTGATAAAGGATGACTACTACTCAGAATAGTTCAAAAAAATAGGTTCATGTCCATAAAATATTGGGGTGAGTCTCAGGAAACAAAATGAAATAATAACTATTCAACAGATGAATCTTATAAGGATGATAGTTATCTCCTTAAATATAAATGTTCTTAGGATGGGGAGTCGGTGAAGCTTTGGAAAACATTTATTAGTTTTTTTTCTAAAGCTGAAAAAAATAGCAGCAACATTCTAATCCCTATAAGGGGTTCCATGATTAGTGTGATTGTGATAAGGTTCGTCTAGATTCTCTTACATGAACTCATGATGAGATAGCCAATTTAGTTTCAATATTCATATAAATAATTCAATTACTCCATGAAAAGTAAAATGAATTTGGTCTAATGATTGAATTTCATAAGTGCTTAACTTCCTGTGATGTTATGGTTCTAGTAGTGGGGTCATGATGAATATACTATGGGTTTGATGGAGTTAGTGGCATTCCATTTCCATTCTATTTTTATCAATATATATTATATTGGAGGGGAGATTCTATGTGTCTAGAATATCTATAAAATCTAACAAGACCATATAATTTAAATAGATGGTGGTAATTTATGATTTTTTTTATTTCAATAACAATTTTTTGATATTCAAATTGATAAATAAATATAGATACTACTAAGTGAACCTATATTTCTCCATTCCTATATAGTGTTTTACTATAATTATTCAATTTTTTTTTACACACAGATCACTATAATATATCTCCCATATTCAGTAGTAAAAACCTTCACAGGTATATCCAAAAGAGTATACTCAATCTTGATCATGTTAATGTCACATGTATGGTTAAGGGATATTATAATAAACTTTATAAAATTCATCCACTATCTTCTAATCCTGTATGTGTCCAAGAAATTTTTTTTAAATTATAACTTCTTATGGGTGACACTAAAAGAATTCCTAATGATATAGAATATATGAAAATAATAATAATATTATGTACATGGATTATATTACATTATCTAATAAACATCACAACATCATACAAGATATCACTACTAAATTTTATTATAAGATCATTCTAATAAATAACTCACCTATTAATTATTTGATTGAATGTTTTATTTTAATATCACATAATTAATTAAACACTACCACATGAAGCTACAAAAAAACCTTAGATTACACCCTCTAATATAATATTCCTAAGATAACACTGAATATAATTTCCCAAGATGAATTAATCAACTCAAATTACACTATAGTAATTATCAACCATTAATTTCATTTTTTTTCTTTTAATTTTCATCTTGTTAGAATCTTTAAATCATTTTCCATATACACATTAAAACATAATTTGGTAGATTATATTCAACACTTAAAGAATAATTTGAAAGATAAAAGGGGAGTAGAAAAACATGTTTATTCTTCCTCATTATCCTTTACAATTCCAAATTCAAGATATCCATTATACTTATAAATCATTATTGTTATTTTGATTATGTACTGACTCATCCCAGTGGGGCCTATTCCATGACTCCCCAAGCATATCTTCAATAGTCCAGGGGCTGGTGACTAGCGCAAAGTAGGTATATCACTGACATGGGATTCATTAGCCTAAGTACCTATACACATTTACACATATCCAAACCTATAAAATGATGAAATGTAAAAATATTTAAACATCCATGCATGCATACATCTAAATCTCGTAACCAAAGTATTATAGGAAGTAAATTAAAAAAGTTCCAAATACAATTCCACCACAAATAGTCTGAAACACAATTCCAACCTGAATGTATGTACTGGGACTAGTATCAGAATACCGTATGAACACACCCCGGTCTATATGGTCTCACTAAGCATTTTCTGGTCCTAGTATTGGTCCATCTAGGAATCTTTAAAAAGGTAGATTATCTGGAAAATATATGACACATGTGGGAAAATATCATAAAGGGGTGAGTATAATAATACGCATTAGGACACCTTAAAAACACAAATCATACAAAAAAGGAAATACATTCACCTATACAGAGGTATATGTCTACAGCACATATAACAAGAATATATAGATATACTCAAAAAATACACATGGTCTAGAGGTAATTCAGTACCATAATATACCAGCCTAGGATTCATACTCAAAGATTCCACATATCACTCATCTGGGAGAACACACTCATGAGTCTAATATCATTTATGATGTTCTTCTGAGAGGTATTTCTTTTTAGGTATCATCATTAGAAGTACAAAATGATATTCCGAAGAGAATATGATACACAGACGAGGATCACTGGAAAGGCCATGGGGTGATACCAACAACTCAATCTGGATTAACTCACTAAGTAGATGATTGTGCCTGTGTAGTGTTGGTCACGAAGATACCAAGAGCTCCACCTAGGTCATGAATATTAATAGTGGGTCTCACATAGGGTCTCTTGGAGGGATTCCAAATACTCTATTTGAGAAGTCCTACTGAAGGGATTTTAGTCCAAGGAGTAGGATATAATTCCATACCAACCATCAGGGAAAGGATAAGGGGAAGGCACTCTAACAAAGAGTATCCAAGATATAGAGGACAATCTCTCTAAGCCATGTATAATAAAGTACATGATGTATATTTGGGGTCACACATCATGTCCCTTGACCCTAGGTCCTACCCATGTAAATGGACCTTGTATTCATCCCATGTCCGTGTAGAACTATAAGTCGTGTAGGCTACCCCTGTAGTCTACCTATGTTCTAGTACACTTCTTCAACCCATGTACATGTTCCCATGTACTAGTATATGGCTTAGCCTATGTGCCCATCCATTCCATGTCTGTGTGGGGTAGTACACGGTGTTCTCCAACCCGTGTACTCCAACCCATGTTCGTGTACCCTCTGAAGTACACACCAAGTTTCCTAGGAAAGGCCACATGTTGGGTAAAAAGGATCACATGATTTTTGATATTAAACTTTCTAAAAAACCCTGGCCACTACACGGGGGGGCACACACCATGTAATCTCGAATTACACACCGTGTGGTTTGTGATTTTCCAGAATCACAAGTTCTTCCTCTGCACGCCTTCTCTACTATTTTTTCCTCTGATCCAGCCATGCCTTACTGGAAAACTCAAGGAAACTCTTAATATGATCTTTACCATTGAAAAAATCAAGTTCTGGAAATCAAATCTTCTCGAAAAAATGGATCTAAGCATCATTATTTGTTGTGAACTGAAGAACACTGAATAATGAAAAACCGGGTATCCATCATCATCTGGTTCATCATTACTTCAATCATAATACCACCTTTGTGTCATTCCAATCCCAGATCTATGATATCAAATCGTTTCACCAAGAGATTGATTGGGATATGTTGAACCTCGGGTCAAATAATGAACGCCCATGGGTGAACAAAGAACCTGGGGAGAAAATCACAACAAAAAAATAAGAGGAATGAACCTTAATCAATGTATGTGTCGATATCAATTTGTTTCCATAATAATAATAATGAATAAATCATCAATTCAATGTAATTCTCCCAAAATAACCCCACAATAAACCCATCCTATAAATACGCATGATCTAGAGATTAATTCACCAGTCAATTGATCTATGTTCATCATAGGAATCAATAATGGTAAATAGAAACAAATTAAACAAATAACCTACCACAATTTGGATCAATTGTAGGAGACACACAATGTTTTGTCACATTCATTGGTTAGATCCTTCGATTATCTCCTATGCCGGTCTTTGATCTCTGATCTGATCATCATCTTCCAATGGGATATCCTCCAACGGCTCCAATGGATCTCCTCAAGTATTAGGGTTATGCGAATAACCCTACAAATTTTCTATAGGCGCATATTTAATGAGGGAAAACTAGGACTCTTCATTTTTGCGTCAATAAAAAAAATAAAATAATTTTTATTTATTATTTTATTCATTTTATGCCCATGAAAGATTTTCCCCAAACGACTCGTGCTGACTAAAGTTATGTCGTGCCTAGTGTAAACATTACGTTCTGAACTCAATAGTTCTATCCAATTTTTAATCCATAAACCTTTTTTGAATTTATTCAACTTTTCTGGAAAATTGAATTTGCGTTCTATTTAATATATTTAATATATTTCAAACATTTATTCTAGGCACACCGAACCTCAGAATCGCACGTCGTCTCAGTGCCTGACCTCGAAAATAAATCATATAATATCCTAAAATAATACACATAAAATCTAATACTATACAAATTATTTCACATTTAGAATCATAATTTATTACAACTAATTAATAATAATTCTGGTACAAATACACATTTGAAATCCAACATGACTAGAAATAATTTTTTAAATCTATATTATCCCTAAACCAACCAAAAATAGTTGAGAATCATATAAAAAGTTTAAAATAAAAAATTTCACATTATTATACTCAATAAAAACATAACACAACTCCAAATTAAAAAACACAAAAAATTTAAATCAATAACCAAATAAAACCTTCCTAAATGAATGAAATCATTATTAAAACCCTTTTAAAATTATGAGTACAAAAAAATACTAAATAAACTAAAAAATGAATATTTAAACATAAACCATTAGAAAAAAAGTTTTAAAAATAGACACAAAACCAAATAAGGAATAAAACCTCTAAAAATTTCAAAAAAAACTATATAAGTATTTTTAAAATAAAGACAATACATTAGTTTTAAAAACACATTCCAATCCCTCAATAATAAAGTTTTTACAAAAAAAGTGAAATATTCTCCACAATAACCACCCTTCCTAAAATAAACAAAAATAAATGATTTTTTGAAAAAAAAATGAATTGGAATAAAAAATGAAAATCAAAACCACATTAAAATAAAAAATATATATATAATCAAAACCACATCCTATTAATACAAAACCCAACCAAAATTACACAAAATGAAATTAAATTCATATAAATTCATAATTTCCAAAATAAACCAAACTAATTATTTAAAACACAAACTGATGAAACCTTATCCTTTACAACAACATAATTTTATATTATAAGTCTTCATTAAACTAAAACTAAGCTCCACAAACATCCCCATATTTTTGGAATGAAAATTATTTTATTTTATTTTATAAACCACTCTAAAACCAAACTCAAGTTACAATACTATCTACACCATTTCCTCAAGAATGTTTTAAGGTGCACTACACTTGGAAAAAAATATAAAATATTATAAATAAATAAAAAAATTATGTTTAAAGATCAAATCTATAATACAAAACATACCAATCCACTTAAAAAATCAAAAGATATGAATCAACAAAAAATCACTCAAATATTTCCATAATAGTTAATTACAAATGCATATATTCACATTTATTAAAACTATTCTCACAAATTAATAAAAATCTAATATATTTCAAATACACTCAAAATAATACCATTCCTTATTCAAAAAAATAATCAATAACTCTAAAATATATTTTTAACCCATCAACTTCCAAAATTTAAATTAGTTTTGAGTCTATCCCGTTTTATGGTATCCTAATAATTGGGAACAAAACTGAATAAAATTGATGTACCTCAAAAATAATAAAAACTACCAACCATGACACCTCACATACAAAAATTTCAAACAAAACACCATATGAATTAAATTATTCAAAAATATTAAATCTTACACTCATATTAAAAGAAGAAAATAAATGAATTCAATATGGTTAGTTTCAATATATTCAATTTAAAACCCCATGTTTTCCTCCCAACCATCAAAAATATTTTCATCATGTGAAAAACATAATCCATTCACTTCCACATAAATTTCTCAAAGGAAAAAATTTAAGGAGGATAAAAAATGTGTTAGTAACATTAATCCAAATGTAGACAAGGGTCCAACATTGTAAATGTGATCCTAGAAAGGTTTGGCTTTAGGAAGGAGAAATAATAAGCAAGAGGGATGCTCGATGGGTGGAGGTACTAGCCTTGAGGATCAATAAAAGTCGGAATTAGCAGTAATCATCCACCCTAGTTTTATCATGCTAGAGAGAGATGTAGGGATCCTTGATACTCATGGAATTCAGTTCACATTGTGATTGAGTTTATAGTATGAAGAGAGGTGATTAAAAACACTGATAAATAAGAGAGGATGAGAAAAAATAGCATACCTTAGATTTGTGAGTTTATTCATCTTATAGAATATCGAGGGGGTGATGGCAGAGCTGAGATTTCATGAGATATTGAACGGAACAATGAAAATTGGTTTTGTTAGGGTTTTATTTAGAAGATCGGGATGGTTTTATCAGTGATTTCAAAAAACCACTGATAAAGATGGGTTTTATTAGTGCTAAAATAATAAGCATTGATAAAATACCTCTTTATCAGCACTAAACAAGTGCTGATAAAGACCTATATAAATAATTTTAATAATATAATTAATATCATTAAAAAAAAATTAAATGTATATAATTATAAATAAATAATTAAATATAAATGTATATAATTATAAATATATTAAAATAAATGTAAATATATATTTATGAATATAATTAGAGATTTATATTTATAATTATAATTAGAAATAAAAATACTTGTAAATATACTTATAAATATTTTCATATGATTATAAATAAATTTATATAATTATAAAAATTTATATAATTATTTGTATTTAATAAATATATATAAATATAAATATAGTAAATATATTCATTAATTAAATATATTTATTATAATTTTATAAATATTCATATATATAATTATTTATTTACAATTATAAAAATAATTTTAAAAATATATATTTTTTATTTGTAATTATAAATATATAATTTTATAAATATAGTAAATATACATTTATAAATATATTTATTTTTAAATATTTATTTGAAAATAAATTTTTAACATAATTAATGAATATATAATATTAAATGCATGAATGATAAAAATGAATGAAATTGGATAATTAAAAATGAGCGGACATTAAAAAATATTAAAAAATGGATAAGTTTTATTAATTATAAAAATTATTAAAAAATCAAATATGTATATATATTGAAACGAAGATGAATACAAATTGAAAATATTAAAACATAGTAAATAAATATTGTAAAATGATTAAATTCCAGAAAAAATAAAAAATAAAAAACATTAAAATTGAATAAATAATACTAACTATAATAATATTAAAAACAATTAAATAAAATTTACTAATTAAAAACATAATATATTAAATATATTTTGTTACTAAAAGAAATTATAAGATGAATATTAAAATTTGAATAAATTACATAAATATTAGGTTTAAGTGTTTCTATATAAGATTTAATTAATTATGTAAATATTTGTGTCTGTGAAATTAATGTGTGTGTATATATAGACATGTAAGTTTTTTATATGTTATATTGAACAATGAAATTATATAATATGTATCCTCTATTGATGAAATAAATAATAACAAGAATGAATAAATTTTAAAACTGAATAACTATTATTAATTATATAAATAGTTTAAAATTTTAAAAATTTATATTTATATATGTTAAAATGGAAATTAATACATATTAATTATATAAATTAAATCCATGTTAAAAACACTAAAAGTTAATTAACAAACATGTATAAATAAAAATTAGAAAATAGGTAAAATTATAAAAAATATTGAACAGTGAACATTTGAAAATCAATAAATAAAAAAATATTAAATATATTAATGAATAATTATGTATATAAAATCATTGAAAATGAATAAATAACAGTAATATTAAAATAATAAATATTAAAAATCTATAAATTATAAATAAAAAAAGAAAGCACATACTTAACATTATCAAAGAATACATTATATTAAATGAATGGATGTTAAGACTAAGTAAAACTTAATTATATATGTATATAATTAAATGATTAATATATTTTTTATTATTAATAAAAATTAATAAAATTATTAAAAATAATAAATTTGATATATATTGCAATAAATAGTTTATTAATTATTTAATTATTATATTAAGTATTTAATTATTATATTACGTATTTAGTTAGTATAGAGAAATAAATAGTGTATTAATTATTTAATTATTATATAAAGTATTTAATTATTTTATTAATTTTTATTAATTATAAATAGTATATTAATTATTTAATTATATATATAATTAATTTACTAGATTGAGAGTCTCCCTCTCAAGAATGGAGAGCCTCTCTCTCTCTTAATCTCAATAAGGATTGCTTATGCAACACAAATAAGAAATTTGATGGAGTTATTAGTCATTTTGAGATGTTTGCAGCATGTGGACTCTGCCTTCAGATTGAAGATGGTGAAGAAATGGATGGGGTAGTTAGATCTGATCATTCAAGCGGCGACAACGGCGGACTCTAATTTGGTAAAAAGATAACGTTGATCAAAGCTATGGGAGGATGGTAGGAGGTGATAGTGAGTGAAGCTCAGGAATGACAGAGGGGCATCATAGTGGAACAAAGGATGTGTGATAGGTAGCGGACTTCGGTCTGATGGGGTGCCGGAAGTGAACTTAAGTCCGGTTTGGAGACGAAAGTGAGTGAAGCTCAGGAATGATGTAGATCTGGGAAGATCACTAAAGATCCTTTGTGGTGGTGGTCCATTACCGCTGGTGACAGAATAGTGGGGTAGGTAACTCGCATTGATGGCAGGGTTGATCTCTATTACAGATCTTCATTTTTTTGTGTTGGTGTGGGATCCCAATTGCAGACGATGGAGGTTCATGGAAGAGAGCCATCATATTACGGGGTTGGAGTAGGATGTAGCCCCGTCCATCGACTGGGTTGGGGATCATATCAAGACTGGAATTGTGTGTAGCCCAGTACCGATGTGCAGAGAGATGCCCTCAGTTGTGGATGTTGTCAGTGACGTCACGATGCAGCAAATCGGCTGATGGCGACAACCTCGGTATATGGGTGATAGCTAGTGACAATGACGAATGATGGTGACAACCTAGGAGGAAACGATGATTTCAAGGCCACAAACTGGTGAGATCTCAGGGAAAGGGATGAGGTGACTTGATGGCTGGTAAAGCGCGTGTGTGAGTCTATGTGACCTAGGGAGCATGGACTGTAGGTCCTTCATAGATTATGATGGGGGTCCCGGTTGGCAGTGCTAGGTTATTCGATGGAGATATTTGGGTCATATGTGGCTTATGGGCCCTTAAGGATTTTCTATGTTTTATCTTGACCTGACTGAAGGTATATGTCTTAGCCTTTGGGCATTGAGTTGGGCACTTTTCATGCATGTTTGGCTACTTTGTACAGGTTCTTTTTTATTTCCCTTGTATTTTTTTTATTAATAAATTTTTGGGTAGTTGGTAATGCATGTGGTAGATTTATTTGTTCATATTTTCATTCAACTACTTTGTTACATTCATATTATGCTCATGTGTGAATGGAGTTTGACTCATTGAATTATGTTCTTGAGTTTATTTAGATTAGTATTTTGGATGAATATCATTTAAAATATAATGTGATATTTCAATCACGTCCTTCCTTTTTCCTCCATTGTATTCAATTAGTACATATGACACAAAAATGTCACAAGATTCCATTATCTACTGAGTTTCTTCCTACTCTATTCATGGAGGGGACAATGAAATGTTGGAATAACTCAAGTTATATTATGTTTAATATTATTATAATGGGATGATGAAGGATAAACTATTCAAATTGATGGAATTTGATATTTAATTAAATAACCACCCATGAAAACTATTGTATCCTTATTTAAAGGGTCTTGTCCTTTACAATTAAGTCTCAAATTACAATTTGATTATTTTCTATAAAAAACATTGTGGAAGAGAGAGTGGTAAAATGATAGAAATACTTTTAAGTGAGAGATAAAAAAGGTGACTCAAATCCATAAGGTTCAGTGGATTGAGGTATGTTATATTTTCTTTTTAATTTTAATTATCTATGTGATAAATATAGATTCTAAAGATCCTAAATTAAATGAAATTAATTTTCATGTTGTATAAGAGAGGGTTTTGAAATATATTTTTTTACATATTAAAATTTATTATGTGCTTCATTGAATTTAGAATAAAAAATCTAGATTTACGTTCTTGTGTTGCGTTAAATTAAGAATTGAAAAAAACAGACTACGTTCTTCAAGCAATAGATTTTTTTGAATTTTTTTATATTATTTTATTTGATGTTAATAATAATAATAAGATCATTATAAGGGAATGGAATTTAGAGACATGGGAGACCATATCTCTCTAAACCTGCACAATTAGGGTTTTCTAACTCTCGATTATCTTCTCTCGTGGATGATTTTCTTGTGTCGGGGAGATTTTACTCCCACCTCTTCAGGATTGAGATGCTTGATGGGCGGGGTGAAGATGCTAAGAACAGTGAAGGAAAAGAAATCAATGGAACTCCCAATCACTCAATTATGGGTAGATCTAGAAGTATCTCCTTCCTGGATGCACTCAAAGGTACGAATCCGAGAAAAGACTACACAACAACGAAGCCTCCTCTTTTCAAGAAGCTTGAAGATGGTGGATTCTCAGTTGAAGCAGACCCAGAAGTGCTCCAACAATGCACACTACTATATAAATTCTCCATATTGGGATGAATCTTATACCACAAAGGTGATCGCCCCTAGACCTTACTAGATTTAAAACCTATAATTTCACATTGTTGGGGTATTTAGGATTGAAAATTAATACCCATAGGCTGCGGATATTTTCACATACTATTTAACTCAAAATTTGACATTGATAGAGTATAAGAAATAGGTAACCTCCATCTTAAATCTGGTTTACTTATTATTTCTAACTCGGACTATGCTTTCAACCCATACATTCATAGGAATAAAATGGCACATGTATGGGTTTTATTTTAGGGGCTGAATTGGTTCTTTTGGCATCCTAAAATCCTCAATGACATAGTTTCTTGTATTGGTTTTGCCCTTCAAATTGACCAGCGAACACTGAATGCTAAGTTTGGCCTCTTTTTAAGGGTTATGGTGGAGGTCAACCTTGCTTCACAGCTTCCTAATACAGTAAGTTTCAATGCCAAAGACTACAAAATGGAAATTAGGATAGATTATGAGAGAAAACCACTATTCTTTGAAGTATGCAAACTCATTGTCCATACCATATAAAATGTTTGGGTGATTAAGAACCAAAAATTGTCCCAACCTTTAGAAAATGAATGGAAAGAAATCAAAAATAACAAAAAAAGAAAGGCACCCACCATTGATGTCCCAAAAACCTCTAAAAGAAGCCATGATGTATGGGTGAAAAACCCACATAAATCAATGGATTTGAACAATAACTTAAATGCCTCCTAGGATAACCTTGTAGAGGAGGAAGAAAATAATGATATTCACCTCCTCAATGATCTTGTGACCATGGTTATGGATGTTATTCAAAATCAATGAGAAATTTAACATTGGGGAAATCGATGGTATGGTCCCTTCTCAGTCCATTAATACTATTTCCTCTAACACCCTTGTAACAGGAACTATTATCTTGAACTGTAATATGGACACTTTCAGACCCGAAAGAAAGACAATTGACAAGATTTTTTGGCATCTAGTTAGTTTTTTGGCTAGTGTAGGGATAGTACCCAAGCAAACTATTTCACCCAGCTTGTAAGGCCAACCAAACCCACCCTTGAGTTTAAACCCAAATGCAGGAGAGAATACAAGACCTTAACTGCCTGAGGACATTCACATTGCAACACACACTGCCTTGAAATACTTGGTTAAATTAAATACCCCTTTGTACCCTTATAAATGTACTAAAACACAGCCCATTTAAAGTGAAATTTTTAATGGTATGAATATTGACAATGGAAAGTCTCGATACCCTTCTTCTTCACTGGGCTGTGAATCAAAACATTTTTGCACAATACTTGATACTCATAATGACCAGAACAAGATGGCTATGATGAAGGACTTTGAGCATAACAAATGTTATCATTCTGTGAATTCAAACTTGAACAGTGACACTCATATTGAGAAGATTCACAACTCAAAACAGATTTCAAAGTCTTCTCTTCACATCTCTAGGAAGAACCTAGTAAATCGCTCAGGTAACTCACATGAAAACCCTACTTTAAATCCTTCAAGTACAAATCCTCCCATTTATTTCAATGCCTTTGTTAGTACTACCCTAATCTTTGATCATTTTGTTATGCATTATTAATCTGTGAACTAGTTTACTAACCAAGATGTTGACCATACTACTAATATTAGTAATGAATCTATTAATTTACCTATGTTAAACCCCTACATTGATTCCTCAAATGATAATACCAAAATATGTAATTCAAGCATCCCTCATGATACTTTTAAAAGAAATCAGTATAAGACAAAGATCCTAAACAGAACTAAAATGATTAGAAGATCATCTAGGAACAAAGTCTTAGGAAACAAAAAAAAGGAGTTCTAACTCCAAACATAGATTTAAATGAAGATCCACTTTTGGAATTTTCAGGGTATCTCCCACTCTAAAACATATTCTATTTTAAAAGGAATGATTAACACACATTGTCCAACTTTTTTTTCTATTTCTGAACCTAAAGTTAATTATTCTTCTAAATACCATCATTTATGTAAATATGGTCACTCCTTTATTGGATCCAAAAAAACTCCTCATATTTTGATTCTCTCTGGATATTTTCACACTCCTCCATCCAAAATGTTAACATTTTTTACATTTCGAAATAATCCATCACTTGTGATTTTATTTTTTATGGCACTCATATCTTCTGCTTCTTTATTTATACCAAGAATATATATCAATATCATAGGCCCCTCTCGGATGACCTTTCCTACTAATCTTCTTTTATTAACACACCTTGGTTTGTAACTGGGGACTTTAATGCTATTCTCAATTCAATTAAGAAAATCAGACCCTCACATTCCACGATCTCCACGTGATATTTTAAAACCTAGATTGAAGAGAATAACATTATTGAGATAAATCTCATGGGTGCCAAATACACTTTGTATAGAAAACACCTCAATAAGGTGGTTGCTTCCAAATTGGATAGATCCTTCACGAATGTATCTTCTTTAGATAAATGGGACACTATCTCCAGCACCACCCTCCATAAGCTTCACTCTAACCATCACCCTATTTTGGTTAATGTCTCCACCAAAACTATTAAACTCTCTCTTCCTTTCAAGCTTAATAATGTCTGGATATCTAACACTAAATGCACTGACATCATCATGATTTTTTGGATTTCCATGACACACTACAATGATTCCTTTGCTTATACTATCAAATTAAAATATCTTAAAAATATTATCAAAAGTTGGTGTAGATATTAGGCCAAAAAAATTAACAATGACATCCTTCTTCTTATGAATGAACTTAATCAAATTCAAAACATTAATACTAGATCTGACTTCAGAATTGATCTGTACCATGAAGTCAATATCTTAGTTAAGCTCAATTCTTTACTCACTTTTGAAGATAATATGAAGAAACTAGCCTTCAAAGTTAAATGGTTATTCGAAGGTGATAGGAAAACTAAATTATATAACTCTCTTCAAAGAGATAGAAAATCCTACAGACCGATAGCCTCTATAAATTATAGAGATATAATTTTAGAAAATGATGATGATATTGCTAATAATATTTTCTATTATTTTGCATCTATCTTTAATGGCCCTGATAATAACAAAGACCTATTACTTGAGATCATACCTATGGTGGTCAACAATGATGAAAACGCATTTCTTATTAAAATTCCTATTGATCATGAAATTAAGGACACTGTCTTTAGTCTTAATCCTGATAGTTCTCCTGGTCCGGATGGTTTAAATAATGGATTATTTCAACAGTAGTGGTACATTATCCAATTTGATGTTTGAAAACTTGTTAAATATTTTTTCTCAAATGTTGTTCTCCCTCCTGGCCTAAATGCCCAATTCCTCTCTTTAATTACTAAAGTTGAAAATGATTCAGAAATTCAATTGTTTAGGCACATTACTCTCACTAACACGCTTTATAAAATTATCACAAAAATCATTTATAACAGACTTTCACCTATCAATGAAAAAATAGTCTCATGGAAAAAATTTGGGTTTATTAATGGTAGATCCATTCAAAATTTCATCATTCTTGCTTTAGAGTGTATTAAAATTTTAAAAAAAGCTACCATAGGTGGTAATATTTCCCCTAAATTGGACATCAAAAAAGCTTTTGATACAATGGATTGAAGTTTTATTTACAAGGTGCTTCATTCTTTTAGTTTTAATGAAACCTTTATCACTAATATTAGAACTTTGTTCAACTCAGCCTCCATTTCCATTCTGATCAACGGCTTCCCCAGGGGCTACTTCAAATGCACCAAAGGTGTTAGACAAGGTGACCCCCTCTCTTCCATCCTTTTCTCCATTGCGGAGGACTATCTCATTTTCTTGCTCACTTATCTTGTTGATCAAAATAAACTCAATACCATTCATGTCTCAAGAAAATTGAATTCCCCCACCCACCTTTTTTATTCTAATGACATTATTATTTTTCTTCAAGGTGATAAAAGAATCATTTGAAACCTAAAAAATGATCTCACGCATTATGAGGAGGTTTCTGTGCAATCTATTAGCTGGAAAAAATCTTTTATCTTCTTTGTAAAAAACTTTCCCTCAAACAGGAAGTGCAATATTATAAATGAACAAGGTATTAAAGAGGAATCTCTCCCTTTTACATACCTCGATGTCCCAATCTTTTGGGGGCAACCCAAATCATGTTATTTCTCTACAATTGTTGACCATGTACTTACCTAGTTAACCACTTAGAAAGGCAAATATCTATCCATGGTAGGTAGAATATGCCTTGTCAAATCTACTATTGTTTCCAAATTGGTTTACTCTATGATGGTCTAAAAATGTCCTTCTAGTATAATAAAAAAGATTAATATCTCAATCAAAAATTTCGTTCTTACTGGAAGAACTGTGGAAAGAAAACATGTAACTGTCCCCTGGTCGACCTACAGCAAACCCATCGACAAAGGTGGTATAGGCATCAAAAATCTTAAGTAATTCAATGAGGATCTTCAATCTAGGATCACTAGGAATCTTCTCTACAATAAATCTAACTCCATTCCTTTTCTAAAAAAATATATTCCTTGAAAAACTTAAGAAAGGAAACTCAAATTTTCTCACCTACTCTATTTGGACATCCATAAAGCAATCATTTTCCTCCATTATGAAAAATTATAGATAGATGGTCTCTGGAGATTCTTCTATAAACTTCTGGTTGAATAATTGGATCGGTACTCCTTTAATCTTCATGGTCCTTCCTGACCAAAGACCTGTGAATTCCACCCTTTCTATGAGATATGTTATTAATTCCGAAAATGATCATCTCCCTGACACCATTAAAAATACCATTGAAAACTGCCCTTTCTCTAATAACAATGATTTTTTAATTTGGGAACCTTCTCATAATGGTATGCTCAATTCTAAAAACTTTTACAACCACTCTTTTTGTAACTCGGAAAGTGATTTTGGTGGGATTAAAAACTTTGATAAACCTTGGATAAAACCTTCCAACTTACACTTATTTGGTGTCTGGCACACAAAAGGATCCCCACATATGATTTCCTCCAATTACATGGCATTCAAATCTACTATTAATGTATCCTCTGTAATCAACACAGAGAAGATACCAACCACCTCTTTCTTTCTTGTGCCATTGCTTCTACTCTTTAGAATTATTTGTTTAACATATTTGACTACAGATGGTTGATTTATGACTCTATCAAATCTCAGCTAAAGAGATGTATGGATATGGATAGATCTCAACAGATTAAGAACCTTTTTCTTGCTGTTGTTGCTGAGCTTCTTGATGTGATCTGGTATGATAGAAATGTTATTATTAATAAGAATTGATTATTTAGCCATAATGAAAGTTTAATGCAGATCGTCATTTCCATACATGAAGCTAATTTGATCCAAAAGGGCCATTTCAACAACACGATGAATGATTTTAGAATTCTACGATGTCTTTATGTTGATGGAAACTTCTACCAACCCCGACATACCATTGAATTTTTATGGAATGCTTATTTCCCTGTATGTATTAAAGTTAATGTGGATGACGTAGCCAAGGGCAATCAGAGCTCTACAGGCTGCGGTGCCATATTTAGGAACCATCTTGGTCAGATTCGCAGTTGATTTTATGGTAGTTGTATCTTTTTTTCTTTGTTGGAGGTGGAGATGATGAGTATGATTCATGTCATTTCTTTTTCCAAGCATCATGGTTAGAACAGCCTCTGGATCAAGAGAAACTTGACCACCATTGTGCATGCGATATGGAATGGTGTGATACACCTTGAGCAGTTGATCACCACACATTGGATGGACTGCACTCACTCACTTCTCAACATCAACTTCATCATCACTCATATTTATTGTGAAGCCAACATGGTTGTTGATGGCCTTGCCAACAAGGGGATCAATAAAAATATCATTTTGCTGGAAGATCTTCCTATTAATTTACTCTCCCTTTATAATAAGGATTTTAATATGAATCTGACATTTAGAATTCTGTAATATCTTTATTTTATAATATTCGTGCCTTGGTTTTCTGTCCAAGTCACCATCCTCTTCAAAATAATAATAATAATAATAATAATAATAATAATAATATCATGTGGTGGAATTTTTTGAAATTATTACTTTATTATGTTTATTTGAATTAAGAATTGAAGAAAAACTAGATTTTTCTTCAAGAAATGAATTTTATATAATTTTTTTCTATTATTTTAATGGTTAATAATAATAATAATAGAATGTGGTGGAATTTTCTAAAATTCTTAATACGCTGCCTCTTTTCTGAAATTCTCAATACACTGCCTATTTCATGATTTTAGATTTTAAAATATCATTTCTTGTTATTTATTATTATTTGATAATATAATGGAATTTTAAATTTTGATTCTAGAGAATCAATAAAAAAAATGGATGTTTTAGAATCAAAATCAAAATAAATGATAGTTTTAAAATTTAAGTATATAGTGGATAAATTTATTTAGTGTACCTCACATTATAATCTAAATGATGCATTTTTCATGAGTATTCATAATTAATTATCAAATAAGAAATAATTACATCCTTAAAGTTCAATATTCTATTGTGTAATGTCCAGTGAAGAATTAAGGAATCATGTATAATCATTACTAGGTGTTGACTACAATTCAGTAGTTCAAAATCTAAATTCCTTTAAAACAACAATGAAACTGCAACATCATCTCTCATGCACAGTTTTGAAATTCAAACTACCTGGTTATCCAATTAAATATAACAAAAACAACAACAAAAACAATAACAACAACAACAACAATAATAATAATATCATGCTAATGAGATGTGAGGAATTTTTTCTGCCAATTTCTTTTATTTTATTATTATTAAATTATTACCATTGAAATTATTATTTGTTTAATTTTAGGATTATTAAAAAAAATTATTTATAATCATGTAATGTTTTTATGTTTTATATTTGTAATATTATCGCATGATATTTTTTAATCACTGAAGTGGTCAAATCATAAATTTAAAATCATTCCAAAATTATGTTAAAATGATATATATTAACTGGTCATAAATTTGACACAATTACAATATTTTATGAGTAATTTAATTTCATTATTATGAGATATTTATAATTTCTCAAAGTAAATTTACATATTATTAAAATTTATGAATATAAGTGTTGGTGAAACATATGAATTATGATATTTACTTATATATCCAAAGATAATGAACAAATATAATTTACGATAATATTATTTTAAAATAATGGTAATTTAATTAGTATCAATTATGATTGTCTATTAGTGTATCACCCAAAGGAGAACACTAATGCACATATTATATAAAATAATGTTTCTGAATCAATGTATTATTATTATTCAAATCATTAATTTCAGGTGTGCATTTATTCCAATTAGATTTTCATCATCATTTCACTCACATGCATTGACTGTTCTGATCTTTAATGGATTAAATTTTTCTGATTGGAGTAATAAAATCCAATTTCACCATGGTTTATTAGATATTGATTTAGCACTAAAAGTATAGAAACCTACTACTGTAATGGATAAAAGTAGCAATGATGATAGATTATATTATACAACATGGGAAATATTGAGAAAGTTAAGTTTTATGTTCATGTGAATGAGAATAGAAAGTAACATCAATTCTCGTCTCCCTAAAACTGAAAGTACTAAAAAATTAATGAAATATGTGGGATACCGATCTCAAACTACTAAAAAATATCTCTCTGCAACATTAATAAGTACATAAACCACCATGAATTTTTATGTCTCTCATACTATGAATGAGCACGTAATTGAAATGAAAAATATTGTAGCAACACTTAAATATTTTGGAATGGAACTGGATGAATGTTTTCTTATACATTTTTTCCTAAACCCATTACCGTCTAAGTATGGACCATTCCAAATGAACTATAACACCATTAAATATAAATGGAATGCACATGAATTTAATAATATTCTAGTTCAAGAGGAAACACATTTAAAGAGTTAACGAATCCACTCCCTGGAATATGTGCATCATCAAGGAGGAAATAACCATAGTATAAATAATCATGTAAAATTAAAGGGGGAATTTTAGGTTAATGAGTCCTCAAGAAAGAATCAAAAGAATAGATATAAATATAAATTCAATTTCTGTGGGGAAGTTGGATATTTCTAAAAGGATTGCTTGAAATGAATTGCTTGGTTTGAAAATAAAGGTAAGAAAATTCTTATACATGTTATGAATTAAACTTAGATGAAATTACACATCGTACATGGTAGATTGATTTTGGTTGTAAGAATCATATTTCTAATAGGATATAGAGATTCTTTTCAACCCAAATCACAAGCCCAACTAAAAAGTTCATCTTCATGGGGAATAGAGTGAAGGTTGTAGTGGAATCGGTTGGGACATACCATTAAATCCTTGATAGTGGGTGTAGTGTGGATTTATGTGAAACCTATTATGTACTTAGTATATCTAAAAATTTGGTTTCTTTATCAAAACTTGATGTTGGTGTATAATATTTTAATTTTGGGAATATATATTTTAATTTGTTTAAGAATACCCACATGATTGGATCTGGTTTATTGTATGGTGTTTTATATAAACTAAATCTTGATAATATGTATATTGAAATACTTATGACATTGCATCATAATTCTGGTACTAAAGGTATTTTAGTAAATGAAATTTTTTCTTATTTTTGGAATAAATGTATAGGTAATATTTCCAAATAAATATTGGAGATATTGATTAAGATTGAAAACCTTCCAAATTTGGATTTTACCAACCTAAACATTTGTGCGGATTGTATTAAAGGAAAATAAGAAAAACTCACAAAGAAAGGTTCCATAAGAAGTACTCAACTCCTTGAGATCATAAGTGTTGATATATGTGGGCACTTTCATATCAATTATTTTGGTAAATAAA
This sequence comes from Viscum album, assembly GCA_963277665.1. NCBI lineage: Eukaryota > Viridiplantae > Streptophyta > Magnoliopsida > Santalales > Viscaceae > Viscum > Viscum album. Next base: position 475,427,061 of record OY728130.1, on the reverse strand, counting down.
TATAATTTATCATATTTATTGATGATATTTTACGTTATAGATATGTCTATTTATTTCATGAGAAATATCAAACAATTAATTCCTTAGAAATGTATGTAATGGAATTTGAGAGACAATTAAACAGAAAGGTGAAAGTCAAAAGGTATGATAGGGTGGTGACTATTATGGAAGATTTGATGAAAGTGGGAAAAAACCTAGTCCATTTGAAAAGTTTCTAAAAAGTCATGGAATATGTGCACGATACACTATGTCGGGTACACCACAAAAAAATGGTGTAGTGAAAAAGAAATAGTAGAACATTAATGAATATGGTTAGGAGTATGTTATGTAATTATTCTTTACCCTTATCATTGTGGATGTATTCATTAAATGTTTTCATATATTTATTGAATAGGGTTCCTATTAATGAAATTCCAAATACTACTTGTGAACTTTGGAGTCATAGGAAACCTAGTTTGAGACATCTTCATGTATAGGGTTTTCAAGATAAAATAAGAGCATATAATCCAAAACAAAGAAATCTGGATGCAAGAACAATTAGTGGACATTTCATTGGTTATCTAGAAAAATAAAAGGGGTATAGATTTTATTGTCCTAACCATAGTATGATAATTATTGAAAATGGAAATGATAGGATTATAGCGATTGGTGAATCTAGTGGGAGTGAAGTTCCACAAAATGTAGACATCAAAGAAGTTAGAATTCAAGTTCCATTTTCTTATAATTCAACTTTACATGTTTTTACTCATCAAATTATTGCATCACAAAAATAATCATGTAGAACAACAACAGAAATTTTTCCAAATTCACAATGAAGAAATGGTTGAGTAACCACAATAAATAGTGTTGAGAAGATCCCAAAGGGAAATAAGGTCAACTATTTATGATGACTATGTGGTATATCTTTATAATAGAAAGTGATACTAGAACTGATAATGATCAAGTTTCATATTCTCAAGACATAAACTATGATAATTTCGATAAATGGTTAGATTATATGAAATGTGAGTTTAATTCCATGGAACAAAATAAATTACAAGGCCTTATAGAATTGTCTGAAGGATGTAAGAGAGTTGGATGTAAATGGGTCTTTAAAACAAAATTTGACTCTCATGGTAAACTTGAATGTTACAAGGCCAGACATATTTCTAAAGGATTCTCTCTGAATTATGGTATAGACTATAAGGAAATATTCTCATCAGTTTCTAAGAATGATTCTTTTAGAATTATTATGTAATTAGTATCTTATTATGATTTAGAGTTAAATAAAATGGAAGTTAAAGTGTCATTTCTAAATATAAAATAAGAGGAAGATGTATAAATTGATCTGCCAAATGGTTTTTCCATTGAAGTAAAGGAACTCATGGTATGTAAATTAAAGAAGTAAATATATACAATTAAACAAGCTTCCCAATGGTGGTATATTGGGTTTAATGATATCGTTGTATATTTTGAATTTAAGGAAAACATGATAGATATGTGTATACATCAGGAGATCAATGGGAGTAAATTTATATTCTTAATTATATATGTTGAAGACATATTTCTTACTGTAAATGATCTTAGTCTATTATATGGAACCAAGAAATTCTTCTCTATCCTAAACGCCTGAAGGCTTCAATTTTATTGATTTTTTAATAATCCCCTTTTAAAGGTTGAGGGGGTAAGATATACATATTCCATAGACCTAGAGGCACTAATCCTTGAATACGTGTCTATTTTTCAATCCCCAATGATCAAATACCCAATTGCAATCCCTAACCACCTGATAAAAAAAATCTACAGTGACTGACATGCAAGGAACATAGCTATAAATCCCAGTGCATGACTACATGGTCTTGTACTGATGAAAAATCCATACCCTCTCATTCATCTTGTCACCTCCGCCTGGCCACATCTGGCACCTCCTACCCCATCACCTCTCCGTCGAGACTTCATCGCAGTGCCTTATTCCCAACCGCACCACCCCACCTTTTTCACTCTAGTATTCATTTCCCTCCATTGCACCACTGAACTGCATGCCACAGATATAATCACCCAACATACCCATATTTCTTCATGCCTTATTTCATTCCATTGCACCTTCCACCACATAAGGATCACCTTCGCTCAACCAATAGTTGATTGACAAAAACATTGCCTCCTTTCTTCATGAAGACCACTCGTCCATGGCCCGACACAGTTGTTATGTTGGGAAGATACCAAATCAATCCTGAACTAGATCATTGGACAGTTGAAAAGAGTTTTTTTCAATATTTACAAGGAGAAAAAGATCACATGATTACTTATAAAAGATCTAGGGATATTGAGCTGATTGGATACTCTGATTCAGACTTCTTTGGCTGTTTTGATATAATAAAATATACTTTTTGTTATGTGTATCTTTTAATCGAAGGAGAAATATAATATAAAATTGAAAAGAAGTCATTCATAACTTCTTAGACCATGGAAGCTAAACTTATAGCATGAATTGAAGATATAATTTAGGGTATGTGGTTGTGGAATATTATTTCATGACATGGAATTGTTGACAGTATCTCTAAGCCGTTGAAAATTTATTGGGAAAATACTATAGTAGTATTATTTTCAAAGAATGAATAATATTACAAAGGTTCTAAACACATAGAATTAAAGTACTTTTTGTTTAAGGAGAACGTACAAAAACATAAGGTGTAAATTTAACATATTAGCATATATCTTATGATTACCTAACCTTTGATGAAAGGTTTCTTCCAAAGACATTTATTAGAAATTTTGACATTATGGGAATTGTTACTGAGTAGGTTTTATTGTATGTATTGACTATTATTATTACAATTGAAACTTGGACTTATAAATGTTTTGAACATGTTTCATGTTTTTTTAGTAAGTATACAAGATTGAATTGAATAATGATAATAGTTATAATATTAAATAAAGGAATTATTGTTGGACTAATTATACATATCTCATTTTAATTATGATAGGGAAAATTTTCAATATTGTAGTACATGGAATAAGGTATATTGATAGAGAATATATGGAAGTCGTAACTCATGTGGAAATTATCCTTAATTATGATGACTATTGTAAACATGATAGAATATATATAAATTCACATTATGAATAGTTGAATGTATTAAAATCATAAATTAATATCATATGGGTTAAGTGGGAGAATTTCTGAATAACTCAATTTATATTATGTTTGATATTACTATAATGGGATAATGAGGGATAAATTTTCAAACTGATGGACTCTTATAGTTAATTAAATAAACACCCATGAAAACTATTTTATCCCTACTAAGGGTCATTTCCTTTATAATTAAGTCTCTAATTAAAATTTGGGTATGTTTCATCAAAACCACTATAGAAGAAAGAGTGGGAAAGTGATAGAAATCCTTTTAAGTGGGAGAAAATCAAAGAGACTCAAATCCATAAGGTTCAATGGTTAAAGGTATGTTTTATTTTTATTTTTAAATTTTATTTATCTAGGTGATAAATATAGATTTTAAAGATCCCAAATTAAATTAAATTTAATTTAATGAAACACCTGAATGAATCTTTTATGGTTGGGTATGGTCTTTAGAGAATGTCAGTGTGTTTAGGTTTTTTCCCAAACTGATAAATCATTTCCTCATCACATTGTCAAACATCAACAATGAATTATGTTGTAAAAAAGGTTCGACCTCATCTAATTGAGGTCTATGAACTTGAATTTGGATCTTAGTAATTCAGTAACCAGGATTAAGAATATTGTGTAGAGCCTCTATATTTCGATACTTCTAGTTGGGTGGCCCTTATCGATGGGAGGTAAGGATTTATTTACTCATGGTAGGGGACCATGTAGAAAATTCTATTCCATAGTACTCTAATGAAGATTATTAGGATAGAAATAGATATGAGTTAAGGAAGGATGCATGTTTTTATTATTTATATCCTAATGTGTTAGGAATTTTTTCTATTTTAACTAATAATTTAGAAGGTACCCAAGCCCTACATTTAAGAGCTAAAAATATTTAGAAATATTTAGTACCTGTTATGATGTTTTGATACCTTCCTCCTAAGGTTTATGAGGATAGTGCCCATGGTTTTGTATCAATATCTATTAATAGGAATCTAAATAATGGAAAGGATAATTTTTACTCGAATGATAACCCTTTTGGTTTGGGCAGTCCTTGTTCTCACCCAGGACTTTCAACTTTTTTAGTGGCAGTTGAGTAAGTGATGTTTATCAGAGTTTAGTTAAATAATTGGTTTAGGATCCTATGAGATGTTAATATAGAAATAGTTTATAAAGTAGTTTTTAAAGTATTAGATACCATGAAGAAGAAAAACCTAGTATGGTATGATGAGGCAGGTCAGGTGAAGGATATCTAAGTTGGGAGCTTATAACTAGAAGATATAATCAATGACGATATGGGAAATGATGTGGACACTCAAGATTCTTAAGAATATGAAAAGGATATGTAAGAAAAAAATAATACTTTTTTGATATTTAAGAAGAAAGGGAAAAAATATGTCATAGCCTTATGGGATTATTCAGTTACTACAAAGAATAATCCCATATAGTGGAAATCTTACTCTAATCTTCCTATACCCATGATGACCATATTAGATGGAACGATTAGCTATTTAAAAGAATTTGTGGACTATAGTTAGAGGAAACCAAGTATCCTAGCTAGGTTTCCTTGATAAAATCCATAGAGACTTCGGTTTAGGTGATTCATCCTCTCTCAGCAACTAATGTCACAAGAAGAAATAATATGGGAGACGATTTGGAAGGGTTTGATATTGAGGGACTTTCTTTTACATTGCTCTTCATTGGAATGATGATAGTAGCTTATAATAAGTTTGGTAAGGATTCAAAGAATAAATATTTTAGGTGCATAATCTTGAAATAAATAGGACTTATGAGGAGTGGGATAGAATAGGGAAGGTGATATATCCCAAAGGAACCCAATAAAGATCTATAAAAATGGCACAACTCACAACACGAAGTCATTTTTCTGAATTTTGGACTTGTTTCATTCAACATTTATCCCCACCTGGTTCTTTATGAATTATTATTTTTTATAGTTGAGGGATACCTTTGATGGAATCCTAAATCCAATATTATGAATTTATCTTGGAATAACCTAGCCAACCCCATTGGGGCATCTATTTGGTGTTGATTTTTAATAGGTGTTTTCCTTAGTAGTTATTTTTGTTTCTTTGCTTTCCGGTTTGTGTGGTGTATGTGAAGGTTCCCACTAAGACTGAAAAGGTGGTTTGTTCTCCAAATAATATGAATGTTTGATTATAAGTCCAATTCATTAATTAAGTGGTCCAACCAAATCATTGAATGATATTCTAGGGATTTGGAAATTGTTTGGAAATCCGTTAATGATAGGCCCATATCTCACAAACTATATATCCAAAGGAGCACAAATGTATTGCAGATATATATAATAGGATGTAAAGTGATTTATTTTACTATGGATTACTAAGATTTTGTTTTTTTTCAAAACTATAAATTCTTTGGAATTTGTAAAATTGGAATATTGTTGTGTTAAAAAGATATATGATAATCATTAAAAACTATGATTTTTTAGGATAGCGGGAATAAATGGTGGATATGAATTGTATTAAACTTATAATGATTATGAAAAAACATAAAAATATTTATGAAGTAAAACAGAATATTTAAACGTTTGGATGATGTTGGAATGATTTATAGATAAATATTTATATAGTTCAAGTGATGACCCATTGGGTATAAAACCTTGTTTTTAAAATATTATATATATATATATATATTTGAAGGACCATGTAAATCTAAATTTCAAACATTGTGTTGAAAATTTATTAAATAAAAAATATTAAGTGTACCACATATTGTATATAAAATATTTCAATTTAATTATTCAAATATTATTTAATATTTTTGATTTAATGACTCAAATCAAAATGGATTATCTTGAATCTAATTTTTTTAATCCTAAAACCTTTTTTTAAATAATTATAGATGAATTCCTATATAATTATTATTTAGAACACATTTTATCCAATCTAATTTATTTTGGGTAGTGATTTGGCTTGACATAATCCAACATGATTTGTATTTAACTCAACAAAACATACAATTCACTATTGTATTAAGTATTCTTGTAAAATTAAAAGTGAATTATAAAATCACCACAGTATACCACACATATAGATACTGTAATGTAATAGTTTATGAAATATCATTTCATTCACTTTTATTCCTTATTAAAAATTATCAAAATTAATTTTTGAAAATATATTCTTCTTCAACTCTATAATTTTCAAATAAATCCAAAAAAATCCTAAAAATAATTTTAAATAAATTTATTTCTAATTATATTTTTTATTGATTTTTCATTTCTCAAATACAAACTATTCACAAAAATACTATCTTGATAATTCACAATATATCTTCTAGCCAGTGGGGTAGAGTTTCTGACTAACCCAGTAACTCAAAATGAATCCCACTTTCCTCAATGGATGAGTAATATATTCATTCCATGTTATTATTTGAGGAAATAGGTATGAAAATAAATACCCAAATAATAATAGATAAGAACTTTTGATTCATTTTATATTATCACTTTTCATAAGAGTATGTTTCCCCCCATCAAATTAACAATGTTATGGGTTGAAAAATATATTCCTTTTGGATAAAAAATGACATAATATTATTCTATAAATTATTTTTTTATTAGATTATCCATTTTATAAATATGAACCAAGTAATAATGTGAAAAAATATATTTTATAGAAATATTTATAAGAGATGTGGGATGATTTAAATTCCTTGGTTATATTGGGATTCCTTTTGATAGCTTTATTTGTAGGGATTAAGATGATAATTTTGGATAGGGTACCCTATCCTTTTAGATCATTTGACTGATTTATGATCAAGATCCAATTAATTACCTTGATAAAATAGAAATAACCTCATTGTAAAGTGTAAACTCAACCATGAATCAATTCATGTATATAGATAATACAATTCATGGTCCAACACAATATTAATAAATTTATATTTGTTCATAATTTAAACATTACAACCCAAATTTTCTATATAAATCACTCTTAAACTTTAAAAAAGCATTCAATGTGAGACTAACATCACCATTTTTTAATCCATTTTTTCTTTATAGAAAACAAAAAATATTTTAAAAAGTATCAAATATATACAGAATTTTCCAAAAATAATTAATATTTCAAAAACATATACTATTTTTGAAGTATTTTTATTATAAAGAAGATACATAACACTCTCAAATATTATAATTTTCATAACTAAATTAAACTCATGATTTGAAAATTTATACAGTAGAGAAAAATCAAATTTTAATAAAGATACATGTCGACACACTCTGGAACATGTAATTCACATTGTTAACAAGATTCACTCAAGATACATATTTTCCCATTCCAAATTTTGATATCATCTTGGGAATTATTATGATAATCTGTCTTATATCCCTCATGAATGTTTAATAGATAAATTCATAAGCTATTTTTAATGTTCTCACTCTTTACAGTCACATTGGTAAATCAATAATGTCCCAATTATGTAAAACTTAACTTGATATCCATGATTCATTAAGAATATTAAACTCATATTCCTTTATTTATAGATTATAAACATTATTTTGTTGAGGTGTTTTATATTTAGTATATATTAAACCATATAAATAAATTTCCTACAATAACCTTAGACATACAAAATTATCCTATGTTAAGTTGAAGTTTCATCATTGGTTAATCTTTGACAATGAATTTAAGTTAATCCCAAAGGAATTATTGTACACAAATATCCATGAATTTTTTTTTGGTATAGGACCAATAAATCATGGATTGATTGAATAAAATAAACAATTATGATATTATCCTATATCAATTGGATCACTTAATTATGCCTGAAATAAATATATCTTGATTTTCTAATAAAAGTATTATTATATCTTATAAAAATTTATTAGAGGAATAGTTCTAGATATAATAAAGTATCCTTGAGGTAGGGGTGAATTATAAGTTTCATATTTAAAATTTTTTTCTTTCTATATACTCCAACTCTCATATAATGATGTTATTATCATATTATAATGAAAAAATTTTCACAAACATCAACACACATCTATAAACATGAAAAAAAGCATTAATTAAAGATGATATTTATATAAAATACACCAATGGTGGGTGTCTATATACAAAACATAAAAAACTCACTATCATTACATATGATAACACTATCCTCATGTAATATATATTACAAAAGATTTTTTTGTGTTGGTTAAATACCAATCACAAAATCTCAATGCCTCTTCATTATTAAGATAATTGATAATTAAAATCATCTTATAAAGATGAATACTTAAATTATTTATAGGATGATAATGATCATTCAAAATAATTTTTATAAAACATTTCCTAAAACCACTTTTAGGGTTAAAGTTAAAATCCACGCATCTTTAAAATCATGAACATTTTATTGAGAACATCAAAAAATCAAAATCCAAAAACCAAAATACATAGAAACAAAAATCAAATGGGGATACATAGTACTATAGTGAAATATTGTAATTAATTACTATATTCACAACTTTATATAAATGAAAAATTATACATGTAAAAATGAAACTATTCTAGTGGGCTTTACAGGAAATCTCATGATCTTTTTATGAATTGATCTAATAAATTGTGTATTGTTTTTAAAATGATCCAAAATATATTTTTAATTAAAATAATGTATCTATTAAACACTATTCTCACAAATATTTGATGAACCACAATCCTATTTTATTTATTTATATAATTCATTTTTAATTTTCTATTCTTTAATTTTCCCTGTATATATACACATTTTGTATGGTGACTTTTTTTCAATATATTTTCTGTGTATATATACACATATACATGATGTGAAAATATTTTGTTTTAAAAAATCCGTGTACATATATATACAAATATATAATTTAAACCATATTTTAAATTTTATTTGTAGTGTTAAAAAGAAACAAAATTACAGGAATTGAAAATCAAACCCAAAACCTCCTTAATCAAATATAAATGGCTTACCATTGAAACTATATATTTTTTCCTATTTTTATTTATTTAAATATTTTTATGTTTTTATAGAATATAAATTATTATTGGTAAATATAAAATAAATTATTGTTCCCATGACCCTGCTAAACTTTATAAAAAATTATCCAAAACAGGCTAGACTAAGATGAGAAAAAAATATAGCCACATGTTTTTCTGGGATTGAGGATTAATTTATATGATAAGAGGATTAATTTTAAAGTAATATCTATAATGTTCACTAAATAACATGAAAATTTTCTCCATAACATTGACCACAAGTCCTTGGTTTTTTAATAAATGGAAGAAACCTTAAATATATCAAAAGTCGCTCTTTTGTATTCCTTGAACTCATATGGATGATAATTTTAAGTCATTGAGATAACCTCAAGTAACAAAGATGAACATATTTCCTATTTATATAGTCATTATTAAATACAAATATCCTTATTAGAATCCACCTATAGGATCTTTGGTAGATCACTCGGAGGGGGGTGAATCTGTTATCAAAATCCATTGTTAAGTTTCTTCGAAAAAAACAATCTTTTCCACATATTAAAATGTAGTCATATAATATGTATTCACATACACATGCACACAAATATGAGGTAACATAACATATTTATAAGTTTCACCTCTCAATGTTAGAATTATATTCCTTTGTGTGATATGGATTCCTCCGGGATCACACTACCCATTAGAATCGTCATGTGAGTACAAACAAGTAGGGTATAACAGCGAAACTCATTCTTACATGTCACTAGAAAATTATATTTTGTATCTCACACACAAGTTCATACCACTCTTTAAAATGATAAATTTTGGTAACAACTAAAGAGTTTTCAACCAAATATAATTCCTCAAAGTCATTTATTGTGATAATTTATTTCACTTATTCTCTACTTGGACAACATAAAGAAAGAAGAACTTCAATCCAAACTTGAAAAAAGAAAAATTAATTCTTCACTTTTTATGCACAACACATTCACACAATTGATTCCATTTTATTCTCCTTATTCCTTTTTAATACTATGGATAATCATAGAACTTCTCTTTACTTCTCTTCTAATTCGTCTTCTTCTTTCATTTTTTGTCTTTTTATCACACACATTTTTTAGATATGTATTGTAATAAAATTTTATGCTAGTTCATTTTTGTGTTTGAAATTAAAATTTAAATACTATACTTCACATACATCCATTGATTACACATCACCTAACCCAATTCACTTCCCTTGTCATTGTTTCAACTTAAATAAGAAATCATGTCATCTGAAACTCCCCGCATGATCGATGTCTAAATATTGGGTGTATCATTCCAAAAAATGGTCACGTACACCCCCTCATTTCTAGGTACATGGATATAGGGCACATAGTTCATCCACCTCCAAATTAGGCTTCCATTTAATATGTGGTAGACCCCAAACGGACACCCAGATCAAAAGTTATGATTTTTTTAAGTGCAATTCATGTTTTCAACTTGTAATAATATATTAATTAATTTTTAAATTTTTTCTATCACTAAATTGTTATTAAATGTATAATATTCAATAATAACTAGAAAATTAATAATTAATGTTATTTTTAATTTTTTTAAATCATTTTCACTAAATAAATTATATATTAATTATAAATACATATTTGGTATTATATAAATCATATTTATGAAAAATATTTTATGTACATCAATAAAAATATACCTATATATTAAAATATAATTTTTAATAATATATATTTATTTTTATAAAGGTAACCTTTTGTCAATGCTAAAAAAATTACTGATCAAACTCCATTTTATCAACACTAAAATAATGATAAAGGAATCCGCTATCAGTGCTAAGAAAAGACATTGGAAAATGAGGTGTTTTATTAGTGATTTTTTTAGAACTGGTAAAGGGGACCTTTATTTGTACTTTTAGATATAATTGATAATAACACCCCCTTTACCAATTCTTTTTTTAGTACTAATAAAGGTTAGTATTGAATAAATGCGATTTTCTAGTACTATTTCTAAAAAACTAAAAAATATTTTAAAACTTATCAAAAAAATTGAAGAATTTTCTTAAAAAATTAGTATTTTAAAAATATATATGTCATTTTAAATGTATTTTGGTTATGAATAGGATAAATCATAGACTCATATAATATAATATTAGTAACTAAAATAGACTCATGATTTGAAAGTTTATATAGTATAAGAAAATCAAAGTGAAATAAAGATACATGTTAACACTCTCTTGAACATGCAATTCACATTGTTAACTAGATTCACTATAGATACCTATTTTCAAATTAAAAATTATCATATCATATTATACATCATTATTTGTTTCTTTTATCCTTTCATGAATGTTTAAGAGGTAAATGCTTAAGATATTTGGAGTGATCCCACTCATTACATTTACATTGGTAAAGAAATAATGTCACAATTCTATACAACATAACTTGATATCTATGTTTCATTAGGAATGTTAAACTCATATTTCTTCCATTATAGTTTCAGAACATTATTTTCTTTAGGTGTTTTATATTTTTTGTTTTATCACTCATATAAATAAATTTCATACAATGAGCATAGATAGGACAAAATTTTCAAATTTGTATTTAAATTTTCATTATTGGTTAATCTTTGGTAATGAATTTAAATTCATCACCAAGGAATTATTGTACACCAATTACCATGAAAGGTTTTTTTATAGGATTGCAGAATCATGGATAGATATAATAAATTATATTATTATGATATTATCCTATATCAATTTTATCACATAACTATGCATGAGAACAATATATCTTGATTTTACAATAAAAGAATTTTTATATATTATGACTAAATATTAGAGGAATGGTACTATTTATGATAATGTATCCTTGAAACCAAAGGTGAATTATAAGTTTCATATTTAAAAATATTTTCTTTATTTGTGCATCAACTCTCATATAATTATGTTATTCTCATATTATAATGAACACTTTTTTCACATCCATCAACACACATCAATAAACATGGAAAAAAATTCTATGATTCATTAAAAAGAATATTTATAGGGCCTAATCCAATGGTGGGTGACTATATCCACAACATGAAAACTCAATGTCATTAAATTTGATAATACTATACCCATAGAATATATATTACAAAGGATGTATTTATGTTGATTCAATACCAATCACACAATCTCAATGCCTCTCCATTATTAGGCTCATTACTAACGATCATGGTTTTACAAAGATGAATGTTTAAAGTCTTTATAGTATGATGATTATAATTCCATATCCTTTTTCTAAAAATATCATAAAACACTTTTAGGGTTAAAGTGATAACCCTCACATCTTCCAAATCACAAACATTTCAGGGGGCATGAAATCAAAAATTCTAAAATCAAAAACCAAAATACACACGATCAAAAATGATACAGGGCATCATGGGAATATATCATAGTGATGTAATTAATATCCATATTCACCATTTTTATAGATTTGAAATGTTAGACATGAAAAAATGAGACTATAATGGGCTTTATGGGAATGACCATGAGCTTTTTATGAGTTGGGATTATAGATTTTGGGTTTTTTTTAAAATGATCCAAAAACAGATTTTTTATTAAGAGAATGTATCTATGAAAGATTATTCTAAAAGATATGGGTAGACTCATAGAACTATATTATTTATTTAAATAATTAATTTTTAATTTCTATTTTTAAATTTACCTTGTATAAATACACATTCCTTATGGGGTCTTTTCAAAAAAACAATTGTGTATATATACACATATACATAATATGAAGAGTTTTTTTAAAAAAATATTCCTTGTGAATATATACATATATTATTTTGAACATTTTTAAAATTTTCATTGTAGTGTTAAAAAGAAACAAAATTTCATGAATTGAAAATTGAATTGATAACCTCCTTAATCAAATAGACATGTCTTACCACTACAGCTATATATTGTTTCCTATTTTTATATATGTAAATATGTATATACATGTGTGTAAAATATTAATAATAATTGGTAAATAAAAAAATAAATGGGCCTAGTTGTAACCCTCCTAACCCATATGAAAAATAATCCAAAATGGGTAAGGCCAAAATGAGAATCAATAGAGCCACGTGTTTTTTTTAGTTTAAGGATTTATCTATATGATAAAAGGATTAAGTTTAACCTAATATCCAAAATAATCACCAAATCACATGCTAAAGATCTTCTTGACATCAATACCATGTCCTTGTTTTTCAATAAATGGAAAAGAACTTATATATATCAAACATAACTTCTTCTTCTTTTGGATACCTTGAATTCATATGGATGATACTTTTAGTCATTCGTTGATACAAATAACCTTCTAATAATCCACCTACAAGATCTGTGGGAGATCACTAGTAGGTGAATCGGTGATGAAAAAATCATTTTTATGTTTCTTATAAAAACAACATTCTCAACTTGTTAAAGTTTAAGGATATAATATGTCTTCACATATACATGAACACTAATAAGAGAGAACCACTACTACATATCTCACAAAATACAATGCTAGAAAAATCCTTTAATTGTACTAAAAAAAATTTGTCCTAAGAACCTTTAAAATTTGTCTCCCTTTATCATCACTAAAATGGCGCTAATAAAAAGGGACCTTCATCAGTGTTAGAAATAGAACTGATAAAGGCCATACCAATACAATGTGATATTGATATTACAACACACCACAGAAAAAAATACAGTAGTAGTAGAAAATATTGGATATAGAAAATTAATAATTTAATTAAAATAAAAATTACATCACAGTTGAAAAAAACACTATATTATAGACATTTCAAACATTGTTTTGTACAATTAAATTTTCAATTATAATTTATCATAGACATTAAAAAATATCAATTATTTCATTATCTTTAGTAGTCGACCCCCTCTCAAGAATCCCAATCATGGTATCAATTATTGAAAAAATCACCCTAACTTGATAAAAATATTCCACCTATATAATAAAACAATTCTTATGTTAGTAATACTCTAAATAAATAAATTAAACATAAATATGAAACAATACATTAATAAATGTCAATTTGAAACTGATAATGGACACTTTGTGTCATACTAGGCACACCGTGTATCAGATTGTGGTGTGTCTAATTCCTACATGTCAAAAATGACTTATGGATCATTTTCTTAAAGTATCAAAACAATCCAAATGTTTTTATCAGTTTTGTGTATATCACTTTTCTTTTTTCCTAAAATGTCAATTTTAAATAAAAAGAAACACATGGAGTTATACCAGTCACACCTTGCATGGGATTGAGGTGAGGCTGATTCCTACATGTAACAAATAAATTATGGATAATTTTAATAAATTATCAAGACAATATGAAAGTGTTTTCTAGATTTTGAGTAAGTTGATTGTGTTTTTTACTGAAATGTCATTTTAAACTGAAAATGTACAATTTTATTCATACTAGTCACATAGTGTGTCGGTTTGACATGAAATTAATTCCTGCACATCAAAAATAACTTAAGAATAATTTTCCTATATTATCAATAAAATTCATGCATTTTTTCTTGGTTTTCAGTGATTGACACATATTTTGACCTAAAATGTCAATTTTAAACTACTAATGAACAATTTGAGTCATACTGGGTACACCGTGTATCATATTGATGTGTAGATGATTCCAAAACATAAAAAATGAGTTATGGGCCATTTTACTAAATTAACCAAACAATATTAATTTGTTTTCTAATTTTTTAGTATGTCACTTGTCTTTTTTACAAAATTGTCAATTTTAAATAAAAACAAACACTTGAAGTCATATCGGTCACACTGCGCGCCGGATTGAGATGTCCTGATTCCTACACATCAAAAATGAATTATAGATCATTATATTAAAGTATTAAAATAATATGAATACATTTCCTCATTTTTTGAGTATGTCACTTTTCTTTTTTACTAAAATTTCATTTTAAACAGAAAACATGCACTTTGAGTCATACTGGTCACATAATGTGTCAGTTTGATGTGAGATTGATTCCTACATATAAGAAATTACTTATAAATATTTTTTCAAAAGTACCAATACAATTAAAGTGTGTTTTATTGGTGTTTAGTGCGTGACACATATTTTGAACTAAAATGACAATTTTTGACTGATAGTTGGCACTTTGATTCATACAGGGAACACAGTATATCATATTGAGGTGTCGTTGATTCTTACACATCATAAATATATTATGGGTTGTCTTCATAATTTATCAAAACAATAATAATGTGTTTTATTATTTTTTATTATTCCACTAGTAAATTTTTACTAAAATTTCAATTTTAAATAAAAAGACACACTTAGAATTATATCGTTCACACCGTGAAACATATTGCGGTGTGGATGATTCCTACACATCAAAAATAAATTATGAATCATTATATTAAACTATAAAAATAATCTAAATGTTTTTTAATAGTTTTGTGTATATCTCTTTTATTTTTTATGAAAATATCATTTTAAATTGAAAATAAACACTTTGAGTTATACCGGTCACATCGTGTGTTAGTTTGAGGTGAGTTAGTTTTCTAAAAGTCGAAAATGAATTATGATTTTTTGTACAAAATTATCAAGAAAATTTGAGCATTTTTTCTTTATTTTCAATGATTGACACACATTTTGAACTAAAATGTCAATTTTAGACTAATGGCAGTCACTTTGAGTCATATCGGGCACACCGTTTATCGGATTGAGGTGTGGATAATTCTTACACATCACAAGTTACATATAGATCATTTTATTAAAGTATAAAAACAATCTGAATGTTTTTTATATTTTTCATGTATTTAACTTATCTTTTTCACTAAAATGTCAATTTTAAATAAAAAACACACTTTCAGTCATACGGATCATACCGTGCGTCCGATTGAGGTTTGGATGATTCCTACACATTAAAAATGACTTATGGATCATTTTTTTAAAGTATCAAAACAATATAAATGTGTTTTATCAGTTTTGAGCATGCGATGTGTGTTAAAAACAAAAATATAAATTATAAACTAAAAACATACACTTTGAGTCATACTGAACTCATTATGTATCAAAATGGGGTGAGGCTGATTGAGTTGTGGATGATTCCTACAGAGGTCAAGATAATTTTAATGATTGATCTTTTGGTAAGTCATAATTTTCATTAAACTATTGAAAAATACCTTGGAAGATCCATATTTATGATTCATTTCACATTTCATGAATCATAGGGTTTCCAATTCCATATTAAAGGACCATGCTCTCTCTTTTCTGGCTTATTGCATATAGTTAAAAGAAAAATATGACTTACCAAAATTTATTTAAAAAAACCTAAATAAGTATTAGATAAAAATTATAAGGAAATTAACTTAAAAATAGTAGATAAAATTATGCCAAATTGACTAAATAAGTAGTCGGAATTCACCTTTTCATGATGTTTGTATACATTATTGACCCATTTCCCTATTTCCAATATCTCAATTACAGACTTCAAGTTCAATATCTCATGAGGAGGAGGAGCTTAGAATAAACTACCACAACTCAAGAAAAATAATCCCCCTATATAACAAAATAATTATTATGTTATTAATACTATAAAGAAATAAATTAAACATAAATATTAAATATTAAATTAATAAAATGTAAATTTTAAACTAAAACCACACTATTTGAGTCATACTGGGAACACCGAGTATCAGATTAAGGTGCGGATGATTCTTATAAGTAAAAAACTACTTATAGATTATTTTACTAAATTATCAAAAGAAGATAAATGTCTTTTCTCAGTTTTGATTATATCACTTTTCTTATATATTGAAATGTTAATTTTAAATAAAAAACACTTTGAGTCATACTGGTCACACCGTGCATTAGATTGATGTGGTTTTGATTCATATATATCACAAATGACTTATGGATAATTTTACTAAAGTATCAAAAAAATATGAATGTGTTTTCTAAATTCTGATAATGTCGCTTGACTGTTTTACTAAAATGTCATTTTAAACTAAAAACACGCACTTTGAGACATACTGGTCACATCGTGTGTCGGCTTGATGTGAGATAGATTCCTAAAAATTAAAAATGATTTATTAATTGTTTTAATAAAATATAAAGACAATATGAGAACATTTTCTTGGTTTTTAGTGAGTTACACATGTTTTTAACTAAAATATCGATTTTAAACTGATAATGGACACTTTGTGACATACCAGGCATACTATGTATCATATTGAGGTACAAATGATTCCTAAACATCACATTTGAATTATGGATCATTTTACTAAATTATAAAAAAACACAATGAATTTTCTTGGTTTTGATTAAGTTATGTGTATTTTTAACTAAAATTTTATTTTAAACTAAAAACTTAAACTTTTGGTCATACTGGTCACACGACGTGTTGTATTGAGGTTAGGATAATTCCTACATGTCACAATTTACTTATGGATCACTTTCATAAAGTATAAAAATAATCAAAATTGGTTTCTTGGTTTTGAGTATTTCACTTGTGTTTTTTATTAAAATTTCATTTTAAAATAAAAAACACGCACTTGGATCCATACCAGTCACACTATCGGATTGGCATGTGGTTGATTCCTACACATCACAAATGACTTATGGATCATTTTTATAAATTATCAATACAATATGAATGTTTTTTCTCTGTTAGGGGTATGTTTCATGTCCTTTTTACTAAAATTTTAATTGAAAATTAAGAGGCACACTTTAAGTCATACTAGTCACATCGTGTGCCTGTTTTTCATGATACTAATTCCTACACATGTTTTTAACTAAATTGTCAGTTTTAAACTGATAACAAACACTTTGAGTCATAACGACCACATCACGTATTGGATTAAGGTATGGATTATTCCAACATATAAAAAATGACTTACATATCATTTTTCAAAAGTATTAAAAAAATATGAATATGTTTTATTGGTTTTGATTTTCTGATGTTTATTTTGAACTAAAATTTCATTTTAAACTAAAAACACAAACTTCAAGTCATATTGGTAACACTATGAATCATATTGAGGTGAAACTGATTAATACGGATCAAAAATTACTTATGGATCCTTGTTCTAAAGTATCAAAATTATTCGAATACTATTTCTCAGTTTTGGGTATGTGGCGTGTGTTTTCAAAAAAAATGTCAATATTAAACTGAAAACACATACATTGAGTCATAATGGAAACACTGTGTATCTTATTGTGTTTTGGTTGATTCCTAAATGTCATAAATGACTAATGGATTATTTTTATAAAGTGTTAGATAAAAATTATAAGGAAATTTACAAAAAAATAGATAAATTGATGATAAAATCAACTAAATAAGTAGTAAGTAGTCACCTTTTCATGATGTCTATATACATTCTGACATTATGTATGTTTCTCATTCATTTATAAACAAATATATTCCCTATTTTTTATATGAGGACTCTCAATAGTCCTATTAGTCCTAGAAAAATATAAATAAAAAAGTAATAATAAAATTTTAAATGAAGTTGTAATTATCTTTGAAAATACCTCTCCAAGGGTGCAGGTTTTTTTATGGGATATGATATATTTCATAAATTTCCAAACATAATAACTAAAATCATTACAATTGGTTTTTTTCAAACACTTTATAAACATTTATAAAATTAATTAATTTGTTTTGATATATGTTTCAATAGTGAAATGTTATTATATATACCATAATACTTATCCACTTTTATAATTCTATAGGCTCCTTTTATTCACGGACTTTCCTCATGCCATGATTTTGAGGTTATTTAAACACCACCCTATCATAATATAATTTTCATTAAAACATATCATAAAATTTATAACTTGAAGTTTAGTTTGAAAATATTTCATGATGTGTATTGAAAATTGATAAATGTCATCACATGTGGTCATTTTTGGGGTGTTTGTGCATTGAATCTTGAAAATGAATCTTTGGAGTATCCAAATTGATTGAAATTAGTAACCAATGATGCCTAAAAAAATAAATATGTAATGAAAGGAATGTAAATATATTTTATATGACTAAATTTTTGAGTTTTACTACTACATCATGGGTATTAAGAATAGTGTATCATCTGTAAGTTTTATTTCAAACATTGTGGCCATCTTCTAAACTATTCATTTATATTTCTTTAGTTCCAATGATAATAGTAGTTTATAAGTGATGTGATGAATAATGAGTCCAAATTTCTATTTATAGGGTTTTCCATTCAAATATTATTCATATATACACTTGAAAAAAATGAATAGTATTCAATCATAATTAACATAGTAGATTAGATATTGGACCAAAAAATCACGAAAACACACCTCATGTATACATTTATAATTGTGATGCCTATCCATTCATGCATAAAGATTTAATTTTCATTCTCATGACAAATATATTCTGTAATGGCCTCTCCATACATCTTTTCTTAATTAGAGACTTAATAGTATTATGGTAAATTTAAAATATGTACCATCTTTTTTTCCAAGTGAAGTGTGAAACATCCTTGATTTACGATAAGGGTATTTTGGTTTGTTTCCCATTTCTTATTTCATAACTTAGTTGTTGTTTCATAAATTAAAATTTCTTAATTAAAGTGATCAATATATTTATTTTTTAAAAATTTATTATCAGTTTAAATGTACCTAAAAATATGTATCCTCATGGTGAGCAATAAAATCATTCCATACTAGTTGGTTTATCAAGTGTGCATACATATTTTGTGGGTAATAGTTTATTATCCCTTCAGCATCTTTGATATGAAACTTTATAAAAATTGTGTTAAAGCCTCTATGATAATTTCTAGGTAACATTAATACAATTTTCATTTAGGAATCGTCAACTATAAATGCACTCTATAAGGGATAATGAAGAGTAATTCAACATTTCATTATTTTGTTTTTTATTAAAATAAAGAAATTATATCATAATGTTACACTAATATATTCCCAAATAAGTCTCTTAAGTTTGATCACAACATTGGGTCATGAATCTACATCAATCATCATGTGAATGTGAGTGGTGATCCAAATGTAACTAATAAACATGTCCTAATTGGGGTTAATAGTCTAGGAACATGGATTGCATCCAACATTGAATTTTATGCCTTTATTTCTTACCTTAATAATTTTTTCTGAAAGCATCACACTACGATGCTCCTATTTTTCAAGGACATTGGTTTTTCACCATCTTCCATTTACTTGGATTCAACATCATCAATATATGTTCCTCTATATTTCTAGCATCAGTATGTGTAAAATTTAGTTATTCCTCGATATTGGGAGCATCAGTTGTTGAGAAATCTAGTGTTCCTCTGGATTAGGATCAACCACATGTACAGAAGTCATTATCTGTAGAATAGGTTTAACATTTAATTTAGATTACATAAATTTAGTAGTTAATGGATAATAATATGAGGTAACGCAATGTATATTACAAAAAAATAACCTAATTATTGAAATTGTTTTTTAAAAGGTTGAAGGGATTTGACCCATCTATTGAGTATCCAAATCCTTTAATCATGGTCTCCTATTACATAATAAACCTAATCTATATTGGTACCATTGTGGAATTATTGTGATGTCCTAATTAATGGGTCTCACTTAGTTGAATTGACATCTAAATCATTAGTGGTTTTGTTCAATAACAAAACAATTTTCCACTTTAATTTTTTAGGGTTTGGAACATAAAATGCATGTAATACCTATGATTCCATTATAAATGATTTGTCTTTATACCCTTCCTTATTGAAACTCACTTTCAAATATCCCAATTCATCTATTTTAACATCACTCTTATTATCAACCCTCTTTAATTGAAAAATCGGTACTTTGAATGATGTATAATACAACTCCCATATTTTATTGATGATTCCAAATTATGGAATATTCTCATAAATTGAATATATATCCTTGATACTAGATACATGCATCACTTCATCCATAAGTTTAAATACACTATTTTTATGGTAATTTTTTCATCTTGTTAATTTTTAGATAACTTATAACCATTAATTACATAACCATTTTAAGATAATAAATGAACACTTGGTAGAACAATTGTTTCCACATCATAAGGCTGGGTGCTAAAGAATCTAATGGCTTCTTCAACAATATTTCACTTTGAAATACAACCTTTTGGTTGAATTTTATTTTGGAAATTCCCATTAAAAACATTCAACTACCATTCAATGGGGAACATCCATCTACAATGTATAGGACCACGTAGTCAAATCTCTCTTATAAATTGAACCATCAAGTGAACCGTCATATCAAAAAAATGTTGATGGGAAGAAAATATCAATTTCATATAATATGATATCAATTTCCTTTTCCATAGTTGTAAATTTTTCTAGGAATATAATTTTTTTGTATATATCTTTGAAAAAGAAACAGAGATTGGTTAATGTATGAAGGATATTTTTAGGAAAAATGAAACTTAAAGCTATATGCATTCGATAGTGCATCAAAACTTGGAATTCGTGTAATTTTAGACCCTTTAATTTTAATTAAATCATTGGCATGATATTCTTGATATTTGATTAATACCTCTATGGAAACATTAGATCATTCAAGGAGTTTTAAAACTGATATCTCACTTTCTTGTAAGTAGTGTAAGTAGATGGAGGAATAAAAGTATGTTTTCCACTCTTCACTAGCACCAACTCTTTTTGTATCCCCATGTAATTCATGTCCAACCTAGTTAATTCCATCGCTTTTTTGGTGAATTTAGTAATGTTCCAATTACACTATCACATAAATTTTTTCAACATGAATAACCTCAAGAAAATGTCTAACGTTCAAATAATCCCAGTATGCTAATTCAAAAAAAACTGATCTCTTTTTACAAACATTTTTTATAAGGGTTTCAAAAATGGTTTACCAAAAGCAGTGTCCATGTCTTTTAATTTCTCAAACAATTTATCACCTATTAGTAGATATGGTGTTGTACATTTTTTAAAACTCTCATAAAATTATTTAGTCCAAGATTAGTACTTATGTCATCAAGGTGTAAATATATGATTTCTGAAAAATAAATTCTTCAATGAATGTTTTGACCTAATTGAATATATACATTGTTCACAAATGGGACACCCTTGATTTTCTATAAAGTTATATCCTAACAAATTTCCATAAGTAGTAAATTCATTTATCATCCTGTACAATATGGATCTTAATGTGAAATCTTCATTTCTATAAGCATCATACAACGTAACACCTAAATCAAACAATAATTTCCCATATTTGATCAATGGATCCAAATAAACATCAATATCATTACTTGGTTTTTTTTATCCTGATATAAGAAAATATAACATATTGTATGTTTGTTTCATATATAACCATGGTGAAAAGTCATAATTTACCAACATAATCATACATGTACTATATGTTATACTTTTAAAACCAAAATAATTCACTCCATCTATATATATCACATGATGAAGGTTTCTCGGCTCATTTATGAATTCCGGATACTCATGATCAATTATCTTCCACTAAGGATAGTCTGTTGAGTGATGAAGTTTTCCATAATTGTTTCTTGTATCTAGATTCCAAATCAATTGTATTATATTATCCTCACTTCCATATAGGAACCTAAACCTTAGAATTATTGTAAAGCACCATAAAAATTTCATAGGATCCAATTTATATTTCTAATATCAGTAAACACCACATTGTGCACATTTTTTAAGTGATTTTAGTTCCTTATGAAAAAATATACATTCATTAGGATAGGCATGTATTCTTTCAGAGATCATACTTGGATTTAGAATTTTTTTAACATCATATATTTGGCAAGGAAGATCATTATCTTATGGGAGCATATCATTCAAGAGATAAAGTACTTTAGTGAAACTAAAATCACTTCACCCACACTACAAGAAAATAACCACATAGCGGTGGTGAGTTTTCTTAATATAGAGGTGGTTTAAACTGTCTCCATATGCTTCTGTGATGGTTTCATAAAACTTCCACTAAATCGGGTGTCGGCATCCAACGTGACATGGTTTCTTCAATTTAGTGGCGGTTTCTAGAAAATGTCCTAGTAAACATATTTAGCAGCGGTATTGGTGGTTTTAGCGGTGGTTTCATATGAAAGAAAATTAATTTATTTAGCATCGGTTAAAACCATAACTAAAAATTTTCCATTATTTTACATTAAAACTACCGCTAAAACCACCATAACCGCCACTAAACAAGAAAGCACTATTATTTTGAGATGGTTTTAACCACCGCCGATAAGAAAATATCAACCTATAGAAGCAGTTTTAACCACCTCTAAATACAAAACATTTTGTTATTAGTGGTTTAAACCAACTCTAAATGTAGATTTAAAAATAAAAAATGTTGCAGATTCTACAGCCCTAGTACCAGTACCCTGAAAAAAAACCATGTGAAGGGAACATATAACAGAATAATCTAAACCATATAACATTGTTTAGTAGTAAAAAATATAACAATGTTTCATAAAAAACCCATGTACAGAGAACATATAATATAATAATCTAAACCATAACATCTCAACCATCTAACAATGTCTCATAGATCAAAATCTAAGACTTTAAATTGTATAGAACCAACGTCTGAGCTATAAGCCTTCAAACTACATAGCAAAAACTTATGATCTATAATACTTTAAACTACCTAGCCTAACATTGACAATCTTGGACTAGTATGTAATGAGCATGATATTCTAGTACTTTCTAACAAGACTTTATATTCTAATTATGGTCATCTATCACATTGATTTTCAAAACTACATATGGTTGTATTCTAAGTTTCATGGGATACAAATAAATGCCAAAATCTCATCTCTTAGTCTCATCCCAAACAATGAACAACCTTAGGGCCTTCCCCTTGATAAATGGTTGAATCTATCTTATATATAGGCTCACTCAATGTGCTCAAGTACATAGTGTCTTAGCTCCCAAATCATGGAAACCTACCCAAAAATAACATAATTTTCACCTACACACTTTAGGTCTCCCTCAATTTGGATCTTCATCATCCTCCAAGTACTATTCTCCCATATAGTGTTGAAGTGTGGCCAAAATAGGCTCGCCTACCATCTAGGGCCCACACCTCAAAGGATCTCTTATGATAAGTGATCATTACCATGTTTTAAATGTGGTCAATGGTCGACCCAACATTTTTAGGGCTCATCCTTGAATGACATGGTTGTGGGGCTTGTGTCTCCAACATGAATAAAATGAATCAAATAAAGAACAAAATAGTTAGTCCAAAATACTAATATACACATTATAACATAACTCAAATGAAAATATTAAACATCTCCATCTTTCATATAGAACATAGATTACTTCATACTCCACCAAATTCATACTCCACCAATTCTAGACTCGTTACCTTAATAAATCATCAAGACATATCAATTTATAATGCATTTATCAAATATAGGAAATCATGAAAATGTTAGGTTGTGAAAATTTTAGGTGACTACTCTATGACACACATGATACATGATATATTAAAAAACCCACTATTTCCATATTTTTTCATCATATCAACAATACCACTGATCAATGTCTGATGATGAACACTGCTTGTCACCCTCTCCACCTCTGTCTCTACTTCCTGCTATCGGCACCTATAAGACAATTATATTGATAATTAAATAATGATGTATATTTATATTTAAACTTAAAAACAATAAATTTTTGCAAACTAAATAATTTTAAAGTTGTGTGATTTACCTACTCACCACCCGTCATTGATGAAATATCACCAGGGACAGATCTGGTCGTCTTCTGATATAAATCAACCAACACTTTCTGCAAAGTAGATATCTGAGCCCCATATTCATGAATTGTGTTTTTCATAGAAACATAATCTATTTAAGCATCTCAACTACAACCAGGAGTAGATGTAGCTTCAATCCATGATGTCCTGCTAAAGACCTCATATGGTAAGTGTCCCAAACCCATCCTGTGCACTTGACCAGGATGCTCCTTCCCAAGAACTTTACCAACTATGTAATCCTAGGATACTGAGTAGGATTGTGTGAGATTGGTATCCCATAGTTCTTTAATTTTTACCTTTAAATAAAATATCAGTCATATTAGAAGAAATATATATTAACATATTGTCAAATAATGATAAGTTATTATAATGAGAAATGAATTCATACCCCAAATTATTTGGAAGGCTCTTTAACAAAACCCCCCATCATATTTTTTATGAACATACAAACACACTTCTGTTCAGGATGCTTGGTGCCCTAAACTCTGTGACAGAATTAAACAAAGATAAATCAACAATTAAATATATTAAATAGATAATATTATCTTATAAATATTTAAATTAATGAAAAATTACCATAGTCGATCGGCTTCTAGAAAAACTATTTGACCCCGCAATGTGAGGGATGATTTGCTTAGCCCGGCTCAATGCATTCTTCCATGAAAGATCCTAAAATAAATAAAATGTAATTTAATAGTAATGTATGAAATTTCATATCCTTTATATATACATGTATAAATATAAAATGATATTAATATAATAATATATATTTAAATACCATGTGCTTCTCATCACGATGTCTATCAATAAAAATTTTTCATTACTATCTAGGTACCCTAATGAGTACCTTATCATACATTTGTTGGGAACTCAATGAAGTATCATGGACATCGCCTCATAATATCCATTTAAAGTCGTTTCATTTCTTGTCCAAATTTTTCAATGTCCACTTTCATGCTATCACATCAGCAACTGTAAAGTGGAAAAACATTTGTACATAGAAATTCATTTTGAAAATATTATAATTTAATAACATACTGACAAAAAATTACACCATAATATATTAAAATTGCCTTTATTTGTGAATAAAAAACTTCATTTTTCCAATATTAAGGCATATGCCTCCAATCATCATACGTAATTGTAAGGGGAACTAGCTCGGCGGCCATCTGGTTAAGAATATGGCCAAGTAGTCATATGGTGTCATATATAGGGACCCCATAGGAATCAAATGGGACAACTATCATTAGTTCAGTCAGATTACATACATCTGAACATTTCATATTTTTCTCCATAGTTGCATTGTCTCCATATTTTATGAACAAACAGTTAGTATAAAAAAGTGAAATAAATTTATTTATATTAAAAAATTTACCTATAATAGTAACCCTCCAATATCCCTGTGAATAACTAGGAGTGGAGTCCTGCTCCCTCACTGGTGAGGTTTCTGAATGGGAAGGCATCAACTGATCTTCTGATGGGATGCTCACAGATGGTGTGAGAGATAGTGCAGGGGGGAAAGAAGATGGTGTCTTAGATGATGTATGGAGGGATATATTTGGATCTTAATCTATCGATGTGGTCAACGGAATAGTACAATGCTTTCTTCTTTTCATTCCTATCATTTAATCAAATAAAATTATATTCAGAACATATATTTCAAAAAAAAATGTAGAAAAAAAATATAAATTATAACATATGCACATTACTAACAAACAAAATATACATAACAATGATAAATAATGAATCATTTTAAATAATGTTTTCTTTTTCCTTCTTACTACAACTGGTTTTATAGACTTCTCTTGAGGATTACATCCAAATATTTTTTGTATTTATAAAATATCCACAAATGACATAAAATATTTTCTAGGTCTAAAATGAATCATTAAAGAAAGTTGTGTTCAATATGATGATATAGTTTAAAAGGACTAAAAAAAGACACACCACCCGTGGTAAATGATGAAATGGTTGATAGGTGGAGTATCATATAAAAATGGTCAAATCCAAAATGAGTATACCCATGGTTTGAGGAACTTTGAAGGACTAACAATCAGCTAGGATATATAATGTATACGTAGTGAGAGGCATTGTTGTAGGTAACATAGAAATAGAACTAGGTTTCACCATGAGACAACAATGAATACAAGATTTTATACTCCATATATTTATGTGGTTGGAGTAAGATGTAAAATAAATAAATTAATTCCATATATAAGGGGATGTATTGAAACCATATTCTCTAAATTTCATGATGGATGTAAAACTATATAGGATAGTCCTATGATATTTAGTGGAAATATAAATGCATGTATCTCTATGTCATAATGAAATTTTTGTGTTTTAAGAGGATAACCGAGTTTCAGTGGTTTCAAAAAAACTATACATGTTGATGCCCAAGTAATAGAGTAATATTTTTTATGAGTAAATGTTTATTAGTCATACGGTTCATCATTCCCAAGTAATTGAGTAAGATTTTTTATGAGTAAATGGTTTCCCTCTTTTTAGCCCACCATCATTAGTTCATTAATTTATAGGTTCATAAAGTTCTAATTTCAATATGATGGGTTATTCATGTTTGATGCATAGAGGTGGCTGGTAAGGGTAGAATCTAAGTGTTATACACTATTTTACTTGAGGTATTCCAATTGAGGAATTTATTTATATATTTTTGTGGAATCTTGAAATTTTCTATTAATCTAGGTATAGAAATTTTGTATTTTGAGCATCATAGGAATGAGTGTGTGTTAGGAGTCAGCTGAAACTCATTACTTGGAGTTTCTACAAGATAAAGATCCCTAGTTAATTTTACAATGATTTTTAAAATTAGTTATCTTAATTGAAAATGTTAAATTTATGAAATTATGGTGATTCTTGATTAGTTAGGTGCTCATTGGAGTCAATGTGGCTCTGTATCTTCTCAATATGATTAACTTGATAGTGAACAAAGGTAGGTGGTCTTTACATACTGAGTATATTGATCTCTTGGTCAATTTCACTATTTATATGATTGTTATTATTATTTTTATTATAATGTTTTATGGAATTTTATGATATAACCCCATAATAGGGATGGGATTGAGTTAGCCCAAGAGTCAATTAGGATTGTATAACTCTCTATATAGTTCATTGGTGGCGCATTGGTCTAATGAGTGTCGACGAACCACTTTATGAGTTATGTAGTTATTTGAGTTGTTTTTTCAAATTAAATGGTTCTTTCCTTTTTAAATGAGATTTAAAATAGTGATTTTGTTTTTGAATTAGTTTTGAAAGGTAAATAAATTTACCTTCAAAATGGGATTTTAAAGGGGATGGTTTTTGGTAATGGAATTTTTAAAGGAAATAGATTTATTTAAGGGATATATTTTAAAATTGATTTCAAAAAATAATAATTTTTTCTAATGAGTTTTTACTTTGGGTTTTGGTTAAGGCACTTCTTTGGGAAAATATAGTGTCACAAACCAATTGAGGCCACCCTTGAACCGAGCACCCGAGCCAACCCATGTCAATTCCCAATAGGCATTCTCGATCCCCAGAAGCTAGGACTAGTGTTTGGTTATCAAGAATTTCACCTTATGAATTATTTATACTCATATATTGATTCAATTTTTTCTTAACATAGGTACTAACATGAACTTACATACATGGACAAGTGATTCTACCAAATAAAAAAACTAAAACATCAATTAAACGATAAGAAGAAATACATGAAAAACATAAAAAATGATGAAGTAAGTATCCACATCATAGTCAAAGGGGATACTTATCATACTTATATATAGAATAATATAGTATGGGTATATTTTTAGGTGATTCAATACATGTGTATTAACTATAAAAAATAAATGGTACAGTTACACATATTCGTATGACATGAGAGTCAACCAACCCCTATACCGCCACCACCATCCCATTATACACTAACCAAAATAACCATCGCATCCATGTGGTTCCTTTAATTTACCTGTATATGTCAAAAAATGTCTATATACACCCATTGGGTGTATATAGGGTGTGGAAAACACTATACTCTATGATCCCACTATCTATTTTATAAGAAAACATTGTTAGAAAAAACCAAGCATTCTTGTTTGAAAATAAGATAAATGAAAATATTAATTTATCATTTCCAAAAAGGAAATATAACTATATTTAAACAATTTAATTAATTATAGAATACTATATAAAAACTTATAAATAAATACCATAGGAGATCCCTAAGTTATATTAATTCATGATCACCCAAAACCCTTTATATCAACTCATGATTTAAGAGTCTAAAAAAATGTGTGCGCAAAATGTTAAGGATATAATTCCTTGGCCATGCTGAATTGTGGCATACCAAAAACGTGTGCGTAAATGGTGAGGTGAGGCATGGAGAGGGCCAGAGAGTGATGGTGATGGGGAGAAAAAGGCGATGATGGGTGGCGACGAGGCTAGGGCTTCAGGGAGTCGGCGGGGTGGGGGTCAGGGGGTTGGGCGGTCGGGGGTCAAGGTGTTAGGGGAGGGGGAAAGTGTTGGGTTTGTGAAAATATTTAACTATTTCATGGTAGTTTATAAAAACCCAACATGAAATTATTTTAAAAAAAATTATCATAAGTTTAGTAAACTTCCCCTAAACACTCAGTTTGGTGTAGTTAAATTTCCAGCTTTTAGATTATAAATCTCCAGTACAGTGGAAAATGTTATATATTTAGTAAAACCAGCATAAATGGTGTCTTTACACAAATCTTTAACTTCTCAAACAATTTTGGACAATCACAAAGGTCATATTAAACTGTCATTGTTATTTCCATAATATGATCCCTATTATCATTCACACTTATAATCACATCCTCAATATGGTCTTCAACATTGTCCATGCATGTAATCATATCAGATGATCCATAAAATGAAGTATTATCCCATTCACTAGCTAAATTCAGCTTTTTCCCATGCTTAGTCCAACATTTATAACTCTAATCTCTTCCATGACAGATCTAGTGTTATTTCAACTCATCTAGACTAATTATTCTTGAATAACAATAGCGTAAACATGAAAAAATTATTTGAGAATGGTCATATACATGAATTTTTCAAACTTGATGAACTCTTTCACCCCATCCTCATAGTATTTTGTCATACGATTGATATTCATCCATTTTCAATTCATATCCATCCTATTTGATTTGGTAATATAAATATTTAACTACAAAAATAAATCATAAAATCCATTTCATATAAAAATCTCATCTCGTGATTAAAATGTTAGTGTAAGGTAAGATTATTAATGGTTATTATTTTAAATACATAAATTGGTTTATTAATGGTTATGATTTACTAATGTGGGTTATCATTAATATTTTCTATATTATATGAACCTAATATACCATATCTTACATTAATTAGGGTCCCAAGAAAGATCTATGCACTATCATAACCCAACATAGAGGTAATCAACATATAGACTTTAACACAAAGCTTCAAAACTAGATATATATATCAATGCTTGATAACTATTTTTATACAAAAATTACAATTGGATAGATTTAAAATTTTCTCTCTCAACATATGGCACAATATACATTCCATATTTTTCTTTCATGGAAAGAAAAAATATTGAAAGATGATACTCAAATGGTCACTAAAGATAAAATACACAAGGTAATGATAGGTTTTAAAAAGACATTGTGGTATTAATCCATGGGAGTAGGAGGGATTCTTGGAAGCAAATGGGAAGAATTGTTTTATTTTAATCCATGTGTGCATGAGGGATACTTTGAACCTAGAGATGATTACTAGTTGTGCATCACAAAAACGCTACCTACTTGTCATTTGCATTCACCACCTTACATGATAAGTTGGAAGTGTTTTTTTAGAGAATATATAGGATCTCCATGCAATTAGAGTGAGAAATGATGATGAATGAGTGAAAATGAATTGAAAGTGAGGGAGAGGGTGAACCAATAATGGATCAAGGAAAAAAGATATTGGGTGGAACATGGGAGAAAGAGGGATACTTGGAACTTAAAGTTGTTACCAGCTGTGCACTGTAAAAACTCTACAAACTTATCACTTGTAGTCACCACCTTACATGATAAGTGGTCAGGGTTTTTGCAGTGCACGGCTTGGAGTTCCATGTAATCAGAGTGAAAAATAATGATGAATGAGTGAAAATGAATGTGAATTCAAGGGAGATAGTAAACCAATAATGGATTGAGGAAAGAGAGATTGGGTGGAGAATTATCAAGGTAGATCAATGAAAAATAAGATCGCTTACGCAAGCACTCTTCAAACCA
This sequence comes from Viscum album, assembly GCA_963277665.1. Lineage (NCBI taxonomy): Eukaryota > Viridiplantae > Streptophyta > Magnoliopsida > Santalales > Viscaceae > Viscum > Viscum album. The sequence goes on along the minus strand of OY728130.1, from coordinate 475,395,937 downwards.
TTTGGGAAAATTAAAAAACAAACAAAGATTTTCGAGGGGGAGCTACGAATCACAAATGATCACATAGAATGATTTTAATATATCATTATAATTTCAAGAAAACATAATTAGATAAACTTTAAAATAAGATAAATATATTAATACAAATTTTAAAATTAAAAAATTTAAACAATGAAATGATTTAAATTTTAATTTCACTTCATTTTGTTTCGATGTGAAATTTAAAAGAAATGAAATAATTGTAATTTCTCTCCATCTTGTTTGTTGACAATTTTTAAAATAAATGAAAATAAATTTTTTTTAAATATGACAAAAATAACCCTTATTAAAAATATTTCCTTCCAATACTTAATTATTCCAAATAAAAAAGTTATAATTTAAAATTGTATCTTTGATTTTTAAATAAATATATATATATTTATTATAAATATATATATATATAGGTATATATATTATTTATATAATTATAAATATATATATTTATAAATATATTCATATAATTATATATATATATATACATATTTATTAATATATTTATTAATATATAATTATGTAAATCTGTGTTCATAAATATATATATTTACAAAAAAAATTATAATTATATAAAAATATATTTTTTTATGTATTAAATATATATTTAAAAATATACTTGTAGTTTTTTGTTATTATTATTTATAAATTATGTTGAACAAAATATTTATACATATAATCAAAAGTATTTATATACATATAATTATTTATAATCAAAATTATTTATACACTCATAATCAAAATTATTTATATACATATAATCAAAATTATCAATTCAAGGTAACTTAATTTATTTATAAATTATTTATATAATTTATTAATTCCAAATTATTAGTTCAAGATAATCGAAAATATTAATTCAAAATTTTTAATTAAAAATAATGATTATTTCAAAATTAATATTCTTTCAAAATTATTATGTAAAAATTTATATTAATTTAAAATTATTATTAATTTAAAATTATTTATAAATTATTTATATATATTATTAATTCAAGATAATAAAAATTATATATATCATAGGTCCTTAGGGGTACAATTACAATGAAACAAACACACACCTCTCACCCACACAGGCCAATGTGAAGGTCATAACCCCCCTAAGGGATAACTCACCCACATTATTCACATATTATATAGGCCCATAGACCCCTAACTAAAGAGGCCTGAAGACCCTTATAAATCATATGGCCCAATCCACCGTGGTCATCATGGATCACTGAATGGGCTCCCCTACAAATCAATGATGTACATCTATCTGTCATCATCTCACCAGACGTTGTGTTGAGTTGATACACACGACCACTGCCCCCACTATCAGGTGGGGGTTTTCAAATCTTGTTCAGTAGATGCCACACCACACCAGCCCTACTTTCGAGCCCATCCTCGCTGATCCCACTCAGCTGTCACTCTATCATTGGCTTGTTAACAATTGTTGAAGCTGCACCCTTCAGCCCCGGTCACATGAATCTGATCATCATCATCAACCATCGGTCGATGTACCATCGAACCGACATCACACTAGCACCCATCGCTCCATCTATCCCTTGATCACAACCACATCCACCAACTGAAGCTTGAAACGACACCTCCCTTCCCACAAGCTAACTGAATCCCTTGAGTGCCATTAAAATAGAGACCCGAAACAGCCCCCTCAAACTGTATATGGACTATGATAGATCAGTGATAAGGACCACTGATCATTTCCTACATCATGAATCCCTGCACCGATGCCAATGTGTACCATCCTTAGCTCTGTCACATCTTCATCACTACAGATGCAGACCGTTGAAGACCATAGTCTCGGTGCATACCTATTGAGATGCATTGTCACACCACCACATTCGGTCACACAAGTCAATTGGTTACTTGATCCATCACATAACACCATCTCCAAATAACCCCCAAGAATGGGGCAGCATTCGGGAATTGATCTGATGACCTCATATACCATAGGGGAAGGTAGATCTAACCATGGATTTTTTTTAATAAGTTTTTTAAAAAAATATTTTTGGAAAACATGCTGGGTTAAAAATATTTTTAAAAATACGACACAAATGCTGCATCCGAGATGTTCCCATTCACCAAAAACAAAAAAAATGATAAAAAAAATATTTTTATTTTGTTTTGTTTTGTTAATATATATATATATATATAAAACAAAAATAAAAATAAAAATAAAATTTTCATCTAAATTTATCTGCTATTTAAAATCCATCAGTATTTCCATTATAGTAGTCTGGATTCTGACAGAATTTCTCACCCAGGGCACCCTTTTATAAGAGGGCTTACCCTGTAAATCATTCTGTATTTCAGATGTGGGATTCTGGTTCTCCCTTTCCTGCGCAGAACATTCTGCATTTTCGATGTGGGATTCTATTTCAAGTGTGTGGCTTTAAAAGACTATAAAATAAAAACTATAATAACAATATAAATGAAACATAAAACATGGATTAAACATATAAGAAATAGTTGAAAACAAAAAAAATTCCTAAAAAATGTTGATGAAATACAATTTATAAGGTTTCAAAGACACCTACTTGAAACTTAAAAATGTTTTAAGTACGTGAATTTGAAAGCATATAAAATATAAACTATAATACCAACATAAATAAAACTTAAAAGATGGAATAAATATATAAAAAATACTTAAAAATAAAAAAAATCATAAAAAATTGTTGATAGAAGTTAATTTATAAATTTTCAAAGACACTTACTTGAAACTTAAAAATGTTTTAAGTACGCTGATTTGAAAGTCTATAAAACAAAAACTATAAGGCCAACATAAATGAAACTTAAAACATGGATTAAACATATAAAAAATAGTTTAAAATAAAAAAATCAAAAAAATGTTGATGAAAAATAATTTATAGGATTTCAAAGACACTAACTTGAAACTTAAAAATGTTTCAAGTATGTGTCGTTAAAAGCCTATAAAATATAAACTATAATAAAAATATAAATGAAACTTTAATTATGAATTAAATATATAATAAATTAGTTGATTAGTTGATTAATATTATTAATAATTAATTACATAATAATTAGTTAATTAATTAGTAACTATTAATCATTAATTATATAATAATTAATTAGTTAATTAGTAATATAATTATTAAGTATATAATAGTTAATTAGTTAATTAGTAATATATTTATAAATTATTTTTATACATTATAATTAATAATTAGTAATTATTAAAAATTATTATATAATAATTAATTAGTTAATTGGTAATATAATTATTAATTATATAATAATTAATTAGTTAATTAGTAATATAATTATAAATTATAATTATTCATTATAATTATTATTTAGTAATTATTAAAAATTAATATATAATAATTAATTAGCTAATTAGTAATATAATTATTCTTTATAGTTATTCATTATAATTATTCATTATATTTATTCATTATAATTATTCATTATAATTATTCATTATAATTATTAATTATTAATTATTGATTATTAATTATTAATTATTTAATTAGTTAATTAGTAATATAATTATTAATTATATAATTCTTAATTTTATAATAATTAGTTAGTTATTTAGTAATTATTAATAATTAATTATATAATAATTAATAAGTTAATTAGTAATATAAATATTATATATTTAATAATTAATTAGTCACTTTGTAATATAATTATTAATTACATAATAATTAATTAGTTAATTAGTAATATAATTATTAATTATTTAATTAGTAATTAGTTAATTAGTAATTATTAATCGTTAATTATATAATAATTAATTAGTTAATTAGTATTATAATTATTAAGTATATAATAGTTAATTATTTTATTAGAAATATAATTATAAATAATATTTATTCATTATAATTAATAATTAGTAATTATTAAAAATGATTATATAATAAGTAATTAGTTAATTGGTAATATAATTATTAATTATATAATAATTAATTAATTAATTAATAATATAATTATAATTTTTAATTATTCATCGCAATTATTAAATAGTTATTATTAAAAATAATTATATAATAATTAATTAGTTAATTAGTAATATAATTATTTATTGTATAATATTTAGTTAGTTAATTAGTAATTATTAATCATTAATAATATAATAATTAATTATTTAATTAGTAATATGTTTATTATGTATGTAATAGTTAATTAGTTAATTAGTAATATAATTACAGATTATATTTATTCATTATAATTAATAATTAGTAATTATTAAAAATTATTATATAATAATTAACTAGTTAATCGGTAATATAATTATTAATTATATAATAGTTAATTAGTAATATAATTATAATTTATAATTATTAATTATAAATATTAATTAGTAATTATTTAAAAAATATATATAATAATTAATTAGTTAATTAGTAATATAATTATTCTTTATAGTTATTCATTATGATTATTATTTATAATTATTCATTATAATTATTAATTATTAATTATTAATTATTAATTATTAATTATTAATTAGTAAGTTAGTAATACAATTATTATTTATATAATTACTAATTGTATAATAATTAGCTAGTTAATTAGTAATTATTAATAATTAATTATATAATAATTAATTGGTTAATTAGTTATTATTTATTTAATAATTAATTAGTTACATAGTAATATAATTATTAATTATATAATAATTAATTATTTAATTAGTAATATAGTTATTAATTATATAATAGTTAATTAGTTAATTATTTGAGAAAGATAGAGTCGAGGCCCTTTTTATAATTAGTTAATTAGTAATATAATTTTAAATTCTAATTATTCATTATAATCATTAATTAGTATTTATTAAAAATTAATATAAGAATTAATTAGTTAATTAGTAATATAATTATTAATTATATAATATTTAATTAGTTAATTGGTAATTTAATTATAAATTATAATTTTTCATTATAGTTATTATATAATAATTACTAAAAATTATTATATAATAATTAATTAGTTAATTAGTAATATAATTATTCTTTATAATTATTCATTACAATTAGTAATTATAAATTATTAATTAATTATTATTAATTAACTCATTAAATAATTTATTATATGTTTATTTCATATTTAAAGTTTCATTTATATTGATCTTAAAATTTATATTTTATAGGCTTTCAAAGACACATACTTGAAACATTTTTAAGTTTCAAGTAGGTGTCTTTGAAAGCCTATAAATTATTTTTCATCAACATTTTTTTAAATTTTTTTTATTTTCATCTATTTGTTATATGTTTAATCCACGTTTTAAGTTTCTTTTATGTTGTTCTTATAGTTTATTTTTTATAGACTTTCAAATTCACGTACTTGAAACATTTTTAATTTTCAAGTATGTGTCTTTGAAAACTTATAAATTAATTTCTATCAACATTTTTTACAAAATTATTTTTATTTTTAAGTATTTTTTATATATTTAATCCATGTTTTATGTTTTATTTATGTTGGTCTTATAGTTTATATTTTATAGACTTTCAAAGTCTCGTACTTGAAACATTTTTATGTTTAAAGTAGGTGTCTTTGAAACCTTATAAATTGTTTTCTATCCACATTTGTTAGGAAATTATTTTTGTTTTCAACTATTTCTTATATTTTTAAAACATTTTTTAAGTTTCATTTATACTATTGTTATGGTTTATATTTTATTGCCTTTCAAAGCCATGTACATGAAACAAAATCTCACATCAGAAATGCAGAATGATCTACGTAGGAAAGGGATAACCAAAATCCCAAATCGGAAATGCATAATGATTTACAGGGTAAGACCTCTTATAAAAGGGAGGCGTGGGTGAGATCTTCTCTCAGAATCCAGACTACTGTAATGGAAATACTGCTGTATTTTAAATAGCAGATAAATTTTGTTGAAAATTTTATTTTTATTTTTCTTTTCTTTTTGTTTATATATATATATAAACAAAACAAAACAAAAAAATAAAAATATATTTTTTTAAAAATATATATATTGTTGGGTTATAGGGGAAAGGCGGCATCGCCGATCCTGCCTTTGTGGTGTATTTTTAGAAATATTTTTACCCTGGTCATTTTTAAAAAAAAAATTAAAAGACTTATTTAAAAAAATCTCGAACCATTTTTCACCCCATTGGCCAAGATAATCCAAATTATTTATAATTATTTATATACACATGATCAAAATTATTAATAATTATTTATTATTATTACTTATAAATTATGTTGAAGTTATAAAAATGATTATTTATAAATTATCTTTACCAAAATATTTATATACACATGAAAATATTTTTTTCTATTATTAATAATAAAAAATATGATCATTTATATAAATATTAATTAAGGAAAACATTGAATAAAATATGCACATGGGGTAATGCCAAAAACTCATGTCAATCATTTTAAACACTTCAAAACACTTAAAAATTTGGTTTGAAAATCATTTGTTGCAAAGAACACATTTAAAAACCTCAAGCTTGTGCTATCCACTTCTCTTAAAACCAAATACATATTTTATGAGCCTTTATAGAATTTTTACAAGCATTTAACTCAAAAATCAATTGATACCAAATGTACATTTAGAAATTCAATATAGAATCAAGAGACTCATTAAAAACACTCAAAAAAGTTTCTAAAAACCACTTTGGAATTTTTAAAAACACATGGTATGGAATTACATTTCAATACAAGGATTGAAAGCATTTGAAAAACACTATTTTTTCTCAGGGATAGTCATATAAGAGTAAAATTATTAAATAAAATCTTTGAAACCAAGTAGCATTCAAAGTCTTGTGATATAATGTGATAGCATAGAAAATGTCCCTTAGTTCAATAAAAATCCCACCTCAATTTAATTGAAAACTCTCCAGAAAATGCTCCTTGGTTCATTTTCTATAATAGAAAATGCTCCAATAGGCCAAGACTTTATGCATCAAGTTCAGTTAAGCGGTTGAAGTCAAGCATTTTCTAAGGGGTCAACCAATGGAGGTTTGATCGGTTGTTTCCCATGTGATGAGATATGGTGGGATGGGAATCGGATCAGGTGCATAGTTTGGATCACAATTAAATAGGAGAATAAATAATCACATACCATTTCTTTTGAGAGGATCAATTCATCGAGAAGATTGATGGAGAGAGTTGGTAGGAATTCAGTTTCATGAAATCTTGAATGACGCGAGTGAGGAGGACTTTGTTGGAGTTCTATTTAAAATATCGAGTAAAGATTTTATCAACACTAAAATATTAAGCACTGATAAAATGGATTTTTATCAATGCTATAAAGGAGCTAATAAAATTTATCTTTATTAGTGCTAAAATTCTAACACTGAAAAAGATATGTTTTATCAGCACCTTTTTAGTGCTGATGAGACAAAATATTTATCACCGCTAATAAAAGGTTGATAAAGACCTAATTTTAATAATATAATAAATATAATTTCATAATTTAAATTTATATAATTATGCATAAATATTTAAAGAATTAAAAATATGTGTTTATAAATATAATTATAAAGAAATATATTTAATGTAATTTTATAATTATATCTATATATATATTTATTTATAATTTTAATTATAAATAAATAAATTTTCAAATAGTTTTAAATAAATATAAATATATTTATATAATTATATATAATTATATAATTATATATATTTATATATATTTATTAATATATTAATATATATAATTATAAATATAATAAATATATTTATTATAATTTTTAAGTATTTATATATATATATATATATTGATAGGGATATGGGTATCAAGAAGAAACGTTGCAGAAACTCTAATGGAACTCTTTGATTTTAGGGTTCATTGGTGTTTCCATAGGATATTGAATTCAATCTTCTAGTTGGGGGGATCTTAATCCCTCGGTGAAGTTGATATCAGACGATCCAAAGGCGTCCACCTTTCCATCCTCATGGAGTTTGATCTAGAGATGAAAAATGAAGCTTCGCCTCAGGAAAAGATGGTGTCGATGAAAGAATCTTTTGATGAGTTAATTCAGCTCATATTCATGTCAACTAAAATTTGATTCTTAACAGGTTTTAGATTTGTGAATACACAGTTATCGCAAGAATGGTTTTAACTTCTGATCAAAATCTTGGAAGGCCAAGGATTTGGAATAAAGGTTATCCATCATCTTGGGATTTCATGACTAGAAATGTATCCCCATTGGGAGGGTCATTTACACATTCTCTTCTCCTCAGAAGAGATAAAGCGGAAGGCATGGGCATTTGGTCCTATTTCTCTCAAGCCAGGGATGATGTGCATCTTGGATTGGGATCCTCACCTTAATCTGTCTGTATTCCAGAACACAATAACTTAGGTTTGGTTTGTATTTATGTCTTGAATTGGATATTATGGAATTCACATATTTTATTTGACATTTCATTGGAAATTGGTACCCCGATCAAACTTTATAGTGCAACAAAGGAGCCTCACTTTGGTTATTTTTCATGCTTCTTGGTGGTGTTGGATCTTAGTCCACTTCCCATTTAATATGTGATGTTGTTGATAGTAGATTTCATCTTTGATCTAACCATAAGGTATGGAAAATTACCCATTTTTTTCACTGGTTTTCATTCCATTATGCATGACAAAGAGAAATGTTGCAAAAAAATATGTTTCTCTGTCTGTAATCTAAAAGGTCACAAGGAAACTAGTTATAGGTGGAAGAATCCAAAGTCCAGTAAGGTTGTGGGTGCGGAATATTTTTCTACCCCTATAGCTGGTGATACAGGATCCAAAATGGATAATGTTAGTGGCATCAATAATCTAACCTCTAAGAATAAGGATAAAAGAGTGATATCTACTAATGTTGGGCCTTCTGTGGTTATCTCGGCTATATAGAAGAAGGAAAGACCATGGGATGATGTTGTAGAAGATGGATATGCCTCCATGAATAATCATATTAATGATTGGGAGTCTCTTGAAAATCACTTGGCATAACTCCAGAGTAATAAGCCACTACCCTCATATAGGGATATGATTATTGAACCTTCTAGAGCTTACCCTAGACTTATTGATGGTCCTGGAATGCAAATTTTTGAATTTGATGGTCTTTCCCAGCCTGGAAGGATGATGTTGACCGGTCCTGGTCCTATTCCACATATCATATTGGATTCTTCCATAAATTTTAAGTCACTGATGATGATAAATTCTACTATTGTAATCACTACATCAATAGAGATAATGGTAAATGCTATGAAGGTCATGGAAAAAAGGAACATGGGTAGACACCAAGTTGTGGATGGTGAACTTAATGATGAATTGATGGGTGGTCAATCCATTGATGATGATTTTGTTCAATAATTGGATGACCAATAGCTAAGGTAGGATCATATTATTGTGTCAAGGACTCGTAAAGGAATCAATTGAGGAATATGATAATACATGAGAATGAAACACAAGTATCATACCTCTATAGGATCAATAAGGTGAAAGGCTCACTGAAGGTCTTAGTAAGGAAGTGGCTGATTGGTTTTTTTCCAACTTGAATTCATTTTTCCCTAATAGAGCCTAATTTATTCATATTTAATGATTATTTAATAGTCTATAGGTCGTTATCATTAAACATTGAAGATAGATTCTGATCCAACAAAAAAAAGGACTTTCAAGATTTATCTTGGAAATTAATGATTTGTTCCACTCCTAGGGACTTCTCTGAATTGTCATCGGATAAATAAGAATAGTTCAATCAAAAGGTCAAGACATGATGGAGAGGTCGAATTCCAAAGGGCATAGGATGATACCCGGGGAATTTGGGATCTAGAGGGACCTGCAGGAGTTGAATTATTATGTTTGGAATTTTTTATGATGTGGACACCTTATGCCTTGTATGAACCATCTCTTTTCTTGTACATTTTATTTTATTAATAAATTTGGGGTCATGGGTTTGGTTTCCAAATCCATCACTGAGCCATCTAGGTATATATATTTTTATTTAAAATTATGATTTTAAATAAATATATTTAAAAATATATGTATATAATTATAAATATTTGTATATAATTATATATATTTATATAATTATATATATTTATATAATTATATATATTTCTATAAAAATATATATTTATATAATTATATATATTTATATAATTATATATATTTATATAATTATATATATAATTTTATAATTACATATGTATTTATTAATATATGAATCTATATAATTATCATTTAAAAATATTTATTATAATTTTATAATTATTTAAATATATATGTACTTATTTATAATTATAATTATAAATAAATATAATTAAAAATATTTGTATATAGTTATAATTTTATTTATTTATTTATTAATATATAAATATATATAATTAAAAATATAATAAATTTATTTATTTCTTAAATATATTTATTATAATTTTATAATTATTTTAATATATTATTATTTATTTATAATTAATAATTCATGGGGTCTGTGAGAGAGATTCTCTATCAATGATTCGATGTCAATTAGGGATTCTCTATGGTCTCCTCATTTGTTCCTTCATTGACTGAACCTTTTCTCCCCCATATACATTTTAACAATCATAAAATTGTTACTCGTAAGGAGGGAAAGAGGCCCGGTCATGGTGGTATTGTGGATGCTTCGATATCTAAGTTTGGATCCATTTTACCTTTCTCTCTGTAGAATAATGTCATCATTGGAGGTCTCTACCATGAGGGTACTGTTTATCATGTGAAAGAAGGTCCTGATGCAATCTCGAAAAAAATGGAAATTGGTAAGCATTCTATAATCACTCATTTTATTTTTCCAAGGGGCACCAAGCCATTGAGAATTAGTGAACTTGAATCATGACATTCAAAAATTTGAGGTTTTTTGAATTGGAAATGTGTTTCCATAGGTCGTAGTTTCATTCATATCATTTTACCTTCTGAGTAATTGAAGATGATATCACGGGGCTTCAGTTTTATTTTCTTCAAGAGGGTTATTCTCTGCATCCAGGAGTGGGATTGCAACTTCAATTCATTTGAGGTGTGTAGTTCATAAGTTCAAACTTGGGTCAAGGTTCATGGATTTAATTGGATTCTTTAGCATTTACGGATCTTGCATGATATTGTGATGGTAGCTGGAATGCCTATAAAATGGATAGGGAGATGGAATTGTATAGATATGGTAATTTTGTGCATTTCTTGGTTAAATTGGACTTGAGAACCACACTTGTTGAAAAGGAAATTCTATCAACTGATAAAGATTAATTTGTTTTGAAAAATGAGTATGATAAAATCCCTCATTTTTTGTATGGACTGTAGAGTTATTGGGAATGATATTCTAAACTGTAAAATATCTCAGATTTGTAATTTTTTTCTCTACTAGAGGGCATGATGAAAGTCAACGTTTTAAAAAGAAAAAAAATATTAATCTTGTTGGATTAAATTCTAGTGTTGATTATGGTGATATCCTAATTTGGGGAAATGAATCCATAACCTGTTGATGCCCCTCCATGAAATGAATTTCAAATGAAACTAGTCTCTTTGGCCTCTCCTCATGCTACTGCAGAGGTTAAGGCTTCTTCCCATGGTATAGAATCAGTTCAAGATTCTATGATTGCATAAAATGTAGTCTACAGAAAATGATTTAAATTGTAAGAATCAGAGAGATAACAATAATAAATCATGGGTATATATAGGAGCTAAAGTGAACTCTGTGAAAATTTTATAACTTAATAATAAATCTTTCAAAGAAGTATCATGCAGCAACACTGATTTAATATTTAAAAATGACATTTCTTCTGATAATCAATCTAAACATAAGAATTTTGTTCAGTAATAAGTTCATAATTAATTCATCTAGGTGCATGATTTGCCTATGAACAATAGAAAATTAAAAAAGAAGAAAGATGTGAATATCTTTGTGGATGACGGTGGATTTTAGCTAGTCTATTTCAGGAAATACTATTCCCTTGTAAATTCATCTATTCCTGAACCAACCTCAACTTTTTAGAGTCATATTCAAGAGAAAATTATGCCTCTTTCATCTGATCAGGTTATAAACATGGATCCTCCTCTATTAATGGAATCTTTTCCATGTAGAGTTATAGTTAATGAATTTAGTAATGAGGGATAGTCTTTTCCTCTTCAATTTACTGAACTTATGAGGAATGATTATAAATCCTTTGTTAAGGATTTTGATCTATAATGTGATGATTCTAGAGCCCAAAATACAAAAAAATACAATTTCAAATGAGAACATGGAAGGCGAAAGACTTCCAAGAGGTCTGTGGGTTGATGTTGTTGAGTGGCTTGATTCGCTGGTTGAAATTCTACTTGCCAGAATGGAACCAGAAATCTTTGGATTCAAGGACTACCACACAGTGGTAAAATTGTTATGTATCAAAATTGAGGAAATATCTCTAGGTAATTAGAAGATGAATTTTCATGATCTTTATTAGAAGTTTAATATATGCTCTATCCTGAAAGATACTTGTGACTCATCTTAGGATGATGACTATGAGCTCCTTCAAGAGTCCAAAACATAGAGGCGAGGGTGTTCTCATAAGGGTAGAGGTAGGTACCCCAGGAACATGGGTTCTAGTTTGAATCATAGGTGGTTGATTTTCTTTTGATTTTGGGATTCTCCTTGCCAAACTATCCCCATCTATCTTCTTGTACTTTATTTTTTAAAAATTTAGGGGTTATGCCTCACTTTTTCAAAAAAAAATATTTATAATTATAATTATAAATAGATATAATTATAAATATTTTATATAATTATAAATATATTTATATAATTATATATATAATTATAAATATTTATATAATTATATATATAATTATAAATATTTATATATTTATATATATTTATGTTAATATATAAATATATATAATTATAAAGGGGAGATGGATGCAACTCGAGAGTTTCTCTCTCTAATCACCCATGGAAATTAGGGCTATATTCCAATGGTTATCAATTGTTTCTTTGATCCTCGTGATGTTCTTGTTTGTCCGTCGATGAAGTTCAAAGGTGTAAATGATGTTGCAGGGAAAGGTGCTGCAATTAAGCCTTCAGCTCCAGATTCCCGAGAGGATTGTGTGGTCCAAGTTCCTATCTATAAAAATGTTGTGTCATAGAAAAATCATGTTTCTTTATATACTTTCACAATGAATAAGATTGAATTTAAGTTTAATCAACCTACCCTAGAAGAAAATAATTTTGGTTCTCGATTTTTTTTTTTTGACTCTCACTCAGATTTGAAGCTCTAACACAAGATTATGAGGAATGATGCTCTGGACATTATTGAGGTGAACCCTAAATTTTTTAGGGACTATTTCAAAGAGTGTAAGAATTCAATTATCTCAAGGTTGTCTTCATGGTGACGCTCCAATGTGTGGAAGCTTGAGGATCGGAATAAGTTTCATCTCTAGTCCTGAGGATTTGATGAATAGAACATATTTTCTATTAGTATGGGAATCTACCAAATTATTTTACCATCATGGGATTTGAAATTAAAATCGTGGGTTTTTTACTATATCTCTCTTAATCTGGGTACCTTGAATTTTCAAGATTGGGATCCATGGTTTGATCTGGATTAGGTGAAGAAATCAATGACCCAATCTTGGATCAAGGTCACTAGTATGAATTGGTTCTTTTGGAATCCTAGGATTATGTGGAATGTTTCATCTACTATGGGAACTCCTATCAATCTTGAAAAGGAGACTGAGCTTGCCAGATATGGGCACTTCGCCCGAATCCTTATTGAGTTTTATTTATTCTCTCCTCTGATGTAATCTATTTATTTAGTTTTTGATGAATTTGTGCTTGAATTATCTATTGAGTCTGACAATGTGCATCTATTTTGAATAAATTGATGTTGCATTGGACATGTTAAGTAAAATTGTCATAGGGTCCTGATGTGTTCAAATTGTAAGAAGCAAGGTCACTTAGTTGACCACTATAGGTTCAAGCTACCTCTTGCTAATGCTAAAATTGAAGATGAGAATCAGTGCATAGTGAAGGGGTATAATAAAGAATGGTTTATGGTTTGATAGAAGAATTAGATTGACCATGATGATCTGGTACAACTGTAGGGAAGGGAGGCTCAACCTTCCTACAAGGATAAACTTTCATCATATGTTGGGACCTCTTCTAGATTTAATGGATCTAATTTGAATGCCACTAGTCTAAATTCTAATTACAGTCATCTTGGACAATGGATTGAAAAGGGAACCACCACTTTAATGGCTTCACACCATGTTTCTGATCATGGCTAGGTCCATTCAGCTATTGACTAGTAGTCAGGTATACAATAGAAGGGATCTCCTAATGACTTATATGATGATGATATGATTTATTTGATTGATGATTCCTACATGAAAGTAAATAGCAAGGGAGATATTTCAAATCTTTCCTAGGTGAAGCTATAGGAAAAAGTACAAGGATCACACAAGTCCGGTAACCGAAAGGTGTTATAGACACCAAGGACTTTCATTGGGAAGCTGATCACATCGGAAATAATTGGAATTGATTCCACTTGTTTGGAGGTTCTATTCCCTTTCTTGAGTACTTCTCTTCTAGATGGAAGTGGGGAGTGCACCCCTAATATGGGTATTGTTTTTACTGGATTTGAGGGAGCCTCTTCTCATCATGCTGAGAAGGAATCAAGATATATTGAGGGGGATACCCCTAGGGACAAGCAGGAAGAAGACTAGAAGACCCCGGAGTCAAGGATTGGAAAGGTAGAAGACCTGACATCTATTCCCACTTCATGAACCATCACTGATTCTAGGTCTAATGAAATAGGAGTTGATGCTGAAGACAGAAAAAAGGGAAGAATGTGGGTGTCACTACACCAAATTTGTTTGATATGCTGGAATCCATTAATAGTCCAAAATTTGATGCATTTTATCTTGAGAACCTTGAGAATAAAGGCGTAGTAAATAGAAGGAGGATGAAGTAAGGTGGCCCACAGCCTATTTTAAATGCTGATGGTAATGTTTCTCCCTCTATAGTGAATGTGTAGGCTATAAATGAGGATCTCAAGGTGGTATCTACTTCCCATTCTAGGATGCCCTCACTTGGGGACATTGCAATGATTCAAGACTCGCTTGGGAATAAGCCTTTTCTTATTAGGACCTTACCTCAGGAAGATAACACGGAACAAAACAAGATTTATTTCAATCAAGATCATCAAGACTCACTGCTAGGGAATTATATGGATGGAAGTCAAGATGTTGATTCTCATAGTGAGAAGGATGACCAACCAAATATAGATGATCAAGGTGACAATTTGAAATCCCCAAAACAATGGAGTGTAGGTTCTGAGCGTAGCAGAAGCACGGTTGGGCCAGTGCCCAACTTAAATTTTTACCATGATCGATGATTATTTTGGAATCAATACAATGATGAATGCCAGTCTCCATGAAATAGAATAAAATATTTAGATAAATAAGTAATAGGGCTGAAACCTTTAGATAGGATCTTTCATAATATGTTTATAATTAATTTAATTGATTTCATAAAGAAAATAATACCTAGATCTTTGGTACTTTCTTCATTCATGATGTTGATCATCTGGAATGACCCTTATATATTGTCTCATTGCACTTCCGAGGATCCAAACCAGAATCCCTCTAGCGGTGATCTACACATGCTCTGATGGCCTCCGATCGACACCACTCGTTCTTCGGGTGCTAGAACGGCGAAGCGAGTTACTTGTGTTGGTCATTCATGATTGCTTGTTCCTTAGTATTGAAGAATTTCTCTCGTTCTTGAGAGGGGAAAGAAGAGGATTCAAGAGAGAAATCATTTAGCTCAACAATTCTCAATTCATCAGGCATTCAATTCAGTACATTGCATAATAGATGTATGTGTATATTTATCGACATGGGGATTCAGTTAGAATATTTAATTGTGTAACATCAATTAAATGCATTCATAACCTTATAGAAGACCTGTTATTTTAATAATAATACAGCTACATTATTTATAGTGTGCCAACTTGCATAAAACAAAATTATAAATAAAATCCTGCATCACAAAATAATAGCAGCATTATTATTATTTTAATTTATGCCAACTAGTTAAATAATTATTTACCATATTTCAAATAATTATTTTACTACCGGACCAACCTTGTTCTGCTCAAACACCACTTCCATTTATTGAACACCTGAATAAATAAATAAATAAATTCTTCTATTAAATAAATATTTTATTTACAAACTAGTAAATAAATATTTATTAAATGTTAAATGAAATAAATAAATATATTTTACCCAAAATCCGGTGAATAAATATTTATTTAATTTATGAAATCATTTTAACTTGAATAAAATTATTCCACTATCATGTGAATAATATTCATTCCATTAATTAAATTTAAATAGAATTTAACCGAGATCACAAAAACACTTAGTGTGCAACCCTCTAGGATTCTTTCTCATTGGCATTAGGCGGGCTTGACTAAAGTCCAAGAGTACTATATAGTAATGGATCAAGGCACCTAAGAGAAAGAACTTATAGTCACAACAATGACATCTGCATATAAACACTCACTATGTAATATAGTTCCTTTGTCCCAATATATCATCATGTTGGTTTCATGATAGTGTCCTCAACCTTTATGCTTGATACTTCATTCTTTGACTACCTGAAATAAACTCATCGTTACACCATGGCCATGGAATTTTTCACAAAGGTTCTATTTTAATCAAAGGTATGATATATAAACTTCTATAAATGGAAGGGAAAATCCTTCCTCAACTTATCCATTAATAACATGTCACTCGTGATGCACCCAACATACCCTACTTCCTGCCAACTGTTTGCATGACAATTTTCGTCAGTAAATAAAATTGCATGAGTCATGACACGTATTAATGATAATCTTAAAGTCTAAGGATCATTACACATGCTCACATATAAGAATATCCAATGACACCAAAACATGTAAAATTATTACTGTTGGGCCTATTCTCATAATCTCATGTCTTGGAGATTACCAAGTGCAAACTTAATGAGAAGAAGTATCATCTAATTATGAGTACTTGCACCTAATGTTATGTATTCTATGTGTCCCATCATAGTATTTCATCCTACCATAGAACTATATTTAATAATATTGTTATAGTATTTCAAGGTTCTCATAATAAGGGGAACTTCCATGACCTTACCAATGAAATAAATACTCTAGGACATTATTACATCATAGTCATGCATAACAATGACCAATATGTAATAAGATGTTTAATATTTAAATACATTAAATATCCATGTAATCAAAGTACAAATAGTTGGTTCTAGGACAACAACTCTAACAAACTCCCACTTGGACTAGATCTAACTGCCTACGACTTTCATTCCCCTAGACCTCACATGATGATCATGTTTCAAATGAGTTAAGGATTTAGTCAAGGGGTCTTCCACATTTTCTTCCATAGAAATAATGCTCTCTACAAATTCACCTATCTGAGAAAAATCCTTCAAGATATGATACTTCTGAAGTATTTTATTTTTCTGTTTATGTGACCTTAGCTCTTTTGAAAGAGCCACCGCTGCAGTATTATCACAATAGATTGTGATGGGTTCATTACTTCTAAGTACCACATCTATCTCCTGGACGAAGCTTCACATCCAAAATTCTTATTTATCTACCTCAGAAGCTATGATATACATGTACTCTACTATAGAATATGTGACCACACTCTTCGTTGAGATCTTCCAGATCACTTCACCTTCATTCAAAGTGAATATGTATCCTGTTTACGACTTCATGTCATCTTGATCAGTCTAGAAACTAGAGTCTGCATATCCTATGATGACTAGTTCCTCATCTCCTCTATAAACCAGGAACATATCCTTAGTATGCCTCAGATACTTTAGGATAGTCTTAACTGCCATCCAATGGTCATCACCTGGGTCATCTTGATATCATCCTAGCAAACTCAATGCGTAGGCAAAATCCAACCTAGTATATAGCATGGAATACATGACTAACCCAATCGCTGATGTGTATAGAGTCCTTTCCATTATCTTTCTTTTGTCATGTGTATGTGGACACATTTTATTGGAAAGATGAATGTCATGTGATGCTGGCAACAATCCCCTCTTGTATTGTTTCATACTGAATCTCTTCAGAATCTTATCAATGTATGTACTTTGACTTAGGCATAGAAATCTATTGGATCTATCACGATGGATATTGATCCCAAGAATATATGTTGCCTCACCCAAGTCCTTCATGGAGAAGCGTTGATTAAACCATGCCTTAATATACTATAAGATGGGTATCTCGTTTCTAATAAGTAATATGTCATCAATATATACTATTAGGAAAACAAATGCACTCCCACTAAACTATTTTTAGACACAAGTCTCACATTCATTCTTGATAAAACCAAATTTTCTTATGGATTCATCAAAATGAATGTTCTATGACCTGGATGCTTTCTTTATTCCATAAATGGATTTCTGAAACTTGTATATATTATTGTCATTCTTTGGAGTCATAAACCCTTAAGGTTGTGCCATGTAGACATCTTCCTGAAGGTTCCCATTAAGAAAGGATATTTTGACATTCATTTTCCAAATATCATAGTCATGGTATGTGGAAAATGGCTAATAGAATTCTGATGGATTTCATCATTGCAACTAGTGGAAAGGTTTCATCATAGTCAATGCCTTAATACTGCTTGAACCCTTTTATAACCAATCCTGCCTTATAGGTACTGACTTGTCCTTCCATGTCCATTTTCTTCTTGAATACCCATTTGAAACCAATAGGATTTACATTAACTAGAGGATCTACCAAAATCTAGACTTGGTTTTGGTACATGGAATCCATTTCAGAATTTATGGCTTTTCCAATTGGAAACATTTGTTCTAATTACTACTTCCTTGTAGGTTAGAGGATCATTATTATCAATTAATAATGAGTCACCACCCTCAGTAACTAGAAAACTATACCATTATAGTTCTCTAACCTCTATTTTACTCCTACATAGTTCTTGTGTCTCTGGAACATTTCTTTCTTCCATGGGGCTTTGTGGAATCTGTTCCAGTACCAACTCTTGTGTACCTTGAGCCTCGACTTCATCGAAGTCTATCTCGCTTACACTTTCTCTTTTGGATATTTTCTCCATCTCAAAGAATATTTTGTGTCTTTCCACTATAACCTTTTTGTCTAAGGGGTTGTATATGTAATATCCCTTTGTTTCCATAGGGTATCCTATAAGGTACACTTTGTGCCTCGGGGTTCATGTTTGTTACCTAAAGAGGCCTTAACAAACTCATCACTTCCCCACACATGTAAATTAGATAAAATATATTTATTTCCACTCCAGAAATTGTATGGAATACCATTTATCGATTTAGTTGGTACTTGGTTTAGTATGTGCACCGCAGTTTGTAACGAATATCCCCAAAAGGATAATAGAAGAATCACATGACCCACCATTGATCTCACCATATCCAACAAGGTGTGGTTCCTCCTTTCTCTCACACCATTCCACTAGGGTGTGTGATGTGTGAGTTGGGATAAGATCTTAAAATCCTGTAAGTAATCAATTAATTCTTTATTAAAATATTCTCCACCTCGGTCTAAGCGGAGTTTCTTAAACTTCTTACCAAGCTGGTTTTCAACTTCATTCTTGTATTCTTTGAACTTATCAAAAGAATTCCAAATTATACCTCATTAGGTAGATATATCATTAGTAAAATATATGAAGTATGAGTACCCTCCCCTTGATTCAACTGAAAATTGTCCACACACATCGGTATGAACCAATTCAAGAAGCTCTTTATCCCTTTCACCTTTCCCACTAAATGGGGATCTGGTCATTTTGCCTTGTAAACATGCATGACATACATCATGTGGTTTTAGTTCGAAAGTATCTAAATATCCATCTTGATGTAAATTTGTCAAGAGTTTCTCATTTACATGACCTAGAAGGTGATTCCAAAGTTGGGTAGGGTATGAGTCATGTGAAGTATCTTTGTTATCGATTTCCATTACTTGGTTTGTGTAATCCAACACATAAAGATTGTTGTATAAATGTACCCTAACAAAACAAATGATATCTTAGTAAAAGAAGAAAAATTTATTTCCAAACTTGAAAAAAAATCCATATGTATCTAATCTGGATACAGAAATAATATTTTTAGTAACAGAAGGTATGTAATCCTGCCTTTTTATTACAAAACTTTTCATTACATTTTACAAACAGAGGATCTTTAAAGTCTGGTGTCTTGGAAAACAGGAACATAATACATGAAAACAACATAAAACATTCTTCTAAACCACTCGTAAGGCTTCATAATAGGTTCATCCTATGTACAATTACTGTGTCTCATATCCTAGAGACATACATCAAAGGAAAGGGTGAGCGGAAGGCCCGGTAAGGGTAAATAAGGGAATCAGTTCACTTGTGATATCAATAAGAACTTGAATAATAACATAAGGACATGAGCAATGGATATATAGGTATATCATAATGAAAAGAACATTAAAAATATATTGAATATGTGGATTTAACATTTCATTTAGACATTCATGAACATATCACCAAGGTCCATCCCCAAGGTGTCATAAAAATTACCAAGGTTATTCACCAAGGTATTGTGAAACTTGTCATCTCTAGAGATTAATTATTTACCCAATGTATTGGAGTGATATTCGGTTTCAACCTTAATATGTCTTCATTTTCATGTGATCCACATAGATCATAATCAAACATTTCATAAATAACCCATAGATAATAAAAGAAATGGGTTTCATTTCAAAATCATGACGTTTTAAAGAGTACTTAAAAATGAGATTGTTATGTCATTTATAACCCATGGAAATGGAGTGAGGGTTACATGTATGTCAATTCCAGAATCAAATATATCATTTTTTGAAACTATGAACATCCATATAAAAGAAATAGGTCTGGGTATTCACATAAATAAAACAAGAGAATTTCTAGAGAGAAAGAGAGAGAAATTTTGAGACGAAGTTTCTCCAGCATAACGGCTATATAACGTGGTTTAAGAAAATAATAAAAAAAGAAGGTACAAGGGTAACCCACTCATAAATAACTCATATTACAATATAAATACAGAATAACATGGAGATAAGAACATGTTATGGATATTTTAATGACATGCCACAAGAAAAGGAAACTTGAAAGGAAAGAGAAGATGTGATTTCTTTTACGAGAAATTCGGCAACCTAACGGCGTCACTTAAAATTTCATAAAACATATTGATGAGAGTGAAAAGGGTCTCTCAAAAATTAGGCATGAAATGGATAGTAATGAGAACATATAAGAACATACCCTCAACATAAATATATAGAAACTAGAAGACACAACATAAAGGAATTCATGACTTAAAAGAAAAGGGTGAAAGGATCCCTTACCATGAAGAGTAACTTCGAAAGCTTGAAGGTTGGGACCTTGGGAGGCTTGAAGGCACCTTGGGAGGACTCATTGTGAGGTAAGGAGACCATAAATTCGTTGATGAGGATTTTGGAATCAAAAGGATGAGGGAATGGCTTGGTATTTATTAGGGAAGTGAGGGAACAAATCCTTAATTGCCAAGGGACACCTCGTCGGTGGTATTGGAAAAACCATGGGCTTTCCCATGGTATTTTCCCATATTATTAGTCACTTGGGACACATCATACCTTATCTTACTATTCATAAGTCTACCAGAATGATTACATAAATATTACATCTTTAATGATGTCATTAAACACCGGAAACTAAAAACTATATTTTCACTATTCACTGAAAATTCAACTTTTTCAGAAAAAACCCCAAAAATCACCTTAACCTAATATCGATGCTCTGAATTCAAAAATGAACTCCATTTTATAAAAATATTTTTATAAATATTTTTATTTTAATTTCTAAATAAAAAAACACTATTCACCCGAAAAAACTAATACTTAACTAATAATTTTTGAAAGAGTTGTTTAACTATTTTATTGAATCCCATTACTTAATCAAGGTGACAAAATTATATTAATACTTTTTTTAAGTAAGGTTACTAATACATTTGGTCACATCACTATTCATAAGTGTAAAATCACTATTCATAATTTACTATTCATCAAAAAATATGTTGATCTTATTAGACCCTAAATTTATTACTGAACACAACTATAGAAGACCATTTTTTGAAAATCATTACACATTATTCATTATTTAAGGTTTACATAAATATTTTAAAATATACTTTTTTTTCAAAAATCATTAATAATATACATCCTATATTTATCCGGACATTTAAAAATTCCCAAACTTCACCACAGGAAGAAATAACAATTTTTATTTATATCAAAGGATTACATAAAGCAACTAAGGTCTCGTTACATATCCCCTTATAACACCAACATAGGACCTAAGTGTAAGGTGTGATAAGGTGATAGAAACTTGGGGTGGCTCGACCAACATTTCCCAAGTGGTGATTTTTATCAGCTTAAACTTCTCCCGAAGGCAATTCTGTTCCAACTTCACATGATGAAGTTCAGCTTGGGTTTTGTCCAGAGCAAAGCCCAGTGGCGCTACCTCCTTCCCAAGTTCTTTCAGATGGACTTCGATCAGCCTGAGACTGCTGGATGAGGCCATCGAATCTTTTTTCTGTATTAATTAACCAAGATCACTTGTATTTAGAGACAAAAATCACAACATTTAGTTTCCAACGGTCATATTGACCAATGGTCATATTGACCAATGGTCATATAACAGTCAAAACCCAACAGCCTCATTTTAATTATACTCATTTAATTAAATGAAATAGTTTTGTTGAGTATAAAATAAAATAACTCACAAAAATGGAAACAAATATTATTAAAAAATTTGGGTCGTTACATTCTTCCCCCCTTAAGAAATTTCGTCCCTGAAATTTTTAAATCGTAACCTCAGAAGAAAAAAGGTATGGGTACTTCTACCTCATAGACTCCTCTGGTTCCCACGTGGCTTCTTCATATTTGTGGTTCCTCCACAACACCTTAACAAGGTGGGTGGTCTTGTTACGTAGAACCTTGTCTCTACAATATAAGATCTCCATCGGATGCTCCTCATAAGAGAGGTCATGTTCCAGTTGTACCACCTTTGGGTTTAGTACATGTGAAGGCTCAGGTATGTAATTCCCCAAGAGGGATACGTGGAAGACATCATGAACTTGTGCAAGATTTGGAAGAAGTTTAAGCCGATAGGCTACTGCTCTTATGCGATCAAGGATTTCATAGGGACCAATGTACCTAGGGCTGAGCTTCCATTTCTTCCCAAACCTCATGACTCTCTTCCAAGGTGATATTCGAAGAAAGACCTTGTCACTAACATCAAACTCCAAGTCCCTTCGATGGTTTTCGGCATAGCTATTTTTCCGACTCTGAGCAGCCTTAATGTGTTGTTGGATGTCATGGACTTTTTATATCATCTCTTGCACAAGATCAGGCCCAAGATGCTTTCTCTCACCAGCTTCATCCCAACAAGTAGGAGTTCTACAACGCTTCCCATATAGCGCTTCATAGGGTTCCATTTGAATGCTAGAGTGGAAGTTATTGTTGTAAGATAACTCAACTAAAGGTAGATGTTGATCCCATCCACCTTTAAATTCCATTGAGCATGTTCTCAACATGTCCTTGAGTGTTTGAATAGTCCTTTTAGATTGGACATCAGTTTGGGGATGATAGGTCGTACGGAAATTCAATTTAGTGCTCAGAGCAATTTGAAGAATTCTCTATAATTTTTATGTGAACCTTTGATCACAATCAGATACAATAGAAAGTGGAACTCCATGCAGCCTTACCACTTCATGTAAATCCTGGAAAGTTGATCAAGAGCGAAATATTCCCGGATAGAGATAAAATGGGCAGTCTTGGTGAGACCATCCATAATAACTCATATCACATTGTTTCCTTTGGAAGTTCTCGAGAGACCAGTGAAGAAGTCCATAGTGATATTGCCCCACTTCCATGCTGGTATGGGTAGTGGTTGCAATACCCCTTTAGGAAGTTGCCGCTCTACCTTCACTTTCTGACATACTGGGAACCTTGAAGTGTAGTCAGAAATCTCACTTTTCATATTATCCCACCAATAATGATCATGAAGGTACCTATACATTTTTGTGCTTCCAGGATGTATAGAGAAAGTAGAGATATGAGCTTCATCCATCAGATCCTTCTTTATTTCCAGAATAGATGGAACACATAGTCTTGTACGAAATTTCAGTACACCTTCTTGATCAATATTGAACTCAGGAAACTTACCATCCTTCACAGCCTCAAACTTCTTCTATAACTAAGGATCTTCTTTCTAAGCTTTCATGATTTTCTCTAGTAATGACGGTTGAGAAATCATTTGGGTTAGGGTTGATGATGTAACTTTCCTTATAATTCCCATGTCCAACTTTACTAGGTCATTGATCAATGGATCTATTTGAATCCTCATCATGGAAAGAACAACTGGGTCTTTCTTGCTTAATGCATCAGCAACATTGTTTTCTCTTCCGGGATGATAATGAATTGAACAATCATAGTCTTTAAGAAGTTCCAACCATATCCTTTGTCTCATGTTCTCTTCCTTTTGTGTGAAAATATACTTCAAACTTTGATGGTCTGTGTATATATCACATTTCTCACTATAAAGAGAGTGCCTCCATATCTTCAGAGCAAAAATGACTACAACCAACTCCAAATCATGCATAGGATAATTCTGCTCATTAGTCTTCAACTGTTGGGATTCATAAGAAATGACTTTTTCATTTTTCATGTGGGTGCACCCAAGCCCTTTGAGAGATGCATCGCTAAAAATAATGAATCATTCTCCACTTGAGGGTAGAGTTAACATGGGTGCAGTAACCAATATCTTCATCATCTCTTGGAAACTTTCCTCACACTCCTTTGTCCAGATGAACTTGACCCCTTTTCGAGTTAACTTGGTTAATGGATTAGAAAGTCATGAAATTTTTTTCACAAATCTCCTATAATATCCTGTTAATCCAAGGAAACTTCGAATATCAATTATTGTCGTAGGTTGAGGCCACTCCTCTACAACTTTTGTCTTTTCAAGGTCAACTATGATTCCTTCATTGGTAACAATGTGCCCCAAGAAAGTGACTTGTTGTAACCAGAAGTCACATTTACTGAACATTCCAAAAAACCTCTCCTTCTATAGAGTTTGAAAAATATCCCTTAGATGATCCTCATTCTCCTCACAACTTTTTTAATATAATAGAATATCATTAATAAAAACTACCACAAAGTTATAAAGGTAGTCCTTAAATAATCTATCCATCAAATCCATAAAAATAGTAGGTGAATTATTCAGTCTGAAGGGCATAACAACAAACTCATAATACCCATATCTTGATCAGAAGTCAGTTTTCAGAATATCTTCTTTATTCACCCTCGATTGATGATAACCAGATCGAAGATCAATCGTAGAGAAGAATTGAGCCCCATAAATTTCATTAAATAAGTCATAAATTCTTGGAAGAGGGTATTTATTCTTCACTGTGATCCCATTCAGTTCTCTATAATCAATGCATAGACACATTGATTCATCCTTCTTCTTCACAAAGAGAACTGGTGCTCCCCAAGGAGACACCCTCAGTCGGATAAACCCCTTCTTTAAAAGATCTTGGATTTGTTTCTTTAATTCCTCTAAATCCACATTTTCCATCCTATATGGGGTCTTTGATATTGGATGAGATCTAGGTACGGGTTCAATAGATAACTCTACCTCTCTTTCTGGGGGAGGTCCAGGCAACCCCTCAGGAAATACATCAATGTATTCTTGGACGATGGGGACACTTTCTATCCATAAACTCTCATCGCCTTCTTATTCTTCACTGATCAACTCCACAAAGAAGGATATAGGGGGTTATTCTAGACAAAGATCAGGTTGAGATATCTCTCCTTGGAAGATAACTGTAGGTTTTCTATTCCAGACTACTGAGATTTCCTTGCTTCTACATTTGATCTTAGCATTATACTTTGAGATCCAGTCTATACCTAGTATAATTTAGAATTATAGAATGGGAATGACTACTATATTTGTGATAATATTGTGCTCACTAAAGTAAATATAGGAGTTTTTAAACACTGATGATGCTTGGATAATCCCACCAGGAGTCTTGACTGATAACTCTACTTTTAGAAAAACGGGTTTTGATTCTAAATTATTTGAAAACTTGGATAAAATAAAGGAATATGTAGAACCAGAATTAAACAAAGTACTTGATATCTTTGAGAGAAAAACAAGAGTACATTCCACCACATCATTTGGCGCTTCAACTTTAGCTGTCATGATAGCAAAAGCACGGCCTTTATCCCTTGACCTCTGCTGAGGCTGATGGTGGTTCCCCTCCACTGCCCTCGGATTTGGATATTGATTGGAAAAGTTCCCACGTTGTCCACAATTGAAGCACTGGACATCAGGTAGGGCCTACACCATCTTCCCATTGTTGTTTGTTTTAGGAAGTTTAGGTTTCACCTTACTATGACAATTCCTCGCAATATGGCCATCTCTTACACACTTGTAGCATTTCCCACTCCCAAGAAGGAAATTCCCTGAATGCTTCTTCCCACATTTATTACACGTGGGAAGTTGTACTTTCTTTCCTCCTATTCCTTGATCAAAAGTCCTCCCTAAGTGGGGCTCCATCAATCTCTTCTTGTTATTGGATTTATGATACCACTGTGTCTCACCAAACTCCATCTTGACTTTCATCGCACTCCGCACAATCTCTTCATAGCTATCATAGTCTCGGTTGGCTAGATTCTTCCGCAAATGAGGTCTCAGTCCACCGAAGAATCTATCAACCATACCATTTGGATACATTACAAATCTAGAGGTATATTGTGAAATTCGGGTGAAGTTCATCTCATAGATTCTGACAGATTCGTTCTCCATCTAATTCAGCTTAAGAAAATCCTTATCCATTCTTGTTATCATGGAATGAGAGATGTACTTACTGAAAAATATCCCTTTTAACTCTTCCCACTCCATAACTTCAACTTCCACTCTTTTATTTGTGTTTCTAATTAGTTCCCACCACTGATCAGCTTCTCCTTCTAAGCGATAGACAGCCAGGGTGACCTTCTCATGCTCTGAACAGCGGAGCACATAAAATATCTTCTCGATGGAGCTGATCCACTGCTCAGCAATCAATGGGTCAGTCGATCCACTAAAGTTTTTTGGTCATTTATGTATAAAGGACTCAAAAAATGTTGTTCCCTTCGTGGTGAGATCAGTCTCTCATCTAGATTCAAGTTATTCCCCATAACTTGAGTCAGTTGGTTCATCATTCGCATGAATGTTTCCATTATGGCTTCCAGCGGAGGGCCGTTAGCGCATGGTCCATTGCAGTCACCATTTGCACGGTTCCTCCTATTGCCCACCATTTTCTAAAATAATAAAACCTTCGTGAGAAACTTATTTCATTTACGAATCTTTTAACTATAAAGGATTTTATGTCTTAAAACTTCAGGCTTAGACAATTACATTTATCTATAATTCCTTCATAATGATTCATAAAAAACTTGCGATTAACCAAACATATCCCCCGGGAGTGTCATAACCAAGAGTGCAGTAAGGCCCGTTGTCGTGCACTATTTCCCATTCTAGTCTAGCTCAAAGCAGTGTTTTCGGGTTTTACCTCTATTTACATATGTGTCAGAGCCGCCTCTACCTGCTCGTATCCAAATAGGGATGTGTTTGTTTAATAAACCACTTACTCAATACTCACCAAAATACCATGAATTTTTCTAATATTTAAACTTTTCTATAGGATTATTCCTAAAGTTTTCATATCCTAATTTCCATAAATAACTAAACTATCCTTTGATACCAACTATGGCATCATTCCTTTTTATTACATAACTTTTCATTACATTTTACAAACAGAGGATCTTTAAAGTCTAGTGTCTTGGAAAACAGGAACATAATACATGAAAACAACATAAAAAATTATTCTAAACCACTCATAAGGACTCATAATAGGTTTATCCTATGTAAAATTACTATGTCTCATATCTTGGAGACATACATCAATGGAAAGGGTGAGCAGAAGGCCCAGTAAGGGTAAACAAGGGAATTAGTTCACTTGTGATATCAATAAGAACTTGAATAAAAACAAAAGGACATGATCAATTGAATTATAGGCATATAATAATGAAAAAACTTGAATATGTGGCTTCAAAATTTCATTTAGACATTCATGAACATATCACCAAGGTCCATCTCCAAGGTGTTATAAAAATTACCAAGGTTATTCACCAAGGTATCATGAAACTTGTCATCTCTAGAGATTAATTCTTTACCCAGTGCATTGGAGCGCTATCAGGGCACACCCTTAATATGTATTCATTTTCATGTGATCCACATAGATCATAATCAAACATTTCATAAATAACCCATAGAGAATAAAATAAATGGGTTTCATTTCAAAATCATGACGTTTTAAAGAGTACTTAAAAATGAGATTGTTATGTCATTTATAACCCATGGAAATAGAGAGAGGGTTACATGTATGTCAATTACATAATAAAATATATCATTTTTGTGAAACTATGAACACATATAGAAACTAAATAGGTCTGGTTATTAACATAAATAAAACAAGAGAATTTATAGAGAGAAATAGAGAGAAATTTTGAGATGAAATTTATGCAACATAACGGCTATATAACATGGTTTTAGAAAATAATAAAAAGAGAGGGTAAAAGGGTAAACCACTCATAAATAACTCATATTACAATATAAATACAGAATAAAATGTATATAAGAACATGGTATGGATATTTTAATTACATCCCACAAGAAAAGTAAACTTGAATGGAAAGAGAAGATGCGATTTCTTTTACGAGAAATCCGGCAGCCTAACAGCGTCACTTAAAAAATCGGAAAACAAATTGATGAGAGCAGAAAGGGTATCTCAAAAATTAGACATAAAATGGATATTAATTAGAACATATAATAACATACCCTCAACATAAATAGATGGAAACTAGAAGACACAACATAAAGGAATTCATGACTTAAAGGAGGAGGGTGAAAGGATCCCTTACCTTGAAGTGTAACTTTGAAAGCTTGAAGGTCAGGACCTTGGGAGGCTTGAAGGAACCTTGTGAGGACTCCTTGGGAGGTAAGAAGACCATAAATTCGTTGAGGATGATTTTGGAAACAAAAGGATGAGGGAATGGATTATTATTTATAGGGGAAGTGAGGGAACAAATCATTAATTGCCAAGGGACACCTCATCGGTGGTATTGGAAAAACCATGGGCTTGACCATGGTATTTGCCCATGGTATTATCCAATTGGGACACCTCATACCTTATCTTACTATTCATAAGTCTACCAGAATTATTACATAATTATTACATCCTTAATGTTTTCATTAAACACCCGAAACTAAAAACTGTATTTTCACCATTCACTGAAAATTCAACTTTTTCAGAAAAAACCTCAAAAATAACCTTAACCTTATATCAATGATCTGAATTCAAATACGAACTCCATTTTATAAAAATAATTTTCTAAATATTTTTAATTTAATTTTTGAATAAAAAACACTATTCACCCGAAAAAAACTAATATTTAACTAATAATTTCTAAAACAGTTGTTTACCTATTTTATTGAATAACATTACTTAATCAAGGTTCCAAAATTATATTAATACTTTTATTAAGTGATTTTACTAATCAATTTGGTCACATTACTATTTATAAGCGTAAAACCACTATTCATAATTTACTATTCACCAAAAATTAAGTTGATCTTATTAGACCCTAAATTTATTACTGAACACAACTGTAGAAGACCATTTTTTTAAAATCATTACATATTATTGATTATTTAAGGTTTACATAAATATTTTAAAATATCCATTTTTTTTCAAAAATCATTAATAATATACATCCTATATTTATCTGGACATTTGAAAATTCACAAACTTCACCATAAGAAGAAATCACAATTTTTATTTATATCAAAGGATTACATAAAGCAGCTAAGGTCTTGTTACATAACCCCTTATAACACCATCATAGGATCTAATTTTAAGGTGTGCTAAGGTGATAGAATCTTGGGGCGGCTCATCCAACATTTCCCGAGTGGTGATTTCTATCAGCTTGAATTTCTCCTGAAGGTGATTCTGTTCCAGCTTGACACGATGAAGTTCAGCTTGGGTTTGGTCCAGAGAAAAGCCTAGTGGCAATACCTCCTTCCCAAGTTCCGTCATATGGGCTTTGATCGGCCTGAGACTACTGGATGAGGCCATCAAATCTTTTTTCTATATTAATTAACCAAGATCACTTGTATTTAGAGACAACAATAGCAACATTTAGTTTCCAACGGTCATATTGACCAACGATCATATAACAGTCGAAACCCAATGGCCTCATTTTAATTATACTCATTTCATTAAATGAAACAGTTTTGTTGAGTATAAAATAAAATAACACACAAAAAGGGAAACAAAAATTATTAAAAAGTTTGGGTCTTTACAGAAGGAACATAATAACAACCCTTTAACACCAAGATCATCCCAGTTGGCAACATGAGGTGGTAGTCTCCGACAGCTACAACAGAAAGTCTGGATATGTTGGCTACTCGTAGATCTACCTCCTCTCGGTAAATCTTCCTGAATATACTTGATTCGTGTATTTGGATACATATGTGAGCACCAAAAGATATATCTAATACCCAATTTGTAGAAATAGATATATTTCATTCAATAAAAAATGCACCTGAAGCTTCTACTTTCTTCTTAGGTTGGGTGGAGTTTTTCTTCTAGTGTCCCTTCATTCCAAATGTGAAACAAATGGCCTCTTGTTCCCTTGACTCCCCTTTGATCTTATTTTTCTTATAAGGGTATGAAAAAGATTTAAGATTAAATTTATTTGCCTTCCCTTTCCTCTTATTCACCATAAGGATAGAAGGCTTTTCATGCTTCATATCTTTGTCTACTTGGTGAATGAGGATAAGAAGATTTCATAAATACTTCTCAATGTTATTCATATTGAAATTAACAACAAAGTTGGATAATCTCTAAGGTATTGATGTGAGAATGAGATCGGTGCCTAGTTCTTTAGGGAGTTTAAACCCTAGAACCTCCAGGCACTCAATTTAGCTAATGATCTTGACTACATGAGGCCCAGGTGGGGAACCCTATCCAATATTACTCTAAAAGAGTGCCTTGGAGATCTCAAAACTTTACAGTCTTTATCTCTCCTGGTAAAGACCATAGAGGTGCTCAATCATGCTATAAGAATTCATGCTTTCTTGAGACTTCATGAGCTCACTAGACATTGATGACAGCATCAAACATTAAATGTCAACCGCATCATTCATATGTTTCTAATAGACTATGAAATCCTCATCATTCACCTCTTTGGTAGGTGGATCAGGCAATGCTTACTCTAACACGTAGGACTTTCGTTCATGGCTTAGGATAACCCAAAGGCATCTAAACCATTCCTAGAAGTTAATGCCAGTGAGGATGTTTTCTTTATCCAGAATTGATCGCAGGGATAGTGTGGTTGAAGAGCTTGTCATTTTTATTCTAAAATTAAAAGAGTGGATCATTAGTACTTCCTTGATTACATTTTATGAGAAATAATAAATTAATTTTATTAAGTCTCCCACTGTTTTATCAAGTCCCAAAGGCCCTCACAATTGAACTTGTAATTTCTAGTTTCCATGAAATTCTAGTGTCAATGATCCATATTCCCCTTTTCATAACCCCAACAAGGTTTGGTCAATCTATTTGAAGGTATTTAGGTAGGCATGTATTTTCCCACTATGAGCATGCAGCTCCTTGATCTGTTGAGTGGACTCCCTAATCCTGAAATCCTAACTTTGGATTTCCTCAACTCTTGCATCCAATATTACACCAAGTATAGCAAGGGATTCTCCTCTTGATTTAATTTGGTTAACTCAACCTAAAACCTTTCACAAGGGCTTCTTGTATTAAATTAAGTGTCCCAACAAGGGTTGGTAAAACACATAGTTTTATTAATTTTTTTCCTTAATCAAGTAATGGAAGGCTTGGACTAACTTAATATTTTATTTGAGGGATTTTTATCTCCTATACGTAAATTGATTATTATCATTATCACATGCTTGTTAATATTAAGTGGAACTTACTTAAGTGATTATCCATGTATTGATAATATTTACACATAATCTTGGTTTATTTTAGGTTCATCTTTCATGCTTGTTTAATTCATTAATTATGTGATCACGACAACACATCCATAATGATAAAATATGAAACTGATATAAATAAAATAAATCAGAGGTAATGATCATGAAATTTTCTAATGGTTAGTTTATCTAGCGGTAGATAAACTAACCCTAACCTAGCGAAAAAAACACCATTAACCTTTTAGGTTCATGCTTACAGTTTTCCACCTTTCCACCTCTGTATCTCCCGGGATTGGTTTCGTCTTAGCTCTAGCTTGAACCACCTCTACTAGCTTGGGAGTTCCATCCATTACATATGCTTTTAAACTCACACACAAGTGAGGGGTAAAATGGGGTTTTACATAAAAGAAACTTTGGGCATGTGGGCCCTATATATTAATGAAGATAAGGCTCACAGGAAAACAAATTTAATTTAAATAAATTAATTAAAAGAAACCATCCACATACAAAGATCCCGGTCTATCTCATGATCATATATAAATGCAATGATATTTATGCATAAATAAAACTAGCATTCAATTATTCAATCATTATTTTTTAAGATAAATCACGCTCGAATCAATTAATTATCATCTTTAATTAATTAATCCTTTTATGTTAAACCCTTTTCTGAATTTTCTTAAGATTCTCATACATCATAATTTTAAACAAATAAATTCATTTAAAATTATCTTTTTACGTAACTTGTACCTTAGAGGAAACCTGAGGAATTCCTATTCATAACTACCAAATAAGTAGAAATGAACATTGCATAGATGTTAAATTAAACACATATATATAAAACACCTATCACATGTTGTGTCTCATCTTTACACCTGCACCATGGTACATGACTCAAGGGTTTGTATAATATAATAATAAAGTTTAATAAATCTGCGTAATTTGGATGAGTACACGGAATTTAGTTCCAACTACACGGCGTGTACTATTGTTCACTGTACATTCGAAGTACATGCCCGGGGATATGGCATTTGAGTTTACATTGGAAATATTCAGAGTACATGGTGTGTCCAGTGGGCCACACACCATGTAGTATCTTCATTACACGGTCTCCAGCCGGGCAATCCATTTACGGGGTACACGATCCAACCCTAACCTAAAGGGATTACACGCCCTATCCGGTGGGCCACACAGCGTGTAATCCAAAAACCGCATGCCACCTATTCCTGGACAACAAATGGAGTCATTAAGACTTAGACAAACCCCAATGATATGGCTTGGTTTTTCGGACCAAACTCAGTGCATTGAACCTTGACTACACAGCGTGTACTGCCAAATACATGTTGTGTGTCCTAATGTTGTATGGACAGGAAACTTTGGCACCTCCAGATGAGATCCTCTGTTTTATTTTAATCAAAATTAAAAGAAAATATCATTTTTTTAGGGTGAAAGAGAAAAGAAAGAGGAGGAACAGATATCGAGATTCCAATTTGCAGAACGATTAACTTGAATTGAAACAACTAAATTATTAAATGCATAAATCATCAACGAAATATTTAAATAATTATAAACTATGATGTAACTGCTCTGATACCACTTGTAGGTTCTAGGCGTAGTGGAAGCACGGTTGGGCTGGTTCCCAAAATTAACTTTTACCGTGAACAATGATTATTTCGGGATCAATACGATGATGAACTCCAGTCTCCACGGAATAGAATTAGAGATTTAAATAAAGAAGGAAGAGGTCTGAAACCTTTAGAGAGGATCTTGAACATCATGTTTATAATTATTTTAATTAATTTCATAAAGAAAATAATACTTGGATATTCGGTTCTTTCTTAATTGATGATGTTGATCATCTGGAATGACCATTCCATATTGTCTTGTTGTGCTTGCAAGGATCCAAACCAGAATCCCTTTAGCTGTGATCCACACGTGCTCTTATGGCCTCCAATAGACATCACTCATTCTACAAGTGCTAGTGTGGTGAAGCAAGTGTCTTATGTCGATCGTTCTTGATCTCTTGTTCTTCGGTCTTGAAGAAAGTATCTCATTCTTGATAGGGGCGAGAAGAGGATTCGAGGGGGAAATATTTTAACTCAACAATTCTCAATTCACTAGGCATTATGTTCGGTACATCACACAATAGACGTACATGTCTATTTATTGACATGGGGATTCATTTACAATATTTAATTGGATAACATCAATTAAATAGATTCATAACCTTAGAAAAAACTCATTATTTTAATAATAATACCACATCATTATTTATGGTGTGCCAAATTATGCAAAATGGAATTATAAATAAAATTACATGCCACAAAATAATGGTAGCATTATTATTATTTTAATTTATACCAACTAGTTAAATAATTATTTTCCATCTCGTAAATAATTATTTTACTACTGGACCAGCCTTGGTCCGCTTCAGCTCCACTTCCATTTATTGAACACCCAAATAAATAAATAAATAAATTATTCTATTAAATAAATATTTTATTTACAAATTAGTAAAGAGATATTTATTAAATGTTCAATAAAATAAATAAATAAATTTTACCCACAATCCAGTGAATAAATATTTATTTAATTTATAAAATCATTTTAACTTGAATAAAATTATTCCACTATCATGAGAATAATATTTATTCCATTAATTAAATTCAAATATAATTTAACTGCGACCACCAAAAACACTTAGTGTGTGACCCTCTATCATTCTTTCTCATTGGAATTAGGTGGGATTTCCTAAAGTTCAAGAGTATTGTCTAGCAACGGGTCAAGGAACCCAAGAGAAAGAACTTAAAGTCGCAACAACGACATTAACATATGAATTGTCACTAGTAATATAATATCTTTGTCCCAATATCACATCAAAATAGTTTCATGATATTTTCATAAACCGTTATGCTTGATACATCGTTCTTTGACTACCTGAAATAAACTCATCGTTACACCATAGTCATGGAATTTCATGCGATGGTTCTATTTCAATCAAAGGGCTGAGATATCAACTTCCATAAATGGAAGGGACAAATCATTCCTCGACTTATCCATTAATAACATGCCACTCATGATGCACCTAACATACTCTAATTCCTGCCAACTGTCTGCGTGACGGTTTTCATCAGTTTATCAAAGTGTGCAAGTCATGACAGGTATTAATAATAATCTTAAAGTCTAAGGATCATTACACCAGCTCGTAGATAGGAATATCTGAGGACACCAAAACATGTTTAATTCCTAATGGAGGGTATGTTCTAATAATCTCTTATCTTAGAGATTACCAAGTGTAAACTAAATGAGAGGAAGTATCATCTTCTTACGAGTACTCCCACCTGACGGTATGTATGTTATGTGTCCCATCATAGTATGTCATCCAACCACAAAGCTATATTTAAGAATATTGTTATATAATTTCAAGGTTCTCATTATAGCAGGGAACTTCCATGATCTTATCAATGCAAAAAATACTCTAGGAAATTATTATATCATAGTCATGAAGAACAATGAACAATATGTAATAAGATGTTTAATATTTAAATACATTAAATATCCATTTAATCAAAGTACAAATAGTTGGTTCTAGGACACGAACTCTAACATGGAGGAGAGTTAGACATCCAAAAAGTTGAGGCAATTCATGTGTAAGGGGTGGTACACACACACAAAATGTGATTGTGTAGGTTTTCTTATTGTTTTGTGGTGGTTCCATGACTACCATTTGTTCATCTTGCATATCCATTAACTCTTTGTATGTTTACAATCTTTTTTAATAAATTTTTTAGAGCCATGGTTTTTAATCCATGGCTCGCACCATTCTTGGTCTATAATTTTAAATATAATAATTATATTTATAATAATTTTATAATTATTTGAATATTTATTAATTAATTTATTTATATTTATATTTATATTTACAAATAAATATATTTAAATTAATTTATATATATATATAAATATATTTACATAATTATATATATATATATATTTATATATATTTATATATATTTATATAATTAAATATTTATACATTAATATATAATTATATGTAATTATAAATATAATAAATATGTTTATTATTTAAATATATTTTTTTTTAAAAAGGTGATGCCTTGTTCAAAAACAACCAAAGCACAAATATTATTAAAAGAAAGATTGCAAGAGTCTAAAAAATGGTATCATATTACAATCTTTTTCATGAAAGGGAATAAGAGCAGTGGGAAGTTCTTCGAACCAGGTAATGTCCTAATTAACTCCCATGTTGGCCAGGCCATCTACAACAGTGTTTGCTTCTCAATAAAAATGTGTGATGATATAGTTAAGATCGATAAGTGAACAGGAGCATTCCATCCAGTGGGTAGTAATTGGCCAAGTAAGGTGAATTATGCCATTCCAAATCGCTTGAACGATAGTCGTCG
This sequence comes from Viscum album, assembly GCA_963277665.1. NCBI lineage: Eukaryota > Viridiplantae > Streptophyta > Magnoliopsida > Santalales > Viscaceae > Viscum > Viscum album. Next base: position 475,359,406 of record OY728130.1, on the reverse strand, counting down.
AGTCACTTTCGATCCAAAGGTTATTCCAACCAAATAACTTGGAAAAGAAAATTTCATGTATCAAACCCAGCATCTCAACTTCAAGGGAGGTGGCAATGCCACATTTACCCATGAAGCATCCAAGGATCTAACCGAGGTGATTCCTAAAAACAGAACCACACCCTGTAGGTCCTAGATTTCCCTTGGAGGCGCCATCAATATTGATCTTGATCCATCCAGCTAGGGGGATCTCCAGAACACCTCCAGTGTGCGATGTGGCTAACAGAAATTTCCTTTAATCCTTAGAAGCCTCAGGATCACAAAGTTATGAACGGTGTTGTAGAAATGTCCCTTTTGAATTGAGGAATCTTCATTTATGGAAATGAGGATCCTCATCCGACCTTCATTTTGATTAAATGAGTAATTATTATGAATAATAGCATTCTGATCATACCAGATCACATGGTGGAGCTCAAAAATTGTAGCATGGAAGAGGTTCCTGACTTGCTGAGACCCATCTATATCTGCACATTTTTTAACTTGAGCTTTGATAGAGTCAATAATCAACCATCTACAGTCAAAAATGTCAAGAATATAATTACAGAGAGTAGAAGCAGTAGCACAAGATAGAAATAGGTGGTTAGCATCTTGTCTATATCCAAACGGCTCAATTATGGGTTGAATCCCATGAACCCAAATTTATTAATAAATTAAATCATACAATACAAGGAAAGAATAAAAAGGTAAAACAAGAAACCAAGTTCCCATAATGAAAACAATAGATTACTTTATCCCTTTGTTCCTCATGTTTTTCTGGGTATCTACCTTTTCCCTTTGGATGCCAACCTCTTCTTCATGTCTTAGCCCTTTGAGGGGGTTCATATTTCTCTACTGATGATAAACCAGGGGATTCCTCTGACACATAATAGATATTTAATTTTTGAGATAAGTCCTGAAATTTCATCTCCAAGTTGGATCGAAATCCATCTTTAATATTAAATGGAAATAGCTTCTGAACATTAAGATAATCACAAGTCCCAAACACATCTGATTCCATCATGGAAAAAGTGACTTCAATCTATAAGAAAAATCATTCAACTGCCAACTTACTAATACCTTCAGGAGGTGTTTCACCCTCCTAGTCCTTAAAAAAAGTAATATTGGAGTTCTTGTCCCTTGAAATGTCACATTCTTCAAATGATTCCTTCCCAAAAAGGACATAGGCCTTTTTTATAAGATCGTATAAATTGGGTGGGAAGTTGTATTCCACATTTTGAGGCTCATTCATAGTGTTAGATGGGTGTGAAACCTACAAGGGGGTAGGAAATATCTGCACCAATCCATAAGTGATCAAAATTGATTTGGATTTACAAGGGGTGACCAATTGGAAACCCTCTTCATCCAATAAAATTTTTTTACCTTTGATTTCATGATTATTCAACAAATTCATGGGTTCAACAGGTCCTTTTAGAAATTGGGAAACCTCATTCTCCAAAGTCCTGTTGGTAGGGACACCTCCTTTTGGGTCATTAGAAACCTTCCTAGACATTGAATCTAGAGATCGTGTGATATAAGAGACAATCCTCTTCACCAAAGAATTATTGGATGATTGAGAGACTACAACCAGTTTGTCTTTACCATACTTTTTGCAAGAAGCAAGGGAATGTTCCTATAATATCTCTCCATCTACTTATTTTTGAATTTATTATTCAATGTCAGATTGTTCATTGTTATCAAAGTCAGGAGAAACATCTTTTTCCTATTCCTCTGCAGCAATATCATCCCAAGACCTATTTTATAGATTCAAGGAAGTTCCATGATAGTTCTTCTCAAAAAAAGCATGTCCAATATATTTATGATAAATAGGAATTCCCAAGCCCACATTTGAAATACCATTTAATGGTGAGGTAGGATTCTTCTCTCCTACTCCATGTGAATTAGAGTGTGAAAATTTTTCAGCACCAATGCACAACACAAACTTCCCAAAAGATGAAATAAGTCCTCCATTCTACAGCAGCGTTTTTTCAGCATTCACATTCTTATAAGAAGCAAGATTGACCATGGAAGATGATGTAAACCTTTTATCAGAGGTATTTCCTTTTCATAAGAGTTAATTTCTCCCTTCAACCATCTCAAGCGACTAAGTCATTGTCGTATTAACCATCCCCTCATCAACCCCGTCAGATGAGGTACCATGTGAAGTTGAGGCAGCATACTGATCACTAGCTCCAATAGATCCACTGCCCAGTTCAAACCCCCCAAAAGTTGGACCTCCACCCTACATCAATACATGTCCAGAATTTGTATCACGACCTTTCCATTTCCATGATTTCTTATTATATGGGGCTTCCTCATGCCCCCAAGTTGAACAGAAGTTACAAGAGAGACCACTTTTTCAATTCAAGCTGTCATGGTTGATCATATTTCATTCCATACAGAAATGAAGCACCTTTTCATATTTTATTTTCTGTTCAAACTCATCATAATTAGTAGAAAGGAAGACTTTATTTACCAAAGTGGAACCTATATCAACCTCGATTATAAAGCCGGAAAAGTGATTGAATCTGGAAAGCTTGGTTTCTTTATCAAATCTAATAGGAACACTGATTACTAATGAAATGTCATAGAGAATTCTTAGGTTAAAAAATATCCAATTCAATCCATACACCTTCACCCACAGTTGAATAGAGGAACTACATGCCTCCATTAGAATGAAATTCCTATCCCATTCTCATATATATATGATTCTAGGTTTGAGGGATATAGAGTTGAGATCTCACACCCTCATATTCAGGAAATCATTGGGGAACATAATTTAGAAAAAGCCACGACCCATTAAGATGCATCTCCAATTGTCTAAGCCCCACAAAATAGATAACCAATCAACCAGATATTCTACTTTCCATGGCATGGAGCCCCTGGTCAAAATGATGTGTGCAATAATGGATTCCTTTCCTATTTTCAGACAATCTGAGTCTGCATCAGAATCCGATTTCACATGGGCAATATCTTCGTGTTTGGAATAGGTACTATTATATTACTATGCATGGGGTGACATAAACAATGATTTAGGTAGGCAGTGATGCGGGCATGATGAATGTAGAAGGTGATTCAAGCATGAAGCAGGCAAGATAATGCAGGCATAACGCTGCACTAGGCTTTTAAGCCATGCAATGGGCTTTATGATTATTAGGCCTATGGTTTATATACTAAATAATTAAGGCTTGATGGGTGGGTTATCCCCCTGGTGGGGCAATAGTATGTCTTTCCAGTCTGTGTGTGTGGTGTGTGTGTGTGTGTGTGTTTGAATGTAATTGTACTCCCAAGAACCTAATATATATATAATTGTATATAATTATAAATATATTTATAAATATTTGTATATATTTATAAATATATTTATATAATTATATATTATTATATTATTATATATATTTATTAATATATATATATAATTATAATTATAATAAATATATTTCTTATAATTTTATAATTATTTAAAATATATATTTATTTATAATTTTATAAATACTTTTTAAAATTTTATATATATTTATAATTTTATAATTAACTATTTAAGTACATAACCCACATACACATGTACCCATGTTATATATATGTGTGTACATCCCATGTATATGTGTATATGTATATGCATACACATACATATATTTGTACACGTACAAAATCTATATATACACATACACACAAAAAATACATGCACACAACATAATACATACACATATATGCCCATATCATTGATATAAATATATAAGTTCAAGTATCACATATTAATACTACATTTATATTTATATTAATTATATACATGTATTTTTTAATTAATGTATACAAAAAAATATATTTTCCGACTATAAATATGATAATTTTATATATATTAATAATATTTATTATTAAAGGTTTTTATCAGTATTAAAAAAATATTAGATAAATACAAACCTATATCAATGTTAAAAAAGTGTTGATAAAGGATACACTTTTATCAGCACTTTTTTAGCACTGATAAAAGTTGCCTTTTTTAGTTCTTTTAGCTAGTATTGATAAAGGTTTCCCTCTTATTAACACTTTATGTTTTACTCTAATAAAACCCAATGCAGAGCGTGATCTTTGGAAAAATAGATTTACAAGGTTCTCCTGTCAATGTGAGAATACTAGTCCTTGGTGTGATATTTTTTTAACTGGTTGGGGTCAAATACCTTTTATTAAAAAGAAAAAAATAATGATAATGAGTGTATGGGGTATGACAACTACCTTCCCTCATCAAGAAAATACACCCAAAATAAAATTGACACAAGCCAAAAGAGGCACGAACAACACAAGTTCACCAGGTCTTGGGAAAACACATGTTTCCCACTTTGTGCAACCATTCAAACCACATGAGAGAAGGTTCTAATGTTGTCATGAGAAACATTTCTACTCTAGCTATAAGGATTTCATCCCCTTCTCCATGATTTAGCCCAATACCATAACCTCCCTCAATTATTAAAGGATTCAGCATCAAAAGTAGCATTCATTTCATAGGTTTAAGAAGCATTAGTGACTCTTTATCCATACTCCTCACTGCTATTAGAGTCAAGAAGTAAAAAGGAATTATGTGTGTGAAAATCACCTATGAATTTTTTTAACATTACCTTAGGATTCCTTCTGACAACAGTAGGTATAAGATCATCCTAGCTCTTTTTTGGGTCATAAGAACACTTGTATGAAATTTTAACAAAAGTACTGGTCACCATGATTTTAGTAAAAATAAGAAGTCTATAACCTTGAAACTCATGCTTATATGTCTCTTAACTATGCTTTGATCCTTCCTGCACATAAGTGCATATCACATTGTACAAGGATAAATACTGGTAACAACTCGAGAGTCTTAAACCATATAGACTATTTCCAAGTCACTGATTATGTCATATTCTTTTACTTGTTCTCTACCTACACACCATAAACCAGTAAAATTTCCAAATACAAAGGAAAAAACTATTTCGGAAAATCCCTAAATCGGGAAAATATTTCCCGATATAAGGATTTTTTCAGGTTGGCGGGAGTATAAGGGTGGGTGGTGAATGATTCAACGCCTTCTGCAGATTATTTTTTTAAGGAAAGCACTGACACATTCAATGCATTCTTTATAAAATTACCTTAAAAAGAATTGAATAATTCTACACCTTCCTCAAAAAAATTCTATAGAAGGTGGTGAATTACTCAATGCCTTCCTCAAAAAAAATTCTACAGATTGTGCTTTCTAGAATAACACCCTCACTTATAGAATTTTTTTAAAACTTTTTTTTTTATTTTATATATATATATATATATAATTAAATATAATTTAACTATTTTTATATTTGGTGTTACTTTAAACAAATTATTTAGAAGTTATTACATAAAATCTCACCAAAGTTAACATTTTATAAAGTTGTGATGCATGAAAAACATTCCAAATTTTTTATGTGGGATTCATACACCAAATTTTCATCATTTAATGAATACTATATTATTTATAAAAAACATTAATGATAACAAATGATTAATTATAACATATTTTTAGTAAATAATTATTATTCAATATGGTAATAAATATTAATTAATTAATACTATGTAATAAATAAATAGTAATGAATACTAATAATGTCATTAATATTGTACTCTTAAGTAAAATATATATATAATTATATAAATATATATAATTATATAATAATGTCATTAATATTGTTAAAATTATAATTAATTATAAAAAAAAATATATGTTATAATTAAATTTTTTGAAAATGTATGGATGGAGCCCTTTTATTAAAAGACAAAAAATAAAAAAGGCGTAGGATTGGGTGAGACATATAAAACTGCCCTCATCCATAAAAGTAATCACATACCTAAAATTTTCTAAAACTATGCTCTATTACTATGTTCCTAATCATGAATATAATTCCAATTGTTTCATCCATGCCCATAGCCATGACCTCTAGGATGGTGGACTCTCTAAGTTTCCACTTTTTTCGAGAGGCCTTCAATGTCACTATCCTCCGAGTAACTTGAATTCTATGAGTAACTCTTCTCAAAATCTATTGAAATCCTTTACTTCTTTGAAAAAATCATCAAGCAATGAATCATTGTTGCTTCTACACCCCTTTATGGGGATCTACTTCTCATCATGGACTTCTTTGCCTCCTCAATATTCAAGATTCATCTAGTCAAGCACTTCAAACAATTTGTATGTATTCACCAGTGCATTCTTATGTGTTGATTCATTAGAAGTGATCAATGTGACATCTTCCAAAGCACCCTCTCCAAAATAATAAGAGATGGAGACCTGAGGCTTGCTAAGAATTTCATGTTTATAATGGGATTTAATTTGTACCTCATTAGCATTTTTAAGGGAAGACATGTCCTTATTATTTCATATTTTAGTAAATCATCCTTACTTGTATCAACCTCCAGATGCATGGAAGATTGATCATAATATTTTTCATTGACCAAGTAGTTGATCCAACAACACAACATGTTTAGAGTCATCAGTCTTGTGTACCTGATTGTCAATATATATATAGGAATCCCTTTGCTTTGATGCAGGACTCACGCCTGACTCAGGTATCTGAGGGTTTCCAAGTTAAGCTTCCCCGGTAGAGAAAGGATAAGAATCTCATATGCCTCCTTCAGATTGGAATGTAGCAACATCAGAGGACTAAGGATCCTCCATAGATGACCATGTAATAACAGGAATATCCACTAAATGGAGCCTAATCCTTGTTCTAACTGTATTAGGTACCTGTAAACAACCAGTAATGAGGATTATGGTACTGAAGAAACTCCATCCAGATTCAAATAAGTGATTTTTCCCTTCATGAATTTTTCAGGATAAGAAACAACCACTTTCTTGATTCCATTATTTTTATTAGAAATCATTCTTTATTCTTACCGAATCTCCAAATCTACCTTCTCTTGAGTATCTTCTTCATAATCAGTTTGATTTTCAAATGATTCATCATATAACGTTTCTAACTTTGCACCCTTAATTAGAGCATCTTTATAAGATACAATTGTATTAGGAAATCACTCCTCATCCTCCTCTTCCTGGAAAATATTATCATAAGAACTTCCATGCTTATCCAAATGAGTTGATGGAAGGCCTGATTGAAACTGAAAATTCATCATTGATGCATCCCTATGACCTTGAGTACCATTATACTTTTCTAAAAATCTAGGAGATTTTTTGATAGGAATAGGGCCACCATGTGTATCGGGATACAGAACAATAGTTGAAAATGGGTTTTATCATGGGGTGGAGATTGACCATCAGTCTACTCCTAATGACACCCCTTACCTTGTTAGTCCTGGAAATTATCTTACCTTGTAAGAGACAGTTCTCCTCTTTATGTCCATAATGGGAGTAGGAATCGCAAAAGAGACTCCTTTGAAAGGTGGATATTTTGTTCCCAATCAACTTACAATCAAAACAAAAGTCTTGGATATTTTAATACATAATTATCAAAGAGAATTCATCTTTAGATGTTAGAATGTACAATATTTTCACTAAGGTAGTGCAAAGATAAACTTACACCAGAAAGTGAGCATAGTGGTTGAACCTTATTATCTCAGTCTCCCTTTACATTTTAATTGGGAATCTGATAGCTGAATAAATATCATATAAAAATTTTTGATGCTAAAGTATCCAATTAATACCATACACTCTGACCCAAACCTACGTAGATCAGTTCCTATCATCACGAGGGTTGAAGTTGGGATCCCATTTTTGGAAATGTAGAAACCTAGGCTTGAGGGATTTATAACCAAATCCCAATGCTCTCACTTTTAGTTCTTCATAAGGGAATAAAAATTGGTAGTATCCCTAACCCAGGGACATACATCTCCATGATTTAAATCCCCAAACGGATAATAATTGATTAACTAAGTCTTGAATCTTCCTTGGTTTCGAACCCTTGGAAGAATTAGTCGAGAAGTAACATAATGATTACCTAGTTCGAGTTGTTCTATGACGTCCTCTTCATTAGAAACAACATGAGAAATATTATCTTTCTTTTGAATCTTACAATAATTTACATCTCTATATTAAAGAAAAGACCACTTTTTAGATTCATTAGGACCTCCGTTGTTGGCTAATGTCCACTCAATATCACCACCAGCGACCACTGAAGGTCCATGAATCCTGGTCGAAGCTTCCTTAATCAGAGAGGGGAATTACAAATACTTAATAATTTCAAATACTGAATATAAAAATATATTTAATAATATAATTAATTTTATATTTTAAAATTATTTATAATAATTAATAATCTAATTATTATGAATTACTTTTAAAAAATAATATTTTGTGTCATGTAATATTTTGTTGTTTATTAGTATAAAAAATAATGATGATTATGATGATGTATATAATAGTCTTAAATACTATTTTATTTAATAAAATAATTTAAATATAAAAATAAAAAATAATATTATTGTTAAAAATAAAACATATTTTTTATTTAGTAAAATAATTAATATTTTCTTTTTATTATAAACTAACCAAGACAACCCAGCCATGGATTTGGAAACTAAACCCACGATCCCAAATTAATTAATAAAAATAATAAGTACAACGAAGGAAAAGGTTCAAACAAGGAAAAAATGACTACATTAAAAGAAAATAGTCCAAACCCAGTAAGTCAACTCCTACAAGATACTCTAGTTCCCAAATGTTTAGGATATTTTCCTCTTCCCTTTGGATTTCAACCTCTTCACCATGTATTGGCCCTTTGTGGGGGCACATATTTTTCATCTGATGATAATTCGGAGGATACCTATGGATTGTATCATATGAAAAATTTCCAAGATAGATCCCAAATGTCTATCTATAAATTAGGTCAAATTCCATCTTCAACTAAATTACAATAATAATATTATTAGATATTTTTTATTAAATAATAATTATACGCATCTATAAAGTTGATCGTGAATAATAAAGACTTAACAATAAATCCATGACATTATTAATAAAGTCATTATAATTTTATTTTATTAAATTCATTAAAATACACTATAGCAGAAATTGTGTTTAGCGGCGGTTTTTTAGTGGCGGTTTTGGAAACCGCTGCTAAACCTTTTTAAAATGGTTTCACGGTGGTTTATAATAAAATGCCATGAAACATTTATTTTTTTTAATAGCGTCGACCCTTCCCCTCACATCAACCCTCTTCTCACCTGCTTCCCCTGCTTCCCCCAGCCCCCAGATTCCTCCGCGACCCCATCCCCCCGCGACCCCGGCTACCCCGCTTCCCCCAGCTACCCCCGCGACTCTGGTGACATCACAACCCCAGCAACCCCGCGACCCCGCTTCCCCCAGCCCCCCATGACCCCGGCGACCTAGGTATATTGATCCTTCACCTCTTTTTTTATCCTTTTTTTCTTCTCATTATGAATTTAGATAATTCTCCAATAGTTTTAATGGTCTATATGTTTATGAGTTTGTGATTATGTGTTTCCTTGTTTCATTTGGATTCCTTGGTTAATTAATGTGATTTGGGGACTTAAATTGAGGTTTTAATTTTTAAACCCTTAAGAAACCTTTTTTTGTTTGTTGATGATGTAATACCAACCCTAGTGATACCCATGGAATATGCCAAAACCTTGAGAATAGTGAAAAAAATGGTGAATAGTAAAACGTGGTAAATGTTAGAGCGAATGTGTTCTAAATTTTAATTGGGAATGTGGGTGTGGTTAAAGGGTAAAATGAAATGATTATATGTAATTATTTTTTAAATTCCCAAGGGTATCTTGAAATGGTTTGAAATATGTGTTTGGGATTTTAATCTGGTTATGAATTTTATATGATGAAAATGATGCTTTAAAGGTGGGTTTTATTATGAGATTTCAAATGATTATTTAAATTTGGGGTTCAAAAAATATCTTATGAAAACTCTAAATGGTTGGTTTGAATGGTTTATTTAGAAATTAAATCCTTGAGGAATATTTTAGTTTTAAAAGTGGAATACCCATGTTTTAAGTGGTGGATTCAAAATGATTTCAAATGAGTACTTTAATTGTGTTTATAACATTATTTGGTTTTAAAGATTTTTTGGGACCATAATAATTAATTGGATATATTGTTTAGTGAGATATAACCCAAGGGGATTTCTTTGTCATGTAAACATTGTTATAAAATGAACTAAATGATGAATGTTACTAGTTAACAAACCATGATAAGGGGGTGTATGGAATAATGGTATATGTGTAATGGGTTATGTATGTGAAAGATAAATGTGTTAAATGTTTATGGTTATAAATTGTAAATATGTTCAATGGTTGTGTTTTTTAGTTGATAGATTAGTTAGTGATAAAGAAGCATGTTCACATAGATTAATAGTGGGTGGGGTATTGGATTGAGGCTCCTCCAACGGGTTGATCATACTGATACTCTAGGACCACAAAAGTATTGCATGGGTTAGGGAGTAATATTGAGGCTCTATGTCCCTAATTAATGAAAGTGTAAATTCACTTAGATTGAGGCTATAGGGTGAGGTAATTCACATAGACATAGGATCCAAGATGAGATAATGTAACTGTAATAACTAGTACTCACCTGTGCTATTGCACAGTGCATTCGATTGCTGGTTTTTCTTTAAATAAGATATTAATATTTATAAAGTTTGAGAAGAAAATTTATTGTTGAATAAATTATAATTAGAATGTAATGGTGTATGATAATGGAATCCTACCTCTGATAAAAAAATCATCAGATCCAAAACCAACAGGACTGACCCAACCCAACTTACTGATAAACAAATCACCGGATCCAAGATATGGGCAGGCTTCTAGCCATTCTTCTGTGGATATTTTCATAGATAAATATTTTGTCCTGTTGCATTTACATAGTGGTAAAAGAATGGCATGTATCAATTTCAACTCCTTATTAACCCAAAACAATAAAAACTGAATGAAAAAATAACAAAATCAATACCTTAAAACCATCTTACCCCATTATCTTGAATGGATCTTCAACAAAAGGTAGTTTCGACTGAAAAGAAAAGGAAATATATTATTAAAATAGAATAAAATGATCAACTTATACATGAAAAAGAATATGATAACTAAAATAAAATAGAATAAACTGATCCAGTTATACACAAAGATGTAAATTCATTTTTTCTAACTTTCATCAATATGCCTTCGAAATCACTGGCCAACTGGTACCTGAAAATTCAAAATCATTTATGCTCAGAACAACTGCAACATGCATATAGAAATGGACTCAAAAACAGAGGAAAATCCTGAATGTGACTTGTTTTGACCTATAAAATGTGATGTTTTGATTCAACCGAACATCAACTGTACCACAAATCTTCATGGGTATACACCTGTACAAACATAAAACAATATATAAAAACAGAATCAGATTAGTAGAATCAGATCAGTAAAATATATAAAAACCTGTTACCAATCGGGGGCGGCATACGGTGAGTTACGTTCAAATAAGGTATGCATACTTTGTATGATGTAATATACATTTTTATACATATAGGGATTCATAAAATAGATATGAAAACAAATTAAACACAGTCAGCATGTATTTATACCATACATGTATTAACAGGTGAGTGTGAATTACACCCTTGTCAAGTGCAATGGGTCGCGCAGGTCCTAGAAGCGGTAATCTGCAGAGATAGTTATGTAATGTAAGTTGGAATGTTTGTTCGAAAGTAATAAGAATGTTACCAGTATGGTAAGCTGACATGGCGCCAATGTCTACCAGAACTGAGATGCAAATGCTGGGAGGAAACTTGCGTAGTTTGTAGCACTGATTGAGCATGGGAAATCCTGAGTGGTGGAGGCTGTGAAGGAAATGGAAAGCCGATGCGGATATGATACAGTTTCCCAAGTGTCTTTGGGAAAGATGAGATGGCTAGTTACACACAGGGTTCTTGGTATGATGTAGTTGACTAGGTTTCTTTATGTGGGATTATATATAAGGGATTGGAGCACTTGGACATATGAAATTGGAGTTTATTTCAAATAGGGTTGGTCGATAAAAATTTTGTTGTCCATATGTTTGTTCCAATATCCTTCATGTTATAACCCAGTGAGTTACATATAATTCTTGGTTCCCATTGATGATTACATAGTGTATCCCATTTCCTACCTATATTGAACCCATAGACCTTTATTTTTTAATTCATAACCATTTCTTGGTGGATGTTTATATAGTTATTTAGTAATATCTTGGTGATTACTTATGTTCATTTCTTGTTTTAGTTATTTTTTTGGTTTAATGTTTACTATATAATGTGTTAAATCTACCCATGTTTTATATAGGAATTGTAGATTTTTTACTAAAATGGAAAAATCATGTGATTTATGTATTTTAAAACTTCTATATGTGAATAATAAACTCTAGAACTATATTTAAAATTAGTATTTTTGAATCTTTTTTATAAAATTAATTACAAAATATTTCTAGGACTATTTATATCACACTTTAAAACACATTCATGTGTGTGTGTAACTTCTATCTTTTCATTCTATTTCCAAGATTGTGATTTTTAGTTATTTGTTTCCTCTTATTCCATTAATGGATATTGGAATGTTGTGACTTTTTGGGGATCACATGGAGATGTTTTGAGTTGTGAATATGGTTGTGACTTTTTTTGGGAAATTTTATTGTGATATAGTTCAACTAGGTTTATTTTGTATTTAAATTTTATTTGTATTTTCTTTCTCTATATGTTATCCAAACTATATGATTTTTCATTAATATGTATATTCTTGGATGAAAGTAATCACTTTCATTGAATATTATGTTTCTATAATCTTACACTATCGTATATATGAATCTATTTCTCTATTTAGTAGTAACTATGTGTTTTAGTTTTTTTTATTATTGTGTAGGTACATTGTGATATACATGGATAAAAGCTTGATCACATTATCAAGGAACACACCTCAGTATGTTAAGGGTTTGAATGATTTTTTAGATTTTTAAATTTCTAATCGATCCACTGAAGGGAGAATAAGATGTCCATGTCCTAAATGTAAATTTAGAACATGGTTGAAGAGAGATGAAGTTTATGAACATTTAATACTGAAGCAATTCCCTGGTCAATATTTGTGCTGGGTTTGGCATGGAGAATTGAACATTACAGAAAGATTTATTATTGATGTTAATCCATAGAATGAGGTCCCAAGTTCATCGACAATGGAAAATGAAATGAAAAACCTCATAAATGATTCATTCGGCACTACAAGACACCACTATCAGCATCAAAACATATCAGAACAACCAGAAGAGGGTGCTACAAATTGCAACGTGAAAAGTGATGTTTTTGAGACTGTAACACAAGTAGATCAAGATTGTAACATATCATTAAATCCTACTCTTGATTCTGTGGAGCCAAATGTAAGAGAAAACTTAAATGAGAAAAATGTGCTTCATGATTTAGTTGACGATGGAAATCAAGAGTTGTATAGTGGGTGTTTGAAATATTCAAAGCTTTCATTTCTGCTGAAGTTATACCATATCAAATGTCTATGTGGAATTACAAATAAGGCAATGTCCATGATATTGGAATTGATTCGTGATGCATTTCTTGAAGAAAATATCCCAGAATCTTTTTATGATATGAAAAAAGTTGTTAACAAGCTTGGTCTGAATTATACAAAAATACATGTGTGTCCCAATGATTGTATACTTTATTGGGGAGAGGATTCAAGCATACATAATTGCAAGAAATGTTCTTATTTTATATGGCAGTCAAAGGGTGATGTTGGAAGTCTGAATGAACATAATTTCATGGAGAAGAAGAAAAGGAACACACCTGCAAAGGTTTTGTGTTACTTTTCCTTGAAGCCTCGATTGCAAATATTATTCATGTCATTGAAAACCACTGAACACATGAAGTGGCATTCTGTAGATAAAAAAATTATGGGTTAATGAGACATCCATGAGATTCCCAATCATGGAAGACATTTGATTCATTACATCTATATTTCTCAGCTGATCCTAGGAATGTTCGATTGGGATTGGTTGTCGATAGATTCTACCCATTTGGGACTTTGAGTACCAGTTATAGCATTTGGCCAGTTATTTTGATCCCTTATAATCTGCCTCTATGGATGTGTATGAAACAAACATATTTTATCATTTCGATGATTATTCATGGAAAAAAATGCCTTGAAATGATATTGATGTATACTTGTAGCCTTTGATTGACAAATTGCAGGAGTTATGGAGCAACGGTGTTGAGACATTTGATGCTTATTCTAAAATAGTGTTCAAAATGCACGCTGCTTTAATGTGGACCATTAGTGACTTCCCTGGGCTTGGGAATTTATCTAGTTGAAACACTTACATAGGTTTGGATTGTCCCATTTGTAACATTGATTTTTATCCCAAACGACTACCTCATAGTAGAAAATGGTGCTCCTTGTGCCCTTGAAGATTTCTCTATGCATCTCATAGATTTCGGCTGAACAGATCAAAATTTAATGGTTCCATTGATCGTAGACCACCTCCAAAGTTGTTAAATGGTTCTAAAATGTTGACATAGCTTGAAAATGTTGAAACAATTTTTGGGAAGGTTCATCATTTGAATGATAGCAGAAAACGGGTCTGAAGTGCATCTTCAGGTGAAATCAGAATGCATCAATGGAAGAAAAAAGTATATTCTTCAAACTCCCATATTGGGAATTTAATTTTTTGCGGCACAATCTTGATGTGATGCATATTGAGAAGAATTTATGTGATAATTTGATTTTCACATTACTTAATGAGCATGGAAAGTTGAAGGATCATCTCAATGCTCATAAAGACTTACAATTAATGAACATAAAACGTGATCTCTGGACAGATGAGAATGAAAAGTATGCTCCAGCCATTTTTGCAATGAAAAATAGAGATAAATATATATTCCTTCCAATTTTTAAGAATGTAAAGGTATCTGATGGGTATTTTAATAACATCTCAAGGTGTGTTGACTTGAAGAATCATAAGTTACATGGATTGAAAAGTCATGATTCACATATTTTGTTACAACAGTTACTACCATTGACATTGCCTACATTATTACCTGAAAAAGTTACTGTTGTTGTACTCCAATTCTGCACATTTTTCAGATTATGTGAGAAATATCTACATCCATTTCATCTTGACAACCTCCGAGAGAGGTTTATATTGACCCTTTGTGCAATGGAGATGATCTTTCCACCATCATTTTTTACTGTCATGATGCATTTAACTGTGAAATTGGTTGAGGAAACTAAATTAGGAGGCCCCGTTCATTATCGATGGATGTATCCAATTGAGAGGTATTTTATTTATATTTTTTTCATTTAAGTAAACAATTTTTGGAATTTAAATAAATGCATAATATTATTATTTTATTTCACAGATATCTTGGGCATTTGAAAGCATACGTGAGAAATAAAGCTTAACCAGAAGGTTCTATTGCTAAAGGATATTTGGCTGAGGAGTGTCTTACCTTTTGTTCCAGATATTTGGATGATATTGAGACAAGATTTAATCGAGTTGGACGTGTTAACGACACATCAAATCAATCTCAAATGCATCAAAAATCAAAAATATTTCCTGCTATTGGCCAATCAGTTGGGAGGACCTCAAATATGACACTAACAGTATTGGAATTATTACAGGCACATAGATATGTGCTGCTGAATAGTGAAATTGCAGATCCATTTATTGAAGAGTTGAGGATACAAACAAAGAGACTAATGAGAGGTTGAACATGAAATGAGAAAGATGTAATGAAAGCTGTGAATAAAGATCTTGTAGAATGGTTTTCACGACGTGTAAGTTCATAAATATTGCAATAAATACGAATATTAGTTTGACACATACATTTTGTAAATCTATTAAATTATATTTCTTTTTTTAGATCATGAATACTGATACTCGAGCAGACTTGTCAAAAGATTTGAAGTTTCTTGCTTGAGGTCCTATAAAACAAGTTAGAAAGTTCGACGCTTATAATGTGAATGGATTTAGATTTCATACAGTCGATCGAGAAGTGGGTTTGAAAACACATAATAGTGGTATATTTACATTTTCTGAAGTGGGATACTATGGAAAGCTGCATGATATTATTTAATTAAACTACCATGGACATTTTTCTGTCATTTTATTCAAATGAAAATGGGTCGATATTATCAGAGGTGTTAAAAGAGATTCCTTGCAATTTACTTCTGTGAACTTCTCTCGCTTGATGGATGTTGGTGATCGTGAACTCCATGATCCATATATCTTAGCATCATAAGAAAAAATGGTATATTATGTGAATTATGTTGTGGATGAAGGGTGGAGTGTAGTTGTTCACGTAATACAAAGAGATTTGTATGATATGGGTGATGAAGTGGAGGATTTGACCTCTGAAATTGAATTTCATCAACAACAGGAAGCAGAATTATTTGTCCATCGTGATATTGAAAATATTAGTCTAGCAAGTATAAATGATTTGGATGAAGCAATGGAGTAGGAAACCGACATTATTGAAGGGTAAAATGATTGTATGTACAATTATTTATTCATTCAGTAACCACTTGTTTCATTTTTACAGTCATTAATTATCATTGTTATATATATTTTTTCTATTAGTACTGGGCATCTATTATCATTTTTAATTTTTTTTCTGCATTATTTTTTTGAAATATATAATCTGAACTAAAATTTAATTGATTAAATGACAAGAATTCCAAGGAAAAATAGGTACACTATTTCATCTAGTTCTGTGGCAGATGACGATCCATCTGGCTCCCTCCCCACGGCATCTGAGGCACCATCTGCTTACACCCCTGCACCATCTCCCCCTACACCATCTCTCACACCATCTGTGGGTGTCCCATTAGAGGCTGAGTCGTCAAATACCCCTTCAGAAGCCTCAGTAGTGGGGCGGCGACATGCCCTTTCCAGTTCATCACGGACATAATGTAGTGTCACTGTCATAGGTACAAATTTTAATTAAATAAATTTATTTCATTTTGTTTATACTAATTGTTTTCTCATTGAAGATGAAAAAATTAAATCGTGGAGAAAAACTTAAAAAGTTCATATGTTTGGAATATTAATGGCGAGAAGATAGTTGTGCCATTTGATTCTTATGGGGTCCCTACAGATGACGTCGTGGGGTTACTTGCCAGATTCTAGGCCAGCTAGCAGCGGAGTCCATTTCCCTACCTATTTCTTATGATTATTGGATACATATGTCTCCTGGCTATAAAAATGAAGTTTTTGATTCCCAAATAAAGGTAATTTTATTACATTATGGTTTAATTCAATGTCATGTTACTAATATGTTCAAAATGAATTTCTGTATACAGATGTTCTTCCACTTTACAGTTTCTGATGTGATAGCACAGAAGTGGACATTGAAAAATCTTGGTAAGAAGTGGAAAGATTTCAAATGGAGATTGTGGTGTGATGTCAACGATACTTTGTTGACCGTGCAACAAATATATGAGAATCTACCCAGTGGGGTACCGAAATAATAGTGGAAAGTTTTTGTTGACAGACATCGTGATGATAAGCAGATGGTATTCAAATATATATAATTATATAATCCTCATTTTACATTTATACATGTATATGAAGAGGATATTACATTGAATACATTACTATTAAATTGTATTTTATTTATTTCAGGATCTCTCAAGACAGAATGCATCAAACCGGGCTAAGCAAGTCATCCCTCACACTGCGGGCTCCAAAATCTTTTCTAGAAGCCGAACGACATTGGTAATCTTTTAATTATTTTAAATATTTATAAGAAAATATTATCTATTTAATATATTGAATTGTTTATTTATATTTTCTTAATGCAGTCACAGAGTTTAGGCCACGAAGCATCCTGAACTGAACTATGGTTGGATGTTCACAAAAAATCAGATGGAAGTTTTGTTAATGAGCCTGCCAAAGATGTTGGGGTATGAAGTCAATTTTTTATTATAATAACTTATTATCAGTTTTTAATGTGTTAATATATATTGATATTTGATTTATAGGTAAAAATTAAAGAACTATGGGATTCCAATCCTGGGCGGTTCTACTCAGTCTCCCAGGATGACCCAGTTTCTAAAGTCCTTGGGAAGGAGCATCCTGGTAGAGTGTGCGGGATGGGTTTTGGACCCATACCATCTGAGGTCTTTGGCATGCCACCAGGGATTTCAACTGCATCTACTCCTGGTTATAGTCAGTCCATACCCGAATATGATCAGAGGGAGATTGCTTCTCTACAAACCACAGTTCCAGATTAGGGGGCTTAGATATCCGCTTTGCAGAAAGCGATGACTGATATACATCAGCAGATGAGCAGATATGCCCCTGGTGGTAGTGCATCGACTAGTGGTCAGCAGTTAAATCACAAAAAATCAAAATCATTTAGTGTTCAAACTTTCATTGGTTTTATGTTTTAATATAAATATGCAATAGAATTTAATTTTCAATATAATGTTCTTACAGGTGACAGCAGAAAGTGGAGATGGAGGTGGAGAGGGTGACGATGGTGGAGAGGGTGATGATGCATCATCGGATAGTGAGTAGTGGTATTGTTGATGTGTTGAACAAATATGGGAACAGTTGGTTTGTATATGTACCATGTGTGGCATATATTTTCCACCAAAAATTTTCATGTCCTAACATTTTCTTGATTTCTCATGTTTCCTTTTATCCATTTTATTGATTTATAATGTTTCCTTTTATGTCTTGGTATCTCGAGTGTGGTATACATAATTCCAGTTAGGCCTGTGTTTGAATTGGTAGTTGATATTTTTGGATGACTAGGAGTTAAACTCATTGTTGATGTGTTGAATAAATTCCCGACACCTAATATTATAATATGTAATTATTCAATATCATCATCCAAGAAGGTAAACCCTTCTGGAATTGGTATCCTATGACACCGTGAATCACAAAAACATGTGGATTGATAACTCTTTATTAGGAACTATTTTCTATGAAACCAATAGAAAATGATTTTCATTTTCCATAACTCAAACATAACCTTGTTTTCTATTTGAGCCTAATATGATTCATGTTATATTAATCCTTATTTCCTAAAATTATTCATGAATATATAAAAAATTACAAGTAGTTCCATGAATAAAACCTTAGAAAACAATAATATCTCATAGCTAGCGTATCACCCAAGGTGAAATAACATCTAACTACAACATCAAACAACAAGAACAACAATCCCACACCGAGAATCAAGGTTTTCCCCCATAACAAAAACCATTGTACATATTTTCAATTCCATCTTATAACATGGATATTCCCAGATTTTCCATTAATTATTTATCCCCTTAGTTATCTCACAACCCATTTAACCATAAAAGTTATGATAAACCACTTATTCCATTTTGACATGCTAAAAATATATATAATTTTTTTAATCTCATAAACCCTTCAATTTATCATTTAATAAATAAATTCACATGTTCAAGGGATTGGCACAACCCATGGGTGGCCATAAACCCAGTCCATTCTTCATCAATATATCCAAAAACATACTTGAAAGTTCCAACACATCATTGAGTTGATGTTATTTTATGATATTATGTCTGGTTTGATTTGTTTTTCCGGGCAGTGGTGCAGTGGAAGCATAAAATATTTTTTTTTTCTGGTCAGATTTTAGCGGCAGTTTTAACCACCACTAATAGTATACAGGTAAGACAGTAGCGGTGGTTAAAACCACTGCTAAACGTAAATATTTTTACGTTTCGTGGCAGTTTTAACCACTGCTACAGAGTCGCATCACCCGCGTTCATTCCGCGGTGGTTCTCGTGACTTTAGTGGCGGTTTTACAGCCGCTGAATTTTATTTTATTAGCGGCGGTTATAACCGCCGCTAAAGTGACGAGAACCTTCGCGAAATGAGGTAGCTATGAAACTTTTCTTAAACCACCGCTAATAGTTTGCTGACACCAAATTTAGCGGTGGTTTTTATAAACCACTGCCAACTCATGTAGCGGCGGTTTAAACCACCGCTAAACGCAAAAAACAAAACCTTTGCTAAAGGGCAGTTTTCTTTTAGTGATAATATATATATATATATTGGGTGTTTTTTACAACTAAATACACAGACATCACACATTCATAGGCCGTAAATTCTTGTTATATCCCCCCAAGGGATATCCTACCCATCAAGTCCTTTTATATTTAGTACATGTACCATAGGCCCAACTTTGGATGGTTTGAAGGCCACTTCATTTGATAGCTCAAAGGACCTACCTGCATCAACACGTATATGGGTTTTCACCCCCTTTCCTGTATCATGCCTGCGTCACCGCCTTCCTGCATCATGCCTTCATCATGCCTACATTATCACCCCCTATGATAACACCTATTTTAGTGTCTGCATCGTAAATATCCCAATGGGTTTTCTAGTATTCAAACTTTGGTCTTTTAGATGTAGGATTACGGGGTTTACCACTCAAGCTCCAGCCCAACTATAGAAGTCATGAAAATAATAATAATGTTATTATTTATGAATAATAATAATATTATTATTATTATTAATTATATAAATAGTCATATTATTATTAAATATTATTAATCAGAAAGGTTCGGGATTCGAACATACTTGGTCCTAAAATTTATTATATAAAATGAACATGAAATTTATCATTAAATATTATTAATTATTAATAATTATATTTTTATTATTATTATTCATAATAATAATTATTATTATTATTATGTATTTACACTCTAATAAACTTTTATTATTAATTATTAATATAATATTAATAATTATGACTTTAAAAATATTAATAATATAATTACAAAAAAGGTCTTGCCTGAAGAAAATATTTTAAACTTTCATTAAAAGAGAAAAGAAAATGATAAAAATAGAACATGTGGGGTCAAACAAAGGGACACTCCCTCATCCAAAAAAACATCTTAAGAGTTATAAAATAAAGATCATTTTTATAACCATAGTCAGAATCATCAACGGTTTCTCATTCTGATTGTGAGTGAGCCTGATTGAGAATCCTAAGCATCACTGCCTTGGACCTTTCTTTCTCAGGGGTAGATTTCACCTTTAAAGACTTTGAGGATGATATGATAGAAACATTCCTTGGAATATTCATGTAATCCTTCCATGGAATTCTTTTTGGAGGATCTGTATTTTCCATGTGTAACATCCCCGACCCGGGTGCCCCTAAACTGGTGCCCTGATTCGAGTCCTCACATGATCTCAAGTGCACCTCCCCATATGCCATATGTTTCCAACTAGTATTGAGGGTCTATATTAGTCACATAGGGAGACTATACCTTCTTACTAGAGTAATCCACAGTAGAAAACATATAAATAGCATAGATAACATGAGTTAATCAATGAACAAGAATAAATAACCATTTCCCAACTGGGTACAAGCCACAACCAACATAAAATATATTATTTCATGCTACAATGCTATGTGAAAAAAATCCAAAATAAATACAAACAGCAGAATCCCCAAAACGGTCCTTACTTCAATTCGTGAACCTCGTCCATGCATGTCCCATGTCTAACTCAACTCCCTAGCATAGGGCCCTTTCCCTTGTCATAACCTGCAAGCATGAAATTTACTTGGTTTCCCAATGGAGGCCTAATCAGGGTGTCAGTACAAATTAATAGGCCACCACCAACAGTGTCCACAAGATATCCTGTATAAATTGACAGGGCATGCAAGTAAAAATGAATGGAAAGTAAGTGAATGAAAATACAAGTTCATAATTTTGAATCATCTCTACTTTTCAAATTTCTACTTTCCTATTACTATTAGGATTATTGTTCCAATTTCATTATGTTCATAATCTCATCGTTTATTTCGTCATCAATGTGTAATACATGGGTTAGACATTTACCTTATTCACACAACATTCATGGAATTAATCATTCTGCATAAGAGAACAAGTTACATCCCTATCTCACTAGGGATAAGCATATCATGTATTCACCAAACTTACCTTAGAGCCTCAGTCCAGGTATTTTCATTGAATACAACCATTGGGGGCATAGAGCATCAGTCCGACTCCCCAACCTGTGCATTCATGGGTAGGTTAGAGCATCAGTCCAACCCTACTCGTGGGAGGAGCATTAGTCCTTTATCCAGCCACCAAGACATGTGCACATTCTTATTTAAATTCACCACATTTATACATATCCCAACCTATTCAACCAATAAATATAACAATCATGATTCACAATAATCAATGTGGGATTCGATACTATGCCATAATCAGTTTGTAATTCCCTTTTTACAATACATAACCCGTTAGCCCAATTATCTTTCCCATGTATCACCCCATTAAACATATTCATAAATTCACAAGCCATCACCAATCCTACATGTTCAACATTTAATATAAACCATCCCTCTTAGGGGTTTCAACATAATTCATTATCCACAAGGCACAATCCCCATTTAACTAATTTAAAACATTCTTATTACCATGCCAAACAATATCTTAGGCCATTACTAAGAATATTAACATTACAATAATTCATTTTCACACCCATTAAATGTGTCAACATGCTAATAAAGTTCTCTACAATGACACAAGACAACCTTGCTCATACTTAGCTAACTTCTAAGTCTAAAAAGTATCGGTGCACACCATGAGTGGCCATATGAAGGAAAGTCATCCTCTATATGTTTTATGGGGACCATGAGGGTTTCTATTCATCATTTAGACATTCATTATACAAAATATAATCAATGGATAAAAAGAAAAACAAATGGGTAACCAATAAATAAACCCAATCACGCACAAAACTCAAGCGAAACTATGGGTTATAACTTATAGACCACCAACCTTGAATCTGTTGATGAACGCTCCCTAAATCGAAGCCTTAGATCCTGATTCCACCTACCCTTGAAGCCTCAACCTATATCTCATTGTAAAAAAATGGTTTTAGAGATTTGGAAAGAGATAGGAGAAATATGAAAACCCTAATTGTGAAAAGGAATCACAGAGGATATTAAACTTACCCAGATCTTTGATTCACAACTAATGGCACTCCAAACGACCCAGAGATGAGGGAGAATCACCCTTGTAAGCTCTTGGGAACTCTTCCTATTCACTAGGGTTTCAAGGGGGAAGAAAGGAGGAAATCCTGAGTTGGGGTTAAAAATTTCATAATGGAATTTTTGTAAATCTCTCAATTTTAATGGGATGCATGGTTTACCTGCATGGTTTTCCAAACCGTGTGCAAACCATGTGAGATCCACTATCCCAAATCTCCCTTTATCATGGTTTACCCACATGTTTTTCCAAACCATGTACAAAATGTGCGAGATATGATGTCTAAAATAATCTCCCATATAGTTTCCTAGGATACTCTATATGGTTTTTACTAACCGTGTGCAAACCATGAAACATGCCCAGAAAACTCATTTTCTTCCTTTTTCATGTCCTAAATCTCCCTGAACACTCCCAAGTCTTACGATGAACTTTCGAAACACTTATTTAACCAAAATAAGGGACTCAAACTGAAACATAAACAAAATAATACATTAATGAAAATACCGGATCTTACAACCTCCCCTCCTTAGGATAGCTCGTCTTAAAGTCACTCTTTCCGAGCATCATTGGTCTTCTAAAGAAAATATATTGTGCCACTAGGCCTGCATATCTAATTCTATCTCCTATGTTTCTTTCTAAACGTTTCCATGCTTCCATAGAACACAAAACAAAGGTACAACCTTTCCCCAAAAAACCTTCCCACTATGATCCACAATACGAACTAGATGATCCTCAAAGGACGCATCAGGCTTAAGCTCAACATCATCAAAATTTATCACATGAGATGGATCAGGATGATATTTTCGAAGTTGTGAAACATTAAAAATATCATGAATTCCACCATACCATTGTGGAAGAGCCAATCAATAATCCACCAGTCTGATCCTCTCCACAATCTCAAATGACCCCACGTACCTGGGTGCCAACATTCACTATCTCCGAATTTGATGGTGACCCAACCTTGGAGAAACCCAAAGAAACACACTATACCCCACCACAAACTCAAGAGGTCTATGACACCGATCCACATATGACTTATGCCTACTCTGAGTTTTCATCATGAACATTTAAATCAAATGAACTTTCTCTGACATCTCCTGAATGAGACTCGGTCCTTACAATTCAGACTCCCCAGCTTATAGCCAACACAACAGAGATCTACACAGTCTCCCATAGAGTGCCTCAAAATGTTCCATTTGAATCGTAGCCTGGAAACTATTATTGTAAGAAAACTTAACGAGTGATAATTGTTTCTCCCATGAACCACCAAAATCTAGGACACAAGCTCTCAATATGTCCTCCAATACTTGAATCGTACACTCATACTACCCATCCGTCTATAGGTGATAAGTCATACTAAACAACACCTGGGTACCAAGAACCTTCTGTAATCCCTACTATAAGTGTGATGTGAAACATGGATCATGATCTGAAACTATGGTCCTCAGCACACCATGCAATCACACTATTTATAGAACATACATCTCACCCAACTGCTCAACTTTGTAAGTCTCCTTGATTGGAAATAAATTATCCACTTTAGTCAACTGATCCAAAACAACACAAATTACATCATTATTTTAAAGTGACCACAAAAGACCCACTACGAAGTCCATCATTACGTCATTCCACTTCAATTCTAGAATGGGAAATGACTGTAACAGCCCACCTAGACACTGGTGCTCAGCCTTCACCTATTGATAGGTAAGGCATCGTGACATGAAACCCACAAATTATTTCTTCATTCTTGACCAACAATACTATCTATGAAGGTCACAATACATCTTAGTCAATCTCGGATGCACTTCCCACTTTGATGTGTGTAACTCACACATCAACTCTTCACGCAAACACACTGGTACAACCACACATCCATTAATAGATACCATTTCATTACCACCCAAGGCCCAAGTAGAAGGTTTATCCCCAAATTTGAGACTTTATTTCCTAAAAAAACACTCTGGATCCTCTAGAAGACTCTCCTTGTATCGGATCAAAAGCATGGACTCAATCGATATATACACAAGGGTCATTTGTATGTGCCCATCCTGACCCTCCAGGTGCATCTCAGCAAACAAATCCATCATTTTCCATTCAGAGTTAGATTCCTAAACCACCTGATTCAGATTCTTTTGGCTCAGAGCATCCGAAACACTATTCCCTTTCCTTGGTGTGCATGACAACTCGAAATCAAAGGATTGTAGTTACTCAACCCACCTTCACTTTTGAAGATTAAAATCCCACTAAGAGAATATGTACTTAATACTTTTATTATAGGTAAACACTGTGAACCTCTCTCCCAACAAGTAATGCCTCCAACACTTTAGGTCATAAACTATAGAAGCCGGATCAAGATCATGGGTAGGGTAATTTCTTTCATGAGGCCTCAATTACCTTGACCCATAAGATACAACCCGGTCATCCTGCATCAACACTGCCCTGATTCCAACATCGGACGCATCACAAAAAAAAGTGCACTTCTTACCAGGTTCTTGTAAAATTAGAATCAGTGCAGTAGTCAACTACTTCTTCAATTCTAGAAAAATAGTTTCTCATGCCTCCAACCACTCAAACATAAAAACCTTCTTGGTTAAGCTTGAGAGTTGTTCCTACAGATGAGATAAATCCCTAATGAATCTCAAGTAATAACCGACCAATCCCATAAAACTACGAACATCAGAAACACTCTTGGGATGCTCCTATGACACCATAGCTTGTACCTTATCTAGATCCACCGACACACCTAACTCAAAAATGATGTGTCCCAAGAAATTCAATTTATCAATCTATAAGTGACATTTTGATAGCTTGTTGTAAAGCCTATTCTCTCTTAGTGTACTCGAGACGATGTCAAGATGTTTGGCATGATCGTCAAGAGTTCATGAGTACAACAAGATGTCATCAACAAATACAACCATGAAATGATCTAGATAAGGGTGAAATATTTGGTTCATTAGAACTATAAACATAGCCGGTTCATTGGTTAATCCGAACAGCATCACCAAAAATTCATACAACCAATACCTACTCTGGAAAGCTATTTGCAGTACGTCAGAAGGTCTCACCCTAAAATAATGGTATCCTGATCTCAAATCAATCTTATAGAACACTGAGGAACCCCCCAGTTGGTCAAACATTTCATCAATCCTAGGAAGAGGGTAATGGTTCTTAACCTTCATCTGATTCAACTTCCTATAATTAACACATAACCTCAATGACCTATCTTCCTTATTATAAAATAGTATGGGTGATCCCCATGGTGATGTACCAGGTCGAATGAATCCCTTTTCCTCCATCTCTTCTAGATAAACCTTCGGTTTCTAGAGTTTTTTTGTGCCATTTGATATGGTGGAATGGAAATTGGTTCTACCCCTGGTAGCAACTCGATCCTAAACTCAACATCTCTCTCAGGTGGTATGCATGATCAGTCCTCAGGAAACATATACTAGAACCAATCCACCACAAGAGGAAGGAAATGTTGCTCCACTTCTCCATCATCAGGAATAAGGCGTGCCACTTGGGTTGTGAGCTCTCCCAACTACTGAAAAAATGGCCTTGCACGGCCTGCTCGAACATTCTACACACCGCAAAGTACATAAGTGTCTCCATCAGAAGACATAAACATTAAATGACATCGATAACAAGCGATACAATATTGATACACCACTAACCAATCCATACCCAATATCAGGTCAAAACCTGACATCTCCAAAACAAACAAATTCCATAAGAAACAATATCCACCAACCTCTAAGGAACAACCTTTACATTGTCCTATATTCTCAACTCATACCCCCAACAGAGTATCAATTTACATAACTCTACATGCACTTTACACAGTTTGGCCCAACATTACTTTGAACTGTTCCAAAATAAAAGAATTCAGAGAATCTGTGTCAAACAAATCACTAGAAAGCATAAAAGCTCATAATAATCGTACCTCGAATGGTAAACAGTCCAAATTCTCCCCCTCCAAGTGTAGACTGAATTGTGTAAAGCTGGCCTATCCTTCTACCTTGGGATACATCCTAAGTACCCTGTGTTGAACTGTCTTGCTAGTACGAATGGTCTCGCCTTGAAGTTTCACATCCAGCACCCCTATCATTATGACCTGTGGAGCTCCAACTACCTGCCTGATATGGGCTAATCGATCCACCACCAATACTCTGTGCTGATCTCCGTCCTCCAACATTTTCTGACTACCGTGGGTTCTTGTAGAACCTCTGCACATGGCCCATTTTTGCACATGCTATGCACTCAACAGGTGATTGGGAATACTAGCTTCGCACATGTCCCAGCCTACCACATTGATAGCAGTAAACTCGATCACTAACCTGAGATACCGTTTCCTTTTTCTAGATGTGTTTTCCACCACTACCCTAGTGGAAATTCTCAAAGCAGTGCTTCCTACTATCAAAAGTCGCACTACTAGTTCACCCCATCAGAATCTCATGTCTTCTTATGGAGGCCTCTTTGAGGTTTCCTTTTAATATGATGGCCTAATCCATCACCTCATCAAACCTATTAATCTAAAAAGTATTTACCTAGGATCTGATCTCATGTTGAAGTTTATCCTGAAAGCACCTTTCCATACCTGCCTCATATCCCACTAAAGCGAGAACAAAACATTGAAAGTCCATGAACGGACCTTCATACTCCATTACTGACATCATCCCCAGCATCAAACTCATAAACTCCATATCCTTCTCCTACCTTAAGGTTTATGGGTAGTAATGTTCTAGAAATTTTCCTAAAAACTCATCCATCGAATTCCCTATACTTGTTTAGTATAAACTAAGATATCCAACTAATGCTTTTACTATCCCTGCAACATATAGGTTTCTAACTTAACTTTATTCTAGGAAGGAGTCTCTAGATAATCAATAATTGTCTGGATATACTCAATACAGAATTCTGCTACCTCTGGCCCACCCTCTTTAGTAAATGTCAGTGGGTTCTACAGCTGAAACTCCCTGGTCAACTCAAACATACTCGGTGCGACCCGCCCTGGGTCATGTTCCATAATCTACATAAAATGATAAAATTTATCATGGAACTACTCTTACATGTCATCCTGAAACACTGGTTCTTATTTCTCCACTACTATAAGAGAATTCTCGGTAACATCCTCTTGTCACCCAACCGGAACACGCCTTCGTGGTGGAATTTCCCTATAATACCAAACACGAAATTTTTAGAACACAACCATGAAACTTTCACAAAGTATAAGCGAAGTCTCATCACTGGCCTTAAATAAATCATTTCTTATACACTACCCATTGGTATTTATTAAATCTATAACACTACCCTCAACCATACTTCCTAAGGCCATGGTTAACATGGGGTAACTAACTCACATGGTTAAAATCCCTATCTTTTACACCCTTTAAAAATTATTCTATTATACCAATTTAATCCAATAACATTTCATTTCACATACCACCCATGATCAAGCATAATTCTTTACTTGTAGTTTAACATTTCTCTACCCTTTTTAACCCATTTGTATCATTTTGGTAGACAAAAATTTTCACCACTTTTAAGAAATTCAAATGCATCCTACCCTATATGTCTCACACACACATCCCATTTGTGTGTCCCTACAATGATGCATGTCACTTATACACATAGGTTCCTAGAATTATGTATAAATGCACAACCCTGTTTAATTCTGTCCATGAGAAAAATATCATAAAACTGTCACATCATGCCACATGTGCATCACCCAATGGTGAAATATCATCAAACATAACAACACACAATAAGAACAGCAATTCCTGCCCTGGGTGACTTGGGTTTTCCCTCATACTTGGGTTAGATAATCCCAGGAACGATCTCATAACCAAGGCCTAACACTATCCTAATCTCTTTTCTACCATCCCAAAATAGTAAGGAATAGAAAATAACTCATATGATACCACTTTGTAATGTCCCCGAGCCAGGTTCCACTAAACTGGTGCCCCGAGCCGAGTTATCACATGACCTCAAGCACACCTCCCCGTACACCAGAGGTTGATGACTATCAATGAGGTTCTAGATTAGTCACATGTAGAGACTATACCCTCTTACAAGATTAAGCCACAATAGAAAACATATAAATAGCGGATATAACATGAGCTAATTAGTGAACAAGAATAAATAACCATTTTCCAACTGGGTACAAGCCACAAACAATAGTAAATATATTATGTCTTGCTCCAATGCCAAGTGAACAAAACCCAAAATAAATACAAATAGTGGAATCCTAAAAATTATTCTGACTTCAAGTCCGGAACCTCATCCATGCATTTCCCATGTCTAACTCAACTCCCTAGCATAGGTACATTTCCCTTGTCCTAGCCTGAAAGCATGAAATCTGCTTGGGTTCCCAATAGAGTCTCGATCAGGGTGTGAGTACAAATCAGTTTACCACCACCAATAGTGTCTACAAGATATCCAATATAAATCTTTAGTGCATGAAAGTAAAAATGAATGGAAAGTAAGTGAATGAAAATACAAGGGTCACAAGTTAATAATCTCTAATTTTCTACTATTATTATGATTATTATACCAAGTTCATTATGTGCATCATCTCATAATTTAGTTCATCATCAACATGTAATCCATGGGTTAGACATTTACCTTATTCACACAACATTCATGGAATTTATCATTCTGCATAAGTGAACAAGTTACTTCCCTATCTCACTAGGGATGAGCATATCAAGTATTCACCACACTTATTGTGGAGCCTCATTCTGGGTATTTTCATTGAATATAACCATTGGGGGAATAGAGCATCAGTATGAATCCCCAACCCATTCATTCCTAGGTAGGTTAGAGCATCATTCCAACCCTACCCATGGGAGGAGCATTAGTCCTTTATCCCACCACCAATCCATGTTCACGTTCTTATTTCCATTAACCACATTTATTCATATCACAACCAATAAAACCAATAAATATAAAAATCATGCTTCAAAAACATCAATGTGGGATTCAATGTTATGCCATAACCAGTTCGCAGTGCCCTTTTTACAATACATAACTCGTTAGCCCAATTATCTTTCCCATGTCTAACCCGATTGACCATATTCGTCAATTCACAAGCTATAACCAAGCCTATGTGTTCAAAATTTCATATACACTATCCTTATTAGGGTTTTCAACATAATTCATTAGCCACAAGGCACAATCCCCATTTAACTAATGTAACCCATTCTTATTACCATGCCAAACAATCTCTTAGGATATTACTAAGCATAAGAACATTCCAATAATTCATTTTCACTCCCATTAAACATATCAAAATTCTTATCAATGGCTCTATATTGACACAAGACAACCTTTCTCATACTTAGCTAGCTTCTAAGTCCATAAAGTATCAGCGCACCCCATGAGTGGTCCTACAAAGGTCAAGTCATCCTCTATATGTCTCATGGGGACCATGAGGGTTTAAATTCATAATTTAGACATTCATTATACTAAATATAATCAATAGATCAAAATCACAACAAGGGGTAACCAATAAATAAACCCAAGCATGCACAAATCTCAAGCGAAACTATGGGTTATAACTTATAGACCACCTACCTTGAATATATTGATGAACGTTCCCTCAATAGAAGACTTAGATCCCAATTCCACCAACCCTTGAAGTCTAAACCTATATATCATCATAAAAATATGGCTTTATAGCTTTTGAAAGATATGGGAGAAAGATGAAAACCCAAATCAAGAAGAGGAAGTAAGGAGGATATTAGACTTACCCGGATATTAGATTTGCAACTGAAGGCACTCCAAACTACCTAGAGATGAGGGAGAATCACCCATGGAAGATCTTGGGAGCTCTTCATCACCACTAGGGTTGAAAGGGGGGGATAAAGGATGAAATCTCACGTTGGGTATAAAAATACTGTAATGTAATTTTTGTAAATTCTCAACTTTACCAGGCTGCACGATTTACCTGCACGGTTTTCCAAACCATGCGCAAACTGTGCAAGAGCCATTGTCCCAAAATCTCCCTTTAGCATGGTTTACCCACACATTTTTTTAAACTGTGTGAAAATCATGCGAGAGCTATTGTCCAAAATCATCCCTCCATATGATTTCATGGGATACTCTGCGTGGTTTGTACTAACCATGCGAAAACCACACAACATCCCTAGAAAACTCATTTTCCTCCTTTTTCATGTCCTGAATCCCCCGAAACACTCCAAGGTCTTCCCATGAACTTGTGAAACACTTATTTAACCAAAATAAGGGACTTAAACTGAAACAAAAACAAAAACATACCTTAAGTAAAATCCCTGATCTTACACCCCTTCATTGCCACTCATATTTCCCCTACCATTAATAATAGCATCCTTAAAGGAAACAGCTCCACCAATTCATAAAGGATGATTGGTTTCCAATAAAATCATATGATTCTCATTATCACTATCATCATCTAAAACGTTACCCCATTTAACAATATCTTAAGAATTGGAATTTTTCTAAGCATCCTTGATAGCTTTGTGAAAATCAACCCCCTCAGACTGATGTTGTAATATCTCACTTCACCTATCCTGATCAGGATTCAAGTTGGAACTAAATTCCACATCAACAGGATGAAAAACTAAAAAAATACCCTACCCTTGACCGATTCTATCCCCTACCGGTGCAGCTTCACCTAGGATGACCAGTAAATCAGAAGAAACCTCTACCCTATCAGATGAAGGTTCCTTTGGAGAGCCAGTCGGACAAACCCTACCAGGAGAAGCATCCACATCAAGAACAGTGGGACTACCAAGTTCCAAAATCATTCCTTGTTCAACATTATTAGTATCAAAGCCATCAATTGATGTACCCTCCTCTACAAAAACTACTCTAGCATTTGAGGGTCCACTATTATCACCAGTCAGATATTTCTCATTCAACAGAAACCTCTTACCCTTTAAATTAGTAATATGAACATTTTTCTTAGTGAACTGTACATCAACCACATTTTACATGGGCCTTCTAGGAACTAATGGTTTTTACACCACTTTTGGCATCCTACGATAGTGAGTAGTTGAGTGGCCCTTTAGCCCACACCTTTCACAGGAGACCTTCCTTCAACATAACTCCATTGAGTGACCAAAATCCATACAAGATGAGTATCCACTGAATGAGGATAATATTAATTGTTAATATATATAATATTTATGTGCTTTATTATTCATAAATACCATTTTAGTTCATTTTACACTTTGAACATCATTTCACATTATGATTGTAATTCCCCCTTAAAATGCATTATTACATGGTACATTTTTGAACACCTCCTAAAATACAAAATGGTCTTGATTTCATTTTAATATTTAATTTTCCAGTTTCTCATTACATTGGTAACAATTCATACTTTTGGATTATTAGAAGATTCACATTGGAAGACTACCAAAATGGGCTTTCATGGAAACACGTTCTGGGAAAAGTAAACTGGACAGCAGCCCAATAAATAGACTTTATCAACCAATATACAATCCCAATGATTCTAAAAATTTATCTTAAGATATATTAAATTATTTATAACATTTCATCCAATAGTTAAAAGAGCTAATTCAGATTTTTAATGGAGTTACAGGCAGACCAATTTGGAGATAAAATTCCGATCCATATTCTGCGGCCCAGAAAAAACAGCCCACCATTTCGATAATATATCGAAAAAAAAATTCATTTGGTATGAAATTTTACAGTCGGTTAGGAGACATCCAAAGCTCCATTTTATTTTTCTATGGACCACTATAATTCGGCCATATAGAAGGTCATTTTGACGTGTCTGTTCGGTGGATGCAAGCTGCCTTCCACTTCGGGTCAAGGGTGGAAAAGTCTAAGTTCCACAAGCATTTCACCACCCTAAGCCTAAAATACTCAAGTGGGATGACTTTAACTATTTTAGAATCTACCTGAGGCTTCTAAAATTCCTATTTAAGGTAGTGGTGTTGGAATATTTATTCATCTTTTATGCTTTCTTTCATTGTAATGTTATGATGCAATTTTGTTGTCTCAAGTTTGTCTTTCACTTGTAAGTTGTTCTAATTCATCTTAGTTTCTTAATAAAAGTTATTCTTATCCTATTATTATGTTCTTATTCATATAAAGTTGATACTTTTGGCTTAATTTGTGAATTTATTCACACCAAACATTTTTAAAGTATCACACAATGGTGGAGTGATCGTTATTTCGTTGTCTTTTTTTTACTTCTCCAATTCCTCCCTCATGAGTCTACTTTCTGCTTCTATTGAAACCATAGAATCAATGGAGGGATAACCCACTTATGGGTTGATCCAAGGGAGTATAAAGGGGATGGATTGTATGTTATTTCTCACTCCATTAATTTCTAATCACTTCTTTTAATTGAGAATTTTGTTTGAAGATCTTTAAACTCCTTCGTCGTTGTTGAATTTAAGGCCACACACTTCAAGTGCTAATACGAACCTTTACCTTGAAGTTCTAAAAACATTGATCCTTCAAGTGTATAGGATATTAGTATTAGAGTGTGTAGGTATTAAACCAGTAAGTGATGATATTTTTTTATCTTATTAAATGAACTCGTCTCAAATATAAGAAATTGAAATAGTTGGAAAAGAAATTTATCTAATCAACCCCAAGTGATAACCTAGGATCAACTCATTCTTTTAAATTGAATTCACTTAAGTATCTTAGAATTCACTTAAAACCATATAATATCATCCCAAGTTGGCCACTTCATATCCAAAACAATCCACAGAATGTACGTGTCTTTAGGTTACTCCTTAGGTCTCTAAGGATTCGATAACCCAAGCTAAACTACAAGCAACCGCGTAACCCTAAAAGCTTGGGTAAATTTGGGCGAGACCAAAAGAATTAAAAAAAGTGTCTTTATTTCATATTCAAAATCAATTATAATATCATCTGTGTGAGTGGATAAAGTTACCTTATCAATAATGGTGGACCTAAGATCCATTTCCACTAATATCCTAGCAAAAAATTCCAAACTGTACAAACTCAGTTTCCATATCAAGATGTATGGGAGCCCCAATTGTCATGCTAATATCATGCAAAATCCACAGATTCCAAAGGACACAATTGAGTCCATGAAGAAGAACCCATGCCTAAGAGAAGGAATTTATTGCCTGTGAGACATTAAAATCCAAAGACCATTCATGCAGATGAAGCCATCTGGGCTTCAAGAACAGAGAACCAGTGCTCCATGCCCAAAGTTTAGAATCATCTAAAGAGAAGAGATAATGAAAAAAACCATGGCAATCAGAGACGTACCTCTAGTCTAAGAAGCCCCACAAAAATGAAATGTGGCAGACCAAATCCTACAACTTCCAAGGCTTCTCACTTTTAGGAGAAATAAACTGCACAATCAGGGATTGTTTGCCAATTGCCAGTCTCTCAACAAATACTTCCGAATTCACCTCTACGGGTGCCACAAAACCCTTTCAAAGGATCCTTCTAGTGAAAGAGTCCCTGAATGATGCTAGAACTAGTTGGAAACCATCAGATTTCAAATCCAAATACATGACCAATCTTCCGATATGAATCAAATCAAGTATATCTGATCTTCTGGCATCATTCCTTAGCACAACACCTAAAGAACAATGAGTGTCTTCCAATCCGGTCGGTCGCGCATCGACTCACCGAGCATCTATCCCAATTGGTATCGCATCTACCCTCCAAATTCTAGGAAAATCATAAATAGAAACACCCACATGATTCACCATCGCATCCTAAAGATTTCGGCCATCTCCAGTTAGCAACACACCTTCCTTCAGCCTCACATCAACCCTCTGAGTATCAAGCTCCAAAGTTCACGCATCACTAACCTGATTCACCATAGCATCTCAACGCCCTCCACCTTCTTGATTCAGTAGCGGATCTTCCATTTGAGCAACATCCTCTCTACCAACAAAGATCATAGATCCTAGGTAATGTGGAAACGACATGGTTGAAAACCCTAGATCATGTGAGAAATTCCATTGATGCAGCGCCCCCAAGCCCTTATCCTCACCTTCAAATATCAAAGTGATTAATAATATAACTAATAATATGTAATATTATTATCCTTAGTAAATAGAAAATATTAATATTTTTAATTAATTAATTATTTTATATTTTTATTATTAATTCAAATATTTTTATTGATACATAATATTTTCTTTTTATTACTTTTTTAAGTTATCATTATTTTCAATTATTTAAAATGTCTTAATTGCATGACTTAAATTTCATTTACAATCAAATTGTAATTTATATTTTTTTAATCTTTTAAAGTTGTATACATTTTTTAATGCTTAAATGTTATGTTTTGAAAAAACATTATTTTGTATCATCTATATTATCATATGTTTATTATTTTGATTAAAATATTTTTATTTTTAATTATTTTATGTGTTTAGTCAGTTTTAAATTTCATTTTGATTGTACAGACAATTTATTTTTTATAAGCTTTCAAAGTCTCTCACTTGAAACACAACAAACTTATTATGTTTCAAGTATGTAACTTTAGAAGCCTATAAAAAATAAACTATAATTATAATTTAAATAAAACATAAAACATAAAACATAGACTAAACATATGAAAAATAGTTGAAAATAAAAATAATTTCATAAATATAATAAACCAAAATTAACTTAAATGACACAAAATTTATTAATTAAAAAAATTACACTTCAAAAAAAGTATGTGCATAAAATATAGTATAAATAACATCTAAATTAAATTTAAAATGTTGATTTAAAAGATGGAAAATAATTGAAAATAAAAGGAAATCCAAAAATCAATAAATAAATAAATAATAATTTACACAAAAAATGTTATCTGTAAAAAAAAATTACAAGTAGAAATTTCATGTTTTGAAACAATAATATTTTGCGCCATTGAAATAAATTTTTATTTTATTTTTATGAAATTTATTTTATTTTCAATTATTTTTTATATTTTTATTTATTGTATAAAATTTCATTTAGATTGTAAAAAATTATAATATATAGTCTTTCAAAGTCACCAACTTGAAACATTATTATATTTCATGTATATCATTTTTAAGGCGTATAAATAAAAAATTATAAATATATTTAAATGAAAATTTTCACACTAACTAAACATATAAAGAGTATTTAAAAATAAAAATAATTTCTTAAATATAATAAATAAAAATTAATTTACATTACAAAAACATTATTGATTTAAAATTAACATTTACATTTCAAAATATTTATGCACATAAAATATAGTATAAATAACATCTAAATGAAATTTAAAACATTGATTATAAAAATAAAAATTAATTGAAAATAAAATAAATTTAAAAAAAAACACCAACAAAAAAAATAATTTACACAAAAATTATTATCTACAAAAAAAATTAGAAGTACAAATGCTTTTTTTTGCAACAACAATATTATGTGTCATTGAAATTAGTTTTAATTAATTGTTTTTATAAAAAAATTATTTTTAATTATTTTTTATATATTTATTTAGTGGCTCAAATTTCATATAGACTGTATTTATACTTTATAATTTATCGAATTTCAAAGTCACTAACTTGAAACATTATTATATTTCAAGTGATTTTGAAGACCTATAGATTAAAAATTATAAATACACTCTAAATAAAATTTCTCACATTGGCTAAATATATAAAAAATAATTTAAAATAAAAATAATTTCATGAATATAATAATAACAGTAATAATTTACATGACACACACATTATTGATTAAAAACATAACATTTACATTTCAAAAAAATCATGCACGTAAAAAAAGTATAAAAAACATCTAAATGAAATTTAAAACAGTGATTGTACAAATATAAATTGTCTGAAAATAAAAATAATTCCAAAAAGATAATAAACAAAAAAATTATTTTACACAAAAAAATGTTATTTTCAAAAAAAAACTAATAAGTACAAATGTTATGTTTTTGAACAATAATATTTTGTGTCAATGAAATTATTTTCAATAATTGTTTTAATGAAATTTTTTTAATTTAAATTATTTTTTAAAGTTTAGTTAGTGTGCCAAATTTCATTTAGATTGTATTTATACTTTATAATTTATAGGCTTTTAAAGTCACCCACTTGAAACATTATTATATTTCAAGTAGGTGATTTTGAAGGTAGATAAATTAAAAATTATAAATGAAATTTGGCACACTAATTGAACATATAAAAAATGAAATTAAAAATAATTTCATAAATATAATAAAGAAACGAATTTACATGACATAAACTTTATTGCTTAAAAATGTAACATTTGCGATTTAAATAATTTATGGGCATGATTCTTATTAAGTATTGTATTATTAATTAAATTATTATTAAGTGCATGTGGGGTCTTTTCCTTATTGTATATTTATCCTCATAATACAGCATCACTCCGGGATCCAATCCCAACTACCCCAATTCTGGGGATTAATTGGTGGAGTAGTGGTGACATTACAGATGTCATTCGACTGGTTGCAGATGCAGAGTGCTCCGGCAGTGATGTTCAAGAGGAGCTGGGTGTGCGAGCCTCGTACTTCGATGACGGTGGTCGTGGGAATCAACAGTGTTGTGGAAGAGCACAGCGAAGGTGGCGGCTGTAGGTGTGTAACTTGGTGTGTGGGCTCAGTGTTGTTGGGCGTGATGGTGGTGATTGGCCTGTGATGTGGAAGACTGGTGGCGTCTTGAAACATTCTTGTCGGCGGTGCCTGGGCATTCGAATGTGACGAGTGGAAGAGTTCTCTGGATGCGGTTGTGAAGCTAGGGCACACCGAACAGAGGAGTGGATGAGCACGAGCTAGTAAAGGCCTTCGGGTCATGGGTCTCTGGGTGAGCTCCTTGGGCTTTAGGTCATGATGTTATGTTCTTTAATGCCCTCTGGGCCTTCAATCCATGTAATGGGATTCCTCAATCCAATAAAAAAGTGGAGTTTTCTACTTTAAATAAAAAGGAGGATGATAGGAAGAGATGGGGATCATATCTGGTGATTCTCAACGAACTCATGGTGATTGACCTGACAATCGATGATTTTTACGTATGGCTTCCCCTCGCGATAATGATTTTGATATTCATGAGGTTCTTGTGGGATGAATGTCAGTTCCTCATGAGGATGATTTTGAGCCTCATGTGTTTTTACAAGGTAACATAGCCAAAGAAAATGTTAGGGTTGTGGGTTCTTGGCCTCTTGCTTCCTTTAGAGAATCGACTTTTGAAAGAATCATCAGGAAGAGCTCAATAGCTCACATGTTTTCTAATCCTGATGAGATTTCAAGAAGTTTAGGAATGTGCAGATTCTCTTTTATTTCTCGTCTTCTTCTTCCAATGGGAGTGAAGCCATGACATTTGGAGGATTTGGTTAATCGTGTTTCTTCAATTTGGGGTTTCGCTAATTGGTGATGCATCTCGGTTGGTCGTGGGTTTTTTCAATTCCTATTCTGTTCTAAGGATTTGCTCTAGAAGGCATGGGGTTACGGGTCCCTGTATCTGAAATCAGGTGCCCTCCATATCCATGTGTGGTCATTGGGATTAGAGCCATTTTCTATTAAAAACACCTTTGCACAGGTGTGGATCAAGATTAAAGGGTTGTCTTGGGTCTTATGGCATCCAAAGATACTTCATGATATAACTACTACTACGGGAGTCCCAAATTGTATGGATAGGGAAAATAAATTAGTTAGGTATGGGAGATTTTCTAGGGTGTTGGTTGAAATTGATATCAATTGCGCTTGGACTGATAACGTTATTTTTTCTACTCACTCTGATGATATTAATCAAAAAATTGAGTATAAGAAAAGGCCACTGTTTTGTGTGACTTGTAATTATCTTGGACATTCCAAGGGGAATTGCTTCACGTCAATGAAATGTGAAGCCTACTCTTTAAGAGGACACTTTGAGCAGGACTACAGAAGGAAGCCTAAAAAACGATGCTCTACTAGATGTCTAGCATTGTGGTGTTCCAATGGGGCATGATCCACGGGGGAGCGCCGATCTTGGTATGAATAAAAATTCCATTAATGAATTTGAAGATGTTTAGAGACAGGTCTCGTCTCCTACAGCCAGGGACTCTGGGTCTGGTTTCCAAGATAGACTTGAGGGTCTGGACATAGGCATGGGGTTGAATGCTGGTAGTAAATCCCTCACTGTGTTTGTTAGTGAACTGACTAGCTTTGAAGATGGCGAGGGGGTAGGCTACGAATCAACTCCAGATCCATAGACATTATGGGTCGATACTGGAATTGAAGAGGAGGTATTGGTGTAGGTAACACACTCTAACTTCTCTATTAAAGAGGATCTTTGAAAGAGAACTGATGTTGCAAAGGAGAATGAGGCTTCCTCTGAACAATCTGACTGTGAGGCTGTTGTCCAAGGGGAAGTTGATCATGACCTGTGGCAATAATTACTCATTAATGCCAAAAGGAAAGGGAAAGCTAAAATGATGGATGGAGAGGGATTTCAGTTGGTCACTCCTAGAAAACCCAGGACCTCCTAACTTGTGCCTACGCAGCTTCGACTGTTCAGCTTGAAGTGCATGGAAAGGAGCAGGTTCTCAATGTTGAATCTAATGTTCAGGAAGTGATGGCTGGGAAAGATATTGTGGCAAGGGATGATGAAGCTGGTACAATGGAAGGAAACACAACAGTCGGGGGTGCCATTGCCTTGCTGGACTCTGGACCCAGTTTTAATGAATTTACTTTGCTAGACATTTAAACATATTTCATAGAAAAGTGATGAGTTTGGCAACTTTTGGGCTAATGTTCAATTCTCAAATAGTGGTAATTATAATTTGAAGGATGTGTCAAATCAAGTTGTTGTTTTCTTGAAAGATAATATCACTAGAGGCATTGAGCCTCATGATGATGATGATGAATCGTCGAGCATGGATGATCATGATGTAACTTGGCAGGCCCCTAAACAATGGAAGTAAGGCAAACACCAGAGAGGTTAGGGTGGCTCTCGAAGGGGTGGCAGACATAAAAAAGGTGAGTGATTTTGATCCTTTGTTTTGGTTGTGTTGTTAGTGCGACGTTGTTAACATTGTAATATGCTTCTTTATCTGCTTTGTAATTTCTATTTCAATAATAAACTTTCTGAGACCATGGATTTTAATCCATGGTTTGTGTTGAGTAAAAAGGAGGGGCTTCTCTCCTACCTATTCAAAAAATTATTATTATTGTGTATTATTAATTATTTTATTATTATTTAATATTATGAATTGCATTATT
The DNA here is from genome assembly GCA_963277665.1 of Viscum album. NCBI lineage: Eukaryota > Viridiplantae > Streptophyta > Magnoliopsida > Santalales > Viscaceae > Viscum > Viscum album. The sequence continues at coordinate 475,319,211 of OY728130.1, read as the reverse complement.
TATAAATATTAATTAAATTGTTAAATATTATCAATAATTGGAATAATAATTATGAATAATGATGTAAATAATATAATTATTAACGTAACTAATAAAGTTGTTAACAATTTAATTTAAAATAAATATTAATTAAATTAGTAATATATAAACTATAATTTTAATAATAATGTTATTAAAAATTTGTTATAGAATTAATAATCATTTATGATAATCAAAATAGTAATATAATTAATATTTTGATAATAAAGTAATAAATAATAATTATATATGTTATATATAATATAATTATTTACGTATTTAATAATACTTGATCATAATATAATTAATAATGTAATTAATTACAAATAATCAATAAGTCAAAATGAATTTATGCATATAATTATTATTTTTTGGTGAAAGTAGAGATAGGGTGCCAAGGCCCAATCCCATTTATTAAAAAAGAAGGAACAAAACATACAACTATAGAAAGGCAAAATATCCCGCATCAAAAAAGAGATCAGGAATAAAAAAAACTCCAATCAAACAACCTAGAAAAAAGCACTAGAAATCCGGTAAATCAACCGCATGTGTGAGATTAGGACCACGCCTACCCCTACCACGAGAGAGTCTTCCACACGGATGTCAGCTTTGCTTTCAGGGCTTCGCTCTTTACCATGATTCATCAAAAGATCTCATTGTCTCCACAGACTCGTCCAAAACAACATCTTCAGTATTTGTATTATGATCACCATTAGCTCCTTGAGAGCTACAACCAGAGACTTTAGGAAGAAGACATTCCGCATCAAGTGACCTAGCCTCTAGGTGCTCAACCTCAACCTACTGATTATCAAAAACCAAAATACCATCCCATTGTTTAATCACACTAATTTACCCAGTATTTGAATTTACTAGATTAATTTGCACATAAACATCATGTTGTTTGGAAGCATCAACCTCCTTCTGCCTAGCAGCATTTATGATAACACATTGTGTAATTTCAATTGCATTCTGTCCATCCATAGAATCACCCTGCCCATCAATCTTAGAAATACATTGTTGTTCAGCAACATTATTTATGCACATAATTATTATTTAATAATTAAATTATTATTATAATTTATTTGACGATAAAAATAAATTATTAATTATTTTAATAAATAAACAAAAAATATTTTTTCTATTTAATAATAATAATTTTATATTAAAATTGTTTTATTTAGAAAGAAAAATATTTAATATTATTATATATATCATCATCATTGTTTTTTTTTATCATTATTAATATTCGTAAATATAATAAAAACAATTATTTACATGATACAAAAAATTATTTTTTAATGATAATTCGTAAAAAATAGATTAATAATTATTACTAATTATTTTGAGATCTTGAATTAATTATATTATTAATTACACATACATATATAAATATATTTATATAACAAAAAAAGTGAAGGCACTGTCCTGGACAATGCCTTCTTTAAAGAATGCGCTGTATCGGACATCACCCACCCTTTAGCGCCAACATCTCCAAATTCATCGTTAGATTGAGAAATTGTTTCAGAATTTATTTATATTTGGATTTTTTTTGGGGGTTAGATAGGAAAATTTTCCCCATAAAGCAACCAAAACTTCACCATTAAACTTGCAGAGGGATAACTTACTTTTTTATATCTTATAATCAGAATCTTCTTTGATGGAGAACTTGTTCTCTTCACTTCTCTCCTGCTTATTCTTCTTCCCTCTTTTTTTTTTTGGCATTGTATCACACACATTTTTCAGATCCTCACGGCAGTCACATTTTCTGGAAGTTCATATTTGAATTTGAGATTCAAATCTAAATCATCCTCTTCAAACACCCAACCCAACTCAATGCCCTCACAGACGTTTCTTCCTGAGCAATCAGCCATGGCGGCCGAAAATCACCGCATAATCCATGTCCAAGTCTTGGATGTCTCAATCCAAACAATGGTGACGCACGCCCCCTCATCGGTAGGGACGTGGACCTGGGCCACACAGTACATCCACCGCCGCCGCCTCCACCGCCTCATCGTCGGCCTCGACATCGAGTGGCGCCCCAATACTCGCGCTCACCACAACAACCCCGCGGCCACTCTCCAGCTCTGCGTCGGCCGGCGATGCCTCATCTTTCAGCTGATCTACGCCCCCCAAATCCCCCAATCCCTGCTGAATTTCCTCACTAATCCCGACTACACATTCGTGGGCGTGGGCATCGAGAACGATGTGGCGAAGTTGGAGGACGATTACGGTATCGGGGTGAGCCGAAGCGTGGACCTCCGGGAGCTTGCGGCGGAGGAACTGGGGATGATGGAGCTCCGGTCGGCCGGGGTGAAGACTCTGGCGAGGGTGGTTCTTGGGGATGAGATCTGGAAGCCGAGGCGGGTGAGCAGGAGCCGATGGGATCGGGGGTGGCTGTCCCAGGATCAGATACGATACGCCTGCCAGGATGCCTATATTTCCTTCGAGATCGGGAGGAGGTTGAACGCCTCTCGATAGCTTCTTCTTCTGCCTGCGTGTTTCTGAATCAATCCTTCGTTCCTTTCTTGTTCTTGGAATGTGTCTGCCTTCTTGTATAGCTTTGTACATCAATTTCCACGCGACTCTTACAAAATTCTAGTGGCCCCAAAATTCTACCCACCATTGTTTAGACTTAATGATTATTTATAATTTATAACATTATTAATTATATTATTATTTAGTATTATTAAATATTTAAATAATTAGATTATATATAACATTTAAAATAATTATTTATTAATCTTTTTATTATTAAAATATTAATTATTTTACTATTATGATTAATATAAATGATTGATAATTGTATTATAGATTGTTAATAATAAAATTATTATTATCAGTTATAATTCTTATATTACAAATTTAATTAATATTTATTTTAAATTATATTATTTACAAATTTATTAGTTACAATAAGATTTATATTAATTACACCATTATTCATAATAATTGTTGTTATTCTCGTAAGTATTTTAAAATATTATTGCTATTTATTACAAATGTAATTCAAAACATTTAACAATAATAACAAAATTAATATTTAGTATTTAGTATTTTTTATGTTCATTTTATTTTCAAATAATTTTTATTTTTATAGTCAATGTTTTCAATTGCATTTAGATTTTATTTATACTATATTTTATGCACATAATTGTTTTAAAGGGTAAATGTTATTCTTTTAATCAATAAAGTTCGTGTCATGTAAATTAATTTTAGTTTGTGTCGCGACCCGTCTCTCGGGGCCCGTGCCGTGACTACCCCAAGCCCGCCTTCCATAGGCCAGGGGCTGGCGACTAGCACCGAAAGGCGTATTCCCCAAAACCAGGAAGTCATAGCCTTTATAACCTGTAACTCATGCAACCAAGCACACAACACGATACGAACACAAGTAAACTGAATAGTTAAAAGATTGTGTACAGTAAGTAAAAGGTGTCAGAATACAAACTCAACTGAAAAGTACAAGTAAACTGAAACAGCTCTTGTAAACACCCGTCAAGGATCATACATGAAGGGTAGGTACACCTCTCGAACGGTCATCTCTGCGGTACGCCTCGTCTAATGTCCACCTCCGAGCTACCTCCAATCCTGGTATCCTCGTCCTTAGTCAGCACTGTACGTCGTCTGCACCAAATACAACAAGGTGCGGGCATAGCTCGTGCAGGGGTGAGTATAACGATACTCAGTAGGGACCCCGAGACCCTCAAGATCTCACAAAATTCACAAAGGATAAACCACAAAGCATGAAATCAACTGACAACCCTACTTAAGTATATGCCCATATATATACCTAAGTTATCAAGTATGTCCATCTCAATCATGAGGAAACACAGAGTCCAACTCAAAAGCTCAAGCTCAAGTGTTCCACAAAGGAAGGAGTACCACGAAGGTAAATACCACAGAGATACGCCACACAGAAGAATACCACCAAGGTATTACCACAAAGGAAAGTGTCACACAGGTACAGACTCAGCTCACACAAGGTATAACTTAGGTACAATAGTAGAGATGATTAAATGTAACTACTAAATCATCTTACTCTGTTAAGAGGCAGACCCACGAAGGATCCTAAATCATCATCAGACCCACAGAGGATCATAGTACATCGTCAAACCCATACAGGATCCTAGTACCTCATCAGACCCACACAGCATCCGAGTACATCGTCAGACCCACACAGGATCCGAGTACCTCGTCAGACCCACACAGAATCCGAGTACATCGTCAGACCCACACAGGATCCGAGTACATCGTCAGACCCACACAGGATTCCAGTACATTGTCAGACCCACACAGGATCCTAGTACATCGTCGGTACGTCGTCAGACCCACACAGGATCCTAGTATATCGTCCTTACGTCGTCAGACCCACACAGGATCCTAGTACATCTTCAATACGCCGTCACACCCACACAGGATCATAGTACATCGTCAGTACGTCGTCAGACCCACACCGGATCCTAGTACATCGTCAGTACGTCGTCAGACCCACACGGGATCCTAGTACATCGTCAGTACGTCGTTAGACCCACACATGATCCTAGTACATCGTCACAACCAGCTACAAGGTTCCCACACTAAGCTCGCTCGTCTCTGGGAGGGTCTGCTCCTCAAGCCACTGGTCGATACTCCAACTTTCACGAAGTCACACGAAGAAGTATCCCAAAGGACCGCCACGTCATAGAGGTCTTAATGCAACAGACGGTGCATCAATCGAACGCTCGGTCTGTAAGTTATTAGCCTTTTAGTCCCGAGGGCCCGGTTGAATTCATGCTCGATCCAACCCGATCGTACACCAACTTTACCCAAAACTCCATTGGGGTATACCAAAGGTATCCTCTCGCTCCATGGTTTTCAACGCCGCCGACGGTTCGTCAAACGGACGCCCGATGCCAAAGTTATGGCTAAAAGTATGGAATGGGTCAAAACTGGTCCGGGTCCAGTCCAACCCTGCCCGACCCGTTGGGTTGACCCGGTTTGGATCGACCCATCCCGACCCGAGTTCGGTCGACCCGGCCCGCTCTAGACGGCCCGGCCTGGGCGGCCCGCGGTGCGTCCAGGCGGCCGCGGTGTGGCGGTTCGCCGCGCTTGGCCGGATGGCCATCCGTCCTCTCCGTGCAGCGCGATCGCGTGCTGCGCCTTCACCGTGGGCCGGCTCGGTCGGCCGTCCTCCCTTCGTCGCCGTGGCACAAGCCGCGACCCCTTGTTCGCCGGGCGGCGCGAACGCGCGCCGCCGTACCTGTCGTGCGGCCAACCTCCAGTTGCCGTCTTCCTCCGTTGCAAAGATTTCCTCAAAACCCACAAGGGATTGCGGAGAGGTCGGACCATGTTCATTTGGCTCGCACCCTCCACGTTAGAGCGGTAGCAAGCAGTTCACAACTTTTGAATCACAAAGAACATCAAGAACGGGTAAGGAAAGTATTTAAAACATCAAACCCTACCTCGAAGGTTTGTTGTTGTGTTGCGAGATGAAAACGATGAAGGCAAAGAAGGTGCCAATGTTCGTTGCTTCCGCAATCACGCTTCCGAAGTCGGCTCATGCGTCGTCCTCTTCCTTGATTTCGAAGAACGTTCTTCGACAGAGATGATGTTCTTCGTTTGGAGGAGAAGTTCTTCGTTGGAGAGGATCTTCCACAAATTCTCCCCTTCTCCTTTGCCAACCAATCCTCTCAAAGAAAAGAGGTTCCAACATAATTTAAATTAAGTCTATCAATTTAATTGTTGGCACGATTAATTGTTGGCACAATTAATTTTACCACGTTGACATAATTAATTGGCTCAATTTAATAGGAGGAATGAATTAATGGGGAGTTGAGAGGCCCCCCCCCAATTAAGAGGGTTTGGTTAGTCACCGCCATTAAATTCAAAATTAGGGGTTTTAGGCTTGGTGGTCCCCACCTCCATAACATTCACATGGGAGGTTCCAACTGTTGGTTGGAGTGGATACTCAAGAGGGAGGGGGGGGGGGGGGGAATTGAGTTCCAATTAAAATTTCTGTTAAAAACTTTATGATTAAAATTAACCAAATTAAATTAAAATTAAACTGTAGTGAATTTATAAAGATTGTAAGTTTTCAATTAGTTTCTCAAGAGATTGATTATTTCTCAGTTAATTCAATCTGGGGATTAATTAACTTTTGAAACTAACTTACTGGCTAAAAAAAGTTATAAACACTTTCTAGTTTAACTATCAGAGTTACTTTAAAACAGATTTATATTTAAAGTACTTAGCAGCAGAATATTTAATATAGTTTAAAACAAAATAAACAAGCACAACAATTTTAACCAAGAGGTTCAGTCTCAAGCCGAGACTTAGTCCTCTCAAACAGTTTATATAAACTTTGATCCACACACTGGATCGGGGGAAACAATAGTACACAGACTGTCTAGGTACTAAGACCTCTACCACAGTTCTACGTGGGAAAACAAAAACAATAGCACACAGGCTATCCAGGTCACACTTGACCTCTACCACTATCCACAGTGGGATATAAGAGTATAAGAGAGAGATTAAGTGAGGATTTATAAATCCTTCAGTTCAACACATGAGACAGTGTGTGTCTAAAAATACAGAGCACACACACTACTCAAAAGGTAAATAAATGAAACACAATAGAGCTAAACCGATAAAGATGAGTTGAGAATGCTCTATGTGTTTTGAGTGAAGCTCTGGACTCCTTGGATTGATGGAGATGAGGCTTTGAGTCCTTCTCTGGTTTTTGTCAAGAAACAAAGTGTCATTGTTGTATTTGACTTCCAGGTTCAATTTGATCAGCTTGATCAGGTTAAGTTCAGGTGAACTCATTGAATCTCTTTACACTTTGAGTGATTTGGTTCTACAGATTCAGTATGTGTTCTTCCTTCTTCTTCTATGCATGTACATCCTTGAGTATTTTCAAAAGATTGTCTCGTATGTTCATGGAAAGACTGACCGACCACCACTCCTTTTTTTAACTTTAGTAGTTCGAGGTTCCCTTTTATAGCTCATGTGGTCCGACAAAAGGTATGATTACTTTTGTAGGTTTGAGGTATGGTTTCCTGACATTAAACATAAATTAATTAATTAATAGCAGTTGCATTAAAAACATCAAATATGACCGTTGCTAAATAAACAATAGAAAAAGAGTTTAGAGAACTAGTGACTGGTTTCCATCAGTAGCTCTTAGTATCAATGATCTTGTAACGGTGGACTTGAGTCAATAGGTCTGTATCGGTAGCTATTACTCTTTATAACGGTATCTCTATGTATCAGTAGCTCTTTCCATCAGTAGCTCCTTTAATCGGTAGCTCCTTCTGTCGGTAGCTCCTATTGGTAGCTCCCTATATCGGTAGATCCTTCTATCAGTAGCTCCTTCTTAACAGTAGCTCTTCTTTATATCCGTGACTTTGTATCGGTAGATGTCTGTATATGTGGACTTTATATTTGTATCGATGGACTTCATAACGGTAGCTGTCTGTCTGTCTGTCTGTTTGTATCAGTAGCTTGTATCGGTAATAGAGAACCAGTGACCTTTACTTATCGGTAGCTGTTATTAATATTGGTGACCTTATCTATATCGATAGACTTCTGTACCAGTGTGCTTTAGCCTTATCGATAGATGTGTACCTGAGACCTTTGTATCAGTATCTGTTTGTATTAGTGACTCAACACTTAATACTTATCTGTTCTATGAAAATCATATTCAGATCGAGTCAGTAACATTTCTAAACAAGTATAAACATAGATAACCATTTATTAACACATTCAAAATATTATTTTGATTATTTTATCAACTTAATAATATGATATCATAGATTGAAAGAATAATTAATATAAAGATAAACATTATTTGGGATTATCAAAGCATATTAAAGCATAATTGGGATTATCAAAATAGGTGAGGTCAACAATCTCCCCCCTTTTGATAATCACAAATTATGATATTATAATCCAAAATAATCAGTAATGTATCAGTATAAAATACAATGGGATTTATTTCTCAGTGTGAGTAATGACATTTTCAAATGTATCAGAGGATAGAGTATTTCATGAAAATGTATTTAGGTAAAATTATACAATAAATGTACCAGAGGTATGAAACAATTGTATCAGAGATATAAAAAAAATGTACCAGAGGTAGAATTATATTATTCTCATACTTCTCATATTTCTCATATTTCTCCCCCTTTCTTATATTTATCCCCCTTTCCTTATATTTCTCCCCCTTTGTGATTAGAAAAAAGTTGGAACCAAAGGATGAGAGAAGTAACAGAAGGTAAAAGAGGGTAAGATCATATATATTCCTTGGGGCAAAAAGATACAGAGAAATACAAAATTCAAACAAAGAGAGTACAAATGATTCCTATCAAACATCTTAGACACTATTCAATCCACCTCCTGAATGTCCACTTTGGATTTGGATTTGGGCTCCGAGGTAGACGCGGGCTTGGGAATTCCAGAAAGCACCACTGGAGGTGGAGCAACAGAGATTGTTCCTGGCCTGTAGTGGGTACTCGTTGGAGTAATCAATGGTGTCAAGCTTCTGATAGCTTGAGCCGGTGTCATCTGAGGAATGGAGGCAGGCAGAGTTGTAGGTGCAATGATAGGGGTATTGTCTACATGTAAAAATTACAGAAACAGATTCCTAAAGTCTATAATGATTCCTCCTCCTCTCTACATAGAAGAAACGAAGTCATCCTTGTTCTCCATAAATTTATCTAGAGCAGGAGTCAACTCTCTGAGCTTGCTTACTTGTTCTTTGAAATCATGAGTGACTGGGGGTAGCTTCATGTTTTCTAACAAAATCTTGAAATGGTTGTTGAGATGATGCTTGGTATAAACATTCTGAAAATAGAGATCAATCTTATCCTTGATTTCTTTCTGAGCAGCAGTAGCATCCCTCATATGCTCATGAACAAATTTTCTGATATCTCTGGAGGTAGACAGTACCTGAGAATCAGCTGAGCTACTGGCACTAGCCTGACCAAGCTCCTCTTTCAGCACAGTTCTAAATTTCTCAAAATCTACTGAAGCACTGGATGAAGTAAGAGGTTTGACAGTGAATGAAACAGTTTCCTTGAAATATTGGGTCAAACTACTTATCAGCTTCTTGATAACCAAATCATGTGTACTCACATGCTCTTTGACAGACTTATTAAAAGCTTCAAAGACATCCAAAAATTTCTTTACTACACCTTTAATGTAATTGATATCAGCATTCATTTGAGTTTGATAACTACTCAAGGTAGTTAGAGAAGCAACAGACTGCTTCAAGGCAACAACAGCTCCTGTCTAGCTCTCAATCTGAGAATTACATACTCTTATCTCAGTCATCATCTCTGTCATAGGGTCTGACACCACACACCCAAGAGAGAGTTATAAAGATTTTTCCATATTGCTCATCTCTTCAACAAAGCAATTCTTTAAATCTGCAACAGATGTAGTCCAAGTATCCTTCAACTCAACCTTTTAAGATTCAAGATTAGCCTTAGTAACCAGATTTTCAGGCACAATTATAGATGCTCTTTCTGACACAATACTAGCCACAAATTCATTCATAATAGATTGAATGGATGATATTAAAGAGGTTTCCATTCTTCTTATCTCTTCCACAAACTAGGTTTTAAGATCAGACTTCAACTGATCTAGATCATCTTTCCTTATCACATTCTCAAGTAAAAACTCAGAAAATATATTATAGTTAACTTGTGGTCTGTTGATGGGTGTCTCATATTTAGAATCAGGATATTCCAACCCACAAACTACAAAACCTGGGTCTTCTACCCAGTCTTCAATCTCATGAGAAACTGAAACAGTACCATGCCGGATAAGATTCTCCCCCTCAATCTGTGCATTCTCATTTATAGCAATAGCACCCTCATCAGCTCGGTCTTCCTCAGAAGAATTCTCCACAACCATCTCCATTTCTCCAATAGCAGGACGCTCCTCAGGAATAGGTTCAGGTCTGTATACTTCATTAATTTCCTCAGTAGGCATTGAGGAGTGCCCAATCAGTGGACTAAGACTCAAGAAGACAGAAGCATATGCTTCAGTTTCAGATTCTTCTTCTTCCTCATTCTCTGGAGCAGGCTGGTATTCCTCATCAATAGGGGCTTCTTCATTGCTTACACCCATAGCTTTTGCCTTTCCAGATGATACAACTTCAGCAACAGGACTTGGAGGCAAGTCCGGATCCATTCCATCATCTATAGAGGTATCCTCTTAATCAGTATCATCACTATACTGAGGTTCCTCTTCATCAGGTCCTAGACCTAGATCCCTCACATCCTTAGGCCTAGAAGGATGATTCACAGGATTAAACCTATCACACATCTTCTATTCATCACCGACCCATTCTCTTTTCCACGATTCCAATTTATCTTCATGTATTTACAAATAGTTTTGGTAATGCAAAAGTTGTCTTTCATAACCACAGTCTCATCCTGAGACTTAGCCACACCTCTTACCTTAATCATTAAAGAAATCAGCTTTGTAAAGAATAGAGCATTAGTTTTTGATTTTTTCCTGGCCATAGCTTAAATTTGAATCATTAACAGTCTACACAGATTTACCTTGACACCATGCCTCAACAAATGAAACAAATAAATATCTTGGTATTTCAGATTTTCAAAGTCCCCTCTTCTTGGACTTAACACATGTTGAATGAACTTGAACAGTAACCGGTTCCCTCCATACATTTCTGTAGCAACTACCTTTCTTGGTGTACCATCTCCTGTTAATTCTTCCAAAGAAACTTCATATTCAAAGATGTCACTTGTAGGAGGTACTGATTTCGAGAAATACCCAAACTCTCCTTCATATGGAACTTTCAGGCACTCAACCCACTCAACAGAGGAAAAAGATATTGTCCTTCCATTTACTACTGATATAATTATTTTCTCAACTTCTGATTTCTCAAAGCAAACAAACTCATAGAATTCTTTTACCAGCTTTGGATAATAAGGACCATTGTTATTTGAGAAGCACTCTACCCATTTCTGGTCTTCCAGCACTTCTAGAACTAAAGAATTACTGGTCATTAACCATTCCACGCAAATCTCTTTCTCAACTGCTATCTCCCTTTGAACGAGATGTAGATTTGTAGGTTTCTTCACTTCACTCCCACCACTAGACTCTCCTTTGAGTCTCTTGGAATTCAGCTCATCACCCTTTTCGCTGACTGATGGTCTCTTCACTCTTTCCATTCTACGGATCGCAAGGCTTAGGGTTCGAGAGAAACGATGGTTTGGGAGATAAGGATTGAAGGTAAAGGGTTTGAGGTGAATTGAGATAAGGTCAAGAGCTTATGTTTTATCATTTAGGAATCATAAAATAAATAAATAAAACATAATAAGTAAAATATAAACAATACAGATTCCGGTGGCTAAAGATACCGAATTTTAAAAATAGCACAACTTAACAGTAATACATACCGATGAGGATTCCTAACGGTGAGGTATTTTTATCGGTGAGGTCCACTAACAGTGAGGTATAGCAGTGAGGTTTATACCGATGAGGTATAATAGCGAGGTTTTAGCTAACGGTGAGGTTTGGCTAACGGTGAGGTTTGGATAAAGGTGAGGTTTGGCTAACGGTGAGGTTTGGCTAACAGTGAGGTTTGGATAACAGTGAGGTTTGGCTAACGGTGAGGTTTGGCTAATGGTGAGGTTTGGCTAACGGTGAGGTATGGCTAACGGTGAGGTTTGGCTAACGGTGAGGTTTTTCTAACAGTGAGGTTTGGGCTAAACAAATTCTATCATTCCTAACTCATGTCTAATGTAACTTAACCTATCCGAACATAAAGGCTTGGTGAATATGTCAGCTAATTGATGTTCAGTACCTATAAATTCAAGAGTAATATCACCCTTTTGGTAATGATCTCTCAAAAAGTGGTGCCTTACATCAATGTGTTTGGTCCTAGAGTGAGATACAAGGTTCTTTGAGATATTAATTTCACTAGTGTTGTCACAGTTTATAGATACATGTCTATATGATATCTATAGTCCAATAATGTATGTTTCATCCACAGAATTTGTGCACAATAACTACCAGTAGCAATATATTCTGCTTCAGCAGTATAAAATGCAACAGAGTTCTTCTTTTTACTACACCAAGATACTAAGGACTTTCCTAGAATATGACATGTTCCAGAAGTTCTCTTTATATATAACTTTCAACCAGCAAAGTAAAAATCTGAATAAATTACTAAATCAAATGATTGTCTTTTTGGATAAAATAATCCTAAGTTAGCAGTATGTTTAAGATATTTGAAAATTAATTTAATAGAAAGCAAGTGTGACTCTTTTGGATTAGCTTGAAATCTTGCACATATACACACACTAAACATAATATCTGGTCGACTAGCAGTAAGGTAGAGAAGACTCCCTATCATACCTCTGTAGTTGGTTTGACCCACTGGTTTTCCAGTTCCATCAGCATCCAACTTAAAAATAGTACTCATAGATGTATCACTTTCCTTAATACTATCCAAACCAAAACGTTTTAAAAGATCCCTTGTATACATACTTTGATTTAAGAAAATACCATTGTTATTTTAAAAAACTTGAAATCCAAGGAAGTATTTGTGTTCTCCCATTAAACTCATTTCAAATTAATTTTTCATACTCTTTGAAAAATCAATACACAAAGCATTTTTAGAAGATCCAAAAATAATATCATTAACATAGATTTTTACTATCAAAAAATCTTTGGAAATTCTTTTAATAAAGAGAGTTGGATCATCAATTCCTTTAGAAAAACCTTTTGAAATAAGAAACTTACTAAGTCTATCATACCAAGCTTGTGGAGCTTGTTTTAAACCATATAAAGCTTTAGAAATCTTAAAAAATCAATTTGGAAAATGAGGATTAGTAAATCCAGGTGGTTGTTCAACAAAAAAATCTTTAAATATAAAACCATTTATAAAAGCACTTTTAACATCCATTTGATATAACTTGAAATTCAGATGAGTAGCATAGGCAAGTAGAATCCTAATAGATTCTAATCTAGATACAAGTGAAAAGGTTTCCTCACAGTCTATTCCTTCCTCTTGACTATACCCTTGTGAAACTAGCCTTGCTTTGTTTCTAATGATATTTCCAGACTCATCAACTTTGATTATAAAAACCCATTTAGTGCCTATGGTCAAAGTGTCCTTAGGTCTGTCAAATAATTCCCAGACTTTGTTTCTTTCAAATTGATTTAGTTCTTATTGCATAGCCATTACCCAAAATTCATCATTTATTGCATCATTGATATTTTTAGGTTTTAACTGTGAAATAAATGCTTGATGTTCAACCTGGTTTCTTAGAGAAGCTTTAGTCTGTGTCCCTCTACCAAGATTACCTACCACAACATCTAAAGGATGATTCTTTAGAATCCTAGTTGATCTAGTAAAGGTAGGACTAGAAATTTCAGGTTCTTCTCTAGGTTCGGGTTCATGAGAAGCAGATTATGGAATATTTCTAGAACTGGTTGTCTTTACAATAGGTTCATTGATTTTATCATTTAGGTCCAGAATTGATAGATCTTCTTCAAGATTTTTAAGAGAAGACTTAGGTTCATGAGGATCAGTTTCATAAAATTTGATGTGAACAGATTCCTCCACACATTTGGTTCTTTTATTGTAGACTCTATAAGACTTACTGGTTATAGAGTAAAACAGAAAGATTACCTCATCACTTTTAGAAGAAAACTTTTCAAGATTATCCTTAGTATTAAGAATAAAGACTTTTCAACCAAAAAATCTGAAGTAAATCACTTTAGGTTTCCTATTATTCCACAGTTCATAAGGGGTATTTTTGAGAACAGGTCTAATCAAGACTCTATTTATAATATAACAATCTGTATTTACAGCTTCTTCCCAGAAGTAAACAGGTAGGTCATACTCATTAAGCATAGTTCTTGCAATTTCTTGAAGGGTTCTATTCCTTCTTTCTACTACACCATTCTGTTGAGGTGTCCTAGGGGCATAGAAATTATGATTGTAGCTGTTATGTGAGAAATAAGACTCAAAATCATGATTTTCAAACTCACGACCATGATCACTTCTCAAGTTATTAATCTTAAGTCCACTAAGGTTCTCTACAGACTTGGAGTACTTAATGAAATAGGAACAAGCTTCACTTTTGTGAGCTAAAAAGTATACCCAAGTGTATCTAGAAAAGTCATCTACTAGAACATAAACATAGTGCTTCCCATTTAAACTAGAAACTCTAGAAGGTCCAAACAAGTCCATGTGAACTAACTTGAGAGGTTGAGAAGTTGAAACTTCTTTCTTTGATTTGAATGAAACTTTATGTTGCTTTCCCTTTTGACAGGGAGTAAAAACTTTGTCTGATGGGAATTTTAGTTGAGGTAGGTCTCTAACTAAATTTTTCCTAGTCAGTTTCTTAATTGAATGAACATTGTAGTGTCCTAATATTCTGTGCCATATCCGAGGCTCTTTATAAAACGCATTTAAACAAGTAAACTTTTGTTTGGCTAAAGAATTTAAATCTACAACATAAACATTTTCATTTCTCAAGGCATTAAATACCAGAACATTTTTAGAATCAAATACATGGAAAAAATAATTTTCAAATTTAACATTGAAACCATCATAAAAAAACTGAGAAATGCTTAACATATTGTATTTTAATCCATCAAAAAATAAAACTTTAGAAATTAAAACTGAATCAGTGTTACCAATCTGGCCTAAGATGATGATTTTTCCTTTTGAATTATCACCAAAGGTGACATGTCCTCCATCAACCTTGATTAATCTCTTGAAGCATGAAAAATATCCTATCATGTGTCTTGAACATCCACTGTCCAAGTACCATGTCTTCCTACAGGAACTTTTAAAGCAAGCCTCCTACAAAATAGGTTTAAACAGAAAATGATTTTGGTACACAGATTTTCTTCGGTCCAGACAGGTTAACAAGCAAAACTTTTGGTACCCATATTTTTATAATGGGTTTTATATAATCATTAGATTCAAAAAAATTTGAAAGATAAACTTTGTCTGATCTATAACTATGTGAATATCTAGTTTATGCATAGGAATTTCCAAAATTGGAACTAGCAGCATAATGTCCAGATTTAGGAATAAATCTATTCTTTGTAATCTGTCTCTATCCAGGATGATAGCCTAAACCAGTAATATATTTTGGTGCTACTTGTTTTCCAAGCATTTGAGTTAGAGTATTCTTTCCATTTGTGAACTTATCTAAATCTATTCTAAGTTTCTCATTGGACCATTTAAGTTGAGTATTCTCCTTTAACAGTTGAGCATTCTTTTCCTTTTCTACTTCTAATACAGATTTGACAGTGCTAGTTAAAGCATACTGTTTCTTTAAAGTTTTATATTTATCCTTCAGCTCATCACAAGTTTCCTCTATCATGTTACAATATTCAAATAACTCTTCACTAGAAATGTTTTCAGAATTAGAATCATCTCCATAATAATAAGAATTTAAATCAGGAGTATCCAATGTTACCTCAGATGTGTTTTTCATGAAACACATATTATATTTTTTAGATTTTTCATCCTGAGTAGAATCAGAATCACTCGAACTGTCTTTTGAAGCACTCCATGTTGCTTTCATAGATTTCTTATATTTTTTTTCCTTATAATCATATTTCTTCTTGAACTTTAACTTTGGACAGTCAGCTTTAAAGTGTCCTTTCCTCTTGCATTCATAGCACACTATCTCACCATCCTTATCATCTTTCTTCCAATCTTTCTTCCAATTACCTCATTGGTCATACTTTCTCTTATAGTTTGATTTTATGAAAAACTTCTTCTTCTTATAGAATTTCTTGAATCTCCTGGATATTTGATCCATCTCTTCATCACTATCAGAATCTGAATCTCCACTTGTTGAGCTTTCAATAGGTATGTGAGCTTTCTCCTTGTCCTTTCTCTTTGAGGCAGTAGACTTAAATTCCACTGACTTCCTCTTTGGTTCATCATATTACTCTTTGTTTACCTTTATCTCTTCTTTATACATCATCAACTTACCAATTAACTCTTTAACAGCTAGTGAAATTATGTCACACGATTCTCTTATTGAGACTGATGTGCCTCTCCATCTTTCTGGCAGACATCTTAGTATCCTCATGATTTGTTATTTTGCAGGAAAAACTTTTCCAAGTGAGATCATTGTATTTACAATTTCCTTGAACCTGAGATACATGTCAAAAATAGGTTCATCAGGATTCATTTTAAAATTATCATACTTAATAGTGTAGGTATTCAATCTCATTTCCTTAACATTGGTTGTTCCATCATGGGAAATAGCCAAAGTATCCCAAATTTCATAAGCAGTCTTACAAGAAGATATTCGATTAAATTATTCATCTCCTAAAGCACAATACAAAGCATTCATCGATTTAAAATTATTATTGTAAGCAGTTTTCGTAGGTTCATCCCATGTAGTTCTTTCAGTTTCTGGAATCTTATACCGAGTCTCTATAGAAGTCCATATATCAAATCCCATACTTTCTAAATGAATTTTCATTTTCAGTTTCCATTGGGCATAATTAACACCATTAAATAAAGGTGTCCTGTTGGTATAATCACCTTCTAGTATATTATCCATAATTATATTTTAGCAAATATATTTAAAGAGATAAAATTTAGAACTAACAGAAATTTAAGATCTTTAAGATACAACTAAATCACAGTTGAAAAACAGAGTATTTGGAAATCCTTTATTAATAACAACCCTATGATACCAAATGTTAGTCGGAGTGGATACTCAAGAGGGGGGATGGGGGGTGGGAAATTGAGTTCCAATTAAAATTTCTGTTAAAAACTTTATGATTAAAATCCCCCAAATTAAATAAAAAATAAACTGTAGTGAATTTATAAAGATTTTAAGTTTTCAATTAGTTTCTCAATAGATTGATTATTTCTCAGTTAATTCAATATGATGATTAATTAACTTTTGAAACTAACTTACTAGCTAACAAAAGTTATAAACACATTCTAGTTTAACTATCAGAGTTACTTTAAAACAGATTTATATTTAAAGTACTTAGAAGTGGAATATTCAATATATTTCAAAACAAAATAAACAAGCACATCAGTTTTAACCAAGAGGTTCAGTATCAAGCCACGACTTAGTCCTCTCAAATAGTTTATATAAACTTTGATTCACACCCTGGATTGAGGTAAAAAATAGTACACAGATTGTCCATGTACTAAGACCTCTACCACAGTTCTACATGGGAAAACAAAAAAAATAGCACACATGCTATCCAGGTCACACTTGACCTCTACCATTATCCATAGTGTGATATAAGAGTAAAAGAGAGAGATTAAGTGAGGATTTAGAAATCCTCCAGTTCAGCACAGGAGACAGTGTGTGTCTAAAAATACAGAGCACACACACTATTCAAAAGGTAAATAAATGAAACACAATATATCTAAACAAATAGAGATGAGTTTAGAATGCTCTATGTGTTTTGAGTGAAGATCTAGACTCCTTGGATTGATGCTGATGAGGCTTTGAGTCCTTCTCTAGTTTTTGTCAAGAAACAGAGTGTCGTTTTTGTATTTAACTTCCAGGTTCAAGTTGATCAGCTTGATCAGGTTGAGTGCAGGTGAAATCTTTGAAGCTCTTTACAATTTGAGTGATTCAGTTCTACAGATTCAGTATGTGTTCTTCATTCTTCTTCTATTCATGTATGTCATTGAGTATCTCTAGAAGATTGTATCGTATGTGCATGGAAATACTGACCGACCACCACTCCCCCTTTTTTTAACTTTAGTAGTTCGAGGTTCCCTTTTATAGCTCATGTGGTCTGACAAAAGGCATGATTAATTCTGCAGGTACGAGGTATGGTTTACTGAAATTCAACATACATTAATTAATTAATAGTAGTTGCATTAAAAACATAAAATATGACCGTTTCTAAATAAACAATAGAAAAAGAGTTTATAGAACCAGTGACTGGTTTCCATCAGTAGCTCTTAGTATTAGTGAGATTGTAATGGTGGACTTGAGTTAGTAGGTCTCTATCGGTAGCTGTTACTCTTTATAACGGTAGCTCTATGTATCGATAGCTCTTTCCATCAGTATCTCCTTTTATCGGTAGCTCCTTCTATCGGTAGCTCCTTCTATCGATAACTCCTTCTATCGGTAGCTCCTTCTATCGGTAGATCCTTCTTAACAGTATCTCTTCTTTATATCGGTGACTTTGTATCGGTAGCTGTCTGTTAGTATCTTTCTGTGTTGGTGGACTTTATATATGTATCGATGGACTTCATAACAGTAGCTGTCTATCTATCTGTCTGTTTGTATTGGTATCTTGAATCGGTAATAGAGAACCAGTGACCTTTACTTATCGGTAGCTGTTATGCATATCGGTGACCTTATCCATATCAGTAGACTTCTGTACCGGTGTGCTTTAGCCTTATCAGTAGCTGTATACCTGAGACCTTTGTATCGGTAGTTGTTTGTATCAGTGAATCAACACTTAATACTTATCTGTTCTATGCAAATCATATTCAAATTGAGTCTGTAACATTTCTAAACAAGTATAAACATAGATAACCATTGATGAACACATTCCAAAGATTATTTTGATTATTTTATCAACTTGATAATATGATATCATAGATTGAAAGAATAATTAATATAAAGATAAACATTATTTGGGATTATCAAATCATATTAAAGAATAATTGGGATTATCAAAATAGGTGAGGTCAACACCAACAAAAATAAAATAGATGTTTATTTTATTTTATTTTTATTTCCATGAAAAAGTGAAAAACTATATTTCACCATAGACCTGCTGTGGTCAAGGTAAAGGTCTCCTTAAGTGAATACCGGTGCTGAGAGTTCAACGGTGTCCTAGGATTTCAATTCCAAGCACCGGTTTAAAAGTTACAAAAACCCGCTCGCATGTTTACTGAACGTACCCGAAAAAAAGTTCAGAAATTCATTCTGGGCACACCAGACCTTGGAATCACGTGCAATAATTTTTCGCGGACTCGTAAAATTCCCATATAATTAAAAAAAATTACATAGAATTTCCGGGTCTTTACATTCTCCCCACCTCATGGATTTACATCCCCGTAAGCCACAACTCAAACTAAGGAAACAAGTGGGGGTACTGAGCATGAATCTGAGACTCCCGCTCCCATGTTCTCTCTTAAAGGTTCCCGTGCTGCCAGAGAATGCACACCAGAGGTATCAACCTCTCATGAAGGACCTGCTTCTGTCGATCCTCAATCTCTACTGGAACCTCCATAAATGTCGCCCCATCATCGACGTCCAGCTCACCATGGTCGATGACGTGAGATGGGTCGTGCACGTATCTCCTCAGCTGGGTTACATGGAAGACGTCATACACTCGGTGCAACTAAGGGGGAAGTGCTAAGCGTTATGCCACCTCGCCAACTCTACTGAGGACCTGGAAGGTTCCAATGAACCTCAGAGATAACTTGCCACCTCGACCAAATCTCCGCAAACCTCGTCGAGGTGAGACCCGTAGAAAGATGTGGTCGCCATCCTTGAACTCTAGAAGTCTCCGTCTCCTGTCGGCATAAGACTTCTGCCTGCTCTATACAGTCTTCATCTTCTCCTGGATGATCTGAACTTTCTCTGTGGTAGCCCGCTCCATCTCTGGTCCCACAAGTGCTGACTCCCCTGGGTCAATCCAGCACAAAGGTGATCTGCAAGGTCGCCTGTACAACACCTCAAAAGGTGTCATCCCAATGGTGGAGTGATAGCTGTTGTTGTATGAAAACTCTACAAAATACAAGTGATCCTCCCAACTGCGTTCGAAGTTGAGGACGCAAACACGCAACATGTCCTCGAGGGTCGGAATGGTCCGATCAGTCTGGCCATCCATATGAGGATGGAAGGCAGTGCTCAAACGAAGCTGTATTCCTAAAACCTCCTGCAACCCCTTCCATAGATGGGAAGTGACACATGTATCACGATCGGAGACAATCATCGAGGGTACTCTATGTAGCCGCACCATCTCCTATACATAGAGGCATCCTAAGCTCTCTACTAAACCTTGCTCTCTGATCAGTAGGAAGTGGGCCGACTTAGTGAGTCGATTGAAGATCACCCAGATAGAATCATGACCTCTGGATGTACATGGAAGTTCTGTCACAAAGTCCATGGATATCCTATCCCACTTCCACTCTGGGACCTCTAAAGGCTGAACCAAGCCTGCTGGTACCTGAAGCTCTGCCTTCACTTGTTGACACGTGAGGCACTGAGAGACAAACCCTGCTACTGCTTTCTTCATTCCCGGCCACCAGTGCTGTTGTCAGAGGTCCTGGTACATATTTTCCACTCCTGGATGTACCGCTAGAGGGGATGTGTATAACTCCCTCAACACTTCCTCCTGAAGAGACACTGGTACCATGGTACATCCTCTGAAGAGAATGATGTGCTCCCCACCTTCAAAAAATCCATCAGGTGACTGTCCTGTGGATATCTAAGCACGTCCAGTCTCGTAGTCAGCATCCCCATGCTACGCCTCCCTTACTTGCTGAAGAAGTGGGGGAGTGACTGTAAAAGACTAAAGCAAAGCTACTCCATCTCGATCCACAAAGTATATCTGCAAAGCGGCCAGTTTCTCTGTCACTTCACCTAGCAGTTGTATTCCAGATCTCATGTTGAGTGAATCTGCTACTACATTTCCCTTCCCAGAATTATAGACTATCTTGAAGTCATAGTCCTAGAGGAACTCAATCCAACACCACTATCTTAGGTTCAGGTCCTTCTGAGAGAAGATATACCTATGACTCTTGTGATCCGAGTAGACTGTAAAACATTCACCCATCATGTAATGTCACCACATCCTCAATGTGAAGATCGCTGCTGCTAACTACAGGTCATGGGTAGCATAGTTCTGTTCATGCTCTCTCAGCTGTCGAGAACCATATGCGATCACTGCTCACTCTTGCATCGGGACACATCTGATCCTGATCCCTAGTGCATCGCAGTAGACTACGTACCCTACACCCTCCTTTGGAAGCCTCAAGATGGGGGCACTAGTCAGCCTCTGCCTCAGCTTCTGAAAACTCCACTGGCATCTCTCCGACCAAATGAAGGGTTTCCCCTTCTTCGTCAAAGCTGATAGAGGTGTTGCAACTCCGAAAAAATCTGGCACAAATCTCCTGTAGTATCCAGACAAACCCAAGAAACTTTGTACCTCCGTCACACTCCTGGGTGGATCCCAATAAAGTACACCCTCAATCTTTGCTGGATCCACCACAACTCTAGCCTTTGAGATGACATGTCCTAGAAAGTGAACCTCTCGGATCCAAAATTGGAACTTCGAGAGCTTACCATAAAGCTGGTGCTCTCGGAGTGTGTCCAGTACTACCTGCAAATGATAGGCATGCTTCTCCTCAGTAGTCGAGTAGATCAGAATTTCACTGATGAAGACTACTACAAAGCAATTAAGGTATGACTGAAAGATCTTGTTCATGAGTCCCATGAACACTGATGGAGCATTGGTCATGCCGAATGGCATAACCAAGAACTCATAATGGTCATACAGATATCTAAAAGCCGTTTTCTGCACATCTTCATCTCGTACTCTGAGCCGGTGATAGCCTGATCTGAGGTCTATCTTTGAGAACCACCATGATCCCTTCAGCTGATCAAAGAGGTTGTTAATCCTCGGGAGTGGGTACTTGTTCTTCACGATCACCTAGTTTAGGTGTCGATATTCAAAAAAAATCCTCAAGATCCCATCTGCCTTCTTGGAGAACAAAATCGGGGCTGCCCAAGGAGAAACACTAGGCCGAATGAACCCTTTCCACTATAAGTCCTCCAACTGTACCTACAGCTCACGAAGCTCCGCAGGAGCCATCCGATACGCTGGTGTAGATATTGGTTCCGTCCCAGGGTATAGGTCTGTAAAGACCCAGAAATTTCAAGGGATTTTTTTATTAAATACTTTGGAATTTTATGAGTCTGTGGCTTCTGACGGGACTTGATTCCGAGGCCCGGTGTGCCCAGAATCAATTTCCAAAGTTTAGCTCGGGTACGTTCAGTAAAGGAATGAGCGAGTTTTTCTATCTTTTGAACCGGTACTCGAAATTGAAATCTGAGGGAATCAATGAACTCGCAGTGCTGATAATTGCTTAAGGGGACCTTTACCACAGTTGTGTTTTAAGCGGGTTGAGAATTATTATTTGGGGTTTAATTAAGAAGTAAATAAAATTGTTTGTACAATTTTATTTCCTTATCCTTGGAAGTTAAACCCTTCCATGGGAAGTTGTTGGTGGGGCCCACAACCACCCAAATTCACATGTGTGGTTATATGGGAGGTGGGGCCCACACGAGCCCCAACCTTTACAACTTTCCATAACCCTCTTTAAACTCCCCCCATTAAACTTGAAAACTCTCCCTTATTTATGAGACCTCTCACCTCCTCCTCTCTCCCACATTAACTCTTGCCAATACATTAATTTAATTAATTCAACCACATCAATTAATTAAATGAAGTGGTTTGAATTTTAATTTTAAATTGAATGTGATAATAAAATAATAGGAGAAGCCTATTATTTTATTTTGGGAGGACTTTCGTTGTGCTAAGGAAGATTGGGGAGGGCTCTTGTGATTTTGGAAGAACACCGGTCCTCCGACGAAGAACGACGTCTCCTTCGACGAAGAACGCCGGTTCCATGAAGAACGACAACGCACCTCCATTATCTTCTCCGCGACAAGTGAGGAGATGCCGCTTCCACCTCAGACGCACTCCGACGACGTCTACGAATCCTCACCTCGCGATGCCGTCTTCCGCAACGCCGACGTTCAACATCATTTGTTGAGGTATGGGTTTATTCTTGAAGTGAATGTTTTCGTATCCCATACTTCGTTGGAAATCATTGTTTATATACGGCCAATTGCTATCGCTATACGCGGAGGGCACATGCCAAACGAACATGGCCCGACGAACCCCATTGATCTTGTTTATTATTTTTTAGGATCGTCAACCGAATGCGGAGGAGGCACGACGCCATCGTGCCATGCTGAAAACATGGCGAAGGAATCCAGCGCCGATGCGCCAGCTATGCGGGAGGAACCACGGCCCGCATCATGGGCCGCTTCGGCGGATAAACCGGACGACCCATCGGCCGGCCGGGATGAGCCGGACCGCGGTGCCAGGAAGGCGCCGCGTTGAAGAAATCCCCGGCCTACCGTGTGGGCCGCGTGCGCCAGAAGGCCATCTGGCCTATCTGACCTGTTTGGGAAGGGTGGCGCCGCTTGGCGTTGCCAGTTTGGACAGCCAGAGGGCTGCACCCCCCTCGGAACCGCTCAACCTTCGGGCCAAGCCGCTCGTCCAGCCGGCTGAGCCAGCCGGGCCACGTGCCCAGCCGGGCCGCGCCCATCCGGGCCGCGACCTTCAAGCCAAACTGTGTTTTTTTTTCAGACCGGTCCGACACCCCTACTAGGTCGGACCCATCAACTGGGTTAACCCGACCCGTCAGCCCCCTGGGCTAAATGGGTCGGGCCCGTTATTCACTTAAACGTGAATAACTTAAAGACTGTGCGTCCGATCGATGCGCCGTCTGCGACACTGGGACTCTTTCGACGAGACAGTTCTTTTGAAATACTCTAAGTGAGTTTTAGGCAACCTTGGTAAACGCCCGGGTTTGGAATGAGAATATTTCCAACCGGGCCCCTGGAACGGAAAAGCCAATATCTCTTAGACCGGGCGTCCGTTTGGCGCACCGTCTATCGCGTTGGGTTCCTTTTGACAAGACAGAACTTTGGGATACATCAACTATAGACTTCGTGACAGTTGATGTATCGAACCCTTTTAATCGTGGAGAAGACCCTCCCGGAATCGAGTACTCTGTGTGCGGGAACCCTAGTGCTGGCTGTGACTGTGACGACGTTGACGACTGTACTTGGATCCTACGTGGGTTCGGCAGCGAGGACGACTGTACTTGGATCCTCCGTGGGTTCGACAGCGATGATGACAATACTTGGATCCTACATGGGTTTGGCAGCGATGGTTACTGTACTTGGATCCTACGTGGGTTCGACAACGATGGTTACTGTACTTGGATCCTACGTGGGTTCGACAGCGATGGTTACTGTACTTGGATCCGACGTGGGTTCAGCAGCGATGACTTCTGTACTTGGATCCTACGTGGGTTTAGCAGAAGAGATGATTCAGAGGCTACATCTAATCATCTCCACCCCTCTTCATGAGAAGTGTACCTGTGTGAGCTGAGTCTTGACTTTCAATCATTATCATTGGTCTGATTGACTTCTTTCCTGTGTGGACTGGTTGTGCTTGGGCTCGGAAGTTGGAACCGTACTGAGATTAATGACTTAGGTATATGTATGGGCATATACCTAAGTAGAGTTGGTTTATACTTAGTGTTTGTATCTTTCCTTTGTGGTTTAACCTTTGTGGATTCTGGGAGACCTTAGGGGGTCTCGGGGTCCCTACTGAGTATCGTTATAGTCACCCCTGCATAGTCATTGGCCACACTACATTGTGTTGGTTGCAGATGACAGACATCACTGATCGTGGTGGAGGCTTGTGGAGCTAGACGGTATCCGGAGGTGGACCACCTGGCAGGATGTACTCGGAGCCGACGGACGGACCCGAGGTACCGATGAGACTATCTGTACCCACCCTTCAAGTGGGATTCCCGAAGGACAACTCTGTGGTTGCTGCTTTACTTTTCAGCTATTGTACTTTCTTTCTCTGTTGTACTGTACTTTCTGTTGGGTTTGTATACTGGCCCATTTACTTTCGAGCACTTACTTTTGTACTCAGTTTACTTTGTGTTTACTCCAACTTGCATACTCTATTGTGTTTGTTTACTTATATAAAGGCAATGAATTCCCTTTTATTAGGATTTATGCCTTTGGTGCTAGTCACCAGCCCCTAGCTGATGGAAGGCGGGATTGGGGTAGTCACGGCATGGGCCCTGAGGACGGGTCGTGACAAATTGGTATCAAAGGAGTCGGTTCTACCACAGAACTCAGGACTCTAATAATTTCCTCTCTGTGAAGCAATAGTTTTAAGAATATTGAGTGTGTTTTTTAGTCCAGGGAGTCCAGTGTTGGTGCGGCGGCCGACATATGCATACACCAGGACCCTGAATTCTGATTTCCGACTCAGTGCTCGAAAACATTGATTGCATGTGTGTTTCAAGATTTTTCTTTGTGATTACTTGTGTCAGCTCACCAGGTATACTGTATTAACCATGACACACTTGTTTTTTTTCAGGATGGCCCCAGGTAGGCATCCAGCTAGGGTTCTAAGCTACGTGTGAGATGGCAGCCCGCTGAGCGATGAGGCCTCGGTGCAGGGCCCCATTACAGTAGAGGCACCAACGGTACCACTACCCATTGGTCCACTGATACCACCAGCCCCAACAACGAAGAGTGCACACTACCTAAGTGTGTTTCACAAGTTTCAGCGATAGAGGCCTCCCAGGTTCCGTGGAGAGACGGATCCTCAGGCATCTGAGGATTGGCTGGAGGCTATCGTCAGAGTCTTCAGATTGGTAGGGACACCAGCAGATCTTATGGTGATCCTTGCCATGAGTCTCCTGCACGCAACAGCAGTTAGATGGTGGAGCCTGATGCTCCAAGTGCACGACGAGGCATCTCTACTTTGGAAGGACTTCGAGAGCCTCTTCTTCTCGGAGTTTGTTCCAACCACCCTCCGTGCGGTGCGCATCCAGGAGTTACTATAGCTGAGACAAGGAATCATGATAGTAGCCCAGTACTTGATGGGATTTACCTATCTCTCGCGCTACTCCACGGACTTGGTACGAGACCCATTCTTCCGAGCCCAGACCTTCGAGCAGGGACTAAGGCATGAGATCAGGGCTTTGATGATCTCCCTCAGCATTCCGACATAGGCAGGAGTACTGGAGCGAGCCCTTCTTATGGAGAGCATTCTTGCTGAGCCTATGCCAGCAGCGAGTCCTACCACAGGGAAACACGTAGCAGAGTCTTCTACAGCCGGCAGTAGACAGATGTTGCAGAGGTCCAAGCGGACCAGGCCATCAGGTGGGCGACCTCAAGATACTGGTTTGGATGTGCGGGGCACACGCAACAGATCCAGCCATATGAGAGGCAGGAAGTGCTATGCATGCGATGGGCAGGGCCACATGGCTTGTGACTGCCTGACCCGCCATGCAGAGGAGTAGCAGACAGTAGAGGGAACTCCCAGGCAGAGGCAGAGGTTCGACCGTGGCGGTCCGCAGGGAGAAGGCGAACGAGACAGAGGAGCTGGCTGAGCAGCAGGTGGTGGACGACGCTTCGAGGCTCTACCACCACCACCACCAGGAGGGCCACCCCAACCATAGGGAGCTGGCGGACAGGGGCAGACTTAGCTCCAGGAAGCCAAGGCCTACGACCACGGTGCACCTAAGATGATTCTAGGTACCATCTATGTATACTCCACCCTTTCTGCAGTTCTTATAGACACAAGATCGAGTCATTCTTTCATTACCGCTTCCCTTGTTCGGATCTCGGAGATTCCAACGGAGCCGTTGGCTCAATCCTTACGACTAGAGACTCCTACAGGAGCAGAATCGATGATTACGCATTGGTGCCAGTAGTGTGAGCTTACTCTAGGAGGCGAGAGATTCGGCTGTGATCTTCTTGTAGCGGTGTTGAGGCCTTACGACGTCATCTTGGGCATGGATTGGTTATCTATAGTCCATGCTCAGATCGACTGTATTAGGCGCAAAGTGCGGTGTGTCCGCACAGATGGGAGAAGGTTCAACTTCACCGGTGAGAAGGGAGACTTTGCAGTGCAGGATGGATTTACGCAGAGGAGAGGGTAGCCGATCACCCATCAGTTGGCTAGTATCATCCTAGGAGCAGTTGATGTGCAGAGTCCGAGTTTTCCTGTTGTGGTGGATCAGTATGCGGACGTTTTTCCCGACAACGTTCCAGGACTACCTCCTCGCAGAGAGGTAGACTTCTACTTTGACCTGTACACCGGGACAACACCGATATCTACTCCAGCATATCGGATGGATCCTGCCAAGCTTCGTGAGCTGCGGGTACAACTGGAGGATTTATAGGGAAAGGGATTCATCCGACCCAGTGTTCCACCCTGGGCTTCTCCGATTCTGTTTGCCAAGAAGGAGGATGGGAGCTTACGACTATGTGTCGACTACCACCACCTGAATCAGGTGACCGTAAAGTACAAGTATCCACTCCTGAGGATTAACAACCTCTTTGATCAGCTCAAGGGAGAACGATGGTTCTCGAAGATAGACCTTAGGTCAGGCTATCATCAGCTCAGAGTTCAAGATGAGGATGTGCAGAAGATGACCTTCAGGTGTCGGTATGGCCACTATGAGTTCTTGGTTATGCCTTTCGGTGTAACCAACGCACCAGCAGTGTTCATGAGTCTCATGAACAAGATCTTATAGCCTTACCTTGATCGTTTTGTCGTAGTCTTCATCGACGACATACTGATTTACTCGACTACTGAGGAGGAGCACGCCTACCACTTACGGGCTGTACTGGACACACTTCGAGAGCACCAGATTTATGGTAAGCTCTCGAAGTGTTAGTTCTGGATTCGAGAGGTTCACTTCTTGGGGCACGTCATCTTGGATGTGGGAGTTGCTGTGGATCTTGCGAAGATCAAGGCAATACTTGCTTGGGATCCACCCAGGAGCGTGATGGAGGTGCGAAGTTTCCTAGGTCTGGCTGGGTACTATCAGAGATTTATGCCAGACTTCTCCAGAGTTGAAGCACCGCTTTCAGTTTTGAAGAAGAAGGGAAACCCTTCGTGTGGTCATATAGATGTTATTAGAGCTTTCAGGAGTTGATACAGATATTGAACAGTGCGCCCATCTTGAGGCTACCGAAAGAGGGCGTAGGGTACGTAGTTTACTACGATGCATCAAGGAAAAGACTTGGGTGTGTCCTGATGCAGGAGCAGGCAGTGATCGCCTATGGTTCATGACAGTTGAGGCAGTACAAGCAGAACTACGCTACCCATGACCTGGAGTTAGCAGCAGTGGTCTTCACCTTGAAAATGTGGCGGCACTATCTGATGGGCGAGTGCTTTACAGTCTACTCTGACCACTAGAGTCTCAGGTACATATTCTCATAGAAGGACCTGAACCTGAGACAGCGACGATGGCTCGAGTTCCTCTAGGACTATGAATTTGAGATAGTCTATACTCATGGAAAGCAGAACGTTGTGGCTGATGCTCTCAGCAGGAGATCGGGCATTCAGCTACTTAGAGAGGCGACAAAGAAGTTAGCTGCTTTGCAGATATCCTTCGTGGATAGAGATGGGGAGGTCTTTCTATAGTCCCTCATAGTAACTCCTCTACTAATTCAGTGGGTCAGAGATTCATAACGTGGGGATGTTGACTGTGAGACGCGATGTGCTCAGATTTCCACAGGGCAGGCGCCTGATGGATTTTCTGAAGGAGGAGAGCACATCATCCTCTTTAGGTGACGTACCATGGTACCAGTTGCACTGTAGGAGGAAGTGCTGAGTGAGTTTCACACTTCCCATCTGGTGGTACATCCTGGAGTGGCGAAGATGTACCAGGACCTCAGACGATAGCACTGGTGGCTGGGTATGAAGAAGGCTGTATCAGAGTTCGTTTCACGATGCCTCACTTTCCAGCAAGTGGAGGAGGAGCACCAGGTACCAGCAGGCTAGGTACAACCCTTAGAGGTTTTGGAGTGGAAGTGGGACATGATATCCATGGATTTAGTGATGGGGATTCCACGTACTTCCAGAGGACACAACTCCATATGGGTGATCATAGACCGACTCACCAAGTCGTCCCACTTCCTTCCGATCAGAGAGCAGGGCTCAATAGAGATCTTGGGACGCCTCTACGTTCAGGAGATCGTATGACTTCATGGTGTTCCATTTTCTATCATATCTGATCGAGACACTCGCTTTACTTCCTGGAACTGGAAGGGGTTGTAGGAGTCATTTGAGACACAGCTATGCCTGAGCACCGCCTTTCATCCTCAGACGGATGGCCAGACAGAGAGGACCATTCAGACACTCGAGGACATGCTCCGTCCAAGTGTCCTTGACTTTGGTCACAGCTGGGAGGATCACCTACCCTTGGTGGAGTTTGCGTACAACAACAGCTACCACTCCACCATCGAGATGGCACCTTACGAGGCACTGTACGACCGACCTTACAGATCACCTATGTGCTGGATTGACCCTGGGGAGTCAGCACTCGTAGGACCAGAGATGGTTTAGGCTATGATGGAGAAGGTGCAGATCATCCAGGAGTGGATAAGAACTAAACAGAGTAGACATAAGTCCTATGCTGATAGGAGACGGAGACCACTGGAGTTCAAGGATGGAGACCAAGTTTTATTACGGGTCTCACCTTGATGTGGATTACGGAGATTTGGCCGTGGTGGAAAATTATCTCCGCGCTTCATCGGACCATTCCAGGTCCTCAGCAGGGTAGGCGAGGTGTCTTACTGCATGGACCTTCCACCTCAGTTGCACCGGGTGTATGATGTTTTCCATGTATCTCAGCTGAGGAGATACGTGCATGACCTGACTCACATCATTGATCATGGGGAGCTGGACATCGATGATGGGGTGACATTTGCGGAGGTCCCGGTGGAGATCGAGGATCGACAGGAGAGGGTCCTATGTGGACAGTCGATTCCTCTTGTGCGCATTTGTTGGTAGCATGGGAACCTCCAGGAGAGCACATGGGAGTGGGATGCACATATGAGTGGACATTACCCTCATTTGTTTCCCTAGTTTATGATATAGCTTTACAGGGACGTAAATCCCTGAGGTGGGAGTAATGTAAAGACCCAGAAATTTCAAGGAATTTTTTTTCTTAAATACTTTGGAATTTTATGAGTCTGTGGCTTCTGACGACACTTGATTCCGAGGCCCGGTGTGCCCGGAATAAATTTCCAAAGTTTATCTTGGGTATGTTCAGTAAACGAACGAGCGGGTTTTTCTATCTTTTGAACCGATGCTCAGAATTGAAATCCGAGGGCACCGATGAAATCACATCACCGATAATTGCTTAAGGGGACCTTTACCACAATTTCATTTTAAGCAGGTTGAGAATTATTATTTGAGGTTTAATTAAGAAGTAAATAAAACTATTTGTACAATTTTATTTCCTTATCCTTGGAAGTTAAAATCTTCCATGGGAAGTTGTTGGTGGGGCCCACAACCACCCAATTTCCCATGTGTGGTTATATGGGATGTGGGTCCCACACGAACCCCAACCTTTACAACTTCCCATAACCCTCTTTAAACTCCCCATCACTCTATAAAATCCCCCCATTAAACTTGAAAACTCTCCCATATTTATGAGACCTCTCACCTCCTCCTCTCTCCCACATTAACTCTTGCCAACACATTAATTTAATGAATTCAACCACATCAATTAATTAAATGAAGTGGTTTGAATTTTAATTTTAAATTGAATGTGATAATAAAATAATAGGAGAAGCCTATTATTTTATTTTGGGAGGACTTTTGTTGTGCTAAGGAAGATTGGGGGGAGCTCTTGTGATTTTGGAAGAACACTGGTCCTCCTACGAAGAACGACGTCTCCTTCGACGAAGAACACCGGTTCCACGAAGAACGACAACGCACCTCCATTATCTTCTCCACGACAAGTGAGGAGACACCGCTTCCACCTTAGATGCACTCCGATGACATTTACGAATCCTCACCTCGCGACGCCATCTTCCACGACGCTGATGTTCAACATCATTTGTTGAGGTAGGGGTTTATTCTTGAAGTGAATGTTTTCATACCCCATACTTCGTTGGAAATCGTTGTTTATATACGGCCAATTGCTATCGCTATACACGGAGGGCGCGGGCCGAATGAACCTAGCCCGACGAACCCCATCGATGTTGTTTATTATTTTTTAGGATCAACAACCGAAGGCGGAGGAGGCACGACGCCGTTGTGCCGTGCCGGGAATGTGGGGAAGGAAGTCGGCGCCGACGCGCCGGCTGTGCGGGAGGAACCGCGGCCTGCATCACGGGCTGCTTCGGTGGAAGAACCGGCCGACCCATCGGCTGGCCGGGCGGAGCCAGACCGTGGCGCTAGGAGGGCGCCGTGCTGAATAAATCTGCGGCCCGCCCTGTGGGCCGTGTGTTCCAGAAGGCCGAAGGGACTAGCCGGCCGGTTTGGGAAGGGCGTCACCGCTTGGCACTACCGGTTCAGACAGCCGGGGGGCCGCACCCCCCTCGGAACCGCTCGGCCTTCGGTCAGAGCCGCTCGGCTAGCCGGGCCGCGCGCCCAGCCAGGCCGCGCCGGGCCGGGCCGCGCCCTTTGGGCCGAACTGCGTTTTTCCTTCGGACCGGTCCGACACCCCTGCCGGGTCGGACCTATCAACTGGGTTAACCCGACCCGTCGACCCACTGGGCTAAACGGGTCGGGCCCGTTATTCACTTAAACATGAATAACTTAAAGAGCACATGTCCGATCGACGCGCCGTCTACGGAACTGTGACTCTTTTGATGAGACGGTCCTTTTGCGATAATCTAAGTGATTTTTGGACAGCCTTGGTAAACGACCGGGTTTGGAACGAGCATATTTCCAACCGGGCCCCTGGAATAGAAAAGCCAATATTTCTTAGACCGGGTGTCTGTTTGACGCGCCGTCTGTCATGTTGGATTCCTTTTGATGAGATGGAACTTTGGGATACATCAACTCTGGGCTTCGTGACAGTTTATGTATCGACCCCTTTTACTCGTGGAGTGGACCCTCCCGGAATCGAGTACACTGTGTGCGGGAACCCTAGAGCTGGCTGCGACTGCGACGACGATGACGACTGTACTTGGATCCTACGTGGGTTTGGCAGCGAGGAAGACTGTACTTGGATCCTCTGTGGGTTCAGTAGTGATGAAGACTATACTTGTATCCTACATGGGTTCAGCAGCGATTGTTACTGTACTTGGATCCTACGTGGGTTCGGTAGCGACGACTTCTGTACTTGGATGCTACGTGGGTTTGGCAGAGGATATGATTCAGAGGCTACATCTAATCATCTCCACCCCTCTTCGTGAGAAGTATACTTGTGTGAGATGAGTCTTGACTTTCAATCATTATCATTGGTATGATTGACTTATTTCCTATGTGGACTAGTTGTGCTTGGGCTCGGAAGTTGGAGCTGTACTGAGATTGATGACTTAGGTATATGTATGGGCATATACCTAAGTAGAGTTGGTTGATACTTCATGTTTGTATCTTTCCTTTGTGGTTTAACCTTTTTGGATTCTGGGAGACCTTTGGGGGTCTCGGGGTCCCTACTGAGTATCGTTATACTCACCCCTGCACGGACATTTCCCACACTACGTTGTGTTGGTTGCAGATGACGAACATCATTGATCGTGGTCAAGGCTTGTGGAGCTAGACGGTATCCGGAGGTGGACCACCTGGAAGGACGTACACGGAGCGGACAGACGGATCCGAGGTACCGACAAGACTATCAGTACCCACCCTTCAGGTGGGATTCCTGGAGGATGACTCGGTGGTTGCTGCTTTACTTTTCAGCTATTATACTTTCTTTCTCAGTTGTAATGTACTTTCAGTTGGGTTTGTATACTGGCCCATTTACTTTCCAGCACTTACTTTTGTACTCAGTTTACTTTGTGTTTACTCCATCTTGCGTACTCTGTTGTGTTTTTTCACTTATATAAAGGAAATGCCTTCCCTTTTATTGGGATTTACGCCTTTGGTGCTAGTCGTCAGCCCCTGGCCTATGGAAGGCGGGCTTGGGGTAGTCACGACACGGGCCCTAAGGATAGGTCGTGACAAAGTAAATGTTAAAGTCCACCTCTCTGTGAGGAGGTAGACCCAGAACATCATCAGGGAAGACATCCACATACTGTTCCACCACTAAAGGATAACTCGAACTCTCCACATTAACTACTCTGAGGGTAAGGATATCCAACTGATGTGTAATTGGCTGAACCCTCCTCCAGGTAAGTCCATCTTGCGCTGCAAAGGCTCCCTTCTCACCGGTGAAGGTAAACCTGGTCCCATCCGTGCGGACACACCACACTTTGCACCAAATACAGTCAATATGAGCATGGACTGTAGATAACTATTCCATACCCAAGATGATGTCTTAAGGCCTCGACGCTGCTACTAGGAGATCCCAACCGAATCTCTCACTTCCTAGAGTAAGCTCACACTATTGGCACCAGTGTGTAATCGTCGAATCCGCTCCTGTAAGAGTCTCTAGCCGTAAAGATCGAGCCAACGGCTCTGTCAGAATCTCCGAGCTTCGAACGAGGGCAGTGACAATAAAATAATAACTGACACCTGTGTCTATAAGTACTACAAATAAGTTGTAGTAGAAACAGATCATACCACGTATCAACTCTAGAGCGCCATGGTCATAGGCCTCAGCTGCCTAAAGCTGAGCTCGCCCCTATCCACCTAATCCTTGTGGTCAGGGTGGACCTCCTAGTGGTGGTGGCAGAAACATCTCAAATCGTCATCCACCACCAACTGCACAACCAGCTCCTCTGCCACCTTTGCCTACTCCCTGCGGACCTCCTCGGTCGAACCTCTGTCTCTGCCTTGGCAGTCCCTCAATTATCTGATGATCATTCGTATGGCGGTTCAGATAGTCACGAGCCATTGACCCTGCCCACTGCATGTGAAACACTACCTATCCCTCACATGACTGGCTCTATCTTCGGTACCCCGCACAACCGATCTTGAGTCATGTGGTCATCCTCCTGTAGGTCTGGTCCTCTTGGACCTCTGTGACATCTGTCTGCAGCCAACTGCAGAAGACTCCGCTACGTGACGTCCGTTGGTGGGTCTCACAGCTGGTGACTGCTCAGCAAGAAAACTCTACACTAAGAGGGATCTCTCTAACACCCCCACTTGCGTTGGGATGATGAGTGAGATCATCAACACCCTGATATCCCACCTGAGTCCCTGCTCAAAGGTCTAAGCCCTGAATAATGGGTCCTGCACCATATTAGTGGAGTAACGTGAGAGGTCGGCGAACCTCGCTGAGTACTGAGCCACAGTCATGCTGCCATACTGCAGATGAAGATGATCCTATATGTACATTGTACGAGGAGTCACTAGGACAAACTTTTCCCAAAAGAGGCTCTCAAAGTCTGTCCATAGAAGCGTCACCTCGTCGTGAACCTAGAGCATCAAGCTCCACCATCTGCCTGCTGCTGCCTGTAGAAGGCTGGCAGCAAGGATCACCATGAGATCAGCTAGTGTCCCTAATAGTCGAAAGACTCTCACTACGGCCTCCACCCAATCCTCAGCCGCCTGTGGGTCCGTCTCTCCCCTGAACCTGGGTGGCCTCTGGCGATGGAACTCGTGCAACATGATCAAGCGGCATGAACCCTCTACTGTTGGGGCTGGTGGAATCAGTTGTCCAACGGGTATTGGTACCGCTGGTACCTCCACTGGTGCCCCTACTAGAAGAGGGCCCTACACCGAGGCCTCATCGCTCGGTGTGCAATCAGTGCATACTATACCTGGAACCCTAGCTGGCTGTCTGTGTGGAGGCATCCTGAAAAGAAACAGGTGTGCCATGGTCAATAAGTTATACCTGGTGAGATGACTCAAAGAGACCACAAAGAAAACTCTTGAAAACACACATGCAATTAGGGTTTTCGTGCACTAAGTCAGAAATCAGAAGTCAAAGTCCTGGTGTATGGATACATCGACCGCCGCACAAACACTAGGTTCCCTAAACTGATAACCACACTCACTACACTTAACACTATTTCCGTTAAAAAGATCAGAGTCCTATGTTCTACGGTAGAACTGACTCTTTTGATACCAGTTATTCACGACCCATCCCCTGGGGCCCGTGTCGTGGCTACCCCAAACCCACCTTCCATAGCCCAGGGGCTGGCAACTAGCACCGAAAGGCGTATTGTTAGGTCCACTAGGCTAAATACCCTGAGGGGGGGGGGGGTGAATCAGGTTATGACAAATTTAAAACTAAATCTCCTATTGATCTTTTTTAGCTATTAAGAAAAACCCTCTTCTTTCTTTTTCCCATTGTACAATATAAACAAAAAGTAAAGCATGCACATGACACAAAAATTTTACTTGGTTCACCCTCACTGGGCTACGTCCAAGGAGCATACACCAGAAATGTGCCGATGTACCAAATCCACTATAAGCACACTGCTATTTACAAAGTTTGGGATAGATCACTTCTATTACCATGCTCACTGCCTTTACAATGTTTAGGGTCAGATCACTGCTTTCCCAAGGGTCACTCCCTGTTTCTCTCTCTCTGGCTCACTGCCGGTGGAGAGGATCACCTTCTTCCTCTTCCTTTGCTCACTTCTCTGGAAAGGATACACTCACAGTTTATAAACTTTTAGGTCACTTCATTATCACTAATGAATGCATCCTCCATTGTATGTAGATGCTCTGTTGAAGTCCAACTTTCACCCATAGATGAATCTCACTTTGCACCGTAGGTATTCCAACTTTCATGTAGCCCTGAATCACTACTGTGCTTCAACCATACCTGGCGCCCTTCTCCAAGTCGGCGCACAAGTCTCAGCGCACAAGTTATAACTGGCGCACAATTCCACCTCAACCACTTGCGTGACATAAGCTTCTTCAGCTCCAAACTTGCGCAACTCACTCCCTTTTACGCCCAAACCAATATTTGTGCGCAGCCATCAACTATCACGCTTCTTCAAAACATGGCGCAAAAGTGTCACATAACCACTTGCGCGACACCCCCTTCTTCAACTCAACACTTGGGCGACTTCCTTCCTTTCTCGCCCAAACCACACTGGATGCGCAACTATCAACTGATGCGCAACTTCTACTTGCGCGACCACACACCACTTGCGCGACCACCACACCTGCGCGACGAGAACTCTGATTTTTTCTAAGTGTTGAACTTGTAGAGAATGAGGAGGGGAAAAATTCTATTTATAGGCATTTGGACACCCTGCGCGATGCCGTGAAAGTCTCCCTTCAGCGCGCAAGTTTTGGCATGCAAGTCTCTGCCGCGCAAGTCACTTGCGCGACTAACCCTAAAACTCGGGCGCCCCTTTTCCCTTTGCCATATTTTGATGTTCTGATCTTGAAAAACATATGGTGCGCAAGTTTCCTCTCCTTCAAGAAATCAGCGTGCAAGTCCATTTTCCAAAACCATTTTTATTCATTTGTCGATTTTCAGGCCCAAAAATTTGGCAAACACTGGAAAACTGTGTCACCATGTATCTGATCTTTTTGTACCACCTCCAGATCATCCATTCCTTTGTCGAAGTTCTTGAATCAAACATGGATCGTTAACCACAGACCTTGAACTCAACATGCCACCATGAAATCCTCTTTTTCAACAAATTTTTATGTCATGGTTTGCTTTGTCAAAAATCACAAGACAGATGTACACTTTGTCAACAAACACAATCACCTCAAAAATGATTCAATGATACCTTGAGGGATTTTTTCCCAACAATATCACCCTTTGGGTTTGTTGAAAACTCTCCCATAAAATGATGCATCATTAATTCTTCAGACACTATTCGCCTATTGAGAATCCGATAGCGTTCAAGGATTTACTCAACACATACTCTAAGACCACATGAGCAATGGTTGACGTGAGAAACAAGAGTAAATGAAAAGTTCATCAATGAATCACTTAAACTCTAACACCCACCTGTTGACACCAAACTGATACCAATTTTTGGAAATATTCTTACCTCATTCCAACACCAATCTTCTTCTTTTATCACGATCCTCAACTGTCCTGATATCTATTCTTTGATCGATCACTTCTAGCATCGTCAGATTTAATATTCTCCCCCTATCTCATTGAACTCCCCCTATCTCACTACTACACCTGTCAGCTTCTCCCCATATCAATCATGATTCATGATTTATCAAATTAACACACTGTTTCCCCCTTTAACAATCACTATTTTCTCCCCCTTTGTCAACGAACCCAAATTTCACTCCTTTGCAGTATGTAATAGAGTAGAGAAGACATATCAAGGGAAAAACACATCATACCTCGGGGAGAGGGGGTGTTCCAAATCCACACTCTTTTAAGTGTGGGGAGTCGACTGAACTCCCAGATCCAGTCGATGCCTTTCAAACGCTTACTTGGGTAAGGCCTTTGTCATAATGTCTGCAACCTGTAGCTCTGTAGGCACATACTCCAACTTTACGATTCCCTGCTCAACTTTCTCCTTGATAAAATGATACTTTATCTCAATGTGATTTGTCCTTGAATGATGGATGGTATTTTTTCTAAGACTTATAGCACTTGAGTTATCACACTGGATTCCAATCGGAGACTTCACTTCAACTCCCATATTTTCAAGATGCTACTTCATCCACAATAACTGTGTGCATGCTTGAGTGGCTGCAATATACTCAGCTTCTGTGGTGACCAATGAGATGCAATATTGATTATTTCTTAGGCAAGAAATACACAATCCACCAAGATAGAATGAACCTCATGACGTTGATTTTCTGTCATCTGCTGATCCGGCCCAATCTGCATCTGTGTAACCCAATAACACTGATTGAGATTTTTCATTATACATCAGACCGAAATCCATGGTGCCTTTGATATACCGAAGTATTCTTTTCACTACAATCATGTGGATTTCCTTGGGATTACTCTGATATCTCGCTGATTGGAATGTGGTGAAATCAATATCAGACCTTTTTGCAGTCAAGTATAGCAAACTTCCAATAATTTACCTGTATTCCGTGATATTAACTGCCTTTCCATCCTCATATTTTGATAATTTCATCCGGGTAGCAATCATATTCTTCATGTCCTTAGAATTACCCATTACAAACCTTCTTGAAACATCCTTGGGATATTTGGATTGAGAAATGAATGTTCCATTCCTTCCTTGAGTCACCTGTAGACCAAGGAAAAATGTTAGCTCTCCAATCATTGACATTTCAAACTCATTTTTCATGAATTTGGAAAACTGTCTGCACTGAGCTTCATCTGATCCACCAAATATTATGTCATCGACATAAACCAACACCATCAACCTTTGATTACTATCTTTGCTGAAATAGAGATTGTAATAAAATCCCCCACGCTAGAAACCAATCTTCTTCAAGTACTGATCAAGCCTTGAGTACCACACTCTTGGTGCTTGTTTCAACCCATACAACGTCTTCTTCAGTCTACAAACTTTGTTCTCATCCACATGAATGAGAAAACCATATGGATGATCAATATACACTTCCTCCTCCAGAACCCCATTCAAGAACACAGATTTGACATCCATCTGGAACACTTTGAACTTCCATTGCACTGCAATGGCTAGGAATAATCTGATTGTCTCCAGCCTTGCAATCGGTGCAAATGTTTCATCAACATCTATTCCCTCTATCTGGGAGTATCCTTTGCAAACTAGTCATGCTTTGTTTCGAAACACTGCACCATCTTCATTAATCTTATTACGATAGACCCATTTAGTCCTGATGACATTCTTATCTACTGGTCTCAAAACAATCTCCCACATCTGGTTCTTCTCAATCTGATCAAGCTCTTCATTCATAGCCTGAACCCAGTTTTCATCTTCAGCCGCATCAGTAAAGCATTTTAGATCTACCTGAGATAGGAAAAATTTCTGCTGCAGTGACTTCATTATGCTTGTCTGAACTGGAGCTGTCTGATCACCAATGATATTCTGCCTATCAATTTCAGCTCGACTCTTTGGCTTCCTTGCAGACACAGACTTGACACTTTCTTGTTCATCATCAGTGTCTTCTTCTGAGTTAGCATCTACCACTTCTGCTCCTCCTATGTTACTTTCTCTTCATCACTTTCATCATGAAACTGTTAACTATGCTTTTGAATATTCTCTTTATTTTCCACAATAGTGACGTCATTGCTCTCAACTACTTTTCCCAGCCTTTTGTTAAAGCATTTGTATGCTTTGATTTTGCCTGAGTAGCCAATGAATATCCCCTCATCTCCTCATGACTCAAACTTCTTGTGATTTTCTTTGTTGAGAATGAAACACTTACTTCCAAAGATTTGAAAGTATTTCAACGTTGGCTTCTTTTCATACCACATTTCATATGGAGTTTTCCCTTCCTTCGGACACAACATAGCCCTGTTCGAAATATAGACTGATGTCAAACCTACTTCCTTCCAAAATTTCTCTGGTAAGTCCTTTTCAATAAGCATCGTTCTAGCCATGTTGTTGATGATCTGATTTCTCTTTTCAACCACTCCATTCTGTCGGGGAGTTATCACTGATGAAACTTGATGCCTTATCCCATTTTTCTCGAGATAGTCTTCAACTTGATTGTTTGTGAATTTTGTACCGTTATCAGTATGAAACTTCAAAATTTTCTGACCAAGAATCCTTTCTGATTCCCTCCTATAATGGTTTATGAAACTGAACACATAAGACTCAAGGGTAATGAAAAATACCCAGGCCATTCTTCTATAATCATCAATGAAAAGGACATATTACCTTTTCCCATTTATGGCTCGTGGTGAGATAGGTCCACATACATCAGCATGCACCAATTTGAGCACTCTGGTTGATTTCTATTCCTTGGGATTGTATGTATTTCTGATGATCTTCCCTTGTTTTCAATCATTGCATGTATGGTACGATCACGTGACAGTTTGGTAAGGTCTCTAGAATCATCACACGTTACCAAATCTTCCATAGATGGTTGGCATAGATGACCAAGTTTCTTATGCCACAGCTTGTTTTCTTCATCTCTGGATAAAAGACACATATCTTCTTCTCCAATTACAAGGTAAAGATTTCCCTTTGTCATTTTCCCCTGTATAAAAATTGCTCCATATCTTCCTTTCACAACACACATATTCTTGGTAAATCGGATAGAGTTCCCAGAGTCACATAGTTGACTGACACTGAGCAAGTTATGACTGAGACCCACTACTACAAATATATCAAAACGTCTCATTTCTTTCCCCCCAAATTTAGCCTTTCTAGAACCAATAATCTTCAGACCTTCATCGTTCCCAAATTTGACAACTCTTTCTTTGTCATACTTAATTCCTATAATGAGATCCTTGTTACCAGTCATATGGGATGTGCAACCACTGTCAAGGATCCATACTACTGAACGATCTGAAGCTTTAAGGGAAATTTCCACAACTACTTCCTTCTCATCCTTTTTATTTTTGATCCATGTCTTCGACTTCACACTCAGTGTGGTTTGGAGAAGTTTATATTCCTTAGAGTGTGATGGACCAACTTCATCTTGTAGAGCTTCAAATCGATTTTGTGTCTTCATCTCACTTGACGATTCCCTAACTTGCTACTTATGACTGCTCGAGTTTTGCTTTGGCACATTTCTTTGTATGATTGATGTGCAATATCTAACCATGTTCCCAAATCCTCCACACCAAAAACAATGACCTTCAAAGGATGTTCTATAATATTTAGCTATGTTTGGCTTCCACTATTGTTCTTGTACCCTTCGATATCTCTTGGCTATAGAACACACACTTTGTGAGTGTCCCATCTTTCCATAGAAATAGCACCTAATGTGAGGAGAATTCTAGTGTGTCACTTATGCATTGCTGGTTTTCCCTTGGGATCTACTAATATTCAGTTTCGTACCCAAATCTATCTTCACTCTTGGAATGGGTGCTTGCGGTCTGATATCAATATTTACAGTTTTTTGTTTTTGACCAAGCCCCAATTCAGCCTTAGCATCTAAGCTTGATTGCTACTTATTTTCTGCTAAACTACTAGCCTCCTCTATCATCTTTTATATCCTTTGATTGAACTGCTTTCCTGATATCATATTGGGAGTCAAGAGTTTTTCTTAATCCTTCATTTTTTGTCGTAAACTGACCACTTTTTCTTCAAGTTATTCGATACACTTGACTTGATCTTTCACTTTTCTATTCAAGCCATCGATCTCCCTTTTCTGTTCTTAAATCTTGAGTTTATACTCACTAACTAATTTTGAGTTTTATGGTGTTGATAACTTGAGTTTCTCAATTTCTTTCATCAACTCAGACTTCTCTTCTTCCTACTACTGCATATAGAGTTTGGCATCGTGAACAACTTTGTTAGATTTCTTTGTTTTGGCTCTCTAAACATATATCTCCTCAAGAGAATCCTCTAAATCATCTTGCATATCTATTCTTCCTTCAACTTCTTCTTCTTCATCATCACCTTCAGTTTCGTTCTTCTCCTGAGAACTACCGATGACTGCCACCATAGCATTTTCTCCAGGATCTTTGCAATTTTTAATCTACTCAACCTCTTTAACTTCATACTCATCTGAACTGTTTATTTATTTTGAAATAAGGTTCTTATTCTTGAAGAAATTTCTCTTGAACTACTTCTTCCCTTTCAAATAGGCTGAAGATTTCTTCTTGGGAATTTCAACATCATTTTCATCATTTTCTTCTTTAAACGTTTTGGGGCATCTTGCTGCGAGATGTCCAATCTTTCCACATCTAAATCATGCAAGTGGAAGTTTCCCTTTAAACTTTCCTTTTTCTATTTTAAGGTTCCAGGAAAGGAATGACATCACTTCATCTCAATGGTGAGATTCTTCATGGCCTTAAATTCCACCTCCTTGGATTTTCCCTTTTCCATAGCATCATTGTCATCATTCCTCATTTCATATGCAACAAGGTTACTGTGCAGATTGTCTAACTTTAGATCTTTTGGGTCTTTATCTTCCAATACTGAGACTTTTAGATTAAACCGAGGTGGAAGCTTCCTCAAGATACGCTTCACAATCTTTATATCTTTGAAGACTTCTCCAAGACCCCACATTTCTTCCACAACAACATTTACCCTGTCAAAAAATACATCAACAGATTCATTCGGGATCATTCTCAGATCTTCATACTTGTTCCACAAAACTTTTAGATTTGCCTCTTTGACTTTTGTATCCCCTTCATAAATATTCAAAAGCTTTCCCCACATAGCATGTGAAGTTTTTCATGACATCACCTTCGTATAGATTTCATTGGAAAGGGATCCACCTAAAGCATTAATACCCTTAGTGTCAGCATCTAGCTCCCTTCTTTCAGCTTCTGACAATGCTCCACTGTTGATGTCAGTTGAGATACCATGCATAGCTACTGTAAACACATCCATTCCCAAAGATCGGAAATAGTGTTGCATTCAATTCTTCCATATCTGAAAATTAGTTCCATCGAAGACCAGAATCCCTTTATGATTGGTGACCTCCATTTGAGAGAGAACCACTGATATAAACCTTTCCCTCTGATACCAATTGTTAGGTCCACTAGGATGAATACCCTGAGAGGGGTGAATCAGGGTATGAAAAATTTAAAACTAAAACCCCTATTGATCTTGTTTCACTGTTAAGAAAAACCCTCTTCTCTCTCTTTCCTGCTGCACAATAAAAACAGAAAGTAAAGCATGCACAGGACACAAAAATTTTACTTGGTTCACCCTCACTGGGCTACGTCCAAGGAGCATACACCAGCAATGTGCCGATGTACCAAATCCACTATAAGCACACTGCTGTTTACAAAGTTCGAGATATATCACTTTTATTCCCAGGCTCACTGCCTTTACAATGTTTAGGGTCAGCTCACTACTTTATCAAAGGTCACTCCCTGTTTCTCTCTCTATGGCTCACTGCCGGTGGAGAGAATCACCTTATTCCTCTTACTTTTCTTACTGCTCTAGAAAGGATCCACTCACAGTTTATAGACTTGTAGGTCTATTCATTATCACTAATGAATGCATCCTCCATTGTATGTATATGCTCTGTTGAAGTCCAACTTTCACCCATAGATGAATCTCACTTTGCACCGAAGGTATCGGGTAATATTCCAGCTTTCACGTAGCCCTGAATCACTGCTGTACTTCAACCATACCTGGTTCCCTTCTCCAAGTCAGAGTGAAAGTCTCGCTATGCAAGTTATAACTGGCATTCAATTCCACCTCAACCACTTGCGCGAAACAAGCTTCTGCAACTCCAAACATGCGCAACTCACTCCCTTTTACGCCCAAACCAATATTGGCGCGCAACCATCAACTATCGCGCTTCTTCAAAAATTGGCATGCAAGTGTCACTAAACCACTTGAGCAACACCCCCTTCTTCAACTCAACACTTGGGAGACTTTCTTCCTTTCTCATCCAAACCACACTGGACGCGCAAGTATCAACTGGCGCACAACTTCTACTTGCGCGACCACACACCACTTGCGTGACCACCACACCTGCACGACGGGAGCTCTGATTTTATATAAGTGTTGAACTCGTACAAAATGAGGAGGGGTAGACCTCTATTTACAGGCATTTGGACACTCTACGCGATGCCTCACAAGTCTCCCCTCAACGTGCAAGTTTCGGTGTGTAAGTCTCTGCCGCGAAAGTCACTTGCGCGACCAACCCTAAAACTTGGGAACCTTTTTTCCCTTTTCCATATTTTGATGTTCTGATCTTGAAAACAATATGGCGCGCAAGTTTCCTCTCCTTCAAGACCTCGGTGTGCAAGTCCCTTTTCCAAAACCATTTTTCTTCATTTGTCAATTTTCAGGCCCAAAAATTTGGCAAACACTGGAAAACGGCGTCACCTTGTATCTGATCTTTTTGTACCGCCTCCAGATCATCCATTTCATTGTCGATGTTCTTGAATCAAACATGGATCGTTAACCACAACCCTTGAACTCGACATTCCACCATGAAATCCCCTTTGTAAACAAATTTGTATGTCATGGTTTTCTTTGTCAAAAATCACAACATAGATGTCCACTTTGTCAACAAACACAATCACCTCAAAAATGCTTCAATGATACCTTGAAGGATTTTTTCCCAACACGTATCCCTAAAACGGAGAAGGCATTGCCTTTATAACCTATAACTAACGCAACCAAGCACACAACATGATACGAACACAAGTAAACTGAATAGAAAAAATATTGTGTATAGTATGTCAAAGGGGCCAGAATACAAGCCCAACTGGAAAGTACAAGAAAACTGGAAATTACAAGTAAACTGAAACAACTTCGGTGAAAACCCACCAAGGATCCTACCTGAAGGGTAGGTACATCTCTCGAACAGTCGTCTATGTGGTACGCCTCATCTAATGTCCACCTCCGAGCTACCTCCAGTCCTGGTACCCTCATCCTCAGTCAACGCTGTCCGTCATCTGAACCAAACACAACAAGGTGTGGGCATAGACCGTACAGGGGTGAGTATAACGATACTCAGTAGGGACATCGAGACCCTCAAGGTCTTACAAAATCCATAAAGGATAAACCACAAAGCATGAAATCAACCGACAACCCTACTTAGGTATATTCCCATACATATACCTAAGTTATCAAGTATGTCTATCTCAATCATGAGGAAACACAAAGTCCAACTCAAAATCCCAAGCTCAACTGTTCCACAAAGGAAGGAGTACCACGAAGGTAAGTACCACAGAGGTACACCACACATAAGAATACCACCAAGGTATTACCACAAAGTAAAGTACCACATAGTTACGGACTCAACCCACACAAGGTATAACTTAAGTACAATAGTAGAGA
This sequence comes from Viscum album, assembly GCA_963277665.1. Taxonomy (NCBI): domain Eukaryota; kingdom Viridiplantae; phylum Streptophyta; class Magnoliopsida; order Santalales; family Viscaceae; genus Viscum; species Viscum album. Next base: position 475,274,740 of record OY728130.1, on the reverse strand, counting down.
TGATTAGATGTAACTACTAAATCATCTTACTCTGTTAAGAGGCAGACCCACGAAGGATCATAAATCATCATAAAACCCATAGAGGATCGTAGTAAATCGTTAGACCCACATAGGATCCTAGTACCTCTTCAAACCCACACAGGATCCTATTACATCGTCAGACCCACACAGGATCTGAGTACCTCGTCAGACCCACACAGGATCCCAATACATCGTCAGACCCACACAGGATCCTAGTACATCGTCAGTAGGTCGTCAGACCCACACAGGATCCTAGTACACCGTCAGTACGTTGTCAGACCCACACAGGATCCTAGTACATCTTCAGTACATCGTCAGACCCACACAAGATCCTAGTACATCATCAGACCCACAAAGGATCCTAGTACATCATCAGACCCACATAGGATCCTAGTACATCATCAGTACGTCGTCAGGCCCACACATGATCCTAGTACATCGTCAGTACATCGTCAGACCCACACAAGATCCTAGTAAATCATCAGTACGTCGTTAGAACCAAATAGGATCCTAGTACATCGTCAGTACATCCTCATACCCACACAGAATCCTAGTGCATCGTCAGTACGTCGTCACACCTGCACAGGATCCTAGTACATCGTCACATCCAGCTACAGGGTTCCCACACTAAGCTCGCTTGTCTCCGGGAGGGTCTACTCCTCAAGCCACTAGTCGATAATAAAACTATCATGAAGTCCCAAGAAGAAGTATCCCAAAGGACCGCCACATCATATGGGTCTCAACGCAACATACGGTGCGTCAATTGGATGCCTGGTCCGTAAGTTATTTTTCTTTTAGTCCCGAGGGCCAGGTTGAATTCGTGATCGATCCAACCCAACCGTACCCAAACTTTATCCAAAACTCCAGTGGGGTATACCAAAGGGACCCTCTCGCTCTAAGGTTTCTAGCGCTATAAACGGTTCATCAAAGGGATGCCTGGTTCCAAAGTTAAGGCCAAAAGTGTGGAATGGGTCGAAACTAGTCCGGTTCCGGCTCGACCCGGTCAAGCCGACCCAACCAGACCCGCTGGGCTAACCCAGTTTGGGTCGACCTGGTTCGACCCGATTTGGGTCAACCCAGCCCACGGTGGGTGGCCCGACCCGCACTGGGTGGTCCGGCCCTCGCGGATGGCCTGGCCTGGCAGCCCATCCTGGGCGGCCCGTGAGGCGGTGGGGCGGCCGCGGCTGGCCGGATGGCCAACCATCCTCTCCGCACAGCGCGGTCGTGTGTCGCACCTTCGCCATGGGCCAGCTCAGTCGGCCGTCCTCCCTTTGCCACTGTGACACAAGCTGCAACCCGTTGTTCACCAGGCGGCTCAGACATGCATTGCCGCCCCCATCATGCGGCCGACCTCTAGTTGTCGTCTTCCTCTGTCACAAATATTTCATCAAAAACCACAAGTGATTACAGAGAGGTTGGGCGATGTTCATTTGGCCTGCGCCCTCTGCGTTAGAGCGATAGCAAGCAGTTCACAACTTTTGAATCACGAAGAACATCAAGAATGTGTAAGGGAGGTATTTAAAACATCAAACCCTACCTCGAAGGTTTTTTCTTGTGTTGTGAGATAAAAATGGTGAAGGCGAATAAGGTGTTGGATTTGGTGGCCTAGAACCAACTACTTTGTACTTTATTCATTAATAAAATCCTTATCACATCTTGATTGTTCTTCTACGTGACAATGCATGTGATAATGTCCTAAGGATATTTGTTTCATTAATGGGTCATAGCAGATCCCTGCTATGATGAGAACTCGGAAGTGCCATAACACTGTTCTTGAATGTATGTTCTATGGCTGGATGATGTTATTTGAGGGACAGAAATAATACAGGACATTAGGGGTGAGGAATCATAAAACTTTGAGGCACCATCTCATGGTGTGCGCCCTTGGTAATATCCTGGAGGATATTATGAGAATGAGACCTACCAATAGGAAATCCACATTTCATAGTGTCATTGGATGTTCCTATCTGCGGACATGTGTATTGGTCCTTAGACTTTAAGATTATTATTAATGGGTATTACAACTCACACACTTAGATGTATTGACGAAAACTGTGACGACACACTGTTCACAGTGAGGTAGGATACGCTGGGTGCGTCACGAGTAATACTGCATTAATAGATAATGCGAGAAAGGATTTTTCCCTTCTGTTCCATAAAGGAAGAAGATATCTCAGGTTCTTTGATGGAATTGATATAGCCTAAATAAATCTATGGACATGGTAAGGTATGGGAGTGTTCAATTCTGTAAAGTCAAAGAAAGAATAATCGAGCACATGGGTTGATGACACTAGCATGCAACCTGCTTGATTCGTCATATCGTGAAAAAGGGATTATATTACACGGTAAGTGTTTGTATGAGGTGACACGTCAATGCGAAGTCAACTTATTTCTCTTGGGTGCCTTGACCAATTGCTAGACAGTAATCATAGACTTTAGGTAAGCCCGCCTAATGCAAACGAGAAAGATGCCTAGAGGGTCACACACTAAGTGTGTCCATGTATCTCAGTTAAATATTAATTTAACAAGTTAAATAAAGATTATTCCCGATTGTGGTTTAATAATTATTTAAGGATGCCTGATCACATTTATTTCGACACTAGTTATTCGAGAGAATATATTGTGGACGAAATAATATATATTTATTAGCGAGTAATGCAGTTACATTTAATGAAGAAATAAATAGCCATTACTCAAAGTATAATAAATGTGGTGGAGGAAATAAATAAAAATGGAAAATAAAAGTACACACCGTGTATATTGAATATACACGCCATGTTGTTTTATGGAAAACGAGTACATGCCGTGTATTAATGATTACACGATATGTAGTTTTTCGAGTCGGGATTTTGAGGAATTAATATCATTTTATTAAATGATATTTATTATAATCAGCGTGGGTGCATGTCAAGGAATTAATTATTCGACATGGGGGGTTTTCAATATGATTTAATGAAATAAATAAAACACGTAACGTGTTTATTTATTATCATAACTCTATAACCTCAAACCCGATTATAAATATCCTCACAACCCCAACACTTTTACCCAATCGTTGTGCACAATAATTCTAGAGAGTTCTCTCAAGGCTGAAAGAACTCTTTCCTCCATGAACGCTCTCATGATCGAGAGAGATCCCCCACCCCCAGATCAAGGAAATTGAAGGCGGACATCTCAAGCGAATGTTATTCCGCGCTAGCACCCGGATATCCCTTTGGCGATGTCCATAGATACTTGGAGCACATGTGTATCACCACTAGAGGAATCATACACTTGGATTCTACAACGAAATGATGGATCACACTGGATCATGACCAGAGACATCAACGAAGAAAGAATTCCATAAAGGTAATTATTGTCAATTAATTAAATTAATTATAACCAACATATGATGATCCTATCTCTATGGTTCTGAGAATCCCTCTTTTGTTTTTCGTTCTTCATTATATTCTGAATATCCAGTGTTTTTCATCGTGACAGACCTTGGATTGATCATTGTTAACACTAAAATTAAAGTTGGGCCGACCCCCCAACGCACTTCCGCTGAGCCCGAAACCTACAAGTGGTATCCGAGGGTTCATATCATTGATTATAATTATTTAGTTTTTTGTTGGTGATTTATGTATTTAATAATTTAGTTGTTTCAATTCAAGTTAATCATTATTAAAAATCTGAATCTCGAGATCTGTTCCTCTCCTCTTATTTCTCGTTCACCTTATAGAAACGAATTTTTCTTTTAATTTTGATTAAAATAAAATAGAGGAACTCATACAAAGGTTCCAAACGCTCCTAGCCGTAAAACACTAGAATACACGGCGTGTATTCAGAATTACACGCCATGTAGTCCAGGTTCAATGCATTGATTGATCCACCAAATCAGGCCATGTATTGGATCTTATCTAAGTCATTTATGACATTGTGTGTTGACCAGAAACAGGTGGCACACGGTTTCTGGATTACACGCCATGTGGTCCATCTGAACACGGCATGTAGTCCCTTTGGTATAGGGTTGGACCGTGTACCACGTACATGGCTTGCCCGACTGGAAACTGTGTAATGTGGAAACTACTCGGCGTGTGTCCCACTGAACACACAGTGTACTCTAAAAATTTCCGAAGTACATCAACACACCATGTCCCCAGGCGTGTACTTCGGATGGATGGTGAACAAAAAGTACACGTCATGTAGTCGGAACTACACATCGTGTACTCATCCAAATTACACAGATTTATTAAATTTTATTATTATATTATACAAACCCTTGAGACATGTACCATAGTGCAGGTGTAAAGCTGAGGCACAACACGTGATAGGTGTTATATATATATGTGTTTAATTTAACATATGCGTAATGAATATAAATTCACCGGGTTGCCTCCAAGGTACAAGTTATGTACAAAGATAATTTTAAATAAATTTATTTGTTTAAAATTATGATGGATGAGAACCTCAAGGAAATTCAGAAAAGGGTTTAAGATAAAAGGATTGATTAATTAAAGATAATTAATTGATTCGAGCGTGATTTATCTTAAACAAGAACTATTAAATAATTTAATGCTAGTTTTATTTATGCATAAATATCATTTCATGTATGGATGATCATGAGCTAGACCAAGACTTTTGTATGTGAATGGTTTCTTTTAATTTATTTATTTAAATTAAATTTGTTGGCCTGCGAGCCTTCTCCTCATTAATATGTAGGGCCTGTGTGCCCAAGGATTATTTTATGTAAAAAGCCCCCTTTACCCCTCACTTTCATGTGAGATAAATGCATATGTAATGGATGGAACTCCCAAGCTAGTGGAGGCAGCTCAAGTCAGAAGCCAAGGCAAAACCAATCCAAGGAGATACAAAGGTGGACATGTGGAAAGCTGTAAAAACGAACCCGAAAGGTTCAAGGTGTTTCTCCCCTAGGTCTTGGGTTAGTTTATCAACTGTTAGATAAACTAACCAATAGAAAAAGATCATGATCATACCATTTATTTTATTTTTGTCAGTTTCATGGTTTATTTATTGTGGGTGTGTTGTCATGATCCCCCAATTAATGAATTAAACGATCATGCAGGATGAAACTAAAATAAAACCAGCTTATACATAAATATTATCTTTGACATGGTTAATCACTTAAGTATATCCCACTTAATATTAACAATCATGTAATAAAAGATAATAAATTGTAACTTTATGTATAAGGATAAAATCCCTCAAAGAAATATTAAGTTGGTATAACCTTCCATAATCTTGGTTAGAATCAAACCACAGTTCAAAGTGCTTGACCAACCCTAGTTGGGGTGATTTCAATTATCAGGGAATTCTAATTCAAAGTTTTGGGTTGACTTGACTTGGTTCGCATCAAGGGTTGACTTCCACAACAGGACTTGGTGTGACCAAGAGACAAAGGTTGAGGAAATCCAAAATAAAAGGATTTCAGGATTGGGGAGTCCACTTAGTGGATCAAGGAGATGCGAGTTAATGCAATTGGCATTTGGAATGCCAACCTAAAACCCTTCAAGTTGCTTGACCAACCCTATTTGGGGTAATGTAAAGGTAAATATGGACCCTTTCCACTAGAATATTCAGGAAACAGAATATTCCAAAGTCAATGGTGAGGGCTATTAGATTTTGATAAAATAGATGGAGAATAATAAGTATTAATTTATTTATTTGTATCAGTTTTTATAATAAAGTACTAAACCTTTGCTCATATTAATTTGTAGAAACGGAAAGAAAAATGACTTCAAACATATCATTGCGAACCATACTTGAGAAGGAAAAACTTCTCACTAACACCAATTTTCAAGAGTGGTAGAGGCGTTTACACGTTATCCTTTTCCATAAAAGAAAATTGTATGTGCTGGAAGAGCCTATTCTAGTTGCTCCTGGAAAGGAGGCCAGTGATGAGGAACTATCTCTATACATGAAACACATGGATGATGCCAAAAATGTTTAGTGTTTCATTCTATCGGCCATGTTTAATGATCTCTTGAAGCAACATGAAAACATGGACGCGTATAGCATGATTTCTCACCTTAAGGATCTCTACCAAGAGAAGGTGAGACAGGAGAAATATGATATCTCCAACGCTTTGTTTACAACTAATCTTGGAGAGTCTGCACCAGTTGGGCCTCATGTATTCAAGCTTATTGGCTACATGGAACAGCTGGACATCTTAGGGATTAAGTTCCCGGATGAGTTGCATACAGATCTCATCCTATCATCACTACCTAAGACCTTCTCTAACTTCATTTCCAATTATAACATGAGAAATAATGAGAAGAGTCTATCAGAACTTCTGAACTTAATTCTCCAGGTACATAAGGACATGGGGTGTGAAAAAACCGTAGTCCTTTTGATGAATAAGAAAAGTAAGGACAAGGAAAAGGGGCCAAGGAATTATAAACGATCTGAATCCCCCGAGCACCATCCTTCCAAGAAGGGGAAGATCCAGAGGTAGGGCAAGTAACGTGAGGTGGTTTGTTTTGCATGTGGAAAGAAAGGCCACTAGAAGAGGAATTGTACCCATAAGCGTGGGGACACTAAAGGTGCATTCTTTATCGAGTGTAATATTTCTATTTCTACTTATTGGGTATTAGATACAGCTTGTGGGGCTCACTTCTGTATTCAAATGCAGGAACCAAGTAGATTTAGAAAGATTAACAGAGGAGAGGTGGATCATCAATCTGCCAATGGCGCAAGGCTGGCTGCATTGGCTATTGGCGATTACCACCTCTCATTGCCAACTGGGATGATTTTTGTTTTACATAACTATTATTATGTGCCTAGTGTTACCAAGAACATAATTTCTGCATCTTGTTTGGATATAGATGGATTTATTTTCATGTTTGGAAATAAGGGTTGTCTCTTTTATAAGAACAACATATGTTATGGTATGGAGAATTTAAATAATGGTTTTTTATATATTAAATTATGAAAACCAAGTGTTGGCAATTGATAATGAAACAAACTCACATGACTCATACATCACCCAGTTGTGGAATCACCATCTCGGTCATGTAAAAAAGAAGCGCTTGACAATGCTCTTCCAAGATGGTTATTTGGACTCTACTGAGCTAAAACCACTTGATATATGTCATGCTACTTTACAAGGAAAAATGACCAAGCCTCCCTTCGGTGGACAAGGTGAAAGGGCCACAGAGATTCTAGGATTGGTGCAAACAGATGTGTGTGGACCATTTTCAGTAGAAGCTAGAGGTGGATATTCTTACTTCATTACTTTTACTGATGATTTGAGTAGATATGGATATGTCTAATTAATGAGGTATAAGTCAAAATCCTTAGATAAATTTAAGGAATTCAAGAATGAAGTAGAGAATCAGCTTGGTAAGAAGATAAAGAAACTTCGATCAGATTGAGGTGGAGAATATCTAAACCAAGAGTTCATCGATCTTCTACAGGAGTCTGGGATTCTATCTCAGCTCACTCCTCCTTATACACCATAGTGGAACGGTGTTAGTGAAAGGAGGAACCACACCTTATTGGACATGGTGAGGTTGATGATGATTCATGAAAATCTTCCATTATCCTTTTGTGGATATGCATTAAAAACTGCAACATACACATTAAACTGAGTAACAACTAAGGTGGAAAATGAAATTCCATCCGAGTTATGGAAGGGAAGGAAGCCCACTTTTTTACACACACATGTATGGGGATGCGAGGTGTTTTTTAAGGCCTTATCAGGAAACAAACTAGCACCCCAGGGCACGAGGTGTATCTTTATAGGATATCCCAAGGAAATGAAAGGATATTATATATATATATATATCCCTTCAGACAAGAAAGTGACTGTCGCCAGACAATCCGTCTTTCTTGAGAGGGAGCACATCCTCAAGAAGGATAGTGGGAGCAACATTGACTTCGATGAAGCTGATTCTCAAGATACATAGAAGTTGGTACAAGAACAAGTTCCACAGGTCCTCGTAGAAGAGGTTCCGGAAACACAAGTACTGCGTAGGAGCTCAAGAGAGGTAAGGGAACCAGAGAGATTTGGTTTCCTAGTCACCAAGGATGGTGAATCATTATTTTTGGAAAATTACAAACCTCTATCCTACAAGGAAGTAGTAGAAAGCTCAGAAGCTACAAGATGACTAGAAGCTATGAATTCTGAGATAGATTCCATGTATCAGAACCAAGTCTGGGTTCTGGTCGATGAGCCAGTTGATGTAAAGCCTATTGGATGCAAATGGGTATTCAAGAGAAAACTAGACATGTAAGGTCATGTTAGAACCTATTATGCAAGGCTACTGGCTAAAGGATTTAGACAGTGTCAAGGAATCAACTATGATGAAACCTTCTCGCCAGTTGCCATGTTTAAATCAATAAGAATTATACTTTCCATAGTAGCTTACCATGACTATGAGATTTGACAGATGGATGTCAAAATGGCATTCCTTAATGGGAACCTTTAGGAAGATGTCTATATGACACAACCAGAAGGGTTTGTGACACCAGGTGAAGCCAAATGGGTTTGCAAGTTGCAGAAATCCATTTATGTAATAAAGCAAGCATCCAGGTCATGGAACATTCGATTTGATAAATCCGTAAAGGAATTTGGTTTTGTTAAGAACGAATGCGAGCCATGTGTTTATAAGCGGTTTAATGGGAATGCAATCGTTATCCTAGTAGTATATGTTGGCGACATATTGCTTATTGGAAACGATGTACCAGACTTACAGTTAGTTAAGGACTGACTGAACAGGTGTTTCCCCATGAAAGAATTGGGTGAAGAAGTCTACATTCTAGGGATTGAGATCATTCGTGATAGATATAAGAGGCTGCTTGAACTAAGTTAGGGTACATACATTGACCAGATACTAAAGAGATTTAGTATGGAACAATCCAAGTGGGTATTGGTTCTAGTGTCACATGGCTTACATCTTTGTAAGAAAATGTGTCCCCAGACACAGAAGGTGATAGATATAATGAGTAAGATCCCATACACTTTGGATATAGGATCCATCATATATGTCATGTTATGTACCAGGCTTGATGTTGCCTATGCACTGAGCATGGTAGGCATATATCAAGAAGATCAAGGAGAACAACATTGGACTACTGTTAAGACTATCCTTAAGTATATGAGAAGAACTAAGGATATGTTCCTGGTGTATGGAGGAGACAAGGAGCTTGTCATCAGAGGGTATGCTAATGCTAGTTTTCAGACAGATCATAACGATATGAAGTTGCAATCTGGATATGTTTTCTATCTCAACGAAGGAGCTGTGAACTGGAAGAGTTCAAAGTAGCCAGTTGTCGTCGATTCTACAGCTGAGTCCAAATATATAGCAGCTTTTGATGTAGCCAAGGAAGCCTTCTGGATTTGAAAATTTGTCCCGGAGCTTGATTTGTTGCCTAGTAGTAAAGTTCCTATCATGTTGTATTGTGATAACGCTACAACGGTGGCTCTTGTGAAAGAACCAAGGTCACATCAACGAATAAAGCACATACTCCAAAAGTATCACCTATTGAGGGATTTCTATCAAAGGGGTAAAGTTGCAGTGAGCAGAGTGTCTATGAAATAGAACGTGGCAGACCCAATGACTAAAGGCCTATCTCAGTAGAAACATGAATATCATGTGAGAGCTAGTGGGTTAAAGGTTGTTAGCTATTGTCTCTAGTACAAGTGGGAGTCTATTGGATTTGGTGGCCTAGAACCAACTAATTTTTACTTTATTCATTAATAAATCCTTATCAAATCTTGATTGTTCTTCTACGTGACAATGCATTTGATAATGTCCTAAGGATAGATGTTTCATTAAAGGGTCATAGCATATCCCTACTATGATGAGAACCCGGAAGTTCCATAACACTATTCTTGAATGTATGTTCTATGGCTGGATGATGTTATTTGAGGGACACAAATAATACAGTCCATTAGGGGTGAGGACTCAAAAAAATTTGAGGCACATTCTCATGGTGTGCTCCCTTGGTAATATCCAGGAGGATATTATGAGAATGAGACCCGCTAGTAAGAAATCCACATTTCATAGTGTCATTGGATGTTCCTATCTGCGGACGTGTGTATTGTTCCTTAGACTTTAATATTATTATTAATGGGTATTACAACTCGTTCACTTAGATGTATTGATGAAAACTGTGACGACACACTGTTCGCAGTGAGGTAGGATACGTTGGGTGTGTCATGAGTAATACTGTAGTAATAGATAATTTGAAAAAGGATTTGTCCCTTCTGTTCCATAACAGAAGTAGATATCTCAGGACCTTTGATGGAATTGATATAGCCTAAATAAATCCATGTCCATGGTAAGGAATGGGTGAGTTCAATTCTGAAAATTCAAAGAAAGAATAATCGAGCACAAGGGTTGATGACACTAGCATGCAACCTTCTTTATTCGTCATATCATGACAAAGGGATTATATTACACGGTAAGCATTCGTATGAGGTGATACGTCAATGCGGCATCAACTTATTTATCTTGGGTGCCTTGACCCGTTTCTAGATAGTAATATTAGACTTTAGGCAAGCCCGCCTAATGCCAACGAGAAAGAGGCCTAGCGGGTCACACACTAAGTGTGTCCATATATCTCAGTTAAATATTAATTTAACAAGTTAAATAAATATTATTCCTGACCATGGTTTAATAATTATTTAATAATTCCTGGTAACATTTATTTCAACATTAGCTATTCGAGATAATATATTGTGGATGAAATAATATATATTTATTAGCGAGTAATGCAGTTACATTTATTTATGAAATAAATAGACATTACTCAAGGTCTAGTAAATGTGGTGGAGGAAATAAAGAAAAATTGAAAATAAAAGTACATGCCGTGTATATTGAATATACACACCGTGTAGTTTTATGGAAAATGAGTACACACCATGTATTAATGATTACATGGCGTATAGTTTTTCCAGTCGTGATTTTGAGGAAATAATATCGTATTATTAAATGATATTTATTATAATCAGCGTGAGCACATGTCAAGGAATTAATCATTTGACATGGGAGGTTTTCAATAAGATTTAATGAAATAAATAAAATGTGTAATTTATTTATTTATTGTCATAACTCTATAACCTCAAATCCGATTATAAATATCTTCACAAACCCAACACTTTTCCCCAATTATTGTGCACAAAAATTCTGGAGATTTCTTTCAAGTCTGAAAGAACTCTTTCCTCTAAGAATGCTCTCAAGACCGAGTGGGATCCACCACCACTGGATCAAGGAGATCGAAGTCGGACATCGTAAGAGAATGTTCTTCCATTCTAGAACTTGGATATCCCTTCGGTGACGTCCATAGATACGTGGAGCATGTGTGGATCACCTCTAGAGGAATCCTACACTTGGATTCTACAACGCAACAACAGATCATACCAGATCGTGACTGGAGACATCAATGAAGAAATAATTCTATCAAGGTAATTCTTGTAAATTAATTAAAATAATTATAACCAACATATTATGAAACTATCTCTATGGTTCCAGAACTCCCTCTTTTGTTTTTCATTCTTCGTTCTATTCTGAAGATTCTGCATTTTTCATCATGACAGATCTTGTATTGATCGTTGTTAACGCTAAAATTAAAGTTGGGCCGACCCCCCAATGCGCTTCCACTGTGCCCAGAACCTACAGAGGGTGACAACATTCGTTTCTTCCATTAGCATGCTTTCGAAGTCAGCTCACGCGTCGTACTCTTCCTTGATTCCGAAGAACATTCTTCGATGGAGATGATGTTCTTCATTTAGAGGAGAAGTTCTTCATTGGAGAGGATATTCCACAAATTATCCCCTTCTCCTTTGCTAACCAATCCTCTCAAAGAAAATAGGTGCCAACATAATTTAAATTAAGTCTATCAATTTAATTGTTGGCATGATTAATTGTTGGCACAATTAATTTTACCACATTGGAATAATTAATTGGCTCAATTAATTGACTCAATTTAATGGGAGGAATGAATTAATGGGGAGTTGAGAGGTTCCCCCCCATTAAGAGGGTTCGAGTGGTCCCCACCATTAAATTCAAAATTGGGGGTTTTAAGATCAATGGTCCCCACCTCCATAACATTCACATGGGAGGTTCCAACAAAAATAAAATTGAAGTTTATTTTATTTTATTTTTATTTCCACAAAAAAGTGAAAAAATATCTTTCACCCTTGACCTACTGCGGTCGAGGTAAATGTATTCTTAAGCGAATACCGGTGCTGCGAGTTCAACGGTGTCCTCATATTTCAATTTTGATAATCGGTTTAAAAGTTACAAAAACACGCTCACACATTTAATGAACGTACCTGAAAAAAAGTTTATAAATTCTTTCCGAGCACACCGGGCCTTGGAATCACGCACCGTAAATTTTCACGGACTCGTAAAATTCCCATATAATTAAAAAAAATTACATGGAATTTCTGGGTCTTTACAGTTTGTTATATTTGTTAAATAATTTTTATTTTCAAATATTTTTTATATGTTTAATACATGTTTTAAGTTACATTTAAATTGTACTTATAGTTTATATTTTATTGACTTCAAAAGTCATCTACAAGAAACATAACATTGTTTTAAGTAGATGAGTTTGGAAGCCTATAAATTATAAACTATATATATAACATAAATGAAAGGGTACCCTCTCAACCTAATTAAAAAGGGGATTATCCAAAACAAATAAACAAAATCAAGGCCTTCAGGACATTCAGGGATATTTTATTTATATTTTTCTTATAGTTTATATTTTATAGGCTTCCAACGTCACCTACTTTAAACATTATCATGTTTCAAGTAGGTGAATTTGAAATCTTATAATTTTTTTCATCAATTTTTTTTATAAAATTCTTTTTTATTTTCAACTATTTATTATATGTTTAATCCATGTTTTAAGTTTCATTACGATTTGTATTGTAGTTTAAATTTTATATGCTTTCCAAGTCACCTTTTTGAAACTTTATTACCTTTCATGTTGGTGAATTTGGAATCCTATAAAATATAAACTATAATACCAATCTAAATGAAACTTAAAACATCAATTAAGCATATAAGAAGTAGTTGAAAATAGTTTTTTATAAAAAATATGACAAACCAAAAATAATTTACATGACACATACATTATTGATTTAAAACATAACATTTAAACTTCAAAAAAATTATGCGCATAAAATATATTATAAATAAAATCTATATGAAATTTAAAACATTGACTGTGTCAATAAAAATTAATTGAAAATAAAAGGAATTTCAAAAAAATAATTAACCATAAATTTTAATTTACACATTTTTTTTTGTAATAATAATTTAATAATACAAATGTTTTGTTCCATTGAAATAATTTTTCATCCCTATTTTTTAGGAATTTGTTTTCATTTTAAACTATTTTATATATGTTTAAAACATTTTTAAATTTTCATTTATATTGGTCTTATAGTTTATATTTTATAGGCTTTCAAAGTCACCTACTATAAAACATTTTTGTGTTTCAAGTAGCTGACTTTGGAAGCCTATAAAATATAAACTATAGGACCAAACTAAATAAAACTTAAAACATGGATTAAAAATATAAAAAATAATTGAAAAAAATATAACCAAACAGAAATAATTTACCTGACACAAACTTTATTGATTTAAAACATAACATTTTTACTTATAATTTTTTTTCACCAAACATTTTTTGTGTAAATTAAAATTTTTTGTTTATTATTTTTTGACAATCCTTTTATTTTCAATTAATATTTATTTATACAATAAATTTTTAAATTACATTTAGATTTTATTTATACTATATTTTATGATGATAATTGTTTTGCAGTGAAAATGTTATGTTTTTAATTAGTAATTTTTTTTTCATTTAAATTAATTTTGATTTATTATATACCTAAAAATATTTTTTATTTTCAACTATTTTTTATGTGGTTAATGCAAGTTTTGAATTTTATTTATATTGAACTTATAGTTTATATTTTATAGGCTTCCAAAATTACATACTTGAAATGAAATAAGTTTTTTTGTGTTTCAAGTTGGAAAATTTGAATGCTTATAAAAAATAAACTATAAATACAATCATAATGAAATTTAAAAGATAAATTAAACACATAAAAATTAATTACAAATAAAAACATTTTCATCAAAATAACAAACTGATAATAATATAGATGATACAAAACAATGTTCTTTCAAAACATAACATTTGGACTTTAAACAAACATGACAACCTTAAAAAATTATAAAATATAAATTATAGTTAGATTCTAACTGAAATATTAGAAATTCACTTTAAAACATAACTTTTAAACAATAAAAAAATTTATGTGACTAATTATTATCAAGAATCACATTATTAATTACATAATTATTTTTGTTATTAAGAATTTAAGAATTTTTTTTATCTTATGAATAAAGTAATATATAATAATTTTTAGTTGCATTAAAAATTATATTATTAATTTAATACTTTTTATTTATATTATTGACTACGCTACTTATTATTACATTATTATTATTAATTAATAATTCGATAATAAATTATAATAATAAAGTCATAATTTATAAAGTCATAATTAATAAAGTAATACTAATTAATATATTATTTTTATGAAATCATAGTAATTAATATATTATTTAATAATAATAATATTATTTACATCATCATCATCATTATTAATAGTATTATAAGCCATAAATATAATAAACAAAAAATAATTTACATGACAAAAGATATTTATTAAATAAATAATAATAACAATAACAACAATATTATTATTATTATATAAACTAAAAATAATGGAATTAATATTGATTTTATTATTAATTATAACTAATTTTTTTTAATATCAAATTAAATATATTATTAATTACATTATTTATATTCATTATTAGAAATTAATAATAATAATAATAATAATAGTTATATTATTAATGGAATCATTTAAAACAATTTTTTTAATATTAATTATAGTTTTAACAACATTAATGACATTATTTATAATATTTTCTTTGAATTTATTAGTAACCATTTGTTGCATTATTAAATAATAATTTTTCTTTGGAAATATGTTATGATTAAGAATTTATTATCAATAATGTGTTATTATAATTAATATATTATTCATTAAATGGTGGAAAATTGGTGTTTGAATCCCACATCGAAAATGTTAAAAAGATGCAAGTATTGAACCCTTATAAAAGGGAAGGTTGGTTGAGATTTTACATAATATATTCAAAATACTTTATTTAAAGTAATATCAAATATAAAATAGTTAAATACCATTTATTTTTTTTTGTTTTTGTTTATATATATATATATATTAATAAAACAAAACAAAAAAAAAATATAAGGGAGGGAACTATGTATGGTATCGCCTTCTTTAAAACATTTCTGGAGAAGGCGCTGTCTTGTAAAATGCTTTCTTCCAAAAAAATGTTAAAGAAGGTGCTATTTCATAGAGTGCCTTCTATATAATATTTATTACAAAGGCATTGTCCAAGATAAAGCCTTCTTAATAAGTATATTAAATAAGGTGCTATCTGGGATAGAGCCCACCCTTCACTGAAAAGCCCTCCCGACCCTAATGGTAAATTGGGAATTTGCTTCCCAATTTACTTAAATCGAAAATTTCTCTCTGTTTTTTTATTTATGCTATATCAGAAAATTTTACACTATGTGGTGTGGTCCTACTTTAATGACATAAGCACTTCATATTGACATCCATCATGACATGACACTCCTTTACAATGTAGAGGTCCTCAATATTCCCAAGACATGAAAAACATGCCCAGGCTTCTTTACACCATAACTACCTTCTTATAGTGTGGATTCCTTTAAATGGGTAGGGCCACCCAAAACTTTCTAAGTCACCTTTCCAGCGTAGTGTTTGTTTTACGGTGCAAACATTATTCAATCAACAATTATGGTGAAATCTCAAGATTTGTGGCATGAGACTTCTTCTTTCAATAACTTGCATCATGAACTCCTTTCATGACATGGAATCACTACAAACTGATTTAAGCATCATCTGAATTGATCTCCAAACATCTTCACCTCACAAGAAATGTGAGTTTAAATATGATTCATTCATTTACAACAAAAACCAACACAATTAATCACATCCAAACCAACCACTTCTTCAACAAACTCCTTACAAAAATAATCTCAACACCCATTGGTCTAAAAAATCTCCCAATTTAGATTTTTTTTCAATCAAGGAACATAAATAATATCCAAACTCTGAATTGTTAGCAATGGATTATCATTCAATAATTCTAAGACTATATGAGAAAACTCGATGTCAGAAACAAGTGCATTGAATAAATAATATAATGTTGTCAATATGCAGTGATATATATTAAAATATGAACATCTCAAACCTTTTTGATGATGAGATACCACTTGAAAATAGTTCAATCACATCAAATGTGTTGTTGAAAATTTCTACATTCACTTCCACATACTATTAGAACATTTCCCAAACATGCACAATGATGAAATAAAAACATTACTATTTTAAAAACTCCTAAATATATGCTCCCCTTGAATAGACATATCAATGTATCATATCAATAGATTTATGTTGACATCCACCCATTAACAAAAATATATAAAGATAATATGAGAGAGATGACTTGAACACCATACCTTATCCTCACTATGGGTGAAGTTGAACTCATATCAATATCATATTTCGATATTCATATTTAGACAGTGTCTTGGTGAACACATTAGTTATCTATTCCATTTTAAGAACATACTCCAACTTCAATTTATTTCTCTTCACAATATCCTTGATAAAGTGATTTAATATTAATGTGCCTATATTTTGAATATTGAAAAAGATTATTTGACACATTGATATCACTTTGATTATCACATCCAATAAGAAGTGGAAACTTCATCTCAATATTCAAATATTCCAGATATTTATTTATCCAAATTAACTGAGTTGTGGCATGATCTATAGTTATATATTTTTTCCATTAGTGCTTAAATTCATAGAACTCTGCTTCTTAATGTGAAGCACACGTACCTTTCACCCAAGAAGAAAACTCCACATGATGTGGATCTTATGTCATCAACACAACCTTCGCAATCTATATCTATATAATAGAACATATCTAACTTTCTTGTGCTGCCATATTTCAATATGAAATCTATAATACCTTTAATATATTTGAGAATCCTTTTTCCACCCACAAAATTGGACTCCTTTGGTCCACTTTGATACCTAGAACCAAGTGTAATGACAAACACTAAATTCAACCTTGAAGCTATGAGATATAGAAAACATCCAATCAATTTTCTAAAAACTTTAGGATCAACATTCTTTCCCTTGTAATTTTTGGATAACATTTTTCCAGCTAGAAAGGGTGTGGAAATATTATTTAAATATTCATTTTCAAATATTTTCAAGAGTTATTTAGCATACTTCTCTTGAGAATAAAAATTATATCTTTCTTTTGAGAGATTTTTAATCCAAGAAAGTACATCATTTCTCCAAGCATGGGAATTTCAAATCAGGTCTCCATCTCTTTAATAAACTTTTCACACACTTCTTCATCAGTTTCAAAAAAATTTATTTCATAAACATAAACAATAACAAGAAGAGATTCATCTTTATAATCTTTGATATAAATATTTTTGTCTACTCTTCCCTTTTTGAAACTCAACCTCTTAAAGCAGGAATCCAACTTATAATACCAAGCTTCTAGAGAATTATTCATCCCATATAAATCCTTATTTAACATGCAAACATAGATATCATTTTCTCTAAGAAATAAACATGGTTTCTTAATGTAACCATCCTCTTATAAATCACTTTTGATAAAGGAAAACATGACATTTATTTGAAAAATATTTTACTATCTCTGTGCGACAATAGAAAGAAAATGTGAGTTTGAATATGATTTATTTATTGAAAATAAAAGACAACATAATGAATCACATCCACTCAAACCCCTTCTCCAATAAACTCCTCAAAAAATCATCTCAACACCTCTTGGTCTCAAAAATACCCACTTTAGATTTTGTTTTCAACCAATGAACATAAATCACTGTCAAACTCTAAATTCTTAGAAATAGATAATAATTCAATAATTCTAATCCTACATGAGAAAACTCGGTGTAGGAAACAAGAGTATTGAATAAATAATATCATTCCATAAAAATGCAGTGATATATATTCAAACCTCAACATCTCGAACCTTCTTGATGATGAGATACCACTTGAAAATAGATTTATCAGATCAAATGTGTTGTTGAAATTTTTTTCATTCACTTCAATAGATTGTTAGAACATTTCACACACATGTACATTATTGAAATAAAAAATTTCCTCTTTTAAATATGCCTACTAAATATATGATCCCCCTAAATATACATATCAATGGATCCTCTCAATAGATTTATATAGTTAACCCCATTAACAAAATTATACAAATATAAGATGGGAGGGATGAATTGAACTCCATACCTTATGCTCACTATGGGTAATGTTGAACTCACATCATTATCGGATCCCAATAATCATATTTAGACAATGGATTGGTGAACACATCAGTTATATATTCTATGAATTATGTATTTTATTTTATCTTATTTTTAAGATTGAAAATTTTCCATGTTTTCTATCCATCAGCAGATTGATTATCTATGTACGCAATATTAATTGGTTTATTTTATAATGCCCAATTTATGTACTAGTAGACACTCCTTTTTGTTGGGCTGCTATTACCCTATTTGGACCTTGTATGCTGGGCATTGGCATTTGGCTATCCCATTGTCCACTCCCCCTCCATGAAATACTATCAATACTTCAGTGGATCTATTCTTAGCTGTTGATCCACCGTGCCACCCTTTTGATCTATACAATTCACCTGCTGCTTCTAATCTATTTTTCTACTCGGTTTCTGTTTCGTATGGATTCATGGCGTGATCTGGTTGGTTATGTTGCTCAAGGTTCTAGATGGTGTTTGGGGGTATTGATTCCCCACTGCTGCCTTCATCACTTCAGTGGATCATTATGGTTCTCTCCCACTACTGACGCTTCCTATGTATGTGGATCTAGATTTCTCAAGGAGAAGATCTTGTTCATTATCACCTATATAGCCTTGTCGAAGCCTATTAAGGCCTGTCGCTCTCCCCACCAACATTCAGTTACTAAATTTCTGGTGGAGATGACCTCCTTCCTTCTTGGAAGATGTAAAGATTTTGATCTTAGAGATGGCTCCACGAGTACAAGAGGTTGTGTCTGATCATAGAACCATATACTCTGTACACCACACCTACAGCTTGAATAGATCAAGACAATCATAAAATCAAGCATATGATAATGTAAGTATCAATTTAGGGTTTTGTTTATTCATTTCATCCTTGTTTCCATGTGGTACTTTTATTCCTATTTTCTCATTCTCACTATTTTTGTACACTTTGTAGAGTTTTATTCCTTTGAGAATTAATAAAATATGTGCATGGGTGGTGGTGTTCTGTCCATGCACGTAGTCCCCCATGGGATTGAAGCACTTTAAATCTCTATATTGTATACTTTTATTGCATTATTTTGTTTCCTCCATTTTGTTTGCTTCATTTTGTAATATTTTATCTTTCAATGCAAAGAATTCAGTCCGATCATGTTGGCTGTTTGGTATTATGATCTTGTTCGGGTTACCTCTCAGCCTCACAAAGTGGTAATATAGATTTCTTTCTTTTACTTTGTTATCAAATTCATTCACTATTTCCTGTATTATTCATTTATAGTTTTATTTTTTGTTTTAATTTACACATTTTAAACTCACTCTTAAATCACTACTGTTTTATTAATTATAAGACTTAAAATCCATTTTTCTCATCTTTGTTTCTCCGTATATCATATCCCTTTAATGAAACATTTTTTTCCAAAGGGATTGGTTTGTTTTTGAGGGTGTATACTTAGCGTTGTCCACAAGAACTCGATATATACCCCGTGGGTAAACATGTCTATAATGAGATATGAAATCAAGACATTCAATGGTGATGAGGAATTTAATTTTCGGTGAATTAAGATGAGATCCCTACTTGTACAGTATGGCCTAATTGATACCCTTTGTGAGACTAATAATACTGTTATGATTGTGAATGAAACTAAACGTCCCATTAAAGAATATGTTGATGTTTCCCCTGATGTGTTAGTTAAGGCACATAAATTTCTTTTAATATCTTTAGGTGTAAAGTTCTTAGGAAAGTGTCTTATGAGTCTACTATTGATGGATTTTGGCTTAAAATTGGAAAATTATACATGAATGCTTCACTTGTAGGTAGGATTTATAAAAAACACCACATGTGTACATTTAAAATTAAACCTATTACTTCCATTAAATCCCATCTATATGAATTTAATAAAGTCATGCTAGAGTTATCTAACATTAATGTATGATGAGGATCAAGAAATGATCCTCATAATCTCTTTAGATAATGCCTACATCACCATAGTAGAGACCATGATGTATGGAAAAGGCTATTTAACCCTAAAAGAGGTTAAATTATCCCTTATTTCTAAGGAACTGCATTCTAAACCTAGACTTAATAGAAAGGTAAATATCTTTTCTCTAAGGGTTGACCTCCAATTAAAAAAAAACAAACCATTTAATAAAGATAAGAACAAAAGCAATAAAGAACCTAAACCTTGGTCTAATTCTAGGGATAAAACGGTAACATGTTTTCATTGTGGTAAACCAAGACACATTATACCTGAATGTAGGAAACTCAGGCATGAGTTAGAGTTTGAAAAAACCACTGATCAGTCCCTTCTTGTAAACTCTGGTAATATAACTGTCGAGGTCCTTAATGTTTCCACCCATGCACTCAATCAAGAGTGGATCCTCGATTCAAGTTAATCTTTCAATATGTTTATTTTTAGAGAGTACTTTTTATAATTGGTTGAAAGGGTATAAGTACATGCCCTATTAGGTAATAACAATAGGTGTAAGGTTGAGGGTAGAGATTTTATTTTTTTAGAACTTGATGACCATGTTATCATTACTTTAGTTGATGTTAGGTGGGTACCCAACCTTCAAAAAAATATGGTTTCCCTAGGGGTCTTAGACCAAAAGGGGTTCAACTTTAGGTCTGAAAAAAGTTTTATTAGAATCTCCAAAGGCTCTAGAACAATTATTAAGGGATATTTAATTAATAGGGTATATTTCTTTAATGGAAAGACCGATTCAAGATAGTTGGGTAGTGTTTATTCAACCAACATCAATAGTATTATGCTTTGACATAGGATATTGGGGCATGTTAGCTCTAAGGGGATTTAGGAACTCAACAATAAAGGGTTGTTGAGTGAAATAACACTAAGTAAAATTTCATTTTTTGAATATTGTGTGATGGAAAAATCCAGGAGGGTTTGCTTTTGTCGGTCTAGTTTCAAAGCCACCAACCCCTTAGAATATATCCACTCTGATCTATGGGGTCCATATATGACTTCCTCCCATGGTGGAGGTTTTTGTTTTATCACCTTCATAGATGAATTCTATAGGAAAGCGTTGATTTATATTCTTAAAAACAAATCTGATGTTTTTCAAACATTTAAAACCTATAAAATTTTGGTTGAAAAATAGACTGGGAAGAAACATAAAACTCTAAGAATAGACAATGGACATGAATATCTATCCACTAAGTTCATACAATTTTGTAAATATAAAGGTGTTAAAAGACATCAATCTGTAAGGGAAACCCAAAAAAAGGGTGTTTCGTAGTTCTTTGAAATGTGTGTTCAAGTTTTAAGAATCACTGCTTCCAAGCGGTTTCCATTGGATTTATTCATGGAACCGGAAACTTCCAACATTTCTTTATCCAAAAGGGACCTACATTCCAAAGGTATATGTTTATCAAGTTTTAACTTTACAATACTTAAGAACATTCATTGTTCTAGAGGATGGGAGGTTATATTCATCACACCCTTTTTGGGGTAATTATTGTCGACTCTGGGACTCTCTTTATAAATTTAAGATATTTTCATGAATCCTTGTTAACTTACCAAGTATAACATAAAATTACCTTGTAATTTTTAATCACATATTAACATGTGTAAAATTTAGAATCATTCATATGTATTCGAGGTTCTCTATCAATGGTATCCAATTATATACTACTTAGAGGTTATTTTAATCCTCATTATGAGGATACTAGTTTTTAAACCACTTAGTGGGGCACTTTGGAATTTATTGTCATCCAGGGAGATGAAGGTTTGTTTTGATATTGGGATTGTACCCATAAAATGGGATACCTATGTATCCTTGTGAAAGAATCAAAACCCTCATAGTTCGGTACCGCTTAATGGGACACATCATACATTTTTAGGTCATGTGATAAGGACCTCTAAGTGAAATGTGCTTAGCCAATGTTTGGTGTGTAACTTATGACTATGAATCCAAAAAAACTTGGAAATAATATATATTTCCAAGTAATATTAGACCCTTTTGGGAATATGGACCAAGGAGAACAGGGTTGATTTGAAGTGTTGGGTTTGAAACTCAAGGAGGCTTCCTATGTATCCCATGTGGATGGGAATAAAATCCCACGTAATTCGATAAATCTCATAGGAGAGTGTAGACCTTTGAGAGAAATGATTTGGGTATTACTTCCTGAAAAGGATGCCTTGATGATTTGGGGGTTTAATTTGGGATTTATTCTTAAGGAGGATGCCCAGATTAACAGAATTAGGGTTGGATTCCTGAAGAGGATATCCAATGAGCTTGGGCCCTGAAAAGGATTCCTATGTATCCTGGTTTGAATAGGAATCAGATTTCTCATAGTTCAGGTGGTTGTGAAAATGTTTTGATTATGAAAAATCTCTAATCCAAGGTGATTCATGCTCAGTGTAAGAAAAAATAGGATTTCAGAGGTTCAATAAAGGCACCCAAACATTTCCTCCTTCGCTGGTGGAAGAGGGTGCACCTACGATGCTAGGGTGGACGAGGTCGTGGAGACCTGGGAAGAGGGAAAGGCGACGATCCCTCCCTCTGTTCTCTTTAAATTGTACAAGGGTCCAATGAAAGTAAGGAGGTATGAAGGTTAGTGGATTACACTAGGAAGGCTACCGTAAAATTTATCCTGGTAGGAGAGGGATACTTTTTATTTTCTTGAATGGAAAAGAAAGCATGAACCTTACCTTCCCTATCATAAATTTGAGGTTCCGACTCTTTGATAAGGGATAATTTGAGTCCTAAACCCTTATTCTCAAAACAAGGAACTTCCCAGTACTGTTCCTAGGATAAAGGTCAATGTGACTATGGATATACAAACCCACAGAAACTCCATGAATCCTAACCCCATTGTGAAAAAATGTGGGAAACCTATGACTTCGTATATACAAACCCAAATAGGAGACACACTGATGTGACTTTATGAAAGGTTTGATAAGTTAGGAGGTTTTTTTTGGAGGTCTCAACAGAATCAATTTCAAACAAGGGAGCCAATGAAGAAGAATCCTTGCCATGAATGGATTTGAGGAGGGCTTGATGGATTATAGACTGAAGAGAGTAAGTGAATCAAAGAGGCACACCCAAGTAGATAATGGCGTGCAAGTATGGGTACACAAGTATAATTGGGAGACCTGATATTCACTTATGTTATGAACAACCTGTATGGTAATACTTGGGTGAGACCTCGCTCAAGCCTTCAGGAGTATTCATAGGTGATCCCAGAAGTAGGGTGCTCAAGTTCCTGTAAAAATAATAGGTGGCGTGCAAGTGTTTCTAATTTTATGGATGTTGGTAACTTTAGGTACGCAAGTGTTATGGATTTAAAACTCTAAAAGGATGTAATTCCTATGATCCTCCTTCAATTACTCCGCTTTTGGTGTTAAAGAACTACCTTGAATGTTTTGGAAGACTTGGGAAAAGCACTAGGGTGACCAAAGAAGCAATTGGGATTCAGGGAAATTTGTCCATACAAATGAAGGCCTTAAGGGTCTATTTAAATGCAAAAATAGGACCCTGGGCGAAAGGAGTTTGGTCGCACAAGAGGGTTGCACACCAACTTGGTGCTGTACAAGTGGCTGCGCACTGGATTGGTGGCACCCAAGTAGACTTGCGCGCTGACAGTGATTTGGCCTAAATAGGGTGCCACTTTGAGGACTTTAACAAAAATTCTACCTTCATTCTGATCCATCATGGTAGAGTGTAGGTATTTGCACGTAGGTGACTTGACTACCATCACTGACCCCCTTGAAAAATGAAGAGTCACAACGTGAACTTTCTGAGACCGGTTGAGGACATTTTGTGGAAAAGTGCATGGAACACATTTCATGGTGTCTAAAAAAGACCCCCCTAGAATTTAATTCATTTGGAATGAAAAGAATCTTGTTTTAAGGTAAAATTAGGGTACTTTGATTCATTCTAATACCATTTGGTTAGATTTGGATCTACGTCGATTTTGGAAGGATGCTCTAATTTTTTTTCCAAATCCATGGGGCCTAGAAAGCATAGTTTTGTTTTTACTAGGGTTAAATAAAAAACCCCACAAACTTTGTATCTTTTGATTTTTTATTTCTCAATATTACCTAAATCATACAAAATGTACCTTTAGTGAGCTGAGACTTAACTTTTGTTCAGATTTCCCTTTGCGGGTTCTCAATCTGTTGAGTACCACGTCTCTTGTTATTGGCAGTTTAGAGTCATGCATGTTGGACTATAAAGGGATAATGTTTATGGTTGGATATATTTGACCATAAATTTTGAAATTAGATCCCAAACAAGACTTAATGGCTAAGAATTGATTTAATATTCTTTAAATATTTACAAGGGGAATCTTGAGCCATGATTTTTTTTGGTCACCAAATTTAAAACTTGTATCAATATAAGGGGAGTATCCTCGAAGAACGAATTTACCATTATTTGAAAAACTCATTACGGGAGTTGTGTTATGCAGGGCCAACTAGGGCAATGCCGCATAGCCAAATAGTGAAATCTTTTGATTGAAAGACCTGTTATGTAGGAAAATTTTATGCAAGGTCACCTAAGGGCACGTACTGCATAGTCAAGAAAAAGAGCTCTTAAGAATTTAACATTTTACTATTGATAGAAAAGTGAAAATAATATTTGGGTGACTCAAGGACACAATGGGTGGTTTTTCCAAGGAAAGGAATTTTGAGAATAAAAGGGTTATCTTTGATGACATATTTCATGAATAGGAAACCAATTTCTATACAAATTTTGTGTATAAGTAATGGTTAAAATTTATCAGAAAGGGGGATTTCTGATATCAAATTGTGTAGTTTTAAGTCATGTAGTAAGGACATTGTACTGTGTAGTTTTAAGTCATGCAGTGAGGACATTGTACTATGCAGTTTTAAGTCATGTAGTGAGGAAATTGTGTGGCTTTAATTTAAGGTCTTTATCTCTGACCAAAGGTACGATACTCTCCCAATTTCTTGATAATTTTATTGGAAACATACTACCATATTCAGGTATAGAAGGTAAAATTGTAAACTGTGATTTGGGAATTTTTAGATCTGAAGAATGATATCAAAAAATGAATAAAAGCATTAGAGGAAGTCTTTTCCAAGAACAAAGTTAAAATTATTTGAAAAACTCGTTATGGGGGATGTGTTATGCCGGGCCAACTAGGGCATATGCTGCATAGAAAAATAATGAAATCTTTTGGATGATAGGCCTATTATGTAGGCAGCTTATGCAAGGCCACCTAAGGGCACATACTGCATAGTTAGGAAAAAGATCTTTCAGAAGTTTGACATTCTATTTCTAAAATCCGAAGAATTTTTATGGAGATTCATATTTTCCAAATCACAGAGTTTGTTTTATGAAGAAAGGTACCTAAATATGGAGATGGTATTTCCAATCCTAACTTCCAAAGAATCTAAAGAATAGAATTTCTATGAAGGTTTGACCCAAATGTATAAGGTATGATATCTGTAGTTTTAGGTCACATGACTAAGAACAGAAACAGAAACAATATATGATATGTGGTCAATTAATCCAAGGTTATTTCATATTTATTTGAACACATGGAGAAAGAGATATGTGTAAACCATGGTCTTGAAGACTTTCAGAATCAGAGAAAGATAATGGGACAAATATACATAAATAACTACTTTGAAATACATATTCTTATATATTGTCATCAATGTTTGAAGGGGAAAAAGACACTATAACCAAGAACACAATTACCATTATTTGACAAACCTATTATGGTGGATGTATTATGCAGGGCCAAATGGGGTATATTATGCATTTCCAAATAGTGTCATATTTTGACGAATAGGCTCGTTATTTAGGCAACTTATGCAAGGCCTCCTAAGGGCATATACTGCATAGTCAAGCAAAAGAGTTCTTAGATATTAGAAACTCTCTTATCATAAATTGTAATGAATATTATGAAGATATGAAAATATTCAAGATTAAGAGTATGAAGCATGGAAGAGGGTAATGCTCAATGCACATGAGAAATATTTGAATCAATATTGGCCATGAGTTTGAAGTCCTTTACATAGATCTGACTCATATTTAAAAATGGGGACTTTCTTTTTTTCCTTGAAATCAATAATATACTGTGCAGTTTTAAGTCATGCAGTGAGGAAATTATACTATGCAATTTTAAGTCATGCAGTGAGGACATTGTTAATCTCAAAAGGAACCAAGACATCTTATTTATATAGAGAAGTATTTTACCTGATTCCTAAGCCCACGTGATCTATAATCGGTGTGAGAAACAAGGAGCAGTAAAATTTTTCTTCTGTAACACAAAAGGTGACACAAGTGAGGAAAAGGAGTACTATAATTAAGTAATGACTGATCCAATGCATAAATTCCGGGCTCAATACGTATCTCATTGGAGCAAGAATCAATCCAAACGTAGTTCTTAGATTTCCATGTAGTTAAACGTCATGCAGTAAGGACGAAGATGAACCAATGTGAAAAGAAAGACATACCATAGCTGGACTAAGGGGTAAAACCCAAGTGTCACTACGTGTCTTTCTGGGGGAAAAATCATGCCATGTGTAGTTCTTTAAACATTCCCTATATAGGTTTTATTCTTATATAAGGAATAAGGGGGGGGGGGGTGGTGGTGGTGGTGGTTATATCATTGTTGGGCCCAAGATTGGAGATCAATGCATCTCTATGTATCTCATATAGAGGATAATCAAACCATACATAGTTCTTTAAATAGTCATTTCTCACACCAATTGAGTTTGATATGGGTGACGGGGGTTTTTGACACATTCTGGAAGAACGGTTAAACTTAAGACACAAAATGGTATAAATATCAGACCATGTATCTTAAGGGGATACTCTGTGTAGATCAGATTCATATACATGAGTAGAAAAAGGAAATAAAAAATTTATGGTTGTGTTTGGGCCCAAGATTGGAGATCCAGGCATCTATATGTATCACATATAGGTGAGAATCAAGCCACACTTAGTTCTTCAAATAAGGTCTCTATGCAGATCCAACTTAGACATAGGGAAGAGAAGGAATCATGTTCCACTAAGGAGTATCAATGAGGTCAATGATGCTTTCTTATGGAAGCTCCTAATGTTAAGTAGAGAAGACATTGGCCATATATTTTAATGTCATGTAACAAGGACAAATGATGGCATGCAGTTTAACATCGTGCAACAAGGACAAAGATTCTACGCATTTTAACGTCATGCAACATGGACATTTATGGTCGTTATGTAGTTTAACGTCTTGAAACTAGGACCTTGTACTGTATAGTTTTAAGTCTTATAATGAGGAAAAAGTATGAAACTAAAAAAAGTATTTCTTCATGAATCTCGAATTGGTTGGAGTTTTAATAAGCTCTCCATCTATTGAGATTAAGGCATAAGCTCCATTTCAGTTGAACTTATGTATGGAAGAAGGTCCTTCCCACTTTGGATGAAGTTTTGAATGTTTCTTTCCTAGTATCATTGGAGTCCTGAGGAACAATACCAATTCTATTTGAAGAAATGAACGGAAGAAAACTTTCTTGTTAAAGTCTTGTGCTATTATGTTCTGATAGACTTCTAAATGATTCAAAGTATGCAATATTTTCTCATCTAATCATTCCATCTCATCAAACCATTTCTGATACCTCTCATCTATAGACAACTAGTCATAGATTTCAACTCTAAGTGAAGGAAATTTCATTTCAATTGGCAAAACTACTTCTCTTCTGTATACCAATGAATAATGAGTTTCTTGGGTGGAATTACGGGTAGTAGTTTGATAATCCCATAAAGCATGCAAAAGTTTATTAGGACAAGATTTATTATATTTATCCACCATCTTTTAAAGTATATTTGATAAGGTCTTATTTAAAGCCTCTATCTATCTATTAGCCACTACATGATATCGATATGAATGGTTGGACTTGATATTGTGCTTCTGATGTAACTTATTTACCTCAACAGAACAGAAATTGGTGCCATTGTCCGTTAATATAGCATGAGGGACACCAAATCTAGTGATGATGTTAGTTTTGAAAAAACTAACAATGATTTTGGACCTAACTTCTTTGAGAGGTATTGCATCATCCCATTTGTAGAAGAAGTCAGTATCATTAATAATGTACTTGAACTTCTTAGATGTAACTAGAGGATAAGGTCATACTACATCTATTCCCCATATGGAAAATGGCTAGGATTATTTAGATGTATATAGAAACTCCGGGGGTTGGTGAATGAAGTTTGAATTCACTTGGAAGGGATAACATTTCTTAGTGAAATCTATGCAATCCTGCATCATTGAAGGAAAAAAGTATTAAAGCCTTTAGATTTGATCAGAAATCCTATTCCCAAACTAGTGACCACCACAACCTTCTGAATGTACTTCTTTCATGACAACTACATTTTCTTCTCCATAAATATATTTGAAGAGGATTCCATCAAATCCTTGTTTTTAGAGGATCTTCTGGTGATCAGGACTATCATAAAGAGTAAAATTTCCCACTCGTATTTGGATCTATTATTTTTCATGCCTATCTATTGGAAGTACTATATTTTGAAGGTATTCCATAATGGGTGTTATCTATTCCATAGAATAACCATATGTCTCAAAAATAGGGGTAATTTCAGTAATTTCCTTCATTCTGGTTTGAAAAAAAGGTGAGACCACACAACTATGGCCTATGTTGATGATTTTCTTATCCCAATTTGGATTTTCCAGGGTTGTAGCTACATTAGCCAGTGCATCAGCTTGGTCATTTTGTGATCACAGGACATAAGACAATGTCGGCTCTGAGGAAAATTTTGGCATTAATCCACTGACATAATCAAACAAAGGGATTAACACTTATTTGTGATATAATATTCCCCATTGATTTTTTTGATTACCAATTATGAATCACCTTTCACTTTTAAGTGATTCACTTGCACCAGAAGTTCCAATTCTAAGCCTGCAATGAGAGCTTGATACTTTGCCTCATTGTTGGTCCCGCCTTCCAATAACAATAAGGAATAAGGAAAGACTGCCTTTTCTAGGGAGATAAAGACAATTCCTAACCCAACTTTGTTGAGTTTAAGGATTTCCATTCTCTTCCCTGTTGGACTTATGGAGGCACCATAAAAGTACATCTCCCATGTTTGGGGATTATCTTGAATAGAAAAGACCTCTTCATCAGGAAGTTTAGTATTCAATGACGTATCTTCCTCAAATGGGTGTTCAACAAGGAATTTAGCCAGATCTTGGCCCTTTATTTCTTTTTGAGGTACAAACTAAATATCAAACTGTTAAAAAATAACTACCCACTATGCCATACGCCCTGTAAGAATTGGATGACTGAGAATAAATTTGAGTGGGTTATTGTAAGATACCAATTGGACCTCATGATGTTGCAGGTAGTGCCTCAATTTCCAAACTTTAAAGATTAATTCCAGACAACATTTTTCAATACTTGAATACTGAGTTTCTGTATCAAACATAGTTTGAATGAGATAGTAAAGGTAGTTTTCATTCCCAACATCATTCTTTTGGGCAAGGAAGGAACCCGGTGATCGCTCTAAAGCTATCACATAGAGAATAAGTGGTCTTCCTTCAATAGGTGGAATTAATACTGGTGGAATTAAAAAATATTTCCTAAGGGTATCAAATGATTCCTGTCAGTATTCAGTCTATTGATAGGTGACTCCTTTCTTTATTAATCCGGTGAAGGGAAAACACTTGCCTACCAAATTAGAGATAAAGCGCTGACTATAGACCAAGGGTCCTTGGAGTCCTATTAATTATTTTAAATTTAGAGGAGGTGAAATTCCAATTATTGATTTAGTTTTCTCGGGATCAACTTCGATACCATGATGGCATACAATGAAGCTGAGGAACTTTCCTGAGGTTACCCCGAAAGCACATTTCAAGGGGTTCATCTTCAAACTGTGTCATCCAAGTTTATTGAATATGGTCTCTAGATCAGCCAAGTGATTGGAATATTGTCTTTATTTTACCACCAAATCATCCACATAAAATTTATCAAATTTACCTAAGAATGGTTTTAAGATATGGTGCATAGAACATTGATACGTTGCACCTGCATTATTTAAGCCAGAGGGCATTACCCAATAGAAAAAACATAGCTTGAAGGGCTCTAAAGGCTATAAATTATTCATCCTCTAGGGTCATATGGATTTTATTTTACCCAGAGTAAACATCCATAAAGGAAAGGGCTTCATAACCAGTTGTTACATCGGTTAAAAGTTTTTTGATCAGGTCTGGAAAGTCATCTTTAGGACAATGCCGGTTAAGATATCTAAAATCAATGAAAACTCTGATTTGTCTATTATTATTTTTCACTGAGACAATGTTGGACATCCATTTGAGATATTGAACTTCCCTGAAAAAGTTATCCTTTATAAGATTATCAACTTCAGCTTCAATTTTAGAAGCAAGAGTTGGGTGTGTTCTTCTTGCTGTCTGCTTGAATCCTCAATGTTCTTCTGGAAAACCCAAATGATGAGTGGCTACATTAAGATTAAGTCATATAATTTCTGTATAATTCCAAGAAAATATATCTTGATGTTGATTTATAAATTAATTATACACCTCTTTCTCTTCATAATTCTAGGCCGCACTAATTAGAGTGGGGCGTGGATCTTCTTCTGTACCCAGATTTATTTCTCTGAGCTCATCCATAGTGGTAGAGACACCTTCCTAAAATGATGGAGGATCATTCCTGAGATATTACTCTTCTTCTTAATTATATGTTACTTATTCTTTTTCTACTTTCATAGTAGATGATGAAGCAAAACTTATAGAGTTAGGGGAGGATTCATTATTTGAACATCATGAAAAAGAGGCCACCATTTATGACCCTACTAATGATGAAGGGTATTCCTGGGGTAATAAAGAGGAGATGATGAATTGGGAATCAACATCCTTGTCTTCCTCTAGAATTGCTACAACTTCTTCTATTCTGATTGATGAAGTAGAGACTTGATGAATTTTAATGGATGAAATGAAGAAATCTCCATTTAATCTTTCACCACTACATGGTGAATCAACAATTTCTCCCATGCTGTCAG
This sequence comes from Viscum album, assembly GCA_963277665.1. NCBI lineage: Eukaryota > Viridiplantae > Streptophyta > Magnoliopsida > Santalales > Viscaceae > Viscum > Viscum album. The sequence continues at coordinate 475,243,262 of OY728130.1, read as the reverse complement.
GCTCGATTGCCACAATTGGCTGTATGGAAGTTACTGGATGAATTCTTGGATTTGGGTTTACCTTTTCAATTTGATTAATAGGTAACACATAATCTATACTCAAATGTATGAATTGGTTTTCTAGGATCTTTTCAAAGCCATTCGGAGCATTGATTCTAGTTACCTCCTTTTTCATAGAACTTATTCTCTTAGTGTGATAAAACTATGCCTCAATGTATTGATATTCACACATTTTGAATGGATCCTTTTCACCATAAGATTTCCTAATTTTACCATTGAAATAGTACTTGAGACATTGGTGGTATGACGAAGGTATGGACGCATGTTGATGTACCTAAGGCCTTCCGAGCAGAATGTTGAAGGTGGGGTTCGAACGAACAACCATGAAATCAGAATTAGACACAAGATCTACAAACTAAGTTCTGAGTGTAATCTCTCCAAGTGGTTCTTGCTCATTATTTTCATATCCTTACAACATTAATATGGATGGAGATAAGTAAAATTTAGTCAGGCCCAATCATTGAAGTGTACGAATGAGAATGAGGTTGACTCCAGAGCCATTATCAATGAAGGCTCGTCGAATGTCTATGTCATTGACCTTTCTAGATAGATACAAGGGCCTAATATATCTATCTAAACATCATCTTCATCTTAATCCATAAAAGATATGACTGCATGACATTATTCAGGATCATTATCTATACCGTAAACCTCAGAAGCAACAACTTTGGTTTCAAAGTCTTGAGGACTTGAGAAAAAATTAATAAGTGATTCTCGAAGATCTTTTGACAAACTCAAGGCATCTAGAATTGAAAACTGGGTCGGTACTTAGGCCATCTATTTCAAAAAATCATACTTTTGGTCCAAAGTTCTGCATTTCCTAGCATGGAGATGTGGTTTTTCATGTGCATTGGAAGTTGACGCTTCTGATGTAGATACACCCTGTGTCGGAGTAGAAGCTGGAAATACTCTTGGATTTGGTAAATTAGACTAAATAGGTCTATCTACTTGCTGAGAGGAATATGGCGTGACTTCTAATCGGTCCTCCAAAATAATCATGTCAGGACCGAACCTTTATTGCATGAAAGAAACTCCTTTTATTTTTGAGCCCATTGAAGGGATCTTCCACATGTTTCTACTACATATACGATTTGATCAGGGGTAGAGTTAAAATCGTGGCTTCTAGAATACCCACGTCTTCCCCTGTATCCTCAAACTTGGACTCTTCCTCCAGTTCCCCATTTAGGTACAGGGAACTCCAACTCATTATAATCAGAATCACTATTAGAATAAGGATCTGTTAAGTGGATAATGTTGATGGAACCAAAGATAAATTCTTCATCTGATGGAGATTCTGCATGATAGGTCAGTTCTTTTTGTGTCATTTGGCAGGGCAGTGCCCATGATTTTGAAGTAGATGGCCTGAAATCCTCCAAGGTCAATGACAACTTTGGCCTTAACATGAGATCATATTCTTCTGACTGCTCTTTGTCCTTTTAATCACATTTCTTTTTTGAGGATTTACCTTTTAATGAAGGTGGTTTTGCTGTGGCAGGAGTAGCGGAAGACACAATAGATTGTTTCAACTATGTTCGGATAATGGCATTAGTTTGGTTGATCATTTTCATGATCATCCAATCATCATATTTCTGCACATTTTTACTTTTGACTTCCTTCTATTTACCTTCTTCCTCTGGATCAGTAGCAGTAACACATGCTACTTGAGTTGTCAAACTTTTCAGTTTCACTTGTTTAGAGTCTACCATTTTTTTCAGGAGGTATTTGAAAACAAAAAACTCTTGAATGGGATTCCCCAACATCTAGTGAAAGGGACAATAATTTATAAGATCTTCATCTCCTTCTTTGTTTGGTTTCTTTGGCCTTGGAAACTGAACCAAATTATTTTATAGAGATGAGATGAAGTAACTGGTAACTTGTTCATTCCTAAAGGAATAAAATTTGTTCTTTAATTCCTCAAAATGTTTTCGCCTTTGATCTCTTTGATCATCTTGAAGAGGAGGTCGTTGCTGCTAACACTCTGGAGGTAGATCCCTTAGATACGATGAAGGTTTTGAAGTGGAAGCATGTACATATTCTTTCTTGAGTGTAATTATAACAACCTCTGCTTTCCCTATTCTCCTTCCTAGATCTGATTGAATTAAACGAGATTTAGCCTTATATTCTATAATAGAATCTTCTATCTTAAGGAACACGTTAATCCTTTCCACCAAACAATGAAATATGAAACTCTTTCATTCTCCCTTTGTTTTCAATTTATAGGATCAAAAATTGTTGTCTCCGATAATGTTGAGCTAAATTGAAGAAGTAATTTATGATGGAGATATTCCGATATAGTAATTTATTGAGATTGAAAACTTTTATACCATATAAAAGTTGGTCCTTGTAATGAATGCACAAAACACCAAAGTTTTACTACTTCTTGTTGTTGAGAAGTTCCCATCATGGGATCACAACGAGAAAAAAAATGTGTTAAGTGTTGTTATGGATCTCCCGAACCATTAAAGATTGGGAATGTGGTATTCAAAAAATTTGTTGGGGGGGGGAATCAGATCCACCCATTCAGGGTAAGCTTTTTTTTCTGGCTGAACTGGTGCACACAATTCTTCCATGGATTCAAATCGAGTTGCTAATGCCTCAATTGTGTTTATAAGAACTTGTAAAATATTCAGATGAGATGGGACCTGTACAGGTACAACAACTGGATCTTGAGATGGTGCAACAAACGACAAAACTACTAGTGGTGGAGCTGGTATTTTCCTTGGATAACCCACGTGAAGAGGCCTATCAGGATGTGTTTGATCCTTCATTGGCTGTGTACCCAATGGAGGGAATTCATTATCTGCATCTGTAGTTACTAAAAATCCTCTTTGCTGAGGAGATCCTATAGGATGTTCAAGTTGAGGACCTACCTGGGGAGTACGTCTAGTAGGAATAATGCTTCGAAGTAACTCTTTATTGAGTCTTTTCAAATATTTCATATCCTCTTATTAAAATGAAAATCTCTTTTAGATCGAAATATATTGACCTTCTCCAGTGGAAAAGTGAGATGCAATCTGACTTCTATCTTTCCCCCTGTTAGATGCCTTTTGAAAGGGTGGGATTTGGTTTTTTGAAGGCATACCTAAATTCTGGGAAAGCCTCTGATTTCAGGTACGTACACTGTCTTCATTTTCTTTAGTGTGAACTGTATTATAAATAAGAACTTCATCTTCTGATTCCCCTAAACTAGACTCAGTTTCTAGAGGATCTTATATAATGGTGTTAATGACATTTACTGATGCATGATGAATTGATGGAATTCTGTTAGTATATTTGTAAGATCTTCTCCTTCTTTATCATTCATGAGACTCTGCTCTCCTATATGATAGATTCTTAGGAGCTGTTTGATGGACAATAACCTGAAGGGAATCCTTGGATAATTCAGTTGTGCGCTCTCTTTTTGGTTTCTTCCCTAATCAGGAGAAAAATTATATCCATTGAGGAGGGGATTATAGGTGTGAAAAATCCCCCAGCCCTGCAGGCTAGGTCTGTTCATGTTATTCTTCTTCAATACTTTGAACTTTGTTTAATGAATTTGAAGGATGAATTAAATGGGCCCCCATCCTTGTAAGCTGGGGTGGTTCTTAAACTGATATATCTGAGATTCGTGCAGCTGCTATTCTGATTTTAAAAATTTTGGTTCAGACATTAGTTGGGTGCATTATCTAAAAACCACTCAAATTACCTGTTTCGAAAGATTGTTGTGCTATTTTAGACATTTGTGTTATCTGATGGCTGATATCCTCTAAGCGAGAGGCCTTATCAAGATTCTCAAATGCTTGGCATAAAAGTAACTCAACTGCTTTCTTTATTTGGACCCAACTCAGATGAGAGCTAGTTGAGGCCTATTCTTGAGCATACATTTTATTACATAAAAAATCTGTTGATTGTAGCTGGACGTGGTAAATAACATTGAATGAGACCACTTTTGATAGGATTTGCTGATTCTAGAGTGTAGTGAAATGAAATGCTCCATGTTCACCCCATCCTTTGATACAAACACCAGATAGGGAATCATAAATTAACTGGTGTAGTCTCTTTAAAGCATTGATTCATGTACGCTGAAGGGTTATCTTATGTTTTTAAACCTTTGGATGTTGGGAAACTGAGAGAGATGATAAGTCAATTTGGCATTGCAACCCTTCTATTACCTTTACATGATTTTTATATTCATTATATTGTAATAATTTGGTTTTAAATTGATGAAGAGTCTTCTATAAGTTGAGGTAGATATCATGAATGCAATCTTCTACTTCCAATTCTAGAATGCTATACTAAGAATTTTCCGAAGGCTAGAACATGACTGGTATTTATCCTTTAGCCAATTGTTTTCTCATGTTTAACATATCTTCATCATCTTTCACTTGAGGTTTATCCACTTGGTATGACCAAAGTGGACACTCTGTATTAGAAGACAAATGAACCAAGGGAGCTTCAAAGAATGATTGTTCCCTTAAGATGTCTTCTAGTTGAGAAAGTATTTCAACCATCAATGATAATGCATCAGACATGACTAGCCTTGTATTGACAAGTGCCTCGAGATAAGAGGGATTTCTCATCACTACATTATAAATTATAAAATTATCTTGACAATGAGAAAAACTACTATAGAGAGGACTTTTGCAGCGAATTCCATCATGAGGAGGACCACCAGGGTGGATTACATTAAGGGATAAATCCTCTTGCTTCTTGGTCTTCTGGCCACATAGAGGGTTTTTGTGGATCTCATCTAGAGATAGACTCTCTGTATTTATTGAATTTTCATGAAGTAAGACTTCATGATGAAGTTTCCGATGGGGAACTTTAGAATTAATACTAATAGTCCCATAATTTGGTAATGAGAGGGTAGGATCTTGAGCTGCAACAGATAAATTTCTGAGGGATTCACGAACTCTAGCATTAAGAGAAGCCAAATTTCAGCTTGACTTTTGATTTTCCAACTGTGTTTTTTGAGACTTATTATTAGTTGTTCTCTTACACTTAGTTGGGGACACTTTTTGGGAGAATTGGTTATCATGGGCATGTGTATGATCCTGCCTTGGAGTGGTCACCAGAATAGACCAATTACCTCCAAATAGAAAAGGTGTATGTTCCTGATCCTGTTGTCTGTATGATATGGAGGAGTATGCCCCATGACCCTCCTGGACTAAAACAAAGGTGTATATCTACTTCAGGATGGAATGATGATGTGTTATCCCAGGTTTGGGGATAGATTTATGTGTCAGTTCCCCTAGTACTACTAAAGTAGTTGTTATAATATTCTTGCATGCTTATAGAATATGGGTGGTAATTTGTGTCTTCCCTTTCACCATTGATAAGATGTGTTTGGTGACTTCAGTAGCCAGAATATATATATACATCCATTCTGTATCTGGATTAGGTATAAGTACCTACTTATGTCCTCCTTTTTCTATCAATGAGTATTGAAAGTACTCATGTATGGGGGCAGAGAGTTGGGTTTGCCCCAGATTTTTCATCGGAGTTTTCCAACTGACTTCTCCAGGTGCTGCTAAACGAGACTGTTGGTAGGATTGATGAATACTGGAAGGTGTATGTGCCTGCTAGATGTTTCCCATCAATTATGGTTAATGGACTTCCTTTAATATTGGTAGACGATACTGCTAGTAGAATTGGTTATTGTAAGAAGGTGTATATTCATGTTTACCAGTTTCCACCACATCATATTGGTGGGCTTATTTAAATGCAGTCAGACGAGGCTACTGACTGACTGATAATTTGTAAACAGGTTTATGTGCCTATTCATGGTACTCCACTGGATTTGTCTAGCTGTATTGGTGGGTTTCTTCTAGACGAGTCTGTTGGGCAGCAAAATTAGGACAGATGGGTGTATGTTCCCGCTTGTTGTTCTCCATCAAGTTAAGTTGATGGACTTCTCTGGAGGGGGAATAGATAAGAACCTAATACCTGTTGATTGAACATTGTCACCAGTGTTTCGTCTTTCATTCCCGGGTCTAAGATACCTGGGCCGAACATTAAAAGGAAAAACCCCCATCATATTGGGGGTTCACTACTGTGTGATTCTTCTGGCAGCGATTGTGGGTGGGAGTCCTCAAGAAGGACCCATGTATCTTTGAATTGAGGTCCCGAGTAACCTCTTGATCCACCTCCCCATAGTACAGGAGGGACTGGTTATTGTGTTCTGGGGATAAAGACCTAAAACGATTGAAGATGGTGGTTAGCACCGTCTGCTTCTTGATCATCGGTCATTGTTGGTCGGACGATCGAGGATTGTTATTGACGTGGAGGGCCTGTCGGGCAGCCTCCAAAGTTGGGATTGTACTATTATGATGGTACTCCTTTACCAACACATTGGAGACCCAGTGTTGAAGATGCTGGGTGGGTGATGATGTCCTTCCCATGGATGAGGATCTATCCTGAGCCATAGTTGAGAAGTTCATAGATTTCGTCTTGAAGAAATCCATTTTCGACTGAAGGGAGTTCTTAGAGAAAAAAAACTTAAACACAACAATAAACTCCATTAAAACGACATATTTTAGATGGATACATGTGTGATTTATTCCTTTGTCTATCCTTCATTTATCAATTGATAGGGTCCTAATAGGTGGTTAAAATTATTAACTTGGTTAAGGATTCATGTTAGGTTCACCATTTTTGTTTCGTATTTCCTTGAAACGTGTGTTGTAGTTTTAAGAATCACTACTTCTAGGTGGTTTCCATTGGTTTTATTCATGGAACCAGAAACTTCCAATATTTCTTTATCCAAAAGGGACCTACTTTCCAAAGGCAATAATTCGTCAAGTTTGAACTTTATGGTACTTAGAAACATGCATTGGTCAAGAGGATGTGAGGTCAGACTCATCACACCCTTTGGGGGGAATTATTGTCTACTCTGGGACTCTATTTATAAATTTAAGATATTTTCATAAATCCTTATTAATTTACCAAGTATAACATAATTTTCCCTTGGATTTTGTAATAACTTATTAACATGTGTTAAATTTAGAATCATTCATATGTATTTGAGGTTCTCTATCAATGGTATCCTCTTATATACTACTTAGAGATTCTTTTAATCATCGTTATGATGATACTGGTTTTTAATCCACTCAGTGGGGGCACTCTGGAATTTATTGTCATCTAGGGAGACAAAGGTTTGTTTTGATATTGATATCGTACCCATAAAATGGGATACCTACGTATCCTTCTGAAATGAATCAGAACCCTCGTAGTTCAGTACCGCTTAATGGGACACATCATACCTTTTTAGGTCATGTGATAAGGACCTCTAAGAGAAAGGTTCTTAGTCAAAGTTTGGTGTGGGACTTATGCCTAAGTAGCCCAAGGAACTTGGAAACAATATGGATTTTAAAGTAATATTAGACCGTGTTGGGAATATGGCCCTAGGAGAACAGGGTTGATTTGAAGTGTTGGGTTTGAACCTCAAGGAGGATTCCTATGTATCCCATGTGGATGGGAATCAAAGCCCACGTAATTCTATAAGTCTTATAGGATAGTATAGTCCTTTGAGAGAATTGATTTTGGTCTTACTTTATGAAAAGGATACCTTGGTGATTTGGGGGTTTAATTTGGGATTTATTCTTAAGAAGGATGCCCAGATTAAGGGAATTAGGGTTGGATTTTTGAAGAGGATATCCAATGAGCTTGGGGCCCTGAAAAGGCTTCCTACATATCCTGGTTTGAACATTAATCAGAGTTCTCGTAGTTCATGTGGTTGTGAAAATGTTGTGATCATGACAAATCTATAAGCCCATGTGAGTCATACTCGATGTGATAAATAGGATGATTTTAGAGATTCAACAAAGACACCCACACTTTTCCTCCTTCACTGGTGGAAGAGGGCACTCCTACGGCAACCAGGTTGGATGAGGTCAAGGCGACCTGGGAAGAGGGTGAGGCGACGAGCCCTCCCTCTATTCTCGTTACATTGGACAAGGGTCCAATGAATGGAAAGAGGGATGAAGGTTAGGGGATTACACCAAGATGGCTACCCTAAAATTGATCTTGGTAGGAGAGGGAGACTTTTCATTCACTTGAATGGAAAAGAAAGCGTGAAACTTACCTTCCCTATAAGAAATTTGAGGTTCCAGCTCTGAGAAGGGAGAGGTCGAGACCTAAACCCTTATTATCAAAACTAGTAACTTCCCAACACTGTTCCCGGGAGAAAGGACCATGTGACTATGGATATACAAACCCATATAAACTCCATGAATCATAACCCCATTGTGAAAAAAATGTGGGAAACCTTTGACTACGGATATACAAACCCAAATAGGAGACACAATGATGTGACTCTCCCAATGGTTTGATAAGTTAGGAGGTTTTGGTGGAGGTATCAATAGAATACCTTTCAAACAAGGGATCCAATGAAGAAGAAGCCTTGCCATGAATGGCTTTGAGGAGGTCTTGATGGCTTGTATACTGAAGAGAGTAAGTGAATCAAAGAGGGGCGCCCAAGTAGATAAGGGTGCACAAGTATGGGCACACAAGTAGACTTTGGAAACCTGATATTCACTTAAGCGATGAACAACCTGTATGGTAATACTTGGGTGAGACCTGGCTCAAGCCTTCAAGAGTATTCACAGGTGATCCTAGAAGTAAGGCACTCAAGTTCCTGTGAAAGGAATAGGTGGAGTGCAAGTGTTTCTAATTTTAGGGAGGTTGTTCACTTTAGGAACGTAAGTGTTATGTATTTAAAACACTCAAAGTACTTAATTCCCATGATCCTTCTTCAATTAATCCTCTTTAGGTGTTAAAGAACTACCTTGAAAGTTTCAGAGGACTTGGGCGAAGCACTAGGGAGACCAGAGCAGCAATTGGGCTTTAGGGAAATTTTTCCATACCAATGAATCCCCCAATGGTATATTTATAGGAAAAAATAAGACCCTAGGTGAAAGAATTTTGGTTGTGCAAGTGGTTTTCATGCCAACTTTGCGGCGCGAAAGTGTCTGCACACCGAATGGGTGGCACCCAAGTAGACTTGTGAACCGACGGTGATTTGGCCTAACTAGGGTGCCACTTTGAGGACTTTAGAAAAAATTATACCTTCATTTTTCTCTATCACAATGGCGTGTAGGTGTTTTCACGTAGGATCCTTCGCTACCGTCACTGACCCCCATGAAAAATGAAGAGTCACACCGCAAACTTTCTAAGCCCGATTGAGGACATTTTGCAGAAAAGTGCATGGAACACATTTCATGGTGTCTACGAATCCCCCCCCCTCAGAATTTGATTCATTTAGAATGAAACGAATCTTGTTCTAAGGTAAAAATAGGTCACTTTGACGCATTCCAACATCATTTTGTTATATTTGGATCTACGTCAAGTTTTGAAGGATTCTCTAATTTTTTCCTAAGCCGTGGGTCCTAGCGATCCTAGTTTTATTTTTACTAGGCTTATATATACAACCCCATAAACTTTGTATCTTTTTAATTTTTATTACTCAATATTAAAAAAATCATACAAAATGTATGTTTAGTGAGCTGGGACTCAACTTTTGTTCAGAGTTCCCTTTGCGGGTTCTCAATCTAATAAGTACCACGTCTCTTGTTGTTAGTAGTTTAGAGTCATGCATGTTGGACTATAAAGGGATAATATTTAATGTCAAATATCTTTGACCATAAATTTTGAAATTAGATACCAAACAAGACTAAGTGGATAATAATTGATTTAATATTCTTTAAATATTTCCAAGGGGAATCTTGAGACATGATTTTTATGGTCACCATATTTAAAACTTGTATCAACATAAGGGGAGTCTCATCCAAGAACAAAGTTAGCATTATTTGAAAAACTCATTACAAGAGTTGTGTTATGTAGGTCCAACTAGTTCATATGATGCATATCCAAATAGTGGAATCTTTTGATTGATAATCTTGTTATGTAGGAAAATTTTATGCAAGGCCACCTAAGGGAGCATACTACTTAGTCATGAAAACTAGCACTTAAGAAATTAATATTTTACTATTGATAGACAAGGGAAATAAGATTTGGGTGACTCAAGACCACAATGGGTGGTTTTTCCAAGGAGTGGAATTTTGAGAATAAAGGGTTATCTATGCCAACATATGTCATGAATTAGAAACCCATTTCTATACAAATTTGGTGTATAAGGAATAGTTAAATTAATCAGATAGGGAGATTTTTGATATCAAATTGTGCAGTTTTAAGTCATGCAGTGAGGATATTGTACTGTATAGTTTTAAGTCATGCAGTGAGGACATTGTACTATACAGTTTTAAGTCATGTAGTGAGGACATTGTGTAGATTTAATTTAAGGTCTTTAGCTCTGACCAAAGGTATGAGACTCTCCCAATTTATTGATAATTTGATTGGAAACATACTACCATATTCAGGTATAGAAGGGAAGATTGTAAACTATGATTTGGGAATTTTTGGATCTGAAGGTTTATATTGGAAAAGGGATAAAAGAATTAGAGGAAGTCTTTTCCAAGAACGAAGTTACCATTGTTTGACAAACCCGTTATGGGGGCTGTGTTATGCAGGGCCAACTAGGACATATAATACATAGCCAAATAATGGAATATTTTGGTTGATAGGTCTGTTATATAGGTAGCTTATACAAGGCCACCTAAAGGCACATACTACATAGTTAGGCAAAAGAGCTTTTAGAATTTTGAAATTCTATTGCTAAAAGATAAAGAAAGTTTATGGAGATTCATATTTTCCAAAGCACAGAGTTTGGTTTATAAACAAAGGTACCTGAATATGAAGAGGGTATTTCCGATCATGATTTCCAAAGAATCGAAATAATAGGATTTCTACGAAGCTCTGACCCAAATGTAGAATGTATGGTATCTGAAGTTTTAGGTCATATGACTAGTTTCAGAAATGGAAACAATATATGATATGTGTTCAAGTGATCCAAGGTTATTTCATATTTCTTTGAACACATAGAGAGAGAGAGATGTAAACCATGGTCTTGAAGACTTTCAGATCGAGAGAAAGATAATGGAAAAAATATACATGAATGACTATTTTGAAATAAATATTCTTATTTATTGTCATCAATGTTTTAAGGCGACAAAGACACTATAACCAAGAATAAAATTATCATCATTTGGAAAACCCGTTATGGGGGTTGTATTATGTAGGGCCAACTGGGGAATAGTTGCATAGCCAAATAGAGGCATCCTTCGACTAATAGGCTTGTTATGTAGGCAACTTATGTAAGGCCACCTAAGGGAACACACTGCACCGTCATGAAAAAGAGTTCTCATATATTAGAAACCATGTTACCAGAAATCGTAAGGAAGATTATAAAGATATAAAAATATTCAAGATTAAGAGTATGAAGTATATAAGAGGGTAATGCTCAATGTACATGAGAAATATTTGAATCAATATTGGCCATGAGTTTGAATTACTTTACATAGATCTACCCCATATGTAAAAATGGAGACTTTATTTGTTTCCTTTGAATCAATATTATACTGTGCAGTTTTACGTCATGCAGTGAAGACATTATACTATATAGTTTTATGTCATGCAGTGAGAACATTGTTAATACCAAAAGGAATTGAGACACCTTATTTAAATAGAAAAGTATTTCACCCAATTCCTAAGCCCACGTGATCTATGCTCGGTGTGAGAAAAAAGGAGTAGTCAAAGGTTTCTTCTGAAACAAAAAAAGGCAATACAAGTGAGGAAAATAATTACTATAATTACATGATGGATGATCCAAGGCATAGGATTCAGTCTCACTACATTTATCTTTGGAGAAAGATTCAATCCAAATGTAGTTCTTAGATTTCCATGTAGTTTAACATCATTCAGTAAGGACAAAGATGAACCGATGTGAAAATAAAGACATATCATAGCTGGACTAAGGGATAAAACCCAAGTATCACTAAATGTCTTATTGGGGGCAAGAATCAATCCATGCGTAGTTCTTTAAACATTCCCTATACAGATTTTATTCTTATATAAGGAATAAATGGGGTTTTTTATATCATGGTTTGGCCCAAGATTGGAGATCTAGGTGTCTCTACATATCTCATATAGATGATAATCAAGCCATATGTAGTTCTTTAAATAGTAATTTCTCACAATAATTGAGTTTGATATGGGAGATAGGGGGTTTTGACATGTTCTGGAGGAATGGTTAAACTTAAGACACAAAACGGTATAAAGATCAGACCATGTATCTTAAGGGAATACTCTGTATATATCTGATTCATATACAGGAGTAGAAAAAGGAAATAAAAAATTTGCGGCTGGGCCCAATATTATAGATCCAGGCGTCTCTACATATCTCATATAGGTGAGAATTAATCCACACATAGTTCTTGAAATAATTTCCCTATGCAGATCTAGCTCAGACATATAGAAGAGAATGACTCATGTGCCGCTAAGGAGTAGCAATGATGTCAATGATTCTTGCTTATGGAAGCTCCTAATGTTAATTAGAGAAGATGTTATCCATATAGTTTAATGTCTTGTAACAAGGAGAAATGATGGCATGAAGTTTAACATCGTGCGACAAGGAAAAAGATAATATGAATTTTAACGTCATGTAGCAAGGATGTTTATGGTCATTACATAGTTTAACGTCTTGCAACTAGGACTTTATACTGTGCAATTTTAAGTATTGCGGTGAGGATAAAGTGTGAAACTACACAAAGTATTTCTTCAAGAATCTCGCATTGGTTGGAGTTGTAATAAGCTCTCCATCCATTGAGATTAAGGCAGAAGCTCTATTTGAGTAGACCTTTTGTATGTAATAAGGTCCTTCCCACTTTGGATTAAGTTTTGGAGGTTTCTTTACTAGTATCATTGGAGTCATGAGGACTAATACCAATTCTCCTTGAAGAAATGAACAAAGGAAAAATTTCTTATTAAAGACTCACTCTATTCTGTTCTAATAGACTTCTAAATGATGCAAAGTATGCAATCTTTTCTCACCTAATCATTCTAGTTCATAAAAAAAGTTTTGAGACCTCTCATATATAGAAAACTGATCATATATTGAAACTCTAAGTAAATTTAATTGCATTTCAATTGGAAAAATTTCTTCTATTTTATATACCAATGAATAAGGAGTTACATGGGTAGTAGTACGAGCAGTAGTCCGATAAGCCCATAAAGGATGAAAAAGTTTATTAGGATAAGATTTCTTATCTTTATCCATCATATTCTAAAGTATATTTGATAAGGTCTTATTTAAAGCCTCTATATGTCCATTTGCCACTGCATGATAGTGAGATTAATGGTTGGACTTGATATTGTGCTCCTAATATAACTTCTTTACCTAAAAAGAACATAAATTGGTGCCATTGTTTGTTAAAATAGTATGAGGGACACCAAATCTAGTGATGATGTTAGTTTTTGACAAAACTAACAATGCTTATGGCTTAGACTTCTTTGAGAGGTATTACCTCAGCCCATTTGGAGAAGAAGTCAGTAGCAGTAAGAATATACTTGAACTTCTTAGTCGTAGCTGGAGGATAAGGTCCTACTACATCAATTCCCCATGAGGAAAGTGGCAAGGAGTATTTAGCTATATATAGAAACTAAGGGGGTTGATGAACGAATTTGGCATGCACTTGGTAGGGATGAAATTTCTTAGTGAAATCTGTTCAATCCTGCATCATTAAAGGCCAAAAGTATCCAAGCCTTCAGATTTTATGAGAAAGATTATGCCCAGACTGGTGAACACCACAAGCTTCTGAATGTACTTCTTTCATGATAGTTGTAGTTTCTTCTCCATCAATACATCTGAAGAGTATTCCATCAAAGCCTCATTTGTAGAGGATCTTCTTGCGATCTGGACTATCATACAGAGTAAAATTGGCCACTCATATTCGGATCTATTATTTTTCATCCCTATCTGGTCAAAGTACTCCATTTTGAAGGTATTCCATGAGGGGTGTTCTCCATTCTATGGTTTGACCATATGTCTCAAAAATAGGTCTAATTTCATTAATTTCCTCCATTAGGGTTTTAAAAAAAGGTGATACCACACTAATATGGGCTATGATGATGATTGTCTCATCCCAATTTATATCTTCCAGGACTATAGCTGCATTAGCCAGTGCATTATCTTGGTCATTTTTTGATCATGGGATATAGGAAAATGTCAGCTCTGAGGGAAATTCAGCCATTAATCCTCTAACGTAATCACATAAAGGTATTAACTCTTTTTTTTTTCTGATATAATATTCCTCATTTATTTTTTTGATTAACAATTGTGAATCACCTTTCACTTTCAAGTGATTAACTTGCACCTGAAGTTCCAATTCCAATCCTGTAATGAGAGCTTAATACTTTGCCTCAATGTTGGTTCCACCTTCTGATAACAGGAAGGAATAAGGAAACACTGCCTTTTCTGAGGTGATAAGGAAAATTCCTAACCCAACTTTGTTGAGTTTAGGGTTTTCCATTTCTTCCCCTATTGGGCTTATATAAGAACCATAAAAGTACATCTCCCATGTTTGGGGATTATCTTGAATAGAGAAGACATATTCATTAGGAAGTTAAGTATTCAATGATGTATCTTCCTAAAATGGGTGTTCAGTAAGGAAGTCAGCCAGAGTTTGGCCCTTTATTGCCTTTTGAGGCCCAAAATAGATATCAAAATGTGAAAAAATAACTTCCCACCATTCCAGATGCCCTGTAAGCATAGGACTAATGAGGATAAATTTGAGTGAGTTATTTTAAGATACCAATTGGACCTCATGATGTTGCAGGTAGTGCCTCTATTTCTGAACATCAAAGATTAATTCTAGGAATCATTTTTCAATACTTGAATACCGAATTTCACCATCAAGTATAGTTCGAATGAGATAGTAAAGGATGTTTTCATTCCCAACATTGTTCTTTTGGGAAAGGAAGGGACCCAATGATCACTCTAAAGCTGTCATATATAGAATAAGTGGTCTTACTTCAATAGGTGGCATTAATACTGGTAGACTCAAGAGATATTTATTGAGTGTATCAAATTATTCTTGGAAGTCTTTAGTCTATTGATAGGAGAATCCTTTCTTCATTAATCTGGTGAAGGGGAAACATTTTCCTGCCAAATTAGTGATAAAGTGCCGAATATAGGCCAAGTTTCCTTGGAGTCTACTTAATTATTTCAAATTTTGAGGAGGTGACATGCCAAGGATTTATTTTTTTCTCAGGATCAACATCGATACCATGATGGCATACAACAAAGCTGAGGAACTTTCCTAAGGTTATCCAGAAAGCACATTTCAAGGGGTTCATCTTCAAACTATGATGCCGAAGTTTATTGAATATGGTCTCCAGATCATCCAAGTGATTGGAATGATGTCTATATTTGACCAAAAAATCATCCAAATAACATTCAAAAAATTTCCCTAAGAAGGGTTTGAAAATATGGTGCATTGCACGTTGATACGTTGCACCTGCATTCTTTATGCCAAAGGGAAAAACACACCTTGAGGGGATCTAAAGGCTATAAATTATTTATCCTCTAGGGACATATGGATTTCATTATACCCAGAGTATCCATCCATGAAGGAAAAGGCTCCATAGATAGTTATTGCATCGATTAAATGTTTTGTGATCAGGACTGGAAAGTCATATTTTAGACAATGTTGGTTAAGATCTCTGAAATCAATGAAAACTATGATTTGTCCATTCTTCTTTTTCACTGGGAAAATGTTGGCCAACCATTTGGGATATTGAACTTCCTTGAAAAATTTAGTCTTTATAATTTTATCAACTTCAGCTTCAATTTTAGAAGTATGAGTTGGGTGTGTTCTTCTTGCTACCTTCTTTAATCCTCAATGTTCTTCAAAAAACCCAAATGATGAGTGGCTACATCGGGATTAAGTCCTGAAATTTCTTTATAATTCCAAGAAAATATATCTCGATGTTTCTTTAGAAACGAATTATACACCTATTTCTCTTCAGAAGTCATGGATGCACTAATTAGTGTGGGGCATGGATCCTCTTCTGTACCCAGATTTATTTTTCTGAGCTCATCCACAGTGGTAGAGACACCTTCCTCAAATACTGGAGGAGCATCCCTGATCTATTCCTCTTCTTCTTAATTATATGTGACCTCTTGTGTTTCTACTTTCATAGTAGATGATGAAGAAAATATTCCAGAGTTAGGGGAGGAGTAAGTATTTGAACCTCCTGAAAAAGCGGCCACCATTTCTGACCCTACTGATGATGAAGGGTCTTCCTGGGGTAATAAAGAGGAGATGATGGATTAGGAATCAACATCCTTGTCTTCCTCTATCATTTCTACAAATTCTTTTATTCTTTTTGACGATGTAGAGACTTTCTGAAGTTCAGTGGATGAAATGAAGAAATCTCCATTTAAGCTTTCACCACTGCTTAGTGAATCAACAATTTCTCCAATGCTGTCAGGCTCAATTTCCAAAATTGACAGTATGTAAGTTACTAGATGAATTCTTGGATTTGGGTTTACCTTTTCTATTTTATTGATAGGTAACACATATCTATACTCAAATGTATGAATGGGTTTGCTAGGATATTTTCCAAGCCATTCAGATCATTGATTTTGGTTACCTTTTTTGTCATAGACCTTGTTCCCTTTGTGTGATAAAATTCTTCCCCAATGTATTGAGATTCACACGTTTTGAATGGAGCCTTGTCACCATAAAATGTCTTGATTTGACCATTGAAACAGTACTTGAGACATTGGCAGTATGATGAAGGTATGGCTACATGTTGATGTAGCCAAGGCCTTCTGAGCAGAATGTTGAAGGCGGTGTCCTAGAGAACAACCATGAAATATGAATTTGACACAAGATATACAAACTGAGTTCTAAGTGTAATATCACTGAGAGGTTCTTTCTCATTCTTTTCATATCCTTGAAACATTAATGTGGAAGAGGATAAGATAGATTTAGTCTGGCCCAATCATCGAAGTGTACAAATGGGAATGAGGTTGAATCTGTATCCATTATCAATGAAGGCTCATCGGATGTCTATGCCATTGACCCTTCCAGATAGATACAAGGGCCTAATATTTCCATTTACAACATCATCTTCATCTTAATCCATAAAATATATGACTTCATGACATTTTGTAAGATCATTCTCTATACGTTAAACCTCAGTAGTAGCAACTTCGGTTTAAAACTCTTGAGAACTTGACAAAACCTCAAGAAGTGATTCTTGAATATCTTTTGATAGACTCAAGGGATCCAAAATTGATATATTGGAAGGTACATGGGACAGATATTTCAAAACATATACTTTTGGTCCAGAGGTCTGCATTTCCCAGCATGAAGATGTGGTTTTGCAAGTGCATTGGAAGTTGATGCTTCTGATGTAGATGTACCCTGTGTCAGAGCAGAAGCTAGAAATACTCTTGGCTTTGTTAAATTAGACTAACCAGGTCTATCTACTTACTGAGAGGAATATGGTGTGACTTTTAATTATTCCTCCAAAATAATCATGTTAGGATCGAACCTGTCTTGTGTAAAAGAAACTCCTTATTCTTGTTGAACCCACTGAAGGGCTCTTCTATGAGTTTCTGCTACATATACAGTTCAAGTAGGGGTAGAGTTAAAATTGTGGCTTCTAGAATACCCATGTCTTCCCATGTATCCTCAACCTTGGCCTCTTCCTCCAGTTCCCTAGTTAGGTACAGGGAACTCCGAATCATTATAATCAGAATCACCATTGGCCTAAGAATCCGTTAAGTGGATAATGTTGATGGAACCAAAGATAAATTCTTCATCTGATAAAGATTTTTCATGATAGGTCAGTTCTTGTTGTGCTGTTTTTCAGGGTAGTTCCCATGATTTTTAAGTAGATGGCATGAAATCTGCTAGGGTCAAGGAAAAATTTGGACTTGACACGAGCTCGTCTTCTTCTGACTGCTCTTTTTCCTTCTGATCACATCTCTTTTTTGAGGATTGACCTTTTGATGAAGGTGTTTTTTCTGTGACAGGAGTGGAAAAAGACACAATCAGTTATTTCAACTCTATTCGTAGAATGGAATGAGTTCAGTTGATCGTTTTCTTGATCATCCTATCATCATATTTCTGCACATTTTTACTTTTGACTTTCTTCCATTTGCCTTATTCCTCTGGATCAGTAGCAGTAACACATGGTACTTGAGCTGTTGAACTTTTCAGTTTCACTTGTCCAGAGTCTACTATTTTTTAGAAGTTCTTTGAAAACAAAACACTACTAAATGATATGTCCAAACATATGGTGAAAGGGACAATAATTCATAATATATTTATATCCTTCTTTGTTTGGTTTCTTCGGCCTTGGCAGCTGAACCAAATTATTTTTTAGAGCTGAGATGAAGTAACCAGGAAATTGTTCATTCTGAAAAGAATAAACATTATTCTTTAATTCCTCAAACTGTTTCCACCTTTGATATCTTTTATCATCTTGATGAGGTGGTCATTATTTCTAACGCTCTATAAGCAGATCCCTTTTATATGATGAATATTTTTAAGTGGAAGTAGGTACAGGTGCTTCCTTGAGTGTAACTATTTCATCCTTTGATTTCCTTGTTCTCCTTCCCAGAGCTGATGGAATTACACAAGCTTTATCCTTAGTTTCTAAAATAGAATCTTCTATATGTTGAAAAATTTAATTAAGGTCTCAAAACTGTCCTGTGTATTTCACATGTATTAGTGGTGTGCGTAACTCATCACATAGATTTTCCACAAAAATTGGCAGCAACTCTTCTTAAGGGAGTTCCAGACTTATGGAATACGTTAATCCTTTCCATCAAGCAATGAAATCTAAAAAATTTTCATTATCCATTTTTTTTCAATTTGTAAGATAAAAAACTGTTGTCTTTAGTAATGTTGAGCTAAATTGAAGAAGGAATTTCTGACAGAGATTTTCCCATCCAGTAATTGATCGAGATTGAAAACCTATATACCATACAAAAGCTATTCCTTGTAATGACTGAACAAATCACCTAAGATTTAGTGCTTCTTGTTGTTGAGGAGTTCCCATAATGGGATCACAATGAGAAACAAAATGTGTTAAGTGTTGTTTTAAATCTCCCAAACCATTAAATATTGGGAGTCTGGTATTTACAAAATATGGTAGGGGAGGAATCAGATCCACCCATTCAGGGTAATCTTTATTTTTTGGTTGAAATGGAACACACTATTCTTCTATGACTTCCAATAGAGTTGTTAATGCCTCAATTGTATTAATAAGAACATGGGGAATATCTGGATGAGATGAGACCTGTACAGGTACAATAGTTGGAGCTTGAACTAGTGAAATGACTGGAAAAATCACTGGTGGTAGTGCTGGTATTTTCCTTGGATAACCCATAGGAGTAGGATTATTAGAATGTGTTTGATCGTACATTGGATGTGTACCCAATAAAGGGAATTCATTATCCACATATGTATTTATTACAAATCCTCTTTCCTGAGGAGCTCCTATAGGATGTGCAAGTTGAGGAACTACCTGGGGTGTATGTCTAGCAGAAATGCTTCTTTAAAGTAACTCTGTATTGAGTCTTTTCAATGATTTCATATCCTATTCTTGCTGTGAAAATCTCTCTTCAAGCAAAAAATATTGAACTTGTCTAGTGGAAAAGTGAGATACAATATAACTTTTACCTTTCCCCTTGTTAGATGCCTTTCAGAAGGGTGAGAGTTGGTTATTTGAAGGCATACCTAAATTCTGGGTAAGCCTATGATTTAGGGTACGTACACTTTCTTCATTTGATTCAGTGTGTACCATATTATGAAAAATAACTTCATCTTCTGATTTCCCTAAACTAGACTCATTTTGTAGAGGATCTTCTGTAATGGTGTTAATGACATTTATTGACACATAATGCAATGAAGACATTCTATCAGTATCTTTGTAAGATCATCTCCCTCTGTATATTTTATGATACTCTGCTCTCCTATATTATGGATTCTTCGGAGCTGTTTAATAGATAGTACCCCGAAGGGAATCCTTGGATAATTCAGTTGTGCTCTCTCTTTACAGCTTCTTCCCTAATTGGGAGAAAACTAATTTCTGTTGAGGAGGGGATTGTAGATGTGAAAAAGCCCCCAGCCCTGCAGGCTGGGGCTATTCCTATTCTTCTTCTTAAAACCTTTGAACTTTGTTTAACAAATTTGAAGGTTGAATTAAATGAGCCCCCAAAACTGCAAGATAATGTGGTTCTTGAACTACTATGGTTGAGATTCGCGCAACTCCTCTTCTGATTTTACAAATTTTGGTTCAGACATTAGCTAGGTGCATTATTCGACAACCAGTCAAATTACATATTATGGAAGATTGCTGTGTTATTTTAGACATTTGTGTTATCTGATGGATGACATCCTCTAAGTGGGAGGCCTACTCAAGATTCTCAGATTTTTTGTGTAAAAGTTACTCAACTACTTTATTTATTTGGGACCGACTCTGATGAGAGCTAGTTTAGGCTTGTTCTTGAGCATACATTTGATTACATACAAAATCTGTTGATTGTAGCCATTCATGATAAATAACATTGCATGAGACCACTTTTGGTGGGCCTTGATGATTCTGGAGTGTAGTTAAATGCAATGCTCCATGTGCATCCCATCCTCTGATACAAACAAAAGATGGGGAATCAAAAATTAATTGGTGTAGCCTCTTTAAAGCATTGAGGCATGTACGCTAAAGGGTTCTCTACTATTTTTCAACCTTTGGATGTTGAGAAGCCGAGAGAAATTCAAAGTCAGTTGGGAATTTCAACCCTTCTATTACCTTTACATGATTTTGATATTCATCATATGGTAATAATTTGGTTTTCAATTGATTAAGAGTCTTCCATAAGTTGAGGCGGATATCATGAATGCAATATTCTACCACCAATTCTAGAATGCTATACTGAGAATTTTCCAAAGGCCATAACATGATTGGTATTTCTCCTTTAGCCAATTGTTTTCTCATGTTTAACATATCTTCATCATCTTTCACTAGAGGCTTCTCCACTTGGTCTGAACAAAGTGGACACTCTGTATTAGATCAAAAATGAACCACGAGAGGTTCAGATAATGATCATTCCCTTAAGATGTATTTTGGTTGAGAAAGTATTTCACCCGTTAATGACAATGCATCAGACATGACTGGACTTTTATTGGAAAGTGCCTCAAGATAAGAGGACTTTCTCATCACTACATTATCAATTATAGAATTATCTTTACAATGAGAAATACTACTGCAGAGAGTACTTTCGCAGCGAATTCCATAATGAGGAGGACCACCATGGTGGATAACAGCAAGGGATACATCCTCTTGCTCCTTGGTCTTCTAGCCACACAGAGGGTTGTCGTGGCTCTCATCCGAAGATAGGATCTATAGATTGACCAAATTTGCATGAATCCATCCTTCACGATGAAGTGTCCAATGGGGAACTTTATAATTACTGTTACTACTCCCATAATTAGGTAATTATAGGGTAGGATCTTGATCTGTAACAGATAAATGTCTGAGGGATTTAAGAACTCCAGTACTAAGAGGATCCAAATTGCAGCTTGAATTTTGATTTTCCAACAGTGTTTGGTGAGACTTATTCTTGGATATTCTCTTACACTTAGTTGGGAACAATTTCTGGGAGAAGTGGTTATCATGGGTAGGTGTATGTGTCTGCCTTGGAGTGTTCACCAGAACAGACTGATTACCATGAATTGGAATGGGTGTATGTTCTTGATCTTGTTGTCTGTATGATATGGGAGAGTATGCCCCATGAACCTCCTAGATGAGAAAAAATGTGTATATCTACTCTGGGATGGCATGCCGATGTTTCATCCCAGGTGTGGGGACATATTAATGTGTCTGTTCCCCTGGTAATACTGAAGTAGTTGTTATAATATTCTGGCATGCTTCCAGAATATGAGCATGAATTTGTGTCTTCCCTTTCACAATTTATAAGATGTGTTTGATAACTTTAGCAGCTGGAATGAGAATATATGTCTATTCCATATCTGGATTAGGTGTATTTTCCTTCTCATTTCCTCCTTTTCTTGTCAATGGGTATTGAAAGTACTCATGTATGGGGGCAGAGAGTTGGGTCTGCCCCATATTTGTCTCTAGATCTTTCCGATTGAATTCTGTAGGTGCTACCAAAGGAGATTGTTGGCAAGATTGATGAGCACTGGCAGGTGTATATTCATGCTGGTAGTTTCCCATCAAGTATGGTTGATAGAATTCCTTCAATACTGGAAGACGAGACTGCTGGTATAATTGGTTATTGTAAGCTGGTGTATGTTCCTATTTACCAGTTTCCACCACATTGGATTAGCAGGATTCTTTAAATGTAGTCAGAAGATCCTACTAACTAGCTGATAATTTTTAAATAGGTGTATGTGCCTATTCATAGTACTCCACCAGATTTTTCTGGTGGGATTGGTGGGTTTCTGCTAGATGAGTCTGCTAGGCAGCCAAATTAGGACGGACGGTTGTATGTGACCGCTCTTTGTTCTCCATAAAGTTAAGTTGATGGACTTCTATGGAGGGGGAAGAGATAAGAACCTACTACTTGTTAACCGGACATTGTCCCAGGTGGTTTGTCTTGTGTTCCTGGGTTTGAGAGACTTGGGATGAATGTCAAAAGGCAACACCCCCATCATATTTAAGGTTCACTACCGCATGATTCTGCTGGCGGTGATTGTTGGTGGGAGTCCTCAGGAAGGACCCCTATATCTTTTAATTGAGGTTCTGAGTGACCTCTTGATCCACCTACTTATAGTATGGGAGGGAATGGTTGTTGAATTTCAGGGATAAGGACTTGAAATGGTTGAAGATGGTGGTTGGCACCATCTGTTTCTTGATCATCGACCATCATTGGCCGGGCGATCTAGGATTGTTATTGACATGGAGGGCCTGTCGGGCATCCTCCAAAGTTAGGATTGTACCATTTTGACAATACTACTTTACCAACACATTGGAGACCCAGCATTGAAGACACTGGGTGGGAAATGGTTTCCTTCCCATGGATGAGGATCCATCCTAAGAAACGGTCCATAAGTTCACATATGTCATCTTGAAGAAAGCTATTTTTTAATGAAGGGAGTTTTGAGGAAAAAAACTTAAACACAAAAATAAACTTCATTAAAGTGACATCTTTTAGATGGATACATGCGTGATTGATTTTTTTCCTAGCCTTCTTTATCAATTGACAGGGGCCTGATAGGTGGGTAACATTATTAAATTGGTTAAGGATTCACGTCGGGTTTACTATTTTTGTTTCATTGTTTCTTGAAATGTGTGTTCTAGTTTTAAGAATCACTGCTTCTAGGTGGTTTCCATTGGATTTATTCATAGAACCAAAAACTTCCAACAGTTATTTATCTAAAAGGGACCTGCTTTCCAAAGGTAGGCGTTCATCATGTTTGAAATTTACGATACTTAGGAACGTGCATTGGTCGAGAGGATGGGAGTTTGGACTCATCACACCCTTTTTGGTGGAATTATTGTCTACTCGTGCACTCTCTTTATAAATTTAAGATATTTTCATGAATCCTTATTAAGTTACCAAGTATAACATAAGTTTCCCTTGGAATTTGTAATTACTTATTAACAAGTGTAAATTTTGTAATCATTCGTATTTATTTGAGGGTCTATATCAATGGTATCCTCTCATATACTACTTAGAGATTCTTTTAATCATCGTTATGATGATACTGGTTTTTAATCCACTTAGTGGGGAACTCTAGAATTTATTTTCATCTAGGGAGATGAAATTTTATTTTGATATTGGTATCGTACCCATAAAATGGGCTACCTACGTATCCTTATGAAAGGAATCGGAACCCTTGTAGTTCAGTACCGCTTAATAGGACACATCATACCTTTTTAGGTACTGTGATAAGGACCTGTAAGCGAAAGGTGCTTATAAATGTTTGGTGTGGGACTTATGCCTAATCAGCCCAAGGAACTTGGAAAGAATATGGATTTCCAAGTAAGATTATACCTTGTTGGGAATATGGCCCAAGGAGAACAAGGTTTATTTGAAGTGTTGGGTTTGAACCTCAATGAGGCTTCCTACATATCCCATGTGGATGGGAATCAAAGCCCAAGTAGTTTGATAAGTCTAATATGAGAGTATAGTCTTTTAAGTGAAATGATTTTGGGCTTACTTCCTGAAAAGGATGCCTTTATGATTTGGGGGTTTAATTTTGGATTTATTCCTAAGGAGGATGGCCAGATTAAGGAAATTAGGGTTGGATTTTGGAAGAGAATATCCAATGGGATCAGGACCTGAAAAGGATTCCTACATATCCTAGTTTGAGCAGGAATTAGAGTTCTCGTCATTCAGGTGGTTGTGAAAATGTTGTGATCATGAAAAATCTCTAAGACCACGTGAGTCATGATCGGTGTGAGAAACAAGATGATGTCAGAGATTCAAAAAAGGCACTCACACTTTTCCTTCTCTACTTGTGGAAGAGGGATCACCTATGGCGGACAGGGTGGATGAGGTTGAGGCAACCTGGGAAGAGGGTCAGGCGACGAAGCCTCCCTCTATTCTCCGTACGTTGGATAAGGGTCCAATTAAAGGAAGGAGGGATGGAGATTAGGGGAATACACAGGGATGGCTACCCTAAATTTGATCCTGGTAGGGGAGGGAGACTTTTCATTTGCTTGAATGGAAAATCAAGTGTGAACCTTACCTTGCCTACCATAAATTTGAGGTTCTGTCTCCTTGATAAGGGAGAGGTTGAGACCTAAACCCTTATTCTCAAAATCAAGAACTTCCCAGAACTATTTCTAGGAGAAAGGTCTATGTGACTTTGGATATAAAAACCCCCAAAAACTCCATGAATCATAACCCCATTGTGAAAAAAATGTGGGAAACCCCTGACTGTGGATATACAAACCCAAATAGGAGACATGCTGACGTGACTTTCCCAAAGGTTTGATAACTCGGAAGGTTTTGGTTGAGGTCTCAACAAAATCCCTTTCAAACAAGGGATCCAATGAAGAAGAATCCTTTCCATGAATGGATTTGAGGAGGGATTTATGACTTGTATACTGAATAGAGTAAGTGAATCAAAGAGGGGTGCCCATGTAGATAAGGGTGCGCAAGTATGGGTGCGCCATTAGACTTGGGCGACTTGATATTCACTTAAGCGAAAAAAATATAAGAGTTGGTGTCCTAGAACCAACTGTTTGTACTTTGATTACATGGATATTTAATGTATTTAAATATTAAACATCTTATTACTTTTTGTTCATTTTTCTACATGACTATGATGTAATAATGTACTAGAGTATTTGTTGCATTGATAAATTCATGGTATATCCCAACTATGATAAGAACCTTGAAATGCTATAAAAATATTCTTAAATATAGTTCTACTGTTTGATGACATAATATGAAGGGACACATAGCATGAAGACCGCCAAGTGTGATTAATCATAAGAAGATGAGACTACCTCTCATGAAGTTCTCACTTGGTATTCTCCAAGATAGGAGATTATGAGAACAGACCCGCCAGTAGGAATTCCACATGTTTGGGTGTCATCGGATATTTTTATCTGCGAGTGTGTGTAATGATCCATAAACTTTATGATTATCATTAATACGCGTCACAACTTGCACACTTTGATTTACTGATGAAAATCATCATGCAGACAGTTGGCGGGAAGTAGGGTACGTTGGGTGCGTCACTAGTGACATGATATTAATGGATAAGTCAAGTAAGGATTTGTCCCTTCCATTTATGGAAGTTGATATCTCATCCATTTGATTGAAATAGAACCGTCACACGAAATTCCATGGCCATGGTGTAACAATGAGTTTATTTCAGGTAGTCAAAGAATGACGTATCAAGTATAAAGGTTGATATCCCTATCATGAAACCTTCTTGATGAGATATTTATACAAAGGGATTATATTACATAGTGAGCATTTGTATGTGGATTCCGTTATTGCGACATTATGTTCTTTCTCTTGGGTTCCTTGACCTATTGCTAGATAGTACTATTGGTCTTTAGGCAAGCCCGCCTAATACCAATGAGAAATAATCCTAGAGGGTCACACACTATGTGTTTTTGGTGGTCTTGGTTAAATTCTATTTGAATTTAATTAATGAAATAAATATTATTCTCAAGACCATGGAATAATTTTATTTAAGTTAAGATGATCGCATTAATTAAATAAAATATATTTATTTATTTTATTGAACATTTTATAAATATTTATTTACTAGTTTGTAAATAAAATATTTATTTAAGAGAATAAATAAATTATTTATTTATTCAGGTGTTCAATAAATGGAAGTGGAGTTTGAATGGACCAAGGCTGATCCGGTAGTAAAATAATTATTTACAAGATGCTAAATAATTATTAGTTGGCACAAGTTAAAATAATAATGACGCTGGTATTATTTTGTGATGTGGAATTTTATTCGTAATTCTGTTTTTCACAAGTTGGAACACCATAAATAATGATGTAGTATTATTATGAGCATGGGTTTTCTCTATGTTCATGAATGTATTTAATTGCTGTTATGAAATTAAATATTGTAACTGAAGTTCCATGCATATAAATAGAAAATTACGTCTATTGTGCCATAGGGATACACCACACACTTGGTGAATTGAGAATTGTTGAGCTAAAAATTTTCTCTCTCGAATACTCTTCCCGCCCCTCTCAAGAATGAGAGATGTCCTTCAAGGCTGAAGAATAACCAATCCAGAACGACCAACTCAAGACACTTGCTTTTCCGTTCTAGAACTTGGAGAATGAGTGGTGTCGATCAGAGGACATCAGAGCATGTGTGGATCACCACTAGAGGGATTCTAGTACGGATCCTCGAAATCACAACAAGATAATATAGAAGGGTAATTCTGAATGATCAACGTCATCAATGAAGAAAATACCAAAGATCCAATTATTTTTTTTATAAAATTAATAAAATTAATTATAAACACTATGTGTAAGATCCTCTATAAAGGTTTCTAGCCTCTTCTTTATTTATCTAAATCTTTGATTCTATTCCATGGAGACTGGCATTCATCGTTGTATTGATCCCAGAATAATAATTGATCATGGTAAAAATTAAAGTTGTGTGCTGGCCCAACCGCGCTTCCGCTATGCCCAAAACCTACCAGCGGTATCATAGGGAGGTTACATCATAGTTTATAATTATTTAAATATTTCTTTGATGATTTATGCATTTAATAATTTAGTTGTTTCAATTCAAGTTAATCGTTAGACAAATCTGAATCTTGAGATTTGTTCCTCCTCTTTTGTTTCTCGTTCACCTTATAGAAATGATATTTCCATTTAATTTTGATTAAAATAAAATAGAGGATCTCATCTATAGGTTCCAAAGCTTCTTGGCTGTACAACATCAGAAAACACGACGTGTATTTGGAAGTACACGTCGTGTAGTCAAGATTCAATGCATCAGACCGGTTCACCAAACCAATCCATGTGTTGGAGTCTTTCTAAGTCTTAAATGACTCTATGTGTGGACCAAGAATAGCTGGCATGTATTTTTCGGATTACACGTCGTGTAGTCCACTGGACACAACATGTAGTCCCTTCTGGTTAGGGTTGGACTGTGTACCCCATACACAACTTTCCCAGCTGGAAACTGTGTAACACGGATAATACACAGCGTGTGGCCCACTGAACATGCCTTGTACTCTGAATATTTCTGAAGTACATCTACATGCCATGTCCCCGGGTGTGTACTTCGTATTGATGGTGAACGATAGTACAAACTGTGTAGTCGGAACTACACACCGTTTACTCATCCAAATTACACAGATTTATTAAAATTTATTATTATATTATACAAACCCTTAAGATGTGTAACATAGTACAGGAGTAAAGCTGAGGCACAACACGTGATAGGTGTTTTATATATATTTATTTAATTTTACATCTCTGTAATATTCATTTCTACTCATTGAGTTGTTATGAATGGGAATTCGCCGGGTTTCTTCCACAGTACAAGTTACGTACAAAGATAAATTTAAATGAATTTATTTGTTTGAAATTATGATGGATGATAATCTCAAGGAAATTCAAAAAATGGCTTAAGATAAAAGGATTGATTAATTAAAGATGATAATTAATTGATTTAATTATGATTTATCTTAAATAAGAATGATTAAAGAATTGAATTCTAGTTTTATGCGTAAATATCATAGCATGTATGGATGATCATGAGCTAGACCAAGAACTTTGTATATGGATGGTTTCTTTTAATTTATTTATTTAAATTAAATTTGTTGGCCTGAGAGCCTTCACCTCATTAATATGTAGGGTAAGCGTTCCAAGGTTTCTTTTATGTAAAACCCCTTTTTAACCCTAAACTACATGTGAGTTTAAAAAAAGGCATATGTAATGGATGGAACTCCCAAGACAAAAGAGGCAGTTCAAGCTAGATCTGAGACGAAACCAATCCCAGGAGATACAAAGGTGGATAGGTGGAAAGCTATAAACACAAACCCAAAAGGTTCAAGATGTTTCTCTCCTAGGTCAGGGTTAGTTTATCAACTGCTAGATAAACTAACCATTATAAAAGCTCATGATTATTCCCTTTATTTTATTTATATCATTTGCATGGTTCATCATTATGGATGTATTGTCACGATCACATAATTAATAAATTAAAAAATCATACATGATAGTACTAAAATAAACCAGACTTATGCATAAATATTATTAAGACATGATTAATCACTTAAGTAAGTTCCACTTAATATTAACAAGAATGTGATAATGATAATAAGAGATTCATGTATAAGAGATAAATATTCCTCAAATAAAATATTAAGTCAGATGAAGCCTTCTGTTACTTGATTAAGGGAAAAACTCAATAAAACTATGTGTTTGACCAACCCTTGTTGGGACACTTACTTTTATACAAGAATCCCTTATGAAAGGTTTTAGGTTGACTTAACCATATTACATCAAGAGGGGTATCCCTTTCTAGAATTAGTGTAATATTGGAGGCAAGAGTTGAGTAAATAAAAAAGTAATCATTTTAGGATTGGGGAGTCCACTCAACAGATCAAGGATCTATAAGCCCGCAGTTGGAAAATACCTGCCTACCTAAATACATTCTAATAGCTTGACCAACCCTTGTTGGGGTTATGCAAAGGAAAATATGGATCCTTGCCACTAGAATTTCATAGAAACTAGACATTCTGAGTTCAATGGTGATGTCCATTTTGACTTGATAAAATAGTAGGAGACTTAATAAAAATTTATTATTTATCATAAAATGTAATCAAGAAAGTACTAATGATCTGCTCTTTTAATTATAGAATAAAAATTACAATCTTTTCAACCACACTATCCCTATGATCAATTCTGGATAAAGACAACATCCTCACTGGCAGTAACTTCCAGGAATGGTTTAGACACCTTCGGGTTATCATATTACATGAATGAAATTCTTACATGATAGAGTCAGTATTACCTGATCTGCCTGCCAAAGAGGTGAGTGATGAGGATTTATCAGTCTATGAGAAACATATGAATGACACAGTTGATGTTCAATGTTAGATGCTATCATCAATGTCTAGTGATCTCATGAATTTTCATGAAATCATAGATGCTTATAGCATGATTGAGCACCTCCATGGTCTTTACCAAGATAGAGAGTGATAAGAAAGGTTTAAGATCTCTAAGGAACTCTTTCAGAGTAATCTTGGAGAAGGTTCCCTAGCTGGGCCTCATTTAGTCAATCTCATTAGCTACACTGAGCGCTTGGTGGTTCTAGGGTTTAAAATCCCTGAATAACTGGGCACCGATCTCATTCTGGCATCACCCTCTCATAGCTTCTCTAACTTTGTTGTCAATTTAAATATGAACAATATTGAGAAGTCTCTATATGGTCTTCTTATCCTCATTCACCAAGTGGAAAAAAGATATGAAGCTTGAAAAGCCTTCTGTCCTTATGGTGAATAAGAGGAAAGGGAAGGCGAAGAAATTTAATCCCAAAGCTTCTTCACGGCCTTCCAAGAAAAGGAAGATCAAATGGGAGGCAAAGGAATAGGAGGCTTTTTGTTTTTCATGTGGCAAGAAGGGCCACTGGAAGAAGAACTGCACCCAACCTAAGAAACAAGGGGAAGCTTTAGGTGCATTTGTTATCAAATGAAATCTATCTATTTCTACAAATTGGGTATTAGATATAGATTTTGGTTCTAAAATATGTATCCAAATAAAAGAACCAAGTAGATTCAGGATGATTTACTGAGGGGAGGTAGATCTACAAGCATCCAATGAAGCCAGACTTGCTGTTGTAGCTGTTGGGGACTACTAACTCACATTGCCAACTGGGATGATCTTGGTGTTAAAGGGTTGTTATTATGTGCCTTATGTTACTAAAAACATTATTTCTATATCTAGATTATATACAGATGGATTTTTTTTTCATGTTTGGAAATGAATGTTTCTTCTTTTACATAGATATAATTTGTTTTGGTAGGGAAAATTTATATAACGGTCTTTATGTGTTGGATTACACAAACCAAGTAATAGAAATCGATAAAAAATATACTTCACATGACTCATAGCACACCCAAATTTTGCATCACCGGTTAGGTCATATAAATGAGAAACACTTGACAAAGTTACATCAAGATGGATATTTATATTCTTTCAAACTAAAAACACTTGGCATATGTCATGCATGTTTACAAGGAAAAATGACCAAATCCCTATTTACTAGGAAAGGTGAAAGGGATAAAGAACTTCTTGAATTGGTTCATACCAATGTGTGTGGACCATTTCCAGTTTAAGCAAGGAGAGGGTACTCACACTTCATAACTTTTACTAATGATTTTAGTAGATATAGATATATCTACTTAATGAGGTATAATTTGGATTATTTTGATAAGTTCAAAGAATACAAGAATAAATTTGAGAACCATCTTGGTAAGAAGATTAAGAAACTACGCTCAGACCAATGTAGATAATATCTTAATCAAGACTTCATTTATTACTTACGAGAGTTTGAGATCCTATCCCAACTCACTCCTCCATACACACCCTAGTGGAATGGTGTGAGTGAAAGGAGGAACTGCACCCTCTTGGACATGGTGAGATCAATGATGAGTCATGTGAGTCTTCCATTATCCTTTTCGGGATATGCGTTAAAAACAGTGGCATGCATACTAAACCAAGTGACAACTAAATTGATAAATGGTATTCCATACGAGTTCTAGAGTGGACGAAAAGCCCTGTTATCGAATTTACATGTGTGGGGGTAGGGAAGCATTTGTTAAGGCCTCTTAAGGTAACAAACTCGCACCCCGAGGCACAAAGTGTACCTTTATAGGATACCCAAAGGAAACAAGGGGATATTACCTATACAACCCTTCATATAAAAAGGTTATAGTGGAAAGACATTCCATATTCTTTGATAGGGAGCACATCTCCAAAAGAGATAGTGGGAGCGAGATAGACTTCGATGAATTCGAGGCTCAAGGTACACAAGAGTTGGTACAAGAATAGATTCCACAAAGACCCATGGAAGAAGAATCTGTTCCAGAGACACAAGTACTGCGTATGATTACAAGAGAGGCTGTAGAACTAGAATGGTACAATTTTCTAGTTACTAAGGATGGAAACTCATTATTAGTTGATAATAATGATCCTCTAACCTACAAGGAAGCAGTAAGTGGCACATATGCTGCTAAGTGGAAAGAAGACATAAATTTTGAAATGGATTATATGTATCAAAACCAAGTCTGGATTTTGGTAGATCCTTCAGTTTATGTAAAGTATGTTGGTTACAAATGGGTATTCAAGAAGAAAATGGACATGGAAGGATAAGTCAGTACCTATAAGGCATGACTGGTTACAAAAGGGTTTAAACAGTGTCAAGGAATTGACTATGATGAAACCTTTTCACTAGTTGAAATGCTGAAATCCATCAGAATTCTACTTTCCATTACGGCTTACCATGACTATGAGATTTGTAAAATGGATGTCAAAACAGCCTTCCTTTACAGGAACCTTCAGGAATATTTCTACATGACACAACCTGAAGGGTTTGTGACTCAAAATGATACCAATAAGGTATGCAAGTTGCAGAAATCCATTTATGGATTAAAGTAATCATCCAGGTCATGGAACATTCATTTTGATGAAGCCATAATAGAATTTGGTTTTATCAAGAATGAATGTGATCCTTGTGTCTACAAAAGGTTTAGTGGAGTGCAGTCATTTTTGTAATAGTATATGTTGATGACATATTACTTATTGAAAACAACATACCAGTCTTACTGTCTATTAAGGAATGGTTGAATCAATAATTCTCCATGAAGGACTTGGGAAAGGTATAATAAATTTTTGGTATCAAGATTCATCATGATAGTTCCAAGAGATTGTTGGTCCTAAGTCAAAGTACATACATTGATAAGATACTAAAGAGATTTTGTATGGAACAATACAAGAGGGGATTGTTGTCAGCGTCACATGGCATTCATCTTTCCAAGAAAATGTGTCCTCAAACACATGAGGAAAGAATGATAATGGAAAATAATCCATATGAATCATCTATTGGGTTAGTCATGTATGCCATTATATGTACTAGGATGGATGTTGCCTATGCATTAAGTGCGGTAGGAAGATATCAAGCTGACCTAGGTGACCACCATTGGATGGTAGTCAAAACTATCCTAAAGTATATGAGGCATACTAAGGATATATTCTTGGTTTATGGAGGAGATGAGGAACTAATTATCTGAGGATATGAAAATTTTAGTTTCCAGACTAATCAAGATGACATGAATTTGCAAAATGGGATACATATTCACTTATAATGGAGGTGTAGTGAGCTGGAAAAGTTCAAAGTAGAGTGTGGTCGTAGATTCTACAGTAGAGTCCAAGTATATCGTAGCTTCTGAGGTAGCTAAAGAAGTAGTTTGGATGCAAATTTTCATCTAGGAGTTGGATGTGATACCCAGTAGTAAAGATCCCATCACACTGTACTGTGATAATACTGTAGTGGTGGCTCTCTCAAAAGATCCAAGGTCACATCAGTGGACAAAGCACATACTTCAGAAGTATCATCTCTTGAGGGATTTTTCTCATAGTGGTGAAGTTGCAGTGAGCAGTATTTCTATGGAAGACAACATGGAAAACCCCTTGACTAAATCCTTGACTCAGCAAAAACATGATCACCATGTGAGGTCTAGCAGACTGAAAGCTGTAGGTAGTTGGCTCTAGTCTAAGTGGGAGTTTATAAGAGTTGGTGTCCTAGAACAAATTGGTTGAACTTTTATTACATGGATATTTAATGTATTTAAATATTAAACATCTTATTACATATTTTTCATTGTTCTGCATGACTATGATGTAATAATGTCCTAGAGTATTTTTTGCATTGATAAGGTCAGGGCAGTTCCCCACTATGATGAGAACCTTGAAATGCTATAAAAATATTCTTAAATATATTTATACAGTTGGATAACAAACTATGAAGGGACACATAGAATGGAGATTATCAGGTGTGAGTACTCGTAAGCAGATGATACTTCCTCTCATTAAGTTCTCTCTCGGTAATCTCCAAGACAGAAGATTATGAGAATAGACCCGCCAGTAGGAATTACACAAGTTTTGGTGTCATCAGATATTTCTATCTGTGAGCATTTTTAATGATCCTTTGACTTTAATATTATCCTTAATATGTGTCATGACCCTCACACTTTGATTTACTTACGAAAACCATCATGCAGACAGTTGGCGGGAATAGGGTACGTTGGGTGCATCACGAGTGACATGATATTAATGGATAAGTCGAGTAATGATTTTTCACTTCCATTTATGGAAGTTGATATCTCGTCTCTTTTATTGAAATAGAACCGTCACATGAA
The DNA here is from genome assembly GCA_963277665.1 of Viscum album. Taxonomy (NCBI): domain Eukaryota; kingdom Viridiplantae; phylum Streptophyta; class Magnoliopsida; order Santalales; family Viscaceae; genus Viscum; species Viscum album. Next base: position 475,209,419 of record OY728130.1, on the reverse strand, counting down.
ATTCCATGTCCATGGTGTAATGATGAGTTTATTTTAGGTAGTCAAAGAACAACGTATCAGGTATACAGGTTGATGACACTATCATGAAACCTACTTGATGAGATATTGAGACAAAGGGATTATATTACATAGTGAGCATTCGTATGTGGATGTCATTGTTGCGACTTTACATTCTTTATCTTGGGTTCCTTGACCCGTTGCTAGATATTATTCTTGGACTTTAGGCAAGCCTGCCTAATATCAAAGAGAAATAATCCTAGAGGGTCACACACTAAGTGTTTTTGGTGGTATCAGTTAAATTTTATTTGAATTTAACTAATGAAATAAATATTATTCTCAAGACTGTGGAATAATTTTATTCAAGTTACAATGATCATATAAATTAAATTAAATATATTTATTTATTTTATTGAACATTTAATAAATATTTATTTACCAGTTTGTAAATAAAATATTTATTTAAGAGAATAAATTTTTTGTTTATTTATTCGGGTGTTCACTAAAAGGAAGTGGAGTTCAAACGGACCAAGGATGGTCCAGTTGTAAAATAATTATTTGTAAGATTGTAAATAATTATTATTTGGAACAAGTTAAAATAATAATGACACTAATATTATTTTGTGACGGGGAATTTTATTCATAATTCCGTTTTGAACAAGTTAGCACACCATAAATAATGACATAGTATTATTATTATGAGCATGAGTTTTCTCTAAGTTCATGAATGTATTTAATTGCTATTATGCAATTAAATATTGTAACTGAAGTTCTATGCATATAAATAGAAAAGTAAGTCTATTGTGCCATAGGGACACACTGTACGCTTGGTGAATTAAAAATTGTTGAGCTAAACAATTTCTCTCTAAAATCCTCTCCCCGCCCCTCTCAAGAATGAGAGACGTTATTCAAGGCTGAAGAAAAAGAGATCAAGAACAACCGACACACGACACTCACTTCGACTTGCTAGCACCTAGAGAACGAGTGGTGTCAATAGGAGGCCATCAGAGCATGTGTGGATCACCGCTAAAGGGATTCTAGTTTGGATCCTCGCAAGCACAACAAGATAATTTGGAAGGGTCATTACAAATGATCAATGTCATAAAAAAAGAAAATACCGAAGATCCAGACATTCTTTTCTTTATGAAATTAATTAAATTAATTATAAACATGATGTGGATGACCCTCTCTAAAGGTTTCAGGCCTCTTCCTTCTTTATCTAAATCTTTGATTCTATCCCGTGAAGACTGGTGTTCATTGTCATATTGATCCCGGAATAATCATTTGTCATGGTAAAAATTAAATTTGGGTGCCAACCCAACCGTGCTTTCGCTGGGCTCGGAACCTATACGAACAACCTGTATGGTAATACTTGGGAAAGACCTGGCTCAAGCCTTCAAAAGTATTCACAGGTGATCCCAGAAGTAAGGCACTCAAGTTCTTATGAAAGGAATAGGTGGTGCACAAGAATTTTTGATTTTATGGAGGTTGGTTACTTTAGGAATGCTAGTGTTATGGATTTAAAACACTAAAAGGACTTAAGTCCTATGATCCTCCTTCAATTCCTTCACTTTAGGTGTTAAAGAATTACCTTGAAAGTTTTTGTGGACTTGGGAAAAGGACTAGGGTGACCAGAGTAGCAATTGGGACTCAGGGAAATTTTTTTCCATACAAATGAAGTCCCCAAGGTTCTATTTATAGGCAAAAATAAGACTCTGGGAAAAAGGAGTTTGGTCGCATAAGTGGGTTGCGTGCCAACTTTGTGGCGCGCAAGTGGATGCGTGCCAGATGGGTGGCGCCTAAGTAAATTGCGTGCCGATGGTGATTTGGCCAAACTATTTTTCCAATTTGAGGACTTTAGAAACAATTATACCTTCATTCTGCTCCATCATGGTGGCGTGCAGGTGTTTGCACGCAGGTGCCTTCGCTACTGTCATTGACTCCCATGAAAAATTAAGAGTCGCACCATAAAATTTCTGAGCCCGGTTGAGGAAATTTTGCAGAAAAGTGCATGTAACACATTTCATCGTGTCTACAAAGGGTTAGAAGAAATGATGAATAGTATTATCCTATAAAGTATCAGGAGCATACTTGCATGCTCAGGCCTCCCTAAATTCTTTTTGTCTAAGGCCACCAAAACTATTTTCCATCTAATTAATAGGTGTCCTTCTTTTGAAAACTAGTTTAAAACACCTGAAGAGTTGTGGATGAGTAATCCCACTACTTACTACTACTTAAGAGTCTTTGGTTGTACAACCTATTCTCATGTCAGTAATGAAAAGTTTGGACCAAGATCTATAAAGTGTATTTTGTTGGGTATCTTGAGGGTGTCAAGGGGTATAAACCTTGGGTTGATAAACTCAGTTATGAAAAGTGAATTATAAGTAGATATTTAGTCTTTCATGAGTCTTATTCTCCCAAGAACAATGCTAACACATCTAGCAGCAGTGATCTATCCCTTCAATATGATGATGAAACTGAGCTTCTAGCCTAGTTTGAAGCCCTTATCTAGGATTCTCCACCTAATTAATTTCTTGTTTCACATGATGATTCTTCTTCAGAATCATATTCTGAAACTAAATGTGGAGCCCCTAATAGGGACTACCAGCTGACCCAATATATGGAAAGAAGGGTCCCAAGACCCCCTGCTCGGTATAGTCAGTATGACATGGCATATTATGTCTTTTATATTTCCCAGGATCTTGGTGATGATGATCCTAAAAATTATAGTAAATCTTTAAATGAAAAAGACTCAAAGTAGTGGGTCTTTTCCATGAATGAAGAAATGCAATATTTAAAGAAGGACTACACTTGGACTATTGTGAACAAACCAACTAATACAAAAATAATTGGTTCCAAGTGGATCTTTAAAAGAAAGGAAGATAACATCTAGGTAAATTAAATCAAGTACAAATCCATGTTAGTTTCAAAAGGTTTCCTCCAAAGAGAGGGAATTGATTATTCTTAATTTTTCCCCTATTGTAAATAATTATCATATTAGAATTTTATTATATATTTCTACCTATAATGATCTATATATTGAATAATTAGATGTTAAAACTACATTTTTCTTGGTGATTTAAATGAGAATATTTATATGGAACCTCCTACTGGTTATTATAATGAATTTAAATTAAATCATGTGTGTCTGCTTAAAAATTCATTTTATGGACTGAAATAATCCTCTGGACAGTGGTACTTAAATTTTTATTCATTTATGTTGAATAACTAGTTCATTAGAATCCAATATGATGCATGTGTTTATTTTAAATCAACTAAAAATTATACGATTCATTTGTTGTTATATATTGATGAAATGCTTAGCATTTTTCAAAATATGAACCTCATTGATACTATTAAATCACAACTAAAAGTAAAATTTTAAATTAAAGGCTTATGTGAGCTAAGAAGATATTGGGTGTTTGAAATCATAAGGGACAGACCCAAAAAAAATTATACTTATCTCAACATGATTATGTTTTAAAAATTATTAAGTGATATATGTTTGAATCTATTAGACTAGTAAATATACCTCTTTCACATGATTTTAAGCTATATCTAACACAGACACCCACATATGCTGATGTTATTCAGTTTACGTCTTAAATACCTTAAGCTAATATAGTAGGCAGTGTTAAGTACTGTATGATATGCACCTGGATAGAAAATGCCTATGAAATCTGCACTTTAATTAGATTTATAGCCACACCTAGGAATCCAAATTGGTATTCCATTAAGTGACTTTTAAGATACCTCTCTAGTAGATCTAATGTTTCTTTGTGTTATGTTAAAGATATAAATTCTACTGAACTTATTACTAGATATGTAGATGTTGATTATGAAGGTAATGTGGATATGAGGAAATCCATTACTGGTTATTTTATCACTGCTTATAGTGGTCCCATTTCATGGAAATGTAATATGTAGTATGTGGTTTCATTGTCAACCACGGAGTCTGAATGTATTGTCTTGGCTAAAATAGTAAAAGAGGCCTTATGGATGAAGGGTTTTTCTTCTGAACTGCACCTATATGATTTTTTTATTAATGTATATTCTAATATTTAATCAGTACTCCATTTATCTAGAAATTTAGTTTTCCATGATAAACCAAATAAAATATATATTAGGTTGTATTTTATAAGACATGCTGTGGAATCTGGAACTGTGTGTGTCAGAAAGATACACACTAACATAAACCTGGATGATTGTTTAACTAAAGCTATTGTCCTATGTAAGTTCAAATTATGTTTAGATAGGTTGAACTTGGTTCTTATTCCATAAGAATAGTTGAAATAACGTCACTTTTTTGAATTGAAAATGATAGATATTTATGAATTATGGATTTTATTTTATCTTGTTTTTTAGATTGAAATGGTTCCATGTTTTTTATCCTCTTTTATATTAATTATCCATGCATGAAATATTAATTGATTTATTTTATATTACTCAAATTATGTGATTCTAGGACTTCCTTTCTATTGGGATGATTTTACTCTGTATGGGACTCATCTGTTGGGCCTTAGATTCCAATTGAATTGTTGTCTGCACCCCCTCTGGGACATGATGGTAATCCTTCAGCAGATCAATTCATGGCCATTGATCCACTATTATGCCATTTTGATCCATTTCATCCACCTCTTTCAGCTTTTTTTGCAGATTGGTTTCTATTTCATGTAGCTTCATGGTGAGATCTAGTTGGTCATGCTATTTCAGGTGCTGACTAGTGTTAGGGGGAATTGATGCCCTCTATAGTTTCTATCACTTCGAGGGATCATTTTGGTTCTCTCTCACTCCCAGTTCTTCCTTTGTGTGTGGATCTTGGTTCCTCTAGGAAAATTTCTTGTTCTTTGCCTCTTGTGTAGCCTCATCAGAGCCTCTCAAGTCCTGTCACTCTCCCTATCAAACTTCGGTTGAAAAATATTTGGTGGAGATGACCACCTTCCTACTTGGAAGATGTTTGACTTTTGATCTTGTAGATGACTCTACAAGTGTAAGCAGTTTTGTCCGATCATGTAACCAAACCATATGCGCACCACAAATCCAACTTGAATAGATCAAAATATTCGTATCATCAGGTGTTCAACACTGTTAGTATCAATTTAAGGATTTTGGTTTTGTTCATTTCATCATTGTATCCCTGTTGTACTTTCATTCCTATTTTCTTTTTCTCATTTTTTCTATAAACCTTGTAGTATTTTATTTCATTGAGCATTAATAAAATTTGTACATGGGTTATGGTGTTCTTTCCATGCATGTAGGTCCCCACGGGACTGAAGCATGTTAAATCTATGTGTTTTTACTTTTATTTCATTATTTTTTTCTTGCATGTTGTTTTCTTCATTCTCTAATATTCAACCTCATAGTGTAAAGAATTTATTATGGTACTTTTGGCTATTTAGTATTATGCTCTTGGTCAGGTTACCTCTCAACCTCACATATTCCATTGTAGAAACATATTGATGGTTATCCTTATCACGAGTCATTAGTTAATTATAATTAACTAATGAATATAATATGATTAAGGATTAAAGAATAAATAATTAAAGAATAACTTAATAATGATTAACAAGTGATTAAAGAATGTGTGATTAGTTAAAAAAGTTATTATTAGTAATTAAAGATGTTATGTATTAAGTAGTTTAATTAGTTATATATAGTTTAGAAATAATACTTATTATTATTAATGATTAATTATATATTAATTAATGATAACTTAGGATTAAAAATGAATACATATGATTAGTAAATTATAATTATCTAATAAATATAATATGATTAAGGATTAAAGAATAAATAATTAAAGAATAATGTAATAATGATCAACTAGTGATTAAACTTTTATATAATGAAACATTACTAGCATATTTTAGGGTATAGAAAGGTGTCCTAAAATTTCATTCTAATAAATATTATATGGTAAACCATTATTGTTAATATTTGTTACACTATCATAATTTTGATAAAAGAAACATTTTTGACGTAGAGAGTCATGTTTGCCTGTGTGTGCTGCTATGAGGAGGTTATTCAAACTGAGAAAGGAGATTCTTATAGTAAAAAACCAATAACGGTGGTTAGTACAACTAATTGTGTAACCATAAGTGACCTTCAAGAGGGAATTCATGGTTCCTTAAATCTGGGACTCGATCAAGAGATCAAGTCTATGAGCTATATACATTTTCAATTCTCAGCAACACTATGGCATCTAGCTTGTCCATTGGTTGCTGATGCGTAGTGGGTCCAAGAAAATAATTTATTTTCTCAATGGTTAGATGGTACCATGATGGAGTTATATGTTGATGTTTCTACTATACAACAACAATGTCCAGTTGTACCAAGACGTAGACTTAAAAGAGTGGTTTAAGACAGTCCACCCCATGATATTGAGCCTATTCCAAATGATGTAGCAGAATAGGACAACCTAGATGATCTCCCAAATATACATGTCAATCTGAATTCCGATCAAAAGTTTCATAATGATGGATCAGATGGTGATAAAAGTACTGATGAGGAGGGATCAACGGAAGTTAGGAAGGAGGTTTTGAGAAATGCTTTATTTGTACATAAACCTTGACCTACAATAAATCATCCACCACTCCTTTCATCTTGGTCAGAAGAAATGACACGTGTTCCTGAATTCGAAAATAATGTTCTCATATTGGCAACTGAGTTCCCCAGAGTTGTACTAGATAGGTTTAGTGAGTTGGAAAAAACCTTATATGTTGGAATAAATTTTCTGAGTAAAGATGCATTAAAAAGAACGCTAAAGAGATTTCACATTCAGAGACACTACAACCATATAGTTCATGAATCATGCCATAGTAAATATGTCATATGGTGTGAGACGTATGGGAATGATTGTATATTTTACTTGAGGGTGATTCCAGACATTAAATTTGGAGGTTGGAGAATCCTGAGGATTGAGGAAACTCATACTTGCATTCAGCTAAGCCTGACACAAGATCATACCTCATTGGATGTAGAATTCATCTCATCTATTATTGTTGAGATGATTAGGACATGTCAAGATGTTCTGATAGCCCTTGTTCAAGAGAGGATACAATAGAAATTCAGTTATAAGATTTTGTATAATAAGGCATGGATGGAAAAATAGAAGGAAATTGTGAAGGTCTATAGTGATTGGGATGGCTCATATCGAGTGTTTCTAAAATTTCTAGTTACACTGAGGAATCATAACCAAGTTTTATTCCATCTTGATACAAATGAACATGTGTCTCATGATAACTGACTTGATCCATCTCGTGTTTAATTTCATCGGTTGTTCTGGGCATTTCTCCCTTGTATCTCTGCATTTCGTTTTAGAAAATAGTTTATTAAGATTGATGGAACGTTTCTATATGGAAAATACATAGAAGTATTGTTGATTGCGGAAAACCAAGATAGAAACTGTTCACCTCTTCCGATTGTTTTTTCCATTCTAGAGAAAGAAAACTATGAATCATGGAGTTGGTTTCTGGCATGTATCAGCAACCATTTCACCAACATTCGGGGTGTTTGTTTGATATCTGATCGCCATCAGGAAATTAATGAGGCAATCAATGCAGATCTTGATATATGGAGATAACCAAATGCACATCATCATTTTTTCACTAGACACATTTCTAGCAATGTGCATAAAAATTTCACAACAAACCGATGAAGAAGGCAATCACGAGGCTTGGTATGAATTGTATTTGTTATTTTTTACTATTATAACATAAAGATAAAATCAAATTATGTGAAATATCATCTATTCTGTGTAGCATATGAGTCAGATCAATGGCGGTTTGAAGAACATTTTGAACTAATTCTCCAGGCTAATCAATAATTTTATGATTATATGATGTGGATTCCAAAAGAAAAATGGACATTGGCATATGACAGGGGGAAGAGGTACAGAAACATGAACACAAACATTGGGGAGTGCATCAATGGTGTCTTCAAATGGATCCCCAAGCTACCTATAACAACCCTAGTTCAAGAGACATTATATCGATGCATGAATTAATTTATTGATAGAAAAAAACTAGCATCAGACAGAATAAAACAGGGGCTAAGGTGAGGAAGAAACTTTCAATGAGAGATTGAAAATAATATTGAAGAAGATTCTAGTTATCATGTCTTCATTTTTTGACAAGAATACTCTTGATTTGAAGTTCTAGAGCATTCAAACCCTATCACAAATCACATCGGTGAAAAATGGTGGTATTACTGGAAATAAGACAATGTCAATGTGGAAACTTTCAGGCCTTATAGTTTCCATGCACACACTCCATCGCAACATGTGCCTCTATGAACATATCATGGGAAGCATATGTTGATCCAATGTACTAGATAGATGCCATTTCTAAATGTTATGCTGCACCGTGGACACCTATTGGGGAGTATCGTTATTCCCCAATGGCCGAAGGCCAACCAATAGTTATACCTGACATTAATTGGTTACATCCTCATGGGAGACCTAAGTCCAGTAGGATGCGTAATGAGATAGACTGGCCTCAAGAACAAGGTTAGAGTTTGAGATGCACTGTATGTCATAAAGAAGGTCATAACCGAAAATGATTCCCTAATGTTGTTGGATCAAGTTCATAGTCTCAGCCAAAATGATGTATTGTCTTCATTGTGACATTCTCATATTATAAATTAAATGTTGTTATCTCTTTTTTTTTCTCACTCAGTTTTCGAAACCCCAAAACCCAAGAGCAGAAAACTTAACCCAAAAACATCTTTCCTAAAAATCAGTATGCCATTATTCAAAAAATGTATATCTTAGTGACACATACCTAATATCTAAAAACTCTATTAATATTAAATCCTTAATAAAAACATGAATGTTTTCAATAAATAACTTTCTTTTTATTAATTAAATATAATCTTAGATTATAGAATTTATTTCATAAATCCAAAATCAGAACACTTAACCCATATTGTAAATTAAATGTTGTTATCTCTTCTTTTTCCCCTCATTTTTCTAAACCCCAAAACCCAAAAGCAGAACACTTAACCCAAAAACATATTTTCTAAACCATAATATCAAAATTCTAAACCCTAAACCTTGAAACCTAAACCCTAACCCAAAAAAATCTTCTCTTTACCATGGTTTTTGATAACATTTTGTGTCTGATATTTTAATAAACTTTTATATAATGAAATAATAGTATTATAATGATTAGAATATGTTATTCAATATAGATAATTAGATAAATTCCAAAAACATAATTAGTAATTCCCATGGTTTATCTTAATCCAATCCATAATTAGTTAATCATAAAACTCCTCCAAAGTATTTCTAACCAAATTCAAGACCCAATAATTTAGAAATATTGTCTCTATGATTTTAAAAATCAGTATGCCATTATTCCAAAAAATGTATATCTTAGAGACACATACCGAATATTTAAATACCCTATTAATCTTAAATCCTTAATAAAAACATATAGGATTTCAAGAATTAACATTCTCTTTATTCCTTAAATAAAATCTTATATTATAGAATTTATTTCATAAATCCAAAAGTAGAACACTTAACCCATATTCCAAAATTAAATGTTGTTATCTCTTCTTTTTTTTCTCAGTTTTCTAAACTCCAAAACCCAAAATAAGAACACTTAACCCAAAAACATGTTTCCTAAACCTTAATATCAAAATTATAAACCCTAAACCTTAAAACCTAAACCATAACCCAAAAACATATTCCCTTTACCATGGATTTTGATAACATTTTGTGTTTGATATTTTAATAAACTTTTATATAATGAAATAATAGTATCATAATGATTAGCATAAGTTATTCAATATAGATAATCAAATAAATTCCTAAAACATCATTAGTAATTCCCATGGTTTATCTTAATCCAATCCATAATTAATTAATCATAAAACTCCTCCAAAATATGTCTAACCAAATTCAAGACCCAATAATTTAGAAATATTGTCTCTACGATTCTAAAAATCAGTATGCCATTATTCCAAAAATGTATATCTTTGTGACACATACCTAATATCTAAATACCCTATTAATCTTAAATACTTAATAAAAATATGTAGGCTTTCAAGAATTAACTTTCTTCTTATTCCTTAAATATAATCTTAGATTATAGAATTTATTTCCTAAATCCAAAACCAGAACACTTAACCCATATTTTAAATTAAATGTTGTTATCTCTTCTTTTTTTCTTAGTTTTCTAAACCCCAAAACCCAAAATTAGAAAACTTAACCCAAAAATATCTTTCCTAAACCTTAATATCAAAATTCTAAACCCTAAACCTTCAAACCTAAACCCTAACCCATAAATCATAAACCTAAACCCTAAACCTTACAAAAAATCCAAAAACCTAGATATATTCCCTTAAAGAACATATCAATTAATAAAATTATTATAAAGATATTTTCATTAATAAAATTATTTCACAACACAATTCTTTCCATATATTTTTTCTCTTCTTTACTCTTGTTATCTTTATTTCATTCAGAACCAAAATACATGGATAATTAAATTTCTTTTCGTAAAAATAACTTCATAAAACAATGTGAATAAACATGTCATGTATTGAATTCTATAAGTCAAAACAATATGCTAACCATAACATTATATTTTCATTTTTCACTTATTTATCATTTCATTTGTTTATATGAAGATGGGTGATACCATATTACTCACTCATCAACGTACCCATATTTCCCTGGTCGTGTTAGAGGGTGGTGCAGATCGATCGATCAGGGTGTGTCGAGCTCACCATTTTCATCACAGGGAGCATCCACATGCCATTAGACCATACTTGCACTATGCTATATTCTATGGCCTTACCGTATCAGATTTCACATTTTTTGACCTTAACCTACTTGCTTCCCTCGTTGAGAGGTGGAGACCAAAGGCACACACATTCCACCTGCCTAAGAGAGAGATGACCATCACCCTACAGGATGTGGAAGTGCTTCTTGGTCTTCCTATCTAGGGGAGACACGTTATTGGACTCACTCATGAAGCTTGGCGAAACCTTTCCCAGCACTTGTTAGGCGTTAAATTTTTTTCCAACCGTAGCACTACAGATGGAGCATCCATATATATGCCTTGGTTGGAGGTGCATATTCCACATTTACAAGATGATGATGATGAGAAGACTGTCATGCGTTATGCCCGTGCATATATATTATGACTCATTGACGGGACTATGTGTACCGATCACTTGAGGATGCACGTGAACATGATGTATCTACCCCTACTAGAGGACTTTGATTGGGATGGGACATACAACTGGGGATTAGAATGCTTGGAATACATGTACAAAGCATTATGCAGGCTATCCCACAGGGACCGCACAGGTCTCAGGGGATGCGTAATCCTTATTCAGATGTAGGTATGGGAGCGCATCCCCACATTCCGTCTTGAGCTTGCTGGTCCGCCTGTCAATATAGAGGTTTTTCATGATGCTCTATGTGGATGTTGATATGATGAGTCATTTTTATATGTTTCTAATGATACTATGAGTTATTAACTTTAATTTATCATTATTTTTCACTAATGATGATATATTTTACAGGTAGTGTTAGCGAAAAAATTTCAACGTGGTTCCGAGAGAGCATTTGGGCATATATCGGCTTCAGTTGGACTGCATCTTACCTGACCAAGTATTTATATACAATCTATCACTGTTTAAAATATTTAATAATAACATCAATTTTGGTTTTTAGTTAGGTGATTTTTTGACAAAGTCATATGTCATTCCAGATTTCATGGATTCTATACTGGAGTATTATAGACCAATTGCCAGCATACTGCACTGTTGGGCTTGATAATGCTATGGATGTATTTCCCCTCATTCACTTCCATATTATTGATTGGAAGCAGCCTGAAAGAGTCATGCACTAGTTTTTATATACTCATCTGATTTCATTGCCTTCAAGACAGACAGAGTGACTTCATGGGATGAAGTTAACGGGGAGGCAGGATGGGGACTGACCCTGAGTACATGTCGACTTTATCGACTAATGGCACAGACGTGCATAGTTTCATATTCAGGGTGTTCCTACGAATCAATTATTTCTTTCAGAGTAGGTTGAGTCTGAGTCATGGTATAGAATTAAGTCTATACTGTATTTTACCCGACTCGGCATAGAGATGTAGAGGATGGTAAGTCATTAAATTTCCATTAGTTTGTTTATTGAACTATTTTCTAATTCAATTTGAATCTCTTTTTAGGGAAGTCACACATAGCATTTCGTTCGCATGAGTGATGAAGAGGAGGATGGGGTCTTTAGCTGGGCAGCCGTCTATGGTACAATGTTGGAGGTGAGGGCATCTTTTCATGTCCTTTCCGGGAGCATCTTCGTGCATCCGGCTCGGAGAGAGGAGGTTCTTTCCCCAGAGGAACATCCTGTATCTACTACTGGTGCTAAGGATCCATGACCATAGCGACGTAGATAGCGTCGTGTTGCACGTGAGGCCTCAAATATTCCACAAGAATAGGTTTACCCTCTAGTAGTCCAGGATCAATTGATTCTTATTGTTCCTCAGGTGGCATGGGATCTGTCTTTCATGACAGGATATCCACAGTTCTCTCCATATTGGCTTCCAGATCCATCAATGACTTGGGGTCTAGATCCATTACAGTCTTGGGTTCCAAATCCATCACAGTCTTGGGGTATAGCTCTATTGTAGGATTGGTTCCCCACTGCGATGATGGCAGGTCCTTCTACCACCCTACTGGGAGAAGGATCTAGAAGGTAGTACGAGATGTAGTTGACAACTCCTTACACTAACACACAGATAGAGGATGCACCAATCAACTTTTCAATACCTAAGGATCATACCACTATAGGTCATTAGACTCCACTGCACACTCGACGTGGAAATACTATTCATAGACCACAATGTGGGACATAATCTCCTCACCATAGACATAGACATTGATTATACATGTTTATTACATGTTTTATGTATACTAAAATGAAAATACTATTATTACTATTAGATCTTTTTATATGTTAATTCAGTATTTCAGTTTTCATTTATATTTTAGGCAGAATTTATTTTTGATAGCTTTTAAAGTCGACTACTTGAAACATAGAAATAATTAGTAAATTTTAAGTAAATAACTGTAAAAGATTAAAAAATCTATAGTATAAAAACAATGTAAATAAAATTTAAAAGATAGCCTAATAGTCTAAAAAGTTTTTGAAAATAAAGAGTTTCATTAATAAAATAAATAAATGATAATGAAAGGAATATAAGAAACTTAACTCAGAAGTGAGAGTGAAAAGAATGAATGTCGATGAGGATCTTAAGCCACCTAATTGAATTTGAAATCCTATAAAATATAAACTATAAGACCCATATAAATATAAATTAAAAATTCAACTACTTGTTATATATTTAATCAATATTTAAAATTTCATTCATATCAGTCTTATAGTTTAAATTATATAGGATAACAAAGGCACGTACTTGAAACATTTTTATGTTTCAAGTATGTGGATTAAAAAGATTATAAATTATTTTTCATCAACATTTAATAATAAATTATTTTTATTTTCAACTAATTTTTGTATGTTTAATAAATGTTTAAAAATTAATTCATATCAATCTTATAGTTTATATTATATAGGCTAGCAAAGGCACGTACTTGAAACATTTTTAGGTTTCAAGTAAGTGGATTCAAAAGATTATAAATTATTTTTCATCAACATTTTTTAAAAAATTATTATTTTTACAATTATTTATTATATTTCTAACAAATGTTTAGAATTTCATTCATATCAGTCTTATAGTTTATATTATATAGGCTAACAAAGGAACGTACTTGAAACATTTTTAAGATTCAAGTTGGTGGATTAGAAAGCTTATAAATTATTTTTCATCAACATTTTTTAAGAAAATATTTTTATTTTCTACTACTTGTTATATGTTTAATCAATGTTTAAAATTTTATTCATATATGTCTTATAGTTTATATTATATAGGCTAGAAAAGTCACATACTTGAAACATTTTTAAGTTTTAAGTAGGTGGATTAGAAAGCTTATAAATTATTTTTTATCAAAATTTTTTAAGAAATTATTTTTATTTTCAAATAATTATTGTATGTTTAATAAATCTTTAAATTTTCATTCATATTGGTATTATAGTTTATATTTTATAGGTTAGCAAAGCCATGTACTTGAATAAAAGATAAATTATTTTGAAACATTAAGTTTTTTTATTTATATATATATATAACCATAACAACATAATAATAAAACATTAAAATTTTAAATATATAAAAAACATAATTAAAATATTTTTTATTATTTTAGAGGAAAGGCGGCATCTCTGATGCCACTTTTGGGTTTATGCGCAAAGGCGACATCGACAATGCCGCCTTTAAGGTGTATTTTTTTAAAAAAATTTAACCTAGACCATTTTAATTTTTTTTATAGAAAGAGTATAAAAAAACTCAGGTTACGGGTCATACAGACGAAAATGGGAAGAGGGGGGTTGCGGTGGGATGAGCCGGAGAGGGGCTTGGATGGGGTGGTGCACAGATGGCAGCTTAGCGGCTAAGGGGTCAGCTAGGGTGGGCTCGACAGGCAGGGTATTTTGGGGTTCAAGCGGGGGTGACGCATGAATCACGGTGATGCTTGAGTGGCGTTGATTTGCGATCCGACGATGGTTCGGCTTCAGGTAGGCGAAGGCGTCTTGGTTTTTAGTGGTGAGATGGTGGGGTATTCTAACTTGCTTTGATTCTGGCTCTCAGTTTTCTTTTATAATGGTATTATATCAAGTTTCATCAGTTTTGGACCAAGAATTTTCATTTTGGAATCTATTTTTTATTCCCCTTTTGGTTTGTGGTATTTAGATCTGCTATTTGAAATGTATTGTAGTTGAATTGGAGTTTTGGTGTTGTTCCAATTTTAGCTGTTGGTGCTTTGGAAATTTTGTTTGCTGGTGGTGAGTAAATAGCTGACAGTGACTCCCTAAGTCACCATTGGATGGGTGGCAGTGGGTGTAGGTACAAAGTGGAAGGTGTGGGAGAGTGGAAATGGGTGGTGGTGAGTATAAAATGGTGATGACAGTGACACATGAGAGGAATAGTGAGACAAGAATGGTGAGACAAGGGGGAAGCAACGGGTTAGAGCAGATACAATGGTGACTGATGAGCCATTGTTATAATTGTCTGGTGGTGAGACATGAGTCACCGCCAGAGAAGCTGGAGGTGATTG
Source organism: Viscum album (assembly GCA_963277665.1). Taxonomy (NCBI): domain Eukaryota; kingdom Viridiplantae; phylum Streptophyta; class Magnoliopsida; order Santalales; family Viscaceae; genus Viscum; species Viscum album. The sequence goes on along the minus strand of OY728130.1, from coordinate 475,194,227 downwards.
AATGTGGGTAGGAGTTGGCGGTGAGTGCCAGACAACGGAAGGTGGGAGGAAAATGGTGCTGGAGGTGACTCAATAAGTCACCATTGAGGAGTTTGGCGGGTCACTGTTGGAATATGCCAACAATGAGTGATGGATGAAAGGAGATGGGGCTAGACAACATGTCCTAAAAAAAATCAAACACACAACAAAAAATTAATTTATTTTACAAAAAATGAACTACATTTATTTAACTAAAAAAATAAATTACTAAAATAATAACACAAATACATATTAAAACATTAAAATTTACATTTTAATTATTGTAAAACAAATTAACTTGATTATAATTTTTCAATAAATAATTTATTCAAGATTAAAAAATTTTAACAAAAAAATTAATTAAAAACAATAAAAAAACATTAAAAGTCACTTTATTTAATTAATTAACTAATTAATTGATTAAAATAATTAATAAAATCAAAGAATTAAATAATACTAAGTAAGAAAATATTTAAAGAATAGAATTAATTTGTTAATATGAAATTAATTATTTAAAGAATAATAAAAGTGAAGATTTATTTATTTATATATTAATTAATTAAATTAAAGAATTAGTAAAAAATATGAAAAAAAGAAGTGAAAAAAAACTAATTATAGAAATAATAAAATAATTAAAAGAATAAAAAATTGAAAATTATTATTGAAAAAAATACCAAAGAATGAATGTTAAAGCAGAATGAATTAATTAATTTTAAATTATTTAAAATGATATAAATAATCAATAAAATACAGATTTTCGCAACAAAATAGAATTTTAAAAATTTAATAAGGAAAAGAAAATGATTGTGAGTTATTAATTAAAATAAATTATTTTAATAATAGAAAGAGATGAAAAAGTGAAAAATGATGTGACAATGTGTAATGAAAAACAACCACACCACATACTCTAATTTTAATTTTTTTCTCTTCCTAAGAACCTTGATAAAGTGATATTTAATGTTAATGTGCCTGCATTTTGAATGTTGAAGAATATTTTTTAGAAAATTGATAACACTTTGATTATCACATCCAAGAAGAGGTGGTGACTTCATCTCAATTTTCATATATTCAAACAATTTATTTATTCACATTAACTAATTTATGGAATGCTCTATAGCTATATATTTTTCCTCATTAGTGCTTAAAGTCATGGAAATCCACTTCTTAGTGTAAAACACACACACCTTTCATTAAAGAAGAAAACTCTACATGATTTCGATTTTCTATCATCAACATAACTTTCCCAATCTGTATCGATATAACAGAACATATCTAACTTTCTTGTACTATCATATTTCAACCTAAAATATATAGTACCTTTAATATATCTAATAATCCTTTTTCTAGCCACAAAATTGGACTCCTTTGGTTCTCTTTAATACCTAGCACAATGTGTAATGAAAAACTCTAAATCCGACCTTGAAGATATGAGATAAAAAAAACATGCAATCTATTTTCTAGAAACTTTAGGATCAACATATTTTCCCTTTTCATATTTGGATGAATTTTTTCCTACTAAAATGGATGTGAAAATATTCTTTAAATCTTCATTTTCAAATATTTTTGAGATTTCTTTATTGTACTTCTCTTGATAAGAAAAATGCGGTATTTCTTTTGAGAGATTTTTAAGATAATAAATTTCCTCATTTCTCCTAGAATGGACATTTCAAATAATGTATCCATCTATTTAATAACCTGTTCACACATTTCTTCATCATTTTCAACAACTATTTTGTTATCACCATAAACAATAATAAGAATATATGCATATTTATAATATTTAATATATATATTTTTTCCACTCTTCACTTTTTGAAACTTAGGATCTTCAAGAAGGAATCCATCTTATAATACCAATACCTCATAGCTTGATTTAGCCCATATAAAGCCTTCTTTAACTTGAAAACATAGCTCCCATTTTCTCTTAGAATGAAACATGGTTTCATAATGAAAACATCCTCTTCTAACTCACTTGTTAGAAAGGAAAACATGACATTTATTTTAAAAATATTGTACTTTCTTTGTGAAACAATATAAAAAAATATCCTAATAATTTAAATAATTTCAATTAGTTCACAAGTTTCATCAAAGTCTAATTCTTCATCTCGAGAATAGCCTTTTCACACCAGCCTTAATTTTGTTCACACCATATCTCCATTTCAATTCAACTTATCTCAGTAAACTCACTTTGTTCCAATTACATTATTGTCCTTAGGTTTGGGAACTAACTCCCATATCTCATTCTTATTAATTTTTTTCAATATCCATTCATGGAATCAACCCATTCTTAATGCTTTAATGATTATTCAACATATTTTGGTTCAAATTGAGATAAAAATAAGGTATGAGATGTTGTTCTCAAATTTATCCTAGTCTATACCTTCTATCCATGATTTCCAATGATTTTTTTACCATAATTTCTTTCTCAACCTTGGATGAGTTGAATGTAATTATCCCTCATCACTTTAAATGGTTGAATCTTCTTTCCCAACCTATACATATTCAACAATTTCATCTCTATTTGAACTTTGTTTAGATTTCTTAACAAAAATAGAATCATCATCACTTTTGGATCCTTATTTATGATGTGTAACTTATTTATTTGATTATTATAACACTTTCAGATCAGTGAAATGAATGATCTTTCAAATTTATTTTTCTAAAACAATAACAAACTCTCCCCTTTAGAGGATATCTAAGAATTATCATAACAACTCTTCTATTTTTAAGCTTTCCAAGATCCTCACCTTTTACATTGATAACACAAGGACTTATAAACACCTAGAGATACATCAAAATTGGAGATTTGTTATAATACATCTCATAAGGGGATATATATATATGAATTCAAAAACTGTAAAAACTGGGTTTGGATATGAACCACTATACTGATAGCTTGTCTCAAAAAATAACGAGAAGTATCATGCTCATCCAGTATTTCATGATCCATCTCCACCAAACACATGTTATTGTGTTCAGTCGTACCATTTTATTTTGGTTTATATGGTGCATTGAGTTCATGTTAGAATCTATGTTTCTCCTAATAAACTTTAAATTTATCATTTTTAAACTCAGATCCATTATCTTCTAGGATCTTCTGAAGAGTAAGACCACACTCATTTTTTGTACCTCTTTGAAAACTTTTAAAAAATTTTAAGGCCTCAAACTTGTATTTCATAAAAAGAACATAAGTAATATGATTGGATTAATCAATAAATTTAATAAAGTACTTATCTACATTATTAGATTTATTTCTCATATTCTCACTCACATTTGAATGAATGATATCCAAAAGTTGAGTAGGCAAAATATCTACCTTTTTGTGAGATGAGTTAACAATCTCCCCCTTTTTGCATGTTAGGCACATCCAGTCTCTTTCTCTTTTCAAAAAAGGAACATCATGTATATTATCCCCTTTTAAAAAAGATAACCAAGCCTTCGATTCCATAATTTATTTTCTTATTTTATGTGTAGATAACATGAATTCCCAAAAATCACCAACTTGGAAGTAAATAACTTTGGTCTACTGTACTTTGGTAACAATTATTTTATCCTTAAGGTTCTTAAAAAATAATCCATATTTCCTGAACACCACTTCATTTCCATCATAAAAAAATGCGAGTCACTCAATAAATTTTGTGTCAACACATCAATATAAAGCGTATTTTTGAATTTTAACATTTATTCCCCAATTAAAGTTGAGAAAACTCCTTTAACTTTGAATGAAACTTTATTTAAAAATTAAAATGGGAATATATTGTACTTCTAAACATATTTTAGTAGTTTTAAATATCCTATAATATGATATGAGCATCCACTATCCAATATCCATGAATTTTTTTTGGAATCATTGAGTGTCACTTCCATAACTAAGGCTTTCTCTTTTCTCTTGCACTTCATCTTCTAGGGATTTTGAGCTTTTAAACTCATATTTTGTTGGGATGGTAGAATGATAAGACATTAATTTTCATGGTGACCTGGCTAGTCACACCTTCACAAAACTTCTTCAAGTAAATCAAACTCATCATGTGTATTCTATCCAAAAAACATAAAATGTTTCTGAACATCATTCTTTTGAGAAGTTTGATTACCCCTCAAACCTTATGTCCCATGACTTATAGGAATTTTATGATGCTAGTAGTGGAACTGATACATTTTTTCTGTATTCCCAAGGACTCCATAGTATCAACAATAACCATTGAAAGTATATTTCCCTTTGAAGACTATATCTTATCTAGAAATAAGTGCATCACTTACAACCTCCTTATGATAAGTAATTTTGACCTCTTTTTATGAACCAAGATTTTTTGAACTCTAAAAACATAATTATTCATATTAGATCTATTCTCCTCCTCTCTAGAGTCACCAGTTACAATAGTTTTTTAATTAATTCTTGGATTCATATAATTTTAAGATTCCGAATACTTGTTTGATTTAACTACAAACTTAGAACTTTTGACATACTTATTCTTCTCAAAATCTTTATCAATATTTTCAGAATTAACAACATCCTAAAAAGATTATTTTTTTCAATATTTTTGAACTTCATTCTCCTTTGAACTCTCTCTAGCTTCTTATACAAAATTTTGAAATATGAGTATGGATAGGTTCAATTATTCTTCAACCCTGATCAACTTCTATTGAACAAGGCCAAGATCCTTCTCCACATCTTTAAACATTAATTTTAACTTGATATTCCAGATCTTCTCATCATCAAGAAACTTATTGAAATTATAAATGTCCCTCAGTATCATATATTTTTCTTCTTTGTAAATTGATTCTTTTTTGTTGAATTACTGACCATATTTCTTCAATTTCCTATTTCCTTTTTCAACCTTTGATATTTTTTAGATGCATTATCTCAATTAACTCTTTAACATAAACTCTAACCAAGTTTCCTCATCTTAAATTCTAGAATTACTACCTTCATCACTAGTAAAATTTTAATTATTCACTATAGCAATGATAAGTTTTCCCCCAACATCACTTTTAGTATCAACCTGTTTTTCTTTACCATTAATTTCATCTTATTTAAACTTATATATGTTTTTATTTTATAGATTAATAAACATTCTTTTAGAATTGAATTTTTTCTTGGATAAATTATTATTTTTGTGAATCTTCATTGATTATTCATTTTATTTATCATTAAATTTATCTTCTTTTAGTTTTGGATATTTTGATACAAAATATCCAAAAATCCCATGATTGAAACATTTAAATGGTATCTTCCCTTTGAAATTTCACTTATTAATTCTCACATTTTTAGAAATAAGATACATCAATTTATCAAACCTTTTATCCACATATAAATTTCGAATATGAACATACATCTTCATCATCTTTAAAAATAACCTTTCAACTTTTCTTATATTTTTAGACTTTAAAGGAAATATCATTTTCAGCCTTTCGCTCATTCTTGATAGAATTGTGTGTACTCATTTTATAATAAATATAATTACCATGAAAATCATTAAGAGATATTTCACCCAGATCCTTTTTTCCAATGTAGATACTTTTTCATCAAACTTATCAGCAAAGATACACAAGATCTTTGTTACAATATTGGAGCCTTCCAATTTCTCACCACAGCCTCTAATTATGCTTACAAATTCATTAACCCTTATGGATAAGCTATTAATTATTTACCCATAATGAATCCATATATATTTATATTTATGTCTCCAAAACTGTGACTTTTCTCACTAAAATTTGGTTTCCCCTTCATAGTTATTATCCAATTTTTCCCAAACACCTTTTACTATAATGATTCCTTTGACCTTTAGAAATTTACTTTATGAAAGAGTAGATAAAATAGAATTTATGGAATAACCATCACTCTCTATATTCTTTTTTTACCAATTCTAGATCAATACCTTCAGTATGTAAGGGAAATCTATTAGTTGTAGCTTCTAATGCTTCATAAGTAATTGAAAGATGACATGACAATATTTTTTATTTATAAACATGATATGTTTTCCCATCAAATGAGAGAATCCCCTTATTAATCACCAAATTCAAATTATCCATAGTTCAAAATATAAAATGAAGTGTAAAAATTATTCCTAAGGGGGAATTGAAATATAAAATCACAAATTAAGGAAACCAGGATCTGATACCACTTGAGAATATAACTACATGATTTTTGGGAGATCACTGGGGGTGAATCAATGATCAAATTTTCCTTTTATCTTTCTTCGAAACACATAATTTTCCACTTGTTAATGTTTAATAATATAATATATCTTCACATACACACATAGAATAACATAAGGGAATATAACATATTTAAAAGGTTCACCTCTCAATGTGAGAAGACCATTCCCTTGGTGCGATGTGGATTTCTCCAAAATCACACTCCCCACAAGAATCAGTATGTGAGTATAAATGAGTAAGATATAACCTTGAAACCTATTCTTAGATGTATCATTACTATGTTTTGGTGAATCCCTCACATATGTGCATCTCATACTTTACAAATAAAAATGTTTATAACAACTGAAGAGTCTTTAACCAAATAGACTTCCTCTAAGTTATTGAGTGTGTTGAATTCCCTCACTTATTCTCTTCTTTCAAAACATAAAGAAAGAAAAAATTCTCCTCCCAACTTTCATAGGTACAATTTTATTCTTCACCTTTTTAAAAGTATAAAAATAGGTTTTTTACATTGATTTTTTTTTATGATTTTAATGTTATTTTTGAGGTGATGTAGTTGAAACCAGTGTAAAAATATACTTATTAAATATTTTATTTAATAACAACATTAAAAATATTTATTGTGATCATTTTTCATGTTAGTTATTTAATAACCAATCTGAAAAATTATTTTCCACTTAGTTTATCTAAAAAAATATAATGAAAAATCATTTTTTTAAATTATAATAGAATACAAAAACCTTATTTTATTTTTTATAGAATAAAAAACAATAATCAATTATTCATTTAACAAAATATTTTCTTTATAATTAGAAAAGAAAAAAATAAATATATTTCAAATAAACTTTGATAATAATAAACAAATATTAACAATGATAGAAAAAAATTAGATTAAAATATATTATTTAAATGATTTTACCTATATGAAATGATATTGGATAAATTTTATTGTTAAAAAAAATCCAAAATCAACATAGAAATATTTTATAATTTCTCTGATATCACATAAGGTTTCCACTCCATCCCTATAATTTACATTTAGAAATTAATTAGAATATAGGAATGATGAATCAAAGGAAAAATTAAACTTTGAATAAAAATTACATGTGTGTGACATATTTGAAGATAGAGGGTAAGATGAATGTTTGAGAGGGAAATTGAAAAATAGTTTTGAATGAAATAATTTTATAAGAAGGGTACGAAAAAAATGAAATGTTCACATGAGTAAGGCCTTAATTATCAATGGGAATGAAAAATTGCATAGGTGTGATCGAGAAAAATAAATTCCCCATGAATTTTTAACATCGACTACTTCAATAATTGATGTTAAAAATACCATTGTTTTAGGTTTTTTATGTCTGTTATTTAAATAACTGATGTAAAAAATATCCTAGAATATTTTTTACATCATTTTTTAAAATAAGGGACATAAAAATATTTTTAAATATTTTTCATATCATTTATTTGAAAAAATGATGTAAAAAAGAAACATTTAATATCTTTTATCATTAGTTATTCAATAACCGATGTTAAAATATTGATGTTATAAGTATTTTTTACATGAGTGTGTATGCATAGCACATGCACACAACCACTTCGATCTTTTTCATCTTCTTATTTTTGGTACCTTGGAAAACCACATAATATTATTTAATTTTTACATATACATAACTTATTCTCTTCAATTATATCATACAACATCTTATTCCTTTTTTTTAACTTTCAATTACACACATTTTTTAGATCCACACAACAATCACATTCTATACTATTTCAGATTTGAATTTGAAATTAAAATTTAAATCATCTTCTTCAAACACAACACTTTGATCATTGACCAATTAATATCCACCATAAAATTTGAATTGGTAGTTATAATAGGATAGAATAACCACGAAACCTCTCAGATGAATCCAAGTTATCAAGGCTATTAAAACTTCCTAGTTTTCCACATTCAAGGCGTAGCCTCCACCTCTACGACACAACAAATTAGTTCAAAAAATTAATTTTTTTAAATAGGAAAAATTCTAGTGTGATGTGGTCATTATGGTATAGAGGACTTATAAAGTCCAGTGGCATATAAATAAACACTCAGAATCCTATGCAACATGTAAGCCTCTATTGTGGTATGAACTACCTATTTGCGATTGTTGGGTTAAAATAGCTATGATGAAGACACAAGAGGGGGGTGAATTTTGTAATTTTAGAAATATAAACAAAAGTAAAACACCCCTCTCGAAATGAAGCGACAATTTCCTTATCTCTTAAAGTCAAGTGATCAGTAGAAATAAATAGAGGAAAATAATACAATGATTTATAGTGGTTCTTGGCATAGAAATTCCATAGTCCACTCCACCAATGCTCTACTCCATAAGATCATTGATTTTCACTAGAAAGTCTTCTTATTCAGAAACCTCTACAATTGAGTATAGGTAGTTGAAACCTTATAAGGATTTTATAGGGTTTTCTGGTTCTTTTATAGGGGATCAAAATATCTACATCTTAGTCTGAGAAACTAACATTCTACCATAACTGAGTCCGATCAGCTGATACTACAATTAAAATAGATGAGATGAAGTTTTTTGTGAAATGGGTTTATCTTATAGCTAAAGCAACAACTAACTGATGTATATGATATTCAATAATGTACAGCAGCAACAGAAAAATAATCTTCAAAGTTATAAACATTTTTTTATTCTTTAAATGAAAACAAATAGACTAGACAATGTCGATCAAGATTCTTTATTATTTACATCATGATAGAATAAAGATGAATAATGAATATTTATCTCTTCTTTAAAATTATGAGCAATTCAATATTTCAGCACTTTATTTTTTTTTAGAGTTTTCACATCTCCGCTCTTCTTCATATATTTTATTTTTTCTTCAAGAGAGAGATATACATAAAAAATAAATATTCAAAAGTAACAACATAATTCATCTTCATTTATATACATAAAAGTATTAATCCCAATAATAACATTGAACCGTTTCCTATTTATTCTTGTAAAATAAATCTCCAATAAAATCATTTAAATAAATATTCTGATAAAATCTCCAGAATAATAGCAGCATTGAATGATTTGAAACTCTGATTTGAATCAACTAAAACCTATTTAATAGAGTCAAAATAGATCCGGAATACTATTATCACAATCCAAAATTAAAATTAAATATTTTAATTTTAATAACTTTTCATCCTCAGACTTTTTTGGAAAAATGATGTTAGAATAAACTGGCCATTTTTCTATCTAAATATTTCACCATAAACTTTACAGTCTCTTTATCCATAATCCTTTGGATTTATTATAATTAATCCAATTGATAAACTATTGAAATAATTCCATATAAAAATGTATAATATTGAACTACCACGAAACATAGAAAACAGAGTATCATAACTTGTGGAATAAACAGGAAGATCTCCAATCATCAGACCTTCATATCATAATATCCAACTTTACCAAGTTCATATTCATAAAGCACCAGCATAGAAGTGTTCTCCTTAACACGTAATTATTTTTAGAATGTTTTATCATGAGAAATATAAGATACGAACCTCTGCATGATGCAAAAAATAAACTTTGATCATGCAATATTTCATCGTTTAAACATGGTAGAAACATAACTTTAGTTTCCAGCTGAAAACAGTGGATCTAAACATTCATTTTTTGAAACACATAAAATATTACCATTTCAGTAGGTTTTTTACCAACATTAAGAGAACTACTGTAATATACATTAGGTTAAGTAGAATCAAAATTTCTATATAACACTCTAATAACTCAGCATATAATAGGTCACAATTTTTTATTTTAGTTGTAAAAGTATGTAGTGAATTTAATCTCTTTGGATGAAATGGTTCAACTTGTAAAGATATGCACAGAAGGCTGAGTTTGATTTTTCAGAAAAAAAACACAAGGCAACAATAGGAAGGTAGGGTACATTTTTTTAGAAATGTAGAATTCAAGAAAGTAGGGTTCACTAAAAATAGGGTTCATAAATGCAATGTCCACTGAAATCAGGATTCATGAATGTAGGGTTCACTACCAACATATCATAGGGTTTATTAAAAAAATATGGTTCATGAACCATACTTTTTTATCAAATGTAGGGTTGAAAACATGTGATTATTCACAAACATAGGGTTGATTAACCATAAATTTTCTATCAAATGTATGGTTTCTTCCAAATGCATGGTTGCACTATTTAGAAAGTAGGGTTCAAATAATCCTTTATCAAACTAGACATCTTACACTCAGAGAATTCAATGATTTTTTAGAGACCTTTATAAGTATATTAGACATTATTACTAGAATACTTATATTTAAGAAATATTAATTTATTTATAATAGATTAATAATAGAATCAATCAGACTTCTATATATTCTGATATCATTGAAAAATAAAAGCAATAAAATTATGGAAAAACTACAGTTCTGAAAAAATCATGGATGAACTTCAAAAAATTTATTCACCATCCAAACGACCTTTTTCAACTTTTATGTAAACTAATTAAATCAAGATAAACTTCTTTTATTTCCCTTTAATCAGGTTTTAAGGGATTATGATATGTATTGAACTTGCATTAAATCAAATACAGTAGGTTGTTATATCTATTCACTCTAGAGTTGTGTAACTCTTGCAACAACTTCAGTGATTTTTTAGAGAACCAAAACGGCCTTTTCAGACTTCCTTATAAACAAATAATGTTTAGATAAATCTATTATCTATCCATTAATATAAGGATAACAGAAATCCATTCAATATATCTTGATATATCATCAAAATTGGGAGGTGAATTTAAGCTAAAAACTACAATGTCACTTGAACAACTTGTAACTAATTCGGTGATTTTTCCCCATCTAATCAACTGAATTGGATTTTGATATTAATAGATAAAATTAATAAAATATTCTTATATTTCCAACAGAATATTGTTTTTTGATTTTAATCACTATTTTGTCATATATAAAATAAATACCGTAACATACTAACTATAGAACACTTAAAAAATCGTTAAAAAAATAAAAATGATGGGTTTAAGTAATTATAAAAATTAAACCAAGATGATAATTACAAGGATACACTCAAAATTATCCCTCTTTTTTATAATTACAAAACCTTAATTCTATACCAACTATTTCTTCCCCTTTTTGTAAGGATATAAAATATGTGTTCTTGAGTATATTAAATAATACAATATAATTACTCCATTTTATAAAGAACATGAATTCAAAATTTAAGTAGCTATATAAAAAATATTTAAAAATTGAAATGAAATATTTTCTTCCCCCTTTTTAAAAAAATATCAAGAATTTTATTTATTGGGAATGATATGTAAAATATATTCTGAATACATGCAGTAATATGAACTCCCCCTAAATTCCTGATTCCTTTAAAAAGATAAAAATATATAATAAAGGATTCATGAAAAAAATAAAATATTATTCAATGAATAAAAAGGATTTTCTATAAATTTATTAAACCATTTAATTAATTACATAATAATAAAACGTTTTAACACATGATAAATATTGAAAATAACTCCCCTTAATATATAACATAATTGTAAAAGATATTAAATTAATGAAATAAAATATTTTCAAGGAATTAAATAAATTATTTTCAAGGAATTTTAAATAAATGAATAGATTTTCAAATAATTTAATGTAAGGATTTAAAAATGACTATTTTCATATGTTATAAGTGACCAGAACATTTTAATCTAATAATAGAACAATTTATCTCATACATCAATAGTTTAATTTTTCATATGAAATTAATTCAAATACTAAGACATTAAACACATAATTACATGCAAGATAACCATTTATATAAAACCATAAGAGAAATATTGACGGTCATTAGTAAATAAAATAATTTATCGAATTAATTCATAAAATAATAGAGTGAGAAAATGATTTAACACTTTAAATATGTGGATAATTAAATATATATTAATGAAAATAAATAACATTAAATTTTTTTCTACCCTATATAAAATAGTTAGTGCATTTAAATAAAGTATTAAAATATAAATTATAATACTTTATGAATTTTAATAGTTCCATCTCTAATGAAGTTTCAAAAAGAATAATAAATAGAAATATAATAAATTTCCATAATTTTAAAGCATCCATATAATGATGTAACAATGAATTCATATGGATTATACCTTCAAAATATCAAATACAAGTTCATTTTGGTACCTATATTCTCTTGGGTCTGACAAAAATTAAAGACTTAGGTGAAAAAACTTGTTTATTTTGATCAAGAATTTTATAATTAAATCTAGATATATATTTTGAAAAATGAACATTCTTGAAAATACAAATTTGAAGATTTATAAAATAATATTCATTAGAATAATATCTGTTAATACCATAATAAAAACATTTAATAGTAGACTTGATTTTTCTATTTAAACAAGAAAAAAGGTAATTATTGTATAGTTTTTGTTTTTCTACATTACTACCAATACTGATTTTTTCCTTTATGAATTTATTTTTTACCAAGAATTTGATTAAAATAATTATCTCCCTTAATAATAATACTAGAATCTTTATTTAAATTATCAAATTCATCCAATAATTACTTAATTTTAGTTTCATGAAAATCATAATAAATCTTGGAAAAATTTGATCATAAATTTGCAATCTGTTTTGAAAAAATTTCATTATCGATTGAAATAGAATCATAATATTTTTTAGTTTTCTAGTCTCTTTCTCTAAAGAATCCAATTTATATTGAATCAAAAAACAATATTTATCACATTTATCATGAGAAAAAATTTCTAAATCATAATTTTCAGAGTAAGATGATTGCACCTCATCAACATGAGCAATAAGACTTATATGTACCTTTCTATTTTATTGATCATCTTCAGAGTTTGTAGTAGATTCATTACTTAAATCCAAATGAAAATAATCATAAAATTAATCCATTAAAACATTGAGAGCATCATTTACCTCTTTGATAGAAATGTGATTTTCAGCTTCCACTTTAATATCATTTCGCACATCTCAATCAACACCTTTAATTCCTAATTTGATTCTGAAATTGGATTTTCCAAGGCATCATCATCATTGTTAAATTCTTTCAATTTATCAGTTCCTTCATAATAAACTTATATTGCTTTCCACATCTCTAGGAAGTATCACATTTTGAAACATGATTAAATTCATCAGGACCAAGTTCACATATAATTTCATTCATGGATTTTGAATTAACATCATATTCAGCTTCCATAGTATCATCCCAATTTTTTGGTTCTTTAGGGATTTAATATGGTTTAATAGTTTTATTTTAAATTTTGAAACCAAGATTCTTCAAATAGATAATAATGTGTGATTTCTAGAATCCATAATTATCTCCATTAAAATAAGGAGCACAAATCATCGACATACATTCTCTAAGATCATCCATTGATATTTGTCTTTATCTGAATATTTACCTCAAGCTTGTTAGATCCAATAGAAATATTCAATATTCCAAAGGAGTCTAACCTTTTATAACACTTTTTATGTATCATATAGAAAAAATAAATTTCAAGGATTTATAAAAAGAGAAATATCTCTAATAGAGAACTTTCTCTGATACCACTGGTTGGTATCTAGTAGAAACAAATTTCTATAATGATAAATATCTCTAGTAGAGTCTAACCTTTTATACCACTTTTTGGGTCATAAAATCTATGATGAAGATACAAGAGGTGAATTGTGTCCTTTTAAAAATATTAAAAAAAATTAAAACATCCATATTGAAATGAAGTGATCCTTTCCTTTTTTCTTAAAGTCAAGTGAGAGGAGGGAATAAATAAAGAAAAATAACACAGTGATGTATAGTGGTTCAAGGCACATAAATCCCCTAGCCCACTCCACCAAAACTCTACTCCATGATCTTGGTGATTTTCACTAGTAGGTCCTCTTATCTGGAGACCTCTACAAATGAGTATAAGTAGTTGGAACCTTACAAGGATTTTACAGGGCCTTTTGGTTAATTTATAGGGAACTGAAATACCCAAAACTTATTCTGAGAAGTTGACACTCCACTATAACTAATTCCAAGTGACTAATACTCTAATGAAAATAAATGAGATGATATTTTCTGTGAAATAGGTTTAGCTCACAGTTGTAGCAGAAACTGATAGATGTAGATGATCTTCAATAATGTAAAACAACAACAACAAAATAATCTTCAAATTCATACAAGATTTTTCTTCTATCAACAAAAACAAATAGATTAGAAAATTTCACTCATGCATTATTCTTCTTCACACCATGAGTGAATAAGGATGTACAATGAATACTTCTCTCTTATTTAAAATTATGACCAACAGAATAGTTCAGCACATTATTTTCATTAGAATTTTCATGTCTTCTCTCTTATTTGTATATTTTCATTTTCTACCAGAGATATATATATATATAGATAATAAATATTTAGTAGTAACAAAATCCTTTCCCTTCCTTCAGATACTTAAATGTCTTCATAAATATCCCTAGAATAGCATAGCACCATTTCCTCTTTATTATTGTAGAATAAATCTCCAATAAAATCATTTAAAATAATTTGAATAAATATTTAGATAAAATATAGAGAATAATATAAGGATTTAATGATTTATAAATCCAGTTTAAATCCATTCAAACCTATTTAAATATATTCAAAACAGTTTTGGAAAATTAGTAGCACAATCCGAATTTAAATTGAAATATTTAAATTTGAATAACTTTGCACCCTCTGACTTTGCTGGAAAAATGACATTAGAATAAACTTTTAAGAACCTAGTTTTTACTGTAGAAGACTTTGGAATATTATTGATGATATTCCAGAGCAGCGCCTTCAGACGACGTGCGATTCCGAGCCCCGGTGTGGCTGGAATTGAGTTTTCAGTGCGTTCACACTTGAAATGCCAAATAAATGGGATAACTCCTAAACAGTGCACCAGATAAGGGATCCGAGTGTATAGATAGGTCCGGAATGGGGTGTTTACCATAGGGACGATATAAAACGTGTTGGCGCGGGACGTTTGGACCCCTCGCTCGCTTTCAGAATGTTAAACGGATAAATTAATTGATTAATTTATTCGTTTAATGGTGAAACACTAGTATCTCTTAAACGGTGGCTCGGATTGGAAAACCGAGGGCACTGTTGAGTTCGGAGCATTCCGTTTACCCTAGGAGGGGTATAAGTTTTGCGGGCGCGTGCCGTCTGTGAAAAATGGCCCCAGGGGTGTTTTTTTAATTTGGCGCCCTCGGGCATTGAGTTTTATAAATTTTGAACGGGGTCTTGGATCCAAATTTTGAGACCACCGTTGCGCTCGGAGCGTGGTTTTTAGCCTAGGGGAGCCTTAACCCCGACCTCGCCAAAATTTTGGGTTCGGGGCTGTCGGGCGGGTGTTTAAGTGATTTGTACTTAAAGACCCCCCCTTCTTCTTCTTATTCTTCTTCTTCCTCAAACCCTCCCCTCTCCTCCATCTCTGGTGAGGCAGCTCTGGCGAGGTGACCTCCGGCGAGGCGCAGCGGTTCCAATGGTCCGCACACGAAGCGTCGGGCTACGCCCATCGAGGTAGGGGTTTATCGTTTTCGTTTTTAATTTCCCGTAATATTTGAGCCCAATTTATAGCATCAAACTATTATCCTATCTTCGATAGATGCCCATTATTGCATAGTACGTTATCTGAGCTTTCCAACGCTTGTTTCGGATTCAAAATCTGACTTCCGAAGCCTCCGCAGCGGCTCAGCGAAGATCCGCGGGTTTTTGGGGTTTTCTGGCCGGCACGGTGGTCCGGCGATCTCCAGGCGGTGGCGACACGGTGGTCCGGCGGGTTTCCAGCAGTGGCGGCGCGGTGGTCCGGCGATCTCCAGGCAGCGGCGCGACTGTGGGTTCCGGCGAGGGGAGTCGGTCAGTGGGGCGGCCCGGCGAACGGTCGGCTGAGAGCGCCGGCCGCGGGCACCGGCGAGAGGGGACGGCCGGGGTCGCGCTGTGCTACCTCGCGGCTGGACAGAGACCCGCGCGACGCGGGTCTCCGCGTGGAAGGCCGACCGGCCGTGTCGGCCGGTCGGTGGAAGAGCCGTCCGCGCGGCGCGGGCTGGGTGACTCGCGGGAGGCGGCTGGGCTGCAGTCCCAGCGGGCCGGTCCGGCCCAGGAGGGTCCCCCCTCTTCTTTTAAAATCTTCGGAAGCCCGTATTTCAGGCTACAGGCATCCGTTTTGCGCGCCGTCTGCGGCGGCACAGACCTTACGTCGAGGTGGACGTTATGGGGTGGTTTTGAGAGTTTTAACTTTTGAGATGAGAGGCTCGGGGGCACGACACGTGCGTAGAGCATCTTAGCGGGCTTTCCGAGAATCTTGTTTTGAGCAGCGCGGATGCGTCCGACGTCCGAATTAAGCGCCGTCAGTGGCGTTGGGACCCTGGCACCGAGGCGGAGTTTCCCAGGGGGTTTCAGGCGTTGAGGCCAAAGTTGAGGCGTGGGCCCCATGACCCGTCTTCCGAGCTGCGCGCAGCGTTTAGCGTCTTTCTCATTGGGCGACCGTTTTGGACAAGTGAATAGTACATCTTGTGTGCTTTTTGAGAGGATCACAACGGTACGATCCGTTCGTTGAGTTTCGGGACTGGGTTGCGGGTCGCACGAAGCACCGCTCGTGTGTGATGCGCCAGAATGCATCTTTTTCCCCGGATACCCGTTCCACTCAAGTGAGTAGTGCTTTTGACGTGCTTTTTCGAGAGCATTGCGATGGTGCAGTTCACCCGACCTTTTTCGGAGACGTGGTGTGGGTCCCACCTGACCTGACTACGGTGAATAGTACCCTTTTCACTGGGTGTCCGTTTTGGGCGATTGAGTACTCAATCCCATGTGTTTTTCTGAGGGGATCACAGTGGCGTGATCCTTTTGTTCAGTTTCGGGATCTTGGGGTGGGCCCCACACGGGTTTGGTTACGGTGAATAATACCCTTTTCACCGGTTGACCGTTTCAGGCGAGTAAGTAGCCTATCTCGCGTGTTTTTCTGCAAGGATTACAACGGTGCGATCCGTTTGACTGTGCGGAGCCTCTTGCACGATCTTATTAAATGTGGAAGCATAGACGGTGCTCCAATGGTGGTTCGTCCTACCTTGTTTGTAGCGGACCCTTGGCGTGTGATCGTGTGCACTCCTGGGAGAGTGATGTTGGTGGTTAAAGAGATGTAGTTGGCTGTGCCCCGGTCATTGAGGCGGCAAGTTGGAGATGTCACGTCACGCCTTCGCGTTGACGTTGGGTGCCGGGTGCATGATAGCCCTTGGGCTGAAAGTGTGGTATACTCTGGGAGTATACCAGAATGTTTGGAGGTACATGTGGTTGTTCGTACCTGAGAACATTTGGGCGCTTGGTTGGGGTTGCGATGGGGCCACACGTTGTGTGGGCCCCATGTGTGTGACAGGTTCTTCTTTGCGTACTTTGACCTCTCGCAACGTAGAAGGTCCCTCTGTGCTCGTTTGTTTGACCAGCAGGGTTGAGTGGTCTCCCCCTGGTTTTGTCCGTGATGGATCGGCCGGTAGCAGTGCTAGTGACACCTAGTGATGGAATAGGCACTGAACCGCTTTGGGTGAGTTGTGCTGGAGTTGGGTGGTTGCGCGATACCCACTACGTGTTTGGTTGGCCAGTGGTGTACCCTCCAGTGGTGATGGAAATAACAATTCTGAGTTTTACCCTCCAGCAGGGCTGGGCAGTGGGTTACTCATCGGCTTTTAGGGTCTACCCTCCAGCAGAGACTCGACAGTGGGTCACCCGATGCACTTAGGGTCTACCCTCCGGTGGAGACTGGGCAGTGGGTCACCCGATGACCTCTTGGGGTCTACCCTCCAGTAGGGCTGGGTAGTGGGTCTCCCATCGTCTAGTTCCAGGTCTACCCTCCAGCAAGGCTGGGCAGTGGGTCGCCTGTCGACTTATTCGAGGTCTACCCTCCAGCGGGGCTGGGCAGTGGGTCGCCGGATGATGTATTATGGTTTACCCTCCAGCAGGGTTGGGCAGTGGGTCACCCAGTATCTTATTATGGTTTACCCTACAGTAGGGCTGGGCAGTGGGTCACCTAGTAACTTATTATGGTTTACCCTCCAGCAGGGCTGGGCAGTGGGTCACCCAGTATCTTATTATGGTTTACCCTCCAACGGGGCTGGGCAGTGGGTCTCCTGATGATGTATTAAGGTCTACCCTCCAGCGGGGCTGGGCAGTGGGTCACCTGATGATGTATTATGGTTTACCCTCCAGCTGGGCTGGGCAGTGGGTCACCCAATATCTGGTTATGAATTACCATCCAGTAGGGCTGGGCAGTTGGGCACCTGTTGGCATTCCAGACTCAGTCCTTTCTACTAGGCTAGTCTGTGGCTTTCCTCCGTGACCACCGGAGTGGGACCCTTGGTTGTACGGGTCGGTGATGAAACGACTTTGACTTTGAGGAGACCTCTCGACTGTAGATCACTGACGAGGTGTGGTTTGACTTTCCCTAGAACTCTCAAGTACGAGGGGAACTTTCCCCACCAAGACGCATTCTTGTGACGCGATCTAAAACCGTGTGGGCGATTCAGTGCCGCCCAAAGCGGATAGTGTCAAGGTGCGGTGATTGAGTCCCTTGGCTTGCGGTTCGGGGTAGACGTGCAGGATGCTGGGCATCGATGATGGTGTTTACTCCTGGGACTGTTGGTGACTCTTTTCTTGGGCTGAGCTACGGGACTGAGATCCCCTTACGAGCTTATTCGAGCTTCCTGATAGAGCATATATATGTATATATCTCGTACGAGTACCCACTCCTTGGGTTTTGACTACTCTCCTTCCAGGAGAGGCGAAGACGCACGGGGTATGCCACGTGCTTTCCGTGTCTAGCTTCTCGTGGTCGGACGAGTCTACTCTCCTACTATAGGTAGCGAAGACTCGACGAGAAGTCCATCTTCTCACCATTTCCAGATCCTTGTGTCTGGACGAGTCTACCTTCTTTCCTCTTGTTGGGTTGAGCTGGACTCTCTGCTGTTACTCTTTGCTGCACCCTCGGTTGGACTCCTTTACTTTTCCCCGTTAGCTCTACTGCTTGCCCTTCAGTACCTCCTTTGTTTCTCCCTCGAGCCTTAGGGGTATCCTATTGAGTATTTTTCATAATCACCCCTACTTGGGATTTTCCCACACTTGGTGTGCCCTTGCAGATGACAGACAGGTTGGTCGTGACTTCAGTGGATCATAGGAGTTTGGGAGCTTAGACCGCGTGCGGTGGTCGTGGTCGGGTTCTAGGTGGGAGACCCGTCAGCTGTTTCTTTTGTTTACCTGTTTTCTGGTTGTGGCACTTTTTGGTTGGGCACATGTTTTTCCCCTTTTCTATTCAGCTTGTACCTTGTACTGTATAGAGCTCGATGCACTTTGTGGGTTATATATATATATAGCAGTTTCACTTTACTCTGCTTGTCTTTTCTTTTACTGTGCACTTTTTCATTTAGTGTGCTGCGTGTGTGTGTACAGGTACTTTGACAAAGGCCTCCCCGAGTTGTTGTGTCTTCGGCGCTGGTCGCCAGCCCCTAGCCTATGGAGGCGGGCTTGGGGTAGTTGCGGCTCGAGCCTGGGTAGGGTCGGGTCATGACAAAACTGGTCATTTGTTCTCTAAATATCGCACCATTGACTTTGAAATCTCTTTGTCTATATTCATTTAGATTTATTAGAACTTATCTAACTAATAAACTACTTAAACAATTCCATGTAAGAATGTAGTAGATTGAAATACCATGAAACATATAAAATAGAGTATCATAACTTCTGGAATAAGCAGGAAGATATCTAAGAAGAAGACCTATATATCATAATCTCTAACTTTGCCAAGTTCATGTTCATGCGGCACCGACATAGAAGAGTTCTCCTTCACACATCATTATTTTCAGAATTTTTTATCATGATAAATATTTGATATGAGCCTCCCCATGATACAACAACTAAACTTTCAGCATGCAACATTTCATCATTTAAACATGGAAGAAACATGACTTTAGTTTCCATCTTGAAATAGTGGATCTAAACCTTCATTTTTGTAGCACATAACATATCATCATTTTAACAGGTGTTGTATCCAAATGGAGAGAACTTATTTAATATAAAATAGGTTAAGTAGCACCAAAATTTCTATTTAGAACTCTAATAACTCAACATATATCATGTCATGATTCTATATTTTAGTTTCAAAATTATGCGGTGAATTTAATCTCTTTGGATGCAACATTTTAGCTTGTAAAGATATGCACAACAGGATGAGTTTGATTTTTTTGAAAAAAACACAAGGAAACAGCAGGAAAGTAGGGTACATTCTACCCAGAATGTAGGGTTTAAGAAATTAGGGTTCACTAAAAGTAGGGTTCATGAACATAAGGTTCATTGAAAGTAGAGTTCATGAATATAGGGTTCACTACCAACGTAGGATAGAGTATATTACAAGTGTATGTTTCATGAACCATACTTTTATATAAAAAGTAGGGTTGAAAACGTTTGATTTTTAACAAATGTAGGGTTGATGATAAATAATTTTTTTTCTCAAATGTAGGCTTCGTTTCAAATGTAAGGTTGCACTGTTTAGAAAATAGGGTTCAAATAATACTTTAGCAAACTAGATAGCTTCCACTTCGAGATTTCAACAATTTTTAGAGCCCATTAGCAGCATATTTTTCCTTCTTCCTAAAAGAACTATATTTATTAAATATTAAAATATTCCTAATGTATCATTAATAAAATAAATCCTACTTCTATAGCTCCCAATATATAAAAAAATGAAGCAATAGCACTTTGAAAAAACTACAGTTTTGAAAAAAACATCACAGAAAATCATATAATTTATTCCCCATCCAAACGAACTTATTTGACATTGATGTAAACTGATGAAATAAATATAAAATTATTGTATTTCCATTGAATAAAGTTTCAAGTGATTTTTATATATATATAACATACATTAAATAAAATATAATAGGTTTTAAAATCTATTCACTATAGAGTTTTTTAACTGCAGCAACAACTACAGTGATTTTTCAGATAAACAAAATAGCCTTTTTAGACTTTATAATAAACTAATAAAGTTTATATAAATTTCTTATATATCCAAAGGTATAAGTATAACATAAATACATTAACTTTATCTTTATATATCATCAAAATTCAGAGGTGAATTTAAGCTGAAAATTGCAATGTCACTTGAACAGCTTGTAAATGCTTCGGTGAATTTTTGCATTGTTGAAACAACTAAATTGGATTATGAAATTAATAGATTAAATTAATATTAAATTATAATATTTCAAAGGAACAAAAACTACATGATTATTATCACTATTGATTCATATATAAAATAAATATATGAGATACCAAATCTAAAACACTTAAACAAAATTGTTAAAAAACAAAGAATGATGGGTTTAAGTAATTATCAAAACTAAACCAAGATGAGATTGACAAGGATACACACAAAAAAAATGTGGAACAAAAATTATAGTGTAGGATATGTAAAATTTTTTGTTACACCAAAAAGAATATGTTCCTCTCCTCTACAGCATGATCCCACTTCCTTGACATAAGCACCTCTTCTTAACATCCATTGCGATGTGGTACTTCTTTACAGTGTAGAGGTCCTCAATATTCTAGAGACGTGAAAATTATTCAAAAAATTATTTATGTAATAGGTTAATTCTTATGGAATGGATTCCTTCAAATATCCAGGGCCACCCAAAACTAATTCAGTCTCCTTTTCGACGTAGTATCTCTTTTACAACACAATCATTGTTCTTCAATAAACATATATGGCATAATATAAAGATTTGTAGGATAAGATTAATTTCTTCCATATCATTCATTATGAAATAATTTCATGATATGTAATAATTAAAAACTATGTTAATAATCATTTAAATTTATGTTCAAACATATTTACCTCAAAAAAAGTGAGTTTTAATATGATTTATGAAGGTTCTCGGCACAGTGGAAGCACCTTGGTGGCTTGAAAAACTAGAATTTTTATTATTAATTTATGTTTAATCATTGATACACATGAAACATCATGTACAATGAAAATTTTATATTAATTTACTATAGAATAACATTGGAACCAAAAGAGAAGTATCTTCAATGTAATTTATAATTAATTTTTAAAAAGATATAGAATTACCTCAACTTGTAACTCTTTCTTATTTGATGATCTGATTAACTAGATATCATCGTACCATAACTTCAGTATAGGATACATGTATAGAATACCTCTAGAGGTGATATTCATAATCACCACAATCTATGAACATCATAATAGAATCATTGGGTGCTAAAATAGTTGATCATGATTTCTTACATTGTTCATGGTTGATCATAACAAAATTCTTCTTAAAGGAAGAAGAAATATTGATGTTCTCTCAATGGATTGAGATAGGAATAAGAGTGATAATATTTTAGAACTCTAGATATATCTCTAGGTATTGAGTGATTCTCTCGCTCTATCTACTTTT
Source organism: Viscum album (assembly GCA_963277665.1). Lineage (NCBI taxonomy): Eukaryota > Viridiplantae > Streptophyta > Magnoliopsida > Santalales > Viscaceae > Viscum > Viscum album. The sequence goes on along the minus strand of OY728130.1, from coordinate 475,171,563 downwards.
TATAACAAGATTCATTATGGAATGAGTTATAATTAGATATTTATTATGGTAAGTTTTGGGTTGGAAAATTTCACATAATCCCTTTCCTTAACAATTTTTAGTTGACCCATGTGTAATAATAATAATATTATTAATCTCTTGACATGTGTATAAATTTAATAATATAAATAAATAAATTTTATACCATTTCCAATAATACCACTAAGCTCGGTCTACTTTCCCTCATCAATTTTTACCGATCATTGAATAATGAATATTTATATAATAAATAAATATCACTGAATTATTCATAGATAAACATAGTACATATTATATTTTCCAAACCTTGCACACAAAAATTTATTATTAGTATTTATATCACTCATTATTTTAAATAAATTGTGATTAAATTATGGTGATCAACCATACACAAATAAATATTACTTATTCTAACTTGTTAAATTCAATACTCGAATTTAACTAAGAATGTGGATACACTTAGTGTGTGATCCTCTAAGATGCCTAGTAAAATTAGACATAGCCACCTAAAGTCCAAGGTTAGAATCTAAAAACATTACAAGGATCCCATAGTGAAATAAGTTAATGTCATAATGAAAACCAACCTATTATTAATTCTTGTCATGTAATATAATCCCTTTATTTTGATATCTCAAATCAACTAGGTTGCATACTGGTGCCATCAACCTATATTCTCATTGTCTCTTTCTTTGAATTTCTAGAAATGAAATCTCCCATCAAACACTGTATTCATGGATTTGCACAGGTATTTATATTCACATCAATGGGCCTGGGATATCAACTTCCATCAAAGGACGGAAGGGATACATATTCTCTCTCATTATATATTAATTAAATATAACTTGTGATGTACCCAATGTTTCCTACTTCTCCATGAGCATTTGTCATCATGGTTTTTATCAATACATCAATGTACATGAGTTGTGATATACGTTAATGATAATATTAAAGTCTAAATATCAATATACACATCTATATATAGGAACATCAAATGACACAGGGAAATGAGGACTTCCTATTAATGGTTCTATTCTTATAACCTCCTATATTAGAGATTATAGGCTAAATAACATTAGATGATGTCTCAATGTCATATGAGTATCCCACCCCTGATATCCTATACCACCAATGTACCATAATACAATATCATCCATCTATAAAACATATATATATATTCAAAAACATTGTCATGGAACCCATGGGTTCTCACCATAGCGGAGAACTGCTATAACCTTTCAGTGAAAACATATTTTTAGGTCATTATCACATATGAAAATGAATAATCATGATTTGATAAGGAAATTAATTAATAATTAAAAACTTTAATCAAGTAATAAGAAATATGGTTCTAGGGAACCTACTTTAACAAACTCCCACTTACACTAGATCCAACTAACAATAACTTTTAGTCTACTAGATCTCACATGATACTTATTCCTCTACTGAGATAAAGCCTTGGTCAAGTGATCTACCATGTTTTACACTATGGATTATATAATCAATTAAAAATTACCTCATTGATAAAAATAATCAAGATATGAAACATAAAAAGTATTTATTTTTTACATTTGTGTGAGCTTGACACTTTCGGAGAGAGCCACCACTATAACATTATCATTATAAACTCTGATAGGGTCTTGACTACTAGAATCCACATCAAGCTCTTGGAAAAAGTTGTGAATCCATATTGTTTCATTGGATTTATCATAATCCAAAATATACACAGAATACATTGTAGAATTGGTGAAAAATGGCTTCTTAGAACTCTTCCAGCTCATAGATCCTCCATTAAGAAAAAAGAAATATCCAGACTATAACTTTAGATCAGTCTGATCTCTCTAAAATCTAGAATTTTTATAAACCCTAGTGACTAGATCTTCATCTCATCCATATACCAACAATATATCCTTAGTTCACCATAGATACTTAAGGATAACCTTAAAAGTAGTCCAATTATTTTCACCTATACCAGTTTGATATCTTCCTACCATGATCAAAACACATGAATCATCAATCCTCATACATACCATGGAATACATGGTATATCCTATCACAGAAGCATATGAGATATTACTCACTCTCTCTCTTTCCTCTTATATATGGGGAAAATTTTTCATGGAAAGATTTATACCATGTGACATTGGGACCATGATTATTCATGACTCTATTCATGGTATTATACCCACTCCTTGGTCGATTGCCTATATAATCAAGAAATGTAAGGGTAGTATCAACAACAACACTCTGGTTGTTCATACGTGGCCTGAGGGAAATAAAGTGGAAGATTATCTTGCTTCCATGGCAGTGGCAGAACAAGGGAGCAACATTACCTATTTTTCCAGCATTCTTCAACTGAAACTAGAGGGGATTGAATTGATTAGAGGAGACCAACTCAGCCTTCATTATTTTTAGCCTCCTTAGGCTTGTATTTTTTAGACTTTCCCATGGTCCTATTTTGTAATGGGATTTTTTCAAATAAAAAAAATGCAGTATTGAATGACACTGGAACCAATAAACTCTTGGATTATTCTATACTAAAAATCGTTAGTATCTGGTCAATATATATACCTTGAATTAGTCCAAGCAGTCTCATGGATCTATCACACATAATCTTTATCCCTATAATGTAGGACACTTCACTTAATACCTTCATGGAGAAGCACTTCCCCAACCACGCCTTAACCTATTGTAAGGCAGGTATATCATTTACAATTAGTAATATATCATCAACATATACTATCGTGAAAACAACTGTACTCCCACTAAGCCTCTTTTAAACACATGGATCACATTCATTCTCAATGAAATCAAATTATTTTATAGCTTTATCGAACTGAATATTCCATGACCTAGATGATTTCATTAATCCATAAATGGATATATTCAATTTGAATACCCTTTTGGATTTTTCTAGAGTCACAAAACCTTCTGGTTGTGTCATATAACATCCTCCTAAAGGTTCCCATTAAGGAAAGAGATTTTTAAATCCATTTTCCAAATCTCATAATCATGGAAATATTATATGGTAAGAAAAATTATGATGGATTTAAACATGGAAACTATAGAAAATATTTCATCATAGTTAATTACTTGATTTTGTCTAAAAAATTTAGATACTATCTATCCTTTATAGGTATTTACTTTACCTTCCATGTCTAGTTTTCTCTTGAATACCTATTTACATCCAATAGGCTTCACATCAATAGGTGGATTGATTAGAACCCAAAATTGGGTTTGATACATGGAATAAATCTCAAAATTCATGGATTCATGCCATATTGTAGGCTCAGAGCTCTTCACTACCTCTTTGTAGGAGATATGATCATTATTTCCAGCCAATAATGAGTCTCCATCATTGGTTACTAGGAAACCAAATCTCTCTGTTTCTTTTACCTATTTAGTTCTCCTATGCATTACTTGTGTTTTAGGAACAAATTCCTCCATGGGGACCTGTAGAGTCTATAACCATGCCAAATCTTATGTATCTTTAGAATCAACATCATCAAAGTAAATCTTACACCCACTATCCTCTTAGAGAATGTACTCCCTCCCAAGAATGATAACCTATCTTGTGATAGTTACTTTCTTGTCTAAAGGATTTTATAGATAATATCCCCTTGTTTCTTTGGGATACCCTATAAAGATACACTTCATACCTATGGGTACTAGTTTATTACTTGAAACATCCTTAACAAACACCTCTCTACCCCATGAATAAAATTGTGACATAATAGGTTTCTTTCAACTCCATAACTCGAAGGAAATACCCTTTGGTGCTTTAGTTACTACTTTTTTTAGTATGTACGATGTCATCTATAATGCATATCCCCAAAAGGGAAATGTAAGGCTTGCACAACTCATCATCAACCTTACCACGTCCAGTATTATATGGTTCCTTATTCCACTAACACCATTCCACTATATTGTATAAGGTGGAGTGAGTTGAGAAAATATCCCATAATCTCATAGAAAGTTGATAAAGTATTGGTTAATATATTCACCACCTTGGCCTGATCGAAGTTTTATTATCTTCTTACCAAGATGATTCTAAAATTCATTCTTTAATTCTTTGAAATTATTACAGGATTTAGAATCATACCTAATCAAGTAGGTATAACCATACCTTCTCAAGTCATTGGTAAAAGAAATAAAGTTTGTGAATCCACCTCTAGATTCTACTTGAAAGGTTCCCTATACATTAGTGTGTACCAATTCTATAAGCTCTATAGACCTTTCACCTTGACCACTGAATGACAGTTTGGTCATCATTCTTTGTAAACAAGCATGACATATTTCAAGAGGTTTAAGCTCAAAATAATCTAAATAACTATCTTCATAGAGCTTTGTAAAATACTTCTCATTTACAGTAACCAGACGATGATTCCATGACAGGTGTTATATAAGTCATGAATATTTATTTCATTAACAATTTCCAATATTTAGTTTTCATAATTCAATGCATAAAGACCATTATTATACAATTTCATACCATAATATATTATATCTTTATAAAAGTAGAAACCCTTATTTCCAAAGTTAAAAATAAATCCATCCAAATCTAAATAAGAAATGGAAATGATGTTCTTAGAAACACTAGGAACATAATAAAAACTATTTAAAACCAAAATCAATCTTGTTGTCAATGTGATATGGTAGTCTCCAATGGCTGGATCATCTAACCTTTATTCATTGGTAGTCCATAGATCCACCTCACCTCCAGAAACCTTCTAATACTACGGGAAAAATGGATATTTGCGACGGGTCAGGAGCCCATCGCAAATAACCCGTCCAAAGGGGTTATTTGCGATGGGTTGATTACCCCGTCGCAAATAACTAGTATTTGCGACGAGAGATAAGTACCCGTCGCAAAAGGTTTGACGCGAAATACATACCAAACCGCGGGTAAGGGTATTTTTGATAGGATACTTGCCCCGTCATAAATAAACGGTGGTGGTTTTTAATATTTACGACGAGATACTTGCCCAGTTGCAAATACTATGTCGGCAGTTACACATTTGTGATGGAACCCGTTGCAAATAGCTTTTTAACAGCCCACTGTAATTAATGCGGGCAGAGTTATTTGCGAAGGGCTACCCGTCGCAAATACCCCTGACACAAATAATCTAACCTATATATACCCTCATCTGTTTTTTTCTATCATTTCACTCTTTACTCAACTTCTCTCTCTAACTTTTCTGAAAAATTTTCTTCCAAAACTTTTCATAGTTTAAACTTGTAAATCAGAGTATTATCTGCGACTTTAATACTCGGAAAGCATCAGTTCCAAGGTATTTATCTATTTTTGTATTGTTTAGTTAATTTATTTATTTTAAATTATTTATAATTTTTTTAATTAGATGTAAATTAATTAAATTTGAATTAGATATTTATTTTTTTCAGTATTTATTTTTATGAATAGTTATATCTAAGTGTTAATTAGTAATAAATTGTAATAATTAGTAATAATTTTAAATAATTTGTAATAATTAATAATAACTAGTATTAATTAGTAATAACTAGTATTAATTAGTAATAACTAGTAATAAATTGTATTAATTAGTAATAAATTGTATTAATTAGTAATAATTAGAAATAATTAGCAATAATTAGAAAAAATTAGTAATAATTAGAAATAATTAGTAATAATTACAAAAAATTAGATATTATTAGAAAAAAATTAGAAATATTTAAAAATAATTTGTTATAATTAGAAATAATTTATAATAATTAGAAAAAATTAGAAAAAATTCGTAATAATTAGAAATCATTCGGTATAAATATCAATAATTATGAAGAATTAGTAAAAAATTGTAATAAATAGTAAAAAACGGTAATAATTAATAATAATTAGTAATAATTAAGATTACTTAGTAATAATTAAAAATAATTAGGATTAATTAGGATTAATTAGTTTTAATTAGTAATAATTAGGATTGATTAGTAATAATTAGTAATAAATAGTAATAAATAGTAATAATTACTCATAGTTAAGATTAATTACTAATAATTAGTAATATTTAGTAATAATTAGTAATAATTATCAATAATTAGTAATAATTATCCATAATTAGTAATATTTATGAACAATTAGGATTAATTAGAAATAATTAGAATTAATTAGTAATAATTAGGATTAATTAGTAATAATTAGGATTCATTAGTAATAATTAGGATTAATTAGTAATAATTAGGATTAATTAGTAATAATTAGGATTAATTATTAATAATTAGGATTAATTAGTAATAATTACGATTAATTAGTAATAATTAGGATTAAATAGTAATAATTAGGATTAATTAGTAATAATTAGTAATAATTAGTAAAAATTAGTAATAATTAGGAATAATTACTAATAATTAGGAATAATTAATAATAATTAATATTAATTATCAATAATTATCAATAATTAGAAATAAATTGTAATAATTAGAAATAATTACTATAATAAATTGTAATAATTAGTAATAAATATCCATAAATTGTAATAATTATCAATAATTAGTAATAAGTATCAATAATTTGTAATAATTATCAATAATTAGTAACAATTAGTAATAATTATCAATAATTAGCAATTATTATCCATAATTAGAAATAATTAGCAATAATTAGTAATAATTAGAAATAATTAGTAATAATTAGCAATAATTAGTAATAATTAGTAATAATTAGAAATAATTAGTAATAATTATCAATAATTAGTAATAATTAACAATAATTAGTAATAATTAGCAATTATTAGTAATAATTAGAAATAATTAGTAATAATTAGAAATAGTTAGTAATAATTATCTACAATTATTAATAATTATCAATAATTAGTAATAATTATCAATAATTAGTAATTATTATCAATAATTAGAATTAATTAGAAATAATTATCAATAATTTGGATTAATTAGTAATAATTAGGATTAATTAGTAATAATTAGGATTAATTAGTAATAATTAGTAACAATTAGTAATAATTATGATTAAGTAGTAATAATTACTAGCAATTAATAATAATTAGTAATAATTAGTAATAATAAAGAATAATTAGGAATAATTACTAATAATTATGAATAATTTTTATTAATTTGAAATAAATTGTAATAATGAGAAATAATTATTAATAAATTATAATAATTAGTAATAATTTTTAATAATTAGTAATAATTAGTAATAATAATTAATAATTAGTAATAATTAGTAATAATTAGTAATAATTAGTAATAATTATCAGTAATTACTAATAATTATCATTGATTAGTAATAATTATCCATAATTAATAATTATTAGCAATAATTATCAGTAACTAGAAACAATTATCAATAATTAGCAATAATTATCTATAATTAGAAATAATTATCAATAATTAGAAATAATTACCAATAATTAGCATTAATTAGCAATAATTAGAAATAATTAGTAATAATTATCAATAATTAGTAATAATTATCAATAATTAGTGATAATTATCAATAATTAGTAATAATTAGAAATAATTAGAATTAATTAGAAATAATTAGTATTAATTAGAATTAATTAGTATTAATTAGAAATAATTAGTATTAATTAGAATTAATTAGTATTAATTAGAAATAATTATCAAAAATTTGGATTAATTAGTAATAATTAGGATTAATTAGTAATAATTAGGATTAATTAGTAATAATTTGGATTAATTAGTAATAATTATTAATTATTAGTAACAATTACTAATAATTAGTAATAATAAGTAATAATTAGTAATAATTTGGAATAATTAATAATAATTAGGATGAATTAGTAATAATTAGGATTAATTTGTAATAATTAGAATTAATTACTAATAATTAGTAATAATTAATAATAATTACAAATAATTAGTAATAATTATTAATAATTAATAATAATTACTAATAATTACTAATAATTTATAGTAATTACTAATAATTACTAATAATTAGTAATAATTACTAATAATTAGGAATAATTAATAATAATAAGGAATAATTAATAATAATTAGTAGTAAATCATAATAAATCATAACAAACCCGTTTACATTGATAAATTGGCATAATTTCCAACATATTGGTGGCATTTGTTTTGATTGATGCCTCAGCTCCTTGCAACTTTCTCCCACTAAAATCAACATTAAAAATCTACTCAGACATATGTCAGAGTAGATTTTTCATAGTGATTTATGTTAGAGAAAGTTGTAAGGAGGTGATCGATCAAAAAAAGAGGCTATTTTGCCTGATGAATCATCCCCTTGCAACTTTCTATGACTGAAATCATTATAAATAGTCTGCTCTGACATACAAATATTTAGTATCGTATGCACAAGAGCATGGATAACAGCACGATGTGGCCTCCCTTCTTTCCATACAAGTGCATATAAAAATGGATATTCGTACGTTGGATTAGAATTTTCATAGTCCTTTTAGTCACAGAAAGTTTCAATGGGATGAGTCATCGGGCAGAAGAGCTGTAACGACCCAAACTTTTTAAATAGTATATTAACTTACTCTTAACGATTTAATAGAGATGTTAATGGTTAATGCAGAAATAGGATTCGATGGCTTCATCCAGTAGACTCTAACCTTATGAAGCCCACTTATCAGAGCTTGGGAAGGAGGTAGCATCTGTGGGCTTCTCTTTGGACCAAGCCCAAGCTGAACTCTAGCGTGTCAAGCTTGAACGGAAACACATGCGGGAGAAGTTCAAGTTAGTAGAGATTACTACTAGGGAAATGTTATCTGAGCCTCCCTCAGATTCTCTCACCATAGCACACCTTACACTTAGGTCATATGCCGGTGTTATAAGGGGCTATGTGATGAGACCCTAGCTTCTTTGTGTAATCCTTTGGGATGAATGAATTAAGATTTCTTCCTTTAAGTGATGTTTGTGAAACTTCAAATGTCCGGATAATTTTAGGATGTATTTTATTGATGAATTTTGAAAAAAAGGATATTTTAAATATTTATGTAAACCCTAAATAATTAACGATGTGTAATGATTTTCAAAAAATGGTCTTCTACAAAAGTGTTCAGTAAGGAATATGGAGTCTAATAAGATCAACTTAATTTTTGATGAATAGTAAATTATGAATAGTGATTTTACACTTAGGATTAGTAATGTGACCAAATAGATTAGTAATTTCACTCAAAGAAAGTTTTAATATAATTTAGACACCTAGATTAAGTAATGTGATTCAATAAAATGGGTAAATAACGGTTTCACAAATTATTAGTCAAGTATTAGTTTTTTTTGGGTGAATAGTGTTTTTAATTAAAAATTTAATTAAAAATAATTAGAAAATTATTTTTATAAAAAGGACATTATTTTTGAACTCAGAGCATCGATATTATGTTATGGTAATTTTTGGGGATTTTTTTGAAAAAAATGAATTCTTGATGAATAGTGTTTTTATTTAAAAATTAAATTAAAAATATTTAGAAAATTATTTTTTATAAAATGAAGTTCATAAATGTAATTAGAGCATCTATTTTTGGTTAAGGTGAAATTTTGGTATTTTTCTGAGAAAGATAAATTTTTCAGTGAATAGTGAAAATGAAGTTTTAGGGTTTCAGTATGTTTAATGACATCATAACTGTGTCATGATGATGTCATGAGATATTTTAAGGGTTGGCCGGCCAAGGGTGATGAATTATTGTATTGGGGGCCCCATGTGGCCTAACTCCATGGTAAATTCCATGGGAGAGCACATGGTTTTGAGAAAAGCACTTGTGAGGTGTCCCTTGACCATTAATGCCTTGTCCCCTCACTTTCCCTATAAATACCCACCCTTTCCTCCTTTAGTTTACACTCCCAACTCTCCCCAATGAAGTTATGGTCTCCTTACCTACCAAGGAGTCCTCCCAAGGTTCCCCAAGCCCTCAAGGTCCAAACCATTGAGTTTTAAGAGTTACGTTTTAAGGTAAGGGATCCGACCTCTCTCTTTCTTTTCATGTAATCTCTTTTATGTCATTCCTTTTATGCTCCATGTTCTTATATGAGAGGATGTTATTTTATATTCCTCTTACTGCCCTTTTCATTTTTATATGATGATATATCCCCTCTTACTCTCATCATTTCGTTTTATGAAAGTTTAAGTGACGCCGTTAGGCTGCCGATTTTTTAAGGAATTCTTTCACCCTTCTCATTTTTCAAGTTCGATTTTCATGTAAAGTCTTTCAAGTTATTTTTTATTATGTTGGGGGTATGATATCTATATCTATCATACTTATCTCTTATGATCATATGATTAGATACCCTATTTTATCTTGTTAAATCATTTTTTATTGAAGTTTAAGTGACGCCGTTAGGCTGCCGAATTTTCATAAGAGATATCTTATTTTTGTCTCACTTCCATGTTTTTCATTTCATATGGTATATCTTTAAAATTTCATTACCATGTTCTTAAATCCCTTATATTCTGTCCCCCTACTGTTTTATGGATCATTTATGAGTGGGTGACCCATGTCCCCTCTCTTTTCAATGTTTTCTAAAACCTTGTAACATAGCCGTTATGCTGCAGAATTTTCGTCTCAAAATGCCTCTCTCTTTTCTCAAAATTATTTTATGTTATAAAGTGAATAATCAAAGCTCTTATTTCTACAAGGTTATTCACATATATATGAAAATGTTCTATTTTAAATTCTGGGATTTACATACATGAGACCTGCTTTCACTTTCTGTGGGTTTAAAGTGTCATTAAGATCATGTCTTTAAATCAGTTTTTAAAACATTATGATTATGAAATGAAACCCATTTATTTTATGCTATATGGGTTATTTATGAAATTTTTTGTGATGATATATGTGGATCACATGATAATAAAGGCAAATTTAAGGGTGCGCCCTGATAGCGCTCCAATTCATTGGGTAATGATGTAACCACTAGAGATTACAATTTTCACGATACCTTGGTGAATAACCTTGGTAATTTTCAAATGACACCTTGGAGAGGGACCTTGGTGATATGTTCATGATTGTCTATGTTAAATGATATAGCCACATCTTCAAGTTATGAAAAATGTTATTTTTATTATGAAATTCCTCATGATTCCTTTCTCATGCCTTAAAGTTCTTTTCTTGACCTTATTGAAGTATCTCAAGTTCACATGTAAAATGTTTCTCTTGTTTCCCTTAATGGGCCTTCTACTCACCCTTTCTTTTGATGTATGTACCCAGGTTATAAGATGAAGTAATGAACCTAGGATGAACTTAAGGAGAAGCCTTTCAAGTGTTTAAGAAGAATGTTTTATGTTTTTTTCATGTATTATGTTCCTTGTTTCCAAGACACTAAACCTTAAAGATCCTCAGTTCCGTGTAATGAAATGAAAGTTTATGTTATAAAAAGACGGGATGCTATAGTTGGTATCAAAGGATGGTTTAGTTATTTGTGGAAATTAGGATATAAAAACTTTAGGAAGAACCCTATAGAAAAGTTTAAATATAGGAAAACTTCCTGGTATTTTGGTAAGTACTGAGTAAGTGGTTTATCAAACAAATACATCCCTGTCTGGATACGAGCAGGTAGAAGCAGCTCTGGCACAGATGTACATAGGGGTAAAACCCTAAAACAACGCTTTGAGCTAGACTCGAATGGGAACTGGTGCACGATAACGGGCCTTTCTGCACTCTTGGTTACGACACTCCCGGGGGATATGTTTGGTTAATCACAAGATTTTTATGAATCATTATGAAGGAATTATAGAGAAGTGTAATTGTCTAAGCATGAAGTCTTAGTTAAAAGATTCAGAAATGAAATAAGTTTCTCACTACGGTTTTATTCTTTTATAAAATGGCGGGCAATAGGAGGAACCGTTGAGATGGTGACCGCAATGCACCATGTGCTGACGGCCCTCCGATGGAAGCTGGAATGGAAACATTCATGCGAATGATGAACCAACTGACTCAAGTTATGAGTAATAAGTTGAATCAAGCTGAGAGGCCGATCTCACCATGAAGGGAACAACATTCTGTTGAGTCCTTCATGTGTCAACGACCACCAACATTCAGTGGATCTACTGACCCATTGGTTGCAGAACAATGGATAAGCTCCATTGAAAAGATCTTTTCTGTACTTCATTGTTTGGAACAAGAAAAAGTCACCCTTTCTGTTTACCGCCTAGAGGGAGAAGCTGATCAGTGGTGGCCACTGATCAAGAACACGATGCCATAAGGAGAGATGGAAGCTATGGAGTGGGAAGAGTTCCAGGGAATATTCTTTAATAAGTATTTCCCTTGTTCGATGAGAACGAGAATGGAGAAATAATTTCTCGAGCTGAAGCAAAAGGAGAATGAATCAGTTAGAACCTACGAGATGAACTTCACAAGGCTTTCCTGTTATACCTTAGGCTTCGTCATGGACCCTAATGGTAAGGTTGATAGATTCTTTGGTGGACTACGACCTCATCTGCGGAAGAATCTAGCCAACAGGGACTATGATAGATATGAAGAAATAGTTCGAAGTGCTATGAAAGTTGAACTAGAGTTTGAGGAGACACAGTGGTCACAAAAATCTAATGAGAAGAAGAGAAATCTAGAACCAAGCCTGGGAAGAAGTTTTGATCAGGAAAGATGTGGAAATCATATGCAACATGCCACATGCAATAAATGTGGGAAGAAGCATTCAGGGAACTGCTTGATCAGAAGTGGTAAGTGTTATAGGTGTGGAAGAGAAGGCCATATTTCTTGGAATTGTCGTAGTGATGTGAAGCCTCAACTTCCCAACACTAACGACAGAGGAAAGATGGTTCTGGCCCTACCCGAAGTCTCATGCTTCAAGTGTGGACAACTTGGGCACTTTGCTAATCAATGTCCAAATCTGAGGGTGGTGGAGGGGAATCACCATCAACCTCAGCAGAGGCCAAGGGAGTAAGGTTATGCTTTCACTATCACAACAACTGAAGTTGAAGTTCCGAACGATGTGGTCGTAGGTACTCTTTTCTTCCTCTCAAAACTAGCAAGTACTTTATTTGATTCTGGTTCTATGCATTCCTTTATTTCCTCCAAGTTTGCAAGGAATATAGAATCAATCCCCGAACTGCTAGAGGTAGAGTTGTCAATCAAGACTCCAAGTGGGATTATCCTTGCATCAATAGTATTTAGAGACTCTAGTGTTTACTTTGGTGAGAACAATCTTATCACAAATCTAGTAGTCATTCCCATGATGGAATTCGACATTATACTAGGGATGGACTGGCTCTCAAAGTATAATGCTAAGATCAAATGCAGAAGTAAGGAAATATCAGTAGTCTTGAATGAACGACCTACAGTTATCTTCCAAGGAGAGATATCCCGAACTAATCCCCATCTAGAAGCACCTCCTATAGCTTTCTTTATGGAGTTAATCAGTGATGATGAAGAAGGAAAAGGTAGCATACAAATAGAAGATGTTCCGATTGTTCAGGAATACATGGATTTATTTCCTGAGGAGTTACCTGGACCTCCCCCAGAAAGAGAGGTAGAGTTCTCCATTGAACTCGTACCTGGGTCTCAACCGATATCAAAGACTCTTTATAGAATGGAAAATGTGGAGCTAGAAGATTTAAACAAACAACTCCAAGACTTGTTGGAGAAGGGGTTTATCCGTCCGAGTGTGTCTCCTTGGGGAGCACCAGTTATCTTTGTGAAGAATAAGGATGGATCAATGCGGCTATGCATTGATTATAGAGAACTGAATGGGATCACAGTGAATAAAAAATACCCTCTTCCAAGAATTGATGATTTATTTGACCAACTTCGTGGGGCTCAATTATTCTCCAAGATTGACCTTCGATCTGGTTATCATCAACTGAGGGTGAAGAAGGAAGATATTCCAAAGACTGCCTTCCGATCAAGATATGGGCATTATGAGTTTACTGTTATGCCCTTAGGATTGACTAATGCTCCTACTATTTTCATGGATTTGATGAATAGAGTCTTTAAGGACTACCTTGATAACTTTATGGTAGTTTTTATTGACGATATTTTGATATATTCAAAAAGTCGTGAGGAGCATGAAGATAATCTGAGGGTTATTTTGAAAACTCTGTGGAAGGAGAGGCTCTTTGGAAAGTTCAGCAAGTGTGAGTTTTGGTTACAACAAGTGGCTTTCTTGGGGCACATCGTAACCAATAAAGGAATCTCGGTTTACCCTGTAAAGACAACGGTTGTGGAGGAGTGGCCTCAACCCACAATAGTAACTGAGATTCGTAGTTTCCTTGGTTTAGTAGGATATTATAGGAGGTTTGTGAAAAACTTTTCACGGCCTTCTAATCCACTAACCAAGTTGACTCAAAAAGGGGTTAAGTTCATCTGGACAAAGGAATGTGAGGAAAGTTTCCAAGAGCTGAAGAAGAGATTGGTTACTTCACCTGTTTTAACACTACCCTCTATCGGAGAAGGATTCGTTATTTTTAGCGATGCATCTCTAAAAGGGCTTGGGTGCGTCCTCATGCAAAATGACAAGGTAATTGCTTATGCATCTTGACAGTTGAAGATTCATGAGCAAAATTATCCTACGCATGATCTAGAGCTAGCGGCAGTTGTTTTTTCTCTAAAGATATGGAGGCACTATCTTTATGGGGGGAAATGTGATATATACACCGACCACCAAAGTTTAAAGTATATTTTCACGCAGAAAGAATTGAACATGAGACAAAGGAGATGGTTGGAGCTTATTAAAGACTATGATTGTTCAATTCATTATCACCCTGGAAGAGAAAAAAAAGTCACAGATGCGTTAAGTAGGAAAGATCCTGTTGTTCTGGCAACAATGAGGATCCTAGGAGATCCCTTGATTAAAGATCTAGTAAAACTGGACATGACAATTGTAAGGGAAGGGACATCATCAACCTTATCCCAAATGATTTCTCAACCTTCATTACTAGAGAAGATCAAGAAGGCTCAAAAAGAAGATCCTTTGCTACAGGAGAAGTTTGAGGCTATAAAGGATGGGAAGTTCCCTGATTTCAATATTGATCAAGAAGGTGTATTGAAATTTCGTACAAGACTATGTGTTCCATCTATTCCGGAGATAAATAAAGAATTGATGGATGAAGCTTATAACTCTACCTTCTCTATACATCCAAGAAGTAATAAAATGTATAGAGACCTTTGTGATCATTATTGGTGGGATAACATGAAGAGGGAGATTGCTTATTTCACTACAAGGTGCCTGGTGTGTCAGCAAGTAAAGGCAGAACGACAACTTCCCAAGGGGGTATTACAACCGCTACCCATACCAGTATGGAAGTGGGATAATATCACCATGGACTTTGTAACTGGTCTCCCAAAAACATCCAAAGGAAATAATGCGATATGGGTTATTGTGGACCGTCTCACCAAGACCACCCATTTTATCTCTATTCAGGAAGATTTCTATCTAGATCAACTTGCCAAAATATACGTAAAGGAAGTGGTGAGGATGCATGGGGTACCACTATCCATCGTGTCTGATCGTGATCCAAGATTCACATCAAAATTCTAGAGAAGTCTTCAACATGATCTGAATACTGAATTGAATTTTAGTACGACCTATCATCCTCAAACTGATGGCCAATATGAAAGGACTATTCAGACACTCGAAGATATGCTGAGATTATGCTCAATGGAATTTAAAGGTGGATGGGATCAACACCTCCCATTATTTGAGTTCTCCTATAATAACAGCTTCCATTCGAGTATTCAGATGGCACCCTATGAAGCTCTATATGGAAAGCGATGTAGAACTCCTACTTGTTGGGATGAAGCTGGTGAGAGAAAGCTTCTTGGGCCGGATATTGTGCAAGAGATGACAAAACAGGTTCATTCCATCCAATAACACATAAAGGCTGCTCAGACTCGGCAAAAGAGCTATGCTGACAACCGTTGAAGGGACTTGGAGTTTGGTGTTGGCGACAAAGTCTTCCTTCGAATTTCTCCATGGAAGAGAGTCATTCAGTTTGGGAAGAAAGGGAAGCTCAGCCCTAGGTACATTGGCCCCTATGAAATCTTTGATCGCATAGGAGCAGTGGCCTATCGTCTAGCACTTCCACTGAACCTAGCTCAAGTTCATGATTTCTTCCATGTATCTCTCTTGAGGAAGTACATACCCGACCCATCGCATGTACTGAACCCAGAGGTGGTACAACTGGAACATAACCTCTCTTATGAGGAGCAGGCAGTGGAGATCTTGGACCATAGAGACAAGGTTCTACGAAACAAGACTACCCATCTTGTGAAAGTGTTATGGAGAAGAAGCGACTTGGGAGCCTGAGGAAACAATGAAACAAAAGTACCCTCACCTTTTCGACTAGGCCTCAAGTATAAAATTTCGGGGATGAAATTTATTAAGGGGGGAAGAATGTAACGACCCAAACTTTTTAAATAGTATATTAACTTACTCTTAACGATTTAATAGAGATGTTAATAGTTAATGCAGAAAGAGGAGTCGATGGCTTCATCCAGTAGACTCGAACCTTATGAAGCCCACTTATCAGAGCTTGGGAAGGAGGTAGCATCTGTGGGCTTCGCTTTGGACCAAGCCCAAGCCGAACTCCAGCGTGTCAATCTTGAATGGAAAGGCCTGCGGGAGAAGTTCAAGTTAGTAGAGATTACTACTAGGGCAATGTTATCTGAGCCTCCCTCAGATTCTCTCACCATAGCACACCTTACACTTAGGTCATATGCCGGTGTTATAAGGGGCTATGTGATGAGACCCTACCTTATTTGTGTAATCCTTTGGGATGAATGAATTAAGATTTCTTACTTTACGTGATGTTTGTGAAACTTCAAATGTCTGGATAATTTTAGGATGTATTTTATTGATGAATTTTGAAAAAAGGATATTTTAAATATTTATGTAAACCCTAAATAATTAATGATGTGTAATGATTTTCAAAAAATGGTCTTCTATAAAAGTGTTCATTAAGGAATTTGGAGTCTAATAGGATCAACTTAATTTTTGATGAATAGTAAATTATGAATAGTGATTTTACACTTAGGATTAGTAATGTGACCAAATGGATTATTAATTTCACTCAAAGAATGTTTTAATATAATTTAGACACCTAGATTAAGTAATGTGATTCAATAAAATGGGTAAATAACGGTTTCATAAATTATTAGTCAAGTATTAGTTTTTTCGGGTGAATAGTGTTTTTTTAATTAATAATTTAATTAAAAATAATTAGAAAATTATTTTTATAAAAATAAATTTATTTTTGAACTCAGAGCATCAATATTATGTTATGGTAATTTTTGGGGATTTTTCTGAAAAAAATGAATTCTCGATGAATAGTGTTTTTATTTAAAAATTAAATTAAAAATATTTAGAAATTTTTTTTTTATAAAATTGAGTTCATAAATGTAATTAGAGCATCGATTTTTGTTTAAGGTGAAATTTTGGGATTTTTCTGAGAAAGATGAATTTTTCAGTGAATAGTAAAAATGCAGTTTTAGGGTTTCAGTATATTTAATGACATCATAACTGTGTCATGATGATGTCATGAGATATTTTAAGAGTTGGCCGGCCAAGGGTGATGAATTATTGTATTGGGGGCCCCATGTGGCCTAACTCCTTGGTAAATTCCATGGGAGAGCACATGGTTTTGAGAAAAGCACTTGTGAGGTGTCCCTTGGCCATTAATGCCTTGTCCCCTCACTTTCCCTATAAATACCCACCCTTTCCTCCTTTAGTTTTCACTCCCAACTCTCCCCAAACGAAGTTCTGGTCTCCTTACCTCCCAATGAGTCCTCCCAAGGTGCCCCCAATCCCTAAAGGTCCAAACCTTTGAGTTTTAAGAGTTACGTTTTAAGGTAAGGGATCCGACCTCTCTCTTTCTTTTCATGTAATCTCTTTTATGTCATTCCTTTTATGCTCCATGTTCTTATGTGAGAGGATGTTATTTTATATTCCTCTTACTTCCCTTTTCATGTTTATATGATGAGATATCCCCTCTTACTCTCATCATTTCTTTTTATGAAAGTTTAATGATGCCGTTAGGCTGCCGAATTTTTAAGGAATTCTTTCACCCTTCTCATTTTTCAAGTTCAATTTTCATGTCAAGTCTTTCAAGTTCCTTTTTATTATGTTGGGGCATGATCTCTATATCTATCATACTGATCTCTTATGATCATATGGTGAGAGACCCTATTTTATCTTGTCAAATCATTTTTTATTGAAGTTTAAGTGACGCCGTTAGGCTGCCGAATTTTCATAAGAGAAATCTTATTTTTGTCTCACTTCCATGTTTTTCATTTCATATGGTATATCTTTCAAGTTTCATTACCATGTTCTTAAATCCCTTATATTCTGTCCCTCTACTGTTTTATGGATCATTTATGAGTGGGTGACCCATGTCCCCTCTCTTTTCAATGTTTTCTAAAACCTTGTAACATAGCCATTATGCTGCAGAATTTTCATCTCAAAATGCCTCTTTCTTTTCTCAAAATTATTTTATGTTATAAAGTGAATACTCAAAGCTCTTATTTCTACAAGGGTATTCAGATATATATCAAAATGTTCTATTTTAAATTCTGGGATTTACATACATGAGACCCGCTTTCCCTTTCTGTGGGTTTAAAGTGACATTAAGATCATGTCTTTAAAGCAGTTTTTAAAACATTATGATTATGAAATGAAACCCATTTATTTTATGCTATATGAGTTATTTATGAAATGTTTGATGATTATATATGTGGATCACATGATAATAAAGGCAAATTTAAGGGTTCACCCTGATAGCGGTCCAATGCATTGGGTAATGATGTAACCACTAGAGATTACAATTTTCATGATACCTTGGTGAATAACCTTGGTAATTTTCAAATGACACCTTGGGGAGGGACCTTGTTGATATGTTCATGATTGTCTATGTTAAATTATGTAGCCAAATCTTCAAGTTATGAAAAATGTTATTTTTATTATGAAATGCCTCATGATTCCTTTCTCATGCCTTAAAGTTCTTTTCTTGACCTTATTGAAGTATCTCAAGTTCACGTGTAAAATGTTTCTCTTGTTTCCCTTACTGGGCCTTCTGCTCACCCTTTCTTTTGATGTATGTCTCCAGGTTATGAGATGCAGTAATGAACCTAGGATGAACTTAAGGAGAATCCTTTCAAGTGTTTAAGAATAATTTTTTATGTTGTTTTCATGTATTATGTTCCTTGTTTCCAAGACACTAAACCTTAAAGATCCTCCGTTCCGTGTAATGAAATGAAAGTTTATGTTATAAAAAGACGGGATTCTATAAGAGCTTCCGCCAATCTATTGAAAATTGTGTCATCATTAATTAATAATAATAAGTATAAAATTAATGAAATTAATAATCATTTGTGGTAATTATTATAAATTTTTATAAATGAGTGTAGAGTAGTTTAAAAGATTAAAAAATAGTATAAATAACTCTAAAATAATAGAAATTATTATAAATTGATAGAAATGAGAATTTAATTGTCTTCTCTTTTTTGGATAGTTTTTATCATATATGTAATTATGCAAAATAACTAATTATTTCATATTTTTTAGAAAAATATGAAATAAGGATGTCAATAACATTCATTATTAGATGATCGTGCTTGGATAACCCAATGCAAGAATCCAAGTGGTCCTGGTTTAAATCCTATATATATTTATGGTGTTCAAGATTTTTTATCATTTACAACATCGAAATCAAAATTTGTTTCAGAAGGGACAATTAAGTGTCCTTATAAAAATATGCTCTAAGGACCTATGACACATTTGACAACATTGGAGGTCATTTATTGCGTTTTGGTATTCAACCAGATTATGTTTTTTTGGTATCGACATGGTTAACGTAGTTCCAGCAAAGATATTAATAATTTGGTTCTAGATTCATTATAGTTTCAAAATTTAGTACATGATGTGGCAGGTCCGTCTATTCCAAAAACTGAAAATTGGGATGATATTGATTTAAATATTGAGTTGAAACCATCTCATTTATATGAGTTGTTGAGGTCCGATGAGGAGCCTTATATCCTGGTTGCAAGATAAGAATGTTTGAAGTATCAAAATCTATGTCCATTAAATCAGATAATGGAATGTCAAATAGCTGTTTTGATCAGATATTATCTTTGTTAAAAACATTGCTACCTGAAGGAAATGTGTTGCCTACAAATTTCTATGAAAGAAAGAGGTTGGTTCATAATTTGGGTCTTGGTTATCAGAAGATTCATGTATGTTCAAATGTTTGTATCTTATATTATGGTGAAAATGAGTTGTTGGATAGTTGTCCTACATGTGGAAAATCAAGGTACAAAGAAGATTAACTAGGGAAGTATGGATTTTTTCCTATAAAACAATTGAGTTATTTCCTTCTCACACCAAGATTGTAGTATTTATTTATATCTCAAAATAGAACATCATTGTTTTCATGGCACAAAACCAACATTTCAACAAGTAAAATCTTAAATCATCCCTATGATGCTGATTCATGGAAACATTTGGACCAAGTGCATCCATCGTTTTATTTAGTAGCCCGAAACATGCGATTGAGTCTTTCTATTGATGGTTTCTATCCATTTGGTTCTTATAGTAGTTAGTATTCATGTTGGTCTGTCTTTATAAGTCTATATAATTTACCTCTATGGATGTTGATGAAGGAGGCATATATCTTTTTGACCTTATTAATTCTAGGTCATCCGAAAAAGAATATTTATGTTTATTTGAAACCATTGATTGATGAGTTGAATTCACTGTGGAGTAATGGTGTCAGTACATATTATGTTGTTGTGAAACAAAACTTCCTACTAAAAGATGCATTGATGTGTACAATTAGTGACTTCCTTGCATATGGCATGTTATCTGGATGGGGCACACGTGGTCCAAAATCATGTCTGTAGTGTATGAGAGACAACAAAACATTTATGCTCATCAATTGAAAAAACCTTGTTTTTTTGACTATCATCCCAGATTTTTCCAACCGATCATCCTTTTTGAAGAAACAAATATCATTTTAGAAAAGGACAGATTGAAAAATATGGGCCTCCAACAATGATCTTAGGTAAAGAGTTAAAATCAATCCTATCATCATTAATTCTCATCACATTTGGACCAAAAATTATCTAATAGAAAATTGATGGGTTTGAAAAAGTGCACAATTGGGTAAAAAAAGAATTTTTGGGATTTTCTATATTGGTATGATTTTTTAGTTCATCACATGTTTAATGTGATTCATATTAAGAAGAATTGTTTTGATAATTTATTTTATAAAGTTTTGGATAGAGCAGGAAAGACCAAAGATAATGTAAAGGCATAATTAGATCTTTCCCAAATTTGCAAGCGACCAGAACTTGAACTGTTTAAAAATGTCAGATCACAGAAGTTAATGAAGCCAAAAATAGACTATACACTTTCCAAATAGAGTCACTTATTAATTTGTTAGTAGATTTCATATTTGAGACTTCTAGATGGTTATGCATCCAATTTGGGTGGATGTGTCCGAAATGGTCATATTACTGGATTGAAAAGTCACGACTATCACGTTTTAATGGAAAGAATTATTCCAATTAGATTAAGAGGTTTTTTAAATACTATTATTTGGGATGAACTTACATGCATATCATATTTTTTTGAGACATTTGTGTCTTGAAAAAAAACTACAATGCTGTACGAAAACTGCAAGAAGATGTCATTTTAATTTTTTGTATACTTGAAAAAATACTCCCGCCATGTTTTTTTGACTCAATGGAACATTTGATATTACATTTTACTCAGGAAACAAAAATTGGAGGTTTGATATAGTTCTAATAGATGTACCCATTTGAGAGATTCAGGAAGAAATTGGAAAAAAAGTACATAACAAAGCATCAGTTGAAAGCTCAATTGAAAGAGTTTATTTACAAGAGGATATTTTTTCTACTCTCATTACTTTCAATCAAAATATCCTTCAAAACACAACTGCATGATCCGTAATGAGGGAAATTTTGACAATGATATGAGCAATCAATTATTAGTTTTCAATCAGCCTAAACTTGGCTTCGGTGGAGTTCATGAACGATGGATTTCATATGATGAACATCACAGAGATCATACATATATTCTTCTCAACTGTGAAGAAATTACACCATTTTTCCTGTGATTTCTCCTATCACTTATTCTATTATTTTTTAAAAAATAAATTAATCTTATTTTATTTATAGGTTATATGATAATCATATTAAGAAATAGTTTCCATAAATTATAGTAGCTTCTCTTGAAGAACATCTTCAATTATTTTCCTACTGGTTTAAAAAACCGGTAACATAAATTATTTTTCATTTCACATAAAAAATAAGTTTAATACTTGTTATAGTGATAATTGTTTTACAACTTTTCTTATATATCAATATGCTAATAAAATTGATAATCAATTGTCTGTATTGAGTAACCCACCATCGAAAACGGTTAAATATTCTAATGAATATGTTGTGAATGGTTTGTTATTTCATACATGTGAATATGGGGAATAAAAAAACAATGAATAATGGTGTTTTATTGAGAGGATCTCATCATATAGAAACTGAAGTTGAATTTTACGACATGTTGGAATAAATCATGAAATTGTGTTATCTGGGAAAACATTGCACAACAATGTTTAAATGGTTGGATACCAAGAGAGGCTTGCATGTTCATCCAATCCATGGAATCGTTGATATTAAATATAAAAGTCTTCTTGCAGTAAATAAACCATTTTTATTGGCTCATTAGGCACATCAAATTTATTGTGCAAATTATTGTGCTATTTCAAGAGAGTTGGGTGATTGGTGGAGCATAATAAAAATTAAATCTTGGGAGAACCGATTTACTAAAAGTGAATGTGGTTATGATGAAGTGCAAGGAATTGATATTTTTTAAGAGACTACTCTGAATCCATGTTTTCAAGAAGAGACACAAATACCATTGATGACAACCCATAAATAAGGGTCGATGGTGACGATGATGTTAATGATGTTACAACTGAATTTGAAATTAAAAGAGATGATGAAACTAAAACTAATATGGAAATTGATGATAAAGAGGAGAAAGATGAATACATTGACATCGACAGCTATGAATATGAGGATGAATATAGACATTGACATAGTAAAATGACAGTTATAATCATATATAATATATATCTATATATAATAGTTATTTTCAAATATTTGCTAACAAAAAAAAATTCATGTTTTAGATGGATAAGGATATATATTGAATGTTTTAGGAGGCTGATCTAACTTTGCATGAAAAGGAGTTTGGATCAGCCGACCCTTAGGCTGTTGGTAGTTTAGGGGGCACTCGGAGGAAGCATGGTCTTACCCAACTGATGATTCTTGACCCTATCCCCGAGCGATGTCCACATATTGGGTTCGATCCACGCACGTTGAGGTATGTTTACCTGTGAATTTTAGTTAGTTTTCATTAATTTATTTATATTCTAATTGTTTGATTAATTATTATTTTTATAGCATTACACATATTGCTATTAGGCAGGGGAGCTATATATTGCACAATTATTTTTCTGATGCATGTGTGTCATGGGATTAGATTTCCATTGATGTTCAGCAAAGAATGTTTGAGGATTGGATGGTACATAAATAAATAATATTTATTTTGAAATTAATTTAATTAATAACTTGATATAATAAATTATTTGTAGGGTTTATGGTATCCCATCGAGGAGAGCATGCATGAGGCTATTTGGAAGGCATGGTAGTGAGCTATGCGTCTGTGTTGCACTCAGTTTTTTCACAATTTGAAAAGGAATGCAATAGAGAAAGAAGGAGTGAAGGAGTTTGATGAGACATGTCATGTACACTGACCTGATTATATGTCATCTCAGGTTTAAGATGAATTATGTACACACTGGTTGAGTAGGCAGATTTAGAGTAGATCATCAATAGGTTGTAAAAATTGGGAGAGACTAGAGGTGACACATCGAGATGGTAGTCGTACATTCAGTATGCATAGGGGGCATATGGTAAGTACAATTTTTTTAAAAATTTTATATAAATTTAAATGTTAACGGTTTATTTTATATTCATATAGGTAGTCACAAAGCCTGATATTACAGAGTATGACATTTATAGGAGGATGTAGAGTGATCCATCCACTGAGGAGATTATAGGTGCTCACCAACATCAAATTGTGGTCAGTATATGTTTTTTTGAGTTTTAAATTTAATTAAAAATAATATTTTAACAATTTTAATTTTAAATTTCCTTTAAAGGAGTCATATGAGACCGTAACATCTCAGAAAACTGTTGAGAGTTAGGCTGTGACATATGGTTTGAACAGTACCCCCCGATTTGATGAGGCAACATGGATGCATGCAACCCAGTATGGCTTCAAGAAAGGCCGAGTTTTTGGTATCGACTCTCAAGTGACCCCTGGGGGTTTTTTTGGAACCTCTGTGATGTCGGTGTCCAACTTGAGAGGAGATCGTAGAGAGTAATTATCATCTCATGCATAGTATTAGGAGCAACTGTGAGCTCAGAGTGAGCTTATAGAGACTATGCGTAGGGAGCATGAGGAGATGCGTCAGTGGTAGCAGCAGCAGCAGTAAGAGTTCCTACGACAACAGCAGCAGTAGTAGATGCAGGATGAGATGCGTCGATGACAGTAGGAGTAGGAGCAGAAGATAGAGTACATGTGACGTTGGACACATAGTTTAGGGATGAAGTTCCCTCCACCATCTCCTCCAGCTCCTCCAGAAGACCCTCCCCCTCAGTGATTTATTTTTATTTTATGATGAAACATTTGAATGTATTTTTTTTGTAATATTAACTATTTAAAGTTTTAAATAGCGTGTGTTTTATATTGTCTAAAAAATTATAGTTCATTATTTTTTTATTATATTTATTATTTTATTAATTAATATATTTTTATATTTTTGTGAATACCTGGGTTTTTATTATATTACTAATATTATTATTTCATTAATAATAATAATAATATAATATTAATTAATTATTTTATAATTAATTTTATTTTATTTTATGAATATGAATATATTATTTATATTAATATTATATTATATTTATTATTTTGTAAATAATTTTATTCTCTTAATATTAATATTATTAACTTATTTATATTAATATTATATTATTATTAATATTATATTGTTTAATTTATTTTTTTAATCTTTTTAACTATTTGCGATGGGCCCGTCGCAAATAGTAATTGCGATAGTCCGTCGCAAAAGAGATTATTTTTTATATTTCCAGAAATAATTGCGATGGTCCGTCACTATTGGTAATTATGATGGTCCATCGCAAAAAGTAAAAAATGATAAACTATTTGTGACAGGTCGTTGGTCTGCCGCAAATAGTTTCTTAAAAGATTCGCCGAATGTTTTTTAGGATGGTGCTACTTCCCGTCACAACTAATAAGTTTTTGTGATGGCCCGTCGCAAAAGATAATATTTGTGATACCATTTTCCACAATGGGTCATTTGTGACAGGGTCCTGTTATAAAATACTATTTGCGACATGATCCCGTCACAAATGACCCGTCGTAATAATCCATTTTTCCAGTACTGTAAAATCTTCTTGGTTTCTGTATTTGGATAAAAATGTGAGCATCGCATGTAGTATTTAATAAGCAATATATATATATAAAATGATTCCATTCAATAAAAAAATACTTAAATATTCCCCTTGATTATTTTTTTGGGTTCAATTCATCTTCCAATGGCCCTGCATGCAGTATGAAAAACATACCACTTCTTATCCCTTTCCTTTACTATAGATCTTATTCTTCTGGAAAGGACGGTGCTCCAAAGAATCAGAATTAGAATGAGTCTTTATCCCCTTTTCCTTATTCCCCATGTTCTTATTCATCATAAGGATCATGGGTTTTTCATTCCCAATTTATTTATAAACTTTTTGAATAATAGATTTTTTTTTAAAGTTTCTTATCTCTAATAATCATATTATAATTCCAAATAAAACTCAAAAAGTTTTTATCTAGTGAGGATAAAATGAGATATGTGAGAACATCATTCATGATTTTAAACCCCAAGATGTTTAGGCACTCAATGTTTTGAATCATCTTGATTACATGTGCCCAGCTGGTGCTGACTCTCTAATCTTTCATGTGAACCGTGCATTGGAGATCTCATACCTCTTTGATCTCAATTTCTCTTGATAGAGATCCTAGAGGTGAGAAATGATTTTATACGTATGTATATCATCATATTTATTTAGAAGATCACTAGAAATGGGGTATGAGATAAAAAATTTTACATCCATTTCATCAAACACATGCCTTAACTAGAGTGATACTTCTTCCTCACTAGCTTCTTTGGAAAGAGACTCGGGAAGTGGGGTTTCCATCACATACAATTTTCATTCATGGAATAGTATAACGTGTAAGTGCCAATACCATCCCTATAAATTCATACTAGTGATATGGTTATCCTTATCTAAAATATATCACAATGATATTGTTGAAGTCATTTGATTTTATATTTTAATAAATCAATAGTATATAATTAGTTCTTTTTTGATTAAAAAATGAATTAATAAATTTAAAATTATATTCCATTAATATCTTACTATTTTTTCAAAACCTAAATTCCCTCACCATTAGTTTTGGAATATTTTGTCACTTATATATTCTAGTGGAAAAGACCTATATTTCCTTTCTCATATCTTATATTTGGGACTAATTTTTTTAAGGACTTTAGGTTAGCACAACTTTCCAACCACATTAATTATCATTCCCTTGATCTATTAAGTGAAATCCCCAATCCTAAAACCTTGGATAAGTATTTCCTTAACACTTGCCTCTTATTTACACCATGTTCTACTTGGGTGGTAAACCTTTTATGTGAACTAAGTTAATTCAACACAAAAATTTAAGCTAAAACTTACATGATAATTGAAATCACCCCAACTTGGGTTGGCCAAGAACCTTGAACTATGAGGTCAATTCTAAATTTAAGTAGTGTAAGGATATACCAAATTAATATTTTATTTGAGGGATTTTTTATTTGTGCGTAAAAACCATTTTATTTTTTCACATTAATTGTTAATATTAAATGGATTTTACTTAAGTTATTAATCATTCTAATAAAACATTCACGCATAATCTGGTTATATTTTATTCCATCAGAAATTATTGTTATTTCATTTATTAGGTGATTATACAATACATAAAAATATAAATAACTAACCATAAAACCGACTAAAATAAAATATATTTGGTATCATCATGAGATTCTATAATGGTTAGTTTATCTAGAGAATGATAAACTAACCCTCAAACCTAGGGGAAAATACATTGAACTATATATTGGTTCATGTTGAAACATTCCCTTTTTGATCCCATGTACTTAATTGATTGGTTTCACCTCAGATCATGGACTCATACCACCTCCTCTCATCTGGGAACTCCATCCTTACCTAAGCTTTTACTCAAACATAGGTGAGGGGATCCAATGGATTGGATAAAGGGAGTTTTCATAAAAGAAACTATGAGAATGTAGAACCTTACATAATAAAGTGGAGGTTATGACACCTAAACCATCAATTTTAATTAAACTATAATAAATTAAAATAAACCAATCACGTATATGGGGATAGTCTAATCTCATGATTATCCAAGAAATGAACATATATTTGAAATTGAGTTATCAATTACTTTGATTCATTCATTAATGAAGATAATTCACCAGAAATTAATTCAATTTATCTAATTTATCTTAATTCCATCCAATAATCCTTAACTCAGTATCATCTATAATTTTAAACAAAACTAATTTATTTTAAAACTAATGAAGTACACAAGTGTACTCGGAGGAAACAATGTGTAATTATCCAAAATTGTAACATGGATTTTGATTTAATACATAAATATCAATCACATGACATGACATGTACTATAAAATAAATGAAACTTGAAACAAATTTGAATAGGTTTAATTATATATTTATTTTTTTGATATAAAATTGGCCACACTTTTTACAATAGACTACATGAAATGTACTATAGTACACGACGTGTGTTATTTTCTTTCCTTGTTCGTAGCACGCGCCTTGGGACTAGGTGAGTTTCCTGCCACATACGAGCTTAAGGTACATAGTTTATACTTGGTATTATATAGTGTTTGTCCTTAGAGTTGCATGGAATATCTTTCCCCATGTCATGTATCTGATACACAACACGCTAGGATACCATGTGTTCTCAACATCAAGAAACCAAGTACTACACCTCATGTATAGTGGTTATATAACTTGTAGTTCCTTTAAGCCTTGTGATAGTCCGCCTAGATCTACACATCTATATTCTTTTGTAATATCCTAGATCCAATTACATTAGATCCATCCAACTTTATCATGAGATACGGATGAAAAAACAATAATAAATGGCATATATATTGGTAGTACACGCTATGTACTCTGGTTTTGTCCATAAAGAACCTTTGGGACCTCTAGATGGTGTTTTTCAAATGTTTCTTCGTTTTTCAATGTTAACAGTTTATAGGTTATGTTAGAGAGAATGAATTAGGGAAGAGATGATGATGTCAGATATTCAAATGAATATATATGAATAAAATAAACACAAAACATGCAATCAATAAATAATAATAAACAATTATATATTAAACATGTGATCACTATGATAAAAATTTAAGGATTCAAGAACAACAGAATCCCCTCAGTGGCATGGTCAACTCATCATTTTAGTATTAGTTTACATTTAATAATTTCTGCAGAGGACAAAAATGAAATTTCCAATGAAAACCATATATTAATTGACTAAATAAAAACATCGAAACTAAAATAGGAGGATCTTGACATGTAATTTATAATTAATTTATAATCAAATATAAAATTACCTCAACATGTAATTCTATCTTCATTGATGTTTCAGTTGACTAGATCTCATTGTACCATGATTGTGCAGCTAGATACAAGTGTATAATCCCTCTATAAATGATCTACATGTTCAACACAAGCTCTGAACATCTCCATATAATCATTGTGTTCTAGAATAACCTATCTTGATTGCCTACATTATTCATGGTTGATCGCATCATAATTCTTCTCAAAAGAGGAATAAATATTGATGTTCTATCGATGGATTGAGAGTTGAGGGATAAAGATCACATTATAGATTTCTATATCTCTCTCTAGGGATTATGATAGTTTCTATCTATCTATTTATACAACAATATTCATTATAAAAAGTGTTATAATTAGATATTTTTTATGGAAGGTTTAGGGTTGAAAAATTGTACACATGACCTTTCCTTACTTAACAAATATTAATTGAACCCATGTCCAATAATAATAATAATAATATTAATAACTTTACATGTACACAAATTTAATAATATAAATAAATATATTTTATACCATTTCCAATCGAACCATTAAGATCAGTTCACTTTCCCTTGTCAACATTTATCGATCCATGAATAATGAATATTTATTTAATAAATAAATATCACAACATTATTCATCAATAAATATAACAAATGTTATATTTCACAAACCTTTCAAACAAATATTTATTATTAATATTTAAATCACTTGTTATTATGAATAACTTGTGATTAAAATATGTCAATCAACCAAACCAAAATAAATATTACTTATTCCAACATGTTAAATTAAATATTCAAATTTTACTAAGATTCGGTATACACTTAGTGTGTGACCCTCTAGGACTCTTTCCATGTTTATCATCTAAAAACATTCCATGTATACCATAGATAAAGAAGTTAATGCCATAATGACATCCAATCTCTTATTAAAACCTACCATGTAATATAATACCTTTATCATGATATCTAGAATCAAGTAGGCTACACACTGGTGCCATCAACATATATGCTCAATATCAATTTCATTGATTTTTTTGAAATGAACTCACCCACCAAACAACATGGATATGGATATATGAAAGAAATTATATTCCAACAAATGGTATAAGATAACAACTTCCATTAAATGATAAAATGGACAAATCCTTTCTTTCATTATCCATTAATGCAATATCACTAGTGATATACCAAATGTATGCTACCTCACTATGAGCACATGCCATTATAGTTTTCATTAATACATAAAAATACATGAGTAATTATATCCATTAATGATAATATAAAAGTAAAAATAACATTACACACATCCAAATATAATAATATCCAATGAAACAATGAAATGTGAATTTATTATTGACAGTTTTGTTATCATAACCTTCTATCTTAGCTATGACCAAGGTTAAACACCATGAGAAGGTGTCTCAATGTCTTATGAGCCACCTATACCTGATATCCTAGATCATATGTGTCATATAAGACAATATCATACATCCATATAACACATATATTTAAAAACATTATCATGGAACCTCTAGGTTCTTATCATAGCAGGGAACTTCTATGAGATTTTAGTGTGACATGTATTCTTATGAAATTATCATATATTAATGTAATTTAAAGGAACAATCACGATGAGATAAGAAAATTCATTAATAATGAAAACATGTAGTCAAGTACTAATAAATCTAGTTCTAGGGAACCAACTCTAACAAATTTATTTGTAAACAAAAAAATCTTACACAATAAATCACATCCACTCCAAACTATTAAAAAAAATCCTCACAAAATCATCTCAAAACCTTTTAGTCTCAAAACCTTTCATGAAATATATGAACTTTTATAAATAACATATAAAGTATTTATAGACTAAATCAATATAGATACCTTAACTACTCACCTAGAAAGATTTAATGAAATTAAAATAACAATATCATGGTATGGAGTAACTTAATGATGGTAAAAACCAATTTGGATAACTAATAATTATAGTTTTGTAAAAATTCACATGAAACTACAATACTACACACAAATAACCTTCAAGGTCATCTATAGCTATAAAACCACAAACTTTTATTACACATCTTTTTAGGGATGATACTGGGCTTTTTATAAAATTTCATTTCATTCCAAAGTAACTATATGATCATATAGTTTTATTTAAGGTCTTAAAAAAATCAAATTTTTTTAGATTTTCAATTTTTATAAAATAATCACTTGAAAATATTTAGTGTTTTTAGTTATAAATACTTTGATACTTAAAAAAAACCACACTGAAAACATGTTAAATTGAGCCTATAGTTGTTAGTAATTGTATGTGTATCTTCCACACTTTAAAACTCATCTATTCATTAATTAACTATAGCTAAAATGATTTTTTAGAGTACCTATATCCATGTGTGTAAGTACCTATTGTTTTGTTTTTTTTTCACATTTATACTTATTGTTTTTATATGACACCTATGTTTCCCCAGATGGTAGATCAATAAAGGGGTTGGAGGGATTAATCATGAACATAATATAAAAATAAACTTCACTCTTAAAATCATAAAACCAATAAAAAACTAAAATAGTTTTTAAAAAATAAAACTATTATTCAAAATTAATAATCAAATATCAAATTTTAAAATAAATAAATATTATAATAAATTTTAGTGCATCTAATATAATTTTAAAACAAGTAAATATTGATCATTAGTGTTTTTTAAACATTAAATATTAAGAAAACTTGTTTAACTTAAAAATAATATTGTAACATTTATTGGAAAACAAGATCTATAAATACAATAAATTACATAAGTAAACATAATAAAGATAAAAATAAATATATAATGTGTGACACTAACATTATCACTTGAAGGTATTTAGTTTTCTTATTTTTTCTTATATTTATTTACTTAGAGTTTAGAATAAAATTTTAGAAAATTTTGAAAAATCTCAAGAATTTATAATCATGATACATAAGTAGTGGGACCATGTTAGCTGAGATATTAGTGAAATAGAGCTTTTCATGGTCTCATGCATGGTATGGTAGACTATATAGTCAATCATTATATATATTTTTAAAAAATATATGATTTTTAATTTAATTCTTATTTTATATTTGAACCACCTCCCACCTCTTCCCATTTTTATCAACCTTAAACTATTAGGAGAACCAGGTGTAAAATGATCTCCCTAATTCCTCCTTGGCAGTTTATCCCTTTAATCTTGGTGATAATTAAGGTTTTGGGATTCATTATTCCTTATATATCTCTCGATCCTTCTCTCTTACCTAATTTGACCATGGTGACATGGGACTTTGGCCAAGGTTTATCTAAACCTGGTTTTTTAGGGTGTGAAATTTTATTTACAAGACTCAATCTATATCTTACTAGTGGAATAATATCGATTCACATATTATACTAGGTGATTCTATTCTCCCTCTACTCTTTTTCTAAAGACCCTCAATCTTAGTGTTTTATAACTTCATTATTGGGTGATTTTTTGTTTTTTAAGATTATTATTCCATTTTTAATGAAGTTTTTATGTGGATTTGGAAATACATGTGTGAATTGATAGTTTAATAATTAAGAATCGTATAAATATAACTCATTTGAGTTTTTATGACTCAAAATTTTATAGAATAATGAGTTAACTTTGGTTATGAAAAATTTGAACTCTTTAATTGTTCATTTGATATTCAAATAGATCATAAAGTGTCTTTTATATGTGATAAACAGTCATTCACTTTATATAGTTCCATTTTTAGTTTAATATAAATATGTTTTATTATATTTAGACATCAAATGATTTACCTTTGTATTGGTTATCTATTATTCAATATATAAAGTGTTTATTTCTTTATAAAATTGTGTTTTTTATGAAGGTTGATAAAGTGGGGAGATGTGTGTATTTTAATGAAGTTTTTATTGTAATCTATGTTTTTAAACATTATGTGATAGTTAATATTAGTGGAAATTTTAGATTTATATGCTCCTTTGGTTAGGCCTAGATTATGCATTATAGAAGGGTATCCAAGATCACGCATAGATCACGTGAGTCAGTTTAGTAGTTAGGATCCCATAGTTTTTATTAGAGTGGTTCCATTTAATGAAATTATAAATTTTTTCCGTAGTATTGATAATCTCATGACTATAATGTTTGTTTTAATTTTTAATGTAAATGGTGTGAGTGATTTTCATTTTCTCTACCTGATTATCAAAAGATTTTATCTTCTATTGTTATAAAAAGATGGGTTTCATTGTAACTCATTCCTTTACACTTAAATATTTTAAATTTATAAACTAATATATTTTTATTTTCCTTATTTAAATACTATCATGTTGTTTATTCATTTTATCAGGAGTTCGTTGAATCTTTCAAGAAATCCTATTTGTTTTAGGATCACTCCCTATACATAAAACATGATGTGTATGTGGACCTTGTTTATCCCAACATATGAAATGTTAAAGCCACATTATTTCAGTTGAGGGCCACAGTGATAATAAAATTTATGAAGAAGGTGACGTGTGAGGGAAGGTTACATGTCACATGGAGATAAAATAACATTTTGGGTATTTTTTTCTTTTTACAGATGTATGGAGACATATAACTGTTTATATCTCTTTTAATCCTTTATATTTAGTTTATTTTGGTTATTTTGTGTCTATATATATGGTTATTACCTTTTATGACTATCATTTTTTTGGATATATAAAATGAGATGTATATAAATGTTTTTAATTGGTTTGAGTTTATTTTTTTTATTTTTTTTGATGTATTGAATGTTATATATTTTTTATTTTTACATTTCTTCAAAAATTAATCATCTCTTCGTGGGATTAGTTTAATATATAGACTTAACATATTGGATTTATGATTGAAATATATTTCTTATATTTTAGTTTTATATATGGATAAATCATTCCCAACTTATTATCTGATTCCCTTAGAACTTATGTTAGTCTATGGAAATTGGGAATTTCTTTTAGGAATTATGAAGTACTTTCTCAGGTATAGGTCTAGGATATCTTTTCCTATATGTTACATAATGCGTTTTAAGTCAAATTATGACCAAAACACTCTATTATTAATAAATAAAATCCCTTAAAAACACTATAAATCAATTTAATACAAGTTTTAATCATTAATTCTTAGTTCTATAACTAGGATTTAAATAAGAAAATACTTTTCCTCCAGACCATTCCATTTTCTTACCTAATAACTTCTTCTATAATACATGAGAATAAATATATATGAGATATATGTGATATTAATAAGTTTAGATACCAAATGTGAAATTTTAAATAATATATAAAAATAATGAAAATATATAATGTTACATGCAATATAAAACTATAAATATAGAAAATTGAGAATAAAAATTTCTCATTGATGAGTGAAGATTTTTCTTCTAAGGTAGGATAATTTAATGACTCTTTAATTTCCATGAAATTCAATTAAATCTTTTTATGATTTGGTAGAATCAATTCAATAACTTAGAAGTTGAGTTATAGTATATATAAAAAGATAAAATATATGGGGTAGAGTTTGCTAAAAATTTAGATCTTTTTCATAGAGAGTTTCTTACTTATATTTATAGTCTTTCCTACTCATTTATAAACCTAAAATCACTCAATCAATTTATCATAAACTAGTATCCTTAGGTCATTAACATAAATATCCAACATAATGGGCCTCTAATAATACCCCAATTGCCTCCTCAACCCACCATAGATCTCCCAGTATCACTTATAAAACTAAATAATGTCTCTAAAAACCAACACATTCGTTTTTTGTTTGATTTATAACCAGACACATCTTATAAAAACTTCACAGGAGACCAAACATCCCAAAATAACTATAGACCATGCACACTTAATGATGAAACTCCTATCATGCAGTCTTATTAAAATATAGGTTCATCTTGATGCCCTAACTAGTACCAATTAGTGTTTTTATGTATTTATTTTTCAAGGTTATTGCACTGCCCCTATTTAAAGAAAAATTTATTCATTGTGTACCTCATATCTTAAAACTAGGTAGTGATACTATACTTATTATTATACATTGTATTTGATACCATTATTTCATGAACCAACCTCCTTAAGCTGTAAACCTCCCCAACTAGATCTATATACCTATTACAATACCCCAATTATCTTTTTATCTTGACACACTATTAGCTTATATATTAAATTATCATACTAGTAACTATGAAAAAATACATGTTCTATTAATTTTATTTAACCCCACTTATACATACCATAATTAAATTTTACAAGATACCAACCACAATTAAATTAATCTAAGGAAAACAGACTTAATCATGTTTTTATTATCAGGTAGGATATTAAAAATAAATCTTCACCTTGTTGATATGAGTGGTACCAATTAGTCATTTTAAGAATTTTTTATAGGAATATCACAAAACATATCCAAATTTTAAATCAAATTTAGTATTTAATTTTATTCATTTAGAAAATATATTATCTTAATCAATAAAAAACGTGTTCTTGAAACATTATGACTAAGAAGTGGGAGAATTTCATGAAAATAAAGTTAACATTTTCACTTGGTTTAAACTATTGATCAAGTTTAAGTGAAAAATTGATGTACCAAATTAGATGATTGATGTCCTGATAATATATGATCATTTATTCTTCTTATATCGATCAATAAGGTTGGATACACAATTTTTTTTGATGCTTTAAACCTATTTTAAATAATCAATAATTAAAAATTAACTTTATCCACAAGAAATAAAAAATTCATTGGATAGTTGATCCAAAATACATTGGGTAGTCAATTTAAATGCATTGTATGATTGATAATACTAAACATTGAAAAATTATTTTAAATTTATATGACACTCATGTTGTCTATTCCTCCCCCCATAACACTACCCCTACAACTCCACTCTCCTATTGTACTACCCCACCTATCACCATCAACCCCCCTATTCGCCACTAACCCTATCACCACCCAAAAAAATCCCATTCACCTTACGTCCATGAATTCCCATGATTATAGATCTGAATATAGTCCCTCCTTATCCAGATGAGCACACTAGCCACCTCCTCCTCCTAGGTTTCCCACAACCTTCACTCTTAGTGTGATCAAGAGTTGTGTTAGTGTTTGTATAAGACATGAACTTCTATGTATTCTAGGAAATTATCCCATTTCTACTTATCTGAAACCATCAAGCACTTCCAATAAACACATCAAAAAATTCTATATAATTCACATACCTAAGTCACAATTATCTCTAGATGTGGCCTCCTCCAACATGTTTCTCTCTCTCAATAATGCGATCTCATGTCACTTATTCTCTTTAGTACGTGCCTTCAAATCACATACCTTTGTTATTATTTGAATTTACCCATAATTTTATGCTAATACTTACACAAAAAACTCTTCACCACTTATATTGATGACCATATTATATAAAATTTATGAACTATAGTTCTCTTCCATCATATTTTTCCTTTTGGGTATGTAAGCTGAGCATCATTTATCCAGATATTTTGTTTTGAAAGTCAATTTTTGTTCCACCTAGTTTTTTAGAGTTATTGACCTAAATTAAACTATATTTATAATTTTTATTACTAGAATATAAATAAATTTATTATCAAATAATTATTTTCTTCTACATAACATTAATGTGATAATTTGTTTAGAATATTTATCACATCGATGGCTATAGAAGTTCCCCACTATAATGAGAACCTAAAGATGTTATGAAAATATGAATAAATAAGTATTATGGTCAAATGCATCAATATGATGGGAAAAAAATTATTTATGAATATCATGTGTCAAAGTCTCATAATACATTGATAATTCTTATCTTGAATTTCACATTTAGTAATATCTAAGAAGAAATGTTATGAGGGAATTTCTGGTAATAGGAATTTCACATGTTTTATGTGTTATTTTATATTCCTATATATGAATGAATTAATTCATCATTATACTTGATATAATTATTAATGTGTATCACGAATCACATACTCTAATATGTGGATGAAATCATGACAATATATTCTTATGGTGAGGTAACATACGTTTTTTACATCATAATTAATATGGAATTTATTGAATAAGTCAAAAAAGTTTTTGTAAATTTTATTTTATGTAATAATATATCTCTATATATTTGATTGAAATGGAACTATTTGATTGAATCCATGTCCATGATAGTTTATAGAAGATTTTATTTCTTAAATTCAAAGAAAGATAAATCAAGAATTTAAGGTGATGGAACTAGTATACATATGAAGTTTACTATTAGTTGAGGTTGATTTTTTTCTATAATATTTATTGTCAGTTTAATTATGTTAAGTAAAGTCAATGTATGATGTGTGATGGATGAATTATACAACCAAAGGAAGACGAAGGTATTTCTATGATAAATGATGACAGATGAAGGTGTTTAACTTGAATAATTGGATAGAAATATTAATGTGGGAAGCTATACTAATTGAAATAAATGTTGAGATGGTCCTCATGTTTAAGACAAGTGAAGAATATCAGAGTATCATTATACATAACATGTTACAAGTTAAGGATAAAAAAGGCGATTATTGCACCCTATTAATATAGATAGATTCTATAAATGTATTTTAAATCTTACAATCAGCTCAATATTTGAATGAAAATAACTAAATATTTGAGAAACTATCCCTATGGAAGTGAGCTTGAAGATTGGTGAAACTTGTGAAGAACTACACTTGGATGAAGGTTTGTGAAGGATGAATTCAATGCTGGAATGATAAGGAAGAGATCTACTTAAAATATTTATATTGAGTATTCTGATGGTGCAAATGAGATTTAGAACATGATTAAAAGGATTTAGAATTATTTTTTTGGTTATTAAAATTATTTAAAGCCTTTTATAATGTTATTTAGAGTGTTTTAGAAGGTCAAATATGAGTTTGAAGTCATTCTGAATTAATTTAAAGAAAAATAGGATTTAGAGTTATGGCCTAGAAAAATGAAAAATAACTCACCTAATGAGATTAATGTATGGATGATCATATAATATAATCCATAATATATTCATCAATGAAAGGGGATTCAAAAATAGGTCATTGATATAAGAGTGGCCACATATGATTCACATATATATAAAGATGGAGCTTGATGTAAGGGTATTTACATCATGTATGTGAATTGATGTAAAGGAATCCACATCTATTTCATTGATTTAAGGGGATACTCAATAGAGTGGTGATTGATGTTTGGGGATCCAGATTTGGATATTGGAATAAAGGGAACCAAGTAGGGTTATTTATCTTTATGTTTTGGTTTAATAAAACTAACATTTCCAAAATTTATATTTTTGAAGAAAAAAATCAAAATGGATAATGATAAAACTATTCATTCATGTTCTAAACATAATGATGCTATGTATAGATATTCTACAAGATTGAGATAAAAATTATTACTTTATTTTAGAGATATGATCATTATTCTTGATAAAGTAAAGTAATATCAAACGTGTTTTCAATAATAATGAAGACATTTTTTAGTTGATGCTTGGGTTGTTCCTCAGAGCTTTAAACATCAAAACATAAATTATAATCCATGTCTGTTTGATTGAGAAGAATATATCAAATATATTGATAAGTAAATCTGGTTGGGATGAATTTCAAAGAAATTATTTATTACTAGAATAAGAGAAATCCTTATCAAATAAATCTATAATTTAATGCGAATATTTCCAAACAATTATTCATTTATTAAAACATCACAACTAAACTTGTGATTCTTACTGAATGAGATTATAAGTGTGTTGATATTCTATCTAGATTTTAAAAAATCAAATACAAAGATTGTAATGTATTTCTTAATAATCTATTATGCCGTAATGAAAATATCTATACCAAAACTACTACTGCATATTTATACAATTGTGAATAAGTTTGATATCAAAATTATTGTTGGTGTATTATGAGAAGAAGATGAGTCTCTATCCTACTATAGAAAATATATGAAGGCAAATTCAACTCAGAGAGAAATAAAAATAGGAAAAATAAAATATGGGTGTTTCTAGAATTTTGTTGTGAAAAAGTAGTTGAGGAAATCATGGGACACACCCATGTAAAATCATATGGATAAGACATGGAGGATCGTGGTGCATGAAAGGGTGGTTTTTTTCCTACACATAATTGAAAAAATATATCCATTTATGTGGATATGAAAATAAAACTAATAAAAGTGTGGTCACATATAAAAATATGTATCAAATATAGAAAATAAAATAGAGGAGAGAGAGAGAGATAACTACATGAGAGGTCCACGATTTAGTGCCAAGAGAACCATAACACTCAAGGAAGAACAAAAAGGAGAACCCAATACTAGGTTGAATATAAATTAAATACGATTATCAAATAATATGTGATAAAAAATAAGGATAATGAGAAGTTGGTTTGTATACATGCTCCTACAACATGAAATGGTGTAATAATTTGAGAAATATAATAAGAAAAGATATGAGAAAGGCCGACACACAAGTGTTTTATAGAGTATCTATAGGTAGTAAAAGTTACTTGAAGTTTTGAGTTGAGAGTTTTTAGTGAGATGTTTCAAAATAAAAATAGGATGAAATATAGAGGTTTATGATTCATGTTTTTCTCTTGAGTACTGATGGGCAGTTGGATACTCTCTAGCTTGTAGGTTTTGAGTGCAATAGAAGCATCATGTGATGGTATGAGCATCTTGACTTTTAGTTATAAATCATGTGTAATCATTGCTTCACTTGATCAAAACATCATGTCCAAATAAAATAGTAGATTAATTGACTAGATTAAAATACTGAAACCATAAGAAAAACATCTTTACATATAATTTATAATTAATTTATAATATGATATAGAATTACCCCAACTTGTAATTCTACTTTCTTTGATGATCAAGTTAACAAGATCTTGTCTTACCATCATTTTACTACAGGATCCAAGTGAACAATCCATCTAGTGGTGATCCACACATGCACCAAAATATCTAAACAACACTATAGAATAACTGGATGCTAGTATACCTGATCTTGATCACTTGAATTATTTGTGGTTGATAATATAATAATTCTCTTGAAGAGAGGAATAACTCTTGACGATCTCTTGTTAGATTGAGAGATAATGGGAGGAGAGCTCTATAGATCTCTTGATATATCTCTAGGTATTGACAGTGTCTCAATTTATCTATTATTCACACCAATCTTTTAGAAGGTGATGTAATTAGATATTTATTATGGAAGGTTTAGTGTTGAAAAAATTGTACACTAAACCCTTGCCATATTTATAATTATTAATTGACCCCATGTAAAATAATAATAATAATATTACTAATAATCACTTTAAATATGAAAAAACATTTAGAATATATAATTAAATATCATTTATATTATTTCCAATCATACCATTAAACTTGGTCCTCTTTCCCTCATAAAAATTTTCCAATACTTTAATAATGACTATTTATTTAATAAATAAATATCACTTCATAATTTACCTATAAATATAATAAATATTATATTTTCCAAATTTTTCAAACAATTATTTATTATTTTTTAACTCACTTATTCTTTCAAAGATCATGTGATTAAATTAAATAGATCAACCAAACTAGAATAAATATTATTTTTTCAAACTTGTTAAATTCAATACTATAATTTAACCGAGATTGAAGATACACTTAATGTGTGACCCTCTAGGAATCCTTCTTAGTAGAATTAGGAATAACTGCCTGAAGTCTATGTTTAGAATCTAGAAACACACCAATGAATCCATAGATAAATAGGTTAACTTTGAAATGATGTACAACCTCTTACAAATGTTTACCATGTAATATAATCCATTTATCACAATTTCTCAAATGAAGATGGTTTTATACTAGTGCAATCAACCTATATGCTTGACGTATCTTTATTTAAATTTCCTAAAATTAACTCTCCCATCAAACATCATGGCCATGGATTTATTTATGAAATTACATCCCTATAAAAGGGCCTAATATATTATATTCTATCAATAAAAAATGGGATAAATCCTTTCTCAAATTATCCATTAATACAATATCATTCATGATGCACTCAACGTATCCTACTTCACCATGATAATATTCTACCATGGTTTTCATCAACACATCAAAGTGAATGAGTCATGATATCCATTAATGATAATATTAAATTTTAAGGATCAATACACATGTCTACATATAGGAACATCCAACGACACATGGAAATGTAGATTTCCAATTAATGAGTTTGTTCTCAAAACCTCCAATCTTGGAGATTACATAGGGAAACCACCATGATAAGGTTTCTCAATGTCTTATTAACCTCCTACCCCTAATATACAATATTGTTTGTGTCCCATCAGATAAAATCATCCATCCATAGAAAATATTTCAAGAATAATGT
Organism: Viscum album; assembly: GCA_963277665.1. Classification (NCBI taxonomy): domain Eukaryota; kingdom Viridiplantae; phylum Streptophyta; class Magnoliopsida; order Santalales; family Viscaceae; genus Viscum; species Viscum album. Next base: position 475,130,386 of record OY728130.1, on the reverse strand, counting down.
CTTGAAATATCTAGGTTCTCATCATAGTGACGAACTGGTATGAACTTTCAACACATAATATATTCTTAGGAAATTACCACATAAAATTTTCATGTAAGAAAAAATAATAATGTGATAATAAAATATTTCAATTAGATCCAACTGACAAAATTTTTCATTACACTAGACTTCACATGATAGTAAGGCCTCTATTAAGATAAATCATTAGTTAAGGGGTTGGAAACATTTCCCTCCATGGATACTTTTCTCACCACAAATTCACTTCATTTTGAAAGACCCCTCAAGAGATGAAACTTCTGAATTATGTTCTTTATCCTCAGGTGTGACCTTGGCCCCATAGAGAGAGACACCACTGTAGTGTTATCATATTAAACTATGATAGGGTATTTACTAATAGAAACAACATAATGATCTTGTACATTTTTTTATCCATACTTCTTCCTTGGATGCATAGAAAGTCGTAATTTACTTGGAATCCTCTATAGATTCGGTGAAAACCGGCTTCTTATAACTCTTACAACATAAAGATACTCTATTGATAAAAAAGATATAACTAGAATGTGACCTCATATATTTTTGATCTATCTAAAATATAACATCTATGAAACCCCTAATGACTATCTCTTCATGTCCTTAATACACCAGGAACATATTCTTAGTTATCATACATGATTGACCATATCATTGAAGCATATGGGATTCTACTCATTCTCTCTCTCTTTATTCTTGATTTTGAGGAAAAAACTTCTTGGAAATATGTATACCATGTGTCACTGGAACCAATCCCCTATTGGATTATTCCATGATTATCCCTTTTAATATATGGTCAATGTATGTACTTTGAATTAGTCTATGTTGCCTCTTGTATTTATCACACATGATTTTGATCCCTATAATATAGGTTACTTCACCCAAGTCCTTCAGGAAGAAGTACTTGATCAACTATGAATTATCCTCTAGTAAGGCTAGTATATCATTTCCAATTAGTAATATGTCATCAACATATACTACTATGAAAGAAATGTACTCCCACTAAACCACTTGTAAACACATGGCTCACAGTTGTTCTTAATGAAACTAAATTATTTTATGACTTCATGAAATCAAATTTTCCATGGACTAGATGTTTTATTTAATCCATAAATGTATCTTTATAATTTTCATAGATTTTTTTCATTTCCTAGAGTCACATAACCTTCTTACTGTTTTATATACACATCTTCTTGAAGGTTAACATTAAGGAAATAAGTTTTGACATCCTTTTTCTAAATCACATAGTTATGGTAAGCTGCTATGGGAATAAGAATTTTTATAGATTTAAATATGAAAACTGGAGAAAAGGTTTTGTTATAGTCAATGCCTTGATGTTGTCTGTCCACTAGTAGTTCTTTATAGGTATTTAATTTAATTTCCATGCCTATATTTCTATTTAGTACCCATTTATACCCAACTAGCATTAAATAAACTGGTTGATCTATTAGAACCCAAACTTAGTTTTGATAAATGGATTCCATATTAGAATTCATGACTTGTTTCCACCTAACATCTTCTAGGATCTCTACTTACTTCTTATTAGAGAGATTATCATCATTATCAACCAATAATGAGTCACCATACTCAGTGGCTAGAAAACCATATCTCTCTAGTTCTCTTACCTCTCTAGTGCTCCTACACATTACTTGTGTTTTAGGAACAATATCTTCCATGTGGAACTGTATAATTAGTTACTATACCAACTCTTATGTATCTTGTGTATCAACATTATTGAAGTAAATCTTGATCCAAATATACTCCTTAGGGATTTTCACCCTCTCAATAAACATGGTCTCTCTTTCAGTAGTTAATTTCTTTTTAGAAGGGTTGTATAGATAGTATCCCCTTATTTCCTAGGATACCATATAAAGATACACTTTTTCCTCAAGGTGATAGTTTGTTTCTTGATCTAGATTTAACAAAATCTCTGCAACACCACACATGAACTTATGAAAAAACTAGTATCTTTCCACCACATAACTCAAAGAGAATACCATTTTATGCTTTGGTTGGTACTCATTTTAGTAAGTATAATGTTTTTATAATTAATATCCTCAAAAGGAAAATGGAAGGTTTGTACAACTCATCATCAACATCACCATGTCTAATAAGGTACAATTAATTCTTTCAATAACACCATTCCACTGTGGTGTATAAGTTAGAGTGAGTTGAGATAAAATTCCATACTCTAGAATAAATTTGATAAAGTCTTGGTTAAGATATTTACCACCTTGATCTGATAAAGGTTTCTTTATCTTCTTACCAAGATGATTATCAACCTCATTATTGAAATGTTTGAACTTCTATAAGGAGTCATACTTATACCTCATTAAGTAGATATAACCATACAAACTCAATTTTTTAGTAAACGTAATAATGTATGAGTATCCACCTATAGCTGCTACTTAAAAATGTTCACACACATCAATGTGTATTGAATCCAGAAACACTATTGCCATTTCACCTTGGACACCAAATGGTGGTTTGGTCATCTTACCTTTTAAAAAAGTGTGAAATATTTCAAGTGGATTAAGATCAAAGGATTATAATTAAAAATATTGATATATATTTATCAAATGATTCTCATTTATGTAACCAAGAATGTTATTCTATAACTAGGTGTTATATGATTCACATGTGTTTTTTTGTTATCAATTGTGAAAATTTGGTCTTCATAATTTAATACATAATCTCCATTATTCAATTGTTTCATACCATAACATATGATATCTTTATAAAATTAGAAAACTTAATTGATGAAGTTAAAAATAAATCCATCCATATCTAAACAAGAAACAAAAATCATGTTCTTAGTAACACTAGAAACATAATAAAAATTCCATAAAACCAAAATCAATCCTATCATTAATGTGAGATGGTAGTCTATAATGGATAGAGTATATAGAATCATTCTATTAGAAGCCCATATATCCACCTCATCTTTAGTAATCTTCCAAAATAAACTTGGTTTTGATATTTGGAGACAAATGTGAGCACCACAGGTTGTATCTAATACCCAAATTTTAAATATGGAAAGATTATAATCAATGATGAATGTACCTATATATTATCCATACTTATTTGGAGAGATGTAATTCCTCTTCAAATGGAACTTCTTTCCACATAAAAAACACACAACATCACATGCCTTTCATTGCCTCTGGATCTTCTTCCTTTTGAAGGGATAATGCTCTAGAACCTTAGATTTGGAATGACTATTCAATCCCTTTTACATGTTTCTCTTCTTATTATTCACCATAAGGATAATGTGTTTGCAACACCCCATGTATTTATCATCTTGGAAGATAAGTGTAATAATTTTTTATGTGTATTATAACTATTTCTAAAATTATAATTCAAAACAAAACTGGATGAGTTCTTAGGAAGTGAGGATATATTGAGATCTTTGCGCAACTCTTCAGGGATCTTAAAACCCAAGATGTCTAGGAACTCAATGTAACCAATCATCTTAAAAACATGTTCCCCAATTGGTGGAAACACTCCAAGATTTAATGTGAATAGTACATTATAGATCTCATATATATTTGATCTTTCCTTCTCTTGATAGATTTCTTTAATGTGATAAATGATGCTAGACACATTTATATCCTCATATTTCTTTCTAAGATCATTTTACATGGAGAATAACATGAAACAATAGACATATATAGTATCATACACATGATTCAAATAGAGATACACTTCTTCCTCATTATCATTTTTATAAATGAACATAGGAAGTGGGGTTTCTAATACATATAATTTTCGTTCATGGCATACTGTAACACACAGGCGCCTATAGTAATCCTAGAAATTAAAATTGATGAGAAGGTTATCCTTCTATAGTATGGATCACAATGATATTATATATGTCTTTTTATTTTACATTTCTAAAATTTAAGAGCAGATAATTATTACTTATTTTCATTACAAGAACTTATTAATAAATTTTAAATTAATTAAATTCCTATTTATTTCAAAATATTTTTTGAAACCCAATATCCCTCACCATAATTTTTAGAATATCTATTCGTTTATAAATTCTTGAGGAAAAGATATACATTCCCTTTTTCATGACCTTTACTTGGTCCTGAAAAGTTATTTGAAAGGTTTTTAGGTAGGCGTAACTTGCCAACTGTATTAACTCGCTGTTTCTTGATCTGCTGAGTGGACTTACCAATATTGAAATCATATTTTAAGATTTCCTCAACTATTTCCTCTTATTGACACCTATTTATTATTGGGAAGTCAACCCTTGATGTAAACTAAGTTAAGAGAACCCAAAAAATCAAGCTAAAATCTCCAAAATAATTGAAAGCACCCTAACTTGGGTTGGTCAAGAACTTTGAACTATGATTTCAATTATAACTCAAGTAGTGGAAGTCTAAACTCACTTAATACTTTAATTTGGGAGGTTTATTATCCTTATCAATAAATCCCATTTTATATTTTCACATGGCTTGTTAACATTAAGTGGATTTTTCTTAAGTGTTTAACCATACATGATAACAAAATTTATGTATAATCTAGTTATAGATTATTCCATCTTGCATGCTTGTAAATTCATTTATTAGGTGATCATGTAACTTTCATGAACATAAATAATTAACCATACATCTAATAGAAATAAAATACAAGGGTATGATCATGATATTATCTAATGGTTAGTTTATCCAATGGTTGATAATATTACCATTGACCCTAGGGTAAAATACCTTAAACCGCAGCTTGTTTCATGTTTTAGAATTCCACCTTGGATCCTATGTATCCCATTGATTGGTTTTCCCTGAACTACTTGACTCAGACTGCCTCCTCTCACTTGGGAGCTCTGTCCTTTCATAAGCTTTTTCACATATTCATGTGATTGGATATAATGGATCAGATAAATGGGGTTTACATAAAAGAAACCATGGAAATGATGACCCTTATATAATAGGGAGGAGGGAATGAATCACATGAAATCAATAATAATTTGACTATAATAAATTTATGGAATCCAATCACATATAAGGGATAGTCTAATCTCCTAACTATACACACATCAAGCAACAAACATACATCTATAATCCATTTATTAATTACTTCGTTTGATTCTTTAATTAAGATAATGTGACACAAATTAATCCAATTAATTACATTTATCTATATCTTATCCAAAGATCATTAGATCACCATCCTCTATAATTTTAAATAAAACTAACTTAATTTAAAATTAATGTAGTACACAATTGTACTTGGAGTAATCCTCGTGTATTGGTTGAAAATGTTAACATAGAAACTAATTTAATATACAATTTTTAATTCATTGAAATATAATGTTATTTCGAATGAATGATACATGGAACACATAATCAATAGTTTTAATTACATATTTAATTATTCTTTTGTTGAAAATGTTAGAACACTTTTGGTTGTTGACTGTATGATGTTTACAAAAGTATACATATTTTAATTTACTTGTTCCTATGTCTGCAACACAAACCTTAGGACTGGTCATGTTCCCTACCTATAGAAAACCTTGAGGTACATGGTGTTTAGTACAATATACATAGAGTGTGAAATCTTTTTTCATAGCATGTAAGTACCCATTCCATGTATCTGACACACAACATGCTTGGGAAACTCTGTGCACCTGGCCATGAGACAACGGGGAAAACATGTCATGTATAGTGGGTACACGATGTGCAGTTATTCATACCGTGTGCTAGTGTGTCCGAATCCACATGACGATACAATATATTTAGAAATTAGATCATATTTTATCAGATCAAACACAATATAGAAAGATACGAAAATAAAAACAAAAGTACATTACATGTATACTGGAAGTACACGTAATGTTTTTTGGTTTTGTCTAGGAAAAATATTTGGCACCTCCAGATGGTTTTTTGGATGTTTATTCTTTTTTAATTCTTAACCGTTCATAGGTTATGTTAGAGAGAAAAAAAAGAAAAGATATGGTGATTTAGAATATTATAAAAAATCAATTATACTTAAAAGAAAACACAAACACTTGATATATAAATAAATAATAAATAATTATAAATTAATCATGTGACTGCTCTGACAACACTTGATGGTTCTGGGCACAGTAGAAGCATCTTGTGATAGTATGGCCATAATTAATTTTATTCATAAATCCCATGTAATCATTGATTCACATGATCAAAATTTCATGTCCAAAAAATAATAAGTAGATTACTTAACTGAGTTAAAATGATAAAACCAGAACGATATTCTCATGTAATTTATAATTAATTTATAAGAAGATATATAATTACCTTAACTTGTAATTCCACATTCATTGATGATCCAGTTAATAATATGTTATCGTACCATCATTTCTCTATAGAATAAAAGTGTAAAATCACTGTAGCAATGATCCAAACATGAACCAAAATCTCTAAATGAAATTCTAGAATCATCGAGTACTAACATGGATGATCCAGATCGCTTGGACTATTCATGGTTGATCATAGCAGAATTCTATTTGAGATAGGAATAACAATTTATGATCTATAATTTTATTGGTAAAGGAGGGGAGGAGTTAACCAGGGATCTCTTGTTCTCTCTCTAGGTCTTGAGATATTCTCACTATACACACACACTAATTGTGTTTTTGGAAGGTGATATAATTAGATATTTATTATGGAAGGTTTAGGGTTGTAAAATTTCATGCTGAACCGTTTCCATATTTATAATTCTTAGTTGACACCATGTCCAATAATAATAATAATAATAATAATAATATCAATCAATTTACATGTGTAACACATTTAAGAATATATTAATAAATATCATTTATATTATTTCCAATCAAACCATTAGACTCGGTTCACTTTCCTCCATTGACATTTACCAATCCTCAAATAATGACTATTTATTTAAAAAATAAATATCATTTAATTATTCACTGATAAATATAATAAATATTATATTCTCAAAACTTGGAAACAAAAATTTATTATTAATTAAATCACTTATTATTTCAAATATATTGTGATTAAATCATGGTGATTAACTAAACCTGAATAAATATTATTTATTTTAACTTGATAAATTCAATACTATAACTTAACTGATATTATGTATACACTTAGCGTGTGGCCCTCCCACACTCCATCTTAGTAGAATTATCAATAACCTCCTATAGTCCATGGTTAACATCTAGAAAAATGATAATGCATCCATAGAGAAATAAGCTAATGTCACAGCAACCTATAACCTCCTATGAATATTTATCATGTAATATAATCCTTTTCTCACAATATCTTAAATCAATAAGGTTTCATGCTGGTTTCATACACAAATATGCTCAATGTCTCTTTATTTTAATTTATAGAAATGAATTCACCCATAAAAAACCATGGCCATGGATTTATTTAGGTGACTCCATTCCTAAAAAAGGGCTTGAGATATTAAATTACATCAAGAAACAAAAGGGATAAATCATTTCTCACATTATACATTAATGCAATATCATTCGTGATGCACCCAACATATCCTACTTCACCATGAGTATATGTCATCAGTGTTTTTATCAATACATTAAAGTGTGTGATTCATGATATACCTTAATGATAATATTAAATTTAAAGGATCAATACACACATCTTCATATAGGAACATCCATTGACACATGAAAATGTTTATTTCCTATTAATGGGTTTATTCTCATAACCTCCAATCCTAGAGATTACAATTGGAAAACACCATGAGAAGGTGTCTCTATGTATTATGATCCACCTACCCCTAATAACCTATATCATTTATGCCCCATCAGATAATATCATACCACCATAGAATAAACTTCAATAATAATGTCTTGGAATCTTCAGGTTTTCATCATAGCGAGAAAATTCTATGTCCTTTTATCATGACATATATTCTTAGGGCATTACCACATATAAATTCCATGCAAAGGAACAATAATAACGTGTTAAGAAAACATTATTAATAAAGAAAAAATTATTAAATTATTAAACAAGTTGGTTCTAGGGAACCAACTCCAACATGGTTGATGAAGTAAATAAGTTTTTTGTGTGAAATGATATCCCTAGATATATTGGTGATGTAAATTATATTTGGGGAGAAATATTGAAGACTATTGATATACGTTTATAAAGATCCCATGTGAGGGGAAAGAGTTAACCTGTGTAATATAGTGAAACAATTACCTGTGTAATATGATGAGAGGGTATAGGATGATCCCCACCTAAACTAGTTGTACTTTGATGAAATGATTTGTAATAAATAATTTGTGACTGTATGAAAACCCAATAACAATAAATAATATATTTCCCATAGTAGGGTCGAATCTTGTAAAAATATATGTTCTATACTTTACAACTTTACTTACATTGCATGTAGTGTATATGATTAAGAAAATGAAAACATACCCAATTCCATCCTAACTAATGAAAAAGGTTTAAAACCAAAGGGGGTTAAAATATAAAAGTGAAATGTAAATATGATAAATGATTTGGAAAAACCTGATTTAACCCACAAATATCAACACCACTATCAGGGCAGTGCAACATCTTTCTTGATGAGATATCAAAAAAAAAGTATTATATTTCACAATAGCATTTGTAAGAAGGTTTCAATAATTTATAAATTAAATTCTTTATCTATGGGTGTCTTGATAGGTTACTATATATTGATCTCAAAATTTAGATAAGTTCACAAATTTCCATTGAGAAAAGGGAATAGAGGTTCATACACTAAGTATTTCCAAAATCTCATTAAATTTTAATGATTTTAATATTAATAAAAAATTTATTCCTAGATTATGGAATGGTATTTATTCAAGTAATTTTTGATCACATTAAATCAATCATGTTATATTGGAGTTTATAATATATTAGAAAATTTTTATCTCTTGTTTATTTATTCATAAGGTAATAATATATATTTATTTATTCAACAATTTAGTGAATAAATTAATATAAATATTTATTTAGTTACATGTTTACTGAATGAATATTTATTCACGAGTTTAGTGAATATAATATTAATCTATTTATTAAAAAAATAAAATTTATTTAAATAAATATTTTATTATTCAAGATTTGGTAAATTATATGGGAGGATAAATGATCCAAGTTAATTTTTTGATATAAATGATATGTTTAATTAATATCATTTAAATAAATATTAATTTATTTATTTATGAAATAATATTAAATATTACATTCGATGAAAATAATAAAAATGTTATTATTTTACACGGGGTAATACTTTGGTTAAATAAATTTATAAGGCCATGTGTGGATACACCTAGAGTAATCCTCAATTAGATTCTCTACCATAACGATAGAAAATCAAGAGAAGCAATATAAGTTTATCAAATGGATTATCAAATTTGAGGTAATTTATACTCTAAATTAATTTCAAATTAAATGTGAAATATCTTATCTAGAAGATTTTTAGTCTTTTTTATCAAGTATTTTGGATATGATACATTTGTATTAATAAAAAATAAATATCAGGCCTCCGCCCAATTCTTCCAAAACACCTCAAAGAATTCAATTTTTAACAAAGTATTCATATTTTAATTTATAATTATTTTAATTTATTCTATCAATTTCATGATTTTTTATTTTCTTTCATATTCAATTTTTCTCTAAGTCCTATCTTCAATAAGACACATTTATCCAAGTTATTATGACCAATAACAGGCCAAAAAATGTAAATAATTCTCTAAGATACCATCTAGAGTTTTCATGGTCATTGGATGCATGTTAGGATTACACAATGTGTAATGATGGATTACATGTTGTATACCCGTGGTGAACTTACACAGTGTAAGAACCTAGTTATTCCTTGAGGTTTGGATCTTTCCTTTTTAATTTAAATTTAAGATAATGGGGGAAAAGTGGTCAAGTGATGGCTACATTCCTGTTACATGATGTGAATGGGGACTACACACCATATACTTTTTTGTACACACAGTGTATGTAGCGATACACGCAATGTAATCCCAGTACAAAACCATGTAATGGTCAAGCCAGGAGTTGTACAGACACAACGTGTAGTCTCAAGAACACAACGTGTACTTTTTTATATTGATTAAATTGGGAAGTCATGTAGTTTTTGTGAAAACAGACACAGGCTCTCCCGAGTTGAAGAACAAGCAGCGCCGAACAAGATGTTTCTTCACGATTGATCATCTGAAACCTGATTCATTTGTCGTCAGTTGTGTTAGAACCCACTAGGTATGATATTTATTCCTATTGATCATTTATTCTTGATTTCTTCTCCTGATCTATTTATTTAAGTTCTATAATTTATTCATATTTTTTAGATCTACTCCGTTCTAGGGCAAATCAAAGCCTGGCACTAGATGAGGAGAGTCGTACTATGACAAGGTAGATGGTATTATGCCTTTATCTCAACGTCGATTTGTTTATATGTATTTTATTACCATTCTCCCATGTTTAGGGTGTAAACTTGAATGGAAATTGACCCTTGTTGTTTCCTAATTATGATTATATCAAGAATTAAATTAATTTAAGCATGTTTGAGCTTGTTGTCTTGATTAAGGGCCACCTCATGGGTGCATTCCATTGGAATGACCGTTTATGGCCATTTGGATGAGGTTTCCTATGAGGCATGCCTTATTTTACATTATTGGGTTATTAAGTATGGATTAAATTTATAATGGAATTGCAATTTTGTTAAATTGTGATTGATCTGATTAAAGGGTTTGGGATTAGTGATTTCCCATTTCCCCATGATATTCCAATTATCGTTTAAGCTTTGTGATAATTTAATTCACTTATTGATTGATATATATGATTCCCACGTGTGTTGTTATATATTAACCACGTAATAGTGTAATTTAAATGTGTTTTTTACTATGCTAAAATGTTGATATACCAGGATTAACCCTGATTGATTTGTTATGCCTGTGGGTGAGGATTTGTTATTTCTGTGGGCGAGGATTTATTATTCCCATGGGCGAGGATTAATTAGGCCTAAGCATGAGGATTTGGTTATACCTACGGGAATGGTTTTTTTCTTTGCCTTTGGGAAATATGTTGAGTTGAATATTGAAATGGAATGACTTATGACGCATATTCTCAGGAAAATCACAAGCTATGATCCGGTCTTCAATTTACTTGTTGAGATAACCTTTTGAGATATCTATTGAGTATCCTTTATATGAGGGATTGATGGGATTAGGATGGATCTCTAGACTTATGTAATTTAATGTAATTGAATTTTTGAAATGAACATAATGAATGCAAATGGAAAAAAATACTCGTAGGATTCTTTACTTTTGAGTACTTCCTAGTTTACTACTTTTCCATTTGCGCATTACCTATTGCATAAACTCACTGATAGACAGGTACATATCTTTGGTGGTTTCCTACTAGGATTTATTTATCACACCCCGTTTGTTACATTCTATTAGACCCAAATAGATTATATTGTTGCAGGTGTTGATAAGGGAAAGTTCCCTTCTACTGGTACTTGAGATGATGTTTAGAAGCAATAGAGCATGGGACTGAGCCATGGCTTGAGACGCTTCATAGTTTCCTTTGTTTATTTTTATTTTGAAACATATATTGTGGATTCCTATAGTGTAACTTGTTTGGATGATTTCCTAGAACATGTTACATGATGCATCATCTTTTGTAATGGATGATGATTGGTTATTTATCTTATTAGTTTTCTGCTGTTTATTTCAGTTATATGTTGTTTACTGCTTCTGCTATTGTATATTATTATTTATATATTTTACACTCTACCAATGAGGGAATAGTTTATCCACTATCACACCCTATGCCCTCACTGTTAGTCAAAAGCCTCTGGAATTTGGGGAAATGTGCTTGAGGCCATGTGGCCAACCGGGTACGGGGCACCAATTGAGTGCCATCAGGATCTGAGATGTTACAAAGTGGTATCAAAGGAGTTTTATTTTCTAGTTTGTCTTATTGTTTGGTGACATTTGAAATAGGTAGGAAGGAAATGAAGTTTGGTAATTAGATGTTCCCGGAAGTAGCTACCCCATGTATAGGGAAAATCCAAATTACCTCGAATCGAATTGTGATTTTTGGATTTTGATCTATTACAGTTGATTTGATTTCACTGTTGGGTGGAACAATTGTTTTGTATTATTAGTATTGATGACATTTTGGTTCTATTTGTTTGTAACCTAATGAGATGAGGACATTCCATCTCATGAATCATACATGCACTTGTTCGAAATCACATGCCATGCATTTTTTCATGTCATTTAGATAACATTACTTATTGCATGATGTTTTGATAGATGTCATGATATATATTCATGCTGTTGTGATCAATACCATGATATATATTCCTACTGTTGTGATAGGTGTATTGGTATATGTTATGGTTTAATTGGACAAATGCCAAACTTTTATCCCTGAGGAGTATGGGTCCTCTTGAATTGGAATTTATTGGATCATGTTGCACCATAGGATATAAATTGTGTTTTCATGTGCAATATGTGGATTCCAAGATTCAATTCATGGGGAGTATGGACCCCCAAGAATTGGAATTTGGAACACCATTTCTTAATTTTACAAAAATTGGGGTTCTAGGGAAGTTTTTGAGTCCTAATGTCCAGAAAACCAGAAAACACGACATGTGGTCCTATGAACACACACAATGTGTTCTTCTATTCAGTAAGAGAGAATGTTTTCAAGTACACGACATGTACTCTGATTACACGCTGTGTGGAAGATGACCATTTCATTGGACGTGTGAGAGGAAACGTGTGTTGTGGAGTTTTAATCAGATCATGCTATGTACCATAAGTACACCCTATTTAGTTTCTCATAGGAAAAACCCATGTGAGTCTGGCTATGTAGAAGTACCTATCTATAAGGGAGAAATTGAGTACACACCATGTGTTGGGATAACACGCCGTGTACCTAAGACATTTACGTGACCAAGGAAGATAGAGTTACACACCCATGTGAGAGTTTAAAGGGACACTCCATGTGTCTGGATGATACACTGTGTACCTGGGATGTTTACATGCCTAGGCTGGTGGGAGTACACATTTATGTAAATTCTTGAGGTTATATTCCGTGTGTGGTTTCTAAACGCCGTGTACTTAACTTTTTTTTAAAAAATTTAGGTTTTTATTCTCCTATTTTATCTCCCTTTGTTAGTTTTGGACACATGAATAGTCTATTCTAAGTAGTTTTCTGCATAGATCACAATGGTGAAACCTGTGAATCATTCTGAGGACTTCTAATGAATGTGTTGGGGCTTCTATATAAATAGAGAGGTTCTTCCTCCAGTTATCATTTCCACTTGTCACCTGAGAGAAAAACTTGGCCTGAATGATCAGTTTGGTGTTCGGACCAACCTATTTGAGACCTTTGATCTGAGATGAGCTATGAGCTATCTCCCATGAACTAAATTTTGTGGATGTATCCCTTGATAGATGTGCCCTTCTGGCCTATGATGCCGCGAGACCTATTTCTTCTAAGGACCCCCTTAGAGATGCCTTTGCTTGTATGATGTTCTAGGGAGTCCCTTGTAAGACCTCTCTTCTGTGAACTATTTTTGAGGGTCCCTATTGTAGAATGCCTCTGTTTTTTATATTTCAAGGATCCCATATAGGATTCCTCTTTTTTCCTTTCAACTAAGGATCTTGAGTAGGATGCCTTCACTCGTGTTTACCTAGAGGATCCGAAGTATAATTCCTCTTAGGGTTTGACTTGACCATACCCGAACTTAGTAGTGGGTTTTTGGTAGTATCTCTTGTTGTTTGACTCCTAGACCTGACCCATGGGGTAGAAAGAGGGGTGAGTGTTTAGAGGAAGGTGTTTACCTACCCTGTTTGATATTTGTGCTTTGGATATGCGATCTTTTCTTATATCTAGATATGATATTTGGTTTCCTTATTTGTTAAACAGGAACTTACACACTCTTTTTATGTTTTCCCTAGTAGGATGTTTGGTTTCTAGAGAGGACACCCTTGTGAGAATGAGTGATTATTGATTCACGACCCTTCATATGGGAATGAGCATCAAGGAATGCTTAGTTCAGCAAGTTAGACATGCCTCGGGCATGGTCGTCCACTTAGGAGGTTGTGTGAACCTCTCTTTCTTTAAGTGATGGGTGATTTGGTATGTCATCATCCATGTAAATGGGTGTGTTTATGATGTGATTTTGAGCTAGTTATTTTGTAAGCCATCTTGTACTAGGATGCGTAGGGTGGAAAACCTATGAATAGTACCTAGATTGTGTCATTTGTTCTTATAAACTCGGGGTACTATATGTTGACATACGCGCTACCTGTTGAGTGTTTAATGTTCAAAAAGAGCCTTCGAGTTCCGTTAAATCATTGAGCTTTGAGAAGCTGTGTCTGTTCTTGGTTGTATTCGAAGTAGAGTGACCTGAATGTTTTGGAACCAAGTTCGTCCCACTACCCAGGAGGAATTTCTATGACACATGTGTTTTGACATGCCGGTCAGTTTAATTTTTAGATTTCATGTCAAGTGATATGACGAAGTGATCACGGTTTGTGGAATGACACTCATGCATTTAATTTGGTTCTAAACTAGCATGTCTAGGAGCGGCTGTTTCTTCTTCTCGACATATAGGAAACTACTAGGTGGAGAGAATCACGCCGGTTCTATTTAAATGTGTTCTTCCAGGTAGAAGGATCACAATCGCGGACCATTCAGAAATGGTTGCTCGACTTGAATTCCTTTGAGACTTGTGAGTCCTGATCCATGTTGTTGATTTCTTAGATGCATAGAATTTCTACAGTTGGATATGTGTGCAACCCTTATAATTAATCGATGATCATATATGGACCTCAGTGGTTAAGAATTAATTATCACAAAAAATCATTGGGATAAAGGCATTGAGGTCAGTTAAATGACGATGCCTCAGCAAGTGAAGCCAATTTTACTTCAGGAGGTTGACCAATAGTGGTTTGTATATACTTTTCTGATGATCCTTGGAATCCTTTTAGTGTGATATTTATTAATATATTATCATATCCCCTATCTTGATATCCTTATGGATACACTAATAGATCATCGGTTTTACGTCATGCTATAGTTGAAGGCCGTTGGGCTGGTTCGTGATCTCTTTCAATGTTGTGCGTCGAATGCATAGTTTTAAATGAGCATTTGTTAATCCTTATTGATACATGAGTTTCCATGTAGGAACACCTTAGACAGACTCCGGGATGCTTTCCATTTTATTTGACATGACCGTCGGGTAAATGTCACTCTGGGTTTAGTCAATGTTCTTATATAGACTTTCAACCCTGTACCAAAGTGTCACTTGTAATAGGGGAGTATGTACCACCTTGGTGAGTTCCTTAGACTCACGGTTAGTGATTATGAGGTCATCATGAACTTATTTTTGGGCTCGAATGTGATTCTTAAAAATATATAATGATTCTAGTGGGATGGATCTTGAATTACACTTTTACTCATACCGTGGAATGACCTTTTAATTGATCAATTAATGTATTGACAAAGAAATGTCACCAAGAGACAAGTATGAGATTTAGTGAGCGAGATCATTGTGGGAGTATGGTTCGTGGGGAGTAGGCATTGTGTTCTATTGCAATACGTCAAACTTCTAAGATGAGCATTTCTAAGATAAGTCATCCTATGATGGCTTGACTCGTTATCCTTCTTGTTCTCCATGTATGGTTCTAGTGGACCAGTTTAAACACTCTACCAGTTTAAGGTGGGTATGGTGTAAAATTACACAATGTATTTTGAGGAAAGATTGCATGACTTATTTTTATGTGGTTGATTGGGGTTCAATCATTCTTTGCTGTGAGGCCGCTATTATGACCCAATTTATGTTTAGGATTTCCCAGTTAAAGGAAAATCATGCCGAAAGCATCGCTAGAGTACTCAGGGTCATGCTTGGTGGAGTTTATTTTAATGGAATAGGTGTTGTGGTAGTGATTCCATTTTCATTGTTCTTGACAGACTTACAAATGGCACTTACTTATTGTCGATCAAGGAGACCTT
This sequence comes from Viscum album, assembly GCA_963277665.1. Classification (NCBI taxonomy): domain Eukaryota; kingdom Viridiplantae; phylum Streptophyta; class Magnoliopsida; order Santalales; family Viscaceae; genus Viscum; species Viscum album. Next base: position 475,114,358 of record OY728130.1, on the reverse strand, counting down.
CGGTGTTGATCAACTTTGGAAGCTGTATATTAATGAGGTGGTATGACTTCATGGAGTCCCTCATTCTATCATTAAATATAAGTATGTACACTTTAATTCTAATTTCTATCAAGGGATAAAAAGTGTGCTGGTTACACAAGTGCTTCTAATCACAACTTACTACCGCCAGATGGATATCCAGTCAGAGCGCACAATTCAGGTGCTGGAGGAAATGCTTTGGGAATGCATCCTAAATTTCAAAGGTTCTTGGGAGAGATATATACCCTTGGTGGAGTTATCCTATAATGATAACTTTCAAGATACTTTTTAGATGAATACATATGATGCTTTGTATGATAGTCCATGCCGATCACCCTCGTGTTGGCTAGAGGTAGGAGAGACAGCTATGTTGGGACCTCGTCTTGTCTAGGAGACCACTGAATAGGTTCAGGTGATTTGAAAGTGGGTGGATACTGCGCAGTATTGTCAGAAATCTTATGTTGATCACTATATAAGACCTTTGGAGTTTTAGGTTGGGGATCAAGTTTTCCTATGTGTCGCACCATGGTTGGGATAGAAGAGGATAAGGAGATAGGGTAATATTTTGCTGAGACACGTCAGTTATTTTGAGATTCTAGAGTGGGTCAGGCCGATTGACTATCAATTGCAGTTACCTCATAGGTACAAGGCTATGCATGATGTCTTCTAAATTTCTCATTTGTGATGTTAATTTTTGGAACCATCTCACACCTTTCATCCCGAGTTAGTGGAGTTGTGGGAAGATGCATTCTTTGAGGAGCATCCCATTAATATTGTGGATTGTGGCACGAAGATTCTCCATTATCAGCCTATTCCTTTGGTACGGGTGCTATGGAAGCATGACCGAGTGCAGGATGACTCTGGGGAGAGGAAGGAAGACGTTCGATCATTGTGGCCAGAGTTGTTCTCAGATATTTCTTCATCACCCTCGGAAGGGTAATTTGGGGATGAATTTCTTTAAGGGGGGAAATTTGTAAGAACCCAGTTCTTCCTTGAGGTATAGATCATTACTTTTCAGTTTAAATTTAAGATAATAGAGGAAAAGAGGTCAAGGGTTGGCTACAGTCCTATTAAAGAACATGACTGGGGATAACACGTTGTGTACTTTTTTGTACACACCATGTGTGTAGGGCTACATGCCATGTAATCCCAATACCCAACCATGTAATGGTATGGCCAGAATTTGTACGGACATGGAATGTAGTATCAAGTACACACCATGTATTTTTTTTATTGATTAAATTGGGTAGTAGCATCATTTTTGTGAAAATGGACAATGGATCTCCTGGGTTGAAAAACAAGAAGCACCGAACGATATTTTTCTTCCCAATTGATCATCCGAACCCTGATTCCTTCACCGTCGGTTTCGTTTGATCCCGATCGGTAAGATCTCGATTCCTATAAGCCTTTCTTCATGATTTATTTTCTCAATATAGTTATTTAAGGTCGATTATTTATACCCATTTTTAGATCTACTTCATTCTATGGTGAATCAAAGATCGACACTGGATGAGGAGAGTCATACTATGATGAGGTAGGTGGTCTTGTGCCTTTCTCTCAATTTCAAGTTGTTTATATGTGTCATATTTCTGTTCTCCCATGTTTAGGGTGTAACCTTGAAAGGAAATTGACCCTTTTTGTTGCCTAATGATGATTATGTCATTAATTAAATTAAATTAATCATTCTTGAGATTTTTTGGCGTGATTAAGTGCCACCCTGTGGGTGCGTTCCCTTGGAATAACTATTTATGGTCATTTGGCTGAGGTTTCCTATAAGGCATGCCTTTTTTTACCTTATTGGGATGTTAAGTACGAATTAAATTTATAATGGAATTGTAATTGTGGTAAATTGTGATTTATTTGATTAAATGGTTTGTGATTAGTGATTACCCCTTGGCCCCATGATATTCCAATTATTGTTTTAGCCTTGTGGTAGTTCAATTCACTTGTTTCTTAACATGTATGATGCCCATGTGAGTTGTTATATGTTAACCATGTAATAGTGTAATTTACATGTGTTGTTTATTATGATGAAATGCTGATATACCGGGCTTGACCCTGATTGATTCATTATGCCTATGGGTGAGGATTTGTTATGCATGTGGGTGAGGATTTGTTATGCCTGTGGGTGAGGATTGATTAGGCATGATGTAGAGAATTTGGTTATTCCTGCAGGTGGCGTTTTTTCTATGCCTACATGAAAGATGTTGAGTTGAATATTGAAATATAATGACTTATGACACTTATTCCAAGAAAAATCACAATCTTGGACTTGGTCTTCACTTTACTTGTTGAGATATCCTTCTGAGGTATCTATTGAGTATCCTTTATACGAGGGATTGAAGGGCTTAGGCTGGATCTCGAGACTCATGTAATTGAATGGTTGAACTAAACATAATGAATGAAAATGGAAAATAGGACTTGTAGGATTGTTTACTTTTGAGTACTTCCTAGTTTATTACTTTTCCTTTTGTACACTACCTATTTCATATGATCACTGACAGATAGGCATATATATTTGGTGGTAACCTACTGGGATTTATTTCTCACATCTTGTTTGGAAAATGCTTTTGGACCCAAATATATTATATTATTGCAGGTGTTGATAAGGTAATGTGCGCTTTTAGAGGTACTTGAGATGCAATTTAGGAGCAGGATGGCATGGGACTGAGCTGTGTCTTGTGATGCTTCGTAGTTTCCTTTATTTATTTTACTTTTGTAACTTATATTGTGGATTACTACAATGTAACTTTTTTGGATTATTTCTTATAAAATGTTACACATTGTATCATCTTTTGTATTGAATGATACTTGGATATTTATTTTATAAGTATTTAATTATTTTTTTCTGTTATATGTTGTTTACTACTTATTCTACTGTATATTATTATTCTGATGTGTTATACTCTACTAATGAGGGAATAATTTTCTCATTATCACATCCTAGGCCCTCACTACTAGCCATCAGCCTCTGGAGTTTGGGGAAATGTGCTTAGGGCCATGTGGCCAACCGGGTACAGGGCACCGGTTGAGTGGCATCCGGACCTGGGACGTTACACACATGGAGCGAGTTGTATAAATCATGGCTTGCAGTGCGACATGGTATGATGCATCATTACATGTCGTACATCAATCTCCTATGTGATAACCAATTTTATAGGCACTTTATGACAAGTATCTAGTGTTTACATCATATAACCCCAAATGATTAAACATGTTACATAATCTATAGTGATTCATGTGTTCAATACGTCGAATCATTACCCATTGCGTATTTACTTTCATATAAGCAATGTGATGAGATGATGATACATGAAATGTAGCTAGATGTACACACCATGTAACTCATTTCACCTAATTTATGGTACATTAAAATATTATTATCTTTTTGTGTGGGTTAATATGATGAGTAATTAAAGTGACACATGACTACATGGAATTTAGTTGGCTATATATGGCATGTTTCATAAGTTTTCCACACCAGGTACATGCCAAATGAGTTTCAAAATACCATGTGGGTCTACCTGCTTAAAATTATACACCATGAAAAATTAGCTATTACATAGAATGTATCGATTTTCATACACATCATGTACTAATAAACATTTTTCCAATGGTACATATTCTATATACTTATTACGCACTATGTGGTCATGCACGTCATGTCGACTATGTGATTTGACTAGACATAACTACATGTCGTGTGTATCACATCATGTCGTGTAGGAATACATTTTGTGTTCATATATGGTACATGACATGGACCATACCCAGTGTGTGTCACCTAAAATTTCAAGTGATAACACATTTCATTTAAGTATTTAATTCAATAAATGGGAATATGATATTACATAAAAGGCACATGACGTGTGGCCTCCCCAATACAAATCGTGTACTCAAATAGTTTTAAAATTACAATTAAAATACTTAATTTATTTAAAGTTTTAAAGGATGATATTCTTATATCTCAGGGTATGTTAAAACAGAATATTAATAAAATGAATTAATTAAATTATTAAGTTTATTAATTAATTAATTCTTATAAAATTTTCTTAATTAGAGTAAATTGAAATGAATTCTAGAAATTATAAATACATAGTTAGTGTATGTTTCGATTGAACATGATCTTAACTAACTTATTCTGATGTTGGATTTATTTATTTAATATAGTTACTCATTACATGGTTTTATATTACAGTTTATTATTAAATTAAATATGATGATATGTACATCTTATATCCCCCCTTTATTATATATAGGCCTATATTTCCAAGGCTTATTTTAAGTAACCCTGAACACTTGGTACCCCTCATCTTTGTGTGAGTAAACATTTTTAAAGTATGGAGTTCCCAAATAGAGGAGGTAATTCAACACTTCAGTTAAATTACTACCCACCAAGGAGATATAAAAGAGAATGGAGAAATGCTATAACTCGAGCTAAGCATTTGCTCAAGGAGTTTCCCCCCTATGTTCAAGGTTTCCTTATCACCACTTGATAAACTAACAAATAGATAAAAAAACATGATCATATCACATATTTATTTTATATTTTCTATGCAAGGTCATTTATTTATTTATTCGATGCATGGTTTATTTTTTTAAACATGATCACATAAATTAAATAAATTATCAATCATGCTAAGATAAAATAAAATAAAAGTTCTGAGATATATTATATTATATATAGTCAATTAATTATGTGACATCCTATATAAAAGTAATTAACTCCTATGAAAATATAAAATAATATATTTTATACAAGCATATGAATAAATATTTTTTCACACATGGTTAATTAATTATGTAAGATCCACTTAATATTAATAATAATGTGAAAAGATAATAAAGAATAATTATTTCTGAGTAAAAAAAAATTCCTTAACTAAAATATGAAGTCATAAAAACACCTTCCATTATCTAAGTTAAGTTGAAACCATAGCTAAAAGTGTCGACCTGGGCATAGTCGAGAGCACTTTAAATTATTGTGGAGTCTTAACAAATATAGTGGGTCAATTTAAATCAAAATGGTTATAAGGTTAATGAAATTATTATACCTAATAAAATTTGTAGGAAATTTTTTGGGAAATCTGAGTTTAATATTAAAGGATTAGAGAGTCCACTCAATAGATCAAAGAGCCATGAGTTAATGTAGTTAAAAAAAATCCTACCTAAATACTTTTGAGTAATTTTCATGGCTATATTCTGGATTATTAGATTGGAAATATGGATCCTTTCCTCTAGATTATCCACGTGATGATATATTCTGAATCTAGTGGTGACAGATATTTGGATTTGATAATAGTGGAATAAAAATTAATTAATTAATTAAATATAAAAATCATGATAAAGTACTAAAATCTAATTTTATTTGTTATATAAAATGGAAAATAAAACTATGGAATCACTATGAAATTTTATGGATAGTGATAATTTCCTTACTATCATAAATTTATTAGAGTGGTATTGGTACTTAAATATTACACTACTTCTAGAAAATATGTTATACATATCAATGTCCCCTATTCTCGATCAACCACCTTAGGAAGTATGTGAGGGTGAGAAGGATGTCTATAGAAGGCACAAGAGGTTGATTCAAATTTATGTTTCATAATGTTATCAGCTATATTCAAATAGTTTAATATTAAATATAAGAATATGGATTTATACACCATAATCAGTCATCTCTATGAACATTGTTGAACCCTCTGGGAGAATTAGTTGAACTAATATTTTGATAATCCCAATTATGCTCAATTATGGTTTGATAATCCCTATATTGATTAATGGTTAATTACTTATTTCATTATTTCTGTACACTAATCACATATTCAAATATTATAATATTTACATGATCTTCAGAGAATTCGGTTACTAGAAGGATATATTTTCTTACTTAACCCATTCTGCCAATAGAATGCTTAAACAGGCAAGTGGTCACCATTACAGAATAAGCCTACCGATACGTGAAGGTCACCGATACGTGAAGGTCACCGATACGTGAAGGTCACCGTTACAGAACAAGCCCACTGATACGTGAAGGTCACCGATACGTGAAGTTCACCATTACAACAAGTCTACCGATACCGGAAGGTTACCGATACAAGTCATCGTTATGCAAGTCTACTGACACAGAGTTACCGCTACCATTACATAGAAGATCACCAGTACATCAAGCCTACTGCTATCGATGCAATAAAGCTTACCTCTACCAAAGTCTACCGACAGACATGAAGTCTACCGATAGAAGGGTTACTGATGGAAAGGCTACCGTTACACAAAGGGCTACCGTTACACAAGAAGCTACCGATACTCAGACCTACCGATACATAAAGCTTACCGCTACCAAAGTCTACTGACAGACATGAAGTCTACCGATAGAAAGGCTACTGTTACACAAAGGTCTACCATTACACAAGAATCTACCGATACTCAGACCTACCGATACACAAGGCTACCGATATCCAAAGCTACCGTTCCAGAGACAGAACCCGACGCTGCTTTAATTTCTTTAAATTTATTTAATCTAACCAACGGTCATATCAGGTATATTTTAATGCACTGACATTTATTTAATGTGTGTTGTTGGATGTCAGGGAACCGTACCTCGTACCTGCAAAAATGAAATCATTTCTGTTGCCGGAGCTCGTGCTTTAAATAAGAGATGCTCCTGCTTCTGAAAATGTTGTTGGAAAAATAAATAAGAGCATGAAAAAAATAAGAAGGTACCGAAACGTGTGCATGCAAAGAGACGACTGGACACACCGGTATACATACATACTTTCCTGAATACCTGTGAAGAGCCAAGAATGAAAAAGAGAACATCAACACAAGAACTTCATCGACTGCATTTTTCTCTATCTGTGAACCTGGATGTCAAGCAGACGACACTCTGTTTTTCAGACAAAAACCAGAAGAGGACTCAGAACCATTTCTGATCAAATTAGAAGGAGTCCAGAGCTACACTGCAATCACTAAAGCCATTCTAAACTCTACATCTTGCTCAGTGATTTATTATTTACATTTTGAGAAGTGTGTGTCATCTACTGTATTTTACACACACACTGTCTCCTGTACTTTAACTGGATGATCTGTAAATCCTCATCCAGCTCTTTACATCTTTCATTTCCCACTGTGGATAGTTGTAGATGTTGTGTGTAACCTGGACAGCTGTATTTGCTATTGTTTTTGTTTCCCACGTAGAACTGTGGTAGAGGTCTTTGACCTGGACAGTTGTAAACTGTTGTGAACCCCGATCCAGGGTGTGGATCCAATTTATATAAATTGTTGAGAGGACTAAGTCTCAGCTTGAGACTGAACCTCTTGGTCATATCTGCTGTGCTTTATTTAGTTTTATCTAAAACCTTTTATTCCGCTGCAAAGTGTTTTAAAACCTAAATTGTTTTTCAAAGTTACTCTGATAATTTAATTAGCAAGTGTTTGCATTATTTGTAAATCAGTAAGTTATTTTCAAAAGATAATCTGATCCTCTGGTTAGATTAACTGGGAATTAATCAATCCCTTGAGAACCTAGCTGAAAGTTTTCTTTAGTTCAAATTCACTACAATTCAATTACTATTTTAAATTGGGGGAATTTGGTAAAATATTTTAAAACAGAAATTTTAATTGGAACTCAATTCACCCCCCTCTTGAGTATCCACTCTGACCAACATTTGGTATCAGAGGTTTAGTTTTTGTTCAAAGATTTTTGAAGTACTCTGTTTTCAACTGTGATTTTAGCTGTATTTTAAAGTTTGTAAAATTTCTGTTATTTCTAAATTTTTATCTATTTAAATTTTTTATTTTAACCTAGTTATCATGGATGACAGACTTGAAGGTGTTGCTACTAATAGACCACCATTTTTCAATGGAAACAACTATGATCAGTGGAATATTAAGATGAAAATTCATTTAGAAAGCATGTGTTTTGATATTTGGAATGCCATAGAATCAGAATATAAAATTCCTACTACTGTTAGATCTACTTGGAATGAAGCTACTAAGACATCCTAAAATAATAATTGCAAAGCTATGAATTCTCTATATTATGCTTTAAGAGGTGAGGAATTTAATAGAATATCTGCTTGTAAGACTGCACATGAAATTTAGGATACCTTAAGTGTTTCTCATGAAGGAACAACTAACGTTAAGGAAATGAGAATGAACACCTATACTATTAAATAAGATAATTTTAAGATGAAGCCTGATGAACCCATTTCTGATATGTATCTCAGGTTTAACAAAATTGTCAACACAATGATTTCACAGGGAAAAGATGTTCCATCAAAGGAGCAGATCATGATAATTTTGAGATGCCTACCTGAAAGATGGAGGGGCACTTCAGTTTCAATTAGAGAATCTTGTGATATTGGTGAACTTCCAGTTAAGGAAATTATTAGTAAGTTGATGATGTATGAAGAAGATCTTAAGGTAAATAAAGAAGAAGAAGATAAACCAAAAAGGAAGTCAGTTGCCTTCAAGGCTTCTACTTCAAAGAACAAGGATAAGGAGAAACTTCAAGCTGTAAGTAATAGATCAAGCTATGAAGAAACTGAAAGTGCATCTGACAGTGATGCAGAAATGGATCACATATCCAGAAGATTTAAGAAGTTTTATAGGAAAAATAAGTTTTTCCGAAAATCAAATTACAAAGGTAAGTATGACAAAAAGGGACACTGGAAAAAGGACTGGAATAAATCTGACAAATCTGATGAAGTTGTCTGCTATGAATGCAAAAGAAAAGGACATATAAAACCAGACTGTCCAAAGCTGAAATTCAAGAAGAAGTATGAGTATAAGGGAAATAAGTATAAGAAGGCCATGAAGGATACTTGGAGTGATTCTGAGGATAGCTATAGTGAATCTGAATCTTCTAAAATTGAAATCAGAAATAAGGAAAACATGTGTTTTATGACAAAAACCTCTGAGGTAACATCTGAAACTCATGCTTTAAATTATTATTATTCTGGAGATGATTCTGATTCTAAAAATATGTCAAAATCTGAACTATTTGAATACTATGATATGTTGGAAGAAACCTGTAATGAGATGAAAGACAAATACAATGTTTAAAGAAACAATATTCTTTAACTATTAATCATAAATCTGATCTTGACATAGAAATGGAAAAGAATGCTCAGTTACTTAAAGAAAACACTGAACTGAAATTGTCAAATGAACAACTTAGGAAGGATTTAGAAAAGTTCACAAATGGAAAAGATACTCTTACTCAAATGCTAGGTAAGAAGATTGCACCTAGATATACTACTGGTATAGGATACCAACCTGGACAAAGAAAAATTACCAAAACTTGATTTATTCCTAAATCTGGACAAAATGTAGATAGTTATAGTTCTGGAAGTTCATAAGATTCAATTAGTTATATTCATAGTTATGGATCTAATAAGGTTTATCTGTCTAAATCTATTGATTCTGAAAATTTTATGAGACCCATAAGACAAATTTGGGTACCTAAAGTTTTATTGGTTAACCTGTCTGGACCCAAGAAAATCTGGGTACCAAAATCATTTCCAATCTAAATCTGTTTTGTAGGGAACCTGCTTAAAGAGCTCCTGTAGAAAGACCTGGTACTTGGATAGTGGATGTTCAAGACATATGTTAGGATAATTCTCATGATTTAAAAGCATAGTCAGAGTTGATAGAGGTTTTTTCACTTTTGGTGATAATTCTAAAGGGAAAATCATCGGCTTAGGACAGATTGGTAACACTGACTCAATATTAATTTCTAAAGTTCTATTTGTTGATGGACTTAAATATAATTTACTAAGTATTTCTCAATTATGTGATGATGGTTTTAATGTTAAATTTGAAAATTATTCTTGCAATGTTTTTATTCTAAAAATACTTTAGTATTTTCTACCTTGCGAAATGAAAATATCTATGCTGTTGATTTAAATTCTTTAGCTATGCAAAATATTACTTGTTTAAATGCTTTTCATAAAGATTCTTGGATTTGGAACAGAAGATTAGGACACTACAATGTACATTCACTTAGAAAACTTACTAGGAATAACTTAGTTAGAGACCTACCAAAACTTGAATTCCCAGCAGATAAAGTTTGTAATCCCTGTCAAAAGGGAAAGCAACATAAAGTTTCTTTCAAATAAAATAAAGAAGTGTCAACTTATTAACCTCTCGAGTTGGTTCACATGGATTTGTTTGGACCCTCTAGAGTTTCTAGTTTAAATGGGAAGCACTATGTCTATGTTCTAGTAGATGACTATTCTAGGTATACTTGGGTATATTTTCTAGCTCAAAAAAGTGAAGCTTGTTCTTACTTTGTTAAATATTCCAAGTCTTTAGAGAACCTTAGTGGACTTAATATTAAAACCATGAGAAGTGATCATGGTCGTGAGTTTGAAAATCATGAGTTTGAATCCTACTGCTCACACAATGTCTATAGTCACATTTTCTCTACCCCTAGGATAGCTCAGCAAAATAGTGTAGTGGGAAGGAGGAATATAACCCTTCAAGAAATTGCCAAAACCATGCTCAATGAGTATGACCTACCTTTTTATTTTTGGGCTGAAGCTATCAATAAAACTTGTTATATTATCAATAGAGTCTTGATCAGACCTGTTCTTAAGAAGACCCCTTATGAGTTGTGGAACCATAGGAAACCTATGGTTAACTACTTCAGAGTTTTCGGTTGCAAAGTATTTATTCTAAATACTAAAGATAATCTTGACAAGTTTGCATCCAAGAGTGATGAAGGAATTTTCCTAGGTTACTCTATTTCTAGTAATGCCTATAGAGTTTTCAATAAGAGAAAAAAATGTGTGGAGGAATCTGTTCACATCAAATTTGATGAAACTGATCCACATGAACCTAAAACCTCTCTTGAAAATCTTGAAGATGATCTCTCTGTTTTGAATGTTAATGATAAAGACAGTGAACCTATAATTAAAACATCCAGTTCTGGAAATTTTTCAGAACCTGCTTCTATTGACTCACAACCTATTGATGAGCCTGAAATATCTAGCCCGACCTTTTTAAGACCAACTAGGATTCTGAAGAACCACCCCTTAGATGCTGCTGTAGGTAATATGGATAGAGGAACACATACTATAGCTTCTCTAAGAAATCAGGTTGAAAATCAAGATTTTCTTTCATAGTTAGAACCTAAAAATATCAATGATGCTATCAATGATGAATTTTGGGTAATAGTTATGCAAGAAGAACTAAATAAATTTGAAAGAAATAAAGTCTGGGAATTAGTAGAAAGACCTAAGGACACTTTAACCATAGACACAAAGTGGGTGTTTAGAAACAAAGTTGACGAATCTGGAAATATCATTAGAAACAAAGCTAGACTAGTTGCACAAGGTTACAATCAATAAGAAGGAATTGACTATGAGGAAACCTTTTCACCTGTAGCTAGATTAGAGGCAATTAGGATCTTACTTGCCTTTGCATCACATCTGAATTTCAAGTTATATCAAATGGATGTGAAAAGTGATTTTCTAAATGGTTTCATTGTTGAAGATGGTTTTGTGGAACAACCACCTGGTTTTTCAAATCCTCACTTTCAAAATCATGTTTTTAAACTTTCTAAAGCTTTATATGGTTTAGAACAAGCTCCAAGATCTTGGTATGAAAGATTTACAAATTTTATTATTTAAAAAGGATTTACAAAAGGAATTGCTGATCCCACTCTTTTTATAAAAATAATTTCAACACATGTTTTAATAGTACAAATCTATGTTGATGATATTATTTTTGGATCTTCTAAAAATTCTTTATGTACTGATTTTCAAAGTTTAGGCAAAATGAGTTTTAAATGAGCTTAATGGGAGAGCTTAAGTACTTTCTTGGATTTCAAATCTTTCAAACAAAAGATGGTATTATTTTGAATCAGAGTAAATATACTAAGGATTTATTAAAACGTTTTGGTTTGGATAGTATTAAGGGGAGTGATACACCTATGAGTACGACCTATAAATTGGATATTGATGAAACTGGTAAACCAGTAGATCAAACTAATTATAGCGGTATGATTGGGAGTATACTTTATATTACTACTAGTCGACCTAATATTATGTTTAGTATATTTATGTGTGCTAGATTTCAAGCTAACCATAAAGAGTCACACTTAATTGCTGTTAAAAGGATTTTCAAATATCTTAAATACACTGCCAATTTGGGACTGTTTTACCCAAAAGAACAATCATTTGATTTAATAAGTTATTCAGATGCTGACTTTGCTGGATGCAAGTTAGATAGAAAGAGCACATCTGGGACATGTCATTTACTTGGAAAGTCCCTAGTATCATGGTGTAGTATGAAATAGAACTCAGTTGCATTATCTACTGCTGAAGCAGAGTATATAGCTGCTAGTAGTTGTTGTGCACAGATTCTGTGGATGAAACACACTTTATTGGACTATGGATTTAAGTTTAAACATGTTTCAATTAACTATGACAACACTAGTGCGATCAATATCTCAAAGAACCCTATTTCTCACTGTAGAACCAAACACATTGATGTCATCCACCACTTTCTAAGAGATCATTATCAAAGAGGTGACATAACTCTTGAATTTATAGGGACTGAACTCCAATTAGCTGATATTTTCACTAAGCCATTAAATTCAGAAAGATTAAGTTTCATTAGACATGAATTAGGAATGATAAATTACTCTTAAACCGTTAGATAAACCTCACTGTTAGGATGAACCTCACTATTAGGATGAACCTCACCATTAGGATGGACCTCACCATTTAAGGACACTTCACCGGTACATCTCTCGCACTATTTTAAATTTTTGTATTAAGGCCGAGACTTTGAATTTCTTTATAATATAAGATTTATTTTATATGTGAATCCTAAATGATATTAAACTCGACTCTAGACATCACTCAATCACTGCAAACCCATCTGTTTGAATCCCTCTTACCTAAACCTCTCAAGCTTGCAAAACCCTAAGCCTCAGAATCTGAAATGGCTCGTGTGAAGCGACCCTCAGTGGATGAAGGGAGTGATGTGCCGCAAGATAAGAAGCATAAATTAACCAATGCTGGTGCCAGTGGAAGAAGTAGTGATGCTATTCGAAAGAATACCATGAATACACATTTATCGAAGTGAGTAATTGTAGTGGAAAATGAATTATGTGCGGCATGGCTGCTCGAAAGCAAGTCCTTGATTCTGAAGGTTTTACAAGAACAAGAAAGGCTCGAATGCTTCATGAACAATAATGGACCATATTATCCATCACTGGTAAAAGATTTTTATGAGTTTGTCTATTTTGAGACATCAGAGGTGGAGAATAGGATGATTTCCTTTGTGAATAGTCAAACGTTTTCGTTTTCATCAGTTGAATGGGCTGAGAACCTTAAGGTTCCTCATAGTGGTGATTATGGATTTAATTCAAAATCCATACCTACTACTAGTGAATTTTTCGAATATGAGGATGCCTTGTTGGAATTGATAGTAAATGGAACTCCTAGAAAGGTCATTGCTGCAGAGATGGCAGGGGAGGATAAACTACTTTTCAAGTTCATTCAACATGTGATTAGTCCAAGGAGAGGAGATTTTTCTACCCTCAGATTTTAGGATATTTATTTTCTATATCTGTTAAAGCATGGAGTAAAGGTGAATTTATGCAGACTGCTAATGATTCAGATTGAGGAGATGACTAGACCGAAGTCTAAGTCTAATGCACTTTTCTTTTCTAAGTTGATTTCTATTATGTTGAATGCAAAGGAGGTAGCTGGACCTCAAGATGAAACTGTTGTGGTTAAGGATAACTTTTTCCTCAGCAAGACTGTTTGTAAGTTTATGAATGTCAACTGGAACCCTTGGAAAAAATCATGGGTTAGTGATGATGGAAAAATATATGACAAGTACACTCCTGTGGATCATCCTTCTAGACCAAAGGATGTGAGGGATCCTGGTCTTGGACCAGATGAGCCAGAACCGGTCTACAATGATAATGAAGCTGAAGCTGAAGAGGAAGAGATATAAGTTGAGGAAGGAGGAGACCCAGATTTACCTCCTAGTCCTATGCCCCAAAACATTTCCTATGGAGCTTCTAGCCCTCCAAAAGAACTACCAAGGAGAGAAACTATTCTAAAGGACAATGAAACTGAGACTACAGAAGAAGAAAAAGAATATCAGATTGTTGTCAAAGACACCTCTGTAGAGGATGAGGCAACCGAGTGAGATCAGATTTCTCATGAAGAGAATGAGGATTCTGGTGAAGTAGATGATGAAGAAAATGAAGAAGTAGAGCTCATTTTGAGCCCTCTGATAGAAAGTACAGTCAAGATAGTGCCTGATCAGGAAGCAGAAGTAGCATCTGTTGATGAGAGAGTCCTTGAGCCATCAGAGCAAATGGCTATTGAATCTGCTGCAGTTGCAGAGGAACTTATAGAATTACCTCGACCAGAACAGTTGGAGGAGATTCCTCAGGTGAATGCTCTATGTGAGGGGGAGCATCTTGGTTCAGTATCAGTGTTGTATGACATTGAAGGTTGGACATCAGATCCAGGATATATGGTTCTTGGACTTAATTATGAAGATTCTGATGAGGAAGACCAGCCCCAAAGAGAATCAGTTATCCTAACTACTGTGGATGAAAATTTGGAAACCAAGGAGGACCTTGAGTCCTTAAAGGCTGAAATGAATGAAACACTGAGAGAATCAGTGGAAGATTTGAAGAAAAGCCTGGTTGATGAAATGAGAAGTGTGGAGCAATCCCTAGAACTATCTCTGGGATGTGTTGTTGCTAGTCCAGTGAAAGGAATGATGGATAAAGTTAAAGTATGCCAAACTCAAATTGAGAGTTGGACAGGAGCTGTAGTGGCTCTAAGACAGTCGATTGCTTCATTGACTACCATGAACAGCTCTCAAACCCAAGTTCATACTGACATCAGATATATAAAATAAGTAGTCAAGTAGTTTGTGGAAGTTTTTGAGGCTTTTAAGACTTCAGTCAAAGAAAACTTGAACAGTCAAGATGAACTTGTCCAGAAGGTGGTTACTAATCTGACACAATATTTCAAGGAGACAGTAGATTTCTAAGTTAAACCCCTCCCCTCATCTATCTCCACTGTGAACCTTGACCAGATTAGAACTATTATCCAGGAAGAGTTGGCTAAGGCTAGTACCAGTGGCACCTCGGATACTCAGATCCTTGATACCACTAGGGAAGTTAGTAGTTTTGTTCATGATCACCTACAGGCAGCTACTGCTTCTCAAGAGGCAATTAAAAATAAGGTGGATGCTTATTTTGAGAAGGTCTATACCAAGCATCAAATGACCAACCATTTCAGGGTCTTGATGGAAAATATGAAGTTGCCTCCTGTCACTCAAGATTTTAGAGAATAGGTTAGTAAGCTCAGAGAGCTTACTCCTGCCTTGGATAAATTCATTGAAAATCGAGATGATTTTGTGTCAGCAATGGAAAGAGGCGGCAGTATTATTATGGATTTAAAGAACCTGTTGCTTCCATTCTTGCATGTGGATGCCAGACCTGTGATTGTACCTCAAGCTCTTCCTGCCTCTGCCTCTGAGAGTACACCTCAGTTGACTCCAGTTCAAGCTATTAGAAGCTTGACACCTATGATCTCACAGAAGAGCACAAATTTCAGAACCGGTACAGTTTCAGTGGCTGACCCTCCAGTTGTTCTTTCAGTTATTCCCAAGCCATCTACTCAATCTGGACCTACACCCTCTTCTGATCCTAAGGGAAAGACTCC
The DNA here is from genome assembly GCA_963277665.1 of Viscum album. NCBI lineage: Eukaryota > Viridiplantae > Streptophyta > Magnoliopsida > Santalales > Viscaceae > Viscum > Viscum album. The sequence continues at coordinate 475,098,624 of OY728130.1, read as the reverse complement.
TGTTCATGAGGATTATTGAGTGATTTTGAATGTTTTTAATAGGATTCACTTATATCATTGTAATCCTGAATTTCTCAATTTGTAACTTTTGTACATTAATAGAAATTTACTCTTACATTATCTACTTTACTATGTTTATGGTTCCTTGAAATCTGTTCTCTTTTTGTCTCTACATTTCTCTGATTCTACCCTTCTTTTTGTTAATCAGAAAGGGGAAGAAAATGCAACAAATGAGACCTGGGAGTGAAAATGCAACAAATGAGAACTGGGAGTGAAATTGAAAGGGAGAGAAAAATGAGAACTTTGTTTTAATGTTTTTCTTAGTAAATTTTTCCTCTGATATTAGTTTAATTTTCTCAATACATTGGCATATATTGTGATTATCAAAAAGGGGGAGATTGTTGAACCCTCTGGGAGAATTAGTTGAACTCATATTTTGATAATCCCAATTATGCTCAATTATGGTTTGATAATCCCTATATTGATTAATGGTTAATTACTTATTTCAGTATTTCTTTACACCATGCACATATTCATATATTATAATATTAACATGATCTTTAGAGAATTCGGTTACTGGAAGGATATATTTTCTAACTTAACCCATTCTTCCAATAGAATGCTTAAACATGCAAGTGGTCACCGTTACAGAACAAGCCTACCGATACGTGAAGGTCACCGATACATGAAGGTCACCGTTACAGAAAAAGCCTACCGATACGTGAAGGTCACCGATACGTGAAGGTCACCATTACAACAATTCTACTGATACGGGAAGGTTACCGATACAAGTCACCGTTATGAAAGTCTACCGATACAGAGTTACCGCTACTGTTACACGGAAGATCACCGGTACATCAAGACTACCGCTACCGATGCAATAGAGCTTACCGCTACCAAATTCTACCGACAAACATGAAGTCTACCGATAGAAGGGTTACCGATGGAAAGGCTACCATTACACAAAGGGCTACCGTTACACAAGAAGCTACCGATACTCAGACCTACCGATACATAAAGCTTATTGCTACCAAAGTCTACCGACAGACATGAAGTCTACCGATAGAAGGGCTACCGATGGAAAGGCTACCGTTACACAAAGAGCTACTGTTACACAAGAAGCTACTGATACTCAGACCTACCGATACACAAGGCTACCGATATCCAAATCTACCGTTCCAGAGACAGAACCCGACGCTACTTTAATTTCTTTAACTTTATTTAATCTAACCAACGGTCATATCAGGTATATTTTAATGCACCGACATTTATTTAATGTGTGTTATTGGATGTCAGGGAACCATACCTCGTACCTACAAAAAGGAAATCATTTCTGTTGCCGGAGCTCGTGCTTTAAATAAGAGATGCTCCTTCTTATGAAAATGTTGTTGGAAAAATAAATAAGAGCATGAAAAAAATAAGAAGGTGCCGAAACGTGTGCATGCAAAGAGACAACTGGACACACCAGTATACATACATACATTCCTGTATACCTGTGAAGAGCCAAGAACGAAAAAGAGAACATCAACACAAGAACTTCATCGACTACATTTTTCTCTATCTGTGAACCTGGATGTCAAGAAGATGACACTGTATTTTTCAGAAAAAAACCAGAAGAGGACTCAAAACCATTTCTGATCATATTAGAAGGAGTCCAGAGCTACACTGCAATCACTAGAGCCATTATAATCTCTACATCTTGCTCAGTGATTTATTATTTACATTTTGAGCAGTGTGTGTCATCTGATGTATTTTACACACACACTGTCTTCTGTACTTTAACTGGAGGATCTGTAAATCCTCATCCAGATCTTTACATCTTTCATTTCCCACTGTGGATAGTGGTAGAGGTCATGTGTGACCCGGACAGCTGTATTTGCTGTTGTTTTTGTTTACCACGTAGAACTGTGGTAGAGGTCTTTGACCTGGACAGTTGTAAACTGTTGTGAACCCCGATCCAGGGTGTGGATCCAATTTATATAAATTGTTAAGAGGACTAAGTCTCAGCTTGAGACTAAACCTCTTGGTCATATCTACTGTGCTTTATTTAGTTTTATCTAAAACCTTTTATTCCACTTCCAAGTGCTTTAAAACCTAAAATGTTTTTCAAAGTTACTTTGATAATTGAATTAGCAAGTGTTTTCATTATTTATAAATCAGTAAGTTAGTTTCAAAATCTAATCTGATCCTCTGATTAGATTAACTGGGAATTAATCAATACGTTGAGAACCTAGCTGAAAGTTTTCTATAGTTCAAATTCACTACAATTCAATTACTATTTTAAATTGGGGGAATTTGGTAAAAGATTTTAAAACAGAAATTTTAATTGGAACTCAATTCACCCCCCCTCTTGAGTATCCACTTCAACCAACAAACATTAAAAGGAGAAATATTGGAAATAGAAAAATGAGATTATCACTACATTATATAAGAATAAACTAGAAGACATGTACTCATCATGTTAAAATATACCGATCAGTTGGTTTATTTATGATACTACAGGGATAAGAAATTATCCATTAATCTCATATTATCATCCTTACCACCTAGATATTGGAAATTCAATAAAAACTAGAAAATTAAAATTATAGGGAAGAAACATAAGAATATTTTTACTTTTCTTTATTGAGTTGATAAGGATTGGTTGGAACATGGTTCCCCATACCTTATAGAGAACAAAGTGAGGGAAAATGTTGAAAAGCCTATGAAAATTTAAAAAATAATGGTTCCTTTGAAAAATATATTAAATAAATAAAATATTCAAAGGGATAGAAATGAAAAACAATCTATTTTCTTCACATGTGATAATAAGGGTAATTTAAAGATGAATTGGAAGAAATTGAAGAAAAAAAAGAAAAATATAATACTTTTATTATATTAATCATTGCATGAAATTTTATATTTCAATCATTGGGTATTTAATAAATATTTGTTTCACATATTTGTATCCAAATAAAAATACCAAAGAAGATAATAAATATTACAAGAAGAAAGGTGAACCTCCTAGTAACTGGTTGACTTTGAATACTAATTCAACTATGTGGACATCAAAAATTCCATTCTAAGTGGAAATATTATTATAAAACTATTTTTTTGTATCGGTTTTATAACACATTAGCTCATATAAATAAAAATAATAACTAGACCGGTGGAACTACATGACCTCAAGAACACCTCCTTATATGACAGAGGTTGCCGACTAACATTGGTGGTCAAGGATTGTGTCTTGAGGAACTACACCCCCATACCAGAGTTCAAAATAATAATAAAATCACCGAGCATCATCATAATATTACAAATCTATAAAATTACATGGGAATAAATGAAATATATCAATAAATAATAATAAATGATACAAAATAAATAGTCACAGTCATACAGAATCTACCACCCATAGGTTTAATCACATATAAAAAATATAAAAAATATAAAAAATAAAAAAAATAAAAAAATAAAAAAGATCCACTACAACCATGATCCATCTTCATTACAAGATACATATACCCATGTGATCTATCCTAATAAGTAAAGATAATATTTCTCTCTTTCTAACCTATTCATACAATCAATGAAGGTTGGTATTCAAGTGCAATGGCCACTCGAGTAGGGCGTGAGTACAAAACTCAGTATAAAACCACTAATTTGGACTCATACATAATTGAAAAAATATAATGTTATGTCCATGTGACAAGTTCAAAATAACAAATAAATAAATATGGAAAGTAAATAAATAATTAACTTATATCAATCCTCAGGTTTATGATCCTGATCGACCATACCTAATTTTATTAGTTCCAGAGTGTCTCTAAGAATGTCGCGATGATCGTGCCAAACAAAATACCGACCCATGGGTATTTCACCTCTCTATAAATATGATAACAACCTAAGATCTGATCCAACTACAATACATGATAATTACCCATAGGATAAACTCACCAAGGTATACAGTGATAACAACCTAATGCCTAATCCACTTGATATACATGATTATAACCTAGGGGAATGATCCTCACCGGTATGCAAGTAATAATGACTAGTGAATAAACTCAACTTGTTATATAGAATGGGTCATGCCCATTCCCATGGCTCTAGTAGATTGTAGGTACCCCCACTGGGCCTCCCATCATAATCCCCATTGGATGAACTCATGCATTAAGAAACAATTTATGCCTACACCCATGGCTATGGAAGATAGACGACACCTCCACTAGGCCCCCACCATTATCCCGACAGATATTATAGGGTAGGATCTTGAAACATCCTGAATCCAAATCTTTGGAAGAATCTCCACCATCTTCATAAATACCCTTGGATTATTTCCAATGAATCCCAAATAAATATCATTAACAAGGGTGTTCATCTTACAAACCTTGCATGAAAACCATAGTTGGATCCCAGGTGGCCACCTCATCTCGCCACATTCATAATAGAATTGAACATTTATCAAGGTTATAAGGTGACACCCATGATCATTACTATAAATTTCCAAATAAATCCATATCCTTATGGTTACCATGTCATTGTGGCACCCACTCGGGTCCCCTAGGTCTCATCATAGCCAAAACACCTCAAATGGGTCCCTTTATCCCTAACCTGTATCTTTGGTAAAAACTTGTCACTTAGAGGGAATACCATCCCTCAATATCAGGAATGTCTCATTGAGGCCTCATTGGCCTCCTAGATATATCTCATAAGGGATATAGCCTCAAGCCCATCCCCTTTCCAAGTCACTCTAGGTTGGCCCAAACACCCAACCTATCCATCGGTCTCTCTAGGTTCAACCCTTCCAAGTGATCATATCTTAGTGGGGGTGTATCAATCAACCCATGGTAATCTCACTATCCCAATGGCTCTGAGGTACCTTAAGGATCCTTAGATGGTCAAATCCTAGGCCATCCATCTTAACTGACCACCTCCTCTACCAGGAGGTCTCTGAGGGCACCTAACATTAGGGTTACCACACACATTGTTCATTTAATAACATCTAGTGTATTCCCAACAAGTACATACATAAAAAGTTATATCATAATCAAGTCCTTTTCTATCATCTACTGAGGTAAATCAGACAATTCCCAAGGCCCATCGTGATCATCGAACTTTGTTCACTTTAGACACAAGCATTCGATTTAATTAGACTAAATTTTATTTTAAATTAACCAAATCATTAAATTTAAACTCGGTTTCCCACCCATAGTGTAAATTCTATACAAATCACATTCCAAAGCATAAGAAATTAAACAATTACCATTGAGCTAGTAAAGGGTACCACCTACCTCATTTCAATCCTTTCCCTTTTAATTCCAAAACTTTAAAACTCTACCTAGGCTTTCCAAGACTGTCAAATTATCATATCTTCCCAACAAAAAATCATCTATCCATTAGAGGTACTAACCCATGAAAATATTCTCAAACCAATTAAATATAAAAATAATAACTAATTTTAAAAAATTATTCAAAATAGGTATAATTCATAAATTTTTACCTGGTGCTTTTGCTGAACCAAAACCACACCTAACGACACCCAAAAATCTCATCATAATCCCCAAAACCTAACTTGAAATAATCCCCAACACTTGATATTAAAACACCATTCAATTTAATTCAATTTTTAATAAAAAATCTTATAGAATTCACCATAGTGATAAACCTCACTGAAATGGTGCACAACAATGAGAAATGTTTTTCTCGAGATGTCCTCATGCTAGGATGCATGAAATCCCCATCATATTAGAGAAAGTTTACCCTGATCTGGAGGAATATTACATTATCCCTAACCAAGATACAACCAAAATTAGAGAATGAGGAAGTATGAGAAAAAATAAGGCCACCATAGAGAGAGGCTTACCAATAATCAACGATAAACAATGGCAATACCAACCTAAAATGAAGGGGAAACCAAAGGAGGGGAGATAAGGGTCAACTGGCTTGGAATTCATAGAGGGGGAAGGAAAGTGGGTGTCTCACCTTTAAATACATGATTGAAATTTAGTAATTATTACCCATATAAAACCCCCATCGGTGATCCTGTGGTGTCTCAGGTATTGACTGGTGTCCTGGATATGGAAATTCGACATCCTGACCACCCAAAGCCCTCGCCGACACTCGCATAAGCTTCTGGTCAACCTTACAAGACTCATTCCATGTCCAAAACACCCTTAGTTTCAACTAAACTCTCAGAAACTCATTTATATTTCTAGTTCCCAAAACTATCCATCCACAAAATAGAAAAATTAAAATTACTTCTAGTTTTCAAAGAACTATATGAACATGGGTTCTTACTAGGTGTAACCAATTCATTTTAGTGTCTACTTTTTTGACAATATGAGACATTATTTCATATATAAAATGAATGTTGTTATGATATAACATATTTAATTAATTGTTTAATTATACTTGAATCATGAATCTTTAATTTTTATAATTAGTGATGAATATAAAATATAACTCCCACTCAAGGAAAATTAATTATTATTCATGTAAAACTATAAGTAAATATCAATTATATACCCATAATGGTGTTTAAAATATTTATATCTACGACTCTTTGTTATTTTACATGATTATTTGTTTCAATTTTAAGATAAATAGATCTTTAAAATTAAAGTTGATAAAGGAATGAAGCTTCAAGAATGAGTTTAGAAAGAAAAATGTAAATTTTTTAAAGTATAATCTCGAGGTAAAACCATTTACTTTATGAGATTATTTTAAAGATATTTAAGGAGTTTGAAAAAAAGTAAATAAAAATCTTGGTAAAATATATTAACAAATTATTCCTCTGTCATTAAATTGTATATTACAGTTTTTCCAAAAATGATATTACCTTATACACATCAAAGTGATCATTTTAGTACAAGGAGAATAGATGATGTTCCATAAAATTATTCCAAGTATTCCATTACTCCTTTCAAAACATGCTTTTCAAATAATGGTGTTAAATAATTAATTGTATGAAAAATTTATTGACTAATGGAAATCATATAGGTAATAATATTAAAGAGTTCCATTACATCATAGATACTTGTGTTTAGATAAAAACTATTGGTTAAGTCTTGTTTTAGAAATTAACTTGCCTCAAGTAAACACAAAGTGTATTTTAGTTATTTATCTTAAGTTACTAAGGATATAAATATACCTAAGATAGAAAATTATTAGTTAATTAATTAAATATATTTATATAAGTGGTAATAACATCTCTATTTGATATAGTGGGAGAAATTTAAACTTCAATCAAGTCAAGGATCCATATGCACACATGTTGGAATATGAACACAAGAATCTACAAGATTTTGGGTGAGGATTTTTTTTAAAAGATACATACTACATAGTAACAATAAAAAAAGAGATGGTTTTATAATCATTGAGTTATATGATATATTATTAATCAAGAATAATTAATAATAATCCTATAAGGAAGTAATATATAATTACTAGATAAAAATATAAAGTTCATATAAAATCAAAATAGGTTCCATGTACCAAAATCAATCTTTGTATTTTGGTAGATCCTATATTAGCTGTGAATCTCATTAGTGTGTATTCAATAATAAACTATACATGGATGGTAATGTTATTACTTATAAGTCATGATTGGTTACTACAAGTTTCAAGTGATTTCAAGGCATAAATTATGATAAATCCTTTTCTACCAATTGTTATACTAAAATTTATTAGAATTAAACTTATATTAGAAACATTATATGATTAATAAATTTGGAAAATGGATATAAAAACCACTTTACTTAATTAAAAAATCATCGATGATATATATATATTACATAATTAAAAGGGTTTGTGACATAAAATAATGCCAATAAGGCATGAAAGTTATAAAGATCTATTTATGGGTAAAATCAACCATCAATATCATTTAATATAAATTATTATGTAGAAATAATAGGTTTTATTTATTATGAATTAATATAATCCCTATTTCAACATGTGGTAAGTGTGAGTTCCATAGTTCCTTAATTAAAATATAATGATAAAATATGAAAAAAAATATTTGTCTTATAATTAGTTAATAATAAGTTTTAAAGATATTTCTCCGATAAATAATTTAAATAGAGACATAAGTTTCATGGAAAATGTTCTACTAAGATATATTGATGTGAATTCATAGATTAAATTATAGTACATACATTAAAAAAGTATAAAAAATAATAGTTATAACAATTCTATCATTAATTGTTACTAATGTCACATAGAATATCTCTCTCTAAGATGATGTGTCACAACACAAGTGGAGATTAAGATCACAAATATAAATCAATATTCTTGAACAATAGGATATATCATGAATTATAGGATATATACTATAATTTTTATATTTCTTATTCATAATTCATGATGGAAGAATATAAATTAGAACTAGGAGAACTACATCAGGTAGAAGTCAAAACTATCTAATTGTACTTGAGAAAGTATAAAGGTTATGTTCTTGATACTTGGATATGTGGGAATGCTAGTAATAAAAGGTACCTAAAATTATCCCTCCTGTGGATCAATTTTTTATTATATCATAGTCAAGAAAAATAAATAGTTAATAGAATATTATTAAAGACAGTGGTATCTATATATATATATATATAGACTGGGTATGTTGCAAATTTTGATGAAGTAAGACAAGAAATATTAAATGTGCAATGATTTTTTCTAGATCATAGATTTGTATAAATAATGAATAGTGTTATAAAAATATGTATTATGATAATATTATGATAATTGGTACAAGCTAAGTTGTCAATTTTATGACTGAGGAAAAATGGTAAAATACTAATGAATATCATCTCATATGATTTTTTCTAAGAGAATATAAAACAGAGTAGCCATAGAGAAACATAGAGGGACCAATGACTATTTTCATACCTCAGTAAAATCATGAATATCATGTGAGATCTAATAAGTTGATAAATGTTAGTGATTGTATTTAGTAAAAGTAGGAGTTTGATGGAGTTAGTTTTTAGAAAAAAATGAACTTTTTAATTTCGACGAATAGATTATAAATAATTATCTTATCAAATAATGATTGTTCTTAAACATAACATTAATGTTATAATACCCTTAGAGAATTTTTTAAATTGAAGGTTATACCCATTCCCCACAATAATGAGAACCTAGAGGTAGTATGACAATATTTTTGAATAAGTACTTTGGCATTGATAAATCAATCTGATGGGACACAGATGACATCTAGATATAAAATAATGGTGACTCATAAGAAACTGAGACTTCTACTAATAAAGTTCAAACTTCATAATTTATAATAAGAGAGGTTATGAGGACATATATTCCAATATAAATTCCACATATTTTATGTGTCATTGGATATTCCTATATATGAGCATGTGTGTTTATCCTTATTCTTGAGATTATTATTAATGTGTGTCATGAATTACATACTTTTATATATGGACAAAAACCGTGACAACATATACTCTCCATAAGTTAACATGCATTATTCACATCATAAGTGATATGAAATTAGTTGAATAAATCAAGAAACTATTTTCCTATCCCATTTAATGGAAGAAGGTATTTGTATGCATTTGATTGAAATAAAATTGTCTAATTAAATCCATGATCATTGTAGTTTATATACAAGTTCATTTTGGAAAGTAAAATAAATATAAATTGATCTTATAGGGTGTTGAAACTTGTATGCATTATTCTTGATGATATATTTATAGAAAAGAGGACTAAATTACAAAATAGTTTTCTATGGAATGTTGTGTCATCATAGAGAGTTTTATAAATACTCGATAGGGGGAGAATTGAGTTCTTATAAAATTTCCAATTTTAAAACACCCTCTCAAAAACTATTTAGAATATGTCCCAAACTTTTCAATCATATAAGTTGAAAAAATAAATAAAAGAGATAAAAATAGATACAAAAGAGTTATATAGTGGAATGAGGTATAAAGATACCCTAGTCCACTCCACCAATGCTCTCCCAATGAGCTTGGTGATTATCACTATACCAACCCCATTCCTAGGGTATGACTATATAAGTGAAAGTAGTTTTTACTTGGTACACTATCTAGGATATTTTTACAATATACTATTTTTAAGGCTTATACATATCCTCCAACCACACTCAATTCCAGTAGCATGCACTTATAATAAAAATATGTATAGAAATAATGAAAGCTTTGGTGCATAGTTTGTCATGAACCAAGTTGGGATGCCATTTGACCCGACACCCAACCCGGTCCGCGACATGGCCTGAAGGGCGTTCCCGATCCCCACGGGATGGAAACAAGTGTCGGGCATAAAAATAAAACAAGAGGGAACGATTTATCCCAATAATAATAGGATCAAAATATACAATATTGAAAACACAAGAGAGCTAACCACAACTGAATCTCAAAAAAAAAACAATCTGGTCCAATATGAATATTACTAAATAAAACTAACATTGAAAGAACCAGAAGCTACAAAAAAAGACTAGCCACTAGCACAATCTCCATGTGATCTCTTGATCACCTCCAACCATAAGACCACCCAGCTCCAAGAGATACTCAAACCAGAAAAACCTGAACAAAATCTGAACCAGCAAAACAGTTCGGGTCTACCGACACCGAATGGTATAAGTAGGGTGTGATCTAGAAAGCTCCGTAGGTAATCACCAAAGATTCTATGTGTTTCCTTTCCCAAAACAATCCATTAACACTAGTTTGAAAATAAGGATATAAACATAGGATTCCTTCCTTTTTAAAAATAAACACATTTCATTCCCTTTTTCTAAACTATGCACACCATGTTTCCACATTCAAAATAGACTTAATTTTAGATAAAAACCCAAATCAATAACACTGGGGCTATTATGAAAATAAACAAACTGAATAAATGAACATTCAATGCAGAAGAAAGTTTAAAAGAAATGTAAATAATCCAGTAACCATGGGTGATCCTAAACATCCCTAGAAGACCCCTGGACGTACTTGGTTTCGGAACCACTTCTCGGTGTATGGTGAATCTTCTAAGTCTATAACCAATTGGCCACCATAACTGACAAATCCAGTGGCAAATCCCACCTGGCCTAACAAAATCCAGGGGGTACCAACCCGTCTAATCGGGGTTGATCAGCAACCGTCACTCGATCATCTAAAAGACACCCAGGAACCCATGGTGGTTATAATAATACTGTGTAAGTAGGAAGGCCCCCACACGCGTGACTCATCTCACCGAACTTTCCTTCCCCAAACATAGACGCTTCCTATACATTCACCCATAAAGGGTTACACTAGACAGGAGCGCCTCATATGCACATCTAATTATCTCACATTAACAAAGTGCCAACCGGGCCTTCATGCCATGCGAATCATTAAAACCATTTGAAACCCTTTTCAAAATACTTAAGTTGTTAAGTGGGCATATAATAATCAAAACTTTGTCATTTCAAAGAATCAACACAAAAATTACAAAGTTCCCCCAAATACGCATCTGATCATTTCATATCAACAAAGTGCCAAATGGGCCATCACTCCATTTAACATTCAAACCATTTTATAAAATGTTCAAAGTTGCCCACCGGGCATTCACATTTTTTTGAATCACATTATTTTCTAAAATAAACACAAAACACCACCTTTAAAAGTAAAATGCCAAATGAGACTTCAATATTATGCACCCAAATACATTTACCAAAGTAGTTCCAAATCATTTCTAAAACCATTTCCAAGTATACAAATCCAAACAGGCCATTATATCATTTGAAACCAACTGTGTCCCAAAATGCCCCACAGTTCAAATTTTAAAGAAACAAAAATCAATTTAAAGGCACATCAAATACCAACACACTTTTTATAAATCAAATATCCAATTTATAAGGAAGATAATTTGAGAGAGAGAAGATAAAACATTTGAGAAATCAAGCTGCATATATAACACCCTTGTTTTAAGTGTCATTTTCACTTGAATTCTCTTCCATGTGTGAACCTAGTGCACACATGGATGTGAGAACATCCAATGAATCCATTTTAAGATCCATAAGAATACCCAAGAACATTTTTACATAAATACCACTTCCCTTTAAACAAACACAATTATAAAATCTCTCACAAACATTTCAAAAAACCGAATAACTTTTCCAAAACATTTCTATGTAAATAATCAAGCCATAAACAGGCACCCAAATCATATTCAATGTTCTAATTCATGCTTCAACTAATAAAATATATAAAACCAAGTCCAAACAATACAACAAGGGAACAATTTTCTTTTTATAAAACAAAAGGAATTTTGTCAAACACTTCCAAGGCACCACCACTTAGACATAATCAAAGAATCCTCTCAAAAGCTATTTTTAACGATTGTAACAAACATAAAAAAAACCAAAATAAGTTTATTATAATACATATGGAGGTGTGAATCATGTTTAAAAATTAATCCAAAAGAATGAAAGCATAAAGGGTTTGCAATGGAAAGGAAAATCATGGAAACACCTACCTCAACCATGTGCGGATGCGATGAAACTTCAAGGGAGGAGAGATCTAAGACCCATGGACCATTCACACACCCTAGATCCAAATAAAAACGAACCAAACATAAACCCTAGACATTAGGGTTTGACCATGGATGGAAATCCCCAAAGAAAACCCTAGAACAAAGAGGAGAAGAGAAGGAGAGAAGATTTGATGAAGGGAACATGAAGAATCAACAACCTTTCTTGATAAATCGACCCAAAATCGCCCCAAATCGAAGCAGGAATGAGGGGGAGGCTCCTCTAGTCGATTCCCAACAGACAGGGACTCATTTTGGAGGTATAATCACCCAAATAGGAGATCCACGTCAAACGTTATAAAGCCCGGAAGTGGCTGCATGGTTTTGCTGCACGGTTTGTCAAACCGTGCGCAGACCATGTGATGGCTACTGGAAACTTCTGCAACTTTGCATGGTTAGGTTGAACGGTTTGTACAGGCTGTGCTCAAACTGTGAAACCACAAAAATTGGCCAAAACCCCCCAAATTACATCCCAAACACTAGGTAAGTCCACCCATTTATCCTTGAATGTTTTAAACACAATTTGGAGACACCGACAACATTATAACTCTCCAACATGCCACTTTCATCCCACAACATTCTCAATAAACAAGAATAGGTTTAGAAGAAAACCAATACCAAAAAAATGCAAGTACTTTTTATGGAAACTCAAGCCGAACCTCAACCAAAAGTTCCAACATTGAGAAATAAATAAAAGGAAGGAGTATCCGAGGTCGGGGTGTGACAATTCTCCCCACCATAGACACTTTCTACCCCCAGGAAGTCACCCAACCAAAAGATAACCAAAACTAAAATCCATGACCAATAAATACTAATAGAACATGTACCATAGGGTGACTATTCAATCCACAAGTCACACTCGGCCGATCAAGAAGAAACCGCAAAACATGAATGAGAATAAGGGGAGAACATTAGAGGGTTCTCCCCACCACAGGAACTCAACTAATATGAACAACATTTAAACCCCAAACAACATCCTCATTACAACCCAAAAGGGAGGTTTAAATATTTTAAATTTTTGGATAGATTGCATGGTTTGAAATCATAATTTTCCAAATCACCCGCCAACTGTGCACGAGCTACTGGAAGAATGGGGCACCCCACACGGCTAGGCCACACGGTTTCAAAACTGTGTGCCAATCGTGCCAACACCTCTGCCCAAAAATGACACAAATCTACACAGTTATAAGACCTACTGCATGGTCGTGCACTGGCCATGCAGTTGGTTCTATCCACTTGGCTAGGGCCACATGATTTTGATTAGCCGTGCGGTAACCGTGCTCCACATGTAAAAATCTTGCAAAACTCCAGAAACCAAAAACCTCGACTGAGGTCAAACCTGAACTTCCACATCTAATTTGGAAACTACCACCACTAAAATAGGGAACCTACCAAACAAACTAAACCCACAATAAACCAATTCTACAAAACTCAATCATCTCAAAACGAGCATTGTAGAATGTTAAAACTGCAACCAGCCTACACAAAGTCAAGACACACTCAATAGAGAATAAAAATCATCAAGGGTCACATTAAAATTGACTCAACTATTTGGGTTACATGATATCTAGTTCATCTCCCCATTACCACAAATGGTTAACTTACAAATTCAAGGAAACAAGAACAAGGAGTTGTTAAACATTTCTATCCCAACACAGAAAAAAACTAGGTTGGGTTTCACACCCCCTATCACTTATGACTGTGCGCAAGCTTCACCCCAAGACCTATGGTTGTGGCTCTGATGGCTGAAGCATCTCCTGCCTCACAGTCAGGCAAAACATCCTCCGATCACGACTTCCTTTTCAGCCAACACACCCTACATAACTTACTCAAATGACCCGAATGGACACAGAAGCGACAAGTCTTTGGAGGAATAAAACAAGATGGATTTGAGTGACCAAATCGGCCGCACTGGAAACATACAAGAAAACAGTCCGAAGAACTAGAAGTCAGAGCCAACAAAGGATGTTTTTCAGAAACCGATTCCACAGGAACACTCTACTCGCCAGACAGGGAACCTTTACAAGAACAAATAACCACTGGATGCACCCCAAAAACTAGCTCATCCATGAATTCCTCATCCACCAACCTCTTGAAACAGGTTTCACCAGATGAGATCACTTTCTCTATAATTTCAGGACGAAGACCCCAACCAAAGAGGGGGGTCTTCATCGGATCCTCCGACGCTACTTCAAAAGATAATGGAATCAACTCTCTGAAATTTTCAACATAAGGCTTTACTGATCACTAGCCCTGCCAAACATCCCACAGCTCTGCCACCTTCCACTTATACACCTCCTCCGGTATGAATCGTTGTATAAAAGTGGCCTTAAACACCCCTCAAGACATGTCACCTTCTATTGATGATGGGGAAACCAACCCCCCACTAGTCCAAGGATGGACCCTCATACAACCTTTGAACTGCATGGACTCTAACAGTATCAGGAGTTCCCAATGACTTAAAAACACGCTCTACTTCCTTAACCCAGTGCACAGCCTCAATAAAATCTCAATCACCATAGAAAATAGGCAAAACTTGTGGAGGAAAAGGAACTAGGCAAGACTCATTAAGAACATTGGGGACCTTTCACAGCAGAATTGTTTTTGAACAAAATGAAAATCACATACCAAATCCAATATCAAACTGAGGCACAAACAAAGAGGAACACCTCAAACCAAAACCAACTGGCTCAGAAGTAATGTAAAAACAAAAACCAACCAAATATTCTTTATTAAAAACCATCATTTTCCTTTAAAACTCAAAACTGAATTCTTCCGAGGCTAATTCCCAAATACAAAAAACCCATTTTTCAAGAAAAAAACTAATTTCCGAAATCATTTTCTCATTAAAATCCACTTTAGGAAAATCATACCAAACCTTTAACTCAAACACCCAACCCATGGTACCTTATGAACCATTACATGTGTGTCAATACATCTCCAATACCTTGTGCCAATATGCAATTCCCACATATACCCACACACAAGTCAATGTCCATAAGAAATACCACGGGCCACATTCTATTCACATTCTCAAACACAAAACACCTTCAATGTTTCAAAACCCACTTTACCAATTTAAAACCACTAGATAGAATGCACGTTCAATTAAATTATTTTCCATTTGAAAATACAATCTCATTTTCAACACACTCACATGAACCAAAATCAAATCAAAACACAACCAACAACAAACTACCTGAAATAGGAACTAGTGTTTATGCCTAACCAGGCAACATGGTGGTGAGCCATGCCCCAAGTATGGCATAATAGAAAGAGGACCTTGAACTGGGAACATAGGCTCCACAACGGTCACCACCACATGTGAGGCCGCAACATGACATCAGTTTGCGTCCATTGTCATCCCTCAAACCAAGAAAACCCAAAACAAAAGACTCAAATCCCGGACTACCCCTGGTGACTCGAGGTTCGGAACGAGCAAGGGTTCATGACACCCTTCTCACACCTACCTCCCGAGTCCCGACAGTCCTAATATCAATCTACCAGACACCTCAAATATCAAGAACCTCCTCTGATACGATTTTTTCATGAACCAAGTTGGTATGCCATCTGACCCGACACCCAACCCGGTCCGTGACATGGCCCGAAGGGCGTTCCCGATCCCCACAGGCTAGAAACAAGTTCCGGGAAACAAAATAAAACAAGAGGGAATGATTTATCCCAATAATAATAGGTTAAAAATATACAAAATTGAAAACACAGCAGAGCTAACCACAACTGAATCTCAAAAAAACAACAACAATCTAGTCCAATATGAATAATACTAAATAAAACTAACACTGAAAGAACCAGAAGCTACAAAAAAATGACCTGCCACTAGCACAATCTCCATGTGATCTCTTGATCACCTCCAACCATAAGACCACCCTGCTCTAAGAGATACTCAAACTAGAAAAACCTAAACAAAATTTGAACCTGAAAAACAGTTCGGGTCTATAGACACCGAATGGTACAAGTAGGGTGTGATCTAGACAGCTCAGTAGGAAATCACCAAAGATTCCATGTGTTTCATTTCCCAAAACAATCCATTAACACTAGTTTGAAAATAAGGATATAAAATAGGATTCCTTCCTTTTTAAAAATAACCACATTTCATTCCCTTTTTCCAAACTACGCACACCATGTTTCCACATTCAAAATAGACTTCATTTTAGATAAAAACCCAAATCAATAACAATGGGGATATTCTGAAAATAAATAATCTGAACAAATGAACATTAAATGCAGAAGAAAGTAAACAAGAAATGTAAATAATCCAGTAACCAAGGGTGATCCTAAACATCCCTAGAAGACCCTTGTACGTACTCAGTTTCGGAACCACCTGCCGGCGTATGGTGAAGCTCCTGAGTCTATAACCATCTGGCCACCCTAACTAACCAATCCAGTGGAAAATCCAACCTGGCCTAAAAAAATCCAATGGGTACCAACCTGTCTAATCGGGGTTGATCAGCAACCGTCACTCGATCATCTAAAAGATGCCCAGGAACCCATGGTGGTTATAATAATACTGTGTAAGTAGGAAGGCCCCCACACGCGCGACTCATCTCACTGCACTTACCTTCCCCAAACACAGATGCTTCCTATACGTACACCCATAAAGGGTTACACTAGACAGGAGCACCTCATATGCACATCTAATCATCTCACATTAACAAAGTGCCAACCGGGCCGTCATGCCATGCAAATCATTAAAACCATTTGAAACCCTTTTCAAAATACTCAAGTTGTTAAGTGGGAATACAGTAATCAAAACGTCATCATTTCAAAGAATCAACACAAACATTACAAATTTCCCCCAAATACGCATCTGATCATTTCATATCAACAAAGTGCCAACCGAGCCATCACGCCATTTAACATTCAAACCATTTTATAAATGTTCAAAGTTTCCCACTGAGCATTCACATTTTTTTGAATCACATTCTTTTCTAAAATAAACACAAAACATCAACCTTAAAAGTACAATGCCAAATGGGCCTTCAATATTATGCACCCAAATACATTTACCAAAGCTGTTCCAAATCATTTCTAAAACCATTTCCAAGTATACAATGCCAAACGGGCCATTATACCATTTGAAACCAACTGTGTCCCAAAATGCCCCACGGTTTAAATGTTAAAGAAACAAAAATCAATTTAATGGCACATCAAATACCAATACACTTTTTATAAATCAAAGATCCATTTTAGAAGGAAGATAATTTGATAGAGATAAGATAAAACATTTGAGAAATCAAGGTTCATGTGTAACACCCTTTTTTTTAAGTGTCATTTTCACTTGAATTCTCTTCCATGTGTGCACCTAGTGCACACATGGATGTGAAAACATCCAATGAAACCATTTCAAGATCCATAGAATACCCAAGAATTTTTTTACAGAAATACCACTTACCTTTAAACAAACACAATTATAACATCTTTCACAAACATTTCAAAAACCCGAAGAACTTTTCCAAAACAATTCTCTGTAAATAATCAAGCCATAAAGGGGAACCCAAATAAAATTCAATGTTATAATTCATTCTTCAACTAATACAATATATAAAACAAAGTCCAAACAATACAACAAGGGCACAATTTTATTTTTATAAAACAAAAGGCATTTTGTCAAACACTTCCAAGGCACTAACACTTAGACATAATCAAAGAATCCTCTCAAAAGATATTTTTAACAATTGTAACCAACGTAAAAAACACCACAATAAGTTTACTATAATAAATATGGAGGTGTGAATCATGTTTAAAAATTAATCCAAAGCATTCAAGCATCAAGGGTTTGCAATGAAAAGGAAAATCATGGAAACACCTATCTCAACCATGTGCGGATGCGATGAAACTTCGAGGGAGGAGAGATCGAAGCCCCACAGACCATTAGCACACCCTAGATCCAAATAAAAACGAACCAAACATAAACCCTAGACATTAGGGTTCGGCCATGTATGGAAATCCCCAAAGAAAACCCTAGAAGAAATAGGAGAAGAGAAGGAGAGAAGATTTGATTAAGGAAACATGAAGAATCACCAACCTTTCTTGATAAATCGACACAAAATCGCCCCAAATCGAAGCAGGAATGAGGGGGAGGATGCTATGGTCTATTCCCAACAGAGAGGGCTTCATTTTGGAGGTGGAATCACCCAAATAAAAGCTCCACGTCAAATGGTATAAAGCCCTCAATTGGGTGCACGATTGTGCTGCACGGTTTGTCAAACCGTGCGCAGACCGTGCTATGGCTACTGGAAACTTCTGCAACTTTGCATGGTTAGGTTTCACGGTTTTTCCAGGCCGTTCTCAAACCGTGCAGCCCCAAAAATTGGCCAAAACCCCCAAATTACATCCCAAACACTAGGTATGTCTACCTATTGATCCTGGAATGTTTTAAACACAATTTGGAGACACTAATGACATCATAAACTCTCCAACATGCCACTTTCATCCCACAAAATTCTCAATAACCAAGAATAGGTTTAGAAGAAAACCAATACCACAAAAACTCAAGGACTTTTTTTAGAAACCCAATCCGAACCTAAACCAAAAGTTCCAACATTGAGAAATAAATAAAAGGAAGGAGTATTCGCGGTCGGGGTGTGATATAGTTGTAAAAAGTAATTGATAGTTGATGAAGATTGATTCTAGAGAAAAAATATTAATTTAAAGATTATCACTAGAGGTTCTTAAGTTTTAGAGATTAATATTTTAATGAAAAAAATAATATATATTCTTCTCACAATCATATAATAAGAATTATCGTGAGAAATAGATTATGCAGTTCATGTTGTTAAATTTTCACAATAGCTACCACACCAGTTTCCATAATAATTATTTTGAATTCAAAATCTTGTAGATATATTACAAAGGTTGATTAAATAAAATATTCTAAAGTGGTAGGATTTAAAATAACATGTGAAATTATTTTCCAAAAATGGAAAATATAGAGATTGTCATTGAGGGTAGCTATTTTCTTCCTTGGAACTATACATTTTTTTTGGAAATAGGTTCTTTATTTAAATCAACCTTTACTTATTCATACATAACTACTTTTGATAAAACTAAAATTAGGCGTTGAACTTTATTAAAATATTGAAATAGTAATAAATTCCTTGAAAATGTAGTAAAATATTATCAAAATACTAGACTTCGAAAGTCTTTATTTTAATAGGTCTTTGGGTTTCTTAGGACTTATAATTTGTAAGACTTTTTCATGTGAGTTTTTCTTTATCATAGGATTTTTATTTAGATTGTAATAATTTAGACATTGTATGGTTTTCAAAATTAGTAAAATATTAAACTGATTCATACGATTTTTTTGAAAGATGTCATAAGTCTCATAATACGTCAATTCTTTGAAATATATCTTTATCTTTGTATGATATTCTTCATCTTAAGATATATTAGTCAATAAATAGTGTTTTGTAAGATGATTCTTCGTACATAAGGTGAAATAAAGGTGTATAAGATAATTTAGTTATGTGTACAATGATTATAAAATATACATGAATATGAATTTTCCACAAATTAGTGAATAAAATTCCCGATCTTTAAAGGATAAATTAATTTTCAAAATATTTGTTCCTGTATTTCAAGATTCATAGAAAAATATCTATAAGAAATTTCCTTTTATAAGATATTATACTTACAAAGTACCTTCATATGAAAAATTACTTCCACTATAATATAATTTATTTATAGAGACTCCCATAATATATATCACTTTTTAAAATAATAAATTTCAACATGAGACAACTTGATGGCATATAAGATAAATTCATTTAGAAAAACGAATTATAGTGACTATAAGAAAATTACTTATCACATAGGATTAATTCTTCACACTTGAAAATAATGCAAGATAAACCCCTTAATGAATTTTTTTTCCAAATATTGAATAATTGTTTTTGAAAAAAATGACTTAACAATGAGATACTAAAGTAAATATAAGGTATCTACCTGGAATCACCTAATATAAACTTACTAGTAAAAAAAATAAGGAATTGTTTAGCATAAAACATATAAAATATTAGTATATGTTAGAAAAAAATAAGTATGTCCCAAAATCTCCCCCGTTTTGATGATAAAGAAACCTATAAAAATTTAATCCAAAATTTTATAGATTTATGTACATATAATATTTATAAAAAATATAATTTGTAATATATATATATATATATATATTGTTTAATCATATATTTTAACCATTTTTTGATATAAAAAATAAAGTCATGTGATTTAGAGAATACACAGTTAATGTAGCACACTAAAATAAGTAAACTGCTTCAGAATAGAGTACTAAAATAAAAAAGGACTGGGCATGTAATTTTAGGTACAAATTGAAAATAGAAATGTAACATGAAAAACAGAAGGAAATATAAATAGTCAAAAATAGAAATTAAAAGAATAATTAAATAAATAATAAGATAACAACTAAAATTTCATTAATAAAAATATATATATTTATAACAAGAAAGTGAAATGTTTTGGATAATGATTAGGGTTTTTTTAGGTTGAGACTAAATAGGTGTGTGTTTAGGAGGTGGTTTCTTGAAATAAATAGACTAGAAAGGATTTGACTCACAAACAACTAAGACTGTATGATCTAGATGGTGAACATGACTTAATACTATAGCTAAATTTTAATCCTCTAAAAGAAAAACCTTGTCTCTCTTGTAAATTCTCCATATAACATCCATTGTGATATCACAAGCATATATAATCGTTCCTTTATCATACTTATTAAAAGTATTGAATGAGATCTTGACTGATGAGGAATGGTGTGATATTGGACTAGCTTGACAAAAAATATTCTGATTATATTTATCTAGATGGGAGAATGATCAAATATATATTGTATCTTTTTATTTATGGTAGGATATGCATTTGTAAGTGTTCTACCTAGAGATCATATTCCTCTTAAGTAAAATAGAGTATCTACACACATATCATTTCTCTTAATAATGAAATCTTTGCAAAATACAAAACTAACTGAGTAACCATGTTTGAGATTCTAATTGGTCCCTCTATCCTAGTTTTTCATATTCAATTTATGGGCATAAAATTTTAGTATAGTTCATAGTAATTTGACCTAGGATTTTGAAAACACATGTGGGGTTTCATAAGATACAACCAAAGGATATGGTGTAGTTGGAATAACTAATTATTTTCCCCTATAAGGATCTTTCTAAAGTTTAAATTATTTCTTAGTAGTCTCCTTATATGATTCTTTAGAATTAGAAGTTAGTGATTACTTAAGATTTTTATAAAGTATGATAAACTTAGTGGCCAAAATCATAAAATTATCATCAATAGGTGGAGCCATTTTCCACAACCCTTCCATAAAGAACTATAAGACATCAATTTCTTCTTCTGAAGTCTCTTTTACCCCACTAAAATTTTGAAGTGGATATTGAATCTTAGCATAATCTTCACCATTCAGCTTAACTTGAGTATTTTCAAGTAGTTATGCCATAGAAATATCTTCTAAAAATATATCTATTTTTTTAATACTAAGTTCAACCAAAACCGGTACAACTTCTATAGTAGGGTAATGAATATCATTAGAGATTACCTACCTTAATCTCTATATAATACAAGGATCATTTTCTATTATTTAATCTAATTCATATTCAATAGGAACACCAAAATTTCCAACTCCAGTACCCCCAACAACAACTACAGCTCCAAATAAATTATATTCTACAAAAAGAGAAAGGTTAACTTCTACTTTATCTGATCCAAAACGCATTAGATTATTCAAGGTATGGTTTTAAAAATACCCACTCCTTTTAAGGAATATAATACTTAGAATTTTCAATCCATGACACTTAGCAGCAATCATTTCACCTAGCCTAATTTCGAATATTTCAAATACAAGAGTTAAAATGAATCCAAATGGATAAAAACTGGGTGTTTGTTCTTTTGAGAATATGAAATCAAGGATTTGTGCATGAAGTGGTAGGTTATGAATGAACTCTTCCCATATAACCAATTACCTCTAAATTGTTCATCAGAATATATAAATGAATTAAAGTTAGAAGTTTTTTTAAGACATAAATAAATTTAAATAAATCATTTAAAATACATAAAATTTATTTTAACAACTATTAAACATGATTCTTTTGGGTTTTATTGAAATATAGAACTTAAAAACATGAAAAACATAATGTATGGTCTACAATAAGTTTGATATAATAAGATTCTAATAATTCCTCTATATAATTTATTATCAATTGACCTATCAGTATTATCGAAATCAATTTTAATGTTGTAACCTATGGGATTTGATTATAATTTACTAATTTCAAGTACATTTTTTAATAAATCATGTATATATTCAATTTGATTTGAAACATTCCAAAAATCATTATGGTAAATTTGAAAAAACAAAAAAGTTTACCTTTCCCATCATTCTCATTTCAAATTATTTTTTCATGAGTTTTGAATATTCATTAGACATTTTTTGGGTTTTGGAGAAAATCATTACATCATTAACATAAATCTAAACTAAAAAAATATCTTTTAATAAGGCTTTCTTAAACAATTTAGGGTCTTAAAAGACCACAATGAAACTTTTTAATAAAATAAATAAAATCAACCTTCCATACAAATCTCTAGGTGCTTGTTTAAGAACAGAAAGATCTTTAGTAAATTTAAAAATGGAAATTTTAAAGTGATTATTGTCAAAACATGGAGGGTTTTCAATATCAACTTCTTCCATTAAATATCTATTTTAAAAAATATATTTTACATCCTTATAAAATAATTTAAAATTCATATATGATTCATTTGCTAAAATAATTCTAATAGCTTCTAACCTAGTATTGAGGGAACATATTTCTTCATAATCTATTCCTTATTTCTAATTATAACCTTTGGTAACTAACCAATTATTATTTCTGTTGATCACACCATGATCATCCTTCTTGTTTCTAAATACTCATTTGGTTTGGATAATAAGATAATAAATGGTTGTATCAACTAATTACCATACCTTATTCTTATTGAACTGGTTTAACTCTCCTTACATTGATACTATCCCACTCTCATGATTTAAATCTTCCTCTATATTTTTAGGTCCTATCTAGAAAGAGAAATTAGAAATTTTAATAAGGTTTAATATACCTATTATAGTCCTAAATCCTTTATATAATCTTCCTACTACAGTTTCTAAATGACGGGTTTTAAAATTTTTAGGTTCTTTAGGAATCACAATTTTAGGTTCACTAGTTTCTCATCTATCAGGACTAGATTTTTCACGATCAATGTCTACATCATCATCATTTTTATTTTCAAGGAGTGGTTCAAGTTAAATATTATCCAAATAACCACTTATCTCATCAATTTTATTTTTCCTTTGATTTAAGGGATCAATTACATAAAATTTCACATGAGTATATTATCCAAGAATCTTTTACTTCTTATTGAAAACTTTATAGGATTCAGAAGTGGTAGCGTAACCTATGAATATTAATTTATCATCTTTTAGAGTTAACTTACCATGATTATAATTGTTTTCCAAGATATAAAATTTTCATCCAAAAACCTTAAAGTATCCAAAATTTGGTTTTCTATTATTATACAGCTCATAGGGTGTTTAATTCAAGAGAAGACCCATTAAAACTCTTTTAATCACATAATATTCTGTGTTAATAACTTTATACCAAAAATGAGTGGACATTATATTTTCACAAAACATTTTTATATAAATATATTACAAGGTAATATTCCTCTTTTTAACAACACTATTCTATAGAGTTGTCCTAGTGGTAGAGAAGGTATGTTTAATGTGCTATTTTTAGAAAATGAATTGAATTCATGATTCTCAAAGTCTCCCCCATGTTCTCTTCTCAAAGAAACAATTTTAGCATCTTTTTCATTTGGTACTAACATTAAAATTTAATAAAAATAACAAAGGATTCAATCTTAATTCTCAGGAGATAAAATCATGTAAATATTGAAAAATCATCAACTAAAATATAAATAAATTATTTTTTAACCATTCTTGTAGTTCTAGATGGTTCAAAAAGATATATGTGGGTAATTTCAAGTATTCTAGAAGTTTCATTCTATTTAATTGGTTTGAAATATGACTTGTGGTGCTTTACCATCTTTCATGCATCATTTATAACATTTTTTTTCCAATTTAAGATGAGTAAAATATGAAATCAAATTATTTTAAGATGAATTTCTTAGGGAATAAACACTTGAATTTAAAATAATTTTATGCAAAATATAAGATTCATTAATTTTATCATTAAAACAATTTAAATTATATTTACATGAAGAATTGAGATCTTGAGTGTAAGCATTCTCAATTCTATGTACTTTAAATTTTAGCACTTTATATTTAAATTAGAAAAAAAATTGTTTGAAAAATCAATAGAAAATAAATCAAATTTTTTTGAGAAATACTTATCAGGTTGTGATTTAAGCCTTCAATGTAAAGAAATTTGTGAATGAGGATTTAATGTGGATTTCCAATAGACCAAAATCTAATAATTTTTTATTTTCCCATTATCACCAAATGTGATATAACCTCCATAAATTTTATAAATTTAGTGAAATTGATAAAATTATTTACTCATGTGTCTTGAACAACCACTGTCTATAAAAAAAATTCCATAGTTATTCTTGGAGATATTTTTTGTAGAAAAAAATCAAACAAGAAGATTTTTTGGTACTAAAATGCTGTTGGGTTCAATATTGTTTGGTATAAAATATTTGATAACCCAAACCAGTATATACTTTCTAGAATCTCCAAAATTAAAATGTAATAAATTTATAGAAATAAAGGCCTTTCTGTCAGAATAAGTTTGAGGATATCATTGATAAATATCATTATAATGATGATCATTTATGGCATAGTAAAAATAAGTAATATTAGACATGTTTCTATTATTTGAACTTGGAATAAAATAATTCATGTATAGCTTAGGTTTCTCTCCATTACAACCTATGACTGATTTACCTTTATTGGATTTATTGTTTCTAAATATTTTTTTGATGTAATACCCACCATGTAAGGATTCTGTTTGAATGTTTTAAATTTTTAACTTCATCCATTAATTCCATTTTTTTAATGAAATCTATAACTATAAGTAACTTTTTCTAAGCTAGATTTCCATTCATATTTTTTTAGATAAATATTATTTTTCACAACCAAAATACTAAAAATATATTTTAATCATCTTATCATTATTTTTAGGACATTCATATTATTCTTCTAGCGTAGTTACATATGTTCGAATCACCTATTTTGATAATCTCAATTATGTTTAGATATGCTTTGATAATCCCAAATAATGTCAATACATAAATTAATTATAATTTCTAATTATGACATCACTCTAATGAGTTGATATGAATTCCTAAATGATCATATCATTTAATTAGAATATGTTATTCAATGTTTATTTATGATTATAGATATTTAACGATGATTAATCCTGATACTAACTCAATATGGAAATGAAATGCATAGAACATATACTTTATAAGCATTCGAGTACAGACAGAGTTATCGATAACCAAAGGTCACCAATAGACTAAGTCTAATAATAGAAAAGGTCACTGATACAAGCTACCGATAGAGGCAACTACTGATAGAGAGAGATACCGCTAATGATGTTAACAGCTACTGATAGCAAGGAAGAGCTACCAACAGAAGTTCACCATTACAAAGAGATACAACTACACAGAAAGCTACCATTACAGAGAGTAACAGACACCTATGCAAGACCTACAGTTACAAGTCCACCACTACAAGTTTACTGATACAAAGAGCTACTAATGGAAACCAGTCACTATTTCTCTAAACTCTATCTCTCTAATTGATTATTAGCAACGGTCATATTTGGTGCTTTTAATGCAACTGAAATTAATTAATGATGTCTGTTGGATATCAAGAAACCATACCTCGTACATGCAGGAGTAATCAATCCTAATGTCGGATAGTAATTAATAATGTTTGTTGGATGTCATGGAACCATACCCTCGTACCTGAAAAAAGGCAATCATTCCCATTGTCGGAGCTAAAGAAATAAAAGGAATATCAAGCTACTGGAGAAAGTGTGGATAGAGATATACACATACAATAAAAACATAAGAAGAACTCAAAGAACACTCATACACATCAAGAACATAAGTTCAGGAGGAGGATCAAGTGCTACAATGAATAGTCTCACATTCAAGCTGAAAACCCATACTCAAAGTGAAGGAACAAAACCACGACACTCTGTTTTCGAGAGAAATTCTAGAAAAGGACTCAAATATTAATCTGATTCAATCCAAAAGAGTCCAGAGTGGCATTGATATCTCACATGAGCATTCTAAACTCATATCCATATTATTGCTCTGCTGTGATTATTTTAATTACATTACGAGCAGTGTGTGTCCTTCTGTTTTCTTGGACAAACACTCTCTCTTAAGCTGAACTGGGGGATACTAAAATATTCACACAAAACTATTTACACCTTTGTGTATCCCTCGTAAAACTTTGGAAGAGGTCTGAGGACCTGGACATCCTGTGTGTTGTTGTTTTTGTTGCTTTCCCACGTAGAACTGTGGCAGAGGTCTGAGGACCTGGACAGTCTAAGTACTATTGTAAAACCCAATCCAAGGTGTGGATAAAAGTTTTATATAAACTTTTTGATAAGAGTAAGTATCAAATTAAGACTGAACCTCTTGGTTAAAACTGTTGTGCATCTTATTTCAGTTTAAACTATTTTCAATATTCCTCTTCCAATTTCTTTGAAATTAAAATATGTTTTAAAGTAACTATGATAGTTGAACTAGTAAGTGTTTATAATTATTACCAGCCAGTAAGTTAGTTTCAAAAGCTAACTTAATATTCAGATTAAGTTAACTGAGAAATAATCAATCTTTGAGAAACTAATTGAACACTTATAGTCTTTATAAATTCACTACAGTTTAACTTTTTTTATGAATTTGGGGATTTTAATATAAATATTTTAAATATAAATTTTTAATAGGAACTCAATTCAACCCCCCCCTCTTGAGTATCCCCTCTGAACAACATTTGGTATCAGAGGAAAGTTGATAAATGTTTTCAAAATACTATGCTTGTGAAAAGTTTTCTACTGTGATTTTAGTTGTATCTTAAATATCTCAAAATTTTTGTTATTTCTAAATTTTTATATATTTATATACCCTTTTAAAACTTAGTTATTATGGATAATAGATTAGAAGGTGTAGCTACCAAAATTCCACCTTTCTTTAATGGTGTCAATTATTCCCAATGGAAAATCAAAATGAAAATCCATTTAGAAAGTATGGGATTTGACATCTGGACTACTATAGAGACTCATTATAAGATTCCATAAACTGTTATAACTACTTGGGATGAACCTACGAAAGCTTCTTACAATAATAATTGTAAAGTAATGAATGATCTGTATTGTGCTTTAAGAGATGAATAATTTAATCGGATATCTTCTTCTAAGACTACTTATGAAATTTGGGATACTTTGGATATTTCCCATGTGGGAACAACCAATGTTAAGGAAATGAGACTAAATACATACACTATTAAGTATGATAATTTTAAAATAAAATCTGATGAATCTATTTCTGACATGTATCTCAGGTTTAATGAGATAGTTAATACAATGAGTTCACTGGGAAAATATATTCCAGCAAAGGAGAAAATCACGAGGATACTAAGATGCCTACCTGACAGATGTAGGGGAACCTGTGTCTCTATACAAGAATCATGTGACATTGGCAAGATACCTATCAAGGAGATGATCGGTAAGTTGATGATGTATGAACAAGAGCTAAAGGTGAACAAATAGGAAGAATATGAACCTAAGAAGAAGCCAGTGGAATTTAAGTCTACTGCATCAACGACCAAGGACAAGGAGAAAGTTCACAGACCTATTGAAAGCTCAACAAGTGAAGGTTTAGATTCAGATAGTGATGAAGCGATGGCACATATAGCCAGGATATTCAAGAAATTATATAGGAAGAATTTTTTTTCCAGAAAATAAAATTATAAGGGTAAGTATGACCAACAAGGTAATTGGAAGAGATATTGGAAGAAAGCTGATAAAGATGATGAGATAGTCTGTTAAGAATGTAAAAGGAAAGGACATGTTAAGTATAACTGTCCAAAATTGATGTTTAAGAAGAAATATGATTTCAAGGACAAAAAATATAAGATAGATATGAAGGGAACATGGAGTGATTCTGAAGACAACTCAAGTGGATCTGAGGCTTCTGATTCTGAAGAAAAGAATCATGCCAATATGTGTTTCATGACTGAAACATCTAAGGTAACAATTAATTCCTCTATGCACAATGATTATTATTCTGGGAATGAAAGTGATTCAAATAATGAAGATAATATGTCTAAAGATGAATTATTTGAATACTACAATATGTTGGAAGATACTTGTAATGAGCTAAAAAATATTTACAAATCATTAAAGATATAGTATGCCTTTACTAGTACTGTTAAATCGGTTCTTAGTATAAAAAAGGAAAAGAATGCTCAACTGTTAATGGAGAATACTGAACATAAATTGTCTAATGAGAAACTTAGAAAAGACTTAGAAAAGTTCACAAATGGAAAGAATACTCTCAATCAAATGCTTGTAAAACAAGTTTCACCAACGTATACTACTGGTTTAGGATACCAACCTGGATAGAGACAGATTGTTAAGAATAAATTTATTCCAAAATCCGGATAGTATGCTTCTAGTTCAAGTTCTGGAAATTCTTATTCTTTATCTAGATCTTCAAATTCTTACAGACCAAACAATGTTTACTTATAAAAATAATTTGAATCTGTTAATTATTGTAAACCCATTAGAAAAATATGGGTACCTAAAGTTTTACTTTCTATTCTTTCTGGACCCAAGAAAATTTGGGTACCAAAATTATCTTTTGTCTAAATCTGTTTTATAGGAAACTTGCTTGAAAAGTTATTGCAAGAAGATATGGTACTTGGACAGTGGATGTTCAATATATATGACAGGGGACTACTCATACTTTAAGAGCTTAATCAATTTTGATGGAGGACATGTCACCTTTGGTGATAACTCAAAAGGAAAGATCATCGGTTTAGGCTAGATTGGTAACAATGATTCAATTTTAATTTCTAAAGTATTATTTGTTGATGGACTAACATACAACCTGTTAAGTATTTCTCAGATGTTTGATGATGATTTAAATGTAAAATTTGAAACTGATTCATGTAATGTTTTTAATTCTAAAAATGTTTTGGTATTTACTGCATTAAGAAATGAAAATGTTTATGTTTTAGATCTGAATTCTTTAGATAAACACAATGTTACTTGTTTAAATTCTTTTCATAAAGAATCTTGGCTATGGAACAGAAGACTAGGACACTGTAATGTGCACTCACTTAAGAAACTAACTAGGAAAGGTTTAGTAAGAGATCTACCCAAACTAAAATCCCAAACAGGAAAATTTTGTAATCCCTGTCAAAAGGGAAATCAACATAAAGTTTCTTTCAAATCAAATAAATAAGTTTCAACTTCTCAACCTCTCGAGTTGGTTCATATAGATTTATTTGGACCATATAGAGTTTCTAGATTAAATGGTAAGAACTATGTCTATGTTCTAGTAGATGAATTTTCTAGATATACATGGGTATACTTTCTTACTCACAAAATTTAAGCTTGTTCTTATTTTATAAAGTATTCCAAGTCGTTAGAAAACCATAGTGTACATAGGATCAAGACCCTGAGAAGTGATCATGGCCATTAGTTTGAAAATCATGACTTTGAAACCTATTTCTCACACAATGGCTATAGTCACAACTTCTATTTCCCTAGGAAACCTCAACAGAATGGTGTAGTAGAAAGAAGGAATAGAACCCTTCAGGAAATTTCAAGAACAATGCTGAATGAGTATGAATTACCTGTTTAGTTCTGGGATGAAGCTATTAATACAGCTTCTTATATTATAAATAGAGTATTGACTAGACTTGTTCTTAAAAAGAACCCTTATGAGCTTTGGAATAATAGGAATCCTAAAGTTAGTTACTTTAGAGTCGTTGGTTGCAAAGTCTTTATTCTCAATACTAAAGATAATCTTGAAAAGTTTTCATCCAAAAGTGATGAAGGAATATTTCTAGGTTATTCTATATCTAGTAAATCTTTCAGAGTATTTAATAAGAGGAAAAAATGTGTAGAAGAATCTGTACACATCAAATTTTAAGAAACTGATCCACACGAACCTAAAACCCCTCTTGAAAATCTTGAAGAAGACCCACTTATTCTAAACCTTAATGACAAAAACAGTGAACCTGTTATTAAGATAATCGGTTCTCGAAATTTTATAGAACCTACTTCTATTGAACCCGAACCTGTAAATGAATATGAAATTTCTAGCCCTACTTTTTCTAGATCAACTAGGACTCTTAAAAACCATCCTTTAGATGATGTTGTAGGAGATTTAGATAAAGGAACAAAAACTAGGGCTTCTCTAAGAAATCAGGTTGAACATCAATATTTTCTTTCATAGTAAGAACCTAAAAATATCAATGATGCTATTAATGATGAATTTTGGGTAATGGCTATGCAAGAAGAGTTAAATCAATTTGAAAGGAACAAATTATGGGAATTAGTAGACAGACCTACAGACACCTTGACCATAGGCACTAAATGGGTTTTTAGAAATAAAGTTGATGAGTCTAGAAATATAGTTAGGAACAAGGCTAGGCTAGTTGCATAAGGATATAGTCAAGAAGAATGGATAGACTATGAGGAGACATTTACACCAGTAGCTAGGGTAGAAGCTATTAGAATTATATTTTCTTATGCTGCTCATCTGAATTTCAAGTTATATCAAATGAATGTTAAAAGTGCTTTTCTAAATGGTTTTATAATTGAAGATGTTTTTGTTGAACAACCACCAGAATTTACTAATCCAAATTTTCCAAATCGAGTTTTTAAACTTTCTAAAGCTTTGTATGGTTTAAAACAAGCTCCAAAAGCTTCGTATGATTGACTTAGTAATTTTCTTATTTCAAAAGGTTTTATTGAAGGGATTATTGATCCAAATCATTTTATCAAAAGTAATTCCAAAGATGTTTTGATAGTAAAAATATATGTTGATGATATTATATTTGGATCTTCTAAGAATGCTTTATGTATTGATTTTTCAAAGAGTATGCAAAGTGAACGTGAAATGAGTTTAATGGGATAAATCAAATATTTTCTTGGATTTAAAGTTTTTCAAAATAAAAATGGTATTATTTTAAATCAAAGTAAATATACAAAGGATATTTTAAAACGTTTTGGTTTGGATAATAATAAGGAAAGTGATACACCTATGAGTACCACTTGTAAATTGGATACAAATAAAACTAGGAAACTAGTGGATCAAACCAATTATAGAGAAATGATTAGGAGTTTACTTTATCTTACTGATAGTCAAACGAATATTATGTTTATGGTGTATGTGTTCAAGATTTCAATATAATCAAAAAAGAGTCACACTTTCTTGCTGTTAAAAGGATTTTCAAATATCTTAAACATACTACTGATTTAGGATTATTTTATCCAAAAGGACAACCATTCAATTTAGAAAGTAATTTAGATGATGACTTTGCTGGTTGCGAGTTAGATCGGAAGATAACTTCTGGAACATGTCATATTCTAGGTAAGTCCTTAGTATCTTGGTGTAGTAAGAAGCAGAATTCTGTTGCATTGTCTACTGATGAAGTAGAGTACATAGCTTCTGGTAGTTACTGTGAACAAATTCTGTGGGCGAAACACACTTTATTGGACTATGGATATCAATTTAAACATGTATCTATAAAATGTGACAACAACAGTGAAATCAATATCTCTAAGAACCCTATATCTCACTCTAGGACTAAGCACATTGATGTAAGGCATCAATTATTTAGGGATCATTATCAAAAGGGTAATATTACTCTTGAATTTACAGGCACTGAACTTCAATTAGCTGACATATTCACCAAGACTTTAAGTTAAGATAGGTTAAGTTACATTAGACATGAGTTAGGAATGATAAACATTCCGCAAAACTCACTGTTAGTGAAACCTCACCGTCAGTGAAACTTCACCGTTAGTGAAACCTCACCATTAGTGAAACTTCACCGTTAGTGAAACCTCACCATTAGTGAAACCTCACTGTTAGTGAAACCTCACCGTTAGTGAAACCTCACCATTATACCTAACTGGTATGAACCTCACCATTATACCTCACTGGTATAAAACTCACCATTATACCTCACTGGTATGAACCTCACCGTTATAACCTCACTGTTAGTGGACCTCACCATTAGGAATCCTCACCAGTATATGTCACCGCTAGTTTTCGTTGTTTTAAACTTCGTGTTTTTCTTTTTATCCGTTGGAATCTGTATCGTTTGTATTATATTTATTATGTTTTATTTATTTATTTATTGATTACTAAATGATAAAACATTAGTTTTATCATCCATAATTTTTATTGTTTGGATTATATTTATTATGTTATAGTTATTTATTTCTTGATTCCTAAATGATAAAACATTAGTTTTAGCCGCCAAAATCTATATCGTTTGTATTATTTTTATTATATATTATTTATTTATTTCTTGATTCCTAAATGATAAAACATTAGTTTTAGCCACCAGAATCTCTATCAGTTGTATTATATTTATTATGTTTTATTTATTTATTTTGTTGATTCCTAAATGATAAAACATTAGTTTTAACCTCATCTCAATCCACCTCGAACCCTTGACCTTCAAAACTTAGCTCCCAAACCTTTGTTTCTCTCGAACCCTAAACCTCGCGATTAGAAGAATGACACGAGTGAAGAGACCGACTGTCATTAAAGAGGGTGATGAGCTGAATTCCAAGAGACTCAAAGGAGAGTCTTGTGGTGATAGTGAAGTGAAGAAACCTGTAAACCCGCAGCTCATGAAAATAGAAATAGTAGTTGAGAAAGAGCTACGCACGGAACGGTTAATGACCAGTAAGTCATTAATTATGAGAGTACTTGAAAAGAAGGAATGGGTTGAATGCTTCTTAAACAAAAATGGACCCTATTATCTTAAATTGGTTAAATACTTCTATGAGTTTTTCAAATTTGAAAAACTGGAAAATGAGAATCGGGTCTTCTCATTTGTTAATGATAAGAAAGTTTCATTCTCCTCAGTGGAGTTGGCTAATTGTCTGAGGGTACCCCATGAAGGTATCTTCAATTTCTATTCAAAGTCTGTACCCCCTACTAGTGACATTTTTATGTATGAAGATGTTTTGGAAGAGCTCACTGGATATGGAACACCAAGAAAAGTATTCACTACCAAAATGGATGGAGAGAACCGGTTGCTGTTAAAACTTATCCAGCATGTGTTAAGTCAAAGAAGAGGGGATTTTGTAAACCTTAGATTCTAAGATATATTCTTGTTGTATCTAATAAGGCATGGTGTAAAAGTGAATTTGTATAGGCTTCTAATGGTTCAGATGGAAGATATGACTAGGCCGAAAAAAATGACTTGTTCTTTTCCAAGTTGATATCTTTTATGCTTAAAGTAAAGGGAATAGCTAGATTCCAAGATGAGACTATAGTGGTGAAGGAAAACTACTGTATCGCCAAAAATGTTTGCAAATACATGAAGGTTAACTGGAACCCGTGGAGAAGAGAATGGGTTAGTGATGAAGGGAAGTTGTATGAAAAGTTCAATCCTGTGGACCATCCTTTCAGACCAAAGGATGTGAGGGATCTAGGTCTAGGACCTGACAAAGAGGAACCTCATTACAATGATAATGATGCTGAGGAGGATACCACTATAGAAGAAGGAGGGGATCATGATTTTCCTCCAAGCCTAGCTACTGAAAAGTTATCTTATGGAAAGGAAAGTCCACCTGTGAAGGAAGCAGTTCAAGGAGAAACTGTTGAAGAAATCTCTGTAAATGAGGAAGACCTTCCCAAATCAGATCAAAAGGAGACTGATCCAGATTCCATTAGTAATTTTGAAGAAGAAAAATTATTTGAAAATGGAAGTACTTGTTTAAGTCTTAGTCCTCTGATTGAGATCTCTAGTATGCCTATTGAGGAGATTCTTGTAGTGGACAAACAAGTACCTATTTCTTACATACCCCAACCTGTGAAACCTAGTTTGGATATGAATTTGGATGTAGATTAATATTCTGAAGAGGAAGTACCCAATGAGGCTGTTTCTGAAGCTGCAGATATAGTTATGGAAGCTCAGGTTAAGGGGGAGAAACTTGTAAGGACATAATCAGTTTCTGTGACCTATGAAGTGGAAGATTGGTATGAAGATCCAGGATTTGTTGTTTTGGGTCTAGACTATCCTGATTATGATTATGAGACACCCATTAGAAGGCATCCTATGTCATATGATATTTTCTCATAGGAAGTTACTACTCAACCAGTAGCTTCTCTAGCTCTGCCTGAAGAAATTGTGATAAAAGAAGATATTGAGGAACTGAAATCAGATTTGAAAACCTATTTTGTTGAAGAGCTAAATAAAATGGAGAGTTCCTTGGTATCTTATTTAAGAAATATTTTTTCAAGTGATGTGATAGAAGTAATGGATGAAGTAAAAGTGTGTCAAAATCAGATTGGGAGTTTGAAAGAGGCTGTTGATTACTTGAAGCAATCTGTTTCTTCATTTGACACCTTCATGAGTTCTAAATCTCAAGTTGATACTGACATCAACTACATTCGAGGTGTAGTGAAATGGTTTGTGGATGTGTTTGAAGATTTTAAGAAGACCATAAAAACACATGTCAGTACTCAGGATTTTGTTGCGAAAAAATTGATAAGTAATTTTACTCAGTCTTTCAAAGAAAAAGTAGCTTTTACTGTGGCACTTCTTGCTTCATCTAGAGTTTCAGTTTATGTTGAAAAGTTCAGTTCTGTGCTGAAAGAAGAACTTGGTAAAGTTAGTACTAGTAGCTCATCTGATTCTTAGGTGATTACTACCACCAGGGACATCATAAAAATCATCGAAGATTATA
Organism: Viscum album; assembly: GCA_963277665.1. Taxonomy (NCBI): domain Eukaryota; kingdom Viridiplantae; phylum Streptophyta; class Magnoliopsida; order Santalales; family Viscaceae; genus Viscum; species Viscum album. Next base: position 475,063,120 of record OY728130.1, on the reverse strand, counting down.
TGAGATATGTTACTGCAGCTTAGAAGGAAATCAAAGACAAAATTGATTACTATTTTCAGAGAGTGTACACCAAGCATCAGCTATCAAATTATTTCAAGCTACTGTTAGAGAATATGAACTTCCCCCAGTTACTCAAGCCTTAAAAGAACAATTTAGTAAGCTAAGGGAGATGACTTTTTCCTTGGACAAGTTTATAGAGAACAAGGATGATTTTATATCTACTATGGAGAGAGGAGGAGGTATCATTATGTATTTTAGTAATATCTTACTACCATTCCTATATGTGGAAAGTACACCTATTATCGTGCCTCCTTCCTTACCTGCCACTGGTTCTTCTAGTTCCACTCCTCACATGACTCCTGCTCAGGCAATCAAAATCCTGACTCCTATGATCACTCAGAGGAGTACTCACTACCAACCTGGCAGTGTTTCAGTAGCTCAACCACCATTGATCATCACTGGTGTTCCCAAGCCTTCACCTATGTCTACCAAGCCTGAATCCTCTTTTAATCCCAAAGAAAAATCCAAATTAACTATTGAAGAGATTGATTGATTAGTGGACAAGACATTTGATAGGAATCATTGTACTTCTTTTGTACTATCACATGTAACTTCATCATGTGAAATGAAAATGACTATTTTCTCTCTTCTTCCTTTATAGTATGAACCATTGTTTTTCTCTTTTTATTAATCACAAAGGGGGAGAAAGATTATAATATGGGGAGACATTACACTAAGGGGGATGAATTTATAATATGTCTGATACATTTGAGAATTATGATCTGAATACACTGAGAAATTCCATTATAGGTATTTTACTTTGCTTCATTAAAGTTTATTCTGAATTATAATACCATAATTTGTGATTATCAAAAAGGGGGAGATTGTTGGAATCACCTATTGTGATAATATCAATTATGTTTAGATATGATTTGATAATCCAAAATAATGTCTCTATATATATTAATTATACTTTCTAATTATGACATCATGCTAATGAGTTGATATGAATGCCAAAATGATCATATCATATCATTATAATATGTTATTCAATGTTTATTTATGATTATTGATAGTTAATGATGATTAATCTTGATACTAACTCAATCTGGAAATGAAATGCATAGAACATATACTTTATAAGCATTCGAGTACAGACAGAATTAACGATAACCAAAGGTCACCGATAGACTAAGTCTACTGATAGGCAAGGTCACTGATACAAGCTATCGATAGAGGTAGCTACTGATAGAGAGAGATACCACTATCGATGTTAACAGCTACTAATAGCGAGGAAGAGCTACCGATAGAAGTTCACTGTTACAAGGAGATACCGCTACACAGATAGCTACCGATACAAGTAGGCTACCGTTACAGAGAGTAACAGCTACCGATGGAAGACCTACCATTACAAGTCCACCACTACAATTTCACTGATACAAAGAGATACTGATGGAAACCAATCACTGTTTATCTAAACTCTATCTCTCTGATTGATTATTAGCAATGATCATATTTGGTGCTTTTAATGAAACTGAAATTAATTAATGGTGTCTGTTGGATATCAGGAAACCGTACCTTGTACCTGTAGAAGTGATCATTCCTTATGTCAGATACTAATTAATAATGTTTGTTGGATGTCAGGGAACCGTACCCTAGTACCTGAAAAAGGTAATCATTCCCATTGCCGAAGCTAAATAAATAAAAGGATTATCGAGCTATAGGAGAAATTTTGGATAGATATATATACGTACAAGAAGAACACAAGAATAAATTGAAGAACACTCATACACATCAAGAACATATGTTTAGGAGGAGCTTCAAGTGATATAAAGAATACTCTCACATTCAAGAAGGACACCAACACTAGAAGTGAAGGAACAAAACGACAACACTCTATTTTCCAGACAACTTCTAGAAAAGGACTCAAATCTTCATCTGCTTCAATCCGAAATAGTCCAGAGCTACATTGACATCACACAAGAGAATTATATACTCATCTCCATATTATTGCTCTGCTGTGATTATTTTAATTACATTATGAGTAGTGTGTGTGCTTCTGTATGCTTGGACACACACTATCTCCTAAGCTGAACTGGAGGATACTAAAATCCTCACAACAAACTCTTTATACCTTTGTGTATCCCATGTATGACTGTGGAAGAGGTATGAGGACCCGGATAGCCTGTGTGCTATTGTTGTTGTTGCTTTCCCACGTAAAACTGTGGTAGAGGTATGAGGACCTGGACAGTCTGAGCACTGTTGTAAGCTCCGATCCAGGGTGTGGATCAACATTTTATATAAACTATTTGAGAGGAATAAGTCTCATCTTGAGACTGAACCTCTTGGTTAAAACTGATGTGCATCTTATTTCAGTTTAAACTATTTTCAATATTCCGCTGCTAATTTATTTGAAATTCAACTCTTTTTCAAAGTAACTCTGGTAGTTGAACTAGAAAGTGATTATAATTATTTCTAGCCAGTAAGTTATTTTCAAAATCTAACTTAATATTTAGATTAAGTTAACTGAGAAATAATCAATCTTTGAGAAACTAATTGAACACTTACAGTATTTATAAATTCACTACAGTTTAACTTGTTTTATGAATTGGGGGATTTCAATATAAATATTTTATACATAAATTTTTAATAGGAACTTAATTCACCCCACCCCCCTTCAGTATCCTCTCCAACCAACAACATACTTATTTAATTCCTCATATGAGGATTTATCATAATTAGAATTGGAAAAAGAATAGAAATTAGTTTATTTCTCTTCTGTTTGACCCATTAAGAACATGTTTTATTCCTAATCAGTTTACCTAGAATCTAAATTAGATTGAGATTCATTATTATCATCTTTAAAATCACTCCATGCAGTCTTCATTGATTAATTATCCTTTTTATTGTAGTTATATTTTCTTTAGAACTTTTTTTATAATTTCCTTTTCTCTTTAAGATATAGAAAATTAATTTTTATGTGCCCTATCTTCATTAATTCATAACATATCACTTCCATTGACTTTCATCAAAATTTTTATGGTTATTAAAGTAATTATTTAATTTTATTCCCTTATTATAATTTTTTTTAATTTCTTGGAAAATGAAAAAAATTTATATCGTATTCCAAACATCTTCACTTTTGTTAATCAGATGAGTTAGATAAAAAATTATTTGAGTTCCCTCTCATCCTATGAAGTGGGGCCCTTCAAGTTATCATTTTACTTTTTAAATAATTTGATATCTAAAAATTAATCTTCTATATCTACCTCATAAATCATAAGAGTTACAATATGACCATTTATTTTTAGATCATTTATAAGTTTTTATTGTTTTATTGAAATAGATATTCCACTCCACTTCAAATCTAAAATTATGAGAACATTTAATCCTTGATTTGATTTAAGAATATGTTTTCCCATGGTAGAAACACCATTCAAAATATCATCTAATACCCCACTGAGGATTTCAATAGTTTTTTCTTACACCATTCTGAACATTTCAAATTTTAACTTGGCATTATTATGTCTAAATTTTCGGATATTATTAGTACCTACATAAGTGATAGAAATAGTAGTCTACATTTTAGGAGTTTTACTACATTTTGAGACTTGATCAAACTCATCAAGATCTAATACACAAATTATAATATTCAGGGATTTGGAATTTAAGTCATATTCAACTTCAGTTATATCATCCCATGTTTCTATTTCACCCTTAGGAATTACACAAGGCTTGACAACCTTCATATAAACTTTAAAATCAATATTCTTCAAGTGGATTATTAATAAATCATTCCATTAACCATAATTTTCTCCATTTAAGTACGGTGACCAAATAATTGATATTAAATCTTTAGAATCAACCATTTTAGTGACTTGGAATAGATATTTAGACTTAAACTAATTGGATTTAATAACTCAAAATTCACTTTCTCTGATACCATTTTCTGTCCTAGATTGTTTCAAAAATATTCAATAGGGGGTTAATTGGGTTCTTAAATAAATTCTAACTTAAAACCACTATCTAAAAACTATTTTGAAACTACCCCACAATTTTCAATTAGTTAAGAAGCATAAATAAAAAATGAAGATAAGAAGTAAGGAAAAAGATATTTATAGTGGTTTAGGGCCTAGAGATACCCTATTCTACTCAACCAATTCTCTCTTAGTGAGCTTGATGATTTTTACTATAGCAACCCTTTTCCTAGAGGATACATAATTAAGTGAAAAAAACTAACATTTGGTACAATATACATTTTATTTTTCTAATATCATATTTATAATTCTTATACAAAGATTCCAACCACACTCATTGAAAGTATTTCACACTTATAATAATAATAATATGATTTTTAGAAATAATTAAAACATTAGCACATATTTGAAAACTGTAATTTACATTACTTATGAAAAAAATTATAGAGAAATAATATAACTTTTATGAGTATCTACATAGGTTCTTCGGTTGTGAGAATAATATTTGAATGAATAATACTAAAAAATATTCTTCTCATGGTCATACAACAAGAATGATCATGAAAAAAAGAGTATGTAGTTTAGGTTGTTGATTGTTCACAATAGATACTACACCAGTTTACTCATGCATCTTTTTGAATTCATACTCTTATAGATATATGTGAGTGTTCAAGTAAATAAAATATTCCGAAGATATAGGACCTAAAATTTAATGTAACCTTCTTTTCTAACAATTAAAAAACATATGTAACTTTTTAGAGTAGTTATGGTCTTCCTTGAAACTATACATTTTCATTGAAATATGTTCTTTATTTAAATTGATCTTTCCTTATTTGAACATCACTATTTTTGGTAAAATAAAATCTATGTGTTAAACATTATTATAATACTAAAAAGGTAATAAATTACTTGAAACTTCAATAAAATATTATAAAATACCATTCTTATAAAGTCTTTATATTCATATGTATTCAGGTCTCATTAAACTTTTTATTTATAATAAATTTGACCATATTAATTTTAATTGATCAAAATATTTTTTTTTCACATCGTAAAGCTTTATAATTTATATGATTTTCAGACTTATAGATATCATATTCTACTTTATACGATAATTTTTTTTGAAAGATATATCAAGTCTCATATGACTTTTCTTCTTTAAAAGAGATCCTTAGCTTCATATGATATTCTATATTGTAAGACATATTTATCCAAAAACACTATTATATAAGATAATTATTCAAATTTAAGAGGAACCTATAACATGTAAAATAATTTAATTACATGTACGATGATTCTAAACTGTATAAGAAAATGATTTATCCACAAATACACAATTCAAATTTATGATCCACATAAGATAAATTACTTTTGAAATACCTATGTATGTCTTTCTTGATTTGTAGAGAAATTTATATATGAAATTTATTTTCATAATATATTCTACTTAAAATGTACCTTCATAAGATAAATTACTTCCACCATATAATAATTTATTTATTGATACTCTCATAAGATAAATTCCTTTTTTGAATAATGAATTTCAGCATGAGACACTTTGACGACCTGTAAGATAATTTACTTTGGAAAAAACAATGTCCATTAATTATAAGATAATTCCATAGAATATAGGATAAATTATTAATACTTAATAATAATGTAAGATAAATACCTTAATAAAATTTCATCAAAATCTTCAATTAATCAAATTTGACAAAAAATACTCACATATGAAATACTAAAGTAAATACAAGGTATGCACCTAAAATGAATTATGATAAACTTATCAATGAAAAATGAGTATTTTTTGAGAATGAAAAAAATATGAAATACTGGGATATGATGTAATAACATTAGTATGTTCAATACAGTGTTATAGTTTCTACATTAACTTATTTCTCTATGGGTTCCTCGACGTGTTGCAAGACATTGATCTTGGACTTTAGAAAAGTTCAAAAATTTCTATTGAGAAAGGGGTATAGAGGGACACACACTAAGTGTTTCCAGAATATCATTAAATTATATTAAATTAAATATTAATAATAAATTTATTCCCATATTTTGGAATAGTACTTATTCATGTAAATTTTTATCGCATTAATTCAATCATGATAAATTCACGATTAGAATATGTGAGTTGAATTTTATCTATTGTTTATTTATTGACAAGGTAATAAATAAATATTTATTTATTCAACAATTTAGTGAATATATTAATATAACTATTTATTTATTTGTGTGAATATAAAATAAATCTTTATTCATGAGTTTATTTAATGTACTATTTATTTATTTGTTGAATTAATATTATTTATTTAAATAAATATTTTATTATTCAAGGCTCGGTAAATTCCATGGGAGGATAAATGATATGAGTTAATGGTTTGATAAAAATGATGCATTTATTTATGAAATGATATTTGATAATACATGTCCTGGAAATAATAATATAACTATTATTATTTGACATGGGGTACTAATTTTGTGTTTTCAAGATATACATTGTTTGTCCCAATCTTTGGGTCTGCATGACTGGCATCGTTCCACCCAGCTATTTCAATCCACATGAAATGAAGGAGATATTCCCTAAATACTTTACACATATGATGTTTCTTGGTCTATATTCCATGGTATGATATAAACATGTATTGTGATTCACTATATAGAAACAAAGGGTATGTGATATCTCTTGGTTTGAGTATATAATATTTGATGATATGATGTATCATAATGGAATGGAATGAGATTTTACATGATCAACTAACCCAACCATATTGTATGATAGGGTGATATCATATGGGATGTGTTGAGTTGAATCATATGGTACAATATACTATCACAATACAATTTCATAGAAATAAAATGATAATCATTGTCATATGACTAATATTAAATATAAGATATCATTAAAGAACAACTAAATTTCTCATCATAAGAGTGGGATCCTCCACCCCCACAACCAAATTCAGTGTAAGGTAACGATTTTATAATTTATTTATTTATGGTACACATGGTTTAGTTTATATCTCATGGTATGATATTGTATATGGTTTTTAGTTTACCTACACCAGTTTAAAAAGTGTTGTTACATCCCTTTGAAACCTAGTAGTTGTTTCAGAGCCTACCATGCCTTTAGATTCATGAAATCATGATGATAAATGAAGGGTTTTCAATCATATTTCATATCATATTCCTTATCATAAAAAATAATTCATTATTTTTTTATGACTGGTTGAGTCACATCCTACAATATGGGTTATCGTAGGTAGTGAATTAGTACAAACCACACATATTTATAATAATTGTAGCATAAGATATCAAGATAACATATTCAATGATAGGGTTGTTCCATGATTATAATATATCATCATATCACCATTATGATATCCTTTTGAATCATAAAATATAATTTCTAATCATATTCAATGATCATTTTTTATATCATAATATATGGTATTATACATATGATTTAACCTCTATGTATCATATTATAGGATACGATGGGGTTAATAGTCGTAACATGACTGATAGTGCTTAAAACATTTCAGTGGTTTGTCTTATAAATCATAGTAGGGGATTCATATTGGACCATAAAATATGATATGTATCATATTTTACTATTCAAATCGAATTAATAAATAGGTCTGGAAAAGGAATTTTTTTTTCTTTAATTAAATTATAGATTAAATTATATTTGTTTCAATTTATTATAAATAATGATAAATTTACTTTTTGGATATTTATTAGTTTGTAAAATATCTATAAATTAATTAATTATAAATAGTTTATAATTAATTAATTAAATGTTTATAAAACATTTATTAATAAATATTTCAAAATATTAAATTTTAATCGTAAAATACCTTTTATTAATTTATTTGGTACACCCTATGACTTATAAAAAAGATATTATTTTGAAATCACATGGGTAATTTAAAAAGGGTTATAAATTAAAAAATAGGGAAAAAATATAAAACATTTATATTTTATGTTTATGAATTTTTCATTATACATAATTTAAATTGTTCAAATCAGGTTCATTTTTTGGGATATTATTTGAACAATATCAAAAGTAATTTTGAGTAATGTATCCTTATGTAGAGGGAATTTGGGCTATATTTCCCACTCTCTTGGAAGATTATGCCTTGTTTTAGAATGGTGGAGGTTGGATATCTATGTAAATAGTATTAATTATGTAGATATTATCAATTTCATATAATTATAAACCTTTGTATGAAAATTTAAAATACCTTATGTATGATATGCATTTTTATGTGTGTAAATATATTTGGATCATTTTTTCAGGTGAATAACACAAACTGTGAGTTGTGTTAATATTTACACATCATTATGGTTTGAACATATAGATTTGGAAGAAGGAATATGATTCCAAAATAAATCACCAAAAACATACATACATATAGGTAATAAAATGAGATAATATAGTGATATTAAATCCCTTATAAATACTAAGTGTTAGATTCCTTCCAAAGAATCACTTGTCAAGACCATTACCATTTAGTATGGGTGACCCTTACCATTAAGTATCGATGGATTATATGTTTTTACATAAATGAAGTAATGAGGTAACCATAACCATAAGGTTCCTTGTCCTTGGATCTTATTTATATCACACATAGTTAGGAAACCCTATTCATCAGGATACCAGAGGGTTCGAGTTGAGTGAATTGATGTGGTGAATGTTAGTAAAGAGTAATACAATTAGACATCCAAGAGTCATATATGTTATGATTGACAATAGTTTTCTACAAGATATATACATGGATTATTTATATGATATCAAGTGCATGTTATAATTAAATATAGATCTTGGTCCACTAATGGATATGATGCAATTCTAAAGGGGTTATCATTTTAGTGGGAACACATTTAATATAAGTCCTTATTAAATATTTGTAAAACATGATACTCATCTGGTAAAACCTTTTGTTTTATATAATAGCATCATAATCACCAAGATTAACTTTGAGATAAAACCTTTAAAGGGGAATCTTAAGGTAAGAAACTCCTAATAATGGTATCATAAGAAATGTTATTAAGTAAGATAAATTATATATGTTAGATAAATACCCTATTGAGTCACCAATTATTTAAGTTGTTCAATAGGTTAATCTAGATGCTTGTGATAATCATATAATAATTCTCTTAGGGATTCAATGGAATTAGATGAGAGATGAAAAAAATAATTTTATTATCCACTCTCATATTCAATATGATTGGATATTTAAATAAATTGGTGAGACTAGAGGTTTTCTTAAGACTTATTCTCATTAAGGAATTTATCATGTTGTAATATATAGAAATGTTCTAAAAGGATAAATAAATTTTAAAAAATTTACTCTATTATTCTTTAAGTATTGATAATATATGTACAGGGAATATGATTTCTAGGTTATGGTGCTTGTAAAAGCATTACATGTTGGTAAAAGTTCAAACTGGAAGAATAAAATTTATATGGATAGTGAAATAATGTTTCTTTTTTAGTATCCAGTCACGATGATTGAAACCAAAAGGAATAATTAGGAAAGAAGGAGATATGATTCCATAAGATGTACTTGTTTGGAATACCTGAAGGGGCTTTGGAACTCCATGGAATGACCATATCAATATCAATTTTATAGAAATTTATTCTTTAGTTTTTAAGGGAATGTAATACCAACTATATGATTTAAAAGTGTTTCAAATATACATAAGTTAAAAATAAGTGGATGAATTAATATATCTTTCAGTTTGTCTTCAACCAATGAAGAAAAGAGTCATTATATCAAAAAGTTTAATGAAAAATAACAAATAAAATTCAAATAGATATAAATAAAATATGTTTATTATTATCTAATTTTTATTATATGATTAGAGGAGTTTTTCATTTAAAAATAGTTATTATGAACAATGTGAGATAATTAATTCAATACACATGGTTGATGATTTATTAGACTCTATAATATGTTTTTGAAAATAATACAGGGATATTTTTTTTATTTGGAATTTAAGGTTTATTTTTATGTTTAATAAAATATGTGGGAATATGGTACTGACACCCATAAGTGGTATATTTTATGGAATAAAGGATTATTTAATGAGAAAAACTCTCCAAGAACATAAAAAATCATATAAAATAAAGAAATAATAATTTATTTAATAAATATTAAAACTAAAAAGAAATAATATTTAATTATTTATTTCTAACACATGAGAATGCCCATGAATTTTAAGCTAGTGTGGACCAACTTTCCAAAAGCACACGGTTGCTGTGACTTTTCCAATAATGCTCTAGGTTGCGAATTGGTTGAGTGGATGGGGGTTTGGGATCATATCAAACCTTGGGGGGTTGTTATTTCCTACTTGAGGATTCTATTATAGATTTAATATGAATTTGATAATCCTTCTCAGTAATATTATAACTATTGTTTACCTTTTTTCAAGTGATTGATCATAACCATGAATCGATTTGAACATCAGTATGTATTATAGGTTTTCTATCATTGTTTTACTTGTGATTACACTATGGTTTAAATATTTTCAAATGGGTGCTCTAGAATTTATCACCATTTTGGGAGGTGGAAGGTTTTTTTTATTTGAGATAAGTCCCTTAAGAGAGGCTTCCTACATATCCCTATGAAGTGAATTATAACCTATATATTTTTATATTTCTTGATGGAACACATTATACCTTTTAATTTCATGTGACAAGGAAAAATGTGGTTCCTTTGAAGGTCATGAAACCCTGACCAAGTGAATTTTCCTTTAAGGTTGTGCATTCAGGACATATTGATGTTCCTTTAAAGGTCATGCATCTAGGTTTTATAGTGTATTGGGATTGAACCTCAAGGAGGATGTCCACATATTCTGATTAACAAGAATCTATTTCTATATAATTTGAGTTTCCTAGTCTAATATCATATATTTGGATGATTCCATTCATATTTACATCATATGGTATGGAAATCTATGTCATGAAAGGATAAAAAATAGAAACTTCAGTAGGTATTATGCATGGGTGGAAATTTTTGTTCAATCTAATCCATTTACCATTAAATAGGAATAGGTATAATTTGACTCACATGGGATATGGACCAGTAAGAAAAATATACTCATAGAGGGTATGACTTGTTGAGAAAGATTTTAACTCTAAGGGAATATGACCTATAGAGAAAGGGTCACTCATAGGGAATATGGACCACTGATAAAGTTAAATTATAGGTAATTCTATCCATTGAGGAAAGGTCACACAAAAGGAATATGGAATGTTGAGGTAGAGTTGGTCATAAAGAATATAGAATATTTAGGAATGATTGGATAACAAAGAATATGAACTATTGAGGAAGGATGAATCATAAGGATTATATCCCATTGAGGAAGAGTTGGGGATTATATATGGATGCATCATATATGCTTATAGCTCAATAATGGATCATAGTTGTGATATCATGAATGAGAGTATGATTAGGGATTACACTTAAGTAGGAGTGCCATATACTACATGGGAGTAGGAAGGATATGTGTGGGAATCATGTACAAGATTAAAAATGGTGTTGGACATAGTAATCAGCTCAGGTTAAGGTTGGTTTTTAGTGTTTACACTGAATTTGAGCCCCATATATGTATCCATGGACCATTGAGTGGAAAAATAGGTTAATTGGATGTTATAGATGACAAGATTCTTGATATGGGGTAGAAAAGATGAGTAGCATGAGCATGGAGAGGTTTTACTGGTATCCTTAGGGAAATATCCTTCATTAACCAAGGAATAAATGATTGAAATTACACTGAAGGTATTATCAGTTTGAAAGGAAACCCCATTAAGGGACCATTATAAAAGAAATACATGATCAAAGGGGAGAACTATGATATGAACAACCTAATCATGTATCTTATGATGTCATGGAATAGGCCCATTTAGGTCAACACCTAGGTAGGTGACTTGGGCATAAGGGGTTCCCATGTATGAGGACCTAGACATATTAGTTCCCAGGTATGATACCTAGGTGAGGAAATGATTATCTTGGAGACTAGAGTGAATTGGAACACTATTATAATAGTATAGAAAAAGTTTTTCCTAGGTATATGGTTTTGGTAAAGTGGAACCCAAATATTGGGCCTGGGAAAAGTTTCATACATGCGTATGGGCATGGGTGAATGTCAATTAGATATGAATTGTAGGAGAAGTGTTTCTTATATGGGGTGGTCTGGGTGAAGTGTCTTAATAATGGTATCCCTAGGAAATTTTTCACCCTAATGGGGTACCTTGGAAAAGTGTATCCCTAATTGATGGCTTTAGGATGACCTATGCATACTGAACATTAGTGTTGTATTTTGGGTGAGGTTGGCTACATGGATCCATATGATTTTCCATATAGAATGGAGTATTTTTATTTTTTTTCATGGGTAAGTTGTATTTTATAAATGTTTAATGTTTAACCCTTAAAATACAACAATTACCCAGAATTTATGTTATCTTCCTTATGTTTTTACTTAGAATGACACCTAATGTAGATGGGAAGGATTGGGTATGTGAGGAAGCTCTTTGGCTCATCCAGTCTCTATTATATGTGTCTACTCCTCTATACTCACTTTTAAATAGGATTCATGGGATTTTATTTATAGGTAACATGAGAATAAGGTGTGATATTAGGTGGGTAACCACCTTTCACGCCCTAGTGGATGGGTTATTCATGTAATGGTGGATGGGTACAAAAGTTGGTTGTAGAATATGTGAGAACATGTGGTTTTTAGAAGGGAAATTTGGTATAGAAGTTTATCATGAAAGGGAGTTGATCATGGAGTCTAGTCATAGAAGGGAGATGAGTGATATGGACCTATATGAAGAAAAGGCCTAAGTGTTGGGGACCTACGAATGAAGAAGGTCTAATTGATATAAAATTATTTATTCTTGGATAATATCATTTATCTGACTAATGGATTCAGCCTTAGTAAAAATAGAGTTCCAAAAACTCCCCACTAGAATTGGTCAGATAGACACAAATAGGATTAAATTCTGAGGTCAATATGACTTTGGTGTAGAGATAACTTCAAATATGGGAGCCCATTCTAGGTCCAGGGACAAGAGAACTAAAGGTTCACTAAGCGTATAGTACACACTATTATCTAGGTGTGTTATACACATTTTGAGCACTAAATGAGTGTGGAATAAGTGCATATATAAATATAGGATTAATTCACTTCTACACATATATTTGGATTGATAAAAACACAAGGCTTCACACTCTCTTTTCACTCAAGAAGGTCTCCCTAACCAAGGTGAGTGTACAAATTCATCTTTCACTCTAGAATTAGTGTTATAGAGTAAGGGGAGACCTAGTTTAGTGAATCAAATAAATATAGGTGAATATATATGGGAAATAAAGGTTTATAAATGAAAATTTAATGAATCTAGGTGAGTGAAGACACTTGATCTCAATTTTATCATTTTTAAAATTTTCAATTGACAGACTTCATGTTTAACTTATATTTACAATATAATTGATTTCCATTATTTTACTTTAATCCAATAAACTAAAGTTATTGAATTATATTCTATAATAATAAATTTGTTATTCTTTGATTAGTGTCTCTATAATTGAAGTCATTTCCCTTATTGAAGAAATGGTCTGAATCATAAATCCCAGTTTATAACATCTAATCACAGCACAACACCAATTGTTTTAATGTATTATTTAACCCACTCTAATAAATTACACCCTATATGATAAGATTACATTATATGGGGTCAGACTCCTATTTTACATGCCAATTATAGTCATAGACCCTGACCTTTATGTTGTATGAGTCTTGTCATCCCACAATATTTTATGGACAAACATCTCCCTTGAAAACCATATATTATATGATGATTATGATAAGGAATCTTAATAATATTCTAATTCAACAACATTGATAAGAAAAAATCCACAAGTTTACTTAAAAATAAATTTATTTTCCATATAAAGTCATTGGAAAGGATGGAATATTCAAAAGGTCATTCACCCTAGAGGAAATATTTCTGAAGAATAGTCATTGTTATACTATGTGTACCAGAGATGCATCAAGTTTTAGGATCATTTAAGAACTGTAGATATCTACTAGAATATAGATAATTTATAGCTATAAAATTATTATCGTACTAAACTCATCCCAAATTTGATTATTTGGTGGTGTCCCAAAACCAATACCTTCTACTAAGTGCACTACAAAGTTATTTTTAATTGTTTGGGACATCTATAAGATCAGGGGAGTCCTGATCCTCAAGGATATGTATAACGAGTTTCCCACTAACCACAGTTCCTAAGAAAATGATGAAAAAACTTCCATTCTAGTTAGGGATTTTTTGAAGTAGTTTTAAGACAATAAAAAGATATAAACTCATCCATCTCTTAATATCCATTTAGGTACTGGATTACATCCCCATAAATCAAATCCCATGTAAAAGATTCTAGGGACCTTCCCAACCCAATATTCCAGTGAGACATAGGATACGTACTGGTCCATCCATGATTATGATCAATACATGATGTGGGATTTTGAAATTAAGATGGATTTAAGTCTATAACTTAAATTAGAAGGCCTCCTGGTCATATTTGTTAGTGGGTAGCTATTACTAGATTAATATTTTCATACTAGTATGAGTGTGACCAAAGTTTTGATAATTTCACAACTACCCTCAAGAGTATGGGTGAACATTGTTGTAACTACCTTAGAGAGACGTTATTAGGTTTTGGGACAAGTTTAATGTGGGTGAAAATCCTCATAGGACCTATATTTTGATTCAGTGTCAATATGGTTAGATAGCAGTTAATCTTGGAAGAAACATCCAAGGGAACATTATTGTGGCCCCCAATTTTCTCATAGGCCTACATTATCGGACATTATAGGTGTGTGATCAATAAATATAGATAAAAAAACTCAAGGGAATGTCATAGATAGTTATTTTAAATTCATGTTCACTCTTTATGAGTCTCCCATTGGGAAATTGTTTGTTAACACCATTAGTTAAATGAAATACCACTCATACGTAATCTTATTATAAGCACGATTTCTCATAGTGAGGGTTTATGTGGTGTCCATATATTATACATATATTTCATACACGTTTGGGTTCCAATTCTAGTGTGTACATGAGGTGATAATGTTTCCACACCATGGAATTCTTGGAAAATAACAACCTATGATTATGAATAAATTCTATATAATATTAAGATGAATTGATACTAGTGATCCAATCACTTTAACATCAGAAAATTATCCCATTGTTTTATCCTTGAAATATTATCATTATTGGATTAAGAACTATCTCGACATAGTTTTGAGAAGGGTTACCCCACATCTGTGTGGAAAACCTTTTCAAGAAAATGTAGAAGTATGGGAAGATCTATAGAATGAAAATGAAATCTTAAAGATAAATTCTTTAACTAACGTAAGGGATACCCCTACCATTGAACGTGGTATACTCATCTATAATCACTTAGAATAATGTAATTTCATGACACCTCTAGATGTGTTTTCCATTTGAAAAGTTCATGGAATCCACACTATTCAAACTCCTCTAGAGTAATCCACTATTTGAATGAAAGTCCTAGATTCAACTTTGGTTAAATCTTAACCATTTTTGTGGTACTTTCCAACAACTTTAATAACACTGTAGTATATTATATTACTAGTAGATGAAGTAGTATTTGTTATTGAAGTTTTTTTCATGAATCTAATAACCTATGAAAGTTCATCAAAAAACACCCATGATTTGATCTACCATACTACCTAACATGAGTTGAGGAGTAAGTATTATAACAATTTCTAACTCTTGGTAGGTGTGGTCCTGGACGGATTTCACTATCAATAGTTGTGTTCCATCATTAAAAAAACTCTAGTTTCTCAAGAGTAATTAGTAATCCAAGATAGGTATTTATAAATATTTAAAATCATGAATCACTAGGTGAAGTATGTGGAATAGGATACCTGGGAGTAGAAGCAATAAAATGTTGGGAATCTGTGGATTTGTGACTATATGATTCCTTAAACCTTGAAAATATAGGAATATGAAGATCACATTATAAGGGTGAGAGGAAAAATATCAGAATTTTCCACTATAATTGATACCTTTGTGTGAAGGAATTGATAATTAGCTACATGCATCAAACAAAAGGACCTGATAATAGAGGCTAAAGCTATCAAGTGAGAAGAACTATAATAGTCAATTGGTTCATCCCACTAGAAAATAAATAAATTAAAAATCTTTTAAAACCAAATATATTCCTATTTGTATCTAATCTATTTTATTTTTATATGATTTGATAAGGATAGAAACTCTATATTATGGACACTCCTCTCTTTTTTTTTCAATGAATGATAAGATATTTATATGAAATATTTTTCAAATTCCTGGTCTTCCTTGTTTATTAGACTATCATTCTATGATAATTTATGAATATAATAAAGAGTAATATAATAAGAAGAAAATCCATTGGTACATTTTATGATAATAGATCAACTAAATCATAATTTTCAAATTATAAAGTCAATGATGATGTATGGATCAATAAATTATCTTGTGGACATGTTCTATTTGATGGATATAAGTGATATGAATATCATGATTTATAAACCATCACCATAAACTAGGGTGAGGTAATGAGACAAATAACTATGAGATTTAATTTACTTCCTTTTTTTGGGAACTTAGATATATATATAGTTAGGATAATTGTAGAAACACATATTCCATCATTTTAATGTAATGTTAGCTCACCTGGATATGAGATATGGGTTTCTTCTAGATGTGTTCTCTTAGACAAGTGTAAGTGGTCTTGATAGAGTGGAATATGTACCATCACCATAATTTAAGGTTAGTATATATATATATATATATATGATAGTTTAATGACTCATCATCATAAAAATCATAAATTAGGGGTTTTAAGATGAGGATAGCAATGTTCAAATGGGATCAAGTACCCTAAAATCACACCTTCATAAATTATAGAAAAATAATATGAACCAATATATGAGTAATAGAAAGGTGATATAACTTTTTACTAGGTTTATGGACCTAATGAACTTATATTGACCTTCTATAGGTTTATGTGGTGGTTCCCAAAATCTGTATATCTTTTTTCCCAACATTTTTTTAAGTTGTGGGCATGGAAAGTCTTAGTGGGTAGGAACTAAAATCATACTTAGGATTCCCATGATGAGTTTTGTTCAATTTTTTATGAAAAATGTTCAAATTTATTCCTAGTCTATGTGAGGTGCATACCTAATGAAGAAGGTACTCAAATTTTGACTCAGGTTCCCTTTACGAGTTCTCACCCTAGTGAGTGATATGTATCCACTGATTAGTAGTTTAAGGCCTTCCATATTAGACCAGTAAATATGGTGTTTATACTTGGACATATTTGAAAAAAAGGTGGTTAATGCTTAAGGTAATAAAACCCTAACCCAAGGGTGATTAGAATTATCTAGAAATGGAGAGGTAAACCTGATGTGAATAGAGATCCCAATTATAATATAAAACATATTGAGGATAGGTACGCGTGGTTTAAAATCATGGTCCTTAAAATGTATGTTGGATTATGGTGTTATAATATAAATTTTTATTAAGATTTAGGAGTTCTCAATAACTTTAAAATATGGTGGGCAAAAGAAAAAAATCATAACCCAATTCCCTTGAATTATGAAGTGGTGATATGGAACAAGCATACTAAAGATGAACGCTAACCATATTTAAATGATGGGTTCCACTAAAATGTTATCTTGGGAACATGGGGTTCGAGGGAACTTCTACTTGGGGAAATAATATACCTCCAGTTGGTAGGATAGATATTTATGCACAAATAACATTACTAAGCATAGGTATAATTTGGAGTTGAACTCACTTGTTACCAGTATCCATGGAAGGTTTATGTTTTTTCAAACACTTAATGTATAAAGTGTGGTCATTGGGGATAGGATACTCAAAACTTATCAGATCACTCCTATCCTGAACTAAATATAGTTGGGCTATTGTGGGATATTGAGTAGGGAGTGGAAACAGATGATGATCTAAGGATGTGTATAAGATATATAAGCTAGAAATCACTATATATCCTAAGATAATATGAATCCATCAAGATGTGGTTATCATAAGGATTATATATATAGATATGACTCATGTATATAGAAAAATATAATGGTTTCATCATAGCATGGGGACTTTGGAGAATACCCTACATAATAATAATAACCCCTTCACTGGAATGGAATGGGAATAATATCCTCTTATAATACTCAATATTTAAGATTTGGAAATCACTATATATCCTGAAACATTAGGAATCAAGATGTAAATATTTCTTGTTTATTATTAATATGAGTTCCTAGACTTATGAACCTTTTTTATTTATAAGGAATTCATACATTAAGATGAAGGGGATTTAAGAACATGATTTCATAAAATTTATTTGAAAATAATTACAGTTCACAACTGTGTAGCATCAAGTGTAGTTGAATATATTAGAATAGTTGGTATATTTAAGGGGTAAATCAAAACATAAGAATTTTTGAGTCAGTGTAAAATGGAGATAAGAGGTAAAGAGTTAACCATTTGAAATGGGGATACTATCACTGAAACATCAATAAATACAACATGTGATTAAGGGGAAATTTTCTCAAGGACCAAAACTTCCCTTAGAGGTAACATAATAGATCAAGAGAAACTGTGTTGTTCACTATTAATTTCTATTGGGGTCCTTTCAGATTAATCAATCACCATATTACCAATTTTTATGAAAAGGGAAACCAAGAGGATATAATCAAGGTATTTGGGTGTCAGGAGGAGAATTTTTACTCAAGGATTTGGGTTGGTGATGATTCAGAAATAAATGGTATGAAGTAGTTTCATGGATAAAAGGTTACATAATAAAGGTTTAGGCACTCTAAATGTTACATCATTGTATATTTAACACAATCTCAAGGTAAAGAGACATAACATGAAATTTATTGAGTATATAGTAACTTGAATGGGTGATCTGATTAATGTGAATAGGTTGTCTTATCATGGATTAAAAAGTACACATGGCATAACTTATTCTTACATGTATGGGGAAAAAATATATTATCCAATTTTTTCCTAAACTAGTGGGTCCAACAATCATAGATTGACATTATTTAGGGCCTAGTTTTTATTCCTAAAATATTAGTTCCTTTTCTATTTTACACTATAACATTTTCCTTATCCATGAAAGGGGAAATATTAGGGAGTGAATATTTGAATTTTTATTAGGATTTCATTTATATGTTTTCAAAATAACATGACTTTTTTATCTATTTAATTTTTAGTTTAAGGTATTTCAATGTAGACCATGAAGGGTTAGATTTTAAGGTCATACAACTTTGAAATGTTCTTGAAGAAGTAATCTATACAAAAATATAACTTATGTTTAGGGGAATAACATAGTGATTATTTTCCTAAGAAAAATCATAGAAGGGAAAATACCAATGCAGACTAAACTCCTAGAAAAAGTTCTTCCAGGAATAGGATATTTTATTCTAGAATATGATTATAAAAAAGGGACCACACATTGAGGATTATTTCATGAATATATCTTTCATGTAATTAAATTAGGTTATATAATATGTACAACTCTAATAAGTTTAGGGTCTTTCAAGTTGGACCATATGTAATGAAGTTTAAGTAAAGCAACAGGGATAAGATGTTTTTTAGTTTACAATTATAAGATGAAAATATCTCTCCTAAGAATAAAATGGGATATCTTTTTTATTCCATGTAAAGAGAGAAAAACCAATACAAATAGATAAATTCTCATAAACTATTGTGAAGTGGTGGTTTTATTAGGATAAAATTCATAGATATTCCCAAGATTGGTAATAATTGATGTCACTACACATCCTAATGTAATAGGAACCAAGCTACACATATAGTTCGTATAAGAAAATGAATCCATCCTAATGCAGATCCATTTTGGGAAACTACATGATTAATAATGATCAAACACTAAGATAGATGTGGAATTTTATGGTGATAATATTTGTGGTAGATCCTAGGATAGAATATCCAAGTATCACTAAATATCTTGGGATATAACAAGAATCATTCCATATTTTTTTCTTAAAATGGGAAATTTTCATTATGGTATGAGATCAACTCAAAAAAAGGCTCTATGTCAATACATAGGATATGCGATTTGGGTTTTTGTATATAGTGTCACATTGTATGGTCGGGGTAGGAACCCAATGTTAATATATGAATATTAAGAACTAGGATTTGAATCTTATGAATTGGTTCTTTTAATCCATCATATGATAATAGTTAAAAAAACATACTCTTGGAACCCTTACATGGATTTGGGTCTCATATAGAGAAGTTGGTTCAAATAGGATAATCCACTCTATGTAGTTTAAGGTCTTGAAGAGTAGATCATATATTTTTCTATTCAATTTAATGAAACAATTACTCAGATTCCCTATATTTTAAGGTTGTATGATAATGACCTCTCTATATAGTGTTTCACATAGATTTGGATCATGTAAAAAATGAAATTTATTTGTCTCATTTATAAACCTATAGAGGAAAATACAATGTGAATTGGTAGGTCCGCATATTCCAGGACAAATTAAGGGTATAATGGGGATAAACCTATGGATGAATCCAAAATAGATAATCTAGACATTGCTACATATCCTACAATATAAGGAATCAATCCACCCATAATTATTGATATAAAGACTCCCTATATAGATCTCTCTCATGTAAATGTGAGAAAAAGAGAAATATATGGATTATATAGTGATATATAAGGAAAAAACCCAAGATGAATGAGGAAATGACTCATCATAAGAGGAAAAATAAATATGGAAATTAAAGTTGTGGTTAGACCTAGGATAAAAAATCTAGGCATCACTACATATCATGAGGTATCTATAATAAATACACACATAGTTTTGGTAAGGGGTAATTTTTCATAGGTTAAGTGGGAAATGAATTTATGGTCGAAAAGTGTAGCCATAACTTTCGTATTCTCAAGTAAATAAAATCATCATATAAATCAAGCACTTATACGGTGTGTATTTTATGATTTGAGGTCACATGAGGTAGGCCACTCCAAGAAGTCTTAATGTTATTCAGGATTCACCACTCTAAATAGTTTAATGTCATATGGGATGAACCATAAGACATGTTGTTTAATGTAATGAGATAAGGATTATGTGTTATGAAGTTTATAACTTTCCAACTAATACTTGGATGTCATGTAGTTTAGGGTCATACAATAAGGACTTATACATGAAAATTTTCATAGGTCGGGCTCATGTTAAAAATAAAATGGATTAATCATAGTGATAAGGAATTAATCTATAATGAATGAGGTCTCGTTATCAGGACAATGTGATGTGGTTCTATCAGAATAAAGGGTCATTTGGAGATCTAATATGGATGAGAAGTCCTAAAAACCAAGATGAAATTATTGAAAAATATGGGACATTTTTTCTTTTCAAAATTTTATATATGAGGAAGAATATATTGGGTATTATTACATTAATCTAGCTTATATGTAAGGAGGTTAGATCTCATGGAATAGAAATCTCTAAGTAGTTTAGGGTATTGCAGGATAGACCGCATTCTATATAGTTTAAAGTCATGTTACCATGACTAAAACTTTGTGTAGTTTAGAGTCATGAAATTAAGACTTTGTTGTGTTATTTTACATTATGTGATAATTATATTGTCATTTAGTTTTATGTCACATGATAAGTATGTTTTAATTTAGTTTTAAATAATGGGATTAGGACCTAGTGTACCCATCATGAAATTATGAAATGTACTTCTTGGGAAACTGTACATTAGTGGATGATGTAATATGATCTCCCTTCATTGTAAAAAAGGAATAGGATCTATTGGATTAAACCTTATGTATTCCATAAGGATATTACAATTTTAGTTTCATCATCAATGGTTTATTTTAAGGTATCATTCTAGATCTTATGGATAACACAAATTATCCTTAGATAAATGAGAAAAGGTGAACCTTTTTATTGAATTATCATGAAAATTGAGTGAACCACATGGTTATAAAAAATGCACAACATTTTCTCATCAAGTTACTAAAACTCATAGTTATATTTGTGACTATTCATCTTGAGACAATGTATTGTGTATGGAAAAATTAAATGAAGGAAATTAAACCTCAATGAGAAGCACCCACATTCTCCCATATACAAGAGAATATGGGGTTTATGGTATGGTGGTATGGGTTATGTTTTGATAATCCCATGAAGCATATAAGATATTTTTTGGTAAATATTTCTTCTCTTTGTCGACCATATTCTTAAGTATTTTGATAGGGTTTTATTTAAGGTCTCTATTTCTTTATTCTTCACCACATAATAGTGGGATGAATGGTTGGATTATATATTATACACCTAATACAATATTTTTATTTTAGAAGAGAAAAAATTGTTGTCATTTTATATCAATGATGTGTGAGGGACACTAAATCTACTAATTATATTTATATTAAATAAATTGATGACAACCCTTATTCCAAATTCCTTGAAGGATATGAAATGAACTCACACAGATAAGAAATTAGTGGTATTAAGGATGTAATTAAACTATATTTCTATAAATGAGGGATATGGACCCATGAAATATATTACTCACATAAAGAATGGATAAAAATATTTTAAAGTGTGTAACAATTATAAGGGTCGATGAATAATGTTGGAATGTATCTAAAAACCATGGAAATTCATTGTGAACTCCATGAAGTCTTACATCATTGATGATTAGAAGTATCTAAGTTACTTGATTTGATGGAAGATCATAGATTATTACTAGTGAGAAACCAAAATCACTATCATATAATTCCTATATAATAATGAGGGTCTCATATTCTTCAATGAACCTGAGTAAGACTTCATTAAAGCCTCATTTTTAGAGAAAATTTTGAGAATTCAAGATGTTGTGGTAGTTGAAATTTACTACTTGATAGTGAATCTATTCATTCTTTTCTTGATTTTATAGAAGAATTATATTTTTAGGTAGTACATTAGGGGATATATACATCCAATTATTGTTTCATTAAATGTGGGTAGATATTCTCCTTGATCTGTAGTGGAGTTAACCTCATTTATCTCTTACATATAATTATTGACTAATAATAAGAATCGGATGATGTGCGATACAAATGAACATCTCATATAGGTCAGGATCTAGTGGGGTAACATTTACATTTGACAATGCATCTTATTTGGTGTTTTTTGAATGGAGGATATGAGGTAGTATTTTTTTAGGAAAACTTAACCATCAAACCCCATTCATAATCATGAATGGGAATCAAATCTTCTCTCTTAATGGCGTAATCTCCTTTGATTTGTTTGATTAACATATCTGAATCACATTTGATATTCAATTGGGCTACTAGTATTTGTAAGGTCACATCTAAGACTAAAATTAGGGATTGGTATTCAACCTCATTGTTGAATAATCATTTTGAAAATAGAACAGATTAATCTAGGACTACTTTACTATGAAGATGAATACAATCCCCAAGATGAACTGGTTGATCTTTGTATTATGGATCATTATACCTAATAGAATTTAATAAGTTTTAAACAAGTAAATATAATATTTTTTGGAGGTTTCATAGATGTATAAGACCTCTTAATGGGGTAGTTCTATGTTCAATAGTAATTTCATTAGAATGTAGTTCACAATAAGGAAGTGTGGTAACAATTTCTAATTGACTTACTTCTGAGACACAAAGTGGATATCAATTTTTTTAGAATAAATATCCATCATGATATATTCCTAGTTAACACATGATTATTGATAATGAATTTGATTTGATTAACATGATAAACTAGGTGGACCTTGTGGTTTTATAGATAAGGTCTTAGTTTTTTCCACCTTGAATATAAATGCATCGTATTTATTCTTGATGTCTAAATATCGAGTCTCAACATCCAACATTATTCTATTATGACAATATAGACTGTTCTTTGTGCATAAAGTTTTCATCTAAGTATGGAATTGAGTGATAGATTCAGGGTTTCTATATAGAGGATGATAGGTTTTCCTTTTACCAATGGCATCAAGACCGGTGGATTCTGGAGGAATTTATTCATATCGTAAAAGGTTCTTTAGAAATATTCATCTGACTAATTGGATTATCCTTTATTTATCGAATTTGTGAAGGGAAAGAAATTTTCAGTGAGGTTGGCTATGAATCACATAATATAGGAAATAAATACCAAGATTCCTCTCAACTTTTTTAGGTTTCAATAATGGGGAATATAATGCATTTCATTTTTATTCTCTAGGTTTACATTGATTCCATGATGGAATACTATGAAGTGGAGGGATTTTTTTTATGTTTCCCTAAAATAAAATTTTATGGAATTTATATTCAAGATATAATTCTATAGTTTATTGAAAACTATTTCAATATTATTAATATAATCACAAAATATTTTATACTTAACCACTATATCATCAACATATCCCTGTATGATCTTACCTAGAAAGGACTAGAAAATATGGTGTATGGAAATATGATATTTAGTAAAAATATTCTTTATGATAAAGTTAATTTCTTCGTAACATTATACCCCTTGGGGTTCCGTAACAGTATTTTTCTATTCATTTTCAGGATCCATCTAGATCTAGTTGTTTTTAGAGTACCTTCCCATATAGTACGGGCTTCGAATCCAACCATTGCATCGATTAACAATTATATTATTGATTCTAAGAAACCATCCTTTGGATATTAATAGTCGATATCCATAAATATCATTCAAACTATGATCTTCCTATTATTTTTCTTGATGACAAAAATATTTTTGGTACACTTTGAGTATTAGAATTCCCATATGAAGTTGGATTTAATGAGCATATCAAATTTATCATCCACTTTGGAAGCATGGGTTATATTTATTATCATCACTAGATGTGTATAGAAATGGTGGATATCTAGTAAAACAAAATTATAGGTAGATGGTAGGGGATGTAATCCGGGAATATTCATGTAGTTCAATGAAAATACATCCCAATATTTCTTGAGAAAGGAGATCTATTTATTCCATTCCCTGGGATTCATGGATATACTGATAAACTTAGTTTTTGGTTCTTTTTATGTACCTAGGTTTACCATCCTGAGTTCATAAATTGTAGTTGAGTCACCTTCCTTTAATTCTAGATGAGAATTTATGAGATCTTTTTCTTAAAACTTTTCTAGAACTTAACTATTTTGAAAAGAGGAAGATAGGCTACAATTTTGGGACCTAGTAGATGATATAAGGTGGTTTATGTTTTTGGGATCTCATTTTTATTTGTGTGGATGAATTCATCTAATATGACCAATACCATGAGAATTAGTTTGATTGTTCTTAAACCCTATTACTTGGTTATCTTGGTATTTATTTCAAAGCAATAAAATATCCTTAGTTTGGTTGAGTGAATATCTTTTATACCTTCATAGCAGTAAATATTCTGAAGTTCTATATTGATGAACATAGATTATCTTAGAGACTTCTACATTATCATAAGTGACTATTTAATGAAAACATTTATCGAACTATATAGAAACCCCAAATCTAGTAACCTAATGATGGCTTCTAATTTATTATAATTTAATAAATATACATGATATAACCCAAAGGACTGATAAATTTAGTAGTATTATAGAACCATATACATAAGTGATACCGATTTTACATTTGGAATAAAATAAATAACATAACATAAGTAAATGTTCCGAATCCTTGAAACTCATTCGAATATTTATTATTTATCTCATGGGTAAAGGAATAAAAATAAGGGTGATCTAAAATGGTCAAGAAGGGTTGAGTACAATGGAATATATTATGAGTAAATAAGGCGTAATCAATATGGAATGAAAAATAACTCGAAAACATTTCATTTAATTAATAACCTGAGAAAGAAATTCATCCATGGATAATATGAATACGATAATCTCATGGATAATAATAAATGAATTTTCAATGAAGGAAATGGATAATGTTAGATGTCTTCATCTTAGATATCATGATGTCTCTATTTTCAAAGCCCTGTGTCAAGACAGTTTAATCTATAGGTGACATACACCAAAAACCCATTTAACAATTTTGGTCAACTTATCTGTCTCTTGAGACCTATCGATACATCTAGGGGTTATATAATTATAGGTTCCACCAATTACTACATGTACAATTTATTCCATATATATTTAATGATATATTTAATTCATAAAAAATATGCCTTATCAATAAATTTATATATTGATTAAAAAACACAGAATATCAATATTTCCCTATTCAATAAAATAAATCTCAAATTAAAATAACATTTGTAAATATAGTATGTGATTTATGTAATAATAATATTCA
This sequence comes from Viscum album, assembly GCA_963277665.1. NCBI lineage: Eukaryota > Viridiplantae > Streptophyta > Magnoliopsida > Santalales > Viscaceae > Viscum > Viscum album. Next base: position 475,036,751 of record OY728130.1, on the reverse strand, counting down.
TAATACAAATAATATGGATATTTAAGAGAAATTTTATATCCAATGATGAAAATAAATTGAAATTTTCAATAGGAAGTTAATAACTAAAAAATTAATAAGAAATAAGAGATAACCATCGATTCAAAAAAAAATATATGTGTTATAATAAAATCATGTCCTTGGAGAAATAAATAAAATGGAATCAAAATATTGAAATAATATTTAATTAAATATTTTTCTTTTTAAAACCATTTATTTTTTTAGGAGAAACTAATGGGTGTAAAATGGTTTCAGTGGAGGGAAAGTCCATTAACACAATATACATTAAAAAGAAAATAAATGCATTTTAAATTTTTATAAATAATGTTGATAGTGATCATTTTGTGAAAAAATTAGAAATAGCAATTTTAAATGATGTAAAATTTCAAGGATAACTTAAAAATACCTTAATAAATCATTTGAGTAATAAAAAGGATTTTCATAATACAATTTTGAAATGTATGGACATGGAACAAAGTATACCTAATCAAAAAGAGAAATAAGATCAGAATTTATTTTAAATATTTATTTGCTTGATTAAAATTCCAAAGAGAGGAAAATCTAGAAGAAAATATGGAAACTCATTAAATATTAAAATTACAAGAAAATAGATGGAGTTTATGAAGGATATATTATAAGATTCCTTTAATGAAAATAAGTTCAATCCCAAAATAAATTAGATTGTCAAATAAATCCTTACCTATTTAGAAACTTATAAATTGAAATGAATTGAAAAATTAATCATTATGAATAAATATATTTTATTTTTAAATAAAACAAATAGATAGTATATACACCACATAAAATTAAATAGGTTCACAATACAAAATATGTATCTATGTAGTGGAAATTGAGACGAAATCCCTTATAAAGATCTCACCGCTGAAGTGAGAATTAATTAATGAAGTAATTATGTATGATAAAGGTAAATCCACATAATACAAGTGGAAATAAAACATAATAAAATCAGAGTTCATGACACTAATAATCTGGGCACACTATAGTCAATAAAGTAAATGTATATCCCAATGAATGGAAATTGAGTTAATAAACCCCCTACCTCACGTTTCGCCTTAGTTGAACATGATTTATCCTCATACACAATGGTTTTATATTTTTTTATTAATTTATAATATAATTATAATAATATTTTTAATATCATATATGATATTTTAATAATATATTATCACCTGTTTGTCAACAATATTTCATTATTATCATTGTTTTAGGTGTTAATTGCTTTATTTTCTCAAGCATGTTTTGTCATGGAAGTTTCAGTACTCATACTTTTATTATGGTTTTATAATATCCAGAATGTTAATAATTATATAAATATCACACACACACACAAATATATATATATATATATATATATATATATAATTTATCTTTATTACATTCCATGTAAAGCGAAAATGAAAAATGGCTCACATCACTACATGGAGGTGGCAGTCCACACGTACGCTCGGGAAAAATTATCATTTTCCAATGGGTTGGAAGGTAAGAAGGTATATATGATATTATAATTAAAAAATAATATTTATGTAATAAATATCACATGTATTAATTATTTCTATATTTATAACCATCCAAGTAAAGAGGGGATGAAAAATGAATTACACCGCCTCATGGAGATGGTAGGCCATACATATGCATCAGTGATGTTTTCACTTTTCATAGGAAGAAAAATAGATATAAATTGGATGTAAGAATATCATAATAACATATTAATATATTTATTATACTTTAGTTTTTATTTTATTATGGTTATAACATATTTATATGAATTTTAAGAAGAAATAAATATGAAAGAGTCGTAAAGATGATAACCTCTTCTTCGAAAGAGATACTTTAGATATTCTCTTAAGGGATCAAGGTTTGATGTTTTAGGAAGACCCAAATATCTAAAACATGGATAATGATGTTTATATGAGGTTTTGGTATGGTTTTTTTAAGCTAAGAGGCTCTAGGTGGTGTACATAAGAGAGCAGATGTGGTGCCTTTTTATAGTGAATGAGAGGACAAAAATGGAATTAGTAAAAATATTTAAACATAATTAATTAATTTTCATGTGAAAGTGATAGAAAGTGGCCATAATTTTGAATATAATATAGTATATGGTTGAAATAAATTCAACCAATAAAGTTTTTACTGGTTTAGGTGTCATTTTAAACATTATAGTTTGGTTTAACCCCTTTATTAAACAATTTTAATATCAATCACAGTAACGGATTTTTCAATCTTAAAGGGATATAATTTTACTTATAATTTAATAATTTGATCATAAATAGAAAATGGATGACACTAATGAACTTTTATGATCATACATGGCCTATTTAAAAAAAATTATTATTTTTAAATAACTTATAAAATATTCATCTTCACAAAATATCAATAATGTAATTTTTGACACTACTCATTTAATTTGAATTTAAAGACATCAATAAAAATGTTTAATTCAAATATATACTTTTAAAACATATATAATATTTCATATATATCTATAAATTTTTTTTTTAACATTAAATTACCAAAAAAATGTTAATTTTATAGTTTTTAAAATAATTTACTTTATTTTTCTATCAACTGAATAAATAATGTGCTAGTGTTTCATAAAAATTTAAGATAATTATTTCATAACTAAAAATTTAAAATAAATTACCATGATAAAATAAATAATTCATATTTAAAATAAACATTTATTACTGAAGATAAGTTATTTTTATCCCTATAAAAAAAATTCATAGATATTAAAAGCAAGAGTGTGAGACTTTTGACATTAAATTTACTTAAAATTACATCTCATTTTGAATGAAAAATGGCTCAAAACTTGCATAATTTCTAATATTGGTTATGTATGGACAAAAAACACTCATAAAATAGATTAAATACAATTTTTAGAGTTATTGTTGGTCCATATCATTTTATTTTTAACCTTAATTACCCGATTTACCATTACTGAGGTAAAAAATATTTACCACGACTATAATTCATAATGAAAAAAATAAAAAGTTCATATTTACAAAATTTTAACATAAAAATTACAAATATGGTTGCGATATCTCAATATTAAATTTCGTAAAGTTCCTAAATCAATTTTATTATAAATTCTTAAAACCAAATGATTTTTTATAAATAAATAAGTCTTAAGCACAAAAATATACTTAAATCCAAATACTGAATATTAATGATTGAAATGTAATTAATTATATTATTAAAATTAAAATATATCATATTTAAATTCAATATAAAATAAAAAAATAGAATGGGACTTTTAAATTACTCGATTTAATGTAAAGAAATGAGAATATTTTAAAAAGTGACATTTTTCATTATTCACTAAAAAATTAGTTATTTAAAAAAAGATCCCATGATTTATCCCTAATTTAATTTTGATATGATAATTTTGTAAATTATGTTCATTTTAAAAAATTTAATTTTTAAAAGTGTAAGAAAATAATTATAAATTTCATGCACAAAATGCAATAAAAATAATTTTTGAATCAATGCATTTTTCAAAAAATGGAGTGATTATTAATTAATACATTATATAAAAAATTTATACATATTTTTTCTAATGTAGTTAAACCTATTTATAATATCTAATAAAATGGATAGGTTATCACTATTACATTACTTAACAATATTTTAATAGTATATCATAGTTTTCTTAAAGCTTGACATTGTGTGTCAAGAAAACTATCGAGCACAACATTATAAATCATTGGGGGTGTTACACTCTACTCCCAAAAATAAATTTCTCCCTTGAAATTTTATATCAGTCATAAAAGGTTTAATATTTGAAAATACCTTTATTAAAATACCACATTTAATATAGGTATAATAAAATTTCCTATGAAAATGGAACGTGGGAAACATAAAGGATGCCTAAAATAGCACATAATCAGGTTCTGTGATAAGGATAACATTAGTGGAAAGATAAAATTGATGTACATGGATGTTAATAACATTATTATTATTATTATTTAGTTTTAATTAATTTTATAACCTCTTCTTGTGTTTTTAGGTTCTTTTTGTAGTATTTTAAATATTTTAGTTGTTTTTATAGTTTTTAGTTAGTATTATATTAATATTAGTTATTTAGTTTCATTTTTTATAATTTTATATTATTAACATTTCATATTTTATTTTATTTTAATTTAACTTTTAGTTTATTAATTAATTATAAATATAAATGTTTATATAATTAAATTTATTATTACTACTTTAAATACTAATTTATTATTATTATTTAACCCTTTTAGATAATTAGTTTTATTTTAAATTTTTAAATTTTGAATTTACTTACCCCCGGTCTTTCCCCCCCTTTCCCCCGTATCCCCTATTGACCCGCTCCCCTCCCATATTTATTCTTATGAAACTTTTTTTTAAACCATCTCTCTCTAATCCCCTCCCTATCTCTCGTCCGACCCTCTCCCTTAACCCGCTGGAACCCGCACCCCACCTCCACTCTCCATCTGTCACCCCCTACCGCTTCTCCAGCTCCACGCATGCCGCCCCCCTGCCGCTATCCGCTACCCCCGACCCTTACCCTGTCACGCCTCACTATCCCTACCGCCCCACTCTCTCTCGCCTGACACCCCATCGCGCCTCACTCTCCCCGCCGCCCCCTGCCGCTACCCCTTCTCCCCTCACCCGAACTCTCTCCCCATCACCCCGCTGGCCTCTCCTCCCCCTTCCTACCGGTATCCCAGATCCCTCTCCCCTGATAGAATCCGCACCCCCTGACGCTCTCCACTCACCCGACCACCCTCATCCGAGCAGCCGCCGCAAGTTCCCGTCACCTTTCTCAAGCTGCCTCTATGTCACGCTACCCCAGGAGCCGACCAGCCTCCGCTACATCACCAACGGCTTCCATTCCGGTGGGCACGCCATTGTTGAGCGACGTCATCACGTGCTGAAGGTCTCTCTGCGCGATGAAAATAAAGACTGACACGATCATTTCTTCGATAACATGGTGTTATTTCACCTGACATATCATTTTATTATCACATTTATTCTTTCAGTCATGATGTCGGGGTGATTTTCTTAGTGTCGGGATGTTGATCAAGTAATGAAAATTATTGCGCACGCCATGTAATGATATTATTTTAGCAGTTAATTTTCAATTAAATTTATTTTAATTGAATGTTTATCTATTTAAATTATTTTAGCACTGAATTAACTGCTGAAATTAAAACTTTCCATTTTAATAATGAGTCGATGCGGCAGTTCGAGAAGGTAAACCATGTTGACCAACTGTAAGTGCAAATTGGTGACACAACTTTGTGAGAAACGGGTTGTGTCATTTTTTCGTATAGTTTGGTACTCACCAAAGATTTCTAATTTATTTATAACATCAGAGAAGAGAACCTTAAATAAATTAGGAAATCCAAATTGATAATTTAAAAAATGCTTATATTTTCGAAACTGGAGATAATTAAGAAGAATAAATATTTAATCACATTAAAGAATACCTTGCATGGCTACGTAGCAATTTAATTGCGACATTAGCATCCCCGACACATTTTGTTGATTTAGAGTCCACCATCATTCTTAATTACAATTTTCTTTTTATCTTTTGTTTTCTCACCTTTTATTTTAATTAAAAAAGAAAAAAAGAAAACTCAAAATAAGAATTCCCTCAACCTTTGTCTGTCTAAAAATTTTCCAAAGAAATATTTTTAGTGAACTAGATTCTGTGCTCTTTGTGGTTCGACCATGCTCGCCACTTTTACAGTAGCTAGTTGGTTATAAAAATTTGCAAATTGCACGTGCTGCAATGCACGTACCAAATTTCTGGCACTGTTTCCAGGGAGCACGCGCACGTCTAGCATTAAGAAAATTTCAAGTAGACCTTTCTTTAGGCACTGTTCGCCTAAATGGTGAACACTCGTAATTATGATCCATCAAAGAATGACCCATCCCTTGATCCAAAACTTGAACATCAAAGAAAGGGCAAAGAACAAATGGGTACCTCAGCCGAAAATGAAATGCATCCACCAGAGGAAAGCGTTGAAACTCATATTCTGACGCTTCTTAGTGGACAAGTCCACCCACTTTTTCAAAACCATCTCGATAATCAATGGCCTCGAACTACTATGAGACAGGAGTTGCAACCCAAAATAGTCGAAGTTAGATCAGGCATAACAAGACTGAGAATTCAAGCAACACACTTTGAATTGAAGTTGTTCACGATCAACCTTCTCCAACAACATGCACAATTTCATGGATTGAGCAGCGAAGACCCTTATATGCATGTGAACAGATTTCTTGAATTCTATGACACATTTAAATATAATGGAGTGATGGATGATGAGTTGATACTACGACTGTTTCCATTCCCATTGCAAGGGAAAGAAAAGGGCTGGTTGAAAAGTCTCGACCCAGAAACAGTTTTCACTTGGGAAGTACTGAGAAAAAAATTTCTTGATCAATATTACACAACAACTCAATCTTTGAAAAACATGAGAGACCTCGAATCCTTTTTTCAGTGTGAATACGAATCATTAAGAGAAGCTTGGGAAAGATTCAAGTCCATGTTAAGATGTTGTCCTCATCATGGTATGAAGTTGGTAAACCAGTTTCAATAATTCTACTATGGACTTCAACCCGAGAGTAAGTTTGCAATAAACACAGCTACGTGCAATGCATTCATGGAAATGGATCTGGAGGATCTGTACATATTGATTCAAAACATGGCCGAACACAGTTTCCAGTGGCCAGAAGATTTTTCAAGAAGAAAGTTAGGAGTGCATAAAATTTATTCCCAGACATTCATGGCTGCAAAATTTGAAGCTCTCAACAAGAGGATTGACAACTTGTTAGTAAAGCTGCCTAAGCCAGTCCATGTTGTTCAAGTTGAACACTTTCCACACTATGGTGGTCCTCATGATTATCCCATGTGTCCATATAACACATCTGAGAGTAAGATGTATGAAGATAACTTTGTTAGCTACAACATATGAAATTATGGAAACAATTACAACACAAACTGGCAAGGAAATACCCAAAATCAAGGTTGGAAGGAATCAGCGGCTACTCAGCCAATGAACCAGAACATGGGTCCACCTGGGTTCACTGTTCAACCTGCTTTCATACCTTCCATGCATTCACAAGATCAAGGATCTCAACAAATATACCGACCACCATTCCATCAGCAACAATGGCATAAGGAGCAAAAGAAAACAACGGACTGTGTCCCTACTGCAATGCAAGGTCAAAAAGATTGGGGAGAAACTATAGCAAAGTTAATGATGTCTAATAAATCACGGTTTGAATCACAAGATATGGAAACCCAAAACTTACAAGATTCCATGCGCAACATTGAAAATCAAGTCAGTCAGTTAGCCGCACAAATGCAAAACCGACAGCAAGGAACTCTACCAAGTAACACAAGAGTAAACCCAAGAGAAGAAGTAAAATCCATCACATTGCGAAGTGGTGCACAGTTAACAGAGAACCAAATTCCTGATGTTCAACCAATAAATAATATGCCTATACCTGCCACTGAGAATGACGACTCAATAAACAAATAAATCCAACTTGAAGCTAAAGAGGATGAAGATCAAAACCAACTTGTAAAAAATGAAAAGGAAAGAAAGGAAAAGGAAAATGAGGCACTCAATGAAAGAGTGAAAGCCCACATACCACCTCCTCCATTTCCACAAATACTAAAGCAAAGGAAGATGGATGTTCAATTTTCAAAATTCATGGAGATGTTCAAAAAGCTTCAAATAAACATTCCTTTTGCGGAAGCCATCACACAAATGCCCCACTATGCTAAATTTCTCAAGGAACTTCTATAAAAAAGAATAAAATTAGATTATGTGGGAATAATCATAATGCATGAGGAATGTTCAGCGGTCATACCCAGATCCATACCTCCAAAACTAAGAGACCCTGGGAGTTTCACCATTCCTTGCAATATTGGAGGATGTCAATTCAGAAGAGCATTGTGCGACCTTGGAGATAGTGTAAATCTCATGCATTCTGGAATCCTTGAAGAACTAGGCATCACAGAATTAAAGCCAATGAGGGTCGCCTTGCAAATGGATGACCGATCAGTGAAGCATCCTCGAGGGATTATAGAGGATGTACTTTTCAAGGTTGATAAATATTACTTCCCTGGTGATTTTATTGTCCTCGATATGGAAGAAGACAAGGACATCCCACTCATTCTCAGAAGACCCTTCTTAGAAACATACAGATCACTGGTTGATGTCCAAGAGGGAAAGTTAATTTTTAGAATTGGAGATGAGAACATAACATTCGATGTCCTAAAGTCTATGAAAAAACCCGTCTGTAGAAGACTGTCATTTCTTGGATACCATTGAATAATGGGATGAGTTATCAAGAGATTCACTGGTTCTTGCGGATTTGCACAAAGAAAATGAAGAGTTTACTGAATCAATCAAGTTAGTGGAATTCATCTGAAACATAGTCGAGCCTTTAGATAGACATGAATTCACTTCACTGACTCCATCACTTGAAAAGCCTCCAAAACTTGAGCTTAAACCCCTTCCATCAAACCTGAGATATAGTTACTTGGGAGATTTAAACACCTTACCAGTCATCATAAATGCCAATCTTTCGAGTGAACAAGAAAGAAAATTGCTCAATTTCCTGTCAAAAAGGAATCCAGCAAGAGGATGGATGATTTCTGATCTAAAAGGTATAAGTCCTGCCATATGTACTCACAGAATACATATGGAAGATAATTCAAGACCTTGTAGGAAACCACAACGACGCTTAACACCTACCATGAAAGAAGTAGTCAAGAAAGAAGTCATTAAAATTCTTGATGCTGGTTTAATATTTCCAATCTCTGATAGTCAGTGGGTTATCCCATTCCAAGTAGTACCTAAAAAGGGAGGAAATATGGTAGTTGAGAATGATAAAATAGAATTTATAACCACAAGAATAGTGACTGGATGGAGAGTGTGTGTTGACTATCGAAAATTGAATGATTCCACCAGAAAGGATCACTTCCCATTACCCTTTATTGATCAAATCCTCAAACGATTGGTAGGACGAGATTACTATTGTTTTCTTGAGGGATACTCAGGCTATAATCAAATAGACGTGACACCAGAGGATCAAGAGAAAATCACGTTCACTTGTCCATATGGTACTTTTTCTTATCGGAGAATGCCTTTTGGAATGTGTAATTCTCCAGCCACATTTCAACGATGCATGATTTCAATGTTTCATGACATGATTTAAGAGTTCTTGGAAATATTCATGGATGACTTCTCTATGTATGTGGATTCTTTTGATGACTGTCTAGAACATTTGGATAAGATTTTGGAAAGATGTGAAGAAACCAATATGGTGCTAAATTGGGAAAATTCACACTTCATGGTACAAAATGGAATAGTTTTAGGTCATAAAATTTCAAATAAAGGAATTGAAGTTGACACCGCAAAGATTAGTACAATCTATGCGTTACCCATGCCTTATTTAGTTCTTTCCATTCAAGGTTTTCTTGGGCACGTTGGATTCTATGGACACTTCATTAAGGATTTATCTCTTATTTCCCGACCCCTTACGAACCTATTGGGAAAAGATGTCACGTTCTACTTTGGCCCTGAATGTCAGGAAGAATTTAAATTGTCAAGACAATGTTTGGTTGAAGCCCCGATAATGATTTCACCTGATTGGGTGAAACCATTTGAGTTAATGTGTGATGCCAGTGACTGAGCAGTTGGAGCTGCTTTGGGACAAAGAAGAGAAAGGATCTTTAGGCCAATCTACTATGCTAGCTTCACTTTGAATGAGTCTCAACATAATTACACAACAACTGAAAAAGATCTGCTAGTAGTTGTCTTTGCTTTTGACAAATTTCGATCCCATCTGTTGTTCTCAAAAGTCACTGTCTATATGGGTCACTCTGCAGTTTGGTATCTGATGACCAAGAAAGATGAAAAACCCAGACTCATTCAATGGATACTGTTACTTCAGGAATTTGACATTGAAGTCAAGGAAAAAAATGGAACAGAGAATGTTGTTGCTGATCATTTATCATGCCTCGATCATGACACAAGTGAAATCAATGTCGAAAAAATCAATGAAACATTTCCTGATGAACGACTCTATTCCATTGAGGCAATCAAACCCTGGTATGCTGATTTTGTGAACTACTTAGTTTCATGTGTGATACATCCAGATTTATCAAAGGAACAAAGGAAAAGATTTTTGAATGAACCACGTCATTACTACTGGGATGATCCTTTACTTTTCAATGACCGTGTGGATGGAATGATAAGAAGATGCATCCCTAAAGAAGAAGTTGATAGTATTTTGAACTTGTGCCACACTAGAGAAGCTGGGAGACACCATGGGATTCATCGAACAATCAACAAAGTGTTACAATGTGGTTTTTACTAGCCCACCATGAATCATGATATTGGTGAATTCGTCATGAATTGTGATAAATGCCAAAGAACGGGGGGTATAAGCTGGAAGCGCGAAATGCCACAACACTCAATCATGGGCATTGAAATTTTTGACATATGGGGAATTGACTTCATGGGTCCTTTTATTAAATCTTTTGGGAAATCCTATATCCTTGTCTGTGTGGACTATGTGTCAATATTGGCGGAAGATGAAGCATTTTCGGAAAATACTGCTCGAGTCATCATCAAATTTTTAAAGCAACACATTTTTACCCGGTTCAGAATTCCAAGGCTCATCATCCGTGACCATGGTACCCACTTTAATAATGCGTTGTTTGATAAGCTAATGACTTTCCATGGATTTCACCACTACATGATCACCCAATACCATCCATAGATCAATGTCCAAGCTAAGGTTTGAAACCGAGAAACTAAGGGTATTTTGGAGAAAACTGTATATACATCTAGGAAAGATTGGGTCAACAAACTTGATGATGCCCTTTGGGCCTACAGAACCACCTACAAGACAGCTATTGGAATTTCTCCATATCTATTGGTCTTTGGAAAAAACTGACACTTACCTGTTGAATTGGAACATAAAGATTATTGGGCTGTGAAGAAACTGAATTTTGATTTCAAAACTACCCAAGAGAAGCTCTTTCTACAGATGAATGAACTAGATGAGATGGGGAGAGGTGCATATGAAAATACTTTGATTTACAAAGAGAAAACTTGATCCTGGCATGACAAACATATCCAACAAAGAAATTTTCTAACATGCAACAATGTTCTCCTCTTCAACTCATGACTTCGAATCATGGCTAGAAAACTCAAGTCGAAGTGGTCAGGTCCTTACACTGTCACAATTGTTTATCCACATGGTTCTATCAAAATTTATGATGGGAAGATGCCTCCATTAAAATTTAATGGTCAACGCCTTAAACTTTACCACAATTTTAATACAATATGCATCATTGAAGAACTAAAATTACAATGAGAAGTTATCCGTCTGGCTGAAGACGTTAAGCTTAACGCTGATCGGGAGGCAACCCGATTGCTTCTTCATGCTTTGGTCTTTGTTTTCTTACTATATCTCTATCTCTCTATCTCTTTTTATGGATGCAGCTAATTTTTTTCCAAATCTTCTGATTCATCCGTGGTCATTGATGCACTTGTTCCGTCTCCCTCTAACTTAGTACGACAGATGACTCAACATCTGGCTGATATCGAGCACCGACTTGAGGAACTTTCATTAGAGATTCATGCTCAGCATCCAGCACCGCCACAAAGAGCACAAATTCTGTTCCTTCATCACTAGATTCACACTCACTATGATCCAGAGGTGGTTAATCCCACTAGGCGTCCCCGTGAGATCGATGGCACAACCACTAGTTCTCGCAAGAGGCAGAGGAGTTCTGAGATGATGGAAGAAGATGATTGAACATTGTCTATCCGTCTGGCCGAAGACGTAAAACCTGGTGCTTCCTAGGAGGCAACCCATGTTCTAGTTTCATTTTTCCCCTTTCTTCTTTTAACTGTTCTAGTTTGTTGAGAAAATAAAACATGGCTTGTGTGAAATTGTTTTAGGTACTCATGATATTTGTGTGCACTTTTAACTCTTCTGCATTTCTACTTCCATTTATATTATCCTTGGTGTTATCTTTATGATATGATGCGGGTATGTGTTGTCCATGTGTACATTTTATAGGTACATAATTTCTAGAGCTTCATCGGATATAAACAGCCTCTCCGCATCTGTTTGCAACTACATAGGGAAGTGTTTTATTTTTTTTTTCATATTTTATGCTTCCAAAAACACCATGTAAACTAACAAAAAAAAACAACCAGAAAATTTTAAAAAATGAAAAAAAACTAACATTATTGTCATTGATGAACCCACATAAAAGCTAATGTATTTTTATCTCCACATAGTAGGGAACATACGACTTGTTTCCCTAGGTAGTTTGAGCACCAGATTCTTGTTCTGGAATTATTTGATCCTTGATCTCATGACTTAGATGATTTCTGATATTATTTCATGCTTTGAAAATGTTTTTCAAAAACTTCTGTATTTTTGAGACATTTATTTGCACTCATTCTCATCTATGTTGTCCAACATTATATTTCCATACCCATGAGGAATCTGGCCCATTTTACACCATCTCTTGTTTCTCTTTTTCTTGAGGGAATCTCAACCATGTTTTGTCTTCAAGAACATTCCATGTTTTTTCATCAAAGCGATAGGAATTTTTGAAAGTTTCATTAAAATGACCAAGGCATCTATTTGATTATTCAGCCCCATTGACCCAATGAGCCACCCATACATTTTCTCCATCATATAGCCCTTAGAAGCCATGAAGGATCCTTTTAGGACGAGCCCAAGCCGATACCATTCCATACCAATTTCTTGAATTTTTGCATGATAATTTTCAATCTAAGTGCGGGGGAGAGATTTACTCATGCAGAGGGTTCTTTGAGGGGAAGTGAGTCATTGGATGTACATGGATTGACATTATCCCGCCCTGATCATAAGAGTTATTTTTCATAGTATCCACATTCATTACATATATTTTGATATAGGAATATAGAATCCTTTTGGTTTCAACAATGAGTACATTGGTGATCATTACACGGTAACCCTCCCTTTTGGGGATACCTATAAAAGTGATGATCCATTACTCCAGGAACTAGAGAGTTTTCTATATGACCTAGCTTCATTGAGATGTTACTTCGTATACACTAATTGTGTACCATTCTTTGGGATTATTGTCTGACATTTATTTCATGGGGTTTTTGAGTTGATACTCACCAGTTTTTCCTTACCATATTATTTGAGTGAGTTGTGTCTTAAGAAAAACAAAAGAGTGAAAAAAGAGCGAAACATTGGATTATCATATGCTTGGGGACAAGAAATTTTTTAAGTGTGGGGAGAGATAATTTGAGGGAGAAATTTTAGGGAGGCGTTTGGATTGACATATATCATGTATTTATTTCAAGACTCAACCCTCCTTTTTACCAAAAAGATGTCAATTTTTTTACCCACCGTCCCACAGCTTCAGAAACATTTGAACCTCATGTAAATTCCTTGATATTGGTGCATTCTTTTGATTTCCACTAGTGGAGATGTGAAATTCATGGAAATCCAATGGTAACCATTCATGTGGGTGAGAACCGAGAAAAACTTTGATCAAATTTTTCGATCAATGAGTGTAATGACAAGGTATGTCAAATGATAAATGAGTACACATACTTGTTTTGAAAAGATTTTGAGTAAAAGAAAAATGGTTTTTGAAAATAGGAGTTTTAAATGAAGCATGATATTTTATGGGTAAAAGAGATTGATTTTTTTGAACTTGTAACATTGATGTTTGGATTTGTCTATGGGTCCACTTGTGTTTTATTTCTGATTGTTTTGCCTAGGAGTGAAAAAGTTTAAGTGTACGGGATTTGATGTACATGGATGTTACTAACATTTTTATTTGTATTTTTATTTATTTTTAATTAATTTTCAAACTGCTTCTTGTGTTTTTAGGATCTTTTTGTAGTATTTTAAATATTTTAGTTGTTTTTATAGTTTTTAGCTAGTATTATATTAATATTAGTTATTTATTTTCATTTTTTAGAATTTTATTTTATTTTAATATAAATTTTAGTTTATTAATTAATTATAAATATAAATATTTATATAATTCTATTTATTATTACTACTTTAAATACTAATTTATTATTATTATTTAACAATTTTAGATAATTTGTTTTATTCTAAATTTTTAAATTTTGAATTTACTTCCCCCGGTCTTCCCCCCCTTTCCCCCTATCCCTTATTGACCCACTCCCCTCTCCTCTTTATTCCTATGACACTTTTTTTAAACCCTCTCTCTCCAATCCCCTCCCTATCTCTTGGCTGGCCCTCTCCCTTAACCCACTGTAACTCGCACCCTGCCTCCACTATCCATCCGCCGCCCCCCTTGCCGCTTCCCCTGCTCCACGCACGCCGCCTCCCTACCGCTATCCGCTACCCCCAACCCTCACCCCATCGTGCCCCACTCTCCCTACCGCCCACTCTCTCTCACCCGACACCCCGTCACGCCTCACTCTCCCCACCGCCCCCTACCGCTACCCCTTCTCCCCTCACCCGAACTCTCTCCCCATCACCCCACCGGCCTCTCCTCCCCCTGCCTACCCACTATCCCGGCTCCCTCTCCCCTGCTAGAACCCGCACCCCCTGCCGCTCTCCACTCACCCGGACACCCGCCCCCGTCAAAACCCGCTGGACCCTCTCGCCCTTGCCGACCCCATCTCACTCTACTTCTGGTTTGCAGTGCACCGGTCACTGCCATCTGAGAAGCTTCCGCAAGTTCCCGTCACCTCGCTCAAGCTGCCTCTACGTCACACCACACTAGGAGCCGACCAGCCTCCGCTACATTGCCAACATATTCCATTCCGGTGGGCACGATGTTGTTGCGCGACGTCATCACGTGCCGAAGGTTGCTGCGCACGGCGAAAATAAAGACTGACACGATCATTTCTTCAGTAACGTGGTGTTATTTCACATGACATATCATTTTATTATCGGGTTTATTCTTTCAGTCATGATGTTGGGGTGATTTTCTTAGTGTCGGGATGTTGATCAGGTAATGAAAATTAGTGCGCATGCCATGTAATGATATTATTTTGGTGGTTAGTTGTCAATTAAATTTATTTTAATTGAATGTTTATCTATTTAAATTATTTTTGCACTGAATTAACTACTGAAATTAAAACTGGCCATTTTAATAATGAGTCGATGTGGCCGTCCGAGAAGGTAAACCGTGTTGACCGACTGTAATTGCAAATTGGTGACTCAAATTTGTGAGAAACGGGTTGTGTCATTTCGCCATGTAGTTCGGTACTCACTGGAGTTTTCTAATTTATTTATAACATCAGAGAATGGAAACATAAATAAATTAGGAAATCTAAATTAAGCATCTAATTTTTTTTTGTATTTTGGAAATAGGTGACAATTAAGCTGAGTAAATATTTAATCACATTAAAGAATACCTTTCATGGCTGCGTAGCAATTTAATTGTGACATCAGCATCCCCGACACATTTTGTTGATTTAGAGTCCACCATCATTCTCAATTAAAATTTTCTTTTTATCTTTTGTCTTCTCACCTTTTAGTTTAATTAAAAAAGAAAAAAAAAGAAAACTCAAAATAGGAATTCCCTCAACCTTTGTCCATCTAAACATTGTCCAACAATTTTTTTAGTGAACTAGATTCCGTGATCTCTGTGGTTCGACCCTTCTCACCACTTTTACAGTAGCCAGTTGGTTATAAAAATTTGAAAATTGGGCGTTCTGCGACGTGCATACCAAAAATATAGAAATAAAGGTGAAAAATAAAATTCAATGCCTAATAGTGAGTGATAGAGAACATGATCTGGAGAAAGTAAACGACCATAAAACCCTAAATTAGTGAGGGGTGAAAATACTATCAATTCATCAAAAATGAGGTTAAAAGGAAAACATATTTATTTCAAGATCCTTTTCATAATGATGAGGGATTAATTTTTTGTCATGAAAATGAACACGAGAAATGTAATTACTTGATTTATTTATATTTCATAAGCACAATTTTATCCTTTTGTTATACTTTGATGAATTTCCTCTTCATATCTTATTCTAGATGAATTTTTCATGTTTGAAACACTAAAATTAACTTTTAATGGATCATAAGATCCATTAAAGAATGAAAATTTATTATTTATTTATCTAAATATTTAACAAAACCAAAATGGTTAGCACAAGTTATCCAATATGGATAAATATAATAAATTTATCTCTAAAATCTGAAAAAAAATCCTCAATTTCATATTAATCAATTCTATAAATATTTTACCTTAAGACTCCTAAAAAATATATCTATACAAATTAAATACCACAAAACCCAAAATATTTAATTATACATTTATACACAGACAACATAAAGTGTCTTATAATGTCACATACCGAACATGTGAATACCTTGATCATATATTCTCTTAAAACATACTAATAACTCTAATCACCATAAAAATGTATATGCTTCAAAAATTAACATAATATTTCTTCTTTATATAAAATCACATATTATTGAATATATTATATAAATCAAAAAAATAAAATAAACTTAATCAAATATTATATAAATCACTTAGTCCTAAAATCACTAACCAATTTAAAGGTTATCAATAATATTCTATTTAATTAATAAGTGTCAATCACCTCTTAAGGATTATCATTCCCTTAATAATTTTTTGTCCAAAAAATATCACCTTACCAATAAATAAATTTTCTTAGTTATTGTTAATATTCAATATATAATTTGAAATCCTTAAGGCAAAACTACTGTAGAATAATCCTTAGATGTTTCGTGATTCTTATAACTAGAATATCATTAATATAACACTTGTACAATATAATTCACAAATCCTAATACATAGGTACTTTATTACTTCCACTTCAATGATGGGAATGGAATAGGTTCTTCCTTGGTCTATGAGTTAACATTTATATTAGGTCATTGAATATAATAATTAACATATTCCCCAAACATAATAAATTGAAATATAAATTGTTTCATATGATGAAATTTATTTCTTTCCATCACACTCTTAATTTTTTCCTCGATATTTCATTGATCAATGTCATTCATTTATACACAGAAAATTTTTTCTCATTACTTTAATACAATCTATGGGGTGTCTATTTCCCCATTTTGATGTGAAAGATATTGATCGCTCTTTCCTCCACTGTCTCCATCACTCAACCTCTTAGTGAACTCTATCATTATCTTCTTTGGTGATTCTGAGAGTTGGTTAAGACACAATTTTCTGATTATATCTTAATAACTGATTATGTATAATCAAAATATATTTTTCTCCATTCATCATCAAATTTGGTTTCTCATAATCACCACATTATCCATCACATTCAAAATTAACACAATTACTCCTGGTTCATACTATTAACCAAAACTGAAAAGAATTTAATGAGAAATAATAATCATAATAGGGAATCATGAAATATCATTCCTAGGATGTCTAATTCCTGACACCTTATTTTCACTCTATGAAACCATTGATTTAACCTAGTCCATACTTGGTTATATTCTATTCAAATCCTTCATAATGGTTTATAAAGAAAATGTGTGTTCACCCAATCATTTACATCGGGAGAGTTAAAATAGGTCTGTAGTAAGGGAACATTCATCATGTTGGAACCAAGGATGTTATTTGGTGGAAATGGATTATGTT
Organism: Viscum album; assembly: GCA_963277665.1. Classification (NCBI taxonomy): domain Eukaryota; kingdom Viridiplantae; phylum Streptophyta; class Magnoliopsida; order Santalales; family Viscaceae; genus Viscum; species Viscum album. The sequence goes on along the minus strand of OY728130.1, from coordinate 475,019,059 downwards.
TTGTGTTTTTTTTTCAATTCTCAAAAGGAATATTAGGGAGTTTTCAAGGAAATGGATCTTATAGTTTAAGCAGACAACATTATTTAAGGTGGCGTAGTTTCCCAGTGTTTTCTTAATTTTTGGGGTCTAAAATTTTGAGGATAAAATTTAATTAGAAAAGTGTTTTTTCTTTAATACCTTATGAAAATATGTAAAATTCATGAGTTTCATGAATAAGGGATACATGAGTTGTGTTTCTCAAAGTATTTATGATTTATGACAGTGTGCTTCATGATTACGATGAGCATCGTGAGAGGTAGTTTTCTAGAATCAAATTTTCATAAATATGGTAAGGGAATGGATTTCTAAATTCTTGGGATTATGTTCAAAAATATGAAGAGTATCATGAAAATAGATAGTGTTTCTTTGCATTTATGAGAATATGATCGTCGTGACTGTGCGATGTTTTGATGTAAGGCTCTGGGACTACGCTGAGCATTATAAATACTAAACTTATATAGTGCATTGTGAAGGGAGGAGCATCATGAAGGTGTTTTTGAAAGATCCAAAAATCAAGTTAGAGGTGGTGGAGCATTGTGAATGACTGAGCCTATAAACAAGAGGCTACCCTCTTCACTCAATAAGAAATAATTTAGAGAAAATTCCGAATCGCTCCGATTTCATGATGAAAGGGGAGATCCATGAAACTGGGATTCCATGTGAGCTTGAGAATCCCAAAAATACTATCTTAATATTAAATTATTCCAATTCTTATATGTTTTGAGTGATTTTAATATATGGGATACTTCTCATTGTCTTAGTGATCTTTGTGAAGGATCTTTTTTCTAGAAGGAAGGGGTGCTTCGTGAAGGAGATATCCTCATGAAGGAGCTTCATGAAAGGTAGTTTTGAACATAATTTTTTTAGTGAACATGGATTACAATGTGCATAAACTTAGAATTTCAGCGCAAGAATATTATCATGTTAATTTAGGGACAAAGTATTTTTTTCCAATCCATTTAACCAGCCTCCAAGTAAATAAAACGAGTAAGACTTTACCCAAAACAGTGAGCAAGGGGGAGTCAACAGAAGTTTTCCGAGGGACATAGTGTGATTTACATAAAATCATTATAAAGATAGTTTTACTGGAACATAATGACTGTGTTTGAACTATTTTACTCCACAACTAGTAAAGAATAATATAATCTAGTATGACTAACAACCTGTTGGCATATGGTCCTTGGAATAGCCCTTAGTGGTAAACCAAGATAAATTACTATGTCTTCTCTTTGCATGTGATTGTGTGACAGGTTTAATAGGTTCTTAAAAATATGGGAAATAGATCCATATTTTTAAGAAGAAAATGTTGACACCATGATTCACTCCTCCTCTCTGAGGGTGTTTTGGGGTCCAACAAGTGGTATCAGAGCAAGGTTGATGGTGTTAAATCTATCCTACATTGTTGTCATGGAGAATTCTGTAAATGTTAGTGGAGTTCCCCTATTTAATGGAAGAAACTTTCAGATATAGAATAACAATATCAGATCTCATCTAAGATCTCTTAGAATTGAAGTCCTTTTTTCCACTGTAAAAGGAATACAGTCCGCTGATCCAAAAGGGATGTCTATGAAAGATACAGACGTGAAAATGCTTGATACAGATTCTAAAGCACAGAATTCTCTCATTACAGGTCTTTATGATCAGATATATCTAAAGGTAATAAGTTGTACATCTACGAAGTCAATATGGGAGAGACTATAAAATATTTATGAAGGTGACAACAAAGTGAAGGAGAAAAAACTCCAAGTTTTTTATAATATGTTTTATGATTTGAAGATGAATCCTGATGAAAATGAAGATACCCTCTTTAATCGAATTACTAAAGTTATAGAAGCAATTTGAGGTTTTGTTGAAGAAATCAAAGACATTTACATCGTAAAGAAAATCTTGATAAGACTTTAACCACTTTACAATCCAAAAGTATCATCGCTTGAAAAAATAGATCTTTAAAAATTATCTTTGGATGATCTAATGAGTTTCTTGGTTTCATATGAAATTAGAGTGAAACCATAGGATGCAAAAAGGCATGTCAGCAAGGAGATGGTTTTCAAATCCATGGAAAACCTGATATTCCATGAGACTATGTTCATGAAGCTGATGAGTAAAGATAACTCCTTTCAGTATTTTATAATAAATTCAATATAGGAAAATGTAGATTTTATGTAAAGATATTCTTAGTATGTTTTCATTGTGGTAGAGTTAATGACATTGCTTCTCAGTGCTCGATGAAGTTCGATGATGATGAAGGTGAAGTTAACAACTTTCATAAGACTTATAAAAGGTTTTCCCAAAAGGAAAACATCAAATCTAGAAAAAAACATAGAAAAATAGTTTTTCTGTGAAGAATATGTTGATGAAAATGAATTATTTGAGGATGAAGACCCAGATTTTAAAATATGGAAACCAAGAATCTATGATGGATACTATTGAGAAGTTGGAACCATCAAAATATGAAGCTATAGATCATCAGTTGGGTGTTGATTATGGTCTAAAGCCACAACTTAATGATTCTATTAGTAATCTAGAGAGTCAAAGCAATGTATGCAAAAAAGTGGGGAGTAGTTGTGGAATAATCATCAGAACATGTTGATCATCTTGAATCTGAAATTGAATGGTTGGAAGAAGTAGTGAAAGTTCAATCAACAACCCTAAAAATAACAGAAAATGTACTTTAACTAAAGATCATAATTGATGAACAATAAATGGTCACTAATGACTTTAGCTTTATACTGAAGGAGAATTCAATGAATTTTAATAGACTCAAAGGAGAAGTTGGTACTCTTATGAGTAAACTCTAAAGTGAATCAAATTCGAAAGAAACAAAGAAGAAAATGTAGTTTAGAAAATTATCAGATTCTGAGTTTTTAGAGAGAGATAAGAGTGGTTTTGATGGATTTGAAAAGATTTTGAATTATCAAATACCCACATCAATGGGAAATATTGGAATCGATTGTGATTCCGAAACATAAAATAATTCAAATAAAATCAGTCAAAATAAAGGAAATATTAAAGGTAGAAATTTTGAAAAGTCACCTAAAGTGATGAAAAAGAAACACTCAATTCAAATTGAAAGGAGAACTAAAAACAATCCTTAGGAATCTAGAAATGTTAGGCAGAAAAACTACCTTCATAAGGAAGGATAAATGAGGAGGAATAGAAATGAGAAGACATTTCCACTTATGAAATGTCAATTTTGTGGCTATCTGAGCCATATCATGTCAAAATATGAAGAAAAAAGGATATATTTGAGTGGGGAAGATATAGAAAGTCAATAAAGGAGAAAAAAATTCAAATCCTACTTCCTATAGAAGAAATAATTTCAAAGGATATTGTTCTTTTCTAACTTTTTCCATTAATATTTTTATTACAGGAAGAGGAAAGACATGAACAATTCATTCAGAACTCATAGACAAGTCAATACTCATCAAACAGACGGTGTTGGTCTCACAAACAAATTTTCTCCTCTGGAAGAAGAGTAGAAGTACATGGAACCTTCCCAAATGAAAGAGAGATCTGAAAGTTCATTTTTACCCTTCACTCAATATAATATTTCATGGAAATAAAAGAATAAAATTGAAATGTCAAACCTTGCAGAAGTATCTCTCAAGTCTACAAAGAGAAAAATCACTTGGATCCTTGATAGCAGATGTTCATCCCAAAAGATGGGTAATACTGAACTATTAATGAATGTTAAGAAAAGGGTTGATGGAATGGTAAGGTTTAGCAATGATGGTGCATTGAAGATTAAAGGTAGTAGAAAAACTAAACACACTAATAGAGATCTGAAGAAAACTAATGTTATTTATGTGGATGATTTGCATCACAATATCTTTAGTGTGAGTCAACTCTGTGACTCAGGACTTACAATGAATTTCAATAAAAAAGGCTTCACTATAAAGGGAAAGAAAGATAATTATCTCATGTAAGGATGAAAAATAGATGAAAAATATATATCATCTTGACAGTAAAGAGAACATTTTATATCTCACAGTTTAAGAAGAAAAAAACCTGTGGCATCGAAGGTAGGGAAAAATTAATCAATAAGACATGGAAAAGATATCTAATCTGAAGATAGTCATGGAAATCCCCAATCTGAAGCATGAATGGTAAAATACCTGTGATTCTCATGTATGAGGGAAGTTGGTCTGCATTTCTTATCATCCAAGAAAAAAGGGCAATAAATATTCTTAATCTCATCAATACATACATATGTGGTCAGATAAATGATGCTGGAATGCATGGAGAAAGGTACTTCATCCTTTTCATTTATGATTATAGTATAATATATTGTGTGATGGTTATACACAAGAAATGAAAATTTCTTTATTGAAGTAAAACTTATCATTGAATCTCTGGGAATGATACCAGATGGAAAATCTATATTCTACAATCTCACAATGGATGGGAGTAAACATCCATTGAGTTTGAAAATTACCTGGGGAAGCATGGAATACAACACATGGTGGATGCTATGAGAACCCCATAACAAAATAGATCCATTTATTATAGGAATCAATAGGTTAACAATATGTCCAAAAAAATGATGATTGGGAGTCATATCCCTCTAAATTAATATAAAGAGTCTATTCAAGCCACAATGTATATTCAAAATTGAATAGGGCTTTCTATGGGTGAAACCAAGACACTTCATGAGTTGTGTCATGGAAGGAATCCTTCTTTGAAATATTTCTGTGTTTTGAGAAGTAAATGTTTTATTAAAAATAAATAATAAAATCAAGGAAATTATGGTGATGAAATAGATAAACGAATATTCCTCATATATTCAACGAATAGAAAATCCTACAAATGTTTCAATAAGCACCTAAAAAAATTATGGAAAGAAGTGATGTTGAGATAATCGAAGATAAGAAAAAAATACCATGAGGGGATCTTATGATGATATGATTGAAGATTTAGAATATAGTTGATCTAGAACAAATTCAAATGTAGATATATAATAAGGAGTGAAAAAACATTATTAGGTCACAATAAGATGTTGACTCAGAAGAATAATCAGATGATGAAACTGTGGCTGAAAAAAATTATTCTGAACCTGATAGTAGAAATTGAAGAGAATAAATTGATCATTACAATATCATTGAGGATTCCATAGAACCCATAAAAATAAGGAGAATGAGTAATATTGAAAAATCATTCTTCCTACCAGTTGTGGAGCCATCCTTATTAGAATAAACTACAAAGGATGAATCATGGGTTAAATCCAAGAATGAATAGTTGGTTTATATTGACAAGAACCAAACATGGGATATAGTTAAGAGAACCTAAAATCACAATTTGATTGGTATGAAGTGTATTTTAAAGAATAAATTCAATGAGCATGGTAATGTGATCATAAAAAATCATGATTGGTGTTTAAAGGGTATTAACAAATTGAAGGTGTTGATGTTGAAAAAACATTTTCTTCAATGGCTAAACCAGATTCCATCATACTTTTTCTTTCCAAGTAAATTTAGAGAGGATACAAAGTGTACCAAATGGACATGAATATAGCCTTATTAAATGGTTTTCTTGTAGAAGAAGTCTACATAGAACAACCAGTGGGTTTTCTTCTTGGAAATGATGAGTTAAAGTATTGCAGATTAAAGAAGGATCTCTATGGTTTAAAATAGGAACCACGATCACGGTATTCCTGGATGGATTCTTATATAAAGAAGATCAATTTTAAAATAGGAGGAGTGGGTCACAATATCTATGTGAATAATTATCATAAAGATCGGTTTATGGTGTTGGTGTACATATATGATAATATATTTGGTGGCAGTAGAAAGAGATTCATGGACATATTTTCCAATCACATGAAACCAGAGTTTGAAATGTCTATGATTGGGGAAATCGCATATTTCTTGAGGCTAAAAGTGATTCAGAGGAAAGTCTACACTTTTATTTCTCAAGAAAAGTATTTAAGGGAGTTGTTGAATAAATTCAATATGCATGAATCCAAACCAATGTTGACTCCGATTACGGTTGAGAAAAAACTTAGAAAACATGAGGATGCGACTTTTTTAGGTCCCACAATGTACATGATAATCATTCGAAGCTTATTATACCTGACAGCAACATGACCTGATATTGTCTTTGCAACATGTTTAGCGGACCACTTCTAGATTAATCCAAAGGTAGAATATATGGTGGCAGTGAAAAGAATTATGAGGTACATTCAAGTTACTCATAAGTATTTATTATACTTTGTTATTGGAAGAGATATTAAACTATCAACATTTTCTGATACTGAATGGTCTAGAGATGTTTTTGATAGAAATTCCAAAAGTGTTCAAGCATTAATTATTGGAAAGAAGTGTATGGGATGGTTGAATAAGAAATAGGAAAGTACTTATCTTAGTATATCTGAAGTATAACATATCTCATCTATAAAGGTCTGCACCCATCTACTTTGGATGAAGAAACAATTGACTGATATTGATGATGAGGTGAAAAAACCAATGATAATTCACTCTGATAAAAAGATAACAATTAATTCTATCAAGAATCATATTTATAATTCTTGTATGAAACACATTGAAATCATATATCACTTCATCAAAGAAAAATTTGAACAAGACATGATTAAAATAGATCATGTTGGCACTGATAATCAAGTGGCTGACATACTAACCAAGCCATTATCATCACATGTGTTCGATAAGAATCAGTTTAGCCTTGGTGTTCATCCACCTACTAATGCATGATGATACTACAAGAATCCCATCTCCCCAGTTGCGTTAACTATTTTAATCTGTTTGTTAAAGTGATGCAGGTTTTTGAGGGAGATATGATCTAGGGAGAGTGTGTTTTGTGCTCTTTTTTCTGTTCTTTGGGTTTATTTAAAATGGGCGAGAATAGATAAATTCAATGGTAATTCAATTATACAAAGGCAAAGAATGAAATGTTTCTCTAGTTGTATGAGAATTGTGAATGAATAATTGATAAATTCAATGGGTTTCAAAAGGTGAAAATGATATTTCCATGTTATAAGGAAATAATTCCGGGCATGTAATGATTTTGTGACACAGTCATAGAATAGATTAGACATATTTAAGAATTCCAAGACATGGGAACCCAATTCATTCTTCTCCTCTTATTTTTTACACTGATAATTTCTCACGTATACTTAGAGTGATGGCCGAGTTTCTTCTTGCATATCTGGTTTTGATTGTGATAGCTGCTTAATTGAATTTATCTACAGATTTCCAAAAAACCCAAAGGGGTAGTATTTTTATATCCAAGGATATTATTTTAAGTAAATGGAGTATGTTTTATGTTTTTTGTCAATCCTCACAAGGAATATCATGGAGTTTTTATGTAAAGGGATATTACAGTTCAAGTAGACAACAATATTAAAGGTGACATAGTTTCCTAGTGTTTGACAAAATTTTAAGGTCCAAAATTTGGTGGATAACTTTCAATGTGAAAATGTTTTTTTTAAGTCTTGATGAAAATATAGAAAATTCATGTGTTTCACATAGAATTTATACATGATTTTTGTTCTCAAAGGATTTATGATTTCTGACGGTGTGATACACGATTACGATGAGCATCATGAAAGGTTGTTTTCTGGATTCAAATTCTCATAAATATGGAAATGGAATGGATTTCACAAATCTTGGTATTATGTTCAAAAATATGAGGAGAATAATGAATAGTGATAGTTTTTCTTCACGATTACGAGAAGAGAGATATCTTGACTGTGTGATGTTTTGACGAAAGGCTCTGCGACTACGACAAACATTGCAAACTGTGAATTTATTTTGAGCACCACAAAAAGAGGAGCACCACGATGGAGTTTTTGAAAGATCCAGAAATCATTATGGAGGTGGTGGAGAATCATGAACAACCGACCCTATAAATAATAGGCCACCCCACTTCACTCAACACGAAAGAATTCAGAGAAAATTTAGAATCACCATAATTTCACGAAGTAAGAGGAGCTTCATGAAACTATGATTATATGCGAGCTTGAGTATTGAAAAAAGACTATCTTAGTCTGTATTGATGCCAATGATTATATGTTTTGAGTGATTCATGAATATGTAATGCTTTGTGTTGGCTTAGTGAGATTCGTAAAAGAGTTTTTTCTATTAAGGAAGGGGTGCTTCGTGAAGGAGTGAGCTTCACGAATGAGCTTCACAAAAGGAAGTTTTGAACATCATTTTTTAGTGATCAATCATTTTAGTGTACATAAACTCAGGATTATAGTGCAATAATAGTCTTATACTAATTTAGGGACAAAGTATTTAATGCTAATCTTTTGACGCAACCTTCAATTAAATAAACTAAGTATGACTTGACCCACAACAACGAGCAAGGGTGAGTCAATGGAAGTGTTCTGAGGGATGCAATGTTCTTTCCATAAAATCATTGTAAAGGCAGTGTGCTTGGATCATAGTAAATTTTTATAAACTCTTGTACTAAAATACTAGTGAATAATAGTGGACTTTGGTATGACTGACACCCTATCGTCTTATGCTCTTTGAACTAGCCCTTAGTGGTGAACCAAGTAAAATTGATGTGTCTTCTCTTTTCATGTGATTTTATGATAGGTTTAACAAGTTCTTACCAATGTGGGAAGAAAAAATATCTATTTAAGATGAAAAAATTGATAACCTGATTCACCCCTCCCCTCTTAGAATGTTTTGGGGTTCTCCACATTGTTCACCAGAATAATGGTTGAGATATAGTCAACAAAATCATTTTGGGGTCATTACCCATATATGCATCTATTCCAAAATAACATCAACATATAATATCCATATAAATATTTATTTATAGGATAACCACATAATATTTACATTACTAAAAAGTTAATGATATTATCATATAATTAAATATTCCCTCCTGTTTAGTTATATGGTTATGTTCCCTAATCTATGTTTTTATAAATCTAATTCTCAATATTTTTACAAAAATTCCTTTGATACCAACTATATAAACTACTACTCTAGTAATTGGGAGATAATGTCTACTTTATGAAAATTAGTATAGACACAATGGATACAATATTGAAGGACTGATCATTTTAATAGTCTTGGAAACTAGATATGTAAGTGATACCCACTTTATAATGGGAATAAAATATAAAACATAACAAAAGAAAATGTTCATCATCCTTGAAACTCATTCAAATATTTATTCGTTATTTCTTATAGAAATGATACAAAATAATAGTGATATTAAATTATCAGTAAGGGTTGAGTAAAATTGAAAATATTATGAGTATATAAAGAATAATCAATATGGAAAGTAAAATAACGAGAAACACATGTCTTTTAATAAATAACTTTAGAATGAAATGAAATAATGGATAATATAAATACTTTAATCTCAAGAAAAATAACAATTGAATTCACAATGAATTGAATGAATAATATTATATTTCATGGTATTAGACATCATTATATCTCTAATATCAATGACCTATGCTAAAAAACATTAAACTATGGGTAGACATACAACAAAAAACCATTTAATAAATTTGGACAACTTATTTGTCTTATGAGGCTTGTCGGTGCATTGAGGGGATATATAATACTAGGAACCATACATCACTGTATGTTTAATGTATTCTTTGTATATTAAATGATAAATCTAATTAGAAAATAACATGACTTATTAATAAATTTCTATATTGAATAAAGTATAAAGAATATCAATATTTTACTATTCAATCAAATAAATTTTAAAGTCAACCACTATATTAAGAAATGGTATATGATTTAGGAAATAATAATATCATTAATAAAAATAATATGGATATTAAAGATAATTTAAATTTACAATGATCATAATGGAGATAAAGTTAATGGCCACAAAATTAATAGGAGATAAGAGATGACCATCGATTCGTCAGAAATATAGGTTCTGTAATAAAATCATGTTATTTAGAGAAATAAATAAAATAAAAGAAAATTTTTAAAATAATATTTTATTAAATATGTTTCTTTTTAAAACCATTTAAATCTTATAGAATAATCTATATGTATAAAAATGTTATGGTGAAAATAAAATTCATTAACACCATATACGTTAAAAAACATTCCTTTTTTACTTTTTATAAAGAAATTTGAACATTTCCCTTTTGGGAAAAAATTATAAAGATTATGTTTAAACCATTTAAAAATTTAAGGATAAATTAAAATGTCTTTAATAAATAATTTGAGTAATAAAAATTATTTTTTGTAAAATAATTTGGAAAAATATTGTTCTATAAGAAAAATATACCAAATTTAAAATAGAAATAATATTAGAATTTATTTTAAACATTTATTTTCTTGATTCAAGTTCCAAAAGTGGAAAACATGGAAGAAAAAAATGGAAAATCCTTAAATATTCAAATTAAAAGAAAATATATGGACTTTATGAAGGATATATTATAATATTCCTTTAATGAAAATAAGATCAATCCCAAAAAAATTAAATTGTAAAATAAAACCTTACCTCTTTGTTAACTTTTAAATTATAAACCATGAAAGTGAAAAATTGAATTGAAACATTAATCATAATTAATAAATATATAATCATGTCAAATACATCAAAGGTTTATCACATACACAACATAAAAGTAAATAGGTGTATAATACCAAATATGTCTTAATAGAGTTGAAATTCAAACGATATCCCTTATAATTATCATACCATTGAAGTGAGAATTAATAAATGCAGTAATTATGTGAAACAAATGTAAATACACACAATAAAATTTGAAATTAAACATAACAAAAATATAGTTCACTTCACATATAATCACAACATAACTCAATCAATGATGTAAAAGTATAACCCAATGAATGAAAATCGTGTTAAGAAACCCCTTACCTAATGTTTCTACTTTGTTAAACATGATTTAAACTCATGTCTAATAGTTTTAAACATGCTATTAATTTATACCAAAACCATGTTAATATTTTTAATATCATATATGATCCTCTTATAACATCCTATCATCCCTTCATCAGTAACATTTCATTATTTTCATTATTTTGGGTGTTAACTACTTTATTTTCTTATGCATGATTTTCATGAATGTTATGATACTTGTAATTTGATTATGTTTTCATAATATCAAAAATTTTAATCATGATTTAAGTATCATATATATACATTAAATCTATCTTTATTACCTTATACATAAATTAGAAATGAAAAACAGTTCACATCACATTATGGAGGTGGTAGTCCACGAATACACATGAGTGGCAATATTATTTTCCAATGGATTGGAAGGTAAGAAGTTATATATTATATTATAATTAAAAAATATTATTTATATCATAAATATTATATATAATCATTAATTAAATATTTATAACAATTTATGTAAATTAGTGATGAAAAATGATTTACATGCTATGTGGAGATGGTAAGCTGTACGTACACACGAGTAAAGTTTTCACTTTTTATAGGATGAAAAAGGGATGAAGAATATAGCGACATTATATTTTCATAAATATATATTATATAAATTTTTATTAATATTATTTACATTACACAAATACACACTTGAGGAACAAAATGGTTTAGTTCTTTTAGAAACTTGGAAACATAAACACTGGTCCATAAGTGAGCTATATCATCTCCCAATACATTCTTAAAAACTAGAACCCTTCTTAGAAATATCATAGATAATACATATCTTCATAACCTGGAGAAAAAAACATAAAAAATGGTGATCTCAATTCTTAGTAAGGGTAAAAAGGGAGATAAGTATTAATAACATGAACATAAGGGTGTGAGAACATGAGCATAGCATTTGAAAACCATACCCTGTATATCAAAGATCATAATCTTGAGACATTCCATAAAAACTGGAAGTTCATAAGATATGAATCATATGGGAATAAAAGAACATGAGTCATAATATCATAAAATTGGAATAAGGAATAGAATTTTTGGCATACACGTAAGCATAGAAAATCATTTCTATATTAGTTAAAGCTCACTGCCAAGACCATCATAGCAGAAAAATTACTTTACTAAACTAGGATCACTCCCCATTCAATCCCTGTATTACTAAACTAGGTTCACTCCCCATTCCATCCCAGACATACTTAATTGGGTTCACTCCTTATTCCAGCACTATGTTACTGTACTGGGTTCACTCCTTATTCCAGCACTATCTTACTGTACTGAGTTCACTCCTTGTTCTAGTCTCTTCTATCTCATTAGATATAAATATTTACCTAATGCATTGGTGGGAGATATAGGCCCCACCTGTCACATATTGAAAAAATTATTTATGTGTGCCGAAATATCATAAACATTAATCATATAAGTACCTATGAAATGAAATGGGAATAATAAAATTTTCATCATATCATAACCTTTGGAAAATATATAGGTATCAAAATTGTTTCATTATATAATAACTCGTGAAAAGAAGTGGGGTTCATAATAATTTATTCATGGTATAACCATTAGAAGGGAAAATAGTTTTGTAAACATAATTTTATAAAAACATAAACCACTCAAAGAGAAAATATGAATGGTATACTTGGATAATATCCCTAGTAATTCATAGGTAACAATAAAGAGTACCATCTTAGATTGAAAATAATTTTGAACAATCTTTTAAAACATTTCTTCAGAAAAATATCCTTTCCTATTTGAAAAATTATTTTAGAATCATAAAATATTTTTTAAAAACTTTTTTTTGAAAATTTGACTAAATAATTATAAATTAAGCTTCAAATAAATGATTTTTCATGACTTTAGAATATTCCGTTCATGCTGTACATTTTAAAATAAATATTCCTTTCACATTTTTGGTTAAAGTCAAATAAGGATTATTTGTAAAATGACATGAACATTTATTTCAAAACATTTAATAAATAGTAAAACATGGGTAAAAATTAATTTTTTAAAAAATAAAAGGTATTTTAATAAAATATTTTTTTAGAAAATAGGGTTTTGTAAGAAAATATATTTCGGATCGAAGAGATAAATAAAGTCAAGTTTTATTAAAAAACAATCCTTAATAATATTGAGTACCAAAGAGTGGGAAAATGGTAAAATTACTTGAATATATTATTAATAATTAAATTAGAATAAAATTCATGAGAATTTTTGAGAGTTAGATCATGAGATTTCATCATATGGTACTTAATCATAAATAATCCCAATAAATGATTAGATTGTAAAATAAAATCTTTACCACTTTGGTAACATTGAATCATAAGACCCATGAAGGAAAAACAAACAATTAAAACTAAAATATCATTATGATGATTTATTCTATTATATTACATTTAAAAGTGGATGTATATACATCTCATGAAAGAATATAGGTTCATAATGTAACATACATATGAAATAAGACAAATTGAGACAAAAATCTCTTTCCTTAAGTCTTGATTTCTACTATAATCATTAAAACCACCTGTATAATTAATATAAGTTTATCATAAATATAATAAATAAAAATATTCATATATAACATACCATATATTATTTTATTAGGACATTTTATTACACATTTATAAACAATTCCATGTTAAAGTTATGTTTCAGGTAATAACTGCTATGTTTTTCATACATGTTTTGATTTGTTATATTCTTGGTCCAATTACTTTTATCATGGTCCATTTATATTCATAATGTTAACCATGATATAAATATTATATATATTAATTATATATGTATTTATTATAATCCATAATATTTAGTGATAGGAAATTAAATACAAATTTCATGAAGATAGTAAGTCGTACGTATGCATGAACGATATTTTTCATTTTCATGTTAGGTTTAAATGAAGAAAATTCAATGAGATATTATCATTATATAATAGTTTTTATTTCATATATATCACATATTTTTATTAAACCCATTCTTAATACCTTCCATTAAAAGCGTGAATGAATGATATAACCTCACGAGGCGATAGTCCACTGAACACATGAAAGACATTATCGTATTCCCACAAAATAGAGAGAATGAAGTTATGTGTGATATAATAATTCCATAATCATAATAAAATCATAAATATCATTAATATAATATATAAATAAAAAAACCCATCATTATAACCATACTTGAGAGGTGGTAATGAAAAAAAGAACGACATCAATTCATGAGACGGTAGTCCACCGTACACACGAATGATGATTTCGTAACACATTTGATGGAAGTGGAGATAGTTGAAGGTCATAAACTTAACATAGAAACATATTAGTATATGTAATATAATTATGTTATTATATAATAATTATATAAAAATAAATTCAGTGTGTGGAGAAAAAAATAAAATAAAAGTGCTCGATAAGGAACATTACCTCTTCTTTAGGTTCCCCTTCATGTTTTCACTAAAATCCTCCCTAGGATGGATTTATGATGAAAATATGTATTTTAGAATAATTTTAAGGAATTTTTCAAGTTATTTTGGTAGGGATTGGCTGAGAAAATAGTTTTGAATGTGTGAAGAAGCGAGGAGAGGGGGTGGCATTTTATAAGTGGGGGAGAGGACACACTTTGTATTTTTTGAAAAGAATTGACTACTCCCATGTATTTCATATGTCACAGATCATAAATCAATAATTATAGAACATTAGTGTTTTTATGGTATATATATTTCTATAATATAGTTTTTAGAAAAGTGTATATGTTATTTATACCCTTATATATTTTTAACCCCTGCTAAACTCATTTTTAACTTAACCATGATAATTAATATTTATTGCATTCATGATTCATTTTAGTAAAAAATTAAGTTAGAATTATTAAAAAATATAAAATATTATGATTCCAATTATAAAATCATTTTTTACATATTCCATTAATAGAATCTAAAAAAATAATTTAAAATTAATCTCTTAGATGTGATGGAAAATCGTGGTTTTAAAACAAAAATGATCAAAATTATACAATATTTTTATATCCAATTTCATATAAAATTGATTAAAATAAACTAATTTGTATTAATAGATATATAATTGAATTAATTATACCTTAAAACCAATTTAAAACATAATTTAACATTATAAATAAATTAAATGAAAGAAAAGTTTTCAAATAAAATTCAGTATTTTTAAATATTCATAAAAAACAAAACTTTTCAGAAAAATACAAAAAACGAACCCTAAAATAATTTTGACTTTATAAATAAAAAAATTAAGTTTATTTTATCAAATTAATTTTCTAAGAGTATCAAAAATTAATTTTATTATTATTCACAAAAAGATATAAAAAACATTTTTTGAGGAAATTATATTTTTGAGACATATAAAGACATTACTGAAAATTATGTATGTTATAATAAATATGTTTTATTTATAAAAAACATTATAATTCATATTGAATTTTTTTATTACTATTCATATCACTGAGTTTAACTGCTAGGTCATAATGATTGCATTTAAATAACAATATTAATAATATATCATGGTTTTGTAAAAATTTAGTGTTTTGTGTAACAACAACTAAGCTAGTGTTGCATGTAGTGGAAGACTAAATTATAAATCAAGCTTAAATTAGTGCAATGTAAAAGTCATTCCATAAAATAAATTTAATTTATTTGAAAAAAATAAATTTATAAAAACTAGGCGTGTTACATTTCACCCCCATTAAAATGAATTCCGCCCTAAAAATTCATCACTTTGGTAAAAATAAATAATGATACTTACAACTCGCCATATTCTCAAGTTCCCATGTAGGTTCCTTAAACTGGTGGTTTTTCTGAAAAAATATGACATGGTGAGTGGTCTAATTTTCTAGAACTTTCTCAGTATAATCTAGAATATCCATTATTTGATCCTCATAAGAAAGATCTTGCTTTAGTGGTGTGACTTTTGAGTTTATTACATATGTGGGGTTAGGTATGTACTTCCTTAGGAGAGATACATGGAACCCATTGTGGACTTTAGTTAGGTTTGATGGAAGCACCAAGCAATAGGCTAGTATCCTGATATGATCAAGAATTTCAAAAGAATCGATATACCTAGGGATTATTTTTCCTTTCTTCTGGAATCTCATAACCTTCTAAAATGGAGAAATTATTAGAAACACCATGCCACCAACTTTAAATTATTGATCATGTTGGTGATTATTAACATAACATTTATACTAACTTTGAGCTACCTTGATGTGTAGATGAATGACTTTAAACTTCTATTCCATTTCTTCAACTCTCTTTGGTCTCAAAAGATTTATTTCTCCAAATTCATTCCAACACATTGGATCTCAACATTTCTTTATATATAAGGATTCATAAGGATCTATCTAAATGCTTGATTGAAATATATTTTTTTATAATAAAAATAAACCAGAGAATGTTTTTTATCCCAAAAAACATTGAAATCAAAATGAAAAGATCTAAAAATATCCTATAGGGTTTTAATTGAACTTTCATAAGGACTATCTGTCCGAGGATGATATTTAGTGATAGAACTAAACTTCATATCAATAGATTGTTGAAGAAATAATGAGAAATTTATGGTAAACTTAAAATTATTATCATATAAAATCGAATGATATACTCTATAACCTTACCACTTCCTTAAGGTATATATTTTCAAGCAGATCCAGAGATAATTCCTCATTGATAGCGATTAAGTGTGATGAATTAGTATGATGATCTACTAAAACAAATATTATACTATTCCCTTTAGAAATTTTGGGGAGTCTAATGAAAAAATTCATGCGATGTTCTCCCTTTTCCATTCTGGTATGGGTAATGGATACAACACCTCCTTATACATTTGTCTTTCATCCTTAACTTGCGGACATACCAAGAACCAAGATATAAACTCTACAATATCTCTCTACATTCCATCCCACCAGAAGTATTATTTAAAATATCTATATATCCTCATACATCTAGGATGAATAGAGAATGAATAACTATGATCTCCCTCTAAAAACTCCTTCTTCAAATTTGGTATGGATGGAACACATACAGTTCTTGAAACTTATCATTCCATCATGATCAATGTTAAACTTAGGAATATTTTTAACCTTCTTTTGTAGTTCTACATCTTCCTTCTACGACTCTTTAATCTTTACTTAGATAGATGGTTCAACATTCAATTTAGAGAGATAATATTTTTCTTATTCCTTAAATGTTTATAAATCCATCCTTTATAAATCAAAATATATTGGATTTTTTTTATTCTCATCATGGATAAGAAAGCATGATCCTTTCAACTCAAAGCATCAGCCACATTGTTCTTTTTCCTAGGGTGGTAATGTATTTAGCCATCATAATCATTCATCAGATTTAAACATATTCTTTAGTGAATATTAAAACCCTTATGTGTTAACATATACTTTAAAATTTTGTGATTAGTATATATGTCACACTTTAATCCATAAATATAGTGCCTACATATCTTTAATTTAAAAATTAATGCAGCTAACTTCAAATAATGAGTTGGGTAATTTTACTCACGAAATTTTAATTTTCATGAGGCATAATCTATAACCATATATTCTATAAAAAAAATCCAAGTACATTATTATATACATCTCTGTATATTAAAAACCCTTCCTCACTATAGGTTAGTGTAAGCACATGTGCACTAACTAATCTTCTCTTTAGTTCCTTGAACTTTTCCTCACATTCATCTATCTAGAGGAACGTAGCTCCCTTATGAGTTAACATATTCATATTATTAGATAGTCATGAAACATTCTTCACAAAATATCAATAATATCCATCTAAATCAAGAAAACTATGGTTCTCAGTCACCGTCGTTGTTCTATCCCAACATTCAATAGCCTCCGTCTTTGATGGATCTACTGATATACCCTATCCTGAGATTATATGACCCAAAAATGAAACATTTTGCTATCAAAATTGACACTTAGTAAATTTTTCCTTTATTTTATCCTTACTTAGGGTCTTTAGTGTTATTTTCATGTGATTTTTATGATCTTCCTTTATCTTTGAATAAATAATAATATCATCTATAAAGACTACCAAAAATTAATCAAGGTAATCTCTAAAGACTCTATTCATCGAATACATGATTATAAATGTGGAATTATTACTACTGGATGTAATTACTATATATTAATAGTGTTTATACCTTTTATGGAATGTTTTATTGGGTATATACTCCTTATTGAATCCTAATTGATTACATACAGAAAGAATGTCAATATTGGAAATGTATTGACCTCCATGTTGTTGATCAAATAAGTCATCAATACGGGGAAGATGATACTTATTCTTAATTATGATCTTTTTCAACTCTAGATAATCAATTAAAATTTTCATTAAATCGTTTTTATTTTTAACTAAAATAACAGGTGCACCCAAAGGTGAAAAACATGTCCAAGTGAATCCCTTGTAAAGGTTTTCCTAGAGTTACTTCTTTAATTCCCACAACTTAATTAAGGTCATTCTATAGGGAGTCTTTGAAATTGGTATAGAACTCAACAATACTTATATTGAGAACTCAAATTCACTTTTTTTGTATAATATTATAATTTTATTCTAAATTACATAAAAAATTCCAACAAAATAGGAATATCATTTATACCCAACCATCTAAGATAAAACCCCTTCTAAATCAGAATTAATACCCAAATAATGGATGTAATATTCATCAAAAGTTCATAATTATAATCACATTTATAGATGATCATATATTAATTTGGAATGTTAAATGTGACTTAACTTTCTTTAAAATTTATGTGGGGTTTGTTTTAGGGAAATCCAATCCATACCTAGTATGACATTAAATTCAACCAGAGAAATAATGAAATGATTTGCAGAAAAAAAATTACCACCAATATCAACTAGAGAGGAATCATATACTTGAGATGATATCATCATACCATTATAGGTTTTCACTACTAATTATACATATAATCATTTGGGTTGTATCATGATAAACTTATAAAATTATTTAGATATGAAATAATGGGTTAATCTAGAGTCAAATAAGACATTAACAGTTCAAGAGTGGAATGTAAGTATACCTTTCACCTCATCATTATCACACGCCTCTTTATAAATAGTGATCACATGAGATTTATCCTTTTCCCTCAGCTTAAGAGGGTTGTAACATCGATCATCATCATTAATACTTAGGTTTGGGAACTTGATAGAATAAAGACAATTTTACTTACACTTGAAGAACCAAAGTGTGGGTTGTATATTATGTACAAATATCTCTCTATTCGCATTGTTAGTAAGATTATTCCCTCACTTTAGCAACTAATTTCGTAATAACATTTTATTTCATACTTAAAACATGTTCTATTACCCTTATGTAAATTTAATCCATGTTTCTTCCCACACATTTGGCATAAATAAAATCTCAGAATCTTCTCTCCAGGGATTTTAGATTTTCCTTTGAACTCCATATTCTTTTATATTTTCAAAACCATGAGATTAATATATAACTCTAACATCTTTTTCCACCCTGATAGAACATTAAAATATATATTAATAACTACTAATGTCTCTTATGTATACCTCTATATGGAGACATGGATTTAATCCACTGAATAATTGATCAACCTTACTTTGAGTTTGGATAATAATATTAGAAGCATACCTTGAAAGTCTTGTAAAATGTTTCTCATGGGTACCAACAGATTCATTATCCTTTTACTTTAGACTAAGTAACTCCTTATTTATAATCATACTAAGAATAAAAGGAAAGTACTCATTAAAAAATAAGTTTTTGACCTTATCCCAATCCATGGTGTAAATTTCATCATAACGACTCATATTCTTGATAAGATTCCACCATTGATCTTCTTCAACTTCTAAATGGTATATAGCCAAAATAATTTTCCATGTTTTGAATAATGGAGAATAAAAAATGTATTTTCAGGGGTATTGTTCCATTGTTCCACAACTAGTGGATCAAAAAACCCATTGAAATAATGTGAGAGATGCTTCATGAAGGACTAAACAGAATGTTATTCCCTTTATTGTTCATTTGTAAGTCTAGAATAATTCATAGATTGAGAAACTTTTGTGAAAATATAAATGAGATTTTTCATTATAGATCCCATAATGTTTGGACGATAAGGAGGAAAATCATTACATTTTCCATTGCACTCATCATTAATGTGGTTTCTTCAGGTTTTATCCATGGACTAAAACTAAAAATCATAGTGTATGATATAATAATAACAGTGGGGAACCACATAATCATGAAAAAATAACTTATAATATTTATAAATCATAAAAAATTATTTAATCTATGACAACTTAGGTTTATCCTAGGATATTGATAGTCGTATTCTATTTAAATCTTTAATGATGGTTCATAACTTTTTTGTGAATTCCTGAATCATATCCGCCAGGAGTGTCAAACCAGGTGTGAAGAAGGGTCTATTGTCTTGCAGTAGTTCCTAATCGAGTCCATATAAATATGATTTCTTTAGGGTTATCACCCCTAGGTATATATATTCTAGAACCACATTCACTTGAAGTATAAAAACAAGTATGTGTTTCTAAGAAACTACTCACTATATCTTTTAACGAAATTCCAAGACATTTTCCTATACATTGTCTCATCCTAATACTTATCCTTAAGCATGTCCTTAGAGATCTCACTAAGGTTTTTTCATTCTAGTTTTCAATGGTTAACAAACCCTATCATTTGATACCAACTATATAGACCCTGGATTTTTATACATAGATATCACAAACTTTTTATGAATATTCATTACATTACACAAACACATTCCAAAGGACCATAACATTTTAGTGCCTTTATAAACTTGGAAACATAGGCAATGCTCCATAAGTGAGATACATAATCTATCACCACATTATTCACAACTAGAACCCTTCTTAGACATATCATACATAATATATATCATTATAACACGGGGAAAGGAAACATAAAAAATAATGAGCTCAAATACACAATAAGGGTAAACAAGGGAGATACGTAAGCATAAAGTGAGCATAAGGATATGATAATATGAGAATAATGTTTGAAAACCATACTCTTTATATAAAAGATCATAATATTAATACATGAAATATATATTGGAAGTTCATAAGACATGAATCATAAGGGAACCAAATAACATGATCCATGAGATCATAACATTGGCATTAGAAATTTTTTTTGTAGAAAATATATAATAATAGAAAATAATTTCTATATTAGTCAAGGATCTTATCCAAGACCATTATAAAAGAAAAATTACTTTACTGATATGAGTTCACACCCCATTCCAAACTTATCTTACTAATCAAGGGCCAATCCCCATTCTATCCCTGTCTTACTAAATCGGGTCCACTCCTTGTTCTAGCTGTGTATTAATGAAGTGAGTTCACTCATTTTTCCAGTAATGTCTCTCTCATGATATTTAAAACTCTTCCCAATGCATTGGAGGAATATATAGGTCCCACTAATCACATAGTACAAACTATATTAATGTTTGTCATAAGTTCATGAAAATTCATCATATAATAACCCATGAAATGGAATGGGTATCCTAAATATTTCATTATATTGTAACCTATGAAAAATAGATTGGTTTCATAACCATTTCATCAAAGAATAACCCATGAGAATAAGTAGGGTTCATAATAAATTCTTCATGGTATAACCCATAGAAGAGAAATGGGTTTTATAAAAATCAAGTTGTAAAAAAAACATTATTGGAAATAATATGAATTATATATTTATATCATATCCAAAATTATGCATAGGTAACACAAAAAAATGTCATATTAGATGGAAATTTTTTTGAACAATCATTTTAAAAATTTCTTAAGGAAAATATCTTTTCTAATTTAAAAAAGGATTTTTAAAGCATAAAACATTTTAGAAACACTTTTCTTTGAAAATAGCCATGACAACTTATAAAGGAAAATTTTAATAAATGTTGGGTCATGATGTTAAGAAATGAAGTTCATGTCGTACATGTTAAAATAAAATTCCTTTCATATTTTTGTTAAAATCCAAACATGCATTGTTTGGAAAACAATAAAAATATTCCTTTAAATACATTTTATAAAAAATAAAACCTATGTAGAAATTATGTTTTTTTAAAGATCATAGTAGAGTAATAAAAAATATTTTAATTTTTTTTAGAAAATAGGGTTTTGAATGAAAAAAATTCAACTGATGAAACAAATAACATATGGCTTGAAGAAGGAAAATTGAGACAAAAATTCCTTACCTTAAGTCTTGACATCTATCATACTCGTTAAAAACTCCATTATAATAAATATAAGTTTATTATACATATAATAAAAACAATATTAATATATATGATACCATATATTATTTTATTTTGAAATTTTATTATTCTTTTATTTACAATTATATGTTAAAGTTATGTTTCGGGTAATAACCTCTTTGTTTTTCATATATATTTTGATTTGTTATTTTTTGGTCCTATTACTTTGATCATGGTTATATAATCCCAAGAATGATAACCATGATATAAATATCATATATATTCAGTATATATGTACTTATAGTAATCCATACAATTTGGTGATAGGAAATGAAATACATCGTTCATGGAGATGATAAATCATATAGACACAGCAATGTTGTTTTTCATTTCCTTACTGGGTGGAAAGAAATAACAGTAAACAATGTATTATCATTATTGATTCACATTTATGTCATATGTACCACATATTTTTATTAATACTACCCTTAACACCTTCTATGTAAAGCATGGAAGAATCACATCACTTCACGAGGCGGTAGTCCTCTGTACACATGAGCGACGTTATTGTATTCTTACAAAATTATGAGTATAAAGGTTTGTGTGATTTTATAATTAAAAATTAATAATAAAATAATAAATATGATTAATTTAATATATAAATAATAAATACAACATTATAACCATCATTGAGATATGGTAATAGAAAAATTAACAACATCAGTTCATGAGGTGGTAGTCTATCGTACTCATGAATGATGATTTCATAACCCATTTGATGTAAGTGGAGATGGTTTTAGATCATTAAATTAACAAAGGAAAATCTCATTATATTTAATATATTGTGGTTATTATATAATATTGATATAAAAATAATCAATGGTGGTGGAGGAAGGAATGAAATAAAATCACTTGTAGATGAATGTTACCTCTTTTTTAGGAATCCTCCTTAGTTTTGAAATAAAAGCCTACCTAAGATGGATTTATTCCAAAAATAATTCTTCTAGGATGAATCGAGGTAATTAATATAGTTATTTGGGAAGCTATTTTACAATAAAAATATGTCTTAAGATGGTAAGAAGAGAAGAGAGGGCTGGGATTTTATAAGTGGTAGAGAGGACACACTGGGTATATTTGAAAATAATTGAGTTCTCCCACATTAGTAATATGTCAAAATGGTAAAAAATTGACCATTATAAAACCTTAGATGTGTAATGGAAGAAACTTTTTCCATTAAATATTTATATACAAGTTTGAGGTTATTTTTACCCTTATCGTTTTAGTTTAACCTCCCGACAAACCAATTTTTACCTTAACATTAGTTATTAATTTCTAATCCATTCACTATTAATTTTGGTAAAAAAATTAAGTTTTCCTTATTATATAATATATTTTTTTATTTAAAATATTTAATACATTTTTACAAATTCTATTTATATAATTGTAATGAATTAATTTAAAATTAATGCCACATACGTGACAAGAAAGTGAGTTTTTAAAGAGAAAATGATCAAAAGTTTAAAAACTTTGTATATAAAATTTCAATATTAAATTGATTCTAGTGACCTAAATTGGATTAATAGATGTATAATTAAACAAAATATACTTCAAAACCTATCTAAAATATAATTCATCTTTATAAATAAATTAAATGAAAAGGTATTTTTTAATTTAAATTTAGCATTTTCACGATTCATCAAAACTAAATTTTTTTAGAAAAATAAAAAAAATCACCATAAGATAGTTTTGAAATTATGAATTCAAAAATTAATTTTATTTTATCAAATTAACTTTATAAAATTTTCAAAAATTATTTTTATTATTATTCATAAAAAGACATAAGATACAGTTTTTTGAGAAAATGTTATTTTTGAAACATATAAAGACCCCAAAAATTATTTATTTTATTATCAATATGTTTTATTTTTATAGAAAAATATAATAAATATTTTAAAAGTAGTTATTTCCATTTCATATCACTAAGTTTAATGGATAGGTTATAAAAATCAAGTTTAAATAACTATATTAATAATATATCATGGTTTTGTTAAAAATTAGTGTTGCAGTTAATGTAATATAAGCCAATGTTTCATGTATAGAAATATTAACATACAACACAATATTAACTTGGTGTAGCATGAAACAGAATACATAAAAGAAACATAGTTTATTTGAAAAAATAAATTCATAAAAACCTGTCATGTTATTGAAAATAGTTTTACCATAATGATAATAAAATATCACTATATTAATAATATTGGATTTATTATTTTAGGATAGTTACACTATATTTGTAGGAAGTAAACGAAGAAATAAATTTGAAAGATTTTGTAAACCCAATTACCTCATCTTGAAAAAATATCCTTTAGATATTGTCTTAAGGGACCAAGGGTTAGTCTGTTAGGAAGACCATCACCTCCAAAACTTATACAAGGATATTGAAAAGAGGTTTTGGTATGTTTTGGCCCATGCTAAGAGGATATATGTGGTGTTTATAAGTGAAGAGAGGTGGTTTATTTTTATACTGAATGAAAGGACAGACATGTAGTCAATAAAAAGATTTAAATATAATAAATTTACATTTATGTGAAAGTAGATTAATTTGGACATAATTTCAAAGATAAGATAGAGTATTGTTGAAATAACATCAAAAAATAACATTTGGATAGGTTTAAGTGGTATTGTAAACTTTATCTTCTGGTTCAACCCCTTCATTAAACAATTTTTATCTTAACTATAGTAACATGTTTTTGAATCTTAAAGGTTTATAAATTAACTTATAGGGTAATAATTTTCTCATAAATGAAAAGAGATGAAATTTTCAACCATTTCCAATTATGATTAACCTATTTAAATATTTTTATAATTTTTATATAATTTAATAAAATATTATTTTACACAGAATATCAATATTATTATTTTTTACACAATTCATTTAATTTGATTTTAAAGTCATCAATACAAATATTTAATTCAAATATAGACTTTTAACACTTTTAAAATATGTCATATATATCTATAAAATTTTTTAGTCACTCTAACTCACATAAAAAATATTACTTTTACAGAATTTAAAATAATTTATTTTGTTTTTCTATTAATTGAATACATACTATGTCATCATTTCATAAGAATTTAATATAATTATTTCATAACTAAAAATTAAATATAAATTAAAATTATAAAAAATAATTTATCTTTAAAATAACCATTTAGAACTGAACATAAGATGTTTGTATCCTTACATAAAAATTATATATATATATATTAAAAGTAATAAAATGTCACTTTTGTATTTATATTTACTTAAAATAAAATATAAGTCATATTCAAATAAAAATGGGAAAATTTTCTAGTATTTTTAATCTTGAATAAGTATGGTTGAACCCAACTCATCTAATAGATTATACTTAAGTATTAGGGTTCTTTTTCATCCTTATCATTTTATTATAAACCATTATTACCTAATTTACCCTTATTGAGGTGAATAATATATACTATAGTTACCATTAATAATTAAAAGAAATAAAATGGTACTATTTAAAAAAAATATGAATATACTTATTAAAAATATGGTATCCATTTTTCTATATTTAATTTCTAAAACTGGAAGAAATCAATTTTAATATAAATTTGTAAAAGGCCACGAAACATAGGATTAAAAAAATTATGTTTTAAGAATAAAAATTAACTTATTCCCAAATCATGAATAATACTGATAAAAATGGAATTAATTAGATTATTAAAATTCAAATGGATCCTGAATATTTCCAATGGGTTACACATGATCATCACTTAGTTTGTTCCATATATTTAAAGGATTGGTTTCCAGAATATTAGGGGTAACCATTTTAATAGAGTTATTTACCATTAAATTCTTTCCCTCTATTTTTTAGAAAATTGAATCTATATATTTATTTTCATATGACTCAAAGGTGGAATATCACCATATAGTACCCTGTATTTCCCATAATTTGAATATTTTAGGCATTAATGCTCTGACGGGGGCACCGTAACATGCATGTCGATCCAAAAATATCCAAGGAAGACATTGAAATCCATGTCTTGATAAAATATAATGAATCTGAAGGAACACATTAGATCATAGAATTTTGTTCTCATCTTGATCTTAATGATGGATTTTTTCTGGCTATTCTCATATCCCAGGATTTTTAGATTATAGGGTGATGCATTGGATTCACTATAGTCTAAACACTATATGTTTCACATTGGGATAAAATTGATCCCAAAACCATTATAGAATATGACCCAATGGATTTCAATATCATTAATAATTATAGATATATAAAAGGGTCTAATATATCCTTTTATATTAGTCTTTTGATCATGATTTTTGAAGAAAATGATTGTATTAAATTTAGTGTAACTACTATTTAAATTGTATATACCCCTTATAAAAACTTTATCCTTGAAATATTTAGGTCTTAAGAGGGACTCAATGAGTTCTTACCTGATTTATATCATTTGGTGAATGGAATAAAATATTGACAACTTGACCAATGCTATAATTAAATTCTTTAAAATTTCATAATTCTAGACCAAGGGTCGATAATCCTTACCATGATGTTTCTCCCTGTATTGAGGCTTTAGGGCCAAAGTTAATTATGCTAGAAACCTTTTCCATTGATTGGAATTATTGTACATATTTATTCTTGAAAGACTAGTCTGAGTTGGCCTTCTCACATTTCAATGTTTACTAGATGATTTCATCTTTTATACTCATTCCACCAGAATAATTATGTCTATATAAGCTTTGGATGATTTAGGATTTGAACGATGTTCCTATTAAACAATTTGGATTTCCTATATTTGGATTTCAGCCACATGTTTGGATTTAGCAGAGATGTTTTTTAAACATTGAGGTCCACCATGAATTGTTCTTCCCCAACCTCCTCATCCTTTGATATCACTTCCTCTATTATTGGTATGAAACATGGGTTCATATAAATCCTCCACATAAGTGAGTGTATATATCAAGTGTATGTCATTAAGAAATCCATATTCTGGCTCTTTGTATGCTGAGAATCATGTTTTTTTGGGCTGGTTTCCATCCTCACAATGATTAAGGTAAGAAATACTTAAGAGTCTAGATAGGATTAGGCAGGGGTGAGGGATCTCCCTCGGGTTACTTTTTCTATAGAAGCTAGTTGCATTGACTCATAGAAGAAGATATCACCTCATGCACTATAGGGTGGCCCGAGGACACAACTAGTTGATCCAGTTTCTTCTTGTGTCTATCAGACACCTAACAAACCAATTTCTTGGTTTCCCAATCATCAAATTTACATGCCACTCTATTTGGGACATCCTATCAATCTCTTTATTCTTCTAGAAGTGTAGTAGAATCATAGGTCACATGTTTCATGGGTTTACCTAATTAACCATCATAAAGTCTTTTATATTCTAGAGTTTTTCGTTAAAGAAAATACAATCTTGGATATTGTTCTTAATATTCAATTTAATAGGAAATAATAAAGTAAATCATTCATCTCAAATTTATTGGGTCTTCTAACATCTAGAAGATTGATTAAGTTCTATTTTAGGGTTTTGATGAAGAAACCCATAACTTGTTCTTATAAAAAATAGTTTTTATTCTTTTTTATCATCAATTTTTAGGTGAGGTTAATAGTTCATTCCATCTCGGTGATGAAATTTTTGTTACTTTCATTGTCCAACAGGGGGTACCATATGATATTTTATAATTTTAGTAGCAGGAACTGGAACATGTGCTGGTATAATCATAATGGTTACAGTCTCTACTCTACCATATTTCTTTCCTTGTATTGATGGTGTTGGGTTGGACTTTGGATTACAGAATAAAATATAATCTTACACTCACCCAAATGACTTCTGTAAACCCCCAGAAACAACCAGGGTACTTCAAGGGAATTAACAGTGTTTTCAACTCACCATGAAGATTCTCTATGAAAATATCCAATAGATTCTCTTGTAGAAGATGTATATCTAGAGAGTAGGTAAATTATTTCTTCCTAATAATAAATTCAAATACCCTATTTTTTCACATTGTTTTCTATTTTATAGGTTAATGATCGTTGTATTCCTTAGTGCACAACTTAAATAGTAGATGAATTATCATCATAGATCCTCCCAATAAGAAGTAAAACTACCTAGTAGGTTGTTATACCAAAAAATACTAGTCGTTTTAGGGTTCTTACAAAGCATCTATGTTTTTTACCTATTATTTTTTTGGAGTAACCATCATAAGGATTCATTGAGACATGAAGGGCATGAGATACTACTATTCATATCCCATTACATTGAATATTTGGATTATAAGATTCACAATGTTAAATGGAGGAGGATTCAAGTCTATCCATTCAGTTTATGACTTCCTCATTGTAACGACCCAAAGTTTCATTAATGGAAATACCTCTTGATCTAATTAAATATCTCTTTATGTTTATATAAAATTTCAAATTCTTTGGTTTTATGTTAAAAATTTTGACTGTTGCTAATATATCCATTGAACAGTGATCACATGATTAGTATAAATATAGGGCTTTAACAAATCCAATTTACTCAGACAAAAGAAGCGATGGCCTCATCAAGTAGAATTGCTCCATACAAATTCCATTTGTTAGAGCTCGAAAAAGAGGTGGCGTCCTTGGGCTTCTCTCTTGACCAAGCCCAAGCTAAGCTTCATCATGTCAAGCTTGAATGGAACCGTCTACGAGAAAAGTGGAAGTTGATAGAAATTACCATTCGAGAAATGTTATTTGAGCCACCCCAAGAGTCTGTCACCATCGCACACCTTACCCTTAGGTCTTATCCGGCTATTTTAAGGGGTTATGT
This sequence comes from Viscum album, assembly GCA_963277665.1. Classification (NCBI taxonomy): domain Eukaryota; kingdom Viridiplantae; phylum Streptophyta; class Magnoliopsida; order Santalales; family Viscaceae; genus Viscum; species Viscum album. The sequence goes on along the minus strand of OY728130.1, from coordinate 474,990,073 downwards.
AACGAATCGATAATACTATGTTCATGTACATTATTATTTTTATATAATAATGTATATACTTTCTTGTCATTATTGATACATTGTAAATAGTTTTTAAAGTACAAATAGTGTTTTTAGTTATTATTTAATTAAGAATTCTATTTTATTAAATTAAGGGATTTTTGAATTAAATAATATTTTAATAAAATTTTATTATTATTATTAAATTAATTTTTATTAAATATAAATGATCTTATAATTTTATGAATGCAATTATAATTTTTATTAAGGTTTGAAAGCCATTTCTGTCAAAACCCGTGAATTTTTGATAAATGTCAGTTTTTATTTTAAAAGTGAAAATTAACATATTTAGAAAATTATTTAGATAAAATAAATATTATTTCTGGAATCAGGTCATTGAAATTATCCAATGGTGAATTTTTCATAATTTTCTGAGATAGTCAAATTTTTGGGTAAAAATTAAATACCGTTTAAAGATATAATGTGCTTTATGACATCATAATGACCCAATAGTGATGTAATAAAATACTATAATCTTTATGTTCGGACAATATATGTTTTACCATTAAAATAATGTGATTTTGGGTTTGTTTGGCTTACTTTTCAAAGCATTAATGGACCCCTCAAGACTTATTAAACACCTTGTCTTTTTAAATTGTTTTCCATGGGAGTGTGAATCACCTCCACATAAGCAACCCTATTATTTTAAGAAGTTCGGACTTTGTCCTTATAAAATATTTTTTACCTATTCCCTTTTCCAAAAACCATGGGCAAAAACCATGGGATGGTTTTTGGTTTGGATTAATTCAATATAAGGGGTCCCAAACCTAAATAATAAAGAATTCCCTCACCTTTCCTATATAAACCCATCCAAGCTCCCACTTCCTCCTCACTCAAAGCCCTTGGAGTTCTTCCAAACTCTTCCCTACTCTCTCTAGAATCCTCCCAAGGTGCCCCAAGCTCCAAATAATCCTCTCACAAGCCTCTCTCTAGCCTTTAGAAGCACACTTCCATGTAAGGTTTTTTTCTTACTTTCTCATGTTTCTCAATTTTCTTTAAGTTGTTTTTTCCTTTTAATTTCAATTATGAATGTTGGGGTATGGTTTCAAACCTCCATAATACTACCATATTTATGTTTGAATGATGTGATACCCCTTTCTCTCTCATTAAATGCCTCCCATGTACACCCGTTACTATGCCGAAATTCTGAAAGGAACTTCTCTCTCCTCATTTACATTCAAGAAATACTTTTGTATAATGAATCTAAATTCCATTACAATTGTTGGGACATGTATCTATATGACCTAATTACTGTACATTACATGTAAATATGATGAGTTACCCCTTTCTCTCTCATCAACCATTCTTTATGAATTCTTATGTCACGTTGTTACGCTGCCGAAATCGCACCGATTTTCTAAGCCAATGCCATTGTGTAGTGAATACCATGACCATTTCTCCATCAAGGGTATTCACCTTTATACACATTTACTTATTTATTATAAAGTTTTATGTATAAATTCCACATTCCTTTATCATGGAATAAATGATTATGTTTTATGAATCAATGTTTTGTGATCCATGTGGCACACTTATGCATGAAATGAAATGTTTAAGAAGGGTGCGCCCTTATAGCGCTCCAATGCATTGGGTAAAGTATAGTATCATGATACGTCATGTGCAATGAGTGTTGACTCATGCTAATTAAATTGAAATTAGGGTTTACTCGTGATTTATGTGCAATGAGGATTTACTCATGCTCTATGTGCAATGAGCCTTGGCTCATGCTAATTCCATGTTATGTGTTGTTGCCACATTCCCATGTTATGATTATCATGCTTTATCATGACTTTATGTTTATGTTTCTCTTATTCCCTATTTGTATGCCTATTGTCTAACATGTATTGTACTCCTCATGTTATTCCATGTGTAATCCCTTACTGGGTTTTATAGCTCACCTTATGCATGTCCTCAAGTTATCCCATGCAATGCTAAGTACGAGGGAATGTAGTGCTCATGTAAAGGAAGTTTTCAATAAAGATGTTGTATTTAATGTTTTTAAATTTTTATTTAATGATCCTAATCCCCAAAGACACTAAAACTATCGATCTTCTTTGTTGTATCACGTGAAGTTTTATGTAATAAATCATGTTTAAGTTTGTAATAGAAGAAGGTTTGTCATAGTTGGTATCAAAGGATAGGTTTAGTTATTTTCGGGATTAGGATTTGAAAACCATAGTAAAGATTTAAATATAAGACTAAGTATAATAAAAACATCTCTAAGTTTTGGTAAGTACTGGGTAAATGGTCTATCAAGAAAATACATCCCTGTCTGGATATGAGCAGGTAGAGGCGGCTCTGGCACAGATTATCCTAGGGGTAAAACCCAAAACACCGCTTTGAGCTAGACTCGAATGGGAATTGGTGCATGACAACGGGACTTACTGCACTCTTGGTTACGACACTCCTGGGGGATATATTTTGATAAATTCACAAGCTTAGTATGAACCCTTATTAAGGGAATTAAAAAAATGCCCCTAAGAATATATGTTAGAAAGTAGATCATGAAAAGCCTAGATTGAAGCCTATAGACTCATGAGTTAAGGAAATAAAAGTTTATTTATAATTCATCAATTTTTATCTTTGGATTACCCTTTATGTGTTACCCCTAAATTTCCTTTTATTCTAGCCAATGGCTGGTAATAGGAGGACTCATGCTAAAAACCGTTGTGAAGATCAGTGTGATGACTATACTAATGAGATTCCCAATCCAATGGGAGTGGGAATCACGAACTTTGTCACGCTTCTCTCTCAGCTAACTCAAGTTTTGAATATAAACACGAGTTAATAGGAACGTTCAACCCCCTAAGAAAGAAAAAGTCTCTATCGAGAGCTTCATGAGACAAAGGCCTCCTACTTTTAGTGGATCATCCGATACCATGATCGCTGAACAATGGATCAACTCCATTGAAAAGATCTTCTCCATCCTTCAATGTTCTGAACAAGAGAAGGTTCTACTGGCAGCTTATCGTATGGAGGGTGAAGCTGATCAATGGTGGATGTTGATAAAAAATACAAAGCCTGAGGAGGAGATTGAGGCATTGGAATGAAAGGATTTCCGGAAGATGTTTTTCGATAAATATTTTCCACGCACCCTCCGGAATAAGATGGAAAGGGACTTCTTTTCTTTCAAGAAAAAAGATGAAGAATATGTTGGAGCATACGAGGCAAACTTCACAAGGCTTGCATGACACGCTTCCGGCTTTGTCGTTACCCCAGAATGCAAAGTTTACCGCTTCTTTGGTGGGCTGAAGCCTAGCCTGCGGAAAGCATTGGCGATCCATGACTTCGACAGCTATGAGGAAATTGTCCGATGTGCCCTCAAGGTCAAAATGGAGATTGGGGAATCACAGGGGTATCGTGGGGACAAGAAGCATAAGGTGGACATAAATGTTGGCGGTCTGATGGATAAATCCAACGGTACTAAGAAGATCCAGCACCCCACTTTCCAAAAGTGCGGAAAGAAGCACTCTAGAAATTGTCTCAAGGGGACGAGGAAATGCTTTAGGTGTGGAAGAGAAGGGAACCTAGCTGTTAACTGTCGACAAGAAAGATTCGCGGCTGTGAAAGAGGAGAGGAACGCTTTGTTTGATCCTCAACGCGTTGTTCAATGCTACAAATGCAAAGAACCGGGGCATTTTGAAAATTAGTGCCCTAATCCAAGGGTTTTCGGAGGCAACCAACAACATCCAAGGCAGCAAGGAAGAGCTTTTTCCATCACTTCTACCGAAGTGAACCCCAGAAATGAAGTGGTGACAGGTACGCTAGTTATTCATTCAAGAATAGGGAACATACTTTTTGATTCAGGTTCTACGCATTCTTTTATATCTCAAAAGTTTAGTAGAACAATCCCAGAACCACCACAAATCATGGAAGTAAAGATGTCGGTGAGTAAAAAAAATGGGGCAATCATTGCATCCCATGAATATAAGTCCTACACCATTTTAATATGTGGATTGAATTTCCCTGCCAACCTCGTCATACTCCCTCTGGTGGAATTTGACGCAATTCTTGGCATGGATTGGCTTTCCTTATATAGAGCCAACATAAATTGTCGGGAGAGGGAAATCACACTTCATATGGAGAATCGAACCCCTATTCTTTACACATGTCAGGAGGAAGATGAATCTCGTTTATCTCCATCATCTAAAGCATTGATATTACTACCCCATGAGCATGTGTCTCTGGGTCAGATGATTGAGTCCAAGGAAGAAACCATCCTTGATGAAATGGCTTTTGTGAGGGAATTCATAGAAGTGTTTCCCAAGGAACTGCCTGGTCTTCCTCCTAGAAGAGATGTTGAATTCTCAATTGAACTTATACTCGGGGTGCTACCAATATCCAAGACTCCATATAGAATGGATGTCGTGGAACTTAAAAAGCTGAAGAAACAACTACAGGAGAATCTGGATAAGGGGTTTATACGCCCAAGTGCTTCACCATGTGGTGCACCAGTCCTCTTCGTCAAGAAGAAGGATGGGTCAATGTGGCTTTGCATTGATTATCGTGAAATTAACAAAATCACGATAAAGAACAAGTATCCTCTACCACAAATCGATGACTTTTTTGATTATCTGTGTGGAGCACAATACTTCTCCATGGTGGACTTGCGGTAGGGATATTATCAAGTAAGGGTGAAGAAGGAAGATATTCCCAAGACTTCTTTTCTCACAAGATACAGGCATTATGAATTCAATATAATGCCTTTTGAACTCACCAATGCTCCATCAATCTTCATGGACTTGATGAATAGCGTCTTTAGAGATTACATAGAAAAATTTGTGGTAGTCTTTATAGATGACATTCTAATATACTCCAAAACCAAGGAGGATCATAAGGAGCATTTAATAACTATACTAGAGACTTTGCGCAATGAAAAGCTCTATGAAAAGTACAAAAAGTGTGAGTTCTGGTAAAAGGAGGTCTCATTCTTGGGGTATATAATCACAAGCAATGGGATATCCATGGACCCCTCCAAAATAGATGCAATTGGGGGATGGTCGAGGCCAACATCGGTAACAGATATCCGTAGCTTCTTGGGGTTAGTTGGATATTATCGATGATTTGTGAGAAATTTATCATGATTGTCCATCCATATTACCAAGATAAATTGAAAGGGAGTAAATTTTTCTTGGAGTGATGAATGTGAAGAAAGCTTCAAGGAGTTGAAAAGGAGGCTTATCACTGCGCCCGTGCTAACTTTACCCACAAGTGGGGAACCTTTTGTGGTTTTTAGCGATGCTTCGAAGAAGGGATTAGGTTGTGCGCTGATGAAGAATGATAAAGTGATATCCTATGCCTCAAGGAAGTTGAAAATCCATGAGAGAAACTATCCAACACATGATCTGGAGTTGGCAGCGGTGATATTTTCCTTGAAAATCTGGCGGCATTATCTCTATGGGGAGAAATTTGAGATATATACTAACCACAAGAGTCTTAAATATTTATTCACACAGAAAGAGCTTAATATATGCCAGATAAGATGGATAGAGCTCATCAAGGATTATGACTGTTCAACACATTACCACCCTGGGAAAGTGAACAAGGTGGCAGATGCCCTATGTATAAAGGACCCAGCAATTTTATCAATGATGAGAATTGAGAAGGATCCAATCTTCTTAGACTTGATGAAGATGGAAATGGAAATCATAAAGAAGGGAACATAATCAATCCTTTCACAAATTATTGCTCAACTATCTCTTTTGGAAAGGCTAAAGGATGATCAAAAGGATGATGTGGGAATTCAGGAAAAAGTGGAATCTATCAAAAAAGGGAAATCCTTGGAGTTTAATGTTAATGAAGAAGGAGTTGTGCGATTTGGGAAAAGTCTATGTGTTCCATCGAGTCAGGAGATGAAGAAGGAACTTTTGGATGATGCACATAGTTCAAATTTCTCCATTCACCTAGAGAACACAAAGATGTATTGAGATCTCCGAGAAAACTTTTGGTGGGATAATATGAAGAAGGAGATCGTTGAATGTACATCAAAGTGCCTGGTGTGTCATCAAGTGAAGGCAGAGGGGCAGAAGTATAAGGGGATGATGCAACCATTGCCAATACTAGAATGGAAATGGGATAACATCACCATGGACATTGTCACCAAACTTCCGAGGACATCTAATGGCAACAATGCAATCTGGGTTGCTGTGGATCGTCTTAAAAAGACTGCACACTTCATTGCTATTCAGGAGGATTTCTCATTGGATCAACTGGCATAGATATATATCAGGGAAGTGGTTAGGTTGAATGGAGTACCAGTATCTATTGTGTCTGACCGAGATCCAATATCCACCTCTAAGTTTTTGAAGAGTCTTCAACATCTCTAAATACTGAACTGAACTTTAGTACGACCTATCATTTTCAAACTGATGGACAATCCGAGTGGACTATCCAAACACTTGAGGACATGTTGAGAGCATGCTCAATGGACTTTAAAGGAGGATGGGATCAACAACTTCCTCTGGTTGAGTTCTCTTATAATAACAGTTTCCACTCAAGCATCCAAATGGCACCATATGAAGCCCTGTATGGGAAAAGGTGCAGAACACCGACATGTTGGGATGAGGTCAGTGAACGTAAGATGCTTGGACCAGAAATGGTAGAAGAGATAGTGGAGAAGGTGAAAACCATTCAGTAGCATATCAAGGCAGCCCAGAGTCGACAGAAGAGTTATGCAGATAACCGTCGATGAGACCTTGAGTTTAAAGTTGGAGACATGGTGTTTTTACGCATATCTCCGTGGAAGAAGGTCACGAGGTTTGGAAAGAAAGGGAAGTTAAGTACAAGGTACATCGGCCCCTTCGATATTCTTGATCATGTCGGGGTTGTGGCTTATAGACTAGCACTTCCACCTACCATGGCCAAAGTACATGATGTCTTTTATGTATCCCTCTTAAGGAAGTACATACCAGACCCTTCACATGTACTCTCTTCTGAGGTGGTACAGTTGGAGGATGATCTTTCTTATGAGGAGTAACCAGTGAAGATCTTAGATCGTAGAGAAAAATTCCTAAAAAATAAGACAATTCCCCTCTTCAAGGTGTTGTGGAGAAACCAAAATTTTGAAGAAGCGACTTGGGAATTGGAGGAAATGATGAAGCTGAGTTACCCACATCTGTTTTAGTGTGGGAAAAGGAAAATTTTGAGGGTGAAATTTCTTAAGGGGGGGATATTGTAATGACCCAAAGTTTCATTAATGTAAATACCTCTTGATCTAATTAAATGTCTCTTTATGTTTATATAAAATGTCAACTTCTTTGGTTTTATGTTAATAATTTTGACCGTTGCTAATATATCCATTGAATAGTGATCACATGATCAGTATAAATATAGGGCTTTAACCAATCCAATTTACTCAGACAAAAGAAGTGATGGCCTCTTCCACTAGAATTTCTCCATACGAAGCCCATTTGTCAGAGCTCGGAAAAGAGGTGGCGTCTTTGGGCTTTGCTCTTGACCAAGCCCAAGCTGAACTTCATCATGTCAATCTCAATTGGGACCATCTATGGAAAAAGTGGAAGTTGATAGAAATTCCCACTCGAGCAATGTTATCCGAGCCACCCCAAGAGTCTGTCACCATCGCACACCTTACCCTTAGGTCTTATGCGGCTGTTTTAAGGGGTTATGTAACGAATCGATAGTACTAGGTTCATGTACATTATTTTTTGTATATAATAATGTATATGATTTCTTGTCATTATTGATACATTTTAAATAGTTTTTAAAGTACAAATAGTGTTTTTAGTTATATTTAATTAAGAATTATATTTTATTAAATTAAGGGATTTTTGAATTAAATAATATTTTTATAAAATATTATTATTATTATTAAATTAATTTTTATTAAATATAAATGATCTTATAATTTTATGAATGCAATTATAATTTTTAATAAGGTTTGAAAGCCATTTCTGTCAAAACCCGTGATTTTTTGATAAATGTCGGTTTTTATTTTAAAAGTGAAAATTAACATATTTAGAAAATTATTTAGATAAAATAAATGTTATTTCTGGAATCAGGACGTCGAAATTATCCAATGGTGTATTTTTCATAATTTTCTGAGACAGTCAAATTTTGTGTAAAAATTAAATACCGTTTAAATATATAATGTATTTTATGACATCATAATGACCCAATAGTGATGTAATAAAATACTATAATCTTTATGTTCGGACAATATATGTTTTACCATTAAAATAATGTGATTTCGGGTTTGTTTGACTTACTTTTCAAAGCATTAATGGACCCCTCAAGACTTATTAAACACCTTGTCTTTTTAAATTGTTTTCCATGGGAGTGTGACTCACATCCACATAAGAAACCCTATTATTTTAAGAAGTTTGGACTTTGGACTTATAAATATTTTTTTCCTCTCCCCTTTTCCAAAAACCATGGGCAAGAACCATGGGATGGTTTGTGGTTTGGATTAATTTAATATAAGGGGTCCCAAACCTAAATAATAATGAATTCCCTCACCTTTCCTATATAAACCCACCCAAGATCCCACTTCCTCCTCACTCAAACCCCATGGATTTCGTCCAAAATCTTCCCTACTCTCTATATAATCCTCCCAAGGTGCCCCGAGATCCCATGAAGCCTCTCAAAAGCCTCTCTATAGACTTTGGAAGCACACTTCCAAGTAAGGTTTTTTTCTTCCTTTCTCATTTTTGTCAATTTTCTTTAAGTTGTTTTGCCATTTTAATTTCAATTATGAATGTTGGATTATGGTTTCTCACCTCCCTAATACTTCCCAATTTATGTTTTAATGATGGGAGACCCCTTTCTCTCTCATTAAATGCCTCCAATGTACACCCGTTACTATGCCGAAATTCCGAAAGGAACTTCTCTCTCCTCATTTACATTCAAGCAATACTTTTGTATAATGAATCTAAATTCCATTAAAATTGCCGGGACATGTATATATATGACCTAATTACTGTCCATTACATGTAAATATGAAGAGTAAACCATTTATCCATCATCAACCATTCTTTATGAATTCTTATGTCACGCCGTTACGCTGCCGAAATCGCACCGATTTTCTAAGCCAATGCCATTGTGTAGTGAATACCATGCCCATTTCTCCATCAAGGGTATTCACCTTTATGCACATTTACTTATTGATTATAAAGTTTCATTTATGAATTCCACATTCCTATATCGTGGAATAAATTATTATGTTTTATGAATCCATGTTTTATGATCCATGTGGGACACTTATGCATGGAATGAAATGTTTAAGAAGGGTGCGCCCTTATAGCGCTCCAATGCATTGGGTGAAGTATATTATCATGATACGTCATGTGCAATGAGTGTTGACTCATGATAATTCAAGTGAAAAGAGGGTTTACTCGTGCTTTATGTGCAATGAGGATTTACTCATGCTCTATGTGCAATGAGCCTTAGCTCATGCTAATTCCATGTTAAGTGTTGTTGCCACATTTCCATGTTATGATTATCATGCTTTATCATGCCTTTATGTTCATGTTTCTCTTATTCTCTATTGATATGCCTATTTTCTAACATGTATTGTACTCCTCATGTTATTCCATGTGTACTCCCTTATTGGGCTTTATAGATCACCCTTTTCTTATGCATGTACTCAGGTTATCCCATGCAACGCTAAGTACGAGGGAATGTAGTGGTCATGTAAAGGAAGTTTTCATAAAGATGTAGTATTTCATGTTTTAAGTTTTTATGTAATGATCCTAATCCCCAAATAAACTAAACCTCTCGATCTTCTTTGTTGCATCAAGTGAAGTTTTATGTAATAAATCATGTTTAAGTTTGTAATATAAACAGGGTTGTCATACTCAATAGCTATAATAGTGCGCAACACCCTTCTATGGCTTTCATTCGAGCAATAGGAGACTCGATCGAGTAAAAAAGTTATAGTATAATTATTTCTTGATTTGAGGCTTGAATAGAGACAGTGGTTGAATCCTGATAAATTCATATGGCCTATATCTGTTTTTGATATCCATATCGAGTTAACGAAGGATATATTTTTTGAAATAGCAAAGGTTGGAGGCCTAATGGGAGAATCCTTGATAGTACATAGCCATAATAGTTAGATAAACTAGTTTTCTAGCCTCAAGTTGGCAAGGTGACTATACCCTACTCTCATTGGTTGAACAATTCCTTATTACTAAATGTGGTCTACTAGAGGAGATATATTTGACATATTTTAACTAAAAGGTAAGTTCTAGATTTTATCTTATGATAGATATATGACGAAAATAATAGGATACATAATGATTGAATTATAATTTATTATGGGATATTGTATATTTTTTATATAATAGTCATGTAATATCTTTATTATAAAGTAAATATGACAGACAATATATCTTGGTTGAATATGATGTAACCTGAATGTATAGTTAACTTTGGCTGAAAATGACTAGTTTCCTTCATTTGGAACTACATCATTAATCCCACATGGTTTCCATCGGTTTTAATTCAAGAAATATATTATTAATGCATGTATAATGTTCATTTAATTTACCCAACTCACAAAAATGTATTTAATAGAGGTTGATTCTTTTCATTATACAAAGAGTGTTATGTATGGAACTACATATAAAGGTTATGTAGTTCCTTTCATTGGAGGGTTATTTGTTAATTCATAGGATGATATTGAAGATTATTTGTTTCATCCAAGATTATAGAATCATTCTTCTTACTGATTTTATTTTAGAATTTTAAGGTGATAACAACCCTTATTTGTTTCGAGATACTCATAACATGATCATGGATCCTATATCTAGTTGATCACTTATGATGACGGGAAACTTATTATTTCCCCCTATGATCATCTTCGAATCCAACTCTATCATTTAAGAATATGGATCCCATTTCACATGCATTATAGTTACACTTTATTTTTCCTATTCCTATGGAATTATTTATTTTAATTCATGTTTTATATTTTCAAGGAAATATTAGTATGTGGTATGGTTTTTCTTATGATACATAGAATCATTGGATGATCCCCTAATAACAATGAATATTTTCCTTAGCTTGGGAGTTGCACTCAGTAAGAATATTTACCCAAAGTAATTTAGTGTTTATTCTATTCAACCTCTCCAAATCAACTTCATATTTAGTGATCCTATCTAAGGTGGAGAGAGTCATGGATCCTTAGAGTGAAAGTTAGGATATAGATACTTATTTCCCTTTATATTTAGTTTAATCTTGATAAAAAAAGTGGTGGATGAAAATTTGAATTATCTCCCATATCTTGAGACTGCCTTAGATGTTAAGATTTCACACCTTTTTCACATTTCTTGGTGTTAACCATATTTATAATTAATGCCTTATCATTTATTTATTTTATGTCAGTGTCATTATTTTTTCCTCCTATGGTGATAATTCAAAAAATATCCACTAATGAACAGGAGATAGTAGGAATCATATCCTCATTAGATATGTTAGGAGATTTATCATCCCTTGGATATCGCTTTCGGGATAGGTCATAGACTTACTTTATATTTTCCTTCATCATGCATGGCTCCACCTTTCATTCCCAATGTTACTTTTGAAGTGGATTATGAATAGTGATATTTAGGGATTCTATAACCGATATCACTAAGCATGGTCCCAACAAATGGGAAGGATCAAAAAGTATAATGAATTTTAAGGTTATTCCTATAAAGTTTCCCAGTCTTAAAAATCTATACTTTCTTATAAGAAGGGGAGGTAATAACTCCCAAGTCCTTATGGGTTCTGTTTAATGTTATTCCATTACCATGAAATTTTGGATCCATGGTGTATTTGATGTTCCTAGGGGAAATGGGGGTGATAAAAACACCCCCATCCCTGGGGGTTGGGGTGGACCAGTAATTCCATTGATTCAGATGCTACCATGATCTTATTAACTTTTTTATATTTTATTCAAGCATGATATGGATTTGTTACCTATTTGGTGCGAGACCTAGTTTCCTCTGAGAGATACTATGAAACTGAAGGTTGCTCATTCCTTAAACAATAGGCATACTTGATATTCTTGTTAGATTGATGTAGTATTCTATTAATGGATCACACTCTCTGAGTATGCCACTTCCGAAATTTAGGTGTGACAAGGTTTTGTTATACAAACCAAGTAGAATATATTAACCTAGGGCATGAGACTTTGACCAAAGCAATAACATTGAAATATGTATTTACCAATGGTTTTTGTTTTCTTATTATAGGGGGGAAATTAAAAGATCAATATTCACCCCTACTCTTTGATAAACACATCACATGATGAATCAATGATTATCTAGTGGATCACCTTCATAAAGTTAAGACAAACATGTTGGAGGAACTCACATTGTTTCCTTTCCTTAGTTTCCAAGTCCACAAAAAATATAGAGATGTCAATTTGTTGAAAAATCACATTTATCAACTCAAATGTTTTATCATACATATTTTTAGACTAGTATATAGTCTTGAGATTCCATAGATTCACCCAAAAATTACAAGTAAATTAGGGTATGTGCTCATCTTTTAATGGTCCCAAAATTTCATAGTGGGGAGCGGTGTGCTAGAACATAATGATTGTATCTTTAGACTATATTTTGACTAGGATGAGAATCCACTGATTAGTGATGAGGTTCTTGGTATAGCTTGAATTTATTTCTAAGGTGCATCTTGATTTGAGGGATATCTGAGAGCCACTTTAACATAAGGAGGACCATCATGTTGATTAAATAAGTGTTTCAAGTAGTTCCTTCAAAACGAACACCCTAGGTAGGTTGTTTTCATCAATCATATGATGATAAACACTAATGTGGGGGTGGAATTTCTACTTATGAATTTTCAAAAACCCAATCACTCTCGTCCTTATTCAACACAAATCTCACATCACTCACAGTGGTTCAGGAAATTAAAAAAACACAGCACGCTTGTTAACAAGGTTCACCATCTAAAAGGATGACAATGTCCTGTATGTGGTGTAGTTTTTATCTTATGAAAACAAAAAATATTTTATTGTTTTCAATAGTTCACCAAAGGAAGTGTAATTACCTTGAACCTATTATAAATGATGGATTTAAACAAATATAATTCTTCATAAAAAATAATTTTTTGAAGAATAATCTATAATATGATCATGTCTCTCCACAAAGACAAGATAGATGTAAATATTCTTCCTCTTCTTCTTAGCACAATTATCTTCTTTAACTATTCAGACAAGAATGCTTGGAATTTTATTCACATGGTTGTAGAAATAATCATCAGCCTTTCTTCTTCTTTCTTCTTCTCTTTGATACTCCCAATCACATGAGTATGTTTCAATATTTTAATATGAAAATCCATCCATGGAAAAAGGATGAATATTTTCTTCATAATTCTCATCTAAATCCCAATCAAATATTTTAATTCAAATTCCATGAAATGTGGGGTATTATTATCCCTGTGATATTTGAAAAAAAAACTATAAGTCTCTTCCATAAAATTTTTGGTTGTTAATTATGTCCATGCCAACATGAATGTTCACATGCTCTGATCCTCATAGTGCAAATCCTTACATCATAATTTCAGGGAAGCATTATTTATTCAAATTAGAATAGTCATTGTGTGATAGAATAGAACTAGATTCATCTGATATTCTCTTCAATATCAACTTCATGGAATATTCTCATCTTTTTTCATATTATTAATATTCATATAGAGTCATGGATTTAATCAATGAATCATGATATTTAATCAGTGAATGTCTCCTAACATATTCTAGTTTAATATTCTAGAACTCCATTCATTTAAGAAATCCTTTATTATAAGAGTAAAAATAACTCTTATAATATTCCTATATACTTACAAGCCTTTACCATTTTTTTACATTGAATGATACTTTATTAGAGTAAAATGAATCATGAAATTATTTATGTCTCTTATAAAATTCCATATTACACTTATAAAAATGTTTAATGACTCTTAAAAAGAATTAATGAATCTTACAAGGTAGTAAGAATGAATCTTATGATGTATAAATGAATCTTAAATTTTTTGAATTAATAATATAAATTTTTCTAAATTAATATTATGATGCCTAAATAAATCATATGAAATTGTTATAACTTTTATAATTCTTCATTAGAAGGATGAAATGACTATTAGAAACACTGAAATGACTCTTATAAAAAGTGTACTTATCCAATTCTCTCTATAATCTAGCATCCCAAAATAAGTATGTAGCTTTGTCAAAACCTTTGAAAACTATCCCAATATCTCCATATTTTATTAAATGAGTTAAAATTATATTGTAAAATAAAACTATATTTGTAATTATATTCAATTCCATTTCCAAATCCTTTCACTCAGGTCAAAGTACTTTAAAGTGACTGACTGCCCAATAAATTCGAACTTAGAATTTTAAAAACCGTTTATTGAAACCTTAATCATATTTATTGATAAAAAATAAAACAACCTTATAATTTAGGTCCAATAAAGGATCTATGTAGTAGATATATTATTTCTATCATGGGTATGACCTCCAATTCAGCTTTTTTCTTTATTACAGTGAGAACCTCTATAACATATACCCAGAGGAGGACCTCTAGGTTATCAGATTGGTTCCCATAGGTAGGGCTTCTATGGTTATCCATTATTGATGAGTTGGTAAGCGTGAGGACCTACCTTTTAGTTAACCTTTATTCTAGAGATTATGTTTACATATTTCACCCTAGGGTGGACCTTCGTAGTTTATCTTCATGCTTCCACGAGGATTACCTCTCTGGATGTTACACTACAGAGGCCTTCCAGAATTTTTTGTCACATTTTCTTGAGGAGAAAACTTTACTCTATAACTACCCTTTCATATTGATTAGAAACTATATTTTTTTGGATGATACTAAAATAAGTACAAGTGCATCAAAAATATTAATGTTGAAAGGATTGGGAATATGATCCTACTCTTGGGAAGTAAATTCCCATTGGGGATACTTATTTTTGGATGTCCTTCATCAAGTGAATGTTGTTGAAACCTTAATCATAATCGGGGTTGTGTAGTGTAGGATGTGACCCTCTAGAGTTGGATTCCACCTATGAAACTCATTAATGGTCATTAGAATATGATTTTGAACTTTATAGATTTGATCAGGAATGTGATCCCTCCCCTGAGTTTTTTCCAAAATATTCCAATGTAATTTTTTGGTGCAATTAGAAATATGAGAATGATTATTGGTTACTATTGAGATATTCTAATGGAACACTTTGGTAGGTGTGGGTATATAGAATTCCTCATGTCCAGTCACTATAATATACTGAAAATCCCCTCAATATTGGTCAAAATTATGAAATTTATTCAATATCGCCATTAGGATATGCCAATAAGCATTAAGGTTAAGAGTTGGAACATGATCATTATCCTTGAATACATATGAGATGTTAATATGAGCTTCATATGTGTTAACGAGAGTGGGAATATGATTCCTCAAAAAAGATATAGTTATTGTTGGGATATACCGATGAGATTCTTGAAGGTGAGTAGGGATATGGACATGCTCCTCAGTTACTACCAGAATATTATGCATAGATTCATGCATGTGAGTAGGAATATGATCTAGACCCTGGGTTTTGATAGGAGTGGGGCTAAAATCACTCACTTGAATATTATTATGATCATGGATATAAAGATTCTCATAAAACTCTGTAGCCAACTACCCTTGGAAGGACCTCATCATGGATGTCCTGGTTTAGATATTTAGTATTAGGATCCCTGTGATGATCATTTTAGTATTTTCTTAAAGAGTTGAGGTCACAAGGTTCTAGAAATAATGGTGACTAGAAGGATCCATCATAGTAAAATCTGGAGTGATGGTTAGGAAAACATTAATGTCCTCTTCCACCTCACTAAGATAAGGGAGGTAAGTGTTGTCACACTTTGGGGGGAGGCACCTGAAGTGATTTTATGTTGTAATAGGGGTCACATGAATCTTCATGGACTTTAATTAGCAGGGTAGTCACCTTGTATTCATCCTTTGTAAGATTTTATAATCTACCTCTAGAGTCAATATAGATCCATTCATCCGGTACTCCTGGACCATAGTTTTCACTAAATATCTCCAAATTCACTGATTCATTGAAAGATTACATCAGGGATCTAAGGCCATAAACATTATAGTAGTTGAGGAATATTCCTATCATATAAAAAGGACATTCAAAATGTCCTTTAGTATCATACAACCACTATTAGACTATATAGGGATCATAACATTCAATAGTGAATTTGATGATTCCATTTTAATTGAAGGGAGTCCTTAAATGGATAATAAACAAAAAAATAAACTTTTTAATGTAGTATCATATGTAAGATCATGATAAATTGATTGATTTCATGGGAAAAATAATTAATATTAGGTTCACCAATCCATTTTTGATGCATCCTCGCACCTATGGAGATGTGAATTTCAAAAGGTGATGCCCAAAAACATGAAGTTACTCATGATTTTTTTTGTTAAAGGAGAATAATTCATGTAAGATTCATTATTATATTTATGATGTTCCATGGTTACCCCATATTTCAAGTCAGTGTAGTCCTTATTTCAAAAGGATGGCAGTTTATGGGACTTTACCAATGACACTTGGGGTTTGACAATGTTAAATAGTATGGAAGGTCATGTTCATATCACCCCTTTTAGGGGAAATTATATTCGACTTAGGGACTCTCTTAAATAATTAATATGTAGTTAAAAATCCTTCCCATTAATAGTATTAATATTTATTACATCCATTAAAATTATTTATTGAAACCATACATTGATTTGAACATATGTATATTTTAGAGGTTCTACATCATCCTTTAACATGTGATTACACTATGGTTTAAAGCCAAATAGGTGGGAACTCATGAATTTATCTCCATATATGTAATGTCCTAGACCCATATGGTCCATTACTTTGCCAAAACATGGCTCCACCGAAATGGTGGCACCGTTAGGGCGACACCGTGATAGTGGCACCGTGTCCTCATTGGGCGGTCTTCGTTCTTTTCTAGTTTCCGACCTTTTCTGCTCCCACAACATATCTTTTGACATAAAAATGATTTAATTCCCCCTTTCAAAGCCATTTAAAGCCCAAAAATAATATCTAAAATCCCCCGAGAGTCGGACAAACCTTAACTTACCAAAACGTGTGGTTTTTCCTCGATGTCACGCCCTTTCCCATACCTTCCAGATCCACCCCTATCACCTGTTTCCTTATGTTTAAAGAAAACTGTTTAACGCACAACCATTATGCCACCACCCCGATGGGAATAATTAAATAAAAATTAATCCAATCGGGTGTAACCTACCAACCGCATGAGAAACCACGATCCGACTTTAAAGCGGCTCAAAATTATTTTTCCCGTAACAACGAGATCTCATCTTTATATCACGCTAGAGTTTGTTCCTTTCCCTTCTTGGATGAATTTCTTTATTCTCCCTAGTGCACTTGAAGTCCCTCCTTTCCGAGGCTTGTGGTGCAACTTGCTTGAGTTTTTCCGCTCATCCTTGGAGTCCCTGACGTTCCTCCCCTACAAGTCGCGCATCCCCCGTTCTTGGCGCGTGGGGAAGAACTTCGATCCTTGATCAAACAAGTAGGGATTTTCCTTCGTCTCTTCTTACTATGTATCATGAGGGGTGGGTATGCCACTGTTTCTGTGGGAATGGATGAAACAAAACCTTAACAAAGATAATAAAAAACTGTTAAAGAATGATGGGGTGCGTCTGAAAATTCTGTTGTACTCTTTTATAATTGTTATATGTTGTGAACTGTATGGGATTATGCCCCCTGAAAATCATGGCCATTGGTGGTCTTTCCTTGTGAACAAATGAACCCTTGTCTTCTGCGATGTTTTAATGGATTCAACAAGGGAATTTGGTGAAACACGTAAACTCGACCGATTAAATGAATGTCCAGTGAAAAACAATCCTTGTGTGATCACCCCGGTTAACCAAACAGAAAGAAGAAAACTTAGTGATGATGTACTTGAGTCTAGAAACTTCCTTGATCTGTCTTGGTGGCATGTCTGTTTTTCTTCTCGAGGCTTATGGGTGACGTGGATGAGGATGGGATCCTCTGTTGTGGAATGGTTGTTGGTCGTGAATCTAAAGCTATGTGGGGCTGTATCTTGAGGTTTGGTTTGGTTCCAGTACTTTGAGGGATCTCACTGATCCCTTTGTTGTTGTGACTTCACAGGAGAACCGAGTATGAATGCTTAAATTGCTGTTTGGATGTTTCTCTTTCTTTAGCTTGGGGTTATGTCTGTTAGTTTCCCAGTAGTGTAGAATCACCTAAATGGGATCACTTGAACATGAAAACATAAATGGTTTAAATGCGGAATCAATTTTGGGAATGCGTTGTGACTTGGTCGTGAGTGTTGTGCCTTCTTTTATGAATGAATAATAACAAGGGTTTTGTGCTTAGGTTGGATTTGGAAACCCTAGGTTGGGATGAGTTCTTGTTACCTATACATATATCTTTAGTTTTTATGTTTCTTATTCACTCCCCACTCAAGTTGAGTACTTAGTGCCAAACACCCCCATTTCATGGGGGAGGGTGTTTTTTTCCAACACTCCTATGAGTGGCTGGTTATTAGTTCCTTTTTTGCTCCCTCTCCCAAATAGCCCAAGACTCTTTACGCAGGATATGATGGCTTGAGGTCCATTATAGACCAATATTCTTCGGGCAGGGTAGTTTTGGTGGTTGGCCCAGGTGCGTGTGAGCAGGTTGTTTCCCAAGTGTCTTTGGGATGAGTCCCATTTGTCTTTGGGAATGACAGTAGTTGTTCTGGACCAGGTGTTTATGGGCGTGGTTACACGTGGTGGTTTTGGCCTAGGTGTTTTTGGGTGGGATTTGTGGTTTTGGCCCAGGTGTGTGCGGGCTGGGTGTGGCAGTGAGACTGCGGTGAGATTGGCGGGATTTGTTCGATGCGTAGGATGTCTTCAATAACCAGTGGGAAAGTGGTGCGGGGAACCCAATTATCGATGTGATATTACTATACATTACATGACTTGTGTTATTTGGGGAGTGTTCCTTGGTGAGGTTTGGGTGGATAGTTTTCCTTGCTAGGTGACTTGGTTATCTCTTTTCTCACAGGGCATTAGAATGCCTCCCCACTTGTGCACGAGAGTCTTTGGTTTTCCCTACTGAGTATACTTGTATGCTCACCCTACGTATATAAAACTACTTTCAGGTTTTCCAGGAGGACATCAGGGATCGTGCAGGGCCATACTAGCTTAGACGTTTGGACAGTTTCAGTTGCTATTTTTCTTTTCATTGGTACTTTACCTTTGTAGTCTCCTTGTACTTTGTGGTGTTTACTTTTTTAACATGCATATGGGAATGTTTTTCTTTTGGATTTACTTTTACCCCCAGTTTTTGTGTTGTTGGGATTTACTATCCTATCTCCCGATCCTAATAATGAAAAAGGGTAATGCCTTCCATCTTGTGTGTGATTCTATACCCTTAGTGCTAGTTGCCACTCTGAGGCCTATTGAAGGTGGGCTCGGGGATCATTATCTCTCCTTCAACTTGAAGAAGAAAGGGTCTGGAAATCTGTTGTCCCTTCCCTCATCTTGGTGAAGGCGGGTCATGACAGTATGGTTTCAAAGGAAATGGTTGAGAGATAGGATGGAGTCTGGAGTTAGGCACAACGAGGATTGCATGTGATGGTAGGGAAATAGTGTTAGGTGATCTTGGTTCATGAAATAGGCCAGGGAAGACCAGCCAGGGCATGGGATTTTAGGGCCCCCCATGATCTGATGCAAGGACTCTGGGATTACCGAACGACCAAGTGAGGCTACACTGGTTGTAGGGTAGAGACCCTAGGGAAGGTATATTCATCATAATGACTTGTGTTCTTGTGTTTCATGGGTATTTTGGGATTTAAAATGAATAATAAGTCTATGAAAATGTAGGAACGATATTTTTCACTACTTGGGATTAGGAATTCCTTGTTTACCTTATAGCTATGACACCTGGGAGATGACCATGAGTAGTGCGGGAAATTGAGGCCCGAGAGGTTTAATTGGATGATTGACAGAGGGCTGATCGGGAGGAGGAGTAAAATCAGTGGTAGAAGACGCTTTGATACTTTCAGCAACAAAACCTTGGGAAGTACGATGGTAGCATCTCAGACATGGAGATAGAGAGCTGGATAGAGGAGCTGGTGATAGGTTTCAGCATGATCTGGTCTTCTATAGAGTACTGGGTTCCCCTGGCTATGAGCCAGATGCGTGGGGTAGCGTGTCAGTGGTGGACGCTTTATCTTGGGGAGAAGAGGGAGGCTGAGGTCACGTGGGCTGACTTCGAGATGGAGTTCCGGGCGGAATTCCTATCTTCCACGATGAAGGCTGAAAAGAGGCAGGAAATAATTTCCCTCCAGTAGGGGAGTATCTCAGTGAGAGAGTTAGGGATCAAGTTCAAGGGTCTCCTTCACTTTGCTCCCGACCTCTTCCCGGACGAGGAGTCTTGGGAGAGACGTTTGGAGGAGGCACTTCAGCCTTCTCTCTAGTATGCTGTTACTCTTTTCCCCCTACTGACGTGCTTGGAGGTCCATAAGAAGGATAAAGTGGTGGAAAGGATACACACACTGGGAGGTGTATCGCGAGAGGGAATCCAGTTTGGCTCGTCAAAGGGGAAAGTTGTCAGCAGCAGGCCTCCAGCGCCAGTGCCCTCTCGGTTTCGACCAGCAGGAAGCAGGCCTCAGCAGTTCCAATTCCGATCTCTTAGCCCTCACCCTTTTCTTTTGGGCCCAGGGCCGAGATGATTCATCTATGGAAGCCATGGTCACATTTTGAATCAGTACCCAGACAGAGTGCAGTACGACGGTGATGGGTTGGATCAACACCCACCTCAAGATCAGTAGTTTCCAGCTAGACCCTTTCAGCAGCAGCAGTAGGGGCAGCGAGGTCCCGCTCCCCCGAGGGCAGGCGTTGTAGGAGGAGGACGAACTCAGGGTGCTCCTCAGGGACCTCGACCAGGGCATGGTCAGAGAGGTGGCTGATAGCTGAGAGGCAGAGGAACTGGGCATGGGCAGTTGCATGCCACAGAGGCAGCAGTTCAAGCAGGGCCAGAAGTCGTTTGAGGTACGATCAGCTTGTTTAGTACTCTTACCTACGCCTTGTTCGATACAAGCGCTTCACACACTTTTGTTGCACCCAGTCTGGCCCGTGCTCTGGGTTTCGATGCTGAGACTTCCAGTGCCCCTGGTGATGATCACACCAGTCGGAGGTCAGACCGAATTGTTTTATGTTTTCTGAGGGTGTAAACTGATGATAGGGCCACATCAGTCTATCAGGGATCTTCTACTATTGCAGATACAACCTTACGATTTCATCCTAGGAATTGACTGGTTGTTCTCTACATGTTCCATCATTGACTGCTTGTAAGGAAGGGTCGTGTTTTCATATTTTGGTGGCTGACGTGTAACTTTCATCGGCGAGCGGGGTTGCCAGAAAAGCAGCAAGCTAGAGGAGCCCCTCTTTTCCTTGTTATCTGAGCTATTAGTGGAGTCGGCGTATGCAGAAATGGTGGAATTTCCAAGGGTAATCAGTGAGTTTATGGATTTATTCCCTAAGGAGGTGGTGACTCTACCCCCTTGATGTGATTTTGAGTTCAGGATAGACTTGCAACCTAGTGCCCGTCCGATTTCGATGGCTCCCAACCACATGGAACCTTCCGAGTTGTAGGAGTTGAGGATTAAGATTGATGAGATGATGAAGATGGGTTTTATTTGACCAAGTGCATCACCATGGGGTGCTCCAGTCTTATTCGAAAATAAGTAAGATGGTGGCCTTAGGCTGTGCATAGACTACCACATATTGAATCAGGTAACGGTCAAGAATCGGTACCCTCTTCTGAGGATATACGACCTTTTCGAACAGTTAAATGGGGCAGGGTGGTTCTCCAAGATTGACCTGCGGTCAGGATATCACCAGCTGAGGGTGAAGAAGGGTGACATCTCGAAGACTACTTTCATATCCAGATATGGGCACTTTGAGTTTATGTTCATGACGTTCAGCGTTATGATCGCTCCAGTTGTGTTCATGGGGCTCATGAACTATATCTTCCGGAAATACCTGGATCGGTACATAGTCATGTTTATTGACAACATCTTGATCTACTCAAGATCAGAGGAGGATCACGCTGAGCACCTGAGAACGGTTTTATAGGTCCTCCGATAACACCAACTCTATGGGAAGTTTTCCAAGTGCAAGTTTTGGATGCGAGAAGTGCACTTCCTTGGGCACGTGGTGTCCGAGCAGGGAATAGCGGTGGACCCATCGAAGGTCAAGGTGGTTTTTTCTTGGGAAGCGCCCAAGAACATGGTGGAAGTTCGTAGTTTCCTTGGACTAGCGGTCTACTATCGGAGATTTGTGCCCAACTTCTCCCAAGTTGCAGCACCTTTGACAGCTTTGACAAAGAAGGACCAGGATTTCGTAAGGAATGGGCGGTGCGAGGCAGCCTTCAGCTATCTAAAGGAGAATTTGGTAAGTGCCTCAATGCTGAGGTTTCTAGAAGAAGGGGCAGTGTATGAGGTGTTTTGTGATGCTTCAGGACAAGGCCTCGAGTGTGTGATGATGCAACGACAAGGGGTGATCTATTATGGGTCTAGAAAGTTACGTCCCCATGAGTGATATTATTCCACCCATGATTTGGAGCTTGCAGCATTCATTTTTGCACTAAAGTTGTGGCGGCATTACCTCATCGGGGAGTACCTCGTGGTTTTCACAGATTACAAAAGCTTAAAGTATATCTTCTCTCAGCGGGACCTGAACTTATAGTAGCGAAGGTGGATGGAGTTTCTTTAGGATTACGACTTTGATATTTCCTACACCTCAGGAAAACGGAATGTGGTGGCCAATGCATTGAGAAGGAAATCGCAGAAGGATGCAGTTCGATAGTCGGTAGATGCTTGGAAGGCAATGGAGGAGTTGGTTGCCCTGCACCTGGAGGTAAGGGAGGATGGGGGTAGAGGTTGTCTGTTTCAGATGACAGTGCAATTCTGTCTCCTACAGCAGGTGGAGGAGTCTCAATGGGGAGACTTAGAGAGTAAAGTGATGCGCGATCAGACTAACTAAGGCAATGCTCTGGAAGGATGGATGAAGGATGGTCAGAATCAGATGTTTTTCGAAGGGAAGATGTTTCTCCCAGAGGCGATGTGTGAGAGGGTTCTTGGAGAGTTCCACAACTCACCCCTAGCGGTGCACCCGGGAGTCTCCGAGATGTACCAGGGCCTGAGAAATCAGTTTTGGTGGCCCGGGGTAAAGCGGGCGGTGGAAGAGTTCATGGGAAAATGCCTAGTGTGTCAGCAGGTGAAGGCTGAACACCGTGTTCCAGGAGGTCTGTTACAACCTTTAAATATTCCCAAACGGAAGTGGAATACATCTCGATGGATTTCATCACAGGAATACCCATGGATCAAGGAGGCTGTGATGCTATCTGTGTGGTAGTGGACTGGTTGATGAAATCGGCTCACTTTCGAGTGATCAAGGAGTCAGGTGTGGTGGATGCCTTAGCGCGGAGATACGTGGATGAGGTGGTGCGGTTTCATGGAGTTTTGAGGTCCATAGTCTGAGATAAGGATGAACGGTTTACCGCACGAGTCTGGAGAGGATTGTAGCATGCCTTTGACACCCATCTACATCTTAGCATTTCTTTCCACCCCCAGACAGATGGACAGAAAGATCGCACCATCCAGAAAATGGAGGACATGCTACGAGCGTGTATCCTGGACATTGGGGGATCATGGGTGCGACACTTGACTTTGGTAGAGTTTTCCTACAATAATAGCTATCACTCTACCATTGGCATGGCTCCATTTTAAGCTTTGTATGGAAGACTGTGTCGCTCACCCGTATGCTGGACTGAGGTTGGGGAAGTAGGTGTTCTTGGCCTGGACATGGTGTAGAGCATGACAGAGAAGGTTCAGCTTATACGGGAGAGGATGAAGGTGGCTCAGGACCGGTAGAAGTCATATGTAGATAATAGGAGGAGACCCTTGGAGTTCGAGGTCAGGGACCATGTATTCTTGAAGGTCTCCCCTCCGTGTGGACAAAAGAGATTCGGCAGGGGGGAGTAAGCTTTCTCCGAGGTTCATCGGACCCTTCGAAGTGTTGTAGCGGGTCAGAGAAGTGGCTTATCAGCTAGCGCTACCACCGCTGCTACTGAGAATACATGACATCTTCCACCTGTCACAACTCCAGTGGTATCTACATGAAGATTCACACGTCCTCGACTGGGGAAAGCTGGACATCAAGGATGACATGAATTTTGTGGAAAGACCAGGGAGGATCGAAGATCATGAGGAGAAGATCTCCATGGATGGACCATTCCTTTGGTTTGTGTGTTGTGGAGGCATGGCGGGCTCGAGGAAAGTACATGGGAATGGGAGACACAGATGCACGCCTAGTACCCAGAGCTTTTTTGAGTTTTTTCCTGTTTTGTTGGTACTTGTTTGTGATGGAACACTTTACTTTGTAAACTATGGAACGCGTGGTTTTCCTTGTTCTGTGGATGTGTGTGAAGAGTCCTGACTATGGGGAGGGGAGGACCCAATCCCTAATCAAGATGCATTAAGGTGGATGCGATTAAACCCATGCAGGAAAGTCAGTGCCACCCAAATCGGATAGTATCTTGACTTGGGGAAAGAAACTACCTAACCAATATAACTGGACAGCTTGACCCTTGAATGTTGTGTGGTAACTTGAGGCAGAGGTGTTACCATATGTCGTTGAGGTTCACTCTTGAGAGGTATCTTTCCTGGTGGTTGTTTGAAACCCTCTTTTCTTCAGGTCTAGTTTTGATTATTAAGGGCGAGAATAGTTTGAGAGGTATCTAATGTAATGGCCCGGACCCACCTGGTCCATTACTTTTCCAAAACACAGCTCCACCGAAATGGTAGAAATGGTCACGTCGGTGGCATTGTGACGGTGGCACCGGTCACTGTGGCACCGTGAGGGTGACAACGTGACGGTGGCACCGTTTCCTCACCAGGAGGTCTTTGTTCATTTCCAGTTTCTGACCTTTTCTGCTCCCACAACGTATCTTTTGACATAAAAATGATTTAATGCCCCCTTTAAAAGCCATTTAAATCCCATAAATAATATCTAAAATCCTCCGAGAGTCGGAAAAACCTTAAATTAACAAAACGTGTGGTTTTTCCTCGTTGTCATGACCTTTCCCATACCTTCCAGATCTGCCCCTATCACGCATTTCCTTATGTTTAAATAAAACTGTTTAACGCACATCTGTTATTCCACCACCCCGATGGGAATAATTAAATAAGAATTAATACAATCGTGTGTAACCTCCCAACCGTATGAGAAACCATGATCTGACTTTAATGTGGCCCAAAATTCTTTATTCTGTAACAACAAGATCTCATCTTTATATCACGCTAGAGTTTCTTCCATCCCCATCTTGGATGGATTTATTTCTTATCCCTAGTGCACTTGGATCCCCTCCTTCCCGAGGATTTTGGTGCACCTTGCTCGAGTTTTTCCGCTCATCCTTGGAGTCCTCGACAATCCTCCCCTGCAAGTCGTGCATCCCTTGTTCTTGGAACAGGGGGAAGAACTTAGATCCTTGATCAACCAAGTAGGGATTTTTCTTCGTCTCTTATTACTGTGTATCGTACGTAGAGGGTACACTACTGTTTCTATGGGAATGGATGAAACTAAACCTTAACAAAGATAATAAAAATACTATTAAATAATGATGGGGTGCATCTGAAAATTCTATTGTACTCTTTTAAAATTGATATATGTTGTGAACAGTATGGGATTATGCCCCCTAAAAATCATGGCCGTTGGTGGTCTTTCCTTGCGAACTAATGATCCCTTGTCTTCTGCGATGTTTGAATGGATCCAACATGGTAATTTGGTTAATAACGTTAACTCGGCCGATTCAATGAATTTCCAGTGAATAATAATCCTTGTGTGATCACCCCGGTTAACCAAACAGAAAGAATAAAACTTAGTGATGATGTACTTGAGTCTGGAAACTTCCTTGCTATGTCTTGGTGGCATGTCTGTTTGTTCTGCTCCATGCTTATGGGTGAATTGGGTGAGGATGGGATCCTCTGTTGTGACATGGTTGTTGGTCATGAATCTGAAGCTGTGTGGGACTGTATCTCGAGGCTTGGTTTGGTTCCAGTACTTTGAGGGATCTCACTGATCCCTTTGTTGTTGTGAATTCACAAGAGAACTGGGTGTGGATGCTTAAATTTTTGTTTGGATGTTTCTCTTTCTCTGGCTTGTGGTTATGTCTGTTAGTTTCTCAGTAGTGTAGAATTAACCTAAATGGGATCACTTGAACATGAAAACAAGAATTGTTTAAATGGGGAATCAATTTTTGGAATGAGTTGTGACTTGGCCGTGAGTGCTGTGAATTATTTTATGAATGAATAATAACATGGGTGTTGTGCTGAGGTTGGATTTGGAAACCCTAGTTTGGGACGAGTGCTTGTTACCTATACATATATCTGTAGTTTTTATGTTTTTTATTCGTGCCCCACCCAAGTTGATCACTTAGTTCCAAACACCCCCATTTCATGGGGGAGGGTGTTTTTCCCAACGCTCCTATGAGTGGCTGGTTATTAGCTCATTTTCTGCTCCCTTTCCCGAATATCCCAAGACTCTTCGGGTAGGCTGTGACGGCCTGAGGTCCATTATAGCCCAATATTCTCCGGGCAGTGTAGTTGTGGTGGTAAGACTAGGTGTGTGTGGGAAGGTTGTTTCCCAAGAGTCTTCAGGATGAGGCCCAGGTGTCTTCGGGCGTGGCTGTAGTTGTTCTGGCCCAGGTGTTTACGGGCGTGGTTACGCCTGGTGGTTGTGGACCACGTGTTTGCGGGAGGGATGTGTGGTTGTGTCCCAAGTGTGTGCGGGCGGGGTGTGGTAGTGGTACTGCGGTGAGAATGGAGGGATTGGTTCGATGCGTAGGATGTCTTCAATAACCAGTGGGAAAGTGGCGCGGGGTACCCAAATATCGATGTGCTATTACTATACATTACTTGACTTGCATTATTTGGGGAGTGTTCCTTGGTGAGGTTTGGGTGGATAGTTTTCCTTGCTAGGTGCTTTGGTTATCTCTTTTCTCACAGGGCATTAGAATGCCTCCCCACTTGTGCATGAGAGTCTTTGGTTTTTTCTACTGAGTATACTTGTATGCTCACCCTACATATATAAAACTGCTTTCTGGTTTCCAGGAGGACTTTAGGGATCGTTCAGGGCCATACTAGCTTAGATATTTGGATAGTTGTAGTTGCTGTTTTTCTTTTCTTTGGTACTTTACCTTTGTAGTCTCCTTGTAATTTGTGGTATTTACTTTTGTAACATGCATATGGGAATGGTTTTCTTTTGGCTTTACTTTTACCCCCAGTTTTGGTGATGTTGGGATTTACTATCTTATCTCCCAATCCTAATAAACAAAAAGGGTAATGCCTTCCATCTTGTGTGGGATTCTATACCCTTGGTGCTAGTCGCCACTCCGAGGCCTATTGAAGGTGGGTCTCAGGGGACATTATCTCTCCTCCAAATTGAAGAAGGAAGGGTCTGACAATCTGCTTTCCCTTCCCTCATCTTGGTTAAGGTGGGTCGTGACATTATAAATATGGGGTAAATATTGCGGATTTAGGATATATCCCATTATAGGAGATTAATATATATCCTTATGAATGAAATCAGAACCTACATAGTTTTGTTCCATTTTATCAAACACATATTACCTTTTAAAGTCATGCAACAGGGACTAATGTAGTCATTTTTAAGGTCATTTATCCTTTACCAAGTGAATTTATCTTTAAGGTTATATGTACAAGACCTATTAAATTTATTATTATGTTTGTGCATATAGGACCTATGATGTGTTGTGATTGAACTTTATGGATTCATCCTATCATAATTAATAGGAATCAATTCTTATGTAATTCAAGTTGAATTTTTTAAGGATATAAGACCATTATATATTTTTTAAATTCATATGATAAGGATGTTTGTATAATGAAATGGGAAAAAATAATAGAATAAGTGGGGATTATTCATAGGTATCCCTTTATGGTTTACTCATTCCATTAATTATTAAATAGTATATGGTATAGTCTGACTCATAGAGAATATATTATTGGGATAAAGAGTTACTAACATGGAATATAGACCATTAAGAAAGAGTTTATCTTATATTGAATATGTCCCAATATGGAAGGGTAACTCACATTGAAAATGTATCATTGAGGAAGAGTCACTCATATGTAATATAGACCATTGAGAAAGGGTCACTCATAGGGAATATGTCTAGTTTAGGTAGAGTTTATAATAGAGAATATGACCCATTGGGGTAGAGTAACTCGCAAGGAATATGGAATTTTGAGTAATGATTGGATCACATAGAATATGATCCAAGGATAAATTATAAGGAATATAATTCGTTGAGGAAGAGATAGGGAATATTCATGAAAGACTCATATATGTGTGTTGATGCCCACCAAATTAGCATTGGATAATCCCTAAGGGAAGAAAAACCTAAGACATGGGTATTATTTTCTCTACAAAGATAAGGAAGAGAAGTTAGCTGAATCATATAGATCATGTGATCTTCCAAAAGACACGTGATTTCATGACCTTCAGAAGTTCATTTGAATGGGATATGTGTAGCACATGAACTGCTTCAGATATCATGAATCCCATTTAAAAAGCCATTCTACTCTCACAAAGTAATTTGAGACATTTATTGATCATGTGGGGCTACCAAATGAGTTCCTATAGATCACATGAATTGTCATCCAATGGGATCCTAAAAAACAACAAAAAATCCTTGTAAAATAAGAAGAAAATATGAAAAACGCAGTGATATTTTGTGGTCGTAATCTTCATGATACACACCCATATAGTTCAGAAGACACCGTGGAATCCCTGGAAACATGTCCTCATTGATGTAGAAGATCCTACTGGCATATAACCCTCATCGCGTGAAAGTATACAAACATGTCCAGGAGGTCCTGCGCTCCCCCTCTGACTCTAAATAAAAACAAAAGGAATTGTATATAATAATGATCACGCATCACCAAATGATATTTTTTTGGTCACACAACACATCACCTATGAGTAGAGGGATTTTATTTGATAAAACTTATTCAAAATCATGAGACCCCCAACCTTTATGAAATAAAATAGGTAAATGATGTCATATTTTTATGGGGGAAAGATACGTTGAGATCATATGAAAGGTATTGTGCTTCTCAGGTGAACACTATTGATCCCACAGAACCCCCCTTGAAATGTCTACATGAAACCATGAAATACCTCTTAACATGTTATCTTGAACTCATGAAAACCCCCAGAAAAGACACCTTTGTCTCATGGAAGGTACTGAGAAAATCATCTCAAATCACACTAGAGCCTTTCAACAGGACTCATGATCTCATGAAGACCCGTGTACCTGTCATCATAGCCTTATGTAATTCCTTTGAGTTTCCCATATGATTAGAAAATACCCATTTAATTGGAAAAAATATAATAAATGGGGTGTTGAAGATATTGTCTTTTTGTCACTAAAATCATGTGACACCCATCGAATAACCCAAGGATTGATTATGACAATAACATTAAAGCTCTACACCAAATCCAATATGAATCTACGAGATACGTACTGCACAAGATGGCACATAACTAATGTATCATGGACTATAAAATTTTCCCTCCCAACACAAAAATGCATTCATTGGATCCACATACCAACACACCCATGAATCATATCCAACTTCTTGGAGTGGAGAATCTCATGATTGCAAGGTCTTTCACCAGTTAAGGATCTAGGGATTGTCCTAAGGGTTTATGAGTCATTCATATTCATTTCATGTGATCACCTGAGATCACATGAATTACTTTTGGTGGATTATGAGAAGGACATCCCACATATCTTTAGGTTCACGTGAAACCTAAACAATCTAAAACACTGAAAAAATAAGGAAATATGTAATAAAATAAGTAACAAAAGACTAAAATATGGGAGACTCATGAAATGAACATATAAGATGATCCTCACACACTTCACATGACACATCCATATCACGCAACCACACTAAGACATGTCTCTAAAATCACATGACACTCTTTTTTCATTCTATTAGGTTCACATGACATCCCTTGAACATGTTAGAGCAAGTCACATGGAAATCCCCAGGTATCCCACCCTATTCTCCAGAATCCCTCCATGCTCACCATCTATATCGTGAAATTTCATCATATAGGTCACCCAAATTATATGATCTCACCAATGTGCATCATCCAGGTCTCACAAAATCCTCGAGACTTCCCAGCCAGGGCATGAGGCACCCTACAAGCATGTTAAGAATGTTTCATGATGAGGCCAGGACATGTCATCTCAGATCTTACAATCTCTTCTAGACATGTCAACCAAATCACGTGACACCCTCCAAGAATGTTGGCCTAGATCATGCGATGTACTCTAGGACAAGTCAGCCAGGTCCTGAGATGTCTTATGGAAAAACCATTATCTATCATGCAATAGCCTTCATACAATCCATTTATATTATATAATGTCCCTTGAATAAGTTAGATGGGTCATGTGATTGACTTTGGACATGCCCACAATATTACCGGGCATGTTCTTACATCCTCCTACACATCAGTCAGAAAATCAAGGCATGTCAGGTAGACAATCATGTAGCTCATAAATACAACTAGGCCAAGTTAATAAGGTATCCCAGGACACAATAACCCTATCCCATGCACATACAAGGGAAACCTCAATGTGTAATCCCTAATTAGTAGTATAAAATGATATGTACCACATGTTAATGAAACCTCAGTGGGTAAGTCCCGATAAACTAAACTATGAGAACTATGATTCCTACAATAACCAAGATACATAGGACATCTTTATAAGACCTAACCTCAAATTTAAATCCACTTTGTGGTATATCACCCCATTCCTCCAACATTTCAACCATCAGCACCCAATCATTTTCATGGGATGGCCATTATTTTGCACCCATCAGTGGTATAAGAAGTTAACCAAAATAATAGAACTCTGATTACTATAATAATAAGGATACATAGGATGTCTTATTAAGTCTCAATATAAAAATAGGCATCTAATTCAGTGTAAATACTCCCATCTCTCTAACATTCTGACCATTAGGACTTAATCATTCTCATGGTATGATCATTCTAACTCATCCATCAGTGGAATGAAGAGTCAACTGAACTTTGAGAACTATTACTCCTAAAATAACTAGGAGACATTGGATGCCTTCCCAGGGCTTGATATACATAGTAAACATCCAAAGAGTTGTCCTAGTATGTAAGGAATGCATCCATATGCAGTGAGATTAATTAATTACAATCCCCTATGTATCACACCAAGAATGGTTCATGTGGGTTAGAGAGTTGTAATGGTCATATCATTCGCATCATGAATCTACACTATCTATGGAAACCTCAACGTGTAAGCCCTGCTGAGTGGCATGACATAACTAATCCTATATAAAGGCATCTAACTTGGGGATGTTTCCAAGGGTGTTCTTTAACTACCATGAATCAGATTACTTCTACAACTAGGATATATAAGATGCCTCCTGAAGGGTTGAGCTCAAATAACCAGTGCCTAAGTTCCCTTATATATGTCCTTTCTTTATGATTTCACACTATACAAGTTTAAAAAACTACATGGGTTTTGGTTCCTTTTATAGAACAAGATATGTAGTATTCCTATTAAAGGCTTAATATAATCCCTGACATAATAATCACCTCCCTGCATAACATCATATTCCTATGTTCTTGTTGATATGATTTGGACATATAATCATCTACACATTACGGGAAATGGATGAATAAATTTAGATACATATATATGCACTCAACAAAATATTTCCATTCACATATAAAAGTGATTTAACCTATGGTCATTTTTAGGGTAACCGATTCTATATTGAGATTAGGAAGATATTCATAAACATATCTTAAAGATAAAAGAGAGTCCCAGAGTAGGAAAATATTCCCCCCAAAAGGGTGAGATGAGGCCGACCTCCCATCATATTGACCAATGTGAGTTTAAGTGTCATTGGGTCTAAAATGCCAATTGGCCACCAAACTATGGAAAGAAGGTATGTAACCCATTATGGATGTGGGAACCTCTAGGAGTTTACATTAACAAAAATAATGGTGAATCTAGTGTGAATTATTTTTCAATCCATTAAAACCCCATAATAAACTGTTTGGCCCAAATTAATACACTTGACTTGTATCTTTCATAGAAAAACAAAAATATAGAACTTAATATGAACTCATTTTTCCATGAAATCTACTTCCCAAGATAAAAAGGATAGAATTAAAAGTTCTCATTAGAATATTTTTTTCCTATCATGATGAGTCCCCAAGGTTGTGTTCTTTTTTGAAGAAATGAAAATGGTGAACCTGATGTGAATTTATCAAATAAAAAAAATGATCGACTGACCATGCATCAAGACATTTTATTTTCATATCATAATAAAAAAAATTGAAAACATGATGTGAATCTCTCAAATAATAAAATGATCAGTTTACCATGGGATATGAAATGTTGTTTTCATATCCTACATGATCATTTAAAACCTATAATGGATCTTATGTAAGATTATATGTATCTAGGGTTCTCATAAAGTAAGTCCATCCTCACTTTGAAAATCGAACACGAGTAGAATGGGTAGAACATGGATAAAAAATGAAAATTCTGTTATTCATGTATATATTATTGATCACATATCATGCATATGATGATACACTAAACAATTAACTTGTTTCTTATTGACTCTGTGACTATAGATATTGCTTTTTCTAATAACAACCTAACTCAACATGACTTTAACTAGTGATTGTTTTGGAAAATCAGCTACTACTACAACCCATGTAGACCTCAAAACGACTTCACCTACTCGATATATTCAGTGAAAGGTGGAAAATGAAATTATCTGGGAATACCATAAACATGGTATGATCCTACCCCTTGAGGATTCCAAAGAGAGTCTCTAAGTGATGAAAATGATGAGTCTGTGTCATCCAATGAAAGATGCAATAAATCCAGTGACACTTGTCCTCATAAATAACCACTTTGGGAGATTATCTCGAGAGTGTGAAAATAACCACATTTAGTGTATGATGAAGGTGGAACAAGGAGAAAACTACAACTTACGTATGGTTTAGTGTCCATTGTGGAGGGATCCTATCAACCACCTTCGCCAACACTGTCCCACAGGTACCCTACATTTTCTTGGTGAGGGTACCACCTGACACACTACCACATCTGATACCCATTGATGGGAAAATGGAAGAAACACTAGGCATGGAAGGTTATAGATAATCATGAGTGGGCTCATATCCCTACTCTCACTGAAAATGTCCACTTTTGTATTCTAGAAATAACCAGTGAGAAGGCACATATCCCCGCTCACTCTAAACAAGTCTACAACCATATTACTGGAATATGCATGGGGGAGGTGCATATCCATACTACCATACATGAAGCTGATCAGCATATTCCAGATGGACAAGGAAGGAAAATGTGGGATCGTATTCCTTTCTTAATCGAATATATATTTCAACATATAGTGGAGATAGAAAATGTGTAGTATTACATTCCTATGAACACTTTTCTAACGTTTCATTACATATCAGCAATAGTTAATGAACTCCATCGACATATTCTAGTACTGTTACAAATACAGGGGTAGTCACATATTCTTATCCCTATTACAAGGGTTGCCCAACACTCTGATCAGAATGAACAAGTGGTTTCTCTAGAGAAATCACAAATTCTTATTCCCATCCATGTGGATTGTCGACATATTCTGATAAAGGGTGAGGCACTAGAACGATCTAATATTCTCATTCCAATTGGGGCTCACCAAGTGAGAGTGGTAAATTCCTTAGGATAAGGGCACATTTTTATTGAATAAGTCCAACGACATAATCTAAAGGCCTAGGATTGGGATTATATCCTTGTTATGGTTGGGTCTCACCAAATGAGAGCTACACATGGCTCGAGATAGACTCATATTCCTATATAAAAATACTATAGGAGTAATCAAAATTCCAAAGATCAGGATCATTTCCACATATTTGTAGGATCTCACTAAGTGAGAGTCGACAATGTCTCAAGAAAGACTCACATTATTGGTAGTTAGTCTACCAAGAATATTCTATAAAATCATGAAATCCAAGCTCATATTCCTACTTCCACTGATGAAGAATAAATCATAGTCCTTATAAGGCTATTAAAGAGGAGGCTCATATCCCATCTCCCATTTCAGAGGCATGTTTTCAAATTCTGATATGGAATGCATTTTTAGTCTAGGGTCATATTCATGCTCTATCTAGGCCTCACAAAGTGAGATTGGCACATGCCTTGGGACATGATCATATTCCTATCAATTAGGATTAGTGACATTATCCAAAGGCTCGTGATCAGGCTCATAACACAAAACTGACTGAGGCTCACCAAGTGAGAGTAGTACAAGCCTTAGGGAAGGAACAGAACCCTAATAATAATGAAGAATATTTTTAGAATATTCTAGAATATTCTCAGTAGTGGGATCATAATCTCGAAGCACTAAAAAGTTATTAATAAAGTCTATAATCCACCAGAAAACTAGATTATATCTCTTTATAGTTCAAATAGGTAGGTTAGCATACTTCGTCCATGTCAAAGGATGAGCCTCATATCCCTAATATGCTCAATTTTAGTTATCTTGGGGTTGTTCAAGACACGTTCTCAACACCCCAATGGTATGTCAACTCTTCAACTAAAGTATAAGGCGATCGTTTCCACGATAGAACTCCTTATGGTAGTGTGGATATGGATCTTAGGGACTCTACCCTTGATATTAACTATGGTCAAACTCCCCATGATAATATATCCCATGGTCATGGATATCATCCCCTTTCCTAGGAACCTATATATAGAAAGGTGCTTAAAAATAAGACACCTTCATATAGAGAGGTGATGAAAAAATTGGGGAAAACCATATATAGTTATCCATCAACTTTCAGAAACACTTCAATATGGTTAGTAGGTGACCCTAAGAAGAATCTTCTATAGTATGACCATATGGAGGTGTGTAAGTATGATGAGGAAGAGGACAACATTGACATATAGAGAGATTTAGCTAGAAACAACCTCCCCACCATGTTATGTTCCCTCTCCAATTTTGACTATGGGACACTATATGAGCTAAAAATGAAGTCCATGCCTTATATATGACAAAAAATGGGGGACACTCATTAGAAATTTAAGTATATACACCTCCCTTATCTAGGAAATGAGGGTCACCTCTATACCATCAAGGAACTCTATTGTCATCTAGACCTGGATTCCGTCTCCATGAATTGGGACCCAAAATATGAAAAGCATAATGAAAATATACCACAAAATTTATACCATTGCATCAAAAATCATTGTTAATTAATTTCTGAAGCCATGTAATGCGTCTATATTTTAGGATCAGGAAAGTATATAAAATTTCACTTCACTATACCTCTGGAAAAATTGACCCTCTCAGATACGACATCATATAATGTCCTAGTCTCCAGTAAAATCAGGGTACCAGGTAACATGTGGGATAGTTGGACACTACAAAAGAATACCTCTACTTCAATTATGCTAATACATCATATACTAAGGAAGTTGATAGCCAACATATCTTCAAACTAGGACAGTCAAAGTAATGATAATGCATTTCAAACACACAATACAATGTTTCAATCAACTCAACAACTTCATATAGAAACTAACTCTCATCATGGGTTTCCATTTCACCCATCTCCTTCACAAACATAGCTACGCCATAAAAAATTTTCTATGATAGTAGCTACCATATCAACTACCTAGGAGAAAACCCAACTTACCGAGATGGGGGAATATCTACCACCAACTCCACCCCTTGAATCATAAAATTGTTATAGGATTTATGAAATGTCATCAACAGCTACAAAAAAACCCTATACCATTAAGAATAGGGATGTTTTATCTTCGTCTCTATCACCAGGCTCATCATCCCCTGATTGGGTCCTTGGGAAATCAACGATGGTTCCAAATAAACTTTATCCTGCTTGGTTGGTGGAATTTATTTCTCAATATTAATCCCAGGAATCATCAAATCCTCAATGAGATTCATTGGATCCTTGACAACATGACCAATAAAATCCAATTGTGCCCCTTAATAGTCCCTAACCTATAGGTTTGGGGGCATTTTCATCATCATTATCACCATAGATGGAATCAATATTCTCTAGTTTGCGAGGTAAATATCAATGATCATCATCCAATCAATTATACCCACCATAAGATGGACCTCTGTAATTTAGGGCCCAATTGAAAAACATGAATAAAATTTCCCTTAAAGGTCACTATTCATACACCAAGAAATTAGAATGTACATCAAATGCAATCAAACTCTGCCTAGGTTGCAAGAAAAAATGGCCTAATATGGCCAAGGGTTTGAGAGACAACCCTAATGTAGGTAATGAAGAGTCATCTTGTTGCATTGGAAGTAATGGGATAACCACCATTAGAAGACACACCTCTATAAATGTCATCACTGTTAACACAACATATAATGTGGATAAAGGCATAAATGTAGAGGAAAGCAATACATAATACATAAACTAAGAGGAGGATCTATATGAAACCACCGAGGCAACATGCCCTTAGAACCAGAGGGGGCTCCAAAATATGGCAACTCATAATATCGATTTTCCACCTCTATGGAGTAACACTGCCAAATATAAAGGTAAAGGTGTGGCTACATCCCAATCATCACCCAGAAGAATTAAAAAGCCTTCCAAAAAGTAACATTTTCCATGATATGAGAGTGAGATAAGAACTCTCAAACAAATCAATGAGGATATACTCAGTAGAAACATTATTACTGGGTATAATTTTTAGGAAGAGAAAAATACTCTCCCTCCTAGATCAAATCTTCCTATAAGAGCATAATATGATCAAAAAATATTCTCTAGATCTTGGAATTTAGTCTACATAAATGAGGAAGTCGAATATTATTGTGACTTCCCTCTATTAAAGTGAAAACATATCCCTCACTAGGGAGATCATTCAGTCTTAGGAATGATTGATAATAAAGGGAAGATGAAAATAGGGCCACATAATCAAAACCTAACCACTTCATGTAGGCAAGATACATATCTTACAGAATTACCTTTTTAAGTTCTCATCATGATTGAGTCCCTAACGACTTGAATGGAAGCTATGGATGGGTGATGCGCACCAGTGAAGCCTTAGAGAAATCTATATCCCTAATGGGGGTATGAAACTTTTCCTCCACCCAACATTAGTAATCCTACCTTCTCCACATTTAATGGCATAGGATACCCAGAAAAACATATCACTGAATTCATATCCTGATGAGGTCTGATTATGGGGCTTCTATATCAATAAGAGGTGACCAAGATGACGTGTTTTGTACAGACTCTGGTAGGTCCATCCTTTTTTTGTTATAGTAGCCTTACAGTAGAATATGTCACAGGATGGGAAGACCTTAATCATTAATTCATTTACTAGTTCATCTCAATGATGAGGAAGATGATTTTTTTTACCTGAATAACTAATTTTTTTTGAAAATGAAAGGGTTTCTAACATCATATCAATATGGAAAGTTCTACCCTATTCACTTAGTATCCCTCTCCCATGAGATAAATTTATATATTTTTTCACTAAAATCTCCAGGATGAGTTATAGACACCTATGATCCCAATGAAATATCCATGCGGATTCTATGAGTTGGTATAAATAACACAAATTTTGGAAAACACCATTCGGTGGACCCGAGATAAGTATTGACGCATGCCCTCATCATAGGGGAAATGGTTTTGTAAGGTGAAAACTTCTAATATTACCCTCAAACTGGTTGTAGTACCCCTTCAAAAACCTAGGAAAGTCTCGAACCACCCATTACCTCTTATCCAGTGAAAATAATAATAAAATCTCCCTCAAATAGAATAAAAAAGAGATCAAGGTCACCCGAGATTTGAGGAACAAATGAATAATATATACTCCTTTAGAAATTAGAAAGTCCCTAGTTTTTTCATTGTAGTCATGGACAATAACCTACTCAAGTTTTCATATACCAGGAGACCAAATGAGGCCAACCTCACCAATTATCCTATCTATTACCCTTTCTATAGAAGGATCAGTCAGAACATTCAGGATTGCTTCATTTTCAAAGACATCCACCAAATTATGGTTGATTCTTAGATAGGTGATATTGGATAAATCCCCAGACCTGGTGTCCTATATAACCATCACCCAGGAATAAGAAGAAGGTTATTAGAAAAAATGTTTCAGCCATGCATGGATAGAATTTAAACAACTGGATGACTCAAAAGATAGTTGACTGATCTCATGATACCCAAAGATTATAGATTCAAAGACCCATAACTACTCCGTCACCTAGGGTGGTGACACCAGATATTCCTCCAACAGTTGAAGGCATCCATCAGATATAAGAAGAGAGAGAAGAGAAAGAGTCAATTTTATCCCAAATGATAGCTATGACTCTCCTAGATTTATTCCCTACAATTTAAGAAGCACGAGAACCACCCCACCAAATAGAACCCTCATTGGATGAAAATATCTTATTTGGATCTATTAATGTGATACACTTGGTAGACCCCTTCTCCGATGATGAATAAGCCTCTGAGTATGAGTTCCCCGCACCCAACTGGGGAACAAGAGGCCACATGTGCAAGAAACGAGGATATAGGGGACAAAAAAGGTATGGTCAAAACCAATATTTCAGTCATGTACCCACATTGTAAATATATGCATCCAAGACCTGCATGTAAGTGCTTCAGTATGCCAAAAAGATACATGGATGTGTCCCCGTTGTAACATCCTGAGATTTTATGAAATATATTATTTTAAATATATTTAAATTATTTGATAGATTGAGTTAAATGAAATTAATAGTTTATATTGTGTTATAAAAAACACCAAGTTTATCTTTCATTTCACATAACATCATGTTTATTCAATAACATGTGTTACCCGCAATGTCAAGTCTTTCCAAACGATAATATACAATTGATATTATTATTTAATATAGAAGTTATCGCATAACCGCTATATTGGAGGGTGTGAATATGACTAACTATATTATGTTTAAACAATTTTATAAAAGTTTTTACATTCATCCAACATATTTAATAGGCATAATATAAGAATAAATCCAGCTTTACACTTAAAAAGCTATATATTTTTAAAAGGTAGTTTTATCACCTTTTAACAGAGAAACTTTTTTAAAATTTTTTTTGACACTTTAATAATTTTTATATCAAACAATACACTTTATTTTTGAAATATTAATATAAAAATTTACTTCGGGTGATTTTTTTTCCTGATTATTTTTATATTTTGATAAATATTGAAAAATACCGAATTTTAATTGAAACTACATTTTTGTCTAATCTATTTATATAGTAAAATTATATTTTAATTTATTTAAAATATAATTAGTTCAATTTTATATTTATTAATCAAATTGATACCATTTAGATATTTTTTATATTGAATTTATATATAAAAACTTAGCAAACTTGTGAACATATTCACTTTAAAAACCCCACTTTATCATCCCGTCTGTGGGATTAATTTTAAATTAATTTCTTCCACTTATATTATTTGAATTAGGAAAAATGGATTCCGTATTTATATTCATAATAATTTATAATTTATATTAATTTAAAATTATTTTTGTACTGAGAATATTAGTGAAAATAATTAAAATTAATTATAATGATTGAGGTAACAATAATCTTACCCAATTATTAAAATTAGAATATAAGGTGTATAAATGACCCAAAACTTGTCCAAAAACCATTATATAGATGTACTTAGACACTCACCACCTTATGATATATTTTTATGATTTATTAGGATACTATTAAATGAAAGTGACCTATATAATTATTTAAGGAAAATGACAAAAAAGGAACCTTCCTTGCCATTAACACAAATAAAGATTTGGAGTAAGGAAGAAGATGCATAGGTTTGGTTATAAATATTATTTTTGAATATTAATGAGTTTTTTATAATATTAATTTATATTTAATTTTTATAGATGATATAGTTACATTAAATTCTTAAGAAACGCCAACACATGGATTATTTAGTTAATAAATAAATAAAATAAATTATTTTATATTAAATGATTTAAAATTAAAAAACCTTATATAATGAAAAGTGATATTTAAGTGTTAAGAAATTTATAATATGTTCTATTAATGTTCTAATAAATATTTTGTGGTTAACATATTTACCCATAAATAGTAAAAACCATGTTAGCGCAGTTAGGGTTAAAGTAGTGTTTTTGCATGTTGCATGCATTTATGTTAAAATTAACTTCCAACACATACTATATTTTTTATAAATTAGATTTTATATTTTAAAATCCTTTTTTCTAAATTCCTTAATAATTATCACATAAATTTAGTATAAATGGATGAATTACATAGGTTTGAAAACTACTTACCTAAATGAAAAACCAAAATGAAAAAAATAATAAATCTTAAAGACTAAGAAACAAATGATAAAAATTATTTTATTTTTGTGTGGTGTGAGTTAGGATAAACCATAATTACTATTTAATCCATTATTTTTTATTTTGTAATCACATGAGTTAAGGGAGACTTCCCAATATTGTTTTCCATTTAGTATTTAGAAGAATGTCACTCCTCCTCCACTATAAGAAGGAATTCATTATTCCCATATATTAACACCTATAAATCCTTTTGTTTTTTAAAAAACATGAAAAAATAAACTCCCAAAATACACCCTATTATTATATAGGCCTCACTTTAGGAATAAATCCAACCAAGGAATCCCTTTGGTGCAAACAAAAAGGAGTTACCTCAAAAAGAGGTAACGTTCTTCACCATGTTTTTTTTATTATTTATTTATCAAAACAGATAAATTATTCTTATTACATGATATATAATAAACTCGGTATCCTA
This sequence comes from Viscum album, assembly GCA_963277665.1. Lineage (NCBI taxonomy): Eukaryota > Viridiplantae > Streptophyta > Magnoliopsida > Santalales > Viscaceae > Viscum > Viscum album. Next base: position 474,949,022 of record OY728130.1, on the reverse strand, counting down.
AATATACTGATATTATGTTATGTTAATGTTTATAACTACACCTACACAAACTTCCATCAAATGGGTATCAAAATTATCGTTCGTGTGTACGGAGGACTACCGCCTCGCGAAATGATGTTGTTCGTTTTTTTCTTTTACCACCTATCATGGTTGGAAATTATGATGGACATAATTTTTTTACATTATATAAAAGATATTTATGTTTCCATCATAATTCTGTAATTTTTATGCAACACATACCTTCATTCTTTCCATTTTTCAGAAATATGATAACATGGTTTGTGGATGTGAGGATTACCGCCTCCTCAAAGCGATGTGATACGTTCAAATGATACATGGAATGTATTAAGGATGAGATTAATTAAATATTTGTAAAAAACATAAAATATATATTATATTCAGGAAATAATTACATTTATTGAAATATAATATATCATTTTCTTTATTACCTTTTCACACAGTGAAAAAGTGATAAGGTCGTTCGTGGATGTGTGGACTACCGCCTCCTTAAAGCGATGTGATTCCTTTTACATCACAAGAATTATATATATAAGTATATATTATTAAATAATACTGTATATATGATTTATTTATCATTCTTGAAATAAAATTTTTACTTAAATGCTTTACATAACGATCATTGAAAAATTGGAATGTTACTCAAGTGTACGTATGACCTACCGTCTCCATGATTGTAACATTGGTTCATTTTTCATAAAAATATTTCATGATTTGTTTTAAAAGTATACTTGATGTATGAATATGATAATTATTTCCTGATTATTATTCGATAAATGTTTATATGACGTCCTTCTAGACCATAGTCAACCAACCTTAGTTATTTTGGCACATAAATGAAATATGGTCAAAACATCTGATGTAGACTTAATTGTTTGAGTAATTATATAAAAGATTATAATAAGTGAAATAAATGTAATGAAAAACAAAAAAAATGTTATTCATAAGTTAAATAATTAACATAAATTTATTATTAAGGAATATAAAGACACCCGTGACAAGTCAGAATGAAGGTATGAGATTTTATCTCAATCGCCTTTCATTGAGACATATTTTGATTTTATACAACCACCTTATTTTATATGGTGTGTATATATCCCCTTTGACATATCATATCATGACTATATTTATTCTCATGTTATTTAATGTTTTTTCTAAATTTTATTATTTCATGTATTTTATGATTTAAATGTTCAAAGTGGTTTAAGACACGTTGAGTGTTTAAAGATTTAATTATTTTATCCTGTTCTCCATGTAAATATTATTTAATTTATTTTACATATTTATTTATGTGGATATAAAAGGTCTATAAAAAAAATATTATATCTATTTTTAATTTCATTAAAAGGTTTTCAAAAGGAATCATTTTACATATTTTATATTGAATGTTTTTCCAAATGACAAAAAGAGTGTTCTACTCTTAATGTACATGAGGACAACGAATTTTCCACCGCTGTTACTATTATTTAATTTCTATAATCTTTTGAAAGATTAAATGTTTTATTAAACTAAAATACATGTTTTTTTGGGTATTTTTTATTGAAATTTTTTTCAAAGAAAATGGTGTTTTGGTGTTAAAAACCAGCTTTTAAAAGAAAATGGTATTTTTATAAGAAATTATTTTTCATATGGGTTGAAAAAGAGTTTTTAAAATAAATTTATGATTAAAGTGTTTTATTAATGACATTGTACATGAGAATTATATGAAATGGGTGAGTTCATTACAAATTATATGTGTGTTGGCCCAGATAACACCAGGTGAGCCCATTACAGCTTATAGGTGGGGTGGCCCAGATAGTGCCTGGTGATCCCATTACAACATATACATGGGGTGCACCATATATCATCAAGTGATCCTATTATAGATTAAATATGAGTGGGTCCATGATACCCCTACAACACATTGGGTATGGAAGTAGACCGTATGGTTATTCCACTTGTTAGAGTGAAATGTTTGGAAGTAGGATGTATGACTATTCCAATTAAAAGGGTTTAATTAACATGATTATCTAAGTTAACTAAATGAGTTTTAATTGATTTTTATGGGTTTAAATAATTTTCATTGAAAACAAAATTGTTTTTTTTCATGTGAATTTTTTTATTTCATATTCTTGGATAAATTTGAAGATAAAGGTAAATGTTATATGAGTTTTCAAGTTTTTAATGAACTAATGGTTTCATTTATTTTTATATACATTATGGATATTTTTTGGTTATCTAAACTTTTTAATATGTTTTCACAGGGTTTAAGGATGGGTAAGGGAAATGAAGAATTTAAGTTGAAAGTCATTGATATTTTCCATGAAAATAATTCAAGATTTATTTTAAATGTTTTATATTATGTAAAAAATGGATACTGATCATAAGTGTCCACATTGTATTTTATTGTTCTTTTATGTATGATCTATGGACTAATTATCTAAAAATATAAACCTAAAAATATTCTCAATGTGATATAAAGTAATATTCATGACTTAACTCAATATTATGTAATGTTTAAGGCCAATTCCTTATACTAGATCCCTCTAATAGTCATACGCACCTAGTCATCTTACATGACCACATAGGGGAGATGTGATTATCTGATTAGACCAAAAAATAGGGAAGTTTAAAGGGACCTACACCACTAGCAGTAGATACTCCTTAGACCTCTGCAAAAGCACTAGACCTACCTAATTCAAACACCTCATCCCCTAAACTGCATAATAAGGGGAAACCCTACCTCAGGAAGTTCCAAACTATGAAACAAAAATACAATATTATGAATCAGCTAGAAACTTTCCCAACCAATATCTCAATCCTTGATGCTATCCATCTTTTAGAATAACTCGTGGAGAGACTCCTTGAAGCCCTCCAGATCCCATAGGAGTTTAAAATAGAAGTTATTGTAGATGATGTTTATTGAGTGAATACCATGCCATCAGAATTACATTTCACCATCTCATTCACAAACCAAGATTTGAAATAGGTTTTCCAGGGTAACATCGTGCACCTATATGTTTCAGGAAAAATAAATAATTCCAATTTATTAAGGGATGTGATTATAAATGGTTTCAAGATCAACCTAATCCCAATTCGGACCCTTAAGCATTTGGTATATAGAATAAGAGACTTATCTCTAAAAAAGATAACCATTCAATGGTATGAAAAGTGTGAGAAAAGATATCTCGGTAATATCAATCTCAAATATCATTTTGGGGATCTCAAATAAAACACTGAATTTATGGTTATTTGGAAAGACACCACATACAATTTCCTACTCAGATGGCCCTAGATCTATAGCCAAATGGTGGTAACTTCAACATTTCATCATTGGTTCAAGTTCCAAATTGATGGAAAGCTCAAAATACTACATGGCGACAGTTCCCCCATAAGTCTTGAAAATCCACATATGTTGAAGTATGTTTCTATAAAATGAAGGTAAAAAAATGGTGGATGAATATGGGAAAGTTACAAACCCAATGTATTGGGTACTTCCCCTGAAAATCCCGGGATTATGCTTGATAATGACTATACGCACACCATAAATATAGTTGAGGTAATATACCTGATCCCAGATGTCTAATCCCCTTCAGTCCATAGTGATAGTGTAAAATACAATCAGCTATGGAATCTCTCTATAATAACTTAGGGAGTTGGGGATGATATTGATTTCTCTTATGGCCTCTCCCACCTCGATAGTGACAAAGATGTCCCCATATTTCCATGTTCATCTAAAATGTATCCATAGGCTTAGAGGTGGAAGAACACAAGTACTACCTTAGGAATTCCCCTCCCACATTCGATGAAGGTGTATCCACCACTATTGATGAGTTTAGTTAGGTAAATCTAGGAACAAAATAAGACCTATAAGCTATACTGATTAGTGCTACCATGCCTCTCGATGAGAAAGATATGTACATTTAATTTCCAAGGAAACATCTATAAGGCCCCATCCTTAAACATTACTTAATCTTGAGTTATTACAAGAATACACATTGAGTATCTTTTCAGGTTTAGAGTTTTAGAGAATTAGATCATAAATCATGCATTGCATTCCACATTTAAACAAGATGGTTACATAAAAGATAGTATTGATTTTATCCCATCAAGGAAACATATTTAAAATAAAACATCGATTATTTCTTGACACTTCCTCGACACTATCATCACATCATGTACCATTCCCTTGACCTGTGAAAAACATTTCAAAAACGTGGGATGAGCATAAAAAAGTTCAGTAAGGAATATAAAAATACGGAATGAAAACATTAGTCCATGTATAAAAAAGAATCAATGAAATCATACTTCACTCATAAAACATAATCACTTTAACATACCTCATGAAATCATAAGATTTATGAATAACTCATAGAAATCATAAGACATAAAGGTAACTTGAGGCATTCATAACATTCTTACATAGGGAGTAACCTTCATGGTTACGTTTGGAATACCCATTACAGTGTATTCCCTAAATCTCTTCAGAGAAACCTTATCTTTTAACCCCTTCATGTTACCCAATGCATTGGAGAGCTATCTTGGGCTCACCCGCCCTTAGTTTATCACAGAACCACCCATCTTCATAAAAAATTCCCAAGAACCATAATATAATTGTATCACATAAAACATGCATAAAGGAAACATAACATTTCCACATTTCAGTCACAAGATATCAAAAAAAATTGATATAATCAAAATATCATCAAAACCATTTTCAATACCCAAAATAAAACAAAAAAAGTTATGGATTGTAGAAGAATCCGAAACTCAAATAATGGTCACGACGATAGAGAAGTCATTGTCGCCGCATAAGTAAGACAAAAAAACTCCCTTTTGACATTTAGTAAAATTCTTTGTATAAAAAGATTCCTTTTGAATAAAAGTAAAAGTCAAAGGGGTTTATACACTGTATAAAATAAAGTTGTGTATAAAACAAAATATGCCTCAATGAAAAGAGATTGAGACGAAGTCCCTTACCTCGTGTCCGACTTGACTCGATCGTTCTTTAATCTCCTGAATAATAAACTAGATTTAATTTATAATCTCTTAAGAAACTTTTTCAAGTTAATTATTCCTTTTATATCGCTTATTACCATGGCATGAACATTATGTAATTATTTAAGTTAATAATGGTCGTTTTGTCGATCTTTGGTACTTGATCCAAAAATAAACTTCTTATAATTACAAGTTGTTCATGTGGTAAAATATCCATTATATCTAGAATTATATTCATGTGGTAGATATAATATATATATATATATATATATATATATCATATATATCCAGTATATGCATGCATTTATAACATTACATAACATTTAGAGGTAAGAAATGAAATGCACCGTTCATGGAGACGGTAAGCTGTATATACGCATGAACACTACTTTCATTTATATTTCGTATTTAATGGAATGAAATAATAATTATATAAAGGTATATTATAATTCAAGTCTAATATATAATGTAATACCATTAACTCCATCCTTTATACGTCCCACATATGGCATTAACGAATCAAATCACTTTGAGGGGGCGGTAGTCCACACTTCCTTATATGAAATTATCGCATTTACCCATAATGGAAACCATAAAGGTATGCCATAAATGAAAAATAAAGAATCATAAGTAAAACATAAAAATAATATATATCATATATAAATATAGTTTCATGTTAATTTCCACCATGAGAGGTGTTAAAAGAAGATTGAACAATCATCGTTTCGTGAGGCAGTAATTTTCCATCCACAGAAACAGTATGTTCTTTAACCAATAGACGGAGGTGTGTGTAAGTATAGCTAGAATAATTATCATAACAACATAATAGTATATTTAAGATACGGGTGTTATTACAAAATAAAGGAATAAAAATATTTTAGGGGGTTGGAGAAGCAAAATAAAACAAAAGAACATAAGAGAAGACATTACCTTTAAATCGGGTAACTCCCGTTGGTTTGAACCAAAATGGTTTCTTGAAGATCATTCTGCCTAAAGTAAGAATTATATGATGAAGAGAGGGTTTTGGAGAGATAAAATGAGCAGATTGTTTTTTGATCCAATGGCTTGAGATGTGTGGGTAAGGGGGTAGAGGTGGGGGCCTTTTATAAGAGGGAGGAGGGGCACTCTTGGAATGTCATGAAATGTTACTTTATTATAAAATGATTTTCAGATTTTAAAGGCCCCACAATGATATATTGAAAGTATAAGGTGATAAGGGTTCAAAATAAACCCATACAATAGGTTTTTGACAAGTGTAAGTCTTATATTTTACATTATCTTTTCATTTTATTTAAATCGTTCGTTAATGAGGTAATGACTACATCATCATGGTGTCATAAATAAATTTATTTATTTAATGTCTAAAAATTATAAAAAAATAAAATGATGTAGGAAATATTTGTATCCTTCCAATTACTATTTATAGTCTAAGAGATAATTTATTTATACAAAATTAAAATTGTTTTACATAGGTGTTATATACTTTTGTTATATTTTCCATTCTTTAAAATAAAAATGATAAAATGTCACTATCACACAAAAGTGATTCAATGGGGTCCCAAAGTTTGGAACAAGGAATACCATGGTCAGCCATGACACAAAAAATATCATTATGACACATTTTGGGGTCATTTTATATTATTATGATATTATTTTATTACCCTTAACTACACGATTAATAATTAATCACGATAATTAATGATAATTACCGTCGTTACTATTCATAATGTCCAAAAACAAAAGAGTCTTAATTAAATAATTTGGAGCTTATGATTCCAAATATGGAATCCATTTTACCAAATTCCAAACACATAAATTTCAGTAATTAATTTAAAAATAATTCCCGTTGTCAAAACAAATAGCGGGTTTTTTAGAAAAAATATCTATCAAAAGTTTGACACTTGTTTATACCCAATTCCAAAGTTAAATTAATTAGAATGACCAAAATTGGATGAAATGGTAAAAATATATTATAATTAAACATTAAAACCAATTAAAATGACAATCTATCTATATAATTAAATTATTTGAAAAAGAAGTTTTGAAATAAAATGCAGTATTTTTCTCTATTCATTAAAAAATAAACATCGTCAGAAAAATACCAAAAATTTATCCAAAGTAAATTTCACTGTCCCAATCCTAAAGAATAAGTTTATTTTTGAAAATAGATATTATAAAATTTTCAAAAGTTTGATTTAAAAAAGGTTTTCCATCAAATGGAGGTAAAATGATCTTTAAAAAAATATTAGAGTATTCTATGCTTAAGATTGTATTTTTTCTCATTTTAAGCCTCTAAAACACTATATAATTCATAAATAGACATAGATATGAAAATCCATAATTCTTCACTTACTTGGGATGTTACATCCTTCTCCCTTTAGAAAATTTCATCCCCGCAATTTATTTACTTATAGAATAAGTGGGGGTATTTATCTCTCATTGCATTTTCAAATTCCCATGTTGCCTCTTCAATCATGTGGTTTTTCCACAAAACCTTTACTAGATGAATCAACTTATTCCACAACACTTGCTCCCTGTGGTCAAGAATCTGGATCAGTTTTTCCTCATAAGATAGATTCTCTTCCAACTGAACTACCTCTGGACTCAAAACATGATATGGATCTGGCATGTACTTTCTTAACATTGAAACATGAAAAGAAATTGTGTAGCTGAGATAAAATCAGAGGTAAAGCCACTCAGTATGAAACTGATCCAACTCTCTCCAAAATTTCATATGGTCCAATGAACCTTAGACTCAACTTTCCTTTCTTACCAAATCACATCACACTTTTCCATGGTGAAACGTTGAGGAAGACATGATCACCTACCTCAAAAGAGAGATCCTTACTCCTGTTGTCTGCATAACTTTTCTGCCTGCTCTGAGCTGTTCTCATGTGTTTCTATATCAGCTGATTTTTTTTGCCAACTCTTCTACCAATTCTGGTCCCATCAACTTCCTTTCACCCACTTCATCCCAAAAATCTGGAGTTCGACACCGCTTCCCATATAATGCCTCAAATGGTGCCATATGTATACTAGAATGAAAACTCTTATTATAAGAAAACTCAACCAAATAAAGATATAGGTCCCAACTTCCCTGATAATACATCGAAAAAGCATGTAGAATGTCCAACAAAGTCTTAATTATTCATTCTTACTACCCAACTAATTGAGGATGAAAAGCTGTACTAAAATTTAGTTCAGTACCCAACGACTTCTGAAGGCATTTCCAAAAGTTAAAATTAAACCTAGGATAACGAACAGATACAATGGAGAGGGGAAATCCATGTAACCTGACTATTTCTTTAAGATACAAACTAGAAAGTTGATCTAGTGAAAAATTATCTCGTATATCAAGGAAATGATCATATTTAGTCAAGCGATCAACAATAAACCAGATTTCATTATTACCTCGAGGTGTCTTCGGCAATCCCACAACGAAGTCCATGGATATATTCTCCCATTTCCACTCTGGCACTGGTAAAGGCTGAAGCATCCCTTTTGGTAACTTCCGCTCTGCTTTAACCTATTGACAAGTTAAACACTTCACAGTAAAATCAACAATATCTATTTTCATTCCATCCCACCAGTAATACTCCCAAAGATCTCTATACATCTTAGTAGTGCCAGGATGAACTGAAAACGGAGAACTATAAGCTTCAAATAACAACTCTCTCTTCAACTCTGAATCATAAGGAACACACAATCTCTTCCCAAATCTCAAAACACAATCACTATCAATGTTAAATTCAGGAAACTTACCCTTCTGAACCAGCTCTACATTTTTCTGAACCCATTGTCTTTCTTATGCGCTTTATTAATTCTGTCTAATAGAGATGATCTCACTGAAACCTAAAACAAAACAGAATAACTTCCTACACAAACAATTTCTCTGCCAAAGTTTATCAAATCCTTAACCAAAGGATCATGTTCCAAATGTAACATGGTTAATGAAGCATTACTTTTTCGACTCAAAGCATCAGCCACATTATTTTCTTTTCCCGGATGGTAATGAATTGTACAATCATAATCCTTGATTAATTCTAGCCATCTACTCTGTCTCATGTTCAATTATTTCTGAGTGAATATATACTTTAAAATTTTGTGATCAGTATATATTACGCACTTTACTCCATACAAATGATGCCTCCAAATTTTTAAAGCAAAAACAACAGCAGCTAATTCCAAATCATGTGTCGGGTAATTTATCTCATGAGGTTTCAACTGACGTGAAGCATAAGCAATTAACTGATCATTCTGCATTAGGATGCAACCAAGTCCATTCAATGAAGCATCACTATAGATAACAAACTCACCATTCCTAGAAGGTAGTGCCAAAACTGGAGCATTCACCAATCTTCTTTTCAATTCCTGAAAACAATCATCACATTCTTTTGTCCAGATAAACTTAACACCTTTTTGAGTTAAATTAGTCATTGCACTAGATAACCGTGATTTTTTTAACAAACCTTCAGTAATAGCCTGCTAAACCAAGAAAACTGTGAATCTCGATTACATTTATGGGTCTTGGCCATTCTCTAACAACCTTTGTTTATGCAGGATCAACAGTTATTCCATCTTGTGACCAAGGAAAGAAATTTGTTGAAACCAAAACTCACACTTGCTGAATTTCCCATACAATTTATTTTCTTTTAATGTTTGCAAAATAACCCTTAAATGACTTTCATACTCCTCTTTACTTTTAGAAAACACCAAAATATCATCAATGAAAACAACCAAAAACTTATCCAAGAACTCATGGAAAATTATATTCATAAGGTCCATGAATACAACAGGTGCATTAGTTAACCCAAAAGGCATAACTACAAATTCATAATGGCCATATCTTGTACGAAATGCGGTCTTCGGAATATCTGTTTCCTTTACCTTCAACTAATAGTACCCCGATATCAAGTCAATCTTTGAAAAATACTGAACTCCATGGAGCTGATCAAACAAATCATCGATATGAGGAAAAGGATATTTGTTCTTAACAGTGATGTTATTTAAGGCTCTATAATCAATAAAAAGTTTCATTGAACCATATTTTTTTTAACAAATAAGACAGGAGCACCCCATGGTGATGTGCTAGGTCGAATGAAACCTTTCTCTAATAAATCATTCAATTGCTCCTTCAACTCTAAAAGTTCAATTTGAGCCACTCGATAAGGGGGTTTTGAAATTGTCTTAGAATCAGGAACTAAGTCAACAGTAAATTCAACTTCCTGATCTGGTATTATTCCAAGAAAATCATCAGGAAACTCATTTACCACTGGCACATAATTAATCTGAACGGTTCCTTTGTTTTCTACAATATGTTCAAGGTAACATTCATTTTCATCTTTTACAAGTTTCTCAGCCTCTTGATATGTTATCAACAGTAAGGGTTAATTATTGTAAACAAACTGAAAGACTTTCTAAAAAGAAACTTCTTTATCTCTACAGTCAATCTTAGCATGGTAAACAGAGAGCCAATCCATACCCAGGATAACATCAAACTCTACTAGAGGTAAAACAATAGGGTTTTCAAGTAGGTTCTTTCCACGGATAAGGATAGGAAAATTATTATGAATTCTTTTTGCCTCAACATTTCACCCGAGTGTTTTTACCACAAGTTCAGGAGTCGTTTCTTGAGGTGGAATTCCCAATTTACTATAAAATTTTCCAGAGATGAAAGAATGTGTAGAACCTGAATCAAACAACACATTGGAATAATCTAAAAAAAAAACAAAGTACCTGATACCACTTTATTTGATGCCCCAACATCTACTAAAGTAGTTGCAAAGGATTTCACCACACCCTTCTGCCTGTAGTCTGACTGCTTCCCATCATTCGAGCTCTTTGTCGAATACTCATTTGCATAATGACCCATCTCATTGCACTTGAAACATTTCAATAACTGTAAATCAAATTTGGTCTTTCCATCACCCTGATATTTTCTAGTGCAATCACGAGCCTTATGTCCCATCTTACCACATCGGTATCACTTTCCGGAATTCAAAAGACATTCCCCAACATACTTTTTACCACATTTATCACAAACTAAAAACTTAGTTTTCTTACCATCAGACCTTTTTGAAGGATTTTTCCTTTTCTCCTGTACCTCGGTCTCTTCTTCTGTTTGTTGTTATAGAACACTTGATCATCGACAAACTCCATTTCCACCTTCTCAGCACATCGAAGAAGCTTTTCATAAATTTTGAATTCACGAGAAGATAATGACCTTCAATATTTTGGCTTTAATCTTGAGTAAAAATGATATATTTTACTATAAAGGTCTCAGATAAAATTTGGAGCATACCTTGCCAATCGAGTGAAATTTTCTTCATAAGAAGCCTCTATGTCGTCCTCTTTCCTCAATTACAAGAATTGTTTTTCCATAATAATTCGAACATCCTTAGGAAAATATTTCTCAAGAAACATACCTTTGAATTCATCCCAGTCAAGAGCATCAATCTCATCAGTATCCCTGCTATTTTTAACCATCGACCACCACATATCTGATTCACCCTCCAAACGGTAAACAGCAAGACTAACCTTTTGATTGTCTGAACACCCCCTGACATAAAAAATCTTCTCCAATGCTTTAATCCACCCTTCAGCTAGCACAAGGTCATATGATCCTCTAAATGATGAGGGATGTTGCCTCATGAAATGTTCCACCACTGAAATGTTCCTCTGCGATTGAACTGGCTGATCTCATGCATGGATACCACCACCATTTATCACTTGAGTCAACTGCACCATTACTGCAACAAACTGTTCAGTTCCAATTCCGACCATCTCAGGATACTACTTTAGAAGGTCATTTCTTCTGTATGCCTTCTAAGCACTGGTTCCCTATTTCTTCTATGGAAAACCATTATGAAAAAATAAGTCTTAGATGAAGAAACATGGTAATCATCAAATTCTATATATTTTCAATTTTACCATAATGTAAGAATTTTTTTAGATAATCATTTAATAGAATTATAACTAAAAAAGTTATCTAAACTGACCTCTGATACCAAATATAATGCCCCGGCCATAAACATTACTTAATATTGAGTTATTACAAGAATACACATTGAGGATCTTTTCAGGTTTAGAATTTTAGAGAATTAGATCATAAATCATGAATTGTATTCCACATTTAAATAAGGTGGTTACATAAAAGATAGTATTCATTTTCTCCCATCAAGGAAACATATTTAAAATAAAACATGGATTCTTTCTTGACACTTCCTTGACACTATCATCAAATCATGTACCTTTCCCTTGACTTGTGAAATACATTTCAAAAACTTGGGATGAGCATAAAAAAGCTTAGTAAGGGATATAAAAATACGGAATGAAAACATTAGTCCATGTATATATAATAATCAATGAAATCATACTTCACTCCTAAAACATAAGTACTTTAACATACCTCATGAAATAATAAGATTTAAGAATAACTCATAGAAATCATAATATATAAAGGTAACTTGAGGCATTCATAACATTCTTACGTAGGGAGAAACCCTCATGGTTATGTTTGGAATACCCATTACAGTATATTCCATAAATCTCTTCGGAGAAACCTTATAATTTAACCGCTTTGCGTTACCCAATGAATTGGAGAGCTATCTTGGGCTCACCTACCATTAGTTTATCACAGAACCACTTGTCTTCATAAAAAATGCCCAAGAACCATAACATAATCGTATCACATAAAAAATGCATAAAATAAACATAAAATTTCCACATTTCAATCACAAGATATCAAAAATACATTGATATAATCAAAAAATTATCAAAAACATTTTCAATACCCAATGTAAAATAAAATTAAAACATGGTATTTATTTTTCATTAAAAAAAGTTATGGCTTGTAGAGGAAGCCGAAACTCAAATAATGGTCACGGCGGCGGAGAAGTCGTTGTCGCCGCATACGTAAGACAAAAACATTCCCTTTTTTCATTTAGTAAAACTCTTTGTATAAAAATATTACTTTTGAATAAAAGTAAAAGTAAAAGTGGTTTATACACCATATAAAATAATGTTTTATATAAAACAAAATATGCCTTAATGAAAGGAGATTGAGACGAAGTCCCTTACCTCATGTCCGACTTAACTCGATCGTTCTTTAATCTCCTGAATAATAAACTAGAGTTAATTTCTACTATCTTAATAAAATTTTTCAATTTAATTATTCCTTTTATATCACTTATTTCAATGTTATGAACATTATGTAATTATTTAAGTTAATTACAGTGGTTTTGTCAATCTTTGGTACTTGATCCAAAAATAAACTTCTTATAATTACAAGTTGTTCATGTGGTAAAATATCCATTATATCCAGAATTATATTCATGTGTTAGATATCATATATATCATATATATTCAGTATATACATGCATTTATAATATTACATAACATTTAGAGGTAAGAAATGAAATGCACCGTTCATGGAGACTGTAAGGCGTACGTACGCATGAACACTACTTTCATTTCTATTTAGTATTTAATGGAATGAAATAATAATTATATAAAAGTATATTATAATTCCAGTATAATATCATATGTAACACCACTAAGTCCATCCTTTATATGTCCCACATATGACATTAATGAATCAAATCACTTTGAGGGGGCGGTAGTCGGCACTTCCTTAAATGAAATTATCACGTTTACCCTTAATGGAAACCATAAAGGTATTCCATAAATGAAAAATAAAGAATCATAAGGAAAACATAAAAATAATATATATCATATATAAATATAATTCCATCTTAATGGCCACCATGAGAGGTGTTCAAATAAGATTGAACAATCATCGTTTCGTGAGGCAGTAATTCGCCATCCATAGAAATAATATATTCTTTAACCATTAGACGGAGGTGTGTGTAAGTGTAGCTTGAATGATTCTCATAAAAACATAATAGTATATTTAAGATACTGTTTTTGTTACAAAATAAAGGAATAAAAAGAGTTTAGGGGTTGTAGAAGCAAAATAAAACAAAAGAACATAAGAGAAGACATTACCTTTAAATCGGGTAACTCCCCATAGTTTGAACCAAAAGGGTTTCTTGAAGAGCTTTCTGCATGAGGTAAGGCTTCTATGATGAATAGAGGGACGTGGAGAGATTAAATGAGCAGCGTTCGGTTGATCTAATGGATTGAGAGGTGTGGGTAAGGGGGTAGAGGTGGGGACCTTTTATAAGAGGGAAGAGGGGCACTCTTGGAATGTCATGAAATGTTACGTTATTATAAAATGATTTTCGTATTTTAAAGGTCCCACAAAGATATATTTCTAGGATAAGGTGATAAGGGTTTGAAATCCACCCATACAATAGGTTTTGACAAGTTTAAGTCTTAGGTTTTACATTATCTTTTCATTTTATTTAAATCGTTCATTAATGAGGTAATCACTACATCATCATGGTGTCATAAATAAATTTATTTATTTAATGTTTAAAAATTCTAAAAAAATACCCTGATGTAAGAAATATTTTTAGATTTCCAATGACTATTTATAGTCTAAAATATCATTTATTTAGACAAAATTAAAATTGTTTTACTTAGGTGTTACATACTTTTGCTATATTTTCCTTTCTTTAAAAATAAAATAATAAAATGTCACTATCACACAAAAGTGATTCCATGGGGTCCCAAAGTTTGGGAAAAGGCATCCCATGGTCGGCCATGACACATAAAATAGCATTAGGACACATTTTGGGGTCATTTTATATTATTATGATATTATTTTATTACCCTTAACTACTCGATTACTAATTAATCACAATAATTAAAGATAATTACCGTCGTTACTATTCATAATGTCCAAAAACAAAAGAGTATTAATTAAATAATTTGGACCTTATGATTCCAAATATGGAATACATTTTACCAAATTCGAAATACAGAAATTGCAGTAATAAATTTAAAAATAATTCCCGTTGTCAAAACAAATAGCGAGTTTTTTAGAAACAATGTCTATCAAAATTTTGACACTTGTTTATGCCCAATTACAAAGTGAAATTAATTACAATGACCAAAATTGGATTAAATGGTAAAAATATATTATAATTAAACTTTAAAAAAATTTAATTGACAATCTATATATATAATTAAATTAGATGAAAAAGTAGTTTTGAAGTAAAATGCAGTATTTTTCTCTATTCGTTAAAAAATGGTCATTGTCAGAAAAATACCAAAAATTTATCCAAAGTAAATTTCAATGTCCCAATCCTAAAGAATAAGTTTATTTTTTCAAATAGAGCTTATAAAATTTTCAAAAGTTTTATTTAAAAAAGGTTTGCCATCAAAAGGCGGTAAAATGATCTTTTAAAAAATATTAGAGTATTCTATGATTGAGATTGGATTTATTCTCATTATAAGCCTATAAAACACTGTCTAATTCATAAATAGACATAGATATGAAAATCCAAAATTCTTTACTTACTTGGGATGTTACAACATCAATATTTGTTCGTTTGTAACTGTATAGAAATGCCAAGACTAAATCTCGATATGGATACACACAATATAAACTTATCCAATGATCATTGAGGCTTCAAGATGGAATCTAGAAGGTTTATTCCCTCTCATGATAACAATGTAGAGATAGAATTTGAAAATTTTATCAAAGAAAACTTTGACTAAGAAGTGAAATACCGAAGATGTCTCACCAACATCATCCCTATCAAGAAAATGAATTGGAAAATTAGGGTCTGCATCAATTTCAAAGACCTTAATCAATATTTCCCAAAGTAGTATTTCCAATTTTCGATCACAAAACTCTTGATCAATTAAAATTATGGCTTCTATGTCCTCTCCTTCATGGAAGGGTATTAAGGGTACAATTAACTAAATATGGCCCCTGAAGATGAGGAAGCCACTACCTTCAGAGCACCCTAGAGGATATTTTTCTATTGGGTTATTACCATTTTCTTAAAGAATGATGGTTCCACTTATCGACACACCATGAATCATATATTTAATAATATATTAGGATTAATAGATTTATGTTATTTAAATGACCTAGGGTTTAAATCTCACCAATGATGTGATCACTTCATAGATCTTCAAGCGGTATTCGACAAGCTACGACAGTATAGTCTGAAGATGAATTCACTAAAATGAACATTAGAGGTAACATCAGGGAAGTTATTTAGATTTGTGGTATGTCATAGGGGAATTGAGGTTGATCCATAAAAGAATAGTTCAATCCTAGAAATTTCACCCCCTTGGAATCTCAAAGAACTGAGGGGGATCCAAGGGAACCTCACCTACATTCAACATTTCATAGCTAAGATAGATATAAAATATCTCCCCTTTATCAAGATGATGATGAATGGAATCAACTATTAATGGGTTAATGACTATTAATAAGCCATCAAGGATCTAAAGTAGTATTTAATTCACCCACTGGTTCTGATGCCGCCAGTGGAAGTAAATACACTCATCTTATATGTAGTTTCCATGGAAAACACACTTTGAACCATCCTCTCTTATAAAAACAATGCATGGAGGAAGAAAACTAAATTATACCTTATATGAACAATAATAGTTTATAAAAAATGATATTATATTGTCGAGAATAACTTTCTCACCCTCATATTTGTAGTGCAGAAGATGAGGCATTACATGCAGCACCATGAAGTCCACTTGGTTTCTCATATTGATCCACTCAAGTACATCCTTGGCCATCCCATTTTTACTAGGTGCTTATCCGAATGGGTGGTAAATATAAAATAATATGATATCCATATTTATTCGCAGAAGTTAGTGAAAGGGAATTCCCTAGCTGATTTCCTCATAGAACATATCACCTTGGAAAGTACACTTGTGGTCACCAAGCTTCTATATAAAGAGGTTTTCTATTCCCAAGACACTCCCTAAAAATGGGAAATGTATTTTTATGGTGCCTCTTGAAGTCTTATTAGTAAGAGAATAGAAAACTTGAGACTCATTTAGGTTGTCTTAGGGATTGTATTTTTTTCTTCGAACAAAGAATTTTTTTCCCACACTTGGACACTATCCAAAGCCTACATGAATAATGAGGCTGAGTACCAAGACCTCATCATTATCTTGGAACTATCCTTATACACTACTAGAAAAGAAGGTTATACCAACGGTTCTAAACTGTTGGTATAGGCTGGAAAACCGTTGGGTAGTAAGCCGTGAGGAAAGACTTATACCAACGGTTTGGTCTAAACCATTGGTATATTGTTTTTTTAAATTTCTCCCAATGTATACCAAAAGTTTAGAACCGTTGGTACTATAATTTTTGAGAATTATTATACCAACGGTTTTCAACCTTTGGTAATGTGATTTTCCAGAACACCTATACCAACAGTTTAGAACTGTTGGTATTGTGTTTTTCCAGAATTCCAGAACACCTATACCAACGGTTCTAAAACGTTGGTATTGTGTTTTTAAAGAATTCCAGAACACTAATACCAATGGTTCTAAACCATTGGTATAGTGTTTTTCTAGAATTCCAGCACTCTTATACCAACGGTTTAAAACCGTTGGTATTGCATTTTTCCAGAATTGCTGCATAGCAGCCCCCCTCCAGTAGCCCCTCCACTATACACCTACATGAAAAATATCAAAAAAACCACATACAGACTTAAAAAGGTATAAAAAACACCTACAATAGCACAAAAAACACATAAAAACATCAAACTCTTCCAACCATGGCATGAACTACAATTCCCTATTTCAATCTTCATATGACAACAATCATCCGGTAGTAATTCACCTCACCCCTGCACAACCCCCCAACCAGCACAGCCCCCCCACCTCCCCATAAAATTCTAATAGGCAGGATAGTATGAGAAATACCTATTAAAGTTGAATAAGAGTTTGAAATTGGCTCATATCCCATTTTTTTATGATTCTAGATTTGGGTATGTAATGATTTGTGATGAATTTTTCATTGAACTTGTATTGTTTATAATATATGGTGAAAAGATATTTTCTTAGGAGTCTTTTCACTTATGACCCCATGAGTTAAACTACCCAACTCATGAAAACGAGTTTGTGACTATCGTTGATGAGTGTAAATTTCAGTTGTATTCACTTAAAATGATGTCCTTTTGAAACAAAAGAGAGACTTTGAGCGGTGCCATCCACACTGCGCCTCATATTGAGGCAGGGTTGACTCGTACACGTCACATATGACCCACTGATAGTTTTCCTAAAGTTTCAACAGAATCCGAATGTGTTTGGTCGGTTTTCCATATGCCAGTAGTTGTTTTCACATAAAATACTGTCCATTTCGAATAAAAGTGAGACATTTTGAGTGGTACCGGCCACACCGTGCCTCAGATTGAGGCGTGGTTGACACATACATGTCATAAATGACCCATGGATACTTGTACTAAAGTATCAACAGAATCCGAATGCGTTAGGTCCATTTTCCGTATGTCAGTTGTTGTTTTTACTTAAACTGTTGCCCATTTCAAAGAAACGTGAGACACTTTGAGTGGTGCCGGACACACCGTGCCTCAGATTGAGGCGAGGTTGACTCGTACACGTCCCAAATGACCCATAGATCATTTTCCTAAATTATTAACACAATAAGAAAGTGTTTTGTCGGTTTTCCATACGTCGTTTATTTTACTTAAAAGCGCATCCATTTTAAACAAAAGAAAGTTACTTTGAGTGGTATCAGCCACACCGGACCTCAGATTGAGGCGGGGTTGACTTGTACACGTCACAAATGACCCAGGGAAACTTTTCCTAAAGTATCAACATGATCTGAATGCATTTGGTCGGTTTTCCGTATGCCGGTTATTGTTTTAACTTAAAATCCTGTCCATTTCAAATAAAAGTGAGAAACTTAGAGTAATACTAGACACACCGTGACTCATATTGATGCGGGGTTGACTCGTACACGTCATATATGACCCATGTATATTTTTCCTAAAGTTTCAATAGAATTCGAATGCCTTTGGTCAGTTTTCCGTACTTTCAGTTGTTGTATTCACTTAAAATGATGTCTTTTTGAAAAAAATTAGAAAAACATAATGGAGGAATAAAAGTTAATGATATTGACGAAAAAAAGTTACATAATGAGTAACAATCTATAAGGAATAAAAATTATATAATGACTGACTACGTGGGAACTAATTTTAGTAATTTGAGGAATGATAGTTACATAATGTGCAATATCAATTGTAATAAGATGTTATAGAACCAAAAACCGGATTTGTTTATCTAGATTACGGAAATCCAAACAACCTAAGAACTTTTGAATCCCTCTCTTGCTGCACCAGAACCATAAATTTATCATAACATCTAAGCCTGAATGCATCAAAATAAATTTACATTGTTCAGGATCAATTTCAGAGTAAAACCTATCTCTGTCATCAATGACATAGTGATCATGCAAAAAGCATCAAATGAAATATCCAAGCAGGTACCATTTAGGGAGGGACATGATTTCCTTCATTCTTGGTATCACTTCATAAGCACTGACTTTGAGAACTCTGACTGCATGGTCTGCATCAAAATATTATAAACCATTATTTTTTTATCTTCTTATAGTAAGTGTTGAGTTTTATAAGACATTTTCAATAAGTGAACCTAATTCCATTAGAAGTCTAGAAAATATGTATAGAAATGGAAATATATCTAATAATATGTTGGAGTTATTCATAAATGGAAAGGACCATTATTCATGATAAATGATACAATTATTGGCGATAGTACCTTGAGAACCAAATGCATCTGCAACGAAGACACCCTCCCTAAAGGTCTGTTTGAAGAGGACATCATGAATTATCAATATTATGCACCTTATAAAAATATTAGTTTCCAACCAAGGAGAATTTTTTATACTGTGTCTAAAACTCACAAGTTGGCCCAAATGAGATTCCACTTCAGCAATAACCATTTTGTGATGACTTCATATCATAAATCCTAGCAGAAGAGACCTGTCCTTTTCTTTAAGAGAAGACCCATTACAAAAGACACATTGAACTTCATAATAACCAAACTATTTATTTCCCTGAATAATTTTCCACCACGCATTTTCACAGCTAAGCAACAGTTGTCCATGTTTAACTTCTACATTGTAATGGGTGCATTCCATCTATGAAATATCCCCAGTTTGACATACCTATCCTACCTCCCAATGAATGAAATTTGCAGCAACAATTTTATGGCCACCACCAATTCTCCCCTTACCACAAGAAACCCATGCAGATATTGTTCTCAGACTTAACACAATAGTAGAAAGCATAAATTATATTGGAACAGGACTGAAAATTTATTCTCAAGAAATTGAAATAGTAATCCTGAAGTAACATACATTTAAAATAATAAAAGGAAACAAAATCAATGAAACATGCAAAACCTCCCCTTCCCACCTAAGCCCCCCCCCCCCCCCCGCGTAGCCCCTTCCCCAGCACTCACCCCTAGCCAACCTCTTCCCCCACCCTGCCCAGCCCCTTCCCACAGCAGCCCTTCCCCCCTGCCCAGATCTCCCCCTCTCGTCCCGCCCTGCCCAGCTCTTCCATCAAGTATAACATATCTTCTCCAAAAATTTTCCATGTTTTGTTCAACACAACCCATGAAATGAATGATGTAAACATATGAGAAATCAATATGTATCTAATGTTTTGAATGGATATGATCAACATGTGAAAATATAGGTAATACACTACCTGTAATGGATAGTAATATTGAAGGCTGGTTGATTTTACATAGCCCATTTATTCCAACAATAGGATCAACAACATTTGTCAATGAAAGAAAAGAGTACTGCATCATGAGAAGTAATCGACCCGGAGAACATAAAAAACAGTAGTACATCATGTGAATTAAATGATAGGGAGAGAATCTGGCCATAAAAAAAGTGGAAAACAAAAAAAAAATTGACAACAACAGTGGAAAATGTTATTAAAAACATGATGTAATACATTTGAAAACATACCAACCTGCCCATCCCCTGCCCCTCTCCTCCCCCTGCCCAGCCTTTTCCCCTAGCAGCCCCCTCCCTCCTGCCATCGCCCAACCCCTCCCCTCCCATCCCCTCCCCTTCCCTCCCCTCCAACCTGCCTAGCCCCAACCCCTCCCCTCTCCTCCCCCCTACTCACCCTTTTCCTCCAGCAGCCCCCTGTCCCTCCCCTCCCCTCCCCCCTTCCCACCCTTTTCCCCCAGCTGCCCCCTCCCCTCCCCTCCACCTGCCCAACCTCTTCCCTCAGCACTCCCCTCCCTCTTTCCATCATCCTCCTCTCCCCTCCCCTCCCCTCCCCTCCCCTCCCCTCCCCTGCCCTCCCCTCCAACCTGACCAGCCCCTGCCCCTCCCCTCCCCTCCCCCTACCCACCCTTTTCCCCCAACAGCCCCTCCCCCCAGCACAACATTTTCCCCCAACAACCCCCTCCCCTACCCTCCCCTCCCCTCCCCTTCCCGGCCCTCCCCTCCAACCTGCTCAGCCCCTGCCCCTCCCCTCCCCCCTGCCCACGCTTTTCCCCCAGCAGCCCCTTCCCCTCCCCTCCCCTCCCCCTATCCACCCTTTTCCCCCAGCAGTCCCCTCCCCTCCCCTCCCCCTGCCCAACCTCTTCCCCCAGCACCCCCTCCCTCCTGCCATCATCCTCCTCTCCTCGACCCTCCCCTCCCATCCCCTCCCCATCCCTACCCTCACCTCCAACCTGCCCAGCCTTTTCCCCTTCCCTCCCTTCCCTCCCCTCCCCCCTGCCCGCCCTTTTCCCCCAGCAGCCCCTTCCCCCTGCCCAACCTTTTCCCCCAGCAGCCCCTCCCTCCTGCCCTCACCCAGCCCCTCCCCTACCCTCCCCTCCCCTCCCCTCCCCTCCCCTCCCCTCCAACCTACCCAGCCCCTGCCCCTCCCCCTGCCCACCCTTTTCCTCCAGCATCCCCCTGCCCCTCCCCTCCTACCCACCCTTTTCACCCAGCAACCCCCTCCCTTCCCCTCCCCCCTGCCCAACCTCTTCCCCCAGCACCTGCCCATTCATGAAATAAGTTTACATGCAGATATAGTAATATTTAAAAATAAAAGTACATACTATGTATGACTAATAGGGAAACACTTTAATAAGAAATTCATAAATTTGTATAAGAAATCTGTTAAAACATTAAGTATGATAAATTTGGAAACACTTCAATAAGCATTCTAGAATTTAGTTGGCATCCCCAAAATTCCTAGAAGATCCACCATTACTAAAACATAAATCATCCCCTGAACAGAATGGAAATTCAAAAACAGCACGATTCACTTCAAAAACACAAAAATAAGAACATAATCAAAAATATTTCGAGTGATTGTTTTTGAACATTAGGATGACCATATTAACTTATCAAACCAGATATCATACAAGGAATCATTTAGTTAATTCTAATTCCAGATATAAATCTATTCATGTTAACCTACAATGGTGACCATAAGGAATATGGTAACCGTTTTTCATAATCATTAGGGAAACAATTATTCATAAGAAGTAATTAAAAACACTATGTATGAGAAATTGGGAAATAATTGTATAATAAAGTGGAAGACATAGTTTGGATGAAACGTAACATAACAAAATGTTTATAGAAAAGGAATTATATCGGAAAATATGGCTGAGTTATTCTTAAACAGGGTCTACTTTTAAATGATCAGAGTACATGTAAATAACACAATCTCATATATAACTCTTAATAATGATTGGGAAAAATGTATAGGTGACACTTGAAATCATTGAAGCACAAATATGATGTATAATAGTTACAGGGTTTTAATATACATTCACTAAATAAAATATTACCGTGGATTTGAAACATTATATATACAATCAATAGTGTTGGTCCCAAGTAATGTTTTCATAAAGCATTAATACTTAAGTACAATTAAATGGTTTTTGCAGCTACAACCAAGAAAAGACAATATTTCTTGTGATAAAGTATCCAAAACAAGTGTAGAAGGATCCTTGATAGAAATATTTATTACAAACACATCTCCCTGAAATAGTGAAGCGTAAAGGAATTAAGGACAAGGTGCATTGGGAGAACATGTGAGACCTGAACAGAGGATGAAAAAAAAGCTACAATCATGACCTTGGTATGATCAAAACAATAATGTACAATTACTACATGCAAAATCACATTTATTTGCATGTGATTATTCTACTCATGTTACTATCAGGCATAAAACTATCAAGAATAAATGACATAAAATGCACTTCTATGGGAAAATGACATAAACATGAAATACATGGCTAACCAAGAAAGCTGAGTAATACAAAATAGAAAAATGGGTATCACAGTACCAAGGAATAATAAAGGTCTAGGTAGTAGACTAATCATACAATGAGAATCAAGTGAAAAAGAGATCTGATAACAACGTCCCTATGAAGGAGAGGAAAACCCCAGAGTGGAAAACAAGGTTCAAAAATAAAGAGTTATACAGAATTCAAAAATGTAATGGATCAATCTGCCCCTGATCACCATCACCATCACCACTGTCATCATCGGCCTCATCCTCACCGCCATCTCTTTCCTCGTCGTCGTCCTCGTCATCGTCCCCATGCTCATCATCAGCCTCATCCTAGTCCTCAGCCCCATCCTCACCCTCGACCCCATCCTCGCCCTCGGCCCCATCCTCGCCCTCTTCCTCATATTCATCCTCGCCCTCGTCCTCTTCAGCATCCTCTTCATCACCATGAACGTCATCACTTCAACCTCCACTAGAGCTGCCGCCTAATGTGTTGGATAATTCACCCATTGACGACATAAATGTCTGACAAGCCATGATGGCCTTTGGTGGAAGTGATGAAGATAAAGCTTTCATCAGTTTCATAAATTATTTGTCCCTCGTTTGAACTTGTACTTCCAACTATGTGACCCTTTTTCAGACTGTCTTGAATGCTCCTTAACCTCTTCCAACTCGGTGGTACTGTAATGGATACATGGAGAGAACCAATACCTCATCGGGACTATATTCTTACCAGGTCGGCAGTGTACTTGACCAGAGTGCTCCTCTCCCAAAACCTGATATAAATGATCATGTGGCCCAAAATTGTCAGGCTCCTGGGCATCAATAGTCTCTAAAGCAGCCTGTTAAAAATATTAATAGATTATTAAATTTCAAAATAGATATTAAACTTTGAAATAAACAAATTAAAACTTACGATCTTTTCTTGGGTTGGTTCATTTACCGCAGTTCCATCTTTTTTTCTTCTACTCGAGCAAAAAAAATTTCCTCAAGGGATACATCCTTCAATATTCAATTGGTGCTTCTGTAATGACATTGAAACAATATAAAGTGAAAGTATAATCATATATTCAATATTCAATAAATCACATAATTTAAGTAGGAAACAATAAAAAGGTAAAGTCCTAAAAGAAAAATTAAAAACAACTATATTGTACCAACTGCCTCTCATGATCTGACATAGTTGAGCGCCCC
The DNA here is from genome assembly GCA_963277665.1 of Viscum album. Classification (NCBI taxonomy): domain Eukaryota; kingdom Viridiplantae; phylum Streptophyta; class Magnoliopsida; order Santalales; family Viscaceae; genus Viscum; species Viscum album. Next base: position 474,924,645 of record OY728130.1, on the reverse strand, counting down.
AAAGTGTGGAGGTATTGCTTTGAATCAATGTTTTTTTTTGATTTTTTTTAGAATATACCTAAATAATGTTTAATAATAAATAATATTATATTAATGAAAAATATGAAAACTCTCATTTAAATACCTCAAATGAGATTAATACCTTAAATTTAGCAGTCGCCCAATGGGTAATAATTTGGCGATATTTCTCTATCAGGAAATCATCCACGATAGGTAATGTCTCTAACTCCGTGCCCACTCTATCACACCAGCCAACATACAGGTCATTCTTATAAGCTCTCCAAATCTCTCCTAACTCTTTTAAACATGCTGGTCATGCACCTTCGCCATCAGGGAAGTTAAACCGAAATTGAAACCCAATAGATTAGTTCATATAAATACAAAAAAATACTACAATAAATCCAATAGATTTTTACCCATATTTGAACCCACATGTTATCTTTGACTTCGTGTGGCATATGTCTCCAAGAGAGAGGGATGACCGGAATGATATCGAAGTATTTGGCTAGCGTCGCCAAAAAACCCCCACATTCCTGCCCAAATTTCTCAATCATTTGTCCATCAACATTGTATTCAACCATCAACTATGTCTGGTGGTTCCATACCGCACGCAAGCGAGTACTCCCCCTCCCCCACCTCCTATCTGTAGATGAATCTGTTATTAAAGAAAAATAATATCAGTAAAAGTTATAATAAAAATAAATTTTGGTATAAAAATTTGATAGACTTATATAAATATACCTGTGGTATTCAGATCAATGGGCATCACTGGATGTGCAGAAGCTGAAATAATATCCTATACAGGTGGAGTGTCCCTCAGTGTACGCTCCTCATCCACATACTGTGTCACAGCAGGAGTTGAAGAAAGTGGAATATAATAACTCGGAGATAATGAACCAGAAGAGAAAGATCATGGCATAGACGTCTGGCCAACTGGTAGTGCAAACACCAGAGGTCTAAATATCTCGTTTGTCCCTGAAGCCACGCCGAGATCAAAATGGGGAGAAGAAGATACGTCTGTGGCAGTGGATCGTCTAAATCTCACCCCATGAGCCATCGTACCACCAGCCTCAGTACCGGGACCACTAGATGATCATCCATCTCTGACACCACCCCCCTCCAACCACCAACCTCTCTACTGGGAGCAATATCATGATCCTCGTCAGATATCTCTCGTCTAGGGGGTCGATCCTGAAAAAAAGTTTAACACAAAAGTAAAAAAATGATATTATATGTTATTGAAATATTTATATTTTAAATAAAATACTCACAATAGGGATGAGTGGAGGAACACTCATCTGTATCATGGGATGATTATTATCTGTCATCTTTTTCCGTATCCTCTCTTTAATGGGTGTCATTTCCTGTAATGAAAACAAATATGGAAGTAATTAGAAATAGATAACTAATTTGGAACCCAACAAATAAAATATAGAAAAACCATTATGATAAAAAAAACATAAAGTAAAAGAAGATTTATGGTGGTTTGAAGGTATGTACTAGGATACACACTCTGAATGATGTAGGTGAAACATGTAGGTGAGAACACGATAGTATGATTCTATATATTTCCCACCACAACTTCAGGTTCACAATAAACTCTAACAATTGAGCTATGGGCGTCATCATAAGTAATAAACAAATTTCTTCCAATTGTAGTAGGGATAGTGTCAACTTCATCATCACCATCATAAAAAACATTTCTAGGATTTACATCAATAATTAATCCGAATTTAGGATGACGATGATCTTTGACATACAAAACTTGTTTCACCATTGATGCCAATACATATGGTTCATCGGTGGCAATAGTGCAAGTCATGTCAATAACTCGAAATCCACAATCATCAATAATGGTTCCTTGCCTCGTCATTGAATCAAACCATTGAAATTTCATCATCGTGACTCGACCATGTGAGTAATAATCCAAAATTATTATTTTCTCCACGACTTCATAATAAGCAACATTTTTAGAACAAGGTCTAGTATCCGATGAACTAGCATAAAAGTCTATTTTGGTAGTTATCATAACACCATTATTCTGTGTTCTCATGTTTCTTTCTCATTCAATGATAATAAATTTTTATCCATTGATCACAAGTGATTTACAAGCATGAACCATGGTAATAGGACCAAAATCCAAAGATCTTATTTCCTCAGAAACAGAGTCTACAGGAAAACTCGATACCTGAAATATAAACAAATAGTAAACTTAATTAAATATTATTTTTATTTAGTTATTACAGAAATATTTTTACCTTCAATTTCAACCAACCAAAAAACCCTTTTCTATGAAAAGTCTCTTTCCTTCTCAAAGATAAAGAACGATGCTTTCTATATACCAATTATTTATGTTACCTGAAGATAAAAATAATAATTGTTTAACAAATATTTAAAATTACAAGAGATAAGTTAAGAGATAAATGTACAATTTACTTACTTGATATACTCATCGAACAAATCACAATTGAACAACACTATGCGATGTTCCATCTCTAGATCTTCAAGGCTTAATATCATCAATGTATATGATCCCGCAATTCCTCCTATCTGAGGAAGTGATGGAAAACTGGGTTCAATTTTTCCATACTGTTCTTCTTCATTTCTCATTGGTCTGTTTATTCTCGTAGTAAGATCAGACAAATACATTGAGCAGAAATCCATACATTCTTTAGCCAAGTAACTGTTCACAAAATAACCTTCGGGATAATTCCTGTTCCGAAAATATGATTTTAATGTGCACATGTTTCATTCTATTGGATACATCCAACGAAAAGTAATGGGTCCTCCAAGAAGTATTTCAGTCGGAATATGGACAGTCAAATGCAACATGCATGTAAAAAATGATGGAGGGAATATTTTCTCTAACTCACACAAAATTAATGGTGTCTCTTCCAATAGTTTTTGCAAGAAGGATTTGGAAAACCTCTTTGAACAAAGATCTCTAATCAAATAGCACAACCGAATAACTGAGACTCTAACATTATTGGACAAGAGATGACGGATTTCTATTGGAATCAACTCATGCAAAAAGAGGTTATAATCACGAGTCTTCAAAGATTTCAGCTTCAAATCTTTTCTGTTGACCCGTTTTGATATATTGCTTGAATAGACATCGAGAACTTTAATAGTCTCCAGCACTTCCAGAAATTGATTTTTTTTCAGCAGGTGTCATCACATAAGAAGCACATGGAACTTGCCATTTATTTTCACTGATACAGACAAGATGATATTCTGGTCTGATCCCCCAATCTACCAAGTCACGCCGAGATTGTAAATCATATTTTGTATTCCCCTTGACATTTAGAAGAATCGAAAGCAACATTTCACATATATTCTTTTCAATGTGCATTACGTCTAAGCAATGACGTAACAAGTTGGTTGACTAACACGACAACTCAAATAATATAATCTTCTTCTTCCAATTGTAATAGGTATAATTGGAAACATTTTTCCTCTTTCTATATTTCATTACACCCTTCCCAAATGAATAATTGAAATCTTTCAATTCATTAAGCACATTAGTTCCAGACATACACTGAGGTGGATCGTTATTCTCCATGGTATTGTTAAATCTTCAACGATTGTTTCTATATGGATGGTTCATTGGCAAGAATCGTCGATGTTCCATAAAATTAAAACTACGAAGATATTTCAGTCTTCTCGATCGAGTATTCTTCATACAAAAAGGACATGACAATTTTCCTTTTTTGCTCCATCCAGACATCATTGCATAAGAAGGAAAATCATTGATCGTCCACATAAGTGCAGCACACATCTGAAATATTTATTTCGAACATGCATCGTATGTGGGCAAACCCACATCCCAAAGAAGTTTCAAATATTTTATTAAAGGTTGAATGTATACATCTATATCATTGTTGGGATCAGAAAGTCCAGATATTAGTATACTCAATAAAGTGTAAGGCTTTTTCATACGCAACCAAGGGGGAAGGTTATAAATGTGTAAGAAAACTGGCCATGTGCTGTGCGAAGCAATCATCTGCCCAAATGGATTAAAACTGTCACATGAATGACCCAGTCTCACATTACGCACGTCAGCTGCAAATTCAGGATATCGAGCATCAAATCTCAGCCATGAAAATCCATCTGCAGGGTGAACCAACTCTTCATTATTCTTTTTTTTCTCGGTGTCATGCCATCGCATTTTTATGGATATTTCAGCAGACATGAAAAGGTTCTATAATCTGGGGATCAATGGAAAGTGCAACATTACTTTTTGTGGCACAAGAGATATTGTTCCATCATGTTTTGGCTTCCATCAGGAGGTTCCACATTTGATACAATCATTTCTTTCAGCATTTTCCTCCCAAAATAAGCTGCAATCATTCGGGCAAGCATGAATTTTTTTTTGAGAATCCAAGTTCATCAACTAACTTCCATGCCATATAGTGGTTTGAGGGAATATCTACATCATCTGCAAGTAAGTCCTTCAATAAGGTAAGAATGTAATCAATTGCATTATTTGAAATCCCATACATAGTTTTCCCATGAAACAATCAGATTAAAAATTCCAACTTTTTCATTTTACCACATTGTTGATATACTGGAGTCGTTGCATCATTATTCATTTTTTTCACCCTATAAACATCATCATTTTCATTGGACGCATCATGTGTGCTTGTATCGAAATCTTGTTGGCTGGACATCCTTTCCTTCTCATGATGCCGAATAAATGAAAATGGATCATATATCAAACTCTCCAATTCAGTCCTATCATTTGGATCATCAACATTTTTGAGATTCCATTTTCTCTCCATTGTGATACCACGCATAATAGTTTGTTTGGAAACGATATTTATTTATATGATATCTAACAGCTTCACGACTCAACCAAGGTCTTCCAACATAATTAAAACATGGGCAGAGTATGCGACCACTATCTGAAGCCTTATCAAATGAAAAATCTAGAACGATGTTCAAATTAATTTGAAAATCGGTTGAAATCCAATCAGTTTCATACATCCAACTTCTGTCCGATCTATAAAAAAATTACAATAATTCATTTCAAAGAAATTCAATAATATTGAAGTTTAATCAAAAAAATATTTAGGAAAATGACAATTGTTTACTTTATATAAAAGCATAACTGACACATTACTCTATATGAGAATCATATTATGAAATACAACAAAATATAGTTTATATAAGAAAATTAGATACAGAATTTATAATGCCTATATTCAAGGATTGCCCAGTAAGATATTGGAAGTGGATCAAGGAATACATAATCCTTAAGGATCTTGTTGGGAGTACATGAGTTTTATACATTAACTTCTTCATGGAGATCAGGATGAGGAGTAGGATGAGGATCAGGGGAGATGTGGGACTGTCCAACGGGGCTGAAGGGTGTCCAGGGGGGGGGGGGTGCGAGTTGTCTAGGATGGTGGTGGGGCCGTCCGGGGGGTCGGCGGTGTCCAGGGGGTGGGGGCTGTCTAGGGGGGTTGGGGTGTCTAGGTGGGCGGGCTGTCCGCGGGGGTGGTCAGGCTGCCCAATGGGGTAGGGGGAGTCCAGGGGGTGGGCGGGCTGTCCAAGGAGGTTAGAGGGGTGTCCCGGGGGTGGGCGGGCTGCCCATGGGGGTGGCAGGGCTATCCAGGGGGTCTAGAGTGTCCAGGGGGTGGGCGGGCTGTCCATGGGGGTGGTGGCGCTGTCCAGTGGAGTCGAGGGTGTCAAGGGGTGGGGGGGGGGATTTCCAGGGGTGGGGGGGGGGGACTTTCCAAGGGGTGGGGGTGTTCGGGGGGATGGGGGTGTCCAGGGGTTGGTGGTCGGGTGTCCGGGGGTGGGGTGGGCGGGCTGTCAACAAGGGTGGGGGGGCTGTCCGGGGGGGGGGGTTGTCCTAGGTGGTGGGCGGGTGTCCAGGGGTGGGGTGGGCGGGCTGTCTACAAGGGTAGTGATAGGTGTGGAAATTGTACACCTAGAGTTTGATGAGGAAATACTTATGAGGATGTATTGGAATCTTGGTAGGTTCTTAGAGTGGGATGGTCCCTCTGAGTATATAAAATTTATTATGAAATTTTTTAGGGAAATATAATTATCATACAGGGCACATGTCTATAAGGTGATAAAATTATATTTTCATAGATTTAAGATGGTATTTTATGGATTTTTTGGACTAAATGAATCTTAATTAGTTAATAGAGATGAAGAATTTATCTATAACAAATATTAGTAAACTTTGATCCGTTATAGGACATTTTGTTTCTTTCTATGGATTAATATCCTTAAAAATACCATTAGTAGTGGGTCATATAAAGAATCATTCTCATGATTGAGTTTAGGAGTGTATATGGTTATTATTATTTTTTTTCATGAATTTTGGGTTGATAAACACTATAATTTTCTTCATAGATCTCATCAATATGATTTTCCATCCATATAATGTCTCTTTAATCATTATATTTATAGATGGAATGACAATATAGTTTATGAAATTATTTTTTAATGATTGACACTATGACAAATTAATGAATACAATTCAATAAAATTTGATTTATAAAAATAATTTTGTGTGTCAATATTGGATACAATAGACTAAGAGCTATTGAAATTAGAGAAGCACGAGGATTTTGGTCTATCTCAATATCAACATCATGTCAAGGGGGTATCATCACAACCACCTCATAAAAAACAAAAACAAAAACCCTAAAAACCTTGGTATCCTCCAACATAATAGCTTTAATCTATTCTATAAAAGTATGAACAGTCACATAAACTAGGTGATCCACATATCAACTTCCCACCTAAAATTCCCACTCAATAACAAAAACTACATTTTTTCTATCCCCATATGATTACAAAACTCTCCTTCAGAATAATTTGATAAAAATATGTAAGGAATATAACTAGTTGATTCATTTGATGACATAGTATTGGTATATTTATATGAAAAGAATACCCCCACAATAATCATGCAGCCCTATCATAAGTCTAAACCCCTAGAACACATAAAAGAAGCTAGTATGGACATTTACTAAAATATTTAACACCATAAGAATAAAAATACACTCTAAATATAGTTTTAGAGGATATAATGGTGTGTGTGAAAAAAATGATGTTAAATCAATTTAAATGAATATGGAACAAATGAGGGTTTACAATACACTCAGAGTACCTCAAACAATCCAAAACCACTATAGTGCCACATATTCAACTTCATGAAACATGACCTAGAAATCTTACCTACTTCTTTACTGATGACCACCTAATTGGAAAACTCTATTAATGGTTCTTGAACACAAGGAACAAACTATGTTTGGTGTCTACCAACTCAATCACCCCCTTGTAGATCATAATATTATTTCCCCTTATACTAAAATGGTCTCACTGGAAGATACTTCTAATGCTGGTCCTAAACCATTCATTCTCCACAAAAAAATGATCAAAGAACCAGTAGAATCATCTTAATGACGATACAAGCTCATCACATATAGGTTAAATAAAAACAGAAACAAAAACATATACACATCAAAATCAAAACTAAAAACTGAAATATTAGATAAATTTCAATAAAAATAAGGTACCAGTTAAGAAAATACCTAATTTTGGATGGGTCTGATAAGATTCAGAAGGAGATTCAACACCTTGGATGGGATGGAGGAGGAGGAATCTGAAGGAGCTCCAAGATCTCCAAACTGCTCCCGCTGAAGGAGCTCCAAGATCGTCTGCTCCCATTTAGGGTTCTGTATCGCAAATGGGGGAGAGGATGGGCTGCTGTTAATTTAGGGGAGAATTTTACCAATGGTTTTTAAAAACCTTTGGTATATATATTTAAGCCAAACCTATACCAATAGTTCCTTAGAACCATTGGTAAAATCTTCCCCGAACCACACCTATACCAACGGTTTAATGAGAACTGTTGGTAAAACTCCCCTAAACTACATCTATACCAACGTTTCATTAGAACCGTTGGTAAAAGCTCCCACAAACACACCTATACCAACATTTCTAAGGAACTATTGGTAAAAGCTTCCCTAATCAATCCTTTACTAACGGTTTCATGAAACCATTGGTATGGACGTGTGGGGAAAAACCCACATTCCAGTAGTGATAGCTTCAAATAGCCTACCTAAACCTCAAAGGGGATTCATAGATAGTGATAAAGCAGATCAATGTTGAATATTCCATAAAAAAAGAATAATTGGACCCTCTCAATAGCTACATCAGGGGAATAATGGAGGAGTTTTCTTTTTAAAACCACATTGCAACATTTTCCATGATCACAGAATGCTCCTGCCAGTGTATTGAGTAATTCCTCCACAGTATTGAGTAATGCCTCCACGTAGGCTCCTGCACCACTCATCAGTCTGGGACTAGGATCTCCTAGTAAATCAGGAGGCTGGTCTAGTACTTCCAAACCATTATACGAGACTGTGTAGAATTCACCATAAAATTTCATGCATGAAAAATTCAAGAAAACTTTATCCATCAACATCCAAAATTGCTACATGTAGTTAAATATTTCTGGTTATTCATCATACGGGGAATGGATGTTGTAGGGCCATATCCCCAAACTATAGCTAAGCAGATCAAGTATATCCTTAGTGATGCGGTATTCTTCTCCAAATTGGATATGGAAATATCCCTCAAGGCATTTGGGATGAAGAACATTATAAAATTCATAAATTCATATATCATAACTAGGTTTAAATTTCCTCACATGATATAGATGGACAATGATTCCATCTTCTATTATACATATTTAAAGAATATATAAATGGAATATAACATCAAGTCCAATAAATCATCTCACTATCATGATGTAAAAAATGAATAGATTGAGGATTTTAATAAGAATCTATCAAATATACTCTAAAATAAGGAAAATCAAGACAATATTTATTTGTCAGAGAATCTCCTCCATGCTTTATGGGCCCACCATACTACCATGAATATTGTTACATAAGAGACACCATATTCATTAGTGTAAGGAACTGAGGCAATATTACCCATAGTAATCTAGCCACACTCACTCTGAATAGACATTTGTGAACAACTATTTAATGATGAGAAATCACAAATGTGGCTGGATGGATTGGAACGGCTCAATGAGAATAGGTTTAATACATTACACATCCTCTAAGTTCATGAGTATTGGATTTCACGGGCCTTTAATAAGAAGGTCTGCCTCCATTCATTCCTCCAAGGAGAACTAGTTTTGGATCTTAGAGCCCTAATGATACCAATAAAGAATCCTCAATCGATGAAACCCAAATAGGTAAAATCATATGTCATACATAAGTTCTATCATAATGGAGCTTACTCACTGGCCCCAATGGATGGGAGCATGTCACACCCCCACCAATGTGGGGTCTATTAATAAATACTTTTTATAGCTGCCATCAAGATTCTTTATTCTAAGAAGAAAGATCTTAAACTATAAAAAATCTATCATATTAACCAAATAACATTAAACTACACAGAACACATCCTGACCACATTATGTTAAATTGCATGGAACATGTCTTGGTAGCAAGGCGTAAAATTTCACAACATCACTTATCCTTGGAGAAAGATATTAAAATGAATAACCTATATAGTCCTAAACACGTGATGTTAAACTATATGAGGCACATACTAACCAGATGATGTTAAACTGTGCAAAACATGTCACGACAGCAATACATGAAACCAAACAATGTCCTAGGTCTGTGCAGTAAGGAATAAAACTACACAACATCTCACATCATGGAAACAATAGGTTAAAATACATGTGTCTTTTTTTCTTGGATGAATGATGTTAAACTATGAAAATGTTTCCTTACTGTATGAAATTAAACTGCATGGAATATTTTTTCACCAAATGTTGTTAAACTATATGGAAGTCATTGTCCCACTGACGATTCACCACACACAAGTTATATATTTGTGAAAGAAAGATAAAATTACCTTGTCCCTATGTGATAGTTAGATCCACATATGGAATCTATTTATCCAAGAAATATGTGTGGCTTGATTACTATCATCACATGATACATAGTGACACCCATACATCTGTTCTTGGTCCTATCCATAATATTTCTTCTCTTCCATGTCATTTGAACCATGTCCCTACTACTAGATAATAAATGACATGGATGATGTCCTCATCACCTAACACTAAAGTACATGGTTTTCAAGAATTATGTGTGGCTTGATTAATGCCATCATAAGATACATAGTGACACCCAGACCTCCATTTTTGGGTCAAGCCATGACATTCCTCTTCTTTCACATTTATTCACCAATGTCCTCAATATATGACATTAAACTGAATGGATGATGAACTTGATGCATGACACTAAGTTGAACGGGTCTCAAAAACTAGGTATGGATTGATTTAAATTTTAATGAGATACATAGGAACTCATGAATCCTATATCATTTCCCAAACACTACATGATACAAAATACCTCCATCCATTATACAATAACCTCTATTTTATAAGGAATATTTTCCAGTCCTTATTTGTCACACTAAGCATAGCTCACATGATCTTAATAATTTCAGGTAATGTATTCTACACATGATTAAGGAATATCAATTCATGATAGGGTTATAATGGTGTAAGATGTGAGGCATTACAAATAAAAACATGAGTCCTCGCCACATGATATTTAAACTACGTGATTGATGTCCCTTACATGACACAAAACTGAACATTACTATGGTCCACACCTGAGAGGACCACTACCCTTGGTGTTGGTCTTCCTCTAAACCTCTATTCTAGAACTATGTACGACTTGATTCCTATCATCACAGGATATTTAGTGACATCTATATCCCCAATACATGGCCCGAACACAATAAATAAACCTAAAAATTCCCCCTACCAACGTTCAGATAAGACACGTACAAAGATATTTCATTCAATAACTATGTATGGAATAATTCCTATTATTACAGTACATGTATTGAAGATCAAATCTTAGGTCCCAGGAATAGCCAAATATTCCCTTTTCACATTGGGGATCCTATGTTCTTTCCACATGATGATAAACTATATGATTTCTTGAGAACTGCATGTGGCTTGATTCCTGTCATCATAGGATACATAGTGACACCCAAATCTTCAATCTTAGGCCCAATCACAATAATTGGTAGGAACAATTCCTCTATCTTTATATAGGTTAGTCCTATGTAGGGTGTTTCCCATTCTAGAACTACATGTGGCTTGATTCTTGAAATCATGAGATATACAGTGACACCCAGATCTCCAATCTTGGGTCAAAATACCATTGCCAATGAAATAATTCACCCCCAAATGCATAAGGTATGAGATATAAATGATCATATTTCCTATTTATGAGTCATATCTTCACAATAATTTCTTACTTACATGATACACCTTGGAAAATTATTCACGTTAGTTCCCACATCCTTACTGTATGATGTTAAACTGCATGGGTAAAAATAATTCTTCACTGCATGATGTTAAACTATATAGAAAATGTCCTAGCTATCAAAAATTAAAATTAAATGAAAAATACAGCCCTAATAAATGATGTTAAAATGTACATGACATCACCTATTATCATCCATTATCAAAAGACCATAAGATCCTTACCCCAATCAACCAATGAATGGGGGGATTCTGTCAACTTTTTAAGTACCTCAATTCATAAATCACATTTAATGTATTGAGAGCCTTGGGTTTCCAAAAACCTTTCATGGCCCTTGTAAAGGAAAATAGATCTCTATATTTGGCCATGATATCGATGGATAAGGGCTTAGACCTTCCAACTAGAGACATATTGTACCTATATGAATAGATTTATGATTATTTTGAGCCTGACATCACCATGGTGGAACCCAGCACCTAAGGGTGTTATGGGACAACCCCAATATGATTTCCCCATATCATTACTCATGAAATGTGAACCTAGATCTATTATTTTTGAAAATTTTCATCTCCTTCTCAAAATAATGTTGGAATACTCTTGACCCTAGGTATCCTTATTATGATCATGTGTAATATTCCCCTCATATTAGGTCCATGTTTATCATAACCTTAAAATTCCTACAATTTGGTCAAAGGTGTACAACCTTAATTCTATCCATTGATGGTCCAAATTTCATGAACTTAAAATACTAGTGAAAGACACAACAAACTTGTTAGTTTGAAACCTTACAAAGGGAATCCTAAGAAAATTTTAAGTGTCTGCTCGCTAAACTCTTTATCTTTGGATTTTGGGACAAAAATATGGCTTAAATAAATGAGGTATAAAGCTCACATGGTCAAATTATTTTCCCTAGTAAAACCCTAGTCTTGATCTTTGGACCCTCCAGTCTAGGAAAAAGTTAGAGTAATGGGTTGTCATGTCTCCTCACTATGATAGCATGTTAAATAAGTGGAGGCACATATTTTATGGTGCTCAAACCCTTATTGATTATTATATCTTCCACAAATCACACTTCTTGATTTGAGGGTCTCAGGGCACCAAAAACCTTCCATGTCCCATATAAGGGAAAATAAGTCTCTCTTTTTGACAATAATATCGATGTTTAAGGGATCATACCTACTTACCAGAGACATCTTGTCCCTATATAAAGTGGTTTTTGACTCTTGTAGTCTTGACATCACTGTGGTAGAACCCAACACCTGAGGGTGTTCTAGACCATCCTCAACATGATTATCTCATACCATCCCCCTAACCTGATCACTTTGGACCATGATTTAAAATCCATATAACTAGACTTTTCAAGCAGATTCAACATCCTTATGTTACAACACTTTATTTTCTATCATTTCTTTAAGAAGGAATGTGACGCTCCATTCACAAACCTTTTTATGACCCACACCTCATGACTCAAAATCAAATGGTTTAGGGCCCAAGATTCACAATTAAAGAGCTATACTGCCATAAGGTTCCATAACCCTTCTTGGATGGATTTTTATTCATACCCAACTTCATCATTCTGATGTATGATTCTTCAAAAACCTTTTATGAAACTTGGAAAAGGTTGGGGGAATCTCTGTTTGACCATGATATTAATGCCTAAGGGATTTGAACTACTGTAATGTGGTGTCTACTCCTTTCAAGAAAGGAACCCTGATCCTTGTGATCCCTCATAACACTGTGGTGGAACCCGACACCTCAGAGTGTTATGATCCATCCTCAGAATGTCTACCCCATCCCATATTTTTTGGCTAAAAAATTTGGGGTTTGACTTACATCACCCATGCTTCAAGTCTCTAGGTGGACCTAGAATCCCTAGTATTTCTCTGTAAATAAACATTACCCCATAAATATTCCATAGACCTTGAAAAATAGTGGAGACACCTATATTTGACCATGCGACTGACACATAAGTGATTTGACCTACTAATTAGAGGCATATAATCCTTGCAAGAAAGAAACATTAATCCTCATGATCCAAACAACACCATGATGGAATTAGAACCCAGAGTGATTTGGGATATCTCTGGATATTCTACCCCATATTTCATATTCATGTACTAGAAACAAGCCTTTAAACTATATGGCATACAAAGTTCTCAGCTAAAAGACCTTAAAATACAGTAATAGAAGGTCTGATCTAAAAGATATTAAACTATATTGATTGATGGTATGATCTAAAACACCCTAAACTGCCAAATATAGAAGGCCTAAGATAAAAGACCCTAAACTAAAACATAACTTTGATTTATTTGTCAAGATTGGAGAAGGTCTAAATCTTTTCAGCTCAAAAAATTATAAGTGGGAAATTGAAGCAGAAGCGAAGTCCACACCCACTAATTCTTCCCATATATGAAGATTAGACATGTTTAGGGAAATATGAATAAAAATATATAAATCTTGTGATTCCCACTATACATCCTTAGAAAAAATAATGTTATTATCTCCAAGTTCATTGACTTAGAAAATAGATAGAGAACTCTCCCTTTAGGACATATATTCTAACCAAATTATCCTTTTGTGAATCAGGTAATCTCAAGAAAACTGGAGAAGATATATTAGTGAGGAATCTCATGTAGATTTGAATTCATGAGAATTTAATGAGAATAATATTTTATGATTTAAATATTTAGATCTATACATTTTGGTTTACTTGATATTTTTCAAAGGATGGGAATCGTTGATGATTCATGCAATGTCAGAACAAGAAAATACTATGTACATCATGAATGAAGAAAAAATGGACAATAATTTATAAATTCTGGATGATATATTCATTGATATAATATATAAAGATGTTTCTCCATATTTTAGATCCTGTCCAAATATTTGATCAATAAAAAACACATATCAGTAATCGAACTACAATAAGATTTGATCAGTTGAAATGGCCAAGTCAGAATGTGTCTAACAAGAAGCATCAATTGAACACTGAAGTGATGGCCACCCCACTTATTCTACTTATTCTATAGGATGGAGGGTATTGATCAAAGTTGACAGGTCCTGAACTCTTCCCTGAGTGGTTTATAGCAAGGATGATAATGCTAGAAGGCTAGACTTTTAGTGAGCCAATATCTACTCATATATCCATATATGCACGGTCAAGATATTCATTTGGAAATGAATCTTATATATAAACTGATGGATTTATTCCAACACCTCTAAATCTTCCTTCATCAATTTGGATATAGAAGTCCCTTTGTCAAGATCATGTAATCCTTCTTACAGGTATCCAATTCCAACTACGTGAGGATGATTTTCCATATGATGTCATATAATTTTTTATAAACGATTCCTATCAACAAGTCATGAAATAGATTATGAAGATTTTCCTCTTGGTCATGAAACATCTATAGAAGAGTCTTAGTAATCAAAGTATGAATATTCTTCCCGATCATCCTGTTCCATGTCCAAATTTTTGTGGCTTCTAGAGTGGGTAAGTCAAAATGGGGAACCACTTGTTGAGCTAATGAGGAATAATGAGAGAAAGCCTCATATATTATTTCCTCAATAGGAACATCATATATGCTAATAAAAAAGTAATAACCTCCTTAACATATTCTTCCTTACTAATGGGATGGCCATCATCAAGTTGAGAGCGCTTCCTCAAAGACTCACCTGAAAAATAAATCAGCTCTATTGTTGCTATGGAAAAAAGATTTAGTGAGGAAAATGGGTTGTCCACTTGAAATAACAGTCTATTAAGAACACCATTTGGCTATGATTCTACCGAGGTATGGGCATGATCATAATCTATAAAGATAGGACCTTCAATAAGTAGAGGAATAACATTTACATTGGTGTCCTCACACACAAATATCATCCAAAATTGGTGGATGATCCCAAGATTTTGCTCTCTCCATACACAATCCAAAGGTATAGGGGAAATATTTGAATACCAATGTACTAAAGAGAAAACTAGTATGGGGTATAACACTCAAAAAATATCATCTCATCCATCCTACCCACAATAATTCTTTCTTGAAGGGATATCTTGTATGACCTTTCTTTAGGATTGCAATTCCTTCATCAATTATTGGACTGTTTGGTGTAAGATATGGAGTAAAATCAAAGCAATCAGATCATATCAGCATATAAGCGACCTCATTAGGGATTAAAAACATGGCCTCAACCCTAGAAATTCCCAACAACCAATGTTGAAATTAGGTGCTAGGAATACCGATAGTGTTATGGTATCTGTAGTGGTGGAAATTATCCCCTATCTAGACAAATAAAAACAGGAAAGGATCAATGATCCTATAAGGAATAATACCCTACTAAATGTGGACTAGGAGTTGGTAGAGGTGTGTCAGATTAGGTATCATGAGATTGAGAGATCATCTCTCTTCTAGCCGTGCTACCATCAACAGAAAGGTAACCTAGATTCATTAAGAGTCCATCCACAACTGGTAAAATCCACCCATTCAAATACATAGCCATAAAAACTGATAGACTAAGGCTTAGGGATATCTCGTACCGAACTCAGTATCCCCATGAGGCATGATTTTTGGTTTCCAAGAAGGCCCAATATGAACCAACACTTTCAAGAAACTTCCAGGAAGGGAATCGATGATTGTGTATAGTGGTTGTCCAATCTCCCCTATGATAGAGGATAAAATTGATCCAATAATTAAAATAGATTAGATATAGAATATTCAGATCCTTTCTCAACTTTTTTTCATTATATTGGGCATGTCCTTTGAAAATATTTGATTTTTTCAAGGTCATCCCAAACATATGTGGTAGGAAGTAATTCATCATAAATTTTCATAATGGGGGATATAACACCCATATGATAGATATCCTAGAGGCCGATTCATGATTATTCATGGGAAATATGGAATGAGTTAGTTATAGGGAACCAATGGCTAACCAATTCAATAAGGATATCATAATGATGATAAATGATTAATTGGGAAACCCATACAACTTCATAATGATGGATAACATGAAGATGGATAGAAAACTCAAATAAAATATACCTAAAATAAAATGGACATGAAGATTTATCATAAAAATTTCCAATAGGTCTCAAATCCCATTTCAAACTCCAAACATCACCCAAGTTGTTCAAATAAGAGACAAATATGATTGAGTAACTTTGAATGATGGGATGGTAAGTGAAATCACAACCATATGGACATAGATGGGAGTTCACCATCATATAAGATAAACCTGAAGACCATGCTACAATCAGATGTAAATCCTGAGAATCTATTCTCTAAATGAAGTCAATGGAATTTTACACTGAAAAAACATGGTATATTTTAGTTATGATAAGGGATGAAAACATCATCCAACATGACAAACCCATACATAATAAGTCGTTTTTCTAAAGGATAGTTCTAAATCTCACATGAGAGAAGATTTTTTAGAAGCTCATTATCAGAGTGTATAAGATACCGAGGGTCAGTATTATAGTTCCTAGAAATCATATCCCCTAGGTTAATTGTGGTTGAGGAACTCTGATGAGATCAATAAGTCATCTACATGAAAGTAAGAACTATATGTAAAATAAGTGAAAATCCCTTCAAAACAAATTAATAACTCTGGATGCCTCATGCACATCACCGGAATCATAAAGGGGATTTACAATCACATAATGGACTCATAAATAACCTAGATCATAAAAGATATCATGAAACCACATAAACTCATAGAACACCTCATGACTACAAAACTAGTCTTGAGACTCATGATCATGTGACCTTGACATGGACACATGATCAAAATAATAGTAAAGTGTTCATGTGATTGAGCTAGCAGATCTCATGAAACCATCAAGGTAAATATATAGACGTATGAATAGGGTTCATGCAATTACCAAAGACATATTTTTGGATGATTAAAAAATTATGGAGTAGAATAGATCTTGTGAAATAGTTCTCCCAAATAATTCTTGTGAAAAAGATAATGTGGTCAGTTCTCATTAATAGGCCTTGTAGACAGGTCCTCTGATCAGTTCATGTAGAAAGTTTTATAATGAGGTCATACGATGGAGGAAGGTCACAAGAGATCTAATAGTCTAGTAGCAGGTGAATGAACCACCCCATGTTCCCATATTTATTGGGTATTCCATCAAATACCAAACATTACTTAAAATACCAAGAATTAGCTGAGACACTAATTGGTGACACCCTAAAAAACTCAGGAAGACATTTACTTTCCTTAGAACTGGTCCCTTGTCTTCCCACACATTGCTCCTAGTGGGATTTGTTAATTCCCTACAAATGAGCATCGAAATATCTATAAGGGAAGAAATAACCAAGACATGGGTAATATTTTCTCCTCAATTAAGAGGAATGGAAGGTGGAAAAAACACATGGATTATGTAATCTTCCAAACGACACATGATCACATGACCTTCAGAAGGTCATCTAAATGGGTCATGTGCAAATCATAACCTAATTCAGATCTCATAGAGCCCATTTGATAATACCTTCTATTCTCATAAAGGAATATGATACATTCTCTAATCATGGAGTAGCCTCCAGATTAGTTCTTTCATATAACACAACTTATCAGCTGGCAGCCACCCGAAAAACCATCCAAAAACCTTGTAAAATTTGGAGGAAAATATGAAAAAGGTCGAGTCCTTTTGTGGTCATAATATTCATACGACACACCCATATAGTTTTAAGGACACCTTATAATCCCTAGGGACATATCTTCCTTGATTTGAAAGAGCCTTCTAGCATGTCATCCTAATCACACAAAGGGATATAGAAATGTCCAAGTTGTCTTGTACAACCCTTACAACTCCAAATACAAAAAGAAGTAACTTTCTAGGACAATGATCATGAATAACCACTAGATCCTTTGTTGGTCACATGACACATCACTGATGTGGAGAGTGATTATCTTAAACAATATTCATACAAAGTCCTAAGACCCCCGACCACTGTGAAATAAGAAAAGTAAATAAAAAAGTAAATGATATAATATTATTGTGATAGAAAGATAAATTAATATCACGTGAAAGTGGTTGTACACACTCAGTGATCCTCATTGATCCTATGGAGGCCCCCTAGATATGTCAACATGATACCATGGAATCACTCTTAACATGTCATATTGATCTTGCGAAAACACCAAGACAAGCCACCTTTGTCTCGTGGAAGGTCTCAGAAAAAGAATCTTAGATCATGAAATATACTTTCAATAGGAATCCCAACCTCATGAGGAATCTTTGAAATATCGTCCTATCCCTATAGAAGTCCCTTTACATCCACACATTATTATTCAAGACCCCTTAAATTGGACAAAACCCAATAAATAAGTCATTGATGACATGGTCTTGCGATCATTGAAATCATGGGACACCCACCAAATAAACAAAATCTTTATCATGAAAAAACATTAAATCCATCAAATGACTCCATATAAAATCTTTGAGATACGTGTTTCACAATTAGGTGCATAAACGGGGTGGAGAGGCCTATAAATTATTCCCTCCCAAAATAAGAATTCAATCATTGGATCCATACACTGGTGCACCAAGGCATCGAGGTGAACCTCTCGGAGTGACCAATCTCATGATCACAAGGTATTACGGTAGGAAAAGATCTGGGGGTTAACCCAATGGATCATGAGGAATGAATAGCCATTTCATGTGATTACTTGAGTTCCCATGAAGGATTTCCTAGGGATTATGCAAAGGAAATCCTGCATATCTACTGGGTCATGGGAAACCTAAACAAGATAAAACGCTAAACAAATATAAGTAACATATGCGAAAAATATATAAGAGAAGACTAACAGATGGGAGACTCAAGTGAAGAACATATACATGGATCCTCATACTCTTCTCATGACTCATCCAGATCATGAGACAACACCAAGACATGTGACATAAATCGTGCGATTCTCATTTAAATTAATATTTGGATAACAATTCATCCCACATACATGTAATAGAAAGACACATGGAACTCCCCAGGCATATCACCCAAGTCTTTCAAATACCTCTAGGCTCACTATCCTGATTGAAAAATTTCCTTAGAAATGATTCCCAAATTATACGATGATTCTGGTGTGCATCAACTAGGTCTTATAAAATCATTCAAACTTACCAGATAGGTCATGCAACACCCTCTATGCATGTCAATCATGTTTTATAATGACACCAATACATGTCAATCTAAATCGTGTAATATCCTTTGGACATGATAGCCAAATCATAAAACACCCTCCAAGAATGTCATCCTAGATCATGCGATGGACTTCATGAATTCCTTTTAGATTTTTAAATGTTACTCATACAAGTCAACTAGGTCATTAAATTATATTTGGAAATGTATATAATATAACTTGGCATGTCTAGAAATCATCCTACATGTTAGTCAGACACTCAACGCATGTCAGGAAAATAATCAAGTAGGTCAAGGAGACAACTAGGATAGGTCAAGGAGGTGTCCCAGAACATGATAACCTTGTAATGTTCACATACAAGTGAAACCACAGTGTGTAAGCCCCGATCAGTAGAATAATATGATATGCACCACATGCTTGGGAAACCTCAATGTGTAATACTCAATAAACTAAACTATGAGAACTCTAATTCCTATAATAACTAGGGTACATAGGAAACTTTCCTAAGTCCCAATCTCAATTAGGAATCCACTTTAGTGTATTTTCCCCATGTCTCTAACATTTCAACCATAATGAGTCAATCATATACATGGGAAGATCATTTTATCTCACCCATTAGTGGGCTGATAAATCTACCAAACAATAAGAAATATTATTCCTGTAATAAACAGTCTATGCAGGATGACTTCTTAAGGCCTAAGCTCAAATAGGAATCTTCTTCAGTGTAAATACCCCCATATTTCCAATATTTTTACCATCAGGACCCGATCATTCTCATGACCTGATCACTATACATCATCTATAAGTACATTTAGGAGTCAATTGAACTATGTGAACTCTAATTCATATGATAAACAGGATATATAGGATTCCATACTAAGGCCCGAGATTCATATTAAACATCCAAAGGGATATCCTAATACGTAAGTCCCAAATCCATATGAAGTGAAAATGATCACTTTTTATCACTTATTTCTCACATCATGCATGGATCATGTGGTCTTAGGGAGTTTTAGTGGCATGACATAACAACTCCTATATAATGAAATCTACCATGAGGCCAGTCTTAAGGGTGTAACTAAACTATGGTGACTCTAATTCCTCCTATAACAAGGATACGTAGGACATATCCTCATGGATCAAGCTCAAATACCCGGTGCCGATGATACCTCATATATGTCCTTTATGTATGAAGTTGAACTAAATGGGTTTAAAAAACTGTATGAGTTTTGAATCCTTCAATAAAAAAGGATACGTAGTATGTATCATAACAGATCAATACCATAATTGGTATATCAATCAACACCTTGCATGTAAGCATATTCCTAAGTGCATAGTGATATAGATTCAATATATAAATATATTCCCATTAGGGTAAATGGATGAAGAACCTTAGGTACATAAATACAGAGTCACTAAAAGATTCCCCTTCAAACATAAAATAGATTTAGCCTATGTCATTTTTTAGGGTAACCGATTCTGTATCACAATTAAGAAGAGATTTATGAATATATCTTAAATCTATCAGAGAGTCATGAATTAGGAAAAATCCCCCCCAAATGGTGAGATGAGCATGACCTCCCTTCCTCTTGACTAATGTCATTTTCTAAGTGTAATTGGGTCTGAAACCCCAATTGGCCACCTGACATTGAAAAGTAGGTTTGTACCCAGTTAGGGATGTGGGAACCATTTGGAGTTTCTGTTAAGAATAAAAATAGTGAATATAGAAATAATTATTGTTCAAGAGATTAACCCCCCCACAGACACACACAATCAACAATCAAAAAATAAAAATAAATGCACCTCTATTGTATCTTTCTTCGAGAACCAAAAATAGTGAACCTGACATGAACTCATTTTACCTCAAAATATCCTTCACCAGATAAAATTTATAGAATAACTAGTTCTAATCAGACCATTTTGTCCCTATCATGAAGGTGTCATAAGGTTGTGTTCTTTTTTGAAGAAACAATGTGTATGGCTCACTGATGGATCATAGGGATAAAATCATTAATCGGGGAATGATTGGTTATTACAAATAAAGAGGAGGCCCATATCTTTCCTCATGGTAGGAAGGATACATGTGGGACTCATGAACATGTCGTATGATGGTATTAAACCAAGATGTTGACTTAGGTGAAGGAATAGTTTGTGGGATTTCACTATATTGGATGACCATATACAGATCACATGCTCAATGATTGAAAAGAGAGGCCTAAAAGATATTGAATTTTGAGAGATACTTGATATGAGGCATCCAAGATTAGAATTATGATCCAAGACAAGTTTCACCAATATTTTCATGATATGGTCCCTCATTATTATGGGAATACATGTTCATAATTACATAGAGAGTCTCATTAGTTTAAGAGGAAAACCTAGGAAGGATCTGTTATTAAAGAAATACACGATCAAAGGGGAAAAATTTGATGTGAATATCCTAGTTATGTATATCATGAGGCCATGGAGGAGGCCTTAGTTGGTAGGTACCCAGGTAGATGACCTGGGAACAAGGGATGCACATGTATGAGGAACTTTGTAATTTGGAACCCAATTATAAGACTTGGGTGATGTTGTGATCAACCATGGGACTGGGGAAATGTGGAACCCTATTATAGAATCATGGGATAAGTGGTAACTAGGCTTTGGGTTTGGGTGAAGTGGTGCCCAAATATAGGGTCTAAGTGATGTGTCACCCGGATGGAGGGACATTGAATGATTTTTCTAATATATGAAGTACTAAGTAAAGTTTCACCTATATGGGATTTCTTAAGAAATATATTTATTTAATGAGATAACTGGGTGAATTTTTTCTCTAATGGGGTATCTAGGATAAGTATTTCCCTAATGTATGGTCTTGGGATAACCTAGGCTTGTGGTGGTTTAATGTTTCCTCCCAAGTGAGGTTGGAAACATGGCGCTCTAGTATTGTTTTTTGGTATGATGTCATTAAATCTAGTTTTGAAGGGGAAGTGGTTGTATATGAAGTTTTAATCTATTACCCTTAAAATAATTAAATTTCCATTAATTTCCATTATTATCCTTAGGTTTTGAATTAGGAATTCACCTAAAGGATATGAGAAGGATTAAGTACTGGGGGAAGATCTTTAGATCATTTGTTCTATCCTATATGAATCTAATCCTTTGTTCATTCTTTAAAATGGGATGCATGGGAACTTATATATATATAAACTAATACTTTTGTTTGTTATTAGTTGAGTAATTTTCTCTAGTTCCCTAGTGGATGGGTGCTTCTTGAAAGGGTGCCTAGGTCTGGATGGTGTGTGTGTAGGTTCTTCATCGAAGGGAACCTATGCATGTAATATAAGAGAAAAAAGGAGTTAGGGAAAAAGGCCTAGGATAGGAGGGAGTTGAGCATTAGGGACCCGAGTGTAGAGAAGGCCTGGGAACTAGGGACCTAGGTGTAGAAAAGATCTGGGTAATATCCAATTATTCATTCATGGATAATCTACTTTCCCTGACCAATGGATCCACCCTTAATTTTCTTAAAGGTTAGGGCCGAAGCCTCAATTTATTATTTAAAGCAAAGACCTCTTTAGTGTGGGTAGAGGGAGACCCATTACACAGCCCAAAGGCCTAAGACCAAGTGGCCTGAATACAAGGCTTGAAAGCCCATTTTTTGGCCCAAAGGACCCCTCGGTGAAAAGTACTACGATAGTAACCGTGCTGATACAGTACCTGCTACAGTACCACCACCGCTACAGTAACTGCTACAGTGCCTCTGCTGCTACAGTGTGCCTCCACTGCAGTTCCACCACTACTACAGTGCCCTGCTATAGTAGTACTACAGTATCCCCAAATATTTCTCATGCCCGGATTTGATCCTGGGTCTTTTGGATGCCAAGCAGGATCTTGTACCACATGGGTACAAGCTCGTTGGAATTCACCCTTAGTAGAAATAAAGGGATTTCATTCCTATAAACAAAGGAGTTCATGTATATTTCCATGGTAATTTGAATAGAATATACTGTTTAAGAGGCTAGTGGGAGTCTGTTTGAACACATCTATTTTCAAAGTCATCAAATAAAATATTATACTAGTATGAAATTAATGTGATTTCTACTTAATATCCTATGGATTCTAGGATGTGATATGTGAAAGATAAATTTAAAGAATTATAGTTAGTTACCATAAGAAAGTGAACTTCAATATTTTCTAAAGGATTATTCCAGTTAAGTTTTAAAGTGGATATGACTTAATATAAAAAAAGTGTTTTGTGGTATGAAGGTAAATATAAATTTAAAGAGTTTCATTTTAATTACCATAATAAAGTGAATTTAACTATATCCTAAATAAATTTAGGATGTGATGGAGTGTAATAATGTAAATAGTTATATTATTTAAAAAAACAATTGAAGAAAAATGTTCCCAAGGATGATGATGTTAAACAAGTAAAGAGTTTTGAGTTGACAATAGAAGTTTAATTTGGAACATGTGATGTTATGGAGTTAAAGAGTTTGAATATATTCATGTATTTGAATTTTAGGAATATAATTCATAAATCGCACCATTATTCAATGTTTATTTCTTCATAGATGTTTCTCACTAAATATTTTAGTGGTAATTTTATATTATGGTCACATAGAGATGTGGTAGGAATTATATATAGATGTAATGAGTTAACAAAAATTTATAAAGTGAAGAAAATATAAGGATGGTTTATAATTCCATCATATATGATATGATATATGGATACTTATATAGTTTTTTATTATATTCTAAAAAGAGTTTTAATAAATGTAAAATATATCTTAAAAAAGGAAATATCCATTTTATCATTATTTCAATTTTGATATTTATATATATGTATTGATGTAAATTTCATGAAGTGTAATGATAATTGTCCTCTCAAAGTATGAATTTGACATTTCCCTAATTGATTTTCATCATAGAGTATTATAGGCTATGAAAAAATGTTAAGGTTACCATGAGTAAGATTCTTATACGTAGATATAGAATATGATCAGTAGGTGAAAAAAGTGTTTTTTTGAACTGGATGACCTACTATGTATACCACAAAATGGGATATACACTATGTTAGGTCTCGATCCCAAGGTTTTTATTTATCACCTTGGCCCCCTACTGGGTCACTGTGGGTCCAAAAAACCTCCCAGAAAGATGAATCCATCCCACAATTTCATGGTTGAGGCCAAAAATTATAAGTCTATCAAGTAATAATTTGTCATAGAGGTCTAGTACCCCAAGTGGCTGACCAAAATTTTCCCGGCCAGAAAGAAGAATGTTCAGATCAGATTCTGCATCATCTTTTGGGACCTTAACCACCAATTCCAAAAGTATGATTCCCCCATTCCTATAATATAGCTACTCATTGATGATACGGTTGGGTTACATAACCTCTTTTTCATGGTGGGGTATTATAGGTATAATCAAATCCAGATGGCCACCAAGTATGAGGATCCCACTACTGTTAGAGAACCCAATGGGACCTTCTTCTACCGGGTAATGCTTTTTTATTTAAAGAATTTTGGGGATAATTATCAGTCTTTAATGAACTATATTTTGAAACCACTGCTTGATACATTGGTGGAGTGTTACACAGATTATTTAGTGGTTAAATATTACCATCACTAGGACCATCTCAAAGATCTTCAGAAAGTGTTTATCTTCCTCTATTCCTACCATTTGAAAATTAACTGTTTGAAGTGTGCATTCAGGGTTACCTTCAGAAAGTTTCTTGGATATTTTTTAGATATAGAGGTATCAAGATTTATCTCTTAAAATCAAGGCTATCAAGAAAATAAATCCTCCATGAAACCAATAGTATTTTTGAGGTCTCAAAGGCCACTTAACCTATATTCACCAATTTATTGAAAATATTTCTGGTGAGTGTAATCCCTTCTTGAGGATCATAATGAAATTCACCATTTACCATTTGGATGAGGACTACCAAAATGCTTCCAAGGACATAAAGAAGTATCTGCTACAATCAATAGTCCTGATGCCATCTATCATAGAGAAGCCTCTAGTCCTTTCTATGAACACCTGAGAATGGTCCCTTGGTTCCCTTCCAGCCCATAAGAACAAATAGAATATAGAAAAAAACCCATATTATCTCAGATATATGCTACTCTACATGGATACTAGATACTCCCCCATTGAGAAGAGTTGTCGCAGGTTAGTATTTTCATTGTAGAAGTTACAGAATTACTTATAGAACCTTGAGATACATTTGTTGTCCCATATTGACCTATTGAAATACATCCTTAATGAACTCATTTTGATAGGGTTATTGGTGCATTGGTTGGTAATCCTCTAGTACTTATACACCAAGATCATCCTACAGAAAGCTATTATGGGGAGAGCATTGGTAGATTTATTGGCCTCACATCCAACCCCTAAATAATTTCCACTCAATTTTGATTTCCTAGATGAATCCATAATCTCATTAGATCAGGTTGTTCTAGGTTAGAAGATGAATTTCTATGGTGCATCATATAATTTGACCGGTATAAGGATTAATGACTCCAATATCAATAGGGTGGGCCTAGGGATCATCTCCATCACACTCGCACATTCCATATTTCGATACTAATTCCTGTTATCATAAGGATAAACTGGAAATGAGGTAGAGTATCAGGATCTTATTACAACTCTTGAGTTTTCCCTTGATATTGTTGTCCCCTTTCTTACATGTTAAGGGAGACTTTGAGTTGGTCATTATGCAAATCAAGGGTGACTACATCATCACAAGGCAATAACTTGTGCCCATTCTGGAATGTACTTGTCTGCTAATAGCCCAATTCCTTTCCCAAACTAAGGTGAATCATGTTCCTCAATCATGAAATAGACAAGAAGATTCTTTAGAAATCCTGGTTATATCCCTTATATATCCTATACAAGATTATTTGGTCATTCATGTAGCACATTTAAGGGTAATTTCCCCCACCACTTTTGAAGGTGATGACCAATGAGAAAATTAGTTGGATCCTAGTAATTATTTTATTGAACCTTGAAATCCCCATTTAGTCAAATAAATTTCTGATTGGATGACTCCCATCATTGATCTTCTCTATCATGATATTCTTCCATCAGTTCGGGCCTAGTGTGAGTGAATTCACTGGTGCACAATACAGTTCATCTTCCAAAGTGACCCTAACCTTGAGAAAAATGTCTTTAGGAATGGGTTCAAGGTAATTATCATCCATTACATACAAGGAGAAAAGATACCTCATGTCATTAAATAGTTCCTTGTTTGATCCTATGGATCTCATCAAGTAATATTGAAGCACTCTCACAAAATTCATAGGCCGAGTTACTTTTGGACCATCAATGTTCACGACTACATCAAGTTCACAAAAAGTGTCATGAATTATATATTATTTCCAATTTTGTGTAACAACTAGAATATATAATTCACACCACAAAATAATCTTTACCCTTCATATTTTGGGACCTCTAATTTATGGGACCCTAAACACTAGAGACTTCTTAACAATGCTGATGAATTATGATCACAATAGATTTCTCAAAATTTTAAGAGATAGTTCCCCCTGAAAGGATTCAAAACCTATTCCATGATCAATTTCATGAACTCCCACAACATTCATCAGTGTGGGGTTCCTCGCATTATTATCACAGACAATGGAATTATCTTTCAGGCTACTAAGTTGAAGAAATTGTATGCCAAGTACAAAATCTGGTCCAACCACACTTCCCACTACCACACATAGAACAATTTATAGATTGATGAATTTAATAAAACCCTATAAAACATTATGTTAAAGATTTTGGGATTGAAAAAAATATATTTTTCCCGATAGAATCCCCAAAAACCTTTGGTCATATTGAACAAAAACATGAAGTTCCACCCAGGAGACTCCATACTCTCAAGTGTATGGAACATAGTAAGTTCTACCTATAGAAGTTTAGTTTCTATCACTCTAAATGTAATTTTATGACCATACAATTCTATAAAAGGAAGAACAAGTATGTATAGATGATCTAGAAATATCACAAGGGGAAGAAGTTTAAGGAATTGTATAATTTATAAACGCACTCGAACAGGGTACCATGAGCGTTAAACAAGAAGTTCTACCTATGCTACTTCCTTCAAGGTGAAATGGTTCAAGATATTTGGGTGATAATGATAACTAGAAAAAATACACTAAATTTATAATCCAAGTGTAATGGACCTTAATTTATCCTTATGGTCCACTCCAATAGTGCATACTCTTTCATCACCATATATGGGGAGCTAACAACACCTCCTACCAACGTCAAGTTTCTCATGTAGTACTTTAAGTAAAATGACTTCAGTGAAAACTCTATGACCTTAATCTATGATTCTAAGTCTAAGAACCATGAAATTAAAATGTGTGTGATTGGTCAAATATCTATGAATATATACTAGCATTAAAAATGGTCTAATCAACAAAATAATAAACTAGTAGTATCCATAGTCTGAGTTGTATGACTCTAAACTAAAAATCCTAACATCCTTAGCACATGATGGTAAAATGTAGCCTCACATTGTGTAAAAAACCTATGATGCCTCATATTAAAAATATGAGATGACAAAAAACTAACATCCTCTACACATGATGTTAAACTTTAGCCTTACTCTATGTGAAAAAATATGATGAATCATATAACAAATATGATATAAATAAACACCAACATCCTCAACACATGATATTAAACAGTAGACTTACCATATGTGGTGAATATAGTATGTCACATATGAACAATATGAGATGAGAAAAAACTAATTTCCTCAGTACATGACATTAAAATTTATCCTTACCCTGGTCTGACAAACATACGATGCCTCATATAAAAAACAAGAGATGCCCAAAAACTAACATCCTCAACAAAAAAAGTTAAATTATAGACTTACCCTTTGTGGTGAACATTATATGCCTCATATAAACAATATGATACAAAACAAACCCACATCCTTACCACACAATGTTAAACTATAGCCTTAACCTATTTCATGATCATAGGATGCCTCATATATCAAAAAAGAGAAGGACCATCATCATCAACACATGAAATTAAACTATAAACTTACCCTATGTGATGAACATAGGATGCATCATATGAAAAATATGATATGAACAAAACCAATTACCTCAGTGCATGAAATTAAAATTTAGACTTACCATATGTGATGAACATAGGATGCCTCATACGTCAAAAATGATATGCACCAACATCCTCATAAGGCGATGTTAAACAGTTTCCTTACCTATGTGATGAACATAGGATGCCTCATATGTAAAAAATGATATGGTCCACCATCTTCAAAAAAGAACATTAAACTATAGCCTTACCTTTTGTGATGAACATATGATGCCTCATATGTTAAAAATGAGATGGTTCAAAATCCTCAGCACAAGACATTACACTATAGCCTTACCCTATGTGATGAATATATGATTCCCCATGTGTTAAATCTGATATGTTTACATGTAATCACCATATGATGTTGATTTTCTTGTTATAGTGGGTCCCCACCAAAGAGGATGTCGTTCCACTCCCTCAGTAATGGTCTCCTACCACACCGCATTCTAGAACCATCATTGGATTCATTCTCAACCCATTGGATACATAGTTACGCCTATATATTTTTTTCATTGGTTCCAACCACAAGTTATCTCCTATATAGAAAGGTTATCTTCTATAGAATTGCGCTCAGCATGACCTCTTTCCACGATTAAGAAATGCTATCATGGGCCTCCAGATAATGTGTAAGCCTCGATCATGTCCCTTGATTAATCAAAGAATAGATATTCCTCCATGACCCAACGTGAGGAAGAATGAGTAGCCCAATGCATCAACACTACACAAAATGTCCTTGTGTATGACGTTAAACTGTAACCATACCCTATAAAATGAAAATGGGATTCCCCATTTAATAAATTCAATATTCCTTATGTAATGAGATGTGATACCTCATGAAAAAAATAATTGAATGATTCCCCTATTAATCAGGTGGAAAAGATATGTCCTCAAAATATTATTATAAACTATATTTTCAATGACCACTCCAAAAGATGTTAAACTGTACAGTCTACATCCCAATCACATGTTGAAAAACTGTATGACACCCTGATCCCTCTTTATAGAGGATGTACCCCATTTATTTTGGTCACCTTCTAAGACATATCCCAGAACTATGTATGTCTTGATTCCAATTACAATGGTATATATAGTGATGCTCAAATAACATATCCTGGGATGATTCCTACCACTAACTCATTCCATATTATTTCTCCTCATAGTCTAGCTCAATCATTACCCACCAACATGTTCGTCTAGTATGTTTGATAATGTGAAAGAATATATCCTATATAATTTAACCCTTTGTGGTACATTCCCCTCTATTTCTTTTACTTTGTACTTTCTTCAATTTGGATCCTCATCATCCTCCCAATTTGAAAATTCCCATAAATGGAAATGGTTCCTAGACCTAATGGATCACCTACCATTCTGGGTACATTCCTCAAAGGATATCTAATGACATTTGATATCTCCCTTGTTCCGAATATGGACAATAGTTGATCTCACATCCATCCTCCCCATCAATGACTGTAATGATTTAGAGGCATGTGTTTTAAACATGGTCAATAATAATTCCTTACCAATCAGTCAAACCTTTTCTATGATCCAATATAACAATCCAAAATTTATTTTTTATCCTTCTTCTACAGGTGCAGTTAGTATTTCTAACACATCTGGTGTTATCTTCATATACGCTCTTGCATGATGACTAACAAGTCAGCGTCATTGAGACATTCCTAAGAAGGCTCCCTTTTACCAACATTTTTTATGTCACTCGATGTTAAGTGAACTTTTCTCCACTCCTTTCTTCTCAAACTGAATATAGATCATGTTGGATTAAGAGTTTTTGAACCTTTCCCCAACCATGTTCAAGGTATTATGGTGTTCCAAAATGGAATTCCATGTTGTAATAGTGGGTGACCTAGACCCAAATTGAACAATGATTTTTGATTACTATATCATGCACACAGTCAGATATACATGATGCATGCATACCATTATAGTTTATACATTTATATATCCACTATTTAATAGTAATGTCCAAATTTTAATTATCATATCAAAAGGTTACAGAATATCTCAAGATATAATTAGAACCTCGAGATACTGTGACATTAATGTTAAATATATATCCTATGTCCTAGATATATCATACTGACTGGACACATTTGAAGTATGACTATCTCGTACTAAGGGATTATAATCATTGAGATATATTCTCATGACATTCTCACTTGGTGATCTCAAGTGGTTGAGATCACAAGGATAGGCTCACTAATAAGAAAATCACATGTTTTGAGTGTCATCTATTATTTCTATATACAGACATGTGTATTGGTCTCCTGAATTCAGAGCATGATTAATGTATACCATTTTATCATGTACTTTTATGAAAAGAAAAAACCATGATAATGAAATAATGGCAAGGTAGATTTTGTTGGGTGCATCATTAGTGGTATGACATAGATTTAATGGTAAAGATAGTATTTATCTCTTCCAAGTTGAGGAAGTGATATATCTCGAGCCTAGTTGATCAGGATGGTAGTACCTTCATAAATCATTTTCCAAGGTAATTGTAGGTAAATCCACCCAAATATATCAAAAAATAATAGTTCAATAAAGGATGATGACACAAGTGTGTATACTGCTTTATGAGATATCTAAAGGAAAATAGATTATATTATACAGTACATGTTCATTGGTTGGTTGTCATTGATATGACTACTTCTTATCTGTTTAAGGGCCTTGAAGGGTTTCTAGAATCCTCTCTTTGACTTTTAATTCTATTCACCATAATCAAGATAAGGTCCTAGAGGATCAAACACAACAGTGTGGGCAAGAATCTTCCATATTATGTAGAATAGGTATATTGTACATGGTGGGCCCCACCATAGGGTCCGAGAGTTGTCCAAGTTATCAATCATCAATTAATAAATAAATAAATTATTATTCATGTTAAGAATAACTAGTTTTAATTTATTTATTAAAAGTAGTTACAAGTTTTTATGTAATTATGAGGAATAGTATTACTCGAACAAATATTATTTTAATATTCTAGGTTTGTTTAATATTAGCGAGAATTATGATTCAGGTTAAATGAATTTGTTTTATCATGTAATATATTTAATATATATTACTGGTATATGATAAAATATACATAATATTTATAAAATGGTTTTATTTGTTATAATTATTATTTATTACTTATTCAGTAGACATTAAATATACGGGGGTCGAGAACCCTTTTTAGGTATTCAGAGCATCCATTATTAATTGTAGAGGAGAGGGTCATTCCATTGAATACCCATGAATTTTATTTTTGGGGGATTTTATTTGGTCCCAGTTATTAGATAGAGAAATGATCCAACTTATTGTATGATCCAAGATTTCCTTTACTGATTAAAGGTGGGGGATTGTGGTGATTGACACGACACCTAAGGATTCATCATAGCTCCGTGCTATGACATGGAAAAAATGGGGAGAGTGTGGATTCATGAATCATTTGTGGGAGATCTATAGGGGTAAGGATTTGGATCCTCTAAGAAATGATCATTGGAGAGGAGATTCATTCATTCACGCATTGATTCGAAATAAGATAGAGAAACACTTTAACTTAGCATACAATCCAAGATTGCCTTTGAATATCAAAGGTATGGGATTGTGGTGATTGTTGTGACACCAAAGGATTCATAAGATATTTATGGAATAACCCAAAA
The DNA here is from genome assembly GCA_963277665.1 of Viscum album. NCBI lineage: Eukaryota > Viridiplantae > Streptophyta > Magnoliopsida > Santalales > Viscaceae > Viscum > Viscum album. Next base: position 474,892,394 of record OY728130.1, on the reverse strand, counting down.
TACATTAAATGTAGAGTTTGTGGATTCTTGAAGCATGTGTATATGATCTAGAGGGGTTCGACTTCGGATCCCTCAAAAAATTATCGCCGATGATGAGCTGCAGTCGTATACAGTTCGATTCAGAACAAGGTACTCAATCTATTTATTTTTGTGCTTTTAATACTTCACAAAAGATCCTCATACTTTATTGGGTCTTAGATCACTAGAGACTAAAAGCATTATCATTTTGACGATGAAGATTTTTAAATTCTCAAGCTATTAGGTTCTGATGCATGCCACAATAACTTCAACTGGTATCAGTGCGATCACATGAATTTTATGAGACAATAAAATTAAATTAGATTTAAATTTAAGTAGAGGGTTTGAAATCGGTCTCAATGGTTCTAATTTCATGTATATTTAATTTCTAATGGCCAAGTTAGGGCCATTTTGAAAAAGTTTATGAATCAAAAGCGGTGAAATGTCAAAATTTCGGGTATTGATGTATTAAAAACATTATATGTATTTGTTCTTATTTTTAGGTGGTGTTAATTATTCTAATAAAAATAGTTTTTTCTTCTGATCGGATCAATTTAATATGGTTAATTAATTTTCCACAATTATGGAAAAACATTAACAAAACAAAGGCTATTTCCATATCCTAAAGAATTTTGTACCAATAAAAAGGCATGGATGACACAACTCGGTAGATAGAAACAAAGGATACTACATTTTTTTAATTTTAATAGGAATGAATTTTTTTGTAAAATATTAAAAAAAGGATGGTATGGGTGAATAATATGGTGGGGTTTTTTTAAATGTGTTTTTTTAAAAAAAATCTGAAAAAATGCATAGTTTAATTTTTTATTAAAAAATACGCTACAAAGGTGGCATCGCCGATTACACCTTTTCCCTAAAACAATATTTTTTATTTATATTTTTTATATATTTAAAATTTTAATTTTTTATTATTATTTTCGTAAGGTTATATATATATATATAAATAAAACTTAATGTTTCAACATAATTTATCTTTTATTCAACTACGTGTCTTTACCAGCCTATATAATATAAATTACAAGACAAATATGAATGAAATTTTGAACATTTCTTAAACATATAAAAATTAGTCGAAAATAAAAATAATTTCTTAAAAAATCTTGGTTAAATATTATTTATAACATATCAAATCCACCTACTTGAAACTTAAAAATGTTATAATTACATGAATTTGTTGGCCTATATAATATAAAATATAAAATCGATATGAATGGAATTTTAAACATTTCTTAAACATATAAAAAGTAGTCTAAAATAAAAAAAATTCTTAAAAAATATTGGTGAAAAATTATTTATAGCCTATCAAATCCACCTAATTGAAACTTAAAAATGATTAAAGTACGTGACATTGCTGGCCTATATAATAAAAACTATAAGACCGACATGAATGAAATTTTAAACATTTATTATAAATATAACTAGTAGTAAAAAATAAAAAATAATTTCTTAAAAAATCTTAGTGAACAATTATTTATAACCTTTCTAATCCACCTAATTGAAACATAAAAATGTTTCAAGTACGTGACTTTGCTGGCCTATATAATATAATCTATAAGATCGATATGAATTAAATTTTAACCATTTATTAAACTTATAACTAGAAGTCCAAAATAAAAATAATTTCTTAAAAAATCTTTTTCACAAATTATTTATAACCTTTCAAATCCACCTACTTGAAAATTAAAAATGTTTCAAGTACCTGACTTTGCTGGCCTATATAATATAAACTATAAGACCGATATGAATGAAAAGTTTAAAATTTCTTAAACATATAACTAGTTGTCCAAAATATAAATAATTTATTAAAAAATATTGGGGAAAATTTATTTATAACCTTTCAAATCCACCTACTTAAAACTTAAAAATGTTTCAAGTATTTGACATTGCCGACCTATATAATATAAACTATAAGACTAATGTGAATGAAATTTTAAACATTTCTTAAATTGGAACTCAATTAACCCCCCTCATGAGATTCCACTCCAACCAGCAAGTAATAATAGTATGTTGATTTCAGTAGACATAAAACAAGTAAACAATAATGTACAATCAATGCATATGTCTGTGGCGAGGAGATTACATTCCACATGGTGGTTTGTGAATAGGAAATCCGTGTCGAGTGTGCAGTGGAGTCTGATGACCTGGAGAAGGCTGATCCTCGGGCACTAGAATGTCGACTGGTTCATCCTCCATCTATGCGTCAGTGGGAGGAGTTGTTAACTACATATCGTACTGCCATCTGGATCCTTCTCCCTCTAGGGTGGTAGAAGGACCTGCCTCCATCGCAGTGGGGAACCAAGCCTGCGATGGAGCTATACCCCAAGATGATGATGGCTATGGAATACATGGCTGTGAAGGATCTAGAACCCAAGATGGAGTGAACTGCGAATATCCTGTCAGGAAAGACGGATCCCATGCCACCTGAGGCACATCCAGAATTGGATGACCCTGGACTACTAGAGAGATGACCTCTACCTGTGGAATAGGTGAGGCCTCATGTGCAGCACAACGATTTTTACGTCACCATGGTCGTGGATCCTCAGTGCCAGCAGCAGTTGCAAGTTTTTCTTATGGGGTAGGTACCTCCTCTCTCCGAGTCAGACAGATGAAGATGATCCCGAAAAGCACACGAAAAGATGCCCTTTCTTACACCGCTGTAGCATAGACGGTTGCCTGACTAAAGACCCCCTCCTCCTCTTCATCACTCATGTGAACAAGATTCTATATGTGACTACCCTGTAAATAGATTCAAATTTAATTAGAAAATAATTCAACAAACAAACTAATGGAAATTTATTGACTTACCATCCTCTGTGTCTCTAGGCCGGGTTGGGTAAGATACAATATAGACTTCAGTATATACCATGGCGCATAGTCAACCTGCTCTGAAAGGGAGAATCTATTCGTAGGAACACACTGAATATGAAACTCTATATGTCTGTACTAGCAGTAGATAAAACTGGCATGTAATCGGGACCAGTCATCATCCTGCCTCCCTGTTAGCTTCATCCCATGAAGTCGGTCTGTCTGTCTCGATGGTAATGGAATCGGCTGGGTATTGAAAAACTAGCGCATGACTCTGTCAGGATGCTGCCACTCAATAATATGGAAGTGAATGAGGGGCACTACAACCATATAATCCTCAAGACCAATAGTGTAGTATGCTAGCAACTGGTCTGTAATACTCTAGTATGGAATCCATGAAATCGGAAATGACAAGTGATTTTGTCAAAAAATAACCTAACTAAAAGCCAAAATTGATGCTATTATTAAATATGTTAGACAATGATAGAATGTATATACATACCTAATCAGGTAAGAGACAGTCCAACTGTAGTCGATATACGCCCAAATGTTGTCTCGAAACCACATCAAAATTGCATCGCTGACACCACCTGTAAAATACATCAACGATAGTGGCAAATAATGAGAAATTATAGTCAATAACTCATATTAGAATTCGAAACCAATATAAATGACTTATCATACCAGCATACACATGGAGCATCATGCAACACCTCCATCTCGACTGGCGGACAAGCAAGGTTAGGGCAGAATGATGGGATACGCTCCCATACCCACATCTGAATAAGGATGACGCATCCTCCGAGACCTGTATGGTCCCTATGGGATAGCCTGCATAATGATCTGTATGTGTATGCCAATTAAGAGGATCCCCATACGTATTTCCTAGCCCAATCAAAGTCCTCTAGTAGGGGTAGATACATCATATGCATGTGCATCCCCGAGTGACCAGTACACATGGTCTCGCCAATGAGCCGTAAGATGTATGCACGGGCATAACGCATGACGGTATGATCATCATCATCATCCAGTAAATGTGGAATCTGTGACTCCAACCAAGACATAGATATGGAAAATCCATCTGTATCCCTATGGTCGAACAAAATATCAACGCCTAACAAGCACTGAGCAAGGTCTGTCCAGGCTGCACGAGTGAGTCCAATAACGGGTCTCCCCTGGATAGGCAGACTGAGAAGCACTTCCACATCGTCGAGGGTGATGTTCATCTCTCCCTCAGGTAGGTGGAATGTGTGTCTCTTGTCTCCATCTCTCAATGAGGGAAGCAAGTAGTTAACGATATATAAATGTGAAATCTGATATGGCAAGGCCATAAGAGCCAGCATGATGCAAGTAAGGTCTAATGGAATGTGGAGGCTCCTGGGGATGAAAATGGTGTGCTCGACGCACCTTGACCAATCGATCTAGACAACCCTCTAACACGACCTATGAAATATGGGTAGGTTGCTGAGTGAGTAGTATTTTATCATCCAATGACAAATAAACAAATTAAATGAGTCGTAAGTGTAAAATGTAAATATAACGTTATGGATTGGATTAAGATAAACCATGTGAATTAGTAAAGATGTTTTTGGAATTTATCTAATTATATGTATTGAATAACTTATGATTATCATTATGACACTATAATTTTTTTATAGAATATTTTACTAAAGTATCACACATAATTTAACCAAAAAACATGGAAAAGGGAATATTTTTTGGGTTGGGGTTTAGGTTTGAGGGTTTAGGGTTTCAAATTTGAAAATTAAGGTTTATGAAACATGTTTCTTGGTTAATAACATTAACGTTACAATATGGATTAAGTGTTCTTCTTTAGGATTTATGAAATAAATTCTATTATCTAGGATTTTATTTAAGGAATAAGTAGACAGTTATGTCTTGAAATCAAGAATATTATTATGAAATAAGTTATATTATCTAAAATATTTGGTCTTGAATTTGGTTAGACATATTTTGGAGGAGCTTTATGATTAAATACTTATGGATTGGATTAAGATAAACCATGTCAATTGGTAAAGGCTTTTTTTGGAATTTATCTAATTATATTTATTGAATAACTTATGCTAATCCTTATGATACTATAATTTCATTATAGAATAGTTTACTAAAATATTCGACATAATTTATCCAAAAACCATGGAAAAGGGAAGATGTTTTTGGGTTGGGGTTTAGGTTTGAGGGTTTAGGGTTTCAAATTTTAATATTAATGTTTAGGAAACATGTTTTTGGGTTAATAAAATTTACTTTACAATATGGGTTAAGTGTTCTGCTTTTGGATCTATGAAATAAATTCTATTATCTCAGACTTTATTTAAGGAATAAGGAGAGAGTTATTTCTTGAAATCAAGAATGTTATTATGAAATAAGTTCTATTATCTAAAATATTCGGTCTTGAATTTGGTTAGACATATTTTGGAGGTGCTTTATGATTAAGTACTTATGGATTGGATTAAGATAAACCATTTCTATTAGTAAATATGTTTTTGGAATTTATCTAATTATATGTATTGAATAACATATGCTAATCATTATGATACTATAATTTTGTTCTAGAATAGTTTACTAAAATATCACACATAATTTAACCAAAAACCATGGAAAAGAGAAGTTGTTTTGGGGTTGGGGTTTAGGTTTGAGGGTTTAGGGTTTCAAATTTTAATATTAAGGTTTAGGAAACATGTTTCTGGGTTAATAACATTTACTTTACAATATGGGTTAAGTATTCTGCTTTTGGATTTAGGAAATAAATTCTATTATCTCGGATTTTTTTAAGGATTAAGGGGAAATTTATTTCTTGAAAGCAAAAATATTATTATGAAATAAGTTCTATTATCTAAAATATTGGGTATTGAATTTGGTTAGACATATTTTGGAGGAGCCTTATGGTTAACTACTTATGGATTGGATTAGTTAAACCATGTCGATTAGTAATGATGTTTTTGGAATTTATCTTATTATTTTTATTGGATAACTTATGATAATCATTATGATACTATAATTTCATTATAGAATAGTTTTCTAAAATATCACACATAATTTAACCAAATACCACAGAAAAGGGAGATTTTTTTGGGTTGGGGTTTAGGTTTAACAGTTTGGGGTTTCAAATTTTAATATTAAGGTTTAAGAAACTTGTTTATGGGTTAATAACATTTACTTTATAATATGGGTTAAGTGTTCTGCTTTTGGATTTATGAAATAAATTCTATTATCTCAGATTTTATTTAAGGAATAAGGAGAAAGTTATTTCTTGAGATCAAGAATATTATTATGAAATAAGTACTATTATCTAAAATATTCGGTCTTGAATTTGGTTAGAAATATTTTGGATGAGCTTTATGATTAACTACTTATGGATTGGATTATGATAAACCATGTCAATTAGTAATTTTTTTTTGGAATTTATCTAATTATATGTATTGAATAACTTATTCTAATAATTATGATTCTATAATTTCATTATAGAATAGTTTACTAAAACATCATACATAATTTAACCAAAAACCATGTCAAAGGGAAGATGTTTTTGGGGTTTAGAAAACCGAGGAAAAAATAAGAGATAAAAATATTTAGTTTACAATATGGGAATGTCACAATGAAGACAATACATCATTATGGATGAGACTGTGAACTTGACCTAACAACTTTAGGGCTTCGTTTCTGGTTATGACCTTCTTTAAGACATATCATGCATTGAAAACTCTGTCCTTGTTCTTGAGGCCAGTCCATCTCATCACACATCCTACTGGCCTTCAGTCTCCCATGAGGACGTAACTGATTCATGTCAGGTATCACTATCAGATGACCTTCATACATTAGTAAATAATGATACTCCCTAATATGTGTCCATGGTGCAACATAACAGTTAGAAATGGTATCCATCCGGTACACTGGATCCACATATGATTATCACGATATGTTCACAGAGGCACATGCTACAATGGTGTGTGTACATAGAAACCATAAGGCCCGAAAGTTTCCACATTGACATTGTCTTATTTCTTGTAATACCACTATTTTTTCACCGATGTGATTTGTGATGGGGTTTGAATGCTCTTGAACTTCATATCGAGAGTCTTCTCTTTGAAAGAGGCAGACATGATCACTAATGGAAACATTACCTATACCAATGGTTTGGAACCATTGGTATATGTCCATAAACCATTGGTATAGCCTATATCAATGGTCTGGGAAGCTGTTGGGTGATTTGGAATGGGGAAAGACCTATCCCAATGGTTTGGTGAAAACCGTTTGGAAAGACCTAACCCAAAGGTTTTCAAACCGTTGGTGTAGGTCTTTCCCAACGGTTTTCCAAACCGTTGGGATAGGTCTTACCCAATGGTTTGGGGAAACTGTTGGGATACGTAAATATATATAAAAAAGTTTCAGTAGAGGTTTGAACCCACAACCTTCACGTTATATATCAATGACTTTACAACTATCCTAGAGATTTCTTTGTAAATATATTTGGTTATATATATATATAGATTTATTTATATTTAATTTATATATTTATTTATTTCATTATATTTGATAAATTTACACATAAAAAATAAGGGTACCTATCACAACGATTCTCAAAACTGTTGGGATAAGCCTTTCCCAACGGTTTTGAGAACCGTTGGGATAGGTAACCACTCTTTCCCAATAGTTTGGCCAAACCATTGGGAAAAGTGGCCTCAAAGTGGCCTTTTCCCAGCAGTTTGGCCAAACCTTTGAGAAAACCATGCCCTTTATCAATGGTTTGGACAAACCATTGGGAAAAGTTGCCTCGAAGTGGACTATTACCAATTGTTTGGACAAACCGTTGGGAAAAGTGGCCTGAAAGTGAGCTTTTACCAACGGTTTGGACAAACCTTTTGGAATGCCATACCATTTCCCAACAGTTTTAGAAAACTGTTTGGAAAAATGACCTCAAAGTGGGATTTTCTAATGGTTTGGCCACACCGTTGGGAAAGGGGACCTATACCAATGGTTTTTACAACCGTTGGTATTGATGCGTCGGTATAGGTCAGATTTCTAGTAGTGGATAACCAGAAGATTATTCAATATTCTTTTCAATCTCTCATTGAAAGCATATTCTGTATCTTATCCCCTGCTGTATTCCGTATGATGCTAGTTTTTCCCTATCCACAAAGTACTTCATGCATCGATATAATGTCTCTTGAAATAAAGTGGTTATAGGTAGATTGCGAAGACCTTTGAAGATACCATTGATGCACTCCACAATGTTTGTCATCATGTGTCCGTACCTCTTCCCCTGTCATATGCCAATGTCCATTTCTCTTTTGGAATCCACATCATATAATCATAAACTTCTTGATTAGCCTGAAAGATTTGTTCAAAACGTTCTTCAAACTGCCATTGGTCCGAATCATATGATACAAAGAATGGATGACATTTCACATAAATTGATTTTATCTTTATGTTGAAATAGAAAAAGAGAACGAATATAATGTGTACCGAGCCTCATGATTGCCTTATTCACCGGTTCATTGTGGAATTTTTATGCACATTTCTAGAAATGTGTCTAATGAAGAATCGATGATGTGAATTTGGGTATCTCCATGTATCAGGATCTGCATTGATTTCCTCATTAATTTCTCGATGGCGATCAGATATCAAACAAACACCCCGAATGTTAGTGAAATGGTTGCTGATACATGCCAAAAACCAACTCCATGATTCTTAGTTTTCTTTCTCTATAATGGAAAAGGAAAGCGAAAGAGGTGAACAATTTCCATCTTGGGTTTCCGCAATAAAAAATAAACCCTTTTATTTTCCATATAGATATGTTCCATCAATATGAACAAACTGTTTGCAAAAATGAAATGCGGAGATACAGGGAAGGAATGCCCAGAACAAACGATGAAATTGAACACAAGATGGATCAAGTCGGTTATCATGAGACACATATTCATTTGTATCCATATGGAAAACAACTTGGTTATGATGCCTCAGTATGGATAGAAATTGTGGGAAAACCCAATATGAGTCATCCAAATCACCATAGACCTTCACAATTACCTTCGGTTTTGCCATCCATGCCTTATTATAGGAAATATTATAATCGAATTTCTATTGAATCCTGTCTTAAAAAGGGATATTGGAACATCTTGACATGTCCTAATCATCTCAACAATAATAGATGACAAAAATTCTGCATCCAATGAGTTATGATCTTGTGTGAGGCTTGGCTAAACGCAAGTATGAGCCGCCTCAATCCCCGAGATTCTCTAACCTCCAAATGTAATGTTTGGAATCACGCTCAAGTAAAATCTAAAATCATCCTCATACTTCTCACACCATATAAAATATTTACTATGACATGATTCATGAACTATATAGTTGAACTGTCTCTCAATATCAAATCTCCTTAGCATGATTTTTAAGGAATCTTTACTAGGAAAATTGCTTCCAATATATAAGGTTTCGTACACCTCACTAAAAATATCTCGTAAAACTCCAGGAAACTCAGTTTCCAATGTGAGAACAGTATTGTCAAATTCAGGCATGTGTGTCATTGCTTCTGACCTAGATTAAAAGAGTGGTGGATGATTTATTGTAGGTATAGGTTGATGTACAACTAATGAATTTCTCAAAACCTCCTCCCTATCTTCCATTGGTCCCTCCTCATCAAGATTTGTTGTCACCATCTAGTCCATCATTAAGAAACTCCTCATCAGAATTTAGATTGACGTGTATATCTGGGAGATCATCTAGGTTGTCCTCTTCTGCTGCATCATTTGGAATAAACTCAATTTCATGAGGTGGACTGTCTTCAACCACTCTTGTAATTCTATGTCTTCATACACCTGGACGTTGTTGTTTTATAGTAGAAACATAAATGTATAACTACATCATGGTACCATATGACCATTGAGAAAATAAAATAATTGCTTGGACCCACTGCACATCATCATCCAATGGACAAGCTAGATGCTACAGTGTTGTTGGGAATTGCAAATGTCTATAGCTTATAGAAATGATCTCTTGATCAGGTACCAGATTTAAGGAACCACAAATTCTCTCTTGAAGGCCAGTTATAGTTACACAATCAGCTATACTAACCACCATAATTGGTTGTGTACTTTATGAAGCTCCTTGCTTAGTTTGAATAACCTCCCTATAGTAGTACACACAGGCTAACATGACTCTCTACGTAAAAAATGTTTCTTTCATCAAAATTATATAAGTGTAACAAATATTAACAATGATGTTTGATCATATGATATTTATTAGAATTTAATTTTAGGTAAACTTTCTATACCCTAAAATATGCTACTGATGTTTGACCATATGATATTTATTAGAATGTAATTTTAGAGTGCCTTTTTATTTAATGTGTTTTTTCTTCTTCATTTCAATTTATATAATCAACAGTATCGTTATCCAATCATTATATGGATATATGTTTTAATCCGATGTTATTTATTAATTATTCTATAATTAATTTTGTCTAATAATAACTATTATTACTAAACTATTTAATCTTGGAATTTTAAAACGTTTTCTTCACTAATTCAAATTTAAATAATTATAATTGTCATTTTAAACTGATTTTCTTAATACAGTTTTAACTAATCAATCATTCTCTATTTGATATTTAATAATTATTAAGTTATTCTTTAATTATTTATTATTTAATCATTAATCATAGTATATTCATTAGTTAATTATAATTAACTAATAATAACTTTAATTCGTTAATGCTTTTGTCTTTATTTAATTCTATAAAATCATTTTTATCATTTTATCATTGATAAATATACTGATTTTATTTTTATTTTCTTAGATATTTTAGTAGTTTATAATGAAAATTTGAATCATCTTAAGCATATCTTATAGGAGTGTCAAACCAGGAGTACAGAAAGGCCCATTATCATGCACCAGTTCCAGTTCGAGTCAAGATCAAAGCGGTGTTTTTGAGTTTTACCCCTAGGTACATCTATGCCAGAGCCACATCCACTTGTTTGTATCCAGATAAGAATTTAATTGCTTAGATAACCACATAATCTTTAAGCTACCATAATTTAAAAATACTTAAATCCTATGTAAATATATACTCAATCTATACTACTAAAAATAATTATTTCAAACTACATATAACTAATTATAGAAACTAAATAACCAAATATTAAGAACTACCTAAACTACTTAAAAAATGAAATATTTAAAACTAAAAATAATTAAATTAAATAAATAAAAACATTAAATTTAAAAAAGAAACATACATATAAATGAAGCTTCGTAAAAACCCACACAGAAAATAAATTCATTAGAGAGAGATGAAGAGAATTTAGGAGAGATGAAGGCAATGATCAACTGAGGAGGGGGGGGGGCTCCCTTTTATAGGGAGTTCATGCCAAGCCGGCATCACCGATGCCACCTTTGCCATGTCATCGATCCAGGCAAAAGGCGGCGTGAGGGAGCAAAGGCGGCATCGCCGATGATGCCTTTGCACACCAACATAATGGCGGCATTGGCGATGTCACATTTGTAGCATATTTTTTTAATAAAATTTAACCTATGTGGGTTATCAAATTTTCTTTTAAAAACGCATTTAAAAAAAATGTAGTCGAAAAAGGAGTTTCAGGATAGGGACAAAGGGTTAGGCCCCTCCCCGGTCACATTTCTAGCTCAGCAGCTTGAGCATCTCCCAAGCCACATCAATCAGCCACTGTGGGTCCAGGACAAACACCACCTCCCATTAGTGGCAATCACCTCCATCATCTACATCCTATCGACACCCATTGCCTGATCCCCTACCAAGCACCACCCCAACACTACTTCAGTTTCCTGGAGAGAACCAGTGATATCCGTGACCTCCTCCATTTCCTTTAGTTTGCGTGAATACCATGGAGTAACCTCATACGTAGAGGTCAGACCCCACTTCTTGGTGGAATATACAATGGTGATATCCATGGGCGAGTATTTTTTGAAATGTCGCCTTCCATTTCCTAGTTGCATTCGGGCCGACCACCCTATTCTAACAACACCCTTTCACCCTCCTGGCTTAGCCTAGTGGTGCCTCCCTCCTAGGTTCCCACAACCAATACACCACACTATGATTTCCAGATTCCATATGACATAAAATTGTTGTGGGCTGCCTCATAAATGTCGTCATAGACACCTGCTACTCGGCACCACCAACCTCGGAAGCCCACCTGCCCAGATTCAGTGGTCAGGCTCCTCCCTTCACCCAAGAGCTCACCTAGACTGACTGCACGATCCGCCTTGTGAACCTATATTCCATATTCCACTTCATCAGTGCTTGACTGAGGCTTACCACCATTACTGGACCCCACTATACCTACCATGCGAAACTAGCTGCTCTGATCCCATGTGGGAGAACCCTTGTGTGGAGATAACCCCTTGCCTTACCTCTTTGGGTTTTACCGGATCGAATCATGACTATAATGGTATTGGGCTGGTACGACCAACCTAGAACAGGTTTGGACGGGCCTTCTTGATCCAAAATAGATTTACATGGGCTTTAGATGGCATGAAACGGGTTTTCACAGGTTCAGCATGACCCACATCGGTCATACGAGGGGTTTCAAGGTCTGGTTTAATATAAATTAATTTAATTAAATTAATTAAAAAATTAATTTTGGTTTTAAAATAATTTATAATACCAGGGGAAAAATTAATTTAAATTTTTCATTAAATTAAATTAATTACGAGACAAATAGAATTATAATATTTTAATTTAATTAATTTATTTAAATTAATTAAATAAAATCATACTTTAATTTATTGTAATTTATTTTTTCCATGATTTAATTTTATCCGTTGATTGATATTGAGCAATAGACCGACCTGTGTATGTTACTTATTGATCTAATTAACAATTTAATTGTCTGTGATGGTTGTAATTAAATAAAATGGTTTGTACATCGTCATTATTTTTTGGTTAATTTGTATAAGGTCCTCCACATCCAAATATATATGCTGTATATTTTTCTGTTAGTCCCCATCGCCTATGTGTGATTATACATGTACATTTGAATAAGATGATGTATGATGCGGAGCCCGCCAAGATGATGTGAAATCCATCAGAACAGTGGACAAACTAGACGGGGATGATCTTCATCATGAGTCTTGCTATGAATCATGTATGATACACCTAATTCATGGTTGGTCCATTGAGTTTATATGTATCAACTAGTTTTATATGCTCGAAACTAGTTGGTTAGTTTATTGTCTTTATGAATTTTTTTATTATTTTATGGATTTATATGAAATTGGGAAATACATAAAATAATAATTAATAAAATTCATAAATAAGTGATGAATGTTATTTTTATTAATGTTTAGTTTTGAGTGCGAAAAAATAAAGGAACAATATTTATAGAAATAGATTACATTCTTTAAGAAAAAAATAAATCCCTCGATGAAATATTATGTCTCAAATGCTTCCGTCATTTGGATTTAAACACCATTAGGTGTTTTGGGTGTTCATTCAACCATATTTGAGAGTGCCTCCTACTACTGGGGAGTTCTTATGAAAATGATGGGTTGACTTAACTGAAGTTCGTAGTTAAGGATTACCCATAGTTAACATACTATCACCTTAAATAAAGGCTTTGAGGGAATCAGGGTTACAATTCTAAGGATATGAGAATTCATTCAACAGATTATTGAGCCATGAGTTAACGTGGTTGGAAAGTCAAAATCATACCTTGAAATATCCATGTAGTGGAATAGCCATAGCTTGTAGACTATGAGGTGAGGTTCAAGGATATTTTCCACAAGAATACTCAAGTGATAGTTTATTCCAATTCTAGTATATAGGGTTTCTATAATTCAATAAAATAGTGCGAGTCATTTAATTATTTAATTAATTAATCAATAATATCTAAACCAGTAAGCAAGATAAAGATACTAATCTACTAGATTTTATTTTTATAGAAAATGGAAAGTAATACCATAAGAAAAACTAAAATATTTATTGAACAAAGTTAATGTCCAAAATAGCATGAATTTCTAAGTGTAGTACATGCACTTTCACACTATAATATGATATCTAAAATTCAAGGTTTTGGTGTCCCCATTACTTATTAAGACACCTCAGGAAGTGAGGGTGAAAAAATTCATGTAGGAGACTCATGTATGAAGAATATAATGGTTATTTTATAATGTTATCATAAATTTTTGAAGTGAGTTCTAGATATTACATCAGGAAATGGATGATTAGACATATTTTCTCATCTCCTAGAAGATTACATGAAGAAAGTAATGTGAGATATGAATTTGTGATTATTACACTAGATATGTGTAAATTGAATGATAGATCATGATCTTTGAATGGATACCTTTCTCGTATCATTTTTAGCCATCTAATGTAGTCTCATTTTATATTATAAGTTGAAAAATTTTGAGTAAAGGATTCATTAACTATTAGGTAAGGTTATCCATGTAAATTATAACATTAGAGAAATATTAATATTTTGTTCTTATGTTGAACAAGTTGAAAGGTGTGGTGATAAGGCCAATGGAAAGATTGATTCCAAAGGAACCTTTACAACTTCATCCATAGAGAGGTAATAAATAGTAAGTTATTAGCTTCACATATCATGAAATAAATCTATGGAAGTTTAATCACAATGAACTGAATTGAAGAAGAAAGTAATCAGTTCTTATTTAGGTATATTAATCGATTAAAAGTAATGTTTTTTCATACATCTTGGGTATTAAATATAGTATTAAAATCACATATGTGAATTTAAATATAGTAACTAGGTAAGTATATAAATATTAGTGGAAGTAAGGTGTGCTCTCCATGTGGCTGAGAATGGGTGGTTCCTATGTCAGCAGTGAGATGTACACGACTTCTATATTTCCAAGTAATTGTTTCAAGTAAAACTTTTGTTGAGTATAAAAAAAACATTTGTGTAATGAGTCCATTAGACACAAGGATACATTATTCCATGTTTAGGATTAATTTTTTTTGGTTTCTCATACTCAATCAATAGTTCAGTGAAACATGAATCATAGGTAATACATGATGAATAAGGAATGTAAGACTTATATACCCAGTTTCTGCAAGATAATTAATTTTCAAGTAAAACTAAAAGTGGATGTCAAGGATAAAACTAGTACGGTATTTAGAATTAGTGGAGATAAAAACCTTAGGTATTATTGGAATATATTAACATTTATTTTTGAAAAAAAAAACATTTATAGATAAGGGAAAGCCATAAGGCTTTCAGAATTAGTTTAGCAATAGATAATGAACTATTACAATGGTAATCTAGTGGTAAATATTCTACATTGGATCCCTTTAACTATTTATTAAGGAATGTTAAAGTGAATTATGGGAAATTCATGGTCAGAAGATATCAGAAGCTTTAGGATGGCTTGCCAAAGAATATCTTGACCAAACATTCATTGATCTATATAATGTAGTGTATATGTATTCATAGATGCGCATTACCTTATCTATATCAGGGATATGATACTAATAAAAATGATCAATGATGATTCTTACATGTTAATAATGATTAATAAAATGTAGTGTGGATAAATTAAAATATTTACATTTCCATTTACACATGACAGTAATGATGTAAGTATAAGGAGAATCAATGTTGATACATATTGTGGAAACTTATATTATATTTCAAGACGTCCTTCATAGATAACAACAATACCCCATAACCATATGCCAACAATAATGAAAAATTTATATCATATGAGTCATAGTATGATAGAAATGCATTATTTCATAAGACATGTATATAGCTATAAACATTTTGTTATGATATAAACAAACATGCATCAAGAAAAACAAAACGTACATATAAAGTAATTATCCTAAACTTTTCTTAGGATAATACAGAAATACATTTAATTAAAATGTTATATTCAAGTGATAAAATATATTTATATAAATGGGTGAACATATCTACTTGAGATAGTGGGAGAAACATTGAATTGGTTGGAGTCAATTCTATAGATTCATAAGTAGTTTTCATAGGAAAGACTTCCACAAGAGGTGTGGAAGAGGAATGTACCAGAGACAAATACTATGAAAGAAGGTTACAACTATAGTAATGGTTTCATATTCACCATAGACAGTGATATATTATCCAAGAATAAGAATAATTCCTATAATTAATTAGTATATGGAAATTATAAAAATATTAAAAGATCAATTAAAATTCAATAATGGATTACATCTATCAAAGTACTAGGTATTATTATTTTGAATATTATGGTGGGTATTCAAGCGTGATGATACATGGATGATTAAAGAGTGGTACCAACAAGGATAGAGTGGTAATACCAAGTCATTAATCCTAAATCATTATAATTTTACTATTAAAATCCAATTTCTATGTTCATTATATTGTTTACTGGATGTCAAGACCACCAATCATCGAAGGTGTAAATACAGTGCAACTAGAAATGGATGGTGACATCATAGTATACCAATAAAGTCTGAATATTACAAAAATATAATTTAGGATTAAATTATAAAACATGATAATAGATTATTCATTTGGAATGAGTATTTTCCATGTGTCTTCTAGAGGATAGTGGGAGAGACATAGTTTTCCAAGTAAAATATGTTTGGTATCATTTGAAAAAAATATATTGGTATTACAGTTAGTTGAGATTATAATGAAAATAATACTCCACAGATTAACTTAAAGTGGCAACAAAAGTTCTAGGGAATGAGTTCTACTAAGGTAGATTTAATGGTATCTTGGACCTAGTCAATCATACATATACTGACAAGGTATTAAAAAATACAAGTTGGAGGAACTCAATAGATAATTTATAGTATTGTCACATGGAATAAATCTCTCTAAAAAAACATGCATTGGTGTGGATATTAAAGTAGTGAGTTCAATTTCATACTCTTCTATGATGGATCAATCATATATTCCATGATATGTAGAAGATATTATATTTCCAAAAAATAATTTATAGTTGTAAAATATCAATTATATATAGGATAAATGAAAGGTAAGTAGTTAAAACTATCCAATATTATTTGAGTAACTACAACTAATATATACCTGATATGTAGATAAGAAGGTATACTAGTTTTGAGGGGGGACTAGTCTTCCTTAGATCAATCTTATTTAATATCATATTCAGGCTAAGGTAATGAGTGATACAAGCTCATAAAAGCTAGTAATAGCCATATTTATAAATATTGTGTACGTTGAATCTTCTAAGAAAGATAAGAAGTAGTGTATTAAAAGTTGCGATTTATTCAAGTTCTTGGAATCACACCACAAAGTAATATTTTATCATGATGATAATTATTTTACCAGTACAAACCAAGATTTCAAGTTTAGAAAATGGATAAAGGGAATATACATAGGGATGAAACATCATTAGAAGTTTTACACAATGAGTTGAGGTCACATATAGAATAATAACCACACAATGGAAATGTGGATGACCCAATGACTAATGTTGTGACTCAGTAGAAACAAGATAGTAATCACGTGAGAGCTAATAAGGATATTTAGCAAGTTAGCACTAGTGCAAGTGAAGGTTTGGCAATAGTGGGTTCCCTAGACCCAACATGAACAATAATTTTTTATTACCATATCATGTATATAGGTTGATATACATGATGTATTCTCACCATTATAGTGTATAAATTTTTACATCCATTATTTAATTGTAATTTCATAAGATTAATTATCATATCAAAATGTTATAGAAGATCCCAAACAATAATGAGAAATTAAAGATATTATGAAATTATTCTAATATATTTATTCTATGTTCTAGATATATCATACTGAATTCATAGAATTTATTTATTACTATCAGGTGTTGGGGGATCATAATAATTGATACTTCTTCTCATAATGTTCTCAATTGGTGATCTCTAGTAGTTGAGATTAGGAAGATTGGCCCAACAATAGGAACACCACATGATTTTTGTGTCATTGGTTGTTCCTATTTACAAACTTTTTTATTTTTCTATTGACTTTTGATCGTTATCAACATGTTACATTTGATTATATACATTGATTCATGTAAAAATCCATGACAATAAAATTGTGGTGAGGTAGATTATGTTGGGTTCCTCATTATTGGTATGACATTGGTTGTATGGTCAAGATAGTTTTTTTACTCTGAGACGAGGAAGTAATATATCTCAGGTCTGGTTGATTAGGATGGTTGAACCATCATAAATCCTTGGCTAAGGTAATCAGAGGTAAATCAATCCAGATAGATCAAAAAATAATAATCCAATAAAGTATAATGAAACAAGTGTGAATATTTCTTTATGATATATCTAAAGAAAAAGAGGTTATATTACACAATGCATATTCATAGGTTGGTTGTTGTTGTTATGACTACTCCTTATCTCTTTACGGGACTTGAAAGGTTTCTAGACTCTTCTCTTGGTATGTGAGTACTATTCAATACTATTGAGATAAGGACCTAAAGGGTCACACACAATAGTGTATTCAAGAATCTACCCTATTTTGTAGAATAGGTCTACCGGACATGGTGGGCCCCACCATGGGGTCTAAGAGTTATCCATGTTATCGATAACTGATGAATAAATAAATTAATTAATATTCATGTTAGGAATATTTTTCCTAAATTTATTTATTAAAAGTATTTAAAAGTGTTTATGTAAATACAAGGAATAATATTATTCGAACGAATATTATATTAATATTCTAGGTTCGTTTAATATTAGAAGGAATTATGAGTCTAGTTAAATGACTCATTTTTATCATGAAATATATTTAATATATATAATAGGTATGTGATAAAATATAAATAATATTTATGACATATTTTAGTTCATAATAATTATTATTTATTACTTATTTAGTGTAAATTAAATATATGGGTTCAGGAACCCTTTTCAGGTATTTAGAGAATCCACTATAAATAGCAGTGGAGAGCCTTATTATATTGACTATTTATATAATTTGGAGTTGAGATATTCTCTCTCCTAAGTCTTCCTAGAGAGATAAATTCTCTTATATAGTGTACTATTTAAGATCGCTTTCACAGATCGAAGGCAGGGGATCATGGGGATTGACGCGATGCCAAAAGATTTTCTGGAGCTCCACGCTAGCTCCTAAAATTTAACAAATGGTGAGCTTGTAGATTCATGAATCATGTGTAGAAGATATAAAGGGGTTAGTCTTCTGATACTTAGAGAAATGATTTCTGGTGATGAGATTCAGTCATGTGCACTTTGATTTGGAATAAGAGATATAAACACACTAACAGATCGTATGATCCAAGATGACATTCGAGGATCGTGGTGATCGATGTGACGTAAAAGGATTTATCAGAGATCTTCACTAGAACCTGAAATTCGAAAAATTTCACATGAAAAGATACTTCAAGTGTGTCTGGGTGATCTAGAAGGGTTCAGATTTGGGTCTTTTGAGTAGCGATTGCTGACAATGAGTTGCAGTCATACACGCTTTGATTCATAATAAGGTACTCATCCTATTTATTTCCATGCATTGAATAATTCACTTGTGATCATTAGACTGTACCGGGGAATGAATCACTGGAGATGACAAGTATCTTCATTCTGGAAATGAGAAATTTTAAATTCCCAGCCCATTGGCTTCGGCTGTGTGCCCTAGTACTGTCATGCCCATTTTCAGTTTCTAAACATCATAACCTTAAATTGTGTGAAGGTTTTCTCAAAGATGTTCCACATGGAACTGGGCCTCTTTGGACCACAATTCATGTCAGGTTAATGTTATTACATTTCACGCACACTACTTAGTTATATTACTCCTTGGTACTAGCTTTATGATCTAAAATTGCAGTAATCTTTAACAAAGCTATGTGACCTTAAACTGCAGCAACCTTGGGTCCAAGCATTATGACCTTAAACTATTTTTAACACCTGGTCCATGAATTTTTTATGGGATCATAAGAATTATCTTATATTTCTATACTTACAATAGGGGTAAATTTTAGTTTAAAAACATATTTTAATAAGTTGAAACTAAATAAAACACAAGCCTCTTAAAGTATATTTATTAGACTTGGAATTAGTCCAATTAACAATGTCACAAAATTAGAACAAAAAACTAGTCTGATTATACAAAGTGAAATTCAAAATAAAAATGGACCTAATTTATATTAGAGTTATTATCATAATCAAAGTTAATATGAAAAAATAAATAGAATAGAAATATGAATATGATGAATCACTTTCTATTATATGCAGCAGAAAGTAAAACTTGTAAACAATAATTAATACAATAACTAACAATTGTAATAATATATTATAGAAAATTAAAAAAGATAAACTTCTTAGAACCTTAAGAGTAAGATAGTTGATAACCCTGACTAATGGTATCCACTATTTTATACATACAGTAATGCTTGTATTTCCTTACGATGAAATCCCTAGAAATGAAGATCACATTGGATCTATCTTCCTATCCCTAGAATATGTTGATACGATTTCATGATTTTATTTGTATTCCTATACCTATAAAACCTTGATTAGATGGATTATATTCTATATCTTCTAATCCTTGTAACCCATTGATCAAAAAAATATAGAATGTGAATACATTTTATAAGTTCTGAATGAAAAATCCCTGACAGGGATTCATTAAGAATGTTACCCTCTAAATAAATACAAAATATTAATAACAAGAAATTCATGCTAAGTATTCATATGAGAAATTGAAAGTAAAAAACTCAATGTCTCCAAATTTTATAGATGACTCGGTATTTATAGGGAATATCCCATCAGTCATATTTCCATGTTTTTTGAAAGAGCTTGAAAAAGTTGGCGCTTGACATCTCATTACAATCTGACATAACTGAATTCCCAAAGTCATATTGATTATCCCCATTATATTGTTTAAAATATTCCTTACATTAGAAACAAGCCTTTTATTTTTATTATAAAAATAGCCAGTTTGATGGAATTTTGTAACAATATCAATATGTTAAAATTTATGAGTGTCAATCTGATTATATCAGTATCAATATTAGTCAGATTGTTAATAATTTTCTTAGATTGAAAGAAAATAAAAAATTATGGCTTTTAGTCTCATTAAACGTGAGTTTGATTTGTGTGGCACATACTCATTTCGATAACCATAATGAAGAAAATTAATTCTTATATTCATAATACAATAAAACTTATTCTAAGTATGGTAAAAGAAAATGTTCTCTATAAAGAAATAATAAAACTCGTTGGACATAAGAAGGTAGTAAACATGTTTTTAAGAAAGTGTTTCTAATTTAAAAAACTAAAGGAATAGAAAATTAAGAAATATAAATTCTAACTCAATAATCTCCCCCTTTTTGGAAAGCACAAAACCAAAACATAAATGAAAAAATAAATTTGAAAAACATTCAACCATTTTTCTTTTATGAACTTCATACTCAGATTTAATCCTTAAAACTTAACTCCCACTAAGTTTATAACTCTTTTGAATAATATTTTTAACACAATGTAGTTTAATAACAGTTCTTCTATAAAGATAACTTCTCCCCTTTGGAATGTATCTCCCCCTAAGTATCATATTCTCCCCCTTAATGAAACATCTATCCCTTTATGTTATAACTCCCCCTTTATAAAAACTTCCTGCCCTTACTAATTTTCAAAAAGGAATGGGGAATAGTCTGAAGTTTCCTGAAATGTTAGTGTAAGAAAATATATAAAGAAATACATTGAAGTAACTAATTATATATAGAAAATATAAAAGAACATTCAACCAAATTTAATTGAAAAACATTCATACAAATTGGATTTGGATAAAGTGTAATTCATTACAAAAATTGAAATGATTTATAAAATTTTGAGAAAATAATACATAGAGGGTTTAGAAAAGAAATCAATCCTTCTTCATCAAAGTCTTCACAAAGACTTTCTTCTTATTTAATTCCTTCTGATCTTTTTCAAGATCCATTATCCTTTCATTTCGATACTTAATAATTTTAACTTCCTTAGATAACTCCTTATTCTGATCACTTAAGACAAACACTTCATCTTCACATGATCTCAACTTACTCATTTCATGCTCTATATATTAGATTTCCTTTTTTAGAACACTAACTTCATTAGTTCATTCATCGATGGTATCACCAAATTCGTCTACAAACTTCACTCTACCATACATGTCTAATGATTACTGATTAAAATAACATGATGAATCTACCATAAGATTCATTATCTTATCTAACTACTCATAATTCGTTTTGTTGTTATTGTCAACTTGATGAGACCACTTCACCATTTGAATACAAGATCTATTATGAGTCTAAGAAATTTTTTGAAAAACCTTCAACTATGCCTTGATCCAAATGATTAATTTTGATAAATATTTTATTGAATCCAATTTATTAGTAGACTTTCTTGAATAAGATAGCACCAAGATTCAAGGTTTGGGAAACAAAGAATAATTCCTTCCAACCTTTTCAATGAATGTAAAATATAATAAATACCCTTATGCACTATCATTCTAGGTGAATATGATTGATCTTTATCAATATCAGGATGTTTTATTCTTCTGGTTCCGACAACAACTTCCTTTCCTTTATTTTTATCTATTTTTGTAACAACATTATCAAAATTCTTTGAAACATTATTTTCATATAATAAATCCATAATTTCTATGTATTTATTAGATTCATACTTATCAAAAGATTTTGGTTTTTAATTTAAATATTCTTCATCTTTCTTTGATGAAGACTCCACTTCTTGTTCAGATGAGGATTTATCTTCATTAGAAATTTCCGACTATTATTGTTTTTTTTCTTGGAAATAAATTCCTATGTCAATGACGATGAAGATTCCAATGAATTCTTATCATACTGAGTTTCTTCCTTACCAGCCTCTTCATTCTCTTCATATTCCTCTTCTTCTTGTACTAATTATTCAATATCTTCCTCAATATCTTCATATTATTATTTTTATTCTTCTTTATCATCTCTTTCTTTTCCTTTGACTTGATCATCAAATTACATATTGAACTCAACCTTGATATTCTTTACTATTCTAAGATCTACTTTTCCATCTAGTTCCATTTTTGATTGATTTTCTTGGACAAGTGGAACTAATTCTTCATAAATAACTTTTTCCTTCCATTTGTCAACAAATCACATAATTTGGGATATTAAGGTAGAAGTTTCTTAAAAAACTAGCCCTACTTCGAGAATTATCTGATTGGTTTGAGTAGTTGGGAGCACAACATTCTTGGAAGCTCATTTATCTCCTTTTAAAAAACTCTCAATAACTCTCACATCTTGCAATATTTTCATTTATTTTATTTTCATCTTTTATTATTCCATGGTTGTTAAATCATGAGTATTTAAGGCTTTAGACTCTATGGGATCGAGTCCAATTTTTGGATCCCCTTGAATCTTTTCTGATTTCTTTTTCATCATTTCAATAAAAACACCATTTTTAATTTTCTTCTGCATATTTCATTTTTCAGGGGAGAGGTCTCAACCTTCCTATTATTTTTCTTTTCAACATTCTCTAACATTATTTATGGTTGAGATTTTGAAGAAGCACCATATAATTTATCACCAAATTTATATGATTCTTCATCAAATAAAAAACTCATTATATTCTTGAATAAGTCTTCATTTCCAATATTGTGCCTAGAACACCCGCTATCCATGTACCAAATTTTTTTTGTGGATACTCTCTTTATTAACTGGAAAATAATTTTAGTTTTTTAGCACCCAAAACTTCTTGGTTCCGGTGTTATCAGATAATAATATTTTTGGTAACCACATTTTTATGACTTTGTTTTATGAAAATGTAATTTACTTAGAGAAATAAGCCTTATGAAAACCTAGGGATTGTAGTATTTTTAAAGATTTTTTTTCCAGTTCTCTTCACATTGGAACTTAGTGAAAAAAGGTGAAATTTTAGGAACAAAATAATTGTTACTAAAAACATATTTTTTACTAGTAAAAACCATTATGGTACTTTTAGCATGAGGTATAATTTATTGGTACATTTTATCAAAAATTTCCTTAATTGTGTTAATGTTTTAATAAATTTTTTCTCAAATAATAAATTTCAGGTTTCATTTTGACAACTACATTTTTATCCTCATTATCACTTTTATTAGAACTTAGTTTTGTTTCTAATTTTTTTCTCAAAAACAATCTTTCAAAATATTTCGAAATAATATCTTTTCAAGAATAGTCACTTAAAGATATTTTGAAGGATATGATATTTATTTAGTAAACAATTTTATTCGCGAATCAACCTTAGTATGTTTTTCCTTGGAATTATCATGTTTTATGAAAATTTTACAATTTTCATTTTCTAGTGGTTTTTCAAAACAAGAAACTTCATAATAAGAAGGTAAAGAATTATTTTCTGCTAAGGAAGATTCGTTATCAGATGATGTCGAATAATTTTCATAAGGATAATTAGAATTTAATAGAAATATTTGTATGGTTTTCAGATATGCATAACATATCTATGAAACATTCCTTAACTTTAGGTTATTTTGAAAAAATAACTATTTTCATATGTCCAAAACTTTAATTATCCTAAGAACTTTTAGAATAATCACCACCAATAGCACTTCACATGTCATCAGCTTTCATAACTTCCTTAACTTTTGATTTGTAATACTTTTGTGAAATTATTTTCTAAATTTTTTTCCTTTTCATATTTTCTCTTCATCTTTGGAAAATAAGCTTAGATGTGTCCAGATTTCTCACTCATAGAAAGTGAATTCATCTTTTTTTTTTTCGCTTTTATCTTTATTACATGTATCGATATTGGAAATATTTCTTCCCGACTATCCTATTAATACTTTTGGATATGTTTTTTAAATCATTCTCAAAATGTTCAGAATTACTAGAATTATATTGAACAACCACTTTCTTCTTTCATGAATACTTAACAACATTCTCAGATGATTGTACTTTAGGAGGAAAGGTAGATGTTCTAGTAATGGAAACACCACTATTCCTCTTTTTTTCTTTTTTATCATCTCTATTAATCCCACCATCATACTATATAAGGGTATAAATAAGATCATAAAAACTGATGGATTTATTCCAACACCTCTAAATCTTCCTTCATCAATTTGAATATAGAAGTCCCTTTGTCAAGATCATGTAATCCTTCTTGCAGGTATCCAATTCCAGCTACGTGAGGATGATTTTCCATATGATGTCATATAATTTTTTTTAAAATATTCCTACCAACAAGTCATGAAATAGATTATGAAGATTTTCCTCTTGGTCATGAAACATCTATAGAGGAGTCTTAGTAATCAAAGTATGAATATTCTTCCAGATCATCCTGTTCCATGTCCAAATTTTTGTGGCTTCTAGAGTGGGTAAGTCAAAATGGGGAACCACTTGTTGAGCTAATGAGGAATAATGAGAGAAAGCCTCATATATTATTTCCTCAATAGGAACATCATATTTTCTTATAAAAAAGTAATAACCTCCTTAACATATTCTTCCTTACTAATGGGACGGCCATCATCAAGTTGAGAGAGCTTCCTCAAAGACTCACCTGAATAATAAATCAGCTCCATTGTTGCTATGGAAAAAGGATTTAGTGAGGAAAATGGGTTGTCCACTTGAAATAATAGTCTATTAAGAACACCATTTGGCTATGATTCTACCGAGGTCTAGGCATGATCATAATCTAGAAAGATAGGACCTTCAATAAGTAGAGGAATAACATTTACATTGGTGTCCTCACACACAAATATCATCCAAAATTGGTGGATGATCCCAAGATTTGTCTCTCTCCATACACAATCCAAAGGTATAGGGGAAATATTTGAATACAAATGTACTAAAGAGAAAACTAGTATGGGGTATAAGACTCAAAAAATATCATCTCATCCATCCTACCCACAAGAATTATTTCTTGAAGGTATATCTTGTATGACCTTTATTTAGGATTGCACTTCCTTCATCAATTATTGGACTGTTTGGTGTAAGATATGGAGTAAAATCAAAGCGATCAGATCATATCAGCATATAAGCAACCTCGTTAGGTATTAACAATATGGCCTCAACCCTATAAATTCCCAACAACCAAGGCTGAAATAAGGTGCTAGGAATACCGATAGTATTATGGTATCTGTAGTGGTGGAAATTATCCCCTATCTAGCCAAATAAAAACAGGAAAGGATTAATGATCCTATAAGGAATAATACCTTACTAAATGTGGACTAGGAGTTGGTAGAGGTGTGTCAGATTAGGTATCACAAGATTGAGAGATCATCTCTCTTCTAGCCGTGCTACCATCAACAGAAAGGTAACCTAGATTCATTAAGAGTCCATCCACAACTAGTAAAATCCACCCATTCAAATACATAGCCATAAAAACTGATAGACTAAGGCTTAGGGATATCTTGTACCGAACTCAGTATCCCCATGAGGCATGATTTTTGGTTTCCAAGAAGGCCCAATATGAACCAACACTTTCAAGAAACATCCAGGAAGGGAATCGATGATTGTGTATAGTGGTTGTCCAAGCTCCCCTATGATAGAGGAAAAAATTGATCCAATAATTAAAATAGATTAGATATAGAATATTCAGATCCTTTCTCAACTTTTTTTCATTATATTGGGCATGTCCTTTGAAAATATTTGATTTTTTTCAAGGTCATCCCAAACATATGTGGTAGGAAGTAATTCATCATACATTTTCATAATGGGGGATATAACACCCATATGATAGATATCCTAGAGGATGATTCATGATTATTCATGGGAAATATGGAATTAGTTAGTTATAGGGAACCAATGGCTAACCAATTCACTAAGGATATCATAATGATGATAAATGATTAATTGGGAAACCCATACAACTTCATAATGATGGATAACATGAAGATGGATAGAAAAATCAAATAAAATATACCTAAACTAAAATGGACATGAAGATTTATCATAAAAATTTCCAATAGGTCTCAAATCCCATTTCAAACTCCAACCATCAGCCAAGTTGTTCAAATAAGAGACAAATATGATTGATTATCTTTGAATGATGGGATGGTAAGTGAAATCACAACCATATGGACATAGAGGGGAGTTCACCATCATATAAGATAAACCTGAAGACCATGCTACAATCCGATGTAAATCCTGAGAATCTATTCTCTAAATGAAGTCAATGGAATTTTACACTGAAAAAACATGGTATATTTTAGTTATGAGAAGGGATGACAACATCATCCAACATGACAAACCCATACATAATAAGTCGTTGTTATAAAGGATAGTTCTAAATCTCACATGAGAGAAGATTTTTTAGAAGCTCATTATCAGAGTGTACAAGATACCGAGGGTCAGTATTATAGTTCCTAGAAATCATATCCCCTAGGTTAATTGTGGTTGAGGAACTTTGATGAGATCAATAAGTCATCTACATGAAAGTAAGAACTATATGTAAAATAAGTGAAAATCCCCTCAAAACAAATTAATAACTCTGGATGCCTCATGCACATCACCGGAATCATAAAGGGGATTTACAATCACATAAAGGACTCATAAATAACCTAGATCATAAAAGATCTCATGAAACCACATAAACTCACAGAACACCTCATGACTACAAAACTAGTCTTGAGACTCATGATCATGTGACCTTGACATGGCCACATGATCAAAATAATAGTAAAGTGTTCATGTGATTAAGCTAGCAGATCTCATGAAACCATCAAGGTGATTATATAGATGTATGAATAGGGTTCATGCAATTACCAAAGACATATTTTTGGATGATTAAAAAATTATGGAGTAGAATAGATCTTGTGAAATAGTTCTCCCAAATAATCCTTGTGAAAAAGATAATGTGGTCAGTTCTCATTAATAGGCCTTGTAGACAGGTCCTCTGATCAATTCATGTAGACAGTTTTATAATGAGGTCATGCGATGGAGGAAGGTCATAAGAGATCTGATAGTCTAGTAGCAGGTGAATTAACCACCCCATGTTCCCTTATTTATTGGGTATTCCATGAAATACCAAACATTACTTGAAATACCATGAATTATCTAAGACACTAATTGGTGACACCCTAAAAAACTCAGGAAGACATTTACTTTCCTTAGAACTGGTCCCTTGTCTTCCCACACATTTCTCCTGGTGGGATTTGTTAATGCCCTATAAATGAGCATTGAAATATCTATAAGGGAAGAAATAAACAAGACATGGGTTTTATTTTCTCCTCAATGAAGAGGAATGGAAGGTGGAAAAAACACATGGATTATGTAATCTTCCAAACGACACATGATCACATGACCTTCATATGGTCATCTAAATGGGTCATGTGCATATCATAACCTAATTCAGATCTCATCGAGCCCCTTTGAGAATACCTTCTGTTCTCATAAAGGAATATGATACATTCTCTAATCATGGAGCAGCCTCCAGATTAGTTCTTTCATATAACACAACTTATCAGCTGACAGCCACCAGAAAAACCATCCAAAAACCTTGTAAAATTTGGAGGAAAATATGGAAAAGGTCGAGTCCTTTTGTGGTCATAATCTTCATACGACACACCCATATAGTTTTAAGGACACCTTATAATCCCTAGGGACATATCTTCCTTGATTTGAAATAGCCTTCTAGCATGTCATCCAAATCACACAAAGGGATATAGAAATGTCCAAGTGGTCTTGTACAACCCTTACAACTCCAAATACAAAAAGAAGTAACTTTCCAGGACAATGATCATGAATAACCACTAGATCCTTTGTTGGTCACATGACACATCACTGATGTGGAGAGTGATTATCTTCAACAATATTCATACAAAGTCCTAAGACCCCCGACCACTGTGAAATAAGAAAAGTAAATAAAAAAGGAAATGATAGAAGGTTATTGTGATGGAAAGATAAATTAATATCACGTGAAAGTGGTTGTACACCCTCAGTGATCCTCATTGATCCTATGGAGGCCCCCTAGTTATGTCAACATGATACCATGGAATCCCTCTTAACATGTCATATTGATCTTGCGAAAACACCAAGACAAGCCACCTTTGTATCGTGGAAGGTCTCAGAAAAAGAATCTCAGATCCTGAAATATACTTTCAATAGCAATCCCAATATCATGAGGAATCTTTGAAATACCATCCTATCCCTATGGAAGTCCCTTTACATCTACACATGATTATTCAAGACCCCTTAAATTGGACAAAACCCAATAAATAAGTCACTGATGAGATGGTCTTGCGATCATTGAAATCATGTGACACCCACCAAATAAACCAAATCTTTATCATCAAAAAACATTAAATCCATCCAATGACTCCATATAAAATCTTTGAGATATGTGTTTCACAATTAGGTGCATAAACGGGGTGGAGAGGCCTATAAATTATTCCCTCCCAAAATAAGAATTCAATCATTGGATCCATACACTGGTGCACCAAGGCATCGAGGTGAACCTCTCGGAGTGACCGATCTCATGATCACAAGGTATTACGCAAGGAAAAGATCTGGGGGTTAACCCAATGGATCATGAGGAATGAATAGCCATTTCATGTGATTACTTGAGTTCCCATGAAGGATTTCCTAGGGATTATGCAAAATAAATCCTGCATATCTACTGGGTCATGGGAAACCTAAACAAGATAAAACGCTAAACAAATACAAGTAACATATGCAAAAAAGATATAATAGAAGACTAACAGATGGGAGACTCAAGTGAAGAACATATAGGTGGATCCTCATACTCTTCTCATGACTCATCCAGATCATGAGACATCACCAGGACATCTGACATAAATCATGCGATTCTCATTTAAATTAATATTTGGATAACAAGTCATCCCATAGACATGTAATAGAAAGACACATGGAACTCCCCAGGCATATCACCCAAGTCTTTAAAATACCTCTAGGCTCACTATCCTGATTGAGAAATGTCCTTAGAAAGGATTCCCAAATTATACGATGATTCTGGTGTGCATCAACTAGGTCTTATAAAATCATTCAAACTTACCAGATAGGTCATGCAACACCCTCTATGCATGTCAATCATGTTTTATAATGACACCAGGACATGTCAATCTAAATCTTGTAATATCCTTTGGACTTGATAGCCAAATCATGAAACACCCTCCAAGAATGTCATCCTAGATCATGCGATGGACTTCATGAATTCCTTTTAGATTTTTAAATGTTACTCATACAAGTCAACTAGGTCATGAAATTATATTTGGACATGTATATAATATAACTTGGCATGTCTAGACATCATCCTACATGTTAGTCAGACACTCAAGGCATGTCAGGAAAATAATAAAGTAGGTCAAGGAGACAACTAGGATAGGTCAAGGAGGTGTCCCAGAACATGATAACCTTGTAATGTTCACGTACAAGTGAAACCACAGTGTGTAAGCCCCGATCAGTAGAATAATATGATATCCACCACATGCCCGGGAAACCTCAATGTGTAATCCTCAATAAACTAAACTATGAGAACTCTAATTCCTATAATAACTAGGGTACATAAGAAACATTCCTAAGTCCCAATCTCAATTAGGAATCCACTTTAGTGTATTTCCCCCATGTCTCTAACATTTCAACCATAATGACTCAATCATCTACATGGGAAGATCATTTTATCTCACCCATTAGTGGGATGATAAATCTACCAAACAATAAGAAATCTTATTCCTGTAATAAACAGTCTATGTAGGATGACTTCTTAAGGCCTAATCTCAAATAGGAATCTTCTTCAGTGTAAATACCCCCATATTTCCAATATTTTTACCATCAGGACCCGATCATTATCATGACCTGATCACTATACATCATCTATAAGTACATTTAGGAGTCAATTGAACTATGTGAACTCTAATTCATATGATAAATAGGATATATAGGATTCCATCCTAAGGCCCGAGATTCATATTAAACATCCAAAGGGATATCCTAATACATAAGGCCCACATCCATATGAAGTGAAAATGATCACTTTTTATCACTTATTTCTCACATCATGCATGGATCATGTGGTATTAAGGAGTTTTAGTGGCATGACATAACAACTCCTATATAATGAAATCTACCATGAGGCTAGTCTTAAGGGTGCGACTAAACTATGGTGACTCTAATTCCTCCTATAACCATGATACATAGGACATATCCTCATGGATCAAGCTCAAATACCCGGTGCCGATGATACCTCATATATGTCCTTTATGTATGAAGTTGAACTAAATGGGTTTAACAAACTGTATGAGTTTTGAATCCTTCAATAAAAAAGGATACGTAGTATGTATCATAACAGATCAATACCATAATTGGTATATTAATCAACTCCCTGCATGTAAGCATATTCCTAAGTGTATAGTGATATAGATTCAACATATAAAAAGATTCACATTAGGGTAAATGGATGAAGAACCTTAGGTACATACATACAGACTCACTAAAAGATTCCCCTTCAAACATAAAATAGATTTAGCCTATGTTATTTTTTAGGGTAACCGATTCTGTATCACAATTAAGAAGAGATTTATGAATATATCTTAAATCTATCAGAGAGTCATGAATTAAGAAAAATCCCCCCAAATGGTGAGATGAGCATGACCTCCCTTCCTCTTGACTAATGTTAGTTTCTAAGTGTAATTGGGTCTGAAACCCCAATTGGCCACCTGACATTGAAAAGTTGGTTTGTACCCAGTTAGGGATGTGGGAACCATTTGGAGTTTCTGTTAAGAATAATAACAGTGAATATAGAAATAATTATTGTTCAAGAGATTAACCCCCCCACCCCACAGACACACACAATCAACAATCAAAAAATAAAAATAAATGCACCTCTATTGTATCTTTCTTCGAGAACCAAAAATAGTGAACCTGAAATGAACTCATTTTACCTCAAAATATCCTTCACCAGATAAAATTTATAGAATACCTAGTTCTAATCAGACCATTTTGTCCCTATCATGAGGGTGTCATAAGGTTGTGTTCTTTTTTGAAGGAACAATGTGTATGGCTCACTGATGGATCATAGGGATAAAATCATTAATGGGGGAATGATTGGTTATTACAAATAAAGAAGAGGCCCATATCTTTCCTCATGGTAGGAAGGATACATGTGGGACTCATGAACATGTCATATGATGGTATTAGACCTAGATGTTGACTTAGGTGAAGGAATGGTTTGTGGGATTTCACTATATTGGATGACCATATACAGATCACATGCTCAATGATTGAAAAAAGAGGCCTAAAAGATATTGAATTTTGAGAGATACTTGATATGAGGCATCCAAGATTAGAATCATGATCCAAGACAAGTTTCACCAATATTTTCATGATATGGTCCCTCATTATTATGGGAATACATGTTCATAATTACATAGAGAGTCTCATTAGTTTAAGAGGAAAACCTAGGAAGGATCCGTTATTAAAGAAATACATGATCAAAGGGGAAAAATTTGATGTGAATATCCTAGTTATGTATATCATGAGGCCATGGAGGAGGCCTTAGTTGGTAGGTACCCAGGTAGATGACCTGGGAACAAGGGATTCACAGGTATGAGGAACTTTGTAATTTGGAACCCAATTATAAGACTTGGGTGATGTTGTGATCAACCATGGGACTGGGGAAATGTGGAACTCTATTATAGAATCATGGGATAAGTGGTACCTATGTTTTGGGTTTGGGTGAAGTGGTGCCCAAATATAGGGTCTGAGTGATGTGTCACCCGGATGGAGGGACATTGGAGGATTTTTCTAATATTTGAAGTACTAAGTAAAGTTTCACCTATATGGGATTTCTTAAGAAATATATTTATTTAATGGGATAACTGGGTGAATTTTTTCCCTAATGGGGTATCTAGGATAAGTATTTCCCTAATGGATGGTCTTGGGATAACCTAGGCTTGTGGCGGTTTAATGTTTCCTCCCAAGTGAGGTTGGAAAAATGGCGCTCTAGTATTGTTTTTTGGTATGAGGTCATTTAATCTAGTTTTGAAGGAGAAGTGGTTGTATATGAAGTTTTAATCTATTACCCTTAAAATAATTAAATTTACATTAATTTCCATTATTATCCTTAGGTTTTGAATTAGGAATTCACCTAAAGGATATGAGAAGTATTAAGTACTGGGGGAAGATCTTTAGATCATTTGTTCTATCCTATATGAATCTAATCCTTTGTTCATTCTTTAAAATGGGATGCATGGGAACTTATATATATATAAACTAAGACTTTTGTTTGTTATTAGTTGAGTAATTTTCTCTAGTTCCCTAGTGGATGGGTGCTTCTTGAAAGGGTGCCTAGGTCTGGATGGTGTGTGTGCAGGTTCTTCATCGAAGGGAACCTATGCATGTAATATAGGAGAAAAAAGGAGTTAGGAAAGAAGGCCTAGGATAGGAGGGAGTTGAGCATTAGGGACCCGAGTGTAGAGAATGCCTGGGAACTAGGGACCTAGGTGTAGAAAAGATCTGGGTAATATCCAATTATTCATTCATGGATAATCTCCTTTCCCTGACCAATGGATCCACCCTTAGTTTTCTTAAAGGTTAGGGCCGAAGCCTCAATTTATTATTTAAAGCAAAGAACTCTTTAGTGTGGGTAGAGGGAGACCCATTACACAGCCCAAAGGCCTAAGACCAAGTGGCCTAAATACAAGGCTTGAAAGCCCATTTTTTGGCCCAAAGGACCCCTCTGTGAAAAGTACTGCGATAGTAACCGTGCTGATACAGTACCTGCTATAGTACCACCACTGCTACAGTAACTGCTACAGTGCCTCCGCGCTAAAAGTGTGCCTCCACTACAGTTCCGCCGCTACTACAGTGCCCTGCTATAGTAGTACTACAGTATCCCCAAATTTTTTTCATGCCCGGATTTGATCCTGGGTCTTTTGGATGCCAAGCAGGATCTTGTACCACTTGGGTACCAGCTTATTGGCATTCACCCTTAGTAGAAATAAAGGGATTTAATTCCTATAAACAAAGGAGTTCATGTATATTTCCATGGTAATTTGAATAGAATATACTGTTTAAGAGGCTAGTGGGAGTCTGTTTGAACACAACTATTTTCAAAGTCATCAAATAAAATAGTATACTAGTATGAAATTAATGTGATTTCTACTTAATATCCTATGGAGTCTAGGATGTGATATGTTAAAGACAAATTTAAATAATTGTAGTTAGTTACCATAAGAAAGTGAACTTCAATATTTTTTAAAGGATTATACCAGTTAAGTTTTAAAGTAGATATGACTTAATATAAAAAAAGTGTTTTGTGGTATGAAGGTAAATATAAATTTAAAGAGTTTCATTTTAATTACCATAATAAAGTGAATTTAACTATATCCTAAATAAATTTAGGATGTGATGGAGTGTAATAATGTAAATAGTTATATTATTTAAAAAAACAATTCAAGAAAAATGTTCCCAAGGATGATGATGTTAAACAAGTAAAGAGTTTTGAGTTGACAATAGAAGTTTAATTTGGAACATGTGATGTTATGGAGTTAAAGAGTTTGAATATATTCATGTATTTGAATATTTGGAATATAATTCATAAATCGCACCATTATTCAATGTTTATTTCTTCATAGATGTTTCTCACTAAATATTTTAGTGGTAATTTTATATTATGGTCACATAGAGATGTGGTAGGAATTATATATAGATGTAATGAGTTAACAAAAATTTAGAAAGTGAAGAAAATATAAGGATGGTTTATAATTCCATCATATATGATATGATATATGGATACTTATATAGTTTTTTATTATGTATTCTAAAAAGAGTTTTAATAAATGTAAAATATATCTTAAAAAAGGAAATATCCACTATATCATTATTTCAATTTTGATATTTATATATATGTATTGATGTAAATTTCACGAAGTGTAATGATAATTGTCCTCTCAAAGTATGAATTTGACATTTCCCTAATTGATTTTCATCATAGAGTATTATAGGCTATGAAAAAATGTTAAGGTTACCATGAGTAAGATTCTTATACGTAGATATAGAATATGATCAGTAGGTGAAAAAAGTGTTTTTTGGAACTGGATGACCTACTATGTATACCACAAAATGGGATATACACTATGTTAGGTCTTTATCCCAAGGTTTTTATTTATCACCTTGGCCTCCTAGTGGGTCACTGTGGGTCCAAAAAACCTCCCAGAAAGATGAATCCATCCAACAGTTTCATGGATGAGGCCAAAAATTATAAGTCTATCAAGTAATAATTTGTCATAGAGGTCTAGTACCCCAAGTGGCTGACCAAAAGTTTCCCGGCCAGAAAGAAGAATGTCCAGATCAGATTCTGCATCATCTTTTGGGACCTTAACCACCAATTCCAAAATTATGATTCCCCCATTCCTATAATAGAGTTACTCATTGATGATATGGTTGGGTTACATAACCTCTTTTTCATGGTGGGATATTATAGGTATAATCAAATCCAGATGGCCACCAAGTGTGAGGATCCCACTACTGTTAGAGAACCCAATGGGACCTTCTTCTACCAGGTAATGCATTTTTATTTAAATAATTTTGGGGATAATTATCAGTCTTTAATGAACTATATTTTGAAACCACTGCTTGATACATTGGTGGAGTGTTACACAGATTATTTTGTGGTTAAATATTACCATCACTAGGACCATCTCAAAGATCTTTAGAAAGTGTTTATCTTCCTATATTCCTACCATTTTAAAATTAACTGTTTGAAGTGTGCATTCAGGGTTACCTTCAGAAAGTTTCTTGGATGTTTTTTAGATATAGAGGTATCAAGATTTATCTCTAAAAATCAAGGCTATCAAGAAAATAACTCCTCCATGAAACCAATAGTATTTTTGAGGTCTCAAAGGCCACTTAACCTATATTCACGAATTTATTGAAAATATTCCTGGTGAGTGTAATCCCTTCTTGAGGATCATAATGAAATTCACCATTTACCATTTGGATGAGGACTACCAAAATGCTTTCAAGGACATAAAGAAGTATCTGCTACAATCAATAGTCCTGATGCCTTCTATCATAGGGAAGCCTCTAGTCCTTTCTATGAACACCCGAGAATGGTCCATTGGTTCCCTTCCAGCCCATAAGAACAAATACAATATAGAAAAAAACCTATATTATCTCAGATATATGCTACTCTACATGGATACTAGATACTCCCCCATTGAGAAGAGTTGTCGCAGGTTAGTATTTTCATTGTAGAAGTTACAGAATTACTTATAGAACCTTGAGATACATTTGTTGTCCCATATTGACCTATTGAAATACATCCTTAATGACCTCATTTTGATAGGGTGATTGGCGTATTGGTTGGTAATCCTCTAGTACTTATACACCAAGATCATCCTACAAAAATCTATTATGGGGCGAGCATTGGTAGATTTATTGGCCTCACATCCAACCCCTAAATAATTTCCACTCAATTTTGATTTCCTAGATGAATCCATTGTCTCATTAGATCAGGTTGTTCTAGGTTAGAAGATGAATTTCTATGGTGCATCTTAGAATCTGACCGGTATAAGGATTAATGACTCCAATATCAATAGGGTGGGCCTAGGGATCATCTCCATCACACTCGCACATTCCATATTTCCATACTAATTCCTGTTATCATAAGGATAAACTAGAAATGAGGTAGAGTATCTGGATCTTATTACAAATCTTGAGTTTTCCCTTGATATTGTTGTACCCTTTCTTACATGTTAAGGGAGACTTTGAGTTGGTCATTATGCAAATCAAGGGTGACTACATCATCATAAGGCAATAACTTGTGCCCATTCTAGAACGTACTTGTCTGCTAATAGCCCAATTCCCTTCCCAAACTAAGGTGAATCATGTTCCTCAATCATGAAATAGACAAGAAGATTCTTTAGAAATCCTGGATACATCCCTTATAGATCCTATACAAGATTATTTGGTTATTCATGTAGCACATTTAAGGGTCATTTCCCCCCACCACTTTTGAAGGTGATGACCACTGTGAAAATTAGTTGGATCCTAGTAATTATTTTATTGAACCTTGAAATCCCATTTTAGTCAAATAAATTTCTGATTGGATGACTCCCATCATTGATCTTCTCTATCATGATATTCTTCCATCAGTTCGGGCCTAGTGTGAGTGAATTCACCGGTGCACAATACAGTTAATCTTCCAAAGTGACCCTAACCTTGAGAAAATTGTCTTCAGGAATGGGTTCAAGGTAATTATCATCCATTACATACAAGGAGAAAAGATACCTCATGTCATTAAATAGTTCCTTGTTTGATCCTATGGATCTCATCAAGTAATATTTAAGCACTCTCACAAATTTCATAGGCTGAGTTACTTTTGGACCATCAATGTTCACGACTACATCAAGTTCACAAAAAGGTGTAATGAATTATAGATTATTTCCAATTTTGTGTAACAACTAGAATATATTATTCACACCACAAAATAATCTTTACCCTTCATATTTTGGGACCTCTAATTTATGGGACCCTAAACACTAGAGACTTCTTAACAATGCTGATGAATTATGATCACAATAGACTTCTCAAAATTTGAAGAGGTAGTTCCCCCTGAAAGGATTCAAAACCTATTCCATGATCAATTTCATGAACTCCCACAACATTCATCAGTGTGGGGTTCCTCTCACTATTATCACGGACAATGGAATTATCTTTCAGGCTACTAAGTTGAAGAAATTGTATGCCAAGTACAAAATCTGGTCCAACCACACTTCCCACTACCACACATAGAACAATTTATAGATTGATGAATTTAATAAAACCCTCTAAAACATTATGTTAAAGATTTTGGGATTGAAAAAAAAAATATTTTTCCCGATAGAATCCCCAACAACCTTTGGTCATATCGAACAAAAACATGAAGTTCCACCCAGGAGACTCCATACTCTCAAGTGTATGGAACATAGTAAGTTATACCTATAGAAGTTTAGTTTCTATCACTCTAAATGGAATTTTATGACCATAAAATTCTATAAAAGGAAGAACAAGTATGTATAGATGATCTAGAAATATCATAAGGGGAATAAGTTTCAAGAATTGTATAATTTAGAAAGGCACCCGAACAGGGTACCATGAGAGTTAAACGAGAAGTTCTACCTATGCTACTTCCTTCAAGGTGAAATGGTTCAAGATATTTGGGTGATAATGATAACTAGAAAAAATACACTAAAGTTATAATCCGAGTGTAATGGACTTTAATTTATCCTTATGGTCCACTCCAATGGTGCATACTCTTTCATCACCATATATGGGGAGCTAACAACACCTCCTACCAACGTCAAATTTCTCATGTAGTACTTTAAGTAAAATGACTTCAGTGCAAACTCTATAACCTTAATCTACGATTCTAAGTCTAAGAACCATGAAATTAAAATGTGTGTGATTGGTCAAATATCTATGAATATATACTAGCATTAAAAATGGTCTAATCAACAAAATAATAAACTAGTAGTATCCATAGTCTGAGTTGTATGAATCTAAACTAAAAATCCTAACATCCTTAGCACATTATGGTAAAATGTAGCCTCACCTTGTGTAAAAAACCTATGATGCCTCATATTAAAAATATGAGATGACAAAAAACTAACATCCTCAACACATGATGTTAAACTTTAGCCTTACTCTATGTGAAAAAATATGGTGAATCATATAACAAATATGATATAAATAAGCACCCACATCATCAACACATGATATTAAACAATAGACTTACCATATGTGGTGAATATAGTATGTCACATATGAAAAATATGAGATTAGAAAAAACTAATTTCCTCAATACATGACATTAAAATTTATCCTTACCCTGGTCTAACAAACATACGATGCCTCATATAAAAAACAAGAGATGCCTAAAAACTAACATCCTCAACAAAAAAAGTTAAATTATAGACTTACCCTTTGTGGTGAACATTATATGCCTCATATAAACAATATGATACAAAAAAAACCCACATCCTTACCACACAATGCTAATCTATAGCCTTAACCTATGTCATGATCATAGGATGCCTCATATATCAAAAAAGAAAAGGACCATCATCATCAACACATGACATTAAACTATAGACTTACCTTATGTGGTGAACATAGGATGCATCATATGAAAAATATGAGATGACGAAAACCAATTCCCTCAGTGCATGAAATTAAAATTTAGACTTACCATATGTGATGAACATAGGATGCCTCATACGTCAAAAATGATATGGACCAACATCCTCAGAAGGTGATGTTAAACAGTTTCCTTACCTATGTGATGAACATAGGATGCCTCATATGTAAAAAATGAGATGGTCCAACATCTTCAAAAAAACAACATTAAACTATAGCCTTACCTTTTGTGATGAACATATGATGCCTCATATGTTAAAAATGATATGGTTCAAAATCCTCAGCACAAGACATTACCCTATAGCCTTACCCTATGTGATGAATATATGATTCCCCACGTGTTAAATCTGATATGTTTACATGTACTCACCATATGATGTTGATTTTAATGTTATAGTGGGTCCTCACCAAAGAGGATGTCGTTCCACTCCCTCAGGAATGGTCTCCAACCAAACTGCAATCTAGAACCATCTTTGGATTAATTATCAACCCATTGGATACATAGTTACACCTATATTTGTTTTTCATTGGTTCCAACCACAAGTTATCTCCTCTATAGAAAGGTTATCTTCTATATAATTGAGCTCAGCACGACCTCTTTCCACGATTAAGAAATGCTGACATGGGCCTCCAGATAATGTGTAAGCCTCGATCATGTTCCTTGATTAATCAAAGAATAGATATTCCCCCATGACCCAACGTGAGGAAGAATGAGTAGCCCAATGCATCAACACTACACACAATGTCCTTGTGTATGATGTTAAACTGTAACCATACCCTATAAAATGAAAATGGGATTCCCCATTTAATAAATTCAATATTCCTTATGTAATGAGATGTGATACCTCATGAAAAAAATAATTGAATGATTCCCCTATTAATTAGGTGGAAAAGATATGTCCTCAAAATATTATTATAAACTATATTTTCAATGACCACTCCACAAGATGTTAAACTGTACAGTCTACACCCCAATCACATGTTGAAAAAATGTATGACACCCTGATCCCTCTTTATAGAGGATGTACCCCTTTTATTTTGGTCACCTTCTAAGACATATCCCAGAACTATGTATGTCTTGATTCCAATTACAATGGTATATATAGTGATGCTCAAATAACATATCCTGGGATGATTCCTACCACTAACTCATTCCATATTATTTCTCCTCATAGTCTAGCTCAATCATTACCCACCAACATGTTCGTCTAGTATGTTTGATAATGTGAAAGAATATATCCTATATAATTTAACCCTTTGTGGTACATTCCCCTCTATTTCTTTTACTTTGTACTTTCCTCAATTTAGATCCTCATCATCCTCCCAATTTGAAAATTCCCATAAATGGAAATGGTTCCTAGACCTAATGGCTCACCTACCATTCTGGGTACATTCCTCAAAGGATATCTAATGACATTTGATATCTCCCTTGTTCCGAATATGGACAATAGTTGATCTCACATCCATCCTCCCCATCCACGACTGTAATGATTTAGAGGCATGTGTTTTAAACATGGTCAATAGTAATTCCTTACCAATCAGTCAAACCTTTTCTATGATCCAATATAACAATCCAAAATTTATTTTTTATCCTTCTTCTACAGGTGCAGTTAGTATTTCTAACACATCTGGTGTTATCTTCATATACGCTCTTGCATGATGACTCACAAGTCAGCATCATTGAGACATTCCTAAGAAGGCACCCTTTTACCAACATTTTTTATGTCACTAGATGTAAAGTGAACTTTTATCCACTCCTTTGTTCTCACACTGAATATAGATCATGTTGGATTAAGAGTTTTGGAACCTTTCCCCAACCATGTTCGAGGTATTATGGTGTTCCAAAATGGAATTCCATGTTGTAATAGTGGGTGAACTAGACCCAAATTGAACAATGATTTTTGATTACTATATCATGCACACAATCAGATATACATGATGCATGCATACCATTATAGTTTATACATTTATATATCCACTATTTAATAGTAATGTCCAAATTTTAATTATCATATCAAAAGGTTACAGAATATCTCAAGATATAATTAGAACCTCGAGATACTGTGACATTAATGTTAAATATATATCCTATGGCCTAGATATATCATACTGACTGGACACATTTGATGTATGACTATATCGTACTGAGGGATTATAATCATTGAGATATATTCTCATGACATTCTCACTTGGTGATCTTTAGTGGTTGAGATCACAAGGATAGGCTCACTAATAGGAAAATCACATGTTTTGAGTGTCATCTATTATTTATATATACAGACATGTGTATTGGTCTCCTGAATTCAGAGCATGATTAATGTCTACCATTTTAAAACGTACTTTTATGAAAAGAAAAAACCATGATAATGAAATAATGGCACGGTAGATTTTGTTGGGTGCATCATTAGTGGTATGACATAGATTTAATGGTAAAGATAGTATTTATCTCTTCCAAGTTGAGGAAGTGATATATCTCGATCCTAGTTGATCAGGATGGTAGTACCTTCATAAGTCATTTTCCAAGGTAATTGTAGGTAAATCCACCCAAATATATCAAAAAATAATAGTTCAATAAAGGATGATGACACAAGTGTGTATACTGCTTTATGAGATATCTAAAGGAAAATAGATTATATTATGCAGTACACGTTCATTGGTTGGTTGTCATTGATATGACTACTTCTTATCTGTTTAAGGGCCTTGAAGGGTTTCTAGAATCCTCTCTTTGACTTTTAATTCTATTCACCATAATCAAGATAAGGTCCTAGAGGATCAAACACAACAGTGTGGGCAAGAATCTTCCCTATTATGTAGAATAGGTATATTGTACATGGTGCGCCCCACCATAGCGTCCGAGAGTTGTCCAAGTTATCGATCATCGATTAATAAATAAATAAATTATTATTCATGTTAAGAATAAATAGTTTTAATTTATTTATTAAAAGTAGTTACCAGTTTTTATGTAATTATGAGGAATAGTATTACTCGAACAAATATTATTTTAATATTCTAGGTTTGTTTAATATTAGCGAGAATTATGATTCATGTTAAATGACTCTGTTTTATCATGTAATATATTTAATATATATTACTGGTATATGATAAAATATAAATAATATTTATAACATGGTTTTGTTTGTTATAATTATTATTTATTACTTATTCAGTAGACATTAAATATACGGGGGTCGGGAACCCTTTTTAGGTATTTAGAGAAAACATTCTTAATTGTAGAGGAGAGGGTCATTCCATTGAATACCCATGAATTTTATTTTTGGGTGATTTTATTTGGTCCCAATTCTTAGAGAGAGAAATGATCC
Organism: Viscum album; assembly: GCA_963277665.1. Classification (NCBI taxonomy): domain Eukaryota; kingdom Viridiplantae; phylum Streptophyta; class Magnoliopsida; order Santalales; family Viscaceae; genus Viscum; species Viscum album. The sequence continues at coordinate 474,850,143 of OY728130.1, read as the reverse complement.
AACTTATTGTATGATCCAAGATTGCCTCTACTGATTAAAGGTGGGGGATTGTGGTGATTGACACGACACCTAAGGATTCATCATAGCTCTGTGCTATAACATGGAAAAAATGGCGAGAGTGTGGATTCATGAATCATGTGTGGGAGATCTATAGGGGTAAGGATTTGTATCCTCTAAGAAATGATCATTGGAGACGAGATTCATTCATTCATGCATTGATTCGAAATAAGATAGAGAAACACTTTAACTCAGCATACAATCCAAGATTGCCTTTGAATATCAAAGGTATGGGATTGTGGTGATTGATGTGACACCAAAGGATTCATCAGATCTTTATGGAATAACCCATAATACATTAAATGGAGAGTTTGTGGATTCTTGAAGCATGTGTATATGATCTAGAGGGGTTCGACTTCGGATCCCTCAAAAAATTATCGCCGATGATGAGCTGCAGTCGTATACAGTTCGATTCAGAACAAGGTACTCAATATATTTATTTTTGTGCTTTTAATACTTAAAAAAAGATCCTCAGATTGTACTGGGTCTTGGATCACTAGAGACTAAAAGCATTATCATTTTGACGATGAATATTTTTAAATTCTCAAGCTATTAGGTTCTGCTGCATGCCACGATAACTTCAACTGGTATCAGTGCGATCACATGAATTTTATGAGACAATAAAATTAAATTAGATTTAAATTTAATTAGAGGGTTTGAAATATGTCTCAATGGTTCTAATTTCATGTATATTTAATTTCTAATGGCCTAGTTAGGGCCATTTTGAAAAAATTTATGAATCAAAAGCGGTGAAATGTCAAAATTTCGGGTATTGATGTATTAAAAACATTATATGTATTTGTTCTTATTTTTAGGTGGTGTTAATTATTCTAATAAAAATAGTTTTTTTCTTCTGATGGGATCAATTTAATATGGTTAATTAATTTTCCACAATTATGGAAAAACATTAACAAAACAAAGGCTATTTCCATATCCTAAAGAATTTTGTACCAATAAAAAGGCATGGATGACGCAACTCGGTAGATAGAAACAAAGGATACTACATTTTTTTAATTTTAATAGGAATGCATTTTTTTATAAAATATTAAAAAAAGGATGGTATGGGTGAATAATATGGTGGATTTTTTTAAATGTGTTTTTTAAAAAAATTCGGAAAAAATGCATATGTTAATTTTTTTTAAAAATACGCTACAAAGGCGGCATCGCCGATTACGCCTTTTCCCTAAAACAATATTTTTTTATTTATATTTTTTATATATTTAAAATTTTAATGTTGTATTATTATTTTCTTAAGGTTATATATATATATATAAATAAAACATAATGTTTCAACAGAATTTATCTTTTATTTAACTACGTGTCTTTACTAGCCTATATAATATAAATTACAAGACAAATATGAATGAAATTTTGAACATTTCTTAAACATATAAAAATTAGTCCAAAATAAAAATAATTTCTTAAAAAATCTTGGTGAAATATTACTTATAACCTATCAAATCCACCTACTTGAAACTTAAAAATGTTATAATTACATGACTTTGTTGGCCTATATAATATAAAATATAAAATCGATATGAATGGAATTTTAAAAATTTCTTAAACATATAAAAAGTAGTCTAAAATAAAAAAAAATCTTAAAAAATATTGGTGAAAAATTATTTATAGCCTATCAAATCCACCTACTTGAAACTTAAAAATGATTAAAGTACGTGACATTGCTGGCCTATATAATAAAAACTATAGGACCGACATGAATGAAATTTTAAACATTTATTAGAAATATAACTAGTAGTACAAAATAAAAATAATTTCTTAAAAAATCTTAGTGAAAAATTATTTATAACCTTTCAAATCCACCTACTTGAAACTTAAAAATGTTTCAAGTATGTGACTTTGCTAGCCTATATAATATAATCTATAAGATCGATATGAATTAAATTTTAACCATTTATTAAACTTATAACTAGAATTCCAAAATAAAATTAATTTCTTAAAAAATCTTTTTCACAAATTATTTATAACCTTTCAAATCCACATACTTGGAAATTAAAAATGTTTCAATTACCTGACTTTGTTGGCCTATATAATATAAACTATAAGACCGATATGAATGAAAATTTTAAAATTACTTAAACATATAACTAGTTGTCCAAAATATAAATAATTTATTAAAAAATATTGGTGAAAATTTATTTATAACCTTTCAAATCCACCTACTTAAAACTTAAAAATGTTTCAATTATTTGACATTGCCGGCCTATATAATATAAACTATAAGACTAATGTGAATGACATTTTAAACATTTCTTAAATTGGAACTCAATTAACCCCCCTCATGAGATTCCACTCCAACCAGCAAGTAATAATAGTATGTTGATTTCAGTAGACATAAAACATGTAAACAATAATGTACAATCAATGCATATGTCTGTGGCGAGGAGATTACGTTCCACATGGTGGTTTGTGAATAGGACATCCGTGTCTAGTGCGCAGATGAGTCTGATGACCTGGAGAAGGCTGATCCTCGGGCACTAGAATGTCGACTGGTGCATCCTCCATCTATGTGTCAGTGGGAGGAGTTTTCAACTACATATCGTACTGCCATCTGGACCCTTCTCCCTCTAGGGTGGTAGAAGGACCTGCCTCCATCGCAGTGGGGAACCAAGATTGCGATGAAGCTATACCCCAAGACGATGATGGATATGGAATACATGGCTGTGAAGGATCTAGAACCCACGATGGAGTTAACTGCGAATCTCCTGTCAGGAAAGATGGATCTCATGCCACCTGAGGCACATCCTGAATTGGATGACCCTAGACTACTAGAGAGATGACCTCTGCCTGTGGAATAGGTGAGGCCTCACGTGCAGCACAACGATTTTTACATCACCATGGTCGTGGCTCCTCAGTACCAGCAACAACTGCAAGTTTTTCTTATGGGTTAGGTACCTCCTCTGTCTGAGTCAGACAGATGAAGATGATCCTGAAAAGCGCACGAAAAGATTCCCTTGCTTACACCGCTGTAGCATAGACGATTGCCCGACTAAAGACCCCCTCCTCCTCTTCATCACTCATGTGAACAAGATTCTATATGTGACTACCCTGTAAATAGATTCAAATTTAATTAGAAAATAATTCAATAAACAAACTAATGGAAATTTATTGACTTACCATCCTCTGTGTCTCTAGTCTGGGTTAGGTAAGATACAATATAGACTTCAGTATATACCATGGCGCATAGTCAACCTGCTCTGAAAGGGAGAATCTATTCGTAGGAACACATTGAATATGAAACTCTATATGTATGTACTAGCAGTAGATAAAACTGGCATGTAATCGGGACCAGCCATCATCCTGCCTCCCTGTTAGCTTCATCCCATGAAGTCGGTCTGTCTGTCTCGATGGTAATGGAATCGGGTGGGTACAGAAAAACTAGCGCATGACTCTGTCAGGATGCTGCCACTCAATAATATGGAAGTGAATGAGGGGCACTACAACCATATAATCCTCAAGACCAATAGTGTATTATGCTAGCAACTGGTCTGTAATACTCTAGTATGGAATCCATGAAATCGGAAATGACAAGTGATTTTGTCAAAAAATAACCTAACTAAAAGCCAAAATTGATGCTATTATTAAATATGTTAGACAATGATAGAATGTATATACATACGTAATCAGGTAAGAGATAGTCCAACTGTAGTCGATATACGCCCAAATTTTGTCTCAAAACCACATCAAAATTGCATCGCTAACACCACCTGTAAAATACATCAACGATAGTGAAAAATAATGAGAAATTATAGTCAATAACTCATATTAGAATTAGAAACCAATATAAATGACTTATCATACCGAAATCCACATGGATCATCATGCAACACCTCCATCTCGATTGGCGGACAAGCAAGGTTAGGGAAAAATGATGGGATACGCTCCCATACCCACATCTGAATAAGAATGACGCATCCTCCGAGACCTGTATGGTCCCTATGGGATAGCCTGCATAATGATTTGTATGTGTATGCCAATTAGGAGGATCCCTATATGTATTTCCTAGCCCAATCAAAGTCCTCTAGTAGGGGTAGATACATCATATGCATGTGCATCCCCGAGTGATTAGTACACATGGTCTCGCCAATGAGCCGTAAGATGTATGCACGGGCATAACGCATGACGGTATAATCATCATCATCATCCATTAAATGTGGAATCTGTGACTCCAACCAAGACATAGATATGGAAAATCCATCTGTATCCCTACGGTCGAACAAAATATCAATGCCTAACAAGCACTGAGCAAGGTCTGTCCAGGCTGCACGAGTGAGTCCAATAACGGGTCTCCCCTGGATAGGCAGACTGAGAAGCACTGCCACATCGTTGAGGGTGATGTTCATCTCTCCCTCAGGCAGGTGGAATGTGTGTGTCTCTTGTCTCCATCTCTCAATGAGGGAAGCAAGTAGTTAACGATATATAAATGTGAAATCTGATACGACAAGGCCATAAGAGCCAGCATGATGCAAGTAAGGTTTAATGGCATGTGGAGGATCCTGGGGATGAAAATGGTGTGCTCGACGCACCTTGACCAATCGATCTAGACAACCCTATAACACGACCTATGAAATATGGGTAGGTTACTAAGTGAGTAGTATTGTATCATCCAACAACATATAAACAAATTAAATGAGTCGTAAGTGTAAAAATTAAATATAACGTTATGGATTGGATTAAGATAAACCATGTCAATTAGTAAAGATGTTTTTGGAATTTATCTAATTATATGTATTGAATAACTTATGATTATCATTATGACACTATAATTTTTTTATAGAATATTTTACTAAAATATCACACATAATTTAACCAAAAAACATGGAAAAGGGAAGATGTTTTGGGTTGGGGTTTAGGTTTGAGGGTTTAGGGTTTCAAATTTTAAAATTAAGGTTTATGAAACATGTTTCTTGGTTAATAACATTAACATTACAATATGGATTAAGTGTTCTTCTTTAGTATTTATGAAATAAATTCTATTATCTAGGATTTTATTTAAGGAATAAGTAGACAGTTATGTCTTGAAATCAAGAATATTATTATGAAATAAGTTATATTATCTAAAATACTTGGTCTTGAATTTGGTTAGACATATTTTGGAGGAGCTTTATGATTAAATACTTATGGATTGGATTAAGATAAACCATGTCAATTGGTAAAGGTTTTTTTGGAATTTATCTAATTATATTTATTGAATAACTTATGCTAATCCTTATGATACTATAATTTCGTCATATAATAGTTTACTAAAATATTCAACATAATTTATCCAAAAACCATGGCAAAGGGAAGATGTTTTTGGGTTGGGGTTTAGGTTTGAGGGTTTAGGGTTTCAAATTTTAATATTAATGTTTAGGAAACATGTTTTTGGGTTAATAATATTTACTTTACAATATGGGTTAAGTGTTCGGCTTTTGGATCTATGAAATAAATTCTATTATCTCAGACTTTATTTAAGGAATAAGGAGAGAGTTATTTCTTGAAATCAAGAATATTATTATGAAATAAGTTATATTATCTAAAATATTGGGTCTTGAATTTGGTTAGACATATTTTGGAGGTGCTTTATGATTAAGTACATATGGATTGGATTAAGGTAAACCATTTCTATTAGTAAATATGTTTTTGGAATTTATCTAATTATATGTATTGAATAACATATGCTAATCATTATGATACTATAATTTCGTTATAGAATAGTTTACTAAAATATCACACATAATTTAACCAAAAACCATGGAAAAGAGAAGTTGTTTTTGGGTTGGGGTTTAGGTTTGAGGGTTTAGGGTTTCAAATTTTAATATTAAGGTTTAGGAAACATGTTTCTGGGTTAATAACATTTACTTTACAATATGGGTTAAGTATTCTTCTTTTGGATTTAGGAAATAAATTCTATTATCTCGGATTTTTTCAAGGATTAAGGAGAAATTTATTTCTTGAAAGGAAGAATATTATTATGAAATAAGTTCTGTTATCTAAAATATTGGGTATTGAATTTGGTTAGACATATTTTGGAGGAGCCTTATGGTTAACTACTTATGGATCGGATTAATTAAACCATGTCGATTAGTAATGATGTTTTTGGAATTTATCTTATTATTTTTATTGGATAACTTATGATAACCATTATGATACTATAATTTCATTATAGAATAGTTTACTAAAATATCACACATAATTTAACCAAATACCACGGAAAAGGGAGATTTTTTTTGGGTTGGGGTTTAGGTTTAACGGTTTGGGGTTTCAAATTTTAATATTAAGGTTTAAGAAACATGTTTATGGGTTAATAACATTTACTTTATAATATGGGTTAAGTGTTCTGCTTTTGGATTTATGAAATAAATTCTATTATCTCAGATTTTATTTAAGGAATAAGGAGAAAGTTATTTCTTGAGATCAAGAATATTATTATGAAATAAGTACTATTATCTAAAATATTGGGTCTTGAATTTGGTTAGAAATATTTTGGATGAGCTTTATGATTAACTACTTATGGATTGGATTATGATAAAACATGTCAATTAGTAATGATTTTTTTTGGAATTTATCTAATTATATGTATTGAATAACTTATTCTAATAATTATGATTCTATAATTTCATTATAGAATAGTTTACTAAAACATCATACATAATTTAACCAAAAACCATGTCAAGGGGAAGATGTTTTTGGGGTTTAGAAAACCGAGGAAAAAATAAAAGATAAAAATATTTAGTTTACAATATGGGAATGTCACAATGAAGACAATACATCATTATGGATGAGACTGTGAACTTGACCTAACAACTTTAGGGCTTCGTTTCTGGTTATGACCTTCTTTAAGACATATCATGCATTGAAAACTCTGTCCTTGTTCTTAAGGCCAGTCCATCTCATCACACATCCAACTGGCCTTCAGTCTCCCACGAGGACGTAACTGATTCATGTCAGGTATCACTTTCAGATGACCTTCAGACATTAGTAAATAACGATACTCCCTAATATGTGTCCATGGTGCAACATAATAGTTAGAAATGGTATCCATCCGGTACACTGGATCCACATATGATTCTCACGATATGTTCACAGAGGCACATGCTACAATGGTGTGTGTATATAGAAACCGTAAGGCCCGAAATTTTCCACATTTACATTGTCTTATTTCTAGTAATATCACTATTTTTTCACCGATGTGATTTGTGATGGGGTTTGAATGCTCTTGAACTTCATATCGAGTGTCTTCTCTTCGAAAGAGGCAGACATGATCACTAATGGAAACATTACCTATACCAATGGTTTGGAACTATTGGTATATGTCTATAAACCATTGGTATAGACTATATCAATGGTCTGGGAAGCCATTGGGTGATTTGGCATGGGGAAAGACCTATCCCAATGGTTTGGGTAAAACCGTTTGGAAAGACCTAACCCAAAGGTTTTCAAACCGTTGGTGTAGGTATTTCCCAATGGTTTTCCAAACCATTGGGATAGGTCTTACCCAACGGTTTGGGGAAACTGTTGGGATAGGTAAATATATATAAAAAAGTTTCAGTAGAGGTCTGAACCCACAACCTTCACATTATATATCAATGGCTTTACAACTATCCTAGAGATTTCTTTGTAAATATATTTGGTTATATATATATATAAATTTATTTATATTTAATTTATATATATATTTATTTGAATATATTTGATAAATTTACACATAAAAAATAAGGGTACCTATCACAACGATTCTCAAAACTGTTGGGATAAGACTTTCCCAATGGTTTTGAGAACCGTTGGGATAGGTAACCACTCTTTCCCAACAGTTTGGCCAAACCATTGGGAAAAGTGGCCTCAAAGTGGCCTTTTCCCAGCAGTTTGGCCAAACCTTTGAGAAAACCATGCCCTTTATCAATGGTTTGGACAAACCATTGGGAAAAGTTTCCTCAAAGTGGACTATTACCAATTGTTTGGAAAAACCGTTTGGAAAAGTGGCCTGAAAGTGAGCTTTTACCAACGCTTTGGACAAACCTTTGGGAATGCCATACCATTTCCCAACAGTTTTGGAAAACTGTTTGGAAAAATGACCTCAAAGTGGGATTTTCTAATGGTTTGGCCACACCGTTGGGAAAGTGGACCTATACCAATGGTTTTTACAACTGTTGGTATTGATGTGTTGGTATAGGTCAGATTTCTAGTAGTGGATAACTAGAAGATTATTCAATATTCTTTTCAATCTCTCATTGAAAGTGTCTTCCATATCTTATCCCCTGCTATATTCCGTCTGATGCTAGTTTTTTCCTATCCACAAAGTACTTCATGCATCGATATAATGTCTCTTGAAATAAGGTGGTTATAGGAAGATTGCGAAGCCCTTTGAAGATACCATTGATGCACTCCACAATTTTTGTCATCATGTGTCCGTACCTCTTCCCCCCCGTCATATGCCAATGTCCTTTTCTCTTTTGGAATCCACATCATATAATCATAAACTTTTTGATTAGCCCGAAAGATTTGTTCAAAACGTTCTTCAAACTTCCATTGGTCCGAATCATATGATACAAAGAATGGATGACATTTCACATAAATTGATTTTATCTTTATGTTGAAATAGAAAAAGAGAACGAATAGAATGTGTACCAAGATTCATGATTGCCTTATTCACCGGTTCATTGTGGAATTTTTATGCACATTTCTAGAAATGTGTCTAATGAAGAACCGATGATGTGAATTTGGGTATCTCCATGTATCAGGATCTGCATTGATTGCCTCATTAATTGCTTGATGGCGATCAGATATCAAACAAACACCCTGAATGTTGGTGAAATGGTTGTTGATACATGCCAAAAACCAACTCCATGATTCTTAGTTTTCTTTCTCTACAATGGAAAAGGAAAGCGAAAGAGGTGAACAATTTCCATCTTGGGTTTCCACAATAAAAAATTAACCCTTTTATTTTCCATATAGAAATGTTCCATCAATATGAACAAACTGTTTGCAAAAATGAAATGCGGAGATACAGGGAAGGAATGCCCAGAACAAACGATGAAATTGAACAGGAGATGGATCAAGTCGGTTATCATGAGACACATATTCATTTGTATCCAAATGGAAAAAAACTTGGTTATGATGCCTCAGTATGGATAGAAATTGTGGGAAAACCCAATATGAGTCATCCAAATCACCATAGACCTTCACAATTACCTTCGGTTTTGCCATCCATGCCTTATTATAGGAAATATTATAATCGAATTTCTGTTGAATCCTGTCTTAAAAAAGGGATATTAGAACATCTTGACATGTCCTAATCATCTCAACAATAATAGATGACAAAAATTCTGCATCCAATGAGGTATGATCTTGTGTGAGGCTTGGCTAAACGCAAGTATGAGCCGCCTCAATCCTCGAGATTCTCCAACCTCCAAATGTAATGTCTGGAATCACGCTCAAGTAAAATCTAAAATCATCCTCATACTTCTCACACCATATAAAATATTTACTATGACATGATTCATGAACTATATAGTTGAACTGTCTCTCAATATGAAATCTCTTTAGCATGATTTTTAAGGAATCTTTACTAGGAAAATTGCTTCCAATATACAAGGTTTTGTACACCTCACTAAAAATATCTCGTAAAACTCCAGGAAACTCAGCTGCCAGTGTGAGAATAGTATTGTCAAATTCAGGCATGTGTGTCATTGCTTCTGACCTAGATGAAAAGAGTGGTGGATGATTTATTGTAGGTCTAGGTTGATGTACAACTAATGAATTTCTCAAAACCTCCTCCGTATCTTCCATTGGTCCCTCCTCATCAGAATTGTTGTCACCATCTAGTACATCATTAAGAAACTCCTCATCAGAATTTAGATTGACGTGTATATCTAGGAGATCATCTAGGTTGTCCTCTTCTGCTGCATCATTTGGAATAAACTCAATTTCATGAGGTGGACTGTCTTCAACCACTCTTGTAATTCTATGTCTTCATACACCTGGACGTTGTTGTTTTATAGTAGAAACATAACTTTATAACTACCTCATGGTACCATCTGACCATTGAGAAAATAAATTAATTTCTTGGACCCACTGCACATCATCATCCAATGGACAAGCTAGATGCTACAGTGTTGTTGGGAATTGCAAATGTCTATAGCTTATAGACATGATCTCTTGGTCGGGTACCAGATTTAAGGAACCACAAATTCTTTCTTGAAGGCCACTTATAGTTACACAATCAGCTGTACTGACCACCATAATTGGTTGTGTACTTTATGAAGCTCCTTGCTTAGTTTGAATAACCTCCCTATAGTAGTACACACAGGCTAACATGACTCTCTACGTAAAAAATGTTTCTTTCATCAAAATTATATAAGTGTAACAAATATTAACAATGATGTTTGATCATATGATATTTATTAGAATTTAATTTTAGGGAAACTTTCTATACCCTAAAATATGCTACTGATGTTTGACCATATGATATTTATTAGAATGTAATTTTAGAGTTCCTTTTCATTTAATGTGTTTTTTCTTCTTCATTTCAATTTGTATAATAATCAGTATCGTTGTCCAATCATTACATGGATATATGTTTTAATCCTATGTTATTTATTAATTATTCTATAATTAATTTTGTCTAATAATAACTATTATTACTAAACTATTTAATATTGGCATTTTAAAACGTTTTCTTCTCTAATTCAATTTAAATAATTATAATTGTCATTTTAAACTGATTTTTTTAATATAGTTTTAACTAATCAATCATTCTCTAATCGATATTTAATAATTATTAATTTATTCTTTAATTAATTATTCTTTAATCATTAATCATAGTATATTCATTAGTTAATTATAATTAACTAATAATAACTTTAATTCGTTAATGCTTTTGTCTTTATTTAATTCTATAACATCATATTTATCATTTTATCATTGATAAATATACTGATTTTATTTTTATTTTCTTAGATATTTCAGTAGTTTATAATGAAAATTTGAATCATCTTAAGCATATCTTATAGGAGTGTCAAACCAGGAGTACAGAAAGGCCCATTATCATGCACCAGTTCCAGTTTGAGTCAAGATCAAAGCGGTGTTTTTGTGTTTTACCCCTAGGTACATCTATGCCAGAGCCACATCCACTTGTTTGTATCTAGATAAGAATTTAATTGATTAGATAACCACATAATCTTTAAGCTACCAGAATTTCAAAATACTTAAATCCTATGTTAATATATACTCAATCTATACTACTAAAAATAATTATTTCAAACTACATATAACTAATTAAAGAAACTAAATAACCAAATATTAAGAACTACCTAAACTACTTAAAAAATGAAATATTTAAAACTAAAAATAGTTAAATTAAATAAATAAAAACATTAAATTAAAAAAAGAAACATACATATAAATGAAGCTTCGTAAAAACCCACGCAGAAAATAAATTCGTTAGAGAGAGATGAAGAGAATTTAGGAGAGATGAAGGCAAGGATCAAGTGAGGAGGGGGGGGATCCCTTTTATAGGGAGTTCATGCCAAGCTGGCATCACTGATGCCACCTTTGCCATGTCATCGATCCAGGAAAAAGGCGGCGTGAGGGAGCAAAGGCGGCATCGCCGATGCGGCCTTTACACACCAACACAATGGCGACATCGGCGATGTCGCATTTGTAGCATATTTTTTTAATAAAATTCAACCTATGTGGGTTATCAAATTTTCTTTTAAAAACGCATTTAAAAAAAATGCAGTCGAAAAAGGAGTTTCAGGATAGGGACAAAGGGTTAGGCCCCTCCCCGGTCACATTTCTAGCTCAGCAGCTTGAGCATCTCCCAAGCCACATCAATCAGCCACTGTGGGTCCAGAACAAACACCACCTCCCATTAGTGGCAGTCACCTCCATCATCTACATCCTATCGACACCCATTGCCTGATCCCCTACCAAGCGCCACCCCAACACTACTTCAGTTTCCTGGAGAGAACCAGTGATATCCGTGACCTCCTCCATTTCCTCTAGTTTGTGTGAATACCATGGAGTAACCTCATACGTAGAGGTCCGACCCCACTTCTTGGTGGAATATACAATGGTGATATCCATGGGAGAGTATTTTTTGCAATGCCGCCTTCCATTTCCCAGTTACATTCGGGCTGACCACCCTATTCTAACAACACCCTGACACCCTCCTGGCTGAGCCTAGTAGTGCCTCCCTCCTAGGTTCCCACAACCAATACACCACACTATGATTTCCAGATTCCATATGACATAAAATTGTTGTGGGCCGCCTTACAAATGTCGTCATAGACACCTGCTACTCGGCACCACCAACCTCGGAAGCCCGCCTGCCCAGATTCAGTGGTTAGGCTCCTCCCTTCACCAAAGAGCTCACCTAGACTGACTGCACGGTCCACCTTGTGAACCCATATTCCATATTCCACTTCATCAATGCTTGACTGAGGCTTACCACCATTACTGGACCCCACTATGCCTACCATGTGAAACTAGCTGCTCTGATCCCATGTGGGAGAACCCTTGTGGGTAGATAACCCCTTGCCTTACCTCTTTGGGTTTTACCTGGTCGAATCATCACTATAATGGTCTTGGGCTGGTACGACCAACCTAGAACAGGTTTGGATGGGCCTTCTTGATCCAAAATAGATTTACATGGGCTTTAGATGGCATGAAACGGGTTTTCACAGGTTCAGCATGACCCACATCGGTCATACGAGGGGTTTCAAGGTCTGGTTTAATCTAAATTAATTTAATTAATTAAATTAAATTAATTAAAAAATTAATTTTTGTTTTAAAATAATTTATAATACCAGGGGAAAAATTAATTTAATTTTTTCATTAAATTAAATTAATTACGAGACAAATAGAATTATAATATTTTAATTTAATTAATTTATTTAAATTAATTAAATAAAATCATACTTTAATTTATTGTAATTTATTTTTTACCATGCTTTAATTTTATCCGTTGATTGATATTGAGCAATAGACCGACCTGTGTATGTTAGTAATTTATCTAATTAACAATTTAATTGTCTGTGATGGTTGTAATTAAATAAGATGGTTTGTACATCGTCATTATTTTTTGGTTAACCTGTATAAGGGCCTCCACATCCAAATTTATATGCTGTATATTTTTCTGTTAGTCCCCATCGCCTATGTGTGATTATACATGTACATTTGAAGAAGATGATGTATTATGCGGTGCCCGCCAAGATGATGTGAAATCCAGCAGAACAGTGGACAAACTAGACGGGGATGATCTTCATCATGAGTCTTGCTATGAATCATGTATGATACCCCTAGTTCATGGTTGGTCCATTGAGTTTAAATGTATCAACTAGTTGTATATGCTCAAAACTAGTTGGTTATTTTATTGTCTTTATGATTTTTTTTATTATTTTATGAATTTATATGAAAGTGGGAAATACATAAAATAATAAATAATAAAATTCATAAATAAGTGATGAATGTTATTTTTATTAATGTTTAGTTTTGAGTGTGAAAAAATAAAGGAACAATATTTATAGAAATAGATTACATTATTTAAGAAAAAAATAAATCCCTCGATGAAATATTATGTCTCAAATGCTTCCTTTATTTGAATTTAAAAACCATTAGGTGTTTGGGGTGTTCAGTCAACCATATTTGAGAGTGCCTCCAACTACTGGGGAGTTCTTATGAAAATGCTGGGTTGACTTAACTAAAGTTCGTAGTTAAGGATTACCCATAGTTAACATACTATCACCTTAAATAAAGGCTTTGAGGGAATCAGGGTTACAATTCTAAGGATATGAGAATTCATTCAACAGATTATTGAGCCATGAGTTAACATGGTTGGAAAGTCAAAATCATACCTTGAAATATCCATGTAGTGGAATAGCCATAGCTTGTAGACTATGAGGGGAGGTTCAAGTATATTTTCCACAAGAATACTCAAGTGATAGTTTATTTCAATTATAGTATATAGGGTTTATATAATTCAATAAAATAGTGGGAGTGATTTAATTATTTAATTAATTAATCAATAATATCTAAACCAGTAAGCAAGATAAAGATACTAATCTACTAGATTTAATTTTATAGAAAATGGAAAGTAATACCATAAGAAAAACTAAAATATATATTGAACAAAGTTAATGTCCAAAATAGCATGAATTTCTAAGTGTAGTACATGCACTTTCGCACAATAATATGATATCTAAAATTCAAGGTTTTGGTGTCCCCATTACTTATTAAGACACCTCATGAAGTGAGGGTGAAAAAATTCTTGTAGGAGACTCATGTATGAAAAATATAATGGTTTTTTTATAATGTTATCATAAATTTTTGAAGTGAGTTCTGGATATTACATCAGGAAATGGATTATTACACATATTTTCTCATCTCCTAGAAGATTACATGAAGAAAGTAATGTGAGATATGAATTTGTGATTATTACACTAGATATGTGTAAATTGAATGATGGATCATGATCTTTGAATGGATCTCTTTCTCGTATCATTTTCAGCCATCTAATGTAGTCCCATTTTATATTATAAGTTGAAAAATTTTGAGTAAAGGATTCATTAACTTTTAGGTAAGGTTCTCCATGTAAATTATAACATTAGAGAAATATTAATCCTTTGTTCTTATGGGGAACAAGTTGAAAGGTGTGGTGATAAGGCCAATGGAAATATTGATTCCAAAGGAAACTTTACAACTTCCTCCATAGATAGGTAATAAATAGTAAGTTATTAGCTTCACATATCATGAAATAAATCTATGGAAGTTTAATCACATTGAACTTAATTGAAGAAGAAAGCAATCAGTTCTTATTTAGGTATATTAATTGATTAAAAGTAATGTTTTTTTCATACTTCTTGGGTATTAAATATAGTATTAAAATCACATATGTGAATTTAAATATAGTAACTAGGTAAGTATATAAATATTAGTGGAAGTAAGGTGTGCTCTCCATGTGGCTGAGAATGGGTGGTTCCTATGTCAACAATGAGATGTACATGACTTCTATATTTCCAAGTAATTGTTTCAAGTAAAACTTTTATTGAGTATAAAAAAACATTTGTCTAATGAGTCCATTGGACACAAGGATACATTATTCCATGTTTAGGATTAAATTTTTTTGGTGTCTCATACTCAATCAATAGTTCAGTGAAACATGAATCATAGGTAATACATGATGAATAAAGAATGTAAGACTTATATACCCAGTTTCTGCAAGATAATTAATTTTCAAGTAAAACTAAAAGTGGATGTCAAGGATAAAACTAGTACGGTATTTAGAATTAGTTGAGATAAAAACCTTAGGTATTATTGGAATATATTAACATTTATTTTTGAAAAAAAAACATTTATAGATAAGGGAAAGCCATAAGGCTTTCAGAATTAGTTTAGCAATAGATAATGAACTATTCCAATGGTAATCTAGTGGTAAATATTCTACATTGGATCCCTTTAACTATTTATTAAGGAATGTTAAAGTGAATTATGGGAAAATCATGGTCAGAAGATATCAGAAGCTTTAGGCTGGCTTGCCAAAGAATATCTTGACCAAACATTCATTGATCTATATAATGTAGTGTAGATGTATTCATAGACGCGCATTACCTTATCTATATCAGGGATATGATACTAATAAAAATGATCAATGATGCTTCTTACAGGTTAATAATGATCAATAAAATGTAGTGTGGGGAAATTAAAATATTTACATTTCCATTTACACATGAGAGTAATGATGTAAGTATAAGGAGAATCAATGTTGATACATATTGTGGAAACTTATATTATATTTCAAGACATCCTTCGTAGATAACAACAATATCCCATAACCATATGCCAACAATAATGAAAACTTTATATCATATGAGTCATAGTATGATGGAAATTCATTATTTCATAAGACATGTATATAGATATAAACATTTTGTTATGATATAAACAAACATGCATCAAGAAAAACAAAACGTACATAGAAACTAGTTATCCTAAACTTTTCTTAGGATATTATAGAAATACATTTAATTAAAATGTTATATTCAAGTGATAAAATATATTTATATAAATGGGTGAACATATCTACTTGAGATTGTGGGAGAAACATTGAATTGGTTGGAGTCAATTCTATAGATTCATAAGTAGTTTTCATAGGAAAGACTTCCACAAGAGGTGTGGAAGAGGAATGTACCAGAGACAAATACTATGAAAGAAGGTTACAACTATAGTAATGGTTTCATATTCACCATAGATAGTGATATATTATCTAAGAAGAAGAATAATTCCTATAATTAATTAGTATATGGAAATTATAAAAATATTAAAAGATCAATTAAAATTCAATAATGGATTACATCTATCAAAGTACTAGGTATTATTATTTTGAATATTATGGTGGGTATTCAAGCATGATGATACATGGATGATTAAAGAGTGGTACCAACAAGGATCGAGTGGTAATACCAAGTCATTAATCCTAAATCATTATAATTTTACTATTAAAATCCAATTTCAATGTTCATTATATTGTTTACTGGATGTCAAGACCACCAATCATCGAAGGTGTAAATACATTGCAACTAGAAATGGATGGTGACATCATAGAATACCAATAAAGTCTGAATGTTACAAAAATATAATTTAGGATTAAATTATAAAACATGATAATAGATTATTCATTTGGAATGAGTATTTTAAATGTGTCTACTAGAGGATAGTGGGAGAGACATAGTTTTCCAAGTAAAATTTGTTTGGTATCATTTGAAAAAAATATATTGGTATTACAGTTAGTTGAGATTATAATGAAAATAATACTCCACAGATTAACTTAAAGTGGCAACCAAAGTTCTAGGGAATGAGTTCTACTAAGGTAGATTTAATGGTATCTTGGACCTAGTCAATCATACATATACTGACAAGGTATTAAAAAATACAAGTTGGAGGAACTCAATAGATAATTTATAGTATTGTCACATGGAATAAATCTCTCCAAAAAAACATGCATTGGAATATGTGGAGATTAAAGTAGTGAGTTCAATTTCATACTCTTCTATGATGGATCAATCATATATTCCATGATATGTAGAAGATATTATATTTCCAAAAAATACTTTATAGTTGTAAAATATCAATTATATATAGGATAAATGAAAGGTAAGTAGTTAAAACTATCTAATATTATTTGAGTAACTACAACTAATATATACCTGATATGTAGAGAAGAAGGTATACTAGTTTTGAGGGGGGACTAGTCTTCCTTAGATCAATCTAATTTAATATCATATTCAGGCTAAGGTAATGAGTGATACAAGCTCATAAAAGCTAGTAATAGCCATATTTATAAATATTGTGTACGTTGAATCTTCTAAGAAATCTAAGAAGTAGTGTATTAAAAGTTGCGATTTATTCAAGTTCTTGGAATCACACCACAAAGTAATGTTTTATCCTGATTATAATTATTTTACCAGTACAAACCAGAATTTCAAGTTTAGAAAATGGATAAAGGGAATATACATAGGGATGAAATATCATTAGAAGTTTTACTCAATGAGTTGAGGTCACATATAGAATAATAACCACACAATGGAAATGTGGATGAACCAATGACTAATGTTGTGACTCAGTAGAAACAAGATAGTAATCACGTGATAGCTAATAAGGATAGTTAGAAAGTTAGCACTAGTGCAAGTGAAAGTTTGGTAATAGTGGGTTCCCTAGACCCAACTTGAACAATAATTTTTTATTACCATATCATATATATAGGTTTATATACATGATGTATTCTCACCATTATAGTGTATAAATTTTTACATCCACTATTTAATTGTAATTTCATAAGATTAATTATCATATCAAAATATTATAGAAGATCCCAAACAATAATGAGAAATTCAAGATATTATGAAATTATTCTAATATATTTATTCTATGGTCTAGATATATCATACTGAATTCATAGAGTTTATTTATTACTATTAGGTGTTGGGGGATCATAAGAATTGATACTTCTTCTCATAATGTTCTCAATTGGTGATCTCTAGTAGTTGAGATTAGGAAGATTGGCCCAATAATAGGAACACCACATGATTTTTGTGTCATTGGTTGTTCCTATTTACAAACATTTTTATTTTTCTTTTTTACTTTTGATCATTATCAACATGTGCCATTTGATTATATACATTGATTCATGTAAAAATCCATGACAATGAAATTGTGGTGAGGTAGATTATGTTGGGTTCCTCATTAGTGGTATGACATTGGTTGTATGGTCAAGATAGTTTTTTTCCTCTGAGGCGAGGAAGTAATATATCTCAGGCCTGGTTGATTAGGATGGTAGAACCATCATAAATCCTTGGATAAGGTAATCAGAGGTAAATCAATCCAGATAGATCAAAAAATAATAATCCAATAGTGGATAATGAAACAAGTGTGAATATTTCTTTATGATATATCTAAAGAAAAAGAGGTTATATTACACAATGCATATTCATAGGTTGGTTGTTGTTGTTATGACTACTCCTTATCTCTTTAAGGGACTTGAAAGGTTTCTAGACTCTTCTCTTGGTATGTGAGTACTATTCAATACTATTGAGATAAGGACCTAAAGGGTCACACACAATAGTGTATTCAAGAATCTACCCTATTTTGTAGAATAGGTCTACCGGACATGGTGGGCCCCACCATGGGGTCTAAGAGTTATCCATGTTATCGATAACTCATGAATAAATAAATAAATTAATATTCATGTTAAGAATAATTTTCTTGAATTTATTTATTAAAAGTATTTAAAAGTGTTTATGTAAATACAAGGAATAATATTATTCGAACGAATATTATATTAATATTCTAGGTTCGTTTAATATTAGAAGGAATTATGAGTCTAGTTAAATGACTAATTTTTATCATGAAATATATTTAATATATATAATAGGTATGTGATAAAATATAAATAATACTTATGACATATTTTAGTTCATAATAATTATTATTTATTACTTATTTAGTGTAAATTAAATATATGGGTTTAGGAACCCTTTTCAGGTATTTAGAGAATCCACTATAAATAGCAGTGGAGAGCCTTATTATATTGAATATTTATATAATTTGGAGTTGAGATATTCTCTCTCCTAAGTCTTCCTAGAGAGATAAATTCTCTTATATAGTGTACTATTTAAGATCGCTTTCACAGATCGAAGGCAGGGGATCATGGGGATTGACGCGATGTCAAAAGATTTTCCGGAGCTCTGCGCTAGCTCCTAAAATTCAATAAATGGTGAGCTTGTAGATTCATGAATCATGTGGAGAAGATATAAAGGGGTTAGTCTTCTGATACTTAGAGAAATGATTTCTGGTGATGAGATTCAGTCATGTGCACTTTGATTTGGAATAAGAGATATAAACACACTAACATATCGTATGATCCAAGATGACATTTGAGGAAAGTGGTGATCGATGTGACGTAAAAGGATTTATCAGAGATCTTCACTAGAACCTGAAATTTTAAAAATGTCACGTGCAAAGATTCTTCAAGTGTGTCTGGGTGATCTAGAAGGGTTCAGATTTGGGTCTTTTGAGTAGCGATCAATGACAATGAGTTGCATTCATACACGCTTCGATTCATAATAAGGTACTCATCCTATTTATTTCCATGCATTGAATAATTCACTTGTGATCCTTAGACTGTACCGAGGATTGAATCACTGGAGATGACAAGTATCTTCATTCTGGAAATGAGAAATTTTAAATTCCCAGCCCATTGGCTTCAGCTGTGTGCCCTAGTACTGCCATGTCCCTTTTTAGTTTCTAAACATCATAACCTTAAATTGTGTGAACGTTTTCTCATAGATGTTCCACATGGAACTGGGCCTCCTTGGACCCCAATTCATGTCAGGTTAATGTTATTCCATTTCACGCACACTACTTAGTTATATTACTCCTTGGTACTAGCTTTATGATCTAAAATTGCAGTAATCTTTGACAAAGCTATGTGACCTTAAACTGCAGCCACCTTGGGTCCAAGCATTATGACCTTAAACTATTTTTAACACCTGGTCCATGAATTTTTTATGGGATCATAAGAATTATCTTATATGTCTATACTTACAAGAGGGGGTAAATTTTAGTTTAAAAACAAATTTTAATAAGTTGAAACTAAATAAAACACAAGACTCTTAAAGTATATTTATTAGACTTGGAATTAGTCCAATTAACAATGTCACAAAATTAGAACAAAAAACTAGTCTAATTATACAAAGTAAAATTCAAAATAAAAATGGATCTAATTTATATTAGTGTTATTATCATAATCAAAGTTAATATGAAAAAACAAATAGAATAGAAAGATGAATATGTTGAATCACTTTCTATTATATGCAGCAGAAAGTAAAACTTGTAAACAATAATTAATACAATAACTAACAATTGTAAGAATATATTACAGAAAATTAAAAAAGATAAACTTTTTAGAACCTTAAGTGTAAGATAGTTGATAACCCTAACTAATGGTATCCACTATTTTATACATACAGTAATGCTTGTATTTCCTTATGATGAAATCCCTAGAAATGAAGATCACATTGGATCTATCTTCCTATCCCTAGAATACGTTGATACGATTGCATGATTTTATTTGTATTCCTATACCTAGAAAACCTTGATTAGATGGATCATATTCTCTATCTTCTAATCCTTGGAACCTATTGATCAAAAAAATATAGAATGTGAATACATTTTATAAGTTCTGAATGAAATATCCCTGACATGGATTCATTAAGAATGTTACTCTCTAAATAAATACTAAATATTAATAACAAGAAATTCATGCTAAGTATTAATATGACAAATTGAAAGTAAAAAACTCAATGGCTCCAAATTTTTTAGATGAATCGGTATTTATAGGGAATATCCCATCAGTCATATTTCCATGTTTTTTGAAAGAGCTTAAAAAAGTTGGCACTTGACATCTCATTACAATCTGACATAACTGAATTCCCAAAGTCATATTGATTAACCCCATTATATTGTTTAAAATATTCCTTACATTAGAAACAAGCCTTTTATTTTTATTATAAAAATAGCCAGTTTTACGGAATTTTGTATCAATATCAATATGTTAAAATTTATGAGTGTCAATCTGATTATATCAGTATCAATATCAGTCAGATTGTTAATAATTTTCTTATATTGAAAGAAAAGAAAAAATTATGGCTTTTAGTCTCATTAAACTTGAGTTTGATTTGTGGGGAACATACTCATTTCGATAACCATAATGAAGAAAATTAATTCTTATATTCATAATACAATAAAACTTATTCTAAGTATGGTAAAAGAAAATGTTCTCTATAAAGACATAATAAAACTCTTTGGACATAAGAAGGTAGTAAACATGTTTTTAAGAATGTGTTTCTGATTTAAAAAACTAAAGGAATGGAAAAGTAAGAAATATACCTTCTAACTCAATAATCTCCCCCTTTTCAGAAAGCACAAAACCAAAACATAAATGAAAAAATAAATTTGAAAAACATACAACCGTTTTTCTTTTATGAACTTCATACTCAGATTTAATCCTTAAAACTTAACTCCCACTAGGTTTATAACTCTTTTGAATAATATTTTTAATACAATGTAGTTTCATAACAGTTCTTCTATAAAGATAACTTCCCCCCTTTGGAATGTATCTCCCCCTAAGTATCATAATCTCCCCCTTAATGAAACATCTATCCCTTTATGTTAAAACTCCCCCTTTATAAAAACTTCCTGCCCTTACTAATTTTCAAAAAGGAATGGGGAATAGTCTGGAGTTTCCTGAAATGTTAGAGTAAGAAAATATATAAATAAATACATTGAAGTAACTAATTATATATAGAAAATATAAAAGAACATTCAACCAATTTTAATTGAAAAACATTCATACAAATAGGATTTGGATAAAGTGTAATTCATTACAAAAATTGAAATGTTTTATAAAATTTTGAAAAAATAATACATAGAGGGTTTAGAAAAGAAATCAATCTTTCTTCATCAAAGTCTTCACAAAGTCTTTCTTCTTATTTAATTCCTTCTGATCTTTTTCAAAATCCATTATCCTTTCATCTCGATACTTAATAATTTTAACTTCCTTAGATAACTCCTTATTCTGATCACTTAAGACAAACACTTCATCTTCACATGATCTCAACTTACTCATTTCATGCTCTATATATTAGATGTTCTTTTTCAGAACACTAACTTCATCAGTTCATTCATCGATGGTATCACCAAATTCTTCTACAAACTTCACTCTACCATACATGTCTGATGATTACTGATTAAAATAACATGATGAATCTACCATAAGATTCATTATCTTATCTAACTACTGATAATTCATTTTGTTGTTATGGTCAACTTGATGAGACCACTTCACCATTTGAATACAAGATCTATTATTAGTCTAAGAATTTTTTTGAAAAACCTTCAACTATGCCTTGATCCAAATGATTAATTTTGATAAATATTTTATTGAATCCAATTTATTAGTAGACTTTCTTGAATAAGATAGCACCAAGATTCAAGGTTTGGGAAACAAGGAATAATTACTTCCAACCTTTTCAAAGCATGTAAAATATAATCAATACCCTTATACACTACCATTCTAGGGGAATATGATTGATCTTTATCAATATCGGGATGTTTTATTCTTCTGGTTCCAACAACAACTTCCTTTCCTTTATTTTTATCTATTTTTGTAATAACATTATCAAAATTCTTTGAAACATTATTTTCATCTAATAAATCCATAATTTCTATGTATTTATTAGATTCATACTTATCATAAGATTTTGTTTTTTAATTTTAATATTCTTCATCTTTCTTTGATGAAGACTCCACTTATTGTTCAGATGAGGATTTATCTTCATTAGAACTTTCTGACTTTTATTGTTTTTTTCTTGGAAATAAATTCCTATGTCAATGACGATGAGGATTCCAATGAATTATTATCATACTGAGTTTCTTCCTTACCAGCCTCTTCATTCTATTCATATTCCTCTTCTTCTTGTACTAATTATTCAATATCTTCCTCAATTTCTTCATATTATTATTTTTATTCTTCTTTATCATCTCCTTCTTTTCCTTTGACTTGATCATCAAATTACATATTGATCTCAACCTTGATATTCCTTACTATTCTAAGATCTACTTTTCCATCTAGTTCCATTTTTGATTGATTTTCTTAGACAAGTGGAACTAATTCTTCATAAATAACTTTTTCCTTCCATTTATCAACAAATCACATAATTTGGGATATTAAGGTAGAAGTTTCTTAAAAAACTAGCCCTACTTCAAGAATTAACTGATTGGTTTGAGTAGTTGGGAGCACAACATTCTTGGAAGCTCATTTATCTCCTTTTAAAAAACTCTCAATTACTCTCAAATCTTGCAATATTTTCATTTATTTTATTTTCATCTTTTATTATTTCATGGTTGTTAAATCTTGAATATTTAAGGCTTTAGACTCTATGGGGTCGAGTCCAATTTTTGGATCCCCTTTAATCTTTTCTGCTTTCTTTTTCATCATTTCAATAAAAAAACCATTTTTAATTTTCTTCTGCATATTTCATTTTTTAGGGGAGAGGTCTCAACCTTCCTATTATTTTTCTTTTCAACTTTCTCTAACATTATTTATGGTTTAGATTTTGAAGAAGCACCATATAATTTATCACTAAATTTATATGATTTTTCATCAAATAAAAAACTCATTATATTCTTGAATAAGTCTTCATTTCCAATATTGTTCCTAGAACACCCGCTATCCATATACCAAATTTTTTTGTGTGGATACTCTCTTTATTAACTGGAAAATAATTTTAGTTTTTTAGCACCCAAAACTTCTTGGTTCCGGTGTTTTCAGATAATAATATTTTTGGTCTCCACATTTTTATGACTTTGTTTTATGAAAATGTAATTTACTTAGAGAAATAAGCCTTATGAAAACCTAGGGATTGTAGTATTTTTAAAGAATTGTTTTTCCAGTTCTCTTCACATTGGAACTTAGTGAAAAAAGGTGAAATTTTAGGAACAAAATAATTGTTACTAAAAACATATTTTTTACTAGTAAAAACCATTATGGTACTTTTAGCATGAGGTATAATTTGTTGGTACATTTTATAAAAAATTTCCTTAATTGTGTTAATGTTTTAATAAATTTTTTCTCAAATAATAAATTTTAGGTTTCATTTTGACAACTACATTTTTATCCTCATTATTACTTTTATTATAACTTAGTTTTGTTTCTAATTTTTTTTATCAAAAACAATCTTTCAAAATATTTCAAAATAATATCTTTTCAAGAATAGTCACTTAAAGATCTTTTGAAGGATATGATATTTATTTAGTAAACAATTTTATTCGCGAATCAACCTTAGTATGTTTTTCCTTGGAATTATCATGTTTTTTGAAAATTTTACAATTTTCATTTTCTAGTGGTTTTTCAAAACAAGAAACTTCATAATAAGAAGGTAAAGAATTATTTTCTGCTAAGGAAGATTCGTTATCAGATGATGTCGAATAATTCTCATAAGGATAATTAGAATTTAACAGACATATTTGTATGGTTTTCAGATATGCATACCATATCTATGAAACATTCCTTAACTTTAGGTTATTTTGAAAAAATAACTATTTTCATATGTCCAAAACTTTAATTATCCTAAGAAATTTTAGAATAATCACCACCACTAGCACTTCACATGTCAATAGCTTTCATAACTTCCTTAACTTTTGATTTGTAATACTTTTTTAAAATTTTTTTATAAATTTTTTTCCTTTTCATATTTTCTCTTCATCTTTGGAAAATAAGCTTAGATGTGTCCAGATTTCTCACTCATAGTAAGTGAATTCATCTTTTTTTCGCTTTTATCTTTATTACATGTATCGATATTGGAAATATTTCTTCCCGACTATCCTATTAATACTTTTGGATATGTTTTTTAAATCATTCTCAAAATGTTTAGAAGTACTAGAATTATATTGAACAACCACTTTCTTCTTTCATGAATACTTAACAACATTCTCAGATGATTGTACTTTAGGAGGAAAGGTAGATGTTTTAGTAAAGGTAACACCACTATTCCTCTTTTTTTCTTTTTTATCATCTCTGTTAATCCCACCATCATACTATATAAGGGTACAAATAAGATCATACAAGGTAAGATTATTAATATTTATTGTCTCATAAATGATTCTTTTTTAGATTTCCAGTCATTGGGCATGATATCAATTATCTTTTTAACAAGGATTTCATTATCAATACCTTTATCACCAATATATTGTTTAATTTTTTTATGATTTTCCTGAACCTTTGATGCATCTTTGCAACTGATTCTACCAATAATAAATCAATATCCTAATAATATTCTCTAAGCATAGCTCTGTTGGTCTCAAGAACATTAGAAGTAACAAAATGTGTGATCGCAAGATTTTTCTATATACTGTTAGAAGCTTCACAAGAATATATCTGATTGTAGACACTTCTATTCATGGAACATAATAAACTATTCCTTACTGTATAGTTTAAATGATACTATAGTTTTTATTGATGTGTAAAATTAGTGAATTGTTTATCAGAAATATTATAGTCTCGAGTAAGCATAACAAAACTATCAACTACTATGTTGATAACAAATTTTTTTATCCTATCCTTATAGTAATCATAATCTGCACCATCTGATATTGGTGGTCTGTTTGGATTTGTATTGTCTATAGATCAAATATTGTGAACTTACATATTAAAAAAAAAAAAATTATTTTCAACAAATACACATTAGTGTAAAAATGGTTTATAAACACGAATTATACCAAAACATACAAAACTTGCAATAATAAATAAAGTAAAAAAGCCGACAAGCTAATAAGTAGTAGAAACATTGTAACACCCCAAGCTTCCATTGTACACTTCTCTTTGAATAATACAGTAGCCTGTGTTGTACGCAACTTCGAGTTTTAACACACCACAACCAATCAAACTAGCCGTTATGAATAGTAATACCCAGTTTTTGGAATTTTATAAATTTCATATTTCAAAATGGACTTCATTTTTGGATTCAGAATATCGAAATTAGATTAGGGTGAATTTTTGGTATTTTTCTGAAAAATTTTAATTTTTGATGAATAGTGAAAAACACTGAGTTATAGTTTAAAACCAAATTTTTATTTAAATAATTATTTATTTTATTTAAATTTAATTTAGGTGAAAATAGATACATAATACCTATATAAGTTCAATTTTATTCATTGGGGTCAGTTTATAATAATTTTAGATATATAAAAATTTTATTGAACATTTTACTGTCTTTTACCCACCTCCTAGGAGCATTTGCAAATTTACATAGAACTTAATTTTACCACTTTTGTGAGTTGAATTTCAAAAATCTGAGAGACACAGTATATATCAGTGAGTAAAATGTGGTTCAATAATATGAAAATAATTTTTGGGGAATAGTAACTTTTTACTTTTAAATACCACAGTTAAAAGTAAATACGGTAATTAAGGGTAAAAATGTTATTATAATTACCCTAACACATGTACTAATTCTATTAGATAAATGTAATTCTACCCAAAAAAACCTTAGGAATAAAATATGATCCTTTAGGTCCACTTTTATTAGATTAGGACATTTATTATTATTTAATACAAAGAAGAGTTAAAGGTGTTAAATTCAAAGTTTAATAACTAAACCATTTTTAATATAGGGTTACACATAAGATAAGTTCGACAATAAATATTCATTATAAAGATAAAAGGATTTCCTACATAATTTTATTTCATTTATAATTTTTAGTCATTAAATGATTATTTTATTTATGGCACAATGATGATACAGTAATTTCTTAATTAATGAAATATTTAAATAATTGATAATATAAATATTCAAATAAATGTAATTTGAGACTTTTTATGAATTAAAATAATTTTATATGTTAATATTACATGTTAGAGTTGGTTAGATGAATTGTTTTTGAAGTAATAATTCTGTTATGAATTTAGAAAAAACAAAATACCAAATAGTGTCAAAATTGACATAAAAGAGTTTTTAAAACGAATATTATATTCCTAAAAATATAAGGTTTGGCAAAAGACTTATATAATGATAGGTGTATCATTAATGAATCACTTGGGGTTTTCTTGGAAGTTTATAGTATGTTTATTAACCATATAATATAAAAATAAAAAGAGACATCGTAAATGTGAAACTATTTAACTAAGAGTTAATTCTAAAAGATAAAGTTAATATAGTGAACCAAACCTGTCTAAAACATATTTGTTGAGTTTATTTCGACCCATACCCACCTTATCCTTTAAATAATTCATTTTTGGACATTATAACCCTAAAATTATTTTATTATAAAATAATAGTTCTAGCTTTTCCTAAGGTGCCCCTCACCCCTCTTATAAAAGGGAACTCACCCTTCTCTCAAATTCACACCTTCAAAGACATTTATCTCGGCCAAACCCTAACCAAATACCCTTTCAACTGTCCTCACTTAATTCGAAAGGCCTTACTTTAGTCATAAATCCATCCTAAAGAACTCTTTTGATCAAATCAAAAGGAAGAACCCGAAGAAGAGGTAAATATTTCATCACCTCTTTCAGGTTCCTTTCTTTTTCCACTTCCTCTTTCTTTGTTGTTTCTATTCTAAAATTATAACACTTGTATATTATATATAATGTGATTTTATTATAAATATGGTACAACAATATTCATTATTTTACCCATCCTTTGAATGACATGTCACCATACGTGCATACGTACGGCTTACCATCTCCATGTTGTGGTGTAATGTTTATTCAATACATCATTATTTGGATGGGCATAGTAATGATGTGTAATTGATGTAAATAATAAATATAACATGATAATTATTCTGTATATATGATATAATATCCAATTAAATATTATTTTAATATCAAAATAATGATATTGTCGCTCGTGCGTACGTACGGATTATCATCTCTACGAACACGATGAGATTCATTCCCCAACGTATCCATTCAAGACTAATTTTCATTAGATGATTAAAAATAATGTTTAAAGATTTAATATAAATCTAAATATGAATAAGATACATCCTATCCATAAAAACTTTACTAATGTAACAAATCATATACAGGAAAACGAATTAGTTAACACCTGAAACGACGATAATACTAAGATATTATTAACAATGCAATGTTAAAAGATCATATATGATATCATATTAATGTATATGATTCTTGTATAATTTAATAAAAATTAATTCACCATTATACAGAATTTTCACCTACCCTCGACCAAGGAAAAGTTAAATATAAGGGTTAATTTCACAATCTCTTCATTATCCGAAGTTGTTTATATGTAATTATCTATTGGGACCTCTTTATCATCCACATCCATGTTTCATAAAAATGTAGCTCAAAACATTATCAATCTTTTATAGAATATGGTTTAAAGAAATTTATACCCTAGTTTGACTTTTATAAGTTGTTTATAAAGGAATCTTTCTGTCATTTTCCAAACAAGGTACATTATGACCTTTTCGACAAAATTAAGGTAAGAATTTTTTTAACTTATATGGAAGGTGCGGCTATTTTCCACCGTTATAAAATCAACGAAGCTTCCCTTATAATATTATAAGATTATTTTCAAATATAAATATTTTCTTTTATAATTACATGACTTTTAAATGATTTCAAAATAGAAAGAGATATTTCTCTAAAAAGGTTTTGATTTTATCTATGTCAACATCCTTTGATGGATTTTAAATTTTTTTGAAGTTAATTTATTGTGATACAAAACTCCCCTATTGTATTGAAGGTTTTTTGATATATTTGATTGTGGATGTGTTATTTCATACCATTCATGATTTATGGATAAATTATTGACATTTCGTAAGATAGTTTTAATACAAATTTTTATGTCATGTTTAATCCTTTTCATATTTGGAATGCATTGGACTTAGTAAGTGATGGGTGGAGCCCAATATAGCTCCTAGATGCATCGGTAGGTCTCATGAGACAAACTAGTGTCTTGGCACAAGGTCTTGACAAAATATTGATTGTAGTATTGGCACAAGGCCATGAATATGTGGTTATGAATGTCTGGCATTATGCATTCCATCATTATGAAAGTGGATATTGATATTTCAGGTGATTATTCGACTAGTAGAATATCCATGGGAGTTAATAAATGGAATTATTTTGATTTATATTTTCAATATTATGATGAAGTTTATGTTGAAAAATATATTTTTTAGTTATATACATTGTCTTAAATGTTTATGCATATTTATGAAAGTTCCCGCTATATTTTTATCCTTACTGAGCATCTGAGCTCTCCCTTTTCTATGTTTTATTTTCCCAGGATGCGAAGAATTATATTATGACTGACCTTTAAGGATAGTCTATGGGATATCGGTGTTTTATACGGAAACAATTTTGTTGTAGTTTTCTATTTTATGATGTAATGTAAATCTTATGAATGTATCTAGTACTTCCAAGGCTACTAAACTAATCGGTCTTTTGAGGCTTGATCTTTTGTGATCATGCCAATGTTATGTAATAATGCATCGACTCTAGGCTTCTGGTGTTAGGGCCTTACAGTTGGTATCAGATGAAGTTTAGTACAAACCTTCGAAACTAGATTTAGATAAACTCTGATTAGAGCACATAGCCCTAAGATAGACTTTGAGGATTAGTGTAGAAGAACTTCCTAGAATATTGGTATTGTAGAGATTTTGTTAGTTTTCCAAGAATTACATACCTATCTAGATATGAGCAGGTAGAGGAAGCTCTAGCACAGATGTACCTATGGGTAAAACCTCAAAACACACCACTTTATGCTAGACTCGAACATGAAGTGGTGCATGACAATGGGCCTTTCCGCACTCTTGGTTACAATACTTCCGGGGGATATTCTTAGGATAATTCTCATTTTCTTTATAAACCATTATGAAGGGTTTATAAGTATATACATCCTCAAAGAAAACATTTTTTATGATTATGGATTATATCCATAAACTGATCAATTTATGTAAAGTGTTTTACAAGTTTGGAATTATGTATTTTGATTCATAAACTAATCTAATTTATGACATTGTTTATAAATGGCGCATAGTGGAAGGAATGAAACTCATATCAATGCACGAACTCCATATAGGGATTTCCCTCCTACTCAAGTTAATTATAGTGGAGCTGGTGATGCAACTGGTGTTGATTAGCTAATCACCACACTAGGACAACTCACTCAGGTTATGAATAATAACCTTACCTGTATGGAGCACCCTGATCCGAAGCATGGAGGATCAATTTTACATTTCTTCATTAGGAAACAACCACAAACATTAAATGGGGGTACAAATCCACTAGTACCTAATCAATGGATAAATTCTTAGAGAAAATATTACATGCCTTGGGGAGTAGCGAAAGGGAAGAAGTTGTCATGGCAGTTTACCTCCTCACTGGAGATGCTGATCAATGGTGGTCATTGATTAAAATCACAAAAGAAAATGATGAAGTATCAAAGATGTAATGTATGGAGTTTAAAGAAATTTTCTTAGAAAAATATTTTCCTCATGACCATCGAGCAGATATGGAAAGTAAATTTCTAAGTCTGAGGCAAAAGGAGGATGAGAATGTCGCAAAGTATGAAGATAACTTTACAAGGTTAGCGAGGAATGCTTCAGATTATATACATAACCCAAGTAGTAAGATTGATATTTTCTTTGATGGGTTAAAACCATTTCTCCGCTAAGCATTAGTCTCAAAATCCTTCTCGTTGTACGAAGATATTGTCTCATGTGCTATCAAGACAGAAAAAGAATTCCCCAAGTCTTACGACATTAATGCAATGCAAGAGAAGAATAGATCTATTGAACACTATAGAAATGGAAATAAGTGGAATAAGGGAAAATTTGAATATCCATCATGCAATAAATGTGGGAAGAAACACCCTGTTACTTTACTGAAGGGAATGGGAGTCAGTTACAAGTGTGGTGAAAAAAAGCCACCAAGATTGTCATTGTAAGGGGAATAAATAGGCTGTCAATGTTGAATGATACAATTGTAGAGAAAGGGAGCATTATGCCAATGAATTTCCTAAGCGTCAGGGGAACTTACCTCAAAAGAGGACAAGGGATCATGGAAAAGCTTATGCTATCACTACTAATAAGGTTGAAGCTCCGAAAGATGTAGGGGAAGGTAATTTAATGGTTTCTTCAAGTTTAGCCAATCCTTTATTTGATTCTGGATCATCGCATTGTTTCATATCTTCCTAGTATGCTAAGAAAATTAGATATTTTTAATTTGATTTAACAAGGGGGTGTCAGTCAAAACTCCCAAGGGAAGTATCATTGCAAAAAAGTTTTGTGAATCAGTCCCCGTTAGAGATTATAAATGTTCTTTATCTGCTGATCTCATCGTCATACCCATGATTGAATTTGATATAATCCTTAGTATGGATTGTATTTAGGACCATGATGTAAAAATTTATTGTAAGAAGAAGGAGGTGACTATTTTTGATGAAGATGATAAAGAACCCCTTATCTTTAGAGTAGAATCATCACCACCTAATTCTTATCTAGATCCACCCCCATTAGCTCAACTAAATTCAATTATTGGGGTGGAAGAGAATGAAATAACTTTGGGTGAGGAAAGGAATGTTCAAATAGAGGATGTACCTATTGTGAAATAATATGTTGATGTGTTTCCAGAATATTTTTCTAGACATCCTCCAAAATGATAAACTGAATTTTCCATTTATTTAATTCCTGGATCAAGGCCCATATTGAAGACCCCTTATAGAATGGTCACTATGGAATTAGTGTAACTAAAGAAATAACTAGAGTAATTGAGTAATAAGGGATTTATTCTCCCTTGTGTTTCTCCATGGGGAGCCCCTGTTCTTTTTGTTGAGAAGAAAGATGGATCTATGAGGTTGTGCATTGACTATAGAGAGATCAATGCTATAATAATAAAGAACAAGTATCCCCTACCTCACATTGATGATTTATTCGACCAAATTCATGGATCTCAATACTTTTCAAAGATTTACCTTCAATATGGATATCATCAGTTGTGTGTGAAGAAGGAAGACATTCTGAAAACAGCATTTTAAACCAGATATGAGAATTACGAGTTTGCAGTAATGTCTTTTGGATTGACTAATGCACCCTCTGTCTTGATGGATCTAATTAATATAGTTTTCAAGGAATATATTGATGTCCTTTTAGTGGTATTTATTGATGATATACTGGTGTACTCCAAAAGCTACGAAGATCATGAAAATCACTTGTGCATTATTCTAAAGACTCTTAGAAGACATGAATTATATGGGAAGTTTAGAAAGTGTGAAATCTAGATTCATGAGATTTCTTTTCTTGGCCATATTAACTCTAAGGATGGAATCTCTGTTGATCCTTCTAAGATAAGAGAAATCCAAGAATGTCCAGCACTGATGAGTATAACTGAGGTATGCCGTTTTATTGGTTTAGCAGGTTATTATCGGTGTTTCATCCAGAATTTTTCCCGATTGGCTAACCCATTAACTAAGCTCACACGTAAAGGGATGAATTTTTTTAAACAAAATAATGTGAAGAATATTTTAAAGAATTGAAAATAAGATTAGTCAATGCTCATATCTTGAATCTACCGTCTAGGAATGATGGGTTTGTTATTTATAGTGATGCATCAAAGAAAGAACATGGTGGTGTCATTATGTCGAATGATATGGTTATTTCCTATGAATAACTATAGCTATAAATTCATGAGAAAAACTATCCTACTGATGATCTTGAGTTAGTATTTGTAATATTTTCTTTGAAGATATGGAGACACAATCTCTATGGTAAAAAATGTGATATTTATACTGATTACACGAGTTTTAAGTATATTTTCTCACAGAATGAAGTCAACATGAGGCAAAGGAGATGGATTGAACTACTCAAGGATTATAATTGCACGATACACTACCACCCGAGGAAGGAAAATAAGGTGGAAGATGCTTTGATAATAAAATATCATGGAGTTTTGAACAAGATGAGAGTTAAAAGGGATCCTATTTTCATGGATCTAGTAAAGATGGATATGGGAATAACCATGGAAGGTGAAACGTCAATGATTTTTCAAATGGTTTCCAAAATATCTTTACTAGAAAGGATAAAAAGTTCTCATGTTGTTGACGAGGAGTTTCAAAAGAAGATTAAAGCTGTGAATGATGGGAGATTGAGTGAATTCGTATATGAATATGGAATTTTGAAATTTGGGAAGAGACATTGTGTTCCCGATATACCTGATCTAAAAATATAATTTTTGGATGATGCTCATAGATCCAATTTCTCTATACACCCTAGGAACAAAAAATGAATAGAGATTTGAAGGAACATTTTTGGTGGGACAACATGAAGAGGGAGATTGCTGATTTTGTGTCAAGATGTATGGTTTTTCAACAAGTGAAAGTTGGAAGGCAACACCCTGGAAGAGTCATGCAACATCTTCCCATACTTGAGTGGAAATGGGATGATATCACGATGGAATTTTTCATGGGGCTACCAAAGACTCCTAGAAGGAATGATTCAATATGGGACATTGTTGATCATCTTACCAAGTCATCACATTTTCTTGATATAAGGGAAGATTTACCACTTGAACATTTAGTAAGACTATATATTAATGAAGTTGTAAGACTTCATGGAGTACCACTATCAATTGTTTCTGATCATGATCCCCATTTTACATCAAGATTCTGGAAGAGTATTCAGAAATCCCTGGATATTGAACATCGTTTGAGAACTTCCTACCACCCCCAAACTGATGGACAATCAGAACAGACTATTTAGAACTTAGAAGACATGTTGAGATCATTCTCACTTGACTTTCAAGGTATATCAGATCAATATTTACCTCTAGTAGAATTTTCCTATAACAATAGATATCATAAAAGTATTCAGATGGCACCATAAGAAGCGTTATATGGAAAGAGATGTTGCACACCAACCTGCTGGGATGATGTTGGCGAAAGAAAACTCATAGGACCAAAACTTGGGGAGGAAACGATGGAAAAGTTGAAGGTAATCCAAAACCACATCAAACAGCTCAAAGTAAGGAGAAGAGCTATGATGATAACTGAAGGAAGGATTTGTAATTTTACGTAGGAGATCATATTTTCTTGAAGGTATCTCAATGGAAGGGTGTTATATGTTTTGGTAAGAAGGGAAAATTGTGTACCAGGTATATCAGACCTTCTGAAATTCTAGAACGAATTGGGGCTATAGCATACCGTTTGGAAATGCTGCCAAGTCTCTCCAAAGTTCACGATGTGTTCCATGTATCACTATTGATAAAATACATTCCTGAACTAATGCATGTACTCACCTATGAGGAATTATAACTGGAACTCGATCTTTCTTATTGAGAAGAGCCTGTCAAGGTTCTTGATACAAGAGAACAAGTGTTGTGAAACCGGACGACTCGTCTGGTAAAAGTTCTATGGAGAAACCATAAGATGGAAGAGGAAACATGGGAACACGAGGAACTTATGACAAAGAACCACCTGAATCTTTTTACGCAGTAATACTCTAGAGATTTTGAGGACAAAATTATTTTAAGGAGGGGAGAATGTAACACCCCAAGCTTCCACGATATGCTTCTCTTTGAATAATATAGTAGCTTTAGTTGTACGCAGCTTCGAGTTCTAACACACCACAACCAATCAAACTAGCCGTTATGAATAGTAATACCCACTTTTTGAAATTTTATAAATTTTATCATTCAAAATTGACTTCATTTTTGGATTTGGAATATCGAAATTAGCTTAGGGTGTAGTTTTGGTATGTTTCTGAAAAATTTCAATTTTCGATGAATATTGAAAAACACTGAGTTATAGTTTAAAATAGAATTTTTATTTAAATAATTATTTATTTTATTTAAATTTATTTTAGGACAAAATAGATACATAATACCTATATAAGTTCAATGTAATTCATCGAAGTCTGTCTATAATTTTTTAGATATATAAAATTTTTATTGAACTTTTTACCGTCTTTTACCCACCTCCTAGGAGCATTTTAAAATTTACATAAAACTTAATTTTAAAGCTTCTATGATTTGAATTTAAAAAATCTGAGAGATGCAGTTGATATCATTAAGTAAAATGTGGTTCAATAAGATGAAAATAATTTTTGGTGAATAGTAACTTTTTACTTTTATTTACAACGGTTAAAAGTAAATAGGGTAATTAAGGGTAAAATTGATATTATTATTACCCTAAAACATGTCCTAATTCTATTGGATAAGTTTAATTCGACCAAAAACAACCTGAGGAATAAAAATATGATCCTTTAGGTTCACTTGGATTAGATTAGGACATTTATTATCATTTAATTCAAAGAAGAGTTAAAAGTGTTAAATTCAATGTTTAATAACTAATCCATTTTTAATATATGGTTACACATAAGGTAATTTCGACTGTAAATATTCATTAGAAAGCTAAAAATATTTCATGCACAATGGTATTTTATTTATAAATTTTAGACATTAAATAATTAAATTTATTTATAACACAATGATGAAGCAGTAATTACATAATTAATGAAATATTAAAATAATTGAAATTATAAATATCCAAAAAAATGTAATTTGAGACTTTTTATGAATTACAATAATTTTATAGGTCCATAATACATTTTAGGGTCTGTTAGATGATTTTTTTTTCAAATTAATAATTCTGTTATGAATTTAGAAAAAACAAAATACCAAATAGTGTCAAAATTGATGAAACATGTTTTTAAAACAAATATTGTATTATTAATTGATATTATATTCCTAAAAATATGAGGTTCGTCCAAAAGACTTTTATAATGATATTTTTATCATTAATGAACCAGTTGGGGTTCTCTTGGAAGTTTATTGTATGTTTATTGACCATATAATATAAAAATACAAAGAGACATGGTAAATGTCAAACTATTCAACTAAGAGTTAAATCTAAAAGATAAAGTTAATATAGTGACCCAAACCTATCTAAAACCAATTGGTTGAGTGGTTTTAGTCCCATACTCACCTTATCCTCTAAATAATTCATTTTTTAGCAATTTAAACTGAAAATTATTTTATTATAAAATAATATTTCTAGCTTTTCTTAAGGTGCCCCTCACCCCTCTTATAAAAGGGCACTCCCCCTTCTCTCCAATTCACACCTTCAAAGCCATTTTTCTCATCCAAACCCTACCCAAATATCCACTCAACTATCATAACTTCATCCTAAAAGCATTAAGTTAGTTTAAAGACAACCTACGGATCCATTTTGATCAAATCAAAAGGAAGAACCCGAAGAAGAGGTAAATATTTTATCACCTCTTTCCAGTTCATTTATTCTTCCACTTCCTCTTTTTTTGTTATTTACATTATAAAATAATAACTCCAACATCTTCTATATACTGTGATGTTATTATAAATATGTTACAAACGTATTCATTATTCTATGCATCCTTTTAATGACATTTCACCATACGTGCATACGTACGACTTACCGTCTCCACATCGTGGTGTAATTGTTATTCAATACATTATTATTTGTATGGGTATAATAATGATGTGTAATTGATATAAATAATAAATATAAAATGATAATGATTCTGTATATATGATATACCATCCAATTATATATTATTTTAATATCAAAATAATGATATTATCGCTTGTGTGTACGTACGGATTACCGTCTCCATGAACACGATGAGATTCATTTCCCATCGTATCCATTCAAGACTAATTTTCATTAGATGATTAAAAATAATGTTTAAATATTTAATATAACTATGAATATTAATAAGATACATCCTATCCATAACAAACATTACTTATGTAACAAAGAATATAAAGGAAAATTAATCAGTTAACACCTGAAATGATGATAATACTAAGATATTATTAACAAAGCAATGTTAAAAGATCATATATGATGTCATATTAATGTATATGATTCTTTTATAATTTATTAAAAATTATTTATCCATTATAAAGGAGGTTAACCTACCCTAGACCAAAGAAATGTACAAGGTAAGGGTTAATTTTAAAATCTCTTCATTATTCGAGGTTGTTTATATGTAATTATCTACTGAGACCTCTTTATCATCTGCATCCATGATTCATAAAAATATATTTAAAAACATTGTTACTATTTTATATAATATGGTTTAAATTAATTTATACCCTTGTTTGACTTTAATAGTATGTTTATAAAGGAATCTTTCCATCTCTTTCCAAACAAGGTACTTTATGACCTTTTCGACAAAATTAAGGTAGGAATGTTTTTTTAACTTATACGGCTGGTGCGGCTATTTTTCGCCATTATTACATCGTCTAAGCTTCCCTTAATATATTATAAGAATATTTTCAAATATAAATGCTATTTTTATAATTAGGTGAATTTTAAATAATTTCAAAATAGAAAGATATATTTCTCTAAAAAGGTTTTGATTTCATCTATGTCAATATCCTTTGATGGATTTTAAGTTTGTTTGAAGTAGATTTATTATGATAAAAAAATTCCATATTGTATTGAAGGTTTTGTGATATGTTTGACTGTGGATGTGTTATTTCATACCATTCATGGTTTATAGATAAATTATTAACATTTCTTATGCCAGTTTTAATATAAATTTTTATGTTATGTTTAAACCTTTTCATATGAGGAATGCATTGGACTTAGTAAGTGACGGGCGGAGCCCACTATAGCTCTTCGATGCATCGGTAGGTCTTATGATACAAACTAGTGTTTTGGAATAAGGCCTTGAAAAAATCTTATTTTTAGTCTTGGCACAAGACTTGACTATGTGGCTATGAAATTATTGCATTATGCATTCCATCATTATGAAAGTGGATATTTATATTGCATGTGATTATTCAACTAGTAGAATATCCATGTGAGTAAGTAAATGGCATTATTTTGATTTATATTTTCCATATTATGATGATGTTTATGTTGAAAAGGATTTTGTTTTATTTCTATACATTTCCTTAAATGTTTATGCTTATTTATGAAAGTTTCCGCTATATTGTTATCCTTACTGAGAATCTAAGATCACCCCTTTCTATGTTTTATTTTTCCCAGGATGCGAAGAAGTATATTATGATTGACCTGTTGGGATAGTCTATGGGATCTCAGTGTTGTCTATGGAAACAATTTTGTTGTTGTTTTACATTTTATGATGTAATGTAAACCTTATGAATGTATCTAGTACTTCCAAGGCTACTAAAGTAATCGGTCTTTCGATACATGATCTTTTGTGATCATGCCAATGTTATGTAATAATGCACCGATTCTGGGCTTCTAGGGTCGGGGCATTACAAACAAGCTCTGATAACAATTTTTGGATTGTAAGAATTATCTTATATAGATATACATAAAATAAGGGGTGAGTTATTGTTTGAAAAACATAGTTTAGTAAGTTTAAACTAAATAACACACAATCCTCATAAAATAAAGTTATCAGACTCGGACTCCATCCGATTATAAAATCACAAAATCAAAATAAAACATCAGTCTGATTGTATCAGAGTAAAAATTGTAATCAAAATAGATCCAATTTATATTAGAGTGATTATTATAATTAGAGTTAATGTGATAAAATATGTATAATATTAATATGAATATGATGACTCAATTTCTGATATATACAGTGGAATATAAAACTTGTAAATAATAAGCAACACAATAGCTAACAAATATATGAATGGATTAGAAGATATAAAAAAATAAACCTCTTTTAACCTTAAGAGTTATGTAGTTAATAAACCTTACTAAATGTATCCACTATTTTATACTTACAGTAAAGTATGTTCCTCATTTCTAGGAAAACCCTCAATATGAAGATCCAAATGGATCTATCTTTCTATCCTCAAAATCCCTTGATACAAAGATCAACTCGGTCTTCCAAGCCCCAACAGCCCTCGATATGATGGATTAGATTAAATGTATTCCTATCCATAGAATCCATCAATAGTAACAATGATCATACGTGAATAAAATTTCAAAATTTCTTATGGAAACATCCCTTCCAAGGATTCCTTAAGAATACAAATCTACAAAAATAAAAAAGAATAAGAATGGGAAGGTTACTCTAATTATTCTTTAGACGACTTGAGAGAAAAAATTAATTCTTTACCAAACTCTTCAAATGAATCTATAGAGACCCAAATCATGATGTACATGGACATTACATTTCTTTTTCGGAATAATTAATACATGAAAAAAATATACGCCCAAAGACTGTATTAGGTTAGTGTCATCGGAAACTCTAAACATAATCTTCTAATCATGGTGAAAGATCTTCAACATCTCCCATAAAGATCATCCCCTTTTGTTTTCTTACCAAAAACTTTTATTTATATCCTTGGGAAAATAAAACCTAAAAATGGTGAGCTAAAATGCTCAGTAAGGGTAAGCATGGATAAAATAAAAGAAACCCTATACATTTGAACTTAAAAACATGAACATAATGTTTAAACATCAAAATCTTGAGTTGTTAAAAAAATCTTGGTAGTACGTAAGGAATAGATCACAAAGGAACGTTGATAATAATAAAATGGCATGGGAATAAAACATGTAATTGTGGAAAAACATTAAGAACATTGTATTATTTACATAGTATCGAAGGCATTGCTTCCAAGACCATCATAGTGGACAAAGTCAATTAATGAACCGGGTTTACTTGCCGTTCCAGCCTTGTATTACTGAACCAGATTTAATTTCCATTCTAGCCATGTTTATCTCATGAGATATAAATCTTTAAGCAATGAATTTTAGGGAGATATATGTCCCACCAATATCATGATGAAATAATTCTTACGTGTGCCACAAAAAAATCATTCATTATAACCGAAAGAATAAAATGGGTTTCATAAATATCATTCCATCATAACATAATCCATATAAAAAAGGATATAACTTCATCATAAGTGAAATAAAACCATTTAAATAATATAGACATTGTACATGAAACATAAATATACTAAATAATGTCATCTTATATGGAAAATATTTTTGATAAAACACCTGAAATGAATTCATGAGGAAAATATCCTTTCTACTTCAAAATAAATTTCTTTTCAAAAAATTATTCACAGTTTTAAAGGAAAATGATTTTATTAAAAATAATCATGAAATATTATAGAGGAAACTTCATTAAAATAAGGAATTATGAAACCGTAAAAATTGGTTCATGCCATATAAGTTAAAAAAACATTCTTCTCGTACTTTTGCTGAAAAAGTCAAAAAGTAACTCGTATGGTAATCAAAAGAAAGATTCCTTCTATACCATGTGGTAAAAGTAAAAAATGGTAAAAATTAATTTAAACATACATGGAATAATAGTAAACATTTTATGATTTTTTTTAAAAACATGGACATGTATGATAAACATAACCCCAGTAAATACTTACGAATAAACAATCCCAGATAAGAACGAGATTGGAATAATTATCCCTTACCTTATGTCATATTTCTTCCATATGTGTCCGAGACTCCTGTATAGTGGGTTTGAACATATTATTAATTTGTAATAGTGCCATAATAATATTTATGATATCATATATGATTCACTTACGACTTTATATTACCCGTTCATTTGTCAATCCCATGTTAAAGCAGTGTTTTGGGTAAAATCATTTCATTTAGCGTACGTGTTTTGAATTGTAATTATTCATAGGATTACTTAGATCATGATTACTTACTTCCATAATTTAAAACATTATTCATATATAATATATATTCAGAATATAAATATATATAATAGTTTGATAAATGGAATGAAATACACCATTCATGGAGACGGTAGGTCATACGTACACATGAACACTGTTTTTGTTTCCTTATTAAATTGAATAGAAGTAAGTAAATAAAATATAAATAAATCCAGTTTCATTATTATGTAATATATTTCAAGATTATTTTTTATATATACTTTATAATCATTCTGTAATGGTTAACATGGAGAATGAATCTCATCACGTCGTGGAGACGATAATCTGTACGTACACGCGAGTGATGATATCATTCCCATAATTATTGAATGGAATTGGAGTGGATGATATAATATCTCAGAATTATTTTGATGTTATAATAATTATATATAGTTATAATTTCCACCATTACACCCATCCATGTATGGTGGTGGTGGAAAAATAGATTACAACACGGCATGGAGAAGGCAAGTCGTGCGTAAGTACGTGAAATGATTTCATTTTTCATAGGATGGATAGAAGGTGAAATAAGGTTATTTCATATTTATAATAACATAACAGTATATTAGTTATACTTATGTTATTACTTTAAAATGAAACAACTAAATAAGAGGAAGTATAAGAATAAAGAAACTTTAGAAATTGGTAGAAGAGATTACCTATTCCATGATGCACCTCTTTTAAACTTCCTCTTAAGGGACTAGAGTTTGTCTTTTGAGAATACCAAAACCTCCATAATGCGAATATGGAAGTTAATAAGTGTAATGGTCTGGGGTTTTTTGAGATTGAAGGCTCAAAAATATGTGAATAGGAGAGGGATGAAGTGCCCTTTTATAAGAGAAGAGAGGGGCACTTTTGGAAATCTCAAAAATATTAATTAATAATAAAATAAAACCCCACTTATAAAACCTCTTAAAATCACTAAATTCTAATATGAGATGATATAGGGTTGTAATATCATCAACCAATAAAATTTATACAGTTTTAAAGTTTATTTTAAACCTTATCATTTTGATTTATCATTATTTAATCTATTTAATTTTATTTGAGGTAATAATATTCTAATTTTTAAATTGTTATAAATAATTACTTATGTTTTGTGAATTTTCCATAATTAGATAAATTATTACATTTTAGACAATATAATTTTCAATTTGTATGTTTTAAATATTTAAGTGATTTTTATACAATTTAATAATATATTATTTTTATAAAATATCAACAGTGTTAATTTTGACGCTATTCAATTATTTGAATTTAAATAAAATATACAAAGAAGATATATTCGAAAAAAAATATTATATAGATTAATAACATGTCATATTAATATAAAAAAATAGTGAAGAACATTAATTAGTTCATATAATAATTATTTTAATATTTTTAAAACCATTTATTTGATATTTGTCTTAATAAAATAGTTACTACAACATTTGTTGTATAATTATTTAATATACTTATTTGTTTCATAAAAATTAAAAATAAAATACTATGATAAAAATAAATATTATATATTTCATAAGAATACTTTTAGTCTAATTTTTATTCTAAAACATCAAACTTTTAAAATGATATGTTTATTAAATTAGGAAGGTGACATCTTTGACTTCATTTAAAATAAAATAATATAAATATCATAATCTATTTTATAAGGCTCCAAATGGTCCCCAAGTCGACCCATGGATGATTAGGGTATATATATACTCTACCAATAAGGTTTGGTCAAGATTTTGGTCCTTTTTATGGGTATTATTATTTTAATAAAAACTATATTATTGATTTTTCACTAAATAAATAATTTTTACATCATTAATGTATAAGATATTAATGTAATTATATATTTCTTAAAAATTACAAATAAATTACCATGATAAATAAAAAAATTTTATATTTCAAATTAGTATTTATAATTGAATTTATATTCAGTATAAATTTATATTAAAAAAAATTTATTTATTAGTGTTTGAGTGAGACATATTTAATATTTCTTTAAATAAAATAAAATTAAGGTCTTAATCA
Source organism: Viscum album (assembly GCA_963277665.1). Taxonomy (NCBI): domain Eukaryota; kingdom Viridiplantae; phylum Streptophyta; class Magnoliopsida; order Santalales; family Viscaceae; genus Viscum; species Viscum album. The sequence goes on along the minus strand of OY728130.1, from coordinate 474,807,320 downwards.
AATAAAATTGGGTTCCAATAGATACCATTTCGACCCAAGTATATTTTAGGACGAAATATAATCATATAATTATATTAATACAAGTGTTAATGTAATTTTATAATATTATTTTTACCTTTAATTACCTAATTTATCTTTAACTATGGTAAATAAAATTTACCACAGTTACTATTCATAAAGCCTAAAAATAAAAATTATCATATTAACATAATTTGGACCTAATGATTCTAAATATTGAATCCATTTTTCCAAATTCAATTCACAAAATTTTCAATACTTAATTTAAAATTAATCCTTCTGTTGAGAAAACAGGTTTTAAATGTTAAAACATTGCAAAAGATTGAAATGTTTTTACCTATGAATTCAATGTAAAATGATAATGAATTAAATTATATTAAATTGTAAAAATATATTCTATTTATACTTTAAAAACATTAAATATAAAAATTTAACCATATAAATTATATTGATGAAAAAAGTTGTTTTTAATTAAAATTTAGCGTATTTTTACTATTCATAAAAACATGAAAGTTAACAGAAAAATATTAAAAAATTATCTAAAGTAAATTTTTATATAATTATTGAAATTAATAAGTTTATTTTTTAAAATTGAACTCATAAACGTGTCAAAAATAGATTTATAGTGGGTACGCCATCAAAAGGTGGAAAAACTGCATTTTTTGAACAATACTTATTTTACCCGAAAAATTTATTTTGTTCTCATACCATGTTCTAAAATATGTGGAAGATGAATGATAATGTTATAAAATTTAAAATTTGGTTAATACTATTCATAACAGCTAGTTCATAATAATATTATAATAATATATCGTTGTTTAGTGGAACTCGGTATTGCATTCGACACATGCTATTGAGGAAGGTTTATCATGCATGTAACACAAGACAAGAATAATGTTACATATACAAAAATCTAAAACAGTGTTGAATATAGCACAAGACAACTTTGGTGTAGCTTACAACACAAGACATCAAAGAAATTAAAAAGAATATTTCTCATAAAATCTCAGTGTGTTACATTCTACCCCCCTTAAAATGAATTTCGCCCTCGAAATTCGTCGGGGTTATAAAACGTTTAATACGTGAAAGTTTCTTTCATAGAAACCCATATCATAAAAAGGAATAATAAAATGTAATTTTAAAAAGTAAAGTAAGAAACATAACCGTTACCCAAATTAACTCATCACTGGGTTTCCATATAGGAGAACATCGGTGAAAACATGGATATAGAAGATAAATCTAACCATCAAGTTCTGATGGAGAGTGGTAGAGAACATTGATATGAAAAAGACAACAATCAAAAAGCCATAAATTTGTAATTATCTAAGGTAAAATCTGATTTATCAGATATGAGGGTACAAAGAAAACATTTTTGGTTTTCAAGAACCTTTCCATAAATTTGAAAATTTTGAATTAGAAGAAATACTTACTTGATTTTGGTACAATCTCACCATTGGTCGTTCCTTGAAAAATTTACACTTCATATCTTAAGTAAATGAAGTTGAATTTGTCAATCGTGAAGTGTTAGCAGACCATGTGATAGAATTATGGGTCATTCCATCTGTCTCAATCAAAAGGTTAGCAAAAGTTATTAAATATACATAAGTCCATATATGGTGATATTAATCGTATATGGCTCCAAAAATGGACTTATAATTCATATATAATACCACTTAATAAAATAAAACTAATTTATACTAACCAGGGACTTCCTGTAGGCCAGTGGTAGGCGATAAAGGCCTATCGCACTTCGGTTGTGGGTTCGATTCTTACATCCTTGTCCGACACGACAGGTTATCACCCGTCCTACTGGTTGTCATTTTTCTAAAAAATTACTATTATAACATTTTAAAAATAATAATAAGTTATAACCTTGAATAATAATATCTGATGTCTAACTTAATCCATTCCAATATTTAGGCTTATCCAAAATACTTTTGTCCAATCTCATAGTATAAAAAAAAGATTACCAAAGAGGTCATCTACCAAGCATGTCAATACCATCATTTATCCCCCATATATCATAAGATATAACTTGTTGGTCATATTCCAAACATGTGAATACCTTAATAATGTATTCTCTTGAAACATGAATTACGATAGAACCTTAATGAAAACAATAATGTTGTCAAAAGTTAACTCTTTCTACATACCAATATCCCAAAATTTCTATATTCTCAAACCATGATGTCACTTTTTCCTTATATCTATTATGAGATCATTAATACTATAAAACTATTATTTTCTCCTTATCCCTTCATTATGAACATATCATCTGATTTCCAAAAATATTTCAATCACTTTTCATGGTTACTCGTACCATTCAACATATACTTTCAAATATTCAAGGAAAAACAATAGTGTAACAATCCTTATATTTTTCTTTATTCCATAGTACCATACATTATTCTTGATAATCATGAAATCGTTCTATTACCTTCTTAAACCATTAAATGAGCTTCATCATTTTATTCATCAACACTTATTTCATCTCATATATCATTTGTAGTCTCTTGATCATCATCAACATAAATGATACCCATACGACCATGCTGATTATCTTCATGAGATTTTCCATTAGGGAATTGGTTTGAAAAATGCATGTACATTCCACATTTAAAACATTTAGCTATTTTTGATGTCTTAGAAATACCATTATCCTTATCCATTGTGTTAACTAAACCTTTTCCATTGCAATTATAGGCTTTGTGTCCTTGTTTTCCACACCCAAAGCATCTTCCATTTCTTTTGAAACCTTTTCCTTGATGCCTCTTCCCACAAGATTTACATGAGGGAAATTGAACTCTCTTTCCTCTATGATCATCATGAAACTCCATCTTTCTCTTATTATCCATGTTAGGAAACTTACCAATGTTGATATTATTGATCATATAATGAGATTTCTGATTAGGCATAATAATGATGTTTCACCTTCCAAATCCCATTTCATTTGGTTTTTCATAAAGAATATCATTCCATTGTCCATCATATTCTCCATTAAAATAAATCTTCCTATTTCCAACTATTTTTTAAAACCCAAAAAAAGGATAGTGTGAGAGGAAAAAATCATGCTAGGAAAGCAACATAACAAAGGGGGAGTACCTTCAATATCTAACATCTTAGGTTTAATTCTAAGATCGTTATCGTAATTCTAGTACTATAACCAATACTTATACTTAACCTTAGGGACATCCCTAGACATACTTAGAAACATCTCTAGGGATATCACTAATGATTTCACATCATAGTTTCCAAAGGTTGACTAAACCTTCGCTCTGATTCCAACTATAGAGGCCCAATTGTTTTTGTACATGGATATTACATTACTTTTTCAGAATACTTAATACATGAAAAAAATAGATTCCCAAAGATCGTATTAGATTAGCGTCTTTGGAAGCTCGAAACATAATCTTCTAATCATGGTGAAAGATCTTCAACATATCCCATAAAGATCTTCCCATTTTGTTTTCTTACCTAAAACCTTTAATTATATCTTGGGGAAAAGAAAACATAAAAAGGGTGAGCTCAAATGCTCAGTAAGAGTAAGCATGGAGAAAATAAATGAAACCATATAAATTTGAACTAAAAAACTTGAACATTATTTTTAAACATCAACATCTTGAGTTGTGAAATAAATCTTGGCAGTACGTAAGGAATAGATCACAAAGGAACATTGATCATGATAAATAGCATGGGAATAAAACATGTAATTGTAGAAAACTATTAATCACATGATATGATTTCCATAGTATCCAAGGCATTGCTGGTAGGACCATCATAGTGGAGAAAGTCCATTACTGAACCGGGTTTACTTGTCGTTCCATCCCTATATTACTGAACCGGATTTACATGTCATTCCAGACATGTTTATATCATGAGATATAAATCTTTACCCAATTCATTGGAGAGATATATAGGTCCCACCCATCTCATAATGAAATCATTCTTATGTGTTCCACAAAATAAACATAAATCATTCATCATAACGCAAAGAATAAAATGGGTTTCACAAACATCATCCCATCATAACATAATCCATATAAAAAAATTGGATATCATTTCCTCATAAAAAAATCAAAACATGTAAATAATATAGACATTATACTTGAAACATAAACATACTAAATAATGTCATCTTATATGGAAAATTGTTTTGATAAAACACCTGAAATGAATTCTTGAGGAAAATATCCTTTCTTCTTCAAAATCATTTTATTTTCACAAAATTCCATTAAAATTATATAAGAAAATGATTTTATTGAATATAATCACGAAATATTGTAGAGGAATATTCATAAAAATAAGGTGTTATAAAACCGTAAAAATCCATTCATTCCGTATAAGTTAAAAAACATTCTTCTCGTACTTTTGCCGGAAAAGTCCAAAAGTACCTCGTATGGTAAACAAAATAAAGATTGCTTCCATACCATGTGGTAAAGTCAAAAAGGGAAAAATGACTTTAAACATACATGGAAGAATAGTAAACATTTTATGAAAACATTTTTAGAAAACATGGACATGGATGATACAAATAACCCCTGTAAATACTTACGAATAAACAATCATGGATAAGAACGAGATTGGAATAATTATCCCTTAACTTATGTCCAATTTTTTACATATCTGTACGAGACTTTTGTATATTGGGTTTGAAAATATTATTAATTTGTAACAGAACCATAATAGTATTTATAATATCATATATTATTCACTTATGACTTTATATTACCTATTCATTTGTCAATCCCATGTTAAAATAGTGTTTTGGGTAAAATCGTTTCATTTATAGTACGTGTTTTGACTTTTAATTATTCATATGATTACTTAGATCATGATTAATTACTTTTAGAATTTAAAACATGATATATATATAATACATTCAGAATAAAAATATCTATAATAGTTCGATAAATGGAATCAAATACACCATTCATGGAGATGGTAGGTCGTACGTACGCATGAACGCTATTTTCGTTTCCTTATTAAATTGAATAGAATTGTGTAAATAACATATACATTAATACAATATCATTATTATGTCATTTATTTCAGGATTATTTATAATTTATACTTTATAATCATTCTAGAATGGTTAACATGGAAAATGAATCTCATCGCGTCATGGAGACGGTAATCTGTACGTACGCACGAGGGATGATATCATTCCCATAATTATTTAATTGAATTGGAGTGGATGATATAATATCTAAAAATCAGTATGATGCTATAATAATCATATATATTTATTATTTCCACTATTATACCCATCCAAGTATGGTGGTGGTGGAAAAACAGATTACACCGCAGCGTGGAGACGGTAAGCCGTACGTACGCATGCACGGTGATTTCATTTTTCATAGTATGGATAGAAGGTGAAATAGGGATATTTCATATTTATAATAACATATCAGTATATTAGTTATACTGATGTTATTAATTTATAATGAAACAACTAAATTAGAAAAGTAGAAGAATAAAGAAACATGAAAAATCGGTAGAAGAGATTACCTCTTCCTTGACGTACAACCTTTAAACTTACTCTTAAGGGACTAGAGATGGTGTTTTGAGAAGAACAGAACCACCAAAATTTGACTAGTGAAGTTGATAAGAGTATTGGGTAGGGGTTGTCTGAGCTTGAAGGCTCAAAATTGGGTGAAGAGGAGAGGGATGGGGTGCCCTTTTATTAGAGAAGAGAGGTTCACTTTTGGAAACCTCAAAATTTTTAATTAATAATAAAATCAAACCCCACTTAAAAACCTCCAAAAATCACTCGATTAAAATATGAGATGATATGGGTTTGTAATATCAAAAATAAATAAACTTTAGACATGGTTTATGTTTATTTTATACCTTATCATTTTTATTTATCCTTATTTAATCTACTTAATTTTATTTGTGGTAATAATATTCTAATTTTTAAATTGTTATAAATACTTAATTATGTTTTTTGAATTTTACATAATTAGACACATTATTACATTTTCGACCATATAATTTTCAATTTTTAATTTTTAAATATTTTTGTGATTTTTATACAATTTAATAATATGTTATTTTTATAAAATTTCAATAGTATCAATTTTGACACTATTCAATTATTTGAATTTTAATAAAATTCACACAAAAGTTATATTCTGACCAAAATATTTAATAAACTCCTAACATGTTATATTAATCTAAAAAATTCAAGGATAACATTAATTAGTTCTTATAATATAAATTTTAATATTTTTAAAACCATTTATTTGATATTTCTCTTAATAAAATAATTACTACAACATTTGTTGTATAAATATTTAATATAATTATTTGTTGCATAAAAATTTAAAATAAAATACTATGATGAAGATAAATTGTATATATTTCATAAGAATACTTTTAGTCGATTTTTTCTTCTAAAACACCCAACTTTTAAAATGATATGTTTATTAAATTAGGAAGCTAACAACTTTGACATCATTTAAAATAAAATAATATAAATTTCATAATCTGTTTTATAAGTCTCCAAATAGTCCACAAGTCGAACCTTGGATTATTAGGGTATATATATACTCTAAAAACAAGGTTTGGTCAAGTTTCTGGTCCTTTTTATGGGTATTATTATTTTAATAAAAACTATATTATTGATTTTTCACTAAATAAATAATTTATGCATCATTAATGTATAAGCTATTAAGGTAATTATATATTTCAAAAAAATTACAAATAAATTACCATGATAAAGAAAAACATTTTATCCTTAAAATTTGTATTTATAATCGAATTTATATTCTGTATAACTTTATATAAAAAATAATTTAATTATTAATGTTTGATTGAGACATATTTAACATTTCTTTAAATAAAATAAAATAAATGTCTTAATCACATCCAAGTGGGCCCCAATAGATACCATTTCGACCCAAGTACATTTTAGGACGAAATATAATCATCCAATTATATTAATACAAGTGTTAGGGTAATTTTATAATGTTATTTTTACCCATAATTTCCAAATTTACCTTTAACTATGGTAAATAAAATTTATCGTAGTTACTATTCATAATGCCTAAAACGAAAAAGTACCCTATTAACATAATTTAGACTTACTGATTCAAAATATTGAATCCATTTTTCGAAATTCAATTCACAGAAGTTTAAGTATTTAATTTAAAATTAATCTTGAGAAAACCGGTTTTAAATGTTAAAACATTGCAAAAGATTGAAATGTTTTTACCTATGAATTCAATGTAAAATTAATGATAATGACTTAAATTATATTAAATGGTAAAATTATATTATATTTATACTTTAAAACCATTAAATATTATAATTTAACCATATAAATTATCTTGATGAAAAAATTTGTTTTTAATTAAAATTTAGCATATTTTTAATATTTATTAAAATATGGAAGTTAACAGAAAAATATTAAAAAAGTATCCAAAGTAAATTTTAATATAATATTTGCAATTAATAAATTTATTTTGTCAAATTGAACTCATAAATGTGTCAAAAACTTGATTTATAGTGGGTATGCCATCAAGTGGTGGCAAAACTGCATTTTTTGAAAAATACTTATTTTACCAGGAAAATTTATTTTGTTCTCATACCATGTTCTAGAATATGTGTAAGAAGAATTATTATGTTATAAAATTCAAAATTTAGTTAATATTATTCATAACGGCTAATTCATAATAATATTATAATAATATATCATTATTTTGTGGAACTCGGTATTGCGTACAACACAGGCTATTGAGGAAGGTCGTTCTTGCGTGAAACACAAGCCAAGAATAGTGTTGCATATAATACAAGCTAAAATAGTGTTGCGTATAGTGAAATCTAATCTTGGTGTAGCGTACAACACAAGACATCAAAGAAATTAAAAGGAATATTTCCCATAAAATCTCGGGGTGTTATAGACTCGGTATTTATAGGAATCATCCCCATGGTCATATTTCCATGTTTTTTCAATGGCTTCAGATTGTAGGTGATTGACGTCTCATAATGATTTGGAATAACTGAATGTAAGATGCCATATTGAAAAACACCATTACAGTGTTTAAGATATTCCTTACATTAGAAACAATCATTATTAATATGATTATACACTTATTAAATTCAATAGAATTCATTTATAATTTCAATGAGACAATATTTACGAGTGTCAGTATGATTTCACTACTACAAAAACAGGCAAGGGAAGTGCCACCCTTTATTTGTGCTAATCAAAAAGTGCTGATAAAGGATAATTCGTATCAGAGCTAATTAAAAGCGCTGATAAAGGGTATATTTATCAGCGCTTTTGTAGTGCTGATAAAGGGTGGCTTTTTCAGCGCTTTTTTAGCACTGATAAAGGACATCATTATCAGTGATGATAAAGCCACCCTTTATCAGTGCTAAAATTTTAGCACTGATAAAACTTGTCTCCGATTTTATTAAAAGTAGGCACACCGTATCCTCTTTTTTATCGGGCCCCAAGATCTCGCATTACTGTACGCCTGCGGCAGCTTCCCTACCCCTGATATTCCCTTTGTCGGACCTCCGTTGTACTCTTTCTCCTTCCCCTCGAACCTCTTCTGCGGATCTTCCTCCCTCCGAACCCTACTCATTGTCTTCCCCTCTGGACCGTACTCAATGCTTGGCGGCTCCTCCCGTGCACCCCCCACTCCGACGGTCGCGTCTTCCCCTCCCGAGGCAGCACAGAAGGCTCCATCACCCTTTGGGTTTTTCCTTGGACTTCATCGATTTCTTCACCCAAGGTCAGTGGATGCCCTAAAATATCTAGATGTTTTTAGTATGAATGTTTGTGCATTTATTGTTGTTCTATAAATTAATTTTGTGATGCGAATTGTGTTTTCGAATCATTTTGTATGCCTATGTGTTTGGAATTCGATTATTTTGTTTGTGGTAAATGTCTAGATTACATTTTATATAGTGCATCTTTTAAATATTGTTTTCCCCTCTTGATTTACCCATTGAACAATACACACCAACCCTACTGCCATCCTTGGGCCATAGTGAAATCCTAATCACTCGATGCCATTCAAGATGCTTCAGATTGATCCTATGTAAAACCTATGCTCAAAAATATAAAATAGATATATGGTCTGAACATGCTCCAAAGTGCCTATGCATGGTGTGAGAAATACATATCAGTAGGGTAACACCATGTTACCCTAGTATATATCATCATATCCATATATGGATGAGGAAAATAAAAACATCACCTAAGAATGTTGGATGTCATGTGCTAACTAGGGCACCCTGACTCAGTGAACGGTAGGTCTTTATGTGCTAACTACGACAGCATAACACATGATCATTCCATATTTGGTACCATAAAAAAATTCCATCATCACCACATGCCATCATATTGGTACCCATGTTCCAACCCATACCCAAAGGCTCGGGGAAAGCATCATCAAAGAACTCAACCCACTATTAAAAGGTACAAGGTAATGTCCTAGGTTCAAATCCTAACCCACTGCCTCATAACTCAGGATAGGGTCCATCATCCACATGTCCCATCTCATTAAAACCCAACATTGTCACTCAAGGCATTCCAACATCATGACCCACACCTTTCCACTGAAGGAAGGTTCCATTATCCACATGTCCCATCTCATTTCTTTCATTGCTTATTCCTTTTTGTGTATTTAGGCAACATTGTCTGCTAATTGCGGTGAATTTGGATACTCCCAAGATTTATTTTCTAGATTCAAAGCACGGATATCCAACAAACCGTCCGCATCTGATGGGTTTTTCAATCTGTAAGACACTACATCCTACATTTTAGGTCCAAAAATCAAGTAATATAATATATATTATCTTTTACTGAGGATTCTGTTATTATAGGGAGGTGTACCAATATCGTCTAAATCATGGTATGAGGACATGGGATAATCATAAGGAGCCGAGCAAGTACTGCGTCTGGACAAGTATTAGGGTATATATAATAAAATTGCACTATCCAAACATATATCAAAACAAGTTACTTACTCGCCTCCTGATCAATGTTTCTGCAGTGTCCAAAACAAACAAATGACAAAGATTTTGGTTATTATGTCTGTAGATTCGTGAGAGAGATCGTTGTCAATGGACAAACTAGCATCCATAAAGAGGTATTTTTGAAAACATGTACTATTTAATTTAAATTATTTATTAATTATTTATTTATATATTTTTCAGTACTATTATGAATGATGAAAAGCATCATATTCAAAAGATGATGTAGATATGTTAAGAAATGAGTGGGCCGCATACCTGATGCAAGATTGTCCAGAAATAGCATGAAGATATGACATTTATTGAAAGAGTTGCGGACGTTTATAATTGGAGGACATTTTTTGGAGGGGTTCATGGAGATAAAAAGATGAAACATTTTTGTATGTAAATGTTTTTTGAAAACTTTTAATTATTATTAAATAAAACATTATTTCTCCAATGGGTCATTTGTCCATTTTATAAGATGAAATGCACCAGCAACATGCAAGAATGATGACCCACATTTCTTTGGGCATTGGACAAAAAAACCAGTAAAATCTCCAAAATACCTTCATATCATGCATGAACCAGTAAAATATCCAATAGTTAGTTGCATGTATGTGGCAGCTTCCATGACACATTGGAAGTTCACCAATCCATTTGATGAACAAGATGGGATGCTAAATATGGCATTTAGAACATCCAATGCAGGAAATTGTTCCAGTGATTCGGCAATTGACACTACATTTAAATATCTTTCCTGTGTTTCATCAAGCAAGTCAGTGGTTCCAAAAAGCATTCACAAACATGACTATCTAATTATTCATTATGCAAAATATAAAGGTACCATTAAATACTTACATTGGTCAACTTGTTTTGGAAATTTTTTATCTTCATCCTTGCCTTGTACTTGCACCCATGAATTTGAAGGTGAGTATGCATACACAATAGTTGACATTCTTAGATAAGAGTTTCTGGAAGAGTATAAGAGACATGAAGCAATGAATATCATTAGAGTGTTGGAGCAAATGTGGTTGCTAAAAACAATGTGGAAATCGACTTGTGCAATGCGGCCTAGGTTACAACTTGCATGTATTGTACTTTATTTTTTTGGAGGGTTTCAGTGTAAATGAATTTTGGAATGATCATTGCTATTCATTGTCTTTTAGGTTTTTTTGACAGCCGAGGGGAAAGGGTGGGGTTTGCAGACATTAGAGGATATGTTGAAGGGTGATTTTGTGTGTGAATATGTTGGACGAATGTTAACTCACACAGAACTGCGAGAGAGAAATCTAACTAAGAGTAGTGAAAAGCATGCATATACAGTTCTCTTAGATGGTGATCGGGGTTCGGGGAGCTTTAAGGGAAAAGTGGCCATTTGGTTAGATGTTAGATACTATGGAAAAGTTGCAAGGTTAAAGGTCGCCTTTAACAGCGCTTTTATAGCACTCTTAAAGGGGCCCACCCCTTTATCAGCGCTGGGCTATACATGTCTTGTTTACCTGTGATTAATAAACCATGCAACATTTCAATAGTATCTAACATCTTACTAAATGGCCTCTTTTCCCTTCAAGCTCCCCGAACCCCGATCACCATCTAAGAAAACTTTATATTCATGTTTTTCACTACTCTTAGTTAGCTTTCTCTCTCGCAATTCAGCATGAGTTAACATTTCTCCAACATATTCACACACAAAATCACCCTTCGACATATCCTCCAATGTCTGCAGACCCCACCCTTTCCCCTCGGCTGTCAAAAAAACCTAAAAGACAATGAATAGCAATGATCATTCCAAAATGAATTTACACTGAAACCCTCCAGAAAAAAATAAAGTACAATACCTGCAAGTAGTAACTTAGGCCGTGTTGCACAAGCCGATTGCCACATTGTTTTTAGCAACCACATTTTCTCCAACACTCTAATGATCTTCATTTCATCATGTCTCTTATACTCTTCTAGAAACTCTTTTATAAGAAGGTCAACTATCGTGTATGCATACTCACCTTCAAATTCATGGGTGCAAGTACAAGGCACAGATGAAGATAAACAATTTCCAAAACAATTTGACCAAAATGAATCATCTTCGATGGAAGTAAGATAGAAATTCACATGGACGTTCTTAAAGATATGATTTTGATGTATATTGTGAAAGGGTGGTGGATGTTTATTCTTGATGTTGTTCATCTACAGGACTTTCACCTTCTCTTCTCCTCTCGCTATGTCTTGGACATCATGCAATAGCCTTATATCATGTGGGGTAAATTGAGGTTGCTGAGAAACTATGGCACCACATGATCTTTCATGTCCAGTTCCCTCAGGATTGATTTGCTAAACAAGCTACCTCTGATCATTAGGTGCATGTAAAGGTGGTACGGCATCCTCCATGATAGATTGGAAGTTGACCAATCCATTTGATGAACATGATGGGATGCTAAATCTGACATTAAGAGCATCCAATACAGGAAATTGTTCCAATGATTTGGAAAGTGAGGATACATTTAAAGATATTTCCGGTGTTTCATCAAGCAAGTCAGTTCCTAGTTCCAAAAAGCATTCACAAACATCACTCATCAGTTTCCTCAAGGATAAACTTGGGTTCATGGCTTTGTATGATCAAAGAGATTTATCCTCTACTTCTTTTACAACCTATGTGGTGCATGTTTCAAATTCTTCCAGGAAAAAGGAACAAATGTGGTGAGTTGTAAGACACATCTATTTGATGTTTAGAAATGTTAATTATGTTTTGAAAATGGGTTCAATCTTTGAGGAAAAGTTGAATTTTCCTTGATTCATGTATGGATGATGGATTCACATCCATTCCAAGTGGTTTTGATGGAAAGTATGGATGATAACATTGGTTGGTGTTCTCATGGATGTCTAAGAATGATATGTTAGAAAACATGTTGGGTATGTTGTGGAATTTTAGTTGGGGTTCTAGTGGTTCTTTCCCGATGATGGAGGTGTTAAACATCAGATGGTGGTGTTTGTGAGCTAAATCATATAGTGGGGAGCACCATAGAAATTAAGTGGTCGTTTGATGACATGATCGGTGTTTTAAATTAGATAGTCTTGGGTAAAATCCATCTTGGTGTTTAGATCGGCTGAGTACATTGAGATGAAGGTTGTGATTGGGTTCTGTTATGGGTCTTTGGGGCAATGTAAGTATTTAATGGTACCTTTATGTTTTTCATAATGAATAATTAGTTGATCACATTTACTTATTTGATATATTAGTTTTTCTGCAGGTCTTGTTCGGATGGATATACTGATGCAAATATTCTATTTGCAGCAGGTAGGGATTTAACAGCGCTAAAAAAGCACTGATAAAAGCGATGTTTAACAACGCTAAAAAAGCGTTGTTAAAGGGGCCCACCCCTTTATCATCACTAAGCTTTACAACGCTTTTTTAGCGCTATTAAAGCCCGATTTGAGCGCTGATATTGCCTATTTTTGTAGTAGTGTATTATCTGTACCAGTATTAGTCTGATTGTCAAGAATCTTTCAGTACAAAATACATGACTAAAATCTAATTTTTGTTCTGATAAAAGTGAGTCCCATTAATCGGGCCACATACTCATTATGATTAATCATGATTAATAACAATAAATTTATATTTTTAATACTTTTTAACCTTTTTTAAGTATGGTTAAAGGTAATATTTTTTTAAAAAACATTCAAAAACAATGGGGGAATAAAAAGTTAGTAAAAAAGTTTTATGAAAGAGTGTGTGATTTTTAAAACTAAAGGAATGGAAAATTAAGAAGTAGAACTTATGACTAAACAATTTTAAGATCATAATAATTAGATTAGATGGATATACTTATAGGGGGTAAGTGAATTATAGTTAAAAAAAATTAGTTTAATAAGTTTAAACTAAATAACACATAATCCTAATAACGTAAGGTTATCATACTTGCACTCAGTCTGATTAACAAAGTCAAAAAATCAGAACCGCAAATCAATCTGATTGTATCAGAGTAAAAATAATAATCACAGTGGATCCCCTTTATATCATATTGATTATTGTAATCAGATTTAATATGATAAAATAAACAAAATATAAATATGAATATGATGAATTACTTTCTATTGTATGAAATAGAATATAAAACTTGAAAGCAACAAGTAATATGATAACTAACAAATGTAAGAACGACTAACAATATATTAAAAAAGATAATAATATTTTTAACCATAAGATTAAGGTAGTCAATAACCCTGAATAAAGTTATCCACTATTTTATAATTACAATAAAGTCTATCATTCCTAACTAAGAAACCTCTCAGTACAAAGATAATATTGGCTCTATCTTCCTATCCTCAGAATCCCTCGATACAAAGATTGGATCTTCCTTCATAGCCTCATAATCCCTTGATATGATGGATCATATTATCTATACTTCATTCCCCTAAATCCTTTGATCTTAACAATGATCATACGTAATATACATTTTAAAAATATCGTAAGGAAACATCCCTAACAAGGATCCCGTAAGAATAAAACTATATATATAAATAAAAATAACTAAGTGAAGTTCATGCTAAGTATTCTTTATATGTATTGATAGAAAAAATGAATTTGATGCAAACTCTTCAAATGATTTGTTATTTATAGGAATTATCCTAACAGTCAAATTTCCATGTTTGTTGCAATAGCTTCAGAAAATTGGTGCTTGACAGCTCATAATGATATGGAATAAATGAATTCCCAACTTTATATTGATTAAAAACATTATAATGTTTAATATATTCCTTAAATTATAAACGAGTATTTTTAATTTTAGTATAAACATTGTCAGTGTGATGAACTTCCATAACAAATTCATTATGATAATTTTTATGAGTATTAGTCTAATTTTATCTGTACCAGTATCAGCCTGATTTTCAATACATTGTCAGTATGAAAGAGATGGCTAAAATATAAATTCTGGTCTAATAAATGTGAGTCTTATTAATTTCACACATAATCACTATGATAATCATAATAAATAATATAAATTTTATTTTCATAAAAATTTATAAACTTTTATATGTATGGTAAAAGGTAATGTTTTCTAAAAAACATTCTAAAACACTTCAGATATAAAAAGTTATTGAACATGTTTTAAGAAAGTGTTTGTGATTTCCAAAATTAATGTAATGGAAAAGTAATAAGTTTAGGTTTTAATTAAAAAATATCCACCTTTTTGGAAATCATAAACCCCAAAACTTAAATGAAAAATAACCTTGAAAAAATTATAGTCCTTTGTTCTTTTAACAAAATTGTATTCAGTGTTATTCATTAAACCTTTAGACCCCCTATGTTTATAAATCTTCTGAATACGATTATGAATATGATTTAGTTTCATAATAGTTATTCTATAAATATAAATTATCTCCCTTAGAAATATACCCCCCTAAGCATCATATACCCACCTTCATAAAACATCTACCACTTTATAATATGACCCCCTTTATAAAAACTTATCACTCTTTGTGATTTTCAAAATGGAATGTGGAATATTCTAGAGTTTCTTAAAATGTTGGAGAAATAAAAATATATGAAACAATATATTGAATTAACTAATAATCTAGAAAAAAATATTAACAAACATTAAACCAAAATGTTTTGAATAAAATATAGAAAAATAGGATTTTTATGAAGAGAAATTCATTAAAATCATACATATGTTCTACCAAAAATTGAAAATAATACATCAAGATTTCAAAAAAAAAGAGATTAAATATTTCTTCATCAAATTTTTCAAAATGGACTTCATCTTGTTGAACTACTTTCAATCATTCTCTGTCTTGACTGTACTTTCTTCTTGAGAATTAAGATTTTTAAATTCATTAGATAAATCATTATTATGATCCATTAAAACAAACACTTCCTCTTCACACAATCACAACATGATCATTTGAATATCTATATCTTGGTTCTTTTTTTCATAACATTAACTTCCTTAGTTATTTTCTTAGTGGAATCTTTAAATTCTTCCACAAAATTCACTCTAACTGTTATATCTAATGATCATTGATTAAAAGAAATTGGTAACTATACCATAATATTCTTTATCTTATTGAATTTCTCATCATTCATTTTGATAGAAGAGTCAACTTAGTGAGACCATTTCACCATCTGATTACATGAACTTTTATGAGTCCAAGAAATTTCTTGAAAAAACTTTAAATATTCATCGATACAAATGACTAATTATGTTAAAACTTTTATCGATTATGATTTTTCACTAATATTGTTTTGAATAAGCTAGAACTAAGATTCAATGTTTTGGGTTTTTTCTTTCTAAAAAGGGAGATATTTTTGAGTCAGAAGTTATGATTCTTACTTTTACCTTACTTTATTTTTGGATATCATAAACACTTTCTTAAAAAATGTTTTCTAACATTTTATTTCCAAAGAGTTTAGTATTTTTTTAAGAAAAGGATATCTTTTACCATACTTAGAATAAGTTTTAATGTATTAAAAAAAATAAAATTTAATTTCCTTCATTATGGTTATCAGAATGAGTCTGTTTATGATAAAAATAGATCCACCATTAATTAGCCTAAAAGTAAGAATATTTTGTGACTTTCATACTAAAAAAAGTCTTAAAAATCATACTGATACTGGTACCGATATAGTCAGACTGTCACTCATAAATACCATCATATTATCATTGTTAAAGAAGACCATCAGGATTTCTAAGTTTATAATCAGAATAAAAAGACATGTTTCTAATGTAAGGAATATTTTAATCACTGTAATGTTGTTAGTCAGTATGACATGAGGCATTAAGTTACACCATATCATTATGAACTATCAAGTGCCATCTTCCTGAATCTATTTCAACAGACCTATAAATAATACCGTTGGGAGAATTCCTATAAATACCAAGTTATTTGAAGAGTTTGGATTAGATTACATTTTCTCTATCAAATTATCTAGTGATTACATAGCGTAAACTTCTCATTCTTAGTCTTTTTATTTTCTTTAGAGGTTTATCTTCTTAAGTAATACTTATTAGGGATGTTTCTTTAAGAACTTTTGAAATTGTAATTATGTCCAATCTATATTATGATCGAGGGATTTTGGGGCTAGGAAGATAAAAATGATATTTGAATCGAGGGATTCAGGGGATATATAGATAGATATGATATTCATATTTAGGGATTCTGGGGATATGAAGACAAAGCCATTCTAATCTTCATATCAAGGGATTTATTGATATGGAAATATAGACTATACTGTAATTATAAAATATTTAATAACTTTAGTTAGGGTTATTAACTACCATACTCTTAAAGTTAAGATAGGTTTACATTTTTTAATAGATTTCAATCCATTATTAAATTTGTTATAAATTTTATTACTTTTTGTTTAAAAATTTTAAATTCTACTATATATAATATAAAGTGATTCATCATTTTCATATTTATATTATATTTGGTTTATCATATTAACTCTAATTATGAGAATCACTCCAATATAAATCGGATCCATTGTGATTACGATTTTTTACATTGATATAAGTTGATTGATTTGGGGTTATGAATTTTTAAGTTTCTTAATCGAACATATTCTATGTCTAATAACCTTACTTTAAGAGGCTTGCGTGTTATCAGAATCAGACTCAATCCAATTAACAAAGAACAAAAAACAAAAACACAAATCAGTATGCTTATATAAGAGTAAAAATCATAATCACAATGGATCCAATTTATATAATATTGATTATCATAACCATAGTTAATACGATAAAACAAGAATAATATAAAAATGAATACAATGACTGAATTTCTATTATATGTAGAGGAAAATAAAATTTGTAAACAAAAATTAATATAAGAGATAAAAAATGTAAGAATTACTTATAAGATATTAAAAAAGATAAATCAGTTTTAACCTTAAGAGTAAGGTAGTCATTAACCCTGACTAAAGTTATCCACTAATTTATATTTATAGTAATGTATTTTTTTCCTTTCTAGTAAATTCCTCGATAAGAAGATTGGATTGGATGTGTCTTCCTATCCCCAGTATCCCCTGATATGATTATCAATTTTACTCTCTCATCATAGCCCCAGAAGCCATCAATTCGATGAATCGGATTATTTATCTTCCTATCCTTATAAGTCCTCAATCGTAGAAAAGATCGCACACAAATACAACATAAAAAGTTATTATAGAAACATACCTCACAATGATTCCTTAAGAATATAACTCTCTAAAAAAATAAAAAAGGCTAAGAATAATTAGTTCATGCAAACTATTATTCAAATGACATGAGAGTAAAAAATGCATTGGATCTAAACTCTTAAAATGACACAATATTTATAGGAAATCACCCAATGGACACATTTCCATGTTTTCTGAAACAACATATGATAGATGGTTCTAGATAGTTTATAATTCTCTTATGTAACTGAATTTATGCTGTTGTGTTTATTAACAACATTACATTATTTAAGATATTCCTAACATTAGAAACAACCCTTTGTATTATGATTATAAACTTATCCCATATGTTAGAATTTCTTCCCAATTTCAATACAATAATATTTAAGGGTGTCATTATGATTGTAACGGTACAAATATTAGTCTGATTATTATGACTTTTGTTAGTATGAAAGACAATACAAAATTATAATTTCTGGTCTGATTAAACGTTAGTCTGATTTATTGGAAACATACTTATTATGATAACTATAATGAAGAAAAGTAATTTTTATATTCATAATACATTAAAAATTATTCTAAATATGAAAAAAGATAAATTTTTCTACAAAACATACTAAAACCCTTTTGACATAAAAGTTAGTAAACATGTTTTTAAGAAATGTTTGGTGATTTCCAAAAATAAAGGATTAAAAAATTAAGAAGTAAAACATATGACTCAACATTCTGACATTAAATTATTTTCAAATCCATATCCAAAAATCACAACCTTAAACTATTTGAAACTTAGGGTCTAAGCATCATGACCTTAAACTATGTGGAAGTTTTATTAGAGATGTTCTATGTGGCAATGGGCCTCCTTAGCCATGAATTTCGATTAGTTTACTACTCTATTATGTCACAAAAAATACTTTGAGACACACTACCCTTGTTTTGAGATCTATGATCTAAAACAGGTAGAAATCTTGTGTAAAGCCAAGTGACATTAAATTTTAACAACCCTTAGTTTAAACATTATAACCTTAAATTATGTGAAACTTATTAGTCCAACTAATATGACCTTAAACTACACAAGGAAAGAGGCACAAATGTATGTTATATTGAAAACCCATAGTGTAAATCTCAGTAAGAGGTAGAATTTCCCCAAACAAGTCACCATTGTGATTTTGGAAAAAAATGAGGGTGTAAATAAAATGGTGAAAAACTAGCAACACCCACCATGTGCCCAGAGAAAAACCTGACTATGCTCACATAACCCACTAGTTTTGGAAAAAATTGGGGAAAATCTTAAATCCTTCCCCCATTCATATTGGTTCACACATCCTAGTAACAAGATGCTAAATTTTTCTATGAACGTCTTAATCACATGATGTAAAATAGTATGACACATCATCCTCACCATAAGATTCTAAATTACACATTTGAAATCCTTACCCCATGAAGTTAAACTAGAAAACTTTTTTCCTTATTGCACAATGTAAAACCCAAAATCATCTCGGGACATCAACTAAAAACCCCTTTTTCCCCTCTTCGGTTTTGGTCACCTATCATACAAGTTGAGGTCCTTGAAAGTATCTTGGAATCCAAGACAATTCTTCTAATGTAAGATTAGTTTGGTCTTCATTTAGAACAATACACCAACCTGATGTACTCAAAAACATGGTTGTGTAATTCTAAGAGAATTAAACTCCATTTAAACACTCCCTCAGTTCATCCCCTCATTTCATTCTTCCCATAATTTGGATTCCCATCATCCACAATTTTTTAATGGTCTTACACTAATGGAAATGGTGTGTGGAAACATTAGCTCACCTACAATCCTTGGAACACACTCCAAAAGTCTTCTAAGTAAATCTTGATAGGTCATGTGTTTTGAAAATGGTCATCAACAGACCCCCATTTTTCCCCATATTTGATGGAATAATTTTGGAATATTCATTTAAAAATTGGTTAGTATTTATCCCCAACTAGCCGATAAACCACCTTTTGTGTTCCAGATCATAGGGAATCTTGATTCACACTCTTTATAAACCTCCTTTATTTAGGTAGATTTTTTATCCTTCATGGCATTATCCCATTCATACACATGCACAAATCAACAAAACAAGTCAATTGTACAGAGATTCCCACTATCATCCAATCAACAATTTGGACCCTGAGTGCTTATCCCGTGTCTAACACTCTAATATAAGTGAATAATAATATGTTTGTACCTTGTTTCCAATAGTGATCATGACTCACATGGGATTAGGGACTTATTGTTGGTTGTCTCATTAATATGATGGAGATGAAGTAAAAAAATTTGGGGAATTCAAAACAAACAAGTTAAAATGTTTATGAAGTGTCATCCATACATCAGAGCCTCTCCTTTATTCTATACTAAGATATAGTTCCCTAAGGATCATCCCCTGTGATTGAGTGCTCTAGCTTGGCCATCCTATTCTGAGTGGCCTCCAAGGCCCATTACTGTCCGGCTAGCCCAACATATTATTCCTTAAAAATAGGAGGAACTTCATCAGCCATAACTCACACTTAGTCTTCTACATCTCAGCACTCAACTGCCAGGTATGCTGGCTCTATAGACCTAGCCCCAGCTACTGCCAACTATACCATCAGTTGGTTGAAAATCTATGTTTTAGAATTAGTGGTGGCTTTCTGTTACTGTACACACCCCTTTATCCAAGCGATATCCTCCTCGTCCACCTAAAACGCCTTTATTGCATCACATTATTCTTATAACAATAATCATAAAACTCATACCTCTCAATATGTGGTCATTTTACAAGAAAATACCCATATAGAGCATAGAGACCACTATATTCCACTCTTCCAATCCTCAGGAAGATAAGCCAATGGCTGAGAGATCCTACCAATTTTAGTAGATTGACCAGTGAAGTGTGAGTGATGAAATTACACACACTCCTCCACATCCTATGTTGGACATCTTGGTTCTCATTGAAAATTTCAAATCCAAAATCCTTTAAGTCCTCAGGTGGTGTAGGCTCATACTTAGGGAATACTGCCAACACATTAATGGAAGGATCATATATAGGCATATCCTCAGATAGTATAATAACAAAGTGAATGGGAAACATGTTCATTCAATATCCTTTTCTCACCATGGAAGCCTCCCAAATCCCCTACATCACCTCCATAGTATTCTTGGACATTAAATCCTTCTTTAACATCTTTTTTGGTGGCGTGATTTCCACCACCTCCATTGAGGCCTCGGCTCTAGAATCTACCTCCTGTGACACTTATGTGGTTTCCCCAAATATCATATAATCCCTAAACACTTCTATTAATGGAGCATCCTTGGTCATCTCTATTGGAAAAACATCATTATCCATCGCTACCTTAGCTACAGGCTCTATCGACTCAAGCATCGACACTAGTGGATGAGCCCCCAACATGATTTTTACTACCATTTAAAGTACATGGTTAGCTGAGTGAAACTTATGGGAGAAAAATCTCAAAGAAAATGATGAAAAGGGTAGAAGGATTTAAATGGTTGTACAGACCAATCGTCAACTCATAGAGGTTCACCTGAAGTCCCCCTAGTGATTACATTCCCCCTGCAGCTGACACCACACCTTTTAGAAGCTTCCCCATGGCTATATGTGTTGGATATATCCACAAAAAAATATAAAGTTTTGATTAATTTAAAAACACATATCCTGGAACCCATATGTGGAAAGAGGGTTCACTCAGAAGTACATGGGGCTATTGAGTCATCACCTCATTCACAAGAATTACCTTAACAAAAAATGGTTAGTCCCTTATGACTAAAACATCGGGAGAAGGCCCCATGCCCACCCCTTTAAGGATTAGGGCTCGTTCATCCTCTAATTGAGGTTCATCATGAACCTCCCCTTATTAAATAATCACTTATTCTTAAACAAGTAAAAAAGGATTTATATGAAAATATTAAAGTATTAGGATTTTTTCAAGGCATACAAAACTAGACGATTTATCTGATAAAAAATAGGATATCCTCCCCTTGCAAAAACAATGTTGGAATCAATGCATCAGGATTCATCCTCTACCGGATATTACCATCAGTTGGACTAGTGGCTAGTTGAACCACAGGAAGATACATGGGAGAAGTAATTACCAACAAAACCTTCACCTGTCTAGCCAAAATATGTGAGATGTTGTGAGAGCGTACTAGGTCTTCCAACTCCATTATATATTGAATTTCCCCAGTTTGGAGAGCACGGATGTAAGAACCTGATTTTTCACTTCTGTCTGGATCCTTTAATTTTCGGTATAAATATTTACTTTAGACCTAATATGGATGTCTAACGAGTTAGTAACGGTTCTGAGGGTGTATGGGATTTGTTCAAAGCCCAAAACCCATCTTTTTTGAGAAAACAGACTCTACACATGGTTTATAGTAAACCGTGTGGGATTTCAACACATTTTACCTAACTATGTGGATGTTTTTTTTCAAGATTGATCCACCTCGTATGGTTGGCGCATGATCGGGTGGCCAAACCGTCCAACCACCCCTTTCCCCACGTACCCTTGAATGGATAGCGCACGGTTTGATCAAACTGTGTGGACAAACCATTCAGGCAGAGCCATCCCGCATGGTTTGCGCATGGTTTGATGAACTGTGTGTAAGCTAAATTTATGGGTAAATTTTCTATTTTTCCCTTAATGATATATTTACTCCCCTCTTCTTTCCCAACTCAGAAACCAGCAGGATTTTCCCCAATTTTCATCCATTTAAATATTTTTTAAGTCCAAAGCTAGGGATAAAGATAACTCCTTTGTTCGACATCTGATCGAGCTTTCATTTATCACATTTTATGCACAATAGTAAGTACTCGAGTCCTCTTTAGTCAATTTTTTTCTCTCTTGCTCTCGACCTAGATATCATCATGTGATAATTTTACACCTTTTCTTAGATCTACTTTGATCCAAGGAAAATCAAGGTCTGATATTGGATGAGAAGGATCGTACAACCCTAAGGTGGTTGGTCTATAATTAACCCCTAAAGTTGGTTGATTTTGGAATGTTTGTGTGGTGCCCACCGTTTTTGTTGGAAGTCGTATCATAAATTTACATTCCATGATTATACTTGAGAGAATTATATGGTTATGATCTCTAAAAATTTGTGATTAGTTGTTAGTGGTTAAACCCACAACTCAATCTTCCCCATGTTGAAGTTTATTCCATAATTGGGTTTTAGTATTTCAGCACGTTTGAGCCACCGTTCGGTTTTTCCCTTGCTTGGCCTTCCTAAAGGAGAGTATTCTTATAATAAATGGTTTTCTATTAATGAGAATTGCATAATGGCATGTACCATGTATTCTCAACACTTGAACCGTATAAGTTAAGTGCTTCCAAATGATTATTAAATGTGAAATGTTAAATGTAAAGTATGATAATTATATAAATTGGCCGTAAAAAATGAGATTGAATAAAGGTTACATGTTTGTAGCACCCCCTTCCATGTTAATGAAAGGTAGGGGAGTGAACCTCCCTAATTGAATATGCCTTAATTGTTAATTTAGACTTGATTAAATGGTTGCGACGCTACTTGGCCTATACACACTAATGCAAGACAAGGATTGAACCAATAAATTAATGGTTGCAACTCTACGTG
This sequence comes from Viscum album, assembly GCA_963277665.1. Classification (NCBI taxonomy): domain Eukaryota; kingdom Viridiplantae; phylum Streptophyta; class Magnoliopsida; order Santalales; family Viscaceae; genus Viscum; species Viscum album. Next base: position 474,783,564 of record OY728130.1, on the reverse strand, counting down.
AACTATCCATACAAATGGAAGGCAATACTTGAACCAAATGAATTATTACATTATTACAATATCAAATAGAAATGGACTAACTCAAGATTTTTTTTGGATTCGGATAAGGGACTACCTTGGGACTCAGAACCCCATTTTGATTCAAGGATGTGGTTTTCTTAGGTTGATAACCACCTAGACTTCCATTATTGTCTTTTCCTCGGATTCCTAGTATTCTACCATAGGGTCCTTTACATTATTACAGGATACCTCATATACACTCCTTGGATCCTGCATTGACCAGTAGGTGCCATGATGAAAGCGCATAGGGCCCTATCTTTTCTTATCCCCATTTTACCTTGGTCAATCACATTGGACTCAATAGGCACCTTATTGTGGAATGCCTTGGATTACGCTCCTTGGATTACACTCTAACCCCTTAGCTAGACTCAGATACTACTGATTTATCTTTTTGTGAGATTTACGTTACCTTGGTTATTACCCTAGTACTCCATCACCGGATATCATTTCCTGGTTTCACTATATTACTTAGGACCTTCACTACTTTTACTATCACAAGGTGATGTATGTGCTTTCTATTCCTCACGTGACCTAATAACAATAAATGATAATTAATTAATTAATGAACTGGTTACATGTTCAAACAACAGTAGAGGGATAAAGAAGGTACCTGGGTATTTAGTTATATTGTACTACTTTCTTTACTTTTATATGCATGCCTGAACCCAGATATATTCCATTACACATGCCGAATGTTATAGAAACCGTTGGCGGTGGCCCCCTAAGATTTGTCTCACACCCACATTGGGCACCATTTGGTACCTGGAGTAGATTACATGGTTGCAAGTGTTGAAAAAGGGAAGCATATGACTTCAAACACTTGATTTATTACTGCTTAAGATGGAGCTTGATAACATATGACCATGTTTCATCTTAGGATGATTCGAATAGTCTTTCATTTCTTTTTCTTTGTGAAACTGTTATGCCTATTATCTTTTATCCATGTATTAGTTTTCTAGTGACATGACATGACATCATCATTGTTCTTGCTGATAAATTTATTATTATTCTCATTTATTTAATCAGTTTGATTCCACTTTTTACTACTTTTTTTCCTTTATATTCGTTCTGTTGTGCTAAACTCTTCTAATGAGTGCATAGTCTTCCCACAGACACACCCTCGGTTCTCAGTGCTAGTCAGTAGCCTCTGGAGTGCGGGAAGATGTGCTTGAGTCCATGTTGCCCACCGGGCTCAGGGATCCCATTAAGTGAAAGTTGGGTTCGGGACATCACAATGGAAGCCTAACCTTGAATGGACCAACATGGGAGGATTTATACCCTCATCATTGAGATTCAACCATATACCCTAGAGAGAGGTGATATTTCTATATATTCACAACATCTCCCATGATTCTGGGAAAATATAATCACTAGATATATCTGGGTGGTGTAACTACTTCCCTGGACCCTAGAATTTTTCCCTTAGAACTGCTCTGGAGGGTCTCCCATCTTCTAGATGCCGTTTTCCTTAGAGTTTCAGGGATAGTGCCACTCTCCCTTATAGAAATGAAGGAGATACAACCACTACACCACATGATATCTATCCAAGACTACCTCCTCGATGTGATCTACCCATTATAGAATTCTCTTATCCCCATGGCTATAAGGACCCTTCCATTTCATCCATTCGAGTGGATGGTTGCATCAATATCTTCTGAGGGTACACTCTTTCCCAACTAAGTGTGTATTTATGTAAGAGCTCCAATGCAGCATTGAATAGTGACAAATCATTCAAACCTATTCCATATTTTTATGTGAAAATACACCATATTTTATAGATCAATGAGGGATGAAATTTAACATGTACCCCCATGTGGACCTTCAGAGCAAGTTATTGAAGGAACTAGATCTTCTAGGAGAATTGGTATGGGGTGTATGGTACATAGAATGGTTTAAAACCTACCCTCACTAATAGTACCCCACCTCATATGGCTAGGATTTATGACTATTATTACACCATCCTAGAACTATCAACTCTGAGTCTCCCTATTGGGAGGTGGAATAGAAGGAAGATAATGTGATCTACTAACCCAATCCTCACTAGCACACTGACTAGATCTATCTTCAGAGGCTGACTCCAAATAATGTTGAGAATTAATGAACAGAAGTTGGTACCTAGGGGGTAAATTTGGTTTAGATACTCATAATCTCATGTTCATGGTTACCCAACCATATAATAAATGAATTGTACCACACACACATAAGAAGATCTTCTTATGGATGATGTTGTGCATCATCTTATCAAATTTTTCTATCACCAGCATTGTTGGGTTTATGCGAAGCCCTTCATCCGTCACCTCTTCCATAACTAGTGTCATAAAATTCACCACTATTTGGGAATCATAGACCATAAGAATACATCCACTTTTGATCGCCATAATGAATCCCAAAATTCGAACTGCAGGATCCTTAGGATTGAAAATGTATCCCCCCATAAAAATTGGATCCCCTTTTAAAATTCTTCTATACAAGTTCTTTTTTCCATTATTAGATGCATTCATAAATTGACTTGAACTCCCTTCCATATTTTCCATGGTCTCATTTGGGAAATAAGTGAACCAATTCTAGAAAGTGATGTCATTTATCCCAAGATTGTGCTCGCTCTCCCCATGCACCCAATGTAGAAGAACCCTAGCTATGGATGAAATCTTTTTCTAGTCCTCCCAAACATACTCTACAGTGAGGAATCAATCATACATTTCCCCCAGTATGAGGGTACTAATAATTTGACTAATTTTCCACAAACTAATTACAACCTCCCCATGGTGCAGGTAGAATGTGTTGGTCTAAGGTGACCACCTGCTAAAAAATATTTGACATGATATTAATGTGGTAGTAGATGTGGAACTAATAATTCAAAATCACTTATACAGGCCTACCCTCTATATATCCACCTAAAATCATGATAGTACTAGCACACACAATATTCCCAGGCCCACTAATCCATTATGTTTTTTCCCATGTACAGATATCATTCCTCAGTCCAGCCCTGGAGATGATCTACCAAACCTGCTATGAAAATATTCTCATATGAAGGGTGGATGTATCTTAACCCAAATACTACCCATTGATGTTATTTAATGGGTTGCATAGTTAGTGGGAAGTCGTCAACACATGGTGTATCACAATATGACCCCTTCATCTTTGTGCCAATGGTAATATCCAGGAGAAATTATAAACCAACATGTGGGCTCATCTCGATTGGTTTTGGGGATGAATACATCAAACCTCGGACTAAAGCCATATTAGGGTAGCCAATTGAAAACAAGATGCTCGTTTTGTGATTCTTTTAGTAATTTGGTGAGTTTTTTATAATCTGATGGAATTCAGAAACTATCCTCGATCATAATGTTTCCATCTATCTCCCTTCATTGAGTTGTAACAACATTTTCACCTTCAACCACCATTTTTTCCCAGATATAGAAAATTTTCAAGAAAAATTTCATGATGGTCATTTCAAAAAGATCATGTTTATGAAATTTCATAGGCTTCACAGGGTCTGGTTCATAAAAGAACTATTTTTAGAAGATGTTATATTTCACTAGTTTTAATAATCAAGACCATAGAATTTTCATTAAGGTATTGAATTTCTTGAAAATAGAGTAATGTGTCATGAACCAACCCGAGTTGACCCCTAACTAGTTTACTAATTTGATCCATGATAAGGCCCAAAGGGTGGTACTAGTCCCCATAGGCTAGCACAAGTGATTGGGTATCAAATACAACATGTGGAAATAATTTACCCAAATTAACCATATTAAAATAACCAAAATATAATAATAAACCAGATCTAAAAAATTCAAACCAAACATGCCATTAAACATTTTTAGATTTGCGTTTACAAACTAAAAAAACTAAAAAAACTATGAAAAAAAGGAAAAAATAGAACATTTCCACAAACCTCCATGAAACAAGAGGTTACACTTACTCAAGCCACCACCACCAAGATCAACTACAAGAACCATCATAAACCCAATCTTCCAATAATACATTCTATTCCTTAAACTGAAATATATAGACAAAATAATCTATATCCATCCAAAGTTATATATAGGGTGTGATCAAAATCCCAGTACGATTCCACCCATATATAAAGATTTCATGTTAAATTTTTTAAATATAATCTATCATGTTAATTTAAATTAATGGTTTCAAAACATTTTTAAGAAATAATTAGTGAGTAGAAATTTTAATGAAAAGAAACCACTTAAAAAGAAAACGAATACAACCATTTGTTTAAAAGAAATAGGGGATTCTAAAATCACACACACGCACACACATCCACACTTAATAGGTCCAACATATTCTGATGAATGAAACCCCATCATATAATGAAGAGCACTGTGGGTAAATCTCTAGGGTCAAACTAGTTCAAGTGGGATTCTAGGAACCTTGAATATTTTTGAAAATGTGGTATAGAAACTAAGAACATCATCATTCTCATGCATGAGCCACTAGGGGGAATCACATCCAAAACCTAGTGGTCTCCAATCATATCACATGTTTAGTTAGTGTTGTAATAGTCAATATTGCTAAGTAAAACTAAGCCGTAGCCACTTCCGTATCACTAGCAAGCTAGTCCTAGTCTGTCGACTTAGTTACCTGGGATTACATGGGATCATGTTCAGGTTCACATACCACTATTACATCACATTTATACAAAAAAGTCAAGATAAAAAAGGTACACATAGTGTGCCACTACTTTCACACCCAAACCCCATTTTGAAAACATACGCACCCCAAATCGTTTCCCAAACATGCCTCACACCTCTAATATAATTTAATAATTCTTTTAAAAATTAAAAAAACTATTATAGGATGCACTAGAAGGATTTACACCCAAAAACATAATCAAAATCCCATTTTTAGACCAAACACACCCCAAAACCACTCCATTTCTTGATTCACAACACGTAAATAATTTAATAAAACATTTGAATTATTTATAAAGAATTAAAAATGTCACAACCAGGGTTTAGATAAAAAACAAACCCAATTTCATAAGAAAATTATACTTTAAAATCAAAAGAATAGTATAACCATATCAAAACATGATTTTCAACATTTATATAATTTACTAAATCAATTAAACAATATATTGAAAACTTCCAATTAGAAAAACAAGAGTTTACACCATTCCTCATCCAGTTCCATAGTAAGCCTATTTTTTAAATTTTTTTACACAACCCAAAATCATTTTTAAAACATGCCTTCCATCTTTTAAAACAATTTATAATTTATATTTAGAAATGGAATCATGTTGAAAATGCCAAAGTGTGTAATTTTCCAATAAGAACTTACTTCCAAACCTATCTTCACATTAAGTGCCTTTGAGAACATGGTTTTTACCTTTCAAACAACTCATGAAACCTTTCCAAGAAACACTGTACTAAAGAACACACACACAACATATCAACTTTATGCTATAAAATCCATTCTCAATTCATAAAAATGTCAAACACCATAAAAATATACTTTTCACCATGAAATAAAACCATAGATCACTTTTATAAATTTAAAGAAAAATATTAAATTCATCAAATCTTGCTAGGTCATGGAACCACCTACCTCATGTATAGAAGTCACCAAAATTTTGTGTGAAATATCAATCATACTACAAGGAAACCAGGTTAAACTGTAAATCAAGAGATCGAACCAAAAAATGAAGATCTAATCGTAAAAAAAACCGAACCCTAGTCATGGAGAAACCCAAACCCTATGGAAAGAGGAAAAAAGATTACCTGTTATAGAACAAAACTACGAAAGAGGGAGAGGAGGAGCGACGAGGTGTCCAGGTGGATGGTCGTGCTAGGAGGGGGTTTCCGAAGGGGAGATGTGCTCTAGGGGGTCACTAGAGGATTCCGACTGAGAAAATTGTTGGTGTGAGGGAGACATGAGGGGAAGTAGGGCAGTGTGAGGGAGGTCACCGGAGGGGTCAATAGGTCTCTAGATAAGGGGCCACCCGAGTAGGGACGACTAATAAGGGGAAGGAATTTTACAAGGGTAGGGAGGCATGATAGGATAAGTGAGGGAGGAGAATGAGAGAAGAGGGAGAAAAGGAATAAATGTAAAAGGGGAAAATAAACCCAAAAAAAATTAAAACCCACTTAATAATTTGTAATAATAATTATATTAATAATAATACTGATACTAATAACTTGATAAAAATTATATTCTTTACACTGATAATAATAATAATAATAATATTCTTAAATTATAATGTTATTATTTTTATAAAAACAATTTTTTGATTTATATTTCATTTTTCCTTATTTAATTTTATCACCCCTTTAATGCATTATCTATTCTTAATTCTTATAAAACACGTGGTTACCCCTTATAGATCAAGAGACCATGCGCAGACTGTATAGTGATTTCTACCAATTCCAAAGGTGACAGAATGGGTACCTGGGATGACCATATGAATTCCACTAACCATGCGGTTCTCGCACACCAGCCTAAAACTCACCAATTTTCCAAACATTATAAATTTAAATCGGGGCCCAAAAATGAACTCGGACAAAGTAATCCCAAAGCCTCAAACTCGTCACACCTGGTTCCCAAGAAAAACAACTGACACCCGACCCGGTTTGGGACCGAGGAAAAATTAAATCTCAGGTGTGACATACAGGTTCTATCATTCATGAAAATATCATGGTCCCCCTAGAACCCCACCCCTCTTCATAGGCATAGGGACATGTTGAGTTTCACAAACATGACTCACAAATAACCAATTTTTAGTGGTTTCCTCTAAAATCTAACCCTCCTCTACCTCATCGGCTCCCATTTTGAGAGGGGGGGGATTATTTGACATTGATATACATGTTTCACAGAATCTTTTTTATAAGGAATGGTTGCACTACTGGAAATAAAGGATATACCAACGGTTTAGAACCGTTGGTATAGGCTGGAGAACCGTTGGTATATTCTATACCAACGGTTGTCCAAACCGTAGGGAAGTAAGGCGTGGGGAAAGATATATACCAACGGTTTGAAGTAAACCGTTGGGGTAGCCCACTGTAGGTGTGGATTTGCCAACGGTTCTTGCTGAACCGTTGGTATAGGTTTACCCAACGGTTTGGGAATACTATATTCTCATCTTATACCAACAGTTTATAACCGTTGGTATAGTATTTTTCCCAACGGTTTTCATGAAACCGTTGGGAATTCAATGGTTTTTATTTTATACCAACGGTTGTAAACCGTTGGTATAGATTTTTTCCCAACGGTTTCATGGAAACCGTTGGCATATGTTTAAGTATGGCAAAGTATACCAACGGTTTACAACCGTTGGTATTCAGTATTTTCAGAATTGTCAGCAGCTCCTCCAGTGGCCCCTCCAGTGCACCTGCATAAAAAACAACACTGAAAAAAACACCACCTCTTTGAATAGAATCATGCTGAATAATTCCCCATTTGAATCTTCATATGACAAAAACACTGACACACTTAAAACAACAAAAAAGAACACCACCTCTTTGAATAGAGTCATGGTGAATAATTCCCCATTTGAATCTTCATATGACAAAAATCATCCAGTATAGTTGAATCAGAGTTTCAATAAGTCAAATATTATTTACACCCATTTCAATCTTCATACGACAACCACTTTTATAATATATAGTGAAAAGGTATTTTCATAGGAGTCTCATCACTTGTAACTCAGTAAGTGCCACACCATGCCTCAAATTGAGGCTGGGTTGACTGGTACACATCAAATATGATCCATGGATCATTGTCCTTAAGTTTCAACACAATCAAAATCCGTTTGATCGGTTTGGCATATGTACGTAAAATATTAATCCATTTTGAACAAATGAGAGGTAGTTTGGGTGGTCCCCGCCCCACGGTGACTCGTATTGAGGTGGGATTGACTCGTACATGTCACATATGACCCATGGATTGTTTTACTAAAGTGTCAAAAGAATTAGAAGGTATTTGGTCTGTTTCTCGTATGTCAGTTGTTGATATCACTTACAATTTAGTCCCTTTTCAAGAAAAGAGAGACAATTTGAGTGGTCCTGGCCACACCGTGTCTTGGATTGAGGTAGGTTTGATTCGTAAAAGTCAAATATGACCCATGGATCGTTTTTCTAAAGTTTCAATAGAATCCTAATGCGTTTGGTTGGTTTGGCGTTTGTCAACAGTTGTTTTCACTTAAAGTTATGTCCATTTTAAACAAAAGAGAGACACTTGGAGTGGTGTCGGCCCCAACGGACCTCGGATTGAGGCGGCGTTGACTCATACATGTCACATATGAGCCATGGATTGTTATCCTAATGTTTCAACACAATCAGAATTTGTTTGATCATTTTGGCGTATGTATGTAAAATGTTGTCCATTTTTAACATATGAGAGACGGTTTGGGTGGTGTCGGCCTCACCATGCATCGGATTGAGGTGGTATTGACTCTTACACATCAAATATGACCCATGGATTGTTTTCCTAAAGTGTAAATAGATTACGAAGGCGTTTGGTCGGTTTCCCGTATGACAGTTGTTGATTTCACTTACAATTTAGTCCATTTTCAACAAAAGAGAGAAAGTTTTAGTGGTCCCAGCCACACCGTGGCTCGGATTGAGGTGGGGTTGACTCGTAAACATCACATATGACCCATGAATTGTTTTCCTAAAGTTTATACAGAATCCGTAGGCATTTGGTCAGTTTTCCATATGTCAATTTTTGTTTTCACTTAAAATTAAGTACATTTTTAAAAAAAGAGCCACTTTCAGTGGTGTCGGCCACACCGGGCCTCGGATTAAGGCGGGGTTGACTCATACACGTCACATATGAGGCATGAATCATTGCCCTAAAGTTTAAACACAATCATAATCTGTTTGATCGGTTTGGCGTATGTACATAAAATATTGTCCCTTTGGAACAAAAGAGAGGCAGTTTGGGTGGTCCCGGCCCCACGGTGCCTCGGATTGAGTTGGGGTTGACTCGTACACTTCACATATGACCCATGGATCGTTTTCCTAAAATATAAATAGAATCCGAAGGTGTTTGGTCAGTTTCCCGTATGTCAGTTGTTGATTTCACTTACAATTTAGTCCATTTTGAACAAAAGAGAGACAGTTTGAGTGGTCCCGGTCACACCGCGGCTCAGATTGTGGCAGAGTTGACTCGTACACGTCAAATTTTATCTATGGATCATTTTAGTAACATTTTAATAGATTTAGAAGTCGTTTGGTTGGTTTGGCGTATGTCAGTTGTTGTTTTCACTTAAAATTATGTCCATTTTAAACAAAAGAGAGATAGTTTGAGTAGTTCCGGCCACACCGCAGCTCGGATTGAGGCGATATTGACTTTTAAACATCACATATGACCCATGGATCTTTGTCCTAAAGTTTCGATAGAATCTGAAGGAGTTTGGTCCGTTTCCCGTATGTCAGTTGTTGATTTCACTTACAATTTAGTCCATTTTTAACAAAAGAGATACATTTTGAGTAGTCCTGGCCACACCGTGGCTCAGTTTTTGGCGGGGTTGACTTGTACACGTCACATATGACACATGGATTGTTGTCCTAAAGTTTAGACATAATTAATAGGCGTTTGGTCGGTTTCTCGTATGTCAGTTGTTGTTTTCACTTAAAATTAAATACATTTAAAAAAAAGAGAGGCACTTTGAGTTGTGTCGGCCACACCGGGCCTTGGATTGAGACGGGGTTTACTCATACACATCACATATGAGCCAGGTATCATTTTCATAAAGTTAAAACACAATCAGAATCCGTTTGATCGGTTTGGCGTATGTACGTAAACTATTGTCCATTTTTAACAAAAGAGAGGCAGTTTGGATGGTCCCGGCCCCACGGTGCCTCATATTGAGGTAGAGTTGACTCATACACGTCACATATGACCAATGGATTGTTTTACTAATGTTTCAATATAATCCTAAGGCGTTTGGTCCGTTTCCCGTATGTCAGTTGTTGATTTCACTTACAATTTAGTCCATTTTGAACAAAAGAGAGAGAGTTTGAGTGGTATCGGCCACATCGTGGCTCGGTTTGTGGAGGGGTTGACCCGTACACGTCACATATGACCCATGGATCATTTTACTAAAGTTTTAACAGAACTCGTAGGTGTTTGATCAGTTTGGCGTATGTCAGTTGATGCTTTTCACTTAAAATGATGTCCTTTTGAAACAAAAGACGGACACTTTGAGTGGTGTCAGCCGCACCGTATGTCGGATTGAGGCGGGGATGATTCTTACATGTCACATAGGACCCATGGATCGTTCTCCTAAAGTTTCAATGGAAACCGAATGCGTTTGGTTGGTTTTCCGTATGTACTTAAAATGATGTCCATTTTAAACAAAAGAGAGCCACTTAGACTGATCTCGGCCACACCGCAACTCGGATTGAGCCCGGGTTGGTTCGTACAGGTCACATATGACCGATGGATCATTGTGATAAATTATCAACAGATTCGGAATGCGTTTGGTCAGTTTTGCATATGTCAGTTGTTCTTTTCACTTATAATCCTGTCCATTTTAAACAAAAGAGACACAGTTAGAACGGTGTCGGCCACACCGCTCCTCGGATTGAGGCGGGATTGACTCGTACACGTCACATACGACACATGGATCCTTGTGCTAAAGTATCGACACAGTCCGAATGCCTTTGGTCGGTTTTTCGTATGTCACTTGATGCTTTTCACTTAAAATGACGTCTTTTTTAAACAAAAGACCGACACTTTGAGTGGTGTCAGCCACACCGCGTCTCCGATTGTGGCGGGGTTGATTCGTACACGTCACATATTACCCATGGATCATTCTCATAAATTTTCAATGGAAACCAAATCCGTTTGGTCATTTTTCAGTATGTACTTAAAATGGTGTCCATTTTAAACAAAAGAGAGCCACTTAGACTTATCCCGGCCACACCGCGACTTGGATTCTTCCCAGGTTGGCTCGTACACGTCACATATGACCCATGGATTGTTGGGATAAATTATCAACAGATTCAGAATGCGTTTGGTTGGTTTTCCGTATGCCAGTTGATGCTTTTCACTTAAAATGACTTCCTTTTGAAACAAAAGACGGACACTTTGAGTGGTGTCGGCCACACCGCGTCTCCGGATTGAGCTGAAACCACCGTGAGACATTCTAATTATTATTCGTGACGTGTACGAGCATAGGTCACGTCAATCAGACGTGCGGTTTGCGCGGTACGGCTCAATATTCGTGTATTAAGTGATGAGCGTGCTTCGTAAACGCGCGCGAGGGGGTCCAAACAGGCCGAACGAAGTCAGAATGGCCTGAAATCAAACAAAAAATACGGGTGAGTGATTTATGAAGTGGTCGAGCAGACGGCACATCAATCGGACGTGTCGTGTGCCCACGGTGACCGAGAACGCAGTTCGGGTGTCATAAACGGCCAAAACGGGCGTCAAACGGTCAAATTCATAGCAGACGACTTTAAATTCACCTGAAACCACCGTGCAATATTCTAATTATTATTCGTGACGTGTACGCGTAGACCTCACGTCAATCGGACGTGTGGTTTGCGCGGTACGGATCAATATTCGTGTTTTAAGTGATGCGCGCGCTTCGTAAACGCGCGTGAGGGGGGTCCAAACGGGCCTAACGATGTCGGAATGACCTGAAATCAGACGATAAATACGGGTGAGTGATTTATGAAGTGGTCGAGCAGACGGAACGTCTGTCGGACGTGCCGTGTGCCCGCGGTGACCGACAACGCAGTTCTGGTGTTATAAACGGCCAAAACGGGCGTCCAACGGGCAAATTCATAGCGGACAACCTCGGATTGTGCTGAAACCACCGTGAAACATTCTAATTATTATTAGTGACGTGTACGCGTAGACGGCACGTCAATCAGATGTGCGGTCTGTGCGGTAGGGCTCATTATGCGTTCTTTAAGCGTTGCGCGCGCTTGATAAACGCGCGTGGGGGGGTCCAAACTGGCCGAACGATGTCCGAATGACCTGAAATCTGACGACATCAAAGGGTGAGTAAATTGTGATGTGGTCGAGCAGAGGGAATGTCAATCGGACGTGCCGTGTGCCTGCGGTGACCGGGAACGCCGTTCTAGTGTCATAAACGGCCAAAACAGGCGTCTAACGGTCAAACTCCTAGCGGACGACAACAGATTGACCTGAAATCACAGGACAACAATCTCATTATTATTCTCGACATGCACGCACAGACAGCACATCAATCGGACGTGCGGTCTGCACGGGAGGGCTCATTATGCGTTCTTTAAGCGTTGCGCGCGCTTGATAAACGGGCGTGGGGGGGTCCAAACTGACCGAACGAAGTCCGAATGGGCTGAAATCGGACGACATCAAAGGGTGAATGAATTGTGATGTGGTCGAGCAGACGGCACGTCAATCGGACGTGCCGTGTTCCCGCGGTGACCGGGAACGCCGTTCTGGTGTCATAAAGGGCCAAAACGGGCGTCTAATGGTCAAAATCATAGCGGACGACATCGGATTGACCTGATATCACAGTACAACAATAAAATTATTATTCGTGACGTGCACGCGCAGACGACATGTCAATCGGATGTGCGGTCTGTGCGGTAGGGCTCATTATGCGTTCTTTAAGCGTTGCGCGTGCTTGATAAACGCGCGTGGGGGGGTCCAAACTGGCCGAACGATGTCTGAATGGCCTGAAATCGGACGACATCAAAGGGTGAGTAAATTGTGATGTGGTCGAGCAGAGGGCATGTCAATCGGACGTGCCGTGTGCCCGCGGTGACCGAGAACGCCGTTCTGGTGTCATAAACGGCCAAAACAGGCGTCTAACGGTCAAACTCATAGCGAACGACAACAGATTGACCTGAAATCACAGGGAAACAATCCCATTATTATTCTCGACGTGCACGCACAGACGACACATCAATCGGACGTGTGTTCTGCATGGGAGGGCTCATTATGCGTTCTTTAAGCGTTGCACGCGCTTGATAAACGCGCGTGGGGGTGGGGGGGGGGGTCCAAACTGGACGAACGATGTCCGAATGGCCTGAAATCGGACGACATCAAAGGGTGAGTTAATTGTGATGTGGTCGAGTAGACGGCACGTCAATCGGACGTGCCGTGTGCCCGCGGTGACCGGGAACGCCGTTCTGGTGTCAAAAATGACCAAAACGGGCGTCTAACAGTCAAACTCATAGCGAACGACATCGGATTGACCTGAAATCACAGGACAAAAATCCCATTATTATTTGCGACGTGCACGCGTAGACGGCACGTCAATCAGACGTGCGGTCTGCGCGGGAGGACTCATTATGCGTTCTTTTAGCGTTGCGCATGCTTGATAAAAGCGCGTGGGGGGTCCAAACTGGCCGAAAGAAGTCCGAATCGCCTGAAATCGGACGACATCAAAGGGTGAGTGAATTGTGATGTGTTCGAGCAGACGACACATCAATCGGATGTGTCGTGTGCCCGCGGTGACCGGGAACACCGTTCTGGTGTCATAAACGGCCAAAACGGGCGTCTAACGGTAAAACTCATAGAGGAAGACATCGGATTGCCCTGAAATTACAGGACAACAATACCATTATTATTCGCGACGTGCACGCGTAGAAGGCACATCAATCAGACGTGCGGTCTGCGCAGGAGGGCTCATTATGCGTTCTTTAAGCGTTGCGCGCGCTTGAGAAACGCGCGTGGGGGGTCCAAACTAGCCGAATAAATTCCGAATGGCGTGAAATCGGACGACATCAAAGGTTGAGTGAATTGTGATGTGGGAGAGCAGAAGGCACGTCAATCGGACGTGCCGTGTGCCCGCGGTGACCGGTAACGCCGTTCTGGTGTCATAAACGGCCAAAATGGGCGTCTAACGTTCAAACTCATAGCGGACGACATCAGATTGACCTGAAATCACAGGACAACAATCCCATTATTATTCGCGACGTGCACACACAGACGGAACGTCAATCGGACGTGCGGTCTGTGCGGGAGGTCTCATTATGCGTTCTTTAAGCGTTGCGCGCGCTTGATAAACGCGCGTGGGGGGGTCCAAACTGACCGAATGACAAAACCAAATAGGAACACACCCTCATGTTATCATATTAATAACTCTTCTTGAATCATTGAGAGTCACATCCCAATGATCATAGGATCATTAGCCTAATTGATCACTAACCATGAAACACATGTATGTTGGTCATGTCACCACATGCATCATCACGCATGCCACCATATCAATATATCACAAGGAATTCTCCAGGATAAGACAATATTTGATCACACATCATTCACATTTAGTTATCATAATACAAATTATATTTACATGCTTATGATATAGAATGAATCCACATTAGTAAGACCCACCCCTCTCATATGTTACCATCACATCACTACAACCCATCCTAGAAAGCACCCTACCGCATACAAATTCACCCAATCTAGGGTCTAATACCCAACAGGATCTTACATACTAGGATACACATCATGGATCACTATCAAAACCATAAAAACATTGAAAGATCTCAAAAAATTAGTGCATGCCATCATTAGCTCATAGAATTGAAAAAAGGTATGTAACAAGCAATATATCTCACTACTCCATACTCACCCAACAACATAAGGGTCTCACATTACTAGGGAATAATTCTATCCAATACTAAATGATCTTGATCTATTTTTCATATACATATATGATTCACCTCACCAATTACTAAATATTAATAACATAAAAAATTATGATTCCATTTAACTAGAATTAAACCATCAGGTTTTACAAGGAAATTCTATATAAGTATTTGTTTACACTTTAAATAATCTTACCCCATACCATAAATAAGGTGTTCAACAAAAATCAAGAACATGAATTTCATGTTAACACCCAACATTGATTCATTAATAAATTGTATTCGAATTTTATGGAAATACCAAAATAAATTAGTGAATCAATGTACCTATAGTGGTGCACATGACCACCATGAAACAATCATAAATTTTTACAAAAACCCTAATAATTGGGAATCACAAAATCAAGAATAGAAGTATATGATTTATAAGAGTTGGAACTATATCGTTGATAAAATATAGGAGTCTATCTTGGTAGGTGCTGATCTGATGGACGATGTGGGGATTGGGAGGTCCTTCCGCAAGAAATCACTCCAGGAGGACACGAGGTGAATGCTTCTGTAATGTGGGGAGGCCGCTGGCTCGATTTGGTATTTGGGGCTTTTTTTTCCAACGGTTTTTAATAACCGTTGGGAAAGACCAACCTTTCCCAATTTCTTCACCACTTTTCCCAACGGTTCTAAGAACCGTTGGAAAAAACCATCTTTCCCAACGGTTTCTATATAACCGTTGGGAAAACAAGGGTCCTTCACCACTTTTCCCAACGGTTCTTAAGAACCGTTGGGAAAAACCTATCTTTCCCAACGGTTTCATACAACCGTTGGGAAAACTATGCATTGAGGGGTTTTTCCCAACGGTTTATAGAAACTGTTGGGAAAGATATGATATGCCAACGGTTCTTTGAACCGTTGGTAAACAACTGTTGGGAAAGATCCCTTTTCCAGTAGTGTTGGTTTAAAGTGAATAAAAAACATATCAATAACCTACTCAAGGGTTTGTGTTCGTGAAGGTCAAAACCTTCACGAATGAGTGGTGCCTCATGATGGTTTCAAGGAAACTGTGGAAGATGAGGCATTAACTTTTGTGAAACATATGTGTGTTCATAGGACTTTGTAACCTATTTAAAACCTTCATGAAATGCATTTTTGGGGTGGTATAATTCATGAAACCAACCTCCCATCATTTGAAGCACCTATAAATACCTCCCTCTATTCTACTTTTTTAGGGATGAAACCTTTAGATTTCCCAAAAATGCGCTAAATTAGTAAAACTATAACCTTCATGAGTGACAAAGGATATGTATTCCCAGAGGTATCCATATTTATTGAAACATCCTCCCATGGGTTCTTAAGTATCTTGAACTATGGTGGAGATACCTTTTGTTAAGGTCCACATGCTTCATGTTAGATAAAATCCCTTCATGGATCTTAGAGTTTCATGAGATAATTTTCTTTCATGAAACTAATGACATAGAAACCGATAATTTACTCTGAGGTACACCCACACAGTTTCATGAAATATGAACCCTCATGAGACCACTTTCCTTTGAGATACCCTTAATATTTGTGGGGCCTTCAACCTTTGTGAATCGCCAACCATCAAAAAACCCAACCACTATGCCTCTCCACGTTTTCTTATTTTATCCGACACCCTTTTGAGAAACTTGAGAACCTAGGGAACCTGTACTCATCAAAAAATATTTCATCCATACCAAAATATTCTAAGTGACTGGTATCATCAGTCCTTATATCTAAACCTGTTACGTTAATCATAGACTAGATCATTACCTTGCCTTTTTTAACATAATAATTGTCACCCTAATGCCTCTTAATCTTAATCATAAGAACCCTAACATAGGGACCCTTTATTTTCAATCATCTATGTTAGTGTTTATGCCATTCCCCACCTAGAGGTGCATGAGTAGTAGATGAATAAGCCTCAAAGGTGGCATCATCAATAGAAACTTTCCACCTTTCCTGGGAGGGAAGAATTATGTCATATTTTTATCTCCTACCTAAAAATAGTCTCCCTAGGTATAGGTCCCCCAAATTTATGAGCCACATCATATAAAACTACCTATACCAAAATTCTAGTTGTATGATGTCATACTTCAGGACAACATCCTCATCACATGTTGTTAAACTGTGCTCTTACCCTATGTAACAAACACAACATGCCCCATGCATGATACACATGAGATGAAACCCTCCTTAAACCATTATATGTAACTTCCATCTCAAGAATCTTATATGCATATACCTCAAACCATCCTTCCCTATAGTCTGATGTGACTTCCATTTCAGGAAACTTGTATGTGTAAGCCCCACATCATCCTTTTTTTATGCTTCTTCGGTGACACAAGCATCATTTCCGCATAATGTTAAGCTGCATAAATCATTATTATCAGATGAACTTAAACTGTGGATTCAAACTATGTGAGTTTTGATCCCTATCTCAAAATAAGGCACATAGGATAAATCTATGAGGTTCAATCCTAAAACATTAGTAAATTTGGTATACAAAACTAATGTTCAATCTCGAAACCCCAACACCAGTAAATATATATGTCCCCTGTAAAGGAGTAAAAAACCCTCCGGTGTGATCATTCTCCCCCCTAGGGAAACACTTAACAAACCCATCAATGTGATCATCTTACCACTTGGGGACTCACTTAACCAAATTCTCAAGAATGATCATATTCCCCCTGGGGGAACACTTAACAAAACCCTTATGTGTGATCATCTCCCCTTGGGGACACACTTAACCACCCACCTATCTCTATAATATGTTAAAACTATGATCCACCTATCCCCACAAGATATTAAAACCTTGACCAACCTATCCCTACAAAGATGCTAAACTTGTGACCAATTTTTCCCCATAAGATGTTAAACCTTTGATCAAACTATCACCAAAATACATTAAACCTATTAGCCACCTATCTACACATGACTTGAACCCTATTTACTACGTGAAATATCTACCCCATTTTACAAACAGGGGATGATTAGGAAAAAATACTTAGATGCCTCACACCCTTGGTGTTAAGTAACCCATTGTTGACATGATATGACATGGGTTATGTGCCTAAGAAGCCTCACACATGATATTCCCTCCAAAATAGGAAGACCTTGTAGGTTATAAATATACCAAACGTCTAGAAATGCCAAGATATTCCCAATGTTATTATCTAATTAGACCACATGTTAATTATATATTGAGATAGAAGCAACATAATTATCAGTTTACCACCTTAAGATGGATCCAAGAATTATTTTCTTGAACATGAATCAAATATTTGAGGGTGAATTGGAATTAGAAATGATATCCAAGGAGGAATCCATGGATGGAGGAACTGACATCCCATCATCCCATTTTGATTAAGGAGAAAACATCACCAACCATTATGGTAGAGGTTTCTCACATTTGGAAAGCAGGAATATAGAGCATGAAAGATCACATCAACTCACACCATAGAATAAAAGTGTTAGAAAAATTCCAGGTTGAGAAGTATGATGGGATAAATTTTGGGTTATAGAAAATGAAAATAGACTATTTTCTATTTCAAAAGGATCATAATATTCTATTTATAGGTGTCAAACTGGTAGGGATGAAAAAGAAAGAATGGGAAAGGCTGGATAAGAAAACATTTTGAATAAACTAGTTATCACTAGCCCATAACTTGGCCTATAACATCCATGAAGTGAATACATCTTCATAACTTATGAATACACTTATCAATATATATATATATATATTAGAATCTATCTATAATGTCCTAAGTGTCACTATTGCAGAGGCTATCTGATATGAGATTGTCAGAAGGAAAACCATCGGCGGATCATGTCATTAACTTCAACCTGATTCTGATTATTCTTGAATATGTAGCAGTCTAGTTTTTAGAACCAACGTGGGAGATGTCGTTACCTTAATCACTTTTGGAATCTTAGTATATGATAATTACCGCAGTAAGTAACTTTAGTGGTAATAGTGACTTTATGAACACGAACTATAGAAAATTGAGCCTATGTGATGGAATATTTGTGACATATTAGCAGTTCATCAAAAATAGTTGTTAAAAAATGTTATCTACAACATAAATATGAATCCATCGTAATTAATAATCTAAGGGACTACCTTTTTTAATGTAAAACAAGTTTATCATATATTGTTTTTGCGGCAATGTATGAATTGTCGTGGGAGATAATTATTTTCGATAAAATGTATTGTTTTTTTACAAATAACCATGACATAAAAGACTTAATTGTGATGAAATGTAGGGTCGTTCAAAAATAAACTTAAAAATGAGATTATTTTCAATAGGGTGTATAGTTCATCAAAAATAAACTTTTCTGAAAAGTCTTAATTATAATGTAATGTAGAATCTGTCATAAATAACCATCACATTAAACTTATTTGTGATAGAACGTAAATTCTATCATAAATAACCATGATACACAACTTATTTATGATGAACTATACATTTTTCTGGTAACAATGATTCTATTTTTGGGATAAACTATTCAATATTTCACAAAATAGTATAGTGATAGATTATTTATGATGAAAGTTTTCATTCACAAATAATTTTTAGATAATAGGGAAAAGTATTTATGGAAACTAACTTTTATGATGTATGGTCACTCTATAATAAATACCAATCACAAAATACATGTTCGATCATAAATATCTATTGCAAAAAAATTAAAATCTAAATATAGCCCCTACCCCATTCTAAACATTCATTTTTAATTGATTTCCCTCTCAAATCTCCCTATTTTTCTAGTAAATTTCTTTCTAAATTAAAAATCAGTTATTTACGATAAAAACATCCATTTGAAAGAATATTTTGAAATATATTTTTTAATAGTTACTAATTTCATGCATTTAGTTTTTTAATTAGGGTCTAATTATCTTTTCATTTAGCATTGTTAATTAGTTTATATTTAATTAGTTTTTGTGGCTTTTTAATTCATTAGGATTTGTAATATTAACAAATAATACATTAGTATAATTTAAAATTGTCGTTGTAATAAATAATAAATTATAATAAATTACTAAAATTTAGTTTAGTAAAATAAAATTTAATCATAATGATAAATGTTGGTTACAATAAAGAATAAATAATATAATATAAACAATTTAATATAATAAATTAAAAATAATCATAATTATTAAAAATTACTATAAATTATTAAAATCTATTAAAAGAAATAAAAATTAATTAAATAATTGGAATAGTGTAAATCAAATTAGTGAAGTATAAAACTAAAAAAAATTAATAATTATTTTTTAATATAGTTTACTTAATGAATAGTAATATTATTAAAAAATAATAAAAATATTTTATATTGACTAAATTTTTTTAGAATGACAATTTTATGATATAAAATTAAAATTAGAAAATAAATATTATTTTAAATTAATAAAAATTAGTTATTTATTTGTAAATAATAAAAAAACTATTATAGAAATATAATAAATAATAAAATTAGTTTATAGTTTCTTTGAAAAAACACAATGAAAACAAGAAAAATCTAACATCTTTGCCAAATCCATTGGATTTGGCTGGGTTGGAGGTGCTACAAACCTTAGGTGACATTCCCTAGATAGTAGACATCGACAAAAAATGTTGAGGATTTAACATAAACACGAGATGGGGGAAGGATTTACCCTTCAACAGACACACACACATGACTAAACCCAAGTACTAAGATGAAGATGAACATATAAAGAGTGAAATAGACAACTATATAATGATGCATGAGATAATATCCAAAAAACTAAAAAGAATCGATAAAACTAAATCCAAGAGATAATATAAATAAAAGAACCAAATTAGTTAAGAATCCAAAGCAATGACAATCTTGGTCACCAAGGTGGAACTACTCTCTACTACAAGACACGACCATTCTCTCAAGATCTAACTTGAACATCTATGATAACTATATTGAAGGTTATCCACTAGTGAAGTATGAGACCTGTCCCTCTACTATATCATTGAAGACCATGTATGCATATTCACCAGGGTGTATATACAATGGTGAGTATAACGACCCTGTGGGAATCCCCAAGATACTTTTCCCACATGCTACTAAGACTAGAATCATATTAGATCATTTCTTTAAACAATGGTAACAGGAGTATCAAAATAAGTTTATGCAGTTCTAAAAAATATAAATATATAAATAGGTTTTACCAAAAATAGTTCCAAACAAAATAATAGGGAATCAAAATAGTTTTCCCCAGGTAAAGGTTTATATTAAAAGTAGAAGAAATAGTTTAGTGAAACATCAATTCCATGATTCCACTAATGCACTAATTAAATCCTTAGGCCTCCAAAGATGGTCCTATGATCTTGGTAAATATCATCCATGATACAAAAAAATAGCTTATTTAAATCACCTCATAATGAAAATTACATATATTCACACACACAAACCCCTGTGCATAATTTGGACCTCCCAAAACTAGCATAGGATCATAGTAACTTCCTTCTATTATATATTTTCCTGATAAACAAGAACACATGCAACCCAACCCATGTTAATAATACCCGTAAAAAATCCTTTTTTTAATTAAGTCACTATTTTTTCAAAACTAACAATTTCAATCCCATATGGTCACACCCACATCCCCAAAAACAAGAATGAAAAAACCATAGGGTTTTCTTGTATATCTTTTAAAAAAAGAATTTTTATTTAAAAGGAATGGAATCAATCATAATCATGAAATACTTCACAATCCAAGAATAGTGGGAAGATATGAAAACCTTCAACCTTAGATTCATTCGACATGATAAAATTCTAGAATATATCATAAATCTAACCCCTTCCTTTCCTTTTTCTATAAAATCAGAAGGAAAAATGATCAAGACTCATTAGATACCATAGATCTGGGTATAAAAAACTATGATCTAATTTTTTGTTCAAGAGAAAATGAGAAGATCCAAGATGTTAGGGAAGAACTTAGTCCAAACCATTGATTTCCATGATCAAACCCTTGAAGAATTTTCAGAATCAAAGTCTGCTCAATGAAGGTGAATGAAAAGCACATAAAGAAACCATGGAAAATAAGTAGAATAGAAAGAAAATTATGAGAACTAGAAGGAGTTATAGAATTATAAAACTCGTTTGATATAGCACTATTCATGGTGTGAAATAGAGATTCACATTATGAATCCTCTAGATTCCATATACATAAAAATTTAAATTTGATCAACTCTAAATTCTGGAAACTAGTTCATTGTACGAATACCCTTTCATGTCATGAATGAATATACCTAGAAAACCATTCATTCCCTCAATGAAGTTCATGATATCTACCTAAAAACAATTCGCATTGTGAATAACAATTCACAGTGTGAAATATTTTTTGTAGCTAAATTTAAGATTTCTTTTTGTTCATTCCTCTAAACTCTTCCATAAATTCAACTCGACTACTCCAAACATTAAAGAAGTGACAAAAAACAATGACATACCTGAAACTAGGGGTGATAAAAAACTGCCTAGAAACTCGACCCCACAATACGCCCCAATCCCAAACCCTAAACCACACTCACATGAATGCATGGGAATTGTAATAAATAATAATATATAAAAAAGTAATGAAACAATGAATGTATTAAAAAATAAACTAAAATAATAATATTAGTTAAAATTAGGAAAAGTGTAATGAAAATACATAGAAGTTGAGATATATAATACTAAATAAAAAAATTATTTTAAATTTTTATAGATTATTAAAATTTATTAAAGTTAATAAAATATTAAAAATAATACTAAAAAATAATAATGTTAATAAAAAATAAATAAAATAAAATTATATTTTAATTAAAGTTATAAGTAATAAATAATAAAGTGTATTATTTATGTTTGTGTAAGATAGAATTATTTGCAACGAACAAATTAATATTTTTCACAATAGGTAAAATTTGTGATGAACAGGTTAATGTTTTTCACAAAAAATATTATTTTTTCAATTGATTTATGAATCCATTAAAACAACACATTTACTTATTGAAATATAGTCAATCATAAATAGTTTAATGTAAGAAAGACTCGTTTTATGATAGAAAAATATGTGAAAAATAATTATTAATTAATAATATTTTAATAAAAATAATAATTAAAATCATATAAGAATAAGAAATTAAATAATTAATAAAAAAACAATATGATTTTAGTATTTTTTTAAATATATTTAATTAATAATACTAAAACTTATTTTAAAAAATAAGGGAAAATATTAGATTTTTTGATAAAATTATTTGAAAAATATTAGTAAGAAAATCTAAAGATATATGAGAAAATTATTATTTAATTTAATACAATTTTATATTACATATTTTTAAAAAATAATAAAACATTACAAAAATAATAATTTATTAATAATTTATGTAATGTTTTTAAAATTATAAAAATAAAATTAAAAATTAAAAATATTTTTAAATATTATAATTTTTTATAATACTATTTGAAAAATATTAATAAGAAAACATGATAAAAGATTTGAAAATTATGAGTTAATTTAATTATAATTTTAGTTATATATTTATAAAAAATAATAATAAAATATAACAAAATCTATTTAAGAAATATTAATTTATGTAATATTTATAAATTTATAGTAATTAAATTAAAAAAAATAAAATACAAATAAAATAATATTTGGACATTTATAATAATATTCAATAATAATTGTTTTATAATTTTTTTATTTTTTTAATAAATAATTAAAAACTAATAAAACAAAAAAAATATTAAAAAAATATTTAAATATTAATTTAATGAAAATAAATTTTGTAATTATTTTTAAACATTTTATATAAAAATATAATTACTATTATTTTTTAGAAAACTGTGGACCAGATAAATATACATCAACTTTTATTATGAGACCTTTGTTGGATAAATCATCATAGAAGTCCACATGTTTTTGGTCTAAATCATATCTATAATATTGGTTTCAGAACTTTTATATCATTTTCATCTTAAAATTCAAAATTTGTTTTAAAATGGAAAATTATGTGTTTCTGTAAGAAATATATTCTTAAGAGTTTTGAAACTTTTGATAATGTTGGGTTCATCTATTATGTATTCTTATAAATATTATGTTTTATAATATCAACATGGTGAACATAATTTAAAAGAAAATAATTATTTTAGTTTTAGATTCATCATGATCTCAAAATATAGTACATGAGGTTGATGGCATGTATTTTTTGGAAACATAAACATAAAATGACAATTTTAATCTTTAATTGGAGCCATCAAAATTTTATGATTTTTTGAAATTGGATGAGGAGGCACTATTTATTGGATGAAAAATAAGAAAATTTTAGGTTGTTACAAAATTTATAACTGTTAAATTACATTTTAGAATGTTAAATATTTATTCCAATCAAATATTTTCTATGTTTAAATCTTCATTGTCTAAGGGAAATACACTACTTATAAATTCCCATGAAAGTAATCAGTTTTCCATAATTTGGGTCTCAATTGTTATATTATCCACAAATATTCCAATGACATCATCTTATATTAAAATAAATATAATTCATTAGTTAATTTTACAACATGTGGAAAATCAATGTATAAATATGCAAAATAAGGAAAGTCAAGATTTATTCTTTTTTAAATAGTTGATTTATTTTCTGATTACACCTCAATTTTATTTTATATATATGTCTTGAAATTCAGTTTTATTAATGAAATGTCATGGATTCAATTTTTCTTAAAGTAGCAACATAAATCTTCCTTGTGATGGTGATTCATGTAAATAATTTGATAATGTGTCTTTATTTTGCTCCAAAACCTCATAACCTATGGTTAGGTATTTCATGTGTTTGTTTCTATCCATTTGTTTCTTGTGAAAATCAATATTCTTTTTATCCCATTTTGATAACTCAATACAAGTTTCCTCCTTGGATGTCGATGAAGTATCCATATATCTATTTGATATTATTAATTCCAGGACATTCAATGAATAATTTTAAAAATTATTTGAATCCACATATTGATGAGTCTATTTTATTGTGGAGTAATAATGTAAATTATGTATTTGAATAATATAATTTTACATTAAAATATACATTAATGTAGACGAATATTTACATTTCAATGTATAAAATGTTATTTGGATGGAGTACACATAGTCTAAAATCTTTTATGTACGTCATGAGTGACATCAAGGTGTTTATTTTTGTCAATGGAAGAAAACCTTTCTTTTTTTTTTACTTTTAATAGATATTTATTTCTACAAATAATTCTTTCTATGGGAGTAGAAATAATTTTAAAAAGTATATAATTGAAAGAGATGGATATAAAAAAGTGATCTAAGGTGTTTATGTAAAATATATCATCTCTTCATTACATTTTATTACTTTTAGAAAAATTATTAACCAATAAAAAATAGATGGATATAAGGGACATAACAATTGGATATAAAGATAAATATATTTAGGGGACCACTATATTACTCTATTTTTTTTGGGTTTTCACATGTTATATGTATTGGATATTTAGAAGGATTGTTTTGATAACATATTATATACCATTTTGGATTCACTTGGTAAGACTAAAGATACTGTAAAGGTATAGTTAGATATTTACCAAATTTATAGCTATCTTCAACATGAGTTATTTGAAAATGGTAGAACACAAAATATAGTGAAACCAAATGTATTATTTGAACTTTACAAAGAAATATATTTGTTATTATATCAATGGTATGTATATTTGTGGTTACCTGATGGATATTATTATAATATTTCTCACTATGTCATAAATGGTTATATTACTTGGTTAAAATGTCATGATTTCCATGTCATAATGGAAAAATTACTATATATTGGTCTAAGATGGTTTTTGATGTTGATACCAACAGGTGTTTATTAGTAGAAAGGACTGTATGATGTCATGTTTTGTTATCAATTCATATATCACTTGAGAATGTTGGGATTTTCTTATGATGTTTCTAGATGAATCATACAAAACAGAAAAATTCAGGATGAACAGACTAAGGAGTGACTATATGGAAGATAGGTGAAAGGTTTTTTCAAAAGTATCACAAGTATTCCAAACCTAGTTTTCAGGAAAAACAAAATCACATGATGATTTACTGTTCTTCAAAGAACCAAAAATCAATGTTACTTCAAGGAATTCATGATTCTAGGTAAGTTTTTTGATATATAATTTTAGTGGAACTTGGCGTGACTAAGATTTCAAATAAAATATTTTCAAAAATATGTTTCTTGAATAGGTTCACTAGAAATAGAAATGTTTATAATTTTCAGATTATATAAATCTTAAATAAGTACAAGTCTAAGAGGCAGGATATTTCTCAGATGAAGTTATATCATATAGAGAGATGTGTGATGTCTACCAGATGAACTTGGTAAAATTAATATTCGTAGAAGAGTTTGTAGTTATAATAGAGACATAAATCTAAATCAACCTTTATATGTTCATCTGATAAAGGTCTCCAAGAAAAGGAAATAGAAAAAGATCTCAGAATGAAGTCATTATTCAGAATATTTTGAGTTAAGTTAATCAAAGAGAGGTGTTTCAATGAAGTCATAAAATAGAGCTATATGATATTGTAACTCAAAAAGATTCAAATATAGGCCACAAAGTAGAGAAAGATTCTATAAATATATATCATATGGAGGCCAGAAAATGAAATGTAACACCCTAATATTTTAAAATTAGAACATTGTGTTTGATAGAACATACAACACACAACACTGATCTTAAAAGAAATATAAAATATTATTATTTTAATATGACCATTATAACATAGCTACTAAATTGACTGGTATGAATTGGATAAAACAAATAAAGATATATATATAAATTTCTTACTGAACACAATTTTTTTTGATTGATACTTATGAAATAAAACTCAATTTTTTGTAAATTCATTTTATGATTTAAAAATATGTTTCCTTTAAAAAAATTATTTCTTTTTGTGATAAAATATTATGTTTAATTTATACCAACTTTAGAAAATTTATTTTAATAAAATTAACATCATTTTTCACTTACCATATCAAAATTATTCTTGTATGAAATTTTTATATTTTTTTGAAAAGAATTATTTTTTAGTAAATAGTGACAGTAATGTTTTTTGTAAACCATCCATTTCCTTTTATTAAAAATATGCATTATGATTTTAATTTGATCTTAAATTTTAAAAATTTATATTTAATTAGATATAATCTAATTAATTGTAGTTTAATCACTATTATAGTTCATTTTAGTATAAGTTCATTTTTGGGCTTAAAAATGATTTGTTTAAAAACTATTTTTCATTGTACGTTTCCTTTTAATCGTAAATTAATTTTGGAAACTTATAGAAATTTAATAGTGAAAAATAGATTCAATATTTTGATTCAATATATCCAAATCAGTATATAATTCTTTTTTATTTTTGGTTATTATAAATAGTAACCAAAGTGAATAATTGTCATCTAAGTAAGGGTAAATTAGGTAATTAAGGATAAAAGTGATTTGATATGAACGAAAACTCTCCATAACACTTGTATTTATTTTATTTTATGAGTTTTTTTCTACTATTACTATTAAAGTCCCAAAAATTTGTAAACTAATTTCTTACTTCATTTGATAGTGACCTCAATATAATTTCAAATAAATAATCAAAAGGTCACTCTCTTTGTTTTAATATCTATAATTTATTTTCATAGGAATAAAAAGTGGTTATGTTCAGTTATAAATGGTTATTTGAAATATGAATGATTTTTTGTCATGGTAATTTATTTTTAATTTTTTTGATGAACTAATTACCCTAAATTCTTATGAAACGTCTACACAATGCTTATTTAAGTAGTTGGAAAATCATATAAATGATTTTAAAAACTATAAAAGTAATAGTGTTTCGGTTAGATATAGGGAACCAAAATTTTAATAGATAAATATAACATATTAGGGATGTGTTAAAGGTTTATATTAAAATTAAATTCTTATCTTTATGACTTTAAAGTCAAATTAAATGAATAGTTCCAAAAATAACATTAATGATATTTTATAATAAAAAATATTTTATTAAATGATTTAAAATTCCTAAAAATATTACCATCATAATAGTGGGTGTTGTGTGGTTTATAATATCCTCCATGTTCCATTTATGTGTCACCCATCCTTTTATAGTAACTTTCATGACCCTAAAGAGTAAAAAACTTTGATATAATGATAATCATCAAAAGAATTAACGAGGAGTTAAAACAAAGAGATATGTGTGAAAAAATCACATAAATATCTCGTAATATTATTGGATTATATTATTTAGACTCATAATCATAATATATTTTAAATATATAATTTTTTTACTTATCTATGAAAATTTATTTATATTAATTTAATACTTTAATTAAATCCAAGAGTTCCCCTCTCCTCGCTTATAAAAGGGATCCTCCCCTCCTTCAATCATCATGGCTTTTGAAAACTCTAGTTCCTCCAAGAACCATGAAAAATACCTTACCAAAAATCCTATACATGACCTAGATTCTATATTATGATAAAAATTCCAACCTATAAAGCGTAAGGTGCTATTCAAAGTTGTTTTCCGAAGGAGCCATAACTCTTAATTGTGTGTTTTCATTTTACTTATTCTTATAACTACTGTAAATATCATAAAACCAGGATAATATAATATTATTAGTATCACTTATATATATAAATGTTATTTTGAATATGTTACGATAACTTTGCATCTACTTTTCCATAAAGGGGGAACACAAATATTGTATGTGCGTATGTCTGGACTACTACCTCTATGTAGCGATTCGTTTCATTTTTCATCACTACCACTAATGGATGGTAATAATTATGGACTTAAATTATATATAAGATATTAATAAAATAAATATTATTTAAATATAACATATCATACACTTTATTACATTTCCATCTATTGAAAAATGAAAACATCACCCATGCGTATGTGTGAACTATCACCTCCACAAAGTGATGTGATTCATATTTCATCACTGTATCACATGGATGGAATATACAAGTATATTTAAAGATATAATATTATATTTAAGACATAATAAATATTCAAATATAAAATTATACATACTTCATTTCCCTCATTTTCTTTGAAAAATGAAAGTGTCTCTCATTTTTACGTGCAACCTACAACCTCCATGGTTGTAACATGTCTACAAATAATTTTTTATTCCTTTATTTAAAAGTCGGTTTAAGGGTTCTGGTACCCCAACTTACAACCACAAACACAAAAAAGAGAAGCACAAAAAACAAACAACGCAAACCAACACATCTTTACACATCAAAATAACCAGACTCATCTCCGCACCCCATGCAGGAGTCATCTTCTCCAGTAGCCAATTCACAATATGGATGCCTCCAAAAGCCTCCACTCTAAACCCGACTCCTAAGCTGCTCGAGGACAGAATGGTCTGGGGATGCCACCTTGGCCACACTTCCCTTCTTAAAAGCCGAAGTCACCTCATTATTCTGCTTTGAGGCCGATCTGGTCCGCATCGGCTGCATAGGTTATGAGTAGTCCTTCCTTGATCTTCTTTTTGGTGGGGCAGATAACGGACCTTCAGCTGTAGCCATCATCTGCTTCCCACTTTGAACCACATCACTGAATGAACATCTAGTTGGGCCTCTCACATTTTCCTTCCCTCCCATAGGACTCTCCATTCCTAAACCGATTTTCTCCCTCAAAACAGTATCAGAACACCCAGAATTTAAAACCGGCCTCTGGAGAAGAATGTTTCTCTCCACCAAGGGGAAATACCTATCCCTAGAAGCAGCGTTCTCCACTACCATGGAATGCAGATCCATCCCCATGTCAACAACCTGAACACTCTCCTGTAGAACCTCACCACCAACCAACCCAGCACCATCGCCCTCCGATCTCCTTGCACCATAAGAGATAGGTAGAGCCTCCTCACCAGAAGGAGATGATGCATGCCCCAAACCAAAAGCTTGCTGACCAATCAAGGGCTCCGCACCAACATAACCTCTTGCAGAGACAACCTCCTCAGGGTCCGCGGCCAACAAGACCTCAGACAACCCTTCAAACCTGTTCTTCAATGCAATAAAGGGTTTTTCCAGAGGATCAAGGTTATTTGGATCCTTAGCACTAGTCATGATGGCCACATTCTTCATGTTGGAGACCCTTCCATCCCCAGCCTGTTCTATACCCTTGCTAACCATGGAAGAGGCAGTTAAATCCAAGTCATGCCTTAGCCTTTGTAGCACAGCTGAAACCTTCGGATTAGCCTGGTTCTCCATACCTATAGGGTCCCCAAGAACCAGGAAAAACTCATCTACAACTGATACAGAAGAACGAAGCCCTTCCCCTAACAAAACGGACTGGGGAGTCATGTCAGGCATCCCCAACTCCAGCCCTGTAGAGCCCTCAGCAGCCCTAACATAGCCGCCTGCTGAAAGATCCTTCTCCACCTTCCGCTGAGAAGGAGGAATCCTCCCATCGCCTTCCCCTGAAGCCATATACGATGGCCCAAAATCAACTCTGACTACAGGAGCCTTACCCTTCCCACTCACCTCCCTCCTTGTTGAAGGAAGATTTTCCCAACGACGGATTTCATGGGTTGAAAGACCCTTACAGAAAACCTCCAAATCATGGCCCAAACGGCAGCAAGAGGAGCAAAAACGTGTCCAGTTCTCATAGATGACATGTTGCTTGCACCTATACTCCTCACCTATCATAATCCAGAAAGAATTGAAAGGCATTAGAGAAGCGTCAACCTCCACACAGACCCTCGGATTGATCGGGTGACACACCGCTTTAGTGCGGCTGTTCGAGCACAAAAATCTACCAACTAGATTGCCTAGCATGTGACTAACAGAAGGATTTTGGAATGACAGTGGGATATTGGGAAAAATTACCCAAAACCGGTGAAGATGGAGAATTTCGATTCATATAAAAGTCGAATGACGAACATAGGAGGAAGAATCGGGCCCCGTTAATGCTGCACGGGGCTATCGACCAAGCCTTGATGAGGTCTGCTTCATATTCGAAACGAATCATAATATGACGATTTTCAAGCAACCCGATGGTCGCCCTTTCCTATAAATCCCATGAAAGAAATATAAACCTGTAAAACGCGTCGACCGGAGGTCTTATATGCTTGAAGCGGGCCACCAAGGTGAGATTTAGGAGGGCAGAGGTTTCGGAGAATTCAGAAATCGAAATCGAAAGATTAGGGACGCCATCAACGAGATCCGGGACTTTAGGGATTAATGTTGCTTTCGGAAAAGGCTGGAGGAAATCCGGGTTGGAAAAGGGGAGAAAGGGTGGTCCTGATCTCTTGGAAGGCAACGAGGATCCCTCCCCCACCGAGGGAGGAGGGGCCGACATAGGGTCTGCCGTCGTCACCGATGGGAGAAGAGAATTCTAGGGTCCGCCAGCATAGGGTCCGCCCTCGAGAGTCCTCACTATGGTTGTAACATAATTCATTTTTTACAACCATAATATATGGTTAGATTTAATGTATAATTAATATAAAAAATGATAATTATTTCATTATTATTAATCTAGAGTTTATGGAATATGGAAAAACATTACCATAGTAAACTTATGAAATTCATTTTGGACATATGAGATGGATATCTTCAAAACATCCGACATGGAGTTAATTGATTATGTAATTATATGTAAGATGGTAATAAATAAAATAAAATAAATAATAAATATGAAAAGGTTTATTAATTAAAAATAATAATTAACATAATTTTATTATTAATGAATATAAATAATGTATGCAATGAGTTAGACTCGTGGTAATGGACTTCTAGTCTCAATCCACTTTATTTGAGGCATAAGATTTTTTCACCACATGTCTTATTTTCTATAGTGTATAAAATACCTTATGAATAAATTTTATCATTTTAAATTGTTTCAAAATAAATTAAATTTTATTTCATTAAATTCTTAATTAGTTCAAAATATATAAAGTCATAACAGACACTTTACCTTAAAAAGATCATTTTAAATGTATCAAAGATTTATTTTCTAAATATTTTTCTTAAAAGTAAATATTCTTAAAATTATTTTATGGAAGTATTTATATGTTCATAAATTAACTATAAATGAAATTTTATTTCTCCTTTTAATTTATTTCATAGTATTTCAAATGTAATATTTTTCTGTCTTTTATATGGGATGTTTTGACATTATTTACAAAAAGGCTAAATGAATATTTTATTTTAACATATACGGAAACAACGAATTTTCAAAAAACAATAACCATTATTTGATACATGGATTATTTTATAAGATTCCATATTTTAATCAAATAAAAACTTTCCTTCTCTTTATTCTAAGAATTTGGGTTTTGAAAATTTGGTTTTAAAGGAAATTTATATATCAATATCCAATAATGTTTTGCATATGTGTTGAAAAGCATATTTTTATGAGTTTGATGAAGGAAATGAAATATTTTAAGTGTTTAGTACATGTTATTTTCCTTGTAAATTGTTTAAAAAGATGAGTAAGCTAAATATATCTCATGATTATGGGTGATCCCAATATAGATATCCAATTCATTGTTCTATGAATATGTTCTTTGAAAAATTAGTTTTAAAGGTGATTATATTGGGTATTCCACTTATAAGGATTTTTTATAAGGGTTCTTGTAAGTTTTATATAAAGATGATGTCCCAAGTTACCTACATGAATTTTCTATGGTTCCTAATAAATTTTCATAGAAATCATTTGTTTTCAAAATATATTCTCATGGTATTTTGCTTTAATGTAATGATTATTCCATATTATGGAAAAAGGTATGTTTATAAGAATTTTTTTTTCATTGGTTGTCATTTTTTATAAGAAACGATCATGATTATGGTTCTTAATTTATGTTTTCTTATAATGTTTTTTATGAAAACATTTGGGTACTAAATATAATTTCATGAGTAAGTAAATCATTATTTGAGCTCAATGTTTATTAGGTTAACATAAAGATCTCATTTATGATCTCATTGTTTTAAAATGGAATAAAATTTGTTTTATTTTTTTATGTCCCTTTCTAATACTTTTTACCCATCCTAGTTTATCAAATGTTTTTCACATTACCTGAATATGAGTAGGATCAATTTTACGGTCTAAATTTTGACTCTGGGGATTCGATATTAAAGAAGAAAATTTGTTTTAATGAAATGTGATTTTAAATTTTAAGTATCCAATTTTTTTTCTAAAGAAAATGGATAATCGGTAAAACATTAGGAGTTTTATTATTAGTATGTGATATGTAAGTGTTTTCCCAAATTCTTTAAAACTCTAAACTAAAAAGAACCTATAACTAAAGGAAAGTGAATTCTTTTCTAAAGATTAAATTTATATATTATTTAAGGTTGTGTCCTTATAGTTGGTATTAGAGTTAAAGTTTATATAAATTTAGAGATTAGGATTTTCTTAGTTGAGTTTAACTTACGATTTATGAATACCATCATGGGTTCATAATTTTATGTTTTATCATAAGTTTAATGGTATATATACCCCTTTTAGATATCATGTGATGGGAATACATTAGGATACATTTATAGAGTTTTGATAAAATTATAAGTTATATATAGGCCTTAAGATTAACATGTGAAAATTTTATATGACGAAGAATGCATTTACATTTTTTTGACATGTGTTTAAAGGTATTAATAACCTTTAGGGGTTATATGATCTTTTAATTTGAGGTAATTATTGGTTATTACAATTTGGGAGAATATGTTTTGTCATATTGAAAACCATGAGATTAAAAATTGATTTGGTGATTAAGTGATTAAAGTTATTTTATAAGAATATCACTATATTTTTTGGGTAACATTATATGGTTAAGGTAAATAAAATATTAGTAGATAACATGTAATTTAATTATATGAAAAAATATTGAATTATATTTTAGAAAAATAAACGATTTTAATTTTTCTTTATGGTGATTTATGTAATTTATGGAAATGATTAAAATATTTTAGAGATTATATTATTAGGATATATGAATTTTTGGAATATGAATTTATTAGAAACTAATGTTTATTGGAGATAATTGTTGAATTAATATTAGAATAATATATGATCAAATTGTTCCAATTATTATGTTTCAAACTTACTCGAAAATAATTTTTATAATTTTAAGATTTGTTATTTACCAAATTATATAAGTTTTACTTTGGGAGTTATTTTTAAGGATTTAGAGATTAATTATGTATTTCTTCGTATGAAGGTTTATTCATTTTGAAAATTTTATTACCTTGTGGTAACCATTTTGGTATTTGGTCATTGTATAAAGATAGGAGGAATATATTTTCATCCTTTTGTAAAATTATGTGATCTTTTGAAGTTGATTTTAGTTATTTGGGCATGAAAAAATCATCTTTAATACTCATCATTTATAGAAAAGTATTAGATAGTGGGGTGAAATTGATTAAATTATGAGATTATATTATTCGAGAAAGTATATTTCATTAATTTATTAGTCTATACAGAAATTTAAATCCTTAACTCTAGGAAAATGATCTTGAAATAAAAATGTTATCCTGTTACATTCATTCCTGATGAATTGATGGAATTTTTTCACATCTCTTTGGTTTATGGTTTTGTGTCCATTAATTTTCTCATGATTATTCACTTTCTTGTGATCAATGTTCTATATCACTTTAGATAATTATTTTGATATTAATATTTACTCCAAGGATATATTTTCACTATACACTAAGATTATCCTATTTGAAAACCTAATTATTTGTTACACTAGATTACCTTCTTATTTCACATTCCCTCTTTCTAAAAGGAAGTTTTATTAACCCTTTTTATGATGTGGGTTTTCGAAAATGTATTTTCAAATGATAATCTATTGATAACTAAGTTCAAGATAAAATTTTGAGTGAAAAATTTATTAAATGGGGGATAATGTTTCTCCCTATTATTTTAAAAGAATAAAATTATGTTTAATAGTGTATACGACATGCAACACCGAGCTTAATCGAGCCATGAAATATTATTATGTAAATATTAATTTTATAAACATTTTATTAAATTGGAGAGTATGATTAGTTTTAAATACATTAATATATATATATATATATAATTTCATACACAATAAAAATTTATTGATTAATTATTATGAAATAACCAGTCAATTTTTAATAAAGTCATTTTATGCTTCAAAAATATGTTTCCTTAAAAAATGATTTTGATTATATTTTGTAAGTAAATATTAAATTAAAATTCTTCAAATATTAGAAATTTATTTGATTAAATGATATTAATTTTTGATATAATCTTATAAAAATTATAATAGGTTTAAATTTTTGGATTTTTCTATAAAGATTTTTTTTTAGTGAATGGTGAAAAATACAGATTTTTGTAAAATAGTCATTTATTTTCATTAAAAAGTATCATTATGATGTGAATTATATCATTGTGTAGCCTAAGTCTTATTTAATTAGATATATTATAATTAATTACATTTTAATCACCATTATAATTGATTTTGGTATATGTTCATTTTTTGTCTTAAAAATGCATTTTTTACGAAATTTTATTGTTGCGTTATTTGTTTTAAACTTAAATTAATATCTTCAACTTATAGAAATGGGATCATTAAAAATTGATTCTGTATTTTGAATTATGAAGTTAAATTTTTATAAATGGGTCCCTTTTTTCCATTGTTACTAGTAAGCATAGTATATATTGTTCCCCTTGGTAAGGGTAAATCATTTAATTTAGGAAATAATAATTATGGTTAAGGCCAAAATATACCCATAAAAATTTTATTTATTTTATTTAATGAGTGTAATTAAAAAATTATCATAAAAATATAAAACATGTGACAATTTCTTTCCACTTTTCATTTATAATTACAATAATGTAATTTTAAATAAAGAACAAAAAGAAAATATCATTCTCTTTGTTTTAATATCTCGAAATTTTGGTTTTATGGATAAAAAGATATTATGTTTGGTTATAAATAGTTATTTGAAACATGAATGATATTTTTCTCATGGTAATTTATTTTAATTTTATGTGATTAAATAATTATCTTAAATTCGTACGCAATGCCAACACATTGCTTATGCAAGCAATAAAATAATCAAGCAAATGATTTTAAAAACACCTAAAGTAATAGTGTTTGGGTGATTTATAGTATAACACTCTGAATTTTTTGTGATATATGAGTCGTTAATACACCCCATAATCCTACATGAAACTCATGATAAAATCATGGTGGAAGAGGAATCTCGAGTCACTGTAGCGGTACTGTAGTAAGTATTATAACAGTAATGTAGCAGTCAGAACTATTTCTCTGTTTGGGCCTTTGAGGAACTTGTTTGGGCCTACGGGCCACACAGGGCCTTCAAGCCATCAATGGGGGAAGTTACCCACATATCAGGGGAAGATTATGATGAATACATGACGCAATTGGGTCCTTTGGTCCATCCAATGGTGGGCCTATGGGGCATGTAATGAGATTCATTCCCAATGGACCTTCGAGCCAGAAAATGAATTAAATAAATTTATGGTTGGGTGGGTTATCTCTTTGGGGTCTACGAATTACCTTTCCATCCTATGTGTGTGTTTTATTTTAATTTTACCCCCAGTAACCTAAAATAATATATATCATAACACTAATTTTATAGATAAATTTAACAAATTATGGATGTGTTATTGGTTTATATTAAAATTCCATTATTGTCTTGAGGAATTTAAATTTAAATTAAATTAATAGTTTCAAAAATGAAATTAATGATATTTTACAGAAAATAATTTATTAAATAATTTAATATTTATAAAGATTTTATCTTTGAAAATGTAAATGGATTCAGGTTAACTTTCATATCATGATAACAATGAAAAGGTTTAACGAGGGGTTAAAACAAAGAGATAAGAGTGTAAACATAACCTAATCTTGTAAAAATTTTATATTATGAGAGGATTTAGCATAATCCAGATCCTATATTATAAATCCATCAATTTAGTGAAAATTTTACCTGAAAATTTATTTATATTAAATTAATATTTCAAAAAATTCCAAGAGTTCCCATCCCCTCAATTATTAAAGAAATCCTCATCTCCTCTTTTTCTAAAACATTTTAAGCAATATAGTTTCTTCAATAACAAATCATTAACTTACCAACCATTCTCTACATTACATAGAGCCTCTAGTGTCATCAAAATAAAAACCTATAAGTATTAATGTGTAATCCAATGGTGGTTTTTTGAAGAAGGTATAACACTTAATTGTGTGTTTCAATTTTAATTCTTCTTTTACCTCCATAAAATATTCTTAAAACATGATGATATAATAAAACAAGTATATTATCTATAATAAAATTTTATTATGACTATTTAAAAACCCTTTATCATACACTTTTCCATAAAATGTGGAATGAAAACATCATGGATGTGTACATGTGGACTACCACCTCCGCGAAGCGATGCAATTGATTTTCCATCACTGTCTCTCATGGACTGTTATAATGATGGATTTAAAGTATATATATTTTATTCACGAAATAATTGTCATTATATAAATAAAATATATGATCTATTTTCTTACATTTCAATCCATTGAAAAATAATAACGTTTTTCGTGCGTACGTGTGTATTACCACCTTTACGAATATATGTGATTCATTTTTCATCGCCGCATCACATGGATGATATATATAAGTTTAAGAAAAGATATAATATGATATTTATGATATAATAATCACTATATAAACATTAAATAATACATACATTCTTTCCCTTATTTTTGCTAATAATGGAAATGTTACTTATGCACACATATAACCCACTGTCTCTATAATTGTAACATAATTTATTTTTCATAAGGACCTTATTAGATTTGTTTTAAAAGAATAATTAATTTATAAAAAATATAATTATCTCATTATTATTATTATTATTATTATTGGATAATGACCTCTTTTACTATAGTCAACCTACCAAATTCATTTTTTACATATGAGCCGAATATTGCCAAAAAATATGACATAAACTTAATTGATTAAGTAATTGTATATAACATGGTAATAATTAAAATAAAAGAAATAATAACTTCAAAAAGGTTCTTAAGAAAATGAATAATTAACATGCATTTATTATACAATAAGATAAAAAAATATCTGATGAGTCGGACTCGAGGTAAGGGATTTCTAGTCTCAATTCCTTTTTTTGAGAGTGAAGCTACTTTCACCACATATTTTATTTTTTTATTTATAAATTAATAATGGATGTATTTTGTCATTTTTAATGTTTTAAATATCAACTAATTTTTCTTTTCTTCAATTTTTTATTTTTTTTTAAACTTATCAAATCATATGAGACATTTTAATATAAAAAATCATTTTAAATATTTTCAAAATTTATTTTCTCAATATATTTCTTCCATGTCTGTATTTTTAAAATTATTTTATGAAACTATTTATATAAAAATAAATAAATTATAAAGTAAATTAATTTTATCTTTTTAATTTCATTCAAATGTTTTTAAAAGGAATCATTATTATATATTTTATATGGAATATTTTGAATTTCTTTATTAAAAGAAAAAAGGAATGTTTCATTTTAACATATAAAATAATAATAAGTTTTCCCACCACAATGAATTTTATTTCATTTATAGATTATTTTAAAATATTACATGTTTTAATAAAATAAAAACCCTTCAATTTTTTATGGGAATTTCAGTTTTAAAAATTTAGTTTCAAAGGAAAGGTATATATAAATATCAATATTGTTTTTTCTTTTGGGTTCAAAATTATATTTTTATGATATTTATGATAGAAAATCACGATTTAATGAGTTTAATTCATGTAATAGTAATTTTCCATTTTTTATAATGATGGGTGATCTTTATAAAGCTCATGATGATGGGAGATCTTAATATATCTCTCAAATTAAATGGGTAAGTATTATGTTCTATGAATAATTATGTTAGAAGTTGAAAATATTGGATATTCAAATTATAAGAGTTATTGAAAGGGATATTATAATGGTTCTATGAATGTTATTTTCCAAGGAACCTATATGAATTTTTCCATGATTTCTAATTAGTTTGAATGAAAATCATTTGATTTAAAAAGCTAATGTAATTAATATTTTTAAAGTAATATTATTTAATATTATGGAAAAGGATTGGTTTTAAGTATTTTTTTCACGGGTTCTCATTTTTTCTAAAAAACCATAATGATTATGTTTTTTTTACATTTTTTTCTTATAATAAATTTTCAGAATAAATTTGGATAGTAAGGATAATTTCATGAGTAATTATATGATTATTTGAGCTCAAATATTATCATGATAAATGAAAATCACTTTTATGAAATCATGTTTTTAAAATGAACTAAATTTTTTTTATTTCCCTTAATGAGATTTTTGTTCTCATCCTGTGTTTTCAAATATTTTTCATAGGCCCAAATGATAATTAGAAACAATAGAAATGTACAAATGTTCACTATGGGGATTATATATTAATTTAGTTAATGGTTTTTTAATGAAAAAAAGTTTAAACTTAAGTATCATTTTTTGGAAAAATTGACATAGAGTTTAATTTTATAGTTTTTATTATAAGGTTTTGACATTTAAGGGGATTTTATAATTCTCTAAAACTATATCCCAAAAGGATCCTCAAAATGATACAATATTAATTCTTTTCTAAAGATTAATTTTTTGGATTTTTTAAGGATATTTCGTTAAATGATGTAGTTCCAATAAATATGTAACAAATGATTTTTTTCAGATCTTTAAAAGGTTTTTTATAGTCATAAAATGTGATGATGTTGAGATGGTCATGTAATGCTCCAATAATCGTGAATGAAATAATATTATTCTATCTAATATTTATAGAAGTTTGAAGAACATTGACATCAAGGTTTAATGAAGTTCTTTATAGAGATTTTTTACTCTTATGTACTCAAATATTTGGATTTGGTAAAATATTGGAAGACTCAAGTAAGTATTAAAATATGGAGTGGGAATTTAAAATTTAAAATTCATTCATTACCCAATGTTTTCATAGAATAGTTACCTATATAATGGGGATAAAGTACACTCTAAAAAGGTAGATGATGCTACTATTAATTTGAGAGTAGTTGAAGAAGTGAGGTTCCAACAACAAATCTTGAGCGAATTTTCCTATTAGTAAAATTAACAGATATACATTCATTGGAAAATGGATAGTAGATTTTGGGGTATCAAAAAAATATTGGATCAGATAAAAAGACTGAATAGAGGGTTCTAGAAATAAGGTACCAGTTGAAGGGGTCATTAGATGGATAGGTTTAAACAAATAAATTCAGTTATAAATTTATTTCTCACTATTGTGAAAGAATTTAAAGTGGAATAAGAATAACTTACATGAAGTAAAGTGTAAATAACATTAAAGAATCACAGTGATAGTGTTGAAACCTATTAGTGAAGGTTAATTTTTTGTTGAATTTTTTTATATCATATTATCTATTTGAGGATCACTTACACTATCAAAGGACTATAGTGTTATTTAAGTGAAGGTACTATATTCTAGTGTTTTTTTGGTCTTATATTACTTACAAAACATGTCATGAACAGGTTATTATTATGTATATTGAACATTATAAATTCTTTTTTTCCTATGGGTGTGATTTAGTATTGTTTTTTGTGAATTATATTATCTTTAACCAAATGAAAATATTGTTTAAAAGAGGAAAAACATAAAAGATAGACCACTAATTTAGCCACCCCCATCAAGTTACTTCATTGAATCTTGGTCTTCTAAAGATCAAAAAAGAATAAGGCTTACATGGATGTTTATAATTCAGTTAATAGTAAAGGGATTCTTATATTTTATGGAAATAACTATCATACTTGGAAGAAAAAAATGTTTACAGATATTTTATCCATGTCATATGAATTTATTGAAGATTCTATATATGGTTTCACACCTCTTACTAAGGGTGTTACATTAGCAGTTGTAGATAAGAAGAATCTAGAGAATGATTGTTGAGTTAAAAATGTTATGCTTTCCTCACTCTAAGAAAGTGATTTTTTCAAGGTTAATGAAATTTGAATTACTAAAAGTATCTAGGAGAATATATAGAATATAAAAAAAGGAAATATTAAAGTGAATAATAAAAGTTTGTATATATGGATATTGGAATATGAAGATATTAAAATTGAATATAGCAAATCTATTGGTTAATTTTTTATAAGGGTTAATGACATTGTAAGAATCATAAGATTTTTTGGTTAAATAATGGAAGGTTTTATTTTTATTTAATTGATTATAATAATTATTTATGATACATTTGACTCTAAGGTATCATTCTTAAAATATTGATATCCAAAATTTCTCTCTCCATATGATTTTCAAAGTATTCTCATCATATATGAAATCAGAATAGAAACATTTGTTAAGAAAACGGAAAGGGTTGACCGTGAAATCTCATAAAAAGCTACAAAGTAAGTATAATATAAGAAATTTGTTGAGTAAGAATATAGTAAGTCTAAAATTGAAGATGAAGTAACTAAAAAATTTGATTAATTCATATATCGGATTTATGTAAAGGCGAAAATAAGTATGTTTTCATTTATGTTATTTAGTTTTGGAGCCATTATAAATTTCATATAAAACTATCCAAGTCTAAAGAAATATGGATTTAGGGTGAAAGAAGATATAAATTCAATAATATCTCTAAAAAAGAATATAGAAAAATCAAATTAATTTTAAAGAGGAAATGATAAGAAGTTCTCAAAATAAAAAATAAAAAATTTGTGTCTATGTGTGAATAAGATTATGTTATTGAAGTGGAAGCTAAAAATTCCAATGATTAAGATGCTAATATGTCAGTTATTTAAAAAGTAAATGATGATAATTTCAATAGTGATGAAATAATCAAATATAAATAAGAATTAGAATTGGAAACTTAGATAAATGTAATGAATAAAAGATAATTGGAATAATTTATTTCAATGGGTTTTAAACTTGAAAGAGGAAAAAAGTTTAAGAAATGAGATATATGAAAAAATATTTAGGAATCAACTCTTGAGAAAAATCAAGGTTGAAAAAATAGATTGATAATATGAAGAAGTTAATTAATGAGAAGAAAAAACTCAATATCAAGATTTATTAAAAGATAAATATGAAAGATAAATAATTTCATCTTATTCAATAGAAACTTATTATAGATTATTAGGGAATAAAAAATTAACAAAAAATGATTTTAAAGTTTAGTGAATATTAAAAAAAGTGTAATATTAAAAATGATAAAAAAAATCATCCTCATTGGTTAAAAACAAGGCTTAAAGTATTCATAAGATGAGGAAATTAAAGAGGATAATGTATTTACCAAAAAAACATTGTAAAAAATTCAAAAAAATTATTAGGAATCATATTTTGTAGTAAAGACTGCTAAAAATGGAGACATGATTAAGGCTGAGAAGAATTCTAAGATGAAGAGGAAGATGTGAGGAGGATATAAAAATGTTTTTTACCAACAAATATCCATGGTTTATGGTTGAAAATATAATGAAAAATAGGTATATAGTTATTAACATCATGCCGATTATATAGAAAAATATGCACTCTATGGATATTTATGGTATTTTGAAGGATTTCAGAATCAATGAAAACATACTAATTAAATAATAAACACTAAAATGAATATAGGAGTTATTGGAGGATGATTTTGAGGGGGATTAAACCCACTCAAATAATAAAACATGAAAAATACAACTTGAGAATTAAAAATAGAATTCAATATTGAAAAACTATTTTTGAAATATTTTATCAATATAGGCATCTTACTAAAGGATGTATTATTATGATACCAACTCAAAAAAGTTTATATAAAATATCTCAGAAGCCTCATATGAAAGAATAAAAATGAAACTACAAGGAATTAGGTTTTGAAACTAATCTCAAGGTAAAAAAAGTAAAATGCCCATAGATATCCGATAATGGGTGTTCATTACATATGACGAGAGATTAAAAATTGTTGAAAAATGTAAAATATTTAAAAGAAGGGATAATTACTTTTGGAATTGATGATTTATTCTAAATAAAAGGCATCCAATCTATTAGAAATGAAAAAAAATTAAATCCAAAAGTGCCTTATTTTTTTAGGGATTGAAACAAATATTTCTTGAGTGTTTTATGTCTCTCTAATGAATGAAATGACGTATTTTTAATAAGAGGTGGATTTTTTATTAAAATTATTAAACATGGGAAATTTGAAATAAGAGGTAAATGTACTGAGGGAAATTTGTTCTTGGTTGGTGATTCACAGGGTTCATGGTATATAATAATGATGAAAGAAAAATATTTATGGAATATAAATCTTGATTATATATTCTAGATGAATATGAATAAAGAGAAAAAGAGTGAATGTATTCGCAGTGTTTGTTATATGAAATGAATAATAGATTGTAGTTTTTTGATATTCCAGAAAGGTTAAAACAACCCATAAATTTCATACATATTTTTTGATGAATATTCAATATGTTTCACAAACACATGCCGAAGGACCATAATAGTTTAGTGACTTTAGATACTAGGTACACAATCTTCTAATTTGGTTAATGATCTTCAACATCCCTCATAAAGATATTCCACTTTAGTACTCTTATAAACATACCCTACTTAAAACCATTATTTATAACATGGGGAAAGGAAACATAAGAAAGGGTGGGATTAGATTCATAGTAAGGGTAAGAAAGCGAGATATAAAAGACTACATAATCAAGAAATTAGTGTGAGGGTCTGAGAAAATAAGAATAATAGATGAAATTTGTACCCTATATATCAAAGATTATAATATTGAGACATGTAATAAATCTTGTAATTTCACAAAACAAGAATCATAAGAGATTCAAAGAACCCGATCCTTGAGAGAATAAAATTGGAATAAGAGATATATTAATTGTATACATAGAATAATAGAAAATCATTTCCATAGTAGTTAAGGCTTACTACTAAGATTATCATGGTGGAATTGGTTCACTCCCCAAACCACCATTGAAGTCATTATTCACTTACAAGACCATCATAGTGGACAAAGTCCCTTACTAAACTTGGTTCACTCCCCATTTCATTCCTATATATCTTATGATATATAAATCTTTACCCAATGAATTGAAGGGATATATCAGCCCCACCCATATTTGGTTATAATGTAACCATCATCCTTAGTTAATAACTCAAACACCATCTTTAGTTATAACGTATCCACTATCACATTATCTGAATCATACACATATATTCTACAAGATCATAAAACATTCAAAATACCATTACCCATTGAAATTATGTAGGTTTCATAAACACTTAATCATATCATAACCAGTGGAAAAGAGGTGTGTTTCATAATCATTTCATCATTTCATCATAACATAAACTATTGAAAAATTACTGGGTTTTAAAAGAATTTTATCATGGTATAACTTGTGGAAGATAAGCGTGTTTCATAATCATCTTGTCATCATAAGCATAAACCATTCATATAAATAATAATAATGGTATACTTGGATCATATTCCAAGCAAAGAAAAAGTTACATAAAAGTATGTCATATTTGACAGAAAATGATTTTGAAAGATAAATCACTAGGAACATTTCTTTAAGAAAATAACTTTTCATTAGAAATCCATTTTTAATACTAATAATTCATAAAACATTTTGGAAAATCTTTTCTTTGAAAATAAACTTTGAAACATATAAAGGAATCTTTAAAATTGTTGAAAACACTTCTTCATGAAATATCATTTTATTATTTAAAAAAACTTTTTAAATCATTATGAAATTACTATTCTTTTAAAATGACCTCAAAAACTTATAAAGTAATCTTCAAAGAAAATAATAGTCATAATGTAAGAAATTTCCATTCATTCCAAACTAGTTATAATAAATATTCCTTTCATATTTTTGATAAAATCTAAACGAGCGTTGTATGGAAAATGAAATGAAGATTCCTTTAAAATAAATTATAAAAAAAGTCAAGAATGGGTGAAAATTACTTTAATAAATCATTTCAATAATGTTAAAAAAATCAATTTTTTTAGAAAACATGGTTTTGGATGTACAATGATTTTTCGACTAAAGAGAGAA
Source organism: Viscum album (assembly GCA_963277665.1). Taxonomy (NCBI): domain Eukaryota; kingdom Viridiplantae; phylum Streptophyta; class Magnoliopsida; order Santalales; family Viscaceae; genus Viscum; species Viscum album. The sequence continues at coordinate 474,738,849 of OY728130.1, read as the reverse complement.
ATAAATTCAATTTTTCATAAAAATATTATTTTGAACTCTTGAGTTTATAAAGAGTATAAAATGAAGTTAAAAAATATATTCTATATAAATAAAAATATTATAATAAAATAAATGAGATTATTGAGTGTTTTATCACAATATTTCATCATTGGAAACATATTCATGAGAAATCCCAATAAAAAATGTGATTATAACAAAAAAACATTACCACTTTGGTAATTTTGAATTGTAAGCCCCATGATATAATAAATTAAATGAAAATTATAATATCATGAGAATAAATAAATTCCGGATTTTACATTTCAAAGGGTCTGTATATACACCTTCTAATTATGATTGGTGCATAACATAACATATGTCTCAAATAAGGTAAATTTTAAAAAATATCCCTTACCGCTTTGGCATCTTTTTAACCGTAAACCGTATAAAAAGAGACCCTAAAATGGATATATAAATACCCATAATTTTTATGATAATAAATATAAAATATATTTATTTAATTTATATTCACCGCATATAAGAAAAACGTAGTGAATATGCAATGTATCTCACATAAGTAAAAAGTGAGATTGAAACCCCTTACCACTTTAGTAATATTTTTAATCGTAAACCCCAATAAAGAGTAAAATAAAGTAATATTTTAATATCATGAAAAGGAGTATATTAATTATATAACATATCAAGTGGGAAGTATATACACCATAAAAAATTGGGGAGTGAATTTTCATTTGTCTCCCAAAAATAAAAGAGATACTAGAAATCCCTTACCTTAAGTCACAACTTCCTTCATATATGTTCAAAACTCCTTTATAATAAATATTATATTTTTATAATTATATTATATAATATTAATTATATATATCATTCCATATATGATTTAATTATGACCATTTATTCCCCTTTTATTAACAATTACTTGTTAAACTCATGTTTTGGGTAATAACCGCTTTTTCGATATATTTTTTGATTTGTAATTTTTTTCCAATTACTTTGATCATGGTTACATCATATAAAGAATAAAAATAATGAAATAATTATAATATTTATAAAAAAATTATACTTTTAATACCAATCATGATATGTGTAAATGAGAAATGAAGTATGTTATAATAATGGAGACGGTAGGTCTTACGTACGCATGAGTAACATTTCTGTTTCTCAATGATCATTATAAAAAGGGGTTGTTTACTATTTTATATTAATATAATTATTATAATATCATAAATAACAAATTATTTATTTAAATAAAGTTATATATTTCTTCCATGTGGTGTGTTTATAAAAATAGAGTTACATCGCATTGTGAAAGTGATAGTCCATATATACACGAATGACATTATCATCATTAAATTAGTAAAAATGTAAGAAATAAAATAATATATTTCATTTAAAGAATGAATTTTTTTTATTAATATCATAATTATGTTATTTATATCACATATACTCATTAAATATTTCCATATTATCTTTAATGTAATGCGTTAGTGAAAAATGAATAACATCACATCACGAGGTGGTTGTCCATTGTAAACACAAGTGACATTGCCATATCTCCTAAGGAATGAAAAGTAAAAAGGTATAAATGATATAATGAATACATAGGTATAATTATTTTCTAAATATCATATATATACTTTATATCCATCATCATACCCAACTGTGTTAGATGGTAATGGAAAAACGAATGACATCGGTTTGCGAGGTGGTAGTCCACCGTACACACAAATGATTTTATATCATATTTGATGGAAGAGGAGATGTTTTTAGTTCATTAAATTAATATAAAAAAATAATATCATATTGAATATACTAAGGTTACTATACCATAATTTTTTAATAATAATTGAAGGATTTTGAGGAAGAAATAAAATAGAAACTCTTGTTGAAGAATGTTACCTCTTTTATGTATCCTCCCCAGGGTGCACTATAAGCCTTATTAGGTTGGATTTATTCCTAAAATAAGCACTATATTATGAGATGACATAATCTGGGGATTTATTTTATTATATATTTTTCAAAAAAAAGTTTTTTAATGTGTAAATAATAGAGCATATAGTATATCCTTTTAAAAGGGAGGTGAGTGGTACACTTGTAATTTTTTGGAAAAAGATTTATCCATGTATTACTCATATAGAAAGGCTCCGAAATTGATTATTATTTATAATTATACATTATATGGTCTATATATGGTCATAAAATATATTTTATACATGTTTTAGTTCATTTTACCCTTATATTTTTAGTTAAACCCTTAGTAAATCAATTTTTACCCTATGAAAGGTAATTATTTCTTATTTTTTTCACAATTAATTAAGGTCAAAAAAATAATTTGAACTTATTATATAATATAAATTATTATTATTTATAATATTTAATTTCTTTTCCCAAACTCAATTCATATAGTTGGAAAAGTTTACTTTAAAATTAATCCCATTGACGCGATAATAAAATGGGTTTTCGAAGTGAAAATGTTCAAAATATTATACTGTTCTTATGTAAAAATTATATACAAAAAAATATTATAGTAAAAAAATAAAATAAATAGATATATAATTTAACTAATTTTTATTTTAAAAAAATTAAAAATCAAATTTAACTTTATAAATAATTTAAACTAAAAGGCAGTTTACAATAAAAATTTAGTACTTTTTACTATTCATAAATAAAATTAATCTTTTCAAAAAATTATTAAAAATTCACTATAGGATAATTTTTATATGATTTTTTATAAAATAAAATTTATTTTTTAAAATAAATATTAAAAATGTTTCAAAAGAAAATAGTTTTAAATTATGTGTCTGAAATGGTGACAAAATATCTTTTTAGAGAAACACAAATTTTAAGAATAAAATTAGATTTATTCTAATCTATTATATAGAAAAAATATAATATAAATGTTAAAATTTTTATTGAATAAATACTATATATATTTCATTAAAATAATTTACTAAAAAATTTGTTTTTAATTTATTTTGGTAAAACATATTTGTGCGCAAAAAAATAGAATTTTCATAACAAAAGGTATCTTTTTTTTTTATATTGTTTTTATTTTAATTTTTAATTAATTGGTCACCAAAGAATTAATTTTATATACATTTCTAAACCATATATTTTTATAAATCAATTATAAATATTCATACTCACCATTCCAATGGCTTGGTGATATCTATCATATAATAAAATTTTAATAACATGTTATGTTTCATATAAACCTATTATTGTGTGTAACACAGGATAAAATGAATGTTATATGTAATGAAAAATATCAAAAATATTAAATTCAATTTTAAAAAATATTTCTCAAAATATCGAGGTGTCATAAAGGTAATATTTTAAATTTAATATCTAAGAGGTTTGAGATACAACAACTCATCCCTTCAAGATGATTAATTCGGAAATTTGTGCATCCATAAGAAAGAAATAAACAAATAAATATAAATAAATTATTTCCATTATTTTTTATTTCAATTATATTACATGTATTATGTCTTTAAAACATAAATTAGAGGATATCAAAATTTTAATAGTTACAATATAAGTGATGAAAATTAATACATATATACCATGAAAAAGATTTAAACTGATAATGGTGTTGAATACACAAATAGTAAGTTTAAATATTATCTTAAATAACATGGAATTGACCATGAATGTAGTGCACCATTCACACCACAATATAATTGTGATTCTAAAAGAAAAAAAAAATACAATTTTGGTTGATATGGATCAAACTATGTTCATTGAAAAATATACTTCTAAATTATTCTAGAGGAGAGATATTGGAGAAATAGTTCACATTCACAATATTAATTTCTATAGGAAAAACTTTAATATGACTCTCTATGATATATTTTTTAAGGAAACCCTATGTTTGAAATACATAAGGGTGATTGGAAGTCCATGTACTATCAAAGTAATAGTGAAAATATTGGGAAGTTTAATTAAATAGGTTTTGATGGTATATTCCATGGATACCCTCCTAATGGTATATGATACACGTGTTTCAATAGAGAAACTAAAAATATTTTTGACTCTTTAGATGTGAAAATGCTTGGAGATTATGAAAAAACGGGTTCACATTCAGTTGTGAATATAAAAAGAAACAATGATGAAGTTATTACTGTTAAACAACAAAAATAATTTTCTGAAAAAAGTGATGATATATAAAATAAATATGATAAAGATGTTGATTTATCCATTTCAAGAAATGTGGGACAATTTCATTCATCTCATCCTCGGTTGACGAAGCAAGTGGAGGTTCAAACTATCATTAGATATTAAGGAATATATATATAACATGAGACTCAATTATTCTAAGTGAACATTTTATTTTCATGAAAATATAGTACAATGAAAATAATAATCTTTCATGGAACAAAATTCTAATTTCATAGTATGAATAACAATTTTGACCTTACTATGTCGAAATAATCCTAGAATGAATTTTTGAAAATTTACTGGAGAAATAATATTTTTTGAATAATTGAAAATATACTATTTAAAAAATATAAATTTTTTATCTAATAAAGTATGATAATACTTATAATTAACCATGTATTTATTATCAATTTTATAATAATACATAAAAGATAATTTTAACGTAAAGGGATATTTTTCAAAAAACTATTTTTATGTGCATGATGTTTTCCCATTTTAATTAATTAAAATAACATATAATAATTAATGATTTAATTAAAATTTAAATATTATATATATATATGAATTTAAATTCACATAATAATTATTACCAGTCATAAAGTTTATGTAAGATCATATTATACTTGAAAAATGCATCTTCATGAAAACTCATTTTCATCACATTTGCTGGTTTATTTTAAACTTTATTTCTGAAACTTATAGTATTGGAATTTTTTAATATAGGTTCCATATTTTTAATAATTATTTCAAAACAAAAAATTATAGAAAATCCATTTTTGTTCATTATGAATAGTAAAAACAATAAAAATTGGTTAGCATGATTAAGGATAAAATGGGTTTACTATGGGTTAATATAAAATAATAATGATTAAAATGACCTAAAAACATGTATAAATCATATTGGTTGAGTTTATGTTAGACCTATATTTTTTAAACTTATAAATAGATTCAATTTTGAGCCAATTTTCCAAGAAGTTGACTTAATAATATTTTAAAATTTTGAAAAATAACAGGTGTGTCACCCACCTCACTTATAAAAGGGTTACTCCTCCCCTTACTTATTCACACGTACTAATCCATTTATATCAACCATGAAATATAATATTATATCCTTTTAATCCTTATCCATGTTATATAGTTATTCTTATTCCAAAAATACCAACCCTAGGGTTCTTAAGTGAAGATCTAAAGGAGCTCTTTCAATGAATATGTAATCAACTTAAATGAATACTTTCATTTTTCTTCTTATTTTACCACATTCAATTAGGAACTAAAAAATACAATATAATAAAACAAGTATCTAACATATATTTATTTTTAAATATGTTTATGTTATAATATATTCCCATCTTCTTCTCGATCAAATGGGAAAAAAAAACCATCGCTTAAGTTTATTGCGGACTACTGCCTCGCAAACTGGTGTAATTTGTTTTCCATCAGCACCTCACATGGATGATCATAATGATATAACTAGTAAATATAAATAATATTTATAAAATTATTACAATTATATAATTTTAATATATCATCTACTTCCTTGGCCTTCCACTTATTAAAAAATGATAATATTGCTCGTCCATACCTCTACACTAGCACCTCCATAAAGCGATGTGATTCATTTTTCATGCAATATTTTCATGGATGATTATAAATATATATATAATTAATATTTAAGTCTTTTATATTTTCATTATAATTATTTATATGATAATACCATGATCAATATACATGGTCTGTATCCACCAAATAAAAATAAACATGTAAAATGAAGTGGTTAACACCTGAAACAATGATAATAATGAAAGGTTCATAAAAATGGGTCATAAGATTTTATAAGTGAACTATATATGATATTATAAAAACATACACACACACACACATATATATATATATATGGTTTTCTTAGATTATAATAAATATAAATTTGTTATATAGGAATTCAAATCACATTCAATTAAGGGGGGTGTGAGGTAAGTGATCTCGTCTCGATTTCCACTCCATTTAGATATATTTGGTATCATTAACCTATTTTATTTTATTTGGTGGATATACTAAACCATTTATGAATATAAAATTATTATATATTTATTCATTTTAATTAAATTTTAAATCAATTTTAATATTTTAATGGGTTATAATTAAAAAGTTACCAAATAAGTAAGAATTTATTTTACAATATCATTTTTTGGGATTACTTATATTTTATTTGAAGGAAACTTATATTGAATTATTTATAAACTCCTTATATTTTCATAGCCTCTTTATATTTAATTAGTTTTCTCATTTTCTTCATACTTTTCCTCTCTTTGTCACTTTAATCAAGTTAATAAATGTTTTAAACAAACAGATATCTTATTTTTCTTTTTGAATGGGAATATTTTTCTTCCATGTTCATATTATTAATTTTTTTAAAAGTCATTTTTATTTAATCAAATGATTTATCAATGAAATTTTATGTTATACTTGAATTTTTAGAAGGTTTTAAATGAATATTGGTATTGTTTTCTGAAAGGGTCACTTTTTTACTTTCATTATAAAAAGTATAATGGAATATTTTTTTCAACATATACAACATTTATGGATTTTCACACCACCATAACCATTTTTTTTATTTATAATATTCTATATGTTTTCAATGGAATTGAAAATAATATTATTTAATTAAGATCTATTTTAAATATTTTTCTTTCATTATCCAGAAGGATTTATTTTCCTATAAAATATAATTTTATAATGAATTGATAGTCATAACTCATCTCTGAATAATTTTGTGGTCATTAATTTTATTTTAATGCATTCCATTTCTTTTGAATATATTTAATCAAACATATAAATATTTTTTATATCATGGTTATTTTTATTTCTGAAACAATATATCATTACTACATACATTATTTTTCTATGAAATTTATTTGATTAATTGGGAAAATCATGCTAAACTGTATTCTTTACTCAATATGGATATTTTTTTATCATTAATATTATTTATGAATTAAATTTATTATTTAGTATATGATTATTTAATTTTATATATAGTTATAAGTGGTTCCTTATTATAGATATCCCATAGACTTATCAACTGGTCTCATGAGACAAACAAATTGGTTGGCCTTATTAAGTGGGTTTTTGGTGTATACCTACCTATATTTGAAATATCTTTTCATAAAGCCCTAATAAAGACATATGGCATTGTGAATATCCTTTATTGAGATTTTTATTTTATTTTTATACATTATATTATTGCATTGAAATTATATATGTATTAATTTCGTGCACAAGTTCTTGAATAAACGGTATATGATTTTAGTTATTTATCTTTTCATATCAATTCTTCCTTATTTACTCATGATAGCTTCCATTTTACACAAACTTTAATGAGTGTTTGAGCTCAACCTTATTTTCTCCCTTTCCCCGAATATGAATAATAAATTATTGAATTATTTTCAAGGATATTGAACATTTTCTTTTTTATATATATTTTATTTCTAATGTAAAATGGAAATAATATATATATTTGGTTCTTCAAGACTAAAAAACTAATCCATACTTAGTTATGTGATCCATTATATATTATGTCAATATAATAAATTAAAAATCGTCTTAGAGTTATTGGATTAAGGGTTATTACATAATAGTCTCAAAATAGAGTAACACCATGGAATATTTCACAAACCACTTTGTATTCTCAGGTTGAGCCAAAAGATGTTAAGAAGATTTATAGAATTATGAGTGGATTGATTCCATGAATAAATAATTAGATCAAATTGATAAAAATGAAATATGGGAACTGGTACCTAAACTAAAATACAAAAATGTGGCTAGGACAGTTTTGGTGTTCCAAAACAAGTTAAATAAAATATGCAATGTTATAAGAAATAAGGATAAAATAGCAAGTAAAGATTACTCACAGGTTAAAGGTATTGATTCTAACGATTCTTTTTCCCTAGTATAAATACTAGAAACCATCATAATGTATCTTGTCATTTTTTCACACAAAAAGATATATTATATTCTAAATAGATATCAAGTAATATTATCTCTATAGAGATTTGGAAGAATAAGTCTATATTTACCAACATTTTGGATTCATTCCTGGTTAAGATAGAAAATATGTTTGTAAGTTAAATAAGGATTTTTATAGATTAAAATAATATATAAGATCTTGGTATTATAAGTTAGATACATTCTTAAAGAAGTTAAATTTCATGAAAGAAATATTTGAAGAAAGCCTTTACATACAAGAAAATAACGATGATTCTCTCATACCAATTGATTATGTTGATGATATCATATTCACAAGGAATGATGAAAAATTGAGTGAAAATATTTCTAAGGGTACGAAGGAGTTATTTTTTTAGTCTATTCTAAGAGAAATTAATTATTATCTTGGCCTATAAATATCTCAAAAGAAATAGTACATTTTCTTTTCTCAAAAGAAGAATTCTAAGTAAATCTAGTATATATTTGTTATGGAAGATTAAAATTATCTTTACAGACCAATTTCAGTGGAAAAAAGTTGGGAAAAGATAGGAAAGGAATGGTTATTGATCCTAAAGAGTTTAGTAAGTCCATTGAAAACCCATTATATCTCATAGATTCAAGGCCAGATTTGGTTTATGTTGTTACAATTTGTGCGAGATAGCAATGAAAACCAAAATATTCTCATCTTATGGTTTAAAAAATAATTCCTAGATATATTAAATACACAATTGATTTCATATTGAAATATGATAGCATAATAAAGATTTATTTTTGTGGTCACACATATGCATATTGGGCATGTTGAATCAATGATAAAATATCCAAATCTAGTGGAGTGTTCTTTCTAGGATAAAGATGTGTGATCTGGAATACAAATAAAAAATGTTTAGTTACTCTTATCACAATATAATCTATATATGTAGCTACCGCTCAAGATGAAACATAGTTAATATGGATGGATACATAGTTGTAATAATTTTTTTTGTTGGTGTGAAGTTTCCCCTTCTCTTTGTTTTTTATAATCAAAGCGTTATAAATATCAATAATAATCCAGTGTAACATTATGAATCTAAGAACATTGATAATAACTATCAATTCATCAAATAGTATAAAAAAAGAAATGATCTAATGTTGGAGTTTTTACTACAAAAAATAAGGTAGTTGATATGTTCACTAAATTGTTGCTGATGGAATCATTTTAAAATATGAGGTTTCTTATTGGTGTACAATCTCACTGTCTTCAAGGATAAGGTATGTTATATCTATCTCCTCTCTCATATTTTCTTTGGATATTTTTGTCAAAGGGTGAGCGAATTTGTTATATAAATCCTTTTATTGATATGTGATATACCTATTTTGGTAAATTATATATTTAGGTGGATTTTTTAAAAGGGAAAATTTATGATTTCATCATGTGAGATCTATATTAACAGTTTTTTGAAGTGAATGCAAGAATATGTTTTTGTTTCTTTTGGTTTGTGATGATGTTGTTTTGTGTTTAGGAAGATGTTTAGAATAATTTTTAATCACTACTTTATTAGAAACATGATATTATTATTTAGTGTTTCCCACACTGATATTGATAACATAGGTTTATAAAATTTGGATATTTATTCATTGATTGTGTTTTATTGCTTCAGTGATTTATGTTCCTTGGTTTATAACCAAATCCAAAATGAGAGATTTTTGAGACCAAGAGGTGTTGATCAGTAAGAAGGATTTATTGGTTTTGTATTTTTCTATTAATTAATATATCATTTTAAAATGTAGGGATTTAATTATAAAGTTACATAAAAAATCATAATAGATATATATAACAAGGAAAAATAGACTAAGGAGTGATAATACATAATAACTGTGAAAGGTTTGTCTGAAATATTCACTAGTATATAATAATAAATATTCCATAAAAAGAAAATCTAGAAATTGTTCATTATTGTTAAAATTTAAATACATCTTGGTTACATAAATGAATTCATTATTATAGATAATTAAATTTATGGAAGACATTTTTCGAACATGGTGGAACTGAGGTTTTTGGAAGAATGTTTCCGAACAGAGGTTTCCTGGCCAAGTTCACCAGATAAAGAAATATTTAGATGTTTTGGATGAAATCCAACTTGAAGAAGTACCAGAATGAGATAAATGGTTTGTTCTAAATGAAGTTATATAAAAACATAGATATCGTAATTTTACCATATTTACTTTGAAATGTTATAGTTTAGAGAATAGTGTTTGGTCGTAACAGACCGAGAAATCCATAAAATCCTTCATGACTTCATCGGACAATGTTTTCTAAGAAAAGGAAATGGATAGAAGTCTTAGATTAAAGTTTTTGGATAGAATTATATATTTTAAGTTAATTATAAAAATGTGTTTGATTTAATTAATCATATTGATCCATCATACAAAGTAACTCAAAGAGATCTAAATAGAGGACACTGAACATTGAAATATCCTACAATGTTATATCAGACAAAGGCAACCGAATGAAGTAGTCACTATGAATTTGTAATCAATAATGTTTTTGGATATTTATAATTTCTTTTAATGTAATAAAATGTGAAGATACTGAGATGGTACTGTAGCAGTGGCAGCACTGTTCATTAGCAGGCACTGTAGCGGCGGCAGGGCACTGTATTGGCGGCGATACTGTAGCAGCAGGTTACTATTCACATAATGTGAATTGGCCTTTGAATTTGGGCCTCCGGGCTATGTATTGGGCTACTAGCCCACTGGGCCTTTGGGATATGTAATGGTTTTCCCTCTACCCAGTTAAAAGAGGTCTTTTCTTTGATTTAATAATAAAAATGAGGCTTCGGACCCAACTTTAAAAAAATGTCTATGTTTAAAGAATTTCTTTATAAATATTGCTAAATCCTGTTTACTCAGATATTTGATAGTGGTTAAATGAAAAAATATTTAAGCATTAATTCAAATTTGGAGTAATATGTTCAAATTTTATGTTTAAGCTTCTCCTTATTTTCTCAAATAATAATTTCCCTTATAATGGGGGGCAAGTGCACTATGAAAAGTTTGATTGAGTTGATTCAACTACAAGAGTTATTGAATAAATTTGGTAATGACTATAAATATTGAGAGTATTTTAATCATGGAAAATGTATCGGATAGTGTAGAATAAATTTATGGGTATTGGATACAGTGGTATCAAATGAAAAAGGGATCCAAAATAAGGAATGGACCGAGGGTACTTGAAGGAGTGTGCCAGACCGAAGGCACTGAATAGAAAACTACTGGATGAAGAGGTTACCAGAATGATAAAATAGAACAAATAAATTTAGTTCAAAATTTATTTCTCATTTATATATAGAAAATTTATGTGGAAGAAGAAGAACTTATAAGAAGTAAAGTGTAAAAAAAGTTCAATAAGCATAGTGACAACATTGGAGCCTATTGGAGAACATTACTTTTATTGTTGAAAAAAGTTGTTTTATCATATTATTTTAAAAATCAAAGCATGAATTATAAAATAACAATAATTTTAATAAATATATAGATATTATATTCCTTTTATAAACCATAATGTATTTATTTCTAGTGGATTATGGTCTTGGACTATTTTCAAACCAATTCAAGGATTAGCTGCTCCAATTGAGCAGTGAAACGTGTAAATTCTTATGTTATTGTGGGTTATCTTTTTTGTTAGATTTTATTTAAGTATATTCTATTTAATAGGACTAGAATTTTTTTAAATAAGAAAAACATAAAAGATAGACCACTAATTCACTCCCACAACTAGTGGTCATATAGATCATGATTGGTCCTTTCAGTTGAATTCTTATATTTCCATTGTTATTACCAAAATATTATATTTTTTTTCATAAAATTAGTGTAATAATAGTAAAATACAACATACTAAGTATTCTAATTTTTTTTATTAATTATATATATATATATTAAGAATATTTTTATCGATATTATTTAATTATACAGAACATTTACTATTATATTTGACATATGAAGAAAAATATAGAGGTTCAGTATAGTTTCAATTGAGGTACTCATATGAGGGATTTATAGAAACTTTTAAGAAGAATCACCATATCTAAGAATTATATGAAGGGTTTATTGCACAAGTGTATATTTAGGATAAAATGTCACATTTATGCTCCTATTATTTTTAATATAAATATCCTTCAAAACATAATCAAATGCGTCATAATGGGACAATTTCTTATGATGTCCTGAATAATAAATTTTCTGTATCTGATCTTCCAATGGTTAGTTTTAGTAATGAACATGAACAATTCCTTTTAGCATATGAACAAAAGATAAATCATATATATTTTTAAATCAATTGTGAAAAAAATGACATGATTTGTGTAGTATGTCCTAATGGTACCTATATTTTTCAAAAAAAAATTTAAAAAAAATTATTATTTTTTTATAGATTTTATGATTATTATATTAAACAAATTCATAAAAATTACCCTGAATACTCTTTAAGAAGTTCTATAGTGTAACTTAGCCTAATAGTTTCAAATATTGGTAATATAAATTTTTTATAGTCAAACATATCAAATAAATTTCTTAATTTTATTTTTTATTTTTTATTTTTTACTTTTTATGCTTCACAACATGTAAGTAAAACTAGTAATTGATTATGTGAAATTTTAACCCACCACCCATATTTGTAAAATCTTATAATGTATATGTGGATAATGGTTTTTTATTTCATACACACACATATGATGAATAAAGAAATAAATGAATATGGGGTTTCTTTAAAAGGAACTCATTAAAAATAAGTGGGACTTACAACTATAATGGATGTCCATGTTGAAATCAACATCAAGGGGAATGCATTCACATGAAGTATAGCAGAGTGAGGTGTCATGTGAAAAGTTAATTGTATTAGGGGTGTATGTATTCATTCGATGGAACAAACAAAATGTTATAGGATGCAATTTCCATGGTGCCCATTCTCATTTGTAGGAACGGACATGGTTCTTCAATGGAATCTATAATCATGTGAAATCACCCCCTTCACCACTGCTAAGGTTATGGATGGGTCATGGTAACAAGTGTAGTCTCTTGAAGGATTATTCCCTATCCCATTTTAAAAATGGGGTGGGGGTGGAGGGTTCATTCCATCCTTATAGGGATTCTTGTGAAGGAATCATTATCAAGGGATACACACTTAATCATTATTGAAAATGTGGGGAAAATGAAATATAAATTAAATTTCAACCAACATAAAGGTAATGAAGTTTAATTTTAAGGAATTACAGATAAAATATTTAAGTTATGTTATCTAGGGTAATATTACATAACAATTTTTAAATATCATTGTTCCGATATTGATCGAGGGTAATGCATTCATCCATGCCATGGAGTCATTAACATTAAATATAAAATTATCATTATAGTAAATGAACTAATATTTTTACATCAATAATATCATGTTTACTATGAAAATTACTATGTTTTTTCTAGATATTTAAATATCTATTAGAAAGTAATAAAAAACAAAATCTCAGAAAAATAATTTTATTGAAAATGGGAGTGGTTCAGTGGAAGTGAAAAATATGGAGATCCATCTAGAAAAATTTACAAATACATATCTTACATGAAGACATATATATATTTATGATGATACCCTATAGATAAGGGTTAATAGTGTTGATAATGAGGATGATGTGACCAATGAATTTAAAATAATGAGAGATAATGAAAGTAACCCTTATATGGAAATTAATGATTCTATGGAAGAATACAAAGACACTAAAACCAATGATTATGAATATGAAGATGATTAATGATGTATTACACATATGTTATATTCATAATCAATATAAATTTATAAAAAATAATAAATAGAATATTTAAAAAAAAATTAATTCATTAAAATTAATTATATGTTCCAGATGCATCATAATAAATTTGATGAGTTTATGCATAGATTGACTGGGGATGATGTACCTATTGATGAGATACTTATTTCATCAACCAAGCGTGTTACCTTAACACCATCTACTATGAAGGATTTAGTACTTTTATGAATGATGATTTTGAATCATGTTTTTTAGTGGCATATATCAATTAATTTAGATTCTTTTCATAAGAAATATGATTAAATATGAATTTTATTCAATTTTAATTTATTTTAATTTAATTTAATTATTGACTATCTTACTAAGTATTATTATTTTCATATTTTGTCACATATAATTTTTTATTAGGCTAGTGTTATTATAAGTAACAATTTGTCTACTTCATGGGTGTCATGGAGTCAGGTTCCCAATGATATGAATCATCTCATGTCTGAGCACTAGATGGTATTTAAATAAAAAATTAATTTTATTTTGAATTTATATAATTTATAATTTATTATATTATTAAATATTTTTATTGTTTATGTTCTTTAATTTATGATAACATGAGACTCTCAATTTCAAAGTCATGGGAGTCTTGCATGCGTAGTCATTTTCAAAAGTTTTTACATAACATTTAGAAGAAATCTATAGAGAGAGAATCAATTACAATATTTGATGAATATTGTGGGTCTATAATTAACCTAATTACATACCCACTTATTATTGAGAGGGATTTTGAACTTATGGTATATGGGATAATTTTATAATGGAATTATCTTTTAGTTGATATAATCATGAGGTCAATATTGTTTCCGATGCTTTACACTAGGATCACGTGTCACATGGGGTTTTCTATGCATTACCAAATTATAAAAGTGAGAGACCTCTTCCAAAATGGTTTGTGATGTTAACTCCTTGATTGAAGTAGGATGATTGGATACTGGTTCCTCCATACATGTATTCCTCCTTGGATCGTGTTTCTTAGTCTGGGTCCCCCTCAAAGATTTAAGTCATGTTTGCGAAACTCATTCCCCATGCTATATCATGGTGGATAATGGTTAATTATGCTGATTATGTCTCAATAAGGAATAAACCTTTAGTTATAATAGATAGTAATGTTGGAAATGTCTGGGAATCATTATAAGTTTTTCAAGTTAATCATATGAAAATTATTCCTTTGTTAGAGGGAATATTTCATGTATGTAATCTTAGGAATGGAACCCAAGGAATCATATGTTGGCCACATGGTAGTTGATTTCAGGAGTGTAATAATATGAGGCTTTTACCCCAAACATGTTATAGTTATTTTATGGGGTATATATTCTATTTTGGTGGGCCATAGGATTTAACGTCTTGTGGGAAAAGGTGGGTCATAGGTTTAACATCTTATAGGAACAGGTGAGTGGTTGAGTGTGTCCTCAGAAGGGAGATGATCACACTTGGGGGTTTTTTTAAGTGTATCCCTAGGGGAAAATATGATCAAAATTGAGGGTTTGGTTAACTATGTCCCCAAGGGGGAGTGGATCAAACTCTATGGTTTGGTTAAGTGTGTCCTAAGGGGGGAAGATTCCGTACTCAGAGATTGGTTGAGTGTGTCCCCATAGGGGAAGATTTCAAACTTTGGGTCTTAGTTAAGCTTGTCCCTCGGGGGAATATTTCACACTTGGTATTTGGTTAAGTGTGTCCCCAGGAGGGAAATATTTCTCACTTGGGATATGATGGTGATGTTGAGATGTTGGGATTGAACCTCATAGATGTTCCCCTAGTTTTTTGAGTTTTTGGGATTGAACATCTTGAGGGAAAGGGGTCTCATGAAAGTGAATGTTTTTCGAAACTAGGTGACGCTGGCTTAGTGTGAAGTCTACATTCCCATTGGGTTAGTTTCACAAAGGATAATTATATCGAAAAACCCCAAGAGATACTAATGGATTTATTATTACATGAAGGCCATGGATCTTCCTGAAAGGAATCTTTACCATGGGTTGATGTTCTCAAAAACCCATGGGAGGTGGTTTCATGAAAGATGGCTACCTTGTGAAATCCATCTCTTGTTTTCCTCATGAATATTAGAGTTTTACAAATTCAGATCATTGGTTATAATTTAAAAAGACATGTCCCATAAAAAGTAAGACATGGGGAGGTATTTTTATCCCTGTGATAGGAGGGGGTATCAATTTCAAGAAAGATAGGGGAATTCATGAAATATTATGTCCTTCATTACATCTGGGGTGTTTTTTGAATTGAAATACATTGTATATAGGTTAATGCCTCATCCCCCTTGTGGACCTGTGACCACCAAAAATCATAGTTATGTTACATGGAGGTTACAGCCTCAACATCCATGTAGTTTGATCCCATCATGGGTCATAGTTACATTTCATGGAGATTTTCACAACTACCACCACATACTTGGTTCAACATTGTGTGGAAAAAATAATTCATGATGGTTTTAACCTACATAAACACATCCCCTTAAGTGGATTACGGATTTTTTTCACTATAAATTTATTCGAATCAGTTGTTCCTTCTTTTAAATCACTTATGAAATGTGTATTTCAGTATAAAAAAATCCACCTCAAAATTGGATACAACTATAAATAAGAGGTTTAAATTCACATAGAAACCAAAGAAAAATTGGTGATTCTAAATCTATTTTCATGAAACTCAATATGAGCCTGTTTGTATAAATAGGGGTTGGGGTCCATGAGGGGACCATGATATTTTTAAAAAATACATTACTATTCTATATTTTCATTAAACTCAAGAAATTATTGATATTTTTTTATTTCAATACTCACCACTTGCAAAAAAAATATCTTCTTGGAATATTAATTCAATGAAAATAATTTTGTGAACATATTAAATTTATCGAATTGGAATCTATGAACCAACCACAATAAACTAGATTCTATATACATTTAAAGTCATTAATGATGAATGATGAAGCTTAAAATTGTGTTGCGACTCAATAAAGGTAGATGTCCAGGAACCTCATGATTGGGGAGATCGTCTAGAGTGAGTTTGATCATGATACACTCACTATATTGATGATGGAGGCATAGTATGAATACCAATTAGGCTAGAGAATACCATTATATAGTTTTTTTTGAGTGAAGACATTTTAATCCCTAGTTCCAATCGATATAAACCCACTTACTAATTCAACATCATGCTTGGGCAGTACTAATGGGAAAGGGTTTTTAGTGGTCACATTATAAAAGACCATTCAACTCTAATTACATGGACTATTTGGAACTACATGAATAGCAACAATGGGGAGGTGTTTTAGTAATAGGTACCCCCTCAATATGAGCTAATTCTTAGGTTTTTTTTGAAGTACCATCTCCAATCCAATACTAATGAAGGAGACTGACACCAGTGTAGAAAATTTATAAAAAAAGTGGGCATGTTCATAATAAGTATACCCATCCTATAATGAGTTAAAGGTGGATCTGAAGAGTTTTTGGATTTAGGTGGTATCATGGTACTCATATTTTAATGTTTACCATCACTAGAACATCATGTAAGGTATATTAAGAAGGTTTTAACCTAGGACCAATATGTTTTATCTATATTATGGGGTGGTTAACATTAGTTTGTGGGACCTCCACCACATCGCAAGTATCCTTATTCCAAGGAGAGATCTATGATGATTTTCTCCCATATGATGACGTATGGGATTACCGGGAGTAGATGATTGAAATTCCAATTGTTATACTATGCTTTTTATAGGGGAGGGATATAAAAAACCCGATATAAATGATACCCCTTTCAAATAATAGTTTGGATATTTCCTATTTCAGTTTGTGATCAAGCTTTCTAGGAGGACATGCCAATGATTAAAGTCATAAATTTATGGCAAGGAAAATTCATATTAAAGGATCCTGAGGTGAGACAGTTGAAATAATGGGCTAATTGTTTTAGCAATGGGGAAACACATCAACCAAACAGTCCTGGTGTTGGTGAAGTTTTACAAGGAATCATGTCACATTAGTTAGTGGAATAATCCCTTCTTTGTGTGAATTCCTTTCTATTTCCTATATTTTTAGGTTTTCATTCATGTATGGGGATATAAATATCCAAACCTGATCTCCCCTCCCCAAATGAATTTTTGACAACTGATCCTCAACATCGCTAGGAGTCAACCTCTTGACCCGATCTCAATTGATGTGTTGGCAAGGATTGGGTAGGTAGATTACTTCATTATCCATTTATTTCCCCATATCATAGTAATAATGACTGATGATGGAATAGAGACCATTTATCATTGATCATACATCTTTGCATTTAAAGGAAGGTTATTGGGGGCCAAGGTGGACTGTAAGGTGATTTTTGAGTCATACACCCACACCATTTCACGTGCATGTTCTGGTTCCTCTAGTGGCACTCCTAAAAGGTGTGTATAGGGGTAGAAAGTGAGCTCCACCCCTCAAATCATTGTAATATATGGTTCATGTTCTTGTGTGAAGATATAAAGGGAAAAATGGGTTGTCTATATCTATTGCTTCTTATGGGTTTATTCCTGAATATGAACAAAGTTGGGAAAGCACATATCCTAACGAAATGCTAAGGAGACTGATGAATTAGTCAAATAAAGGTCCCACAACCATAGGGTTGGGGAAGAGTAGCATGTAGAGAACACTGAAATGGTAGATATGGTTCATCAGGTGGGTTATTTGCTATAGCTCTAGCAATTCCATGTTTTATAAAGGAGGTAGATTGAGGGAGGGTAGAAACAACAAGATCAATTCTCCTAGGAAAGAAGCCTCAAGAGAAAGGTGGACCCTCTTGAGTATTTTTGATGGCATAAGTCTAGGTTATGGGTAATATATTGTATTTCCTAGATGTTCCTAATGATTTTTTCCCTGATTCCTTGGAGAGTTAGGAGAGATCTATAGTAAAATACCCACCCTTTAGGGGATATACATTATAAGGTCGGGTCATAAAAGGGAAGGTTTCCATGTACCCTGAGATTATATGACACAGTACATGTGGAATATTTTTTACTCTCTAGCAGAATCACACATCCTCTGATCAACAAAGTAAAGGCATCATTGGGCATGCCTTCTCCTCTATGACTTCCTATGGACCGATTGGCTTCTAGTGTGGATGGGGGTGAGGCATCGAAAAAGGGGTCGTAGGGAAGTGATGCCTATTAGGACACCAGTGGGGACAAATATCCTTCTATTGATCATGTAAATATTATGGTCTTTCATATCTCAAAGACTACCAAACCTCTAAGTCTTCTACCTAATTCCTTTTTCACTTGTGCGGGAATTAATAAGCACAAATGAAGCGGTGGTTCATGATGAACCTCAAGTATATGATGAGGGATCTATAACCTTTGAGGGGGAGGACACATCACCTCTCCTAATTTTTTGGGCCACAAATAGTTTAAGGACATAATTACTAAACCCTGGAGTTTCAAATAGTTTAAGGTCATAATATTTGGAGCATAGAGTTTTAAATAGTTTAATGTCAAAATTCTTAGATGTAGACTCAGAGTTTAAGTTCATAGAGTTTAGACCAAAAATGTGATTCTCTATTTAAGGAGCGCCTACACAACTCAACCTTTTTTTGGGGAATTACTTCATAACTAATAATCCCACATGAGCCATGATCAGTGTATGAAATAAGAAGCGATGCAAAGTTCCCATTTTTTGTCAAGGAGAACAATACAATGGGGAAATTTTGATAGATATGGGGAAGTCCCAAAATGTGTCTTCTAATTTAGTCACCATATGTCTGTGCATTTGAAAATGATGTATAGGGTGTTAGTATTCCCACTAGAGTAAAGGGAATTTATAGACATAGTAAATAATGAGTTTCAAGACCTGGATGGTGAATAAGGGATGACTGATGGGAAGGGAAAAAATGTTGACTGTGTTTGAAACATAGGTTCCACACCCACACCATTCAAGTATTGACTGAAAAAAATGTGTGATCTACCATTGAACTTGTTCGAAATATAGTAAATTCCATCTATCCCCAAGAATCCTTTGAGGCATGTTCCCAGGATGGTAGGTGATCTTGTATGGAAAGGAACCATTTCTGTTATGGGCCTGATTAGGTTGAAGGGATGATGATGGTCCAAATCGATAGAAGAACGATTTATGAAAATGGAGGTGGAGAATATCATAGGGGAAGTTGGTTTTTCAAGGATATATCTAGCCATGAGATGAATACTATTGGTCGAAGTAGAGTACTCAAGAGGGGAGTGTATTGAGTATCTATTAAAAAATTATGATTAAAAATTTATTCATAAAAGGTTCCCCAATAGTTAAATACATCCCAATTAATCAAGGTTATATTGTTATAAAAGATTGACTGTTTAAATAACTTCTTAGAAGATTCATTAATTCTCAGTAATTTTAATATTGGTTATTAACATTACTTTTGAATCTTTCTTAATAAGGAAATACAATTATAACTTCTTTCCATGATTAACTATCAAAGTAATTTTAGTAAATTCTGAATTAAATAGTAAAAAAGAGAAAACTAAAATAGATAGCACAACGGATATAAAACGACTGGTTCAGTATCAATCTGAGACCTAATCCAATTCACTTGGTGATCAACTACCACTAAGTAGTTTATATAAATAAACTAGATACATGACCTGTATCAGGCTTTACGATAGTACAGAAGACTATCTAGGTCACATGACCTCTTTCACATTTCTTCGTGGGTATGAAAAACATGTTAAATAAAACCTCTTACAAACTTATATGTGGGTATACACAAGTGTAAAAATGTGTCTAAGAAAGGATATCTTGTATCCTTCAGTTTAATTTAGGAGACAATGTGTGTTTTTATAGTGACACCCAAACACTGCTCAAAAGCTAAAAAATAGTACACAACCGAGTAGAAGTATAGAGATAAGGTTAGAAGTGCTCTGGGTGTTAGTCTATGCAGCTCTGGAATTCTAAGATGAAATAGATGTAGAAATCGAGTCCTCTTGTGGAAAACAAAGTATCGTAAGTCAGCTAGATATAGCTCATGTTCTTCGTGGTATGGAAAATTTGAAGGTGGGCTTGATGATTCTGATCTATGGTTTCCATCTTGTTGATTCAATAATCCTTCATTTGTTCTTCAGAAATGTTGAGTTGCATGTGTTAGTTCTTTTCTCAGGAAAGATCATGTGTTATTTTTTGTTATGCTCTCTGTGTATCAAACAATATTGTTTTTGGGCTGTACATTTTCTTTTATTGTTAGAGTGCGTGTGTTGGTGCTGATAGGTTGCATGTATTCTTCACCTCATGCCTTGTACATTCAGATGATATGACTAAAAAGAAACATTAATTATTTCAGCACATTTAAAATATTCAAATATGACCGTTAGAAATTAAATGAAAAAATGACAAAATAGATTTAAAAAAGGTGTCACAGTTTGTCTGTAAACGGCGTCTCCATTAAATGGTGTCTCCTAAAAAGGTGTCTAGATGGTCATGGTGTTTATATGGTCATGGTGTTAGGAAGGTCACGGTGTCTGGATGGTCACGGTGTCTAGATGGCCACGGTGTCTGGACAGTCACGGTGTTTAGATGGTCACATTGTCTGGATGGTCACGGTGTCTAGTCATGACTTCTTAGGCATTGCCAAAAATCTATATTCAGACTTAAGCTGTTATATTAATATAATGTATTAGACTTAATCATTCATAAAATAAATCGTTAAAAAAGTAAATAAAATATAGTGTACAGTAATCAGACTTAATGTATAGCAATTAAGATCTTGGATATCTTTACTTAAAGCATAAGGATACTAATCATCTGTACATGAATTAAGATAGATTACACAGGATTACTAGGATTTACAGAATATATATGATTTGTGATCATTAAAATATGATTAACACATGAAGAGTCCAGTAATATCCCCCTTTTTGATGATCATAAATCATGTGAGTGAGAGAATACATATGTCTCTATTTTACATATAAAATATGTATTCCTCTATTCATTCTTTAATGGGCATACTTTCTCCCCTACATATAAAATACATATTTCTCTATTCTTTCACTACTAGAAATTTTGTTTTTCCCAATGGGTTTTTACCAACGGTTTGCTAAACCAGTTGGCCTTGAAGGACTAATAAAGCCTTTCCCAGCGGTTCATTGAAACCGGTGGGAAAAGCCACCCCTTTGCCAACGGTTTCTTCAAACTGTTGGTAAAGGGGTGTGTTAATCACCTTTTTCCAACAGTTCAAGAGAACCGTTGGGAAAGGGTCACCCCTTTTCCAACGGTTTCCTCAAACCGTTGGCAAAGGGGTCCTTAACATCTCTTTCCCAACGGTTCTTTAAAACTGTTGGGAATTATTTCCCCCAAATCCTGCTCTCCCCCATTCACGCACAGAACCTAATTTCATCCGCTCCACCGTTCTCCTCTGGCGAAATCCCCTATCCGAAGAGGTTAAATCAGGTATCTTTTCATTTATACACATATACTTCCTTATTTTTATTGTTATTGCTTTAGTATTTTAGTTTTAAGTTATCAATCCACCTCCACCTCTCTGCTGCTCTCCAAATCCCCCATCTGAATAGGTGAAAACCCATTTGAATCATCTCAAATCAAGTAATTTTTTCTTTATACACATATGGTACCTTGTTTTTATTGTTATTGATCTAATATTTTAGTTTTAAGTTTGGATTTTGATTTGATTTCACCGTGTAAAATAGGGAATTGAATAAATATTTTGTTAATTAATTAGTTTCCCCTGGAATATTAGTTGTGTTATAATGTCCATGCTAAATAAAGGGGTAATGTAATAAAAGACCTTGAATAAATAAATTGTGGAAGTTGGGGTATGTTGCCTCTATGAGAGGTTTTTTGTTGTGTTTCATTGTATGTTGTAGGCTGTTTTATGGGGATTGAGGTGACCAGTTGGGCTTTGTGATATCTAGGGTTGTAATGTGATGGTTAGTGGGCATGGATGTGTCATGTGAAGTTGTATGATAGTGATGATGTGTGGTGGTGTTGTGTCGTGTGGAGGTGTTGTGTGATGAAGTTGTGGTGTATAATGTGGTGAGGTGGTTTTGGTTGTGCGGTGGTTTTTGATCTGCAATATTTTTATTGTGACATGTGGTTGTTTTGGTGAGATGGTTGGTCGATGTAACATAGTGTCGATGGTTATTGTGAGATGGTGAGTTGTTGTGTGGTGGTTTTATTAGTTTCCTGGTTATCTATGGAATAAATTATGTTGTTAAAACAAAAAAACAAGATATTAAATAAATGAGATGGAATAGAAATGGATGTGTGGTAAATGGATTTAATTAATTTAACATTAAATGAATGGACAATGTAAGTGTGAATGAAGTGGCTTATAAATGAATGTGAGAAATGCTATGCGTCTTGTGTGGTGGTGGTGTGGTTTATGTGTTTTATGGTAGTAGTGAAGTGTGTGATTATGTAGTTAATGTGAACCCATAGGTTGAGTATTTTGTGCTATCTATATATCATGTATTTTTATGTTATTTCTACACATTCCAGGGGGGTGGTATGTCTAGGTGGTGGTGGTGGGGTTGCAGGGGAGGGGGGTGTGGGCTGTTTGGGAGGGTGGGCGGGGCTATCCAGGGGGGTACGGGGTGTCCAGGGGGGTACGGGGGTGGGCGGGCTGTCCACAAGGGTGGACGGGCTGTCCACGGGGGTGGCCGGGCTCTCAAGGAGGGGTGGGCGGGCTGTCCAGGGGGGGTGGGTGGGCTGATGGAGAGGGAGCTCAAGCTTCAAGGATGGCAATGGATCACAAGAGGCCTTGGAGATTTGTCGTTAGAGCGTCAAGACATCAAAATATCATTAGGTTATGTTCCCGGCATCCATGGTATCTTATTTATAGGAGAAATACCCATAAACACTTCAATATGGCCGTTGGAGGGCTTCCGGATCCGTTGGGGGTCAAAAGTACAAGTCTGGTCAAAGACCAACGGTAGTTTGACTGGGCACACCGGCTGGCCGGTGCAGAGCTCCCGGCTGGCCGGTGGTCCAGACAGAGCAGGCTTTCTGTCCGGGTTCCACCGGCTGGTCGGTGGTCATCCACCGGTTGGCCGTTGGCACCAGGCAGTGGGCAAGCCTACAGCCTGGGTCCTCCGGTTGGCTGGTTGGCCGGTGCCCATACCGGCTAGCCGGTGCGCTAACACCGGCTGACCGGTGGCTCTGGCAGAATGCAATGCTTCTGCCAGAGACCACCGGCTGGCCGGTGGACTCAGAGAGTCCACTATCAGCCTTCTTGGGCCAACTCCTGGGCAACCTTTTTCCTAGCATCAAAACACTTGAAAACAAGTTAGAACACGATGAGAGTGATTATGATCATTAAAATCCAAGAGAGAGGGTACAACAAAGGAGGGGTGGGCGGGCTGTCCAGGGGGGGTGGGTGGGCTGACCACAGGGGGTAGGGGTGTCCGGGGTTGTGGGCGTGCTATCCAAGGGGGTGGGGGGTTGTCCATAGGGAGAAGGGGTGTCGAGGGGGGTGGGTGGGCTGTCCACGGGGGTGGTTGGGCTGTCTAGGGGGTAGGGGGTGTCCACGGGGGTGGGTGGGTTGTCCACGGGGGTGGGCGGGGCTGTCCACGAGGGTACCCTACTAATATGGTTATGGGATGAGGCATGCTCTGATGTGATAACACATGAAGTTCTTGTTGGTTTTACATTTTTTCAATAACACATTAGTATATTTTTTTCACATGTCTAGTTGATACCATGATTATTTCCTTCCTTTATCGTTTACTTAAATGTATTTTCTATTAAAGTTCAATCCTATTGAATTGTTTATGACAAAATGACTTATATGAATTTTTTTACAGAATGGACAGAAGTTGGATGTATGAAACCGATCGTATCTCAAGCGATTTTCAAAACAATTTGGAGAGATTTATAGATTTTTCTTTTCACAATGCTTCAGATAGTGGTCGCATACACTGCCCATGTTCCAATTGTGTTGGTAGACCTTGGTTGAGTCGTGGAGAAGTCAGCTACCACATAACCAAAAATGGTTTTCAAGTAAACTACTTTGTGTGGTATCACAATGGGGAGAAAATGAAATCTAAAATTGGTGATGATCGAAATGAAAGGACTGGAATGGATAATTTGTTAGATGATCGGTTTCCATTTATTCGTCATCATGAAAAAGAAAGGATTTCGACTCAAGAAGACGTCGATATGAGGAAAACTGATGCATCTAGTGAAAATGATGATATTGACAGGGTGAAAAAATTGAATGATGCTGCCACGACTCCAGTATATCGACAATGCGATAAAATGAAAAAGCTGGAATTTTTAATCCGATTGTTTCATGGAAAAACTATGTATGGGATTTCTAATACAGCAATCGATTACATTCTTACCCTCTTGAAGGATTTACTTCCAGATGATGCAGATATTCCCTCAAACCACTATATGGCATGGAAGTTAGTTGAAGAACTTGGATTTTCCAGAAACAAAATTCATGCTTGCCCGAAAGATTGCAGTTTATTCTGGGAAGAAACCGCTGAATGAAATGAATGTATAAAATGTGGTACATCCCGCTGGAAGTCAAAATCTGATGGAACACCATCCCGCGTTCCACAGAAAGTAATGTGGAACTTTCCATTGATCCCCAGACTCCGGAATCTTTTTATGTCTGATGACATATCAATAAAAATGAGATGGCATGATACCGAGAGAAAGAAGACTAATGATGAGTTGGTTCATCCTGCAGATGGATTTTCATGGCATAGATTTGATGCTCGACATCCTGATTTTGCAGCTGACGTGCGTAATGTGAGGTTGGGTCTTTCATGCGACGGTTTTAATCCGTTTGGGCAGATGCTTACTTCGCACAGCACATGGCCAGTTTTTATACACATTTATAATCTTCCCCCATGGTTGTGTATGAAAAAATCTTTCACTTTCATGAGTATACTCATATCTGGTCCTTCTGATCCCGGTATTGATAATGATGTATACATGCAACCTTTAATAAAAGAGTTGAAACTTCTTTGGGATGTGGGTGTGTGCACATACGATGCATGTTCGAAAGACATATTTCAGATGCGTGCTACACTTATGTGGACGATCAATGATTTTACGGCTTATGCAATGATGTATGGATGGAGCACAAAGGGAAAACTGTCATGTCCAGTTTGTATGAAGAATACACGATCCAGAAGACTGAAACATCGTTGTAGTTTCAGTTTTATGGGACATCGACGATTTTTGCCAAAGGATCATCCATATAGAATGAATCGTCGAAGATTTGATAATACTATAGAGACCGATGATCCACCTCAGCGTATGTCTGGAACTGATGTGCTTAATGAATTGAAAGATTTCAGTTTTTCGTTCGGGAAGGGTCAAATGGAATCTGGAAAGAGAATGAATGTTTCCACAGAAACCTGTTACAATTGGAGGAAGAGGAGTATCTTTTTTGATTTGCCTTATTGGTCAACCAATTTGTTACGTCATTGCTTAGACGTAATGCATATTGAAAAGAATATATGTGAAATTTTTCTTTCAGTTCTTCTAAATGTCAAGGGGAAGACAAAAGTTGATTTACGATCTCGACGTGACTTGGTGGATTGGGGCATCAGACCAGAATTGCATCCTGTGCGTATCAGTGAAAATAAATGGCAACTTCCATGTGCTTCTTATGTGATGACACCTATGGAAAAAAACAATTTTTGGAAGTATTAGAGACTATTAGAGTTCCTGATGGCTATTCAAGCAACATATCTAAACGGGTCAACAGAAGAGAGTTGAAGCTAAAATCCTTGAAGACTCATGATTATCACGTTCTACTGCATAAGTTGCTTCCAATAGCAATCCGTCATCTTTTTTCCAATAATGTAAGGGTGGGTGTTATTCGGTTGTGCCATTTTTTTAGAGATCTTTGTGCTAAGAAGTTGTCCATGTATTTCTTGCAAAAAATGTTGACAGATGCCCCATTAATTTTGTGTGAGTTGGAGAAAATATTTCCCCCATCATTTTTCACATGCATGTTGCATCTGACTGTCCATATTCCAACTGAAATACTTCTTGGAGGACCTGTTTCTTTTCGTTGGATGTATCCAACTGAAAGAAATATGTTCACATTAAAGTCTTATGTTCGAAACAAGAATCATCCCGAAGGTTCTATCGTGAACGGTTACTTAGCTCAAGAATGTATGGATTTCTGTTCAATGTATTTGTCTGATCTTACTACAAGAATGAACAGACCAATGAGAAATGAAGAAGAACAGTATGAGCAAATTGAACCCAGTTTTCCATCACTTCCTCAAACAGGAGGAATTCCTGGATCATATACATTGAAGACATTAAGCCATGAAGAGCGGGAGATGGCACATCGCACAGTTTTGTTCAACTGTGATTTGTTCGATGACTATATCAGGTAACAAAATTGAATATGTATATCTTACATATATATCAATTAAACTATTCATATTTTTTATCTACAGGGAACATAAAACAATGATAAATAGGAAGCATCGTTCTTTATCTTTGAGAAGGAGAGAGACTTTTCATAGAAAAGAGTTTTCTGCTTGGTTAAAATTGAAGGTAAAAATATTACTATTTAAATTAATTATTTCAATATTTACTTAAGTTTAACTGTCATTTATATTACAGGTATTGATTTTGTCTACTGACTCTGTCTCTGAGGAAATAAGAGCTTTGGCTTTTGGTCCTAATACCGTGGTTCGTGACTGTAAATCAATTGTTATCAATGGGTACAGATTTATTGTCACTGAACGAGCCAAAAACATGAGAACACAACATGATGGTATTATGGTTACTTCCACAACAGATTGTTATGCCAGTGCATCAGATAGTAGACCGCGACTTGAAAATGTGGGTTATTATGGAGTCGTTGAGAAAATAATAATATTGGATTATTACTCTCATGGACGAGTCACAATGATGAAATGCCATTGGTTTGATTCGATGACGAGACATGGCACATTTATTGATGATTGTGGATTTTGAGTAATTAATATGACCCGCACTCTTGCAACCGAAGAACCATATGTGTTGGCATCAATGGCTAAACAAGTTTTTTATGTCAAAGATCAACTTAAACCTGAATTTGGTGTCATAGTTGAAGTAATTCCAAGACATATTTTTGATGATACTGATGATGGAATTGACACTGTCCCTATTGCCATTGGAATCAATCCATTTATTTCTTTTGATGACTCCAATAGCTCAATTGTCAGAGTTGATTGTGAACCTGAAGTTGTGGTTGGAAATATATAGAATCATTCATCCATGTTCTCAATTCTTTTGATTTACCTCGATTTGGGTTGTTAAGGTTGGTAATATTCATATTTATTTAGTACTGATCACAAATAGGTTTTAGCTGACTTGACCGTTATGTGAATTTTCAATGTTTATTGGTTGCTGTTTTATTTGAATTGCATTTTCTAATTTGGAATTGAACTGTATTCAAACCAAATCAAACAATATTTCTAACTTGGTGAACATTACAACTTGTATGTTTTATTAAATTCATTCAAGCTCTTCTAAAACAATTGATAGCTAAATTACCAATGAATCCCCTCATTCCCTCATATATTTAGTTTTTTGGTTTACACATTAATTTTGTTTTTCTAATTAATTACATATTTGTTTTCCAATGCAGGAAATGCAGCCAATTGAAGAGAGATGAAGAAAAAAAATGGCGGAGAACAATCGTCGGATGAAGGAGATGGGCATTCCACCATTAGTGCCTATAGTGAGTACTTTATTTCAAATATATATATATATATATATATATATATATATATTTACAGAATATATAATGTCATGTGATTAATTTTTTTTGTAAACTTTTTTGTAGGATCCACCATTACGTCAACAGTTATTCGACGAGGAGCCTAGTACTGGTCCTAGTTCTCAGGCCAGTGGTACGAGGAGGGTTCGTACCAGAGGTGGACGTAGAGCTGCGCGTGCCCGACTAGACCCTGCCCCTCCCACTGACATTTCAACCTTCCTACATTCTGATCCCGGTGTGTCGTTAGGGACACACGGGATATTTAGACCTCCCATTTTTTCGCTACCTTCTGCATCTTCTGCCCCATCATTTTCACATCCCATGATGATTCCCACTCCCCAGTCAGCATCAGGTCATACAGCTGTTCCATATTCATTTCCTTCTACTTCTGTCTCTCCGAGCTTTTATATTCCATCGTCTTCGACTCCTGTTCCACCAGAGGGTGTTCCATCAGGTTCTGTGGATCCGGCGCCACTCATTGATCAGAATAGCGCAGGTGTATTTACAAAACCCTAACAAATTTTTATAGCAATATTTATTTTCATTATAACATGTTTTGATAAAATATTTGCTTTTATTTCAGGACAGATACATCTACTGACAGGAGGCGGGGGCGGGGCCGTACACGCATGTGTTCGGTGTGGAACCGTCGCACACAGGTTATGGTGGAATATAATGAAGACAATCAGATGGTTGAGAAAACAGGGCAGCAATGTCTGAGTTTTATGGCGACGCTTGCCAAATACTCCGACATCATTCCCGTCAGCCCGCTGTCGTGGAGACATTTTCCACGTGAGGTCAAAGATAGAGCTTGGGCAGAGATATGGGTAAAAAAAACTGTTGTATTTAATGCCATGAATTTTTTTTGTATTTATATGAATTAATATTTTCATTTCATCTTCGATTTAATTTTCCTGATGGTGAGGGTGCACGACTGGAACGTCTAAAGGATTTAGGTGAGCTTTGGAGAGCCTACAAGCATGAGCTGTATATTGGCTGGTGTGCTAGAGTTGGCACTGAGTTAGAGGCGGTACCAGTCGTGGATGATTGTCTTATAGAGCAGTATCGTCAGATGATTACTCATTGGACGAGTACCCAGTTTAAGTTATGAATTACATTTGAGGTATTTAAATAATAACTTTCAAGTTTTGCATTAATATTATCCTTTTCATTATCGAATTTTATTTAGGAATCATCTGGAAAAAATAAAAAAAAACATTGATGCAAAAAAATACCTCCATACACTAGGACGCACGACGATGCCGGATCATGAGAGGCAGCAGGTATGACAATTGTTTATAAGTTTTCTTTACGACTTACATTTTTTTTGTTTCCTCAATTATTTAATTATTTTCTGAATTCTTTATATAACTTTTGTTTTCAATGTCATTGTAGAGGCAAGTACAAAATATTGAAGGACGCGTGCCTCGAGCAAAACTGTTTTGCTCGAGTAGACGAAAAAAGGATGGAAGTGCTGTCAACGAAGCGACTCAGCAGCAGATTGTAAGTTTTAATCTGTTGATTTTATATTTTAATATCTATTTCGTAACTTAATAATATATTTATATTTGTAGCAGGATGCTTTAGAGGCCCTCGATGCCCAAGAAGCAGACAATTTTGGGCCATTTGATCACTTACATCAGGTGTTGGGAGAGGATCATTCTGGCAGAGTACGCTGCCGACCTAGGATAGCCCCGACGAGGTATTGGCCTGCCTCAGGTACGAGTTTTAGTGCCACCGAGCTGCAGCAAGTTAGGGCACAGGCAGAACAGGCTGAGAAAAAGGCCACAAAGACGGCAGAACAGCCTGCTAGGGCAAACAGTGCATTTATGAAATTTATTGAAGTTCTACGTCCAACACTTCCAGCAGAGGCCAGCCCAGCGATTGATGAATACATGTTGTCGATATATTCTATATATGGTGCACCAGGTGGCAGTTTCAGTGGTGGTCAGGCTGATGTCCAGCTTGAAGATGATGATGGCGAGCAGTCTGATGCGGAAGAGGAGGGAGATGAGGAGGGCGAGGAGGAGGGCGAAGGCGAGGAGGAAGGCGTTGTGGAGGGTGAGGACGATGCGGAGGACGATGACGAGGGCGATGATGATGATGATGATGGTGATGGTGATGCTGATGTGGGACATATTGATCCGTTACATTTTTGACTTATATTACTGAGATTTGATGTTTAATCTATTCTAGTTGTTGGTTTTATCTAGACTCGTAGTATAGTATTGGAGTAGAGTTATTTTTATATATTGTCTGTTTTTATGGATGTTGTTGTCTTTTAGTGGTTGTGTGTTTGTGAACTCCCTGGACAACCCCCCTCATTCTTGGACCCTGGACAACCCCCTCCCCCTTGGACCCCCCTCACGCGCGTTTACGAAGCGCGTGCATCACTTAAAATACGAATATTGAGCCGTACCGCACAAACCGCACGTCCGATTGATGTGCCGTCTGCGCGTACACGTCACGAATAATAATTAGAATGTTGCACGGTGATTTATGCTCAATCTGAGGTCGTCCGCTATGAATTTGACAGTTGGACGCCCGTTTTGGCCGTTTATGACACCAGGACTGCGTTGTCGGTCACCGCGGGCACACGGCACGTCCGATTGATGTGCCGTCTGCTCGACCACTTCAGAAATCACTCACCCGTATTTGTGGTCTGATTTCAGGCCATTCCGACTTCGTTCGGCCCATTTGGACCCCCCTCACGCGCGTTTACGAAGCACACACATCACTTAAAACACGAATATTGAGCCGTACCGCGCAAACCGCACGTCCGATTGGCGTTCCGTCTACGCGTACATGTCACGAATAATAATTAGAATGTTTCACGGTGGTTTCAGGTCAATCCGAGGTCGTCTGCTATGAATTTGACCGTTTGACGCCCGTTTTGGCCGTTTATGACACCAGAACTGCGTTGTCGGTCACCGCGGGCACACGACACGTCCGATTGACGTGCCGTCTGCTCGACCACTTCATAGATCACTCACCCGTATTTTTCGTCTAATTTCAGGCCATTCTGAAATCGTTCGGCCCGTTTGGACCACCCTCACGCGCGTTTACGAAGCACACGCATCACTTAAAACATGAATATTGAGCCGTACCGCGCAAACCGCACGTCTGATTGACGTGCCGTCTGCGCGTACACGTCACGAATAATAATTAGAATGTTGCACGTTGGTTTCAGCTCAATCCGAGGTCGTCTGCTATGAATTTGACCGTTGGACGCCCGTTTTGGCCGTTTATGACACCAGAACTGCGTTGTCGGTCACCGCGGGCACACAGCACGTCCGATTGATGTGTCGTCTGCTCAAACACTTCAGAAATCACTCACCCGTATTTTTCGTCTGATTTCACGCCATTCCGACTTCGTTCGGCCCGTTTGGACCCCCCTCACGCGCGTTTACGAAGCACGCACATCACTTAAAATACGAATATTGAGCCATACTGCGCAAACCGCACGTCCGATTGACGTTCCGTCTACACGTACACATCACGAATAATAATTAGAATGTTTCACGGTGGTTTCAGCTCAATATGAGGTCGTCCGCTATGAATTTGACCGTTGGACGCCCGTTTTGGCCGTTTCTGACACCAGAACTACGTTGTCGGTCACCGCGGGCACACGGCACGTCCGATTGACGTGCCGTCTACTCGACCACTTCATAAATCACTCTCCCGTATTTGTCGTCTGATTTCAGGCCATTCTGACTTCGTTCAGCCTGTTTGGACCCCCCTCACGCGCGTTTACGAAGCACGCACATCACTTAAAACATGAATATTGAGTCGTACCGCGCAAACCGCACGTCCGATTGACGTGCCGTCTGCACGTACACGTCACGAATAATAATTAGAATGTTGCACGGTGGTTTTAGCTCAATCCGGAGACGTGGTGTGGCCGGCACCACTCAAAGTGTCCGTCTTTTGTTTCAAAAGGACGTCATTTTAGGTGAAAAGCATCAACTGACATACGGAAAACTGACCAAACGCATTCCGAATCTGTTGATAATTTATCCCAACAATCCATGGGTCATATGTGATGTGTACGAGCCAACCCGGGATGAATCTGAGTTGCGGTGTGGCCAGGATAAGTCTAAGTGACTCTCTTTTGTTTAAAATGGACACCATTTTAAGTACATACGGAAAAAAAGACCAAACGGATTCGGTTTCCGTTGAAACTTTAGGAGAATGATCCATGGGTCATATGTGACGTGTACGAATCATCCCCGCTTCAATCCGACATGCGGTGCGGCTGGCACCACTCAAAGTGTCCGTCTTTTGTTTCAAAAGGACGTCATTTTAAGTGAAAGGCATCAACTGACATACGGAAGAACGACCAAACGCATTCGGATTCTATCGATACTTTAGAACAACGATCCATGAGTCATATGTGACGCGTACAAGTCAAACCCGTCTTAATCCGAGACGCGGTGTGGCCGGCACTGCTCTAACTCTGTCTCTTTTGTTTAAAATGGACATGATTATAAATGAAAAGAACAACTGACATACGCAAAACCGACCAAACGCATTCGTAATCTTTTGATAATTTATCAAAACGATCTATGGGTCATATGTGACATGTACGAGCCAACCCGGGATGAATCTGAGTCGCGGTGTGGTCAGGATTAGTCTAAGTGTCACTCTTTTGTTTAAAATGGACAACATTTTAAGTACATATGGAAAACCGACCAAACGCATTCGGTTTCAATTTAAACTTTAGGGAATGATCCATGGGTCATATGTGACGTGTACGAATCAACCCCTCCTCAATTGGAGACACGGTGTGGTCGGAACCACTCATAGTGTCCGTCTTTTGTTTCAAAAGGACGTCATTTTAAGTGAAAAACATCAACTGGCATACGGAAAACCGACCAAACGTATTCGGATTGTGTCGATACGTTAGGAAAATGATCCATGGGTCATTTGAGACGTGTAAGAGTCAACCCCGTCTAAATCCGAGACGCGGTGTGGCCGGTACCACTCTGACTGTGTCTCTTTTGTTCAAAATGGACAAGATTATAAGTGAAATAAACAACTGACATATGAAAAACTGACCAAACGCATTCGAAATCTGTTGAAAATTTAGGACAACGATTCATGGGTCATATGTTACGTGTACGAGTCAACCACGCCTCAATCAGAGTCGCGGTTTGGCCGAGACCACTCTAAGTGTATCTCTTTTCTTTAAAATGGACTACATTTTAAATTCATATGGAAAACCAACCAAAAACATTCTGATTGTGTTTATATTTTACCACAACAATCCATTGGTCGTTTGTGATGTGTACGAGTTAACCCCGCCTCAATACAAGACGCGGTGTGGCCGAAACCATTCAAAGTGTCTCTCTTTTATTTAAAAAACACTTCATTTTAAGTGAAAACAACAACTGACATACGCAAAACTGACCAAACGATTTCGGAATATGTTGATACTTTAGGACAACGATCAATGTTTCATTTGTGACGTGTACGAGTTAACCTCGCCTCAATCCGAGGCACGGTGTGACCGGTATCATTCCAGATGTATGTATTTTGTTTAAAATGGAGATCATTTCTATTAAAAATATATGGTATATGAAAAACCAATCAAATTATGAATTGAATTCCGGATTCCACATATGATTGTCATCTAAATTTTAAAATGAATTCTAAATGAATTATGTATGTTTATAATTATGTTATGAATTCTACTTTAATTATGGATGAGTATATTTTCAGGATGCATTATATGTGTTGGTTGGTTGGTTTTCATTATTTGTATGTGTTGGTTTGTTCTCTATATGTATGCATTATATGTGTTACAAGTACAATAATTGGATTGAAAAATGAATTGAAAATGAGGGCATAATTGGATTGAAAATTGAATTGAAACCGAGGGTGAATGCCCAAAAACCAAACCTGCTGTGCAAATTGCAGGCTGCTGTGCAATTTGCACAGCAAAGCCTATGCCAACGGTTTTCAAACTGTTGGCATAGGCTATATTAGCTGTTTTTACCAACCGTTCAAGGAACCATTGGTAAAAACACCTATCCCAATGGTTTGAAACCGTTGGGATACCCTGTCACATGGTGGTTTTTACCAACAGTTCATGGAACCATTGGTAAAAACCTTTCCCAACGGTTTGTAAACCGTTGGGAAAGGAAATTATGTGTTGATTTCCCAACGGGCCAAACCGTTGGGAAAGGCCTTTCCCAACGATTTGGCAGAACCGTTGGGATAAGTTGATTTTTTCTAACCTATCCCAACGGTTCTGTGTAAACCATTGGGAAAATCCTTTCCCAACGGCTTACATCCCCACAGTTTGTAGAACCGTTGGTATAACATATACCAACGGTTCTGCAGCCTTTCCCAACGGTTCTAAACCGTTGGGAAATTCTAGATTTCCAGTAGTGTTTCTTTATTGGGAATATTTTCTCCCCCTTTTTGGATTATCAAAAAGAGTGAATAAGAAATGGTCAAGAAAAGATCACAATTCATTAGATAAAAACAGTGTCATTACAAACAGTAGACAACAAAATAAATGCAACAACATCCCTATCAAAAGATCATAGTCACTGTTCTTCATCACTGGTTAGTCTTCTATTTTCCCTTGGCTGCAGTATCAGAAGAATAATCCATAGGAGTAGTGGTTGAAGTAGAATAAGGGAGTGAATTGGTTCACATAGAAGGTAAAGGAAGACCTTTAAAAACAGAGGGGGCGAAGGTAGGGGTAGTATAAAACTGAGGCAACTATTGATCAAGGATTAAAAGCCTGATCTGACTCAGGTCTTGTCTGACTGACATAGATGAGGAGGCTAGGGAAGAGGTGATGGTAAGAAAAACATATCTCAGAGGTGTAGCTGTAGGAGCAACAATGGCAGTGTTATGAACATGAAGATAAGGCCTTAAAAGAATGATTAAATCAATAATGATATCTCCACTAAAAGTCATGTATTTTTTAAATTCAAACTTTTTCTCTATAAACATTTCCAAAAAAGAAGTGAAATATATGAGCTTTTGGACTTGAGTTTTGAATGCTTGAGTAACAGGAGGAATCTGCAGATTTTTTACAAGGTACTTGAATTGATTGTTCATGTCATTATTAGAGAATATATGATTGAAGTAGAAGTCCACTTTCATGGAAATTTCTTATTGATCATCACTGGAAATCTTGGAATGGATTCTCACCAAATAAATAACTCTTCCACTGTTCATGATAACTTCAGATAGAAATTCATTGTTAAAACTACAAAGGACAGCTTGAAGTTCCTCTTTGACAACTATTCTGAGAAGATCACTATCTAAAGTAGGTTGAGAATATTGTCTAGAGGAATTAGAAGCAGAGACAACCAAGGTAAGATATTTTAATTGATTTATCAATTTATGAAGGCTTCCCTTATACTCATCAGTTAACTTTTTAAGTCCAATAAAAAGTTCACACATATCTTTAACAATCTTCTTGTTTTTTAAGCTACTTTGTCAGCTAAAGAGGTTAGATGAGGTTGAATAAGTGAGGCTACTTCTTGTGGGGTCTGAGTAACAACATTCTCAATAGGATGAGAATAAGTTTCTTGTCTCGAGTTTGGCACTCCCTGGACATCTTAAACCATACCTCTTAGAGTCTTTACTTCATCACTAAGCAGTTTATTCTCAATTCTGACTTCTGGAATCTCATGAATCATTTTGTTCTGAATCTTCTATATGACCTTTTCCAATAACAGTGAAGCATCTCTCTCACTCAGATTGGTTATAGGAGCCAGTTGATTATTCATAAGATTTTCAACCCCAGATAATTAGGTATCACCAAATTCTTTCAGATCATCCTTATTCAACAAGTGTGAAGGTTCTTGTGAAGGCTTAAAGATAAAAGCTGAGACAGGATGAGGTTCTTTGGTAGAGATAGCTTCGGGAGAAGATGTCATTTTCAACTATAACATAGTAGAAAAATTTAGAACTTTGACTGTGACTTCCTGTGAATCATTCAATTCGAAATATCTGGGAAATTTATACCACTTATCCAGTGAAATAGGATCAAGTGGATTAGGCACTTCAACAGATTCCAGACTGGGGGGTTTCTCCCCCTCAACTGGTGCATCCTTCTTAGGACTGAGAGATTTAGATCCTTGATATATTTTCCCTATTTCATCCCTTATTTCCTCATTCATTTCCTTTCTATCCAACTAAAAGGCTAGCTATATTCTCTCTTATAAAGAAATAATAACTTCAGGAGAAGATTGGTCCTCCACATGTTCCTCACTAGCAGCTTCTTACACAAGAGATAGATCTGCTTCTATATGATCTTCTACAACTTCATTTTCTCTTTCAACGAAAAAATAATCTTTTTTGAGGAAATTTGTTATTCCAAATCAATAACCTTTTTAGAAATAGACACTTATTTCTCAGATAAGTCTTGAAGAACAAGGTCACTATCCTCCTCATTAAGAATAGTTTTTGTTATAGGTGCAACAACCACTTATTCTTCTTCTTCTTCTTCTTTAGGATACTCAACAAATACATCTGGTTCTAAAACAGGATCAGAAACATCTTTATGTATTGAATGGTGTTCCACTGGATTGAACTTTTCATAGTTCTTATCATTGTTTTCCACCCATTCTTTTCTCCAAGTATTCAAACTTATTTTCATCCTCTTTACTATAACCATTGAGAGACAAAACTCATGATCCTTGATAACTTCTTCATTTGGTCTAACCAATCCTTTGGCTTGAATCATGGCTGAGATAATCCTAGAATAAAATAGGGAGGTTGAAATAGAGGTTGTTTTGATCCATTCACACATACAGTGTATAATATATTTCCAAAGGTTGATCATATGTCCATTTTTAATTAGATGTATTAAAAATAAATCCTGATACTTGACTACAGTGAAATCACCTTTTCTGGGGCTAATCAGATTATAAATAAATTTAAACACGAGTGTGGTTTCTTCATCTAGCTTTGCAGCCATGGCTATTCTCTTGGTTCCATTTCTAGTTAAACTTCTCAAAGCATCTTCCAAGACACAAATCCCAATAAAAGGTGGAGGATCTCTATGATAGTCCTAAAAATACCCTCATGAGGTATTATAAGGAATCCATCCCATAACCTCGAGGAAAAAATCCATCTCTCGCCATTTATCTAGCTTCTCACAACATATCCATCTTCCTTATTAAAATAAAACTAAACAAACTAGTAAAATTGTGCAACAAACTTTGGGTAAATAGGCCTATCCTCATTTGAAAACCAATATAATCATCCTTTCTCATTAAATACTTTCAGGACCAAAGACTTACTCGACAAGATTCACTTAGGAAAAATATCCTTCTCAGGTACCACTGCTCTGTCCACTAGGTTTAGATTTAGAGGGCCCCCGGGTGCTATCTTCGGTGTGATTTTCCTCTTATTCTTTGAACCGTGTTTCTTAGGAGTTGACGACAAATGGTGTTTCACCCTAGGCATTCATTGAAGTTTTGAGAGAGATAAGGGTTGAAGAAGGGTTACGGTTTGAGAGAAGATAAGAGAGCTCGAGTGAAGATTGAGTAAAACTTCTTTTATTTTATCATTTAGGAATACTAATCGTCACAAAAACAAAAGCATGGTAAAGTGAAAGGGTAAAATAAGTAATTACCATTATACGAGATATAATTTATAAATAAAATAATAAGGCATATTTATGGTGAGACAGTAATTGACTCTCACGCTGAGACAATAACAGGTGTTCACGGTGAGACCGTCACATGCATTCACGGTGAGACCGAAACTATGTGATTTCTAAACAGTGCAACTATATTTTTTTAGATAGTTCCAATGAATTCCAAATGGTTGTCACTTTTTTGATAATGATCTCTCAAAAAGTGATGTCTTACATAAATATGTTTTTTCCTAGAGTGTGAAACATGATTTTTCGATATGTTAATAGCACTTCTATTGTCACAATTTATAGGTACATTCTTGAATTGATATCCATAATCTAGTAATGTGTGTTTCATCCACAAAATTATTTCACAAAAACTACCAATAGCTATGTATTCATCTTCTTCAATAGATAATTCAATATAATTTTGTTTCAAACTACACCATGATACTAGTGACTTGCCTAAAAAGTGACATGTTCTAGAGGTGATTTTTCTATCAAACTTAAAACCACCGAAGACAAAATCAGAATAACTAACTAATTAAAATGATTGTCCTCTGGGATAGAACAATCCTAGATTGGGTGTATGCTTAAGGTATTTGAAAATTCTATTGACAACATTTTAATGATATTCCTTAGGAGTTTCTTGATAACCAGCACACATAAGCACACTAAACATAATGTCAGGTCGGCTAGCATTTAGGTAGAGTAAACTTCCAATCATTTCTTTGTAAGTGGTTTGATCAATAGATTTTCCATCTTCATCAAGATCCATCTTACAAGTGGTACTCATTGGAGTGTCACTACTTTTAGTTTTATCCAATACAAAACGTTTTAGAAGGTCTCTAGTATATTTAATTTGATTTAAAATAATACCATCATTATTTTGATAGATTTTAAATCCAAGAAAGAATTTTAGTTCGCCCATTAAACTCATTTCAAATTCATTTTGCCTCATTTTAGAAAAATCAATACATAAATATTTTTTTGAAGATCCAA
Source organism: Viscum album (assembly GCA_963277665.1). Taxonomy (NCBI): domain Eukaryota; kingdom Viridiplantae; phylum Streptophyta; class Magnoliopsida; order Santalales; family Viscaceae; genus Viscum; species Viscum album. Next base: position 474,699,528 of record OY728130.1, on the reverse strand, counting down.
AGATAATATCATCTATATATACTTGAACAACTAAAACATCATTGAAAATTCATTTTATAAAAAGGTTAGGATCAGATATTCTTTTAGTAAATCGTTTGAAAATAAGAAAAGTACTTAATCTATCATACCATGCTCATGGAGCTTATTTTAAACCATACAAATCTTTTTATAACTTAAAAATATGATTTGGAAAATGAGGGTTTGTAAAACTAGGGGGTTCCTCAACAAATACATCCTCAGCTCTATACCCATTTAGAAATTCACTTTTGACATCTATTCGATATAGTTTGAAATTCAAATGTGCAGCATAAAAAAACAGAATTCTGATGGCATCATGTTTGGCTACTGTTGCCAAGGTCTCTTCATAGTCAATTCCATCTTCTTGATTGTATCCTTGTGCGAACAATATATCATTGTTTATAACTATATTACCAAATTCATCTACCTTATTTCTAGACACCCACTTAGTGCATATGGTGAATCTGTCTTTGGGTCATTCAACATGTTTCCAAACTTTGTTTCTTTCAATCTGATTAAGTTTTTATTTCATATCCATCACCCAAAATTCATCATTGATAGCATCATTAATGTTTTTAGATTCAAGTTGTGACAAGAAGACTTGATGTTCAACCTGGTTCCTAATAGAGGCTCTATTTTGAGTTCCCATATCTAAGTCTCCAACAACAACATCTAAAGGACGGGTTTAAGAGTTCTAATAGATCTAGAAAAAGGACTAGTGATTTCAGGTTCATTATCAGGTTTAGGCTCATTGTGAATTGAGTCTAAGGAATTTCCAGAACTGAAAGTTTTCACAAATTCATTCATAGGATGGTTAGGGGATATTAAATTAATTTCTAGAATTGATACATCATCCTCCAGGTTCTCTACAGTGGTCTGAGGCTCATGTGGATCTGTTTCATCAAATTTGACATGAACAGATTCTTCCACACATTAAGTTCTTTTATTAAACACTCTATATGATTTAAAAGAAATTTAATATCCTAAAAATATTCCTTCATCACTCTTGGATGGAAATTTTTTAATATTTTCCTTAGTATTAAGGATATAGACTTTGTAACAGAAAACGTTGATGTAGCTAACTTTGAGTTTTCTATTATTTCATAACTCAAAAGGAGTCCTTTTAAGAATATGTCTAATCAACACTTTGTTGATTATGTATCATTCTATATTTACAGCTTCAACCCAAAAATGAATAAGTAAGTCATATTCACTAAGCATGGTTATAGAAATCTCTTGAAGGATTCTATTTCTTCTTTCTACAACTTCATTCTGTTGAGGTGTTCTAGGGGTATAGAAATTATGACTATATCCATTTTGTGAGAAAAAGGATTCAAACTCTTGATTTTCAAACTCATGGTCATGATCACTTCATAAGGATTTAATTTTATGTCCACTAATATTTTCTATAGTTTTGGCATATTTGGTAAAATTAGAGGAGGCTTCACTTCTATGAGAAAAAAAGAAATTCCATGTATATCTAGAAAATTATTCTATAAGAATATAAAAAAAGTGCTTACCATTTAATCTAGAAACTCTAGATGGTCAAAACAAATCCATGTGAACAAATTTCAGAGGTTGAGATGTTGACACTTCTTTCATAGGTTTGAAGGAAATTTTTTGTTTCTTTCCTTTTTGACAAGGATTACACACTTTACCATTTGGAAACTCAAGCTTGGGTATGTATTTGACTAATAATTTTCTATTTAACTTTCTAAGGGAGTGAGTGTTAAAATGTCCCAATCTCTTATGCCAAATCTAGGACTCTTTGTGAAACAAACTTAAACATGAATCATTTGGAGAAGCTAAATAATCTAAGTTAACAGAATAAAAATTTTCATTTCTTAATGAAAAAAACAATAATTAAACTTTAGAATTAAAAACATTACAAGAATAATTTTCAAATTTAACATTAAATCCATCACCAAATAATTGCGATATACTAAGTAGATTATATTTCAATCCATAAAAAATTTAGATATAAAAAATGAGTTAGAGTTACCAATTTGGCCAAGGCTGATAATATTTCCTTTAACATTGTCACCAAAGGAGACATGTCCTCCATCAATATTTATTGAATTCTTGAAGCATGAGTAGTATCCTGTCATGTGTCTTGAACACCCACTCTCCAAACACCATATGCTCTTACAGGAACTTTTTAAGTAGCTTTCCTATAAAATAGTCAAATAAAAAAAATTGGTACACAAACTTGTTTGGGTCCAGTAATATTAGTGACAAGTGATTTAGGATCCCATATCTCCCTAACAGGTTTTAAATAATAATTATATAATAAACTCTATTAGGTCTAGAAAATCTTTAAATAGTATAAAGTGTATCATAACTTAAACTATTTGAATATTTTCCAGAACTCGGTGTAAAGATGTATGTCCTAGATTTGGAAACAAAATTATTTCTTCCAAAATTTATTTGACCAGGTTGATAGCCAATGCCAGTATTATATTTAGGAGAAGTTTTTTTACCTAGAATTTGAGTAAGGGTATTTTTCACATTGGTAAAATTTTCTAATTCTTTATTAAATTTCTCATTAAGTAGTTTTATTTCATTATTCTCTTTGATTAGTTGATAATTTTCCTACCTTTCTATAGTCAGTTCCGTTTTAACAATTTAGGTAAAAGCATGCTACTTCTTCAAAGATTTGTATTTATCTTTTAGTCCATTTCATGTCTCTTAAATCATATTACAGTATTAAAAAATTTATTTATTAGACATATTTTCATAGTCACTATCATCTCTAGAATAGTATGAATTGTGAACAGGAGATTCTAGTGTTACCTAAGAAGTGTTTTTCATAAAACATATATTGGATTTGTTAGCATGTTCATCATGTGATGATTCCAAGTCACTTGAAGTGTCCTCAGAATCACTCCATGTTGCTTTCAATGCCTTTTTGGATTTTCTATCTTTGTCCTCATATTTATTTTTGAACATGAGATTTGGATAATCATCCTTTATATGTCTTTTTCGCATACATTTATTACAGACAATCTCATCAAACTTGTCACTTATTTTCCAATCTTTCTTCCAAATTCTATTGTGATCATATTTTCCCTTGAAGTTAGGCTTTCTAAAAATTTTCTTCTTCTTGTAAAATATCTTGAAACTTCTGCCTAATTGAGCTATCAACTCATCACTATCAGGTGATGATTGTTTACAACTAGAAATTTCTATATAAACTTCCATTTTACCTTTGTCCTTGTGTTTATAGGTGGTGGTCTCGAACACAATAGATTTTATTTTTGGTTCATCCTACCCTTACTTGTTGACTTTCAACTCCTCTTCATATATCATCAGTTTCTCAATGAGTTATTTATCAGGTAGCTTGTTGATATCACATGATTCTGTAATATAGACAGAGGTTCCTCTCCATCTGTCAGGTAGGAATCTGAGAATTCTCATGACATGTTCCTTAGTAGTGACTTCTCTTCCTAGATAAATAATTGTGTTGACAATTTCGTTGAACTTGAGATACTTGTCAGAAATAGGCTCATCAGGTTTCATTTTAAAGTTATCATATTTAATATTATAAGTATTAAGTCTCATTTATTTCACGCTGAATGTTCCTTCATGTGAAAGAGATAAGGTATCCCAAATTTCATGGGTAGTTTTACAAGAATAGATTCTATTAAATTCCTTATCTCCTAAAGAGCAGTATAAAGCATTCATATCTTTGCAATTATTATTGTACGAAGTTTTGATAGGTTCATCCCAAGTGATTCTATAAGTAGCAGGAATATTATATTCATATATAACTGAAGACCATATTTCAAAGCTTATAATTCAAAAATACATTTTTATTTGGATTTTCCATTGAGAATAATTGGTTTTATTCAAGAATGGTGGTTTGTTTGTTGCAGAACCTTCCAATATATTATCCATGATAAAGAAATAACTTAAAAGAGATTAAAATTTATAAATGAGAGAAATTTACATATCTTTAAAGTACAACTACAATCACAGTTGAATAAGGTTAAAAATAGATTCTTAATAAGATTAAAACACACTCCTACGATACAAAATGTCGGTCGAAGTAGAGTACTAAAGAGGGGGGTGAATTGAGTATATATTAAAAATTTTATGATTAAAAATGTATTCTTAAAAGGTTCCCCAATAGAGAAATATAGCCCATTAAATCAAGGTTATATTATTATGAAAGTTTTACTATTTAAATAACTTCTTAAAAGATTTATTATTTCTCAGAAATCTTAATATTGGTTATTAAGGTTACTTTTGAAGCTATTCTAATAAGCAAATACAATTATAAATTCTTTCCAATATTAATTATGTAAGTAAGTTTAGTGAATTCTGAATTAAATAGTAAAATATAGAAAAATAAAATAGACAATAGAGTGGATATAAAACAAGTGGTTCAGTCTCAAGCTAAGACCTAGTCCACTCCACTTGGTGATCACCTACCACAAGAAGTTTCTATAAATAAACATGATACACAACCTGTATCGGGATTTACAATAGTACACAATACTGTCCAGGTCACATGACCTCTTCCATAGTTCTTCGTGGGTATGAAAAAAAGGTAACATACAACCTATTCTACCCTTATCTGTGGGTATATACAAATGTAAAAAGGTTTTTGAGAAATTATATCTTGTATCCTTCAGTTTAATGTAGGATACAATGTGTTTTTTTATTCAGACACACACACATACTTCTTTAAAGCTTAAAGATAGTACACAATACATAAGAAGTATAGATATAAGGTTATAAGTGCTCTTAGTGTTAGTATATGTAGCTTTTGACAAATGAGGTGAAACATATGTTTAAATCGAGTCATATCTTGGAAAACATACTATCGTAAGTCAGCTAGATCTATCTTGTGTTCTTTGTTATATTGACAATGCAAGGATGTTGTCAACAATTCTGATCAATGGTGTCCAGTTTTTTTATTCAAAAATAATTTATGTTTTCTTCAAAAATGTTGAGTTGCATGTGTAAATTATTTTCTCAATAAATCTTGTGTGTTCTTTTTTTTACACTCTCTATGTATCATGTTATATTGTTTTTGGGCCACAATTTTTCTTTTATTCTTGGAGTACATGTGTTGGAGCCAACAGATTGCATGTATTCTACACCTCGTACCTTGTACCGTCAGATGATATGTCTACAAAGAAACATTAATTATGTTATCACATTAAAAAGCTTTATATATTACCATTATAAATTAAATGAAAAAAAATAACCAAACAGATTTAGAAACAGTGTCACAATTTGTCTATAAATGGTGTCTCCATGAAACAATATCTCCTTGAAACAGTTTCTGGATGGTTACAGTGTTTGGATGATCATGGTGTCCAGATGGTCCTAATGTCTTGATGGTCATAGTGTTTGGATGGTCATGATGTCTTGATAGTCACGGTGTATGGATGGTCATGGTGTATGGATGGTCACAGTGTCTGGTCACGATGTCTCAGACATTGCCAAATATTTGTATTCAGACTTAAGGAGTGATATTAATAGAATGTATTATACTTAATCATTAATTAATGAAATAATTATAAAGTAAATAAAATATAGTGTACAGTAATTAGACTTAATGTATATCAATTAAGATCTTGGATAACTTTATATAAGCTTAAGGATACTAATCATATGTACACAAATTAAGATAGATTACATTTAATTACCAGGATTTATAAAATATATATTATTTGTGATCATTAAAACATGATTAATACATGAGGAGTCCAATAAATACAATGGATGATTATATGGTAAGAAAAAGTATTAAGATTGACCTAGTGGGAAAAGACCCCAAAATGAGTTTATGATGGGGTCTTGACCTATGATATGAGATTTCAGAAAATCTATGTGTCTCAGGTAATGGGAATCATGACACATGTAGTTTTGGGACACATTGTGTTAGAAGACCAACGTTGTAAAGGTGGTATCCTCCGTATCAAGTAAATTGATTCATTTCATATTAGTCATATGAGGCATCCTATGTTCATCACATTGGTTAAAGCTATAGTTTAACATCATGTGTTGATGATGTGGGTTTTGGTCTTCCTATACTTTTATTACGAGGAATCCCATATTTTTCATACAGGTTAAGTCTGTAGTTTAATGTTGGGTTCTAATGAAATTGTTTTTTTCCTACTCATATTTTTCATATGAGGAATCCCAAGTTCATCGCATAGGATAAGGATATAATTTAACGTCTACTTCTAAGGTTGTTGGGATTTATAGTTTTGAATCATACAACTTATACTATGGATGCTGCTAGTTTAAGGTCATGGTTCATGGAATAAAGGGTGTGGGTTTCCTAAATAGGATTATGTCACATGAAATAGTGATAATATGATGTGAATGACTAGGGCCATGGAGAACATTTTCCACAAAAACTTCCAATATAAACTGCACAAAAATTGTCATCATGATGTTGAGGGGGGAAACCCCACGATGAGTTGATGGTGGGTACTGGACCTAGGATATGAGATCCTGTTGTCTCTATGTATCCCAATAGAATGGGAATCAATACATGCATAGTTCTGGAATGCAGTGTGGTAGAAGATAGATTTTTAAAGGGCAGTGTCCTTTTCAGTGAGGATTTAATGAAAAATATAATGTTGTATTCGTTTGTATAAACACTAAGGATGAAGCAAACCATGCGAATGAGGTTTCACAAGGGGTTGAATGCATGTAGTTTAGGGTCATAATTCTTGAAACTAAAGGAAACTAGGTACATCATAGATTTTCACGTGGTGTAGAATATTTGAAAATCGATGTAGAAAAGGATCCAAGGAGTACCTTCACCATACAAAGCAATCCTAAAACTAGTTACATGCCATTTAGGGTCTTGAGGATTAGACTATGGGAAGGCATGAAAAATATGTTGGTGCTAAGGCTAGTCCTAGGATGGTAGATTTAGGCATCCTTACACATCTCATCAGTCATGGGAATCAATATAGACATAGTTAAGGAAGAAGTAATGGTAAAAGACCAACGTCATAGGAGTTACACCCTCTTGGATGAGGATATAAAATCATCTCATATTAATCATATGAGTCTTCTTATGTTTTTGACATAGGGTAGAGATATAGTTTAACATCATGTTTTGGGGATGTTTATTTTAGTCATCCCATATTTGTTATATGAGGAATCCTATATTTCTGATACATGGTAATGTTATAGTTTAACATCATGTTCTTAGGATATTAGGTTTTTTTTTTGTCTCGCATTTATCATGTGAGTCATCCTATGTTAATTACATAGGGTAAGGCTATATTTTAACATCATGTTATGAGGGAATTGATTTTGGTTCATCTAATATTTATCATATAAGGTATCCTATGTTCGTATTATATGGTATGAATATAGTTTAACATCATGTTTTCAGGATGTTTACTTTTTCATGTCATGTTTTCCATATGAGTCATCCCCTGTTCATCACATAGGGTAAAGAGAGAGTTTGACATTGTGTGTTGAGGACATTGGTCTTTCTAGTTTATAGTCATATAGCTCAGACTATGGTTGCTTCTAGTTTATGTTCCTAGAGATGCGTCCAATGGAGAATATCTTAGTTTATGTTCATAGATATTGGACCATGATGTGTTATATTTTAGGGTCGCAGAGCTTTGACTAGAAACATTTACATGAATTAATTTTTGAGAAACTTGGAATTGGTGGGAGGTGTGATACACTCCTCATCCATGGTGATTAAAGAGTATTCTCCATTATAATAAACATTATGGATAATGTAAGGTCCTTCCCACATGGGTTACAACTTTATTAGTTTTTTTCTCTATATGATTGATGTAATGAGATCCAAGACCATGTCACCTTGAAGGGTGGAGAAAAGGAAAACCTTTTTGTTAAACTCTCATGCTACCCTGTTCTGGTCTCTCTATGTTGTGCGAAAACTAAAGATTATTTTACCCAATGGATTCCAAATCATCTAGGTATAATTCCATAATTCTTTCTAGAATCCACTTTTAATTAATATCAGTTAAAAATAATTAAACCTAAACCTCAATAGGTACGACTTATTTTATTCCATACACTATAAAGTATGGTGTCACCTGGGTGTAATTTCGAGTTGTTATGAGATAGGGCTAGAGGGAATTAGTAAGATTATCATGAAAAATCTTTTTATTTTGGCCCCCCATCTACTATAGGATTTTAGAGAGGGTTTTTTTGAATCCCTGTATATATCCATTCTCCTACACATGGTAGAGAGAAGTGTGGTTTGTAACACCCCAATATTTTATAGTACATTATCTCTTTAAATTAATTCAATAGCTTGTGCATCATGCAACACCGAGTTCAAGTGCATCAAGACCTATCAAACTCGCCATTTAAAAAGCAGTTATGAATAATATTAACAACATTTTTAATTTTATGTGTATCCTATATAATTTTATCATTCATCTTTTTTGTTTCTTAGACATAATATAAGGAAAAATTCAAATTTTTAGATAAAAGAAGTATTTTTCAAAAAATGTAGTTTTTTCAGCTTTTAATGGAGAACCATTTTTAAATCCAATATTTGACACTTTTATATATTCAATTTAATGAAATTAAATTATTCTTTAGAATCAAGCCATAAAAATTTAGCTTGTATAAGGTTTTGGTACTTTTCTGATAACTATTATATTTTGATGAATATTGAAAATACTAAATTTTAATTGAAAATAACTTTTTTAATCAAAATAATTTATAGTGTTAAATTATGAATTTGGGAAGTTTTTATGAATAATTCCATTATATTTTTATCATTTAATTTAATTTAGGTTATTTTATGTAATTTTCTATTTAAATCGGACATAAACACATGTCAATCTTTTGATAGTTTTTACTTCTTAAAAACCTGATTTCTGCTTTTGACGACGGGAATTAATTTTAAATTAATTAATGTAACTTCTAAGTTTTAAATTTGGAAAAATAGAAATCATTTTTGAATTTTTAATATCAAATTTATCTTAAGGATATTTTTTGGAATTTTTATGAAAACTTTCAATTTTTGATAAATAGTGAAAAACACTACATTTTTGTTTAAAACCGACTTTTTATTTAAATAATTAATATTTTTATATAAATTTATTTAAAAGAAAAAATAGATAAAAAAATATCTATATTAGTCCAATGTAATTAATTGGAGTAATTTTATAATAATATTATATATATAAAATTTTATTAAACTTTTTTAACGTGGGGGAGATGGCGCAAGGGGAACTGGGGGAGATCCCCTGACGCAGGTGACAATGCTAACCCCAACGGTCTCAAATCGGGGATATGTGCGGGAGATGCTGGGGGTAAGCGTCCTTTTGATAAACCTCTTAGTCACAAGGACATGGTCTCGTTCACAAGAAAGGATGATGGGAGTAGTGTAGCCCCTACGAAGACAGGGAGGAATTTTGCGAATGTGGTGAAGAACGCAGCGGGACCCTCTTTCTCATGCTTTGATGCAACGCCACCTGGGACAGTGATTCGGAAGTGGAAGATTTCTCATGTATCGGCTAATCAAGAAGTGGTGGAAGATAGGGTAAATTTATGCTGATTCTCAATCATTGCGAGGGTTATAATCCCGAAGAAGGAGCGGCTATGGAAATTCCAGGATCTGACTAAGAGGGTTGCAGAGGTGTGGGGTTTTGATGACTGGCGGATGATAGCGATGGTAAGGGGATATTACCATGTGGTCTTCCCCTCTGATGAAGGGAGGAGGAAAGTGTGGAGCAAAGGCACAGTTGCTTTGAATCCGAGGTTCCTGAATGTGCAAGAATGGGACAGGAACTTTGATCCAATGAATGTCCGTAGCATGCATACTCAGTTATGGATCAAAATTTACAAACTCAATTGCTTATATTGGCACCTGAGGATCCTCTAGGATATTGACTTTTTTGTGGGAAATCCAATTCGACTGGATAGACAGACGGATAATCCGAAGCTAGGGCATTATGCCATAATTTTGGTGTAAGTTAACATGGAAAGCACGCTTGTGGAGGAGGTGGTTCTGAAAACAAGGGATGACAGTAGGAGGCTTGAGATTTTGTATGAGAGGAAGCCAAGATTCTGCTCGAGGTGCTTGATGTTTGGGCACACAATTTCTGTATGTATGCGAGACATGGTTTTTCAGGCATGTATGCTGAAGGGGCATGACGAGAGCAAGTGTAGGAGAAGGAAGGGGAAGGAAAAATTCCATATGGAGCACCTAGAGGGAAACAGTGTTGGTCAAGGACCTAGGCCTAGGCAGAAGGGGGCTCCGTCCATAGGGGGATCTTCCTCTGAGGCACCAATGAAGGATACAATGCCATCTGAGGCTCCTAGTGGACCTATTGTGGATATGGGGGGCCTAATTGCTGAATTCCAGATGGACCCTCCCCCCGGTGGTGTTTCTGCTCCTGTGGTGGACAGGGTGGATGTTGTTTTTAATGAGGCCAATGTGGAGAAGAGCAGAGGAATGGAGGCTGATCATATTGTCAGCTCGCATGTGGTAGAGCTCCAAAGTGGTGGTGAGGCCTGCAACAATCCTCAACCAACTTCTAACCCAGGAGGAGATTTCACTCAGATTTCCCCCTCTAAGGCTGCACGAAGGAGAATAACTGTGGATAGTGATCCCCCCCTCAAGTCATACAACACCTTTTTCACTCTGAGTGGAAGGCTTTGGTCAGAGGAGGTGGAGGAGACTCAAAGTTATGATTTGGAGGGAAGCAGGTCTGCTTCCAGTGGCATGGCTGGGATGCGGGCTGTAGAAGGAAGGGTAGTGAAGGTGGAGGAAGAGCTTCAAGGCAGTCTAGGTGGCTAGGAGGTTGCAGTGGGATCAGTTGGGCTGTTGGGCGCGGATGGAAAAATGAAGCGGGTGTAGGGGATGATATCTTCTAGTTGTGGAAATGCAAGTGTGGGAGCTGTGGAGCATGATGGTGGAGTGGATGATCTGACCAGGAAACTTGATGTCAAAACCCAAGGCACTGAGGATGCCAGCGGAGTAATGCAGGTTGTCAAGGAGTAGGATAACAGTAATGCCCCCGGACATGGCCTTAAGAAGGGCCAAGGGGGTCAAAAGAAGAATGGTAAAATGCAAGCCTCAGTGGAGAAGAAAGGGGGGCCTCTGACAAGAGGTATGGTTGGGAGGAAATGAGGATTTTGTACTAAAATTGTCAAGGGTTGGGGAACTCCCGCACGGTCAGGGCCCTTCGACATTATATTCTGACCTACAAACCGATGTTTTTCAGTATTGCAGAACCTAAAGCTTTGTTTGATAACTGGAAGGGATTCAGGTGGGAATCACTTGGATATAGTTTTGTCGCTAGAAATCAATCTGCATCCTTGATGGATCACTTGTGGGTGTTAGTGAACAACACCCTACATGTTAATTCATGTAGCAGCAGTCCCCAAAGTATTATGGTGAGCTGCATCAATGCTGGACAGAATATTTTAGTATCTTTTTTCTATGCTTGCAATTCATATGTAAGGAGGAGGGAGATATGGGAGGAGCTCAAAGGTATCTCTCAAAGGATGGACCAAAAGTGGTTTCTTATTGAAGATTTCAATACTGTTTTGAAACCAGAGTAAAAAATTGGAGCAAATTTTAATAGGGTTGCTGCATCTGAATTCTATGAATGTATTGATTTCTACAATCTGGATCAGGTTGCAATTACTGGTGATGATTTCACATGGTGTAGGTACACTTGGGAAGGGAAACAAGTGAGCAAGCTGGATAAGTGCTTTGTCCATATTTTTGATCAGGCCACAGTGCATGGGGTCTCTGGATTCACACTGCCTAAGCACCACTCTGATCACAACCTGATTATTGTTGAGGTTGAGAATCAGGTGGCAAGGTAATCCCCTATCCCTTTTCGCTTCAACAATGGATGTTTTGTGATGAAAGGTTGCAGGGGACTTGCGGTTGAAGCATGAAAAATTGACATAATTGGAAGTCCGCTACAAAGGATGGCTGCGAAACTGAAGCATCTGAAGGGGCTGATAAGGGCATAGAGCAGAAAATCCTTCTCAAAGCTGGATGAGAGAATCAAGGAAGAAGAGGATGATTTGGCCAGAATTCAGATTAATTAGGATCAGTAGATGAGGGTTTCACAAGAGGAAGTTGATGCCCACAGAAAACTTGATGATCTGTTAATGGTTCAAGAAAGACTGGCCAGGAATCAATTGAATGTGCGGAGGGCTCAAGGACGGGGACATGAATTTAAATTCTTCAATAGACTGCACAAATAGAAAAGGGTGCGGGGAGGGATCAAGGAAATCAGCATTGATGGAAGTATGTACATGGGTGAGAATGATAGTTCATTAGCTGTGGTTGAGTATTTTAAGGGCATTTACTCTGACAATGAGCAGTCCAGAATTCACAGGATGGTGGACAACATTAGCTCCTGCATTGATGATCAGTCGAGTCAGATCCTAACTGTTGTCCCATTTAAGGAGGAGATCTGGTCTGCCCTACTCTCCCTCAACCTAGAGAGTGCCCCGAGCCCAGATGGATTTACAAAAAAGTTTTTAATGTTCTACTGGGACATTTTGCAGAATGATATAGAGCAGTCCATGAAGGACTTCTTCTCTCATTTTTACATGCCACTTGGGATGAACTCATGATTCATTGCACTCATCCCCAAAAAAAAAAAGAATTCCCTTGACATCAAGGAATTCAGACCGGTGGCTCTTGGGAATAAAATACCCAAACTTATCAGTAATATCGTAGTGAGAAGGCTGGGTGGGATGGTTGATGAAATGATCACCATGAACCAATTTGGATTTTTCCCTTGGAGGAACATCCAGAAGTGCCTTTCCATGGCCTCGGAGAGTGTCAACCTCCTAAGAAGGAAATCAAAGGAGGGGAATTTTGCAATCAATATTGACATTTCTAAGGATTTTGACACGTTTAAATGGGATTTTCTCTTGGATGTCCTCAGGCGATATGGCTTCTCTTTTAGATTTTTGAACATGATCCGCATAATTCTCAATTCAATAAGGCTGTAAATTCTTGTGAATGGGGTCTAGAGGGGCTTCTTTACTTGCACCTGGGGGTGAGGCAAGGTGATCCACTCTCTAGAATTATTTTTGCACTTGCAAAGGATTATCTAAGTAGGTGCATCAATGATATTGGTTATATGGGATGGTACAAAAAGATCAGGGCTGGTGTGAATGGGAGGGTTCTCTCCCACCTATTGTATGTGGATGACAACTTATTATTTGGGAAATCTTCAAGGAAAATAATACGCTCAATTAAGGCCCCCTTTAGTCATTATGAGGAGGTGGTTGGCCAGGCCATTAGATGGGTCAAATATTTGATTGTTTTTGGGAATGGGGTTCCGACTGGCAAAAAACAGGTTTGTAAGGTATCTTAGAGTGAGGAGGGGATCAGTTCCTTTCCAATACGTCGGGGTACCAATGTTTTGGGGAAGGGTGAAAAGGAAGTATTTGGAGGGCATATCTTCTGGTATCACACATCAGCTAGCCAGTTGGAAGGGGAAGGCTATGTCAACGGCCGGGAGGGTTTTCTTGGTGAATTCAGTGATCACATCGAAGTTCGTTTATTCCTTCTCCCTTTACAAATGGCCGAGAGGACTGATTAATGAGATTTAGAGCATGGTTCCGAACTTTATATGGACGGGGTCACTGAATGAAAGGAAGATGGTTACAGTGGCATGGAAGGATTGCATGAAGCCGGTGGAAATGGGAGGCCTTGGGGTAAAGGACCTCTGCACCTTCAATGATGGCCTGATTAGAAAATTCACTTGGAACCTGATTGCAAATGAGGCGGACGATGGCTTCCTCTCGAATCGAATTACAAGGAGGCTACTTAATGGTTATAAATACTATCTTGCCTCATCAGTTTGGACTGCCCTCAAGCATCCATATGAGAAGATAGTACAAGACACTAAATGGTTGGTTTGTAGGGACTCAGCCATGAATTGCTGGACTACAAAGTGGCTTACACAGCCCCTGGGGGATCTGAATGTTCCAATTGAAGCATCCCATATGTCCATTTTGGACTTCATTTCACAAGTGCAGGAGCCTGCTTTTGAAATTCCTGTGCAGGTGGAAGCTGAAATTAATGGCTATTTTTTTATGGATGTGGATACACTGATTTGGGTTCACTCAAAAACCGGGCAGTTTAACACGAAGGATTTTTACCGGACATCCTATGGGGGTTCTTCTTCTGCGCCGGTATGGCCGCTGCGCTTCAAGGCTAGATTCATCCGGCTGGACAAGTTCCTCTTGATATGGAGATTGTAGAGGAAAGGGATGCGAACAACCGAACTTCTTAAGCGGGCTGGCCTGCAAATGTCATCGATGTGTTCCAACTGTAGGGCGGAGGAGGACTCGATGCAACACGTGTTTGTGGATTGTAGCTATGCCAAACAGCTCTGGGCCTACATTGAATACCTGTTCGGAATTGTGGTTGATATGGGCAGGCCGATACTAGACCTGTTGTCTAGATTGGTTAAGGTTCAATGTAGTGAACAGATAAAAAATCTGCTCTTGGTGGCAGCGGCTGCTGTAATTGTAGACTACTAGGATGCCCGGAATTGCATGTTGTTTAGGGATGGTCACTCCATGGAACAGCAGGGGATGATGGCAGTCCGTAGGGAGGTGCATTCTGCCTCCATGGTCCAGGATGGCTCCATGGCTAACACGGTGGATGATTTTAAAATTCTGAGAAAGCTTGGTGTTTCAGGTAGGCCGCACAAGCCTGGAATGTTAAAACATATTCGGTGGATTTCACCCATTGCATCCTGGCTCAAGGTGAATGTTGATGGGGCTGTTTCGGGCGCACCAGGTATGTCGGGGTGTGGGGGAGTGTTCCATACCTTCCGAGGGTTTGTCAAAGGGTGCTTCAGCCAGGCCATTGGAATTGGAAATGCATTTGAAGCTGAAGTCTAGGCCATGATATATGCTGTTAGGTACACTGTCCAGTTTAATTAGAGGTGCATATGGATTGAATCTGACTCCCAGTCTGCAGTTAATTCTTTGAAGACTAAGAAATGTAATGTGCCTTGGTGTGTGCTGCCTCAATGGGTTGATTGTCTTAACAAGGTAGCACAAATGCATCTGGAGATCTCACATGTCTATCGGGAGGCCAATCAGGTGGAAGACGCTCTGGAAAAGTGGTCACTTATTGATCCTGGTGTAATGTGGTCTTTAACAATGCCTGATTTTTGTGCCCCACTAGTGGAGGCAGATAAATGTGGGATGTTGTACACCCGACTATGTAATAACCCCTTTTATGCCTAACTCTCCTAGTTTTATTTTAATTTATTAGGGCCGGCTTCCACCGGTTCCTGGTCGTTTTGCTTTAACGTCTTTTACCCACCTTCTAGGCACATTTGCAAATTTTCATAAAACATAATTTTAACGCTTTTGTGAATTTAATTTCAAAAACCTGAGAGACATGGTTGACATCAGTAAGTAAAATTTGGTACAAAATGATGAAAATAATTTTTTGGTGAAAAGTAACTTTTAAATTTTATTTACCACGGTTAAAAGTAAATAGAGTAATTAAAGGTTAAAATGATATTATAATTACCCCAACACATATCCTAATTCTATAGAATAAGTGTATTTTGACCAAAATAAACCTTAGGATTAAAATATGATCATTTTTTATCCACTAGGATTAGATTAGGACATTTATTATATTTTATTTATAGAAGAGTTAAAAGTGTCAAATTATAATTTTAATAACATAACAATTTTTATTTTTGGGTTATACATAAGATAAATTCGACTATAAATATTCATTATAAAGATAAATAAAATTATAAATAATGTTATTTTATTTATAAATTTTAGACATTAAATATTTAAATTTATTTATAACACAATGATGACACAATGATTGCCTCATTAATGAAATACTAAAATAATTGATGTTATAAATATTAAAATAAATGAAAATTGAGACTTTTGATGAATTCCACAAATTTTATAAGTTAATATTAAATGTTAGGTTTTATTCAATGAATTTTGTTTAAAGTAATTATGTTGCTATGACTTTCAAAAAAACAAATAAAAAATAGTTTCAAAATTGATATAAATGAGTTTTTAAAACAAATACTATTTTATTAAATTATATAGTAGTCCTAAAAATATAAGGTTTGTCCACATAACTTTTATAATGATATATATATCATTAATGAACCATTTTATGTTTGTTTGGAATTTTATAGTAATTTTATTAACCATTTATTATAATAATACCAGAACACATAGTAAAAGTTAAATTATTTAACTAAGGGTTAAATCTAAACGATAATATGGTGACCTAAAATTGTCTAAAACCAATTTTTTGAGAGGGTTTCAACCCATACCCACCTTAACCTCGAAATAAATCTATTTTTATCTATTATAAACCAAAAATTATTTTATAATAAATTAATATTTCAAGCTTTTCCTAAAGTGCCTCTCACCTCTCTTGTAAAAGGGCACCTACCATTCTCTAAAATTCACAGCTCCAATGCCTTTTGGATCGGCCAAAACCTATTAACATATCCTCACAACTACCCTAAATTCAACCAAGAGTCCATACATTGATCATAAATCCAACCTAAGTATCCATTTTGTTCAATTCAAATGGAATCACCCGAAGAAGAGGTAATTATTACATCACCTCTTACAATGTTCTTTTCATCTTCCACTTCCAATTTCATTGTTTTTTCCATAACAAAATAATAACTCCAATAACTTCTACATAATGTGATTTTATTATAAATATGTTACAACCATATTCATTATTCTATCCATCCTAAGAATGACAAGGGCACCATACGTGCGTACGTACGGCTTACCGTCTCCACGACTCGATGAGATACATCTTCAACGGTTACCCTTCAAGAATTTATATATATATAGATATATATTAATTAATTATGAGTTATATTAATAATATATCTACTTTAATAATATATATTTATGTTGATATATATATATTGTTTACTTACTTCCATAGTGTATGATAAGAAAATAGAAACAACGTTCATGCGTGCGTATGGACTACTGTCTCCATGAACGGTGTTTCCATTTCATATATCGATCAATTATATATATTTATATTCTGAATATATTTGATATATAAATCATGTTTTATATTCTGGATGTATTTAAATCATGATCTATGTTATACGATCAAGAATAACATGTTAAAACACGTACGATAAAGAAAGCGATTGTTACCCGAAATGTTACTTTAACATGTATATTATATTTAATTAATTTATCGAAATTCATAAATGAATCAAGTATTAAATAATAAATATTAATATGTTTATTGTTCTGTTATAGTTTAATAACATTCTCATTTCATTATATAGATGTTTAAATTTACCCTCTACTAATGGAAAATACAAGGTAAGGGTTAATTCCCCAATCTCATTGTTATCTGAGATTGTTTATGTCTAAGTATTTACTGGAAAATATTTATTATCTATAAGGACCTGACCCTAGTTTCCTAGATCCAGTGCCTTATTTTAATAAATTGCCATAAAAATAATGAATAAGCATCACGAAGGACTGAGTAGTTTAGTATTGTTGGAAACAAGATTCATATATCAGTTAAACATTACAACTTGAAAAGAAATACAACATAGACAACATCCATAACTCCTAGGTTATTTCAGCATTTCATTCATAATAAACTTCTTCATGTACTGATAAAATGAAACATAATAAAGGGGTGATCTCAAATGCTAAGTAAGGGTAAGAAATACAACAGAAGATAACATAAACATTAGACATGGTGAATAATTGAAAACACGTGCCTCAAAAAATAAACGTGAGTATAATATGGCAGAAAATGAGCTGAGTAAATATTTCCATAACATAAAATAATCATGGTTATTATAATATTAGAATAAACACATGAACCATAAATACAATTTTCATAATTAGGGATCTCATAATGCGGGACAACATAACCATACCGTCAAGGCCTCATGCCAATCCCATAAATAATAATTTTTTCAAGGCCTTGTGCCAGGACCGTTGTTTGTCTCATGAGACCTACTTATTCCCCGAGGGGCTAAATAGGGACCCACCAAACACTTACTATGTCCAATTCATTCATCATATGAATGGGGATAAACATAAACAACATACACATTTATATTGAATCTAATATATGAAATATAAATAGCTTTCCCCGAACATTAAGAAAAAACACTAACAATTCGAAGTAAACTGATGAATGGTTTTAAGATAGAAAATCTATAGAAAAAATAATAATAAACAATAAAATTAAATATGTTAGATGATAACATGGAATACTAATCACAATAATACATAAGAATCAACAAACGTATTGAAATAGATGAATATAATCTTATAAAATCTTCGAGTAAATCTTGAGATAAATACTCTTTTACTTTGAAAAGAAGAGTTCTTTTGGAAAAATATTTTTATAAAACCAGAAGTGAAGTAAGATAGTATTTGAAAAATAAAATGACTGGTTTTATAAATATAATGGTTCCCAAAAACAGATTATAGAGTGCTCCTTAAAATAGGTAAGAATTAGAGAAATTCCCTTGGATCGAGTTTGTATTTCGGAAACAATTTTGGAAGTTCCTTTGAAAACATGTAACTATCCACAAAATAAGGAAAATTTATGGTTGGTAAGAATATATAAAAAACTCACACATATTTTATGAGGATTATATAATAATATACCATAATTTCATTGAGGTAATTAGACAATAAAAAAACACGAATGAAAATGGAAGTTCGGGTGGAAAAACCCTTTCCTTAAATACGAATGTGTTACTCTCTTGAACTTAAGCTCCTGGAATATAAAATTATACTTATTAATAAACTATTTAAGAACCTATTAGACATGTATTTATTTTATCATAATTCTTTTTATTTTATTTATTCCCTTATTGATAAGTTGTTATATTGAATTTTGTCGTTCCACAGTGTTCGTTTTCTTTATTTTCATAATCGGTTCAATTGTTATTAAATAATGGAGTTCATGTGGAATGGATGTAAATATCTATAATTGAATTTGAATATTTATTATGATAATCCATAGGTGTTACATGTCATTTATATAACTTGGTTACATGTAATGATGATGAATTATTTTATAGACCTTTAATGATAACTGTTTCGGTTAATTTGTGGGTTTTGATTACAATGAACTCATTTTTCTTTATAACTTAATACCATTTGTACAAAAGGGATTACAAAACCATAAATAGGGTATATTAAATATATAATAATCTACTTAAACCATAAAAATAATGGTTTCCTAACCAAAATTGATAATGATAATAGAAATCAAAAGCCCATCGTCCTTGAATTGGTAAATTAACACATCTCGGATGGTGTTCTTGCTACTAGTATAAAATAAGGTAAAAGGAAGATAGTAATGTTTGTGAAACTCATTACCTGTGGTATATCGAGGTGTATAATGTCTAATTATTCTGATTATGTCTCAATAGGTAATCAACCTTTGGTTATAGTAGATAGTAACGTTGGAAATGTCTGGGAATCTCTGAAAGTTTGGAAAGTTGAGCATATGAAAATTCTTCCTTTATTAGAGGCAATATTTCATGTATGGAATCATAGTATGGAACCCATGGAATCATATGTTGGCCATGATTTAGTTGATTTCAGGTGTGTAGGAATATGAGGCTTTTACCACAAACATTTTATAGTTATTTTATGGGGTAGATATTCTATTTTGGTGGGCCATATGATTTAACGTCTTGTGGGAAAAGGTGGGTCATAGGTTTGACATATTATAGGAATAGGTGAGTGGTTTAGTGTGTCACCGGAAGGGAGATGATCACACCTATGGGTTTTTTAAGTGTATCCCCAGGAGGAATGATGATCACACTTGAGGTTTTGGTTAACTATATCCCCAAGGGGGAGAGGATCAAACTCTATGGATTGGTTAAGTGTGTACTAAGGGGGAAATATTCCACACTCAGAGTTTGGTTGAGTGCGTCCCTAACAGGGAAGATTTAAAACATTGGGTCTTAGTTAAGAATGTCCCCGGGGGGAATATTTCACACTTGGGATTTGGTTAAGTGTGTCCCCAGGGGGGGAAGATTTCTCACTTGGGATCTGATGGTGATGTTGAGATGTTGGGATTGAACCTCATAGATGTTCCCCATGTTTTTTGAGTTTTTCGGATTGAACATAAAAAAGGATAGGGTTCTCATGAAAGTTAATGTTTTTAGAAACAGGGTGACACTGACTTAGTGTGAAGTCTATATTTCCATTAGGTTAGTTTCACAAAAGATCTTTATCTCTCAAAACCCCAAGAGACACTAATGGATTTATTATTACGTAAAGGCCATGGATCTTCTTGAAATAAATATCCACCATGGTTTTAGGTTCTCAAAAGCCCATGGGAGGTGGTTTCACAAAAGATGGCTACCATGTGAAATCCATCTTATGTTTGCCTCATGAATGTTAGAGTTTCACAAATTTAGACCGTTGGTTATAATTTCAAAATACATGTCCCCTAAAAAGTTAAACCGGGGAGGTATTTATATCCATGTGATAGGAGGGGGTATCGATTTCCAAAAAGATGGGGGAATTCATGAAATATTATGACCTTTATGACATCTAGGGTGTCTTTTGAATTGAAATATATTGTACGTTGGTTAACGCCTCATCCTCCTTGTGGACCTTTGACCACCACGAATCAGAGTTATGTTACATGGGGGTTACAACCTCAACATCCAGGTAGTTTGATCCCTTTATGGGTCAGAGTTAAGTTTCATGGAGGTTATCACCACTACCTCCACATACTTTGTTCACCATTGTGGGGCGAAAATAATTCATTATGGTTTTAACCCACATAAACACATCCCCTTTGGTGGATTATGGAGTTTTTTCACCATAAATTTCTTCGAATCAGTTGTTATTTCATTTAAATATCTTATGAAATTTGTATTTCTATATGAAAAAACTCCACCTCATAATTGGATCCAATTAGAAGTAGGAGGTTTAAATTCAGAGAGAAACCAAAAAAAATGGTGATTATAAATCTTTATTCATGAAACTAAATCTGAACCAGTGCCTATAAATAGGGGTTGGGGTCCATGAGGGGACCATGATATTTTTTTAAAAGATATTACAATTCTATATTTTCTTTAAACTCAAGAAATTATTGATAATTTTTTATTGAAATACCCACCACTCACAAAAAAATCTCTTCTGTGAATATTACTTCAATGAAAATACTTTTGTGAATATATAAAATTTCTCAAATTGGACTCTATGAACCAACAAAAATAAACTAGATTCTAAAAACTTTTAAAGTGTTTAATCATGAATTATGGAGCTAAGAATGGTGTTGCGACTCAATGAAGGGAGATTTACAGCAACCTCATGATTGCGGAGATCTTCTCGAGTGAGTCTGATCATGATACACTCTCTATATTGATGATGGAGGCATAGTATGAATACTCATTATGAAAGAGGATACCACTATATGGTTTTATGTTGAGTGAAGACATGTTAATCCCTAGTGCCAAACAATATAAACCCACTTACTAATTCAGCATCATGCTTGGGCAGTACTAATGTAAAAGGGCTGTTAGTGGTCACATTATAAAGGACCATTCATATCTAATTACTTGGACTATGTGGAACCACATGAATAACATCAGTGAGGAGGTGTTTTAGTAAGAGTTATCCACCCTCAATATGAGATAATTCTTAAGGTTTTTTTTGAAGTAATATATCCAAGCCAAGACTAAAGAATGGGAATGACACCAGTGTAGAAAATTTAAAAAAAAAGTGGGCGTGTTCAAAATAATTATACCCATCCTATAATGAATTTGAGGTGGATCTGAAGAGGTTTAGGATTTAGGTGGTATCATGGTACTCATATTTAAATTTTTAAAATCACTATAACATCATGTTAGTTATATTAATAATATATTAACCAGAGACCAATTTGTTTCATCTATATCATGGGGTGGTCAACATTAGTTTGTGGGACCTCCACAAAATCGCAAGTATCTCCATTCCAAGGAGAGATCTTTGATGATTTTCTCCCATATGATGATGTATGGGATTAATGGGAGTAAATGTAGGAAATTTTAATGGTTCTATTATTCTTTTTATACGGGAGGGTAATCAAAAGCCCAAAATAAAGGATATCCCTTTCAAATAATGGTTTGGCTATTTCTTAATTCAGTTTGTGATCAAGCTTCCAAGGAGGAAATGCCAATGATTAAAGTCAACATTTTCTGGCAAGGAAAATTCATATTGGAGGATCCTAAAGGTGAGATAGTTGAAACTATGGTCCAATTATTTTGGCTAAGGGGAAACACATCAACAAAATAGTCCTGGTGTTGGTGAAGCTGTACAAGGAATCATGCCACATCAGTTTGTGGAATAATCCCTTTTGTGTGTGAATTCCATTCTATTTCCTATAATTTTAGGTTTTCATTCATGTATGGGGATATAAATATCCAAACCTGATCTCCCCTACCCAAATGAATGTTTGACTGCTAATCCTCAACATCGCTATGATTCAACCTCTCGGCCCAATCATAATTGACGTGTTGGAAAGGATTGGGAAGGAATAGTACTTCATTATCCATTTATTTCATCTTTTAATGGAAATAATGACCAATGATGGTATGTAGACCATTTATCATTGATCATACCTCTTATCCTTTAAAGAAAGGTCATTGGTGGCCAAGGTGGACTGTAAGGTGATTTTTGAGTCATACACCTCACACTGTTTCACATGCATGTTCTGGTGCCTCCAGTGGCTCACCTAAAAGGTTTATATGGGGGTAGAAAGTCATTTCCCCACCTCAGTTCTATGTAATATATGGTTCATGTTCTTGTGTGAAAACAGAAAAGGAAAAAATGGGTTTTCTATATCGACTGCTTCTTATGGGTTTATTCATCAATATGATCAAAGTTGGGAAAGAAAATATCCTAATTAAATGATAACGAGACCAATGAATCAGTCAAATAAGGGGTCCCACAACCATAGGGTTGGGGAAGAGTATCATGTAGGGGACACTGAAATGGTAGATATGGTTCATTAGGTGGGCTATTGGCTATAGATCCAGAAATTCCTAGTATTATAAAAGAGGTAGCTTTAGGGAGGGGAGAAAGAACAAGATCAATTATCCTAGGAAAGAAGCCTCAAGAGAAAGGTGGACCCTCTTGAGTAGTTCTGATGGCACAAGTCTAGGTTATGGGTAATATATTGTATTTTCAAGATGTTCCCAATGATTTTGTTTTCCCTTATTCCTTAGAGAGTTAGAGGATCTACAGGAAAATACCCTACCTTTAGGGGATATGAAAGAATCTCAACTCCAAGGGGATATACTTTATAAGTTCAGGTCGTATAAGGAATGGTTTCTATGTACCCCGAGATGATACAACATAGTACATGTGGAATATTTGTTCCACTCTAGCAGAATCACACATCCCCTGACCAACTATGTAAAGGGGTCATTGGGAATGCCTTCTCCTCTATTACTTCATATGGACTGATTGGCTTCTAGTGCATATGGGGGTGAGGCATCGAAAAAGGGGTCCTAGGGAAGTGATGCCTATTAGGACACCAGTGGGGACAAAGATCTTGCTATTGATAAGGTAAATCTTAGGATCCTTAATTTCTCAAAGACTATCAGACCTCTAAGGCTTATACCTAATTACTTTTTCACTTGTGTGGGAATTAACAAGCACTAAGGAAGGGGTGGTTCATGATGAACCTCAAGTATATGATGAGGGATATCATACCTTTGAGGGGGAGGACACATAACCTCTCCCATTTTTTTGGCCATAAATAGTTTAAGGACTTAATTCTTGAACCATTGAGTTGCAAATAGTTTAAGGTCATAATATCTGGACCAAAATGTTTTAAATATTTTAATGTCAAAATTCTTGGACCTAGACTCATAGTTTAAGTTCATATAGTTTAAATCAAAGATGTGATTCTCTATTTAAGAAGAACCTACACAACTCAACATTTTTTGGGAAATTCATCCATAACTACTAAGCCCACATGATCCGTGATCAGTGTAAGAAATAAGGAGAAATGTGAAGTTCCCATTTTTTGTCGAGGAGAACAAAAAAGGGGAAAATTCGACTGATATGGGGAAGTCCCAAAATGTGTCTTCTTATTTAGTAACCATATGTGTGTGGATTTGGAAACGATGTATAGGGTGTTAATATTCCCACTAGAGTAAAGGGAATTAAAATAAATGGTAAATAATTACTTTCAAAAAATGGATGGTGAATGAGGGATGATTGATGGGAAGGGAAAAAATGTTGACCTTGTTTGAAACATAGGTTCCACACCTTTATCGGTCAAGAATGGAGTGAAAAAATGTGTGATCTACTATTGAACTTGTTTGAAATATAGTAAATTCCATCTATCCCTAGGAATCCGTCGAGGCATGTTCCTGAGATGATAGGGGGGATAGTGTGGAAAGGAACCATTGCCGTTAGGGGGCTAGATTAGGTTGAGGGGATGATGATGATCCAAATCGATAGAAGAACGATTTATGAAAATGGAAGTGAAGAATATCAGAGGGGAAGTTGGTTTCCCAAGGAGCTATCTGGCCATGAGATCAAATACTGTTGGTCAGAGTAGAGTACTTAAGAGGGAGTGGTATATTGAGTATCTATTAAAAAACTTGGATTAAAATGATATTCTTAAAAGGTTCCCCAATAGTTAAATACATCCCAGTTAATCAATGTTATAATGTTATGAAAGTTTGACTATTTAAATAACTTCTTAGAAGATTTATTAATTCTTAATAATATTAATATTGGTTATTAACATTACTTTTGAAGCTATTCTAATAATGTAATACAATTATAACTTCTTTCCAAGATTAACTATCAAAGTAAATTTAGTGAATTCTCAATTAAATAGTAAAATAGATAGACTAAAATAGACCACACAACGGATATAAAACAAGTTGTTCAGTCTCAAGCTGAGAACTAATCCACTCCACTTGGTGATCACCTACCACCCAGCAGTTTATATAAATAAACTTCATATACAACATGTATTAGGCTTTAAAATAGTACACAAGACTGTCCTTGTCACACAACCTCTTCCACAATTCTTCATGGGCATTAACAACAGGTTACATACAACCTCTTCCACACTTATCTGTGGGTATACACAAGTGTAAAAAGGTATTTAAGAAAGGATATCTTGTAACCTTTAGCTTAATGTTGGAGACAGTGTCTGTTTTTATACAGACACACTCACACACTCCTCGAAAGCTAAAAAATAGTACACAATAGAGCAGAAGTGTAGAGATATGGTTATAAGTGCTTTGAGTGTTAGTCTATGTGGATCTAGACTTCTGAGATGAAACATATATTGAAATTGAGGCCTTTTGTGGAAAACAGAGTATCGTAAGTCAGCTAGATCTGGCTCATGTTCTTCGTGGTGTTGACAATGTGAAGATGTGCTTGACGATTGTGTTCTATGGTGTCAATCTTGTTGATTCAATAATCCTTCATGTGTTCTTATGGAATGTTTAGTTTCATGTGTCGGTTATTTTTTCAGGAAATATCATGTGTTATTTTTTGTTACTCTCTTTGTGTATCACACAATATTGTTTTTGGGCGGCATTTTTTCTTTTATTCTTGGAGTGCATGTGTTGTTCCCGATAGGTTGCATGTATTATTCACCTCTTACCTTAGACTTTCAGATCGTATGTCTAAAAAGAAACATTAATTATGTTGGCGCATTTAAAATATTCAAATATGACCATTATAAATTAAATGAAAAAAATGACAAAACAGATTTAGAAATGGTGTTACAATTTTTCTGTAAACGGAGTCTCTGTGAAACAGTGTCTCCTTGAAAATGTGTCTGGATGTTCACGGTGTCTAGATGGTCAGGGTGTCTGGATGGTCACTGTGTCTGGATGGTCACGGTGTCTGGATGGTCACGGTGTCTGGATGGTTACGGTGTCTGGATGGTCACGATGTCTGTTCATGATGTCTCAGACATTACCAAATATATGTATTCAGACTTAAGCAGTGATATTAATAGAATGGATTAGACATAATTATTCATAAAAGAAATCATTATAATGTAAATCAAATATTGTGTACAGTAATCAGACTTAATGTATACCAATTAAAATCTTGGATACCTTTACTTAAAACATAAGGATACTACTCATATGTACATGAATTAAGATAGATTACATAGGATTACCAGGATTTAAAGAATATATATGATTTGTGATATTAAAACATGATTAGTGCATGAGGATTCCAACAATCTCCCCATTTTGGTGACCATAAATCATGTGAGGGAGAGAATATATATGTCTCTATTGTACATATAAAATACATATTCCTTTATTAGTTCCTTAATGAGCATATTTTCTACACTATATATAAAATATATATTTATCTATTCTTTCCTTAATGGGAATATTTTCTCCCCCTTTTTGGATTATAAAAAAGGGTGAATAAGAAATGGTTAAGAAAAGATCACAATGCATTAGATAAAAAGAGTATCATTACAAACAGTAGACAACAAAACCAATGCAACAAAATCCTTATCAAAAGTCCATACTCATTGTTCTTCATAACTAGATGGTCTTCTCTTTTCCTTTGGATGCATCATCAGAAGAAGAATCCATAGGAGCAATGGTTAAAGTAGAAGGGAGTGAATTGGTTGACAGAGAAGGTAAAGGAAGACCTTCAAAAACAGAATGGGCCAGGGTAGGGGTAGTAGAAGACTGATAGAACTATTGATCAAGGATTACAAGCCTGATTTGACTCAGGGCTTGACTGAAAGACATAGACATAGAGGCTAGGGCAGAGGTGAAGGTAGGAAAACCAGATCTCGGAGGTGAATCTATAGGAGGAACAATGGCAGTATTATGAACTTGAAAATAAGGCCTTAAAAGCATGATAAAATTATTAATGATCTCTCCACTATAATTCATGGTTTTTTCAAATAAATACATGTTCTCAATAAACATTTCCAAAAAATGAGTTAAATCTATGAGCTTTTAGACTTGAGTTTTGAATGATTGAGTAAGAGGAGGAATCCTTAGATTTTCCACATGGTACTTGAAGTGTTTGGTCATGTCATTCTTAGAGAAGATCTGATTGAAGTAGAACTCCACTTTCTTGGAAATTTCTTGTTGAGAATCATTGGAAATCTTGGAATGTATTCCCCCCAAATAAAGAACTCTGTCACTATTCTTGATAACTTCATATAGAGATTATTTGTTAAACCCACTAAGAATAGCATGATGTTCCCCTTTGACAACTATTCTGAGAAGATCACTGTCTAAAGTAGGTTGAGAATATTTTCCAGAGGTATTAGAAGTAGTGATAGCTGAGGTAAGATATTTTAGTTGATTTATCAATTTATGAAGTCTCCCCTTATACACATCAGTGAACTTGTTAAGTCCAATAAAAAGCTCAGGCGTCTCTTGAATAGTCTTCTTGTTTCTTTCAACTACATTTTTCATCTAAAGAGGTTAGATGAGGTTGAATCAGTGAGGCTACTTACTGTGGGGTTTGGGTAAAAATATTCTCAACAGGATGAGAAGAAGTTTCTAGTCTCGAGTTCAGCAGTCCTTGCACATCTTCAACCATACCTCTTAGAGTTTTTACTTCATCACTAAGAAGTTTATTCTGAATTCTGAATTCTGGAATCTCATGAATCATTTTGGGTTGAATCTTGCATATGAATTTTTCTAATAACAGTGAATCATCACTATCACTTATATTGGTTAAAGGGTCTAGTTGATTATTATAAATAATTTCAACCCCATATAATAGGGTAGATCCAAATTCATTCAGATCATCCTTATTCACCAAGTGTGAAGGTTCTTGTGAAGGCTTAGAGGTAAAAGTTGAGACATGATTAGGTTCTTTGGTAGATATGGCTTTGGGAGTAGATGTCATTTTCAACTGAAACATATTAGACAGATTAATACCTTTGACTTTGAATTCTAGTGAATCATTCACTTCGAAATAACTGGGAAATTTATCCCATGTATCTAGTGAACTAGGATCAAGTGTATTAGGCACTTCAACAGATTCCAGACTGGGGGGGGGGGGGCTGCTCCCCCTCAACAGGTGCATCCTTATCAAGACTAAGATATTTAGATCCTTGATCTATTTCCACTATTTCAACACTTATTTACTCATACATTTCCTTTCTAGCCAACAGAAAGGCTAGCTCCATTCTCCCTTCACCAGAAAGAATAACATCAGCAGTAGTTTGGTCCCCTACATGTTCCTCACCAGCAGCTTCTTGCAAAAGAGATAGATTTGCTTCTATATGCTCTTCTACAATGTCATTGTCTCTTTCAACAACAACAAAATATTTTTTTGAGGAAGGTTGTTCTTCCAAATCAATATCCTTTTCAGGAACATGCACTTCATTGTCAGCTAAGTCTTGAAGAACATGTTCATTGTCCTCCTCATTCAGAATAGTTTCTATGGCAGGTGAAACAACCTCTTCTTCTTCTTATTCTTCTTTAGGGTACTCAACAAATTCATCTAGTTCTAAACAAGGATCAGAAACATCTTTAGCTCTTGAAGGGTGTTCCAGTAGATTGAACTTTTTATAGTTCCTATCACTGTCTTCGACCCATGCTTTTCTACGAGGATTACAACTTATTTCCATCCTCTTTACTGTAACCTCTGAGACACAAAACTCATAATCCTTGATAGATTCTTTATTTGGTCCAACCAATCCTTTGGCATGAAGCATGGCTGAGATAAGACTACAATAAAACAGGGAGGTTGAGTTAGAGGTTGTTTTGATCAATTCCCACATATGGTGTATAATATATTTCCAAAGGTTGATCTTATGTCTATTTCTCATTAGATGTATTAAAAATACATCCTGATACTTGACTACAGCAAAATCACCTTTTCTGGAGCTAATCAGATTCTGAATAAATTTAATCATGATTCTGGTTTCTTCATCCAGCTCTACAGTAATGGCTCTCCTCTTGGTTCCATTTCCAGTTAAACTTATCAAAGCTTATTCCAGGGAAAAAATCTCACTTGGAGGTTAAGGACCTATCTAAGAGTCCTAAAAAACACCCTCATGAGGTATTATAAGTTGTACAACTCATAACCTCGAGGAAAACATGAATCTCTGTCCATTTATCTAGCGTTTCACAACATAGCCAACTTCTTTATCAAAAGAATACCTAACATACTAGAAAAAATATGCAATTAAATTTGGGTAAATAGGCCTATCCTATTTTTCAAACCAAAATAACCATCCTTTCTCTTTAAATAATTTCAAAACCAGAGACTTAATCGACAGAATCCACTTAGGGAAAATCTCCTTTTTAGGTACCAATACTCTTTCCACAAGGTTCGGATTCAGAGGGCCCTTGGGTGCTATCTTCGGTGTGATTTTTGTAACACCCTGATATTTTATGAGATATATTAATTTTAATTTATTTGATATCTTTTTTTTGTATGATATACGAATATTATCATGTGTTATATGCAACACCGTATTAGTTTTCAGTATACGCAACAATATTTTTAGCTCGTGTTACACACAATTTCAAGTTCTTTTGGTAGAAATTATTCTACGCAACATTGAGTATAGATTTTGTTTAATGTATAAATGAAATAAGTTTTTGATTATGTTATATAAAATGAAAAAGGAATCCTACACTACACGCAACCCTGACTTGGCTTGCATTACATGCAAGAGATACCTTTCTCAATAGCGTGTGTTGTACACAATAAAGAGTTTCACTAAACGAGATATTATTATAATATTAATATGAACTAGCCGTTATGAATATTATTAACTAAATTTGGAATTTTATAACATTATCCTTCATCTTACATATTTTCTAGATCATGTTATGAGGACAAAATAATTTTTTTGGGTTAAATAAGTATTTTTCAGAAAATGCAGTTTTGTCGCCTTTTGATGGCGCACCCATTTTAAATCTAAATTTTGACAAGTTTATAAGTTAAATTTTACAAAATAAACTTATTATGGTGAATCAGGATATAAAAATTTATGTTGGATAAAGTATTGATATTTTTCAGATAACGTTCATATTTTGATTAATATTAAAAATACGCTAAATTTTAATTGAAAACAGATTTTTTCATCAAGATAATTTATATGGTTAAATTATAATATTTAATGGTTTTAAAGTTTAAATAGAAAATATTTTTACCATTTAATATAATTAAAGTCATTATCATTAATTTTACATTGAATTCATACGTAAAAACATTTCAATCTTTTGCAATGTTTTAACTTTTAAAACCCGTTTTCTTAACAGCGGGATTAATTTTAAATTAAATACTGAAACTTATGTGTCTTGAATTTGAAAAAATAGATTCCATATTTGGAATTAGTAGGTCCAAATTATGTTAATAGGATACTTTTATTTTCTAGACATTATGAATAGTAACTACGGTAAATTTTATTTACCATAGTTATAGATAAATTCGGTAATTAAGCTTAAAAATAATATTATAAAATTACCCTAACACATGTATTAATATAATTAGATGATTATATTTGGTTTTAAAATATACTTGTGTTCAAATGATATCTATTATAACCCACTTGTATGTGATTAAGACCTTTAATTTATTTTTTTAAATGATAGTGAAATATGTATCACTCAAACTTTAATAATTAAATAATTTTTAATTTAAGGTTATACAGAATATAAATTCGGTTATAAATAATCATTTTAAATCTAAAATGTTTTTATTTATCATGGTAATTTATTTTTAATTTTTAAGAAATTTATAATTATCTTAATAGCTTATACATTAATGATGGAGAAATTATTTATTTTGTGAACAATCAATAATATATTTTTTATTAAACTAATAATACCCCTGACATGCCCAAATACCTGACCAAAACATATTTTTCATGTAAATATAAATCATAAGCATCCAAATGTCGAATTATTGACCATTTTGATCCTTATAAAAGAGATTATGACACTTATATTATTTTATTTTAAATGATGTCAAAGTTGTCACCTTCATAATTTAATAAACACAACATCTTAAAGGTTGGGTGTTTTAGAAGATAAATTCGATTAAATTATTATTATTATATCTATTTGATTTATATTAATCATAATATTTTAATTTTAATTTTAATGCAAAAAATTGTATTATTAAATAATTATACAAAAATGATGTAGTAATTATTTTATTAAGAGAAACATCAAAGAAACGGTTTTACAAATATTAAAATAAATATTATATGAACTATTTAATATTATCCACGAATGTTCTAGATGAATATGACTTGTTAGGAAACTGTTAAATATTTTTGTTCAAATATATTCTCTATGTGTATTTTACTTAAATTCAAATAAATGAATAGTGTCAAAATTGACACTATTGTTATTTTATAAAAATGACATATTATTAAATTGTTAGAAAATCACAAAAATATTTAAGAATTATAAATTGAAATTTATATGGTCTAAAATGTCATAAAATATCCAATTATGGACAATTCACAACACATAAGTAATTATTTATAACAATTTAAAATTTAGAATATTATTACCACAAATACAATTAAATAGATTAAATTAGGATAAATCGAGTTGATAAGGTTTAAACTAAAATCCCAACATCTATAAATTTTATTGGTTGATGATATTACAACCCTATCTCATCTAATATTAAAATTTTCTTCATTTTTGGAGGTTTTTATGTCGGGATTGAGTTTGTTAGAAATTAATATTTTAGAGGTTTCCAAAAGTGCCCCTATCCTCCCTTATAAAAGGCACCTCCTATCACTCCTCTTCACAACATTTTGAGCCTTCAAGATCAGCCAGAAACTACCCATTTCTCTTCTCCACTTCCCTATAAATCTACTAGAGGTCCTGGTCTTCTTCAAAGACCAACTTTAGCACCTTAAGAGGTGGTTAAGAAGAGGCCCGTCGAAGAAGAAGTAATATCCTTTACCGATTCATTCAAACTTAGTTCTTATTCTACATCATCTATATGAGTTGTTTCATTATTAATTAATAACTCCAGTATCACATGTATACTGATATTTTATTATGAATATGAAAAAACCAAATTATATATTCTATCCATTGTATGAAAAAATGAAATCACCACGTGTGCGTACGTACGGCTTACCGTCTCCACGTCGTGGTGTAATCTTTTATTTTATCACTAACATACATGGACGAGTATAAGGATGGAAGAAATAATTATATATGATTATTTTAAAGTGATATTTATTCTGAAATATTATACACCATACACTTCAATACAATTCCACAATCATTGGAATGATATCATCGCTGGTGCGTACGTACGACCTTCCGTCTCCACGATGTGATGTGACTCGTTCTACATGATCTTCATTGAATACAGATTATAAAAATGAATTGAATGAATAAATATGATATATATTACAATAATACCATTATTTAAATGATTTATCTATAACCTAAAAATAGGAACAAGAATTTATTCAACAAAACACGCATAAGAACATAAAGCAATGAAGACCCGAATAACAAGTAGCAATGAAATATTACTAATAAGAAGATACGAATATGACCATATATGATATCATAACTATAAATATGATTCTGGAATAGGTCATTGAAATTATTTTAATAATTATATAGGAGGTTCAAATACATATAAACCATATCAAACCTAAGGTATGGGATAATTATTCCAATCTCGTTCTTATCCCAGATTATTTATTCATAAGTATTTACTGGGATAATGTTTATCAGCCATGTCCATGTTTTCCAAAAAAAATCATAAATTTTTTACTATTCTTCCATGTATGTTTAAAGTAATTTTTACCCTTTTTTGACTTTTACCACAAGGTATGGAAGGAATCTTTCTTTTTATTACCATATGAGGTACTTTTTGGCTTTTCTGACAAAAGTACAAGAAGAATGTTTTTTGACTTATACAGCATGGATAGATTTTTACAGTTTCATAATACCTTATTTTCATGAAGATTCCTCTACAATATTTCATGATTATTTTCCACAAAATTCTTTTCTTTTAAAATTTTGTGGCATTTTGTGAAAAGAAAATGATTTTGAATAAGAAAGGATATTTTCCTTAAGAATTCATTTCAAGTGTCTTATCAAAAATATTTTTCCATATAAGATGACTTTATTTAGTATATTAATGTTTCAAGTATAATGTCTCTATTATTTACATGGTTTGATTCTTATTATTATGAAATGATATCCACTTGTTTTATATGGATTATGTTATCATGGGATGATGTTTATGAATCCTATTTTATTGTTTGGGTTATGATGAATGATTTATGTTTCTTTTGTGGCACACGTAAGAATTATTTAATTTTTAGATGGGTGGGACCTATATCTCCCTCTAATGCATTGGGTAAAGATTTATATCTCTTGAGATAGACATGGCTAGAATGACAAGTAAATCTGGTTCAGTAATACAGTGCTGTAATGGCAAGTAAACCCGGTTCAGTAATGGAAGTTATCCACTATGATGGTCTTGGAAGAAATGTCTTGGATACTATGGAAATAATATCATGTTATTAATGATTTTCCACAATTAAATGTTTTATTCCAATGATATTCTATCATGATTAATGTTCATTTATGATCTATGCCTTACATACTGCCATGTTTTATGTCATTGCTCAAGATTTTTGATATTTA
Source organism: Viscum album (assembly GCA_963277665.1). Classification (NCBI taxonomy): domain Eukaryota; kingdom Viridiplantae; phylum Streptophyta; class Magnoliopsida; order Santalales; family Viscaceae; genus Viscum; species Viscum album. The sequence continues at coordinate 474,665,884 of OY728130.1, read as the reverse complement.
GATTTCATGCTCATGTTTTTACATTCAAATGTTTATGGATTGTTTTATATACTCCTAGTTTACCCTTACTGAGCATTTGATCTCACCCTTTTTATGTTTTCTTTTCCCCAGGATATAAATAAAGGTTTTAGTTAAGAAAAAAATGGGAATAACTTTATGGGAGATATTGGAGATCTTTCACTATTATTAGAAGATTATATTCCAAGTTTCCAAAGATAGGAAAATGCTACGGTCTTTGGGCATCTGTTTCTGTCATGTATTAAGTTTTTCACAAAATTAATATAATGTCCATGTATATCAATCTTGGGTCTCTATAGTTGGTATTAGAGCGAAGGTTTAGTTATCCTTTGGAAACTAGGAAGTGAAAACTTTAGTGAGATCCCTAGAGATATTTTTAAGGTATGTATAGGGATGTCCATAAGGTTATGTATAAGTATAGGTTATAGTCCAAGAATTATGGTAATGATCATAGAATTAAACCTTTGATGTTAGATATTGAAGGCACTCTCCCTTTATTATGTTGTTTTCCTAGCATGATTTTTGCCTCTCGCACTATTATTTTTGGGTTTTAGACAATGGATAGAACCCGAAGGAACCGTGTTGATCAATGTAATGGACAATTCAATGATTGTCCTCCTGAAAAAACTAATGTTATGGGGGATGGAGTGAAAAATATTATTGTTATACTTACACAAGCTATAAATCATTATTGACTTCCAAATGATCAGATAAGGGAACAATATTCTATTGAGTCCTTCATTAGGCAACATCCACCTTCTTTCAATGGGTCTTCTGATCCACTTATTGCTGAGCAATGGATCAGTACCATTGAAAATATATTTTCCGTACTTCTATATTCAGAACATGAAAAAGTCATTTTGGTTGTTTACCATTTAGAAGGTTAATCAGACCAGTGGTGGACTCTAATTAATAATACAAGGCCCCAATATGAAATTTAATCCATGGAATGGGATGAGTTCAAGATCCTGTTTTTCAATAAGTACTTCCCTCATATTCTTCGAACAAAGATGGAAAAGGAGTTCCTTGAGCTTAAGAAAAAGGATGATGAATCTATCGGTATATACGAAGCGAATTTTACAAGGCTTTGAATGTATGAATCTGGCTTTATCATCCAACCTGAAAGTAAAGTTGATCGATTCTTCAGTGGCTTAAAACCAAGTCTTCAAAGGGAATTAGCTATAAGAGACTTCAGTAGCTATGAAGAAATTGTGTGTTGTGTTATTAAGGTAGAACTGGAAGTTGGTGTTAAATATCCATCTCACAGTTTTGACAAGAAATGAAAGATGGATTTCAAGGAAAAATCTCAAAACAATGGTGAAAAGAAGACAAATGTTTCTTTATGCTCAAAGTGTGAAAAGAAGCATGGTGGAGATTGTCTTAAAGGGACTAGAAAAATTTTTAAGTATGGAAAATAAGGTCATCGAGAAAATGAGTGTTGAAGTAATGGAAAAAGGGTAGCTAATGATGTGAATAGAGAAAATACTACAGAGAACACACCACCAACACTTCAATGCTACAAGTGAAAGAAAATGGGGCATTATGCTAACCAATGACCTAATCTAAGGGTTAATGGTGATTGACATCAACAACATCTTAAGGCAAAGGAAATGGGAAGTCACATGCGATCACTATTGGAGATTTTAAGTATGACAACGAAGTGTTGGAATGATTAAGTGTTTATGTAATGAGATTCCAAAATAATGTTGTGGAATCTCATTTATAGTATCATGGAATATTGGAATATTTATGTATTGGTTTAATGTGGCTTCAACAATTTTATGGTACCGGTAACCATGAAAAGTGATTGAAATATTTTTGGAAATCATATGATATGCGCATAATGAAGGGATAATGAGAAAATAATATGTTTGATATTATTAATGAGCTCAAGACTGATATAAGGACAAAGTGACATCATGGTTTGAATATAAATATTTTTTGAAATTTTGGTGTGTGGAAAGAGTTAACTTTTGACAGCATTCATGTTTTCAATAAGGTTCTATGGTAATTCATGTTTCAAGAGAATAAATAAATAAGGTATTCACATGTTTGGAGCGCGATCAACAAGAAATATCATATGATATATGGGGGATAAATGATGGTATTCACATGCTTGGTATATGACCTCTCTAGTAATCTTTTTCTTTATACTATGAGATTGGACATAAGTATTTTGGATAAGCCTAAAGATTAGAATATATTATGTTAGACATCAGAAAGTATTGTTTAAGGCTAGAACTTTTTGATATTATTTCTGAAATGTTATAAGAGTATAGTTTTAGAAAAAGGATGACCTGTAGGAGAGGCGAAAACCCGTCGCGTCGAACAAGGCTGCGGGAATCGAACCCAAAACCGAAGTGGAAAAAGGCCTTTACCGCATACCACTAGCCTACAGGAAGTCCCTGGTTTGTAGAAATTAGTTTTATTTTATTACGTGGTATGATAGATGAAGTATAAGTCCATTTTTGGAACCATATATGATTAACCTCACCATAGATGGACTTATGTTTATTTAATATCTTATGCTAACCTTTTTTGTGATGGAAATAGATGGAATGACCTATCATTCTATTGCATGATCTGTTAATACTTCAAGAATGAAAAATTCAAATTTTTTTCTTTAAATAAGAGATGAAGTGGAAATTGTTCATGTAATGAGCAATGTTTATTTTACACTGAGATCAAGTAAGTATTTATCCTTATGCAAAAATTCATCAATATTAGAGAAATGATCTTGAAAACCCAAAATGTTGTCCTAGTACCCTCATATCTGATTAATCTGAAGGTACCATATATCATCACAAATTTTTGGCTTTGTGATTTTTGGATTTTTCATAGCCATGTCCTCTACCACTCTTCATCAGAAGTCTATGGTTATATTTCTCTTCTATATCCATGTTTTCACCTATGTTATCTTATGTGGAAACCCAGTGCTGAGTTACTTTGGGTGACCGTTATTATTATAACATTCCTTTTTAAAATGAAGTTTAGTATTCCTTTTTACGATTTGGGTTTTGATGAAAGAAACAATGAAGTAGTAAACCATTTATAACCCCGATGAATTTCGAGGGAGAAAATCATTTTAAGGGGGTAGAATGTAAAACCCCGAGATTTTATGAGATATATTATTTTTAATTTCTTTGATATCTTCTGTTGTAGGCTACACCAAGATTACCTTGTGCTATATACAACACCGTATTAGTTTGCAGTATACACAATAATATTCTTGGCTCGTGTTACACAAAATTTCAAGTTCTTTTGGTAGAAATTATTCTACGCAACATTGAGTATAGATTTTGTTTAATGCATAAATGAAATACGTTTTGATCATGTTAAATGCAACAGTAAAGAAATCTTTCATTACCGGAAACCCTGACTTATCTTGCATTACATGCAAGTGAGACCTTCCTCAATAGTGTGTGTTGTTCGCAATACTGAGTTTCACTAAACGAGATATTATTATAATATTATTATGAACTAGCCTTCATGAATAGTATTAACTACATTTTAAATTTTATAACATTATCATTCATCTTACTCATTTTCTAGATCATGGTATGAGAACAAGATAATTTTTTCTGGTAAAATAAGTATTTTTTCAAAAAATGCAGTTTTGCCACCTTTTGATAGTGCATCCATTTTAAATATAATTTTTTAATAATTTTATAAGTTCAATTTTACAAAATAAACATGTTCTTATGAATCAGGATATAATAATTTATGTTGGATAAAGTTTTGATATTTTTCTGGAAACGTTCATATTTTGATGAATAGTAAAAATACGCTAAATTTTAATTAAAAACAACTTTTTCATCAAGATAATTTATATGGTTAAATTATAATATTTAATGGTTTTAAAGTTTAAATATAATATATTTTGACCATTTAATATAATTCAAGTCATTATCATTAATTTTACATTGAATTCGTAAGTAAAAACATTTCAATCTTTTGCAATGTTTTAACATTTAAAACTCATTTTCTCAATAGCGGGATTAATTTTAAATTAAATGCTGCAACTTCTGTGTCTTGAGTTTGGAAAAATGGATTACCTATTTGGAATCAGTAGGTCCAAATTATGTTAATAGTCTACTTTTATTTTTTAGACATTATGAATAGTAACTACGGTAAATTTTATTTACCACAGTTAAAGGTAAATTAGGTAATTAAGGGTAAACATAATATTATAAAATTACACTAACACATGTATTAATATAATTGGATGATTGTATTTAGTCCTAAAATATACTTGGGTCGAAATGGTATCTATTAGAACCCACTTGTATGTGATTAAGACCTTTAATTTATTTTTTTTAAATGATAGTGAAATATGTCTCACTCAAACTTTAATAATTAAATTATTTTTAATAGAAGGTTATACATTATATAAATTTGGTTATAAATACTCATTTGAAAGATAAAATGTTTTTCGTTATCATGGTAATTTTTTTTTAATTTTTATGAAATATATAATTACCTTAATATCTTATACATTAATGATGCATAAATTATTTATTTAGTGAAAAATAAATAATATTGTTTTTATTAAACTAATAATACCCATAAAAGGCACAAATACATGACCAAAACTTATTGGTCGTGTAAATATAAACCATAAATATCCAAAGGTCGAATGTTTGACCATTTGGATCCTTAAAAAAGCGATTACGACACTTATATTATTTTATTTTAAATGATGTCAAAGTTTCCGCCTTCATAATTTAATAAACATAACATTTGAAAGGTTGGGTGTTTTAGATCATAAATTCGATTAAAATTATTCTTATGAAATAAATTATATTTATCTTCATTATAATATTTTATTTTTAATTTTTATGCAACAAATTAGTATATTAAATAATTATACAAAAATGTTGTAGTAATTATTTTATTAAGGGAAACACCAAATAAATGGTTTTAAAAATATTAAAATAAATATTATATGAACAAATTAATATTTTACACGAATTTTATAGATGAATATGACTTTTTAGGAACCTATTAAATATTTTTGTTTGAATATATTCTCTGTGTGTATTTTATTTAAATTCAAATAAATGAATAGTGTTAAAATTTACACTATTGTTATTTTATAAAAATGACATATTATTAAATTGTTTAAAAATCACAAAAATATTTAAAAATTATAAATTGAAGTTTTTATAGTCTACAATTTCATAATGTATCCAATTATGGACAATTCACAACACATAAGTAATTATTTATAACAATTTTAAATTTAGAAAATTATTACCACAAATAAAATTAAATAGGCACCTCCTCCCTATCTCATATAATATTTGGATTTTAGTCATTTTTTGAGGGTTTTAAGTGGTGTTTGATTTTATTATAAATTAATATTTTAGAGGTTTCCAAAAGTGCCCCTCTCATCCCTTATAAATATGCACCTCCTCCCTCTACTCTTCACAACATTTTGAACCTTCACGATTGGCCAAAACCTGTCCATTTCTCTTCTCCACTTCCCTATAAACCTACTAGAGGTCCTTGTCTTCTTCAAAGACCAACGTCAGTGCCCTAAGAGGAGGTTAAGAGGAGGCGCGTCGATGAAGAGGTAATATCCTTTACCGATTCTTTAAAACTTATTTCTTCTTCTATAGCCTCTATATGAGTTGTTTCATTATTAAGTAATAAATATAGTATCACTTGTACACTGATATGTTAGTATGAATACGAAACAACCATATTCTATCTTCTATCCATCCTATGAAAAAATAAAATCACCACGCGTGCGTACGTACGACTTACCATCTCCACGCTGTGGTGTAATCTTTTATTTCATCACTAACATACTTGGATGTGTATAAGGATGGATGAAATAATTATATATGATTATTTTAAAGTGATATTGATTCTAAAATATTATACACCATAAACTTCAGTACAATTCCACAAATCATTGGAATGATATCATCACTCGTGCATACGTACGACCTACCGTCTCCACGATGTGATGCGACTCGTTCTACATGATCTCAATTGAATAATCATTATATAAATGAATTTAATGAATAAATATGATCTATATTACACTAATATAATTCTTTAAATGATGTATCTATAACCTAAAAAGAGGAATAAGAATTTATTCGGTAAAACACGCATAAAAACATAAAGCAATGAACACCCGAATAACAAGTATCAATGAAATATTACTAATAAGAAGATAAGAATATGACCATATATGATATCATAACAATGAATATGATTCTAGAATAATTCAATGAAATTATTTAAATCATTATACAGGAGGTTTGAATACGTATAAATCATATCATACCTACGGTAAGGGATAATTATTCAAATATCATTCTTATCCGAGATTGTTTATTCGTAAGTATTTACTAGGGTTATGTTTATCATCCATGTCCATATTTTCTAAAAATGATTTCATAAATTTTTTTATTATTATTCCATATATGTTTAAAGTCATTTTTACCCTTTTTTACTTTTACCACACGGTATGGAAGGAATCTTTCTTTTGATTACCATATGAGGTAATTTTCGACTTTTCCGAAAAAAGTACAAGAATAATGTTTTTTTAACTTATACGGCATGAATAGATTTTTATGGTTTCATAATGCCTTATTTTCAAGAACCTTCATCTACAAGATTTCATGATTATTTTCCACAAAATTATTTTCTTTTAAAATTGTGTGGCATTTTGTGAAAATAAAATGATTTTGAAGAAGAAAGGATATTTTTATCATGAATTCAATTCAAGTGTTATATCAATACTATTTTCTATATAAGATGAAATTATTTAGTATGTTTATGTTTCAAGTATAATGTCTCTATTATTTACATAGTTTTATTATTCTTATGAGGAAATGATATCCATTTGTTTTATATGGATTATGTTATGTTGGGATGATGTTTGTGAAACCCATTTTATTCATTGGGTTATGATGAATGATTTATGTTTATTTTGTGGCACATGTAAGAATGATTTCATTATGAGATTGGTGGCACCTATGTCTCCCTCCAATGAATTAGGTAAAGATTTATATCTCATGAGATATACATGGATGGAATGGAAAGAAAATCTGGTTCAGTAATACAGGGCTGGAACGGAAAGTAAACCCAGTTCAGTATTGGACTTTGTCCATTATGATGGTCTTGGAAGGAATGCCTTGGCTACTATGTAAATCATATCATGTGCTAACTAGATTTCCACAATTACATGATTTATTCCCATAAAATTTTATCATGATTAATGTTCCTTTATGATCCATTGCTTATGTACTGCCATGATTTATATCATTTCTCAAGATTTTGATGTTTATATTTTATGCTCATGTTTTTATGTTGAAATGTTTATGGATTGTTTTATGTTCTCCAAGTTTACCCTTAAAGAGAATTTGAACTCACCCTTTTTATGTTTTCTTTTCCCTAGGATATAAATAAAGGTTTTAGGTAAGAAAAAAAAGGGGAAGAACTTTATGGGAGATGTTGAAGATCTTTCACCATGATTAGAATATTATGTTCCGAGTTTCCAAAGACACTAAACTAATACGGTCTTTGAGCGTCTATTTTTGTCATGTATTAAGTTTTCTACAAAATTAATGTAATTTCCATATACGTCAAGATTGGGTCTCTATAATTTTCCTCTTCTTCTTTGAACCGTGTTTCACAGGAGTTGATGATGAAGGGAATTTCAACCTGGATATTCACTGAAATTTCAAGAGAGATAAGGGTTCAATAAAGGTTACGATTTGAGAGAATAGAAGAGAGCTCGAGTGAAGAATGGGTGAAATTTCTTTTATTGTATCATTTAGGAATACCAATCATCGCAGAAATAAAAGCATGGGAAAGTGAAAGGGTAAAATAAGTAATTACCGCGATACGAGATATAATGTATAAATAAAACAATAAGGCATATTTACGGTGAGATAGTAACTAACTCTCATGGTGAGACAATTACAGGCGTTCATGGTGAGACCATAACATGCATTCATGGTGAGACCAAAACTATGTGATTTATAAACTGTGAAACTATATTGTTTGAGACGGTTCCAATGATTTCCAAAGCGATGTCTTTTTTTTGATAATTATCTCTCAAAAAGTGATGTCTTATATAAATATGTTTTGTCAAGGAGTGTGAAACATGATTTTTTGAGATATTAATAGCACTTGTATTGTCAAAATTTATATGTATATAAATGAATTGATATTCATAATCGAGTAATGTGTGTTTCAAATGATTTTCCTCTGGGATAGAACAATCCTAGATTGGGTGTATGCATGAGTTATTTAAAAATTCTCTTAACATCATTTAAATGGTATTCCTTAGGATTTGCTTCAAAACGATCACACATACACACACTAAACATAATGTCAGGTAGGCTAGTAGTTAAGTAGAGTAAACTTCCAATCATTCCACTGTAAGTGGTTTGATCAATAGATTTTCTATCTTCATCAAGATCCAACTTACTAGTGGTACTCATTAGAGTGTCAGTACTTTTAGTGTTATCCAATCCAAAACATGTTATAGGTTCTCTAGTATATTTAATTTGATTTAAAATAATACCATCATTATTTTCAATGATTTTAAATCAAAGAAAGAATTTTAGTTCACCTATTAAACTCATTTCAAATTAATTTTGCATATTTTTAGAAAAATCAGTACATAAAGAATTTTTTGAATATCCAAAGATAATATCATAAACATAGATTTTAACAACTAAAACATCATTGTAAATTAATTTTATAAAAAGGGTAGGATCATCTATTCATTTTTTAAAACCTTTTAAAATAAGAAAAGTACTTAATTTATTATACCAACCTCTTGGAGCTTGTTTTAAACCATACAAAGATTTTGAAATATAAAAATATGATTTGGAAAATTAGGGTATGTAAAACCAAGGGGTTGCTCAAAAAAGACGTCCTCAGCTATATACCCATAGAGAAATGCACTTTTGACATCCATTTGATATAGTTTAAAATTTAAATGTGCATCATAAGAATGAAGAATTTTGATGGCTTCAAGTTTGGCTACTTGTGAAAAGGTCTCTTCATAGTAAATTCCTTCTTCTTGACTGTAGCCTTGTGCAACCAATCTAGCCTTGTTTCTAACTATGTTACCAACTTCATCTACCTAATTTATAAACACCCACTTGGTGCCTATGGTGAATGTGTCTTTGGTTATTTCAACAAGTTTCCAAACTTTGTTCCTTTCAAACTGATTAAGTTTTTCATGCATAGCCATCACCCAAAATTCATCATTGGTAGAATCATTATTGTTTTTAGGTTCAAGTTGTGATAATAAGACTTGATGTTCAACCTGATTCCTAAGAGAATCTATAGGTTGAGATACCTTATCTAAGTCTCCGACAACCGCATCTAAAGGATGTTTTTAAGAGTTCTAACAACTCTACAAAAAGGACTTGTGATTTCAAGTTCATCATCAGATTCAGGGTCATTGTGACTTTAGTCTAAGGAATTTCCAAAACATGAAGTTTTTAAAGATCCTTTCATAGGATGGTTTAGGGATTTTGAATTAATTTCTAGATTTGATACATCATCCTCCAGGTTCTCTAGAGTGGTCTTATGCTCATGTGGATCTATTTCATCAAATTTGACATGAAAAGATTCTTCCACACATTTAGTTCTTTTATTAAACACTCTATATGATTTACTAGAAATGAATATCCTAAAAATATTCCTTCATCACTCTTGGATGTAAATTTTTCAAGATTGTCCTTAGTATTAAGGATATAGACTTTGGAACCAAAAACATTGAATTTGGTAACTTTGGGTTTTCTATTATTCCATAACTCATAAGGAGTCCTTTTAAGAATAGGTCTAATCAAAACTCTATTGATTATGTACCATGCGGTATTTATAGCTTCAACCCAAAAATAAATAATTAAGTCATATTCACTAAGCATGGTTCTAGAAATCTTTTCCAGGGTTCTATTTTTTTTACAACTCCATTCTATTGTGGTGTTCAACGGGCCGAGAAATTATGACTATTGCCATTTTGAGAGTAAAAGGATTCAAACTCTTGATTTTCAAACACATGGACATGATCACTTCTTAAGGATTTAGTTTTATGTCCACTAATATTTTCTATAGTTTTGGAATATTTGGTAAAATGAGGGGAGGTTTCACTTTTTTGAGCCAAAAAGAAATTCCATGTATATCTAGAAAATTATTCTATAAGAATATAAAAAAAGTGCTTCTCGTTTAAGATAGAAACTCTATATGGTCCAAACAAATCCATGTGAACCAATTCAAGAGGTTGAGAAGTTGACACTTCTTTATTTGGTATGAAGGAGATTTTGTGTTTCATTCCTTTTTGACAAGGACTGCACACTTTACCATTTGGAAACTCAAGCTTGGGTAGGTCTTTGACTAAGATTTTTCTAGTTAAATTTATAAGGGATTGAGTATTACACTGTCCTAGTCTCCTATTCCAAATCCAGAACTCCTTGTGAAACACACTTAAACATGAATCATTTTGAGAAGCTAAAGAATCTATGTTAATGGAATAAAAATGTTCATTTCTTAATACAAAAAATACTAATTCATCTTTAGAATTAAAAACATTGCAAGCATGATTTTCAAATTTAACATGAAATCCATCATCAAATAATTTTGAGATACTGAGAAGATTATATTTCAATCCATACAAAAATAATACTTTAGAAATCAAAACTGAGTTAGAGTTACCGATTTTGCCAAGGGTGATAATTCTTCATTTAGCATTTCCACCAAATGTGACATGTCCACCATCAATATTTATAAAATTCTTGAAGCATGAGAAGTCTCCAATCATGTGTCTTGAACACAAACTCTCCAAGTACCATATTCTCTTACAGAAACTCTTTAAACAACATTCCAACAACATAGTCAAATATAAACAGATTTTGGTACCCACACTTGTTTGGGTCCAATAATATTAGTGATAAGTGGTTTGGGAACCCATATCTGCCTCATAGGTTTCCTATAAGTATTATGTAATGTATTTGAAAAATAAACTCTATTAGGTCCAGAAAATATTGAAACAGTAGAAATTGTATCATAACTTGAACTAGTTTAATATTTTACTGAACACAGAGTAAAGTTGTATGTCCTAGATTTGGAAACAAAATTAGTTCTTCCAAAATTTCTATTACAAGTTTGATAGCCAATTCCATTAGTGTATTTAGGAGAAATTTTTTTACCTAGCATTTGAATAAGGATATTTTTAAAATTGGTAAAATTTTATAAGTCTTTCTTCAAATTCTCATTAGATAGTTTTAGTTCATTGTTCTATTTGAGTATTTGAGAATTTTTTTACCTTTCTATAGTGAGTTTAGTTTTAACAGTTGAGGTAAGAGCATAATGTTTCTTTAAATATTTGTATTTATCTTTTACTTCATTGCATGTTGCTTCAAGAATATTGCAGTAGTAAAAAATTTATCCATTATACATTTTTCAGAGTCACTCTCATCTCCAGAATAGTATGAATTGTGTACAAGAGATTAAAATGTTACCTTAGACGTGTTTTTCATAAAACACATATTGGATTTGTTTTCTTGTTCATCATGTGTTGATTCTGAGTCACTTGAACTGTTTTCAGAAGCATTCCATGTTTATTTCACTGAATTTATATATTTTCTATCTTTGTCCTCATATTTATTTTTGTACTAGAGCTTTGGACAGTCAGCCTTGATATGTTCTTTTCACTTACATTCATAATAGACATTCTCATCAGACTTGTCACTTCTTTTCCAACCATTATTCCACCATCCTTTGTGTTCATATTTTCCCTTGAAGTTAGGCTTTCTAAAAAATTTCTTCTTCTTGTAAAATATATTAAAACATCCGGCTAATTGGTCCATCTCCTCATCACTGTCAGGTGATGATTGTTCACTACTAGAACTTTCTACAGAAACTTCTAATTTCCCTTTGACTTTGTGTTTAGATTTGGTGGTCTTGAACACAACAGATTTTCGTTTTGGTTCATCCTCCTCTTCCTTGTTGAATTTCATCTTCTCTTCATATATCATCAGTTTCCCAATGAGTTATTCTATAGGTATCTTGTTGATATCACATGATTCTCTAATAGAGACAGAGGTTGATCTCCATCTATCAGGTAGGCATCTGAGAATTCTCATGATCTGTTCCTTTGAAGTGACATCTCTTCTAAGAGAAATCATTGTGTTGAAAATTTCATTGAACCTGAGATACATGTCAGAAATAGGCTCATAAAGTTTCATTTTAAAGCTATGATATTTAATAGTATAGGTATTAAGGATCATTTATTTCACACTAGATATTCCTTCATGTGAAACAGATAAGGTATCCCAAATTTCATTTGTAGTTTTACAAGCATTGATTCTATTAAATTCCTCATCTTTTAAAGAGTAGTATAAATCATTCATATATTTGGAATTTTTGTTGTAGGAAGTTTTGGTAGGTTCATACCAAGTGATTCTATCTATAGTAGTAATCTTATATTCATCTATAATTGATGACCAGATTTCAAAGCTCATAGTTTCTAAATGCATTTTCACTTTAATTCTCAATTTAGAATAATCGGTTTCATTAAATAATGGTATATTTGTTGCAACACCTTCTAATCTATTATCCATGATAATGAAATAACTTAAAAGAGCTATAAATTTATAATTGAGATAAATTTACAAATATTTAAAGTACAACCACAATCACAGTTGAATAAGGTTAAAAATATAGTATTAATAAGATTTAAAAACACTCCTATTATACCAAATTTTGGTCGGAGTAGAGTACTCAAGAGGGGGGGTGAATTGAGTATCTATTAAAAATTTATTATTAAAAAGTTTTTCTTAAAAAGGTTCCCCAATAGATAAATATAGCCCAGTCAATCAAGGATATACAATTATGAATGTTTGAGAGTTTAAATAACTTATTAAAATATTGATTATTTCTCATTAATCTTAATATTGGCCATTAAAATTACTTTTGAAGTTATTCTTATAAGGCAATACAATTATAACTTCTTCCCAAGATTAACTATCAAATTAAGTTTAGTGAATTTTGAATTAAATATTAAAATGGAGAAAACTAAAATAGACAGCACAACTGATATAAAACATGTGGTTCAGTCTCAAGTTGAGACCCAATCCACTCTACTTGGTGATCACCTACCACAAGAAGTTTTTATAAATAATCTTCATACACAGCCTGTATCGGGATTTACAATAGTACACAAGACTATCCAGGTCACATGACTTCTTCCACAGTTCTTTGTGGGTATATAAAAAAGGTAACATACAACCTATTCCACACTTATCTGTGGGTATACACAAGTGTAAATTTTTTTTTTGAGAAAGGATATCTTGTATCCTTCTGTTTAATACAGGAGACAATGTGTGTTTGTATACAGACACACACACACACACTGTTCAAAAGATGAAAAATTGTACACAATAGAGCATAAGTATAGAGATAAGGTTATAAGTGCTCTGATTGTTAGTCTATGTTGCTCTGGAATTATGAGATGAAACATATGTAGAAATTGAGTCCTCTCATGGAAAACAGACTATCATAAGTCAGCTATATCTGGCTCGTGTTCTTCGTGGTATTGACAATGTGAAGATGTGCTCAATGATTCTGATCTATGGTGTCCAACTTTTTGATTCATGAATCCTTTGTGTGTCTTTAGAAATGTTGAGTTGCATGTGTCAGTTCTTTTCTCAAGAAATATGGTGTGTTATTTTTTGTTATGATCTTTGTGTATCATGCATTATTGTTTTTGGGCTGCACTTTTAATTTTATTCTTGGAGTGCCGTGTTGGATCCGACAGATTGCATGTATTCTACACCTTGTACCTTGTACTGTCAGATGATATGTCAACAAAGAAATATTAATTATTTGAGCACATTTAAAAGTTTCAAATATGACCATTAGAAATTAAATGAAAAAATGACCAAGCAGATTTAGAAACGATGTCATAGTTTGTCTGTAAACGGTGTCTCCTTGAAATAGTGTCTAGATGGTCATAGTGTCTGGACGATCACGTTGTCTAGATGGTCACAATGTATGGATGGTCACAGTGTCTGGATGGTCACGATGTCTAGATAGTCACGATGTCTAGATGGTCACGGTGTCTCGATGGTCACAGTGCCTGGTCTCCATGTCTCAGACATAGCCAAATATCTGCATTCAGACTTAAGTAGTGATATTAATAGAATGGATTAGAATTAATCGTTCATCAAATAAATAATTATAAATTAAATCAAATATATTGTATAGTAATCAGACTTAATGTATAGCAATTAAGATCTTGGATAGATTTACTTAAAGCATAAGGATACTAATCATATATACATGAATTAAGATAGATTACACTAAATTTCCAGGATTTACAGAATATATATGATTTGTGATCATTAAAACCTGATTAATACACGAGGATTCCAATAAATACAATGGATGATTATATTTTTATAAAAAGGATTAAGCCTGACCTTGTGGGAAAAGTCCACAAATTGAGTTTGTGATGGGGTATGGACCTGTGATATGAGATCTGAGAATTTCTATGTATCTCATGATAATGGGAATCATGAAACATGTAGTTTTGGGAGTTATTTTGTTAGACAACCAGTGTTGTAAAGGTGGTATCATTTCTATCAAGTACATTGATTCATTTCATATCAGTCATATGAGGAATCCTATGTTCATCACATTGGTTAAAGCTATAATTTAACATCCCGTGTTGATGATGTTGGTTTTTTCCATTATATATTTCATTATGAGGAGTCCCATATTTTTCATACAGGGTAAGTCTATAGTTTATTGTTCTGTTCCGATGACATTGTTTTTTTCCTGCTCATATTTTTCATATGAGGAATCCCCAGTTCATCACATAGGATAAGGATAAAATTTCAGGTCAACAGCTAAGGTTGTTGGGATTTTTAGTTTAGAATCATAGAACTAATACTATAGATGCTGCTAGTTTAAGGTCCTGGATCATGGACTAAAGGGTGTGGGTTTCCTAAAGAGGATTATTTCACATGAAATAGTGATAATATGATGTGAAGGAGGAGGGCCATGGAAAACATTTTCCACAAAAACATCCAATATAAACTGCACAAAAATTTTCATCATGATGTTGAGGGGGGAAACCCCATGATTAGTTGACGGTGGGTACTGGACCTAGGATATGAGATATGGGTGTCTCTATGTATCCTAACAGAATGGGAATAAAGAAATACATAGTTCTAGAATTCAGTGTGGTTGAAGATAGATTTTGAAAGGGCGATGTCCTTTTGAGTGAGGATTCATTGAAAAATAGAAGGTTTTATTGGTTTTCATAAACACTAAGGATAAAGAAAACCATGCGAATGAGGTTCCACAAGGGGTTGAACTCACATATTTTAGGGCTGTGATTCTTGGAGATAAAGGAAAGTTGGTACGTCGTGGATTTTCAAGTGGTGTAGAATATTTGAAAGCCGATGTAAAAAAGGTGCCAAGGAGTCCCTTTACCATATAAAGAACTCCTAAAACTAGTTACTTACCATTTAGGGTCTTGAGGATTGGCCTAGGGGAAGGCTCGAAAAATAGGTTGGTGCTAAGGATAGGCTTAGAATGGTATCTACGCATCCCTACATATCTCATCGGTCATGGGAACCAATCTAGAAATAGTTATGGATGAAGGAATGGTAGAAGACCAATGCCATAGGGGTGACACCCTCTTTTATGAGGACATAAAATCATCTCATATTACTCATATGAGTCTTCCTATGTTTGTGACATAGGGTAGAGATTCAGTTTATCATCATGTTTTGTGGAAGTTAATTTTCATCATCCCATATTTGTTATATGAGGCATACTATATTTCTGATACATGGTGATGCTATAATTTACCATCGTTATCTTAAGATATTAGGTTTTTTTTGTCTCAAATTTATCTTGTGAGGCATCCTATGTTAATTACATAGGGTAAGGATATATTTTAACATCTTGTTCTGAGGGAATTGATTTGGTTCATCTAATTTTTATCGTATGAGGCATCATATGTTTATCTTATATGGTAAGGCTATAGTTTAACATAATGTTATGAGGAAGTTTCTTTTTTCATGTCATATTTTTCATATGAATCATCCCTTGTTCATCACATAGGGTAAATAGAGAGTTTAACAATATTTGTTGAGGACATCGGTCTTTCTAGTTTATAATCATATAGCTCAGACTATGGTTTCTTATAGTATTTGTTCCTAGATCTGTGTCCAATGGTGAATCTATTAGTTTAAGGTCATAGATATTGGACCATGATGTGTTATAGTTTTGGGTCATAGAGTTTTGATTTGAAACATTTACTTGAAGTGCTTTTTTAGAAACATGTCATTTGTGGGAGGTGTGATACACTCCTCATCCATGGTGATTAAAGAGTATTCTCCATTATAATAGACCTTATGGATAATGTAAGGTACTTCCCACTTGGGTTACAACTTTATTTGTTTTTTTCTCGGTATGATCGTTGTTCTGAGAGCTAAGACCATGTCATCTTAAAGGGAGGATAAATGGAAAACCTTTTTCTTAAACTCTCATGCTACCCTTTTCTGGTCCCAATATGTTGTGTAACAACTGAAGCTTATTTTACCCATGGGATTCCAAATCATCTAGCTATAATTACATGATTCTTTCTCGAATCCACTTATCATTAATATATGTTAAGAATAATGACCCCTAAACCTCCCTAGGTAAAACTTCTTTTGTTCCATACACTACGGAGTATGGGGTCTCCTGGGTGTAATTTCGAGTTGTTATCAGATATTCCTAGAGGGAATTAGGGAGTTTATCACGAAAACTCTTCTTATTTTGGCCTACCATCTACTATAAGATTTTAGAGAGGGTTTTTTTTGAATCCCTATATCTATCCATTCTTCTACACATGGTATAGAGAAGTGTGGTTTGTAACACCCCAAGATTTCATAGTACATTATCTATTTAAAGTAATTCAATAGCTTGTGCTACACGCAACACCGAGTTCAAGTGCATCACAACCTATCAAACTAGCCATTTAAAAAGTCGTTATGAATAATATTAACCACAATTTGAATTTTAAATATATATTATATAATTTTATCATTCATATTTTGTGTTTTTAGACATAATATAAGGTCTAATTCAAATTTTCAGATAAAAGAAGTATTTTTCAAAAAAATGCAGTTTTTCCTCCTTTTAATGGAGAACCATTTTTAAATCCAATATTTGAAAATTTTATATATTAAATTTAATGAAATTAAATTATTATTTATAATCGAGACATAAAAATTCATCTTGGATAAAGTTTTGGTACTTTTCTGATAACTTTCATATTTTGATGAATAGTGAAAATACTAAATTTTAATTGAAAACAACTTTTTTAGTCAAAATAATTTATAGTTTTAAATTATGAATTTGAGCAGTTTTAAGTATAATTATATAATATTTTTAAAATTTAATATAATTTAGGTTTCTTTATGTAATTTCCCATTTAAATTGGACATAAACACATGTCAATCTTTTGATAGTTTTTACTTCTTAAAACTCTGCTTTATGGTTTTGACCACGAGAATTAATTTTAAATTCATTAATGTAACTTATATATTTTAAATTTGGTAAAATAGAAATAATTTTTTTATTTTTAATATCAAATTTATCTTCGGGTTATTTTTTTGGGATTTTTCTGAAAATCTCAATTTTGATGAATAGGGAAAAACACTACGTTATTGTTTAAAACCGACTTTTTTTAAATAATTTATATTTTTAAATAAATTTATTTTGAAGTAAAAATAGATACATAATACCTATATTAGTAAAATGTAATTAATTTGAGTCATTTTATAATAAGATTAGATATATAAAATTTAATTGAACTATTTTAACGTCTTTTACGAACCTTCTAGGCACATTTGCAAATTTTCTTAAAACATAATTTTAACGCTTCTATGAATTTAATTTTAAAAATCTGAGAGACATGGTTAACATTAGTAATTAAAATGTGGTAAAATTTGATGAAAATAATTTTTGGTGAAAAGTAACTTATGAATTTTTTTACCACGATTAAAATTAAATAGGGTTATTAAAGGTAAAAATGATATTATAATTACCCCAACACATGTCCTAATTCTATTGGATTAGTGTATTTTGACGAAAATCAAACTTAGGAAAAAAAATATGATACTTTTTGATCCACTTGGATTAGATTAGGAAATGTATTATATTTTATTTAAAGAATAGTTAAAAGTGTCAAATTCTAATTTTAATAACTTAACCATTTTTAATATTAGGTTATAAGTAAGATTAATTAGACTATAAATATTAATTAGAAATATAAAATAATTTCTACATAATTTTATTTTATTTAAAAATTTTAGACGTTAAATATTTAAATTTATTTATGACACAATGATGATGCAATAATAACCTTATTAATGAAAGACTAAAATAATTGATGTTATAAATATTAAAATAAATGAAAATTAAGACTTTTGATGAATTAAACAAATTTTCTAGGTTAATATGACATGTTAGGGTTTATTCAATGAATTGTTTTATAAGTAATTATGTTGTTATTGCTTTCAAAAAAAAAACAAATACTAAATAGTGTCAAAATTGACATAAATGAGATTTTAAAACAAATACTATTTTATTAAATTATAGAGTAGTCCTAAAATTATAAGTTTTAGCCAAAAGACTTATATAATGATATATATTTGATTAATTAACCACTTGAGTTTATTTTGTCTTTTTATAGTAAGTTTATTAACCACGTATTATAATAATACTAGAAGACATAGTAAAAATTAACTATTTAACCAAGGGTAAAATCTAAATGATAAGGTTAATATGGCGACCTAAAATTGTATAAAACCAATTTTTTGAGAGGATTTTAACCCATCCCCACATTTTCTTAGAAATAAATCCATTTGGAGCTATTAGAATCCGAAAATTATTTTATAATAAATTAATATTTCATGCTTTTCCTAAAGTGCCTTTCACCACTCTTATAAAAGGGCACCTCCCCTTCTCTTAAATTCACACCTCCAAATCCTTTTGAGTCGGCCAAAACCTATTAAAATATCCTAAAAACTACCCTAAATTCATCTAATAGTCCTTAATTTGATCATAAAGCCAACCTAAGTATCCCTTTTGTTCAAATTAAAAGGAAGCGCCCAATGAAGAGGTAATTATTGCATCACCTCTTTCAGTGTTCTTTTCAACTTCCACTTCCTATTTCTTTGTTGTTTCCATACCAAAATAATAACTCTAATAACTTCCACATAATTTGATATTATTATAAATTTGGTACAACCATATTCATTATTATATCTGTCCTATGAATTACAAGGTCACCATAAGTGTGTACGTACGGCTTACCATCTCCACGACGTGATGAAATTCATCTTCAACAATCACCCTTAAATAATTATAATAAATAAATATATGTATTGGTTAATTATGAGGTATATGAATAATATTACTACTGGAATAATATATATTTATGTACATAAAAATATATTATTTACTTACTTCCATATTATATGATAAGAAAACAGAAACAATGTTCATGCTTTCATACGGACTACCGTCTCCATGAACGGTGTTTCCATTTAATATATCTATCTATTATACATATTTATATTCTGAATATATTTGATATATAAATCATGTTTTATATTATGTAAGTATTTAAATATTGATCTAAGTGATACAATTAAGAATAACAAGTTAAAACACGTATGATAAAGAAAGTGATTATTACCTGAAATGTTACTTTAACAAGTATATTATTATTAAATAAGTTGTAGAAAGTAATAAATGATTCAAGTATTAATTCATAAAGATGAATATGGTTCTTTTTCAGGTATAGTTTAATAACATACTATTTTCATTATATATAAGGGTAAATGTACCCTCAACAAAAATAAAGTACAAGGTAAGGGTTAATTCCTCACTCTCATTATTATCTGAGATTGTTTATGTGTAAGTATTTACTGGTACATATTTATTATCTATAAGGATCTGACCCCAGTTTCCTAGTACCGGTGCCTTAATTGATTATGTTGGCATACAAACAATTAATAATCATCCCGATGGGCTGAGTAGTTTAGTATTATTGGAAACAAGATTTATATATAAGTTAAACATTACAACTTGAAAAGAAATAAAACATAGAAAACATCCATAACTACAATGTTATTTCAACATGTCATTCAAAATAAAAGACTTCATATTCTGAGAAAATTAAACATAAAAAAGGGTTGAGATAAAATTCTCAGTAAGGGTAATCAATATAGTATAAGATAATATAAACATTATACATGGTGAATAATTGAAAACACATACCTCTAAAAATAAACTTGAATATAATATGGAAAAAATGAGCTGAGTAAATATTTCCTTAACATAACATAATCATGGGTATTATACTATTAGAATAACCACATGAACCATAATTACTATTTTCATAATGAGGAAATTCATAATGCCGGACAACATAACCATACCGTCAAGGCCTCATGCCAAGACCGTAAATAATAATTTTGTCAAGGCCTTCTGCCAAGACCATAGTTTGTCTCATGAGACCTACCGATGCACTGAGGGGATATTGAGGGCACCACCAAAAAATTACTATGTCAAAATAATTCATCATATGAATTGGGATAAACATAATCAACATACACATTCATATTGAATCTAATATTTTAAATATAAATATCTTTCCGCAAACATTAAGCAAAAACAATAACAATTCTAAGTAAATTGATGAATGGTTTTAAGATAGCACATCGATAGACAAAATAATAATAAACCATTAAATTAAATATGGTAGATGATAACATTGAATACTAATCCGAATAATACATAAAAATCAACAAAAGTATTGAAATAGATGATGATACTCTTATAAAATCTTTGAGTAAATCTTGAGATAAATACTCTTTTACTTTGAAAGGAATAGTTCTTTTGGAAAAATATTTGTATAAAACCAAAAGTGAATTAAGAAATTATTTTAATAATAAAATGATTTATTTTATAATGATAATGGTTTCCAAAAATATATTATATAGTGCCTCTCAAAATAGGTAAGAATTCGAGAAATTACTTTGGATCAGGCTTGTATTTCAGAAACAATTTTGAAAGATACTTTTAAAAAAATGTAACTTTCCACAAAATAAGGAAGGATTATGGTTGGTAAGAATATATAAAACACTCAAACAGATTTTATGAGGATTAAATAATAATATAGCATAATTTCATTGATGTTATTAGGCAATAAAAGTAATCCAAATGAAAATGGATGTTCGGGTGGAAAAATCCTTACCTTAAATCCCAAAGTGTTTCGCTCTTGAACTCAAGCTCATGGAAAATGAAATTATTCTTATTAATAACCTATTTAAGAACCTATTATAAATTTATTTAGTTTATCATAATTTGTTTTATTTCATTTATTCCCTTATTGATAATTTATTATATTGAATTTTGTCATTGCATAGGGTTTTCTTTCTTTATTTCCATAATCTGTTCACTTGTTCTTAAATAATGGAGTTCATGTGGAATGGATGTAAATGTCCATAATTTAATTTTAATATTATTTATGACCATCCATAGGTGTTATAACTCATTTATATAACTTGGTTACATGGAATGAGGATGAATTATTATATAGAACTTTAATGATAACTGTTTCAGTTAATTTGTTGGTTTTGATTACAATGAACTCATTTTTATTCATAATATAATACCATTCATAAAAAAGGGATTAAAGAACCTTAAATAGGGTATATGAAATAGATAATTATCGTGTTCAACCCTAAAAAGAATGTTTTCATTACCATAATTTATAATTATAATAGAAATTGAAAGCACATCGTCCTAGAATGTGGTAAATTTATACATCTCAAATGGTGTTCTTGCTACTAGTATAAAAGAAGGTAAAAGGAAGCGATGATGATAACTTATTCCACTATCATAAAAAAATTACAATACTTTTAAGGTATTGGATTAATCACAACATTTGGATAGGGAGAATTAATAATATAAAAAAACAAATGAACTTGAAAGGAAAGACAAGAAATTAAAAAGATGAATTTACCTCTTGAACCAAACATCGTTGAGAGCCTCCTTAAGGGAGAGGTTTTTGTCTTTTTATGTGAACAAGGCTTTATAAACGTGGGAGAGGATGTTGGGAGTATATTTGTACAGAATTTGGAGAAGTCACAAGGCTTGATACGAGTGAAGAGAAGAGGGAGTGATGGGGGGGTTTATAGTGGAGGGGAGAGGGGATATCCAAATTTTATATTCATTAATTTATTATTTATCAACTAGAAAAGGAATATTCATTCTTCTATGACCAAGAATAGTAATTTTATCATGTTAATCTTAATAAATTGGTCTTACATCATAATAACATCATACATGACTTTATAATTAGTGTATTTAGCTTATTTTGTAAATTAGGGTGTTTTACTATTCATCAAAAATTCAAGTAATTCAAAAAAATCAAAAAAATCACCCCAAAAATTCTTTAACACGTGGAATCCAAAAATGAAGTCCATTTTTATTAAATATTTTTCAAAATATTATTAATTTTATTTTTAATTATAATCATAATTTATTCTAAAGACAACAGTTTTAAAACATTTATTTACTTATTCTAAAGAATAGGTATATCGTACTTCTACTTGATTATTATTTATATAATATCATACGTAAGGTTTCTATTCATTAGGTTATATCACTATTCATATGATTATGTTACTATTCATAAGGGTATGTTATTATACATCAGAAATTATTTTTTTCTTATTGGACTTCAAATAACATACTGATCGCAAGCGTGTATGTCATGTTTTTAAAATTCACATCACAGAAGTGACAAACATATGTTTTAAGGGTCACCTATAACTTAGTATTTAATTATTAAATATTTCTAATAAAGGAATTTTCCAATAAAAATATTGGGTTGTTACATTCTCCCCCCATTACAAAAATTTTGTCCTCGAAATTCACAAAATGTCACTTAAAACTATTTGGGTATGTCTTCAACATAAGCTTCTCAGGCTCCCATGTCACCTCTTCCATCTTATGGTTCCTCCAAATAACCTTTACCAAACTAGTCGTTTTATTTTTTAATACTTTTTCTCTGGTATCAAGAATCTTGATAGGCTTTTCACAATAAGACGAATCGGGCTCAGGTTCTATTTCTTCATAGGTGAGTACATGTGTTGGGTCTGGCATTTATTTCCTTAACATTGACAAGTGGAACACATTTTGAACTTTGGATAGACTTGGAAATATTTCCAAATGGTAAGTTATGTCTCAAATTTGATCTAGAATTTCAAAAGGTCTGATGTACCTATGACTTAATTTTCCCTTCTTACCAAATTGTATAATACCCTTCTATAGAGATACCTTTAAGAAAACATGATCTCCTACTTCAAATTCCAAATCCTTCCTTCGGTTGTCAACATATCTCTTTTTCCTACTTTGATTTATTATGATATGGTCTTGGATAATGTTCACCTTTTTTATTGTTTCCTCAACATGTTTTGGGCCTACATGCTATCTTTCACCAACATCATCCCAGTAAGTTGGTGTACGACATCTCTTTCCATACAATGCTTCATACAGTGCCATCTAAATACTTGAATGGAAGCTATTGTTATAGGAAAATTATACGAGAGGTAAATACTGATACCACATGCCTTGAAAGTCAAGTGAACAAGACCTCAACATGTCTTACAAAGTTTGAATAGTCCATTCTGATTGTCCATTAGTTTGTGGGTGGTAGGCAGTACTCAAACAAAGATCAGTATCTAGGGCCTTCTGAAGACTTTTCTAGAATTGTGATATAAAATGGGGATCACAATCTGAAATAATTTATAAGGGTACACCATGGAGTCTTACAACTTCATTAATATATAGTCTTGCTAAATGTTAATGTGGTAAATCTTCTCTTGTAGTAAGAAAATGTGCTGATTTTGTAAGATGGTCAACAATGACCCATATCGCATCACTCATTCTTGGAGTCTTTGGTAGTCCAATGACAAAGTCCATCATAATATCATCCCATTTTCACATAGGAATATGAAGGGGTTGCATGACTCCTCCATGAAATTGTCTTCCAGCCTTCACCTGTTGACATACCAAACATCTCGACACATAATCATCAATCTCCCTCTTCATGATTTTTCACCAAAAATGATCCTTTATATCTCTATACATCTTTCTTCTACCATGGTGTATAGATAAATTATAGCTATGAGCATCCTCCAATAGTTCCCTCTTTAGCTCAAGAATAGCGAGAACACAAAGCCTCTTTCTGAATTTCAAAATTCCTCCTTTATATACAAATTCAGTCAACTTCCCATCATTTATAGCTTTAATTTTCTTTTGAAACTCCTCATCATCATCCTAATAACATTTTATCCTTTCCAGTAATGAAGTTTTTGAAACCATTTGAAAGAGTTGTGATGTGTTACCTTCCTTGATAATTCCCATATCTATCTTTACTAGATCCATGAATAAAGTATCTCTTTCGACTTTTATCTTGTTCAGAACTTCATGATCCTTTATGCTCAAAGAATATGCTACCTTATTTTCCTTCCTCAGGTGGTAGTGTATTGTGAAATAATAATATTTAACTAGCTTAATCCATCTTTATTGTCTCATGTTGAGTTCTTTCTGTGAGAATATATATTTCCAACTCTTATAATCTATATATATCTCACATTTGTTTCCATAGAAGTAATGTCTCCAAGTATTCAGAGAAAAGATTACAGCTGCTATCTCAAGATCATGAGTTGGACAGTTTTTTTCATGAATTTTCAACTTCCTAAATGCATAGGCAATCACTCAATCATTCTTCACGAGGACACAAACAAGTCCTTTCTTTGATGCATCGCTATAGATAACAAACCCATCATTCTCCAATGGTAGGGTTAGGATCATAGCATTCACTAAACTCCTCTTAAATTCTTCAAAATATTCTTCACATTATTTTTTCCATATGAACTTAACCCCCTTTCGTGTGAGCTTCTCCATTGGGTTGGCTAAACAGGCGAAGTTCTGAATGAAATGCTGATAATAACCAGCTAAACTAATAAAATTACGTACCTCAGTTACATTCATTGGAGTAGGCCATTCTTGCAGTGCCTTTGTCCTCACAGGATATACAGATATTCCATCCTTAGAGACAATTTGGCCTAGAAAGGAAACTGATTGGAGCCAAAAATCACACTTCCTAAACATCCCATATAATTTATTTCTTTAAAAGTGTCTTTAGAATAGTGCTCAAGTGATTTTCATGATCTTCATGGAATTTAGAGTATACTAGGATATCATCAATAAACACCACCAAAAATTCATTAAGATATTCCTTAAATACTCTATTCATCATATCCATAATGACAGATGGTACATTAGTTAGTCCAAAAGGCATTACTATAAACGCATAATGCCCATACCTGGTTCAGAATGCAGTTTTTGGAATGTCTTCCTTCCTCACAAGCAATTGATGATATCTAGATTGAAGATCAATCTTCGAAAAATATTGGGCTCCATGAAATTTATCAAATAAATCATCAATTCAAGGTATAGGGTACTTATTATTTATTGTAAAAGCATTGATTTCCCTATAATCAATGCACAACCTCATGGATCCATATTTCTTCTTAACAAAGAGGACGGGGGATCCCCATGGAGAAACTCTAAGTTGAATAAATCTTTTATCACTCAATTACTCTATTTGATTATTTAGTTCCACTAACTCTATAGTGGTCATTCTATAAGGGGCCTTTGATATGGGACTTAAACCAGGAATTAAATCAATGGAAAACTTAATTTCCCACTCTAGAGGATGTCTAGGTAAATCCTCTGGAAAGACGTCAGCATAATCTTGTACAATAAGTACATCCTCTATCTGTAATATCCTCAACCATATTTATTTCATTTCCTTGCTCCCAAATAATTGAATACAATAGAGCTACTTGTGCTGGATCTAGATGAGAATCAAATGGTGAGGTTTCTACTCTAAAAATAAGTGATTATACACCATTCTCAAAGAATGTAACTTCCTTCTTCTGGTAATAGATATTCACATCATAAGTTTATAGCCAATTCATAATGATAATTATATCATTGTCAACCATTGTTACTATGATGAAGTTAGCAACTAAAGCATGTTTATGTGTCATGAGGGGGACTAATCGACACACATTTTTTGCAATGATACATCCACTATGGGTTTTGACTGATAAATCCTTTATTAAATTAAATTGGACATATCTAATTTTCTTGGAAAATTGAGAAGATATAAATGAATGTGATAATCTAGAATCAAACAAAGTATTGGCTAAGTTATATGAAACTATCAATGTACCTGCCACCTCTTCGTTAGGAACTTGAACCTCCATGGTTTTGACCACATAAGCTTGGACTTTCTCTCTTGGCCTTCATTGGGGAACATTTTCCTGATGCTTAGGAAATTCATGTTCATTATGTCCCATCTCCGTGAAATTGTAGCACATAACATTTGTAGCTTCTTTCTTCCCATTAAAATCATGATATTGGTGGCCTTTTTTCCACACTTGACAGACTCCCAATCCTTTCAGGTAAGTTCTAGGGTGTTTCTTTCCACAATTATTTCATGATGGAAGTTCAACTCTTCCCTTATACTCCATTTCCTTATTTCATTTACCTGAGTTTTCATCAGCCCTCTTCTTCTATTTCTTTCCCTTAAATTCATAAGACATAGAGAATTCCTTTTCTATCTTGACAGCACATGAAACTATGTCTTCATATGTTGAGAAATTATAGGAGACTAGAGCCCTTCAGAGGAATGGTTTAAAACCATCAATGAATTGATCAATTTTTCTCTATTGATTATGTATGTAGTTTGAAACATTCTTTTATAACCTTGTAATGTGGGATTCATACTTGGAAAAATTTTCATCCTCCTTCTGCCTTAGATTCAAGAATTGCCTCTTCATATCTGCTTGTTGTTCATGAGGGTAATATTTTTCTAAGAATATTTCCTAAAAATCCCTCCATTCCATATCTTCAATTTATTCTTCCTTCTTTGTGTTTTGGTTGAATTACCACCACTGGTCTGTATCTCCCATTAGACGATAAAATTCCATGACAACCTTCTCCCTTTCGTTACATCCCAAAGCGATAAATATATTCTCTAGGAAAAATATCCATTGCTCTGCTACAAATGAGTTTTTTGTCCCATTGAATGATGGATGTTGTTGTCACATAAAGAGATCTAGCATAGCTCCTCCACATGGTGGATCTGGATGCTACATACAGGTTAGGTTATTATTCATAACCTAAGTAAGTTATCCCAGTATAGTTAAAAGTTTCTCTACACCTGTCACAGCACCAGAGCCAACATTGTTTTCTTATATTGGTGGGAAATATATACATGGAACATGCACGTTCATGTGGTTTCCATTCCTTTCACTAGGCACCATTTCTAAATAATGGCATACACTAGATTTGGGTATGAATCATAATTTATAATCTCAATTTTGAAAAATACATAGCATAAATAAAAATTCTACACATATCCTTTCTCTTACTCATAAAAATGGTATCTTTGAGGAAAAAATTACATTTAAATCCTTCATAATGGATTTTAAAAAAAAATTGAATTATCCTGAGCATATCTCCTGGGAGTGTCATAACCAAGAGTGCAGCAAGGCCCGTTGTCGTGTACCAGGATAACCCGGGTCAATCCCGAAACTCCTTGTCGGAGCTTTCACTCCTAGGTACATCTGTGCCAGAGCCACCTCTAACTACTTGTATCCATACATAGATGTATTTCCTGAAATATCCACATAATCTATTCCTTACCAAAAAACCAGGATGTTCTTGTATGTTTATCCTCAAATACTATCTTAGGGACTCTTCCCTAATCTACATTTTCCAAATCTAGTTTCTATGTTTTCTACTAAACTTCATATGATACCAACTATAAGGAGATGACCCCAATTGCCCAGAGATGGGGCCTTATTTGATTACAATGGCATACAAACAAGGAATAAACATCTCAAAGGACCGAGTAGTTTAGTATTATTGGGAACAATATTCATACATAAGTTAAACATTACAACTTGAAAAGAAATACAACAAAGACAACCATAACTCCTAGGTTATTTCAGCATGTAATTCATAATAAACTTCTTCATTTCCTGAGAAAATAAAATATTATAAAGGGTTGAGCTCAAATGCTTAGTAAAGGTAATAAATACATCATAAGATAACATAAAAATTAGACATGGTGAATAATTGAAAACACATGCCTCTAAAAATAAACATGAATATAATATAGCAGAAAATGAGCTGAGTAAATATTTCCATAACATAACATAATCATGGGTATTCTACTAGTAAAATAAACACATGAATAACCAATACTATTTTCATATTAAGGGAATGTATAATACGGGAAAACATAACCATACCTTCTAGGCCTCATGCCAAGACCATAAATAATAATTTTGTCAAGGCCATGTGTCAAGACCGTAGTCTGTCTCATGATACCTACTGATGCACCGAGGGGCTATAGAGGGCCCCACCCAACACGTACTATGTCCAATGAATTCCTTATATGAATGAGCATAAACATAAACAACATACACATTTATATTTAAAATAATATATGAAATGTAAATAGATTTCCCCAAACATTAAGCAAAAACACTAACCATTCGAAGTAAACTGATGAATGGTTTTAAGATAGAACATAAATAGCCAAAATAATCATGAAACATTAAATTAAATATGGTATAAGATAACATGGAATACTAATCCCAAAATACGTAATAATCAACAAGAGTGTTGAAATATATAAAGATACTCTTATAAAATCTTCGAGTAAATCTTGAGATAAATATTCTTTTTCTTTAAAAAGAAAAGTTCTTTTGGAAAAACATTTGTATTAAACTAGAAGTTCTGTAAGAAAGAATTTTCATAATAAATTGATTGATTTTATAAATATAATGGTTTAAAAAACAGATTATATATTTCCCCTTAAAATAGGTAATAATTACATAAATTCCCTTGGATCAGGCATGTATTTCAGAAACAATTTTCAAAGTTCCTTTTAAAATGTGTAACTATCCACAAAATAAGGAGGGGTTCTGGTTGGTAAGAATATATAGTACACTCACAAAGATTTTATGAATATAACATAATAATATACCAGAATTTAATTTTGGTAATTGGACAATAAAAGTAACTC
This sequence comes from Viscum album, assembly GCA_963277665.1. Lineage (NCBI taxonomy): Eukaryota > Viridiplantae > Streptophyta > Magnoliopsida > Santalales > Viscaceae > Viscum > Viscum album. Next base: position 474,636,633 of record OY728130.1, on the reverse strand, counting down.
GAATGAAAGTGGAAGTTGAGGCGGAAAAACCCTTACCTTAAATCCAAACGTGTTCCGCTCTTGAAATTAATCTCCTATAATATGAAATTATAATTATTAATAACCTATTTAATAACCTATTAGATTTTTATTTATTTTATCATAATTCTTTTTAGTTCATTTATTCTTTTATTGATAAGTTATTATTTTTATTTTTGTTGTTCCACAGTGTTCGTTTTCTTTAGTTTCATAATCGGTTCACATGCTCTTAAGTAATGGAGTTCATGTGGAATGGATGTAAATATCCAAAATTTAATTTTAATATCATTTATGATCATAAATATGTGTTAGAGTTAATTTATATAACTTGGTTACGTGGCATGAGGATAAACTATTATATAGAACTTTAATGATAACTATTTCGGTTAATTTGTTGGTTTTGATTACCACGAACTGATTTTTCATTATTAGTTAAAAACATTTGTACAAAGGGATTAATGAACCTTAAATAGCGTATATTAAATATATAATAATCTATATGAACCATAAAAAGAATGGTTTCATGACGAGAATTGATAATGATAATAGAAATTGAAAGCCCATCGTCCTTGAATGTGGTAAATTGACACATCTCGGATGGTGTTCCTGCTACTAGTATAAAAGAAGGTAAAAAGAAGAGATAATGATAACTTATTCCACTATTCAGAAAATATTTTAGTACATGTAAGGTACTGGAGTCATTGCAACATTTGGATAAGGATTTCTAATAATATAAAAAGAAAACAAATTAACTTGAAATGAAAGACAAAGAATTAAAAAGAGGAATTTACCTCTTGAACCAATCTTCCTTGAGAGCCTCATTAAGGGAGAGGTTTTGGTCCTTTTATGAGACCAAGGATTTCTAGACATGGGAGAGGAGTTTGGGAGGATATTTGGACAGAATTTGTAGAAGGCACAAGGCTTGATGGATGTGGATAGAAGAGGCATTGATGGGGGTTTTTATAGTAGATGGGAGAGGGGATTTCTCAATTTTATATTAATTAATTTATTATTTATCCACAAGACAAGGAATAGTGAGTCTTACATGACCAAGAATAGTAATTTTATCATGTAAATCCAGATTAATTGGGCTTACATAAGCAGAACATCATACATGACTATATAATTAGTGTATTTAGCTTATTTTGTAAATTATGGTATTTTACTATTCATAAAAATTCAAGTATTTCAAAAAAATCCCAAAAATTCACCCCAAACATTTTTCAACATGCAGAATCCAAAAATGAATTCCATTTTTCAAATATATTTTTCTAAATATTATTAATTTAATATTTAATTATAATCATAATTTATTTTAAAAACAATAGTTTTAAAGCATTTATTTACTTATTCCAAAGAATAGGTAAATCTTAATTCCACTTGACTATTATTTATATACTATCATAGGCAAGGTTACTATTTATTAGGATATATCACTATTCATAAGGGTATGTTACTATTCATAAGGGCAGGTTACTATTCACCAAAAAATTAAATCTTTCTTATCAGACTCCAAATAACATATTGATCACAACCGTGTATGTCATATTTTTGAGATTCACATCACAGAAGTAACAAAATTATGTTTTAAGGGTTACATATCACTTATTATTTCATTATGAAATATTTATAAGAAATGAATTTCCATTGAAAAATATCGGGCCGTTACATTATCCATGTCCATGTTTCATAAAAGAGTTTTCAAAATGATTCTTTTAAGGGTCTCTTTAACTAAAACATCATTTTAAATGTTTTAAATATTTATTATTTAAATCTTTCTCATTAATGTACATGTTTTAAAAATGGTTTTAAGGATTTATTTATTTGGAAATTAATGTTTTAAAATGTTAATTCCTTTTAAAAATTTGAAAGTGGTATGGAACACTTTGATTCAAAAATATTTTTAAATGTCTTCCTTTATAAATTTTGGAAATTTTAAATGATTTCATGGAAAGGGGTATTTCTCTCAAAGAGTTTTACTGATCATTTTCAACTATATCAGCATCCTTTATTAAATATTATTCTTGATTGAGGTTGATTTATTATAAAAATATCTTCCATATTGTATTGAATGAGTTATGATATGTTTTAATGTGGATGTGTTATTTTTATACCATTCATGGTTTATAGTTAATGTATTGAAATTTCATATGCATGTTTTAATACAAATGTTTATGTTATGTTTGAACATTTTCATATGAGGAAGGAATTTGACTTAGTAATTGACGGGTGGGGATCTCTATAGCCCTTGAATGCATCGGTAGGTCTCGTGAGACAAATTAGTGTCATGGAACAAGGCCTTAACAAAATTTTTATTTGCAGTCTTGGCACGAGTCCTTGACTGTGTGGTTATGATGTCTAACATTATGCATTCCCTCATTATGGAATTAGTTATTACATGTGATTATTTTACTAGTAGAATATCCTTGTGCATGTTTATATAGTAATGTTTGATTTATTGTTTCCATATTATGTTCAAGTTTATGTTTAAATGGCTATTGTTTTTATTACACATCATGACATAAAAGTTTATAGCTTCCGCTAAATTATTTACCCTTATTGAGCCTATGAGTTCACCCCTTTATTATTTTCTATTTTTATAGGATTACAAGAAGTGTATTATGATTAATATGCAGGGATAAGATAGTGGAATAATGGAATTCTCAAGAGATTATTTATGTTGTGTTTTATGTATTAATTTTTATTGTAACTTTCATGTATGTGATCTATTTTCCAAGACTGCTAAAATAATCGATTTTTAGGACTTGAATCCTTGTAATCATTCCAATGTATTAAAATAATGCACCGAATCTGGGATTCTAGGGTTGGGGCATCATAGTTGGTATCATAGGAAGTTTAGTTTAATCCTTGGTAACTATATTTAGAAAATCTCTGATTAGAGAGCATTACCCTAAGATACAATTTGAGGATTATTATAGAAGAAATTCCTAGAATTTTGGTAATGTAAATATTATGTGGGTTTCCAAGCAATACATCCCTGTCTGGATACTACAAGTGGATGTGGTTCTGACACAGATGTACCTAGGAGTGAAAACTATAACAAGGCATTTCGGGCTTAACCCGGGGTATCCTAGTACACAAAAACGATCCTTATTGTGAACCTGGTTGGAAACTTCTGAGAAATATGGTTAGGATAATTCACATTTTATTTACATACCATTATGAAGGATTTATGATTAAATATGTCAACAAAGAAACCATTTTTATGATTATAAGACTATATGTGTGAAAATATTCAATTAATGTTGACAAGTTTTTTTAGTTTTTGGATTATATAATATGATACAATCTAACCTAGTGTATTTCTTCATTTATATATGGTTCCCAGTAGAAGGAATGAAAACTCCAACAATACTCATGATCCAAAGAGTAAGAAGGATCCTCTCTTTCATAGTATTAAGCCAAAAATTCTAATTGTAATATCCTCCCATGTATTCTCATCATTTGATGAAGTATTATCACATGTTAATAAGATAAGTAAATTATTCTCATTATCCTATGGCTATGAAGGGAAGCCATAAAAGAAACAGATGGCAGAGAAAAATATAGATAAAGGGAAGAATGAAAAGAAGGATTTTTCCACATGTGATTACTGTGGAACGAATCACCTTCATAAATTCTTGAAGGTAATGTGAGTTTGTTATAAGTGTGGAGAAAAATGACACCAAGTTTGTGATTGAAAGGGTTAAAAAAAAGTTTCAAATGTACAATGCTTCATCTACAAGGAATTGGGACACTATGTGAATCAATGTACCAATCATCAGAGTATACCCCAAATGATTCTATTAGATAATTATAAAGTTATGATACTACCTTAGATGAAGAGGAATAATTTGTGTTCTTAAGTTGTTATTAAATAATTGTGTCATTTGAGAATTGTGTTAATGGTGTACAAGTTATAAGAATTATAGAGTATATAAGGATTGTATTTTAGTACATTTTCATTAAGGATTTTATATTTTATGGTACCAAGTAAAGTGACACAGTTAAAAGTTATAATTTTTGGAAAATATATTGTTGGGGAAAATATAACCCTGAATATGTTTCTAAAACTGATATAATGATTTTGGAATAAGATATGACTGATTGGGATAAATTATATTGGATATTCTTGACTACTTGAAACTAATTAGTTGTTTGTTTATTCCATCATTGTTGGAGTTTACAACATTTTAGGATATAAGGAGTATATCCATTATTCTATAAGTAATAATGTAGAATGAATCTAATCAATAAGGTTTTATTGTAATTCAGATTATTACCAAATTTTAATAGAATACATGATGAAGGTATTCACATGTATGTTATGTGACCTTCCATATAAATTTTGGACTGTGAGTTTGGAAAGAAGTATTGTGGATAAGTCTAAAGGTTGGAATGGATTATGTTTGAAATTGGATAATATTTTTTATGTTTAAAAAATTTCTTAAGATTATTTTTTTATTTTTATAAAAAGGATAACTTGGAGGTCGGGAGACAACCCGTTGCGTTTGGTAAGGCTGCGAGACTTGAACTTTCAACTGAATAGCGATAAGGGTGCATCACCTACAACTGGCCTACGTGATTTCCTGGTTTGTATAATGTTGTTTTATTCAATTTTCTTTCAAATAAATTATAAATTCATTTTTTTAGGAACCTATGAAATTAGGATTAATATAATATTTTTTATTTCTATTATCTTTTGGAGTAAAAGATGAGTTTTTAGTAGAAATTAGTTAAAGGATGGAACTCTACTTATCAAGTATTATTTTTCTATTATTCCATGAAGAAATTAATTCTTAAACTTTAGGGAGAGGATCTTAAAACATAAAATGTGTTATCCTAATACCATATGTTTTGTTGAACCAATGATATTTTAAATCATCATAGATTTATGGCTTTGAGGCCCTCAATTTTCCATTTATTGGTTACTTGTTTGTGATTGATGACCTCAATCACTCCCTATAAATATTTAAATTTTTCGTACAATTATTTATCTATAATTTCCACCAATTTTATCCTATTCAAAACGCTAATTTGGTGGTGACTTTTTTATATCCCTTTACCTCTTATTAAGACTAAATTTTATTAACCCTATTTCCGATGTGTGTTTTCCACAAAGGTATTTTCAATTTTCAACCTTTTATTTTAGAAGAACAATATAGAATTGAGATGAAGGGATTTATTGAAGGGGGGAAGAATGTAACATCCCAATATTTCATTGTACATTATCTCTTTAAAGTAGTTCAATAGCTTGGGCTACACGCAACACCGAGTTCAAGCACATCTCGACCTATCAAACTTTCCATTTAAAAAGAAGCTATGAATAGTATTAACCACATTTTGAATTTTTTATATATCCTATATAATTTTATCCATCATATTATTTGTTTTTTAGATATAATATAAGGACAAATTCAATTTTTCAGATAAAAGAAGTATTTTTCAAAAAAATACAGTTTTTCAACTTTTAATGGACAACCCTTTTTAAATCCAATATTTGACACTTTTACATAATCAATTTATTAAAATTAAATTCTTATTTAGAAGAGGTATGTAAAAAATTATTTTGGATATTTTTTGGTACTTTTCTGATAACTTTCATATTTTGATGAATATTGACAAATACTAAATTTTAATTAAAAACAACTTTTTTAATCAAAATAATTTATAGTGTTAAATTATTTATTTGAGTGGTTTTTATGTATAATTAGATTATATTTTTATTCTTTAATATAATTTAGGTCATTTTAAGTAATTTTACATTTAAATTGGACATAAACACATGTCAATCTTTTGATAGTTTTTACTTTTAAAAACTTGCTTTCTGGTTTTGACAACGGTAATTAATTTTAAATTAATTAATGAAACTAATGTGTTTTAAATTTGGTGAAATTGATATAATTATTGAAGTTGGAATATAAAAATTATATTAGGGTGAATATTTGGTATTTTTTTGAATACTTTCAATTTATGATGAATAGGGAAAAACACTACGTTATTGTTTAAAACCATTATTTTTTGAATAATTAATATTTTTATTTAAATTTATTTTAATATACAAATAAATATATAATACATATATTATTCCAATATAATTAATTACATTAATTTTATAATAAGATTCGATATATAAAATTTTGATGATATTTTTTAACGCCTTTTACCCACCTTCTAGGCACATTTGAAAATTTTCATAAAAAGTTATTTTACTGCTTCTATGAATTGAATTTTAAAAATATGAGAGACACAATTGAAATTATTAAGTAAAATTTAGTTTAATAGGCTAAAAATAATAGTTGGTGAATAGTAACTTTTGAATTTTATTTACCATGATTAAAAATAAATAGTGTAATTGAAGGTAAAAATGATATTATAATTACCCCACAATGTGTCCTAATTCTACTAGATAAGTGTATTTTGACCAAAACAGACCTTAGGACAAAAATATTATCCTTTTTTATCCACTTGGATTAGATTAGGACATTTATTATATTTTATTTAAAGAAGAGTTAAGAGTGTCAAATTCTAATTTTAATAACTAAATCATTTTTAATATAGGGTTATACATAAGATAAATTTGATTATAAATATTAATTAGAAAGATAAAAATATTTCCTACCTCATTTTATTTTATTAATAATTTTTAGACATTAAATAATTAAATCTATTTATGCCACAATGATGATGCATAAATTACTTTATTAATGAATGACTAAAATAATTGATGTTATAAATATTAAAATAAATGTAAAGGGAGAATTTTGATTCATTAAAAAAATTCAGGGTTAATATGAAATGTTAGGGTTGATTAAATGAATTTTTTTCGAAGTAATCATGTTGTTATGACTTTTACAAAAACCAAATACTAAATTGTCTCAAAATTGACATAAATGAGTTTTTACAACAAATTCTATTTTATTAAATTATATATGAGTCCAAAAAATATAATTTTTGGCCAAAATAATTATATAATAATATATATTTCATTAATTAACTACTTTATATTCTATTGGAATTTTATAGTAAGTTTATCAACCATGTATTATAATAATACAAGAAGACATGGTAAAAGTTAAACTATTCCACTAAGGGTTAAATCTAAACGATAAGGTTAATATGGAGACCAAAAATTTCATAAAACCAATTGGTTGAAAATATTTTGACCCATAAACACCATATAATTGAAATAAGTATATTTTGAGCTACTAGAAATAGAATATTATTTTATAATAAATAAATATTTCAAGCTTTTCCAAAAGTGCCCCTCACCTCTCTTATAAAAGGGAACCTCCCCTTATCTAAAATTCACACCTCCAATGTGTTTTGTCTCATCCAAACCATGCTAAAATATACTACCAACTACCATCACTTCAACCTAGTGGACTTAATTTTATTATAAATCTAACCTAAGTATCCCTTTTGTTCAAATCAAAAGGAAGCACCCGAAAAAGAGGTAATTATTACATCACCTCTTTCAGTGTTCTTTTCTTCTTCCGATTCCTTCTTCATTGTTGTTTACATACCAAAATAATAACTTGAGTACTATATACATACTATGATGTTATTATAAATATGGTATGACCATATTCATTATTCTATCCATCATATGAATGACAAGGTCACCATACGTGTGTACGTACACCTTACCGTCTCCACGATGCGATAAGATTCATTTTCAACGCTCGCCCATAGAGATTTTTTATAAAAATATATATATTGATTAATTCTGATATATATTAATAATATTTCTACTAGAATAATATATATTTATATAGATAAATATATGTCGTTTACTTACGTCCATACTATACGATATGAAAACAGAAACAATGTTCATGCGTACGTACGGACTACCGTCTCCGTAAATGGTGTCTTCATTTCATATATATATCTATTATACGTATTTATATTCTGAATTTATATGATATATAAATCATTTTTTATATTATTTATGTATGTAAATCATGATCTAAGTGATACAATCAAGAATAACAAGTTAAAACACGTACGATAAAGAAAGCGATTATTACCTGAAATGTTACTTTAACATGGAAATTATTATTAAATAAGTTGTATAAAGTCATAAATTAATCAATTTTTAAATCATAAATATGAATATGGTTTTGGTATAATTTAATAACATACTATTTTCATTATACAGAAGGTAAAATATAACCTCGATTAATGGAAAGTACAAGGTAAGGGTTAATTTCTCAATCTCATTATTATCTGAGATTTTTTATGTGTAAGTATTTATTGGGACATATTTATTATCCATGACTGTGTTTCATAAAATAGTTTTTAAAATGATTCTTTTAAGGTACTCTTTAACTAAAACATCATTTTAAATGTTTTAAATATTTTTTCTTCTAAATCTTTCTCATTAATGTCCATGTTTTCGAAATGGTTTTGAGGATTTATTTATATAGAAATGAATGTTTTAGAATGTTAATTGCTTTCAAAAATTTTAAATTGGTATGGGTCAATTTGATTAAAACATATATTTTAAATGTATTCCTTTATAATTTGTGCAAATTTTAAATGATTTCATGAAAAATGGGTATTTCTCTCAAATAATTTTTATTGATCATTTTCAACTATGGCAACATCCTTTACTGAATATTATTCTTCATTGAGGTTGATTTATTATAATATAATATTCCATATTGTATTGAATGAGTTATGATATGTTTTAGTATGGATGTTTTATTTTTATACCATTCATGTTTTGGGGTTAAATTATTGACATTTCATATGCGAGTTTTAATATGAATGTTTATGATATGTTTCAACATTTTTCATATAAGGAATAAATTGGACTTAGTAAGTGATGGGCGGGGCCCATTATAGCCCCTCGATGCATCGGTAGGTCTCAAGAGACAAATTAGTATCTTGGCACAAGGCCTTGACAAAATTTTTATTTTTATTCTTGGCACAAGGCCTTGACTATGTGGTTATGATGTCCATCATTATGCATTCCCTCATTTTGAAATTAGTTTTTACATGTGATTATTCGACTAGTAGAATATCCATGTTCATGTTTATATGGTAATGTTTGATTTATTTTTTTCCATATTTTTTTTATGTTTATGTTTAAATGGTTGTTTTTTATTACACATATTTCCTTAAAAGTTTATAGATTCTTCTAAATTACTTACCCTTACTGAGCATCTGAGTTCACCCCTTTCTTAGGTTCTGTTTTTCTAAGATTCCAAGAAGTGTATTATGATTGATATGCACGGTTATGATAGAGTAATAATGACATTATCAAAGGATTATTTATGTTTTTTTATGTTTTAATGTGTAATGTAACGTTCATGTATATTATCTATTTTCTAAGACTGCTAAACTGATTGGTCTTTTGGGAATTGATTCCTTGTAATCGTGCCAATTTATTAAAATAATGCACTAGCTCTCAGCATCTAGGGTTAGGGAGTTACATGGTTGGACCAGATGTTGTACATAGTATACAATTTTTTCCAACTTTAAATCATGAAAATAAGTTTTGTTATCTAGAAGAATGGTATGAGTAAACTCAAATTTGTTAATGGTGTGAGAGTTAAAAAATTTGATGATGGAATGGGTTTTAACCTAATTGAGGAGAAATGTTTCTTACTGATTTGAGAAGAAATATATTTTGACCAAAATGAATTTGTATTATTAATCTATCACTCATGGGTATGAACCCACAAACTCAATTCCCCAAACTAAAAAGGACCAAGAATATTTAGTGGTATGGATAACATATTGTTGTTTATTCACAAAATTAGCTTAAATATGACATGAATAAAACCATTTGGTAAACTCAATGAAACCATAAACCATTATGAGCCAGGAGTAACCCATCCTTCAAATTTGGTGAGGGAAATTCAATACTGCATGATGACTACTATAGGATCTGGAATAGAACTCTTTCATAACCTAAGGTTTTTTATCTCCTCGGATGAAATAGAGAATAATTCCATTGATCCCTTACCAATATATGGGTTCTCTATGTTAGGGCCTCTTTGGAGGATTAACTATGCTACACGCTAGCTAATTCTGTCACACTCGCCTCATTCAGGTGAGATAATGTCATGCTAGAGATACTCAATAAAGGGATTCATCCAATCAGGTGTTTCCTTGATCACAAGGGATTTTGAGGGCCGTGGAATAAAATATTTATAATCCATTTGGTATACCTATTAACTTTCATTATATTCAAAAGTGGTGGTGGTGATGAACCTCTATTATGATGCATGAATGATTAACTATTTTTTATTTGGATCTACTAGGTATGAATACAAGATTTCAAAAGTATTGGCTCAACAATTTTGAGATTAAGTAACATGTTTTATCTTTTGATGCGAATGGAACTATTCCATTAGCGGGTGAGTCGATTATATAATTACCACAAGCACATTATTTTTGACAACGTAGTCACCCATGATTACTTGATCACAAAATCAGAGTCCCCCTTCACATGTAGATAGGCTTCTTCAATATTAAGGGACAATTTGAGACCAGTTATGAGGGACTGGTACTCTAACTTGGTCTTAGTATAACCTTCGTATAATAGGAATGAGTATGGATAGTAGACATGTGTTGGAGTATGATGTCAACTCCCAAACCTAGTATTTTGAGCTTATAGTTGTTGAGCCTTCTACCAGCCAGACTCCAAGAGGCACCATTGATGTGAATATGAAAACACAACATAGCTTGATCCACAGAGGGAATGGATGTATCTAGGAAATAAATTCCTATTGTCCATTACTACGGGGTTGTATGTGAAGCAAATAAATTCGGAAATTCATGTCCCATTATAGATTTTTTCTGGAAAAAGCTGTTGTAAAACTACTCAAGGATTACTACCCAATACACCAGTCACCCTATAATTATAGAGTTATTGAGGATGTATTTTAGTGATTCAACTCATGACACTAGCTGTATCTCATGGTGTTAAAAATAATGACACAATTTTTGGACTATAAAGACCAACATGAAGAAACTCTTCTAGATGGGGGAGTATATGGAATCAAATTAAAGGATCATGAGGATGAGGTAATATAGGTTGTTTTATCTAACCTCAATTTTATTCTAGGATAAGAGGGAAAAAGGACCATTCCATATATATTAAATAGAGAAGCATAGGATTTACTAATATGGATGGCTTCAAAATCAAAGGTTTGATAAGGTACTAAATAATATCCTCAATGAGAGACTATAATTTTTCATAACACTAGTAAATGATTCCTTTTTTCATGATCATTTAAAGGGATAACACTTGTTATCCATATTTACCACAAATCAGCAAATATGGGATAAGTTTCCCAGGATGCGTCACAAATACCAAAGGTTTTATGGGGATGAAATTTGGTTGATTTCATAGATTTTCTTGGGATAAATATCTATTTTTTCGTATTTGATGATGAATCTGAGTAGCTTTCCATAGGCAACACTGAATGCACACTTTAGAGGGTTCATTTTATAGCGGTGGGAATAGATAAAGTTGAACTCTTTATCAATATATTTGATATTTTCCTAAGTATGGAATGATTTAACCATGAAATATTATACATAACTCTCCACCAACTCCCTAAGGAGTGGTTTGAATCTACAGTGCATGGAACACTAGAATGTTGCTCCTAAATTTTTCAAGATGAAAGGAATAACCAAGTAGAAAAATATTCCCTTGGGTTTACTAAATCTAATAGACTCATCATCCTTAGAGGATATCCATATATGATTTTACCCATAATATCAATCCATGAAGAAGTGGTTTTGGAATCAAGATGTAGAGTCAATCAATGACTCTATCACCGGAAAGAGAAAGTTATCCATCAGAAAATAGTGGTTGAGGTCTTAGAAGTCAATACAGACTCTGATTTTCTTGATATTCTTCCAAATTGTAACAATTTTGGATATCATATGGGGTATTGTACCTCTCAAAAATGTTGGCCTTAATAATATTTTCATCCCCATCCTTGACCATGGAATCGTGAGAGGGGTTCATCTTTCTAGGAACCTTTTTGAACCCACGATGACCCACTAGGAGGCCAAGGTGATGTACAAAAACATAAGGTTCAAGTCCTAATATCACATCCTAGATCTAGGAAAACACATCATGCTCTTTCTTTAAGAATTATACACAATTTGTTTCCTATGATGATATATTTGAATAGATTAGTATTAGACTTGGATATTCCTCAGTGCCAATGATCACATGATTTAACTCATCAATAGAGGTTCATACACCATTTTCAAATGATCCTATACATCATTTGAGATCTGAGTATTAGAGGGAAGAAGTAACTCTCTTAAAGTTGTAGACCATGAAATATTATCAAGACCCAATATTATGGGGGTGGGTTCTCCAACAAGGAACTCATGATTGGTGGAGAAATAAGAACATGTTTCCATTGGTTAAATGATCTACCGGTGATGATGATCTACTAGTGGATGTCCAAAAGTGGAAAATGATCTACCATTGAGGACCAAGACATTAATTTTATAACATGAATAGCCACTCTACACAAAATAGATGGTTCAAATAAAATATTAAAATATGATGAATGAAGTCACTGCCCTACTATGGTGAAGTTGAGATCAACTAGTTATGTGAGGACATCTACCAATGATAGACTCATTATACTTACTAAAATAAAGAATAAATACATGCAATATATAAGAAGGATCTGTTATTAGATATAATAAATAGTGAAGATACATCTAACAGTGGATGAAATGATCTACCATTGGGGTTCAATCAACCAATTGATATTGAATCTATAGATGTATGTGATCTACCAAGCAATAACAATGGTGGAAAATTTTAAATATCTATAGGCGGACCATGATCCAACCCTTATAAATATTTCTTTCTTTGTGTGGTAAAAACATTAGCCAATGCTTCAATTAGATTCAGTGATGATGGAGAGAATGATAAAAAATAAAATCTTACAAAGTCATTTAAGAAGATGAGAAGAGGTCATTAAAATGATCAAGTAATATAAGGTAATATATTTTTTGTGTACTCACCACTATTACTAGTGTACATGGAGTAGTGAACAACATTTGATATACCAGAGAGTTCAAGACAGAGTTGGAGTCGAACCTCAAAGCATGTAGTGTGAGAGATAGGTGTAGTTTGAAAGATGAAAGCATGCGGGGATGAGTGAACCGATGAAGTGAAGAAAATAGGTGAGGAATAATGTGACTAATAAATTTTGAAGAAGAAGAGTAGGAAAAACAACTGAGTAATGGGAGATGAAAAAGAAGATCAAATGGTGGATCGTGCAGTTGAGTGTTATATGATTTTTTAACAATTTATGAACACCGAAGTTAGTTCACTATCTCACAATGGTTTTACGATGTAGTAAACAAGCAGTATAATAATTAATCTATGCCTTGACCCACTCGGGTTATCAGTAGGGAATCATTACCAACAACCCACTACTCTCACACATGGCCCATGGCCTAGTGGGCTATTTTGTCCCAACCTATATGCATATCATGCATTCTATGCGGGCCTTATACATAGGCCGAGTCACAGCAAATCCTCTATGTGAGCTCCCAAAGGCAGGCCTTCCATTAGGTTTTACCCTTAGTTTCCCCTTAGTATGGTTGAGGGACAACCTTGGTGGCTCACAATAGGTGGCCCAAATATTGTTAAGAAATTTTTAAAATATAATCTTATAAAAAAAATAAGTGAATAAACTTATAGAAACCTATAAAAATATTAAATTATTAAAACATTCTCATAATCACTCCATTTCAATGATTAAAAATTATTTACGTAAATAAAAAATTATTAATTTTTAATTACATTTTTCAATTTATTAAAATGTGATGAGGTAGTAATTTATGAAAACAAATAACACTGTTAAAGTATTAAAACCAATTTCGAATACTAACATCCTTGAGAAGTGGTGTATGGTTTATTTCAAAAAAAAATCAAAGTTCCAAAGTATTAGATGTTAGATATTGTTCATATGGATTTATAGGTAATATCTCCAGTATGTTCTTTGGAGGGTTATTATACTATGTTACCTTTATTGATGATATGGCATGGAAGGTGTGAATTTTATTTCTCAAGAATAATTCTAATTTTTTTCAAAACCTTAATTCAATTTAGTTTGATGGTATAAATTAAGATAAAAATTAATCCCAAATATTTTAGGTTTGACAATGGTAGTGGATATAGAAGAAAAAAATTAAAATGTTTTTTTGGAAAAAAATTCATAAAATTTGAGAATACCATACCGGTTACCCTATGATAAAATAGATTCATAGTGATGACAAATTTGAATTTACTGACGAATTTAAAGAATACCTGTAGGTTTTCTAAATGAGTTTTTGGGAAAGATAGAGAAATACACATATTAATTAGTGAATATATGTTTATCATCTTTTCTTCAGAAATAACATCTAGATTCATGTTAGTCAAAAACTAAAATTGAATTTTTTTATCTTGAAGTCTTTGGTTTACTTGACTATGTTTCTGTTGAAGGAAAATAATTGGAAAGGTTATAAGATAACCTCCAAGAATGTTTTAATGTAGGGTATAATGATGAATACTTTTGATTATCCTTTGGTATAATAGTTTAGAGAATGTTTTTAGATGTATAAATGTTATCTTCAATGAAGAGATCTTATAGAAAGATTGGAACTAAGAATAATTTGCATATGAGATTAAATAATAGTCATAATAGGAGATTTTGTTTATATGTAAGTTCAAAAGTTTCATATATTTTGGAAAATTTTGGGAGTATGATAGTCATAAAACAATAGAATATCTGGAAGAAATTTAAGATTGAAGCTATGTTATGAAGGATTTTCTGAGGAAAAAAGTATCAGAGAGCTTAAGGAACATGGAAACTATAGGGGGATCTCTAAAAGGTAAAGTTATATAATTTTCTATTCTAAAAAGATATGAGACACAAAGTCAGTTACAAAGTTTTACAAGGATTTTTCACTAAGTGTGGAGATTTGGAAGTTTTCTACACTACTTTCTTCTCACAGATAATAGAGAACCTGAAATTCTAGAAGTGTTTAAAGTATGAGTGTCTCAATCCAGTGGGAATTATCTAAGAGGCATTAAATGGATTCCTTACATGTTTCTAGTACATGAGAACTAATAAAATGAATAGTGGAGAGAATGGTGCTTCAGAGAAAGTGTTTTTATTAGCTGAATATATAAGTTAATGGTAGATAGTGATACAATGTGAGTATTATTGTGAAGGGTCCTAAAAAATGGAAGGTTTATATTCTTCCAAAATCTTGTCTCTAGTTGTTAAACACATGAACATTCAGATGGTATTCAAAATGGTTTCCATGGAAGGGTTATATCTAGTTTAATTAGATGTTAAAATATACTTTATTCATATATATTTGGATGAGGAGATTTATATGGATCATGTAATAGATTTCATTGATAAATAAAACAAGGATCATTTGAAAAAACTAAAATCGATCCTTTATGGGTTAAATTAAGCACCACGGTACTGGAACCAGAAGTTCCAAGCATGTATGGATCAATAAAAAATCATCCATATAAATGTGTACTATTGATACTACAATAAATATTATGGTGGTTTGAATTTAATAATTTTACTTCTCATTGTGGATGACATGATTATTATCGAACTTGTAAAGGAAAGGACTGATGAGTTGATGGTTGAACTATGTTGAAGTTTTGAGATAAATGATATTGGTCCTATAAAATAGATTTTTGGAGCATTTTTAAGTAAATTAAAGTCTTGAATTTTTTTTATAATCAGTATAACTATATCGAGAAGGTGTTGGAATGATTCAAAATGAGTGAGAAGAAACTGGTTACCACTTCCTTGGTTGGACACTTTATGTTAATAAAGGAGAGGAAACCTAGAATATAAGTAGAAGATAAGTACATATAATATTTTCATTTGAATCCATAGTCAAAATATAGATTTATTTAATGTTTTATATATATATTGATATTACACATATAGTGGTACTTGTTAGTAGGTTCATGGGTAATCATAGAAGATAAAATTTGGAATCAATTAAGTAGATTCTCTAGCATCATGAAGTTTTTAAAATTTTGTCTCTCTATTTATAAACAGATGAAGTACTATGGGGGTCTGTAGAATCCAACTCTTGGGGAGATGTGGATACTAGAAGGAGCACCACTAACTATGTTTTATATATGGATGCATAGCTATGAGTTAGTTTTTGAATATTTAATGCGTACTTTCACTTTTAAATATGGATATAAGGTACATTGTGTTAATGAAATCTAGGAAGGTGTTGATTTGGATGAAGGGGATATTTGAGGATCATGGAAGATGAATACAGGTTGTTAAATTATTCTATGATTCACAAAGGTTGATCCACATAGCCTACAATATGATGGTTTACTCATTGATAGATCATATTTAGTTTTAATATTTCATCATCTTGATGTTTTTTGTGGAAATTGTGTAATTCCTTTATATAAATAGAACCTGAAAATTATATGAAAATATTCTTAAATAATTCATGTAGTATAGATACATCAATCTGACAGGACACATAGGGTGTCTGACTATCAGGTGTTAGAGGCTCATAAAACATTATGATTTATTCTCATGAAATTATCACTAGGTAATATCTACGAAGGAAGGTTGTGAGGATATAACTACCATTATAAATTCAAAAATTATTATATGTCATTAAATAATCCTTTTTGGGAATTTGAGTATTTTTTTCTTAGACTTGATATTATTATTAATATGTATCATTAATCACATACTTTGATGTATAGAAAAAAAACCAAGACAACATATGATCATAGCGAGATAGTATATGTTTTGTGAATCAAATATGATATGACTATAATTGAATAATTCAAGAAAGGATTTTTCCATAAAATTTTATAGAAGAATATTTCTATATTCCATTGATTGAAATGAAATATTCTGATTATGTCCATGGTCATGGTATTTCATTGACAAGATTATTTTGGAAATTCAAGTAAAGATAAATAGAGAATATATGGTGATCAAACAAATTTGCATCTTACTTGATAAGATATTGGAAGAAAAATGATTATATTACAAAATAGAATTTATAGGAAGTGTTTTGTAGTTTCTAAATTATCTTATATCTCTACGATTTCTTAAAAATTTTGTTATATATTGACCTCAAACAATAGGTAAGTTCATATATTTCCATTTAGAAATGGGATAAAAGGTGACACGGCAAGTGTATATAGAATCTCATTAAATTGTACTGAATTTAATATTAAGAATTAATTTATTCCTAGATTATGGAATAATATTTAAATATTTATTACTTAAATATAAACATGGAATTTTCTATTTTAGAATATGTGAGTTTATTTTTATATCTTTTTTATTTTTAACAAGGTAATAAATTAAAATTTATTTATAAACTAATTTAATAAATAGAATGATATAAATTGATATTTAGTAATATGAATATTAAATAAATTTCTATTCATGAATTTAGCGAATATAATATTTATTTAACCAATGAATAATATTTATTTAATTAAATATTTTATTATTCACTGTATGGAAAATTCTATGTGACCATAAATGAGATGGGAAATGGTATGATTGAAATATTTTTTTAAATATTATATAAATAAACATAAATATATTTATTTGTGACATAATATTAGATATCACATGTCATGGAATTATTATTATTATTATTATTATTATTATTATTATTTAACATGGGGTTTTACTGAGGTTAAATAATCTAATAAGGACCCTTGTGAAATTATATATTTTTTAACACTGATTGTATAAAGAAAAGTATATCACATTTCCATTTTTTGATTATCTAAAACAATATACAAACTTATGAAATTCTCTTAAGATGAAATAGAATAATAGTCCCATCCTCTCTCTTAATAACAAAGAGAGAATAAGAGAAAATACTTGTTGTGATCAATAGAAAATGGCATGAAGAACTGGGTTCCACCATACTCGCACATAGAATACCAAGAATGACACTTAGAGATTTATAGATCATGTGTGTATATGATTAGATGAATCCCTAATTGGATTCTCCATTTCAATGACAGTACAATAAGTACAGTTATGAAAATTTAATAAGAGGATTATCACATTCATAGTAATTATTATTTTAAATTAATTGTAAATTAAATATTAAATATCCTCTCTAGAAGATTATAGGGTTTGTTCATCAAATTTGTTAGATATTATTCATTAATATCAATAAATAATCAAAATTTATCATCTACCTGACACTTTTTAAATGTCCTAAAAACTTTAGTTTTATTTCAAGATAGAATTTGTTTCACCTAACCATTTGGGTCAGTAAGATGAGAATCAGTCCAACAAGTTTTTTTAGTCCACATGATGGACATTATTCCACCCAACCATTTTGATCAAAATTATGGAATCATTCCTTATAACATATTCAATTCCAAAAGAAAAAATTATATTCACCTAATTATTTTTTGGGTTCTCATTAATGTTTATTTTATCTAGTATATTTTGGTTTGTGAGATGGATTTCATTTCACATTTCCATTTTAAAGATGTTCATTGGACACGTTTTCACTTGACATGATCAAAAACTAGTCTTCATCAACTTGATATTTATCCATGTTCCATATATTATTCAACAATAATGGTTTATTCTTCTCTAGCTTAATAATTTTTATCATGATGGGGATCCCACACATAGGAGGATAAATCCCAAAAATATGGTGGGATCCATAGGGTGGTGATCGAATATAGAAAATGTTCTTATTTATATTAGTTTAATTTTTTATATAATCAAGTAGATATTGTCCAACTGGAGGTGAAGTATTATGTGGTTATTTAGATTGTTTTCTTATATTGTGTATCTAATCTAGGAAAACCTAAATTTAGGGGGTTTTATTGTATTTAGATATTTAGGATGCGATATTTTATTGGGTCAAATCATATCTTAAGTATTTTTATTGTAAAATATACCTCTATATTAGTCTTGTATCATTTTTATTAATTTATAAATAAAACAACGCAACCTCACTTAGGAGGTATAAATGTTTGGTCTTCTCCTGATACATCCTCCTATTATTGGAAACTCACTTATATTTATTCTCTAATTGCTAAATAAAATGCTTTTGGAAGGTTACAAGGTTGGAAAAAGTATTTTTATATAAGGTGGTTATATTTGTGCTTGTTAATGTGGTTTTTAGTCCACATCTGATTATTTGATGAGATAGTTTTGAATTACCAAATCAATTTACAATATTTTGAACTCCAATATTTATAAGTATTTGTTTAATAGTGATCCATAGAAGAGAGGAATATTTTTTTCTTAAGTGGGATATTCATTGTGATGGTAAAAATAATAGGGGATTGGGATTTTAGGATTATAATTCTTAAATTTAGCTATTCTAGAAAAAAAAGGATGTTAGACAACAAAAAATATTGATTCTCTCTTAGTTCAATATTTTCATGGTAGTAATTTACCTTATATGTATATTTTTTCTATTAAAGGATTATGTGATTCTATAAAAATAATTGGATGATACTCAAAGTATGATAATTATACTTTGGTTTGGATTAACTATTGGTTTCTTATACCAAGAAAGTTAAAGTTAACTACCAAAGGGGAAGAAAAATATTAATTTAAAAGTATGTGATTTATTATTTCTTAGGGTATAATATTTAATGGTCAACTAGTTGTATATTTATTTATTCTGCCTAATATTGTAATGATTCTTACAATTATTTTATTCTCTACCATTGTTTCAGATACACTTATTTAAGAAGTTGATTATTGTGACTATTTTTTTAGTTTAATATGCATATCTAGTGGCCTAAAATTTTCTAATATGGGGGTTTTAGGATGATTCTAGATCTTCTATAACTACTTATTATATTAATTATATGAATAATATTTGGAGAATGAAATAATAAAATAAAATTCATATTTTTTCTTGTTTTTTACACAATATATTCCCTATAAAAGATTTTTAGGTTTGGTCAGTGTGGAAACCATTATCTAGATAAGTTTAATAACTTCATAAAAGATAAAATATAGAATCCTAAATTCAAAAACCAAATGAATATGGTGCAATGACACAACCATATTATAAAATTACAAAAGTAGATCAATCATAAGTATAATATTGATGAGCTTTCAATAAGGAAACATGGAGACCTAATGGAATTTTGTAAGAATCAATTTTGAAGTTACATAAATATTTTGTGACATTAATGAGGGTTTAAATAAGGTTTATTAAGAATTATATGTAAGGATAAGTCATATATTCTTTGGTTTCACTGACTTTTCATTAGAAAATAAAGTTGAGGTGATAAAACTCAATTAGTGGTCAAACCCTCATGGATATTATCCCACAAAATTCCAAAGGTGGTAAAATCAGTTGAACCAATTGGGTCCCAAAATAAATAATAGGGTTGGTTAATTTGTTTTGTAATTTCTTGATATTTTAATCTTATTACACTCCTCTAAAAAATATTTTATAGTGTTCCCCTGTATAGTATGAATAATTCCAAAACATATTAAATAACTATGTTGTTATTTAAATTTATTCCCCTTATCAATATCTTTCAAATGTTTTTGAATGGTGTGAGAAAGAGTGGTGTGGTGTGTGATTAGTGGGGGTTTTCTTCTCAGTTCTAAGCACATAGTAAATGTGGATTCATTCAAAATTTGGAAGTTATAAAACTTTATTACACAATTTAAATATTATGTATATTGATTTTAGAATGGATTTTCTGGACCCAATAAATAGTTTTTTTAGAAAAATGAGTTATTCACCTAGATTTTAAATTCTCATTTATTGGTCATTGTGAGGATCTTGAGCATTAATTTTTGTTGTGTACAAGATTTATTGTAACTTTTTTGAAGGTTTATATTGTGTTGGGGTGTATTTGTGAATTCTTTCACTATCAAAATATATAACATGATAAATTGTTTATCAGGAATTGTTAATAAATTTTGAATGATATAAATTGGTTAAAATTCAACAATAAAAAAATATCTTCAATAAATTTACATAATGGGGAAATTTTGCCTTGGTTTTTTTCTATACAGTCTAGGGGAAGGATTTTATGGATTTTTTTCTCACTAACAACATACTTTCATAAATTATATTAAAATTTATGATGATGTTTCCATTTCACCTAAGGGGGATAACAATGGTGTTGTTGTGATTTATCAAGACTCCATGGGTGTATTGGTTACTACCATTCATGAATTTGTTTTTCATCTAATATACACGAATTGAAGTCTTTTGTATTATTAATGGATGTTAATCTTAAAAACATTATTGATTGATTTTATTGTTTGATAATGTGTGAATTTTCAATTATTTTAACCTAAATTTTAGTGAATAAATTCCCTCAATTTGAACATTTTCAAAGTAATTTCAACATTTCTAAATCGCATGTATATTTTGGAGTAATTTCGCAAAATACTTCAACTCAATATATTTAGACCTTATTATTAATTTTTTAATTATTAAAATAAATCCTATATTTAATCTTTTATTGCTTGAAAATTATTTCAGATGTTTGAAGTCAATTATAAAGGATTAAGAAAGTTTGGAGCTGAAAAAAATGAATTATGGAAAATTTTACAGGTGCACATATGTGAACTACCCACATATAGGAATTTAGTTATGTATTGATACATCTATAAATATGAATTAATCTATGCATATCCATGTATGTGAATTTATCATGTATATAGGATCCCATATATATCAATCCTGCCACATATTGGTTATCATCTATGCATAATTCTATATTCGTAGTTAACCACATATGGGAATTTTGGGAGTTGACACACATAACTAAATTTTGTCTACATATGGTAAATATTCTCTGTGAATCCTTCCATGTATATAAAATCTTCTTCATGGAAAATTAAGCTACATTATGGACCTTCATAGTAGATTTATATATATATATAAAATATTGTTCTAGATATGTGATAATCCTCTACAGTCACACATGGAGTATCACATGCACTTTAAGACGAGGGATTGTGATTTTACATCAGTATAGAAGCATCAAATTAGATTCCTCCACATGGAACACATGAAATAAATTGATCCAAATCACATGGAGAACCCCTCATCCAAAATAATGTAACCTAAAACATGAATTTGAACACATAGATTTTTTTTATATATTCGATGACCATGAATATCAAGGAGATATTTAAGACTTGAAGGCCATGAAGATCTTAGGAGGTTTACCAAAGCTAAAAAAAGTAAACTTTTAAATGAGGGGGAAGCCTTACTATGAAATGGAGATATCCATTGGGTTGAACACACACACATACATATAATTTCACTAGTTCTATAAAATTGAATATAGAAACAATTTATGAGAGCTAATCTATCTATGTGAAGCTAAACCCCCTATCTCTTATGGGTATTGGAAATAAAAGGTAACCATGTTAGTACTTTATTCTTTATAGTACTATATTTTAATTATTATATGGATTATTTTCATTAATGAAGAGGTTATTTTTTCTATTTTGAATTTTTCCTTTTCTAATTTTTGATAGATGGGTTTATAAATCTATTGTAGTAAATTGGATGTTCTCTCTTTTAAATTTTTTTAGAATGGTTTTCTATTTGACCATAGATAATTCATCTAGGTTTGGATACACTGATGTATTTGGGTAGTTTGATCACTTTTATAAAAGTATTAATAATTATATAAAGGTCCTAAAATAATGTCTAATGAATTTTCGGTGTTTTCCTTGTGGTTTTAAGCCATTCATTCAATAATTCTACCAGATAATTATTAAGACAAGGAAGAAGATGGTTTATGAATGAAATAAACTAGTCCATCGTTTCTTCTTATTAAATTTTACTTCTCCAATTTTTTTATTTCTCTTCAATTCTAATTTTTATTTATTCCCTAATTTTTTTAGTTTATTTTCTTACATATTCACACAAAAAAAAGACCCTAAATCAAATATCTTCAACAAAACTTATTAACAAATTATGATAATTGAAAACATAGTCTGCAACCTCCTTGAGAGACAACCCCAAGTTCTTACTTTATACATTCCTTATGGGGTAATATTATTTACTGTGATCCATAAAAAACCCATTATTTAATATGGCATCAATGTTAGGGAGGTTACTAAAGTAAATTAATATTTTTACATGAACAGAAGTTCTAAAACATTTTTATCCCATTTAGATCCTGAAATTGACCACATATATCAATCTAGAGTTATGAATAAAAAATATTTGAACCAAAATATTTCAGTCTTGTTAGTGAAGAGGCCCTATGAGAGAATATTGAAGCTTCAAACACATCTAGATAAAACCAGAGGGGAGCTAAAAAAACCATTGATGATAACTGAAAACTTAATGAATTAGTTTTATCCTATACTAACCACCAAAATCCTACTGAATATCCTGATATACTTGCTTGATTTGAAATCATTTCTGTATTCATACACCAACTTCCAAAATTTAATGGCATTCGAGGAGAGGATCCACCCAAACACCTTTAGTAATTCAATTATGTATTTAATAATATAAAACCATCTGGAGTCAGTGAAAACGAAATGAAATTTCCTTTTTCCATAGATAGACTGGCTAAGGAGTGGTTATTATATTCACAATCTACACTAATTAGGGAATGTAATTAATTAAAAACACATCAAAAAAAATTCCCTACCATAAGAACTAGTTAAATAATAAAGGGAATTTGTGGTATTATAAAAAATCAGAAGGAAACCTTGTATGAATATTGAAAAAGATTCCAAATATTTTGTTTTTGGTTCCCCCACCATAATATGAGTGAAAAATTATTAATTCAATAATTTAATGAATTATTTTTATTACTAGATAGGAGATTGATTGTTTTTTATAGGAGGAGACTTTGTTTATAAGAAACCAGCTACTGCTAGAACCTTAATTTCAAAAATGGAAAATAATACCCAAAAATTCAAAAAATAGGTCTTTTTCATGTTCAATATGATTAAGAAATACACACTTCTTCCTTAATAATAAAATTATTTTAATTAAACTCAAAAATATTACCACCATGGTGAGATCTATAACTCATTCCAACACCTCTCAACCCCAACCCCAATCTAAAAATATCTTCCCATCACAAATCCATTATTGGATTTATACTTCTATTGAACCCTTTAGTGATCAATTTTCATAAATGTAAGAACTATATGAAAAATAAAATGATATTTTTTCAATAATACCCTTTCCACCCAACCAAAATATAACTTTTTAATATAAGAAAACCTATAATAACCAAACTCAAGATAGATTTATACATCCTAAAATACAATTTGTATTCTTCTAAGGCCAACCTGGGAACTCATATCCATGATAATTCAATGAAAAATCCAATTCTCATACCACTAAAAAAATACATAATAACATTGAATTAACCGTGAGGAAACAAAATATCATATTGAGTAACATGATGACCCAAATGAATATTTATGTTGGTAATATAAGAACCCATATCAGTGGTATATTACCTTCATAACCTCAAGTGAATCCATGGAATAATGATAAAGAAGATGTATGTTCCATGAAACTTAGGAGTGGTACTGAAATGAACAACCCCTAATCAAGAAATTATAACACTACACATGAACCCAAAATTTCTAATGATATATTCAAACATTCTTCACCGAGTTTAAGATCTAATAAAGAATGAAAAACATATTTTAGACTAGTTTAAATTTTTATAACTCCTTTTAATGAAAACCCGGTGGTATAAGAGGATTATTTACTTGAGAATACCCAAAAATATTTAAGAAAACTAATAGAAACCTATGACCCTAAAAATAATTATCAAAATGTTCGAGAAGAAAATAGGGCCCCATTTCTCAATCTAAAGAGTATAACACTAATAAATAATCTTACTGAGGTTAAATTAGATAAAGAAATTCTGTATACCTTTAGAAAAATCCAAGTATGTTATAAAAAAAATTCCAAGGTATGTAAATTTATTAAAGGAAATATGTTCCCATAAAAAGAAATTCAATTGAGGAGAAAGATTCAACTTAGGAAGGAATGTTTCTTCTAGGATCCAACATGCCTTACTAGTCAAATGTAAAGATCCAAGAAACTTTAAAATTGCCTAAACTATAAAATAATTTGAATTCAATGATGTCACGTTAGAACTAAGATCCTTAATAAATGTTATGCCTCATTTTATTTATTTTAAATTAATAGTTATAAAAATAAAACCTATTAAATTTTTCATCCAATTATCTAACAGATGCACCACCAAACCTACTTGTGTTATTAAAGACATTTTTCTTCTAGTTAAAGACAAGATTTTTCTACTAGGTTTAACGTTTTCTACACGGAAGATGAAATATTCTGTACTCTTTCACGTATTATTTTTTGTAGACCCTTTTTTAAAAATTTAAAATAAATTATAAATGTTCCTAAATAAATTTGGACACTTATATTTTAGAGGGGAAATTGTTCACTTCAATATTTTTTAATCCTTGAAACATCCCAATGAGAACCATTCATCCCCTAAAGTGAACATGTTATATTGGGTTTCCATTGATTTACTTCCTAATTTCACATGTGATGAAAATTCAATTGACTCATTTAAAAACAATCTTGTACTTTTAATTGAATTTTAACTATATAAGGGAGAATATAGTTCTTTGGAAGAGAACTCAAATGAGGATCATATTTTAGCGACCCAACTGATTTCAAGAGAATTTAATATACTTTCATGAATACATAAGAGAAACTATAAATTTATGAATTTATTTTTTTGTGTTGTTGTAGAGATAGATAATTTTCCATGTCAAAACAATATTAAATTCTTTAAAATGTCACTAATTTAAGCTAAAACGTAGATCTTACACATCCTATTAAATATAAAATTTCCATTCATAAATTTATTTTTAAACAAATTGATACACAAACTATTGTCTCCAACTTAAATAAAAAAATATATGATTTATTTAGGAATTATAAGTTGAAATTATTTTTTTTGAGTCAAAATAATCTCTTTTATAAAATGGAAATAGCCTTTCTGAGTTAGAGATAAAAACTCTTACTAAAAACTTTAAATATGTATTCTTTGGTGAAATAAACAAATTCCCCATAATCTTTTCTAAAAACATCAAAACAAAATCAAGAGAAAAAAATATTAGGACTCCATGAAACTAAAAAGTGTTATTTATCATGGACTCTAACAAACCGGATTGGAATCATCCCTTCATTTTTCATGCACAAAATATTTTCAAAGGAAAGTGTTAAAAGTATTAAGAAATTTCAATGGAGATTTAATCTGACACTATTAGATGTTGTAAAGAAGGAATAATCCAATTTATTAACTACTAAAATAATTTGTCCCATATTTATTAACCAATGGGTGATTCCCATCGAAGTTTTTCTTAAAAAGAGTGACTTCAATATTTTTAAGAATGAATTTACAGAGATTGTCCCAGTTAGACACACAAATAAATAGAGTATGTGAATTGATTATAGAAAACTCAACTTGGTGATGGGAAATATAATTTTCCCCTTACATATCTTAACCAAATAATTGAAAGAATTACTGGTAATACACACTATAATTTTCTTCATGGATTTTCTAGTTACTCTGAAATTTATATTTCATCTGAAGATTAAGATAAAACAAATTTATCAAGTCCTTGTAGAAATTTTTATTATAGAAGAATGTCTATTTGTATGTGTAATTCCCCATGAAATTTTTATATATGTATGATGATTATTTTCCCTAAGTTTTTAAAAATATTCATGGAAGTTTATAGAGATTATTTCTCTATTTATGTATCATCATATGAGATATCTTTAAAAAGTTTTTTTATTACCTTTAAAATTTTATTATCATTAATTATATCCTCAATTATGAAAATTTTCATTTTATGTTGAATGAAGGAATTTTTATTATCCATGTAGTTTCTAGATATGGAATAAAATTTGATCAATCTAAGGTTGAAATCATTCAATTGTTTCCATACCCAAAAACTATGTGAGATGTAAGATCATTTTTTCAATTCTATTTTTTAAATAATATTTATTAAAGACTTTAGAAAACAACCTTTCCCATGTCCAAATTAATAAAAAACCTAATTTTTCTTTGATGATATATTTGAATAATAATTTAAGGGTATGAAACAAAATTTCACATTCTCACTAACCATTAATCCACTAAAATGGGACCTACATTTTGAGATGATGACAGATTCCACTAATTCTATGCATTGAAAAATTTTAATTAAAAAAGTGAATAATAAATCTCATGTCATGGATTATTCCTTTAGAAATTTAGATCAGTAAAAATAAAATTACACAACCATTGAGAGGAATATTCTAATTATTTTATTTTCCTTGGATAAGTTTTGATTGTGCTGTAAATTGATCGTTCTTATTAAGAACTATTTAATTGAATTATTAATAAAGAAACAAGATTTATAATTTATTATGTTAATATGGATCTTATTACTTAAATAATTTTATTTTTGATAAATAATAATAAAGTGAGTTAATACATGATGGTTGTACATTTATTTTGATTTCCTAATTCTTTTTATGAAGAAGTTAATATGTGTCTCCCCATTCAAGAAAATTTTCCTCATAAATAATTATATACTATTAAGAGTGGGAGACTATGGTTTTTTGACCTTGTGAAACTATTTATTGTTAATGAAGTTCCCAATTCTTTTACAATACACAAATTTCTAAGATTTTTAATGATTCTAGAAGATAAATTTTGAATGATCCTTACTTATGGAACATTGGTAGTGATCAAATTATAAGGAGATACATTCTTAATTCTAAATTTTAATCAATCTTGATTTTTATAACATTTTGAGTTGTGAAGACCATTTTGGACACCAAACGACCTCTATAAATGTACTTTATTATAGTTTATTTTGGCCTACAATTTTTATAGATTCTATTTAATTCTATAAATCTTGTAAGAACTACCAACTCCAAGGAAATATTACCAAAATGAATGAGACTCATCAACATGCCCTTTCATTTTTTAATGTGTTTAATGTATGGGGCATGGATTTCATGAGATAATTGAAAAATACCATTGGATATATTTACAAATTTATTGTTTTTAAATATGTGTCCCTTTGGGTATAAGTATTTCCCAAAAGAACTAATGATTGGAAAATTGTTGCAAAATTGATGAAAATGAATCTATCTTCATGATTTGGATTTCCCACATTTTAATCACGGATAAAGGATCTAATTTTTATATCAAAAATTTATAATCCTTTTTTTAAAATTGGAGTTCATCATAGGGTTTCTACACCCATTGAACTTCAAATAAATGGAATGTATGAAGTATCTCATAGATAAATCAAAGCGATTTTAGAAATAAATATACACCCAAATAGGAAAGATTGAGGTTTGAGGATAGATTATTCTCTATCAACTTATGGAACTTATTTTAAAACTGAAATTATAATTTCACCTTTTATATATATGTGTGGAAAATATTTTCAATTTCATGTTGAGTTATAACATAAAGCTTTTTGGGATGTTAAAACTCATAATATGTATTTGAATTATATTATAAAAAAATATTTTCAAAGGATAGAAGATATTTAAATCAAAGAATGTAAAATTTAGAGATTATAAAAAGATAAAACCAAGGTTTTTTATAATGGAATAATCCTCAATAAATAGTTTAAAAAGATATAAATTAATACTTTTTATTCATTGTTGAAGTTATTTCCATGTAAATTCCATTCCAAATGGTCTGACCCTTTCTTATTACTCATGTTTTTCTTGTTGGTGATGTATAATAAAAAAACCAGAAAAGGGAGAATCATTCACTATCGGTGGTCATAGAATAAATCTATTTAGATGGAATTTTATAGAGCCTCCTATAGAATAGGTTCACTTTAAATAATCCTTGTATAACTAAACACGAGGTTGCGTCTCTCCTTACTTATTTTCTTTTTTACATCCATTGATTTTTAGATTATTTTTTCTTACAAAATGTTTCATAATGAGGCAATTTTACAAAATAAATATGGGGTGATATATATCATTTTTAGGGTATAATATTGTGTTTTTCTATGATATTTGTATTTAATATTTTTCTACTTTTGCCTTCATTTTTTGTGATTTTATTTTAAAAGTTAGTGAGTTTTTCTAAAAATTATAAGGAAAAAAATCATACTCCTTTGATATTTAAAAACTCTTACTAAAATTGATCTAGTTTAACACATGAAACATAATTTAAACAAATTATAAAATGAATATTTTTATAGATTCAAAATTATGGGTAAATTCCTAAAGATTCCAATGATTTTTGAATCTCATTCCATGAATAACTATCTAATTTAGGACCACCTTATTATGACAGTTCTAGAACATTATTTATATATTCTTTACATTAACCTAAATTCTTGAGTAAACCAGACTATTAATATTTTAACCATAATTTTGACTTGATTATATCAAAATGTGAGGGTTTGATGCACTAGTATTTTAAATTATTGAGGCAATACATTAATTTTAAAATCCCCTTTTCAAATAATAATTTTTCTCATTCCTACCTTTATATTTAATACCTCTAAGACCCTAATAGCAATAAAATAACTTTCTATGTATCCATATTACAAGCATATTTTCCCCATGTACCCTACTCTAAGAAGTGAAATCAATAATATATTTGAACTTAAGTGTGGGGGAGGATGCCTTGTGATGTACTATATATTTTTTAGCTACATTCATAGAAAAAATAAAAGGATAAAGATATTAGTTTGTTACTAAAATATCTCCCTTATTGGATCTGCTGAAAATAGTCATTCTTGAAATTTGGGAAGAAATATACTAATTTTTATCTACACAAATTTAAAAAATAGATCAGTTTCTCAAATTTGAAAATTTTATTATCATTCTAAAGAATGGTTAGAAGTCACATCTACCATTTTAACCTCAAAAGAGACCTCACTGCCTTTAAAAATAAAATCTTGGTTGATTTTAAAAAAAATTAATTGAAAAATAAAATAAAATCTATGAAGTTAGTTGAGTGGAAGAATTTATACTACTAGAATAATGAATGGTATGAATTAGCCATGAAGTTTTTGAGATTATTGAAGCTGATTCGAATGTGAGGGGAATGAGAATGATTACCTTTCTTAAGTATAAACTATATTCATGTGTGTTTAATTTATATTAGAGACAAACCATTCTTATTAGGCCATAATTTTTTTAAAGTATTAAATATACCAGCCGCAAACCACTAAACATACACTATAAACTCCTCAAGATAAGCATGATTCCTTAGCTCACATCAGGTGGAGATTTAAGTACTTATCAGGCCTATGGTGACCCTAGAATTTTTTTTGATGAGAAAAACATTGATAAGTCAAAATATTAACATGTGTGATAAGATAAAATTCATATGAAGTAATTTGTTTTACATGAGGGGATGAATCAATTGGTAATTAATTGAGTAAACTAAATGAAAAATTTTAAACAAATATTATTAAGGTGGCATGATATTTTTAGTTTCTTGTTGTTAAAATAGTGGATCTCATGGGAATGTTCCTTGAAATTACTTTGGTCTTGATGCCAATTCTTAAGGATCTAGAATTCAAAATCTTAAGTGTTAGGGAATTGATAGAACAT
Source organism: Viscum album (assembly GCA_963277665.1). Taxonomy (NCBI): domain Eukaryota; kingdom Viridiplantae; phylum Streptophyta; class Magnoliopsida; order Santalales; family Viscaceae; genus Viscum; species Viscum album. Next base: position 474,605,997 of record OY728130.1, on the reverse strand, counting down.
TAATTTTTAATAATTTTACCTCGAATTTTAGTGAATGAATCCCCACCATTTAACAATTTGAAGGAAATTTAATCACGTCTATATCTCAAAAATATTTTAGAATAAGTTATAAATATAGCTTAACTCATGATTTTTAGACATTATTATTCATTTTATAATTATTAGAATAAATCATAAATTTAATTCATAATACCTTGATAATTATTTCTGGTTTTTGGAGTCCATTCTAAAGGATTAATAAATCTTGGATAAAAAAAAGGAAGTCTGGAATATTATATTGGTCCACGTTTTTGAATTACCCACATACCGAAATTTAGTTAAATAGTAATCCATCAATGTATAGGAACTTGGCTGTGTAGACCCACATATGTGAATTTCTCATGTATATAGGATCCCATATATGTAAACACATCCACATATGGGAATCAGACTATAAAAAATTCCTCAAATGAAATTACCCATATATGGGAATTTTGGGAGTTTACACACATTGCCAAATTTTAGCTATGTAATGGAATTTCTCCACATGAATACTTTATGGATATACATAGAGAATCACCATCACTTTGATATAAGACCATGGAATTACACATTATCATCCATGCATCCAATTAGTGTTTTCTTCATTGAACACATACAATTATATTACATGAATCATGTGGAGATCCCCTTATTCATAATACAGAAACCTACAATACAAATTTTAACTCATGATTTTTTTAAATATTTGAAAACTATGAAGATCAGGTAGATATTAAGTACTTGAATACCCTTAGGATATTTATAGGTTGACCAATGAAAAAAGTAAGGAAAATTTTATATGAGGAGGAAGTCATGGATATTAAAGAGAGATATCTTCTTGTTTGTATAAACATATGCACACATAATTGTACAAGTTATAGAAAACCAAATAGATATACAATTCATTGGATATGATATGGACATGTGGAGATAAAATCCATAGCATTCATGGGTAGTGGATATATATGGTCACCTTATTTTAAGTCTCTTACTCTTTATTGTAATCTTTTTTAAAACTTATAGATATTTTTTTCATTGGTGAGGAAGATATTTTTCCTTATTAAATTCATTCTTTTCTAAATTTAATTGGATGGTTATTAGAATCTATGATTTTATAGTGGATTTTATCTCTGCTTAAATTTCTTTGTCAAGGTATTTACTTTGAGTATAGAGTGTCCATCTAAGTTTAGATAAAAAAAAGGTATTTAGATAGTCAGATCGCTTTCCTAACAGAATAAACAATTATATCAGGGTCTCAATATAATATTTGGGTTATATTAGATATTCACCATAAGGTCTTGTGGAGTTCATTGAGGAATTAAACTAGATAATTTTAAAAATAGGGAATAATAGGGTTTCATAAGGATTAAAACTAGTCAGAAATTGCTAATTATAAAATTTGTTTTCCCTATTTCTTTTAGATTTGTATACAATTATAATTTTCATTGATTTATTAAAATTGTTTTTTGTTTATTTTATTACCCTTTCACAACAAAAAAATCAAATTTAAATAACTTATAACAAAATAAAATAAACAGAAAGTGACAATTAAAAACATAGTCTGCATCCTCCTTGAGAGAAAACCTTAGGTGCTACTTTATAGTACTCAATCAGGTATAATATTATTGAGTAGGATCCATTAAAAATACCATACTTCATTATGAGTTTTAATATAATTCATATATTTTTACCCTATATCTCTATAAAATCTAGATAATTAGTATTATTTTCTCAACACTATTATAGGAAGTTATATCATGCTCAATAACTTCCAAAAATTGTAGCTTTTATTTGAATTGTGGGGAATATTACTTATTGGATTATGATTTGTCAAGGATAAAAAATTTATTGAGAAAAATTCATGTTTTAATTATAAACATCCAATTTGAGGTGTTTATGTTAGTGTTAGTTGATCATGGAGGGGATTTGTGAGGGGAAAATGTTTTTTAGGTTGTTCCAATTTGGTTTTATGAGTGGGTTTTAAAGCTACTATATGGATCTTATTCAATTCATCACATTTTTTATGGAATATTGGATGTGAAATGAGGTTTTCTTATGATAAGTTTGTGTTATATTGAATATTATGCCCCTTTTTTCTAATGTTTTGTTGTGGTAAGTGAAGGTTTTGAGGCACAATGGAATCCCTTTTTCCTAAGTATAATGGATTTCATTGAATTCTCTAGATAAAACCTCCAAAATTGAAAATATAAACCCTAAATGATTTTAATAGATAATTATTTCACATATAATTTATAAACAAATATCAAAAAAATATAATTATCTTATCATGAAATTTTATCTTCATTATCAAATCAGTTGACCATTTTTTTCATTTTTTATTATGATAAAGGATTCAAGGGTCAAATCTATCTAGATGTATCAATGGATCTATGTGTTCTAGTGTTTATGAACTAAACCACTTGTAGTGTTCACTATGGATCACAACAAGTGTCCCTTCTAGTATTAAATGATTATTTTTAGTTCTATAGAACTTAAGAGGGAGGAGGATAATTGATACTCTCTATTATTGATAGTTCTCTTGAGAATCTTACTCTAGGTCTTGATAATATTCTATATAGAGAAATGTTTCGCACAATAAATTGTTGATCCAAGGAATGACATAAATTAGATTATATACATAGGTCATAGAATTATATAAAGGCTCTTAATCATTCTCTTAATTCTATGTAAACCCCATATTGATTAATAATATTAGAATTATTATTTCCTTGACACACACTAAACTCATGTATATTTAAATATCCGTTCTTCTAGATCCATAACATGACCCTCCAATCGTCCTCATCATTTATCAAACCTTGATTAATAACTATTTATTTAAATAAATAAATATCCTTTTATAGTTCATTCAGTAAATATTTTTTATGATCAACACAACCTAAATAATTATTATTCCTTATAAAATGACAATAATATTTAGTTAAATGTTAAATTAAAATATATTTTACATAGGTTCTCGATACACTTAGTATGTGACCCCCTCGGCCTCTTTCTTAGTGAAATTAGGTTAACTATGATAAAGGTCAAGATTGGAATCTAGAAATACATCAAGAAACCCATATATAATTATGTTAATGTCACAACAAAAAAATATATTATGGAAGTACATTATGTAATATGATCTCCTTGACTTCATATCTCATCAAGAAGGTTGCATACTCATTTCATCAACTTGTATTCTTGACATATATTTATTTGAATTTCATAAAATTTACTTTTTTGATAAAATAACCATGTCCTTATTCATATAGTTCCATTCCAATAAAAGGTCATGAGATATCTATTTCTATAAAATATAAAAAGAAAAATACATTTTTCACTTATTCTTTTATGTAACATCACTTATGACGCACCCAACGTATCATACTTTACCACAAGCATATGTCGTCGTGGGTTTCAAAAATACATATAAGTAGCCAATTCATGATGGAAATTATTAATAATAATAATAATTAAATGGACCAATAAGAAATTGTGTAGATAGAAATATATGACGACGCATATAACATATGGCATTCCTACTAGTAGTTTTGTTTTCATAAACTTCTATCTTAGATATTACTAATTGTTAACTTCATGAGAAGAAGTATAAATGTCTTATGAGACCCCTATACTTGACATCATATATCATATATGTCATGTGAGATAGATTTAATCTGGAAATTAAATATATATTTAACAATGTTATTACAACACTTCACGGTTATCAATATAGTGGGGAACTATTGTAACCTTTTGATGTGAAAAATAATATAATAACACTATCACATTAATTTCACTTGAAATAAAACTGATAATGTCATAATAAATTTATTGATATTAATGTATTTGAATATATAGGTAATTTTATGTATACAATAGTTTATTCCAAACCACCAACTACAACAGACTACTACATATACTTAGGTCAACATCTAATAACTTTCAGTCTGCTATCTATCATATGTTATTTATTCTTATATTGAGATAAATATTTAGTCAATCAATCCACCACATTATATTTCATGGAAACTCTACTAACTATGACCTCACACTATTGGAAAAAATCCTTCAAGGGGTGACACTTTTGAATTATATAATTCATCTATTTATGTGGCCTTGGATCCTTTGAGAGGGTCACCGATATAGTATTATCATAATAAAATGTGTTATAATCTTTACTTCTAGGAACCACATCTGGGTATTGAACAATGTTTTATATCAACACTAATTCTATAGCCTCATCAGAATCCAAAATATTGTCAGACTCTACTATAGAATCGACAACCACTAGCTACTTTGAGATTTTCCAAATCACACCTCCTCTATTAAGATAGAAGACATATATCCACTATTATTTTTTATAATTCTGATCTATCTAGAAACTATTATATTTATATTATCTAATTAAAAATTCCTCACCTTCTATATAAACTAGGTACATATCTATAGAATGAATCAAATACATTAGTATAGTCCTCAAAATAGTGTAACACTGGTATCCCAGGTTTTCCTAATATTTTCTTTCCATGCTCAAGTAATATGCCACATTAATCCCAGTGTGTGGAATGGAATATAGTCACTACTACAAAATAAGAATTTAATAGCATTGGAATTTATCAGCGCTCGAGTTAAGCACTGATAAATGGAATCCTTATCAATGATAAGGAAAGAACTGATAAATTTCACCCTTTATCAGTACTTTTTTTAGCATCGATAAAGGCCCCCTTTATCAACGCTTTATTTTAAGCACTGATAATATCTGTGCTTTATTTTTAGCACTGATAAATGGTACCCTTTATTAACACATTATTTTTAATGCTAATAAAGGGTTCCCTTTATCAATGCTACATTTTTAGTGCCCATAAAGTAATACTTTATCAGCACTTTTTTAGCTATGATAGAGGTCCAAATAAATAAAATGAAATAATGAAATAAATAAAAAAATAAAAAATTATTTTATTAAAATAATATTACAAATTTTATTATTTAAATAATTATTGATAAAAATGAATAAATTTACTATACTATATATAAATTGTAATTACTGTTAAATAGTATGTATTAAATAAATAGATATATTCAAAATAAAAATTAAACAAATTGAAATTAAAAATAATTAAATTGAGAAAAATAATAAACATTTTATTAATTAGATGATTATTAATAATGTTAATTAATAGTATATATTAAATATATAGATATATATTGATGTATATAAATATGATTTACATAATACAAAATATTATTTATGCTTCACCTTAAATAATAATATATTTAGTGATTAATGGTTTATCATTTAAAATTAATTTGAATTAATAATACTGACCAATTTCATCAAGTAATGGACATAATTGAATGTCATTTTATTTTTCAATTTATAATATAGATTAAATTTATTATATTGATTTAACATATATGTAATTAATGCATTTTTATATACATATTCACACACATAAATATATTTTTTGAATTTAATCAATTTATATTATTTATTATATATATATTTATTTACTATGTTTTAATATTTTCAATATGTATTCATATTTATTTCAATATATATATATATTACTTAATGATTTATATTAATTAAACTTATCAAAATTTTCAATATTGTAATCATTTCTAATTAATCAATTTTACTCATTTTTAACATGCATGATCTTAATATTAAATTTTCATTAATAATGTTAAAAATAAATTTTTTAAAAAAATTTATAAATAAATATATTTATAAATGTATATTTCTTTTTTATACATTTATAATTATAAATAAATAAATAATATTTTTAAAAAATTTATTTTTATAATTATAGATAAATAATTATAAAATAATAATAAATTTATTTAAATAATGAATATATTTACTGTGTTTATATATATAAATATATATAAATATATTCATATATATAATGATACAAATATTATCTTTTTAAAATGTATTTATATAATTATAAATAAATAATTGTACATCCAAAGAGTTATAAAATTATTATTTTGTAAAAAGTATTATTATAAGTTTTATAATTATATATATATTATACTTTTTTTAAAAAGAATTATTTTTTATTCAATGTATTATAAGTATTTATCAGTGATTTTTTAACACTGATAATGATTCATTTTATTAGTGCTTATTAACTTAGAACTGATAAAAGGTATCTTTATAATTGATTTTTTAAAGCATTGATAAAAGTGTCAAAATCTATTTTAAGAACCCTTGCCATCTGAAACTAGTTCGCAATATTCAAAGCATTATGCTGAAGAGACCTACTGCCAGAGCTTCTCAATGTTGGATCCATGCTCGAATCTAGGTTAGAATGAAGGCTTGAATCCATGTATTAAGCGATTTAAGGGTTGAACGCAACCACGACCTGAACAAAATCTAGGTTTTTCGATATCTCTAATTTCCCTCGGATATCCACTGAACCTTTCCATCCCACATCTGTGTGTCCCTAAAAGTCTATTTGCACTATCCTATAATAAAACAACCCAAAATTCATTATTTTTTAGATATATTGAGTATCATCTTTCCCGATATCATATGGGTCTATTTAGGACTACATTAGTACTATTCGACTTGAAATATATCAAACCCATTGTTGTTTCATGTTTTTGTGAGGTATAATAGGCTCCCAATACCAATATTCCATCAAATTTACCTCTTTGAAATTGTAAAATTTTGAAAAATTTATTCATATAGCTTTCAATGTTTTTATTGGTTTGGAATATTACATTACAAATCACTTGGATGATGAAATATATGACATCATTGGGGCCTTATATTATGTCATAAAAATTGGAACTGAGAAGGTTGAGTGAGGAGGAATAGAAATATAGGGTTATTCCCTTCTATTTTAAAGGTAATTGTGGAAGTTTTTTCCAAAAAAATGATGATGAATTATCTGACACATGGGAAGAACTATATAATTATTTTTCATGAACTTTTTTCCTAGGATAATGAGGACTAAAATATGGTGTAAAATTAATGGATTTATTTAGGATGACTGTGAAATATTTTGAGATTCTTGGGATAGATTTAGGGTTTACTTATGAAATTTACCAATCAAATGATTCTAATGAATCTGTAAAATCAAATGAGAAAAAACATCATATATGTTTGATTTTTTGTCTTATTTATTTAACTACTTATTGAAAAAAGTATAATGTTTTCATTTTTTATTTTTGAGATATTTCAATTTGAATTTAAATAATATGTCTTAAGTGATATAAAAAGAAAAATAAAAAAGGTTTAAGGTTCTATACTCCTAAGACTATATTATACTGGAACCGCTGATTTTGAGAAAAAATGTAATTGATAATTTGATTTTGGTTGTTGAAATATAGTCCAAAAATAAACAATTTGAATGAATCATTTTCTATGAAAAACCTCAGAATCATGGTGTTTTAAGAAAAATAATATTTTTTCATTACGTGGTGTTGAAGAAGAGTACACTGTTGATAGAATTTATTGTTCTCAATATTTTAGGATTGATCAAAATGTTTCTAAATTTGATATTTTATTTGAAAATTAACTTATTTAATGAGAAAATATTTCTATTATTTAATTTTTATGAAATATTTTTAATCATTCAAGAATAAATATTATATTAGTATATTTAACTAATTTTGATAAAATAAAATATTAACATTTACTGATGTAAATTTAATAAATTTGTTTTAATATAATCTATTTTGTTTAAATAACAATTATTTTACATGGATAAATTCATTACACCTTTATAATCCCACTTCAAGTCAAATTTATTGGATTGGATTTAATAATTTAATGAAATTATATGTTCACTGTGTATTCTTACTTCTATTGGATTTTATGTTTTACTAACATAAACTTAAATCCGTTTTTTATGTCCTTATAGTGGAAATATGATTCCCAAAATACTTTTTCCATCTCAATTACATGACATATAAAATGTTTCATTAAAATACAATACCATGAAATTTTATGTTAAGAGTTTTACATAATTACAAAAAAATTAACTAAAAACTCATTTATTTTTAAACTAATTGATTTTTTTTGGGAAAATATATGAAACAACTTGATCCATAATGATCCTCCATTGTTCTTATTCAGATCAAGCTCCTTATGTCACATTATTCTTATTTGGATCAAGGTCCTCACGCATATATTTGATCTAATTACCACCCTTTTCAGCCTATGTAAATGATTTAGTCTCTTCTTGGAAAAAATGGTGTTTCTTGTAGAGGCATACCCATTGAGTTTTCACAAAAAAAATTCAGATCACCAATGATATTTTATTCATTGATTTTAGGCTTTCTTATATTTCATGTAATTGATAAAAATATAATAATCTTTGAAATGATAACCCACTCATTAATAATTTTTAAATCACTTCATTTATTTCATAACACATCTAATAAACTCTATTTATGTTTTACTTAAATCCATATCAAAATATATAATTCTTTCATATTGCGTTTTGGTTCCACCCTTATGAATCTCTAATTACCATCGATGTAATTCTCACAAATTGGAAACATTTACCTTTGATTATTAATATCTTATGTGTATTTATTTATTTATTTAAAAACCTATTTTAAGAACCTAATAAGATTTCGTTACTTTTTATTAGCTAATTGAAATATTCAATCTAATGTATCTTATTTTCTCCTAATCCTCCTCACTTGTTGATTGATTATTTGGGTAGATCTATTTTTCATTTTTTTTATCATTATCATTGCTTTACCATTGGCATATCCCTATGGTCAAAAATGTTTGCATAGAAAAATAATTATCCATATAATAAATGTATTGTTTCATATTTATGTTTAATTTATTTCTTTTTATTATTAGTCATATAATAAGTTTTTTCCTGTACAAGTGGATTATTTTGTTTGAGTTGGTGTGGTTTGTTCAAAGCTTCTTATGCTCATGAGGAATTGGACTTCAAGACTAAAACTAAGATAATGAGAATAACAAAATATATTATGAATGAATACAACCATCAGGAAAAGTTGAATTTATAATAATTATTTAACTAAAAGTTTCTTCATTTTTCTACTATTTGTCAGTTAATTTCCTTATCATTCTTATGTAATACTTAATTTATTTTTTTCACAGATCTTTTGAAAATTCATATTTTTCTTTCAACTATCTACAAAAAGCCACAAAAGAGATAAAATGGTTCTTTCTTCCACTGTTACCACATTTTCCATTTTCATTGGCTATCTTTTTCGAACTTCCAACACTATATACTGATTTGATGTTGTTATCTAAAAAACCTTTCTCGCTGTTGAAATCCTATACTCTTTTAACTTTCAACAACGATATATGTTTTTTAGATAAGAATTTCAATTCAATATGTAGTATTGGTGTCTTGACATATACATGAAATGGAAACATGTTAAGATTGGAATTTAGGATTGTTTTGAGACTTTGGGATGTGTAGAAATCATCCACACCTCAATCTGACACACGATGTGACCGGTATGACTCCAAGTTCTTCTTTTTATTTAAAATTGACATTAATTTTAGTAAAAAGGAACATTTACTTACTTAAAACTGAGAAAACATATCCTTATTGTTTTTATACTTTAGGAAAACAATTTTTAAGTCATTTGAGATGTGTAGTGATCAACTGCATTTCAATTCAATGCACGGTGTGAGCTATATGACTCATCGTGTTAGTTATTAGGTTAATATTAATATTTTAGTTCCAAAAATGTCACCAAATTAAAACAAAGATAACAAAATATTATTTTATTGATGATTTATGAACTCTATTCATAATTCATTTTAGAATTGTAGGAATCAGTCTCATGTAAAATTGATACATGATGTGATCTGTATAGGTCAAAGTACATGTTATTAGTTTAAAATTACATTTCAGTAAAAATAATGGCATACCCAAAACTAAGGAAATGAATTCATATTGTTTTGAAACTTTAGGAAAACAATTCTATGTCATTTGAGATGTGTAGGAATCATTTGTACCTCAATCTGACACACGGTGTGACTTGTATGACTCGAAGTGTGTATTTTTATTTAAAAATGAAATCTATTTTAATAAAACTAACAAATGAACTACTCAAAAATAATCAAATGAATTCATATTGTTTTGATGCTTTAGGTAAATGGTCTATAAGTCATTTTCAATGTGTATGAATCATCTGTATCTCATTGCGACACATGGTGTGACCGGTATGACTCCAAGTGAGTCTTTTTAATTAAAAATGACATCAATTTTAATAAAAAGGAAATTTGACCTACTCAGAACTATGAAAATGAATTCATATTGTTTTTATACTTTAGGGTAACGATCTATATGTCATTTTTGATGCGTAGGAATTAGTATCACCTCAATCTGATACACGATGTTCCTGATATGACTCAATGTGTCTGTTATGAGTTTAAAATCATCAGTTTAGTTCATAAATTGTCTCTCACTTAAAACTAAGAAAACATGATCATATTTTATAGATAATTTTGAAACATTATTAATAATTCATTTGAGATGTTTAAGAATCAGTCTCTTATCAAACTGATACACTATGTGAATGTTATGAGTCAAAGCGCATGTTTCATGTTTAAAATGGAATTTTGGTAAAAATGACACGAGACATACTAAAAACCAAGTAAATGATTTCATATTGTTTTGATACATTATTAAAACTATCCATAATCTATTTTTTATTTGTAATAATGAGTCTCACCTCAATCTGACACACTATGTGACTAATATGACTCCAAGTGTGTAATTTATTTAAAATTGACATCAATTTTAGTAAAAAGGGAAACTCACCTACTCAAAACCAAGGAAACACATTTAGATTTTTTAGATACATTATTAGAACAATATATAAGTAATTTTGTATGTTTAAGAATCATAAAAAACTCAATCCTACATAATATTTGACCGGTATGACTCCAAGTGCGTCTTTTTATTTAAAAATGACCTCGACTTTAATAAGAAGGAAAAATGACTTACTCAAACCCAATGAAACACATTAAAATTATTTTATACTTTATTTAAATGATCTGTAAATAATTTCTTATGTTTAGGGATCAGCCGCACCTCAATCTGATACATGATGTGCCCGGTATGACTCAATGTGTCTGTTATCAATTTAAAATCGATAATTTAGTTCAAAAAATGTCATTAACTAAAAACAACGAAATCATGTTTGTATTTTTCTTTATAATTTAGATAATTGATTCATAATAAATTTTTTGTGTGTAGAAATTTGTATCACATAACACTTAAATATGATGTGATTAGTATAATTTAAAGTGCGTCATTCCAGTTTAAAATGACATTTTAGTAAAAAAGACAAGTGATGTACTCAAAATAGAGTAAATTTATTAGGATTATTTTGATACTTTATGAAAATTATCAATAATAAATTTGGTAATTTTAATAATTAGTCACACTTCAATCCTATTCACTTTGTGACATATATGAATCCAGGTTCATTTTTAAAAAAAATTGATATTAATTTTATTAAAAGGAAAAAATCATCAACTCTAAACTAAGAAAACACATTCGAATTGTTTAGATACTTTTTGAAAATGATTCATAACTCATTTGTGAGGTATAATAATCATCTTCACCACAATCTGATATACAATGTTTCCAGTATGACTCAGTGTGTCTGTTTTCATTTTAAAATCAACATTTTAGTTCAAAAAGTGTCACTCACTGAAAATCAAGAAAACACCCTCGGATTGTCTTCATAATTTAATAAAATGATTCATAAGTCATTTTTGATGTGTAAGAATTTTTATCACATCAACTAACTGATGATGTGACCGATATACATCAAATTATGTGTTTCCAATTTAAAATGAAATTTTAGTATAAAATAAAAGTGATGTAATCAAAACCAAGAAAACCATTCATATTGTTTTGATATTTTAGGAAAATGATCCATAAGTCATTTGAGATTTGTAAGAATCATACTCACCACAATCTGATGTGTGGTGTGATCGGTATGACTCCAAGTGTGTTTTTTCAATATATAAGAATCATTTTAGTTTAAAATGCACATCATATTGTCAAAATTGAGAAAAAATGCCTATATTGTTTTCTCTTCATTTAAATTCTATATTCATACTTGATTTTTCTGATTTTGTTGTGTTTTTTGTGTTATGGTGTGCTATTATATCACAATAAACTGGTTCTACAGTGTCTTGTTAGATCACACTACAGTATTAACCTTTATCAGTGCTTTTACAAGCACGGATAAAGGGTCCTTTATCTACACTTCTATAAGTGCTGATAAAAGACTCGGGCTTTAAATCTTTCTTTCGTATACAATGCTTTTCTAGCATTGATAAAGGATATTTTTAGAGCTGTTGAATTCCTATTTTATATTAGTGATTATAAAACCTATTTCATATGAATAAATTATTATTCTTATCCTTTATTTATCATATTTTTCCTAAGTACACATATTCTTGGAGAGATGTATACCATATGTAACTGGTAATAATCCCATCTTAGATTATTCAATATTAAATATATTAGGTATATATTCAATGTATATACCCTAACATAGTCCAAGAAGCCTATGAGATCTATAATTAATGATCTTGATCCCTATTATGTAGGTTGGTTCACTTAAATTCATCATATAGTATCATTTTTTCAAACATGTCTTAACTATCTCTAAGACTGGAATATCATTTCTAAATATTAACATTTCATCGAAATATAAAACTATGAAAATGATTTTTTGTCTAATATATTTCTTAAATACCCAGGGCTTGTATTCATTATTTATGAAACTAAATTCCTTCATTGCATCATCAAAGTGAATGTTTTATAATCTAGATTCTAAATTAAACCCATAAGTGGATCTCTTCAACTTGCATATTTTATTATAATCAGTTACATTTACAAACCATTTAAATTTTTTCATATAAACATCTTTTCTAAGGTTAAAATTAATTAAACCTATTTTCATATCCCTTTTACAAATATCATAATCATGGTAAGTTGTTATGAAAATAAGAATTATGATAATTTTCATTATAGTGGCTAGGGAAAAGGTTTCATCATAGTCTATTCCTTGACATTTATAACTATTTAATAACCACCCATACTTTATTTGTACTAAATTTATCTTCAATTTTTTATTTTATTCTTGAATACCCATTTTCACCTAAAAGGCATTACCTCTACTGTAGGATCTACTAGAACCCAAATTTTTTTATTCATTTAATTCATATCAAAATTCAGGGATTCTTTACATCTTATAACTTATAAGCTAATTATTGCTTTATTATAGGACATTGGTTCATTATTATCATCTAATAATGAGTCCCCATCCTTTTTTACTAGAAAATCATATCTTCCAAGTTCTATAATATCTTCAGTTCTTTTATGTAGTACTTATTTCACTGGAATAACCACTTTTATGGGGTCATATAAAATTTTTCCATGTTCCAACTCTTTTGTTTCTTGAGAATAAACTTCAAAAAATACGATATTGATCACACTATCTATTTTTAATATGTGATCCCTCAAAATAATGGTGGGATATATTTTAACAAAAATATTTTTATTTGAGTGGTTTTATGGATACCATCTTTTATTTTCCATAGGATGTCCTAAAAATATATGTTTAGTCACCTAAGTTACAAGTTTACATATAGATATATATTCTTAACAAATTCTTCACATCCCCACAGTCATATATGTGAAAAAATGTATTATTCTCCTACCAAACCTTATATAGAATATCATTTTACACATTAGATGGCACACAGTTCAATCCATAAACCATATTATATAATTTATATCCCCAAATGGATAGTGGAATATCTATATGACTCTTCATTGACCTCACTATGTACAACAAGGTGTTAATATTCATTTCTCTAAAACCAGTACACTATAGTGTATAAGTAGAAGTGAGTTGAGATAGAATCTCAATCTCCCTTAGGTATTTGATGAACTCCGGGTTAGGATATTATCCACCTTGATCTAGGAAGAGTTTATTTATCTTCTTACCAAGATGATTATAAAATTCATTCTAGAACTCCTAAAATTTATCAAAGAAAGAATACTTATACCAAATTAATTACACACATATATATATAATAAATGTTTTAGTAAAATTTAATAAATTAGAGTATCCACCTCTAACTTCAACTAAAAAAGGCCCACAAACATTTATATAAACTAATTAAATAATCTTTGTGGCCCTTTCACCTTTTCCACTAAATATAGGATCAGTTATTTTAACTTCAAAACAAGAATGACATATATCGAGTGGTTTTAGTTCAAAATATTCTAATACACATCTTAATATAGATTTGTCAAGAAATTCTCATTTACATGACCATGACAGTTATGTCACAAACAGGTGTGATATGATTAATCTAAACCTAATCCATTATAAAATTCTAACACTTGGTTTTTATATTCTTGTACATAAATACATTTATTAAGATTTTTCATACCAAAGTAAATGTTATATTTATAAATATAACTTCTTTTATTCCCAAAAGTGAATACAAATCTATACACATTTAAACTAGACATGGATATAATGTTTTTGGAAACATAAGGTATATAAAATCAATTATTTAAGCCTAAAATTAATCTTATTGACGAAGTAAGGTTTTAGTATCCAATATCCAGTACAATTAGTGTTTCTCTATTGGTAGCTTGAGGATCCACATCTCCCCTTGCAACCTTCTAGAATCTACTTTTTAAATCGGTTTTTTTATTCTTAAAATAAATTAATTTTAAGGGTTAATTTTAAACCATGAATCTACTTGGTTATTGTATTTAAATTAAAATTTGATCCTCACAAGCTATATATAATACCTAATTGGTACAAATTTAAAGGTTACATTTGATAACAAATGCATCTGAAGCATCATCATGATTCTTTATTAAGGTGTATATTTTCTTTTAGTGGCCCTTCTTGTCACATTAAAAACATGTTTCATCTTGTTCCTTATCCTACATATAGATCTTCCTCATCTTGGTCGGGCAATATGAAGAAGCCTTAGAATTGGAATTAGTTTTAGGACCCTTTTACCTACCTTTACTTTTGTTCACCACAAGTACTATAGGTTTTTCACATCTCAAATTATTGTCCTTTTGTAAAATCATGGTAAGGATATTTAGGTGTGAATTCCCAGTAATTTTATTATTATAATTTATAATAAAACTATATATACTCTGAGTTATTGAGGATGGCATGATTTTGGGTCAAAAATAATTAGGTGGATTAAAACCCAAGATGTAAAAATGATTAATATATCCAATATTCTTGACTATATGAGGTCTAGATGTCATACCTTCTCCAAGAATGAATGTGAAAATTCACTTAGAGATCTTATACCTCTCATATCTATAATTATCCCTCTAATAATCATAGATATGACACAACTTGTTATATGCATCCATGTCATAAGGAATATTATAAATATAATTATACATGGAAAATAACATGAGGTGATAGATATATAATGAATCTTATATGTGTTTCTAGAAGTGAGTGTGTTCCTATTCATTAGCCTCCTTAGAAGGATCTTTCTCTGGAATAGGGAATTCAAGGATGTAGAGATAATAATTTTGGCATAGTATAATTCACAGACACCTATACCACACCAATAATTTTATGTCAGTGAAACGATTATCATTATCCAAATTAAATTACAAGGATAATATCAAGGCATTATGACTTTCCATTTTCTCTAACAAAATAAAATATGGTTTGAGTGTAGTATATTTATTACAAAAGTTTGATGTAATAAATTTTATTTCATTAGTCTCCCGTTATTTTCTGAAATATCAATTACCCTCGATATTGGAATTAGAATATCCTATTGAATGTATATTATATCACCTCACCATTGTTCATAACAACTCTAGAATGGGTGAATTGAGTTTTATAATTTCACACCAATTAAAAACTTACCTCTTAAAATCTACTCAAATCGCACCCCCTATTTTTTGGTAGAGTAATTTCTAGAATAATTAAAATAAATAGAGTAAGAAACAAGAAATTTTTATTGTGGTTAGGGGTATAAGAACCTACCCTAGTTCACTCAATTAACACTAAATGTGTGCTTGGTGATTTTTATTCTATTCCTTTTTCGAGGTAATACGCACATCAGTTCAAGAAGCTATTACTTGGTATAAAGGATCCAAAATCATTTAACAAGATCTAAATTTATAATAATTATACAGAATATTTCATCCACACTCAATATAAAGAGTAAAAATGACATTATAAATAAAAAAATAGAAAATAAATTCATATTATGGTAGAAAAGAATGCATAAACTGATAGATAAATAAAAACTTCTAGAGAATAAATATTAATTTTAAGAGTGGATCTAAAAGGTTTCTTCGACTATAGTAAATATCCCCGAAGCACAATAACAGTATTATCACTTTATATTTTAGTTCGTTATTCCACTTCAAGATGAACATAAACAGGCTTGGCGTATATGAATATATAACATATTTATAGTCTCTTAATTTTTTAAATAAAGCATCATTGAATACCACTACATAATGGGGAATCCATAGAACTTATGAATTTTGAAATATTTTCCTCCTTCAAACAATATGACAATATATTTTTCAAAACATCCAACAAATTATAGTATTTATCCGTTAAAAGAATAGGTTTACCCTATTTTTATCTATAAATAACAACTTATTTTCCACTTGAAGAGGTCCTCAGAATAACAGATTCTTCATTTTCAAACACTTTAGAAGATGAAATATTTTTCTAAAAGAAAATCACGAATATCAAAAAAAATATGATCTAGTCCTATTAGAGAAATGTTGAAATCATTATCCATAGAAACTTATTGTGAAATTAATAATTTTAAATTGAGTTGATATTCTCTAATATTATCTTCAGGTGTTTCCTTCAAGGAATTTGTTTTCAATATAAGATAAAATGGCAAGAAACGACATATCAAGCAGTAAAATAATTTTATTGATTTTAGACTTTTTATCTTTTATTTCAAAGATCAAATACTTATTTAAATATTGTATAGGTTCAATAGATATTGTATCACACTAAATATTTAAATCATTCATTTATCATGTAAAAAAACCAATGAAACAGATTTTAAATCATATTTAAGAGATTCTAAATCTAAAACTATAGAACATATGTAAAAATTTTATCATAAAAATTCATCAAATTCTTAACCTCATTAAAATTAGATTTTGAAACTGAAATTTATTCCAACCCTTTCATTTCATCTCTATTTTACTTTATTTCTAAAATCAAACCAGCAATATCCACCTCCACTAGATTGAACTCGTTGAATACCTCATCAGTGAAATTTTGAATTTTTTTAGTAAAGTCTGATATTCCTTTATCTGTATTGATAAAAACTAATTGTTTATATTTACCCTCAACAATAAGGGATGGAATATGTTCATCAAATACTACACAATTTCTTTATTTCAAAGTAATATCATTAACATTAGTCTCATAATCCTCAATATATTCTCCTAAAAAACATATGTGAGCAATAACTATACTACGAACATCAACAGTTGGTGCAACAACAACCACTTCTCCACCAGTCTCTCCCTTAACCTAAGAATGGAATTTATCTACTTCACTTTATGGTTTAGATTATTTTTCTATCAATACCTCATCCTCATTTATATCATATTAAATAGACTCAATCCCAGTCTTCTGATTATATTGACCATCCATTTCCTATTCACCTTACATCCTTTAGAAATCAACATCCCCAACTGCCTTAGTCTATATCTCAACATCTATATCAGTAATAAATAATTCTCTGGTAGGATTTTCCAAAAAAAACTATAGGTAGGATAGTCATATCATTATCCCCTATATAGATCTCCTTGTAATTCCCCGACCCTAGAATCCTAGAACTTGTGCATTATTTAAATACATTGGCATGATTATAATTAATCATGTCCCGAAGGACCGATCAATTTAGCAGTATTGTAAAATAGATTACATAAATGAATGTTACATTACATATTAAAACATAAAACACAACATAAATAATCCCTTGATCACGCCATTATTCCTCTAGATTATCCCTGAATATCAAACATAGTACACTTTATGGAATCCTGGGAAAATTGAACATAAGAATGGGGTGAGCTCAGATGCTCAATAAGGGTAAATAATTTAGAAAATGTTATAAACTTTTAGGGAAAGATGTGTAATAAAAAACATCCTTTTAAACATAAGCATTAACATAATAAGGAAAAAATAAATCAAAAATTATCATATAAACATGCACATGGATATTCTACTAGTTGAATAATCACATGTAATAGCTAATTTCATAATGAGGGAATGCATAATACAGGACATCAGAACCACATAGTCAAGGCCTCGTCCCAAGACTACAAATAAATATTTTGTCAAGGCCCTGTGATAAGACACTCATTTGTCACATGATACCTCATGATGCGTCAAGGGGCTATAGTGGGCCCCACCCATCACTTACTAGGTCCAATACATTCCTCCTATGAAAATGTTGAAACATAACATAAACATTTGTGTTAAAACTATCATATGAAATGTCGATACTTTAACCGTAAGCCTTGAATGGTATAAAAAAACATCCACAGTAAAACATATCATAACGCATTCAACACAATATGGAAAATTTTATTATAATAAATATTCCTCAATTAAGAATAATATCCACTAAAGGATGCTGACATTGTTAAAAATGATCAGTAAAACTCTTTGAGATAAATACCACTTTTTCATGAAATCATTTATTAGTTTCACAAATTATAAATTAAGACATTTAAAGGATATTTTTGAATCAAAGTGTCACATACCACATTCAAATATTTTAAATTAATTAATATTATAATATATTTATGTCCATATAAATGAATCCTCAAAACCATTTTGAAAACATGGACATTAATGAGAGAGATTTCGAAGAATAAATATATAAAGCATTTAAAATGATGTTTTAGTTAAAGAGTCTCTTAAAAGAATAATTTTTAAAACTCTTCTATGAAACATGGACATGGATAATAAATATTTCCCAGTAAATACATACACATAAACAATCTCGGATAAAAATGAGATTGAGGAATTAACCCTCACCTTGTACTTTCCTTTAGTCGATGGTATATTTAACTACCTGTATAATAAACATAGTAGGTTATTAAATTATACAAGAACCATATTCATTTTTATTATTTAATACTCGATTCATTTATGACATTATACAACTTATTTAATAATAATTTCCTTGTTAAAGTAACATTTTGGGTAATAATCACTTTCATTATCATGTGTGTTTTAACTTTTTTTTCTTGATCATGTCACTTATATCATGATTTAAATACTTATAGAATATAAAAAATGATTTATATTTCATATATATTTAGAATATAAATATTTATAACAGATAGATATATTAAATTGAAACACCGTTCATGGAGATAGTAGTCCGTACGTACGTATGAATGTTGTTTCCGTTTTCTAAATCATGTAGTATGGAAGTAAGTAAAATACATATATAAATATATATTATTCGAGTATAAATATTATTAATATAATTCATAATTAATCAATATATATATATATATATTCTTGAAGGGTGATCGTTGAAGATGAATCTCATCGCGTCGTGGAGACGGTAAGCCATACGTACGCACAAGCGATAATTTCATTCTATTGATAGTGAAATTGTATGTAATTGGATGGTATATTATATATAAAGAATCATTAACATGATATATTTATTATTTACATCAATTATACATAATTATTATACCCATCCAAATAATGAAGTATTTAATAACAAACTACACCATGACGTGGAGACGGTAAGCCGTACATACGCACGTATGGTGACTTTGTCATTCATAGGATGGATAGAATAATGAATGTGGTTGTACCATATTTATAATAACATCACAGTATGTAGAAGGTATTGGAGTTATTATTTGTTATGGAAACAACAAATAAAGAGTAAGTGGAAGAAGGAAAGAACACTAAAAGAGGTGACATAATAATTACCTCTTCTTGGGGTGCTTCCTTTTGATTTGAAAAAAAGGGATAAATAGGTTGGATTTATGATCAAAGTAAGGAATTTAAGTTGAATTGAGGGTATTTGGGAGGATATTTGATCAGGTTTTGGCCGAGCTAAAAGGTTTTGAAGGTGTGAATTTAAGAGAAGGGGAGGTGCCCTTTTATAAGAGAGGTGAGAGGCACTTTAGGAAAATCTTGAAATATTAATTTAGTATAAAATAATTTTAGGTTTATAATAGATCAAAATGGATTTATTTAAAAGATAAGCTGGGGATGGGTTGAAATTCTCTCAACTAATTGGTTTTATACAAGTTTATGTTACCATATTAACCTTATCCTTTATATTTAACCCTTAGTTAAATAGTTTAACTTTTACCATGTCTTCTTGTATTATTACAATATATGATTAATAAACTTACTATAAAATTCCAATCGAATATCAACTGGTTCAATAAGGACATATCTATCATTATATAAGTCCTTTGGCCGAACCTTATATTTTTAAGACTATTATATAATTTAATAAAATAGTATTTGTTTTAAAAATTCATTTATGTCAATTTCGACACTATTTAGTATTTAGTTTTTTTTGAAAGTCCTAAAAACATGATTAATTCAAAAAAAATTAATTTAATCAACCCTAACATGTCATATAAACCTATAAAAATTTTTAAAAGCGTCAAAAGTCTCCATTAACATTTATTTTAATATTTATAACATCAATTATTTTATTCTTTCATTAATAAGTTAATTACAACATCATCATTGTGTCATAAATAAATTTAATTATTTAATGTATAAATATTATTAAAAAATAAAATGATGTAGGAAATATTTTTAGATTTCTAATGAATATTTATAGTAAAATTTATCTTACGTATAACCCTATATTAAAAATGGTTTAGTTATTAAAATTAGAATTTGACACTTTTAACTTTTCTTTAAATAAAATATAATAAATATCCTAATCTAATACAAGTGGATCAAAAAGGATTATATTTTTTCCCTAAGGTTTATTTTGTTCGAAATACACTTATCCAGTATAATTAAGACATCTGTTGGGGTAATTATAATATCATTTTTACCTTTAATTACCCAATTTAATTTTATTCGTGGTAAGTAAAATTCAAAAGTTACTATTGAACAAAAATTATTTTTATCCTATTGAACCACATTTTACCTACTGATGTCAACTGTACCTCTATTATTTTTTAAATTCAATTCACAGAAGTGGTAAAATTACGTTTTATGCAAATTTTCAAATGTTTTTAGAAGGTGGGTAAAAGACATTACAAAAGTTCAATAAAATTTTATATATATAATATTATTATAAAATCAATCTAATGAATTACATTGTACTAATATATGTATTATATATCTGTTTCTAATTAATAATAAATTTAAATAAAAATATTAATTATTTAAATAAAAAAGTCAGTTTTAAACAATAACGTAGTGTTTTTTACTATTCATGAAAAATTGAATGTTTTCAAAAAAATACCAAAAATTCACCCTAAGATAATTTTGATATTATGAATTAAAAAATTATGTCTATTCTACCAAATTTAAACCATATAATTTGCATTAATTAATTTAATATTAATTCCTGTTGTCAAAACCAGAAAGCGGGTTTTTAAGAAGTAAAAAATATCAAAATATTGATATGTGTTTATGTCAAATTTAATTGTGAAATTACATAAAATGACCTAAATTATATTAAATGATAAAAATATAATATAATTATACTTAAAAACCACTCAAATTCATAATTTAACACTATAAATTATGTTGATTAAAAAAGTTCTTTTCAATTATAATTTAGTATTTTTCACTATTAATTAAAATATGAAAGTTATCAGAAAAGTACTAAAAATTTATCCAAAACTAAATTTTTATGTCCCGATTCTAAATAAAAATTTAACTTCATTAAATTAAATATATAAAAGTGTCAAATATTGTATTTAAAAATGTTTCTCCATTAAAAGGTGGAAAATTGCATTTTTTTAAAATACTTGTTTTATCTAAAAAATTGAATTTGTCCTTATATTATGTATAAGAAACACAAAATATGAATGTTAAAATTATATAGTATATATATAAAATTTAAAATGTTGTTAATACTATTCATAACCATTTTTAAACGACTAGTTTGATAGGTTGTGATGCGCTTAAACTCGGTGTTGTATGTAGCGCAAGATATTGGATTACTTTAAAGAGATAACGTACTATGACATATTGGGATGTTACATTCTCCCCTCCTTCAATAAATTTCATCCTATCAATTTGAAATTGTTCTTCGAAAAAAAAGGTTGAAAAAATAAAATACCCTTGTGGAAAACCCACATCGGAAATAGGGTTAATAAAATTTAGTCTTAATAAGAGGGAAAGGGAAATAAAAAATTCACCACTATATTTGGGTTTAAAATAGGAGAACATTGGTGGAAATTATGGACACATAATTGGGGAAAATGTAAAAATTTATAGGGGGTGATTGAGGTCATCAATCACAAACAAGTGAACAATAAATGGAAAATTTAGGGCCTCGATGTCATAAATCTATGATGATTTAAAATATCATCGGTTCAACAAAACATAACATATTAGGATAACACATTTTTTGTTTTTAGATCCTATCCCTAAATTATAATAATTATTTTCTTCATAGAATAAGAAAAAAATAATACTTGATAAGTAGAGTTCCGTCTTATAAATAATTTCTACTATAAACACATCTTCTACTCAAAAAGATAATAGAACTCTAAAATATTCTATTATCCTAATTGTATAGGTTCCCAAAAAATGAATTTATAATTCGTCTATCAGACCATTTAAAAAACTACATTATAAAAACCAGGATATCACGTAGGCCAGTGGTATGTGATGCACCCTTTTCTCCCTTCGGTTGTGGGTTCAAGTCTTGCGGCCTTACCGGACAGGATGGGTTGTCACCCGACCTCTTGGTTGTCCTTTTTATAAAAATCCAAAAATAATTATATGAAATGATTTAACCTTAAACAATAGTATCCACTGTCAAACTTAATCCATTAAAACCTTTTGAATTATTCACAATACTTCTATCCAAACTCACTGTCCAAAATTTATAAGGAAGGTCACATAACATACATGTGAATACCTTCATCATGTATTCTTTTAAAAATTAGTTAAAACTAAATTACCATAAAACGTTAATGATTACATTCATTCTCCCTTATTCCCTATAGAATAATTTATATACTCCTTATAGCCAAAAATTTTGTAAACTCAACAATAATGGAATAAACAAACAATTAATTAGTTTCAAGTAGTCAAGAATATCCAATATAATTTATCAAAATCAATCATATCTTATTCTGAAATAATTATCTCAGTTTTAGAAACATGTTAAGGGTTATATTTCCCCCAACCATATATTTTTCAATATGTTTAACTTGAAACTGTGTCACTTTACTCGGTACCATAAAATCTCAAATCCTTAATGAAATTGTACTATAGTATAATCCTTATATACTCTATAATTATTATAAATTTTACATAATTAATAAAATAATCAAATGACACAATTCACTAATAACAACTTAAGAACACTAATCAATCCTCTTCATCTATTGTAGTATCAAAACATGATTATTATCCAATAGCATCATTTGGGATATACTCCGATGATTGGGATATTGATTCGTGTAGTGTCCCAACTCCTCGTAGATGAATCATTGTGCATTTGAAACCTTTTTATTACCCTTGAAATCACACACTTGTTGTCTTTTTTCTCCACGCTTATAACAAACACTCATTCCATTCAAGCATTTACCAAGGTGATTTTTTCCATAGATATCACATGCAGAAAAATCCTTCTTCTCATTCTTCCCTTTATCCATATTTTTCTCAATCATCCTCTTCTTGTATTGATTCCCTTCAAAGCCATATGACTCATATAATTATTTTCTTATCTTATTGACACATGATAATATTTCCACAATTGATGAGAATACATGGGAGGTTATTTCCATTTTAAATTTTTCCTTAATACCATGAAATATAGGACCCTTCTTACTCTTTGGATCATGCATATTACTGGATTTCTCATTCCTTATACTGGGAACCATATCTAAATGACAACATACACTAGTTTAGATTGTATCATATTGTATAATCCAAAAACTAGAAAAAATTATCAACATTAATTGAATATTTTCACAAATCTAGTCCCATAATCAAAACAAAATTCTTTGCTGATATATTTAGTCATAAATCCTTCATAATGGTTTGTAAAGATAATGTGAATTATCCTAATCATATCCCCCAAGAGTGTCAAACCAGGTGCATAGTAAGGCCCATTGTCATGTACCAAGATACGCTGGGTCAAGCCCGAAACTCCTTGTCAAAGATTTCACTCCTAGGTACATCTCTCCCAGAACCACGTCCACTTGTAGTATCCAGACAGGGATTTATTTCATAGAAAATCCACATAATATCTACATTACCAAAATTCTAGGAAGTTCGTCTATACTAATCCTCAAAGTCTATCTTAGGTTAATGGTCTCTAATCAGAGTTATTTCTAAATCTAGTTTCCAATTTTTGTACTAAATTTCCTCTGATACTAATCGTAACGCCCCAACCCCAAAAGCATGGAGCCGGTGTATTATTTTAATACATTGGCATGATTACAAGGAATCAAGTCCCGAAGGATAGATCAGTTTAACAGTATTGGAAAATAGATTACATACATGAACATTACATTACACATTAAAACCTAATACAAAAAAAATAATCCTTTGATAATGCTAGTATTTCCTTATTTTAACCCTACATATCAATCATAATACACTTCTTAGAATCTTGTAAAAACAGAACATAAGAAAGGGGTGAGCTCAGATGCTCAGTAAGGGTAAATAATTTTGCAGAAGCTGTAAAATATTAAGGTAAGATGTGTAATAAAAACAACAGACTTTTAAACATAAACTTGAACATAATATAGAAAAAATAAATCAAAAATTACTATACAAACATGTACATGGATATTCTTCTAGTCGAATAGTCACATGTAAAAACTAATTTCATAATGAGAGAATGCATAATGCCAAACATTATAACCATATAGTCAGGGCCTTGTTCCAAGACTACAAATAAATATTTCATCAAGGCCTTGTTCCAAGACACTAATATGTCTCATGAGACCTACTGATACATCGAGGGGATATAGAGGGCTCTGCCTGTCACTTACTAAGTCCAATGCATTCCTCATATTAAAATGTTGAAACATAACCTAAACATTCGTATTAAAACTAACATATGAAATGTCAATACTTTAACCATAAACCCTGAATGGTATAAAAATATCAAATCTACAGTAAAACATATCAGAACTCATTCAATACAATAGGGAAGATTGTATTATAATAATTCAACCTTAATCAAGAATAATATCCAGTAAATGATGTTGACATAGTTGAAAATGATCAGTAAAACTCTTTGAGAGAAATACCCATTTTTCATTAGATCATTTAAAAGTTGCACAATTTATAAAGTAATACATTCAAAATATATTTTTGAATCAAATTGTCCCATACCAATATGGAACTTTTTAAATGAATTAACATTTTAATAAATTCATGTCTATATAAATAAATCCTTAAAACTATTTTGAAAACATGGACCTTAATGAGGAAGATTTAGAAGAATAAATATTTAAAACTTTTAAAATGATGTTTTAGGTAAAAATTCTCTTACAAGAATCATTTTTAAAACTCTTTTATAAAACATGGACATGGATAAAAAATTATGTCCCATTAAATACTTACACATAAACAATATTGGATAATAATGAGATTGAGGAATTAACCATTACCTTCTAATTTCCTTTAGTCGAGGGTACATTTAACCTCTTGTGTAATGAACATAGTATGTTATTAAGATTATAACATAACCATATTAATATTTATGATTTAATAATTTATTCATTTATGACATTATACTGCTTATTTAATAATAATTTCCATGTTAAAGTAATAATTCAGGTAATAATCGCTTTCTTCATCATACGTGTTTTCACTTGTTATCCATGATCATATAACTTCGATCATGATTTACATAATTCAAAAATATAAAACATAATTTATATATCATATATATCCAAAATATAAATATGTATAATAGATAGATATATGTAATGGAAACACCATTCCTGGAGACGGTAGTCCAAATGTATGCATAAACATTATTTCTGTTTTCTTATCGTATAATATGGAAGTAAGTAAATTAAATATATAAATATATATTATTCCAGTATAAATATTATTCATATACCTCATAATTAAAAATATATATATTTTTTTATAAAAATTCTTGAAGGGTGATCGTTGAAGATGAATCTCATCCGGTCGTGGAGACGGTAAGCCGTACTTATGTACGAGGGACAATTTCATTATATTGAGGGTGAAATTGTATTTAATTGGATGGAATATTATATATAAATAATAATTAACATGTTATAATTATTATTTACAAAAATTATACATAATTATTATACCCATCAAAATAATGAAGTGTTGAATAACAAACTACACCATGACGTGGAGACGGTAAGTCGTACGTATGCACGTACGGTGACCTTGTCATTCATAGGATGGATAGAATAATTAATATGGTTGTACCATATTTATAATAACATAATATTATGTATAAGGTACTAGATTTATTATTTTTTTATGTAACTACAAAGAAAGTGGAAGTATAAGAAGAAAAGAACTCTGAAAGAGGTGATGTAATAATTACCTCTTCTTCGGGCGCTTCCTTTTGATTTGAAAAAAAGGGAAACTTAGGCTGGATTTATGATCAAATTAATTATTCTAGGTTGAATTGAGGGTAGTTTTTAGGATATTTGATTATGGGTTGGCTGAGCCAAAAGCCTTTGTTGGTATGAATTTAAGAGAAGGGGAGGTGCCCATTTATAAGAGAGGTGAGTGGCATTTTAGGAAAAACTTGAAATATTAATTTATTATAAATTCATTTTAGGTTTATAATAGATAAAAATGAATTTATTTCGAGGATAAGGGGTATATGGGTCAAAATATTCTCAACCGATTGGTTTTAGACAAGTTTAGGTCACCATATTAACTTTATAATATAGATTCAACCCTTAGTTAAATGGTTTAACTTTCACCCTGTCTTCTTGTATTATTATAATACGTGGTTAATAAACATACAATAAAATAACAAGAGAACCTAAATAGGTTAATTAATAACATATCTATAATTATATAAGTCCGTTGGTGGAACCTTATATTTTTAGGACTATTATATAATTTAATAAAATATTATTTGTTTTAAAGACTCATTTATGTCAATTTTGACACTATTTATTATTTTGTTTTAGTGAAATTCATAACAACATGATTACTTCAAAAAAATCATTGAATCAAACCAAAAATGACATATTAACCGAGAAAATATATTTATTGCATCAAAAGTCTCAATTTACATTTATTATAATATTTATAACATCAATTATTTTAGTCATTCATTAATAAGGTAATTATTGCATCATCATTGTGTCATAAATAATTTTAATTATTTAATGTCTAAAAATTATAAATAAAATACCATGATTCAAGAAATATTTTTATATTTATAATTAATATTTATAGTCGAATTTATCTTATGTATAACCCTATATTAAAAATGGTTTTGTTATTAAAATTATAATTTCACACTTTTAAATCATCTTTAAATAAAATATAATAAATGTTATAATCTAATCCAAGTGGATAAAAAATTATCATATTTTGGTCCTAAGTTTTATTTTGTTCTAAATAATATTATTTATTAGAATTATTACATGTGTTGGGGTAATTATAATATCATTTTTACCTTTAATTACTATATTTTCTTTTAACCATGGTAAATAAAATTCAAAAGTTATTAATCACCAAAAATTATTTTCTTTTTATTGAACCACATTTTACTTAATGATTTCAACATTGTCTCTAGGATTTTCAAAATTAAATTCACAGAAGCGGTAAAATCACATTTTATTCAAATTTTCAAATGTTCCTAGAAGGTGGGTAAAAGACAATAAAAAAGTTCAATAAACTTTTATATATCTAATCTTATTATAAAATAACTCCAATGAATTAAATTGGACTAATATAGATATTATGTATCTATTTTTAATTTAAAATTAATTTAAATAAAAATATTAATTATCTAAATAAAAATTCGTGTTTAAACAATAACGTAGTGCTTTTCACTATTCATCAAAAATTGAAGATTTTCACAAAAATACCAAAAATTTACCCTAAGATAATTTTTATATTAAAAATTAAAAAATTATGTCTATTTTACCTAATTTAAAACATATAAGTTTCATTTTTTAATTTTAAATTAATTATCTTTGTCAAAACCAGAAAGCAGGTTTTGAAGAAATAAAAACTATCAAAAGATTAACATGTCTTTATGTCCAATTTAAATTTTTAATTACCTAAAATTACCTAAATTATATTGAATGATAAAAATATAATCTAATTATACTTAAAAACCTCTAAAATTAAAAATTGAACAATATAAATTACTTTGATTAAAAAATTAGTTTTCAATTAAAATTTAGAATTTTTCACTATTCATCAAAATATGAAAGTTTTCAGAAAAGTACCAAAAATTTATTCAGACTAAATTTTTATGTCCTACTTCTAAAAAAGAATTTATTTTAATTAAATTGAATATATAAAAGTGTCAAATATTGTATTTAAATAGGGTTCTCCATTAAATGGTGAAAAAACTACATTTTTTGAAAAATACTTCTTTTATCTGAAAAATTGAATTTGTCCTTATATTATGTCTACGAAACAAAAATTATGAATGTTAAAATTATATAAGATATATATAAATTTTAAAATGTGGTTAATACTATTCATAACTAATTTTTTAAATGGCTAGTTTGATAGGTTATGATGCGCTTGAACTCAATGTTGTATGTAACGCAAGCTACTGAATTACTTTAAAAAGATAACATACTATGAAATCTTTGGGTGTTACACTATGATTCCACATGAATCTCATTTTCATCACGAACTTCTCAATTATTTTTAATTATAAAAATCTTACTCAAGGATACATTCTAAATAAATCTGATGCCTCTAAGTTAACCAATTGATAAAATGGAATTGTGCTGACAATTTATAACTTCTAACATATTTCAATATTTATCTAGTTTTTCAAATAAAATTATCAGAATCAAGTCATAAGGATAAAAATTTACATTCGTTAACCTCTTAGATAAATGGTACTCATACATCAATATATATTAGATTAGGTTAAATCTGTTCTCCTTTTTTAGGGGAAAAATATACATTTATAAAAACAATAATTTTTCAGACTCCCCTATCCTTATAATAATTAAAATATAATTGAAATTGTTATAAAGCTTATATTATAGTTATATATCCTTTACATTCATTTTCCTGATAGTTTAGGATATGAAAAACCAAACATAATATCATGTTTCAACCAATGAGGTTATATTGGATTTCATGACAATAGGTAAGGATGTTGTGTGATAAATTAATAGATGTGTTTTGAATTAATAAAAATACATTGAATACATGGTGTAATTTTATTCGAAATGAATCCTTAGTAGTGATGATGGAACTTCATAGATTATTTGTAGAGAGATGGTTCACACAAATTAACTTATGCTATAATGAAAAGAAACTCATTCATATCTTTATCAATCAAGGTCATGGTGTTTTTCAAGAAGTTTAATGTTGAAATAAGATTTTTGTACTATAATTGGAATTAGAAGGAACAAGTTATACCATAGATCCTTGGAACACACCATAACCAGAGTTGATATTTTAAATATTGGAAAAGTTATGGAAATTGTATTAGGTTTATAAACCTTTTCATATATAAATTTATTAGGAGTGGCATGCCATAGGTACACTTCCCATGTCATAATGGTGTTTGAAGTTTTCAAGAAAATGGGGGATAACCCATATAGAACTATATAATGGAGGCACCATCGTGAGGCAGGACCAAGCTCAACCATAACACCTAGTGGGGTGGAAAGGGTGAATAAATCTCAGTGTGGGTTGGGACTTGACTATAGAAAAACCATGACATAGGGAGGCACCATGGAGCTAGGTGTCGATTCAATGATACACCAATGATACTGGTCATGGTGAGGGTTTCAACCACTTGAATTTAAAAAATTTATATGGATCATTAAGATTGATAATGTAGTGGTGTCCTAAACGAATGTTCGATATGGGATTTATTCGAATAGTCAATGTTATAATCCAAGCGACCATGTCATAGAATAAAAAATGTTTAATTAATATAATAAATAATTGGACTATGTGATAGAGTAGGATGTTACTCTATAGAGATAACCAGAAGAATATAAGTTTCATTGTATTTTTGGAGATGTCCATGTCATAAATAATGGTTACACTTCAAACAATAAATAGTATGTGTATAACCAAGTTGCAAAGTACTTATTTCACTGTAGAAGATATCTTCATGTAGTTTCCCACTAAGGGTATTTATCATGGTTACATTTCAACTTAAATATTTTTCAATTACAATAAAGACTTGCTACATGTCATGGCCATAATTGTAGTTGAAAATAATTTAGGCTAAAATTATCTCATTATGCGACAAAGGGGTATGATGTGCTATAATATGTAGCTTATAAATAATTAAAATATCATTTATGATGTAGTTATATCATTGAGGATTGGTAGTTAGTTAAACATATTAAACTACCAAATATAAATTTAATGATATAGATTTGATAAATGATAAATCAAAGGTTAATATTGAATTGTAATTAGTTTTAAGTTATATGTTGTTTGAATTAAAAATTAAAAATTCAAAAAAAAAAGATATATAAAATTATATTTGAATAATTATAAGAAAATAATGTATAATAATAGAGAGTTAAATAACAGATAATATAAAAGGATAAGAAATTGGGTGTTCTTAGAGAGGAGAAGGGGTATTGGTAACATGGACCGTATTCCATATCTTACATAGATAAAGAATTTATATTGAATTTAATTGTATTAAATATATATTTAAGAGAAATTTGTGTTGTAAAAATTATTAAAGATAAATATTAACATAGATGAAGTGAGTACTTTGTGCATATGTTGAAATATTAGATTTATGGGATTTCATTCAAGCATTAGGTTTTTCTAAAGGAAGTGTATATAATATAAAATAATTTCATTAATTGAATTATTATCTAGGGGTTTTATAAGGAGTTAGATTAAAGATAAAATTCTTAACTATTTTCATAAGGAGTTTATCATATCAGGTTGTGGTATTGGAAGTAGCACTTGGTATTCACTAAATCATCAACATCTTGAATTTATGATGCATAATTCAAGTATAGAAAATATAGTAAAATTAATTTCATTAAAATGAGAATATAAATATAATCCTATAAACTAATTCCTTCACTGAATCAATGTGTATAAGAAAATAAGAGGTAGGGACCCTTAGTGAGAAGTGATGTCACATAAATATCATCAGACAGTGTGCCTTGGGAGGTAGTGAGCTTATCCTTAAAACTTTTACAGGAAGTGATCCTTAGTGATAAGTGATCATACCTAAATCTTGTATACACATGAATTGTGAGTTATGTTATGTTTGGTACACCATCACAATTTTGAGTGTATGTACCTTGGATATCACCTATTAATGATGAGTAAGAAAAATATCTATGTGTTTTTCATTTAAATTTTTTTCATCGATGTTATTTTTTGAAAAAAATTATCATAGGTTTAATTGTGTACCTTATAATATTGAAAAAATATCCTAAAGGAAAGAGCATAAGAAAAAAAAACATAATTCTACGAACACCCTCATTCACCCCCACCCCTAGGGTGCTCCTAGTTCCTATAAGTGGTATCAAAGCTAATAGGTTCTATTTTACATTCAACCTTAAAGATATTTTATCATATTATTATTAATTTTATTTCTCAAATGGATAGAATATTGTTCAATATGAGAAATTATAAGAATGAATTATTGAACTTGAAGTAGATCTTGAAGGTTATTTAGAATAATTTTATAATAAAAGGAAGAATAGAAAGAATAATAGAGGATGGTTGAGAGTTTCCTATGAATATACTGGAAAACATGAGGTTAAATTGACATATATTGAAGAACATGTGGAAGATAAGTATGTTAATGATAAATAATCAAAACCAGGTAGTGTTTTGAATCAAACATTTTATCAATAATCCATGTTTATTGAAAATTTTAGTGATTTTATAAATAGGATTTTGATTTTTATTGAATAAAGAAGAACAAGAAGAGTAGGAAGAATGCAACAAAGAAATCATGTATTCATAAGTTAGTGAATAAAGTGAAGTTTTTATATATCTGGATCTAGCTCTATAGTATAATTTTCTTTTAAATATGAAAATTTGGTTTTTATATCACCAAAATTCTTAGATAATGATGATAGAAAATAAGAAACCACGTCATATAGAATATTTAGAAACAAAATGTAGTAAAGAAGATGAGTTTTAAGCTTTGAGGGATGAATCAAATTTATTGAAATATGAAGGTGAAAATAAATCTTATCATATAGTAGATTTGGAAGAAGTAAATACAAATTTTATGAATGAAAAAGGTTAAAGGGGTTGTTTACAAATATGAATAGGAAATGAATAAGTAAAGTGATGTAATTTAATAACAAGTTCATGGGTTGGAGTTAGGCCTGGGAAACGATAAATTCTAGGAACCATTAATTCCTACACTGAGAGAGTAATATTAATAACTAGTGAGGGTTTTATATAAATAAAATAATTCAAACATTGATAATTTTGAAATCATATTGAAAATATATAATATGAAGACTAAGAATTGTGAGGGAGAAATTCAGGTTATGATAAAAGAAATAAATCACTAGATATATATATAAGAAGGCTTGGGTTAGAGGAAATAGGAAAATTAATCTAGATTATGTAGAAAATAAGAATTAGAATTAAAAAATAAAAAGAAAACTCTCAAAATATAGTGTTAAATAATTTTTTTATATATGGTTTAATTAGAAACCCAATCATTGTGTATATGAATAAATTAAAAATATGTACCTAGAAGAGAATTTATTATACATTATATCATTTTAAATCGATTTAATGGTATGATTATTTCATTACGATGTGTTAAATTTTTTCTAACCTTGCCCATATGAAAAAATTATATAGTAACAAATGTAATGAATCCTCCAACATGAGTTCATGTAATCCTGTGATAATAAATAGTCATGAAAAGTAGAAATAAAATTATTTTCCATTCAAAAAAAATATGGAATTTTATTTTTATCAAATTTAAAGGAATCTATAAATTCCTTAGGTTTGATTATTTTATTACTCAAAAAAATTATCATGGAAATAAAATAAGAATACTAAAAAGAGAAGAAAGACTGGACATTTCAGAAAAATGTGATATAAATGTGTATTTAAAATACATATTTATAGATATTATAATATAATAATAAGGGAATACATTCTGATGAATTCTACTTCTCCAGTATCCAATAAAATTCAGTATGGATTAGAAAGAAAATCTATTACATTAAATAATATATTCATGTGTTTGGTAGAAAATGAAATAGATGTGTATATCATAAATAAATGTTTATTATGCTACAAAATAATTCATGAAAGGAAAAGATTAAAATTTAGAGAGATAATAAAAAATAATAAGTTTCTATCATGGAAATTATATTAGATAAGAAATAAGTATTCTTAATTAGTTTCATTCATACCACTATAAATCAAGAGATGGCTAATGTAGTTTCTCTATCACGGAGAAAGAAGTTACCAAATAATAAAAATGTGATTCAAAGAAGAAATAAACCTATACCAAATAGATTATTATTATAGTAAATTAATACTAAGGGAATCAAACATTTACAGAGAAGTGTGCACAAGTGGTGTTGTTAATTGAAATGTTATAAAGTAATTTTGAACTAATGGGTTGGATTGTATTGGTCAACCATATTTCTCAACTTGAGGATTAATAAGGTTAAACCCCCTCACTATACACTTAATTTATATATCTAGTTATTAGAGTGGAATAGTATTAAGGGGTAGATATGATCCATATGGTACATTCATTCAAAATAGATGAATGCATAATAAAAGTGTGTATATTTTAATGGAACAAAAATATACAATGTGTGTGAATTAAAAGAAGATGACTAAAAATAGATAAATATTATACTACTAATAATTGAATCATTTGTGGTAAAAGTCTCTAAATAATAGACTATTGGAAGGATGATATACTAAAATAATGGTTTTGTTGTACTTGTATATTCATGTAGTGTGGAATAAATTTAATTGGTTTTAAGGTAAAAAAAGATCTAAAATTGATATCAAGATGTGAAATCTAGAAATATACTTGAATAATTAAATATGAATCTAATTATATATGAGGAATGATAAAGTAAAAATGTTATAGAGCCTGATTTGAAGTAAAATAGTTGTAAAATAATGATATGGTATTTTTAAATTAATATCAATCTAATTCTAGAATACTATTGATGGTATTGGGATTTACCAAGAAGTGACAGTCCATTATCAAGACGGAAATCCTTTTTAATAATCATATAAATTCACGGAATAATAAAAATTATTCTATTTGTTTTATAAAATAACAATACAGTATCATCTAATTAATTTTAAGGATACTTAAAGCTACTAAGAACAGTAAATTATATCCTAAAAGTGGTGTCTATGTATTGATGTTATCAAAAATATATAGTGTGCGAAACTAAATAAATAAATAGGATATGTGATGAACATTCAATGTTTTTTTATCCTTATTTGAGAAAGAATAATTATTGTTAATAAAATAAGATCATGGATATCAAGAGGTATCAATAGTTTGAAATTTATAAGTGAAATTAATTAGTTCAACATTTGGTATGTCTCACACTCTTGTTCTTAACTACTTATGCATTAATAATTTTATGTGGATGTGATTAAGATCATAAGAAATTTTTTTTTAAGAAATTAAATTACTCAGGATACAAGTATTTATTATAAAATTAGTGAGTGACATGGATAACATTGGTGTTTATAATAAATACTCGTTTTTTCTATGTTGAGTTCTGAATCAGTAGGCTTAGATGATTTTTTTACTACTCTTATCAATGTGTTAAATTCAATCATGGAAATTTATTAAGAATAATAAATCTATTAGTGATATTGGTTTGGATTCTAAATGATTTATTTTTGAGAATACTTAAAAGGTTCTGAAAATGTTCCTATAAGTGATATGACAAGATCTTT
This sequence comes from Viscum album, assembly GCA_963277665.1. Classification (NCBI taxonomy): domain Eukaryota; kingdom Viridiplantae; phylum Streptophyta; class Magnoliopsida; order Santalales; family Viscaceae; genus Viscum; species Viscum album. Next base: position 474,570,642 of record OY728130.1, on the reverse strand, counting down.
GAAGTTTATCGTGAAGGGGGAATCGTCTCCCTTAATTTGAAATTATTGGAAGTATAAAAGGATAATTATTTATCTTGAAAAATATAGTTTAAGAAGCTTATTGATCAAGGGGGATTAAGAGTTGATGGAGTTTACCCTTATAAAATTTAAGAGGATAGGGGAGATATCATTAACAAGAAATTGGAGAAATTAAAAACTGAAGAGAACACAAAGATAAAACTTAATTTGAATTGGCCCTTTTTATTTTATTGATAAAGGGATATTAGGATTCGAATTCACTATTAATATGGATAAATATGGATTTATGGTATGGTAGAATAAAACCAAGGGGGATGTTGGGAATAAATAGGTTGTATTGGATTTTTTGACAATGGGTAAGGATGTTTTATGTTGAATTTATGGTTTTGTTCTGAAGTAATGAAAATAAATAGAAGAATTGGTGGAATTATATTCACATTTAAGCCTTTTTAGTGATGATAGAACTTCATATATGACTTTAATAGATATGGTTAACATGAATTCACTTGTGTTAAAATGTAAGGAAACACTGTGATATCTTTATCTATTAGGGTCATGGAGTTTATTAAGAGGGTTTAAGTTGAAATGAGATGTATGTACTATATTATAGAATAAGGGAGCCCAAACTATGCCACAAAACCATGGACCATACCATAATTATATGAGTTGTTTAAAATATTTGAAGTGGAATAGAAAGTGTGTCAATTTCATATACCTTTCCATATTTATATTTTTTAATATATTCACACTATAAGAATATTCTCCACTCCATATTTGTGTTTAGAGTTTAAAAAATGGGGTTCATACCTTAAATCACCATGGGAGAAAGGTTTCGTCAAGAGGAAATACCAAGCTCAACCACAATAGCAACCAAGAAGGATAATGAGGATAGAACTTGGTATGAGTATGTTCTAGGTAGTAGGCAGAAACATGGTGCTAGGTGGAACCGTGGATTAGGGAATTGATTCAAGGAGGTATTGGTGAGAGTGGTCATAATATGGGTAGGAACCACATGTATTTCTAAACTAAAGATGAAGAATTGAGGTTTATAAAGGATTAGACACTCAAATAAATGTTTTATATGGGATTCATCTAAAACAATTTACACTGTAATCTAGGTTACCATGCTATATAATATAAAGGATTGAATGAAAATAAGAAATATTTAGTCTATGTTGTAGAGAAGAAGGATATGTTGAAAAGATGGATAGGATAATATCAATAATTTTGGAGGTTTGGTGTTGTTCATGTTGAAGACGATGGCTTCATTTCAACCTATAAAGAGTAAGTGTAAGACCATGTTTTAGTGTACTTATTTCATAATGGAAGGTTTATTTTGGGTAGTGTGAAACTCCTGTTATTTATCAAGTTTACATAAATCTACACTACGACTCACCCATTATTTTAGTTGAAAAATATTTAAGTTGAAATATTTTTATCACACTACAAAGGGGTATGTTTCACTGTAATATATGGATTCTTTTTAATTTTAAAATCATTGATAATGTGGCTAAATATTAGAGGTTTGTTTTTCAGTTAATCATTTTAAACTACCAAATTTAATTTAATGACATATATTTGATAGAAAACTAAATAATGGATTGGATTGAAGTGGGAAAGTTGTGTGTTAGATGTTTTTTGAATTTTAAATTTAAATATCAAACACTTTTTTTAATATATAAAGTATATAGTGAATAATTTGAAGATAAAAAGGGAAAATAGTAAAGAGAGAAAGAATAGAGAATGAGAAAGGAGAAGGAACTATGTGTTCTTAGAGAGGAGAAAGGGTATTATAAACATGATCCTTATTGCATATCTGAGTTTAAAAATAATTTTTATTAAGTTTAATTGTATTAAAGATCTATTTAAGGAAAAAATTTCATTGAAAATTCAAAAAATATAATCCTTTCATATATAGGAAGATCATATTTCTTGAATTTCATTAAAGCATCATATTTTTTTAAAGGAAGAGTACATGTTATAGAATAATTACATTAATGGAATTATTATCTTGAATTTTTATTATTTATTTTAGGAGTTTATTTGAAGACAAAAATATCAAACATCATCACAAGGATTTGATCATATCCGGAAATGGCGTTAAGAGCATCACTTTGGATTTAGTGAAGCGTCAAAATATAGAATTTATAATTAGAATTTTAGTTTCATAACTTGGATTTACCTTTATGTCATTATACTGATATGAGTCCTATAAATATATAAATTAAATCCCTCACCAAGGAATTTTATTAAGAAGAATAAGAGGCAATGAACCTTTGTGGGGATTGTTTTTACCTAAACTTCATCAAGCAGTGTTCCATGAGTGGCAGTGATATTGTCCCTAAAAATTTCATAAAAATTTATCTTTGGTGAGAAGTTACTTTAAAAAAATCTGATATCCACATGAGCAGTCAGTTATAGTGGATTTCATACATAAGAACAATTAGGTTATGAATGATGATTTTTAGAGCATCATAATTTCACTCACCCGAAATAATATTACCAAAATTGTATTCAATGATAGGGGATACACTCTAGGAACAAACAATGGTAGTTCAACCAATGATAGAAGGACAATTAGAATATCTAAAATTATGATAGAGTCATGAAGGTCTAGTATATTCAATAAAATCTATAGAAATAATTTTATCTAATAGATACTTTAAGATTTTACCAATTTACGTAGTATAGATTAATGATATAACTAGAAATAAATAATGACATTCCATATAGAGGCATCCAATTAATGTGGGAAGCCGGTGTGACCTAGATGACCGGATAAGTTTTATATAAAATGGATTTGGGACTAATGATAAAATTTCACTAGACATATATATAGTACTTCGTGATTATGTATAGTCTATAAAAATTTTATAGAAATTTAATCCTTAGTGATGAATCTTACTAACTATTTTATCAGTTGAATATAATCTTTATACTTCCATTGAATAAGAAAATCTAAAGTGATTCCTCATATTTATCTAGGACAACATGAATGTTTCATGCTAATATATTGTGTCTCTTAATACTTTATGTTCTTTTGTTGTTAATTTTTTCATTTCTTTGAATGTTTGTGAGTTTCTACTATGGTTTGTGAAATTTTTACTTTGTATAGTGGGTAGGATTCTCTGACTTCTTACTTCTAGTATACTCAGTAAAGAGGAGTGAACTTCTAGAGGTTCGGTTTTCAATTCTGCTAAAGCATGAGAAATCTCGATGGATTGATAATCATGCTAATTCTATTTAAAATTGATGAGATCAGTGCTTGGGTTGTCCTAATAAGTGGTAATAAAGAAAGGTTCAACATACCAAAAATATCATAGGTATAGAATCAAATGAAGGGAATATCTAGTTCAACAAATTTAATCGAATGGATTTTTATTTATAGAGGATGCAGATAGAATATTATATCACCTTGAAATATTTTTAATTGTCATTGAAATGTGTTAATACTTATACAATGTAGAAGGAATAATGGAAGAAGCTGGATAGAAGAACTTGGAACAAGTAAGAATGATCATAGCATAAAATGTTTCTTTCAACAGTCAAAAGAATAAAACTATAGTAAATGTTATTAAGGATTTGAAAAATATTTTTATAATATAGAAAAAATAAATTTTACCCAAATTAGTAGATTGGAAAACTATTTCCCAATCTACCTATGAAATCACATGGGGTTTCAGGTAGAATGGTGGGAATTATCTCAGAAAACAACTTCTTAAAAAATTTATGAAGAATGTGATGTCTGAGATAGCATATTATTAAAGATATGTATAAATAAGGCATAAATCGGACAACATCCTCTTTGAAAAGTCCTCAAAGAAGGCGATGTCCTAGACATCACCTTTCCTTTTATTATTTTTTTAAAAAAACTTTTTTATTTTTTTCATATTATTAAATAGTATTTTACTTTTTTATATTTTTTATTACTTTTCAGAGAATTATTTAGAAAATATTATATAAAATTCCACCCAAGATCCCCTTTTATAGGGTTCTGATCCTTGAAAACTTTTCTAAATTTTAGATGTGTGAAAAATACAAAAAAATCTAGCATTTAATGAATACTATATTATTTATAATAAAATATTAATGATAATAAATGATTAATGATAAAAAAAATTAATAATTTAAAATTATTTAATAAGGTAATAAATATTATCTGAAATGTCATAGTAATGATTATGAATAATATCATTAATGTTGTTAAAACTATAATTCATAATAAGAAAATATTTTTATATGATGTAATTAATAATAAAATTTAAAATAAAAATTAATTATAAATAATTTATAATACTTATAAATGGATTGGGAAGAGGAATTACAAATACTAAATAATTTTAAATATTTAAAATAATTTTTTTTATTAATATTATAATTGATTTGATATTTAAAAATAAATAGTAATCATTAATAATCTAACTATTATAAATTATCATTAATAAATTATGTTTTGTATCATGTAATTTTTTTATAATATATTTATGAATAATAAAAATAATAATGGTGATGTATATAATAGTGTTAAATACTTTTCTTATTAAGTAAAATAATATAAAAAATTTAATAATATTATTATTATAAAATATAAAATATTGTTTTTATTTTATAAGATAATTAATAAATATTTTTATTGTCAAATAAATTACAATTATAATATTATTAAATATTATTTTTATGAAATAATAATTGTGTGCATAAATTAGTTTTTTATTTATTATTATTTATAATTAATTACATTATAAAGTTTATTAATATTATGTATTGTCAAATACATAAATAATTATATTATTTATAACATTTATAATAATTATTTATTTATTTAGTATTAAAATAGTAATTACGTGACTATTATGATTATTATAGGCGAGGGCAGGACTTGAGGGCCCATCCCATTTATTAAAATAAAAAAAATGATAGAAGAAATTAAGGATGGTGTTAGAGAGGAACAAGACTTAACTCAAAAAATAATTATAAGAAAGGAACCATAACAAAAAAAAATTGGGTGATCGTCCTCTTCCATGGCCTTGATGACTACCTCTACCATGCAGATGATGACCATACCTCCGTGTCTTTAACCTTTTCCAAGGCTCTTGTTTCTCACTAAAGAATGAGGATGATGTATAAATTGTACCTTTATTGCTTAAGATCCATGGTCCATTCCTCCATGAAAGACCCCAAAAGTCTAACTCTTGATTGAGATAAATTTTTTCTTCAATATTGAAGGAAATAAAATCCAAAATTTCAAAATAGTCAGGAATTATAAGAGAACCATGTTCCATATTTTCTAGGACAACCTCAACTTGTAAATAAAACCATTATTCCATATCCTTAGTGATACATTTAGTTGTCCTTTCACCCTTAATATCCTCATGAAGGATTTTACTTTCTGATTAAATCACCTTTGATTACTCGTATTCTTCAACCATGGCCTTTCCAAAGTAATCACATATAGATTTCATTAGGTTAGAGGTTTGAGTAGGGAAAGCATAAAATCTGTGTTTAGATCCACTAAACTTCTCAAGATAAATTTCCTATACCTGTAAAACATGAGAATCCGATTGGGGAAGGGTATTCTTATATTTAGGACTAGCTGATACCATTGACCTAGTACTTATAGTCATCTCATTTTGTTGGAAAACACCATAAAAATTTATAGCTAGTTCATTGAAATACCTCTTGTGATCAGAGTTTAGAACAACATCACTTTTATTCATAATCAAGGCATGGCAATTAGTGATCACAACTATAGAAGACTTTTGAGATCCATATAAGGACCCATTTCTTATGATAGATCCCTTGGTATATTTTGATATAATACAAAAATTAGTAACAATATTTTTCTTTCCTTATTAATAAAATTAAGTAGTAAGGTTTTACTCATACCTCAACTTCATGTTTAATATTAAACTGGGTAATAATATCTTTTTTAGACTCCTCATGATCAAACACAACTCTAGGATCCTGGGAGTTCAAAATTTTCTCCACCTTAGTTTCCCATAATCTTCATTACTATGGGAACATCCAAACAATACATGGTCAGAAGTAGACTTCTAAACCTAGTTCAATAAGACAACCTTACCATCAAACCACATATGCACAGATGATGTCTATTCATACCCAATATTAATAGTCCCCCCCTTTGGAATCTAGAACAATTAGTTCATGGTTCTATGTATTCTCCTCCATATCCTTATTGGAAGTCTTAATGGGACTTGGAACCAAGGCCACCTTATCTGCCACTTGATTCAATGTATTCCCACTCTCCTTATCCTTGGGAGGACCAATCATATTTACTAGGATCTTCTGCACCTATCTGCACCCTAAAACTGAAATCATGAAAAGCTTCATAAATCTAAAATATGTGTGATGAATTCATTCTCAAATTCCACTTCAATCTTAGATCCATCAACTAAGAGAGTTTTATTATTATGATGTAGGTCCTATAAATCATCATCGATTATCATCCTTTCATTATATCCAAATTTTACTTTAATGGAATCATCATATATTTTTATAAGACCCCCCATACAAGAAGCAATTCCATTTACAAATTATGGATTCGAGAATATCCAACATAGACAATAGATCCGCAACAAAATCTGAGTGTTGGTATGTATATAGTTATGGGGATTGAAATTGATATCCCATGTCGAGAGCCTGAAAAAACATGGGTTAGGATTATAGGAACTATAATCCTGGGAAGAAGGTTGATGCAATTTAGGTTGAAAAAAAGGTGTAAATATCCATTTCCAATAAGAATGATCCTACATCTTTCAAAACCCTATATCTGAATGTGATTTAATTTCAATTCCTTACCATTCATAGGATTATCTCTCATCACTAAAATCAGACGAACAAAAAGAGAAAATTAATATAGATAAATCCTCACATTTAGAGTGACCTAATTTACAGAGATTAAGAAATTCCCATCCTAATTCCCCAATACTCGTGATTCATGAAATACTTGATTTGGAGAGTCATGTATATTATCATCCCCCCTATATAAAAACTTTGCAAAGGTTATGTCCTTCTTGGATGATTACCTTGCTCTACTAGGTAGCCAAAGTAACACATACAAAACTGAATCCTTGAGTGAGATATCAACCTCCATTTATAGCATTATTATTAATTATATTTTCTATATTAAAAATTTAATTAATATTTATTTTTAATTATATTATTAACTACTTTATTAGTTGCAATAAAAATTACATAATTTATATCATTATTCATATTTTTATTGTCATTATATTAAAATTATAATAATACAATTAATTATTATTATTACTTTAATTAATAACATTTACTAATAATATCATAATTATTAACACTCCATAATCATGAAATTAATAATATAATACTTAATAAAAATTGTGCCCATAACTTTTTTAAAGTGTAAATGTTAAATTTTTAAAAAATAATGTTTATGTCATGAAAATTATATTTTTTTATTATATTTATAAAAAAAATTATTTTCAATTATTTTTTATATGTTTATTCTGTGTGTAAAATTTCATTTAGATTGTGTTTATACTTTATAATCTATAGGATTTCAACGTCCCCTACTTGAAACGTAATAATGTTCCAAGTACCAAAATTTGAAAGACTATATATAATAAAGTATAAATACAACATAAATGAAATCTGAAACATTGAATTAACATATATAAAAAACTGAAAATAAAAATAATTTCATAATAATAATAAATGAAAAAATAATTGTAATAGCACAAATTTTTTTTTTCAAAACATATTATTTTTATATATAATTTCTTTTACAAATAAAATTATTTGTGTAAATTAAATTTTTATAATTATTATTTATATATTTATTTTATTTTTATTCATTTTTTAATTTTACATTAATTGTTTAAAATTTCATTCAGAATTCATTTGTAATATTTTTTATGCCCATGAATTTTTAAAGTGTAAATATTATGTTTTTAATCAATAATTTTTCTGTCATGTAAATTAATTTTGGATTATTTTTTTATTCAGGATATTTTTACTTTCAACTATTTTCCATATGTTTATTAAATTTCTTAATCTTAATATTGATTTAATTTGTATTTGGTATTTTATAATCTTTCAAATTTTCCTACGTAAAATTTAATATGTTTTGTTTTGTTTCAAGTAGCCATCTTTGAATGATTATGATATATAAAATGTAAGTAAAAACTAAGTGAAACTTAAAACATAGACTAAAAATATAAATAATAATGGGGAACAAAATTAATTTCATAAATATTCTAGATAAAAATTAATTTACATTACATAAACATTATTTATTGAAGACATAAATTTTACACTTTGATAGCATAATTAATTATGAATTATTAATATAATAATTTCATTATTATTTAATATTATTAATTAAATTATTCATAAATATTAATTATATTTTTATATATTTATAATAATTATAATAATAATGTAATTAATAATGTGTTACTTAATAATAATAATGCAAAATAATGTTTTAAAGTGTAAATGTTATGTTATTAATCAATATTGTTTGTGCCATGTAAATAAATTTTTTATTATATTTATGAAATTTTATTTTTTTCCACTAATTTTATATATTTAGCCTATGTTTTAAGTTTCACTATGATTGTACTTATAGTTTATATTTTATAATCTTTAAAAGATACCTACATAAAACATAATTAGTTGTGTTATGTTTCAAGTAGAAACCTTTGAAAACTTATAAAGTATAAACTATAAGTACAATATTAGTAAAAATTAAAAAAATTGGCTAAGAATATAAAAATCAACTGAAAATAAAAATATTTTTATCAAAAAATAATATACATATAATAATATAGATAATAAAAACATTATTATTTCAAAACATTGCATTTAAACTTTAAAAGAAGTAGTTAACATTAAAAGCATAAAAATATAAATTATAATTAGATTCTAAATGAAACTTATGATATGCACTTAAGACATATAAAATAATTTAAAATAAAAATAATTTCATAAAAATAATAAATAGAAAATATTATGTATCAATGATAATATACGTCTTGAAAATAATAATATAAAATAATTCATTAATTAAAAATAATAAATATATTATATTTAATAATGATAATAATAATTATTATTATTATTTATATTATTAAAATTATTAAATTTATAATTATTAATATTGTATTGATAATTAGAATTATTTAATAGTCATGTGATTATTTACTTCATTAGTAAAAATCAAGGCGTATTACATTATTAATAATGTTAGCACAATTATTACTCATAAATAATAACATTATTATTATCATGAATTGAATAAAATATAATCATCGTTACTTTATTATCCTGACTTTATTATCTTGCCTTTTTTATCATGACTTTATTATCTTTTAATAATTATCTCGAATTTATTAATAAAAATATCAAGAAAAATTATTTTTTAATAATTATCATGGCTTTATTATCTTTTATTTTATAATCCTAAAAATTATAGGGCATTAATTTATTATTAATAATATTATTATATTATAATGAATTTATTATCATGTCTTTATTATAATGACTTTGTTATCAAGACTCTCTTATTATCATGAATTTATTATCCTCACTTCATAATTTATGATCATGATTGAGGATATGTTTATATTTTTTATCTATATGTGCATGTAACCAAATTTAATAAATATTATTATTATTATTATTCATAAATATAATATATTAAAAACAATATACAAGACCCAAAAAAAAATTTATAATAATAATAATTATTATTCATTGTTATTGTATTTTAATAATTACATCATGAATAATTTTTAATTAGAATATTATTATTAAAATAATAAGTTAACTTATCGATTATTATTAATTAGATTTTTAATTATTAATAATTACTTATAAATATAAAATAAATAATATTGTTAATTACTAGTAGTTATATTATTAAATAATAATTAATTATTAATAATTTTTTACGATTATTTATTTATTGTCATTAATGTTTAATTATAAATAATATTTTTTTCATTTAATGATAGAAAAGAGGTGTTTTAATCCCGTATCAAAAATTTGGAAAATATGTGAATAGTCCCACCCTTATAAAATAGGGGGCATGGATGAGGGTTTTTTTAATATTTTTGTAATACATTAAATCAAGTAAAAAAATAAAAAAATAGCTAAATAAAATTTAATTTTAATTTTTTTAATTTTTTATTTATTTATACCCAAAAAAATTAAAAAATTAAAAAAAAAGAAGGAAGGGAGATGTCTAAGAAAGTTTCTTCCTTAATATATTTTTGAAGAAGCTGATTTCCAGGAAAGCGGCTTTTTTGAACAAATCATAAAGAAGTCACTTTATTAGATATCCCCTTCTTAATAGAAAATATGAAGAAATAACTTTCAGAGTCAGCACCTTCCCATCTACCCCCTACTTCTAGAAAACGTTCCTAGATTGGGAAATATTTTCATGATTTAAGAATTTTCATAATATTTTTTTTTCATTGTATGAGGAATAACTCAAACTTTTGTTGATTTTTATATAAAATCCCCATCTCTAATAATCTATAGTCGGTGTTCACATTATTACATTTTTACAAGATACAATGGATCTCACCATATAGGATTGATCATTCTAGTAGTCTTTAAGTACCAAATACATGTATGATTCACATATTACATTGGAAATATAAAATACATAGCATAAAAATCATTCTTGAATCCTTTACATTATTTATAGTATTCTTCTTCATATCATGGGTAAAAGAAATCAAATAATGTGTGAGATCATATTCTAGGTAAGGGTTATGTACAACATAAGCTATCATTAGTAAATAAGGTATAATCAATATATAAAGGAAAATAAATGAAAACACATTACTCTTAATCGATAACTTGAGAACGAAATGCATTCATGGATAATATAGATATATTAATTTCATGTATAATAATAAATGAATTCCCAATGAAGGAAATTCAGGATATTGGATGTCATGATCTCATACATCATGATATCTATATCATCAAATCCTTATGCCAATATAGTTTAATAAATGGGTAGGTATACACCAAAGACCCATTTAGTTTGGTCAAATGATTTATCTTATAAGACATGTCGATGTATCGAGGGTCTATATATAATCATACACCACCCATCACAACATTTCCAATACATTTCTAATATATTAAATGATTAATTTAATTTTTAAATAATATTCCTTACAATAAATGTATGTATTGAGTAAAGAATATGGATTATCAATGTTTCCTCAGTCCATAAAATAGTTTTTAAAGTAAAACACCATATTTAAGAATAATATATGGTTTAAAAAACAATTATATCCATGATATAAATAATTTTTATATTTAAGAAAAATATAATCTCCAATGATCATAATAAATTGAATGGTTTTGGATAAATTTAATGGCCACAAAATTAATAAGTGGTAAAATATGACCATTAATTCAAAATAAATTTAGTCTTCATAATAAAATCATTTCCTTTTGTGAAATAGAAGATAAATATTAAAATAGAGGTCAATAAAGTGTTTTATTTTTAAAACCATTGAAAACTTATAGAAGAATCTATACAACATAAAATTGTTATGGTGGTGGTAGAATTTGTTAACTTTTTATATATTAAAAAGTTACATTCATTTTTATTTCTTCTGAAAGAGAGTCAAAAATGGAATTTTTTTTAAAACATTAGAAATATTACTTTCAAAATTTTTACAAATTCAAAGAAAATATAAAATTTATTTAATAAATATTTATATTTAATAAAGAATACATTTGTAAAAAAATAAAATATGGGCATTGGAGAAAAATATACCTGATCAGAATGAAAAATAATATTGGATTTTCTTTTAAAATATTCATTGATCAATTCAAGTGAAAATGAGAGGAATTTTTTTAAGAAAATATATAAGCTCTTTAAATATAAAAAATATTTAAATTATTATAAAATGGATGGAGTTTATAAAGTAAAAATTATAATATTCCATCAATGAAAATATAAGCAATCATAAAAAATGGGATTGTAAAATAAATCTTTACCTCTTTGGTAACTTTGAAATCATAACCACTTTAATGAGTAAACTTCAAATGAAAATTTAATCATCAAGAATAAATATATACTCATTTTAAATTCATCAATTTTTCGGTATATACACCATGAAAAATTAAATACATGTATAATACAAAGTATTCCTTAATAGAGCAGAAATTAAGATGAAATCTCTTTCCTCAAGTTAGACTTGTCTCATAGGTGGCCTAACCTCATGTATAATAGATTCAAATTTATTATAATTACATACCATAACCATATTAATATCTATAATATCCTATATTATCCATTTATAACATTTTATCACCCATTTGTTAACAATATTTTATTATTATCATTTATTTGGGTATTAATTGCTTTGTTTTTTCAAATATGTTTCGATTTGGTATTATTGATCCTTGCATATTTATTATGGTTCCATCATATCCCGAATGGTATCAAATATATAAAACTAATTTATATTCAATATATATATTGAGATTTATCTATAAAATATAGGAATAGAAAAATTAATTACACCATTAATGGAGATAGTAGGTCCTACATACGCATGAGTACTATTTTCACTTTTCAATAGATGAAATTAAATAAATGTATATAATAATTCACCATTAAATAATCATTTTTATCATATATATCTTAGAAATTAATTAAATATGTCCTTATTACCATTTTTGTAAAGTGTGGATGAAAAAATAATATCAAATCATTTCATGGAGGTGGTAGTCTTCACATATACAAGAGCGATGTTGTCATCTTTCAATGGATTGAAAATTTATAAGGTATAAATTATATTGTAATTATTAAAGTATAATTATGTAATAAATATTATATATATTTATTATTTCTATAATTATGTCTATTCATGTGATACAGTTATGGAAGAAACAAATTACATTGATTCATAAGACGATAGTCCCCCGTACACACGAGTGATGATTTTGTTACCCATTTAATAGAAGAGGAGAAGGATGAATATTATTCCATAAAAATAATAATATCTAAGTATATGAAATATATTGGTTTTATTATATTGTAATTTGAATTACTTAATTTATGGTGGTAATAGAATAATTAAAAACAAAGATCTTGGCTAAAACAAATACTTTCTCTTATGGAAACCTCCTTTGTATCTCTTCATAGGGGCACTAGGATTGGTTTTTTGGAATACCACCACCTATAGAACGTGAATAAAGATATTGGAAAGAAAATTGGGTAGGTTTTGGGTGATGTATCATGCCTTCTAATCTTGTTACTTTGCTTGTTTTGGGTGTTGGAGGTGTTTTGAAGGAGGTTTGAGGAGGTTTCATGGTAGTTAGAGTTGAAACAAAGATGCAGAGGGAAATTTGCTTCATGAAAGGGGTCCAAGACATGAATGGGTGGTCCATGACTTGTGTAGTCATCTAGTTTCCTGGATTTTATGTGGGTGATGGGGACCCATGAAAAAAATTCACACCATGAAAGTAATTCATGATATATAATTAATTAGGCTGGGGAAAAGTGAATTTTAGATAAAGTTACATTTTTTGGAGAACCCATGGATTAAACATCATGAAATGGTTACATTAAGTGAAACTAGAAGTATATATGATATTTTATAACTCTTAAGGATGATTTATTTTCATTTGGCCACACCTCTCTCTCTCATTCCGGATTAACCTTAGACACCTCAAGGAGATCTTCTATCCCTATTCCTTATATTTAGATCTATTGGATCAAGTGGATCCCCATTGGAAATCCATGGAATGTGTTCCTCTATATCCCATTGTTTTCTCTTATTCTTCACTCAGAGATCTGCTGTTGTGGTTCGGTTTAGGTTTCGGTTGTGATTATAGGAGTCATTTTGATAATACTTTGATGAAGTGTAGGTTGATCTAGTATCTCATGGTGTGGTTGTTGTTTTTGAGTAGTTCTCCTTTATCCTGTGGTGTGCAGTGTGATTAGAAAACTTCTTTTATATAGGGAGTCCCTCATTTATCCCTTTTTTGTATCATGCAATAATGTTTTACTCTTTTTTATCTATGGGGGATGATTTTATCTAGCCTAATCAAGATAAATTAAAAGATTAATTAAAATTTATGGGGAATGGGTGGTATTATCATGCTTTTACATGTTTTATATTTTTTTATTTTTTATTTGTATGGGATGAATTCCCAAAAAAAAATCATGGCTCTTGGGATCCTTTTCTTGAGTTATATTTTTCATGATATGGAAACCTTGTTTCATGTTATTTTGATATCACCCCAAAATGGAAATTGGATAATCACTTATATTTGGTAAATAAAATGGTTTTACATGGGTTTATGGATTGTGTGATAATTCCCCAAAAATAATGAAAATGTGATAAAAGTCGCATTATAAATCTTTAAAATGGTATTTGGTATTTTTTGATGTGTGACTATGTTATGGGGAGATAATGTGTGGTTTAAATGCAGTGTGAGGTGATATGATGATTTTTTTGTCATGCTTTTAGGGTGGAAAGTAATGGTTTGTTTGGTCATGATACTGGGGAATTGAGATGATGGTTTGTTTGGTCGTGATTTTGGGGTGGTGAGGTGATGGTTTGTTTTTCTATGATTTTGGGGTGACTATGTGACAGTTTTTTTTTGTTCTTTTGGGGTTCCAAGATAATTGTTACTTTGTCCATTCTTCTGGGGAAGTGAGGTGATGGTTCGATGGGAAAGAAGATCTATTTGTGAGGTGTGGTTTCATTTTGTTAGAGGTCTGGGTAGTGATGGAATAATTATTTAATAATTATTGAAATCATTGGAGTTTTGTTTTTTTACGGGATGGAGATTACTAATGAAAAATAAAGGATGTTTTGTGTGGTTAAATGACGTTTTTAGTAAATAATGAAATGAATGGTTTGGAAAATGGGATTGGCTGGAAATGTGAAATGTGGATTATGGATTGTGTAGGGCTCGGATTGTGCAGAGGTGATTTCTTTTCATTGAGGTTGAAGACGGATCTGAAGTGGCCTAGGGGGGGGGTTCGTTCTCATTTCTTGTTTTCCTTCCTTGTTTTTAGTGTTGATGATTTTATCTTAGCAGTATCCGTTTGAAGCTGGCAGTGCTTTGATTTTCTTTTCGCCGCCTCATCCCTATGAGGGAACTTCTTCAGATGCCTCGGGTGTTCTCCGCAACGGTCTTGGGATTCGTCCTTCTTGCTGTGGAGGAATGCTTCGGGCTTCGACTCTACTGGTCTGACTTGCGGGCGTAAAATTGGTTTGTTCAACAGCATACTCTACGGAGCATTCAAGGGGTTGCTCTCGGTTCTGGGTTGTTGTCCTGTGGCGGTCTCTCGCATGTGGAGGTCGTCACATGATTTGCGGCGGCTGAGTATTCTGAGGATCTGCGAGGGTTTCTTCGGCGGTTGGGGTGGCTTCAGTGGGGTTTTTCTCAGTTGATTTTCAATGATTTGTTTGATTCTTGTTTTGAAAATGGTGATTTTGACCGGTTTCTGTGCTGGTGGTGGTTGGTGGCAGCAACGGCGAGGAACACCGGTGAAGGTGGTGTGTGATCGAAGATTTGACGCTGATTGACGGTGGCCAGTCCGGGGTCTCACTAGTGGCATAAGGTTGGATTTCGCGTTGAAGGATTGGCTGGTTAAGATTCTCGCATCGAGGCGTGGCCTGGGTTGGTGCGCAGTCAGATGAGTGGATAGGTGGTGGTACGATGGATAGTGCACGGCTCGAGGCCCTGCTTTGATTTTTGAAATTTGAAATTTGGATTCTTTGTATGCTTGGTTGTGGTGTTTTGTATGCGTCTGTAGCGGGTACCGGCAACCCATAAACCGGACATCAGAAATCAAAAAAAAAATGATTAACCACCTGATTGTGTCATGTTATTCATTTATAAGTGGCATCAAAAGTGGTAGTGAGGTGAGTTTGTTAGTGTTTTGTTGTGAACCCATAGTTTGTTCTAGTGTCTTGTTATATATAGTGTATATTCCTTATAATTTCTATATACACCCCACCCATGTCAATAATTATGTGATGAAACCCATATTTTCACATGGGGGTATTTTTCCAACATCTCGCTGATGAGGCTGGTTGGACAGCTACTCACTCCTCCCCTATCTCTCTTCCTGATGAGTAGATATGCATAGGTTGTCTTGTACGGAGGTCTGTTAGAGCACTAAGTAATGAATCATGTGTTTTTAGTTTAGATGTTGTATGAATATGTTGTGGGGTAGTGGTCTAGGTTTTTTCAGGTGATATGCGAAATGTCCATACTGTGGGGAAGCTTATGGAGGGGTTTGTGCATGGTAGATGGAGGGAACAAGGCTGATTTCCTTCATGTTCATGATACCCTACTACTCTGGTTATGGTTGTGATGTGATGGATCATGTTTCTACGGGTGAGACGAGATTTGACTATGGTGTGTGGCAATGGCCTAGGTGTATACAGGTGTGATGTGATGTGATCATGATTATAGGATTGTGGCATATGTTATTCAGTAGATATGGGAGCTCCAGTATATATTTTTTTGGGTGTGAGAGAGTAAATTTTTAGGAAAGTGGTTTGTGGTATCCTTTTTCGATATACTTCTTATTATGTCACTATACTTGGTTTTCTTTATTTGGTGACCATGACTTGGTGATATTGGTATAGATAGTTCACTTTTTTAGGTGTTGTTGGTTCTTCTATTTTCTAATGGGTGCATTATTATTCTTCCTTCACATGTACATGAGATACATTAGTTTTCCTACTGAGTATATCTATATGTTCCCCTACATATATAAACTGGTTTTCAAGTTTCTAGGAGGATAATGTGCATCATACTAGAGAGTACTAGGTCAGACCTTTTTTAATATGTTTTTTTGTTTCTTTAGCTTTTCTTTTGGGTATTTAGCTTTAGAGATTTCTATTTGTACTTATATTATTTATACATGAATTGTTGGATAGTTTTAGTTTATTTTTATATTATGTTATGAAGTTTTTTTTGGATGATTAATCTTATCTCCCAATCATATATTATTATAGAGGGTAATGCCACCCATTTCATGATATTTATGTACCCTTAGTGCTAGTCTTCAACTCGGGGCCTACTGGAAGTAGGACTCGAGGGTCATTATCTCTCTCCCATTATTTCATTTTCTTCGAGAGTATGGGTTCATGAGAGAGTGGTGTCAATGGTGATGGTTTATAGATAATATGGAGTGAGATTTAGGCACATTTAGGATCACATGGGTTGGTATAACAATAGTACCAGATGACTTTGGTGCCTGACATAGTCCATGGAGACCAATTAGGAAACAATATTTTAGCACCCCCCATGATCGATTTCATTTACTTTGAGCTGGTTGAATGACCAAGTGAGGTGGGCCTATTTATAGGTTAGATACCTTGGAGAGTTACATGAGTCATGATTACGTGTGTTCCCATTTGATTAATGTTTTTTTGGACGTGTAAAATGAATAAATTGAATTTAAATGAATCTAAATAAAATTCCATACTACCTGGGATTAGATAATACTTTTTTCCACTTTTACCCATGGATCCTAGACATATTGCGCATGTGGTTATGGTGGTAGAGGTTCAGTAAGATGATCTAGTTGATCTATATAGGGTTGATCTAGAAGAGGAGGATGAGTCTTAACATAGGGAATTTTAAGCCTTTTAGAAGAAAGCTTTGGGGAAATATGAAGAAAGTTTCTTAGATGTGTATATATATAACTAGATAAAGGAGCATGGGATCATTTTCAATTTGATCCAGGCCTTGGTGGGATACCTCATCCCTTTGGAAATTAGTCATATCTGAGGATTTGTGCATCAATGTGGGATTTTGTATTTGGGTGAGATGAAGGAGGCATATGTTTCATGGATTGAATTTTAGAAAGAGTTTCAAGAAAAGTTCTTTTCGTCAGCCATGAAGTTATTAAAGAGGTAGAATATTCTATCCATTCATTACGAGAGTATGATAGTGAATGATTTGGGAATAAAGTTCAATGACCTTTTATTATTTTCCATGTATCTTTTTATTGATGAGGAGTCATGTTTGATTCGCATTGAGGAGGCCCTATGTCCTTATATAAATTATATACTTACTCCTTCGACATTTCCAACATATCAGGAAGTGTATAAGAAGATCTATGTGAAAAATAAGATGAAATCATGATAATTTTTATCATGAGATGGGAATAAAAAGGGTTCCTTAAGGATTGGGGTTATCAGTGGTAGGTCTCACGCACTAGGACCTTCAATGTTTGCACTAGTGAGGAGTCTACCTCACCAGATTCCCTTATGACCTTATAGGGATAATGATTTCCATTATTTTCTTGGATATATCAAAGAAGTATGTTTTTTATGTGGGTATCATGTATATCACTAGAATAAATGCCCAATGTTTCTTTGAACTTAATTTGGTGGAGTCAGATATGTTCAACGCTAGCCTCAGTAGCAGTTTCTAGTGATCCCATTTCAGTAGTAGGGGTAGTAGTATTATGTTCCATCAAGGGCTGATAGAGCAGGTATAGGTTGACCATAGGATGTTCCTCATGTTTAGGGACCTCAACCCAAGTATGGTCATTGAGATGGTCATCAGTAGAGATTTATAGAAGTTGGGTGTGGTCACCTGCATGTTGTTTAGAAATCAGTGCTAGAGGAGCCAGAGATTGTTCGAGGTATTCTCAGTTTTTCATCTAACCCTATTTTTCCCTTGTTGGATTAAATATTTTCACACTCCTTTGTTTAACCCTATATATTCCATGATTTTTGCGTACATGTAGAGAGTATTATCATTCCCCTGGTGTTTACTACACCATTTATAGGCTAGACTAGCTTTTCTGATTTCTGCCAGGGGTGTAAACTGATGATGGGGACACATCAATCCCATGGGGATAATTTATTTCTACAGATTTAATAATAATATTTCATCATAGGTATATATTGGTTGTATATTTTAGATGTTGTTATCAACTGGTTCTAGAGGAGATTTGTGTTCTCAGATGTGGATGTCCCGCATGTAGTGTTCACTGGCGAGTAGGGTTTTCAGGGGGTAGTAAGTGTGTGGAGCCACTTATTTATTAAATGGTGGAGATGTTAGTAGAAGCTCAAGTTGGGGGTGTTCCCAATGTTTTGGAGGAGTTCCTGGATGATTTCTCATATGAGGTTATGACACTACCTCCTTTACATGATGTTGAGTTTGGTATATAGTTATAGTTGGGTTTATATCTAGTTTTGATGGATCTATATTTAATAGAACCAATAAAGTTACATGAGTTTAGCCTGTAGGTGGATGATATGATGCAGAAGGGATTCATCTAACCCAGTGTGTCATTGTGGGGTGCTTCGATGTTGTTCTCCAAGAAGGCGAAAGGTAAACTGAGTTTGTTTATAATTAGTGGAGGTCGAATTCAGTGATGTTCAACAACCTTTACCCTCTTTTGAGGATATAAAAACATTTCGACTTTTCGGTAGGGGTGATTTTGTTTTCTAGGATCGATCTTCTATTTGTATATCACCAGTTGAGGGTGAAAAGGGTGATATCTTGAAGACATCCATATAATGTAGGCATGGGCTCTTTGAGTTTGTAGTCATGTCAGCTGGTGTTATGAACGCATGCATTGTGTTCATGGGTCATATGAAATCTATGTTTTCTGAGTTCCTGGATCGATAATTCATCATATTCATCGGTGATATCTTGATATAATCGAAGTCATAGGTGGAATATGTTGATCATATTAGAGAGATTTTAAAATTACCTTAACAACGCTATCTTTATAGAAATTTTTTCAAGTAATAGTTCTATATGTAAGTGGTTTGTTTCCTTGGCAAAGTGGTGTCTCATCACGGTGTTTTGGTTATGTCATTGAAGGTGTGAGTATTCTGTTTTGGGAAGAACCCAAGAATGTGTAATATTTTAGCAGATTTCTTTGTCTTGAAGGCTATTATCAGAGCTTTTTTATTGGTTTCTCTCAAGTTTTAGTCTCATTTATAGGTTTATCCAGGAATGTATATGCTTTTTTGTGGAATAATTAGTGCTAGAAAGTGATCTATTATCATAATGGAAAGTTTTTCAAAGCTCTAGTGCTTCGGTTTCCTAATGTGGGTGTGATGTTTGAGGTGTTTTGTGATGTTTTCCATCTAGGATTAGGATGCAATATGATGTAGCAAAATGAAGTGATCTCTTATGGTTCTAGATAGTTATTCCCCCATGAACATAATTATGCCACCCATGTTCTAGATCTAGCAGTGGTTTTTGTTTCATAGAAGTTTTGGTGGAATTAACTCATTATGAATCACTTTATGGCCTTCATAGATCTTAACGTATCACGGTATAT
This sequence comes from Viscum album, assembly GCA_963277665.1. Taxonomy (NCBI): domain Eukaryota; kingdom Viridiplantae; phylum Streptophyta; class Magnoliopsida; order Santalales; family Viscaceae; genus Viscum; species Viscum album. The sequence continues at coordinate 474,550,304 of OY728130.1, read as the reverse complement.
ATTTTCCCATTATGAACTAAATTATTAAAAATAGAGGTCAATAGAGTTGCATTAGGATTATTATTTTTATATCTCCTGCACCTTAGGAAAGGGGAATTTATTGGATGATGCTTTGATAAGAATGTCATGGATGAATGTTTTTGAAGAGTTTAGGGATGTTTGGAAAGGAATGAAGGAGTTGGAATCCTTGAACATAGATGAAAGGGTGGATGATGGTAGAGACTATTTGTTTCAGATTATGGTGTGGTATTCTTTAATTTGGAAGGTGGGGGAGTCTCAGTGGGGTGGCCTGGATATAGTGTTGATGCATAGTCATTTTGAATATTTTGGTGCTCTAGAAGGATGTTCAAAGGATGGTTGGAATTAGATATTTCTTCATGGGAGGTTGACTATTTTGGAAGTGATTTGTGGGGGAGTTATTTGTGAGATTCATGTCTCACCTTCAGTGGTACACTTAGGATTATCCATGACGTGCCATGGCTTGAGGATGTAGTTTTGGTGGCCTGGGATGAAATGGTCAGTGCCAGAGTTTATGGTGAGGTGTTCGGTTTTCCAGTAGGTAAAGGTTTAGTATCATGTTCTTAGAAGTTTGTTGCATCCTTTAGATATTCTCAACTAGAAATGGCATGAAATATTTTTTTTCATCATAATTTTACCCTGTGCTCAGGAAGGTTGTGATTAAATCTAGGTGATTGTGGATCAGTTGATGAAATCTTCCCACTTCTTAGTGATCAAGGAGTCGTTGTAGTAGATGATGTTTCTTAGAGGTGTGTGGATGAGGTGGTGCAACTGCATGATGTTTCAAGATCAATTGTCTTGTATTAGGATTCATGTTTTACCCCATGAGTTTGGAGGGTATTAAAACATACTTTTGGAAGTCAGTTACAACAAAACACTAATTCCCACCCTCATATAGACAGGACGATAAATTGGACTATCTAGACATTGAAGGACATGTTGTGGACATGAATATTAGACTTCAATATATCATGGTAACGAAACATTCCATTATTTGAGTTTTCTTATAATAACGAATATCACTCATCCATCAGAATGGACCTAGTTTAGGCTTTGTAAGGGAGGTCATGTCATTCTACATTGTGCTGGGTCAAAGTTGGGGAATTAGCAGTACTTAGTATCGATGTGATGTAGAGCACGAAAAAGAAGTTTTTTCTTGTTCTCGAGAGGATTAAAGTAGTACACGATTAGTATAAGTATTATGATAATAACAGGATAAGCCCTTGGAGTTCAATGTTAGTGACCCCATCTTCTTGAAGGATTCCCCTTGACGTGGGTAGTTGGGGTTTGGAAAATGGTGTAAGATTTCTCTTAGGGTTTTTGGTCTCTTTGAGGTAGGGGTTCAAGTTGGTGAGGTGGCTATCAAGTGGTGTTTCCACTGCTGTTGGAGAGGACCCATGAAATCTTTCACATATGTCGGATTCATTGATATATTTATAATGAATCTCATTTCATTAACTAGGGATAGTTAGATATAGAGGATTATAAAATGTTTGTTTGTAGACTATTATATATCTAGGATCTCCAATATATAGTGTTGTTTGGATGGACCATTCCCTTAGTTTTCATGTTATGGGGGCATACTATCTTGGAGGATAGTACTTTGGATAGAGATACATAGATGTGTGCCCAGAATGTGGACCTATTTTAAGTTTTTCCTTCTCAGTTTTTCTTATTATGTGATTTTTGGATCTTTCTATTTTATTATTATTTTCTTGATGTATGATGTGTAATGAAGTTATGACATATGAGAGGGGTAGACATGATTTCTAATCTGGATGTATTATACTACAATGTGATTAAACCTGTGTTGGTGAGTTATTTTTTCCCAAAGTAGATATTACCTTGACATGGAAAATAGAATTACCTGATTCATGTCTTTTGAGAGGTATGGTTTTTTGGTTGTAGCGGTTATTGGTTTTCACTATATTGAGGTTGAGATGGCTGAAAAGTGGTTTTTTGGAAGTATAGTTGTGTGAAGGGATTGTTTTTTGGTTGTGTAGTGTGTTTCGTGGATTGGGATTTTTAATTATAATTAACCTTTTTTTAACACTCTATAGTTATGGTTCTCTATTGAGAATATTTTATAGTTTAAAAACATTTATATAAAATTTTAAATTTATATTATTCATGTAGATATTAATTTTAGATTTTTGGGTTTAATAATTATTTCCATAAAAATAAGAAGCTCTAACCATATACATTCCTTATCTCATATTTTCCACTATAGTAATTAGAAATTTACCTTTAAAATTCAACTAGTAAGAGATGAAAATGAAAAATTCCTTGATCTGATACCTAGTGTTGTCCAAACACTAGTTCCTTAAAACTAAATAGGGGTGAATTGAGTTCTTTAATTTCACACCAATTAAAAACTTTCCTCTTAAATTATACTCGGATATGACACTTTATTTTTTGATCGAGTAAATAGTGTAAGGAAAGAAAATAAAAAGCACATGACAGAGAAAACATTTGCAGTGGTTCGAGGAACAAGAATATTTACTAGTTAACTCTACCAATACTCAAAATGATCTTGATGATTTTTATTTAAGTTCTTTTTCTAGAGACTTCACAACTAAATGCAAGTGGTTTCTACCTGGTATAAAAATCCAAGTGATTTTCTCAAGATCCTCGTTTTCAATACATATACACAATATTTCTTACACACATAATATATGGAGTGAGAACCTACAATAGATATAAAAGTGTAAAAAAAATTCTAGATCGATTAATATCTACAAGAAGCAACAAAAAGATGATGAATATCTTCTTGAAAATAAATATTACATTAAAGAGTAGCTCTGAAATGTTTTCTCCACTACTGTAAATATTTATAATTAATTGAAATAACAAATTAAACATGTATTATTTTATCTTATTCTTCTTCTTCAAGATTTAAAAAAACATATTTGAGGTACTGGGAGATAAAAAATTCAATTTATAGGATTTTTTTAAGTTTTAGGAATGTGACTTCTAATTATAAATTTTTTTATTTTTTATTGTTCCCTTCATATATCAATGTCCTCGCCTATATTTTTTTGATATTTCTAGTATGAATAATAAATAAAATATCAAAAAATAACTAGTAAAATAATAGTCTACCTTCCTTATAAAAATAAATAATAATTCAAAAATTGGAACAAATGGTCTTCCTTGGAATCAACAGTTACATTAAACCAAGAATAAAAGTACTTTGATAGGGTAGCACCCCCAGTGCTAAGTTATTGACCATTTATTTATGTTTTTTAAGAATGTAAAGGGTTTTTGTGAAGTTTTGGAGGGTTTATAAGACTTGTTTGATGAATTTGGGGTTTTTATAAGGCTTTATTGCTGGTTCATGGTTAGTGGAAACTATGAAACTCCTATAGAAAACCATGAACAAAGAGATAAGGGATAAGGGAAAGGCACAAGATTTTTCCAAACATACAGCCAACCAAAAGAAACTGTGAAAATTGAGATATTGATATTTTTCATGATTTTTACATGGTTTTTCAAACCATGTAGGTCAACTGTGTGAGGTTCCACTTGAGGCATAGGCTGACGTGCGGTTATCACCTAGTTTTCCTAACTGTGCAACTAACCATGCACGATTTAAAAACTAGATCCTAAAAAGTGGATCTCGGTCGAAATTAAGTTTTAACCCATCATTTTTTCTCCAAGTTAACCCTAAATATATATTTCCCCCTCCCATAGGTTTTGGAACCTTTCCCCATCAAATTTGAAGTCATCTAGAGGAGTTTATTGGTGTATTGAAGCTCTATTTCTTTGGTAAGTCTTCGTTTATGGTAGTTTTTTATGGTTTTTCTTAGATATAACTTATTTACTCTATTTATTTCTAAGATATAATCTGATTTAGATATATATATAAGGTTATTGATTCTAATCATGGTTAGTTTTGGCCATATTAAAGCAAGGGGAAGAGATCTAAGGTGTGATTTCGGAGATTCAGCCCAAATTTGTGGGCATTTTAGTGTCGTTCTTCATTTTCTCCATAATTTTTGAGGTAGGTGGAATCAGTCTTGAATCTTCTTCTTATAACTTGAAGTATTAGTTTCAAATTTATTATTTTAATTGAAATTGGTTATGAAATTTTTATAAAAAGAATATTATAAACCCTCTTTAGTGATGGCTTTTAGTTTTTGTGAAGTTCTAGAATTATTGTGCAAAGTGATTTGATAAATGATTTTAAAATGTTTATTTTAAAAAAATTATTTGGTTTTGATATATTGAAAAAAAATCATTAAAATTTTGTTTTATATAAACGGTTTTTTGTAAATGATTTCAAAAAAATAATGGTTTTATTTGAATGGTATAAATTGGTTGGTTTGAAATGGTTTTGGAATACATGGGTTATGTGAGTTCATGATTTCAACATTACCTTGAGTAAAGATAATGTACCATTGGGGTACAATGGTATGTGACCCTGAATAATGGGTGTGTTTCTTTAGGACATAAGAATATTGGACACATTTTAACGAATTAGTGGAGGGATGAGAAACCGCTCATGAATATGGAACTTCGAGTGAAGCATGCATTTGTTTGTGTGTGTGTGAATCATGGAATGGGTGTTCCAAAAAGGTGTGTGAAATGGTTTTAAGAATTCATTGGCTTATTTACATGGAAAATATTTTTATATAAACTATTTGGATTTGTTATGGATCGTTAAATGATTTAAAGTGATTTTATATAAATGTTTTATATAAATGTGCTAACTTGTTCTATCCTAGTAGTGTGAGTTGGGAAGTAATTTGTGGAAAACCTATTGAGTTTCATTAATCACCCATATTTTTCAATTTGGGGATTTTTTAGATATCATTTATTGGGACACTATAAAAGGTAAAGTATCACAATTATTTAGTGGTGGTTAGTGATACTTAGGTTGTTTTGTGGAGTTGCAGCATGGTGAATATTGGGAGCTTCGAGTAGTGTATTTGGAGTCTTTGAGTTTTGTTGGTTATATATTCCACTATGTACTTTGATATTAGTAATATTTTGGTTTGGTAATTGTTTTTGGATTGATTTTGGTATCAATGGTTTTAACTCAAGTTGTTTTACATTTTTATCATCCATCATTTAGTTGTATTTTTTATGGTATGTTTGGTCATGGTTATTTATTTTGAAATAGAAAATAATCCCTTATCTGTTAATGAATCCCTTGGAATTAATTCCTAGCCTTTGGTTCCTTAGGTATGTTTCTTAATGCCAAGTAATTTCTTTCTTCCTTATCAATCCTATGAGGAGGGGTGGGATGTTACAAGTGGTATCATCTTGTTTGGTCCTTGACTAGCAAGTAGTCATTAGTTCTATCGATCTTGGAGTTGAAATTCATTTTGTTCTATTAATTATGTCAGGTTGGAAGAAATGATAAGGATCGTTGGAACATAAAATATAGATAATAAAAAGTTGTATCTACCCTTTTTATGCAAAACTTCATGTAATCGGGTATTTTGGTACATAAGTGTTTTGGAGACACTTATAAAATTTGGAATCCCATTTCCATGGGTTTAGCCAATGAGATGAGCATGAAATACATTTTAAGAATGAATTACCACTGGGATTTCATGTTTAATTTTGATTAATGATATATGATTTGGTGGGAAAGAATTCATTTTTGAAAAATATTGAGAAAAAAAATCAAATGTGATATTTTTAAAATGACACGAAGTGGTATCTTAAAACTGGCTTGATTTTCAAAAGAAAGTCGAGATTTCTTTAAAATGGTTGTATGTAGAAAATTTTGATTTTGGAAAGAAATATTGTGATATATTATGTCTTATAGTTTGAAATTATTTAGGTATTCAATGATAGATAGTGTGACTTATAACGTTTATTGTGTTTTTAGAAAATGACTCCTTATTGCTATCGTTGAAACCAACCAGAAGAAGATGTTGAGAATGTGGTTGCACCTGATCCACAATTGAACCAACAACTGGTTTAGATTATAGAACAAGATTTTTAGGATATGGAAAGAGAGAAAAAAATGGATAAACCAAATCAAGTGGATCATTTTTTCCAGTTCCAAAAATAGAATCCACCCATCTTTTAGGGTGATTCGAAACCAAATAAGGAAGATTTGTGGCTGAATAGGATGAATCATATCTTCGATTTCCTTCGCACACTAGTGGAGTTTAAGGTTGAGTTGGAAAAGTATATTCTAGTGGATCTTGCATACCAATGGGGGGATTTAGTGGTTCATGATAAATTAGACCAAGTCCTCTTTTTGGAGGATTTTGAATAATTGTTCAATACAAAATTATGTCCTCATATATTCAGGATTGCAAGAATAATTAATTTCTCTATCTTGAAGCAATATATCCTCATAGTAAAAGATAATTCAGATAAATTCATTAATTTTTTCCAATTTTCAACTGAAGTTACTACTATTGTGTAGTTTCAGGCATGCATCTTTTAATTGAGGCTAATGCAGGAGATTCACTTGACTATTTTCATGCTCTGCATAATAGATTATATAGAGATAGTTAATATTAAGACAGTGACAAAAGGATATATCTTAGGAGATATGGGTGGAGGGAAAATGTTGATACCTATGGGAAAAAGTGGGAACTCTAATGTTGGGAGCAAGCAGAAGAGGAACACCTATTTCTAAGGAGGTGGTATGGATCAGCACCTGATGGCTGGATCAGTGAATCTTCCTCCAAGACACAAGAGAAAAACTTGATGTTTTGAGTGTGGTTTGTTTAGCCACATTAATCGAGAGTGTATGGAACCACCGAGAGCATTCCACAATTTCAATCATATGGGGAATCCTCAGCTATATATTCATAGTGCTCTAAGGATAGGAGTTTGGTATACTTCTTAGGTTTCATAGATGTCATATGTTTCAAAGTGATGTGGGAAGAAAAATAATTCTCATCAATGGAACAGAGCAATCTATAGTGATTCCATGAATATCATGACTCCTCAAAAAGGGAAGTCTCAATAGGGTAATAAGGAACAAATTGTAGTGAGTAAATACTTATATGGAGCTGATCAGGTTACTATGGATGATTAGTCTAGATATTGATGGTGTGAGGTATGATTCTTTTGAATTCTACCTTTTTGAAATCCTTGTTTGATACAGGTGAATTCCATTCCTTAATTTCTTTTTGTGATATATATTTTATGGGTTTGAAATCTTAGATAATGCCTTCTGTGATGAAACTTTGAACTCTACTTGGTCAAAGAGAGTATTGGGCCTTTATTTATAATGGCTATTCTATAAATGTTGATGGATCTAAGCAGGTATGGTACTTATCTATCCTTTATATGGATTTCTATGATATAATCACGGGTATGGATTAGTTGAAAATGTTCAAGGCTCAAATCTAAAGTTATACCTGAAGGGTCAGTTTTACAATAGAAGATGGTTTTGAGCATCTTTTTATAGGGGAAAGGAATGTAAAGGTGGGTTCAATGGGCTAGTTGGCACCAACAATTTGAATGATCTCATACCAGTTAGTAGTGTTGGCTTTGGTATCGATGGAAGAGATCAAGAATATAATTTTTCAAATGGTTGTTGATTAATTTCAGGATGTTTTTCTTGAAAATTTATTTGGGTTTTCACCCATAATAGAAGTGGATTTTATGATTTATCTCCTTCTAGGGACTATTACTATTTAAATTTTATCTTATATTATAGAACCAACAGAATTAAGGGAACTAAGAGTGTAGTTGGAAGAGCTGGAATGAAAATGGTTCATTTGTACTGGCATGTCTTCATGGGTAGCACCGGTTTTGTTTGTCAAAAAAATGGATTGAACTCTTTATAACTGTGTGTATTATCATAATCTTAACCAAGTTATGATAAATAATTGTTATAAACTTCTACACATTGATTATCTGTTTGATCAATTGATGAGAGTTCAGTGGTTTTCCAAAATTGACTTATGATCAGGATATAACCAATTGTGGTTTCCGAAAGAGGATATTCTAAAGACAACTTTCAATATTATATACAGGAATTATGATTATGTGTTATTTAATTTTTCTCTTAAGAATTCACCATTGGTCTTTATGGAAATGATTAGTTGAATATTTTAGATGTATTAGGATTATTTTTTGGTGGGGTTTTTGGATGACATATTGGTGTATTCAATGAAATGGTTGAGACTAAAATACACTTGGTAACAATGTTGGGAATCTTTTTGGATCATTGTTTGTGTGCCAAATTATTAAATTGTAATTTTTAGATACAATAGGTACTTTTACTTGGGCATGTAATCTCTGAAAGATGTGTTTTTGTGGATCCAGAAAAGATAGAAGTTGTTATCTCTTAGAAACCACCAAAGAATGTATTTGAGATAAAGAGTTTCCTTAGATTGGATGGTTATTACTGATGTTTTTTTGTGATTTCTCACAAATGTAATTTTTATGACATATTTAACAAAGAAAGTGTTCCATTAAAATGGAACAAGGAATGTCAAAATTCTTTTCAAGAGTTTAAAGTTTACCTTACATCAGTAACAATGTTGAATTTTCTTAAATCTAGAAAAGGGTATGTGGTGTATTTTGATGCTTTAGGATATGGTTTGGGGTGTGTCATCATAAAAGGATACCATGTTTTTTATTATAGCTAAATATAGTTATGGTCTCCTGAGAAGAACTACCCAACAAATGATTTGGAGTTCGCTACCATAGTACATGATTTGGAGACTTTGTGTCATTGCCTCTTTGGGAAGAAATTTATAGTGTTTATGGTTCATAAGATCATGAAGCATATTTTCTCACAAATAGATTTGAACCTGAGACCTGGAATATATATTGCTTATATCCAAATGTTTTAATTTGAATTTATGTATACACTATGTAAAGGAAATTAGGTGGTGTATGAATTAAGCAGAAATTCTTATTCTTAGTTGAAAAAATATGCTTTATATGAGTAGCAATTGATGTCAGTCATAGTCATCATGCACCTATAATTGGAATACCTAGGTGAAGTTTTTGTTCTATTTCCAGTTTATTTTGTTCCTAATTTGGTGAAAATTGTTAAAGAGGCATAGAAATTTGATATAGAATAGTTTCCAATGAGTTCAAAACTCAATGGTGGGGAGACCATTAAGGGATGGAAGATAGATGAGATTTTAGTTTTGTGGTTCAAAAATTGGATGGTCATACCTATGGAATGTTAGGAACAACTTCTGCTTGATAACAACCATCTGAGATGGGTTTTTCATCATGGAATATAGAATATGTACAAGGCATTGAAAGAATAGTTTTTGTGGGTCAGTTTGAAAAAGGAAAGTGGACGAGTTTTCTTCGATATTCTTAACTTGTTATTAGGTTAAGGTAGAGCATCAAAGACAAGCAGGTATTTTGTAGCCTTTGCAAATTCTATTTTGGAAATGGGTGTGGATATCCATTAGTGTTTTAATAGGTATTCCAAGAATGGTTTGGAAACACAATTATTTATGGGTGATAGTGGGTCAACTCACAAATTCACCTCATTTAATCCCTATTCATTAATCTCATATGGTGGAGGACTTATCAAAAATATATATCTGATAAGTTTTAAAGAGTCAAGGAATACTAGTTTTGATAGTGTCAGATAGTGGCTTGAGATTTACATATCCTTTCTGAAAATCCTTACAACAATCCCTTAGGACTCATTAGGCCATGAGTACGGTCTATCATCCCCAGATTAATGAAAAATCAAAACTGACAATAAAAACATTAGAAGACATGTTGTGGGCTAGTGTAATGTATTTTGGTGGCTTCTGAGAGGATCATGTACTGTTAGTAGAGTTCTCATATAATCACAGTTATTATGCCTCGATACATATGGATCCTTTTGAATAATTGTATGGGATTCCATGTCATTCTCCACTTTGTTGGATGGAAAAAGGTAGACTTTAATGGTTGGGATGAGCCTTGTCTAAAAGACAACATATAAGATTTAGTTGATAAGTAAATGAATAGAGATAGCTCAATGTTGTCATAAATCGAATATATATCATCTTCTATGATAATTTTAATTCGGGGTGAGTGATCATGTGTTCTTGAGGATATATACAAGGATTGGACATCATCATTTCACAAAGAAAGGAAAATTATCTCCTCAATACATAGGCCATTTTGAGATACTTGACTGGTTATGTGAGGTGGAATATCGATTGTCATTTCCACCATGGTTCAGTTCTATGCATAATTTATTTCATGTATCTTTGTTGAAAAAGTATCATCTTGATATTTACCACGTGATTCGACGGGATCACATTGACCTATAGCTTTATGATTCATTCGTGCATGTGTTAATTTTTATTATGGATAGGAAACAGAAAGTATTGCATGGAAAAAGCATTAGTTTAGTGCGGATTTTATGGTAATATGGTCAGATTCAGAATGATACTTGGGAATAAGAGAAGGAAATGGTCAAGAAATTTCCCATAATCTTTTAGAAAGGTAGTGGTTTTATACATTCTACGGATTTAAAGGCCAATGGTGGGGATAATATAGCGCTCCCAGTTTCAATTAAGTAACCCTTTCTTTATTATTTTTAAGTATGTAAAGTGTTTGGGTGAATTTTGGGAGATTTTAAAATATTTTTAGAATTTGGGGGGGTGGGTTAAAGTTACATAGTTTCTTTACAGTTTGTGGTAACTTTGAAACTCCGACAGGAATACATGCACAATGAGACATGGGATAAGAGAAAGGCATATGGTTAGGTTCATGATTTATCTAACTTGTGTAGCCACCCAAGAGAAAATATGAAAACTGAGATAGTGATATTTTTCATGGTTGGTGCACAGTTTGTCTAGATGTGTGGGACAACCATGGGAGGTACCACTTGAGGTAGAGGCTAGCAAATTTTTAGCACATGGTTTGACTAATCACGTAACTAACCATGTGTGGTTCAAAAAGTAGATCCTAAAAAAGTGGATCTAGGTTTGGATTAAGTTTTGACCCCCCCCCCCTTTTTATCCAAATCAACACTAACTCAATATTTCTTCCTTCCAAAGGTTCTATAACCTATCCCCATCAAATTTGAAGCAATCCGAAGGCATTTCTCTCTGTATTTAAGCCTGATTTCTGTATTAATTCATCATTTATGGAGGTTTTGGTGTTTTTTCTTATATCTACTTTCTTCTCTCTCTCGGATTCTTAGATCTAGTTCATTGTGGATAGATATAAGGTCTTTGATAAAAATCATTGTTATTTTAGTCCATATTGATGTTAGGGTAAGAGATATAAGGAGGGTTTTGGATATTAAACTTGGTTTTGGGGGAGTTTCAGTTCCTTTCTTCATTTTGTTTCATAATTTCAAAGGTAGGTGTACTCACTCTCGACACCTATTCATAGAACATGAATGATCAGTTTCAAATTTATTGTTTTTATTAAAATTTCTGGTGATTTTTTTGGGAAAATCATAGTAGAAACCCTATTTAGTGATGGTTTTTAGTTTTTTTGAAATTGTGGAATTTTTTTGAAAAGTGCGTTGATAAATGATTCTAAAATATCGATTTTAAAATGGTTGTTTAGTTTCTATGAATGGAAAAACAAATCAATAAAATTTGGTTTTATTTAAATGGTTTATTGGAAAGGTTTCTAATAAAAGATCATTTTTATTGTAATGGTTTGAAATGGTTTTTCCCTACATGGGTTGTGTGAGTTCATGATTTTTATGTGACCATGAATAAAGGGTGTGAGCCATTTGGGTAAAAAGGGACGTGACCCGGAATAAGGGGCATGTGTCATTGGGGCATAATGATATTGGACAGTTTGTGATGACTTTGTGGATATATGATAAACCACTCAAGAGTATGAAACTTTCATTAAAGAATTAATGTATTGGTGTGTGTGTGTTCATGTGTGTGTGTTCATGTGTTAATCATGGAATGGGTGTTCCAAAAATTAATGTTAAATGGTTTTAAGAATTGTTTTGTTGCATTACATGGAAACTATTTTGATATGAACTGTTTGGATTTGTTGTAGATAACTAAACTATTTAAAGTGGTTTTATATAAATTTTATATATATGTGTGTTCTAATGTTTTCTATCTTATTAACATGAGTAGGAAATTCATTTGTGGATAGCCTATTGAGTTACATTACTCACCCCTGCTTTGGTAATTTGGTATTTTTGTAGATATTGTTTATCAAGACACAAGAAAAGGTAAAGTATTGCACTTATTTAGTGGTTATTTTTTATTCTTGGGTTCTTTTTGTGGAGTTGGATCATGGATCATGTTGGTATCATGGAGTAGTGTCTTTGGAGTCTTTGAGTTTTGTTGGTTTTCTCTTTCATTGTGTACATTGATATTGTTAGTCTTCTGATGTGGTAAATTTTTTAGTTTGATTTTGATATCATTGGTTTTAACATGATTTTTTTCTTAATTTTTATCATGCATCATGTAGTTGTATTTTTTTATGGAATGTTTTGTAATGGTTATTTATATTAAAAGGTAAAATCATCACCCATATGTTAATGAACCCCTTTTTATTTATTTCCAGCCTTTGGTGCCTTGGAGATGTCGCTTAAGTCCATATAATTTCATTCTGTATTCTTAATCAAATAATGAGGGTTAGAATGTTATAGATTTTTTTAGAAGAACCCATGAGTCACTTAAATATTTAAATGGTTATAACACTCAATGATATTTAGAGTTTAAACTTAAAATTTTTAAGGATGAATACTAAATTGTGTGATCATCAACCCATACATTGTAATGATAAGACATCATAAGTGTAAATTTGGTCTATATAAGGACCATATTATCCTTTATAAGGATGATCCTAACTTGGATAAGTATCTTTCTAGACTTTGTGATTATAAAATATTGGTTTTCATAAATATAATTTAAAATTTTCATAAATATCATCCAAGACTTTGCTTAAGAATCATCCTAGAGATTACATAAGAATCATTCTAAAATCTATATAAGCATGATTTTAGACTTTTTTAAATATGATTCTTCAATTATTTAATAATGATTTTATAAATTCATTGGGATTGGTCCTTAAGAAAAAAAATCGAACCCGATTATAATGAATCTTGAAATAAAAACTCCAAATGTAATATAATTTAATGAAATTTTAAATATAAACCTAAAAATTACACAAGATAAACTTATTAGTAAATCAAATAAGGATTTTGTGAGTATCAAAGTTCGGAATAAAATTAGAATATGTTATAAAAAATTAAATTAAAACATATTCTAATGAAAATGGTATATATTTATCTTATCATAACCCAAACTATGGGAATGTAAATTACTCGAAAGTATTTAGGTAGTCAGTCTTTTAAACTGTATTATCTTATAGTTCCTTGATCCATTTAGTAAAATCATCAATATTTTAATCCTATACTCGAATTTACTAAACACATTTCTCCAAATTTTATTGAACTTACTATAACCATTTCACTAAATACAATTTTTATTAATTTAAACCATTGTCTTTGTTAAGACTCCCAGATAATTTAAAGTGTCCTTGACTATGTTCCAACAAACAAATTAACTATAATAGTATCTTAACATAGAATATAGAAGGTGATGTATGACTAAATATTTTATCAAGCGATTTCATTTATCTTATTCATAAATATTCATTATTTTATCCATTTACATATCTTTTTATATTATGTTTATTTTAAATATTTCATTATCCATGTATTTATAAAATAATTTATGCATAATCCATTTATTTTACTTTATCTTACATGATTGTTAATTTATTTACTTTATGTGATCATGTAAACATATCATAAATCAATAACTAACCATGCACTGGATAGAAATAAAATAAATATTTTAGGAATGACCATGAGCTTTTATACTGGTTAATTTATCATTTAGGTGATAAAACAACCCTTGATAAAAGGGAAATAACTCCTTAAATCATGTTTGGTTCAAGTTACAACATTCCTCCCAATCATATATGTATCCCCTTGGTTTCTTTCACCTTGGATCTATCTGGAATTGTCTCCACTCACTTGGGAGTTCCTTCCTTTACATATGTTTACTCACACAAGAGTGAGGATAACCAGGTGTACAGGTTACATAAAAGAGACTATAGACGTGTAGGCCCATTAATAATAATAGGAGGGGTGGCTCACACAAAATCATTTTAATTTAATAATAATTATAACAAAACCCATTGAAAAATAATTTAATTACAGGAAACCCAAAACATAAATAGGCTAGTCAAGCTCAAGATCATCCACTCATGTAATAAATACATATTTAAAAATATCTATCATTCATTTCAATATGATATTCATTAATATAAAATACCTGAATTAAAAAATTAATTATCCGATTATTTAATTTGTTCCATTATTTTAATTTTCCATCCGAACTGTTTTAGAGATTCTCATCCACTATAGTTTTAAATAAACTTATATAATTTAAAAAATAATTCAAACATTGAATGTACTAATTGGGAATACGACGTGTATGAATCTGGTTAGATTTAAGTTATTTCTAGAATTTAACACACCATGCACTAGAGGTAACATGATATATACCCTTATGCTCTTCATGACATGTGATTCCACCCGCAGGGTATGTGATTTCTCTTGGTATGGTCATTTTCATGTACCATGTACATACATGGAATGTAGTGTACAAACTGTTTTAGGATATTACAAGGTTTGTGGTTCAATAAGTCATGATGCATAGTAGGTATAGTGTTTATGGCTACACAGTATGCCATTAATATACATGATGTGCACCACTAGAATTTCCCATGAAGTATATGGCATATAAGACGATGGAGAGCTGACATAATGATGTAGATGTTGGAGAGGGACAGTTCCAAGTAGTTATAGTTTGGAAAAATTCCTCTAAGACCTATGATTCATGTAATTTCCCAAAGCCTACGGGCCATGTAAGGGTCTCCCTTCGACCCTTAAAAGGGGGATTATCAGAAATTAATAAAAAAGGCCTTCAGAACATTCAAGTGGGGAAATTATTTATTATAAATGACCTTATAAAACCTATGGTGTGTAATAAGTTTGGTAAAACTTATCACACAATGTGTACAGGTAGCTATACATCATGTAATTCAATTACTTTAATTAATTTTTTCACTTGTGGAACCACACTACACTCCTAGGGAATCAACACATTATTTTATGGAATATTTCACATTACATGGAATGTAAATATGCTATACTCTATGTAGTTGTCATATTTTTATATCAATTGGATATAAATTATTACGCACCATGTATTAAATTCATGTTCAATACATTAACCACATGACTTTTGTGATTCCCACTAGGTCAAACTATGTAGGGTTATACGGTGTATACACTAACCACAATACATGTAAACCCTATCAAATCACATTTTCAATTGAGGTCTACATGTGGTATTTAATAACATTGAGTAATGTTATCCCACATAAAGTGTTGTGATTTTCGTGACTCATTATTTTATGGATCAACATGGGTACACAACATGTGATTTTTAGTTACACATTGTGTGTTCATTTCATCTGGATAAAACCACCAACAACTCCTAATGGGATATTAGAGTATTAATCATAAATTTTTGGTTATATGAAACAAAATGTTCAGGTTATCTCAATTTCTAGATTATAGAATGAAAAAATAGAAATTAAAACTTACACAAAAGTGTATAAATAAATTAATGATTAATAAATAACTATAAATTAATATGTGATCACTTTGATACCACTTGAAGGTTTTAAAGTGTAGTGGAAGTGTATGGTCATATAAAGTACAATGGGTTTCGTCAATTTCTATGGATAAATAATTAGCAATGGATGATATAATCCATAGTATATTAAAATATGTGATATTTCACCTATAAATTATAATTTATTTATATAAATAATAATAAACTTTCCTTGAAATTCATTCTTCACTGCTGAATTGGTTAAATTTTCTTATCATTAAATCAATAAGATGAAGGATCCATGGGTAGAATCACTATATTATTATTAAAACATACTCCATAAACATAAAAATGTTGTTTCTGGATATCATGGTACTAGAATGGAAGAACCAAACCACTTATATTTTTCATTGTTGATTGCAATAAGAATCCATTCCCGTCTCAGAGGGTTATTTCTAGTTCTCTCGGTCTTGAGAGGGAGGAGGATCAATGCTATCAATTCTTGAGGGTGATCTTGATAATATCTCTCTATATCTTGAGAGAATTTTATAGAGATAAATATCGTGCACAACAAAATATTATAGCTAGTAATGACATAAATTAGGTTATATACATAGGTAAAATAATTTTTTATTGCACAATGGGTCTTAACCAATATCTTAATTCTAAGTAATCACCATGTTGAATGATAATAATATTATTAATATTATTTATTTTATGTCTTCTAAACTCATGAATATGTAAATATCATTTCTTATATTCCTTTAATTCAGTTCATCAATCCTCCACATCATTTATCAAACCTTGAATAAAAACTTTTAATTTAAATAAATAAATATCACTATATTATTCATTCAAAATATATTTATTCAATCAACATAACCTAAATAATTATTATTCCTTAAAACATTAGAATACTATTTATTCTAATATTATATTTAAATATAATTTATCTGAGATTCAAGATACACTTAGTGTTTTACCCTCTAGGCCTCTTTCTCAGTATAATTAGGCTAACAAGCCTAAATTCCAAAATTTCCTTCTGGAAACACATCAAGGCACCCATAGAAAAAGAATTTAATATTGTAATGAAAACAACCTTCTTTGGAACTATATTGTGTAATATACTCTCTTTTTATTAATACCTCATCAAAAAAATTTCATACTTGTGTCCTTAACCCATATGCTTGACATATCATTATTTAAATTTCCTAAAATGAACACAGTGATAAACTCCCCATGGTCATAAAATTAATCAAAAATTTCCATTCCAATCAAAGGGTATGAGATATATACTTCCATTAACTCAAAAGGGACAAATCCTTTCTTAATATATTCATTAATGAAATTTCACCTATGATGCACACAAAATATCTTTCTTCATCATGAGAATATGTCATTATGGTTTTTGAAAATATAAAAGATTACCTAATTCATGATATATATTAATAATAATATCAAGTATATGGACAAGTACACATGTCTACAAATAATAATATCCAAATAAAAATATAATATATGGAATTTCTATTTATATTTTTATTCTCATTACATCCTCCCTAGAATATTACCAAGTGTGAACTTAGTGAAATGAAGTATCGATGTATTATGAGCCCCCTAAACCTAATAGCCTATATCATATGTGCCTTATTATATTGATTTCATCAATCCATATAATGTATATTTAATCATATTTTCAAATCACTTAAAGGTTCTCATCATATTGGGGATCTTCTATGACCTTTCAATGTGAAAATACTCTCAGGAAACTATCACATTAATGTTACATAGAATAAAACTCATCATGTGGTTAGAAATCTATTAATGAATAATACTTTGAATATATTGGTAAAAAAAGTACTAATTAGTTTGTTCAAGGGAACTAATTCCATTATTATATTTTCTATAGTGGATGTTTATCTGTGTTGTTCTTAAATGTTATTCCATATATATACTGACAAAAAAAATACACACCTTGCAAACTAATTCCCATATAGTTGAATCTGAATTTTTGGATGAATCAAGGCTTCATAGCTAGTTGACCACCTAATAGTGTAAATATGATTCCTGTATTCCCACAACCTGGTTGATGATAATATGGTTAATTATTTTATAAATAAATATTTTTTATTATATATTTTACATTTGGCATTACTACAAAGGGAAATATTTCAAACAATTTATTACTATTTCATTATTAACTCCAATGTTAATAAAAGTGAATTATTAATTAAATCATTGATAATAATTTATATCTTTTTGAATAAGGATATAAATAATTAAAATACAAATGAACACATGAGATTGAACCCCACGACCTCATAGATATCAGGAAAAAACACAACCAATGGACTTACCCCTTATTAATAATAAAATCACCAATATTATTGATATTAATTGTTTAACATTTTTAATAGAAGACTTAATATTATATTAATATCATTATTATAGAATATTATCATAAAAATTTATTAATCCAATATAATAAATAAATAAATAATAAAAATTATTTTTTTTAATGAGTGTTTGAAAATACAAATGAAAAAATGATTTTGGTTCAGAAATTTAAATATTGGTTAAAAAATGAATTAAATCCCAAAAATAATTTTCCTTCAATGAAATTTGTTAATGGATTAATCAAAATACTTTAAAAGTTTTAAGATAATGTTTTCAAACCTTTAATGAATTATTTAAAAATTCATTAAAAAATATTTAACCATTTTTTTAGTTTTTAATTTGTGTATGTGTTTGTGGGTTTATATAACCCAATAAGGGATATATATATATATATATTATTTAACAATTATAATATTTGGAATTACTTTTTTAAAGTAATCTGAAAATATAACTAAACATCGCACTCATGACTCTCTTTTATAAGGGAGGGCCCCAGTAAATTTTGATAGATTTGTAATTTGGGATTCAAATTCTACTTTTATTACCCTAGAATAATAATATATCATTAATAATAAAACATTATTCATAATATATGATTTATAGGCATATATTAATAATAATTATAAACAAATAAATTATAATATTATTTGGTATCCTATGAAAAAAGAATTTACCTAAAGATGTTGGAGGCTTTATATTTTTACATATGGAAAAAGTTTATGAATCTTTTCATGAGACACAATAATAGATGATGATTACTTATCCAATTTACCTTCCAAAATATGTTTTGAAAGTAAAATATTTTCATAATTTTGATTTGTTTTAAGTGAATATTGGTCAATGACTTAGTTATTTATGGTGTATCATGTTTTTTTCTATGTCACTTTTAAAGAGTGGGTTTTGTTGAAAAGTTTACAATATTTCATCGATTAAAATAAAGGATGATCAATTGTTTTTTAGGTATAGATTTGTTTCACTAAATTTTATTTTCCTTTATAAGTTAATTTGTTTACTATGTGGGATTTAAATGAATATGATCTTATCATGGTGGAATGAAAATCTTCTTAATATGTGTTTCGGAGAAAGTGACATTTGTATTAATTTTTGTCTCTATTTTGAAGTGATCAGGTTTTGATTGGGTCTTATAAATTTTAACAGCTGAATATTAATACATTTTTCAGTCTATATATTTTTTTTTATTAGTACAAGGTTATCTTCAAGTAGTGGAATGTGGAAAATACTTTAGAGAAATGATCTTCTACCTAAATTTCAATATTTTTTATGTAAGTGTTGTCATCATTTTCTCATAGTTTTAGAGTTTATTTATATATGAAATTTTCCTTGGGACTGGGTGTTCTCCTTGTTTCACACAACACCTAAATATATTATGCATGTTATCTTTATGTGTACCCAAATGTGGTAAATCTGGGAAAGGAATTTTTTTCAATCACCTGAAGTTGTTGGAAGTATGGAAGAAGGGTTTCCAATGTTTTTGGTAATTCTTAGTGACTTAAAATTATAGGATGTGTGTTTCATCCCATGGTTTGTTTGTATCTGGTGTTATTAGTTTCTTTTAAATAAAATAAATCCTATATGAGGTTAGTTTATAGTATAGTTTCAATTTATTTAATACCTGGTCGAGCTTAACTATAGCATCCCAGCCTTTTCTTACATTACTATTAAATCATTTTAAATATATAAAAAATAATAGTATTACATATAGAGGATAGAAAGGTTTAGTGTCTTGGGGAAACTAGGACCACACAAAACAAATACAATATCAAGCATAAACATTTATTTAATTTCTTCTTCTCTAGCTTCTTATTGACACTTGTCCTCTCCTTAGTACATGTAGCCACCAGAAGATATACATCAAAAGGGGTGAGCTAGAAGCCCAGTAAGAGGATAGATAAGAACAATATAGCATGGAGTGAGTATAATCATAACATAGGCAAAATATCATGAACATTAGAGGATCATAAATAAAAGACTTGAAATGTGGCAATGCATAAAAATGAAACATCATGTCTTAGTGGTTAACTACCACACATACTTGTGAACCAAGCTAGCATCTTGTTAACACATCATTTCACATTTAATCATGATATTCATCACTTTACCCAATGCATTGGAGCGCTGTATACTTTTGGGCGCACCCCTCACATTGAAACATTCATATTGCACTATATAGTTCCGGGTGCACCCGTAACATCATAACATTATCATTATCATGATTTCCACATAGAAAACATATCAAAAGTTAACATAACTAACCCATGTAAAGGAATGGATTTCATCTGATAATAATATATTCATAAGCTTTGGGTTCCCAAAAGAAAGTGGGAACAACATACTTAATACAAAAACCTTCAACCATGAATGAGAGGTAAAAGTTGAGTTCTCAAAAGAAGAGTTGTTTTGGAAAACATTTTGATTGACATCAAATTTAGTATAAAACATGTACATCCTAGAAAAGGTAAGATAACTTTGAACAAATGATCTTTAAGGAGTAACCATATCAAAAATAGAGTGAAATAGGGAGAACCCGAAGGATGAAAGTTGGGTTCGAGAATTTCCCCTTACCTTGTACCTGAATGCTTCCTTCTCTTTAATGTCCTCTATAATTACATTATATTCATTAATTAGAAATCCAGAACCATGTGTACATTAATAGAGTTCATTCTAGTTTCATTATGTCATATTATATTCCTTTGGATGACATATAGAGTTTAAAAACATTGTTCAGGGATGTTCGTTTTTATGGTTTTTCTTGGGTGGTTCACTTGTATTCTTAAATTGAAGTTCGGGTAGAACATGGGTAAACATGCAGAAATTATATTACATGTTATTAATGATATTACAAGAGATTGAATTATTTTATAATGAATTATATTAGATCCATGTAGATGAATCATTAGATAAGAATTAAATGCTGATTATCTGGGTTAATTTGAGCGGTTTTTTGATCACAACAAACTTGTTTTAACTTTTCACTTAGTAATATGGCCATAGGTTATTTCCAGAACTTTAAATAGAACATAATACATATAACATATTCTGGTTCAACCCTAAAAATGGTTTCATGACCATATCTGACGGTATAAATGTAACATCTCAAGTAAGTAATGAATAATAGATATTCTTATCTATGTCTATTTATGAATTAGATAGTGTTTTAGAGGCTTAAAATGAGACTAAATCCAATCTTAAGCATAGAATACCCTAATATTTTTTAAAAGATTGTTTTACCGCCTTTTGATGGAAACCCATTTTTTAATCAAAATTTTGACAATTTTATAATCTTTAATTGGAAAAATAAACTTATTCTTTATGATTGGGAAATTAAAATTTACTTTGGATAAACTTTTGGTATTTTTCTGACAATGTTCATTTTTTAATGAATAGTGAAAAATACTGCATTTTACATCAAAACTGCTTTTTCATCTAATTTAATTATATGGATATATTATCCTTTTAATTGGTTTTAAAGTTTAAATATAATATATTTTTACCATTTAATACAATGGTGGTCATTATAATTAATTTCACTTTGGAATTGGGCATAAACAAGTGCCAAAATATTCATAGATATTGTTTCGAAAAAACCCGCTATTTGTTTTAACAACGGGATTATTTTTAAATTAATTATTGCAATTTCTATGTTTGGAATTTGGTAAAATTGATTCCATATTTGGAATCATAAGGTTCAAATTATGTAATTAAGGATCTTTTGTTTTTGGACATTATGAATAGTAACGACGGTAATTATCTTTAATTATCGTGATAAATTAGTAATCGGGTAGTTAAGGATAATAAAATAATATCATAATAAACACAAATGACCCCAAAATGTGTCCTAATGATACTGGTTGTGTCATGGACGACCATGGGATGCCTTGTACCAAACTTATGGATCCCATGGAATCACTTTTGGGTGAAAGTGACACTTTACATTTTATTTTAAAAGAAAGGAGAATATCACTAAAGAATGTATCACCCGAGTAAAACATTTTTGGTTTTGTATGTGTAAATGATCTATTAGACTATAAATATTCAATGGAAATATAAAAATATTTCCTACATCATAGTAGTTTTTTTATAATTTTTACACATTAAATAAATTAATTTATTTAGGACATCATGATGATGTAGTGATTATCTCATTAATGAACGATTTAAATAAAATGAAAAGATAATGTAAACTCTAAGATATAAACTTTTCAAAAACCTATTGGATGAGTATATTTCGAACCCTTATCACCTTATCCTCAAAATATATCAATTTGGGACCTTTTAAATCCGAAACGCATTTTAAAATAATGTAACATTTCTTGGCTTTCCAAGAGTGCCCATCCTCCCTCTTATAAAAGGCCCCCACCTCTACCTCCTTACCCACACTTCTCAAGCCATTTTATCGGAAAAAATCTACTCATATTATCTCTAAACATCCCTATATTCATCCTAGAATCCTTAACTTAGGCATAAATCTCTTCAAGAAACCCTTTTGTTACAAACCAAGATGAGTTACCCGATTTAAAGGTAAAGTCTTCTCTAATGTTCTTTTGTTTTATTTTACTTCTCCAACCCCCTAAACTCTTTTTATTCATTTCTTTTGAAACAAAACCAGTATATTCAATATACTAGTATTTTTTTATAAGAAGTATTCGAGCTACACTTACACACGCCTATATCTAATGTTTAAAGAACATACTGTTTCTGTGGATGGCGAATTACTGCCTCACGAAACGATGATTTTTCAATATTATTTTAACACCTTAAAAGGTGGACATTAAGATGTAACTATATTTATATATGATTTATAATATGTTTATGTTTTCCTTAAGCTTCTGTATTTTTCATTTATGGCATACCTTTATGGTTTCCATTATGGGTAAACGCGATATCTTCATTTTAGGAAGTGCGGACTACCACCCCCTCAAAGTGATTTGATTCGTTAATGCCACATGTGGGACATGTAAAGGATGGAGTTAATAATATTATATATGATATTATACTGGAATTATAATTTACCTTTATATCATTATGATTCCATTCAATAAAATACGAAATAGAAATGAAAGTAGCATTCATGCGTACGTACGGCTTATCGTCTCCATGAACAGTGCATTTCATTTCTTACCTCTAAAGGTTATGTAATATTATAAATTCATGTATATACTGGATATATATGATATATATGATATCTAAATCATGAATATAATTTTGGATATAATGGATATTTTACCACATGAACAACTTGTAATTATGAAGAGTTTATTTTTTACTCAAGTACCAATGATCGACAAAACGACCATTACTAAATTAAATAAATGCATAGTGTTCATAACATGGTAATAAGTGATATAAAAGAAATAATGAATTTGAAAAAGGTTCTCAAGCAAGTATAAATTAACTCAAGTTTATTATTCAGGAGGTTAAAGAATGATCGAGTCAAGTCGGACCCCATGTAAGGGACTTCATCTCAATCTCCTTTCATTGAGGCATATTTTGTTTTATACACAACTTTCTTCTATACGGTTTATAAACCACTTTGACTTTTACATCTACTAAAAAGGAATATTTTTTATATGAGGCATTTTACTAGACGAAAAAAGAAATGTTTTTTTGTCGTACGTTTGCAGCGACAATGACTTATCCACCGTTGTGACCATTATTTGAGTTTTGGCTTCCTCTATAAGCCATAACTTTTTTTAAAATGAAAAAAATAAATACCGTGTTTTACTTTTATTTTATTTTGGTATTGAAAATGGTTTTCATAATGTTTTTATTATATCAATGTGTTGTATTGATATCTTGTGATTGAAATATGGAAATGTTATGTTTCCTTTATGCATGTTTTATGTGATACGATTATGTTATGGTTCTTGGGAATTGTTATGAAGATGGGTGGTTCTGTGATAAAATAAGGGCGGGTGTGCCCAATATAGCTCTACAATGCATTGGGTAACACAGAGGGGTTAAATGTTAAGGTTTCTCCGAAGAGATTTACGGAATATACTGTGATGGGTATTCCAAACATAACATTGAGGGTTACTCCCTACGTAAGAATGTTATGAATGCCTCAAGTTACCTTTATGTATTATGATTTCTATGATTTATTCATGATTTGATGAGGTATGTTAAAATTTTTATGTTTTATGAGTAAACTATGATTTCATACATGGACTAATGTTTTCATTTCGTACTTTTATATCCCTTACTGTTCTTTTTATGCTCATCCCATGTTTTTGAAATGTTTTTCACAGGTTAAGGGAAATGTACATGATGTGATGATAGTGTCAAGGAAGTATCAAGAAAGAATCCATGTTTTATTTTAAAAATGTTTCTATTGATGGGAAAAATGAGTACTATCTTTTATGTAACCACTTTTTTTAAATGTGGAATGTAATTCATGATTTATGATCTAATTCTCTAAAACTCTAAACCTGAAAAGATCCTCAACGTGTATTCTTGAAATAACTCAAGATTAAGTAATGTTTATGGTCGGGGCCTTATAGTTTGTATCAGAGGTCAGTTTTGATAACTTTAGGAGTTAGAAATCTATTAAATGATTATCCAAAAATATTTTTTTATGGTCAAATTGAAATGATATAGCATTTGAAGATTACTATGTTGCTTCATCTAAGACATGTTTGTTCATAATGGTTTTCCTCAGATGAAACAGGGAACAATTACTAGGAAGGCATACATAAGTAAATGACCTTCCGAATCAGCATCCTGAGATGGTCGGAATTGGAACTGAACAGTTTGTTGCAGTAATGGCACAGTTGACTCAAGCGATAAATGGTGGTGGTATCCATGCACGAGATCAGCCAGATCAACCGTAGTGGAACATGTCAGTGGTGGAACATTTCATGAGGCAACATCCCCCATCATTTTGAGGATCATATGACCCTGTGCTAGCTGAAGGGTGGATTAAAGCACTGGAGAAGATTTTCGATGTCATGGGGTGTTCATACAATCAAAAGTTTAGTCTTGAAATTTACCGTTTGTAGGGTGAAGCAGATCAGTGGTGGTCGATGGTTAAAAATATCCGGGACGCTGATGAGATTGAAGCTCTTGACTGGGATCAATTCAAAGGTATGTTTCTTGAGAAGTATTTTCCTAAGGTTGTTCGACTTAGGATGGAAAAAAAATTCTTTGAATTGAGGCAAGAGGAAGACTCAGTGGTTGCTTATGAAGAAAGGTTCACTCGATTGGCAAGGTATGCTCCAAATATTATCTGAGACCTTGATAGTAAAATCAATCATTTTTTCTCAGTATTAAATCCAAAATATCTAAGGGATTTAGCTTCTCGCGAGTTCAAGAGTTATGAAAATCTTGTTCGATGTGATGAGGAGGTGGAAATGGAGTTTTCCAATGATTAAGTGTTCCATAACAACCAATAGAAGAAGTGACTGAGGTGGCAGGAGAAAGGGAAGAATTCTTCAAAAAGGTCTGATGGTAAGAAAACTAAGTTTCCAGTTTGTGATAAATGTGGTAAAAGTCATGCTGGGGAATGTCTTCTAAATTCTAGAAAGTGCTACCGATGTGGTAAGATGGGACATAAGGCTCGTGATTGCACTGAAAAAGATCAAGGTGATGGTAAGACCAAATTTAATTTACAGTTAGTGAATTGTTTCAAGTGCAATGAGATGGGTCACTATACAAATGAGTTTCCGAAAAAGATCTCGAGTGATGGGAAGAAGTTAGACTACAAGAAGAAAGGGGTGGTGAAATCCTTTGAAACTACTTTAGCAGATGTTGGGCCATCAAATGAAGTGGTATCAGGTACTTTGTTTGTTTTTTCAGATTATGCCAGTGTGTTGTCTGATTCAGGGTCTACACATTCCTTCATCTCTGAAAACGTTTCTATTAAAATGGGAATACTATCTCAAGAAATGACTCCTGAACTTGTGGTAAAAACACCTCGGGGAAATGTTGAGGCAAAAATAATTTATAAGAATCTTCATATCCTTATCCGTGGAAGGAACCTACTTGCAAACCTTATTGTTTTACCTCTAGTAGAGTTTGATGTTATCATGGGTATGGATTGGCTCTCTATTTACCCTACTAAGATTGAATGTAGAGGTAAAGAAGTTTCTTTTCAGAAAGACTTTCAGTTTGTGTACAAGAACAAACCCTTACTATTGATAACATATCAAGAGGCTAAGAAACTTGTAAAAGATGGAAATTAATGTTACCTTGCACATATTGTTGAAAACAAAGGAACCGTTCAGATTAATGATGTGCCGGTGGTAAATGAATATCCTGATGTTTTCCTGATGAGTTTCCTGGAATAATACCAGATCAAGAAGTTGAATTTACTGTTTACATAGTTCCTGATGCTAATCCAATTTCAAAACCCCCTTATCGAATGGATCAAATTGAACTTTTAGAGTTGAAGAAGCAATTGCAAGATTTATTAGATAAAGGTTTCATTCGACCTAGCACATCACCATGGGGTGATCCTGTTTTATTTGTTACAAATAAATATGGTTCAATGAGACTTTGAATTGATTATAGAGCCTTGAATAACATCACTGTTAAGAACAAATATCCTTTTCCTCATATCGATGATTTGTTTGATCAGCTCTAGGTAGCTCAGTATTTTTCAAAGATTGACCTGAGATCGGGGTACCATCAGTTTAAGGTAAAGGAAGAAGATGTTCCCAAGACCGTGTTTCGCACAAGATATGGCCATTATAAATTTTTAGTTATGCCTTTTGGGCTAACCAATGCACCTGCTGTATTCATGGACCTTATGAATAGAATTTTTCTTGAGTTCTTGGATAAGTTTGTGGTTTTTGTCATTGATTATATTTTTTTGTTTTCTAAAAGTAAAGAGGAGAATGAAAGAAATTTAAGGGTTATTTTTCAAACCTTAAAAGAATAGAAATTATAAGGGAAATTCAGAAAGTGTGAGTTTTGGTAGCAAAAAGTTTCTTTCCTTGGTCACATTGTTCCTAAAGATGGGATAACTGTTGATCCTGCAAAAACAAAGTTTGTTGAAGAATGGCCAATACCCACAAATGTAACTGATATTCGTAGCTTCCTTGGTTTTGCAGGCTATTACCGAAGGTTTGTTAGAAATTTTTCCCGGTTATCTAGTCTAATGACTAAGCTAACTTGGAAGGGTGTTAAGTTTATCTGGACAAAAGAATGTGATGATTGTTTTCAGGAACTGAAAATAAGATTGGTGAATGCTCCAGTTTTGGCACTACCTTCCAGGAATGGTGAGTTTGTTATCTACAGTGATTCTTCGTTGAAAGGACTTGGTTGCATCCTAATGCAGAATGATCAGGTAATTGCTTATGCTTCACGTTAGATGAAAACTCATGAGGTAAATTACCCTACACATGATTTGTAATTCGGTGTTATTGTTTTCATTTTAAAAATTTGGAGGCATCATTTGTATGGCGTAACGTGTGAAATATATACTGATCACAAAATTTTAAAGTATATATTCACTCAGAAAGAATTGAACATGAGACAGAGGAGATGGGCTGAATTAATCATGGATTATGATTGTACAATTCATTACCCTCCGGGAAAAGCAAATAAAGTGACTGATGCTTTGAGTCGAAAAGGTAATGCTTCATTAACAATGTTGCATTTGGAACGTGATCCTTTGGTTAAGGATTTGATGAACTTCGGCATAGAAGTTATTAGTACAGGATTTCCTTCTATTTTGTTTTAGTTATCAGTGAAATCTTCTCTATTAGACTGAATTAAGAAAGCACAGAAGCAAGACAGTGAGTTGCAGAAAAAGGTAGAGATGGTTTAGAAAGTTAATTTGCCTGAATTCAACATTGATAATGATTGTGTTTTGAGATTTGGGAATAGATTGTGTGTGCCTTGTGATTCACAGTTGAAGAAAGATTTGTTATGTGAAGCTCATAGTTCTTCGTTCTCAGTTCATCGATGTAGTACTAAGGTGTATAGAGATCTTCGGAAGTACTACTGTTGGGATGGAATAAAAAGAGATATTTTTTATTTTACTGTGAAGTGTTTGACTTGTCAACAGGTTAAAGCAGAGTGGCAGTTACCGAAAGGGATGCTTCAGCCTTTACCAGGACCAGAGTGGAAATTGGAGAATATATCCATGGACTTCGTTGTGGGATTGCCGAAGACACCTTGAGGTAATAATGCAATCTAGGTTATTGTTGATCGCTTGACTAAATATGCTCATTTCCTTGCTATAGGAGATACTTTTTCCCTAGATCAACTTTCTCATTTGTATCTTAAAGAGATAGTAAGGTTACATGGAGTCCCCTCTCCAATGTATCTGATCGTGATCCCAGGTTTACTTATAACTTTTGGAAAGGCCTTCAGAAGTAATTGAGTACTGAATTAAATTTTAGTATATCTTTTCATCCTCAATTAGATGGGCATTCATAACGAACAATTCAGATTTTGGAGGATATTCTACATGATTGTTCAATGGATTATTAGGGAAGTAGGGACAAACATATTTCTTTGGTTGAGTTTTCTTATAAGAACAGTTTTCATTCTAGTATCCAGATGTCACTATTTGAGGCATTATATGGGAAGCGGTGTCGAACTCCTACTTTTGGGGATGAAGTAGGTGAAAGGAAGTTGATGGGACCAGAATTGGTAGAATAGTTGGCAGAAAAAGTTCAGCTGATATAGAAACACATGAGAACAGCTCAGAGCATGCAGAAGAGTTATACGGACAATAGGTCGAAGGATCTCTCTTTTGAGGTAGGTGATCATGTTTTTCTCAAAGTTTCACCATGGAAAAGCGTGATGCGATTTGGTAAGAAAAGAAAGATGAGTCCAAGGTTAATTGGACCATATGAAATTCTGGAGAGAGTTGGATTAGTTTCATACCAATTGGCTTTACCTCTGAGTTTATTTCAGGTACACAATGTTTTTCATATTTCAATGTTAAGGAATTACATGCCAGATCCATCTCATGTTTTGAGTCCAGACGTAGTTCAGCTGGAAGAGAATCTATCTTATGAGAAACAACTGGTCAAGATTTATGACCACAGGGAGAAAGTGTTTCGAAATAAGGTGATTCATCATGTAAAGGTTTTTTGTAAAAACCACATGAGTGAAGAGGCAACATGGGAATCTGAGAGTGCAATGAGAGATAAATACCCTCACTTATTCGATAAGTAAATAAATTGTGGGGACGCAATTTTCTAAAGGGGGGAAGGATGTAACATCCCAAGTAAGTAATGAATAATATATATTCTTATCTTTTTCTATTTATGAATTATAGAGTGTTTTAGAGGCTTAAAATGAGAATAAATCAAATCTTAACCATAGAATACTCTAATATTTTTTTAAAGATTGTTTTACTTCCTTTTGATGAAAACCATTTTTAAATCAAACTTTTGAAAATTTTATAAGCTCTACTTGTCAAAATAAACTTATTATTTATGATTGGGAAGTTTAAATTTACTTTGTATAAATTGTTGGTATTTTTTTGACAATGTTCATTTTTTTAATGAATAGTGAAAAATTCTGCATTTTACATCAAAACTGCTTTTTCATCTAATTTAATTTTATGGATACATTATATTTTTAATTTTTTTTAAACTGTAAATAGAATATATTTTAACCATTTAATTAAATGGTGGTGATTATAATTAATTTCTCTTAGGAATTGGTCATAAACAAGTTCCAAACTTTTCATAGATATTGTTTCAAAAAAACCTGCTATTTGTTTTGACAACGAGAATTATTTTTAAATTAATTATTGAAATTTCTATGTTTGGAATTTGGTAAAATGGATTCCATATTTGGAATCATAATTTCCAAATTATCTAATTAAGACTCTTATGTTTGGACATTATGAATAGTAACGACGGTAATTATCTTTAATTATCATGATTAATTAGTAATCGGGTAGTTAAGGATAATAAAATAATATCATAATAATAAAAAATGACCCCAAATTTTATCCTAATGCTATTGGTTGTGTCATTGCCGACCATGGGATTCCTTTTTCCAAACTTAGGGACCCCATCGAATCACTTTTGGGTGAAAGTGACACTTTATCATTTTATTTTTAAAGAAAGGAGAATATCACTAAAGAATGTATCACCTGAGTAAAACATTTTTAGTTTTTTCTCTGTAAATGATCTCTTAGACTAGAAATAATCATTGGAAAGATAAAAATATTTCCTAAATCATAGTATTATTTTTATAATTTCTAGACATTAAATAAATTAATTTATTTATGACATCATGATGATGCAGTGATTATCTCATTAATGAACGATTTAAATAAAATGAAACGATAATGTAAAATATAAGACTAACACAAGTCAAAAACCTATTGTATGAGTATATTTCGAACCCTTATCACCTTATCCTCGAAATATATCATTTTGGGACCTTTTAAATCCGAAACTCATTTTAAAATAAAGTAACATTTCTTGGCATTCCAAGAGTGCCCCTCCTCCCTCTTATAAAAGGCCCCCACCTCTACCTCCTTACCCACACTTCTCAAGCCATTTACTCGGCAAAAATCTGCTCATTTTACCTCACCACATCCCACCCTTCATCCTAGATGCCTTACCTTAGTCAGAAAGCTTTTCAAGAAACCCTTTTGTTACGAACCAAGAGGAGTTACCCGATTTAAAGGTAAAGTCTTCTCTAATGTTCTTTTGTTTTATTTTGCTTCTCCAACCACCTAAACTCTTTTTATTCAATTATTTTGTAACAACAACAGTATCTTTAATATACTAGGATGTTTTTATAATAATTATTCTAGCTACACTTACACACCACTACATCTAATGGTTAAAGAGCATATTGTTACCGTGGATGGTGAATTACTGCCTCACGAAACAATGATTGTTCAATATTCTAATAACATCTTCAAAGGTGGCCATTAAGATGTCACTATATTTATATATGATTTATAATATGTTTATTGTTTTCTTTAATATTCTGTATTTTTTATTTATGGCATACCTTTATGGTTTCCATTATGGGTAAACGCGATATCTTCATTTTAGGAAGTGCAGACTACCACCCTCTCAAAGTGATTTGATTCGTTAATGACATATGTGGGATGTGTAAAGGATGGAGTTAATAATATTTTATATGATATTATACTGGAATTATAATTTACCTTTATATCATTATGATTCCATTCCATAAAATATTAAATAGAAATGAAAGTAGCATTCATGCGTACGTACGACTTACCGTCTCCCTGAACGGTGCATTTCATTTCTTACCTCTAAAGGTTATGTAATATAAAAAATGCATGTATATACTGGATATATATGATATATATGATATCTACATCATGAATATAATTCTGGATATAATGGATATTTTACCACATGAACAACTTGCAATTATAAAGAGTTTATTTTTGACTCAAGTACCAATGATCGACAAAACGACCATTATTAATTTAATAATAAAATAGTGTTCATAACATGGTAATAAGTGATATAAAAGAAATAATGAACTTGAAAAAGGTTCTTAAGAAATTATAAATTAACTCAAGTTTATTATTCATGAGGTTAAAGAACGATCGAGTCAAGTCTGACCTGAGATAAGGGACTTCATCTCAATCTCCTTTCATTGAGCCATATTTTGTTTTATACAAAACTTTCTTCTATATAGTGTATAAACCCCTTTGAATTTTACAATTATTCAAAAGGAATATTTTTTATATGAAGCATTTTAATAAATGACAAAATGAATGTTTTTTTGTCGTACCTATGCGGCGACAACGACTTCTCCGCCGCCTTGACCATTATTTGAGTTTCGGCTTCCTCTACAAGCCATGACTTTTTTTAAAATGAAAAAAAATAAATACCATGTTTTACTTCTCTTTTATTTTGGTATTGAAAATGTTTTTCATAATGTTTTTTTATATCAATGTGCCGTATTGATATCTTATGATTGAAATGTGGAAATGTAATGCTTCCTTTATGCATATTTTATGTGATATGATTATGTTATGGTTCTTGGGCATTGTTATGAAGACAGGTGGTTCCGTGATAAACTAAGGGTGGGTGAGCCTGATATATCTCTCCAATGCATTGGGTAACTTGAATGGGTTAAACATTAAGGTTTCTCCGAAGAGATTTAGGGAATATACTGTGATGGGTATTCCAAACGTAACCATGAGGGTTTCTCCCTACGTAAGAATGTTATGAATGCCTCAAGTTACCTTTATGTATTATGATTTCTATGATTTATTCATGATTTTATGAGGTATGTTAAAATGCTTATGTTTTACGAGTAAACTATGATTTCATACATGGACTAATGTTTTCATTTCATAGTTCTATATCCCTTAATGAGTTTTTTATGCTCATCCAAAGTTTTTGAAATGTTTTTCACAGGTCAAGGGAAAGGTACATGATGTGATGATAGTGTCAAGGAAGTGTCAAGAAAAATCCATGTTTTATTTTAAATATTTTTCCGTTGATGGGAATAATGAGTACTATCTTTTATGTAACCACTTTGTTTAAATGTGGAATGTAATGTATGATTTATGATCTAATTCTCTAAAACTCTTAAACTGAAAAGATCATCAATGTTTATTCTTGAAATAATTCAAGATTAAGTATTGTTTAAGGCTGGGGCCTTATAGTTGGTATCTAAGGTCAGTTTAGATAACTCTAAGAGTTAGAAATCTATTAAATGATTATCCAAAAATATTTTTTTATGGTCAAATTGAAATGATATATAATTTGAAGATTACCATGTTGCTTCATATAAGACATGTTTCTTCAGAATGGTTTTCCGCAGAGGAAATAGGGAAGAAATACTACGAGGACAAACAAAAGGAAATAACCTTTAGAATCAACATCCTGAGATGGTCGGAATTGGAACTAAACAGTTTTTTGCAGTAATGGTGCAGTTGAGTCAAGAGATAAATGGTGGTGGTATCCATGCACGATATCATCCAGATCAACCATAGAGGAACATGTTAGTGGTAGAACATTTCATGAGGCAACATCCCTCATCATTCAGAGGATCATATTACTCTGTGCTAGCTGAAGGGTGGATTAAAGCACTGGAGAAGATTTTCAATGTCATGGGGTGTTCATACTATCAAAAGTTTAGTCTTATAATTTACCGTTTTGAGGGTGAAGCAGATCAATGGTGGTCGATGGTTAAAAATATCGGGGACGCTGATGAGATTGATGCTCTCGACTGGGATGAATTCAAATGTATGTTTCATGAGAAGTATTTTCCTAAGGCTGTTCGACTTAGGATGGAAAAACAATTCTTGGAATTGAGGCAAGAGGACGACTCATTGGCTGCTTATGAAGAAAGTTTCACTCGATTTGCAAGGTATGCTCAAAATTTTATCTGAGATCTTGATAGTAAAATCAATCATTTTTACTCAGGATTAAATCCAAAATATCGAAGGGCTTTAGCTTCTCGCGAGTTCAAGAGTTATCAAAAGCTTGTTCGATGTGCTGAGAAGGTGGAAATGGAGTTTACTGATGATCAAGTGTTCCATAACAACCAATAAGAGAAGTGACCGAGGTGGCAGGGGAAAGGGAATAATTCTTCAAAAAGGTCTGATGGTAAGAAAACTAAGTTTCCAGTTTGTGATAAATGTGGTAAAAGGCATGCTGGGGAATGTCTTCTGAATTCTAGAAAGTGCTACTGATGTGGTAAGATGATACATAAGGCTCGTGATTGCTCTAAAAAAGATCAAGCTGATGGTAAGACCAAATTTGATTTACAGTTAGTGAAATGTTTCAAGTGCAATGAGATGCGTCACTATGCAAACGAGTGTCCGAAAAAGATCTCGAGTGATGGGAAGCAGTTAGACTACAAGCAGAAAGGGGTGGTGAAATCCTTTGAAACTACTTTAGCAGATGTTGGTCCATCAAATGAAGTGGTATCAGGTACTTTGTTTGTTTTTTCAGATTATGCCAGTGTGTTGTTTGATTCAGGGTCTACACATTCCTTCATCTCTGAAAAATTTTCTAGTAAAATGGCAATACCATCTCAAGAAATGACTCCTGAACTTGTTGTAAAAACACCTGGGGGAAATTTTGAGGCAAAAAGAATTTATAAAAATCTTCATATCCTTATCCGTGGAAGGAACCTACTTTCAAACCTTATTGTTTTACCTCTAGTAGAGTTTGATGTTATCTTGGGTATGGATTGGCTCTCTATTTACCATACTAAGATTGAATGTAGAGGTAAAGAAGTTTCTTTTCAGAAAGACTTTCAGTTTGTGTAAAATAATGAACCCTTACTATTGATAACATATCAAGAGGCTGAGAAACTTGTAAAAGATGGAAATGAATGTTACCTTGCACATATTGTTGAAAACAAAGGAACCGTTCAGAATAATGATGTGCCGGTGGTAAATGAGTATCCTGATGTTTTTCCTGAGGAGTTTCCTAGAATAATACCAGATCAAGAAGTTGAATTTACTGTTTACATAGTTGCTGATGTTAATCCAATTTCAAAACCCCCTTATCGAATGGATCAAATTGAACTTTTAGATTTGAAGAAGCAATTGCAAGATTTATTAGATAAATGTTTTATTCGACCTAGAACATCACCATGGGGTGCTCATGTTTTATTTGTTAAAAAGAAAGATGGTTCAATGAGACTTTTAATTAATTATAGATCCTTGAATAACATCACTGTTAAGAACAAATATCCTTTGCCTCATATCGATGATTTGTTTGATCAGCTCCAGGGAGCTCAGTATTTTTCAAAGATTGACCTGAGATCGGGGTACCATCATTTGAAAGTAAAGGAAGCAGATGTTCCCAAGACCGTGTTTCGTACAAGATATGGCCATTATAAATTTTTAGTTATGCCTTTTGGGCTAACCAATTCACCTGCTGTATTCATGGACCTTATGAATAGAATTTTCCTTGAGTTCTTGGATAAGTTTGTGGTTTTTTTCATTGATGATATTTTGGTGTTTTCTAAAAGTAAGAGGATCATGAAAGAAATTTAAGGGTTATTTTTCAAACCTTAAAAGAAAAGAAATTGTATGGGAAATTCAGTAAGTGTGAGTTTTGGTTGCAAAATATTTCTTTCCTTGGTCACATTGTTTCTAAAGATGGGATAACTGTTGATCCTGCAAAAACAAAGGTTGTTGAAGAATGGCCAAGACCCACAAATTTAACTTATATTCGTAGCTTCCTTGGTTTGGCAGGCTATTATCGAAGATTTGTTAGAAATTTTTCCCGATTATCTAGTCTAATGACTAAGCTAACTTGGAAGGGTGTTAAGTTTATCTGGACAAAAGAATGTGATGATTGTTTTCAGGAACTGAAAAAAAGATTGGTGAATGCTCCAGTTTTGGCACTACCTTCCAGGAATGGTGAGTTTGTTATCTACAGTGATTCTTCGTTGAAAGGACTCGGTTGCATCCTAATGCAGAATGATCAGGTAATTTCTTATGCTTCACGTCAGATGAAAACTCATGAAGTAAACTACCCTACACATGATTTGGAATTCGGTTCTATTTTTTCATTTTAAAAATTTGGAGGCATCATTTGTATAGAATAAAGTGTGAAATATATACTGATCACAAAATTTTAAAGCATATATTCACTCAGAAAGAATTGAACATGAGACAGAGGAGATGGGCTGAATTAATCAAGGATTATGACTGTACAATTCATTACCATCCGGGAAAAGCAAATAAAGTGGCTGATGCTTTGAGTCTAAAAAGTAATGCTTCATTAACAATGTTGCATTTAGAACGTGATCCTTTGGTTAAGGATTTGATAAACTTAGGCATAGAATTTGTTGGTGCAGGATCTCCTTCTATTTTGTTTTAGGTATTAGTGAAATCTTCTCTATCGGACTAAATTAAGCAAGCACAGAAGCAAGACAGTGAGTTGCAGAAAAAGGTAGAGCTGGTTTAGAAAGTTAATTTGCCTAAATTAAACATTGATAATGATTGTGTTTTGAGATTTGGGAAGATATTTTGTGTTCCTTGTGATTCAAAGTTGAAGAGAGAGTTGTTATGTGAAGCTCATAGTTCTCTATTCTCAGTTCATCGATGCAGTACTAAGGTGTATAGAGATCTTCGGAAGTATTACTGTTTGGATGGAATGAAAAGAGATATTGCTGATTTTACTGTGAAGTGTTTGAATTGTCAACAGGTTAAAGCAGAGTGACAGTTACAGAAAGGGATGCTTCAGCCTTTACCAGTACCTGAGTGGAAATGGGAGAATATATCCATGGACTTCGTTGTGGGATTGTCGAAGACACCTCGAGGTAATAATGCAATTTGGGTTATTGTTGATCACTTGACTAAATATTCTCATTTCCTTGCTATAGGAGATACTTTTCCCCTAGATCAACTTTCTTGTTTGTATCTTAAAGAGATAGTAAGGTTACATGGAGTCCCCTCTCCAATGTATTTGATCGTGATCCTAGGTTTACTTATAACTTTTGGAAAGGCCTTCAGAAGTCATTGGGTACTGAATTAAATTTTAGTACAGCTTTTCATCCTCAATTAGATGGGAAGTCAGAATGAACAATTCAGATTTTGGAAGATATTCTACGTGATTGTTCGATGGATTATTAGGTAAGTTGGGACCAACATATGACTTTGGTTGAGTTTTATTATAGGAACAGTTTTCATTCCAGTATACAGATGGCACCATTTGAGGCATTATATGGGAAGCGGTGTCGAACTCCAACTTTTTGGGATGAAGTAGGTGAAAGGAAGTTTATGGGACCGGAATTGGTAGAAGAGTTGGCAGAAAAAGTTCAGCTGATACAGAAACACATGAGAACAGCTCAGAGCAGGCAGAAGAGTTATGCAGACAATAGGATGAAGGATCTATCTTTTGAGGTAGGTGATCATGTTTTTCTCAAAGTTTCACCATGGAAAAGTGTGATGCGATTTGGTAAGAAAAGAAAGATGAGTCCAAGGTTCATTGGACCATATGAATTTCTTGAGAGAGTTGGATCAGTTGCATACCAAGTGGCTTTACCTCGGATTTTATCTCAGGTACACAATGTTTTTAATGTTTCAATGTTAATAAATTACATGCCAAATCCATCTCATGTTTTGAGTCCAGACGTAGTTCAGTTGGAAGAGAATCTATCTTATGAGAAACAAGTGGTCCAAATTCATGACCACAGGGAGAAAGTGTTGCGGAATAAGGTGATTCATCAAGTAAAGGTTTTTTGGAAAAACCACATGAGTGAAGAGGCAACATGGGAATCTGAGAATGCAATGAGAGATAAATACCCTCACTTATTCGATAAGTAAATAAATTGTGGGGATGAAATTTTCTAAAGGGGGGAAGGATGTAACATCCCAAGTAAGTAATGAATAATAGATATTCTTATCTATGTCTATTTATTAATTATATAGTGTTTTAGAGGCTTAAAATGAGAATAAATCCAATCTTAACCGTAGAATACTCTAATATTTTTTAAAAGATTGTTTTACTGCCTTTTGATGGAAAACCATTTTTAAATCAAAATTTTGAAAATTTTATAAGCTCTATTTGTCAAAATAAACTTATTATTTATGATTGGGAAATTGAAATTTACTTTGTTTAATTTTTTGGTATTTTTTGACAATGTTCATTTTTTTAATGAATAGTGAAAAATACTGCATTTTACATCAAAACTGCTTTTTCATTTAATTTAATTTTATGGATACATTATATTTTTAACTGTTTTTAAACTTTAAATAGAATATATTTTAACCATTTAATACAATGGTGGTGATTATAATTAATTTCTCTTTGGAATTGGTCATAAAAAAGTTCCAAACTTTTCATAGATATTGTTTCGAAAAAAACCCGCTATTTGTTTTGACAACGGGAATTATTTTTAAATTAATTATTGAAATTTCTATGTATGGAATTTGGTAAAATGGATTCCATATTTGGAATCATCATGTCCAAATTATGTAATTAAGACTCGTTTTTTTTTGACATTATGAATAGTAACGACGATAATTATCTTTAATTATCATGATTAATTAGTAATCGGGTAGTTAAGGATAATAAAATAATATCATAATAATAAAAAATGACCCCAAAATTTATCCTAATTCTACTGGTTGTGTCATGGCACACAATGGGATTCCTTGTACCAAACTTAGGGACCCCATCGAATCACTTTTGGGTGAAAGTGACACTTTATCATTTTATTTTTCAAGAAAGGAGAATATCACTAAAGAATGTATCACCCGAGTAAAACATTTTTAGTTTTGTCTCTGTAAATTATATCTTAGACTAGAAATAATCATTGGAAAGATAAAAATATTTCCTACATCATAGTATTATTTTTATAATTTTTAGAAATTAAATAAATTAATTTATTTATGACATCATGATGATGTAGTCATTATCTCATTAATTAATGATTTAAATAAAATGAAACGATAATGTAAAATATAGGCCTAATACAAGTCAAAAACCTATTGTATGAGTATATTTAGAACCCTTATCACCTTATCCTATAAATATATCATTGTGGGACCTTTTAAATCCGAAAATCATTTTAAAATAAAGTAACATTTCTTTGCATTCCAAGAGTGCCCCTCCTCCCTCTTATAAAAGGCCCCCACCTCTACCTCCTTACCCACACTTCTAAAGCCATTGACTCGGCCAAAATCAGCTCATTTTATCTCAACACATCCCTCTCTTCATCCTAGAAGCCTTACCTTAGGCAGAAAGCTCTTCAAGAAACCCTGTTGTTACAAACCAAGAGGAGTTACCCGATTTAAAGGTAAAGTCTTTTCTAATGTTCTTTTGTTTTATTTTGCTTCTCCAACCCCCTAAAATCTTTTTATTCATTTATTTTGTAACAAAAAAGTATATTTAATATAATAGGATTTTTTTATAATAATTATTCGAGCTACACTTACACACCCCTACATCTAATAGTTAAAGAGCATACTGTTGCCGTGGATGGTGAATTACTGCCTCACGAAACGATGATTGTTCAATATTCTTTTAACACCTTCAAAGGTGGCCATTAAGATGTTATTATATTTATATATGATTTATAATATGTTTATTGTTTTCTTTAATATTCTGTATTTTTTATTTATGGCAACCCTTTATGGTTTCCATTATGGGAAAACGTGATATCTTCATTTTAGGAAGTGCAGACTACCACCCCCTCAAAGTGATTTGATTCGTTAATGACATATGTGGGACATGTAAAGGATAGAGTAAATAATATTATATATGATATTATAATGGAATTATAATTTACCTTTATATCATTATGATTCCATTCCATAAAATATGAAATAGAAATTAAAGTAGCATTCATGCGTACGTACGACTTACCATCTCCCTGAATGGTGCATTTCATTTCTTACCTCTAAAGGTTATGTAATATTAAAAATGCATGTATGTACAGGATATATATGATATATATGATATCTACATCATGAATATAATTCTGGATATAATGGATATTTTACCACATGAACAACTTGCAATTATAAAGAGTTTATTTTTGACTCAAGTACCAATGATCGACAAAACGACTATTATTAACTTAAATAATTTCATAATGTTCATAACATGGTAATAATTGATATAAAAGAAATAATGAACTTGAAAAATATTCTTAAGAAATTAGAAATTAACTCAAGTTTATTATTCAGGAGGTTAAAGAATGATCGAGTCAAGTCCGACCCGATGTAAGGGACTTCATCTCAATCTCCTTTCATTGAGCCATATTTTGTTTTATACACAACTTTCTTCTATACAGTGTATAAACCCCTTTGACTTTTACGACTATTCCAAAGGAATATTTTTTATATGAATCATTTTACTAAACGACAAAAGGAATGTTTTTTTTTCGTACCTATGCGGCGACAACGA
Source organism: Viscum album (assembly GCA_963277665.1). NCBI lineage: Eukaryota > Viridiplantae > Streptophyta > Magnoliopsida > Santalales > Viscaceae > Viscum > Viscum album. The sequence goes on along the minus strand of OY728130.1, from coordinate 474,510,496 downwards.
CTTCTCCGCCGCCTTGACCATTATTTGAGTTTCAGCTTCCTCTACAAGCCATGACTTTTTTTAAAATGAAAAAAATAAATAACATGTTTTACTTCTCTTTTATTTTGGTATTGAAAATGGTTTTCATAATGTTTTTATTATATCAATGTGTTGTATTGATATCTTATGATTGAAATGTGGAAATGTAATGTTTCTTTTATGCATGTTTTATGTGATACGATTATGTTATGGTTCTTGGGAATTGTTATGAAGATGGGTGGTTCTGTGATAAACTAAGGGTGGGTGAGCCTGATATATCTCTCCAATGCATTGGGTAACGTGAATGGGTTAAACTTTAAGGTTTCTTCGAAGAGATTTAGGTAATATACTGTGATGGGTATTCCAAACGTAACCATGAGGGTTTCTCCCTACGTAAGAATGTTATGAATGCCTCAAGTTACCTTTATGTCTTATGATTTCTATGATTTATTAATGATTTTATGAGGTATGTTAAAATGATTATGTTTTAGGAGTAAACTATGATTTCATACATGGACTAATGTTTTCATTTCGTACTTTTATATCCCTTACTGAGCTTTTTATGATCATCCCAGGTTTTTGAAATGTTTTTCACAGGTCAAGGGAAAGGTACATGATGTGATGATAGTGTCAAGGAAGTGTCAAGAAAAATCCATGTTTTATTTTAAATATGTTTCTGTTGATGAGAATAATGAGTACTATCTTTTATGTAACCACTTTGTTTAAATGTGGAATGTAATGCAGGATTTATGATCTAATTCTCTAAAACTCTAAAACTGAAAAGATCATCAATGTGTATTCTTGAAATAATTCAAGATTAAGTAATGTTTAAGGCTAGGGCCTTATAGTCGGTATCTGAGGTCGTTTTAGATAACTTTAGGAGTTAGAAATCTATTAAATTATTATCCAAAAATATTTTTTTATGGTCAAATTGAAATGATATAGAATTTGAATATTACCATGTTGCTTCACCTAAGACATGTTTGTTCAGAATGGTTTTCCGTAGAGGAAATAGGGAAGCAGTACTACGAAGGCATACAGAAGGAAATAACCTTCTGAATCAACATCCTGAGATGGTCGGAATTGGAACTAAACAATTTTTTGCAGTAATGGTGCAGTTGAGTCAAGCGATAAATGGTGGTGGTATCCATGCACGATATCATCCAGATCAACCACAGAGGAACATGTTAGTGGTGGAACATTTCATGAGGCAACATCCCCCATCATTCATAGGATCATCTGAATCTGTGCTAGCTGAAGGGTGGATTAAAGCACTGGAGAAGATTTTCAATGTCATGGGGTGTTCATACTATCAAAAGTTTAGTCTTACAATTTACCGTTTTGAGGGTGAAGCAGATCAGTGGTGGTCGATGGTTAAAAATATCAGGTACACTGATGAGATTGATGCTCTCGACTAGGATGAATTCAAAGGTATGTTTCTTGAGAAGTATTTTCCTAAGGCTGTTCGACTTATGATGGAAAAACAATTCTTGGAATTGAGGCAAGAGGATGACTCAGTGGCTGCTTATGAAGAAAGTTTAACTCGTTTGGAAAGGTATGATCCAAATTTTATCTGAGACCTTGATAGTAAATTCAATCATTTTTACTCAGTATTAAATCCAAAATATCAAAGGGCTTTAGCTTCTCGCGAGTTCAAGAGTTATCAAAAGCTTGTTCGATGTGCTGAGAAGGTGGAAATGGAGTTTTCCGATGATGAAGTGTTCCATAACAACCAACAAGATAAGTGACCGAGGTGGTAGGGGAAAGGGAAGAATTCTTCAAAAAGGTCTGATGGTATGAAAACTATATTTCTAGTTTGTGATAAATGTGGTAAAAGGCATGCTAGGGAATGTCTTTTGAATTCATGAAAGTGCTAACGATGTGGTAAGATGGGACATAAGGCTCGTGATTGCACTAAAAAAGATCAAGGTGATGGTAAGACCAAATTTGATTTATAGTTAGTGAAATGTTTCAAGTGCAATGAGATGGGTAACTATGCAAACGAGTGTCCGACAAAGAGCTCAAGTGATGGGAAGAAGTTATACTACAAGCAGAAAGGGGTGGTGAAATCCTTTGCAACTACATCAGCAGATGTTGGGCCATCAAATGAAGTGGTATCAGGTACTTTGTTTGTTATTTTAGATTATTCCAGTGTGTTGTTTGATTCAGGGTATACACATTCCTTTATATCTGAAAACGTTTCTAGTAAAATGGGAATACCATCTCAAGAAATGACTCTTGAACTTGTGGTAAAAACACCTGGGGGAAATGTTGAGGCAGAAAGAATTTATAAGAATCTTCATATCCTTATCCTTGGAAATAACCTACTTGGAAACCTTATTGTTTTACCTCTAGTAGAGTTTGATGTTATCTTGGGTATGGATTGGATCTCTCTTAACCATACTAAGATTGACTGTAGAGATAAAGAAGTTTATTTTCATAAAGACTTTCAGTTTGTGTACAAGAATGAACCCTTATTGTTGATGACATATCAAGAGGCTAAGAAACTTGTAAAAGATGGAAATGAGTGTTACCTTGCACATATTATTGAAAACAAAGGAACCATTCAGAATAATGATGTGTCGGTGGTAAATGAGTATCCTGTTGTTTTTCCTGATGAGTTTCCTGGAATAATACCAGATCAGGAAGTTGAATTTACTTTTGACTTAGTTCCTAATGCTAATCCAATTTCAAAACCCCCTTATCGAATAGATCAAATGAACTTTTAGATTTGAAGAAGAAATTACATGATTTATTAGAGAAAGGTTTCATTCGACCTAGCACATCACCATGGGGTGCTCCTGTTTTATTTGTTAAAAAGAAAGATGGTTCAATGAGACATTTCATTGATTATAGAGCCTTGAATAACATCACTGTTAAGAACAAATATCCTTTGCCTCATATCAATGATTTGTTTGATCAGATCCAGGGAGCATAGTATTTTTCAAAGATTGACCTGAGATCGGGGTACCATCAGTTGAAGGTAAAAGAAGCATATGTTCTAAAGACCGCGTTTCGTACAAGATATGGCCATTATGAATTTTTAGTTATGACTTTTGGGCTAACCAATGCACCTGCTCTATTCATGGACCTTATGAATACAATATTCCATGAGTTCATGGATAGGTTTGTGGTTGTTTTCATTGATGATATTTTGGTGTTTTCTAAAAGTAAACAGGAGCATGAAAGACATTTAAGGGTTATTTTTCAAACCTTAAAAGAAAAGAAATTTTATGGGAAATTTAGTAAGTGTGATTTTTGGTTGCAACGAATTTTTTTCCTTGGTCACATTGTTTCTGAAGATGGGATAACTGTTGATCCTGCAAAAACAAAGGTTGTTGAAGAATGGCCAAGACCCACAAATGTAACTGAGATTTGTAGTTTCCTTGGTTTAGAAGGCTATTACCGAAGGTTTGTTAGAAAATTTTTCCGGTTATCTAGTCCAATGACTAAGCTAACTCGAAAGGGTGTTAAGTTTATATGGACAAAATAATGTGATGATTGTTTTCAGGAACTGAAAAGAAGATTGGTGAATGCTCCAGTTTTGGAACTAGCTTCTGGGAATGGTGAGTTTGTTATCTATAGTGATGCTTCATTGAAAGGACTTGGTTGCGTCCTAATGCAGAATGATCAGGTAATTTCTTATGCTTCACATCAGTTGAAAACTCATGAGGTAAGTTACCCTACACATTATTTGGAATTAGCTATTGTTTTTTTCTCTTTAAAAATTTGGAGGCATCATTTGTATGACGTAAAGTGTGAAATATTTACTGATCACAAAAGTTTAAAGTATATATTCAATCAGAAAGAATTGAACATGAGACAGAGGAGATGGCTGGAATTAATCAAGGATTATGATTGTACAATTCATTACCATCCGGGAAAAGCAAATAAAGTGGCTGATGCTTTGAGTCGAAAATTTAATGCTTAATTAACAATGTTGCGTTTGGAATGTGATCCTTTGGTTAAGTATTTGATGAACTCTGGCATAGAAGTTGTTGGTGTAGGATGTCCCTCTATTTTTTTCAGGAATCAGTGAAATATTCTCTATCAAATAGAATTAAGCAAGCACAGAAGCAAGATTGTGAGTTGCAAAAAAAGGTAGTGTTGGTTCAGAAAGGTAAGTATCTTGAATTCAACATGGATAATGATTGTGTTTTGAGATTTGGGAAGAGATTGTGTGTGCCTTGTGATTCACAGTTGAAGAGAGATTTGTTATGTGAAGCTCATAGTTCTCCATTTTCAGTTCATCTAGGAAGTACTAAGATGTATTGAGATCTTCGGGATTATTACTGGTCGGACGGAATGAAAAGAGATATTGCTGATTTTACTATGAAGTGTTTGACTTGTCAACAGGTTAAAGCAGAGCGGAAGTTACCAAAAGGGATACTTTAGCCTTTACCAGTACCAGAGTGGAAATTGGAGAATATATCCATGGACTTCGTTGTGGGATTACCGAAGACACCTTGAGGTAATAATGCAATCTGGGTTATTATTGATCGTTTGACTAAATCTTCTCATTTTCTTGCTATATGAGATACTTTTTCCCTAGATCAAATTTCGCGTTTGTATCTTTAAGATATAGTCAGGTTACATGGAGTTCCTCTCTAAAATGTATCTAATCGTGATCCCAGGTTTACTTATAACTTTTGGAAAGGCCTTCAGAATTCATTGGGTACTGAATTAAATTTTAGTACAGCTTTTCATCCTCAATCAGATTGGCAGTCAGAATGAACAATTCAGACTTTGTAGGATATGCTACGTGCTTGTTTGATGGATTATCAGGGAAGTTGGGACCAACATCTTTCTTTGGTTAAGTTTTCTTATAATAACAGTTTTCATTCCAGTATACAAATGGCACAATTTAAGGAATTATATGGGAAGTGGTTTAGAACTCCAACTTTTTGGGATGAAGTAGGTGAAAGGAATTTGATGGGACCGGAATTGGTAGAATAGTTGGCATAAAATGTTCAACTGATACAGAAATACATGAGAACAACTCAAAGCAGACAGAAGAGTTATGCGGACAACAGGAGGAAGGATCTCTCTTTTGAGGTAGGTGATCATGTTTTTTTCAAAGTTTCACCATGGAAAAGTGTGATGCGATTTGGTAAGAAAGGAAAGATTAGTTCAAGGTTCATTGGACCATATAAAATTATGGAGAGAGTTGGATCAGTTTCATACCAAGTGGCTTTACCTCAGATTTTATCTCAAGTACACAATGTTTTTCATGTTTCAATGTTAAGGAAGTACATGCCAGATCCATCTCATGTTTTGAGTCCAGAGGTAGTTCAGCTGGAAGAGAATCTATATTATGAGGAACAACTGGTCCAGATTCTTGACCACAGGGAGAAAGTTTTGCAGAATAAGGTGATTCATCAAGTAAAGGTTTTGTGGAAAAACCACAAGAGTGAAGAGGCAACATGGGAATCTGATAATGCAAGGAGGGATAAATACCCCCACTTATTCGATAAGTAAATAAATTGTGGGGACGCAATTTTCTAAAAAGAGGAAGGATGTAACATACCAAGTAAGTAATGAAAAATATATATTCTTACTTATGTCTATTTATGAATTAGATAGTGTTTTGGAGGCTTAAAATGAGAATAAATCCAATCTTAAGCATAGAATACTCTAATATTTTTTGAAAGATTGTTTTACTCCCTTTTGATGGAAAAACATTTTTAAATCAAACTTTTGAAAATTTTATAAGTTCAAATTGTCAAAATAAACATATTATTTATGATCGTGACATTTAAATTTACTTTGGATAAATTTTTGGTATTTTTCTGACAATGTTCATTTTTTAATGAATATTGAAAAATACTACATTTTACATCAAAACGGATTTTTCATCTAATTTAATTATATGTATATATTATCTTTTTAATTGGTTTTAAAGTTTAAATAGAATATATTTTTACCATTTAATACAATTTTGGTCAATATAATTAATTTCACTTTGGAATTGGGCATAAACAAGTGCCAAACCATTCATAGATATTGTTTCGAAAAAACCCGCTATTTGTTTTGACAAAGGGAATTATTTTTAAATTAATTATTGTAATTTCTATGTTTGGAATTTGGTAAAATGGAATCCATATTTGGAATCATAATGTCCAAATTATGTAATTAATATTCTTTTGTTTTTGGACATTATGATTAGTAACAACGGTAATTATCTTTAATTATTGTGATTAATTAGTAATCGGGTAGTTAAGGATAATAAAATAATATCATAATAATAACAAATGACCCCAACATGTGTCCTAATTCTAAATTTTGTGTCATGGAAGACCATGGTATGCCTTGTGCCAATCTTAAGGACCCCATGGAATCACTTTTGGGTGAAATTGACACTTTATTATTTTATTTTTAAAGAAAGGAGAATATCACTAAAGAATGTATCACCCGAGTAAAACATTTTCAGTTTTGTCTGTGTAAATGATCTATTAGACTATAAATATTCATTTGAAATATAAAAATATTTAATACATCATATTATTTTTTTTATAATTTTTAGACATTAAATAAATTAATTTATTTGGGACATCATGATGATGCAGTGATTATCTCATTAATGAACGATTTAAATAAAATGAAAATATAATGTAAAATATAAGACTTAAACTTGTCAAAAACCTATTGGATGAGTATATTTCGAACCCTTATCACCTTATCCTAGAAATATATCAATTTGGGTCCTTTTAAATCCGAAAATCACTTTAAAATAAAGTAACATTTCTTGGATTTCCAAGAGTGCCCCTCCTCCCTCTTATAAAGGGCCCCCACCTCAACCTCCTTACCCACACTTATCAAGCCATTTACTCGGCCAAAAATTACTCATTTTATCTCTAAACATACCTCTCTTCATCCTAGAAGGCTTACCTTAGGCATAAATCTCTTCAAAAACCCTTTTGTTACAAACCAAGAGGAGTTACTCGATTTAAAGGTAAAGTCTTCTCTAATGTTCTTTTGTTTTATTTTGCTTCTCCAACCACCTAAACTCTTTTTATTCATTTATTTTGTAACAACCACAGTATCTTCAATATACTAGGATGTTTTTATAAGAATTATTCGAGATAAAATTACACACACCTACATCTAATGGTTAAAGAGCATATTGTTTCTGTGGATGGTGAATTACAGCCTCACGAAACAATGATTGTTCAATATTCTTTTAACACCTTCAAAGGTGGACATTAAGATGTCACTATATTTATATATGATTTATAATATGTTTATGTTTTCCTTAATATTCTGTATTTTTCATTTATGGCATACATTTATGGTTTCCATTATGGGTAAACGCGATATCTTCATTTTAAGAAGTGCGGACTACCACCCCCTCAAAGTGATTTGATTCGTTAATGTCGTGTGTGGGATGTGTAAAGGATGGAGTTAATAGTATTATATATTATATTATACTGTAATTATAATGTACCTTTATATGATTATGATTCCATTCCATAAAATACAAAATAGAAATTAAAGTAGCGTTCATGCGTACGTACGGCTTACCGTCTCCATGAACGGTGCATTTCATTTCATACCTCTAAAGGTTATGTAATATTATAAATGAATGTATATACTGGATATATATGATATATATGATATCTACATCATGAATATAATTCTGGATATAGTGGATATTTTACCACATGAACAACTTGTAATGATAAAGAGTTTATTTTTGACTCAAGTAACAATGATCAACAAAACGACCATTATTAACTTAAATAATTACATAGTGTTCATAACATGGTAATAAGTGATATAAAAGAAATAATGAACTTGAAAAAGGTTCTTAATCAAGTAGAAATTAACTCAAGTTTATTATTCAGGAGGTTAAATAACGATCGAGTCAAGTCGGACCTGAGGTATGAGACTTCATCTCAATTTCTTTTCATTGAGGCATATTTTTTTTATACACAACTTTATTCTATATGGTGTATAAACCCTTTTTACTTTTATGTCTATTCAAAAGAAATCATTTTTATACGAAGCGTTTTACTAAATGACAAAATGATTTTTTTTGTCGTACGTATGCGGCGACAACGACTTCTCCGCCGCTATGACCATTATTTGTGTTTTGGCTTCCTCTGCAAGCCATAACTTTTTTTAAAAGGAAAAAAAATAGCATGTTTTACTTTTATTTTATTTTGTTATTGAAAATGGTTTTCATAATGTTTTTATTATATCAATGTGTTGAATTGATATCTTTTGATTGAAATGTGGAAATGTTATGATTCCTTTATGCATGTTTTATGTGATATGATTATGTTGTGGTTCTTGGGCATTGTTATGAAGATGGGTGGTTCCATGATAAACTAAGGGTGGGTGAGCCCGATATAGCTATCCAATTCATTGGGTAACGCGAATGGGTTAAACGTTAAGGTTTCTCTGAAAAGATTTAGGGAATATATCGTGATGGGTATTTCAACCGTAACCATGAGGGTTAATCCCTATGTAAGAATGTAAAGAATTCCTCAAGTTACCTTTATGTCTTATGATTTCTATGACTTATTCATGATTTGATGAGGTATGTTAAAATGCTTATGTTTTATGAGTAAACTATGATTTCATTCATGGACTAATGTTTTCATTTCATAATTTTATATCCCTTACTGAGATTTTTATGCTCATCCCAAGTTTTTGAAATGTTTTTCACAGGTCAAGGGAAAGGTAAATGATGTGATTATAGTGTCAATGATGTGTCAAGAAAGAATCCATGTTTTATTTTAAATATGTTTCCGTTGATGGAAAAAATGAGTACTATCTTTTATGTAACCACATTGTTTAAATGTAGAATGTAATTCATGGTTTATGATCTAATTATCTAACACTCTAAACCTGAAAAGATCCTCAACGTGTATTCTTGAAATAACTCAAGATTAAGTAATGTTTAAGGTTGGGGCCTTATAAGAAATGGAAGAAGAAGGCATGTTGTTCTTGAAGGTGATAAATTAACACCTCACGAACAACGTTCTCTTTAATAAAATAAAAGGAAGAGGGAAAGGGGGTTGGATGATATAATATCCCATTAGAATAATAAAATAACATTATATGTATAATACTAGAGTTAAAATACAATTTGGATGAAGATAGGTGGGGAGAGATCAATAAATGAACTTGAACTTGAAAGGAAATTTAAGGAGAAGAGGGAGGGAAATCACCTCTTGAATCCTTCTCTTGAGAACCTTCTTAAGGGCCTAAGATTGGTCTTTTGATGACACCAGCAGCTCTTGGACGTCGGGAGGGGGTAGAGAAGGTGTTTGGGTAGAGTTTAGATATGTCTTGGAGCTTGAGAGGTGTGAGAAAATGAGGGTGTAAAGGGTGGCTTTTATAGTGGAGGGGAGAGGGGTTTCCTTAATATAAAATTCATTAGTTTATTAATTACCCATAAGACAAGGAATAGTGAGTCTTGAATGACCAATAATAGTAATTTTATATTGTAATCCTAAACCGAGTTGGCTTACATCATCATAACATCACATATGACCCAATAATTAGCTTATTTAGCTTGTTTTGTAAATTACGGTATTTCACTATTCATCAAAAATTCAAATATCTCAGAAAAATCCCAAAAATTTACCACAACCAGTTTTCGACATGTAGAATCCAAAAATAAAGTCCATTTTTCTAAAATAATTTTATAAATATTATTAATTTAATATTTAATGAAAATCATAATTTACATAAAAAACAGTTTTTAAAATTAAAACTGATTTTATAGTGCTTTCAAAAATTACGTAGGGTCTTATAAAATTATCTAATAATTTATAAATACATTTTAGGGAAATAAATATTATTTTAAATTAATTAATTAATTATAATTAATTATGTATGACTTACAAAATACTAAAACGTTTACTAAGGTCAAATTGTCTCTTCCTAAGATGTCTAAATTTTGTTTAATTATTCATAGGTAATGTTACTCTTATGTTGGATGATTTACTATTCATAAGGGTCATATTACCATTCATAAGGGTATTTTAGTATTGTCGGCGCCAAAATATTGAACATAAAGGAAGGAAGGAAAAGAAGCTCGTGCACTGCCCCGCGAAGCTCAGCTGCGGAGCGCACCCCCGCAACGCAGCTGCCATGAAGCAGAGGAGGTGGAAACGCTCCATGAACACCCTGATGTTCGTGAGCCCGCCGTAAAGCAGAGGAGGCATTAATGCTCCGCGAATTCCCTGGTGTTAGTGAGCCCGCCACGAAGCACAGGAGGCGGTTACGCTACGCGAACGCCCTGACGTTCGCGAGCCCTCTGCTAAGAACAGGAGGTGGTAACGCTCCATGAACGCCCTGACGTTCGCGAGCCCGCAGCTAAGCACAAGAGGCAGTAACGCTCTGCAAATGCCCTGACGTTTGCGACCCGCCGCGAAGCAACCGCTGCCCCTTCGCGCCGCGTGAGCTCTGCTTCACGGCACCCCTTGACTATAAATACAGGGCTCCCCCTGAGCCCTCCAGACGGACAATCCGACCTTTCGGACTCTCAACTCCCGAATCGCAAAGCACCCTTCGCCCCGGGAATCATGAGTTCCGTGAGGTACTTCTACTTCGCGAGACACCTTCACCTTGTCTCGTTTTGAGCCCCTCTTCAGAGAGGGATGCCCTTCGCAAACCCTAAGGGCATTCGTGAAGGAAGTGGATTCCCAAGGGAACCCGGGCAGCCACGGAGCGTTTATGCTTTGCGAAACACCCATCATGTACTAGTGATCCACATGCCAAGGCGGGGTCAATGTACATCGCGAAGCACACTGCTTCGTGGCACCTTTCTTCGCGAGGCACCACTGCTTCGTGAGGTAGTGCTCCGCGAATACCATTCCACTTCGCGAAGCACCTCCCATTCACACCACTGCCCCATGCTAAGGCCAAGCACTCTACTTCACGAACCATACCCCTTTTCATTTCAATTCCTCTTCCCGTGCAACCCTCCAGGTTTACACGATGTGATTTCAAAGTCCCATGGGAAACATCACCACTAGCGTTGCTTCGCCTGATGCTTCTTCGCATAGGCATGCTAACGGTTATTGCTTCTTCGCATAGCCACGCTAACATGGACACCTCGATTGTTCACTCCGCGACCCCCCTTGACCACGACTTTTCTGGTACCTTCCCTCCCACAAGGGGCATAGGGTACCGGTTATCTATGTCCTAGGGGTGCGGAGTAAACCCACCTCGTTCGAGTTGCAGGACGTTAAACTGCCAAGCACCTCGTCCTCAACACATGACGTTAAACTGTGATCCGACCCCGTGCCCGGCACGCAGGGTCCCCCCATCTCAGACATTCTTTATGCTGCTCATCTCCACGAGAATGTATTCTTCCTCACATGGAATGAGATCCTCCTTGTCAGAGTGGCATTTGTCCACGGGGGAAGGGCTGCCTCAGAGCATAAGCCCCTAGACTCTCTTACGGAAGGTTTCACCCATGCACCTCCGTAATTACCCAATGCCAAGGCCAGTGGAGCCCCCTTTCCCACTGTGCTTTTTTGCACTTTGGGCCTCCATCCTTAAGTAAGTCACAGCACCATGGGCCGCCTAACGCGTAAGCCCCTCTTCATTTCCCATGGACGCATCCTTCATGATGTGATCGTCAGGTCCCTGCAACCTCTTGTTTCTCACACCGAGCCTGACTCACGTGAGCTTAGAGTGAGCACTGACCCTGACCCCCACCTCAAGCGAACTATAGGGACTTTGATCCATGTCAAGGCATGGTACGTAGGAAGCCTCCACGAGGTTCAAGCCCACCACTCGATCGTTTCTTCACGTCGAGTCTCACCCTCATCCAGCATGACGTTAAACTGTATGCCTGTGTCCAGCATGACGGTAAACTATATTACCCCATCCAGCATGACGTTAAACTAGACATCCATTTGAACTACGATGTCATTGATCCATGTCAAGCCATGGTACGTAGGAAGCCTCCACGAGGTTCAAGCCCACCACCTGTCATTCCTTCACGCCAGGTTCTACCCTTGTCCAGCATGACGTTAAACTACATTCCAGTCCAACGGCCAGCCGTTACGACCAATCCAAACTATGAGGTCGTTGATCCATGTCAAGGCATGGTACGTAGGAAGCCTTCCTGAGGTTCAATCCCACCACCAATAGACCCACGGGTTCACCTCCACATCGGTTCGCTGACGAAAACCACCACCTGAACTATGAGGACTTTGATCCATATCAAGGTATGGTACGTAGGAAGCCTCCATGAGGTTCGAGCCCATCACCCGTTGGTCATTCTGACCTCCTTCACGTCGGTTCACCAACACATGGGCAGCCTAGTGTGTAAGCCCTACACCATCTGGACCAAGGACTCTTTTTTTCATGTCGGTTCGCTGACACCCACCATTCACCACCACCTGAACTATGAGGTCTTTAATCCATGTCAAGGCATGGTACGTAGGAAGCCTCCATGAGGTTCAAGCCCATCACCCGGTCGTTCTGATCCCATCCACGTCAGTTCACCCCCGTCCCGCATGACGTTAAACTATATTCCACACCTCATCTGAACTACGAGGACTTTGATCCATGTCAAGGCATGGTACGTAGGAAGCCTTTCTTAGGCTCAACCCCAACTTTAATTTCACCCTTGTGATGGTCCCATTTCATTCCCCCTCTATATCATCCATCCACCCATCCATCATCCACCCTGATTATTACCCGGGCTACCACATCCTGGTGAGATCATGCCACTCCACTCCCCTCCATAGCGTCCGGGAAGCCGCCCACGAGCTGATCCCGACATCGGCATCCCTTCAAGGGAAATTCCTCAATCTGATCCACTCCAGCTAGTGTTCTGATCAGGCTGATCCATCTCTGTTGGACGTTAAACCTGTGGCATACCCTGTGTTAAACATAGGAAGCTGAGGAAAACCTCAGATACATGCCTATGGCATATGATTCCCCACGCTTGATGTGGGATTCCTCGGGCTTCTGTGCCCTCGATAAGACCTATGACAAGGGACAAAAGACAGACACACCAATTCCCCAGCATTCAGACATGCTACTGATGCCTCGACGTGACTACTCCCCCAACTGAAGGTTGCTGCCCTGACCAGACCCTTTGGAATGTCCTGACAGAAGCAGTGTAATTAACCGATGTCCATGGAAACATGGCACCCGGAAGAGTATCACGAAAAACGTATTAAATCTATGAGGGAGTCCCAGACTAGGTGACGAGTTCCGAGGAGGAATCCATGGAAGGAAGAACAGAAATCCCATCATCCCAGTTTTGATCAAAGAGAAAACGTCCCTGAATAAGGAGCGGATGTCGCCCACCTTTGGAAAGCGGGAGTGCAGGGCAACAGCTGCGCGTCCTCTGCAGACGGATGCGCGCGCCCCAGCGAAAGCGTCGGAAACAGAAATGGTGAACCCGACGTGAATTTCTTCTCCTCAATATGGAGATTAGTAAGGTTGGAGACACCAGTAGATCGACGTGTCACTGGATCCAGATATCTGGCACCGGGTCCCGCCAAGCAAATGCGGGCCTGGTGTGAAACTCACCGGAAGTTGGGCCAGTAGAACGTGTGGAATTCCATTCTGTGATGTTTTCGGTGTGGATCCCTCTTACTGGACACGGAAGATGGAATAACACTGGGGAACTGGTTGTTAAATTTTTTTCCTCGCAGTGCTAACGAGTTAACCTCCCTACTTCCCAGGAACAAGGTCGCTGCTATGGAGACACGATCACGGCCTACTCACCTACGCAGGGGCAGGGGCAATACCAGTACAGATGCTCCGCGTGGCTCCACTGCCGTCACAACGGCCTCTACGTCTGTGAATTCAAGATGCCCACGTCCCCTTTCTCCACCAGAGATCATCCAACGAAGGGTGATCAACAACCTTGTACGCAGGTATGAGGAGGAAGGGGTCATCCCAACTCGGGATATGGCCCTCCTGGACCTGAAGATATCCAGGCCTCGCCATCAACGCTGCCCTGAAAGGCCGCGCAGGGAGCCCCTTCTCCCCACCCCAATGTTCAATCGTTTCGGGAGCCTGTCCCCGGAATGGCTCGACGACTCCTCTCCTTACGCTGACGAGGTGGGTGATGTCCGGCTCGGCCTAGTCAGCGTCCCAATCCAAGGACTCCAGGAAAGGGCTCCCATATGGCCGTGTCAGCGCCACCGTCCAGCTTCACCAGAGGAGAAGGTAGTCTATGCCCCTACACCACCTGCGCCAGCTCGTCTGACCTGACGCCAGCGCCGGGCCCGAGCTGAGGACGTCCGTCAAGGGGCATCGACGTCAACAGCTACTATGGCCCGAGCCCCTGCTGACGTGCATCATAGAGTCCCTGCATACACTGAGCAGGGGCACTCCTTCACCCGACCCGGATCAAGGCCCCAACCTCCCCATGGGCAGGCTGGGTTGGCTCTCGGGGTCACAGGCCCGAGCGATGATTGTCGCGAACCAATATGCGGTGATGTCGCTATAGCATCCCGACTTTTTATCACATAAACTTTCATTACATTATACAAAACTGAATATATTTAAGGTTTAGTGTCTTGGAAACCAGGAACTTAAAACATGAAAACATAAAACATTCTTCTTAAACACTTGAAAGGATTCTCCTCATGTTCATCCTAGGATCATTACTGCATCTCATAAGCTGGGGACATACATCAAATGAAAGGGTGAGAAGAAGGCCCAGTAAGGGAAACAAGGGAAACATTTAACATGTGAACTTGAGATACATCAACTATGTCATGAACAAGAACTTTAAGGCATGATAAAAAATTCATGTGGCATATCATAATAAAAATAACATTTTTCATAACTTGAAGATGTGGCTACATCATTTAACATAGAAAATCATGAACATACCACCAAGGTCCATCCCCAAGGTGTCATTTGAAAATTACCAAGATTATTCACCAAGGTATCGTGAAAATTGTAATCTCTAGTGGTTACATCATTACCCAATGCATTGGAGCGCTATCAGGGCGCACCCTTAATTTGTCTTTATTATCATGTGAGACACATATATCATCATCAAACATTTCATAAATAACCCATATAGCATAAAATAAATGGGTTTCATTTCATATTCATAACGTTTTAAAAACTGCTTTAAAGACATGATCTTTACGTCACTTTAAACCCACGGAAAGGGAAAGAGGGTCTCATGTGTATAAATCCCAGAATTTAAAATAGAAAATTTTGATATATGTGTGAATACCCTTGTATAAATAATAGATTTGAGCATTCACTTTATAACATAAAATAATTTTTAGAAAAGAGAGAGGCATTTTGAGATGAAAATTCTGCAGCATAACGGCTATGTTACAAGGTTTTAGAAAACATTGAAAAGAGAGGGGACATGGGTCAAACAATGATAAATGACCCATAAAATAGTAGAGGGACAGAATATAAGGTATTTAAGAACATGTTAATGAAATTTGAAAATATACCATATGAAATGAAGAACATGAAAGGAAGGAAAAAATAAGATTTCTCTTATGAAAATTCGGCAGCCTAACAGCGTTACATAAACTTCAACCAAAAATGAATTGATGATGTCAAAAAAGATCAGTATGATAGATATAGAGATCATACCCCAACATAATAAAAAATAACTTGGAAGACTTTACATGGAATTAGAACTTTGAAAAGGAGAAGGGTGAAAGAATCCCTTAAAAATTCGGCAGCCTAACGGCGTCACTTAAACTTCAACAAAAATGGTTTGAAAAGATCAAATAGGGTATCTCATCATGTGAACATAAGAGTTCAGTATGATAGATATATAGATAATTCCCCAACATAACAAAAAGAACTTGAAAGAATTGACATGAAAGTAGAACTTCAAAACGAGAAGGGTGAAGAACCACTTAAAAATTCGGCAGCCTAACGGTGCCACTTAAAACTTCAAAGTACTGAATTGAAGAGATCAAATGGGGTCTCTCATCATATGAAAATAAGAGTCCAGTATGATAGATATAGATATCATACCCCAACATAACAAAAAGGAACTTGAAAGAATAGACATGAAAGTAGAACTTCAAAACGAGAAGGGTGAAGAACCACTTAAAAATTCGGCAGCCTAACGGCGCCACTTAAAACATCAAAATACTGAATTGAAGAGATCAAATGGGGTCTCTCATCATATGAACATAGGAGTCCAATATGATAGATATAGAGATCGTACCCCAACATAACAAAAAGGAACTTGAAAGAATTGACATGAAAGTAGAACTTCAAAACAACAAGGGTGAAGAACCACTTAAAAATTCGGCAGCCTAACGGCGCCACTTAAAACTTCAAAATACTGAATTGAAGAGATCAAATGGGGTCTCTCATCATATGATCATAAAAGATCAGTATGATAAATTTATAGATCATAACCCAACATAATAAAAAGTAACATGAAATACTTTACATGAAAATAGATCTTGAGAAATGAGAAGGGAGAAAGAATCTGTTACAAAACTTTCGGTAGCCTAACGGCGCCACTTAAAACTTCATAAAACGAAATAATGAGAGTAAGAGGGGATCTCTAATTATATGAACATGAAAAGGGAAGTAAGAGGATTATAAAAGAACATCCTACAACATAAGAACATGGAGCATAAAAGGAATGACATAAAAGAGATTACTTGAAATGAAAGAGAGAGGTCGGATCCCTTACCTTAAAATGTAACTCTTAAACCTCAAAGGTTGGGACCTTGAGGGCTTGGGGGAACCTTGGGAGGACTCCTTGGGAGGTAATGAGACCAGAAATTCGTTGGGTAAGAGTGGGGAGTCGAATTGATGAGAGGAGGGCTTGGTATTTATAGGGAAAATGAGGGGACAAGGCATTAATGGCAAAGGGACACCTCATTAGTGGTTTTGGAAAAACCATGGGCTTGCCCATGGTATTTGCCCATGGTATTGGCCACTTGGGACACCTCATACCTTATCTCACTATTCATAATTCGAACATATTGATTACCAACTTAATACATCATTTAATGATGTCATTAAACATCCGTAACTTAAAAACTGTATTTTCACTATTCATCGAAAATTCAACTTTCTCAGAATAATCCCAAAATTTTACCTTAACCAAATATCAACGCTCTGATTACAAATATGAACTCCATTTTATAAAAATAATTTTCTAAATATTTATAATTTAATTTTTAAATAAAAACACTATTCACCGAAAATTCATTTTTTTCAGAAAAAACCCCAAAAATTACCATAGCATAATATCGGTGCTCTGAGTTCAAAAATGAAATCCGTTTTATAAAAATAATTATCTAAATATTTTTAATTAAATTTTTAATTAAAAAACACTATTCACCCGAAAAAACTAATACTTGAATAATAATTTATGAAACTGTTATTTAACCATTTTATTGAATCACATTACTTAATCAAGGTGTCTAGATTATATTAATACTTTCTTTAAGTGAGATTACTAATCCATTTGGACACATTACTAATCCTAATCATAAAATCACTATTCATAATTTACTATTCATCAAAAAAACAAGTTGATCTTATTAGACTCTAAATTTCATACTGGACATAATTGTAGAAGAACATTTTTTGAAAATCATTACACATTTTAAATTATTTAAGGTTTACATAAACATTTTTTAAAATATCCTTTTGAAAATTCATCAAAAATATTCATACTATATTTATCCGGACATTTGAAAATTCATAAACTTCATAAGAAGAAATCCCAATTTTTATTTAAAACAAAGGATTACACAAGGCAGTTATGGTCTCCTTACATAGCCCCTTATCACACCAGCATAGGACCTAAGTGTAAGGTGTGCTAAGGTGAGAGAATCTAAGGGAGGCTCGGCCAACATCGCACGAGTAGTAATTTCTATCAGTTTGAACTTCTCGCGAAGGCGATCCCGTTCTACCTTCACAGGATGAAGTTCAGCTTGGGTTTGGTCCAGAGCAAAGCCCAGTGGTGCTACCTCCTTCCCAAGTTCTGTTAGATGGGCTTCGATCGGTCCAAGACTACTGGGTGAGGCCATCGAATCTTCTTACTATATTAATTAACCAAAATTACTTGTATTTAGAGACAATAATCAAAACATTTAGTTTCCAGTGGTCATATTGAACAATGGTCATATAATAGTCAAAAACCAACGGTATCATTTTAATTATACTCATGTTATCCAATGAAACATTTTTAGTGAGTATAAAAAAAATAAAAAAAAATAACACATAAAATTAGGAAACAAGATTTATTCAAAATTTCAGGTCGTTATAATCTTCCCCCCTTAAGAAATTGCGTCCTCACAATTTTTAAAAAAATTGGGTTTTGAAATTTCATTGAAAGTCCCACATCGGAAAAAGAGTCAGTAACACTATTACTTTAAAATAAAGAAAAGGAAGTACAAAGGCCACCCGAGTTTACTCATACTAGGATTCCATGTAGGAAACATGGACATGGAGGAGAAAACAAAGGGTCACGTTCTAAAGGAGAGTGATAGAAAACATGATTAGGAGAAAGTTAACCATAAGAAAATCCCAAACTTATGATGTGTGTAAACGGTCATTGATTACATAGTAGGAAACGTAATCCAACAACGTTTTTGTTTTACGTTCCTTTTCATGATTTTGAGGAATTCATTGACTACATAGAACAAAAATATAAGGGAATATATCTATCTTAATGTAGAGTTTCATACTTTAATAAGTTTCTACCAAAACTAATATTTTCTCCAAATGATGAGAATTCAAAACTACTTGGTCTCATCAAAACACAAGAATCATCTTCTAGAGAATCACATAATCCACAAAAGATCAACTATCTATTTCTTCTATCTTTAAACATTATCCCAAAAAATAGAAAGGGTAAGGTAAAACAACTCTTCAAAAAGAATCCCATAGGAAGGGAAACTATTTTTAAATCTTCAAAGTTCCATGTTACTACCCAAAGTTCATCATAGACCATCCCATAAATAACGGTCCTTAAAATTCCTCAAAATAAACCAAACTAAGATTGAAACCCAAATACAAGAGGGATTTGATAACATAGTCTTCCAAAATAAAATTCATTGTTCATCTCCAAACAACATCAACCACTCCTAACATCTTATAACAAAAGTAGCTAACCTAAACATATTTTACCCAAGATAGGTTAATCATTCCCATAAGTAACCTAAATTACTATAAGTCCACCTTAAATTCGTCAATTCTTCAAAATATAAGTCAACCTTACTCCTCAATGAAAATACCGTAGTAATATATTTACCTCGATCACATAGGGTCCCCAAAATAGTGAAAGTCTCCCAAAATAATAATCATTTTTTTAACCCCCTAATCATCTCTATCATATTAATACGACAATCGTCGCATTTCCTATCACATTGGATTTTGGGACATGTTCTTCCATTTCCCGCCATTAACTAAGAAAAGAAACTATAATTAGGGGCTTATTTACTTAGCTAATAATCATGAAAAGGAACTTAAAGCATATAAGGATAACTTGTAGAAGAAAAGTATATCCTAACTTGTGATCCCCTAGGTTCTCAACTAGGTTATCCATGATCATATATTCTTATGTGAATCCTTATTTTATTTTATATTTGTTCCTTTAACAATGGTTCATACTAAGCTTATGAATTTACCAAAGCATATCCCCCGGGAGTGTCGTAACCAAGAGTGTAGCAAGGCCCATTGTCTTGTACCAGTTCCCGTTTGAGTCTAGCTCAAAGCGGTGTTTTCGGGTTTTACCCCTATGTACATCTGTGCCAGAGCCACCTCTACCTGCTCGTATCCAGACAGGGATGTATTTGCTTGGCAACCCATTACTCAATACTCACCAAAATACCAGGAAGATTTCCTATATATAAACTTTCCTATAGGCTTCTTACTAAAGTTTTCATATCCTAATTTCCACAAATAACTAATCCATCCTTTGATACCAACTATAGCATCCCGAATTTTTATCGCATAAACTTTCATTACATTATACAAAACTGAGTATCTTTAAGGTTTAGTGTCTTGGAAACCAGGAACTTAAAACAAGAAAACATAAAACATTCTTCTTAAACACTTGAAAGGCTTCTCCTCATGTTCATCCTAGGATCATTACTGCATCTCATAACATGGGGACATACATTAAATGAAAGGGTGAGCAGAAGGCCCAGTAAGGGAAACAAGGGAAACATTTAACATGTGAACTTGAGATACATCAACTATGTCATGAACAAGAACTTTAAGGCATGATAAAAAAAATCATGTGGCATATCATAATAAAAATAACATTTTTCATAACTTTAAGATGTGGCTACATCATTTAACATAGACAATCATGAACATTTCACCAAGGTCCATCCCCAAGGTGTCATTTGAAAATTATCAAGGTTATTCACCAAGGTATCGTGAAAATTGTAATCTCTAGTGGTTACATCATTACCCAATGCATTGGAGCGCTATCAGGGCGCACCCTTAATTTGTCTTTATTATCATGTGAGCCACATATATCATCATCAAAAATTTCATAAATAACCCATATAGCATAAAATAAATGGGTTTCATTTCATAATCATAACGTTTTAAAAACTGTTTTAAAGACATGATCTTTACGTCACTTTAAACCCACGGAAAGGGAAAGAGGGTCTCATGTGTATAAATCCCAGAATTTAAAATAAAACATTTTGATATATGTGTGAATACCCTTGTAGAAATAAGAGCTTTGAGTATTCACTTTATAACATAAAATAATTTTGAGAAAAGAGAGAGGCATTTTGAGATGAAAATTCTGCAGCATAACGACTATGTTACAATGTTTTAGAAAACATTGAAAAGAGAGGGGAAATGGGTAAAACAATGATAAATGACCCATAAAACTGTAGAGGGACATAATATAAGGTATTTAAGAACATGGTAATGAAATTTGAAAATATACCATATGAAATGAAGAACATGAAAGGAAGGCAAAAATAAGATTTCTCTTATGAAAATTCGGCAGCCGAACAGCATTACATAAACTTCAACCAAAAATTAATTGATGATGTCAAAATAGATCAGTATGATAGATATAGAGATCATACCCCAACATAATAAAAAATAACTTGGAAGACTTGACAGGGAATTAGAACTTTGAAAAGGAGAAGGGTGAAAGAATCCCTTAAAAACTCGGCAGCCCAACAGCGTCACTTAAACTTCAACAAAAATGGTTTGAAAAGATCAAATAGGGTCTCTCATAATGTGAACATAAGAGTTAAGTATGATAGATATATAGATAATTACCCAACATAACAAAAAGAACTTGAAATAATTGACATGAAAGTAGAACTTCAAAACGAGAAGGGTGAAAAACCACTTAAAAATTCGGCAGCCTAACGGCGCCACTTAAAACTTCAAAGTACTGAATTGAAGAGATCAAATGGGGTCTCTCATCATATGAACATAATAGTCCAGTATGATAGATATATAGATCATACCCCAACATAACAAAAATGAACTTGAAAGAATTGACATGAAAGTAGAACTTCAAAACGAGAATGGTGAAGAACCACTTAAAAATTCGGCAGCCTAATAGCGCCACTTAAAACATCAAAATACTGAATTGAAGAGATCAAATGGGGTCTCTCATCATATGAACATAAGAGTCCAATATGATAGATATAGATATCATACCCCAACATAAAAAAAAGGAACTTGAAAGAATTGACATGAAAGTAGAACTTCAAAACAAGAAGGGTGAAGAACCACTTAAAAATTCGGCAGCCTAACGGCGCCACTTAAAACATCAAAATACTGAATTGAAGAGATCAAATGGGGTCTCTCATCATATGATCATAAAATATCAGTATGATAAATTTAGAAATCATAACCCAACATAATAAAAAGGAACATGAAATACTTTACATGAAAATAGATCTTGAGAAATGAGAAGGGAGAAAGAATCTGTTACCAAAATTTCGGCAGCCTAACGGCGCCACATAAAACTTCATAAAACGAAATAACGAGAGTAAGAGGGGATCTCTCATTATATTAACAAGAAAAGTTAAGTAAGAGTAGTATAAAATAACATCCTCCAACATAAGAAAATGGATCATAAATGGAATGACATAAAAGAGATTACTTGAAATGAAAGAGAGAGGTCGGATCCCTTACCTTAAAATGTAACTCTTAAACCTCAAAGGTTGGGACCTTGAGGGCTTGGGGGCACCTTGGGAGGACTCCTTGGGAGGTAATGAGACCGGAACTTCGTTGGGTAAGAGTGGGGAGTCGAATTGATGAGAGGATGGCTTGGTATTTATAGGGAAAATGAGGGGATAAGGCATTAATGGCAAAGGGGCACCTCATTAGTGGTTTTGGCAAAACCATGGGCTTGCCCATGGTATTTTCCAATGGTATTGGCCACTTGGGACACATCATACCTTATCTCACTATTAATAATTCGAACATATTGATTACAAACTTAATACATCATTTAATGATGTCATTAAACACCCGTAACTTAAAAACTGTATTTTCACTATTCATCGAAAATTCAACTTTCTCAGAATAATCCCAAAATTTCACCTTAACCAAATATCAACACTCTGATTACAAATATGAACTCCATTTAATAAAAATATTTTTCTAAATATTTTTAATTTAATTTTTAAATAAAAACACTATTCACCGAAAATTCATTTTTTTCAGAAAAAACCCCCAAAATTACCATAGCATAATATCGGTGCTCTAAGTTCAAAAATGAAATCTTTTTTATAAAAATAATTATCTAAATATTTTTAATTAAATTTTTAATTAAAAAACACTATTCACCCGAAAAAACTAATACTTGAATAATAATTTATGAAACCGTTATTTAACCATTTTATTGAATCACATTACCTAATCAAGGTGCCTAGATTATATTAATACTTTCTTTATGTGAGATTACTAATCCATTTGGACACATTACTAATCCTAATCATAAAATCACTATTCATAATTTACTATTCATCAAAAAACAAGTTGATCTTATTAGACTCTAAATTTCGTACTGGACATAATTGTAGAAGAACATTTTTTGAAAATCATTACACATTTTAAATTATTTATGGTTTACATAAACATTTTTTTAAAATATCCGTTTGAAAATTCATCAAAAATATTCATACTATATTTATCTAGACATTTGAAAATTCATAAACTTCATAAGAAGAAATCCCAATTTTTATTTAAAATAAAGGATTACACAAGACAGTTATGGTCTCCTTACATAGCCCCTTATCACACCAGCATAGGACCTAAGTGTAAGGTGTGCTATGGTGAGAGAATCTAAGGGAGGCTCGGCCAACATCGCACGAGTAGTAATTTCTATCAGTTTGAACTTCTCACGAAGGCGATCCCGTTCTAGCTTCACAGGATGAAGTTCAGCTTGGGTTTGGTCCAGATCAAAGCCCAGTGGTGCTACCTCCTTCCCAAGTTCTGTTAGATGGGCTTCGATCGGTCCAAGACTACTGGGTGAGGCCATCGAATCTTCTTACTATATTAATTAACCAAAATTACTTGTATTTAGAGACCATAATCAAAACATTTAGTTTCCTGTGGTCATATTCACCAATGGTCATATAACAGTCAAAAACCAACGGTATCATTTTAATTATACTCATGTTATCTAATGAAACATTTTTATTGAGTATAAAAAAAATAAAAAATAATAACACATAAAATTAGGAAACAAGATTTATTCAAAATTTCGGGTCGTTATAATCTTCCCCCCTTAAGAAATTCCGTCCTCGCAATTTTTAAAAAAATTGGGTTTTGAAATTTCATTGAAAGTCCCACATCGGAAAAAGAGTCAGTAACACTATTACTTTAAAAGAAAGAAAAGGAAGTACAAAGGCCACCCGAGTTTACTCATACTAGGATTCCATGTAGGAAATATGGACATGGAGGAGAAAACAAAGGGTCACGTTCTAAAGGAGAGTGATAGAAAACATGATTAGGATAAAGTTAACCATAAGAAAATCCCAAACTTATTATGTGTGTAAACGGTCATTGATTACCTAGTAGGAAACGTAAACCAACAACGTTTTTGTTTTACGTTCCTTTTCATAATTTTTAGGAATTCATTTACTACATAGAAAAAAACATAAGGGAATATATCTATCTTCATGTAGAGTTTCATACTTTAATAAGTTTCTACCAAAACTAATCTTTTCTCCAAATGATGAGAATTCAAAACTACTTGGTCTCATCAAAACACAAGAATCATCTTCTAGAGAATCACATAATCCACAAAAGATAAACTATCTATTTCTTCTATCTTTAAACATTATGCCAAAAAATAGAAAGGGTAAGGTAAAACAACTCTTCAAAAAGAATCCCATAGGAAGGGAAACTATTTTTAAATCTTCAAAGTTCCATGGTACTACCCAAAGTTCATCATAGACCATCCCATAAATAACGGTCCTTAAAATTCCTCAAAATAAACCAAACTATGATTGAAACCCAAATACAAGAGGGATTTGATAACATAGTCTTCCAAAATAAAATTCATTGTTCATCTCCAAACAACGTCAACCACTCCTAACATCTTATAACAAAAGTAGCTAACCTAAACATATTTTACCCAAGATAGGTTAATCATTCCCATAAGTAACCTAAATTACTATAAGTCCACCTTAAATTCGTCGATTCTTCAAAATATAAGTCAACCTTACTCCTCAATGAAAATACCATAGTAATATATTTACCTCAATCACATAGGGTCCCCAAAATAGTGAAAGTCTTCCAAAATAATAATCATTTTTTAACCCCCTAATCATCTCTGTCATATTAATACGACAATCGTCGCATTTCCTATCACATTGGTTTTTGGGACATGTTCTTCCATTTCCCGCCATTAACTAAGAAAAGAAACTATAATTAGGTGCTTATTTACTTAGCTAATAATCATGAAAAGGAACTTAAAGCATATAAGGATAACTTGTAGAAGAAAATTATATCCTAACTTGTGATCCCCTAGGCTCTCAAATAGGTTATCCATGATCATATATTCTTATGTGAATCCTTATTTTATTTTATCTTTGTTCCTTTAACAATGGTTCATACTAAGCTTATGAATTTACCAAAGAATATCCCACGGGAGTGTCGTAACCAAGAGTGTATCAAGGCCCGTTGTCTTGTACCAGTTCCCGTTTCAGTCTAGTTCAAAGCGGTGTTTTCGGGTTTTACCCCTATGTACATCTGTGCCAGAGCCACCTCTACCTGCTCGTATCCAGACGGGGATGTATTTGCTTGGCAACCCATTACTCAATACTCACCAAAATACCAGGAAGATTTCCTATATATAAACTTTTCTATAGGTTTCTTCCTAAAGTTTTCATATCCTAATTTCCACAAATAACTAAACCATCCTTTGATACCAACTATAGCATCCCCACTTTTTATCACATAAACTTTCATTATATTATACAAAACTGAGGATCTTTAAGGTTTAGTGTCTTGGAAACCAGGAACTTAAAACATGAAAACATAAAACATTCTTCTTAAACACTTGAAAGTCTTCTCCTCATGTTCATCCTAGGATCATTACTGGATCTCATAACCTGGGGACATACATCAAATGAAAGGGTGAGTAGAAGGCCCAGTAAGGGAAACAAGGGAAACATTTAACATGTGAACTTGAGATACATCAACTATGTCATGAACAAGAACTTTAAGGCATGATAAAAAAAATCACGTGGCATATCATAATAAAAATAAAATTTTTCATAACTTTAAGATGTGGCTACATCATTTAACATAGACAATCATGAACATATCACCAAGGTCCATCCCCAAGGTGTCATTTGAAAATTACCAAGGTTATTCACCAAGGTATCGTGAAAATTCTAATCTCTAGTGGTTACATCATTACCCAATGCATTGGAGCGCTATCAGGGAGCACCCTTAAATTGTCTTTATTATCATGTGAGCCACATATATCATCATCAAACATTTCATAAATAACCCATATAGCATAAAATAAATGGGTTTCATTTCATAATCATAATGTTTTAAAAACTGCTTTAAAGACATGATCTTTACGTCACTTTAAACCCACGGAAAGGGAAAGAGGGTCTCATGTGTATAAATCCCAGAATTTAAAATAGAACATTTTGATATATGTGTGAATACCCTTGTAGAAATAATAGCTTTGAGTATTAACTTTATAACATAAAATAATTTTGAGAAAAGAGAGAGGCATTTTGAGACGAAAATTCTGCAGCATAATGGCTATGTTACAAGGTTTTAGAAAACATTGAAAAGAGAGGGGGCATGGGTCAAACAATGATAAATGACCCATAAAACAGTAGAGGGACATAATATAAGGTATTTAAGAACATGGTAATGAAATTTTAAAATATACCATATGAAATGAAGAACATGAAAGGAAGGCAAAAATAAGATTTCTCTTATGAAAATTCGGCAGCCTAACAGCGTTACATAAAATTCAACCAAAAATGAATTGATGATGTCAAAAAAGATCAGTATGATAGATATAGAGATCATGCCCCAACATAATAAAAAATAACTTGGAATACTTGAAAAGGAATTAGAACTTTGAAAAGGACAAGGGTGAAAGAATCCCTTAAAAATTCGGCAGCCTAACGGCGTCACTTAAACTTCAACAAAAATTATTTGAAAAGATCAAATAGGGTATCTCATCATGTGAAAATAAGAGTTCAGTATGATAGATATATAGATAATTCCCCAACATAACAAAAAGAACTTGAAAGAATTGACATGAAAGTAGAACTTCAAAACGAGAAGGGTGAAGAACCACTTAAAAATTCGGCAGCCTAACGGCGCCACTTAAAACTTCAAAGTACTGAATTGAAGAGATAAAATGGGGTCTCTCATCATATGAACATAAGAGTCCAGTATGATAGATATAGAGATCATACCCCAACATAACAAAAAGGAACTTGAAATAATTGACATGAAAGTAGAACTTCAAAACGAGAAGGGTGAAGAACCACTTAAAAATTCGGCAGCCTAACAGCGCCACTTAAAACATCAAAATACTGAATTGAAGAGATCAAATGGGGTCTCTCATCATATGAACATAATAGTACAGTATGATAGATATATAGATCATACCCCAACATAACAAAAAGGAACTTGAAAGAATTGACATGAAAGTAGAACTTCAAAACGAGAAGGGTGAAGAACCACTTAAAAATTCGGCAGCCTAACGGCGCCACTTAAAACTTAAAAATACTGAATTGAAGAGATCAAATGGGGTATCTCATCATATGATCATAAAAGATCAGTATGATAAATTTATATATCACAACCCAGCATAATAAAAAGGAACATGAAATACTTTACATGAAAATAGATCTTGAGAAATGAGAAGGGAGAAAGAATCCGTTACAAAAATTTCGGCAGCCTAACGGCGCCACTTAAAACTTCATAAAACGAAATAACGAGAGTAAGACGGGATATCTCATTATATGAACATGAAAAGGGCAGTAAGAGGAGTATAAAAGAACATCCTCCAATATAAGAACATGGAGCATAAAAGGAATGACATAAAAGAGATTACTTGAAATGAAAGAGAGAGGTCGGATCCCTTACCTTAAAATGTAACTCTTAAACCTCAAAGTTTGGGACCTTGAGGGATTGGGGGCACCTTGGGAGGACTCCTTGGGAGGTAATGAGACCAGAACTTCGTTGGGTAAGAGTGGGGAGTCGAATTGATGAGAGGAGGGCTTGGTATTTATAGGGAAAATGAGGGGACAAGGCATTAATGGCAAAGGGACACCTCATTAGTGGTTTTGGCAAAACCATGGGCTTGCCCATGGTATTTGCCCATGGTATTGGCCACTTGGGACACCTCATACCTTATCTCACTATTCATAATTCGAATATATTAATTACAAACTTAATATATCATTTAATGATGTCATTAAACACCCGTAACTTAAAAACTGTATTTTCACTATTCATCGAAAATTCAACTTTCTCAGAATAATCCCAAAATTTCACCTTAACCAAATATCAACGCTCTGATTACAAATATGAACTCCATTTTATAAAAATAATTTTCTAAATATTTTTAATTTAATTTTTAAATAAAAACACTATTCACCGAAAATTCATTTTTTTCAGAAAAAACCCCAAAAATTACCATAGCATAATATCGGTGCTCTGAGTTCAAAAATGAAATCCGTTTTATAAAAATAATTATCTAAATATTTTTAATTAAATTTTTAATTAAAAAACACTATTCACCTGAAAAAACTAATACTTGAATAATAATTTATGAAACCGTTATTTAACCATTTTATTGAATCACATTACTTAATCAAGGTGCCTAGATTATATTAATACTTTCTTTAAGTGAGATTACTAATCCATTTGGACACATTACTAATCCTAATCATAAAATCACTATTCATAATTTACTATTCATCAAAAAACAAGTTGATCTTATTAGACTCTAAATTTCATACTGGACATAATTGTAGAAGACCATTTTTTGACAATCATTACACATTTTAAATTATTTAAGGTTTACATAAACATTTTTTTAAAATATCCTTTTGAAAATTCATCAAAAATATTCATACTATATTTATTCGGACATTTGAAAATTCATAAACTTCATAAGAAGAAATCCCAATTTTTATTTAAAACAAAGGAATACACAAGGCAGTTATGGTCTTCTTACATAGCCCCTTATCACACCAGCATAGGACCTAAGTGTAAGGTGTGCTATGGTGAGAGAATCTATGGGAGGCTCGGCCAACATCGCACGAGTAGTAATTTCTATCAGTTTGAACTTCTCGTGAAGGCGATCCCGTTCTAGCTTCACACGATGAAGTTCAGCTTGGGTTTGGTCCAGAGCAAAGCCCAGTGGTGCTACCTCCTTCCCAAGTTTTGTTAGATGGGCTTCGATCGGTCCAAGACTACTGGGTGAGGCCATCGAATCTTCTTACTATATTAATTAACCAAAATTACTTGTATTTAGAGACAATAATAAAAACATTTAGTTTCCAGTGGTCATATTGACCAATGGTCATATAACAGTAAAAAACCAACGGTATCATTTTAATTATACTCATGTTATCCAATGAAACATTTTTATTGATTATAAAAAAAATAAAAAAAATAACACATAAAATTAGGAAACAAGATTTATTCAAAATTTCGGGTCGTTACAGTCGCCCCGTATGGAGGACCTCCTCGTACCACCATTCCACAGAGCGTGGGCCTTCCCCACTCTGAAGCTCGTCATGGGGGTATGCCTCGTGCTACACCCATCCCGGATGAAGACCTTCCTCGTGGCAGTGATGCTCGGCGTGGAAGCCTCTCTCGCGCCCACCATACAGGGAATGGAGTTCCTCCTTCTGCCCCCATCCGTCGATGTGAAGGCACTGCCTATCTGGTCCCTATCCAATGTGGGGGTCCTCCCTATGTCCTCTCTGCAACTGGAAAAGGTCCTCCTTGACCCAGCAACCCGAGGAGTGAAGGTCAGCCTCGCTCCACCCGCACCAAGCATTAGGGCCCTCCCCATGCTCCTGCTGGTTCCAATAGAGGCTCCTCCCACATGGGTGTTGTCCATGGAGGTCCTCCCCATGTACCCTTCGACATTTTCCCTGGTGCCCCTCGCACCCCAGCTACCTCAATCGGGAGACCTCTCCGCCATGGCGCCTACGCCGCTCCGAGACTACATGTCGAGGATCAACCTTGTCCCGAATAGCCATCTAGGGGCAGGAGAGCAGGTCTTCGCCACCATAAGAAGAGTCCTGGGAAGGCCCGGGTGGAGATCAAGCCGGCCCGTTTCTCGGATTCTGAAGTGGAATGCAACTCAACGATGGAACCTTCTCCCCGCTCCTCCAGGTCAAGGACTGAGGTAGGAACAAGGCACGTCAGCCTCGTTCTCCCAGAATGCGAAGTCCATCGGATTCCCGCCTCTCTCTGCAGGTACATCCAGGAGGACGAAATTGTGGAAAATCCATAGGTTCTGACCGTGGAATCACCACTGTCGTCACCAGAAGCGCCCTCTACCTCTACCAGAGATCATAGAGATCTGTTTTGGGGGCCAATGGCAGTAGAGAAACGGCGTGACCCATCGTAGGTGACTGTAATTCCTGTGCCAGAAGCTATGTCCATAAGCCCATCGTATCGTGATATTGTGGTTAGGTCACCTCACTCTTCAGAGGATGGCCCTGAATTCAGCGGCCAGTCAGCTCATTCGCCGTAATCCCCGCCGCAAAGATTACTATCCCGGGGGTCCGCTTTAGTACCGTTACCGATCCCTCAGCCGCCTCTAGTTGACGAGTGGGGCAATATGGGGCAAGACCCTGAGTCCGAGCCCAGGAGCTTCTGGAACATTCTCGCAGCGGATCACTTCCCGAAGAAGTTCTGGCTGACGGAAGCACCGAACTATTGTGCGTCGGAGTCCCTTGCCCAGGAGGAAGTATGGTGCTTCCGCCAAACCCCATTGTGGACACACTTCCGCCTTAATTATGAGCGGGTAGTGTACCCCAGGAGCCGTGAGCACTTTGAAGAAATCGGCGAGCAATGCCGCCTGATCGATTTAGCTACACTCCCTGTGGCCCAGCGCCCTAAGTCGCCAGGCCGTCAGAGCACCCTTCAACGGAAATGCGTTCGGAGTCTCAAAGTACTCCGTAGAATCATCAGGGAAGATACCCCACAGGTGCAAGTCCGTGGTTGGGGAAAGTATGATGCCCTTCTCTTTAGTCCTATCCGATGGCAGGTCGATTCATTATGCGACATTGAGGACATGCCCCCGAGGAGGTTCGCGGTCCACATGGATGATATAGTGGACAAGGAGGACGAGCTTGAATTTCTCGATGGAGACCTACCCCCTGAGGGTGTACCACCACTGCTGGACCCATCAGG
The DNA here is from genome assembly GCA_963277665.1 of Viscum album. Lineage (NCBI taxonomy): Eukaryota > Viridiplantae > Streptophyta > Magnoliopsida > Santalales > Viscaceae > Viscum > Viscum album. The sequence goes on along the minus strand of OY728130.1, from coordinate 474,479,656 downwards.
GAGGGTTACCCATCAGTAGAGGAACCTTCTAGGACTCCCTGTACCCACTGAGTCACTGGTACTCAGTCGAAATGCCGGTAAGGGTAAGGAGAATGTCAGAACCGTCAAGCACTCCAACCCATCTACCTCTGTACAGAAGATGGACAAAGATCCTGAGAAGGTCGTGTTCCGACAGTAGCTTACTGACCAGAAGAGGATGGTTGACGAACTCATGGCCGAGTGCACTGTAGAGCGGCGACCCGACTATGGTAATCTCAAGCCGGGGCAGCAGGGGCATGAACAATTTCCCCTCGGCGAGATGCCTCCGGGCAACCCTGATCATGCTACTCCTACAGACAGGGTAGAAGCCAGAACTCATGACAAGAGGGTGCGATACGTCTCACCAAACCCTCCTGGGTGACGTGGTAATCTGAGGAATCCAGCCCGGGTTCCCCCAGCCGCCCCACAGGCCGTTCCGCCAGTCGCTCCACGAGCTGCTGAAGCCATCTACCATGTCGAAGAACCCGGAAACGCGCTTGTGGTCAGGGACCCTCGTCAAGACAGGGACCCCACCCGGATGATCTTATAGCGGCACACATCGCCCACCTCAAAGCATTGTAAATGCGGTAAGTGGAAGTCCCACCAGATGGCAAGCCATATCCCGCGTGGGTGGATGATATGCCCGCACACCCAGGTTTTGGGAACCCCACTTTCTCACCCTTCAACAGGACAGGGGACCTGCCACAACACTTGGCCCACTTTTCTTCTAGGTGTGGCCCCATGATGGGGACCCCGGCCTAGCAAGAAGCCACCAAGCTCCGATGTTTCGTGCAGACATTGGAGGGTCCCGTATTCGTCTGGTATAGCCAGATCCCTATTGGATCGGTGACTAGCTGGGAGGATCTCCGTCAGCAGTTCCTATACCAGTTCATCTCCACGACGTGAAAGACTAGCATCGCAGACCTCTTCAAGTGAAAACAAAGGCCTGATGAGTGAGTCGCAGACTTCATCGCCCGGTGGAAAGGACTTACGTACTCCCTCGACATGCCACTAACTCAAGAGAAATTACTGACGATGTGTGTAGGGAACGTTAAAATGGAGCTGGTTCCTTCCCTGATCACCCAGAACTACCCTGGAGGGTTCTGGGATTTCTCAGATAAGGCTCAGTGCCTCAAGGAGGCTCTGCAATAGGCTAGTCAGGCACATTCGCTACCCCCTGTGATCACATCCAGGAGGGCTGCCAGATCTGAACCGACCACGGTGGCCCAAATAGAAGCCCCCAGGCATCTGGAATTACTATCAGCAGCACCGGCCCCGCAACCCCATAGAGTTCTTCCGCCTCAAGCGCAGGCTCCTGCCCAACAGCGACCACCTCAGAATCGACAGGTTCCCCCACGCAATGTGCGACCACCACCTAGGCGAGACAACCATGCACCGCCTCCTCGGCAGGCCCCTCCGGCCCCTCGTCAGGACTAGGCTCCCAGGGCCCCCTATCCGGAAAGAAGGAACCGGACTTACTCATTCAACGAGAATCAGATCCCTGGCTACTTATAAGTGCTCTAGAGCAAAGGATTGTGCGCTTACCCGAGTGCAGAAGGCCGGTAGAGGCGAATCTCACTGATCGCCCCAACTACTACCCCTGTCACTGAATTCTGGGGCACACCCTCATGCAGTTCTATGTGTATAAAGACTAGCTTCAAGACTAGGTCGACAAAAACATAGTCCGGTTGGGCCCGGCCCCGACACAAGTAGAGGGTGTATTCGTAGGGTCAGAAATTGGTAGTGACAGTGAAGGCGTATGGAAGCAGATTCCCAGTCATGGATCCCAGAAATATGATGACTGGATGGCTCGAAAAACTATTGTTTGTGCCCATGGTATCATTTGGGCCTGCATGAAACAGCCGGAGACTTCGGAGGAAGCAGCCGGTACCTCTACATCGTTAGCACAACCGACCTCTTCCCAAAAGGGCAAGCAGTGACGACGCAAGAAGAAGCAACGCACTCCACTGATGTCATCGTCATCCCGCACTCTTAGCGACTTTATGCCCCCTGAAATGGGAATTCCTAACAGAATATGCCTGGTGGTGGATGACTCATCAAGCGACAGCCAGGGGTACTCTTCGGTTAATACGATGGAGCTGGTAAAGCCCTATATGACTCCTGACGAGGGGAAACGCCAGGAGAATCTCCCCAACGTCCCCAGCTGACATCAACGTTAACGGAACCGTAACCATGCAGGTCGTAGAGGCACGTCAGCAGGCGCTTTCAGTCAGGCTGTACATGCTACTGAAACCAGATAGTGGGCTCAGTGCAAAGCTCATCATGCACAACCTCATCTGATGCCCTCAGATCTACCTCCACCGCCATTCGTGCTACTAGATCAGGCAGAGCTGCCTCACCCTCGCGGTCAGTCTTACCCGGCTACAGGCCAATCTCCGTTGTCCAGTCCTAATCTAGCAGCTACTCTCCAAGACTCAACTAGTATGTAGCGGGATGTACCCAGTATTAGCCAGCCGCCAGTTTAACCGGGAGGACCCTCTATGCCTCCAACTGTAGAGCGACCTCTTGTAGGCATAATCTCACATCTGGCATGAAAGTATGATGTCCTGAAGCACCTGTCCGACATTATAGAAAGTATTTCTATCCTTGAGGCCCTTCTCCTATCGTCTGAAATACGTGAAGCACTTTTAGAGGCCCTAAGGAGTCCCCTTCAGTTTGAGACGGAGGTAGCAACTGCGGAAGCTTTCCGCGTTGAGGTAATTGAGAACTCCGAATGCCAGGCAGTTATCACATTATCCGGTGAGGATGAAGACCCTCCCATATAGGGGAATATTCAGCCAATGTACGTCACTGGCCAATTCAATGGCGTGGAAGTCCACCGCTGCCTCGTTGACACGAGTTTAGGGATCAACCTAATCCCGACTCGGACACTAAGAAAGCTGGGATTGTCAGAAGATGATTTAACTCCCTCCGACCTCAGGATCCATGGATACGACATGACCGAGCAATCCTCAGCCATCAAGATCTGCCTGAAGACCCAATTCGGTGGCCATATTTCCAGCACCGAGTTCATGGTTGTCTCCTAGGACACCGCCTACAATGCATTGATGGGCAGTCCATGGCTCCATCTGCATGCAGCGGTCCCTTCGTCGTATCACCAATGCCTCAAATACTCCCTCAATGGTCGAGTAGGCATGCTCCAAGGAGATGTGTCTCATTTCACCTCTTGTGAAGCCCGCTATCTGGATGCCGACTATTACAAGAGCAAGGATAAGAAAATCCTAGAAAGTGAGGATGAACCCGCCCTAGTCACAAGTGATCCCTGGGAAAGCATGGATGACGCCTACATCTTCTAAATCCATCGATTGGAGGCCACGACCCCTAACATTGGGCAGTGTTTTTTTGTTTCTTGCACGAAAGGAAGGCATGTTCCCATGTCCAAGCGATGGAGGAAAATCACCTCGTACTCCTACACTAACCAGGCTCAGGTGATCCCGGAACCTCCTACCCCTGTGTGGTATCAGAATTTCAGGCTTATGGCAATGGAAGTACGTCATAAGTGTCTCTTCCTCCAGGCTGGAATCAACCGACTCAGACCGACACGTCACCACTGCTTTGATGTCAACAAACGTGGCCCCTTAGGCCGAAGGCCAGATGGGATAGGGTCGATTTCCTTCATTGCTATGGTCTCAGTGGCGCATGGGTCTCTTGATATGGTGACCACTACTGCCCAAGCCAGCACCAGCTGCCCGTCAGGGTTTGATAGCTCAGAAGCAGCTCCCCTTGCAGGAAATCCCTCCATGGGTGGAGAGGAAGATCTGGAGGATGCTCGCCCTTCCTTTGAAGAAGGCTTCTCTACCATGGTTGATGAACTGGTACAGGTAAATATTGGCAGTGAGGTGGATCCAAGACCCACATTAATCAGTGCAGGCATGTCCCCCGAGGAGCAGCACTGGTACGTAGACTTTCTCAAACACCATGATGTGTTTTCCTGGACTTACAGCGAGATGCCAGGACTAGATGCTTAGGTAGTTGTTCACCACCTGGGCCTCCCATCAAACCATCATGGGTTTAAGCAGCCTCCCAGAAAGATGCATCCTTCTCACGTTTCCATGGTTGAGGTTGAGGTTGATAAGTTTATCAAATCCAACTTCTTCAAGGAAGTCCAGTACCCCAAGTGGCTTGCCAACATTGTGCGAGTTAGGAAGAAGAACAGGAAGATCAGGGTCTGTATCGACTTTCACGATCTCAATCTCCACTTCCCAAAGGATGATTTTCCCCTTACGGTGACAGAGTTATTGATTGATTCCATGGCCGGGTTCGAATCCCTCTCTTTCATTGATGGGTACTCCGGGTACAATCAGATCCAGATGGCCCCCGAGGACGAGGAGTCCACTGCCTTCAGGGCTCCCCAAGGTACTTTTTGTTACCGGGTTATGCCTTTCGGCCTGAAAAATGTAGGTGCCACTTATCAGCGGACCATGCATCGCATATTCAAGATTATTCTCAGGACATTGGTGGAATGCTATGTGGATGACCTTGTGGTCAAATCTCGCCAGCGCCAGGACCATCTCAAAGACCTTGAGAAAGTGTTCGGTTTCCTCCATTCCCACCACCTGAAGATGAACCCATTAAAGTGTGCCTTCGGGGTCACCTCTGGGAAGTTTCTTGGCTTTGTTGTTAGATACCGGGGCATTGAGATCGACCCAGAGAAGATCAAGGCCATCAGCCAAGTGCCTCTCCCGAGCAATATTCGGGAACATCGAGGTCTCCCAGGGAACTAAGCCTATATACGCGGATTCATCGTGAATCTGGCCGGAAAGTGTAAGCCATTTTCAGGCTCATGAAGAAAGGCGCCTCCTACAAATGGGATGAAGAGTGTCATACCGCCTTCGAGGAAATCAAGTAGTATCTGCTCCAACCTCCGGTTTTGATTCCACCCATCTCCGAAAAGCCGCTGGTCCTTTACGTGACCGCCCTGGAATGATCCCTCAATGCACTTATCGCCCAAAAGAATAACGAGGGTATAGATAACAGCCTCTACTATCTCAGTTGCATGCTTCTCGACACAGAGATCAAATACTCCCCTATCGGAAAGAGCTGCCTTGCGCTCGTGGTTTCCATACAGAAGTTGTGGCATTACCTGCAGCACCGTGAGGTACAGTTGGTCTCCCGGGTAGACCCACTGAAGTACATTTTGAACCGCCCCATGTTGACCGGCCGACTAGAATGGTGGGCGGTGATCCCCTAGCAGTTTGACATCAAGTTCGTGCCTCAGAAGGCCATCAAGGGGCAGGCATTGGCAGACTTTTTAGCTGCTCATCCAACCTCTGCGGATCAATCCCTGGACCTAGATTTTCCTGATGAAGCGATCCTCTCAGTCGATCATGTCGTCTCATGTTGGAAAATGCACTTCGACGACGCCTCTCGGAGCCCCACCGGTAGGAGGCTCAACGATACTAAGCTCAACAGGGTGGGTCTGGGTATCGTCTTCATCACCCCGGTGCAAGCCGTCCTGCCATACTTGTTCCTATTCTCAGAAGGCTGTACTAACAACGAGGTAGAGTACCAGGCTCTCATCACCAGCCTCGAGTTGGCCCTCGAGATCAATATTCCCTATTTTCATATGAAAGGAGATTCCGAGCTGGTAATCAAGCAGGTCAACGGTGATTATGTCACCAGGAAGCCGGAGCATGTGCCATTGCTGGAGTGCACCCTCCGTCTAATGGCCCAATTCCCTTACCGACCAGAGGTTACCCATGTCCCTCAGTCATAGAATGGTCGAGCTGATGCATTGGCTGGCTTAGCCGCGTCGCTCGCAGAACCCAAGCAAGATGATTCGATCATACATGTGGCACACCAGAGAGTCATTGCCCCTATCACCCTAGAGGATAATGACGACCTGCGGGTAACTCATCTCACCACCGGACCTTATACGTCAGGGGTCCTAGGTTCGTCAGACACAGCGGTTGAGGTCACTCCCGACTGGAGGGAACCTTTTGTCGAGTATCTCCAAAATTGTTGCCTCCCGGATGACCGGGCCGAGCGCGAGCGAATCTGACGTCGCGCACTAAAATTTACCCTCCATAGTGGTCCCAATATTGAGCGGATCCACTATAAGTGAATCTTCAATGGTGTTCTCCTCCATTGCATTCAAGTATTCAATATTTCTCAGGTTATGCAAGAGGTTCATTCTGGTTCCTATGGTGCCCACCAAGCTGGGCCCAAGCTGTCCCATCAAATCCAGAGGTTGGGGTACTTCTGTCCCTCTATGATCCATGATTGTATCGAGTTTTCCAAGAGATTCCACACGTTCCAAGTTTATGCCAACTTCCTGCATCGGCCGCCGGAGCCTCTCTACTCCACCAAGTATTCTTGGACATTTGCGGTGTGGGGACTCGATGTAGTGGGACCATATCCACCGGCAACAGCTCGCCAGTGTAGGTTCATCCTAACTGCTACAGATTTCTTTTCCAAGTGGGCAGAGGCAGTTCCACTCAAAGAGGTTAAGGCTTGTTCCATCGTTGAATTTGTGATCTCTAATATCATCCACCGGTTTGGGGTCCCTCACGCCATTCTCACCGATAACAGCACCAACTTCCAAGCAGTCGGGCTGAAGAAACTGTACGCCAAGTACAGTATCCGTTCGAACCATACCTCTCGCTATCATGCACAGGAAAATGGGCAAATCGAGGTGTTCAACAAAACCCTCACTAACATTCTGCAAAAGATGGTTAGTCAGGACAAGAAAAGTTGGTTAGACAAGCTCCCCAACACCCTCTGGGCTTATCGGATGACGACTCGCAATTCCACCCAGGTGACCCCATATTCCCTGGTGTATGGGGTCGAGGCCGTCCTACCCATTGAGATCCAGCTTCCATCGTTACGCACTGCAGTCTATGACCAGCAGGCACTAAATAAGGTGGCCGAAATCCTTCTAGCTGAATTAGAAGAAATGGAAAAGAACAGGATTCGTGCCCTGCACAATTTAGAAAGGCATCAGAACAAGATAGCTAGACCCTTCAACAATAAGGTTCGCCTTCGCACTTTTCTGTAGGGAGACCTAGTGTTGGCCCTTAAAGCGCCAATGATTCCCGGCAGGAAACTGCCCAAGATAGAGCCCAAATGGGAAGGACCTTACGTCATCTATAAGGTTTACCCCAACGGAGTATAATCCTTGGTGACCATGGATGGTGAGCGCCTAACTCCTCCCACCAAAGCCAAGTTCCTCAAGTAGTACTTTGCCTAAGCAAGATGGTACTGAATGACCTTAAACTGCACGGTCCTGCACTACCCTAAACTGCACGTTACGGTCCCGCACGACCCTAAGCTACAGGATAAGGTCCTGCATGACCCTAAACTACACCATCGTCTTGCAATACGATAAAATTCAAAATGGTTCGTGCTCTATTAACTTAAACTAAGATCTCCCCCATCCTTACTGTAAGACGTTAAACTGCATGCCGGTCAGACCTCCCTGACTGAGGCTCAGCCTCAGGCCACTTGGCCTCTTCGGTCCCCTGGCCCCCATCCTTACTATAAGACGTTAAAATGCAAGCCGGTCAGGCCTACCTGACCGAGGCTCAGCCTCAGGCCCCTTGACCTCTTCGGTCCCCTGGCTCCCATCCTTACTGTAAGACGTTAAACTGCAAGTTGTCCAGTCCTCCCTGACTGAGGCTCAGCCTCAGGCCCCTTGGCCCTCATCGACTCAGGCTCTCTTATGGGATTGTACAGTGTGGTGTGGGACACGTCCTCATTCACGTCAGGTTACCCACCATACCGTACATACCCCCAAATTAGATGCATCTCTCGTCCAGCATGACATTAAACAACACTTCAAGAACAACGTATGTCTTGATTCCTATCTTAATGGGATACGTAGGAATGCTCAGACGTCTCATCTTGAGCCCAACCCCAAGCTCTTATCTTTCACTGTCCCCCTAGGTATAGTTTCCTTGGAGGATCCTTGTATGACGAGGAGTAGGCTTTCTTATCCCCGCTCATACAAGGATTATAAGGGTCGCACCACGTGCCCACTCCCGTTCTTCTATTCTCCCACGTCCTTACCGCACGACATTAAACTACCTGGCCTTCAAGAACTACGTATGGCTTAATTCCTATCCTAATGGGATACATAGGAACGCCTGGAAATTTCGTCTGTTGGCCCAGTCCAAAAGCCAAAATCTTCCCCCCTGGTCAAGAAATATGGAAGGGTGGATACTTTTTCCCCAACTCATGTCAAGCAAGCCTCGACCCGGCTGCACATCCCCCCTGGAGATGTTCGCCTCTTTAATGGATGGGTACAGCTATGCTTCACCCACTCCTTGACTGGGATTCCATCACTTTCCTAACCCGGAGGAAGCCCAAAGAACGTCCTGGATACCACGCCCAAGGGCTCTCCTACCGATACGGGCCAACACCCCCAGGGGTTTTCGAGTAACAGACCGATACAAGTCCCGCGTTGCGAATTTGGTCAACGATCGACGCTCATTTGTTGCTCCCATATCGGGTCACCATAAGGATGTTGTGTTTCGAACATGGTAAATAGTGTCCTGGATCTTCGGGTCCACCCCGAGATGTCCCAAATATCGAGTGTAGTGATTCATTCTACCCCATCCTGAAGCGACAAACTTCCCTCCGGGCGGTGCCAGCGGTCGGGCCCATGGCCCCAATTCTCTTATAAGGGATGTACGGCGTGGTGTAGGATTATGTCCTCTTCCCCTTCGGGTTACTTACCATGTTTTACACATCCCTGGAAAAGATATAAGTATCTTTTTCCCCGTCCTCATTTCATGACGTTAAACTGCAAATTGGTCAAGCCTCCCTGACCGATGCCTAACCATCAGGCCCCTTGGCCTTTTCGGGCCCTGGCCCAGGTCCTCTCTTATAGGAGTGTATGGTGTGGTGTGGGAAACGTCCTCATTCACATCGGTTTATTCGCCATACCATACACCTCCCTTGTTTGGGGGTATATTAGTCTCCTCCTCATCCCACATGACATTAAACTGGATCTAGAGAACTACGTGTGGCTTCATTCCCATCCTCATGGGATACGTAGGACCACCCGAATGTCTAAGCTTCGGGTCCATCCCCATCTCTTGAAAACCTCCATCCCACCTTATCCCCTTGGCCTACTCTTCCTCTATGAGGGGATTATATGTTGTGGTGTGGGATTATGTCCTCATTCATGTCGGTCTTGTAATGACTACGCCATGTAACTCTCCTTCCTGAGCTGTTTCATTGACCCTTTATGACGGTTCACCAACGTGCCTAAGGGTACTCCGGTTTATTACCTGGAATATTAGACTTTACTTGGACACCTCTGTATCCACTTTCTAGGATTTGTGTATCCCTTCATCAGGGCTTCCATCATCTTTCACACCCAGAGGGACCCCCAAGAACGACCTAGATACCACGCCCCAGGGCTCTCCTACCGTTACGGTCCAATGCCCCCGAGGGTTTCGGACAACAAATCGATAAGACTCCCACGTTGCGAATGTGGTCAGTGGTCGATGCTTGTTTGTTGTTACCACCTCAGGCTAACGTGATATAGAGACTGTTTTCCGCCACGGTTAATGGTTATCCTCTATTTCCATGACAACCCCATTAATCCCAAAATGTCAGTTACACGATTCACATCCTTCTCCATTCTCATCACGTCCAAGTGTAGTTTCGAAACTCTTGGTACTATTCCTCTATGAACATCTGCGCATTGGGGGAACAAAGATGTGTCAAAGGTATTCCTCGGGACTCTTCACCAACTTCCCCTTGATGGATGTTTTAGGTATTGCGATAAGGATATTCCCCCCTTATTTCCCACACCGAGTTTAACTCATGTGGGATTAGGGATCGGGTCAAGGTCTGCGCTTACCTGGAAAGTTGTCATCCACCCCTGGTCCGAGCTCTAAGACCGTAAACTAAGATCTCCTCATAACTACGTTCAGCTTGATTCCCATCCTCATGGGATACGTAGGACCGCCCAAACGTCTCGTTTTTTGGTCCAGCTCATTTGGGAGCTAGTTTATCCCCCATTACCTTTCACCTCTATGTGGGCCCCTCAGCCTGAGGTTCCTCTATCAGGATTGCGTACGGTATAATGTAGGATTATGTCATCATTCACGTCAGTCGTGTTGCATGACACCATACCCATTCACTGCTTAGAGTCATCTTTGCTACGTCTGCGCTGCATGACGTTAAAATGAATGCTTGGTCCTATCACATGACCCTAAATTGTGACATTATTGTCCTGGCCGCACGACGAAAAACGGAACTGCGTTGTGATGACCTCGTTGTAGAGGACATCATGTTGGGTATTGGTCACGTGCCATTCCATTTGTCAACTCCTATCATGGCTTGATTCTTGTGGCGACACCAGGGCTTGCTGCCCTAGGTCTGTTGCTTCACAAAAAAAACAACTCACCTTAAAGGAAAACAAGATTTATCAAATTCCGCTTCTTTTAGTGCCAGAGCCACGCCCGTACTTCCCCTTTTCTTTGGCACTGGTACCTTACCGTGCCACCCCTTCAGAACTACGTATGGCTTGATTCTCATCCTCATGAGATACGTAGGAGCACCCGGGCACTTCCCCGCGGGCCCAGCCTAACCTTCATGTTCAGCCCCTTGACTCGAGCATTTCCCCAGAGAACACATGGTAAGTAGGGCGTAGGTCCTCATTCACGTCGGGTTTTATAACCGCCTTGCCGTGTGTCCCCTGTTCCCCTTACCCATCCATGGTCCGAGTTCTAAGACCTTAAACTAAGACCCTTTCAAGAACTACGTGTAGCTTGATCCCCGTCCATATGGGGTACGTAGGAAGGCCTGGGCACTTTTCCTCGGGCCCAGCTCAACTCTCGTTTTCGGTCTCTTGACCTAAAACCTCTCCAAGGAACACATGGTCATTGGAACCCCCAGTTCCTATTCACGTCGGGTATTGTAATTATCCCACCACGTGCCTCCTATGTTTCCTTCCATCCATGGTCCGAGTTATAAGACCTTAAACTAAGACCCTTTCAAGAACTACGTGAATCTTGATCCCCTTCCTTATGGCGTACGTAGGAACGCCTGAGCACTTTACCTTGGGTCCAGTTCAACTCTGGTTTTCGGTCCCTTGACCTAAAATCCCTCCCACAGGGTTTGGCGTGCGGTGTGGTGTGGGGTTATTCCCTCATCCACTTCAGGTTGTTCACCACACCGGACACATCCCTTGTTCCCATCCATGGTCCGAGTTCTACGACCCTAAACTAAGATCTCCCTATGGGGAGGGACTCGACTCCTTCTGTCTAACACTCTTATTAACGTATCCATATGCGTTTTGAGAAAGCCCAGAGTGTGGAATTCTCACGGGGACAACCCCTCGTTCCAGGTCCAAGCTTCGCGTGCTCGCCATTTGGATCCTCATCCATTTCCATGTCTGAAGGGACCCCATAATGTCCTGGTCCCATGCCGTAACCTCTCACCTACCGTCCTGGGCCAATGCCCCCGAAGACTGCCGACAACATTTGTGACATGATCCCGTGTTTCGAACATGGTCAACGTTCGATCCTCATTTGTATGTCCCCGTTCTAGGCTAAAGCGATATGGATGCTGAATTTACACCACGGTTAACAGTTATCCTCTATCGTCATGCCACCGTCATGGTGATCCAAACCTCGAGTGTCATGATTCACACATTTCCACTTCCTCATGCTCAAGTGGAATTCCAACACACTCGGCTCTATCTCTTCATGCATCTAGGTGCACCACATGGTCGTGTTAGTATCATAGGTCTAGTATTCACTAAGCGTCCCCTCACCCTAACCTTCCCCCTTTCTGTGTCGAGAAAGTCCCACCACTACTTCTTGTTTCCCACACTGAGCATGACTCACGTGGGCATAGTAGTTTTGGCAGGATGTGTACCGACACGGCCAGGCTTCTCATAGTCCCGCGCGACATTAAACTGTGCTTCAAGAACTATGTATGGATTGATTCCCATCTTCATTGGGTATGTAGGAATGTCCGACCACTCTGCTTCAGCCCTAGCCTAATTCTCACTCTTGGTCCCTCGACCTGAAGAGTTTCCTCCGGGGGTACGTGGTGTGATTTGGACTCCAAGTCCTCATTCATGTCTGTTTCGTAACTACCACAACATATTCTCCCTAGGATCTTACCTTCCACGTCCTATCGTATGATGTTAAACTATGGGAGATGTCCTCAACGCATGACACTAAACTGCGGTTCTACCCTGAGCAAGTTCAGGATGCCCCGTGTTAACCACGGGGGGGCACCAGAGCCTCTTCCATAGAGAATTTCATCTTCTAGTGTTGTTCTATGACTACACTGCACTTCCAGAACTACGTGTGACTTTATTCCCACCCTCGTGAGATATGTAGAGACACCCTGGTATTTCGTCTAGGGTCCAGCCCATAGGAATCCTTAATCCTATTCTTCCCCTTTCCGGCCCCCCGGCCAGACCCCTCGTAGAGGACCATGTAACCATGATTCTACCCTGAACAAGTTCAGGATGCCCGAAGATCCCGTTGGGAAGCAACATACCCCCTCATCAGTGAGTACCCCCATTGGAAACGGAAACGGGTGAATGATAAACTCATTCGCCCTCCACAACCGGTTCAGCACCATCAGTACGGTCAGTTTGAATGGGAAGCTCCCAGCCGCATTCAGAATGGAGGGGTGGAAGTTTGATTCCGGTGGTGATATAGGGTTTGGATACTCAAAAATCCCACTGATGTGCACCACAATCCACCCATACAGAAGGTTTAAGGGCCAACATATCCTTGGCAGATTCTTTCCCTCGCTAACGTGCCGCAGCATCCTGTACAGCCTGGCAAGCATTGGAATCCCCAGATTGACCCGCTGCCCCATGGCCAGCATAGACTCCATGATGAACGAGCTGGTTCTCACCCCCATGCTGGTATCCCTCACCGGTAGGATCCAACCGTAGATAAGGGCCGCGATGAACACTGCCAGCCTGACTATCGGCTACTGTTCAGTGCTGAAAATAAAACCCCAAGTCTTCCATTGCCTATCCTCTAAGACCCTCCAATACAAGTTCTCCTTGCCCCGTTGAGCCACCTTCGGACAAGTTTGAGGCCTCTGAGGGAACTCCTGATTCTCCGGGAAGTTCAGGAACTGCTCAAACCACTTCTTAAAGTGGACATCTCTCACTGCCTCCTTGTCTTCTCCAGGGACTAGTACCATCAGTACTGATTCCAGTCGCGACATATGCTCTGTATCCTCCCACACACTCCTGACGGGGAGGAAATCATCATACATGGCCCCCATGATTGGAACCCCCGAGATCTGGTGGACATTCCACAGACTGATGCCCACCTCCCCATGGTGTAGGTGAAAGGTGTTGGTCCCAGGAGACCATCTGCTCAACAGCTCCAGCATCAGCGGTTTAGGTTGGTAAATGTGGAATTGGGAGGCCCATGCCGCCTCGTACAAACCCACTCTCCTCAGCTCGTCCCCAAACTCCTCGCATGAGGCACCTACCCAGTAGGCCCATGCCCAGTCGTTGGTGAAGTTGCCGCCCTGGCGCAGGTCCCACTCATCGGACCACCCCTTCTTCGAATCCTGCAAAGCCGCCTCCAGTATGGTATGATACAGAGGATGGGACATCTCCAGTTGCAGTGGCTCCTGTCAATATTATTCAAATGGTTGTAGAGGCAGTCGGCAGTGATGGGTGTGAAGTGCTTTCGCACATGACCATCAGTTTCCCTGAACCACTGGCGCTGGCATAGCGTGCTCCTGAACCAACAAGTTGGTTCGTCCCTACTTGCCTCAGGGATAAAGACACCATCCCTCAACCCGAAACCATACAAGGGAAGCTTCTTGCACTGCGGGTAGTTCTTCTGACTCTCTGATACCAGTGCTGTCAAAGAATTATGGTCTGAGTGACTTCAGACCATCTCTCCAAGGCCCAGAAAATTTTCCATCTCATCCCTCTGGGCGGTGTCTACAAGCACCCCCAACGCAGTTTCTCGATGGGCTATTTCAGTTTCGGAACTCGAAAAAATTTCATGTTGGGTCGCGAAGGTGGCCCAAGAAGAGCTCTCGCGAAGCTTGGGCGCAAAACCAAGCCGCAAAGCCTGGCTTAGGCTGGCAAACAGAATTTCGCTTGGTGCGGTCATGGAGTCGGAGACTTGCAGTTCACCACGAAGCTCGATTTGCGGAGAGCAGACGCAGAGTACGCAGAGCTTCGCCAAGTCGAGAGCGAAAAAAGAAAAAAGATGTAAGAGGACAAAAGAGGGGTCAGCCCCCTATTTATAGGCAGTGACTCCGGAGCTTCGTGGTGTGTCCCGCCCGCACGGAGCATCACGGCGTGTCCGGACCGCGCAGCCGCCGTCATCCCTGCACGCCCCTTCGCGAGGCAGCATCACGAACCGCCGATAATTTTGGTGATTTTCCCTCAGACTTCGACCCTTCATCCCTCCGCAGCTCCAAGTCTGAGGGGGGGAATTTGTTGGTGCCAAAATATTGAACACAAAGGTAGGAATGAAAAGAAGCCCGTGTGCTGCCCCATGAAGCTCAACCGCGGAGTGCACCCCCGCAACGCGGCCACCGCGAAGCAGAGGAGGCGGTAATTCTCTGTGAATGCCCTGATGTTCGTGAGACCATCACAAAGCAGAGGAGGCGGTAACACTCCAGGAACTCCCTAATGTTCGCGAGCCCTCCGTGAAGCAGAGGAGGTGGTAATGCTCCACGAATGCCCTAACGTTCACGAGCCCTCTGCGAAGCACATGAGGTGGTAACGCTCCATGAACACCCTAACGTTCGCGAGCCTGCCGCGAAGCAGAGGAGGCGGTAACGCTTCGCGAATGCCCTGATGTTCGTGACCCGCTGCGAAGCAACCGCTGCCCCTTCGCGCCGCGTGAGCTCTACTTCACGGTGCCCCTTGCCTATAAATACAGGGCTCCCCCTGATCCCTCCATATAGACAATCCGACCTTTAGGCTTCTCAACTCCCGAATCACGAAGCACCCTTCACCCCGAGAATCATGAGCTCCGTGAGGTAATTATATGTCACGAGATCCCTTCTCTTTGTCTCGTTTTGAGCCCCTCTTCAGAGAGGGATTCCCTTCACGAAGCCTAAGGGAATTCGCAAAGGAAGGGGATTCCCAGGGGAACTCGGGCAGCCGTGGAGCATTTATGCTTCTCGAAACACCCATCCTGTACTAGTGATCCACATGCCAAGGAGGGGTCGCTGTACATCGCGAAGCACACTGCTTCATGGCACCTTGCTTCGTGAGGCACCTCTGCTTCGTGAGGCAATGCTCCGCGAATACCATTCCACTTCGCGAAGCACCTCCCATTCACACCCCTGCCCCATGCTAAGGCCAAGGCACTCTACTTCGCGAAGCATACCCCTTTGCTTTTCAATTCCTCTTCTCGTGCGACCCTCCAAGTTTGCACGATGTGATTTCAAAGTCCCATGGGCAACATCACCACTAGCATTGCTTCGCCTAATGCTTCTTCTCATAGGCACGCTAAAGGCTATTGCTTCTTCACATAGCCATGCTAATGTGGACCCCTCGATGGTTCACTCCGCGACCCCCCTTTACCATGACATTTCTGGTACCTTCCCTCCCACAAGGGGAAGAGGGTACCGGTTATGTAATTCCTAGGGGTGCGAAGTAAACCCACCTCATCCGAGCTATAGGACGTTAAACTGCCAAGAACCTCATCCTCAACACATGATGTTAAACTGTGAATGGACCCTGTGCCTCGCACGTAGGGTCCCCCCATCTCAGGCATTCTTTACGCCGATCGTCTCCACGGGAATTGATTCTTCCTCACATGGAATGAGATCCTCCTTGTCGGAGTGGCGTTTGTCCATGGGGGAAGGGATGCCTTAGAGTATAAGCCCATATCCTCTCTTGTGGAAGGTTGCACCCATGCACCTCCGTACTTCCCCACTGCCAAGGCCAGTGGAGCCCCCCTTTCCTACTGCACTTTCTCGCACTTTGGGCCTCCATCCTGGAGTAAGTCCCAGCACCATGGGCCGCCTAACGCATAAGCCCCTCTTCATTTCCCATGGACGCATCCTTCGCGACGTGATCGTCAGGTCCCTGCAACCTCTTGTTTCTCACACCGATCCTGACTCGCGTGAGCTTAGAGTGAGCACCAACCCTGACCCCCACCTCAAGAGAACTACGGGGACTTTGATCCATGACAAGGCATGGTACGTAGGAATCCTCCACGAGGTTCAAGCCCACCACTCGGTATTTTCTTCACGTCGAGTCTCACCCTCGTCCACCATGACCTTAAACTGTATGCCCTCGTCCAGCATGACATTAAAATGTATTCCCCCATCCATCATGAAGTTAAACTGGACATACACTTGAACTACAAGGTCTTTGATCCACATCAAGGCATGGTACATAGGAAGCCTTCACGAGGTTCAAGCCCACTACCCTTCATTCCTTCACATCAGGTTCTACCCTTGTCCAGCATGACGTTAAACTGTATTCCAGTCCGACGGCCAGCCGTTGCGACCAATCTGAACTACGAGTTCTTTGATCCATGTCAAGGCATGGTACGTAGGAAACCTTCCTGAGGTTCAAGCCCACCACTAATGGACCCACGGGTTCACCTCCACGTCGGTTCGCTGATGAAAACCACAACCTGAACTACGGGGACTTTGATCCATATCAAGGTATAGTACGTAGGAAGCCTCCATGAGGTTCGATCCCATCACCCATTGGTCCTTCCGACCTCCTTCACGTCGGTTCACCAACACCTGGGCAGCCTAGTGTGTAATCCCCCACACCATCTGGACCAAGGTCTCTTTTCTTTCACGTCGGTTCGCCGACACCCACCATTCACCACCACCTAAACTACGAGGTCTTTGATCCATGTCAAGGCATGGTATGTTGGAAGCCTCCATGAGGTTCAAGCCCATCACCCGGTCATTCCGACCCCATCCACGTCGGTTCACCCCCGTCCCGCATGATGTTAAACTGTATTCCACACCTCATCTGAACTATGAGGACTTTGATCTGTGTCAAGGAATGGTACGTGGGAAGCCTTCCTGAGGCTCAAGCCCAACTTTACTGTCGCCCTTGCAATGGTCACATTTCATTCCCCCTCTACTTCATCCATTCACCCATCCATCATCCACCCTGATTCTTACCCGAGCCGCCACATCCATGTGAGATCATGCCACTCCACTCCCCTCCATAGCATCCAAGAAGCCTCCCACGATCTGATCTCTACATTGGAATCCCTTCAAGGGAAATTCCTCAATCTGATCCACTCCAGCTAGTGTTATAATCAGGCTGATCTGTCTCTGATGGACGTTAAACCTACGGCATACCCTGTGTTAAACATAAGAAGCTGAGGAAAACCTCAGATACATGCCTATGGCATATGATTCCCCGCACTCGATGTGGGATGCCTCGGGCTTCCACACCCTCAAGAAGCCCTATGACAAGGGACAAAAGACAGACATGACAATTCCCCTACATTCAGACATGCTACCGATGCCTCGACGTGACTACTCCCCCAACTGAAGGTTGCTGCCCTGACCGGACCCTTTGGAATGTCCTGACAAAAGCAGTGTAATTAACCGGCGTCCATGGAAACATGGCACTGGGAAGAGTTTCATGAACAACGTATTAAATCTATGAGGGATACCCGGACTAGGTGACGAGTTCCGAGGAGGAATCCATGGAAGGAAGAACTGACATCCCATCATCCCGGTTTCGATCAAGGAGAAAACATCCCGAAATAAGGAGCGGATGTCTCCCACCTTTGGAATGCGGGATTGTAGAGTAAGAGCTGCGCGTCCTCCACAGAAGGATGTGCGCGCCCCGGTGAAAGCGTCGGAAACAACTATTCATAAGGGTAGGTCACTATTCACCAAAAATTATTTTTGTTTCATTAGACTCCAAAAATCATCTTGAAAACAACCGTGTATGTCATATTTACGAAATTCAAAACATAGAAGTGACAAAATTATGTTTAAAGGTCACTTATCACTTATTAGTTCATTATTTTGTGTTTTCATGTTATTTTATGACATAATTATAAGAAGGAAATTTCCATTGAAAACCTTTGGGTCATTAAATTCTTCCCCCCTTAAGAAATTTTTCCCCTGAAATTTCACATTACACAAACAGGTGAGGGTACTTATCCTTAATTGCCTCTTCTGGTTCCCAAGTTGCTTCCTCAAACTTATGGTTCCTCCACAACACTTTGACAAGATGGGTTGTCTTGTTGCGTAGAACCTTATCTCTCCGATCCAGAATCTTTACTACCTGCTCCTCATAGGAGAGACCATCTTCCAGCTGCACCACCTCTGAGTTTATTACATGTGAGGGGTCTGGTATGTACTTCCTCAGTAGTGATACATGAAACACATCATGAACTTGATCCATATTCAGTGGAAGTGCTAGACGATAGGCCATGGCTCCTATGCGGTCAAGGATATCAAAGGGGCTAATATACCTTGGGCTTAGCTTCCCTTTCTTCCTGAATCGCCTGACTCTCTTCCATGGAGATATTCGAATGAAGACTTTATCTTCAACATCGAACTCCAAGTCCCTTCGATGGTTGTCAGCATAGCTCTTTTTCTAACTTTGAGAAGCTTTGATGTGTTTCTGGATGACTTGAACCTTCTCGGTCATCTCTTGAACAAGATCAGGCCCAAGTAGCTTTCTTTCTCCAACTTTATCCCAATAGGTTGGAGTTCTACAACGGTTTCCATAAAGAGATTCATACAGATCCATTTGAATACTCGAGTGGAAGATATTTTTGTATGAGAACTCAACCAATTGGAGATGTTGATCCCAACTACCTTTGAATTCAAGAGAGAAAGGTCTTAGCATATCTTCAAGTGTCTGAATAGTCCTTTCAGACTGGCCATGAGTTTGGGGGTGATAGGACGTGCTGAAATATAATTCAGTACTCAAAGCATGTTGAAGACTCCTCCAGAATTTAGATGTGAACCTTGGATCACGGTCAGAGACAATTGAGAGTGGAACACCATGCAGTCTCACCACTTCCTTCACATATATCTTTGCAAGTTTCTCAAGTGATAGGTCTTCCCGAATAGCAATAAAATGGGCAGTCTTGATTAGTCGTTCAACCAAAACCCATATCACAGTATTTCCCTTTGACTTATTCGAGAGACCCGTGACAAATCTCATAGTAACGTTTTCCCATTTCCACATGGGTATAGGAAATGGATGCATCATACCCTTGAACTTTTGTCACTCATCTTTAAATTTCTGACATACCAATCACCTTGATATATATTCTGCAATCTCCTTTGTCATGTTATCCCACCAGAAGTGTTCTCAGAGATCAGAGTACATCTTGGTACTCCCAGGATGGATAGAGAATGTTGAGCTATGTGCATTTTCCAATAGCTCCTTATTTATCCCGGGTGATGAAGGCACACAAAGCCGCGTTCCAAACCGAATCACACCATCATCGTCAATATGGAAATCTTGCAGCTTCTCTTCCTTTACTGCATTCACCCTCTTTTGTATCTCCACATCATCCCTTTGTGCTTCCTTAATCTTCTCCTGGATGGATGGTTGTGCAATCATTTCGGCAAGGTAGGAAGTTTCCCCTGCCCTTATGATTTCCAAATCCACTCTTTGCATATCCAAGAAGATAGGGTCTTTCTCAATCCGCAACATGGATAGAGTAGCAGGTTCTTTTCTGCTTAGAGAATCAGCTACCTTGTTCGCCTTTCCAGGATGATAGTGAATAGAGCAATAATAATCCTTGATTATCTATAAACATCTCCTTTTACGCATGTTCAGATACTTTTGTGTTAATATATACTTTAGGCTCTTTTGGTCAGTGTATATGTCACAATTATCACCATAATGGTAGTGCCGCCAGATTTTCAAGGCAAAAATCACGACTGCCAGCTCTAGATCATGTGTCGTGTAGTTCTGCTCATGAATCTTCAACTATCATGAGGCGTAGTCTATCACATTATCATTTGGCATGAGTACACAACCCAATACTTTCTTTGAAGCATCACTGTATATCAAAAAACATTTTCCACTTTTTGGCAGTGTGAGTATAGGTGTAGTGATCTGCCTTCTCTTTAGCTTCTTGAAGCTTCTCTCACATTCTTCCATCCAGACATACTTTACCCCTTTCTTTTTTAACTTAGTTAGTGGGCTTGACAATCGTGAGAAGTTTCTCACAAAATGTAGGTAGTACCCAGCTAATCCAAGAAAACTATAGATTTCTGTGACACTAGAGGGCATGGGCCATTCCTCAATCGCCTTTGTCTTTTAAGGATTCACAGAAATTCCCTCACTTGTGATCACATGTCCCAATAACGTGACTTGATTCATCCAAAAGTCAAACTTTCTGAACTTGGTGTACAACTTCTCCTTTCTTAATGTTTCCAACACAAGTCTTAGATGTTCTTAATGTTCTTTCTTGCACTTGGAGTAGATGAGAATATCATCGATAAACACTACCACAAATTTGTTGAGGTAATGTCTAAAAACTCTATTCATCAAATCCATGATGATTGTAGGGGCATTAGTAAGTCTGAAGGGCATCACCAAAAACTCCTAGTGCACATACCCTGTAAGGAAGGCAGTCTTCTGAATATCTTCCTTCTTCACCTTTACCTGATGATATCCAGAATGAAGATCCACCTTTGAGAAGTATCGAGCTCCTATTAACTTATCGAACAAGTCATCAATCCTAGGGAGAGGATAGTTGTTCTTTATGGTGATCTTGTTGAGTTCCTGATAATCGATACACAACTGCATTGTTCCATCCTTCTTCTTCACAAAGAGCACTGGTGCACCCCAAGGTGATGCACTAGGGCATATTAACCCTTTGTCCAGATGCTCTTGCAGCTACTTCTTTAACTCCTCCAGTTCGATAGGAGCCATCCTGTAGGGTCACTTTGAGATAGGAGTAGCTCTGGGTATGAGTTCAATTGAGATATCTACTTCATGATCTGGGGGAATTTTGGGTAACTCTTCGGTAAATACATCATTCTATTCCCTCACGATGGGAATTTCCTCAAGGTTGGAACTTTCCTTCGACTCAACCATTTGGGCGAGGTATGCTTCTTCATAGGGAATCAACACCCACACCATTGAAGGATTTTTCAAAGGAGATTCATGATCTTCCTTGCATTTGAAGAGGAGAATGGGATGGTTCATAATATGAAAATATATTTCCTTTTCCCAACAGTTGATATGCGCTCTATATAACGAGAGCCAGTATATTCACATTATAGCATAGAATTCCACCAAGGCAAGTATTATGAGATTTTCTGGAAGAATATTCCCACATAAGTCAACAGGAGAAGAGTCAAACACTTGGGTTGCAATGATTACACCACTTGGTGTTTTTAAAAATATCTCTACTTCAAGGTTTCGGGGCTTCGATTCAATAGTTCTAGCAAACTTACAGGATATAAAGGAATGCGTAAAACGATAATCAAATAAGACTTTTACCATTCTTGAGTGAATAGGAATTGTACCTTTTACGACTTCATGATCATGCTCCACCTCCGCAATAGTGATGGCATAATCCTTCCCTTGTTCCTTTGGCTTTGGTGGCTGCTGGCGCTGATTACCCTCAATAACTCAAGGTTTGGTGCACTGGTTTTCATAGTTCACTAGCTCCCTACAGTTTTAGCATTGAACCATGAGTGGTTCTCTCCTTTCATCAGCTACATTATCCTTCCTTTTTGTGTCTTTTCAACACTCTTGAGAATGGTGTCCTTCTTTCCCACACTTGAAGCATTTCCCCGTCCCTTTGAGGAAGTTCCCATTGTGAATCTTCCCACATTTTTGGCATGTGGGTCATTGATTTTTCTTCCCACCTTTGTCATTAGATCCACCAGCTTGAAACTCCATCTTTCTTTTCTTATCACCATAGCCATGGGACCATTCTACAAACTCCATATTCACTTTTAGATCACACCGAACAACTTCTTCATAACTCCCAAAGTCTCGAATTTCAAGATCCTTTCGAAGGTGTGGTATTAACCCACTAAAGAATCTATCAATTTTTCTATCATTATTGATAACAAAACCCGAAGCATACATTGCGAGCCTTGTGAAATTCACTCCATAGGTAGTGATAGATTCTCTTTCTTTTTTGCTTGAGCTCTATGAATTCTCTCTCCATCTTTGTGCGAATATTTTGTGGGAAATACTTATTAAGAAACATTATCTTAAAGTCTTCCCATTCCATCTCTTCAATTTCCTCCCTTGGATTGGTGTTCTTAATCAAAGTCCACCATCGATCGGCTTCTCCATCTAGACGATAAACAGCTAGAGTCACCTTCTCCATCTCAGAATAGTGAAGCACAAAAAATATCTTCTCCATGGATTTGACCCATTATTCCGCAACTAGTGGATAGGAAGATCCACAAAACGTTGGTGGTCATTGCCACATAAAACATTCGATAGCTAGTTGCTCCCTCTTTGGTGAAGGAGGATGTTCCCCATTATTATGGTTATTATTCATAACAGAAGATAATTGGTTAAGAATAGCCATGATGTTTTGAACTCCACCTCCCAAATCATTGGGGATGTCGTTCGGGCAATCATTGCATTGGCCCTTGAATGAGTTGTTGGCCTGATTTCTCCTGGTTCCCACCATTTTCTAAAATAGAAATGTTTAGAACAAAACATGAGTAAACAATTCATGAATAACTTATTCATTTAAACAATTTATACCAAAAACATAACATATGGGATCCCTAAGTAAATATTCTTGTGTGCATATTTGTACTTAGTCTCATATTGTAGGTTTTCCCTAGGGTTCACTAAACCTAATTCCCAAATTAACCAAACCTTGCCTCTGATACCAACTATAGTATCCCAGCCTTTTATTAAATTACTATTACATAATTTTAAAGATAAAAAACATAATAGTATTACATATAGAGGATCGAAAGGTTTAGTGTCTTGGGCAAACTAGGACCACACAAAACAAATACAACATTAAGCATAAACATTTATTTAATTTCTTCTTCTCTAGTTTCTTATTGGAACTTGTCCTATCCTTAGTACATGTAGCCACCTGAGGATATACATCAAAAGGGGTGAGCTAGAATCCTAGTAAGAGGATAGATAAGAACAATACAGCATTGAGTGAGCATAATCATAACATAGGTAAAAGATCATCAACATGAGAGGAGCATAAATAAAAGACTTGAAATGTGACAATGCATAAAAATGAAACATCATGTATTAGTGGTTAACTACCACACAAACTTATGAACCAAGCTAGAATCTTGTTCACACATCATTTCACATTTCATCATGAGATTCATCACTTTACCCAATGCATTGGATCTTTGTATAATTCCGGGCACACCCGTCACTTTGAAACATTCATATTGCGCTATATAATTCTGGGAGCACCTGTCACATCATAACATTATCATTATCATGATTTCCACATAGAACACATATCAAAATTGAAAATAACTAACCCATGTAAAGGAATGGGTTTCATCTCATAATAATACATTCATAAGATTTGGTTTCCCAAAAGAAAGTGGGAACAACATACTTAATACAAGAACCATCAACCATGAATGAGAGGTAAAATTTGAGTTCTCAAAAGAAGAGTTGTTTTGGAAAACATTTTTATTGACATTAACTTTAGTAAAAAACATTTATATCCCATAAATGGTAATATAACTATGAACAAATGATCTTTAAGGAGTAACCATATCAAAAATGGAGTGAAAGAGGGAGAACCCGAAGGATGAAAGTTGGGTTTGAGAATTTCCCCTTACCTTGTACCTGAATGCTTCCTTCTCTTTAATGTCATGTATAATGAAATTATATTCATTAATTAGAAATCCAGAACCATGTGTACATTAATAGGGTTCATTCTGGTTTCATTATGTCATATTATGTTCCTTTTTATGACTTATAGAGTTTAAAAACATTATTCAGGGATGTTTGTTTTTATGGTTTTTCTTGGTCGGTTCACTTGTATTCTTAAATTGATGTTCGGGTAGAACATGGGTAAACATCCAGAAATCATATTACATATTATTAATTATATTACATGAGATTGAATTATTTTATAATGAATTGTATTATATCCATGTGGATGAATCATTAGATAGGAATTAAATGATGATTATTTGGTTTAATTTGAGCAGTTTTTGGATCATAACGAAGTTGTTTTAACTTTTCACTTAGTAATATGGCCTTAGGATTTTTTAAGAACATTAAATAGAACATAATACATATAAAATATTCTGGTTAAACCATAAAAATGGTTTCTTGACCAGATCTTGAGGTAGAAATGGAAGAAGAAAGCATGTTGTTCTTGAAGGTGATAAATTAACACCTCACGAACAACGTTCTCTTTAATAAAATAAAAGGAAGAGAGAAAGGGGTTTGGATGATATAATAACACATTAGAATCATAAAATAACAGTATATGTATAATAATGGAGTTAAAATACAATTTTTATGAAGATATTTGGGGAGAGATCAAGAAATGAACTTGAACTTGAAAGGAAATTAAAGGAGAAGATGGAGGGAAATTACCTCTTGAATTCTTCTCTTGAGAACCTCCTTAAGGGCCTATGCTTGGTCTTTTGATGAGACCAGAAGCTCTTGAACGTGTGGGAGGGGATAGGGAAGGTGCTTTGGCAGATTTTAGAGAAGGCTTCGAGCTTGAGAGGTGTGAGGAAATGAGGGTGTGAAGGGTGGCTTTTATAGTGGAGGGGAGAGGGGTTTCCTTAATATAAAATTCATTAGTTTATTAGTTTACCCTAAGACAAGGAATAGTGAGTCTTGAATGACCAAGAATAGTAATTGTATACTTTAATCTCGAACCAAGTGGGCTTACATCAGCATAACATCACATATGACCCAATAATTAGCTTATTTAGCTTATTTTGTAAATTACGGTATTTCACTATTCATCAAAAAATCAAGTATCTCAGAAAAATCCCAAAAGTTCACCACGACCATTTATCGACATGTATAATCCAAAAACGAATTCAATTTTCCCAAAATAATTTTCTAAATATTATTAATTTAATATTTAATTAAAATCATAATTTAATTTAAAAAACAGTTTTTAAAATTAAAACTGATTTTATAGTGCTTTCAAAAATTACGTAGGGTCTTATAAAATTATCTAATAATTTAAAAATACATTTTATGGAAATAAATATTATTTTAAATTAATTAATTAATTATAATTATTTATTTATGACTTACAAAATACCAAAACGTTTACTAAGGTCAAATTATCACTTCTTAAGATGTCTAAAGTTTATTTAATTATTCATAGGTAATGTTACTCTTATGTTGGATGATTTACTATTCATAAGGGTCATATTACTATTCATAAGGGTATGTTACTATTCATAATGGTAGGTCACTATTCACCAAAAATTATTTTTGTTCCATTAGACTCCAAAAATAATCTTCAACACAATTGTGTATGTCGGATTTTCAAAATTCAAAACATAGAAGTGAAAAACTTATATTTAAATGTCACTTATCAATTAGTAGTTCATTATGTTATGTTTTCATGTTATTTTATAACATAATTATATTAAGGGAATACCCATTGAAAAACTTTGGGTCATTACATTAACACCCCAAAATTCCATTTTTCTTATTTTTTTTATGTGGTTAATTTCTCCCTTGAGTTTGGGGTGTCTCAGAGAGAAATTTAAGACATTTTGAATATTTTCCCTAATGTCATAGTTAGGTGCACAATTTTGGAAACTTTACTGTGTAAACTATTTTCTACCTGTAGTTTTGGGAAGTTATGATTGCATGGTCACCGCATAGTTTGGTAAACTATGAAGTAAAATATTTTTACCTAGGTTGTTTTAGATAGTGGTGACTACTTAGTCACTAAATTTCTTGGTAAACTATGTAGATAAATAGTACAACCTTCCCTAGTTTGGGTATTTTTTTCATTTTGAGCTATTTTTAATTGAGTTTCATTCCATAAGCCTCTCTATTTTGACCCCCTTCATCTGTGGTGCCTCCCAAGGGACTCTATTTCTATACCAATCCCCAATAAGGTATATTTGGAGTTATTTCTTGGTATTTTCTTCCCTAAATCAAAATTTAATATCTCCTCCTTCCTTTTCATGAAAGTTTCTTTTTTTAATTAATCCTCTCAAACCTTAGTGGATATAGGTTGATGGTTTTGTCGTATAGGTTTTTTATAATTTTTTTGGTTTCTAATGGTTTTTATCCACCTCTTTGGGATTTTTTTATGGTTTCCATAGAAGGAGGCATTATTACACCACTTAAGGTAGGTTTTTCCATTTCAATTCATTTTATTAAAGATATCCTTGGTTTTTTTATCTTTGAAAGTTTTTTTTAAATATAGTAAGGATCCATATGATACCAAGATTCATATTATAAATGTTGTATCATGTTTGGTTCATTTTTACTTTAGAAGAAAATGGGAAAATTTATTAGATCAGTGGTACTTTATTTTCAAATTGTATTTTATACATTCAAGGTGTTTGATAAAATTGCATTTATGGATTTCTATAATAAAAATGATTAGTTCATGCTGTTTTTGGACAATTTGGATTTAAAAAGTGGAGTGTTCTTTTTTTAATGGGAATTACTTATATTAATAGGTGTTCCATTTTTTTAAAAATAAACTACCTTATTTATAAATTATTTTCCATATTTTTATAGAGGATTTCATTTGTCTTAAAATAAGTCACCTTGTTTTAAAAAGGGGTGTGGTGAATGGTGGAAATTTTTAGTGATTTTATTATATTTATTTGGGTATTATTTCTTGGTGATGGTGGTTATTTCCCATGGAATTCTATTTGTTTTTAAAATTTATTTGAAAAGTGTTTACAAATATTTAATTCTTGATTTTAAAATCTAAGGCCCATTTGGAACCTTCAGATAAGGTGATTTATTGATTGATGTTTACACCTTAATTAAGCCCTATTGTTATCCCTTATTTATACTTGTGTGCATGTACTATAGTTATATGAGTTTCGATTCAGGGTTTTATGGTTTGGATACGAGATTTTTTATTAATGGGGTTTTTTTGAGGTGAAAATTATTTTATTGTTCTGTTTTATTTCCATTGGGATATTTTATTGTTAGTTTATTAACATTGGTTTGATAGTGGTCCAAATCCATTATCAATGACACGAGGAACCCTAAGCTACTATGTTGGGAGTCAAGGGGTGTTAACTATGCTAGTTGAGATTTACACACTAGATAGTATCCTCTAATTGAATTTTATGACCAAGATAGGGGGTTTCACTAATGAGACTAGTTAAATTAATTCAGGTGATGGGTTATGTGATCATTAATCTAACATCAGTTGGAACCAATTTTTCACATCTAGTACTTTCATCATTAGTCCCTAGGTTATTTACTAATGATATGTATCCTATGTTATTTATCTTTATTTTTATTGGAATTTAATTTTCTTATATATATTTTTACCTTACCTTCATGTATTTTCTATTCATTATTGAACATCATTATCATTGTAATAATTTCCATGTGTTATTATTTTCTTTTGTTTATGACTCTTAATGGATTTATAATTTATTATTTTTTCCTTTCTTATATCATGGTGTGTGTGTGTGTGTTTTAAGTTATAAAAATGGGAAATATGTGGTTGATTTAAATTTAATCCTTTTGAAATGATTATTTTTGAAAAAAATTTAAATCATGTGATGTTTTTTTTTCAAAATGGATGTTTTTAATAAAAAGAGAATATTCAACTTGTTTATTTTTAAACGAAATTTGTCTTAAAAAGTAATGGTTGATTTTTGAAATGATTTTTCCTTGGTATATCTTATTTTCATAATGTTTTTTAAGTGTTATGCTTCAATAAAAGATATAATTCATTGTATATTTATTTTTATTTTGTATATAGGAAATTAAACCCAATTTACTATTACATTGAAACTAGTGGACTCAGTTTCTTTATAAAATTAATATAATGAAGTCATGGTTGTATCTGAATGGCCTTTAGCTCAAGCCCAACATAATCAAGTTTTTGGGTATTTATTTTTTATGTATTATATAGTTTACCTAGTTAGGGATTATAGGTGGGTTTAATATTACTCTTCATTGGGAAGAAGGTGTGGTTGGGTTCTTGGTGGTGACTTGAGAGTCACATAGAGATGATAGGGTTTGTCTCCTAAGATGGTTCGACTATTATTGGTCGTGTGGGGTATTATAATCCTTGGGAACAAGATTTTATTATATGTTTTCTTCTATTTTGGATTGTAAAATATTTGTATAAAAATGGATTCTTTTATATGGAATTTTTTTTTGAAAAAAGGGTTTGGAATTGTTTATTTTTTGTCTTTCCTTGTTTGTATGTTTTTTTAGAACTATGTATTTATTATGGCATGGTTTTCCTATGCCTAAAAACATCATGTTGGGTTCCCATCTATTACTATTGTTGTGAATGGTATAAATAAGGTAAAATTTAGTCATACATGTTCACTTCTGACACCCTATCACTTGAATCCAACTCAAGGTGATCTATAACATGCCTCAGGCCTTATAGAATAATATCATAGGTGATGTGTTAGGTCATCATGGTCTATTTCATTAAAAAATGGCATCATATGCCTATTTTTATTTAGGGGTTAACGAAATATATTAGTTAGGACCATTATAACTCAGGTGGTGGGTACAAATGAGTTCTTTTCCAACTCTTCCCTTTACTAGACCTTGAGTCACCATGGGTAGTTGGGTGTTTTCTTTTGAATTATAGATTAATTTTTGTTTATGTCTTTGGGTATTTTGGTATGTTTTTCTTATACTCTAACTAGTATGAGTATCCTTGTATATTTCTTGAAAAATATTAGTTTTAGAGTGAAAATGGATTCTAAATAGGGGTGTGTGGGTATAGCACATGTTTTTTCAATCTGTATGCAGTCTATACAAACTGTTCTGGATAGCTTTTGATAGAACTCGCATGGTTGGTGCATGGCCAGACAAACGATTCGGTGAAACATTTCACATTGTATAATGTTGTGATATTTTTTATTTTTCTCCTTTCCATGTTGAGTTTATCCCCTCTTATGTTTGATAAGGATTATTTTCGAATAATCAAGTAAATATTTTTGTGTTTTAAAAATTTTATTATGAAATTTTAAATTATCGCATTATGATTTGGTATTTTAGTTGTTTTAAAACCCAAGTTTTTGTTTCTTTAGATTCATTTGTGAAATAATTATGAAATTTATCACAAGTTATATAAGTGGATTAAATGACTACGGTGATTTAATTGTTTTTAAGGAAATAACTTCACAAGTTTTAAACTTAGTGAAGTTCTTAAAATGGTTTTGGAATGGTGTTAATTTCTAAAGGATGAGTTACTTTATGTAGCAGTAAATGTTTTTTATGTGTGTGATTCAATGGAGGAATTTGGTTTTGATAAATGAGTTCCTTTTTTATTATTGGTCTTGAAATGTTTTAAGGTTTGTTAAATGGAACCCTAAAAGTTATTTTTATAAACCCCTATAATGTTTTAAAATGGGAAAAATCCTTGTTAGTCACTTTTGAAATGGGTTTATAGGGAGTGTTTTGTGATGTGATTTTTTGTGATTTATAATTTTGTATCCCTTATTTTGGAACATGGAATAGTTTTATTGAATATTTTTTTATGATGTTTTAAAATGTGACCGCATGAAATGAATCTAAAAGTAAATAATGGAATCTCTTGTGTAGTAATTTGAGTAATCTGACTAGTGTATTCCTGGTCTCTGACTCTACCCAAAATCCCGAGGGAGTGGTGGGGCCATGATCTTCTCGGCTCATGAATCATGCATGAGTGTTTAGGAATCAGTATTCACCAGTTTTTTGGGGGATCTGGGAACCTAGGAAGCAATAAAGTAGTTATCTAAGATCGAAGGGATCATCGAGTCACTTGGAACTCTATAATCCTAAAGGGTGAGGTGAACCACTATTTTGTTCGAAGGATTAGGTTTGGTTTGGTGGAATTGCACCATC
This sequence comes from Viscum album, assembly GCA_963277665.1. NCBI lineage: Eukaryota > Viridiplantae > Streptophyta > Magnoliopsida > Santalales > Viscaceae > Viscum > Viscum album. The sequence continues at coordinate 474,449,715 of OY728130.1, read as the reverse complement.
CATACCTTATCATTCAAATATTTTTATTAGAGATATCTCAAGTACACCTTCATCCAGTAGTTTTACCCCAAAGAGGTAATAATTTTAAAAGCGATGGAATTATTGAAGGATAATTGGGCTGATAAGTCTAGGAAATGTTTTTGAACATTTCATTGGACTTTACCCTTTCTCTCCTAATTTAGATACTGATGATTTGAATAAGGACTAGTTCTCTTCTATAGGACTTTATCTAGATCGTAGTTCATTGGTATTTAATTATATAATGACTACCATTATGGAGGTAATGTATAATTTCATCATCACGAAGGATTTTTAGTAGGGAACCCCATTAAAAGTGGTACTTCAACCCCATTAAGTGTCAATAAAAGTGTTTCGGCTGGTGGGAATTAGAATCAAGTTTCTGGTTATTGTGTGGTAAGTCTAGTCAAATTAAAACCAATTTTCCAATATATCCTAAGACCTATCATCTGTGTGGTCATCCATATCACATTTAGTTGGATTTTAAGTTGAACACACTTCAAAAGAAGAATCCTCAAACCCATATTTGATTTGATAAATAATTTACGTAGTTTTTTTCATGGGTGATTCCTAAACTATTATATTTTTTTAGGAGTTTTCTATTTTAAAACCTATATTTTTATTAGAATTGGTTAAATATATTTTTTACACATCATATCTTTTATTATAATGGATAGCAGATCTTTGGCTCATGTTCTTGTTTTTTGAGATGTTCATGCCTCATAATTTTGTGGAACTTGTTATCATTGTGCATGGTGTAGACCATGGTTTGAGGTTTGATGGATAGATTACATGGTAATTGATTGGGTGTGAGATGGGATAATTTGGATAATAATATGTTTGATGAGTGGACCATGAGATCTACCAGGTTTTTATTTTCTTTTAGAGTCATAAAGAGTAGGAGTTCCATGTTTTTGGCCCATAGTTACCCTTTCGTGACCGTAAGTGAGATCCATGTTAATTCTAATCAAGACATGGTCATGTTTGAGGGGTTTATCCTATTTTTTTGGAGTGTGTTATCATAATGATATTGTATCATAATCATTTTGGTAATTTATCATGGATTTTCTCACTCATGGTTCTTTGAACTAGTTTTCTATGGTGGGAATGATCTTGTTCCTTCCTCTAGAGAGTAGTGTAATCATGGATACTTTGGTGATGATAATTATTTGAGGTGAGTATATATGAGGTTTCTCCATTTTAGATAAGTTATAAATGATGGGGAAACCTTTAGTCAATCTCTTTGTGTAACCCTTGTTCATGTTATTTTTATTCCAAGCTGTTTTGGTTGGGATGTGTTGTTTCTTGTAGCCCTTGTGACCTTAGATGTTCCAGAAGTTTCAACATCATTTTCTCCCTTGTTATAATTTAGGGCATGGAAGGAACTTGTGGGATTTTATAAATATGTTATTGGATTTCTGAAATTAAAAAATACAAAAGGAGTGTTCGTTTTAATGTCTCATTCTGTGTGGAATCTACTTTTAGGATTCATAGTGCTTTTATGGTTAATAAATCTTAAATAATTTTGAGTATTTTTCCATAGGAGGGGGACACTTGAGTCCCATTTTCTTAGTTTCAAGTATGAGTAGTTTCCCCCTCGATTGGGTCCTTTCTTTTTTTGATTTTTATTGAACTTTCCTTTTACCCTTATTGTCCATGACTTTATAAGGGTAGAAAGTGGCATGGTGGGGAAAATTGTGACACCCCAAATGTCACTCTCTTATTTTTTATTTGGATAATTTCCTTCTTAAGTTTAAGGTGTCATAGTGGGTAATTTTGGGTCATTTGAAACATTTCCAAGGATGTATGGTTAATCACATGGTTTTTTAAAGTGTTCAGCATAAACCATGTGCCTCCTAGAATTGTGGGTACTGTCAATTCCATGGTCACATCACAATTTCATAAACCATGGAGATAAATCATATGAGCTGGATTATTTTGTACAATGGATAAAGCATGGGTTGGTAAACCTTGTGGGTAAACAATGATACATGCTCATGTTTTGAATTTTTATTCATTTTGGGTTTTTTTTAATTGAGGATTTTTTCCAAAAGCCTCTCCATTTTAACCCCATTTACTGTGGTGTCACCCAAGGTCCTATCATTATCTTTAAAGAACCTATAAGGATTATTTATAGTTATTTATTGCTATTTTATTCACCAAATTAAAAGGTGAGGTCATCTCATTCCTTCTTTGGTATGTTTGTTTTTTATTCTCCAATCCTCCCAAACCTTAGTGGACATGGGTGGCCAATTCTATTATCTAGGGTTATTATAATTGGTATTTTTGGGTTTTAAGGGTTTTTAGATTCCTATTAAGGTCTTTTTATATGGTTTCCATTTTAGGTGACATGATTCCACTACATTAGGTAGGTTTTCCCATTCTATTGACTTTGATTAAAAACTTTCTTAGCTGTTTGAAGCTTTAAAAGTGTTTTTAACTAAATTAATTATTTATATGATACATAGTATTGTGTTATCAAAGGTTTACCATGTTTTTTTGGAATTAAATTTGGAAAGAATTGGTGAATAGTTTATTTAAATTCCACTTTGTTTTCAAGTGTAATTTTTTTCATTAAAGGCATTTGATAAAATGTCATTAAAGGTTTTCTATAAGAAAAATGATTTAATTTTTGTGTTTAAGGATAATTTGGATTTAAAAAGTAGAGTTTTATTTTTTAAAATGGTTTTCCACATTTTAAGATTTTTTCCCTTATTTAAAAAGGAATATTCCTGGTTTATAAAGGATTTTACTTATTTTTATAAAGGGTTTCATTTTTTTTCAATAAGTATCCTTATTTTAAAAAAGGGTGTGTTGAATGGTGGTATTCTCTAGTGATTTCATTATATCGATTTAGGCATTATACCTTGGTGATAATAATGATTTCCCTGAAAATTTGATTTATTTTAAAAAGAGGTTTGAAAATGGTTTCTGGATATGTAATTATTGATTTTAAAAGCTAAGGCACATTTGAACCGTGATAGAAGGGGATTTATTGATTGATTTTAACACCCTAATTGAGCCCCATTGTTATACTTTGTTTCTGAAAGTGTGAATATGTTATATTTATATGAATTTTGATTCATGGTTATGCATTTTGTATTGTGAATTTTTATTAAATGGGGTGTGTTAAAGTATGGTAGTATTTTATTATAATGTTGTATTGACTTTTGGTTGTGTGATTTTCATGAGATTAATGTTGGTTTGATAGTGTTCCACTTTCGTTAGCTATAACATGAGGAACCATAGGATACTAAGTTGGGATTCAATGGATGTTAACTATGATAGTTGAGATTTATTCACAGGATCATAGCCCATAGTTGAATTTTATAGCCTAGCTAGGGGTGTCACTAATGAGACTAGTTTGAGTAATTTAAATGATGGTTTATCTAACTGTTAACCTATCAGTAGTTGGTTCCACTTTTTAATGTCTATTACTTTTATTATTAATCCCTAGATTTTTTCCCCATGTTATGTATTATACGTTATGTATCTTTATTGTGTATTATCATGTGAGTTTCTCATCTCGTGTTTTGAGCCTAATTTTATGTATTGGTCACTTGTGATTTAACATAATTATTTTTTTATGGATTTCCTTATTTTATTATTATCATTTTTTATGACCTTTCATGGATTTATACTTAAATATATTTTCCCTTGTGTAGTTGGGGTTTGGATTAGTGGTAAGAACCGCATAATTCTACATCCAAGGTTGGGGGTTTAAATCCCATGGATTGCAGGTACTATATTAGTACTGTTGAAGCACTGTAGTATGGGTATTGTAGTAGTATTGTAGAAGTGGTGGGTACTATAGTAGTGGTGATAAAATAGTAATAAAGTACTAGTGGTGGGAGTACTGTAGAAGCAATGGGTACTGTAGCGGTAGTGGTACTGTAGTAGTTACTATAGCAGTCCAGATACTGTAGAAATACTATTCACAGAATGGCCTTTGTGCCAAATTTCAGGCCTATGGGCCATGTAATGGGCATCATGCCCACTGGACCTTTGGTAATATATATATATATATATATATATATATATATATATATATATATCTGTGTGTGTGTGTGTGATGTAATGTAACAAAGTGGATGTTTGGGTTGGTTATCCCATAGGGCAGGTAATACTTTCCTTTTAGGCATGCGTGTGCACAGTGTCTGTGTGTGTTTAAATGTAGTTGTACCCCCAAGAACCTAATATAATTATATTTCTCTTGATTATAATCATAGTGAGTTTGTGTGAGTGTTTTTTGTGTGTGTTAAGTTTTCAAAAGGGAAAAGAGGTGGTAGATTTAAATGGAAGCCTTGCGATTTATTTTGGAAATGTTTTAAACCATGTGATGACTAGTTTTTAAAAGTGATGTTTTATCTAAAAATAAAAGGTTTAACTTGTTAATTTTTTAAATATAGGTTTTTAAAAAAATTAATGGTTGGTTTTTGTATTTTTTTTTGGAAATTAACCTTTGATTCATATTTTAGAAGAGGTATTATTTATGAAAAGATATAAAACATTGTTTGTTTATTTCCATTTTGTATAAAGGAAATGAAAAAAAATTCTTAATTTAAAACTAGTGGATTAGTTTCTTTATAAAAGGAATTTAATGGAATCATTATGGTTTCCTACTCACCTTTAGATCACATCCTACATACTCACATTAGTGGGTATGTAGTCTTTATGTCTTCTGTAGGTTCCTATGTTTTGTCTTGCAGGTGGGTCTACTACTGCTCTCCTTTGAAGAGTGGGTGTGGTCAGAAACATGGTGGTGAATTGAGAGTCACATGAAGATGGTGGAGTTTGTCTCTTGAGTCGGTTCAACTAGTCTAGTTTGTGTGGTTTATTATCCTCCTTAACCTCTTTCCTTTATTTTATATTTTCTTTATATTTGATTTTAAAAGTTTTTTTATAAAAATGTGTTTTTTTTAAAAATGTTCTAAAAAATGATTTGGTATTGATAATTTATTTTCAATCATTATTTATATGTTCTTGTTTTAGAACTGCTTATTTATTAGGGAATGGTTTTCCAATTCATACAAACCTCAGGATGAGTTCTCAATTGGATACATTGATCTTAGTTTTAATGGGGTGAAATTATTCCCATGCAATCACTTTTGAGACCCTTTTACTTTTCTCCATCCTAGGGTGATTGGAAATAAACCTTGGGATTTGTGGAACAATGGATCAGGTGATGTATAAGGTCATCCTGTTCTATTTCATTATACATATCGACTTTTATGGTTATGTAGGTAGTGGATACTATCAAACAGAAGTAAGAATTTGAGACAGTCGTGGTTGGAATGATAATCTCAGGATCATTGATACAAATTTTGAGGGTGGTTCTAAAGGAGTTTTTATGGATTTTCAATAGTTCCATGTAGATTTTGAAAATAATAAAATTATGGAATTAAGAGTTGGATATTTATTTTCACATGTTTATTATTGTGGTTTAAGGGCCCATGAAAATGTAGGAAATGATGAAGTTGTGGGATGAGAGGGTGTAGTTAGTAATCATGATTCCCATTAAATTGGTGGTGGATAAGATCATATAGAAGCCTAGTTTTATAATATTAATACTAGAAATTCTACCCATATCTCAAATTTTTGAAGTGATGGAATTGTGCACTAAAGGCACCACCACAGTGTGGTGGTTTAGATAATATCATTGTTTGTCCTATGATACACCATGGTGTGGTGAGTGTCACAACACCATTATGTTATACATTGAAATTTTATTTATTTTTTGATAATTCATAGATGGTCCTTCTTCTATTTATCTAATCTGTCATGATCAGTTTATTATCATGTAAATATAATATATGGTGTTTTGAACACCTCAAACATTTTTTAAATATTATACAAATTAATCACAATGATGAGTTTCAGGTTAAAAAAGTTGTAACTTATGGAACTTTTATTTAAAAATATATACATTTTGAAATACAACATGTATCTTAAAATGTCTATATAAAAGATATTGTAGTATTTGATTGGAAAATGATGTGAAACACCTTGGCTAAATTACTCTTTTTGTTTCTCTCATTCCTTTAAACTCAAGGATCTAGAAAATATTGACTTGATAGAGTTCCTTACTGAGCATTAGGATATTAGAAAAATTCATGGATACCCTATGATGGAGGATTCCTTTTCTGTATTCTTTTGTGATCCTGATTATTCTCTTGTGAATCTTAGATAGAGAAGATCATCAAGGTGAGATTTATACAGTTTATTCTTCACTTTATTCACTCAAAACACATAGTTATATTATGGAATTAATGTGATTTTGAATTTATTCTTCCATTATTTTTTGTATGTTAAACATAAATTTAAAACCCATTAGTGGTATCAGATCCAACTATATTGTGATTGGGTTGAGTTATTATAGGATAAAGACACTGGAAAGATAATTTTTCTAGGTACCACATCATGATCCCATTCAAAAAAATCATTATGGTTATTAAATTTTAAGTTCCGTAGAATAATTTTTATAAAACATAGGCATGTAGATTATAAAATATATAATACCATGAAACAAATCATAGGATAATACTTTGATGGTCACTGTAAGAAAAACATGAAAAATAGAGTGTTATGAGGGACACCACCATGGCGTGGTCTCTAGGTTTCTTCATCATGATTTTGGGCACCACAGTGAAAAACCACACTATAGTGGATGTCAATAAACCATTTAAGATTTATGAATTCCTTCCCAAAATGGCATTAACAAAATGTACATAATGCCCAAAACATGGGATGAGAATAAAAAGCTCAGTATGGGTTATAAAACAAAGAAATAAAACATCAGTTCATCATTGCGTACATAACATAAACTCTTTAAAATACCTCATGAAATCATAAGATTTATGAATAACACCTAGAAAACAAAAATCATAAAGGTAACTTATGGCATTCATATCACACTTTCATTGTACCTATAACAGTTATTTAGGGAGTTACATTTAGAATACCCATCACAATATATTCCCTAAATCTCTTAGGAGAAACATTCACGTTTACCTCTATCATGTTACCCAATGCATTAGAGAGCTATCTCAGGCTTACACACCATAGGTTTATCACAAAACCACCCATATACGTAACAATTCCCAATAACCATAACATATTCGTAACACATAAAACAAACATAAAGGAAAGATAAAATGTCCACATTTCAGTCACAATATATCATTTAAATATGATGACATAAAAAATACACTATCAAACCCATTTTCAATACCAAAATACATAAAATAGTATATGGTATTTTATTTTCCTTTTAAAAACATTACGACTTGTTAAGGAAGCGAAAGATCAAATAATACTCGTGGCGGTAGAAAGGTCATTATCACTACTTATGTTAAAAAAGAAACATTCTTTTTTTGTCATTTAGTAAAACGCTTCATAGAAAAATATTCCCTTTTAATGAAATGAAAATTAAAAGGTGTTTATACAACTTATAAAATAAAATCGTGTATAAAAACAAAATATGCCTCAATGAAAGGATATTGAGACGAAGTCACTTACCTCATGTCCAAATTGACCCGTTCGTTCTTTAATCTCTTGAATAATAAACTAAAGTTAGTTTATAATTTCTTAGTAACCATTTTCAAGTTTATTATTCCTTTTATATCACTTATTACTAGGTTATAAACATTGTGTAATCATTTAAGTTAATAACGTTCATTTTGTCGATATTTGGTACTTGAGTCAAAAATGGACTTATTATAATTACAAGTTGTTCACATGGTCAAAAGTTCATTATATACAGAATGATACTCATGATTTAGATATCATATATATTATATATATCCAGTATATACATCTATTTATAATAGTAAATAACATTTTTAGGTAAGAAATGAAATGCACTGTTCATGGAGACGGTAAGTCATATGTACTCATGAACACTACATTCATTTCAATTTCTTATTTTAATGGAATTAAAACATATTTATATGTAGGTATATTATAATTCTATTATAATATCATATATAATATCATTAACTTCATCCTTTATACGTCACACATATGGAATTAACGAGTCATATCACTTTGAGGGGGCGGTAGTCCATACTTCCTCAAATGAAATTATCGCGTTTACCCATAATGAAAACCATAAAGGTATGAGATAAAGAAAAATACAGAAGTATAAAAAAACATAAACATAATATATATCATATATAAATATAGTGTCATCTTAATGACCACCATGAGAGGTGGTAGGAGATAATCGAACAATCATCGTTTTGTGAGGCATTAGTTTTCCATTCATAGAAACAATATGTTCTTCACAATTAGATGGAGGTGTGTGTAAGTGTAGTTAGAATAATTCTCATAATAACATTCTAGTATATTTAGGATAATGTTTTTTTATAAAAGAAAGAAATAAAAATATTTTAGGGGTGTTATAAGTAAAACAAAAGGAAAGAAGTTTAGAGAAACTCTTACCTTTAATTTGGGTTACTCTGTTTGGTTTGAACCAAAAAGACTTCTTGAAGTGTCTTCTGCCTAAGTTAAGGCTTCTAGGAGGAGGAGTGGGATCTTGAGAGATTATTTTGGCAGGTTTTAGACGTTCCAAGAGGCTTGAGAGGTGTGATTAATGGGTTATAAGTGGTGTCATTTTTTAATGGGGAGGTGGGGCTCTTCAGGAAAGTTTGTAAATATTATTTTATTATAAAATTATCTTCTGTTTATAAAGATCAAAAACTCAATAAATTTTAAAATAAGTTTACTAAATTTCGAAATAAAATCATCCAATAAGAATTGGATATGTTTTGGATATTTTTTTTATATTTATAATTTTATTTATTTAAATCATTTATTAATGAGGTAAATACTGCATCATTATTGTGTCATAAATAATTTATTTTATTTGATGTCTAAAAATTATAAAATAAATACCATAATGTAAGAAATATTATTATATTTCCAATTAATATTTATAGTATAAAAGATAACTTATATAACCCCATGTAAAAATTAATTTACTAAAAGATATTTGTTTATGTCATTTTTGCCTTTACATTAAATTAATTAATCTAAAGAGTCATTATCACTCCGAAGTGGCTCCATGGGGTCCCAAAATCGACCCAAGGATGCCCATGGTCGACCATGACTCATAAAATAAGGTTAGGACAAATGTTAAGATAATTTATTATTATTATAATATTCTTTTTACCTTTAATTATCATATTTACCTTTAACCACGGTAAATAAAAGTCAAAAGTTACTATTCACAAAAAATTATTTTCATCTTATTGAACAAAATTTTACTTACTAATAACAACAATGTATTTTGTATTTTTGAAATTTAATCCACAGAAGTGGTAAAATTTCATTTAAAAGAAAATGTCAGTTTTTAACTACTACTTAGTGTTTTCACTATTCATCAAAAATTGAAGTTTTTTAGAAAACTACCAAAAATTCAGCCTAAGATATATTTGATATTCCAAATTCAAAAATGATTTCTATTTTACAAAAATGAAAACATAGAATTTTTATTAATTAATTTAAAATTAATTCCCATAATCAAAACAAATAGCGTATTTTTATGAAACAATAACTATCAAAAGATTAATACTTGTTTATGTCCAATTTTAAAGTGAAATTAATTCCAATGACCAATATTGGATTAAATGGTAAAAACATAATATAATTACACTTTAAAACCAATTAAAAATATAATCTAACCATATAAATAAATTATATTAAAAGGCACTTATGAATTAGAATACATTATTTTTCACTGTTCATAAAAAATGAATTTTATCAGAAAAATACCAAAAAATTACCCAATGTAAATTTTTATGTCCTGAATCTAAAAAATATTTTTATTTGGTAAAATAGAATATATAAAAGTGACTATAACTATATTTAAATAGGTTTTTCCATCAAAATTCGTTAAATCAACATTTTAAGGTAAATTATGCCTAAAATTAGATTCATTAACATTTTAAGCCTCTAAATTTTATTGGATAAATGTAAAAACAATTAAAAAACATGTATAATAATATTTTAGTTTGTTCTATTCATTCTATACTATAAAATGGCTAGGAATTAACTACCATTTAAAATAATAATATTATATTATTAGTGTGCAATGTAAGATTTCCAAGAAACCCGTTGTTGTGTATCGGGTACGTCATCGAACATAGAAACTCCTTTAAGTAAAATTAATATTTAATTAAAAAATATGAATAATTATGGAAAATTCCTTATTATTTATTTACCTGGGATATTACCATTTGATAATAATATTATTAATAAATATCACACATTTCTTAAATAATAAATAGTTTATAGTATGACCATATAAATGACTATGTGAAAAGTTAATATTGGATAAAAGTGAGTTTACATTTTTTATATTGTTAAATTATAAAGTATTTATAATTTATTTATGATTCATTCATAAATGTTTATAACAGATCCTGATACTTTAATACATATTTCTCTTCAAAAAAATATTTTTGGATTGCTTGCGATACACATAACCTTGAGTATAAATGAAATGTAATATAATATACTGTTATAGAAAATAAATCTAATTGGTATGTATGAATAAGAATTAATAAATTTTAAATATTTTACTTATAAAATAAATTCATCAGTTATAAATTATTATAAATTTAAATAAAAACCATTTAAAAGTAAAAGATAGGTTCTTCTGAACAATTGTTTTTATGCATGAAAAGTGTATTATATTAATAAATTAAATTAATCTCTATTTTTGAATGATTTTAATTAAATATTTATATAATATATTCAATAATATGTTTTAACATTAATCTAATATGTTTACTATTCATGGGATAATAATAAATTTAGTTTTATTCTAAAAACAATATTTTTCTAAAATCAGTTTTCATCGTGTTTTGTGCACTTACTTTAAAATTAATGTATGAAACCTATAGATATTGAATTTGATAAAATAGTTTCCATATTTTTAATAAATTGGTTCCAATTGAATAAGAATTCCCTTTTATTTTTAGGCATTATGAATACTAATTGTGGTAACATTTATCACCTCAGTAAAGGGTAAATCATGTTAATCTAGGTAAACACTAAGTGTTATGGTCCCCATTTTCCACCCAAAATCCTATTGGATGAAGTAAATTAGACCCTTACCACCTTAATCCAAAAATTTAATTGTTTTTGGGACACTTTCCCAAAAAAATAACTGGAATAATATTTAAAGCAAAGAAAAATAAAAAATGTGAGTCGCTTACTTTAAAATATTTCTTATGTGTTCACATAGGAAAAAAATGAAGTAGTGAAATAATATATATTTTTATTTTGAGAATAATAAAATTATTTTAATTATTTTAATCTATTTCTTATATTATGTATTATATAATTACTTTAAATTACTAAATAATGCTGACATAATATTTTAATAATTAATCTAGAAAAAATTAAAAATATTAAAAGAAATAAAATTTGGGTGATTTATTATGATAGCTTAATTTTTTATATAAATACAACATATTAGGTATATGTTACAATTTTATATTCAAATTAAAAACAAAATATTGATTTATTTTAAGTCAAATTAAATGAATTGTATCAAAAATTAAAATAATGTTATTTTAAGAAAATAATATTTTATTAAATTATTTAAAAATCATTTAAATTTTAAAATTGGGAAATGGGTATTATATATAGTCTATAATTTCAAACCTTGTTCATTTATTATCTAATTTACCACTTATAAGTACAATTATAACCCCTTAAGAGTGAACAAAATGTTATTAAGGTTAATGTTAAAAATAGGTTAACTAAGGGGTTAGACCCAAAGATATGGTTTAAAAATACACGTAAAATAGACTAAATTTTACTATTTGATGATATTTCGACCATATACTACATTATATTTTAATCTAAGGACTTTTGGAATCATTTTTATTTATATTTAATTAGTTATATTTAATAAATTTTTAGAATTCCAAATGTGTCATTTCCCTCCCTTTTAAAAGGACATCCTTTCCTTCAATTCTTTAAACCATTTTTATCAAAATATATTGACCAGTACCTTAACATTTATTTTATAAAATTCATTATATAGATTATAGAGGTTTTTTTATTCTAAAAATATCAACCTTGGAATCCTTAATAAGACATCTAAAGGAGTTATTTCAAGGAAGATGTAATCATCTTACCCAACCCCTTTCAATTTATTTCTTATTTTAAATCCTCTAAATATATGGTATTTATCATAAAATAATAAATTCAGTATCCTAAACATACTAAAATTTTATTAATATTATTAAACTAAAATTATCAACCCTCTTTTCCATCAAATGTAAAGTGAAAGTTTCACTAATGCATATGTACGGCTTATTGTCTCCATGTAGCAATACACTTAATTTTTCATCACCATTTTTTTTGTATGGGTATTATGATGGGTTTAATTTATATATATTATACTTACTAAATAATTATAACTATGGAATATAATATAATATATAATTATTTACATTATAATATGTTGAAAAATGATAACGTCGCTCGTGTGTACGTGTGGATTACCACCTCCACAAAGCGATGTGATCAGTTTTTCATTACAACTTTATTTAGATGGTAATAAGGATTTATTTAATGAATATATATGATGTATATGTTATAATAATAATTATTAAAAGGTTAATTATTATTTACCATTCTTTTTTTCAACCTTCAAAACGTGAAAACAACATTCAAGCGAACGTACGGCATATCATATCTATAAAAAGTGTAATTAATTTTTCATTATATATATGTTGTGGATTAAAATAAATATATATAATGAATATATATGAAATTTATAACATATCTAACATTATAAATATGATTTGAACATGAAAAATTAAATGGACTAAAACTACCAAAACAAAACATACATGAAAAACAAAGCATGTATTACTCCGAACAATGGTTTTTAACAAAGAATTATTAGTAAATTGGGTATAATAGAATATAATTAAATAATATATAGTATTATATACATGATTAATGTTCTATAATATATTTATAATAATTATATATATATATTATATATGTGTTTGAACACATAAAAATGATGTTGAACCTGAGGTGATGGTTTATTTCGCGATCTCATCATTATTTAGGATTGTTTAGGTTTATGTATCTTATATAGAAATTATTTTATTTTTCTATATTAAAAAATATATATTATTCTCCTATAGTTATAAATTAAATTTTTTTACTATTATATTCCTCTCTTTAAGGCCTCAAGATTCCAAACTAATGTTTTTATTGGAATTCAACCTTGTTTTTCTTCTTGGTCAGAAATATTTCTCTTAAACGTCAATATTTTCATCAAAATGTCAAAAATAATGTTTTTAGTATTATAAAAATATTTATTAAATTCATTTTTACCCATATTTTAATTTTTAAAAATTGTTTAAAATGAATATTTTTTTCCTTTTCCGAACAAGTTATTTTTTGGATTTTTACAAAAGTGTTATAGGAATTATTTTTTAACTTATATGATAAGAAATGAATTTAGCTCTATCATTACTACTAAATTATTTTATGCTTCCTTTATAAGTTTAAAATTTTATTTTCGATGGAAATTTTTTCCTCAATATTTAGGAATTTTTTAGATAAGTAATTTCAAAGTGAAAAGGGTGTTTTCCTAAAAACAATTCTAGTGATATTTTTAAGTTATTTTCAACAATGGTACCATAATTTTTTAGATATTATGATTTAATGAGGATATACACCAATGATATCATCCATAATATTTATTTGGATAGTTTATCATTTTTTTGACTGTAGAAATTATTGAAATTATGTATTTTAGTTCTTCTAATGTGAACAATTGTTTATTTTTAAGGAATATTGATTAAGTTATACTTTTTATTCATACGATGAATGAAATCAATTTATTAAGTCAAGGGTGGGGCCACAATTACATAAACACTTAATTCATTGATAGTTATCATGATAAAAACTATATTGGGTATTTTTCTAATGTCTTACCCATTAATAAAGATGTCTTGGATTTAGTAATTGATAATATGTTTTAGATATCTTGGTATAAGGCCTTGGATGTCCACCATTGTGAATTTTATTGTTATGAAATTAGTTATTGATTTCTATGAGTTTATTTGAATATTTTTTATTTCTATAAGTTTCAAACTCATTCGATTATTTTTATGGAATTATTTTTATCATAATTTATTCCTACCATATTATTTACCCCTTATTTATCTTTCGTTGTATGCATTATCTTACTGAGTGACTAAGATCACCCCTTTCTTATGTTTTCTTTCACTTGGTTGTAAGGAAATGTTTTTTGATTGATATGAATGGATATTCTAGAGGGAATAAATATAATCCTAAAGAAAATACTATGTTGTATTTTAATATTTCAAATGTAATGGGGGATTCAAGTATGTATATAGTTTACTAAGACTAAAAGACTATTCAATCATTTGGGATATGATTTCTTGTTTTAGTACCAATGTAATAAAGTAACCATTAGATCTAGGATGCTACGGTTAAGTTATTTACAATTCAAATATATTATTTTTTTTAATTTTTATTCCCTTATTTATTATTTATATATAAAAATTTTCTATATTATAAAAAAATGTATGCTTTAGTTTGTGGTGTTGAACTTCTTCTTTAAATTATCATACATATAGTTAAGGAGTTACATGAACGGTATTATAATTGGTTTGATTTAATTAATTCATGACTTTAGCTTGTTCATAAGATTTTTAAAGAGTTAAATGTCAATGTGGTGTGAACATATCGATTTGGTGAAAATAAAAAATATTTAAAAATAAATATTAAGAATCATACATATATTTAAATGGAATAAATGAGATTATATAGTGAGATTTAAATACCCTTTAAAATACTAAGTGTAAGATTAATTCTAAAGTAAACACTTTTCAAGACCATGATCATCCAAACTGGTAATTTTATTCCAAATTTGGGTTGCCCAAAATTATTTTTCACAATGAAAGTAAGCAATAAGGTGACTCTAAGAGTTATGTGCATTGTTTTTATATTTTCTTTATGGAATTATCTAGGGAACCCCTAGAAAGGTTACTAGGGGATTAGTGTTGAATTTATCCATATGATGGATTGGGAAAAAATTTATCCACTCAAACTTATAAGATTAATAAATTATATGATTGAAAAATGTCCTAAATAAATATATATGTGGTGACATTAACACTAAATTATACTCATTAATTAGTGAAATATGGATCTTGTCTTGTTAATGGATATTAAGAGTTTATAAGGGGTCACCATTTTTGTGGGGGGAATTTAATAAAATCCTTTGTTAAATGAATGTAATGAATGATCCTCATTTAATAAAAACTTTTATTATAGATTAATGACTTCATCATCATCAAACATAACATTGAGATCGATTCTCTAGAAAGAAAAAATTAATAGAATTATATTTATTGGTTGGTATAGGAACTTGAGACTCATTGTTAAGTGATAAAAAAATTTCTATCTATTTTAGAAACCACTTAATAAGGAAACTCTTTCTAAATAATCTTTTTAATAATGAAAAATGTTTATTAAAAATATAAGAGAGGTTTTATTTATGTGTCTAAATTAATGATTTTCTATATATATCATAAACTCTAAAAGAAACATGAAACCATAGATACTTATATAATGATATATAATATGAAAAATTTAAATCAAGAGAAAGAAAAACATAGAAGATACAAAGTTTTTAAACCTCTCTTTCAGTGTATGATGGTAGGGGTACTTTTATCTCTACTTGTTTACTCAATATGATTGGGTATATAAATGACTTGGAGATACTAAGATCATTTATTATGCTTGATCTATCCACAAACATCATTTTACAATCCCTATCAAAAAGGATTCAATAATTCATTGTGAATAACTAAATGAGTGTGTTCAACATAAGTTTTCACGATCTCCTTAAAGTGTTGAGTATTGTTGAGTAGGGAATGGGAGGCACAAGATCAAGTGACTTGATGATAGTAAAAAAGGAAAGGGTAAAAGTTTTAACCAAATGAATCAGAAGAGATGTCATGTAGAGTCCACGAAAACTTCTAAACTAAAGATAGGAGTTTCAAAGTGTACTGGTTCCATTATGGTAAACTTGGTCACAACAGAAGGAATTATTCATAACACCTAAAGGGATATAAGAAGCTATTTGGATATTCCACGATAGGTAATATGTTATAAAAATAAATTCTTAGATTTTTAAGGGTATATTAGACCAATTGTATGTTTCGCAAGTGTTTTAAATATACATGATTTAGAAATTGATTGAGAATTAAATGATAAATCTTCATGTTCACATTCAAGTGAAAGATAAATTGGTTGTTACATAAAGGAGATAGATTTGAGCAGATACCTTATAGATTTTAAGTATCAAAAATAATGATTTTTCATCATCATATTGTTTTATTTTATATGGAAGGATATATTTTTAAACAATATTTTTTAACAAATAATAAATGATGATTGGTTTGATACACATGGTTGTGTTTGATCCAATTCTATATAATGTAATGAAAAAAGGGGTTTGAATAAAAAAAATTATCTAGGATAACATAGTTTATCAAATATATTTTTTAAAATATGAGGGAATGTGTTCCAATTAAATTTAGTGACTTATTTTTAAGAATAAAGTATTATTTTCATAATTAGACTTCAAACACATAGAATATTATATATCATATGGATTCAATAGTTTGTTTGTTAAGTATTCCCACTAAATAAAATAAGTATTATTTTCATATTGAAAATAGTTTATGTATATTAGAATTATATTTTAGAGATAATAGTTTCTAAGATAATAGTATAAGTATGTTTAAAATTAGAGAAGTCCAATTTATAAATAACAAAAGATTAAACTTGTAAAATTCAAAGTTAATGTCACATAATATATTAAATAATTTTATGGTTTGATGGTAAAGATAAATGTAATGAGTCAAATTAAAATTTAATATAACATAATATCTATAATAATTTTAGGTTATGATGGTAAATAGAAATTTAAAGAGTAAAATTTAGTTACTATAGTGAATTTAATATCAACTTATATCGAAAATAATTTAGAACATGTTGGTAAAGAAATATATTAATGTAAACAGTTAAATTTATTTACTAAAAACAATCTCAAAGAAAATGTTTAAGTAATGGTTACAAGATGATTATGATAAACATATAAATAGTTTTAATTAGATGAATAAGTTATCAATATCGTAATATTAAATATTGTAAAGTAAATAAGTTTGAACACTATGTTCAAAGAGTTGAGTATTGGGAATATGATACTTTGGTCTCACCATTATTTAAAAAACTTTTCTTTATAGATATTTATAAATAAAAGAGTTTGGTGGGATGGTTTTATCATATGTTCACATAGATATGTGGCAAGAATTACATTGATATGTAATGATTTTAAAAAACCCAAAAAATACAGCTAACATATGGCCTCTCTAGTGGTATATAATATGTGATAAGATTATAAAGGTACTTATGTGTTGTTTTTCTTGTATTATAAAAATATTTTAAGAATATAAAATATATGATTTTACACAGAAAACAATATCCACTTTATCATTATTTCATTTTTTGGCATATATTGTATAAAGTTTAATGATACTTGACCTCTCAAAATATGACTTTGAGTGTTAAAAACAGTGCTAGTCACCCCCAATATGAGTACCATAACTTGCTTGTGACATGTCTCAAGGTGCATTCCTGATCACCTCAATCTAGAAATAAGTTCCAAGGCATAAAATGACTACCAATGGGAATGTTTTTCCCAGTAAAAAAAATAAATTGACAAGAATGTAAATATAAAAACACTTCATGGCCATTACATATGTTGGAAGATTATAAAACAAATAAATTTTCAATAAAATAAACAGTAGACCTAACAAGTCATAAGAAAGAGTAAAAATACCAAATAATAATAAATTGAAACCAATAAACAAAACAGATATTTCCCAATAGAAAATATAACAAATCAATGTAAAATATGATAAGGTTAAGGTAGTTGATACATCAATTATACCCAAAATTAATTCTCAAAAGAAAATTAAAACCACCATATCCAATATCTATGAACAAGTCAAGTATCTTCACTTTCCACCTCTATCTATTAAATCAAAACACACAGAGAAAAGACTGTATCTAAGTGGAACCAAGATAAACCTATAATATTATATACATTTGAAAAACATTCCCAATGGGTATCTCCTCACATACCATGCATAACCATTAAAAATAAAACCATTTCATGCTATTTTTAAATACATTTAAAAAATATGTCACATTTTATTTTTTAAGGAAATATAAAATCAATTTCGTTTGAAAACTCTTTATGAATATCAAAAACCAAAAATTTTATAAAATTAGATTAATCCCACCAAAACACTTTTCAAATAAGATGAATAATTTAAAGGAGTAAAATGGTTCATAATTTTTTTTGAAACCAAACTCATATCATTTCAATAAAACACTATATAAAAGGTATAATAATACATAACCAAAATAAAGTAGAACAATATATAGCATCATTATAACCTAATATCACTAGAGATATAATAATATGATAACATAATCACTATATATAAATACCAACATCGGATATCAATAACATGCTCTAACTCCCAGTTTTACCCTACCCAGCCTAACTAAGAGGAAAATCCCTAAGTAGATAAACTCTAACCTTAGGTCCATTGGAAACAGTAATGATCATACACTAGTACATCAAGTGTTCCTAGGTATCCCACATAGTTACCCCTATAAATACCAACACACATCATACATATATATTTCATATTAATAGATTCATTTACTAACATAATGATCCAAGTTAGAATCATATGGTTCTAGTGCCTTTGAAAACATGGATATATAAAAAACCGGTTCATAAGTGAACTATGTCATCTCCCACTTAGTTCTTCATAACTATCACCCTTCATAGACATATCATATATAATACATTTCTTCAAAACATGGTGAAATATATAATAATGGGTGAGATAAGATACTCATTAATGGTAAAAAAGGGAGATATCAACATAACATGAGCAGAAGGGTGTGATAACATGAAAATAACATTTGAAAACAATTCCCTTCATGTCATTGATCATAAACATGAGTCCTGGAATAATTCTTATCATTTCACAAGACATGGATCCAAAAGTAATAAAATAACATGATCCATGAGAACATAATGTTGGAATAAGACAAGTATTTTTTTCATACATATAAGCACAAAAACCTTATGTTAAGGATATCTAAAAAGAAACACATAACATTCCATGCTTGGTATAACCACTATGGTACCTTGTTTGTGCATGGGATAACCTCATATGTGCCCCCTTTTTCAGTCATGGGATAACCTCTCATGTACCCTCTTATTCGAGCTTAGGATCGCCTTCTTTATACCCTCTAAACTCATAGAACATTAATCATTACCCAATTAATTAGAGGGATATATAGTTCTCACCCATAACATAATCCATAAATTTGTGTTCCAAAAGATCATAAAACATTCATCACATCATAAAACATAGAAATAATGTAAGTTCCATAAATATTTCATTCTAACATAACCCATATAAATGAAATGGGTTTTATAATCATCTCATCAATTTTTCATAGCATAACCCATGGAAAAGAAATGGGTTTCATAAAAAATTATTTTCTGTAATCACAAACCATTCATAAAAATAATAATGATGGTAAAATTATATCATATCTCTAACAAAACATAAGTAACACCAAAGGTTATTTTTATTGATTAATAGGAATTCTATAAAAATATCATTAAAACATTCTTGAGAAATATATAATTTCAATTTTGAAAACACTTTTTTAAAATATTGAAATTTCTAAAATATTAAAGAAAATATTTCTATTTAAAATAAACATGGATGCTTTTAAAGTAATATTTAAAGCATTGATTCATTATTACATTAGAAAATATTTTTCATGTCATACACATCAAAATGAATATTCATTTCATATTTTTTATAATAAGTCAAGAGAGCCTTTTTTGGAAAAAGAAAAGAATATTCATTTAAAAAAATTGAAAAAAATTAAAAAATATGTAAAATTTATTAAACCAAAAATTTTATAATATTGATAAATTTCTTTAAAATAATTTTAGAAAACATGTACATGAATGAAAAAGGGGTTTTGACCAAAGAGATAAATAAATTCAGTTTTTCCTTAAAAATATTGTCTTGGAATACTGAGTATATAAACAGGGTAAAATGAAATAAAAACATGTAATTTCAATAAATAACCATATTATATGAAAATAAATGAGCTTATTGAGTGGTATATCATAAGATCTCATCATTGTAATCACAATCATAAATAATCCCAATAAATAATTAGATTATAACATAAAACTTCTACCACTTTGGTAACTTTTGAATCGTAAACATCCTGAAATAAATAACCTTATATGGATTTATATTTTCCATAATTATCATCTAAATAATAATAAAATACATTCATTATTAATATATACACCACATAAAAGAAACAAGTTCTGAATATGGAATGTGTCCCACAGAAATGAAAGTGAGATGAAAATCCCTTAAAACTTTGGTATCCTTTGAATCATAATCCCCATGAAATAAATAACATTATAAATACAATTATATCCTAATAATTATAATTATAATAATTATAAAATACAATCATTTTTTTATATACACCACACACAAAAACAAGTTGTTAATATGGCATGTATCCTAAAAAATAGAAGTGAGACGAGAAATCTCTTACCTTAAGAATTAAATTCCTTAATACACATTAAAACCTACTATATAATAAATAAATATTTATTATAAATCTATTAAATATCCATTATTATATATATAATACCATATATTATTTAAAAATGAAATTTTATTACCCATTTATGAACAATTACTAGTTAAAATCAAGTTTCGCGTAATAACTACTTTGTTTTCCATATATGATCTAGTTTTGTATATACTGTCCTTTTACTTTGATAATGGTTCAATAAAATAAATTAAAAATGGTATAAATATCATATAAATATTCATTATATATTTATTTAGAGTAATCCATTAAAGTTAGATATAGAAAATTAATCACATTGTTCTTGGAGACGATATTCCATGTGTACATATGAACACCAATTCCATTTTCTCGATGGATGGAATGAAAGGAAGATAAATAATATATAACCTTTACTGAGTCATTATTATTTAATATATATCACATATATTCATTAAATTTATCCCTATTACCTTTCATGTAAACTTTAAGTGAAAAATGAATCACGTTTCATTGTGAGGATGTCGTCTTCCATACACACGAGCGACGTTATCGTAATACCACAGAATATTAAGTAATAAGGTACATGGGATATAATAATAATTATATTAATATCATTAATATCATACATAAATATTAAATCCATCATTATCTCTAACCATGAGAGGCGATGATGGAAAAATAATTACATCATGATTCACAGTTTTGTTTCCTACTTGATGGAAGAAGAGATACATACAGGTACTTCCATTAATAGAATAATATCTCATAATATTGAATATTATTATTTATTATATAATCATTTTTGAAGAATTTTTTAAGTATTTATAGGAATAAATAAACTGAAAACTCATGGTTAAAGACTATATCTCTTCTTCGGAGAACTTCTTTAGGTTTACTCATAAAGCCTTATTATAAGGATTTAATAAAAAACTAATGACTCTAGGATGTGTTTAGGGAATTAAGGAATGGATTTAAAAAGTTATTTTCTAAAAAAAGGGTTTTTTATGTGTGTATATGAGAGGAGATGGGGTACCCTTTTATATGTGGGGAAGAGGACAGACTTGGATGTTCTGAAAAGAAAAAGGTATACCCACATTTTAAACACGAAACAAGGACCCAAAGGGGCTCAATATCAAACATTATATGATATAAGTTAAAAATAAGTCCATGAAATGGGATTTGGAAAATATTATAGGTCATTGTTTCCCTTATCTTTTTATTTTAACCCCTTGAAAAAACCCGTTTTAACCTTAACCATATTAATAGATTTTTACTGTTTTAACGATTCATTTGGACCAAAAATTACTTTTGAATTATTATATAATATCAATTATGATGATTAAAAATATGGAATTAATTTTCTCAAATTTAATTCATGGAATTGGAAATTTTTAATTTGAAATTAAACCCACAGATGTGAAGAAAAGGTGGTTTTCCAAAGAGACAATTTTCATAAATATAAAACAATTTAATAACAAAATCTGATATGAAATTGAATAAAATGAAAAAATTTGAATTAATAATTAATTAATTAAACTAATATTACTTTTAAAACCATTTTAAAATATAATTTATCATGTAAATTATTTAAATGAAATTGTGGTTTTTAATAAAAATCAATATTTTTTACTATTCATTGAAAAATTAATCCTTACAGAAAAATCTCAAAAATTCACTCAAAGATAATTTTGACATATAGATTTAAAAAATAATGTTTATTTTTTAAAATAAATTTTATGAATTTTAAAAAAATTAATTTTTTTATTTTTTTCACAAAAAAGAAATAAAAACATTTTTTAGAAAATAGTATTTTTGAAACAAAAAAAGACTTTACTAAAAATTAATTTCTTTTTATCAATATGTTTTCTTTATATAAAACCATTATAATTAATTTATAAAATTTTATTACTCCTATGAATACTTCTATGTTTAATATCTACGTTATAACGATCATGTTTAAATAATAATATTAATAGTATATTGTGGTTCATTAAAACCGGGTGATTCGTGTAATGAAATCTATCAAAATAATTAAATTTATTCAAAAGATATATATTCCATAAAAAATATAGGTGTTACATTTTAACCCCATTATAATTATTTTTTCCCTAGAAACCTTTCACTTAGATATAAATATATTAAGATACTTATACCTAACCATATCCTTAGGTTCCCACATGGATTCTTCAAATTGGTGGTTTCACTACAAATCTTTGACCTAGTTAATCATATTATTTCATTTCACTTTCTCTCTATGATCTGGGACCACTAATAATTTTTCTTTATAGAATATTTCATATTCCAATTGTATCGCCTCTGAGTTTAGTACACAATAAAGATTAGGTATTTACTTCCTTGGGAGAGATACATAGAACATATCGTGGACTTGAGCAAGGTTCGATGGAAGCGCTAACTGATAAGAAACTATCCCTAATCAATAAATAACCTCAAAGGGGCCAATATACGATGGTCTCAACATTCCTTTCTTCATGAATCTCATAACCTTCATACATGTAGAAATTCTTAGAAACACCTTGTCACAAACTTTCAATTATAGAACATTCCGATGATTGTCGGCATAAATTTGTTGTCAACTATAAGCTAACTTGATGTGATTTTGAATGAATCTAAACTTCTCTTAAATTTCATCATCAGGATCAGGTCCCAATAGATTTATTTATACAACTTCATACCAGTATATTGGATTTCTAAAATTATTTCGATAGAGGGATTTATAAGGATCCATCTAAACTCTCTAATGAAATCTATTATTTTATGAAAACTCAACCAGAGGAAGGTGTTGATTCCAACCACCTTTAGAATCCATAGAACAATACCTCAACATATAATCAAGTATTTTAATTTTTCTCTTAGACTAACCACGATTAAAAGTATAGAAACTGAACTCTATATCAAGTTATTTCTAAATACATCACCAGAACTATGAGGTAAACCTCAGATCCTGATCTGATACAATAAAATGTGGTATTCCATGAAATATTAAAACATACTTAATGTATATCCTATAAATATGATCTATAGAAAAATATTATTTCATAGAAATTAATTGTGCTAAATTTTTATGTTAATTAGCTACAACCTTGTTAGAATTATTCCATTTAGATGTTTGGGGGAGTCTGACAACAAAATCCATAATGATGGTTTCCCATTTACATTCTGGTATGGGTAATGGTTATAACATCCCCTTATAGTTTTTCCCTCATCCTTAAAATGTGAACATACCAAACACCGGGATATATTTTATACAATATCTCTCTTTATTACATTCCACTAGAAACACTATTTTAGATCTCTATACATCTTCATACATCTAAGATGAGTAGATAATTAATAACTATGATCCTCCTCTAATTGTTCCTTATTAAAATTTGGTATGGATGGAACAGATACATAGTTCCTAAACCTTATCTTTCCTCAATAATCAAATTTAAACTTAGTAATATTTATAACATCCTACTACATCTTTACATATTCCATATTTTCCTCTTTAATATTTACATAGATAAATTATTGGACACTAATTTGAGATAGATACTATTTCTCCCCTTGCTTCAATATTTACAAATCCATACTTTTTAAATCCATAAATATTATATATTTTGTGATCATTACAAAAGATAAACTATAATGATCCTTTTGACTCAAATCATCGACCACCATGTTTGATTTTCCAATGTGATAATGTTTTAAGATTTCATAATCATTAATCAGATCCAATGATATTTTATGGTTCATGTACAACTCATTCTATGTGAATATATACATTAAACTTTTATGATCAGTATATATATCACACTATTCTATATAAAGATAATACCTCTATATTTTTAATTCAAAAATTATTATAGAAAACTCTAAATCATGAGTTGTGTAATTCCATTCATAAACCTTAAATTTTCCTGAGGCATAAGTTATCCTTATTTGATTATTCATAAGGATGCATCTCAACCCATTATTTGATGCATTATTATAGATTACATACCCTCATCCACTACAATGTAATGTAAGAATAGGTGTGATTACTAATATTATCTTTAGTTCCTTAAAATTTTCCTCGTATTCATCTATTCAAAGGAACATGTATCCATTCTATGTTCACTTAATGAGTATATTGGGAATCAATGAGAAATTTTCCAAAAATAATTTATAATATCCATACAAACTAATAAAACCTCATATCTTAGTAATTGTGGTTGGTTTGTGATAATTTTCAATTGCCTCCATCTTTGAGGGGTCCACTGATATACCCTATCTCGAGATTATATTCCCGAAAAATGAAACCTTTTGTAGCCAAAATTCACAATTTTTCAATTTTTTATACAGTTTCTCCTCCCTTAGTGTCTTCAATATAATTACCAATTCATCTTCATAATCTTCCTTTCTCTTTTAATATATAATAATATCATTTATAAATACAACTACAAACTGATCAAGATAATCTATTTTGACTATATTCATTAAATCCATTAAGATAGATAGAGATTTAGTGTGACCAAATAGAATCAATATATATTCATAGTACCCATACCTTTTTGGGAATATTTTCTTTGGTATATACTCCATCTTAACCCTCAATTAATGATTTCCTGAAAAAAAAATTCAATCTTATAAAAGTACTAATATATCAGAAGTTAGTAAAACAAATCATAAAAATTAAGTAGAGGATACTTATTCTTGATTATGGTATTTTTTTAGTTCCTAATAATCAATGTAGAGTCGCATTGATCCATCTTTCCTCTTAACAAAAAAGAAAGTTTCACCCCAAGGTGTCCCACCTATCTGAATAAATACTTTGTTAAGATTCACCTGGAGTGGAATCTTCAATTATTACAATTCAATCAGAGATATTATATATGGATTCTTTGAAATAGTTTTAGTACCAAGTATGATTTCTATTAAGAACAAAACATTTGGATTTAGTGGAATACTAGAAAACTCTTCTATAAAGACATCAAAATACCCCCACACAATAGGCATATCTTCTATGTTATGTTTATCCCTAACTATATGAGATAAACACACATTTTGAATAGGAATCAAGACCCATATAATGGTGCAATTTTCATTGGATATTCAAAGTTTTCGTCGCACTGATATACGATCATAGGTTTTTTTAGAATATCGAACTTGACTTCCCTTCCTTTTTCTAGGATATAACCCTTAGTTTATGGCATTTACTTGGATAATTCCCAAGTTTCTCACAAAATAAACATGGAATTACTTGGAAATTTATTACTTCGTGGCCTTCTTTCAACATAAAAAACATCCTCCCATCCATTTGAGATAATATTCTAGGTACTTATTCCCATCTTATTTACATGTATAAAGCTGAATCTTATTTCCTATATGTTCATTACCATAAAAACATTCATAAAAGTCCATATTCATCTCATTTTTCACATTAGTAATCTCACAAAAGTTCACTTTATTAACCATTTGTCACGATAGGTGATTAGTTATAATCACAATATCTTTATCTATAGATATCATCCAATTTTTTCACATAATCACTAAATTTTCCATCACATTCATTGTTTACATGTGCCCTCCTAGTTCTATCCATTGAATAAAACCAAAAATCATAGAGTGGGAAGTAATAACCATAGTGAGAAACCAAATAATACTAAAAAATAACATATATGATATCTAAATAATGACACATTATTTTTAATATATAACACCTTAGGTTTAACCTAGTTCACTCATTCTCATCATCTATTATAATCCTTCATGATGGTTCATAAATATTATGTGATTTTTCAAATCATATCCCTTGGGAGTGTTAAACTATGTGTGTAGCAGGGTCCATTTTAATGCACCAGGAGATGATCGATTCCATCTCAATGCACACTTTTAGAGTTATTACCCCTAGGTACATATATTCCAAATCCACATCTAATTGTAGTATCCAGATAGTAATTTAATTTATTAGGAACCACTTGTTCTATCAATCATAGAATTCAAGGACATTTTCTTATACCCTGGATTATCCTTAGACTTATACCAAGGGTTCTCACTAAATTTTTCTCATTCTAGTTCCAAAGGTTAACTAAACCTTTTATTTGATACCAACTATAAAAACTCACACTTCTCATTAATAGATATCACATCTTAATATATGGTTATTAATTATATATTATAACTATCCAGGAAAGAATCATTTGGGTTTAGTAAAGGCTCAGTTTTCTTATCATTCCAAATCAGCATGGTCCATGGCTCTTCCCTGCAAGAAGAGGCAATGGAAATGCTTTTAGGACTCAGACTTTTCCAGTAGTAGGTTTTGGAGGTATCTGAAATTGAAACAGACTCCTTAACTGTCAACAACTCCTTGGAGGAGGATGGTGAAGTCCCTTGGTTGATTTGCTATGTCATAAGAAAATGTAAAAGCATAATTAAGAACATCGTCTTAATTCTGTACACCTAGAGAGAGGGGAACAATGTTGCTGACTACTTGGCCTCGTTGGTACTTAATGGCATGGAGAAGGTGTTTCTACACTCTATGTCAAGTATTAAACCTAAAGGGATTGACTTTATTAAAGGGGATGTTTTAGTGCTGAATCATTTCTGGCCCCCATAGTTTCTTCTTTTGGGCGAGGGTGGGTGAGGTGTTTCCTTCTGTGCTTCTCTTTTTTTGGGTATTTTTTATCCTTATTTCTTTATAAAATAACATAAAGATGATGATGATTTGGGTTTAGTTCCATTGGGAACATGGATACATAAAAAAATGGTTCATAAGAGAACTAAATCATCTCCCACTTATTTATTCATAACTATAACCCTTATTAAGTATATCATACATAATAAATTTATTCATAACATGGGGAAAAGAAACATAATAAAGGGTGAGATAATATTATCAGTAAGTGTAAACAATGGAGATATTAATATAACATGATAATAAATTTATGATAACATGATAATAACATTTGAAAACCATAAATTACATTTCATAGATAAGAAACTTGAGTCATGGAATAAATATTAGTAGTTTATAAGAAAATAATTGTAAAGGAATCAAAGAGCATGATCCATGAGATCATAACATTTTCATAAGACATAGATTTTTGGCCTACATATAAGCATAAAAATATTTATGTTAAGGATACCCACCAAGACATTTAAAAAATTTTAGGCTTGGGATAACCACCCATGTACCTAATTTAGTCTTGGGATAACATCTCATGTACCATTTTTTCAATCTTGGGATAACCTCTTGTGTACCATATTTTTTGTGCTTGGGATAACCTCATGTGTACCCTTTGAGCTCATAGAACATTAATCATTACCCAATTCATTGAAGGAATATATAGATCCCACCCATAACATAATCCTTGTATTTTTTTGGATTAATATCATAAAACATTCATAATATCATAACCTATATAATGAAAATTGTTTTAATTAAAATTTCATCATATTATAACCCATAAAAATGAAACATGATTCATAATCATCTCATTAATTCATCATAGCATAACTTGTGTAAAAAGAAGGGGTTTTATAAAAATATATTCATCATAATAATAAAACATATAGAGAAAGATTAGGTATGGTACAATTGGATCATATTTCCATAAAAACATAATCAACATCAAATGATTTTGCCATTGATGAATAGAAATTCCACAAAAATATCATTAAAACATTCTTGTGAAAAATATAATTTTTATTTTGAAAAAAATTATTTAAGATCTGAAAAAATAAAATATTAAAGAAAAACTTTTGTATGAAAATAAACTTGGAATGTTTTAAAGTAATCTTTAAATCATTGAGTGTTTATGATAGTGGAAAATATTATTCATTTTATAAATGTTAAAACTAAGATTCCTTTTAGTTTTTTTTATATTCAAGAGTGAATTTTTAAGAAAATGAAAAGAGACATTCCTTTAAAACCATTTTGAAAAAAAATTAAAAATTAGGTAAAATTATCTTTAAAAAAATTAAATTTTTTAAAACTTTCTTTAAAATATTTTTATAAAATATGAACATGGAAAAAAAGGATTTTCTTCTGAAGAGAGAAATAAATATGTTTTTTTACGTAAAAAATACTTTTTGAATATTCAGTGCATAATGAGAGTAAAATGAAATAAAAATATTTAATTTCAATAAATAAACATAGTATTATAAAATATCTGAGTTTATCGAGAGGTATATCATAATATCTCATCATTAGAAGCATAATCATAAATAATCCTTATAAACAATGAGATTGTAACATAATTTTTTTCACTTTGTTAACAATTGAATTGTAATCCCCATAAAAAAAGAACATTATATGGATATTTATATCCTATAATTATTATTAGGTTAATTATAAAATACATTCATTGGAAGTATATAAACTGCACAAAAGAAACAAATGGGGGATATGGAATGTGTCCCATTGAAATAAAATGGATAAAAAAATCCATTACTACATTGCTAACCTTTGAATCATAATCCACAGGAAATAAATAACCTTATATAGAAATTTAAATCACTTTAATTAACATGATAATAATCATAAAATACATTAATGGGTATTATATACACCACACAAACGAAATAAGTGGGGAATATGGCATGTGTCCCATAGAAATAAAAGGGAGATGAAAAAATCCCTTACCTTAAGTATTGAATTCTTTCATACACATTAGAACCTCCTATATAATAAATATACGTTAATTATACATCTATTAAATAACCATAATTATATATATCATACCATATATTATTTTATTATGACCATTTTTTACTCGTTTATTGACAATTCATTTTTAAAAATCATGTTTTGGGTAATAATTGTTTAATTTTTCATGTATATATTGGTTTTGAATTTTAAGTACTTTTACTTTAATCATTGTTACATCATCTCAAGAATTTTAAACATGATTTAAATATAATATATATTCATTATATATATTTATAGTAATCGATTAATGTTATGGATAGAAATTAAAATATACCATTCCTAGAGATGGTAGGTCTTACGTACGCATGAAGGTTGTTACCATTTTCTTGATGGATGGAATTAAAAGAAGGTAAATAATATATCACATTTCCATATTCTTAATTATTTCATATATATAATTATATTCATTAAATTTAACCTTATTACCTTTCATGTAAATGGTAAGTGAAAAGTGAAACACATCACTTCGTGAGGTAGTAGTCTATCATACACAAGAGCATCCTTATCATATTCCCATGGAATGGAAAGTAAAAATAGATGCATGTTATACTATAATTATATAATCATATTAAATTGGGAAGGGTAACCATTATAATCAAAACAAAACATATAAACATGATATATATATTTTGACACCAAGAAAAAAACCTAATTACAGCTACATGCATGACAATTGTAAATTATAAAGGAATGTGCCTTTATAAGGTGTATGGGCCCTTATAAATTGTGAAGGGTAACTCGTATAATCAAACCACAAAATATGAACTCAATATATATTATAAAACAAAGAAAAAAACCCGATTGCTGCTACATACATTCCAATTTTAAATTATAAAGTAAAATACCATTATAAATTGGGAATGGTAATGCATCTTGTGGAACTATAATATATGCTAAATTGAAGTTCTTAAAAATAAAAGGTTTCCTTTATAAAGTAAAGTACCTTTATAATTTGGGAATGATAAATCATATGAATGAATCCTTATATGCTCTAATCATCCCTTATAGGTGAGTTTAATAATCTTATGAATTTATAATAAACATGTTAAGGGGGTGTTTAATCATTAATAAATCAAATATTATTATGTTTCATATAGATGGACCCAAGTTGAAAAAATAGGACCCATTTAGGTCACGTTACTCACTATAGGCTTGGTATTTAACCTCATGGTAGTATTCTTATGATAAATGGGATGGTTATTTAAAGTGTATGTATCCACTTATACGGTGTCACATATAAACATGTGGTGGAATTTTACTTAAATTATCCCCTATAATTAATAAAGTATCTTTTATATTATTTTGACATTTATTATTATGATGATTTATTTAATTAAAATTCTAATTGCAACCTAAAGTTTTCTTCCTCTATAGATTTGAATTGAAATTTTCTTTAACTAATCCCAATTTTGGGAACCTTATGGATGAATAAAAATGGAGAAAATGAATTTATAAGATAAATTTCTTATATAATGGAATGAAGTTTGATATGACATGACTATTTTTCCTTATAGTGTTGGCTTAATAATGTACTAATCACTTTTTCTTTATAATCGGTACTAAATTTTCTTAAAATGATATTCTTTAAAGTTTAAAATAAATTTTAATTATAGTAATGTCTTGAATGAAACATTAATATGGTGTTTTATTTTTGAACCTCATATAGGGGGTTAGTTGAATATTTCCTTGAGAGATGACTTGAATGGGAATGTGGACATTACCTAAGGATCTTATTGACCATTCAGTTATGTTGATCTAGATATTAGGCCATTAATCCTAGTAACCTTTTATATAATGACCTTGTTAGAAGTTTGATGCTTTTTCCATAGTAAGGGGTTAAGTAGTTTGTAGTAGTACCCTAAAAAAATAAATCATTTCAAAATTTTGTGATTATTTTTTAGATGTTAGGTGTCATTCAGGCACTTTTTTCCTGATAAGAACTATTAGTATTTAAAATGATACTTGGGTTGGATGGGTGGTCATGTTGTATGTTGAGACCTTTTGAGGTCTTGATCATCATTTAATGCTCAGTTTTAGATGATTATAAATGTCAAGGGCTTGTTCAGCCACTTAGTAAGTCATGTAACCCTTTTTCTTTTACCAGGATAGGGTGACTAGGTATGTCATCATCTTGGTTAACAGTTTTATGGGGTAATATGACTCAAGACATAAATATTTTACATAGGACATCAGATAATGGGATTCATAGGTCTGTTATTCATATGGTTAGTATCAAAAGATGTTTCATGGTGTTAATAAATCCTTGGGGTGGTATGCGTTGATACACACTTTACCCATAAAATTGATAAAATGGTTCAACATACTATATGTGTTTGGTGGAAATCATTAAAATTTGACATGTTTTTTTATATTCACAGGTCATCATTAGAGTAGAGTGACACAATAATTAGATGAATTTGAGTTGTCTTAGTGCTCAGGATAATGATACAAAAGGATTGGGTGTTGTAACACTATCGATCGGTTTAGATTTTTCTTATATTCCATATGATAATGACATGTGTGAGTGTGGATCGGGATAGAATCTCACATGAATCTAGGGAAAATATGATCTAGTGTGATTCTAAGTAGATATTTTCCTTGTCTTTTCAAGTTAACATTTTGTTAGAGATTGTTTTCTATGTCCAAAAACCATATCCGATGTGGATATAATGTGCACCATGGAAATGTTTTTTTCTCAGTAAACATTGAGTAGAACCCTTCTAAGGTGGGGAGTGTCATTTTGAAGATGTTTTATTGTGTCCTTCCACATTTAGGGAGTGAAACCATAAAAGACCTTTTGAGAGTGGTCATCGTTGCTTATGAAAGATGGTGATACTAATAGTTTAGGTCATCTAGTACTTGGGGTGATGCTCGAAATAATACATGTTTGTGGATTTTGATAGAGTCTAGACACTGAATTCAAGATTGCGATGTGTTAGTGAACCAAGATATGTGAATCTTCTAAGACATGTCGGTGCTTGCAAGGCAGCATGATGATAAAATGGTTAGTTGTGTACGCAACCTTTGAGGACATTGTGGGTCATGGTCAGACTATAGTGGGATATTTTTAGACAATCATGGAATGCTTTGGTAGATGGGAGAATAATAGTTATTTAATGATGATGCATTGATAGGTTTAGAATAGATCTTTCAAAATAAGTTATCTAGTGATTTTTCGACTATTCTGTTTGTCAGTATTTGGATATGGTTGGTCATATGCCATTCTGAGCACTTTTCCTTGGATATGATGGGAGTTTCTCAAGCCTCGGTGGTAATCATTGATAACCTCTTAGTGTACCCCTAGTTCAAAGATGACCGTGAACCTACCATGACATTGTTTAATGTATACTAAGGGAGTTTTGGTTATACTCTGAGCTAAAAGAATAAATAAGTTAAATGCCTTGATTTCTTGATAAATATCCACCTTAGAGACTTTCACTTGGGTAGTGTGGATAATATTATAGACGTGGTCTATCCTGAGAGATATTGGTATTACCATGTAGTAATTCCTTTAGTGAACTCATAGACACCAACCAATTATTTTTTAATCAATTTCTATAAAAGATACCATGGTTGGGCTCATTCAATTTTCATGATACGTTGACATTAGGACTATATACTAATGACTCACTTAAAAATTATGGATTATTATCTACCATGGATGAGATACTTAGACTCCATTATTTTATTTGAGGTTACACCAGACTAAGTTCAAGTTTGGATAATATGTTTCTGGTGTGATGATCCAAGATTTTTGGATCGATTACACACCTATGTCTGTGATATTGCATGACAAAATAATTGGATGGCTGGTAGGTGGCTTTACCAGAATCTAGTTATAGGATTTGGTGAGAATTCTTAGAATAAACATTAAAATTCATTAGTATAAAGTCATCATAAATAAGTTTTAGATGCATCATCTACTAAAGATCATCATTTTTAGGATAGTCATTTTTTTAGTGGTATGCATTTCTTTTGTTTTTTTTTTCATAATGTAATCAATGAAGAACTACATTAGGAACATTGTCAAGATGAGATGAGTGCATTTCAAGTTCAGAGGATGGTTTTCTTAGAAAATCCATCTTGATCAGGATAATTCTAGTAAATTGAAAAAAAAACCAAATTGTTAAAATTCATTCATAGATCATTTTTAGAATGCAAAGGGAATGATTAAATAGGAAATTTAGATATTGGAGGTATTGTGACTCAAAATGGTCATTCAAACTGGAACCTGTGGTGAGAAGCATCATAAGATAAATGGTAAATGTTATGATCATATGATCATGTCTCATATTATATGGGATCAGTTAAGTGACATCATTATGTTTCAGTTCTGTTTATGAGTGTTGGCTCAGGTTTTGGAAGTTTAAATGTCGTATACTTAAAGTTATGATTGGAGGTGTGTGGGAATTTAAAAATGAAATTCAACCATTTGAGTGAGGCTTCATGACCCAAGTATGTCAGGTGTTGTTTTAATTTTCACCCAATGATTCTTGGGTATGAGAAGTTATATAGTGTGGATACTGTAAGATCCAATGTTTTGGAGCAGTTAAAATTTCCAAAATGAATTTGAGTTTTTTTTTTGTGGATGGTTTAAATTCTAAAATCAATTTTAGAAAGTAAATTTGATATTGTTAACCCTTAATATTGTTGTTTTTAAATGGGTTTAATATATTGAGAGGTTTCATGGGTTTTTGGGTGATTTTTGGGAGTGTCGGGACTCAAATACTCAATTTCAAGAGAAGTGGATAAGGTTTCATGGTTGGCGCATAGTTAGTGATAACTGTACATAACAAATAATGTGGCCTAATTTGTTTAGGGAAATGGATTGTTTAAACCATGTGCAACTCCAGAATAAACCATATCGCCTATTCCAAAGGTTTTGGGGTGTTTCACAGATTTTTCTAACCATGAAAGAGGAGGCATACAGTCGTGTGGTGTTGTCTATAGAAAACTGAAGAGCGGAGCACATAGGCTACACATGGTTTGGAAAACCATGAACCCAACCCATAATATTAGTGCCACTAAGGCAGTGGAATCACACGATTTACACATGGTTTTCCAAACTGTGCAATCAAATAGTGTTTCTCATTAATGAGATAGAAATTAAAAGTTTCCCCTCAAACAAAAATTATTTTTTCTCCTCTTTTCTCCCTTATTCCTCACACCCATAGCAGATGATCGACCCCTCCTTGGTCTCTCCTATAGGAATCCATATATCTCCCTCATGAGGAATCATAACTGCTCATCTTTAGTTGTTTTGGATGAATATTACTCAATATAAAACTTCAAATTCTTCTTTTCTTTATTTATCTATCTACCTTTGGGGTTTTTTCATTGAAGCTGATTCTCCCTATTTTCAGGGTGTTTTTCAGTTTCATTTATTTCTCTCAAACTATCTCAAATCAAAGATTGATATTGGAAAAGTGTACCATCATGGGCATAAGGTTGGTAGTCTCATGATTTTCCCTTAATGTCTCATTATTTATGAAATACTCCATTTTTTCATGCATAAAATTTCATATGTCTCTCCTCTTAAGTATAAAAGTAATAACATAAGTGCTTTTTCCAAAATTTATATTTCCATTGTGATTTTAAATTTCACTATTAAAGGATGTCTAAATTGACTCAAACCAACCCCTTTGGTGTGTCTCTCATATGAAATAACTATTATGCTTAGTCTTGGAATTAAATCCACCTTTTGAGGTGTATTTATGTTCTCTCTCCCATAATGATAAGCTAAATGAAATTAAATAATTAATTAATGGTGTGGATATTTTCCCCTTTTCCAAATATCACTATTTAGATTATTCTAGAACCATTCTTGTAGATATAATGGAAAATTTAAATATAATGTGATGTCATTGGTAAGGACCTACTCTTGGCCTATATCAATTAATGAATGAAATTCCTAACTTATCTCACATGATAAATTGGTAGTGTAATGGACCTTCCCATAACACTCTAAATTTACTTATAAATGGAATGGCCCTAATTTTATAATTGATTTGTGGTATGGTTTACTTATATAAATGGCCTTTTTAGTTCTTATAATTAAATTAAATTGAACAAACAAGAAAAGACATATCTTGGAATAGATATATATATATATATATACCTTGGAACATGATTCATTATTAAATGTGTGTTTCTGTATTATATTTTTATCTGTCAAACTTGGGAACGAGATACCTTATTTAAATGTGATACTCGGGCATGGCACCCCTATTGACTTATGATACTGGTGAATGACATCCCTTAATTAAATGTGATATGTAGGAATGGAGTACCTTATACATATACTATGATACATGGGCATGGGATCCCATTAATGTGATTCTTGGCCATGGCCTCTCATTAGTGTAATTCATGGGCATGACATCCCCCAGGCAAGGTAAACCTAATAGATTATGATTCATAGGCATGGAATCCCTTGGGCAAGGCATACCTAATACATTATGATATTCAAGAATGGTTTCCATCTTAAATTATGATACTTGGGAATAAATTCCCTCATGATTTATGATATATGGGAATGAACTCCCCTATTGATTATGATTTCTGAGCATGACATCCCTTGATAGTCTACGAGACTCATACTAGTATCCATTGATGCATGAGTTACGACTTGAGTACTAGCTTGTAGTATTATCTATATATACAGTTATAAACATCACTATATATATATAGACTATATATATACACATATTTGTTCTTGTTTTCACTTATTTGGAGGTGTTAAGGATTATTCGGAAGTAGGTTTGTCGGTCGGGTGTCCTTTTTGGAACCTAAACATGTCTTATTTTCATTTATTTATTTACTACTTAGTATTATACCTAAACATTATTTTATTTTATACTCTTGTAATATATATCCTTAGAAACTATTGGTGGTATCTTATTGAGTTTATCTCACACCCTATTTGGTTCTTCATTTCACTAGGGTACCCGAATAGACCTCATGGTTATAAGATCGGGATCATAGTTCATGCTTGTGTTGTTACACTTTACCTGGGATGTTTGGAACTTAGTACTAATCTTGAGCTTAGGATTCTAATAGATATATCCAATGAATATTGTTTTCATATTTTTTATTCCATATATGTTTTTTCCAATTTATTTTTTACATGGAATCATTTTATGAATGTTACTATTTATGGATTTTTTTCCATTTATTATTGTTATCATCGAGTTCTTGGTTATTCATCTACTTCCACTATTGTTTTTTACGTAACATTTTTTACTCTAATCATGAGGTTATAGTATCCCCATTGTACCATCATTGGACCCTCACTAATATCCAGAAGCCTCAAGTTTATGGGGAGGTGCTCCTGAGGCCATGTGACTGATCGACTTGGGGCACTATTTCAATGTCCCTTGGGTTGGGATGTTACAATAAGTTACCTAATGTGACACCTGTAATTTAAACTAACCCCACCTCTTATTTTCAGATATAAATAAAACTCTTCTATATCTATATTTATTTTAGGGATATCCTTGTCCATACTTTAATAATTTATTAAGTTCGTTTTCTAATATTTCTAATTTCACTTCAAAATTTTGAATATAATTTTTTAATGTTTTCCATGCATGTTTTTCTAAAATAGTATCCCTTTTTTAATGTTTTTTGGGTGAAAAAATTCTTTCATTGTTATTATAATTCTTTTTCATTAAGATTTATTTTTCATGTTTTAAAATTTCATTCCTAAATAATCTTAATTCTTAATGGTTTTGAATAGAAAATGGAGTATTCCTTTATATTTTACAATGTAATTTATTCAAATATAAAAAATATTTTTTACATCTATTTCAACATCCTTTTACATTAATTATATTACACTTGGTATATTTTATTTTGAAACTATCCACCTTCATTCTCTGATTGGATTATAAAATCTCCAATAAATTTTTTTAAGATAATTTTCTCTTTTGTATGGGTTAATTAAGTGATGGTGAAATATAAATTTTTTCATGTTCTTGTGGCACACATATGTATGGTTTTCATTATGTGAGGGTGGAACTGGAATTATTCATCCCTCCAATGCATTGTTCAAAGACTTAAATATTATAAGCTATCATGTCTGGTATTGGGGAGTGAACCCAATCCATTATGGGGATTTTTCCACTATATGGTGATGATATGGGAATTGATCATTGATTTTTTATTCTTATGTTTATGAAAGTTATGGGAGTGGATGAAGATCCATATAGGGTATTCCCAACTCATTCATATTTTATCACCCTAAAAATTTCTTCAAGAAATATTCTCTTGAATATCTCTAGGTCAAGTGTGGTGGAGGAGGAGGGTCAATCTATGGTCTTAAGATCTTTATTAGAGAAGGGATCTCTCTAGGGACTTGAGAGAATTATATGGATTTTTTTGTGAATAACCAAAACAAATGGAAACCCCTAAGAAAATAATATAATTTTGTTTATATACATCTAAGTTTATATAATAATAATTTCACATGTTCCATTATTATTATTTTAATCCATATGGAACCAAATTTCTAAAATAATAATAATATTATTATTATTATTTCTTGACATCTTCAAAACTCGTAAATTTATTAGATATTATTTATCCAAATATTATTCAGTATATATTATTTCTCACCATACTATTAAACTCATTCTGTCATTCCTCCATAAAATTTATTCATCCTTTAATAATGACTATTTATTTAATAGATAAATATCACTTCATTATTCACTAATAAATAAATAAATATTACATTCACTAAATATAATATAAATTTTTATTTAAAAATTTTCCCAAAAATATTCTCTCGAATAACTAGTGACAGAATATATGTGATCAAGAAAAAATAAATAATTATAAAACTATGAGTGGGAATAATATTTATTCAACATGTAAAATGATAAACACTTTTTTTAATTAAGGTTATGGATACACTTAGTGTGTGATAGTGGAAATTGTCGAACCTAGCCAAAGTCCAAGTTTATGGTCTTATGACATGCCAAGGCACCAATATATAACGGAGTTAATTTGATAATGGCATAAAAAATCATATGGATGCTTATTGTGTAATATAATCCCTTTATCATGATATCTATAATCAATATGGTTTCATGCTAGTTCCATCAACCTATATGCCTGATGTCTCTTTCTTTGACTTTAAAAAATTGAACTTTTCTATAGAACACTAAAGAAATGAATTTATTTCGGTTGTATCATTTCTATCAAAGGGATTAAGATATCAACTTCTGTTATATAATGTAATTGAAAATCCTTTCTCACATTATTCATTAATTAAATATTACCCATGACATACCCAATGTATCCTACATAATTTTGAACATATGTCATCACAGTTTTCATTAATACATCAAATTATGTGACTCGTAATATCTATTAGAAATAATCTTAAAGTCTGATGATTAATATGAATGTCTATAGATAAGAACATATAATGAAACATATAAATTTGGATTTATAATAGCAGTAAATTTTCTCATAATCTTCTACACTAGAAATTATCAATAGAAAGCACCATGATAAGGTTCCTCAAAGTCTTATGATTCTTCACTTCTAATAGCCAGTATCACACCTTTTTATTACCATTTATTTTAGTGATCTTATTATAATTCAAAGTCTAATATACCATCATAAAATAAAAACATTAGTATCATTAATATACTAAATTATTTTCATATTTATGTAACAATTATTATTTATTCCCCTCCCAACCATTCAAAAAATCAGAATGATATTCATGTTATGTGTAGACAACCGCCTCTATGAGTGATGTGTTCCATTTTTCATATCTTTCTAACATGTATAGGTAAAATGGGGTATTTAACAAATAAATATTATGTTTATAAAATTATTAATATTATGAAAATATAAATCAATTTCTACCTTGTTTCTATTCTATGGATGGTAAAAATGTCTTTCGTGTGTACGTGTGGACTATCACCTCCATGGAGCAACGTGTTTTAATTTTCATCACCTACATACATGGATTATTATAAAATATATTTCCTGAATACATATAATATTATTAATTAATAGATGTAATTAATATTTTTCTAAAAGTATGACACCAAAATTAACAATCATTATAAAGTAATATGTTAATATCATTAAATTACTTGAAACAATATCATTATGTATCATGTTCTCACAAACCATGACAATAGTTTCCATCAATTGAACTTGTGAATGCATAAATAATTGAATAAAATTAATTTAAATATCTATTATAATCTATTAATTAAGAACTTTCTGCCAAATAATGCGGTTGGACGTCGCTATTACAAAACATGCACAAAACAATCGAAATTACTAACATCTGGTGATGAAAATAATCACTAAATAACTAATACATATTTGGTGAATGATTATAAATGATGAATATAAAATTTTATGTATATGAATAAAGCTCTAAAATTGGTTATTAATATTTTTATGTTTATTATACATAATTTTAAAGTGCATTCTTGGAATTCAAGAGTTAAGGTATGGGTTTTCTCATCTAAATTTTCCTTCTTTGGTAGATATGTTATATTCACCACATTATTTTTTATATGTGGACTTTATACTGAAATATGGATTAATTTTATCATATAATTAAAATAAATTATATGTATTTAAAAGTATATATCATGTTTTTTCTTTAAAATTATTTTTATTCAAAGGTTACTAATGTCATAAGGGTTTCTTTCCAATCTTATTTTTAAATCGAGACTGTTATTTGGGAAAAAATTGTGTGAACTTTATCCATAAAAACCAAATCATTTTATTCTATTTTTTTTATTTCCTCTCTCAATTTCACTTTTATAGGTAAATAATTTACCTGATGTGACACTTATAAGTATAACTGACCCCACCTCTTTTTTCAGACAAGTATCTTCCTCCTCTATATTCTTATTCATTTCATGGATGTCCTTACAAATGATTAAATAATTGATTAAGGTAATTTTATAATATTTTTTATTTATTTACCAGAATTCAAAAATTATTTTCTAACATTTTCCACATGTCCATTTTGAAAAAAGTAAACCTTTTTAACGTTTTACATGTGAACACATTCTTTCTCTCTTATGAGAATTATTATTTATGAATACTAATTTTCATGTTTTAAAATGTTTTTAAAAAATAATATTAATTCTTGGATATTTTGAAAATAAAATTATTGTTCCATCATGATTTACAAAGTGATTTATTCAAATCTTAAAAAGGTTTTTTATCTATGTTAACATCATTTGATGTTCCTTATGTTACACTTGAGATATGTTCTTATAATACGATCTACCTTCATCCTCTGGATGACTTATAAAATGTTCTATGAATGGTTTCATGAAACACATCTCTTTTACATTATTTAATTAAGTAATGTTAAAATATAAATTTTTTTATGTTCCCATGGAAAAAATACATATAGTTTGCATTATATGGTAGGTGGTCCCAAATTATATAGCCCACTAATGCAAAGTATAAAGTTCTATCTCATGATATGAATGGGAATCGGGTGTAATCCCAAAAACATAAGGTACTATATCCATTAATTTATGGGTGGTATTGGAATTATTCACCGCTCTAATTCATTGGTCAATGATTTATATCTCATGAGTTAACATGTCAATGATTTAAGAGTGAACCTAATTCATTATGGGACTTCTGACACTATATGATGATGGTCTCGATAGTGATACTTGACAAAGGAAATGATTCTAAATTCATATTTTTTTGATATAATATTATGTTTTATATATTTATAGTGTTATGATGACCCTTTTATTATTCTATGTTCATATTCTTATACCTTTATTTATTATTGATGATCCATATTTATTTGGGTATCATTTTCTAATGTTATGTTCATTGAACTTGACTATGAACTCACACCCACATTCTTATCTTAATCTCACTTAGGATCATCAATTATTATCTCTTATTTTAACTATTACTGATTATCTGATATCACCCCTTTATTAAATTTTTAATCCCAAATTTATGAAGAAATGTATTAAGTTGGATAAGTCTAGAAGGGTATTATCTGAGAAGAAAATATGTAGGAAATATTATATAACAACCTAGTTAATGATATTATAAATCATTTAAATGACCTATTTATATTTATTAATAATATTTTATATATTTATATTCATTATAATAATATTTGGTGATTTTTTATTCAAAAGGAAAAAAAGATTTATTTCTAACCAATTTGGGT
Source organism: Viscum album (assembly GCA_963277665.1). NCBI lineage: Eukaryota > Viridiplantae > Streptophyta > Magnoliopsida > Santalales > Viscaceae > Viscum > Viscum album. Next base: position 474,408,019 of record OY728130.1, on the reverse strand, counting down.
TTTCATGAATTATATGGTTTTATTTAAAACATTTATTTCCAAATTATAGAATTTTCATTTGAACTAATTGAATTCATTTTTTAATTCATCATGTCAAAATTATCTTTTGGTGAATTTTTTATAATTTTCTAAAAAATGGATTTTTAAATGAATAGTGAAAAAATTAATTTTTATTGGACACTACGTTTTCTTTTCAAGTATTTACAATTCAAATTGTATTTTGTATTTATTTTAAAATTTCATTTGTTAATTTTTATTAAAAAATCTAATCATGATATTTGGAATTAATTTTATAATTTAATTTAGAATAAAAACAATTGTATACTTAAAACTACATTTTTATAAAAACTAATTTTTCATCGTGTTTTGTGGGTTTAATTTTGGAATTATAATGATTAATATAAGTTAATAAGGTCAATTTAATTTTTGGTCATAATAAATAGTAAAAATAGGTTACTATAGTTAAGGTTAAAATAGGTATATTGGGGGTTAAACTAAGTGGATAAGGGTTAAAATGACCTGAAAACTTTTATAAATACTATTTGTTGGCCATATTTCAACCCTATATTATAATAACCAGAACTGTTATAAATAAAATTCACCTTTTTGATTTATTTAAAAAACTTATTATGTCAAATGGTTATAGATAACAATAAAATCATTTAGTTTTATTATATCCTATCGAAATTAATTGACCGTTAAGAATCATTATCATTGATAATATAGTCATTGAAAAGTGATCACATGATTAGTATAAATATAGTATTTTAACAAATCCAATTGTCATAGACAAAGGAAGTGAGGACCTCAACCAGTAGTATTATACCCTATGAATCCCATTTATTGAAGATTATAAGGGAGATAGCATCTTTGGTATTTTCCATTGACCAATCCCAAGTTTAGATCTAATAACATAAGAATAATAGAAACTCTTTATGGGAGAAGTTAAGCTCATTGAGATCACATCCCAAACCATGTTCACTGAATCACCCCATGAAAGTCCCACCATCGCATGCCTTATCCTTAGGGAATTTCTTGTGTTTTAAATGGATATGTATCAGGACCCTGGAAATATTAGTATGTATATTATTTTTAATATAATAATGAATATATTTTCATCCTATTATTGCTAATTTATAAATGATTTTTATTTTGATTCAATAAAACAGAAATAGTATTTTTGGTTAACAATAAAATTCAATTAAGGAACTTATTTTGATGAATTAATGGATTTTTGAAAAAAACAATATTTTAATAAAATATTATTATTAAATAATTTTTATTAAATATAAATGATCGTATTATTTTTTTGAAGTTATATGTAATTTTTATAAGGGTTTGGAAACTGTTATTATAAATAAAAACCCATAATTTCTTAATAAATATCATTTATTATTTTAAAAGTAAAAATTTATGTATAAAGAAAATTATTTAGATAAAATAAATATTATTTTTTTAATCAGAACATTGAATTTATCCAATGGTTAATTTTTCATAATTTTATGAGATTTGAATTTTTGGGTAAAAACTAAATACTATATAAATATACTTTGTGAATTATGGCATCATAATGGACCAAAACTGATGTAATAAATACTATAAATAGGATCCACTAAAAATAAATTTTTTCCTGTTAAAATAATTTGATTTTAATTTATTTTATTTTATTTTATAAATCTCTTATGAATCCTCTAAAACATGCATTATATTTTTGGGTTTTAAAAACATGTATTCAGTAGTATTACTCATCTACACATAAGAAAGGGAATTATTTTATTAAGGTTTGAACTTGGACTTATAAAATATTAAAAACCACTCACATTTGGATTAAACCATGGGAAAAAACATAGGATGGTTTATGGTTTTGGTTATTTTATTATGTAGAGTACAAAATCTAAATAATAAATAAATATCCTTCTTTTCCTATATAAACCCATCAAATATCCCATTTATATTTAGTAAAAAACATTAGAGAACATCCAAAATCTTTGCTCCACTCTATATATTCCTTCCAAGGTTCCCCCAATCTCTCAAGAAGCCACTCTCAAACATTTGGAGTCAAACCCACAAGTAAGGGGTATTCCTCTGCTCATTTCAATTAAAGAACCTTCTTTCAAATTAGACATTTTAATTTCATTTGGTTATATTTTAATTCATTTATAAAAGTTAAATTACTATAAAATTGATGTTATTTTATTGAGATACCATTTATCTGCTCTCATTTTTACCCATACCCAAGCTGTTACAATGTCAAAATTTAGTAAGGGATTTATCCCTTCTCATTTCCATTCAAGCACTTATTTTATGTTATGTCTCTCAAATTCCATTTTATTATGTTGCGATATGTTATAAAATATTTCTATTACTACTTATTTAATGTATAAATTATGATAACCCCCTTTAACTCTCATTAATCCTCCCACGAACCTTTATGTACACCCATTACCATGCCAAAATTTCATAAAGGATCTTCCTCTCCTCCATTCAAAACAAGAACCTTCTTTCAAATTAGAATTTTTTATTTAAATTGGTTATATTATAATTAATTTATAAAAATTAAATTAATATAAATTTTTTTTATTTATATACCATTTATCCTCTCTCATTTTTACCATTACCTAAGACGTTACTATACATAAATTTAGTAACAGATTTCTCTCTTCTCATTTCCAATGAAGCACTTCTTTTATGTTATATCTATTAAATTGAATTTTATTATGTTGGGATGTGTTATTAAATATTTCCATTACTTACCATTTAATTTATAAATTATTATATCCTAATTTCACTCCAATCAACCCTCCCAAGAACCATTATGTACACCTGTTACCATGCTAAAGTTTCATAACAGATATTCCACTATCCTATTTATTCAAGAACTTATTTTTTCTTATAATTATTAATTTCCATTTTTTCAGGTTGGTATATGTTCTTCCACAATCCAAAATATGTCCATTTAATTTCATTATGATAAGATACCCCTTCCACCCTCATTAATCCTTCCAATGAATCATTATTTACACTTGTTACCATGCTGAAATTTAGTAAGGGATTTCACTCCTCTCATTTACATTCAAGCACTTATTTTATGTTATGTATCATAAATTACAATTACTTATGTTTTGATATATTATTAAATATTACACTTACTTTAAATTTAATGTATAAGTGATTATATCCCCCTTTCACTCTCATTAATCCTCTCATTATCCTTTATGTACACATGTTACACTGTCAAAATATAGTTAGGATTATTTAATTTATTCAGGTTTATTCATTAACTTATACCTTAAATTTAAAATTTATAATTATGGGATATGTTTTAACATGTCCCTAATACTTTTTTTATTTTATTTCTATGAGATGAGACACCCCATTATCTCTCATCAACCAATTTTTATGAATCTTTAAGTGACGTTGTTTTGCTGCCGAAATTTCACTGTGATTTTCCATGCCAAAACAGTTGTATAGTAAATACCATACCCACTTCATATCAAGGGTGTTCATGTTTATGTACATATAAATTTTTATTGGGGACTTAGATATATTTTTTCCACACTTTTTGATCATGAAATAAATTATGGTGATGAATGAATCCATGTTGTATGATCTATGTGTCATGCATAAGCATGAAAATAAAATGAATGTGACGAGTGTGCCCGATATTATATATCTCTCAAATGAATTGGATAACTTTTAGTATCATGATATTTAATTTTGGGATAGAGAGTGAACCTGATTTATTTATGTGATTTTTCAATAATGATGTATTGGCAGTTTATCTGTGACCTATGTTTATGGTGCAGTGATTTAAGTTGTTCCCACATTTCCCATGTTTTTATTATCATAATATATCATGTCTCATTGTTTATGTTTATTATTCATATTGTTTTTATGCCCCATTTACAAGCCTATTTTCTAACATGTATCACCTTATTCCATATTGGTTCCCTTACTAGGATTTATAGCTCACCCATTTCTTATGTATGTCCCTCGGTTATCCTGTATAGTTTTAAATGCCATGGATGTTTTAGAAGAATGTTAAGGAAGTTTTTCAATAATATTTTTGTATCCTATGTTCAATATTATATGTTATGAACCTAATTCCCAAAGAAACTATACTTCTTGATATTTTAGTTTTTATTATGTGTTCTTTTATGTAATAAATCATAATTTAATGTATAATAAAGAATAGGTTTGTTATAGTTGGTATTAGATAAAAAATTTAGTTATTTTTGGATTAATATTAGAAAAATATAGAGAAATCCTTAGTCATAAGACTATGTATTGAATGTTCTGAGCGCAGCGGATGCGCATGGGTGGATGTTCCCACTTGGATTTTTGTCATTAACAATGATCAATCTGGGATCAATACGACGATAAACGCCAGTCTCCATAGATCGAATCATAGAAATGGACAAAGAAAATAAAATTCTCAGAACCACAATGTAGGATCATTACAGGTTGATTATAATTAATTTAATCAATTGAAAATAAGTACCTATTCGATGTTCTTTCTTCGTTGATGTTCTTGATCACATTCTTATGTGATTCATCATTGCGTCGTAGAATCCAATGGTAGACTTCCTCTAGTGGTGATCCACACATGCACCTCGTATCTCTGGATGTTTCCAAATGAGTCTCCAGGTGCTAGTGTGGAGAAACCTTTGCTTACATTGTCCAACTTAGATCGTCTTGATCCGATGGAAGAGGATATCTCTCAGTATTGAGAGTGTTCTTGCAGGAAGAGGTTCTTTTGGCCTTGAGAGAATTATCTAGAATTTTTGTGCACAACAATTCTCTTGTGTGTTAGGAAAAGAGTTGGGGTTGTGAGGATATTTATAATCGGGTTTGAGGTTATAGAGTTATGACAATAAATAAACGCGTTACGCGTTTTATTTATTTCATTAATTCCCTTTTAAAAACCCCATGTTGAGTCATTAATTCCTTGACATCCGCCCACACTAATTATAATAAAAATCATTTAATAAAATGATATTTTCCTCAAAATCCCGACTGGAAAAACTACACGGCATGTATTAATAAATACATGGCATGTACTTGTTTTTCATTGAAATCTACATGGCCTGTATATTCAATGTACACGGCGTGTATATCTTGTTTTAATTTATTCATTTCCTTTCAAAAATGAAGACTACACGGCGTTTATATTTAATAATACATGGCATGTACTTGTTTCAAAATAGAACTACATGGCATGTAATCATTGATGCATGGCGTGTACTTGTTTTATTTTATTATTCCTCCAACATTAAAACGATTTAGGCTTCCTTGAATAATTATTAAACCACGTACGAGAATAATCATTATTCTACTTAAGATACTTTAATACACTTAGTGTGTGACCCTGTAGGCCTCTTTCTCGTTGGCATTAGGCGGGCTTTCCTAAAGTCCAATATTACTATCTAGCAATGGGTCAAGGCACCCGAGAGAAAGAAGTTGACGTCGCATTGACGTATCACCTCATACGAACACTTAGGGTGTAATTTAATCCCATTGTCTCAATATCTCATCAAGCAGGTTTCATGGAAGTTTCATAAACTAATATGCTTGATCCGTTGTTCTTTGACTACCTGAAATAAACTCATCGTTTCACTATGGCCATGGAATTTCATGCGACAGTTCTATTTAAATAAAAGGGTCGAGATATCAACTTCCATAAATGTAAGGTAAAAATCCTTCCACGACTTATCCATTAACAACATGTCACTCGTGATGCACCCAACGTACCCTACTTCCCGCCAACTATCTTCATGATGGTTTTCGTCAGCAAATCTAAGTACGCGATTCATGACATAAATTAATGATAATCTTCCAGTATAAGGACCATTACAAGCGCTCGTAGATAGGAATGTTCTATGACACCAAGACATGCAGAATTGCTACAGTCGGGTCTGTTCTCATAATCTCCCATCTTGGAGATTACCAAGTACAGACTCCATGAGAGAGATTCTCATCTTTTTACGAACACTCGCACATGACAGTCTGTATACTATGTGTCATATCATAGTATGTCATCCAACCGTAGAACTTTATTTAAGAATATTATCCTAGCATTTAAAGGTTCTCATCATAGCTGGGATCTTCCATGACCATATCAATGCAACAAATATTCTAGGACATTATTATATTATAGTCATGCAGAACAGTGAATAATATATAATAAGATTATATTCATGTAATCAAACTAAAAATATTTGGTTCTCAGGACACCAACCCTTACAAACTCCCACTTGGACTAGAGCCAATTGCCTACGACTTTTAGTCCACTAGACCTCACATGATGATCATGTTTCTGCTGAGTCAAGGATTTAGTCAAGGGGTCCGCCATGTTGTCTTCCATGGAAATACTGCTCATTGCAACTTCACCTCTATGAGAAAAATCCCACAATAGATGATATTTCTGATGTTTGTGCTTTGTCCGCTGATGTGACCTTAGCTCTTTTGCGAGTTCCACCACTGCAGTATTATCACAATAGAGTGTGATAGGATCTTTATTGCTTGGCACTACATCCAACTCTTGGATGAAGCTTCGCATCCATACTGCTTCTTTAGCTGCCTCAGAAGCTGCGATATACTCGGACTCCGCTGTAGAATATACCATCACACTTTGCTTTGAGCTCTTCCAGCTCACTACAACTCCATTCAAACTAAAGATGTATCCAGTCTTTGACTTCATGTCATCTTGATTAGTATGGAAACTAGCATCTAAATGTCCTCTGATGACTAGTTCCTCATTTCCTCTATAAACCAAGAACATATCCCTAGTACGCCTCAGACACTTAAGAATAGTCTTGACTGTCATCCAATGGCGGTCTCCTGGATCAGCTTGATATCTCCTACCACACTTAATGTGTAAGCAGCATCTAGCCTCGTATATAGAATAGCATACATGACTGACCCAATCGCGGATGCGTAAGGGATCCTTTCCATTATCTTTCTTTCCTCATGTGTCTGAGGACACATTTTCTTGGAAAGATGAATTCCATGTGACACTGGCAAAAATCCCCTCTTGGACCGTTCCATACTAAATCTCTTCAGTATCTTGTCAATGTATGTACTTTGACTCAGGCCCAACATTCTCTTGGATCTATCACGATGGATCTTGATCCCAAGAATATATGCTGCCTCACCTAATTACTTCATAGAGAATAATTTATCTAACCATGCCTTAACTGATTATAAGACAGGTACTTCATTTCCAATTAGTAATATGTCATCAACATATACTATTAGGAAAACGATTTCACTTCCACTAAACCTCTTATAGACACAAGGCTCACATTCGTTGTTAACAAATCCAAATTCCAATACAGCTTCATCAAAATGAATGTTCCATGACCTTGATGTTTGTTTTAATCCATAAATGGATTTCTTCAACTTCCATACCTTCTTGGCATCCATTGGAGTCACAAACCCTTCTGGTTGTGTCATGTAGACATTTTCCTAGAGTTTCCCGTTAAGGAATTCTGTTTTGACATCCATTTTCCAAATTTCATATTCATGGTAAGAGGTAATGGCCAATAGGATTCTGATGGATTTCAGCATCACAACCAATGAAAAAGTTTCATCATAGGTAATTCCTTGACGCTGTCTAAAACCTTTTGCAACCAGTCGTGCCTTAGAGGTTCTGCCTTGCCCCTCCATGTCTAGTTTCTTCTTGAATACCCATTTATTACCAATAGGCTTTACATAAACTGGAAGATCTACCAAAATATAGACTTGGTTTTGGTATATGTAATCCATTTCAGAATTCATTGATTCTTTCCACTTGGCAGCGTCTGTGCCTTCAACTGCTTCCTTTTAGGTAAGAGGATCATCATTTTCAACCAATAATGATTCAACATCCTTGGTGATAAGAAAACCATATCGTTCTGGTTCTCTCACCTCTCTCGTGCTCCTACATAGTTCTTGTGTCTCTGGAACAGATTATTCTTCCGTGGGGCTTTGTGGAATCTGTTCATGTACCAACTCCTGTGTATCTTGAGCCTCGACTTCATCGAAGTATATCTCACTCCCACTATCTCTTTTGGAGATGTGCTCCCTCTCAAGGAATATGGCGTGTCTTGCCACTATAACCTTTTTTTATAAGGGTTTGTATAGGTAATATCCCTTTGTTTCCTTGGGATATTTTATAAAGATGCACTTTGTGCCTCGGGGTGCAAGTTTGTTACCTGAAGAGGCCTTAACAAATTTTTCGCTACCCCACACATGTAAATTCGATAACATGGATTTTCATCCACTCCATAACTCATATGGAATACCATCTATTGATTTAGTTGGTACTTGGTTTAGTATTTTTGTTGTTTTTTGTAATTCATATCCCTAAAAGGATAATGGAAGAATCGCATGACCCGTCATTGATCTCACCATGTCCAACGGGGTGCGGTTCCTCCTTTCACTAACACTATTCCACTAAGGTGGGTAAGGAGGACTGAGTTGAGATAAAATCCCAAACTCCTGTAAGAAATCAATGAATTCCTGATTAAGATATTCTCTTTCTCTTTCTGGGCGAAGTTTCTTAATCTTCTTACCAAGCTGGTTCTCAACTTCATTCTTGTATTCTTTGAACCGATCAAAAGAATCTAACTTATACCTCTTTAAGTAAATATATCCATATCTACTAAAATCATTAGTAAAAGTTATAAAGTATGAGAAATCCCCCCTTGCTTCAACTAGAAATGGTCCACACACATCTGTGTGAACTTATTCTTGAAGCTCTTTAGCCCTTTTGCCTTTCCCACTAAATGGGGCTTTGGTCATTTTTTCTTTGTAGACACGCATGACATACACCAAGTGGTTTTATTTCGAAAGAATATAAATACCCATCTTGATATAATTTTGTCAAATGTTTTTCATTGACATGACCTAGCCGGTGATGTCAAAGTTGGGTGTGGTATGATTCATGTGAATTAACATTGTCATCGATTGCCATTACTTGGTTTGTGTAGTCTAACACATAAAGGTCATTATATAAATGTGACCTACCAAAACAAATGCTATCTTTATAAATGTAGCAACATCCACTTCCAAACATGAAGATGAATCCATCAGTATCTAATCTAGATACTGAAATAATGTTTTTGGTTACAGAGGGTATATAATAACATCCTTTCAAAAGTGTTAGTCCTCGACAGTTACAGTAGCAAATCTGGCTCCGTTGGATGCTCGTAGATCTTCCTCCCCTCGATCAATCTTCTTGAATCTACTTGGTTCCTATATTTGGATACATATTTGATCACCAAAAGATGCATCTAATAACCAATTTGTAGAAACATATAGATTCCATTCGATAACAAACGCACCTGAAGCTTCCCCTTGCTTCCTTGGCTGGGTGCAGTTTTTCTTCCAGTGGCGCTTCTTACCACATGCGAAACAAACAACATTTTGTTCCCCTGCCTCCCCTTGGATATTCCTTTTCTTGGAAGGCCTTGAAGAAGCTTTGGGCTTAAATCTCTTCGCCTTCCATTTACTTTTATTCACCATAAGGACAGAAGGTTTTTCATGCCTCATATCATTGTCCACTTGGTGAATAAGGATTAGAAGATCAGATAGAGACTTCTCAATTTTTTTCATGTTGAAGTTCACAACAAATTTTGAGAAGCTCTGGGGGATTGATGCAAGAATGAGATCGTTACCCAGTTCTTCAGGGATTTTAAACCCTATAACCTCTATGCGCTCAATGTATCCAATGATCTTGACTACATGAGTCCCGGATGGGGCACCCTCTCTAAGCCTTCTCTAGAATAGAGCCTTGGAGATCTCAAACCTTTCTTATCTTGCTCTCTCCTGGTATAGACCACGAAGGTGATCGATCATGCTATAGGCATACATGTCTTCATGAGACTTTATTATCTCACTAGACATTGATTATAGCATCAAACATTGAAAGTTGAGTGCATCGTTCAAATGTTAATTGTAGACCAAGAAATCATCATCACTCGCCCCTTGGGCAGGAGAATCGGGAAGTGAGGACTCCAGTACGTAAAACTTTCATTCATGGAATAGGATAACCTGAAGGCACCTAAACCATTCCTAAAAGTTACTACCGGTGAGTATATAGTCTTTATATATAATTGATCACATAGAAAATGTGTTTGATGAGTTTGTCATTTCGATTCTACAAATTAAAAGAGCAGTTTTATCAGTACTTTCATGATTACATTTTATGAGAAATAATAAATTTTATTAAGTCTCCCACTATTTTATCAAGTCCCAATGGCCCTCACCATTGAACTTGGAATGTCCAGTTTCTTTGACATTTCTAGTGGCAAGGATCCATATTCCCCTTCGCATAACCCCAACAAGGGTTGGTCACGCTATTTGGAGGTATTTAGGTAGGTAGGTCTTTGCCAAATGTGAGCTTATAGTTCCTTGATCTCTTGAGTGGACTCCCCAATCCTGATATCTTGACTTGGATTTCCTCAACTCTTACTTCCAATATTACATCAAGTCTAGAAAGGGCTACTCCTCTTTATGTAATATGGTTAAGTCAACCTGAAACCTTTCATAAGGGCTTCCTTTATAAAAGTAAGTGTCCCAACAAGGGTTGGTCAAACACATAGTTTTATTGAGTCTTTCCCTTAATCAAGTAATGGAAGGCATGGTCTGACTTAATATTGTATTTGAGGGATTTTATTCTTTATTCGTAGTTTTTCATTATCACATGCTTTTTAATATTATGTGATTCTTTCTTAAGTGATTAACCATGTTCTGATAATTTTTACGTATAATCCAGTTTTTATTTTATTCCATCTTTTCATGCTTGTTTATTTCATTAATTATCTGATCGTGAGAACACATACATAATAAATAAACCATTTAATCAGATATAAATAAAATAATATGGCCTGATCATGAGCTTCTATTGGTTAGCTTATCTAGTAGTTTGATAAGCTAACCCTGACCTAGGTAAAAACACCTTGAATCGATGGTTCGTGTTTTTTAGCTCCCACTTGTCCACCTTTGTATCTTCTTGGGTTGGTTTCACCTCAGCTTCGGGTTTTGAACCGTCTCCTCTGACTTGGGAGATCCTCCATTACATGGGTTTTCATTAAAGAAACCATGGGCATATAGGCCCTACATTTTATTGGAAGAAGGATCACATGCCAACAAATTTAAATTAAACAAATTTAAATGAAACCATACACACATACAAAGGGTCTTTTAGTCTATCTCATGATCATACATAGCATGCAACGATATTTACGCATATTTAGAATACAAATTCTTTTAATCGTTTTATTATTTAAGATAAGTCGCACTTGAATTCAATTAATTGTGATCTTATAATTAATCAATTATTTATCTTAAATTCCATTCTGAATTTCCTTGAGATTATTCTCATACATATTCATTTTACAGGTCTTTGTACTTTTAGAGGAAACCTAGTGAAATTCCATTTTTGGAAAGTACAAGACGTGTAGTTTATATTTACACATCGTGTATTTCTTTTCACCCTTTATCCAAAGTACACGCTGGGGGCTTTGGTGTGTTTTCTCTACTTTGGAAATTTTGGAGTACACGGCATGTAGATGAATCATACACGGCGTGTACTTCCTTGTTACACAATAACCATCCTGAAAATCCCTTGTACATGGTACGCGGATTCTCCTTTGTACACGGTTTCACTTGGGTCGAATCAGATTACACGGCGTGTTGCTCCAACATACATGTCGTGTATTCGTGTTCCCACATTCCATTCAATTCTGGTCAACACGGGGTGTTAAATCCTTAAGTGTAATCAATTACATGGCATGGTTTGGCAGACCAGTACCGGTTCGTTGAACCTAAGTACACAGCGTGTAGTTTTTCATTACACACTGTGTATTCCCGTTTTGTACAGACAAAAAGAGTGGCTCCTCCGGATGAGTTCCTCATTTTTATTTTAATCAAAACTAAAATTAAAAGGCCTTTTCTATGATGAGAATCGAGAAACTAAGGAGGAATAACGAATATCATTTATTCATATTTAGAGAACAATTTATTTTGAATTGAATCAATTATAAATGCGTAAATTATCAACGAAAATTAAATAACTATAATCAACATTGTAACCTCCCTCTGATACCAATTGAAGGTTCTAGGCGCAGCGGAAGCACGTGGTTGGATGTTCCCACTTGGATTTTTGTCATTAACAATGATCAATCCGAGATCAATGTGATGATAAATGCCAGTCTCCACGGATCGAATCACAGAAATGGACAAAGAAAATAAAAGTCACAGAACCACAAAGTAGGATCATTACAGGTTGATTTTAATTAATTTAATCAATTGAAAAGATGTAGCTTTTGGGTGTTCTTTCTACGTTGATGTTCTAGATCAAGTTCCAATGTGATTCGTCGTTGCTTCATAGAATCCAAGGGTAGACTTCCTCTAGCGGTGATCCACATGTGAACCTCGTATCTCTGGATGTCGCCAAAGGAGTCTCCGGGTGCTAGCGTGGAGAAACCTTTGCTTGCGTTTTCTGCCTTAGATCGTCTTGATCTGAAGGAAGAGGATATTTCTCGGTCTTGAGAGAGTTCTTAGAGGAAGAGGTTCTTTCGGCCTTGAAATAATTCTCTAGAATTGTTGTTCACAATGATTCTCTTGTGTGTTAGGAAAAGAGTTGGGGTTGTGAGGATATTTATAATCGGTTTTGAGGTTGTAGAGTTATGAAAATAAATAAATGTGTTACGCATTTTATTTGTTTCATTAACTCCCTTTTAAAAACACTATGTCAAGTCATTAATTCCTTGACATGCGCCCACACTAATTATAATAAATATCATTTAAAAAACGATTTTTTCCTGAAAATTCTGACTGGAAAAACTACACGGCGTGTATTAATAAACACATGGCGTGTACTTGTTTTCATTGAAAACTACATGTCATGTATATTCAATTTACATGGCATGTATATCTTGTTTTCATTTATTCATTTCCTTTCAAAAATGATAACTACACGGCATGTATATATTTAATAATACACAGCATGTACTTGTTTTCAATATAAAACTACACGGCGTGTAATCATTGATACACGACGTGTACTTGTTTTATTTTATTCTTCCTCCAACATTAAAATGATTTAGGCTTACTTGAATAATTATTAAACCATGTACGGGAATAATCTTTATTCTACTTGAGATACTTGAATAAAATTAGTGTGTGACCCTCTAGGCCTCTTTCTCGTTGGCATTAGGCGGGCTTGCCTAAAGTTTAAGATTACTATCTAGAAATGGGTCAAGGAACCCAAGATAAAGAAGTGGACGCCGCATTGATGTATCACCTCATACAAATGCTTACTATGTAATTTAATCCCTTTGTCTCAATATCTCATTAAGAAGGTTTCATGGAAGTGTCATAAACCAAAATGCTTGACCCATCTTTCTTTGACTACCTGAAATAAACTCGTCATTTCACCATGGCCATGGAATTTCATGCGACAATTCTATTTCAATCTAAGGGCTGAGATATCAACTTCCATAAATGGAAGGGACAAATCCTTCCTCTAATTATCCATTAACAACATGTTACTCGTGACGCACCCAACGTACCCTACTTCCTGCCAACTGTCTTCGTGATGGTTTTCGTCAGCAAATCTAAGTGCACAAGTCATGACATATGTTAATGATAATCTTCCAGTCTAAGGACCATTGCACACGCTCATAGATAGGAATGTCCGACGATACCAAGACATGTGAAATTGCTACAGGCGGGTCTGTTCTCATAATCTCCCATCTTGGAGATTACCAAGTGCAAACTCCATGAGAGAGAGTCACGTCTTCTTACGAGTACTCGCACATGACGGTCTGATACTATGTGTCCTATCATATTATGTCATCCAACCGTAGAACGTTATTTAAGAATATTATGATATCATTTCAAGGTTCTCATCATAGCGGGGATCTGTCATGACCTTATCAATGCAACAAATATTCCAGGACATTATTATATTATAGTCATGTAGAACAATGAACAATATATAATAAGAGTATATTCATGTAATCAAAGTACAAAACAGTTGGTTCTTAGGACACAAACCCTTACATGTATAAGAATACATCCTTAAATGTTTGTATGTATATATTAATTTATTTATCAGGAAAATACATCTATGTCTAGATACTATAAGTAGATGTGGTTTTGGGATCGATGTACCAAGGGGTAACAACTCTGATAGGGTGTGTCGGGCCTAACTCGATGTAACTTGGTACACAATAACAGGACTTACTACACACCTCGTTTCAAACTCCTAGAGTATATTATTTTGTAAATTCATAATCTCATTTTGAACCATTATCAAGGGAACAAAAAATATCTATAATAGTATATGTTAGGAAATAGATCATGGATAACATATATAGAATCCTATAAATTCATAAGTTAAATAAATAAATGTAATTTATAAGTTATCCCTTTAATTTCATTGGATTCCCCATTTATATTTTTAATAGTTTAAAAATACTTATCTGTAATTTTCCCTTTATTCTAGAAAATGGCTAGAAACAAGAGGAATCGGGTTAACAACTAATGTGATGGGCAATGTGATGACAGCACAAATGAGATGCCTAATCTAAGGGAAGATCAAGTTTGACATATCATGATTATGCCAAACCAGTTTTCAAAAATCATGATTAAAAACTAACACTTTGTTTAATTTATAAATATGTCAATTAAGAGGAATATGAAATCAAATAGAAGTCTATCTGATAAAGGTAATAAAGAAAAGAAGATCCAATTTCCATTGTGCAACATGTTTGGAAAGAGGCACCAAGGAGAATGCTACAAAGGGACAGGGAGATATTTTAAGTGACAAAATATAGGTAATAAATCAAATAATTTCTATGAAAAATGGATAATTTAATGGATGGAAATATTATTCAATCTAATTTACCTTATATAGTTCAATGTCATAACTATGGAGAATTTTGGAATTGTCCAAGATAATGATCTATACCAATGGTTGAGAAGCATTATGAGCACCAATAATCTCTAATAACAAGGGAATAAGAGAAGTCATATGCTGAGATAGATTATGATGATTTAATTACATGTAGAATATACTCAATAATTTTGTGTGTCATGGTGTATTTAAATTCATTACCTATTAGAATATATTGTATGTTTTATAATAAAATTGAGTAACCACCTGAAATGATTTTATATCAATAGATAAAACTTCTATGATTATGTATCACATGTTGAAGTTTGTAAAAATTTTATTCTTGAAAATACTTCCAGACATCAATTGGAGTAATTTGATACAATTATAGGCATGCATTGGATTTCCCTATATATAGCCAATATAAATTTGTATAAGAATTAAATCACTCTTTGTATCATGAATCAACCCCAGATTTTATACAAGTGGAGGGGGGAGGAGGAATCTTCTTTATCACCAGCATCTCAAGCATGGATATTATTTCCCTATTAGAAAGAATATCTTGTTAAAATGATTGATTATAAGTAAAGAACCATCCTTGAATACATTCCTATTATTATGGAATTCATCGATGTGTTTTCAAAGAAATTTCATGGTCTTCCACCTAGCTGATAGATTGAATTTTCAATCGAGCTTATACCTAGGGTGTTACCATTATCCATGACATCATATAGAATGAATGTTGTTGAACTTGAGGAGCTAAATAACCAACTACTGGATAATATGGATAAAGGTTTCATATTACTAATCTCTTCACCATGGGGTGCACTATCCCTCTTTACCAAGAAGAAGGATGAGACAATTCACCTTTGTGTTGATTATCGAGAGCTCAACAAGATCATGATAAAGAACAAGTATCTTCTTCCACGGATTGATGACTTGTTCAATTAGATATGTGAAGTACAATACTTCTCCAAGGTGGATCTTTGGTTGGGATATTATTAAGTAAGTTTGAAAAGGTGGATATAACCAAGACTACATTTTGTACAAGGTACGGACACTATGACTTCATAGTGATTTCATTCGGTCTCACTAATGCTCCAGAAATATTCATGGACTTGAGGAATAGAGTCATTAGCAGTTACCTCAACAAATATTTGACAGTATTTATAGATTATATTCTAATATACTCCAAAATAAAGTAGGAGCATGGGGATCATCTGAACACTACGCTAAAGACCTTATGAAAGGAGAAGCTTTATGCCAAGTACATAAAATAAAAGTTCTGGTTGAAGGAAGTATCATTATTGGGACGTAACATCACAAGAAATGGGATATATATGGATCCTTAAAAGATTAATGAAATTTAAGGATGGATGATTATAATATATATGAAATATATCCATATTTTTCTTAGATTAGCTAGGCACTATCAACAATTTTTGAGAAATTTATCATGATTTTAAAACCCTCTAACCAAGATAACTCAGAAGGGGGTCATGTTTTCTTAGAATGATGAATGTGTAGATAGATTCAATGAGTTGAAAAGGATACATATCACTGCACATGTTCTCACGCTACCCACAAGTGGAGAAATTTTTGTGTTATTCAGCGATGCTTCGAAGAAGGGCATGGGTTGTGCGTTCATGAAGAATGATAAAGTCATAGCCTATGCTTCAGGGAAGTTAAAAGTTCACAAACAAAACTACCTAACAAATGATCTGGAGTTGGAAGCAGTGATTTTAGATTTGAAAATATGGTGGAATTATCTCTTTGGGGAGAAGTTTGAAATATATATGTATCACAATATCCTCAAATATATATTCACACAGAAAGATCTGAATATATGCTAATAAAGATGTTTACATATGATCAAGGACTATGACTGCTCAATACACTACTATCCTGGTAAAGAGAAGAAAGTGGTGGACGATCTAAGTAGAAGGGATCTGGAAATTCTATCATTAATTAGAATTGATAGGGATCTGATCTTATTATATTTAGAAAGGATGGACATGGGAATCATAAAATAAGGAACATCATTAATCATTTCACAAATGATTACTCAACCATACATTATGGATAGGTTAAAAGATGCTCAAATGAATGATGTGTTAATTCAGAATAAAGCGGGTAATTTAAGAAAAGGGAAATCTTCAGAGTTCATTGTTAATGAAGAATGAGTTGTGAGATCTGGGTCAAGATTATGTGTACCAACAAATCCTGAGTTAAAGAATGGGTTATTTGATGATGCACATAACTCGACCTTATCCATCCACCTAGGAATCACAAATATGTATCCAGATATTCAAGAACACTATTGGTTGGACAATATGAAGAATTAAACCATAGAGTATACATAAAGATGCCTTATATTTTATCAAGTGAAAGAGGAAAGGAAAAAAATTAAAAATGTATGATGAAACCTTTACCCACACCTACATGGAAATGGGAAAACATCACTATATAATTTTTCACTGGTCTTCCAAAGAAATCAAGAGGGAATAATGATATATGGGCTATAGTGGGTGATCTTACAAAGACAGCACACTTAATTTTGATTTTATAGGATTTATCAATAGTTAAACTTGGATGGATATAAATCAAAGATGTTGTAAGGATTCATAGAGTACCAATGTCGATTTTATCTAATCAAGATCCGAGATTCACCTCTAAGTTTGGGAAAAAGTATCCAACATTCTCTAAACCCTAATATAAACATCATTATAACCTATCGTCCTCAAAGTGTTATTCAGACTAATTAGACTATTTAGACATTGGAAAACATGTTGTGGGAATGTTCTATAGACTTCAAAGGGGGGGTGGGACCAACATCTTCCTTTGGTTGAGTTCTCATACAACAACAGTTTCCACTCCAGAATCCAAATGGACTGTTATGAAGCCCTTATGAGAATAGGTGTAGAACAACTGAATGTTGGGATGAAGTTGGGGAATAAGAAATTCTAGGTACCAAAATGGTCAAGGAAATGGTGGAAAATGTTAAGACCATTCAGCAGCACATCAAGGATGCTTAGAATCAAAAAATGTTCTATACTGACAATCATCAGTGAGACCTAGAGTTTTATATTAGATACATAGTATCCCTCCACATATCTATATAGAAGAAAGTGATGATATTTTGGAATAAGGTAAAGCTTAGTCCAAGATACATCAGCCCCTTTGAGATCCTTGATCACATTGGAGTGGTGGCCTATCGACTACCACTACCACTGAACCTATCTCAAGAACATGATGTATTACATGTATCTCTATTGTGGAATTACATACCAAACACCTGACATGTACTCAATCTAGAGGTGGTACCATTAGATAATGATCTTTTCTATTAATAGAAGCTGGTAAATATCATAGATAATATAGAAAATTTCTACAAAATAAGACAGTGCACCTTGTCTGAGTGTTGTTGAGAAACTGAAAGTTTGAAGAAGTAGTGTGGGAACTATAGGAGGTGATAAAACTAAGTTACCCTCATCTCTTTTAGTGTGTGAAATGAATTTTTTTTGTGCAAAAGTTCTTAATGGTGGGAGATTGTAACAAGATGAACTATTATAAATAAAATTCCCCTTTTTGATAAATCTAAATGTCTTATTATGTAAAATGGTTATATAAAATAGATTCAATCCTTTGGTTTTATTATATACTATAATATTTAATTGACCACTAATAATAATTACCATTGATAATATAGTCATTGAATATTTATCACATGATTAGTATAAATATATAGTTTTAACAGATCCAATTTTCACATACAATGAAAGTGATGCCCTCAACCTGTAGGATCATACCATATGAATCCCATTTATCAGAGATTTTGAGGGAGATAGTATCTCTAGGATTTTCCCATGACTAATCCCAAGTTGAGATCTAACAACTTAATCATTATAAAAACCGTTTACAGGAGAATTTCAAGCTCATCGATATCACAACCCAAACCATGTTCACTAAACCGCCCCATGAAAGTCCCACCGTCATACACCTTACCCTTATGGTGTTTTATGGTGTATTAAATTGATATGTCCCAAGACCATATAAATATTAGTATGTATATTATTTTTAATATAATAATGAATATATTTTCATCCTATTATTTTTACTTTATAAATGAATTTTATTTTGATTCAATAAAACACCAATAGTATTTTTGGTTAATATTCAAATTCAATTAAGGAACTTATTTTGATGAATTAATGGATTTATTATATAAATAATATTTTAATAAAATGTTATTATTAAATAATTTTTATTAAATATAAATTAAAATATAATTTTTACTAAATATAAATTAAAATATAATTTTTATAAAATCAAATGTAATTTTTATAAGGGTTTGAAAACAATTATTTTAAAAAAATAGATAATTTACTAATAAATGTTAGTTAATATTTTAAAAGTTAAAATTCCTATATTTATAAAATTATTTATATAAAATGAATATTATTTTCGGAATCATAATGTGTAAATTATCCAATGGTTAATTTTTCATAATTTTTTTAGACAGCTGAATTTTCAGGTAAAAAATAAACACCATATAAATATAATTTGTGCATTATAACATAATAATGACCCAAAAGTGATGTAATAAACACTATAAATTGGATCTGATACCAAATATAAGTTTTCCCATTAAAATAGTTTTATTTTAATTTTATTTTATTTATTTTATAAATCCATTATCAATCCTTCAAAACATATAATATATTTTAGGGTTTTAAGAATCATTTGTTTAAGAGTATAACTCACCTCCACCTAAGAAAGGGATTTATTTTATTAATTTAATAAATTTTAATTATAAAATAATAAAAAACACTCCCATTTTTCAGAATCCATGGGAAAACAATGGTATGTTTTTTGGTTTTGGTTATTTTATTATGTAGAGTTCAAAACCTAAATAATAAATAAATCCCCCCCACCATTATTATATAAACCCACCCAACCACTCATTTATCTTCACTAAAAGTCCTTGTAACATGTCCATAATTTTCCCTATACTATGTAGTATCGTCCCAAGGTTCCCTCAAGTTCTTAAGAAGCCCCTTCCAAGCATTTGGATTCACACTCTCAAGTAAGATATCTTCCTCTCCTCCTTTCAATTCAAGAACTTTCTTTCAAATTAGCCTTTTTAATTTCTATTGGTTATATTGAAATTCATTTATAAAAATTATATTACTATAAAATTTAGGTTATTTGATTTATATATCATTAATCCCCTCTCATTTTGACCCTTAATTAATCAGTTACTATATAGAAATTTAGTAAGGGATTTATCTCTTCTTGTTTCCATTCAAGCACTTCTTTTATGTTATATCTATTAAATTCCATTTTATTATGTTGGGATATGTTATTAAATATTAAAATTACTATAAATTTAATTTATAAATGATTATATCCATCTTTAACTATAATTATTCCTTTCAATAAACTTTATTTACACACGTTACCATGCCGAAATTTCGTAAGGGACCTTCCTCTCCTCCTTTCAATTCAAGAACCTTCTTTCAAATTAGCCTTCTTAATTTCAATTGGTTATATTTTAATTAATTTATAAAAATTATATTAATATCAAATTTATGTTATTTTATTGATATATCATTTATCCACTCTCATTTTTACCCTTACCTAATCCTTTACTATGATGAAATTTTGTTAGGGATTTCTCGGTTCTCTTTTCCATTCAAGCACTTATTTGTTGTTATGTATCTTAAATTTCATTTTATTATGTTGGGATATGTTCTTACATATTCAAATTACTTTACATTTAATTTATAAATGATTATATTCCTTTATAACTCTCATTAATCCTGCCAATAACATTTATGTACACCCATTACCATGCCGAAATTTTGTAAGGGATCTTCCACTCTCAATTTTATTCAAACACTTATTTTATGTTATGATTATTAATTTCCATTTTTTCATGTTGATATATTTTAGTCCATATCCCACACATTGTACTTTTAATTTTTACTTGATGAGAGACCCCTTAAACTCTCATTTTTCTTACAATGAACTGTTATGTACACAAGTTACCATGCCCAAATTTATTAAGGGATTTATCTCTTCTCATTTAAATTCTATAACTTCTTCTATATTATGTCTCTTAAATTCCATTTTATTATATTGTTATATATTCTTCCATATTCCCCTTACTGTCCATTTAATGAATAAATTATGATATCCCCCTTTAACTCTCATTAATCCTCCCATGGTATTTTATGTACACCTATTACCATGCCAAAATATAGTTAGGATTATTTTCATTATTCAGGTTTCTTAATTAACTTATGCCTTAAATTTCCAATTTATAATGATATGATATGTTATTACATGTTCCCAATACTTCCCATTTTATTTCTATGTGATGACAGACGCCCTTATCTCCCATCAACCCAATTTTATGAATTTCTAAGTGATGTTGTTATGCTACAAATATTTCACCACGATTTTCCAAACCAAAAATTTCGTATTGAATACAAAACCAATTTCCTATCAAGGGTGTTCATATTTATGTAAATATAATTTTTGATTGGGGATAACATATATGTATTTCACACTCATTGATCATGGAATAAATTATAATAATGGATGTATCTATGTTGTATTATCTATGTGGCACACTTAAGCATGAGAATGAAATGGATATGATGGGTGCACCTAGAATTATATAGTGGTGCAATGCATTGGGTAATGTTTAGTGTAACATCCTAGTATTTTTGTATCTTTAAATTAATTTTCTCTTTATAAATTATATAATAAGTCAAATTTAACTACCATAAATATATTTAGTAAATAAGTATATTCAATTACAACTAAAAATTTATATAGTAAAATGATAATTACTGTGCCTTCTAAAATATATAATGAAATTTGAGGAATATTAAATTAATGGTGAATAAAAATATACCAAATTAAATTCAAACTATATTATCATGTTACATAAGAAAAAATAAAGAATTATAGTAGTATTATAAACATGTATATATTTTTATATATAAATATATTGATAGAAGAATTATAAATTTTTAAAATTACATAATAATAAAAGGTTTATGAGTTAATTTAAATAAATATATGAAATATGATAGAATTACTTAGAATATTAACATACACACATAAAAAGTTTTGAAATTTATGATTGTTTGAATTAAATAAATTTTGGCTAACCAATATTGTAAAATAATAATAATAATAAATTTTGATTTTATTATATTAAATTATTTTTCAAATTATAAATTAGTTTTGATTATATTTACCAATATATATGTATATATATAAGCATAAAAAAATATTATGATTAATTAAGTAAATGTTTATATTCCAATTATAATGAATGTTATATACATATATATATAAGAAATAGAATATATATATATATATATATATATCATGATAAAATAAGGGAAATCGTTTAAAAATGAAATGATATCATAAAACGAAAATAGAAAAATAGGAACTACGATGTGTTGTCTTCATCAGGTACATCTTGACTACCAGCCTCACCACCGACACCAACCCCACTACCTCGACCATCGGTATCCCTTCCTCAGTCAGCCTTCGATTAGCCTCACCAGTTCCACCATTCTCATCATCGACTAAGATTCCCACCATAGGCCAGTCATGCCGTTATCTCCAAAACAGATTTGGTGAAGCCCTAACACCTCAATCATTTTGTTGACTAAAATCATGACCATATTGCCCTTGTCGGATACCACTCTTGAACCCTTAAATATTCATATCCCTAACCTTGAAAGATACGATGAAGTCGAAAACCCTACCCATTGTCTTTCACTACTCATTCAACATGTAAAGTGAATAAAAATACCATTTCAGTTTAATTATTTTTTCCAGCTTCTCCTGGAAGCTAAATGGGTACCTGTATATAATTATCATTCAATATAGGAAGAAAACCTCATTGGACCACCTAGTTCAAAGATCCCTCCCTCTATTTTTCCTTCTTTCTAAATTCCTTTTGGTTCGAGTACCCACAAACAAAATAGAAGGTCATTGCCTTCTTTTGGTTCAAACACCTGAAGAAATAAGAGTAAACTTCATTGGGTTCCCATTCACAAAAATGTAAGGGGAATGCTTATATTTTATATATATAGTGATATATATAATATTTTTCATATTTCAACCACGAACATTTATATACATATTATATGTTAATTTTATTCAAATATGATTATATTGGTATTAAATTTAAGTAACATTTTATTTATTTAAATCATGAAAGTGTGTTTTCAAATTGACATGTAAGTGAAATATTTCTTTTTTTTATACACACATATATTAATATAAAAGTATAATTAATATATTCATGTTCATAAAATATACATTCATGCATATATTAATTTCAAATTAAAATTAAAAGTCTTTTATTTATAAAAGGAATTATTCTTTTTACTATATTTTATTATATTTTTATTTCAAGTGTTTCTTTTTTGTAAGTATATAAGTACATGTATATATATGTATATATTGTCTATAATTTCATGTTTTAAAACACACACACACACACACATATATATATATATATATATATATATTATATTCATGTATGATTTTCAATTTCTTCATGTTCATGTTTTCAAATTTAAATTTATGGTTTATATATATATATATATACATACATGTCATTGCATTTTTATCAACCAAATATATGTAAGTACTTAAGAGGATATACCACATATGATATAATTATTTTTCATACTATGTTTAAGAAATTGTTCTGTGCATGTGATATATTATTCTCAAAAAATATTCCATGTATATATTCATTATGTATATAGGTGTCTGTGTGCGCGTGTGTGTGTGTGTGTGAGTCTATATGAAAGTATGTTAATTCTAAAGTTCAAATTTTTATAAGTATTATATATTTTTAAAATATTATAATTAGGAATGAAAGTTATTTATATTAATCTAAAGGGTAAGATTCATTATATATATATATGTATTCATTGTCATCACTGCATATTTTAAAATGAATATATAATTAATTTGAATTCATGAAATCATCCAATGTAATATTTTTAAGTTATGCATTGAGGAATATTTTATTTTGAAAATATCACTTTTATATTTCTTATATGTGTTATATAGTTGTGATTTAAAATTTATAAGTTAAGGGTGTATTTACTTTTACTTATAATTTTTTAAGAGAGTAAAATTATATATATTCATATATTTTTAATGGTATTATTTTTTGAAAATAATAATTTTACGATTACTATTACGCATGTCATTGTTTTAATTTCTTATATTTTATGTGTTTATGGTAATTATAAGAAATAAAAATTAAATGTGACTTGAAATTCACCATATCAGCCATTTTATGTGAATGTTTTATGTATTATTTAATGTATTGTGATTTAATAAAATTTTTATTTAATACTTTCATCTAAGGATGAGTTTTAAAAGAAATTTTTTTAATTAAAAGTAATTTTTTGGAAATTTTAATTACATGGATGCTAATTAATGTATTGAAAAACCATGAAAAAGAAAATTGGCATGAGATTTGGTAACACCAAAATCTAAAAAGTGATTTACCTATCACTGTTATGATTTTAAATTAAAAATACCAGTGGAAAATATATATATGTAAAGCAGGATAAAAATGTTTTTATAAAAAAATGGAACTTGGACATTGTAAACAAGAAGGTGAGTGGGGAGTGAACCCATTATTAACATAAGTGGCTAGGCCCAGACATCCTTCAATGTTTTAATTATCCACATTGTTTTGTTTTCAAAATATTTCTTAGTATTTTATGAAAAAACCACTGGATTATTATAAAGTATTTTCAAGTGTAAGTATTTCCAAAATGTATTGTAATTTTTTTAAAAGATTAAATATTTTCATAAGATTTATAGAATTTCCCAAAGTGTATTTATTTTCAAAAGAGTATATTTATATGTTTTCAAATGCGTAATTATTTTCAAATTCATTTTCAAAATCATTTTTTCAAACGATTTTAAAAATGATTTTTCATAAAAGCTATTATATTTTGAAAAGTGTTTTCAAAATTATGTTTTCAAGGTTATAAGTATTTTTAAAAGTATTTCTAATGTTTTTTCCAAAATCTATTTTTAAAAGTATTTATAAATGTTATTTTTAAAATCTATTTTCAAAAGTATTTATCAAATTTATTTTCAAAAGATATTTTAAAAAGTTTTTTCAAATTTTTTTTCAAAAGGTATTAGTATTTTAAAAAAGTTTTTTCACTAGATTTTCAAAAACCCTGTACTGGGAAATGTTTCTCACCCTATGTTTTTATATAATTTTTTTAGGTTCACATAGTGGTTTCATAGATTTTAGCTCGATATGGAGTTAGCGTAAGGAAATTTTCATCACTTCCTTTTATTTACTATTTTAACTCTGAAAATATGTAAAAGTGGACCTTTCCCTCTAATGAAAAAACTAGAAAATATCCTCAGTTGTAAATGTCTATTTATTTTTTAGTTACTTTTAAATTTAAAATGTACAAAAGTTTTGTACCAGATCGGGAAGTGTGGGTTTGGGGATCTACATTTAGTAACATGATATGTGATGTTGGTACTGGGAGTGAACCCGATTCCTTTATGGGAATTTTTCTACCATGATGTTTGGGCGGTTTAGTCTTGACTTATTTTTATGATGTACTATTTTAATTTGTTTCTACATATCCCATGTTATGATTATCATGTTATATCATGTCTCATTGTTCATGTTTATGGTTCCTATTGTTTTATGCCATGTTGATATATCTATTGTATAACATGTATCACCTTATTCCATGTTTATTCCCTTATTGGGATTTATAACTCAAACCTTTCTTATGTATTCCCCCAGGTTGTCCCATGCAGTTTTAAAATCCATGGAAAATTTAGAATCATGTTAAGGAATTTTTTCAATAATCTTGTATTTTACAATGTTCAATATGTTATGCTACGTACCTAATTCTCAAAGACTCTAGAATATTTGATCTTTCATGAAGTATTATGTGTAATTTTATGTAATAGATGATGTGTTAATCTGTAATAAAGAATAGGGTTGTTATATATATCATATAATATTTTTAAATGGTCCATTTTAATCCAATTTAATTTAATAATACATTATTATATTTTAATATTTTTTAAAATTCTAGGTGTGTCCTCTCCCCCACTTATAAAAGGACACACCCTATCCTATCATATCCACACCTAAAGAGCCTTTAGGTTCAGAAAATACCTACCCAAATACATTCCTCAAATATCTTCCCATCTCTTAGAGTATGCGATTTTATAACAAAACAAACTTTGGAATGATTTAGTTATAAACCTAAAAAGGTTGTCTAAAGAAGAGGTATAGTTCTTAACCTAGATTTTTTTATTTCATCTTATACCTTCTTAAAATATTATTCAACCATGATAAAATAATATCACCATTATATTATATATACTATGTTTTTTTTATGTTAATGGAATAGCCTTTATATATCCCCTTATTTCATCAAATTTGAAATAAAATAATCATTCGTGTGAACAGTGGACTAGCCACTTGCGAACTGATGTAAATAATTTCCCATCACTGCCTCACAAGGTGGTTAAATGATGGATTTAATGCATATATATGACATTAATGACTTATTTATAATTATATAAAGATAATATATCATATATTTTCTTATATTTTCATCCATTTAGCCCATTATTTTATGTTTGTATTGCTTTACAAACCTCCATGTTTTCTTCAAAGAAAAATACTTCTACCCATTGTTATATAGATTTTAGTTTTCAAGATTGGGTTTTATAGGAAAGGGATATATTAATATATGATAATGTTTTACTTATTTTTTAAAAAGAATATTTTTATGAGTGTGATGTTGAAAAAGAAATATTTATGAGTTTCATGCATGTTATATTCCTTGAAAAATTGTTTATGATGACAAGTTATCCTAATATAATTTAGGATGATGAGTGAGCCCAATATAGTTCATGATGATGGGTCAGCCTGATATGACTCTCTAATGCATTGTGTAATGATTATTATCTCTGGGGAATTATGTAGAAAGTTAACTATAATGTTTGTTCCAATTATAGGGGTTCTTATAAAGGTATGTGAATATTATGTCCAAAGTATCCTATATATATATTTCATTATTGGTAATGATTTTTCATGGAAATAATTTGATTTCAAAAGGTTAGAAAATTATTTTTTGTTTTAAAGGAATGATTATGAGTTTTAGGGTAAAAAGGTTTGTTTTAAGCATATGTATTTCATGGGTTCTCAAATTTTCTAAGAAACCATCTTGATTATCATTTTTCCTTTATACAGTGTTTTATGAAAATATTTGGGCTATAAAAATTATTTTATATGTAATTCAATTATTATTTGAGCCAATTTATAATTGATCTAGAAGTTGAGTTTACTATTCACTTGGTTATTTATGTTAATCCAATTTCATAGACCCATTATCGAATGGCTTAAGTAGAACTTTTGGAATTTAAAAATTAGTTGAAAGAGATACTAGATTAAGGATTCATTCATCCTATAAATTCACAATAGTTTGATCCTATTTTATTTGTTAATAAATATGGTTCAATGAAACATTTCATTGATTATAGATCCTTGAATAACATCACTGTTAAGAACAAGTATCCATTTCCTCATATCGATGATTTTTTTTATCAACTCCTGGGAGTGCAATTTTTTTTTTAAAGATTGATCTCATGTAAGGATACCATTAGTTAAAGGTAAAAGAGGAATATATTCCAAATACAATGTTTCAAACTAGATACATACATTGTGAGTTTGTATTTATTCCCTTTTTATTGTCTAATGAATGAATTTTAATCATGGATCTTAGGAATAGATTTTACTATGAATATTTACATAAGTTTGTATTTGTGTTTATCAATGATATATTTTTATATCCTGAAATTCATGAGGATAATGACATATGCCTAAGGGTTATTTTTTAATCCTTGAATTAAAATGAGTTATATATAAAATTTAGTAAGTGTGAATATTTGTTGTAACATATTTCTTTCCATGGGAATTTTGATTCTAAAGATGTCATAATAGTTGATCCTGATAAAACTAAATTTTTTTAATAATAGAAAATACCTAAAAATGTCACAAAGATTGATAGTTTTCTTAGATTGGTGGGTTACTACTTTCATTTTTTTTGAAAACTTTTATCAGTTATCTTTCTCACTAACTAAGTTAACATGAAAATGAGTTAAATTATTCTGAATAAAAGTGTGTCGTGATTGTTTCAGGGAACTGAAAGAAATATTAGTGAATGCTATTTTTTTACCCTTCCCTCAAAAAATAGTGAATTTTTTTTCTACAATGACTATTCATTGAAGGGAAATGGTTGTGTTCTAATGAATAATGATCAGGTAGTTTCTTATACTTCACATCAACTGAAGACCCATGAGTTAAGTTATCCTACACATGATCTGGAGTTAGATATTTTGGTTTAAAATTTAAAAATTTAGAGTCATATTTATAAAAATTAAAGTGGTAAATATATTTTGATCACAAAATTTTGAAGTATATATTCACTCATAAATAATTAAATATTAAGTAGATAATATATCTATAATTGATTACGGATTATGACTACATGATTCAATACCGTCCTGGAAAAACAAACAAATTAGTTTTTGATTTTAGTTAGAAAGATAATGCTACATTAACCATTTTATGTTTGGAACATAACCCACTGGTTAAGGATTTGATTATTTTTTCCCTTGAAATTATACATGTATAAACTTCATCTATTTTATTTTAGGTTTTAGTATAATCATTATTGTCATAAATAATTAAGAAATATTAAAACGAGGGTCATATTTTATAGAAAAAGGTGGAATATGATAAGAAGAGTAAGTTGGTAGAGTTTAATATTGGTGAAGAAGGTGTTATCAAATATGGAAAAATATTATGTGTTCCTTGTGATTCATAATGAAGAGAGAGTTGTTGGGTGAAGCTTAGAGTTACATGTTTTCTGTTCATCCTGGCGGTACTAAGATATACAAAGTCCTTCAAGAGAATCACTGGTGGGATGGAATGAAAATAGATACTTTTTAATTCACCATGAAATTTTTGAAATTTCAACCGGTTAAAATAGAATTACAATTACCAAAACGAATTATTCATCCTTTTCCAGTTCTATAATAGAAATAGGAGAATATATCCATGGATTTTGTGGTGGGATTTCTAAATACATCGTGAGTTAACAATGTTATTGGGTTATTTTTGATCAACTAACTAAATATGCACATTTCTTTCCAATTTTAGACACTATGTATTTAGATTATATTTATCAAATATACCTCATGTATATAGTAAAATTATATGGTTTTCCTCTATAATGACCTAAAACATTATAAATAAAGTCCCCCTTATGATTTATTTATGTGTATTTTTTTTGTTATAGAAAACGCATGAACTGAATTGGTTTTATTATATCCTATCAGATTTAAAAATACCATTAAGAATCATTAACTTTGATAATATAGTTATTGAACAGTGATCATATGATTAATATATATATATATATAATGTTTTAAAATTCGAATTGACACAAAAAATGAATTATTGGCCCCAAATAGTAGGATTATACCCTACAAATCCCGTTTATCAAAGATTTTAAGAGAGATAACATCACTGTGATTTTCCCTTGACTAATCCCAATCTATGATCTAACAACTTATGCATGAATGGAACTGTTTATAAGAGAATTTCAAGGTCATTGATATCACATCCCAGACCATTTATATTGAACCACCCCATAAAAGTCTCATCATTTCCTGCCTTACCCTTAGGGTGTTTTTTGTGTAATAAATGGATATGTATCAAGTCTATAATAATATATATATGTATATTATATATAACAATGAATAAATTTTTTCTTATTATTGTTACTTTATAAATGATTTTGATTTTGATATAAAAAACACAAAATTTATTTTTGGGTAATATTCAAATTCAATTATGGAATTTATTTTAATGAATTAATGGATTTCTGAAATAAATTATATTTTTATAAAATATTATTATTAAATAATTTTATTAGATATAAATGATCATATAATTCTTATGAAGTCAAATGTGATTTTTATTAGGGTTTGAAAACTGTTATTCTCAAAAAACCAAGAATTTATCAATAAATGTAGATTCTATTTTAAAAGATAAATTTTATATATTTATAAAAATATTTTTCTAAAATAAATATTATTTTTTTAGTCATCATGTTGAAATTATCCAATGGTGCATTTTTTATAATTTTTTGAGGCAGTCAAATTTTTGGGTAAAATTTAAATATGGTATAAATATACGGTGTATATTATGACATAATAATGACCCAAAAATGATGTGATAAATACAATAAATGTTATAAATTCCCAAATATTTGTTTTACCTTTAAAATAAATCAATTATAACTTTATTTGATAAATTTTATAAACCCTTTATGAATCCTCCAAAACTTATAATATATTTTAGGGTTTTAAATCATTTCTTTAAGAACATGACTCACTTCCACATAACCAAGAGAAATAATTTAATAAGTTCAGATCATGGACTTATAAAATAATTAAAAACAATCCCCTTTGTCAGAAATCATGATAAAAGAACCATGGTATTGTTTTTGGTTTTGATTACTTTATTATATAGAGCCGAAAACATGAGTTTTATAAGTAAGAAAGAACTCCACTCTCTTTTTCTATATAAACCCACCCAATATCTCATTCCTATCCACTAAAAACCTTTTATTGTGTCCTTACTCTTCCTTAATCTCTTTAGATTCCTACTAAGTTTCCCCCAATCTCATTGAGATCACGGCCCAAACCTTGTACCTTGAACCACCCCATGAAAGTCTCACCATCAACCACCTTACCCTTAGGGCATTTTATAGTGTAATAAAGGCATATGAATCATGATCCTAATAATATGAAAATTTATATTATATATAATATTTAATTTAATTTCATCTTATTATTGTTACATTATAAATTATTTTAATTTTGATATAATAAAACAGAAATTGTATTTTCGGGTAATATTTCAATTCAAATAAGCCATCTAATTTGCTAAATTAACATATTTTTGAAATAAATAATATTTTAATAAAATATTATTATTAAATAATGTTATTAAATATAAACTATCATATAATTTTCATGAAGTTAGATGTAATTTTTATAAGGGTTTGAAAACTATTATTGTTAACAAAATTAAAATTTCTCAATAAATATCGATTATTTTTTAAAAGTGAAAATTCATAAAATTATTTTGATATAATAAATATTATTTTTGTAACAAGATTTTTGAAATTATACAATGATGATTTTTTCTTAATTTTCTGAGTCATTCAAATTTTCAGGTAAAATTTAAATACATTATAAATATATGATATATATTATGACATCATAATGAACCAAAAATGATGTAATTAATAATATAAATTGGTTACAAAACCAAATATATGTTTTAAATTCAAAATAATTTCATTCTAAGTTTATTTTATTAATTTTAAAAATCCTTTATGAATCCTCCCAAATCTATAATATATTTTAATGTCGTAAATCAATTCTTTAAGAACAGGACTCACTTCCACATCACCAAGGAAAATCTTTTAATAATTTCTGCACTTTGAATTATAAAATAATTAAAACCAATACAATTTTGGTACAATACATGGGAAAAAACATGTTAAGGATTGTGGTTTTGAATACTTTATTATAAGAGTTAAAAACCTATGTTTGAGAAATAATAAATAACTCCCCTCAATTTCCCCATATAAACTCAACTGATCTCTCATTCGTCCCCAATAAAAACCTTGGAGAGAGTCCTCACTCTAAACTCCCATATATATATTCCTCCCAAGGTTCCCACAAGAACTCAAGAAGCTCCACCCTGTCTTTTGTAATCACACTCTCGAGTAAGGGATATTCATCTCTTTTTTTAGTCAAGCACCTCTTTTATGTTATGCCCCTTAATTTCCATTTTTTTATGTTTGGGTATGTTTCAAAACATCCCTATTACTTTCATTTTTATGTCCGTGTGATTATATACTCATTCCACTCTCATTAATACCTCATAGAAACCTTTATGTACACCCATTACCAATGTGAAATTTAGTATGGGATCCTCTCTTTCACCACTTTATTCAAGAATGTTCATTATATTATTCCTTTTATCTTCATTTATTATTATTGAGATATATTCTACCATATCTTTATTACTTCCCCTATGATGTTAAAATTATGAGAGACCTCATTATCTCTCATTAATCCCTCCCATGAACATTTACACACCCCCATTATGCTGTTGAAATTTCACCATGATTTCCAATGCCAAACAATTATGTAGTGAATACCCATATCCATTTCCTATAAAGGGTGTTCACATTTATGAACATAAAATTATTTGATTTAGGACTTCCATTTATTTATGGCACACTTCTTGATCGTGTAATAAAATTTTATTAATATGATACCATATTGTGTGATATGTGTGACACACTTATTCATGTGAATGAAATGAAAATGACAGGTCTTCTCAGAATTATAAAGCACTTCAAAGAATTAAATAATATTTTAAACACATGAGACATCATGTAGGGGATTATGGAGTGAACCTAATCCATCAAGGGACTTATCCATCATGATGTCTTGTCAGTTATCCTTTTCTTATGTTTATAATTCCATGTTTAAAGTTATTTCAACATTTCCCATGTTTCATTTATGATTATCATGATATATCATTACTCATTGTTCATGTTTATGATTCTCACCCATTTTATGTCTCATTGATGTGCATATTTTCTAACATAAAATACTTTCATCATGTTATTCCATTTTATTCCCTTACTAGGATTTATATCTCACCTCTTTCTTATGTATGTCTCCAGGTTATCCTATGCAGTTTTAAGTATGCTGGAGTAATATAATCATGTTAAGAAATTTTTCAATAATGGTGATTTATTACCTATTTTAGTTTGTCATATAATGTACCTAATTCAATAAGACACTATAATTCCCAATATTTCAGGTTTCATTATGTGTAATCTTATATAATAAATCATGAATTAATGTGTAATAAATACAAGGGTTTTTAAATTTGGTATCAAATGAGGGTTTAGTTATTTTTGGGATTATGTATAGAAAACTCTAGAGAAATCCTTATAGATAATACAAAGTATAGGAAATCACCCCTAAGTTTTGATAAAGTATAGATTAAGTGGTTTTATATCAAAAAAATCCTTGTATAGATACTATAATTGGATGTGTATCTGGAATAGATATACTAAGGGGTAAAACCCAAAAACACCACATTGAGTTAGACTAGATCATGAACTGGTGTAGGAAAATTGGACTTACTGCGAACCTGTTTTGACACTCCCAGAGGATATTCTCTTGTAAATTCACAATCCCATTTTGAAAAGATATTAAGGGAAAAAATGATCATAAGTTTCAATTTTATAAAATAGATCAGTGATAACAAATATTGAAGCCTAGAAATTTATAAGTTAAGTAAGTGACATAATTTATAAGTTATCCCTTTAATGTTTTTGGATTATCCTTTATGTGTTTAATAATTTAAAAATACTCCTCCCTAAGTCTGTTTTGGGTAATGTAAATGGTTAGAACTAGAATAAAAATGTGAAAGGTTGGTTTATCATTCACAGTTCTATGAATTACTTTATATAATGTAAGTTTATTGTAACTATTCAAACACAACCATAATGTATGGAAATAAAGTTTTTGGTGAAAATAAAAAATGGTGAAATTATTACATCCCAAGTATATAACTCCACCTCTATCAAATTTTTAGGATGAACTTCCTAGAGAACCTTTTTATACTTCCTTTAGTGAAATTTCATGCAATTATAGTCATGGATTGGATTTCCTTATATAGAGGAAACATAAATTTCCTTGAGAAGTAAATTAATCTTTGTATCATGGATCATCCTCTGATTATATACAAATGCAAGGAGAACGATGAATCTTCTTTATCACTAACGTATCAAGGATGGATATTATTTCCCTATGAGAAAGGTTATCTAGATTAAATTATTGAGTCTAAGGAAAAGATCTTCCTTGAAGGCATTCCAATTGTGAGGGAATTTTATAAAGTGTTTCCTGAATAATTTTTTGGTCTTCCTCCTAGCTAAGAGGTTGTATTTTCAATCATGATTATATCAAGAGCATTTACATTATCCAAGACTCTATATATAATGGCTGTTGTGGAACTTTAGGAGCTAAAGAAACAAGTAAATGAGAATTTAGATAAAGGGTTCATAAACCCAAGTGCTTCACATTGGATTACACCAATCCTCTTCATCAAGAAGAAATATGGGTCAATGTGCCTTCTCATTGATTATCGTGATCTCAACAAGATCACAATAAAAAACAGGTATTCTCTACCATATATTTTTGATTTGTTTGATCAGCTACATAGAGCACAATACTTTTCCAAGATGGATCTTTAGTTGGGGTGTTAGTAAGTAATGGTTAAGAAAGAGGATAACACCCAAGACTACTTTTTGTATAAGGTATGAGCACTATGATTTCTTAGTAATTATATTCTAACTCAATAATGTTCCAGTAATAATCATGGAATTGATAAATAGAGTCTTTAGATATTACCCTGATAAATTTTTGGTAGTATTTAAATAATAAATTCTAATGTACTCCAAGAGAAAGGAGGAACATGAGGAGAATTTAAGTATTGTAAAAAATACCATTCAAAAGGAGAATCCTTATGCAAAGTACAAAAAATGTGAGTTCTGGTAAAAGTAAATATCATAATTGGGGAATGTTATCATAATTAAGGGGCTATATATAGACCATTAAAAGATATAAGCAATTAAAGGATGGTCTAGGCCAACATCTGTGATAAAAATCCATAGTTTCTTTGAATTAGTTGGGTATTATTGTCAGTTTTTAAGAAATTTATGATAATATTTAAACCCTGTAACCAATATAACTCTGAATGGAGTCAATTTTTTTTGGAATAATTAATGTGAATAGATATTAAAACAGTTGAAAAAGAGGATTATCACTTAATATGTACTTATTCTACCCATAAGTGTGGAACTTTTGTGGTATACAGTGATGCTTCGAAGAAGGGTTTGGGTTGTGTGTTAATACATAAAGACTAAGTGATAGCATATGCCTTCAGAAAATTGAAAGATCGTGAAAAAAACTACCAATAACATGATATAGAGTTGGTTTTAGTGATATTTGAATTGAAAATATGGTGCCATTATCTCTTTATGGAGAATTTTGAAATATATATAGATCATAAAATACTCAATTATATATTCACATAGAAAGAGCTGAATATACGCTAGTGACGATGCTTAGAGATGATTAAGGACTATGACTACCCAATCCACTACTATCCTAGGAAATTTAATAAATTAAAAGATAATATAAATATAAAGGATCAATAATTTTTTTCATTGATGGGAATGGAGAAGGGTATGATCATTCATTACTTGAAAAGGATGAACATAGGGATCATAAATGAAGGAACATCATCAATACTTCCAAAAATGATAACTCAACCATCACTTATATAGTTGATAAAGGGTGATGAAATATATGATGTTAGAATTTAGAAGAAATTGGATTCCATGAGAAAAGGGAAATCCCTAGAGTTCAATGTTAATGAAGGAGTTATGAGATTCGGGTCATGACAATGTGTACCATCAAATCCTGAGTTAAAGAAGGATCTTTTGGATGATGTTCATATGTCAACATTATCCATCAATCCAAGGAGAAAAAATATGTATTGATTTCTTTGATATAACTATTGGTTTGATAATATGAATAAGGGTATCATGAAATATACATAAAGGTTTATTTTATGTCAGTAAATGAAGGAAGAAAGGAAAAAATCCAAGGGGATAATGAAACAATTACCCATACCTACACTGAAATAGGAAAAATTACCATTGAATTTTTCACTAGTATTCTAAATAAATAAAGATGAAATAATCATATATGGGTTTTGGTGGGTCCAATTACAAAGACTGATCACTTCATTAAAAATCTAGAGGACTTCTCACGTGATCAAATTGTAATGATATACATTAGAGAAGAAGTGAAGCAATATGGAACACCACTATCGATTGTATTTGATCAAGACCCAAAACTTACCACTAAATTATAGAATATTCTTCAACAATATATAAATAATTATTTTAACTTTTTCACATATTATAACCTTCAAAATAATGCCCAATCTGAGCAGACTTTCCATACACTCAAGGAAATGTTGAGAGCATGCTCAATTAACGTCAAAGGAGGATGGGATCAACATCTTTTTTTGGTTGAGTTCCATATAATAATTGTTTTCACTCAACCATAAAAATTTGTCCCTATGAATCCCTTTATAGGAATAGGTGAAGAACACCTACATGTTGGGATGAAGTTGGGGAACATAAACTACCAGGTCTTGAAATGGTCGATGAAATAGCTGAAAGTTTCAAGACCATTCAATGGCACATAAATGTTCTTAAAAGTCGAAAAATGGTCTATATTGAGAATCATCAACAAGACCTAGTGTTTTAGGTTTGAGATAAGGTATTCCTCTAAATATATATATGGAATTAATTCATGAGGTTTGTTGATAATGGAAAGCTTAGTCCAAGATACATCGGTCCATTTGAGATTCTCAGTTGCATTGTAGCGATGGCCCATCAACTAGCACTCACACCTAGAATATCTAATGTAAATGATGCATTACACATATCACTCTTGAGAAATTAAATACCAGACACCTCATATGTACTCAATCCAAATGTGGTACTATTGGATAATGATCTTTCCTATGAGGAGTAGTTGATGAAGCTCTTAGATCATAGAGACAAAGTTATATGGAATATGAAAATGTACATGGTCAAAGTGTTGTGGAGATATCACAAGTTTATAGAAGAAATATGGTAACTAGACGAGGTGATAAAATAGAGTTACCCTCATCTATTTTGGTGTGTGAAATGAAAATTTTGAGGCTAAAATATCTAAAGGAGGGAAGATTTTAATGACCTTAATTTTTATAAATAAAATTCATCTTGTCAATTAATTAAATTTCTTTTTATGGTTATATAAAAAATGCACTTAATTGGTTTTATTATATTTTAACATATTTAAAATACCATTAAGAATCATTGTCATTGGTCATATATCCATTGAAAAGTGATTATATAACTAGTATAAATATAGGAGTTTAACACAAACAAAGGAAGTGATGGTCTCAACCAGTAGGATCATACCCTACGAAGCCCATTTATCAGATCTTCTGATAAAGATAGAATCATTGGTATTTTTACTTGACCAATCCCAATATGAGATCTAGTAACTTACGCATGAGAAAAACCATTTATAGGATAAGTTCAAGATCATCGAGATCATGGCCCAACCCATGTACACTGAACCACCCCATGAAAGTCTCACTGTCACCCACCATAACCTTAGGGTGTTTTTGTGTAATAAAGGGATATGTATCAAGAAATTAATAATAATTATATTAATATTATATATAATATTGAATACATTTTCATCTTATTATTATTACTTTATAAATGTTTTTTATTTTGATACAAAAAAATGAAAATTGTATTTTTGGGTAATATTCAAATTCAATTAAAGAATTTATTTTCATGAATTAATGGATTTTTGAAATAAATAATATTTTAATAAAATTTTATTATTAAATAATGTTATTAAATATAAATGATCATGTAAATTTTATGAAGTAAAATTTAATTTTTATAAGGGTTTGAAAACTGTTATTATCAAAAAATCCAGTATATCTCAATAAATGTCAATTCTGTTTTAAAATTATAAATTAAAATATTTAGAAATTTATTGTGAAAAAAAATATATTATTTTCTGAATCAGTATGTGCAAATTTTCTAATGGTGAATTTTTCATAAATTTATGATACAATAAAATTTTCGAGTAAAATTTAAATATGATATAAATATACGGTGTGTATTATAACCTCACAATGACCCAAAAATGATGAAATAAATACTATAAAAGGTATCAAAGACCAAATATATGTTTTCCCTTTAAAATAATTTGATTTTATGTTTATTTTATTAATTTCATAAAGCCTTTATAAATCCTCCAGAACCTATAATATATTTTAAGGTTTTAAATCATTTCTTTTAGAACATGACTCACTTCCACATCACCAAGGAAAATATATTAATAAGGTAATCTATTGGACTTATAAAATAATTAAAACATATTCTATTTGTTATAAAAAATGGGAAAAATCATGGGAAGGTTTTTGGTTTTTATTGCTTTATAATATAGAGTCCAAAACCTAAGTTTGAGAAATAATAAAGAACTCCCCTCCCTTTGCCTATATAAATCCACACAATATCTCATTACTCTCCACTAAAAACCTTGTATAACATACTTACTCTACCATACCCTCCCTAGAGACCTCCCAAGGTTCCCCCGATCTCTCAAAAAGCTCCTCCCAAGCTTTTGGAATCACACTCTTATGTAAGGGACCTCCCTATCTCCTTTTTATCCAAACACCTATTTTATGTTATGCCTCTTAATTTCTATTTTTTTCATGTTTGGGTATGTTTTTTAACATCCCTATTACCTAAATTTTTATTTCTATGTGATTAGATACCCATTTAACTCTCATTAATCAATCCCATGAACCTTTATGTGCACCCATTACCATTCAGAAATTTAGTAAGGGATCATATCCTTCTCCTCTTTATTCAAGAATCTTCATTATCTTATGCCTTTTATATCCAATTACTATTATTGAGATATATTATCCATTATCCCCCTTAATAATCCTATGATTTCTAAATGATGATATACCCCTTTCAATATCATTAATCCCTCCCATGAACATTTTCATTCTCCTATTGTGCTAGAAAAATTTTATCATGATTTCCCATGCCAAATAATTATATAGTGAATACCCATACCCATTTCCTTTCAATGGTGATCATATTTATGAACTTATACTTATTTTATTGGTAAATTCCATGTATGTATTCCAAAATCGTTTATCATGGAATAAAATGTGATGAAAAATGATTTCATGTTGCATGATTTATGTGGCACACTTATGCATATGAATAAAATGAAAATGACAGGTGCGCTCGGAATTATATAGTGCTCCATTATATTGGGTAATGTTTTATTCTCATGAGAAATCATGCAATGGATTTGGGAGTGAACCTAATCAATCACGATACTTTTTCTATCATGATGGCTGGGTAGGTATCCTTGACATATGATTATGATCTATAATTAAAGTTATTGCCACATTTCTCATGTTGTATTTATGATTATCATGATATATCATGCCTCATTGTTCATGTTTATGATTATCACTCTTTTATGTCTCATTGATGTGCCAATTTTCTAACATGAAATAATTTCTTCATGTTATGCCATTTTTATTCCCTTATTGGGATTTATATCTCACTCATTTCTTAGGTATGTCTTCAAGTCATCCCATGTAGTTTTAAGTATAATAGAATAATATGAGAATGTTAAGGAAGTTTTCAATAACAGATATGTATTCCCTATTTTAATTTGTTATGTAATGTACTGAATTCCAAAATATACAATACTTATTGATCTTCTGGGTTGTATAATGTGAAAACTTATGTAATAAATCATGAATTAAAATATAATAAAGACAAGGGTTTCCATATTCTCTATCCATTGTATCAGAATGTTGTATGAGATTAAATTTTAATTTTGGGAAAGGCCTTTATAAGTAATTGGGAAAGAAATTAAATTTTAGTGTAACTTTTTAATCTCAATATGATTGATAGCCCAAGAAAATGACTCATACCTTGGTCAACATGCTTTGATATTGCTCAATGAATTAATAGGGAAGTTTGGATCAATATATTTCATTAGTTAAATTTTTTGTATAATAATAGTCTTTATACAATTATAAATATAGCACCTTTTGAGGAATTATTTGGAAAGCAGTGTCGGACTTCGACCTATTGAGGTGAAGTGGGAGACAAGAAGTCTTTAGAACCAAAGTTAGTAGAAGAAATAGTTTAGATGGTTAATATGATTCATCAATATATGAGTATGGCCTAGAGTAGGCTGAAAAGTTATACAAATAATCAGAGGAAAAATCTTCCATTCAAGGTGGTTTATCATGTTTATCTTAAATTATCTCCATAGAAAAGTTTTATAAATTTATTTGAAAAAGGGAATCTAAGTTCATGGTTGACTGGACCATATAAAATCCTTGAAAAAATTGTATCACTTACTTACTAAGTAGTTTTCCTTTGATTTTATCTTGGGTGCATTGTGTATTTCATTTTTAGTTCTTAAGAAAATATATATCAGATGCATCTCATGTTTTGATCCCTAAAATGGCCCAGTTGGATGAAAACATTTCATATAATGAACAACATGTTCGTATTCTTAACCATATAGAGCATTTGTTGCAGAATAAGGTGATTAAAAAATATATGGTTTTTTACAAAAACCATATGATTGAATAAGCAACTTGAGAATCTGAATATACTTTTAGGGAAAGATATCCCCATTTATTTAAATAGTAAATAAAATCATGAGCATGCAATTTACAAATGGGGGAATAATGTATAAACCCATGTAATGTTAAGATAAATAATTTTCATGTATTACTAATATTAATTAATTATATTTTATATAGTTATATTCATTATAATAATATTATGTAATTTTTCATTCAAAAGGAAAAAAGCTTCATTTCTAACAAAATAGGGTTTTCATGCATTATGTGGTTTTATTTAAAAGATTGAATTTGAAATTATAAAAATTTTATTTGAAAAGTATATTTTAATTTTTTAATTCATCATGTAAAAATTATATTAGGATGAATTTTTGAGAATATTCTAATAAAATTTATTTTTTAATGAATATTGAGAAATACTGCTTTTTATTGGAAACTGTATTTTCTTTTCAAGTATTTATAAATTCAATTTTTATTTTGGATTAGTTTTAAAATTTAATAACTTTATTTTGATAAAAAAAAATCATTTATTTTCTTTTTAACGTGTTTTATAAATGAATTTGTTATAAAAATATTTTTATACTTAAAAATGCATTTTTCTAGAAAAAAAATGTTTTTCCTCACATTTTTTAGGTTTAATTTAAAATTATATTTTTACACTTCTACGAATTAAATTTGATAAAATTGTTTAAAATTTTAGAATCATCATAATTAATATTATTTTATCAGATCTATTTAATTTTTGTTAGTAATAAAAAGTAAAAAATTAATAATATATTATCACGATTAAGGTTAAAATGGTTTATAAGGGGTTTAACTAAAGATTTAAGGGTTAAAATGGCTTAAAAATTTTTTAAACCCCAATTTTATATAAATATTACAATTATAAATCATATAATATTCATAAATGTTTCATTTTGGATTCATTTTTATTGATTAATGCATTAATATATTTTAATATTTTTAAAAATTACAAGTGTGTCCTCTCCCCCACTTAAAAAAGGACACCTACTCTCCTCTCTTATCCAAACATAAAAAGGATTTTTCAAATAATAACTATCCAAATCCATTAATTACATCCCTTCCTACCTCCTATAGTCCCTAGGTTTATTATAAAACTAACCTAGGAAGGATTTAGGTATAAAACTAAAGAGGTTTTCTAAAGAAGAGGTATAGTTATTAACTGGGCGTTTTCATTTTATTTCTTCTTATAAATCCTTAAAATATGATTCAACCATGATAAGATAATAACACCATTATATAAAATATACTAATTTGTTTCTATGATAAGGTAATAACCTATATCCATCTCTTACTTCTATCAAATGGGAAATACAACCATCGTTCCTGTGTAAAGTGGACTACCGCCTTGTGAACTGGTGTAATTCATTTTTCATCACCACCTCTCATAGATAGTTATAACGTTGAATTTAATGTATATATATTATATTAATGAGATATTTATCAATATTTAATGATAATATACCATATATTTTCTTACCATTATATCCATTGAAAAATGTTAATGTTGTTTGTACATACATGTGGATTACCACACCCACGAAGTGATGTGATTCATTTTTCATTACCGTATCACATTTCTAGTATATATAAATTTATTTAAAGATATAATATGATATATATGATATAATATTGATTTTTAAAACATAAAATAAATTTTACTTTATTTCCATCAAGTTCGTTGAAAAATGGAAACATTGCTCATGTGTACGTACGGCCTACCGTTGTCGTGATTGTAACATAATTCATTTTTCATAATCATATTTCATGGTAGGTTTTAAAAGTATAATTAATATATATAAAAGACAATTATTTCATGATTATTATTATGTATATGATCTAACAATGTTTTTTTATCATTTTCAACCAACTGAAGTCATTTTTGACCAATGAATCGAATATAGTCAAAATGTTGGATATGAACTTAATTAATTAAGTAATTCTATATAACAAGGTAATAAATAAAAGAATAAAAATTATAAAAATTATCCTAAAAATTTAACATAATTTTATTATTTGGAAATATAAAGAATGTATGTTATGATTTATATATGTGGCAAGGGACACTTTACCATAAAACCTCATTTTAAACGTTTTAAAGATTTATGGTGAAATTGTTTTTCTTCCATATCCATACTCTTAAAATTATTTTTTATATGTAATTATATAGAAATAAATTAATTTTAAATGATATTTTAAGTCTCTTTTTTATTTATTTCAATGTTTTTCAAAAGGATTTTTTGATGCATTTTATATGGAATGTTTTGACATTATTTAAAAAAGGAAAAAGGAATATTATATTTAATCATATATGATATTAAAAACTTATACCACTACCATAATAATTATTTTATTTTTATATTACTTTATAATCTTCCATATTTTCTTCAAATAAAAATTATACTTCCTTTTTTTTGGGAATTATAGTTTTGAAAATTTAGTTTAAAGGTATGGGAATTATCAATATCCAAAACTATTTTTCTTATGGGTTAAAAATTATATTTTTATAAGTTTGATAATGGAAATGAAATATTTATGAGTTTCATCCTTGTTATGGTCATTATACATTGTTTATGATTATGGGTGAGCCCGATGTAACTCATGGTGATGAGTGAGCCCAGTATAGATAATGATGAAGGGTGATCCTGATATAACTCTCTAACGCATAGGTTAATGATTATGTTCTATAGATAATTATATCTTAATTTGACCATAATGGTTATTCCAATTATCGGGGTTCATTTAACGGTTCTAGGAATATTATTTCCCAAGCAACCTAAATGACATTTCTATGCTAGCTAATGATTCTTCATGGAAATCATTTCATTTCAAAAGGTAAGTTAATGATGTTTTATTTTAAAGGTGTTATTATTACCTTTTAGGGTAAAAAGGTATGTTTTTTAGAAAAAAATTTCATGGGTTCTCGTGTTTTCTTAGAATCCCTCATAATTATGGTTTCTCCTTTATAAATTATTTTATGAAAAAATTTGGACAGTAAAGCTAGTTTTATATGTAAGTAAATGGTTATTTGAGCTCAAAGTTTATTATATTAAAGGAAAACTCTCTTTTATGAACACAATGTTTTAAATTAGGTGAATGAGTTTATTTATTCTTTTTTTCCCTTACTGAGCTTTTTGTATTCATCTCATGCTTTCAAATTTTAAGGATTATTAGGAATAATGAATAACTCAAGTTTAAAATCATAAATATTTTTCATGAAAATAAAAATAGATTTATTTTAAAAGTACTGTATGGTGGGATAGTGGATACTAATATTAAGTGAAAAAAATTTAATGTATGGGTTTTTTTATAAGAGTTATTACCTTATTCTCTAAAATTATAAACCTGAAAAAATTTCAGAAATTCAAGAGAATGAATTCTTAATTAAAAATGAAATTATGGATTGAATAGGGGTCTGGTTATTATAGTTGGTATCAGAGAAAAGGTTTAGTTTATTTTAAAGGATATCATAATAGAAGAAAATATCATCAAGAGATTATAATTTTTGGTTATCATGATATAGTAATTAAGTATTACCATGTTGCTTCACCTAAATTAGGTCTATTGAAAATTGTTTTCCTTATAGGAAATATGGAATTTGAAATGGGTAGGCAAGA
Source organism: Viscum album (assembly GCA_963277665.1). Taxonomy (NCBI): domain Eukaryota; kingdom Viridiplantae; phylum Streptophyta; class Magnoliopsida; order Santalales; family Viscaceae; genus Viscum; species Viscum album. The sequence continues at coordinate 474,363,984 of OY728130.1, read as the reverse complement.
AGAGTAAAATATTCATTCAAATCAATAACCTAGAAAGGTTATAATTGGAACATAATAGTTACTTATTATAAGGGATAAATTGAAATGATCTATAAATGGTGGTGGTATCCATGCAAGAGATAAACCACAATCACTTCATAGGAACATGTATATAGTGGATCATTTCATGAAACATCACCCTATGGAATTCAGTGGATCATCTGAAACTAGGATATTTTAAGGATCGATTAAAACCTTGGAAAAGATATTTGAAGTCATGGGTTGTCATAATCATCCAAAGGTAACTCTTTTTATTTTTTATTTTAAAGGTAAATATAATCAATGGTGGTCAATATTTAAAAATATTATAGAAATATAAGAGATAAATTCCATGGAATATGAAAAATTTGATGATTTTTCCTTGATAAATATTTTCCTAATGTTGTTTTACTTTGGATAGAAAATCAATTATTATAATTGAGGTATAGGGTAGAATATTCAATGGCTACGTATGAAGAAAACTCTACTCAATTAGAAAGGTACGCACCAAATATTTTATGGGATCTTGATAGTAAAATTAATTAGATTTTATTATGATTTAATCCAATATATTGAAGGGTATTAGATTTTTATAAATTCAAAAGTTATGAGAAACTCATTTGATGTGTTGAGAATGATAAATGGAGTTTTCCAAGGATCATGTATTCCATGACAAAAACCAGAAGAAAATTCCCATATGGGAGGAAATGGAGAAGAATATTTCAAAGTAATCTAAAGGTAATAAAATCAAGTTTTCATATTAAAATAAGTGTGGTAAAAACACCCTATATATTGTATTATAAAATCTAGGAAGTGTTCTTGATGTGGAACATTTAGACATGTGGCTCATGAAGGAAAATAAAATGACTATAAAAATAATTAAACATTGATTTTAAGATGTTTTAATTGTAATGATATGGGGGATTATGTGAGTAATTATCCAAAAATAGGAATTAAGGATATAAATCTACAAGATCAAAAACAAAAACTTGTGGATAAATCCTTTATAACTACTTCATAAGATGTTAGACTATCTAATAATGTTGTGTCAGGTATATTACTTTTATATTTGTATTATGTTAATGTCTTGTTTGATTTGGGGTCTACAAGATCTTTCATTTCTAATATATTTTCTAATAAATTGAAATTTTCACCTCAAAAATTAAAGCTATAAATATTGGTAAAATTCATTGGGGATGTATTAAGGGAAAAAATAAATTATAAGAATATGCATGTCATTATTTGTGGAAAGGATTTTCCTCCAAACCTTTTTATATTTACCCTTTTATATTTTGATGTTATTATGGGAATGGATTGACATTTTTTCCATTCTAATATATATTATAGATCTAAATAAGTTGTTTTCATAATGAGTATTAGTTTTTATACAAGAATTAATTCATACATTTAATAACATATCAATAAGATGAGATACTGTGAAAAGATATAAATGAAATTTATCTTGCACATATTGATAAAAAGAGAGATACTATTAAAATCAGTGATTTCCCTAGAGTGATGAATATATATATGTATTTCCTGATGAGTTTCCAAGAATTATACCTGATCGGGAAGTTTTGTTTACTATTTACTTAGTTTTTTATATTAATCTAATTTCAAAACCCCATTATCGAATGGATCTAGTAGAACTTTCATAATTGAAAAAATAGATATAGGACTTTCTAAATAAATTCTTCATTCGTCCTAGCACTTCACTATGGGGTTATCCTATTTTATTTTAAAAAATATGGTTTAATGAGACTTATCATTGATTATAGAGCCGTGAATAACATCACTATTAAGAAAAAGTATCATTTTCCTCATATCGATAATTTATTTGATCATCTCTAGGGAGAAAAGTATTTTTTGAAGACTGATAATAGGATAGGATACCATTAGTTGAACATGAAAGAAGAAGATAATCTTAAGATAATGTTTTGAACTAGATACAGGCATTATGAGTTTATAGTTATACCCTATGGATTTCCTTATACACCAATTGTATTCATGGATATTATGAATAGAGTAATATATGAATATTTTGACAATTTTTTAGTTGTGTTTATCGATGATATATTAGTATATTATAAAATTCATGAGGATCCTAAAATACACCTAAGGATTGTTTTAAAAACCTTGAAATAAAAGGAGTCAAATGAAAAATTTTGGGAGTGTGAATTTTGGTTGCAACAGATTTCTTTCCATTGGAATTTTATTTCTAAATATGGAATAACTATTGACCCTACTAAAAATAATGTTTTTTAATAATTTAAAACCTACAAATGTCATATAGATTCATAGTTTTTTTGGATTATTGGTTTACTAATGGTAGTTTTTTGAAAACCTCGCTCAGTTATCAAGCCCACTGACTAAGTTAACTCAAAAAGGAGTTAGATTCATCTATAAAAAAGAGTTTGATTCATGTTTCTAGAAATTGAAAAGAATATTATTGAATTCACTAGTCTTGAACCTTCCTCTAAAAATTGTGAATTTTTCATCTATAGTGATGCTTTATTGAAGGGACATGGTTTTGTTCTGTTACAGAATGACAAGGTAATTTCTTATTCTTTACGTTAATTGAAAAATCATGAGTTAAACTATCTGTTTCCGACGCTTTCGTCGGGGTGCGCGTGTATCCTTCCATGGATGAGGAGGACGCGCTGCACTTGTGGCCCCGCATTCCCGCTTTCCAAAGGCGGGCGGCATTCTCTCCTTATTCAGGGACGTCTGCTCCTTGATTGAAACGGGCTGATGGGATGTTGGTTCTTCCTTCTATGGATTCCTCCTCAGAACTCGTCACCTAGTCCGTGTCTCCCTCATAGATTTAATACGTAGTTCATGAAACTCTTCCCAGTTCCATGTTTCCATGGACGCCGGTTAATTACACTGCTTCTGTCAGGACATTCCAAAGGGTCTGGTCAGGGCAGCAACCTTCAGTCGGGGGAGTAGTCACGTTGAGGCATCAGTAGCGTGTCTGGATGCTGGGGAACCTGGCATGTCTATCTAATATCCCTGGTCACAGGGCTTCGCGAGGGCGTAGAAGCCCGAGGCATCCCACATCGAGCGCGGGGAATTATATGTCATAGACACATATCTGAGGTTTTCCTCAGCTTACCGTGTTTAACACAGGGTACGCCGCGAGTTTAACGTACAGCGGAGACGGATCAACCCAACCGGAGCATTAGCTAGGATAGATCAGATTGAGGGATTTCCCTTGAAGGGATGCCGATACCGGGGCCAGCCCATGGGTGGCTGTGAAGAGGAGCGTACCGACACGGTCTCACCGAGATATGACGGTCCGGGTGAGAATCGGGATGGGTGATAGGTGGATGAATGGAGTGGAGGAGGAGTGAAATGATACCATCGCAGGGGAGACGGTGAAGTTGGGCTTGAGCCTTGAAGAGGCTTCCTACGTATCCTCATGGCAGGAAATCAAAGTCCGTGTAGTTCGGGATTGTGCTGGTAAACCGACGTGAAGGTGGACCTTGGTCCGATGAGAGATGGGCTTGAACCTCGGGGAGGCTTCCTACGTACCATGCCTTGACATGGATCAAAGACCTCATAGTTCGGGTTGTGGAATACAGTTTAACATCATGCGGGATGAGGGTGAACCGATGTGAATGAGGTCGGAACGACCGGATGGTGGGTTTGAACCTCGTAGAGGCTTCCTACGTACCACGCCTTGACATGGATCAAAGACCTTGTAGTTCGGGTTGGTCAAAACGGCTTGCCATCGGACTGGAATTGCAGTTTAACGTCGTGCTGGACGTAGGTAGAACTCGACGTGAGTTGGATGATGGGTGGGCTTGAACCTCATGGAGGCTTCCTATGTACCACGCCTTGACATGGATCAAAGACCCCGTAGTTCAAATGGGGCTTTGTCGGTGAACGGACGTGAAAGTGGGCCTTGGTCCAATGAGTGGTGGGCTTGAACCTCTGGAAGGCTTCCTACGTACCATGTCGTGACATGGATCAAAGACTTCGTAGTTCAGGTGGGAATGGGTGTGCAGTTTAATGTCATGCGGGACAAGGGGGGCATACAGTTTAACGTCATGTTGGACGAGGGCGAAACTCAATTTGAATAAACGACCGAGCAATGTGGTTTGAACCTCATGGAGGCTTCCTACGTACCATGCCTTGACATGGATCAAAGTCCTCTTAGTTCGCTATGGGTGGGGGTTAGGGTCGGTGCTCACTCTAAGCCCACGTGAGTCATGCTCGGTGTGAGAAACAAGAGGTTGCAAGTACCTGACGATCATGTCGCGAAGGATGTGTCCGTGAGAAGCGAAGAGGGGCTTACGCATTAGGCGGCCCATGGTGCTGGGACTTACTCCAGGATGGAGGCCCAGAGTGCGACAAAGCACAGCGAAAGAGGGATTTGGGACCACTGATGGGAGGTGCCTCGTTCCCTATCATGCCCTCCACTGACCTTGGTAGTGGGGAAGTACGGAGATGCAGAGGTGCAGCCATCCGTTGGGGAACTAGGGTTGCCCTTCTCCTATGAACATACGCCACTCCAATAAAAAGGATATCATCCCTTGTGGATGGGTGATTCCATTCCTGTGGAGACGAGTGGTGTAAAGAATGTTCGAGCTGGGGGGACCCTTCGTGAGAGGCACGAGGTCAGGTCACAGTTTAACGTCATGTGTTGAGGATGTGGTGCTTGGAAGTTTAATGTCCTGCAGCTCGGACGAGGTGGGTTCACTCTGCACCCCTAGGACGTACATAACCAGTACCCTCTGGTCCTTGGGGAAGGGAAGGTACCAGTAAGGCCATGGTCAAGGGGGGTTGTGGAACGAACCACCAAGGGGTCCACGTTAGCGTGGCTATGCGAAGAAGCAATATCCATTAGAGTGCCTATGCGTAGAAGCATTAGGCGAAGCTACGCTATGAGTGGTATTGTCCATGGGACTTTGAAATCACATTGTGCAAACCTGGAGGGTCGCACGGGAAGAGGAATTGCTAAGCAAAGGAGTGTGCTTCGTGAAGTGGAGTGCCTTGGCCTTAGCATGGGGCATAGGTGTGAGTGGAAGGTGCTTCGCGAAGTGGAACAGTGTTCGCGGAGCACTGCCTCGCGAAGGATAGGTGCCTCGCGAAGCAGGGTCCTATGAAGTAGTGTGCTTCACGATGTGTAGCGATCCTGCCTTAGCATAGGGATCACTAGTGCATCTTGGGTGTTTCACGAAGCATAAACGCTCAGCGGCTGCCCGGGTTCCCTTGGGAATCACCTTCCTTCGTGAATGCCCATGATCTTCCTGAAGGTAATCCCTCTCGGAAGAGGGGCTCAAAACGAGACAAAGCAAAGGCGTCTCGTGAAGTAGAAGTACCTCGCAGAGCTCATGATTCCCGGGGCAAAGAGTGCTTCGCGATTCGGGAGAGGAGAAGCCGAAAGGTCGGATTGTCCCCCCTCGGGAATCAGGGGGAGTCCAGTATTTATAGGTAAGGGTCGTCGCGAAGCAGAACTCGTGCACCGCCTCATGTGCTTCGCGGCACGCTCGCGAACGTCAACGTCGTTCGTGGAGGGTTACCGCCTCTAGAGCTTCACGGCGGGCTCGCGAACGTCAAATGCGTTCGCGGAGAATTACCTCCTCTGGAGATTCGCGGTGGGCTCGCGGACGTCAAATGCGTTCGCGGAGAGTTACCGCTTCTGGAGCTTCGCGAGGCCGCGATGATAGGGGTGCTTCGCGTTGGTGCTTCGCGTCGGGGCTTCACATCGGGGCTTCACGTTGGGGCTTCGCGAGGCAGCGCGCCAGCCTTCTTTTTCGTCCCTTCCTTTCGTGCCATATTTTGGTGCCAAAAAATATCCCCCCTCAGACATGGAGCCGCGGAGGGTGAAGGGTCGAAGTCTGAGGTAAAATCGCCAAAATTTTCGGTGGTTCGTGATGCAGCTACGCAAAGGGGGCCCGCGTTGATGACCGGGGCCACGGATCCAGATGCGCCGCGATGCTCCGCGCGGGTGAGGCACGTCGTGATGCTCCAGGGTCGCCGCCTATAAATAGGGGGGTCGACCTCTTTTGTCTTCACGTGACTTCCTTGTCTTTTTGTGCTCTCGACTTCGCGAAGCTCCGCGTACTCCGCGACAGCCCTCCGCGAATCGAGCTTCGCGGCGAACCGCGGGTCTCCGACTCCACGTCTGCGCCAAGCGAACTTCTTCTTGTCGGCCTCGGCCAGACTTCACGGCTTGGTCTCACGACCAATCTTTGCGATCCGGCTTCGCGATTCAGATTTACGGTCTAGCTTCGCGATCCAGCTGAAAAAATTCTTTTCTAAGGGCTGGAATCGAAATGGACCATCAAGAAGCTTTATTGGGGGTGCTTGCAGATCCTGCTTGTCGAGATGAGATGGCCAACAGTCCAGGCCTGGGGGAGATGGTTTGAAGCCACTCGGACCACACTTCTTTGACAGATCTGCTATTGGAGGGTCAGAAGGATTATCCGCAGTGTAAGAAACTGCCATTGTACGGCTTCGGGATGAGGGGTGACGTCTTCATCCCAGAGGCAAGTAGGGACGAACCATCTTGCTGGTTCAGGAGCACACCATGCCAGCACCAATGGTTCAGGGCGGCCGATGGTCATGCGCGGGAGGACTTCACACCCGTCACCGCTAACTGTATCTACAACCATGTGAACAATATTGACGGGAAACCACTGCAACCGGAGACGTCTCCTCCTCTCTACCGTACCATACTGAAGGCGGCTTTGCAGGATTCGAAGAAGGGATGGTCCGATGAGTGGGACCTGCGCTAGGGCGGCAACTTTACTAATGACTGGGCCTAGGCCTACTGGGTAGGCACCTCATGCGAGGAGTTTGGGGCCGAGCTGAGGAGAGTGGGTTTGTATGAGGTGGCATGGGCCTCCCAATTCCACATTTACCAACCCAAGCAACTGATGCCGGAACTGCTGAGCAGATGGTCGTCTAGGACCAATACCTTTCACCTGCATCACGGGGAGGTGGGCATCAGCCTGTGGGATGTCCACCAGATTTATGGGGTTCCAATCTTGGGGGCCATGTATGACGAGTTCCTCCCCTTCATTAGCGCGTGGTAGGACACGGAGAAAATGCCACGATTGGCGTCAGCGCTGATGGCACTCGTCCCTGGAGAGGACAAGGAGGCAGTGAGGGATGTCCACTTTAGGATATGGTTCAAATGCTTCCTGAATTTCCTAGAGAATCGAGAGTTCCCTCCGAGGCCTCGAACTTGTCCAAGGACGGCCCAACGGGGCAAGGGGAACTCGTATTGGCGGGTCTTGGAGGACAGCCAATGGAAGACTTGGGGTTTCAGTGTCATCACAGAACAACAGCCGATAGTCAGTCTGGCGGCGTTCATCGCGGCTCTCATCTATGGTTGGATCCTACCAGTGAGGGATACAAGCATGGGAGTGCGGCCCAGCTCGTTTATTATGGCGTCGATGTTGTCCATGGGGAAGCGGGTCAATCTGGGGATTCCGATGCTCACCAAACTGTACAGAATGTTGCAGCATATTAGCGAGGTCAAGAAGCCGCCAAGGATATGTGGGCCCTTCCACCTCCTGTACAGGTGGATCGCAGCGCACATCAGGGGGATTTACGAGTATCCAAACCCCATTTCGCCACCGAGATCGAACTTCCGCCCCTCCATCCTGAACACGGTCGGGAGCTTCACGTTCAAACTAGTCGTTCCGATGGTGCTGAAACGGGTGTGGAGGGCGGATGAGTTTAATCTCCACCCATTCCCATTGCCGACGAAGATACTTACTGATGACGGGCGGGGAACGGAAGAACATCGGGCTTACCTCCTGGCCTTTCAAGGTGGAGTTTTGGTGGCACGGATAGATCGTGAGACACTCTGTGAACCGTACACCGCGCATCGGTTTACGAGGCAGTTCTAGTGTCTCCAGTGGCTGACCCCGCAGGTCTACTGGGAGGTGCGTCATGAGGAGCACCCGTGTGTGATGAGGCAGCTGTGTCTCATGTTCACACGAGAAGATGGGAAGATGTGGATTACATTGCCTCCATCCACCGCCGCTTTCGGATTGGTGAGGGAGTACGCCATTAGTTGGGAGGCTTCTTACCCAGGGGAGATGCTGAAGCAACAAACTATTCGGGTTGGTGATGGTGGGCCTCCCCTATCCTGAGGTCGGGGTTGGAGGGAAGCTAGGGCCGCTCGCGGTAACGGGGCCGCCATGGCGGCGAGACCCGCACCGGCCGAGGGTATGGCAGCAGTGGAGGATCAGGTGATTCTGGAAGTGCAGGGCCATCCAGAGGGGCGGCCACTGAGGGTATTTCGTAGGATATCTACTCAGGCTCCGGGGAAGTGGCTGTGTCATATCGACATGGCAGAGGATGCTGTCTTCCCGAAATCTTGGGACATTTGGGATGTCAACCGGCAATTCCTTATCCCACTCGAGATATGGTCCCACCTAAATTTCCTCGGGATGGAATTACCGGGCATAGGCCCAGTTCGGGCTGGATTCATGGCGTCTCCGACGGAGGCAGAACAATACCTGGATGAGCTGGAGGATTACGTTCACTCCAGTGGTGTCCCTCGCCCAATGAAAGACTGGGTGAGGGTACTGTTGAATCAGACGGTCCCCCCACAGTTATCGGCTGCCGATCTGAGGGAGCGTTTCCCCCTTCCGGAAGAATCAGAGGACTCCTCTTGGGAGGATGAGGCTGGAGGAGGGAGCCCGTTGGAGGAGGGAGAGGTCGGAGACCGAGGCTCAAATTCCGACGAATTCACAGAGGCTCTCGAGGTAGAATTCTGAACTTCTTTTCTTACGATCCATCCTTGGGTCACAATGAACTTCTCACCGATGTTTGAGTCATGCAGGAGGAACTTGTTCGCAGGCCTCATTCTCGCCCCTTGGCGGGTGATGATGCGGGACCTTCAGAACCTGCGCCTATGGCTGCATCCAGTTCCATGTCTGGTGGGACCAAAGCACCCGAGGTGGCTCCTCCGGAATATCCAGACCTTCCAACAGTATACGGAGGGCCTTGCCTCGGGGTCCCGTCAGTACCGGCTCAAGAGCAGCGCCAGGAGGTTGATCTCCGTAAGTCTCCTCTACCGGTTTCCTCGTTGTCACATGTAGACCATGCCCGCCAACTAACGTTCATGTCCCTCTCCGTCGTACAGTTCTCCGACTGGCGTGGGCTGTTGCGGCAAGACTGGTCGGGATGTCTGGTGGCGTCCCTCCCAGGGGCATGCCGTTGATGGTGGCGATAGTCCCCCCATCTCCTCAAGCTGCGAAACACATCATCACTGGCGGAACCACCATCAGGGACGTACCCGAATTCATTCAGGTGGACTCCAAGGAAGAGGATCAACCGCTCGGTCCCAATCTTGTCACGCCAGCTTCGACGCCAGGTGTCGTACTGGATTCAACACCATATGTTGATCCTGCCGAGGATTTCCTGCGGGTATACCCCGTATATGAGCCTGCCAATCGTGCAGACTAGAACGAAACGGCCTCCGACGAGGAATACAACAGCATAGTCCGCTGCCGGTCGTGGATTTTGATCACGCGCTTCATCAAGGACACCCCCCAAGTGCAATGGATGGCCGAAATGGATAGACTCCACACGCGGTTGCGCGAACTGTGTGTTGGGGGAGTGGATGCCTAACGTCCTCACACACTCTTCTGAGATATTATGGCTAAGAAGATCTGGGAGCATGATCGTGGGCTCAGCGTGGGCTGGCAGCGGAGGAAGGCGACCAGTATCAAAAAGCTCCAGGAGGCTGAAGGCGAGGTCCAACAGATGCAGACCCAGGCAGACGAGCTTCTAGCCTCTCTTGATGCACAATATGAGCTGGTCTCACGGTTGAAGGCCCAGTTGGCAGAGGCAGAAGAGCATATGAGGCAGACCTCTGGAAAGATTGTTGTCGTTCAAGCTGGCGTAGAGAGGGCCAAAGCCAGGACTGACGAACTGTGCCCCGCCGCTGCTGAGGAGGAGTGGGAGCTAAGTCAGCGGCAGCAAGCCTTGGATGTCACAAGCCAACGGGTGGCGGAGCTTCAACGCTCTTTTGACGGGGTCAACCCATCCATGGGGGGAGTCGACCCTCGGGTATTGTAACAAACCCAAAAACCTTTTATTGGTACTTTTGTGCTTCAAATTTTTTCTTCTTCTTTGTTTTGAATGCCATAGCACGCACGATTTCCACTGTTTGAATTGACTTGTTACATCCCTACAATGTTTGCGGGACATTCGGCGACAATTCCCCAAGCCCACGTGGGTCGAGCCCGATGTGGGAAATAGAATATAGTTTCCCTCTCATCCCACCTAACATAGGAGTGGGGATCATGCTCCGGGAATCCGGGATTCGGATTACCAGTCCGGATTTCTGAAAGACGGGAGAGGCTTGATCGGAGAAGGAACTTTCAGGATAGCCAAATTACCGTTTCTTCAGCGTGCTCTTATGCATGAACGGGGCAACGCCAGGGGCGCTGAAATCGGTCCAAACAGATGAAAATGGGAAGTGTGAATCACAATACCCAAGATTCGGAACACTGTGGGGATGACGTGACAATAAGGGACAACCGTTAACCTTGGAGGAGAAGCGGTATCCTTACTGTGTTAGCCTGTAATGGGGACAACAAATGAGGGTCGACTTTTGACCATGTTCGAAACATGGGACCATGTCACAAGTGTTGTCGATCAATCCTTCGGGACGTTGGCCCAAGACAGTTGGCGGACCATAGGTCAAACATCCATACTATTAGGGGGTCCTTCCAGTCATGACCCATCTTCCGGAACGTTGGCCCAGGAAGGTAGGTTAGCCGATGCGGCATGAGACCAGGCTGTTAGGGGGTCCCGTGAGACATGAAAGGGGACGAGGGTCCGAATAAGGGGCACGCAAAGCATGGAATATGGGGTGATGGTTTGTTCGAACAGAATCCAACACTTAGGTAGTTACACCACCGTGGTGGGAGTACGCCAGATGGGCGCATCGGTTTGATCATGGATCATTCCTTCTTTCAGACAGGGCCTCTCTGGCGAGGGGATCTGTCACTTCCCAATGGGGTCTTGGGGCATCCTGAACTTGTTCAGGGTAGAACCGCAGTTTAGTGTCATGCGTTGAGGACACATAAACTCCTGTAGTTTAACGTCATACGATAGGACGTGTAATAAGAGGGAAGATCCCATGGAGCGTGTGGCGTAGTAGATATGAAACCGACGTGAATGAGGACTTGGAGTCCAAATCATACCACATACCCCCAGAGGAAACTCTTCAGGTCGAGGGACCAAAAGTGAGGATTGGGCTAGGCCCGAAGTAGAGTGGTCGGGCGTTCCTACGTACCCCATGAGAATGGTAATCAAGCCATACATAGTTCTGGAAGCGCAGTTTAACGTCATGTGGGACAATGAGAAGCCTGGCTGTGTTGGTACACATCCTGCCAAAACCACTAAGCCCACATGAGTCGTGCTCGGTGTGGGAAACAAGCAGTAGTGGTGGGAATTTTCCGACACATAAAGGGGCAGGTTAGGGAAAAGGAACGCTCAGTGAATACTGGCCCAGTGACACTAACACGATCATTTAGCACACCTAGATGCGTGAAGAGAAAGATCCGAGTATGATGGAATTCCACTTGAACATGAGGAAGTGGAAATGTGTGAATCATGGTGCTCGAGATTCAGATGACGATGATGGCGGTGTGACAATGGAGGATAACTGCTGACCGTGTTCGCAACACAGCATCCTGTCGCGTTAGCCTAGAATGGGGACAGACAAATGAGGGTTGACCGTTGACCATGTTCGAAACACGGGACCACGTCACAAATGTTGTCAGATATCCGTAGGGACGTTGGCCCGAAACGATTGGAGGGCCCTTAGGTCCAGCATTCATGGAGAGCCCTTAAGCCTAGTATCCAAGTCTTATGAGGGTCATTTTGGATGTGGAAGATGATGAGGATCCAAATAGCGAGCTCATGAAGCTTGGTCACGGGATGAGGAGGATGTCCCTGTAGAAATCCCACACTTTGGGATCTTTGTCCAAACACATCTAAATACGACAACGAGACGTGTTAGATAGAGGAAGAAAATTCCTTTCCCATAGGGAGATCTTAGTTTAGGGTCGTAGAATTCGGACCATGGATGGGAGGAGACATAAGGGGCACATGGTGTGATGAACAACCTGACGTGAATGAGGACATAATCCCATATCACATCCCACGACCTCCTTGGGAGAGGCTTTAGGTCAAGGGACCAAAAGCGAAAGTTAGGCCGGGCCCGGGGGGAAGTGCCAGGGCGCTCCTATGTATCTCATAAGGATTAGAATCAAGCCTCATGTAGTTCTTGATGGACCTTAGACCATAAATGGGTAAAAGGAGCAGGGGACGCATGGCATCAAGACCCGACGTGAAGGAGGACCTAAGCCCTACTTACCATGCGTTCTCTAAGGAAATGCTCGAGTCGAGGGACTGGACACAAAGGTTAGGCTGGGCCCACGGGGAAGTGCCCGGACGCTCCTACGTATCTCATAAGGATGAGAATCAAGCCATACGTAGTTCTGGAAAGGTGACATGGTAAGATATCAGTGCCGGGGGAAAAGGGGAGTGCGAGCGTGGCCCTTGCACTAAAAGAAGCAGAATTTGATGAATCTAGTTTGTTCTTTAGGGTGAATGGTTTTTTTTTGTGAAGCGACATGCCTAGAATAGTAGGTCGTGATGCCGCCACAAGGATAAATCTGTGATGGGTGTTGACAAATGGCATGGCACGTAACCAATACTCAACGTGATGTCCTCTACAACGAGGTCACCACAATGCAGTGCCGTTTTTTGTCGTGAAGCCAGGACGATAATGTCACAGTTTAGGGTCGTATGATAGGACCAAGCATGCATTTTATCGTCATGCAGCGCAGACGTAGTAGAGATGATGCTAGGCGGGAAATGTGCGCAGTGTTATAAAACACAATTGATGGAGACATGATCCCACATCAATTTATACGCCAATCGAAGAGGGAGACCTTAGGCCAAGGGGGCTATATAGAGGTAAGAGGTGAAACAGGGAGAGAGACTGGTTCCCTAAATGGGTTGTACCCGAAGACAGGGCGTCCGGGCGGTCCTACGTATCCCATGAAGATGGGAATCAAGCCACACGTAGTTCTGAAGGGTGCCTTTTAATGTCATGCTGGACAAGGAATAGGAGGGCTAAATCTCAGAATGGGGGTGTGCATGGTGCAACCATTGCAAACCCGACGTGAATGAGGACATAGTCCCACACTACGCCACGCGGTCCCGTAGTCGGGGTCCTGAAGGCAGGACCAGAGAGGTGAATTTTCTGAACTCAAGCTGGACCCAAAGACAAGGGGTCTGGGCATTCCTACGTATCCTATCAAGATAGGAATCAATCTGAACGTAGTTCCAGATGATAATCTTATTTTATGGTCTTAGAGATCAGACCGTGAATGGTAACAACTTCCTGAGCAAGCACAGATGTCAACCCGATTCCTAAGCCCACGTGAGTCAAACTCGGTGTGGGAGACAAGGGGGTATCCTCATCGCAATACTTGGGGCGAGTCAAACGGGAGTTGGTAGAGCCCCGAAGGACACCTTTGACATAGCTTGTTCCCCCAACGCGTGGACGTTCATGGAGGAAAAGTACCAAGAGTTCTGAAACTCTACTTGGACATGATGAAGTGATGAAGGGTGTGAATTGTGCACCCGACATTTTGGGCCTAATGGGTTGGCATGGAGATAGAGGAAAACTGTTAACCATGGTGGAGACGCAGCGTCCATATCGCGTTAGCCTGAGGTGGGAACAACAAACGAGCATCGACCGTTGACCATATTCGCAACGCTGGATTTTATCGATTTGTTGTCTGAAACCCTCGGGGGCGTTGGCCCGTAACGGTAGGAGAGCCCTTGGGCGTAGTATCCAGGTCATTCTTGGGGGTCCCTCCGGGTGTGAAAGATGATGGAAGCCCTGAAGCAGGGATACACAAAGCCTGGAAAGCGGTTACAGACGTGTCCGAGTAAAGCTTAGCATTCCAGGTAATAAACCAGAGTACTCTTAGGCACATTGGTGAACCGCCGAAAAGGGATCGATGAAATAGCTCAGTAGGGAGAGGAACATGGCGTGGTCATTATGGGACCGGCGTGAATGAGGACATAGTCCCACAACACACCATATAATCCCCTCATGGAGGAAGGATAGGCCAAGGGGGCCAAAATGGGATGCAGATTCCCAAGAGATGGGGCAGGACCCGAATCCTGGACATTCAGGTGTTCCTACGTATCCCATGAGGATGGGAATCAAGCCACACATAGTTCTCTAAATGTAGTTTAACGTCATATGGGACGAGAAGGGGAGTAATATACCCCTAAACAAGGGAGGTGTGCGGTATGGAGAAGAAGCCGACGTGACTGAGGACATAGTCCCACACCACACCGTACACTCCTATAAGAGAGGACCTGGGTCGTGGCCTGGAAATGCCAAGGGGCCTGATGGTTAGGCATTGGTCAGGAAGGCCTGACCTGCTTGAAGTTTAACGTCTTGCAATGAGGATGAGGGTCGGGGACCCGAGGAGGCCAAGGGGCCTGAGGCTGGGCCTCGTAAGGGAAGGCGTACGACATGGTACATGATCCTGACGTGAATGAGGACGTAGTCCTACACCACACCGTACACCCCGGGTAAGAGGTGACCTGGGCCGGGGGGCCCGAGAAGGCCAAGGGGCCTAAGGTCAGGCATCAGTCAGGAAGGCCTGACGGGCCTGCCGTTTAACGTCTTACATGAGGACGGGGGTCGGGGACCCGAGGAGGCCAAGGGGCCTGAGGCTGGGCCTCGTAAGGGAAGGCGTGCGACATGGTACATGATCCCGACGTGAATGAGGATGTAGTCCTACACCACACCGTACACCCCTATGGGGAATCAGGGTCGTGGGCCCGATCGCTAGCACCACCCAGGGGGAAGTTTGTCACCTCGGGATGGGGCAGAACGAATCACTGCACTCAATGTCTGGGACATCTCAGGGTGGACCCGAAGATCCAGGACACTGTTGACCATGTTCGAAACAGAGTGTTCCTATTGTGACCTGATATGGGAGCATCAAATGAGCGTCGGCCACTGACCAAATTCGCAATGCGGGACTTGTATCAGCTTGTTACTTGAAACCCCTCAGGGGCGTTGGCCCGTAACGGTAGGAGAGCCCTTGGGAATTGTATCCAGGCCGTTCTTGGGGGTCCCTCTATGTGTGAAAAATGATGGAATCCCAGTCAAGGAGTGGGTGAAGCATAGCTGTATCCATCCACTAAAGAGGAAAACATCTCCAGGGAGGATGTGCAGCCGGGTCGAGGCTTGCTCGATGTGAATTGGGGAAAAAGTGTGCACCCTGCCATGTCTTGACCCGAGGGGAAGATTTTGGCTTTTGGGCTGGGCCAACGGACGACATGTCTGGGCGTTCCTACGTATCTCATGAGGATGAGAATCAATCCATACGTAGTTCTTGAAGGCCATGCAGTTTAGCGTCGTGCGGTGAGGACATGGGAGGATAGAAGAACGGGAGTGGGCACATGGTGAGACCCTTACAATCCTTGTGTGAGCGGGGTTGTATGAGTGGGGATAAGAAATCCTACTCCCTGCTACATAAAGATCCTCCAAGGAAACTATTCCTAGTGGGGATAGTGGAAGAGAAAAACTTGGGGCTGGGCTGAGTACGAGGCATCTGAGCATTCCTACGTATCCCATTGAAATGGGAATCAAGCCACACGTAGTTCTTGAAATGCAGTTTAACGTCATGCGGGACGAGGAGAATCTCATTTGGGGATATGTAAGGTACGGCAAGTAATCCGACATGAATGAGGACGTAATCCCATACTATACCATACAATCCCGCAAGAGGGTAAGTCAGGGAAAAACCAAGGGGCCTGAGGCCAGACCGTGGTCAGGGAGACCTGACCAGATTGCGGTTTAACGTCTCGCGGTGAAGACGGGGGGGCCAGGGGCCCAAGGAGGCCAAGGGGCCAGAGGCTGAGCCTCGGTCGGGAAGGCCTGACTGGCTTGCAGTTTAACATCTTGCAGTAAGGATGGGGATGTAGTTTAAGGTCATGTGGGACCATCTCGCAGTTTAGGGTCGTGCAGGACCCTAATGTGCAGTTTAAGGTCATGCGGGACCGTTTCACAGTTTATCATCTTGCAGGACGAAGATGCAGTTTAAGGTCGTGCGGGACCAGCTTGCAGTTTAGGGTCGTGCAGGACCCTTTTGCCCTAGGCAAAGTATCGCTTGAGGAATTTGTCATTAGTGGGAGGGGTTATACGCTCTCCATCCGTGGTCACCAAGGAGTATTCTCAATTGGGGTAAACCTTATGGATTATATAAGTCCCTTCCCATTTGGGTTCTAATTTGGGCGGTTTTCTACTGGGAATCATTGGAGCTCGAATGGCCAGTACCAGGTCGCCCTGTAGAAAATAGTGGAGACGAACCTTCTTGTTGAAGGCCCTCGCTATCTTATCCTGATGCCTTTCCAGATTGTGCAGGGAACAAAGCCGGTTCTCGTCTAGTGCTTCTAATTCAGCTAGACAGATCTCATCTACCTCATCTGATGTCTGGTGATCATAAACTGTAGTGCGTAACGATGGCAGCTGGATATCAATGGATAGGACGGCCTCATCTCCATACACCAGGGAATATGGGGTCACCTGGGTAGAGTTTCGAGTCGTCATCCGGTAAGCCCAAAGGGCATTGGGGAGCTTGTCCGGCAAACTTTTCTTGTTCTGACCAACAATATTCTGCAGAATGTTGGAGAGGGTTTTGTTGAATGCCTCGATCTGTCCATTTTCCTTCGCATAGTAGCGGGAGGTATGGTTCGACCGGATGTCATACTTGGCGTACAATTTCTTTAATTCAGCTGCTTGGAAGTTGGTGCCGTTATCGGTGAGGATGGCATGGGGGATCCCAAACCGGTAGATAAAATTGGATCTCACCAAGTCAACGATGGAACGGGCCTTGACCTCTTTGAGCGGAACTGCCTCTACCCACTTGGAGAAGAAATCTATAGCAGTCAGGATGAACCTACACTGGCGGGTTGTTGCCGGTGGATATGGTCCCACTACATCAAGTCCCCATACCGCAAATGGCCAAGAGTACTTGGTGGGGTGGAGGGGCTCTGGTGGCCGATGCAGAAAGTTGGCGTCTACTTGGCACGCGTGGCATCTCTTGGCATATCCAATACAATCGTGGATCATAGAGGGCCAAAAGTACCCCAACCTCTGGATTTGATGAGACAGCTTCGGCCCAGCTTGATGGGCACCGCAGGAACCGGCGTGAACCTCTTTCATAACTTGAGGTATCTCTACTCCTTGGATGCAATGGAGGAGGACACCATCGAAACTCCGCTTATAAAGGATCTGTTCAAGATTGGGGCCGCTCTGGAGGGTAAATTGCAGCGCGCGGCATCGGATTCGCTCGCGCTCGGCCCGGTCGTCCGGGAGGCAACCATTTTGGAGGTACTCGACAAAAGGTTCCCTCCAGTCGAGAGTGGCTTCAACCACTGTTCCTGACGAACCCGGGACCCCTATCGTGGAGGGTCCAACGGTGAGATGACCTACCCGCAGGCCATCATTGTCCTCTTGGGTGACTGGGGCAATGACTCTCCGGTGTGCCACATGTATGATCAAATCATCTTGCTTGGGTTCTGCGAGCGATGCGGAGAAACCAGGAAAGGCGTCTTCTTGACCGTTCTGTGATCGTGGGACATGGGTAACCTCTGGTTGAGAAGAGAACTGGGCCATTAGGCGGAGGGTGTACTCCAGCAACGGTGCAAGCTTCGGCTTCCTGATGACGTAGTCGCCATTAACCTGTTTGATTACCAGCTCGGAATCTCCTTTCACATGTAGATGGGGCACATGGATCTCAAGGGCCAACTCGAGGCTGGTGATGAGAGCCTGGTACTCTGCCTCGTTGTTCGTACAACCTTCTGACAACAGGAACGAGTATGGCAGGATGACTTGTGCCGGGGTAATGAAGACAATACCCAGGCCCACTCTGTTGAGCTTGGGATCGTTGAGCCTCCTACCAGTGGGGCTCTGGGAGCCGTCGTCGAAATGCATTTGCCAACACAGGACAGCATGATCGACTTAGAGGATCATCTCATCAGGGAAATCCAGGTCCAGGGATTGATCCGCAGAGGTTGGATGGGTAGCTAAAAAGTCTGCCAACGCATGTCCCTTAATGGCCTTCTGAGGTACAAACCTGATATAAAACTGCTAGAGAATCACTGCCCACCGTGCTAGTCGGCCAGTCAGCATGGGTCAGTTCAGGATGTACTTCAGTGGGTCTACCCGGGAGACCAATTGCACCTCGTGGTGCTGCAGGTAATATCGCAACTTCTGCACGGCAAAGATGAGCGCAAGGCAGCTCTTTTCGATAGGGGAGTATCTAACCTCCGTATCGAGAAGCATGCGGCTGAGATAGTAGAGACTGTTCTCAGTACCCTCGTTATTCTTCTGGGTGAGCAGCGCACTGAGGGATCTCTCCA
The DNA here is from genome assembly GCA_963277665.1 of Viscum album. Lineage (NCBI taxonomy): Eukaryota > Viridiplantae > Streptophyta > Magnoliopsida > Santalales > Viscaceae > Viscum > Viscum album. The sequence continues at coordinate 474,345,516 of OY728130.1, read as the reverse complement.
GGGAGGTCACATAAAGGACCATCGGATTTTCGGAGACGGGTGGCATCAAGACCAGAGGTTGGAGCAGATACTGCTTGATTTCCTCAAAGGCGGTCCGACACTCCTCATCCCATTCGTAGGCGGCGCCCTTCTTCATGAGCCAGGAAAAGGGCTTACACTTGCAGGCCAGATTCGTGATGAATCAGCGTATATAGGCTAAGTTGCCTTGAATCCCTCGAAGTTCCTGAATGTTGCTCGGGGGAGGCATTTGGATGATGGACTTGATCTTCTCCGAGTCGATCTCGATACCTCGGTATCTGACAAAAAATCCCAAAAACTTCCCAGAGGTGACCCCGAAGGCACACTTCAACGGGTTCATCTTCAGGTGATGGGAACAGAGGAAACCAAACACTTTCTCGAGGTCTTTGAGATGGTCCCGGTGCTGACATGATTTGACTATGATGTCATCCACGTAGCATTCCACCAATGTCCCGAGGATCGGTTTGAATATGCGATGCATGGCCCTCTGATAAGTGGCACCTGCATTCTTCAAACCGAATGGCATAACCTGGTAGAAAAAGGTACCTTGGGGAGCCCTGAAGGTATTGGACTCCTCTTCTTTGGGGGACATCCGGATCTGGTTGTACCCGGAATACCCATCCATGAAAGAGAGGGCTTGGAACCCGGTCGTTGTGTCAATCAATAACTTTGTCACCGGGAGTGGGAAGTCATCCTTTGGGCAGTGGCGATTGAGATCGCGGAAGTCGATGCAGACTCTGATCTGCCCATTCTTCTTCCTGACTGGAACAATGTTGGCAAGCCACTTGGGGTACTGGACTTCCTTAAGGAAGTTGGCTTTGATAATCTTGTCAACTTCGGCCTCAACCATAGCACCATGATAAGGGTGCATTTTCCTAGGGGGATTCTTAAACCCACGATGTTTTTCTGGGAGGCCCAGACGATGAACGACTACCTAGGGATCTAGTCCTGGCATCTCGTTGTAACTCCAGGAAAACACGTCACGGTGTTGTTTGAGGAAATCTATGTACTGCTGCCGCTCCTCGGGGGACATGGCTGCACTGATCAATGTGGGTCTTGGATCTGCCTCTCTACCAAGGTTCACCTGTACCAGTTCATCAACCGTGGTAGAGACGCCTTCTTCAAAGGTGGGGGGAGCATCCTCCAGGTCTTCCTCCCCACCCATGGGGGGACTTCCCGCGATGGGGGACACTTCGGGGCTATCAAAATCTGAGGGGCAGCTGGTGCTGGCCTGGGCACCAGCAGTCATCACATCGGGAGACTCACTTGCCATTAAGACCATAGCAATGAAGGTAGCCGATCCTATCCCATATGGCATTCGGCCTAAGGGGCCACGTTTGATGATATCAAAGCAGTGGTGACGTGTCGGCCTGAGTCGGTGGATTCCAGCTCGGCGGAAGAGACACGTATGGCGTACCGCTGTTGTCATAAGCTTGACATTCCGGTACCGTATAGGGGTAGGAGGTTCCGGGATGACCTGAGCCTGGTTGATGTAGGAGTACGAGGTGATTTTTCACTATCGCTTGGACATGGGAACATGTCTTCCCTACGTACCCGAGACAACAAAACATTGCCCCATGTCGGGGGGTCATGGCCTCCAACTGGTGGATTGGGAGGATGTATGCATCATCCATTCTTGCCCAGGGATCACTTGTGACCGAGGCAGGTTCATCCTCACTTACTAGGATTTTCTTATCCTTACTTTTGTAATAACCTGCATCCAGATAGCAGGCCTCACAAGAAGCGAAAGGGGACACATCACCTTGGAGAATGCCTACTCGACCGTTGAGTGAGTATTTGAGGCATTGGTGATACGAGGAAGGGACCGCTGCATGAAGATGGAGCCATGGCCTACCCATCAATGTGTTGTAGGCAATGTCCTGAGAGACGACCATGAACTCGGTGCTGGCAATTAAGCCACCGAACTGAGTATTCAGGCAGATCTTGCCGACTGGGGTTTGCTCGGTCCTGTCGTACACCTGGATTCTGAGGTCAGAGGGAGTTAAATCACCTTCAGACAGACCCAACTTTTGCAATGTCCAAGTCGGAATTTGATTGATTCTAGAACCCATTTCAACGAGGCAGCAGCAGACTTCCATACCATTGAAGTGGCCAGTGATGTACAGCGGGCGAATGTGCCCCTGTATAAGAGGGTCCTCATCTTCACCGGAGAATGAGATAACCGCCTGAAATTCGGTATTTTCAATCATCTCGGTATGGAAGGCTTCTGCAGTTGCTACCTCCATCTCAAACTGGAGGGGGCTCCTTAGGGCCTCGGCAAGTGCCTCGCGCAGTTCGGATGACAGGCGAAGGGCCTCAAGGATATAAAGCCTCGCCGTAATGCCGGCCAGGTGCTTTAGGACATCATACTTTCGTGCCAAACACGAAACTCTGCTTACAGGAGGTCATTCGGAATTCGGAGGCATAGCGGGTCCTGCCGGTTGAACCGGCGATCGGCTAGTACTGGGTACATCCTGCTGCCTACTAGTTGAAGCCTAGAGAGTAGTCGCCGGACTAGGATTGGACAGCGAAGACAGGCCTGTATCCGGGCAAGACTGACTGTGATACGAACGAGGAAGCTCTCCTTGATCTAGTAGCACGAACGGTGGTGGAGGTAGAGCCGAGGGCGTTAGATGGGGTTACGCGTGCTGAGCTCTGCGCTGAGCCTGCTGTCTAGTCTCAGTAGCGTGCACGGCTTGGCTGAAAGTGCCTGCTGACGTACCTCGAAGACCGGCGCGATTTCGATTCCGCTGATGTTGACGTCGGCTGGAAATGTTGGGGAGGTCTGCCTGGCATTCCCCCTCGTCGGGGGTCATATAGGGCTTTACCAGCTCCACGGTGTTAACCGAAGCGTACCCCTTGCTGTCGCTCGAGGAGTCATCCACCGCTGGGCGGATTCTGGGAGGGATCCCCATTTCAGGGGGCATAAAGTCTCCGAGAGTACGGGATGACGACGGCACCGGCGGTGCGCGTTGCTTCTTCTTGCGTCGCCGCTGCTTGCCCTTTTGGGAAGAGGTCGACTGTGAAGACGATGCGGAGGCACCAGCTACTTCTTCTGAAGGTTCCGACTACTTCAGGCGTGCCTGGATGATACCATGGGAACGGACGACGGTTTTTTGAGCCATCCAGTCATCGTATTTCCGGGATCCGCGGTTGGGGACCTGCTGCCACTCGCCTTCACTGTCACTGCTGATCTCTGATCCTGCAAAGACACCCGCCACTTGTGCTGGTGTCGGGCCCAACTTGACTATGTTGTTATTGACCTGGTCTTGAAGCCAGTCTTTAAACACATAGCATTACTTGATGGTGTGCCCCAGAAACCGATGATAAGGGCAGTAGTTGGGGTGAACGGTGAGATTCACCTCTGCCGGCCTTCTGCACTCGGGCAGGCGCACAATCCCTTGCTCTAGAGCACTTCAGAAGTAGCCAGGGACTTTATTTTCGTTGAACAAATAAGTCTGGTGCCATCTTTCCGGATAGGGAGCCCTGGGGGCCTAGCCCTGATGAGGGGCCGGAGGGGCCTGCCGAGGAGGCGGCGCCTGATTGTCTCGCCTAGGTGGCGGTGGCGCATTGCGCGGGGGAACCTGTCGGTTCTGAGGTGGTCGCTGCTGGGCAGGAGCCTGTGCTTGAGGTGGAGGACCTCTGCGGGGTTGCGGGAATGGTTCCGCCAGCAGTAACTCCAGCTACCTTGGGGCTTCTATTTTGGCCACTGCGGCGGGTTCAGACCTGGAGGTCCTCCTGGCTGGGATCATAGGGGGCAATAAACGTGCCTGACTAGCCTGTTGCAGGGCTTCCTTAAGGCGCTGAGCCTTATCCGAGAAATATCTGAACCCACCAGGGTAGTTATGGGTAATCAGAGAGGGTACCATCTCCTTTTTGACGTTCCCCACACACATCGTCAATAATTTCTCCTGAGTCAGTGGCATATTGAGGTAATACGTAATTTCCTTCCACCGGGCGATGAAATCTGCAACCCGCTCATCAGGCCTTTGCTTGCACTTGAAAAGGTCTACAATGCTGGTCTTCCGCATGGTGGAGCTGAACTGGTACAGGAACTTCCGGTGGAGGTCCTCCCAACGGGTCACCGATCCGATAGGGAGCTAGTTGTACCAGAAGAATGCTAGACCTTCCAATGTCTGTACGAAACACCGGAGTTTGGCGTCTTCTGGCGGAGCCGGGGTCCCCAGCATGGGGCCACACCTAGAAGAAAAATGTGCCAAGTGCTGGGGCGGGTCCCCTGTCCCGTTGAAAGGCGAAAAAGTGGGGTTCCCAAAACCCGGAGGTGCGGGCATATCATCTACCCACGCGGGATACGGCTTGCCATCCGGTGGGACCGCCACCTGCCGTGTTTCCAACGCTTCGAGGCGGGCTGTGAGTGCCACAATAAGATCATCCAGGTGGGGGTCCCTGTCTTGACGGGGATCCCTAACCACAAGTGCATTGCCAGGTTCTTCAATACGGTAGATGGCTTCGGCCGCTCGTGGATCAACTGGCGGAACAACCTGCGGGGCGACTGGGGGAACCCAAACTGGATTCTTCAGATTGCCCCATCGCTCGGGGGGGTTCAGCGAGACGTATCGCGCACTCTTTCCATACGTTCCGGCTTCTGCCCTGTCTGCGGTAGTAGCATGATCAGGGTTTCCCGAAGGCATCTCACCGGGGGGAAATTGTTCTTGCCCCTGCTGCCCCGGCCTAGGATCACCATAGTCGGGTCGCCGCTCTGCGGTGCGCTCAGGAAAGAGTTCGTCAACTAGCCTCTTCTTCTTAGCAAGCTGCTGGCGTAACGTGGCCTTCTCAGGATCTTCTTCCGTTTTCTGCGCAGAGGCGGATGGGTCGGAGTGCTTGACAGTTCCGACGTGCTCCTTACCCTTGCCAGCGTTTCGACCAAGTATCAGCGACTCGGTGGGTACGGGGAGGCCTAGCAGGTTCCTCTGCTGACGGGTAACTCTCCCTGATGGATCCAGTAGTGGCGATACGCCCTCGGGGGGTAAGTCTCCATCAAGGAATTCAAGCTCGTCTTCCTTGTCCACTACGTCAGCCATGTGGACCGCGACCCCTCTCGAGGGCATGTCCTCGATGTCGCATAGCGAATCGGGCTGCCGTCGGATAGGGTCAAAGAAGAGAGCGGCATAGTGTCCCCAACCACGGACTTTCACATGGGAGGTAGCTTCCCTGACGATCCTACGGAGTACTTTGAAACTCTGGGCACATTTCTGTTGAAGGGCGCTCTGGCGGCCTGGCGACTCGGGGTGCTGGGCCACAAGGAGTGCGGCCGCATCGATCAGGCGGCACTGCTCGCCGATTTCTTCGAAGTGCTCTCAAATTCTGGGGTACACCACCTGTTCGCAACGACGGCGGAAGTGTGTCACCCATAGGGTTTGACAAAAGCACCCCACTTCTTCAGGGGTAAGAGACTCTGGTACGCAAAAATTCATGGCCGTCGTCGGCCAGAACTTCTCCGGGAAGTAATCTGCTGCAAGAATACTCCAGAAGCTCCTGGGCTCGGACTCAGGGTATGGCCCTGTATTTCCCCACTCATCAACCGGGGGCGGCTGAGGGACTTGTAGCGGTACCGAGGTGGACCTCTGGGATAACAAACTCCGTGGCGGAGAATACGGCGAACGGGCTGACTGGCCGCCGAATTTCGGGCCATCCTCCGAAGAGCAAGGTGACCTAGCCATGATGTCACGATATGATGGGCTGATAGCCACAGCTTCCGGCATAGGAATCGCGGCTACCGGTGACCGGTCATGTCGTCGCTCTACCGCCTTTGGCCCCCAAAATAGCTCTTCGTGATCTCTGGTAGAGGTAGAGGGCGCTTTTGGAGACAATGGCGGTGATTGCGCGGTCGAGACCTGCGGAATTCCCAAGACTTCTTCCTCCTGGATGTACCTGCTGAGAGACATGGGAATCTAGTGGACCTCATATTCCGGTAGAATGAGGCTAATGCGTCTGGTTCCTGTCCCATTCCTCGATACGGAGGATCGGGGAGAAGGTTCCATCGCTGAGTCGCATTCCGCTTCAGAGTCGGAGAAGCGGGCAGGTTTGATCTCCACCCGGGCCTTCCCAGGATTCTTCTTGTGGCGGCGACGACCCGCTCTCCTGCCCTGGGGTGGCTCTTTAGGACACGGTTGATTTTCATCATGTAGCCTCGGGGCGGCGCTGGAGCCGTGTCGGAGAGGACCCCCACTCGAGACAGCCGGGGTGCGAGGGGAAACGGGGAAAATGTCGAAGGGTACATGGGAAGGACCTCCATGAACAACACCCATGTAGGCGGAGCCTCTGTTGGAATCGGCAGGAGCATGGGGAGGACCTCCATGGTCGATACGGGCGGAGCGAGGCTGACCTTCACTCTTTGAGTTGCTGGGGCGAGGAGGACCTTCGTCGGTTGCAGAGAGAACGTAGGGAGGGCCCCCACGTTGGAGAAGGACCGGATGGACGGTGCCTTCAGATCGGCGGTCAGGGGCAGGAGGATGGACTCCATACCCTGTATAGTGGGCGTGGGAAAGGTTTCCGCGCCGAGCGTCACTGTCGTCGGGCAGTTCTTCCTTCGGGATGGGGGTAGCATGAGGCATACCTCCATGACTAACTTCAGAGAGGGGAAGGCCCACGCTCTGTGGAGTAGTGGTACGGGGAGGACCTCCGTACAGGGTGACATCACCGCGGGTTAGTTCGCGGCGATCACCACTTGGGCCTGCAACCCGGAGAGTCAACCCAGCCTGCCTGTGGGGTGGTTGGGTTCTCGATCCTAGTTGGGTGAAGGAGTGCCCCTGCTCAGTGTATGCAGGGGCTTCATGATGCATTTCGGCGGTGGCTCGGGCCACTGTAGCTGTCGAAGTCGACGCGCCTGGGCGAGCGTCCTCAGCCTGGGCCTGGCGCTGACGTCGGGTCAGGTGAGCTGGTGCAGGTGGTGCAGGGGCATGGCATGCCTACTCTTCCTACGGAGTCAGACGGCGGCGCTGACGCAGCCGGACGGGAGCTCTCGCCTGGAGCCCTTGGGTCGGGACCCTGAGCAGGCTAAGCCGGATGGCACCCGCCTCTTCAGCGTAAGGCAAGGAGTCGTCAAGGCGTTCCGGGGATAGGCTCCCGAAACGGTTGAACGTTGGGGTGGGGAGCAGGGGCTCCCTGCGCGGCCTGTTAGGGCGGCGTTGACGGCGGGGCCTGGAGGGCTCCAGGTCCAAGTGGGCCATATCCCTAGTAGGGATGACCCCTTCCTCCTCGTACCTGTGCATGAGGTTGTTGATCACCCTTCTTTGGAAGACCTCTGATGGGGAAAGGGGACATGGGTGCCCCGTATTCCGCGATGTGGCAGCCGTCGTGGCGGTAGCGGCGCCATGTGGGGTGGTTGTGGCGATGTTTCCCCTGCCCCTGCATAGGCTAGAGGGCGGTGATCACGTCTCTGTAACAGCAACCTGGTTCCTGAGAAATGAAGGGATCAACTCATCAGCACCGATAGGGAAGAGGATTGACAACCAGTGCCCCAGCGTCCTTCCATTCTCCACGTCTGTAAGAAGGATCCACGCCAACACGCTGCAGAACAGAGTGCCCCACGTTCTACTGCCCCGACTTCCGGTGAGTTTCACGACAGGCCCGCTATTTTCTTGGTGGGACCAGGCACCGGATATCTGGATCCAGTAACACATCAATCTATTGGTGTCTCGTACGCTACAAATCTCCATATTAAGGAGAAGAATTTCACGTCAGATTCACCATTTCTGTTTCTGGCGCTTTTTCTGGGGCGCGCGTGCATCCGTCCGTGGAGGAGGAGGACACGCTGCGCTTGGGGCCCCGCATTCCCGCTTTCCAAAGGCGGGCGGCATTCTCTCCTTATTCAGGGAAGTCTGCTCCTTGATCGAAACGGGATGATGGGATGTCAGTTCTTCCTTCTGTGGATTCCTCCTCAGAACTCGTCACCTAGTTCGGGTCTCCCTCATAGATTTAATATGTAGTTCGTGAAACTCTTCCTAGTGCCATGTTTCCATGGATGTCGGTTAATTACACTGCTTCTGTCGGGACATTCCAAAGGGTTCGGGCAGGGTAGTAACCTTAAATCGGGGGAGTAGTCATGTTGAGGCATCAATAACGTGTCTGGATGCTGGGGAACCTGGCATGTCTGTCTATTATCCCTGGTCACAAGGCTTCTTGAGGGCGTGGAATCTCAAGGCATCCCACATCAAGCGCGGGGAATTATATGTCATAGACACATATCTGAGGTTTTCCTCAACTTCCCGTGTTTAACACAGGGTACGCCGTGAGTTTAACGTCCAGTGGAGACGGATCAACCCAACTGGGGCATTAGCTAGGATAGATCGGATTGAGGGATTTCCCTTGAAGGGATGCCGATACTAGGGCCATCCCATGGGCGGCTGTGAAGAGGAGCGTACCGACACGGTCTCACCGAGATATGACGGTCCGGGCGAGAATCGGGATGGGTGATAGGTGGATGAATGGAGTGGAGGGGGATGGGACCATCTCAGGGGCGATGGTGAAGTTGGGCTTGAGCCTTGAAGAGGCTTCCTACGTATCCACGTGGCAGGGAATCAAAGTTCGCGTAGTTCGGGATGGTGCTGGTAAACTGACGTGAAGGTGGACCTTGGTCTGATGAGAGATGGGATTGAACCTCGGGGAGGCTTCCTACATACCATTCCTTGACATGGATCAAATACCTCGTAGTTCGGGTTGTGGAATACAATTTAACGTCATGCGGGACGAGGGTGAACCGACGTGAATGAGGTCGGAACGACCGGATGGTGGGTTTGAACCTCGTAGAGGCTTCCTACGTACCACGCCTTTACATGGATCAAAGACCTCGTAGTTGGGGTTGGTCACAACGGCTTGCTGTCGGACTGGAATTGTAGTTTAACGTCGTACTGGACATAGGTAGAACTCGACGTGAGTTGGATGATGGGTGGGCTTGAACCTCGTGGAGGCTTCCTACGTACCACGCCTTGACATGGATCAAAGACATCGTAGTTCAAATGGGGCTTTGTCGGAGAACCGACGTGAAAGTGGACCTTGGTCCAATGAGTGGTGGGCGTGAACCTCTGGAAGGCTTCCTATGTACCATGCCCTGACATGGATCAAAGACCTCGTAGTTCAGGTGGGAATGGGTGTGCAGTTTAATGTCATGTTGGACAATGGGGGAATATAGTTTAACGTCATGCTGGACGAGGGCGAAACTCGACGTGAATGAACGACCGATCAATGTGGCTTGAACCTCATGGAGGCATCCTACGTACCATGCCTTGAAATGGATCAAAGTCCTCGTAGTTCGCTATGGGTGGGGGTCAGGGTCGGTGCTCACTCTAAGCCCACGTGAGTCATGCTCGGTGTGAGAAACAAGAGGTTGCAAGGACCTGATGATCACGTTGCGAAGGATGTGTCCGTGAGAAGCGAAGAGGGGCTTACGCGTTAGGCGGCCCATGGTGCTGGGACTTACTCCAGGATGGAGGCCCAGAGTGCAACAAAGCACAACGAAAGAGGGATTTGGGACCACTGATGGGTGGTGCCTCGTTCCCTATCACGCCCTCCACTGGCCTTGGTAGTGGGGAAGTACGGAGATGCAGAGGTGCAGCCATCCGTTGGGGAACTAGGGTCTCCATTCTCCTATGAACATACGTCACTCCAATAAGGAGGATATCATCCCTTGTGGATGGGTGATTCCATTCCTGTGGAGACGAGTGGTGTAAAGAATGTTCGAGATGGGGGTACCCTTCATGAGAGGCACGAGGTCGGGTCACAGTTTAACGTCATGTGTTGAGGACGTGGTGCTTGGTAGTTTAACGTCCTGCAGCTCGAACGAGGTCGGTTCACTCCGCACCCCTAGGACGTACATAACTGGTACCCTCTAGTCCTTGGGGAAGGGAAGGTACCAGTAAGGCCATGGTCAAGGGGGTTGTGGAACGAACCACCAAGGGGTCCACGTTAGCGTGGCTATGCGAAGAAGCAATAGCCGTTTGCGTGCCTATGCGAAGAAGCATTAGGCGAAGCAACGCTACGAGTGGTATTGTCCATGGGACTTTGAAATCACATCGTGCAAACCTGGAGGGTCGCACGGGAAGAGTAATTGCTAAGCAAAGGCGTGTGCTTCGCGAAGTGGAGTGCCTTGGCCTTAGCATGGGGCATAGGTGTGAGTGGAAGGTGCTTCGCGAAGTGGAACAGTGTTCACGGAGCATTGCCTCGCGAAGGAGAGGTGCCTCGTGAAGCAGGGTCCTGCGAAGCAGTGTGCTTCGCGATGTGTAGCGATCCTGCCTTAGCATAGGGATCACTAGTGCATCTTGGGTGTTTTGCGAAGTATAAACGCTCAGCGGCTGCCCGGGTTCCCTTGGGAATCCCCTTCCTTCGCGAATGCCCTTGAGCTTCGCGAAGGGCATCCCTCTCGGAAGAGGGGCTCAAAACAAGACAAAGCAAAGGCGTCTCGCGAAGTAGAATTACCTCGCAGAGCTCATGATTCCAGGGGAAAAGAGTGCTTTGTAATTCAGGAGAGGAGAAGCCGAAAGGTCGGATTGTCCCCCCTCGGGACTCAGGGGGAGTCCAGTATTTATAGGGAAGGGGTCCCGCGAAGCAGAACTCGCGCACCGCCTCAGGTGCTTCGTGGCGCGCTCGCGAACGTCAACGTCGTTCGCGGAGGGTTACGGCCTCTGGAGCTTTGTGGCGGGCTCGCGAACATCAAATGCGTTCGCGGAGAATTACCGCCTCTGGAGCTTCGCGGCGGGCTCGCGAACGTCAAATGCGTTCGTGGAGAGTTACCGCCTCTAGAGCTTCGTGAGGCCGCGATGATCGGGGCGCTTCGCGTCGGTGCTTCGCATCGGGGCTTCACGTCGGGGCTTCACGAGGCAGCGCGCCTTCCTTCTTTTTCATCCCTTCCTTTCGTGCCATATTTTGGCGCCAACACTACTCTACAAATAATATGAAATTAGATGTTGTGGTTTTTTTAAATTTTTAGACTGAAATTTTTTTTGGAGTAAAGTGATAAATATATACTGATCACAAATGTTTAAAGTATATATTCACTCTGAAAGAGTTAAACATGAGACAAAGAAGATGGGTGGAACTAATTAAGGATTGTGACTACATGATTCATTATCATCCTAAAAAATTAAATAAGGTAGTTGATGATTTGATTCATAAACATAATTCTATATTAACAATGTAATGTTTGGATAATAACCCATTGGTCAACGATTTGATGAGGCCAATAAATTATGCTTGTAGGAACTTCTTCTTTTTTGTTTTAGGTTTTAGTATAATCAACTCTATCAGAAATAATTAAGAACTATCAAATTTATAATCATGTTTTACCAAAAATGGTATAATTTATTTATAAGGTTAAGTTAGAGAAGTTTAATTTTGATGAATAATGTGTTATCAGATTTAGAAAAATATTATGTGTTTCATGTGATTCCCAGTTAAAGAGAGAGTTGTTGAGTGAAGCTCATAGTTCCCTATTTTATATTTATCCAGAAATTACTAAGATATATAGAAAACATCTTGAGTGTTACTGGTGGGATGGAATTAAAATAGTTGTTGTTTAATTTACCATGAAATGTTTGGATTACCAATAGTTTAATGTAGAATGGAAATTACAAAAACAGATTCCAAATGGGAGAATAAATCCATTTATTTCATGGTGATATTGATAAATACATCTTGGGTAATTATTTTATTTGGGTTATTATTGGTCGACTAACTAAATATATAAATTTACTTCCCCTTATAAATACTATGTATCAAGATCATATTTCATGACTATACCTAAAAAAAGATAGTTAACTTACATGGAGTTATTCTCTCCATTTTATCTAAATGTGATCCCGAATTAACTTCTAATTATTTTAAATGCCCTTAAAAGTCGATGGTTCCTAAATTAAATTTCAATATAAATTATCATCCTCAACATGATAGACAACCTGAGAAAACGATTCAAAACATAAAATACATGATTCAAACTTATTCAATAGATTTCCTGGGAAGTTGGGATTATCATATTTAATTATTTTAATTTTCATATAATAGTATTTTTCATCATGGTATACAAAAAGAACCCTTTTATACATTATATAGAAATTGGGTTTGGACTCCAGCTTATTATAATGAAGTAGTAAAAAAGAAGTTTTTGGGACTAGAGTTATTATAATAAATGGTTGAAAAGGTGAAAATGATTCAGTAACTTATGAAAATGGCATAAAGTAGGTAGAAAAATAATACAGATAACCAGAGTAAAGGTCTTTAATTTTAGTTGGGCAATCATGTCTTTATAAACTTATCACCATAGAAAAGTGTTATGCATTTAAATAAAAAAGAGCAACCTAAGTTTGGGGTTTCTTATATCATATGAAATCCTATAGAAATCTGGATCAGTTTCTTACTAATTGGTCTTGACTCTTAGTTTCTCTAAAGTAAATATTTTATTTCATGTTTCATTCTTAAGAAAATATGTTTCAGATGCATCTCATGTTTTGATCCATAGAGTAGTTCAGTTGGAAGAAAACCATTCATATGAGGAACAAACTATTCATATTATTGACCAAAAATAATAGGTTTTATAAAATAAGGTGATTCAATAGGATAAGATTTTTTTGAAAAACCATATGATTGAAAAAGAAACATTGGAATTAGAAAAAGATATGGGGAAAAGATATCCCCACTGATTTAAATAGTAAATAAAATTGTAAGGACTCAATTTTAAAATGGGAGAATAATAAAGTAACCCAAGTAATATTAGGATAAATAATGTTAATTTACTAATAATATTCATTAATTATATTATATATATATTAATTATAATAATATGAGGTAATTTTTTAGTCAAAAGGAAAACAGATATATTTCTAACCGAATTGGGATTTCATGCATTATATAGTTTTATTTAAAAGATTGATTTCTAAATTATAAAATTTAAATTTGACAAAAATGACTTCATTTTTGAATTCACAATGTTAAATTATCTTATGATGAATTTTTTAGAATATTCTAAAAAGTTTAATTTGATAATCAATAGTGAAAAATACTAATTTTTATTGGAAAGTGTATTTTCATTTTAAGTATTTCCTAAGTAAAATTTTAGTTTGGATTACTTTTTAAAATTCATTAGATTATTTATATTAAAAAATAAATTTTAATTAATTTTAATTAATTTTATATAGGAATTTTCTATAAAAAGTTTTATACATAAAAAAGGCATTTTTTTGAAAAAAAAATCATCGTGTTTTATAGGTTTAATTTTAAATTAAATTCTTACACTTATGTAAATTGAATTTGATAAAGTTGATTAAAAAATTTTAATAATAACAATTAATATTATCTAATAAGTTCAACTTAATTTTTAGTCATAATAAATAGTAAAAATGGAAAATATTTGTTACTACGGTTAAGGTTAAAATAGGTTTACTAGTGGTTAAACTAAATAGATAAGGGTTAAAATTACCAAAAAACTTTTATAAATCCTATTAAATGGAAATATTTATACCATTTATCATCTAATATCTAGAAATATTTTGTTTTTGATCCATTTTTCTTGAGTAATTCATTAATATATTTTAATATTTTTAAAAATTCAAAGTGTGTCTTCTCCCCCACTTATAAAAGGACACCCCCTATCATCTTCTATCCACACATCAAGAGACATTATTTATAGTCAATACTTATAAATATACCTTTCTTACATCCCTCCCCACATCCTAGAGTAATTTTATTTTTTTTATAAGACTAACCTAGGAAGGCTTTAGGTATAAACCTAAATTGGTTTTCCAAAGAAGAGGTATAGTTCTTAACTGAATGTTTTCATTTTTTATTTATTTTTATACCTTCTTAAAATATTATTAAAATGTTATGCAATAATAAAATCAGAATATTTCATATACCTATATTTTTTTGTTAATTTAATAACCTATATATATCTATTTTGTCCATCAAATGGGAAATGAAACCATGATTCATGTGTATGGAAGACTACCGCCTCTCAAACAGATGTAATTCATTTTCCATCATCACCTCTAATGATTGATTATAGCAATGGATTTAATATTTATATATAATATTAATGAAATATTTATAATTATTTAAATATAATATATCATATATTTTCTCACCTTTCCATCCATTGAAAAAAGATAACATTTTGTGTGCTTATGTGTGGATTACCACCTCCATGAAGCGATATTATTTGTTTTTCATTACCATATCACATTTCTAGTATATATAAGTTTATTTAATGATATAATATTTTATATTTTATATAATAATAATTATTTAAATATAAAATAATAATTACCTTTTTTCCATCATGTTTATTGAAAAATGAAAATGTTACCCATACGTACTTATGACCTACAGTCTCTATGATTGTAACGTAATTAATTTTTTATAATCATATTTCATGGTTTGTTTTAAAAATATAATTAATTTATAAAATGATAATTATTCCATGATTATTATTCTATAGATTATGGAATAATTTCCTCTTTGACCATTTTCAACCTACCAAATTCATTTTTGACTAATAGTTAAATATCTTCAAAACGTCTGATGTGAACTTAATTGATTAAGTAATTTTATATAATATGTTAATAAAAAATAAAAATAATAATAAAGTTGAAAAAATTTCTTCATAAATGAAATAGTTACAATAATTTTATTATTCTATAATATAATTAATGTACATAATGATTTGATTATGAGGTAAGAGACACTTTACCTAAAAAACCCCATTTTAAATGATTTTAATATTTATTTTCTAAATATTTTTCTTTCAAATCCATATTCTTAAACTTATGTTATGGTTGTATTTATATGGGCATAAATTAATTTTTAAAGTTATTTTATGTCTCTTTTTATTTCTTTCACTGTTTTTCAAAAGTAATATTTTTATGCATTTTATACAGAACATTTTGACTTTCTCTAAAAAAGTAAAATAATAATATTTTTTTAACATATACAGCATCCTTAACTTATCCAACCACCATAAAAGTTATTTTTTGTTTGTTTTAATTTACAAGATTCTATGTTTTATTTAAGTAAAAAAACCTAATTCCCTTTATTCTATGAATTTTACTTAGGAAAATTGGTTTTTAATGGAAAGTGATATATGAATATTTGGAGATGATTTTCTTATGGGTTTAAAAGTATATTTTTATGATTTTGATGATAAGAATAAAAGATTTATCTGTTTTACGAATTTTATAGTCCTTAAACATTTTTTATAATTACAGGTTATCCTAATATATCTCATGATGATGATTGAGCCCTATATATCTCATTATGATGGGTGAGCCTGATATATCTCTCCAATGCATTGGGTAATGATTATGTTTTATAGATAATTATGTCCAATTTTGATTGTAATGGTTCTTCTAAGTATAAGGGTTCTTATAAAGTTTCTATTAATATTGTGTTCTAAGGAACCTATATGAATTTTATATTCTTTTTAATAAGTTTTCATGTAAATCATTTGATTTCAAAAGGTAAGCTAATGGCCTTTTGTTTTAAAGGAATGATTATTCCCTTTTATGCTAAAAATGCATGTTTTTAAGAAAAAAAATGTCATGGGTTCTCATTTTCTCTAAGAAACCATCATGATTATGATTTTAACTTTATAAATTGTTTTATGAAAAACTTTAGACAAAAAAATGTGATTTCATGTGTAAGTAAATGATTATTTGAACTCAAATATTATTATATTAAATAAAAACTTTCTTTTGTGATCTCATTGTTTTAAACTGGACAAAAAAATTTATTTCTTCTTTTTTTATGTCCCTTATTGATATTTTTATGCTTATCCCATGTTTTCAAATCTTTTTTATATATTTTAAGGATTATTAAGAATAAATTATAAGTCAAGTTTAAAATAATATATAATTTCCATGAAAAAAAAGATGTTTTATTTTGAATGTTATGTATGGTGGGAAAAATGATATTAAGAAGAAATGACCAAAATGTATTGTTTTGTTTTCTTATATGATAGTTGTAACCTAAATCTCTAAAATTCTAAATGTGAAATGGTTTTCAAGAATTTAATAAAATGAAATATTTCTTAAAAATGAACTTATATATGGAATAAGGGTTAGGTTCTTATAATTGGTATCATAGAAAAGGTTTATATAATTTTAAATATTAGGATAATATAAGAAAATACCATTAAGAGATTATAATTTATAGTTATTAAGATATAACATTTTAATATTACCATTTTGCTTCATCTAAACCATTTCTACTCAAAATGGTTTTCTATAGAGGAAATAGGGAAACTGGAATAGGACATCACCAAGAGGACAATATTCTTCCAAATAAAAAAACTAGAATAGAAAAAAAATTAATAGAGAAGTTTGTTAATATAATGGATTAGTTGACACGATAAATAAATGTTGGTGGTACCCATTCAAGATATTAACCATGTTTCTTATAGAGTAACATGTATATAGGGAATAATTTAATGAAACATCACCCTCCAACATTCAGTGGATCATTTACCATATAATAGATAAAGTATGTGTTAAATCCATGGATAAGATATTCCAAGTCATGGGTTATTTATATCATTGAAAATTAAATATTTTTATTTACTTTTTTAAGGTTAAGTTAATCAATAGTGGTCAATGTTTAAACATACTGGAGAAATAGAAGAGATTGATTCCATGGAATGAGACACATTTAAGGATATTTTCCTTGAGAAATATTTTCTTAAGGTTGTTCAATATAGGATGTAAAATATATTATTAGAATTTAGGTATAAGGATATATATGTATTGGATGTGTTTAAATAAAATTTCACCAGATTGAAAAGGTACATACCAGATTTTATTCATGATCTTGATAGTATAATGAATAGGTTTTACTCAAGATACCAAAGGGTATTAGCTTCCCATGAATTCAAAAGTTACAAGAAACATTATCTATGTTCTGAGAAGGTATAAATAAATTTTTTTTATGATCATATATTCCTTGATAATATGAGAAATAAAATATCCACATCATAGGAAATAGATAAGCATATTTCAAATAAATTTGAAGGTAAGAAAAAAAAAATCTATCTTGTGATAAGTGTGAAAAAAATCACCCTGGATAATTTCTTATAAAATCTAGAAAGTTTTTCTAATATGAAAATTTTATACATGTTTCTCATGACTGTAAAAAAAATATCATAAAAATGATAAAATTTCAATGGTAAGATTCTTTAATTGTAATGATATGGGTGATTATGTGAGTAATTTTACAAATATAGGAATGAATTATGAAAATCATCAAGATCGAAAATAGAAAGGGGTGGATAAATCCTTTGAAACTACTTCTCAAGAAGTTATATTATCCAATAATGTGGTGTCATGTATATTTCATGTTTATTCAAATTAACATAATGTATTGTTTGATAAGGGATCTATACACTCTTTCATTTCCGAGAAATTTTCTAATAAAATTTGAAATTTCACCTCAAGAAATAAAGTTATAAATTTTTAAAAAAACACCTTGGGGAATCATTAAACTAAAAAAGAAATTATAAGAATGTTCATGTTGTTGTATGTGGAAATTATTTACCTAAAAACATTTTTGTATTTCACTTTTTTGAGTTTGATGTTATTCTAGGTATGGATTGTCTTTATATTAACCATCATATGATATATTTTAGAGCTAAAGAAGTTTTTTCATAATACTTTTTAGTTTATATACAAGAATTAATTCATAACTTTGATAACATATCAATAATATGAGGAACTATTAAAATATGGAAATGAAATTTATCATTAAAATATTATTGATATGGTGGACACGGTTTATATTAGTGATTTCCCTATAGTAAATGAATATCTAGATGTATTTACTAATAATTTTCCTAATATTATATCTGATCAATAAGTTGAGTTTACTTTTGAATTAGTGCCTAATGATAATACAATTTCAAAACCCATTATTGAATGGATCATGTCGAACTTTTGGAATTTAAAAAGTATTTAATAGAGTTTATAGATAATGGTTTCATTCATCCTATCATTTCATTATGGGGTGATCCTATTTTATTTATTAAAAAAAAGATTTTTCAATGAGACTTTTCATATATTATAAATCCTTGAATAACATCACTGTTAAGAAAAAGTATCTTTGTAATAATATAAGTTATTTGTCTGATTAGTTCCTGGGAGTGCAATATTTTTTGAATATTGATATTATGTTTAGATACTATGAGTTCAAGATAACGAATGAATATATTCTGAAGATAACATTTCAGACTATATGAGGGCATTATGAGTTTGTATTTATGCACTTTGGATTGTTTAATGAACCAATTATATTCACAGATATTATGAATATAGTTCTCCTTGAATATTTATAAAAAACATTAGTTGTGTTTATTGATGATATTTTGGTATATTCTAAAAGTCATGAGGATCATGAAATATACCTAAGTATTGTTTTGAAAACCTTGAAAAAAGGAGTTATATGGAAAATTTAAGAAGAGGGGATTTTGGTTGCAATATATTTATTTCCTTGATAATTTTTTAAAATATGGCAAAACTTTTGACCCTACTAAAACTACATTTGTTCATTAATCTCCAATACCTAAAAATTTCACAAATATTCACTATTTTCTTAGAATAGTGGGTCATTACTTGTGTTTTCTTTTTGAAAACTTTGCTCAGTTATCTCGCCCAGTGACTATGTTAAATAAAAAATGAGATAAATTTATCTGAAAAAAAGGGTTTGATTATTTTTTTCTAGGAACTAAAAATAATATTTTTAAATGATCCATTTTTGGCCCTTCCCATTAGAAATTATGAATTTTTCATCTATATTAATGTTTCACTGAAGGGACTTGGTTGCACTCTAATGCAGAATGATCAGGTAATTGCCTATTCATTATGTCAACTAAAACCTTATGATTTAAATTATACTAAAATTGATCTAGAATTAACTATAGTTTTTTTTACTTTAAAAACTTTGAGGAATCATTTATATAGAGAAAATTATAAAATATATTCATATAAAAAAATAATGCATATATTCACTGAGAAAAAGTTAATCATAAGGTAGAAAATATGGTTGGAACTGATTAAGGATTATAAATTCATGATTCATTACCATCCTAGAAAATCAAACAAAGTATTCGACCCTTTTATTTGTAAATATAATTCTATATTAACCATTTTATGTTTGGAACATAACCCAATGGTTAATTATATGATGAATTTTTTCCTGTAAATTATGCATGTGGGGACTTCCTATATATTTTTTAAGTGTTAGTATAATAATATATATTATAAATAATTAATAAATATAAAAAATATGATCATGTTTTACAGTAAAAGTTAGAATCTATTAATAACAATAATTTGGATGAGTGAAATATTAATGAATAAGGTGTTATCATATTTGGAAAAAGATTATGTGTGCCCTGTGATTCCTAGTTGAAGATAGATTTTTAGATTGAAGCTTATAGTTCCTTGTTCTCTATTCATTATATAGGTGTTATGATGTACAAAGAACTTTAAAAGTATTACTAATGGGATGGAATGAAAAGAGATATTATTTACTGTACCATTAAATGTTTGACTTTTGAATTGGTTAAACTCGAATAAAATATACCAAAAGGGATGCTTAAACCTTTTACAATTCTATATTGGAAATGGTAGAATATATAAATAGATTTAATGGTGGTATTTCCAAATACATCTCGAGGTAACAATGTGATTTAGGTTATTGTTGACTGACAGACTAAATATTCACATTTTCTTCCCATTGAAGATATTATGTCTTTAGATAATATTTCTCAATTGTAACTCATGGTTATAGTCATGTTACATAGAGTTACTCTCCATTTTATTTGAAATTCATCCTAGATTAACTTTTAATTTTTTAAAAGGCCTTCAGATATCGTTGGGTACTGAATTACATTTCAATACAACTTTTCATACTCAATCTGATAGATATTACAAGAAAGTAATTCGGACATTGGAATGCATTCTTCAAGATTATTTAATGGATTACAAGGGAATTTTGGATCATAGTCTTTCATTAGTTTAATTTTTTATACTAATAGTTTTCAATTACAGTATATAGATAGCACCATCTGAGGCATTATACAGAAAGTGGTGTTGGACTTTATCTTGTGGGGATGAAGTAGGTGAAAGGATGTTTTTTAGAACCATAGTTGGTAGAAGAAATTTTTGGGAAGGTTAATATGATTTTGAAACATATGATGATGGCTCAAAGTAGGTAGAAAAGGTATATATATGGTTAGATGAAAAAGCTTTCATCCTAGGTGGTCGATCATGTTTTTCTTAAAGTGTCTCAATGAAAAAGTGTTATGAATTTATAAAAAAAGGGAAGCTAAGTATGAGGTTGATTAGACGATATCAAATCCTTAATAAAGATGGATTATTTTATTACTAAGTGGTATTTACTCTGATTTTATCTTAGTTACATGGTGTGTTTTATGTTTCTTTGTAAACAAAATATGTCCAAGATGCATCTCATGTTTTAAACCCTAAAGTAGTCCAGTTAGAAGAAAAAATTTCATATGAGGAACATACTATTCTTATTATTGAACATATAGAGTATGTATTATTTAATAATTTGGTTCACTAGGTTAAGTTTTTTTGTAAAAACCATATGATTTAAGAAACAACATGGTAATCCAAAAATGCTATGAGGGAAAGACATCCCCACTTATTGAAATAGTAAATAAAATTATGAGGGTGAAATTTCCAAAATGGGGGATGAATGTAGAAACCCGATTAATTTTAACATAAATAATTTGAATATGTTATAAAAATTCACTAATTATATTTTATATTTTTATATTCATTATAATAATATTTGGTGATTTTTTAGTCAAAAAGGATAAAGTTATATTTCTAACCAAATTGGGTTTTCATGCATTATATGGTTTTATTTAAAATATTGATTTAAAAATTATAAAATTTTAATTTGAAAAAATAGACTTATTTTTTGAGTTAATCATGACAAAATTGTGTTCGGTTTTTTTAGAATATTATGAAAAGTTTCATTTTTAATGAATAGTGAAAAATGATAATTTTTATTAAACCTGTATTTTTTCAAGTATTTACAAATTAAAGTTGTATTTTGGGTTAGTTTTAAAATTTAATTACTTTATTTTTATTTAAAAAATCTAATTATGTTCGTTTTAAGTAATTTTATATAATAATTTTGTATAAAAACATTTTTATTCTTAAAATGGCATTTTTTTAAAATGTTTGTCATTGCATTTTATGCGTTTAATTTTAAATTAAATTATATTGAATATGTGGATTGAATTTGATAAAATAGATTCAATATTTTTACTCATGATACTTAATATTATTTAATTAGTTTAACATAATTTTTTTTTCATAATAAATAGTGAAAATAGTAAAACATTGTTATCACAATTATGGTTAAAACAGGTTTACCAAGGGTTAAACTAAAGAGAAAAGGGTTAAAATGGCCTAAAAAATTATAAATCCAATTATCTAGAAATAATTAAACTATATATTATCTAATTCTCATATATTATTCACTTTAGAGTCATTTTTATTGATTAATACATTAAAAAATTTTAATCTTTTTAAAAATTCTAAGTGTGTCTTCTCCATCACTTATAAAAGGTCACCCCTTATCCTCTCCTCTCCACACTTAAAGAGATTTTTTAGTCCAATACCTACCCAAATACCTTCTTTACATCACTCCAAACATTTTAGAGGCTTATTTTATTAGAAATCCAACCAATTAAGGCATTGGGTATTTACCTAAAGAGGTTGTCTGATGAAGAGGTTGTCCGATGAAGAGGTATAGTGCTTAAATGAGCATTTTTATTTTATTTATTATTATACCTCCTTAAAATATAATTAAACCATGATAAAATAATAACACAATTGTATTATTTATAATTATATGTTTTCATGTTAATTTAATAATTCATATCCATCTCTTGCATCCATATAATCAGAAATAACACCATCGTTCGTGTGTATGGCAGACTACTGCCTTACGAAGCAATGTAATTCATATTCCATCATTACCTCTCACATATGGTTATAATGATGGATTTAACGTACATATATAATATTAATGATATATTTATCATTATATAATGATAATATATTATCTATTTTCTTACCTTTCCATCCATTGAAAAATGGAAACGTTGTTTCTGTGTACGTATAGAGTACCACTTCCATAAAGTGATATGATTAATTTTTCATTATCATCTCACAAGCATAGTATATATAAGTTTATTTAAAGATATAATATGATATATATGATATAATAATTATTATTTAAAAATTAAATAATAATTACCCTATTTCCATCATGTTCATTGAAAAATGGAAACGTTACTCATGCATGTGCACGGCTTACCGTCTCCATAATTGTAACATAATTCATTTTTCATTATCATATTTCATGGTTGGTTTTAAAAGTAAAATTAATGTATAAAAATAAAAATTATTTCATTATTATTATTCAAGATATGATTTAATAATGACTGCTTTGACCATTTTCAACCTACCAACGTCATTTTTGACTGAGGAATTGAATATCATCAAAACATATGACATGAACTTAATTGATTAAGTAATTATATATAACATTGTAATAAATAAAATTAAATTATTAATAAAATTGAAAAAATTAATTAATAGATTAAATATTTAACATAATTTTATTATTCATAGAGATAAAGAGAATATGTAAAAATCAGATTTGAGGTAAGAGACACTTTATGTTAAAAACCATATTTAAAATGTTTTAAAGATTTATTTTAAAAATATTTATATTACATGTAAATATTATTAAAATAATTTTATATATTTATATATATATATCAACATAAATTAATTTTAAAGGATTTTTTATGTCTCCTTTTTTTTCTTCTAATTGATTTCAAAGGAAAACTGTTTATGTATTTTATATGGAAGGTTTTGAATTTGTTTGCAAAGGGAAAAAAGGAATGTTATATTTTAATATAATATGGAATCAATAGCATATCATGACACTATAACCATTATTTTATGTTTGGATTCATTTATATGGTCCAAGTTTTCTT
This sequence comes from Viscum album, assembly GCA_963277665.1. Taxonomy (NCBI): domain Eukaryota; kingdom Viridiplantae; phylum Streptophyta; class Magnoliopsida; order Santalales; family Viscaceae; genus Viscum; species Viscum album. Next base: position 474,322,463 of record OY728130.1, on the reverse strand, counting down.
GAAATAAAAATATTCTCTCCCTTTGTTTTGGGTATTTTAGTTTTGAAAATTGGGTTTCAAAGGAAAGGTATATATCAATATCTGAAAATGTTTTTCTTATGGTTGAAAAGTATTTTTTACAAGTTTTATGATAGAAATTAAATATTTATGAGTTTAATTCTTATTATGATCCTTATAAATTTTGTATGATTATGGGTGGTCCTAATATATCTCAGATGATGAGTGATCCTAATATAGCTCATGATGATGGTGAGTCTGATATAGCTCTCCAATGCATTGGGTAATGATTATGTTATCTAGAGAATAATTTCTAAAAGTTGACCATAATGGTTATTCTAATTATTAGGTTCTTTTAAGGTTTATATTAATATTATGTCCCAATGACCCTATATAACTTTTCTATACATGATAATGAGTTTTCATGGAAAACATTTAGTTTAAAAAGGTAAGATAATGATATTTTTTTATTAAAGGAATTATTATTACTATTTAGGGTAAAAGGGTATATTTTTAGAAAATATTTTTCATGAGTTCAAATTTTTTCTAAGAAACCTTAGGATAATGATATTTCCTTTATAAAGTGTTTTATGAAAAACTTTGGCAGCAAAGTTGACTTCATGTTTAAGTAAACGATTATTTGAGCTCAAACATTTTTATGTTAAAGGAAAACAATCTTTTATGATCTCATGGTTTTAAACTAGATGAAAAGGTTTCTTTATTCTTCTTTTATCTCCCTTATTGAGATTTTTATGCTCATCCCACATTTTCAAATATTTTTAATAGATTTTAAGGATGATTATGAATAAAGAAAGAGTCGAATTGAAAATCAAAATATTTTTTCTTGAAAATAATATGTGTTTTAATTTAAAAATATTATATTGTGATAGAAATTTATACTAAGATTAAGTGAACAAATTGTAATGTATGAGTTTTTTATATAATATTTATGACCTAATTATCTAAAATTATAAACCTGAAAACATTTTTCAGTAATGAAAGAAGATAAATTCTTGTTTAAAAAATGAAATTATGGATTGAATAATGATTGGTTATTTATAGTTTAGAATCAGATAAAAGTTTTAGATAATTTTAGAGTTTATGGTAATATAATAAAATACCCTTAAGATATTATAATTTATTGTTATCATGATATATCATTTAAATATTACCATATTTCTTCATATAAACTATGTATGTCCAAAATATTTTTCCATAGAGGAAGTAGGGGAGCTAAAGTAGGAAGTTTCCAAGAGGACAATATTCTTCAAAAATGGAAACCTAGAATGGTTGAAATAGGAACAGATCAGTTTGTTACTATGGTGAATTAGTTAACATAGTCTATAACTAGTGGTGATATCTATGAAAGGGAGAAATCATGTTCATTATAGAGGAATATGTCTATAGTGGGTCATTTCAGGAAACATAGCCATCCAACATTCAGTGGATCATCTGAACATATGATATCTTAAGGATGGGTTAAATCCAAAGATAATGTATTCAAATTAATAGGTTTTCAATATCATCAAAAGGTAACTTTTTTATTTATTATTTTGAAGATTAATCCAATCAATGGTGTTCAATGGTTAAAAAACTAGAGAAAGAGAAGATATTGATTCCATGGAATGGGACACATTTAAGTATATTTTCTTTGAGAAATATTTTTCCTAAGGTTTTTCAAATTATAATGGAAAATAAATTCTTGTAACCGAGGTAGAAAGATTAATATTTTCTAGCTATATATGAAGAAAATTTCAATAAATTGGAAAGGTATGCACCAAATTTTATATTTGAATCTTGATAGTAAAATTAATCAGATTTAGTTAGGATTAAAGCAAATATATTGAATGGTGTTGGAGTCCCATGAATTCAAAATTTATGAGAAACAATTTTTATGTTTTTTAAATTTAGAAATGGAGTTTTTTAATGATAATGTATTCTATGAAATAAATCATAAGAAAAGGTCGAGATATTAGGTAATGGGGAATGATCCATAAAATAAATTTTCTATATTATGATATGTATGGTTAAAGTTTCCCTAGAGAATATCTTATAAAACTGTAGAAGTGTTTCTGATGTGGAAAGTTTAGACATGTGTCACATGACTATAAAGAAATTTATTAGAAAAATAATCAAATATAGATGGTAAGATAATTTAACCATAATTAGATTGGTAATTATTTTAGTACTTGTAAAAATATATGAATGATAGATGTAAATCATTAATATCACAAACAAAATGCTGTGTATAAATAATTTTCAACTACTTTGGTAGATTTTATATTATCCAACAATATGGTGTTAGTTATATTACTAGTTCATTAAAATTATGTTAATGTCTTGTTTAATTCAAGTTCTGCACACTCTTTCATTTTGACAAAATTTTATGATAAATTAGAAATTTCACCTCAATAAGTGAAGTTGAAAATTTTTATAAAAACACCTATAGGAATTATTAAGGAAACAAGAAACTATAAGAATATTTATGTTGTTTTCTAAGAAAATTATTTACCTATAAATATTGTTTTCATGACCCTTATAGAGTTTGATGTTATTATGGGTATGGATTGTATTTATGTTTACCATGATAAGATATATTATAGAGATAAATAATATGTTTTTTATTTTTAGTTTTATTTTGTATAAAATAATGAATCCATACCTTTGATAACATATTAAGAATCAAAAAAACTATTAAAATTTGGAAATTAAATTTATCTTAAATATATTTTTTAGAATAGGGAGACTATTTATATTAGTGATGTCCCTATAGTGAATGAATATCTAGATGTATTTATTGATGAGTTTCTATATATTACTCCTCATCTAAAAGTTTATTTTACTATTGACTAATTGTCTGATGTTAATTTAATTTCAAAACACCCATATCAAATAGCTCAAGTATAATTTTTATAATTGAAAAATTAGTTAAAGTAGTTTCTTAATTAATTTTTCATTCATACTAGCACTTTAATATAGGGTTCCCTTATTTTATTTTCTAAAAAATATGGATCAATAAGTCTTTACATTGATAATATAATCCTAAATAAAAACTCTATTAAAAATAGGTATCCTTTGCCTAATATCTATGATTTTTTAATCATCTCTAGGGATAATATTATTTTCTTAATATTTATCTTGGGTTAGGATACCATAATTTGAATGTGAAGGAGGAAGATATTTTAAATGTATCATTTCGGATTAGATATGAGCAATATGCATATGTAGTTGTTCCCTTTAGATTGTCTAATACACCAATTGTGTTCATGGATCTTATGAATAGAGTTCTCCATTATTATTTAGATAATTATTTAGTTGTGTTTATGGATTATATATTAGTATGTTCTAAAATTCATGAGTATCATAAAAGTCACCTAAGGATTTTTTCCCAAACCTTGAAAGAAAATGAGTTATATAGAAAATTTAGTAAGTTTGGATTTTGGTTGCAACAACTTTTTTTCCTCAAGAATTTTGTTTTTAAATTTGTAATAAATATTTACCTTATTAAAAATACAGTTGTTGAAGAATTTACAAGAACTATAAATGTCATATAGATTCATAGTTTTCTTGTATTATTGTGTTACTACTAGCGGTTTGTTGACAAAAAATCTTAGTTATCTAGACCACTAACTAAGTTAAGTTTAAAAGGAGGTAAATCCCTCTAGAAAAAATAGTGTGATGATTGTTTCCAAGAAGTGAAAATAATATTAGTGAATTCTCTAATTTTGAACCTGGACTCTAGAAATGGTAAATTTTATAGTGATGCTTCATTAAAGGGACTTGGTTGAGTTCGGAAGAAAAATAATTAGTTGATTACTTATGATTCACATCAACTAACACCTCACAAGTTAAATTATCTAACACATGATCTAGAAATAGTTTCTATGGTTTTTTTTTAAAAAAGTTGGTGGCATAATTTATATGGATTATAGTGAGAAATATATATTGATCACAAAATTGTGAAGTATATATTCACTCAAAAATATTTGAACATGAGGTATATAAGAATGTTTGGACTGAATAAGTATTATGACTACATTATTCATTACCATTATAGGAAATAAAACAAAGTGTTTGATGATTTGAGTTGGAAATTTAATTATATATTAACCGTTTTATATTTATAACATAACCCATTGGTTAATGATTTTATGAATCTTGTCCTAGAAATTAAGCATGAAAAAACATCCTATATTTTTTTAGGTGTTAGTACAATAATATCTATCATAAATAATTAATAAATCTCAAAATAATGATCATGTTTTATAGGAAAAGTTAGAATCTATTATGAAGGTTGATTTGGTAGAGTTTAATGGTGATGAATAATGTTTTATCGGATTTGGAAAATGGTTATGTATGCCTTGTGATTCCAAGTTAAAGATATAGTTTTTGAGTGAAGCTGATAGTTCCATATTTTATGTTCATCCTAGTGGTACAAATATGTATATAGACCTTCAAGTGTATTGCGGGTGGGATATGATGAAAATATATATTTTTGACTTTACCTTGATGTTTTTAACTTGTCAACAGGTTAAACCATAATGAGAATTAATGAAATGGATACTTTATCCTTTTCCAATGCCATAATAGAAATGGGATAATATATCCATGGATTTAATGGTGGTTTATAAACACATATTGAGTTAATAATTTTATTTGTGTTATTATTTTTCAACTAACTAAATCTTTTAATTTCCTTCTCATTCATGATATTATGCCTTTAAATCATCTTTCTCAATTATACCTCGAGAAGATAGTCATGTTTCAAATAGTTCCTCTCCTTATTTTATATGAACATGATCCAGTGTTAACTTATAATTTTTGGAAAGTTCTTTATAGGTTTTTAGGTACTAAATTAAATTTTAGTACAAGTTTTCATCCTCAATCTGATAAATAGTTTAATAAAATGATTCAAACCTTGGAATACATGACTTGAGGTTTCTCAATGGATTACTAGGGATATTGGTATTGGTATATTTCATTATTTTAATTTTCATATAATAATATTTCTCATTCCGGTATACAGACAACAAATTTTGTGAAATTATATGAAAATCAGTGTCAGACTCTACCTTGTTGGATGAAGTAGGCGAAAGGAAGTTGTTGAAACTAGATTTCACAGATGAAATAGTTGGTAAGGTAAAGATGATTCAGAAATATATTAGTACATATCATAGTATGTATAAAAGTCATAAATATGATTGGATGAAAGAATTTTCATTCGAGGTGGTGGTCATGTTTTTCTTAAAGTATCTCCATGGAAAAGTGTTATACATTTCTGTAAAATAGGGAAGCTATGTCTATAGTTGATTGGACCCTATAGAAATTTAGATCATTTTATTACTTATTGATATTTCCTATGATATTATCTTAGGTACATGATTCATTTTATGATTCATTTTTAAAAAAATATGTGTGGGATTCATCTCATTTTTTGAGTCCTCAAATGGTTTAGTTGGAATAAAACCTTTCAACTGAGGAATAATTTTTTTATATTATAGACCATTGATAGAAGTTTTTATGGAATAAGGTGATTCACCAAGTTAAGTTATTTTGGGAAAATCATATTATGGAATAAGAAACATAGGAATCATAAAATTTTATGAGGGAAAGAAGTCCCCACTTATTTAAATAGTAAATAAAATTGTAAGGACACAAATTCTTAAAGGGGTGAAGAATGTAGAAACCCAGTTAATGTTAAGATAAATAATTTTCATTTATTATTAATATTAATATATTATTAATATTAATTAATTATATTTTATATATTTATATTAATTATAATAATATTAGGTAATTTTTTAATCTAAATAAAATAATAATATTTATAACTGAATTGTGTTTTCATTCATCATATGGTTTTATTTAAAAGATTTATTCCCAAATTATAAAAATTTTATTTTAAAAAACTAAATTCGTCTTTGAAATAATCATCTCAAAATTATCATAGTATGAATTTTTTAAAATATTCTAAAAAAATTATTTTTCAATGAATAATGAGAAATACATATTTTTATTGGTTTGTATTTTCTTTTCAAGTATTTAAAAAGTGAAACTATATTTCTTATTAGTTTTAAATTTTAATTAGTTTATTTTAATTAAAAAATAAAATTATGTTCTTTGGAATGAATTTTATACATGAATTTTTTATAAAAATATTTTTATACATAAAAATGCATTTTTTTTTTAAAAAATGTTTTTCATCACGTTTTATAGGTTGAATTTTAATTTATATTTGGATACTTTTATGTATTTAATTAGATAAAAGAGATTAGATATTTTTAGTATTCATAATTAATATTATTTAATAAGGTATCCTTAATTTTTATTCATAAAAATTAGTAAAAACTGTAAAAACTTTTACCACAATTAAGGTTAAAAAAGTTTACTAAGGGTTAAACTAAATAGATAAGCGTAAAAATATCCTAAAAACTTTTATAAAACCTATTTTATAGAAACATTTCAAACATGTTTGACATAATACTTATAAATGGTTCATTTTGGATTTATTTTTCTTGATTAATACATTAATATATTTTAATATTTTTAAAAATATCAAGTGTGTCCTCTCCCCTACTTATAAAAGTACACCCCCTCTCCTCTCCTATAAAAAATTTAAGAGTCTTTTTTTGTAAAATAACTAACAAAATATCTTAATTACATCCATAACCATGTCTTATATGCCCTTTTTCTATCATAAAACCAACTAGGGAAGGCTTCAAGTATAAACCTAAAGAGGTTGTCTGAAGAAGAGGTATAATTCTTAATTGATTGTATTCATTTTATTTCTTCTCATACCTCCTTCAAATCTTATTTATCCATCCTTAAATAATAAAAATATTATCTTCAATATACGTATTTTTTTATGTTAATAGAACAACCTATACTTTTCTCCTTCTTCCATTTAAATGGGAAATAAAATCATCTTTCGTGTGTACAGCAGACTACCGCCTCGCGAACTGATGTAATTTATTTTCCATCATCACCTATCAATGCTGGTTATAATTATGGATTTAATATATATATATATATATATATATATTATTTATTATTTATTTATCATTATTTTAATATAATATATCATATATTTCATTACATTTCCATCCACTAAAAATGATAATGACATTAATGCGTATGTGTGGATTACCACCTCCACTAAGAGATCTGATTCCTTTTTCATCATTGTATCACATGGGTGGTATATATAAGTATATTTAATGATTATATATTTAATTAATGATATAATAATCATTATTTAAAGATAAAATAACACTTACCTTCTTTCAATTGTGTTCATTGAATAATGAAAATGTTACTCATGTGTACGTATGGTGTACCATCTCCATGGTTGTAACATAATTCATTTTTAAAAAATAATATTTCATTTTTAGTTATAAAAGTACAATTTGTGTTTAAAAATTATAATTATTTCATGATTTATATTCTATGTATAATGAAATAATGACCTCTTTGACCATAGTCAACTAACCAAATTTACTTTTGACCAATGAGCCGAATATTGTTTCCTCCCTCAAACCTCACTTGCGCTAGATTGTAGGGTCTAGAGGTGTTTCATTTTGGCATGACAACTAGTGTGGGGAGATTCTCGGGTTTCCTAGCTGCCCTGGTACTAATATATTATTTAGGTAGGCCGGTCTTCACATGTCGTTCATTTCGGCCGTGCTGGATAGGGGCCAACTGGAAACATTCTATCTCATTGAGATGATCCCGAAACCAAAGAAATTTGTGTTTTCCCCATCTTTTTCTAGTGCTTTCACAACTAGGGATTATCAGTGGGTATCTTTCTCACAGGTTGGTGGGGGTGAATGGCATGGGGTTCTTTTGTGTAAGAGCATCCCCATAAAAATTAATTTTCTAACTTGGCAGATATGGCATAGAGCAGTTCCCACAGATGAGAATATTAAAATGTATGGGGTGAGTATAGAATCCAGGTGCATTTGTTATAGGGGGGACAAGGAGGAAATATAGAATCATATGTTCTTTGAGGGGGATTGGGTGAAGGAGGTGTGGAAGATCTTTGGTGAGTTCACAGTGCTCTCTATTCTTGGTATAGCTGCGCTACCTTTCATAGTTCGCTAGTTCCATGGTGTGGGAAAGAAGGGACCCAAACATAGGGCATGAACATTAGTCCTATGGGCAGGTTGTTGGTGAGTGTGGTAGGCGTGGAACAAGTGGTGGAATAAAGGGGTGGTGTCTACAGGTTTCTCGATCGTCATCAAAACAAAAACTCTACTCTTGGATATGGTCAGGACTCTCACTTTGTGGAAGGACGCCCCCACTCTACATCAGATTATCCAGGCCATACAAGGTACTTTGACTGGAATGAATACTTATTTTGGTAACTGGGTTTGTTGGGATCCTCCCATTTTGGGCCTTAAATTGAACACTGATGGTTCATGTTCCAATGGTGTTATACAAGGGGGGAAAAGTGCGGGATAGCCATGGCTAAGTCGTCATGTCTTTCTATATTCGGCTAGTCCAGGGCACATCATTGTTGGCGGAGGCGATGTATTTTTGACAGGTCTTACTGCTTGTAAACAAAGTAGGTTTGACCTCATAAAAGTTGAAACAGACTCAAATTTGGTTTACAACGCGATCCAAGGGCTTGGTGTCACTCCATGGTCTATAGAGTATATTATTCATAAATGTCATGGCTGCATGGAAAACTTCACTAAAGTGTCTCATACATGGAGAGAATGGAATGGGGCAGTGTATCACCTAGCCTCTCTTGACAATCGAGTCTCATAGATCCTTTTTTCCACACCCTTCAAACTTTGAAGCTGACTCGAATTAATATCATTAAAGGGGATGTTCTCATCCTCCACCATTTTAGAATCCTTTAGTTATGTTTTTTTTCTTTTCGGACCCTTAATGTACTTTTTCTCTCTCTTGAATAAAAAATTATATGATAATGATGATGATTACATGATGATTCGAACTTGAGGTAAGAGGCACTTTACCATTAAAACCATGTTTTAAAGATTTAATTTCTAAATATTTTTATTCGATGTCCATATTATTGAAATAATTTTATGGATGTATTTATATATATTTATTAGTAATTAATATTAATTAAAAATAATTATTTAATTAATTAATAATGTGTAATTTAAGCACATGATGTCTTAGATGACAAGTTAAGTCCTCTGTGGTGCATCTGGGTGGTTGGGTTTCGATTCCCAGATATTCCATATTTGAACCCATTATTTGGGGCTTCATTACGGTGGCTGGCATTATATGACGCCAACATTGTTGATGTGTGGCCCGTGATCTAATGGGCTATGTTCTCAAGGTTAGTTGTTTGGTCGGGTGGGGACTAGTTGGTTTACTTCATGGGAGGTGATGGTTGTAGATGGATATCGTATGGAGTTGGCGGACTCTGATGTTGTGTACATGGATGATGGATGTTGTCTTTGGTGAGGGTAGGCCGGACCCTATGTGGTTGGTGTAGGCATTGAAAGTTGGTGGTGGTGGTTCCAGCGGTGGCATCCGGTAAACCTTGCCTGATGGGGGTGATCCTGACTGGCTATTGATGTTGGTGTTCTGTTGTGTGGTCCCGATGGACCAACGAGAGGATGGAACCACTACCCGAAGGTGGGGGTGATGATGGAGTCAACAACCATGGCATGTGGAGGAGCTCTATGGGGGTAGTGATGAGATGGGGCTTGATGGGGGGTAGTACTATGGAATTTCAACGGACATTTACTAACCGATATTTGAATGAAATTTTAAGATAAAACTATTTATATAATTTTTTCAATGGATGGATATAAGAGTAAAAAAATCTACAAGACTATAGTCCGATCTGTTAGCCCTTGGATTCATGTAGATTAGAGAATTAAAAATATAGGCTAGTAAGAATTTAGACCACCTTTAATCCAACCCCAAGAAACCTGTGTCCCACATGGACTATCCCACTAAGTGTCTGCATGTCTCATTTGACCTGCAATTATATATAAAATTCCAAAAAACTTTGTTTGAAAAATAAAATAAAATCATGTAATACAATAAATTAACATGATTGTGGGAAAAAATAGTTCAATTTTAATATAACCAAACATAAATAAGGGATAATATCATCACATGTTAGTTTTTCAACTTGACGGTCAAGTTGGTCACGGGATGGATGACGCAAGTGTTTATTTGGAGTGTAGCACTAGATTAATAAATAGGATTGATGTATTACAAAATTGATGTAATAATTCTGAAAATGGATGTATAAGACTACCCTTTTGTTTCTAATACTACCCTTTTTAGATATTTTGATTTAGTAATTTTAATTTTATTGTTATTATTATTTACATATTAATATTTATGTATTTTTAATATCATTTTAAAATATAAAATACTGTTAATCATTTTATTTTAAAATATAATATATGTTAACATAAGTTTTTATTTTTTATAATTTTTGATAGCCTAAGATAATTAAAAAATATAAATTTTATTATTTCATTTTATCAAAAAAATTTATTACTATGAGTTTTTAAAACTAAAATAGAAAAAATTAATCAATAGGATAAATAAAAATAAGAAAAATAAATAATAAATATATAATAATATTATGTATTAATATATTAAATTTGAAAATGTAAATATGTATTTATTTTAAAAAATTGATAATCAAGTCTCTAATAAATAATTTCAGTGTAAAATTGTAGTGCAAATATTGATTACATATTTACACTGATCATGGTAAAATTCCAGTACATATAAATATAATTTAGTGATTTACATTAGACATTTAAATGAAAATTTTAACTAAAATTTTCCAATGGGAGTTTCCATTAAGATATTTTGATGTAAATATTCAATGTAAATTTATAATGTAATTTTATATTTTTTTATTTATGTATTAGTTTATTTTTATTTTAGTTTTAATGAGATGTTTCTAGTGGAAGTTTATAATGAAAGTTTCTAATAAAAATATTAAAGGTAGTTTCCAGTGAAAATTTACATTTTTGTTTTTTGTTTTAATGTATCTACATTTTTCTTTTAAGTGAAAAATTAAACTGTTATTTTCTGGTGTAAATTTTCACTAAGAATTTCGGGTGGAATTTTTCACAAGAAAATTCCATAGGAAATTTACAGTTCAAATTTTCAGTGCAAAGTTACATTATTTATGTGTTAATATATTTGAACTGAAAATTTGAGTATATATTATTTTATAATTTTTTAAATAAAATTTTCAGTATAATTATAATAAAAAATGGAAATTTTGACTAGAAATTTGAGTGACAATTTGAACTAAAATTTTTGAGTGCAAATCCGTATTAATATTTTTTCATGCAAATTTTCAATGAAAATTTTCTGTTAAAATTTTCATTTTTTATTTATGTATTAATATATTTTTATTTTAGTTTTAATTATTAAAAATTTATTTTTTTTATTTATTTTTTAATAAATCTATAGAGTAGTTTTAAGTGAAAATTAAACTGTAAATTTCCAGTGAAACTTTAACTGCAAATTTCCAGCGGAAGTTTGCACTAAATATTTCCATAAAAAATTTCCAGTTCAAATTTCTAGTGTAAAATTAAATTATAAATTTATGTGTTAATATATTTTAAATTAAAAGTTAAGAATTAATTTATTTTATAATTTTTTTAGTCAATTTTTTAGTATAATTTTAATACAAATGAATTGGAATTTTTCACTGAAATTTTAAGTGGAGATTTGAATTAATTTTTTAGTGGAAGTTTGTAGTAAAATTGTATCTTTGAAAATTTTCAAGGTGAATTTTCAATGAAAATTTTCATTTTTTATTTATATATTAATTTTTTTTCATTAAAATTTTAAGTAAAATTTTGAAGTGTAAATTTTCTTTGGAAATTTATATATGATGTTTCCGGAATAAATTTCATAGGAAACATCCGATGGAAATTTTCATTGGAAATTTTCTGATGTACATATATTAAATAATATATATTATATGTGTATGTAATAAATAAATTATATGTATTATATAAATTTATATAATAAATAATATATATTATTATATGTATATTTAATAAATGTTATATATATTAATTGCAGCATTAACCAGGGATGTAGGGGTTTTGTTGTCAATAAAATAGTTTGGATAGTAATATTAAATTGCCCAACTGAGCTGATATTAATTCCATAAATCACCAAATATAAAAAAATTTAACGATTGTTTTTTTAGTTAAGGTTATTTTTAATTGAAAACTAAACATGTTCACCCAATCTCAAACATTTCTATTTTCTCGCTCCACTTTGTCACGGTTCACCAACCAAAAAATATTTTTATATATTATTTTTTATGGCTATAGGTTGTCCCGTTAGTCCGTGAATCCTATATAGATAGATTCCAGATTATATTTTATAAGCCCACATTATGGAATAGGCCCAACCACTCAATAAAATTCACGGCCTGCATGATCCCCACCCCTTCCTATTAAACAAGAGATGCCTGAATTTGGAATCAGGTAGAGAACCTCGACACCAGAGAAATATGATGGCATTAGGGGAATGAAACATGAGCTTTGCATGAACAGAGATTAGTAAAGAGGGGGTATTTTGACAATTTGGATGGTGGATGGTTGTTTCTACTAGGGATAACCCATAGGCGAGCCCCACAAGCCCATGGTCTTGGGCAACACTGCCTATGAGGGGAAACAAAAAAATCCTTAAGCCTAAAAAATTCAGGATCCCACCGTTGCAGCGCTCACCCACCCACCTCACCTCATCACAGTACTTCACCTCATCGCCACCTCATCTCACCTCGCCTCTCGAGGCTTTTTGCGCTGCCCTCCCCTCCCTCCTTCCCTCCTTGCTCACCTCACCTCGCTCTTCTGCTACTGTTTCTGGTTGGCGTGTGTGCTTCCTCCTAACCCTTGCTTCCAGAAAATGACCACCCTCCCCTCCCCTTCCTGCCAGCTTGGTGCTTCCCTCACCAGACCCCTCCCTATCAGATTTCTGCCAACAGGTTAAGGATTTTTTTGTTTTATTGATAATCTTAAAATATTTCTAATTTTTAATTTTTATTTACTATTTTGTTAAATTTTAGGAATTGTGTGAATGAATTTTAGATTGACCAATGTATTTTTTGTTTCAATTACAATACATTTGTTTCAATTTAAATTTTATATTCGACATTAATAGGTAATTAGGATTTTTTATGATCAATTTTAATTATCATTTTTTATTTATATTAATTATTTTGTTTTATTTTTAGAAATTATCTTTGTTACAAATTAACCATTGTCTTGCCCATCTCAATTCCAATTTGGATATTTCAATTATAATTTTTGTTTTACCTCTAGGTAATTAGTGTTTTTTATAATCATTTTTAATTGTCATTTTTATTTTTATTTTTATTTTTATTTTTATTTTTATTTTAATTTTTATTTTTATTTTTATTAATTTTATTGTTTAATTTTCAAAAATTATCAAAATTTTAGATTCACATGTCTTGGTCGTCTCAACTGTAATTTCCTCATCTTAATCTCAATTTGAGATATATCCATAAGTAATTAATGTTTTTCATAATCATTTTTTAATTATCATTTTTATTTTATTTATTTTTATTAATTTTTTGTTTAATTTTTATAATTTATATAAAACTATAAATTCATTTTGGTTTTGTCTGTCTAATTTTGATGGTAAATTTTTTACTTTTAAATAAATTCATCTAAATTTATTAATATATTTGATAATAATTTGAGTTTATAGTTGTCTGATTTTAGTTGTGAAATGTATTAATAGATTTATATTTTTTCTTTTTTTGTGAGAGAAATATTCATATAAATTATTAAATATTAAATAAAAAATAAATGAGTTGGAATATATGATTTCATTTTTAAAAGATGGCTATTTACTTTAAATATGTTATAAATATAAATTAGTTATAATTATTTGAATTATAATTTATAACATGTAGGTACTACAATGAAGAGGATTCAATATTCGAGATCTCAAAATAGAAAAATCAAGCAAAGAAATAATGAAATGAAAAAATCACTATTGGGTTCAATTTCAAAATCAATTGTTGCAAGAAGTGAAAAATAAAGTTCATCTATTCAGTTTAATGATAAATCTCTAGGCGACATGGTTTCTAAATTGAATAAAAATTCTGCAAATGAACTCATGACTCAAAGTGTTGATATGATAAATGAAGTTATGGATGTAGATTATAAGGAGGATGATAATGAAAATACTATTCATATGATTCATTGTTATGGAGATCAAGGAATTCTTGACCTTGAAAAATATGTGGATGTGAATTATGATCCAAGATTATGGGGAACTATCAATGATGCTAATAGAATTTTGTTGGTTCAGTGTGGCCCAATTAAAATATTAAAATAAAATGATGTATTTCTTAAGGAATCCAGTTGTGGGAGACACTTTTCTTCTACTGATTATTTTTTTCTACTTCCTAATAGTGAAAACATGAGAGAAATTAGATTTTTTATTCTAATGATTTTTATAGGGTATTTTTTTGTAAATTATTTAAGTTTAAATCGATGAAAAGTAATTTAACCAAAGGAGGATCTATTGATTGGAAGAACCTTCCAAAAGGTCTTAGAAAGCATAAAATAAACTTTGAACACATTTCTAATATTGTAAAGTGTGTGGAATTGCACAGAGGACTGGAAAATAAACAAACAATTAAAAAAAATATTTAATATCTCATTGAGAAGGAAAGAGTTCATTGGAAGATGGTACTTACTGGAATCATTGGAGTTCTGAAAGTACTTTCACAAAATAACTTACCATTTCATGGATAAAATGAGAAGATTTATGAGAAGTATAATGGTATTTTTTGTAAACTTGTTGAATTTTTTTCTAAATTTTATCCATTCATACAAGATCATGTTTTTCATGTGGCTAATAATGAAATTCAAAAACATTATCTTAGTCATAAAATTCAGAATGAATTGAAAATTTTGTTAGAGAATGTGATTAAATAAAAAATGTTTAATAAGATCATGAGAGAAAAGTATTTTTAAATTATCCTTCCCAGATCTAAATCATAAAGAAAAAATTTCAATTATTATAAGATGTGTGGATTTTGAGGAATAATTTAAAGTTAAGGTGGAGGAGTTTTTTCTTATCTTCATAAGTTTTGATGACACATTTGGTCATGGGCTTTTCAAGTCACATGAAGATGCTTTCGTTGATATTAAACTAAGAATTGATGAAATAAGAGGTCAAAGTTATATTAATGGATAAAATATGAATATTAAACCTCAAGGGGTACAAAAAAGGCTTATTGATGTAAATCTTAGAGCATTTTGCACTCAATTTGGATGTCATAGCCTAAATCTTTCTATATGTGACATGGAAGAGATATTGTGAAATATAGATTTTTTTTTGCATATGTGCATAAGATTTATACATTATTTGTAGGTTCACCAAATTGATGGTGTGTTTTAAGGACTTATGTGAAGGGTTTGAATCCAAAACCATTATCAATAATTTGTTGGGAAGGTCACATTGAGAGTATTAGATCCATAAGAATACAAACACCTGAGTTAATAAATTCATTGGTTGAAATTTCCAATATTTCTAAACATTATGATTTTGTGATGTTGTAAGTTAAAGGATTGTGTTCTAATGCATTAGAAAATTTTAAATTCATCATTTCCTATGCATTTGGTACAAAATTTTAGATAAAGTTAATTATATCAGTAAAATCCATCATAGGGTAGAGATGGATATTGAAGATGCAAGTACAAAAATAAAAGAGTTCATTTTTTTTATTTGAAGAACTTCAAGATGAGGGTTTTGAAGGTTTAATAGATGAAGTGAAAGAACTTTCACTCTAAGTTTGTATTAATATAATATTTGAAGAAAAAAAATTGTTCGTAGGAAGAAAAAATTTGATGAGGATGTTTAAGATGATGCAATTAGAAATTTTTCTATGGAGGAAAAATTTAGAACAAATTATTTCCTTCAAATTATTCATCAATATCTTATGTCATTGAGGGAAACTTTTATGTAAGTTGAACACTTCGATGAAATATTTGGATTTTTTTTAAGGAAAATTTTAGAAATATTTCTGAATATTAGTTGAAAGAACATTTCACTCAATTTAAATGATTTTTTAAACAAAATGAACATGATGATATTTGTGGGGATGAATTATTTCAATACCTCGGACATTTTTAGGAAATATTGTTAAGTGAAATGAAAAACTAAATTGATATCCTTGATTTTATAAAACCATATTGGAGAGATAGAGGGTTTTAAATGACATGGGTGGAATATCGAATTTGTTTGAATATACCCATTATAGTTACATCAACAGAGAAATGTTTTTATAAGATAAATTTGATCAAAACATATATTTGGACTACCATGTCATAAGAAAGATTATGCTCTTTGGAAATTATTTCAATTGAAAAATAATTTTGTGATAGTTTTAATTATGATGAGTTGATTGAATAATTTTCATCAATAAATATAAGGAGAAGTGTTTTCCTTTGAATTGGATTATAAAGTACCATAATCAGGTTTGTGAACTTCTACAAAATGATCTGGTATATCATGCTCTATTTCTTTGTAATTTTCATTTTCTTTGAATTGGATTATTTAATATGTTTGATTAATAATTTCTATTATAATTGCAGAATATGAATCAAATTTTAGCATTTGATGACATGTTAAAAAAATATAGGCATCGCATTTTTGAAAAAAATATCATTGATTTCTATATGAAGTTAGATTCATGGTTTTACACCAACCGGTAATGTTTTTAACTATTTAAAAGTGTGTTTCAGAATTCATCTATTATGTTATTTTAAATTTGTACATTCAAATTCTTATAGGTTTAGAAGAATTTGGTGATCAAGATGAAGATGATTCATTATTTTTTTTAAAGGCTTAACAGGTCGATTTTTACAAACTTTAATTCCATTTTTGATTTGTTTTGAAGTGGTTTGAAATGTTAAAAAGTGTAAAAAAAAATGTTTTAGAAAAAAGGGTCGTTTTTCCTTATTTATATATATAGAAGACTAAAATTTTCAAACGATTTAAATACTTTTTTGACATTCCTTTTTATTATTTTTTCAAGAATCATAGGTTTAGTTTTAAACATATATTTTTATATTATTTTGATTTTTATTTTTCAATCTTATGCGGGCCAACATATGAATTGGCCCACATGTAGACCGAATTGTTTTTTTTTTATTCTGAATATAATATTGGTTTAAATGGATTTATAATTTTAGGTCTTCAAAGGGTGAGTTATGATCTAGTTTTATTCGACCTAATCCTCTAACCATACATATTTAAAGGGAAACATTTTTATGATTTTTCTTGGGAAACATGATTGTTTAGGTCGGTCTAGCTCGTTTGACCCCACTGCTAGCCTCAAAGGACCAACCTCCCTCATTCTGTATCATTACTCTACCACCGATCATGAGATTCATCCACTTCCCTCATAGAACTACCCCAATCAACGCCTTACCTCCCTCCACCTTTTAGCCACAGTATATCCACTGTGACCCCATATATCACCAACACTAGTGGGTTTGAGCAGTCAGGCACCACAGGGTCATTGCCCCTACGATCTCCATCCCACCACCGCACCCCACACCCCCTTTGTTGAAATTCACTTCACTAGTAGAGTCTCCGCACATTATTCCAACTAGATCTAGGCTCTCGACCACTATCTAACATCACATGGGTAGGTATTCCCTAATTGGTTTCCAGATAGGCACACATGACCTCTACCTGAGCAAACCAACCTAAAATGGGGCGGGTAAGTTTTAACGATCCTAGAATGGGTCTATAAGTGTCTTTCCCAATACAAGATTTATCGATATGGGTTCTACCTAACACATTCATCCTATTTCGGGGTGTGTGGGTACCCAAAAATAAAATGTATGTGTATATATATACACACACGATATATATATATATATATATATTATGAAATATATATGTGTGTGTTAAAAAAATGATTAATTTAATAAGAAATATATTTCTAAAATTAAGTTAAATTTTGGAAATATAATTTAATTTATTGATGTGACTATTTGATGTAAATTATGAATTAAAAATAAGAGTGAATTTTTAATTCATTAAAATTTCCCTCAAAAATAATTTATTGCAGGTTTAATTTTTATTTCATGAAATTAATTTTTATATTTGAATTTAACATGTATCGACTAATCATGACTCATAGAATTATCAATGCATGTCTGGTGTTTCTTTACTTATTTATTCAATTATTGTAATGCATGTATGTAATGATTATTTTAATAAATGATGATTTGTGTGTCATATTTGCATCATTATAAGGGTCTTCACTCCTAGAAAAAAGTTTTTTATCTGCATTCTAAATTCCTAATACCCCCACACCTATCCGCAAGTATTGTTGTATAATGATGAAAATTAGAAGTGATGTACTTTGTGTATAGATATGGAGATGCACTAGACAGTAGTTTGATGTATTGGATGGGTGAGTGATACAACTCAAGTCACAAGTAACATGACTCAAGGAGTTACCCCTGGCGTATAGATTGATCCATTATTCACTAAATGGATCAACCATTAGTATTGGCTCATGATCACATAATCTTATTATATTTATTCATGATTTATTATTTTAGGTATGTTTAGTTTTATACACGGTCACATAAAATAATAGGCAAGCATGCATTGATTAAATGAACATGTGATGTGATAGATATTTTTTATTTATTTCATTGTAATTTGTGAGTAAAATCACATAGTACATAATAATGAGATATAAAATGATTTCATTTCTTCATTTAATAATAAAATGCTCAAAAAAATATTAAGTTGCAAACTCCTTCCATCATTTGAATTTGAAAAAAAAAACAGGTGTTTGGGGTGCTTTTCAGCCAAATTTGAGGGTGCCTCCTACTACTGGGGAGTTCTTATGAGAATGATGGGTTGACTTAACTGAATTTGGAAACAAATAAGTATCCAAAGATAACATTCAGAAACATTAGAGGTAATCATTAAGGAAATCATATTTATTATTTTATAATAAAATGATTCACTCAAAATATCAATGAGTTATAAGTTAATGCAGTTGTTCAGTCAAACACCTACCTTGAACTCTCTAAGTTGTGGTGTAGCCAAATATTATAGACTATTAGGGAAGGTTCAAGGATCCTTGATATTAGAATACAAAAAACAACATAGTATTCTGATTATATTTTAGAGGGTTTCTAGAGTTTGATAAAATAGTGGGATATATTTATTAATTTAATTAATTAATTAATAATGTCTAAATTGGTAATCAGGATAAAGGTACTAATATGCTAGATTTTATTTTTTTTAGAAAATTGAATGTAATACCACCAGGTATATTGTGATGCATATTAGGAAAATTCAATGTCCTATCCTGAAAGAGTTTCCAATAGTAATATAGGTTCTTTTTTAAAGTATTATGAAAAAGGAAATTTAAGGTAATGGAGTCCCTTCTACATGTTAAAACACATCAGGAAGCGAGGGTGTGATAAATTATTATAGGATACTCATGTATGATGCATATAATGGTTTTTTAGTAATGATATCATCAAATTCCAATGTGAGTTTTGGATACAACTTCATGACATTGATGATATTACTTGTAATATCATCTACGAGAAGCTTGTGAGGAGAAAGTGAAGCAATATATGAATTGGTGATAGTTACACTGGTAATATGTAAATATTAAAGGAATATCGTGATATTTCAATACATCCCATTCTAATATGTTTTTCACCCATATCACTCTAAATTCATTTAAGATTAAAAATTGAATAGCATAGAGAAAATGATTTATTACCTTCTAGGTAAGTTTTTTTGAGAAATAAGAACACTAAATAAAGTTTAATATTTAGTTCTTATAGAAAACAAGTTGAAAGAAAAAGTAAAAAGGCCAATGACAAATGTGACATCAAAGGGACCTTCACAACTTACTTTAAAGAAAGAGGTGTTAAATAGGATGTTATTTTCTTTTCATGTCATGAAATAAATCTCTAGAAATTTAAATGAAATAAGATTAATCACATAAGAAAGTATTTGATTCTTGTTTAGGTATATTCATCAATATGAATGTAATTTTATGGTAATAGTTATTGGGTATTAAATAAAATATTCCTATTACATATTTATATTTAAATATATTAACCAAGTAAGCGTAGAAACATTACTATAATTAAGGTGTGTTCTCCAAGTGAATGAGATAGGGTGGTTCCTAAGTTAGTGGTGAGAATCACACAAATTCAAATTTCCAAGTAAATGATTCTAGTTGAAATTTAGTTAAGTATCACCAAAACATTTATCTCATGTTATTTGGACACAAGGATACATTATTATAGATATGGAATGAATGTTTTGTGGTGTTTAATACTCAACCAATAGTTCAGTGGTGCATGAATCATAAGAAATACATAATGAACATAATATATACGGATTATATATCAAGTTGTGGCAAGATAATACCTTTTCAAGAAAAACTAAGCAGTTTTCAAGGATATACCCAGTATGATTTTAGAATCTTCAGAGTTAAAGACCTAAAGTATTATCAAAAAACTTATGTACTTAGTTTTATATAAAGAAACCATTAGTAGTAAATTAAACCACAAAGCTTTTAGAACGAGTTCATCAAGAGATCGTGAATTACTCCAAAGGTAAGACAGTGGTAAACATAATTCATAAGACTCCTTTAATCATTTAATTTATGTGAAAGTAAAGTATGGTATATTCATGTTCATAAGATATAAGATTCTCTAGGATAATATGTTAAAGAATATCTTGACCAAGAATTCATTAATTATTATAATATAGTATGGAGTAATTCATAAACATGCATTACCTTATACAAATCAAAGATATGATTCTAATAAGGAAGATCGATGTTGATTCTTACATGTTTACATTGATCAAGAAAATTTTATATGGATTAATTCCTAAATGAACATTCCCTTATATATATCAGATTCATGATGTAAGTAAAAGGAGTATCGATGTTTTAACTTATATTCATTGAAATAAACTTTCATTATTATTCTAGACATGCATTGAAAATAACGGCGTTATCCCACAATGACATGCCAATTATAATGAAAAATGGATATTATATAAGTAATAATATTATTAAAATACATTATGTTATAAGAACATGCGTTCAAATACAAAAAAAATAGAATATAAACAAACTTGCATCATGAAAAACACAATGTGCATCTAATGTAATTATCCTAAAAGTTCCATAGAATATTACAAAAATCACTATGATAGAAAAGTTGTAGTCAAGTGATAGACTACATTTCAATAAAAGGGTTCACATATATACTTGATATAGATAGAGAAATATTGAATTGGGTTTAGTCAATGCTTGAGATGATCAAATAGTTGGCATAAGAATGAGTTCCACAAGAAGTATGGAAAAGGATTATTTTAGCGAAACATACTACTTAGGAAGAATTAAAGCATGGTGATGGTTTTATATTCACCAAGGATGGTGATACATTATTCACTATGAATAATAATTTCTAAAATTATGCAGTACATGGAAATTAGATAAAATTGACAATATCAATTAAAATTAAATAGTGGATTCCGTGTATCAATGAATAGGGGATTATTTTCTTGAAGACTATGATGGATACTCAAGTGAAACTATACATGGATGGTACAAGTGTGGTACCAATAAGGATTTATTGGTAATAACAAGTCATTATGCCTAAATCCATTTAAATTATACTTTTCATAGCTACTTTCTATGGTCATTTATTGCACACTGGATGCTAAGAAATCCAATCATGGAAGGTGTCTATATGACGCAACCAAAAAGGTATTGTGAAACTATAAGATTCCAATAAGGGGTCCAAGTTACTTAAATATAATTCAGAATTAAATTCAGTAACAAGATGAAAAAATATTCATTTAGAATGAATATTTTCCATGTGTCTACCGTAGGTTAGTGAGAGAACAATAGTTTTCCATGTAAAAAATGTTTGGTAACATATAGAAAAAAAAAATATTGGTCTTACAATTAGTTAAGACCGGAATAAAAATAAATACTCCAAATATTTACTTAAAGTAAACAAACCTAAGTTATAGGGAAAAAGATCTAATGAGGTAGATCTAATTGTTTCTTATACCTATTCAATTATACATATATTGACAAAATATTTAAAAATTCATGTCGGAACAATATGAGATAGAATTGTTACCAATGACACATGACATAAATCTATCCAATCATACATGCATGGGAATAGGATGAGATTAATGGGGTGAGTAGAATTATATACACTTTGGTGATGGATCTATCACATATTCCATGGTATATACAACATAAGATATTTACAACATATATTTTAGGGTAGGGAAATATCATTTATATCATTATAACTACAAGGGATGTAGTCAAAACTGTCTAATTACACTGGAATAAGTACAAAGGATATGTACCTTGTATGTGGAAGGAAATGATACTAGTTTTTGGGGAAAACAAACTAGTTTTCCTTGAATTAATGTGATATAATATCATAGTTAGAAAAATGGAATGAGTGAGACAATATCATAAAAGCTAGTGGTATTCATTTCAACAAATATCAAGTATATTTCAACTTCTAAGGTAACTAATAAGCAGTATAAAATAAAAAAAATTCCAGTTATAGGAATTTCACTTAGTAAGTAAATTATTATCATAATTTAAATTATGATACTATTACTAGACAAGATGTCAGGTTTATATAGTGAAAAAAATAATACACAAAGGGTTTACATTTATTGAGGATTTTTATTCAAGGAGATGAGGTCGCACATAGCATAATAGCCATGAAGTGGAAACATGGAAGACCTAGAAACTAAATTTGTGACTTAGAATAAATATGATCTTAATAATGTGAGAGATAAAAATGATAGTTATTAATTTTTCTTTAGTGAAAATGGGAATGTTTTAAAAGTGGGTTCCCTAGACCCAACTTTATCAATAATTGTTTATTACTATATCATGGATACAGTGAGTTATTTATGATGTAAACTTATCATTATAGTGTATAAATTTTTTCACCCACTATTTAAATGGTAATTTCCATTGATTAATTTTCATATAAGAAGGTTATAGTAGATACCAAACTATAATGATAACCTCAATATACGAGGAAATTAATCTTAAATATATTTCTTATAGTATAGATATATCATATTGACTGCACACAGTTGATTTCTAACTATTAGGTGATTGGGGTTCATAATCATTGATACCTCTTCTCATGAAGTTCGCACTTTTTGATCCCTGGTAGGTGAGATCATGAGGGCAGGTCTGCCAATAAGAACAGCACATGTTTCAAGTGTCATTGTTTGTTCCAATATATGAACATGTGTATTTTTCTCCTGACTTGATATAATTATCAATGTGTTCCATTTGATTATATACTTTGATGCAAGAGAAAAATCATGATAATGAAATCTTGGTGAGGTAGCTTATGTTGGGTGTTTCATTGGTGGTGTGAATTGGTTGAATGGTTAAGATATAATTTGTTTATATATGTTAAGGATGTAATATATTAGGCATGGTTTGTCAGGATGGTAGTACAATTATACATCCATGGCTATGGTAGTCAAAGGTAAATTCATCTAGTTAGATCAAAAAATAAATAAGGTAAGAAAGGAAAATTATACAAGTGTGTGTCATGATTTATTAGATATTTAAATACAAGGATATTATATTACATAGTGGGTGTTTTTAGGTTGGTTTTCATTGTTATGACTGTTACTTATCTCTTTAGGGGCCTTGATGGGTTGCAAGACTCTGCTCTTGGTCTGTGAATAGTATTAACTTCTATTGAGATAAGGTCCTAAAGGGTCACACATAGTAGAATATTCAAAGGTCTACCCTATTCTAATGAATAGGAGTTTACGACATCGTGGGTCCCACCACTGGGGTTTGGGATTTTTCTGATGATTTATGATCGCCAATGAATAAATAAAATCACATTATTTGAGTTTATAATAATAATTAATGAATTTATTTATTAAATGTACTTACAAGTATTAAAGTAAATACATGGAAAATATTAGTTGAATGAATATTTTTTAATATTCATGGTTTATTTAATATTTATGGGAATGACAAATTGAGTTAATAAATTGTTTTAATTATGTAATATATTTATTATATTACAAGTGATAAGTATGTAAATGATATTTATAACTCATTCATTCAGTCATAATAAATATTTCATATTTTATATAGTGATCAATAAATATTTAGGGGTGAGGGATCCTTTTCTAGGTAATTTCATAATTCACTATATATAGGAGGAGAGTGGCTCTCACAAGAGTACAATTCATTGTGATCTCTTGAGATATTATCTCTCTTATCCCACTTTCTAGAGAGAGAAACTCTTGATATAGGTGATCAAATCAATCTCTCCCTCACGCATCATAATAACATTAATGTGGTGATTATCGTGAAAGTGAAGGCATCATTAGATCTCCATGATATAACTTTTAATTGGATGATTGATTCTCTTACTCGTTTTTGAAGCATGTGTAGATGATCTATAGTAATTTTACTTAGGATTCTTTGATAAGAGATTATCGATGACAAATACATGATGAACATGTGGATTTATATCATACTTGGTATTTATGGTTTAATTTATGTGCTTAAACTACTTCATGTGTGATCCTCATACTTAAATTGGGGTTGTGATTCACCAGTGATGACGTTGTTATGAAAATCTTCATTGAAATTTTTTAAATATCTATCTCACTATCTTACATTGTGAACCTAGGTACCTTCACATCCAATCAAGGTTGGGGACTAATAAATATATCAATTAAGATAGGGAAGGGGTTGTTCTACGGTTTTAAGTCTTTGGAGCCTTCAGGGTCATGTAATTAGGCCATGTTTCTACTGGGCATATGGGTCATGTAAGGTTCCCCATCAACCAAATTAAAAATAGGATTATCCAAAAAATAAATAAAAATTTAAGGCCTTCGGGTTTCAAGTAGGAACATTCTTTTTTTTAATATTTTATTATAAATGAATAAATTTTTATTAATTTAATTCCTATCATATAGAAATTATTTCATAATATGTTTCTATTATATTGGAAAAATAAAAAAATATATTAAAATATATAGTTTATGGAAATAATATGCTTTCTAAAAACCTATAGAATTTTATCCCCCCCAAAATAAATTATTTCCTTGAAATTTCTATAATCACTTACTACTAACAATATGTATGGGTATCAAAAATATAATCATGACTCAATATATAACTTTAAAATAGATAAAAATCATGTTATCTTAGGTAATACTAGATAAAATATATTTTCCCTCATGATATACATATTTTAATATTCTCAACCATATATTAAAAATATTCCACTATAGTTATGTCTTAGGAGTTTCTAGAGACATACCTTTTATAGATTCATATTAAAGATCCTTTTTCCTAACAAATATTAAAACTAGAATGATTATAATAATATCTAATAAAATCATATAAAATTATAATATGAATAAAAAAGGTCAATCCTAAGAGGTCTTATCCTATGAAACCTTCATTTAATCCTATGATACTTTCATTTAAATTATGACATAGTTGTATCAACCTATAACTACTTCAGTTTAACCTAGGTTGTCCATATTCATTTTCCTATTAGTTTTTTTAATGATGTAATAAATATTTGTTCAAACCCTTCTTAATGGGTTATAAATAGAATTTGAGTTAACCAATTTATATCCCTAGAGAGTGTCTATCAATGTGTGCAGTTTTAATCCCACTCATTGTGCAATGAGTAAAGATCAAGTTTATACTCAACCAATCTTCTTTAAGGTAATTACCCCTAGTTGTATCAATGCCACATACACATCCACTATCCAGTATCCATATAGAGATTAAATTTCAAGGAAAACCAAATACTCACAACTTTACCAAACATATAGAAGGTTATCCTATACTTAGACTTATCTCTATGATTTTCACTAAATTTCTATTATCCTAATCCCCAAATAAGAACTAAACTAATCCTAGAAAATAACTAAATCCTACTCTGGTACCAATTGGGGAACCCCAGACCCATACATCAAGGTCCAATGATATAAATGATTTCTCTAAATATTATACATGATATGAAGTGGGATAACCTAAGATAAACATACATGTATTTCATATCAATTTCATAACATAAACATTAAATCTCACAATATTATTACAATAATAAGAATAAGAGGTTTATTGTATTTGATTACTAGCTACATAGGAAACTTATTTCATATCACTTGTCAATATTTCTCTATAATTGATCCACACTAGAATCCCTTATAGAATTATCATAAGTTATACTCATCTTCATAACTTGGTGAATGGAAACATAAGAACTGGGTGACCTTAAACACTTATTAAGGGAAGAATTATCACCATATTATCAAGATTTATATTATAAGCATATTATAAAACATTATAAGGGGGGACATATTTTATTAAAAATAACATTGAATAATAAGAGTTTTTTATAAGTAATGGTAGTAAAACATGAAATATCAAATGAAAAAACATGTAACATGGCATAAGATTGTTAGATAAGCATGGAAATATGTAATAAGGGAATGATAATGTAATTTCATGGAATCATAAAAACATGGTAACAACATAAATTATAACATCATTATAAAAACCCAAGTAACACCTCCAAGGATACATACATGTTAGGTTTAGGATATCCTCTCATTAACTACGGTCAAGGATCATTGACAAGAAAACATAATACAGTGTGCATAGGATAACCACCCATACACAATACATGGAATCTCATGAGATGAAAACATTACCCAATTAATTGTAATTCAATCATGTAACACCCTTCATATTCATAACATTAACATTAATGTTTGTGCCATAAGAGGAAAATAAACCATGCATAAACCATTGGCATGATAAATCCCATGATAATGAAGTGTGTTTCATAATCCTATCTTAAGGAAAAAATTAATTTTATATCATAATTATTATCAAGATAAAATGTAATTAAATTATCTTGGAATTTTATATTTTTTAAAATAAATATTGTTCTTGAACATTGAGTTCTAATGTAGAATAACTCATGATAAATATTGCATAAGTAAGAATAAAAATGATCCCCTTGGGTGATGTTTTATGAAATGGGTAAAGGATATATTAAGGAATAAAAGAGATTATTATATTACTTTAGAGTGCAATTTAATCATGAGGGTTTTCCATAAAATAATAAGGATTTTCAAATTTTATTCATGGTTAAAATACATTTGATCACTGTTATAAAAATGAGTTATACCAATGATTTTGAACCATTGGTATAGCTTATACCAATGGTTCTCCAAACCATTGGGTATATGGCCATGGGTAATGACCTATACCAATGGTTTTCTATAAATCATTTGTATAGTTCACCTATATTTACACTATACCAATATTTTAAAAGAACCGTTGGTATAGTCTTCCCTTACCTTAGTATCTAGAAGCCACCCACCTTGGCCCAAAACATAAAAACAACAAGACACCTACACCTTAAATCACTAAAACACCTACACCAAAACCACGGCTAGCCAATATAAAAATTTCAATAAACTAATTAATTCATTCAACCAGTGAAAACACACATTCAAACCATCACATGTATGTATTAACATCCAATTATCAAACATCATGTGTCATAAATATTAGTCAAAAATATAAAGGAACAATATATATCTCATCACAACCAATATCATCATCATCGCCATCATCACCATAACCATAACCAACACAGTCATCATTTCTAGGAAATTCATCATCTCGAACACCACTAGGATCCTCATCACCATCACCTGGTACATCATATAATGAATTCATCTTCAAAAATCATATATTAAAAACATTGGAGGTATCTGGTGGAAGTGATGGACATAAGTCTACAATAAACTTCATAAATTTCTCATTATCCTTTTGACTCAGTTCATGATCCTGCATAGATTTTTTTGCCTCTGTTTCCTCTATACGATCCTCTGATGCCTCTGCATGAGTTGTTTCCAACTCAGTTCTACCAGAAATATCACCAAAAGTGGACCAATATCTTGGGGTACAATACTCTTCCATGGTCAACAGTGTACTCTCCCATGGTGTTCATGTACTATTACTTGCTTCAAATTATTATTTGGACTAAATTTTTCAACTTCTTCTCATCAAGGGACTCTAAATTACACTATTGAAAATATAAATGAACTATTTAGTTAAAAAATATATATATTAATTTGAAATAAAAAAAAATAAAACATACAATCAATTATTGTGTTTGTTCATTTACCTCACTTCTATCTTTATTATTTCTGTTCAATAAAAAAAATTGATCGAGGCACTCATCCTTTAATATTCAATACCTCCCTATACAATGAAATTGAATATAGAAAACCATTTTCAATAATATTGTATTTTTTAACAAAATTAAGTCATTGAAACCAATAGTTATTTCAAAATTAATAACCAAAACAAATTGAATTAAATTTCATATGAATGTATTGTATTATCCCCAAAAATATGAAATTATTATAAATCAAACCAAAATGAAAGGGGTTTGAGATAATATTATATATATCCCTAATATATTATAAATGAAAGGTGGAGATAATTAAATGAAATATATGGAAAAGAAGAAAATTTCATTTTATTTACAAAAGATGACTGAGTAGAATTCATTATCAATACATAAATTACTTTTAATAAATTAATTTTATAAAGGGGGATGTTATTTATATTATTATTATAAAAAAAATACAATGGGGTAGAATATTGTAACAAGGAGTTTATGTGTTTGATTTTATGACATGATAGTTATATTTATTGAAAATTATGTATAGTGATATTAGAAGACACGGTGAATCAGAATGTGGAGAGGATGGTTACCAGACACATGGGATCCACATTTAGATTATTCAAGATGTATAAAAATGATGAATTTTATTTTTTCTATATTTTTCAGAATAACTATTAGTGAAAGTAAATATGTTGATTATGTGGATGTTTGGAAGTTGATTCTAGTGGTGGAAGTGAATTTTTTCATTAAGTTATATGTTTTATAAGGTTTCTTAAAATATTTGCTACTATTTTTTGGAAGTAAATTGAATGTCCATAATTTATTTAATAATAGGAATTCTATCATGATGTGTATTTTTGTAAGTGTATGTGAAATTTTTATGATCTATAATATATGATTTTTGTAATTATTTTTTTGGGGATATTATGAAATGTTTACATACATTAAATATTTCATGAAATAATATGATAAGGATAAGATAAATTATTGTGGTTTTTTGATTCATAATGTAAATACAAGGATCAGGTTATGAGTGAAGTACACAAAATTTTAACAAAGGAATAACTATCCCTGCACATGTAATGTTATTTTATCAAATACATAAAGGGAACCCTGGTGTTAATCATATTTTAATAATATAAAAAAATAAAATACATACCCTCTAAATATAAATAATAGTATGTTCTGGAATATTAAGTACAATTAAAAATGAAAAATGAAAAGGACCTTAAGGATTTCCCTGTATAACTAAATTCCATCAAAAATAAGAATTTGATAAAGTCTAATATGTAAAATCATCCAAAACTAAATGCACAAATCTAATCAGTGCTGAGAAGA
Organism: Viscum album; assembly: GCA_963277665.1. Taxonomy (NCBI): domain Eukaryota; kingdom Viridiplantae; phylum Streptophyta; class Magnoliopsida; order Santalales; family Viscaceae; genus Viscum; species Viscum album. The sequence goes on along the minus strand of OY728130.1, from coordinate 474,292,824 downwards.
TTTCAAAAAAATTATAATATCCTACACATAATAGTAACTTAGATATAACATGTAATGGTTTATTTGAACAAGAAATATCTAAAAGAGTATAATGTTCCATGTTTTACCTAAAGGTACCTGCTTCATACATAGGTTTCATTTTTATAAGAGTTACTAGAATTGGAAAATATCCCTAACACTCGTAGTTATACATACAGGTACCTCATTCTAATATACTCTTTTGTTGAAATTATATTGTTATTGTTTTATGTTATATATTATTAATTTTATTATGTATTTTTTATTATATAATAACACATTATCAATTATCAATAATTTTAAATGAGAATCACTAATCGGGTATATAATACAAAACATGAAAGGCCTTATCCATACTCGATCATTCTATATTACAAGTATTCTATGAAATGAATCTTTATTATAATAAATAAACTCATTATTAATACAAATTCCTAACTAAATCCATAAAAAACTATGATTTACTCAATTGAATGTTAATGACTAAAAACTATAAATGAGGATTTAAAATTAAAAATGAATTGGTTGATTTCACCAATGTTTTCCCTCCACATGGTCAGAAAATTCATTAATAATCTATTTTTTTATCATCAATATATTTTAATGTTCATAAATTTGCATGTACATAAATATAGTTATTATAAAAAAAATCTAATGATTCTATGTAATATATAACTTAAGAAATTTTATTTTCATAATTTATTTGAATAAAAAATTATATGAATGAGAATTCATAAATCAACATGTATAAAAAATCCAACATGAACCATGTTACTATGAATCACTAAATGATAAAAATATAACTCAATGGTAGCTTAATGCCTTTAAATCTCAAGACACAGATATTCCACATATTGAATTCATGTATATGACCTCTAAACATTTAATATAAAAAAATTTATCCTACAATATTTTTCTAGATTATTTTTTCTTCTATTATTTTGAAATATTGTTCACTAAATAAGTTTGATTAAAGTGTTTCTTAATCCAATGTAAAGTTTATGAAATTAATTAAATATAAGTCAACATGACCTAAATATGAATCTTCTGATTAGAGGTAATAAAAATTCACAATTCCTTAAGATAACTAGAAATATAAATTTTCAGAATTTATACATAATTAAACACAAGGTTCAAAGAAAAATAATAGCTTCCTCTCATGTTATAACATTTTAGTCCACCCCAATGTGTGAAGTTATTTTGTAGTATCCTTTTTTATTTATTTTTTATTATTATTAAAAAATAATTTTCACTAATACAAAATAGATTATTAATGTAAATAATTATTATTTTAATTCGAAAGCCTCAAATTTGATTAATACCTTAAACTCGTTACTCTTCTAATGAGAAATAATTTCCTGATAATGTTTTTTTGGATACTCATTAATTATAGTTATGGCCTCTAAATCCATTCCAACTATAGAAACCCAACTATTATACAACTCATGTTTGTATGCTCTCTATAGCTCATTGTTTCTGAAGAAAACATGTCACCCGATTGTTGATTGTAGGGGGTTGAGTTTTTTGAAATCATTCACTTTGGACTAACTATTTTTGGATGACTTCCAATTGGATTTTTTTCATGGATTTGGGAACACCCAGTGGTTCTATATCCATGATGGACCTACTTTCCAAAGCTATGTTCCCATTGGGAATTTTGGCCAATGATACTTAATAACTCGCATTGGTTGAGATAATGGGAGGTTGGTCTCATCAAACCCTTTTGGGGGAATTATTTCTTATTCTAGGACTCTCTTATAGATTTATGATATGTTTGTGAATCCTTCATTAATTACTAAGTATAATATGTGTCACCCTTTAATTAACTACCAATTATTATCATGTATGGAACTTAGAATCTCTGTATGTATCAGAGGTTCTTCATCAATTAAGATATCCTCTTATGTACTGATTAGATATTATTGGGTCGTTATTATGATGGTGATGGTTTTTATCCACATAGTGGGGCACTCCATAGTTTATCTCCATACAAGGAGATATTATTTGTTTTGATGTTGGGATCTAATCCATGAAATGGGTTTCCTATATATCCTTGTGAAATGAATCAGGCCCCGTGTAGTTCGGTTCCACTTAAAGGGACACATCATACCTTTTAAAGTCATGTGATTAGGAACAAACCTTGTAGTTTAACATCATGTGACTGGGAAATTTAGGAAGAAGGTGTATAGTCAAATATTAGTGTGGGACTTATGTTGAAGCAGCCCAAGGAACTCAGAGGGGATATGGATTCCCATGTTGAACAAGACATTACTAGGAATGAAGCCTTTAGAGAATTAGGTTTTTTTTTGGGGTGTTGTTTTTTGATCTCATGGAGGCTTCCTATGTATCCCATTTGGATAGAAATCAAATCCCATTTTGTTCAGTTTTTAGTACCTACACTTATGGAGGCCCTCTAATGGTTTTTCTCACATGTGAGTATGGCCCTTTGAGAGGATTAAGTTGGGTCCTACTCCTAAGGAGGATTCCATGATTGGTTTTAGGGCTATGAGAAGAGACTCAAATCATAGATATTTGAGGGATTGGTTTTGGTATTACACCTAAGGAGGATACCTTGATGTGAAATGTTGGGTATTATACCAAGTAGTAGGCCTATGGATTTTTTTGGGATTATACATGGAATGATGCCCAAAATTTTTTAGATCTTGTGGATGTCATGACCACCGTCAACCAATAAGCCCATGTGAGTTATGATCGGTGTGAAAAAAAGGGGAAATAGAAAATCTAGTAAACCACACAATTAACTTTTCACTTAGGTCAAATATATGGACTTGAGGACCCAAAACTATGGATACCCTATGAAGGAAGGTTAGAGGAATATCCATAAGAAGATTATCTTCCAAAATATGCATCAGACTATGTAGATGTCATGATCATGGATATCCTCTAAACCCACATGTGTCATTATGATTAGTTCTTGAATGTGAGATACCATAGGAAGTAGAATAATTAGAAAACCACACACTTCCCCCTTATACTAGTGGAAAGGTTTGGTGATATGGGAGAAGAGGAAAGGGATTTATTGCACATATTTCCTATCATGTTTCATATCCAGAAAAGTCACATCAAACTACCCATCCAGACATAGTCCACAGGCATGGAAAAATAGGAAGGATTGAAGTATTATAGGTCCTGTAATAAAGTATAGGGGATTAATCTAGGGGGATGCCCAAAAATTGGATATGTGGGATGAGAGGAGGATCGCATTCCCTATTAAAGGGAAAGGAAAGAGTGATCCTTACCCTCCTCTACTAGAACCTAAGGCTCTGGATCTTAGATAGAACTATGGAAGGACATGGTCCTAACCCTAGAACCCAAGACTGAGAGTTTCCTAACACTACCCCTAGGTTTGGGGTCCTCTTGACCATGGTAATGCATATATACAAGCACCCTGAGGACCCCACCCATCAGGTAGTATAGGTGTAGGGAAACTGTTACCAAAGGAATACATATCCAAATGAGAGACACCCTGGTGTTCCTCTTTACAAGGTTTTTCAATTTAGTATTCTTTAGTGTAGGTTTCCATTTGATACCTCTCAGACTATGGATCCAAAATAAAAGGGTCCCTTCCATTGGTGGATTGAAAGAGGACTCAATGGGGGTCTCACACAGGTCCTGGATTAGAGTGAAAAGGTGCTTCGTACAGGGCCTAGGAGGAAATGGAGTTCTTCACATAGGGGGTAGGTCTGCGTGAGATGAATATTCCGTTGGAAATAGACCACCCAAGAAACAAAACTTGGGAAAGTATTAATCATAGGCACCATGGGTCTCCTCAGGTGTCCCTGGGTGAGTCTTGTAAAGGACTCTAGTTAGAGAAGGCGCCTCAAATAGCTAGTTTTCCACTATGTGGGAAGAGGTAATCATATAGGTTCTTTTGTGTTTCAGAACCTGAAGAGACATTTGATCCCAATATCCCCCTTAATTCTTTCTTTTCTTGGGTTATAGATGGATACCTAATGGGTTTGGGAGGACCTAGGAAAAGGGGCTATGAGACCAGAGTTTGGGGGATTCTTATGATTTTTCAGTTGTAAAAAACAAGAATCCCTAAGGTTTTATTTATAGGAAAATGGGGGATCCTTAACAAATGAGGTTTTCCACATAGGCCCATGGTGTAGGTTCTTAGTGAAGGTGTTCCACACAAGGGTTTCCTGCCTTTTAGTACCGCATAAGGGGGTTTTGTGTGCCTTTTGATGTAAAAGGGTCTACATGTAGGCTAGCTTGCGAAAGTACCTTTGATTCTTCTTAGGGATATTCACCAATTTAACATGATTAATATACTCTTTATAATATTTTCATACCACTTGAAAAAATGGAGTGTCAACACTCACCTAATTTGATGAGTTGTGAAGTCCTCACAGCTTCACCATTGGGAAAATTATAATTATCTGATACCAAAATATTAATTAATATAAATGAAATAAATATATTACATTAAATCTAATGAATTTTTTAACCCATATTTTCACCCAATAATTATCCTTTACTTAATTTTGAAGGTGTCTCTAGGACAGTGGTCTGAAAGTAATGGTGTTGAAGTATTTGGAAATAATCACCATAAAACTCCTACATTCTCACTCTATTTTACCAATAATTTTATTATCCTTGTTTTACTCATCCATCATCTCAATGTGGTGGTTCCACACTTCACGCATGTGTGTACTCCCGCACTACCTAGTGGAAAATCCAAGTGTGAAATAAAAAAACAAATATTATATCAATACATATTATAATGAAAATAAATTATGGTAAAACAATTTACTAGGGTTATATACATATACCTATTCTAGGATGATAAATGGATATTTTTGGATCCCTAGGCTCATAAGTATCATTGACCTATACAGTAGCAGTGGGTTCTAATGTCTTCTTGTGAGGCTCAGAATGTGTCAGAGTATAAGTTTAAGGATAATGAATGTAAAAGTACTCTAAGAATTAATTATATGGAAAATAAGTTGGCATATACATCTGTAGAAAAGTATAATATGTTTGGGGTGTGGGATATATCATCAGATAAGGAAAATAAATATTAGGAGGATCATATTTAAATGGGGGTGATAGTATAGGTGGTCTAAATATCTCAAGTGCTTCTAAAAACACTATGGAATAAGAAATTTTGATAGATGGTGTATCTAATAAAGGTATAGGGTATTATTAGATACGATGAGTGGTGTGAGTATCTCTAGTACTACCCCATCTCGTTGTCTAGTTGAGAATCGCTACCACTAGGTTAGTAGGAGAATAATTGTCTCCTGGGTGGTGGCTCCTAGTAAAAATTTAAAAACAGAAATATTAGAATGAAGTTCTATGTTATTGATATGTATATTTGAAATATAATACTCAAAACATGTGCAATATTAGGAATTACCATCTCTCTCATGTAGTGATTATTATCAAACATCTTATTCCTTCATACCTCTTCAATGTTTTTAATTTCCCAAATTTGAAAACAAATATTCCTTTAATTATAAATTCACAACTAATATAAATGACATAAAATAAAGAAGATGTGACATGACTTAATGAATACCAATTTTCAAGAAAAATAAAGGATATGTAGTGACATAACATAATCATATTGTATTTAGTGACAAGAAAAAAAATTGTCATAGAAAAATCAACATGTTCTAATTGGTATGTTTATAATGGGTATGATATTGGTTTATTCCACTATTTTCAATTCAATACAATTCAATTTTAGGTCATTTGGTTTATTTTATTCAATTTATTAGGTCATTTGTCTATTTTTTAGTTTAGGTCATTTGGTTTATATTTTGGGTTAGGTTATTTGGACATTTTTTTGGTTAGCCCATTCATTTAATTAGTATTGATTTTCATTCTAATTAATTTAACATTAGTTCAATTATTTTTTTTCTAATTGGATTGTTTCAAAAATTTTTGGTTTTTTAGATTCTAATACAGTTCAATTCAATATTATAAAATACAATTCAAAGAAAATTTTATCCAATTTATATTTAAAATTCACATAAAGGTCAAATTAGATATAAAATATTTATAATCAATGTTAAATAAATTTAAATAGTGCCAACTTGAACATCTAAAGTTGAGATGAACCAAAAGAACTAAAAAACACATATAGATGATTCTATATATTAACCACCATAACTTTAGGTTAACAATAAACATTGAAAATTAAACTATTCGATTTATCATAAGTAATAAATTTATTAAGGCCAATGGTGGCATTGATGGTGTCAATTTCATCACTACCTTCATCAAAAATAGTCTTGGGAATACTTCAATAGTGGCACCAAATTCAGGTATTGGATGATCTTTCACATAAAAAAAACTTATTTCACCAATGTTGCTAATATATATGGCTCATCGGTAGCAAGAATGTGCTTCATTTCAATAACTCAAAATCTACATTCATCAATACATGTTCTACGTATCCCTATTGAATCAATACAATTTAATTTCATCATAGATACTATACCATTAGAGTAATAATCCAATATTAGTATTTTCTCAACAACTCCATAATAAGATACATTTTCAAATTGAGGTCTACTACCTGATTCAGTGGTATAATAGTATGTTATGGAAGTTACCATAACAATATCATGTTGAATTCTCATGTTCATTACCTGTTCAGTGATAATAAATTTTTACCCATTGATCACAATTTATTTTCATTCACAAACCATAAAATTTGGACCAAAATTAAATGAAATTATTTACTTAGAGACAGAGTCAACTAGTAAACTCAATACCTAAAATATAAATGAATATTAATATTAATTGAATATTAATTTTTTATTTTTATTACAGTGATACTTTTTCATTTAATTTCAAACAAGAAAGAAACTCTTTGCTATGAAAAGTCTCTCTCCTTCACAAATATAAAGAAATATGATTTAAAATTATAATTTTTTTATGTTCCCTACATAAAAATATAGAAATATTTCAACACATATGTACAATTAAATGTGATGAGATAACATATACATGTTCAATTTACTTATTTGATGTTGTCATCGAATAAATCAAAATTATGAAAAACTGTGTGATGTGTCATCTCCTTCTCTTCAAGACTTAATGTAGTTAATGTATATGGTCTAGGAATTACCCCTTTTTTGGGAAGTCATATAAGAATAGGTTAAATTTTCTCATAATTTTATTCTTAATTTCACATTATTTGGTTATGATTTATGGTTGCATCATAAAAATACATAGAATAAAATTCCGGGCATTCTTGATCCAAGTAACCTTTCACAGTAGAACCTTCAAGATGATTCCTATTTTAGACATGAGACTTCAATGTGTATGTATTTATTTAATTTTTATATATGTAATAAAAATAAACATGTCCTCTAAGAAGTATTTCAGTTAGAATATGGATAACTGGATGCAGCATGCCTGTGAAAAATGATGGAGGAAATATTTTTTATAACTCACAAAAAATTAATGGTTCCTCTTCCTATATTTTTTTTATGAAATACTTAGATAACTTTTTAACACAAATATATCTATAAAAATTTCACAATTGGATAACTTACACCCTTACATTATTGGACAATAGATGATATATTTCAAATAGAATCAAATAAATAAAAAGGATTTAATAATCATGAGTCTTAAGATATTTTAGCTTCGACTCTCTTATGTTGTCTCATTTTGATATGTTGCTTGAATTTCAATCATAAACCTTGGTAGTCTTTGGTACTTCAAAAAATTTATTTATTTGTACAGATGTCATCATATAAGAAGCACATGAAACATTCCATTTATTTTTTCTAATTCACATAGGACGCAATTATAGTTTAATACCCCAATCCATTAAGTCATGTCGAGATCATAAATCATATTTGTTCTTCCCCTCAATATTTATTATAATTGAAAGAAACATTTCAGATATATATTTTCAATGTAAATTATGTCTAAACAATGATGTAACAAATTGGTTTTACAGTAAGGAAACTCGATGAATCTACTTTTATTCTTCGAATTGTAATTGGATTAAATGGAAACATTCTTCCAATTTCTATATTTCATTGGACCATTTCCAAATAAAAAAAATGAAATATCGTAATTCATTAAGCACATCAGTTACATAAATATGCTAATGATTATTTTCTATCTCTATAGTATTTTTAACCCATTGAAAATTATTCTTATATGGATGATCCAGTGATAATAATTGTCAATGTCACATAAAACTGAAACTATAGTGATATTTAAGACTTTTAAATCATATATTCTTCATAAAAATAGGATAGGAAAGTTTAACCTTTATGATCCAGGTAAAATTCATCATATAAGTAGAAAAATAATTTATCATCCACATAAGTACAACATGCATCTGAAATATATATTTATAACAAGCATCGTATGAGAGAACACCCACATTCCAAATATTCTTTAAATATTTTATTAAATATTTCATGTTTACATTAATATCATTACTAAAATCAGAAGGTCCATATATGAGTATACTCATTAAATTGAAAGAATTTTTCATATACATCAATGGTGGAAGTTTATAAATGTATATGAAAACAAGCCATGTGTTTTGAGAAGTAAGTATCTAACGAGATAGATTAAAACTATCACATGATAGTCTCAACCTCACATTACACACATATGCTATAAAATAAGGATATCGAGTATTAAATGTCCACTATTATAATCTATTTTTATGATGAATGAACTCATCATTATCCTTCTATCTCTTAGTATCATACCACTATATATTTATTGATATTTAGTCAAACTTAAAAATATTTTTGAGTATGATAATAAATGTAATGTTTCAAATTACTTTTTATAGTACACGAGATGGTGTTTCATCATCATTTTTCTTCTTTAGAGATGTGACAAATTTTATATAATCACTTTGGTCAGTAGTTTCATCCTAAAATTAGTTAAAATATTTTAGGCAAGCATGGATGTGTTTTAGAAAATCCAAGTTCATCAACTAACTTTCATGTGTATAATGGTTCAAGGGATTATCTGCATAATGTGGAAGTAATCCCTTAAAAAAGGTAATAATATAATCGATTGAAGTATTATAAATCCCATACATGGTTTTCACATGAAAATTTTATATTAAAAATTCCAACTTTTTCATTTTACCACATTATTGATATACTGGGGTTGTCGAAGCATCATTCAGTTTTTTCACCTTGTCAACAATATCATTTTCATTACATGTTTCATGTGTACTCATATAATTGTCTTCTTGGATTTTAATTCTTTATTTATCATGTTAAATAATAAATTGAAACCAGTTATATAATAAATTCTTTAATTCAGTCAACTCATTTAGATCATAAACATTTTGAGATTTCCCTTTCTCCCCATTATTCTACCAAACATCATAGTTTTTTTATAACCAAAATTTTTTTATATGGTATCTAACGTATTCATGAATTATAAAAGGTATTGCAACAAAATTATAACTTGGAAAGTGTATAATACCTTTATCATAAGCATTAGTAAACGAAAAATCTAAAAAACTCTCCAACTTTTCTTGAAACTCAATTGAGATCTGATATGTTTCATACATCCAACCTTTATCCATTCTATTAAAAATTGTTATATTTCCCATCAAAAAATATATTAAATAATATTTAATTAAAATCCAAAATATAGTTAAGTAAACAATATTTTTTCACTTTATTTTAATCAGTTTGAAAAACATTGAAGTAATATTGAAATAAAATCCATTTTAAATCCCTCTCAAAATTTTTGCATAAATACAAAGTTTAACATACATGAATACATCATTATAAGAAACAAAAATTTTTTTCATGAAAATGGAAATTTGATAAGGGAAAATACTATTTAGGAATAATTCAAACTATATATTTATCACCCGTGTCCTTAATTTTATTACACAATCCCATGAGATAAAACAATACTATATATATAACCATAATATTTAATTCTACTATATCAATGAGTAATAACTATACATGATACCAAAAAATAAAGTATATGTATGGAATAATTGATAAACTAGTCTATATAAAAATTATAATATAAATGACAACAATGTATATAAAACATGAACCATGGTATATATTGTGATATAAATCTCACAAGTTACAAACCAAACATGAAAGTAGTTGAGGTTGGTTATTTACTAGATTAGATAATTTCAAAAGTAAGTGTTTATTAAGGAATGGTTTATAAAAAATTTGTACTCATAACAACTCAAAAAAGTTATAAGGAACAACAAAAACATCTCTTTATACATATCAAAAGAAAAGAAATGATTATTTATATAAATATGTTTTCCAAAAGATTAAAATATTTTAAGAAGGATGATCATGTAACAAAAAAATGCATCCATATTCAACATCTTATTAAAATAGGACCCATTTATATATGTGAACTATATAACAGATTTTAACCATAAACATGTTTAAGACCTAAAATGAATAATTTTAATTATTAAAATAAAACATTAAAATTAATAATTTCATAACCACATAATATTTTAAAAAAATAATAAAAGTACTACAATAAATAATTTCATATTTACCTCATATATATCACAGAAAATAATGGGAAAATATTAAATTTATATTTAAGTATATAGCAAATGGATTAAAAAAATACATCACTTACAATCATATTTATTATGTGATAAAATAAAAAATATAATCAAAACTAACCCACATTAAATGAATCAATAAGAATCCTGAAAAAAAAATATTTTAGTGTTTTAGACCTAGAAAAAATTAATATGGTGGTTGATAGAAGAGATGAAGGATTTGGAACTTGTCAATTTAATGTTCAAGATGAATGGAATTAAAACAAAAACTAGGGAGATATTTTCATGGGTGGGGAACAAAACTGAAGGTTGTGAACTACTAGGGTTGAATATGGATGTTAATGAGAAGAGAGAAGTGGATCTTGTGTGTTGGGTAAATTTGGGAAGGCTATACCGGTTTTTTTTTAAAAAAAATTGGTATATCCTTACTCTATACCAATGTTTTTTTAAAATAGTTGGAATAGACTACTCCATACCAATGGTTTGATAAAACCATTTTCATAGAATACACATAAATAGTTTAAACCAATGGTTATTGAGAATTTTTAGTATATTTTTATTGGTATAATTCCTTTTTTAAATAATGGATGAAGGTGATACTTGACATGAAATAAGAAATTATGAAGTTCCCTTAAATCAGGTTTCTTTAAACGATGGAACTATAGATGGAACATAAAACATGTATTTTACCCAATAAATAAAGGTAAAGTGAACTGGGTATGTATTTAAGAAAAATATTTACAAAATATGGGTGAATTTTATGATAATAATATAGAGGAAAAGGGATAGAATAAAGAGAATGCATAACCTAAAAGTAATAAGGGGGTTCAAAAGATCCCTTTTTATGCTTTAAAATTTATTTTTTGAAACTCACATCATTAAAAGAATAAAAAAAAACTTTATTTTGAAAAGGATTAATGTGAAATATGAGGATCACAAGAGCTAACACATATTTGTGTTACCAAATAAAAAATTATAACATTGGTGAGAATGGAAAATATGGTCATGGATGAGAAAAATCCATTAGAGATCATGGTTATTAATCCTAGAAAATTTGTAACTTTTAGAAATAAATTAACTAATAAAAAGTTTTTTATTTAAGGAATTAATTTCCCCTAATGGAAATATAGGAGTTATTATGTTTAATAGATAAATGTAAGAATAATAAAAAATAAAAAATAATAATCAAGAGGGATGGCTCATGGAAAAAATAGAAATTAAATTAAGTTAATAAACCACTTATGACTTCATTATCCTTTGAATAAAAAAACCATAAAGGTATAACATGAGATGAATTTATTAAATTAATTGTATTTAAATAAAATTATGATAAAAAATTCATCCAAGGAAAATATTTACATCACAAAATGGAATAAGTGGTGAATATAAATTATATCTCAATGAAGAAAATTTAAGATACGAAGACCCTTGCCTTAGGTCCTGATTTACTATGTGTGTATGCCTAACATCTTGAATAGTCAATTTAATCTAATTAAATGATTTATTATAAACCTTTTTGTAACATCCTGGATTTAGAATCCACTAAATTAGTGCCTCGATCTGAGTCATCAAATGACCTCAAGCACGCCTCCTCGTACTCTGGAGGTTGTCAACTAGTGGTGAGGGTCTAATGAGTCATGTGGGGAGACTATACCCTCTTTACTAGAGTAATCCATAGTATAACATAATATAAATAACAAAACAAAAGGAACAACTAATAAAAAAATATCCAAATATCTCCAAGAAATTGGGTATAACCACAATTCTACATCAACTATGAAATGACATGATAATAGTGTCAAGTTAATAAAAACCAAATAATATAAAGGGAAAAATCCCTAATAGGTCCTGACTCTAAGTCCGGGTCCATCTCCATGTACATCCTGATCCAAAATTAACATCCTAGTATAGGGTCATTTCCCTTTTCCTGACATTCAACCAAGAAATCTTCTTGGGTATCCAACGGTGGCCCGAGTAGAGTGTGAGTACAAAACACAGTAGGCCACCACCAACGGTGTCTATAAAATATCCAGTTTAATAGATAGGGCATGAAAGTATAAATAAATGGTAAGTAAAAAAGGGACAGTTCATGTTCCATTAGTTAAAAAAGTTCATTTAATTCATGCCTAGTAGTAATCCCAAATTAATTTCTCATACCATATTTATTACTTTATCAATTTCTAACACATGCTCCTTAGGTTAGGCATATACATCAACTATACATGGGTTCAAGGCAATCAATCACAATTCATGGGGGAGATATTCAAGTCCCTATCTCATTAGGGATACACAAATCACATCAACGCATTATCCTCACCTCAAATCCTCAGTCTGGGTGGAATGAAACCGTTAGGGGAATAGATCCTCTATCCCCTTCCCTGAATCATGAATTTTTAGGGTGGATTTTAGATCCCCAGTTAACTTGACCTCTGGGTGTAGAGCCTCAAGTTAATACCCCCACTCTACCAATCCATGTGAATATACTTATTTATCCAATAACCAAAACTATACCATAACACAACCAAGCATAACTAATTTCATTTGAAACATAATAAAATACAGCAACATGGAAATTAATACTATAACATAACCCATTAACACATTTACTAATTAAAATTCATAACCATTTATCTGAATTCCCATTATCATTCCTTAACCCATTAAGTGTGTTCAATAATCCCCATACCTTGTCCAATATTCATCAATTACCCTATATTAACCCATTTAGCCCATTCTCCTTTCACAAGCATTTACCCCTTTATGCACTTCAAGTGCAATTCTTGTCACACATAGCACAACCCCTTTTATCACATTCAACCCTTTTGGAAACCCCATAATTCCCATGTGTTAAATCATTCAACATATTCACACATTACTTTATTACATCTCATTAACATATTTACCCATTAGCGTCCCATTAACCAAATACAAGTTCACCAATTAATATACACTTATATTCTTAGGCATTTCTAACCAAAATTTGTTAACCAATCGACATAATCTCATTCAACCGAATTTTCCCATATTCATGTCATGCCAAAAAACACCTTATGCCATTATCACCCTATAAACAACTATATTCATTCCATTTACCACTTAATCAACCATTAAAACATGTTCTTCATGGGTTCCACATTATTACTCGGAAACCCTTCACTTACCTATACCCCTTTCTAGGTCCGGAAATGCCAGTGTACCCCATGGGTGTACCTAAAATGGTCAAGTCATCCTCTATGCATCCCATAGTGATCATGAGGGTTTAAAGTGGTCACTTATACAGCCCTATTTACCAAACCCTCTAACATGACAAAGAACACAATTAAGGTAAAACAAAAATACAAGCTTCCATGCACAAATCTAAAATAAAACTATGGGATAACACTTATAGAACACCTAACTCAAATTTGATGATGAATGCACTATTAATCATAGACATAGATCTAGATAAAAACATACATTAAGCAATAAACTAGGTTCCACCAGAAAAATACGGTTTTAAGTATTTAGAAGAGATGGGAGAAACTAAAAACCTTAATACAGAAAAGATAATCAAGAGAAATATTATACTCACCTAGGGATTCGATCCGCAACCAAAGGCACTCCAAATGGCCAAGAATCAAGGTTTAATCACCCTTGGGAAGCTTGGGTCATCCAAGCTCATCAATAGGGTTGCAGGGGGTGAAATGAAGGAGAAACCTGAGTTGGGGTTTAAAATCTCAGAGTGGAAATTTTTTAAATTCTCCAACTTTACTAGGCTGCATGGTATACCCGAACGGTTTTCCAGACTATGCATAAACCGTGTGAAATATACTATCCTAAAATTACCCCTTCGCACAGTTTCTTGGTAATTTAACACAGTTATCTTAACCATTTGGTAACCATGCACAATCCTCTATCCAAGGTTGTACGGTTACCCGGGATTCTCTACATGGTTTTCACTAACAATTCATAGACTGTGAAACATGCCCATAAATTTTGTTTTCCTACTCTTTCAAGCCCCGAACCCCCGAAACACCCCTGATCCATCTCATAAACTTTGTGAAACACTTATTTAACCAAAATAAGGGACTTAAAATGAGACATAAACAATAACATACCTTAATAAATAATCAGGGATATTACACTTTGCATCTATATTTAACTTATGGATTATTTATTATCATATGTTCTTTATTAATTTAATATTTTTTTTCTTATGTTAGTTATTTGTGGTGGTCTAGTCAATTTCTCTAAAACAATATTAGTATGTTGTTCATGGTCAAGTGTTTTGAAAAATAGCTTCATATTCTCTAGAATTATATAGTTATATTTCTTTTATTATTCCATAAGAAAAAAAATTATATAGTTTCTTAGGTTTTCTCAAAATTTATTCAAATTAAGAAAGGTTTCTTGATATGTTCATTTTATGCAGTTAAATTTACTAAGATTTATTATTGTTAAAATCTCTTATAAAATGTCCAATGTATTCATTACATGATATTAATATATTCATAAGTATAATTTTATACATAAAATACATTTTTAAAGTCATTCATATTATGAGTTAATGGAAAATCAAATACACCATTCTGTGGAAGTGGTAGTCTTCACATACACATATATAACACTTTCATTTTCCATATAATGACATGGGGATAGAAAAATAAAATAATTATCATTTTGTAATATTAATCATGTTATAAATATTATATTTTTTTCATTAAATAACTCTTTTGTACCATTGATGTAATTAGGCTATGAAAAATAGAACATGTTGTTCAAGGATTCGGTAGTCTGTGTGTAATCATGATGATGCCTTTATTTTTAAAATGGTTTTATATAAAGGTATAAATATGATATTAAATTAGTATAATAACATCTTAGTATATTAATAATTATTATTTTATCATAATTTCATGGACATAAAATATTTTAGGGGGTAGAAGAAGAATAAAACTAAGAGAACTATTTTGAGAATAATACCTCTCCCTTTGGATGTTCTCCCTTGAGGTGGTAATAGGGTTGATTTTTTGTTGATAGGTGTGCTCCTTTTATAGATAAATGGAATACCATTTTTGTAAAAAAATTAATATAAAGAGAGCACATGTTCCATATGAAAATTCAGAAAAAATATAAAATAGTGTATGGGGTAAGATAATATTGATCATAGCTCAACTATTCATTTACGCACAAGTTTTAAACATTTTTTAAAGTCTTTTACACTTATATTTTTCAGTTTTATTATTTTTTATTTTTACAATGGAAATTAATTTTTACCTATGTAATTTACTTTTAATGATAAAAATGAAATAGACCTTACTATATAATTTATACTTAATGATTCCAAATATGGAATCCATTTTTTTAAATAAAATTTATAGCATTGATAAAAATTATTTTTAATTTTAATACACATAACACGTAAAAAACAATTTAAAAAAAGTGTATTTTTATACATAAAAATAATATTGAAGGTAAATTTGTCAATGTTTTTTATTTATATGAAATTAATAAGTTTTTTATTATCAATATAAGATTTATTTTTCTTAAAAAAAATCCAAAATATAATTCTACTTTACGATATCATAATAAAAAAATATATATAAATAGTTTTTTATTATATTAAAAGATTAATTGAGTTTAAAAATATTAAACATGACTTTTCTAAATTCAACATAATATTTTTAAATGAATAATTTTATTCCTTTCATACATTATTTTTCTTGAAAAAAAAATATAACAGTTTTGAGTCATTCTTAGATCCTTATAAAGTAAAAAAATTATGATATTAATAAAACTTTTTTTTTCATGATTTAACTAAAAATATACTATTGCAAAAAAATATCAAAAATACATCCTAATATATAATTTTTATTATTAATCCATAAATAAATTTAATTTTTTCATATTCAAATTCAAAAAATTTAGAATTAAACATTTAAATAAAATCATAAAAATATAGTGAATACTATTTTTATAGGAAAATAACTTTTAAAATATTAATAGTTCTTGTTCTTATTTTTTATCAATTAATAATTAGTTTAAATATATTATTCCCATAAAAAATTAA
This sequence comes from Viscum album, assembly GCA_963277665.1. NCBI lineage: Eukaryota > Viridiplantae > Streptophyta > Magnoliopsida > Santalales > Viscaceae > Viscum > Viscum album. The sequence continues at coordinate 474,276,220 of OY728130.1, read as the reverse complement.
TTTTATCATTATTTAACTATATAATATTTAGTTTTTTGAAATACAAAAGCATTGAACATTAAAATTCAATTTTAGGAAAAAAATGCATTTTTAAGCATAAAATGAATTTATGTTTATTACTTGAATAGTAATAACTATTGGGAGAATGGAGTTCAAATCCTATTCGGTGAGTTATTTTCCTCTAATTTATTGGGGGTGGTGTGTTTGTGGGCCTACGTAGTGCAGGTGTGGTGCAGGAGGGACTATCTCTTGATGATAGGGGTGGTGTGAAACCGATGTTGGTTGGATTTGGAAGGAGGTGGTCTAAAAGTGTGGAGTGGCTATAAGTAGCATTCGAATAGATGGCTATGTTGCAACTCAATGGATGGGGGTTTTTATTGGATCATCCCCTCATGGAAGATAGGGGGAATACCATGTGGTGGCTTCGAGTTAGTGTACGAGAAGGTGACTGATAATGGCGGTTGTGAATAAAACAGTCATCAACAAGGACATTAATTAAAAAAGATAGGGGGAATACCATGTGGGACACTTTGATTCAAAAATATATTTGAAACTTTTGAAAAGAATTATCATTTCAAAACATTCATGTCCATATAAATAAATCCTTAAAATCATTTTGAAAATAAGGACATCAATTAAAATGATTTAGAAAGATAAATCTTTAAAACATTTAAAATTCGGATCTCGATAAAGAGTACCTTTCAAAAATCTTTAAATATTCATTTTTAAATCATTTTTATTAAAAATGTACATGGATGATAAAAATGTCCCAGTAAATACTTACACATAAACAATCTCGGATAATAATGAGATTGTGGAATTAACCCTTACCTTGCACTTTCCTTTAGTCGAGGGTACGTTTAACCTCCTGTATGAAGATCATAGTATGTTATTAAATTATACCAGAACCATATTAATATTTATTATATCATACATGATTCATTTATGACTTTATACTACCCATTTAATAATAATTTCCATGTTAAATTAATATTTTGGGTAATAATCTTTTTCTTTATCGTACGTGTTTTAACTTGTTACTCTTGATTGTATCACTTAGATCAAGATTAAATCATTCCAGAATATAAAACATGATTTATATATCATATATATTTATAATATAAATATGTATAATAGACATATATATGAAATTAAAAACACCCTTTATGGAGACGGTAGTCTGTACGTACGCATAAACATTGTTTCCGTTTTCATATCGTATTGAACGAAACTAAGTGAATAATATATATGTAAGTACATATATATATATATATTCAGTATCATTATTATTTAATATATTACATACTTATTAGTAATATATATTTTTATAATCATCGATGAATGGTGAATGTGGAAATGAATCTCATCGCGTCCTGGAGACGGTAATCAGTACGTACGCGCGAGCGACAATATGATTTCCTTAAAGGTGTGGAATTGGATAGTATATTAATTATATAGAGACATTATAATGTTATTTTCATTATTGATATAAATATTACTCGTCATTATATCCATACAAATAACATAGTGTTGAATAACAATTTACACCACGACGTGGAGACGATAAGCCGTATGTACGCACGCATGGTGACATTATCATTCATAAGATGGATAGAATAATGAATATAGTTGTACCATATTTATAATAACATCACAGTATATAGAATATACTGGATTTATTATTTTATAATGGAAACAAAAAATAAAGAGTAAGTGGAAGAATAATAGAACTTGAAAGAGGGTGGTGAAATCATTACCTCTTCTTCGGGTTCTTCCATTTGATTTGATCAAAAGGGATCCTAAGGTTGGATTTATGACCAAAGGAAGGCCTCTAGGATGAAGGTAGGATAGTTGGGAGGATATTTTGGCAGGTTTTGGCCGATCCAAATGGATTTGGAGGTGTTAATTTGAGAGAAGGGGAAGTGCCCATTTATAAGAGGGGTGAGGGTCACTTTAGGAAAAGATTAAAGTATTATTTTATTATACAATAATATTCGGTTTATAATGGCTCAAAATGAATTTATTTATAGACTTAGGTGGTTATGGGTCTGAATAATTTCAACCAATATGTTTTATACAAGTTTAGGTTACCATTTTAACCTTATCTTTTATATTTAACTCTTAGTTAAATAGTTTGACATTTACCATGTATCTTTGTATTTTTATATTATATGGTTAATCAAATTACTATAAAATGCCAATCGAATCACAATTGGTTCATTAATGTCATATATATTATTATATAAGTCTTTTGGCCGAACCTTAGAATTTTTGGGCTATTATATCAATTAATAATATAATATTTGTTTTAAAAACTATTTTCTGTCAATTTTTATACTCTTTGGTATTTGTTTTTTGATAAACTAATAAAAGCATTATTACGTCAACAAAAATACATTTAATCAATCCTAACATGTTATATTCACCAAGAAAATTTGTGGATGTCATAAAAACTTTTAAATTATAATTATTTTAGTATTTATAATACCATTTATTTGATTCTTTCATTAATAATGTAATTACTGCATTATCATTGTGTCATTAATAAATTTAACTATTTAATCTCTAAAAATTATAAATAAAATACCATTATGTAGGAAATATTTTTCTATTTCTAATGAATATTTATCGTCTAATTTATATTATGTATAACCCTATATTAAAAATGGTTTAGTTATTAAACTTTGATTTTAACTCTTTTAACTCTTCTTTAAATAAAATAATATTAAATGTCTTAATCTAATACAAGTGGACCTAAAGGGTCATATTTTATTCCTAAGGTTGTTTTTGGTCTAATTACACTTATCCAATAGAATTATTACATGTGTTAGGGTAATAATAATATCATTTTTACCCTTAATTACCCTATTTACTTTTAACTGTGGTAAATAAAAGTAAAAAAGTTACTATTCACCAAAAATTATTTTTATCTTATTGAACCACATTTTACTCCTACATATTTACAATTTCTCTAAGATTTTATAAATTCAACTCACAAAATTGGTAAAATTAAGTTTTATGTAAATTTGCAAATGCTCCTAGGAGGTGGGTAAAAGACGATAAAAAGTTCGATAAACTTTTTATATATCTAAGATTATTATAAATTGAATCCAGTGAATTAAATTGAATTTATATAGGTATTAGGTATATCTATTTTTACCTAAAATAAATTTAAATAAAATAAATAATTATTTAACTAAAAAGTCATTTTTAAACAATAACTCAGTGTTTTTTTACTATTCATCAAAAATTGAAGGTTTTCAGAAAAATACCAAAATTCCACCCTAAGATAATTTTGATATTACAAATTAAAAAATGAATTATATTTTACCAATTTAAAAACATAGAAGTATCATTAATTAATTTAAAATTAATTCCCATTGTCAAAACCAAGAAGCGTATTTTTAAGAAATAAGAACTATCAAAAGATTTGCACTTATTTATGTCCAATTTCAAAGTTAAATTACATACAATGACCATAATTGGATTAAATGGTAAAAATATAATCTAATTATACTTCCAGACCATTAAAATTTATAATTCAACACTATAAATTATTTTGATTAAAAAGGTTATTTTCAGTTAAAATATAGTATTTTTCACTATTCACCCAAATATGAAAGTTATCAGAAAAACGCCAAAAATTTATTGAAACTAAATTATTATGTCTCGATTCTAAAGAAAAAGTTTATTTTGTCAAATTGAATATATTAAATTTTCAAATATTGGATTCAAAAATGGTACGCCATTAAAATGCGGTAAAATTGCATTTTTTGAAAAATACTTCTTTTATATGAAAAAAATGTATTTTTTCTTACATTATGTCTAATAAACTCATAATATGGATTATAAAATTATAAGGATTATATAAAGTTAAAAGTTCAGTTATTACTATTCATAACCGCTTTTGAACGGCTAGTTTGGTAAGTCGTGGTGCGCTTGAACTCAGTGTTGCGTGTAGGGAAAGTTATTGAATTACTTTGAAGAAATAACGTATTATGAAATCTTGGGGTGTTACAATATGGTTTATCCTTTCATGATTTTCTTCCACATTTTAGGTTTTATTTGTCTATTAGTGATTTTCAAGGTTGAAGATGATCCATAAGATCTCCTAATGTTCAAGATTTTATTATTTTCTATTTACTATCCTCTTTTAATTTATGCAATTTTAATGGATGTAATCATTTATGGAGAGTAATAATTCATGGTGTGTGTTGGATTTAGTGTAAAACCCAAGAGGGGATGAATTTAGTTTCCAATTAAAACTTCTGTTAAAAATGATTTAAAACTTAAATCCCCCAATTTAATTAAAATGACTAGTTAACTAAAACAGTATAATTTTATAATTTTATCTTTCAAAAATATTCTTAGAAGTTCGATCACAACTCAATTAAAACACATTTAAAACTATTTTAACTTTTAAAATATATTTACTTGTATCAAAAACTATATATAAAAGGACAAGTTAATGTTAACTATAAATGTATTTTGTTTCTATTATAGTTTTGAAAACAGATATTGGATTGTTTTAAAATAGATAAAACAAAACAATAAATCACACTTTTGGATAAATTCAAGAAGTTCAATATCAAGATAAAACCTAGTCATCTCAACTTGGAAATCACCCACTACCAAGAATTTTATTAAATAATAAATAGATCCAAAACCTAGTTTAGGTTTTATATAGAAAATTTACCAAGGATGTACAGGCTTCAAAAATCCTCTTCTAAAGTTCTATATGGGTTAATAAAAGATAAACAACTCCACATGGGTATTCCAGGCTACAAAGCCTCTTAAAGGTTCTATGTGGGAGTATAGATAATAATAAATGAAAGAGAGTGTGTTTAGAACTCTCTGGTTTGGTACAAGATATGATTCCTTAAAATATACAATGTAAAGCACAAACAACTCAAAAATATAATAAAAACATAGTAATATAAGTGAAATAATTTGATGTAGAAGGGATATAAGTTTTGATATCTTGTAGGTACCACTTCTCTTTTTGATGTCATATTTTTATGTGGAAATTATGTGCAAAGATGATCATATGTTCTTTGATGAATTGTTGAAGTTTGGGGGAGAAGTTAGTGTCACACAACATCAAAATAGAGAAAATCTTCATCATCCTCATTGATGAAATTTCTTGATATCTTTATATTTCTCTCTATCACTCCACACATCTCTGGTCTTATAAAATTAAAAAATATTTATATGAAAATATATGTTGAAAAATCATCATTGAAGATCCTCATACTTCGGTATGAAATCTAGGATCATTAAATTATTTTGAACATTGTTTAATTTTTCACCAAATTTTTTTTGATTTGGTACATATAATAATATAATACTTGATTTTAAATACGGTCTCTTTATGTTTTCCACATCAGCATTCATAGTTGCTTCAATACTTTGAGAAAATTTCAGTCTAGTTACTTGATAGGACATAGGGTTTATCATTTGAACTTATAGCTAATCACCATTTACATATGGTTGATTACCTTATAATTATGGTCTATCATGTACTTTTTTGGATTCATACCAGTGGCCACAGTCACTTAATTTAGTCATGTGGTCAATTATTTACTTTATCAAAACATTTCATATAGTCTTTTTCTTCAATATAAGATCAATACAATATTTCTTTTTTGTTGCTCTATCCTTTGTGAGATTTATGACACATGGTCACTTCCATATGGCTTCATGATTGATAGATTTCTTTTGTGACCAATCCAAAATTTTGTGATAAATTAGTTTTGGTTGATATGTTAGGCATTTGGTCCATCCTTTTGATTTGTGGTCAATCCATGCCTCTGTGAAAAACTTGATCACTATGTTCTCATGAGATATTTCATGATAGATTAAAGACTTTGAAGAATATTTTATTTCACATAAATAGAATTATCTTTCATAGAACATAATATAGATTAGAGACAACATAAACATGATTTGTGATTATTAAAATAAGGAATTGTAGGACTAAACTAACAGTATCCCTATTTTTGATGATCATAAGTCATGTCATAAATTCCAATTTTAAAAATATTAATGATGAAGCGTTGAATATTAAAATATATTGTAACATTTAATTGGATAAAATAGATAATCATGCCCATACTATAAAAATTACATATTTTACTCATATATAATACGTTACTCCCCCTTGGTTTATTCCATATATTTTACTCCCCGTTAGGATTATCAAAAATAATTCATAAAAAGGTTCATAGAGTGAAGATAATTGATAAAATATATATATATATATAATAAAAAACAAATACATAGAAATAAGAATTAATATATAATCTATTAATTGTAGAAAATGTTTACAAAAAAGGCCCTATCAGAATCTAGTCACAATCTGAATCCTCAGGGCTCTGGATGGGTAGAAGGTTCAAAGGGACCCTCCCATTTTCAAACAATAATAGTAGAAGTAGGAGGAGGCTAAGAAGTAGTAAGAACTCTAGGAAAGATGAGACTCTTTACAACTATCCTGGTCTTTCTAAAGGTTTAGGGAATGGAGAGAACAAAATTTCATGTTTGAGGTGCAGCAAGTGAGGTAGAAGTTGGGGTTGAGGATGTTACAGAAACTAATGCTAAAAATGATGTTGAAACCATAAGAAAAGTAGATCAGGAGGTACCAAAACTAGTTTATTGTTATCATACATATAAGGTTCTATAATCCTTTTAATATATGTTACAACCCTTGTTCTATAATCCAAAATCTAAAGGAAATCATCCTTTTCTGACATGAACTGATTGATAAGATGATTCATCACTAAAAAAACTCCTAATAAGTTATCCACATCATTTTTCAATGATTAAAACTGATCCTTATCCTTTAACAAGTGGTTGAATTTAAATATAAACCACTAGAATACATAGATCAGTCTACTCTAAGAAGAATTAATCTTCTATATTCAACCATTACCGAAATAATATTTCAGTATAGAAGACTATTGAATCTTGAAGAAGGTATGTTTAACTCTTCCATATGTCAAATAAACAACCTAGGAATACTTATCTAAACTATGTGGACCATTAGATTTAGAAAGTAAAGATCTTAATACCTTATGGGGATAAATTCTCACTTCCTGTGGTAAATTTTTTGTTTTATGAACTTTAATAAGAGCCTACATTCTACAATGAGATCATTTTCATTCAGTCTCTAATAGGTTTGGTTATCTATTAGATCTTCTAGCATATTCCTAATCTCAAATTATGGGGTGTTTTTTAGGATATTAAATCTAATATTCTATATACTCTCCAATATGTAGAACTCTTATGCAATCCACCCAAAAATTTGAAGTGAACTTACACTCCTGAACATTAATAACAGTCCCAATCACATCCTTATGATCTCCAACTTCAAGCACCACATTGAGGTAAAAAACTTTTACCAAGCATGAATAAAAGGGATATTTCCATCTATAAACCAAATCATCTAATTTGGATAAAGAACGGGTCTCCAAACCAATGAATGACTCATCCTGAACCACTCAGTTTCCACTTCCTTTTCCAAGATAAAATCATGAGATATGAGATGGGGAGTCATAAGCTTTCTAGATTTTCTTGAGCTGGTTTTCTCTCTTTGGGATGATTTTGAAGAATATTTTATGAAATATATATTCATTTCAACTAAAAAAACTTAGATTCATGATTCGAGAATCTAGGGATTTAGTGAATAAGAGTTCTATAAAGGGTTTGAAAGAGGGTTTGGTTTGGGTTAAAAAGGAGTATGATGATTCTAATTCTGATTTGACATATTTTAATCAATTAGGGATTTTCGACCAGTAATGTGTGAGAAATATAAAATGAAATAATTAACATATTTTTTAAACCCATATATTATATATATATATTTGAAATTAATTAAATAAAATAATACTCAATATAAAAATAACTTATATATATTTAAAATAATATAAATTAGAATGTTAAAAGAATCCCATAAAATTTTTTGAAAAAAATTAATCATACCTAATTCATGTTTGATACAATTTGATCTATCATTATTCAAAGGCTTTATAAAAATGTTATCAAGTAGATTTTATATTCCAATGAATTCAAGAGTGATATCTCCATTTTAAAAATGATGTCTTAAAAAGTGATGCCTAATCTCAATATGTTTTTCCTTGAATGTGATATTGGATTCTTAGATATGTTTATTGAAATTGTATTATCACAATTTATAGGGGAATTTTGAAATTGATATTCATAGTCTAATAACATGTGTTTCATCTATAGTATTTATATACAATAGCTACCTACTTCTATGTACTCAGCTTCTATAATAGGTAATGCAATAGAGTTCTATTTCTTACAACACCATTAAACTATAGACTTTTCAAAAAATTGACATGTTCAGGTGGTTTGATTTATATCTAACTTATGACCACTGAAGTAATCATATGGATAACAAACTAAATCAAATGTCTTCCTTCTAGAGTAAAACAATCTTAAATTGGTTTCATTTTTTAGGTATTTTAAAATTCTTTTGATAGAATTCAAAGGTGATTATTTTGGGTTTTCTTGAAAATGTACACAGATGAATTCACTAAACATAATATTAGGTCAACTAGAAATTAATTAAATTAAACTTCAACTCATACCTATGTACATAGTTTGATCAATTGGTTTCTCAGTTTCATCAAGATCCAAGTAACAACATGTACTCATTGTAGTATCAGTACCTTTAGTGTTATCCATACCAAGACACTTTAAAGGATCCTTAGTGTACTTTCTTTCATTTAAAATTATTTCTTCTTATTTTAAAAATTATGAAAACCAAGGAAGAATTTTAATTCACCCATTAAACCCATTTCAAATTCATGTTGCATCATTTTTGAAAATTTATTACATAAGCAATTTTTGGATAATCTAAAAATAATATCATCAATATAAATTTTTACTAATAATTTTTTTTTTGAAATTATTTTAATAAATAGAGTAGGATCGGATATTCCTTTAAAGAAACTTTTAGAAATTAAAAATGAACTAAGCCTGTAATACTAAGCCCTATGAGCTTATTTTAAACCATAAATAGATTTTGTTAATTTGAAAACATGATTTGGAAAATGAGGGTTTTGAAATCCAGGGGGTTGTTCTATGAAAAAATCCTCAATTATATGGACAATTATAAAGTCACTCTTGACATCCAATTGATATAATTTGTAATCCAAATGTGTAGTATAAGCAAGAAATATTCTAATAGATTCAATTCTTTCCATTGGTATAAAGTTTTCTTCATATTCAATACATTCCTATTGATTATACCCTTGTGAAACCAGTCAAGATTTATTTCTGATTACAGTGCTAGGATCATTAAATTTATTCCTAAAAACCCACTTAGTTACAATATTCAAGAAGTATTTAGGTCTCTCTATTAGTTTCGAAACTTTGTTTATCTCAAAATGATTCAATTTTTATTGCATTTCAATTACATAGAATTCATTATCTATTACTTCATAGATGTTATTAGGTTAAATTTATGACAATAAGGGTTGATGTTCAACTTTTTTTCCAGTCCACCGGCCACCTTGTCGGTCTTCTCCCACGTCAACCCTACTTCTACATGGAACCCCCTCCGGTTGAGCTCCTCTACTGTGCTCCCCACAACCAAACCCACTCCAGTGCGGGATACCTTCACTGTGGCCTCCCTTTAGCACACCAGACTTACAATCCCATATATCCGACTCCTATTAGTGCACCTCACCTAGTCAAACACCCCACATTAGAACCACCCACCGAGGCAATAGTGTGTCCACCCCTTCCTTCAAACTGTCATCACCCCTACCACGGTTCTGGTGCGGCCCATCCTTCCTAGTGAAACCCTGAGGCCGAGCTACCTCAACCAAGCCACCTCACCACCCTATGATCCCCCAGTTGGTATACCGTCTCACCAAACCACCTTACCTTATCCCGTCTCCCTCCTCCGGGTGGTCAGATCTGTCGACCGCGACCCTCCTCGGTGACTCACCCCCTTATCGGCCTCATCTTCTCATGCCACCCCAAGCCCCCTCATTGTCTCGCCTGGCCTGCCATAGTGCTAGTTCTCTCCCATCTATCCCTAGTTTCGGTGACCACGAGCACCATATTCAGTCTACTTGCATCTCTCGGAAGGTTTATTTCAACGCCTATCACAAGAGGTACCCCTGCAGTGAACAGGTATCCCTTGCTATAGCTTGAACAGCCTCGAAAATAGATTGGCGGGTCTTCCCAGCCCAGAACAGGCTTGGGTAGGTTGGACCGCCCCAGATTACCCCTACATGGGGTTGGCACTTCCCAGAGTGGGCCTACATGGGTTTAAACTGACCTACACAGGTCCTACCCAGGGTTTTCGGGGCCTGGGTTATTTTAATTTAAAAAATTAATGCAGATTAAATTAATTTAATTTTGGTGTTAAATTAACTTAATTAATTAATTTAAATTTTTGTTTAAATTTAATTAATTAATTAATTTAATTTTTTATTTTAAAATTAAATTAAATAATTTGGACCCAATGACAAATATATTGTATTAAAATCAGAGTGAGATTTTAATTCAATAAAAACTTCCCTCAAAAAATATTTAATTCAAGTTTAATTTATTTATGCATTTATTTTTAAATACGCAAGTTAATGTGTATTGACTAATCATGAGTCGTGGACCGACCAATGCATGTTTTGTTTGTTTTTATTTATTTATTTATTGTATGATGGTTTGTGATAATTAATTAATAAAATAGTGATATGTGTATCGTATCTAAGTTATTATATGTATAAGGGTCAGTGCGCCCACTTCATAGTTGTATTTTATACATACATACATACATACATACATACATACATACATACATACATACATACATACATACATACATACATTCATTCATACATTCATTCATGCATGCATGCATTCATGCATACATATAGACGGATATGCATCCATGCATCCATGCATATATGCATCCATGAATACATGCATCCATGCATACATCAATCCATGCATACATACATACATACATACATACATATATATATATACATACAAACATACATACATTCATACATGCATACATCAATACATACATACATACATATATATATATATACATACAAACATACATACATTCATACATGCATACATCCATACATACATACATACATACATACATACATACATAAAAACATACATACATACATACATAAATACATAAATACATCCATACACCCATACATCCATAAATCCATACATACATACATCCATACATACATACATACATACATACATACATACATAATTGTATAGGTGTCGTTCAGAAGAAAAACCCTTTATCCACAAGTCCTCTTTCACTGCTTTGGTCAAGGCAATGTATTCAGAATCCATGGTTGAAAGTGCAACCACGGATTTCATATTTTATTTCTATGAAATGGGACCACTATAGGTAGTGATGACATAACCAGCAAGGGATTTTATTGTGTCTACATTATCTACATAATTAATATCTACATATCTAATAATAAATTTAGTAAAAAACACATTTGTACCATAAGACAAAGAAACATTATAGTTACTAGAGAGGTGTCTCAAAATACACTTAAGGGCATGCCAATGTGTCTTCCTAGGTGTGGCCATAAATCTTTTTAAGGTTTAGATTGCATAAGAAATATATGTATTGGTGCATATCATACAATACATAACACTTACTATTATGTTAGCATAAGTTATTTGTGAAATAAATTTAATATCATCTTCAGTAATAGGTGCTTCAATTAAGGATAGCTTAAAATGTTGTCTATGAGGTATATTTATAGGTTTGAGAGATTCAAACATATATAACTTAATAATTTTTAAAACAAAATCATGTTGATATAAGTATAAAAATTTATTTAGTATGTCACTTATGATTTCAGTTTAAATTCATTTGGATAAACATAAAGAGGGTTCATATAAATTTTCCCATTCAAATCAACTTGGAAAAAATAGGTTTTAACATTTAATTGTTCAATGTGATGATCATTATAGGTAGTAAAGTCTAATAAAATTCTAATAGAATAATGTTTTTCAACATGGGGAAAATTTTAGAGTAATAAATTCACTCTCTTTAGAGGAAAATTTTTGCAACTAACCTTTCTTTATACTTGATTTTATTTCCCTAGGTGTTATATTCCTTTATTTTAAATATCCACTTGGAACCAATTTTTTTGGCATTAGTTTTTTTTGTTCATAATAGTCCAAGTGTGATTATTCTTTAAAGATTGAATTTCTTTATTCATGGAAAATACCCACTATTTTCATTACTTTTCATTTAAAGGTTTCTTATAGGTTTGAGGATCATTATCAATAAGATATTTGGCTACATTAAATGCATAAGATGTCACGTCATACTAACTAAACCGTGTAGGGGGTCTAGGACCCTCTTTTCCCTATATTGGGTTAGCTGGTAGTCCCTATTAGGGGCTTTAAATTTAGATTCGGAATATGTATCTAAAGAAGAATCGTCCCATACAATAGGTTGTTCATCGGTGGAGAGGCCTGAATAGGGAGATCAAACATGGCTGGAAGCTCAGTTTCATCATCTTATTCAGATTCTGTTTCACTATTACTGGCAGTGGAATTCTTGTTCTTGGGATAATAAGACTTTTGAAATAAAACATCCCTACCTATAATGAACTTTTGATAATAGGGTTTATTTACCCAAATTTTATACCACTTGACACCCTCGATATACCAAAAAAATTAATAGATCTTTGTTATAACATGTTAGTCTTTACACGAGCATAGGTTGTACAAATGAAGACTCTTAAGTAAGAACATTAATAGGGCTTTCTAGTCCACAATTCTTTCGGTGTTTTAAAATGATTTACAAAAGCGGGACACCTATTAATTATGTGGACAATAGGGATGGTGGCCTCATCCCAAAATAATTTTTGGAGGCATAAGAATGAAAACATTCTTTGGACTCTTTATAGGATATCCTTATTTCATCCTTTGTAATAACCCATTTTTTGGGGGGTTTCCTTGACAATTTTATGTATTTTTACACCTTCATATTCATAAAATTGTATAAATTTAATGGATAGGTATTCAATCCCATTTTCTATTCTTAGAGTTTTAATCTTCTTCCCAATCTGATTTTCAAGAAAAAAATTTCAGGTTTTAAATATTTAGAAAAAATCAATTTTTTTTTAAGAATCTAAATCCATGATTTCCTAGGGAATTTATCTATAAAGGTGGAAAAATAGAAACCTCCATGATGGGAGGAATTCCTAGATGGACCCCATAGATCAGAGTGGACATATTCTAAGGGGATGGTGGATTTGAATCTATACCTACCAAATATAACAATTTTGGCCTTTCCTATCACACAATCTTCACATAATAGAAGATTACATGTTGTGATATCATTCAACAGCCCTTTCTTGTTGAGTTCCTCAAGGACTTTGGAGATAAAATGCCCTAATATCATATGGAAAAGAATAGTATTATTATTTTTGTTGAATAGACATGTCCAAATGGTCTTGAATGGGTCTTTCCATTCAAGACATATAGCCCATTGATTAAAGATCCCTTAAGAATAATTCTAGATCCTTTGTAGATTCTAATACAACCTGTTTCGGACCTAAAGGTGAACCCCTTATGGTCTAGGTCTCTTAAGAAAATAATGTTTATTTTTAGGTTAGGAACCCACCTAAAATCAACAAGGATAATGATAGTATGGCCATCAAGTTATAACAAAACATAACCTCTAACCTTAACTATACCCTCTTTTTATTACCTAAGAGGACATCTTCTTCTACCCTTTCAACCAATTCTAGAAAGGAATCTCTAATGGGACATGTATGGAAAGAGAAACCTAAATAAAATACCCACTCTTGATTGAGTTAATGGGTGGACACATTATGTACCTTGGTAGTTTCATAATCAGAATCTACAATAAGGGACTGATCAGTGGGTTGTTTAGACTCTAACCCATGCTTGAGTTTCTGACATATGGGTTTAATGATTCCTGGTTTATGTCACGACCCATCTTGGTGGGGCCCGTGACACAACTCCCCAATCTCACCTCCAATAGGACAGGGGTTGGGGGCTAGCACTGAGTAAGCATATCACTAACATGAGAGTAATTTTCTAAGTACATGTACACATTCACACATCTCCAACTTGAAAAAATGTTGAAATGTAAAAACAATTGAACAACAAATGCATGCATACATCTATATAACACAACCAAAGTAAGAAAGGTAGTAATGAAAGTAAATAGGTCCAAATACAATCCACCACAAATAATTTTGTTACACAATTCTAAACTAAAAGTAAAGGTACTTGGACTACTTCCTGAAAGTCGCAGGAACACACCTCGGTCTGTCTGGTCTTACTAAGCACCGTCTGGTCCTAGTCCACTGAGGACTTCATAAAAAGGTCAATCATATGCACAATAAATGACACGTGTGGGAAAATCCCATGCAGTGGTGAGTATAAAAAACTCAGTAGGACACCACAAAACCAAAAATCATATAACAAGGGAAATATAGTCATATCCACACAGGTATATGTCTACAACACATATAACAAGAATATCCAAATATATTCAATCCAAGACACACAGTCTAGAGGTAATACACAACCATAATATAACAGCCTAATATTCTAGCTCAAAGATTCCTTTACGTACTCATCCTGGAGAAAACACCCATGAGTCTGATAGCAGAGATGGAATCCATATGAGAGGTACTTATCGTCAGGTCTCATCATGAGAAATAATGCATTGATAAATCCAAAGAGAATATGATTAATAGATGAGGATCACAGCCAAGTCCATATGGTGATACCAACAAACTCAGTCAAGATTAACCCTACTAAGTAGAGGATCGGTGACCAGGTAGTTTTTGTCACGTCAATACAAATAAATCCCTATAGGGAATGAAGAGGAATATAGGATCTCACTCTTGGCCTCTCAGAGGGATTCCAATGACTCTATCTAGGAAGTCCCACTAAATGCGTCATAGTCCTAGGAGTAGGAAAGGATTCATACCAACCTTTAGAGAAAGGATAATGGGAATGAACCCTAAAAACAATTTCTAAGATATTGAGGATAATAGATCTAATCCATGTAGGAAGGAGTACAAGGCATGTATAGGGGTTAAATGTCGTGCCCCTTGACCCCAGGTTCTGCCTATTTAAATGAACTATGTCATTAAAACCATATATTTGTAGTACTATTTAGTGTGTAGACTAACCGTGTAGTCTACCCATATATCATTACAAGTCTCTAATTAATGTACATATGCTCATGTACCAGTACATAGCTTTACCCATGTACCTGGACTAGGCTGTGTTGTGTGGGAGAGTACATCCCTTGTAGGCAGCCTATGTACTCCACCCTATGTCTGTGTACTTCCCAGAGTACATGCCTAGTATTCGAGGAGGGAACACACACCATGTAATAGGGGTCATAAATTGTGTGATGTTTAACTTCCTCTCAAACCCTAGCCGCCACTCATGGCGGAAACATAGTTTATAGATCCTGTTTACACATTGTGTTATTTTGGATTTTCCAGATATATTTTTATTCCTTCTCTGTTTGATCTAGAGCCTCCAGTCTTTAATCTGACGATCGTTCCACCATGAAAATGAAGATCTGATCTCATCTAAGTCATTCCATTTTCGAACAACACATTTCATCATAAGATATTCTCACAAAATAGATCAAATCATTGTTCTTTGTTCCACACTGAAGGATTCTGAAGAACATGAATTTGGGGGTCCATCATCATTTGAATCACTTTTTCTCCATCTCCACACCTCTATCGTGTTGTTTCAATCCCATGTCTATGATATCAGGTCATTTCTCCAAGAATGGGGTGTGCAACAATCGATTTATTGGGATGTGTCGAGTCATGGGCCAAATGAAGAACTCCCCCAATGAATAATGAATCGGGGGAGAAAATCACAAGTACTAAAGATAGAAATAAACCTTGATCGATGTTCGTATTTATATCAATCTATCACTGTTAGAATGAAAATGTAACAAATAAAAAATCACAAATATTAATCTCATCCCTTAATACGCATGATCCATGAATCAATCTGTTCATTGACTAATTCATAATCATCGTATAAATAAAGAACATGGAATAAACGAATTAAACACATACCCTACCTGAATTTGGATTTCTTGTTGATGAATAATTATGGTTGTGTCGTTGTCGTAGGCAAGATTTGTCAAATTCGAGGTACGTCGATCGTCGATCCAAGATCCGCCATCATCTGTCTAAGAGGATTCTCTAGAGCTCTCTCCAATGATCCTCTAAAGTTTATAGGGTTATACGGATAACCTTGGTATTATAAAAAAAGATCTATTTAAATATCCACCAACCACTTCATCAATTCAAATGAAATAAAAAAATTCTTAAATTATTTTATTAATTTAAGTTCCCATGATGAATTTTCTATAAACAACACACACTGACTAATGTTAAGTCATGCCTAGGGTAAACCTCACATTCTGAACTCAAAGGTGCCCTCAAATTTCTGATCCGAGAACTTTTTTAGAAGTTATTTCACTTTTTTTAGGAAAACTATGTGCACGTGCTATTTAATATATTTCAAACATTTATTTTGGGTACAGAAGGCCTCAGAATTGCACGTCATCTCAGTACATGGTCTTAAAAATAAACCATAAAATATTTAAAAATAATATAAGTAAAATATGAGAGATTACATTCTCCCCACCTTAGGGATTTACATCTTGAAAATCAAAAATATGGGATACCCAAAAAGATGTGGGTACTGAGCACGAATCTAAGGCTTCCACTCTGATGTGCTCTCTTGGAGATTCTCATAATACCACTAAAACCACACCAATGGAATAGATCACCCATAAAGGATACTCTCCTGAAAATAATCGATCTCTATAGGGTACTTATCAAAGGTCGTACCATCCTCAATTTCCAACTCACCCCAGTCGATAATGTATGATGGGTAATGCACATACTTCCTCAGCTACGACACATGGAACACATTGTGCACCTTAACTAATTTCGAAGGTAGAGCTAACTGATATTCCACATTAACAAATCTACACAGTATCTAGAAAGGGATAGTTAATCTCAAAGATATTTGTTCACCCTGAATAAAATCTTCGTAATCTGTGTCAAGGTGAAACCTGTAGGAACACATGGTATCCTTCCTCGAACTCCAAGGGCCTTCATCGTCTGTTTGAAAACAAAATTTATGACTCTATGTGGTTGATAAAACAAAATTTTGTTGAATATTTTATTGATAATAAATTACAAAATTTCTTCACATTGTGTTAAATATATTTATTTATAAAATATTTAGGATTATATCATTCATTTGAAAATTTAATGAAAATTCTAGTTTCACCCATTAAAAATACACTATATAATTTCAAACATAAATAATTTTATTTGAATTATTTGAACTTAATATTTTTTAAATGTTTTCCTGACTTAATTTCATACAACTTTTATTCAGGACATCTGAGATAAATCATTCATTTGGTTGGATAAAACAGGTTATAAAGTCAACGATGGGAAGGACTCTCCAGATTGAACATCAGTTTTGTATTTGGGACATAACTTCTATATACCTAATTGGATTGGGACCAAATTTGGAGAGGATCTTGAAAAAGAAAATTTATCACAAATCATTTTTCTTTAAGAACAAATGGGTCAAGCTTTTTGAAGGTTAAATAGGCAGAGAAACTTGGAATAAAATATTTGGCCAAATTTCTTCATTCACACTTGAAAACTAGCCTCCCCTTCACTCTATAAATTTGTATTTTTATCATTTTGAGGGGTTGGTATGTGAATTGGTAGATTTAATGCATATTATAATTAGTTTCACTTCATTTCTCTAAGAACTTCAAGAGGGAGATCTCTTGAACCTTGGATCCCTTCATTGAAGCCTTCTTCTTCTTCTTCACTTTGTAATATTTTTATTATTTCAATAAACTCTTAGTATCTCTTAAATTTATTATATAATTTTAAACTTTATTCTTCTATTTATCATACTATTTGGGTTATAATTCAAGACTAGAAATAATTTTGGTTTATACCCTTTCTAAACCCTTGCAAATGCATAATGTTTCTATGATGACTACACCGCTCATAGAAGAGTAGTTCTTTTTAGTAATCGGTCTACCTCTTACCTTCTTCATTCATTTATTTTGAATCAATGAGAAAATGTAATTTACTTAAAATTATCTATGAATTTATTTTTTAATTTAATTGAAACTAAGTAATCAGTTGAATGATTCATGCAAAAACACACGAGGTCGAGTAATGTGTGAATTTTGAGATTGCGACCTTAATTGGTGAAACAAAAGAACATGGAATAAATTTGTAGAGTTAAAATATAATCCCTAAACACAATTCATACTCATTTTATAGAATTTATATGTTCTCTAATTTACCACTTACTATAATCTATACTTAAAATGTTAATCAAAAAAGGGTGTTACGATTTCATGTTTTGAATCTAGTCACGGGTTTAATTCATTTCATCTCTGTGGTTATGTTAACTCTTGTAGGGTTAGAGGGTTAAAAATTATGGGATCATAATTAAGTGGATATTAATTTAAATGATAATGATTAATAAGTGAGTGAATAGGTATATTTATATCGATTATTCCTTTTAAAATATTTTCTAAGAAACATCTTCTCATTATGTATTATTAATAAAATCTCATTTCAAAATAAACCAAAAAAATACAATATTCTTCTAGCATACTTATGTTTATTATTTTATAAATATTTAACACCCCTCCCCCATCCTTTTAAGTTTTTTATTTTTTATTTTATTTTCAAAATACCTTTAATATGTTGTTTTAAATTACTTCATCCTTTGAGAGATGACCTTGGTCAGTCACTCTGTTGCACCTAAATAATCCAAAAACAAATATCATTTGAGAGCACCCATGAAAACACCTTTCAAATTGGAAATGTTTTTGGGGAGGCAAGTAATTTTTTCAACCAATTAGAGGTATTTATTTTATTTTTTATTTTATTCTTTTCTTGTCCTCTTTCTTTATTCTTTCCATTTTCTCAAGTTTTTTTCTCTATTCTTTTATTTTTATCAGACCAACTCAAACTTATTTTATTTTTATTATGGTACACTTATCCTATTTTAAATTTTATTTTATTTATTAAATGAACTGATATTGAGGATATCTTAGATCTTGACCATGATATTGAACATCGCCTTTGAGCTCGAATCAGATAGTCTCAGTCTATGGGAACTTTCAACATCCAACCAATTAGAGAATTCCTCCATTATAGTAACACTAAAATTGTAAATAATTATGAATAAAATATAAAACAAGAACCAATGGATGAAAATAATAACAATTAAATTAATATAACCATTCTAGAATTTTCTTCACCATATATTAACTATCAACCAAATTTTATTGCATACCCAAATCTCGAATTGGACTTTTAACTAAAATTTGTGTTAATTCAACTACTTCCAAAATTTCATGGCCTCTCTAGTGAGGATCCCAATGAAAATCTAAAAAAAATAATGTGTTTTTCTCAACCTTAAAACAAATAAATGTATCTGAATATCAAATAAAACTAAGATCATTCCTATTCTCACTTGATGGAACTGCAAAGGATTTGATATATTACTTACAACCTGAAGATGGAACATGTTGGAATGATTTGAAACATATTTTCTTATAGATATTTTTACCAGCATCAAGAACCACTTCCATTCGCAAAGACATCTCATGAATCAAGTGATCCCAAAGGGATTCAATGTATGAGTGATGGGAGTGATTCAAAAAGTTGTGTGCAAGATTCACACATCACCAAATCATTAAGAAACTAATCATATAGTACTTTTATGAAGGAATCACACCTATGGAGAGAAGAATGGTGGATTCCGCATCTGGAGGGGCATTGGTCAACAAGACACCATCAACTAAATGTGTGTTGATCGACAATATGGCACAAAACTCCCAATAATTTGGCGATTGAGGTACACCTCATGTTAGAGGAGTACATTAGGTAAGTCCTTCATCTCTTGAAAATAATTTTATTTATACTAATTTGGAAGAATTTAACACTATGGTGAGTCATATTGATTTGGCTAAAAAGATATCCCAACCCACTTCTATAAGGACATGTGGCATTTTCACTGAAACAGACCACCCAATTGACTATTTCCCCCAATTACAAGAGTCGGAGGATTGTGAAGCAGTATTCCCTAGGAGACTATATCAGTAGAAACAACAACCACATCCCCAAAAGAAGTAGGATTCCTCGGAACCAACATATAAGAAAGGGTACAAGGATCAATCATACATGAGGTATGGATTTGGACAACAACAAAGATCCCCTTTTCAACAAAACTTCCAGTAACCTCCACCTTACTTGTAGGGTTTCTAATAACCTCAAATGAGATTTGAAGCCCAAGAATCAACAAGAAAATAACAAGGGAATCCCCCACCCAAGGTAGATTCTAACACAAATGGCCTTTTGAAACCAATTATTCTTAATAAATAGAATGATATGAAGAGTCAATATTTGGAGTTGAGAGAGTTGAATACTCAAATGAGCCAGATTGCCACTACCCTCCATGAACTAGTAAGTAAGAATTCTGGAAATCTACCTTCCCAACCTAATCCAAATACCAAGGGGAATTTCAGTTTCATCACATTGAGAAGTGGGAAGAAAACAACTGATACATCGTCACCTATTGTTCCACTAGGATTCACCTAAACTCTGTAGAATCCCCATTCCATACCAATTGAAGAGAAACTAAACGATAAGGAAAAAAGTAAGAAAAATATTAATGATGTTACTCCTAAACCACTTCTTTTTCCAAATAGAGTTGTTCAAACCAAAAATATGGATGAATAGGAAATTCAAAAAAGATTTTGGACACATTAAAGTGTGTGGAGATCAACATCCCTCTACTTGAATCCATCGAGAAAATCCCAAGGTATGCGAAATTATTAAAATAACTTTATACCAATTGAAGAGTGATAAAGGGAAATGAGAGGATCAATCTTGGAAGGAATGTGTTGGCACTCAATACACCAACTCTAGCAATACCAACAAAGTGCAAGTATCTAGGAAAATTCACCATCCCATGCACCATAGGGGAGTTCCACTTTTATGATGCTTTATGTGATTTAGGAGAATCCATAAATGTGATGCCTCAATTTTCTGATTATGACTTATCTATTGAATAAGCTAATGGATTTGAAGCATTATTCTCTAATTTTGTTGATGATTATTCTAAAACTAATTTTCATTGTGCACATATTTTAGTTCATTAAATGTCTTCATCCATACTACACCCCCTTAATCCGAACTCAATCCATTTCCACCTAATCTCAAATACTCATACTTGTTAAGTTGTGAGAAATTACCTGTTATAATTTCGAACAATATCCCTTTTGAACATGAAGAAAAACTTTTTAATCTTTTAAGGGAGAACAGTAGGTCAATTGGGTGGACCTTGGATAAAATATCAGGTATTATCTCCTCTATTTGTATGTATATGATTCTTTTAGAGTAATGGGATAAACCGGTTAGGTATCCACAAAGGATATTGAATCCAAATCTTCTAGAAGTTGATAAAAAAGAATTTGAAAATTTGATTGAGGAAGGTATAATTTATCCCATTTCAGATTCCCAGCGGGTGAGTCCTATTGAGGTTGTGCCTAAGAAAAGTGGTTTTACTATTGTAAGAAATGACAGAGAGGATTTAGTTCCAATGAGGGTACAAAATAGTTAGCATGTGTGTATTGATTATAGAAAACTAAATCAATCCACTCATAAGGACCATTTCTCCCTCCCATATATTGATCAAATACTTGAGAGACTAATTGGGAAGACACATTACTATTTCTTGTATAGATTTTATGGATATTTTCAGGTTTTTATATCCATATAGTATTAGGATAGGACAACATTCACTTGTCCATTCATCACATTTACCTACCAGAGGATTCCATTTGGACTTCGCAATTCCCAAGGTACCTTATAGATATGCATGGTGAGTATTTTTTATGATTTTATTGAGACTTAAATAAAATTATTTATGGATGATTTTATAGTTTATGGTTCTTCATTTGATGATTTTATATCAAGTTTGGTAAAGGTTTTGAATCGTTGTGTTGAAAATAATCTAGTCTTAAACTTTGAAAAGTTTCATTTCATGGTAGAGCATGAAATTATCTTAGGGCATGTGGTGTTAAGACATGGTATTGAGGTTGATAGTTCTAAGGTAGATATTATTTCATCCTTACCCTATACTTCATGTGTGCATGATGTTAGATCTTTACTAGGTAATGTAGAATTTTATCGGTGCTTCATCAAATATTTTAGTAATATTGCTCTTCTTGTGTCACGATTACTTCAAAAGGATTTTGATTTTGCATTTGATGATTCTTGTAGGAATTCCTTTGATGAGATAAATAAGTTTCTAAACACTCCAATAATCATACAACCCCCAAGGTGGGATCTTCCTTTTGAGTTTATGTGTGACACCTCTAACTTTACTGTCAGATTTGTCTTATCTCAGAGGGTGGAGGGATGCTCACATGTGATTTCTTATGTATCGAGGACATTTCATTAAGCCCAATAAAACTACACAACCATGGAAAAGGATTTTATTGTCATTATATTTTCTTTAGATAAATTCCGTTTATATTTATTCGGCTCTAAAGTAGTTGTTTTTTGTGACCATGCTTCACTGAGGTACTTGAAGAATCCAGATGCAAAGCCTTGGCTTATCTGATGGATGATTCTTATTCAGGAATTTGATATTGAGATAAAGTACAAGAAGGGGTTAGAAAGTCTAGTGGGGGCCACATGATTAGGCTTACTCATGCACTAGAGGATGACACCTTGGACCAGGTACCACTTCGGGACACTTTTCTCGATGATCATATTTATTCTATCTTAGGTACAGATCCTTGGTATGTAGATTTAGTTAACTACCCTATTACCTCTGAAATATCTGAAAATTTAAAGAAACATCAAGTCCAAAAATTAAATAGTGAGTCTAGATTTTATGTGTGTAATGAACCCTACCTATGGTTCATGTTTAGTGACCAAGTTATTAGGAGGTGTGTTCTAGATCATGAGTTTGAGTATGTTTTACATTGTTTCATACACTAGCTTTTGGTGGACACTTTGGACCCCAATGGACAGTTATGAAAGTCTTAGACTATAGATTATATTGAACTAGATTATTCCATGATGCTCATATGTTTTTCAAGTCATTCCCACATTTCCAACACACTTGGAACATTTCTAGGAGACACAAGATGGCCCAAAAACCCGTGTTATTCTATGAGATGTTTTATGTTTGGGGAATTGATTTTTTGCATCCTTTTTCTAGTTAATTTGTTTTTTTATATATTTTGGTTGTTTTTGATTATGTGAGTAAATGGGTGGAGGAAAAGGCGACCAGGACTGATGATTCTCATGTTGTAATATAATTTTTCAAGACACAACTTTTTTGTAGGTTTGGAGTACCAAAGGGCATCATTAGTGACCAAGGGACACACTTTTGCAATCGGAATTTGGATTCCCTCCTTCAGAAGTATGAGGTGACACACAAAACATCAACACCATACCACCCCTAAACAAATGGCCAGGCTGAGGTTTCAAATCAGGAGTTGAAATTTTTTTTGGAAAAAACTATGAAGCTGAATAAGAAGGATTTGAGCAAGTGCTTGGATGATACGGTATGGGAATATATAAAAGAATACAAGACACCCATTGGTATGTCTCCATTTCGGATTGTTTTTTTAAAAGCTTTACACCTATCTGTGGAAGTCAAGCATCAGGCATATTGGAAAATAAACAAATGCAACATGGATTTATCCCAAGATAGGATACAAAGGAAGCTATAAATTCAAAAGCTTGAGAAGACTCGATTGTCATCATATGAGAACTCAAGGATCTATAAGGACATATCAAAATCAACTCATGATATATTGATCCAACAAAGGGAGTTTCATGTTGGAGATAAATTCCTTCTCTAGTGTTCACAACTAAAACTAATGCCTGGTAAGTTTCATTCCATATGGTTCGGTCCTTATATTGTATCTAATGTTTTTCCTTATGGTTTAGTGTGGATCATACAAGAGTAAACTGGAAGGATATTTACATTCAATGGTCAATTCTTGAAGAAATACATTGAGGTACTTTCTACTGATGTAGTGGGTTTCATTACACTGCATGGCCCCATAATTATTTGAAAATTTTAGGCTATTCTTAACCCTTTCACTTTTATATTACTTTTCCTATTTAAAATTATAAATTTCATGTGCATATATCATCTCATAGCTTCACATTGAGGACAATTCAATATTTTAAGTGAGGGGGAGGGGACAACATTTTAGGGTAGATATTTAGGATTTTCATTTGTGTGTATTGTGTGTATTTTCTATTAAGTTTTTGGTTAAGATTTTCAAAAAAACAAAAAACAAAAAAAAATCAATAAAAAAACAAAGATGTCATGTAATATTCTCATGTAAAACATATGAAAAATTCATTTTTTAAACATTAATTGGTAGAATGATAAGAATAAGTAAGATTTCATCATCAAGGGTTCATTTTTATAAAAATTGATGTCATCAATTATATGATTGGTTGTGTCATTATAAAACCTCTTAGATTTTGACGTCATTATTTGTGACATTTTTTCATGGTAGATTGTGTAATTAATTTCACCACAAAAAAATTTCACTCAACCATGACTTGTGAAATTTTTCCTACTCAATTGAAGGTATAATCAAGTTAGGTAAAAAAATAATTGGTTTATCCATATGTTCATTTCTCATCTGATCAGTTTCATTATTGTACCGAATTGACCTATGCATGTGTATCTTCTATCTTACTATTGTACGCCCTAAAAGACAAAAAAAATCAAAAATATGGTTTGTGTCTTGGGAAGATCAAAAACCACTCTTCCTCAACCTTTTATCTTTTTATAACTATTACAATTAGTGTCATGAGGAAATCAAACATGGGTTGAGAGATGAGTATTATTTTTATTCTAAATACAATTTAAAAAAACAAAAATAATAAATTAGGGGAGTGATGAAATGTACAACATATGGGGATATCTAGGTCAGGAGCATAAGGTTTGAATTTCAGGAATACTTAAGTGAGTGGTTCTTGAAATTTGATTGCAAAGTAATGTAGAACAGGTTCGGTGAATTAAACTAGGTAAGAATAATTGTTTTACTTGATCTGGATATACTGAATAAAGGGTGGATATATGAACTTGGAATGGTTGGCACAGACACACAGGGGGAATTAGTGACACGGTAGACCCATGACTTGTTTCGATATGATTAGTGTTATAAATATCACTGGATTTTGATTTGACACAATTTATGAGACAATGAATTCAAAATTTATTGATATTGAATCTTGATGGGATTCTTAATTTTCCTATATTTCCACTGTTGATTGAGAAATATGAACATGAAAATCTTGTCACGGTTTTTTTTAATACATTATATGAGGTTTTTTCCAAGAGTATGAAAGGTTGAGTGTGGGGGAGTTGATAAAACACAAATTTATTGAATATTTTATTGATAATAAATGTAAAAATTTCCTCACATTATGTTAAATATTTTTATTTATAAAATATTTGGGATTATATCATTCATTTGAAAATTTGATGAAAATTATAGTTTTACCCTTTAAAATTTCATTGTATTTTTTCGAACATAAATAATTTTATTTGAATTATTTTTACTTAATATTTTTTAAATGTGTTCCTGGATTAATTTTATACAACTTTTATTTAGGACATCTGAGCTAAATCGTGCATTTATTTGGAGAAAATGGTCCATGAAGTCAAAGTTGGGATGGACTCACTAGATTGGACATGAGTTCTGTATTTGGGCCATAAATTCTACATCCATGCTTGTATTGGTCCCAAATTTGGATATGATCTCTATAGAAAAAAGTTTCATAAATCATACTTCTGTAAGGACATCTGTTTCATGCATTTTGAAGGTCATGCAGGCAGTGAAACTTGGAATAAAATATTTAGACAAATTCCCCCATTCACACTTGAAACCACTTAAAACCTTGCCTCCCCTATACTCTATAAATTGGATTTTTTATAATTTTTTTGGGTTAGGACGTGTATTGGAATTTTTAAGGTAGATGAGAATTTTTTTCACTCCATTTATCTTGGCATTTCAAGAGGGAGGGATCTTGAAGCTAGGATTTCTTCATCAAAGCCTTCTTCTTCTTCTTCACTTTGTAATATTGTTGTGATTTCAATAAAATCTTAGTTTATCTTCCATTTATTTTTTTTATTTTAAATTTTATTCTTATATTAACCTTACTATATTGGATTTAATTCAAGATTATAAACAAGATTGGGTTATACCTTTTCTAAACCCTTTCAAATGCAAAATGTTTCTACGGCGACTACACCACCTAGGGAAGAGTGGTTATTTTTAGTAATCGGTCTACCTCTTACCTACTAAATTTATTTATTTTGAATAAATGAGATAATTTAATTAAATTAAAATGATCTATGAATTGATTTTTTTAATTTAATTTAAACTAATCAAGCAATTGAATGATTCATGAAAAAATACACAATCTTGAGTAGTGTGTGAATTTTGAGAGTGCGACCTTAACTGGTGAAACAAAAGAACACAGGATAAATTTGTGGAGTTCAAATATAATCCCTAAACAAAATTCATCCTCATTTTCCAGAATTGATATGTGCCCTAATTTACCACTGAATATAATCTAGCCTTATAACGTTAATCAAAGTAGGGTATTACAACTTCATGTTCTGAAGCTAGCTTCAGGTTAAATTCATTTCATCTTTGTGTTTTTGTTAACTCACGTAGGGTTCGAGGGTTAACAAATTAGGGGATCATAATTGATTGGATATTAATTTAAATGATAATGACTAATTAGTGATTGAATAGGTATATTTATATCGATTACTTATTTTAAAATATTTTCTAATAAAACATATTATCATTGTGTTTTATTAATCAAATTTTATTTCAAAAACAAAAAAAAAAATCTTCTTCCCGCACACTTCTTATTATTTTATAAAAATTAAACCCCCCACCCATCCTTATAATTTTTTTGTTTTATTTTATTTTATTTTAAAAATACCATTAATATGTTGTTTTAAATTACTATCTCCTTTGAGAGACGAACTTGGTCAGCCACTCTACGGCACCTAAATAACCTGAAAACGAATATCATTTGAGAGAACCCATGAATACACCTTTCAATAGTCCTCATATACTCTTGGATGATCTGAATATTTTCTATTGTAGCTCTCACCAACTATAAGACCATGAGTACTGACTCTCCTAGGTCAGTCCAACAAAGTGGTGACCTACAGGGTTGCCTAGAGAAATCCTCGAATGGTGCCATACTGATGGTGTAATGGTATCTATTGTTGCATGAAAACTCCATGAGTGGTAGGTGATCCTCCCAACTATGGAAAAAGTCCAAAATGGAAGCTTGAATCATGTCTTTGAGGACCCTAATGGTCTCCTCAGTCTGGCTATTAGTTTGGGGGTGAAATATTATGCTCAAGCGTAACTAGGTCCCAAACACCTCCTATAATCCATTCCATGACTGGGATGTAAAGAGAACATCTTGATTAGAAACATTCATTGATAGAACTCCATGGAGCTAGACTATCTCTTGAACGTAGAGTCATCCCAAACTCTATTATGAATTATGCTCGCATATAGATAGGAAGTGGGCTGAATTAGTGAGTCGATATATGATCACCCAAATGGAATCGTGTCCCCTAGGCATATGTGGTAATACCATCAAGAAATCTGTATATATCTCATCCCACATCCATTCGGTCACCTTAAGGGGCTGATCCAAACCCACTAGAACTTGGTGATCAGCCTTCACTTACTAACAATTGACGCATTGAGAGACAAACTCTGCAACTCCTTTCTTCATCTCTGACCACCAAAACTGATGTCAGAGGTCCTGGTACATATTCTCCACACTTGTATGTACTACCAAAGGAGATGTGTGAAAATATCTCAGAACCTCCTCCAAAAATGTCACCAATACCATCATGTATTGTCTAAAAAGAACATCATGATCCCCACCTTTAGAATATCCATATGGATCATAACCTATATATATCTAAGAATGTAGGGTCTCATAGTTGGTGTCCCCTAGATATGCCTCCATGACTCATTTTAAGAGTATAGGGGTGAAAAGCATCTATTATAGGTAAGATTATCTATCTCTGTCCACAAAGGATAACTGTAACAAGGCCAACTGCTTTGATGCCTCATTCAACAACTATGAACTAGATCTCTTACTGAGAGCATCTGCTACCATTTTCTACTTCCTAATAGTGTAGAAAATTTTGAATTCATAATCTAGTAGGAATTGTATCCATCACCTCTACCTCAAGTTAATATATTTCTGTGAGAATATATACTTGAGACTCTTGTGATTGGATTAAATGATAAATTGCTCTCCAATTAGGTAGTGTTACCACATATTCAATGTGAATACTACCACTACGAACTCAAGATCGTGGGTCACATAGTTCAGCTCATGTGGTCTCAACTAGTGTGAACCATAGGCAATCACCACTAGCCTCTACATCAAGAAACAACCAAGCCCAATTCCTGATGTATCATAGAACACTACGTACTCGACACCTTCCTCTGATAATCTCAAGATCTGAGCGCTTGTCAAACTATGCCTCAACTTTTAAAAATCTTGTTGACACTTATCTATCCAAATAAAAGGATACCCCTTTCGATTCAAAGTTGTCATCGGTGATGATATCCTAGATAAATCAGATATGATTCTCCAGTAATTTCCTAGCAACCCAAGGAAGCTTCGCACCTCCATAGCACTATTAGGTGAATCCCAAGCTAACATTGCCTTGAACTTGGTTGGGTCCACTACCACTCCATCTGTTTAGATAACATATACCAAAAAATGGACCACCTGAATCTATAACTATAACTTTGAGAGATTTCTATATAGAAGGTTCTCTCAGAGTACATCCATAATTATCCTTATGTGTATCATGTGCTCCTCTTCGTACACTGAGTACATAAGGATATAATTGTTGAATACTACCATAAACTGGTCTAAGAATTTCTAGAAGATATAGTTCATGAGTCCCATGAACACTTCTGGGGTGTTAATCATGCCAAAGTAAATCACCAAGTAATCATAGTATAACGACCCATACTTTACATACATTGTTAATACTTCAAAATTGAAGCACACTTATTACAACATATGACAAAACCACAAAGGACCGTATAGGTATAGTGCCTTTAGAAACTGGGAAACATAAACAACTGGTTCATAAATCTTCTACAGTGTCTCCCATTTATTTCATCATATCTAGGGTCCCTTTTAGCATATTCTACTTAATATCCATCTTCCTGACCTGGGGAAAAGAAAACATAAAAGGGTGAGCTCAAATGCTCAGCAAGGGCAAATAAAGGAAATAAAAATCATATCATATCTTTTTGAAAATCAAAACCTGCAAAAGAGATCATAATATCTTAACATGGAATAAATCATAGAAGTGAAAATGAGATCCCCATAATCATAACATAAAACTTGAAACTTTGTGGCATGCACACATAATCATGGAAAATCATTTCTTGTTAGTCATGACTCATTGCCAAGACTATCTTAGTGGACAAAGTCCCTTTCTGAACCGAGTTCACTCCTCGTTTCAGTCCTGTATCACTGAACCGAAATAACCTTCCGTTCCAGCCATGTCTATCTCATGAGATATAAAATCATTACCCAATGCATTGGAGGGAGATATAGGTCCCACCCATCTTATAATGAATCCTTTCTTATGTGTGCCACATAATCATAAAACATGCATCATCGCATAACACATGTAACAAAAATGGGATTCTTGAAACATCATGACATCATAAATCAATTCATATATGATAAAGGAATTAATAAAAATAATTCCATCACAACATGATCAAATCAATGTAATAATAGGGATAAAAACAGAACCCTTTTTATTATCTTAGATGGAAAACATTTTTGATAAAATACTTGAACTTCATTCTTGAGGAAAATATCCTTTCTACTTCAAAAACACTTTTCCTTTCTTAACATGTCATACAATTTTAGACTAAAAGAAGTTGATTAAAAATAAACTTGAAAACTTGTAAAGGAAGCTTATTGGAAATAATGTTTTAGAAATACATTCATGCCGTATAAGTTAAAAAAAACATTCTTCGTACTTTTGTCGGAAAAGTCAAAAAGTACCTCGTACGGAAAAACGACAAAAGATTCCTTTCATATTCTTTACTAAAAACTCACCTAAGGGTAAAATTGGATTTAAACTATTTCAAGTGGATGGAAACAATATTACATATTGAGGGAACATGGATGTGGATGATAAAATACACCCCAGTAAATACTTACGAATAAACAATCTCGGATAAAAATGAGATTGTGATATTTCCCTTACCTTAGGTCCGATTTGCTTTGTTCGTGTCCGAAGCTCCTGTATAATGGTTTAAATAATGTTATTGACTTATTCCAGAATCATACATATTGATATGATATCATATATGGTCATATTATTAGCTTCTTGTTAGTAATAATTCATTGTTACTTGTTACTCGGGTCTTTATAACTTTTTGTTCTTATGCGTGTTTTGTCGAATAAATTCTTATTCTTATCTTTAGGTTATAGATAATTCATTTACAGAATGGTATTAGTGTATTATATACCATATTCATTCATTCAATTCATTTATATAATCATTATGAAATGAAGATCATGTAGAACGAGTCGCATCACATCGTGGAGACGGTATTCCGTACGTACGCACGAGTGATGATATCGTTCCTATGATCGTGGAATTGTATTGGAGTATATATATATTATTTCAGTATCAATATTACTTCATAATAATCATATATAGTTACTCATTACACCATTATACCCATCCTTGTAAGGTGATGGTGGAAAATAGATTACACCACGGCGTGGAGACGGTATTCCGTACGTACGCACGCGCGGTGATTTCATTTTTCCGTAGGATGGATAGAAGGTGAATTAGGGTTGTTTCATATTTATAATAACATATCAGTATATAAGTAATACTGATGTTATTACTTTATCATGAAACAACTAAAGAAGAAGAAGTTGAAGAAGAAAGAAATTGAAAAGATCGGTAATGGATATTACCTCTTCTTTGGAACGCCTCTTTGAATCCTCCACTTAAAGAACTAAGATTGGTCTTTGGAGAAGACCAGGACCTCTAGGATTATTCTAGGGAAGTGGAGAGGAGAAAATGGCAGGGGTTGGCCGAGCTTGAGTTCTCAAATTGGTGTGAGGAGGAGGGGGAGGAGGTGCCCTTTTATAAGGGAGGAGAGGGGCACCTTAGGAATATCTCAAAATATTATTTTATATTAAAGTCAAAATCGGTTTATAATGGTTCCAAAGGGTCTTATTTCGAAGCTAAAGTGGGGATGGGTCGAAATCCTATCAACCAATAGGATTTAGACAAGTTTAGGGTATTATTTTAACCTTATCAATTAGATTTAACTCTAAGTTAATTATTTTAACTTTTACCGTGTCTTTTTGTTTTCCTTCACTATATGGTTAATACACTTACTATAACATGCCAAACGAACCCCAAATTGTTTATTATTAATATATATATCCTTATCTAAGTCATTTGGCCGAACCTTAGATTTTTAGGAATAAAATAACAATTAATAATATAATATTTGATTTAAAAACTATTTTGTGTCAATTTTGACACTATTTGATATATGATTTTTTGTGAAAGTCATAACAGAATTATATGTTCGAACCAAGTTGATTAAATCAATACTAATATATCATAGTAACCTAGAAAATTAGTGGAATTCATAAAAAGTCTCAAATTACATTTATTTTGGTATTTATATTATCAATTTTGTCAATATTTCATTAATAAGATAATTACTGCATCATCTTTGTGTCATAAATAAATTAAATTATTTGATGTCTAAAAATTACAAATAAAATACCATCATGTAGGAAATCTTTTAGGCTTTCTAATGAATATTTACAATCGAATTTATCTTATGTATAACCCTATATTAAAAATTATTTACTTATTAAACTTTGATTTTAACTATTTTAACCCTTCTTTAAATAAATTAATAATAAATGTCCTAATCTAATCCAAGTGGGCCTAAATGGTCATATTTTATTCCTAAGTTTATTTTTGGTCGAATTACACTTGTCCAATAGAATTAGGACATGTGTTAGGGTAATATTAATATCATATTTACCCTTAGTTACCCTATTTACTATTAACCGCGGTAAAAATCGTAAAAAGTTACTATTCACCAAAAAATTATTTTCATCTCATTGAACCACATTTTAGTCCTTGATATTAACCGTGTCTCTCGGATTTTTGAAATTCCATTCACAGAAGCGGTAAAATTAAGTTTTATGCAAAATTCAGTTTTTAACCTACCACTTAGTGGTTTCACTATTCATCAAAAATTGAAAGTTTTCAGAAAAATACCAAAATTTCACCCTAGGCTAATTTCGATATTCTGAGTCCAAAAATGAAGTCCATTTTGAAAAATAAAATTTATAAAATTTCAAAAAGTGGTTATTACTATTCATAACGGCTAGTTTTAATAGCATATTGTTGTTTAGTGAAACTCGGTATTGCGTACGACGCAAGCTATCGAGGAAGGTCGCGATTGCGTGTAAAGCAAGCCAAGAAAGTGTTGTGTAGAAAAAGATTCCTTTGATGATTTATATAACATAAAAGTCTCGGGTGTTACATTCTACCCCCCTTAAAAAGAATTTCGCCCTCGAAATTCGTCACTTTGCAACAAACAAATGAGGATACTTCTCCCTCATCATATCCTCAAGCTCCCATGTAGCTTCTTCAAGTTGGTGGTTTCTCCATAAAACTTTCACCAAGCGAGTGGTCTTGTTTCGTAGGACTTTTTCGCTACGATCCAGAATCTCTATCGGCTGTTCTTCATAAGAAATATCTTGCTCCAGCGGTACAACTTCTGAGCTGAGTACATGTGAAGGATCTGGTATGTACTTTCTCAGGAGAGATACGTGGAACACATCGTGAACTTGAGAGAGATTCGGTGGAAGCGCCAATCGGTAAGCTACCTTCCCAACACGATCCAGTATTTCAAAAGGACCGATATATCTAGGGCTCAACTTCCCCTTCTTTCCAAATCTCATAACCCTCTTCCAGGGAGATATTCGTAAGAACACTTTATCGCCCACTTCAAACTCTAGGTCTTTTCTTCGGTTGTCGGCATAACTTTTCTGTCGACTCTGAGCTGCTCTTATGTGTTGTTGAATAGATCTGACCTTTTCTGCCATTTCATCAATGAGATCAGGTCCTAATAGCTTTCTTTCCCCAACTTCATCCCAGCAAGTTGGAGTCCTGCATTTCTTTCCATAGAGAGCTTCATAAGGAGCCATCTGAATACTGGAGTGAAAGCTATTATTATAAGAAAATTCCACCAAAGGTAGGTGTTGATCCCAACCTCCTTTGAAATCCATAGAGCAAGCTCTCAACATATCTTCTAGGGTTTGAATTGTTCTCTCAGACTGACCGTCTGTCTGGGGATGATAAGCAGTGCTGAAACTCAACTCTGTATCCAGAGTATGCTGAAGACTTCTCCAGAACTTCGAGGTAAATCTCGGATCCCGATCAGATATAATAGAAAGTGGTACTCCATGAAATCTTACCACTTCCTTTACATATATCCTGGCAAGCTGATCTAGAGAGAAATCCTCTCTAATAGCAATGAAGTGTGCAGACTTTGTAAGACGATCAACTATGACCCAGATAGCATTATTGCCTTTGGATGTTTTAGGAAGTCCTGTGACAAAGTCCATAGTGATGTTTTCCCATTTCCATTCGGGTATGGGTAATGGTTGTAACATCCCCTTAGACTTCTGTCTCTCAGCTTTAACTTGTTGACAAACCAAGCATCGAGAGACATATTCAGCAACATCTCTTTTCATGCCATCCCACCAGAAGTACTCTTTCAGGTCCCTATACATCTTCGTGCTTCCAGGATGAATAGAGAATGAAGAACTATGAGCCTCATCCAGCAGCTCTTTCTTTAATTCGGGGATGGGAGGAACACAAACCCGATTCCTGAACTTTATTATCCCATCACAATCAAGGTTGAATTCAGGAACATTTCTCACCTTCTTTTGTAACTCGACATCTTCTTTCTGTGCCTCTTTAATCTTCACATGTATAGATGGTTGAACATTCATTTGAGAAAGATAAGATTTTTCCCCTTCCATTATAATTCCAAGATCCATCCTTTGTAAATCCATAAATATTGGATCTTTTGTGATCCTCATCATGGATAAACTAGCATGGTCTTGTCGACTTAATGCATCTGCCACCTTGTTTGCTTTCCCAGGGTGGTAATGGATTGAGCAGTCATAATCCTTAATCAGCTCCAACCATCTTCTTTGACGCATATTCAGCTCCTTTTGTGTGAAAATATACTTTAAACTTTTATGATCAGTATAAATATCACACCTTTCACCATAAAGGTAATGCCTCCAAATCTTTAATGCAAAGATTACCGCAGCCAACTCCAAATCATGTGTTGGGTAATTTTGCTCATGGATTTTCAACTGTCGTGAGGCATAAGCTATCACCATATCATTTTGCATAAGAACACACCCCAATCCCTTCTTGGATGCATCACTGTAGATCACAAACCTTTCTCCACTACAAGGCAGTGTGAGCACAGGTGCACTGGATAACCTTCTTTTCAACTCCTTGAAATTCTCTTCACATTCCTCTGTCCAGACAAACTTAACTCCTTTCCGAGTCAACTTGGTGAGTGGATTAGATAATCGTGAAAAATCTTTTACAAAACGTCGATAATAACCAGCCAAACCAAGAAAACTTCGGATCTCAGTTACTGTTGTTGGTCTTGACCATCTTTCGATAACCTCTGTTTTTGCTGGATCCACAGATATCCCCTCTTTTGAGATTATATGACCCAAAAATGCAATTTTTTGAAGCCAAAATTCACACTTGGTAAATTTGGCATAAAGCTTCTCTTTTCTCAGGGTCTTCAATATAATTCTCAAGTGATCTTCATGCTCTTCCTTGCTCTTTGAATAGACAAGAATATCGTCTATAAAGACTACCACAAATTGATCAAGATAGTCTCTAAAGACTCTATTCATTAGATCCATGAAGATAGCAGGGGCATTAGTAAGACCAAATGGCATCACTATAAATTCATAGTGTCCATACCTTGTACGGAAAGCCGTCTTTGGTATATCCTCCCTTTTGACCCTTAATTGATGATACCCTGAACGAAGATCAATCTTGGAAAAGTATTGAGCTCCGCGTAGTTGGTCAAATAAGTCATCAATGCGTGGGAGAGGATATTTGTTCTTGATAGTGATCTTGTTAAGTTCTCGATAATCAATGCAGAGTCTCATTGATCCATCTTTCTTCTTAACAAATAGAACAGGTGCTCCCCAAGGTGACGCACTAGGGCGTATGAATCCCTTATCAAGATTCTCTTGGAGTTGCTTCTTCAATTCCTGCAACTCAATTGGGGCCATTCTATAAGGTGTCTTTGAAATAGGCAAAGCACCCGGTACGAGTTCTATTGAAAACTCAACTTCACGATTTGGTGGAAGACCCGGTAATTCCTCCGGAAAGACATCATCAAACTCCCGTACAATGGGCATATTCTTAATCGTGAGTTTCTCACCAACTATTTGAGATAAATAACCTTCATTTAGTGGAATCAATACCCATAAGATGGATGAAATTTCCACTGGAAGGTTATGTTCATCCTTGCATTGATAGACGATCGTAGGTTGATCTGGAATATGAAATGTGACTTCCCTTCTTTGGCAATTGATATGAGCTCCATGTAGAGAAAGCCAATCCATGCCAAGAATCACATCAAATTCCACTAAAGGAAGGATCACAAGATTTGCAGGAAGCACTTTCCCACAAACTTCGATCGGAGAAGAATTATAAACTTCTGATGCGATTGATGTGCCATTAGGTGTTGTCACAGCTAACTCAACATCTAATTGTTGAGGTAATACGGTGATACCCTTAGAAAATTTTTCAGAAATAAAAGAGTGGGTGGATCCAGAATCAAATAAAACATTTGCTACTTTAGAGTGGATGGTAAGTGTACCTTTCACCACATCGTTATCGTACTCCACATCGCTGATAGAAATTGCATGTGACTTTCCTTTTTCTTTAGCCTTAAGAGTTTGTTGACGTCGACCATCATCATCAACCCTTGGATTTGGGCATTGATTGGCATAATGCCCCATCTCCTTGCACTTGAAACATTGAAGTGTAGTAGGTTCATTCTGTGTATCCCTTCCTTTGTTTGCGTCATTAGACATCTTCTTCCCATTATCACGGCATTCAAATGCCCGATGACCTTCTTTTCCACATTTAAAACATTTACTTGTCCCTTTAAGACAACTCCCTCCATGTTTCTTTCCACACTTTGAGCATAAGGAAAATCTCATCTTCTTTTCTGTGTGCTCTTTAGATTTTTCTTTGAATTCCATCTTCCTCTTCTTATCAAACCCATGTGACTGATGGGTTACTCCAATCTCCATCTCGACTTTGAGAGCACATCGAACGATTTCCTCGTAGCTATTGAAGTCCCTTATGGCTAACGCCCTTCGAAGACTTGGTTTTAAGCCACTAAAGAATCGATCGATCTTACTCTCAGGTTGGATAATAATACCAGAAGCGTACCTTGCAAGTCTTGTAAAATTTGCTTCATAGGTACTAACAGATTCATCATCCCTTTGCTTCAGTTCAAGGAACTCTTTCTCCATCTTTGTTCGGAGAATACGAGGGAAGTACTTATTGAAAAATAAGTTCTTGAACTTGTCCCATTCCATAGACTCAATTTCATCCCTTTGCCTCGTATTCTTAACAAGATTCCACCATTGATCAGCATCTCCTTCCAAACGATACACTGCTAGGATGACTTTATCATGCTCAGAACATTGAAGAACTGAAAATATCTTTTCAGTAGTACTAATCCATTGTTCAGCAACTAATGGATCAGTAGACCCGCTGAAAGATGGTGGACGCTGCCTCATGAAGGATTCAACAGAATGTTGCTCCCTCCTTTGTTCGTTTGGAAATCCTGCATGATTCATAGCTTGAGAAAGTTGTGTGAGCATGGCTACAAGATTTTTCATTCCAGCTCCCATATCGTTTGGTTGCTCAGGGGGACAATCATTGCATTGCCCATCGCATTCCGCATTAACACGGTTCCTTCGGGTTCCAGCCATTGACTAAAACCAAGAAGAATAGTGTGAGCAACACTAATTATAATAGGAAACCACATAATTCAAGAATAAAATTTTCATGCTTATGGTCTTATCCTAGGTTATTCATGGCCATTTCTAAGATTGTGTTCTATGCTTAGACTTATCCTTAGGGTTCTTACTAAGGCTTTCACATCCTAGTTTCCAAAGGTTGACTATACCTTTCCTCTGATACCAACTATAACGACCCATACTTTACATACATTGTTAATACTTCAAAATTGAAGCACACTTATTACAACATATGACAAAACCAAAAAGGACCGTATAGGTATAGTGCCTTTAGAAACTGGGAAACATAAACAACTGGTTCATAAATTTTCTACAGTGTCTCCCATTTATTTCATCATATCTAGGGTCCCTTTTAGCATATTCTACTTAATATCCATCTTCCTGACCTGGGGAAAAGAAAACATAAAAGGGTGAGCTCAAATGCTCAGCAAGGGCAAATAAAGGAAATAAAAATCATATCATATCTTTTTGAAAATCAAAACCTGCAAAAGAGATCATAATATCTTAACATGGAATAAATCATAGAAGTGAAAATGAGATCCCCATAATCATAACATAAAACTTGAAACTTTGTGGCATGCACACATAATCATGGAAAATCATTTCTTGTTAGTCATGACTCATTGCCAAGACTATCTTAGTGGACAAAGTCCCTTTCTGAACCGAGTTCACTCCTCGTTTCAGTCCTGTATCACTGAACCGAAATAACCTTCCGTTCCAGCCATGTCTATCTCATGAGATATAAAATCATTACCCAATGCATTGGAGGGAGATATAGGTCCCACCCATCTT
Source organism: Viscum album (assembly GCA_963277665.1). Classification (NCBI taxonomy): domain Eukaryota; kingdom Viridiplantae; phylum Streptophyta; class Magnoliopsida; order Santalales; family Viscaceae; genus Viscum; species Viscum album. The sequence goes on along the minus strand of OY728130.1, from coordinate 474,238,046 downwards.
ATAATGAATCCTTTCTTATGTGTGCCACATAATCATAAAACATGCATCATCGCATAACACATGTAACAAAAATGGGATTCTTGAAACATCATGACATCATAAATCAATTCATATATGATAAAGGAATTAATAAAAATAATTCCATCACAACATGATCAAATCAATGTAATAATAGGGATAAAAACAGAACCCTTTTTATTATCTTAGATGGAAAACATTTTTGATAAAATACTTGAACTTCATTCTTGAGGAAAATATCCTTTCTACTTCAAAAACACTTTTCCTTTCTTAACATGTCATACAATTTTAGACTAAAAGAAGTTGATTAAAAATAAACTTGAAAACTTGTAAAGGAAGCTTCTTGGAAATAATTTTTTAGAAATCCATTCATGCCGTATAAGTTAAAAAAAACATTCTTCGTACTTTTGTCGGAAAAGTCAAAAAGTACCTCGTACGGAAAAACGACAAAAGATTCCTTTCATATTCTTTACTAAAAACTCACCTAAGGGTAAAATTGGATTTAAACTATTTCAAGTGGATGGAAACAATATTACATATTGAGGGAACATGGATGTGGATGATAAAATACACCCCAGTAAATACTTACGAATAAACAATCTCGGATAAAAATGAGATTGTGATATTTCCCTTACCTTAGGTCCGATTTGCTTTGTTCGTGTCCGAAGCTCCTGTATAATGGTTTAAATAATGTTATTGACTTATTCCAGAATCATACATATTGATATGATATCATATATGGTCATATTATTAGCTTCTTGTTAGTAATATTTCATTGTTACTTGTTACTCGGGTCTTTATAACTTTTTGTTCTTATGCGTGTTTTGTCGAATAAATTATTATTCTTATCTTTAGGTTATAGATAATTCATTTACAGAATGGTATTAGTGTAGTATATACCATATTCATTCATTCAATTCATTTATATAATCATTATGAAATAAAGATCATGTAGAACGAGTCGCATCACATCGTGGAGACGGTATTCCGTACGTACGCACGAGTGATGATATCGTTCCTATGATCGTGGAATTGTATTGGAGTATATATATATTATTTCAGTATCAATATTACTTCATAATAATCATATATAGTTACTCATTACACCATTATACCCATCCTTGTAAGGTGATGGTGGAAAATAGATTACACCACGGCGTGGAGACGGTATTCCGTACGTACGCACGCGCGGTGATTTCATTTTTCCGTAGGATGGATAGAAGGTGAATTAGGGTTGTTTCATATTTATAATAACATATCAGTATATAAGTAATACTGATGTTATTACTTTATCATGAAACAACTAAAGAAGAAGAAGTTGAAGAAGAAAGAAATTGAAAAGATCGGTAATGGATATTACCTCTTCTTTGGAACGCCTCTTTCAATCCTCCACTTAAAGAACTAAGATTGGTCTTTGGAGAAGACCAGGACCTCTAGGATTATTCTAGGGAAGTGGAGATGAGAAAATGGCAGGGGTTGGCCGATCTTGAGTGCTCAAATTGGTGTGAGGAGGAGGGGGAGGAGGTGCCCTTTTATAAGGGAGGAGAGGGGCACCTTAGGAATATCTCAAAATATTATTTTATATTAAAGTCAAAATCGGTTTATAATGGTTTCAAAGGGTCTTATTTCTAAGCTAAAGTGGGGATGGGTCGAAATACTATCAACCAATAGGATTTAGACAAGTTTATGGTATTATTTTAACCTTATCAATTAGATTTAACTCTAAGTTAATTATTTTAACTTTTACCGTGTCTTTTTGTTTTCCTTCACTATATGGTTAATACACTTACTATAACATGCCAAACGAACCCCAAATTGTTTATTATTAATATATATATCCTTATCTAAGTCATTTGGCCGAACCTTAGATTTTTAGGAATAAAATAACAATTAATAATATAATATTTGATTTAAAAACTATTTTGTGTCAATTTTGACACTATTTGATATATGATTTTTTGTGAAAGTCATAACAGAATTATATGTTCGAACCAAGTTGATTAAATCAATACTAATATATAATAGTAACCTAGAAAAGTAGTGGAATTCATAAAAAGTCTCAAATTACATTTATTTTGGTATTTATATTATCAATTTTGTCAATATTTCATTAATAAGATAATTACTGCATCATATTTGTGTCATAAATAAATTAAATTATTTGATGTCTAAAAATTACAAATAAAATACCATAATGTAGGAAATCTTTTTAGCTTTCTAATGAATATTTACAATCGAATTTATCTTATGTATAACCCTATATTAAAAATGATTTACTTATTAAACTTTGATTTTAACTATTTTAACCCTTCTTTAAATAAATTAATAATAAATGTCCTAATCTAATCCAAGTGGGCCTAAATGGTCATATTTTATTCCTAAGTTTGTTTTTGGTCGAATTAAACTTGTCCAATAGAATTAGGACATGTGTTAGGGTAATATTAATATCATATTTACCCTTAGTTACCCTATTTACTATTAACCGCGGTAAAAATCGTAAAAAGTTACTATTCACCAAAAAATTATTTTCATCTCATTGAACCACATTTTAGTCCTTGATATTAACCGTGTCTCTCGGATTTTTGAAATTCCATTCACAGAAGCGGTAAAATTAAGTTTTATGCAAAATTCAGTTTTTAACCTACCACTTAGTGGTTTCACTATTCATCAAAAATTGAAAGTTTTCAGAAAAATACCAAAATTTCACCCTAGGCTAATTTCGATATTCTGAGTCCAAAAATGAAGTCCATTTTGAAAAATAAAATTTATAAAATTTCAAAAAGTGGTTATTACTATTCATAACGGCTAGTTTTAATAGCATATTGTTGTTTAGTGAAACTCGGTATTGCGTACGACGCAAGCTATCGAGGAAGGTCGCGATTGCGTGTAAAGCAAGCCAAGAAAGTGTTGTGTAGAAAAAGATTCCTTTGATGATTTATATAACATAAAAGTCTCGGGTGTTACACATAGTGACCGTAGAAACATATGAAATGTCGTCTTCAGCATATCATCATCCTATACTTGCAGCTGGTGATAGCCTAATATGACTTCAACCTTTAAGAATCATTGTTCCCCTATCAACTAATCAAAAAGTTCATCAGTCCTCGTTAGTGGATACTTGTTATTCATGGTCACCTGGTTCAGGCATCGGTAGTCCACAGACAAACTAAATCTCCCATATGCCTTTTTGGAGAACAAAATTGGGGCTACCCAGGGTGAAACATTGGGTCTCATGAATTTCATACTCTACAAGCCCTCAAAATGAGACCTCAGATTGTGAAGGTCTACAAAATCAATCCAATATGCTGGTATATATATCAGTGTCATATCAGGGTGTAGATAAATGTAGAAGTTTATCACATGATGGGGAGTTAGACCTGGAACATCTTCGATGAAGACATCCTCATACTCCACCACCACTGTAGGAAACTAAAAACTCATAACATCCACTACATCAAGGGTTAGGCTATCCAATTAATGAGTAATCATCTACACCCTCCTATGCACGAGTCCATCCTGTGTTATATGGGTTTCCTTTTCAACAACAAGAGTAAACCTAGTTCTGCCACTGTGGACACACCACACCCTTCGCCTAAAATAATCAATATAAGCATGAACTTTGGATAAACATTCCAAACTAAGAATGATGTTGTAAGGACTCGGCACTACTACTAAGAGATCCCAATAAAAAATCTAACTCCAAGATTCAGGTTACACTATCATAAAAAGTGTGTGATCATCAAGTCTTCTTCGGTAGGAGTCTCTAAGTGTAAGGGTCAAGTCAACAGTTCAACCAGAATATCTATGTCTCAAACAAAATATGTGGTGAGAAAAGAATAAATAGCACCTATATCTATCAATATTTCATCTAATGTAGAAAATACATAGATTTTACACTATATCATTCATGGAGCCCATGGGTTATAAGCTTTAACCACCTACATTTTTCCCCTACCCTATCATCTAGCTCCCTGAGCCTGGCATGGACCACCTAGTGGTGGTGGTGGTAATAAGTTGAAACATTGACCACCTACTGCCTCTCTCCTAGATCCTTTTCTATATCCATCATCCTTTGAACCTGCCTGCTCTTCCCATTGTCTCTGCCTCAGAAGCCCATCTATGGTTTCTCTATTAGTTTTATGATGGGTTAGACAATATCAGGCGAGATGTCCCCTACGGTCACATGAGTATCATTGCATCTCTCTAGGCTGACTCGACCCACCATATGAGCTCTAAACTATATATCCTTCATCCTAAGACATCCTCCTGAAATATCTCCCACATCCAGGTCTCTGAGACTAACTTCGTCTCCCTGTTGCCAAGTTCTTAGATCCTATTTTCCCACTACTAACGACCACTAGCTATATCTACTTAGCCAAGAAAATTTTGACTACCAAAGCCCTCTCTAGCACCCCAGAATAGGTAGGAATGCACAGATGGATAATGATGGATTGGATATCTCTATGAAAACCTCATTTGGAGGTCTAATACTCAAATAAATTTTCTCAAGACATATCCATTGAGTACTTGTAAAGTTTGGTAAACCTCAATGAATACTCACCTACTTTCATGCTACCCTGTTGGAGATGCAGAAGCTCCTGGATATGCACAACTCTCAGTGTAGTTGGTGAGAACTCCTCTCTAAAAAGATGTTATAACTTAGTACATGAAAGATCCACCTCATCATAAGATATGGTAACTAAACCCCACCATCACCCTACAGATCTAAGAAGAAGGCTCACTGCCAGGATCATCATCTTATCTATTGGTGTCCTGATTAGATAGAAAACTCGGGTCACTGCCTCAATCCAATCCATGGTCGCCTATAGTTTGGGCTCACCTTGGAACCTAAGGGATCTCTATAGTTGAAACTTGTGAAGAATTATTAGCATGTCTACCTCATCCACTAATACTACGGGTACCATGTGTTGCTCTACATGTGGTCTGGCTGGTTCACCGCCTATAGTTAATATCATGGGAACCGGTCCCTATATCAAAGCCTTGTCACTGAGGGGATCATCCTCATGATCGAATCCTAGCAGGCATACGTCATGGAGGCATCCAGAAAGTAAATAATATGTACCACATTCAATGAGTATATATGGATATATAACTCAATAAGGTCATGGAAACATAACCCATTCCTATATGATTCATGTACCATTTTTTTCCATGCAACCAGTGTTCTCATGCACTGAGTCAAAAATCTTGTGATTAGAGTCTTGGTGTATGGATACGTTGATCACTGCAGCAATACTGGATTCCTTGGCCAGAAATATAAACTCAAAACACTTAACACTATTTCCCAAAACCAATCTCACAAACTCCCAATCCTAAGGTAGAACCAACCTCCTTTGATGACACTTTTTCATGACCCATCCCAGTGGGTCCTGTGCCACGAATCCTTAAGCCTTCCTCTAATATGCTTGGGTATGGTGACTAGCACCGAGTAGGTGTATCACTAACATGGGAGGCATTTCCGAAGTACCTATACACACACACACAACTTCAATCCCACAAAATGTTAAAATGTAAAAACAACTGAACAACCAATGCATGCATACATCTATATCCCACAACCAGAGTATGAACGGAAGAAAAGAAATTGAACAGGGACAAATAAAATCCCACAAAAAAGAATTCTATAACACAAGTCCAACATAAAAGTAAAGGTACTTGGACTGTTTTCTGAAATCTACATGAACACACCTCAGCATGTTCGATCTCACTAAGAACCATCTGGTCCTGGTCCGCCTAGGACTCTATCAAAAGTTCAATTTTCTGCACAATACACGACACATGTGGGTAATGATCATGTAGGGGAGAGTATAAAAATACTAAATAGGACACCCCAAAACCATAAATAATATAAAAATGGAAATAAATTCAGATCTATATAGTTATATGTCTACAAAACATATAACAATAATATCTAAATATACTCAATACAATATGCAGAGTCTAGAGATAATCCACAATCATAGTACAACAACCTAGGATTCCAGCTCGAAGATCACATGAAGCACTTATTCAGGAGAACACACTTCTGAGTTTGATAGAACTGATGACATTCGTCCAAGAGGTACTACTCATTGGGTCTCTTCATGAGAAAGAATATGTTGATAGGTACAAAGAGAATATGATACACAGATGAGGATCACTGCCAAGGACATGAGGTGATACCAACAAACATGATCTGGATTAACCCTGTTAAGTAGAGGATCGGAATGTGGGTATTTTTGGTCACATCGATACCAATAACTCTACCTAGGGAACAAATAGGAATAGGGGGTCTCACTCTGGGCCTCTCAGAGGGATTCCAACGACTCTATCTAGGAATTCTCGTTGAAGGGATCATAGTCCTAAGAGTAGGAAACAATTTATACCTACCTTAAGGGAAATAATAATGGGAATGAACCCTAATGAAACTTTTCCAAGATACAAAGCATAAGATATCTAATCCATGTAAGAAGGAGTACACAGCATGTATAGGGGTTACACCCTGTATCCCTTGACCCCAGGTTCTACCCCTGTAAACGGTCGGTGTCATTCAAACTATGTCTATGTAGTACTACATGGAATGTAGACTACCTGTGTAGTCTACATGTGTATCAGTACATGGTTTCATCCTGTGTATGTATTCCCATGTACTAGTACATGGATCCACCCATGTATCTGGTTCATGTTGTTTCTTTTGGGGGAGTAAACGCCTTGTAGGAAACCTATGTAGTCCACCCTATATCTGTGTACTTCCCAAAGTACACGTTGAGTATCTAGGGAGCGACCACGTGTCATGTGATAGGGGTCACATGCCGTGTGATGTTTAACTTTCTTTGGAAACCTACCTGCTGCTCAGGGCACCCCACACGGTGTGTAGATTCGGTTTACACATCGTGTTGTTTAGGATTTCCCAGAAATTATGTTCTTCCTTCCACGATCAATATAGTTCCTCTGACCATCGATCTGATGATCATTACACCATGAAAATGAATATATGTTCTCATCCATGTTGTTCCATTTTTAAACAACGTGTTTCATCATCAGATCATCTCGCAAAAAGGATCAAATCTCTATTCTTCATTCTGCACCAAAAGATGTTGAAGACACAAATTCATGGATTCATCATCATATAAATAACTCTGTATTTATCGTCACACCTCCATAATGTTGTGTTGATCCCATATCTGTGATATCAGATCATTGATCCAATAATCGGGTGTGCAACGATCGATTGATCGGGATGTGTCGAGTCATGGGCCAAACGAAGAATGCCCATGAAAAATGATGAATTGGGGGATAAAAGAACAAGAACAAAAGAAATGAATGAACCTCGATCGATGTTCATGTTGATCACAATCCATTACTATTAGAATGATAATTGAACATACAAAGAATCACAAAGACTAATCTCCCATCTAAATCCAACAAATATAACCTCATCTTGTAATACGCATGATCCATGAATCAATCCATTCATTGATTGATTCATGTTCATTGTAGAAATAAATAATGGGGAATAAACAAATTAAATTCATGAATTACATCGATTTGGATCACTTGGTGATAAAGAATGATTGTTGTGTAATTTTCACAGGAAATATCCATTGAATCTGAGGTACATCAATCTCTGATCCATGATCCGCCATCAACTGTCTGAGAGGATTCTCTAGTGCTCTCTCCAATGGCCTTCTAACAGTTCTTGGGTTATACAGCTAACCTTGGGATTATAAAAAACAAATATCTATTTAAAGATATACCAACCATTTTATCAATACAAATGAAATAAAATAATTTTCATAAATTATTTTATTCATTTAAGTTCCCTTGAAGACTTTTCTATAAACAACCTGTGCAGACTAATGTTAAGTCACGCCTAGGGTAAACCTCATGTTATAAAGTTAACGGTTCCCTTGGATTTCTAATCTGAGCACTCATTTATAATATATTCCACTTTTCTAATAAAATCACACAGGTGTTATTTAATATATTTAATATACTTCAAACATTTATTATGGGTACACCGAGCCTTGGAATCACACACCGTCTTAGTTTCTAGTCTCAAAAACAATCTATCTAATATTTAAAAATAATACATGTAAAATCTGAGAAATTAAAATTTACCAAAATAAAAATATGTGACCTTTCTTTCCTTATAATTGGACCTAGGTTTAGGTTCTTTATTTCCTTTGTTCTTATCTTTATTAAATTGTTTCTTCTTAGTTTTAGTTGGAGGCCTACCCTTAGAGAACAAGATCTCAGTCACACCTTTAATTCTAGGTTTATAATGTAGTTCCTTAGAAATAAGTGATGATTTAACCTCTTATAGGGTTAAAGGGTATCATTCATACATCATGGTCTCTACTAGGGTGTTGTAGGAATTATCTAAAGAGATTAAGATGATCATTTCTTGATCCTCATCATCAACAAAAACATTAGTTTTGGCTAAATATAACATGACATTATTAAACTCTTCTATATGGGATTTAATTAAAGTACTAGGTTTCATTTCAAATGTAAAAATTCTATTTTTTCATAAATCATACCTATAAGTGAAGATATAGTGTATACTTTTTTAATTTCAAGACAAAATCTAGTAGCAGTAGACTCACAATCCACTTACCTAATAAATTTATCACCTAAAGAAATTAAAAGGGATATATGTTCCTTAATTAACACATTAAGGGAAACATAAATATATTATATAATGGGTTTTCTGATTTCATTCGCAGTTATAACAAGCTTCTTAGGCCCACATAGGGAATCAATATGTCCCGGTTATACAAAAAGGGATCTCATCTTAATTTGATACAAATTAAAGTGATTTTCATCATAGAATTTTTCAATTTCATATCTCATTGTGGACATGTTTACCCACAGAGTAGATTCCAAGTTCTTACAGACAAGACTAAGTGTATTCCCCCTAACAACTGACCAATCCCTTAGGTAACTGATGTTTTGTTAAAGGAATATGAAATGCAGAGAAAAAAAATTAGGATAATGGATTTAAGTAATAATAATAATAATAAGTTTCGATTTAAGAGAAATTTTAAAATGAGGACATTAAAACATAAACCAGAACTATAAACAAAGAAAACAAGAAACAGTAGATGAATTTGATAAAAAAATAAAAATAGGCAAGCTCTGATTCTACGTTGTGAGGAAGAGTGGTAACTCAAACCAAATCATAATATCAAACAACCAAAGACCAAACATGATTATTTTGCATTAAAAAGTAAAGTATTATATATTTATACAAACATCATACAACAAACAAAATAATGCAGTAAAAAATAATGAACAAGGGTATTTAATGTAATTTGGACCTGTGGGGACCTACATGCATAGAAAGAACACTGCCACCCACACACGTGTTTTATTAAGCTCAAAGAAAAAAATGTTACAAGGTGAAAAAACCCAATAAGAACAATAAGCATGTATAGAAGTACAGAAAGGTCTACAAATCTTGAAAGGAATAAAACCAAAAACCCTAAAATTGATACTTATAATGTCGGACGCTTCATGGTCTAGATGTCTTTATCTCTTCAATTTGAGAGTTTCCCATGCTCATCATTCCTAAATGTATCTTCTTTATCATCTCTATGCTATTGTAAATATCTAATGGAATGGTTGCATGTATTATTCCTTGGAAGGATGTTGAATCCACTAGATTACTGACAACGAGATGGAGTTGGGGGAGAAATAGGCTGGGATAGATCTTTGAGATAGTATAACTGGTGAACTAGGGTTTCACTGAAGGAAAACTGAGAGAAAATCCATATGAGAATAGGGAGGATCAAGTGAATCTAGTAGGTGAAGCGACTGGAGGTTCAGGGTTCATCACCCCCCTAAGATTGCAAGACCCTCTAAACCACACCCCCAACCATAGTACGCCATGCATGAATTTCCAAAATAAAAACCAAGAAACTTAGTTAATAAGTGAGACATGTGGATGGTAGGGATGAAAAGAGAGGCACAACATGATCAATGGACAAGAAGAAATGAAAACATAGGATTTCCAATATGTCATAGGGGTGCACAGACAGCATCCCAGCTGAAGGCCAAGGCCTAGCAAATGTGGCCCAAATGGGGTAAAAGTTACCCAATAGAAAGGGAGGCCTGATAGCACATAAAATGAGAATTGTAAAAAAATCCAAATAATATTGCATGTATGGTTTAGAATATAAAGGTATAATTGAACTTGAGATATTTTCAAATGGGAAAATAATTAAAAGGAATACCATATTTCACTTTTGGTTGTCATCATTTTGATATTAAGTTATTTCTCTTGGGTACCTTGACCTATTACTGGATAATAATCTTGGACTTTAGGCAAGCTCTCCTGATGCTAATCAGAAATAATCCTAGAGGGTTACACACTAAGTGTTTTTGATGATCTTGATTAAATTCTATTTGGAATAAATTAAATAAATAAATATTATTCTCAAGTAATATATATAATTTAATTCATATTTTATCAATCATAAATGTTTATTGATAAATTAAATATTTACTCTAGAGTTACATAAATTCTAGAATATTTTTAATGGACTAATGCTAAGTCCGGTGAAAAATATTAATTAATAATCTGATTAAGTAATATTTGTCATTGTGAAAGTTGGAACATGCCGCAAAATAATATTATTATTATTATTATGTGGCATGGAGTTTATTAAGGATTATTATATTATTTAAGGTTCTACATGAAATTAAATAATTATTTTAAACTAAACCCACGCTTTATAAATAGACCATTATGTCTATTGTGTATTACATCCAGAAATTAAAACTTGAGAATCATTGTGCACAACGAAACTCTCTCTCAACTTGTCATTTCTCTCTTCCTATCAAGAATGATAAATGTAAGATAGATATCTTGAAGATTGAAGGATGAGTGATAAATATGATTAATGCAAGACAATCGATTCGCCATGCTATAACCCAAAGATCTAATGGTGTTGATTAGAGATCAAAGGATCATGTGTGGATCACTGCTAGAGAGATTTTATCCTTGTATCCTCATAGCGCAATGAAGGTATTATGAAAGGGTATTTTCAAGTGATCTCCATCTACATAGAAGAAAGAATTATTGTATCAAGTACTTTTTTCTTATGATATTAAATAAATTAATTATAAATTTTATGTGTAAGATCCTCACTCAGGGTTTCTAGAAACTCAATATTAAAAGAAATTTTAATATATCACCCACCACTTAATGCTTCTACTATGCCCCAAACCAAAAATTGGTATCAAAGTGGTCATGTTTAAATTTATAATTATTTATTTGATTATTGACCCATATAAAATAATGGTTGAATTTCAATTTCATATTATCCATTCTTTAATATATTTTGAATTAACATGGTATCGACATATTAATCATATTCGTTAAATATTTCATTTTCTTAATGGTCTAAGAACAGATGAAGAATGACCGAATATGCCATTGGAAACTACCAAAATATTGGTCGATAAGATAATGTTACTTAGTGTGTAGCTGAAGTACACGTTGTATACCCTAGTACGCTACACCTAGCCATGTCGCAGGATACACGGAATTCCATGCAGTTATTACATGATTGACCAAATTGGAGCATGGTATTCCAGATTACACTGTGTGTATATGGTGTACACACCATGTAGTCAACATTGGTTAGTGGTGAAATTTGTATAATCTATGTGGTCATTATACATGTTCAAACTATGTGAGACTAAAAACTAGAGCATTAATTACATATATATCATGTAGCCAGTGTACATAAAATGTAGTTCACTAATTCTTACATTTGAGATACACACTAAGTACTTGATCTTGTTATCTATACACATGGAATTAGAGATACACATCATGTAGCTAAAGGCACACACAGTATAATATCTTACCCAAGAACATGTTGAGTCATTCGGTGAGTTCCATGGGCATGAGGCATTTGGATCACACGACATGTAGTTGGCATGTACACATCATGTAATCCATTGAGATACGCACCAAAGACTCAGGCATGTACCTATGGCACATGGAAAGTGGAACACATGGCATGTATCTCATTAGTATGCATCGTGTATTATGACCGCAGTACATGACGAAGCCCCAGGCATGTACCCTGGATACATGGAAACCAGGGTACATGAAATATTACTGGATATTACACATCATGTAGTATCCAAATAAATGCATAGAATTAAATTGCATTAAATTGAAAATTATATCATTAAAACCTTATTTTATTAATTTTAACAAGTTTTGTTTGAAAATTTAATTGTGGTTTTAAATAATTTTAAATGATCAAATAATTTATTGTAATAAAATTTGTAATTATGGGTTCTATAATTTATTTCTCATGAATACAATTAATGATGGGTAAGTCTAAAATTAATTCGGATGGTCATTAAGATGAAAGGAAAATAATTAATTAATTCAATCATGTTTATCTTAATAATAAAGATTGGATAAAGAAATGAATGTTATCCATTTAATTTTGTGTATATGTTTCATTTATGACTGTTCATGATTTAGATCAAGACCAGTGTGTGTTAGAATTTATTTAATTTAATTTATTTCATGGGTTCACAATTATTTATTATTAAATTTAATTTAATGGCCCGCTAGTCATCTCTTCCTCCATTATTATGTAAAACCTTTGTGTCCAATGATATTTATGTAATCTCATTTAACCAATCCTTTGGTTCCTATCACCTATGTGTGAATTATAAATACTTTTAATTAATAGAGCTTCCTAAGGTGCATGAAGGTGGTTCAAGATGGAACCATAATGATGTCAACCCCAGTGTTATATAGGTGGATGGGTGGAATGCTGCAACTCACATAAAGTCCAAAAACAAGAGTTATTTCCATAATTCATAGGTTGATTTAATATCCACTCATTAAATCAACCATTAGATAAAGATCATGAATTGGATATTTAATTATTTAATTATTTTTATTTTTTGAATTATTTAATTCTATGGATGAAAGACCATGATCACTTAAATGAATGAATTAATGTGAAAAGATGGAATTTAAATAAATGGATTATGTATAATTTTTTTATCCAATAGGGTTAATTAATTAAGTAACATACACTTAATATTAATAAGACATTTAAATGATAAAACAAGATAAAATTTATTCATACTAAATTTAAATCCATCAAATATTTATTAATTCATACTTGGTCTTCCATCACCTGATTAGGAATAAAAAAACTTAGAACTAAGTTTTTGACCAACCCTCATTAAGAAACTTACTTTTAAAGTGGAATTTTTATGAAGGTTATGAGGGTTAACTTAACCATCTTATATCAAGAGAAGTATCCCTCTCTAGACATGATGTAACTTGGAGGCAAGTGTTGAGGAAATCCAAGTCAGGATTGAAAAATAGGGGAGTCCACTCAACGGTTGAAGGAGCTATAAGTCCATAATTGGAAAAGACCTTCCTCAATAAATACCTTCAAGTAGATTGATCAACCATTATTGGGATCATGAAAAAGGACATATAGATCCTTGAAACTAGAATTTACTAGCAAATAAACATTTCATGTTCAATTATGAGATATATTAGGACTTTATAAAATAGTTGGAGATTTAATAAAATAAATTAATTTATTATTTCTCACATGTTTTTTAATCAATAAAAGTACAAATAATATGATATTTTAATTGTAAACTAAAATTTAAATTTTAGCATCCACACTATACCATAGATCTATATTATAGAAAGACAATATCCTTATTGTCAGTAACTTCCAGGAGTGGTTCAGACATCTTTGAGTTATTTTACACAATGAATAGAAATCTTACATGCTAGAATCCTCGCTTCCTGATCTGCCTACATGAGAGGTGAGTGATAAAGAGTTCCTCATCTATGAAAAACATTTGAGTGACGTATTCAATGTTAAATATTTAATGATTTTTTATATTTATAACAAAAACATGGATATTTATAGAATTCTTGATTACCTCCATGGAATTTACTAGGAGTGAGTTAGACAGGAACAATTTGATATTTACATGGCTCTCTTTCAGATAAATTTTAAAGAAAGTGCCCCCAGCTGGGCCGCACCTAGTCAAGATCATTAGATATATTGATTTCCAATAGGTTCTAGTGTTTAAACTCCTAGAAGAATTGGGAATCAATCTCATTCTAGCATCACTCCATCATAGTTTCTCTAGCTAAATTGTAAATTTTAATATGAAAAATATTGAGAAGTCTCTATCAGATCTTCTCACTATTATTGTCCAAGTAGAAAAGGATAAGAAGCTTTAAAATACTTGTGTATTTATGGTAAACATATAGAAAGTGAAAGAGAATAAGTTTAAGCCCAAAACTTTATCATGCCCTTACAAAAAGAGGAATATTAGGGGAAATCAAGGTAACAAGATATTGTTTCTTTTTCATGTGGTAAGACGGTCCATTGGAAGAAAAACTACACCCGTCCAAAGAAGAAAGGGGAAGCTTCAGATGCATTTTTTATCAAGTTCAATTTATTTTTTTCTACAAATTAGGTATTAGATACAGCTTGTGGTGCTCACATATGTATTCAAATATAGGAACCAAGTAGATTTAAAAATATTGACCGAGGGGAGGTAGATCCGTGGGCATCCAATATAGATAAACTTTATATTATAGATATCAAGTACTACCACCTCACGTTTCTAGCTAGAATGATTTTATTTTTAAAGGGTTTTTATTATATGACTTTAGTTATTGAAAACATTATTTCTATATCCAGACTTTATATAGATGGTTTTATTTTTAAGTTCATAAATAAATGTTTCTTCTTTTATAAAGATAGAATTTTTTATGGTAAAGAATATTTGAATAAAAGTATTTATTTATTGGATTACATAAACCAATTAATGGTAATAGATAAAAAACCAATTCATATGACTCATACCACACCCAAATATGGAATCACCAGCTATGTAATGTAAACAAAAATAACTTGACTAAATTATAACAAGATGGATATTTAGATTCTTTTGAACTGAAACCACTTGGTAAATTTCACACATGTTTACTATGTAAAATGGCCAAATCCTCATTTAGTGGAAAAGGTGAAACAGATTAAGATCTTCTTGAATTAGTTCATACAGATGTGTGTGGACCATCTCCTATTGAGGTAAGGGGTGGGTACTCAGACTTCATAACTTTTATTTATGATTTTAGTTGATATGGATATGTATACTAAATATGGTATAAGTTAGATTATTTTTATAAACTCAAAAAATACAATAATGAAGTTGAGGACTAGATTAGTAAAAAGATTGAGAAACTCTTCTCAGACCATGGTGGAGAATTTCTTAATCAATACTTCATTGATTACATATGAGTGTTTAGGATCTTATCTCAACTCACTCATCCTTATACACCTCATTGGAATGATGTAAGTGAAAGTAGGAACTGCACGTTATTAGACATGGTGAGATCAATGATGAGTCACGTGAGTATTCCATTATCTTTTTGGGGATACACATTACAAACAGTAATAAAAATATTACACCAAGTGTCAACTAAAGACTTATATGGTAGACCAAACCATTTATAGAATGGAAAGAAACATGTGTTGTCATACTTACATGTGTGGGGTGGAAAATTTTTTGTTAAGGCCTCTTCATGTAACAAACTTTCCCCCCAAAGCACAAATTGTACCATTAAAGGATACCCCAAATAAATAAGGAGATATTAACTATATGACCCCTCAGAAAAAAAGGTGATAGTAGAAATTCATACCATATACTTTGAGAGGGATCACATCTCTGAAAGTGATAGTGGGAGAAAGATAGAGTTCGATGAAGTCAAGGCTCAAGGTACACAAGATTTGGAACATGAACATATTCCACAAAGCCCTGTGAAAGAAGAAACTTTTCCAGAAACACAAGTACTATGTAAAAGTATAGAAGAGGTTAGAGAACCAGAATAGTATGATTTTCTAGTCACCAAGGATGGTCAATCATTATTAGTTGATAATAATGATCCTCTAACCTACAAAGAAATAATAAGTGCCACATATGTTTTCAAGTGGAAAGAATCCAAGAATTCTGAAATGGATTCTATGTATCAAAAATGATTTTGTATTTTGGTAGATCCTTCAGGGTATGTTGTAACATCCCAGATCCAGGTGTTGACCAAAGGGGCCCCAAACTCAGCTGGTCACATGACCTCAAGCGCATTTTCCCAAATACCAGAGGCTTCTTACTAGAAATGAGGGCCAAGGTCTGATAATGGGGAAACTATGCCCTCATTTGCAGAGTATACACAGTGGAATAAAAAATGATAAACAATAGAAGAAGTAGTAATACCATTCAATAGAAGTAAACAGCGGAAGACTGGTAGTATAATACAACTATATCATTATATATAAATAAATGATGAATGTCACATGTATCTAGGAAAGCATCCAAACAAGTAACAATGCTAGAAATACAATACTGAAACCAAAGTACAGAAATTATTAAACTCCAACAGCATCGCAAGCCTCATCTTGGTCTCATGCTTTGTAGCTCCAACAATAATCAAGTACATTATGAAGAAGGAAGCTTGCCCTTATCTATACATGTAACCATATAATCTATTAGGGACCAAAATCATGACCCAAATAGAGTGTGAGACTAATCCCAGTAGGCAACCACCAAAAAATCTATGGCCAACTGTCAATGAATATATATAGTAGAAAAAATGAAAAATGAATCAATAAACTCAGAAGTACTCAAAAGTAAACAATATTAAAATTTATAATTACATTAATTTACATTTATTAATTATTCAATCCACTGAATAATGAATCTAGGGATCAAGCCTAAGCTTTGTATCCCTTTGTGTAAATGTAAAAATAGACATATTAGAAGACCATCTAAGAAACCAAGTAAGACTGAGTCCAAGCTTGTACTTTGTCTTGGTAGACTCATCACAACAAAAATCAATCATTCATAAAAACCCTATGGAAAATCTCTCACGGTCTAGACCATATGGTTTAAACATAGCAGTAAAAAATTTCAAACGGACACCTAGGAACCTCTCACATTCAATACCCCTAGGTCCACACGACATCAATAATTTATACATGACCTCCGGGTAGCTATCACAGTTAATACCCCCTGGGTCAGCATAGTATAAATAATCATAAACGACCTATGGGTAGCTCTCATGTTCAGTAATCCTAGTTCAAACTCTACACTAAGGCTCTCATGGTCCTGGGTAAATAAACAAGGACCCCCCCCCCCATAGTTTTCCTAGTCCAAGGATCTCAAGGTCCATTGGAAGATCAGCGTGCATATCATAACAAGGAAGCACATGTAATCAATAACTACTAAATGGATAACATTATCAAGTATAACACATGATTTTCATATAATCAATCAACTCTATCCTAAACCAATAAAGGCATGGAAAACAAGGTATGCCTTAAAGGAAACCTAGGCCAAATAGCCCTAAACACTCAAACTAGGGAAACACACCCATGGGGTGTCCCGTAAATAAGGAGTCAAACCTTACACATATGCTATAACCCCTTTTCAATCAACTAAACCATAGAAGGTAGATAATATGGCTAAAATACAAAACACACAATACCCCAACCATGGGTATTCTTCACTTTAAGCCCATATAATCCAAATATAATCAAATTAAGGCACAAAACATGTACCTCAATGTTGTACGATGAACACTCTTGAACATCGGCCCTTGAATCGGCCTAGAAAGACGTAGATATATAAAAAGGTTAAAATAGTTCAACCTTGAATAACACATAAAAGAAGAGGAATCAAGAAGAGAGGCTCTAGAGAAAGATAGATCTCATCAGTGGGAATCCAATGCACTTAGCGGCGTCTCAATTGGAGCTCGGACAGAGGAACGGGAGGAGCTTGAAGATATTCAGTCGTATGTCACCCTCTTGTACGAGACACGGGAAGAAGAAGAATGATCTGTAAAGGAGATGCATCCCCACTCTGATATATCAATTAAAAAGAAAAGTACATGGCATGTTCATTTAATGTACACATCATATACTAGCCCCAACCAGCCCCCATTTTAGGTGGTCTACTAGGTTTCCCACATGTCCATGTACTCGGCCGTTACACAGCCAGTACATGGCGTGTACTTAGAAAATTTCCCTTTTCTTCCTTTTTCCTCAAAACCAACCCGAAATAAATATCCATACTCGAAAATGAATATTTGGGTTCTTACAAACTCCCCCCTTAAAGCAATTCATCCCCTAATTTCCCTTCCAAGTGAGGTAAAGAAGAAACTTCAAACAACTCTGGCCACTATGATTGTACGTTGGCCTCCCTCTCCCAAGTCTCATCTTGTACTCGCCCATGCTACCATATCACCCATACTATAGGAACAGACCGGACATGGAGAACCTTCATGCTATGATCCACAATCCGAATAGGGTGCTCCTCAAAGGATGATTCCACTTCCAACTCAACCTCCTAGGGTTGAAAAATGTGAGACGGGTCTAAAAAGTAATGATGTTGATGAGAAACATGAATGACTTCGTGCATAGCCCAATTCCTTTGAGGTAATTGAAACTGATAGGAAATCGGCCCGACTCTATCCAAAACCTCAAACGGCAAGACATATCTCGATGAAAGATTCCCAATAACTTAATCCTTCTATGTCCCAACGTCGGTGTGACACATAAGAAAACCTGATCTGCGACCTCGAACTCCAGAGGTTGTCTTTGTCGATCAACATAAGATTTTGGCCGAGACTGTGTATTTTCTATTCTCTTCTAAATCAACTCTACCTTCTCAGTGGCCTCCTAAACAAGATGAGGTCCCAGCATAGTTGAATCTCCTACCTCCAGCCAACATAGGGGTGATCGGCATGGCCTATTGTACAAAGCCTCATAAGTTTCCATTTGAATCGTCACATGAAAACTGTTATAATAGGAAAACTCCACTAGGGGTATGTGTCTCTCTCAAGAACCCCCAAAATCTAGGACGCATGCTCGAAGCATGTCCTCTAACACCTGAATCATGCACTCAGACTGGCCAAATGTCTGGGGATGGTAATCTGTACTTAGAAGTACTTATGTACCCATAGCCCTCTATAGTCCCTTCCAGACACAAGAAGTAAAACAGGTGTCTCTATCTAAAACAATAAAGTGTAGAACCCCATTAAATAGTACAATCTATTGAATATACTGTAACATCCCAAGTAAATAAATAATAATAAATTTTCATAATAATTAATATTTTTGAATTAAATATTAATTTTACTTTAAAAGGGGTTGCTATATTCGATGGTGTACCTGATACGTAACAACGGGTTTCTTTGAAATCTTATGTTGCACAATAATAATATAATATTATTATTTTAAATGGTAGTTAATGCCTAGACGTTGTATTGGTGGGGAATGAACAGAACTAACTACAATATGATTATACATGTTTATTAAATGTTTTTACATTTATCCAATAAAAGTTAGAGGCTTAAAATCTGAATGAATCTAATTTTAAGCATAATTTACTTTAAAAGGTTGATTTACCGCCTTTTGATGGAAAAACCTCATTAAATATAGTTTTAGTCACTTTTATATATTCTATTTGACCAAATAAAATTATTCTTTATAATCGGGACATCAAAATTCACTTTCGGTAAAATTTTGGTATTTTTCTGATAAAATTCAATTTTTGATGAATAGTGGAAAATAGTGTATTTTAATTCAAGAATGCCTTTTAATATAATTTAATTATATGGTTATATTATCTTTTTAATTTGTTTTAAAGTTTAACTAGATTATATTTTTACCATTTCATCCAATTTTGGTCATTGAAAGTAATTTCACTTTGAAATTTTACATAAACAAGTGTCAAACTTTTGATAGTTATTATTTCTTAAGAACACGCCTTTTGTTTTGACAATAGGAATTAATTTTAAATTAATTAATCCAACTTCTATGTTTTTAATTTGGTAAAATAGACATAATTTTTTAATTTGTAATATCAAATATATCTTAGGCGGAATTTTTGGTATTTTTCTGAAAAACTTCAATTTTTGATGAATAGTGAAACCACTAAGTAGTAGTTAAAAAATAACTTTTTCATTTAAATGAAATTTTACCACTTATGTGAATTGAATTTCAAAAATCCGACATACATGGTTGTTATTATTATGTAAAATGTGGTTCAATAAGATGGAAATGTTTTTTGGTGAACAGTAACTTTCGACTTTTATTTTCCGCGGTTAAAGGTAAATAGGGTAATTCAAGGTAAAAGAAATATAATAATAACATGAAATTACCTTAACACTTGTCTTAAACTTATTTTATGAGTTATGGACGACCATGGGTGTCCTTGGGTCTATTTTAGGATCACATGGCGCCACTTAAGAGTGATAATGACACATTATTTTAATTAACTTAAAGTAAAGGCAAAAATGACATAAACAAATATCTTTTAGTAAATTAATTTTTACATAGGGTTATATAAGTTATATTTTCAACTATAAATATTATTTGGAAAGATAAAAATATTTCCTACATCATTGTATTTTTTTATAATTTTTAGACATCAAATAAATAAAATTATTTATGACACAATAATGATGCAGTGTTTACCTCATTAATAAATGATTTAAATAAATATTATTATAAAGATTAAAAAAATATCCAAAACCTATCCAATTATTATTGGAATATTTTATTTACACCATTATTCATCTTATATTCTACTTTAATTAGTTTTGGACCTTTATAAACCGAAAATAATTATATAATAAAATAATATTTTCACACTTTCCTCAAGCGCCCCTCCTCCGCCTTATAAAAAACCCTCACCTATAACCCATTCCTCACACTTCTCAAGCCCCTTGGATATTCCAAACCCTACCCAAATAATCTCTAAATATCCCTATCTTCCACCTAGAAGCATTAAATTAGGCATAATGCACTTCAAGATGTTCTTTTGGTTCAAACCAAAGGGAGTTACCTGATTTAAAGGTAACGTCTTCTCTTAAGTTCTTTTGTCTTATTTTCCTTCTCTAACCACGTAAACTCTTTTTATTATTTTCTTTTATAACAAAAACAGTATCCTAAATATATTAGGTTGTTTTTATGAGAATTATTTGATCTACAATTACACACACCACCATCTAATGGGTAAAGAACATATTTTTTCTGTGGATGGAAAACTAACGCCTCACGAAATGATGATTGTTCAATTATCTCCTACCGCCTCTCAAGGTGGCCATTATGATGGAACTGTATTTATATATGATATATATCATGTTTATTTTTTCTTTATGATTCTGTATTTTCCATTTATATCATACCTTTATGGTTTCCATTATGGGTAAACATGATAATTTCATTTGAGGAAGTGCGGAATACCGCTCCCTCAAAGTGATATGATTCATTCATACCATACGTGGAATGTATAAAGGATGAAGATACTGAAATTATATATACGATATTATACTAGAATTATAATATACCTATGTATCATTATGTTTTCATTCCATTAAATATGAAATTGAAGTGAAAGTAGCATTCATGTATACGTACGGCTTACCGTCTCCATGAACGGTGAATTTCATTTCTTACCTCCAAATGTTATATACTATTATAAATATATATACATACTAAATATATAATATATATATGATATCTAAATCATTAATATCATTCTATAGATAATGGACTTTTTACCACATAGACAACTTGTAAATATAAGAAGTTCATTTTTGACTCAAGTACCAAATATTGACAAAACGACCGTTATTAACTTAAATGATTTCATAATGTTTATAACATGGTAATAAGTGATTTAAACAGAATTATAAACTTAAAAAAGGTTCTTATTCAAGTATAAATTAACTTTATTTTATTATTCAAGAGATTAAATAATGAATGGGTCAAGTCGGACATGAGGTAAGGGACTTCATCCCAATATTCTTTCATTGAGGAATATTTAGTTTTATACCAAACTTTCTTTTATACGTTGTATAAACCCCTTTGAATTTTAATTTTATTCAAAAGTAATCTTTTCTCTACTAATAGTTTTACTAAACGACAAAAAATAATGTTTCTTTTAACGTGCGCGGTGACAATGACCTTTCCGTCGTCGTGAGTATTATTTGATCTTTTGGCTTCCTTAACAAGCTATAATGTTTTTAAAAGGAAAATAAATACCATATACTATGTTACATATTTTGGTATTGAAAATGGTTTTGATAATGGATTTTTTATGTCAATATATTTAGATGATATATTGTGATTGAAATGTGGAAATTTTATCTTTCCTTTATGTTTGTTTTATGTGTTATGATTATGTTATGGTTCTTGGGCATTGATTAAGTATACGGGTGGTTCCGTTATAAACCTAGGGTGGGTGAGCCCGAGATAGATCTCCAATGCATTGGGTAACGTGATGGAGGTAAATGTGAATGTTTCTCCTAATAGATTTGGGGAATATACTATGATGGGTATTCCAATGTAACTCCCTATGTAGTTGTGATAGCTACAATGTAAGTATGATATGAATGCCACAAGTTGCCTTTATGATTTATGTTTTCTATGTGTGATTCATAAATCTTATGATTTCATGAGGTATGTTAAAGAGCTTATGTTATGTATGTATTAATGAACGAATGTTTTCTTTCTTTGTTTTATAACCCTTATTGAGCTTTTATGATCATCCCAAGTTTTGAAATGTTTTTTAGAGGACTTATAGATGAATAGGGTCAAGGATGGGATCAAGCAAAATTCATGCTATCTAAAACATAGGACTAGACATGACTCTTTTTCAACAGTTTTTATTTTATGAAAAAACTGGAAACTGAGTAGAAGTGTCTACCTTGTAATTTTTGAGATGTAATGTAATAGTTATGGAATAATTCTCTAAAACTCTAAACCTGAAAATATCCTTAATGTGAATTATTCATTTAATTCAAGATTATGTAATGCTTAAGGTCGGGTCCTTATAGTTGGTATCATAGGTCAGTTTAGATAACATTAGAATTTAGGATATTGTTAAATTAATGTCCATAAATTAATTTATGGTAAGATTGTAGTGATATAGAATTTACAGATTACCATGTTTCTTCACCTAAGATATTTTTGTGTTCAGAATGGTTTTCTGCAGAGGAAATAGGGCAGTTATGTTGGGACCACATTAAGAGGAAGACAACCTTCCATATCAGCAACCTGAGATGGTCAGAATTGGAACTAAATAGTTTTTTGTAGTGATGGCACAGTTGACTCAGGCTATAAATGGTGGTGGTATCGATGCACGAGATTAGTCAGGTCAACCGTAGAGGAACATGTCAGTAGTGTATCATTTCATGAGGAAACATCTACCATCATCCAGAGGATCATCTGACCCTATGCTATCTGAAGGGTGTATTAAAGCAGTGGAGAAAATATCTGATGTCATGGGGTGTTCAGAACATCAGAAGGTTAGTCTTGATGTTTACCGTTTCGAAGGTGAAGTTGATCAGTGGTGGTGGATGGTAAAAAATATCAGGGATAGTGAGGATATTGATTCTCTTGATTGGGATGAATTCAAAGGTATGTTTCTTGAGAAATATTTTCTTAAGTTGGTTTGTCTTCGGATGGAAAAACAATTCCTATAATTGAGGTAGGAGGATGAATCAGTGGCTGGTTATAAAGCAAAATTAACTCAACTATCAAGGTATTCTCTAAATTTCATAAAAAATCTTGATAGTAAAATCAATTGTTTTTACTTAGGATTAAATCCAAAGTTTCGAAGGGATTTTTCTTCTCGTGTGTTCAAAAAATATGAAAAAAAAATTCTATGTGCGGAGAAGGTGTAAATGGATTTTTTTTTGATGATCAAGTCTTCTTTGACAAACAACAGAATAAGAGGTTGAGGTGGCAGACGAAAGGTAAGAACTCTTCAAAAAAATCGGATGGTAAGAAACTTAAGTTTACAGTTTGTGAAATTTGTGGTAAAAATCATGCTGGGGAATGTCTTTTGAATTCTGGTAAGTGTTACCGATGTGGTAAAATGGGACATAAATCTCATAATTTCACTGAAAAAGATCAGGGTAATGATAAGACAAAATGTGATTTATAATCAGTAAAATGTTTCAAGTTCAATGAAATGGGTCATTATGAAAATGAGTGTCCAATAAAGAACTCAACTAATGGAAAGAAGCCGGACTACAAATAGAAAAGGGTGATGAAATCCTTTTCAACTACTTCAGCAGATGTTGGGCCATCAAATGAGGTAGTATCAGGTACACTATTTTTTTGTTCATATTATGACAATGTGTTGTTTGATTCAGGGTCTACACATTCGTTAATTTCTGAGAATTTTTCTAATAAATTGGTAATTCCATCTCAAGATATGAATCCTGAACTTATGGTAAAAACACCAGGGGAAATGTTGAGACAAAAAGAAATTATAAGAACCTTCATGTCCTTGTGTACGGAAAGAATCTACCTGAAAACCTTAGTGTTTTTCCTCTAATAGAGTTTGATGTTATTTTGGGTATGGATTGGCTTTCTATTTATCATGCTAAGATTGACTGTAGAGCTAAAGAGGCTTCTTTTCTGAAAGATCTTCAGTTTGTGTAAAAGAATGAACCCTTACTTTTGATAACATATTAGGAAGCTGAGAAACTAGTAAAATATGGAAATGAATGTTACCTTGAACATATTTTTGAAAACAAAGGAACTATTTGGATTAATGATGTTTCAGTGGTAAATGAGTAACTTGATGTTTTTTCTAATGAGTTTCCTGGTATTATACTAGATCAGAAAGTTGAATTTACTGTTGACTTAGTTTCTGATGCTAAGCCAATTTCAAAACCCCCTTATCAAATGGATAAAATTGAACTTTTAGAGTTAAAGAAGAAATTTCATGAGTTATTAGATAAAGGTTTCATTCAACCTAGCACATCACCATGGGGTGCTCCTATCTTGTTTGTTAAAAAGAAATAAGGTTCAATGAGACTTTGAATTTATTATAGAGCATTGAATAACATCACTATTAAGAACAAGTATCATTTGCCTCATATCAATGATTTTTTTGATCATCTCTAGGGAGATCAGTATTTTTCAAAGATTAACTTGAGTTCGGGGTACCATAATTTGAAAGTAAAGGAAGAAGACACTCCAAAGACCGCGTTTTGTACTAGATATGGCCATTATGAATTTGTAGTTATGCCTTTTGGTTTAAACAATGCACCTGCTGTATCCATGGGTCTTATGAATAGAATTTTCTGTGAGTTCTTAGATAAGTTTGTGGTAGAGTTTATTGATGATATATTGGTTTATTCTAAAAGTAAATATAAGCATGAAATTCATTTAAGTGTTGTCTTGAAAACATTAAAATAAAAGAAACTATTTTGGAAATTCAGAAAGTGTGAGTTTTGGTTACAGAAAATTTCTTTCCTTGGTCACATTGTTTCAAAAAATGGCATAACTGTTGATCCTGCTAAAACAAAAGTTGTTGAAGAATGTCCAAGACCTACAAATATAAGTGAGATCCATAGTTTTCTTGGTTTGGAAAGTTATTACCAGAGGTTTGTCGAAAATTTTGCATGGTTATCTAGTCCAATGACTAAGTTAACTCGAAAAGGTTTTATGTTCATCTGGACAAAATAATGTGATGATTGTTTTCAGGAATTGAAAAGAAGATTGGTAAATTCTGCATTTTTGGCACTTCCTTCTAAAAATGGTGAGTTTGTTATCTACAGTGATACTTCATTGAAAGTACTTGGATGTGTCCTTATACAGAATTATTAGGTAATTTCTTATGCGTCACATCAATTGAAACCTCATGAGTTAAATTACCCTCCACATGATTTGGAATTAGCTGTTGTAGTTTTTGCTTTAAAATTTTAGAGGCATCATTTGTATAGAGTAAAATGTGAAATATATACTGACCAAAAAAGTTTAAAGTATATAATCACTCAAAAAGAATTGAACATGAGACAGAGGAGATGGTTTGAATTACTCAAGGATTATGATTGCACAATCCTTTACCATCTGGGAAAAGCAAATAAAGTGGATGATTCTTTGAGTCAAAAAAGTAATGCTTCATTAACCATGCTACTTTTTTAATGAGACCCTTTAGTTTCTGATTTGATGAAATTTGGCATAGAAGTTGTTGGTTCAAGGAATTATTCTGTTTCATTTCAGGTGTTAGTGAAATAATATCTCTTAGACAGAATTAAGAAAGCGCAGAAGGAAGAAAGTGAGTGTCATAAAAAGTCCAGTTGATTCAGAAGCACATCAGAATAGCTCAGATCATGCAGAAAAGTTATGCGGATAATCAGAGGAAGGATCATTCTTTTGAGGTAGGTGATCATGTCTTTCTCAAAGTCTCTCCATGGAAAAGTGTGATTTATTTTGGTAATAAGGTAAAGTTGAGTCTGAGGTTCATTGAACCTTATGAAATATTGGAAAAAGTTGGATCAGTTGTGTACATAGTGGATTTACCTCCAATTTTGTCCCATTTACACAATTTTTTTCATGTTTCAATATTGAGAAACTATATGCCAAATCCATCTCATGTTTTAAGTCCAGAGGTAGTTCAGTTGGAAGAGAATCTCTCTTATAAGGAACTATTAATCCAGATTCTTGACCATAGAGAGCAAGTGTTGTGGAATAAGGTAATTCACCAGGTAAAGGTTCTGTGGAAAAACCATATGGTTTAAGAGGTAACATGGGAATCTGAAAATTCTATGAGGGATAAATATCCCCAATTATTTGATAAGTAAATAAAAATTGTGAGGAAACAATTCCCAAAAGGGGGGAAGGATGTAACATCCCAAGTAAATAAAGAATAATGCATTTTCATAATTATTAATATTTAGTAATTAAATATTAATTTTACTTTAAAGGGGTTTCTATGTTTGCTAGCGTACTCGATACGCAACAACGGGTTTCTTTGAAATCTTATGTTGCACAATAATAATATAATATTATTATATTAAATGGTAGTTAACGCCTAGACATTTTATTGGAAAGAATGAACATAACTAACTACAATATGATTATACATGTTTTTTAAATGTTTTTATATTTATCCAATAAAATTTGCGGGCTTAAAATGTGAGTGAATCTAATTTTAAGCATAATTTACTTTAAAAGGTTGTTTTACCACCTTTTGATGGAGAACCCTATTTAAATCTAGTTTTGGTCACTTTTATATGTTATATTTGACCAAATAAAATTCTTCTTTATAAGCGGGAAATCAAAATTCACTTTGGGTAAAATTTTGGTATTTTTTTGATAAAATTCAATTTTTGATGAATAGTGGAAAATACTATATTTTAATTCAAAACTATCATTTAATCTAATTTATTTATATGGTTATATTATCTTTTTAATTGGTCTTAAAGTGTAACTAGATTATAGTTTTACCATTTCATCCAATTTTGGTCATTGAAAGTAATTTCACTTTGAAATTGGAAATAAATAAGTGTCAATCTTTTCATAGTTATTATTTCTTAAAAACACACTCTTTGTTTTGACAACAGAAATTAATTTTAAATTAATTAATCCAACTTCTATGTTTTTGAATTTGTTAAAATAGATATCATTTTAAAATTTGGAATATCAAATATATATTAGGCTGTAGTTTTGGTATTTTTTTGAAAAACTTCAATTTTTGATGAATAGTGAAACCACTAAGTAGTAGTTAAAAACTGACTTTTTCATTTAAATGAAATTTTACCAATTTTATGAATTGAATTTAGAAAATCTAAAATACATGGTTGTTATTAGTAAATAAAATTTTATTCAATAATATGAAAATGTTTTTTTGGTGAATAGTAACTTTTGACTTTTATTTACCGCGGTTAAAGGTAAATAGGGTAATTCAAGTTAAAAAGAATATCATAATAATAAAAAATTACTTTAACACTTGTCCTAACCTTATTGGATGAGTCATGGACGACCATAGGCATCCTTGGGTCTATTTTGGGATCCCATGGAGCCACTTAAGAGTGATAATGACACATTATTTTAATTAACTTAAAGTAAAGGCAAAAATGATATAAACAATTATCTTTTAGTAAATTAATTTTTATATAGTCTTATATATGTTATATTTTCGACTATAACTATTATTTATAAATATAAAAATATTTCCTACATCATGGTATTTTTTTTATAATTTTTAGACATCAAATAAATAAAATTATTTATAACACAATAATGATAAAGTGTTTACCTCATTAATAAATGATTTAAATAAATAATATTATAAATATTAAAACGATATCCAAAACCTGCCCAATTTTTATTGGATGATTTTATTTCGACCATGAGTCATCTTATCTTCGACTTTAATAAGTTTTTAACCTTCAGAAACTAAAAATTATTATATAATAAAATAATATTTTCAAACTTTCCTAAAGAGCCCCTCCACCCCCTTATAAAAATCCCTCACCTCTAACCCATTCCTCACACTTCTCAAGCCTCTTGTCTCATCCAAAACCATCCCAAATAAGCTCTCAAGATCCCTATATTACACCTAGAAACATTAACTTAGGTAGAAGGAACTTCAAGAAGTCATTTTGGTTCAAACCAAAGGGAGTTACCCGATTTAAAGGTAACGTCTTCTCTTAAGTTCTTTTGTTTTATTTTCCTTCTCTAACCACCTAAACTCTTTTTATTATTTTCTTTTTTAACAACACCAGTATCCCAAATATACTTGGTTGTTTTTATGATAAGGAGTCAAACTACACTTACACACACCTCCATCTAATGGGTAAAGAACATACTGTTTCTGTGGATGGAAAACTTACACCTCACGAAACAGTGATTGTTCAATCATCTCTTACCGCAACTCATGGTGGCCATTATAATGGCACTGTATTTATATATGATTAATATTATGTTTATGTTTTCTTTGTGCTTATGTATTTTCCATTTATATCATACTTTTATGGTTTCCATTATGGGTAAACACGATAGTTTCATTTGAGGAAGTGCGGACTACCGCCCCCTCAAAGTGATATGATTCGTTCATTCCATATGTGGAACGTATAAAGTATGAAGTTACTGAGATTATATATATGATATTATACTTGAATTATAATATACCTATATATCATTATGTTTTCATTCCATTAAATATGTAATAGAAATGAAAGTAGCATTCATGCGTACGTACGGCTTACCGTCTCCATGAAAGGTGCATTTCATTTCTTACCTCAAAATGTTATGTACTGTTATAAATTCATATATATATATATACTGTATATATAAGATATATATATGATATCTAAATCATTAATATAATTCTGTAGATAATGGACTTTTGACCACATAGACAACTTGAAAATATAAGAAGCTCATTTTTTACTCAAGTACCAAATATTGATAAAACTACCGTTATTAACTTAAATGATTTCATAATATTTATAACATGGTAATAAGTGATTTGAAAGGAATGATAAACTTGAAAAATTTTCTTAAGCAAGTATAAATTAACTTTAGTTTATTATTTAGGAGATCAAAGAACGAACGGGTCATGTCAGACACGAGGTAAGGGACTTCGTCTCAATATTCTTTCCTTGAGGAATATTTAGTTTTATACCAGACTTTCTTTTATATGTTGTATAAACCCCTTTAACTTTTACTTTTATTGAAAAGTAATATTTTCTCTACTAATCGTTTTACTAAATGACAAGAAATAACGATTCTTTTAACATACACAGTGACAACAACCTTTCCACCACCACGAGTATTATTTGATCTTTTGGCTTTCTTAACAAGACGTAATGTTTTTAAAAGGAAAATAAATACCATATACTATGTTATATATTTTGGTATTGAAAATTTTTTTGATAATGGATTTGTTATGTCAATATATTTAGATGATATATTGTGATTGAAATGTAGATATGTTATCTTTCCTTTATGTTTGTTTTATATGTTATGATTATGTTATGTTTCTTGGGAATTGTTTGCATATACGGGTGGTTCCATGATAAACCTAGGGAGGGTGGTCTTGAGATAGCTCTCCAATGCATTGGGTAACGTGACAGAGGTAAACGTGAATGTTTCTTCTAATAGATTTAGGGAATATACTGTGATGGGTATTCCAAATGTAACTCCCTAGGTAGTTGTGATAGCTACAATGTAAGTATGATATGGATGCCACAAGTTACCTTTATGATTTATGTTTTCTATGTGTGATTCATAAATCTTATAATTTCATGAGGTGTGTTAAAGATCTTATGTTATGTATGTATTGATGAACTAATGTTTTCTTTATTTGTTTTATAACCCTTACTGAGATTTTTATGCTCATCCCATGTTTTGAAATGTTTTTCACAAGACTTAAAGATAAATAGGGTCAAGGATGGGATCAAGGAAAAGTCATGTTATCTAAAACATGGTACTAGACATGACTCTTTTTCAACAGTTTTTATTTTATGAAAAAAATGGAAACTAAGTAGATGTATCTACCTTGTAATTTTTGAGATGTAATGTAATAGTTATGGCCTAATTCTCTAAAACTCTAAACCTGAAAAAATCCTCAATGTGAATTATTCATTTAATTCAAGATTATGTAATTTTTAAGGTTGGGTCCTTATATTTAAAACCTTCCAAACTCATTAACACTGAAGGTTTCCTTGATTGGCAAGAAATCTGAAACCTTTATGAGTCTGCCAACAACAACCCAAACTATGTCATTCCCTCATGGTGATCTCGGTAAATCCATCACAAAATTCATCTCTATTTCATTCCACTTACACTCAAGAATAGGTAAATACTATAAAAGACCTATTAGTTGTTGATGCTCTACCTTCACCTGCTGATAGGTGGAACATCTCATTAAAAAACCAGCTACATCCCGCTTCATACCTGGCCACCAATACTGACTGTGTAGATCTCGATACATCCTAGTGACCCCAAGATGAACTACCCAAACTGAGGAATGAAAAACTCACATAAACTCCTCATGTATGTCTACCGTAACCCATACACGCCCATGAAAATATAATATCTCATCATCAACTATGGTCCACCCAAGATTAGTGTCCTCTCCTAACACACTCTTCTATAGGACTAGGCCTTCAGAATCTTATAGTTTCCTTATTCTCACTCGATCTAGTAGAGTAGATGTAACATCTATAGAAGAAAGAAATGTCTTCCCCTGTCTGTCGTGCACCTCCAAATGCATCTCATAGAACATATCTATAAGCTTACACTCACTGTTGGCCTCCTCAACTACTTGTATCTAAGTCCTCCTGCTTAACATATCAGCCACTGTGTTTCCTTTACCAAGCGTGTAGGCAATCTCAAAGTCAAAGAATTGAAGGTACTTAGCCAACCTTCACTATCTCAAATTCATATCATGATGAGTAAAGATATAATTGATAATTTTTTGGTTAGTGAATACCAAAAAATTATCTCCCAAAATATAATGTCTCCAACAGTGTAAAGCATGCACAACTGCAGATAAATCAAGATCATGCGTCAGGTAATTCCTCTCATGTGGCCTCAACTACCAAGACCCATATGCAATGACTCCTTCTCCCTGTATAATCACTGCTCTCAGCCCGATACCTAACTCATCACAGTAAATGGTGTAACTCTTTACCATATTTATAAAAATTAGTATCCGTGCTGAAGTCAATCTCCCTTTTAGCTCCTAAAAGGATAAATTGAAAAAAACTGTCCATAATTACTTTACACCCTTCTTAGTTATACCCTTCAGTTGTTCTACTAAGCATGAAAAGTCTTATATAAAATTATTTTAGTAACCATCCATCCTCCAAAAACTTTGTACCTCAAATACGTTCTTTGGATGCTCCTAGAAAACTACTACTTTCACTTTCTCTAGGTCTACTGATACCCCTGTCTCCAAGATAACATGACCTAAGAAGTGAATCTGGTCCATCCAAAAGTGGAACTTTGAGAACTTAGCATATAACTGATTCTCTCTCAGTGTAATTAATACAATCTCAAGATGGATGGTAGGGTCATGTTGAGTGTGTGAGTACACCAATATATCGTCCATGAAGACTACCACAAAAGAATCCAAGTAAGGATGGAACATTTGGTTCATCAATGCCATGAAAACTATCAGTGCATTCATGAGACCGAACGACATAGAAAAATACTCATATAGACCATACCTACTCCAAAAGGCTATAAGAGGTATATATGATGGTCTAACATGCAACTTATGATAACCAGATCTCAAGTAAATCTTCGAGAACACTTGGGATCCTTGAAGCTGATCAAAGATATCATCAATCCTCAGAAAATTATATCGGTTCTTGATTGTCAACTAGCTCAGCTTCCGATAGTCCACACAAAGTCTGAGGGGACCATCCATTATCTTCACAAAAAGGATAGGTGAACCCCAATAAGTATTGGGTCGGATGAAACCCATTACATGCAACTCCTCTAACTGCTTCTTGAGCTCCTGTAACTCTAGTGTATCTATCCTATAAGGATAAATGGAAACTGGTGCCGCTCCTGGAACAAGCTCAATAGAGAAATATAACTCTCACTCCATATTTAAACATAAAAATTCATCTGGGAAGACATATCTGAAATGGTCCACCACTGGAGGAAAATCCATCTTTGAAGTCCCCTGGTCATCCAGATATAAACTAGCAATCTGGGCTGTAATTCCTCCCAACCCATGATGCTCGGGTCTAGCTCTACTCTCCTGGATGTCCCATTCTCCCTTGTATAGAAAACACCCACCCTATGGTGATGTGAAATTCACCCTACAGTGATAGAAGTCAACAAAGGCCTGAAAGGAGACCAACCAGTCCTTTCCAAGATTTACATCGAAGAGTGTCATATCTAAGACATAGATATCCCATAATAAGTGACACCCACCAAACTCAAGACAACACTCGTTTCACTAACGTACACTAGTCTTCCTAAGCCCCAATAGAGTGTCTAGAATCATAACATCCTCAAAAGTAAAGATACAGAGCCCAAGGATCTATATAATAGTAACAGATATAAAACTATGGGAAACCCCGGTATCAAAAATAGAATAAGCTAAAACTGAGGCTACTAGAATCATTCATATAACTGTAGAGGTTATGGGATCCTTCTCCTATTGGGTCTACTCCACTACAAAAGTATGACATGTATCGTGGACATACGACCCTGACTAACTACCCTGAGCTGATCCACCCTGTTTTTGTTGAAAGCATGTCGTTTGGCTACCACATCCACGACCACCTCCTCATCCTGAACGGCCTCACGAACTCCATTTCCCTGGATGAGGAGAAACTGGTGGTCCTTCTCCTGAACATGGAGTCATAACTGATCCCCTCTCATTAGATTCTGGTGAAAAAACCTGGCAAAATGTTGAAGATGAACCATATTTCCGCAATCTCGTCACTCAACTGGGTCTCTCAGACACTGAGGTCTCATGTGACCACTCTTCCTGCACTGGTATCACCTCACCTGACTACCTATTGATATGTCCCTTCTACGAGAATCACCACATCAAGGCTCCTTGTGGTGCTTACTTCTATCAAATGAAGGATTACTAGCCCTGAATGTTGAACTGCCCTAGATCGCAGCTCCCCAATCCCTCAGATTGTGCTTAGTAATCAGTTCCTGGTTAACTATAGAAGTCACTAAATTCAGCCTAAATACATTCACCTACCATTATATGTTATACCTGAGACCATCCTCAAATCTCCTAGCCAACTATAACTCGTCAGCTCCCAAAATAGGTGCGAAGTGCTGAAGCTCTGTAAAACTAGAAGAGTACTCCATCACTGAAAGAGCACCCTATTCCAAATTCATGAACTCTCAGGCTCAATCGGCCCTCAACATCTTGGGGTATAAGTAGTCATAGAAGGTCCTCTGAAACTCTTCCCAAGTCATATCCTGATAACGTCCCACCTGTGATACAACATCCCACCATCTCTTAGAGAAATCAAGTAGAATTTACGTAGAGAGTATCACCCACATCTCCGGAGGCATCTCCATATGATCAAAGATAGAAATCATGGCCTACAACCATTAATCTGAAGCATGTGGTCCTCCATACCCTAAAAAAGTTGGAGGATGCTACTGATGGAACACCCTCATCAAATCTTCCATAGTTGAGGTAGGATGTCGTGTTCCCTGAAAGGTCTGCATCATCCTCATAAAGCCTTCACAAAACTGTGCATCATCACCTATTTCCGGTATAACAACTTGTTCCAAGATTGGCGTGAGGGGAGTATCTACTGGTAGTCCCTGATCTACCATTTCTTTTGTCTAATAATTTCCCTGTATCTGGAGTACAACTGGAGGACATATTGGCGGCATGACTCTGCAAGGTCAAGCTCACACCTCAGTTCAAGATTATCAAGGACAAAAAATTAGAAGTGAAAGAAAGGAATAGGAGAAGAAACATTCATGTTTTACAAAATAGGGTTACATGGCATGTATAACCCCTACACGGCGTGTTCCCTTATGATTTTAACATGGCGTGTACCTCTTTCTAACCCGGTCGTGTAACACCCATACACATGGAATATTCCTCCTAATACACAGCATGTACTTTAATTTACCAACCTTCCCAAGTACTTCTACATAGCTAGAACTACACAGTTCCTTCCTAGGTAACACTACCTGGTGTGTTCACCCTAGAATAGTGTATACTACTTAAGTTCTAACCACCCTTGTCATT
The DNA here is from genome assembly GCA_963277665.1 of Viscum album. Lineage (NCBI taxonomy): Eukaryota > Viridiplantae > Streptophyta > Magnoliopsida > Santalales > Viscaceae > Viscum > Viscum album. Next base: position 474,203,435 of record OY728130.1, on the reverse strand, counting down.
AGTCACACATTCAGATACATGGTAAACTGTACATGGTGTGCATAAATAAGTCACGGCATGTACAACCTAGGTTTCATCCACCCGTGTCGTTGGTCACACGGAAGGATACACAGTTCCTCACAACACGGTGTGTACAATCTAGACACGGCATGTTTTACCAAATTTTTCCCAGCCCCATGTATCTACTCATATAGTCAGTCACATAGTCAAGCAACATGTACTCCTAGTACATGGTGTGTACTTAAGAAAAAAAATTCTTCTATAATAGAAGAACACATGGCGTTTGTTCATAACATCACACACCATTTTTTCTGGGTTTCTGGATAGTAGGCCTTTGAAACTTCTCCTAAACCCTTAAAATATTAAAATTTTGTCCAATGCATGAAAAATTCTGACTCGTGAGATTCTATACTCCCATGAATCAAAGTTTGGCATCCTTATTCATCTCATAACTTGACAAAAATCAATTAAAGTTCAAACATGATCCACCAAATTCTGACCCAAGAGGACCCATAACACCTTAGGGACCAAATTTTGGCATCCATCCAAATGAAACTTTACATATTACAATACCATATCAAAATAGTAGGTATTATGTCACAGAACCTATCACAACAATATGCATATCTAGCCCAACTTCTATCACAATAGCATGCAATCAGTAATGCACCCAAAATGGCATGATAATAATTCATGACATGTGATCTCTATCAAGTGCCTATATGATGCTTGAGATGGAATACCCTCATCTCATTGGTTTGAAACAGAAATAAAACCTCAATAATATCAACGATAACAACACAAAACATGTAAATCACCCAATGGTGAAATCAAATCAACTGTAGCAATTAAAAAACCAGAAAAATTGAAATATTTGAGGTAACTTGGATTTTCCCTATACACAGGTTAACTACTCCTAGGCAGAGCTTATTACCAACTACTCATTCCTTCCTATCCCTATCTATAGGCTCCAAACAGTAAGTCAAAGTAGAAAATAAACTCCATTGATACCACTTTGTAACATCTCTGATCTAGGTTTCAACCAAAGGTGTCCCGAACCCGGTTGGTCACATGACCTCAAGCGCATTTCCCCAAACGCCAGAGGCTACTGACTAGCAATGAGGGCCAAGGTCTGATAATGGGAAAACTATTCCCTCATTGGAATAGTATACACATCAAAATAACAAATGGTAAATAGTAGTCGAAGTAGTAATATCATACAATAGAAGTAAAAAAGTACAAGACTAATAGTATAAAACAACTGCAACATTATATATAAATAAATGATGCATGTAACATGTATCTAGAAAAGAATCCAAACAAGTCACAATGCTAGAAATTCAATAATGAAACAAAATTACAGAAATTAGTAAATTCCAACAGCACCACAAGCCTATGCTTGGTCCCATGCTCTCCAACTCCAACAACAATCAAGTACCTGATGAAGAAGGGTGATTTCCCTTATCTATACCTGAAACCATATAATCTATTTGGGCACAAAAGCGTGACCCAAAAAGGGTTTGAGATGAATCCCAATAGGAAACCACCAAAATATCTTTGCCTAACTATCATTGAATATATATATAGCAGGAAAAATGAAAAATAAATTGATAAATAATAAAGTAATAAAAAGTAAACAATCCTACAGTTTCCAATCATACTCATTTAAATTTATCAATTATTCAATCCATTTAATAATGAATCCCAAGATCTATCTTAATATTTGTATCCCTATATGTAATAGTAACAGTAGACGTCTCAGAAGACCATCTAAGTAACCAAGTAAGACTGAGTCCAAGCTTGTGCTTTGTCTTGGTAGACTCATCACAACAAAAATCAATCATTCATAACAACCCTCTAGGAAATCTCTCAAAATCTAACCCATGTGGTTTAAACATGACACTAAACAATTTAAAACGACCACCTAGGTAGCTCTCATGGTCAATACCCCTAGGTCCACGTGGAATCAATAATTTATACATGACCTATGGGTAGCTCTCATGGTCAATACCCCCTGGGTCAATGTAGTATAAATAATCATAAATGACCTATGGGTAGCTCTCACAGTCAATACCCCTATGTTAAATTCTACACCAAGGCTCTCATGGTCCTATGTAAATAAATATGGAAACTCTCATATTTTTTCTAGTCCAAGTCTCTCATGGTCCATTTAAAGATCAGTGTGCATATCATAACAAGGCAGCACATGCAATCTATAACTACAACATGGATAAAATTTTCAAGCATAACACATGCAATTAATATTATCAATCAAATCTATCCTAAAACAATCAAGTAATTTAAAATAGGGTATTCCTCATAGGAAACCTAGGCCTAACAGATCTAAATAGTCAAACTAGGGAAACGCACCCATGGAGTGTCCCGTAAATAAGGAATCAAACCTTAAGCATATGCTACAACCACTTTTCAATCAATTAAACCTTACAAGGTTGATAATAGGGCTAAAATCCAAAACACACAATATCCAAACCATGGGTATTCATCACTTTAAGCACATATTATCCAAAGAAAATCAAATAAAGGAACAAACCACCTACCTCGATGTTGTACGATGAACACTTTTGAATTTTGGCCCCTGAATCTAAATAGAACACCGTAGATATAAAAAAGGATAAAAATTTTCAGCCTTGAATAAACTACAAAAGAAGAGAATCAGGAATAGAAGCTCTAGGGAAAGAGATAACTCACCGGTGGGAATCCAACGCATCATCCAGCATCTCAATCAGAGCTCAGATGGAGGAATGGGAGGATCTCGAAGGTATTTGGTCATATGTCTCTCTCATGTATGACACACAGGAAGAAGAATGATCCATAAATGAGATGTGTCCCCACTCCGATTTATCAATTAAAAAGAAAAGTACACTATGTGTTTATTTAATGTACATGTTGTGTACTAGTCTTAATCAAACCCCACTTTAGGTGGTCTTCCAGGAAACCCACGTGGCTCTATACACGATCGTTACATGACCAGTACATGGCTACATGCGGCAACCGGGTACACAAAGTGTACTTAGAAAATTTCCCCTTTCTTTCCTTTTCCTCAAAAACTACACGAAATAAAGATACATGCCTAAAAATGAAGATCCGGGTTCTTACATATGTAAATATCAATGGTTGAAAATGGGTATTCAAAATGAAACTAGACATGGAAGGATAAGTTAAAACCTATAAGGAGCGATTGGTTGCAAAAAGTTTTAAACAGTTTCAAGGCATTGACTACGATGAAACTTTTTCACAAGATGCAATGATAAGATCCATCAAAATTATACTTTCCATTATATATTTTTTGTGACTATGGGATTTATAAAATAGATGTCAAAACAACATTCCTTAATGGGAACCTTCAGAAATATTTCTATATAAAACAACCTGAAAGGTTTGTGAATCCAAAGGATGCCAATAAGATATGAAAATTTTGAAAATCATTTTATATATTAAAGTAAGTATCTAGGTCATGAAACATTCATTTTGATGAATCCATAATGGAATTTGTTTTCATAAAGAATAAATTTGATCCTTGTGTAAAAAAATGGTTTAGTGGGAGTGCAGTCATTTTCTTAATAGTATATTTTGATGGCATATTACTTATTGAAAATTAAATACTGGTCTTACAGTCTATTAAGGAATGGTTGAATAAATGCTTATCTCTGAAATACTTGGGTAAAGAAACATATATTCTTAGGATCAAGATCTATCATGATAGATCCAAGATACTAATTATCTTAAGTAAAATTGGATACATTGACAATATACTGAAGATATTCAGTATGGAATAATCCAAGAGGGGGTTGTTGTCAGCATCACATGACATACATCTTTCTAGAAAGATGTTTCTTCAGATGCATGAGGAAATAAATAGAACGATAAGGATTCCATTCACATCAATGATTAGGTCATTCATGTATGTAATGATATGAACTAGGATAGATTCCGCCTATGCATAAGTGTGGTAGGAGGATATCAAGTTGACCTAGGTGGCCATTATTGTTCAATAGTTGAGACTATACTTATGTATGTGAGGTGTACTAAGGACATGTTACTAGTTTATAGAGGAGATTAGGAACTAATTATCAGAGGATATGAATATTCTAGTTTACAAACAGATCAAGATGACATGAAGTCACAAAAGCGATACATGTTTACTATGAATGCAGGTGTTGTGAGTTTAAAGAGATTAAATAAGGATGTGGTCACAGATTCTATAGCAGATTATGAGTATATTGTATCTTTTGAGGCAGCTAAAGAAGAAATATGGATTCAAAACTTAATCCATGATATTGAAGTGGTACCTAGCTATAAATATTCCATCACACTTTATTGTGATAATACTACAGTGGTGGATCTCACAAAAGATCCAATGTCACATCAATAGATGAAGGACATACTTCATAAGTATCATCTCTTGAGAGATTTTTCTCAGAGAGGTGAGGTTGAAGTGAGCATAATTTCCACGGAAGAAAACATAGTGAAACCCTTTACTAAATCCTTGACTCAACAGAAACATGATTACCATGTGAATTTTAGTACACTAAAAATCATAGGTAGTTGGATCTAGTTTAAGTAGGGGTTTGTTGGAGTCGGTTTCCTAGGACCAACTATTTGTACTTTTATTATATGTATATTATATATATTGAATATTAATAAAACCTCTTATTATATATTGTTCATTGTTCTTCAGGACTCTAATGTAATAATATCCTAGAGTATATGTCACATTAATAAGGTTATGGAAGTTTCCCGCTATGATGAGAACCTTGAAGTTCAATTATAATATTCTCAAATATAGTTTTGTGGTTGGATAACTTACAATGATGGGATGCATAGTATATAGAATAGAATGTATGATTACTCATAAGAATATGAGGATTATTCTCATTATCACACTTGGTAATCTCCAATATGTGAGATTATGAGAAAAAACTTACCAGTAGGAATTCTTTATGTTTTGGTGTCATTAGACATTCCAATATACGAGAATTTGTGATGGTCCTTATACTTTAATATTATCATTAATGAAATTAATGACTCATGAATTTGGATTTTTTGATGAAAACCTTGATGTCATATGTTTGTGTCAAGGTAGGGCACATTGGGTGCATTGCGATTGACATATCTTGAGTAGATATGTCAAGGAAGGATTTGTATCTTCCATCTTTATGGAAGCTAATATCTCGTTCCTTTGATTGGAATAGAACTGTCACATTAAATTACATAGTTATGGTGAAATAACACATTTATTTCAGATATTAAAAGAAATACATGTCGAGAAAAGAGGTTGGTGACACAGATGTGCAACTTTCTTTATGACATATTGCGACAAAGAGATTGTATTACATAATTATAATTTGTATGTGGTTGTCATCATTATGGAATTAAGTTCTTTATCTTGGGTTACCTTGACTTATTACTAGATAGTAATCTTGACCTTTAGGAAAGTATGCCTAATTCTAACAAAAAATAATCCAAGAAGGAAACACACTATGTGTTTTCGATAATCTCGATTAAATTCTATTTGAATTTAATTAATCAAATAAAAATTATTCTCAAGACCGAGGGACAATTTTATTCATGTTTTATTGATAAAAAATGTTTATTAATGAATGAAATGTTTAAATTAAATATTTATTTAGGAGTTCAATAAATGATAAATGAGTTCGAACAAATTAAGACTGGGTATGGTAACAAATATTAATTAACAAGACGGTCAAATAATATTTTTTATTGCACAAGTTTATGCACACAACAAAATAATAATAATAATAATCTATCTTGAGGTTTATTTGGGATTATTATATTATTTAAGGGCTAACATGTGATTAAATAATTATTTTAATCAAAACTCTATCTCTATAAATAGATCATTGTGTTTATTGTGTATTACATATAAAATTAAAACTTGAGAATCATTGATCACAACGAAACTCTCAATCAAATTTTCATTTATCTCTTCCTATAAATAATGATAAATAAAAGAGATATCCATTTAAGATCAAAATATGAGTGATCAACATGAATAATTCAATACAATAGACTTTTCACACTAGCACCCAGATATTGATTATCATTGTTCAAAGATCAAATGAGCATGTGTGGATCACTGCTAGAGGGATACTATCCTCATATCCTCACAACTCAATGAATACATTTCAAAATTGTATTTTCGAACAATTGATATCTATATCGAATAAAGAATTATCAGATCAGGTATTTGTTTCTTTTGATATTAAATAAATTAATTATAAATTTGTCGTGCAAGATCCTCACTCGAAGTTTTGGGAAACTAAATATTAAATGATATTCTAATATATCGCCCACCACAAAAAGCTTCCACTATGACCAAAACCAATAGATTGAACCTCATCCCATGACTTCCTTCAACGATTGGGCCCCTATGCCTATTTTATACAATATTTGTGCCCACTCCCACAACATAAAATCATCAAACCTCCACCTATCATAAAACGAGTTCACCTTTTCCTCCACCGGCATCACCTGAGGGCCCCTGTCATCTATTCCCCATCAACAAAAATCCAAATATATCATAAAAGTGTTCAAATTGCATAAAATGTTCCCACAATGACATAAGATCTTGATAAATAATTTTAAAGAAATAATTTGTTCAAAAAAATTTCTCCATAGAAAAATTTCTAATAGCATCATCTTTAACATCCTCAAAAAATTGTTTCTTCCTGTGAAAAACTAGTTTTTCTTCAAATATTGGATTAATACCAACTTCAAGTTCAAGTTATTTTACTTCATTCATTAAAACTTCAAAATCCTCTTCTCAAAGTTCTTTAAATAACAAGATCAAATATTTTATTTTTGTACTCACATATTCAATGTCAATCTCTTCCCTTTGAAATAATTTACTGATATAATTGACATTATCTAAAATTTTGTACCAAATTCATAAGATAATGATGAATTATAAATTCTATAATTCATTGGAACATGATCCTTTAGCATCCAACATCAAAACATCATCATGTTAAAAAATATTGGCAATTTCAACCAATGCATTTCTTAACTCAGGTTTTTGTCTTCCTATAGCTCTAATACTCTCGATGTGACTTTCCCAATGAGTTTTTGATAGTGGTTTTGGTGTAAAAACTTTAACATAAGTCCTTAAAACACCCCATCAATGAAGTGAACATGAAAATAATGTATAAATCTTCTACATATATGCAAAAAATAATCTGTCTTTTACACTAGATTTTTCCATGTCACATATAGAAAGATTTAGGTTATAAAATCCACATGTAGTGTACAATGCACTAAGATTTACATCAAGAATCCTTTTTTGGACACCTTGATGTTTACCTTTTATATTTGATCCATTATCATAACTTTGACATATTATGTCATCAACTCTTAGTTTAAGATCAACCAAAGCATCTTCAAGTGACTTGAAAATCCTCCGACATGATGTGTCATCAATATTTATAAAGCCAAGAAAAAACTCCTCCACCTTAACTTTAAATTATTCCTCAACATCCATACATCATATGATAATTAAAATTTGTTCTTTGTGACTTAGATCCAGAGTGCAAACAAGGATAATCGAAAAATACTTTGCTCTCATGATCTTCTTCAAGATTTTTTATTTAATTGCATTCCCCAAAAAATTATCAATTCATTATGAATTTTATGACTAAGATAATGCTTTTGATTTTCATTATTAACCACACGATAAACATGATCTTGCATGAATGGATCAAATTGAAGAAAAAATTTAATAATTTTACAAAAAATACCATTATCCTTCTTATAAATCTTCTCATTTTATCCACGTAATGGTAAGTTATTTTGTGAAAGTACCTTCACAACTCCAATGATTCTAGTAAGTACCATCTTCCAATGAACTCTTTCCTTCTCAATGATAAATTCAATGTTTTTTTCAATTGTTTGTTTATTTTTAAGTCCTCTATGCAAGTCCACCCACTTGAAAACATTAGCAATGTGTTTAAAATTTATTTCCTACTCCCTAATCCTTGTTGGAAGGTTGTTCCAATAATTAGATCCCCATTCAGTTAAAGCACTTTTCATAGATTTTGACTTAAATAATTTACAATAAAAACAAAATACCTTATACAACTCATTAGAATACACAATCCACTTTCTCTCAGTTTTTTCACCATTAGGAAGTAAACAAAAATAATTATTATAAGTAAAGTGTCTCACATGACCGGCTTCCTTAGAAAATACATCATTTTATTTTAATATTTTAATCAGGCCACGCCGAATCAAAAAAATTCCCTTAACATGATTTATACTTCCCCATAATCCTAGATCATAATTCATATCCACATATTTTTCAAGGTCAACCATGCCTTGATCTCCAAGATCATAAATCATATGAATATTATTTTTATTTTCATCCTCCTTATAATCCACATCCACACATTCATTTATCATATCAACACTTTGAGTCATGAGTTCATCTTCAGATTATACATTCACTTTAGAAACAATGTCGCCCAAAGATTGGTCATTAAATTGATCAAATAAACTCTCTTTTTCAGTTCTTTCACTAAATAATTTAGAAATCAAACCCATTGGTGATTTTTTCATTTCATTCTTTCTTTTCTTGATTTTCTTGTTTTTAGATTCATAATTTTGAATCCTCTTAATTGTAGTACCTATAAGTTATAAATTATAATTAAAATAATTATAATTCATTTAGAGTTATAACATATTTAAAGTAAATAATCATTTTTTAAAAAGAAAATCCTATATTCCAACTCATTTATTTTTTATTTAATATTAAACAATTTGTATGAATATTTCTCTAAAAAAACAAAAAATATATATAAATCTATTAATACATTTCACAACTAAAATTAAACAACAATAAACTCAAATTGTTTTCAAATATATTAAAAAATTTAAATGAAGTTATTTAAAAGTAAAAAAATTTCCATTAAAATAAAGTAGGCAAGATAACAATGAATTCATAGGTTTATTTAAATTATAAAAATTAAACAAAAAATTAATAAAAATAAATAAAATAAAAATGATAATTAAAAAATGAATATAAAAAAATTAATTACCTATGGATATATCACAAATTTCAATTAAGATGGGGAAATTATAAGTGAGGCGGACAAGACACTGGTGAATCTGTAATTTTGATAATTTTTTGAAAATTAAACAAAACAATTAATAAAAATAAAAATAAAAAATATATAATTTAAAATGATTATAAAAAACACTAATTACCTAGATTTAAAACACAAATTTTAATTGAAATATACAAATTTCATTTGATACGGGCAAGGAATGGTTAATTTGTAACTCAGATAATTTCTAAAAAACAAAAAAAAACAATTAATATAAATAAAAAAATAAAAATGATAATTAAAATAGATCATGAAAACCCTAATTACCAATGAAAATCAAATATCAAATTGAATTTGAGATAGGAATATTGAAATTGACATAGAAAATACATCAGTCAATCCGCAATTCATTTTCACAATTCACAAAAATTAAACAAAACTGTTAATAAAAATAAAAAATAAAAATTATTTCAGAATTATCAATCAAACTCAAAAATAGAAATCCTTGGCTTTTTGGAAGCAATTAGGTAGAGAGGGGTCTGGTCGGGGCAACACCAAACTGGCTGGAAGGGGACGGGATGGGGTTATTCGCCAGAAGCAAGGGTGAAGAGGATGCTCATACACCAACTAGAAGCAGTAGCAGTAGGGCGAGGCAAGGTGAGCAGGGAGCATGGGATGGAGGGAGGGATGGGAAGGCAGTGTAGCGAGCCCCGAGCGGCAAGGTGAGGTAAGGTGGCGAGATGATCCAAGGTGGTGGTGAGGTGATGTGAGGCGGTGAGGTGAGGCAAGGCGGCGATGAGGCGAGGATCTACGATGAGGTGAGGTGGGCGGGAGAGCGTTGCAGCAGCAGGATTCTGAATTTTTTAGGGTTAGGTATTTTTCCCCCTCATAGGCAGAGTTTCCCAAGACCACAGGCTCCTGGGGCTCACCCATGGGTCGTCCCTGATAGGCACTGACCTCCACCATCTAGATTGTCAAAATACCCCTCTTTCTCAATCTCTATTTTGGAAAATCTCGTGTCTCCTTCCCCTAACACGATCATATTTCTCCAGTATCGAGGTTGTCTACATGATTCCAAATTTAGGTGTCTCTATTTTAACAGGGAGGGGTGGGGATCATGTAGGTTTTAAATTTTATTGAGTGGTCTGGCCCAATCCATAATGTGGGGTTAGAAAATAAAATCTAGAATCTATCTATACAGGACCCATAGACAATTGGGACAACCCATAGGCTTAAAAAATAATATATGAAAATATTTTTTTGGTTGGTGAATCGTGATAAAGTGGAGAGAGAAAATAGAAATGTTTTAGATTTGGTGAAAATGTTTATTATTTAATTAACCATAACCCTAACCACAACAATAATCATTAAAAATTGTATCTTTGGTGATTTATGGAATTAATATCATCTCATTTGGGATATTTAATCTCACTATCCAAACTAGTTTATAGACAACAAAACCTCTGCATCTCTCGTTAACACTGTAACTAATATATATAATATTTTTTACCTGAGGATTACCTAAGTGTATGTATTCATGGCCTTATCAACACAGGTATTTATCAAATAATGAGGGCAGGTAGGAATCTATTTGACACTTCACATTTACTCTATGCTGATGATATACTTCTATTTTGTAAGGCTGACAAGAAAACAATTTTGTGCATCAAGAGTATCTTCTCACATTGTGAAGAGTTTGCAGGCCAGGTGATCAGCTCGAACAAATCCTTTGTTATCTTTGGGGAAGGAATTATAATTTTGAATCAAAATAGGGTTGCTCATAGGCTCGGTGTCAGGAGAGGCACACTGCCCTTTAATTATCTTGGGGTTCCCTAATTTTGGGGAAGGGTGAAACATTCCCATTTAGAAGACATTTCTCTAAAAATTACCAATCAGTTAGAAAGTTGGAAAGGGAAGACAATGTATCAGGATGGTAGAGTTTGCCTTTTCAACTCTGTTATTACATCCATGTTTTTCTATTTATTTTCTGTGTATAGATGGCCAACACTGCTTCTAAAGGAATTGATTGGAATGATTCAGAATTTCATTTGGACTAGATCAATACATCAGAGGAAACTTCTCACTGTTTCATTGAAGGAATGTATAAATATAGTCAATATGGGAGGAATGGGAATTAAGGATGCTATAATTTTCAATAATGTTTTCTTCAGAATTTCACTTGGAGGCTTCTCTCTAAGCCTGGATTTTCTCTTGAATTTATGGTTGGCAGGTTTGTGGACAGACTTCAAAACAGTAGGCGCAGTTTTCTGAAATCTTCTGTGTGGCCTTCAATTAAGAGTGCTTATTCATCAATAATGTCTCAGTCAATTTGGTCAATTTCTCCTGATTCTCATCTAAACTGCTGGAACCCACCATGGTTGTCCTCCCCAATAAAGGATCATGTTAATATTCCCTCTTATTTGGGAAATATTTCCATTTCTGATCTGTAGGAAAACTTTAATGCTTATGATATCATTCCTAATAACCTTCGCATGGAAATTTATAACTATATTTATGCTGATATTGACATTTTGATCTAAAAACCTGCTATCAGTGGATCATTTTCCAATCAGGATTACTACAATAAACAGTGTGGTGTTCTCTCTGGAATCCCTTCTTGGCTGGCCAGTTTTCATCAACCATACATCTCCCCCAGTGATGTTAAGTTGATCTAGCATATCTGGAAAAATAGAATGCCCATTCAATGTGTGTTGCAGTGCACTGGACTCAACCTAGCCTCGATATGTCATTTCTGTATCAACTGTGATGAATCTCTTCCACATATTTTTCTTCACTACACTTTTTCTGTGTGTTTATGGAACTATGTGAAATCAATATTCAATTATTGTCTTGATTGCTGCTCTCTTGAATCGGTGTTAAGTTTGGCCTTGAAGATTTATTTCAGTGACCAAATGAAATCCATGTTTACTACTTCCATTATATCAGTTTTTTCCTACATCTAGAAAACTTGGAATTCTATTATATTTAACAATATAAATCCCTCATTCTGGGATGGTGTTCTGCATATACACCGAAGCATTACAGTTGCTTCCAGTAACCAAACTGGATCCATGAACAATGATATTTCTAACTTTATTATTTTGATATCCCTTGGTGTTAGTGGCATGGAAAGTAAGCCTAGAATGGTCAAATACATTAGGTGGATTCCACCAATTTCAGAGTTGATGAAAGTGAATATTGATGGGGCGGCCACCGGTGCACTAGGTCCTGCTAGGTGTGGTGGAGTTTTCAGAACTCATCGGGGCTTTGTGAAAGGATGTTTTTTCCATTATATTGGTTATGCTCTTGCTATTGAAGTTGAACTGTGGGCGATGATCAAAGCTATCAGGTATGCAGTGCATTATGGTTGGCATAGAGTATGGTTAGAGTCGGATTCATCTCTTGCTGTGCAGATTTTAGAAGATAGATCTCAAAATATTCCTTGCAGGATGATGCCCGCTTGGATCTCCTGTCTTAGGCTTGCTGAAATCTTATGTCTTGATGTCTCTCATGCATATCAAGAAGCTAACCAGGTTGCTGATGCTCTATCTAAAAGGGCCATTATGGAGGTCAGTTCCAGTTGGTCTTTTTTCCTACCTTTCTATTGTGAAAATTTGATTATAAATTATAGGGATGGTGTTTTGTATACAAGGATTTTTAAGGCCTCCTGTTTTTGAGTTATATTGTACTATTTACTCTTTTCTCTAATAATTTTGTTGGGAGCAGGTTTCTGCCTGTCTCCTGAACCTTTTGGCTATTTATTACATATACATATAATAATATATATTATTTATTATATAAATTTATATAATACATATAATATATTTATTATGTATAAATATAATATTTATTATTTATTATATGTACATCAGAAAATTTCTAATGAAAATTTTTATCGGAAATTCCCTATGAAAATTTCTACCGGAAATTTCATAAGTAAATTTCCACAAAAAGTTTACACTTAAAATTTTTTCTTAAAATTGTAATTAAAATAAATTAATACATAATTAAAAAATGAAAATTTTCACTGAAAATTCACCTTGAAATTTTGCACCAAAAAAATTTTACTGCAAACTTCCACTAAAAATTTAATTCAAATATCCACTTAAATTTTCAATCAAAAATCCACTTCATTTTTATTAAAATTATACTTAAAATTTGATTAAAAAATTTCTAAAATAAATTCTTTCTTAAAATTTCATTTTAAATATATTAACACATAAATATATAATTTAATTTTACACTAGAAATTTAAACTGCAAATTTTCTATGGAAATTTTCAGTGCAAATTTCTGCTAGAAATTTCCAATCCAATTTTCACTAGAAATTTATAGTTCAATTTTTACTTAAAATTACATTGTAGATTTATTATAAAATAAATATAAAATTTAAATTTTAAACAATGAAAACTAAATTAAAAATATATTAATATATAAATAAAAAATATAAATTTTAACTGGAATTTTTCGGTGAAAATTTTCATGAAAAAATTTTAGTGCAGATTTCCACTCAAAAGATTTAGTTTAAATTTTCACTTAAATTTCTAGTCAAAATTTCTATTTTATTTTTATTATAATTATAACAAAAAATTTATTAAAAAAATTATAAAACAAATTCATGCCCAAATATTCAGTTCAAATATATTAACACATAAATAATATAACTTTGCAATGAAAATTTGAACCATAAATTTCCTAGGGAATTTTCTAGTGAAAACTGCCACCAGAAATTATCAGTGAAAATTTCCACTAGAAATTCACAGTTCAATTTTTCACTTAAAATTATAATGTAGATACATTAGAAAAAAGAAAAATGTAAATTTTCACTGGAAAATTACATTTGATATTTTCATTAGAAACTTTCATTATAAAATTCCACTAGAAATGTCCACTTAAAACTAAAATAAAAATATATTGATACATAAATATAAAATATAAAATTTCATTAGAAATTAACATTGAAAATTTACATCGGAAACTCTTAGTGGAAATTTCCATTTGAAAATTGCAGTTAAAATTATCATTTAAATTTCTAATGTAAATCAACAAATTATATTTTCTATGCACTGGAATTTTACCGTTATTAGTGTAAATATTTAATTAAAATTTGAACTGAAATTTTACACTGAAAATTTGTATTAGAGACTTGATTATAAAAATTTGAAAATAAATACATTTTTATATTTTCAATGTAAATATATTAATACATAATATTATTATATTATTATTATTATTGTTTCTTATTTTTATTTATCCTATTTATTAATATTTTCTTTGTTACTTTTAAAAACTCGTAGTAATAATTTTTTTTTAAAAAATGAAATAATGGAAGTTATATTTTTTTTAATTATCTGATGCTATCAAAAATTATAAAAATAAAAAACTTATGTTAACTTCTATTCTATTTTAAAATAAAACTCTTAACATTATTTTATATTTTAAAAGGATATAAAAAATACAGAAATATTAATATGTAAAAAATAATAATAAAAAAATTAAAATACATAAATCAAAATATCAGTAAAGCGTTGTATTAGAAACAAAATGGTAGTATTATACATCCATTTTTAACATTATTACATCAATTTTTTAATATATAAATACTATTTATTAATCTAGTGCCACACTCCAAATAAACACATGCGTTATCTATCCCATGACTAAATTGATCGTCAAGTTCAAAACACAACATGAGATGATATTCTCCCTTATTTATGTTTGGTTGTGTTGAACTTGAACTATTTTTTCCCACACTCATGTAAATTTATTTTATTACATAATTTTATTTTATTTTTCAAACATAAATTTTTGGAATACTACTTATAATTTCATGTCAAATGAGACATTTAGACACTCGGTGGGCTTGTCCGTGCGGGATTCGGGTTTTGTTGGTTGGATCAAATGTGGTCTAAATTTTTGCAGGCTAGATATTTATTGCTCTAACCCACATAAATCCATGGGCTAAAAGATCATCTTGTGGTCTTACATATTTTTTTACTCTTATATCCATCCATTGAAAAAATTATATAAATAGGTTTGTGTTAAAATTTCGTTCAAATATGTGTCAGTAAATGTCATTTAACATTCCCTAGTGTTACCCCACCCCCCTCCATCAGGCCCCATCTTATCGTTTCCCTCGCAGGGATCTTCCACACTCCATGGTTGTTGACTCCATCATTACCCCCCCCCCATCATCGATCAGTGGTTTCATCCTCACATCGGTCCATCGGGACTGCACAACAGAACGCCAATATTAATAGCCGGTCAAGATCATCCCCATCAGGCGAGGTTCATCGGACGCCACTGCTGGCACCACCACCACCAACTTGCAATGCCAGCACCAACTACCTGGCTCTGGTATTCCCTCGTGGAAGACAATATCCATCATCTATGTACACAACATTGGAGTCTGTCAACTCCATGAGAGATTCGTCTACAGCCATCACCTCCTATGAAGTAAACTAACCAATCCCCACCCAGCCAAACCACTGACATTGATCACACTACCCATGAGAATCACAAGCCACACATCAGAAACATTGGCGTCAGATGATGTCATCCACTGCAATAAAGCCCCAAATAATAGGGTCAAATATGACGTATCTGGGAATCAAAACCCAACCATCCAGATTTACCACGGAGGACTTAACCAGTCATTCAAGACCCCATGTGCTTAAATTACTAATTATAAATTAATTTTTATTAAATTATTATTAATTAATTAACTAATTGTTTTTAATTAAAATTAATTTCTAATAAATATTAACTATTAAAAATAATTAATTAAATATTATTATTTACCATTTAATAATATCAAATTTTAAAAAAAACTAATTAATAGTAATTAGTAGTTTTCATAGTCGAAGTTGAGTGGAACTCAACTGCGATACCAAATGTGGTAAGCATGGGGTTCAAACCCCAGCCTGCACATTTCGGTAGGCATAAAGAGTTTATTATAGTGTCTAATAATGCTACCGTGATGGAGGGTAGCACCCTCAGGCATGGGCAACGGCTAAAAAAGAAAAGGAACCTCACTCAATTGTGGGGGTGTGAATCGACGATGACGTTGTTAAAACAGTTAACATTTTTGAGTTGAAGATGTATTCAGTTGGGGCTGCTTGATGCGGTGGTATGAGGGGTAGAAGTTGTGGTGGACAAGTAGGGGCTGACGACAACCTCAGATTGGTGGATCTGGTGGGCAGTTGTGATGGGCATCATCGATGGGGCACGGACAAAAGGGGACCTCGAGTGACGCTGGTGGCAGAAAAGGAAAACTCACTCGATGATAGGTGGTGTTCTGATGATTTCATGTGGTGGGAGTGGGCACAAAGATTTCATAACACAGGTATAGGGGCCCAATAATTTAAGGAAGACATGGTATAAGGTTAAATCTATTTGTTTTGGTCATAGTGGAAGCTTGTGGTGGTGGGGGGTATATTAAAATCTCTTTTAATATTTATTTTCCTAAAACTTTGAGTGAGGATCTTGCACATAAATTTTTTTATTGATTTATTTAATATTAAAAGAAACAAATACCTAATTTGATAATTCTATCTCCGGTCTAGATATTGATCATTCAAAAAGACTATTTTGAATTATCTTCATTGATATGTGAGGATCCAAGGATAGAATCCCTCTAGCAGTGATCCACACATGCTCATTTGATCTCTGAACAACTCCAATCAATATCTGGGTGCAAGCATGACAAGTCTATTATCTTTAATTATTCATCTTGATCACTCATATTTGGATCCTAAATGGATATCTCTTGTGTTTCTAATTATTGATAAAAAGATATAAAGTAAAATTTGATAGGGAGTTTCATTGTGCTCAATGATTCTCAAGATTCAATTTTTAGATGCAATACACAATAAATGTAATGGTCTATTTATAGAGCTAGAGTTTTCATTAAAATAATTATTTAGTCACACTTCAGCCATTAAATAATATAATAATCCTTAATAAACCTCATGCCATATTATTATTATTATTATTATTATTATTTTGTGGTGTGCGTCAACTTGTGCAATAAAAAATATCATTTGACTGTCTTGTCAATTAATATGTTTTACCATACTTAGTCTTGATTCATTCAAACTCCTCTATCATTTATTGAACTCCTAAATAAATATTTAATTTAAACATTTCATTCATCAATAAAAAAACTTTATCGATAAAACATGAATAAAATTATCCCTCTATCTTGAGAATAATGTTTATTTGATTAATTAAATTCAAATATAATTTAATTGAGATTATCGAAAACACTTAGTTTGTTTCCCACTAGGATTATTTCTCATTAGCATTAGGCGGACTTGCCTAAAGTTCAAGATTACTATCTAGTAAGGGGTCAAGGGAGCCCAAGAGAAAGTACTTAATCCCATAATGATGACAACCACATATGAATGCTCATTATGTAATATAGTCCCTTTGTTGCAATATATCATAAAGAAAGTTGCACGTCTGTGTCACCAACCTATTTACTTGATATGTCTTTCTTTGACTATAGGAAGTAAATGTGTTATTTCACCATAACCATGGAATTTAATGTGATGGTTCTATTCCAATAAAAGGACTAAGATATCTGCTTCCATAAATATGGAAGGTACAAATCCTTCCTTGACCTATCCATTGATGGCATGTCAATCATAATGCACCCAATGTTCCCTACCAGGACACAACCATATGAAATCATGGTTTTTATCAGAAAATCCAAATTCATGAGTCATGAATTTCATTAATGATAATATTAAATTCTAAGGACCATTACACACACTGGAAGATTGGAATTTCAGATGACACTAAAACATATAGAATTTATACTGGTTGGTTTTTTCTCATAATCTCACGTATTGGATATTACCAGTTGTGAAATTCATGAGAATAATCCTCATCTTCTTATGAGTACTCACACATTCTATTGTATAAACTATGTTTACCATCATGTTTAGTTATCTGACCACAAAACTATTTTTAAGAATATCGTAATATCACTTCAAGGTTCTCATCGTAGTGGGAAACTTCCATAACCTTATTAATGTGACATATACTTTAGGACATTATTACATTAGAATCATGAATAACAATGAACAATATATTATAATAGGTTTTATTAATATTCAATATATCGAATATAAATGTAATCTAAGTACAAATAGTTGGTCCTAGGAAAACGACTCCAATAAACTCCCACTTAAACTATAGCTAACTACCTATGACTTTTAGTCTAATAAAATTCACATGGAAATCATGTTTATGTTGAGTCAATGATTTAGTCAAGGGTTTCACCATGTTGTATTTTGTGGAAATTCTCCTCACTTCAACCTCACCTCTCTGATAAAAATCCATTAAGATATGATACTTCTGAAGTATGTTCTTAATATTTTGATGTGATATTAAATCTTTTGTGAGATCCACCGTTACAGTATTATCACAATAAAGTGTGATAGAATCTTTATAGCGAGGTACCACTTCAAGATCTTGGATAAAGTTGTGCATACATATTTCTTCTTTAGCTACC
This sequence comes from Viscum album, assembly GCA_963277665.1. Taxonomy (NCBI): domain Eukaryota; kingdom Viridiplantae; phylum Streptophyta; class Magnoliopsida; order Santalales; family Viscaceae; genus Viscum; species Viscum album. Next base: position 474,184,836 of record OY728130.1, on the reverse strand, counting down.
TCAAAATCTACAATATAATTAGAATATGCTATAGAATCTGTGACCACAACCTTCTTTGATCTCTTTCATCTCACAACACCTCCATTCATAATGAAGATGTTTCTCATTTTCAACTTCATGTCATCTTGATCTGTTTGTAAACTAGCATCTTCATTTCCTATAATGATTAGTTCTTCATCTAGTCCATAAACTAGGAACATGTCCTTAGTACACCTCACATACATAAGTATAGTCTCAACTGTCATCCAATGATGGCCACCTGGGTCAACTTCATATCCTCCTACCGCACTTAATGCATAGGTGGCATCTAGCCTAGTTCATAGCATAAAATACATGACTGACCTAATATTTTATGTGTATGGAATCCTTGTCCTTCTATTTCTTTCCTAATTCATCTGAAGACACATCTTCCAGGAAATATTAATGTCATGTGATGCTGACAACAACCCCCTATTGGATTATTCCATGCTGAATATCTTCATTATATTTTCAATGTATACACTTGGACTTAGGCTAAGCAGTCTCTTTGATCTATCATGATGGATCTTGATCCTAATAATATATGTTGCCTCACCCATGTCTTTCACAGATAATCATTTATTCAACCATGCCTTAACAGACTATAAGACCGGTATTTCATTTCCAATAAGTAATATGCCATCAAAATATACTATTAAGAAAATGATTGTACTCCCACTAAACCATTGGTATACACAAGGATCACAATAATTCTTTATGAAACCAAATTCCATTATGTATTCATCAAAATGAATGTTTTATGACCTGGATGCTGACTTTAATCTATAAACGTATTTTCTTAATTTTCATATCTTATTGGCATCATTTGGAGTCACAAACCTTTAGGGTTGTTTCATATAGAAATATTTCTAAAGGTTCCCATTAAGGAAGGATATTTTTACATCCATTCTAAATCCCATATTCACAAAAATCCATAATGTAAATTATAATTTTATAAATCATAGAAATGCAACAGGTGAAAAATTTTCATCGTAGTTAATTCCTTAACATTGTTTAAACACTTTTGCAACCAGTCGTGCCATATAGGTACTAACTTTTCCTTCCAAGTATAGTTTATTTTTGAATACCCATTTTAAACCAATTATATTTACATAAATTTAAGTAACTACCAAAATAAAAAAAAACTTGGTTTTGGTACATAGAATCCATTTCAGAATTCATGGCTTTTTTCCACTTGACAACATCTGTGCCACTTATTATTTCCTTGTAGGTAGAGGATCATTATTATCAATTAATGTTGATTCACCATCCTTGGTTACTAGAAAACCATATTTTTCTATTTCTCTAACCTCTCTTACACTCCTATATAGTACTTGTGTCTCTGGAAAAGTTTCTTCTTCCATGGGACTTTGTGGAATATGTTCATGTACCAACTCTTGTGTACCTTGAACCTTGACTTCATCAAATTCTATCTTGCTCCCCCTATCACTTTTAGAGATGTTCTAACTCTCAACAAATTTGGTATGAATTTACACTATCACCTTTTTCATATGAGGGGTCGTATAGGTAATATCCCCTTGTTTCTTTGGGGTATCCTGTAATGGTACACTTTGTGATTTGGGGTGAAATTATGTTACATGAAGAGGCCTTAACAAACACTTTTCTACCCCACACATGTAAGTATGACAACACATGTTTGTTTCCATTCCATAAATGGTATGGTATATTTTCTAATTCTTTAGTTGACACATGGTGTAATATTTGTACTACTATTTGTAATGTGTATCCCTAAAAGGATATTGGAAGACTCATGTGACTCATAATTGATCTCACCATGTCTAATAACATGTAGTCTCTACCTTCACTTACATCATTCCACTGAACTGTATAAGGAGGAGTGAGTTGAGATAGGATCTCAAGCTCTCATATTTAATCAATGAAGTCTTGATTAAGATATTCTCCACCATGGTCTGAGCAGAGTTTCTTAATCTTCTTACCAAGCTAGTTCTAAACTTCATTCTTACATTCCTTGAATTTATCAAAATAATATGACTTATACCATATTAAGTATACATATACATATCTGCTAAAATCATCAATAAAAGTTATGAAGCTTGAGTACCCACCCCTTCCCTCAATAGGAGATGGTCCACACACGTTAGTAAGAACTAATTCAAGAAGATCTTTAACCCTTTCACCTTTTCCACTAAAAGAGGATTTGGTCATTTTACCTAGTAAACATGTGTGACATTTATCAATTGTTGTTAGTTCAAAATAATCTAAATATCCATCTTGGTATAATTTAGTCAATCACATATCGTTTACATGACATAGCTAGTTATTCCATAATTGGGTGTGGTATGATTCATAGGAATTAGTTTTTTTATCTATTATCATTACTTGGTTCATGTAATACAATAAATAAATACTATTATTTAAATTTTCTTTACCATAAAAAATGATATCTTTATAAAAGAAGAAACATTTATTTTTGAACTTGAAAATAAAACCATCTATATCAATTCTGGATACACAAATAATGTATTCAATAACTAAAGGAATATAATAACAACCCTATAAAACTAAGATCATACTAGTTGGAAACGTGATGTGGTAGTCATATATATCTACAATATAAAGATTATCTTTGTTGGATTCTCATGGATCAGCCTCCCCTCGATCAATATTTCTAAATCTACTTGGTTTCTATATTTGAATTCATATGTGAGAACCTCAATCTATATCTAATACCCAATTTGTAGAAACAAATAAATTCCACTTGATAAAAAATGCATCTGAAGATTCCCCTTGCTTCTTTGGATGGGTGTAGTTTTTCTCCCAATGGACCTTCTTACCACATGCGAAACAAACAATATCTTGTTACCTTGATTGACCTTGATATTCCTCTTTTTTTAAGTGCATGAAGATTCTTTGGGTTTAATGTTATTCCCTTTATCTTTTTGTTTGTTTACCAGAAGGACTGAAGGATTTTCTTACTTCGTCTCCTTTTCTACTTGGACAATAAGAGTGAGAAGATATGATAGAGACTTATCATTGTTGTTCATATTAAAATTTACAATAAAGCTAGAGAAACATTGAGGGAGTGATTATAGAATTATATTGAATCCCAATTCTTCTGGGAGTTTAAAAAATAGAACCTCTTGTCACTCAATATATCCAATGATCTTAACTACGTGAGGCCCATATACGGCACTTTCTCTAAGATTTATCTAAAAGAGAGCCTTGTAAATATCAAATTGTTTCTATCTAACTCACTCCTAGTAAATTCCATGGAGGTACTCAAGCATTCTATACACATCCATATTTTTGTGATACATATATGAAATAATTAAATATTGAACATCGAATGTGTCACTCAAATGTTTTTTATAGATGAGGAACTCTTCATCACTCACCTGTGTAGGTAGATCAGGAATTGAGGATTCTAGAATGTAAGATTTCTATTAATGGCATAAAATAACTCAAAGATGTATAAACCCCTCCTGGAAGTTACTGCTAGTGAGGATATTTTCTTTCTCTAATTTAGATCTAAGGTATAGTGTGGATGATGAAATTTCCATTTTAGTCTACGATTAAAAGATCATATTATTAGTACTTTTATTGATTACAAAACATGTGAGAAATAATAAATTAATTTATTTTATTAAATATACCACTATTTTATCAAGTCCTAATATATCTCATCATTGAACTTGGAATGTTTAATTGATAAGATATTCTAGTGTTGAGGATCCATATGTCCCTTTGCATAACCCCAATAAGGGTTAATCAAGCTACTTGAAGGTATTATCTAGGTAGGTCTTTTCCAATTTTGGGCTTGTAGCTCCTTGAACCATTTAGTGGACTCCCCTATCCTGAAATCCTAACTAGGATTTCCTTAACACTAGCCTCCAAGTTACATCATGTCTAGCGAGGGCTACTTCTCTTGATGTAATATGGTTAATTCAATCCACATAACCTTCATAATAAATCCACTTTAAAAGTAAGTATCCCAACGACGGTTGGTCAAATACTTAGTTATAAGTTTTTTTATTCTTAATCATGTGATGGAATACCAAGTATGAATTAATATATATTTGATGGATTTTAATTTATTATGCATAAATTTTATCTTTTTTATCTTTTAAATGTCTTGTTAATATTAAGTGTATGTTACTAAATTAATTAACCTTGTTAGATAAAAAAATTATACATAATCCATTTATTTAAATTATATTTTTCACATTAATTCATTCATTTATGTGATCATGGTCTTGTATCCATAAAATTTAATAATGGATACACAGAAATAAATAAATAAATAAATGACTTGTTCATGAGATTTATCTAATGGTTTATATAATGAGTGGATATTAAATCTACCTATGGACTAGGGGAAATAACTCTTGTTGCTGGTCTTGGAATGAGTTACAACATTCCACCCATCCACCTATGTAACACCTGGGTTGAAATAATTATGGTTCCATCTTAAATCACCTTCATGCACCTTTGGAAGCTCCATTAATTACAAGAATTTATAATTCACACATAAATGAGATGAACCAAAGGATTTGTTAAAGGGGATTACATAAATAACATTGGACACAAAGATTTACATAATAATGGAGGAAGGGGTGAATATCAGGCCATTAAATTTAATTTAATAATAAATAATTTTGAACACATGAAATAAACTAAATTAAATAAATTCTATCACACACACACATTGGTATTGGTCTAACTCGTGAACGGTCATACATGCAACATATACGCAAAAGTAAATGGCTAACATCCATTTCTTTATCCATTCTTTATTATTAAGATAAACATTATTGCATTAATTAATTAATTATCTTTCATCTTAATGACCATCCGAATTTATTTTAGAGTTACCCATCATTAATGGTATTCATGGAAAATAAATTATAGAACCCATAGTTAAAAACTTTATTACAATAATTTATTTGATCATTTAAAATTCTTTAAAACCATTACTAAATTGTCAAACAAAACTGGTGAAAATTAATAAAATAAGGTTTAAATGCTATAGTTTTCAATTTAATGTAATTTAATTCTTTTCATTTATTAGGAGACTACACGATGTGTAATATCCAGTTATATGTCATGTACCTTGGTTGTCATGCATCCAGGGTACACTCTTGGGGCTTAGGCATGTTATGCGTCTAGACTATGCGGTGCATACTAATGAAATACACACCATTTGTTCCACTTTTTGTGTGCCTGAGATACATGCATGGGTATTTGGAGTGAATATCGATGGATTACATGACCTGTACATGCCAACTATATGTCGTGTGATCCGAATTCCACATTCCCATGAAACCCGCTGAAAGACTTTACGTGTTCTTGGGTGAGATACTAAATGGAGTGTGCCTCTAGATATATGTTGTGTATCTCTAATTCCATGTGTTTATATAACAAGATCGAGTACTAATTGTGTATCTCAAACATGATAATTGGTGAACTACATGTCGTATACACTGGCTACATGACATGTATGTCATTAATGCTTTGGTTGTACGTCTCATGTGGTTTGACCATGTATAATGACCACACAGATTGTATAAATTTCACCACTAACCCATGTTGACTACATAGTGTGTACACCATATACACATAGTGTAATCCAACATACCTTGTTTGAGGTTGTTCAGTCATGTAACAATTGTATGGAATGTCGTGTATCATGTGACATGGCTAGGAGTAGCATACTAGGGTACACAACATGTACTTCGGCTTCACACCATGTAACACTATCTTATCAACCAATATTTTGGTAGTTCCCAATGTCATCTTCGTTCATTCTTCATATATTCTAAGACCTTTAAGAAAATGAAATATTGAATGAACATGATTAATATATCGATACCATGTTGATTCAAAATAGATTAAAGAATGGATAATATTAAATTAAAATTCAACCATGATCTCATATGGTTTAATAATTAAATAAATAATTATAAATTTAAAAATGACCCCTATCATATCGCTTTTTGGATTGGGGCATAACATAAGCATGCGGTGGTGGGTGATATATTAAAATTTCTTTTAATATTGAGTTTCTCAAAACCCTGAGCAAGGATCTTACACATCAAATTTATAATTAATTTATTTAATATCAGAAGAAACGAATACCTGATAAGAGAATTATTTCTTCAATATAGATTGAGATCACTTGAAAATACCATTTCGGAATGCCTACGTTGTTCTATAAGGATACAGGGATAGAATCTATCTAGCGGTTATCCACACATGATCCTTTGATCTTGGATCAACACCATTCGATCTTTGGGTTCTAGCATGGTGAGTCAATTTTCTTGCATTAATCATGTTTATCTCTCATCCTTCAATATTGAATAGATCTCTCTTACATTTCTCATTCTTGGGAGGAAGAGAGAAATAAGGATTTTATAGAGAGTTTCATTGTGCGAAATAATTCTCAAGTTTTTATTTTTGGATGTAATATAGAATAGACATAATAGTCTATTTATAAAGCTAGGGTTTAGGTTAAAATAATTATTTAATTTCATATCAATTCTTAAAAAATATAATAATCCTTAATAAACCCCATGCCACATAATAATATTATTATTATTATTTTGTGGTGTGTGCCAACTTGCATAATGAAAAATATTATTTAATCATCTTATTAATTAATATTTTTCACTGGACTCAATGTTGGTCCATTCAAACTCCTCTAGCATTTATTGAACTCTAGAGTAAATATTTAATTTAAATATTTAATATATCAATAAACATTTATGATTGATAAAATACGAATTAAATTATCCATATATCTTGAGAATACTATTTATTTAATTAATTTAGTTGAAATGTAATTTAATCAATATAATCAGAAACACTTAGTGAGTAAATATAGATAGTTATAGTGAATGTTGGTGGGCTTCATTACTCTCGATGCTGTTGAGTTCCATGACCAAGGCAGTGATGAGCCTCACTTTAACCCCTCCCCCCTCGTAGGGAGAGGGTCCTATGACGCCTCTCTAGGGAGATCGTTCTTCTCTATTCATCCCCTTTTTGAACCCTGACTACTTGCCTTCTTTTTCTCTGATTCTGGTAAGCCTGAAAGTTCCCGAATGTTTTTTAGGCCTCCTAATTCTACCGATCTCAACTGTAGAATTCACTGAGGTGTACTCCCTACTGAACCTAACCTTGATTGCGTAATTCAAGTGGTGTCAATCATCAGTGGACTCCTTCAACCACCTTATTTTCAAATCATTGGGTTTACAGAAGTGATAAATGGTTGGTATTCTCAACTCTAGAAACATCATGATTTGGTTTGCCTCGGAAGACAATTTGATTCTCACTTGGTCGAGAATGCCTCACTATTGTGATGGTGCTCACTTCCTCCTATTCAAATGGTCATACAATATTCATATGAAACGTGATCCTATAAAGCTAGTGATTTGGGTATGTTTTCCGAAACTCCCTCTTCCATTCCAAAATCCCTATATTCTCCATTTTTCTTGGAAACTTGGTTGGGCATTTCCTTAGTACTGATAATCGAACCCATGAAATGCGCCACCTGATTTCTCTGAGGGTGTCTGTCGAAGTAGATGTTTCGAAGGAACCTGTTGAATCCTTTTGAATTTCCATGGGAGAATAATTTATACATAAGTATACCTTCATATTTGAATCCTGGTGTGAATATTGTTCTTCATGAAAGATTCTAGGGAATAGTTTGGCGATCTACAGGTGAAGGGCGAGGCAACAGGGAGATGTTCTAGAGGTCCAAGCGGATTGTGTCTAGGGTGGTTCTTTTAGAGATGATGATAATATTCTGGATACGATTGGTGTAGGGTATGTGGATGGACATGCTGGTTCTGGTCAAGGTAATGGAAAGGCTGAGGATACCCTATACTCATGTGGAGCAAGGATGCAAAAACTAGATAAGGTTTTACCTCCTGAACCTAGTGTAGTTGAAATTTTCAAAAGAGTGTGGAGTGTTTTGGAAAGCCCTCCTGGTAACAATTTGTTAGCAGGGAGTGCTCAGGCCAGTGAAGTGGTTGAAGAAAATATTGATATACTCACTATAAATACTCAAGCTCTGGGGGACTCTGTTGAAGCTATTGGCCCAACTTCTAAGGTTGAGGTGAGCCAAAATCCATGCACCTATTCTATGGTTGTGCGTGCTAGTGGTAGAAAAAACTTTGAAAGGGAGATCCATTCTACTGTAGATAGAAAGTATAAGGAGGTATAGGAGGGGATATGACTTCACATGGTGTAGGAAGGTCACTGAATACCAAACAAGACACCAAATCGAGGAGGACTTTGTCTTGTCTCAACTTAAACAACTAATTTAAAATTTTGAGCAATGAGGGAGAGTTTAAAGGAAATTCCAATTGTCCCTCTAAAGATGAGTATGATGGAGATGGACAACACTCTGATGATAATGGTTTGGGAGGGTTTAGTAAAGGCTTTCATATTCAAAGAAGAAGAAAGGTAATAAAGAAAACTAGGACTTGAGGAGTTGCACTATTTCTAGGAAGCTGAAACCGAAGGGACATAAAGACTACTCCTACCTTCCTAGAATGATGGAGACCTAGTCGGCCAAAAAAGAGTGGAAACTCAAGGATCTAGAGATACAGCCAGTGGTGGGAGATGAGGTTCATCAAGTCGAGGTAACTGAGTCTCAAAAGAAAGTTAAAGGAACCTCAGAGGAAGAGGACCAACATGAGGATATTCACTTACAAACTGAGGAGGTGATGTCGGTGGTAGAGGATGCTACTCCACCTGGACCATAGTGTGAGGTAGGGCCTATAGATGGATTGTAGTTCCTAAAGGATCTGTATTTGGTTAAGAAGATGGATCTACTCATGATTTATGGTGAAGATATGAAGGAGGATGTTTTGGTGATCAAGAATACGAGGGAAGATATTGATCAAATGATGTGAAGATTAATCCAAGTGTAAGTTACCTGAGAGAAAGATGGGTGAATTGACAAGAAAGACCGCATATTGGTTATAGGTTTCAACATGGAGAAGATTAGAAAATTAGAATACATGAAATCTTGGGACTATCTGGAAAGAAATTATGAAGAAATACTAGAGGCTGATCCAGACTGCAAGGTTAGTTCCTTTCCATGGAAACTGTTTAGGGAAGGATATTCCAATCACATTAGACTTGTGTTTAATAAGTCGGTTGTATCCTTTTAAGTTTGATCTGATTTAACTGCGAGGGTTATCACTTTCCCCTTAAAAGTGTTTAAAATGAAAATGATAATTTGGAGTCTTACTGTGTAACCCTCTAGGATTCTTTCTCACTAGCATTAGGAGGTCTTTCCCAAAGTCCCATATTATTATCTTACAACGGGTCAAGGTACCCAATAGAAATAACTTAATATCACAATGATGAAAACCACATGTGAAATATGGTATTCCTTTTAATTATTTTTCCATTTGAAAATATTCCACATTCAATTCTACCTTTTTATAATAAACCATGCATGAAATATTATTTGTATTTATTTAAAATTTTCATTTTATGTGTTGTTGGGCCTCCCTTTTTGTTGGTCCATTTTTACCCCGTTTGGGATACATTTTTTGGGCCTTGGCCGTCATTCAGGCCGCTATCCTTACACCCCAATGACATGTTGGAAATCCTCCATTTTAAATGTTTCATGGCCATTTATCATGTTGTGAGTCCCTTTTCATCTCTACCATCCATCTGTCTCTCCTGTTAAACGAGTTTCTCAGATTCTATTTTGGATATGTGTGCATGGCGTACTCTGGTTGGGGGTGTGGTTTTTAGGGTCTTCCAATGTTAGGGGGGTGATTAACCTTGAACCTCTGTTCACTTCACCTACTGGATTCACTTGATCCTACCTATTCTCCTATATCTCTGCTCTTAGTTTTCCTTCAGAAAAAAATCCTAGTTTTTCAGTCCTGCTATCTCAAAGATCTATACCAACCTCTTTCTCAACCTATCTCCATATCATTGTCATTAATATGGTGGAGTCAGAATTCTTCCAAGGCATAATACATGCATACATTCCCTAATATAGTTACATTATCATGGAGAGGATAAATAATATACCTTCAGGAATGATGAGAGCAGGCGACTCTCAGCTTGAAGAGATTAGGACATCTAGACCATAAAGCGTTCGACATTTTAAGTATCAATATTGGGGTTTTTAGTTTTGTTCTTTTCAAGACTTGTATCCCTTTTTGTACTTATGTTCATGCTTCTTGTTCTTGCTAGTTTTGTTCCCCTTGTAGCATTTTTTCTTTGAGCTTAATAAAACGTGTGTGTGGGTGGTGGTATACTTTCCATGCAAGTAATTCTCCACGGGACCAAAGAACGCTAAATCCTCATGTTCTTTATTTTTTATTTCATTATTTTGTTTCTTGTATGATGTTTGTATAAATCTATAATACTTGAATTTTTGTGAAAAATAATCCAGTTCGGTCCTTGGTTTTTTGGTATTATACTTTGGTTTGGGTTACCACTCAGCCTCAAAATGTGGTATCATAGCTTTCATGCTTTTCTTTTCATATCAAATTCATCTACAAATTCTTGTTTTCTTTATTTATAGTTCTGGTTTCTGTTTGAATTCCCTCATTTTAAAATTTATCTTAGATTGCCACTATTTTTTTATTATTATTACTTAAATCCAATATCCCATTTTTGTTTCTATTTATTTCATATCCCTTTAACAAAACATAATTTACCCAAGTGATTGGTCACTTGTTGGGGGTGTACACTTAGTGTTGTCTGCAAGAACTTGGAATCTACTCTGTGGGTAAACATGTCCACAATGAGATATGAAATTGAAAATTTTGATGATGAAAATGACTTTAATTTGTGTCAAATTAAGATGATATCCCTTCTTATATAGTAGGGCCTTATTTATTCCCTATGTGGACCTAAGAAGCTTGTTATAACTATGAATTAAATTGTAAAACCCATTATAGAATATGTTGATGTTTCCCATGATGTGTTAGTTAAGGCACATAGCTCTCTTTTACTTTCTTTAGGTGAAACATTTATTAGGGAAGTGTCTTGTGAGTCTACTGCTGCTAGAATTTGTCTTGAAATTGGAACATTATACATGATATCTTCACTTATAGGTAGAATTTATGGTAAAAATATCATTTTTACATTTAAAATAAATCATGTTACATCAATTAAATCCCATATAGATGATTTTAATAATTTCATGTTATATTTATCCAAAACTAATGTTTCCGTTGATGATGAGGATCAAGCAACGGTCCTTTAATATCTTTAGATAATGCCTACAACACCCTAGTAGAGACCATGATGTATGATCGAGACTCTTTAACCCTAGAAGAGGTTTAATCAGCCCTTATTTCTAAGGAACTACATTCTAAACCTATAATTAAAGGTGTGACCGAGATCCTATTCTCTAAGGGTAGACCTCCAACTAAAACCAAGAAGAAACAATTTAAAAAGATTAGAATAAAGGCAATAAATATCCTAAACCTATGTCTAATTCTAGGGAATTAAAGGTCATATATTTTCATTGTAGTAAATTTTAATGTCTCAGATTTTACATGTATTATTTTTAAATATTATATGGATTATTTTCTAGACCAGACGCTAAGACAGTGTGGGATTCTGAGGCCCAGTGTACCCAGAATAAATATTTGAAATATATTAAATATATTAAACAGAACGTTTGTGATATTTTCCTTAAAAAGTTGAATAAATTATAAATGAGTTCTCAAATCAAAAATTCAAGGGAGCCGTTAAGCTTATAACATGTAGTTTACCCTAGTCACGACCTAACATTAGTCAGTACAGGTTGTTTGTAGAAAATTCTACATGGGCACTTAAATGAATAAAATTATTTAATAAAATTATTTTATTTCGTTTGTGTTGATACAATGGTTAGTGGATTTTAAATAGTTATTTTTTTCATAATCCCAATGTTGGATGTATAAACCTATAACCACTAGAAGATCATTGGAGAGAGCTCTAGAGAATCCTCTCAGATGGACGACGGCGGATTATAGATCGATGATTGACATACTCCAGATTCAATGGATCTTGCCTGCGATAATAATGCAACAATCATTCTTCATCTGATAGTGATACAAATTGAGGTAGGGAATGTGTTTAATTTCTTTATTCCTTTTTATTTATTTCTACTATGAACATGAATCAATCGAGGAATGGATTGATTCACAGATCATGCGTATTGCAGGATGAGATTATATTTGTGGTCTTTTGATGGGAGATTAATCTTTGTGATTATTTTTTTTTGTTCAATTATCTTTCTAATAGTAACAGATTTAAAACAACATTAACATCGATAAAGTTTCATTTTTCTCTTTGACTCTTGTTATTTTCTCCCCTGATTCATCATTCTTCACATGTGTTCTTTATTTGGCCCGAGACTCGACACATCCTGATCAATCGATCGTTGCACACCTCATTCTTGGCACAACAATACGATATCATAGATATGGTATCAACACAACATGGTGGAGGTGTGATGATAGAGACAAAGTGATTCAGATAACGGTGGATCCCTGAATTCATGTTCTTCGGTATCCTTCGATGTGGAATGAAGGATGGTTATTTGATATTTTTTGTGAGAACATGTTATGATGAAACACGTTGTTTGAAAATATAAAGACTTGGATGAGATTAGATCTTCATTTTCATGGTGAAACGATCATCATATCGAAGGTCGGAGGCACCATATTGAACATAGAAGGAAGAACATAATCTCTAGGAAATCACAAACATCACAGTGTGTAAAGAGGATCTACACACCATGTGGGCCCCCCTAAGCAGAAAATAGGGTTCTAAAGGAAGTTAAACATCACACGATCTATGACCCCTGTCACATGGAATGTGGTCACTCCCTGGATACTCAGCGTGTACTTTGGGAAGTACACTGACATAGGGTGGAGTACATGGGTTGCCTACAAGGCATGTACTCCCCCACATGACACGGCATGGACCATGTACGTGGGTGAAACCATGTACTAGTACACGAGTATACATACATAGGATGGATCCATGTACTGATACACGAGTAGAGTACACAAGCATTTCACATGATATGTAGTACTACACCGACACGGTTTGAATGACACGGTAAATTTACACAGGCAGAACCTAATGTTAAGGGATATTATGTGTAACACCTCTATATGTCATGTACTCCTTCTTACATGGATTATATCTCTTTACCTATGTATATTGTACAAGTTTAATTAGGTTTTTTCCCTTATCATTTCCCTAAAGGTAGGTATAAATCATTTCCTACTCCTAGGACTACGATCCCTTCAGTAGGACTTCCTGGATAGAGTCATTGGATTACCTATGAGAGTCCCAGAGTGAGATACACTATTGATCTTTTTGACCTAGGTTGTGTTATTGGTATCTATGTGACCAACACTACCCAAGTGTTGATCCTCTACTTAACAGGGTTAATCTGGATCGAGTTTATTGGTATCACTCCATGGCCTTGGCAGTGATCCTCATCTGTGTATCATATTCTCTTTAGACCTATCAGCATATTATTTCTCATGGAAAGACCCAATGAGTAGTACCTCTTATATGGACATCATCAATGATATCAAACATAGGAGTGTGTTCTCCCAGATAAGTATTTCATGGGATCTTTTAGCTAGAATCTAAGTTTGTTATACTATGGTTGTGGATTACCTCTAGACCATGCATATTGGATCAATTATATTTGGATATTCTTGTTATATGTGTTGTAGACATATACCTATGTATAGCTGACTATATTTCCCTTGTTATATTATTTGTTGTTTCGGGGTGTCCTATTGAGTATTTTTATACTCACACATGCATGAACTTTACCCACATGTGTCATTTCTTATGCATACGATTGACCTTTTGACAGAATTCTAGGTGGACTAAGACTAGATGGTGTTTAGTGAGACTAAATAGGTCAAGGTGTGTTCATGTTGCTTTCAGAGAGTAGTCCTAGTACCTTTACTTTCATGTAAGACTTTTGTTATAGAATTCATTGTTGTGGGCTTGTATTTGGCCCTATTTACTTTATTTACTTCCTGTAATACTCTGGTTGTAGGATATAGATGTATGAAAGCATTGGTTGTTCAGTTTTTTTTACATTTCAACATTTTGTGGGCTTGGAGATGTGTGTGTGTGTGTGTTCAGGTACTTCGGTAATGCCTCCCATGTTAGTGATATGCCCACTCGGTGCAAGTCACCAACCCCTATCCTATTGGAGGTGGGCTTGAGGAGTTGCGGCATGGGCCCCATTGGTATGGGTCATGACAAAGTGGTATCGGAGGCGGATGGTTCTAAATTAGGACTAGGAGTTTGTGATATTGATTTTGGGAAATAGTGTTAAGTGTTTTTTGTTCATCTTTTAGTCCAGGGACTCCAGTGTTGGTGCGGAGATCGACATATCCATACACCATGACTCTAATCACCTGCTTTTTTACTCGGTGCATGGGAACACCGGTTGTGGGGAAAACAATGTTACATGCATCATATAGGAATGGGATGTGTTTCCACGACCTTATTGAGTTATATCTCTATATATACTCATTGAACATAGTACATCTTATTTACTTTCAGGATACCTCCATGACATATACCAGCTAGGATTCAGAATGATGATCACGAGGATGATCCCCTCAGTGACAAGGCTTTGATACAGGGAACATTTCCCAAGATGTTACCTCTAGGTGGTGCACCAACCATACCACCTATAGAGTATAACATGGGACCCATAGTACCAGTGGATGAGTTATGCTAGCTAAGCATGCTTCACAAGTTTTAACTACAAAGACCCCTCAGGTTCCAAGGTGATCCCGACCCATAGGCGGCCAAGTATTGACTTGAGGCAGTGACCCGAGTTTTCCATCTGGTTAGGATAGCAACAGATCAGATGGTGATCCTGGAAGCAAGACTACTTCTTGGATCAGCAGGGTGATGGTGGGTTTTAGTTTCCCTATCTTATGATGAGGTGTCTCTTTCATAGACAGAGTTCTAACATCTCTTCAGAGAGGATTTATTCCCAGATACACTAAGATTTATGCATATCCATGAGCTTCTGCATATCTAACAGGGAATCATGACAGTATGTGAGTATTCATCGAGGTTTACCAACCTTTTGAGGTACTCGATGGATGTTGTTTGAGATCAGTTATTCAAGGATCAGACCTTCGAATGAGGTATTCATAGATACATCCAATCCAATGTTATCTATATGTACATTCCTATCTATAATGGGGTTCTAGAGAGGGATTTTTTATTCAAAAGATTATTGGATAAAAAGATATATCCAGTATTTTTTAGTAGTGGGAATGAAGGATCTGAAAACTTGGAAGTAGGGAGATGATGTCAGTCTTAAAAACCTAGATGTGGGAGAAATTTCAAGAGGAGGTCTCAGAATTAAGGATCTATAGTTCAGGGCTCACAGGGTGGGTCTAGTCATCCTAGAGAGAGGATGTTTTACTCATGTGACGGTAGAGGATATCTTGCCTGATATTATCTGACCTGTCATATAGCTGATAGAGAAACCGTAGATGGGTCATTGAGGCAGAGAAAATAGTCAGAGCAGGAAGGTTCACAGGATGGATAATGTAGAAAAGGAGCTGTGAGAGAAGCAGTAGGTGGTCGATGTTTCGACTTATTACCACCACTACCCCTAGGTGGTCCACACCAGGCTTAGGGAGATGGATGACAGGGGAGGGTACAACTATTGGTGGTCGAATCTTATGACTCAGGGGCTCTAGTAATGATACAAGGTGCAATATATGTCTTTACTACCTTAGTTGAAATATTGATAGACACAGGTTCTAGTCGTTATTTTCTCACCACATATCTTGTTCGAGACTTACAGATTCTTGTTTAATTGTTTACTCAACCCTTACGCTTGGAGACTCCTACTGGAGAAGGCTCGATGATCACGCACTTTTTTCAATAGTGTAACCTGACTCTTCGAGGTGAGAGTTCTAATTGGGATCTATTGTTAGAAGCATCAATTCCTTACAATTTCATTCTTGGTATGGAATGGTTATCCATAGTTCATGCTCATATTGACTACTTTAGGTGAAGGGTGTGGTGTTTCTGTAGTGACAGAACTAGGTTCTCCTTTTTTGGTGAAAAGGAAACCTAGGTAGCATAGTATGGACTCATTCATAGGAGGGTGCAGCTGATTACTCATTAGTTGGATAGCCTAACCCTTGGTAGAGTGGATTTTATGAGTTTCTATTTTCCTACAGTGGGGGTGGAGTATGGGGATGTCTTCCTCAAATATGTTTCAGGTTTACCTCCCCATCGATAGATAGACTTATGCATTGATCTAAACCTCGAGACGACACTGATATATATGCCATCATATTGGATGGATCCCATAGAGCTTCATGATCCAAGGGCTCAGTTGGAGGACTTGTAGAGTATGGGATTCGTGTGACCCAATGTTTCACTCTAGTCATCCCCAATGTTATTTTCCAAAAAGACATATAGGAGATCGAGTTTTTTTGTGGACTATCTTTACTTGAACCAGGTGTCTGTGAAGAATAATCATATACTACTGAGGATTGATGAAATCTTTGATCAATTTAGAGGGGCACGATGGTTCTCAAAGGTTGGTCTCATATTAGGCTATCACCAGTTGCAAGTACGGAATGATGATATACTGAAGACGGTATTCAGATGTTACTACAGTCACTATGAGTACTTGGTGATGCCCTTTGGCATGATGAACACCCTAGAAGTGTTCAGGGGACTCATGAACTAGATCTTCCAATCATTCTTAGACCGGTTCATGGTAGTATTCATCGACGATATCCTTATGTACTCGATGTCCGAATAGGAGCACACGAGAAACTAAAGGATGGTTCTATATGTACTTTGAGAGAATAAGATATACAGAAATATATCTAAGTACTAGTTATGGATTCAGGCTGTCCACTTTCTGGGATATGTTATCTTAGTAGATAGAGTGGTAGTGGACCCAACCAAGGTTGATGTGGTTTTAGCTTTGGATTCAACTAAGAGTGTGATGGAGGTGTGAAGCTTCCTTGGGTTGTTAGGAAATTACCAAAGATTCATACCTGATTTCTCTAGGATATTAGCACCCATAATAGCTTTTAGTTGAAAGGGGTATCCTTTCGTGTGGACAGATATGTTCCAAAATGATTTTTAACAGTTGTGGTGGAGTTTAACAAGCGCTCTAATCTTGAGATTATCAAAGGAAGGTATCGAGTACGTAGTGTTCTATGATACATTAGAAATAGAGTGTGGTTGTTTCCTGATGTAGAGGATAGTGGTGATTGCCTATGGTTCACACTAGTTGAAACCACATGAGCAGAACTATGTGATCCACAATCTCGAGTTAGTAGTGGTAGTCCTCACTTTGAATATATAGTGACACTACATAATGGGTGAGTGATTTATTATCTACTCTGATCACAAGAGTCTCAAGTAAATCTTCTTGCAGAAATATCTTAACTTGAGGTAGAGGTGATGGCTAGAGTTCCTCCAGGATTATGACTTCGAAATTGTATACACACCAAGGAAGGGGAATGTGGTAGCAGATTCTCTTAGCTGGAGATCTAGTTCATAATTATTGAACGAGGCATCGAAGTAGTTGGCCTTATTGCAGTTATCCTTTGTGTATGGAGATAGATAAGCTTACCTATAATAAATGTTTTTCATCCCTCTACTCTTATAATGAGTTAGGGAGACACATCTTGGGGACACCAATTGTGAGACCCTACATGCTTAGAGATCCATAGGTTATGCTCCTGATGAATATTCTAAAGGTGGGGATCATAAAGTTCTTTTCAAAGGACACACAATGGTATTTTTGACGTTGTGGGAGGAGTTTCTAAAGGAGTTTCACAGATATCCTTTGGAAGTGAATCCATGTGTGGAAAATATGTACAACGACCTTTGACATTAGTTTTGGTGGTCAGAGATGAAGAAATAAGTTGCAAATTTTGTCTCTTGATGCCTTACCTGTCAGGTTGTAAAGGCTGAGCACCAAGTTCCAACAGGTTTGGATCAACCACTTAAGGTTCCAGAATGGAATAGGGATAAGATATATATGGAATTAATGATGTTCTTACCACATATATCCAGGGGACACGATTCTATTTGGGTGATCATATACCAACTCACCAATTTGCCCCACTTCCTAGCTATATGCGAGCAGAATTTAGTATAGATCTTGGGATGCCTCTACGTTCAAGAGATAGTCTGGATCTATGGAGTTATATCAATGATTTTTTCTAATAATAATTCTCTCTTTACATCCTAGTCATGGAAGTGATTATAGAAGGCTTTTGGGACCTAGTTACACTTGAGAACAACATTTCACCCCCAAACTGATAGCCAAACTGAGTGGACCATTCAGGTTCTTGAAGACATGATGCAATTTTGCATTTTGGACTTTGGAATTAGTTGGGAGGATCACCTACCACTGGCAGAGTTTTTGTACAACAACAGCTATCATTCCACCATTATTATGACACAATTCTAGGATTTCTATGGGTGACCATGTAGGTCACCGCTTTGTTGGACTGAACCAGGAGAGTCAACACTCATGGGCCTATAGTTGGTGTGAGATAGAATAGAAAAGTTATAGATCATCTAGGAGGGGATGATAACTACTTAAAGGCATTATCATGGGCGCTCTCAAGTGATATTCAGTTTTGGGTTATTTATGTGTAGTAGAGTGGTTGACCAAGGTCATCTCTCAAAAGATGAAGTAATTTAAAACAACATATTAAAGGTATTTTGAAAGTAAAATAAAATAAAATAAACAATATGGAAGTATGGTGGGTTTTTCAATTTTTATAAAATAATAATAAGAATTATACTGGAAGAAGATTTTATTTTTATTTTTTTGTTTTTTTAAATGAAATTTGATTAATAAAACACAGTAAGAAGATATTTTTTTGGAAAATATTTTAAAAGGCGTAATCAATATAACTCTACCTCTTCACTCAGTTATTAATAATTATCATTTAAATTAATATCCACTTAATTATTATCCCATAATTTTTAACCCTCTAATCCTACAGAAGTTAATATGACCACAAAGATGAAATGAATTAAACCTAAGGCAAGCTTCAGAACATGCAATCGTAGCACCCTGCTTTGATTGACGTTCTAAGTCTAGATTATAGTCAATGATAAATTGAGGAAAATATAAATTCTATAAAATGAATATGATTGTATTTAGGGATTATATTTGAACTCTAAAAAGTTATCCCCTATTGTTTTGTTTCACCAGTCAAGGTCGCGCTCTCAAAATTCACACATTACTCAACCTTGCGTGTTTTTTCGTGAATCATTCAATTGCATGATTAGTTTAAATTAAATTAAAAACTAAATTCATAGATAATTTTAGCTAAATTATAGTATCTCATTGATTCAAAATAAATGAATGAAGAAGGTAAGAGGTAAACCAGTTATTAAAAAGAACTACTCTTCCATGGGCGATGTAGTCATTGTAGAAACATTTTTCATTAGCAAGGGTTTAGAATGGGTATAACCCAATATTATTTATACTATTGAATTATAGCCCAAATAGAAATATTAATAGAATAATAAATTTGAAAAAAACAAAATAAATGGAAGAGAAACAAAGAGTTTATTGAAATCACAACAATATTACAAAGTGAAGAAGAAGAAGAAGAAGAAGGCTTCGATGAAGGGATCATAGCTTCAAGAGATCTACCACTTGAAATGCCTATATAAATGGAGTGAAACCAATTCTTCTCTACCTTAAATCTCCAAATGAATGTACCAACCCCTCCAAATGATAAAAACACCAATTTATAGAGCGGAGGGGTGGCTAGTTTTCAAGTGGTTTCAAATGTGAATGGGGAAATTCTGCCAAATATTTTATTCTAAGTTTCACAACCAGTTTGACATTCAAAACCCGTGAACCATCTATCCTTACAGAAGTATGTTTTGTGAAAAAATAATTCTAGATATCCTCTCCATATTTGGTCCCAATAAAAGAACATATGTAGAAGTTATGTCCCAAACACCGAACTGATGTCCAATCTGGAGAGTTCATCCCAACTTTGACTTCATGGCCCATTTTCTCTAACCAAATGCACGGTTTAGCTCAGATGTCCTGACTAAAAGTTGTATCCAATTAAGTCAGGAACACATTTAAAAAATATTAAGTTCAAATAATTAAAATAAAATTATTTATGTTTGAAATACTGAAGTTAATTTTTAAAGGGTAAAACTAGAATTTTCATCAAGTTTTCAAATGAATGATATAATCCCAAATATTTTATAAATAAACATATTTAATAGAATATGAGGAAAAGTTTCATTTATTATCAATAAAATATTCAACAAAATTTTGTTTTATCAAATCCCCCATAATTACCCTTTTTCAATCCTAGGAAAAACCTCATATCATGTATTCGAAAAACTTGTGACAGCATATGCATGTTCATATTTCCCAATCCACAATCGAAATATAAGCAAAGTAAGAATCTCATCAAGAGTAAATATAAATAAATTTTAAAGTAATTGTATCATAAATTGTGTCAAAACAAAATATAGTGATATTAATAACACTAATCATATCAAAACAAGTCATGGTTCTACCGTTTTCATGACTCGTCCTAGTAGAGCCCACGTCGCGAATCCCCAAGCCCGCCTCCAATAGGCCAGGGGTAGGTGACTAGCATTGAGTAGGCATATTACTAACATGGGAGGCATTCCCTAAGAACATGTACACACGCACATATTTCCAATCCCACAAATGTTGAAATGTAAAAACCACTAAGGAACAAAATGCATGCATACAACTAAACCAAACCAACAGAGTGCGATGGAAAGTAAAGTGATGAAAGTAAACTGGGCCAGAATACAAGGCCCCCAAAACAAGAGTCTGAAAACTACAAAGTCCAACCTGTAACACAAAGAGGTATTGGGATTGATGCTCATATCTATAGGAACACCTCGTCCTCTGAGGAACTCAGAAAGCTCGGTCATGTCCTGGTCTTCCCTAGACTCTGTCAAAATGTTTCTCATCTGCACAAGACATGAAACATTGGGGAAAATCCCGTGTAGGTGTGAGTATAACAATACTCATTAGAGGACCCTGAAAACCACAAATCAATACACACAAAAAAGGCACAGTCATCTCTAAACAGTATATGTAAACTGAACATATAATAGGAGAACACAATCCAGATATACTCAAAACCCCAACCCGTATTCTAGAGTCAAGTCACACAACCGCATACCCCCATTGGGAATTCAATCCGAATATCCCACGAAGCACTCATTCTGGGAGAACTCACTCCACGAGTCTGGTAGCTCTGATGACGTCCGTCTGAGAAGTATTGTTCATCAGAAAAAGTCATGATAGATAGATACACTCATTATGGGAGAACACACTCCTGATTGGAATGATCACGATAGATAGATACACTCATTATGGGAGAACACACTCCTAAGTGGGAAAGGTCATGACACACATATGAGGATCGACAGGGCCTTGGCGGATACCGCAAATCATCTAGATTCACCTGCTAGGTAGAGGATCAACGCCTGGTGGAGTTTTTCACGTTAATTCATGACTCTACCTAGGGTCAAGAATGGATAGAGGATCTCGCTTCGGGCCTCTCAGAGGGATGCCCGACACTATCACAGAAAGTACTGCTGAAGGGATCATACTCCTGTAGAAGGAAATAATACCTGACCTTTAGGGGAATGAGAAAAAGGGGCACTAACCTAAACGAAACATGTCCAAGATATGGTGGAAAAAAAGATCAATCCATGTAAAAAAAGTACACGACGTGTATAAAGGTCACACACCATGTCCTCTAACCCCGGGTACTGCCCGTGTACAACGGCCCGTGTCGCAAGGCTAGTCGTGAAAAATAAAACTACACAGCGCGTAAAAGATAACACGTCGTGTCTAAGTGTCTGGGGTCCACCTCGGGTATGTTATCCATGTGTCTGTACACGGTATCAACCCATGTAAGCCAACCCGTGTAACTGGTACATGCGGTGACTCGCACCACTAGCCTCGCCTGGCCATGTGGTGGAGTACACGTCCATGTACCCTATCCTGTGTCTATGTATCACCTGAGATACACGCCATGTCCCGCGTATCCACCTCTGCCATGCTGTATAGAGAGTACACATCGTGTCATGAAGCTGTGTCATTCTCCCTGTGTCTGTGTATCGCCCGAGATACACACCGAGCTTCAGGGAAGATCCAACACGTCGTGTGATACCTATATGACCCCCAAAACCCTGGTCATTGTCGTCAGTACTACACGGCGTGTTCTTTGGAAGTACACGTCGTGTATTCCGAAATTTTCCAGAATTGATGCTTCTCACTGGTGCGCCTCCCGTGATTCTTTTATCTTCATTCTAACTATCTAATTGCCATGAAAATCCAGATTCTAGGTCACCCCGATGTCCCGAAGTCATCTCCATTGTTTTTGGGCCTCCGATCGGCCCCGAAAATGTGTTTTGATCCTCTCGCATGAAGAATGCTCGAAGAACGGTCTCTTTTAATTCGAGCCGATTCATCATCCACCATGGATGTCGCACCTCCTTAGGTTCGTTGCGATATCGGATCTCCATTTTGGGATCATTTCATTGAAATATGGGTGCGCAACAATCCATTGTTCGTCGCCCCATGAGGAATGCAAAGAACGCATGAGAAAAGAAAGGGGAAAGAAACCCAATAGCAAATCAAGGAATGAACCTCCACTGTCATTCACCATGGAGTTGATCTTCTCCCATTATTAGGATAAAATGGAGAAAAATAAAACAATAATTTAACATGGTTTAATTCCCTGAGACCAACCCGATGAAACACTCCCGCAAGAATGCACGAATCTGCAGATCAACTTGTTTGTGGTTGATCCACGTTCGTCATTTAAATTCAGAAACGGGGAAAGGAGAATTGAAATAAAAACCCCTACCTCATGGAGGGATTGATCACTAACGAAGGGGTCATGTTTCTGTCATCATCATTGAGATCCTTCAACTTTGTTGGTGCAGAAATTCACAGCTTTGATTCGTCGTCAAGATTTCTCTCCAAGGTTCAAATATTCCACCTGAGTTTTCTCTCAAACTTTTCCAATGAGAAAAATACTATTAACCCATTAGAAAGGGGAAATTCATTTTTGAATTCCATCACATTGTGGTATTAATCAGTTAGCGTTTCTATTTCAGAGTGATTATGGAATGGAATTAATTAATGAAATAGCTGCCCTGTCGCTGTGCTGCAGCGGATATTTCCAAATAAAATAAAATAAACTTTGCAAATTTATTTTATTTTATTTTACTAAAAATGTCTGAAAATTAAATTTTTCCCTCGACCTACGCCGGTCTAGGTTAGACTCGTTCTTAGGTAAAGTTGTCATCTTGAACGCAATGGTGCCCTCATATTTTTAATCCGGGAACCCATTTGGAAACTTCCACAACCTCACACATATGCTGACTCACTTAACTTAAAAAAAGTTCAAACCACCATTCTGAGATCACCGAGCCTCGAAATGATGTTTCGTATCTACACCTGGTCTTTTAATAATTCCATATAATATTTAAAAATAAAACATAAAAAATCAAAGACATTACATTCTCCCCACCTTGGGGATTTTCATCCCCAAAAAGCCAAAACAAATACTACTCAAAAAGATGTGGGTATTGGGCATGGATCTGAGCCTCCCGCTCCCACGTTCTCTCTTGAAGATTCCAGTGCTTCCACTGAACGCGCACCAAGGTAATTGATCGTCCATGAAGGATTCTCTACTACTGATCCTCAATCTCCATTGGGTACTCATCAAAGGTCACTTCATCCTTGATGTCCAGCTCACCCGAGTCGATGATGTGTGATGGGTCATGCACGTACCTCCTCAACTGTGACACGTGGAAGAAATTGTGTACCTGTTGCAACTACGACAATAGATCTAGGTGGTACGCCACATCACTGACTCTGCGCAGTATCTAAAAAGGTCCGATGAACCTCAGATATAGCTTGCCACCTTGGCCAAACCTCTGTAACCCTCGTCGAGGTAAGACCTGAAGAAAGACGTGGTCTCACTCCTCAAACTCCAGGGTTCTCTGTTGTCTGTCATCATAAGACTTATTCCAGCTCTGTGCAGTCTCCATCCGCTCCTGGATGACCTACACCTTCTCGGTGGTAGGTCGGACCAACTCTGGACCCATGAGTGCTGACTCTCTGGGGTCAGTCCAGTAAAGTGGTGACCGGCAGGGTCTCCCATAAAAGGCCTTGAATGGATCCATACCAATGGTAGAGTGGTATCTATTATTATACGCAAACTCCACCAGTGGTAGGCAGTCCTCCCAAATGAGACCTAAGTCCAAGATACATGCTCGTAACATATCCTCCAGAACCAAAATGTTCCTCTCCATCTGACCATCAGTCTGGGGATGGAACGCCATGCTCAAGTGTAGCTCAATCCCAAAATCCTCCTGTAATCCCTTCCATGACCGGGATTTCAAGCGGGTGTCTTGATCCGAGAATATTATCGAAGTGATTCCATGAAGCTGAACTATATCCTGTACGTAGAGGCATCCCAATCTCTCCACGGAACTTCGCTCCCTGATAGCTAGGAAGTGGGCTGACTTGGTGAGTCGGTCAACGATCACCCATATTGAATCATTCCCCTTGGACTTTCCATGGTAATCCTATCATGAATTCCATCGATATTTCATACCACTTACACTCTGGAACCTCCAGGGGTAAGCTAATCCTGCTGGAACCTGGTGCTCAGTCTTCACCTGCTGGCCTGTAAGGCATCGAGAAATGAACTCTGCTACTGCCTTCTTTATGCCTGACCACCAGAACTGTTGTCGAAGATCCTAGTACATATTTTCCACTCCAGGATGTACCTCCACGGGGGGTTTATGAAACTCCCTCAGGACCTCTTCTTGAAACGCCACTGGTACAACAGTGCGCCCTCCAAAAAGAAGTAGGTTCTCCCCACCTTGCGAATATCCATCAGGAGCATGTCATGTGGATAACTGAGAACATAAAACCTCATAGTCAAAATTCCCAAGATGTTCTTCCCTAACTCGTTGTAAGAGTGGAGGGGTGACAACCATCGACTGCAGGGAAGCTATATCCTCTCCATCCATGAAGGATAACAGCAGTGTGGCTAACTGCTCTGTTTCCACACTCAATAGTTGCGAGCTCAACCTTCTACTAAGAGAATTTTCCACCTTGTTCCCCTTCCCAGGAGTATAGATGATCTTGAAATAATAATCCTATAGGAACTCTAGCCAATACCTCTATCTCAAATTTAGATCCTTCGGTGAGAAGATGTACTTGAGGCTCTTGTGGTCAAAGTAGGCGATGAACCGCTCACCTATAAAGAAGTGCAGCCACATCTTCAATGCGAAGACTACCTATGCCAACTCAAGATCATGGATCTTATAGCTCTACTCATGTGGCCTAAGATGGTGCGAACCATAAGCAATCACTTCTTGTCTCTGCATCAGGACACAGCCAAGCCCAGTCCCTGATGCGTCACAAAAAACTACGTACTCGAAACCCTCCTCCGATAATCTCAAGATTGGGGCGCTCTTCAAACTCTATCTCAACTAAACAAAAGCCTGTTGGAACTTCTCTAACCATATGAAGGGTTCCCTCTTCCTGGTTAAGGCTTTCATCGGTGCTGATATTTGGGAGAAATCAGGAATGAATCTCAGGTAATATCCTGCCAACCCAAGGAAGCTTCGCACCTCCGTCACGCTCTGAGGTGGCTCTCATTCTAACACTGCCTCCACCTTAGCTGGGTCCATAGCCACTCCATCTGCTGAGATGACATTTCCATGAAAGTGGACCTCCTAAATCCAGAATTGTCACTTCAAGAGCTTCCCATAAATCTGGTGCTCTTGGAGTACATCTTGGACCATCCGCAGGTGTCTCGTGTGCTCCTCCTCTGACGTCAAGTACCCAAGGATTTCGTCGATGAAGACCACTAAAAATTGGTCCAAATACAGCTAGAATATTTGGTTCACCATTCCCATGAACATTTTGGGGGCGTTCGTCACACCGAAAGGCATCACCATGTACTCATAATGACTGTAGTGGCATCTGAAAGTCATCTTCGGTATATCCTCGCCTCGTACTTGTAACTGGTGATTACCTGATCAAAGTTAAACCTTCAAGAACCAATGTTCCCCTCTTATCTGATCGAAGAGATCATCGATTCTCAGTAGTGGATACTTTTTCTTCACTGTTACCTGATTCAGGCACTGGTAATCCATGCACAACCTCAAACTCTCATCTGCCTTCTTGGAAAACAAGACTAGGGCCGCCCGGGGTGAAATGTTGGGTCTCATGAAACCCTTGATCTATAAATACTCCAACTTCACCCTCATCTCATGAATCTCTGCGGGAACCATCCAATATATTGATGAAGAAATTGGTGCCATCCCGGGGTGTAAGTTGATGCAGAAGTCAATTTTCCAGTGGGGAGGTAGTCCCAGAATATCTTCGGGAAATACATCCTCATACTCCGCCACTACTGCTAGGAACTAGGAGCTCATCACATCGACTGCTCTGAGGGAAATTCGATCTAACTCAAGATTGACCGGTTGCACCCTCCTATGCATGAGATCATTCTTTGCTGACTGGGTCT
Organism: Viscum album; assembly: GCA_963277665.1. NCBI lineage: Eukaryota > Viridiplantae > Streptophyta > Magnoliopsida > Santalales > Viscaceae > Viscum > Viscum album. The sequence goes on along the minus strand of OY728130.1, from coordinate 474,158,218 downwards.
CATTTTTTCTGACAAAAGAAAACCTCATCCCATCACTACGGACACACCGCACTCTTCGCCTAAAACAGTCAATCTGGGCATGAACCGAAGATAACCAATCCATACCGAGAATGATGTCATAAGTCCTTGATGATAACACCAAGAGGTTCCAACCAAAAATCTCACCTCCAAGGGTAATATAACAATGCCTATAAAGTTTTGTGATCGATGAGTCTCCTCTCGTAGGTGTCTCCAAGCGTAAGGATCGAGTCAACGGCTCTACCGGAATCTCAAGGTTTTGCACAAGACATGTGGCGATGAAGGAACGACTGGAACCTATGACTATAAGTACAGCAGCTAAGGTAGAGAAGACACAGATCATACCTCGGATCATCCCTGGATCCCCTGGGTCATACACCACGACCACATGCAGTTGTCCCCACCCCTGTCCCCCAACTCCCTGAGCCTTGTGCGGACCTCCTGGGGGTGGTGGTGGAAGTAAGTTGAAGTTTCTGCCACCACCTGCATATCTCCCTTCTCTTCTTCCATGTTCGCCACCTGGAGGGTCTATCTAATCCACTCTCTTCCTCTGCCTCAGTGGTCTATCCACCGCTTCTGTGACCACAGCTCGACGGGTCGGACAATCCCTAGCGAGATGTCCCCTTCTATCGCACGAGTAGCACCGCTTCTCCCTAGGATGACTAGATCCAGTATGAGAGCCTTGGACAGTAGACTCCATGTCTTGGGTCCTCCTCTTATGTCTCCCACGTCCTGATCCCTATGTCTGACATCGGCTCCCTACTACCGAGGTCTCCGGACCTGTCTGCCTACTGCTGACTATCGTCGGTTTTCTCTGCTCTACCAAGAAGCTCTCAATCACCAAGTCCCACTCGAGCACTCTAGCATAAGTCAAAATTCATAGAGGCACGACACTAGCTCGTATGTCCCTTCGTAGACCTCTCTCGAAGGTCCATGCTCTGAAATACTGATCCCTGGCCATATCCATCGAGTACCTGATGAGGTTGGTGAACCTCGATGAATAGTCATATACCGTCATACTGCCCTTCTGGAGCTAAAGAAGCTCCTGGATGCATACTTCTCTCAGTGTAACCAGAGAGAAATCCTCCCTGAAGAGTTTCTCAAACTTTTTCCATGAAAGAGACTCCTCGTCGTGGCTCTGTGTGGTCAGACTCCACCATCGTCCTGTAGAACCCTGAAGAAGACTCGCTCCTAAAATCACCATCTGGTCTGCTAGTGTCCTCACTAGATGGAAAACTCTAGTCACTGCCTTAAGTCAGTCGTCATTCGCCCGAGGGTTAGGATCGCCTCGGAACCTGAGGGGTCTTTGTCTCTGGAACTCATGGAGTGCGCTCAGCCTGTGCCCCTTGTCGGTTGGTACTACAGGTACCATGGGCTGCTCTACTGGTGGTGGTATATCAGGTGCACCACTTAGAGGCAACACCTAGGGAACTAGTCCCTATATCTAAGCCTCATCACTGAGGGGGCCATCCTCGTGATCATGCTGCTGAATCCTAGAAGGTATGCGTTGTAGAGGCATCCTATAAAGAAACAAGATATACCTTGGTTAATGAGTATATCTAGATAGCTGACACAAAGGATATGGAAAACATAACCCATTCCTATATGATGCACGTACCATTCTTTTATTTCCCTGCAACTAGTGTTTTCATGTACCGAGTCGAAAATCAGGTTATCAGAGTCCCGGTGTATGGATACATCGACCGCCCACACCAACACTAGAGTCTCTAGCTTGAAAGGCGAGCTTGAAACACTTAACACTGTTGCCCCAAACCAATCTCACAGACTCTTGGTCCTAAGGTAGAACTGACCACCTCTGATACCACTCTATCACGACTCATCCCAGTGGGGCCCGCGCCGCGACTCCCCAAACCTACCTCCAATAGGCCAGGGACTGGTGACTAGCACTGAGTAGGCATATTACTAACATCGGAGGCATTTCCTAAGAAACTGTACACACGCACACATCTCCAAGCCCACAAATGATGAAATGTAAAAACCACTAAGGAAAAAAATGAATGCATACAACTAAACCAAACCAACAGAGTACGATAGAAAGTAAAGTGCTGAAAGTAAACTAGGCCAGAATACAAGCCCACCAAAACAAGAGTCTAAAAACTACAAATTCCAACATGTAACATAAAGAGGTACTGGGACTGCTACTCGTAGTTGTAGGAACACATCAACCTGTGAGGAACTCAGAAAGCTCGGTCCTATCCTAGTTTTCCTGGAACTCTGTCAAAAGGATTCTCATCTGCATAAGACATGACACGTGCAGGCAAATCCTATGTAGGGGTGAGTATAACAATACTCAGTAGATGACCCCGAAAACCACAAAGAAATACAAAAAATAAAGGCACGGTCATATCTTCAAAGTATATGTCTACTACACATATAATAGGAGAACACAATCCAGATATACTCAAAACCCAGACCCGTGGTATAGAGACAAGTCACACAACTGCATACCCCCGCTGGGAATTCAGTCTGAAGATCCCACAAATCACTCGTTCTAGGAGAAATCAATCCACGATTCTGGTAGCTCTGATGATGTTCGTCTAAGAAGTATTGTTTGTTTGTAAAAGTCACGAGAGATAGATATAATCATTACGTGAGAACACACTCTTGAGTGGAAAGATCATGATAGATAGATACACTCATTATGGTAGAACACACTCCTAAGTAGGAAAGATCACAATACATGGATGAGGATCGCTGCCAGGGCCTTGGAGGATACCGTAACTCATCCGGATTCAACTGCTAGGTAGAGGATCAATGCCCGATAGAGTTGTTCATGTCGATTCCTAACTCTACCTAGGGTCAATAAAAGATATAGGATCTCACTTTGGGCCTCTCATAGGGATGTCTAACTCTACCACAAAAAGTCATGCTGAAGAGATCATACTCCTGTAGAAGGAAACGATACTTGACCTTCAGGGGAATGAGAAAAGGGTGCACTAGCCCAAATGAAACATGTCCAATATATAGTGGAAAAAAAAGATCAAGCCATGTACATAAAAGTACATGACGTGTAGAAAGGTCACACACCGTGTCCTCTGACCCCCGATACTACCCGTGTACAACGGTCCATGTCGCAAGGCTATTCGTGAAAAATGAAACTACACAGCATGTAAAAGATAACACACAGTGTCTAATTGTTTGGGGTCCATCCCGTGTACGCTGACCATGTGCCCATACATAGTCTCAACTCATGTACGCCAACCTGTGTAACTGGTACATGGGGTGACTCATGCCACTGGCCTCGCCTAGCCATATGGTGGAGTACATGGTTGTGTACCCTATCTTGTGTCTGTTTATCGCCCGACATACATCCCGAGTCCCGCGTAGCCGCCTCTATCATGCTGTATAGAGATTAAACCTCATGTCATGAAGCCATGTCATTCTCCCTGTGTCCCTGTATCACCTGAGATACACGCTGAGCTTTGGGGAAGGTCCAACACGCCGTGTGACCAGGGTCACATGCCGTGTGATACCTATCTGACCCCCTAAACTCGAGCTGCTGCCTCTGGTACTACACGGCGTGTTCTTCGGAAGTATATGTCGTGTATTCCGAAATTTTCTAGAAGCGACGCTTCTCATCGGCGCGCCTCCAGTGATGCTTCGATCTTCGTTCTGACAGTCTTATCGCCACGAAACTCCAGATTCTAGGTCGCCCTGACATCCCAAAGTTGTCTCCATTGTTTTTGGGCCACCGATCGGCCCTGAAAATTCATTTCTATCCTCTCACGCAAAGAACTATCGAAGAACGGTCACTTCTGATCCGAGCCGATTCGTCGTCTGCCATGGTCATCGCACCTCCGTAGGGTCTTTGCGATGTCGGATCTCCAGTTTGGGATCATTGTGTTGCAAGATGGGTGCGCAACGATCCATTGTTCATCTCCCCATGAATAACGCGAAGAACACGCGAGAAAAGGAAGGGTAAAGAAACCCAATAGAAAATCGAGGAGCGAACCTCCACCATTGTTCATCACGATGTTGATTCTCTCTCGTTAGTAGGATCAAATAGAGCAGAATCAAACAATAATTTAACATGGATTAAATCCTTGAGATCAACCCAATGAAACCCTCCCATAAGAACGCATGAATCCGCAGATCAACTTGTTCATCGTTGATCTGTGTTTGTTGTTTAAATTCAGAAACAGGGAAAGGAGAATCTAAATAACAACCCCTACATCAAGGAGGGATCGATCGTTGATGAAGGGGTCATACTGCCATTGTCATCAAGATCCTTCAACTTTTTTGGAACAACGATTTACGACTTTGATTATTCGTCGATCGTCACCAAGAGTTCTCTCCAAGGTTCCAAGTTTCCACCAGAGTTTTCTCTCAACCTTTTACAATGAGAAACATACGATTAACCCATTAAAAATGGAAAAATCATTTTTTAATTCCATCACATTGTGGTATTAATGAGTCAGCATTGCTGTTTCAGAGTGATTATGGGATGGCATTAATTAATGAAACAGTTGCCCCGTCACTGCGCTGCAGTGAATGTTTCCAAATAAAATAAAATAAACTTTTCAAATTTATTTTATTTTATTTTAATAAAAACATCTGAAAATTAACTTTTTCCCTCGACCAGCATCGGTCGAGGTTAAACTCGTTCTTAGGTAAAGTCATCGTCCCGGACGCAACGGTGCCCTCATATTTTTAATCCAAACATCCGTTTGGAAACTACCACAACCACGCACATATGCCAACTCACTTAACTTAAAAAAAAGTTCAAACCACCATTTCGGGATCACCAAGCCTCTGAATGATGTGTTGTCTTTGTGTCTGGTCTCGTAATAATTCTATATAATATTTAAAAATAAAACATGGAAAATCTGAGACATTACAACTGTGCCACTAATTCCCAAGCAATGCGTGTTCCAATCATTCCAAGTTCTAATATCCACCCTTTATTCAGTATATTCAGATCAGGTAAAACAATTATTCTTACCTGGTTTAATTTACCATACTTGTTCTATATTCCTTTGCAATCGAATTTAAAGACCCACTCACGTAAGTATTCCTGAAAGTCAATCCTTAAGCTCCAGACCTAGATATCCTCATATGTTTTACATTTCATCACTCCCCTCATTTATTATTTTTGTTTTTTTAATTGAACTTGTAATAAATCTCACACTCATCTCTCAACCCATGTTTGATCTCCTCACAACACTAATTGTAATAGTTATAACAAGATAAAAGGTCGAGGAAGAGTTTTTTTCCTACGATCCAGATGAATATGGACCTATGGGATAGTTTATGGGAGGGCCTACGAGGCATGATTTTTTGTACTTCAGGCCATATTAAAATGGTTGGGGTCTGTGGACCTATTTAATAAATAAAGACCAAAAATATTGAACACTCGTCCCTTGTGGGGTCTACGTTTCATGATATTATTGCGGGGTGGCTTAATTTGTGTTGGGATCTGGTTGATATGTTGGTATGTGGTTCATCAGGGTGCCAAATTGGTTTCTTTGGTCCCTTGTATCCTACTGAAGTCCTTAACTGGAGCGCGAGGTGGCTTAATTTGTGTTGGGATCTTTTTGATATGTTGGTATGTGGTTCATCAGGGTGCCAAATTGGTTTCTTTGGTCCCTTGTATCCTAGTGAAGTCCTTGACTGGAGCTTGAATCTTGCTGATGATCCTGGTTGTTTTGTGTTTTGTTGTGATCTGGTTTTGGTTTATATTTTCACACGGTGCCAAAGCGGTCTGTTTGGCCTCGTGATGATGGTGTTGTCTGCTGGTTCTGATATGAGGTGCTACGTACTGGTCATGCTTTCTGGTTTTTGGCGTGTTGGAAGAGTTGTTTGGGCTATGGGGTTGGCGGCTTTCTTCCCCTGTTTGTGTTGCTGGGTGCGATATGTTGGGATGTTATCTGTTACTTGGATATGATATGTTGAAGATGATGTCTCTGTCCTTGGTTTTGGTGATTCTATTTTGTTGTAGATGGATCTTCCTAGTGTGGTGGTGTTGGATGATGTGGAAGATGGGTGTGGAATGTTGCGCGCTGAAAGGCCAGGAGGCGCTGGGCACTGGAGCTGGGGATGATGAGTACTGACTTCTGCTTGGTTGGGAATTGCTGAAAGAGGTGTGGTCTTGTGTGTTGGTGGTGTACTTGCTTGGAGAGAAGAAAATGGATGTTGAAAATTGTGTTGTTGGATTGTGTTGTTGGATGTTGGCTGCTACTTAGCTGGGAGGTGCTGAAGTTGGGCTGTTGAAGTTGTTGTTGACGGTTTTGATGCTTCTGGATACTGGTTGTTGATTGGCGGGGAGATGATGTTGGGGACATTTTAGTTTTATGCTTTGTTTGTTTTGTGTGTTTCTTGTTTGATTTTTCTTTTTTGGGGTCTTTTGCATTTGGGGTTGTAAAGGGTTTTCGGGTGTTGGTTGTTTGACCCCACCCCTCCCTTGTCTGTGGTGTCTTTTTTTCTAATAAATTTTGGGGGGACTAGGAATAGCGTAGTTCTACACCTCTTCTACCCTTATTAAAAAAATAGAAAAACACAAACCCCTTTTGAATTGGGTAAGGGAGAACCCATCATAAACCTGAAGACCCAAAGGCACATAGGCCATAAAATACAGTGGCCCGAGATCCCAATGGCATAGAAACAACTATAAAGCGCATATCATAGAGGCCCAAAATCCCATAGACCCAAGTATAAAGGATTGTTAGAGGACCAAGGCCGGGTTGATGACCCGTAGGTCCAACTTCTGCCTGCAACTGCACACCCCGCAAAACCAGATCTACCATACCCCCAACCCCCTCTGCACCGCCCGCTGTCGTTTAGTCAACGAATTTGAACCTTCCACCATCTCCCACAGCCTTCATCCACCGATGTCGCCCACTGGAAAAAACACCATTGTCGTTGTTGCCGATGATCAATGATGACCGCCACAACCATATCCTGTCCAAGATCAATAATGAAATGATAAATAGAATCACACATTGAAAATCCATAAGGATTTTAAGGGCAGACCCCCTTATAAAAGGGATCCTTTGATGAGGGTTTGTATCATAATTCCATACTACTTTAATTATACTAATGCTGGATGTTTAATAGCAGTTAAATTCTGCTAATTTTTTTGTTATATGTGTGTGTATATATATATATACCAAAGGCATTAATAGGTTTAACACCTTTGTGGCTTAGTTTTCAAAAATACTTCAAACTTGAACTTATTTTATTTTATTTTATTTAAATACTTATAGAAAACTGAAATGGCCTTCGATGGAATATGTCGAGGATTTTAACACACTTATTTAATTTTTTTAAAATAAATGATTGTAAACCCTCAATGTATTTTTTAAGAATAATTAAAAAAATTATTGTTTTTTAGTTTTTAATATATATTTATATACACCCATAGGGGATTTTTTATAACTTTTATTTTGATTTTTTTTATTTGGTATCTATGTTTATGTGTGTGTGTGTGTGTGTATATATAAAACTTTGTGAAAATTGTTTAACATAATTTAACTGTTGTTATATTCAATGTCACTTTAATTAAATTATTCCTAAATATTACCTAAAATTCCAATATAGTCACTATTTTATAAGGTAAAAAATCATTGAAATCCTTTTAAATTTATAACTTTAGATCCATATTTACATTTATATCTCTATAATGATAATATATTATTAATAATAACATAGTATCACTACAAGGAAAAAGGGGTTTCGCGGTGGCTTTGAAAATCGATGGTAAATATTTTGGGGCAAAAAAATTATGGTGGTTTTTTTCTTAAAATCACTATTAAATGGGGTTTTATTTATATTTTTTGTGGATTTTTTTTTTTGTAGTTTTGAAAAACCAATTTTAATTTAAATATTTTTATTTATATTTATATTTTAATTAATTTTTACGGGCACTTTATAAAAACGGCCGCTAAATTAATGTGGAAAATATTAAAATTAAATATTTAATTATGATTTATTATTAATAATAATTAATTATTATTTATATTTATTTAATTTTTAATATTTATAATTTTAATTAATTATAATGTGTTAAATATTAATTTTATATAATTATTGGTTAATGGTTATTTGAAACATCAATCAATTCTTGTATAAGTTGAAAATTAGACTTCAGGATCAAATGATCATACCTTTTGATCAGGGTGTCCATTTTAGCCTCACAACTAGTCAAACTGAAGCTTATGAAATAAGATACAGCTAAATTAGATAATAATTTGATAATGATTAATATAATAATATTTATTATAGTTTTAAGAAAAGTTTAAAGTTAAACTTCAACTTCAAACAGCCATAACTTTTGACCCAGGTGTCTGTTTGGGCTCTACCACATATCAAATCAAATTATTTGATGAGATCTATATATATTAAATTAGGAAGAACCTTGTTCACTATTTTTTGAGGTTGAAAGAGACCCTAAAGGCATCCAAAATTGAGTTTTTTTTTGGGCATCATGATTTTTGAACATTCGATGAGATTTGATCTTCATTTAAGAGTGCCTTCATATGATTTTTAGGATGTCTATGATTTTATTCCATTAATTTCCAATCATATTGATTTGATGGTGTTATAATTATTGTGTTTTTCCCTATTTTGGTGATTTTTTATCTTATATATATATATATATATACATATTTGTATGCACTTCTATACAGTTATGTATATTTGTTTATAATTTATATATTTTGTTTTTCAAAAGCAAGCAACGAGGCTTCAAATTAATAAAAAAGAGTTACACAAGTTGGAAAGATGGATGTTTACTTTTATCACGTTGAAGTATATGAATTAACTCACCAGGTAATTCGGTGTAATGAGTACAATTTCCTTCGGAGGCTCCACTATTGGCAAGCCGATCAGCAAGTTAGTTTGCTTCACAATAGGTGTGCGTCATGATGAATTTCATAGTGGAAAGGATGTTCAAGCATTTGATCCATTTGGGTAGTAAGCTTCCAGACAAGATGCATCTGGCCTTTCCAAACAGCTTGCACCATCGCCATTGAATCACTTTCAAACCAAACTGAGTCCCAACTTCTTTGTTGAGAAAAAGCAACTGCTTTAATGAGTCCATGCATCTCTGCCTCAAGAGCGGTGGCATGCCCGCATGTGCCTTGTTCGCCCTCTAAAAATCACTATTTTGATCTCGGAAGACAAAACCATAGCCAGAAGGTCCCGGATTACCCATTGAGGCACCGTCCGTATTACACTTAATCCAACCTGCAGATGGGGGAATCCATAGAACTTCCATGGTTCTATGAGGTTTGGGAAAATTACCAGGGATTTGGAACCTTCTCAAGACAAGCAGGTCATTCACCGAGTTGTTACAGCATTCCGAGAGCAGCTTGCTGGCATTTTGAACCGCATGCAGTATGCTGGAAATTGCAGCGTTGTAGGTGGGGGCAGCTTCATCATATCGTTTTTTATTTCTTCCAGTCCATATAATGTGTATAACTTCAGCGCAGGCAACCAGGAAGAGAGCACGTAGCTATTTGGAGCGCTGTGTAGCAGCCAAATCCAGCAGGAATTGAGAAATTTTTGTAGCATGAGGCGGTTGTATGTCAAATAGATCAAAAACATAAATCCAGAGCACTGCAGAAGTGTTGCAGGAGAGGAAAAGGTGATTGACATCTTCATGGTGCTGTTGGCAGAGCACACATCTCAAACAAATACTGATACCCACACGTTGTAGGTTCACCTCAACCGGAATCTTGACAAGGTGGAGTCTCCGGAGTAAAGAGAAGCGTGTGGGCAGCAGCCATTTCTTGTGAAAAGCTTCAATTCCTATGCTCTCTCCATGGATAAGATGATTGTAGTATCCCTTAGAATCAAGGATTCCATTAATACTTGGTTCCCACGTAAGCATATTCTTGTCCCCCAGGAATTCATAGGATTCAATCCTAGAAACAATATGAGGGGGGAGGTTATTTCCATGCTCAATCTGTTTTTTAATAGAGGAGTCATAATCAGTGTTTGTGTCCATGAAATCAATACTGTCGATTAAAGGGGACCCTTTCCAGTTATGTTTCCAGAGACTTAGAGAAGATTGAGTACCGACAATCCAGAGGGACTGACTATTTATGTGCTGGAAAAGTTTTTTCAGCCCAGACCAGGTTGAGGATTGAATGTAACTCATGTTCCCATCAATGAGTCTTTTGAGGAGCTTGGATCTGAGGAAATCCAATGAATGTGTCTTTTCATTGATTAACCTTCATATGAATTGTGCTTGTAAGGCTCGATTGAAAGAGATCAGATTCTTGACTCCAAGCCCGCCCTTATTATACAGTATGCAGCATTTCTTCCAAGGAGCAGAAATTACCCGTCGTTCCATAATATTGCCACTCCACACAAAGTTTTTCATCAGAGTATTTAAAGTTTTAATCAGCGACGCAGGCAAGGAGTAGACCATGAAAGATTATATGAGTTTTGAGGTGGCCACATGTTTAACTAAGAAAAGTTTGCCTGCCATTTAGAGTGATTTTCCTTTCCAGGAGGAGAGGGTCCTTCTTACCTGGCTCATCACTTCAATAAAATAAGAGATCTCGGGTCTGCCAAAGAACATAGGGACCCCAAGGTAGGTAAAGGGGAGAGACCCTTCACGAATACCAAGGTCAGAAATGATACAATATTTCCTTGTTGCAGGTATGTTTTTACCAAAATAAATAAACGACTTACCCCAATTAACCACCTGTCCTGAGACACCTTCATAGTGGAGTAAAGAATTCTTGAGGTTTTTCATGTTTCTCCTATCACCCTGAGTGAAGATAATGATATCATCAGCAAAAAGAAGATGAGAGGGGGCTGAGAGACCCCTTGAAGCACTGATTGTTTTGAGATCACCCGAACAAGTCATATGAAGAAGAAGCCTACTTAGATAGTCTTCAGCAATTACAAAGATAATGGCGGAGAGGGGTCCACCCTGCCTTACTTCTCTTGAGCACTTGAAGTAACCTTTTGGGGAACCATTAATGAGAATGGAAATGTTCGCAGAGCTAATAAGAGCTTTGATCCATTGAATAAACCACATGTGAAATCCAAATTCATGAAGGATGCACCCAATGAAGTTCTAATCAATTGTGTCAAAGGCCTTTCTGATATCCAATTATATATGTGTGTATGTGTGTGTTTATATATATTTATGTAATATAAATGTGCGTTTATATATATTTATATAACATAAATGTGTGTTTAAATATATAGATATATATGTGTGTAAATTTTGTATATGTATATTTATTTACAGATATTTAATTTCATTTAAAATTTAAAATTTGTTTTTTTATTATTAATTTAATATTAATGTATTATTTATTATTTATTATTGATTTATTATTGATTTATTATTTAATATTTATTATTTATTATTTATATGTTGTTTATTTTCTACTTATTTATTATTTATTTACTACTTATTTATTTTATATTGATTTATTTTTCATTATTAATTTATTATTTTTCATTATTTATTTATTATTTGTTAATTGTTTATATATTTATTATTAATTTATTATTATTATTTTGTTAATTTTTATTTATTTTTTATTTATTTTTTATTTTTTATTTACTTATTACTTATTTATTATAAATTCATTATTTTTTATTATTTGTTAATTTGTTATTTATTTATCATTTATTATTTTTTAGTAATTTTCTATTATTTATTATTTATCTATCATTTATTTATTATTTATTATTTATTATTTATCATTTATTATTTATTATCATTTATTATTATTGTTAGGGATCTTATTTTCTATGGATCCATTGGGTAATCTTCCTGAAGCTCATACATAAGGGATTCGTGTTGCTCCTTTGGGTACTCCATCGATCTTAATTGAAAAAAAAATAGTGAATTTGAAGATGACTCATGGGTTTGATTTAGACAATCCCTTAAAGTCGATTCCTTCAAATCTGGAGGCTATGAATTTGAAGAACACAGGTCATGTTCCTTTGAAGGATGTCTATGTCTACATCGGTAAGATATTTGCTTTTTATGCTCAGGTCCCGGTGGGTTCTTTCACCCTCTAAAGATGGATAAGGATCGAATGAAAGACACTATGGGAAAAACAGTCTTTCACGATGGGGTATTTGCGACGGGAACTAATCTCGTCGCAAATAGTTCTTCCCAGGGGTTATTTGCGGTGGGGGGGTTCGTCCCGTCGCAAATAACTTGTTATTTGCGATGGGATTTGGGGTCCCGTCGCAAAAGGTAACGCGTGCTTTGGCGCGGGAGGTGCGCCAAAGTGTGGGAAGGTTATTTGCGACGGGGGGATCCCCCCATCGCAAATAGTGTGTCAGTCGGAGGGTATTTGTGACGGGTCCCGTTGCACATACCGGCGGCGGTAAATGCGTTTTTGCGACGGGATGTTGTCCTGTCGCAAAAGGTGTGTCATTAGGTCACCTTTTGCGACGGGGCTCGTCGCAAAAACCTTTTAACCACCGACAGCAATTAATGTGGGCAAAGTTATTTACAACGGGGCCCGTCGCAAAAAGTACCTTTTGCGACGGTAAGCCCGACGCAACTAGTCATGTCGCAACTAATCTAACCTATATATACCCCCCTCCGTTTTTCTTTCTCTTCCTCTTTTTTCTCACTTTCTCTCTCCCTCTAAAATTGAATTTTAGAGTGAAAATTTCTCTCAGTTAATTTTTTTTATGGTGAAGTTGTAAAGGCGCTTACATCAATCGGAAATCAAGTTTAAAGGTATTTATATTTTATTTAATTTAGTATTTATTTAATTTTTTTATGATAATTTCAATTATTGTTGATTAGTTGTAATTAAATTAAATTTAAATTGTTTTTTTATCTATATTTTAGTAATAAATAGTAATAAATAGTAATAATTAGTAATAATTAGTAGTAATTAGTAATAAATAGTAATAATTAGGAATAAATAGTAATAATTAGTAATAAATAGTAATAATTAGGAATAAATAGTAATAATTAGGAATAAATAGTAATAATTAGGAATAAATAGTGATAATTAGTAATAATTAGTAATAAATAGGAATAAATATGAATAATTAGTAATAATTACTAACAAATAGTAGTAATTAGTAATAAAGAGTAGTAATTAGTAATAAATAGTGATAAATTGTAGTAATTAGTAATAAATAGTACTAAATAGAAATAATTAGGAATAAATAGGAATAAATAGTATTAATTAGTAACAATTAGTAATAATTGGTAATAATTGGTAATAATTGGTAATAATTAGTAATAATTAGTAATAATTAGTAATAATTAGTAATAATTAGGAATAATTAGAAATAAATCGAAATAAATAGGAATAAATAGTAATAATTAGTAATAATTAGTAATAATTAGTAATAATTAGTAAGAATTAGTAACAAATAGTAACAAATAGTAAGAAATAGTAGCAAATAGGAAACAATTAGTAACAAATAGTAACAAAGAGTAACAAATAGGAACAAATAAGAACAAATAGTAACAAATAGTAACAAATTGGAACAAATAGGAAGAAATAGGAAGAATTAGTAATAATTAGTAATAATTAGGAATAATTATGAATAATTAGTAATAAATAGTAATAAATAGTAATAATTAGGAATAAATAGTAATAAATAGTAATAAATAGTAATAAATAGAAATAATTAGTAATAATTAGTAATAATTAGTAATAATTAGTAATAATTAGTAATAATTAGTAACAATTAGTAATAATTAGTAACAAATATGAACAAATAGTAATAATTTGTAACAAATAGTAATAATTTGTAACAAATAGTAATAAATAGTAACAAATAGTAAAAAATAGTAAAAAAATGGTAAAAAATAGGAATAAATAGTAAAAAATAGGAATAAATAGTAATAATTAGTAATAATTAGTAATAATTAGTCATAATTAGTAATAAATAGTAATAATTAGTAATAATTAGTAATAAATAGTAATAAATAGTAATAAATAGTAATAAATATTAATAAATAGTAATAATTAGTAATAATTAATAATAATTAGTAATAAATAGTAATAAATAGTAATAAATGGTAATAAATAGTAAGAAATAGTAATAAATAGTAAGAAATAGTAACAATTAGTAATAAATAGTAACAATTAGTAAGAAATAGTAACAATTAGTAAGAAATAGTAAGAAATAGTAAGAAATAGTAACAATTAGTAAGAAATAGTAACAATTAAAAAGAAATAGTAACAATTAGGAAGAAAATCAATTGTAATAAATTGTAATAACTTATAATAACTTGGAACAATTTCTAGTGGATTGACGACACTCCTTTTACTCGATGACTCTTCTCCTTTTAGCTTTCACCGACTCAAAACATTATGAAAAGTATGTTTCTACGTATGCATATTCAATCTCGTATGAACGACTTTGAATATGAATTCGTAGGACTATATTTTTCATAATGTGTTCAGGTGGTGACAGTTGCAAGAAGATGATTCATCGATGAAAAGGGGGCTCTTTTGTCCGACGGCTTATTTACTTGCAAATTTCTCACACAGAAATCACAATGAAGAATCTTCTCGGAGGTATGCATATTCATTCTCATGCATACGAGAATGAATATGGGTACCTTTGATCAGATTCTTCATTGTAATTTCTGTGTGAGAAAGTTTCAAGTAAATGATTCGTCGGACAAAAGAGTAGCCGTCAATCCATTGGAAATTGTGTTGCCTGTAAGTAATGGTAATTATTAATAAGTAGTTGTAATTATTTATCTTTTTTTAAAATAGTGTTTTTATAATTTCAAATTATTCAAAAATAGTAATGATTTTATATTTTGTAGAAAAATATGGAACAAGGAAGTTGACAACAATCATTATTATATGAGCGCACTTGGATAAATCAGCGTAGAAATCCAAACAGTTCTGGTTTAAATTCTGTATATATTGAGGGTGTTGAAGCTTTCTTATCATTTGTATCATCAAAACCAGAATATGTTTTAAATGGCACAATAAAGTGTCCTTGTAAAAAATGAGCTCTGAGAATGTTTGACACATTTGACAAGGTTGGGGGATATCTTTTGTGGTTTGGTTTTCAACTAGATTGTGTTTTTTGGTGTCAACACGGAGAACGTAGTTCCAGAGAAGATATTAATAACTTGATTCTGGATTCATAATAGTTTCAAAATTTAGTACATGATGTTGCAGGTCCATCTGTTCAGTAAACTAAAACTCAAGATGATATTGATTTAACTCCTAAGTTGGTACCATCCAAATTTTATGAGTTTTTGAGGTTTGATGAGGATGCATTATATCCTGGTTGCAAGATAAGCAAATTAGAAGTGGTTAAAAAATTTATGGCTATTAAATAAGATAATTCAATGTCAAATAACTATTTTTATCAAATATTTTCTTTCGTTAAAACACTATTACCTGAAAGAAATGTGTTTCCTACAAATTACTATGAGAGCAAGAGGTTGGTTCATAATCCGGGCCTTAGTTATCAGAAGATTCATGCATGTCCAAATGATTGCATCTTATATTCTGGTGAAAATGATTCGTTGGATAGTTGTACCACATGTGGAAAATCAAGGTATAAATAAGCTCAACCAGGGAAGTATGGATCAATTCCAGTAAAACAGTTGAGATATTTCCCCCTTACACCCAGGTTGCAACATTTATTTATGTCTCAGAACACAGCATCAATGATGTCATGGCACAAAACCAAGATTTCAACTGATAAAAGCTCAAATCATCCTTCTGATGGTGATTAATTGAAACATTTTGACCGTCTACATCCGTATTTTTCTTTAGAAGCCCGAAACATGTGATTTGGTCTTTCTAATGATGGTTTCTGTCTGTTTGGTTCTTATGGTAGTCAGTATTCATGTTGGCCTGTCTTTATAACTCCGTACAATTTATCTCTATGGATGTTGATGAAGGATCCCTATATCTTTTTGACTTTATTAATCCTAGGACATCCGAAAAAGAATATTGATGTTTATTTGAAACCATTTATTGATGAGTTAAATTCATTGTGGAGTGATTGTGTTAGTACATATGATGTTGCTACGAAATAAAATTTCATATTAAAAGCTGCATTAATGTGGACGATTAGTGACTTTCCGGTATATGGCATGTTATCTGGCTGGAGTACACATGGTTTGAAATCATTTCCTTACTATATGAAAGACAACAAAGCATTTATGCTTGTCAATGGAAAAAACCTTGCTATTTTGACTGTCACCATAGATTTCTTCCAACCGATCATCCTTTTCGGAGGAAGAAATCTCATTTTAGAAAAGGTAAAATTGAAAGGGATGCATCCCCACAAAGGATATCAAGTACAGAGTTAAAATCAGTTGTATTTTCATTACCTCCCATCACATTTGGGCTAATAGTAAACCAACAGAAAATTTATGGCTTTGGGAAAGAACATAATTGGAAAAAATGAAGTATTTTTTGGGATCTTCCATATTGGTCTGATTTATTGGTCTGCCACATGTTGGATGTCATGCATATTGAGAAGAACTATTTTGATAATTTATTTCATACAGTTTTGGATACACCAAGTAAGACCAAAGATACTATAAAGAAATGATTAGATCTTTCCCAAATTTACAGGTGACCAGAACTTGAACTATTTGAAAATCTCACATCACATAGGTTAATGAATCCAAAATCAACTTATACACTATCTAAAGAGATTCACTTACTATTTTTTCAGTGTATTGCAGATTTGAGACTTCCAGATGGCTATGCTTCTAATTTGGGAAGATGTGTTAAGAATGATTATATTACCGGATTAAAAATTCATGATTGTCCTGTTATAATGGAAAGACTTATGCCGATTGGATTCAGAGGTTTGTTGAATTCTATGATTTGGGAATTGATAACAGACATATCATATTTTTTTGAGACATTTGTGCAGCGACAACAGACTACGATGCACTAAACAAACTGGAAGAATATATTACTATAATTATATGTAAACTGTAAAAAATCTTTTCGCCAACTTTCTTTAACTCAATGGAACATCTGATATTACATTTTCCACATGAATCTAAATTTGGAGGTCCAGTACAGTTTTGATGGATGTACCCATTCGATATATGCATGTAAAAATTGAAGAAAAAAGTACGTAACAAAACATCAGTTGAAGGCTCAATTACTGAAGCTTATTTGCAAGATGAAATTGCTTTTTTCTACTCTCATTATTTTGAATCTCAATATCCCTAAAAACACAATCACATGGGATGAAATGAGGGGAATTTTAATGATGAAATGGACAATCAATTATCAGTTTTTAATCATCCAAATCTTGGTTTTGGTGGAGTTCATGAACGATGACTTTCAGATGATGAACATCACAGAGCTCATATATATGTTCTGGTCAACTATGAAGAAATGACATCATTTGTACTGTGAGTACTTCTATCACTTATTCTATAATTTATGTTATAGTATGTAAAATTATTTTATTTGTAGGTTATATGATAATCATATCAAGAATCAACTTCCACGAATTACAACAGCTTATCTTGAAGAGCGCAGACAAAAAAAATTCTCAATGGTTTCAAAAACTGGTAACATAAATTATTGATGGTTTAATATCAATTCATTTTATTATTTATCATATTAATAATTGTATTAAAAATTTTCAGGTGTCTCAACATGGTGATAAAATTGATAAGCGATTGTGTATATTGAGTAACCCACCATCCAAAATGGTTAGATCTTATAATGCATATGTGGTGAATGGTTTTTGATTTTATACACGTGCATATGGGGAATCAAAAAAATGAACAGTGGAGTTTCCTTAAGAGGATTGCATCATAGAGAAACTAAAGTTGACTTTTATGGCATTTTGGATGAAATTATTGAGTTGTGTTATCTAGGACAGAATTACATAACAACGTTTAAATGTTGGTGGTTGGATACTGAGAGAGGCTTGCGTATTCATCCGACTCATGGAATCATCGATATTAAATATAAAAGTCTTCTTACAGTAAATGGTCCATTTTTAGTGGCTCAACAGGCACATAAAATTTATTATGCAAAGTACTGTGCTACTTCAAGAGACTTGAGTGATTGGTGGAGCATAATAAAAATGAAATCTCGGGAAAATCAGTTTACTCAAACTGAATGTGGTTCTGCTGAAGTGTAATGAATTGAAATTTTTCAAGTGACTACTCAAAATCCATCTTTTTCATAAAGAGAGACGAATATCAATGATGATACTCCATAATTAAGGATCGATGATGATGAAGATGTTAATGATGTTACAAATGAATTTGAAATGACAAGAGATTAACATGGACCGCTATGGAGATGAGGATGAAGATGGACATTGACACAGTTAAATGCTGGTTATAATCATAATTAATATATATATATATATATAATAGTTATTTTCAACTATCTGCTAACAATAATCATTTTGTAGATGGATCCTGATCTATTTTGCGAGTTGCAGGAGGCTGATCTACCTTTGGATGAGGGGGGTTGTGGACCATCTGACCCTCAGCCTACTGACGGTTCAGGGAGTATGCGGAGGGGGTGTAGTCTTGTGCGATTGATGATTCCTGACCCTATCCCCAAGCAACGTCCATGTCTTGGTTTCAATCCATGCATACGGAGGCATGGTAACCTATATATTTTAGTTATCTTTTATTAATTTATTTATATATATACTAATTGTTGGATTATTTATTTCCTTTTCATAGTTTTGTGCATGTAGTTATTGGACATGAGAGAACTATCTTGCGCAATTATTTTTCTCAGCCATGGATCACATGGGAACAGATTCCCATTGATGTACGGCGCGACATGTTCGATCATTGGCTGGTACGTAAATAAAGAATATTTATTTTGAAATTTATTTTATTAATAACTTGATATTATAAATTATTTGTAGGGTTTATGGTATCCCATTGATGATAGCATGCATGAAACTATCCACACGGAATGGAAGGTGTCTATGCGTGACCGTTTCTATTAGTTTTTGCACAATTTGAGAAGAACATCCATTAAGAAAGAAGGAGTGATAGAATTTGATGATTCGTGTAGAGCCCACCGACCAGAGTACATTTCATCTCACGTTTGGGATGGATTATGATTACACTGGTTGGGTGGTGGATTTTAGAGGATATCTTCAGTGGGACGGTAGAACCGGGGGAGACAGGAGGTGACGCATCGAGCTGGTATCCATACATTCAGTACGCATAGAGAGCATTTGGTAAGCATATTTTTTAAATATTTTATATAACTTTAAATATAAACAGTTTATTTTATATTTCTATAGGCAGTCGAGTATCCCAATTTTATAGAGTTCGACGTTTATCGAAGGATGTACAGTGATCCAGCCACTAGAGAGATTAGAGGTGATCGCCAGCGTCAGATTTTGGTTAATATTATTTTTTTCAATTTGACAATTAACTGCATATAATATTTTCACCATTTTAATTTTAAATTGGAATTGAAGGAGTCATATGAGGCTGCGACCTCACAAACACAGGATGAGAGTTAGGACAAGACGACTGAGCAGACCAGTGCCCACCATTTCTATGAGGTAGCATGGATACAGGCGACGAAGTATGGCTTTGAGAAGGGCCGAGTAGTTGGTATTGGATCTCATTTGACTCTTGGTACTTATTATGGTATTGTTGTGATGTCGGCGTCTAGATCTAGAGGAGGTCATAGAGAGGCATCATCTTCTCCCTCACAATATCAGGAGAAGTTGTGAACTTAGTCTAAGCTTATAGAGAGTTTGCAGAAGCAGCATGAAGAGATGTGTCGGCGACAGCAGCAGCAGTAGCATAATGAGGAGATGTGTCGATGGCAGCAGAAACATCACAATCAGATGGAGTACATGCGTCGTCTGACTCGTAGTTTTGGGATGGAGTTTCCTCCATCATCTTCTACATCTCCTCCACCTCCTCCAAAATATGACCCCCCAATGATTTGTTTTTTATGTTAAAAACATTTGAATTTAAGATTTACTGTAATATAAACTATTTATAGTTTCTATCTTTTATATTGGTACAAATATTGAATAATTTATTTATTTTATTTTTAATATTTTATTATTTATTATTAGTGTTATATTTTTTAATATTTGTTTATTTTACTAATAATAATAACATTTTATGATTTTTTTATATTTTTTCTTTGTAAATATTGAGAATTATAATATTTTTTTAATATTTTAATAAAACTAATATTAATTTTTTATTAATCATAATTTTATTAAATCTATTTTTTTAGTATTATATTTTTTAATGTCTATTTATTTTACTAATAATAATTTTTTTTATTTTTTTATTATTTTAATAATATTAATATAATTTTTTCATTAATCATAATTTTATTAAATATTTTGTTATTATGTTTAGTATTTGTGACAGGGCTTTTTGCAACGGGCTCCCATCGCAGATAATCTAAATATAATTTTTTAAATAATATTATTCGTGACGGGCCCATCGCAAAAGGTTATTATATATATAATGTATATAATTGAAGGATTATTTGCGACAGGGAACTGCCCTGTCGCAAATAGTATTTGCGATGGTCCGTCGCGAAAGGTTATTATATATATAATGTATATAATCAGATGATTATTTGTGAAAGGTCCCTTTCCCATCGCAAATATTATTTTTTTCGATGGGCCCGTCGTAAAAAATAATATTTGCGATGTCGTTTTCTGTAACGGGCTATTTGCGACGGGGCCCCGTTGCTAAAGTCTATTTGTGATGGGATCCCATCACAAATACATCTAATTCCAGTAGTGAGATATTGTTCTTACTAATGATGTAACTTTTCAAGATGTGTCTTGGACTCAGAAAGTTAGAGCCTTTCATGGAATTTGGAATGAGACCATTTCCTTGGCTCAAAAAATAACGAAGAAGGGAGACTCAAAATTTGTGTAGCCAAATCAGTGTTTTATTTTCCAAGAGGCTAAAATAATGTAATCACTCTATTTTAGCACATCTATCTTTTATATTGAATGGGGATAGATTGAGCCTTCTTTATATTAAGAAACACCTTTTGGTTTTTTGGGGTTTTGATGGATGGAGAATGACCTCACTAGGTAGAGTCTTCTTCTATATTGTTTTTCCTTCAACGAATTTATAGTCTAAGTCATGGGGCTTCAGATTAGTGAATACCAAGATTGGTATCTAATAATATCTAATTGAGATCCTTAATTTAACCCTCTCATTGAGAAGAAATCCATTACATAGACTTGGATTAAAATCCAAGGTTTGAGTTGGTTTTTATAGAATCCTCATATCTTATGGGAGATTTCTTTTGCAATGGTTTTCTTGATCAAAATAGACAAGGAAACAAAAAGATATTGATATAGGAATTTTTCAAACCTCCTTATAAAATTTTACCTTAACAATACTTTGATCAAAAACATCATCCTTAATGTAGATGATTTTATATTTGATTAATATGTGGAATATGAAAAGATTCCACTTTTCTATCAAGGTTGTTTTAATATTGGCCATATTGTTGAGAAATTTTGCGGGTCCTTAATTTGTGGAATATGTGGGAGAGGTGGTTACTCTGGTGATAATTTTATAAGGTCTGTCAACACTTCCTTGGCCCTTATTATTGTAAGGGAGGGATGTAATAATTCCTTCCAACTTACTGACAACATTCAGGGTCTGGGTAAGGACGTGATTGTTAAGGGTTTGGAGGAGTCTTATTTTGTGGCTGATGTTCCCCTCCACCATACTATAATTTTATAAGGATATGGACACTCAATCTTAAAGGAAAATGGTATATTGGAGGACACTGATGAAGTAAGGTATTCTTCTAGGAGTGAAGATGATGTGGACATAAAAATTCTTCATGAAGAGAACTTTCTGAATTCTGGAAATTATAGGGGGGAAAACCTCTTCTAACTCAGTTGGTGTTTACAAACCTACACGTGTGAATAGGAAAATTTACACTTCTCCTACACCCTCAGAAGCACAAGGATCCCCTCCTATGTCTAAATTATATGATGTTATTGGGGCTTTGGTAGTACTATGGGGGTTTAGTCTCAAGTTGTTGCCACCACACCCGGAGTAGTTATTGGTCTAGTTTAGGGGTAGCCCTAGAGGGATGATAAGGTTCAACAGACCTCACCCAGGGTAGTATAAGATAGTAACAAGTTGATGTATATATCCTCTTTGGACGTGAATAATCCTTCTTCTAGAAGCATGGATTCTATAAATTCTACATCTCAATCTCAAATTCTTTCTCAAAAGGATGACTCAACCAATATAGGGTTGGTGGTCCCTAACGATATCTTGAATGCCAGTGTTTCTAAACATGTGATTACTCCAAATCTATAAAATAAAGTTAATGAAAATACTGTGGTTATGGGGAATTTTGAAGCTTCAACTGTGAAGGGAAATTGTGTTTCCCCTACCAATGAGTCTCTCTCAACCTAGCTTCAACCCAAGGTGAGGGAGCACTCACTTCAGCTCACATCACAGAGTGTTCCACAAAATTCTGGTTTCTGAAAAAAATAGTTTCTTTAATCTACTTGAAAATTTAAATATATCCAATAGTAGGGTGGTTTTCTTTGAGAAATGTGGTAACACTCATGTAATTATCTGAGTCGAAGGATGATGGCACCACGATTCACTGCTTTATTTCACCTTTACACCACAGCTTTAAACTGGTTTTATAATTAAAATTAACAATATACTAACAAATTTCACTTCCCATTTTATTCTATTATTCAATTTTTATAACTGTTAAAAAGTTAAATTATTCTTTTTTTGGTGATTTTGTTATAGGAGGAGGTGAATTAGAGGGTCAAAGATTATGCATATGGAAAATGGGTCAAACTGCATGGAATCCCAATGATATATGTCCATTTTTTACATGTTACAAGAAATATATATATTAAAATGGGCTGAAAGTTTTTTTTGAGGATCTAAAATTTAATTGGGATACAACTCTTATGAATACCAAAAATCTCAATTCATCCATCAAGTGGCCGAAATGAGATGATTTTTCCAAGAAACCGAATCTTCTCGAAGTCAAAGATTTGGTTCTGTATTTTGGTCATATCTTGTGATGTAGTAATCCATTGGAAAAAAATTTGACATAAAGATAGTAAAAATTATGGAAATTTTTTTTTATCATTTTTCAAAGTTGATATAAGTCCATTTACTAACCCAAAACCGAGACACAAGTAGTATCTCGAAATCTGGGTGCCCAAAACCACTTCCCATTTTTGGCTATAAATCGGTACCTTGGGCACCCCATTTGGAAGTTCAAACAAGGAGTGAAGTGATGCCATTTTGGATTTATAGAGGATCCCTCTCATCATCTTATAGGTTCTGTAACTCCCTATACTCATAGGGATATCTCTTGAAAAAATTATCCATTCATCAAAGCCTTTATCTCTTTCTCATGTTCTAATGTTTGTGTTTTTATAATAAACTTCTTAGTTCCTCTTTTATTTCTTCTATTTTATTCTATTTTGTTTAATTATATTCTTATTTACTCATACTATTAGGGATATAAATCAATATTAGAAATTATATTGAGTTATACCCTTTCAAAACCATTTCACATGTGATACGTTTCTACGATGACTACGCCGCCCATGAAAGAATAGTTCTTTTTAGTAATCGATCTACCACTTTACTTCTTTATTTATTTATTTTGAATCAATGAGTTACTATAATTCACTTAGTATGATATATTAATTGATTTTTTAATTTAAATGAAACTAATAAAGTAATTGAACAATTAACACAAAACACGTGAGGTCGAGTATTGTGTGAATTGTGAGAGCGTAATCTTAATCGGTGATACAAAACCATATAGGATCAATTTTTAGAGTTCAAATATAGTAACTAAACTCAATTAATACTTATTTACAGAGTTTATATGTTCCCTAATTTACCAATTACCGTAAAATATCCTTATAACATCAATCAAAATAGGGTTTTTCGATTGTATGTTCTGAAGATAGCCTAGGGTTTAATTAATTTCATCTTTGTGGTTAAAGTAACTCCCATAGGGTTTGAGGGTTAAAAAATTAAGGGATAATAATTTAGTGGATATTAATTTAAATGATAATTATTAATAATTAAATTAATATTTATAGTGATATCAATTATGCCTTTGAAAAATATTTTCTAAAAAAAACATCTTCTTGTTGTGTTTTCTCAATCACATTTCAAGAACAGAAAAATACAATCTTATTCCACCATAATTATTATAGATTTATAAAAGAAAACCCCCTACCATTTTAAGTAGTTTGTTTCTTACCTTTTATTTTATTTTAAAAATATGTTTAATAAGTTTTTAAATTACTTTCTCCTTTGATAGATGACCTTGGTCAGCCACTCTACTGCACATAAGTACCCAAATATCATACTTTATTTGAGAGTACCCAGGACAGTGTCTTTCAAATTGGTGTCATTACTAGGGAGACAATTATTTTATTCAACTAATTGGAGGTATTTTTTGCTTTTATTTTATCCTTTTTTTTCTCTTATTTATTCTTTCTTCTTTCCTTTTTCTCTCTATTTTTGTTTGTTTGTTTGTTTTTATTTCTTTCCTCTCTATTTTATTCTCTATTAAACCATCAATTGAAGCTTATTTTCATGATATTATGGTATAATATTATTAATTTATATGATTTATCACATGATCCCATCCCAAGGATTTATTTTATCTAGGCCCTGAGATTGAACGCAGCCTTATGGATCAAATCAGAGAATCTAGGTCTATGGGAAGTGTCGATATTTACCCAACTAAAAAATTCATCCACTATAAGAACATTGAAATTAAAAACACTTATGAATCCAAAATACAACAAGAAAAAATGGCTAAAAACAATAAAAATGAAATTAATATAACCATTATATAATTGTATGAAGGCAACATTAACTAATAACCAAATTGTATTTCATATCCAAACCTTGAATCAGACTTTGGATTGAAATATGGGTTAATTAACCTTATTCAAAAGTTTCATGGATTATCTGCTAAGGATCTAAAAAACATTTAAAAGAATTTAATGCGGTTTTCTCAACCCTAAAACCAATAAATGTCTCTGAATATAAAATAAAACTAAGATCATTCCCATTCTCACTTGATAGAACTGCAAAAGACTAGATGTATTATTTACAACGTGAAGACGTAACATGTTCAAATGATTTGAAACATTTTTTATTGAAGATATTTTTTCCATAATTGAGGAACACTTCCATTAGTAAGGAGATCTCAAGGATCAAGCAAGAATAAGGGGATTCAATGTATGAGTACTGGTAGTGACTCAAGAAGTTGTGCACAAGCTGGCCACATCACCAAATCAGTGAGAAACTCCTAATTCAGCACTTCTATGAAGGCCTTACACCTATGGAGAGAATCATGGTGGATTCTACAGATGGATGGGAATTGTTCAACAAAACACAAATAGCTACACGTGTATTGATTGACAAGATTCCACAAAACTTCTAACAATTTGAAAATTGAGGTACACCACAAGTTAGATGAGTACATCAATAAAGTCCTTATTCTCTTGAAAATCATTTAATTGATACTAAGTTAGAATAATTGACCACAATGGTGAGGCATATTTCTTTGGATCAAAAAATATACCAACCATATTCAACAATGCCTTGTGGTATTTTTACTAAAATAGACCACTAAATTGACTGCTTCCCCCAACTAAAAGAGACATAGGATTGCGTAGCAGTATTCCATGGGAGACCATATCAACAGAAACACTAGCCATATCCATAGAATAAGTATTACTCTTTTTCTCCAACATATAACCAAGGGTGAAAGGATCAATCAGATATGATGTATGGCTCTAGAAAAGAACAAAGTACCCCTTTTCAACAAAATTTCTAGCAGCCTCCACCTTACCAATAGGGTTTCCAATAACCCCAAAGAAGATTTTAAGCTCAAGCATCAACAAGTTAAAAAATGGAATTATAAACCAAAGGTAGATTCTAATACTAATGATATTTTTTAAAAAAAATATTCTTAATCAACGGAATGAGTTGAAGAATCAAGGTTCAGAGTTGAGGGAGTTGAAAACACAAATGAGATAGATTGCCACTGCCCTCCATAAACTGGTAAGTAAGAACTCTGAAATTATTCCTTCCCAACCTACTCTAAATCCCAAGGGAAATTTCAATGTCATCAAATTGAGAAGTGGGAAGAAAACAACTGATATATCTGCACACATCATTCCACTGAGATTCACCACAACTCTGAAGAATCCCCATTAAAGACCTACTAAGGAGAATCCCAAGGAGAAAGAAAAAAATAAGAAAAATATTGTTGATATTCATCCTAAACCTATTACATTTCCAAATAAAGTTCTTCAAACCAAAGATATGGCTGAAAAGGCAATGTAAAAAGAGGTTTTGAACACATTCAATCATGTTGAGATCAACATCCCTCTACTTGAAGCCATTAAGAAAATACCAAGGTATTAAAAATTCTTAAAATAACTTTGTACTAATAAAATATGGATCAAGGGAAATGAGAGGATCAATATTGTAAGAAATGTGTCAGCACTCATTACACCAACTCAAGCAATGCCAACAAAGTGCAAGTATCCAAGTATATTCACCATCCCATGCACCATAGGGGAGTTTCAATTTTGTGATTCTTTATGTGATTTAGTAGATTAAATAAATGTGATGTCTCACCCTATATTATATTCTTTCTAGGTTTGTGAGTAGAAGCTGATGAGAGTAGTGGTTCAATTGGTGAACAAAGCTACAAAAAATCTAGTGGGATTCTTTGAGGATGTACTTGTTCGGGTAAGATACATTATCTTTCCATCATATTTCTATGTGATTAACATGGATTTTGATCAGTTAAATTCTCATGCTCTCATTATATTAGGTTTGACCTTCCTAAAAATTGTAAAAATGATTATACAATGTCCAAGAGGGTACACTTTCCATGGTGTTTGGATATCAAGTTGTGATATTTCATGTTATGGACTTGATGAAGTACCCCTCATTAGACCATTCTGATTTTGTTATCTCCCATTTTGAACCACCAAAATAAAGACCCCATGGAATTTTATTATCCTATTTTTAGGGTTATTATGAGTATTGGTTCTATTTTTATGTTTAAGATCACTTCCATGCATTTTTTCTAATGCAAAAAGCTTTCCTATATTTTATTTTGAAATGGATTCATATTTTGATTTTGATCATGCTCACTCTGATTATGACTTGGATGTTGAGTATACTAATGGATTTGATGCGTGATTCTCTGATTTTGATGATGTCTATTCTGATATTGATGTCTTTGTGCACATATTTCAGTTCCTTCAACGTCTACATCTATACAGAACCCCCTTCATTAGAACTCAAACCATTTCTATCAAGTCTCAAATACTCATACTTGTTGAGTGGTGAGATATTACCTGTTATTATTTTTAAAAATCTCCCTTTGTAAAATAAAGAAAAACTTTTGAATCTTTTGAGGGATAAGATTAGGGAAATCGTGTGGACCTTGGCTGACATATCAGGTATTACCCCCTCCATTTTCATGCATAGGATTCTTTTAGAGGATGGGGATAAATCGGTTAGGCAACCACAAAGGAGACTCAATCCAACACTTCTGGAATTTGTTAAAAAAGAAGTTGAAAATTTACTTGAGGTAGGTATAATTTATCCCATTTCAGATTCCTAGTGATTGAATCCTATTCAGGTTGTGCCTAAGAAAAGTGGTGTTACTACTGTTAGAAATGAGAGAGAGGAATTAGTTTCAATGAGTGTGAAAACAGTTGGCGTGCGTGTGTATTTATTATAGGAAAATAAATCAATCCACTCGTAAGGACCATTTCCCCATCCCATTTATTGATCAGATGCTTGAGAGACTAGTTGGGAAGACACATTATTGTTTTTTGGATGGATTTTATGAATATTTTCAGGTTCCTGTAGCCCTGGAGGATCAGGAGAAGACAAAATTCACTTTTCCATTCAGTATATTTTCCTACTGAAGGATTATATTTAGACTATGAAGTGCCCCATGTACCTTTCAGAGATGCATGGTGAGTACTTTTTTCAGATTTCATTCAGACCTGTATGGAGGTATTTATGGATGATTTTACAGTGTATGGATCTTCTTTTAATGAATGTATCTTTAATTTGGGAAAGGTGTTAAATCACGTTGTTGAGAAGAATCTGGTATTGAACTTTGAAAGTGTCATTTCATGGTAGAGCATAGAATTTTCATAGGTAATGTAGTGTTAAAACATGGGATAGAGGTTGATAAATCTAAGGTAGATATCATTTCATCCTTACCATATCCTTCATGTGTGCATGATGTTAGATCTTGCCTAGGGCATGCAGGATTTTATCATCGATTCATAAAATATTTTAGTAAGATTTCTCTTCCTTTGTCACGATTACTTAAAAAGGATTCTGATTTTGTGTTTGATGATTCTTGCAGGGCTTCCTTTGATGAGCTAAAGAAGTTTCTGACCACTCCACTAATGATACAACCCCCATGGTCAGATACTCCATTAGAGCTTATGTGTGATGCTTCAAACTTTGTAGTTAGAACTGTCTTATCACAGATATTGGAGTGAAATTCACATGTGATTGCCTATGCTTTGAGGACATTAGATTTAGCCCAAAAAAACTAAATAACCACAAAAAATGAGTTTTTTACTATCATATTTTCTTTAGATAAATTATGTGCATATTTATTGGGCTCTAAAGTTGTTGTTTTTCTGAACATGCAGATCTGAGGGACCTCTTGAAGAATCCAGATACAAAGCCTAAACTTATTTGATGGATGTTCCTTCTTCAAGAATTTTATATTGAGATAAAGGATAAGAAGGGTTCAGAAAACTTGGTAGCAGACCACACACTATAACAAACTAAGATTCTAAAGGTGATTTTTTTTATCTAGTGGCGGTTTCGGCAATGGTTTAAAACAACCACCACTAAAATTGGTTTCTTCAATCAATACGTGTCGTTTTCTTCCATTTAGCAGTGGTTTCTAGAAAGTGTTATAGAAGTTGTATTTCATGACGGTTTTCTTAGTTTTAGTGGTGGTTTTTGGTTAAAAAAATAAGTGGTATCTAGCGGCGGTTTCAAACCACCGCTAAAGTCTAGACTTTTTACCAAAAAAAACCGCCACTAATATGGATAAAATTTCCATTGAGTAAAAAAATTATATTTAGTGGCAGTTTTAATGGAATCCTTAAAAATACCATAATATAGTGGTGGTTTAAACCTCTGCAAAAAAAATACTATATCTAGTAACAGTTTAAACCGCCACTATCTCATGCATTTTAAAAAAACAAGTTGCAGGTTCTGCAGCCCCAGAACCTGCAGCCAGAACAACACAACAATGACACTAGAATTTTTTTACCAGATCATCAAATAAATCATCAACATATAAGGAAAACAACACATGTTAAAACTAAAGAATCAACATACGTTGATTCTCACCAAAACATAAATAATCAACACATTGATAAAGTAAAACAACACATTGAAATAAATAATACATTTCTCAATACATTTAAAGAATCAAACAAGACACAACACATTAAAAGAATCAATAATACATAAAAACATGAAAAGAATAAACACATTAAAAGAATCAATAATACATTTCTCAATACATAGAAAGAATCAATACATTTCTCAATACATTTCTCATTGAAAGTATGTTGATTATTTAAACTATTATACAATACATTTCCAAGGAAAACATAAATTTAATACATTTAAAACTAACTATTAAGAATCAAATTACTTGCATTAAAATGAGGCTTCACATGTTAAAACTAAATCCACCAAAATTATGACAACCCTGCTTTTTATTACAACTTAAACATGATTCATTACATAAAACTTCACTTGATACAACAAAGAAGATCAAGAGGTTTAGTGTATTTGGGTCTTAGGATCATTACATAAAAACTTAAAATATGAAATACAACATCTTTATTGAAAACTTCCTTTACATGACCACTATATTCCCCCGTACTTAGCATTGCATGGGATAACCTGAGGACATGCATAAGAAAATGGTGAGCTATAAAGCCCAGTAAGGGAGTACAAATGGAATAACATGAGGAGTACAATACATGTTAGACAATAGGAATATCAATAGAACATAAAAGAAACATGAACATAAAGGCATGATAAAGCATGATAATCATAACATGGAAATGTGGCAACAACACTTAACATTGAATTAGCATGAGCCAAGGCTCATTGCACATGGAGCATGAGTAAACCCTCATTGCACATGAAGCATGAGTAAACCCTAGTTTCACTTGAATTAGCATGAGTCAACACTCATTGCACATGACGTATCATGATACTATACTTTACCCAATGCATTGGAGCGCTATAAGGGTGCACCCTTCTTAAACATTTCATTTCATGCATAAGTGTGCCACATGGATCATAAAACATGGATTCATAAAACATAATAATTTATTCCACAATAAAGGAATGTGGAATTCATACATGAAACTTTATAATAAATAAGTAAATGTTCATAAAGGTGAATACCATTGATGGGGAAATGGGCATGGTATTCACTACACAATGACATTGGATTAGAAAATCGGTGCGATTTCGGCAGCGTAACGGCGTGACATAAGAATTCATAAAAATGGTTGATGAGAGATAAAGGGGTTCCTCATCATATTTACATGTAATGGACAGTAAGGAGGTCATATAGATACATTTTCCAACAATTGAAAAGGAATTTAGATTCATGATACAAAATTATTGCTTGAATGTAAAAGAAGAGAGAGAAGTTCCTTTCGGAATTTCGGCAGAGTAACAGGTGTACATGGGAGGCATTTAATGAGAGAGAAAGGGGTCTCCCATCATTCAAACAATAAGAGGGAAGTATGGGGGAGGTGAGAAACCATACACCAACATTCATAATTGAAACTAAAAGAGAAATACAACTTAATGAAAATTGACAAAAATGAGAAAGGAAGAAAAAACCCTTACTTGAAAGTGTGCTTCCAAAGGCTAGAGCGAGGCTTGTGAGAGGCTTCTTGGGAGCTTGGGGCACCTTGGGAGGATTATAGAGAGAGTAGGGCAGAGGTTGGATGAACTCAAAAGGATTTTAGTGAGGAGGAAGTGGGAGCATGGGTGGGTTTATATAGGAAAGGTGAGAGAATTCTTTATTATTTAGGTTTGGGACCCCTTATATTAAACTAATCCAAACCACAAACCATCCCATGGTTTTTCCCCATGGTTTCTAGAAAGGGAAAGAGGAAAAAAATATTTTACAAGGCCAAGGTACTAACTTATTAAAATAATATGGTTGCTTATGTGGAGGTGAGTCACGCTCCCATGGAAATTAATTTAAAAAGGCAAAGTGTTGAATAAGTCTTGAGGGGTTCATTAATGCTTTGAAAAGTAAGTCAAACAAACCCAAAATCACTTTATTTTAATGGTAAAACATATATTGGCCGAACATAAGGATTATAGTATTTTATTACATCACCATTGGGTCATTATGATGTCATAAAACACATTATATATTTAAACGGTATTTAATTTTTACCCAAAAATTTGACTGTCTCAGAAAATTATGAAAAATTCACCATTGGATAATTTCGACATCCTGATTCCAGAAATGACATTTATTTTATCTAAAAAAATTCTAAATATGTTAATTTTCACTTTTAAAATAAAAACCAACATTTATCGAAAATTCACGGGTTTTGACAGAAATGGATTTCAAACATTAATATAACATTTTAATTGTATTCATAAATTTATAAGATCATTTATATTAAATTAATTATTTTAATAATAATATTATTATTTTATTAAAATATTATATAATTCAAAAATCCCATAATTTAATAAAATAGATTTCTTAATTAAATAATAACTAAAAACATCATTTGTACTTTAAAAACTATTTACAATGTATCAAAAATGACTAGAAATTATATTAATTATTATATACAAAAAATTGTTTACATGAACATAGTACTACTTATTTGTTACATAACCCCTTAAAACAGCCGCATAAGACCTAAGGGTAAGGTGTGCGATGGTGACAGACTCTTGGGGTGGCTCGGATAACATCGCTCGAGTGGTAATCTAAATCAACTTCCACTTTTCCCATAGACGGTCACGTTCGAGCTTGACATAATGAAGCTCAGCTTGGGCTTGGTCAAGGGGGAAGCCCAAGGATGCCACCTCTTTTCCAAGCTCCGACAAATGGGCTTCTTATGGGGCAATTCTACTAGATAAGTCCATCGCTTCCTTTGTCTGAGTAAAATTGGGTTCGTTAAAGCCTTATATTTATACTAATCATGTGATCACTATTCAACGGCTATATTAACAATGGTCACAATTCTTAACATAAAACAAAAGAAGTTGATATCTTATAAAAACATTTTTTCATAAAGATACATTTAACTGGATCAAGAAAGATTTTCCATTAATGAAACTTTGGTTCATTACAATATTCCCCCCTTAAGAAATTTCGCCCTTGAAATTTTCCTTTTCCCACACTAAAACATATGTGGGTAACTCAGATTCATCATATCCTCTAACTCCCAAGTCTCTTCTTCAAACTTGTGGTTTCTCCACAACACCTTGACGAGGGGCATTGTCTTATTTCGTAGAACTTTTTCTCTACGATCTAAGATCTTCACTGGTTGATCCTCATAAGAAAGATCATCTTCCAATTGTACCACCTCAGAAGAGAGTATATGTGAAGGGTCCGGTATGTACTTCCTTAAGAGGGATACATGAAATACATCATGCACCTTGGCCATAGTAGGTGGAAGTGCTAGTCGATAGGACACAGCCCCAACATGATCAAGAATCTCGAAGGGGCCGATGTACCTTGGACTTAACTTCCCTTTCTTTCAAAACCTCATGACCTTCTTCCATGGAGATATGCGTAGAAACACCATGTCTCCAACTTTAAATTCAAGGTCTCGTCGACGATTATCTACATAACTCTTCTGTCGACTCTAGGCTACCTTGATATGCTGCTGAATGATTTTCACTTTATCCACCATTTCTTCGACCATTTCTGGTCCAAGCAGCTTACGTTCACCGACCTCATCCCAACATGCCGGTGTTCTACACCTTTTCCCATACAGGGCTTCATATGGTGCCATTTGGATGCTCGAGTGGAAACTGTTATTGTAAGAGAACTCAACTAGAGGAAGATGTTGATCCCATCCTCCTTTAAAGTTCATTGAGCACGCTCTCAACATATCCTCAAGTGTTTATATAGTCCGCTCGGATTGGCCATCAGTTTGAGGATGATAGGTCGTACTGAAGTTCAGTTCAGTATTCAGAGCATGTTGAAGACTCTTCCAAAACTTAGAGGTGAATCTTGGATCTCAGTCAGACACAATAGATAGTGGTACTCCATGCAACCTTACCACTTCCCTAATATAAATCCGTGCCAGTTGATCCAATGAGAAATCATCTCGAATAGAAATGAAGTGTGTAGTCTTTGTAAGACGATCCACAACAACCCAGATTGCATTATTACCTTTGGATGTCCTTGGAAGTCCGGTGACAAAGTCCATGGTGATGTTCTCCCATTTCCATTCTGGTATGGGCAATGGTTGCATCATCCCCTTAGACTTCTGTCTCTCTGCCTTCACTTGCTGACACACCAGGCACTTTGATGTATATTCAGCGATCTCCTTCTTCATATTATCCCACCAAAAGTTTTCTCAGAGATCTCGATACATCTTTGTGCTCCTCGGGTGAATAGAGAAATTTGAACTATGTGCATCATCCAAAAGTTCCTTCTTCATCTCTGGACTTGATGGAACATATAGTCTTTTCCCAAACCGCACAATTCCTTCTTCATTAACATTAAACTCTGAGGATTTCCCCTTTTTGATAGCTTCCACTTTTTCTTGAATTCCCACATCATCCTTTTGAGCATCCTTTAACCTTTCCAAAAGAGATGGTTGAGCAATCATTTGTGAAAGGATTGATGATGTTCCCTTCTTTATGATTCCCACGTCCATCTTCATCAAGTCTAAGAAGATTGGATCCTTCTCAATTCTCATCATTGATAGAATCGCTAGATCCTTTCTACTTAGGGCATCTTCCACCTTGTTCGCTTTCCCAGGGTGGTAATGTATTGAACAGTCATAATCCTTGATGAGCTCTATCCATCTTCTCTGGCACATATTAAGCTCTTTCTATGTGAATATATATTTAAGACTCTTGTGGTCAGTATATATCTCACATTTCTCTCCATAGAGATAATGCTGCCAGATTTTCAAGGAAAAGATCACCGCCACCAACTCCAGATCATGCGTTGGATAGTTTCGCTCATGGATTTTCAACTGCCTTGAGGCATAGGATATCACTTTATCATTCTGCATCAGCACACATCCTAAGCCCTTCTTTGAAGCATCACTGAATACCACAAAAATCTCCCCACATGTGGGTAAAGTGAGCACGGGTGCAGTGATAAGCCTCCTTTTCAACTCCTTGAAGCTTTCTTCGCATTCATCACTCCAAGAAAACTTTACTCCCTTTCGAGTTAGCTTGGTAAGAGGGTTGGACAATTGTGAGAAATTTCTCACAAATCGTCGATAATATCCATCTAACCCCAAGAAGCTACAGATATCGGTTACCGATGTTGGCGTCAGCCATCCCTCAATTGCATATGTTTTGGAGGGATCCATAGATATCTCATTGCTTGTGATGATATGTCCCAATAATGAGACCTCCTTCAACCAGAACTCACACTTGCTGTACTTTTCATAGAGCTTCTCCTTGCGCAAAGTCTTCAGTACAGTTCTTAAATGCTCCTCATGGTCCTCCTTGGTTTTGGAGTATATTAGAATATCATTTATAAAGACTACCACAAATTTGTCAAGGTAATCTCTAAAGACTCTATTCATCAAGTCCATGAATATTTATGGAGCATTGGTGAGTCTGAAAGGCATTACTATGAATTCATAGTGCCCGTACCTTGTACGAAAATCAGTCTTGGGGATATCTTCCTTCTTCACCCTTACTTGATAATATCTCGACCGCAAGTCCACCTTGGAGAAGTATTGTGCTCCACGCAACTGATCAAACAAGTCATCTATTCTTGGGAGAGGATACTTGTTCTTTATCGTGATTTTGTTAAGTTCACGATAATCGATGTAGAGCCGCATTGACCCATCCTTCTTCTTGACGAAGAGGACTGGTGCACCCCATAGTGAAGCACTTGGGCGTATAAACCCTTTATCCAGATTCTCCTGTAGTTGGTTCTTCATCTCTTCAAGCTCAACAACATCCATTCTATATGGAGTCTTGGATATTGGTAATGCCCCAGGTATAAGTTCAATTGAGAACTCAACATCTCTTCTAAGAGGAAGACCAGGCAGTTCCTCGGGAAACACTTCCGCGAATTCCCTCACAATAGGCATTTCTTCAAGGATGGTTTCTTCTTTAGACTCAATCATTTGAGCCAGATACGCATGCTCATAGGGTAATAATATCCATGCTTGAGATGATGGAGCTAAAGGAGATTCATCTTCCTCCTGACACTTGTAAAGAATCGGGGGTCGATTCTCTATATGGAGTGTGATTTCCCTCTCCCAACAATTTATGTTGGCTCTATATAAGGAAAGCCAATCCATGCCAAGAATTGCATCAAATTCCTCCAAAGGGAGTATGAAGAGGTTCTCCAGAAAATTCAATCCACAGATTATAACAGGGGAGGACTTATATTCATGGGATGCAATGATTTCCCCATTTTTCGTACTCACCGACATCTTTACTTCCATGATTTGTGGTGGTGCTGGGATTGTTCTACTAAACTTTTGAGATATAAAAGAATGCATAAAACCTGAATAAAAAATTATGTTCTCTATTCTTGAATGAATAACTAGCGTACCTGTCACCACTTCGTTGTCGGGGTTCACTTCGGCAGAAGTGATGGCAAAATCTCTTCCTTGCTGTCTTGGAGGTTGTTGGTTGCCTCCGATAACCCTTGGATTAGGGCACTGATTTGCAAAATGACCCAGTTCTTTGCATTTATAGCATTGAACAACACGTTGAGGTTTTAACGGAGCGTTATTATCCTCTGTCGTAGCCGTGGGTCCTTCTTGCCGACAATTAATAGCTAGGTGCCCTTCTCTTCCACACCTGAAGCATTTTCTCGTCCCCTTAAGGCAATTTCCAGGGTGCTTCTTTCTGAACTTTTGGCAAGTGGGGTGCTGGAACTTCTTAGCGTCGTTGGATTTATCCATCGGACCACCAGCATTGAAGTCCACCTTACGCTTCTTGTGCCCATGATACCCCTGTGATTCTCTGATCTCCATTTCAACCTTGAGGGCACATCGGACAATTTCCTCATAGCTGTCAAAGTCATGGATCTCTAATGCTTTCCACAAGCTAGGCTTCAGCCCACCAAAGAAGCGTTCAACCTTGCATTCGGGGGTAACGACAAAGCCGGAAGCATATCGTGCAAGCCTTGTGAAGTTTGCCTCATACGCTCCCACAGATTCTTCATCTTTTTTCTTGAGGGAAAGGAAGTCCCTTTCCATCTTAAGCCGGAGGGTGCGTGGAAAATTTTTATCGAAAAACATCTTCCGGAATTCCTTCCATTCCAAAGCCTCGATCTCCTCCTCAGGCTTCATATTTTTGATCAACGTCCACCATTGATCAGCTTCACCGTCCATACAATAAGCAGCCAGTAGAACCTTCTCTTGTTCAGAACATTTAAGGATGGAGAAGATCTTTTCAATGGAGTTGATCTATTGTTCAGCGATCATGGGATCGGATGATCCACTAAAAGTAGGAGGCCCTTGTCTCATGAAGCTCTCGATAGCGACTTGTTCTTTATTAGGGGGGGTTGAACGTTCCTCTTGACCCGTGTTTCTATTAAAAACTTGAGTTAGCTGAGAGAGAAGCATGACAAAGTTCGCGATTCCCGCTCCCATTGGATTGGGCATCTCATTAGTACAATAATCACACTGATCTTCACAACGGTTGTTAGCCCGATTCCTCCTATTACCAGCCATTGGATGGAATAAAAGGAAAGTTAGGGGTAACACATAAAGGGTAATCCAAAGACAAAAGTTGATGACTTATAAATAAACTTTAATATCTTTAACTCATGAGTATATAGGATTCAATCTAGGCTTTTCATGATCTACTTTCTAACATATATTCTTAGGGGCATTTTTTCCTTAATAAGGGTTCATACCAAGATTGTGAATTTATCAAAACATATCCCCCAGGAGTGTCGTAACCAAGAGTGAAGCAAGGACCGTTGTCGTGCACCAGTTCCCATTCAAGTCTAGCTCAAAGCGGTGTTTTCAGGTTTTACCCCTAGGATACATATGTGCCAGAGCCACCTCTACCTGCTCGTATCCAGACAGGGATGTATTTGTTTGATAAACCACTTACTTAGTATATACCAAATCTTAGGGATGTTTTTATTATACTTATTCTTGTATCCAAGGCTTTACTAGGGTTTTCCTAATCCCAAAAATTACTAAACCTATCCTCTGATACCAACTATGACAACCCTTCTTTTTATTACAACTTAAACATGATTCATTACATAAAACTTCACTTGATACAACAAAGAATATCGAGTGGTTTAGTGTATTTGGGTCTTAGGATCATTACATAAAAACTTAAAACATGAAATACAACATCTTTATTGAAAACTTCCTTTACATGACCACTACATTACCTCGTACTTAGCATTGCATGGGATAACCTGAGGACATGCATAAGAAAAGTGTGAGCTGTAAAGCCCAGTAAGGGAGTACACATGGAATAACATGAGGAGTACAATACATGTTAGACAATATTAATATCAATAGAACATAAAAGAAACATGAACATAAAGGCATGATAAAGCATGATAATCATAACATGGAAATGTGGCAACAACACTTAACATTGAATTAGCATGAGCCAAGGCTCATTGCACATGGAGCATGAGTAAACCCTCATTGTACATGAAGCACGAGTAAACCCTCGTTGCACTTGAATTAGCATGAGTCAACACTCATTTCACATGACGTATCATGATACTATACTTTACCCAATGCATTGGAGCGCTATAAGGGCGCACCCTTCTTAAACATTTCATTTCATGCATAAGTGTGCCACATGGATCATAAAACATGGATTCATAAAACATAATAATTTATTCCATGATAAAGGAATGTGGAATTAATACATGAAACTTTATAATCAATAAGTAAATGTTCATAAAGGTTAATACCCTTGATGGGGAAATGGGCATGGTATTCACTACACAATGACATTGACTTAGAAAATTGGTGCGATTTCGGCAGCGTAACGGCGTGACATAAGAATTCATAAAAATGGTTGATGAGAGAGAAAGGGTTTCCTCATCATATTTACATGTAATGGACAGTAAGGAGGTCATATAGATACATGTCCCAATAATTGAAAAGGAATTTAGATTCATGATACAAAAGTATTGCTTGAATGTAAAAGAAGAGAGAGAAGTTCCTTTCAGAATTTCGGCATAGTAACGGGTGTACATTGGAGGCATTTAATGAGAGATAAATGGGTCTCCCATAATTAAAAAAATAAGAGGGCAGTATGGGGGAGGTGAGAAACCATACCCCAACATTCATAATTGAAATTAAAATGGCAATACAACTTAAAGAAAATTGACAAAAATGAGAAAGGAAGAAAAAACCCTTACTTGGAAGTGTGCTTCCAAAGGCTTGAGAGAGGCTTGTGAGAGGCTTATTGGGAGCTTGGGGCACCTTGGGAGGATTCTAGAGAGATTAGGGCAGAGGTTGGACGAACTCAAAATGATTTTAGTGAGGAGGAAGTGGGAGCTTGGGTGGGTTTATATAGGAAAGGTGAGATAATTCTTTATTATTTAGGTTTGGGACCCCTTATATTAAACTAATCCAAACCACAAACCATCTCATGGTTTTTGCCCATGGTTTCTGGAAAAGGAAATAGGAAAAAAATATTTTACAAGTCCAAGGTCCTAACTTATTAAAATAATAAGGTTGCTTGTGTGGAGGTGAGTCACACTCCCATGGAAATTAATTTAAAAAGGCAAAGTGTTGAATAAGTCTTGAGGGGTTCATTAATGCTTTGAAAAGTAAGTCAAACAAACCCAAAATCACTTTATTTTAATGGTAAAACATATATTGGCCGAACATAAGGATTATAGTATTTTATTACATCACCATTGGGTCATTATGATGTCATAAAACACATTATATATTTAAACGGTATTTAATTTTTACCCAAAAATTTGACTGTCTCAGAAAATTATGAAAAATTCACTGTTGGATAATTCTGACATCCTGATTCCAGAAATGAAATTTATTTTATCTAAAAAAATTTCTAATTATGTTAATTTTCACTTTTAAAATAAAAACCAACATTTATCAAAAATTCATGGGTTTTGACAGAAATGGCTTTCAAACCTTAATATAACATTTTAATTGTATTCATAAATTTATAAGATCATTTATATTTAATTAATTATTTTAATAATAATAATAATATTTTATTAAAATATTATTTAATTCAAAAATCTATTAATTTAATAAAATAGATTTCTTAATTAAATAATAAATAAAAACACTATTTGTACTTAAAAAACTATTTACAATGTATCAAAAATGACTAGAAATTATATTCATTATTATATACAAAAAATAGTTTACATGAACATAGTACTACTTATTTGTTACATAACCCCTTAAAACAGCCGCATAATATCTAAGGGTAAGGTGTGCGATGGTGACAGACTCTTGGGGTGGCTCAGATAACATCGTTCGAGTGGTAATCTAAATCAACTTCCACTTTTCCCGTAGACGGTCACGTTCGAGCTTGACATAATGAAGCTCGGCTTGGGCTTGGTCAAGGGAAAAGCCCAAGGATTCCACCTATTTTCTGATCTTCGACAAATTGGCTTCGTATGGGGAAATTCTACTAGATGAGGCCATCGCTTCCTTTGTCTGAGTAAAATTGGGTTCGTTAAAGCCTTATATTTATACTAATCATGTGATCCATATTCAATGGCTATATTAACAACGTTCACAATTCTTAACATAAAACTAAATAAGTTGACATCTTATAAAAACATTTTTTCATAAAGATACATTTAACTGAATCAATAGGGATTTTACATTAATGAAACTTTGGGTCGTTACAAAAATTACAAACAAGATAAATTAATTTAATAATAAAGAAATAATTCTCAATATGAAACCAC
This sequence comes from Viscum album, assembly GCA_963277665.1. NCBI lineage: Eukaryota > Viridiplantae > Streptophyta > Magnoliopsida > Santalales > Viscaceae > Viscum > Viscum album. The sequence goes on along the minus strand of OY728130.1, from coordinate 474,118,073 downwards.
CCATCTTGAATACCATTTTCATAAAAAGGGTCATTAATGATTCAAATCCAATAAGAAATGCTTATCCAAAAGAGAAATCACCCTAAATATACATAAATGGTATAAACTTCCACAAGTTAGGATTAAAAATTAATTGGATTTATACAATGGATAAATACTTTATGATATCCTTGGACTTACAACACTGATCCCTCCCCTTTATGTGATCATGAAAAACAACATAGATGCCTCTATGTGCCCATACTGACTAGAATCCACATAGTCTGAGTTACCTAATTACATCCACACATCTTATCCAAGACCAAGAAGACAGAGCTCAAAAAATAGGGTTCATTCAAAAATAGAGCACAAAAATCTCCCAAAAGGGAGATCACCCAACACATCAAGATTGAGCTATAACCAAGAAGGTAAAAACTAGAGGATAATAATAAAATATAGAGTCTGTAGATGGGGTTTATCCTATATGTTATAGGCTTGAGATATCATTGTATGGATAAGTGATATGGGTCCTTATTTTGGTAAGAGATAACATAAAAAAATCCTTGGTCGGTAGGACTGGGTCATGATGTGAGATTTGGAAAAGGGTATAAAATGTTCTATAATGGTTGGGGTTAGATAGAGATTATAATATTGGAGAAACCCATGGGGTTTTGTGTCATTACTTGACCTATAGGGACCCTACTTGGGACACCAGTAAGCTGAGAGTGACACCAAATGTTCACCCCCAATAGTTGAAGGGCCAGCGAAAAGTACAGAGTAAGAATATCACAGAAGTGGGAGGCTTTGTCCTATTATACGTGAACACACACACACTCAACTCCATGAAATACAGCGCGGGTATAATAAAATAAAACCTCTCAGTGTAAAAAAATTATGTAGTAACCTCTAAGAAATACATCAGAATGAGATAGATAAATATCCAAGAAAGGAAAAGGGTAAAATACATGCCAAACCAAGAAGAAGAAAAGTAGGTCTCAATCAAGAAACAACTGAAAGGGAAAAGAAGAGGAGTTCCCAACTCAATATTTCTAATTCTGAACACCGAACATGGTTAGTGCCTTCACTTGCTTCTATGTTCCATAGATACTAGGTTCACTAAGGAAACCATCTACTAGTTGTCTGTATAAGAAGAAAATCTTGTATACAAATCCCATACAGGTGTGAGTATAAACATACTTAGTAATACACCATGAAAAACAAGTGAGAAATATTAGAATATAATAGTCATATTAGCCTATATGTAAAATATATATAAGAAACTAAAAATCATATATGATCATATAGAAATTTCAATCTCCATAGCCAGTTTAAACACACCATGTAGACACATGGTTATAAAACACATACATAGGGAACCCGTTGTCCCGATCCCATCTAAAATATAAGAAAAAGATAAAAAAAATACCTACATTGGACATATTGATACATGAACAAACCCTCTCTGCTAATAATTTCCCAATGATGAACTATTCTTCTCACCCTCTTCATCTCCATCTCTACTTCCTGCTACTGGCACCTATAGGAAAATTATATTGAAAATTAAACAATGTTTTATATTTATATTTAAAATTAAAATCTATAAATTTTTTTGAACTAAATTATTTTGAAGTTTTGTGATTTACCTTCTCACCACTAGTCGTCACTTGAAATCCATGTTTTCTTTCTAAATAACTCATATGGTAATAGTTCTAGTCCCATCCGCGCACTGGGCCAGGATTCTCCTTCCCAAGGAATTTACCAACTGGGTCATCCTGGGAGACGGAGTGGGACTGCGTGGTATTAACATCCCATAGTTCTTTAATTTTCACCTATAAATAAAATATCAGTCATATTAAAAGAAATATATATTAACATAGTGACAAATTATAATAAGTTATTATAATGAAAATTGAATTCATACCCCAACTTCTTTGGCAGACTCATTAACAAAACTCCCATCTGAATTTTTATGAATATTCAACCACACTTATGTTTGGGATTCTTGGTGGCCTAAACTCGATGAATTTATTAAACAAAGATAAATCAACAATTTAATATACTAAACATATAACATTTTCTAATAAATATTTAAGCTAGTTAAAATATAACCAGAGTCAATCGGCTTCTATAAAAACTCTTTGACCCTGCAGTGTGTGTATAACACTTCCTCCTTGCCATTCCTATAATTTAATCAAATAAAATTAAGTTTAGAACATATACCACATAGCAATGTAAATAGTAAGATAAAAAAAATTATATAATAAATTCCATGAATAATTCATATTGTTATACAAACACTAATCACCCAAGGGATGATGAAAAATATAAAATAAACCAAAAAATAAAACACCAAAAATATAGACCTACATCCATCCTCAGGACTCAACACACCCTATCTAAAAATATTCATCAATATTTACAAGACCTATCCACTACATGTGATGTGCTTAGTTGAAGTATAAATCTAAGGTATGCATGCACACAAGGGTGTCCGTGAATGGTGTGAGAAATACATCTCCATATGGCCTTACCAGGTGCCCCTAGTATATTATATCATATTCATGTATACATGAGGAATAAAATAAACATTCCACACAGGATCATTGTATTTAATGTAAAAATCTAGAAAACAACCATGAATTCTCATTAAATGGTAGGAAAATTATCTTTGAATAATTTTTTACATGTAAGAATAGATGGAACACCAATCTGATTTACATTGTGCTCAGAATGACCACAATAATATTTTTAAATATATAAGTTGTTAAATACATTATTTAAGGGTTTAAAACCAATAAAAGAACCTAATATTTTCATTAAATCTTATTACAATGATTACATATTAATTTGTGACGTGTAGGAAAAGACACCACATATATATGAGGGTTAGTTTGCTCTGAATGACCAAAAATGTAGTTTTATTATTTTAAAATTCTTCAAACATGAAAGTAATGTTTAAAACATAGAAAACGACCATATATTGATTTGAAATTGTTGAACAATTATTATTGGATAATTTTTAACATGTATAAATGAATGAAACACCAATCGATGTGTGGTTTATTTAGAATAACCAAAATGTGTTTTTAATGATATAAAAGTCTTTAAAAACATGTTTTAGAGGGTCAAATTCAAGAAAATAACTTTTCATTATTTTTAAATATTAAGAAATTTACTGGGGAATATTTTTTGAAATATAAGAATAAAAATCACATCAATCTGAGTTTTTTTTCTCTTTTAATGAATGAAATTGAAAAAAAATATTATTTTATAACTCTAAAATAAGCTTACAATGGTCAAAACTAATATAATGACCCTTAATTGATTTGAAATTATAGGGAAAAAATCATTGAATATTTATTAAATGTAAGAATATATTGTACATCAATCTGATATTTAGTTTGATCGAAAAGATCACAGATTCATTTTTAAAAATATAAGTTTCTAAAAACATGATTCATGGGGTTAAAACCTTGAAAATGACATTGTATTATCATGAAATTTTATGAAATTAACTAGTGGTTAATTATTTAAATATAAGAATTAATTCTCATCCCACTGCATTATCTATAAAGGTAGGGTTCATCGATCTCATTACACAATGTACCATGGCACAACCCTCTCATTAGAGGTCCTTAACTAAATAATACTAAATAAAGGTCAACTTATCACACTACCTAGATCTTAGGGAGGTACACGATCAACTACATGATGTGATAGGGAACAAGTATACATTATTAAAATATAATCCTCTAATTGAGGAAAAATGGAATAGTCTTAGTTCCATAAATAATGTCACATCCCATGTCACTTATAGGAGGTCACATCACAGACACTAACCTATCACCACAAACTTTAGTGAGGTCACATCAAGTACATGAATCATATGTAAGGACCATGTCAGTCACATAGTTCACTAGCTGATCCTAGGGAACTATACAGTTGAGAACTATCCTCTCACCATAACAAGTTATACATCACCCTTTGGGGAATCCATTTGGACATTCAGAACCATCATGGTTTATGATTTTTGATACAAGTTCACAAACTTATATACTTAGTGATTCTGTATTATAAAGTATTATCCTAAATAAGATATAAATGTCTATTCCAACATAATTTAATCAACACCACACTCTTAGTCCTGCTACCAATGGACCATCCCAATCCATGTCACTCTAAACACTATGGAATCCAATCTCATCCATGTTTCATCTGAGTTCGTATCAACTCTAAAAATTTTCATCAAATCACATAACATTAATAAATACCTATAAATAACTATAATTATATATTTACTTTTAAAAAATAGGCATAAATGATAGAAAACACACAGGGTACTACTATCATAATGAACACATATCCAACACCCCTTATATGGTCTATAGAGCACTCTCGACACTATACTATAAAAAAACTTATGATGTAACACCCATTTAACCATCAATATCATCCAATTTTGGAAAAAAACAAAAAAAAATTGTTATGTGTTACCTTCACTTACCACTCGACCTTTGAGGGGAGGCGAGGTGGGGGTTGGGATCAGCGGTGAGGGGTGACAAGACACGGTGAACCAAGATGCGGCAAGGTGAGGTGCGACGAGGGACGGTGAAGCGAGGCAAGGTTCGGATATGCGAGGTGTGACGAGGCAAGGCACGACGAGGCGAGGCACGGTGAGGTGAGGCATGGGGAGGGTCGAAGGATAGGGCTTCAGGGAGTCAGTGGGGTGGGGGTCGGGGGGTTGGGGGGTCAGGGGTTTTGGGGGAGGGGGGAAGTGTCACGTGTATTATGTTTTTTAATCGTTTAGAAGTGGTTTATAAAAAACAGTTATGAAATTATTTAAAAAATAATAGCGGTGGTTTGCAAAACCGCTGCTAAAAAACCACCACTAAATACTCTGTTTATTGTAGTGACATGAGTAGGCTTACTCACATACTAGAGGCTGGCACCATGGAAAATTTGAACTAAAATTTTACACTTAAAATTTGTATTAGAGACTTGATTATCAAAATTTTAAAATAAATACATGTTTATATTTTCAATGTCAATATATTAATACATAATATTATTATATATTTATTATTATTGTTTCTTATTTTTATTTATCCTATTTATAAATTTTCTCTATGTTACTTTTAAAAAATCATAGTAATAATATTATGCTAAAATGAAATAATGGAAGTTATATTTTTTTAATTGTCTAATGCTATCAAAAATTATAAAAATAAAAAACTTATGTTAACATGTATTCTATTTTAAAATAAAATGATTAACATTATTTTATATTTTAAAATTCTATAAAAAATACATAAATATTAATATGTAAAAAATAAAAAAAATTAAAATACATAAATCAACATATCAGTAAAGCGTTGTATTAGAAACAAAAGGTTAGTCTTATACATCCATTTTAAGAATTATTACACCAATTTTTTAATACATCAATCCTATTTATTAATCTAATTCCACACTCAAAATAAACACATGTGTCATCCATCTCGTGACCAAATTGACCATCAAGTTCAAAACCCAACATGAGATGATATTATCCCTTATTTATGTTTGTTATTAAACTTGAACTATTTTTTCCCACACTCATGTTAATTTATTGTATTAAATTATTTTATTTTATTTTTCAATCATAACGCTTTGGAATACTACTTATAATTGCATGTCAAATGAGACCTGCAGACACATGGTGGGCTATTCCGTGCGGGATGTGGGTTTTGTTGGTTAGAAAACATGTAGTCTAAATTTTTATAGGCTAGATATTTAATGCTCTAACCCACATAAATACATGGGCTAACGGATCAGCCTATGGTCTTGTAGATTTTTTTACTCTTATATCCATCCATTGAAAAAAATTATATAAATAGGTTTATGTTAAAATTTCTTTCAAATATGGGTTGGTAAATTTCCTTTAACATTCCCTAGTGTTGCCCCCCCCCCATCAGACCCCATCTCATCGCTGCCCTCATAGGACTCCTCCACACGCCATGGTTGTTGACATTGTCATCACCCCCCACCATTGGGCAGTGGTTCCATTCTCATGTTAGTCCATCGAGACCGCATAACAGAACGCCGACATTAATAGCCAATCAAGATCACCCCCATCAGGCAAGGTTCACTGGACGCCACTGTTGGCACCACTACCACCAACTTGAAAACCTTGCACCAACTGAGTAGGCTTCAGCCTTACCTTTCCGAATACAACATCCATCATATATGTACACCACATCAGAGTTTGATAACTCCATGAGAGATTATTTTGTAGCCATTTCCTCCCATGAAGTAAACCAACCGATCTCTACCCATCCAAACCACTGATATTGAGAACACTACCCGTGAGAATCATAGGCCACACATCTGAAATGTTGGCGTCAGATGACGCCAACCACCATAATGAAGACCCAAATAATGGGGTCAAATATGACGTATCTGGTAATTAAAACCAAACCACCCAGATTCACCACAGAGGACTTAACCAGTCATCCAAAGCCTCATGTGATTAAATTACTAATTATTAATTAATTTTTATTAAATTTTTATTAATTAATTAACTAATTGTTTATAATTAATATTAATTACTAATAAATATTAATTATTAAGAAATGATAATTAAATAATATTATTTACTATTTAATAATATCAATTTCTTAAAAAAATTAATTACTAATTAATATTAATTAGTAGTTTCCATAGTTGTGGTTGAGTGGAACTCAACTCCGATACTAGATGTGGAAAGCATGGGGTTCAAACCCTAGCCTACACATTTTTGGCTGGCATAACAAGTTTATTATATTGGATAACAATGATAGAGTTATGGAGGGTTGCACCCTCATGCATGGACAATGGCTAAAAAATAAAAGGAGCCTCGTTCAATAGTGGGGGTGTGAATAGACGATGACAATTTTGCGATAGTTGACATTTTAAACTGAAGATTTAGTCATTTGGGGTTTCTTGGTGCATTGGTACGAGGGGGAGTAGTTAGAGTGGACAAGTAGGGGCTAATAAAAACCTCATATTGGTGGATCTATAGGGTAGTTGTTATGGGCCTCATCGATGGGGCACAAACGACAGGGGACCTCGAGTGACGCTAGTGGCGGAAAAGTCAAACTATCTCAGTGATAGGTAGTGGTCTGATGATTGCATGTGGTGGGAGTGGTCACAAAGATTTCATAACATAGGCAGAGGGGCTCAATCGTTGAAGTAAGACATGGGATGAGGTTTAATCTATTGGTTTTGGTCATAGTAAAAGCTAGTGGTGGTGGGTGATATATTAAAATCTCTTTTAATATCTAGTTTCCCAAAACTTCGAGTGAGGATCTTGCACATAAAATTAATAATTAATTTATTTAATATCAAAATAAATAAATACCTGATCTTATAATTCTTTCTCCGATCTAGATATCGATCATTCGAAAAGAATATTTTGAATTTTCTTTGTTGGGATGTGAGGATCCAAGGATATAATTCCTCTAGCAGTGATCCAAACATGCTCATTTGATCTCTAAACAACTCCAATAAATATCTGGGTGCTAGCATGATAAGTCGATTGTCTTGAATTATTCATGTTCATCAGTCATCTTTTGATCTTAAATGGATCTCTCTTGTGTTTCTTATTCTTTATAGGAAGAGATAAAGGATGAGTTGATAGAGAGTTTCATTTTTCTCAATGATTCTCATGTTTCAATTTTTAGATGCAATACACAATAAACATAATGGTCTATTTATAGAGCTAGAGTTTTCATTAAAATAATTATTTAATCACATTTAGACCATTAAATTATATAATAATCCTTAACAAACCTCATTCCATATTATTATTATTATTTTTTGGTGTGTTCCAACTTGTGAAATAAAAAATATTTTTTGACCATCTTGTCAATTAATATTTGTTACCATACTTGGCCTTGATTCATTTGAACTCCTCTATCATTTATTGAACTCATAAATAAATATTTAATATAAACATTTCATTCATCAATAAACATTTTTGATCGATAAAACATGAATAAAATTATCCCTCAGTCTTGAGAATAATTTTTATTGGATTAATTAAATTCAAATATAATTTAATCGAGATTATCAAAAACACTTAGTGTGTTTACCTCTAGGATTATTTCTCATTAGTGTTAAGATAAATTTCCTAAAGTCCAAGATTACTATCTAGTAATGGGTCAAGGGAACCTAAGAGAATGAACTTAATTCCATAATGATGATAACTATGTATGAATGTTCATTATGTAATATAATCCCTTTGTCACAATATATCATCAAGAAATTTGCACGTCTATGTCACCAACCTATTTACTTGACATGTCTTTCTTTGACTATTTGAAATAAATGTGTTATTTCACCATAACCATAGAATTTAATATGACTGTTCTATTCCAATCAAAGAACTGAGATATCAACTTCCATAAATATGGAAGGGACAAATCCTTCCTTGACTTATCCATTGATGACATGTCAATATTAATGCACCCAACATGCCCTACCTTTCCACAAACATATGAAATCATGGTTTTTATCAGAAAAACAAAATTCATGAGTCATGAATTGCATTAATGATAATCTTAAAGTATAAGTACCATTACACATGCTCTCAAATTGGAATTTAGGATGACACCAAAACATACAAAATTCTTACTGGTAGGTTTTTTCTCATTATATCACATATTGGAGATTACCAGGTGTGAACTTTATGAGAAGAAGCCTCATATTATTATGATTACTCACGCATTCTATTATATATACTTTTTATTCCATCATGGTAAGTTATATGACCACAAAACTATATTTAATAATATCGTAATAGCACTTCAAGGTTCTCATCATAGTGGTAAACTACCAAAACCTTATTAATGTGACATATACTCTATGAAATTATTACATTAGAGTCATGAAGAAAAATGAACAATATATAATAAAAAGTTTTATTAATATCCAATATATAGAATATATATTTAATAAAAGTAAAAATAGTTGGTCCTAGGAAACCAACACCAACAAACTCCCACTTAAACTAGAACTAACTACCTATGACTTTCAGCTTACTAAACTTCACATAGAAATCATGTTTATGCTGAGTCAAGGAATTAGTCAAGGGTTTTACCATGTTGTCTTCCGTGTAAATTATACTCACTTCAACCTCACCTATCTGAGAAAAAATACTTAAGAGATGATACTTATGAAGTATGTGCTTTGTCTATTGATGTGATATTGGATCTTTTGTGAGATCCACCGCTATAGTATTATCACAATAAAGTGTGATAGAAGCTTTATAGCTAGGTATCACGTCAAGATATTGGATGAATTTTTGCATCCATATTTCTTCTTTATCTACCTCAGAAGCTAAAATATACTCAGACTCAACTATAGAATCTGTGACCACAACCTTCTTTGATCTCTTTTATCTCACAACACCTTCATTCATAGTGAAGATGTATCTCATTTGCGAATTCATGACATCTTGATTTTTTTGGAAAGTAACATCTTCATATCCTATGATGATTAGTTCTTAGTATCCTCCATAAACTAGGAACATGTCCTTAGTACACCTCACATACATAAGTATAGTCTCAACTATCATCCAATGATGGCCACCTAGGTGAACTTGATATCCTCCTACTGCACTTAATTCATAGGTGGCATCTAGCCTAGTTCATAGCATAACATACATGACTGACCTAATCATTGATGTTTATGGAATCCTTTTCATTCTATTTTTTTCCATGTGCATCCAAAGACACATCTTCCTATAAATATGAATGTCATGTGATGCTGACAACAACCCCCTATTGGATTATTCCATACTGAATATCTTCAGTATATTGTCAATGTATGGACTTTGACTTAGGCTAAGTTGTCCCTTTGATATATCATGATGGATCTTGATATTAAAAATATATGTTGCCTCAACCAAGCATTTCATAGATAAGCATTTATTCAACTATTCATTAACAGACCGTAAGACAGGGATTTCATTTCAAATAAGTAATATGCCATCAAAATATACTATTAAGAAAATTACTTCACTCCCACTAAACCATTTGTATACACAAGGATCACATTCATTCTTTATGAAACCAAATCCCATTATGGATTCATCAAAATGAATGTTTCATGACCCGAATTCTTACTTTAATCTATAAACGGACTTTCGTAATTTTCATATCTTATTGGCATCCTTTGGAGTCACAAACCTTTAGGGTTGTTTCATATAGAAATATTTCTGATGGTTCCCATTAAGGAAGGATATTTTTTCATCCATTCTAAATCTCGTATTCACAACAATACATAATGGAAAGTAGAATTATTATGGATATTTTCATTGCAACAGGTGAAAAAGTTTCATCGTAGTCAGTTCTTTAATGATGTTTAAACCCTTTTGCAACAAGTCATTCCTTATAGGTACTGACTTGTCCTTCCATGTCTAGTTTCTTTTTAAATACCCATTTTCAACAAATGGGATTTACATACACTGAAGGATCTACCAAAATAAAAACTTGGTTTTGGTACATAGAATCCATTTCAGAATTCATGGATTCTTTCCACATGACAACATATGTGCCACTTATTATTTCCTTGTAGGTTAAAGGATCATTATTATCAATTAATATTGATTTACCGTCCTTGGTGAGTAGAAAACCATATTTTTATGGTTCTCTAACCTCTCCTATACTCATACATAGTACTTGCGTCTCTGGAAAAGTTTCTTCTTCCATGGGGCTTTGTGGAATTTGTTCATGTTCCAACTCTTATGTACATTGAGCCTTAACTTTATCGAATTCTATCTTTCCCATGCTGTCACTTTTAGATATGTACTCCCTCTCAAGTAATATTGTATGATTTTACACTATCACCTTTTGGTATGAGGGGTCATATAGGTAATATCCCCTTGTTTCTTTGGGGTATCCTATAATGGTACACTTTGTTACTTGGGGTGAAATTTTATTACATGAAGAGGACTTAACAAATGCTTTTCAACCCCACACATGTAACTATGACAACACATGTTTCTTTACATTCTATAAATGGTATGGTATACTATCAAATGATTTAGTTGAAACTTGGTGTAATATTTGTACAACTCTTTGTAATGTGTATCCCCAAAAAGATAATGGAAGACTCACATGACTCATAATTGATCTCACCACATCTAATAATGTGTAGTCCCTCCTTTCACTGACATAATTTCACTAAGGTGTATAAGGAGGAGAGAGTTGAGATAAGATCCAAATCTCTCATATTTAATCAATGAAGTCTTGATTAAGACATTCTCTGCCATGGTCTGAGCAGAGTTTCTTAATATTCTTACCAATCTAGTTCTCAACTTCATTCTTACATTCCATGAATTTATCAAAATAATCTCAATTATACCGTATTAAGTATACATATACATATCTACTAAAATCATAAATAAAAGTTATGAAGTCTGAGTACCCACCCCTTAACTCAATAGGAGATGGTCCACACACGTCAGTATAAACTAATTCAAGAAGATATTTATCCCTTTCACATTTTCCACTGAATGAGGATTTGGTCATTTTACCTATTAAACATGTGTGACATTTATCAATTGGTCTTAGTTCAAAAGAATCTAAATATCCATCTTGGTATAATTTAGTCAAGCGCTTTTTGTTTACATGACATAGCCAGTGATGTCGTAGTTGGGTGTGGTATGAGTCATATGAATTAGTTTTGTTATCTATTACCATTACTTGGTTCATGTAATCCAATAAATAAATAATTTTATTTAAATGTGCTTTACCATAATAAATTATATCTTTATAAAAGAAGAAACATTTATTTCTGAAATTGAAAATAAAACCATCTATATCAATTTTTGGATACATAAATAATTTTTTCGGTAACTAGAGGCATATAATAACAACCCTTTAAAACTAATATCATTCTAGATGGAAACGTGACGTGGTAGTCCTATATATCTAAAATATAAATTTTATCTATGTTGGATTCTCATGGATCTACCTCCCCATGGTAAATATTTCTAAATCTACTTGGTTCCTATATTTGAATTCATATGTGAGCACCCCAAGTTGTATCTAATACCTAATTTGTAGAAACAAATAAATTTCGCTTGATATAAAGTTCATCAATAGATTCCCCTTGCTTCTTTGTATGGGTGTAGTTTTTATTCCAATGGACCTTCTTACCACATGAGAAACAAATAATATCTTTTTACCTTGATTGCCCCTAATCTTCTTCTTTTTGTAAGGCCATAAAGAAGCTTTGGGCTTAAATTTATTCTCTTTCCCTTTCCTTTTGTTTACCATAAGGACCGAAGGATTTTCATGCTTCATCTCCTTATCTACTTGAACAATAAGAGTGAGAAGATCTGATATATACTTCTCAATGTTGTTCATATTAAAATTTATAATAAATCTAGAGAAAATCTAAGGGAGTGATGCTAGAATGAGATTGATTCCCAATTATTCTAGGAGTTTAAAAACTATAACCTCTTGGAACTCAATATATCTAATGATCTTGACTATGTGAGGCCCAGCTGTGTCACTTTCTCTAAGACTTATCTAAAATAACGCCTTATAAATATCAAATTATTCATGTCTAACTCACTCATAGTAAATTCCATGGAGGTACGCAAGCATTCTATACACATCCATGTTTTTGTGAGACATATATGAAATCATTAAATATTGAAAATCAAACGTGTCACTCAAATGTTTTCCATAGATGAGGAACTCTTCATCACTCACCTATATAGGTAGATGAGGAAGTGAGGATTCTAGCATGTAATAGTTCTGTTCATGGTGTAAAATAAATCGAAAATGTCTTAACCACTCCTAGAAGTTACTGCTAGTGAGGATATTATCTTTCTGTAATATAGATCTAAGTTATAGTGTAGATGATGAAATTTCCATTTTAGTCTACAATTAAAAGATCATATTATTAGTAATTTTATTTATTACAAAATATGTGAGAAATAATATATTAATTTATTTTATTAAATCTCCCACTATTTTATAAATTCCTAATATATCTCATCATTGAACTTGGAATTTTTAGTTTCTAGGACATTCTAGCGTTGAGGATCCATATGTCCCTTTGCATAACCCCAATAAGGGTTGATTAATCTACTTGAAGGTATTTAGCTAGGTAGGTCTTTGCCAATTGTGGGCTTGCAGCTCCTTGAACCATTGAGTGGACTCCCCTATCCTAAAATCCAAATGTGGATTTCCTCAACACTTGAATCCAAGTTACATCATGTCTAGCGAGGGATACTTCTCTTGATGTTAGATGGTTAAGTCAACCCACATAACCTTCATAATAAATCCACTTTAAAAGTAAGTGTCCCAATGAGGTTTGGTCAAATACTTAGTTTTAAGTTTTTTTATTCCTAATCAAGTGATGGAAGACCAAGTATGAATTAATATATATTCAAGGTATTTTAATTTATTATGCATAAATTTTATCTTGTTTTATCCTTTAAATGTCTTGTTAATATTAAGTGTATGTTACTTAATTTATTAACCCTGTTGGATAAAAATTTATACATAATAAATTTATTTAAATTTCATCTTTTCACATTAATTCATTCATTTATGTGATCATGGTCTTGCATCCATAAAATTAAATAATGGATAAACAAAAATAAATAAATAAATAAATGACTCGTTCATGATCTCTATCTAATGGTTGATTTAATGAGTGGATATTAAATCAACCTATGACCTAGGGGAAATAACTCTTGTTGCTGGTCTTGGCAGGAGTTACAACATTCCACCCATCCACCTATATAACACATGGGCTTACATCATTATGGATCCATCTTGAACCGCCTTCATGCACCTTGGGAATCTCCATTAATTACAAGTATTTATAATTCACACATAAGTGAGACTAACCAAAGGATTGGTTAAAGTGGATTACATAAATATCATTGGACACAAATATTTACATAATAAGGGAGGAAGGGATGACTAGAATACATTAAATTTAATTTAATAAAAAATAATTGCGAACCCATGAAATAAATTAAATTAAATAAATTCTAGCACACACACATGCTGGTCTTGTTATAACTCGTGAATGGCCATAAATGCAACATATACGCAAAAGTAAATTATTAACATTTATTTCTTTATCCATTATTTATTATTAAGATAAACATGATTGCATTAATTAATTAATTTCCTTTCATATAAATGACCATCCGAATTCATTTTAGAGTTACCCGTCATTAATGGTATTAATGGAAAATAAATGATATAACCCATAGTTAAAAATTTTATTACAAAAAATTATTTGAGAATTTAAAATTCTTTACAACGATTATTAAATTGTCAAACAAAACTGGTGAAAATTAATAAAATAATGTTTTAATGCTATAATTTTCAATTTAATGTAATTTAATTCTATGAATTTATTGGGAGACTACATGATGTGTAATATCCATCTATATGTCATGTACCTCGGTTGTAGTGTATCCAGGCTACATGCTTGGGGCTTCGGCATGTTCCGTGTCCAGACTACGCGGTGCGTACTAATGAGATACACACCATGTGTTCCACTTTTCGTGTGCCTGAGATACATTACTGGGTCTTTGGAGTGGATCTCGATGGATTACATGACCTGTACATTCCAACTACATGTTGTGTGATCCGAATTCCGTATGCCCATGCAACTCACTAAAAGTCTCGATGCATTCTTGGGTGAGATACTACGTGGAGTGTGCCTCTAGCTACATGTTGTGTATCTCTAATTCCATGTGTATAGATAACAAGATTGAGTACTCATTATGTATCTCAAACATGAGAATTGGTGAACTACGTGTCGTGTACACTGGCTACATGATGTGTATGTCATTAATGCTCTTGTTGTTAGTCTCATGTGGCTTGACCATGTATAATGACCACACAGATTGTACAAATTTCACCACTAATCCATGTTGACTACACGGTGTGTAAACCATATACACACAGTGTAATCCGACATACCTTGTTCTAGGTTGGTCAGTCATGTAATAACTTTATGGAATGCCATGTATCATGTGACATGGCTAGGTGTAGCGTACTAGGGTAGACAATGTGTACTTCGGCTACATGCCATGTAACACTATCTTATCAACCAATATTTTGGTTGTTCCCAATGTAATCTTCGGTCATTATTCATATATTCTTAGACCTTTAAGAAAATTAAATATTGAATGAACACGATTAATATGTCAATACCATGTTAATTCAAAATAGATTAAATAATGGATAATATGAAATTAAAATTAAACCATGATTTCATATGGGTCAATAATTAAATAAATAATTATAAATTTAAACATGACCACTATAATACCATTTTTTGGTTCGGGGCACAGTAGAAGCATGCAGTGGTGGGTGATATATTAAAATTTCTTTTAATATTGAGTTTCTCAAAAGCCTGAGCAGGATCTTACACGTCAAATTTATTTAATATTGGAAGAAACGAATACCTGATACAAGAATTATTTCTTCGATGTAGATGGAAATTACTTGAAAATACCCTTTCAGAATGCCTTCGTTGTGCTATGAGGATACAAGGATAGAATCTCTCTAGCAGTGATCCACACATGCTCCTTTGATCTCCAATCAACACCATTTGATCTTTGGGTTCTAGAATGCTGAGTCGATTGTCTTGCATTAATCGTGTTTATCTCTCATCCTTCAATATTGAAGAGATATCTCTTATGTTTCTCGATATTGAGAGGAATAGATAAAGGAGGAGTTGAGAGAGAGTTTCATTGTGCGCAATGATTCTCATGTTTTGATTTTTGGATGTAATACACAATAGACATAATGGTTTATTTATAAAGCCAGGGTTTAGGTTAAAATAATAATTTAATTTCATATTAAACCTTAAATAATATAATGATTCTTAATAAACCCCATGCCACATAATAATAATATTATTATTATTTTGTGGTGTATGCCAACTTGTATAATGAAAAATATTATTTAATCGGCTTATTGATTAATATTTTTCACCGGACTCAATGTTGGTCTATTCAAACTCCTCTAGAATTTATTGAAATATAGATTAAATATTTAAATTAAATATTTCACTTATCAATAAACATTTATGATTGATAAAACATGAATTAAATTATCCATCTATCTTGAGAATAATATTTATTTAACTAATTTAGTTGAAAAAGAATTTAATCAAGATCATCAGCAACACTTAGAATTAGCCAACCACATTGTCTCTTATTTTGATAATCCCTACAATGGGGCTCCAAAGAACTTGAATCTCTAGGAAGGATTTATTCCAAATCTTGTTACTGATGCTGATAACCTACTCCTCATTTCCATCCCACTTGACTTTGAAATCAAGGAAGCAGTATTTGGTCTCAACAAGGGTAGCTCTATGAGGATGGATGGTTTCACGAACCATTTTTTCAGCATTTTTGGAAAATTATACAACATGATGTTTGTAATATGGTCAAACACTTTTTCAAAAGGGGAATTTTTTCAATAGGTTTCAATACCCAGTTTATCACTCTTATTCCAAAGATTGAAAATGCTGGTGACATAAGCCAATTCAGACCTGTTGCGCTTATGAACACAATCCACAAATCTATAAAACAATTCCCACAAGACTTGCCAAAATATCAAATAGAATCATCTATGGGAATGAGTATGGCTTCATCAAAGGAAGAAGCATCCAAGATTGCCTGATTATGGCCTTAGAATGTATCAATCTACTCAGGAAATAAATAAGAGGAGGAAACATTGTGCTCAAGTTAGACATCAAGAAATATTTTGATACAATGGATTGGAGTTTCATATTTAATGTTCTCTCAAGCTTTGGATTTAATTTAAAAAAAATAAATTGGATTAAAATAATATTTTGTTCAGCCCAGATTTCTATTCTTATTAATGGTTCACTGGAGGGCAATTTCAGTTTCTCAAGGGGGTGAGACAAGGAAAACCTCTATATACTATCTTATTTGTCATTGGTGAGGATTACCTCAGTAAGATTTTCCCTAAAATGGTTGATAAGGGTGATTTTAAATCTATCAGGGTATCCTAAGGTATCTATGCCCCGTCTCACTTATTTTTTGCTGATCATATCATTATATTTATCCAGGGAGATAGTATAAACATAAAAAACATCAAAAAAATATCTTATGCACTATGAGGAAGTTTCAGGTTAGGAAGTCAATTAGATAAAATATTTCATATTCTTTGGTAAGATCATCTCTCCTTATAGAAATATGAGCATGATCAATGACTTGGGCATTAGAGAAGGTTTCCTCCCCTTCACCTATCTTGGTGTGCCCATGTTTTTGGGAAGGTCTCACTCCTCTTATTTTATCAACATTCTGAGCCAAGTTAGGAGAACTCTTGCCTCCTGGAAAGGTAAATCCCTATCTTTAGTGGGCAGAGCTTGTCTTGTCAAACATGTTATTATTTAGAATCTGGTCTATTCTTTTATGGTCTAATCTAGGCAATCTCAGTTCTTAAAACCATTAACTCCTATATGAGGAACTTCATTTGGAGTGGGAATATTCTTCAAAGAAAATCCATAACTATTTCTTGGAGGAAGTGTTGTCTGCCCACTACTCTTGGGGGTCTTGTTATTAAAAACTTCAAGTTTTTTAATTACTCTCTTTAGGATCAGTTCATTTGTAAGATTATCAATAATAGTATGGACTCACTTGATTTTATTAGGTCTAGATTTATTGATAAGATTAAGGTTGGGAACCAATGATATATGGCCTCTTCAGTCTAGCTGAGTATTAAACATGTTTATTAGATTATATTCAGTCATGCTCATTGGTTTGTTAGTCCCTCATCTTTACTAAATTTTTGGTATAAAAAGTGGGCTGGCACTCCTCTTGTGGAAAATATTATTTCTTCAAACCATGAAATTGATCTTAACTGCTCCATTAATGATCTAATGGCTAACCTGGAATCTCTCCTAGATGACATTATTAAAATTGTTTCAGATTATGATTTTCTTCATCAAGGAGAATTACTTGTGTGGGAACCATCTTCCAATGGAAAACTCACTTCAAAAGAGTTCTACAAGCACCTTGTTCTTGGAGTTAGAAAATGGGTTGGCCAATTCAACAAATCCTAGATTTCCCCCTCTATATATTACCTTATTTGGAGACTCTATGATTACAAGCTCCCTATTGATGCCAATATTCAACAAGTTGGAATCTTCTTATGCTCGAGATGTGTGCTCTGTCACAAGCACCATGAGTAAATTGATCATTTATTTCTCTGTTACCAATCTACCTCTGCACCATGGATTTCAATTGTTGAAATATTTGGAGTATGCCTTCCTTCTTCAAATAGGATGTCCATTTTTCTTCTTGAACTTCTGGACATCCAAATGTCAAAGCAAGATGATAATCTTTTTAAGGTTGGTTACATGGAAATTTTGCACACAATCTGGATAGTCCGAAACAAAGAAATACATGATCAAGTGCATTTCAACACCAATAGCTCCTTTTCTCAAGTGGTTTCTGCAATGCAGAATTTTAACACGCCGCACTCGGCCTGCTGAAACAGTTCTATAGAAGACTTTCTGATGTTGTGACGGCTAAAATTGCATGGTAACTCCCCCCCCCCCCCATCACACTTTTGAGGTATTTTGGTACCCCTCACCCCCTTTCACAGGTTGGATAAAGTGCAACTCGAATGGGGATTCAAAGGTTAATCCCAGGCAAGCAGGCTATGGCTATGTTTTTAGGGAATCTAGTATAGATGTTGTTGATCTTAACTATGATCATTGTGGCATTGAAACAGCTCTTTAAGAAGAGATTATTGGGTTTATAAAATCTATCAATAATGGTAAGCAGGTGAATTGGAATAATATTTGGTTTGAAAGTGATTCTATAACCATTGTTCAAGATTTCAGAACTGGTCAGGTCATCTATCATGGAAGCTGACCGAAAGTTGGGATAATTTCCTAGATCATCTATCTTTCATGAGCTACATCATTACTCATATTTACCATGAATCCAATGTCCTTGCTGATGTGTTGGAAAACAAGGGAGAAAATGAGGAGGCTTGTTTCATTCCCATATCCCTCAACAATGATCTCATGTCTTTGATTCAAAATGATAAATGTAAGATTCCTTCCTTTAGGCTAATGTAATTATTTATTTTGTTCAATGTAAGAGCCCTGGAACTCACCTTTTTCAAAAAAAACATGGTGTGTAAATATATATGGTTATATTGAGAGTTGGTAGGCTTCTTCTCTCTTGACGCTGCCAGGTTCCATGCCCTAGGCAGCAATGATCCTCGCTTCGGCCCCTCCCCCCTCGGAGGGGGAGGGTACTCTGATGCATCTCCAGGGAGATCGTCCTTCTCTATTCATCCCCTTTTTGAACCCTAACTGCTTACCTTATTTTTCTCAGATTTTGGTAATCCAAAAAGTTCCCAAATTCTTTATAGGCCTCCTGCTTCTACAACTCTCAACCTTAGAATTCACCGAGGTGTCCTCCCTACTAAACCTGACCTTGACTGCATGATTGAATCAGTGTCGGCCATCAGTGAACTCCTTCGACCACCTAATTTTTGAATCATGGGTTTTATAAGAGTGATAAATGGTTGGTCTTCTTGACTTAAAAAACATCATGATTTGGTTCGCCTCTAAAGACGATTTGATTCTCGGTTAGTCGAGCACGCCTCGCTACTATGATGGTGCTCGCTTCCTTCTCTTCAAATGGTCATACGATATTCATATGAAATGTGATCCTACAAATCTGGAGATTTGGGTAAGTTTTCCAGAACTCCCTATTACATTCCAAAATCCCTCTATTATCCATTTTCTAGTAAATTTGGTTAGGAGTTTCCTCTGTACTGATAATCAAACTCATGTGATGTGCCACCCGATTTATCTGAGGGTGTGTGTCGAAGTATATGTTTCAAAGGAACCTATTGAATCCATTTGTATTGCAATGGGAGAAGAATTTAGACACAAGAATACCTTCATATTTTAATCCTAGTGTGAATATTGTTCTTCGTGCAAGATCCTAGGGCATAGTTTCATGATCTGCAGGTGAAGGGTGAGGAAACTAGGAGATATTCTGGAGGTCCGGGTGGATTGTGTTCGGGGTGGTTCTCCTGGAAATGATGGTAAGATTTTGGATATGATTGGTGAAGGTTCTATGGATGGTTGTGTTCGTTCTAGTAAAGGGAATTCCAAGGCTGATGATACCCTATGCTCGGGTGGATAAAGGATGCAAAAACCAGATAAGGTTTTACCACGTGAATCTAGTGTAATTGAAATTTTTAAAAGACTACAGAGTGATTTGGAAAGCCCTCCTAGTAACAATTTGTTGTCAGGGGGTGATCAAGCCAGTGAAGTGGTTGAAGAAAATCTTGATATACTCACATAAAATACTCAGGCTCTAGGGGACTCTTTTGGAGCTTTTGGCCCAACTTCTAAGGTTTAGGTGAGCCAAAATCCATGCACCTATACTATGGTTGTGCATGCTGGTGGTAGAAAAAACTCTGAAAGGGTGATCCATTATACTAGAGAGAGAAAATATAATGATGGATAGGAGTAGTATAAGACTTCACATAGTGTAGGCAGGTCTCTGAATACCAAACAGGACACCAACTCATGGAGGAATTTTTCATGTCTCAACTTAAACATCTGATTTAAAAGTTTGAACAATGAGGGAGAGTTTGAAGGCAATTCCAATTGTCCCTCCAAATCCAAGTCTAATAGATATGTACAACACTCTAATTATAATGGTTTGGTAGGGGTTAGTAAAGGATTTCATATTTAAATAATGAAGAAAAATAATAAAGAAAATAGGGACCTGGGGAGTTTCATTGTTTCTAGGAACCCAAAACCAAAGGTGTGTAAAGACTACTTTTACCTTCCTAGACCGATGGAGACCTGGTCAGCCAAAAAAGAGGGGAAAATCAAGGAACTCGAGATCCAGCCATTGGTGGGAGAGGAGGTTCAGAAAGTTGAGGTAACTAAGTCTCAAGAGAAAGAGAAATAAACCTTAAAGGCATAGGACCAACATGAGGAGATACACTTGCAAATTGAGGAGGTGATGCTAGTGGTGGAGGATGTTACTCCCCCTAGACCACGGTGTGAGGCAGGTCCTACGAATGGCTTGTAGTTCCTGAAGGATGTGGATTTGGGTAAGAAGATGGAGCTACTCATGCATTCTATTGAAGAAATGAAGGAGGTTGTTTTTGCGATCAAGGCTACGAGGGAAGATATTGATCAAATGATGGGAATATTAATCCAAGTGGATGTTACCAGAGATAAAGATGAGTGAATTGAAAAGAAAGACCATATATTGGTTAGAGGTTTTAACATAGAGAAGATCAGAAAAGGAGATTACATGAAAGCTTGGGACTATCTAGAAAGGAATTATAAATAAATCCTAGAGGACGGTCCAGACAACCAGGTTAGTTTCTTTACCTGGAAACTGTTTAGGGAAGGACATTCCAATCACCTTATACTTGTGTTTAATAAGTCAGTTCTATCCTTTGGAGTTTGATCTGCTTTAACTATGAGGGTTCTCACTTTCCCCTTAAAATTTTTGAAAATGAAAATGCTGATTTGGAGTCTTAGTGTGTAACCCTCTAGGATTTTTTCTCACTAGCATTAGGAGGTCTTTCCTAAATTCCAATATTATTATCTAGAAACTGGTTAAGGTACCCAAGAGAAATAACTTAATATCACAATAATGACAACCACATGTGAAATATGGTATTCCTTTTAATTATTTTTCCATTTGAAAATATTTCATGTTCAATTATACCTTTATATACTAAATCATACATGAAATATTATTTGTATTTATTTAAAATTCTCATTTTATGTGTTGTTGTGCCTCCCTTTCTATTAGGCCACTTTTACCCCATTTGGGCCATGTTTGCTGGGCCTTGGACTTCAGCCAGGATGTTGTCCGCACACCATAATGACATGTTGAAAATCCTCTGTTTTCATTACTTCATGGCTATTGATCATGTTGTTTATCCCTTTTCATCCCTACAATTCATCTGTCTCTCCTTTTAAATGAGTCACTCAGTTTCTATTTTGGAGATGCGTGCATGGCATACTCTAGCTGGGGTGAGGTTTTGAGGGTATTCCAATGTTAGGGGGGTGATGACCCCTGATCCTATATTCACTTCACCTACTGGATTCACTTGATCCCCCTTATTCTCCTATGGCTCTACTCTTAGTTTTCTTTTGGCAAAACCCTAGTTTTCAAGTTCTGCTATCTCAAAGATCTATCCCAGCCTCTTGCTCCCCCAGCTCCATCTCTTTGTTAGTAATATCGTGGAATCGAAATTCTTCCAAATCATAATACATTCATCAATTCCTTGTTATAGTTACATTATCATGGAGAGGATAAATAAGATACATTTATTAATGAAGAGTGTGGGTGACTCTTGGCTTGAAGATATTAGGACATCTAGACCATGAAGCAGCCTACATTTTAAGTATCGATTTTGGGGTTTTTGGTTTTGTTCTTTTCAAGCCTTGTGTCCCTTTCTATACTTCTATTCATGCTTCTTGTTCTTTCTGGTTTTGTTCACCTTGTAGCATTTTTTCATTAATATTAATAAAATGTGTGTGGGTGGTGGTATTATTTCCATTCAAGTAGGTCCCCACGAAACCGAAGAATGCTAAATCCCCATGTTCTTTATTTTTTATTGAATTATTTTGTTTCTTGTATGATGTTTGTATAGATCTATAATGCTTGAATTTTTATGAAAAAAAAATCCATTTCGGTCCTTGGTTGTTTGGTATTATACTTTGTTTTTTTACTATCAAATTCATCTACTAATTATTGTTTTCTTTATTTATAGTTGTGGTTTCTATTTGAATTTTCTCATTTTAAACTTTCTATTAGATTGCCACTATTTTTTTTATTGTTATTACTTAAATCCATTATCCCATTTTTGTTTCTCTACATTTCATATCCCTTTAACAAAACATCATTTACCCAAGGGATTGGTTGGTTGTTGGGGGTGTACACTTAGTGTTGTCTGCAAGAACTTGTCATCTAATCTGTGGGTAAACATATCCACAATGAGATATGAATTTTTAAAATTTGATGCTGATAATGAGTTTAATTTTTGTTGAATTAATATGAGATCCCTTCTTATATAGTAGGGCCTTATTGATTCCCTATGTGAGCCTAATAATCTTGTAATAACTGTGAATGAAATCGGAAAACCCATTACAGAATATGTTGATGTTTCCCTTGATGTGTTAGTTAAGGCACATAGCTCCCGTTTAATTTATTTAGGTAATAAATATCTTAGGGAAGTGGCTTGTGAGTCTAATATTGCTATAATTTTTCTTAAACTTGAAAAATTATACATGATATCTTCACTTATATGTAGGATTTAAGAAAAAATATATCATTTTTACATTTAAAATAAAACTCAGTACTTAAATTAAAGACCATATAGATGAGTTTAATATTTTCATGTTATATTTATCCAAAACTAATGTTTCGGTTGATGATGAGGATCAAGAAATGATCCTCTTAATCTCTTTAGATAATTCTTACAAGACCCTAGTATAGACCATGATGTATGACTGAGACTCTTTAACCCTAGAAGAGGTTAAATCATCCCTTCTTTCTAAGGAACTACATTCTAAACCTAGAATTAAAGGTGTGACTAAGATCCTATTCTCTAAGGGTATACCTCCAACTAAAACCAAGAATAAAAAATTTAATAAAGATAAGAACCAAGGAAATAAAGAGCCTAAACCTAAGTACAATTCTAGGGAAAGAAAGGTGACATGTTTTCATTGGAGTAAATTGCAATGTCTCTGATTTTACATGTATTATTTTTAAATATTATATGGATTATTTTCCAAAATAGATACTAAGACGGTGTGGGATTATGAGTCCTGTTGTACCAGGAATAAATATTTGAAATATATTAAATATATTAAACAACATGTGTGCGATATTTTCCTTAAAAAGTGGAAAAACATATAAATGAGTGCTCAAATCAGAAATCACAGGGAACCTTTGAGTTTAGAACATGAGTTTTACCCTAGGTAGGACTTAACATTAGTCGATGTGGGTTGTTTGTATAAAAATATTCATGGGCACTTAATTGAATAAAATAATTTAAGAAAGTAATTTTATTTCATTTGCATTGATATAATGGTTGGTGGATATTTAAATAGATATTTTTTTAGAATCCCAAGGTTATCTATATAACCCAAGAACTATTAGAAGACCATTGGAGAGATATCTAGATAATCCTCTCAGATGGACGATGGCAGATTGTGGATCGATGATTGACGCACCCCGGATTCGATGGATCTTGCATGTGAAAATGACACAAAAATCATTCTTCATCTTCTGGTGATACAAATTGAGGTAGGTCATGTGTTCAATTTTTTTATTCCCTATTATTTATTTCTACGATGAATGTGAATCAATCGATGAATGGATTGATTCAAGGATCATGTGTATTGTAGGATGAGATTATATTTTCAGTATTTTGATGGGAGATTAATCTTTGTGATTATTTGTTTGTTCAATTATTGTTATAATAATAACAGACTGAGAACAACATTAACATCGATCAAGGTTCATTCTTATCTTTGGTTCTTGTGTTTTTCTCTCCTGATTCAATATTCTTCACAGGCATTCTTCATTTGGCCCATGACTCGACACATCCCGATCAATCAATCGTTTCACACCCGATTCTTGGCGCAACAATTCGATATCACAAATATGGGATCAAAAAAACATGGTGGAGGTGTGACTATGGAGACAAAGTGATTCAGATGTCGGTGGATCCCCAAATTCATGTTCTTCAGTATCCTTTAGTGCAGAACTAAGGATGGAGATTTGATCCATTTTGTGAGCAGATATGATGATGAAACATGTTGTTTGAAAATGTAACGACTTGGATGAGATCAGATCTTCATTTTCATGGTGGATCAATCATCAGATCAAAGGTCAGAGGCACCATATTGAACGTGGAAGGAATAACATAATTTCTGGGAAATCCCAAACAACACGGTGTGTAAACCGGATCTACACACCATGTGGGCCCCCCCTGAGGGGTGGATAGGGTTCCAAAGGAAGTTAAACATCACACGGTGTGTGACCCCTGTCACATGGCATGTGGTCGCTCCCTGGATACTGGGAGTGTATTTTGGGAATTACATGGACATAGGGTGGACTACGTGGGTTGCCTACAAGGCATGTACTCCCCCACACGACACGACCTGGACCATGTACACGGGTGAACCCATTTACTAGTACACAGGAATACATACACAGATGGGATCCATTTACTGATACATGGGTAGACTACACAACTAGTTCACATTCCATGTAGTACTAGACAGACACGGCTTGAATGACATAGGTCATTTATGTGGGAAGAACCTGGGGTCAAGGGATACTACATGTAACCCATCTGCATGTTGTTTACTCCTTCTTACATGTATTAGATCTATTTTCATTTGTATCTTGGACAAGTTTTATTAGGTTTCACTCCCCTTATCCTTTCCCTGAAGGTAGGTATAAATCATTTACTACTCCTAGGACTATGATCCCTTCAGTAGGACTTCCTGAATAGAGTCATTGGAATCCCTCCGAGAGTCCCAAAGTGAGATCCTCTATTCATCTTTGTGCCTTAGTTGGAGTTATTGGTATTGATGTGACCAACACTAACCAGGTGTTGATCCTATACTTAATAGGGTTAATCCAGATTGAGTTTTTTGGTATCACCCCATGGTGTTGGCAGTGATCCTCATCTGTGTATTGTATTCTCTTTTGACCTATCAATATATTATTTCTCATGACGAGACCCAACAAGTAGTACCTCTTGGATGGAAATCATTAGTTCTATTAGACTCAGGTCTGTGTTCTCCTAGATAAGTGCTTCGTGGGATCTTCGAGCTGGAATCCTAGGTTGTTATACTATAGTTGTGGCTTACCTATAGACCATGCATATTGTATTGAGTATATTTGGATATTATTTTTATATGTTCTGTAGAAATATACCTATGTAGAGATGACTACATTTTACTTGTTATATTATTTGTAGTTTCAGGGTGTCCTACTGAGTATTTTTATACTCACACACGCATGATATTTACCCACATGTGTTGTGTATTGTGAAGACAATTGAGCTTTCGAAAGAGTCCTAGGTAGACCAGGACCAGATGGTGTTTAGTGATACTGAACAGGTCGAGGTGTGTTCATGCGGCTTACAGATAGTAGTCCTACTACCTTTACTTTCAGGTTGTACTTGTGTTAGAGACTTCTTTTTGGTGGGATTGTATTTGGCCCTATTCACTTTCTTTAATTCCCTTCATACTCTAGTTGTGGGATATAGATGTATGCAAGCATTGGTTTTTCAATTGTTTTTACATTTCAACATTTTTTGGGCTTGGAGATGTGTGTGTGTGTAAAGGTATTACGGAAATGCCTCCCATGTTAATGATATTCCTAATCAGTGCTAGTCACCATCCCCTAGCCTATTGGAGGTGGGATTGAGGAGTCGTGGCATGTGCCCCACTGGGATGGGTCATGATAAAGTGGTATTGGAGGTAGTTGGTTCTACCTTAGGACTAGGAGTTTTTGAGATTGATTTTGGGAAATAGTTTTAAGTGTTTCGAGTTTAGCTTTTAGGCTAGGGACTCCAGTGTTGGTGCAGCAATCGATGTATCCATACACCAGGACTATGATCATCGGCTTTTCAACTCGGTGCATGAGAACACTGGTTTTAGGGAAAAAATGGTACCTGCGTCATATAAGAATGGGTTGTGTTCCCATGACCTTCTTGAGTTAGATCTCTATATATACTCATTGACCATGTTACATCATATTTAATTTTGGGATGCCTCAATGACATACGCCAGCTAGGATTCAGCAAGATTATCACAAGGATGGTCCCATCAGTGACAAGGCTTTGATACAGGGACAAGTTCACAAGATGTTACCTCTAGGTGGTGCACCAACCATACCACTTGTAGAGGAGCACGTGGTACTCGTAGTACTAGTGGATGAGGTACGCAGGCTAAGCATGCTTTACAAGTTTCAACTATAGAAACCCATCAGGTTCCAAGGCAAGCCTAACCCATAGGCGGCCAAGTATTGTCTTGAGGCACTGACCTGGGTTTTCTATTTGGTTAGGACACAAACATATCAAATGGTGATCCTGGCGGCGAGCCTTCTTCTTGGCTCAGCAGGGTGATGGTGGAGTTTAGTTACCATGTCTTATTATGAGGTGACTCTTTCATGGACTGAGTTCTAACATCTCTTCATATAAGAGTTCTCACCATCTACACTAATATTTTTTCATATCCAGGAGCTTCTACATCTCTAAAAGGGCATCATGAGAGTAGGTGAGTATTCATAAAGGTTTACCAACCTTTTTAGGTACTCGATGGATATGGTTTGAGATCGATTTTTTAAGGCTCAAACCTTTGAAAGAGGTATACATAGAGACATAAAATCTAGTTTTATCCATCTATTCATTCCTATCTATGATGGGGTGATAGAGTGGGATTTGGTAGTCAAAAGTTTATTGGCTAAGAAGATATAGCCAGTGGTTGTTAGTAGTGGGAAAGTAGAAGCTGAGAACTTGGAAGCAGGGAGACGATGTTAGTCTCAAAGACATGGATGTGGGAGACTTTTCAGGAGTAGGTCTCAAAATAATGGATCTACAGTTAAGGGATCACAGGGTGTGTCTAGTCATCCTAGAGAGAGGTGGTTCTACTCAAGTAATGGTATGGGACATCTCTTCTAATATTTTCTGACCCGCCATACAGCTGATAGAGAAATTGTAGATGGGTCATTGAGGTAGAGGCAATAGTCTGAGTAGGAAGGTTCACAGGATAGCAGATGTAGAAAAGAATCTAGGAGAGAAGTGGTAGGTGGTTGATGTTTCGACTTATTACCACCACTACCCCTAGGTGGTCCACACCAGGCTCAGGGAACTGGATGACAGGGGAGGGGACAGCTATAGGTGGTCAAAGCTTATAACCCAAGGGCTCTACGAATGATATGAGGTGCAATCTATGTCTTTTCTAACTTAGATAAAATATTGATATACACAGGTTCTGGTCATTATTTTCTCACCCCATATCTTGTTCGAAACTTAGAGATTATGGTTGACCTTTTGACTCGACCCTTACGCTTGGAGACTCCTACTGGAGAAGTCTCGATGATCATGCACTTTTTTCGATAGTGTAACCTGACTCTTGGAGGTGAGAGTTATGATTGGGATCTCTTGGTATCTGTGTCGAGCCCTTACAACGTTATTCTTGGTATGGAATTTTTATCCACAATTCATTCTCATATTGACTATTTTAGGCGAAGGGTGTGGTGTGTCCACAATGACAGAACTAGGTTTTCCTTTTTGGTGAAAAGGAAACCCATGTAGCATAGGATAGACTCGTTCATAGGAGGGTGCATCTGATTACTCATCAGTTGGATAGCCTAACCCTTGGTGGAGTGGATGTTATGAGTTTCTAGTTTCCTATAGTGGTGGTGGAGTATGAGGACGTCTTCCTCAAAGATGTTCCATGTTTACCTCCCCATCAATAGATAGACTTCTGTATTGATCTATACCCCAAGATGATACTGATATCTATGCCAGAATATTGGATGGCTCTTATAGAGATTCGTGAGCTGAGGGCTCAGTTGGTGGACTTGTATAGTATGGGATTTTTGAGACCTAATGTTTCACCCTTGTCATCCCCAATATTATTTTCCAGAAAGGAATATGGGAGCTTGAGTTTGTTTTTGGACTATAGACACTTGAACCAAGTGGTCGTTAAGAAAAAGTATCTTCTATCGAGGATCAATAAACTCTTTGATCATTTTAGAGGGGCATGATGGTTCTCGAAGTTTGACCTCATATTAGGATATCACTAGATACAAGTACGGGATGATGATATAATGAAGATTACATTCAGATTTACTACGGTCACTATGAGTACTTGGTGATGCCATTTGGCATGATGAACAGCCCAACAGTGTTCATGGGACTCATGAACTATATCTTCTAACCATTCTTAGACCGTTTCAGGGTAGTCTTCATCAATGATATCCTTATGTACTCAATGTATAAAGAGAATAACAAGAGAAACTTAAGGATAGTTCTAGATTTAGTCCAAGATAACAAGATATACAGAAATCTCTCATAGTGCCAGTTATGGATTCAGGTGGTCCACTTTCTAGGAAATGTTATCTCAATAGATGGAGTGGTAGTGGACCCAACCAAGGTCGAGGCAGTGTTAGCTTTGGATTCACCTAAGAGTATGATGGAGGTGAAAATATTCCTTAGGTTGGAAGAAAATTACTGAATATTCATACCTGATTTATCTAGGATATCAGCACCCATGACAGCTTTGACTTGAAAGGGGTATCCTTTCATGTGGACAGAGAAGTGCCAACAGGATTTTCAAAAATTGAGGTAGAGTTTAACAAGTGTTATGATCTTGAGATTATCGGAGGAAGGTGTCAAGTACGTAGTGTTCTATGATGCATCAAGAATTGGTATTGGTTGTGTCCTGATGTAGTGGCATGTGGTGATTGCCTATGGTTCACACTAGTTGAGACCACATGAGTATAACTATGTGACCCAAGATATTGAGTTGGTAGTGGTAGCCTTTACTTTGAATATTTGGTGACACTACCTAATGGGAGATAAATTTATCATATACTCTGATCACAAGAGTCTCAAGTATATATTCTCACATAAAGATCTTAACTTGAGGCAGAGGAGATGGCTAGAGTTTCTCCAGGATTATGACTTTGAAATTTTCTACACTCCTAGGAAGGGGAATGTGATAGCAGATTCTCTCAGTAGAAGATCTAGTTCACAGTTATTGAACAAGGCATAAAATTAGTTGGCCTCTTTGCAGTTATCATTTGTGGATGGTGATAGAGAATCTTAACTATAATCGATGGTTTTCACCCCTCTACTCTTGCAACGAGTCAGGGAGGCACATCTTGGGGACACTAACAGTGAGACCCTACATGCCTATAGATTCATAGTTCATGATCTTGATGGATATTCTAAAGGTGGGGAGCATGATATTCTTTTCAAAGGACACACAATGGTATTTCTTATGTTTTGGGAGGAGTTTCTGAGAGAGTTTCACACATCTCATTTGGAAGTACATACAAGTGTGGAAAATATCTACAAGGACCTCTGACATCAGTTTTGGTGGTCAGAGACGAAGAAATGAGTTACAGAGTTTGTCTCTTGATGCCTTTCTTGTCAGCAAGTAAAGGAGGAGCACCAAGTACTAGAGGGTTTGAATCAACCCATTAAGGTTCTAGAATGTAAGTGAGCTAATATATATATGGACTTCCTGATATTTTTACCACATACATCCAGGGGACAGAATTCTATTTGGGTGATCGTATACCGACTCACCAATTCAGCCCACTTCCTAGCTATATGTGAGCATGATTCATCATAGAGTCTGGGATACCTCTATGTTCAATAGATAGTATGGATCCATGGAGTTATATCAATGGTTTTTTTCTAATGAGGATGCTCTCTTTATATCCTAGTCATGGAAGGGATTATATGAGGCGTTTGGGACCAAGTTACACTTGAGCATAGCATTTCACCCCCAAACTGATAGCCAGACTGAGCAGACCATTTAGGTCCTTGAAGACATGATGAAAGATTTCATGTTGGACTTTGTCCATAGTTGAGAGGATCACCTACCACTAGTAGAGTTTTCGTATAACAACAGTTATCATTCCACCATTAGTATGACACCATTCTAGGCTTTATATGGGTAACCTTGTAGGTCACCACTTTGTTGGACTGACCCAGGAGATTCAACACTCATGGGCCTATAGTTGGTGTGAGCTACAATAGAAAAGGTGTAGATCATCTAGGAGAAACTGAGGAATACATAAAGGCGTTGTCACGGGCACACTCAAATGATATTCGGTTTCAAGTTATTTAGGTGCAGTAGAGTGGCTGACCAAGGTCGTCTCTCAAAAGAGGAAGTAATTTAAAAAAAATAAGGTATTTTGAAAATAAAATAAAATAAAATAAACAAATTAGAAGGATGGGGGGTTATTAAATGTTTATAAAATAAGAATAAGAAGTATACAAGAAGAAGATTGTATTTGATGGGGTTTTTATTTATATTTTTTGTGGAATTTTTTTGTTGTGGTTTTGAAAAACCACTTTTAATTTATATATTTTTATTTTTTTATATTTTAATTAATTTTTAGGGGCACTTTATAAAAACCACAACTAAGTTAATGAGAAAAATATTAAATATTAAATATGTAATAATGATTTATTATTAATAATAATAATTTATTATTTATATTTATTTAATTTTTAATATTTATAATTTTTATCAATTATAATGTGTTAATTATTAATTTTATATAATTATTGGTTAATAGTTATTTGAAACTTAAATAAATTCTTGTATAAGTTGAAAATTAGACTTCAGCTTCAAATGACCATACCTTTTGATTAGGGTGTCCATTTTAGCCTCACAACTAGTCAAATTGAAGCTTATGAAATGAGATACAACCACATTAGATAATAATTTAATAATAATTTATATAATAAAATTTATTATAGTTTTAAGAAAAGTTTAAAGTTAAATTTCAACTTCAAACAACCATATCTTTTGACCCATGTGTCTGTTTGGGCTCTACCACATATCAAATCAAAGTATTTGATGAGATATATATCTATTAAATTGGGAGGAACCTTGTTCACTATTTTTTCAAGGTTAAAAGAGGCCCTAAAGGAATATATATTTGTATGCAATTCTATAGATTTGTGTATATTTATTTATAATTTATATATATTTATCAATATTTATTTAAAATTATATATAATTGTATCTATGCATGGATATTTATATGTATTTATGAATATTTTTCTATATTTATATACATTTGTAAATATTTATAAGTATTTATGTATATATATTTATATTAATATAGAATTATAAGTGCGCGTGTGTGTGTGTTTATATATATTTATGTAATATAAATGTGTGTTTATATATATTTATGTAATAATGATGTGTGTTTATATATATATGTATGTAAATTTTGTTATATGTATATTTATTTTTATATATTTATTTTCATTTGTAATTTATAATTTATTTTTTATTATTAACTTAATATTAATGTATTATTTATTATTTATTATTTATTTATTATTGATTTATTATTGATTTATTATTTATTATTTATCTATTATTTATTTTCTACGTAATTATTATTTATTTATTATCTATTTATTTTATATTGAATTTATTTTTCATTATTTATTTATTATTTTTCATTATTTATTTATTATTTGTTAATTTTTTATATATTTATTATTAATTTATTATTATTAATTTATTGTTATTATATTGTTAATTTTTATTTATTATTTACTTATTGTTTATTTATTATTTACTTATTACTTATTTATTATAAATTCATTATTTGTTATTATTTGTTAATTTCTTATTTATTTATCATTTATTATTTATTAGTAATTTTCTATTATTTTTTATTTATTAGTAATTTTCTATTATTTATTATTTATCCATCATTTATTTATTATTTATTATTTATTATTTATTATTTATTATTTATCATTTATTATTTATTATCATTTATTATTATTGTTAGGGCTCTTATTTTCTATGGATCCATTGGGTAATCTTCCTGAAGCTCGTATAGAAGGGATTTGTGCGGCTCCTTTGGGTTCTCCATCGATCTCAATTGAAAAAAATTAGTGAATTTGAAGATGACTCATGGGTTTGATTTAGAAAATCCCTTAAAGTCAATTTCTTCAAATCTAGAGGCTATGAAGTTGAAGAACAAAGATCATGTGCTTTTGAAGGAAGTCTATGTATACATCAGTAAGATCTCTACTTTTTATTCTTAAGCCCCAGTGGGTTCTTTCAATCCTCTAAATATGCTTAAGGATCGAATGAAATATATTGTTCTTCCTGATAGTGTAACTTTGCAAGACGTGTATTGGACTCATAATATTAGATCCTTTCATGGAATTTGGAATGAGACCATTTCCTTGGCTCAAGAAATAACAAAGGGAGACTCAAAATTTGTGGATGCAAATCAGGGTCTTCTAACTAAGAGGCTTAAAGAATGTAATCACTCTATTTTAAAACATCTATCTTTTAGATTGAATGAGAGTAGATTGATCCTGCTTGATATTAAGAAACACCTTCTGGTTTTTTGGGGTTTTCATGGATGGAGAATGACCTCACTAGGTAGAGTCTTCTTCTATATTGTTTTTCCTTCGACGACATTATAGTCTAAGGCATGTGGCTTCAGATTTGTGAATATCAATATTTTTATTCTAATAATCCCTGATTGAGATCCTTAATTTAACCCTCTCAATGAAAATAAATCCATTACATAGGCTTGGATTAAAATTGAAGGTTTGAGTTGGTTTTTAAGGAATCCTCATATCTTATGGGAGATTTCTTTTGCAATGGTTTTCTTGATCAAAATGGACAAGGAAACAAAAAGAGATTGATATAGGAATTTTTCAAAACTCCTTATATAATTTTACCTTAACACTCCTTTGATCAAAAATATCATCCTTAATTTAGATGATTTTATATTTGATTAATCGGTGTAATATGAAAAGATTCCACTTTTCTATCATGGTTGTTATAATATTGGCCATGTTGTTGAGAAATATCGTGGGTCCTTAATCTGTGGAGTATGTGGGAGTGGTGGTTACTATGGTGAGAATTGTATAAGGTCCATCAATACTTCCTTGGCCCTTACTATTGTAAGGGTGGGATTTAAGAATTCCTTCTATCTTACTGACAACATCCAGGGTCTGTGTAAGGAGGTGATTGATAAGGGTCTAGAGGGGTCTTATTCTGTGGCTGATGTTCCCCTCCATCATACTCTAATTTAATAAGGATATGGACACTCAATATTAAAGGAAAATGGTATATTGGAGAACACTAATGAGTCAAGGTCTTCTTAGGAGAGTTAATATGAGGTGGACATAGAAATTATTCATGAAGAGAACTTTCTGAATTCTGGAAATTGTAGGCGGAAAACCTCCTCTAACTCAGTTGGTGTTCACTCACCTGCACATGTGAAGAGGAACACTTCCACTTCTGCTACGCACTCAGAAGCACAAGGATCCCCTATTGTGTCTAAATTCTATGATGTGATTATGTATTTGGTGGTATTGTGGGGGTTTAGTCTCAAGTTTTTGTAGCCACACCCAGAGCAGTTATCGATCTAGTTTAGGGGTAGCCCCTGAGGGATGATAAGGTTCAACAGACCTCACCCAAGGTAGTATAAGATGGTAACAAGGTGATGTCTAGATCCTCTTCGGACATGAATAATCCTTCTTCTAGAGGCATGGATTCTATAAAATCTACATCTCAATCTCAAATTATTTATCAAAAGTATGCCTCAACAAGAACAGGGTTTGTGGTCCCTAATGATATCTTGAATGCTAGTGTTTCTAAACATGTGATTACTCCAAATCCTTCAAAGAAAGTTATTGACACTACTATGGTTATGGTGAAGCTAGATGCTTCAACTATGAAGGTAAATCATGTTGCTCCTACCAATGAGTCTCCTTCAACCTAGGTCCAACCAAAGGTGAGGGAGCACTCACTTCAGCTCACATCAAAGAGTGTTCCATCGTATTCTAGTTTCAGAAAAAATAATTTCTTTAATATACTTGAAAATTTAGATAGATTTAATAGTAGGGTGGTTTTTCTTGATGAATTTGGTAAAACTCATGTAATTATCCGAGTCTAAGGATGATCACACCATGATTAAATGATTTATTTCACCTTTACACCACTACTTTAAAATGGTTTTATATTTAAAATTAAAAATATACTAACAAATTTCACTTCCCATTTTATTCTATTATTCAATTTTTATCACTATTAAAAAGGTAAATTATTCTTGTTTTGGGGATTTTATTATAGGAGGAGGTGAATTGGAGGGCCGAAGATGACGCATAAGGAAAATGGGTCAAACTGCATGGAAGCCTAAGGATATATGTCCAATGTTTTACATGTTACAAGAAATATATATATTAAATGGGCTGAATTTTTCTTTTATGATCTAAAATTTGATGTGATACAACTCCTATGAATACCAAAAATCTAAATTGATCCATCAAGGGGCCCAAATGAGTTGATTTGTCCAAGAAACCAAATATGCTCGAAGTCAAAGATTTGGTTCTGGATTTTGCCCATATCTTGTGACGTAGTATCCATTGGACAAAAAAATTGACATGAAGACGTTAAAAATTACTGATTTTTTTTTTCTTTTTTCAAATTTGAGATAAGTCCATTTACTAACCCAAAACTGAAAGACAAGTAGTATCTCGAAATCTAGGTGCCTAAAACCACTTCCCATTTTGGCTATAAATTGGAACCTTAGGTACCCCATTTGGAAGTTTGACCAAGGAATGAATTGCTTCCATTTTGGAGTTATAGAGGAGTACTTTAATTATCTTATAGGTTTTATAACTCTCTATACTTATAGGGAGATCTCTTGAAGAAAGGATCCCTTCATCGAAGCCTTTATCTCTTTATCATGGTGTAATATTTGTGTTTTTATATTAAACTTCTTAGTTTCTATTTTATTTCTTTTAATTTATTCTATTTTGTTTAATTATATTCTTATTTACTCATCCTATCAGGGATATAAATCAAGAGTAGAAAAATATTGGGTTATACCCTTTCTAAAAAATTTCACATGTGATACGTTTCTACGATGACTACACCGCCCATGGAAGAATAGTTCTTTTTAGTAATCGATTTACCTCTTAACTTATTTATTAATTTATTTTCAATTAATTTATTTTCAATAAATGAGATAATATAATTCACTTAATATGATATATTAATTGAGTTTTTAATTTAAATGAAATTAATTAATCAATTGAACAATTAACACAAAACACATGAGGTCGAGTATTGTGTGAATTGTGAGAGCATGATCTTAATTGATGATATAAAACCACATTGGGTCACTTTGTAGAGTTCAAATATAGTACCTAAACTCAATTAATCCTTATTTATAGAGTGTATATGTGCCCTAATTTAACAATGACCATAATCTAGCCTTAGAACATCAATAAAAATAGGGTGGTGTGATTGCATGTTCTGAAGCTAGCATAGGGTTCACTACTGTAATTGGGCTATTTTCAATGGGATATTTGCGACGGGACCCCTTCGCAAGAGATCTTTTGTGATGGGGTCCCATCGCAAATAGCTCGTTGTAGAAAACGGTGTTGCAACTAGTATTTTTTGCGACGGGCCTATCACAAATAGATCTCTGATTAAATACGTTATATATTTAAAAATTTGTTGCGACGGGCCCGTTGTCCCGTTGCAAATAGTTCTCCATTTATATATATTATATATACCCTAAACATTTTACGACGGGCCCATCACAAACACTTATTTGCAATGGGTCCTTTTACCTTCACAAATATGTTTTAATATATATATATATATACATACTATTTTTGGCAGCATACTGTCGTAAAAGGTCTCGTCACAAATACTAAAAAAATTAAAAAAAATATTTAATAAAATTATGATTAATGAAAAAATAATATTAATATTATTAAAATAAATAAAAAATAAAAAATATTAAAATTCTCAATATTTTCAAAAAATATTTAAAAAAATCATAAATTATTATTATTATTATTATTTGTAAAATAAAAAAACATTAAAAAATATAATACTAATAATAAATAATAAAATATTAAAATATTAAAAAAACAATTATGCAATATTCGCACAAATATAAAAGAAAAAAATTGTAAATAGTTCACATTACAACAAATATTAAATTCAAATGTTTTTAATATAAGAAAAAAATCACCAGGGGGATAGTCTTCTGGAGGAGGTGGAGGAGCTGGAGGAGATGGTAGAGGAAACTTCATCCCTAAACTAAGAGTCAGACGGCGCATGTACTTCATATGCTCATTCTACTGATGTTTCCATCTACACATCTCCTCCTCATGCTGCTACTGCTACTACTACCATTGACGTATATTCTTCTCGTACTGTTGTTTTTGCTGCTGCTGACGCATCTCTTCCTACTGCTACTACGGACGCATCTCTTCCTGCTACTTCTGCAAACTCTCTATAAACTTAGTCTGAGCTCACAAATTCTCTAGATACTATGATCCAGAAAATGATGCCTCTCCACGAGCTCCTCTCGAGCTAGATGCCAACATCGCAGCAGTACCATAATAAGTCCCAAGAGTCAAATGAGAGTCGATACCAACTACTCATCCCTTCTCGAAGGCATATTGGGTCGCCTGTATCCATACCGCCTCATCGAAATGGTGGGCACTAGTCTGATCAGCCATCTCGGCCTGACTCTCAACTTGTTTCTGAGAGGTCGCGGCCTCATATGACTCCTTCAGTTCCAATTTGAAATTAAAATAGTGAAAATATTTTATGCAGTTAATTTTCAAACTAAAAAATAAATAATATTAACCATAATCTGATGTTTGAGATCACCTCTAATCTATCCAATGGTTGGATCATTGTAAATCATCTGATAAATGTCGTACTCCATAATATCAGGATGCTATAATATCTATATGAATATAAAATAAACTGTTTATATTTAATTTTATATAAAATATTTAAAAAATATACATACCAGATGCTCTCTATGTGTACTGAATGTATGGATACTAGCTCGATGTGTCACCTCCTGTCTCCCCTGGTTCTGCCGGCCCAATGATGATCTCATCTGAAATCCACCACTCAACCATTGTGAACATAATGCATCCCAAACGTGAGATGAAATGTACTCTGGTCGGTATGCTCTACACAACTCATCAAATGCTATCACTCCTGCTTTCTTAATGGTCTTCCTTCTCAAATTGTGCAAAAAATGATGGAAACACTCACGCATAGGCACCTCCCATGCTGCGTGGATAGCATCATGCATGATATCATCGATGGGATACCATAAACCCTACAAATAATTTATAATATAAAGTTATTAATGAAATAAATTTCAAAATAAAAATTATTTATTTATGTACCAGCCAATGATTGAACATTCCAAGCTGCACATCAATAGGAATCTAATTCTCATGTGATCCATGGCTAATAAAAATAATTGTGCAAGATAGCGCTCCCCTGTCCAACAGCTACATATTCAAAACTATGAAAAAATAATAAATAATCAAACAATTAGTATATAAATAAATTAATGAAAGCTAACTAAAATACACAGGTTACCATACCTCTGTGTGCATGGATCAAATCCAAGATATGGATTCCACTCGAGGATAGGGTTAGGAATCATCAGCTGCACAAGATCTCACCCCCTCCACGTACCCCCTAAACCGCCAGTAGGTTGAGGGCCAGATGATCCCAAATCCTCCTCATCCAAAGGTATCTCAGCCTCCTACAACTCACGAAGTATATCAGGGTCCATCTGAAACAAAAAATGTTTTTTGTTAGCAAATAGTTGAAAATAACTATTACATATAGATATATATTAGTTATGATTATAACCAGCATTTAACTATGTCAATGTTCACCTTCATCATCATCTTCATATCTAAAGATGACAATGTCTTCATATTCATCCT
Organism: Viscum album; assembly: GCA_963277665.1. Classification (NCBI taxonomy): domain Eukaryota; kingdom Viridiplantae; phylum Streptophyta; class Magnoliopsida; order Santalales; family Viscaceae; genus Viscum; species Viscum album. Next base: position 474,079,491 of record OY728130.1, on the reverse strand, counting down.
CGGCGTCATCAATATCCATATGATTTTTAGTTTCATCATCTCTTGCCATTTCAAATTCATTTGTAACATCATTAACATCATCATCACCATCAACCCTTAATTGTGGGTTGTCATCATCAATATTCATGTCTCTTTGTGAAAATGATGGATTTTGAGTAGTCTCTTGAAAAATTTCAATTCCTTGTACTTCAACGGAACCACATTCAGTTTGAGTAAACTGGTTTTCCCGAGATTTCATTTTTATTATGCTCCACCAATCACTCAGGTCTCTTGAAGTAGCACATTACTTTGCGTAATATATTTTATGTAACTGTTTAGCTAGTAAAAATGGTTTGTTTACTGTAAGAAGACTTTTATATTTAATATCGACAATTCCATGAATCGTATGAACATGCAAGACTCTCTCAGTATCCAACCACAAACATTTAAACATCATTATGTAATTTTTTCCGAGATAACATAGTTCAATAATTTCATCCAGCATGCTATAAAAGTCAACTTCAGTTTCTCTATGATGTTATCCTCTCAAGAAACTCCATTGTTCGTTGTTTTTTTTATTCCACATATGCTCGTGTATGAAATCAAAAATCATTGACCACATATTCATTATAAGATTTAACCATTTTGGATAGTGGGTTACTCAATATACACAGTCGTTTATCAATTTTCTCATCATATTGAGATACCTGAATTTTTTTAAAATAATTATCAATATAATAAATAATAAATTAAATTGATATGTTAAACCGTCAATAATTTATGTTCCCAGTTTTTGAAACCATTGAGAAAAAAAATCGTCGGTGTTCTTCAAGAGCAGTTGTTGTAATTTGTGGAAGATATTTCTTGATATGATTATCATATAACCTATAAATAAAATAAGTTCACTCATTTTAATATAAATTATGGAATAAGTGATAAAATAACTCATAGTAAAAATTATTTCATTTCTTCACAATTGAGAAGAACATATGTATGAGCTCTATGATGTTCATCATCTCAAAGACATCATTCAGGAACTCCACCAAATCCAAGCTCTGGCTGATTAAAAACTGATAATTGATTGTTCATTTCATCATCAACATTCCCCTCATTCCATTCCATGTGGTTTTGTTTTGAGGCATATTCATATTCAAAATAATGAGAGCAGAAAAAAAAAAAGAAATTTCCTCTTGAAAATAAGCTTCAGTAATTGAGCCTTCAACTGATGATCTATTTCATATTTTTCACTTCAATTTCTGCATACATCTCTTGAATGGGTACATCCATAGAAACTGTACCAGACCTCCAAATTTATCTTTATGTGGAAAATTTAATATCAGATGTTCTATTTATTCAAATAAATCCGACGAGAATATTTTTTCCATTTTACATATAATTACAACAACATCTTCTTCCAGTTTTCTTAGTGAATCGTAGTCTATTGTCGTCGCACAAATGTCTCAAAAAAAAATATGATATGTCTTTTATCGAATCTCAAATCATAGAATTCAAAAAACCTCTAAATCCAATCGGTATAAGTCTTCCCATTATAACATGATAATCATGACTGTTTAATCTGGTAATATGACCATTCTTAACACATCTTCCCAAATTAGAATCATAGCCATCTGGAAGTCTCAAATCTACAATCCACTGACAAAATAATAAGAGACTCTCTTTGGACAGTGTATAATCTGGTTTTTCTTTCATTAACCTCTGTGATCTAACATTTTGAAACAGTTCAAGTTCCGGTCGTCTGCAAATTTGGGCAAGATCTAATCATGCCTTAACATTATCTTTGGTTTTACCTGGTGTATCCAAAATTGTATGAAATAAATTATCAAAATATTTCTTCTCAATATTCATGACATACAACATGTGGTGGACCAAAAAATCAAACCGATATAGAAGATCCCAAAAAATGATCTGTTTTATCCAATTATGTTTTTACCAAAGCCATGAATTCTATGTTGGTTTACTATTGGCCCAAATGTGATGGGAGGTAATGAAAATAAAACTGATTTTAACTCTATACCTGAGATCATTTTTGGAGGTTCATCCCTTTCAATTGTTCATTTTCTAAAATGAGATTTGTTCCTCCGAAAAGGATTATCGGTTGGAATAAAGCTATGATGACAGTCAAAATAGAAAGGTTTTTTTCCATTGACGAGCATAAATGATTTTGTCCTTCATACAGTAAGGACATGATTTTGGACCGTGTGTACTCAATCTAGATAACATGAAATATGTCGGGAATTCACTAATCGTTCATATCAATGCAGCTTTTAATATGAAATTTTGTTTCACATCAACATCATATGTACTAACACCATTACTCCACAATGAATTTAACTCATCAATCAATGGTTTCAAATAAACATCAATATTATTTTTTGGATGTCCTAGTATTAATAAGGTCAAAAATATATGGGGATCCTTCATCAACATCCATGGAGGTAAATTGTATAGAGTTATAAGACATTCCAACATGAATACTGACTACCATAAGAACCAAACAGACAGAAAATGTTAGTAGAAAGACCCAATTTCACGTTTTGGTATTCTAAAGTAAAAAACAGATATAGTCAGTCAAATTTTTTCCATGAATCACCATTAGATGGATGATTCAAGATTTTACCAGTTGAAATCTTGGTTTTGTGCCATGACATCATTGACGATATGTTCTGAGACAAAAATAAATGTTGCAATCTGGGTGTAAGGGGGAAATATATCAACTATTTTACATGATTCGATCCAGACATTCGCAGTTGAGATTCTTTATACCTCAATTTTCCACATGTGGGACAACTATCCAATGACTCATTTTCAGCAGAATATAACATGCAATCATTTTCACATGCATGAATCTTCTGAAAACTAAGGCCAAGATTACGAACCAGCCTCTTGCTCTCATAGTAATTTGTAGGCAACACATTTCCTTCTGGTAACAGTGTTTTAACCAAAGAAAATATCTGATCAAAACAGTTGTTTGACATTGCATTATCTAATTTAATAGCTATAAATTTTTCAACCACTTCTAATTTTCTTATCTTGCTACTAGGATATAATGCATCCTCAACAGACCTCAACAACTCATAAAATTAGGATGGTGCCAACTTAGGATTTAAATCAATATCATCCTGAGTTTTAGTTTGTTGAATAGATGGACCTGCAATATCATGTACTAAATTTTAAAACTGTGATGGATCCAGAATCAAGTTATTAGTATATTCTCTGGAACTGCATTCACCATTTTGATACCAAAAAACATAATCTAGTTGAAAACCAAAACGCAAGATATGTCCCCCAACCTTGTCAAATGTGTCAAACGTTCTCAGACCACATTTTTTACAAAGACACTTAATTGTTCCTTTTGAAACAAATTCTGGTTTTGATGATGCAAATGATAAGAAAGCTTCAACACCCTCAATATAAACAGGATTTAAACTAGAACCGTTTGGATTTTTGTGCTGATTTATCCAAACGAAATCATCTAATAATGACTGTTGTCAACTTCCTTATTCTATATTTTTCTACAAAATATAAAATCATTACTGTTTTTGAATAATTTAAAATTAGAAAAACACTATCCAAAAAAAGAAGATAAATAATTGCAAATACTTCTTAATAATTACCATTAATTACGGGCGACACAATTTTTAGTGGATTGATGGCTACGCTTTTTTCTGACGGCTCATTTACTTTCAAATTTCTCACAGTGAAATCATAATGAAGAATCTACTCAGAGTTACACATATTCATTCTCATGCATATGATAATGTATAATCATACCTCCGAGTAGATTATTTATTATGATTTCAGAGTGAGAAATATGCAAGTAAATGAGTCATCAGACAAAAGAGCCCCCTTTTCGTCAATGAATCATATTCTTGCAACTGTCACTGCCTGAAAACATTATAAAAAATGTGTTCCTATGAATTCATATTCAAACTTGTGAATACGATATTGGGTATGCATAAGTAGAAGCATACTTTTCATAATGTTTTGATTCGATGAGAGTTGAAAGGAGAAGAGTTATTGAGCAAAAGGAGTGCCACCAATCCACTAAAAATTATGCCAAGTTATTACAATTTATTATAATTGATTTTATTCCTAATTATTCCTAATTATTATTAATTATTCCTAATTATTCCTAATTATTCCTAATTATTCCTAATTATTCCTAATTATTCCTAATTATTCCTAATTGTTCCTAATTATTCCCAATAATTACTAATTATTCCTAATTATTCCTAATTATTCCTAATTATTCCTAATTATTCCTAATTATTCCTAATTATTCCTAATTATTCCTAATTATCCCTAATTATTCCTAATTACTACTAATTGTTACTAATTATTCCTAATTATTCCAAATTATTTCTAATTATTCGTAAGTATTACTAATTATTCCTAATTATTCTTAATTATTCCCAATTATTCCTAATTATTACTAATTATTACTAATTATTACTAATTATTTATAATTATTCCTAATTAATCTTAATTAATCTAAATTAATTCTAATTATTCCTAATTATTCCTAATTATTCTTAATTATTGCTAATTCTTGCTAATTATTGCTAATTATTGATAATTATTGCTAATTATTCCTAATTATTCCTAATTATTCCTAATTATTCCTAATTATTCTTAATTATTCTTAATTATTCCTAATTATTCCAAATTATTCCTAATTATTTTTAATTATAACTAATTATTCCTAATCATTCTTAATTAATCCTAATTAAACCTGATTAATCCTAATTAATCCTAATTATTTCTAATTATTCTTATTTATTCCTAATTATTCTTAATTATTTCTAATTATTCCTAATTATTCCTAATTATTCCTAATTAATCCTAATTATTTCTAATTAATCCTAATTAATCATAATTAATCTTAATTAATCCTAATTATTCCTAATTATTTCTAATTATTCTTAATTATTCCTAATTATTCCTAATTATTTCTAATTATTCCTAATTATTCCTAATTATTCTTAATTATTCCTAATGATTCCTAATTATTCGTATTTATTCCTAATTATTCCTAATTATTCCTAATTATTCCTAATTATTGCTAATTATTGTTATTTATTGCTATTTATTGCTAATTATTCCTAATTATTCCTAATTATTCCTATTTATTCCTATTTATTACTATTTATTACTATTTATTACTATTTATTACTATTTATTACTATTTATTATTATTTATTGCTATTTATTACTATTTATTACTATTTAAAAATATTTATTACTATTTATTAGTATTTATTACTAATTATTACTAATTATTACTATTTATTAGTATTTATTAGTATTTATTACTAATTATTACTAATTATTACTATTTATTACTAATTATTACTAATTATTAGTATTTATTGCTAATTATTAGTATTTATTACTAATTATTAGTATTTATTACTAATTATTAGTATTTATTACTAATTGTAAATATTTATTACTATTTATTCCTAATTATTACTATTTTTCCTAATTATTACTAATTAGCGTTAATTTCTATTAATTACTGCAAATTACAGCTACTAATTACTAATTACCGCTAATTATTTACATACATTACTAATTATTGTTAATAATTATTAATTATTACTAATTACTAAGAATTAGTACTAATAATTTCAATTTATTATTACAAATAAATAATGATGTCAAAACAATTTAAATTTAACTTTACTACAACTAATCAACAATAATTAAAATTAATATAACTAAATGAAATAAATTCTAAATTAAATAAAACATAAATACCTTTAAACTTGATCTTTTATAATTGTGGACGGTTTCATAACTTCTTCGTAAAAAAACCAACTCTGAAAAAAATTCACTCTAAAATTAGAGTTTAGAGAAACTGAGAAAGTTGGAATTGAGGGGAATGGAGGAAAAACAGATGGGGTACATATAGGTTAGATTAGTTGCGACGAGAATATTTGTGATGGGATTCCCATCGCAAAAAGCACTTTTGCGACGGGACCCGTCACAAATACCTTCGGCCGCATTAATTATTGTCGGTGGTTAAAAGGTTATTTGCGATGGGTCCCATCGCAAAAAGTGACATGCTGACACAATATTTTCGACGGGATAACATCCCATTGCAAATAGTATTTACCGTCACCAGGTATTTGCGACGGGAGGTGCCTACCCATCGCAAATACCCTTCAGCGTGGTTTGGCGCACAAACCGCACCAAACCGCATGTAAGTTTTTGCAACTGGACCCCTAGTCCCGTCGCAAATAATTACTTATTTGCGACATGTTGATTCTCTCGTCGCAAATAACCTCTTCTACGGACTATTTGCGACAGGATTTATTCTCGTCGCAAATAACCCGTCACAAAAAACAATTTTTCCCATAGTGGTTTAATTTATTTCATCTTTATGGTTAAGTTAACTCTCATAGGGTTTGAGGGTTAACAAATTATGGGATCATAATTAAGAGGATATTAATTTAAATGATAATTATTAATAATTGAATGAAGATTTAGTGATAGATCAATTACTCCTTTTAAAAAAATTATAAAAAAACATCTTCTTGTTGTGTTTTCTCAGTCACATTTCAAAAACAAAAAAAATACAATCTTCTTCCAGCATACTTCTTCTAGATTTATAAATGAAAACCCCCCATCATTTTAAGTAGTTTGTTCTTTACCTTTTATTTTATTTTCAAAATACCTTTAATAAGTTTTTAAATTACTTTCTCCTTTGAGAGATGACCTTGGTCAGCCACTCTGCTGCACCAAAGTACCCAAAAATTACACTTCATTTGAGAGTGCCCAGGACAGCGCCTTTCAAATTGGTGTCATTACTGGGGAGACAAGTATTTTATTCAACTAATTAGAGGTGTTTTTTTACTTTTATTTTATCCTTTTTTTATCTTCTTTATTCTTTCTTCTTTCCCCTTTCGCTCAGTTTTTGTTTGTTTGTTTGTTTTTCTTTCTTTCCTATCTCTTTTATTCTCTATTAAACCATCAATTGAAACTTATTATCATGATATTATGGTATAATATTATTAATTTATATGATTTATGACATGATCTTGTCCTGAGGATCTCTTTGATCTTGACCCCGGTATTGAACGCATCCTTAGGGCTCGAATCAGAGAATCTCGGTCTATGTGAAGTGTCGACATTTACCCAACTGTGGAATTCCTCCACTATAAGAACATTGACATTGGAAACACTTATGAATCCAACATAAAACAAGAACCAATGGCTAAAAACAATAACAATGAACTTAATATAACCATTTGATAATTGGTTGCACCTAACATTAACTATCAACCAAATTGTATTTCATATCCAAACCTTGAATCAGACTTTGAATTGAAATATGGGTTAATTAACCTTCTTCCAAAGTTTCATGGCTTATCTGGTGAGGATCCAAACAAACATTCAAAATAATTTAATGCGGTTTTCTCAACCCTAAAACCAATAAATGTCTCTGAATATAAAATAAAACTAAGAGCATTCTCATTATCACTTGATAGGGCTGCAAAAGACTGGATGTATTATTTACAACCCCTGTAGACGTAACATGTTGGAATGATTTGAAATGTCTTTTCTTGCAGATATTTTTTCCAGCATCGAGGAACACTTCAATTGGAAAGGAGATCTCAAGGATCAAGAGAGGATAAGGGGAGTCAATGTATGATTACTGGGAGTGATTCAAGAAGTTGTGCACAAGCTGACCACATCACCAAATCAGTGAGAAACTTCTCATTCAGCACTTCTACGAAGGTCGTACACCTATTGAGAGAATCATGGTGGATTATACAGACGGAGGGGCATTGGTCAAAAAAACACTAATATCTTCACGTGCATTAATTGAAAATATGCCAAAAAACTTACAACAATTTGGAAATTGAGGACACCACATGTTATATGAGTACATCAGTTAAGTCCGTATTCACTTGAAAATCATTTAATTGGTACTAAGTTGGAAGAATTGACCACAATGGTGAGGAATATTTATTTGGATCAAAAGACATTCCAACCATATTCAACAAGGCCTTGTGGTACTTTTACTAAAATAGACCACCCAATTGACTGCTTCACCCGACTACAAGAGACATAGGATTGCGTAGCAGTATTCCATGGGAGACCATATCAGCAGCAACAACAGCCACATCCCAAGAAGAAGTATTATTCCTTTACTCCAACATATAACCAAAGGTTGAAGGATCAATCAGATTTTAGGTATGGCTCTAGAAAACAATAAAGTCCCCCTTTTCAACAAAATTTTCAGCAGCCTCCACCTTACCAACAGGGTTTCCAATAACCCCAAAGGAGGTTTGAAGCTCAATTATCAACAAGTTAACAAAAAGGTAATTATCAAACAAAGGTAGATTCTAATACTGATTATATTTTGAAACAAATTATTCTTAATCAATAGAATTATTTGAAGAGTCAAGGTTCAGAGTTGAGGGAGTTAAAAATACAAATGAGCTATATTTTCCACTATCCTCCATGAACTGGTAAGTAAGAACTCTGAAAATATTTCTTCCCAACCTAATCCAAATCCCAAAGGCAATGTCAATGACATCACATTGAGAAATGGGAAGCAAACAACTGATATATCTACACCCATCGTTCCAATAGGATTAACCAAAACTTATAAGAATCCCCAATCAAGACCTACTGATTAGAGTTCCAAGGAGAAAAAAAATCTAAGAAAAATATTGGTTATATTCACCCTAAACCTATTACATTTCCAAATAGAGTTGTTCAAACCAAAAATATGGTTGAAGATGCAATGCAAAAAAAGAGGTTTTGGACACATTCAAGCATGTTGAGATCAACATCCCTCTACTTGAAGCCATTAAGAAAATCCCAAGGTATGCCAAATTCCTAAAATAATTTTATACCAATCAAAGAGGGATCAAGGGAAATGAGAGGAAAAATCTTGGAAGAAATTTTTCATCACTCATTACACCAACTCAAGCAATGCCAACAAAAGTGCAAGGATCCAAGGATATTCACCATCATATGCACCATAGGGGAGTTTCACTTTTGTGATGATTTATTTGATTTATTAAATTCCATAAATGTGATTTCTCACTCTATATTCTATTATTTATAGGTTGGTGAGTTGAAGACGATGAGATTACTGGTTCAGTTGGTGAACAGAGCTATAACAAATCTAGTGGGATTCTTTGAGGATGTACTTGTTCAATTAAGAGACGTGATCATTCCATCATATCTCTATGTGCTTAACATGGAAGATGATCAGGTAATTTCCCATTCTCCCGTTATCTTAGGTTGGACCTTCCTCAAATTTGTAAAAACGATCATACAATGTCCAATAGGGTGCACTTTCCATGGAGTTTGGAGATGAAGTTGTGATATTTAATGTTATGGACTCCATGAAGTACCCCTTGTAGGACCATTCTGATTTTGTTATCTCCCATTTTGAACCACCAAATAAACACCCCATGGAATTTTATTATCCTATTCTTAGGGTTATTATGAGTATTAGTTCTAGTTTTATGTCTAAGATCACTTCCACACATTTTTCTAATGCACAAACCTCTCTTATATTTGATTTTGAAATTGATTTATATTTTGATTTTGATCATGCTCACTCTAATTATGACTTGTATATTGAGTATACTGATGGATTTGATGTGTTATTCTCTGATTTTGATGATGTCTATTCTGATATTGATGTTCTTTGTGCACATATTTCTGTTCCTTCAACGTCTTCATCTATATAGAACCCCCCTTCATTGAAACTCGAACCATTTCCATCAGGTCTCAAATACTCATACTTGTTGAGTGGTGAGATATTACCTATTATTATTTCTAAAAATCTTCTTTTTGAAAATAAAGAAAAACTTTTGAATATTTTGAGGGAGAACTTTAGGGAAATTGTATGGACCTTGGCTGACATATCAGGTATTACCCCCTCCATTTTCATGAATATGATTCTTTTAGATGATGGGGCTAAACCGATTAGGAAACCACAAAGGAAAATCAATCCAACACTTTTGGAAGTTTTTAAAAAAGAAGTTGAAGAATTACTTGAGGTAGGTATAATTTATCCCATTTCAGATTCCTAGTGGGTGAATCCTATTCAGGTTGTGCCTAAGAAAAGTGGTGTTACTATAGTTAGAAATGAGAGACAAAAATTAGTTCCAATGAGGGTGCCAAAAAATTAGTGTGTGTGTATTGATTATAGGAAACTAAATCAATCCAATCGCAAGGACCATTTCCCCATCCCATTTATTGATTAGATGATTGAGAGACTAGCTGGGAAGACACATTATTGTTTCTTGGATGGATTTTCTGAATATTTTCATGTTTCTATAGCTCTAGAGGATCAGGAGAAGAAAAAATTCACTTGTCCATTCAGTAAATTTTTCTACTAAAGGATTCCATTTAGACTATGCAATGCCCCACGTAACTTCCATAGATTCATGGTGAGTAATTTTTCAGATTTCATTGATACTAGTATGGAGGTATTTATGGATGATTTTATAGTGTATGAATCTTCTTTTGATGAATGTATCTTTAGTTTCAGAAAGGTGTTAAATCATTATATTGAGAAGAATTTGGTATTGAACTTTGAAAAGTTTCATTTTATGGTAGATCATAGAATTCTCTTAGGTAATGTAGTGTCAAAACATGGGGTAGAGGTTGATAAATCTAAGGTATTATTATTTCATTCTTACCCTATCCTTCATGTGTTCATGATGTTAGATCTTTCTTAGGGAATGCATGATTTTATCATAATTTCATCAAATATTTTAGTAAGATTTCTCTTCCTATGTCACAATTACTTCAAAAGGATTCTGATTTTGTGTTTGATTATTCTTGTAGGGATTCCTTTGATGAGCTAAATAAGTGTCTGAACACTCCACCAATGATACAACCCCCATGGTGGGACACTCCATTTGAGCTTATGTGTGATGCTTCAAACTTCGTAGTTGGAACTATCTTATCACAGAGAGTGGATTGAAATTCACATGTGATTTCCTATTCGTTTAGGAAATTAGATTCAGACCAATAAAACTGCACAACCACAAAAAAGTAGTTTCATACCATCATATTTTCTTTAGATAAATTCCGTTCATATTTATTGGGATCTAAAGTTGTTATTTTTTATGACCATGCATCTCTAAGGGACCTGTTGAAGAAACCAGATGCAAAGCCTAAACTTATTTGATGTATGCTCCTTCTTCAAGAATTTGATATTGAGATAAAGGATAATAAGGGTTTAGAAAACTTGGTGGAAGACCACACACTATAACTAACTGAGCGTTTAGCGGTGATTTTTTTTATTTAGTGGCGGTTTAAACCGCCGCTATATGGTTCTGTGATGGTTTCAAAAAACTGCTGCTAAAATTGGTTTTGGAAATCAACACACGGAAATTTCTTCCATTTAGTGGTGGTTTCTAGAAATTGTAGTAGAATTATTATTTCACACTGGTTTTCTTAGTTTTAACTATGGTTTTTGGTAAAAAAATAACTAAGATCTAGCAGGGATTTCTAACTGCCACTAAATTCTGGACTTTTTACCCCAAAAACTACCACTGATATGGATAAAATCACCACTGAGTAAAAAAATTCACATTTTTTGGTAGTTTTAACGGTCTCCTTAAAAATACCATAATATAGCGACGGTTTAAACCACCATGAGAAAATTCCTATATCTAGCAGCAGTTTAAACCGCTGCTATCTTAGGCATTTAAGAAAAACAAGTTGCAGGTTCTGCAGCCTCAAAACTTGCAGCCAGAACAACACAACAGTGATAAAAAATTTACCAGATCATTAAATATATCATCAACATATAAGGAAAAAAACAAATGTTAAAACAAATGAATCAACGTACGTTGATTCTCAATAAAACATAAATAATCAACACATTGATAAAGGAAAAAAACGTTTAAAGAAATAATACATTTCTCAATACATTAAAAGAATCAAATAAGTCACAATAAATTAAAAGAATCAATAATACATAAAAACATGAAAAGAACCAACACATTGAAAGAATCAATAATACATTTCTCAATACATAGAAAGAATCAATACATTTCTCAATACATTTCTCATTGAAAGTACATTGATTCTTTAAAATATTATACAACACATTTCCAAGGAAAACATAAATTTAATACATTTAAAACTAACTATAAATAATTAACATACTTCTATTAAAATGAGGCTTCACATGTTAAAACTAAATTCACCAAAATTACAAACAAGATAAATTAATTTAATAATAAAGAAATAATTCACAATATGAAACCATCCATCATGAATACCATTTTCATAAAAAGGGTCATTAATGATTCAAAATCAATAAGAATTGATTATCCCAAAGAGAAATCACCCTAAATATCCATAAATGGTCTAAAATTCTACAAGTGAGGATTAAAACTGACTTTGATTTATACAATGGATAAATACTTTATGATATCCTTAGACTTCCAACATCGATCCCACCCCTTATGTGATCATGAAAAACAATATAGATGCCTCTATGTGCCTAGAACGACCAGAATCTACATAGTCTGAGTTACATGATTGCATCCACACAACTTAACCAAGACCAACAAGATAGAGCTCAAAAAATAGGGTCCATGCACAAATAGAGCACAAAAATCTCCCAAAGGGAGATCATCCAACACATGAAAATTGAGCTCTAATCAAGAAGGTAAAAACCAGAGGATACTAATAAAATAGAGGGTTTGTAGATAGGGGTTATCATATATGTTATAGGTTTGAGATAGAATTGTATGGATAAGTGATATAGGACCTTAGTTTGGTGAGAGATAACATAAAACAATCCTTGGTTAGTAGGACTGGGTCATGATGTGATATTTGGAAAAGGGTATAGAATGTCCTATAATGGTTTGGGTTAGATAGAGATTACAATCTTGGAGACATAAGCTGAGAGTGACATCACATGTTCAAACCTAATATTTAAAGGGCTAGCGACAAGCATAGAGTAAGAATATCACAAAAGTGGTAGGCTTTATCCTATTGTATGTGAACACACACAAACTCAACTCCATGAAATACCGCATAGGTATAATAAAATAAAACCTCTCGGTGTAAAAAAATCATGTAGTAACCTCTAGAAAATACATCAGAATGAGATAGATAAATATCCAGGAAAGGAAAAGGGTAAAATACATACCAAACCAAGAAGAATTAAAGTAGGTCCCAATCTATAAACAACTAAAAGTGAAAAGAAGAGGAGTTCCCAAATCAAGATCCCTAAGTCTAACCACCAAACATGGTCAGTGCCTCTTCTTGCTTCTATGTTCTATATACACTAGGTCCACTAAGGACATCATCTACCAGTTGTCTGTATAAGAAAATAATCATGCATGCAAATCCAATTCAGGTGTGATTATAAACATACTTAGTAGTACACCATGAAAAACAAGTGGGAAATAGTAGAATATAATAGTCAGATCAACCTATATGTAAAATAGAGATAAGAAACTAAACATCATATATGATCATATAGAAATTTCAATCTCCATAGCTAGTTGAAACACACCATATAGACACATGGTTATACAACACATACATAGGGAACTCGTTGTCTAAGTCCCATCTAAAATATAAAAAAAATATAAAAAATACCAACATTGGACATACTGATACATGAAAAAACCCTCTCTAATAATCATTTCCCAATGATGAACTCTTCTTGTCACCCTCTTCATCTCCATCTCTACTTCTTGCTACTGGCACCTATAAGACAATTATATTGAAAATTAAACAATGTTATATATTTATATTTAAAATTAAAATCAATAAAAAAAATTGAAATAAATGATTTTTAAGTTTTTTGATTTACCTTCTCACCACTATTCATCACTTTCAATCCATGTTTTCCTGCCAAAGATATCATATGGTAATAGTCCCAAACCTATCCGTGCACTGGACCAGGATTCTCCTTCCCAAGGAATTTACCAACTGGGTAATCTTGGGAGACGGAGTAAGACTTTATGGGATTAACATCCCATAGTTATTTAATTTTTACCTATAAATCAAATATCAGTCATATTAGAAGAAATATATATTAACATAGTGACAAATGATAATAAGTTATTATAATGAAAAATGAGTTCATACCCCAACTTCTTTCACAGGTTCATTAACAAAACTCCCATATGAATTTTTATGAACATTTAATGACACTTCCGTTCAGGGTTCTTGGTGGCCTAAACTCAGTGAATGCATTAAACAAAGATAAATTAAAATTTTAATATACTAAATAGATAAAATTTTATAATGAATATTTAAACTAATGAAAAGATTACCATAGTAAATCAGCTTCTCGAAAAACTCTTTGACCCCCCCAGTGTGAGTATAACACTTCCTCCTTGGAATTCCTCTCATTTAATAAAATAAAATTAAGTTTAGAACATATACCACATATCAATGTTAATAGTAAAATAAACAAAATTATATAATAAGTTCCATGAATAACTCATATTTTCATACAAACACTAAACACCCAAGGGATGATGAAAAATATAAAATAAACCAAAAAATAAAACACCAGAAATCTAGACCTACATCCATCCTCAGGACTCAATACACCCTATCTAGAAATATTCATCAATATTTACAAGACTTATCCACTACATGGGATGTGCTTAGATGAAGTCTAAATATAAGGTATGCATGTACACAGGGGTGCCCATGAATGGTGTGAGAAATACATTTCCATACATCCTTACCAGGTGCCCCTAGTATATTTTATCATATTCATGTATACATGGGGAATAAAATAAACATTCCACACAAGATCATTGTATTTAATGTGAAAACCTATAAAACAACCATGAATTCTCATTAAATGGTAGGAAAAGTATCTTTAAATAATTTTTTATATGTAAGAATAGATGGAACACCAATCCGATTTACATTGTTCTCGAAATGAACACAAAAATATTTTTAAAGATATAAAAGTTAATAAAGACATTATTTAAGGGTTTAAAACCAATAAAAAAACCTGATATTTTCCTTAAATCTTATTACAATGATTATATATTAATTTGTGACATATAGGAAAAGATGCCACATATATATGAGGGTTAGTTTTCTCTGAATGACCAAAAATTTAGTTTTATTATTTTAAAATTCTTCAAATATGTGAGTAATGTTTAAAACATAGAAAACAATAATGGATTGATTTTAAATTGTTAAACAATTATTATTGGATAATTTTTAACATTTATAAATGAATGAAACATCAATCGATGTGTGGCTTATTCAAAATAACCAAAAATGTGTTTTTAATGATATAAAAGTCTTTAAAAACATGTTTTAGAGGGAAAAATTATAGAAAATAACATTGAAATATTTTGAAATATTAGGAAAATTACTGGTGAATAATTTTTTAAATATAAGAATAAAAATCACATCAAGTCGGGTTTTAGTTCTCTTTTAATGAATGAAATTAAAAAAAAATATATAACTCTAAAATATGATTACAATGGTCAAAACTAATAAAATGAACCTTAATTGGTGTGAAATTATAGGTAAACAATCATTGAATATTTATTAAATGTAAGAATATATAGTACATCAATATGACATTTATTGTGATCAAAAAGATCACAAGTTCATTTTTGAAAATATAAGTTTCTAAAAACATGATTCACGGGGTCAAAACCTAGAAAATGACACTAAATTATCCTTAAATTTTATGAAAGTGACTAGTGGTTAATTATTTAAATATAGGAATCTATTCTTATCCCATTTCATTATCTATAAATGTAGGGTTCATCGATCTCATCACACAATGTACCATGGAACAACCCTCTCATTAGAGGTCCTTAACTAAATAATACTAAATAAAGGTCAACTTATAACACTATCTAGCTCTTAGGTAGGTACACAATCAACAACATGATGTGATAGGGAAAAAGTATACATTCTTAAAATATAACCCCCTACTTGAGGAAAAATGGAATAGTCTTAGTTCCATAAATAATGTCACATCCCATGTCACTTATGTGAGGTCACATCACACACACTAACCTATCGCCACAAACTTTAGTGAGGTCACATCAAGGACATGAATCATAGGCAAGGACCATGTTAGTCACAAATTTCACCATCTCATCCTAGGGAACTATATAGTTAAGATTTATCCCTTCATCATAACAAGTTATGCATCACCCTTTGGGGAATTGATTTGGACATTCAGAACCATCATGGTTTATGATCTTTGATACAAGATCACAAACTTATATGCTTAGTGATTCTACATCATAAATTATTACCCTAAATATGATATCAATATCCATTCCAATATAATTGAATCAACACCACACTCCTAGTCCTGTTATAAATGGACCATCCCAATTCATGTCACTCTAAACACCATGGAATCCAATCTCATCCATGCTGCATCTGATTCCGTATCAACTCTCAAAATTTTCATCACATCACATAACATTAATAACTACCTATAAATTACTATAATTATATATTTACATTAAAAAAATAGGCATAAATTATAGAAAACACATCAGGTACTACTATCGTAATGAACACATATCCAACATAGCTTATATGGTCTATGGAGAACTCTCTACACTATACTAAAAAAACCTATGATGTAACACCCATTTAACAATCAATATCATCCAATTTTGAAAAAAAACAAAAATAGAATTGGTATGTGTTACCTTCACTTACCACTCAACCTTTGAGGGTCGGTGAGGTGGGGGTTAGGATTGGGATCGGCAGTTAGGGCTGGCGAGGCGCGGTGAGCGAAGGTGCGGCGAGGCAAGGTGCAGCGAGGGACGGAAAAGTGAGTCGAGGTTTGGATAGGCAAGGTGTGGCAAGTCAAGGCACAATGATGTGAGGTGCGGCGAGGTGAGGTGAGGCGTGGTGATGGACTAGGGATTCGGGGGGTCGGTGGGGTGGGGGTCAGGGGGTCGGGGGGTCAGGGGTGTCAGGGGAGGGGGGAAGTGTCACATGTATTAAGTTTTTTAACCATTTAGAAATGGTTTATAAAAAATATCCGTGAAATTATTTTAAAAAAATTAACAGTGGTTTGCAAAACTGTCGCTAAATGCTCAGTTTGTTGTAGTGACATGAGTAGGATTGCTCACATACTAGAGGCTGACAGCATGGACCCAATACTACTATAGGACACTTTTACTAATGAGAATATTTATGCACTCTTAGGTACACATCCTTGGTATGATGGTTTAGTTAACTACCTTATTGCCTACGAAATTCCTACAAATTTAAAGAAACATCAAGTCCAAAAATTAAAGGTTGGGTATAGCTTTTATGTTTGGGATTATCCCTGCCTATGGTGCATGTGCAGTGATCAAGTTATTAAGAGGTGTGTTCCTGATCATGAGTTTGAGTATATTTTTCATTTTTTCCATACACTTTCTTATGGTGGAAACTTTGGACCCCAATGAATAGCTAGGAAGGTCTTATAATCTATATTATATTGGCCTAGATTATTCCATGATGCTCATGTGTTTTGTAGGTCATGCTCACATTTACAACACACTAGGAAAATTTATAGGAGACACAAGATTCCCCAAAAACCCATATTATTCTGTAATATTTTTTATGTTTGTGGAATTGATTTTATGGATCCTTTTCCAAGTTAATTTGGTTTCTTGTACATTTTGGTTTCTGTTGATTATTTGAGAAAATGTGTGGAGGATAAGGCCACTAGGACTGGTGAATCTCATGTTTTAGTGGACTTTGTCAAGGCACAAATTTTTTTCATGTTTGGAGTACCAAATTCTGTCATCAGTTATCAGAGGATACACTTCTGTAATCAGAATTTGGATTACCTCCTTCAGAAGTATGGGGTGACACAAAAAACATCAACACCATACCACCCCCAAATAAATGGCTAGGATGAAGTTTCAAATGGGGAGTTGAATTTTTTTTGGAGAAAGTGCTTGGATGATGCGCTTTGGGATTATAGGATAGCATAAAATACACCCATAGATATGTCCCTGTTGACCTCACCTATTTTGATAATCTCAATCATGTATTTATTTGTGTTGCAAATCCCAATTATGTTTTCATTCTCCATGATATTGTTAAGTATTGTTGATCTATACTTTAATTCTTTCCAATCTGTGATCAAATCAATAACACTTTTTAAAAATAGTCTTTGGAATATGTTAATCATCATTTATCCATGTTCATACAAGTTATAAATTGATTCTAACACAATCAGATGTGTTCTGCATAAAACAGATAAGTAATCTGTCTATAGCTACTGATAAAGAGCTACCGGTAACCAGTCTACCGATAGACTTAGTCTACCGACAGACAGCTACGGATAGACTTAACACAGAGTTATCGATGTACTTACAGACAGCTACCGATACAAACGTAGAGCTACCGGTGTAAGTATAAATAGCTACCGATGGAAGAAGTCACTGATGGACAAAGCTACCGATAGACTCACAGCCACCGACGCATGGAGCTACCGATGCATGTACCTACCGGCGCATGGAGCTACCGATAAACAGTCATTGATACACGCATGTACCTACCGACGCATGGAGCAACCGATAGAGTCAGAGCAACTAATGACATTGAGCTACCGATGTTCAAGCTACTAATGTTCAAGCTACCGATGTTCAAGCTACCGATGCTGATTACCTACCGATCACTCGACTCACTGTTTGAATTTCTTTATTTCCTTTATTTAATCTATCTAACGGTCATATCATACATTTTAATGTTTTTTCAAATATCTGATAAAGGTTGTCGGATGTCAGGAACCCGTACCTCGTACCTGCTGAAAAGAAATCTTTTCTGTCCCCTGATGGGAGATAAATACGAGAAGACTACATACCAGAAATATGCGCGAACGTGTGAAGAAAACAAACAACAAGAAGCGAACCAAAAAAGTGTGGTGCATCCAATATACCAAAAAACGACACAAGCACGAGAAGAACATAGAGGAGCTCATAGACAATCAAGCATACTCGAGGAGTGTTCTGTGCATACAAGAAGAACTTCATCGACTACATTCTCACCACCTGTGAACCTGGAGCATACGACACTCTGTTTCTCAACAGAAATGAGAAGAGGACTCAGACTCACTTCTAATCAAATCCAAAGGAGTCCAGAGCTATACTGAAATCACCAGAACCATCTCTAAACTCTACATCTCTTGTTCTGTGATTTATTACCATTCATTTCGAGCAGTGTGTGTTATCTGCTATATCTAACACATACACTGTCTCCTGTACTCAAACTGAAGGATCTGTAAATCCTTACAAAACTCTTTCATTCTTTCTTTCCCACGAAGAACTGTGGTAGAGGTCGTGTGTGACCTGGACAGCTGGTTGCTGTTGTACTGTTTCCCACGAAGAACAGTGGTAGAGGTCTTGGACCTGGACAGTTGTAAACTGTTGAACCCCAATCCAGGGTGTGGATCATTTTTATATAAACTTTTGAGAGGACTAAGTCTCGGCTTGAGACTGAACCTCTTGGTTACATTGTTGTGCCATCTATTTCAAAGTTTTATTCCGCTGCTAATCACTTTAAAACCAATACTGTTTTTAAAGTTACTTTGATAATTAAATTAGCAAGTGTTTATGTTAAGTGTAGATTAGTAAGTTAGTTTCAAAAGATAATCACACACTCCTGTGTTGATTAACTGGGAATTAATCAATCCCTTGAGAACCTAACAGAATCTCTACATTAATATAAATTCACTACAGTTTAATCTATTATTTTGTTTGGGAGTCGTTAAGACATTGTTTTTAAATACAGAAATTTTAATTGGTACTCAATTCACCCCCCTCTTGAGTAATCCTCTCCGACCAACACTTGGTATCAGAGGTTGAAAATACTTTCTAAAAGTACTCTGCTTTTGAACTGTGATTTTAGTTGTATTTTAAAGTTCTTAAAATTTCTGTTATTTCTAAATTTTTATCTCTTTAAAATTTTCTCATCATGGACAATAGACTTGAGGGTGCTGCTACTAACCGGCCACCTTTCTTCAATGGAACTAATTATGCTCAGTGGAAGCTGAAAATGAAAATCCATCTAGAAAGCATAGGTTTTGATATTTGGACTGCTATTGAATCAGAATACAAAATTCCTACTACTGCTAGATCTACTTGGGATGAACCTACAAAGACTGCATACAATAACAACTGTAAAGCTATGAATGCCTTGTACTGTGCTCTAGGAGATGAAGAGTTTAATAGAATTTCTGCATGTAAAACTGCATATGAAATTTGGGATAACTTAGCTGTTTCTCATGAAGGAACAACTAATGTTAAAGAAATGAGATTGAACACCTATACTATCAAGTATGATAATTTTAAAATGAATCCTGATGAACCCATTTCTGACATGTATCTCAGGTTCAACGAAATTGTCAATACAATGATCTCGCTGGGAAAGGATGTCTCATCGAAGGAACAAATTATGAGAATTTTGAGATGTCTACCTGATAGATGGATAGGCACATCTGTCTCAATCAGAGAATCATGTGACATAGCTGCTCTACCTGTCAAGGAACTAATTGGCAAGCTGATGATGTATGAAGAAGAGATTAAAGTGAACAAAGAGGAAGAAAATGAACCTGCAAGAAAGTCTGTCGCTTTCAAATCCTCAACTTCAAAGAATAAGGACAAGGAAAAGCTTCAAGCTGTAGTTGAAAGTTCAAGTTGTGAAGACAGTGGAAGTGATTCTGACAGTGATGCTGAGATGGCTCACATTGCTAGAAGATTTAAGAAATTTTATAGGAAAAAGAAGTTCTTCAGAAAAACAAATTATAAGGGTAAGTATGATCACCAAGGCAAATGGAAAAAGGACTGGAAGAAGAATGACAAGTCAGATGATGTTGTCTGCTATGAGTGCAAGAGAAAAGGACACATTAAAGCCGACTGTCCAAAGCTGAAGTATAAAAAGAAATATGAATATAAGGACAATAAGTTTAAGAAAGACATGAAGGCTACTTGGAGTGCTTCAGAAGACAGCACAAGTGAAGCTGAATCTTCAGACTCTGAAAGGAATCGAGCCAACATGTGTTTTATGACAAACACTTCTGAGGTAACTGATGAAACTCCTGCTTCAAATTCATATTATTCTGGAGATGATTCTGAAGGTGATAACATGTCTAAATCTGAACTGTTTGAATACTGTGATATGCTGGAAGAGACATGTAATGAACTTAAGGATAAATACAAGTCATTAAAGAAACAGCATGCTCTCACCACTACAGTTAAAACCGAACTTACTATTGAAAAAGAGAAAAATGCTCAACTGTTAAAAGAAAATACAGAACTGAAACTGTCAAATGAGCAACTTAGAAAAGACTTAGAGAAGTTCACCAATGGAAAGAATACTCTAACACAGATGCTAGGAAAGCAAGTAGCAACTAAATATACTACTGGTATAGGATACCAACCTGGACAAAGGAAAATTGCTAAAACTAGATTCATTTCTAAATCTGGACAGAATGAAGGTAATTTTGGAACTTCATATGTTTCAACCAGTTATATACATAGCTATGGATCTAATAAAGTTTATCTTTCAAAGCATGTCAATTCTACAAATTATATGAGACCCATTAGACAAATATGGGTACCTAAAGTGTTATTGGCTAACCTGTCTGGACCCAAGAAAATCTGGGTACCAAAATCATCTCCCATCTAAATCTGTTTTGTAGGGAACTTGCTTAAAGAGCTCCTGTAAAGAGACGTGGTATTTGGACAGTGGATGTTCAAGACATATGTCAGGAGACTTCTCTTGTTTCAAGAGTTTAATAAAAGTTGATGGAGGCTTTGTCACCTTTGGTGATAACTCAAAAGGGAAAATCATCGGCCTAGGCCAGATTGGTAACACTGATTCAATTTTGATTTCTAAAGTTTTATTTGTTGATGGCCTTAAATACAATTTATTAAGTATTTCTCAGTTATGTGATGATGGTTTTCATGTTAAATTTGAAAATGATTCTTGCAAAGTTTTTGATTCTAAGAATGTTTTGGTATTTTCTACCTTAAGAAATGAAAATGTTTATGCTGTTAATCTGAATTCTTTAGCTAAGCAGAATATTAATTGTTTGAATGCTTTTCATAAAGAATCTTGGCTATGGCACAGAAGATTAGGACATTGCAACATTCACCCACTTAGAAAACTTTCTAGGAAAAACCTAGTTAGAGACCTACCTAAGTTAGAATTCCCAAATGATAGAGTGTGTAACCCCTGTCAAAAGGGAAAACAACACAAAGTTTCTTTTAAATCAAAGAAAGAAGTTTCAACTTCTCAACCACTTGAATTGGTTCACATGGATTTGTTTGGACCATCAAGAGTTTCTAGTTTAAATGGGAAGCACTATGTTTATGTTCTTGTAGATGACTTTTCTAGATATACTTGGGTATATTTTCTAGCTCACAAAAGTGAAGCTTGTTCTTACTTTGTCAAATACTCCAAGTCTGTAGAGAACCTTAGCAGACTTAAGATTAAAACCCTGAGAAGTGATCATGGTCGTGAGTTTGAAAATCAAGATTTTGAATCTTATTGCTCACATAATGGCTATACTCATAACTTCTCTGCCCCTAGAACACCCCAACAGAATGGTGTAGTAGAAAGAAGAAACCGAATCCTTCAAGAAATTGCTAGAACCATGCTCAATGAATATGACCTGCCTATTTATTTTTGGGCTGAAGCTGTAAATACAGCTTGTTATGTTATTAATAGAGTCTTGATTAGACCAGTTCTTAAGAAAACCCCTTATGAATTGTGGAACAATAGAAAGCCTAAGGTTAATTACTTTAAAGTTTTTGGTTGCAAAGTATTTATTCTGAATACTAAAGATAATCTGGATAAGTTTGCTTCCAAAAGTGATGAAGGAATTTTTCTGGGTTACTCTATTTCAAGTAAAGCCTATAGAGTATTCAATAAGAAAACCAAATGTGTGGAAGAATCTGTTCACATCAAATTTGATGAAACTGATCCACATGAGCCTAAAACCTCTCTTGAAAATCTTGAAGAAGACTTATTTATTCTGGACCTTAATGATAAATCTAAAGAACCTGTTATAAAAGTATCCAGTTCTGGACTTTCTCCAGAATCTGCTTCTGTTGAACCCGAACCTATAGATGAACCTGAAATTTCTAGTCCAACCTTTACTAGATCAACGAGGATTCTAAAGAATCATCCTTTAGAAGCTGTTGTTGGTAATCTTGATAGAGGAACACAAACTAGAGCTTCTCTAAGAAACCAGGTTGAACATCAAGCCTTTCTTTCACAGCTGGAACCCAAAAATATCAATGATGTTATCAATGATGAATTCTGGGTAATAGCTATGCAGGAAGAATTAAATCAGTTTGAAAGAAACAAAGTCTGGGAATTAGTTGACAGACCCAAGGACACTTTGACAATAGGCACAAAATGGGTTTTTATAAATAAAGTAGATGAATCTGGAAATATAGTTAGAAACAAAGCTAGACTAGTTG
The DNA here is from genome assembly GCA_963277665.1 of Viscum album. Classification (NCBI taxonomy): domain Eukaryota; kingdom Viridiplantae; phylum Streptophyta; class Magnoliopsida; order Santalales; family Viscaceae; genus Viscum; species Viscum album. Next base: position 474,056,038 of record OY728130.1, on the reverse strand, counting down.
CACAAGGATATAGTCAAGAAGAAGGCATAGACTATGAGGAAACTTTTTCACCTGTAGCTAGACTAGAAGCCATTAGGATCTTACTTGCATATGCTGCACATCTGGATTTCAAGTTATATCAAATGGATGTGAAAAGTGCATTTCTAAATGGTTTTATAATTGAAGATGTTTTTGTAGAACAACCACCTGGATTTGCTAACCCTCATTTTCCAAATCAAGTTTTTAAACTTTCTAAAGCTTTTTATGGTTTCAAACAAGCTCCAAGAGCTTGGTATGATAGACTTAGCAATTTCCTTATTTCAAAAGGTTTTACTAAAGGGATTGTTGATCCAACTCTTTTCATTAAAAGAATTTCTAAAGATGTTTTAGTTGTACAAATATATGTTGATGATATTATTTTTGGATCTTCTAAACACTCTTTATGTACTGATTTTTCAAAAAGTATGCAAAATGAATTTGAAATGATATTAATGGGAGAGCTTAAGTACTTTCTTGGATTTCAAGTATTTCAAAATGAAAATGGTATTATTTTGAATCAAAGGAAATATACAAAGGATCTTTTAAAACGTTTTGGTCTGGATAGTATCAAGGAAAGTGAAACTCCTATGAGTACTACCTGTAAATTGGATGCAGATGAAACTGGGAAACCAGTTGATCAAACAAATTACAGAGGTATGATTGGTAGTTTACTTTATCTTACTGCTAGTCGACCTGATATTATGTTTAGTGTGTGTATGTGTGCTAGATTTCAAGCTAACCCAAAAGAATCTCATTTGCTTGCTGTTAAAAGAATTTTTAAATATCTCAAACACACGGTTAACTTAGGTTTGTTTTACCCAAAAGGACAATCCTTTGAGTTAATGAGTTATTCAGATGCTGACTTTGCTGGTTGTAAGTTAGATAGAAAAATCACATCAGGAACATGTCATTTGCTTGGAAAATCCTTAGTTTCTTGGTGTAGTAAGAAACAGAACTCGGTTGCATTATCTACTGCTGAAGCAGAATATATAGCTGCTGGTAGTTGCTGTGCACAAATTCTGTGGATGAAACACACTCTTTTGGACTATGGATACGTTTTTAAACATGTTTCAATCAACTTTGATAACACCAGTGCAATAAACATCTCTAAGAATCCTGTATCTCACTCTAGAACCAAACACATAGATGTAAGACACCATTTCCTAAGAGATCACTATCAAAAAGGTGATATTTCTCTTGAATTTATTGGCACTGAACATCAATTGGCTGATATTTTCACTAAACCTTTAAGTTCGGATAGGCTAAGTTTCATAAGACATGAACTGGGAATGTTTAATCACAACCGGTGTGAAAATTCTCACCGATGTGAAATTCTCACCGATGTGAAATTCTCACCGATGTGAAATTCTCACTGATGTGAAATCCTCACTGATGTGAAATTCTCACTGATGTGAAATTCTCACCGATGTGAAATTATCACTGATGTGAAAATTCTCACCGATGCAAGTTTCTCACCGACGTAGAAATTCTCACCGATGTAAGTTTCTCACCGACGTAGAAATTCTCACTGATTTGTTTTTCTCACCGATGATTAACTCACACCGATGCAAAGTTTAAAACTTCTGTCTGCCGCCAAGAATACGAATCGTTTTATTTTATTTTATTACTCTATTTTAAACGTTTATTTGGAATTCCTAAATGATAAAACTAAGTCTAAGCCACTTCTTACCTCACCGAGCTCAAAATCTCTCACCTTCGAACCTTAGCACCCAAATCGACCAAGAACCCTAAACCCGCGATGGCAAAAACCAAGCTTCCTATCGTCAGAGATGAAAGTGTAGAACCAAATGCTAAGAAGCAGAAGACACAGCATAAAGCCAGTGCTAGTGAAGTCAAAACTAGACCGGGAAGGCGACCAGTGAATCCTCACTTGCAGAATAGAGACATAGTAATCGAGAAGGAACTGTGCGTGGAATGGCTACTGCCTAGAAAATCCTTAGTGCTCGAGATTCTGGAAGACCAAAAATGGGTGGATTGTTTCTCGAATAACAATGGCCCATACTACCCGAAATTGGTAAAGCAGTTCTATGAGTTTGTAACCTTTGAGAAGTCTGAGAATGAGAATCGGGTAAGCTCTTTTGTAAATGGAAAAGAGATGTCTTTTTCTTCAGTAGAGTGGGCTGAGAGTTTAAAAGTACCACATAAAGGTGTCTCTGGGTATGTATCAAGAGCAATGCCACCTAGTAGTGACATTTTTTATTATGAGACTGCCTTACAAGAGCTGACTGGGAATGGAAATCAAAGGCAAGTGGTAGCTGCTGAAATGGATGGAGAGAATCGACTGCTTTTCAAATTTGTTCAGCATGTGTTGATACCGAGGAGAGGAGATTTTGCAAATCTGAGATATCAAGATATCTATCTTCTTCATTTGCTAAGACATGGTGTAAAAATCAATCTGTGCAGATTGTTGATGCTTCAAATGGAAGACATGATTAGACCAAAGTCAAAGACCAATGCTTTGTTCTTTGCCAAGCTGATTTCAATGATGATAAAAGTGAAAGAAATAGCTGAGTCTCAGGATGAGACAGTTGTAGTCAAGAACAATTTCTGCATCACCTCGACTGTATGTAAGTATATGAAAATTAACTGGAACCCATGGAAGGGAGAATGGGTCAGTGATGATCAGAAAATCTATGATAGGTTTAATCCTGTGGATTATCCCTCAAGACCAAAGGATATGAGAGATCCGAGTCTAAGACCTGATGAAGAGGAACCTGCTTATAGTGATGAGACAGAAGAAGAAGAAGAAGAAGAAACTCCTATGGATGTTGGAGGAGATCCAGACTTGCCCCCAAGTCCTGTTGCAGAATTGGTTTATTCTAGGAAAGGAAAAGTAGAGGAAGTTTTGCCTGCTTATGAGGAAGACCAGTCTGTACCTCACCAAGAAGAAGAGGAAAAGGAGAATGCATTTGAATCGCCTGCTTCTAGTAGGTTAAGTATGAGTCCCTTAATTGGAAACTCAGCTATACCTGCTGCTGAAGAAGAAAGAGATAGAGAAGAAGTTGTACCTGTATCAGAAGATCTTCTAGATGCTGCACCTGTAGAACTTGTGGTAGAAGATTCTGATGAAGAACGGCCAGCAGCAAAGGCTGTTGTGATACATGAGAATGCACCCATTGAGGGGGAGCATCAGTCTGTGCTTGGAAATGTTACAGTAGCTGTTGAGCTTGGAGACTGGGTAGAAGACCCAGGGTTTATAGTCTGTGGATTGGATTATCCAGATTCTGACAATGAGATGTCTGTGGATAGACCAAAGACCAATTATGATCTTGCTGCTGAGTTGTTGCCAGACGATGTAGTCAGATTTCATGATTTGAATAAGCTGAAAGAGGACCTCAAATCCAGTTTTGTTGAAGAAGTGAAGCTAATGGAAACCTCTCTTGCATCCTCAATTAATTCAATAATGACTACTTCTGTAGTTAATTTGGCCTCAGCAAGGGGATCTGCTGCAGTTGTCTCAAGTGATTTTGTTTCCAAATCAGATCTTGAATCCATGAAGAATGAGATAAAAGAATCATTCAGTGCTTCAGTTGCTGAGATGAAGGAAAGCTTTTATGAAGAAATGAAAATTCTAGAGAGATCCTTCGAGCTATCTCTGGCTTGTAATTTATCTTCCTTTATGTCTGAGCTTATGGAAGAAGTGAAAGAATGCCAGACTCAGTCTTCAAGAATCGAAGCTAATCTGGAAGCTCTCAAGACATCAGTTGTTGCTTTGGATTCCTATATGAGCTCCAAGTCTCAAGCTGATAAGGACCTAGCTTATGTGAAGAGTGTAGTCAGCCAGTTTGTCTCAGTGTTTGAAAGTTTCAAAACCTCAGTGAAGGATCATGTTCAATTACAAGACTCTCAAGTTCAAAGCCTAATCAGTGGTTTGTCAAAGAGTTTTAAAGAAACTGTTTCCTTCTCTCTTGGCCCTCTCACATCCAAACCATCAGTTGATATGAACTCAGTTCGAGCAATATTGAAGGAGGAGATTGGTTCTATTTCAACCAGTGGCTCTGGGGACTCATCAGAGTTAAGCCGAGTGGTGCTTTCTACAAGGGATTCTGCCAGAGAAATCATGAAGATAGTTCAAGATTTTATGAGAGAAGTCTCTGCCTCTCAAGAAGCCATAAAAAGCAAAGTGGACTACTACTTCTCCAAAATTTTCACCAAGCATCAACTCGAACACCACTTCAAGCTAATGTTGGAACACATGAAGCTCCCTCCAGTCACCCAAGCTTTCAAAGAACAAGTGAGCAAGCTGAGAGAACTGACTCCTGCCTTAGAGAAATTCATGGAGAACAAAGATGATTTCATCTCTGCTATGGAAAGAGGAGGAGGAATTATTATGGATTTTAGAAATCTGCTGCTGCCCTTCTTGCATGTTGATGCTAGACCAGTCATCATCCCTCCTGCTTTGCCTGATTCTGCCTCAGCTGCTTCCTCAGTCCAGCTGACTCCTGTTCAAGCCATTCAAAGCCTCAAACCAATGATCACCCAAAAATCTTCAACCTACAAGCCTGACTCTGTGTCAGTGGCCCAGCCTCCTTTGATCTTTTCTGGCATTCCCAAACCTTCACCTGAATCCTCACCACCCGAGCATCCTTCTGATCCCAAAGGAAAATCTCACATTGCAGATGCGGATTGAACCAGTGGCCAAGCTTTTTGATAGGAATTCCTTTGTAATCTGTTTTTGTTGTACTTTTTGACTACTATAATACAGAATTTTTTTTACTTCTCTTGTTTTATTTCTCTCCTATATATATATATATATATATATATGCTTTCCCACTTTTTGATTATCACAAAGGGGGAGAACAATAAGAGAGGGGGAGAAACTTTTTATGAGAGAATAAGGAGGAGAACAAAATGAGAAATATTTTCAATGGAGAAAAATAAGGCATAAGGGGAGACACATTATCCTTTGTTTTGTTTCCATTTTTATCTCTGATACCTTATGTCTATATAGTACCTTATTATTTTTACCTCTGATAACTTATGTCTATATCATACTATTTCTATTATCTCTGATGCTGTTTTCTCTGAGAAAATTGAATTCAATATTATACTCTTTACTATTATATTCTCACTATGTTAAATGCCCATATTACCATATCATAAATTGTGATTATCAAAAAGGGGGAGATTGTTGACCTCACCTATTTTGATAATCTCAATCATGTATTTATTTGTGTTGCAAATCCCAATTATGTTTTCATTCTCCATGATATTGTTAAGTATTGTTGATCTATACTTTAATTCTTTCCAATCTGTGATCAAATCAATAACACTTTTTAAAAATAGTCTTTGGAATGTGTTAATCATCATTTATCCATGTTCATACAAGTTATAAATTGATTCTAACACAATCAGATGTGTTCTGCATAAAACAGATAAGTAATCTGTCTATAGCTACTGATAAAGAGCTACCGGTAACCAGTCTACCGATAGACTTAGTCTACCGACAGACAGCTACCGATAGACTTAACACAGAGTTACCGATGTACTTACAGACAGCTACCGATACAAACGTAGAGCTACCGGTGTAAGTATAAATAGCTACCGATGGAAGAAGTCACTGATGGACAAAGCTACCGATAGACTCACAGCCACCGACGCATGGAGCTACCGATGCATGTACCTACCGGCGCATGGAGCTACCGATAAACAGTCATTGATACACACATGTACCTACCGACGCATGGAGCAACCGATAGAGTCAGAGCAACTAATGACATTGAGCTACCGATGTTCAAGCTACTAATGTTCAAGCTACCGATGTTCAAGCTACCGATGCTGATTACCTACCGATCACTCGACTCACTGTTTGAATTTCTTTATTTCCTTTATTTAATCTATCTAACGGTCATATCATACATTTTAATGTTTTGTCAAATATCTGATAAAGGTTGTCGGATGTCAGGAACCCGTACCTCGTACCTGCTGAAAAGAAATCTTTTCTATCCCCTGATGGGAGATAAATACGAGAAGACTACATACCAGAAATATGCGCGAATGTGTGAAGAAAACAAACAACAAGAAGCGAACCAAAAAAGTGCGGTGCATCCAATATACCAAAAAACGACACAAGCACGAGAAGAACATAGAGGAGCTCATAGACAATCAAGCATACTCGAGGAGTGTTCTGTGCATACAAGAAGAACTTCATCGACTACATTCTCACCACCTGTGAACCTGGAGCATACGACACTCTGTTTCTCAACAGAAATGAGAAGAGGACTCAGACTCACTTCTAATCAAATCCAAAGGAGTCCAGAGCTATACTGAAATCACCAGAACCATCTCTAAACTCTACATCTCTTGTTCTGTGATTTATTACCATTCATTTCGAGCAGTGTGTGTTATCTGCTATATCTAACACATACACTGTCTCCTGTACTCAAACTGAAGGATCTGTAAATCCTTACAAAACTCTTTCATTCTTTCTTTCCCACGAAGAACTGTGGTAGAGGTCGTGTGTGACCTGGACAGCTGGTTGTTGTTGTACTGTTTCCCACGAAGAACAGTGGTAGAGGTCTTGGACCTGGACAGTTGTAAACTGTTGAACCCCGATCCAGGGTGTGGATCATTTTTATATAAACTTTTGAGAGGACTAAGTCTCGGCTTGAGACTGAACCTCTTGGTTACATTGTTGTGCCATCTATTTCAAAGTTTTATTCCGCTGCTAATCACTTTAAAACCAATACTGTTTTTAAAGTTACTTTGATAATTAAATTAGCAAGTGTTTATGTTAAGTGTAGATTAGTAAGTTAGTTTCAAAAGATAATCACACACTCCTGTGTTGATTAACTGGGAATTAATCAATCCCTTGAGAACCTAACAGAATCTCTACATTAATATAAATTCACTATAGTTTAATCTATTATTTTGTTTGGGAGTCATTAAGACATTGTTTTTAAATACAGAAATTTTAATTGGTACTCAATTCACCCCCCTCTTGAGTAATCCTCTCCGACCAACAGTCCCCATTTTAGATTGTTTTTGGTAGAGCATGTCATCTCCTAGAGGAAGTCAAGCATCAGGAATATTGGGAAATAAACAAATACAACATGGATTTGGTCCATGATAGAATTCAAATGAAACTAAAAATTCAAGAGATTGAGGAGATTCAATTATAATCATATGAGAACTCAAGTCTCTATAAGTAAATATCACAAGAATATCATGATAGAATGATCTAAAAAAAAGAGTTTCATGTTGGAGATAAAGTCCTACTCTACAGTTCGCGACTAAAGCTAATGACTGGTAAGTTGCATTCTAGATGGTTACGTCCATATATTGTATCTAATATTTTTTTATTATGGTGTAGTGGAGATCACAAAATAGGACATTGGAAGGAGATTTACAATCAATGGGAAATGTTTGAAGAAATAAATTAAAGGACTTCCCTCCCATGCAATTGATTTCATCACACTACATGACCCTATCATCAATTGAGAATATCAGGATATTCCTAACCCTTTCACTTATATATTATTTATCCTATTTAAAATTATGAATTTCATGTGCACATATCATATCTTAAGTTCACATTGAGTACAATGAAATATTTTAAGTGTGGGGGAGGGGATAACATTTTGGGGTAGTTATTTAGGATTTTCATTTGTGTGTTTTGTGTTTGTTTTCTATTAAGTTTTTGGTTAAATTTTTCAAAAAAACAATTAAAAACAATAAAAAAATAATATATATCATGTAACATGCTCATTTACATATGAAACATATAGAAAATGCATGTTTTTAAAATTCATTGGTAGCATGATAAAAATGAGTACGATTTCGTCATCAAGGGTTTATTTTTTGTAAAAATGGAAGTCTTCGATGATATGATTGTTTGTGTCATTATAAAACCTTTTAGATTTTGACACCATTATTTGTGATATTTGTACATGTAAATTATGTCATTGATTTCTCGACACAAATTTTCACACGACCATGACTTGTGAAATTTTTCCTACTCAATTGAATGTATATCCAAGTTAGGTAAAAAAATTCATATAATATCAATGGTTGTTTCATATGTTCATTTCTCTTCTGATCAATTTCATTACTGTACCTAATTGACCTATGCGTGTGTACCTGTTATCGGACTATTGTGTGCCCTCAAAAACAAAAAAAAATAAAAAAATCAAAATAAAATCACAAAAATAAGGGTTGTTTCTTGGGAAGGTAAAACCCACACTTCCTCGGCTGTTTATCATGTTATAACTATTATAATTAGTGTCATGAGGAGATCGAACGAGAGTTGAAAGATGAGTGCGAGATTTTTCCCAAATGAAACTTTTGAAAAAAATAATAATAAATGAGGGGAGTGATGAAATGAAAAACATGTGGGGATATCTAGGTTAGGAGCTTATGGTTTGAATTTTGGGAATGCCTAAGTGAGTGGGTCCTGAAATTTGATTGCAAAGAAAAGTAGAACATGTTTGTTGAATTAAACCAGATAAGAAGAATTGTTTTACATGACCTGAATATACTGAATAAATGTTGTAGATATGAACTTGAAATGGTTTTCACACACACACATGGGGAATTAGTGTCATAGTAGACCCATGGCTTGTTTTTTTATGATTAGTTTCATTATTCTCACTGGATTTTGTTTTGATACAATTTATGAGACAATGACTTTAAAATTCATTGATATTAACTATTTATGGGATTATTACTTTTCCTATATTTCCACTGTGTATTGGGGAATATGAAAATTAATATCTTGTCACAATATTTTGGAATACATGATATGTAGTTTTTTCTAAGAGTGCAAAAGGGTCAGTGTGGGGGTGTGATCATACCATAATTCACTACTTTATTTCACCTTTACATTGTTACTTTAAACTGGTTTTATATTTAAAACTAAAAAATTTAATAAAAAAATTAATTCCCAATTGATTATATTATTCAATTTTTATCACTGTTAAAAAGGGAAATTATATTTGTTTTGGTGATTTCATTGTAGGAGGAGGTAAATTGGAGGGCCGGAGATGATGCATAATGAAAATATGCCAAACTGCATGGAAGCCCAAGGATGTATATCCACTATTTTACATGTTCCATGAAATATGTATATTAAAATGGGCTGATATTTTGTGTTCTAATCTAAAATTTAATGGGATATAACTCTTATGAAGACCATAGATCCCAATTCATCCATCAAGTGGCCCAAATGAGTATATCTTTCCAAGAAACCGAATTTGCTCAAAGTCAAAGATTCGGTTCTGTATTTTGGAAATATATCAGGTTGTAGTCATCCATTAGCCTCTAAATTTGATATTAAGACATTTAAGATGACAGAAAAAAACTTTTATCTTTTTTAAAATTATATATAATTCCATTTACCAACCCAAAACTGAGACACAAGTGGTATCTCAAAATCTAGGTGCCCAAGATCACTTCCCATTTTGACTATAAATTGGCACCTTGGGTACCCAATTTGGAAGTTCAAACAAGGAGTAAAGTGCTTCCATTTTTGATTTATAGAGGATTCACGTCATCATATTTGATTTTATGTAACTCCCTGTACTTATAAAGAGAGATCTTGAAGCAAGGATCCCTTCATCAAATCCTTCCTCTCTTTCTCATGTTGAAATGTTTGTGTTTTTATAATAAACTTCTTAGTTACTCATTTATTTATTCTATTTTCTTCTATTTTATTCAATTATATTATTATTTACTCATCCTCTTTGAGATATAAATCAATATTAGAAAATATATTGGTTTATACCCTTTCTAAACCTTTTCACATGCAATATGTTTCTACGATGACTACACCGCCTATGGAAGAGTAGTTCTTTTTAGTAATCGATCTACCTCTTAACTTCTTCATTAATTTATTTTGAATCAATGAGATACTATAATTAAATTAATATTCTCTATTAATTTAGTTTTTAATTTAAATTAAACTAATAAAGAAATTGAACAATTAACAAAAAAACACGTGAGGCTGAGTATTATGTGAATTGTGAGAGTGCAATCTTAATCAGTGATACAAAACCACATGGGATCAATTTGTAGAGTTAAAATATAACCCCTAAACTAAATTAATCCTTGTTTAAAGAGTGAATATGTTGCCTAATTTACCACTAGCCATAATCTATCCTTAAAACATCAATCAAAATAGGGTTTTGTGATTACATCATCTAAAGTTATCCTAGGGTTTAATTAATTTCATCTTTGTGGTTAAATTAACTCCCATAGGGTTTGAGGGTTAAAAATTAGAGGATCATAATTAAGTGGATATTAATTTAAATGATAATTATTAATAAGTAAATGAATAGGTATAGTTATATTGATTACGCCTTTTAAAAATATTTTCTAAAAAACATCTTCTCATTTCATTTTCTCGGTCACATTTCAAAAACAAAAAAAAAATACAATCTTCTTCCAGCATACTTATTCTTGCTTTATAAATGGAAACCCCCATCTTTTTAAGAAGTTTGTTTCTTAACTTTTATTTTATTTTCAAAATACCATAATAAGTTTTTAAATTACTTCCTCCTTTGAGAGACGACCTTGGTCAGCCACTCTATCGTACTTAAGTACCCAAAAATCAGACTTCATTTGAGAGCTCCCACAACAGTGCTTTTCAAAGGACAATCCTCAAGTATTGAGACTATTAATGCAAGAAGAAATTATGATCTGAAGATATTATCATGGGGTTCAGTTCTAGTTGGAGAACAATATCTTCAACCTCTTGAGGATCTCATCCCACCAGATGAAAACATTGATCTTCAAGATGATGATGAAAAGACATGGAAAATCCCAAAACCCAGTGGATGGTCCATCATCTGAGAGGTAGGGGCAGTGGATGATCTCATTTCAATAGATGAATAATATTCTCTTGTTTCTTGGGTAGTCTTTCTCTTTGTGGGAGTGGCTTATCATAATTTTCCACATGTCATATCCCCTTGTACTTTGTGTTTGTTTTATTTTCAATAAATTTTGGGACCATGGGCTATAACCCATGGTTTATGTTATCTTGGAATTTATTTATTTATTACGTATTTATTATTTATTTTATTTATTATTTAACTATTATTTAATTGTTTTTTTAATATTTATTTATTTATTTATTATCTATTATCTATTATTTATCAATTTATTATTCATTTATTACTTATTTATTATATATTAATTATTTATTATTATTTTATATTATTATTTATTTATTTATATTTATATATATAAGTATATTAAATATTGATTACTCACCACATGAAGAGCTTGATGGAGTGGTAAAGTGTTTACAGAATAACCAAGTGGTAAGGAGTTCAAATCTCTCAAAACACATATATATGATAGATTTATGCATAGCATGCAAGGCATATGCAAGCATAGTAGAATAAATGATAATAAATAATTAATAATAAATAAATTAATAAAATAAAAAATTAAAGATAAAATTAAAAATACAAAAAAAACACCACCAAATCACCACAAAATAAGAAACTGCCACAAAAATATTCCTGATATGCAAATCCATAGTGCTTTTAGAAAGCATCACACATAATTTAACAGTAGTTTAAACCACCATGAAACACCTTTTTTCTTATAGTGTATTAATAATGCATGCATAATAATAACGCATTACTAATCATTAAAAATGATAAATAATAATATAATTAATTGTAATTATTAATAATAATATGATTAATGTTAATTTATAATGTAATTATCAGTTATCATGTTAGTAATAAACATTAATAATTAATATTTTAATTAATAATAAATATCAACAATTAGTAGTTAATTAATAATAATCAACAACATGATCAATAATAATCACAACGTTGTTATTAATAACAATATTTATTATTAATTACAAAATTATTTATTGATATTAATTAATAATAATTAGTAAATAATTTATAATAAATAATAATAATTTGTAACTAATTAATAATAAGAATGGTTAGAACCATAAACCTTAAAGAACAAGTCCATGGTTCCTTTATTAAAATAAGGAAAAATATTATAAGGGGGTGCAATTCAACTTGATACCATGGTAGCACAAATAAAAGCAAGATCATTGCCAATGGAAAAAAGGGGTCCAAACAATCATCCCAACCAGATCAACCATCCCACCAACATTTTTTGGTTTTACCTCTACCCCCTTGTCTAAAAGGTTTTCTCTAACATGAATATATCGACCTATCCTCCAATATTTATCCATCTATTATGAATTTCTTTGATATTCTTCAAAAAGATCAGTATTCATAACAGCTTCAGTATACTTCATATATTTTAAGTATTTCTTCCCATGATTTTCTTGATGTCCTGCCTCAACCTCAACACTGATGACATAACCAGAAAAAAACCAGTATTAATTACTGGTCTTAGTATGCCCCAAATCCTCCCTATAACTTTTAAGATTATATGTGCCCTCGTCTTTGATAGGTGTTCAATTTCCCTTCTCTTTATTATCTTGTGTACTACACTATCTAACAGAAGTTATGCCCTTGACATAAATCAAAATGATGTATATAGAATCATCATGGGACCTTAATGGCTTATAAAGAAATACTTTTCTTTCATCTAAGACACTCAGTGAATCTAATATGGAAATAAAATTAGACTATGGAGTGCTCACCTTTTTTTCAAAATCCATGTTATCCACTGGTGTCATATCCGGGAATACCACATTCTAATTAGAGTTCGGATTCACTGTATCCATAGGGAACTTCCCTTATGTATGGATAGGTATGAGAAAATCATCTACATTTAATATATAAGGCTCTTCTTATAACACCTTGATCCCACTCTTCCATACTCAGTGCTTAAAAATGCTGTTTTTTAATTATAAAATAAACTGAACAATTACAAAATAGATTACAAAAACAAGGACCTTTTATCAGTCTAGGTTATGGAGGATTAGAAAAAACCTTACATTTATTAGATTTGAAAAAAAAATAAAACAATTTTCTATTATGCTTATGCGTGCTCTAACTTCAAAACAAGTACTTCTGAGTTAAAGTGTCTAAGATACCTGTGAAAACATTTAAAAATAAAGGGTGAGAATTCAATTGCCCAGTAAGGGGTTAGTGAGAAAAAGCATTTTAAAAATTACCTTTACGTTTTGAGATGAAAGCTTTTGGAAATACCTTTGAAAGATATTTTGGTAAATAGTTTTGAAAATACCTTTGATAAATACTTACTACTTTGAAAAAATATAAATAAACTCTTTTCAAGATAACTATGCTTTTAAATATGCTATAAAGCCTGGGAAAGTAGTTACGCTTTTGAAAATACTTATGCTTCAGAGTACTTTAAAATAAACCAGTTCTTCTTCATAAAATAATAAGCAAGCCTCTGAAAACAAAACATTTGGGATAATTAAACATTAAAGGATGTCTGGGCCTACCCCCTTAGTAAAGAACGGGTTCACTCCTCATTAACCTTCCATATTTAAAGCATTTAAGTTTCCAGATTTTCTGAAAACATTTTAGGCTTGAATTACTTATATATACTTTCACTTGAGTTTTTTATTTTTGAAAACATGTCAATATATTAAGATACACTTACATTTATATATAATCATATATATATATATATACATTCATGTGATCTTGGTTACAATCAAAGCTCATGCCATAAGACTTTTCATGCAAGGTATTCAAAATTTTATTTCACAGAATACATTTATTATTCTTATAGATAATTTATCATAACAAATGTTTATATCTTTCACATAAAGTTCTAAAACATTTTAAAGAATGAATAATTCCACTTTTATAATAATCTCATATATTAAACCATAAAATTAAATGGAAATACATGAATGAAATAAAAAAACAAGGAATGGCGATATTATGCATAATGCATGTCCATGGCTAAATGAAACTACGACGTCCTTAATATAACATAAAAACATGCTTAATTATCTTTGTGCAATGACAATATAATTATAGTCATGTCGATAAACATCTGTTATATATATGTGACATGGAATTTATAATTTTAAATCAAGACTTTGATAAATGTAAATATCACTTGGAAAGATTTATATAGAATTAGATTAAAACATAAACTTTATTAAATACATATACCCAGGTGAAACAATGGTTTTATAATCAGACTTAAATTGAAAAAATAAATTAAATTTTGACAAAGTAAATATACACCATTAAATCATTAGTTCCAATGTAATTACACACATACATGTATATATCTTTTAGAATCAAACATAGACTAATAAAATAGAATAAAAATAGAAAATTCAAGAATCAAATATGAAAAATAAATTTAATAACACCATAATAGAAAAATACCCCTTACAAAAACACATTTAAACAACTTCCAACAAGAATACCATACCAAACTTACACTGAAATAATTATATTATAAATCCCCTTACTAAAGTTTATCAAAGTTCTGAAAAACATGTAATTTTTTTTAAGAAAACCATAAATAAACTTAATAGAAACAAATAAATTGTTAAAATAAAAATAAAAATCCCTTACATCATATTTCATAAACACACAACATAAATAATTTAAATAAAATGAGCCCTTACTAATATAATTCTTAAAGTTCAAAACAAATCCCAAAATTATAATTCTATTAATATAGGATTTTCATCCCTTATTCAAAATAATAAATTATATATCGTAAGCTAAAAACAAAAGATAGTATATCCCTTATATAATTCTTATGTTGGAGACCTCTTTTGGAACATTTATCTTTTTACTGTCCTTGCTCATACTTTAACTCTCAAACTCTCATAATTGGAAATAAAATAGGAAATAAAATCAAAGGCTATATTGGTTCTTTTTCCCATCTGAGGATTTTTATAGGTGCATCATCTCAGCATGAAAAATCATAACATGTGGTTCTGATTGCATGCTTCATGGAAAAGTGATAAATATAATTTATATATACTACCGCTATCAATTATTGAAAAATTTAATTGATTTCTTAACACAAAACCATCAAAAACGATGGGAAGAAGAATTGAATATCGGCAAAGTATAACTAAAGCCAGATATAGGGCATATTGATATATTTTTTTATAAGATTTGAATACAAATTGAAGAAAACGATAAATACAAAAGGAATCCATACAATACTGATAATATTTTTCATATAATTAAATCAATTAAAATCACTGTAACTGCAGGGTACGTCATCATCGGATAAGAATAACTTAGTGCAGACATCGACTTCTAGAGAAAAAAAATAAAGAAATTAACAAACATGGAACTAATGATATGATTTCTAGAAGATTTAGTCATTAAAATTATACATATTGGCTAATTTAGACAAAATAAAAAATATATATCTACCTCAAAAAGCTTGAAACCCTAAACACAATTTAGATTTTTTTTATTCCTTTAGTCTGAGTTCTATCTTATGAATTGAATACTCAAACTTGATTTGAAAACCTCAACTTTGATCGTTCCGTAACCAATCTCCCTCAAACTCGAATCCAAAACTAGACTCGATCTCATATCCAAAGATGAACCATTGACCCTTGTCTTGCACCGTCCTCGAATCCTGGTCCTGATCAACCTCTCAACTCATGATATGGAGTTTGGCAGAAACCCAAACTACTCGACCTTCAAACCTTCAATTCCCAATTTCGTTTTCTTTTAATTTTTCATTGCATTTTCAATTGTTTTTTTTCATTTTCATTATCGATTTATCATTATATTTATCATATATTAAAATTTTAAAAATAATTATTATATATATTTATCTTTTATTTCATTTTTTTAAAACTAATCGTATATTATTACTATTATCATATTATAAATTCACTTATAATTCTATTATATATTATTTTCAAGTTAAAATTTTAAATGTAAACTATTTTCTATGAATTATAAATTTGTTTTTTTAAGTAAATTATATATATATTTTATAATAAACTCACATATATATATTTTTATAGTTATCTTAATATCATTTACATCAATGAAGTCACCCCATAATTAATCTTATAAAATAATTATTTTTACATGTTTTAAACATAACTTTATCAATAGGTTTAAAATATTAATAAAAATTATAAATGTTATATTAAACTGTCTATTAAAGTTACTTAATAAAATGTGACATGTATAAATTTGAGTACTCATAATTCTTCAACATTTTATTTTAAGTGTTGAATTTCAATTCCATTAATCTATTTATTAAAACAAATGCTCTATAAACAAAATATTATTTCAAGTTATTAATTTAATAATTACTCATACTTAACATATCTTAGCTATTAACTTGATGAGTATCTTAATTAACTAATAAGACATTATTTTATAAATTATAACTTTTTAATTAATTAATTATTTTCTTAATTAGTAAATTTAATATTTATTTACAATTTTTTTACATTGATTTAATGTTTAATTAAAAATTATAAAAATAAACTATTCTTTTTATTAAAACTCAGTGTGTTACACTTCTTCATTAGGATTGATAGTTGACATTGCCTTACTAGTTTTCCCAGAGGTTCAAGTCTCAAAGAATGAAGAAGTAGCACATGTTGTTTCCTTGGGATTGTCTGCCTGTGTGGAAGTAGGAAAGGTCCCATCATTGTCTTTCATAATTGTATACACAAATCCTTTAATTACTAATTATTAATAATTAATACCTCAAGGAACATCCTAGAAGTTGTGTCCTCATGGAGACTTTAGCTTTCAAATCACTGGGCCTTCATGTCATGTAATGGGCCCCCTCAACCCAGTTAAAAAGGGGTGTTTCCTTTATTTAATAAAAGGGGTTTGACGACATACCATTTTAAATTATTAATTAGAAGATAATTAGAAATTAATTACTAAATATCATCAAATAATTACTTATTATTGTTAATTATAACTAATCAATAACTTAATTACTAGTTAATTACTCATCATTATTATAGAAAAGGTTGAGAAAGATACCTAAAGGTAACTACACCTATTATTAAGAAGAAGAAAAAGAAAATAGAGGATGGTGGTTACAAACCAACTTCACCATCAAGGTTGGGAAATACAAAAAAGGACAAGAACAAAGACAATAAAAAATTAAAATCATGTGCAGGTCATATGAGCCTAAAAATAGTTAGACATCTAAATTTGAATTGATGATGAATTCAAATTTAAATATTTCATGTTGTGATAATATAAAAAAACCTCTTAGGAACCAACCTCTTGGATGAATACCCCACCATTATGGGACATATTTCAAAGGACCACCAATTTCATAATCTATGACAACTTTAGTGTTTAGATAAATAGGTTGGTTCACAAATAGACCTCAATTATCATCTTCTATGAGATCATTAGTGTTTAGATAAATAGTTTGATTCACAAATAATACTATAGAGGTAATCTCAATCGATAAAATAGGATGTAGCACAACCTGATAATTAGTATCAAATCTGATTGGTTTATTCACAATGCTTGCAACTAGACTACTATATTTAATACCTTCTTGTATGATAAAAACATTATATTACTTTTTAGCAGCTTTACTGACTTGAGGTTTCCCAAACTTACTCATTTTAGATTATTTCATATTTTTAGATGAGTGATGTTCCAAATTCATTCCTACTACAATTCCTGTTATCCCCACAACCTAATTATAAGAATAGCCATGATCCGGGACATGAGCTCCCAAATCCTGACTTAGCCTTACATCTTCCTTCGTTACTCCCTTAGTAGGGGACCCCCTTACAACCTTCAAATTACATTCCCATTTTCTAAAACTAGATAAAATATTCCACTCCTATAGTATTTCATAATTAGCATATATCATGACCCCTCCCACAAAAGAGTACCCCTCCTAGGTTGGTAATAATAGAAGGAATATGATGTTTACCTGAGTCTCAACTCTAGTAGGCCCCGGGTTAGTGACTAACACCGAGGGTATAATAAACAAACATATGAGAGGCATTACCCTCTAAGAGAACATGAAGAAAATAGATATAAGATAAATAAAATAATCAAAACCTTCTCATACTTATAAAATAAATCTCAAGTGATAACATGAAATGTCATATAGTATTAAAACAACTAAAAAAGAAACCACGAGTACAAAAAAGATAAAGACGACAATGACTATAAAGTCCAAAAAAATCCTAAAAAACCATGAGATAGTAATATCGATCATGATCTTCAATATGATACTATTGATCTGGAAATAGTTTATATATACATAGGGTGAGAATAAAAATGTGCTCAGTAGGATCCTCCCTAGATCCTCTTATAAAAAATATAAAGAAAGCATGCTAAAGTACAATGAACAATAGTGAAACTAAATCATTACCTGAATAAGTATACTAAGTTTCCAACCTCAACATGGATAACTCTCACCAAGTATCGCATTCAAGAGAGTGTATAATATAATAATGAAACATAAAGGGTACCCTGCTACCGTTTCTCCACTGGTTTGTGGCTCTGTCCCAACGTCACACATCCTGAGTTGTCTCTATCCAAAATAAACCATCCTAGAGACACCATAGAAAGGCATCAAAACATTCACCTCATTCATAACATCATCACACCATCCCATATCACATATCCATATAGAAACTAAGTAGTTTCTTAGAGCCACCAAAACACGTATGATGTGTATCATACATCTGGTATTATACCTCAAGACATCATAGCCCATACACCGAGTAAGGAACCTCAAGCCATCACAACCTATACATGTCATACTCATAATCATCCTTTGGATACTATATCTAGAGATACATGTGTGTGAAATAACTATAATCCATCACATCCCTTTAAACACATATATGGGGAAGATAATTTCCATGCATACCAATACAAGTAACTACTAAGAGAAGAGAGCGGGGATAGAGGGGATAGTCAGCCATTCATCCTCTCACCGGGATATTGGAAAAAACACCCTCCTAGAGCCCACTCAGAGACATTCGACCTACCAAAATGGGTGGGGTAGAATACAAAATAATAGAATATACAAGATATAATATATCTCAAAACCACACTATGAGAATAATCTAGTCCTAATCTCAACTGAAACAATTATCTCTTGGACACCTGACTGCCACTACTAGGGACTAGATATCCTATGGGAACACAAACATTTTAAAAACTGCATTAATTATTTCTTTTCTTTTTATCATTTCCTTTAATTAATTTATTTATCATCCATTAAATTAAATATTACCATTATTTCAAGTTACATTAATTAACCAATAGTGTGAATTCCATGCCCTCTAGGAATAATCCAAATCAATTCCATGATTTATCAAGATTAAAATATTTTCAGAATTTGAATTCCATCAACACCAAACCCATGGGTTTAGCATTTATTATTCATTATTAACATCATTTAATAAACTAGGTACTCTAGGAAAACTATCCTAAGTTACCACTAAGAGGAAACATGCAACCAAACACATCCATCTACCTTAGGTAGTGGGAAAAAAGAATGTAGATAATATAAGCAACCCAACCATCAACCATTAAAAAATTCATTCCAAGCAATAATCCATATTTATCACATCAATGGGTGGTCCAAATTTAACTTGTTCCATAATATCTGATGACATCCCCTATACCCACATACATATCTGGATGCATCTCTCCATCACAGGCGTCTACTACTACCACATCAACTGGGCCTCCCCACCCACATCATATCAGTTATCCCAGGCTTAGACATTCTAGGCTCATAACACATCACATAGTAAAGCTCATATATAGAGTACATCACAAGGAAACAAGAAAAAAAACTTAGTCAACGGGGAAATCTAGGCCCTAAAACAAGGCATCCATCCTTTACACAAAAAGGGAACTCATGGATCGAAACAAAAGGCACTCAACCTTATCAATCAAATAGGAAATTCAGGCCCTAGTAATTATCTTTATCACACAAACATTTCTTATTTCATATTGAATCAACTGATTCATATTCATAGGTTCCAACTATGGGAAACTAAGGAATCAATCTATAACAAGCTATCAAAATCTAAACATGCTCTTAGCATTAATACCGGTTTCAAAAAACTTAGGGATGTACCATTCTCATTATAATTATTTTTAATTTCAACATTATCAATAATAATTATCATTATTTTCATTCTTTATAAACTCCATTATCATAGAAGAACACATTTAATTAATCATGCACATTGCATCAATTTGAATTACCAACAAATTATAAGAAACACTGAATTCATTTGGCATGAATCTTCTTTAATTATTTAACCAACCAATTTATAATTATTGACTTTATTTTCTTTACCATTTTCCAGAAATATTAATATTATAATCAATATCATTGCATGACGTGATAATAAGCATAACATAGATAACACACTGTCTAGAAAAAATCAAGAGGCAAACCATTATCATTGTATCAGATATGGACTTGTGATAACAATACAATTCATTATTAATATGGATAAATATTTATTAGGTTAATTTCATTTCCATCCAAATGAATAACCCATGATAACATTATGATTTCACATAAATAAATAGGAGAAGAAACAAATACCTTACCTAAAAGGTGTCAACATTATTCACACAAGAACATACCAATATTATAGATCCCAATCACCCCTCCTGCAAGATCCACATCCCTCCAAGGATGTTTCACCACAACCACAACAACAACCAACCAATAAAAATTCATTAGAATGATGGATAAAAACCGTTATCTCATAAAAAGAAGAAGTACTATGATCTCGATCAAAGAACCATGAGATAAAAAGGTAGTATGTACCTCAAATCACTATAGATCAAACATGGGAAACCTAGAATTGATCCCTATTGAAGAGATTCCAAAATTCCTGAATAGAGATCTATTTTCCGCCTGGGGTTTTGGAGAAAGACTGTAGGGTTTGAGAAAACCCAAGGTGATACAACCTATATCATCGTATTACACAATAGATTTTCATGGAATGAAACCATTTCACGTCATGATAGCATCAAGTTTTAAGTCTCGCAAAAAAATGATGCCTTAGACTATTTTTCCTTGAATTAATTCACATCATGAGGTACCCCATGAACTAGACTCACATAAGCTGAAAACTACATATTCATGATGTGAAACAATTACACGTCGTGAATTATCTTGGATTGTAGTTTTTTGTAACCAAACACCTCTAGAATTTCTATAATCCTACTATAAGCACCTCATACTTTGAAAACACAAAAAGTTTCATACTAGATGGATCTAATCCCTTACATTAGATACTTATCAAAACATTCTCATCCTCAAGAATCCAAAACCAAACCCATAGAGAAAACATAAAGGGGTCATCTGAACAACCACCATGTGAGATACCTCTCGAGGATCTCACCATCATAGAAGATCAACCACCTCGTCATAGGAACAATTAGAAACCACACAACAACAAAAATCCACCCCTAAAAAATCTCTTAGGGGAAATAATTCCCAAAGGAGATAAAGGTTACCAATAATAAAAAAGATGGAACCATCTCATAAACTAGAAAGGTAAAAATATATAAAATGAACACTATTACAATAGAAGAGATAAAAATCAAACAACTTGGGGTACTAAGTGTGAATTTGTGACTCATGTTCCTAGGTACTCTCTTACATTCCATCATTCTACCACAAGATACAAACCAATGGAATAAAACACCTATAAAACACCTTATCCTAATATTCCTGGATCTCCACAGGCCACTCCTTGAAGGTCGCATCATCATCAACATTGATCTCACCCCAATCGATGACATGAGAGTAATCATGAAGGTAATGAAGGCACTATGACATATAAAAAACATCATGTATTTTTCTCATATGCGGGGGAAGTTATATTCGATATGACATGACTCCAACATGATCCAACACCTTGAAATCCCCAAAAAACCAAGGTGAAATTTTACTCCCATGACCAAACCTTCACTACCCACAATGAGGAGTCATATTTATAAACATGTGATCTCTAACATAAAACTTCATAGGTATCCTCCTATTATTGAAATTAGATTTATGATGATCTTTTATTTCCTTCATATTCTCATGAATTACCTGAACCATATCTCTTGAATTTTGTACTAGTTCTAGCCTAATAATTGCTACCTCTCTGACCTTGGTACAACAAAATAGAGAACGTAATGGTCATACATACAAATATTCAAATGTATCCATACCAATAGTGGATTGGAAACTATTATTATAATAAAATTTGACCAAGAGAAGGTGAACCATCCATGAACCTATAAAATCTAGGACACAAGAGTGCAACATATCTTTAAGAGTCTAGATGGTATGCTCTATCTGACTATCCATCTATGGATAAAAAGTATTTATAAGGCATAACTGAGATCCAAAATAATACTGGAGACCTCTCCACACCTTCGAGGTAAAAAGAGGATTTAGATCAGAGATGATCATACTTGGGACTCCATAGATTTACACCACCTACACTAGATACTTCCTCAAAAAAACCTCCACCGATCTCAACTCCTTCATCACTATAAAGTGGTATGATTTCATCAAATGATCCAATATCACCAATATAACATCATAACCTACCTGATATTGAGGTAAAATAGTAAAAAAGTTCATCAATATGTCCTCCCACTTCCACTGGGGAACATATAATGGCTATAGTAAACCATTGGGAACACGATGCTCAACCTTCACATTCTGGAAGACCAAACATCAAGAAACAAAATCTATAAATTCATGCTTCAACCTAGGCCACCAAAAATGACCTCTTAGAGATTAGTACATCTTCATAATGCTAGGATGTACTACCAAGGGTGAGCTATATAAATCATGAATAACCATCTCATGCATCATTTAAAGGATGAAAATAATTTTCTAAAACAACACCTGGTGATCTTCATACTTAGAACAACCATCAGGGGCATCGCCAAAGAAAACTTGGTCTCTCTAGACTTACACCTTTGAATCCCCAAACTAGGACTCCTCCACCTATTTCACCAAATATGAACAAACTATAATCTAGAAAAGAAAACATATGCATCTAACCTCTCCCATATCTAAATTAATTTTTGATAGTTCTTCTATCACTCTATCAGAATCCCCATATTCATGCATATAATCAAAACATGACTTCTTACTCAGTGAATCAACTACAAAATTTCCCTTACCCGATGTATATGAAATATCAAAGTCAGAATCCTACAAGAATTCCATACACCTATGCTGATATAAGTTCAAGTCACATTGGGATAAGACATGCATCAAGATTTTATGGTTGGTAAAAACCAAA
Organism: Viscum album; assembly: GCA_963277665.1. Lineage (NCBI taxonomy): Eukaryota > Viridiplantae > Streptophyta > Magnoliopsida > Santalales > Viscaceae > Viscum > Viscum album. Next base: position 474,032,832 of record OY728130.1, on the reverse strand, counting down.
ATACACTCACTGATGAGTTAATGTTTCTAAAACTTCAAAGAAAACACAATTTACACCAGATCAAGATCATGGGTGGAATAGTTAAGCTCATGGGGATGTAATTTCTAATACCCATAAGAAAAAACCAATATATACTGAATTATAACATAGGACAATACAAGACATTAAGTTTCATAAAAAACTTAAAACTGAACTCCCTCTACTAGAAAATAAAGGATTGGAGTGCTGACCAACTTCTCCTTCAGGTACTTAAAAGATGTCTGAAACTATTTAGTCCACAAGAATTCCTAATCCTTTCTAGTCAAGACTATCATAGGAGTATCAACCTAAGATAAATCAACTATGAACCTCATATAATATCCTTAAATACCAAGGAAACTCTATACATCTTACATTTTCTTAAGGACTACCCAAGAAACAAATGCCTTTATCTTAAAAGGATCCACAATTTCTCCCTGTTAGGATATTAAATTCCCTAAGAAACAAACTTTATGATCCTATAAATCACACTTCAAAAACTTCACAAATAGATAATTATGGTGAAGAAATATCAAAATATCACATAGATTCTCTGCATTCTTCTCCTCAGATGCAAAGTACACAAGGATTTCTTTGATAAAAATCACCATGAACTTATCCCAGAACTCTATGAAAATTGAATTCATAAACCCCATAAACATGGATGAAGAATTCATCACACCTAATGGAATCACAAAAAAATTGCAATTTTCATGGTGACAATATAAGGAAGTATTTTGAATATCCTCATACTTCACCAGCATCTGATGATATCCTAACCGTAGATTGTTTTTAAAGAACCAAATTTATCCCTTTAACAGATCAAATAAATCATAAATTTGAGGAAGAGGATAGTGGTTATTCACCTTCACTAGGTTCAAATGATGATAATTTATACAAATTCACAAACCACCATTGAACTTATTCATGGAAAAAAATTAGTGCACCTCAAGGTGACACACTCAACTGAAAAAAAACCTCACTGCAACATATCATCAAGCTATACTCAAAACTCTCACAACATAAAATTTTACAACCTATATAGAGACATCGATATATGAGGCACACCTGACTATAGTTTTATCCCAAACTTGATCTCCCATCGAGGGGGTAATGCTATAACCTCCTCTAGAAAGACATCAGGATAATCTACCACAACCCTGGGAAACACCAACTGTTGAACCTTTGAAGAACTCAATATCAGCTCACCCATCAAATATGACAAGGGTGGAACATACCTATAACCCATCTGAGGTTCTCTCTCACCAAAAAACACAAGTGGATCTCTATCAACATCATAAAACACAACCTTCCTTCTGAATAAATCCAAAATAACCTGCATTGAATAAAACCAATCCATACCAAGTATGATGTCATATGGTTATATCCATAAACATAGGAAGTCTACTCAAGAGTTATATTTCAACAGAACTAGCTCGTAGTCTCTATATACTTCATACAAGTTAGCTCGACCACCAACTAATGTAGTCAACACCAAGGGAACTAAAAGTCTCTCTACCTTAATTCCCAAAGCATGGACAGGGGTAGGTAATATAAAGGAGTGAATAGATCTTGAATCAAACAAATCATTCATCCATGTAGAAAAAAAAGGGTAACTTGAACAATGTCCGGCTTTCCCGATGCTGGCAATAATAAATCTTGAAAATGACCATGAATTTCTCCAAAAACTCTCTAAACTTAATGATGACCACCTCTATAGTCATGCTCTATTCTATAAGGATAATAATAATCTTAGGTAAATACTCTACCTACCCCATCTCCTCTCTATTGATCCTAAACTAGAACACTTTGTTACTACTATCTCAGCTAAAACTACCTTAATAGAGGAACCTGAAGTGGAACACCTAGAACACACCGACTACTCAGAAAGGTTAGGAAATATCACCAATGATGATCTCAACCTCTATAAAAAACATATGTTTTATCCATTAGCATAGGTTTGAGAGATGCCTCCCCCAGATAAACAAGATGATGAAGGATGGAACCTATACCCAGATGACTGAAATCCATTCAATCTAGGCAAATAGGAACCTTGTACAACAACTGTAGTTTGCACAGAATCTTAAATACCCCCCTCTCATGACGATCTGGTTATTCTCAATGTCCTTTCAATAACCTATGCTCTCACTAGCACCACTAGATACATCTTCAGCATAAAGGACGTGACCCATCATTGGATATTTGGATGCAAAGCCTTCTCAAAATGTATTTCCCTGGCCTCCTCATATGGAAACAGGTCTAAAGCATAATGTAGAAGGGTCCTAAAATAGATCTCAAACTCTCATGCAATGGAACTCTCCTATTAAAGGGTAAGTATCTCTTGGTGATTGGTTACCTTCGTGGTTGAAGAAAGGAACCATGTTTGAAACTAGTTTCAGAACTTCTCTTATGAGACTGTCAATTCCTCATGATCTCTGAAGAACAAGAACCACCACTTCCTTGTTGTTCTATGCAACATCATCATAGCTAACAAAATCCAGTGCTCCTTTCATGCATGAATCAAACTAAAATCCATCTCAAACTCCTCCAACCAGTATTCTATAACTGAATATAAAATGGATCCCTCATACTTTTTCATACTTTGGTGCTAAAACTTTTAGATTTTCCTCCTCCAAGTGTCATTTTCATCGACCTCCACTCTGTGGTAATCTGCTAACACATCCTACTGAAAAGATTCAGCACAAACCTAATGAGAAAATTGACCTGAATCTATTCCTATAAGAAGAAAAAATGGTTAGATATCCTAAACTTGGAGTATGGAATATTTAATATTAATTAATTGTTTATTTTTTATTTTTTTAAGGTTTTAAACTATCCCAAGGTATAATCATTTCAAACACAAGTGAAAAGAAGAGTGATGCATGATCCTTTCATAGGTCTTTACCCCATTACTGGTACACTTCATTTAGTAGGATCAATAAACATAAAGGTCTATGAATTAGATTATAGGGGGCCATAAATACCCATGTCTTATCTGATCTCCCATGATTAAATTTTTTAATAAACTTAGATGAAACCATTTCCCAACCAACCCATGAAATCTCACCTATGGATAACTCCAAATTCCATCCTATCCCTCAACCTGAACCTTTGATATCACTCAATCATGACCCCCTCCCCCAAAGAGTACCCCTCCTAGGTTGGAAATGAGAGAAGGGATATGGTGACTACCCGAGTCCCACATCCAGTAGGTACTAAGTGGATGATTAGTACCAAGGGTATAATAAACATACATATGGGAGGAATTAACCTATAAGAGAACATTTAAAAGAGAGAGATAATATAGATACACCAATTAAAACCTACTTAGACATATAAAAAAGTTCCAAGTGCTAACATGAAATGTCATATAACAACTAAAAAAGAAACTACAAGTTTCAAAAAGGTAAAGATGGAAGTGACCATGAAGCCTAAAAAAATCCTGAAAAACCACAAGATAAAAATATCTATCCTAATATACAACATTATCATGATGAATTGAAAATAGTTTATATATACATAGGGTGATAACAATGGTATACTTAATAGGATACTCCCCAGAACCTCTCATGAAAAAGATAAATAAATCATGCTAAAACACAATGAACAATAGTGAAACTAACTCATCACCAAATAGGTATACTAAGTTCCCAGCCTCACCATGGATAACTCTTACCAAGCATCACATAAAAAACATCATATAATATAATTATGAAACATTAAGGGTACCCTTCTACCACTTCCCTGCTAGTTTTCCACTCCGCCCCAACATCGCATGTCTTGACCTGTCTCTCTCCAAAATAAGCCAGCCTAGAGACGCCTGAGAAAGAAATAATAACATGAATATCATGAATCACATCATCAAATCATCCCATATAACATCAACATATAGTAACCAAGTAGTTTTTTGGAGCCACCATAGCCCATATGATGTGTATCATACATCGATTATTGTACCTCAAGACATCACAACCCATACACCGAGTAAGGAACCTCAATCCATCACAACCTATACACATTATACCTATAATCATCGTTTGGATACTATATCAATAGATACATGTGTGTGAAATAAACACAATCCATCACATTCCTCTATAAAAATATTTGAGGAAGCTAACTTTCATGCATACCAACAAAAATAACTACCAAGAGAAGAGAGAGGGGCCATAGGGGGTAGTCATCCATCCATCCCCCCACTAAGATGTTGGGGAAAATACACTCCAAGAGTCCATTGGGTATTAGTCTCCATAACTGACATGGTTGGTGTAGTGTATGAAATCAAAAAATATACAAGATATAATATAGCTCACAACTACACTATGGGCACAACCTAATCCTAAGATCAACTCCATTTATTGTCTCTCGGACACTCAAATTCCACTTCTAGGGAAAAGATATCCTATAGGAACATAAGAATTTTAAGATCTATAATAATTAATTCTTTTATTTTTAACATTTTCTTTCTTTAATTAATTTATTATCCATTAAATTAACTATTAATAGTATTTCAAGTTATATTCATTAACCAACAGTGAAAAGTCCATTCCCTATAGGAATAATCAAAACCAAGTCCATATTTTTTCAAGATTAACATCTTTTCAACATTTTCATTCCATCAATACCAACCCCATGGGTTTAGAATTTATTATTAACTATTAACATCATTCCATAAACTAAGTACTCTAGGAAAATCATTCTAAGCTACCACCAAGAGGAAACATGCAACCAAACACATCCAGCAGCCTAAGGTAGTGGGGAAAGGAATATAGAAAAAATAAGAAACCCGACCATCAGTCATTAAAAAAATCATTCCAAGAAAGAATCCAACTTTATCACATTAATGTTTAAACTCATCTTCAACCCATTACATCATCTCCAGTTTCATCCATGAAACCCACATGCATATCCTGATGGATCTTTCCATCACATGAATCAACTACTACCACATCATCGGGGCCTACTTTCCCACATCACATCAGCAATCCTAGGATCATAAAACATCACATAGTGACACTCACATCTAGATCACATCATAAGGAAACAAGAAACAAAAATAGTCAATAGGAAAATCTAGGCCCTAGAATAAGGCATCCACCCATCACAAAAAATGAGCTATCACAACTCCAAACACAAGGCACTTGACCTTCTTAAGAAAATGGGAAACTTAGGCCCTATAAATTATCTATATCACACAATAAATTCGTATTTCATATTTTATTTACCAATTCATTATTCAAAGGTTCCAACTATGGGAAACCTAAGACATTAAGATATAATAAGCTATCAAAATCTAAACATGCTCTTAGAATTAAAACTAGTATCAACAAACTTAGGGAAGTATGTTTCTTATTATCATGAATTTTCATTTCAACATTATCAATAAGAATTATAATTATTTTAATTCTTTATCAATTCCATTATCATTTAAGAACACTTTTAATTAAGCATGCACATTGCATCAATTTGAATTACCATCAAATTACAAGAAACATCAGATTCATTTGATAAACCTCTTCTTTAATTATTCATCCAACTAATTAAAAATTATTGGCTTTACATTATTTACCATTTTTCATCAAGATCAAAATGCTAGTACATAGCATCAAAAGACATGATAATAAGAAAATCATAGATTTCACACTATCTAGAAAAAATAAAGAGGCAGACTATTATCACAATATCAAACATTGGCATGTGATCATAATCCAATTCATTATTAATCTGGTTAAATCTTTATTAGGTTAATTTAATTTCCATCCAAAGTGATAACCCATGAAAAATTTATAACTACAGATAAATAAATAGGAGAAGTAACAAATCCCCTACCTTAAAGAAATTAATGTTATTTTCATGAGAACAGACCAATGTTGTAGATCCCGATCACCCCTCCTAAAAGTGGAACATCCCTCCAAGGATACTGCACCATAACTTCACCAAAAAACAACCAATAACACTCTGTTAGAATGATGGAGAGAAACCACCATCGCATGGAAATAAGGAGGAGGATCTAGATTGAAGAACCATAAGAGAAAAGGTAGTATGTACCTCTCATCACCACAAATAGAACATGGGAAGATAAGAATCGATACCTATTGAAGATATTCCAAAACTCCTAAAGAGAGAGACACTGACCACCTAGGGTTTTAGAGAATGGTTATATGGTTTGAGAAAAGTCGAGGAACTATAACTTATATCGACACATGGAACAAAAACATTTAAGGCATCAAATCATTTCACATCATGAAAGTATCGGGTTTTAATTCCCACCAAAAACAATTTTCCTAAGAACATTTGTCTTTGAATTAATTTACATCATGAGGAACTCTATGAACCATCCTTACAAAATCTATGAACCATGTATTCATGAAGTGAAACACTTAAATCTCATGAATTCTTTATACTCCAAAATTTAAGTAGCCAAACACCTCCGGACCTGATTGAGGCCTCCTTTAAGTACCTCAGACTTCAGAAACACACAAAAGGTTAGAATATACTGATTTGGGCCTTTAAAACACATGATTGTATAGAAATATCACATTCATTATATCCACAATCTCCATTTCCCACCTTAATACCTTCAGTAAGCACATCCTAGAAGGAGAATCCACTGTGACAGTTCACTCCCTAAGCTATAATGTTATCCCATGACCCAACAGACTTATTTTACATATGCAAATTCCTCTGGTCCTAGAACTGGGAGTTCATGCTAGGACCAACCATTTCATGATATTTTATCTCACTAGAAGCATTTTTCTCAAGGTCCTTCCCTTGTCCTAGGTCTTCATCCTCACCTCTAATAATAATAATAGTTACAATAGGAGGATTTCCCATCTTCTTCTCGATATTTTACTCTTTAGGAACAACACACCTACCGATAGTTTGATCCATATTAATTGGATCCTCCTATATATTAGTAGATCTACCCATGTCCTAGAGGTACCAAACCAGTGAAATTTTCAATCCCTTTTTTCTTATTCATTCGATAATGTTGAAGGCAATCCCCCTTCTATAAGTAGAATAAACATTTAAGGTTCCTTATATAATGATCCTTATTATACCCAATTACATAAAAATTAGATGAAAATGTAGAAAAATTCTCATAGACAATTCTTAAATTGAAATCATTTTTACATAGTGAGAATAACCACTTTATCGATAAAAATATAACTGAGATCAACCACCACTGGAACTCTAGAAAATTGTAAGATCCCAGATGTCTCCATAAGGTATTTTCTAGTTATGTTTCAGTTTAATGCCTTTATTTTAGTTAATTAAGTGCTTACCCAAGTCCTTAAGGAGGATTGGGTGTGTTCTTAGGGTTTGGGACACAAAAAAAGAGAAATAAAAAGGGTTTTCTATGTAGGTTACATGGTCTGCACACGGTTAGTGCTAACCGTACGGACAGCCCAGGGAAACCATGCAGGTGGTGGGATTTTGGATAGTGGCATATGCACAGTTTGTGCACAGTTTAGAAAACTGTGCGGGTAAACCTTGCGGCCCAGAAACTTTTAAAAAATTATAAAATTGCCACTCTATGGTATTTATGTTCACTCGGGATTTTCCTCCTCCTCCCTTGCAACCCTAGGAATGAACCAAAGAGACCAAGATCTTCCAAGTATCAATATCCTTCAATTATTGACCATTTGGAGTGTTGTTGGATGTGAATCAAATTTCCGTGTGAGTATAATCTTCCCCTCCCCTCTCTTTTCCGGTTTAGGCCTTGTATTTTAGGTGATTTCCATTCGAATATCTTAAAACTCTCTTTTTCGGTGATATCTAGGCTAAGGATTCAAAAGGTTGTTTAATTGGTATATAATGACTTGGTTGAGAGGGAATTCATCAATGGATTCGAGTTAGGTTGTCTATAAGTTATATCCCTTAAGTTTTGTGGAGATTTTTGCATGTAGGGTTTTGATTCTTACCCTCTTGTGATGAGTTCTTCATTCAATTATTGTGATGTGATGTTTAGGGTGTCTAAAAAACCTAATGTAACCCTCATTCTCCCCATGGGATGCATGGAGGAATATGTGACCTATGTTGGGGCCACCCATAGGGTGCACCTACGTTCCCGGACTTAGAGTTTAGCTAAGTAAATATAGGGTCATTGTGCGAGAACATAGAGACCAGGGTGAATATGATATTAAGCTTGAAGGATGTGAATGGGAGTCATAGTAATACACCTTGGTTGGGAGATGACCTATGTGGGTGTTTTGTTGGCTTAAAAAGGGGTTAAGTAAGATAAGGGGAAATGTTAAGGGATTAGATTTATACATGATTATGATTAGTGAGATAGGCATGGGAAATGGGAAATGGGGATGAATGTTGTGGGTTAGAAATGAAGAATGTGTTAATGGATTGTGGAATAATGTTAAATTCCCATTCATTGATACTGTTTTGATGTTTCTAATGACATTATTTATGCTTGGTTGTGAATTTTGGTTGGATGTGATGAATATTAAATAAATCATGTGCACATGGATTAATAGTGTGGGGTATAGACTTGAGGTTATACACCCACGGGTAGAATTTTGACTGAGGTTCCAATCTCTGCCCACTAAATGCATGGGTTAGGGAAGGAGATAGAGTTTCATTCCCTAATGGTTTTATCCACCCGGACTGAGGCTTCGAGGTTAGGATAATAAAAATTGTTGTGTTATGATTCCTAGTGAGATAGGACTTGTTTGATTCTCTCATGTTTTGAATGTTGATCTTGCCTAATCCATTGAACACATATAAAGGGTGAATTGGTAAATAAAGTATCTTGGGATGAGTGTGGGTTATTTTATTGGTTAACTGAAAAGAACATAATTAAGATTGTCCTTCTAATATGTTTCCTTTACTTGTTTTTGAGTTTTACTCACACCCTACTCAGGCCGCTGTTGGGTACCCTATCAGATTTCATGGTTGTAGGGTAGGATAAGGGTAAGGGCCCAGTTCTTGGGAATTGAGATGGGATTTGGGATGAGCTTGGTTGAGGTTCAGTACTTAGTTCTAGGACTGTTTTGGGGATTCTATTGTTTGTCTTCATTTCGGTTTTTGTTCACTTTTCACTGTAGCATGGCATGACATACTTATTGTTGGTCGTGTTGTACCCAGTTTTGGAATGGTTTATCTATGAATTGTGTTGTTTGTTTTATAGTTTTTCCGCTATTTATATTTTTACTACTATGGATTACTCTAGTAAAGGGGGTATAGTCTCCCCACGTGAATACTTAGACCCTCACTACTAGTCGGCAACCTTTGGCATACGGGGAGGCATGCTTGAGGTCATGTAACCACCCATCTCGAGGCACCAGTTAGTGGATCCTAGGTTGGGGATGTTACAAAGTGGTATCAGAGGAGGTTATTTCTCTTTCTTACTATTTTGGGATGGTATATGGAGGGTAGGAAAGTGTTGGTCCTTGTTAATGAGCTCATTCTTGGGAGTGGCTAACCCATGTACGGGGGGAAACCCAAGTCACCCTTGGTGGGAATTTTTGTTCTTGTTATGTGTTGTTACATTTGATGATATTTCACCATTAGGTGATGCACTTGTTGTGTGATTTGACGATTTTTTGATATTTAACTCATGGCCTGAATGGAACAAGGTTGTGCATTCATGCATCATCCTAGGAACCTATAAAGATAAGTGACATGAATCATGGTAGGCACACACATGGAATGAGTGTGAAGAATGTAAAGGTTAGGATGAATTATTTCTTTTAAAATTGAAAAATGTATGACTAATAAGATGATGTGAATGGGTAACAAGGGGTGTAAAAAGGCTGGGTGATAATCAAGGAACATGTTTAATAAGGATGTAAAGTGGGTTAATATGTTGTTAAAGTAACTTGGAATGCACACTAGTTTGAAATGGTGTAAGAAATAAAGGCTTGCAACTATATGAGTTGGTTAACTATGTTGGACATGGTCCTAGGAGGAATGGCTAAGGGTAGTGTCCCAGATGTGATGGGTGCGGTGGAATGGTGTATTAAAAATGGTTGATTATGACTAGTGATGATCCTTTCTATGTTATCCCTTATTTTTGTGATAGCTTTAGTGCTTCGTTCTAAGGTTGTATTTGGCATTGTAGAGAAATGTCGTTGCGAAGATGCGTGCCAGTTGAGCGATCGGAAGATGTTGTCGAGAATTCTCCTCTGGTAGTGGAGCAGGGGAATCTAGTAGTTCAGGGTGATAGGGAAGATTAGTTCTTTGATAACTTCACTTGTTTTATAAAGATTATGGAATGGGACCCAAGGTGAGTTGCGTCGAGTATGTTTGAGATGACCAGAGAGTTTCAATTTCAATCCCCTCTGAACTTTACTAGAGAGGTTGATCCATAGGTATCATAGTTCTACATCGAGTCTATCCAGACTATTCTTGATCATATAGAGACTCCTGTTGAGAAGTGATTCAAGTTGGCAGCTTATATGTTGAGAGGCCAAGCGAAGTTTTTGTGGGACATCATGGTCTAAACGGAACAAGTTGAGGGGATTCTATAGAAGGACATCCAGGAGAAGTTTCTTAAGCACTTATATCCAGAGACCCTAAGACAAAAAAAAAGTAGTGTATTTTATGATTTTGACTCAAGGGGTGATGTCGGTGATGGACTGCGCTAGTCATTTCACTGATTTTCATCGCTTTGTTCTAGCTTTGACCGGAGATGAGGCAGTTATGGAGAGACATTTCCAGGATGGGTTGAGACATGAGATTAGGTATCAGGTAAATATATTTCATCTGAAGAGGTTTTCTGAAGTGGTAGATCAGGCTCTTATCTCAGAGGGAAACCTCAAGGGGTCTTGGGTAGTGATCTTGTGGGGGGGAGATGGGCAGACTAGTAGTGTGGCTTCCGAGGGTAGCAAGCACCGTTTTGGAAACTTTTAGCAGGGTGGAAGTTTTCAGAGTAGACAGAAGAGGGAAAATTCATCTTAGAGTGGCGACTAGATCTTTTTCTATCAGTGTGGTAGTCTGGGGCACATGCATGGCCGGTGTCCCCTACCACCAGTCGAGTATCGGGCATGTGGCAGGTTAGGCCATGTGTAGAAGTTCTACAGGAACCCGCAGCATCCGAGAAATTAAGGAAGTCAGAAGTATATACTGAGTGTAGGAAGGGGGTCAGTTACCCATATCAGGCTGGCAGTTGGAGCTCTACAGGTCGTACCGGTAGGGGTGGTGGATGTGGAACTCTGGGGCAAGACCATTCTTACCATCAGGGTAGTGTAGTGTGGGGTACTTAGGTTGTGGCCCAAGGTAGAGGGGTGGGTCAACTCCATGTAGTTAAAACAATTCATGAGGATGGTGAGGCAGGATCATCCACAGTTTGAGGTATGATTCTTGTAGCTTCTATACTTTCTAGTGCATTATTTGATACAGATGTAATGCTTTCTTTTATTTATTCTTAGTTCATAGTTGTGTTGTGTTTGACCATGGAGAATGCAAGTGGGGTAATATCACTTGATACTCCATTGTGAGTACAATTCATGAACATCAATCAATGTAAGGGTTGTCCTATAGAGATTTGTGGTTATCGTTTTATGTGGGATCTGTTTTTTCTAGACATGTTAAGTTTTGAAATGATCATGGGCATGGATTGGTTAGTGTTGTATCAATCCCACATTAACTATTATCAATGTCGGGTAACGTTTATGCCTCTCTATGGAGACACATATGTCCTTTATGGTGAGTGGGATTCTCGATTGGGCTGTATCGGGCCTCTTTTCTAGCAGTTGGGAGATCTCACAGTCTAGGTTGCATGACTTATGTTAAATGATGGGGATAAGGAGCATCCAATATTCCCACTGGTAATGGATCAGTTTCAGGATGTGTTTCCTCAGGAATTATTAGGGTTACCACCTGAGAGAGATTTTGAGTTCACCATTGAGTTGTTACCAGGAGAAGAGTCGGTCTCCATTCCTCCATATCGTATGGTACCGATAGAAATCCAAGAACTGAAGGTTCAGTTGGAGGAATTGGAAGACAAGGGGTTTATTCATCCTAGTATATCACCTTGGGGATCACCAATGCTTTTTTCTAAAAAGGCTGATGGGTCACTTAGTCTTTATGTCAATTATAGGAGGTTGAACCAAATGATGGTGAAGAATCGATACCCTCTTCCTAGAATCGATGATCTTTTTTACCAGCTCAGAGGTGCTTCAGTGTTTTTCAAGATCGATTTGAGATCGGGATACCATTAGTTAAGGGTGAGACCTTCTGACATACCATGGATAGATTTACGAAGTAGTTATGGGTTGTATGAATTTTTGGTAATGCCATTTGGGTTGACCAATTCACCAGCTGTGTTCATGGATTTGATTAACCAGATACTTCACCCATATCTAGATCGGTTCGTTGTTGTTTTTGTTGATGATATCTTAGAGTACTCTAGGACTCATGATGATCATGTCCAACATCTTGACATTGTTTTAAGTACACTAAGAGAGAATAGGCTTTATGAAAATCTATCAAAGTGTTAGTTTTGGATTGGTGAGGTTCGCTTTTTGGGACACATCATCTTAGAATCAGTTTTTTCGGTGGATCTAGAGAAATTATAGGTTGTGGTGTCTTGGGAATAGTCCAAGAGCATTTCCGATGTTCATAGTTTTCTTCATTTGGATGGTTATTATTGGAGGTTCATTAAGTAATTCTCTCATTTGGAAGCACCACTCTCCATTCTGACCAAAAAGGGAGTGAAGTTTGAGTGGTTAAGAGCATGTGAAGGTTCTTTTCAAGAGCTGAAGAAGCGGTTGACTACCGCACCAATTCTAGTTTTAACTAAACCGGGAAAGAAGTATACCTTTTTGTGACACGTCTGGTGTTGGAATTAGATCAGTGCTGATATAGGACGACCAGGTTGTTGCTTATGGGTCGAGACAGTTGAGACCACGTGAGAGAAATTACCCAACTCATGACCTAGAACTAGTTGTAGTGGTTCATACCTTGAAGTGTTGGAGTCATTACTTTTTGGGAGAACATTTTATGATGTTTACCGACCATAAAAGTCTCAATTATATATTCTATTAGTGGGATATAAATATTTGACAGTGAAGGTGTGTTGAATACCTGCAATCCTTTGATTTTGATTTGGTTTATACACCAGTAAAAGGGAATAGTGTTGCTGATGCTCTGAGCCATAAGACTCAGAATCAGGTGGTCCAAGAATCATCATCAGAGTGTAGATTGATGACATTTTTTACTGAGATATAATTGGAGGTACATGATGAGTCAGGGTAGAAAAATATTGCATCCATAGCAGTTGAATCTATACTTTTGAGATGGATTAAGGAGAACTAGTTGGCAGATCTAGAGTGTTTATCTATGATGTAAATTCTTAAAGATGGGGAGTCACCTTCTAGATGAGTTTTTGTCACTGATGGTGTTGCTCATGTTCATGATCATGTTGTGGTACTGGTAGGAGTATGGGAATAGTTGATGCACAATTTCAACAAATCAAAGTGGGTAGTACATCCGGGTTTGACTAGGATGTACCGTGACCTCTATAGGAAGTTTTGGTGTCCTGGAATGAAGAAAGACGTTGCGAGATTTTTGGAAAGGTTCCTTACCTTTAAAAAAGTGAAGGATGAGCACCAACATCCATGTAGATTGTTGTAGTAATTGCCTATATCGGAGTAGAAATGAAATGAAGTGATGATGGAATTCGTGGTTGGTCTTCCGAGGATGCCTCAGAAGAGTGATTCTATTTGGGAGATCGTGCATCAGTTAACAAAATTGACTCATTTCTTGATGATCTAGGATACCTTTATAGTTGATCAGTTGGGTGAGTTATATTTTCGAGAGTTAGTGTGGTTTCATGGTGTAATGAGAACCATAGTTTTGGATTGTGATCCGCGTTTCACTTTGCGCTTCTAGAAGGGGTTATAGAAGGTTCTTGGAAGCCAGGTGTTGTTGAGTACAACTTATCACCCTCAAACGGACGAACAATCTAAAAAAACGATTCAGGTGTTATAGGACATGTTAATAGATTGTGTTTTGTATTTTGGTGGCTTGTGAGAGAAACACTTGACTCTAGTTGAGTTTTCCTACAATAAAAATTTTCAGGATACAATTCAGATGGCTTCTTTTGAGGCACTCTATGGGAGATCTTGTAGATCTCGACTGTGTTGGTTAGAGGTGGGAGAGTCTGAGTTGTTGGGACCAAGTCTTGTGAGGGAAACATCCAATAAGGTTATTTTGATTCAGAAATGTATGGAAATGGCATAAATGAGGCATAAGTCTTGCACATATTAGCATTGTAGACCTCTAGAGTTCAGGGTGGGTGATAGTGTGTTTCTCCGGGTGTCACCAAGGTTGGGTCACCATCGAATTCAGAAGTAGGGAAAGTTGGCACCTAGGAATGTGGGGTCATTGGAGATTGTGGAGAGGATCAGGCCGGTGGATTACCAATTGTCTCTTCCACATAGGTATAGTGGGATGCATGATGTGTTTCATGTTTCACATCTTCAGAAATATCACCCTAACCCATCTCATGTTCTAAATGTGGATGATGTTGAGCTTGATGTTGATGTGTCCTTTGAGGAGCATCTGGTTCATATCATGGACCGTAGTAGGAAATTTTTTCAAGGAAAGGTTGTGCCTTTGGTCTATGTGCTATGGCATCACAGAAAATTTCAGGAGGAAACTTGGGAGTGAGAATCAGATATATGGGCTTAGTGGACCGAACTCTTTTCTTAGCAACTCAGTGATGCTCATAAGAGCGGCTTGAGAATGAGCCATTATAAGGTGGGGAGGTTTTAAGATCTTGGATGTCTCTGTAAGTTATTTTCTACTTATTTTTTAGTTTAATCCCTTTATTTGTGTTAATTAAGTGATTACCCAAGTCTTTAAGGAGGATCAGGGGTGTTTCGAGGGTTCAAGACACAAAAAAGGAGAAAATGGGGTTTTCTAGGTAGGTCGTACGGTCTGTGCACGGTTAGTGCTAACCGTGTGGTCAGCCCAAGAAAACCATACAGGAGGTGGGATTTTGGATAGTGGCATCCCCATAGTTTGTGCACGGTTTGGAAAATTGTTTGGGTAAACCGTGCAGCCCAGAAACTTTTAAAAAATTACAAAATTGCCACTCTGGGGTTTTTAGGTTCACTCGGGATTTTCAACCTCCTCCTCCCTTAAAACCCTAGGAACTAACCAAAGGTACCAAGATCTTTAAAGTATCGATCTCCTTTTATTATTGACCATTTGGAGTTTTTTTATATGTGAATCGAAGATCTGATTGAGTTTAATCTTCTCCTCCTCTCTCTTTTCTGTTTTAGGTCTTGTATTTTGGGAGATTTCCATCTGAAGCTCTCAAACCTCTCTCTTTTTCAGTGAGATATAGGTTGAGGATTCAAAGGGGTGTTTTATCAGTATCTAATTCCTTTTTGTATTAGCTGTTTATCAATGGATTCGAGGTATGTGGTCTACAAGTTATATCCCTTAAGTTTTATGGAGATTTGTGCATGTGGGGTTTTTATTCTTACCCTCTTCTGATGAGTTCTTCATACCATTATTTTGATGTGATGTTTAGGGTATCTAAACAACCTAATGGAAACCTCATGATCCCTTCAGGATGCATAGAGGAATATGTGACCAATGTTAGGGCCACCCATGGGGTGCGCCTATGTTCCCGGACTTATAGTTTAGATAAGTAAATGTAAGGATATAGTCTAAGAACATAGATCCCAAGTTGAATATGATATTAAGATTGATGTATGTGAATGGGAGTCCTAGTAACACACATTGGTTGTGAGGTGACCTATGTGGGTGTTTGGTTGGATTAAAAATGGGTTAAGTGAGATAAGGGGAAATGCTAAGGGATTAGCTTTATATATTATTATGATTAGTTAGATAGGCATGGGAAATGGGAAATGGGGATGATTATTGTGGATTAGAAATGAATAATGTGTTAATGGATTGTGGCATAATGTTAAATTCCCATTCATTAATATTGTTGTGATGTTTTTAATGACATTAACAATGCTTGGTTTTGAATTATGGTTGAATTTTATGAATATTAAATAAAGCATGTGCACATGGATTGGTAGTGTGGGGTATAGACTTGAGGTTCTATGCCCACAGGTCGAGTTTTGACTGAGGTTCCAAACCCCACCCACTAAATGCATGGGTTGTGGAAGAGGAGAGAGTTCCATTACCTAACATTTTCATCCACCCAGACTGAGGCTTCGAGGTGAGGATAATGAAAATTGTTGTGTTATGATTAATAGTGAGATAGTTCTTGTTTAGTTATCTCATGTTGTGAATGTTAATCTTACCTAATACATTGAACACATATAAAGGGTGAATTGATAAATAAAGTATCTTATAATGAGTGTTGGTTATTTTATTGGTTAACTGAAAATAACATAATTAATCTTGGCCATCTAATATATTTCCTTTACTTGTTTTTTTTACCACTACATGAACTATCTATGGGCTGGATATTTTGTAGACACCATTGGTGGTGGCCTACTAAGTTGTAGTCACACCCTCCTCAGGATGTCGTTGGGTACTTAGGCAGATTTCATGGTTGAAGGGTAGGAGAAGGGAAAGGGCCCAGTGCTTCGGAATTGAGTCGGGATTCAGGATGAGATTGATTGAGGTTCAGGACTTAGTTATAGGACCGTTTTGGGGATTCTTTTGTCTTCATTTTGGTTTTTGTTCACTTTGAATTGTAGCATGTCATGACATACTTACTGTTGGTCATGTTTTACCTAGTTTGTGAATGGTTTATTTATGCATCGTGTTGTTTGTTTTATAGTTTTTCCACTATTTATATTTTACTATTGTGGTTTACTCTAGTAAAAGGGGGTATAGTCTCCTCATGTGACTACTTAGACCCTTGCTTCTAGTCGGTAACCTCTGACGTACAGGGAGGAGTGGTTGAGTTCATGTAACCACCCGACTCGAGGCACCAGTTAGTGACTCTCAAGTCAAGGACATTACAAAAAGTGACAATATCATGAATCCTTAGTGGCTTGGTCCATTCTGATAGGAACTCCAAAAAAACTGCCGATATTATCAAGATCTGGGGATTCTATAGGATTCAGTTCAAACCAAAAATCTTGATCTAGGTTTGGGATCTAGAATTTATAACTTCAAAGGGATTGAAATAGGGATACCATTATTGCATACAGATCTTATCTGGCCTAAGAAGAATTGACCTAAGGCCTTATAGATTTCACTTTATCTCATTAGATGAGAATAATATGTGGTATTGTCCATGCCTGATTGGAATTCATTTACAATCATTAAATCCCCATACTATCAAGAGTCATTTCTCTAGTTGTTAAATCCCCATACACTGTTATTAATAATTAATATTAATTAAATTATTATTTGGTTTTTTAAATGATATATTCAATATATTAAGAATCCAAGTCTCTAAATACAAAACACATAATGGAAAGAGTTAACCAACCATACTGAATCTGGTTCAACTCCACTAATGAAAAATTCAGAAGGTAGTGGGCGACTAAATTTTTCATGCTCACAATATCATTTTTCAGGTATGATTTATTATTTATTGTTTTTTATTTCTATATATTTACTTGGTTTGGATTTTGGATATTTTTTTGTTGTTTTTTGGGTTTTATGTGTTTCTGTGTTGATAGTAGGCCACACCATGGACCATGGGCATCAAGACATAATGATACATAAGGATTTGGAATACTTAATTATTCTTTTTCCATTTATTTTATTTAAGAGTAATGTATCACGTCATGACTTAAGGGTTCCTTTGTATGATGTTTTGTATGGGTCAGGCGATGCATAAGGTTTTTGACTTGGTGAATATTTAGGTGAGGATAAAGATCATGTCATAATCAAGGGGAAACCTGAGGTGATGGGTATTCATTTTCTAGTGATGGGTTTTACTTGAATTTGTGAAATTTTACATGGAGATAAAATTTCATGTTGTGATGAGGATAAGTCATGTTGTGACCATGTGTAGGTTTTTTATTTGATGCGTAAGGTTTTCCCCTTTTCTTATGACACCCTAGGTTTTTAGAAAGCATATATTCTGTATACATTATATGTTCTAAACATTTTTATCTATTAAAATGAATTTAAATATATTAGGAAATATGTCATACAATATATTAATTAAACTAACAACACTTTATCTATTCACTAAAAAACATTACAATAAAAGAACATGAAACTAATTATTACACATTGTTGGCTTAGTCCAATAATTCCTTATTTTAATAATCACAAAGCATGTTTATGTTGTCTCTAATATATCTTATTTTTTATGAAATATAATTGTATTTCTATAAAATAAATTATTTTTTCTAAGTCTTGAATCCACCATGAAGCTTAGCCCGATAGACAATCAACCGTAAGTTTGAGGAATATAAATTTTTCAAAGTAAAAGATCAACCACACAACAAATGCATCAACCAAATGACCATAAGATAGATTGTGGAATATATATGGTATACTAAAGTAACCATAAGAAAAATTGAGTGACCACACATTATATCTCAAGTGGACACAATTATAAAGTTTTTTACAAAGGCATGGATTGACTGCAAGTCAAAAGGATCGACCGTACACCTAACAGATCAATTGTAACCAATTTATCACAAACTATTGGATCGACCACATGATCAATATATCGACCAAAAATTCACATTTAATATAAAACATGTTATAAATCTCAAAAAGTATGGATAAACCATAAATAAATATTAGACTAACCACACATTGAAAAGAGATACTTTATGAAATATAGACTTTTTCAAAAGTAAAGAATCAACTGCATGACTAAATGTAGTGATCGTGGCCAGTACAATAAATTTGAAAAAGTATTGTATTGACTATAAGTATAAGGTGATCAGCTGTAAGTATAAGGTGATTGAACATAAGTTCAAACTATTGACTATATGACCTATCAAGGAACTAGACCATAATTTTCACAAAGTATTTAAGTGACCATGAATGCTGAAATGAAAAAAATAAAGCAAAAATATCTAAAAGTAAGTATTATATTATTAAATATATTAACTTAACTAATTTTTTGTGAAGAATTAAATTCTGATCAGAAGCATTTAATGAGCCCAGATTTCATACTGAAGTATGAGGATATTCAATGATTATTTCTCAATGACTCTTTTTAGAGAAAGCTTCTTCCTTTTAAAAGACTAATGATGCATGACATGACAGAGAGATGCATAGATATATCAAAATTTTCCATGAATTAAAATGATGAAAATATGCACTATTTAGAGCATTTATGATATTTTTTTCTCACCTAAACCTCAACTAATCATCAAATAACACCTGATAATCTTCATACATCATTTACAAATTAAAATAAGACATTGATAAGAGAAGAGATACATATAAAACAATATAAATACTATATCTATTACATCAAATTATTTATTTATTTTTACTCTATTTTTATTATACTTTTGATTTGTGTGTGCTTCACACTATATATATTTTATGATTCAACTCCTACGTTAAACTAGATTGTTCTAGACACACACTCTCTCATTTTATATTATATGTACTCCCACATAGAATTGTGGAAGAGTATGTGTATATCGGACTACCTGTGTGCATTTTTTTATCTTTTATTCTCTCACATGAAACTTCGGAAGAGGCTCTATGAAGTATGGACATCCTTGTGTGGCATTTTATATAAAACCCAATCTAGGTTGTGGATTAGTTTATTATTTAATAAACTTATTGGTAGTGGGTGATTTCCAATTGGAGAGGACTAGGTCTCATCTTTAGACTAAACCTATTGAAATTATTCTGATGTGTAATTTCCTATTTTGTTTTTTATATTTTAAAACAAAACAATATCTATTTTCAAAACTATAATATAAAAACAATACTTTTATAGTTAACATTAACTTATGTTTTATATATGGTGTTTGATACAAGTAAATCTACTTCAAAAGTTAAAAGTGTTTTAAACTTATTTTAACTAATTTGTGATCGAACTTATAAAAATATTTTTGAAAGATAAAATTATATAATTTAACTATTTTAGTTAACTGGGAATTTTTATTAAATTTAAGGATTTAGGTTTTAAATAGTTTTTAATATAATTTTTAATTGGAAACTAAATTTACCCCCTATTGGGTTGTCCACTCTAACCAATATTTGGTACCAAAGGTTTTAAAATTACTTTTAACTGTGATCTAGTTTTACCAATTAAATCAAAAAATTATGTTATTTATAAATTTATTTCTTTATTGATAATAATATATCATAAGGAACTACCACTAACTGGTCTCCTTATTTTAATGGAACTAATTTTTCTCAATGAACATTCAAAGTGAAAATCCATATATAGAGCATAGGATTCAATATTTGGACTGTAATTGAGGAAAATATGAAAAGCCCAAAGATGTTGAGCTGAATGGAGGGATTCCACTAAGGATACTTATGGATGTAACTACAAATATATGAATGCATTATATTATTCATCAGGGTAATATGAATCTAATATAATATTTTCATGTTCTAATACTTTTGACACACTTTTTTTTCTTATGAAGGAACTTCCAATGTTAAAGAAATGCATCTCAATACTTATACCATCAAATATGATACATTTAAGATAAAACTCGATGAGAATTTTTTTATATGTATCTTAGATTAAAAAATATTGTAAATACAATGCATACACTTTTAAAGACAATAGAAGATAAAGATAAAGTGATGCAACTTCTGGGATGTCAACCAGACAGATAGAGAGGAATCTATGTTTCCATCAGTGAATCATACGACCTAATTAAACTACTAGTAAAATATCTTATTGGAAAGATTCTGATGTAGGGGATGAATTGAAAATTAATAAAGAACAATAAGATAAAACAAATAGAAATTTAGTAAATTTCAATACTTATGACTCAAATATAAAGGACAGAATCAAATATGAAAGTTTGAGTGAGGATGAATCACCTTTGGATAGTGATGAGTAAATGGATCACCTAGACATGAGATTCAAAAAGTTCTACAAGGAGAATAAATTCTCTAAGAAGAAAAATTATAGAGGAAAGTACGATAAAAAAAGGAAACTAGAGAAAATAGAATAAATCAGGTGAAGTGATCTACTATGAATGAAAAAGGAAAGGGAATATCAAGTCTGAATGTCCTAAAGTATAAAAAAATATATGAGGATAAAGGAAAAGGTTTTAAGAAGCATATGAAAGCCACATGGATAACCTATGAGGACAAATAAAATGACTCCAACTCAATTAGAGAAGATAATAATGAAATAGTTAACTGTGTTTTATGATAAACACATCTGATATATCAAATATTATTCATGTATCTCCTGTTTATATTTCAAATATTTATAATAATGAAAAAAATTATAAAAATTTGATAAATGAGGATTTATTTGAATAATATAGTTTTCTAGAATATAAATTCAATGAATTAAAATATAAATACAAAAGTCTAAAGAAAAAAGCATGCTCTTTTTATTCATTTTAAATATACCTTTATTGTAGAGAATAAAAAATATGCTCAGTTATTAAAAGAAAATAATTAACTCAAACTGTATAATGAGAAAATCAAAAAGGATCAAGAAAGATTTAGAAATGGGAGATAAACCTATAGGTACTGGACATGAAGTGGAAGCCCCAAAAGTGGTATTTTAAAAAATTTAACGGATAAATGACATTAACTCATCATCGTCAATGAATCGCTGCCTGGTTTATTATGAGGATCTCACATGAAGAGTTTTAAGTACAAAATAAAACCATAAAATACTTGGTTTAAATCTGAATCCATGCACAAAATCTTCTCATCATTGAAAATCACTGCTCAACTAATCTGAAGCCAATTCCTCTAGATCATCCACATACACTTCAAAAATCCACGGGAGTACCAATTGTCAAAATGCGGGTGCAAGCATGGATTTCCGATGACACCTTCGATGCTCTGATGATCACTGCATCTCTATACTTGTGATGCCTGAGAGCGAGCTCGATCCAAGCTTCTAGATCCATAGCCTCTCTCTTTATAGAATGTGGGATAGAGAAGAAGAGAGATAAATCCCATTAATAGTCACAAGTGAATTCCTCTCTTATTCTATTTATAGAGTGTTTGTGAATTACCTGGTATTGCCTCCCCAACCCCCCAAATAATTAACACACTATAACAATTGATATTACGACTATTATATTAAGCCATAAATATCATTTGTTATTCTTATTATCACTTTTATTATAATATAACAAATATATTATGTGATAATACTCAAGCCATTAACTTGGCTCATACTCCTGAAAATATTAATTGAACCTTGAATATTTAAATATTCTTTCAAATAATATTTTCCATGTATTTACTTAAAACTTTTAAATATAATTAATAAATAAATTCAATGATCATTATTATTAACTTAAATAATATTCATTTATTTATTGCATGGGTGATCTTATATCCTTGGATAAATCTTGGACCCCAGTGGTGTGGCCCACTATGTCCAATATACCTATTCAACTGAGTATGGTAGATTTTTGAATATGCTATTATGTGTGACCCTCTAGGCCCTTATCTCAATAGTAATGAATACTATTCACAGAACAAGAGTGGGATCTAACAACCCATCATGTCCCTTATAGAGATAAGTATTGTCACAAAAGTTACAACCAACCTATGAACACGCATTGTGTAATATAATTTCTTTTTCTTTAATATCTCATAAAGTAGGATGCACACTAATGTCATCATCCTTTTCTTGCTTTATTATTTTTTGATCTAACTGGGAAAACTTGCCCTCAAATTACATGGCCATGGTCTTATGAAGGTAATACCATCCTAATCAACATGGCTTGAGATATATAACTTCCATAACCTATAAGTGAAAAAATATTTATTGACCATTCAACCAATTTCATGCCACTAATGACTTACCCAACAAAAAATACCTCACCATGATTTCAATATCATGATTTTTGTATTGAATCAAAGTACATGATCAAATGACATACATTGGCAATGATCTTAAGTTGGGAGACCATTATACATAATTGTATATAGGAACAACCAATGACACCCAAAACATGTGGTGTTACTATGGGAGGGTATTTCCTTATGATCTCAATACTAGAGATCACCAAGTGCGAACTTCATGAGAAGAAGTCTCAATGATTATGAGCCTCTAGCACCTAATAGTCAAATATCTACTGTGTCTAGTCAGTACAATGCATCTAGACCATAGGACCTTTGTTTAAGATTAATGTCATAGTATCTCAAGGTTCTCATTATAGCTTGAGATCTACTATAAACTTTTGATACGATAATTAATCTATGAAATTTACCATTAAAAAGTGGATGCAGAAAAGTATACACTATAATGGTAAGAATACATCATGTATAACTAACTGTATACATGATATGGTATTAAAAGGTACTACATAGTTGGGTCTAGGGCACCCAATATTCCAACACTCCCACTTTCACTAGATACAACTTGATAACCAAACTTAATAGCTACTCACATGATAAAGATCATGTTTCTACTGAGTAACGTCTTTAGCTGTTGGGTCTTACATGATTTCGTTGTGTGTTTATTATGCTATTTGTGACCTCATATCCTTGAGTAAAACTTATCAAGAGATGGTATCCCCGAGTATATCCTTTTTTCCCACTATCATAACTTTACATATCATATAGTAATAATATTATAATTTACATTATAATAATACTCTTCTTACTAGGTTTGATTCCAAGAACTGGAACAAATCGTTGTGTTTAACTACTTATTTTCCTTAGAATCTAAAACGTACTCAGTATTTGTAGCTATAGATACCATTGGCTTATATGATCTTGTATCTCTCATCATATTATCCAAACTGAAATACTATATCTCATTGATCTAAGGATGACTAGTTTGTGTCCCATCAAAACTAGTATTCTTTCTTCTCCACTTACCAGGTACTTATCTTTTGTACTTGTCAAAGTACAATCAGATATTTATGATTTCTTTGCTTACAGTGATCCTGGGTATAACTGATATTTTTCTACTATAAATTATATCCTGGAAATATCAATTTTTGTACATATCATGGCATGTGTGATTACTCTATAACTTGAGAATATGGATTTAACTCACCACGTTTATCTCCTCCCATGTCACAAACATGCAAAACTAGAGAGATAATTCCATGTGAAATTGGAAACAATTCATCTATTGAATTGTTCTAACTTTTATTTTTCAATACCATGTCAATATATGTACAATTGACTAGATCCAAGCAATATTTAGATCTGCCTTATTAGATATTGTTCCCTAGAACTTAGGTTTCTACTTTTATTCAATCACTTGGAGAATTGATTCTTCCATTATTGTAACATCCCAAGTAAGTAATGAATAATAGATATTTTTATCTATGTCTATTAATGAATTAGATAGTGTTTTAGAGGCTTAAAATGAAAATAAATCCAATCTTAAGCATGGAATACACTAATATTCTTAAAAGATTGTTTTACTACCTTATGATGGAAAACCCTTTTTAAATCTATCTTTTGACAATTTTATAAACTATGTTTGTCAAAATAAACTTATTATTTATGATTGGGACATCAAAATTTACTTTGTGTGAATTTTTGGTATTTTTCTGACAATGTTCATTTTTTAATGAATAGTGAAAAATACTGCATTTTACATCAAAACTGCTTTCTAATCTAATTTATTTATATGATTAGATTATCTTTTGAATTGGTTTTTAATTGAAATTAGAATATATTTTTATCATTTAATTCAATGGTGTTCATTGGAATCAATTTCACTTTGAAATTGGACTTAAACTGGTGTCAATCTTTTGATACTTATTGTTTCATAAAAACACGCTATTTGCTCTAACAGCGGGAATTAATTATTAAATTAATTAATGTGACTTATATGTTTTGAATTTTGTAAAATAGACTTCATTTTTGAATTCAGAATATCAAATATAGCTTAGGGTGAAGTATTGGTATTTTTCTGAAAAACTCCAATTTTTATGAATAGTGAAACCACTAAGTGGTAATCAAGCAAACTGATTTTTAAGTTAAATGAAAGTTTACCACTAATGTGTATTGAATTTTGAAAATCCGACATACATGGTTGTCATTAGTATGTAAAATGTGGTTCAATGGGATGAAAATAATTTTTTGGTGAATAGTAACTTTTTTTTCATTAATCGCGATTAGAGGTAATTAGTGTAGTTTAAGGTAAAAATAATGTTTTAATAAAATGAGATGAGCTTGACACATGTTCTAACCCTATTGGTTGTTTCATGGCCGACCAAGACAACCCAGGGGTCGATTTAGGGACCCCATGGAGCCACTTGGGTGAGATAATGACTTTAATGCCTTTTTTTAAATAAAGGTGAAAATGACACTAACATAAATTGTTTTACTAAAAGAATTTTTATAAGGGGTTATACTAATCATATTTTTGTCTATAAATATTCATTAGAAAGATAAAAAGATTTCCTACATCATATTGTTTTTTTTATAATTTTTAGACATTAAATAAATTAAATTATTTATGACATCATGATGATGCAGCGATGACCTCATTATTTAACGATTAAAATAAAATGGAAAGATAATGTAATATCTAAGACCTACACTTGTCCAAAAACTATTGGATGGGAATATTTCTAAGCCTTATCATCTTATATTCTAAATATATCAATGTGGGACCTTATAAATTTGAAACACTTTTGAAAATAAAATAATAGTTTCATTATTTCCAAAAGTGCCCCTCCTCTCCTCTTATAAAAGGCCCCCACCTCTACCTCATTTCTCACACTCCTCAAGCCTTTGGCTCGGCCAACCCCTGCCCATTTACTCTCTCCACATCCATCTCCTAATCCTAGAGGATTCCCTTTGGGCAGAATCCTTTCAAAGGAATCCTTTAGGCTCAAATCAAAAGGAGTTACACTTTTAAAGGTAATTCATTCTCTCATGTTCATTTGTTTTATTTTGCTTATCCAACCCCCTAAACTCTTTTTATTTACTTCTTTTGTAACAACACCAGTATCTTCAATATACTAGGATGTTGTTATAAGATTTATTCGAGCTACACTCTCACACAAATACATCAAATGGTTAAAGAACATACGGTTTCCGTGGATGGCGAAATTCTGCCTCCCGAAACGATGATTGTTCAATACTCATTTAACACCTTCAAAGGTGGCCATTATGATGTCACTATTTTTATATATGATATATAATATGTTTATTTTTCCTTAAGCTTCTGTTTTTTTTCATTTTGGGCATACCTTTATGGTTTCCATTATGGGTAAACGCGATATCTTCATTTAAGGAAGTGCGGACTACCGCCCCCTCAAAGTGATTTGATTCGTTAAATACCATATGTGGGACGTATAAAGGATGGAACTATAATATTATATATGATATTATACTTGAATTATAATATACTCTTATATCATTATGATTCCATTCCAGAAAATATGAAATAGAAATGGAAGTATCCTTCATGCGTACGTACGGCTTACCATCTCCATGAACGGTGCATTTCATTTCTTACCTCTAAATGATTATGTAATATTATAAATGCATGCATGTACTAGATATATATGACTTATATAATATCTACATCATGAATACCATTCTGGATATAATGGATACATGAACAACTAGTAATTATAAAGGGCTTATTTTTTACTCAAGTACCAATGATCGTTAAAACGACCGTTATTAACTTAAATAATTACATAGTGTTCATGACATGGAAATAAGTGTTATAAAAGGAATAATGAACTTGAAAAAGGTTCTTAAACAAGTAGAAATTAACTCAAGTCTATTATTCAGGACATTAAAGAACGACCGAGTCAAGTCGGACCCGAGGTATGGGACTTCGTCTCAATCTCCTTTCATTGAGGCATATTTTATTTTATACACAACTTTATTTTATACGGTGTATAAACCCCTTTGACTTTTACGTTTATTCAAAAGGAATCTTTTTTATACGAAGCATTTACTAAATGAAAAAAGGGAATGTTTTTGTCATACGTATGCGGCGACAACGACTTCTCCGCCGTCGTGGCCGTTATTTGAGTTTCGGCTTCCTCTACAAGCCATACCTTCTTTTTAAAAGAAAAATAAATACCATGTTTTACTTTTCTTTTATTTTGTATTGAAAATGGTTTTCATAATGATTTTATATCAATGTGTTGTATTGATATCTGGTGATTGAAAGGTGGAAATGTTATGTTTCCTTTATGCATGTTTTATGTGATACGATTATGTTGAGGTTCTTGGGCATTATTATGAAGACGAGTGGTTCCGTGATAAACTAAGGGCGGGTGAGCCCGATATAGCTCTCCAATGCATTGGGTAACGCGAAGGAGTGAAACGTTAAGGTTTCTCCAAAGAGATTTAGGGAATATACTGTGATGAGTATTCCAAACGTAACCAAGAGGGTTACTCCCTACGTAAGAATGTTATGAATGCCTCAAGTTACCTTTATGTCTTATGATTTCTATGATTTATTCATGATTTGATGAGTTATGTTAAAGTGCTTATGTTTTATGGGTAAAGTATGATCTCATCCTTATGTATATATGTACCCGTGTTTCCTTGCCATATTTGTATATCCCTTACTGAGCTTTTTATGCTCATCCCAAGTTTTTTGAAATGTTTTTCACAGGTCAAGGAAAAGGTACATGATATGATGATAGTGTCAAGGAAGTGTCAAGAAAGAATCCATGTTTATTTTAAATATGTTTCCATTGATGGGAATGAAGAATACTATCTTTATGTAACCACTTTGTTTATATGTGGAATGTAATGAAAGTTTTATGATCTAATTATCTAAAAATCTAAACCCGGAAAGATCCTCAATGTGTAATCTTGTAATAACTCAAGATTAAGTAAGGTTTAAGGCTGGGGCCTTATAGTTGGTATCAGAGGTCGGTTTAGATAACTTTGGGAGTTAGAATTCTATTAAATGATTATCCAAAAATATTTTTTTTTTGAAATGATATAGCATTTGAAGATTACCATATTGCTTCATCTAATATATGTTTGTTCAGAATGGTTTTCCGCAGAGGAAACAGGGAAGCAGTGCTAGAAAGACATACAGAAGGAAATAACCTTCCGAATCAGCATCCTGAGATGGTCGGAATTGGAACTGAACAGTTTGTTGTAGTAATGGCGCAGTTGACTCAAGCGATAAATGGTGGTGGTATCCATACATGAGATCAGCCAGATCAGCCGCAGAGGAACATGTCTGTGGTAGAACATTTCATGAGGCAACATCCCCCATCATTCAGAGGATCATCTGACCCTGTGTTAGCTGAATGGTGGATTAAAGCACTAGAGAAGATTTTCGATGTCATGGGGTGTTCAGACAGTCAAAAGGTTAGTCTTGCTATTTACCGTTTGGAGGGTGAAGCAGATCAGTGGTGGTCGATGGTTAAAAATATCAGGGACGCTGATGAGATTGATGCTCTCGACTGGGATGAATTCAAAGGTATGTTTCTTGAGAAGTATTTTTCTAAGGCTATTCGACTTAGGATGGAAAAACAATTCTTGGAATTGAGGCAAGAGGAAGACTCAGTGTCTACATATGAAGAAAGGTTCACTCGATTGGCAAGGTATGCTCCAAATTTTATCCGAGACCTTGATAGTAAAATCAATCATTTTTACTCAGGATTAAAGCCAAAATATCGAAGGGCATTATCTTCTCGTGAGTTTAAAAGTTATGAAAAGCTTGTTTGATGTGATGAGAAGGTGGAAATGGAGTTTGCCGATGACCAAGTGTTCTATAACAACCAGCAGAATAAGAGACCGAGGTAGCAAGAGAAAGGTCATAATTCTTCAAAAAAGTATGATGGTAAGAGAACTAAGTTTCCAGTTTGTGATAAATGTGGAAAAAGGCATGATGGGGAATGTCTTCTAAATTCTGGAAAGTGCTAGCGATGTGGTAAGATGGGACATAAGGCTTGTGATTGCACTGAAAAGGATCAAGGTGAAGGTAAGAACAAATTTGATTTACAGTTAGTGAAATGTTATAAGTGCAATGAGAAGGGTCACTATGAAAACGAGTGTCCGACAAAGAGCTTGAGTGATGGGAAGCAGTTAGACTACAAGCAGAAAGGGGTGGTGAAATCTTTTGCAACTACTTCGGTAGACATTGGGCCATCAAATGAAGTTGTATCAGCTCCAGGGAGCTCAATATTTTTCAAAGATTGACTTGAGGTCGGGGTACCATCAGTTGAAAGTAAAAGAAGAAGATATTCTGAAGACCGCGTTCTATACGAGATATGGCCATTATGAATTTGTAGTAATGCATTTTGGGCTAACCAATGCACCTGCTGTATTCATAGACTTAATGAATAGAATTTTCTATGAGTTTTTGGATAAGTTTGTGGTGGTTTTCATTGATGATATTTTGGTGTTTTCTAAAAGCAAAGAGGAGCATGAAAGACATTTAAGGGTTATCTTGCAAACCTTAAAAGAAAAGAAATTGTATGGGAAATTCAGAAAATGTGAGTTTTGGTTGCAACAAATTTCTTTCCTTGGTCACATTGTTTCAAAAGATGGCATAACTGTTGATCCTGAAAAAACAAAAGTTGTGGAAGAATGGCCAAGACCCACAAATGTAACTGAGATTCGTAGCTTCCTTGGTTTGGCAGGCTATTACCGAAGGTTTGTTAGAAATTTTTCATGGTTATCTAGTCCAATGACTAAGATAACTCAGAAGGGTGTTAAGTTTATCTGGACAAAAGAATGTGATGATTGTTTTCAGGAATTGAAAAGAAGATTGGTGAATGCTCCAGTTTTGGCACTACCTTACAGGAATGGTGAGTTTGTTATATATAGAGATGCTTCATTGAAAGGACTTGGTTGTGTCCTAATGCAGAATGATCAGGTAATTGCTTATGCTTCACGTCAGTTTAAAACTCATGAGTTAAATTACCCTACACATGATTTGGAATTAGCTACTGTTTTTTTTTGCTTTAAAAATTTGGAGGCATCATTTGTATGGAGTAAAGTGTGAAATATATACTGATCACAAAAGTTTAAAGTATATATTCACTCAGAAATAATTGAACATGAGACAAAGGAGATGGCTAGAATTAATCAAGGATTATGATTGTACAATTCATTACCATCCGGGAAAAGAAAATAAAGTGGCGGATGCTTTGAGTTGAAAAAGTAATGATTCATTAGCAATGTTGTGTTTGGAACGTGATCCTTTGGTTAAAGATTTGATGAACTTTGGCATAGAAGTTGTTGGTGCAGGAAGTTCTTCTATTTTGTTTCAGGTATCAGGGAGATCATCTCTATCAGATAGAATCAAGCAAGCACAGAAGCAAGACAGTGAGTTGTAGAAAAAGGTAGAGCTGGTTCAGAAAGGTAAGTTGCCTGAATTCAACATTGATAATGATTGCATTTTGAGATTTGGGAAGAGATTGTGTGTGCCTTGTGATTTACAGTTGAAGAGAGAGTTGTTATGTGAAGCTTATAGTTCTCCGTTTTCAGTTCATCCTGGCAGTACTAAGACGTATAGAGATCTGCGGGAGTATTACTGGTGGGATGGAATGAAAAGAGATATTGCTGATTTTACTGTGAAGTGTTTAACTTGTCAGCAGGTTAAAGCAGAGCGGCAGTTACCGAAAGGGATGCTTCAGTCTTTACCAGTGCCAGAGTGGAAATGGGAGAATATATCCATGGACTTTGTTGTGGGATTACAGAAGACATCTCGAGGTAATAATGAAATCTGGGTTATTGTTGATCGCTTGAATAAATTTGCTCATTTCCTTACTATACGAGATACTTTTTCCCTAGATCAAATTTACCGTTTGTATCTTAAAGAGATAGTCAGGTTACATGGAGTTCCTCTCTCCATTGTATCTGATCGTGATCCTAGGTTCACTTCTATCTTTTGGAAAGGCCTTCAGAAGTCGTTGGGTACTGAATTAAATTTTAGTACAGCTTTTCATCCTCAATCAGATGGGCAGTCAGAACGAACAATTCAGACCTTGGAGGATATGCTACGAGCTTGTTCGATGGATTTTTAGGGAAGTTGGGACCAACATCTTTCTTTGGTTGAATTTTCATATAATAACAGTTTTCATTCCAGTATACAGATGGCACCATTTCAGGCATTATATGGGAAGCGGTGTCGAACTCCAACTTTCTGGGATGAAGTGGGTGAAAGGAAGTTGATGGGACCAGAATTGGTAGAAGAGATGGAAGAAAAAGTTCAGTTGATTCAGAAACACATGAGAACAGCTCAGGGCAGGCAGAAGAGTTATGCGGATAACCGGAGGAAGGATCTATCTTTTGAGGTAGGTGATCATGTTTTTTTCAAGGTTTCTCCTTGGAAAAGTGTGATGAGATTTGGTAAGAAAGGAAAGCTGAGTCCAAGGTTTATTGGACCATATGAAATTCTGGAGAAAGTTGGATCATTTGCTTACCGAGTGGCTTTACCTCCGAGTTTATCTCAGGTACACAATGTTTTTCACGTTTCGATGTTGAGAAAGTATATGCCAGATCCATCTCATGTTTTGAGTCCAGAGGTAGTTCAGCTGGAAGAGAACCTATCTTATGAGGAACAACCGGTCCAGATTCTTGACCATAGGGAGCAAGTGTTACGGAATAAGGTGATTCACCAGGTAAAGGTTTTTTGGAAAAACCACATGATTGAAGAGGCAACATGAGAATCTGAAAATGCAATGAGGGATAAGCACCCCCATTTATTCGATAAGTAAATAAATTGCGGGGACGCAATTTTCTAAAGGGGGGAAGGATGTAACATCCCAAGTAAGTAATAGATAATAGATATTTTTATCTATGTCTATTAATGAATTAGATAGTGTTTTAGAGGCTTAAAATGAAAATAAATCCAATCTTAAGCATGGAATACACTAATATTCTTAAAAGATTGTTTTACTGCCTTATGATGGAAACCCCTTTTTAAATCTATCTTTTGACAATTTTATAAACTATGCTTGTCAAAATAAACTTATTCTTTATGATTGGGACATCAAAATTTACTTTGTGTGAATTTTTGATATTTTTTCTGACACTGTTCATTTTTTAATGAATAGTGAAAAATACTGCATTTTACATCAAAACTGCTTTCTAATCTAATTTATTTATATGATTAGATTATCTTTTGAATTGGTTTTGAAGTGAAATTAGAATATATTTTTACCATTTAATCCAATGGTGGTCATTGGAATCAATTTCACTTTGAAATTGGACTTAAACTGGTGTCAATCTTTTGATACTTATTGTTTCATAAAAACACGCTATTTGCTCTGACATCGGGAATTAATTATTAAATTAATTAATGTGACTTATATGTTTTGAATTTTGTAAAATAGACTTCATTTTTGAATTCAGAATATCAAATATAGCTTAGGGTGAAGTTTTGGTATTTTTCTGAAAAACTCCAATTTTTGATGAATAGTGAAACCACTAAGTGGTAATCAAGCAAACTGATTTTTCAGTTAAATGAAATTTTACCACTAATGTGTATTGAATTTTAAAAATCCAACATACATGGTTGTCATTAGTATGTAAAATTTGGTTCAATGGGATGAAAATAATTTTTTGGTGAATAGTAACTTTTTTTCATTAATCGCGATTAGAGGTAATTAGTGTAGTTTAAGGAAAAAATAATGCTTTAATAAAATGAGATGAGCTTGACACATGTCCTAACCCTATTGGTTGTGTCATGGCCGACCAAGAAAACCCATGGGCTGATTTAGGGGACCCCATGGAGCCACTTGGGTGAGATAATGACTTTAATGCCTTTTTTTTAAATAAAGGTGAAAATGACACTACCATAAATTGTTTTACTAAAACAATTTTTAGAAGGGGTTATACTAATCATATTTTTGTCTATAAATATTAATTAGAAAGCTAAAAATATTTCATACATCATATTATTTTTTTTTATAATTTTTAGACATTAAATAAATTAAATTATTTATGACATCATGATGATGCAGCGATGACCTCATTATTTAACGATTAAAATAAAATGGAAAGATAATGTAATATCTAAGACCTACACTTGTCAAAAAACTATTGGATGGGAATATTTTGAAGCCTTATCATCTTATATTAGAAATATATCAATGTGGGACCTTATAAATTCGAAACACTTTTGAAAATAAAATAATAGTTTCATGATTTCCAAAAGTGCCCCTCCTCTCCTCTTATAAAAGGCCCCCACCTCTACCTCATTTCACACACTCCTCAAGCCTTTGGCTCGGCCAACCCCTACCCATTTACTCTCTCCACATCCCTCTCCTCATCCTAGAGGATTCCCTTTGGGCAGAATCCTTTCAAAGGAAGCCTTTAGGCTCAAATCAAAAGGAGTTACACTTTTAAAGGTAATTCATTCTCTCATGTTCATTTGTTTTATTTTGCTTCTCCAACCCCCTAAACTCTTTTTATTTAATTCTTTTGTAACAACACCAGTATCTTCAATATACTAGAATGTTTTTATAAGATTTATTCGAGCTACACTCTCACACAACTACATCAAATGGTTAAAGAACATACGGTTTCCGTGGATGGCGAAATTCTGCCTCCCGAAACGATGATTGTTCAATACTCATTTAACACCTTCAAAGGTGGCCATTATGATGTCACTATTTTTCTATATGATATATAATATATTTATGTTTTCCTTAATCTTATGTTTTTTTTTCATTTTGGGAATACCTTTATGGTTTCCATTATGGGTAAACGCGATATCTTCATTTAAGGAAATGTGGACTACCGCCCCCTCAAAGTGATTTGATTTGTTAAATACCATATGTGGGATGTATAAAGGATGGAAATATGATATTATATATGATATTATACTTAAATTATAATATACTCTTATATCATTATGATTCCATTCCAGAAAATACGAAATAGAAATGGAAGTAGCGTTCATGCGTACGTACGGCTTACCGTCTCCATGAACGGTGCATTTCATTTTTTACCTATAAATGATTATGTAATATTATAAATGCATGAATTTACTGGATATATATGACTTATATAATATCTACATCATGAATACCATTCTGGATATAATTTATACATGAACAACTTGTAATTATAAAGGGCTTATTTTTTACTCAAGTACCAATGATCGTTAAAACGACCGTTATTAACTTAAATAATTACATAGTGTTCATGACATGGCAATAAGTGATATAAAAGGAATAATGAACTTGAAAAAGGTTATTAAACAAGTAGAAATTAAATCAAGTTTATTATTCAGGACATTAAAGAACGACCGAGTCAAGTCAGACCCGAGGTATGGGACTTCGTCTCAATCTCCTTTCATTGAGGCATATTTTATTTTATACACAACTTTCTTTTATACGGTGTATAAACCCCTTTGACTTTTACGTTTATTAAAAAGGAATCTTTTTTATATGAAGCGTTTACTAAACGACAAAAGGGAATGTTTTTGTCGTACGTATGCGGCGACAACGACTTCTCCGCCGTCGTGACCGTTATTTGAGTTTCGGCTTCCTCTACAAGCCATACCTTCTTTTTAAAAGAAAAATAAATACCATGTTTTACTTTTCTTTTATTTTGTATTGAAAATGGTTTTCATAATGATTTTATATCAATGTGTTGTATTGATATCTTGTGATTGAAAGGTGGAAATGTTATGTTTCCTTTATGCATGTTTTATGTGATACGATTATGTTGAGGTTATTGGGCATTATTATGAAGATGGGTGGTTCCGTGATAAACTAAGGGCGGGTGAGCCCGATATAGCTCTCCAATGCATTGGGTAACGCGAAGGAGTGAAACGTTAAGGTTTCTCCGAAGAGATTTAGGGAATATACTGTGATGGGTATTCCAAACGTAACCAAGAGGGTTACTCCCTACGTAAGAATGTTATGAATGCCTCAAGTTACCTTTATGTCTTATGATTTCTATGATTTATTCATGATTTGATGAGGTATGTTAAAGTGCTTATGTTTTATGGGTAAATTATGATCTCATCCTTCTGTATATATGTACCCATGTTTCCTTGCCATATTTTTATATCCCTTACTAAGCTTTTTATGCTCATCCCAAGTTTTTTGAAATGTTTTTCACAGGTCAAGGGAAAGGTACATGATATGATGATAGTGTCAAGGAAGTTTCAAGAAAGAATCCATGTTTATTTTAAATATGTTTCCATTGATGGGAATGAAGAATACTATCTTTATGTAACCACTTTGTTTATATGTGGAATGTAATGCAAGTTTTATGATCTAATTCTCTAAAACTCTAAACCCGAAAATATCCTCAATGTGTAATCTTGTAATAACTCAATATTAAGTAAGGTTTAAGGCTGGGGCCTTATAGTTGGTATCAGAGGTCGGTTTAGATAACTTTGGGAGTTAGAATTCTATAAAATGATTATCCAAAAATATTTTTTTTTTGAAATGATATAGCATTTGAAGATTACCATATTGCTTCATCTAAGATATGTTTGTTCAGAATGGTTTTCCGCAGAGGAAACAGGGAAGCAGTGCTAGAAAGGCATCCAGAAGGAAATAACCTTCTGAATCAGCATCCAGAGATGGTCGGAATAGGAACTGAACAGTTTGTTGTAGTAATGGCGCAGTTGACTCAAGCGATAAATGGTGGTGGTATCCATACACGAGATCATCCAGATCAACCGCAGAGGAACATGTCCATGGTGGAACATTTCATGAGGCAACATCCCCCTTCATTCAGAGGATCATCTGACCCTGTGTTAGCTGAAGGGTGGATTAAAGCACTAGAGAAGATTTTCGATGTCATGGGGTGTTCAGACAATCAAAAGGTTATTCTTCATATTTACCGTTTGGAGGGTGAAGCAGATCAGTGGTGGTCAATGGTTAAAAATATCAGGGACGCTGATGAGATTGATGCACTCGACTAGGATGAATTCAAAGGTATGCTTCTTGAAAGTATTTTTCTAAGGCTATTCGACTTAGGATGGAAAAACAATTCTTGGAATTGAGGCAAGAGGAAGACTCAGTGGCTACCTATGAAGAAAGGTTCACTCGATTGGCAAGGTATGCTCCAAATTTTATCCGAGACCTTGATAGTAAAATCAATCGTTTTTACTCAGGATTAAAGCCAAAATATCGAAGGGCATTATCTTCTTGTGAGTTTAAAAGTTATGAAAAGCTTTTTTGATGTGCTGAGAAGGCGGAAATGGAGTTTGCCGATGACCAAGTGTTCTATAACAACCAGCAGAAGAAGAGACCGAGGTGGCAGGAGAAAGGTAAGAATTCTTCAAAAAAGTCTGATGGTAAGAGAACTAAGTTTCCAGTTTGTGATAAATGTGGAAAAAGGCATGTTGGGGAATGTCTTCTGAATTCTGGAAAGTGCTACCGATGTGGTAAGATGGGACATAAGGCTCGTGATTTCACTGAAAAGGATCAAGGTGAAGTTAAGAACAAATTTGATTTAGAGTTAGTGAAATGTTATAAGTGCAATGAGATGGGTCACTATGCAAACGAGTGTCCGACAAAGAGCTTGAGTGATGGGAAGCAGTTAGACTACAAGCAGAAAGGGGTGGTGAAATCTTTTGCAACTACTTCGGCAGACATCGGGCCATCAAATGAAGTTGTATCAGCTCTAGGGAGCTCAGTATTTTTCAAAGATTGACTTGAGGTCGGGGTACCATCAGTTGAAAGTAAAAGAAGAAGATATTCCGAAGACCGAGTTCCGTACGAGATATGGCCATTATGAATTTGTAGTAATGCCTTTTGGGCTAACCAATGCACCTGCTGTATTCATGGACTTAATGAATAGAATTTTCCATGAGTTCTTGGATAAGTTTGTGGTGGTTTTCATTGATGATATTTTGATGTTTTCTAAAAGAAAAGAGGAGCATGAAAGACATTTAAGGGTTATCTTGCAAACCTTAAAAGAAAAGAAATTGTATGGGAAATTCAGCAAATGTGAGTTTTGGTTGCAACAAATTTCTTTCCTTGGTCACATTGTTTAAAAAGATGGCATAACTGTTGATCCTGCAAAAAAAAAGTTGTGGAAGAATGGCCAAGACCCACAAATGTAACCGAGATTCGTAACTTCCTTGGTTTGGCAGGCTATTACCGAAGGTTTGTTAGAAATTTTTCATGGTTATCTAGTCCAATGACTAAGCTAACTCGGAAGGGTGTTAAGTTTATCTGGACAAAAGAATGTGATGATTGTTTTCAAGAATTGAAAAGAAGATTGGTGAATGCTCCAGTTTTGGAACTACCTTCCAGGAATGGTGAGTTTGTTATATACAGTGATGCTTCATTGAAAGGACTTGGTTGTGTCCTAATGCAGAATGATCAGGTAATTGCTTATGCTTCACGTCAGTTTAAAACTCATGAGTTAAATTACCCTACACATGATTTGGAATTAGCTACTGTTGTTTTTGCTTTAAAAATTTGGAGGAATCATTTGTATGGAGTAAAGTGTGAAATATATACTGATCACAAAAGTTTCAAGTATATATTCACTCAGAAAGAATTGAACATGAGACAAAGGATATGGCTAGAATTAATCAAGGATTATGATTGTACAATTCCTTACCATCCGGGAAAAGAAAATAAAGTGGCTGATGCTTTGAGTTGAAAAAGTAATGCTTCATTAGAAATGTTGCGTTTGGAACATGATCCTTTGGTTAAGGATTCGATGAACTTTGGCATAGAAGTTTTTGGTGCAGGAAGTTCTTCTATTTTGTTTCAGGTATCAGGGAGATCATCTCTATCAGATAGAATCAAGCAAGCACAGAAGCAAGACAGTGAGTTGCAGAAAAAGGTAGAGCTGGTTCAGCAAGGTAAGTTGTCTGAATTCAACATTGATAATGATTGCGTTTTCATATTTGGGAAGAGATTGTGTGTGCCTTGTGATTTACAGTTAAAGAGAGAGTTGTTATGTGAAGCTTATAGTTCTCCGTTTTCAGTTCATCCTGGCAGTACTAAGATGTATAGAGATCTGCGGGAGTATTACTGGTGGGATGGAATGAAAAGAGATATTGCTGATTTTACTATGAAGTGTTTGACTTGTCAGCAGTTTAAAGCAGAGCGGCAGTTACCGAAAGGTATGCTTCAGTCTTTACCAGTGCCAGAGTGGAAATGGGAGAATATATCCATGGACTTTGTTGTGGGATTACCGAAGACATCTCGAGGTAATAATGCAATCTAGGTTATTGTTGATCGCTTGACTAAATCTGCTCATTTCCTTACTATACGAGATACTTTTTCCCTAGATCAAATTTACCATTTGTATCTTAAAGAGATAGTCAGGTAACATGGAGTTCCTCTCTCCATTGTATCTGATCGTGATCCCAGGTTCACTTCTAACTTTTGGAAAGGCCTTCAGAAGTCATTGGGTACTGAATTAAATTTTAGTACAGCTTTTCATCCTCAATCAGATGGGCAGTCAGAACGAACAATTCAGACCTTGGAGGATATGCTACGAGCTTGTTCGATGGATTATTAGGGAAGTTGGGACCAAAATCTTTCTTTGGTTGAATTTTCATATAATAACAGTTTTCATTCCAGTATACAGATGGCACCATTTCAGGCATTATATGGGAAGCGGTGTCGAACTCCAGCTTTCTGGGATGAAGTGGGTGAAAGGAAGTTGATGGGACCAGAATTGGTAGAAGAGATGGCAGAAAAAGTTCAGTTGATTCAGAAACACATGAGAACAGCTCAGAGCAGGCTGAAGAGTTATGCGGATAACCGGAGGAAGGATCTATCTTTCGAGGTAGATGATCATGTTTTTTTCAAGGTTTCTCCTTGGAAAAGTTTGATGAGATTTGGTAAGAAAGGAAAGCTGAGTCCAAGGTTTATTGGACCATATGAAATTCTGGAGAAAGTTGGATCAGTTGCTTACCGAGTGGCTTTACGTCCGAGTTTATCTCAGGTACACAATGTTTTTCACGTTTCGATGTTGAGAAAGTATATGCCAGATCCATCTCATGTTTTGAGTCCAGAGGTAGTTCAGCTGGAAGAGAACCTATCTTATGAGGAACAACCGGTCCAGATTATTGACCATAGGGAGCAAGTGTTACGGAATAAGGTGATTCACCAGGTAAAGGTTTTGTGGAAAAACCACATGATTAAAGAGGCAACATGGGAATCTGAAAATGCAATGAGGGATAAGTACCCCCATTTATTCGATAAGTAAATAAATTGTGGGGACGCAATTTTCTAAAGGGGGGAAGGATGTAACATCCCAAGTAAGTAATGAATAATAGATATTTTTATCTATGTCTATTAATGAATTAGATAGTGTTTTAGAGGCTTAAAATGAAAATAAATCCAATCTTAAGCATGGAATACACTAATATTCTTAAAAGATTGTTTTACTGCCTTATGATGGAAAACCCTTTTTAAATCTATCTTTTGACAATTTTATAAAATATTTTTGTCAAAATAAACTTATTCTTTATGATTGGGACATCAAAATTTACTTTGTGTGAATTTTTGGTATTTTCTGACAGTGTTCATTTTTTAATGAATAGTGAAAAATACTGCATTTTACATCAAAACTGCTTTCTAATCTAATTTATTTATATGATTAGATTATCTTTTGAATTGGTTTTGAAGTGAAATTAGAATATATTTTTACCATTTAATCCAATGGTGGTCATTGGAATCAATTTCACTTTGAAATTGGACTTAAACTGGTGTCAATCTTTTGATACTTATTGTTTCATAAAAACACGCTATTTGCTCTGACAGCGGGAATTAATTATTAAATTAATTAATGTGACTTATATGTTTTGAATTTTTTAAAATAGACTTCATTTTTTAATTCAGAATATCAAATATAACTTAGGGTAAAGTTTTGGTATTTTTCTGAAAAACTCCAATTTTTGATGAATAGTGAAACCACTAAGTGGTAATCAAGCAAACTGATTTTTCAGTTAAATGAAATTTTACCACTAATGTGTATTGAATTTTGAAAATCCGACATACATGGTTATCATTAGTATGTAAAATTTGGTTCAATGGGATGAAAATAATTTTTTGGTGAATAGTAACTTTTTTTTCATTAATCGCGATTAGAGGTAATTAGTGTAGTTTAAGGTAAAAATAATGCTTTAATAAAATGAGATAAGCTTGACACATGTCCTAACCCTATTGGTTGTGTCATGGCCGACCAAGACAACCCATGGGTCGATTTAGGGGACCCCATGGAGCCACTTGGGTGAGATAATGACTTTAATGCCTTTTTTTAAATAAAGGTGAAAATGACACTAACATAAATTGTTTTACTAAAACAATTTTTAGAAGGGGTTATACTAATCATATTTTTGTCTATAAATATTCATTAGAAAGATAAAAATATTTCCTACATCATATTATTTTTTTTATAATTTTTAGACATTAAATAAATTAAATTATTTATGACATCATGATGATGCAGCGATGACCTCATTATTTAACGATTAAAATAAAATGGAAAGATAATGTAATATCTAAGACCTACACTTGTCCAAAAACTATTTTATGGGAATATTTCGAAGACTTATCATCTTATCTTCGAA
This sequence comes from Viscum album, assembly GCA_963277665.1. Classification (NCBI taxonomy): domain Eukaryota; kingdom Viridiplantae; phylum Streptophyta; class Magnoliopsida; order Santalales; family Viscaceae; genus Viscum; species Viscum album. The sequence continues at coordinate 473,992,337 of OY728130.1, read as the reverse complement.
ATATATCAATGTGGGACCTTATAAATTCGAAACACTTTTGAAAATAAAATAATAGTTTCATGATTTCCAAAAGTGCCCCTCCTCTCCTCTTATAAAAGGCCCCCACCTCTACCTCATTTCACACACTCCTCAAGCCTTTGGCTCGGACAACCCCTGCCCATTTACTCTCTCCACATCCCTCTCCTCATCCTAGAGGATTCCCTTTGGTCAGAATCCTTTCAAAGGAAGCCTTTAGTCTCAAATCAAAAGGAGTTACACTTTTAAAGGTAATTCATTCTCTCATGTTCATTTGTTTTATTTTGCTTCTCCAACCCCCTAAACTCTTTTTATTTACTTCTTTTGTAACAACACCAGTATATTAAATATACTAGGATGTTGTTATAAGATTTATTCGAGCTACACTCTCACACAACTACATCAAATGGTTAAATAACATACGGTTTCCGTGGATGGCGAAATTCTGCCTCCCGAAATGATGATTGTTCAATACTCATTTAACACCTTCAAAGGTGGCCATTATGATGTTACTATTTTTATATATGATATATAATATGTTTATGTTTTCCTTAAGCTTCTGTTTTTTTTCATTTTGGGCATACCTTTATGGTTTCCATTATGGGTAAACGCGATATCTTCATTTAAGGAAGTGCGGACTACCGCCCCCTCAAAGTGATTTGATTCGTTAAATACCATATGTGGGATGTATAAAGGATGGAAATATGATATTATATATGATATTATACTTAAATTATAATATACTCTTATATAATTATGATTCCATTCCAGAAAATACGAAATAGAAATGGAAGTAGCGTTCATGCGTACGTACGGCTTACCGTCTCCATGAACGGTGCATTTCATTTTTTACCTCTAAATGATTATGTAATATTATAAATGCATGAATGTACTGGATATATATGACTTATATAATATCTACATCATGAATACCATTCTGGATATAATGTATACATGAACAACTTGTAATTATAAAGGGCTTATTTTTTACTCAAGTACCAATGATCGTTAAAACGACCGTTATTAACTTAAATAATTACATAGTGTTCATGACATGGCAATAAGTGATATAAAAGGAATAATGAACTTGAAAAAGGTTCTTAAACAAGTAGAAATTAACTCAAGTTTATTATTCAGGACATTAATGAACGACCGAGTCAAGTCGGACCCGAGGTATGGGACTTCGTCTCAATCTCCTTTCATTGAGGCAAATTTTATTTTATACACAACTTTCTTTTATACGGTGTATAAACCCCTTTGACTTTTACATTTATTCAAAAGGAATATTTTTTATACGAAGGGTTTACTAAACGACAAAAGGGAATGTTTTTGTCGTACGTATGCGGCGACAACGACTTCTCCGTCGTCGTGACCGTTATTTGAGTTTCGGCTTCCTCTATAAGCCATACCTTCTTTTTAAAAGAAAAATAAATTCCATGTTTTACTATTCTTTTATTTTGTATTGAAAATGGTTTTCATAATGATTTTATATCAATGTGTTGTATTGATATCTTGTGATTGAAAGGTGGAAATGTTATGTTTCCTTTATGCATGTTTTATGTGATACGATTATGTTGAGGTTCTTGGGAATTATTATGAAGACGGGTGGTTTCGTGATAAACTAAGGGCGGGTGAGCCCGATATAGCTCTCCAATGCATTGGGTAACGTGAAGGAGTGAAACGTTAAGGTTTCTCCGAAAAGATTTAGGGAATATACTATGATGGGTATTCCAAACGTAACCAAGAGGGTTACTCCCTACATAAGAATGTTATGAATGCCTCAAGTTACCTTTATGTCTTATGATTTCTATGATTTATTCATGATTTGATGAGGTATGTTAAAGTGCTTATGTTTTATGGGTAAAGTATGATCTCATCCTTATGTATATATGTACCCATGTTTCCTTTCCATATTTTTATATCCCTTACTGAGCTTTTTATGCTCATCCCAAGTATTTTGAAATGTTTTTCATAGGTCAAGGGAAAGGTACATGATATGATGATAGTGTCAAGGAAGTGTCAAGAAAGAATCCATGTTTATTTTAAATATGTTTCCATTGATGGGAATGCAGAATACTATCTTTATGTAACCACTTTGTTTATATGTGGAATGTAATGCAAGTTTTATGATCTAATTCTCTAAAACTCTAAACCCGAAAAGATCCTCAATGTGTAATATAGTAATAACTCAAGATTAAGTAAGGTTTAAGGCTGGGGCCTTATAATTATGGTCTTAACTAACTGTAAGACCAATCTGTTTTCCATGTTTTTGAGCATATTTTATTTGGAAAACTATGGCGCTCCCACTTATCTCTGGTATATTCATGGAAAAATTTCATTTCAAAATATTGTTCTATGATCTTGTTGCTTACTTCAATCCTAAAGTGGATTTTAGTAACTTGCAACCTTTATTATTATTTTGTGACATGACCATCACCTTCTGGTTGTGTCGTATAGACACCTTCCATGTTAAATAGTCATGAAATATAATGCTAAATATGATGAAAAGTAAAATTTTAATGGATTTAGGAATACTAAATTGGTATAACCAATCGAGTCTTATTGGTACTACACTTATACCATCCATGTATCAACTTATTTGAATACTCATCATAGTATTCAAAATAATAATCCCATTTTTACTTTGATACATGCAATCCATTATTGAATTTTAATTGGTCTTTTCAATATCGGATAATTTTTATACACTTCTTACTTGTAGGAAATATTATTCGCATTTAATAATAGATCACTATCCATGGTGAATAAAGAACCATCACCATGGTTTTATCCTTCCTATGTAGTATGTGTATCTGAAACATACTATGTTCCACATGCAGTTATGGAACTCGTTCCTATGCCAAATACATGTGCATCTATAGCATTGACTAACACCAAATAAATCTATCTCCTGCTATCTCTAATAGATATGTACATCCATTTATATAAATTTAGTTTATCACTTGACTACCAATTTTCTATCTTATGGATTTATGTAATATCCTAGGCAACCATTAGGAAAATTACAATAGATGCACAATGTGTTTGTACTTGATGCAATTTTATTTATGTCCTAACAAACTCTTTGCATCCAAACACATGTACTTGTGACATAATGGATTTCCATCATACTATAACTCATGTGATATCTATTTTTCATTGTGGTTGACATATGGTTATGGTATATCATCATTATTTGAAAATTACATCATGAAATATAATGGAAGTTTTTGCAAGTCGCAACATTGATACTTCTTACATCATAACTCTGATGTAATGTGTGTTTAGGAATTAATCCCTTCTATATTTTTTTATCAATTTTAACATGTAATAATTCATCATATATCCTCCTTATCAACATCAATTTCATGATTTAGATAAGGTAATGTGAGTTTAGGAATTACTCCACACTACATTATCATGATCGATGAATACTTGGTCAAGATATTATTCGGTATGAAAAACCTAAGAAACTCATATATTCTTACCATGAATATATCATAATTCACTTTACTATTCCATAATGAATTAAAGGAATCTTATGAAGTATATATATACCTCTATATTACCCTTGGAATAGTTCATTCCCTCTAACTGAACTAATTCCAAAATCTTTGTGGCATACTTTTATTTCTAAAGGTTTCTTTGTCCAAACTAAAAAAAGTTGTTAATACCATAGTTTTTTAGATTTACCAAGCCTAAATACCATACTAGGTATATCCTTGAAATCCACTTTTAGTTTTACTTTACAAAGAATTATCTTTCAAAAATTGAGTATAAAAGTTTTACATTTATATTCATCAGGTATTGCCTACAATTCATGTATTACTGAACTATTGGTTGAGTATAAGATACCAAAAACAACTTTCATTCCTAAACCTGGAATAATGTATCCTTATGTCCTAAGGACATGTGAGATAAATGTTTTGATAATACTAAATAATAGATCTACAAGAATCATTCACTTGGAAATAAAGAAGTCATGTACTTCTCACCACTGGCCTAGGTATCAACCTGTCTCAGCCACTTGGAGAATACACCTGACTTCTAGTAATATTTATATACTTACTTGGTTATTGTAATTCAATACAAATATGTGATAATCATATTTTATTGAATACCCAATAAGTACAACTGAAGCATTACATTGATGAATATTTCTGAAGAAGAAGAGGTGACTTGCTTACTTAATTCGGTTTATTGCTTTTAACTTCCATAGTTTTATTTCATAATATGAAATGAAAATAACCTCCTGTCAATACCACTTTCATTGAAGGACATTGTGAATATGATTTTGGCATTAATTTCCATTGGCCTTTTCACCTTTCCTTTCAATTTGTTCACCATAAGAATTAAAGATTAATTTATCTTTTATATTCTTATTTACTTGGAGATCCTTACCTAAATAGCTAATGAAGCGTTCCCCCAATACTTGTTCATTTTTTTAACTTAAAATGAGAGATTAGTAAATAGATGAAAATGATATGATAAAGGGATCCATTAAAATATCATGATTCATCTTTCAATTTACACATGATGGTGTAACCATCGCCTTATTCATATCTTGCTTCACTTTCTCCTCATAGGATTCTCGGAGATGAGATTACATATTAGATCATCCATGTCCTGATGTAGTGATCAAAACTAGCATCAGATGTTGATGATAGAATAATTACATAACCATAATATTCTTTATACATGAGTCCCATGTAAGCAATTTCTCACCCTCGCTTCTTGAGGTGACTTAACAGGTGTTGGGGACACAGGTACCTTGAGTTTCCTATATCATGGTACTATGCACAAGTGCCCATACTATTCTTGGATACTCATGCCGGTGTGGGAATTTAATTTTACCATTATTTATTTTGGTATATCTTTCCATTTTCTAAAAAAGTAAAACATTATCATATTAGTACTTTTAAGTTGATTATCGAATTAGAAATTACTGGTTAATTTAATTACTAAATGTATCCCATTATTTTATCAAATTCCAGGAACCCTCTATACAAGAATTAGAATACTCTATTTCTTGAGTATTCTAGTGGAAAGGATCCTCAAACCTCCCCTCATAGTCTATAATCTATGGTTACATCACTATTTGAAGGGTTCAAGGTAGGCTTTTGACTAGCCAACCGCATTATCTCACAGATCCTTGATATGTTGAGTGAAGTACCAGCTTATAAAATCATTACTTGATTTAATCAATGCTTGCCTCTAAAATGATAGAAAGTTAGATATGTCTAATCCTTACTACCACTTTAATTAATTCAACCCACCACTCTCATAATAACTCCCCAATAGTATAGGTACCCTCAGTTATGGCATGAATGGAACCCCAAACACCCAATTTTTTTCAAATTCGAATGATGGAAGGTGATTTAGTCTTAATATTTCTTTGAGGGTTTTATTATTTTTATGTGATGAAATAAATCATTTTCTATCTTATTTGCATGTACTATGTGATCACACCCACAGCTGACCATGCTAAAATTACAAAAATCTATTGCGTCACATGTTTATTTTATCTTGTATGCTTATTTATTATTTCTATGTGAACACACATAAACTACACAATCAAAAAAATAAACCATCACTACAAAAACAACTGGGTTTAGCGGCGGTTTTGTGGCGGCGGTTCACAAAACCGCCGCTAAACATTTTCGGCGAAGGTTTCGCGGCGGTTTTTAATAAACCGCCACAAAACCCAAATTTTTTTAAAACACCACGACCCTTTCCCCCACCCCAACCGTGTTCCCCAAACCCTCGTCTTCCCCGATCCCCCCCGACCTCGGCGACCGATGCGCCCCCCGCACCCTCCGGCGACCCCTGCACCCCTCGCACTCCCCGCGCCCTCCGGCGAAACCCGCACCCCCCGGCGCCCCCCTCGACCACCGGAGACCCCCACGCCCCCCACGCCCCCTGTGCCATCCAGTGACCCCGACACCCCCCACGCCCCCCGTGGCCTCCGGCGACCCCCGCACCCCCCGGCGCCCCCCGCGACCCCTTTCGACTTTGGTAATTTTTAGTTCTTCCTTGATTCTTTGATTGCTTCTCATAAACGACGGATAAGTCATGCATAGTAATTTTGGATTATTTATTTTTGTGGTTTATATATTTCTCCTACATTTATTCATGTATTCATTAATAAAATTCATGCATAGTAATTGATACCTCAACCTTGTTCAGTGTGTTATTTGATTATAGTTATTCTAATTATTTTATGTCTTCTTGCTTGGTATCCAACATAGGTTTGATTGTTGAATTTTTATTTAAAGTTTTCTCTCTAAATAATTCATTGGGAAAAAGAGAGGATCCCATTAGAAGTTCCTAAATTATGTAGCTGATATTTTTGGATATATATATCTTTGGAAATTGGTCATTATAGTGATGAAATATATCATTGTAATTTTTAGTATAGACTAATTATCACATTTTAAAGCATATATTTATTGTTATTAGAAAAGAGAGAAATTCTCTCCATCTTATGATAAATCATATGTTATTCTAGGTGAATAAGATTATAATTCCAATTGATCAAGATATGATTATTGGAAAATGGGGATTACTATATCTCTAGTGGTATGGATGGATCTCAGGTTAGTTAATGGTTTTTCAAGTGTTGTTTTCCTCCTACAATTAATAAGTATCAGGATGTTTTTTTTTTGAGGACTTTATAAGGTTACCTCTAGAGATGGAGGTGGAGTTTATGATTGAATTAGTACAAGGTATCGAGACTATCACAATATCCCATTACTATATATCTCTATGGGATATTAGATAGATAAATATTTAGTTGGGAGATCTTTAATCCAATGGATTTATTAATCTGAGTGTGTCTACATAGGGTTATCCATTTCTTTTTACCAATATTGCAAGAGTGAGTTATTGATTTTATATTATCTATTATAAATTAAATCATGTTACTCTTAATAATTGGTATCCTTTTATATGAATTTATGATTTATTCAATCAGTTTAGAGGTTCTTTATGGATTTTGAAGATTGTTCATCGATTAGGTTATCAGCGGTTAAAGGTTTGAGCTAAAGGTGTGTCCAAGATAGAATTTCAAACACTATATAGTAATTTTGTGTTTTTGGTAATTCTATTTAGGGTAATGGAGAAACCATATGTATTTATAACTTTTATAAACCATTTTTTATCCTTTTTTTCATTCGGGACTATATTTATTAATGATATATCAGTATGATCATGATCCTATGAGGAGCATGAAGAATAGTTGGTTATGTTCTTAGACACATTGAGATATCATCATTTATATGCCAATATATTGAAATGTTATTTCTATAATCAATAGGTGACATTTTTTGGTCGTGAGTTCTCTAAATCTAGGATATTAGGGGATATTGAGAAAGTAGAATCTATAATTTCTTAATAGATTCATACTAATATTGTTGAGATTCATATTTTCATTGGTCATGTGGTTTCTTATTCTTGAATTATCTTGGAGTTTTCTCACATATTCATTAAAAATATAGTATTGACTTGGAATGGAGTGAATTTTTAGTGGGATGATAAATAAAAAGATTCATTTTATGAGCTAAAAAATATATTGACATCTACACCTATTCCTATTTGACCAAAGCCAAGGATGAATTATAAGGTCAATAATGAGGCCTCCGATGTGATGTTAAGATTTATGTTGATATGGAGGAATGAGTTTTAGTAAATGGGTATTGAAACTTATAATAAATGATAACAATTATCCAACTCATGATATTGAGTTAGTCATGGTTATGCATGCCCTCCAATGTTTATGAAATTAGTTATTCAATGAGAATTTTGTGGCATTTACAAATAAAAAAACATGTAGTAAATATTTTATCATAGGGATAAAAATTTATGATAGAGGATATGGGATGAATATATTTAGTCATTTTATTTGGATTTTAATTATACTACAAGAAAGTGAAATTTCATTATTGATTCTCTAAGTATAAATTATCAAGTGCATGTAGTTTGTACGTCGAAAGATGAATGTAAATTTATATTACTTTTCTCAAAGATTCATCATGATGTAGTTAATTATAAAGGTCATGTCATTATAGAAACCTTGACCATCACTTTATCTTTATTTTTTTATTTAAAGAAGGTATGATTTCATATTATGTGTATTGGGTTTTCCATGAATGGTTTTATAGTATGGATTTCATACCTAGGTATATGCTTAGTGAGAATTATCTATTGTATTTTCATGGGTGTAATTTTTTTATTGACCCTGACACCCCCCACGCCCCCCGTGACCTTCGGCGACCCCCGCACCCCCCGGCGCCCCCCGAGACCCATTTCGACTTTGGTAATTTTTAGTTATTCCTTGATTCTTTGATTGCTTATCATAAACGACGGATAAGTCATGCATAGTAATTGTGGATTATTTATTTTTGTGGTTTATATATTTCTCCTACATTTATTCATGTATTCATTACTAAAGTGAGAATATCCATCCACAAATTGAGTAATTTCTTGGAATTTATATTGAGCAGTTGGTTCCTTTGGGATATCACTTAATATTATTTACACCTCAACTCTTTCCAAGAATATAGATATGTTCAATAGATTAAATCCCATCCTATAGACCAATTTCAGTTCCAATGGTTTATTTTACAAAAATCCATGTGACTTCTCTCCCTTGTAAATTTGGTCCATAATGACATGTATTATCATGGATAAGGAATTAATTAGGTGCTTCATGTTCTGTAAACATATCCCATTGGAAACCATAAAAAATAGTTGGGTAGATAGTGTTATGATAAGTGTGTAACCCGATATTCTTATTTCTCCTCAATGAGGTGTTGACGCTGTCTCTTATGGACCAAACTTGTTCGGTTGGTCTGAAGTGGTAAATGTGATCAATGAACCATCTTTATTATATTATGCATACTTTATGATCAATGGTTCATCTTTATTATATTATGTTTCTGTAATCTTACACTATCGTATATTTTGTGTAGGCACATTGTGATATACATGGATAAAAGCTGGATCACATTACCGAGGAACACACCTCAATATGTTAAGGTTTTGAATGAGTTTTTAGATTTTTCAATTTCTAATCGATCTGTTGAAGGGAGAATAAGATGTCCATGTCCTAAATGTAAATTTAGAACATGGTTGAAGAGAGATGAAGTTTATGAACATTTAATACTGAAGCAATTCCCTGATCAATATTTGTGTTGGATTTGGCATGGAGAATCAAACAATACAGAAAGATTGAGGACTGATGTTAATCCACAGAATGAGGTCCCAAGTTTGTCGCCAATGGAAAATGAAATGAAAAACCTCATAAATGATGCATTCGGCACTGCAAGACACCACTATGAGCATCAAAACATATCAGAACAACCAGAAGAGGGTGCTACAAATTGCAACGTGACAAGTGATGTTTTTGAGACTGTAACACAAGCAGATCAAGATTATAACATATCATTGGATCCTCCTCTTGATTCTATGGAGCCAAATGTAAGGGAAAACTTCAGTGAGGAAAATGCGTTTTATGATTTATTTGACGATGGAAATCAAGAGTTGTATAGTGGGTGTTTGAAATATTCAAAGCTTTCATTTCTGCTGAAGTTGTACCATATCAAATGTCTATGTGGAATTACAAATAAGGAAATTTCCATGTTATTGGAATTGATTCGTGATGCATTTACTGAAGCAAAAATCCCAGAATTGTTTTATGAGATGAAAAAAGTTGTAAACAAGCTTGGTCTGAATTATACAAAAATACATGCGTGTCCCAATGATTGTATGCTTTACTGGGGAGAGGATTCAAGTAGACATAATTGTAAGAAATTTTCTTCTTATAGATGGCAGTCAAAATGTGATGTTGGAAGTATGATTGAACATAATTTCATGGAGAAGAAGAAAAGGAACACACCTGCAAAAGTTTTGTGTTACTTTCTTTTGAATCCTCGATTGCAAAGATTATTCAGGTCATCAAAAACCGTTGAACACATGAAGTGGCATTCTGTAGATAATAACAATGATGGGTTAATGAGACATCCACGAGATTCCCAATCGTGGAAGACATTTGATTCATTACATCCAGATTTCTTAGCTGATCCTAGGAATGTTCGATTGGGATTGGCTGCTGATGGATTCAACCCATTTGGGACTTTGAGTACGAGTTATAGCATTTGGCCAGTTGTTTTGATCCCTTATAATCTGCCTCCATGGATGTGTATGCAACAAACATCTTTTATCATTTCGATGATTATTCCTGGAAAACAAATGCCTTGAAATGATATTGATGTATACCTGCAGCCTTTGATTGAATAATTGCAGGAGTTATGGAGCAACGGTGTTGAGACATTTGATGTTTCTTCTAAAACAATGTTCAAAATGCATGCTGCTTTAATGTGGACCATTAGTGACTTCCCTGGGCTTGGGAATTTATCTAGTTGGAACACTTATACGGGTTTGGCTTGTCCCATTTGTAACTTTGATTTCAAGCCCAAATGGATACCTCACAGTAGAAAATGGTGCTTCTTGTGCCATCGAAGATTTCTTGATGCATCTCATAGATTTCGGCTGAACAAATCAAAATTTAATGGTTCCATTGATCGTAGACCACCTCCAGAGTTGTTAACCGGTTCTGAAATATTGACACAGCTTGAAAATGTTAAAACAGAATTTGGGAAGGTTCATCATTTGACTGATATCGGAAAACGAGTGCGAAGTGCATCGTCAAGTGAAATCAGAACGCAACAATGGAAGAAAAAAAGTATATTCTTCAAACTTCCGTATTGGGAATTTAATTCTTTGTGCCACAATCTTGATGTGATGCATATTGAGAAGAATGTATGTGATAATTTGATTTTCACATTACTTAATGAGCATGGAAAGTCGAAGGATCATCTCAATGCTCGCAAAGACTTACAAGTAATGAACATAAAACGTGATCTCTGGCCAGATGAGAATGAAAAGTATGATCCGGCCATTTTTTCAATGAAAAATAGGGATAAAGATGCGTTCCTTAGAATTTTAAAGAATATGAAGGTATCTGATGGTTATTCGAGTAACATCTCGAGGTGTGTTGATTTGAAGAATCGTAAGTTATATGGATTGAAAAGTCATGATTCACATGTTTTGTTACAACAGTTACTACCATTGGCATTGCGTACATTATTACCTGAAAAAGTTACTGCTGTTGTACTGCAATTCTGCACATTTTTCAGGAAATTATGTGAGAAAACTCTACATCCTTTACAGCTTGACAACCTACATGAGAGGTTTGTATTGACCCTTTGTGCAATGGAGATTATCTTTCCTCCATCGTTTTTTACTGTCATGATGCATTTAACTGTGCATTTGGTTGATGAAGCTAAATTAGGAGGCCCCGTTCATTATCGATGGATGTATCCAATTGAGAGGTATTTTATTTATATGTTTCCAGTTAAGTAAAAAATATTTGGAATTTAAATAAATGCATAATATTATTATTATTTTTCACATATATCTTGGGCATTTGAAAGCATACGTGAGAAATAAAGCTCAACCAGAAGGCTCTATTACTGAAGGCTATTTGGCCGAGGAGTGTCTCACCTTTTGTTCCAGATATTTGGATAATATTGAGACAAGATTTAATCGAGTTGGACATGTTGACGACACATCAACTCAATCTCAAATGCATCAAAAATCAAAAATATTTCCTGCTATTGGCCGATCAGTTGGGAGGAACTCATACGCGACACTAACAGAATTGGAGTTATTACAGGCACATAGATATGTGATACTGAATAGTGAAATTGCAGATCCATTTATTGAAGAGTTGAGGATACAAACAAAGAGACGAATGAGAGGCCGAACATGAAATGAAAAAGATATAATGAAAGCTGTGAATAAAGAGATGGTAGAATGGTTTGCACGACATGTAAGTTTATAAATATTGCAATAAATACGAATATTAGTTTGACACATACAATTTGCAAATCTATTAAATTATATTTTTATTCTTCAGATCATGAATACTGATACTCAAGCAGACTTGTCAAAAGATTTGAAGTTTCTTGCTAGAGGTCCTATAAAACAAGTTAGAAAGTTTGACGCTTATAATGTGAATGGTTTTAGATTTCGTACAGTCGATCGAGAAATGGGTTTGAAAACACAGAATAGTGGTATATTTACATTTACTGAAGTGGAATACTATGGAAAGTTGCATGATATTATTGAATTAAACTACCATGGGAATTTTTCTGTTGTTTTATTCAAATGCAAATGGGTCGATATTATCAGAGGTGTTAAAAGAGATTCCTTGCAATTTACTTCTGTAAACTTCTCTCGCTTGATGGATGTTGGTGATCGTGAACTGCATGATCCATATATCTTAGCATCGCAGGAAAAAATGGTATATTATGTGAATGATGTTGTGGATGAAGGGTGGAGTGTAGTTACTCACGTAATACAAAGAGATTTGTATGATATGGGTGATGAAGTGGAAGATTTGACCTCTGCAATTGAATTTCATCAACAACAGGAAGCAGAATTATTTGTCCATCATGATATTGAAAATATTAGTCTATCAAGGATGAATGAAGTGGATGAAGTAATGGAGCAGGAAACCGACATGATTGAAGGGGAAAATGATTGTATGTACAATTATTTATTCATTCAGCAACCACTTGTTTCATTTCTGTAGTCATTCATTATTATTGTTATATATATTTTGTTTGTTAGTACTGGGCATCTATTATCATTTTTAATTTTTTTTCTGCATAAATTTTTTGAAATATATATTTTGAACTTAATTTTATTTGATTAAATGACAGGAATGCCAAGGAAGAAGCGGTACACCATTTCATCTACTTCTGCGATAGATGACGATCCGTCTGTCCCCACGGCATCTGAGGCAGCAGCTACCTACATCCCTGCATCATCTCCCCCTACACCATCTCTGACACCGTCAGTGGATGTCTCATTAGAGGATGATTCATTGTCTCCCCCTACAGGAGCCTCAGCAGTGGGGCAGCGACACGCCCCTTCCAGTTCATCACGGACATTCTGGAGGGTCACAGTCATAGGTACAAATTTTAATTAAATTAATTTATTGCATTTTGTTTATAGTAATTGTTTGCTAATTGCAGATGAAAAAAATTCAACCGTGGAAAAACACTTAAAAAGTTCTGATGTTTGGAACATGAATGGCGAGAAGATAGTGGTGCCATTTGATTCTTATGGGGTCCCGACGGATGACGCCGCAGGTTTAATAGGTCAGATTATAGGTCAGCTGGCAACGGAGCCCATTTCCCTGCCTATTTCATATGATGATTGGAGGCATATGCCTCCAAACTGGAAAAATGAAGTTTTTGATTCTCAGATAAAGGTAATTTTATTACTTTCTGGTTTAATTGAATGTCATGTTACTAATATATTCAAAATGAATTTCTGTATACAGATGTTCTTCCACTTTACCGTTGCTGATATGATAGCACGGAAGTGGACATTGAAAAATCTTGGAAAAAAAATGGAAAGATTTCAATTGGAGGTTGTGGTGTGATGTCAATGATACTTCGTTGACCGTGCAGCAGATGTATGAGAAGCTACCCAGTGGGGTACCGAAAGAACAGTGGAAATTTTTTGTCGATAGCCATCGTGATGAGAAGCGGATGGTATTGAAATATATATTATTATGTTATCCTCATTTTACATTTATACATGTACATTAAGAGGAGATAGACATTGAATACATTATTGTTAAATTGAATTTTATTTATTTCAGGATCTCTCAAGACAGAATGCATCAAACCGGGCAAAACAAGTCATCCCGCACACTGCGGGCTCAAAAAGCTTTACTAGAAGCCGAATGTCATTGGTAATCTTTTAATTAGTTTAAATATTTATAATACAATATTATCTATTTAAAATATTTAATTGTTTATTTATCTTTGTTTAATGCAGTCACAAAGTTTAGGGCATGAAGCATCCCGAACAGAACTGTGGCTGGATGTTCATAAAAAAAACAGATGGAAGTTTTGTTAATGAACCTGCCAGAGAAGTTGGGGTATGAAGTCAATTATTTATTATAATAACTTATTATCAGTTTTTACTGTGTTAATATATATTCATATTTGATTTATAGGTAAAAATTAAAGAAATATGGGATGTCAATCCTGAGCAATCCTACTCAGTCTCCCAGGATGACCCGGTTGGTAAAGTCCTTGGGAAGGAGCATCCTGGTAGAGTGCGCGGGATGGGTTTTGGACCCGTACCATCTGAGGTCTTTGGCAGGCCATCAGGGATTTCGGCTACATATACTCCTGGTTATAGTCATTTCATACCTGAAGATACTCAGAGGGAGATGTCTTCTCTACGAAACACAGTTCACCAGTAGGGGGATCAGATATCTGCTTTGCAGAAAGATTTGCTTGAAATACGTCAGCATATGAGCAGATATGCCCCCGGTGGTAGTGCATCGGCTAGTGGTGAGCAGGTAAATCACAAAAAAAATCAAAATCATTTTGTTTTCACACTTTTATTGGTTTTAAGTTTAATTATAAATATTCAACAATATTTAATTTTCAATATAATGTTCTTATAGGTGGCAGCAGGTAGTTGAGATGAAGGTGGAGAGGGTGACGATGCAGCATCAGATGATGAGTAGTAGTGTTGTTGATGTGTTGAACAAGTATGAGAACGGTTGGTTTGTATATGTAACATGTATATGGCACATAGTTGCCACCAAACATTTCCATGTCCTAACATTTTTTTGATTTCTCATGTTTCCTTCTATGCATTTTATTTATTTATGATGTTTCATTTTATGTCTTGATTTCTCGAGTGTGGTATACATCATTCCATTTAGGCCTGTGTTTGAATTGGTACCACATCCAATGAGAATACCATATATGTAACCCATATTCATACCATTTCTACTATATAGCAGCATTCGGGTAGCCCCATTGTGTAAGCTCGATTCATACCATAACTGATTCATGGAATTACCTAGGCAGTCCAACTGTGTAAGTCCCATTCATATCATTGTTGCTCCATAGCAGCACCTGGGTATCCTAGCTGTGTAAGCCCAATTCATACCATCACTATCAAGGACCAATGAGCCACAACACATTACACAGGCATGAAGAAATTCCCACCTGACAGGCTAATCTTAGACTATACAACCAACATACCAATTATGCTGATAAAGAACTCACGCTCTTACTGACATGGAAAGAGTGTATCTTGGAAGCCTCCCACAATACCTAAATTTAACCGTTATCAGTATAACATGAATCTAAGCATGTATAAACTCTATTAAAACACCTAATATGCATCATTACAATAACATCCAAATAATCATAGTTTAACTTAACTTATCCCCCGAATAACCATGTCAATTATTCATGTTAGACTTAACAAAACACAAGCACTACCCATGCTTTTACATTCACAATACCAAATACAATGATATTACTAACTGAATACCAAACCACAATCCACCTATATACCATCACTATAGAACAAAGTGTCTAAACTTACTTTCATTTTTTTAATGAACTCATAGACCTAGGATAAGTCCTCTCTTAGATTACATACATACAAGAAAACCCTCATCAGGTGGAAATGAGAATCGCTATTTCACTTGATTAGAACACTCCAATCACCAATATCCCAAGATACATCTCAATATTACTAGTCTCTCTCAACCCTAGTTCACATGTCACATCCTATATAGGATACAACTCATGGAGAAGCATCTATGAACCCATCTCAAATATCACGAGGAAAATCATAGGCCAATATACCCACTCGAGGGTTCTCATGCATATCACAAATCCCATACCCAATCCAACTATGAAATCTAGGTTACTAATCCTAACTAGAAATCGACACACCATACTTCCCCTGAAGGATAAAGATCACATACATGCACATATATATTAATGACATTATCTTATGATAATAACTATTGTGAAAAATAAATATCATTTGGTTTGGTTAAGTATAATTCCACCAATAAGGTATTTAGGAAAACATTAGATAAGTTGTTGAAATTTTAAAAAACTCAAACCTATTTTCTTTAATGAAGTCAATAACAACTATATCATGATGCATCCCATCCAACCTGCAACATGATGACCATCTTGGGATGTATACATGAAACTCTTATCTAATATCCAATGACATAACTCAAATCCTCAATAGGAATCATGTATAACCTACAAGATCATAAACCATACTCTCTCAAGCACCATGCACGGTTAGCGTGTTGTCCAACCTAAAACACACACCAATTCACAAGTTACCCATTTTCTATAGTAGGCATTAACAACCAACCCAAAACACACAACAAACCATACCATAACATACATTCTATAACTACTCAAACATCCATCTTTGGAACAAATTCTATACCCATATAAACATAATTTGTTCTATCCCATAACACAAATCCATTGTTAAAAAAACCCAACCCATATCACAATCCACCCATGGATGTTATATCGGCCAACTTAGAGCATAACCAATTACATATCATTACACATCACCATGGTTAGCATGATCACATAAATTGTATCAAAATTCATAACCATTTATTATATAGAGTATTAGTATCCATATAATATAAATCAACCCTTCTTAAAACACATAAGAAATTAAAGAAGCTAAAAACACATATACATCTTGGGGGTCACATGGATTGGTTACTCACCAAATTGTGATACATACCTTTCCTTAGGTTGGACTCCATAACATACAACATTTGCTCATATCCTATTTTTCAATGAATACTACCATGTTATTTGTTTGTATGGTGTCTCCTGTTCAATATTCTGGTTTGATTTGTTTTTCAGGGTAGTGGTGTGGTAGGAGCAGAATTATTTTTTTTCCAGGTCAACATTTCGCGGCGGTTTTAACCACCGCTAATGCCTTACTGGTCAGCATTTAGCAGCGGTTATAACCGCCGCTAATGCCTTACTGGTCAGCATTTAGCGGCGGTTATAACCGCCGCTAATGCCTTATTAGTCAGTATTTAGCGGCGGTTATAACCGTCGCTAAATGTATTATGTTTAAATTTAGCGGCGGTTTTCACCGCCGCGACATAGGCGCATCAAACGCCAGAATATAGCGGCGGTTAAAACCGCCGCGAAAAAAAAGTATCATCTACGCATAAAACCGTCGCGAAATGGACAAAAATCGTCGTGAAAAGAGGCATCTACGATGCTTTTCTTAAACCGCCGTGAAATAGTAAAAACCGCCGCTAATAGATTGTCGATGCCCAATTTCGCGGCGGTTTTTGTAAACCACCACCAAACCTTATAGCGGTGGTTTAAACTGCCGCCAAATGAAAAAAAACCACCGCTAGGGGCCGGTTTTTTTGTAGTGCATGAAAAAATAAAATGATAACCTGATCATGATCTGATCCTAATGGTTGACCCATTGAGTTAACAATAGATCAACCTAGACCCTAGGGGATATACCTTGAGTCACGTCACTTGCAACTCGAATTACAACACATGCCCATCCAATGCATCAAGGTCTCGTTCGATGCATTTCCATAACTTGGCATGAAGTGCATCACCCGTCATCTCGTCATTATACAAAAATATTCACTCACGGGTGAGGGGAACTGGGGAGTATAAAATACAACACTAAAGTGGATGTGTCGGCCCTTATATATATAATGACTTAGATACAATACACATATCACCATTTTATTAATTAATTATTACAAACCATCATGTAATAATTAAATAAATAAAAACACACCAAACATCCATTGGTCGGTACACGACTCATGATCAGTCAATGCACATTAACTCACGTATTTAAAAATAAATGCAGAAATAAATTAAACTTAAATTAAATATTTTTTGAGGGCATTTTTTATTGAATTAAAATTTCACTCTGATTTTAATTCAATATATTCATCATTTGATCCCAATTAATTAATTTAATTTTAAATTCAAAAATCAAATTAATTAATTAATTAAATTTAAACCAAAAAATTAATTAATTAATTAATTAATTTAACACAAAATTAATTTAATCTGCATTAATTTTTTAAATTAAAATAACCCGGTCCCCGAAAACCTTAGACAGGGACTGTGTGGGTCGGGTCGAACCCATGCAGGCCCACTCTAGGTAGTACTAACCCCATTCAGGGGTAATCTAGGGTGGGCCAACCTGACCAAGCCCGTTCTAGGCTGGGCAGACCCGCTGATCCAGTTTCGGGATTTTTCTAGCCGTAGAAAGGGATACATATCCGCTGCAGGGGTACCTCTTGCGACGGGTTTTCATTTTAAATGGGTTTTTAAATTTTGTTTTACAAAAGGGATAGGGTTTTCAATATTTTTAAAAAGGGATCTGAGATGCGTGAACCTCGTTCATGCATCCTCTCAAGAGGAAGGATGCGTGAACGGGGTTCAAGAATCCCACAAAGAGCTGAAATAAAAAAAACAACAATATAATATCAATAAATATTAATTAAACATATAAATAAAATAGTAATAAATATAAACAAAATATTTGTCAATATTTATAAATAGGAATTAAAAAATAATAAACTTAAAGTAAAAATTAATAAATATTAATAAATATCAATTAAATAATATAAAATATTAAAATAATGTTAATAATTATTAATAAATATTCATGAATAAAAGATATTCATTAAATAATTATTAATAGATATTTTTGGTGCACTGCTCGATTTGGGAAATAATATCGTCCTCTACCAACTGATCATGATACCACATGAAACAAGAACTTATGCACTTATCATCAAGGTTAATCCAAATTTATTTCAGGATGAAGATATTAAATGTGATATGTAACTTTTATTAGAATAATCAACCTAAAATTCATGCACTAACTTTAACAAATAGATCAAAAATATTCAAATGCAAAAAAGAAGGATAAGTGGACTTTGAGCGCATTCATACTTGAACTTTTCGTATGTCTTTGATTAATTGAATTACAACCTCTTCTTATTCATTTTATTTTTTGTTAACAAAGAAAGAGGGATTTAGAAAAACATCCCTCTTTCAATAACATGATCTTTCTGAACATTCTACAGTAATTAGGTTTGATTCTAATTAATATACTAATTATGGAAGTAATTTCATATCTCTTCATTTATCTCCCCCTCAAGGGAAACACTCATAAACATCTTTATAATGGTGAATTTTTCAAATAATGGTTTTCAAGTTGTTCTAATATAGAGAATACACTAGAATTTATCTTTGGCTTATGAATTTCAAGATTTGAAAACTTATATAACTTCATCAAGGATGATCTTCTTCAATACTTAATTTTCAGGATACCAAAACATGATCTAACCATGATGATATCTTCTTTATACTTATTGTCTTGGATATGATAACATATATTCTTAAAATTCATTAATGATTCCCTTCTTCCTTATCAATGGAGTTGGTCTTGTTTCAATAGTATTCATGATTGTACATCTGAACATTTTTTCTAATTTATATTGTGTAGAAGAGATCCCTTCGCATTACATTTTGTATTTTTGTGCCGATTTGTTTCCCTTGTTAGTTTTCATGGATGGTGAAATCTTAACCCTCTTAAGGGTTTTTTATTATTATGGAAGAATATGAATTCAATATTTTTCATAATATCCATAATTTTATTACATGATGGAGGTATTTTAACAGTAAAATCCTCTAGTGAAGATTGCGTACCGGTAGAAATTGTTTCCTTTTATAAAGTCTGAATATGTATATTCTCAAAATTGGCCAAATGAACTTTTAATTCATATTGTAGTTATTCTGATCTTCAATCATAATCATATACTCTTCACAAATATCCATTATTCATTCAAATTCTTCTTCATGCAATTTAATTTTTTTAATGAAATAATCATGTTCCATGATATTCTAGGATTTTACATCAAATTTTAAATCATTAAGATCAATAATATTTTTCAATATTTCTTCAAGTTCACGCATCTTTTCATCTAGAATCTATTTGATTTCAAAATAATTAATATTTATTAATTAATTTAATTATATTATTTATTATACACATATATATATATATATATTGGTAGATAATTTGATAACAGTAAGACACTTATTAAAAAAAGAATATAAGTCTATAAATGACAACAGTAAGACACATACAAAATATATCATAAATCAAATATCAACCTAATATACGCCTCTGGCGTGGATGCTCCTCTGTCCCACATCCAGGTGTATACTGGATGCGCCCATGTCGTGTCTGTCTATGTTTGTGCTCTGGTGTACGTTGTGCATCCTCATCGATAGCCACCTCCACATCCTCCTGTGTGACAGGCGGTGGATATACAGTCTCACCGCCTGTACCCTGGCCCACATATAAGGATAGTGGAAGCTGGATGGAACTCTCACATAGGAAGTAGATGGTTGCTCTGCTTCGGATGACTACAATAAAGCATTGATCTTAAACCAGTTATCGTCTGTATGTACCTGTGGTTGTGCCTGAGAAGCTGGAGGAGCATTTGACTGATCATGCTTATAGAATCCTGCCTTTTTATCACATAAACATTCATTACATTTTACAAAACCTAGGATCTTTAAGGTTTAGTGTCTTGGAAACCAGGAACATAATAAATGAAAGAAAAAAAACATTCTTCTTAAACACTTGAAAGGTGTCTCCTCAAGTTCATCCTAGGTTCATTACTACATCTCATAACCTGGGAACACACATCAAAATAAAGGGTGAGCAGAAGGCCCAGTAAGGGAAACAAGAGGAACATTTTACATGTGAACTTGATATACTTCAATAATGACATGAAAAGAACTTTAAGGCATGAGAAAGAAATCATGAGGCATTTCATAATAAAAACAACATTTTTCATAACTTGAAGATGTGGCAACATAATTTAACATAGACAATCATGAACATATCACCAAGGTCCATCCCCAAGGTGTCATTTGAAAATTACCAAGGTTATTCACCAAGGTATCGTGAAAATTTTAATCTCTAGTGGTTACATCATTACCCAATGCATTGGAGCGCTATCAGGGCGCACCCTTAAATTTGCCTTTATTATCATGTAAGCCACATATATCATCATCAAACATTTCATAAATAACCCATATAGCATAAAATAAATGGGTTTCATTTCATAATCATAACGTTTTAAAAACTGCTTTAAAGACATGATCTTTACATCACTTTAAAACCCACAGAAAAGGAAGGTGGGTATCATGTATGTAAATCACAGAATTTAAAATAGAAAATTTTGGTATATATGTGAATACCCCTTTAGAAGAAAGAGCTTTGAGTATTCACTTAATAATATAAATGAACTTTAGAAAAAAAGAGAGACATTTTGAGACGGAAATTCTGCAGCATAACGGCTATGTTACGAGGTTTTAGAAGACATTAAAAAGAGAGGTAAAATGGGTCAAACATTCATAAATGACCCATAAAATAGTATATGGACATAATAAGAAGGATACATGATCATGGTAATGAAATTTCAGGGACATACCATTTGAAATGAAAAACATGGACGGAAGACAAAAATTATATTTCTCTTATGAAAGTTCGGCAGCCTAACGGCGTTACTTAAACTTCAACAAAAATGATTTGAAAAGATCAAATAGGGTCTCTCATCGTGTGAACATAAGAGTTCAGTATGATAGATATAGAGATAATGCCCCAACATAACAAGAATGAACTTAAAATAATTGACATGAAAGTAGAAATTCAAAACAAGAAGGGTGAAGAACCACTTAAAAATTCGGCAGCCTAACGGCGCCACTTAAAACTTCAAAATACTGAATTTGAAGAGATCAAATGGGGTCTCTCATAATATGAACATAAGAGTCCAGTATGATAGATATAGAGATCATACCCCAACATAAAAAAAAGGAACTTGAAAGAATTGACATGAAAGTAGAACTTCAAAACGAGAAGGGTGAAGAACCACTTAAAAATTCGGCAGCCTAACGGCGCCACTTAAAACTTCAAAATACTGAATTGAAGAGATCAAATGGGGTCTCTCATCATATGAACATAAGATTCCAGTATGATAGATATAGAGATCATACCCCAACATAAAAAAAGGAACTTGAAATACTTTACATGAAAGTAGATCTTGAAAAATGAGAAGGGAGAAAGAATCCGTTACAAAAATTTCGGCAGCCTAACGGCGCCACTTAAAACATCACAAAATGAAATAATGAGAGTAAGAGGGGATCTCTAATTATATTAACATGAAAAGGGCAGTAAGAGGAGTATAAAAGAACATCCTTCAACATAAGAACATGGAGCATAAAAGGAATGACATCAAAGAGATTACTTGAAATGAAAGAGAGAGGTCGGATCCCTTACCTTAAAATGTAACTCTTAAACCTCAAAGGTTGGGACCTTGAGGGCTTGGGGGCACCTTGGGAGGACTCCTTGGGAGGTAATGAGACCAGAACTTCGTTGGGGAAGAGTGGGGAGTCGAATTTATGAGTGGAGGGCTTGGTATTTATAGGGAAAGTGAGGGGACAAGGCATTAATGGCCAAGGGACACCTCACATGTGCTTATCTCAAACCCATGTGCTCTCCCTTGGCATTTATCATGGAGTTAGGCCACATGGGGCCCCCAAAACAATAATTCATCACCCTTGGCCGGCCAACCCTTAAAATATCTCATGAAATCATCATGACATAGCTATGATGTCATTAAACATACCGAAACCCTAAAACTGCGTTTTTACTATTCACTGAAAAATTCATCTTTCTCAGAAAAATCCCAAAATTTCACCTTAACTAAATATAGATGTTCTAATTATATTTATGAACTCCATTTTATGAAAATAATTTTCCAAATATTTTTAATTTAATTTTTAAATAAAAACACTATTCATCGAGAATTCATTTTTTTCAGAAAAATCCCCAAAAATTACCATAACATAATATCGATGCTCTGAGTTCAAAAATAAAGTCCTTTTTATAAAAATAATTTTCTAATTATTTTTAATTAAAAAACACTATTCACCTGAAAAAACTAATACTTGAATAATAATTTATGAAACCGTTATTTAACCATTTTATTGAATCACATTACTTAATCAAGGTGCCTAGATTATTTTAAAACTTTCTTTAAGTGAGATTACTAATCCATTTGTTCATATTACTAATCCTAATCATAAAATCACTATTCATGATTTACTATTCATCAAAAATCATGTTGATCTTATTAGACTCTAAATTTCGTACTGAACATAATTGTAGAAGACCATTTTTTGAGAATCATTACACATTTTAAGTTATTTAAGGTTTACACAAACATTTTTTTTTTAAATATCCTTTTGAAAATTCATCAAAAATATGCATACTATTTTTATCCAGTCATTTGAAAATTCATAAACTTCATCATAAGAAGAAATCCCAATTTTTATTTAAAACAAGGATTACACAAGGCAATTACGGTCTCGTTACATAACCCCTTATAATACCAGCATAGGACCTAAGAGTAAGGTGTGCTAGGGTGATAGAATTTTGGGGCGGCTCAGTCAACATTGCCCGAGTAGTAATTTCTATCAGTTTAAACTTCTCGCGAAGGCGATTCCGTTCTAGCTTCACATGATGATGTTCGGCTTGGATTTGGTCCAGGGCAAAGCCCAATGGTGCTACCTCCTTACCAAGCTCTGTTAGATGGGCTTCGATCGGTCCAAGGCTACTAGGTGAGGCCATCAAATCTTCTTTCTATAATAATTAACCAAGATTACTTAAATTTAGAGACAATAATCAAAACATTTTGTTCACGGCGGTCATATTGACCGATGGTCATATAACACTCAAAAACCAATGGTCTCATTTTATTTATAATCATGCTTATCAAATAAAACATTTTTTTTGAGTATAAAAATAACACATGAAATTAGGAAACAAGATTTATTCAAAATTTCGGGTCGTTACAATCTTCCCCCCTTAAGAAATTGCATCCTCGCAATTTTTTTTAAATTGGGTTTTGAAATTTCATTGAAAGTCCCACATCGGAAAAAGAGTCAGTAACACTATTACTTTAAAAGAAACAAAAGGAAGTACAAAGACCACCTGAGTTTACTCATACTAGGATTCCATGTAGGAAACATGGACATGGAGGAGAAAACAAAGGGTAACGTTCTAAAGGAGAGTGATAGAAAACATGATTAGAAGGAAGTTAACCACCAGAAAATCCCAAAATTATGATGTGTGTAAGTGGTCTTTGATTACCCAATAGGAAACGTAAACCAACAACATTTTTGTTTTACGTTCCTTTTCATAACTTTGAGGAATTCATTTACAACATAGATAAAAAAACATAAGGAAATATATCTACCTTCATGTAGAGTTTCATACTTTAATAAGCTTCTACCAAAACTAATATTTTCTCCAAACGATGAGCATTCAAAACTACTTGGTCTCATCAAAACACAAGAATCATCTTCTAGAGAATCATATAATCCACAAAAGATCAACTATCTATTTCTTCTATCTTTAAGCATTATCCCAAATTTAGAAAGGGTAAGGTAAAACAACTCTTCAAAAATAATCCCATAGGAATGGAAACTACTTTTAAATCTTCAAAGTTCCATGGTAATACCCAAAGTTCATCATAGACCATTCCATAAATAACAGTCCTTAAAATTCCTCAAAATAAACCAAACTAAGATTGAAACCCAAATAAAAGAAGGATTTGATAACATAGTCTTCCAAAATAAACTTCATTGTTCATCTCCAAACAACATCAACCACTCCTAACATCTTATAACAAAAGTAGCTAACCTAAACATATTTTACCCAAGATAGGTTAATCATTCCCGTAAGTAACCTAAATTACTATAAGTCCACCTTAAATTCATTGATTCATCAAAATATAAATAAACCTTACTCCTCAATGAAAATATCGTAGTAATCTATTTACCTTGATCATATATGGTCCTCAAAATAGTGAACGTCTTCCAAAATAATAATCATCTTTTAATCCCCTAATCATCTCTGTCGTATTAATATGGCAATCATAGCATTTCCTATCACATTGGTTGTTGGGACATGCTCTTCCATTTCCCGCCATTAACTAAGAAAAGAAGCTATAGTTAGGGGATTAAATACTTAGCCAATAATCATGAAAAGAAACTTAAAGCATCTAAGGATAACATGTAGAAGTAAAGTATACCATAACTTGTGATCCCCTAGGTTCCCTCCTAGGTTATCCATGATCATATATTCTTATGTGAACCTTTATTTTATTTTATCTTTGTTCCTTTAACAATGGTTCATACTAAGCATATGAATTTACCAAAGCATATCCCCCGGGAGTGTCGTAACCAAGAGTGCATCAAGGCCCATTGTCGTGTACCAGTTCCCGTTCGAGTCTAGCTCAAAGCGGTGTTTTCGGGTTTTACCCCTATGTACATCTGTGCTAGAGCCACCTCTACCTACTTGTATCCAGACAGGGATGTATTTTCTTGGAAACCCCTTACTCAATACTCACCAAAATACCAGGAAGATTTCCTATATTTAAACTCTTCTATAGGGTTCTTCCTAAAGTTTTTATATCCTAATTTCCAAAAATAACTAAACCATCCTTTGATACCAACTATAGCATCCCGCCTTTTTATCACATAAACTTTCATTACATTTTACAAAACCGAGGATCTTTAAGGTTTAGTGTCTTGGAAACCAGGAACATAATAAATGAAAGAAAAAAAAACATTCTTCTTAAACACTTGAAAGGCGTCTCCTCAAGTTCATCCTAGGTTCATTACTGCATCTCATAACCTGGGAACACACATCAAAATAAAGGGTGAGCAGAAGGCCCAGTAAGGGAAACAAGAGGAACATTTTACATGTGAACTTGATATACTTCAATAATGACATGAAAAGAACTTTAAGGCATGAGAAAGAAATCATGAGGCATTTCATAATAAAAACAACATTTTTCATAACTTGAAGATGTCTCAACATAATTTAACATATACAATCATGAACATATCACCAAGGTCCATCCCCAAGGTGTCATTTGAAAATTACCAAGGTTATTCACCAAGGTATCGTGAAAATTGTAATCTCTAGTGGTTACATCATTACCCAATGCATTGGAGCGCTATCAGGGCGCACCCTTAAATTTGCCTTTATTATCATGTGAGCCACATATATCATCATCAAACATTTCATAAATAACCCATATAGCATAAAATAAATGGGTTTCATTTCATAATCATAACGTTTTAAAAACTGCTTTAAAGACATGATCTTTACATCACTTTAAAACCCACAGAAAAGGACGGTGGGTCTCATGTATGTAAATCCCAGAATTTAAAATAGAAAATTTTTGTATATATGTGAATACCCCTTTATAATAAAGAGATTTGAGTATTCACTTAATAATATAAATGAACTTTAGAAAAAAAGAGAGACATTTTGAGACGGAAATTCTGCAGCATAACGGCTATGTTACGAGGTTTTAGAAGACATTAAAAAGAGAGGTAAAATGGGTCAAACATTTATAAATGACCCATAAAATAGTAGATGGACAGAATAATAAGGATAAATGATCATGGTAATGAAATTTCAAGGACATACCATTTGAAATGAAAAACATGGACGGAAGACAAAAATTATATTTCTCTTATGAAAGTTCGGCAGCCTAACGGCGTTACTTAAACTTCAACAAAAATGATTTGAAAAGATCAAATAGGGTCTCTCATCGTGTGAACATAAGAGTTCAGTATGATAGATATAGAGATAATTCCCCAACATAACAATAATGAACTTAAAATAATTGACATGAAAGTAGAACTTCAAAACAAGAAGGGTGAAGAACCACTTAAAAATTCGGCAGCCTAACGGCGCCACTTAAAACTTCAAAATACTGAATTTGAAGAGATCAAATGGGGTCTCTAGTCATATGAACATAAGAGTCCAGTATGATAGATATAGAGATCATACCCCAACATAAAAAAAAGGAACTTGAAAGAATTGACATGAAAGTAGAACTTCAAAACGAGAAGGGTGAAGAACCACTTAAAAATTTGGCAGCCTAACGGCGCCACTTAAAACTTCAAAATACTGAATTGAAGAGATCAAATGGGGTCTCTCATCATATGAACATAAGAGTCCAGTATGATAGATATAGAGATCATACCCCAAAATAAAAAAAAGGAACTTGAAATACTTTACATGAAAATAGATCTTGAAAAATGAGAAGGGAGAAAGAATCCGTTACAAAAATTTCGGCAGCCTAACGGCGCCACTTAAAACATCACAAAATGAAATAATGAGAGTAAGATGGGATCTCTCATTATATTAACATGAAAAGGACAGTAAGAGGGGTATAAAAGAACATCCTTAAACATAAGAACATGGAGCATAAAAGGAATGACATCAAAGAGATTACTTGAAATGAAAGAGAGAGGTCGGATCCCTTACCTTAAAATGTAACTCTTAAACCTCAAAGGTTGGGACCTTGAGGGATTGGGGGCACCTTGGGAGGACTCCTTGGGAGGTAATGAGACCAGAACTTCGTTGGGGAAGAGTGGGGAGTCGAATTGATGAGTGGAGGGCTTGGTATTTATAGGGAAAGTGAGGGGACAAGGCATTAATGGCCAAGGGACACCTCACATGTGCTTATCTCAAACCCATGTGCTCTCCCTTGGCATTTATCATGGAGTTAGGCCACATGGGGCCCCCAAAACAATAATGCATCACCCTTGCCCGGCCAACCCTTAAAATATCTCATGACATCATCATGACACAGCTATGATGTCATTAAACATACCGAAACCCTAAAACTGCATTTTTACTATTCACTGAAAAATTCATCTTTCTCAGAAAAATCCCAAAATTTCACCTTAACTAAATATAGATGCTCTAATTATATTTATGAACTCCATTTTATGAAAATAATTTTCCAAATATTTTTAATTTAATTTTTAAATAAAAACACTATTCATCGAGAATTCATTTTTTTCAGAAAAATCCCCAAAAATTACCATAACATAATATCGATGCTCTGAGTTCAAAAATAAAGTCCTTTTTATAAAAATAATTTTCTAATTATTTTTAATTAAATTTTTAATTAAAAAACACTATTCACCCGAAAAAACTAATACTTGAATAATAATTTATGAAACCGTTATTTAACCATTTTATTGAATCACATTACTTAATCAAGGTGCCTAGATTATTTTAAAACTTTTTTTAAGTGAGATTACTAATCCATTTGTTCATATTACTAATCCTAATCATAAAATCACTATTCATGATTTACTATTCATCAAAAATCATGTTGATCTTATTAGACTCTAAATTTCGTACTGAACATAATTTTAGAAGACCATTTTTTGAGAATCATTACACATTTTATGTTATTTAAGGTTTACACAAACATTTTTTTTTTAAATATCCTTTTGAAAATTCATCAAAAATATGCATACTATTTTTATCCAGTCATTTGAAAATTCATAAACTTCATCATAAGAAGAAATCCCAATTTTTATTTAAAACAAGGATTACACAAGGCAATTACGGTCTCGTTACATAACCCCTTATAATACCAGCATAGGACCTAAGAGTAAGGTGTGCTAGGGTGATAGAATTTTGGGGCTGCTCAGTCAACATTGCCCGAGTAGTAATTTCTATCAGTTTAAACTTCTCGCGAAGGCGATTCTGTTCTAGCTTCAAATGATGATGTTCGGCTTGGATTTGGTCCAGGGCAAAGCCCAATGGTGCTACCTCCTTCCCAAGCTCTGTTAGATGGGCTTCGATCGGTCCAAGGCTACTAGGTGAGGCCATCAAATCTTCTTTCTATAATAATTAACCAAGATTACTTAAATTTAGAGACAATAATCAAAACATTTTGTTCACGGGGGTCATATTGACCTATGGTCATATAACACTCAAAAACCAATGGTCTCATTTTATTTATAATCATGCTTATCAAATAAAACATTTTTTTTTAGTATAAAAATAACACATGAAATTAGGAAACAAGATTTATTCAAAATTTCGTGTCGTTACAATGCTGAACACCCTCCTCCAGTGGAACAATAGCATGTGGCCGAGCAAGTTGGACACCCTCCTCCTGTGGAACAGTAGCATCCATAACAGGTTCGTCACCCCTAGGTACATCTATGTGAGGCTCAGCAGGATCCGCGGCCTCCGCAGTAGGTGGTGGATCAAAAAAAATGCCATGATAAATTTCGTCCTTCGACGGAAGCAGTTGTGCCACAAGGGTGTGAAAATATTCCAGGTCAAAGGAAGCCCTCTCCACTGGATCAGTCATATGAAGTAGATGAAAAATACGAGCATCCTGCAAAAACAAATTCCATTGTTAAGTAATATGAATAAAAAATCTGTTGAACAGTGGAAGGAAGAATGTATACCAACTCATGAAAGCCTCGTCTGTGTCATGTCAGAAATATGACTGGGGACCTGATGTACCATCCTGCACAATCCATCTGATCCGTCAAATGAAAATGTAATGTCTCTATCCCTCTCAATTGGGACTCCCGTTGTCTGTCCCATAACGCAACATATCTGGCATGGTAGCTCCTCCAATAAAAATCTCTCTTCCCTGAAATCTTCAGGGAATGCAATGAATCCAACTGACTGGGCGGGTCAGAAACTGGCTGAAGTAATCCAAACTACCTCATAACCCTATCCGTCTGATGCCACTTGACTATATGAAAATGAATCATTGGAACCTGCAGGAGCTGATAGCAAGCATCGTTGTATAGTACGGTGGCAGACTCTGAAGGATATCATCTGTATATGGCATCCATGTAATCTGAAATAAAAAATGAATAATCAATTAATAAATGAATAGATGTACAGTAAAGAGTAAATATTTAAAAATATAAATAATAATCACTTACATCATCTGGTCGAATGCTTTCTAACATAAGTCTGCAGGCATGAACATCATGTCTGGGAGAATCTGAATGTCGATGCGTTTGACTCCACCTGTAGATAACATTTTTATTTTTACATTTCATAATAGAATCTTATACAATTAAGTTAGATATTAGAATGAATTAATAACATACCAACATCCACATGGAGCCTCTTCTACAATATCCATGGGTAATGGCGCACAGGCATGTGGAGCTAAATAAGGGATGTGCTCCCATACCCACTTCTGCAGAAGAACCATGCATCCTGTGATCTGCATCTTATCGATGCGACATGCGCTGCATAGGGCCCTATATGTATATGCTAGGTAGCCAGACCCCCATCTATACCATCCTACTGAGTCCAAATTCTCCAAAAAAGATAAATACATCAGGTGCACAAAAGTAGTAGAGTGGTCAACAAAAAGCGTTCCACTGATCATCCTCAAAATATATGCGCATGCAAATCGCAGCACGGTGATGTCATCAGCATCATATGGTAAATGTTTGAAGTGCTGGTCTAACCAAGGCATCTACAATCTACCACCAATGATGGTCCTTCCATCATTCTAGACCTCTATGCCCAGTAGTCTATGAACAAGCTCAGGAAAATCTGATGGGACTCGGCCTGTCAGAGCATGCCCGTCGATAGGGAGGCCCAATATAATGGCCACATCCTGTAACGTAATAGTCATCTCCCCCTCACTGAAATGGAATGTATGCGACTCTGGACTCCATCTCTCTACAAGTTTGGCAATGAGATGATGATCAAGAAATGTGAAGTCACACATCGCAACTCAATAGAATCCAGCTCGATGAAGATGGGGGACGATAGCTGGAGGTGGTGCGGTATGATGGAAATGGTGAGATCTACGTACACTAAAGGGAGGCACATGATGTCCCTCTAAAATCAGTCATGATACATGAGTAACCTGAGATGTAAGAAATTAAAAACCTTCCATATGCACACATGATATCATCGTTACTTTTTAATAGTGAATTGAATAAAAATTGTAAACTTTTATTTAAAAAAAATCTACAACAAGAAAAATAAGGTAGAAAATAAAGCAGCAATGATGAAAAACCTGCATTGAATATGTGGAAGCATGATATATTCATTTTAGTTAGGTGTTTATTTTTTAAATAGTTTTAGTATCATAAAATTATTTATGATAAAATCCAAAAATTATAAACTTTTATTTAAAAAAATCTACAACAAGCAAAATAAGGTAGAAAATAAAGTAGCAGTTATGAAAAACCTGCATTGAAGATGTGGAAGCATGATATATTCATTTTCATTCGGTGTTTATTTTTTTAATAGTTTTAGTATCATAAAATTATTTATGATAAAATCCAAAAATGAGACAAACCAAAATTCAAACATCTCAAAAATGGAGCAGGTCAGAAATAAAAGGATTCAATAATGAAACATTCACATACGAAACAACATATACATATTAATGATATGGTACACAGACTCGATCATGGATGACAAGATGTGGAACTCTGTCCTGCCACTTGGGGACATCTCTTACAAGTATGTCCTTCTGTGTGACAAATACTGCATCGTATTCTCCCTCCTCATTGTCAAGGCCAATCTATCTCATTTCTGATACGAGTTGACTTTGGTCTTCCTCGGGGAAACAACCTAGTAGCATGAAACCAATAATTTTAAAAATGAAATACATTGAAAAAATCATAAATGAAACCAAAACCAACTTATGAAAACCTGTAAATATCAGGGACGATGGTCGGTTGATCAGCAGGCAATGTGATAGAATGGAAGTCACCAACAGGCATCCAAGCATCACTATAACAGTTAACCAAAGTGATCATGTGATACATCGGGTCAACATATGGCTCCCATGATATATTTACCGAAGTGAAAGTTGAGATAACACGTGCACATGGATATATCAATGCCTAAAAGCTGCCACAATCACAGTACCTATTGTCCAACATCACGACAAACACTCCACCAGTAGTGCATGTAGCCTGGTCGTAGCATTTTCTTACCCGAAAGATCCTCTTTTCCCTGTCAAAGGCTATAACATTCCATCTTGAAGCCTCATTCCATATCCAGTCAATATCACTTTGAAAATGCTGAGTAAAATGCATTCCATTTTCCATCCTCTGGTATGCCTTTTGAGACCGGTCAACAAAGTAGTGAACACATTTAAAACAATTCTCTTGCACTAACCCAGTGATTGGGAGTTTGAGCACACCCTTGAGGACCCCATTTATGCACTCCACTATATTAATGTTCATATGCCCATATCTCATGCCACCATCGTATGTTAATGACCATTTTTCCTTTGAAATTGGCATCATATATTCATATTCCTCTTCATTAACAGTTTTAATCTCTTCAAGACATCGATCAAACCTTTATTGTTGGGGTTCATATGTTGAAACCATAAGATAATAATGTATTAAAATAGATATTAAATTTTTTTAAAAAAATCAAGTTTAGAAAACCATACCCAACTTGAGGGTCACCTTATTTATGGTCTCATATCTAAAATGCTTATGCACATTACTTGCAATATGTCTAATGCAATAACGATGATAAGCATTAGGATCAGTCCAAGAAACCCCATCACTACTCACGGCCTCTATAATCGCTCGATGGCGATCAGATATCAGACACACGCCCTGTTTTTGCGTGACATGAACACGTACACATGCCAAAAACCAGCTCCAGCATTCAAAATTTTCTTTTTCAACAATAGAAGAAGCATGTGGATGAGGAGCTCAATTACCATCTTGTATGGCAAAAATGAGTAGAACACCTATATACTTTCCAAAAAGGAATGTTCTATCTACCTGAATAAATTGTTTACAATAGGGAAAGGCAGCAATGCATGGTCTGAATGCCCAAAAAATCCTATTGAACTTTACCTTTGACCGATCAACTCGATGATTCTGGGATACATACTCAACATTGTCCAAATGATAAACAATCTGATTGTTGAGAGACAACAATTCCATAAGCTGTGGAAACATCGCATAAGATTTATCCTAATCACCATACACTTTTACAATGGCTTTTTGTTTTGCATTCCAAGCTTTGTTGTATGATATCTTATAGTTATAAAACTATTGAATTCTTTCCTGAACAAGGGAAATAGGAACATCTTGACATGTTCATATCATCTCACAAATAACAGTAGATATAAACTCTGCATCAAGGGAAGAGTGATCTTGTGCCAAGCTGGGATGTAGAAAAGTGTGTGGGCCTTCTAATTTGGTTATCTTCCAACATCCATAATATTTATCAAATATTTCTCTTAATAAAAATTTACATTATGACCCATATTTTCATAACGAATGAGTTATTTGGTCTTCTTTGACTCATCAACCACAAATTTGAAATGTCGCTCAATGTGGTATTGCTTTATCACATTTTTCATGGCCAGTTTACTTTTGAACTCCTGCCCAACATATATGGCATTATCATTTGATGCAGGCATATTCCCTATAATTCCATGGAATTCAGAAGTTGGTGTAATGACATCCCAATCAAAATGTTGTTCACAAGACATTCCTTCAACTAAGGAACTCAAAACTGAAGGTTGATTACCATTAACTGGTGGATGTAGTGGATGTCTATCTCTCAAAGGAACCTCAAAAGGTTCATTCCCCACCACATCATCTCCTGATGACTCCCCAGATTCTTCTTCCTCAGATAAACTTTCATTTACTATATCAGCACACAAAGGGATGTCATCTACATTTCCTTCCAAATTTTGATCATCTTCTTCATAACATTCTTCCATAGGAGTCATATGAGGAGGAGGTAATGAATAAGACTGTTGTGAAGGACCGGCTTCTACAAAGCTCACAAAGCATGGTTCTGTAGTAATCGATCGCACCACATCAATATCATAAATGACAACAAATAATTCCATCAAACCATTAATACATTGTTGCTTGAATAACAGAGAAGCCTCCATCCAATCCTCATCATCGACTATAGGGTACTCGTTGTGCCATAGATGCTCAGGATATTGAAGATATCGGTATCTAATTGAATTGATTTCTTGTTAAGCCCTCAGTTTTAACCGACTATGAATCTTATTACGAACTGAATCCAATGTCATACAACTATGGAGATTTACCACTCTGTAAGGTGGCACACTATAGCTAAAACCTTGCTCGGTATAAATTACCTCACCGTTGTAATATATTTGCGCAGACATAATTACCTATAAAAAAATAATTTAAAAAATATTATATACCACATTAAAATTTTAAATTATTTAATTTGGTTTTGAATAATTGATTATCTTGAGCCTTTTTATGTATTGATTTATCACTGTTAAGGTATAGTGATTGTGATATTATCACAAAAGAAAATTTAATATAATGTTTCATAAAGTTTAATTACTTATGAATATATAATCATGACTTGATCTTGAGACTTACGATTAGTTTATCATTATCTGATAAACTAACCACAACCTATGGGTGGACTCCTGTCTCTATTATCAAATATTTCAGCAACCGCCAATCTCCTGTCAAACAGCAATGCCTCCTCTCTAACGAGTTCTCGAATACCTCTTTGCGGACACCTCTTCGGGGAAGCCTGTTCAGGGACACCTCTTCGGGGGCGTCTGTCTTTTAATTAAACATTTACTCACATGAATGTGAGGGGGTCTAGGGGTATGAAATACATAACTTTTTTTAGGCGGACATGCAGGTCCTTACACTTACTGAGAGATGACTCGCAGGTCATCAATGCGGAAAAAATGAAATTATTACAAATTGAATAACCACATACACAAAATAAAACATGAAATTTCATTTATGCATGGTCAATAATCTCAAGATTAGTCATCACTCATACCATGTTTTTTGGTATAATTATTATATTATCCATATTATATAACTTTATCTATTACTAAATGAAATTTATATTAAATACTACACCTCTTTTCCAAAAATTTAACTTCATATGTGTATATATATATATAATTATTAATAACATTTAATTAATTTTATTATAACTAATATAATTGAGATTTACATAATAAACACTTTTGTTATTTTAAATTTTATGAAATTGTAATTTTTTTCTGCCATTCTTCTACTTTTCAAAATATAAGTAAATATATTTTCTACTTTATTGATTAAAAATATTATTACTACTAAATAAAAGTAATATAATTTACACTTAAATCAAAACCATTCATTAAAATAAACTTCTCTAACATAAATTACTTTTCCTAAACATTCCACATTTTAGACATAACATAAAACATTCAATATTCAGACAATATTAATTCAAAAAATTAAATCATACAAACATTCAAAATCCAGAAAATTAAATCATACAAAACATTACACATCATGCATAACATATGAAATAAATAAATCATACACACAATTAAACATACAAATGAAATAAATAAACACAATTAAAATAATTAAAATGTTAAATAGAAATTTTACCTCTATAAAAGCAGCAAATATTTGTTGAGAAAGAATTTCTGTAGGGCTCCGCAACAAAATCCAGAGGAGAACAATGGTTTTTGAGGGGGGGCCTCCTTTTATAAACTTTCTAGGTGGGATGCGTGAACCCCATTCATGCATCCTTCAGCTGGTCTGTGAAGGATGCGTGAACGGGGTTCACGCATCCCTGCCGCGGCTCGGATACGTGAACCTCATT
Source organism: Viscum album (assembly GCA_963277665.1). Classification (NCBI taxonomy): domain Eukaryota; kingdom Viridiplantae; phylum Streptophyta; class Magnoliopsida; order Santalales; family Viscaceae; genus Viscum; species Viscum album. Next base: position 473,956,814 of record OY728130.1, on the reverse strand, counting down.
CACGCATCATCGACGCGGAGGGATGCCTGAACCCCGTTCATGCATCCTTCGCAGACCAGCTAAAGAATGCGTGAACGGGGTTGACGCATCTTCTTTGGGGGCAACGATGCGTGAAAACCATTGAAGCATCCTTCCTCGGCGAAGTATGCGTGAACGTTGTTCATACATCCAATGCCCATTTTTAAAATTACATGAACCCCGATCCCCTTTCCCAATTTTTTTTATAAAACCCCAAAAAAACTCTCTTGCGACAAGCGCTAAACTAAACCTTATGAGAGTCGTAACTGGACTAAATATGGTACTTGTGGTCGATGGCACTAGGGTTGGAAGGGCGAAAACCGACACTAAGGCTGGACAGGCGAGATAGTGAGGGGGCTTGGGGCGGCATGAGCATATGAGGCCGACAAGGGGTCGAGTCGCCAAACAGGGCGGCGGTCGATAGATATAGCCAACTAGAGGAGGGTGACGGGCTAGGGTAAGGTGGTCTGGTGAGGTGGTACACCATTCGAGGGATTAGAGGGTGGTGAGGTGGCTCGTCTAAGGCGGCTTGACCTCATGGTTTCATTAGGAAGGATGGACCGCACCAGAACCGCGGTAGGGGCGGTGACGGTTCGAAGGGAGCGGTTGTCGCATTGTTTCCTTGGTGGGTGGCTTCGGTGCAGGGTGACCAGCCAGGTGAGGTTCACTAAGAGGAGGCAGCTCTATGGGACTGTAAGTCTAGTGTGACAAAGGGAGGCCACAATGGAGGAAGCCCTCACTGGAGTGGGTTCAGCCGTGGGGAGTGCGACAGTGGAGCTCAACCGGAGGGGGTTCCACGTAGGAGGTCCGATGTGGGATAAGACTGGTAGGGTGGCCGATGGAATAGATGTAGCATGAGGAAAATTGGGGGCAAGGGTTGGGCCACCCCTTTTGACAAAACATTTTTAAAATAAAACAACTTTTGACTTGCAAAAATCCCACCTTTGATAATTCTTTAAAATGAGGATATTTCCAAATCCACTTGATCCCCCCAATTAACAAAACAAAATGTTTTGTTTTTTTAAATTAACACAAAAAAAATATTGTATTAATAATTAAATATTTTATATTATATTTTGTTTGTTACTATTACAATTCCACAAATTTGTGGAAATACCCTTGGTCGGAAAACACTATTCTGACCACCGGAAATCCGATCGGGTTTAGATCCATCAGAAAATTTCAAAAGAGACTCTCTTCAGGTATTTTATCATATAAATAAATATATGTACATAATTTTAATACCCATAAAACTTCTAGTTTTATATCTGATCCTTCGGATGATCGAAGACTGGTCATCTAATTTTGGATTAAAACACGGTCTGTGGTGTTTGGACCATAACGATTCCCTCTTCAATGTTTAATGCAAATTTAATTTTTTTCATTTGATTAAAATTTTCACACATCGCTCTGATACTAATTGTAGGTACCAGACACACAGCGGAAGCCCCAAAAGTGGGTTTTTAAAAATCTACACTGATGAACAACATGAACTCATTGTCATCGACAAATCGCTACCCAGTTTATTATGAGGATCTCGTGTGAAGAGTTTTAAGCACAAAATAAAACTATAAAATACTTGGTTTAAATCCGAATCTACGCACGAAATCTTCTCATAGTTTGAGATCGTTAATTGAAAAATCTTAATTTGAATTCTTCTAGATCATTCACACATGCTTCAAAATATTTTGGAGCGTCGGACATCAAAATTTGGGTGATAGCGTGGAGTTCTAATGACAGCTTCGACGCTCTGATAATCATCACATCGCTATGCTTGTGATGCCTGAGAGAGAGCTCGATCCGAGCTTCAGGATCCAGAGCCTCTCTCTATATAACATGGGAAAGATAAGAAGAGATGAAAATCCCATTAATAGTCACAAGTGAATTCCTCTCTTCTTCTATTTATAGAGTGTTTATAAATTACCTGGTATTGCCTCCCCAACCCCCTAAATAATTAACACGCTATACAAATGATATTATGACTATTATATTGAGCCATAAATATCATTTATTATTATTATCACTTTTTTTGTAACGTAATAAATATATTACGTGATAATACCCCATCCATTAACTCGGCTCATACTCCCGCATATATTAATTGAACATTTAATATTTTAATATTCGTTCAAATAATATTTTTCATGTATTTACTTAAAACTTGTAAATACATTATATAAATAAATTCAATACTCATTATTCTTAACTTGAATAATATGAATTTATTTATTTCATGGATTATCGTATCTTGTTGGGCAAATATCGGACCCCAGTGGTGGGGCCTACCATGTCCAATATACCTATTCAACTTAATAGGGAAGATTCTTAAATACACTATTGTGTGTGACCCTATAGGCCCTTATCTCGATAGTAGGGAATATTATTCATAGACCAAGAGTAGGATCTAGCAACCCATCATGGACCCTATAGAGATAAGGATTGTCATAGTAGCGACAACTAACCTACAAACATGCACTGTGTAATATGATCTCTTTGTCTTTAATATCTCAAAAAGTAGGATGCACACCCGTGTCATTGTCCTTTTCTTACTTTATTATTTGTTGATCTAATTGGATGGACTTACCCTCGACTACCATGGTTGTGGTCTTATAAAGGTTCTATGATCTTGATCAACGTGGCCTGAGATATATAACTTCCTTAACCTGAAAGTGACAAATCCTTTCTTGACCATTCAACCAATGTCATGACACTAACGACACACCCAACACAAACTACCTCACCACAATTTTAATATCATGGTTTTTTTTCTTACATCAAAGTACAAGATCAATTGGAATACATTGGAAATGATATCAATTTAGGACAACATTACACATTATCATAGATAGGAATAACCAATGACACTTTAAACATGTGGTGTTCCTATTGACGAGTATGTTCTCATGATCTCACTACTAGAGATCACCAAGTGTGAACTTCATGAGAAGAAGTCTCAATGCTTATGAGTCCCCAACACTTGATAATCAAACATCTACTGTGTTTAGTCAGTACGATGCATATTGACTATAGGACCTTTGTTTAATATTAATGTCATAGAATCTCAAGGTTTTCATTATAGCATGGTATCTTCTATAACCTTTTGATATGACAATTAATCTATGGAAATTACCATTAAAAAGTGGAAGTAGAAAAGTCTACACTATAATGGTAAGAATACATCATGTATAACTAACTGCATACATGATTTGGTAATCAAAATTACTGCATAGTTGGGTCTAGGGAACCCACTATTTCAAAAAAACCTTGACTAGGATTATTGGTAAACAAACTACACCCAAGTATATCACTGAGATTGGATATCAACCAAGACAAATCAAAATTTATAAGAACAAATTTGTTTCTAGATCAAGCTCTACTATCTCTATAAACAAGCCTTATTCTTATGGAACTAAAAAAAAATTCATTTCCAAAAGTATAAAGTTTGATTATAGCAGACCTATTAAGCAACTTTGGATTCCTAATTCTTTTATTACTAACATTTATGGACCCAAGAAAGTATAGTTACCAAAATAATTTATTATATAATTTTATTATAGGAAACCTTCTTGAAGAGTACTAATAAACACTTAAGGCATCTAGATAGTGGATGTTCTATATACACAACTAGGGGATACTCAATCTTTGAGAACCTTGTCAAGGTAGACAATGGACATGTCACTTTTGGTGATAACACTAAAAGAAAGATAATTAGACTCATTAAAATTGGTAATTATAGTACTATTTTTATTTCGAATGTATTATTTATTGATGGGTTAAAATATAATATGATTAGTATCTCACTATTATGTGATGATGGTTATCATGTTAAATTTGAAAATAATGATTGAAAAATATGTGATTCTAAGCATGTTTTATTTTTTCTACCATTCATAATGACATTGTTTATGCTATTTATTTAGATTCATTATTTCCACAATATATTTCTTGTTTGAGTGCCTTTTATAAAGAGTCTTGGTGATGGAATATAAGACCAATCCACTAAAATCTTCAATCACTTAGAAAGCTAAATAGGAAAGTACCAGTCAAGGATATTCCTTAACCATAATTCCCAAAAAGTCAAATTCAGAAATCTATGCCAAAAAATCAAACATCATAAGATCTATTTCAAACTAAAGAAAGAAGTTTCAAATTCTCAACCCATAGAGTTGGTTCACATGGTATTGTTTGGACCATGAGTTTCTAGCTGAAATGGGATGCATTATGCTTATTTTCTTGTAGATGATCTTTTAGATGCACTTGGGTATTCTTTCTTGCTCAAAAAAGTGAAGCTTATTCCCATTTTTTAAAATATGAAAAATCCATATAAAACCTTAGTGGAATTTCAATTAATACCTTAAGAATTGACTATGACTATGATTCAAAAATCAAGTCTTTGAATATTTATTCTCAAAACATGACTACAATCACAACTTTTTTGCTCATAAGACTCCATAATAGAATGGTGTTGTAGAAAGAAGAAATAAAACTCTTCAAGATATTTCCCATACCATGCTTAATGAGTATGACATAACCATTTATTTTTAGACAGATGCTATGAATAACAATTTCTATATTATCAATAAAATTATTATTAAACCTATTTTAAATAAAATCATGTATGAGTTAAAAAATGTGAGAAAACCAAAGTTTAATTACTTTAGAGTTTTTGGATGCAAGATATTTATTTTCAATATAAAGGAGAGTTTAGATAAGTTTTCATCCAAAAGAGATGAAGGAATATTCTTGAATTATTCAATACCTAGTAAATCATACATGGTATTCAATAAAATAACCAAACTTGTGGAAGAATTTTTACATATAAAATTTGATGAAATAGATCTACACGAGCCTAAGACCTCTTCATAAAACCTTTAGGATGATCTTTAAAATTTGAATATCAATTCCCCAACCAAACCTAGTGATATTTCTATGAAACCTATTGTAGAAAAATCATCCAATTATGAAGAATTGGTTGAACCTAAACCCAGTGAAGAATATAAAGTACCAAATACTTCAATTCCTAAAACTATTAAAACTCATAGAGACCATACCTTAAATGCTATAGTTGGATATATAGATAAAGGAACTCAGACTAGAGCTTATCTTAGAAACCATGTTAAACATCAAGCATTCTTATCCTAAATTTAACCTAATAACTTCAATGAAGTAATAGATGATGAACTGTGTGTAATGGAAATGAAATAAAAATTGAATGAGTTTGAGAGAAATAAAGTTTGGAAACTAGTATAAAGACCTAAATACTTCCTGAATATTGGAACTAAGTGGGTTTTAATAATGAATTTAATGATCTTGGCTCTATAATCAGAAATAAAGCTTGACTGGATGCACAGGGTTATAATCAAGAGGAAGGTATTGAATATGAATAAAACTTAGTACCAATGGAAAGAATTGAATCTATTAAAATATTTCTTACTTATAATTCACATTTGTATTACAAATTATATCAAATGGATGTCAATAGTGACTTTATAATTGTCCATATAATTTAGGATTTTTTCATAGAACAGCCCCCTGGATTTCAAAACCCTCATTTTCCAAATTATGTTTTCAAATTAATAAAATCTATTTATGGTTTAAAATAAGCTCCTAGGGCTTAGTATGATAGTCTCATCTCATTTTTAATTTCTAAATGTTTCTCTAAAGGAATATCTGATCCTACTCTATTTATTAAAATAATTTCAAAAGATGTTTTAGTAGTAAAAAATTGTGTTGATTATATTATTTTTAGATTATCCAAAAATTACTTATGTACTGAATTTTAAAAAATAATGAAAAATAAATTTGAAATAATTTTAATGGGTGAATTAAAATTCTTCCTTGGTATCCATAATTTTTAAAATAAGAAGGAATCATTTTAAACCAAATAAAGTACACTAAATATCCTTTAAAGTGTCTTGGTATGTATAACACTAAAGGTACTAATACTACCATGAGTACATGTTGTAACTTGGATCTTGATGAAACTGAGAAACCAGTTTATCAAAATATGTACATAGGTATGATTTGAAGTTTATTTTAATTAACTTCTACCTGACCTGATATTAGGTTTAGTGAATTCATGTGTGCACATTTTCAAGAAAACCCAAAATAATCACCTTTGAATTATATCAAAAGAATTTAGAAATACCTAAAAATTGAAACCAATTTAGGATTGTTTTACTCTAGAGGTAAGACATTTGATTTAGTTAGTTATCCATATGATGACTTCAGTGGTCATAAGTTAGATATAAAACAAACCTCTAGAACATGTCACTTTTTGGGAAATTCTCTAGTTTTATGGTGTAGTAAGAAATAGAACTTTGTTGCATTACCTATTACAGAAGCTGAGTACATAGTAGTAGGTAGTTGTTGTGTATAGATACTATAGATAAAACACATGTTATTAGACTATGGATATCAATTTCAACATGCCCCTATAAATTGTGATAATACAATTACAATAAATATCTCTAAGAATCCAGTATCACATTCAAGGAAAAACATATTGATATAATTCATCACTTTTTAAGAGATCATTTTTAAAAATGAGGTATCACTCTTGAATTCATTATCATAGAAAATAAACTTTCTAACATTTTTATAAAGCCTTTGAATAATGATAGATCAAATTTTATCACACATGAATTAGGTCTGATTAATTTTGTGCAAAATGTTTTACGGTATTCTTTTAACATTATAATTTGTATTATTTTAAATATATATATATATATTCATATTATATCAAGTATTATTTTATTTAATTAATTTAAATATATATATATATACTATATGGGTTTAAAAAATATGCTAACTATTTCATTTTATCTTTCTCACACGTTACTGGTCGAAAATCCCTAATTGATTAAAATATGTCAAATCAGAATCAAAATCATCATACTTCTTTCTAACCCAACCCAAATCCTCTTTCAAACCCTTTATAGAACTCTTCTTCACTGAATCCCTCACTTCTCGAATCACGAATCTTGGTTTGTGTAGTTGAAATGAATAGATCTTTCATAAAATATTATTCAAAATCATCAAAAAGAGAGAAAACCAACTCAAGAAAATATAGAAAGCTTATGAATCCCCATATCCTATATCGTTATTTCATCTTGGAAAAGGAAGTGGAAACTAAGTGGTTTAGGATGAGTCATTCATTGGTTTGGAGACCTGTTCTTTATCCAAATTAGATGATTTGGTTTATGGATGGAAATATCCTTTTTATCCATGCTTGGTAAAAGTTTTTTACCTCAATATGGCATTTGAAGCTGGATATCATGAGTATGTGATTGTGACTATTATTTATGGTCAGGAGTGTGAGTTCACTTCAAATTTTTGGGTGGATTACATAAGAGTTCTTCATATTGGAGAGTATGGAGACTATTAGATTTCATATCCTATAAACCACCCCCAATTTGAGATTGGGAATATCCTAGAAGATATAATAGATGACCAAACCTATTAGATACTGAATGAAAATGAGCTTAGTGTAAAATGTAGGCTGTTATTGAAGTTCATACAACACATAATTTTTCCCAGGAAGTGAGAATTTATCCCCATAAGGTATTAAGATCTTTACTTTATAAATATAATGGTCCACAGAGCTTAGATAAGTCTTCCTAGGTTGTTTATGAGACATATGTAAGAGTTAAACATACCTTCTTTAAGATTCAATAGTCTTCCATACCCAAATATTATTTCATTAATGCTTGAATATAAAATATTAATTCTTCTTAGAGTAGAGTGATTTATGTATTCTAGTGGTTTCTATTTAAATTAAACCACTTGTAAAAGGATAAGGATTAATTTTAATCATTTAAAAAGGATGTGGATAGACAATGAGGATAATTTTTTAGTGACGACTCATCTTGTCAATTAGTTCATGTCAGAAAAGGACGAGTTCCTTTAGATTATAGATTATGGAACAAGGGATGTAATAGATATTACAAGGATTCTGGAACCTTATATGTATGATACCAATACCCAAATATTGGTACCTAATGATATACTTTTTATTATAGTTTCAACATCATTTTTAGCATCAATTTCTTTAACATCCTCAACCCCAACTTCTACTTCACATGCTACACTTCAAACATGAAATTTTGGTCTCTCTGTTCCCTAAACCCTCATAAAGATTAGGCTAGTTGTAAAGAGTCTCATCTTTCCTAGATTTCTTACTACACCTTAGCCTCCACCTACTTCCACACTTATTGTTTGAAAATGGAAGGGTCCCTTTGAACCTTCTACCCATATAGAGCTCGAGGATTAAGATTGTGACTAGATTTTGATAGGGCCTTTTTGTAAACTTTTTACACAATTAATGGAGTATGTCTTCATTTTTATTTCTATGTATTTGTTTTTTTATATTTTTTTATCTATTATCTTTACTCTATGGCCCTTTTATGCATTCTTTTTGATAATCCCAAGGGGGAGTAAAATATATGGAATAAACCAAGGGAGATTAAAGTATTATATATGAGTAAATTATGGAATTTTTATAATCTGGGCATGATTAAATATTTTAGCAAATTACATGTTACAATTTTTTTTAATATTCAATGCTTCATAATTGATATTTTTAAAATTGGAATTTATGTCGTGATTTATGATCATCAAAAATAGGGATATTGTTAGTTTAGTCCAGTAATTCCTTATTTTAAAAATCACAAATCATGTTTATGTTTTCTTTAATCTATCTTATGTTCTATGAAATATAATTCTATTTATGTAAAATAAAATATTTTTCCAAGTATTTAATTGACCATGAAGCTTATCCATATAGATAATCCAATGTAAGTCCGAGGAATAGAAATTTTGAAAAGTATCAAATTGACTGCACAACAAATGCATCAACTGCATGACCATCAGATCGACTGTGGAGAATATATGGCATAATCAAGCAAACATAACAAAAACTAAGTGATCTCATGCAGTATATCGATAGTACATAGTAATCAAGTTTTTCACGGAGGAATGGATCGACCACAAGTTAAAAGGATTGATTGCATGCCTGATAGATCATCTACAACTAATTTATCACAAAATATTGGATTGATCGCACAAGAAATATATCAACCGTGAAGCCATATGGAAGCGACTGTATGTTAGAAATCTCACAAAGGATATATCAACCACAAATAAATATTGGATTGATCGTATATTGAAGACAAAGACTCTATGAAATATAGACTTTTGATAAAGTAAAGAATCGACCACATGACTAAATGAAGTGATCTTGGTCACTAGTCTGAATACAACAAAGTAATGGATCGACCATAAGTATAAGGTGATCAACCATAAGTATATAGTGATTATATATAAGTTCAAATGATCAACCCTATGACCTATCAAGTAATCATACCAGAATTTCCACAAAGTATTGAAGCAGCCATGAATGCTGATGTGGAAAACTTAAAGTGACTATATCTAAAAGCAAGTATTGTATTATTAAATGTATCAACTCAACTATTTTCTGTGAAAAATTAAACATTGTTCAAAATAATTTAATAATCCTAGATTTTATATTGAGGTTTGAGGATATTCAGTGATGATTTTTCAATAGTTATTTTCATATATATATTTTTAATTTTAGAAGACCAGAGATGTGTGGAGTGATAGAGATAAATATAAAGATATCAAAAAAATCATGAATGAGAATGATGAACATTTTCTATATTTTGATCTTTTGGGACACTATTTTCTCCTCCAAACCTCAAAAATTCATCAAAGAACATATGATCATCTTTTCACATCATTTACACATAAAAATATGACATTAAGAAGAGAAGTGATACCTAAGAATAGAAAAACTTCTATCCCTGCTACATATAATTATTTCACTTATATTAATCTATTTTTATTATATTTTTGAGTTGTTTGTACGTTACATTTTATATTTTTAAGAATTAACTCTTGTACTAAATTGGAGAGTTCTTGACACACTCTCTTTCATTTCTTATTATCTATACACTGACATAGAACCTTGGAAGAGGATATGTATCCCAGAATACCCATGTGGAGTTGTTTATCTTTTATTCTCCCATTTAGAACTATAGAATAGGCTTTGTGAATCCTATACATCCTTGTGAACTTTTATATATAAAACCCAAACCAGGTTGTGGATAAATTTATTATTTAATAAATTTCTTGGTAGTGGGTGATTTTCAAGTAGAGATGGCTAGGTTTCAGCTTGAGACTGAACCTCTTGAATTTATCCCACCGTTTGATTTATTGTTTTGTTTTATCTATTTTAAAACAAACCAGTATCTGATTTCAAAACTATAATAGAAAGAAAATACTTTGATAGTTAACTTTAACTTGTGTTTTATATAGAGTGTTTGATACAAGTAAATTTGTTTCAAAAGTTAAAATAGTTTTAAATGTGTTTTAAATGAGTTTTGATCGAACTTCTAAGAAGATTTTTAAAATATAAAATTATATAATTCTATTGTCTTAGTTAACTGGGAATTTTTATTAAATTAGGGGATTTAAGTTTTAAATAATTTTTAACAGAATTTTTAATTTGAAACTAAATTCACCCCCTCTTGAGTTTTCCACTCAAACCAACACACACCATGAATTATTACTCACTATGAATGATTACATCCGTTAAAAGTGCATAAATTAAAATAGTATTGTAAGTATAAAAGAATAAAATATTCAACATTAGGATATCTTATGGATCATCTTCAACCTTGAGAATCACCAATAGCCAAATAAAACCTAAAATGAGGAAGAAAATCATGAAAGGATAAACCATATTTTGATATTCAAAATGAAAACTATGAAAATGAGAAGATTGAATAGAAAAAAGATTTTAGTAAGACTATATATAGGAATGAAATATGGTTGTTATAAATATGGTCATTGGATATATATGTATCAAATAGGTATACGAAAGTTGTTCATTGTTAGTAGTAAACATAAAATAATATAATTCATGAATAATATATAATTAAATAAAATTATTATATTAAAATATTATAAATATATATATTTATGTGTTACATAATAATAATAATAATAATAAAGAATGATATGATGTATTTATAAAATTTAAAGAATGATATCAACATCCATGTATTAGTAAAATTAATTTGTTTGAATATATATATATATATATATATTAGGTGCTCGGGGGTATAATTACATTCACACACACACACACTGCACACACAAAGGCCAGAACGAGCAGGTCATAGCCCCCCCCCCCCAAGGGGTAACCCACCATATCCAACCCTTATTTATTATTGTTATATGGACCTATAGACCCTTATTATTATAAGGCCCAAAATCCCTCATTATATGGCCCAAAGGCCCATGTCATCAGCTGGAAAGCACAATGCCCCAATTAATCCCTATGCTGGTAACCCTCGGTTGTAGCCCATACAGTAACCAGCCTCCACCAATAGGCAGAAAACTAGCCCCATTGTTACACTTGAGGTGGACATCCACCATGAAATCCCACTACCAAGGCTTGCACCGATAGACCAAAGCTAGAAAAAAACCTCTTAAAGGCCAATGAAGAGTTGTTGCCCGAGGTTGCACCGCACCCCATCGCCATCGACACTGGTTCAATAAACCTGCACCACCACCACTAGAAACCAGCCACCAGAGAAACGTTCTCCATCACACATAGACATAAAACAAATAATCACCCACAATTAGACCTATATAACCAACCTTAGATGTTGTTCCACCCCATTCCCACACTGTATGTCCCACGCCAATGTCGCCTCAACACCCGCCACCAACTTGTATGTCACCGTAGTGAAGCTAACCCACCCAAAAGAGATGAAACCCTCCCATAAATAGCTATTGTCAAAGACTCCATTGTGTTCATCCACTGTACCTCCACCCGCACCATTGAGTGGGGGATCACCTATTCTGTTGTTGATGATTTTTTTCTTCACCACTGCCATCATTAGTCACCAGCCCGCACATCAACTGGAAGCCCCCACCTGGTTTACTTCCTGTCTCTCATGGTAGGATGATCCAATAAACACCCCCATCCATTGATTTTCATCATAGTCATTTTTCTGAATGCTACTTATAGATTCTATGCACTATCATACCACCTCCTTCCAAAGTTGACCAACACCAGTTTGACACCACCCCAATCATCGAGCAGGGGTCCCTCCTACACCACGCTTGCACTGCATAGGCCCACAAACACACCACCACCAATAAATTAGAGACTAGGATTTGAACCCCATCATACCAATAGTTATTACTAGGAAAGTAATAAAAATAAATTCATTTTATGCTTAAAAATGCATTTTTTTCGAAATTGGATTTTTATGTGCTATGATTTTGTATTTTAAAAAACTAAATATTATATGGTTAAATAATGATAAAATTTATTTTTTATGTGAATAATATATTTACACTAATTAGTAATTTATAAAAAATAAGGACCTGTTAATATTTTAAAATTTATTTTCCTATAAAAATAGTTTTCCCTATATTTTTATGCTTTTATTTAAAAGTTTAATTCTAAAATTTTAGAATTTGAATATGAAGAAAATTAAATTTATTTATGGATTTATAATAAAAATTCTATATTAGTATGGATTTTTGATATTTTTTTTGAAATAGATGATTTTTAGGTGAATCGTGAAAAAACACAGGTTCTATTAATATCGTAGTTTTTTTTTAATTTATGATGATCTAAGCATGACTCAAAAATTTTATATTTTTTTTCCATGAAAAATAGTGTATCAAAGGAATAAAATTATTTAGTTAAAAATAATATGTTGATTTTAGAAAATTCATGCTTAACATTTTGAAACTCAAGTAATCTTTTATTTTAATAAAAAACTATTTTCGTCTTTTTCTTTGATTTTCATATCATAAAGTAGAATTATATTTTGGCTTTCTCTGTAAGAAAAATAAATCTTATTTTTTATAATAAAAAACTTATTAATTTCATGTAAATCAATAAAATTTATAAATTTATCTTAAATATTATTTTTACGCGTAAAAATACACTTTTCTAAAAATGGTTTTTACATGTTATGTGCGTTAACATTAAAATTAATTTTTATCGCTGTTAGAAAGTTTATTTGAAAAAGATGGATTCCATATTTGTAATAAGTAGGTATAAATTATGTAGTAAGTTCTATTTTTTGTCATTAAAATTAAATTACATTGGTAAAAATTAATTACCACTTTAAAAATAAAAAATGATAAAAGTGAAAAATCTAAGTCTAAAAGACTTTAAAAAATGTGTGTAAATGAATGGTTGAGGTATGATCTATATTATCTTACCCCTCACTTAATTGTTTTATATTTTTCTCCACTTTCCATATGGAACATGTTCTCTCTTTATATTAAAAAGTTATATTTACAAAAATGGTATTCCCTTTATCTATAAAAGGAGCACACCTCTCAACCAAAAAACTACTCTACTACTACCTCAAGGGAGAACATCCAAAGGGAGAGGTATTGTTCTCAACAGAGCTCTCTCAATTTTTTTCTTCTTCTACCCCCTAAAATATTTTCTGTCCATGAAAGTATGATAAAATAAGCATTATTAATATACTAAGATGTTATTATACTAATTTAATATCACCTTTCTACCTTCATATAAAACCATTTTAAAAATGAAGGCATCATCATGCGTATACACAGACTACCGTCTCCTTGAACGGCATGTTCTATTTTTCATATCCTCCTTACATAAATGGTACAAAAGAGTTATTTAATAAAAATTTATAATATTTATAACATGATTAAGATTATAGAATGATAATAATTTTATTTTTTCTATCCCCATGTCATTAAATGTAAAATGAAAGTATCATATATGTGTTTATGTAGATTACCACCTCCACAGAATGGTGTATTTTATTTTCCATTACCTCCTAACAAGAATGAATTTAAAAATGTATTTAATGTATAAAATTATATTTATGACACTATTAATATCATGTAATGAATACATTGGACATTTTATAAGTTATTTTAACAATTAAAAATCTTAGTAAATTTAACTGCATAAAATGAACATATCAAGACACCTTTCTTAATTTGAATCAATTTTGAGAAAATCTAAGAAACTGTATGATTGTTTTTCTTATAGAATAATAAAATAAATATAACTATATAATTCTATAGAATTTGAAGATATTTTTCAAAACACTTGACCATGACCAATATACTGATAATGTTTCAGAGAAATTGACCAGACCACCTCAAATAACTAATATAAGAAAAAACTATTAAATTGATTAATAACATATGATAATAAATAAGCCACAAAAAGTTAGATATAGCTGAAAAGTGTAAGATCCCAGATTTTTATTAAGGTATGTTATTGTTTAGGTCTCGGTTTAAGTCCCTTATTTTGGTTAAATAAGTGTTTCCTCGAGTTCATGAGAAGGATCGGGGGTGTTTTGGGGGTTTGGGGCATGAAAGAGGAGAAAAACGGAATTTTTGGGCATATTGCATGGTATGTACACGATTAGTGAAAACTATGCAGAGTGTCCCAAGTAACCGTGAAACCTTAGACAAAGGCTTGTGCATGGTTACCGCATTGTTAAGATAACCGTGTGAAATTCCCAAGAAATCATATGAAGGGGTGATTTTGGGACAGTATCTCTCGCCTGGTTTGTGCACGGTTTGGAAAATCATGAGGGTATACCGTGAAGCCCAGTAAAGTTGTAAAATTTACAAAATTTCCACTCTGGGATTTTAAACCCCAACTCGGGTTTCTCCTCCATTTCACCCCTTTCAACCCTAGTGATGAGCTTGGATGACCCAAGCTTCCCAAGGGTGGTTCTCCTTTGATTCTTGGACATTTAAAGCATCATTGGTTGTGGATATAATCCCCGAGTGAGTCTAATCTTCCTCTTTCTTCTCTTTTCTGAGTTAGGGATTGTAGTTTCTCCCATCTTCTTCAGAATCACTAAAACCCTCTTTTTCTAGTGGAACCTAGGTTAAGGCTTCATGGGTGTTTGAATCTGGATCCAATCCTATGATTAAGAGTGTGTTCATCATTGGATTCCAAGTAGGTCGTCTACAAGTGTTATCCCATAGTTTTATTTTAGATTTATGCATGGAAGTTTGTATTCTTGTTTTCCCCTAATTGTGTTCTTAGTCCTGTTAGAGGGTTCGGTAAATAGGGGTGTCTAAGTGGCCAATTGAAACCCTCACGATCCCCATGGGATGCGTATAGTATGACTTGACCATTATAGGGCCACCCATGGGGTGCGCCGGCATTTTCGGACCTAGAAAGGGGTAGGGTTAAGTGAAGGGTTGTCGAGTAATAATGTGTAACCCATGAATAACATGTTTTAATGGTTTATTAAGTGGTAAATGGAATCATGGTAGTTTCTCCAAGGGTGATAAGGGTATAAGGGGTTGTTTGGCATGACATGAAAATGGGAAAATTGGGTCGAATGAGATTATATCGATTGGTTAATGAATTTTAGTTGGCAATGCCTAAGAGTTTAAGTGGTTATTAAGTGGTGAACTTTTATTTGGTTAATGGGATTGTAAAGGGTAAATATGTTAATGAGATGTAATAAGTGAATGGGAAAATATTTTTAATGAGTTAACACATGGGAATTATGGGGTATTCCAAAAGGGTTGAATGTAATAAAAGGGGTTGTACTATGTGGTATAAGAATTGCAAAGGGGTAAATTCTTGTGAAAGGATAATGGGATAAATGGGTTAATATAGGGTAATTGATGAATATTGTCCAAGGTATGGGGATTGTTGAACAAACTTAATGGGTTAAGTCATGAGAATGGGAATTCATCTAAATGGTTATGAATTGTAATTAGTAAAGGTGTTAATGGGTTATGGCATAATATTAATTTCCATGTTGTTGTCTTGTATTGTGTTTCCAATGGAATTGGTTATGCTTGGTTTTGTTATGGTATGGTTATGGTGATTGGATAAATAAGCATGTGCACATGGTTTGGTAGAGTGGGGTATTGACTTGAGGCTCTATGCCCATAGGTCGAGTTAGACTGAGGCTCTAAACTCCACCCAAAAAATGCACGGGTTTGGGAAGGGGACAGAGGATCTATTCCCCTAACGGTTTCATTCCACCCTGACTGAGGCTTCGAGGTGATGATAATGTGTTGATGTGATATATGTATCCCTATTGATATAGGGACTTGACTTATCTCCCCTATGTATTGTGATTTATTTCCTTGGACCCATGTATAGTTTATGTATATGCCTAACCCAAAGAGAATGTGTTGAAAATAAATAAAGTAATAAATATGGTATGAGAAATGAATTTGGGATAGCTGCTAGCCATGAATTAAATAAACTTTGTTAACTAATGGAACTTGAACTTTACCTTGTTTACTTACCATTTATTTTCACTTGCATGCACTGTATATTAGACTGGATATTTTGTAGACATCATTGTTGCTAGCCAACTGAGTTTTGTACTCACACACTGCTCGGGCCACCATTGGGTAACTGAGAAGATTTCTTGGTTGTAGGTCAGGAAAAGGGAAAGTTCCCAACATTAGGATGTTGAGTTGGGATTGGGATGTATATGGATATGGACTCAGACTTATATTCGGAACCCGTTGGGTATTTTTCCATTTGTCTTATTTGGGTTTGATTCACTTGATACTATTAGCATGTCATTTCATGGTTGATGTAGAATTATGGTTGTACCCAATTTTTGGAGATATTTCTTTATTATTTTTCTTAGTTGTTCCTTTTGTTCTGTTATTTATGTTGTGTTCTGTTGTGGCTTACTTTGGTAAAGAGGGTATAGTCTCCCCATGTGACTCATTAGACCCTCGCCGCTAGTTGGCAACCTCTGGTGTGTGGGGAGGAACGCTTGAGGTCATGTGACGACTCAGATCAGGGCAATAGTTTAGTGGATTTCGTATTGGGGACATTACAAAAAGGTTCATAATAAAGTATTTAATTAAATTAAATTTATTATTTAGGGTGTTAGGCATATGCGCAGAGAAAATCAAGACCTAAGACAAGGGTCTTCGCATCTCAATTTTTCTTCATTGAGATATGATTTATATTCACCACTTATTCCATTTTGTGATGTAAATATTTCCCTTGGATGAATTTTTTATCAAAATTTTATTGAAATAAAATTAATTTAAAAAATACATCTCATGTCATACCTTTATGGGTTTTTTATTCGAAGGATAATTAAGTCATAAGTGCTTTATTAACTCAATATTGTTTCTATTTTGGCCATGAGTTATCCCTCGTGATTATTATTTTTTAATTTTTATTATTATTTCGTTTATCTATTATACATAGTAACTCCTATATTTCTATTAGGGGAAATTAATTCCTTAAATAAAAAACTTCTTTATTGGTTAATTTCTTTCTAAAAGTTACAAATTTTCTAGGATTAATAGCCATCATCTCCAATGGATTTTTCTCCTCCATGTCTACATTTTCCCTTCTTGCTAATGTTATCATTTCCTATTTGGTAACCCAAATATGTCTTAGCTCTTGTGATACTTATATTTTACATTAATCCTTTTCAAAAGAAAGTTTTTTTATTATTCTTTTAATGATGTGAGTTTCAACAAATGAATTTTAAAACATAAAAAGGGACCTTCTGAACCCCCTTATTGCTTTTAGGTTATGCATTCTCTTTATTTTTCTCCCTTTTACTCTATATTATTATCATGTAATTCACCCATATTTTGTATATATTTTTCTTAAATATATACCTAGTTCACTTTACCTTTATTTATTGGGTACAATACATATTTTAAGTTCCCTCTACGGTTCTATCTTTTAAGGAAACCTAATTTAAGGGAACTTAATAATTTCTTATCTCTTGACAAGTAACACTTTCATCCACTAGTTAAAAATGGACCTAATACAATGGAACTATACCAATGATTCTCAATAACAATTGGTATAAACTATTTATGTGAAGACTCTAACAATGGTTTTAGTAAACCATTGGTATAGAGTAGTTTATGACAACTATTTTAAAAAACCGTTGGTATATAGTAAGGTTATACCAAAAGTTTTTAAAAACACTGGTATAGCCTTACTGCATTTACCCAAAACATAGGATCCACTCCTTCCATCTCATTCACATCCATATTCAACCCTAGTAGTTCAAAACCTTCAATTTTATTCCCCACCCATGACAATATCTCCTCATATTTGTTTTAATTCAATTCATCTTGAACATTAAATTGGCAAGTTTCAAATCCTTCATCTCTTCTATCAACCATCATATTATTTTGTTTCTAGGTCTAAAACACTAACCTATATTATTTTTTTCAGGATTCTTATAGATTAATTTAATGGGGGTTAGTTTTGATTATATTTGTTATTTTAGCACATAATAAATATGATTGTAAGTGATGTATTTTTTTAATCCAACTTCTCTATACTTATATATAAATCTAACATGATCCCATTATTTTTTGTGATATATATGAGGTAAATATACAATTATTTATTATAGTACTTTTATTATTTTTTAAAAATATTAGGGGATTATGAAATTGTTAATTTGAATGTTTTATTTTAATAATTTAAATTATTCATTTTAGGTCTTAAACATGTTTGTGGTTAAAATATATTATATGGTTCACATATATAAATGGGTCTTGTTTTAATAAAATATTGAATATGGATGGATTTTTTTGTTACATGATCATCCTTATTAAAATATTTTAATCTTGTGGGAAACATATTTATATAAAAGATCATTTCCTTTCATTTGATATGTATAAAGAGATGTTTCTGTTGTGCCTAATAACTTGTTTGAGTTGTTATGAGTAATTATTTGTTATAAACCATTCCATACTAAACACTTCGTTTACCATTTATCTAATCTAGTAATTGACCAACCTTAACTACCTCCATGTTTGGTTTGTAACTTGTGAGCCTTAGATCACAATATATACCATGGTTCATGTTTTATATACATTGTTGTATTTTATATTATAATTTTCATATGGACTAGTTTATCAATTATTCCATACATATACTCTATTTTTTGATATTATGTATAGTTATTAGTCATTGATATAGTGTAATTCAATATTATGGTTATATATATATAGTATTTTTTTATCTCTTGGGATTGTGTTATGAAATTAAGGATATGGATGATAAATATATAGTTTGAATTATTTCTAAAGAGTATTTTCCATTATCAAATTTATATTTTCATGAAAAAATATTTTGTTTTTTATAATGATGTATTCATGTATGTTAAACTTGGTATTTATGTACAAATTTTGAGAGTGATTTAAAATGGATTTGATTTCAATATTACTTCAATGTTTTTCAAACTGATTGAAATAAAGTGAAAAGGTCTTATTTCCTTAACTATATTTTGGATTTTAATTAAATATTATTTAATTTATTTTTTGATGGGCCATATAACATTTTTTTAATAGAATGGATAAAGGTTGGATGTATGAAACATATCGGATCTCAATCATGTTTCAAGAAAAGTTAGAGAGTTTTTTAGATTTTTCATTTACTAATGCTTATAAAAAAGGTATTATACAATTCCCATGTTATAATTATGTTATAATACCTTTTATAAGTCATTAAGAAGTTATATACCATATAAAAATGGTTTTCAAAAAAACTGCTATGTTTGGTACCACAATAGGGAGAAAGGGAAATCTCAAAACGGTCATGATCTGAATGAGTGGACTAGATTAAATAATTTATTAGATAACTAGTTTCCATTTATTCTCTAACATGATAAAGAAAGAATTAAAATCCAAGAAGACAATGATATGAGTACACATGACACGTGTAATGAAAATGATGATGTTGATAGGGTGAAAAAAACCGATTGATGCTTCCACCGCCCCAGTATATCAATAATGTAGTAAAATGAAAAAGTTGGAATTTTTAATATGAATTTTTCATAGTAAAACCATGTATGGTATTTCTAATACTTCAATCAATTATATTCTTACCTTTTTTAAGGGATTACTTCCAGATGATGCAGATACTCCCTTGAACCATTATATGGCATGAAAGTTAGTTGATAAACTTGGATTTTCTAATAAAATCATGCTTGCCTGAAATATTTTAGCTTATTTTTGGAGTAAAATAATGAAAAAAATGATTATATAAAATATGTCACATCTCAGTAGAAGCCAAATGATGATGGAACACCATCTCATGTACTAAAAAAAGTAATTTGGCACTTTACATTGATTATCTAACTCAAAAATATTTTTATGTCTAATGAAATATCAATAAATATATAATGGTATGATACTAAGAGGTATAAGGATAATTATTACTTCATTAATCCTATAGAGAGATTAGAATAGTGGACATTTAATGCTCAATATCCTGATTTTTCAGTTTATGTGTGTAATGTGAGGTTGGGACTATCATGTGATAGTTTTAATATATCTAGTTAGATACTTCTCAAAACACATGACTGGTTTTCATATACATTTATAACCTTCCTCCATTGATGTTTATGAAAAAACATTTCAATTTAATGAGTGTACTCATATAGATCTTTTTGATCTTGGTAATGATATAAATGTAAACATGAAACCTTTAATAAAGGAGTTGAATAATATTTGGAATGTGGGTGTGATCACATACGATGCTTGTTCTAAATAAATATTTCAGATGCATGTTGTACTTAAGTGGATGATAAATGATTTTCCTACTTATGTGATGAATTTTAGATGGAGCATAAAGGGTAAACTTTCCTATCTTATTTTTATAAAGAATACATGATTTAAAAGTCTTAAATATCACCATAGTTTCAGTTTTATGTAGCATCTATGATTATTATCATTGGATCATCCATATAAGAATAATTTTCAAAGGTTTGAAAATACCATGGAGATAGAAAATCCACATCAGTGTATTTATGTAACTAATGCGATTAATGAATTTCAAGATTTCATTTTTTTCATTTGGAAAAGGTAGTATAAAATCTATAAAGAAGAAGAATGTTTCCATTTAATCCAATTAAAATTAGAAGAATAAAATTATCTTTATTGAGTTTCCTTATTGGATAACCAATTTGTTACATCATTGTTTAAACATAATTTACATTGAAAATATATATGTAAAATTTTTCTTTCAATTCTAATAAATATCAAGGGGAATCAAAAATATGATTTATGATCTCGACGCGACTTTGACTAGAATTTAATCATATGTGTATTAGTAAAAATAAATGGAAAGTTTCATGTTCTTCTTATACGATGAAATCAATAGAAATAAATAAATTTCTAGAAGTACTAAATACTATCAAGGTTTCTGATGGAAATTCAAGAAACATATCAAAATGGGTCAACATAAGAGAGTTAAAACTAAAATATTCGAAGACTCGTGATTTTCAAATCCTTCTTAATAAGTTGATTCTAATAGAAATACATCATATATTGTCTAATAATGTAAGGGTAGAAGTTATCCGATTGTGACATTTATATATATATATATATTTGTGTTAAAAAGTTATCTAATTATTTCTTGAAAAAAAAATCAGGAAGATGAACCATTTATTTTGTGTGAGTTATAAAAAAAATCCCTCCATCATTTTTCACATACATGATACATCTAACTGTCCATATTCTGACCAAAATATTTCTTGGAGGACCTATTGATTTTCATTACATATATCCAAATGAAATAGATATGTACACATTGAAGTCTTATGTCCAAAATAGGAATCATATTGAAGTTTTCATTGTAAAAGGTTACTTGGATCAAGAATTCATGGAATTCTATTCTATGTATTTGTGTGATGTGACCATAAGATAGAACTGACCAATGTGAAATAAAGAAGACCAGTATGAGAAAATTGAACCTATTTTTCTTTCACTTCCCAAAATAGGGGTAATTCCTAGATCATATACATTGAGTACATTAATTCTTGAAGAGAAGGATATTACACATCACATAGTTTTATTTAATTGTGATTTGTTCGATGACTGCATCAAATAAGTAAATTGAACATGTATATGTTATCTCATCCCATGTAATTAAACATATGTGTTAAACTATTTATATATTTTTATGAAGGGAACATAAAAAATATAAATTGAAATCATCATTCTTTATATTTGTGAATGAGAGAGACTTTTCATAGCAAAGATTTTTCTACTTGTTTGAAATTGAAGGTAGAAGTATTATTGTAATAAAATAAAAAAATTAATATTCAGTTAATTTTAATATTCATTTATATTTTAGGTATGGAGTTTACCAGTTGACATTATCTCTAAGAAAATAATATCCTTAAATTTTGTTCCAAATTTTATGGTTTATGAATGAAAATCAATTGTGATCAATGGGTAAAAATTTATTATCACCAAACAAGTAATAAACATGATAAGACAACATGATGTTGTTATGGTAACTGCCACAACAGACTATTATACCAGTGTATCAGGTAGTAGACCTCAATTTGAAAATGTATCTTATTATGGAGTTGTTGAGAAAATACTAATATTGGATTATTACTCTCATGGTATAATTTCTATGATGAAATGAAAGTGGCTTGATTCAATGATGAGACATGGAACATGTATTAATGAATGTGGATTTTGAGTTATTGAAATGAATCACATTCTTTCTACTGATAATCCATATATATTATCATCATTGGTGAAATAAGTTTTTTTGTGAAAGATTGTCCAATACCCAAATTTTATGTCATTATTGAAGTATTACCAAGATTATTTTTGATGATGGTAGTGATGAAATTGACACCATCAATGCCCCCCATTGGCCTCAATCAATTTATTAATTATAATGACTCCAATAGTTCAATTTTCAAAGTTGATTGTTAACCTAAAGTTATGATGGTTAATGTATAGAATCATTTATATGTGTTCGTAGTTATTTTGGTTTATCTCAACTTGTAATGTTCAAGTTGGTACTATTTAAATTTCTTTAATGTTTATTATAAATATTTTATATCCAATTTGACCATTGTGTGAATTTTTAGTATAAATTGGATGAAATTTTCTTTGAGTTTTATTTTATAATATTGAATTGAACTATATTAGAATCAAAAAAACCAAACAAAATTGAAATAATCCAATTAGAACAAAAAAATATTAATTGAACTAAAACATGTTAAACTAATTAGAATGAAAATCAATACCAATGAAATGAATGGCCTAACCCAAAAATGTCCAAATAACCTAACCCAAAATATAAACCAAATGGCCTAACCCAAAAAATGGAAAAATGACCTAATAAATTGACTAAAATAAACTAAATGACCTAAAATTGAATTGTATTGAATTTAAAGTAGAATAATGAAACTATATCATACCCATTTTAAACATAATAATTAGAACATGTTGATTTTTCTATGACACATATTTTATGTTTTTATTTTCTTGTCACTAAATATAATATGATTATATTATGTCACTATGTATCCTTTGTTTTTCTTGACAATTGGTATCAATTAATTAAGTCATGTCACATATTCTTTATTTTTTTTCTTTTAAATTAGTTGTGAATTTATAATTAAATTCATATTTGTTTTCAAATGTAGGAAATGAAAAACATTGGAGAGGTATGAAGAAATAAGAAGTTTAATAATAATCATTGCATGAGAGAGATGGGAATTCCTCATATGGTGCTTGTTGTGAGTATTATATTTAAAATATACGTATCAATAACATATAACTTTATGTCAATAATTTTGTTTTTAAATTTTAACCAGGAAACACCACCTAGGAGACAATTATTCTACAAACAACCTAGTGGTAGTGATTCTCAGCTAGAAAATGGGAGGGGTAGTACTAGAACTAGTCAAACCATTCATCGTACCTGATCACACCCTATCCCTTTATTAGATACACCATCTAACACACTTTATTATCCCATAGTGTTTTTAGAATCACCTAAGATATTTAGACCACCTATAATGTCATCACCATTTACATATGATCCTCCTCATATTTATTTTCCTTATCTGATGATGGATTTCACTCCCCAAACATATTATACTTTTTTACAGATGTATACGCTAGCTTATTTTCCTTATAATTCATTCTTAGAGTACTTTTACTTTCATTATCCTTCAACTTCTACTCTGACACAATCTAAGCCTCAGAAGAAGACATTGGAAACCACTGATATTGTATAGGTTAACGATACTTCAGAGCTTATAGATCCAACAGTACCCACTAATCATCCCAACTCAAGTATATGTATAGAACCCTAGTAACTTTTTTTAACCTTTATTTATTTTCATTATAATATGTATTGATATAATATTTGTTTTTTTATTTCACAGTTGGATTTTCCACTAAGCGGTGTGGGTGTACATGCATGCATGAAGTGTGGAACCACCACATAGAGATAATGGTTTAATAAAACAAGGATAATCAAATGATTGGTAAAATAGGGTGAGAATGTACGAGTTTTATAGTGATTATTTCCAAATACTCTAACATCATTACCGTCAGGACACTCTCTTGGAGACACCTTCAAAATGAAGTAAAGGATAATTCTAGGGTGAAAATATGGGTAAAAACAATCATTATATTTAATGTTATATTATTATTTCATTTATATTAATTAATATTTGGGTATTAGATTCATTATAATTTTCCCGATGGTGAAGTTGTGAGGATTGTACAGCTCATTGAATTAGGTGAGTGTTGACACTCCATTTTCTCAAGTGGGATGAAAATATTATGAATATATCCTTAAGGATGTTAAAGTGGTGAATATCCCTAAGAATAATCAAAGTGACTTTTCCAATATAGCCTACATGCACACCCTTGCACATCAAAAACGCACAACCCCCCCCCCCCCATGTGGTACTAAAAGGCAGGACACCCTTGTGTGGAACACCTGCATGAGGAACCTACACCATGGACCTACATGGAAAAACTCCTTTGAATAAGGTCCCCTATTTTCCTATAAATATAACCCTAGGGATTCTCATTTTTACAGTTGAAAAATCAAAAGAATCTCCCAAACTCTGGTCACATAGCCCCTTTTCCCAGGTCCTCCAAAACCCATCAGGTAACCATCTACAACTCGAGAAAAAGGTAATTAAGGGGGATAGTGGGATAAAAAATCCACATGGTTATGAAACACAAAAATAATTGTGTGATGACCTCTTCCCCTTATTTTAAAACCATCTATGTGAGGACCCTACTCAAATTAGGGACCTTCACAAGACTCACCCAGGGTCACCCGAGGAGACCCGTAGTGCCTAGGCTAAATCTTTTCCCAAGTTTTGTCTCTTGGGTGATCCATTGCTAAAGGAATATTCATCTCATATAGGCCTACCCCCTGTAAGAAGCACCTCCATTTCCTCCCAGGACCTACATGAAGCACATTTTCACTCTAATCCAGGACCTTCGTGAGCCCCCCATCGAGTCCTCTTTCAAGACACCAATGTAAGGGCCCCTTTTCCTTTGGATCCCTCATCTAAGAGGTATCAAATGGAAACCTACACTGAATCCTACTGAATTGAAAAAACATGGAAAGAGGAACACTAGGGTGTCTCTCATTTGGATATGCATTCCTTTGGTCAAAGTTTCCCCACACTTGTACTACATATAGGTTGGGGTCCTCGAGGTGCATGTAGATATGCATTCCCATGGCCAAGAGGACCCCAACCCTGGGGGTAGTGTTAGGAAACTCTTGGTCTTGGGTACTAGGGTTAGGACCATATCCTTCTTTGGTGGTCTCAAAGACCCAGAACCTTCAGTTCCAGGAAAGGTGGGTAAGGATCATTGTCGCCTTTCCCTTCGATAGGGAATGAGATCCTATTATCCTCCCACATAACCAATTTTACGGCACACCCCCCCTCCCAGATTAAGCCCCTATCCTTTCTTACAGAACCTATCATACTTCACTCCTTCCTCCTTTTCCATGCTCGTGGGCTGTGTCTGGATGGGTAGTTCAATGTGATTTTTATGGATATGAAATGGGATAGGAAATATGTGCATCAAATCCCTTTCTTATTCTCATGTGCCCCTAACCTCTTCCACCAGTATAAGGGGTAAGTGTGTGGTTTTCCGATTATTCTACTTTCTCTAGTATCTCACATTCAATAATGACTCATCATGACACATGTGGGGTTAAAGGATATCCATGATCATAACATCCACATAGTTATATGCATGTTTTGGTAGAGAATCTTCTTTTGGATATTTCACTCACCTTATTTCATAGGGTCTCCATAGGTGTGGGTCCTCAAGTCCATGTATTTGACCTCAGGGAAAAGTGAATTGTGTAGTTTACTAGATTTTTCATTTCCTCTTGTTTTTCACACTGATCATAACTCATGTGGGCTTAGAAGTTGATGGTGGTCATGACATCCACATGATCCAAAACCTTTTGAGCATCATTCCAAGTATAATCCCAAAACATCCATGGGCCTACTACTTGTTATAATCCCCAAACTTTCACATTAGGGCATCCTCCTCATGTGTAATACCCAAACCAAGCCCTCAAATATCCATGATTCAAGTCTCTTCTCATAGACCCAAACCCAATAATGGAATCATTCTTAGGAGTAGGCCCCAACTTAATCCTCTCAAAGGGCCATAATACCTTATGATACAAACCTTCAGAGGGCCTCCATAGGTGTAGGTACTCACAACTAAACTACATGGGATTTTATTCATGTCCAAATGATACACATAGGAAGCCCCCCTAAGGTCCAAATTCAACACCCCAAACCAAACCTAATTATATCTGGGCTATATTCCTAGTAACGACTTGTTCAAATTGGGAATCCACATCCCCTCTGAGTTCCCTAGGCCACTTCGACATAAGTCCCACACTAATCTTTGACTATGCACCTTCAGCATAGATGTCCTAGTTGAATGATGTTAAACTACATGTTTTAGTCCTAATCACATGACTTTAAAAGGTATGATGTGTCCCTTTAAGTAGAACTGAACTACATAGGTTTTGATTCATTTCACAAGGATACATAGGAAACTTGTTTCATGGATTCAATCCCAACATAAAAACAACTCCCATCACCCTGGACGACGATACACTCTAGAGCACCCCACTATGTGGCTAAAAACCATCATCATCATAATAACGAACAAATAATATCTAATTAGTACATAATATGGTATCTTAATTGATTAATAATCTTAGATACATACAAAGATTCTAAGTTCCATACATGCTAATAATTGGTTGTAAATTCAAGGGTGAACCACATCATACTTAGGAATTAATGAAGGATTCATGAACATATCATAAATATATAGGAGAGTCCCATAGTAGGAAATAATTCCCCCAAAAGAGTTTGATGAGATCGACCTCCCTTCCTCTTGACCAATGTGAGTTCGTAAGTATCATTGGCCAAAATTCCCAATGAGAACCTGGCTTTGGAAAGTAGGTCTTTCATGGATATAGAACCATTGGGTGTTTCCAGATCCATGAAAAAATCTGATTTCAATTCATAAAAAAATAGTTAGTCCAAATTGAATGATTTCACAAAACTCAACCCCCTTAAATCAACCATCGGGTGACATGTTTTCTTTGGAAACAGTGAGCTATAGAGAGCATATAAGCATGAGTTGTATAATGGTTGGGTTTCTAGAGTTGAAACGGATTTAGAGGCCATAACTATCATGAATTATTGTCCAACAAAACATTATCAAGAAATTATTTCTCATTATAAGAGTATTGAGTTTAAGGTATTAATCAAATTTGAGTTTTTTGAATAAAAATTATGATGATTTACATTAATAATCTGATTTGTATTGTTGAAAATTATTTTTAAGAAGAATAAAAAAGAAATAAAAAAAGGATACTAAAAAATACTACCACACTTTGGGGTGGACTACAATGTCAAAACATGAGAGGAAGCTAGTATTTTTCTTTGAACCTTGTGTTTAATTATGTATAAATTATGAAAATTTATATTATTTTTCATCTTAAGACTTAGTGAATTTTTATGCCCTCTAATCAGCAGATTCATCTTTCAGTCCTGTTGAATTATATTTAGGTAATTTCATAAACTTTACAATGGGTTAAAAAACACTTTAATCAAACTTATTTAGTGACCAATATTGCTAAATAATAGAATTACACATAATCTGGAAAGCTACTGCAGGATAGAAAACATTTTATATTAAAGTTTTAGAGGTCATATACATGAATTCAAATGGTGGGATATCTATGGATTGAGATTTTAAGACATTAATCTACCATTGAGTTATATTTTTATCATTTAGTGCTTTATAGTAAAATGGTCTATGTTGGAATTTTTATACATGTTGATTTATGATTTCTCATTCATACTTTTTTTTATTTAAATAAATTATGGAAATAAAATTTCTTCAATTATAAATTATATAGATTAATTATAATTTTTTCATAATAACTATATTGATGTACATGTGAATTTATGAACATTAAAATATATTTATGATTAAAAAATATATTATTAATGAGTTTTCTGACCATGTGGAGGGAAAAACATTAGTGAAATCAACCACTTCATTTTGAATTTTAAATCCTCATTTCTAGTTTTTAGTCATTAACATTCAATAGAGTAAATCATATTTTGTTGATGGATTTAATTAAGAATTTGGATTAATATTGAGTTTAGTTATTATAATAAATATCCATTTCATAGAATACTTGTAATATACAATGATCGAGTATAGATAAGGCCTTTCAAGTTTATGATTATATACCTAATGAGTGATTCTCATTTATAATTATTGATGATTGATCATGTGTTATTATATAATAAAAAATACATAATAAAATTAATAATATATAACATAAAACAATAAAAATATAATTTCAACACAAGAGTATATTAGAATGAGTTAGTTATATGTATAACTATGAGTGTTAGAGAGATTTCCCAATTCTAGTAACTCTTATCAAAATAAAACATATGTAAGAACATGGTACCTTTAAGTATAACATGGAACATTCTACACTTTTCTATATTTCAAGTTCAGATAAACCATTACATGTTATATCTAAGTTACCATTATGTGTAGGATATTATAATTTTTTTGAAATCTCCTCAACACTGATTAGATTTATGCATTTAGTTTTGGATGATTTTACATATTGGACTCTATCAAATTCTTATTTTTTGTGGAATTTAGTTATACAGGGAACTCCTTAAGGTCCTTTTCATTTTTATTTTTTTAATTTCACTTCATATTCCAAAACATACTCTTATTTATATAGGGAGGGTATGTATTTTCCTTTTCTATATTATTAAATTTTTTTGAACACCAGGGTTCCCCTTACGTATTTGATAAATTACCATTACATGTGGAGGGATATTTATGTCTTTGTTAAAATTATGTGCACTTAACTCATAACACAATCCTTGTATTTACATTATGATTCCAAAAACCACAATAATTTATCTCATCCTTCTCATATTATTTCAAGAAATATTTAATGTATCTAAACCTTTCATAATATCCCCAGAAACATCATTAAAAAAATTATATATTATATATCATAAAAATTTCACATCCACTTCCAAAAATCTACATCAAGATAGACATCTTATTATTAAATAACTTATGGACATTTAATTTACTTCCAAAAAAACATTAGCTCCTCTTTTAAGAAAACTTCTAAAACATATAACTTCATTAAAAAAATTCACTTCCACCACTAGAATCAACTTCCAAACATCCACATAATCAACATCTTGACTTCCACTAATAGTTATTCTGAAACCTCTAAACATCTATAAAAAATAAAATTCATCATTTTTATACCTCTTTAATAATCTAAATGTGGATCCCATGTGTATGGTAACCATACTCTTCACATTCCGATTCAGCATGTCTTCTAATATCACTGTACATGTCCTTTTCAATAAATATAGTTATCATGTCATAAAATACAACACATAAACTCCTTGTTACAATATTCAACCCCCTTGTATTTTGTTTATAATACTACTATAAATAACATTCCCATTTCTAAAACTAATTTATTAAAAGTAATTTATATATTTATAATGAATTCTACTCAATCATCATTTATAAATAAAATTAAATGTTCATATTTTCCATATATTTCATTTAATTATATATACCTTTCATATAGAATTTATTAGGGATATATATTCTTATCTCTAACCCCCTTCATTTTGGTTTGATTTATTATAATTTCACACATTTGGGGATAATACAATACATTTATATAAAACTTAATTCAATTGGTTTTTGTTATTAATTTTAAATTAAATATTGGTTTCAATGACTTAATTTTTTTAAAAAATACAATATTATTGAATAATGGTTTTCTATATTAAATTTAATTTCATAGGGAGGTGTTTACTATTAAAGGATGTGTTCCTAGAGCAATTTTTTTGCTTGAGTAGAAAGAATAAAGATATAAGTGAGGTAAATGAACATACACAACAATTGATTGTAAGTTTTACTTTTTTATTTCAAATACTTATATCTATTATTTAACTAAATTGTTCATTTATATTTTTAATAGTGTAATCTAGAGTCCCTTGATGAGAATAAGCTAAAAAATTTAGTCAAACTGATAATTTTCACTATGTATTAGGATATGATCACCATGGGAGAGTACACTATCGACTATGGAATAGTATTGTAACCACTAGATATTGGTCCACTTTTGGTGATAGTTTTGGTAGCATTGAGTTGGAAACAACTCATACAGAGGCAGCACAAGATCGTACATAGGAAATAGAGGGGAAAAATCCATGCAGGAGCATGAACTGAGTCAAAAGGATAACAAGCAATTTATGAAATTTATCATATACTTATGTCCATAAATTCCACCAGATACCTCCACCATTTTTAATACATGATTTCTGAATATGAATTCATTATATGATACACCAGGTCATGGTGATGATAGTCCTAGTGGTGGTCGAGATGATGAGTTTCCTAGAAAAGATGATGGTGATGGTGATGATGATGGTGATTAATGGTGAGGATAATGATGTTGTTGATGGTGATGATGATGATGGTGGTGATGATATTGGTTTTCAAGACAGTGAGATTGATCCTTTACATTTTTTACTAATATTTATGACACGTGATGTTTGATAATTGGATGTGAATACATACATGTGATGGTTTAGATGTGTGTTGTCACTGGTTGAATTCATTAATTAGTTTATTGAAATTTTTATATTGGCCAGTAGTGGTTTTGGTGTAGGTATTTTAGTGTTTTCAGGTGTAGGTTTTTTGGTGTTTTGAGGTTTTGGGACAAGGTGGGGGTTTCTAGCTATCAAGGTAAGGGAAGTCTATACCAACAGTTATATTAAACTATTGGTATAGTGTAAATATATGTGAAATGTGCCAGTTGTTTATAAAAAACTATTGGTATAGGTCAATACCCATGGCCATATACCCAATGGTTTGGATAATCATTGGTATAGGCTATACAAATGGTTCAAAATCATTAGAATAACTCATTTTTCTAATAGTGATCTAATTTTTTTTAACCATTAATAAATTTTGAAAACCCTTATTATTTTATGGAAACCCTCATGGTTAAATTCCACTCTAAAGGTAAATAATAATCTCCTTTATTCCTTAAAATATCCTTTACCCATTTCATAAAACATCACCTAAGGGGGGTTATTTTTATTCTTACTTATCCAATCTTTATCATGAATTATTATACATTATAACTCAATGTTCAAGACCAATATTTATTTTTAAAAATATAAAATTACAAGAGAATTTAATTACTTTTTATATTGAGAATGCTTATGATATAGACTTCAGTTATTCCTTAAGACAAGATTATGAAACACACCTCCTTATCATGGGTTTTATCATGCCTATGATTTATACATGGTTTCTCTTCCTCTTATGACACAAATATACATGTTAATGTTATGAATATGAAGGGTGTTTCATGATAGAATTCCAATTCATTGGGTAATATTTCCATATCATGAGATTCCATGTATTGTGCATGGGTGGTTATCCTATGCACACTATGTTATGTTGTCTTGGAAATGATCCTTGACTATGGTGAATGAGCGGTTATCCTAAGTATAACATGTATGTATTCTTGGAGGTTTGACTTAACTTATTCTAATGATTTTATAATTTATGTTGTTACCACATTTTTATTATTCCATGAAATTATGATATCATTCCCTTATTCCATGTTTCCATGCTTATCTCACACTCTTATTCCAAGGTAAGTGTTTTTTCATTTGAGATTTCATGTTATGTTATCATGACATATGAAAAAATCTTATTATTCCATGTTATTTTTAATAAAATATTTCTCCCCTTATCATTTTTTATAATATGATTATAATATAAATCTTTATAATATGATGATAAGTCTTCCCTTGCTAAGTGTTTGAGGTCACCTAGTTCTTATGTTTCCATTCACCAGGTTATGAAGATGAGTATAACTTATGATAAGTCTAGAAGGGATTATAGTGTGGCTCAATTATGGAGAAATATTCACAAGTTCTGTGAAATAAGTTTCCTATGTATCTAGTAATAAAATACAATAAACCTTTTATTCTTAGTATTGTAATAATATTATGATATTTAATGTTTAAGTTATAAAAATTATATGAAATACATGTATGATTATCTTAGTTTATCACACTTCGTATCTAGTCTGGTATTTAAAGAAAGCATTTATATCACTGGACCTTGAAGTATGGGTCTAGGGTTCCCCAATTGGTATTAGAGAAAGATTTAGTTATTTTTTAGGATTAGTTTAGTTCTTTTTGGGGATTAGTATAAGATAAATTTAGTGAAAATCCTAGATATAAGTTTAAGTATAGGATAACCTCCTATAATTTTGGTAAAGTTTTGAGTATATGGTTTTCCTAGAAATTACATCTCTGTCTGAATATTGGAAAGTTGATGTGTATGTGGCATTGATACACCTAGGGTTAATCACCTTGAAAAAGATTAGTTTAGTATAAACTTGATATTCACTCATTGCATAATGAGTGGGCCTAAGACTGCACACCTGGATAGAAACTCTCGAGGGGTATACTTTGGTTAATTAAAATTATTTTTTAAAACCATTAAGAAGGGTTTGAACACATTTTTATGATATTATTAGAAAACCTAATAGAAAAATGAATATGGAAAACCTAGGTTAAACTAAAGGAGTTATAGGTTGATCCAACTATGTCATAATTTAAACAAAAGTATCATAGGATTAAATGAAGGTTTCATAGGAGAAGACCTCTTAGGATTGACCTTTATTATTCATATTATAATTTTATATGATTTTATTAGATATTATAATAATCATTATGGTTTTAATATTTTGTAGGAAAAAGGATCTTGAAAATGAAGCTACAGAAGGTATGTCTCTAGAAACTCCTAAGACATAGCTATAGAGGAATATTTAAAATAGATAGCTGAGAATATTAATATATGATTATCATGATGGAAAAGATATTTTATCTAGTATTACCTAATATAGCATGGATTGTATCTCTTTTGAAGTTATATATTGAGTCATGATTATATTTTTGATACCCATACATATTGTTAGTAGTAAGTGATAATTAAAATTGCAAGGAAATAATTTATTTAGGGGGGGATATAATTCCCTAGGTTTTTATGAAGCATATTATTTCCATAAACTATATGTTTTAAACTTTTTTTTCTAGTTTTCAAAGGAATTGAAACATATTATGAAATAAGTCCTACAAGATAGAAATTAAATTAACAAAAATTTATTCATTTATAGTAAAACATTACAACAAAAGAATGTGCCTACTTGAAATCCCAAAGGCCTTAAATTTTTATTTATTTTTTGGATAATACCCTTTTTAATTGGGTTGAGGGTGAACTTTACATGACCCATAGGCCCAGTAGAAACATGGCCTAATTACATGAACCTGAAGGCTCCAAAGACATAAAACCACAGAACAACCCCTTACATAGATTAATTATTATATTTATTAGTCCCCAAACATGCTTTGATGTGAAGGTACTGAGGTTCACAACATAAGATACTGGGACATAAATTTAAAAAAATTCAATGAAGATTGTCATAACAATGTCATCGCTGGAAAATCACAGCCCCAGTTTAAGCCTAAGGATCACACATAAAGAAGTTTAAGCACAAAAATTAAATCATAAATACCATGTATGATCTAAATCCACGTTTTCATCATGTGTTTATCATAGGTAATCTCTACTCAAAGAATCCTATGTAAAAATACTATAGATTATCCACACACACTTCAAAAATCTGTGAGAGCATCAATCATCGAATTAAAAGTGCTAGCATGGAGATCTGATAATGCCTTTGATGTCTCGATAATCACCACATTGATGTTATTATGGTGTGTGAGGGAGAGCTTGATTTGATCACCTAGATTGAGATTTTCTCTCTCTAGAAAGTGGGATAAGATATAATATCTCAAGAGATCACAATGAATAGTACTCTTGTGAGAGCCTCTCTCCTTCTATATATAGTGAATTATGAAATTACCTGGAAAAGGATCCCCGACCCCTGAATATTTATTAATAACTATATAAACTGTTGGACTCCTCATGTATTAATCGTGTTTTAATGATCACAAATCCTATTAATGTTAATTAATCTCAATCTTAATTGAACATCTTGCTAATGCCCTTCAATCATAACTACACATCATGTTCTAATGATAGCAAATCTTATTGATGTTAATTACTATCTTTATTATTTACAAGTATTATGCATGATCTCAAATCTCACTTATATTATCAAGCCCTTATATTTATGTTTCAACTTCTCTTACTCTCTAATGATTAATCTTAATCCATATTCTGCATATTACTGTTTAAGTATAAATACAGATATTTTTCTAAGTATAGAGACACCGTGAAGGATACACCGTGACCCAGACACCATGAAGGACACACCATGACCCAGACACCGTGAAGGACACACCGTGACCCAGACACCATGAAGGAAACACCGTGACCTAGACACCGTGAAGGACACACCGTGACCCAGACACCGTGAAGGACACACCGTGACCCAGACACTGTGAAGGACACACCGTGACTCAAACACCGTGAGCTACACACTGTGACATGGAGACACCGTGAAGCACATACCGTGACCACATACCATGAACCACATACCGTGAAGACCATACCGTGAAGAAGACATCGTTTACATAATCATTGTGACACGGTTTCTTAACTTTTTGTCAATATTAATTAAATAATACTAACGGTCATATTTGATGTTTTTAATGCAATTAATGTTATTTAATGATAGTTTTTGGCATGTTAGGAAACCGTACGTCGTACTTATAGAAAGGGATTCATTCCTATTGTCGGTGCTCATGTAATAAAAGGAAGTATCAACTGCAGTAAAAAGTATAAGTCGCCTCGACATACATTCTACAACACATGTGAAGTGCTCTGTACTGAACCTCTTGTTATATCTGTTGTTCATCTTTAGTTCAAGTTTAAAGTATACTTCATATATCTTTTATATTCTTCTACTGTTACTTTGAAATATAAAACCATTTTAAAGTTACTTTGATAGTTAAATTAGCAAGTGTTTACACTTATTGTAAATCAGTAGGTTAGTTTAAAAAGTTAGTTCAATCTTGTGGTTAAATTAACTGAGACCTAATCAATCTTTGAGAAGCTAAGTGAACATTTACAATCTGTATAAATTCACTATAGTTTAACTTGTTTTATAAATTAGGGGATTTTAATAGAAAATATTTTAACATAAATTTTAATTGGAACTCAATTCACCCCCCCCCCCCTCTTGAGTATCCACTCCGACCAACATTTGGTATCAGAGGTTGTTTTTGTTTAAGGATTTTTGAAATACTTTGTTTTTCAACTGTGATTTTAGTTTCATCTTTAAAGATCTTAAATTTCTATTGGTTCTAAATTTTATCTCTTTAATTCTACTTTCTAAAATCAAGCTATGGATAATAGACTAGAGGGTGTTGCTACCAATAGACCACCTTTCTTAAATGGAACAAACTATACCCAATGGAAGCTTAAAATGAAAATTCATTTAGAGAGTATGGGTTTTGATATCTGGGATGCTATAGAATCACAATATAAAATTCTAGAAACTGAAATAACAACTTGGGATGAACCTACTAAAGTAGCTTACAATAATAACTGTAAAGATATGAATGCTTTGTATTGTGAATTAGGAGATGAGGAATTTAATAGAATATCTGCTTGCAAAACTACTTATGAAATTTGGGATACTTTGGGTGTTTCTCATGAGGGAACAACCAATGTTAAAGAAATGAGATTGAATACATATACTATTAAATATGAAAATTTTAAAATGAAAACTGATGAACCCATTTCTGATATGTATCTCAGGTTCAATGAGATAGTCAATACAATGAGTTCACTTGGAAAGGTTGTTCCAGCAGAGGAACAAATTATGAGGATACTGAGATGTTTACCAGACCTATAGAGAGGCACATCTATTTCAATCAGAGAGTCATGTGACATTGGCGCTCTACCTATCAAAGAGCTGATTGGTAAGCTTATGATGTATGAGGAAGAAATCGGGGAGAATAAAGAGGAAGATGATGAACCAAAAAGGAAATCAGTGGCTTTCAAGACTACTACTTCAAAGAACAAGGACAAATAAAACACTCAAATACAAACTAAAAGTTCAATAAGTGAAAGTTCAGACTCTGATAGTGATGCTGAAATGGCTCAAATAGCCATAAGGTTTAAGAAATTTTATAGGAAGAAGAAATTCTATAGAAAATAAAATTATAAGGGAAAGTATGACAATAAGGGACATTGGAAAAAGGACTAGAAAAAGGCAGATAAAAGTGATGAATTTGTTTGCTATGAGTGCAAAAGAAAGGGACACATTAAAGCAGACTGCCCAAAGCTAAAATTCAAGAAGAGATATGATTACAAGGACAGTAAGTACAATAAATCTATAAAGGATACCTGGAGTGCTTCTGAAGATAGCACAAGTGAATCTAGAATGTATGATTCTAAAAAGAATTATGCCAACATGTGTTTCATGACAAACACGTCTGAGGTAACCTTATATACTCCTGCTTTAAATTCCTATTATTCTGGAACTGAATCTGATTCGGATTCTGAAAACATGACTAGTGAGGAATTATTTGAATATTGTAATATGCTAGAAGAGACATGCAATGAACTTAAGGATAAATACAAATTATTGAATAAACAGCATGCTCTCACTACAACTGTTAAAACTGAACTTACTATTGAAAAAGAGAAAAATGCTCAACTGTTAAAGGAAAACACTAAACTGAAAATGTCAAATGAACAACTTATAAAGGAATTATAGAAGTTCAAAAATGTAAATAAAACTCTAACTCAAATTCTAGGAAAGCAAGTGGCACCTAAATACACTACTGGAATAGGCTACAAACCTGGACAAAGACAGATTACTAAGAATAGATTTATTCCTAAATCTGGACAGAATACTGCTAGTTCTAGTTATGGACATTCATATGCTTAAACTAGTTACTCACGTAGTTATAAATCAAATAGAGTTTATCTCTCAAAATATTTTTATTCTGTAAATTATATGAGACCCATAAGAAAAATTTGGGTACCAAAATCATTGATTGCTAACCTGCCTGGACCCAAGAAGATTTGGGTACCAAAATCATATTCTATCTAAAACTGTTTTATAGGAAACCTGCTTGAAGAGTTCCCACAAAAAGACATGGTATTTGGACATTGGATGTTCAAGACATATGTCTGGGGATTACTCATGCTTCAAGAGTTTAATAAAGGTTGATGGAGGCTATGTCACCTTTGGTGTTAATTCTAAAGGAAAGATCATCGGCCTAGGACAAATTGGTAACACTAATTCAGTTTTAATTTCTAAAGTTTTATTTGTTGATGGACTTAAATATAATCTGTTAAGTATTTCCCAATTGTGTGATGATGGTTTTAATTTCAAGTTTGAAAATGATTCATGTAATTTTTTTAATTCTAAAAATGTTTTAGTATTTTCTGCTTTAATAAATGAGAATATTTATGTTGTTGATCTGAATTCTTTAGCTAAACAAAATGTTACTTGTTTAAATGTTTTTCATAAAGAGTCTTGGTTATGTAATAGGAGATTAGGACACTGAAATATACACTCACTTAGAAAAATGACTAGGAAGAACTTAGTTAGAGACTTACCCAAACTTGAGTTTCCAAATGACAAAGTGTATAATCCATGTCAAAAGGGAAAGCAACACAAAATCTCTTTCAAACCAAAGAAAGAAGTTTCAACTTCTCAACCACTCGAGTTGGTTCACATGGATCTGTTTGGACCATCTAGAGTTTCTAGTTTAAATTGGAAGCACTATGTCTATGTCTTAGTAGATGACTTTTCTAGATATACTTGGGTATACTTCTTAGATCACAAAATTGAAGCTTGTTCTTACTTTGTTAAATACTCCAAGTCTGTAGAAAACCTTGGTGGACTTAAGATTAAGACCCTGAGAAGTGATCATGTCCATGAGTTTGAAAATCAAGAGTTTGAATCTTATTACTCAGACAGTGGCTATAGTCATAACTTTTCTGCTCCTAGGACACCTCAGTAGAATGGTGTAGTAGAAAGAAGAAATAGAACCCTGCAAGAAATTTCTAGAACTATACTTAATGAATATGACCTGCCTATTTACTTTTGGGCTGAAGCTGTGAATACAGCTTGTTATATCATTAATAGAGTCTTTGTCAGACCTGTTCTCAAAAAGACCCCTTATTAACTTTGGAACAATAGAAAACCTAAAGTTAGTTACTTTAGAGTCTTTGGCTGTAAAGTATTTATTCTCAATACAAAGGATAATATGGACAAGTTTGCTTCTAAGAGTGATGAAGGAATCTTTTTAGGATATTCTATAACCAGCAAAGCCTATAGAGTTTTCAATAAGAGAACCAAGTGTGTGGAAGAATCGGTTCACATCAAGTTCGATGAAACTGATCCACATGAGCCTAAAACCTATCTTGAAAATCTTGAAGAAGATTTGAGTGTTCTGGACCTTAATGACAAATCTAAAGAACCTACTATAAAGACAACCAGTTCTGGAATTATTCCAAAATCTACTTCTAATGAATCTGAACCTATAGATAAACCTGAAATTTCTAGTCCTACCTTTACTATATCAACTAGAATTCTAAAGAATCATCCTTCAGATGATATTGTAGGAAATCTAGATAGAGGGACACAGACTGGAGCTTCTCTTAGAAATCAGGTTGAACATCAAGCCTTCTTGTCATAGCTTGAACCTAAAAACATTGATGATGCTATTAATGATGAATTTTGGGTAATTTCTATGCAAGAATAACTCAATCAGTTTGAAAGAAATAAAGTTTGAAAACTAGTAGAAAGACCTAAGGACACTTTCACCATAGGCACTAAATGGGTGTTTAGAAATAAAGTAGATGAATCTGGAAATATAGTTAGAAACAAAGCTAGATTAGTTGCATAAGGCTATAGTCAAGAGGAAGGAATTGACTATGAGGAGACTTTTTCTCTAGTAGCTAGACTAGAATCCATTAGAATTTTACTTGCTTATGCTGCACATCTAAATTTCAAACTATATCAAATGGATGTCAAGAGTGCATTCTTAAACGGATATATTGCTGAGGATGTTTTTGTTGAACAACCACCTAGATTTTCAAACCCACATTTTCCAAATCATATTTTCAAATTATCAAAAGCTTTATATGGTTTAAAACAAGCTCCCAGAGCTTGGTATGATAGATTAAGTACTTTTCTAATTTCTAAAGGTTTTACAAAAGGTATAGCTGATCCTACTCTTTTTATAAAACGAATTTCTAAAGATGTTTTAGTTGTACAAATTTATGTAGATGATATTATTTTTGGATCTTCAAGAAATTCCCTATGTACTGATTTTTCTAAAATGATGCAAAATGAATTTGAAATGATTTTAATGGGTGAACTAAAACTCTTTATTGGATTTCAAATCTTTCAAAATGATGATGGAATTATTTTAACTCAAAGTAAATATACTAGAGATCTTTTAAAACGTTTTGTATTAGATAGCACAAAAAGTAGTGACACTCCCATGAGTACCACCTGTAAGTTGGATCTTGATGAAGATGGTAAATCTGTTGATCAAACCACTTATAGAGGAATGATTGGAAGTCTACTCTACTTGACTGCTATTCATCCTGATATTATGTTTAGTGTGTGTATGTGTGCTCATTTTCAAGAAAACCCTAAGGAGTCACATTTAAATTTTGTAAAAAGAATTTTCAAATACCTCAAGCATACTCCCAATTTAGGACTATTCTATCCCAAAGGACAATCATTTGAACTAGTTAGTTATTCTGATGCTGATTTTACTGGATGTAAGTTAGATAGAAAAAGAAACTCTGGAACATGTCATCTTTTAGGCAAGTCACTAGTATCATGGTGTAGTAAGAAACAAAATTTTGTTGCATTATCTACTGCATAAGCTGAATACATAGCTGCTGGCAGTTGTTGTGCGCAAATTTTGTGGATGAAACACACATTACTAGACTATGGATATCAATTCATACATGTCCCAATAAATTGTGACAACACAAGTGCTATTAACATTTCTAAGAATCCTGTTTCACATTCTAGGACAAAACATATTGATGTAAGACATCACTTTTTTAGGGATCATTATCAAAAAGGTGATATCACTTTGGAATTCATTGGTACTGAATATCAACTTTCTGATATATTCTCTAAACCATTAAATTTTGAAATATTAGACTACATCATACATGATCTTGGTATGATTAATCATAAATAGATATCTTATTGATCTTAATGTTTAATACTTTCCTGTATTTTACCTTATGGTTTTATGGTAACTATTTCTAAGTTACCGTTTCATGCTTACGATCTCATGGTTTGACACCTTGTACTCACGGTCTGTCACTTAACTGTCTCACCGTGACAGAACAATTCACTCAATGTCTCACCGTGACTGCACAGAATGGTCATTGTCTCACCATGACCACCACCAACTGTCTCACCGTGATGACTGTTTTTCATCACACCGTAATGCCTACTCACGGTCTCACCGTGAAGATTATTTATACTCTTATTTTAACCCGTATCACGGTAATTTTTATTTCACTGCTATTTGATTT
Source organism: Viscum album (assembly GCA_963277665.1). Lineage (NCBI taxonomy): Eukaryota > Viridiplantae > Streptophyta > Magnoliopsida > Santalales > Viscaceae > Viscum > Viscum album. Next base: position 473,915,762 of record OY728130.1, on the reverse strand, counting down.
CCTGCATTTTTGTTTTTATGACGTTTGAAATTCCCAAATGATAAAACTTAAGGGTTTCATTCGATTCCTTACTCGAACTCTCTCCTGAATCTTATCACTCTTGAAAACCTTATCCTCTCTCACCTGAACCTTCAGTGGATTCCTAGGATGAATCGTCCGTCTTCACCCTCATCTGAGAAGCGCCGCTCTAAGAAACAGAATAGGATACCGAGGATATCACCAGAAGGACCCCTAAACCCAAATCTTTTTAACCGTACCGTAGTTCCTGAAAAAGAGGTTTGACCTGAGTGGCTGTTGTCTAGTAAGTCTTTAATCCTGAAAATATTAAAAGAACAAGGATGGTTTGAATGGTTCTCTATAAAAGATAGATCGATTTAACCGAGATTGGTATCTCAATTATACCAATATGTGAAGTTTTCCTTTGATTTTGGAGAAAGATTTATGGTGACCAGCTGGATCAATGGTCAGAAGTGTTCTTTCTCTTCTAGGTTGTGGGCTGCATGCCTAAGGATTCTACATGAAGGAGTGTGTGATGATTACCAGAGAGACCCTACTCCAACAACCGACATCTTTGACCTGGAGAATGCTTTGGAAATCCTGACTTGAAATGGCACCAAGCGAAGGTCCATAACTGCTGAATTAGATGGGGAGACAAGACTACTGTTCAAGTTTGTTCAAAATTTGATTAGCCCAAGAAAAGGAGATTTTAATGTGATGAAGTATCAGGATGTGTTCCTGATTCACCTATTGAAGAATAGCCATAAGATCAACCTATGCAAGTATGTTATTAACCATATCTGTGAGCTGATTAAAGTCACTTACAAATCCACTTCCTTGTTTTACTCAAGGATGATTTCATCCATGCTGGTTTCCAAAGGAATGGTTGGACCGAATGAAGAAAAGCTAGAGGACTTTGATTTCTGCTTATCCAAGCCTATCATCAGAAGGATGGAGATTAGTTGGAACCCCTGGAAGAAGCAGTGGGTTGAGGATAATGATCAAGTGTATAAGAAGTTTATTACTATTGATTATCCAAGAAAACCTAAGAACCTAGCTGATCCTGGTTTGGAACCAGATGAAGTGGCTGAGTATTCAGAAGAAGAAGAAGAAGAAGAAGAGGAAGTGGCAGCTGAAGTACCACCTAGAGAAGAGGCTGAAATACTACAAGTGGAAGAAGCTCCTGTTGAAAAAGAAAGTACTGTTGTCCCTTCTGATGATCCTGTTTAAATGACTTCAAGAGAGGAAGTTGCTGTTGGTTTTAGAGAATAAGAATATCTTGCTTATAGTGAGGATGTCAATCCAGAAAATCATCCTACGACTGCAAGAAAATTGGTTTTTCCTGATTTAGAGAAGAAAGCAATGGTGGAGACAGATCCTATTGAAGAGGATCTCTCTGTTGAAAAAGAAGCAAGTCTGGAAGCACAACCAGTGGAACAATCGGTTCCTGAGTACATACCCTCTGTTGAAGAGAGGATAGAAATTTCCTTTCAGCTAGAAAGGCAAGAGTTTGCTGAAGAGATTAGAGATGATCCCATGGATCATGACCCAATTCTTGAGCCTCAAGAATCTGAAATGGAAGCACATTTTGAGGGGGAGGAACCTAAAAACCTTGAGATTATAGAAGCTGGATCTGCTGAAGCATCTCAACCTACTGTCACATATTCTGTGTACACTCGGTATGAATTTACAAGTTTTTATGATGTGATTGAGGCAGAGCAAGTGACTACAACTGGTATAGATATTTCTTCTTTGTTTCAACTGAAATATGTAGCTCATCCAGAACCAAAACCAGAACCAGAGCCTCAATCTGAATCTGAATCTGAGTCTAAAAATGACTCTGAACCGCAACCAGAACTTGCTTCATTACCTTCACCTGCACTCTTACCCGAGCAACACTCTTTTGTAACTAAGGATGATTTGAAATTCTTTAGAGTGACTATCTTGGCTGGTGTTGAGAAGATTTTATCCACTAAACCTCGTCCTATGACTCAGTTAAGTCAAGAAGATGCCTCAATTCTGCTGGAAAACATTATATTGCATATTCAACCAAGGATGATCCGTGAGATTCAAGAATTCAGGGTTGAAAATAGGTTTCTTAGTGCTGATGTTGAAAATTTGAAAGGTTTGGTGGAAAACCTGCAATCAGAACTGTCTTCAAGATCAGAGCTTGTGCCTGCTCCTATTTCTGCCCCTGCACCTATTGTTGTTTCTCCTGAACCAACTGATTCCACCCTTTCTAGAGATATTGTGTCTCAAGTGCATCCATATCTACTATCTTTTGATGAGAATATTGGAAAAAGACACACAAAAATGCTGGAACGCATGAGGGATCTTGTAGAAAATCTGAATAAACTCACAGATGAGTACACTGGATGTCTGCAGAAAGTTTTGAAACAGATCAAAGTTTTATCCATAGCTATAAAAGATTCTCCTCCTTCAGGTCAACCTTCTGTTCATCCTTTGGATGATTCTCTGCTGAGATCCATAATCAAGGAAGAAATTCAGAATGTTTTCAGTGGTTTAGATCTATCTCCTCTGGCTGAAGTTATGAAGAACAGTGATCGAGCATTGGACTTGGTTATAATTCATTCTAAGATATCCAATGATGCTCAACAGGAGATCACCAAGAAAATAGATTTTTATCTCACCCGGATTTTCTCCAAAAGTGACATGACAAATCACTTTAAGTATCTTGTGGAAAACCTGAAAATCCCTCCTGTAACTCAAGATTTTAAAGCTCAAGTTCAGAAGCTTATAGAGTTCACCAGATTGTTAGAAAAAATCATGGAAAATAAGGAAGATTTCGAGAAGGCTATGCAATATGGTGGAGAAATAATTACTGATTTCATCAATATTTTGAAGCCATGTCTTTATGTGCAGATTACTGCTATTGTTGCTCCAACTGTTGCACCTCTTAGACCTGGTCTGCCTGCCTTAGCCTCAATTTCCATGTTAGTCAGCCAAGCCCTTTCTCAGATCCGACCAGTCATTCTTGACCAACCACAGACTAGATTTTCAACTACTCCTACTTTGGTTCCATCCGTTTTTGAAGGTCTACCCTTACCCTCTTTGTCTACCACATCTTTGCCTTCTTCTACATCAGCCCCAGCTCTTGCTGCTGATAAAGGCAAGGAAAAGGTCGATCCCTGAAGACTCTAAGGACTGTTTTCTTTTTTATGGGATGTATTTTATTGTTTACTATTTGTATTTCCCCTGTATGTTTTAATCTGAACCTTTTTAATGAAAAATGCAGTGTTTCACTTCATTTTCTCTACTTTTTGATAATCCCAAAAGGGGGAGAAAAAGTCCACGTAAAAGTACAATTATTAGTGTTATATTCTCCTATGTTGCATCTCTTTTCTATTTTACCTATACATGATTTGTGATCATCAAAAAGGGGGAGATTATTGGACTCCTCATGTATTAATCATGTTTTAATGATCACAAATCCTATTACTGTTAATTAATCTCAATCTTAATTGAACATCTTGATAATTCCCTTCAATCATAACTACACATCATGCTATAATGAGATAAAATATTATTGATGTTAATTACTCTCTTTATTATTTACAAGTATTATGCATGATCTCAAATCTCACTTATATTATCAAGCCCTTATATTTATGTTTCAACTTCTCTTACTCTCTAATGATTAAGCTTAATCCATATTCTTCATATTATTGTTTAAGTATAAATACAGATATTTGTCTAAGTAAAGAGACATCGTGAAGTACACACCGTGACCCAGACACCGTGAAGGACACACCGTGACCCAGACACTGTGAAGGACACACCGTGACCCAGACACCGTGAAGGACACACCATGACCCAGACACCGTGACCCAGACACCGTGAAGGACACACCATGACTCAGACACCGTGACATGGATACACCATGAATCACATACCGTGACCACATACCGTGAAGACCATACCGTGAAGAAGACACCATTTACATAATCACTATGACACCGTTTCTTAACTTTTTGTCAATATTAATTAAATAATGCTAACGATAATATTTGATGTTTTTAATGAAATTAATGTTATTTAATGATAGTTGTTGGCATGTCAGGAAACCATACCTCATACTTATGGAAAGGGATTCATTCTTATTTCTGGTGCTCATGGAATAAAATGAAGTCTCAGCTACAGTAAAAAGTAGAAGTCGCCTCGACATACATTCTACAACACACACGAAGTGCTCTGTACTGAACCTCTTGTTATATCTATTGTGCATATTTAGTTCAAGTTTAAAGTATACTTCATATATCTTTTATATTCCGCTGCTATTACTTTGAAATATAAAACCATTTTAAAGTTACTTTGATGGTTAAATTAGCAAGTGTTTACACTTATTGTAAATCAGTAGGTTAGTTTCAAAAGTTAGTTTAATCTTGTGGTTAAATTAACTGAGACCTAATCAATCTTTGAGAAGCTAAGTGAACATTTAAAAACTGTATAAATTCACTACAGTTTAACTTGTTTTATAAATTGGGGGATTTTAATAGACAATATTTTAACAGAAATTTTAATTGGAACTCAATTCACCCCCCCTCTTGAGTATCCACTCCGACCAACATAAACTATAAACAATTTATTATTATTGACTGACTGAGTCATAAATATCATTTATATATTTATCACTTGAAATATAATAAATATATTACACAATTAAAACAAGTTATTGACATGATTTTTCATTCCCATAAATATTAAATGAACCTTTAATATTAAAAACCATTCATTCAAATAATATTTCCCATGTATTTAATTTAATACTTGTAAATACATTTAATAAATAAATTCATTAATAATTATTCTAAACTCAAATAATGTGATTTTATTTATTTATTGGAGATTATAAATCCTTAAACAAATCCTGAACCCTATTGGTGGGACCCACTATGTTCTAAACTCATATTCATCAGAATAAGGCAGACCTTTGAATATTCTATTGTGTGTGACCCTCTAGGACTTTATCTCGATAGCAGTGAATGTTATTTACAGACCAAGAGCATAGTCTAGTAACCCATCAAGGCCCCTAAAGAGATAAGTAGTAGTCATAACAATGAAAACCAACCTAAAAACACACACTATTTAATATAATCTCCTTGTATTTACATATCTAATAAATCATGACACACACTTGTATCATTGTTCTTTCTTAATTTATTTATTTTTTGATCTAACTGGATGAATTTACCTTTGACTACCATTTCCATGGATGTATAAATGTACTACCATCCTGATCAACCAAGCCCAATATATTACATCCTTAACTTATAAGCAACAAATTATATCTTAACAATTCAACCAATGCATACCACCAATGACGCACCCAACATAAGCTACCTCCCCATGATTTTATTATCATAGTTTTTTTCTTGCATCAAATTATATGATCAAATGGAACACATTGATAATAATATCAAGTCATGAGAAAAATACACATGTTCATAGATAGGAACGAACAATGATGCCTAAAATATATAGTGTTCTTATTGGTGAACCGGTCCTCACGATCTCACCTACCAAAGATCACCAAGTTCGAACTTCATGAGAATATGTATCAATGATTATGAACCCCCATAACCTAATAGTCAGACATCAACTGTGTGCAGTTAGTATGATATATCTATACCATAAGAAATATATTTAAGATTAATGTAATAGTATATTGAGGTTCTAATTATAGAATGGGATCTACTATAACCTTTTTTATATGAAAACTATTCTATGGAAATTACCATTTAAATAGTAGATGAAAAATTTTATACACTATAATGATAAGTGTACATCATCCATAACTCACTGTATCCATGATATGGTAATAAAAAATTATTGATAAAGTTGGGTATAGGGAACTCACTTTTAAAACACTCCCATTTTCACTAGATCCAACTTACTAACTATCCTTTTTATCTCTCACATGATTAAGATCATATTTCTTCTAAGTTTTGGATTTAGTTTCTAGGTCTTCTATGTTTCCACTGCATGGATATTCTGCTATGTGCGACCTCATCTCCTTGAATAAAACTCCTCAATAGATGTAAACCCTTAGTGTATTCTTTTTTTCCACTGTCAAAACTTGACATCTTGGATAGTAATAGTATAATAATTTACATTATGATGATACTTTACTTACTAGGTGTAATTCCAATAATTGGAATAAATATTTGTGTATTTTATACTACTTCTTAGTTTCCTTAGAAGCTGAAACGTATTTGGTATTTGTAGAAATGGATACCACTAGCTTGCATGATCTTGTCTCGCTCATTCCCTTTTTCTGACTATGATATTATATCACATTAATCCAAGGAAAATTAGTTTGTTTTTCCCAAAAACTAGTATCCTTTCCTCTCCACATACCAAGTACATATCCTTTTTACTTCTTAAAGTATAATTGGACAGTTTTAACTACATCCCTTGTAGTTATACTGATATAACTGGTATTTTCCTACCATAAAGTATATTTTGGAAATATCTTATGTTGTATATATCATGGAATATGTGATAGATCCATCGCTGAAGTGTATAGAATTCAAATCACCGCATGAATCTCCTCATATGCCCATGCATGTCTTATTGGAGAGATTTATGTCATGTGACATTGGAAACAATTCTCTCTTGTATTGTTCCAACTTGAATTTTTCAATATTTTTTCAATATATGTATAATTGAATAAGTATAAGAAACCATTAGATCTAACTTAGTAGATATTGTTCCCTAGAACTTAGGTTTCTACTTTAAGTTAATCTCTAGAGTATTTATTTTTATTCTGGTCTTAACTAACTATAAGACCAATAGTTTTTTTCCCATATGTTACCAAACATATTTTACTTGGAAAACTATGGTTCTCCCACTAACCTCTGGTAGAAACATGGAAAACATTCATTCAAATGAATATTTTTTCATCTTGTTAATTAATTTAATCTTGAACTATATTTGAGTAACTTTGACCCCTTATTGGCATCTTATATTGTCATCATACCTTTCTGATTGCGTCATATAGACACCTTCCATGATTGGTTTTCTTGACATCCATTGTGCAATAAATAACCATAAAAAGTAGCTATGATAAGTAAAATTTCAATGGATTTATGCATAATGACTTGGTATTACCAATAAAGCCTTATTGGTACCACACTTGTACCAATCATGTATAGTTTCACTTGAATATCCACCGTAGTATTCAAGATAATAATCCTTTGTTCTTTGATACATGGAATCCATTATTGAATTTTAATTGATCTTGTCAATTTTAGCTAATTTCCATGTACTGCTTACTTTTAGGAATTATTATTCTCAATGAATAATGTATCACCATATGTGGTGAATATAAAACCATCACCATGCTTCAATTCTTCCTAGGTAGTATGTTTCTCTAGAACAATCCTTTTCCATAACTCTTGTGGAACTCATTCCTATTCCAACTATTTGAGAATCTTAGGAATTGACTAAATCCAAGTCAATATTTCTCTAGCTATATCAAGTAGATATGTAAACCCTTTTATTGAAATGTAGTCTATCACTTGACTACAACTTTTCTATCATAGGGATTTCTGTAATATCCTAAGGAGCTTTTAGGATGATTACATTAAATGAACATTGTGTTTTTTTTATGCAAGTTTTTTTATATCCTAAAAAAAAATTTCATTTAAAAACATGTTATTACAAGTTTTTAGGGATAGCACATTGCGTTCCTCGAATCACTTCCGTTGACTCCTCCTTGCTCACTACGTTGGAAGAATCTTCACTCAGTTTATCGACTTCAAGGTCACTTAAATGGTTTATCATTAAATCATGCATCCTCAGTTGTAAATGGATGCTATGTTGAAGTCCCTCAATCACCCACATATGTAATTTATTTTCTCATACACTGATAGGTTATGGAAATTAATTTTGAAAACTAATTTGGTCAATTTTCAGGCTCCCTTGGGTGTTTTGTGTACTGTGTTCTAGGTATGGTTAATGGACCACCTCCTCCGCGTACCACTGTTGTTTCCATGTACTGTCCATCTCCTCTATGAACTACCATGCTTTGTGTATTGCCTTAATCCGCATACTGCTCAGCTTTTCCCTGTACCACCCTACTCCGCGTGCTGCCTTGCTCTGCCGCGCACTGCGAGAGCTTCCTCCATGAGCTACACTTTCTTCCAAAGAGTGTTTCCTTACATGTATGGTTCTCTCCACGTACTATCTTCTCCTCCGTGAACCACTTCAGAATTTAATGGATTTCTTCTCAAAATTTTAATCTCTCATCACACACCCTAATTAAAGGGATTACTACTCCTTATATAGGCACATAACACAGCAAATTTCGCTAATCTGATATACCCAAATTTTCAATGTGGGACAATATTCATTGTATACTGAACTCCATCCACGTATTGTTATCCTCCACCGCATACCTCTTCTTTTTCACAAACCGCAGAAATCCCGCCAACCTTCAACATTCCATTTACCATATGCCTTCACCGCGTACCATTGCTACAAATTGTTTTTGGTTCTGCACACCATTCCACGTACCGTTCCCGCTGCCAGGTACATGGCCACGAACCATTCCTAGAACATGGTACATGGTCCATGTTTTGAGGTATTTGGTTCCCTTATTTTTCTGATTTTCTTTGTCGTTTTTCATATCATTCACTCATATGTAAAAAAACTTTGTTTTCCAACACCAAACTCTCAATTTTGAGGCCCCAAAAAATTGGAAAACACTGGAAAACTGCGTCACCTTCAATATTTCTTTTAGACACAAACATATGACCTCATTCCTTGAAAAATCCATAGTTATCCATGTGCAGATTTACAAGAAACACAAATAAGACTCCATTATTAGCAACAAACAGCCTTAGTTCCAACAATATCCCCCTTTGGGTTTATTGTCAATCTCTAGATAAATTCATTGAAGCACCATCCATGAGAAAAAAAATTGAACCTTCAAGAAACAACTCAGTCATCACTCTAAGTCTATATGAGCAGTGCTCAGTGTATAAAAGAAGATAGAGGACATGAATTGGGTTCTCATCCTTTTATTCTCTCCCCCAAAGTTTCATTTATGGATTTTTCTATTCTCCATCTTTCTTGTATCCAGAAAGAAAATAGATCACTCTATATTGAATTGATCCATTATCCCCCATTGGAAATAAACCCAATGAAATGAATCTTGTCTGGTAGAGTAAAAACATGCTCCCCCTAGATCGTATCTCCCCCATAAACCTGCAACATTTCCATAAATAGATTAAAAATAGTTAAAACAACTGGGGAGAGAGGAATCTCGTAACCTCCTTATGCACTGGGAGGTGGTTGAACACTGAGGTTCAACCAATGTTTCTCAAACACATCCGCTGACAGTGGCTTGTTCATATTATCAGCCACTTTCTCATCAGTTACCACATATTCCATTTTGATCATGCCTTGTTCAACTTTTTTACTTGATGTAGTGATATCTGATTTCAATATGTTTTATACGATAATGCTTAACATGATTATTTATAAGATCAATCATTCTCTTGTTATTACAATAAATCACCACTGGTTATTCCACCTCATCACTTATGTCAGTCAGTTGTTGTTTCATCCAAATTAACTGAGTGCATGCCTTGGTAGCAGATATATATTTAGCTTTAGCGGTACTAAGAGAAGTACTTTCCTATTTCTTTCTTAGCCAGCCCACACATTTTTTCCCAATATAGAACGCTCTTCCACTTGTGGACTTTCTGCCTACTACATCTCCAGCCCAGTCAGCATTATAAAAAATAGATAGTTCACTATCTCTCCCTAAAGAAAAGTATATCCCATAATTATGTGTACCTTTAATGTATCTCATGATTCTTTTCACTGCCTCCATATGTTCTTCCTTCATATTACTCTAAAATCAGGCCGCAAGGCAAGTTGAAAAGACAATATTTGGTCATGTCACTGTCAGGTATATTAGGTTTCCAATGATTCTTCTGTACATAGTGGGATATATAGAAGTATCTTCCTCATGCCTATCGATCTTTGTTCCAACCACAATCGGAGTCAACATTGGTTTGGAATCATGCATATTGAATTTATTCAGCAGCTCTCTTGCATACTTTTCCTAAGAAATGAAAGTGTAATCCTTCTTTTGAATCATCTGCAACCCTAAAAAGTATGCAAGTTCACCAATCATGGACATTTAAAATTCTGATTTCATGTGATTGGAAAATTCATCCACTGATCTATGCCTGCTTCCACCAAAAATAATATCATCCACGTATACCAATATCATAAACTGGCCCTTTTGAGAATTCTTTACATAGATATTGTGATCTATTCCTCCTCTTTTAAACTCAATATTTCTCAAATAAGAGTCCAATTGAGAGTACCACACCTGCGGTGCTTGTTTCAGGCCATAGAGAGATTTCTTTAATTTTCAAACCTTCAGTTCATCATTTCTAATAAATAACCCCATGGTTTGTTTAATGTAGACTTATTCTTCCAATTCTCTATTTAATAATGATGTCTTGAGGTCCATTTGATACACTTTATAACCTATTTGGATTTCCATGTCAAGAAATAGTCTGATTGAATCCAATCTCGCTACTGGAGAAAATGTCTTTTCAACATCAACACCTTTGATTTGTGAATATCCCTTACAAACCAAGTGCACCTTATTTCTGATCAAATTTCCATTCTTATCAAATTTATTCTTGAAAATCCACTTTGTACCAATAACATTGTGACCTTTGGGTCTTTTGAAAAGATCCCAAGTCTAATTTTTGTCAATCTAATATAACTCTTTCATTCATTTCGTTTACCCATGACTTATCCTTTATAGCCTCTTCAAATGAAGATGGTTCCATAATTGAGAGAAATGTAGATTGAGCATTATTCCTCATTCTCCTTGTCTGTGTAGGTGTATTATGATCCCTGATAATGTTGGACTAATCAATCTCAGATCTTCGATTTATCCTATGGGGTTCGACCAAATTTTCTCTAGCTATGACTTCCTCTTCTGATTCTTATTCTGAGTCAACATCATGATGTGAATCCTGAGAGTTTTGTACATCTTCCTCTACCTCTGTATTATCATTTATTCCATGTTCACATTATTCCTCATCTTCTATCACATCATCATAAGGATTCCTTGAAGCATTCGTATTTTTCTTTTCAATGATCTTAACATCATTGCTTTTCACAATTCTTCCCAAGCGCTTATTGAAACACTTCTAGGATTTGTTGTTCATTGTGTATCCAAGAAATATTCCTTTATCTACATTGTCACCATAATTACCTTGATTTACTTATTTGTTTTGGATGAAACATTTTCTTCCAAAAACCCGAAAATATTTCAAGGAGGGCTTCCTTCCATGCCACAATTCATATGGTGTATTTGTCTCACCCATATATAGTCATGTTTGGTTTTTAATATACACTACAGCTTGAACTACCTATTTCCAGTAATTCCGAGGAATACGACTCTCGATCAGTATAGTTCTGTCCATGTTGTTTACCTATCGATTCCTATGCTCAACAACTCCATTTTGTTGTGGAGTTCTCACAGTAGCCACCTCATGTTGTATCCCATGCTTTTCTAGGTAATTTTCAAATTCAATGGACGTGTATTCCCCTCCATTATTAGATCGTAGGACTTTGATTGTTCGTCCAATATCATTCTCATTGATTAGTGGATAGGTTTTCATGAAATCAAGCACTTGTCTCTTCCTGTGTATAATGATCACACATTCCATTCTACTGTAGTCATCTATGAAAAGAACAAAGTACCTTTCTCCATGTGTTCTGGAAACATTTATCTGGCTACAAATGTCTGTATGGATGAGGTCAAGGAGATTAGACACTCTTTTCTTCTTTGGTCGGTAGGAATTGCATACCAGTTTCCCTCACAGGCAAGCATCACACGTCTTTTCTTGTTCATGCTTTAGATTAGGGATATCCATGACTATATTCAGATTAGATATTTTTTCCAAGTCCTGCTGATTGATGTGCCCCAATATCTGATGCCACAAGTTGTTTTCATCTCCAACTATTAGGTAGAAAATATTCTCTTTGTTGTCAACCTGATATAAGTTTTCTTCTATTCTATATCCTTTCATGAGAGAATTCCTGAACTTTACTCTTATAGTACAACCATTCTGATTGAATGTTGCAATAATATCTGAGTCACGTATTTGACTCACACTAAGAAGATTGTGACGTAGATTTTCCACATAAAGGACTTCAGTTTTGTTCATCTCTCTATTATCTATCTTGGTACTTCCACTTCCTTTTATATTCAAAGTACCACCATTACCGAACCTCACTATTCCATATACCTTTTTCTTGACATTCATTAATAGGTATGCATTACCCATCATGTGGGATTGAAATATGCTATCAAGAATCCAAGTGTTGTGGTTCTTTGTAGCTTTGAGGGATAATTCTATAAAATGGGATTTTTCAATTTTCCTCTTTTCTTTCCATGAGATATTGGATTGAGTGTAGGACACTGATAGCCTTTCAATTCTCTCTTCCATGCACATGGGTTCTTCATATTCAAATTTTTCTTCCAGAGGATAAAACCTGTTTGAAATAGCAACACCTTCTAGTTGAAAATTATTGACTCGTCTCTGAGCATTGAAATAATTTCTCCTGTCATACCTCTGCCTGCAATACACAGCTTTATGGATAAAGTTAGAATAGTGAAAACGATTTCTATATAAATTATTTCTTCTATAAGAAGTAGGATATGAATATGTTCCTCTTTTTTGAACTCATAACTATTCCCATTCATATACCTCCTTGCCTCTTCATAGTATGACATGGTATGACCTAGATAGCCACAAAACTAACACTTCATAAAGGGAAATGTCTTCTCACTTATATTTATCCTCATGCATTCTTCCTCGGGAAAATATTTTGACTGCCTATCACTTCTGGAAACTCAAGGATAATCTTCATTTATCCTTTTAGTTTGGTTTAAGGTTTTATTTTTCAGCACTTTTGGTGTCTTTTCAACATAATCAACTTTCATCTTGCCTTTATTCTAGTTTACTTTATTTATAGCATTTGACGTTTTGGCATCACAACCAATTCCACTATTTTCCATGCATGCAAGTCTTTAATCACTCAAGATCTTTTCAACTCCATCAGAACCAGATTTTTCTCTCTCTATCATCTCAGCATCCGAGAACCTTCCAAATTTTATTTTATTCTTTGCTTCTTTTGAAATTGATTCACTTTCAAGTTTACTTCTCAGAGTAACAACTTCTTCTCTAATTTCCTCAACGGTCTTGGAACTCTCCTCTAGTATCGAGGTAAGGTAAATAATGGCCTTTTCTTATTCTTAATTTTTGAGTTTTAGTTCCACAACATCATCAGTACTTTCAAGGATTAATGGTTTTACTTTTACCAGTTCTTTCAGTCGTTCAATTTCTACTTCTAGATAATCAATATATTCTGATGATTCCTCCACCATTGCTTTCCACTTATTTCATCTCTTACATTTATTCTCAAGATTACCAAAAGAATCCTTAAGTTTCAACTTGGGATAGACATTAGTAGTCAACTGATTATCTCTAGATTTATCTATCAATGGTTCTGAATTTTCAATGGTATCCATCATAAAGGATTGATTTCCAGTCTTAAATTCTAGTTCTTCTTCCTCATAGAATTCATTATCATTATCTTCCTCCTCACAGACAAAACTATTCTTCTGTACTTTCTTTGCAAATTTAAATTTTTCCTTTTTGAAGAATCTTTTTTGAGGCTTCTCCATGTTTTCAACTTTTCTATCTTCCTCACCAAATTTTCTTAAGCATTGAGAGGCAATGTGCCCAACTCTTCCACATCGAAAATAATCCAGAGGTAGCTTGCCTTCAAATTTATTTGTTCCCTTCTTGAGCTTCTTGGAAATGAAAGAAAGAGTTTTGTTTTCCAAGTCATCTTCATCATCGCTATCTCCTAAAACTTTTAGTTTTTCCATGGATTTGAATTCCATTTCCTTGATCACATGATTATTAGCTTCTTCTGGTTTAATTTTCATTTCATATGCTGATAGATTTCTCAGCAGATCATCCACTAAGAGTTTGGAGAGATTTCTTTCCTCAAGGGCGGGCACCTTTTCATTGTAAAGGGGTGGAAGTATTCTCAAGATTTTCTTTACTATATCAATGTCTTTGATTTCTTCACCCATACCTCAGATTTCTCCTACAACTTTAGTAATTTGATTAAAAAAGAAATTTCCATTCTCATCAGGGTCCATCTTTAGATCATCAAACCTGTTGTGTAGTACTTAAAGTTTCACCTCCTTCACTTTTCTATCTCCTTCATAAATATTCTCCAGTTTATCCCACATTGAATTGGAAGATGTGAAACTCATTACCTTTAGATAAATATGATCAGAAAGGGTTATAGTGAGAGCATTTTGTGATTTTGCATCAGCATCAAGAAATTTCCTGTTTGTATCTGTCATTGATAGTCCTGTAGGATCAGTTACTTGTATTCCCTGTGTAGTAGCAAATAAGACTTCTATTACAAGATACCTTAGGTGATATCCCATCATGTTTTTCATATCTGAAAATTACTTCCATCAAAAAGGGGAACTCCACTAACATTGACTGGATTCTCCTTGATAGCAGAAGATATATTCAACACCAAAAACCTTTACCCTCAATACCACATGAAGGACACCGAAACACCCTAATAGGGGAGGGGTGAATCAGGGTGTCAACTTTTTCTTTAAAAATGTATATATCTTGTTCCCATGTTAGTAGGAACCTATTAAACCTATCTGAAGATGAAGATCAGAAAACAAACAATCACATGTAAAACAATGACACCACAATTTTACTTGGTTCACCACTAAGGGTTGCGTTTAAGGGGAATACGCTGACAGTGTGTCGGTCATACCAAAAACCACTAATCTTCTCAAGTTTTGGATTACAAGAGTTTGGGAACAATCACTCTGTCCCAAGCGCACTACCTTTACAAGGTTTCAGGGATAGCAAACTATGTCCCTCAGATCACTTCTGCTGACTCCCCCTTTCTCACTGGGTTGGAAGAATCTTCACTCAGTTTATTGACTTGAAGGTAGTGTCAATGGTTTAGCATTAAATCATGCATCATCAACTGTAAATGGATGCTCTGTTAAAGTCTCTCAATCACCCATATATGCAATTTATTTCCCCGTAAACGGATAGGTTATGGAAATTAATTTTGAAAACTGATTTGGTCAATTTTCAAACCCCCTTTGGTGTTCTGCATACTGTGTTCTGGGTATGGTTTGTGGACCACATCCTCTACGTACCATTTTTGTTTCTACGTACCATCCAGCTCCTCTGCAAATTGCCCTGCTCTGCGTACCACCTTACTCCGCGTACTGCTCAGCTTCTCCATGTACCACCCTACTCTGCGTGCTGCCTTGCTCCGCTGCGTACTGCTAGAGCTTCCTTCGCAAACTGCACTTTCTTCCGCAGACTGTTTCCTTACGTGGATGGTTCTCTCCATGTATCATCTTATCCTCTGTTAACCACTTCAGACTTTATTGTATTTCTTCCCAAAATTTTAATCTCTCATCTCACACCCTAATGAAGGGGATTACTGCTCCTTATATAAGCACATAAAACCGCAAAATTCGCTAATCTGATTTACCTAAATTTTCAATGTGAAACAATCTTCACTTTATACTGAACTCCATCTGTGTACTATTAGCCTCCACCACGTACCGCTCCTGTTTCACGAACCACAGAAATCCCTCCAACCTTCAGCATTCCGCATACCGTACGCCTTCACTGTGTATTGTCACTGCAAACCATTTTTGGTTCTATGTACCATTCTACGTACCATTCCCACTTCCAGGTACGTGGCCGTAAACCATTCCCAGAACATGGTATGAGGTCCATGTTCCATGGTATGTGGTTCCCTTATTTTTCTGATTTTATTTGTCGTTTCGCATACCATTCACTCTTATGTGAAAACCCATTGTTTTCCAACACCAAACTCCCGATTTTGAGGCCCCAAAAATTTTGGAAAACACTAGAAAACTATGCCACCTTCAATACTGCTTTAATCCTCAAAAATATGACCTCATTCCTTGCAAACTCTCTAGTCATCCATGTGCATATTGACAACAAACACAAATCAAACTCCATTATTAGAAACAAACATCCTTAATTCCAACAGAATGTTCATTTAGGAATTACTCCACACTAAATTTTCTTGATCAATGTTAACATGTAAGAATAATCATTGATCCTCCTTATTATAATCATAGCTTTGATGTGTATAAGGTAATTAATATTTAGTAATTACTCCATGCTACATTATGATGATCAATGAATGCTTGGTCAAGATATTCTTCAACATACCATCCTGAAGCATATTATATCTTATGACAATGCATATACCATACTTCACTTTCACATAACTTATACACTTAAAGTAATCTTATGAATTATATTTACCACTAGCTTTCCTTTGGAATAATTCACACTCTTTTGATGAACTAGATCTGAAATCTTTATGGATTACTTTATTTCTAATGGTTTCTTTATCTAAAATTAAGTACATAAGTTTGTTGATAATACTTTAGGTCTTTAACTTTGAAGATTATAAAACCATACTGGGTATATCCTTGAAAAATACTTAGTTTTTCTTGAAAAGGTATTATTTTTCCACAACCGGATATATAAGCCTTATATATTATGTTCATCTTGTATTGCCTATGATTCATGTACCACTGAACTATTGTTTGAGTATTAAACACCACAAAAAACATTCATTCCAGAACTATAATAATGTCTCATTTTGTCCAAAGAACATGAGATAAATGTTTTGGTGATACTTAACAAAAGTTAAACTAGAATCATTTACTTGGAAATTAGAATTTGTGTGATTCTCACCGCTAACATAGGAACCACCCTATCTCATTCGCTTGGAGAACAACCTTACTTATAGTAATGTTTCTATGATTACTTGGTTACTATATTTAAATATACATATGTAATAGGTATATTTTATTTAATACCCAAGAACTATGACTATAACATTACTTTTATATTTATGAATATACCTAAAGAAGAATCGAATACTTTATTTTGTGATTAAGTTCATTGCATTTAAATTTCCATAGATATATTTCATGACATGCAAAGAAAATAACATCCTATTTAATACCTCTTTATTTGAAGGAAGTTGTGAAGGTTCCTATGAGGTCACGCTTGTCATTGGCCTTTTTACTTTTTCTTTCAACTTGTCTGCTATAAGAACTAAATATTAAACTTTATTTAGTGTTATTATTGCTCGGAAAACCTTACCGAGAAGGTAATGAAAAATTTTCTCTATACTTTTTATTTTGTAATATTAAATGAATCTAGAGTAATGTGGGTGAAAAAATATTAGAATGGGATGTATTGAAATATCATGATCTTCCTTTAATATTTACATGTTACCAGTGTAACTATCACCAATTCACATCTCGCTTCACTTTCTCCTCACAAGCTTCTCGGAGATGAGATTACATGTAATATCATCAATGTCCTGATGTTGTATACAAAACTTATATAGGATGTTGAAGATATCATTATGAAAAAACTATCATATGTGTCATACATGAGTCTCCTATAATAATTTATCACACCCTCACTTCCTAAGGTGGTTTAACAAGTAGAGGGGACTCTAGTACCTTAAATTTCCTTTTTCATAATACTTTTCACAAGCACCTATATTACTCTTGGAAACTCTTACGGGATAGGACATTGACTTTGTCCAATATGTATCACAATATATCTTGTGGTATTACATTCCATTTTCTAAAAAAATCTAGCGTATTATTACCTTTATCCTGATTACCAATTTAGACATTATTGATTAATTAATTAAATCAATAAATATATCCCACTATTTTATCAAACTCTAGAAACCCTCTATACTAGAATCAGAATACTATGTTGTTTTTTGTATCCTGGTGTCAAGGATCCTTGAACCTCCCCTCATAATCTATAAGATTTGGGTACACCACTACTTGGAGAGTTCAAGGTAAGTGTTTGACTGACCAACTGCATTAACTTACAACTCCTTGGTCTGTTGAGTGAAGCATTTTCTTCTAAAATCATAAATACGATTTGCTCAATGATTACCTCTAAAGTTTCTAAATGTTATCTTTCTATACTTATTTGTTTTTAACTTCTGTTAAGTCAACCCATCACTATCATAAGAACTCCCTGGTAGTAGGAGGCACCCTCAAATTTGGTTGTCGAGCACCCCAAACACCTGATTTGTTAAAATTCAAATAATGGAAGGCGTTTGCAACTTAATATTTTTTTGAGAATTTTATTATTAAATGACGAAATGAAATCATTTTCTATCTCATAAGCACGTACTATGTGATTGTACTCACAACTGATCATGCAATAAGTAGAAAATATCTATCGCATCACATGTTCATTTAATCTATGCATGCTTGCTTATTATTTTATATGATCATGTGTAAAACTAAACATACCTAAAATAATAAATCATGCATAAATAAAATAATATGATGTGATCATGATCCAATACTAATGGTTGATCCATTGAGTGAATAATGGATCAATTTAGACCCTAGAAGTGACTCCTTGAGTCACATCGCTTGTGACTTGAGTTGTAGCACTCACCCATCCAATACATCAAACACATGTCTCATGCATCTCTATATCTCTACACAAAGTATATCACTGATCATTTTCATCATTATACAACAATACTCATGGATAGACGTGGGGGTATCAGGAATGTGGAATAAAAATAAAAAACTTTTATCTGGGAGTGTAGACCCTTAGAATTATAATGACTCAAAGATGACACACAAATCATTATTTATTAAAATAATCATTACATACATGCATTGCAATAATTGAATAAATAAGTGAATAAACACCAGACATGCATTGATCGTTCTATGACTCATGATCAGTCGATACATATTAAATTCACATATAAAATTAATTTCATGAAATAAAAATTAAACCCACAATAAATTATTTTTGAGGGAAATTTTAATGAATTAAAAATTCACTCTTATTTTTAATTCATAATTTAAATCGTATGGTCCCATCAATTAATTAAATTATATTTCAATAATTAAACTTAATTTTTGAAATACATTACTTGTTAAATTAATTATTTTTTAACTTATATATATATATATATATATATATATCGTGCACGTGTGTGTATACACGGACATTTTATTTTTGGGTACCCACGCACCCCGAAATAGGTCGAACGGGTCAGGTAGAACCCATCTCGACCAATCTTGTATTGGTCTAGACCCGTCTAGACCCATTCTGGGATGAGCAGAACTCGCCTGTCCTGTTTCAGGTTGGTTCTCTCAGACAGAGGTCATGTGTGTCTATCCGGAAACCAATTAGGGAATACCTACCCACGTGATGTTGGTCGGTAGTCGAGAGCCCAGATCTAGTGTGGCATGTGTATGGTGACGCTACTGGTGAAAGGAAGCTTGACAAAGGGGGTGCGAGGTGCGGTGGCAGGATGACAATCGAAGGGGTGATGGCCTTGTGGTGCCTGACTGCTCAAACCCACTAGAGTAGGTGACCCAGGGGGTCGCGGTGGCTCTGTTGTGGCTTGAAGGTGGAGGGAGTAAGGGCGTCGATTGGGGCAGTGCTATGAGGGAGGTGGATGTATCTCATGATTGGTGGTAGTATCATGATACAGAATGAGGGAGGATGGTCAGGTGAGGCTATCGGTGGGGTCAGACGAGCAAGACCGGCCCGGAAAATCCTGTTACACGAGACAAATTATAAAAATGTTGCCCTTTAAATATGGATGGTTAGAGGATTAGGTCGAAGAAAACCAGATCATAACTCACACTTTGCAGACCTAAAATTATAAATCCATTTAATCCCACATTATATGCGGAGTTCAAAAAAACAATTCGGTTCACATGTGAGCCAATTCATATGTTGGCCCGCATAATATTAAAAAGTAAAAAAACAATATAAAAATATATGTTTAAAACTACACCTGTGTTACTTGAAAAACTACTAAAAAGGAATGTCAAACAAGGCTTTAAAATTTATGAAAACTTCATTCTTCTATGTATTTAAACAAGGAAAAACAACCCTTTTTGCTAAAACAAAAAAAATAGTACACTTTTTAGCATTTTAAACCAATTCAAAAAAAATCAAAAAAGGAATTAAATTTTGTAAAAACCAACCTGTTAAACCTTTGAAAAAAAGAATGAATCATCTTCATCTTGATCACCCACTTCTTCTAAACCTATAAAAATTCGAACCTACAAATTTAAAATAACATAATAGATGAATTCAAAAACACACTTTTAAATAGTTAAATTATTACCGGTTTGTGTAAAACCATGAAGCCAACTTCATATAAAAATCAAGGATAGATTTTTTTTAAAGAACGCAATGCCTATATTTGTTTAACACGCCCTCAAATTCTAAAATTTGATTCATATGCTGCAATTATAATAGAAATTATTAATCAAACATATTAAATAATCCAATTCAAATAAAATCAAAAATTACAAAGAAATATAGCATGACATACCAAAGCATGTTGTGGCAGTTCATGAACCCGATCATGGTACTTTATAATCCAATTCAAAGGAAAACAATTCTCCTTGCATTTATTGATGTAAATTCTTCAATAAACTCATCATAATTCAAACTATCAAAAAATTCATTTTCAATTGAAATCATTTCCAATGCGCATAATCTTTCTTGTGACATGGTAGTCTGAAGATAATTTTTGATCTACTTTAGCTTATAAAAACTTATATCTATTGATGAAACTATAATTGGTATAGCCAACAATATTCGATATGTCACCCATGTCATTTGAAACCCTTAATCTCTATAATATGGTTTGATAAAATCAACGATATAAATTGATTTTTTCAGTTCACTCAACAATATTGATCTGAAATGTCTGAGTTATGATTTGGTTTGGTTTGACCTAATCCTCTAACCATTCATATTTAAAGGACAATATTTTAACACAGTGAAGGGAGAAGCAATCAACGTCATTCAACCTTCCAATTGGGCCCTCCTATCACTTTGGTAGAGCAACTCAACCTGACATATTTCAGATACCAAATCTGGGAGACCTATTTCCTTTACAGAGCGATCAATACAGGGAGGTTGTTCCTCGTTGCACTTGACGTCAGAGCCTATAGATACAAATTTTGTGAAATCTCACTCGCCCTGGATCATGGTGACCTCTCTCGGGTATGCTACTTTCGATTCTTCCAATCTAATCTCCTTCAGGGATGTATAGTTATATATTTTCGGTAGTTTTGGTTTTTGATGACTGATTACAAATTTAATGTTAAGAATCTGGTAGTTTGATGAAGGGGGTTGAGAAAAGGGTATTTTTAAGGATCTTCTTAATTTGTTTAGAAAATTAAGGTGAATGAATTTGATTTTGGTAAAAGATGGCTGGATTAAGTTGTTTCCAAGTTTAGTTGGTCTCAGGGAATTGTGTAAATTGGACATGGAAAAAATAAGAGTTGAAGTTGATTAAATTGACGTAACAATTTCAATTTATGACCAACCTGGAGCTTAAAGTATTGAATTAAATTTTTAGAATTGAGACATTTCTCTTTCCATTTCTTCTTCCTGTATGGTTGGTTGTTCATAATACAAAGAGTTCAAAAAAAGGTATAGGGTTAGAGGGACAAACAAAGAAGACTGGTAGGGTTCAAGTCTAGAAAGATATTGATTGGAAAAAGATCTATAATATAATGGATTAACAAATCAGAACCATGAAGACCTTAGTAGGTCAGTGATAGCCTCTGGAGCAGGGGTTGGACCAGCCTCGGCATTGCTGGAGAGATAGGCATTTTGGGGGAGGAGGCTTGGGTCTATCGAGAGGGGGAAGCTGGGGTTTCTTATAAAGTCAGTTGTAATTCCATTTTAGAGATTGGTAATAAAAAATCGTACCTCAAAAGTCAGGTAGGTGATATTTGTCTATAGGCTTAAGAGTAGAGTTATATATTCCAGAAAAGAGTGTTGTTCACATGTATCGGTTGAAGGAGTTGAAGCTTTCTATTTGAATGGTGATACCTGTATATTCAAAATGATCTACCGGCCATGCATCTACCAGTATTGATGTGATGAATTCAATCTCAGTTCTTGAAGATAGTGTTCACTAGCTGGATGTCGAAGACATAACTCCTAAAATTGTTGTACCAAACTAAGTGATATTCTAAACCTAGATTTTCTTATTTTTATCTATCGGGTCGCATCTTCCGGATTCCATCTTCAAAATTCCATTTTTTGTATTATAAAAAGTTTCATATAGCTCGTATTTGGGGGAAGATGAAGAGACCTGGTAAATAAAAGGTAGATCATTTGTCCCAACTATTAGAGTCTAATCGTGTTGTATAAATGACCATATTTGCATCTTCTGAATTGTATCTATTTGCCATGGTATATGGCAAGAGGGGGTGAATTTCCATTTTAAAAACAGAAAAGGTAAATTCAGAATTAAAATGATTTTGAAATGATAAAACGATAATGCGATAAAATTTATAAAGTGATAATTGATAAATTCAATACGTATTAGAAAGCCAATATCAAAGTAGATTAAGTGAGTAAACACAAAAAAGACAATTGTATCGAATTTATGCAATTACATGTATCGATGATTGAATGATGTGATGTTGCAGAAGCATCAGGAGTCACACAACAGTGGTTTGTAGATAAATAAAAGACATAAAAAGAAGAAGAAGAACAATAACACAGACACAATGATTTATGTGGTTCGGGAATAATCTCTATGTGTATGGAGAGGCTATGTCACTTCATTAAAAATTAGGAGCACAATTACAGAGAGATTTCAAATTTTCACACACACAGAAACCCTAGCTCGAATGAACTAATAAAGAAGATGAAACATCATGCTATCAACCACACAATAAGTCCACTATGCTACAGTGAATTATGGCTGGAAGTCTGCACTGCTACAATGTTGCGGCCACCCAAGTCGAAGCTGCTATAGTGGCTGGTGGCTGGTGGCTAGAAGTCCGTAGAGCTATAGTACCATTTTCTCCAAAGTTCTAGATGCTACAATAGCTATGTTAAAGTATGTACTACTATAGTGACCTATTAATGTCACTTGGTCAACTCTACTACAGTCGGTTATAGTTTCTACCGTTCCCAAAAAATTTGGGCCAAGGACCTTCGACCCCCGGAGCAGAGGTGTGTTGCCCCTTACAACCCCCAACGAACTCACTGTAGAGTTCAACCCACGAGAGTTACGTCTTGGTATTCAGTATGGTTCGTTATCGTTTGGACTAACATCATCCAAATTGATCAGACTACACCAATTCAATAGTCTTCCACTTGGGGCCTAATCCACTAAATTAACCTGCATCGATGCAACTAATTTATACAACTTAGTTAATCTGAGATCCTCCTCATTTTTTTTGAAAGGAAAAGATAAATTACTGCTCAAGGAAACCAGGATTACAAAGCCAATCAGGGAACGAGTTCACCCAACAATTATCACCCCAATATTTCCCAAAACGAGCCAAATGATGGGCTTTCGAATTACCATCTCTTTTGATGAAAGAAAATTTGCATGCATCGAATCCATCGGTCAGGGACCAGATATTCCTCAAGATGAGGCCATAAGGTTGGGAATCCTCATCTTTTGTTGAGAGAGCGTTCACCACTTCGAGGCAGTCGGATTCCACCATAATCTTGGGTCAAAATTTTGAACGGGCAAAAAGAAGCCCCTGGAGGATGGTCGAGCCCTCTGCCACCACAAGGCGCCATGAGTTAGGCACTGCCCTACACTAATCTTCCACAATCTGGCCAAAACTGTTATGAGCAATGATCCTAATACCGACCCTTGAATTAGTAGAGAAAACAGCATCTGTATTAATCTAGAAGAAACCCTCAGGGGAGGAGACCAAAAAGGAGCCGCTCGTCGAGTGTGGATCAAAGAATGCACTGCATCACTTTTCTTCCAACCATTCATCCACTCCAAAGCTCTATCCACCCATAGGTGATTAGGGGTCACCTTAATTTGGAAAATGCATCCATTCTATCGAGTCCAAACCAACCAAGCAATTGTGCATATCAAGCCTACCACTCTCGGTTCTAGAGAAGACATCCATTTAGTAAGGTTTGGGACCAACCCAATTGAAAGATCAAAGAAAATACTAAAATCTGGCCGCCAAACCTTCCACAACCCTTACACCCCCTTACAGGAAAGAATTACATGCAAAGGAGATTCCACATCATGGAGGCACAAAGGACAAGTGTCGTCCTCCGCCAAATGTCGTTGCACCAGAAATTCACGAGTTGGAAGAACCCCAGCACAAACCTGCCACCAAAAAGATTTCACCTTAGGGGGAGTGGTGAGGGACCAGAGGCACTTTCACCAATTATTGGTAAAGACCTGGGCCAAACCTTGAACCCTCATTTTGTAACCCGAACGAACAGAATATCTCCCATGAGGTTCCCCAATCCAGTAAATCTAGTCAATACCCATTCCTGTTGTGAGAGGGATACTCAGGATGAGTTGACGATCCACCTCGTTAAACCAGCAACAAAGCTTCTCCTGATACCACTTCTCAAGCGAGTCATCAAGTAGATCACATACCCTTGCATCTTCGAATCCAGGAACAACCGGTGAGGAAACCTTATGATTGACGTCATCTTCCAGCCATGGATCATTCCAAATTTTAATATTATACCCATCAACAATTCTCCACATGCAGCCCAAATCAATGAGAGATTTTGCTCCCCAAATGATCCTCCACATAAAACTCGGTCATGGCCCCAGCTGAGCATGCAAGAAATCAAAATGATGGAAGTACTTAGCTCACATCACCTTTGAGAACAGGGCATTTGGGTGGGATAGAAGGCACCATTCTTGCTTCTCCAAAAGAGCCTCGTTAAACCATTTGAGATTTCGGAAGCCGAGACTACCACCGAATTTTGAAACACACAGCTTCTCCCAAAACATTCAATGAGAATTATGTTTGCCCTCATGGGAGCCCCACCAAAAATTGGCCAACCGGGAGTGGATTTGATCAACGAGAGTTTCTGGGAATTTAAACAGCGACCACTACCACAAAACGGGCCAAGGCCAGCGCCACCCTTTATCAGCGCTAACGAAAAAGCGCTGATAAAGGGGGGTACCCTTTAACAATGCTAAAAATAAGCGTTGTTAAAGGGGGTAACTTTATCAGTGCTAAAAAAGTGATGATAAAAGTACCCCTTTATCAACGCTTTTTTTAGTAGCACTGATAAAGGGGGGGTCTTTATCAGCGCTTTTTTTAAAAGCACTGATAAAGGGTCTACTTCCAAAAAAAATCATTAAAAATATATATTAATATTTAAATATATAGATATAGTTATATTGATATAAATATAATATATATATTTTAAATATAATTTTAAATATATTTTAGATAAGTATAAATATACAATTACACTTAATATATAAGATATTTAGTGAAAATGACTTATAAAAAAATTTAAAAAATATTTTTAATTAATAATTTGATAATTATTATGGAGTAATATTCATTTAATAACAATTTGAAGACTAAAAAATTAGAAAATTAAAAAAAATATCCAAAATATGTTGAAAACGCAACTCAAACTTCAAACGGCCATAACTTTCGATCCGGGTGTCCGTTTGAGCTCTACTATATATCAAATCGAAGCCTGCAACGAGCTCTACACCCATGTGACTTAGAGGAACCCTGGTAAAGGTTTTTTCGAGGCAAAAAAGGTCCAAAAGGCCTCCAAAACTAAGTTTTTAGTCGGGATACCCCGATTTTTTAACATTTTGTGGATTTTTAACCTCATTTAAGGGGGTATTAATGGATTTTTTTGGTGGGGACTGAATTTATTCCAAGGTATTAAATTCATATTGATATTATGTCTTTGAAATTTTATCATTTTTTATAATGTACTGGTATTTATAATCAAATATATAACACTATATACATATTTTTTATGTATTCACACATAAAAATTTAATTGTAAATATAAATAATAAAATATATTTACATATAAAATTTATTATCATTATCTAAATAATAACTAATATCCATTTTATTTAAAATAAAAATATATGAATATTTATATACCTATATATTAATCTAACTATATATATATTACGATAACTGCATATATATATTAATATAACTATAAATATGTATATTAATATCACTATAAATATATATATTAATATAACTATATATATATTAATATAACTATATATATATATTAATATAACTATATATATATCTTAATATAAATATATATTTCTATACGAATAAATATAACTAAATATATATAGAGAGAGAGAGATATCATGAAATGGAAAACAAATCAAAATAAAGGAGTGGTAAGGGCTTAGGTGCGCAGGGGGGGAGGTCTCGAGTTCAAAACCTGGTGGAGGCAGGGGCACACACACATGGGGGAATATGGGAGCTAGCGCTGATAATGGGTGGGGGATAGAGCTGCTAAAGGGTGGAGGGGGTGCGTGGGGGTGCTAGAGGTGTGGGAAGGCGCTGATAAAGGGGGGCTCAAGAACTGTAAAAATCCCCCCAGAGATTTCCAGGAGTTTTTTAAAAAAATTCTAATTTTTTTTTAACTTTTATCAGCACTTCATTTTAGCGCTAATAAAAGACCCCTTTTATCAACGCTTTTTTAGCACTGATAAAAGGGGTTTTTATCAACGCTTTTTGGAACGCTGATAAAGGGGACCCCCCCCCCCCATTTATCTACGTCGGCTTTAACAACACTTTTCTAGCGCTGTTAAAGGCTATTTTTTAGCGCTGATAAAAGGGGTATTTGTAGTAGTGGACATAGCATAAGAAGGGATTGCTTGGGCCACTGACTTCACGAGAACTTCCTTTCCCGCCTTGGAAATCTTCCTACTAGACCAAAGACAAATCAGATTATCCACACTATCCACAATCGCGCCGAAAACTTGTTTATTCGACCTACCCACTAGGGTCGGGAGGACAAGGTACTTAGGATGCTTATCAACCAGTGGAAACCCACACATTCACTGCAAATCCTCTCTCTTAGCTTGTGGGACGCCTTTACTGAAAGATAACTCTGATTTCGAAGCATTAAGACGTTGCTCAGAGGCATTTTCATACAGATTGATGATATTAAGCATTGCACTACATTCTTGTAGGGTAGCATGCACGAAAAGGAGGCTATCATCTGAAAAGAAGATATGAGAGATAGGGGATACTTCTACATACCGTAGCACCAGTTATTTTCCCTATTGTGCTCCCAAAGTGTTATCTCATATTCTACCTCTCATCCTCTATTCATCAGTGGAGAACAACATAGGAACAAAAATGCCTCAACTTCTGTATTACCATCGAATTCATCAATATGTATATTGCTGGATTGTTTGCTCCACAAAAATTCTGCAATGTTAGCAACCCATCATGTATCAAACTTATGATAAAATGGTACTTCAACTGAATGTGCTTCTTTCGAGCATGAAACATTGGGTTCTTTGCAAGATGTATAACACTCTGACTATCACAGTGTAATACATTTTCCTCTTGCTTTCTACCCATCTCATCCAAAAAGTTGTTTAGCCAAACTATCTCCTTTCTATCTTCTATTACAACAATGTATCTTTCCCCTGTGGTGGATAGAGCCACTACCTTCTCTAGTTGAGATATCAAACTCACTTTAGTTCCTCCATAGGTAAATACATAACCTGTGATACTTCTTTTTCCATCAACATCACATCCATGGCCCTCATCCACATACCCCTACAATGAATTTTCTTTCCCAAAGAACATAGATACTTCTATGCTTCCCTTCAGGTATCTCTGCATCCACTTCACAGCTTCTCAATGTTGCTTTGTTAGGTTATCCATGTACCTGCTCACAACTCCCACTACATGAGCAATATCAGGTCGAGTAGAGACCATGACATACATAAGGCTTCCAATAACTGATGTGTATGGAACCTCTTTCATGTTCTCAACCTCTTCTGTCATCTTTGGTGATTGCTCTTTTGATAATTTAAAATGGATCGCCAGAGGAATAGAGACTAGATTTGCTTCTAACATACCGAATCTTCTCAAAACCTTTCCAATGTATTCAGCCTATGATAACATAAAGGTTCCAGATGCTCGGTCTCTCTTGATCTTTATCCCCAAAAATCTTGTCTACTTCTCCAAGATCTTTCATCTCAAACTCCTCATCCAACCTCCCTTTCAGATCATCAATCCTATGAATACATTTTCCTATAATAATCATTTCATCCACATATTGAAGCAGTATAATATATTCACCAAAAAAAGACTTGATGTAGCAACATTGATCCATGACACATCGTTTGTATTCATTTTTAGTCATGAACGCATCAAACTTTTTGTTCCAATACCTAGGTGTCTGCTTTAACCCATATAAGCTCTTCTGAAGTTTGCACACCAGATCTTCCTTTCCAGACTCAACATATCCCTCTGGTTGTTGCATATAGATTTCCTCCTCTATATCTCCATGAAGGGAAACATTATTGACATCAAACTATTCAAGATGTAAGTCTTTTGATGCCACAATGTTTAGAACCACACAGATGGTGGTAAGCTTCACTACAGATAAGAAAATATCAGTGAAATCTGCTCCCTCCTATTGAAAACCTTTCACCACTAGTCTTTCTTTGTACCTACTCTTTCCATCATGTTCTTCATTGACCTGATATACCCACTTGTTTTTCAATGCTTTCTTTCCTTGTGGAAGAGACTTTAAATCCCAAGTGTTGTTATCATGAAATGAGGAAATCTTCCCTTTCATAGAGAGCTCCCACTTTCTCAACTCTTTTAACTGCATTGCCTTTTCAAAACATTCTAGTTATCTGTCGCCAGTTATTAAAAAATAATGTGAGTATGGTGAATACCTCTACACAATAATTCTTACCCTTGCCGATCTCCTCAAATCCACTTGAGGAGTAGGCTCCACTGGTTTTGGAATCAACTGATCAGGCACACCTTCAAGATCCACTTGATCGTGACACTCTGATTCTTTATTCCCATTATCAACTTTAACTGCATGATGGTCCTTGTATGTGACAACTTCATTAAATACCACATTCTAGCTCCCAATAACCATCTTATTGAGATCGTCCCAAAAGTAGTAATCGAACTCCTCAGCGCCATAACCAATAAAGAAACATGGTTTACACTTAGAATCAAGCTTGTCCCTTGCATCATTATCAATATGTATATATTCCAAACAACCAATGAATCAAAAAATGTGAGAGTATTACCTATTTACCAGAATAGATATCCTCAGGTAGACATTCTCCCATTGGTACAGATGGATTTTTATTGATGAGATATGTTGCCTTGTTCACTGCATCAGTCCAGAAGGTTTTGGGTAACCCTGAGTGCAGTCTCATACTCTTGGAATGTTCATTAAATGTCCTATTCATCCTCTCCATTGTTGTTAGGCCTAAAAAATTCCAACTTAGTTCCCGATTCATTCTCCACCATGGAATTCTACTTCTGAAACACCCTAAACACATCATATTTTATTTTCAGAAACCCACACCTTCCTTGTTGATTTATCAACAAATTTCACATAATATTGTGACCCTCTGAGGGAATGTACTAGTACATACATCCAAACATCAGTGTGTACCAGGTCTAGCTTCCCAACCTTTGGTGTTCTGACTCCTTTTGCAAAAGAAATCTTCTTCTGCTTTCCGAAGATACAATCATCTCATTGGACAACATCCATTGAATTTAGCTCTGGTAGCATTCCTTTTGTTTCCAACACATTTATCCCCTTCTCACTCACATGGACTAGCTTTTAGTGCCACAATTTTGAATCCCAACTATCAGGTAATGAAGACAGTAAAACCAGTGCACATACCTCACCGTCAAACGTAATTTCCATCTATGTCAATTGAATTATGATGGTGTTGAATTCACTAACGTTATCTACAACAATCTTCTCATCAATTATTTTCATATTGAACAATCATCACATCAGGTACACTTTATTTTACGCTAAAGGCTTCTCATACATATTTGTGTGAGTTTTCATCATCTCAACTACCATCTTCTTCTCTCTGATGTTGAATGACATGTTTTTTTGTCAAGGTAAGATGAAAAACTCCTAAAACCTTTTGATCCAGTGGCTTCCAATACGTCTACTCCATATCTATTGGTTTTAGACCCATAAGTTTTAAGTGAATCTTTTTCTGATAAAGATAATCCTAAATCTTCATCCTCTAGTAAATGAAGTCAATTCCATCAAAGAAATCAATCCCCGCATTTCCTTCTTCTATAGCCAACATTTAGTTTGAGAATTATGAACTCAACCACTAATTCCATTTGTTGTGGAAATTTCATGAATCACATGATAGAGGTTTCCAGATGAATAAAAGATATAACAAATTAAGAATAAGAAGAACACAAACACAATGATTTACATGGTTCAGGAATAATCCCTACATCCATAGAGAGGTAGAATCTCTTCACTAAAAACCAGAAGCATAATTACAGGGAGATTTTAAAGTTTCACACACACACACACACTAACCCTAGATCAAATGAGCTAATAAAGAAGACAAAACACTTTGCCATCAACCGAATAGTAAGTTCATTGTGCTACAATGAATGATGGATAGAAGTCAGCACTGCTACAATGTTGCAGCCACCCAAGTCCAAGCTTCTACAGTTGCTGGTGGGTAGAAGTCTGTAGAGCTATAGTACCACTGTCTCCAAAGTCCAAGCTGTTATAGTAGTCATTCCAAAGTTCTATCGTTGTTGCTTGGTCAACTTAGCTATAGTCGTTCAAAGTTGCTACAATTCCCCAAAATTTGGGTCGGAGACCTTCGACCCCTAGAACAAGGGTGCATTTCCCCCTGCAACCCCAAACGAGCTCATCGTAGAGTTCAACCCATGAGAGTTTCGACTTGATATTTGGTATAAGCCCCTACCTTTCAGTCAAACATCATATAAACAGATCAGGCTACACCAATCCAACATGCAATTCATAAAATAGAGTAAAAATAGTTTAATACGAAATTCAATGATAGCTTGGTGTGAGCCCCTATGCCTTCACCACTTGAGTTTAGAGTTCATTGTTATTACTTCATTGATCTTGGCAGTGATCAAGGAACCTGTCCCTCACAATTATTGTTTGTGAGCACCCGCTTGAGCTTCATCGGTAGCTAAATAACTTGTTCCTCACTTTTGCGATAGTGAGAACCCGTTAAAGAATGTGATAAGAAGTAGAATACTTGATTGACACAAATCCGTTACAATTTCACTCCCTTGTCTCTCTAAAAGGATGATTACAAATGGGGAGAGATTGAGAGAAAGTTTGAGATCCTTTGAGAGATTGAGAAATGAGAATTGTATCTTTGAGATGATTTTGAGATTGCTAGTGATTCAGCGTCAATTCAATCAGAGATCGTTGTTGGTAATCAAGTGATGACTCTAAAATGCCAAGGAACTCTTTTTATAGGCTCCAAGAGGTGAAAGAAGCTTCTGGAATTCGTTGGGGGCATTGAATTTAAAGAAGACCACAATTATGACCTTTTTTATCATAAAAAATGTTATCTCAGACCAGCTTCCTCGACGCCACCAGATACCCGCTAACCTCCACCGGGTAGTCAATGGGCCTCCTGGAGATCACTATTGCTGAAAATTCCTCATTGGCTAGCTGGTTCTCCTCCAATAGCTAGTTAGTGGGTCTTCTGCACACCAAGGGTTCTGCCCATAGGGCATCGGCTAGTCGGTGTTGTGTGCAACATGATTCCACATTCTTAAGAGATGATAAATGATAAATCTAAGCCTTCAATAAGATCAACATGTCTCCTTTGGACTGACTTCAATGAAATGACTTTAATTCAAATTAAATAGATTTAAAATCACTCAAATGGATTTGTTAGATACAAAGAGTGTTTTTTATCATGGAAACATATGAGAGACAGAGATAGGTACAATAATATACCTCTTTTTGATGATCACAAACACTTAACATAAAAAATATAAAGTGTAAATCAAAATTGAATGATATAGCAAAGTAATTCAAAATTTCAATATAAGATATTTAGCATGCTCAAGGAGTGGTAACAAACAGTCCATAAATAAAAACATATTTCAATAACTCCACATTTTTTAAATAAAAAGGCAATAACATATAATAACAAATTTCAATAAATTTCTCCCCCTTTGAGATAAAACTAAATTTTACCCAAGTGACATAAAATTTAAGAAACTTCTCCCCCTTAAATTTCAAGAAACTTCTTCCCTTTTGTGATTATAAAAAATAAAAACAAGAAGAAAAGGAAAACTTTGAAAAATTTCAAGAGAGATTTAAATTTGATTGTCTAAACATTTTGAAAATGAGACGTAGTAAATAAAAATCCCCCTTTTGAGTTAAAAACTTTACAAAAACCATTTTTGAAAGAAATTTTAAAACTGTTATCACATAATTGACTAATGGTTAGCAAATTGTGTTTCAATCCTTTTATAAACAAATCATTTTTAATAAGATTTGAGTTAAAAAAAATGATGATACCTTCACTGGTTATCTTAAACTTAGAGTCATCACTAAATGTGATGTGACCTCATTCTAGTTTATTGATTTGATTGAATTTAGAGAGGCTTCCACACATGTGTCTTGAGCAACCACTATCTAAGTATCATAGTAATTCTTGGGTTTTTCTCAAAATACATTTTTTCTAAAAAATCAAATGACTAAATGTTTTAGTACCCAAATGAACTTGGTTCAGCTGATGTTAGCTAACAATGATTTAGGAATCCAAATTTGTTTGGAATGAGGTCTTCTTTTGTAAATACTAGATGAAAGATGAATTGATTTTAGTCCCCCATATCGTGCATTATTTAAATCACATTCATAAATTAAATGACTAATTATTTCACAATAATTGAAAATTTTATTTTATAAGAAGCATTTAATAGAAGTAGTTTTTGATGGATTTCTTGAGGTGCTTGCATGATTTGAGAAATGAAGACCAACCCATTCTTTTCTATGTCTTTGAGAGCCCAAAATTTTGTTTACATTATTTTTTCTTTGAGGGAATTTGGAAAGAGAACTTTCAAGGTATTTAATGGTAGATTCGAGTTTATTAACATCTGGTTGATTCGTGAATTTCATGGATAATTATTCTTTCCTTCAAGATTTGATATTTTTCTTTTTGAAATTGTTCTTTTTCATTAAGTGCTTGCTTGTATTTTTATCAATTTCTTTATATAACGAATCATGTTTATGAAAACCATTTTCTATTTGATCATGATCATATTTTAGGTCTTTATAATTAAGGTGACTTGGGGAGTAAAAAGAAGAAGGGTGATATGAACTGAGAGAAGAGGAAGAGGAGAAAATAGGATGAGGGTTACTAACCTCAATTTATTCATCAACATGTTTCATAAGGCACTTATGAATTGTTTCACTTGAAGTGGTTGAGGAAGTTGAGTCTGTAGAGTCATCGCTTACACTCCATGTTGTAACTTTGAAATTCATCTTACCTTGTTTCCTTTCTTTTATTTTCAATCTATAGATGGGGAATTTTGGCTTGATGTGACCTTTTTTCTTACATTCATAACATGTCACTTTCGGTTCCACTGTTTGACTTACTTTATTGGTTCTATTGGAAAATTTATTATTCTTGAAGAAATTGTTCATGTTTTTTTATAGTTGAGAAAATTCTAGAACTTCGCCTTCATATGAATCATAGTTGGTAGCTTTAAAGATGATTGTTTTCTTGGAATGTTTGTCTTCATTGGCCTCCTTTTCCACTTGCAGCTTCATGTGTCACGACCCATTCCCTGAGGCCAGTGTCGTGACTACCACAAGCCCACCTTCCATAGGCTAGAGGTTGATGACTGACACCGAAAAGGCGTATCCCTATAACGGGAATACATTTCCTTTAAACCTGTACAAACACTTAAACCAAGAACACAGAAAGAAGTAACCATGAAGTAAACTAATGTAGTAAAAAGTGTACTGAAAGTAAATGGGTTGGAATACATGCCCAACTGAAAAGTACAAGTACAACTGAAAAGAGAAAACAACTCCTAGATCATCCACCGAGGACCCTACCTGAAGGGTAGGTACAGATCGTCTCCAAAAAACTCCACATCAACCTATCTCCTCCGTGTATCTCCTGGTCCTGACTCCCTCAAGTCTCAGCCCAGTTGCTCGTCGTCTGCACAAGACACAACAAGGTGCGGGAGAAGCCCGTGAAAGGGTGAGTATAACAATACCCAGTAGGGACTCTGAGACCCTCAAAGGTCTCACAGAATTCCACAAAGGCAAACAACAAAGCACGATCTCAATCACAAAGCACAAAGCAATAGACACAACTCAAACAGAGTCTCAGCTCAAACCAGGTATTAATGAAGAATAAAAATACAGATGATTAGTCGAGAAGCTATATCATCTTATTCTGTCGAGAGACACTACTGCTGACCATATGGAGTCTGACCCACACAGGATCGATAGGTACTAACCCCCGTAATGACCCACACAGGATCCGACCCGCCTGGAGTCAATAGGTACTAACCCCCGCATTGACCCACACAGGATCAGTATGTGCTAACCAACACAGGATCGCTGAGCGCTGACCAACATAGGATCTGACTCACACAGGATCGATATGTCGTTGATCCATGACGGGCCGCTCTAAGGCTGGTCCTCGTCGGGTCATGAGGTGTTGATCCACACAGGGTCTCTAGGTGTTGATCAACACAGGATCGCTCGGTGCTGATCCACACAGGATCGCTAGGTGTTAACCGACACATGATCACTTGGTACTAACCTCTGTATAATCTGTCTCCAACCTTCGCCTCACTGCCATCCACTGGATTCCTGCTCATCGTATGCTTGATTCTGGGAGAATCGTTCCTCAAGCCATCGGCCATATTTCAACCGGCACGAATTCCCACGAAGAAGTAAACCGATGATATGTCACGTCATAAGGGTCCCAACGCAAAAGACAGCGCGTCAATCGAACGCCCAGTCTGTAAGTTATTGTCATTTTAGTGTCGAGGGACCGGTTGGATATAGAGTTGATCCAACCTAGTTGTACTCCAACTTTATCCAAAACTCTCATGGAGTATTTCAAAAGGACCGCCTTGTCATTAGGGTCATTATTCAATATAAAACGCGTCAATCAGACGTCTGGTCCGTTAGTTACATCCCTTTCTGTGGAACAGGGGGTGATCGCACCTCGGTCCGGCCCGGCTCGGTCAGGCCTGCCAGAATATGCCAAAGAGACCGCTTCCCTAAACGGATTCCAACGCCACTGAAAGTGTGTCAAAAAGATACTTGGTTTGTCAGTTATGAGTGTTTATTTATCTGGGGACCAGTTGGGTCTGGGCTCGGTCTGACTCGGTCAGACCAGCCGACGCAATGGGTCTCGGGGTCTACCTGACCCCGCCTGGGTCCGACCCGTTAATGGTCGGCCCGGTTCACTAGGTCCGGCCCGCTTAGGTCAGCTTGGTTTGGTTTGCAGGTCCGGCCCGCTGGGCGGGTCTGGCCCGCTCGGCCGACCCGTGCCCAGACTGGTCTTCCAGAAGGCGGACCACCTTCTCTACTGGCCCCGCGGTTGTGGGGCTGTTTCGCCTAGCCGATGGGGTGCTACCCCACCGCATTAAATGGTCGGACGTTTGGCCAGCAGGGTTTTTCCAACGCAGCGCGACGCGGGGCTGCGCCGCTCCTTCCTGTCGCGACTACTTTGCGCCGCCGCCGGTGCCTGCAGGCATCGCCCTTGTCCCGCGCAGCCGGCTCAGGTCGGCTGCCTTCGGCCACCGCTGTGCACCTTCGACCACCGTGGTGTGCCGTCACGTGCCACCTTCCACCGCCAGTGGCTAGTTGTCGCAGATCTTCTCTGGCCACTGTCAGTCGTCACCGAAATGGCGCACCAACGGTTTCTTCCGCGGGTCACTGGACATGCTCTGGTGTCCGTTCTTGGTGTTGTCTGCACCTACGACTCTCCCGCATTGCCGTCGTCATAGCGTGACCCGCTATTTCATGTTGCCATCAATATGAAGAAACTGTCCCCGAAGAACAGAGCATGAGCGAAGAAGCGAAGGGTCTGGGCCTTGTTCGTTTGGCTCGCGCCCTCCGCGTTAATGTGATAGCAAGGGAGAGAGGATTTAATTCATTAAATACAACTTCAAAATAAACCCCCTACCTAGAAGAGACGTTTGCTGATGACGATCGATGGAACCCCCCTTCGTCATTGTCATCGGTTCGTGATTCGGTGGTGCTCTTCACTGCTCGCTGAAACTGGTCTCGTCCTCCAAGTGGTTGGCGTCGTGGTACTTTGTCAGAGTTTTGTCGTTTGGTGAAGTCATGCCAACACTCCACCCTGAGCTCTATATAAATTGGAGAGGGGGAGGGTGAGTAACACACGTGGAATTAAT
Organism: Viscum album; assembly: GCA_963277665.1. Taxonomy (NCBI): domain Eukaryota; kingdom Viridiplantae; phylum Streptophyta; class Magnoliopsida; order Santalales; family Viscaceae; genus Viscum; species Viscum album. Next base: position 473,879,353 of record OY728130.1, on the reverse strand, counting down.
GAGGTTCATTTAATTAAGGAACATTCCTAATTCCAACAGTCCAGTTACAAGAATAAAGGGGAGTCAAGCCATTTATTGGCTTGACGTGTTGTTGGTCCCACCAATGCCGCTCATCCATTGGAGAAAAGAAAGATAAAATAACAATAAAATTGTTATTTTATTATTCTTTAAAAAGATCCAAAAACTAACTTCTTCTCCAGACAAACTGCGGTCGAAGTGAAGCATCCCTTAAGTGAATCCTGGCACTACATATTAAATGGTGCTCTCGGATTTTCGATCTGAGCAACGAGTCAAAAGATAGAAAATGTTGTGCATGCATTTATTGAACGTACCCGAAAAAAAGTTCAGAAAATTATTAACAGTCACCCTCGACCCGCGCAGGTCAGGATTAGGCTCTAGCTAAGGGAAACACGTCCTAAAAAACTCAACGGTACTCTTAGATTTTAATCTGAGTTACCATTTAGAAGTTATGGATTTAAACAATAAAATAATTGTTAATTATTTTATTTACGTCCAAAAATTAACTTTCATAGTTGTCCCATGCCGGCCAATGTTAGTATCTTCCTAAAGAAAGCATACCCTCACAAGCTCAGCGGTGGTCTCAGATTTTTAATTCAAGTCATCATTCGTGAGTTATAAGCTTTGAAAAATAAAATAACTTTATTTAATTATTTTATTTACGGTTATGCCATTTTCGGGTTTTCTCACCAAAGGTCTGTGCCAACTAAACTTAAGTCGGGCCTAGGGTAAACCTGCTATCCTGAATGCAAAGGTGCCCTTAGATTTCTGATTTGGCCACCTGTTTAAGAGTTATTCCATTTTTTCAGGAAAACCACTCACGCGTGCTATTTTAAACTTAACATTTTTCGACGGATCATTTCGGGCACTCCGGGCCTTGGAATCACATGTCGTCAGATTTCACGGTCTCGAAATAATTCCATATAATTAAAAAAAATATGTAAATTCCAGGACATTACATTCTCCCCACCTTAGGGCTTTACATCCCTGAAAGCCAAAACAAAGGCAAATCAAACAAATGAGGGTACTGAGCACGGATCTAAGCCTCCCGCTCCCATGTGATCTTCTGGAGGTTCCTGTGCTACCACTTAACTTGCACTAGAGGGATTGATCGTCCACAAAGGACTCGCTGATGTCGATCCTCTATCTCTACCGGAAACTCCGTAAAAGTTGCCCCATCATCAAAGTCCAACTCACCCTAGTCGATAACATGCGATGGATCATGAATGCATCTCCTCAGTTGCAACACATGGAAAACATTATGCACCCAGTGCATCTGCGGGGGGAAGAGATAAACAGTACGCCACCTCGCCCACTCTACTGAGAATCTAGAAAGGTCTGATGAACCTCGGAGATAGCTTGCGGCCAAACCTCTACAATCCTCGTAGGGGTGAGACTAGTAGGAAGACATGGTCTCCCTCCTCATACTCCAAGGGTCTCCATCCCCTGTCGGCATAAGACTTCTGTTGGCTCTATGAAGTCTTCACTTGCTGACAAGTGAGGCATCGTGATACAAACTCTGCCACTGATTCCTCCATCCTTGGCCACCAGTACTGACGCTGGAGGTCCTAGTACATTTTCGCCACTCCAGGATGTACCATTAAAGGGGTTGTATGGAACTCCCTCAACACCTCCTCCCGAAGCGTCACTGGTACCATGGTGCGTCCTCTGAAGAGAACGATGTCCTCCCCACCTTCAGAAAATCCTTCAGGAGACCATCCTGAGGATAACTGAGCACGTCGGGCCTCGCAGTCAATGTCTCTAAGTTGTGCCTCCTGAACTCGCTGAAGAATTGGGGGAGTGACATTCATATACTAGAGGTAAGTTGCTCCATCTTTATCCGCAGCACGACTAGATGCTCAGACGGCTCACTCAGCAACTGTAAACCAGAACTACTGCTGAGTGCGTCTGCTACCAATTTCCCCTTCCCAAGAGTATAAACTATCTCAAAATCATAGTCCTGGAGGAACTCTAGTCATCGTCATTGTCTTAGGTTCAGGTACTTCTGTGAGAAGATATACCTGGGACTTTTGTGATCAGAGTAAAAAATAAATTGTTCACCCATCAAGTAGTGCCGCCATATCTTTAGCGCAAAGTCCACTGCTGCTAACTCCAGGTCATGGGTAGCGTAGTTCTGCTCGTGCTGTCTCAACTATCGTGAGCCATAGGTGATCATTGACCACTCTTACATCAGGAAACAACCTAGTCTGGTCCCCGATGTGCCATAGTAGACTGCATACCCAACGCCCTCTTCTGGTGGCCTCAAGATGGGGGCACTCTTCAGTCTCTGTCTAAGCTCCTGAAAGCTCTGCTGACACTTCTCTATCCACAGTAAAGACTCCCCCTTCTTCGTCAAAGCTGACAAGGGCGTCACTGCCTTGGAGAAGTCTGGTACAAATCTCTGGTAGTACCCAGCCCAAGAAGAAGTCCCTCTCCCTTCAGGGAGGTAATCCTGGAAACATCTTTAGAAAAGATGTCTCGACACTCTTCCACTACTGTTGGGAACTGAAAACTCAAAACTCCTGCTACCACGGGGGTAAGGCTGGCCGACTCAAGAGTGATCGACTACACCCTCCTATGCATGAGTTTATCCTGTGCTGCCTGGGTTTCCCTTTTTTCACCGACCAAGGAAAACTCATTCCAATGTTGTAGATATACTACATTCTTTTTGCCTAAAACATTCAATCTGAGTATGAACTGTGGATGTCCAGTCCATACCAAAACTAATGTCGTAAAGCATCGACGCTGCCACCAAGAGGTTCCAACCGAAACTCTCACCTCAAGGGTCAGATCACACCACCGACATAAGTGTGATTATCGAGTCTCCTCCCAAAGGTATCTCCAGATGTAAGGGTCAAGTCATCGATTTAACTGGAAACTCTAGGTCTTGAACAAGATTCGTGGCAAGAAGGAGTGATTGGTACCTATGTCTATTAATAAAACAGCTAGTAGTAGACATAAATCGTACCTTGAATCATTATTGGATCCCTTGGGTCACACTCCTTGATCTCTTGCGGTTACTCCCTTCCCATGTCCTCCATCTCCCTGAGCCTGGTGGGGACCACATTGGGGGGGGGGGGGGGTTGTAACATATCAAAATGTAAACCACCTCACGCTGCTCTCCTAGATCCACTTCCACGTGTGATGCCCTGCAGATTCATTTGTCCCTATCACTTCCTCTTCCCAAAACATTTTACATGCCCAAGTCTCTGAGATTGGCGTCAGTTTCCTGCTTTCCCACTGCTAACATTCACTAGCTGTATTTGCTCAACCAAAGAACATTCAACCACAAATGTTCTCTCCAACACCCTAATATAAGTAGGAATGCATAGAGGAATAGTGCTGGCTCAGATGTCCCTAAACACAGCTCGCTCGGAGTTCTGAGCCCTGAAGCACTGACCATACTGTATTCATCGAGTACCTGGGATGGTTGGTGCGCCTCGATGAATACTCAGTTACCAACATGTCGTCCTGCCGAAGCTGTAGAAGCTCTAGGGAACACTCACCCCTTAGATTTTTATGGCAAGAGACCCCCTTCTCTGAGGAAGGTTCTCAATATTGTCTACAGGAAAGTCACCTCTTCGCAAGATCATGGTAATCTAAACCCTGTCATCGTCCTGCAGAGCCACGTAGAAGGCTCTCTACCAGGACCGCTATCTGATCGAATAGTGCCCTGGCTAGATGGAAACTCAGCCACCTCCTCAAGACAGTCTTTAGCTGCCTGTGAGTCGAGCTCGCCTCGAAACCTAAGGGGTATCTGATACTGAAACACGTGTAAGGCACTAAGCCTACATGTGTCCTCTACCGGTACCGCCGGTTGTAACTGCTGACTAACGGACATTGATATAGCTGGAATGCTACCTGAAGGTACCATCTCGGGCAACGGTCCATGTACCGAAGCTTATTCACCCTATGGACCATCCTCATGTTCATGCACTGGAAAAGACTAGAAGCTAGGATCACCATCTGATCTACTGGTGTCTTAACTAGGTGGAAAACTCTAGCCACAGCCTCCAGCTAGTCCTCAACTACCTTGGAATCTGTCTCGCCTCGAAACCTCAGAGGCCTCTGTCATTGGAACTCGTGCAATGCGCTCAATCGGCGTGCACTGTCTTCCAGTGCGGCTAGTGGTAACTGTTTCCCAACAGGTGTTGCTGCTACTGGTACACCACCTGAAGGTGCAAACACAGTAAACTGGCCCTGCACCGGAGCCTCGTCGCTCGATGGGCCATCATCGTGTACTCTCTTGAGAAACCTGGATGGCTGTCTCCGTGGAGGCATCTTGAAAGAGAATCAAGATGAACCACTGTCAAAAGGTTATACCTGGTGAGATAACTCAAAATAGATCAAAGTAAAACATTTCCAAAACACACGCACTCAGTGTTTTCATGCACCAAGTCAGAAATCAAAATTCAGGGTCCTGGTGTATGGATACGTTGGCCATCGCACCAACACTGGACTCCCAGAACTGAAAACCACACTCGAAACACTTAACATTATTGCTCCATTGGAAAGACCAAAGTCCTAATTCTTCGGTAGAACCGACTCCTCAGATACCACTTTGTCATGACCCATCCCCTGGGGCCTGTACCATGACTACCCCGAGCCCGCCTTCCATAGGCCAGGGGTTGGCGACTAGCACCGAAAAGGCGTATCCCTATAACGGGAAGGCAATGCCTTTAAACCTGTATAAACACACAAACCAAGAACACAACAAGAAGCAACCATGAAGTAAACTACTATAGTAAAAAGTGTACTAAAAGTAAAGGGGCTGGAATACAAGCCCAACTGAAAAGTACAAGTACAACTGAAAAGAGAAAACAACTCATAGATCATCCATCGAGGAACCTACCTGAAGGGTAGGTATAAATCATCTCTACATCACTCCACGTCAAACTGTCTCCTCTATGTACCGCCTAGTCCTAGCTCCCTCAAGTCTCAACCCAACTGCTCATCGTCTACACAAGACACAACAAGGTGCGGGCAAAGCCCGTGCATGGATGAGTATAACAATACCCAGTAGGGACCCCGAGACCCCTGAAGGTCTCACAGAATTCCACAAAGGAAAACCATAAAACATAATCTCAATCACAAAGCACAAAGCAATAGACACAGCTCAAACCAGGTATTAGTGAAGAACAGAAGTACAGATGATTAGTCGAGAAGCTAGATCATCTTATTCTGTCGAGAGGCACTATTGCTGACCATACAGAGTCTGACCCACACATGATCGATAGGTACTAACCCCCGCAATGACCCACACATGATCCGACCTGCCCAGAGTCAATAGGTACTAACCCCCGTAATGACCCACACAGGATCGGTATGCGCTGACCCACACAGGATCGTTGAGCACTGACCAACACATGATCTATCCCACACAGGATCGGTATGTCACTGATCCACGATGGACCGCTATAAGTTTGGTCCTCATCGGGTCATGAGGTGTTGATCCACATAGGGTTTCTAGGTGTTGATCCACACAGGATCGCTCAGTGTTGATTCACACAGGATCTCTAGGTGCTAACCCACATAGGATCGCTCGGTACTAACCTCCGTATGATCTGTCTTTAACCTCCACCTCACTGCCAGCCACTGGATTCCCACTCATAGTATACTTGATTCTGGGAGAACCGCTCCTCAATCCATCGGTCATATTTCAACCAGCACGAAGTCCCATGAAGAAGTAACCCGATGATTTGTCACATCATAAGGGTCCCAACGCAAAATACGACGCGTCAACCGGACGCTCGGTCTGTAAGTTATTGACATTTTAGTGTCGAGGGCCCGGTTGGATTTGGAGTTGATCCAACATGGTAGTACTCTAACTTTCTCCAAAATTCTCTTGGATTATTTCAAAAGTACCGCCTTGTCACTAGGGTCCTTATGCCATAGACGACGCGTCAATCGGACACCCGGTCTGTTAGTTACATCTCTTTCCATGAAACGGGGGTGATCGCACCTCGGTCCTACCCGGCTCAGTCAGGCCCTCCGGAATATGCCAAAGGGACCGCTTCCCTAAAGGGATTCCAATGCCACTGACAACGTGTCAAATAGACACTTGGTTTGTCAGTTATGGGTGTTTATTTATCCGGGGACCTGTTGGGTCTGGGCCCGGTCCGAATCGGTCAGACCGGCCCGACGCAATGGGTCTCAGGGTCTACCTGACCCCACCTGGGTCCGACCCGTTAAGGGTCAACCCGGTTCACTGGGTCTGGCCCAATTTGGTTCACGCACCTGGGTCGTCGGGTGGGTCTCAGCTCACTCGCGCCGGCCCGCTCGGCCGGCCCGCGCCCAAACCGGTCTGCCAAAAGGCGGGCCGCCTTCTCTGTTGGCCCCGCGGTTGCAGGGCCGTTTTGCCTAGCTGGTGGGGCGCTACCCCACCGCATTAAACAGTCAGCCATTTGGCTGACCAGGTTCTGCCAACGTGGCGCAGCGCGGGGCCCCGCCGCTCCTTCCTGTCGCGCCTGTGGGCACCGCCCTTGTCCCGCACGGCCAACCACCGTGGTGTGCCATCACGTGCCGCCTTCCACCGCCCCCAGTCGGTTGTCGTGGGTCTTCTCCGGCCACCGCGGCCCGCCGCCGACAAGGCGTACCGACGGTTTCTTTCACGGGTCCCCGGACGTGCTTCGGTGTCCGTTCTTGGTGTCGTCTGCGCCTCCGGATCTCCCGCGCTGCCGTCGTCATAGCGTGACCCACTATTTCATGTTTCCATCAATCTGAGGAAACTGTCCCCAAATAACGGCGCATGAGTGAAGCGGCGGAGGGTCTGGGCCTTGTTTGTTTGGCCCACGCCCTCCGCGTTAATGTGATAGCAAGCTGGATAGGATTTAATTCATCAAAGAAAAGTTCAAAATAAACCCCCTACCTGGAAGAGATGTTCATTGACGACGATCGACAAAACCCCACTTCGTCGTTGTCATCGGTTCGTGATTCGGTGGTGCTAATCACCACTCGTTGAAACCAGTCTCGTCCTCCAAGTGGTTGGAATCGTGGTAGTTTGTCAGAACTTCATCGCTTGGTGAAGTCGTGCCAACACTCCACCTCGAGCTCCATATAAATAGGAGAGGAGGAAAGTGAGTAACGCATGTGGAATTAATGAGGTTCATTTAATTAAGGAACCTTCCTAATTCCAATGGTGCAGTTACAAGAATAAAGGGGAGTCAAGCCATTTAATGGATTGACATGTCGTTGGTCCCACCAACGCCGGTCATCCATTGGAGAAAAGAAAGATAAAATAACAATTTATTTTATTATTCTTTAAAAAGGTCCAAAAACTAACTTCTTCTCCTGAAAAACTGTGGTCGAAGTGAAGCCTCTCTTAAGTGAATCCCGGCGCTGCGGATTCAAAGGTGCTCTCAGATTTTTTATCTGAGCAATGAGTCAAAAGATTGAAAATTCCACCCGTGCATTTAATGAACGTACCCAAAAAAAAGTTTAGAAAATTATTAACAGTCACCCTCGACCCGCGCTGGTCGAGATTAGGCTTTGCCTAAGGGAAACACGTCCCAACGAACTCAACGGTACTCTTAGTTTTTCAATCTGAGTTACCATTTATAAGTTATTAATGTTAACAATAAAATAATTATTAATTATTTTATTTAAGGACAAAAACTAACTTCCATAGTTGGCCCGCTCCGGCCAATGTTAGTATCTGGCTAAAAAAAGCATACCCTCACAAGCTCAGCAGTGGTCTCAGATTTTTAATCTGAGTCAACATTCGTGATTTATAAGCATTTGAAAAATAAAATAACTTTATTTAATTATTTTATTTTTTTATGCCATTTTCGGGGTTTCTCACCAGAGGTATGTGCCGACTAAACTAAGTCGCGCCTAGGGTAAACCCTCTATCCCGAACACAATGGTGCCTTAAGATTTCTGATCTGGGCACCCGTTTAAGAGTTATTCCATTTTTTCAGGAAAACCACTCACGCGTGCTATTTTAAACTTAACATTTTTAACGGATCATTCTGAGAACTTCGGGCCTCAGAATCACGCGCCGTGAGATTTTGTGGTCTCGAAATAATTCCATATAATTAAAAAATATATATATGAAAATTCCGAGACATTACATCATAGTTATTTCATATGTCATTAGCGATCATATTAGTTATTCAACCACCATTTTATTCACATCTTTTGCTTCTTGTATGACTCTCTTTGGGTGCCCAATTACTTGGTAGGACCCATAGTATCTTTTTCACTTGGGATTCTGTATAAAAATCATCACTGAAAGACTTTCTACCATTATAAATGTTAGTGAAGTGTGTAAACATACTATTAATGGATTCATTATGATGCATAAAAAAGCTTTTGAAATATTTCCTAAACATATCCAATCTAGTTTATTTAACTTTATTCATGTATTTGTGTGTTACTTCAAGTAATTTTCATATTTCATAAGCCATATTACATGTGGAAACACAATTAAATTTCTTTAGATCAAGACCATAAAATAAGGAATTCATAACTTTGCTATGAAGTTCAAAGTTTTGAACATCATCAAGATTCCACTAATCTTCAGTTTCTTTAGTTGGAATATATTCATGCATTTCCATGTTTCAAATAGGGTAACTAATATTATTAAGAATGTTTGACATACGATTTTTCCAATAGGAATAATTGGTGCCATAAAAAGTAGGATCATGTGAATAAAAATTATATGTCATTATAAAAAATTGTACTTTGAAATCGATTAATATTTAAAAAAAATGGAAACACAAATTTGAAAATTCAAAGAATCCTATGATACCAATTGTTAGTCAGAGTAGATGACAAGATGGGGGAAGGGGTCAATTTCCCATTTTAAAAATAAAAACAAATGAAAATTAAAATTCAAAATTAAAATTATTTTGAAATGATAAAGCAATAATGCGATATTATCGATAAAGTGATAATTGATAATTTCGATATGTATTAGAAAGTTAATATCAAATTAGATTAAGTGAGTCAACATAGTGGAGATAATTGTATCGAATTTATTCAATTTTTCATATCAATGATTGATACAAAAAATAAAGAGAGAACAAACCCAGTTTGATAAGGAGTTCGACAATATCTTGGTGTGATCCCCCATGTCTCCACCACTTGAGTTGAGAGGTTAGTGCTATTACTCCCTTGATCTTGGCATTGGTCAAGAAAATCTTCCCTCACAATTAAGGTTTGTGATAATCCTACTGAGCTTTGTCGGTAGCCAAGAAACTTATCGCTCACTCTTATGGTAGTGAGGACTAGTTGAAGAAGGTAATGAGAAGTATAAGACTTTCTTGGTGAAAATCCTTTAAAATTTCACTCTCTAATTTCTCAAAAGGATGATTACAAATGGAGATAGATTGAGAGAAAGAGTGAGAGCCTTTGAGTGATTGAGAAATAAGAATTAGCCTTTGAGCGATTGAGAAATAAGAATTAGCTCTTTGAGAGGATTTTAAGATTTCTAGAAATTCAGCATTGATTCGATCAGAGAGCATTGTTGGTAATCAAGTGATGAATCCCAGATGCCAAAGACCTCCTTTTATATGATTCAAGAGGCACATGAAGCTTTTGTAATTGTCTAAGGGCATTGAAGCTGAAGAAGACCACAATCATGGCATTTTTTACCATAACAAATGTTATCTCGGACTAGCTACCTCGGCACCACTGGATAACCGGTAGCCTCCATCGAGTAGCTGGTGGGCCACCTAGAGATCACTACTATTGGAAATTCCTCACTGACTGACCAATGACACTTTTGGAGGAAGTTATTATTCTACCTTTATTATCGGCTGGATGATGACTTTTTTGCACACCAGGGGTTCTTCCCACATTGCATTGGATAACTGATGCTCTATTCACCAGTCCATCTTCAAAAGAAGCCTCATGATCTTCCTTCTACCACCTTCAATGGATCTTCTAGCATGATTCTATGTTCTTAAGAGATGATAAATGATAGATCCAAGCCTTCAACAATATCAACATGCCACCTTTGGACTGACTTCATTGAAATGAATTTAAGTCAAATTAAAGAGACTGAAAAGCACTCAAATGAAATCATTAGATTCAGAAGAGAATGTTTGTGATCATGAAAACATGTGAGAGAGATAGATACTACATTATATTCCAGATTTCAGCTTCTATATTACAAACTTTCATCTATATTGAAATTTTGTGGGAAATTTTTCAACAGGAAATGTTGATCAAAGTTTCTTTTGATAAAATTGAAGTGGATTGAATGGTAAAACTTGCATCTTGTGGAAAAATTTCTAGTAATGGATGTTACAAAAGTTTTTTGTCTTCTTGCTTGAGAAAATATCATTTTTAACATTGATGTATGTTGTATGGTTAAAGAACTCAACTGCTGAAAATCTTTCATAGTGCTAGAAAATTGTTCCCCTTCAATCTTGTCAGTTTCCTGCTCCATTGCTTCATCCACTTCATTCATCCTTGCTAGAATAATATTTTCAATATCATGACAGAAAAACAATTCTACTTCCTGTTGTTGATGAAATTCAATTTCAGAGGTCAAATCTTCCACTTCATCATCCATATCATACAAATCTCTTTGTATTACGTGAACAACTACACTCCACCCTTCATCCACAACAGAATTCACATAATATACCATTTTTTTCTTGTGATGCTAAGATATATGGATCATGCAGTTCACGATCACCAACATCCATCAAGTGAGAGAAGTTCACAGAAGTAAATTTCAAGGAATCTCTTTTAATACCTCTGATAATATCGACCCATTTGCATTTGAATAAAACAATAGAAAAATGTATGTGGTAGTTTAATTCAATAATATCATGCAGATTTCCATAGTATCCCACTTCAGCAAATGTAAATATACCACTATTCTATGTTTTCAAACTCACTTCTCGATCGACTGTACGAAATCTAAAGTCATTCACATTATAAGCGTCAAACTTTCTAACTTGTTTTATAGGACCTCTAGCAAGAAACTTCAAATCTTCTGACAAGTCTGCTCGAGTATTAGTATTCATGATCTGAAAAAAGAAATATAATTTAATAGATTTACAAAATGTATGTGTCAAACTAATATTCATATTTATTATAATATTTATGAACTTACACGTCTGCAAACCATTCTACAAGCTCTTTATTCACAACTTTTGTTATATCTTTCTCATTTCATGTCCAACCTATCATTAGTCTATTTGTTTGTATCCTCAACTCTTCAATAAATGGATATGCAATTTCACTATTTATCAGCACATATCTATGTGCCTGTAATAATTCCAATTCTGTTAGTGTCACATTTGAGGTCCTCCCAACTGATCGGCCAATAGCAGGAAATATTTTTGATTTCTGATGCATTTGAGATTGAGTTTATGTGTCTTCAACACGTCCAACTCGATTAAATCTTGTCTCAATATCATCTAAATATCTAGAACAAAAGGTAAGACACTTCTCATCCAAATAGCCTTCAATAATAGAGCCTTCTGATTGAGCTTTATTTCTCACATATGCTTTCAAATGCCCAAGATATTTGTGAAATAAAATAATAATATTATGCATTTATTAAATGAAAAAAATTGTTTACTTAACTAAAAAACATATAAATAAAATACCTCTCAATTGGATACATCCATCGATAATGAATGGGGCCTCCTAATTTAGCTTCCTCAACCAAATTCATAGTTAAATGCATCATGATAGTAAAAAACAATGGAGGAAAGATCATCTCCATTGCACAAAGGGTCAATACAAACCTCTCCTGGAGGTTGTCAAGCTGAAATGGATGTAGATATTTCTCACATAATTGCTTGAAAAATGTGCAGAATTGGATTACAACAGCAGTAACTTTTTCAGGTAATAATGTACGCAATGTCAATGGTAGTAAATGTTGTAACAAAATATGTGAATCGTGACTTTTTAATCCATGTAACTTATGATTCTTTAAGTCAACACACCTCGAGATGTTACTTGAATACCCATCAGATACCTTCACATTCTTTAAAATTTGAAGGAATGTATCTTTATCCCTATTTTTCATTGCAAAAATGGCCGGAGCATACTTTTCATTTTCATCTGGCCAGAGATCACGTTTTATCTTCATTACTTGTAAGTCTTTGCGAGCATTGAGATGATCCTTCGAATTTCCATGCTCATTAAGTAATGTGAAAATCAAATTATCACAGACATTATTCTCAATATGCATCACATCAAGATTGTGCCGCAACAAATTAAATTCTCAATACAAAAGTTTGAAGAATATACTTTTTTCTTCCATGGTTGCGTTCTGATTTCACTTGATGATGCACTTCAGACCCATTTTCCACTATCATTCAAATGATGAACCTTCCCAAATTCTGTTTCAACATTTTCAAGCTGTGTCAATATTTCAGAACCAGTTAACAACTTTGGAGGTGCTCTACGATCAATGGAACCATTAAATTTTGATTTGTTCAGCCGAAATCTATGAGATGCATTGAGAAATCTTCGATGACACAAGAAGCACCATTTTCAACCGTGAGGTAGCCGTTTGGGATCAAAATCAAATTTATAAACGGGACAAGCCAAACCCGTGTAATTGTTCCAACCAGATAAATTCCCAAGCCCAGGGAAGTCACTAATGGTCCACATTAAAGTGGCATGCATTTTGAACATTATTTTAGAAGAAACATCAAATGTCTCAACACCATTGCTCCATAACTCCTGTAATTCGTCAATAAAAGACTGCAAGTATACATCAATATCATTTCCAGGCATTTGTTTTCCAGGAATAATCATCGAAATGATAAAATATGTTTGTTTCATACACATCCACGAAGTCAGATTATAAGGGATCAAAACAACTGGTCAAATGCTATAACTAGTACTCAAAGTCCCAAATGGGTTGAATCCATCAGCAGCCAATCCCAATCGAACATTCCTAGGATCAGTTGAGAAATCTAGATGTAATGAATCAAATTTTTTCCACGATTGGGAATCTCATGGATGTATAATTAACCCATCATTCTTATTATCTACATAATGTCACTTTATGTGTTCGGTGGTTTTCGATGACATGAATAATATTTTCAATCGATGCTTCAAAGGAAAGTAATACAAAACCTTTACAGGTGTGTTCCTTTTCTTCTTCCCTATGAAATTATGTTCATTCATACTTCTAACATTACCCTTTGACTACCATCTAGAAGAAGAACATTTCTTGAAATTTTGTCTACTTGAATCCTCTTCCCAATAAAGCATACAATCATTGGGACGCGCATGTATTTTTGTATAATTCAGACCAAACTTGTTAACAACTTTTTCATATCATAAAAATATTCTGGGATTTTTGCTTCAGGAAATGCATCACAAATCAATTCCAATATCATGAACATTGACTTATTTGTAATTCCACATAGACATTTGATATGGTATAACTTCAGCAGAAATGAAAGCTTTAAATATTTCAAACACCCACTATACAACTCTTGGTTTCCATCGTCAACTAAATCATGAAACACATTTTCCTCGGTGAATTTTTCTCTTACATTTGGCTCCACAGAATCAAGAGGATGATCCAATGATATGTTACAATCTTGATCTGCTTGTGTTACAGTCTCAAAAACATCACTTGTCACGTTGCAATTTGTAGCACCCTCTTCTGGTTGTTCTGATATGTTTTGATGTTGATAGTGGTGTCTTGCAGTGCTGAATGCATCATTTATGAGGTTTTTCATTTCATTTTCTATTTTCAACGAACTTGGGACCTCATTCTGTGGATTAACATCAGTGCTCAATCTTTCTGTAATGTTCAATTCTCCATGCCAAATTCAACACAAATATTGACCAGGGAATTGTTTCAGTATTAAATGTTCATAAACTTCATCTATCTTCAACCATGTTCTAAATTTACATTTAGTACATGGACATATTATTCTCCCTTAAACGGATCGATTAGAAATTGAAAAATCTAAAAACTCATTCAAACCCTTAACATACTAAGGTGTGTTCCTCGGTAATGTGATCCATCTTTTATCCATGTATATCACAATGTGCCTACACAATGATAAAAAAAATAAAACACATAGTTACTAATAAATAGAGAAAGAGATTCATATATACGATAGTGTAAGATTATATAAACATAATATAATAAAATAATGTTTCCAATCTTGATGAAGAAGCATAGAAATAGCAGGATGTAACCTTTTCCTAAAAAGACACCAAATGCACCCTAGAGGATAAACTAAAGATAGTAGAAGATGAGTTTTCTTTGAAAACTTATAAAGTATCTATATATGAGTATAAGAAATCCACAATTTATTTTTGAGTAGATGAGGTTTTTTCTAGAGTTGACATGGATTACAATGAGCTATCCAAGCCATCGGAAGCTGTCGAATCCACTCAAATTAGGTTTTCCAAGCACAAATATTCTATCGCCAGATAAAAAATATAGAGGGTATTTAGTATTAAAAGAAAAAGGATTCAATAATTGGGTGATCCTACTCTAAATTTCCAAACAAATAAAATAATTTCTTATTTGAATTCCTTGCATTGAGTTTTTCACTTTGACCACATTATGAGATAAGAACTCACAATATATATATCCACATGATTCATTCTTTCTGGGAGAATAAAGAGATAAATATAAGGGAATCCATAATCTTATGCAACAACACTTGAATTGCACATTTCAAGATAATATATTGTGGGTGAAATAATATATTTATTATCGAGTAATGCAGTGATATTTATTTGAGAAATAAATAGTAATTATTCAAGGTCTAATAAATGTGGTAAAGGAAATAAAGAAAATAGAAAAACAAAAATACATGTTGTGTATATTAATATACACGTTGTGTAGTTTTTTTGGGGATTTGTGAGAAATAATATTATTTATTTAATTAAATAATATTAGGTGTGATTTGTTGGGCGCATGTCAAGTGATAATAATAGTCAACTGTTATTATTAGACATGTGGTCTTACTAAAAATTAAATGAAATGAATAAATGGTTTCAGGTAATTAATTAATTTTATTATTCCAAGTAATAAAATATCAATTAAATTATTCTCATTATCCTAGACATTCTTTTTGGTGGTGCACAACGGGTCTGGAGAAATCTCTCAATCCAAGAGAGAATTCATTTCCTCCAAGAACGCTCTCAAGTTATGAGAGAGATCCTCCTCCCCCAGATCAAGGAGAGCACTTTGGAAGCGGATCTCAAGGTGATTAAAGGCGGACATCGCAAGCGAAGGCTCTTCCATTCTAGCACCCAAAGATACCTTTGTCAACGTCCAAAGATGCGTGGAGCACGTGTGGATCACCGCTAGATGAATCCTACACTTGGATTCTACGACGCAACAACGGATCACATTGGATCGTGACTAGAAGCATCAATGAAGGGAGAATTCCATCAAGGTAATTCTTGTCTTTTAATTAAATTAATTATAACCAGCATATGATGATCCTCTGTATGGTTCTAGGTCTCCCCTCTTTTCTTTTTTTCTTTATTCTATTATGAAGATCCAGTGTTTCGTCATCATGAAGGATCTCAGATTGATCGTTGTTAATGGCAAAATAAAAGTTTAGTACACCCATCCACGTGCTTCCGTTGTGCTCGAAACCTACAAGTGGTATCAGAGCAGTTATATCGTTGATTATAATTATTTAGTTTTTCGTTGATGATTTACGCATTTAATAATTTAGTTGTTTCAATTCGAGTTAATCATTCTGTAAATCTGAATCCCGAGATCTGTTCTTCCTCTTTTGTTTCTCATTTACCTTACAAAAACAATCTTTTTATTTTAATTTTGATTAAAATAAAATCGAGGATCTCATTTGGAGGTGTTAAGGTTTCAGGTCATACAAAACCAAAACACATAGTGTGTATTCGGTAGTACATGTTGTTTAGTCAAGGTTCAATGCACCAGACTGGTCTACCAAACCAAGTCATGTCATTGGAGTTTATCTAAGTCTTTATGATTCCGCGTGTTAATCGGGAACAGGTGGCACACGGTTTCCATATTACACGTTGTGTGTCCCACTGGACATAGCGTGTAGTCCCTTCGGGTTAGGGTTGGACCATGTACCCCATACACCGCTTGCTCGGCTGGAGACCATGTAATGCGGATACTACATAATGTGTGGCCCACTTGACACATTGTGTACTCTGAAGATTTTCGAAGTACATCTACACACCGTATCCTTAGGCATGTACTCCGTATGGACGGTGAATGATAGTATACACTGTGTAGTTGGAACTACACGTCGTGTACTCATCCAAATTATGCAGATTTATTAAAATATATTATTATATTATACAAATCCTTGAGACGTGTACCATGGTGCAGGCGTAAAGCTGAGGCACAACACGTGATAGGCGTTTTATATATATGTTTTTAATTTAACATTTGCGTAATGTTCATTTCTGCTCATTGGGTAGTTATAAATGGGAATTCACTGGGTTACCTCCAAGGTACAAGTTATGTACAAAGATAATTTTAAATGAATTTATTTGTTTAAAATTATGATGGATGAAAATCTCAAGGAAATTAAGAAAATGGTTTAAGATAAAAGGATTGATTAATTAAAGATAATTAATTGATTCAAGCGTGATTTATCTTAAACAAGAACGATTAAGAATTGAATTCTAGTTTTATTTATGCGTAAATATTGTTGCATGTATGGATGATCATGAGCTAGACCATGACCTTGGTATATGGATGATTTCTTTTAATTTATTTATTTAAATTAAATTTGTTGGCTTATGAGCCTTCTACTAATTAATATGTATGGTCTGCGTGTCCAAGAGTTCTTTTATGTAAAACCTCATTTTACCTCTCACCTGTGAGTGAGATAAAAGCATATGTAATGGATGGAGGTCCCAAGCTAGTCGAGGCGGCTCAAGTTAGGAGCCAAGGTGAAACCAATCCAAGGAGATACAAAGGTGGACAGGTAGAAAGCTGTAAACACAAACCCAAAAGGTTCAAGGTGTTTCTCCCCTAGGTCTTGGGTTAGTTTATCAACCGCTAGATAAACTAACCAATAGAACAAGCTCATGATCATACCATTTATTTTATTTCTGTCAGTTTTGTGGTTTATTTATTATGGGTGTGTTGTCGCGATCACATAATTAATGAATCAAACAAGCATGCAAGATAGAACTAAAATAAGACTGGCTTATGCATAAATATTATCTTAGACATGATTAATCACTTAAGTATATCCCACTTAATATTAACAAGAATGTAATCAAAGTTAATAAAATGACAATTTACATATAAGGATAAAATCCCTCAAATAAATATTAAGTTGGTATAGCCTTCCATAATCTTGGTTAGAATCGAACTATAGTTCAAAGTGCTTGACCAACCCTAGTTGGGGTGCTTTCAATTATCAAGGAATTCTAATTCAAGGTTTTGGGTTGATTTGACTTGGTTCACATCAAGGGTTGACTGCCATAGCAGGACTTGGTGTGACCAAGATGCAAAGGTTGAGGAAATCCAAAATAAAAGGATTTCAGGATTGGGGAGTCTGCTCAATGGATCAAGGAGCTACAATTTAATGCAGTTGGCATTTGTAATGCCTACCTAAAACCCTTCAAGTTTCTTGACCAACCCTAGTTGGTGTAATGTGAAGGGAAATATGGATCCTTGCCACTATAATATTCAGACAACAGAATATTCTAAAGTCAATGGTGAGGGTTATTAGATTTTGATAAAATAGTGGAAGACTAATAAGTATTGATTTATTTATTTATCTCAGTTTTATCATGATAAAGTACTGAATATTTTCTCATCTTAATTTATAGAAATGACAAGAAAAATGACTTCAAACATATCATTGTGAACCATACTCGAGAAGGAAAATTTTCTCACCTGCACCAATTTCCAGGAGTGGTAGAGGCATTTACGCGTTATCCTTCGCCATGAAAGGAAATTGTATGTGCTGGAGGAGCATGTTCTAGTTATGCTTGGAAAAGAGACAAGTGATGAGGAAATATCTCTCTATATGAAACATTTGGATGATACCATACATGTCCAATGTTTCATGATATCATCCATGTATAATGAGCTCTTAAAGCAACATGAAAACATGGATGTGTATAGCATGATGTCTCACCTTAAGGATCTCTATCAAGAGAATGCGAGACAAGAGAGATATGAGATCTCCAATGCTTTGTTCACAATTAACCTTGGAGAGTTTACACCAGTTGGGCCTCATGTAGCAAGCTTATTGGATACATTGAATGCCTGAACATCTTAGAGACTAAGTTTCCAGATGAGTTGCGTACTGATCTTATCCTATCATCACTGCCCAATACCTTCTCTAGCTTTATTGTAAACTACAACATGAGCAATAATGAGAAGAGTCTATCAGAACTCTTGACCTTAATTTTGTAGGTAGATAAGGACATGAGATGTGACAAACCCATAGTCCTTATGGTGAATAAGAAGAGAAAGGACAAGGAAAAGGGGCCAAGGATTTATAAATGGTTTTAATCCCCCAAGTACCATGTAAAGACCTGGAATTTCCATGTAATTTCTTTTAAATATATGGTAATTTTACGAGTCTGCAAAATAAGACGACGTGCGATTATGAGGCCCGGAGTACCCGGAAGTTTTGTTAAGCTTAAGTTAACGCGCATAAGCAGTTTTCCTGAAAAAGTGGAATAACTCTTAAACAGTTACTTGGATCGGAAATCTGAGGGCACCGTTGCGCTCAGGATAGCGGGTTTACCCTAGGTGCGACTTAAGATTAGTCGGCGTGGGACTCCTGTGAGAAAACCCAAAATTGGCATAACCGTAAATAAAATAATTAAATAAATTATTTTATTTTTCAAATGCTTATAACTCACAAACGGTAGCTTGGATTAAAAATCTGAGACCACCACTGAACTCGTGAGGGCATTCTTTATTTAATAAGATACTAAATTTGGTCGGCGCGGGCCACTAGTAAAAGTTAGTTTTTGGCCATAAATAAAATAATTAAGTGACAATTATTTTATTGTAAAATCCATAACATTTAAACGGTAACTCAGATTGGAAATCCGAGAGTACCGTTGGGTTTTTTCGGGCGTGTTTCACTTGGACAGAGCCTAACCTTGACCGGCGCGGGTCGAGGGTGACTGTAAATAATTTTTCCAAACTTTTTTTTGGGTACGTTCAGTAAACGTGTGAGCATGTTTTTCTAACTTTTGAACCGGTGCTCGGAATTGAAATTCGAGGACACCGTTAAAATCACAGCGCTAGTTTTCTATTAAGGATACTTTCACCTCGACGGAATATAGTCGAGGGTGAAAGTTAGTTTTTGGGTTTTTCGTGAATGAATAAAATAAAAAATAAAGTTGTGTAGCTTTATTTTTATTTTGTTTGTTAAACCTCCATGTGGAAGTTGGAAGTGGGGTCTACTGGAACTAAACCTCCATGTGGAAGTTGGAAGTGGGGACCATGAGACCTTAACCTCCCATGAGAGGTTATGGTGGTGGGGATCACCTGAACCATAACCTCCCATGAGAGGTTATGGTGGTGGGGACCACCCGGGTCTAAACCCCCATTTAATTGAGAGAAACTCTCAACCCCCCCCCCCTCATTAATGTGGAGGAGTCTCTTGACTTCCTCCACATTAATTATTCCAACACACCATTATTTTTTGTTCCAACTTAGTTAATTGGATTTCCCCCTTTTTAAATTAAGTAACAGCGTCGTTGGAATTTAGGAAGGTTCCTAATAAATGAACCGTCATAAATTCCAACGATCGTTAGCTACCTCCCCCCACTCCTATATATATGGAGCTTGGGAGGAGGATTTGGGACGGCTTCACCAAACAACGAAGTGCTGGTAAAGTGACGCGACACCCAACACTTGGAGGATTAAGCTCTTCAACGAAGAACGTGTTCTTCCATGAAGAACGCTCCACCAATGAAGAACACCGACTCCCTTCGACCTTATTCCTCGGGATTTCCTCTGACGTAGGACGTGTTCATCTACAACAAATCGATGTATGACTTCTCGCTCCAACGTCAACCAACATCAAACAGGTAGGGATTTTATTTAAGAATGATATTGTTCCCTTGGTTCTTTCCATCTAAAACAAAGAACGCGGACCAACTTATTATCAAGTTGATCCGTAGATGTTTTTCCTTGCAGGTTGAAAATATATTGTTAATGAGGGATTTTAGGAATTGGTATTTTTAAGATATCTTACATGCTCATTCTTTGTTTATGTTCTTGATGAACCGATTACTACCACCCTAAACGCGGAGGGTGCGGGCCAAACAAACATGGCTCGACCCCCCGCTGATCTTCCTTGTGGTATTTTTCGAAATGGCGATGAAGGCGATGTAGGCAACGAAGGCAATGACCATGCTACCCGTGGCCTCTGCAACCTGCACCGCCCCTGTGACGCTCCGGCACCCCAGCTGAATCGGCTCCGGCGCCCCGGGCCGAACCGCGCCGCCCGCCAGCTTCTGAGCCGTTGGTCGCGCCCCGCCGGCCGAGCCACCCTCCCAGTCGAGCTGGCCTCCGCCGACCCCTCGCGGCACCCCGGCCAAGCCGGCCTCCGCGCGCCCCTCGAGGTGTCTCGGTTGAGCTGGCCTCTGCTCCCCTCATGGCGCCTCGTCTGAGCCGGCCTCTGCGCGCCCTCACGACTCCCTGGCCGAGTCGGCCTCCGCGCGCCCCTCACGACACCTCGGTCGAGTCGGCCTCCGCGTTCCCTCGCGGTGCCCTGGTCGAGTTGGCCTCCGCGCGCCCTTTGCGACGCCCCGACCGAACCGTCCTGCTCCCTCGCGGCGCCCTTCGGGCCTAGTCGCGCCCTCGCGGCACCCTTCTAGCCGAACAACCCTTGCGTCGACCCATGGCCGGTCCACGCCCCCGCGGCCCTCCATGACCCCTTGCGGCCAGCTGGGTTGGTCCATGTGGGCTGGGCCGAACCTAACGGGCTAGCCCGCCCAACAAGTCAGGTCGGGTTGACCCAGACCAGGTCGGCCCAGACTGGGTCGGGCCGGGTCGGACCGGACCCGGGCCCACTACGACCCTTTACTTTCTTTTGGCTATATCTTTGGCATCGGACGTCCGTTTGACGAACCGTCAATGGCACTGGTAATTTTGGAGCATGAAGGTCCCTTGAGTATACCCCAATAGAGTTTGGGGTATAATTTAGATACGGTCAGGTTGGATCATGCACGAATCCAACCAGGCTCCCGGGGCTAAATGGATAATAACTCACAGATCGGGCATCTGATTGATGCGCCATCAGTTGCGTTGATACCCCTATGACGTGGCAGACCTTTGGGATACTTCTTTGTGGGACTTCGTAGCAGTTGGAGCATCGACCAGTAGCTTATGGAGTGAATCTTTCGGAGATGAGTGAGCTTTTGTGCGGGAACCTAGTAGCTGGATGAGACTTGACGACTACTGACCGATTGACTTGGAGTGACTCGACTAGCCTAGTGGGGAGCACCTAGTTGTGGCGGCAAACCCATGACGGAGGAGCACCTGGTTGTGGCGGCAGACCCGCGGTACTCGACAGGAGTAGTACCTCTACAGGTTATGAGGGGGAGCGTCTGATTGTGGCGGCAGACCCACGGTGGGGAGTGCCTATGTGTGACGCAGCAGACCCATGGTACTCGACAGGAGGAGTACCTCAGCAGTCCAAGATTAGTGGGAAGTGCCTCTGTGTGACGCGGCAGACTCACTGTACTCGATAGAGAAGGAGTTATCCATCATCCTAGGTTTCGTTAATGTGAATTAAATCATGGTTGAGATGAGTCAGTTTTTCTGTGTTTTCCTCATGATTGATATGGATCACTTGATAACTTAGGTATATGTATGGTCATATATCTAAGTAAGTTTATCTGTTGATTTCATACTTTGTAGTTTATCCTTGTTTGATTTTGTGAGATCTTGAGGGTCTCAGAGTCCCTATTGAGTATCGTTATACTCACCCATGCACGGGTTATGCTCGCACCTCGTTGTGTTGGATGCAGACGACAGACAGCGTTGACGGAGGCTGAGAGTACCAGGACTGGACGGTACCCGGAGGTGGACCATACGGCGTGTTGGTACACGGAGGAGACGGACGAATGTGGAGTACTGAGGAGTCGATCTATACCTACCCTTTAGGTAGGAACCTCGGAGGACAACCTAGTAGTTGTTTTTCCTTTTTCCTCAGTTATACTTGTACTTTCAGTTTCTTGTACTTTCCAGTTGGGCTTGTATTCTGATACCTTTTTACTTACTGTACTCACTTATTGGTTATACAGTTTACTCATGTTCGTATCTGTTGTGTGTGTTTACAGGTTATAAAGGAAATGCCTTCCTAGTTTTATGGAATTTCGCATTTGGTGTTAGTCGCCAGCCCCTGGCCTATGGAAGGCGGGCTTGGGGTAGTCACGGCACGGGCCCCGGGGGACGGGTCGTGACACACCATCCCTCCAAGAAGGGGAAGATCTAAAGGTAGATAAATGAACGGGAGTCGGTGTGTTTTGCATGTGGCAAGCCAGACCACTGGAAGAAGAACTGCACCCAGAAGCATGGGGATGCTAAAGGTGAGTTAGTTATCGAGTGTAATCTTTCCATTTCTACACATTAGGTATTAGATACAGCTTTTGAGGCTCATCTATATTCAAATGTGGGAACCAAGTAGATTTAGAAAGATTACCAGAGGAGAGGTAGATATTTGAGATACCAATGGCGCAAGGCTGGCTGTGTTAGGCATTGGTGATTACCATCTGTCATTTCCAACTAGGATGCTTTTGGTTTTACATAACTATTATTATGTGCCTAGTGTCACCAAGAACATAATTTATGTATCATGTTTGGATATGGATGGATTTATTTTCAAGTTTGGAAATAAGGGTTGTTTCTTTTATAAGAAAAATGTATGTTATGGTATGACACATTTAAATAATGGTTTTTATATATTAAATTATGAAAATCAATCATTGGCAATTGATAACGAAACAAACTCACATGACTCATATAACACCCAATTGTGGCATCACCGTCTTGGTCATGTAAACGAGAAGTGATTGACAAATCTCTGCCAAGATGGTTATTTAGACTCTACTGAGCTAAAACCACTTGATAGATGTCACATTTGTTTACAATGTAAAATGACCAAGCCGCCTTTCAGTGGACAGGGTGAAAGGGCCACAGAGCTTCTAGGATTGGTGCACATAGATGTGTGTGGACCATTTCCGGTAGAATCTAGAGGTAGATATTCTTAATTCATTACTTTTACTGATGATTTGAGTAGATATGACTATATCTACTTAATGAGTTATAAGTTAGAGTCCTTAAAGAAATTTAAGGAATTCAAGAATGAAGTAGAGAATCGGCTTGGTAAGAAGATAAAGAAGCTTTGATTGGATCTATGTGGAGAATATATGAACCAGGAGTTCATCGACCTTTTACGGGAGTCTGGGATTCTATCTCAACTCACTCCTCCTTATACACTACAGTGGAATGGTGTTAGTGAAAGGAGGAACTGCACCTTATTGGATGTGGTGAGGTCGATGACGAGTCATGCAGATCTTCCATTATCCTTTTGGAGATATGCATTACAAACTGCAATATACACATTAAACCGAGTACTAACTAAGGCGGAAAATGTATTTCCCTCTGAGTTATGGAATGGAAAGAAACACATTTTGTCTCACACACATATATGGGATGCGAGACATTTGTTAAGGCCTTTTCAGGCAACAAACTAGCACCCTGAGGCATGAGGTGTATCTTTATAGGATATCCTAAGGAAACACAAGGATATTACCTATATAACCCTTCAGACAAGAAAGTGATTGTCATCAGACAAGACATCTTTCTTGAGAGGGAGAACATCCTCCAAAAGTATAGTGGGAGAAAGATTGACTTCAATGAAATTGATGCTCAAGATACACATGAGTTGGTACAGGAACAAGTTCCACATGTCTTCGTGGAAGAGGTTCCAGAAACAAAAGTACTGTGTAGGAGCTCAAGAGAGGTAAGGAAACCATAGAGATTTGGTTTCCTAGTAACCGAGGATGACGAATCATTATTTTTGGACAATGAAGAACCTCTCTTCTATAAGGAGGCAGTAGAGAGATCAGAAGTTGCAAGATGGATAGAAGGTTTGAATTCTGATATGGATTCCATGTATCAGAATCAAGTCTGGGTTCTGGTCAATGAGCCAGTTGATGTAAAGCTCATTGGATGCAAATGGGTATTCAAGAGAAAGTTAGACATAAAAGTTCGAGTTAGCACCTATAAACCAAGGCTAGTGGTTAAAGGATTCAGACAGCATCAAGGAATTGACTATGATGAAACCTTCTCGCTAGTTTCCATGTTTAAATCCATAAGAATCATACTTACCATAACAGCTTACCATGACTACAAGATTTGACAAATGGATGTCAAAACAATATTCCTTAATGGTAACCTTCAAAAAGATGTCTATATGACACAACCATAAGGGTTTGTGACACCAGGTGAATCCAAACGGGTTTGCAAGTTGCAGAAATCTATTTATGAATTAAAGAAATCATCGAGGTCATGGAACATTCGATTTGATGAATCCATAAAGGAATTTGGTTTCATTAAGAACGAATGTGATCCATGTATTTATAAGTGATTTAATGGGAATGTGGTCGTTATCCTAGTAGTATATGTTGAAAACATATTACTTATTGGAAACGATATACTAGTTTTACAGTCAGTTAAGGACTGGTTGAACAAGTGTTTCTCTATGAAGGACTTGGGTGAAGCAGCCTACATTCTAGGGATCAAGATCATTCGTGATAGATCCAAGAGGTTGCTTGGACTAAGTCAAGGTACATACATTTACCAGATACTAAAGTGATTTAGTACAGAACAATCCAAGAGGAGATTAGTTCCAGTGTCACATGGCCTACATCTTTCTAAGAGAATGTGTCCTCATACACAATAGGAGAAAGATAAGATGAGTAAGATCTCATACGCTTTGGCTATAGGATCCATCATGTATGTCATGTTATATACTAGGCTTGATGTTGTCTATACACTGAGCATGGTAGGAAGATATCAAGCAGATCTAGGAGAACAACATTAGATTGTTGTTAAGACTATCCTTAAGTATCTAAGAAGAACTAAGGATATGTTCCCGGTGTATGGAGGAGACGAGAAGTCTATCATCAAAGGGTATGTTGATGCTGGTTTTCAGACAGATCAGAATGATCTAGAGTTGCAATCAGGATATGTATTCTGTATCAACAGAGGAGTTGTGAGCTGGAAGAGTTCAAAACAGCCAGTTGTCGTCGATTCTACAATAGATTCTAAATATATAGTAGCTTTTGATGCAGCCAAGAAAGCTATCTGGATTCGGAACTTTGTACAGGAGCTTGATGTGATGGCTAGTAGTAGAGACGTTATCACATTGTATTGTGATAATACTACAGTGGTGACTCTCGCAAAATAACCAAGGTCGCATCAACGGACAAAGCACAATCTTCAGAAGTATCACCTCTTGAGGGATTTCTATCAAAGGGGTGAAGTTGCAGTGAGTAGAGTGTCCACGGAAGAGAACATAGTGGACCCCATAATTAAATTTCTATCTCTGTAGAAGCATGAATATCATGTGAGAGCTAGTGGGTTAAAGGTTGTTAGCAGTTGGCTCTAGTCCAAGTGGAAATCTATTGGAGTTTGTGGTCAAGAACCAACTACTTTGTACTTTATCCATTAATAAATACCTTATCACATCTTTATTGTTCTTCTGCATGACAATGCATGTGATAATTTCCTAAGGATAGGTGTTGCACTAAAGGGTCATAACGGATCCCTACTATGATGAGAACTCGAAAGTGGCATAACACTATTCTTGAATATATGTTCTATGGTCGGATGATGTTATTTGAGGGACACAAATAATACAGTCCATTAGGGGTGAGGACTCATAAAACTTTGAGGCATCTTCTCATGGCGTGCGCCCTTGGTAATATCCAGGAGGCTATTATGAGAATGATACCTGCCAATAGGAAATCTAAATTTCATAATGTTATTGGATGTTCTTATCTGTGGACGTGTGTATTGGTCCTTAGACTTTAAGATTATTATTAATAGGTATTACAACTCACACATTTAGATGTATTGATGAAAACTGTGATGACACACTGTTCGTAGTGAGGTAGGATATGTTGGGTGTGTCACTAGTAATACTGCATTAATGGATAATGTGATAAAGGATTTGTCCCTTCTCTTCCACAACGGAAGTTGATATCTCAGACCCTTTAATGGAATTGACATAACTTAAATAAATCCATGGATATGGTGAGGAATGGGAAATTTCAATTATAGAAAGTCAAAGAAATAATAATCGAGCACATGGGTTGATGACACTATCATGTAACCCACTTGATTGGAGATATCAAGACAAAGCGATTACATTACACAGTAAATGTTCGTAGGAGGTGACAAGTCATTACAGCGTTAACTTCTTTCTCTATGGGTGCCTTGGTGTGTTGCTAGACATTATCCTTGGACTTTAGGCAGAATCTACCTAATGCCACTAAGAAAGAGGCCTAAAGGGTCACACACTAAGTGTGTCCAAGTATCTCAGTTAAATATTCATTTAACAAGTTGAATAAATATTATTCCCAAATGTGGTTTAATAATTATTCAAGGATGTCTGATCACATTTATTTTGATACCAGTTATTCTAGAGAATATATTGTGGGTGAAATAATATATTTATTAGCGAGTAATGCAGTGATATTTATTTGAGAAATAAATAGTCATTATTTAAGGTCTAATAAATGTGGTGGAGGAAATAAATAAAATTAAAAAACAAAAATACACGTCGTGTATATTAATATACACGTCGTGTATATTAATATACACGCCATGTAGTTTTTTTGGGGATTTGTGAGAAATAATATTATTTATTTAATTAAATAGTATTAGTTTTAATTCATTGTGCGCATGTCAAATGATAATAATAGTCAACTGTTATTATTAGACATGGGGTCCTACTAAGAATTAAATGAAATGAATAAATGCTTTTAGGTAATTAATTCATTTTATTATTCTAAGTAATAAAATCTCAATTACATTATTCTCATTAGTCTAGCCATTATTTGTGGTGGTGCACAACAGATCTAGAGAAAGCTCTCAAACCAAGAGAGAATTCCTTTCCTCCAAAAACACTCTCAAGTTACGAGAGAGATCATCCTCCACCAGATCAAGGAGAGTGCTTTGAAAGTGGCTCTCAAGGTGATCGAATGCGGACATCGTAAGTGAAGACTCTTCCATGCTAGCACTTGGAGATCCCTTCAGCGACGTCCAGAGATATGTGGAGCATGTGTGGATCACCGCTAGAGGAAGCCTACACTTGGCTTCTACAACGCAATGACAAATCACATTGGATCGTGACCAGAAGCATCAATGAAGAGAGAATTTCGTCAAGGTAATTATTGTATTTTAATTAGATTAATTATAACCAACATATGATGATCCTCTCTATGGTTTCAAGACTCCCCTATTTTCTTTCATTCTTCATTCTATTCTGAAGATCTGACGTTTCATCATCATGATGAATCTCAGATTGATTGTTGTTAACAACAAAATAAAAGTTAGGTACATCCATCGACATGTTTCCTCTACGCTCGGAACCTACACTTGTGTCATCGAAGATTTCTCAATGCATCTCATAGATTTCGTATGAACAAGTCAAAATTCAATGGTTTCATTGATCGTAGACCACCTCCAAAGTTGTTAACAAGTTCTGAAATATTGTCACAACTTAGAAATGTTGAAACAGAATTTGGGAAGGTGCTTCATTTGAATGATAGTGGGAAATGAGTTTGAAGTGCATCATCAAGTGAAATCAGAACGCAACAATGGAAGAAAAAAGGTATATTCTTCAAACTTTTGTTTTGGGAATTTAATTTGTTGCGGCATAATCTTGATGTGATGCATATTGAGAAGAATTTTTGTGATAATTTGATCTTCACATTCCTTAATAAGCATGGAAAGTCAAAGGATCATCTCAATGCTCGAAAATACTTACAAGCAATGAACATAAAGCATGATCTCTGGCCAAATGAGAATGGAAGGTATGCTCTGACAATTTTTTCAATGAAAAGTTGGGATAAAGATACATTCCTTCAAATTTTAAAATGTGTGAAGGTATATGATGGGTATTCAAGTAACATCTCAATGTGTGTTGACTTAAAGCATCGTAGGTTACATGGATTAACTAAGATGTTGGAGAAGAGCGGCATGAGAGAGTGCAACCCCTGTCAAGTGTCGATAGAGGTCCTCTTGAAGCTGGGAAATTCTAGCACTTTCTCGTTGGTCGATTCCACTCAGTACCGTAGCATCATCGGTAGCCTCTGGTACCTAGTTCACACACAGCCATACATTACTTACATGATAGGTTACATAATCTGGTTCATGGAGGAACCACATGAAGATCACTTGGCTGCAGTCAAGCACCTATTGTGCTACATCTCCAGGACACACAACTACAGTGTTCGCTACACAAGGAAGGTAAATAGTTAGTCAGTCTTGTTGGGCTTTAGCGATGGCAACATGACCGGTGACGTTGATGACTGCAAAAGTACCACTGGGGTGTTATTCTCCCTTTGAGACAAGCCCGTCACTTTTCAATCACAAAATTAAAAGGTGGTTGTGTTTTCTTCATGCGAAGCAGGGTACATTGCCGCAATGATCATGGCATGCCAAGGCATCTATTCGGCTTGATTGTTAGGATAATTCCTTTGCTCAGACCTCAGTGTTTTGGTGATCAAAGTGGAAAACAAGTCCACCATTGCCTTAAGTAAGAATCATGTCTTCCATGATTGGATTAAGCACATAGAAACTCAATTCCATTTCATTCTGGAGCGCGTTGATGGAGGAAAAATCATTCTCGAGAACACTCGCACCAAGGAGCAGCTTGAGGAAATTCTCATGAAGTCACTTGGGCGCGCTAGGTTTCAGGAGCTGCATGTAAAGATTAGCATTGTTGAGATCCATTGAACGTGACATGAATTAGGGGGTGACTGTTGACTAATTTCAATAATGGGAATTAATTCCACCATTATTTTCCCTCCCCCTCATTCTCCTCCCTCATTTATGACTCAATGCATTTTGACCTCATTAAGGATCCTTTGTAGTTTTAATTATGTTGTAAGTATGCTTATTATTTGTGTGTGTGTATAAAGTAATGAAAACCCCTCCATAAAAGCATCCCCTTAGTGGTGCACAAAAAATCGCTTGTGTTCTAGAATTTTCTTTTGTTCTTTCAAGACTTCCACTTGAGTTTCATGAGTTTTGATTGATCAGGCATTTCCAACATTGTTCATGAGAACTTGAGTAGATATTGTGGATCTGTTCAACACGTGATGGGCATGTTCTTTAAGCAAGGGGGTTCCTCCCTGGGGTTTGATGTGCACAGGTAGGACACGCGCAATAAGGGTGCACGTAGGAGGGTTTGCACACATTTTACCCCCTTATTCTCTTTTTTTTTGTTTGGTTTGAGGTTTTGTGCATAGGATGCTGGATTTGGTGTGCATGGAGTGATCACATGACAAGGGGCGAGCATGTGGGGCTTGGGGCATGCGACATTTGGGAAAGCACAGAGGGTGAGCACATGTATACCTATCAAAAAAACCACAAGACCGTGGGTTGATCTATTAGCCCGTGGATTTATGTGGGCCAGGGATTTGAATATTTAGGTCCACAAAAATTTAGACCACATTTGATCCAACCTGCAAAACCCACAACCCGTGCGGACTAGCCCGCTAGGTGTTTGTGGGTCTCGTTTGACCCGCAATTATAAGTAATATTCCAAAAAATTGTGTTTGAAAAATGAAATAAAATAATGTAATGTAATAAATTAACATGAGGGTGGAAAAAATAGTTCCAGATTAATAAAATCATACATAAATCAGGGAAAATATCATCTTATGTTGGGTTTTTGAACCTGACGGATAGGTTGGTTGTGGGATAGATGACGTGTGTGTTTATTTGGAGCATGACGCTAGACTAATAAATAGGATTTGTAGGTTATGGGCGTAGTGGAAGTGCGTTGGTGGGTGTACCCAACTTTAATTTTCCCGTTAACAACAATCAATTCGAGATCCATCACGATAATAAAATGACGGATCTTCAGAATAGAACGAATAACAAAAGAAATGAAGGGAGTTCTTGAACCATAGAGAGGATCATCATATGTTGGTTATAATTAATTTAATTAAAAGACAAGAATTACCTTGATGGAATTCTCTCTTCGTTGATTTTTTCGGTCACGATCTGATGTGATCTGTCGTTGCATCGTAGAATCCAAGTGTAGGATTCCTCTAGCGGTGATCCACACGTGCTCCACGTATCTCTAGACGTTGTCAAAGGGATCTCTGGGTGCTAGCGTGGAAGAGAATTCACTTGCGATGTTCGCCTTCGATCGCCTTGAGAGCCACTTTCAAAGAGCTCTCTTTGATCCGGTGGAGGAGGATCTCTCTCGTAGCTTGAGAGAGTTCTTGGAAGAAAAGAATTTTCTCTTGACTTGAGAGTTTTCTCTAGATCCATTGTGCACAATCACAAAAAATGGATAGTCTAATGAGAATTATATAATTTATATTTTAATTACTTAGAATAATAAAATGAATTAATTACCTGAAAGCATTTATTCATTTCATTTAATTCTTAGTAAGACCCCATGTATAATAATAAAAATTGACTATTATTATTACTTGACATGCGCCCAGCGAATTACACCTAATATTATTTCTCACAAATCCTTAGAAAATTACACGACGTGTACTTTTGTTTTTCCATTTTATTTATTTCCTCTACCATATTTATTATATCTTGAATAATGGATATTTATTTCTCAAATAAATATCACTGCATTACACGCTAATAAATATATTATTTCACACGCAATATATATTTTCTCAAATAACTAGTGTCAAAATAAATGTGATCAGGAATCCTTGAATAATTATTAAACCACAATCAGGAATAATCTTTATTCAACTTGTTAAATTAATATTTAACTGAGATACTTGGACACACTTAGTGTGTGACCCTCTAGGCCTCTTTCTCAGTGAAATTAGGTAGAGCCTTCCTAAAGTCCAAGTTTAGTGTCTAGCAACACGCCAAGGCACCCATAGAAAAATAAGTTAACACTGCAATGGCATGTCACCTCCTACAAACGCTTACTGTGTAATGTAATCCCTTTGTCTTGATATCTCGAATCAAGCATGTTGCATGTTAGTGTCATCCACCAATGTGCTCGATTATTCTTTCTTTGACTTTTTGGAATTGAACTCACTCATTACTTACCATGGAAATTGATTTATTTAGGCTATATCAATTCCATCAAAGGGCCTGAGATATCTACTTATGTTATGGAACATAAGGGACAAATCTTTTCTCACATTATCTATTAATGAATTATTACTCATGACACACCCAACATATCCTATCTCGTTGCGAACAGTGTGTTGTCACAGTTTTCGTCAATACATCTAAGTGTGCGAGTTGTAATACCTATTAATAATAATCTTAAAGTCTAAGGACCAATACACATGTCCGCAGATAGGAACATCCAATGACACTATGAAATGTGGATTTCCTACTGGCGGGTCTCATTATCATAATATCCTCCTGGATATTACCATGGGCGCACACCATGAGAAGGTGCCTCAAAGTTTTATGATACCTCGCCCCTAATGGAATGTATTATTTGTGTCCCTCAAATAACATCATCTAGCCATAAAAAATATATTCAAGAATAGTGTTATGGCACTTTCAGGTTCTCATCATAGCAGGGATCCGCTATGACATTTTAGTGCAATAGATATCCTTAGAAAATTATTACATGCATTGTCACGCGGAAGAACAATCAAGATGTGATAAGGTATTTATTAACTAATAAAGTACAAAGTAGTTGGTTCTAGTCCACCAAGTCCAACAGACTCCCACTTAGACTAGAGCCAACTGCTAACAACCTTTAACCATTTAGCTCTTACATGATATTCATGCTTCTGTTGAGATAGGTCTTTAGTCATGGGGTCTACCACGTTCTCTTCCGTGGACACTCTGCTCACTGCAATTTCACCCCTTTGATAGAAATCCCTCAAGAGGTGATACTTTCGAAGAATGTGCTTTGCCTGTTGATGTGACCTTGGTTCTTTTGTAAGAGTCACCGCTGCAGTATTATCACAATACAATGTGATAGGATCTTTACTACTAGGTGTCACATAAAGCTCATGGACAAAGTTCCAAATCCATACGACTTCCTTGGCTGCATCAGAAGCTGCTATATATTCAGACTCCGTAGTAGAATCAGTGACAACTGGCTGTTTTGAACTCTTCCAGCTCACAGCTCCTCCATCGAGGTAGAAAACATATCCTGATTATGATTTCAGATTGTTCTGATCTGTCTGAAAACCAGCATCATCATACCTTGTAATGACAAGCTCCTCATTGAAGTACGTCTGTCATGGGGTGTGGCAAAAGCAAATTTATTTTCCTAATGCAGCATAGTGGCTGACCAGGGTCGTCTCACTTGAGGAACGTTTGTATTCAGTTCAATCACTAATTCTAGTTCACCTATTCTAATTATTTTTGTTTGTTTTTATAATTTACTAAAAATGATGGTTTTAGGGGTTTTGAAAAATAGTGAAATTAAAATAATGAAATGAAAACTTTAAATCTAAATGTAGATGCAGATGCAGACAGAATGAAATTAGGGAAGAAAAGTCTTAGTCCTGGGGTTGGATAACAGGAGTTTATTCATTATTTATTTATTATTTAAATTCAATTTGATAATTCATTTTATGAAACCTCATTAATGAATTACTTTCCTTTGATTTATTAAGTGTGTGATTTTAGCATGCATCTGACACACCAAACCACACCTCCTTCGGTAATCAAGTAGGGTAACACCTCAACCGATAATGTTATTCCTACAAGACTCGGCTCCACCGTATGTCGTTTCATCCCTTATAACAAACCCAACTCCACCGTATGAAGGTTTTTCCTAAGATAAGAGAGTTAAAATGATTAATCAATGAAAATAAATGGATTTGGAAATAGTGTTGTGGTGGACGACCGCTGCACCCGTGCAATATTCCTGTCTCCACCACAAATAAATTTAAAACATTTAAAATTGAAGTAAAATAATAAAGAACACCGTGAAACCTCCCCCAGGACCAAGCCTTGAGTTAGTCACTTGCCATGGAGAAGTAAATAGAGATCATGATGTAAATATGGAAGAGAGAAAATGAGATTGAGATTGGAAGAGAAGATGGGTGGAAGAAGAAAGGGAAACACTTTAATATAAAAAAGATAAATGCATTACAATGGAAATGAAAACTAAAATAAAAAAGAAAATAAAGAAAGAATAAAAATCTAAATGTCCCTTGGCCTCCTCTCCTTGGTGCCCTGAATGGTTTTGGGAAGGATTGAAATGATTTGAGAGGTAGGGAACTCCTCTCTTTTTATAGGAAGATTTTTGTCCTCCGAATTTTGTCACATTTTTGAACCATTAATTGGCCACTTCACGTGTGGATACCTTCATCAAAGATTTACATTAATGTGTTTTCTATACACCCTCCAAATTTCAGATCATTTGGTCACCGGTTGTAGGAGTTATGATTTTTTCATTTTTGGTTTTTGTTTCTGGATGAAGCATTTAGACAGCTTCCTTTAAGAATATGTTGTTCAATGGCTACCTTAATGGATTCAAAACGCCATGTAATTAATTTTTGAATGCCTATTTGAGTCTTATTTCATAAAAAAGTAGAATCACCGCATTTGGATGGGTGTAGAGTGAAATGTGCTTCCGTTACATAGGTGGGGTTCACGCTGTTCGCCCAGAAAAATCTTCAAATTCATTGATTTTTTACGGCCTCTAGATGATTGATTCAGACCCTCGTACAGAAGAAAAAAATTAAGGAAATAAAATAAGGATTCTAAAAAAATTGAATCAGAAAATTTGGAATTATATTTTTCAGGAAACGAACAAAATACCCTTGACGTAAAAATCTGTCAAAAATCCAGAATTAAGCACTTTTCACAATTTAGCTCATTTTTATTCTATAATCCAAATTTCCCATTATTTTAATAAAACATTTAAATACATGAGTTTTATCATTTAAAAATATCAAAAATTCATTATTATTATATTAAAAATATGCGCATAAATTTGCTCTGTCAAATACCCCCACACTTAAACCATGCTTGCCCTCAAGCATAAAATCTCAACATGGAATTCAGAGGACACCAATATTACCAATATTCAAATTTCGAAGTAATAAAATCAAAAAAAAATCAAAGTCAAATCAAATTTTCAAAAATCCACATAAAATATGAATTTAATTTCCCAATTTTTAATGAAATAATTAATTCATATATTTTATTTTTCCCCATTGAAAAAATGATGGAACTTTTTCTTTCATTCATTCAAGATTCTAAATTTATTATTTTTAAACATGCCAAATCATGATCTACCTCTCTTTTTAATATTTTCTCTCATCACTCATGATACAATTAATAGTGTAGTTATGCTCATATCATGAGAACATGTTCCTTATCCATAGGCTTGTAAAGGAACTACTTTCTCCACTTTGTAAAGACAAAACACACATAAAATCATGAGGACCTGCAATAAAGGTTCAAATGACTCTTTGGCTTAGGGTTGGTGGGTAAATGATTGAAATAATTTAAGGCCAGAAGTAGGAGGTTTGACTCTTAAGTACAATGCATGATTAATCAAGTGAAAACACAAGATGAACCTCACTCAAATCCCCTTGAGAATGTGAAACACAACACCACCCCCTTTTTATGACATGGAACATGAGTCAATAAATGATTACAAAGAATGATATCATCCAAGTTATCCCCCTTTTTAAATAATCTCTAGAAAGGCACAACTTAATTTATTTCTTGTTTTTTTAATTTTTTTGTAAAGCTCTAGAAAGTCACAGCTTTATTTTCAAATTTTTTCTCTTTTTTTTAAGGAGAACCAGATGAAATGAAAGAATCATAATGAAATGACGACTCATGCCCAATTTTCTAATAATACACTGCCAAAAATGATGACACACACCTCACACCACCCACAAATGATACACATCCCAATGAAAGCACATGAAAGGCCCTTCCCCCACACTCAAACTTGAATAATCCATGCAAAAATACTAAAAGAGTGGGAAGGTAAGGAAAAATTGGCTTGTGATGTGTCTTAAACCTATAAGGAAATTCATGGCTTCTATGGGATAACGAAGGATAAATGTAGGGGAATGTCATAGGTCAATATGTGGCTAGCCAAAGTAGTGCCCCAATCATTTTAAATGTGTTTCTGTAAAGTTATAGCTTTGACAAGTTTCAATACAAGTTTTGATAGGTTTCATGTCCCAAGATCACTCAAGAAATATGCTCAAGATAAAATAGGAAATATTTGGTCTAGAAATTCTCTCAGGTTTGGGAGTATAACATTGGACAACCAATCATGGCATGATTAATAATAACAAATTAATTCACTTGAATTTGAAAAATTAAAAGGATAAAAAATGGTAGGGAAATTTCATTTACATGAATCAATAAATTCCCTCAAATCATGTGTCCATATACTGTAGAGCTCAAACGGACACTCGGATCAAAATTTATGGTCGTTTGAAGTTCGAGTTGCGTTTTCAACATATTTTGGATCTTTTTTAATTTTTTTTATTTTTTTAGTCTTCAAATTGTTATTAAATGACTATTACTCCATAATAATTAGCAAATTATTTATTAAAAATATTTTTTTAATTTTTTTATAAGTCATTTTCACTAAATATCTTATATATTAAGTGTAACTGTATATTTATACTTATTTAAAATATATTTAAAACTATATTTAAAAAATATATATTATATTTATATCAATATAACTATATCTATATATTTAAATATTAATATATTTTTTTTAATGAATTTTTTTTTGGAAGTAGACCCTTTATCAGCGCTTTAAAAAAAAGCGCTGATAAATACCCCCCTTTATCAGTGCTACTAAAAAAGCACTGATAAAGGGGTACCCTTTAATAGCGCTAAAAAAAGCAATGTTAAAGGGGGTACCCTTTAATAGCACTAAAAAAAGCGCTGTTAAAGGGAGTACCTTTATCAGCACTAAAAAAAGCACTGATAAAGGGGTACTTTTATCAGTGCTTTTTCGTTAGCATTGATAAAGGCTGGAGTTGGCCTTGCCCAGTTTTGTGGTAGTGGCAGCTCCTTGATCTGCTGAGTGGACTCTATAATCCTAAAATCCTTTTATTTTGGATTTCCTCAACCTTTGCATCTTGGTCACACCAAGTCTCGATGTGGCAGTCAACCCTTGATGTGAACCAAGTCAAGTCAACCCAAAACCTTGAATTAGAATTCTCCGATAATCGAAAGCACCCCGACTAGGGTTGGTCAAGCACTTTGAACTATGGTTCGATTCTAACCAAGATTATGGAAGGGTATACCGATTCGATATTTCTTTGAGGTATTTTATCCTTATACATGAATTTACATTTTATTATCTTTGATTACATGCTTGTTAATATAAAGTGAGATATACTTAAGTGATTAACCACGTCTAAGATAATATTTACCCATAAGCCGGTCTTATTTTAGTTCCATATTGCATGCTTGTTTAATTCATTAATTGTGTGATCGTGACAACACACCTGCAATAAATAAACCATACAACTAACAGAAATAAAATAAATTGCATGATCATGATCTTTTTACATTGGTTATTTTATCTATCTGTTAATAAACTAACCCAATACCTAGGGGAGAAACACCTTGAACCTTTTGGTTCGTGTTTACAGCTTTCCACCTGTCCACCTTTGTATCTCCTTGGATTGGTTTCACCTTGGCTCCTAACTTGAGTCGTCTCCGCTGGCTTGGGAGCTCCATCCATTACATATGTTTTTATCTCACTCGCAGGTAAGGGGTAAAACCGGGTTTTACATAAAAGAAACTTTGGGAACGCAGACCCTACATATTAATGAGGAGAAGGCTTGCTGACCAATAAATTTAATTTAAATAAATAAATTAAAATAAACCATTCACATACAAAGGTATCGGTCTAGCTCATGATCATCCATACATGCAACAATATTCACATATAAATAAAACTAGCATTTAATTCTTTAATTGTTCTTTTTTATGATAAATCATGCTCGAATCAATTAATTGTCTTTAATTAATCAATCCCTTTATCTTAAACCCTTTTTCTGAATTTTTTTGAGATTTTTATCCATCATAATTTTAAACAAATAAATTCATTTAAAATTATATTTGTACGTAACTTGTACCTTGGATGCAACCCTGTGAATTCTCGTTCATAACTACCCAATGAGTAGAAATGAACATTACGCAGATGTTAAATTAAACACATATATATAAAAAACATATCATGTGTTGTGCCTCAGCTTTACGCTCACACTATGGTACACGTCTCAAGGGTTTGTGTAATATAATAATAAATTTTAATAAATCTGTGTAATTTGGATGAGTACACGGCGTGTAGTTCCGACTACACGGCGTGTACTTTTGTTCACTGTCCATCTGAAGTACACGCCCGAGGACATGGCGTGTTGATGTACTTTGTAAATCTTCGGAGTACGTGATTAGCCACTAAATGAGGATAATATTCATTGTTAATATATATAATATTCATGTGCTTTATTATTCATAAACACCATTTTAGTGCATTTTACACTTTGAACATCATTTCACTTTATGATTGTAATACCTTCTTAAAATGCACTATTATGTGGTACATTTTTGAACATCATTTGAAGTACCCAATTATTCATCTGATTATACATATTTTAATTTGATATTTTTGGAAATTGATCTACACTCCAATATGAACATGTTTAATTCAGGGATCAATGGAGAATTCATGAAAGAAGATGGGGATATTTTGTGATGAAAGGAAGCAATTCTAGAGAAGGCAAATTGAATACCATCCCACTGATGAGACTGTGGGGCCCAACATACATGCCCAATTAATCTTAAATTTCGTGGGATGCTATAAGACATGTATAGGAACAAATAACTCTTCAGGAGCTAATGCTAATTAGGCCTCCATGGTGGTCATTAAGGCGCCCCAAATTAGAGATACAATTCTGGGCCAGATTCTGCGGCCTAGAACAACATCCCACTAATTTGATCATATCTCAGAATCCACAACTCCAAATGGGCCCAAATTTTACAGTCGGTTAGAAGACATCCGGAGATCCATTTTCTTATGTTATTTCCCACTCTTATTTGGCCATCTAGAAGGTCATCCAAATGCGTCTGTTCGGTGGATGAAAGCTGGCTGCCACCTCGGGTCAAATGTGGAAAAGTCCAAATTCCACAAGCATTCCACCACCTATGGCCTACCAAAATTAATTGAGATGCTTTGTACTGTTGGAGACTCTACCCAAGGGATCAAAAATTACTATTTAAGGCAGTGTTGTTGGAGGATTTAGGGATCTTTGAGCTTTCTTTCATTGTAATGTTATGCTGCGGTTTTGTTGTCCCAATTTATCTTCCACATGTAAGTTGTTTTAAATCATCCTTATTTCTTAATAAAAGTTCTTTTTCTCTTATTATTCTGTTCTTATCCTTATCACTTTGATACCGTTGGTTCAATGTGTGAACTAGTTCATACCAAACCTTGTGATATTATCACACAACGGTGGAGTGATTGTTATTTTATTGCGTTTTTTTTTTACTTCTTCATTTCCTCCCTCATGAGTCTACTTTCCGCTTCCATTGAAACCATAGAATAAATGGAGGGCTAACCCAATTATGGGTTGATCCAAGGGATTAGAAAGGGTCTGTATTGGATGTTATTTATCACCTCATTAATGTATAATCACTTCTTAAATTGAAATTTTTATTTGATGGTTTTTAAACTCTATCGTCCTTGTTGATTTTAAGGCCACACACTTCAAGTGCTAATACGAACCTTTACCTTGAAGTGCTCAAAAACTTGATCCTTAAAGTGTATAGGTGATTAGTATTAAAGGGTGTAGGCATTAAACCAGTAAGTGATGATGTTGTTTTATCTAGTTAAATGAACCCATCTCAAATTTAAGAAATTGAAATCATTAAAAAGAAAATACGTCCAATCCACCCCGAGCGATAACCTAGGATCAACTCATTATTTTAATTTGAATTAACTTAAGTCTCTTAGATTTCACTTAAACCCATCTAAAATCAACCCAAATTTGGCCACTTCATAGCCAAAAACAATCCTTAGAATGTGCGTGTCTATAGGTTTCTTCTTAGGTCTCTGAGGATTCGATAACCCAAGATAAACTATAAGGACCGTTCTACCTTCATCTCTTGGGTAAATTTGAGCGAGAATCAAATTTTGGCGCTGTTTCTGGGGACCTAGGTAAGTTATCTTAGACACTATCATCCTTTTTTTCATTCTACTTCTCTTTTCTCACTCCTCACTCCTAGGGAAGTCAATTTTGAACAAGTCCAAACATGGGAAACCTATCCCTACTTTGATCATCCAACCCCATGTACGATGTACAATGACCATCCTAATTCCTACTTGTGGGATCATCAACAACCTACTGAACCACAATGTTTTTATTCATATGATCCACAATACATTCCAACCTATTATGAGTTCCAATCCCAACAAGGCCAATCAGAACATCCTCCTGTGGAATTCCAACAACTTAATTATCCTCTTGGAATAGACCATATGTCCCAACACCTTGACCATCCTAATCCACATGCATTAATTGAAAAATTGTGTCAACAAATGAAGATAATTAATTTTGAGGTTTCATCATTGAGGTTAGAACTAAAAAGCATTAAAACTTGTGAGGAACCCATCCCTACACAAACTGTCCCTTCCATAACCTTATGTGAAGTGTATAGTTTCACACAAACCCCACATGAATTTATTGAAGAACCAACCATTGGATTTGGGATAGATGAAGAGGATAAAGGAATTTTTGAAGGGTCTTTAAATCAGGAGGAAATTAACTTTTTGGATTCAAAAGAGGAGAATTTGACATCATGGATTGAGTCTCCTAAGTATAAATCCATTGATGAATTTTCAAAAACACCAACCTTTGAACCATTGGGAGAAATCATAAACTTTGAGTCCATATCCATTCCAAACACTGATCTTTCCAATTTTGTGGTTGAATCTTCTATTCAAAAGGAACCAATTTTGTTGAGAAATTTGGAAAATGAAATTGAGTTGGATTCAAAATATCAACTTGTGTCTAAATGTCCTATCCAAACCAAGCCCAAAATTATTGTCCTTCCCTCCTCACTAAATAATACCTTCATAAGGTATAATAATGACCTTTCAATTGGAACTCATTCTTCTCTTGAAACCAAAAAATTTGTAATGGTCATTTATGTCTTAGGAAAGACTACAGAGGAAACTGGATCAACCATTTTTGATATTCCTTGAATTTTACCACTCATTTTAGAACGTAGGTTTTCACACAACAAAAATTATAAAAAACGAATCAATCTCAATCTTGTGGACATGGAGAAATATGGGGTCCTTAAAATGTTAAAAATTGGTATTGGATAAGTTGGGGAGTTCAAGTTGAGCTAACGACATTAAACAAAGCGCTGCATGGGAGGCAACCCATGGTTTTTAAGTTTCCTTTCATTTTGTTGTTTTAATAAAATTTATATTTTAATTAATCATTTTTATATTAAAAAAAATATAGACAGTTGATCTGTTATTCTATTATGAGTATGGATGGGTATGAAAGGGGAGCACCATATTCATCCGTGTCACGTGGTGTGATCCTTGAGTAATACCTTACCCAGAAATTTAAAAAGAAGACAATGTATCATCAGTTTATTTTATTTTATATATATAATTATATTTTACTTATATATATATATATATATACTCTTTTGTTTTGTTTGTTTTTTTTTCCTTTTTCCACTAGGGAACTCTGCAAGCAGCATGGATATCAAAGGACTAAATTGGAGCAGCAAGAACTTTAAACTTCAACCACCAGGTGACTTCATTCCATGATCCTAATATTTCAATTTCCTTTTTGAACTTTCATTATCTACCTATACCTCCTTATAAATTTTCTTTTCTTTAAACACTGGGGATAGTGTTATTTTAAGTTGGGGGGGAGATAAAATAAAAAATGATTTTGTGTCAAAAAAAATGAATGATTTGAAAAGAAAAAAAAATTGTGTAAATGGAAGGAAAAATTCCTTTAACTTTGAACATGGTAATACACATTGCACACTTTGAAACTGAATATCAAATAATTTAGTATACCCTGATTCTGATTTTAATCCTTTTATAATTTCATGAGCATAGATTTTGGAAAGTGTGGTTGTCCAATGTGATATTTCATCGTTTATATTTTTATCCAAATAAAAAAGATCACAATGCACGTCCTTTGGATAGTGGGGTATTAGTTTGAGTTCATGGGGTCCCCTAAATAAATAGCATAGGTTTGGTGATCATTTCAGTTTATTATGAGTATTCAAAAAAAATTAAAAAAAAATGCGCGTAGAGTAATGAAATGACCTAATGTGTGGCTTTCGGCACTTGGGGATCGTGACTCCATAGTTGTTTGGCCCAGAGTTAGTAATTTTATCTCTATTTTTGGTAATTTGAATTTGTTTTTGACTGAGTTAACTCGAGATGATGTCCAAGTATGTGGGCTTCACTTGGTGCCCTAAGGTCGTTGAGCCTGGGAGTCATCGGCAAAGTCTCGCTACAGGGGTTGACTCTTTTGAGTGCAATTTCAATTATAATGGCAAAATTGCAAAAAAAACAAAAAAAAAACAAAAACAAAAACAAAAAAATATATTATACAAAAAAAATGAATAATCATCTTAATATTGAAATGTGATTCCACCTAGCGCTTCCGTAATTTCCCCCTTGAATAAAGATGAACCCCCGTGTCTATTGTGATGCACAACACATCCTCATACTTAATTGATATTGGATGAAATATGGCAATGAATTTG
Source organism: Viscum album (assembly GCA_963277665.1). NCBI lineage: Eukaryota > Viridiplantae > Streptophyta > Magnoliopsida > Santalales > Viscaceae > Viscum > Viscum album. The sequence continues at coordinate 473,837,424 of OY728130.1, read as the reverse complement.
AACAAAGGAATGGGCTTGGGATTGGGATCTGCTTATGAATATATCTTGTATTAAAATATTTTGATGGGTTTCATGATTATTTGGTATAATGTTTTTTGGTGATCATTGTGTATTAAAAATTTTTTGGAAAAGGGAATTCGAATTTCATTTTTGATGAGATATATTTTGCTCAGGACTAGAAAAACTCAAGTTGGGGGTGTGATTAGCCACTAAATGAGGATAATATTCATTGTTAATATATATAATATTCATGTTATTTATTATTCATAAACACCATTTTAGTGCATTTTACACTTTGAACATCATTTCACTTTATGATTGTAATACCTTCTTAAAATGCACTATTATGTGGTACATTTTTTAACATCATTTGAAGTACCCAATGATTCATCTGATTATACATATTTTAATTTGATATTTTTGGAAATTGATCTACACTCCAATATGAACATGTTTCATTCAGGGATCAATGGAGAATTCATGGAAGAAGATGGGGATATTTTGTGATGAAAGGAAGCAATTCTAGAGAAGGCGGATTGAACATCAGCCCACTGATGAGACTGTGGGGCCCAACATACATGCCCAATTAATTAAAAATTTCGTGGGATTCTATAATCCATGTATAGGAACAAATCACTATTCAGGAGCTAATTCTAATTCGGCCTCCATGGTGGTCATTAAGGCGCCCCAAATTAGAGATACAATTCTGGGCCAGATTCTGTGGCCCAGAAAAAAAGCCCACTAATTTGATCATATCTCGGAATCCACAACTCCAAATGGGCCAAAATTTTACAGTCGGTTAGAAGACATCCTAAGATCCATTTTCTTTTTCTATGTCCCACTCTTATTTGGCCATCTAGAAGGTCATACAAATGCGTTTGTTCGGTGGATGAAAGTTGGCTGCCACCTCGGGTCAAATGTGGAAAAGTCCAAATTGCACAAGCATTCCACCACCTATGGCCTACCAAAATTAATTGAGATGCTTTTTACTGTTGGAGTCTCGACCCAAGGGATCAAAAATTCCTATTTAAGGCAGTGTTGTTGGAGGATTTAGTGATCTTTGAGCTTTCTTTCATTGTAATGTTATGCTGCGGTTTTGTTGTCTCAATTTATCTTCCACATGTCAGTTGTTTTAAATCATCCTTGTTTCTTAATAAAAATTCTTCTTCTCTTATTATTCTTCTCTTATCCTTATCACTTTGATACCTTTGGTTCAAGGTGTGAACTAGTTCATACCAAACCTTGTGAGATTATCACACAATGGTGGAGTGATTGTTATTTTATTGCGTTTTTTTTTACTTCTTCATTTCCTCCCTCATGAGTCTACTTTCCGCTTCCATTGAAACCATAGAATCAATGGAGGGCTAACCCACTTATGGGTTGATCCAATGGATTAGAAAGGGGCTGGATTGGATGTTATTTATCACCTCATTAATGTATAATCACTTCTTAAATTGAGATTTTTATTTGATGGTTTTTAAACTCCATCGTCCTTGTTGATTTTAAGGCCACACACTTCAAGTGCTAATACGAACTTTTACCTTGAAGTGCTCAAAAACTTGATCCTTAAAGTGTATAGGTGATTAGTATTAAAGGGTGTAGGCATTAAACCATTAAGTGATGATGTTGTTTTATCTCCTTAAATGAACCCATCTCAAATTTAAGAAATTGAAATCATTAAAAAGAAAATACGTCCAATCCACCCCGAGCGATAACCTAGGATCAACTCATTATTTTAATTTGAATTCACTTAAGTCTCTTAGAGTTAACTTAAACCCATCTAAAATCAACCCAAATTTGGCCACTTCATAGCCAAAAACAATCCTTAGAATGTGCGTGTCTATAGGTTTCTTCTTAGGTCTCTAAGGATTCGATAACACAAGCTAAACTACAAGGGTCGTTCTACCTTCATCTCTTGGGTAAATTTGAGCGAGAATCAAATTTTGGCATCGTTTCCGGGGACCTAAGTAAGTTATCTTAGACACTATCATCCTTTTTTTCATTCTACTTCTCTTTTCTCACTCCTCACTCCTATGGAAGTCAATTTTGAACAAGTCCAAACATGGGAAACTTATCCCTACTTTGATCACCCAACCCCATGTACGATGTAAAATGACCATCCTAATTCCTACTTGTGGGATCATCAACAAACTACTGAACCACGATGTTTTTATTCATATGATCCACAATACATTCCAACCTATTATGAGTTCCAATCCCAACAAGGCCAATCAGAACATCCTCCTGTGGAATTCCAACAACTTAATTATCCTCTTGGAATAGACCATATGTCCCAACACCTTGACCATCCTAATCCACATGCCTTAATTGAAAAATTGTGTCAACAAATTGAGATAATTAATTTTGAGGTTTCATCATTGAGGTTAGAACTACAAAGCATTAAAACTTGTGAGGAACCCATCCCTACACAAACTGTCCCTTCCATAACCTTATGTGAAGTGTCTAGTTTCACACAAACACTACGGGAAAAATGGGTATTTGCGACGGGTTATTTGCGACGGGATTTATTCCCGTCGCAAATAGTCCCGTTAAAAACTTATTTGCGACGGGATAGGCTTCCCCGTCGCAAATAGTTTGCCCGCGATTTGGCGCCAAATCGCGGGAAAACTATTTGCGACGGGGAAGCCTATCCCGTCGCAAATAGTTTTCCCGGGCTTTGGCGCCAAATCCGGGGGAAAACTATTTGCGACGGGGAAGCCGTTCCCCGTCGCAAATAACCGGCGGCGGTAAAAGGTATTTGCGACGGGAAAGTATTCCCGTCGCAAATAGTATGTTATTTGCGACGGGACCCGTCGCAAATAACTATTTACCGGTTGACCGTAATAAATGCGGGCGAAGGTATTTGCGACGGTGCCCGTCGCAAATAATACTATTTGCGACGGGAATCCCGTCGCAAATGGACCCGTCGCTAATAATCTAACCTATAAATACCCCCATCCGTTTTTTTCAAATCATTCTCATTCTCCACCTTCTTCTGCTCTAAAATTTCTATTTCTAAATTTGAGTTTTTGTTCAGTTTAATTTTTTTCTTCGGAGCTGTTATTAAAGTTTTGAAGAACGATCAGAGCTCATCAATTTTCAAGGTATTTATGTTCATTTTAATTTAATATTTATTTTTAATTTTGTATTAATTTCAATTATTTTTGATTAGTTGTAATTTAATTATGTTTATATTGTTTTCTTACTTAATAAATTTAAATTATTAGTATTGTTCATAGTTAATGGTAATTAGGAATAATTTGTAATAATTTTTAATAATTAAGAATAAATATTAATAATTAGTAATAATTACCAATAATTAGTAATAATTACCAATAATTAGTAATAATTAGTAATAATTAGTAATAATTACCAATAATTAGTAATAATTAGCAATAATTAGTAATAATTAGCAATAATTAGTAATAATTAGTAATAATTACCAATAATTAGTAATAATTAGGAATAATTAGTAATAATTAGGAATAATTAGTAATAATTAGTAATAATTAACAATAAATAGTAATAATTACCTATAATTTGGAATAATTACCAATAATTAACAATAATTAGTAATAATTAGTAATAATTACCAATAATTACCAATAATTTGTAATAATTAGTAATAATTACCAATAATTGCCAATAATTACCAATAATTGCAAATAATTAGGAATAATTAGTAATAATTAGGAATAATTAGGAATAATTAGTAATAATTAGGAATAATTAGTAATAATTAGGAATAATTAGTAATAATTACCAATAATTAGTAATAATTACCAATAATTAGTAATAATTACCAATAATTAGTAATAATTAGCAATAATTAGTAATAATTAGCAATAATTAGGAATAATTAGCAATAATTAGGAATAATTAGTAATAATTACCAATAATTACCAATAATTAGGAATAATTACCAATAATTTGGAATAATTACCAATAATTTGGAATAATTACCAATAATTTGGAATAATTACCAATAATTAACAATAATTAGTAATAATTTGTAATAATTACCAATAATTTGTAATAATTAGGAATAATTAGTAATAATTAGTAATAATTAGTAATAATTAGGAATAATTAGTAATAATTAGGAATAATTAGTAATAATTAGGAATAATTAGGAATAATTAGTAATAATTAGGAATAATTAGGAATAATTAGGAATAATTAGTAATAATTAGTAATAATTAGGAATAATTAGGAATAATTAGGAATAATTACCAATAATTACCAATAATTTGTAATAATTGGTAATAATTGCCAATAATTACCAATAATTGCAAATAATTAGGAATAATTAGTAATAATTAGTAATAATTAGGAATAATTAGTAATAATTAGGAATAATTAGTAATAATTAGGAATAATTAGTAATAATTAGGAATAATTAGTAATAATTAGGAATAATTACCAATAATTACCAATAATTTGTAATAATTAGTAATAATTACCAATAATTGCCAATAATTGCCAATAATTAGTAATAATTACCAATAATTGCAAATAATTAGGAATAATTAGTAATAATTAGGAATAATTAGGAATAATTAGGAATAATTACCAATAATTTGTAATAATTGGTAATAATTGCCAATAATAACCAATAATTGCAAATAATTAGTAATAATTAGGAATAATTAGTAATAATTAGGAATAATTAGTAATAATTAGGAATAATTAGTAATAATTAGGAATATTTAGGAATAATTAGTAATAATTAGTAATAATTACCAATAATTACCAATAATTAGTAATAATGATCAATAATTGCCAATAATTACCAATAATTGCAAATAATTAGGAATAATTAGGAATAATTAGGAATAATTAGTAATAATTAGGAATACTCAGGAATAATTAGTAATAATTTGGAATAATTAGTAATAATTAGGAATAATTAGTAATAATTAGGAATAATTAGTAATAATTAGGAATAATTAGTAATAATTAGGAATAATTGGCAATAATTAGGAATAATTACCAATAATTTGTAATAATTACCAATAATTGCCAATAATTGCCAATAATTGCAAATAATTAGGAATAATTAGGAATAATTAGGAATAATTAGGAATAATTAGGAATAATTAGGAATAATTAGTAATAATTAGGAATAATTAGGAATAATTAGGAATAATTAGGAATAATTAGTAATAATTAGGAATAATTAGTAATAATTAGGAATAATTAGTAATAATTAGGAATAATTAGTAATAATTAGGAATAATTAGTAATAATTAGTAATAATTAGGAATAATTAGTAATAATTAGTAATAATTACCAATAATTTATAATAATTAGTAATAATGATCAATAATTGCCAATAATTACCAATAATTGCAAATAATTAGGAATGATTAGGAATAATTAGTAATAATTAGGAATACTCAGGAATACTCACGAATACTCATGAATACTCACGAATACTCACGAATACTCACGAATACTCACGAATAATCACGAATACTCAGGAATACTCAGGAATACTCAAGAATACTTAGCAAAAAAATTATATTATCAATATTTATGAAAAAAATATTAATATTATTAAAATAATAAAAATTTATAAAATATTAAAATTATCAATATTCACAACAGATTTTGCTCTATTCTTAACATGTTCAAATCTTAAAGGGTCGCTAATTGTCAGGTCATGCGTAATAAAAAGTTTGTGTCAGCCATGTCCAATGTAAACTCTATAATTGTCCTTGCATGGTCGATCACCTCAAAAGTAATGTTGCAATCAGACAAACCAAGTCATTCCCTTCTTATCTATAAGAATCATCTCACATGAACCTTTACATAGACCATTCTTCCTTGAAAATTTAAGGAAAAAATAATGATATCCCCTCAAATTTTTAAGGAAGAATGATCTATGTAAAGGTTCATGTGAGATAATTCTTATAGATAAGAAGGGAATGACTTGGTTTGTCTGATTGCAACATTACTTGCGAAGTGATCAACCATGTAAGGACAATTATAGAGTTTACATTAGACATGACTGACACAAACTTTTTATTGCGCATGACCTGACAATTGGCGACCCTTTAAGATTTGAACATGTTAATAATAGAACAAAGTCTGTTATGAATATTGATAATTTTAATATTTTTTAATTTTTTTTATTATTTTAATAATATTAATATTGTTTTTTCGTAAATATTGATAATATTTTTTTTATTACTAATAATTAGTAAACGAAATCTGCTTGGATAATGAAGGGAAAATTTATAATCATCTCCACAGCGATGATTACCAAATTTCCTTTCATTATTCAAGCAGTTTTCCTTTTGCTAAGTATTGCTAAGTATTGCTAAATTAGTAATAAATAGTAATAATTAGCAATAAATTGTAATAATTAGTAATAAATTGTAATAATTAGTAACAATTAGTAATAAATTGTAATAGATTGTAATAATTAGGAATAATTAGGAATAATTAGGAATAATTAGGAATAATTACCTTATTACATTTTTTGTATATTTTATTATTAATATTAAAATAATATAATTTTCTATATTATATACAATTCTCTTTTCTTCTGTGTCTTTTTTGTCTCCACATGTAATATTGGCATTCTTTTTCAAAATTATCAACCTACTCGCCAATGGGGAGGTGAAAGTGAATGTCAATATTACATGTGGAGACAGAATGTGAAACACACAGATGAAAGGAGAATTGTATATAATATAAAAAATTATATTATTTTAATATTAATAATAAAATATACTAATAATGTAATAATGTTATTATTATATAATTAATATTTATAAAAAAAATTATATTAGTATTATTAAAAAAAATAAAAAATCAATATAATATTAAAATTATCAATATTTGTAACAGGTTTTGCTTTATTCTCAATATATTCAATCCTTGCTTGAGTGTTTTTTCTAACAAATTATTCAAAACCAGTAATGCTTTTATATTTTATAGAAAAATATGGAACAACGAGGTCGTCAACAGTCATTATTAGATGACCGCATATGGATAAATCAACGTAGAAATCCAAATGGTTCTGGTTTAAATCCAGTATATATAGAGGGTGTGGAGATTTTTTTATCATTTGTGGCATCAAATTCAGAATTTGTTTCAGAAGGAAAGATAAAATGCCCTTGTAGAAAATGTGCATTGAGAACGTTTGACACGTTTGACAAAGTGGGGGAACATCTCTTGCGTTTTGGTTTTCAAGCAGATTATGTTTTTTGGTATCAACATGGTGAACGCAGTTCCAGAGCAGGTGATACCAACTTGATTCCAGATCCATCCCGGTTTCAAGATTTAGTACATGATGTTGCAGGTTCATCTGTTCAACATACAGAAACTCCGGCTGATATAGCTTCAAATCCTGAGTTGGGACCATCTGAATTTTATGAGTTGTTGAAGTCTGCTGAGGATGCATTATATCCTGGCTGCAAGATGAGCAAATTAGAAGCAGTTGCAAAATTTATGGCTATCAAATCAGATAACGGAATGTCAAACACCTGTTTTGACCAGATATTTTCTTTGCTGAAAACACTGTTACCCGAAGGAAATGTTTTACCTGCAAATTACTATGAGAGTAAGAGGCTGGTTCGAAATTTGGGACTTACTTGTCAGAAGATTCATGCATGTTCAAATGACTGCATTTTATATTCTGGGGAAAATGAGTCGTTGGATAGTTGTCCCACATGTGGGCAACTGAGATATAAAGAAGGACAACACGGGAAGTCTGGTTTGATTCCTGTAAAACAGTTGAGATATTTTCCGCTTACATCCAGACTTCAGCGTTTATTCATGTCTAAGAATACAGCGACAATGATGTCATGGCATAAAGAGAATATTTCAACCGATAAAAGCTTGAATCATCCAGCCGATGGTGATTCATGGAAACATTTTGATAGAGTGAATCCATCCTTTGCTTTAGAAGCTAGAAATGTTCGACTGGGCCTTTCCACTGATGGTTTCTGTCCGTTTGGATCTTATGGTAGTCAATATTCATGTTGGCCTGTTTTTTTAACTCCGTACAATTTACCTCCATGGATGTTGATGAAGGAGCCATATATCTTTTTGACTTTACTAATTCCAGGACATCCGAAGAAAAATATTGATGTTTATTTGAAGCCATTGATTGATGAATTAAATTTATTATGGAGTACTGGTGTCAGTACATATGATGTTGCAACGAAATAGAATTTCATACTGAGAGCAGCATTGATGTGGACAATAAGTGACTTCCCGGCTTATGGGATGTTATCTGGCTGGAGTACACATGGTCAGAAATCATGTCCTTACTGTATGGGAGAGAACAAAGCATTTATGCTCATTCATGGAAAGAAACCTTGTTATTTTGACTGTCATCGCAGATTTCTTCCAGCTGATCATCCTTTTCGCAGAAACAGATCTCATTTCAGAAAAGGAACAGCTGAAAGGGATGGACCTCCAAAAATGCTATCAGGTTTGGAGTTAAAATCGGTTGTATTTTCATTACCTCCCATCACTTTTGGTCCCACAATAAACCAACAGAAAATTTCTGGTTTTGGGAAAGAACACAATTGGATTAAACGTAGCATATTTTGGGATTTGCCATATTGGTCTGATTTGTTGGTCCGACACATGTTAGATGTCATGCATATTGAGAAAAACTGTTTTGATAATTTGTTTCATACAGTTTTGGATACGCCAGGAAAGAGCAAAGACAATGTAAATGCACGTTTAGATCTTGCCCAAATTTGCAGGCGTCCAGAATTGGAACTATTTGAGAATGTCAGAACAGAAAGGTTACTGAAACCAAAAGAAGCTTATACACTGTTTAAAGAAAACCGTTTATTATTTTGTCAGTGGATTGCAGATTTGAGACTTCCAGATGGTTGTGCTTCCAATTTGGGTAGATGTGTAAAGAATGGTCATATTACTGGATTAAAAAGTCATGATTGTCATGTTATAATGGAGAGACTTCTACCCATTGGATTAAGAGGTCTGTTGAATTCTGTGATTTGGGATTCCATAACAGACATGTCTCATTTTTTTCGGGAAATTTGTGTGGCTACGGCAGATTATGATGCTCTAGGCAAACTTGAAAAAGATGTTGTTGTAATTATATGTAAACTGGAAAAAATATTTCCGCCGTCTTTCTTCGACTCAATGGAACATTTGATGTTACATTTGCCATATGAAGCCAAATGTGGAGGTCCGGTACAGTTTCGATGGATGTACCCATTTGAAAGATGCATGCAAAAATTGAAAAGAAAAGTACGCAACAAAGCATCTGTTGAAGGATCTATTGCAGAAGCTTATTTGCAAGAGGAAATATCTTTTTTCTGCTCCCATTATTTTGAATCTGAGTATCCTTCAAAACACAACTGAATGGGACGGAATGAGGGAAATATTGATGAAATCGACAATCAATTATCTGTTTTCAAACAGTCAGAGCTTGGTTTTGGTGGAGTTTCTGAACGCTGGCTTTCAGATGATGAACATCATACAGCTCATACGTATGTTCTGCTCAACTGTGAAGAGATGACATCAGTTGTACTGTAAGTGTTTATATCACTTATTCTATCATTTATGTTACAGTAAATAACTTTGGTTTTTATAGGTTGTATGATAATCATATCAAGAAACAAATTCCACAAATTACAGCAGCTGCTCTCGAAGAACGTCGACTGAAAAATTTCTCTCAGTGGTTTCAAAAACTGGTAACATAAATTCTTTATCTTTTATCAACTCATTCAATGTATAGTTTACTATATTGATAATTATTTCACAAATTTTCAGGTGTCTCGACATGCTGATAAAATTGACAAACGGCTGTGTGTATTGAGTAACCCACCTTCCAAACTTGTTAAAACTTATAATGCATATGTGGTGAATGGATTTCGATTCCACACACATGCATATGGGGAATCAAAAAAAACAATGAACAGTGGAGTTAGCTTGAGAGGATCTCATCATAGAGAAAATGAAGTTGACTTTTATGGCATACTTGATGAAATCATTGAACTCTGTTATCTTGGACAACATTACATAACCATGTTCAAATGTCGGTGGTTGGATACAGAGAGAGCCGTGCGTGTTCATCCGACTCATGGAATCATCGATATTAAATGTAAAAGTGTTCTCGCAGTAAATGAACCATTCTTATTGGCTCAACAGGCATATCAAGTTTATTATGCAAAGTACTGTGCAACATCAAGAGACTTGACTGATTGGTGGAGTGTAATAAAAATCAAAATTCGAGACAATCAGTTTAGTCAAAGTGAATGTGCTTTCACTGATGTGCAAAGAATTGAAGTTTTTCAAGAGAGTACTCAAAATCAATCTTTTTTACAAAGAGACATGAGTATCGATGACGACACCCCACATTTAAGAGTCGGTGATGACGATGATGTTAATGATGTCACACATGAATTTGAAATGGTAAGAGATGAAGCAACTGCAACTCGAATGGATATCGATGATGTTGAGGAGGAATATGAAGATGACATTGACATATATGAAGATGATGATGAAGATGAACACTGATAGAATTCCATGGTATTTATATACAATCATAATATGTATATATGTATATATAATAGTAATTATCAATTATTTGCTAACATTAACATTTTATGTTTCAGATGGACGAGGCCACATTTCGTGAGTTGGCGGATGCTGACCTGCCTTTCAATGCAGATGAGTTGCTGGCAGATGACCCTCAGCCTGCAGGCGCTTCAGGGAGTACGCGGAGGGGGCGCGGTCTTGCACGATTGATGATTCCTGACCCCGTCCCCGAGCGACGTCCACATCTTGGGTTTGATCCGCGCACCCGGAGGTGTGATAACCTGTGTGATAACCTGTGGATTTGACTAACATTTCATTAATCTATTCACATAATAAATGTTTATTATTTTTTTCAGTTTTCCGCATATAGCAGTCGGACAGGGCAGCGCTATTTTGCGCAACTATTTCTCTCAGCCGTGGACCACATGGGAGAAGATTCTCATTGATGTGCAGCAGGCCATGTTCGGCCATTGGTTGGTACGTACGTAAATAAATAATTTTTATTTTGAAAATTATTTCATTTCTAACTTGATATTTTGATTTTTTTGTAGGGTTTATGGTATCCGATCAAGGATACCATGCGTGACGCCATCCACGAGGCATGGGAGGTGGCCATGCGTGATCGCCTTCGTCAGTTTTTGCACAATTTAAGAAAAGCTGCGATGAAGAAAGCAGGAGTGTCAGATTTTGAGGAGTCATGTAGAGCACACCGACCAGAGTATATTTCATCCCATGTATGGGATGGATTATGTGCGCACTGGTTGAGTGGTGCTTTTCAGAGGAGATCATCGCTGGGGAGGCAGAATCGGGGGAGACAGGAGGTGACTCATCGAGCTGGGAGTCGTTCTTTCAGTACTCATAGACATCATCTGGTACGTACATTATTTATAAATATTTTATATAACTATAAATATTAACAGTTTATTTTTTATTCTTATAGGCTGTCGAGCACCCCGATATTACAGAGTACGACGTATATTGGAGGATTTATAGTGATCCTACTACTGGGGAGCTCAGAGGTGATCGTCAGCATCACATCGTGGTCAGTATTATTTGTTTTCAAGTTTAAAAATTAACTGCATATAATATATTCACAATTTTAATTTTAAATTACAACTATAGGAGTCATATGAGGCCGCAGCGTCACAGGCCCGGCCTGAGAGTCAGGCCGAGTCATCAGATCAGACCACTGCCCGTCAGTTTGATGAGGCGGCATGGATGCAGGCCACCCAGTATGCCTTCGAGAAGGGTCGGGTAGTTGGTATCGGCTCTCGACTGACTCCCGGAGATTATTATGGCAGTGATGCGATGTCGGCGTCCAGCTCGAGAGGAGCTCGTGCATCTTTTTCTACACAGTATGAGGATCAGTTGCGATATCAGACTGCACAGATAGAGAGTCTCCGACAGGAGCAGGAGAAGATGCGTCAGCGGCATGAGGAGGAGCGTCGACGCCAGCAGCAGCTGTACGAGGAGCAGACGAGTCGGTGGCAGCAGCAGCATCAGGAGCATATGGAGTACATGCGCCGACTCACTCATACTTTAGGGGTGGAGTTTCCTCCACCACCATCTGTAGATCCCCCACCTCCCCCCCCCCCCTCCTTCAGATTAGAGTTTGTATTTCAGTTATAAAATTTGTGAAATCAAAATATATTTTTTTCTATTCGTAGTTTCTGTCTCATTATAAAATATTAATAATATTATATTTTTAAATAACAATATTAATATGAATAATAATATTATTTATATTTTATAATATTAAAATTTATATATATATTAAAATTTTATATATATATTAAAATTTTATAATATTATAATTTAATTATTTTTTTTGTAATACTTGAATTATTTTAATATTTGAATGTAAAATAATTCTACTATTTTTATATTAATTAAAATAACTTATTAATATTTTTTTTATTTATGAATTATAATTGTAATATATTGTATTAATTAAATTATTTATTATTATTCTATTATTTTTTATTTTTGAATTATAATTCTACTATTATTATAGTAATTAAAATAATTTATTATTTTTATTTGTGAATTATAATTCTATTATTATATTAATTAAAATAATTTATTAATAATTTATTTTTTTTATTTTTTTTATAGTATTTGCGACGGGATACTATACCCGTCGCAAATACTATTATTATTAATAGTTTTTTATTTTTATTTTTAAAACGTATTTGCGACGGGACCCGTCGCAAATAATAGTATTATTAATTTTTTTTTATTTTTTTAAAAAACCGTATTTGCGACGGGACCGTCGCAAAAACTGTTTTAAAAGTTTTTTACAAAAATACGGAATACTATTTGCGACGGGGAGAATTTCCGTCGCAAACAAGGGCTTCAGCGACGGGCCCGTCGCAAATAAGTGTAGTTGCGACGGCGTTTTCAGCAACGGGCTATTTGCGACGGGGTCCCGTCGCAAATGGCTATTTGCAACGGGATCCCGTCGCAAATACCTGTTTTTCTAGTAGTGAAACCCCACATGAATTTATTGAAGAACCAACCATTGGATTTGGGATAGATGAAGAGGATAAAGGAATTTTTGAAGGGTCTTTAAATCAGGAGGAAATTAACTTTTTGGATTCAAAAGAGGAGAATTTGACATCATGGATTGAGTCTCCTAAGTATAACCCCATTGATGAATTTTCAAAAACACAAACCTTTGAACCATTGGGAGAAATCATAAACTTTGAGTCCATATCCATTCCAAACACTGATCTTTCCAATTTTGTGGTTGAATCTTCTATTCAAAAGGAACCAATTTTGTTGAGAAATTTGGAAAATGAAACTGAGTTGGATTCAAAATATCAACTTGTGTCTAAATGTCCTATCCAAACCGAGCCCAAAATTATTGTCCTTCCATCCTCACTAAATAATACCTCCATAAGGTATAATAATGACCTTTCAATTGGAACTCATTCTTCTCTTGAAACCAAAAAAGTTTTAATGGTCATTTATGTCTTAGTAAAGACTACAGAGGAAACTGGATCAACCATTTTTTATATTCCTTGGATTTTACCACTCATTTTAGAACGTAGGTTTTCACACAACAAAAATTATAAAAAACGAATCAATCTCAATCTTGTGGACATGTAGAAATATGGGGTCCTTAAAATGTTAAAAATTGGTATTGGATAAGTTGGGGAGTTCAAGTCGAGCTAACGACATTAAACAAAGTGTTGTATGGGAGGCAACCCATGGTTTTTAAGTTTCCTTTCATTTTGTTGTTTTAATAAAATTTATATTTTAATTAATCATTTTTATATTAAAAAATATATAGACTGTTGACCTGTTCTTCTATTATGAGTATGGATGGGTATGAAAGGGGAGCACCATATTCATCCGTGTCACGTGGTGTGATCCTTGAGTAATACCTTACCCAGAAATTTAAAAAGAAGACAATGTATCATCAGTTTATTTTATTTTATATATATAATTATATTTTAATTATATATATATATATACTCTTTTGTTTTGTTTGTTTGTTTTCCTTTTTCCACTAGGGAACTCTTCAAGCAGCATGGATATCAAAGGACTAAATTGGAACAGCAAGAACTTTAAACTTCAACCACCAGGTGACTTCATTCCATGATCCTAATATTTCAATTTCATTTTTGAACTTTCATTATCTACCTATACCTCCTTCTAAATTTTATTTTCTTTAAACACTGGGGACAGTGTTATTTTAAGTTGGGGGGAGATAAAATGAAAAATGATTTTGTGTCAAAAAAAATGAATGATTTGAAAAGAAAAAAAAATTGTGTAAATGGAAGGAAAAATTCCTTTAACTTTGAACATGGTAATACACATTGCACACTTTGAAACTGAATATCAAATAATTTAGTATACCCTGATTCTGATTTTAATCCTTGTATAATTTCATGAGCATAGATTTTGGAAAGTGTGGCTGTCCAATGTGATATTTCATCGTTTATATTTTCATCCAAATAAAAAAGATCACAATGCACGTCCTTTGGATAGTGGGGTATTAGTTTGAGTTCATGGGGTCCCCTAAATAAATATCATAGGTTTGGTGATCATTTTAGTTTAATATGAGTATTCAAAAAAAATTAAAAAAAAATGCGCGTAGAGCAATGAAATGACCTAATGTGTGGCTTTCGGCACATGGGGATCGTGACTCCATAGTTGTTTGGCCCAGAGTTAGTAATTTTATCTCTATTTTTGGTAATTTGAATTTGTTTTTGACTGAGTTAACTCAAGATGATGCCCGAGTATGTGGGCTTCACTTGGTGCCCTAAGGTCGTTGAGCCTGGGAGTCATCGGCAAAGTCTCGCTACATGGGTTGACTCTTTTGAGTGCAATTTCAATTACCATGGCAAAATTGCAAAAACAAAAACAAAAAAAAAACAAAAACAAAAACAAAAAAATATATTATACAAAAAAAATGAATACTCATCTTAATATTGAAATGTGATTCCACCTAGTGCTTCCGTAATTTCCCCCTTGAATAAAGATGAACCCCCATGTCTATTGTGATGCACAACACATCCTCATACTTAATTGATATTGGATGAAATATGGCAATGAATTTGAACAAAGGAATGGGCTTGGGATTGGTATCTTCTTATGAATATATCTTGTATTAAAATATTTTGATGGGTTTCATGATTTTTTGGTATAATGTTTTTTGGTGATCATTGTGTATTAAAATGTTTTTGGAAAAGGGAATTCGAATTTCATTTTTGATGAGATATATTTTGCTCGGGACTAGCAAAACTCAAGTTGGGGGGTGTGATTAGCCACTAAATGAGACTAATATTCATTGTTAATATATATAATATTCATGTGCTTTATTATTCATAAACACCATTTTAGTGCATTTTACACTTTGAACATCATTTCACTTTATGATTGTAATACCTTCTTAAAATGCACTATTATGTGGTACATTTTTGAACATCATTTGAAGTACCCAATGATTCATCTGATTATACATATTTTAATTTGATATTTTTGGAAATTTACCTACACTCCAATATGAACATGTTTCATTCAGGGATCAATTGAGAATTCATGGAAGAAGATGGGGATATTTTGTGATGAAAGGAAGCAATTCTAGAGAAGGCAGATTGAACACCATCCCACTGATGAGACTGTGGGGCCCAAAATATATGCCCAATTAATCCCAAATTTCGTGGGATGCTATAAGACATGTATAGGAACAAATAATTTTTCAAGAGATAATACTAATTCGGCCTCCATGGTGGTCATTAAGGCGTCCCAAATTAGAGATACAATTCTGGGCCAGATTCTGCGGCCCAGAAAAACATCCCACTAATTTGATCATATCTCGGAATCCACAACTCCAAATTGGCCCAAAGTTTACAGTCGGTTATAAGACATCCGTAGATCCATTTTCTGCTTCTATGTCCCACTCTGATTTGGCCATCTAGAAGGTCATCCAAACGCGTATGTTCGGTGGATGAAAGCTGGCTGCCACCTCGGGTCAAATGTGGAAAAGTCCAAACTCCACAAGCATTCCACCACCTATGGCCTACAAAAATTAATTGAGATGCTTTGTACTGTTGGAGGATCGACCCAAGGGATCAAAAATTCCTATTTAAGGCAGTTTTGTTGGAGGA
This sequence comes from Viscum album, assembly GCA_963277665.1. Lineage (NCBI taxonomy): Eukaryota > Viridiplantae > Streptophyta > Magnoliopsida > Santalales > Viscaceae > Viscum > Viscum album. The sequence goes on along the minus strand of OY728130.1, from coordinate 473,821,270 downwards.
TTTAGGGATCTTTGAGCTTTCTTTCATTGTAATGTTATGTTGCGGTTTTATTGTCTCAATTTATCTTCCACATGTAAGTTGTTTTAAATCATCCTTGTTTCTTAATAAAAGTTCTTATTCTCTTATTATTTTGTTCTTCTCCTTATCACTTTGATACTGTTGGTTCAAGGTGTGAACTAGTTCATACCAAACCTTGCGAGATTATCACACAACGATGGAGTGATTGTTATTTTATTGCATTTTTTTTACTTCTTCATTTCCTCCCTCATGAGTCTACTTTCCGCTTCCATTGAAACCATAGAATCAATGGAGGGCTAACCCACTTATGGGTTGATCCAAGGGATTAGAAAGGGTCTGGATTGGATGTTATTTATCACCTCATTAATGTATAATCACTTCTTAAATTGAGATTTTTATTTGATGGTTTTTAAACTCCATCGTCCTTGTTGATTTTAAGGCCACACACTTCAAGTGATAATACGAACCTTTACCTTGAAGTGCTCAAAAAATTGATCCTTCAAGTGTATAGGTGATTAGTATTAAAGGGTGTAGGCATTAAACCAGTAAGTGATGATATTGTTTTATCTCCTTAAATGAACCCATCTCAAATTTAAGAAATTGAAATCATTAAAAAGAAAATATGTCCAATCCACCCCGAGCGATAACCTAGGATCAACTCATTCTTTTAATTTGAATTCACTTAAGTCTATTTCATTTAACTTAAACCCATCTAAAATCAACCCAAAGTTGGCCACTTCATAGCCAAAAACAATCCTTAGAATGTGCGTGTCTATAGGTTTCTTCTTAGATCTCTGAGGATTCGATAACCCAAACTAAACTACAAGGACCGTTCTACCTTCATCTCTTGGGTAAATTTGAGCGAGAATCAGTACGCGGCGTGTTCAATGGGACACACGCCATGTAGTATCCGCGTTACACGGTTTCCAGCCGGGCAATCCATGTACGGGGTATACGGTCCAACCCTAACCTGAAGGGACTACACGTCGTGTTCAATGGGCCACACACCGTGTGATCTGAAAATCGTGTGCCACATGTTCCTGGTCAACGCATGGATTCTTAAAGACTTATATAGAATCCAATGACACGACCTAGTTTGGCAGACCGTCCCAGTGCATGGAACCTATACTACACGGTGTGTACTGCCGAATACACGATGTGTGTTCTGGTGTTGTACGACCAGGAAGCTTTGGCACCTCCAAATGAAATCCTCTGTTTTATTTTAATCAAAAATAAAATAAAAAATCATTTCTATAAATGAAAGAGGAGGAATAGATCTCGAGATTCAGATTTATAAAACGATCAACTTGAATTGAAACAACTAAATTATTAAATGTGTAAATCACCAAATAGAAACAAAATAATTATAATCAATGATATGACCCCTATGATACCACTTGTAGGTCTCGGGCATAGCGGAAGCGCATTGGTGGGTGTACCCAAATTTAATTTTCCCGTTAACAGCGATCAATTCGAGATCCATCACGATAACAAAACGTCAGATCTTCAGAATATAATGAAGAACAAAAGAAAGGAAGGGAGTCCCGAAACCATATAGAGGATCATCATATGTTGGTTATAATCAATTTTATTAAAAACAAGAATTACCTTGATGGAATTCTCTCTCTGTTGATGTTTCCAGTCACGATCTGATGTGATCCATCGTTGCGTCGTAGAATCCAAGTGTAGGATTCCTCTAGCGGTGATCCACATGTTCTCTATGTATCTCTGGACGTTGCCGAAGGGATCTCCAGGTGCTATCGCAGAAGAGTCTTTGCTTGCAATGTCCGCCTTCGATCGCCTTGAGAGCCGCTTGCAAAGCACTCTCCTTGATCCAGTGGAGGAGGATCTCTCTCATAACTTGAGAGCGTTCTTGGAAGAAAAGAATTCTCTCTTGGCTTGAGAGATTTCTCTAGATCCATTGTGTAAAACCACCAAATATGGCTAGGCTAATGAGAATTATATAATTGAGATTTTAATTACATAGAATAATAAAATGAATTAATTACCCGAAAGCATTTATTCATTTCATTTAATTCTTAGTAAGACCATGTGTCTAATAATAATAGTTGATTATTATTATTACTTGACATGTGCCCAGCGAATTACACTTAATATTATTTAAATAAATAATAGTATTTTTCACAAATCCCTAGAAAAATTACACAGCATGTATATTAATATACACGGCGTGTGCTTTTGTTTTTCCATTTTCTTTATTTTCTCCACCACATTTATTAGACCTTGAATAATGACTATTTATTTCTCAAATGAATATCACTGCATTACTCGCTAATAAATATATTATTTCACCCACAATATATATTCTCTCGAATAACTAGTGTCGAAATAAATGTGATTAGGCATCTTTGAATAATTATTAAACCATAATCGGGAATAATCTTTATTCAACTTGTTAAATTAATATTTAACTGAGATACTTGGACACACTTAGTCTATGACCCTATAGGCCTATTTCTCGGTAGCATTAGGTAGAGTCTACCTAAAGTCCAAGGTTAGCTTCTGAAAACACATCAAGACACCCATAGAGAAAGAAGTTAACGCCGCAATGACGTGTCACCTCCTACGAATGTTTACCGTATAATGTAATCTCTTTGTCTCGGTATCTTGAATCAAGCGGGTTGCATGCTAGCGCTATCAACTCATGTGCTCGATTATTCTTTCTTTGAATTTCCGGAATTGAACTCGCTCATTCCTTAACATGGCCATGGATTTATTTAGCCCATATCAATTCCATCAAAGGCCCTAAGATATCTACTTTTGTTATGGAACAGAAGGGATAAATCTTTTCTCACGTTATCTATTAATGCAGTATTACTCACGACGCATCCAACATATCCTACCTCGTTGAGAACAACATGTTGTCACAATTTTCGTCAATACATCTAAGTTCGTGAGTTGTAATACCCATTAATAATAAACTTAAAGTTTAAGGACCAATACACACATTTGCATATAGGAACATCCAATGACACTATGAAATGTGGATTTCCTACTAGCGGGTCTCATTCTCATAATATCCTTCTGGATATTACCAAGGGTTCACACCATGAGAAGGTGCCTCAAAGTTTTATGAGTTCTCACCCCTAATGGATTATATTATTTATGTCCCTCAAATAACATCATCCAACCATAGAATACATATTCAAGGACAGTGTTATGATACTTTCGGGTTCTCATCATAGCAGGGATCCGCTATGACCTTTTAGTGAAACAGCTATCCTTATGACATTATCACATGCATTGTTGACGCACACCTATCGCGGGGCGTGGACAAAAACAATTATATTTTTTCTAGTGCAGCATAGTGGCTGACCAGGGTCGTCTCTCTTAAGGAGCCTTCTCAATGTGGTTCACTTACTTTATTCTATATCACTTAATCTATCTCTTTTTGTTGTTTTGTATTTAAATGAAAGTGATAACAATATTTTTTGTGTTTTTTATATGAAAAATCTAAACTATCATGCAATGCAAACAAACACTACTACAAATATGGATTTTATCAGCGCTAGAAAAGTGCATTAACAGCACTAAAAAAGCGTTGTTAATCGAGGCGAAGATAAAGGGGGGTCCCTTTTATCAGCGCTGAGAAAAGCGCTGATAAAGACCCCTTTTATCAGCGTTTTTTTGAGCGCTGATAAAAGTAAAATAAATAAATAAATAAATAAATAAATAATAAAAATAAAAAATAATTTATATTCGGGGGGGAGCTTTTAACAGCGCTTGACCCCCGCCCCCATTTATCAGCGCTAGGCGGCCACTCCCACTACCGCGTGCTGCCCTTGCCCGCGCATTCCACACTTGCGCACACACTTCCTTACTTCCACCAGAACTCGAACCCGTGACCTCCCCCTTGCGCGCCTTCACCTTTACCACTAATCCATTTCATTTTTTTTATTTAATGATACAACTATTTATTTATATATATATATAGTTATATTTATTTGTATATTAATATAGATTCATATTAATATAAATATATTTAGTTATATTAATACATATATTTTTATTCATATATTAGTATATATATTCATTCGTATATTAATATATATTTATATCTATTTATATATATATTTGTAGTTACAATTTTTTATCTGTATATTTATTTGTATATTAATATATATTTATATGATTAGCTTTAAATACATTTATAAAATATGTTTTTTATGTGTGATTATAAATAAATAAATACATACATATATACATATATACAACACACACACAAAGACACACACTCACACAGACACACACATATATTTACGAATAAATACATATATATGTGTGTATTTGAAAATCCATATAATGTTAAAACGACCATAACTTCTAATATAGAAGCTCGTTTCAACTCAACAACTAGTCAAATCAAAGAAAATGAAACAATATTCGATATGATATGTGGTACAGGCCTAACAGACATCTGGATCAAAAGTTATACATGTTTGAATGTTAACAAATCGGGGTATCCTGACTAAAAACTCAGTTTTGGAGGCCTTCTGGGCCTTTTTTGGCCTTGAAAAATGTGACCAAAAATTTTCTTGGGTCACAGACACGTAGAGCTCATCACAGGCTTCGATTTGATATGTTGTAGAGCTCAAACGGACACCCGGATCAAAAGTTATGGTCGTTTGAAGTTTGAGTTACATTTTTAACTTATTTTAGATCTTTTATTAATTGTTTTGATTTTTTGTGTCCTCAAATTGTTATTAAATGATTTTTAATAGATAATAATTAGAAAAATATTAATTAATTATATTTTTTAAAATATTTTAAAGTCATTTTCACTAAATTTATTATATATTAAATGTAATAGTCTATTTATACGTATATTTAAAAAATATATATTATATTTATATCAATATAAATATACTTATATAACAATATATTATTTTTCATGAAAATTTATTTTTTTTGAAACATAAAATTTATCAGTGCTGATAAAGCCCTCCTTTATCAGTGCTACTAAAAAAATGTTGATAAAGGGGTCCCCTTTAACACCGCTAAAAAAAGTGCTGATAAAGGGGGGTCTTTATCAGCGTTAAAAAAAGCGCTGATAAAGGGTCACTTTTAACAGCGCTTTTTTTAGCGCTGTTAAAGACCCCTCTTTATCAGCGCTTTTTTTTAGAGATGATAAAGGACCCCTTTATCAGCGCTTTTTTTAGCACTAATAAAAGGGTAGCACTTCCCTTGCCCGTTTTTGTAGTAGTGAAAATGAGTTGATGAAGAAAGAACTTGGTTTTGGGGTTCAGTCTTGGATTCAATCATTATTTTCCTTTATGTGTTTGATTTTAGTTTGATAATCCAAACATGAAATCTCATGTTTGAATCACTATTCTTTTCCAAAATAGAAATAGTTTGAGTTTCATTTCATTGGGGACCGTCACCTAATCGGGGACATTCGGCTCACTAATGAATGCTACTCAAATATACCACAAACATAAAATAAACTTTAAAGAAAATTCAAGAACACCTTGACCTCCCCCCCAAGCCAAGTATCGGGGTTAGCCTCTCATTTCCGAGAGTAGAAGATCACAATGGTGGATGGATGGGAAGAGAGAGAGAGAGGAGAGAGAGAAAGGAGAATAAATAATTTATAATGGTTGTTAAAATTATAATAATAATATTATTAATTAATAATATTATTATTATAATTAAGACAATAGTTTTTGAAAACAAAGAGGGAGAAAATAAAATAGCTTTAAAATAAGAATTTGATAATTATAATCATGATAATTAAAATAATATTAATATTAATAATAATATTATTATTAATATTAATACTAATAATAATGATAATAATACTTACTATTAAAATAAGAAAATTAAGAAAAAGAATTGTGGGATGGATGGAGAAACATGAATGCATGGATTAATAAAACTGAAATTTGAATTACAATTGAAATTAAATGAAGACAAAACTAAAATAAAAATAAAATAAAATAAAGAAATGAGGGGAGAAGAGAGGAGCAGCGGCGGCCCGTGCCCCGGTGGGATCCCTCCTTGGCTTTGGGTGTCGAGCTGATCATTTTGGAAGGAGGGGAGGGGCTCCTTTTATAGGCATATTTTGTCCTCTGAAAATTTGCATGTGGATGGCCCCTTAAATGACTTTTTTTCACGTTTCCTCCTTCATAAAAGATGTTCATAAATGTCTTGGCTGTCTCCCCTCAAAATATCAGCAAATTTAGCCACCGGATGTAGGATTTATGGAATTTTTATATGAATATGACTTTTTCTGGATGAAATTTCCAGGAAGCTTCCTTTAAATGTATAATGATCAATATCTACCTTAATGGATGAAAAACTCCATGGAATTTAATGGGTGAGCACGCCTATGAGTCCTCTTCCTTATCCAGGTAGAATCACTGAAATTGTAGTTGTGGAGACCGAATTGTGCATTTGTTACGGTGGTGGGGTCCACGCTGCCCGCCCGGAAAAGGTTTCCAACTTCAATGATTTTTTCGGGCTAGTAGATGTTTGAATCAACACTAGGTCCTCAAGAGAAATCAGAGGAAATAAAATCAGGATTCTAAAAAAAAGAATCACAGAATTTGGAGTTATATTTTTTAAGAAATGACAAAAATACCCTTGTGGACAAAATCTGTCCAAAACCCAGAATTATGCATTTTTCACAATTTTGATCATTTTCATTCTAAAATTCAAATTACCCATTATTTTAATAAAAAAATGAAATGCTTGGGTTTTATCATTAAAAACATTAAAAAATACTCATTATTTGATCAAAAATATGCACGTAAATTTGCTCTGTCAAATACTCCCACACTTAAACCATGCTTGTCCTCAAGCATAAAATCTCAAAATGGAAATCAGAGGACACCAATGTTACCAATATTCAAATTCAAATGTAATAAAATCAAACAATTTTCAATGTAAAATCAAACTTTCAAAAATCTGCATAAAATATCAATTTGATTTCCCATTTTTCAAAGAAACAAATAATTCACACATTTTATTTTCCCCCTTTTAAAATTGATGGAACTTATTATTTCATTCATTCAAGCTCCTTGATTCATTTTTATTAAACACGCCAAGTCATAATTTACCTCACTTTTGATTCTTTTCTCTCGTCACTCGTGATACAATTCAAGTAGAGTTATGCTCATATCATGAGAACATGATCCTTATCCATAGGCTTGTATATGAACTACTTTCTCCACTTTGTAAAGACAAAAGACACATGAAATCATAAGGACTTGTAATAAAGGTTCAAATGACTCTGAGGCTTAAGGTTGGTAGGATTTTATGCTTTAAAAAATTAAGGCTCAAGGAGGAGGCTAATCTCTTAAGTACAATGCATGATATCAAAAGTAAAAGTGTAATGAAATTCTCCCCTTCAATGTAGCAACACCCACTTCCCAAAACTCAAAGAAAAGGTTATGATCAAATTATGTATAATGAATGATTTGCGCACCCTCTTGAATATTATTTTTTTTACTTTGGTAATTTTTTTCCATTTTTCGAAAGTTATGATTAGATCAAACCTCACATTCATCACCTAACCACATACGATCAGAAGATCTTCGGTCTGGAAAATGGTGATTTTTGGTTCTCCCAAATCACAACCCATTTTTCTATTTTTTTATCTTTTTTGTCATTTTTTTCAATTCAAGAGGGTAAAATGATAGATTATAATAAATGATTTCACAACCTTTTACAATTTCCACAATAACTCCCTCACACTTCTTCCTTACAATGTGTATCATCTCATCCACCATGATTCTCTTTACCCCCATACTTCAACTTTAAAATATCATGCAAATACCAATAGTAGGGTAGGAATAGATAAAAATATCTTGAAACATGGCTCATCCCTAAAAAGGTCATTCATAGTCTCTATGGGTTAAAAGAAGCATTGATGTAAATGTGGTCTTTTAAGGAAAAATGGATTTTCAAAAGATGCCTCAATCATTTTAAATGTGTTTTTGCATAGTCGTGGCTTTGACAAGTTTCAATACAAGTTCTGGTCGGTTACATGTCCCAAGATCACCCAAGAAATATGCTCAAGAATAAATAGGAAGTACTTGGTCTATAAATCCTCTCAAGAATGAGAAATATAACATTGGACAATCACTCATGTCATGCCTAATAATAACAAATCAATTCACATGAACTTTTGAAATTCAATGCATGAAAGATTGTAGGGAAATTTCATTTACATGAATCAGTTAATTCCTTCAAATCATGAGTCACCATTTCAATATTCATGCTTCATTTTAAAAATTCAATTCTTTATTTCAATCATTTAATCATATCAACATTGAAATCTAAAACATGGCATCACTAGGTTCCTAAGCAACTCATGTCTCCTAGATAATTCAAGTAAAACATTAATTCAAGTTTGGGCATGCAATTTTATCTTTAAAGCTCAAAACATGTTGTGGACTAAAACGTGGAGAGTTTAAAAGATAAAACACTAAAATTGAACTCCCTTTTTCCATGAAATTTGTCCTTCCCCTTCACTGTCTAGGGCTGCCTATTATGAACCTATAAAAGAAAACAACTCAATTAAGCATAAGGATCATGTCATTTAAGCTCAAAAAAGATAGAGGGAGTGGGCTGCATGCTAGACTACTTCCTGATAAAAGAAATTGAAATCTAAATTCCTAGAAATCATGTAAAGATAAATCTTGGCACAATCCCCCAAGTGGGCCCTGAATTTTTACTGCCTCCAGAGGGCAGTACCAGCTGTTATCCAAAATCCGATGGAGGATGAAGCTTCTTTGACATGAACCACCACATGAGATTTTTCTTAGCATCCACTTCTTCTTTCTTGTTGAGGACTCCATGGATAGAGTACACTAGATCCGCCCCCTTCACAATTTGGTACAACTTGCATGGTGGGGGTAGGATGAAGTATAGAACCTCCTCCTTATTTGTTTCTACTTGTGCAACACTCACTTTCCCTTCTTGTGCTCCCTCAAGTAAATGTTTAACGTCTCCAGGGAGCTATAAATGTTTCTCAACAGGTGCATCTTCTTTTGTCTCTTCATCCTCTAGGGCATAATAAGAGTCATCTGATTCTGAAAATTCAAAACAATTGGGAGTTATACTCAAATTCATTTCAACAAAATTAAAAGAATTTGAGTTCAAGAATGTATCATCTCCCTGAGTTGGTTCAGCTTGAATCTCTTCTTCGATGGAAAGTCCCTCTTGGAGTTGATCATCACAGGATGGAGGTGGGTAGTCAGACTTCTCCATTTTGAGTTTGTCCTCGACTTCATGGATGTCTTCAGTGAAATCTAGGAAGACCAGTGTCACTTCCTTCTGGGCCTCGAATATTTTTAAGTCAGCTTGGAGTTCATCGACCATGGCCATCAAATCTTCGGGTGAGATCCATGTTTCTATGCATCTTTCTTTCTACTTTACCATTATCATAAGCGCATAAACTCTTCGTTGGAGGGCCTCCTCAGTGTAGTTTGTTTCTTGTTCTTGCACCTGTGAGTAATTTTTCGTCCATGTAGAATAATAATCCTTTGAATTCATCATGGAAAGATTTTTTTTTAAGAAATGAAATCTAACTATGATGTGAAAAATAGAAAAAGTAAATGAATAACTGATTGGCTCCCCGACAACGGCGCCAGTTTTGTCGCACGCCTGTCGCGGGGTGTGGACAAAAACAATTATATTTTTCCTAGTGCAGCACAGTGGCTGACCAGGGTCGTATCTCTTGAGGAGTCTTCTCAATGTCGTTCACTTACTTTATTCTATATCACTTAATCTATCTCTTTTTGTTGTTTTGTATTTAAATGAAAGCGATAACAATATTTTTTTTTGTTTTTGATATGAAAAATCTAAACTATCATGCAATGCAAACAAAATGAGATGATGAAGAAAGAACTTGGTTTTGGGGTTCAGTCTTGGATTCAATCATTATTTTCCTTTATGTGTTCGATTTTAGTTTGATAATCCAAACCTGAAATCTCATGTTTGAATCACTATTTTTTTCCAAAATAGAAATAGTTTGAGTTTCATTTCATTAGGGACTGCCACCCAATAGGGGACATTCAGCTCACCAATGAATGCTACTCAAATCTACCACAAACATAAAATAAACTTTAAATAAAATTCAATAACACCTTGACCTCCCCCCGAGCCAAGTATCGGGGTTAGCCTCTCATTTCCGAGTAGAAGATCACAACGGTGGATGGATGGGAAGAGAGAGAGAGAGAGGATATAGAGAAAGGAGAATAAATAATTTATAATGGTTGTTAAAATTATAATATTATTATTATTAATTAATAATATTATTATTATAATTAAGACATTAGTTTTTGAAAACAGAGAGAGAGAAAATAAAATAGCTTTAAAATAAGAATTTGATATTTATAATCATGATAATTAAAATAATATTAATATTAATATTAATATTAATATTAATAATATTAATACTAATAATAACGATAATAATACTTACTATTAAAATAATAAAATTAAGAAAAAGAATTGTGGGATGGATGGAGAAACAGGAATGCATGGATTAATAAAACTGAAATTTGAATTACAATTGAAATTAAACTAAGACAAAACTAAACTAAAATAAAATAAAATAAAAATAAATAAGTGGGGAAGAGAGGATCAACAGCGGCCCGTGCCCCGATAGGATCCCTCCTTGGCTTTGGGTGTCGAGTTGATCGTTTTGGGAGGGGAGGGCTCCTTTTATAGGCAGATTTTGTCGTCCGAAAGTTTGCACGTGGATGGCCCCTTAAATGATTTTGTTTCGCGTTTCCTTATTCATAAAATATGTTAATAAATGTCTTGGTTGTCTCCCCTAAAAATATCAGCAAATTTAGCCACCGGATGTAGGAGTTATGTAATTTTCATTGAATAGGGCTTTTTCTGGCTGAAATTTCCAAGAAACTTCCTTTAAATGTATAACGATCAATATCTACCTTAATGAATGCAAAACTCCATGGAATTTAATGGGTGAGCACACCTATGAGTCCTATTCCTTATCCAGGTGGAATCACTGAAATTGTAGCTGTGGAGACCGAATTGTGCATTCGTTACGGTGGTGGGGTCCATGCTGCCTGCCCGGAAAAAGTTTCCAACTTCAATGATTTTTTCGGGCTAGTAGATGTTCGAATCAACTCTAGGTCCTCAAGAGAAAGTCAGAGGAAATAAAATCGGGATTCTAAAAAAAAAGAATCACAGAATTTGGAGTTATATTTTTTAAGAAATGACAAAAATACCCCTGTGGTCAAAATCTGTCCAAAACCCAAAAATTTGCATTTTTCACAATTTTGCTCATTTTCATTCTAAAATTCAAATTACCCATTATTTTAATAAAAAAAATGAAATACTTGGGTTTTATCATTGAAAAACATTAAAAAATACTCATTATTTGATCAAAAATATGCACGTAAATTTGCTCTGTCAATTGTCACGTAGAAGAACAATCAAGATGTGATAAGATATTTATTAATGAATAAAGTACAAAGTAGTTGGTTATAAGCCAACTCCAACATGATCGATGTATTAAATTTTTGATGTAATAATTCTGAGAACGGATGTACAAGACTACCCTTTTGTTTCTAATATAACGCTTTACTGATATTTTGATTTGTGTGTTTTAATTTTATTATTATAATTTTTTATATATTAATATCTATATATTTTTCATAGCGTTTTAAAATATAAAATAATGTCTAGCGATTTAATTTTAAAATAGAATATATGTTAACATAAGTTTTTTTTTATAAATTTTTATAACATCATACAATTAAAAATATATAACGTCCATTATTTCATTTTAACTATATATATATATTACTATGAGTTACTTAGAAAAAATTAATAATCAGGATAATTAAAAACAAGAAACAATAATAATAAATATATAATAACATTATGTATTAATATATTTGCATTGAAAAATCTAAATATATATTTATTTTAAAATTTTGATAATCAAGTCTCCAATACAAATTTTCAATGTAACATTTTAGTGCGAATTTTGAATACAAATTTACTCGGATAACATTAAAATTATAGTGCATATAAAATATAATTCGGTGATTTACATTGGACATTTAAATGAAAATTTTAACTATAATTTTCCAATAGAAATTTTCACTAAGAGTTTCCGATGTAAATTTTCAATGTAAATTTCTGATGAAATTTTATATTATATTTATGTATCAAAATATTTTTATTGTATTTTTAAGTGGACTTTTCTAGTGAAAATTTACAGTAAAAGTTTATAATGAAAATTTTAAATGTAAATTTCTAGTGAAAATTTACATTTTTCATTTATATTTTAATGTATTTACATTGTAGTTTTAAGTGAAAAATTGAACTGTGGATTTCTGATTGACATTTGCATTGAGAATTTCCGGTGTCAAATTGCACTAGAAAATTTCGTAGGAAATTTATGGTTCAAAATTTCAGTGCAAAGTTACATTATTTATGTGTTAGTATATTTGAACTGAAAAGTTGAGCAATCATTTATTTTAGAATTTTGTTAATCAATTTTTCATTATAATTAAAAATCAAATGGAAATTTGCACTGAAAATTTAAGTGAAAATTTGAACTAAACTTCTATAGTGGAAATCTGTACTAAAAGTTTTTCATGCAAATTTCCAGTTAAAATTTACATTTTTTATATATGTATTCATATATTTTTATTTTAGTTTTAATTGTTGAAAATTTTAAATTTTTTATTTATGTTTTAATATATCTACATTGTAATTTTAAGTGAAAAATTGAACTGTAAATTTCTAGTAAAAATTTGCACTGCAAATTTCCAGCGGAAGTTTGCATTGAAAATTTCCATAAAAAGTTTGCAGTTCAAATTTTCAGTGCAAAATTAAATTATTTATTCATGTGTTAATATATTTAAACTGAGAATTTAAATATGCATTTATTTTAGAATTTTGTTAATCAAAATTTCAGTATGATTATAATAAAAAGTGGAATTTTGCACTGGAAATTTAAGTGGAGATTCAAATTAATTTTTCAATGGAAGCTTGCAATAGTAGTTTTTGTGTGCAAATTTGCAAAGCAATTTTTTGGTGAAAAGTTCATTTTTTATTTATGTATTGATATATATTGATATATTTTCATTGCAATTTTAAGTGAAAATTTGAAGTGTGATTTTTTTTGTGAAAATTTGCACATGAAATTTTCAGTATAAATTTTAATAAGAGATTTTCGATGAAAAATTTTATTGGAAGTTTTCCTATGTACATATAGTAAATAATATATATTGTATGTGAGATGTAATAAATACATTACATGTATTATATAAATTTATATAATAAATAATAAATATTATTATATGTATATGTAATAAATATTATATATATTAATTGCAACGTTAACGAAAGACGTAGGGGTATTGTTGTCCATAAATTGGTTTGGACGGTCAGGTTAAATAGCTTATATGAGATGTTATTAATCCCATAAATCATCAAAGATATAATTTTTTAACGGTTGTTGTTAGGGTTATTGTTAATTGGAAACTAAATATTTTCACCTAATTTCAAAAATTCATATTTTCCCGCTCTACTTTATCATGGTTCACTAATAAAAAATATATTTCTATATATTATTTTATTTAAGTATGTGAGTCGACCCGTTAGTCCGTGAGTCCCACACGAATAGAGTCAGACTTTTATTTTTTAACACTATTTCTTGTGAATCAAGCTAAACCGATCAATAACTGGACCAACCCACCTGGCCGGTTAACACCTCTAAGCACACGGGTCCTCAGACGCGTGGTTGCGAACGCGTGTGAAGGTGTGTTGGGATCTAGCAGCGCACGAAGGGCGAGCACATGGGAGACTGGGCGTGCGTCGAGGGTGAATGCGGAGGGCCGAGGCGTGCGGGGTCCGACACTGTGTTTGGTGAAATTTTAGTAAACGAAAAGAAATGATTTGATAGTTTTTAAAAGAAAAGAAATGGAAAGAAATGATTCTGATTTCTCTCATTGTGTTTGGATCAATAACTTAGTAAAAGAAAATAAATGATTTGGATTTCTATCCATCATGTTTGGTGACACTTTTTAAAAGAAAAGAAAATAAAATGTTTTGGTGCAAATGAAACAAATAGCCTTTGTTAAAAAATAACACATACACACAGGATTAAAGAGCATACTTTCCTAAGATAAAAAACAATCATAGATTAGATCCCCATGGGCAACACACTTACCACCATATTTGTCCAACATCGACAATTTATGTTAAATGACAAAAATAACTTAAAAAAATGTATTTTTATTTGCTTTTTTATGACAAATCAAAATACATTAATTTTGATTTTAATCAATCGCTATCTTTCATATCACCAAAATTAGGTAAACATTAAACTACGAACATTATTAATACAATTTTTAAAATTTTTAAAAATTAATTAAAGATAATCAAAATTATTTATATAATTTATTAATTCAAAATTATTAATTCGAGGTAATCGAAATTATAAATTCAAAATTATTGATTAAAAAAATATATTAATTCAAAAAAAATATTAATTCAAAATAATTACTAATTTAAAACATTTATTAATTCAAAATTATTTATAAATTATTTATATAAACAATTAATTCAAGATAATCATAATTATTTATAATCAAAATTATTTATAAATTATTTATGATTATTTATATACACATAATTAGTTACAATCAAAATTATTTATACACACATTATCAAAATTATTTATATTTGATTGTTGTTAAAAAAGATTAGGTATAGGTGTCAAGTGACATCTCACGCATGCTACAAGAAAAATCTACAAACGGTCTAGGGACTCGACCCCGCAACCAGTGACCCCAAACAATATTTTCATGAGTATCTAAATATTTTGTTTGCCTCCGCATGAAAGTTAATAATATTGTTTGTCTCATGAAAATATTTTATTTGCCTCCAAAAAATATTTTTTGTTATTATTAATAATTAAAATTATGTTCATTTATAAAAATATTAATGGAAACGGTGACAATTTGAAAAAATAAAAGATGTGAACATTGTTTATATTGACATATAAGAATAATATTGGAAATTTTTAAAAAAAAAAACAAAACAGGCAGGCTATTTCCGTCCAAATCATCTCAATTTTGAAACGATTGGAAAGGGAGGGTTGGGGGAGAAACGTTTCTCCCCCATTTCCCCCGCATCCTATTTCCTTTAACCACTTTTGTCTCTCCAAACGACGGAAATCGTTTTCTATCCCTCCTAGTCCTTTCTTTTCTTCCCGACTCTCGGCCGCCAAACGAGGTCTGAGTGCTCGCGTGGAGAGCTCGTGTTGTGTTAGAGTCGCGTGTCTCTGGCGGGGTAAACCTCGATGCCGTTCAAAGCACGGATCGCGGATGCCTGCAGGGGATTTCACGTGGATTGGGGCGCAAATCGCGGGTGCGATTCACGTGTTGATACAGGGAACCAGGCAGACGAGTGGGTCGTGGTGCGCCAGGCGTAGACGGGGACGATACGCCGCGACTGGCAGTGGCGCGCGCAAGGGTTGCGGGGACGTGGATCCCAGTAAGGCTGGGATTGTAAGGGCTGAGAGATGCAATTGGATGACGGCGAACAAGGAACGACCTCATCCTGATACACTGATCTAGCACAGCAGGATAAATTGAGTCCTTATGCGAGAAACCCGGATATAACACGCACGGAGGAGAGAACACTCTCTGGAGGGCGCTGAGCCAGCACGTGGCTGCTAAGGCGCTGCATCAGAAATATTTGGGATTTAACACGTTTTGAACCTTCAAATGTTTTTATGAACTAATTTTGTGAGGGAAAATTTAACAGTTGGCCCTCAAGAGGATAGAACGATGATGTCTGTTTTGCATACTGCACAGGATATATTTTGCTGCTGCCGTGTCTTATGCTGGAAATACTGAAGCATCTTTTCCTTGCCAGTTAGCTGCCGCAAGCATCAGTACAAGGAAGCACCAAACAGAATACACAACAAGGAGATCGACACACACACCTTTGATGGGTTGATTGGGTCATGAAGCACTGGA
Organism: Viscum album; assembly: GCA_963277665.1. Taxonomy (NCBI): domain Eukaryota; kingdom Viridiplantae; phylum Streptophyta; class Magnoliopsida; order Santalales; family Viscaceae; genus Viscum; species Viscum album. The sequence continues at coordinate 473,805,251 of OY728130.1, read as the reverse complement.
CCCTTTGTCTCTTATGTAAATCGTTGCATCAACAAATATTCCCTGTTTTCAAGTGCACTTCCAGTTCTCTTCATCTTCTTCACGTCTCAAAGTTCATTCAAACATACCGTAGATTTATCACTGACAAGCAAGCTAACCCAACACCAAGCTCGTTTTCTGAGTGTGATCCTGCCTTCATTTCCCCAGCTTATTCGAAGCTCTTATCACAGTGCTGCAATGACAGGTGTTTAAAACCGGCATTGCAAATTCATGCCCATATAGCTGAATCCGGGTTGTCAGATGAACCAAAGCTTCAGAGCCAGCTGATCACTTGCTACTGCAAAAATGGGGTTTTCTCATATGCCCACAAGCTGATTGAGGGATTTCCAAAATCAAATGTGGTCCCTTGGAATTCCCTTATTTCCGGGTATGCCCAGAATGGGTTTGGTGAAGAAGCACTTTTGGGTTTTAGAGAGATGCACATGATGGGTATTAAGTGCGATGAGTTTACCTTTCCGAGTGCTCTTAAGGCATGCACAATCACTCAGGATTTGAGGGCGGGGAAGCAAATTCACGGGAATATCATAGTTAAAGGGTTTGACTTTCATGTCTGTGTTCAAAGTTCTCTGGTTGTAATGTATGCCAAATGCTACGAGTTTCCGGATTCTAGGAGAATATTTGAAGCAATTCCTGACCGTGATATCGTTACTTGGAATGCATTGGTCTCTTGTTATGTTAAAAGTAACCTTTGCAGGGAAGCCATGGGTTTGTTTTGGGAAATGATGATGTGTGGAGTAAAACCGGATGGTTATAGCTTTTCAACTATGATGAATGCTTGCACCAGTTTGGGGGATGGTGTTCATGGAAGAAAATTGCATGTGCATCTCATAAAACTTGGATACAGTTCCAATCTTCACTCTACAAATGCACTTGTTGACATGTATGCAAAATTGGGAGATATCAAGGAAACAATTGCATCCTTTGAGGAAATTCAGCAGCCGGATATTGTTTCATGGAATACCATCATCTCTGGCTGTTTCCTTCATGACTACCATGATTTAGCTTTAGAATTGCTGGGATGGATGAGAAGGTCTGGATTCTTTCCTGACATTTTCACTCTATCAAGCATTTTGAAAGGCTGTTCTAGACTGGGGCTCAAGGAACTGGGCAAACAGTTGCATTCCTGCTTGATAAAGATGGACCCCAAGCTGTATTTGGTTTTGAGTGCTGGGCTTATTGACATGTATTCGAAGTGTGATTTGATGGAGCATGCAAGGATGGTCTATCACAATATGACAGTGAAGGACATGGTTGCATCCAATGCAATGATCTCTGGACATTCGCACAGTGGGGAAGATCGCAAAGCTCTGTGTGTTTTCAGTGAGATGCATAGAACTGGGGTAGGTTTTGATGAGGTGACTTTGTCTGCAGTCCTCAAATCCTCGGCTCACTTGCTTGCTGGAGCGGTTGTTGAGCAAGTTCATGCACTTCACGTAAAATCAGGCCTTCCATCAGACATATATCTTGCAAGCTGCCTAATTGATTCCTATGGAAAATGTGGTCATCTAGAAAGCGCAGCAAGGATTTTCGAAGGGCACCCTGTTAGAGATTTAGTGTCTTTCACTTCGATGATCACAGCCTACGCTGAACATGGACGAGTTGATGAAGCGGTAAAGATTTTATGGAACATGCAGCGAATGGGGCTCAAACCAGATCAGTTTACTTGCAGTGCTCTATTAAATGCTTGTGCAAATTCATTGGCTTATAAGGTGGGGAGACAGTTCCATGTCCAAGTGTTAAAGCTTGGATTCTTGTCTGAAATTTTTGCTGGCGATTCTCTGGTTAACATGTACTCGAAATGCGGAAATATAAATGATGCTAAGGATGCTTTCTCTGAGATTTCCAACAAGGAAAGTGTGTCTTGGAACATGATAATCGGAGGGCTTGCACAGCATGGGTGTGGGAAGGAAGTGCTGCAGCTGTACAATGAGATGGTTAAATGTGGTGTTTCTCCCAGTCATGTAACCATGAGCAGTGTCCTCTACGCGTGTAATCACTCGGGTTTGGTGACTGAAGCCATGGAATGTTTTAAATCAATGAAGGAGTCGCATGGGATTGAGCCGAACAAAGAACATTATGGTTGCATGATTGATGTGCTTGGCCGTGCTGGGAAATTGGGTGAAGCTGTGGAGATGATAGATTCAATGCCATTTGAAGCCAATGCCTCGGCTTGGGGAGCACTTCTCGGTGCATCTGTGAGGCACAAAAATATCGAGGTTGGTAAGCATGCTGCTGAGATGCTGTTTGCTCTTGAACCCACTAAATCTGGAAATTATGTTCTTCTCGCGAACCTTTATGCTTCAGCTGGCATGTGGAATGATGTTGTGAAGGTGAGAAAGGTCTTGAAAGATGCCGGGGTTGATAGTGAACCAGGGATGAGTTGGGTTTAGATAAGGGCGCCTCTTCTGAGATGGGGACTGAAGGTGCCCCTCCCCTCTTGTTTCATATATGAACTATGTCCTTTACTTTTCCCTCTTTTTATTTGTTTCTGTTAGAGTATTTAGATATTTAAGGTTTGGGTATTGACTAGGTCTATCCTATCTTTCTTTTCCCTCTAGTTTGAATTTGGTATTTTGTATCTATGTCGAGTTGTATCTCATTATTTGTCTATAAATAGTGTTTCATCCTCATTCAAGAGGAACGATTTTTGGGCCTACTCTTTCTACAGGTTTTTTGGGGAAAATTTGACCTTTTTCTGTCTAAAATGTTATGTTTTCTAACCTGGGAAGCCCACGAACTGAATCAAAAGTATTGATATAGTTTTGTTGAACTATATTTGGTTATGCTTTTAGTGCCTCTGGTTGGTTTTGTGAAAGCTAAAAAGTCGTTCTCTTGTTTTCAAAAAATGAAAATGCTGGGATGGGTAGCTTTTTTATTTATCCCTCTCCCCCAAACACATTCTTTCTTCATTCTGCAAAATGAATGACTTCTGATACAAACCTATCCAAAAGTAGTGTATTATAGTTTTGAATATTTTTGTTAAATATGTGTTAAAGATATCAATGGATTTTGATATAACACACGAGTGATTCGCGCATCACTTTGCTTAAGCCCTTTGCAAGAGAAAGGATGACAATGACACTCAAAGGCTACATTTGGTACGAAAGAAGTTTTTCCGTTAAAATGAATTTTTGAGTCAAAAGTTTATTTGATATGCATGAAAAATGTGTGATAAAATATGTTTTGTTGGAGTCTGCATCCCATATCGGACTTATGGTCCGGTGTGGTCTTTATTATTCATTATAAAAGAACCTCAATGCCTCCTTTAGAGAGTACCTTGGGGATTGAGTCTTACCTCTTTTTATCACTCTACATTTGTTTTTTCTTTATGTGTTCAAGCTACCTAGCTTGAGGGGGAGTGTTGGAGTCTGCATCGCACATCAGACTTGTGGTCCGGTGTGGTCTTTATTATTCATTATAAAAGAACCTCAAGGCCTTCTTTAGAAAGTACCTTGGGGATTGGGTCTTACCTCTTTTCATCATTCTACATGTTTAATAGTACAAATATATCATAGCAAAAAAAGTTTTTCACTGTTTAAGGGTTATTTTCAATGATACATAAAATCAAAGACAATTTTGTTCACAAAATTTAATTTTCAATTGATATTCCACCCAATTTGAGAGGCATTCTTCCTCAAACCTCTCCTTTTGCCTCATGTCCCTTATCCATTTTTTTTCTCAGATCATTGTTCCTTCCTATTAGATGTAGATTTATGACATGCAAGTATATGCCTTTTTATGGGTATTTATATATGCTTGTATCCACAATTTTATATACATTATATTAGTTGAACACAGAGAATTGATTTTTTGGTAGGAGAAAATCATTGAGAAAATGATTACTGGGGACAAGAGCTGCAAGTTTATTCCAATGAAGAACCCAACAAGTTATAAACACATTCAAAAAATTATTTGGTTAGATACTTCATTGAAATAAACTTCCCGTTATGGTTCCCAATTTATCGTTTTTCCAAAACCATTTCCATGGCATTGCATTAGGAAAGCATGACGCAACATTCTGCAACAGTGCACTGGCTGACAAACGCCGCTACTGACATGAAACAGAGAGAGAGAGAGAGAGCGAGGAAGTGCTTTTCGTGGAGGGTTTTGTTATTGGCGTGAAAGTGCATTTTTTCTTTTGCTTTGCTTTGATGGGTCATGTGATTCCTACATATGCATTGCTTTCCGAACTCATTTGGGATACTACCTTGTTCGTTTGGGATACTATCTTTATTAGAATGGTGCATGATAAACATTCGCAATTTTTATTGTTGTCGAGGATAGTGGCTTGATGAGGTGGATGTGAATGGTAATAGATGTAAATTATAGACCCTCCTTATATAGTATCTTTGTATGGATAAATTTGGCCTTGTTGAAATGAAATTACTTTCGTTTTGTCATTGGATTTGCAAGTGATGTCTCATTGGATATGATACCATTTCTTTCCAGATAGGATATGGGCCTATTTTAAAGGACCACGCACATTCAAATTTAATCTTATGTGTTGCATCAAATCCGATGAAATCAACATTTTTGATCGTACCATATATTTTATTCACCATATTTCTTTTTAACGACCGAATTCTAATTGCATCTCGGATCTAATGACTCAAATCCAAATGGATTATCATAATCCAATCTTCGTGAATCCTACGACCTAGATTGCAACAATTTTAGATTTATAGATTCTCCTTATATAGTATCTTTGTAAGGATAAATTTGATCATGTAAAAATGAAATCACTGTGTTGTCATTGAATTTTCAAGTGATATATCTTTGGATATTGTAAGATCTTGTGTCTGTATGAGTTGGAAATTTCAGAAGGAAATCGAATTTTCAATTACTGGGCGGGTTGGTTTATGATTAGAGATTCATAACGGAATTTCGAGGGTTGGAACGCCTCAAAGTGATGTTATTAGATGTGGTTTGAGACTCAGAAGGTGGCTTGGAGGTTTCAGGAGGGTTATGGGGGTTCGGGGCCCGAAGTTGAATTTTTGAAAAAATGTAACCTAGGGCGCGTGGTTAGTGCTAACCATGCGACATAACCGTGCTACCCAGTTTACATAGGTGCATCGGTTGGGAAAACCGTGCCGAAGGCCTGACAAACCGTGCGAGCCTCTACAATAAACTGCAGAGATGACGCACGGTTGGCGCACGGTCTGATAAACTGTGCGGCGTAACCGTGCAAGGTGGGTGTGCTTTGGATTGTGGGGGCGCGCGGTTGGCGCATGGTTTGACCAACCGTGCGGCTCATTAAAAAGGGGGAATTTACCCCTTTGCCCCTGCGGGCTTTAAGAAGGCAACCCCCTCTTCCTCCCTCTCCCGCGCGCAACCCAGACAGCCCCCCTCCTCTTCTCTTCTTCAAACCCCTTCAAGGGGGTGTTCTTGGTTGCTTTTGAAGTCGTTTTCCGGCGTTTTGTGGTAAGTCTTTGACTCTGTTGACCTCCTCTGTGCTCCTCTCCGTCCCTTAATTTTTAGTATCTCCGGTTAGGTTTTTGATTTCCGATTCCACCGGAGCATGGTGGAATTGGATACCGGTGATAGGGCTTTTGCTCCTCTTAGGAAGAGGGTGACCCGAAAGGTCGTCTGCACTTCGTTGTGTGCCGTTTCGTTGAGGTATGTTGCAACGGTGTTTTTCCAAAGCTTTAAAGCTTAAATTAAATTGCTTGGGTGTTTGTTTTGATGTCGTTGCTAAGGGATTATGCCCGGTTCAAGGATGAAGATGCGTCACGGGATGTTGGCGAGCGTTAGGTCGCAGTTCCGGTGCGACGAGATCGGCCGGACCTCGTATGTCTCGGATGAGCTTGGACAGGCCCTGACTGCTGGTGCCGACCCTTGAAAAATAAATAGAAAGCTTCTTATGAGGTAGGTTGTCTGACATACTTGCCTTATGACATTTATGCATGTTTATGGTAGCATGTGAATGCTCGGGCTTGCCCCTGAGGGTGACGCCCCCTGCTTAAATTTATTCCAATGACTTGTTAATTAAATTAATTCGGTTAATTATAATGGATGGCAACAGAGGTCACTAACAACCCCTGTGCACTAGTATCATGCCTTGACCCCTGATGGCCGAGACCTAGACCCTTCAGGCATCAAGTGGCCTCTAGACCTCTTAGGAGGTGAGGTTGGACTCGGCGAGGCATGTTAGCCCTTGCGAAGGCCTAGATGGACAGACCTTAGACAGACTGAGATTGAGTTGGGTGAGTAGAACGTCCTAGAGTGACTTTGAGCGCCCCGATGGATCATGACCCATATCCCTGACGGTCGCTGTAGTGTCCAGACTTCGTGTAGCCGATAAGTCCGTGCTACCTTGTTCACGATGTCGTAGGATGTGGCGTCTTGGTGCGTTGGGTGTTTACTCGAGTCCGTGACTCTGACTTAGAGGATTCCAAGAGGGATGCCTCTACTTATGTGCGGACCTCGAGGATCCCACAAGGGATACCTCTTCAGTGTATTGACCTAGGGGACCCCAGTGGGTGCCCTGGTGTTTTTGGCTGACCCTGAGCAAATGCGTTATGGATTTGGGTAGTGATGGTAGCGGGTGTCACCTTATAACTCGTATCGTACTTGTGGGCCCGAAGAGCTATGGTAGTAGAGATGGGTTTAGGCGTTCGGCTAACCCTACTCTTTTATTTATACTTCCACCTAGTTACTATTGATGCAGTTATGATTGCCAGACGTGCTTCCTAAAACTCAGCCCATGGGCCTGATGTGATGCGATGGTATGGTGGGGATGCCCAGTGGTACTTCCTGGATCCGGCTTATGAGCCTTATTTGATTGAATGTTACCTTGTTAGAATGCCTAGTTTTTTTGGGATTCCTCCCTATACCAGGGTAGTAGGGGTGGTTGTCGAGTGCATCTTGAAACCCCTCTTAGTTAGTGTGTCGCCCAAAATGCCTAGCTCGCTAGGATCCAGGTGACGCCAGAGGTTGCTGAGTGGCCGCATTTCACACGAGCATTGGATGCTTGTGACATCCCTGGGGATTGATAATGATCTCCTCGACCGATGCTTGGGGTACTCCTCAGGATTGGGTGTATGCACCTTATTGAAGGATGCTGAGTTATCATCTTGGATCCAAGAGAGTATTTGTAACATCCCGGTTAAGGTACGCTCTCCTTTTGACGTCCAGGAGTTTGTAGTTCGGGTTCCAAGAGTCTTGGAGGAAAATCTAGGTGTTTTACAGGGGACTGCTCCGTGGAAGGGAGCTATTGCAGCGTGAATATGGTCGTTGCGGCGCGGACAAGCCGGTTGCGGTGTAGGGTCCTGAGAGGAGGGATTTTGGAGCTACTGCCAGCCATATTTGGCATAACTGTGTCGTGGTGGTAGGGTGCGGCGTAGGGTGGTTGAGTGCTGCGGCATGGAGTGGGCGGCTGCGGCGTAGTGGCCTCGGGGTTGAATTTGGTTGGTTCTGCCGAATTTGGTACCCCTGTGGCGTGGAACTAGGCTGCGCCGTAGCCCACTTCTCAGGTTGCGGGGTTCTGCGGCGTGGTGTATTCGACTGTGTTGTAGTCCCTCCCCGGGTAAATAGGATCTGGACCGAGATTCTCGGTCTAGAAGGGCTGCGGCATGGCCCTTCGCATTGAATCGTAGAAAGGGCTTCCACCAGTACCTTTGCGCCGTGGTCCAGGAGGTTGCGCCGTGGTGTTATATTTTCCAGACTGCCTATAAATACCCGAACCCCCTCCGAACCAGTTCTTTTTCCACTTTTCTTTCCCGAACCTTAGGCGCCCAAGAGAGGTTTTCGAAGGCCGTGAAGCCCTTTTTTGATCAGGTTCAATCCTGACCTTGAGAGATCAATCCTTGGTGGTTTAAGGTGAGTTTCCCTCTTTCTTTTTCCCTGCTTTCTCCCTCTTCTTCATCCGGGGAAGGTTGTTGGCTTGGGATTTGTTGGTTTTGGTGATGCTCTGGCAAGGGAATGACGTGGGCCGTTGGGTGCTAGGTTGATCGAGGAGTTTCCCTTTCTGCTTTTGGTGTGTGGATCCTATCGCGATTGGTGTGCGACCCGAGTTTAAGGTATATGGTTTCGTCACTAGCTTATGCTGGATGAACAATATTTGCTCTTGGTTTATAGATTTTTTTATAAATAAATTCACATAATTGATATATTTGTGTGTAAATGAGTGTTTGAGAAAAGATGATTTTCCCCATGTTTTGGTAAAAAGAAAGGTGTTTTTCAAAGTATCGTGAAATGGTTTTACAAGATGGTTTTCAAAGCTTGTTATGATGGAAAGAGGGTTTGGAAATTGGTTATGAAATGTGACAAGCCCTTCAAAATGATTTGAATTGTTGAGCACATGAGAGCCTTGGGTACCTAGGAGGGGGTTTTTAGTAACGGGCCTTGCCCTTGTTTTCATCAGGGGTTCACTCATGGGGTGTTCCTCTGCTCTCTAGGCCAAGTGTCCCAGGGACTTGATTATCTAACACCATTGGGGGGTCCACTCATGGGGTGTTCCTCTGTTCCCCGACCCGGTGTCTTAGAGGCTTGTTTAGTGCACTGGTCTTATCTTGATTTTTAAAGGTACGAGTGACCTAGCTAGCTCGGGTCTATGATAACCTAGGGGTGATCTCCATTGTGCTTTGGTTTGTGCTGTTTTGGCTTTGATATGAAATGTTGTATGCTTTGATAAATGTCTATGGAAATTATTCTTTGAAACTGTTTTACCTGGCTTGTTTTAGAATTGTGGAAAAAGGGGAACTATTTACCATGCTTTTGATATAAAACTGTTTATCTTCTTATTATGCCATGTTTTCTGTAAATTGAGCATATTGGGATTGATATACAACGACTTGATATGTGACACTTAAGTGAGATCCTATTGAGCCTGTTTAGCTCACCCTGCACATTTCCTCAGGAATGTGTAGAACTTTCTATTCAGCATTGACGACCTTATTTATTGGGCCCCCCGTTTCCAGTTTTTTCAGACCACCACAACCTTAAGTACTTGTTTCAACAACGAATTACTACTGTCGACCAGCAGTACTGGATCACTAAATTGTTGGGTTACCAGTTTGAAATTTGTTATAAATCAGGCAAAGAAAACTCGGCTACGGATGCGTTGTCCAGGAGGGTGCCCCGCCTCTGCCTGCTTGAATCCCGACCGGTTTGGGAAGAAGGTCGTAACCTCGTCGATGGAGTTTTGTCCGATCCTTATTTGGGGAAGGTACTCCACGCACTACAGTTTGGGCAACAATCCTTTTCTGGATTTACTCTTACTTAAGGCGTGCTGAAGTACCGCGAGCGTGGCCATTCCAGCTGTTAGATTGGTGTAGCCTGATCCGGTTGGGCTGAATGCTTGTGGCTCGTACTGCGCACCGGCCCACAACTTTTGCGTGTCGAGCTCCGCGATGAGCTCGTTGGGGGTTACAGGGGGCAACGCGCCCCTGCTCGGGGGGTTTGGGGGTCGAAGGCCCCCGACTCAATTTTTCGGGCACTGTAGCATCTCTGACCACTGTAACAGAGCTGACCGACACCGACATAGTACTGTAGTAGTGCGGACTTTGGACTCAACTTTACTGTAGCCTTTTGGACTTCCAGCCGACAGCCACTGTATCACTTTTGACTTGGGTGACTGCCTTTCACTTTAGCGATGCGGACTTCCTGTGCGGTTGGTGGAACAGTGGATCGTCTTCCTCCATTTGAAGCCCATTTCGGGCTAGGGTTATTGAAAAAAACTCTGTAATTGTGCTCCCAAATTATAGTGAATATTCTGCCTCCTCGTGGACGTAGGGATTATTGTCCGAACCACGTAAATTTTTGTGTTCTTGTTCTTTTTTCTTTTTACTCTTCTGTGTTTCGTGGTTTTTGTCGCTGCAACTCCCAATGTTTTCGCAACACCAGCTTCGTCTCCTTGGGTTCCCCTTTTGCTTGCAGAATTCCATTCTTCTCCCCAAGGGGGCCATGCTGGATTTTCCCGAACCTACCGAAAATTGACCAACAATCTTTATTTGGTAGGAATGAAGGGCGTTATACGTACCTTTGTTCAGCAGTGTGAGGTTTTCCAACGATATAAATACTCCACTTTGTCTCTCGCGGGTCTTGCTACAACCACTTGATATTCCCACAACAGTATGGTCTCATATTTCTCTAGATTTCATTTCCGGACTACCAAAATCCAAGGGGTATGACGTGATCCTGGTGGTTGTCGACCGTCTGTCCAAATATGCTCATTGCTCATTTCTTGCTCCTCAAGCACCCATACACAACACGTTCCGCGGCCGAGCTTTTCCTTCGTGAGGTGGTCCGTCTACATGGTGTGCCCACTTCTATTGTGAGTGACCGTGACCCAATTTTTCTCTGTCATTTCTGGGCAGAATTGTTTCGCCTTCATGGCACTATTCGTTTGAGTTCATCTTACCATCCTTAAACGGACGATCAAGCGGAGGTTGTAAACCGGTGTCTTGAAACTTACCTGCGCTACTTTGCGGGGGATCAGCCACAATCATGCTCCTATTGGATTCCTTGGGTTGAATGAAGTTACAACACAACCTGACATATCTCCATTAATACTACCCCTTTTGAAGTAGCGTATAGTCGTAGACCTCCCACCATTCTTGGATTTCTGCCTTCGGAAATTCGGGTTTTAGCTCTAACCGCCGTTTTGGGGGACCGTGATGAAGCCCTTCGCCAACGATGACATCATTTGGCCCGATCCCAAGATTGTATGAAGCGGTCTGCGGATAAACATCGAAGGCATGTTGTTTTCCAGGTTGGGGATAGAGTTTTATTAAAACTTCGGCCGCATAGACAACAGACCGTAGCTCAATGCATTCATAAAAAACTGGCCGCACGGTTTTATGGACCCTTCACCATCCTCAGCAGATAGAACCCGTTGCTTACCGCTTGGATTTACCTGCTGCCGCAAGGGTTCACTCTGTTTTTCATGTTTCTCAATTAAAGCAGGCTGTTGGTACACAACAAGTCCGTTCTTCCCTGCCACTGGGAATGGATATAGACACTACCGATTGTCTGGAACAGCTGGCTCTTCTTTCTCACCACTTGCATTTGAAGGATGGCGTGGCTCACTCATAGTTTTTAATTCAGTGGACTGACAACTTTTTAGATGAAGCAACATGGGAAGATGAATCTACCCTCTGCAACCAATTTCCCTCTTTAAGTCTTGGGGACAAGACTGACTTTCAAGGGGTGGCTAGTGTTAGAGATGGGGGGACCCCGCCACCTCGCAGGTATATTCCCGAAGGAAGAAGGCAACTCGAGGGGGAGAAGTCGTTGGGGAATCACGTGGGGAGCCGCAATGCACGTGAATCCCAACACAAACAAAATAAATCAGGGAGCGGAACCGTGGGTGAGGCGGACAATTAGAAGGTTATTTCTCTTCGGCTCTTTGAGCTTGGGCGGTAGATTAGAAGGGGCCTCCCGAGGATTCGTGGTATTTCTTTTTTTTTTGTTTACTGCACAGAGTCTGTAATCCAGGTATGATCTACTATTTTCCATAAATATACTTCATCCTACTGCTTGTTTGATGTGAGTACCTTAACAATATCCAACCACACATAAGAAGAACAATCGAACCACTACGTCCAACTTCATTTGAAGAGTTCGGTAGCATTCACAGACGCGTCATCCTTAACCGACCGCGATACCTTCACTATCGAGGCATCCCATGACCGTCCAAGCACACACAATGAAGTCCAACCTGTCTAACGGTGTTTTCAAAGGTTGCATACACAACCAACTGTTTCATCGTCGTGCTGCCTTGCAAGCATCGATGCGTTCTCCAAAACGTGCATTCCCCAAGGGAATTCAAAAGCAGTACTGACCATTTTCAAATGGTCCTACTCGGTTGTGTTCTTTCTATTTGTAAGGACACTTAACTTGTTTGACGCGGCGCTCCCCACCTTAGGAGTATCCTAGTTGTCGTTTATTGAAAATGGGAGCTCATCCTACGAAACACGCTCCATTGATTACTAAACACGGGTTCTTGATGTGGCCAAAACGCTTTTACCAAGCGCCAACATGAAAGAGAGGAAAATCCACCTGCTTACAGCGCGCTAGATCAGATTTACTTTAGACATATGCATGACACTCCTCCCGATTTACGTCCACACGCGCCATTAGCATTTTGCATAAATGCCCAATCCAGACTGACCAGCATGTCAAAACACACGATCCTCTTTGGAAAGTCATCCCGAGCATTGCGATGAGTCTGATTTCCTCTAACTCCCAGGTCACTCTACCTCAGAGATGACCTGTGATCAAAGCATAATAGGTCAAGGCTTTAACGATAATTATCGAACTCATACGGTTTGGTGTACCATTTTTTTATCAATTCGACGGGTAACGCGTGTATCGACGCGTACTACCCCGAAACAAAATAGCACATCCTTGATACCCGATGCATTCTAGTACCCGATGGTGCATGCAAAATAAGCATCCCAAAGTCGTATTATCCCATATGACCTCTTGAGTCGTCCATCACCAAGGAAAAAGGGTCTCACGACCTACTAAGCGATCGATCATGCCCTAGGCATGTCTAACCCGCTGGAACCGAGCATTCCACGATGCTCACCCTTTTAACAAGGCTCAACTTATCGAATGACCACCCATCCATTCCGGGTGTCATTTTAGAAACTAAGAGTACTACAAGGGTCAAACGACACCCGAAGGACACCTCACGTCTGAAACTCATCACAACATTTAGCAAGGTTTTAAAGTTTTGAGGGTGCTACCTACCTTGGGCTAGCCCCTTCCAAAAGCAGAAAGCGTCGACCCTATAGCTAGGTCACGCCGAAGAGATCACTAGGCAGTATCGCCTATCCTTTAGGTTCAACGCAACCTAATAAAAGTCAACCGGGATCCACAAGCAACGTCCACGTTCCCGTCCCAAACGTTCAGTAAGGAACTAGGTAAGACTAATCCTCACACAGGGTTCTAGCTAAAAACACCACATTAAGGTTTCATTTAAGCTGTTTTCGTTTATTTACATTTGATCTTTAAACATTTTAAAGGCTCAATTTAAACATCAAGTACGCGTTGTAAGGAAAACTGTACTTTAGAAAATTTATTTTGCTGACGCCGCAAGCGGCACGTTGGCAAGTTTTATCAACTTCCTTTTAACCATTAATTATTTAATTAACATCCTTTCATATTTAGGCAATTTGTCACATAAACTTCATTTTAATCATCATTTATTTATTCATAAGCCTCACAATTGGCTTAGTTCAAGGAAATGTCAATTCCAATCTACAGAGGAAAGCACCCTTTAGGTTGTAATTGACATTTTAATTAACTAACGCCTCATATAAGTATAGCTCAAAAATAGATAAAAGGTCTTTTATTAATTAAAGTGGGGACTGCTTAAGTAAGATGCCACCATAGGTCTATATGTGAATCCATATATGCGGCTGTGACGCTTTAAATAACCGTCCCTTTATAACATAAACATACCCCAATGGGGTTATTTACTAAGACATAACAAAATAAAGGCGACCTTCAAGGGTCCCGTTTATTCCAAGATTTAATTACACCTTTAATGGGTTTATCTCATAAGAAAAAAACACCATGACCGATCTAACTTGAGTCGAGTCAAGTCTATCTCATAAACAACATGCCCCAACTGACCTGCCTGGGTCCATTTGTACATTTAGGAATGTTGGACCCCATTTAAGTTTAATGGGTATTTCTGAGTCCCACATCGGACTTACCCTCCTTGTAATTTGTTTTACTCATCTATAAAAGAATGCCTCTGCCTCACTTTGAGGTAAGGAGGCAAGGGGGTTTCTCAACCTACATGGTATCAGAGGAGGTTTTCGAAACCCGATCCCTCCTCCCTCCCTCATTATTTTTTTTCTCCCTTGCTTTAGGGTTTTCCCCGTCCGGGGGGCGGCGACTCCAATCCAAATAGTCGGCCGCCCCCCCCCCCCCGCTGCGCCTCCCGGTCGCGCAGGCCCTCCCTTCCGGCGGACCTCCCCCCTGCCGGCACCTCCTGCGGCTTTTCCCGGCGGCCCGCCTCTCGCTGCTTCCGACTGCGCGGATCCCCTCCCGCGTGACGGCTGTCGGAATCCCTCCCTCCCGGCGGATCTCCCCGACCCAGGTGCGGTCCTCCCGGCGACGAGCTTCCTTCCCCGGTATCTCCTTCTGCTGCCAACCGGGTTTTCCCTAACTGGCAACCCTCTCCTCCCGAGCGCCGCTCGGCCTGCCGCATCTCCGGCGGATCTCCCCCTGCCTTCCGCCTCTTTCCTACGGCTCCCTGCGCGCGATAGCCCGCCTCAACCCTGCTGCTCCCTGCGCGCGAAGACCGGTCCCGCTCCCGTTGCCCTGGCCCCCGCATCGAGCGCCAGTTTTCGGCTCCCGCTCCAGTCGCCCCGGTGGCTCCATCCCGGCGGAATCCTCCCGCCCGCAGCAAGACCTCTACCGCGGCACACACCCTACCCGGCCGCCCTGCGCGCCGCGTCCCGTCGCCCTCCTCCCACTGTTCGCGCTAGTCCTGGCTCCCGATCCCGTCGCGCCTCCAGTTCCAGATCCTCCTCCGCCTCCATCCCTGCCGGCGCCTCCGACAGCCGGCCTCCATCCCTGTCGGCTCCTCCAGCAGCCGGCCTCAAGCTTCGTCGGCCCCTCTTTGCGCGACAGCCGACCTCCATTCCTGTCGGCTCCTCCAGCAGCCGGCCTCCATTCCTGTCGGCTCCTCCAGCAGCCGGCCTCCATTCTTGCCGGCTCCTCCAGCAGTCGACCTCTAGCCCTGCCGGCCTCCCGTGCCGCCTCTTCTCAACTGCTCCCTCCATGCCGGCCTCTTCCTGCTTCCCGCGGCATTCCCGCCTCAATCGCCAGCCTCCTCCTGCGGATTTCCCGGTGCTTTGACGATCGGCCCGACATTACGGATTTCCCGGCGCTCTGACGACCGGCCCGTAGTGCGGATTTTCCTGACGCTCTGACGACTGGCCCGTAGTGCGGATTTTCCTGACGCTCTGACGACCGACCCGCTAGTGTGGATTTTCCGGCACTCTGTTGTCCGGCCCCGCACTTTTCCGGCGATGACCCATCCTTTTTTTTCCAGCGGCATCACATTAACATCTTCAGGGGGAGCAACATCAACAATGATTTTATTATTTTCATTTCTTCTGTTTTTTGTCTTGTTTTTGTCATCAAGCTGGGCATGTCCAGCTTGAGGGGGAGTGTTAGCATCTGTTTTTTTTGTTGCTTTCTTTTCATTATGTGTCCAAGCTAGGTACACCTAGCTTGAGAGGGAGTGTTGGAGTCTGTATCCCACATCGGACTTGTGGTCCGATGTGATCCTTTTCATTCATTATGAAAGAATGTCTCCGCCTCACTTTGAGGTAAGGAGGCAAGGAGGTTTCTCAACCTACAAGGAATTTAGTCATATGGGTCGTGATGCCCAAGTGATAAAGTTACATGCCTTTATATAGGAAACCATTTCCGACAAGATTCACATTTTAGCATACACATATAAGCACCATGGTTCACTTAGATGAATTACCATTTCCAAGTTATAAAGGTATTTTCCCTTACAAATTACAATTGGCATTCATATAAGCGCAATAAGGTTTCGACTTTGATTTCAGAATATAATGAGTTCGTATGTAATGGTTTGATTGTATGGGTTACCCTTCCCAATTTATAAGGGCTCACACACCTTATAAATTGTTATCGGTCCCCCATTTGATCACAACCATAAATGTTTCAGCCCATGCGACTAATGGTCCATGACTCAAACATGTCCAAATCGGTTGGTTAAATAGAATGTCACCATCAAGCTATGCAGGAAAACACCGCTTAGATTGATGCAGACATTTTATTTAACCAATCATTTATTTCAATTTTTTAAACAAGGCATGCTTTCACAAGTAGTGAATACTAGCAATTATGGCAGGCTTCTACGTAAACATGAAATACCAAAGCACGACATATAGGTAAACATGCTAACATGGCACAATAATCACCGAAACATGCTGGACAAGTAAACATGCTAAGAACTACGCTTCATGTTAAACAACAAGCATGCAGAATAAATCACACACGACACATCTATCAATGCAACTACATGACATGACATATGCATGACATGTGAATCTCTATGTGCATATAATGATGCATGTAATGCTACTTTCTTGCCATGCCGAGCCAAGAATAAAATACTGTAAATATGATAAATCGGTAATTATCAAAAGGACATCATTCACTCAAGGTGAAATCATAATCAACTGTAACAACGAACATCACGAACAACAGTCCCATCCCTGACCACTTAGACTTTTCCTCGTGCGTCGGTTGATAACGCCAAGACACAACTATTTACCAAGCACCGACACTTTGTTAATCTACTGTCTATCAATTCACAAAAAATAATAAAATGAAGGAAAAAGAACCTTTGATACCACTCTGCAACGTCTCGACCCGAGATCCACTGAAACAGTGCTCCGAGCCGGTCAGTCACATGGCCTCAAGCGTGCCTTCCCGTACGCCAGAGGCTGCCGACTAGTAAGTGGTATGATGGGGAGACTATACCCTTATAATTAGAGTAACATAGCGGTATATCAGATATGAATCAACTTACATCGGAAGCAGTATAAATAAAGGACAGAGCACCGAAAGAATAATAATAATTGACAAGATGGTCAACGCCAAAAATACATCCATGAATGCATGTCCAGATGTGACTGCATAATCTAAGCATTAAACATACAACAAGCCATACAATGTGGTACCATACATAAATAATGAAGATGAACAAAAATCCTCGAAGGCTAACTCCATGAGCATCTTGAGCTCCGACTCAGTTTTGTGGTTTTAATATCTCATTTTCAAATGAACAACAGAAGCATAATCCATAAATCTGAACCTGCAAACATGAGGTCTGTTCGGGTACCCTAGTGCAATGGTGGCCCGAACAGGGTGTGAGATATACTCATTAGGCCACCACAAACGGTGTTTAATGCTATCCAGTCTGAATATAAAATACGATAGTGTGCGGGTACAACAAATAACGAACAATACTGAAAGCTATAAACAGGTCGACTCAGGATCCTAAGGGACACCTGACTGACAGACACTACATGCTTCGGCCTAAGCTGGGATACCTCCAGGTATAAATATATACATACAAATATAGGGAGAGATGTATGTATATATATATGCACTATATACGTAGGAACATTTATAGCCATATATATATAGATACGTAGTATTAGCCAGGACTTGAGGCGTAACTTAGGCGTCCCTGCGTAATATTACTCATAATAATAATAATGATTCGTAATAATAAAATAAGGGTCGTCATGCCCGTAATGTCCCAATGAATGAAAAAGGACACCCCGTCCGACAGTCTCAGGTGAAAAATTAATAAAGATTAATCAGGTTCTTATAATAAATGGGTCATAAGCCCAATATTTGGAAACGGGATACGAAATTCATGGTTGTCATCGTGCTCATGGATGTGACCGTCATGCTCAACATCCTAATCGAGGGGGCATGAGATGTCATGCCCACCAACCTTAAGCGATGTGAGACGCCATACCCATTATCCTCGACCTGGGGGTGTGAAACGTCATTCTCAACAACCATAACCGTGGTCCCTCCAGTCATAATAAAAAGGTAATCCCACTTGCCATATGAGCCCTTAGCCCGACGTTCTGTAAAGAGGCAACCGACATCGCTCAAGGTGCAGTGGATCCTTTTTAGTATAATTCACTTAACATTTATTAACAGGCTATGTGTTCATCCAAGCCATTAATACTGTTAGAATGAAAACTCATACCTCACAACGAGGTAAAGTGCTTAATTTATACATGAGAAAATGAATACAAGAGATAACCCACACCGATGTGGGATACAAATATTAAAAATATCCAATACTCTAATATTCTTAACATTCTCCCACAAGCTAGGACATATATTTATCATGTTCACCTTGTTACACAAAAATTGGACTCATGGTCCAGACACACCTTTTGTGGGAACATTTGCAAATTGATCAGAGGTGTGAACATGGCCGAAGGTGATCTTCTTTTCAAAGTTTTCTCGAACAAAATGACAATCAACTTCAATATATTTTGTCTGATCATGAAAGACTGGATTTGTGGAAATCTTGATAGCAGTTTGATTGTCACACCCGATATGTGCCGGTTTCTTGGCAGTATACTCAATCTCTTGAAGAACTTATCATGCCCAAATAATCTCTGCAGTCACTGTTGGAACCATGACCTTTCTATGCAAGAAATGGAGTTTGATTTGTGTTTGTTTTCAATTCTCATTGGAAGTCAGAAGGTTTTCCAGGAAAGGGATCATACAGTTCAAGCAAACAACAATATTGAAGGTGACGTCATTTTTTAGTGTGCCAATTTTTTGGGTCTGAAAATCGCAAATGGAGAAATGGGTGATTGGCAAAGGAATTCACGCACAATATTGTAGGAGTTTTGGAAACTTGCGCGCAAGGCATGTTTCGGGATGAGAATGTTGAAAAATGGAAAACACATGAGCTGCGCGAAATATTGGAGTGGTGCGCGAAAAACATGCATTGCGCGTTAAATTGGTTTTGCGCACAATAGTAAAAGCATGTTGGTTTTTTTCGCGCAACGGGTGTTTCGGGATCAGAACGCTGAAAAATGGCAAAGGCATCTGGTGCGCGGAAAATCTGGAGATGTGCGTGAAAAACGGTTCTTGCGTGAAAAGCTTTGCGCGCAGAAAAGGAGATTTGTGCGCATAACGGGTTTTGCGTGCGGGGGTCGGTTACGCCTATAAATAAGAGGTGACCCCCTTCATTCGGTACGTTTTGAAGACTTAGAGAAGATCCGAGTTCTGATGGCGCGTAAAAGTTGCGCGAGAAAGGAGTTGCGCGTAAAAGTTGATTTTGCGCGTAAAGTTGTAGCTGCGCGTAAAAGTGGATGTTGCGCGTAAAAGTTCAAATTGCACAGAAAAGTTGGAGTTGCACGTAAAAGTCGAAGTTGCGCATTGTTGATCGGAGTAGAGTACTCAAGAGGGGGGTGAATTGAGTATCTATTTAAAATTTTTGTTTAAAAAGTATTCCTAAAAGGTTTCCCCAATAAAGTTAACTACAACCCAGTTAATCAAGGTTATACTGCTATGAAGTTTGATTGTTTAAATAACTTCTTAGAAGATTGATTAATTCTCAGTAATCTTAATATTGGTTATTAACATTACTTTTGAAGCTATTCTAATAAGGCAATACAATTATAACTTTTTCCTCAATATTAACTATCAAAGTAAATTTAGTGATTTCTGAATTATACATTAAACAGGGAAAACTAAATTAAACATCACAACGGATATAAAACAAGTGGTTCAGTCTCAAGTCGAGACCTAATCCACTCCACTTGGTGATCACCTACCACCAAACAGTTTATATAGATAAACTTGATCCACACCCTGGATCGGGGTTAACGACAGTACACAGGACTGTCTAGGTCACACAACCTCTTCCACAGTTCTTCGTGGGTACACACTACCAGGACACACAGGGACATCTTCCACACTTATCCGTGGGTATACACAAGTGTAAAAAGATGTTTGAGAAAGGATATCTTGTATCCTTCAGTTTAATGCAAGAGACAGAGTGTTTTTATACAGATACACACATTGGTCGAAAGATAATAAAATGATACACAACAGAGCAGAAATGATGAGACAAGGTTAGAAGTGCTCTGAGTGGTTGTCTATTTAGCTCTGGACTTCTAGGATGAAGCAGATGCAAAAATCGAGTCCTCGTGTGGAAAACAGAGTATCGCAAGTCAGCTAGATTTGGCGTGTGTTCTTTGTGGTGTTTGACAATGCAAAGATGTCCTCAACTCTGGGATTCGAGTATGATTCGTGTGTTCTTCAGGAATGTTGAGTTGCATGTGTTGGTTATTTTCTCAGGTAAGCTCGTGGTAAGCTCGTGTGTTCTTCTTGGTATTACGCTCTCTGTATTTCTTATTTCTGGGCCGCTCTTCTCTTTTATTCTTGGAGTGCATGTGTTGGAGCCGACATGATGCATGTATTCTGCACCTCGTATCTCGTACTGTTAGGTGACATGTCTACAAAGAAACATTAATTATGTCAGTGCATTTAAACTCTTCAAATATGACCGTTAGAGATTAAATTGAAAAATGGCAAAACAAATTAAGAAACAGTGTCACAGTTAGTCAGGAAACAATGTCTCCATGAAGCGGTGTCTCATGGTCATGGTGTCTGGTCATGGTGTCTGGTTCACGGTGTTTGGTTACGGTGTCTGATTCACTTTGCCAGAAAAACATAACCGGTGGCAGACTCACGGTGTCTCAGACTTAGCCAAATATCTGTATTCAGACTTCAGCAGTGAATATTCATAGAATGAATTAGACTTAATCATTTATCAAAGAAATCATTATAAAGTAAATGAAATATAGTGTATAGTAATCAGACTGAATGTATAACAATTAAGATCTTGGAGAGCTTTACCTAAAGCATAAGGATACTAATCATCTGCATATGATTTGAGACCGATTACAGGATTACCAGGCTTTACAGAATATGTATAATTTGTGATTATTAAAACACGATTAATACATGAGGAGTTCAACACGCATAAAGGGTGTTGCTGCGCGAAATATTTTTCACGCAAAAAACAAATATTGCGCGCAAAAGTGAGATCTTGCGCGCAAAGGGTAGGTGTTGCGCGCAATTGTCAGTGTAACCTGTTTACACATTTTGAATACCCGGTTTAGTGGTTCAGTGCTTTCAAGTGCATCAATTCAGGACTTCGATGCAAGCAGTGTCTTATGCTGAACAGAGATAAAGACTTCAATGCAAATCTATTGAAGAGACCTTCAAGTCGATAAACTGAGTTTGACTTCTCTCAAGGCAGTGAGTTAGGGGGAGTCGACGGAAGTGATCCGTGGGACGCAGTGAGCTATCCCTGAACCATTTGTAAAGGCGGTGTGCTTAGGACAAAGTGACTGTACCCGAACCTTGTAATCCACAGCTAATAAAGTTTAGTAGAATTAGGTACGACCGGCAACCTGTCGGCGTATGCTCTTTGGACGTAGCCCTTAGTGGTGAACCAAGTAAAAGTGCTGTGTGGTCTCTTTTCTTGTGGCTGTTTGCTTTCTGTTCCTATCAGTCTTACAGGTTTAACGAGTTTCTACCACCGTGGGAACAAGATCTTTGTTTTAAAAGAAAAAGTTGACACCCTGATTCACTCCTCTCTCAAGGTGTCCCGGGGTCCTACAGTCACATATGTCATGACACGATACTTAGACTCTGCACTTGATCGAGAGATAACCGCTTGCTTCTTGGTTCGCCGTGAGATCAAATTTTCTCCAACAAATACTGCAAAACCAGACGTAGATCTCCTAGAAGAGAGACATCCAACATAATCTGCATCACAAAATGCCTCAATATCTGTATGCCCATGATCAGAATATAGAAGACCTAAACCTCGTTCTTTTTTCGCATATCTAACAATGCAGAGAACCTGTGTTTTTGTTGGAGATTCCATAAACTGACTGACTTTGCTAACCGCACAAACAATATCGGGTCGAGTCATAGTAAAGTAGTTAAGATTCCCAACAAGTTTCCTATATCTGTTGGGTGATGAAAATATCTCACTGTTAATATGAAGTGACCTTTCTCCAGGTTCGAGGAGCGAGTCAATCAAGTCAGCTCGAGTCATGCTAGTCTCCTAAAGTAGATCAAGAACATACTTTCTTTGAGATGAAAAAATTCCTTTGTTACATCTAGAGACCTCAATTCCTAAGAAATATCGTAGTGAATCCAAATCTTTTGTTTAAAAATTTTGATGAAGAAAAGACTTGAGTCGACCGATGCCAACAACATCACTGTCAGTAATAATAATGTCATCCACATAAACCACCAAAAAATGCTTCCTGCTGCAGATTGGTGATAGAAAACGAAGGAATTCTTTATTTTTTGGCACATGCCAAAGTTAAGCATAAAGGTGCAAAAAGAGCCGAACCAAGCACGTGGCGACTGTTGAGTCCATACAACGATCGATGGAGACTACAAATCTTGTAGGACTCCCCCTAGAGCAACAAACCTGGGTGGTTGCTCCATATAAACTTCTTTATTAAGAAAACCATGAAGAAAAACATTTTTAACATCCAATTGTTGGAGATGCTAGTGAGAGGAGGCAACATTAGAGATAAATAGGCGAATCGAGACCATCTTTGCCACCAGAGAGAAGGTGTCAAAATAATCAATTTCATATGTCTGCGCATAACCTTTGGCAACATTGCGAGCCTTAAGACGATTAAGAGAGCCATCGGCATGAATGCGTACTTTATATATACATTTGCAATTGACCACCTGCTTACCCAAAGGAAGAGGTACAAGATCCCAAGTATGGTTGGCGTCTAGAGCCCGAAGTTCATCTTGCATAGGTTGTAACCAACTGGGATGTGATATGACCTTGACAATAGTGCGCAGTGTCGAGTGAGCAACCAATGTCTCAATTACTCATGTGGTAGTCACAGATAATCCCTGATAAGACTGACATGAGCATGTGCCTTTGCAAAGCGCAATAGGCAACTTCGGTGATGGAGGATCAGAAGCAAGTGAGCCGTCAGGTGTGGTAGCAACATCAGGTGTTGGGGTGGTAGGTGTGCTAGGTCGGCGAGTATATACCTGGCCAAATCGTGATTTGACAACATCACTAGGAAGAGATAGGGGTGGTGGTGTATCGAGAGAATATGGTCAAATAACTTTGGAATCAGGAACATGAGATGGTGGGAACTCAGGAACATAAATAACTGATGATTTGACAAAATAAATATCAGCTGAGACAACATAACGATGCAAATTAGGAGAGAAGCATCGATATCTACACTGGGTGCGGGAATAGCCAAGAAAGATGTATTTTAGAGCACACACAACAAACTTGGTAATTGAAGGGAAAATATCTCAAACATAACAGAGACAACCAAAAATGCGTAGGGGCGGAGAAAGAGGGGATACTGGAAATAAAGAATGAAAGGATGTCTCCCCCTGAAGAACAGACGAGGGAAGTTTGTTGATAAGATAGGTGGCTATGAGAATGACATCGCCCCAAAAAACGGTTGGAACTTTCTTCTGAAATAAAAGTGCACGAGCAACTTCTAACAGATGACGATTCTTTCATTCAACAACATCGTTTTGTTGAGTGTCATGACAAGAAGTCTGATGGATACTGCTATGGTCATCTAGAAAAGATTGGAACGGTTCAGATAAATATTAACAACCATTGTCAGAACGAAAACAACGAATTTAGCGGAAAATTGGGTGGTGATTTCTTGATAATAGGAGCGAAAGACGGTAAAGATTTCAGAACGATTTTTCAACAAATAGACCCAAGTCATGTGTGAAATATCATCGATGAAACTAGCAAAATACCGATAAACCGGTTTAGATGGACTAGGACTGGGCCCCTAGATATCAGAATGAACAAAATGAAATGGAGTGGATGCACAAGGAATTGCTTAGGGAACATAGGTGACCCGATGATGCTTTGCGTAGTGGCGAGATTCACATTCAAAAGGAAGAAGATGAACTCTAGAAAAAGTTTTTGAATGGGGGTAGGTGGATGGACAAGGCGATAATGAAGCTGGAGGGTATGATCAGTGGTGACAGGACAAGAGAGAGTTGGGACCGAGTCAAGCACATACACACCACCATGAAGACGTCCATTACCAAGCACCCGAATCGTTGAATGCTCTTGAAATATAACTGAAGCAGGCGAGAATATGGTTTGACACTGTAAGTCAGCTATAAGTTAATTAATAGATAGTAAATTAAAGGGACAACTGAGAACAGATGTAACAACGGAGTGTCAAGCCAGACGCAATCATACAACTCCCTTAACTAGCAATCTGCACTGTCTGACCATCGACCACAATAATATTACCTCCATTCGAGGTTGATCTATAGGACCAAAGAATACTTGGATCCCCAGTGACGTGCTCTGAGGCACCAGAGTCAAGAACCCATGAGGTGGACCGTTGGGATAGACGCCGTTGGAGTATCGCCATGGACAACAATGACGCTTGATGATTCCATAGATTGTGTGTTGAAAATGCACGTTGTCAAGATGCTGAAGGTGCAAAATTGGTAGAAAATAGGTGCTGAAATAGAACAACTAGAACATCTAGCTATCAATTAGGCCACAGAAGAAAGATCGACAAGGATGGCGGTGAGACGCAACTATGCATTTTGGGGCATCGCATATGGAGAAGTGACGGGTTGGGGGTTGTCACACAGGAAGGGGTTGGCTAAGAAATCTCACCTGGAGAGGCGATGCAGAGGGGGAAGTCGTGCTGGAGCTCATCCCGGAAGGAGGGGCGGTGTGCAAAGGAGGCGTCGCACAAGATGTGCGGTGGGGTTGGCGCACAGGGGGGATGACCGGTTGGAGGGGTGGCGCAAAGGAGCCGTTGGGAGGGGTGGGACAAGGGGGCCGTCAGGAAAGGAGGGGGAGGTGCGCTAGGGGGGGGGGGAGTGGGGGTGGGGGCGGCTGCGTAGGAGGCTGTCGCGTGGGGAAGAAGGTGGGTTGTGCGGGCGACAACAAGAGATCTCCGATGGGAGAAGGGGCTGACCTCCAGGGGCGAGGTCAGGCAGAACGTCTGTGAAAGGCGGAGTGGCACGTTAGGGGTGTGTCGCATAAGAGTGACACATTAACCTATAGCTCTGATATCATGTTAGAATGAAAACCCATACCTCACAATGAGGGAGAGTGCTTAATTTATGACGAGAAAAGGAATAAAACAGATAACCCAGACCGATGTTGGATACAAATATTAAAAATATCTAATACTCTAATATTCTTAACAAATACCATTCAAATATAAATAAAGGGGCCATGTCCATAAGCATGCCATATCGCATCTCAATTATAAAATAATTAAGGTCATAACCATAAACGTGCCATTTACCATTTCAATTAACTTCATTTGATTGCCCCATTTTATTAGAGAAGACAACACACCTTAGAGGTGGTTTTATTATAAACGGGAAAAAACTATCATATTAAGTTCATCTAACTCATTTAAATTATCCCTTTCAAGAGGGATCATTCATCACATCCAGAAGATAATCAAAAGTGAGCAAGACAAGGCGTTATACATCAAGCATTCGAAGTGACATCCATAAGGGTGATTTATTTTCCTAAGCAAGGTGTAGGCCACAACATCTAGACGATGCACTCAAAGGGGTGGTTCGCATTGAGGTAAATAACGTCCAAGGGTTCAATTTAGCACACAACGGCTAGCCAATTTAATACATTAGGTTCTACATAATTATTTTCACATTTTATGGGCAATGCATGGAAAGTATGGCGTGCGGCACAATGATGTAATTTATAAAATGGTGAGACTAGGGAAAAACTATGGACCACCTACCTTATACCAAGGACACTTCAGTCGTCCAATATCAAGCTTTTAATTTGAGACAGTTCGAGAGAAATCGAAGAAATAGACAAACGCTCTGAAAATTGGGTGAATTAGCTCGCATGAAGATAGCGCCCAAGATGGCGAAAGAAACTGAGAAATGAGGAAGGAGTAGTTGTAGACTCACCGATACGCTTCCAACATGATGAACGACACTCAATTCGGAGGCCGAATGGTGAAGATATCACCATGCCTAGAGGAGGAGGGGAGGAGCTCCATGATGGGGTTGCTACTACGCGCGGATGGGAGGCGAAAGGAGGGGATAACCCTTAGAGTCAGGGGCAAAATTGTCATTTTCCCCCTTTTTTAAGAGCCACACAGTTTGGCTAACTTTGCTTCAACTGTGTGAGCTTCATTTCCCAAAGCAATACCCCTTTTTAAAGGGGCGCGTGGTTGGGCTGCATAGTTTGACAAACCGTGCACCTAACCGTGAGTAGCTATTCCCGTCCATCAAACGGTAAAATTCAAATTCCTTTGGAAATTCCACCTGGTCCAAAACGCGGGATAGTACAATTTCCAATTTAATTTATGTTTTTAATACAATAACTGTTTTATATAAGGGATAAAACTTTTAAATGTTTTATCTTTTATTTCTCAACATTTGATTGTTCTTATGCTTAAACAGTTAAACCATTTTCTCACTATTATTCTATGTGATAATTCAATTCCTTGAATTATTTGGTTAACATCATGCATGCTCTTTAAAATTTTATGTTGGTTAATCTATTAAGTGTTATTTTGATTGTAAAACATGCGTTTAATATCTTACTATTTAAATTACTTGAATGCGCTAAATTAATCTATTATTGTATGTGATAAAATATCTTATTATTAGATAGGGAGTTTTTGGTCATTTATGACATGCGTAAAAGTTTTTTTTTATTTAATTCTTTGAAAATCTTATATTTTAATTCCTTGAATATATTAAATATCAATTCTTAATCTAAGGCGAGTTATTTTAATTTTTTAGCATGAGTTTAAACATTTTATTATGATGGCATGAATTTATTTGTTTGATACATATTTTAATTCCTTGCAATTCTGTTATTCTTTAAAAATATTTTACATGATTTTGTGGCTCCTTGAGCATAAATTTTTTTTTGAAGGAAACATGAATTAAGGGGGAGTTTATAATACTACATGCATTGATATGTATTTTACATACTTTAACTCATCATATTTTCTTTATTTTTATGGTCAATTAAGTTCATTCAGTTTTGAGTAAAACTCGTAATTTTCTTGATTAATCTCTATATTCTTTACCTCGTTTTATTTTAAATTTGTCATTTTAATAAATAAATATATATATGTGTGTGGTTTTTTTGATTATGTAATCTATTTTTCAAAATTGTATTTTCAATTTAAGATTTCTAAATGATTACATTGCATTTTTGGCTTGAGAAACCGAAACATCGTTTGGGAACTGTCACCTCTTTCTTCTATCCTTATACTCGCACCCTTTCGATCTCTCAAGCTCTCTCAAACCTTCTGTTCTTTTTGCAATGTCAAATTCAAAATTTACAGATAAAGCCAGCCCAAGAGGAATGAATAGACATAAGCCCTCTTATGTCTATGGGAAAGAGGTAAAAGAATTATGTGAGAATGTTAATTCTTTTTCTACTGCTTTAATTTAATTGATCTGATTGAAGATCAGTCAGTTTCTTTAGTTGAAGAGTCCTTAGAAAGGACTGTTAGCAAAGATTATGAAGATACTGAAGTTCTTAATGGTGGAGAACTAAAAGTTCAATCGCTTCAAATGGTTTAAGATGGAGTGCCATCTAAGTTCGATCTTTTAAAAGTGGAAGCAGTGAGGTTGCAGGAAGAACATAAAAGTTCTCAAAAATCTTTTGAAGAACTGAAAATTCTTCAGTTTCCAGGGAAAATTTTGAAACCCTTAAGAGCGCAGTATCAAAGTCTGCAGGAAAATTCAATCTCGAAAAGAGGTTTTGATGCGTTTAAAATGGAAATAGTTGATCAAGGGGGCAAATCAAAAGTGAGGCTGTTTCTAAATAAGATCTTGATGAGGGGGCAAATCAAAAGTGAGGCTGTTTCTAAATAAGATCTTGATGAGCTAAAAGAATTCTTAGTTCGACAGTTTACTTTTGTTTCAAGAGGACTAAGATCTACAAATATTCAAAGGAGAAAAAATCTGTTGCCAGATGTTTTAGTTGCAATAAGTGAGAAGTTCAGAGTCTAGAATGTGAGGATGCACCCATTCACACTTCGGTTGAGAATCAGACAGGTCCTGATGTTCAGTCTTTTGTTAATCAATGGGTGGAATGATGATTCATTGTCATCAGGCCTCTGCGACTGTTCATATTGATATAAAAATATCCCTAATGTTATTTTTCAAAATTTATGAGTCTTGATGAAAGAACGGCCAGTCCTTGAATCAAAATCTTGAGTCATTGGTGGAAGAATTAATCAGTGCATAAGTCTGTTTGCGTTTCCTTGGCCTCTGAATCATTATCTCTAGAACAGGCCTCTTCACACTTCGGTTCTTTTGTTAATCAACTGGGTGGAATGATGATTTATTGTCATCAGGCCTCTGCGACTGTTCATATTGATATAAAAATATCCCTAATGTTAGTGCTGAAGATTTTTCAAAATTTAAGAGTCTTGATGAAATAATGGTCAGTCCTTGAATCGAAATCTTGAGTCGTTGATGGAAGAATTAAAAACAGTGCATAAGTCTGTTTGCGTTTCCTTGGCCTCTGAATCATTATCTCTAGAACAACCCGATCCTTTTTCTCATCCTACGCCTTAGCCTTTTCAAGCTCGTCTATCCAAACACTTAGCCAAAATATCTTTGTAATCAGAAGTGATTAATACAAAGAAAGTCTTTTGTTGATTTTTTGTAATCCGTATATTAATTTTTTTACCTTACTGTCTATAGTCATTTTTATGTCTCAGCCTATTCATTTTTCGAATGCTATCTTTGGCTAAACTTAACATTCACTAACAGTTTTGTACAACATTAACCGTGTTCTATTTCATTATTGTACTTTATTTTTGATATCATAAAAAGAGAGATATATTTGGATAAACACAATATTTCTAGTTCTATGTTAATTTCAAATCCTTATATTTAAATCCGTTAACTATTTAAGGGGACAAAGAAGAAATTTGGATAAACAAATTTTGTTTTTCAAATCCTTTTTCTATAAGAATTTTGGATAGATACAATCTATGTTTTATTTAATCTATGTGTATTTGTTTAAAAATTAAAACTTTTTTTGTGTTTATATGAGTTTTGTGGTCATCAAAGAGGAGATTGTTGGGTATGTGTTGATCCAATAATATTTCATTAATTTCTCATTGATTTTGATGCTCACAAACACCCACATTTGTGTTACTAATGAAATTGCTTTAAGTGGATTTCTGGATAATATTTATTGGAATGGTTATTTTATTCTGGAAGCACTTAGTTTTTAATTCGGATGATGTTTAGTTTTCTTAAGTATTCTGGACATTTTGAAAAAGTCTGAAATCACTATTCGCAACCCCATGTTTGATAAACGTTAGGTTCAGGAGCCCAACTTTTGTAAAGAAACGTTACTTTTGGGAACCTTAGGTTTGGCATAACGTTAGGTTTGGCGTAACGTTAGGTTTGGGAACCCAACGTTTGTAATGAACCCAACGTTTGCATGGTTAATGTTAGGTTTGGGAACCCAGCTTTTGACGTCAACCCAACGTTTGACTCGGTTGTTTGTGAGATTTAAATTATGTTTTATTTCCACGATTTCTGCAACGGTTTCGTCGAGTATTTCTATCATTAAAAGTCGTTCAAAGATTGTTTCAAAGGTCCTTATTCTACGGATGAAATCGTTCTTATTTATAAGGGAAGTTACAATTTTAGTGGGCATTTAAAATTCAAATCTCAAACACACTGTGTGTTTTAAATGATCCTGTTTTATCGCTGATTTTTTGGATCTGTTTGACCTAAAGAAAATCAAGCTTCTTGTTACCGTAAGTTGGATCTTCTGATGTTTGATGATGTCTCTAGTTCTTTGAAGAGTTACACTTTGGAGACATATATGTTTTGATCTGTTGCTGTATGTTCGTCGTGTTGCTGCTACTATATATCCGTTTCTATTTCAAAGAAATATTTAACACTGCTAATATTTTGAAGATATTATTAAGGTAATTATTTAAATTATTTTGAATGCATTTATTAGAGATCTATTCTACAGATGAAAGAAGAGTGCAATGGTGCTGCGACTGTCTTGGAGAAATTTATGGAAGCACTTAACTCAATTTATTTTGAATATATGAAGGAGCCGACTGCTGGAATGTTTTTATCCTCTATATATAAATATTTCTCTTGCCGGTTAAGCAGTAAGCAGATGAGAAGAACATAAAAATTCTTACGAGAATAAAGTGCTGCAAAATATTCATTCTACTGTTCGGATTTTTGAAGAGAGAATTGAAACTCTGTATATCCATTATTCTCTCACTGTGTGAAGATTAAGAAGAAGACAGTGTGCCACAAAGAAGAAAAATATTTTATTTGCTACTGTTTAAAGAAGAAGCCTACACGACATTGAAAAATTAATTGGATGCTGCTATGTGCTTTCTTGAAGATCATCTACATCTGTCTGTTGTTACTGCAATTGTGAGTTGAACCAATATTCAACTTCTACATCTCATTTATTTTCTTTGAAGTGTCGACTATTCATACTTAGTCATGGTGGAGTGTTAGCTTTTCGTATTAAGCTGCAGATATTGAGGTTCCCTATAAAAGAACTTGAATTCCCTATAAAAACCTTGCTGTAAGGTGTCAACTTTCTGCACTTAGTTGCAGAGGTCCCCGAAAAAATGACCTTATAGTGAAAATCACCAAACTTGTGGTGAGAGCGCTGATGGAGTGGACTAGGAGATTTATATGCCCCGAATCACTATACGTCACCATGTCTTGTTCTTTTATTTATTTTCTGCTACTCACTTGTCTTGAAGATATAAGGAAAGAATCACTTTAATTTAAGAGAGATGTTTTGAATTTATCAAGATTTTTAAAAGGACACAATTCAGATGAAGGACTCGACCCTCTTAATGTACTTCCTTGGGATTGTGGTTATTTTCTTATCTTAACAGAAGTATTAGATCTTCTTTAGGAGATAGTATTGTTTGGTGCTAACACCGTTGACACCCCTCTCGAGGCAAGTGTGAGAACTTTTCTTGCAAAGAGTGAAGTATATCTCTCACTTGACCAATATGGTTGGCTTGTTGGCAAAGTGATTTGCATCATCATGCATCATTATGACTTGACCAGATATTGTCCGTGAGCAAGTTCATGGATCATCCTACCACAGTGCAGTGGGATGCGGTGCTTCAGATTCTCCATGCACCGGTTCTTATTGATCTACTGTTTTTATCATGTTCCGGATTTGAATATTCCAAATCTCACATATGGGCTGGTTCTTACATACATATTTCGGTTTATTATTTTTTTTTCTAAAAAAAATTGCACACTTAAACCAAACATGTTAAGAAACATATGTTGTGATCAAAATAAGTCACGTTTCAAATGAATCTTAACACATTTTGTCTCCCAAAAGCGTGTTTTGCATGCAGCTCTTCACTGAAACCAATCATTTCTTTTGATTCCCTATATTCCAAATGCCAATTGTATCAACCTTGACCTTTTTTTACCCTGACTGCTAGTTGTCCTGTTGCTGGTATTCTTTTTTCATTCTTAGAGCCTACCAACCTTCATATCCTTTTTTTTCATGCAAGTCTAGGAATAGAAAATAAAGAAATTAGCTTGTCATGTTGGGTGTACTTGCTAACAGCTTTCTGATAAGAATAAGTTCCGATTTATCCTTTTTCCATTTGTAATGTCCCACGTTCTTTTTGGTTTATTTGCTGCAGACTTGTACACGAGCTCAGTCTGAATGTTTTCCATCCAATATGTTCTATCTAAAAGCCCAGAGTTTCTTTTGTCTGGTATTTTATTCTCTGATTATTGTTAAATTTATTTAATATTAGACTTGTCACCAAATCCTCTCTTGCTTTCACCGTGAAATATTTGGGATTTAACATGTTTTGATCCTTTAAATGTTTTTATTAATAATTATTTTAGGGTTTATGTAACCTTTAGACCTCAAGAGGATAGAACAATGATGTCTGTTGTGCGAACTGTACAGGATATATTTTGCTGCTGCTGTGGACAAGTCCTAGGCTGGAAATATTCAAGCGTCTTTTCCTCGCTGGCCAGTTGCCTCAAGCATCACAGGATATATTTTGCTACTGCTGTGGACAAGTCCTAGGCTGGAAATATGTAAGAATATTTTCCTCGTTGGTTAGTTTCCTCAAGCAGCAATACAGGGAAGCACCAAACAGAATACACACCAAGGAGATCGAGATACATAACTTTGATGGGGTGATTGGGTCATGAAGCAGTGCACTTCTTGTCTCTTATATAAATCTTGGCACCAATAAATATTCCTGACTTTCAACTGCTCTTCAAGTTCTATTCATCTTCTTCATGTCTCAAAGTTTGTTTAAACATGCAGTAGATTTAAAGCTGGCAAGCAAATTAACCCAACACCAACCTCGTTT
Source organism: Viscum album (assembly GCA_963277665.1). Lineage (NCBI taxonomy): Eukaryota > Viridiplantae > Streptophyta > Magnoliopsida > Santalales > Viscaceae > Viscum > Viscum album. The sequence goes on along the minus strand of OY728130.1, from coordinate 473,773,266 downwards.
GCCGAGTGTGATTCTACCTTCATTTCCGCAGCTTATTGGAGTCTCTTATCACATTGCCGCAATGACAGGTGTTTAAAACCCGCCTTGCAAATTCATGCCCATATAGCTGAATCTGGATTTCCAGTTGCCTCAAGCATCACATGATATATTTTGCTGCTGCTGTGGACAAGTCCTAGGCTGGAAATATGTAAGCATCTTTTCCTCACTGGTTAGTTTCCTCAAGCAGCAATACAGGGAAGCACCAAACAGAATATAAACCAAGGAGATCGAGATACATAACTTTGATGGGGTGATTGGGTCATGAAGCAGTGCACTTCTTGTCTCTTATATAAATCTTGGCACCAATAAATATTCCTGACTTTCAACTGCTCTTCAAGTCCCCTTCATCTTCTTCATGTCTCAAAGTTTGTTTAAACATACAGTAGATTTAAAGCTGGCAAGCAAATTAACCCAACACCAACCTCGTTTTCCGAGTGTGATTCTACCTTCATTTCCGCAGCTTATTGGAGTCTCTTATCACATTGCCGCAATGACAGGTGTTTAAAACCCGCCTTGCAAATTCATGCCCATATAGCTGAATCTGGATTGTCAGATGAGAACCAAAGCTTCAGAGCCAACTGATAACTTACTACCGTAAAAATGGGGTTTCCTGGCATGCCCACACATATGTTCTGAGGGATTTCCAGAATCAAATGTGGTCCCTTGGAATTCCCTTATTTCCAGGTATGCCCAGAATGGGCTTGGTGAAGCACTTTCGGATTTTTGTGTGATGCGCATTTTGGGTGTTAAGTGTGATGAGTTGATCTTTCCAAGTGCTCTTAAGCCATGCACAATTGCTAGCGGCGTGGAAGATTGGTGGGAATATCCTAGTTAAAGGGTTTGAGTTCCATGTTTGTGTTCAAAGTTTTCTGGTTGTAATGTATGCCAAAGGCTATGAGTTTCTGCAGGGAAGCCATGGGCTTGTTTTGAGAAATGATTATGTGTACCGGATGGTTATAGCTTTGTAACTATGATGAATACTTGCACCAGTTTGGGGGATGGTGTTCATGGAAGGAAAAGTGCATATGCATCTCATAAAACTTGGATGGAGTCCCAATTTCCACTCTACAAATGCACTTGTTGATATGTATGCGAAATTGGGAGATATTAAGGAAACAATTGCAGCTTTCAAGGAAATGCAGCAGCCAGATATTGTTTCACGGAACACCGTTATCTCCGGTTGTTTCCTTCATGACTATCATGATTTGGAATTAGAATTGCTGGGATGGATGAGAAGGTCTGGATTCTTTCCTTTACTTTTCCCTCTTTTAATTTATTTCTGTCAGAGTATTTAGATATTTAGGATTCGGGTATTTAATGGGTCTATCCTAACCCACTTTTCCTAGTTTGAATTTGGAAATTCGTATCTATTTAGAGTTTTATCTATGTCTATAAATAAAATGTTTTTTCCTCATTCAAGAGGAATGGTTTCTGGGCATACTCTTTCTACATTTTCTTTTCTGTGTAAAATGTTCTGTTTTCTAACACGGGAAGCACAAGAATTGAATCCAAAGTATTGATGAACTATATTTGGTTATGCTTTTAGTACCTCTGGTTGGTTTTGTGAAAACTAAGGCTGCGTTTGGTTTTTGAAAACCCTTCTTGTTTTCATTTTTCAAAAATATACTAAAAAACTGCTCATGTTTTCCAAAAAAAAAAAAAATTGCTTGCTTGGTTAACTTTTTTATTTTCTTACTCCCAAACATTTTCTAACTTCTTTCATTTTTCAAAGTGAATGAATTCAATCCAAAAGTCTTGTATTATATTTTTGTTCAATATCTGTTGAATATGTCAGTGGATTTTGATATAATGCGGTTCGAAAGGGCATCGCTTTGTCAGAACCCTGTACGTTTAGTATGAGAGGTCTTTCGGTGAAAATGAAATTTTGAGTCAATAGTTTATTTGATATGCATGGAAAATGTGTTATAAATGTGTAAAATAATATGAATATATAATAGAAAAAAAATTCCATTGTCTAAGGGGTATTACATCTGAAGGCAATTTTGTTCACAAAGTTTAATTTTCAAGGGATATTCCACCCAAATTGAGAGTCCTTCAGCACCTGCACCTGTCCTTTTGCCTCATGTCAAGCATGGCTGATCCATTTCATTTATCGGACTGTTCCTTTGCATCAAACGGACTTATTGTATGGGAAATGCTTTTTGTGGAAGGGTTTTGTTTTTGGTGTGAAAGTTCCTTTTGCTTTGCTTATACAGTTCATGTGACTACATCTATACATTGCTTCCAAGATTCGTTTGGGATACAATCTTGTTAGAAAGGTGCATTATAACCACTCACAATTGTAATTGTTAGGGTAGTGGCAAGGTTGGATTAATACCATCTTATCATGGGAACCGGACCCTCCAATTCTACTTCTAGACAGATATACTCCTACAAATAAATATTCATTTATATATACATACACACATACAGTTATATATATTCAAGAGGGAAGTTTGCACTTGAAATTTTCACTAAATGTTTCTATTTTTCAATAGAAATTTATATTCAAAATTTTATTTTAATGAAAACTTCAAAATTCTTATAGAAAATTTCAATGAGATTTCACCGTGAAAATTTCTATTTAAATTTAATTGCAAATTATTATTTTTTAAATTCTAATAGAAATTTTTAATTAAAACTCCTGATAAAAATGTCAAGTTAATAATGAAAATTTCTACTGTTTTTTTAATTTCCAATGAAAACTTAGTTCCAATAGAAATTTTTAATGAAAACTCACTATCAATTTTTTTTAACTAAATGTAAATTTCTTAAAATTTAATTCCTAATGAAAACGTTCTCAATTTCCATTGATAGTGGAAGTTCCACTTGAAATTTTCATTTGGTGGTGAAATTTTTTACTGAAAATTTTATTTTTAATGTGCTAAAATTTCAATAGAAACTTTCAATGGAAGTTCACGGTAAAAATTTCTATTACTAGTTAAAATTTTTACTTGAAATTTAATTTTGATAAATGTAATAAATATTTCAATGAAAATTAAATGGGGAAATTTCCAGTTACTAGTGGAGATTTGTAATCGAAATTTTATTCATTTCATTATAAATTTTCAATAAAAAATCAACGTGAAAAATTTCAAATTTCTATGAAAATTTTTACTCAAAAATTTAATTTGCAATGAAAGCTTCCAAAGTCTCAATTGAAATTTTCACATAAAATTTATAACTGAAATTTCCAATTACCAATGGATTTTTTTGCTTGAAATTTAATTTTCAATTAAAACTAACAAAATCACGATAAAACTTGAATAAAAATTCACATAAAACATCCACAATTTCAATGATAATTTCCAATGAAAATTTTATGCCATTAATGGAAATTTATACTCGAATTTTAATTTCTAATGGAAACTTGAAATTTCAAAAGAAATTTTCAATAAAAATTCACAATGATTTTTTTTTGTAATTGGTGTAAATTTGAGTCAAAATTTAATTTTCAATGGGCCCTTCCAAAATCCGAATATAAATTTTCATTGAAGATTCATAGTGAAAGTTTCTAGTTTCTAGTGAAAATCTTTACTCAAAATTTAGTTTGGGAGCATCCAAAATTTCAGTAGATATTTTCAATGAGAATTCCCTGTAAAAATTTCTAGTTACTACATAAATCTCTACTTAAGTTTAATTATCAATGGAAACTTTCAAAAGTTTAATGAGAATTTCCAATGGAAATTCATAATGAAAATTTTCAATATGTAAATTTTTAACGAAATTTAATTTAAATTGAAATTTCTAAAATTTCAATAGAAAATTTCAATGAAATTTTACACTGAAAATTTTCAGTTACAATTGTAAATTTCTACTCAAAATTTTATTTCGAACATAAGTTTTCATATTTTCAATGGATTTTTTTAATGAAAACTTACAAAGAAAATTTCCAGTTATGATTGAAAATTTCTACTCAAAAATTAACTTCCAAAGAAGACCAGGTAAAAAATTTCAGTTACTAATGGAAATGTCTACATAAAAACATTTTTCTAAAAATCACACACACACACTTTATTTATTTATATAAATATATGCATATATGTATTTTTAGTTATATACATATACATTGTAACATCCCGAGTTTCAGTATATATATTTTCCTTTAAATAATACTGAGTTCGATATCTTTCTTCACACACTAAAATGAAGGTCGTGATATATTATTAAATTAAAATAATTATCTTTAAAAGATCAGTATGATAACATATATGTCATGACCCACCCATTGGGGCCTGCCTGACATGCGAAAGGCCGAGTGCGACATCCCCAAGCTCGCCTTCAATAGGCCAGGGGCTAACGACAAGTGCCGAGAAAATGTAATATAAAATGGGAGGCCTTAGCCTAAAGTACATGTACACATGTACACTGTTGGACTCACCTGTTTTGATAATCTCAATTATGTTTAGACATGCCTTGATAATCCCAAATAATGTCTATCTATATATTAATTATACTTTCTAATTATGACATCATGCTAATGAGTTGATATGAATATCAAAATGATCATATCATATCATTGGAATATGTTATTCAATGTTTATTTATGATTATAAATGTTTAAACGATGATTAATCATGATACTAACTCAATATGGAAATGAAATGCACAGAACAGATACTTTATAAGCATTCGAGTTTTAAAGTCACTAATACAGACAGAGCTACCGATAAACAAAGGTCACCAATAGACCAAGTCTACTGATAGACAAGGTCACTGATACAAGCTACCGATAGAATGGAGCTACTGATAGAGGAAACTACTGATAGAGAGAGCTACCACTACCGATGTTAACAGCTTTCGATAGCGAGGAAGAGCTACCGACAGAAGTTCACCGTTATGAAGACCTACCGATATATGGAGCTACCGATACAAGGAGCTACCGCTACACATGGAGTTACTGATACATAAAGCTACCGTTACAGAGAGTAACAGCTACCGATGTAAGACCTACCATTACAAGTCCACCGCTACAAGTTCACTGATACAAAGAGCTATCGATGGAATCCAATCACTGTTTCTCTAAACTCTATCTCTGTTTGTTTATTAGCAACGATCATATTTTGTGCTTTTAATGCAACTGAAATTAATTAATGATGTATGTTGGATGTCAGGAAATCGTACCTCATACCTTCAGAAGTAATCACGCCTTATGTCTGAAATTAATTAATGATGTTTGTTGGATGTCAGGGAACCGTACCTCGTACCTGCAGAAGTAATCATGACTTATGTCGAACCACCACATGAGCTATAAAAGGAAGATCAAAGCTGCGTATAAAGGAAGTGTAACATAGAGAATGCACTAGGTGACACATACAAGAAGAACACATGAAGAACTCAAAGAACACTCATACACATCAAGAACAGAAGTTCAAAGAGGAGGTTCAAGTGCTGCAAGGAATACTCTCACATTCAAGCTAAACACCTATACTGGAAGTAAAGGAACAGAACCACGACACTTTGTTTTCCAGATAACTTCCATAGAAGGACTCAAAGCTTCATCTGTTTCAATCCAAAGGAGTCCAGAGTTTCATTGACATCACACAAGAGCATTCTAAACTCATCTCCATATTATTGCTCTGTCATGATCATTTTTATTACATTACGAGCAGTGTGTGTGCTTCTATCTGTTTGGACACACACTGAATCCGAAGCTGAATTGGAGGATACTGAAATCCTCACACCAAACTCTTTATACCTTTGTGTTTACCATATAGAAATTTGGTAGAGGTCTGAGGATCTGGACAGCCTATGTGCTGTTGTTGTTTCTTTCCCACGTAGAACTGTGGTAGAGGTCTGAGGACCTGGACAGTCTGAGTACTGTTGTAAACCCCGATCTAGGGTGTGGATCAAAGTTTTATATAAACTGTTTGAGAGGACTAAGTCTCAGCTTGAGACTGAACCTCTTGGTTAAAATTTATGTGCATCTTATTTCAGTTTAAACTATTTTCAATATTCCACTGCTAATTACTTTGAAATTCAAATCTATTTTAAAGTAACTCTGATAGTTATACTAGAAAGTGTTTGTAATTATTGCTAGCCAGTAAGTTAGTTTCAAAAGCTAACTTAATCTTCAAATTAAGTTAACTGAGAAATAATCAATCTTTGAGAAACTAATTGCACACTTACAATCTTTATAAATTCACTACAGTTTAACTTGTTTTATGAATTGGGGGATTCCAACATAAATATTTTAAACAAAAATTTTTAATAGGAACTCAATTCACCCCCCTCTTGAGTATCCACTACGACCAACATTTGGTATCATAGGTAATAGATAAAAGTTTTGTTTAACACTCTGTTTGTTTGTGAAAAGTTTTCAACTGTGATTTTAGTTGTATCTCAAAGATCTCAAAATTTCTGTTAATTCTAAATTTTTTCTTTATATATCCTTTTAAAACTTAGTTATTATGGACAACAGATTAGAAGGCGTAGCTACCAATAGACCACCTTTCTTTAATGGTGTCAATTATTCCCAATGGAAAATAAAAATGAAAATCCATTTAGAAAGTATGATATTTGACATCTGGACTGCTATAGAGACTCAGTATAAGATTCCAGAAACTGTTAGAACTACTTGGGATGAACCTACGAAAGCTGCTTACAATAATAATTGTAAAGCAATGAATTCTCTGTATTGTGCTTTAGGAGATGAATAATTTAATCGAATATCTGCTTGTAAGACTACTTATGAAATTTGGGACACTTTGGATGTTTCCCATGAGGGAACAACCAATGTTAAGGAAATGAGACTAAATACATACACTATTAAGTATGATAATTTTAAAATGAAATCTGATGAATCTATATGAGAATCATGTGACATTGGCAAGCTACCTGTCAATGAGTTTATTAGTAAATTGATGATGTATGAAGAAGAGTTGAAGGTAAACAATGAGGAAGATGATGAACTTAAGAAGAAGTCAGTGGCATTTAAGTCTACTGGCTCAAAGACCAAGGACAAGGAGAAATTTCACATACCTGTCGAAAGCTCAACAAGTGAAGGTTCAGATTCAGATAGTGATGAAGAGATGACTCATATAGCCAGGAGATTCAAGAAATTCTACAGGAAGAAGAAATTTTTCAGAAAATCAAATTATAAGGGTAAGTATGACCAATGAGGTAATTGGAAGAGAGATTGGAAGAAAGTTGATAAAGATGATGAGATAGTCTGTTATGAATTTAAAAGAAAAGGACATGTCAAAGCTGACTGCCCAAAACTGAGATTTAAGAAAAAGTATGACTATAAGGATAAGAAACTCAAGAAAGACATGAAAGTTACATGGAGTGCTTCTGAAGATAGCTCAAGTGGATCTGAAGCTTCTGATTCTGAAGAAAAGAATCATGCCAACATGTGTTTCATGACTGAAACATCTAAGGTAACACTTAATTCCCCTATGCACAATGATTATTATTCTGGGAATGAAAGTGATTCAAATAATGATGATAATATGTCTAAAGCTGAATTATTTGAATACTGTAATATGTTGGAAGATACTTGTAATGAGTTGAAAGATAAGTACAAATCATTGAAGAAAAAATATGTCTTGACTAGTATTTTTAAATCTTATCTTAATATAGAAAAGGAAAAGAATGCTCAACTGTTAAAGGAAAATAGTGAACTTAAATTGTCTAATAAGCAACTTAGAAAAAACTTAGAGAAGTTCACAAATGGAAAGAATACTCAAACTTAAATTCTTGGAAAACAAGTTGCACCAAAGTATACTACTGGTTTAGGATACCAACCTGGACAGATACAAATTGTTAAGAATAAATTTATTCCAAAATCTGGACAATATGCTGCTAGTTCAAGTTTTGGCAACTATTATGCTTTATCTAGTTATTCAAATTCTTACAGACCAAAAAAGTTTATTTATCAAAATCATTTGAATCTGTTAATTATAGGATACTCATTAGACAAATATGGGTGCCTAAAGTTTTACTTGCTAACCTTTCTGGACCCAAGAAAATCTGGGTACCAAAATTATCTTCTATCTAAATCTGTTTTGTAGGAAACTTGCTTGAAAAGTTCTTGTAGGAAGATATAGTACTTGGACAGTGGATGTTCAAGGCATATGACAGGATACTACTCATTCTTTAAGAGCTTAATCAAAGTTGATGGATGACATGTCACCTTTGGTGATAATTCAAAAGGAAAGATCACCGGCTTAGGCCAGATTGGTAACAATGATTCAATTTTAATTTCTAAAGTATTATTAGTTGATGGACTAAAATACAACCTGTTAAGCATTTCTCAGTTGTGTGATGATGGTTTCAATGTTAATTGTGAAAATGATGCTTGCAATGTATTTAATTCTAAAAATATTTTGGTATTTACTGCATTAAGAAATTAAAATGTATATGCTGTAGATTTAAATTCTTTATCCAAACAAAAGGTTACTTGTTTAAATGATTTTCATAAAGAATATTGGCTATGACAAAGAAGAATAGGACACTGTAATGTTCATTCACTTAAGAAACTGACTAGGAAAAATTTAGCTAGAGACCTACCCAAACTAAAATTTCCAATAGACAAAGTTTGTAATCCCTGTCAAAAGGGAAAGCAATATAAAGTTTCTTTCAAATCAAAGAAATAAGTTTCAACTTCTCAACCTCTAGAGTTTTTTCATATGGATTTATTTGGACCATCTAGAGTTTCTAGTTTAAATGGGAAGCACTATGTCTATGTTATAGTAGACGACTTTTCTAGATACACTTGGGTATACTTTCTTGCTCACAAAAGTGAAGTTTGTTATTATTTTATCAAATACTCTAAGTCTGCAGGAAACCTCAGTGGACTTAAGATTAAGACCATGAGAAGTGATCACGACCGTGAGTTTGAAAATCATGACTTTGAAACCTATTGCTCACACAATGGCTACAACCACAATTTCTCTGCCCCCAGGACACCTCAATAGAATGGTGTAGTAGAAAGAAAGAATAAAACCCTTCAGGAAATTGCAAGAACTATGCTCAATGAATATGACTTACCTGTTTACTTTTGGGCTGAAGCTGTAAATACAGCTTGTTATATTATAAATAGAGTCTTGGTTAGACCTATTCTTAAAAAGACCCTTTATGAGCTTTGGAATAATAGGAAGCCTAAAGTTAGTTACTTTAGAGTTTTTGGTTGCAAAGTATTTATTCTCAATACTAAAGATAATCTTGATAAGTTTGCATCCAAAAGCGATGAAGGAATATTTCTAGGTTATTCTATATCTAGAAAAGATTATAGAGTATTTAATAAGAGGACCAAATGTGTGGAAGAATATGTACACATCAAATTTGATGAAACTGATCAACATGAACCTAAGACCCCTCTTGAAAATCTTGAAGAAGACCTGTCCATTCTGGACCTTAATGAAAAAAACAGTGAACCTGTTGTTAAGACAACCAGTTCTGGAAAATTTCCAGAACCTATTTCTGTTGAACCCGAACCTATAAATGAACCTAAAATTTCTAGCCCTGCTTTTTCTAGACCAACTAGGACCCTTAAAAACCACCCTTTAGATGTTGTTGTAGGATATTTAGATAGAGGAACACAAACTAGAGCTTCTCTATGGAATCAGGTTGAACATCAAGCCTTTCTTTCCAGTCAGAACCTAAAAATATCAATGATGCTATTAATGATGAATTTTGGGTAATGGCTATGCAAGAAGAGTTAAATCAATTTGAAAGAAACAAAGTCTGGGAATTAGTTGACAAACCTAAGGACACCTTGACCATATGCACTAAATGGGTTTTTAGAAATAAAGTTGATGAGTCTGGAAATATAGTTAGAAACAAAGCTAGGTTAGTTGCACAAGGATATAGTCAAGAAGAGGGAATAGACTATGAGGAAACCTTTGCACCTGTATCTAGGTTAGAAGCTATTAGAATTCTACTTGCTTATGCTGCTCATCTGAATTTCAAGTTATATCAAATGGATGTTAAAAGTGATTTTCTAAATGGTTTTATAATTAAAGATGTTTTTTTTGAACAACCACATGGATTTACTAATCCTCATTTTCCAAATCGAGTTTTTAAACTTTCTAAAGCTTTGTATGGTTTAAAACAAGCTCTAAGAGCTTGGTATGATAGACTTAGTAATTTTATTATTTCAAAAGGTTTTATTAAAGGGATTGATGATCCAACTCTTTTTATCAAAAGGATTTCTAAAGATGTTTTGATAGTACAAATCTATGTTGATGATATTATTTTTGGATCTTCTAAAAATGATTTATGTATTGATTTTTCAAAGAGCATGCAAAGTGAATTTGAAATGAGTTTAATGGGAGAACTCAAATATTTTATTGGATTTCATGTTTTTCAAAATGAAAATGGTATTATTTTAAATCAAAGTAAATATACAAAGGATCTTTTAAAACATTTTGGTTTGGATAGTAATAAGGAAAGTGATACACCTATGAGTACCACTTGTAAATTGGATGCAGATGAAATCAGGAAACCAGTGGATCAAACCGATTATAGAGGTATGATTGAGAGTTTACTTTATCTTACTACTAGTCAACCGAACATTATGTTTAGTGTGTGTATGTGTGCAAGATTTCAAACTAATCCAAAAGAGACACACTTTCTTGCTGTTAAAATGATTTTCAAATATCTTAAACATACTTCTAATTTATGATTATTTTATCCAAAAGGACAATCATTCGATTTAATAAGTTATTCAGATGTTGACTTTTCTGGTTTCAAGTTAGATAGGAAGAACACTTTTGGAACATGTCATTTTATAGGTAAGTCCTTAGTATCATGGTGTATTAAAAAGCATAATTCTGTTGCATTGTCTATTGCTGAAGCAGAGTACATAGCTGCTGGTAGTTTCTATGCACAAATTCTGTGGATGAAACACACTTTATTGGACTATGGATATCAATTTAGGCATGTATCTATAAACTATGATAACAATAGTACGATCAACATTTCCAAGAATCCTGTATCTCACTCTAGGACTAAGCACATTGATGTAAGACATCACTTTTTAAGGGATCATTATCAAAAGGGTGATATTACTCTTGAATTTATAGGCACTGAACATTAATTAGCTGACATATTCACCAAGAATTTAAGTTCAGATAGGTTAAGTTACATTAGACATGAGTTAGGAATGATAAACTTTCCTTAAACCTCACTGTTAGATAAACCTCACCGTTAGATAAGCCTCACCATTAGATAAGCCTCACCGTTAGATAAACCTCACTGTTAGATAAACCTCACCATTAGATAAACCTCAATGTTAGATAAAACTCACCATTAGGTAAACCTCACCATTAGATAAGCCTCACCGTTAGGTAAATCTCACCGTTAGATAAGCCTCACCGTTAGATAAACCTCACCGTTAGATAAACCTCACTGTTAGATAAACCTCACCATTAGATAAACCTCACCGTTAGATAAACCTCACCGTTAGATAAACCTCACCGTTAGATAAACCTCACCGTTAGGTAAACCTCACCGTTAGAGAGACCTCACTGTTAGGTAAACCTCACCGTTAGAGAGACCTCACCATTAGGGTTCTCACTGGTAGTTGTCACCGATATGTTTTTGCACTGTCTAGATTTCATGTTTTTAATGGAAACCTTTATTATTTTTAATGTATTTATTTTTATTACATCTCGATTCCTAAATGATAAAAATTAAGTCCAAGTCACGTTTCAATCCACCGTGAACTCTCTTCTCTTCAAACCTTACTTCTCGAACCCCCGCATTTCTTGTGAACCCTAAGTTCTTCATTTCAGAAATGTCAAGAGTAAAAAGGCCGGTAGTCAGAGATGAAGGTGATGCACCGAGTGCAAATAGGCAAAAAGAAGGATCTAAAGGAAGTGGTAGTGGAACAAGTTGTGAGAAGAGTGCCATGAACTCGCACTTACTGAATAGAATTCCTAGAAAATCTTTGATTCTAATGATTTAGGAGGAACAAGGGTGGATCAAATGTTTTGCGAATAAAAATGGTCCTTATTATCCGAAATTGGTAAAGGAATTATATGAGTTTGTTCGTTTTGAGAAATCTGAAAGTGAGAACAGAATGGTATAAGTAGTGAATGACAAGATAATATCTTTTTCTTCCATTGAATGGGATGAGTGCTTGAAAGTTCCACATGAGGGTGAATTTGGATATTTATCAAAGTCAGTACCTCCTACTAGTGACATTTTTGAGTATGAAACTGCTTTGGAAGAGCTCATTGGAGATGGCACACCAAGAAAAGTAGTCTCTACAGAAATGGATGGAGAAAACCGGTTGCTTTTCAAATTTATCCAGCATGTGTTAAGTCCAAGAAGAGGGGATTTTTCAAGCCTCAGATTCCAAGATATATTCTTATTGTATCTGCTAAGGCATAGTGTCAAAGTGAATTTGTGTAGGCTTTTGATGATTCAAATCGAAGATATGACCAGGCCAAAATTGAAAAAAATGATCTATTCTTAAAAAGTTGATCTCTTTGATGATCAAGGTAAAAGGTGTGGCTGAGTCTCAGGATGAGATAGTGGTTTTAAGAGACAACTTTTGTATTACAAAAATAGTTTGTAAGTACATGAAGATTGGCTGGAACCCATGGAAAAGGGAATGGGTAAATGATGATGAGAAAATTTATGATAAATTTAACCCTGTTGGGCATCCCAATCGGCCAAGAGATAAGAGAGATCCAGGTCTAGGACCTGATGAGGAGGAACCTCAATACAGTGATGATGATGCTGAGGAGGATACCTCTATAGAAGATGGAGGGGATCCTGATTTGTCTCCAAGCTCAGCTGCTGAAAAGGTATCTTATGGAAAGGCAAGTCCATCTGTGACCCAACCTAGAAGGGAAGCAGTTCAAGGAGAAGCTGTTGAAGAAATATCTATAACTGCGGAAGACCTTCCTAGATCAGATCATAGGAAGACTGATCCAGATTCCAATAGTAGTGATGATGAAGAGGAAGAAGTATCTGAAAAATGGAAGTACCTGTTTGAGTCTCAGTCCTCTGATTGAGAGCTCTATTATGCTTGTTGAGGAGATTCTTGAAGTAGACAGACCAGTACCTATTACTAACTTACCCTAGCCTGTGCAACCTGGTTTGGATATGAATATGATTGTAGATGACTCTTCTGAAGTGGAAGTACCCAATGAGTCTTCTACTGCTGCTGAAAATATAGTGATGAAAGCTCAGGTTGAGGGGGAGCAACCTGTAAGGATAGGATCAGTTTCTATGACCTATGAAATGGAAGATTGTTCTGTGGATCCAGGATTTGTTGTATTGGTACTAGAATATACTAATTCTGATGATGAGACACCCATTAGAAGGCATCCTGTTTCTTATGATATTTTTTTAGAGGAAGTTACTGCTCAACCAGTAGTTCCTCTAGCTCTGCCTGAAGACATTGTGAGAAAATAAGATATTGAGGCACTGAAATATGAATTGAAAACTTGTTTTGTTGAAGATCTAAGTAATATGGAAAGTTCTTTGGTATCTTCTATGAGAAATGTTTTGTCAAGTGCTGTGACAAAAGTGATGGATGAAGTGAAAGTGTGTTAAAATCAGATTTGGAGTTTGACAGAGGCTGTTGATTCTTTGAAGCAATCTGTTGCTTCATTTGACATCTTCATGAGTTCTAAATCTCAATTTGATACTGACATCAACTACATTCGAGGTGTAGTGAAACAGTTTGTGGATGTGTTTGAAGATTTTAAGAAGACCATAAAAACGCATGTCAGTACTCAGGATTTTGTTGTGAAAAATTTGATAAGTAGTTTGATACAATCCTTCAAAGAAACAACATCTTTTACTTTAGCACCTCTTGCTGCATCCAGAGTTTCAGTTGATGTTGAAAAATTTAGATTTATGATGAAAGAATAACTTGGTCAAGTTCATTCCAGTAGCTCATCTGATTCCCAGGTGATTACTACCACCAGGGATATCAGAAAAATTGTCCAAGATTATATGAGAGATGCTACTGCAGCCCAGAAGGGAATCTGAGACAAAATTGATTACTATTTTCAGAGAGTGTACACCAAGCATCAGCTAACCAATCATTTCAAGCTGCTGTTAGAGAATCAGAAACTGCCCCCATTTACTCAAGGCTTCAAAGAACAAGTTAGTAAGATCATGGAGTTGACCCTTGCTTTGGAAAAATTTATGGAGAATAAGAATGATTTTATCTTTTCTATAGAGAGAGGGGGAGGTATCATCATGGATTTAAGGAACCTCTTATGGCCCTTTCTGCATGTGGATAGTACCCCTATTATTGTACCTCCGCCCTGCCTGCCTCTGGTCAGTCTGCTTCTACACCTCAGTTGGCTCCAACTCAAGCTATCAGAAGTCTTACTCCTATGATCGCACAAAGGAGTACCCACTACAGGCTCGATAGTGTTTCAGTATCTCAACCACCTTTGATCATCACTGGTGTTCCCAAACCTTCACCTACACCTACCAAGCCTGAGTCCTCTTCTGATCCCAAAGACAAATCCAAATTACCTATTGAGGTGGTTGATTGATTAGTGGCTAGTAAATTTTATAGGAATCTTTGTACCTTTTGTATTTCTTTTGTACTATCTCATGTAACTTTGTCATGTGAAATTAAAATGTATGTTTTCTCTCTTCTTCTTTTATGCTCTGAACCATTGTTTTTCCCTTTTTTATAATCACAAAGGGGGAGAAATATTATAATATGGGGAGAAATTACACTAAGGGGGAGAAAATTATAATATGTTTCTTTGGGGGAAATAAATATTCTATTTATTTTTACTCTCATGTTTGTCCATAGTTTAACTCTGATACATTTGAGAGTTATGATCTAAACACATTGAGAAATTCCATTAGATGTATTTTACTCTGATTCATTAAAGTTTATTCTGGATTGTAATGCTATAATTTGTGATTATAAAAAAGGGGGAGATTGTTGGACTCACCTATTTTGATAATCTCAATTATGTTTAGATATACCTTGATAATCCCAAATAATGTCTATCTATATATTAATTATACTTTCTAATTATGAAATCATGCTAATGAGTTGATATGAATATCAAAATGACCATATCATATCATTGGAATATGTTATTCAATGTTTATTTATGATTATAAGTGTTTAAACGATGATTAATCGTGATACTAACTCAATCTGGAAATGAAATGCACAAAACAGATACTTTATAAGCATTCGAGTTTTAAAGTCACTAATATAGATAGAGATACCGATAAACAAAGGTCACCGATAGACTAAGTCTACTGATAGACAAGGTCACTGATACAAGCTACCGATAGAATGGAGCTACCGATAGAGGAAGCTACTGATAGAGAGAGCTACCGCTACCGATGTTAACAGCTACTGATAGCTAAGAAGAGCTACTGACATAAGTTCACCATTATGAAGAGATACCAATAGATGGAGGTACCGATACAAGGAGCTACTTCTATACATAGAGCTACTGATACATAAAGCTAGCGTTACAAAGAGTAACAACTACCGGTGTAAGACCTACCATTACAAGTCCACCGCTACAAGTTCACTGATACAAAGAGCTACCGATGGAAGCTAGTCACTGTTTATCTAAACTCTATCTCTGTTTGTTTATTATCAACGGTCATATTTTGTGCTTTTAATGCAACTGAAATTAATTAATGATGTCTGTTGGATGTCAGGAAACCGTACCTCTTACATGAAGAAGTAATCACGCCTTATATCTAAAATTAATTAATGATATTTGTTGGATGTCAGGAAACCGTACCTCGTACCTGCAGAAGTAATCATGACTTATGTCAAAACACCACATGAGCTATAAAACGAAGATCAAATCTGTGTATAAAGGAAGTGTAACATAGAGAATGCACTAGGTGACACATACAAGAAGAACACACGAAGAACTCGAAGAACACTTATACACATCAATAACAGAAGTTCAAAGAGGAGGTTCAAGTGCTGCAAGGAATACTCTCACATTCAAGATAAACACCTATACTGGAAGTAAAGGAACAGAACCACGACACTCTGTTTTCAAGACAAATTCCAGAGAAGGACTCAAAGCTTCATCTGTTTCAATCCAAAGAAGTCTAGAGATGCATTGACATCACACAAGAGCATTCTAAACTCATCTCCATATTATTTCTCTACTATGATCATTTTTATTACATTACGAGCAGTGTGTGTGCTTATGTCTATTTGGACACACATTGACTCCGAAGCTGAATTGGAGGATACTGAAATCCTCACAAAAAACTCTTTATACCTTTATGTTTCCCACGTAGAACTGTGGTAGTGGTCTGAGGATCTGGACAGCCTGTGTGCTATTGTTGTTGCTTTCCCACGTAGAACTATGGTAGTGGTATGAGGATCTGGACAACCAATGTGATGCTGTTGTTTCTTTCCCATGTAGAACTGTGGTAGAGGTCTGAGAACCTGGACAATCTGAGTACTATTGTAAACCCCGATCCAGGGTGTGGATCAAAGTTTTATATAAACTGTTTGAGAGGACTAAGTCTCAGCTTGAGACTGAACCTCTTGGTTAAAACTGCAATGCATCTTATTTTAGTTTAAACTATTTTCAATATTCCTCTGCTAATTACTTTGAAATTAAAATCTGTTTTAAAGTAGCTCTGATAGTTGAACTAGCAAGTGTTTTTAATTATTGCTAGCCAGTAAGTTAGTTTCAAAAGCTAACTTAATCTTCAGATTAAGTTAACTGAGAAATAATAAATCTTTGAGAAACTAATTGAACACTTACAATCTTTATAAATTCACTGCAGTTTAACTTGTTTTATGAATTGGGGGATTTCAACATAAATCTTTTAAATATAAATGTTTAATAGGAACTCAATTCACCCCCCTCTTGAGTATCCACTCCGACCAACATACACAACCATCTCTATGAAAAAGTGTAGATGAATAATAAAAGACAATAACATATAGAGTATAATCGTGCATGGAATAAACTTTTGGGAATACATCAGAGTACGACAAAGTAAGAAAAAGTGTAAAGGGGGAAAATACACGCCCAATCAGAAATGAAGTCCAAACCTGAAAACAACCGGAATGAAGGAAAATCGAGAGAGCCCGACTCTTGATCTCTAAGTCTGACCACCGTATGCAGCCAATGCACCCAGGTATCACTATGCTCCACCAAAGTCATTGTTGATCTATTCGTCGTCTACATATGACACGACATGTGCGAGCAAAGCCCATACATGAGTGAGTATATACATACCCAGTAGGACAACCTAAAAAACACAAAAGGATCAGTAGAGAGATACAACTGCAGTTGGATCAACCCATATCAAGTGGGAAATGAAAACCCAATCATATACATGCTCATAAAGAAACCCAGATGAGAGAGAAAGAAATATCTATCTCAAAACCCAGCCAAAGTCTATGAGTTTAGGTCCATCGCTGATGATAAACATCATACTAAATCTCACCAGAATCTGTGCGGAGAGACCTGCCCCTCACCATTGCGCTCCACAGACGAGGGAGCCATAACTCCTGTGAAGTACCCGCTCTCCACCGAAGCTAAAAGATGGGGAAGTACCACTCCGTAGATAGAGGACCCACAACCAGTGTAGGGGAGTGTCATCTATACCTATATAAAAAGTATAGGGGACCCACGCCTTGGTGCGACAGGGGAGTACCAACCCCAACATCTCTCTGATGATCATGTCCTGATCACTGCTATCGTCAAGCGTCACCTAAAGAAGCATCATGATTAGAATACCTCACATCATATCTCATATGCAACAATGAAGGCTAACATCGTGTTTTACGTGATAAAACACTTAGAATATGCTACTCTTAGGCCAAGATCCAAATCCTGAAGAAGAAGATATGAGAGGAAGAAGTTTCAAGGAGAAATACATGGCATGTAAGGGGTCCACATTGCATGTGACCTCGCCTCGCCGCTTGGCCGTGTTCTCCCCTGGACATGATTGATAATCCATGTCACACTAAATGACATGTATTGGTTATACACGTCGTGTCTCAGCCACCCGAGCCCTTCCCGTGCTCTTCTGGACTTTCCTGTGTACATTGGCCCATGCCTGTGTATATGGTCGTGTCCGGGTATCCCGACCATGTCTGAGTACACGACCGTGCCCGTGTACTCTGGCAGTGCTCGTGTATCTGGCCGCGTCCGTGCTTGTGTACTCCTAGAGAACATGCCTAGCCACCATAACATGATCACCTGGCATGTGATGAGTCCACACAGCGTGTGATATTTATCTTCTCCTGAAACCCTAGCTGCCGCAGACAGGGGGCTACATGGTGCATGTTCTTCTCAGTACACACCGTGTAGTCGAGTATTTCACATAAAACCCAGTTTCTTCCTGTAGGTCCAGATCCACCTTCACTGTCGCTAAATCCACCATTTGACCACCCAAAATCAAAGGGTAATTCCTCCAGTCATTGATTGTTGGCCTTTGGTGGTCGGTAATTGAAATCCGATCATCCACCGATGAGCCTCCGTGCATCTCACAGCACTTCCCGTCACCCATCACCGCTTCTGATCTCAAATCCATGAAGCATCACCCACGATCCATCCCGATCCATTTTTAAATCACCATCCCATTTTTTGTTCGCACAACTTCCACAAATCTGGGGGTTTGATCACACTCGAACCCACCCCAGCAATGTCGAACCGTAACCCCGTGAGCCAATGACAAAGAACGTGAAGAACAGTGGGGGAATTCACAATAACAAGGGTGATGAGAAATGTTGTCCGATGGGATCATGGCCAACAACCGTTTAGTGTAGAAGCAAGGGGTGAATCATGGCATATCAAAAATAATTTGGAATCAACAATTCAATTTATTTAAATGGGATCATGTGAGAAAAAAAAATTCCAGAAATCAAAGCAGATAATGAATCCATGCTAGATCAACTCAAAAAGGGAGAAAATCCATAAATAACATTCCCTAACTTGATTTGGGATTGATCTTTGGTGAAGAACATGTCATCCAGTGATGAAGAAGACCCGCTCTGTTTTTTTCTTCTAGATCCACCTCGATCCGATTATCGACGTTCTTTGATCGCAATCTGTTAATGAAGAACACTCTCCTCTAATACTCCTAGGGATATGCGGCTAAACTTGGAGAAATGTCATAATGGCATATTTATAGTGGGAATTAGGTTAGGTCATTTAATAAAATAAATAAATATATAAATAAATGATTTATTTATTTATTTTATTAAATTCACCCGCCAAAGACTACCTCAACCGAATGCCCGACGCTGACCAACCTTAGGTCACACCTAGGGTAACCCCCACATTTTGGAATCAACCATGGTCTTAGATTTTCCATCCGAAGTCTTGAATAACAGGAAAACTAGAAACACTGAAACGATGCACGCACATGCATTAAAATATATTAATATATTTTTAATATATTTATTTCGGGGTCCTGAGACACCCAAACCCCACGCCAACTCCAAGAATAAATCCATACACACACATATATATACATAGAAATATTCAAAGGACTAATCCATCAAACTAGATCTGCTATATTATCCCTTCCTTCAAGGCTTTTCTCCATGAAAATCACAAGCTACACAAAAAGGTGGGGGTACTGAGCCCACATCTAGCTCTCTTACTCCCAGGAGATCTTCTACACACTCACATGATTCCAAAACACACAAAACAAAGGGATGACATGTCATGATTCTATCCTAAAAATCCTCGATCGCCACCAGGTACTCTACGAAAGTAGCTCCATCCTCGATATTCATCTCACCCCAGTCAATAATGTGCATAGGGTTGTGAACATATCTCCTTAGCTGCAACATATGGAAGATGTCAGACACTCGATCTAGCTGTGGGGGAAAGGCTAGGTGGTAAGCAACATCACCAATCTTCTGTAGGACCCCTAACGGTCCGATGAACCCTGGGGATAGCTTGCCTCCCCAGCCAAACCTCTGCAATCCTCGTAATGCGGAGACTCTTAGGAAAACATGGTCTCCCTGCTCAAACTTCAAGGGTCTATGACTTCAATCTGCATAAGAATTATATCATCTCTAGGATATCCTCATATGCTCATGGATCACCCAAACCTTCTTCTTTGTCGCTTACACCATATATGGACCAACGAGAGATATCTTTCCAATCTCAATCTAGCATAAGGGTGACCTGCAATGTATCTCATACAGGACCTCAAAAGGTCTGATAATAGAGTGATAATTATTATTATAAGAAAACTCAACCAATGGAAAGTGATCCTCCTAGCTCCAGGTGAAGTCTAACATGCAGGATCTCAGCATATCCTCCAACACCTGGATAGTCCCTCGGTCTTCTCATCTGTTTGAGGTTGAAACGCCATACTCATCCGTAACTGGGTCTCGAAGGCCTCCTATAAGACTCTACACAATCATGACATGAATCGAGCATCACGGTCAGATAAAATTGTTGAGGGAACCCCATGAAGCCAGATAATCTCCTGTATGTACAATCGTCCTCGACTGTCAGCCGAACTTTGTTCCCTGATGGAAATGATGTGCGCCAACTTGGAAAGTCTATCAAAAATCATTCAGATAGAATCATGGTCTCTCACTGTCCGTGGAATACCTCTTATAAAATCCATGGATATGCCATCCCATGTCCACTTAGGGATCTCAAGAGTTTGTGTTAAACCATCCAAAAACCTGATGCTCACCCTTCACCTGCTCACATGTGAGGCACCGAGAAATGAACTCAGCAATGCTTCGCCACATGTCAGCCCACCAAAACTGCTGTTGAGAGTCCTTGTATATTTTTTCCACACCGATATGTACAACCATGGGAGAAGTGTGAAACTCCCTCACCACTTCCTCTCACAACATGATTGGAACCACTATCTGTCTATTGAAAATGATGACGTGCTCCCCTATTTCAGAAAACTCATCTAGCACATCTCTTGAGGATATTTGGTCACGTAGAACCTCATAGTCTATGTATCCCAGTTGAGCCTTTCTCACACACTAAAGAAGCGGAGGAGTCACCACCATAGACTATAGAAAAACTTCACCCCTCTCCTCCATTAGGTTCATCTGTAATGAAGCCAACATCTCAGACGCCTCCTCCACTAGGTGAGAACAAGACTTCCTACTAAGGGCATATGCCACAATATTTCCCTTTCTAGGAGTATAGACTATCTTGAAGTCATAGTCCTATAGGAACTCCAACTAATGCCTCTATCTTGGGCTGATATCTCTCTGAGTAAAGATGTAACTAAGACTCTGGTGGTTTGACTAAACAAAAAAGCACTTTCCCAAATGATAGTGCCTCCACATCTTCATAGTGAAGACTATCACTTCCAACTCTAGGTCATGAGTTGCATAGTGATGCATGTGGGGTCTCAACTACCTCAACCCATATGTGATCACTGTTTGCCTCTGTATCAACATGAAACTAAGACCGACTCCAAAGGAATTGCAAAAAACTACATACTACATGTCCTCCTTTGACAATCTCAACATAGGAGCACTGGTCAGCCTCAACCTCAGCTCCTTGAAGGCTCCCTAACACTACTCTATCCTGGAAAATGGATTCCCTTTCTATGATAGGGTAGTAAAAGGGTCTGTAATCTGGGAGAAGTCATCCATGAATCTTCTACAGTACCCCACCAAGCTAATAAAAATTTTCACCTTTGAAACACTCTTGGTTGGCTCCCAAGAAAGCATCACATCAATATTTTCTGAATCCATAGCTAATCCATGCTCAGATATGACATGCCCCAAAAAGTGAAGCTCATGAATCCACAACTGGCACTTTGAGAGATTACCATAAAGATGTTTCTCTCAGAGTAAGTTTAGGACCATCCTCAGATGATTTTCATTCTCCTCCTCTGATGAAAAGTAAATGAGCATGTCTTCAATGAAGACAACCACAAATTGTCCAAGTATGACTAAAAGATCTGATTCATAATATCCATAAACACAACAAGGGAATTCATCACGCAGAAAGGCATCATCAGGAACTCATAATGTCCGTAGCGAAATCAGAATACCATATTTGTAATATCATCCACGTGAACCCTCAATTGGTGGTAATCAGACCTGAGATCGATCTTCGATAACTAACTCTCACCTCTTAACTGGTCGAAGAGGCCATCAATCCTTGGAAAGGGGTAAATTTTCTTTATCATTACCTAGTTCAAGTGACAATAATTAATGAAAATTATCAATCCCCATCCACCTTTTTCATGAATAAAAATGGATCCACCTAGGGGGAACACTGGGTCTGATGAAAACCTTCTCTCAAAGGTCCTCCAACTACACCCTCAGATCCCAAAGCTCAGTAGGTGACATATGATTTTCCAAAAAATATATCAGTTTTTTCCTGGGATGTGAGTTAGTGTAAAAGTCCATCTATCACCATGAAGGTAGTCCTAGAATGTCCTTGGGGAAGACATCCATAAATTCCTCCTTTATTGAAGGAATCCATATATCGGAAGAGCCTACTTTACCAAGGTCCAAAATCACCAACTGATGGGTGATGGGTTGAATCTTCCTGCTTGCAAGACCCACTCGCTCATCTGTGAGATATTTATCACCCACAAAGGTGAATATCATTCCTATCTATCTGAAGGCATCTAATTCATCTATAATGATAGTTAATCTGCGCTCGAACCATGGATAACTATTCCATAACCAAGATGATTTCATAAGGTTTCATTATGATGACCAGGAGGTCCTACAAGAAACTCTCGCCACCAAGTGCTAACCCACACTACCGATAGATATGTGATTTTAAATAATTGCTCCCTATAGGAACCTCTAGTTGTAGCTGCTGGGTTAAAGTCTCAACAGGAAGCTCTACCTCTCGAACAAGGGATAATGTAATAAAGTAACGAATTACATCTATGTTTACTAGTGCTGGTCCAAGAGTAGAAAAGACACAAATAATACCTCAAATCATCCCATGCACAACCTGGTCATAGCACTCTATAGGCTATATATTACCACATCCTCGACCACCAATTATTTGAGCATAACATGGGCTTTATTATGGTGGTGGTGGAAGTAGATTTTAGTGTTTCCCTACACCAGAAGCTCCTCCCTGTGAAGCTCCACTTGCTCCTTAGCTAGCACCACCTCCTTGGGGGCCGCCCTGACCATGCCTGGGAGATCCCTAATCATAGTGCTTCCTCTACTGTGGTGGTTTATCCACCATTTGGCTATCACACTCAGTGTGATGGGTTGGGAAATCACATTCTATGTGACCCCTTTCATTACAAGCATAGTATTTACAATCACTTGGATGACTAGATCCTCTTAACAATCCCTAATCCATGGATCCACATGTATGAGTCTGGTTATGAGTATGCCTCCTATGCTGAGACCACGATGTTTGATGACTTCTAGATGATGTAGATGACTCAACCACATGATGTATATTATCAGATCCAACTACCCAATGTCCCTTTTCTAGAAAGCTCTTAGTCACCATAGTCTGCTCTAGCACTCTAACATAGGTTGAGAGGTACAAAGAGACTACACTATCATGAATGTATCTACAGAGACCCTACTCAAACTTCAGTTCCCAGAAGAAACCATCCCATACCATGTAGAGGGAGTAATGCATGAGGTTAGTGAACCTCACAACGTACTCTACAATTGTCATGTCACCCTACTGTAGCTCAAGAAACTCTTGAATATGCATAGAGCGTAAGCATGATGGGTAATACTCCTCACAAAAAAATTACTGGAAGTATGAACATGAGAGAATAATATCATCATGGGTATATGTCACCAGACTCCACCAACACCCTACTACTTCATGGAAAAGATTGGCTACCAGTGAAACCATATGATAAGTCAGGGTATGAACAAGCCTGAAGACTCAGACCACCATCTCAAGCTAATCCTCTACTACCTACAGGTCTATCCCACCATGGAACCTTAGTGGTATTTTATACTGGAACTCACGTAGCATGCTAAATCTAGATGCATCATTAGTCTGACTTATTGGTACTATATATTGCTCGACAGGCAGTGGTGCTACTCCCTGCCTGCCTAGAGGAAACACCTCATAAGATAGCCCCTAAACCAAGGCCTCATCACTCAATGAATAATCTTTATGATCATATATCAGTAATCTGGATGTTTTTCTTCATGGAGGCATCCTGAAAGTGACCAATATGTACCATGTTTAGATGAGTATATACATATGGGGAGCTGACTCAAGAAAGAAAATCAAAAGACTCAATCCTAAATAATGCATGTACCTAAGTTACCTGCAACCATTATCTTGGTATTCTGAGTCAACAAGTAGGTAGTCAGAGTCCTAGTGAATAGATACGTTGGCCACCAAAAAAACACTGGGTTCCCTAACATGAAATCCGCACTCGATGCACTCCAACACCATTTCATTAAGTTCTAACCAATTCTCACAAAGGGGAAAACTCCAAACATCATCCCAAGGAATGAACTCCTATGATACTAATCTGTTATGAATTGAACCACTAGGGTCTGTCTGGTTAGCTAAAGGTTGAGTGTGAAAACCCCAAGCCCACCTTCAATAGGCTAGGGGTTGGTGACAAGTGTTGAGGTGGAATAATATAAAATGGAAGGACTAAGTATAAAGTACCTATATGCACACACTCAACCATATCCATGAAAAAGTGTAGAAGAATAATAAAAGATAGTAACATCTAGAGTACAACCATGCATGCAATAAACTTCAAGTAATGCATCAGATTATGAAAAAGTAAGTCAAAGCGTTAAGGTTAAAAAACACACCCAACCAGAAATAAAGTACTAACCTAAAACAAAACTTGAATAAAGGAAAACTAAGAGAGCCTAACTATTGATCTCCAAGTCCAACAACTGTACGTGGTTAATACACCTAAGTATCACTATGCTTTACCAACTTCACCACTAATCTATCCGTCATCTACATAATACATGACATGTGTAGGAAAATATCATGCAGGGGTGAGTATATACATACCTAGTAGGAAACCATGAAAAACAAAAAGTGAGAAATAGAGAGATACAACAATAGACATCTCAACCCATAATAAGAGGGAAATGAAAACCCAATACATATATATGATCATAAAGAAACCCAGATGAGAGATAAAGGGGATCTCTATCTTACAACCTATCCAAAGACAAAGAGTCTTCATGTAGCTCAAATAGGACCATCTCTGATTCCCAACATCATACACTACCTCACCAAAATCTGTGCGTAGGGGATCACCCCTCATCACTATGATCCAAAACCGAGGGAGCCACAACTCCCATAGAGGACCCACTCACCTCCATATCTCAAATATGGGGGAGTACCACTCCATAGATTGAGTATTCACACCCAGTGTAGGGGAGATCTATCTATACCTATATAAAGATTATGATGGAACCATACCATGGTGCAATAGGGGAGTACCAACCTTGTAATCTCTCTGATGATCTTGTCCTGATCACTGTCATTTTCAAGCATTGCCTAAAGAAGCATCATGCTTGGAAAACCTCACATCGTATATCATATTCCACAATAAAATATACCCTCATATTTTACACAGAAAAAAATCAGTATAGGCTACTCACGAGCCAATATTTGAGTCCCAAATAAGGATATACGAGAGGAAGAAGAAAACCAGGAAGCATACACTGATCCTCCAGCATAGGCGTCCACACAACATGTGACATCACTTCGCCTCTTGAATGTATTCTACCCTAGACATGGATTGTGAATCCATGTCACACTACATGGCATGTACTAGTTATACACAACGTATCTCAGCCACCTAGGCCCAGCCCGTTCTCTTCTGTTCATGCCTGTGTACATCATCCCATGCCTTTGTACTTGGTTGTGTTTGGGTATCCTGGCCATGTTCGAGTACATAGCCATGCTTGTGTACTCTGTCCGTGCCTGTGTGCCTGGCCATGTCCATGCTCGTGTACTCCTAAAGCATACACTAATCCTCCATCATAGGGTCACACAAAGTGTTGTGGGTCCACACAATGTGTGATATTTATCTATGCTTGAAACCCTAGCCACCATAGCCCAGGAACTACACAACATGTGTTCTTTACAATACGCACTATGTAGTTGAGTTTTTCATAGAAAACTCAGTTTCTTCACGAAGATCCAGATTCACCTTCACCGTAAAAAAATCCACCATTTGATCAACTAAAACCAAAGGTTAATTCCTTCGGATGTCAATTCCTGACCTCCTGTGACTGGAAATTGGAATTTGGTCATCTTATGATGAGCCGTTATGCATCCTGTAGCACCTCCAATTTACCATCACCACTCCGGATCCCAGATCCATGAAGAATAACCTACGATTCATCCCAATCCATCCAAAAATCACCATCCTGTTCATTTTTCATACAACCTCCATGAATTTGGGGGTTCAATCATGCTTGAACCCACCCTGATAATGTCAAACCGTGACCCCATGGGCCAATAATGAAGAATGTGAAGAACAGTGGTGGAAATACACAATAACAAGAGTGATAAGAATCATTGGATGATGCAATATTGGACAAATATCATATAGTGAATAAGTAAGGGGTGAATCATGGCATATCAAAAATAAATTGGAATCAACAATTCAATTTATTTACACGGGATCATGTGAGAACAAAAAGCACTTGAAATTAAAGAAGATAACGAATCCATGCTTGATAAACTCAAAAGGGTGGAAATACAAAAATAACTTTCCATAATTTGATTATTGATCAATTTCTGGTGAAGAATACGTTTTCTAGTGATGAAGAAGACCCACTGCATTCACTGCTTCTCGATCCACCTCGATCCGATCATTGGTGTTCTTCATTCTTGACCTGTCAACGAAGAATGCTCACCTCTAATCCTCTCAGGGTTATGCAGATAAACCTGGTGAAATTTCATAAAGACATATTTATAAAGGGAATTAGGTTAGTTAATTTAATAAAATAAATAAATAAATAAATAATTTATTTTATTAAACTAACCCGCCAACTATTGCCTCAACCAGATGTTCGACGCCGACCAACCTTAGGTCATGCCTAGGATTAACTCCACATTTCAAAATCAATAATAGTCTCAAATTTTGAGGTCCAAAACATTGGGAAAACCATAAACACTAAAATGATGCATGCACATGCATTAAAATATATTAATATATTTATTTTGGGATCCCAAGATACCCAACCACCGCACTGATTCCAAGGATAAATCCAGATATATACATAGAAACATTCAAAGGACTAATCCATCAGAACCAGAGTCACTTCAATATAATATATCTATATATGATATAAAATATTAAAATTCAATAAATAATAAATTTGACATGAAATAATATTAGAAACAGTTAATGTTTAAGGTCCTTTTAAATAAAATAAGTTTATCATTATATTTTGTTTTTTCTGTTAAAATTTAAATATATATTTTTTAGAAATATAATTATATAAAATTAAATTTATTTTTTAATTCAGGAAATCAAAATTTATTCAGAACTAGTGGAAAAACATTTAAAACGTTGACATTTTTCACGATGGTTCTATATAACTGACGTGATAAATCAATGAGAATCAATTTTTAACATCGGTTATTTTAAAACCGACGCAATAAAAACTGAGATTAGATTTATCACATAGGTTATTTTATAATTGACATGACATATCAAATTTGGGCACTTTATCACGTCGGTTATAAAATAACCGACGCGATAAAGCAAATCTCAATAATTTATCACATCAGTTATCAAAAGAACTGACGTGATAAAGCACCATTTATCACGTCAGTTATAAAATAACCAACGAGATAAATTATTTTCTACATAAGTTATTAAATAAATGATGCTATAAACATAAAAAAAAGTTTATCACATCGGTTATTAAATAATCGACGTGGTAAATCTTTTAAATGATTTATTGTACCCCGTATTCAGTCATTCTGTTTTCTTCGATCGGGCGACCTGCGACTTGTCTCTCTCACGCGGAAAACCTATAAAGGATTCTTCGAAGTTGTTCACTCTAGCCATGTTTTTCCAACATCATTAATCATCTTTATTATCATTAGATCTATCAGGTCGACTCGCAATACTCAAGTAAGCCTCACAAGGCTCAGTTTCACTTTTTATTTTTCGTGATGCCCTAAACTAATTTTTTGAGATGTTATTTTTCTATCTTTATTCTTGATATCATGGTAAGTTTCATAGTGTTCATTTATACCATGCTAAATTATTTTCTGGTAGAATAAACCTATGGAAGTGATATCATGAAAGTTTATGATTTTTGTGTGTTCTATCATGTGTGTTTACGCGTACAGGGGGTGTCCAAGGGGGTGGGGGGGGGGTGTCCATGGGGGTGAGGGGGAAGTCCAAGGGGGTTGGGGGTGTCAAAGGGGGTAGGGGGGGGGGGTGTCCAGGGGGTGAGGGGGATGTCCAAGGGGGTAGGGGTGTCCAGGGGTGTTTGTGTGTGTGTGTGTGTGGGGGGGGTGTCCAGGGGGTGAGTGGGATTTCCAAGGGGGTAGGGGTGTCCAGGGGGTGGGGGGTATCTAGGGGGTGGGGGGGGGGGGGGCTGTCCAGAGGGATAAGGGGCTATCCGGGGGGGGGGGCTATCCAGAGCTGTGGGGGGGGGGGTGGCTGTCTAGGGGGTGGGGGGCTGTCCAGAGGGTTGGGGGGCTATCTAGGGGGTGGGGTGGGGGTGTATAGAGGGGTGGGGGCTTTCCAAGGGGGTGGTGGTGTCCAGGGGGTGTCCAAGGGGTGGGGTGGGGGGGTGTCGAGGGGGGTGAGGGGGCTGTCCAGGGGGTGGGGGTGTCCAAGGGGGTAGGGGGTGGGGGTGGTGTCCAGGGGGTGGGGGGTGTCCAGGGTGGCGGGGGGTGGTGTCCAGGGGGGGGGGGGTGAGGGGGCTGTCTAAGGGGGTATGGGGTGTCCAAGGGTGTGGGGGTGTCCAGGGGGGTGGGGGTGTCAGAGGGGTTGGGGGGATGTCCATGGGGTGGGGGACTATCCAAGGGGGTTGTGGTGTCCAGGGGGGGTGAGGGGGATTTCCAAGGAGGTGGGGGTGTCCAGGGGGTGGGGGGGGGGGGTGTACAGGGGGTGAGGGGGCTGTCCAGGGGGTGGGGGGGCTATCCAAGGGGGTGGTGGTGTCCAGGTGGTGTCCAAGGGGGTGGGGGGTGTCCAGGGGGGTGAGGGGGCTTTCCAATGGGGTGGGCTGTCCAGAGGGGTTGGGGGGCTGTCCAAGGGGTGGGGGCTGTCCAAGGGGGTGGTGGTGTTCAGGGGGTGTCCAAGGGGGTGGGGGGTGGGGGGGGGGGGGGGGGTGAGGGTGCTTTCCAAGGGTGTGGGGGTGTCTAGGGGGTGGGGGGTGGTGTCCAGGGGGGGTGATGGGGCTGTCTAGGGGGTGGGGGGTGTCCTGGGGGGTGTGAGGATGTCAATGGGGGTGGTGGTGTCCAGGGGGCGTCTAAGGGGGTGGGGGTGGTGTCCAATGGGTTAGGGGGTTGGATAACCCCCTCGCCCCTGGATACCACTCCCCCAAACCCTAGACAACCCCACCCCCATGGACACCCCCACCCCTTGGAAAGGCCCCCACCCCCTGGACACCCCCTACCCCCTTGGCCACCTTGGACAACCCCTACCCCCGTTGACAGCCCCTACCCCCTTGGACAGCCCCCATAACCCCCCTGGAAAACCCCTACCCCCTTGGACACCTCCTTGGTATATATATATATATATATATATATATATCCCAATAGTTTCATTTAAACCATTAGAATATTTTAACTTCAGGTAGTTTATACCAACGGTTCCTTTAGAATCGTTGATATAGGGCTATTGCAACGACCGTCATGCCAATAGTGTGTGAAATCATTGGGGGTATTCTATACCAATTATTTCAAAGGCTATCCCAATGGTTTCAAATCGTTGGGATATGTTTAATTTTCAGTAGTGAATGTATACATATTTTAATATTTACACTTCATATTTATTTTTTACGAAAGGGTGAATTTGGTATCCATTTGCACCAGGATGTATTCTTTGTGTACCTTAAGAAGAAAGGATCCAAGATGAATTTAAAATTGTTATATCTAACTATATTTTCTTTTAAAAATCATTTTCATGCATATTTTTTTCAAATACGCACCCCCATGGACACCCCCACCCCCATGGGACACCCCCCTGGACAGGCCCCCACCCCCCTGGACACCCCCTACCCCCTTGGACACCCTGGATAGCCCCCTAACCCTGTGGATAGCCCCTACCCCCTTGGAAAACCCCCACCTCCTAGAAATCCCTTACCCCCTTGGACACCCCTTGGTATATATATATCCCAACAGTTTCATTGAAACCATTGGAATATTTTAACTTCAGGTAGTCTATACCAATGGTTCCTGTAGAATCATTGGTATAAGGCTATTGCAACGACCATCATGCAAACAGTGTATGAAACCGTTGGGGTATTCTATCCCAACGGTTTAAGGGGCTATCCTAATGGTTTCAAATCGTTGGGATATGTGTAATTTTCAATAGTGAATGTATACATATTTTAATATTTACACTTCATATTTCATTTTTACAGAAGGGTGAATTTGGTATCCAGCTGCACCAGGATGTATTCTTTGTGTACCTTAAGAAGAAAGGATCCAAGATGAATTTAAAACTGTTATATCTAACTATATTTTCTTTTTAAAATCATTTTCATGCATATTTTTTTTTCAAATACGCATAGATTTGTTTTATATTTCAAAATTGTTTTACATTCAAATTATGACATTTTTCATATAAATATATATTTTTATTATCTTAATAAGATGTATAATTTTGATATTTTTTACAGGTAATAATGATTCGAAGTTAGATTACGACACATCGAATGAGTAATGAATATGAGGAAGGTGTTGATGGATTTTTGGAATTTTCTAAACAAAATGTTCCAAGTAGTGAATTTTTTTTCTATCCATGCCTGAAATTTTTGAATATGAATAAGTTGAAAAGTAGATAGATCAAAGATCATCTGATTTGTCATGGTTTTAATCCGAGTTACAGCCCTTGGATTTGGCATGGTGAAACTGGAAAAAATGTTAGATCTACTGATGATGATGATTTTCAAGATGGTAACTCCAATGGAATTGAAGAAATGATCTGTGATATTGCAGCAGAACAAATTGAGATAGAACTGATAGTTTTGTGTCTATATGGTGATGCTAAAAAAACATTTTATCCTAGTTGTATGGATTTTACAATTTTGTCAGCGGTGTTAAGATTGATTAACCTGAAGTCGAAACATGTATGGAGTGACTGAAGTTTTACAGATATACTACAATTATTGAAAGACATTCTTCCAAAAGAAAACGATCTTCCAGATTCACATTATAAGGCCAAGAAAATATTATTCCTGATGGGATTGGGATACAAGAAAATACATGCCTTTCCGAATGACTGTATGATATATAGGAAGGAATATGAATTTCTGTCAGAGTGTCCTAAATGTGGGACATCACAGTATATGTTGAAAGAAAAATCACAGGCTGATGTAGAGATTACAAAGATCCATTCCAAGGTATTTTGGTATCTTTCTATAATTCATCATTTGAAACGTTTATTTTCTAATTCACATGATGAAAAAATGTTAAGATGGCATGATGATGAAAAGATATGTGATGGAAAAATACATCATCCAGCTGATTTTCCACAATGGAAGAAAATTGATAAGCAGTATCCTACATTTGGAAATGAAATTAGAAATCTCAGACTAGGGTTGTGCATAGATGGAATGAATCTATACTGAACCCTTAGTAGCAAACATAGTTCATGGCCTGTTTTATTGGTAATTTACAACCTCTCTCTTGAAGTTTTTATGAAGTGAAAATATTTCATGTTGAGTATAATGATCTCTGGTCCGAAGCAACCTAGAAATAATATTGATGTTTTCTTGTCCCCATTTATTGATGATTTGAAACTTTTATGGGAGGATGATATTATGGTTTATGATTCTTATAAAATGGAATATTTTCAACTGCATGTAGTGCTTATGTTCACTATAAATGACTTCCCAGCATATGAAAATTTGTTTGGATATATTGTTAAATGTCATAAAGCATGTCCAATTTGTGAACAACAGACTTCATATTGTCAATTGCATCATGGGAGGAAAAAAGTGTACATGGGTCATCGAAAGTTTTTGTCTATGGATCACTCTTATAGAAGACTAAAAAAGGAATTAAATGGCTTAAAATAATTTTATATTTCTCCAAAACCTTTATCCCCTGATGAGAATTTTGAGAGGGTGGAAAACCTTGATGTGAAATTGGGAAAGACACAAAAATATGGTAATGGTAGACATATTTGGAAGAAAATGTCAATATTTTTTGAGCTACCATATTGGAGATATCATGAAGCGAAACATAATATTGATGTCATGCATGTGGAGAAGAATATCTGTGATAGTTTGATTGGAACATTGTTAGATATTAAAGGAAAGACAAAAGATGGGTTGAATGCAAGATTAGACTTACTATCATTGGGAATACATTTGGAGTTATCTCCCACTCCTAATGGAAGATGAAAATTTCATCCCCTGGCTTGTCATACATTATCCAAGAGGGAAAAAATTAGATTTTTTTAGTGTATTTATGATATCAAAGTGCCTCAAGGTTATTATTCAAATGTAAATTTTTTTGTCTCTTTTAAGGATTTGAAGTTGATAGGTATGAAATCTCATGATTGTCACATCATGATGCAACAAATTCTACCAGTTTCATTGCATGGAATATTTCCCATTCGTGCCATAAAGACTATAATGAAGTTGTGTTATTTTTTCAATTCAATTTGTAATAAGGTGATTTATGTGAATGCTTTGAACATTTTGGAAAAGAATGAAATTTATATACTTTGTCAAATGGAAATGTATTTTCCTCCATCTTTTTTGATATAATGGTGAATTTAATGATTCATCTGGTTCGATAAATAAAGATTTGTGGACCTATATATCTTCATTGAATGTATCATTTTAAAAGGTATATGAAAATATTGAAGGGGTATGTTAAGAATCCATATCGACCTAAAGCCTCCATTATTGAAAAGTATATTTTTGAGGAGGTTTCAGAGTTTTACGAGCTACTTGGCTGCGATAGAGCACATAGGTTTGCCTCCATCTCTCCATGAACGAGTTAATAATGAGGGAAAGAGGATTCGTGGCTTGAAAGTCAAATCGTTGTCAGTTAAACAGATGAAGAAGTTATAATTATACATCTTGAATAACATAGCTGATGCTCAACCGTATATCACATTGCATATTAATGAGTTGAAACAATGTCATCTAAAGAAGAAAGAAATGTGGATTTTGAATGAGCATAACAAAACATTTTTGTCATGGTTTAAAAAGACCTTGCTTAGTAGATCAGATGTATCAGAGACATTAATATGGTTAGTGGGTGGTCCATGTTTAAATGTGATAACATGGTCTAGTTATGACATTAATGGCTATACATTTCATACGAAATCTCAGGACAACAAAAGTGCAGTTCAGAATAGTGGTGTATTGGTGTTTGCAGAAGCAATGAATTTTTTGAGTTCTAAAGACACAAACCCAATTT
Source organism: Viscum album (assembly GCA_963277665.1). NCBI lineage: Eukaryota > Viridiplantae > Streptophyta > Magnoliopsida > Santalales > Viscaceae > Viscum > Viscum album. Next base: position 473,739,763 of record OY728130.1, on the reverse strand, counting down.
ATGCATCAACTGCATATTATGGATTCATTGAAGAAATATGGGAGGTTGATTAATTTAAAATTAAAGTTCCTGTTTTTAACTGCAAATGGTTTATCAGTAACAATAGTGCCAGACATGATGAATTTGGAATGACAGTTGTTAATCTGAATAGATTGTAAGACACAACAGATTCTTTTATAATGGAAACACATGAAAAATAGATTTTCTATGTAGTTGATCAATCATATATGCAGTGGTCTGTTGTTTTACAAGGGAAAAAACAATATTTTGGTGAGGATTAACTTGATTAAGATGATGATTTATGTGAGATCCCTACTTCCATGGAAAGATTAGAAGAACATAATGATGAGCATGTTGAAGACATGGTTTGTGCCATAAGGAATGATCATGATAAAAGAATTTGGGAAAACAATCCATTTGTAAATTCCTAATATTACATGTAACATATGTTTATTTCTTATTTACATTTATTATTTTCATAAAATGTTAGATATTGTAATTTTTTTCTTTATTAAAACACATATTAAAAAAAATAAGTAGAAGTTTTTGTTTATTTTAATTTTGTTTAGTTTAGTTTATCATGTTTACCATTATGTAAATTATATATCTATTATTTTTGTTGAATGTCAATTACTTTACCATGTTTACCATGTTTACCATGTTTACCATGTCTACCATGTATACCATGTTTACCATGTTTACCATGTTTACCATGTTTACCATGATTACCATGTTTACCATATTTTACCATAGTTTACCTTTATGTAACTTATATATTTATTGATTTTGTTGAATGAAAATTACACTACCATGTTTACCATGTTTACCATTGTTTAACATGCTTACCACATTAACCATGTTTACTATTATGTAACTTAGTTCAATTTTCCATTTTATGTTTACATTAGTATTTTAGTATTTGAATTTGTATATTTGTGAACTAATGTTTATTTTTTTTGATTTTAAGGATAATGAAAAATCAATCAGTTGATCAACCACATGATTATGGAGATGAGGATAATGATCATACCTCTGGGGAGGAACATTCACATGCTCTTCTTGATGTTCCCCAATCTTCCTCATGTGCTCCCATAACAACAAAGAAGAGTTCAAGAGTTGGTAAACGCGGGTTCACACATTTACCAAAATTATCACTTGCTCATACACAGGACCAAAGTATACTCATTGAGTTTGATGAGAATGATATTCCTAGAGGTCCAAATGAAAAAGATTTTAAGAGTTTTGTATCAACTCAGGGTAAGAGCAAAGTAAGCATTCTGTATGATGATTGGAGAAGTGTGGAAAAAGAGATAATATCTCACTAGTGGGAGATGATTTTGGTAAGATATTTTTCTATTGTTTTCCTATTCTTTAAATGTTTCTAGTATAATATGTTTTACCTTTTCTTTATCAGATGACATTTGATATTCCTGACACTGGAGGATTCAGGAAGAAATGCTTATCGATGGCTGCTAGAAGATGGAGGGATTTCAAATCAACCCTCACATCTGATTTCATTTTTGGTCATAGGAGTAATAACAATCCATGTCATATATATCCTTTCATAGATTAAGATACATGGACACAGTTTGTTGAAAGTATAAGAAAAGATTCATTTTTGGTAAGGGCAATGTAAACTTTCATAAGCTTTCTTATATAAAGGATCTTATTAATTTTTTGTTAATGATTTATTATTCTTAATTTACAGAAAACAAGGACATCTCATCAGGAGATCGAATCTAAAAATGTATACCCTCATAGTTTATCTCAGGGAGGGTATACATTATTGGAAGAACAAATGATGGAGAAAAAATTACAAAAACTGAGAGCTGAGTCTTCAAGATCTGGAGAGGTTTCCCCTCCATCCCCTCCATTTAGACATGAAAAATGGAAGAGTGCTCGGATGAGAAAAAGGGGAAATATCTTTTAGAAGATCTGAGAATCGTAGATGAGAGGATTGTAAGATATTTATTTTATTTATTTAAGTTAACTATATTCTTTATATAATTTGAATCATTACAGAAATGTTCAATTAATTAATACAATATTCTCCTGAGGAGCAGAGCTCACAAGGGGTATTTACAGTTGGTGGGAGGAAAGATATTTTATCTGCAACATTGGGAAATCCCAAACATCCTGGTCGTGTATGAGGATATCTGACGGGTGTATCAGTAAGAAAAGTGTTTCCATGTTCTTTAACTTCTTCCATTGAGGGTGTTTATAAAAAAATAGAATCCTTGGAGGATGAAGTTCATAATATTAATGCGACGATGGAGGAAAAAATTATACCATCGGTACAGTCTATGTTTGTAGACATGAAAATACAATTTTAGACTACAGCTCCCACTCCTCCACCTCCCCATGTAGACCCCATTATTTATCCTCCACCTCTACCAGTAGCTCCCACTCCCCTACCTCAGCCTGAAGACCCCATTTTTTATCCTACTCTTCCGCCACAACTTCCTACTTATTGCAAGTTGTATGTTGATGATCCTTAACATCATATAGTTGCATATGGGCTGGTATATTGTATATGAGATACAGTTCATCATCAACAGTTAGAGGTAGATCATCATAGGGTCACTATACATGATATTATAGATAGATCATCTCAAGTACCATTACCTATAGATGAGGTGATGACAGTTGAATATAGTATCGACCATTTTTTAATTTGGCCATCTAGGCTTCTGCAACTCATTACCATAGAGGTATGTATGTTATATCTTCTATTTTATTTTTTTATTAAAGTTGTTTTAACATTTAAAAACTAATATATTTTTATATTTAATTTTACAGGAATACTTCAAAGGTAAATAAATACTGTATAGACAACAACAAAGACAAATGGCTATGACATCAGAAACAAATTCTAGTAGTCGTGAAAGATTGTCAAGATATTCAAATTTATTGCCAGATCATTATGAGTTTCCAATGGAAGCTCATGTTTGTGGACGTGCAATAAATGCGGGGATTCTGAAAAATGATATCATGGAGCTTATTGCTATAGATAAGATGGGTATCAACATGGTGAAATTTTTTCCATGTAAGTCTTAACACCTTTTATCTACGTTATATTTATTAAAAATGTATACCTATGTCTGTTTTTTATTAGGTATCTTTATAACACATGTGAAAAGAATGAGCGGAAAGATGTATATGGATTCATGGAACCACATTTGATTTCCCCTAAAGCACATGCATTGGATGATCAACAAAGAATGATTTATATTTTTGAAAGATTTGAACAGAATATAATCATACAGTGTTGGATGATTCCTTTTTGTGAGAGGTACGAAACATATCTCTGGCAAAGAGTTCATTATCTTTTAACATAAAAAACCATTAACCTTAAATTTTATTTTATTAGTGATCATTGGATGTTAGGTTTTTTTTGTCCAAGGGAGAAAATGCTTTATTGGATATGCTCTGTCCATGACGATGTGAGGGAAAGTTTTAAGAATATGTTGGAAATGTAAGTTTCAATTTCTTAATAGTTTTATATATTATAATGAATTTTAAATTTATCACATTCATATTATTTTCTAACAGGGGATGTGTCTACTTTAAAAAAAACACAAAGAAAAGGAGTGCCAAGATCAAATATGTAAAAGTAAAGGTAAATATCCATTTATAATTTTTACTTTTTGATGTATTACATAAAAATAATATTTTTTATTTAAACTCATTTAAATAGAATTATCATGAACAACAAGGTGTTGTCGAATGTGGATATTATATGTTAAGATTTATGTATGAAATAATTACAACTGGAACACTTGTGAACTTTGACCTGGTAAGATTTCCTTTTAAAATTTTCCATAATATTTCATTTGATTTATTCATTATACATGTCAACTACTATCCTTTTAATTTTTAGCTATTTGATGACCCTCAACCCTATAGTGCTCAAGATTTCAAACACTTACAAGTAGAATGGTCAAATTATTTTACAGGTTTTATTGGATTTTAGTTTGTTTGTACTGTAAAATGTAATTTTGAATATTGTCATTATAATTGTGTATTTGGTAGTCATTTAGGTTGGATTTAGGTTTTTTAGTTGACATTGTAAGTTTTGAATATTATATATGTGAATGTTTAATTTTGCTCTACTTTTTGTTTTGGTCTAGTTCTGATGGGTTTTCTGGTATGGATTCTGGTCTAGGGGGGGAGGGTTTCTAGGGGTGTGTGTGTGTGGGGGGGGGGGGGGTGTCCAATGGGGTGGGGGGTTTCTAGGGGTGTGGGAGGGATGTCTAGTGGGGTGGGGGGGGGGGTGTCCAGGGTGTCCATGGGGGTGGGAGGGTGTCCAGGAGGGTGGGAGGGCTGTCGAGGGGAGTGGGCGACTATCCAGGAGGGTGGGGGGGGGGGGTGTCTAGGGGGTGTCCAAGGGTGTGTGTGTGTGTGGGGGGGGGGGGGTGTCCAGGGTGTCCATGGGGGTGGGAGGGTGTTTAGGAGGGTGGGAGGGTTGTCCAGGGGGTGGGGGGATGTCCAGGAGGGTGGGGGTTCTAGGGGTATGTGGTGGTGTCCAGTGGGGTGGGGTGGGGGGGGGGGTTTCCAGGGGTGTGGGAGGGTTGTCCAGTGGGGTGGGGGGGGGGGGTGTCCAGGGTGTCCATGGGGGTGAGAGGGTGTCCAGGAGGGTGGGAGGGCTATCTAGGGGAGTGTGGGGCTATCTAGGGGGGCTGTCTAGGGGGTGTCCAGGGGTGTGTGTGTGTGTGGGGGGGGGGGGTCTAGGGGGTGGGGTGGGGTGGGGTGGGGTGGGGGGGTCCAGGGGTGTGGGAGGGTCGTCCAGTGGGGTGTGGGGAGGGGGGAGGGTGTCCAGGGTGTCCATGGGGGTGGGAGGGTGTTTAGGAGCATGGGAGGGCTGTCCAGGGGAGTGGGGGGCTGTCCAGGAGGGTGGGGGGGGGGGGGGTGTTCAGGGGATCTCCAGGGGTGTGGGGGGTGTCTAGTGGGGTGGGTGGGTGGGGGGGTTTCCAGGGGTGGGGGAGGGCTGTCCAGTGGGGTGTGGGGGGGGGGGGGTGTTCGGGGTGTCCATGGGGGTGGGGGGTGTCCAGGAGGGGGGGGGGCTGTCCAGGGGGTGGGGGGATGTCCAGGAGGGTGGGGGGGGGGGGGGGGGGCTATCCAGGGGGTCTTCAGGGGTGTGGGGGGTGTCCAGTGGGGTGGGGTGGGGGGGTTTCAGGGATGTGGGAGGGCTGTCCAGTTGGGTGGGGGAAGTCCATGAGGGTGGGGGGTGTCCAGGAGGGTGGGAGGGGTGTCTGGGGGGGAGGGATGTCCAGGAGGGTGGGTGGGTGGGTGGGGTGGGGTGGGGGGGGGGGCTATCCAGGGGGTGTCTAGGGGTGTGGGGGGTGTTCGGGGGGGGGGGGGTTAGGGGTGTTGGAGGGATGTCCAGTGGGGTGGGGGTGTCCATGGGGGTGGGAGGCTGTCCAAGAGGGTGGGAGGGTTGTCCAAGGGAGTGGGGGGGCTCTCCAGGAGGGTGGGTGCGAGGGGGGGGGGGGTGTCCAGGGGTATCCAGTGGTGTGGGGGTGTCCAGGGTGTCCATGGGGGTGGGAGGGTGCCCAGAAGGGTAGGAGGGCTGTCCAGGGGAGTGGGAGGCTGTCCAGGAGGGTGTGGGGGCTATCCAGGGGGTGGGGGGCTATCTAGGATGGTGGGGGAACTATCCAGGGGTGTCCAAGGGTGTGTGTGTGTGTGTGGAGGGGGGGGGGGGGTGTCCAGTGGGGTGGGGGGTTTCCAGGGGTGTGGGAGGGCTGTCCAGTGGGGTGGGGGGTGTCCAGGGTGTCCATGGGGGTGGGAGGGTGTCTAGGAGGGTGGGAGGGCTGTCTAGGGGAGTGGGGGGGGGGGGGGTTGGGGTGTCCATGGGGGTGGGAGGGTATCCAGGAGGGTGGGAGGGATTTCCTAGGGGTGGGGGGCTGTCCAAAAGGGTGGGGGGGGGGGTGCTGTCTAGGGGTGGGGGGGTGTCCAGTGGGGTGGGGGGGGGGGGGGTTCAGGGGCGTGGGAGGGATTTCCAATGGGGTGGTGTAACACCCCAGGTAAATAAAGAATATGAAATTTTCATATTTATCCATATTTGTGCATAAAATATTAATATGACTTTAAAGGGGACGCTATGCTCGATGACGTACCCAACACGCAACAACGAGTTTCTTGGGAATCTTACGTTGCACTCTAATAATAAAATAATATTATTTCAAATGGTAGTTAACATGTAGCCGTTGTATTGGCGGGAATGGATAGAAATAACTAAAATATGATTATATATGTTTTTTAATGTTTTTACACTTATCCAATAAAAGATAAAGGCTTAAAATACGGAAAGAATTCAATTTTAGGCGTATATGCCCTAGTTTTCACTAAAGGTTCACTTATCACCTTTTGATGTTGAACCATCATTAAATATAGTTTTGTTCACTCTTAAACATTCTTTTGGACCAAATAAAACTCTTATTAAGAATTGGGACATCAAAATTTACTTTGTGTAATTTTTTGGTATCTTTCCGATAAAGTTCATTTTTTTAATGAATAGTGTAAAATGTTGTATTTTAATTCAAAACCACTTTTTAATATAATTTATTTATATGATTAGATTATCTTTTGAATTGGTTTTAAAGTGAAATTAGAAAATATTTTTACCATTAAATCCAATAGTGGTCTTTGGAATTAATTTCACTTTGAAATCAGACTTAAACTAGTGTCAATCTTTTGATACTTATTGTTTCATAAAAACACGCTATTTGTCATGACAACGGTAATTAATTATTAAATTAATTAATGTGACTTATATGTTTTGAATTTTGTAAAATGGAATTCATTTTTGAATTCAGAATATCAAATATAGCTTAGGGTGAATTTTTGGGATTTTTCTGAAAAACTTCAATTTTTGATGAATAGTGAAACCACTAAGTGGTACTTATAAAAACTGATTTTTCCATTTAAATAAAATTTTTCCATATTTGTGTTTTGAATTTCAAAAATCCGACATACATGGTTGTCATTAAGAAGTAAAATGTGGTTCAATGGGATAAAAATAATTTTTTGGTGAATAGTAACTTATTAAGTTTTTAATCGCGATTAGAGGTAATTAGTGTAGTTTAAGGTAAATATAATGTTTTAATAATATGAAATGAACTTGACACATGTCCTAACCTCATTGGATGTGTAATGGCCTACCAAGAAAAGCCATGGGTCAACTTGGGGACCCCATGGAGCCACTTTGGTTGGGAAATGACATAAATAACTTTTTATTTAATGTAAAAGTAAAAATGACACAAACATGATATGTTTTACTAAAACAATTTTTAAGTGGGGTTATACAAGTCATCTTTTTTGATTATAAATATTAATTGGAAAGCTAAAAATATTTCCTACATCCTAGTATTTTTTTTATAATTTTTAGAAATTAAATAAATTCAATTATTTATGACATAATAATGATGCAGCGATGACATCATTATTTGACGATTTAAATAAAATGGAAAGATAATGTAAAATCTATGAACTACACATGTCCAAAACTTATTGTATGGGTGGATTTCGAACCCTTATCACCTTATCCACGAATTATATCAATGTGGTATCTTTTAAAACCGAAACACATTTTCAAATAAAGTAATATTTCTTTACTTTCCAAAAGTGCCCCTCCTCTCCTCTTATAAAAGGCCCCCACCTCTACCTCATTTCACACACTCCTCAAGCCTTTGGCTCGGCCAAACCCTTCCCATTTACTCTATCCACATCCCTATACTCATCCTAGAGTATTCCCTTTGGGCATAATCCTTTCAAAGGAAGCCTTTAGGCTCAAATCAAAAGGAGTTACACTTTTAAAGGTAATTCATTCTCTCATGTTCATTTGTATTATTTTGCTTCTCCAACCCCCTAAACTCTTTTTATTTAATTATTTTGTAACAACACCAGTATCTTAAATATACTAGGATTTTGTTATAAGATTTATTCGAGCTACACTCTCACACAACTACATCAAATGGTTAAAGAACATACGGTTTCCGTGGATGGCGAAATTCTGCCTCCCGAAACGATGATTGTTCAATACTCATTTAACACCTTCAAAGGTGTCCATTATGATGTCACTATTTTTATATATGATATATAATATGATTATGTTTTACTTATGCTTCTGTATTTTTCATTTGTGTCTTACCTTTATGTCATCCATTATGGGTATACGCGATATCTTCATTTTAGGAAGTGCGGACTACCGCCCCCTCAAAGTGATGTGATTCGTTAATGCCATATGTGGGACGTATAAAGGATGGATTTAATGATATTATATATGATATTATACTGGAATTATAATATAACTTTATATCATTATTATTCCATTCTATAAAATATGAAATAGAAATGAAAGTAGCGTTCATGCGTACGAACGGCTTACCGTCTCCATGAATGGTGCATTTCATTTATTACCTCTAAATGATTATGTAATGTTATAAATGCGTGAATGTACTGGATATATATGACATATATGATATCTACATCATGAATACAATTCTGTATATAATAAAAATTTGGCCACACGAACAACATGCAATTGTAAGAAGTCCACTTTCGACTTAAGAACCAAGTATGAGCAAAACAAATATTATTAACTTAAATGATTACATAAATTGTTATGACATGGTAATAAGTGATATAAAAGGAATAATTAACTTGAAAAAGGTTCTTAAGGAAGTAGAAATTAACTCAAGTTTATTATTCAGGAGATTAAAGAACGATCGAGTCAAGTCGGACCCGAGGTAAGGGATCCTACTCCTCTCTTTCTTTTTAAGTACACACTTTTATGTCATTCCTTTTAAAGCTCATCTTTCTTGTTATTGGGGTGATATTTTATATTAAACTTACTGTAATTTTTATGTTCATGTGATGAGAGACCCTATTCTCTCTCATTAATCCATTTTGGAAGTTTTGAGTGGCGCCGTTAGGCTGCCGAACTTTCGTAAGAGATCTAACCTCTCTCTTTCTTTTTAAGTACTCTCCTTTATGTCACTTCTTTTAAGCTACTCTTTGTAATGTTTGGGGATGTTATTTTATATTCCTATTTCTGTACATTTTATTTTAATGTGATGAGATACCCTATTTTATCTCATCAATCCATATTTGGAAGTTTTATGTGGCGCCGTTAGGCTGCCGAGTTTTCGTAAGGGATTTTTCATCTCACTTTTATTCCTGTGAGATTTATGCTACATTTGCAACAAATTTCATTGAGTGGTGTATGTACTGCCAATTATTCTACTCTTTGTGTAATATACTTTCGTTTATGAGTATTTACATCAATGATCTATTGTCCTTCTTTCATGGGGTGTATGTTTTGAAAGATACCCAAGTCGGTAAGGGAACCTTTCACCCTCCTTGTTTTTAAAAGACTTTTTTTTGTTGGGTCTTTTAATTTACATATTGTTATGTTGGGATATGTTCTCATATATCCTTATTGATGTAAATTTTATTTCAAAGTGATGAGATACACTTTTTATCTCTCATCAACTCATTTTGATGTGATTCCGTTAGGCTGTCAAGGGAACTTTTTAACCCAATTTCGATTTCTTTGGGTTCAACATGTAGTCATTGAATATGTCATCCATTGAATATGTGTGAATGACATTTTATTGTTTTACACTTAATATCCACTTATATTGGGTGTATTTATATTTGTCACACATATTTTTGAGATTGATTTGTCCTTAATTTAAGGATACCTTCTTTATAAGGGATTTCATCACATTTGACATTTCTATTGAGGGTTCATTGTTGTTATGCACCAATTCACTATTATATGGTGTATATACTGTCCTTTGGAGTATTATATCATGAATCCATTTATTCTCATGATATTATAAAGTTATGACTAAATTTTATTCCTCAATTATTGTATTCAAGTGTCTCTAATTTTGGTAAAACCCCTTTAACCAAAATATCGTTTTAAATGTTTTAATTATTTGTTCTTATTAATATCCATGTTTTCAAAATGGTTTTAAGGATTTATTTATATGGATATTAATGTTTTAAAATTTTACGCTTCAAGGTGGTATGGGACACTTTGATTCAAAAATCTCTTTATTAAATGTTTTAAATGGTTTTGGAAATGGTTTCTTTTTGAATGGATTCATTATTTCAATATACTAAAATGTTATATTGTGATTGAAATGTGGAAATGTTATGTTTCCTTTATGCTTGTTTTATGTGACACATTTATGTTATGGTTCTTGGGCATTGTTATGAAAACGGGTGGTTCCGTGATAAACTAAGGGCGGGTGAGCCCGATATAGCTCTCCAATGCATTGGGTAACGCGAAGGAGTGAAACGTTAAGGTTTCTCCGAAGAGATTTAGGGAATATACTGTGATGGGTATTACAAACGTAACCAAGAGGGTTACTCCCTACGTAAGAATGTTATGAATGCCTCAAGTTACCTTTATGTCTTATGTTTTCTATGATTTATTCATGATTTTATGAGGTATGTTAAAGTGACTATGTTTTATGGGTAAAGTATGATTTAATTCTTATGTATACATGTACTCATGATTCCTTTCCATATTTTTATATCCCTTACTGAGCTTTTTATGGTCATCCCAAGTTTTTGAAATGTTTTTCACAGGTCAAGGTAAGGGTACATGATGTGATGACAGTGTCAAGGATGTGTCAAGAAAGAATCCATGTTTTATTTTAAATATGTTTCCGTTGATGGGAAGAATGAATACTGTCTTTCATGTAACCACTTTGTCTAAATATGGAATATAATGCAAGTTTCATGATCTAATTCTCTAAAAATCTAAACCTGAAAAGATCCTCAATGTGTAATCTTGTAATAACTCAAGATTAAGTAAGGTTTAAGGCTGGGGCCTTATAGTTGGTATCAAAGGTCGGTTTAGATAACTTTAGAGGTTAGGGTATTCTCTAAGCACAAGTGACATTACCATAATGGTTAGGATTTCAGAAAGAGTCCTAGTTTTAGATAAAGTGAATGAGTAAGTGTATCTTAGTGTTTACCTTCCTCATTAGTACATGATGGTTTTGTTGATATACTCACACTGACATTTCTATTTTTAGTGAATGGATGGATCTAGCAGGCACCAAAGAGACAACAGGTTTGAAGGAAACTGTGGTGGTTCTCTGATTAAGATACTAGATAAAATGGAGGATTCAATGAGGAAACTCGTGGTTGTTCTAAACCAAATATCAAGGAGTCATGATCAACAACTTGAACCTTGGTATGATCTTTAATGCATCATGTACGAGATGACCAATCCATGTGGAAGTTCAGGTAATAATAATAAAGGTAACCATTAGAGTTTATATGATCCTTACTTTTGAGGTAATTATGGGTTATTATATGATATGCTAGAAAATTAAAAGCATGAGATAAACTTGAGGTTAAAATATGTTATGATCATTTTTGATGATTTTATCTCTTTTTGGGTAATGATTTAAGAATTATATAGTTTTGGAAAAAGGAGAACACGCAGACCGTGTGATATCCCATCGCGTCGGACAAAGCTGCGGGAATCGAACCCACAACCAAAGTGCGACTGGTATTTATCGCCTACCACTGGACTACGTGAAGTCCCTGGTTAGTTTGACCGATTATTTCTAGTTATATGATTTTATGAATTAAGAGTAAGTTTATTTTGGGTTATTTATGAAAATTATTAACCTATCATGGAGGATATGTGATTAGGTTAATTACTTTTCAATACGAGACTTTAGGAGCAACTGATGTTGTTTGGAGATAAATGTTACGATTTAACTTGGAAGACTATGTGACTAAATCCTTCAAATATTTGGGTTTCAATCTTAGTTTGGTTTACTTTGAAGAATTTTATGGACAAATTGATTATAGAATGGTCCTCGTTGAACTTTGGGTTTTGTTGGACAAATTTTGGAGGTTACGAATAGATTTTCTTTTTATAAAGGTTTATCCTTTTATGGATTATCTGATCTTGTAATAACCTTTTTGGTTTTGGTTAAAGTCTAAAGACATGGGAAGTATATAGTTCTATTTTGTGGATTAGGTGATTCTATAGAAGTTGATTATAGTACTCTTAATGCAAACAAGTCTCCCTAAATACTCGTCTTTTGGAAAAAATATGAGTTTGATTAAGGAATATAGTAAAAGTTGAAAGTCAACATGATAAGTGATTATGTTTCCTTATGAATAAATTCCTCAATAAAAAGTAACTTAAAGCAAAAATGTTGTCTATTAACTTTTCCTACTGGGGAATCGAATACCGTTTAACCCATCACAAGTTTGTGATTTTCTTGTGGTTAACTTTCTCCTAAACATGTTTTCTATCACTGTCCATCAGAACATGACCCTATGTTTTCTCCTCCATGTCCATGTTTTCCTACATGGAATCCTAGTATGGGTTAACTCGGGTGACCTCTGTACTTATCTTTCTTTATTTTAAAGTGATTGTTTTACCGACTCTTGTTCCGATGTGGGACTTTCAAGGATGTTTCCAAGCCCAATTTTAAAAATTGCGAGGATGCAATTCCCAAAAGGGGGAAGGATGTAACACCCCAGGTAAATAAAGAATATGACATTTTCATATTTATCCATATTTGTGAATAAAATATTAATATGACTTTAAAGGGGACGCTATGCTCGATGGCGTACCCAACACGCAACAACGAGTTTCTTGGGAATCTTACGTTGCACTCTAATAATAAAATAATATTATTTCAAATGGTAGTTAACATGTAGCCTTTGTATTGGCGGGAATGGATAGAAATAACTAAAATATGATTATATATGTTTTTTAATGTTTTTACATTTATCCAATAAAAGATAAAGGCTTAAAATATGGAAAGAATTCAATTTTAGGCGTATATGCCCTAGTTTTCACTAAAGGTTCACTTATCACCTTTTGATGTTGAACCATCATTAAATATAGTTTTGTTCACTCTTAAACATTCTTTTGGACCAAATAAAACTCTTATTAAGAATCGGGACATCAAAATTTACTTTGTGTAAATTTTTGGTATCTTTCCAATAAAGTTCATTTTTTTAATGAATAGTGTAAAATGTTGTATTTTAATTCAAAACCACCTTTTAATCTAATTTATTTATATGATTAGATTATCTTTTGAATTGGTTTTAAAGTGAAATTAGAAAATATTTTTACCATTAAATCCAATAGTGGTCGTTGGAATTAATTTCACTTTGAAATCGGACTTAAACTAGTGTCAATCTTTTGATACTTATTGTTTCATAAAAACACGCTATTTGTCATGACAACGGGAATTAATTATTAAATTAATTAATGTGACTTATATGTTTTGAATTTTGTAAAACGGACTTCATTTTTGAATTCAGAATATCAAATATAGCTTAGGGTGAATTTTTGGGATTTTTCTGAAAAACTTCAATTTTTGATGAATAGTGAAACCACTAAGTGGTACTTATAAAAACTGTTTTTTCCATTTAAATGAAATTTTTCCATATTTGTGTTTTGAATTTCAAAAATCCGACATACATGGTTGTCATTAAGAAGTAAAATGTGGTTCAATGGGATAAAAATAATTTTTTGGTGAATAGTTACTTATTAAGTTTTTAATCGCGATTAGAGGTAATTAGTGTAGTTTAAGGTAAATATAATGTTTTAATAATATGAAATGAACTTGACACATGTCCTAACATCATTGGATGTGTAATGGCCTACCAAGACAAGCCATGGGTCAACTTGGGGACCCCATGGAGCCACTTTGGTTGGGAAATGACATAAATAACTTTTTATTTAATGTAAAAGTAAAAATGACACAAACATGATTTGTTTTACTAAAACAGTTTTTAAGTGGGGTTATACAAGTCATATTTTTGATTATAAATAGTCATTGGAAATATAAAAAGATTTACTAAATCATAGTATTTTTTTTATAATTTTTAGACATTAGATAAATTAAATTATTTATGACATAATAATGATGCAGTGATGACATCATTATTTGACGATTTAAATAAAATGGAAAGATAATGTAAAATCTATGAACTACACATGTCCAAAACTTATTGGATGGGTGGATTTAGAACCCTTATCACCTTATCCACGAATTATATCAATGTGGGACCTTTTTAAAACCGAAACACATTTTCAAATAAAGTAATATTTCTTTACTTTCCAAAAGTGCCCCTCCTCCCCTCTTATAAAAGGCCCCCACCTCTACCTCATTTCACACACTCCTCAAGCCTTTGGATCGGCCAAACCCTGCCCATTTACTCTCTCCACATCCCTCTTCTCATCCTAGAGGATTTTCTTTGGGCATAATCTTTTCAAAGGAAGCCTTTAAGCTCAAATCAAAAGGAGTTACACTTTTAAAGGTAATTCATTCTCTCATGTTCATTTGTTTTATTTTGCTTCTCCAACCCCCTAAACTCTTTTTATTTACTTATTTTGTAACAACACCAGTATCTTCAATATACTAGGATGTTTTTATAAGATTTATTCGAGCTACACTCTCACACAACTACATCAAATGGTTAAAGAACATACGGTTTCCGTGGATGGCGAAATTCTGCCTCCCAAAACGATGATTGTTCAATACTCATTTAACACCTTCAAAGGTGGCCATTATGATGTAAATATTTTTATATATGATATATAATATGATTATGTTTTACTTATTCTTCTGTATTTTTCATTTGTGTCTTACCTTTATGGCATCCATTATGGGTATACGCGATATCTTCATTTTAGGAAGTGCGGACTACCGCCCCCTCAAAGTGATGTGATTCGTTAATGCCATATGTGGGATGTATAAAGGATGGATTTAATGATATTATATATGATATTATACTATAATTATAATATAACTTTATATCATTATTATTCCATTCTATAAAATACGAAATAGAAATAAAAGTAGCGTTCATGCGTACGTACGGCTTACCGTCTCCATGAACGGTGCATTTCATTTCTTACCTCTAAATGATTATGTAATGTTATAAATGCGTGAATGTACTGGATATATATGACATATATGATATCTAAATCATGAATACAATTCTTTATATAATAAACATTTGGCCACACGAACAACATGTAATTGTAAGAAGTCCACTTTCGACTTAAGAACCAAGTATCGGCAAAACAAATATTATTAACTTAAATGATTACATAAATGTTTATGACATGGTAATAAGTGATATAAAAGGAATAATTAACTTGAAAAATGTTCTTAAGGAAGTAGAAATTAACTCAAGTTTATTATTCCAGAGATGAAAGAACGATCGAGTCAAGTCGGACCCGAGGTAAGGGATCCTACTCCTCTCTTTCTTTTTAAGTACACACTTTTATGTCATTCCTTTTAAAGATCATATTTCTTGTTATTGGGGTGATATTTTATATTAAACTTACTGTAATTTTTATATTCATGTGATGAGATACCATATTCTCTCTCATTAATCCATTTTGGAAGTTTTGAGTGGCGCCGTTAGGCTGTCGAACTTTCGTAAGAGATCTGACCTCTCTCTTTCTTTTTAAGTACTCTCCTTTATGTCACTTCTTTTAAGCTACTCTTTGTAATGTTGGGGGATGTTCTTTTATATTCCTCTTTCTGTAAATTTTATTGTAATGTTATGAGATACCCTATTTGATCTCATCAATCCATATTCAGAAGTTTTATGTGGCGCCGTTAGGCTGCCGAGTTTTCATAAGGGATTTTTCATCTCACTTTTATTCCTGTGAGATTTATGCTACATTTGACACAAATTCCATTGAGTGGTGTATGTACTTCCCATTATTCTACTCTTTGGGTAATATACGTTCGTTTATGTGTATTTACATCAATGATCTATTGTCCTTCTTTCATGGGGTGTATGTTTTGAAAGATACCCAAGTCGGTAAGGGAACCTTTCACCCTCCTTTTTTTTAAGACTTCTTTTGTTGGGTATTTTAATTTACATATTGTTATGTTGGGATATGTTCTCATATATCCTTATTGATGTAAATTTTATGTCCAAGTGATGAGATACACTTTTTATCTCTCATCAACTCATTTTGATGTGATGCCGTTAGGCTGTCAAGGGAACTTTTTAACCCAATTTCGATTTCTTTGGGTTCAACATGTAGTCATTGAATATGTAATACATTGAATATGTGTGAATTACCTTTTATTGTTTTACACTTAATATCCACTTATATTGGGTGTATTTATATTTGTCACACATATTTTTGAGATTTATTTGTCCTTAATTTAAGGATACCTTCTTTATAAGGGATTTCATCACATTTGACATTTCTATTGAGGGTTCATTGTTGTTATGCACCAATTCACTCTTATATGGTGTATATACAGTCCTTTGGAGTATTATATCATGAATCCATTTATTCTCATGATATTATAAAGTTCTGACTAAATTTTATTCCTCAATTATTGTATTCAAGTGTCTCTAATTTTGGTAAAACCCCTTTAACCAAAATATCGTTTTAAATGTTTTAATTATTTGTTCTTATTAATATCCATGTTTTCAAAATGGTTTTAAGGATTTATTTATATGGATATTAATGGTTTAAAATTTTACGCTTCAAGGTGGTATGGGACACTTTGATTCAAAAATCTCTTTATTAAATGTTTTAAATGGTTTTGGAAATGGTTTCTTTTTGAATGGATTCATTATTTCAATATACTAAAATGTTATATTGTGATTGAAATGTGGAAATGTTATGTTTCCTTTATGCATGTTTTATGTGACACATTTATGTTATGGTTCTTGGGTATTGTTATGAAAACGGGTGGTTCCGTGATAAACTAAGGGCGGGTGAGCCCGATATAGCTCTCCAATGCATTGGGTAACGCGAAGGAGTGAAACGTTAAGGTTTCTCTGAAGAGATTTAGGGAATATACTGTGATGGGTATTCCAAACGTAACCAAGAGGGTTACTCCCTACGTAAGAATGTTATGAATGCCTCAAGTTACCTTTATATCTTATGTTTTCTATGATTTATTCATGATTTTATGAGGTATGTTAAAGTGCCTATGTTTTATGGGTAAAGTATGATTTCATTATTATGTATACATGTACTCATGATTCCTTTCCATATTTTTATATCCCTTACTGAGCTTTTTATGGTCATCCCATGTTTTTGAAATGTTTTTCACAGGTCAAGGTAAGGGTACATGATGTGATGACAGTGTCAAGGATGTGTCAAGAAAGAATCCATGTTTTATTTTAAATATGTTTCTGTTGATGGGAAGAATGAATACTGTCTTTCATGTAACCACTTTGTCTAAATATGGAATATAATGCAAGTTTCATGATCTAATTCTCTAAAACTCTAAACCTGAAAAGATCCTCAATGTGTAATCTTGTAATAACTCAAGATTAAGTAAGGTTTAAGGCTGGGGCCTTATAGTTGGTATCAAAGGTCGGTTTAGATAACTTTAGAGGTTAGGGTATTCTCTAAGCACAAGTGACATTACCATAATGGTTAGGATTTCAGAAAGAGTCCTAGTTTTAGATAAAGTGAATGAGTAAGTGTATCTTAGTGTTTACCTTCCTCATTAGTACATGATGGTTTTGTTGATATACTCACACTGACATTTCTATTTTTAGTGAATGGATGGATCTAGCAGGCACCAAAGAGACAACAGGTTTGAAGGAAACTGTGGTGGTTCTCTGATTAAGATACTAGATAAAATGGAGGATTCAATGAGGAAACTCGTGGTTGTTCTAAACCAAATATCAAGGAGTCATGATCAACAACTTGAACCTTGGTATGATCTTTAATGCATCATGTACGAGATGACCAATCCATGTGGAAGTTCAGGTAATAATAATAAAGGTAACCATTAGAGTTTATATGATCCTTACTTTTGAGGTAATTATGGGTTATTATATGATATGCTAGAAAATGAAAAGCATGAGATAAAATTGAGGTTAAAATATGTTATGATCATTTTTGATGATTTTATCTCTTTTTGGGTAATGATTTAAGAATTATATAGTTTTGGAAAAAGGAGAACACGCAGACCGTGTGATATCCCATCGCGTCGGACAAAGCTGCGGGAATCGAACCCACAACCAAAGTGCGACTGGTATTTATCGCCTACCACTGGACTACGTGAAGTCCCTGGTTAGTTTGACCGATTCTTTCTAGTTATATGATTTTATGAATTAAGAGTAAGTTTATTTTGGGTTATTTATGAAAATTATTAACCTATCATGGAGGATATGTGATTAGGTTAATTACTTTTCAATACGAGACTTTAGGAGCAACTGATGTTGTTTGGAGATAAATGTTACGATTTAACTTGGAAGACTATGTGACTAAATCCTTCAAATATTTGGGTTTCAATCTTAGTTTGGTTTACTTTGAAGAATTTTATGGACAAATTGATTATAGAATGGTCCTCGTTGAACTTTGGGTTTTGTTGGACAAATTTTGGAGGTTACGAATAGATTTTCTTTTTATAAAGGTTTATCCTTTTATGGATTATCTGATCTTGTAATAACCTTTTTGGTTTTGGTTAAAGTATAAAGACATGGGAAGTATATAGTTCTATTTTGTGGATTAGGTGATTCTATAGAAGTTGATTATAGTACTCTTAATGCAAACAAGTCTCCCTAAATACTCGTCTTTTGGAAAAAATATGAGTTTGATTAAGGAATATAGTAAAAGTTGAAAGTCAACATGATAAGTGATTATGTTTCCTTATGAATAAATTCCTCAATAAAAAGTAACTTAAAGCAAAAATGTTGTCTATTAACTTTTCCTACTGGGGAATCGAATACCGTTTAACCCATCACAAGTTTGTGATTTTCTTGTGGTTAACTTTCTCCTAAACATGTTTTCTATCACTGTCCATCAGAACATGACCCTATGTTTTCTCCTCCATGTCCATGTTTTCCTACATGGAATCCTAGTATGGGTTAACTCGGGTGACCTCTGTACTTATCTTTCTTTATTTTAAAGTGATTGTTTTACCGACTCTTGTTCCGATGTGGGACTTTCAAGGATGTTTCCAAGCCCAATTTTAAAAATTGCGAGGATGCAATTCCCAAAAGGGGGGAAGGATGTAACACCCCAGGTAAATAAAGAATATGACATTTTCATATTTATCCATATTTGTGAATAAAATATTAATATGACTTTAAAGGGGACGCTATGCTCGATGGCGTACCCAACACGCAACAACGAGTTTCTTGGGAATCTTACGTTGCACTCTAATAATAAAATAATATTATTTCAAATGGTAGTTAACATGTAGCCTTTGTATTGGCGGGAATGGATAGAAATAACTAAAATATGATTATATATGTTTTTTAATGTTTTTACATTTATCCAATAAAAGATAAAGGCTTAAAATACGGAAAGAATTCAATTTTAGGCGTATATGCCCTAGTTTTCACTAAAGGTTCACTTATCACCTTTTGATGTTGAACCATCATTAAATATAGTTTTGTTCACTCTTAAACATTCTTTTGGACCAAATAAAACTCTTATTAAGAATCGGGACATCAAAATTTACTTTGTGTAAATTTTTGGTATCTTTCCGATAAAGTTCATTTTTTTAATGAATAGTGTAAAATGTTGTATTTTAATTCAAAACCACCTTTTAATCTAATTTATTTATATGATTAGATTATCTTTTGAATTGGTTTTAAAGTGAAATTAGAAAATATTTTTACCATTAAATCCAATAGTGGTCGTTGGAATTAATTTCACTTTGAAATCGGACTTAAACTAGTGTCAATCTTTTGATACTTATTGTTTCATAAAAACACGCTATTTGTCATGACAACGAGAATTAATTATTAAATTAATTAATGTGACTTATATGTTTTGAATTTTGTAAAACAGACTTCATTTTTGAATTCAGAATATCAAATATAGCTTAGGGTGAATTTTTGGGATTTTTCTGAAAAACTTCAATTTTTGATGAATAGTGAAACCACTAAGTGGTACTTATAAAAACTGTTTTTTCCATTTAAATGAAATTTTTCCATATTTGTGTTTTGAATTTCAAAAATCCGACATACATGGTTGTCATTAAGAAGTAAAATGTGGTTCAATGGGATAAAAATAATTTTTTGGTGAATAGTAACTTATTAAGTTTTTAATCGCGATTAGAGGTAATTAGTGTTGTTTAAGGTAAATATAATGTTTTAATAATATGAAATGAACTTGACACATGTCCTAACCTCATTGGATGTGTAATGGCCTACCAAGAAAAGCCATGGGTCAACTTGGGGACCCCATGGAGCCACTTTGGTTGGGAAATGACATAAATAACTTTTTATTTAATGTAAAAGTAAAAATGACACAAACATGATTTGTTTTACTAAAACAGTTTTTAAGTGGGGTTATACAAGTCATATTTTTGATTATAAATAGTCATTGGAAATATAAAAATATTTACTAAATCATAG
The DNA here is from genome assembly GCA_963277665.1 of Viscum album. Lineage (NCBI taxonomy): Eukaryota > Viridiplantae > Streptophyta > Magnoliopsida > Santalales > Viscaceae > Viscum > Viscum album. The sequence continues at coordinate 473,719,390 of OY728130.1, read as the reverse complement.
TATTTTTTTTTATAATTTTTAGACATTAGATAAATTAAATTATTTATGACATAATAATGATGCAGTGATGACATCATTATTTGACGATTTAAATAAAATGGAAAGATAATGTAAAATCTATGAACTACACATGTCCAAAACTTATTGGATGGGTGGATTTAGAACCCTTATCACCTTATCCACGAATTATATCAATGTGGGACCTTTTTAAAACTGAAACACATTTTCAAATAAAGTAATATTTCTTTACTTTCCAAAAGTGCCCCTCCTCCCCTCTTATAAAAGGCCCCCACCTCTACCTCATTTCACACACTCCTCAAGCCTTTGGATCGGCGAAACCCTGCCCATTTACTCTCTCCACATCCCTCTTCTCATCCTAGAGGATTTTCTTTGGGCATAATCTTTTCAAAGGAAGCCTTTAGGCTCAAATCAAAAGGAGTTACACTTTTAAAGGTAATTCATTCTCTCATGTTCATTTGTTTTATTTTGCTTCTCCAACCCCCTAAACTCTTTTTATTTACTTATTTTGTAACAACACCAGTATCTTCAATATACTAGGATGTTTTTATAAGATTTATTCGAGCTACACTCTCACACAACTACATCAAATGGTTAAAGAACATACGGTTTCCGTGGATGGCGAAATTCTGCCTCCCAAAACGATGATTGTTCAATACTCATTTAACACCTTCAAAGGTGGCCATTATGATGTAAATATTTTTATATATGATATATAATATGATTATGTTTTACTTATTCTTCTGTATTTTTCATTTGTGTCTTACCTTTATGGCATCCATTATGGGTATACGCGATATCTTCATTTTAGGAAGTGCGGACTACCGCCCCCTCAAAGTGATGTGATTCGTTAATGCCATATGTGGGATGTATAAAGGATGGATTTAATGATATTATATATGATATTATACTGTAATTATAATATAACTTTATATCATTATTATTCCATTCTATAAAATACGAAATAGAAATAAAAGTAGCGTTCATGCGTACGTACGGCTTACCGTCTCCATGAACGGTGCATTTCATTTCTTACCTCTAAATGATTATGTAATGTTATAAATGCGTGAATGTACTGGATATATATGACATATATGATATCTAAATCATGAATACAATTCTTTATATAATAAACATTTGGCCACACGAACAACATGTAATTGTAAGAAGTCCACTTTCGACTTAAGAACCAAGTATCGACAAAACAAATATTATTAACTTAAATGATTACATAAATGTTTATGACATGGTAATAAGTGATATAAAAGGAATAATTAACTTGAAAAATGTTCTTAAGGAAGTAGAAATTAACTCAAGTTTATTATTCCGGAGATTAAAGAACGATCGAGTCAAGTCGGACCCGAGGTAAGGGATCCTACTCCTCTCTTTCTTTTTAAGTACACACTTTTATGTCATTCCTTTTAAAGCTCATATTTCTTGTTATTGGGGTGATATTTTATATTAAACTTACTGTAATTTTTATATTCATGTGATGAGATACCATATTCTCTCTCATTAATCCATTTTGGAAGTTTTGAGTGGCGCCGTTAGGCTGTCGAACTTTCGTAAGAGATCTGACCTCTCTCTTTCTTTTTAAGTACTCTCCTTTATGTCACTTCTTTTAAGCTACTCTTTGTAATGTTGGGGGATGTTCTTTTATATTCATCTTTCTGTAAATTTTATTGTAATGTGATGAGATACCCTATTTGATCTCATCAATCCATATTCAGAAGTTTTATGTGGCGCCGTTAGGCTGCCGAGTTTTCATAAGGGATTTTTCATCTCACTTTTATTCCTGTGAGATTTATGCTACATTTGACACAAATTCCATTGAGTGGTGTATGTACTGCCCATTATTCTACTATTTGTGTAATATAATTTCGTTTATGAGTATTTACATAAATGATCTATTGTCCTTCTTTCATGGGGTGTATGTTTTGAAAGATACCCAAGTCGGTAAGGGTACCTTTCACCCTCTTTTTTTTAAAAGACTTCTTTTGTTGGGTCTTTTAATTTACATATTGTTATGTTGGGATATGTTCTCATATATCCTTATTGATGTAAATTTTATGTCCAAGTGATGATATACACTTTTTATCTCTCATCAACTCATTTTGATGTGATGCCGTTGGGCTGTCAAGGGAACTTTTTAACCCAATTTCGATTTCTTTGGGTTCAACATGTAGTCATTGAATATGTCATCCATTGAATATGTGTGAATGACCTTTTATTGTTTTACACTTAATATCCACTTATATTTGGTGTATTTATATTTTTCACACATATTTTTGAGATTGATTTGTCCTTAATTTAAGGATACCTTCTTTATAAGGGATTTCATCACATTTGACATTTCTATTGAGGGTTCATTGTTGTTATGCAACAATTCACTCTTATATGGTGTATATACTGTCCTTTGGAGTATTATATCATGAATCCATTTATTCTCATGATATTATAAAGTTCTGACTAAATTTTATTCCTCAATTATTGTATTCAAGTGTCTCTAATTTTGGTAAAACCCCTTTAACCAAAATATCGTTTTAAATGTTTTAATTATTTGTTCTTATTAATATCCATGTTTTAAAAATGGTTTTAAGGATTTATTTATATGGATATTAATGGTTTAAAATTTTATGCTTCAAGGTGGTATGGGACACTTTGATTCAAAAATCTCTTTATTAAATGTTTTAAATGGTTTTGGAAATGGTTTCTTTTTGAATGGATTCATTATTTCAATATACTAAAATGTTATATTGTGATTGAAATGTGGAAATGTTATGTTTCCTTTATGCATGTTTTATGTGACACATTTATGTTATGGTTCTTGGGTATTGTTATGAAAACGGGTGGTTCCGTGATAAACTAAGGGCGGGTGAGCCCGATATAGCTCTCCAATGCATTGGGTAACGCGAAGGAGTGAAACGTTAAGGTTTCTCTGAAGAGATTTAGGGAATATACTGTGATGGGTATTCCAAACGTAACCAAGAGGGTTACTCCCTACGTAAGAATGTTATGAATGCCTCAAGTTACCTTTATATCTTATGTTTTCTATGTTTTATTCATGATTTTATGAGGTATGTTAAAGTGACTATGTTTTATGGGTAAAGTATGATTTCATTCTTATGTATACATGTACTCATGATTCCTTTCCATATTTTTATATCCCTTACTGAGCTTTTTATGGTCATCCCAAGTTTTTGAAATGTTTTTCACAGGTCAAGGTAAGGGTACATGATGTGATGACAGTGTCAAGGATGTGTCAAGAAAGAATCCATGTTTTATTTTAAATATGTTTCCGTTGATGGGAAGAATGAATACTGTCTTTCATGTAACCACTTTGTCTAAATATGGAATATAATGCAAGTTTCATGATCTAATTCTCTAAAAATCTAAACCTGAAAAGATCCTCAATGTGTAATCTTGTAATAACTCAAGATTAAGTAAGGTTTAAGGCTGGGGCCTTATAGTTGGTATCAAAGGTCGGTTTAGATAACTTTAGAGGTTAGGGTATTCTCTAAGCACAAGTGACATTACCATAATGGTTAGGATTTCAGAAAGAGTCCTAGTTTTAGATAAAGTGAATGAGTAAGTGTATCTTAGTGTTTACCTTCCTCATTAGTACATGATGGTTTTGTTGATATACTCACACTGACATTTCTATTTTTAGTGAATGGATGGATCTAGCAGGCACCAAAGAGACAACAGGTTTGAAGGAAACTGTGGTGGTTCTCTGATTAAGATACTAGATAAAATGGAGGATTCAATGAGGAAACTCGTGGTTGTTCTAAACCAAATATCAAGGAGTCATGATCAACAACTTGAACCTTGGTATGATCTTTAATGCATCATGTACGAGATGACCAATCCATGTGGAAGTTCAGGTAATAATAATAAAGGTAACCATTAGAGTTTATATGATCCTTACTTTTGAGGTAATTATGGGTTATTATATGATATGCTAGAAAATGAAAAGCATGAGATAAACTTGAGGTTAAAATATGTTATGATCATTTTTGATGATTTTATCTCTTTTTGGGTAATGATTTAAGAATTATATAGTTTTGGAAAAAGGAGAACACGCAGACCGTGTGATATCCCATCGCGTCGGACAAAGCTGCGGGAATCGAACCCACAACCAAAGTGCGACTGGTATTTATCGCCTACCACTGGACTACGTGAAGTCCCTAGTTAGTTTGACCGATTCTTTCTAGTTATATGATTTTATGAATTAAGAGTAAGTTTATTTTGGGTTATTTATGAAAATTATTAACCTATCATGGAGGATATGTGATTAGGTTAATTACTTTTCAATACGAGACTTTAGGAGCAACTGATGTTGTTTGGAGATAAATGTTACGATTTAACTTGGAAGACTATGTGACTAAATCCTTCAAATATTTGGGTTTCAATCTTAGTTTGGTTTACTTTGAAGAATTTTATGGACAAATTGATTATAGAATGGTCCTCGTTGAACTTTGGGTTTTGTTGGACAAATTTTGGAGGTTACGAATAGATTTTCTTTTTATAAAGGTTTATCCTTTTATGGATTATCTGATCTTGTAATAACCTTTTTGGTTTTGGTTAAAGTCTAAAGACATGGGAAGTATATAGTTCTATTTTGTGGATTAGGTGATTCTATAGAAGTTGATTATAGTACTCTTAATGCAAACAAGTCTCCCTAAATACTCGTCTTTTGGAAAAAATATGAGTTTTATTAAGGAATATAGTAAAAGTTGAAAGTCAACATGATAAGTGATTATGTTTCCTTATGAATAAATTCCTCAATAAAAAGTAACTTAAAGCAAAAATGTTGTCTATTAACTTTTCCTACTGGGGAATCGAATACCGTTTAACCCATCACAAGTTTGTGATTTTCTTGTGGTTAACTTTCTCCTAAACATGTTTTATATCACTGTCCATCAGAACATGACCCTATGTTTTCTCCTCCATGTCCATGTTTTCCTACATGGAATCCTAGTATGGGTTAACTCGGGTGACCTCTTTACTTATCTTTCTTTATTTTAAAGTGATTGTTTTACCGACTCTTGTTCCGATGTGGGACTTTCAAGGATGTTTCCAAGCCCAATTTTAAAAATTGCGAGGATGCAATTCCCAAAAGGGGGGAAGGATGTAACACCCCAGGTAAATAAAGAATATGACATTTTCATATTTATCCATATTTGTGAATAAAATATTAATATGACTTTAAAGGGGACGCTATGCTCGATGGCGTACCCAACACGCAACAACGAGTTTCTTGGGAATCTTACGTTGCACTCTAATAATAAAATAATATTATTTCAAATGGTAGTTAACATGTAGCCTTTGTATTGGCGGGAATGGATAGAAATAACTAAAATATGATTATATATGTTTTTTAATGTTTTTACATTTATCCAATAAAAGATAAAGGCTTAAAATACGGAAAGAATTCAATTTTAGGCGTATATGCCCTAGTTTTCACTAAAGGTTCACTTATCACCTTTTGATGTTGAACCATCATTAAATATAGTTTTGTTCACTCTTAAACATTCTTTTGGACCAAATAAAACTCTTATTAAGAATCGGGACATCAAAATTTACTTTGTGTAAATTTTTGGTATCTTTCCGATAAAGTTCATTTTTTTAATGAATAGTGTAAAATGTTGTATTTTAATTCAAAACCACCTTTTAATCTAATTTATTTATATGATTAGATTATCTTTTGAATTGGTTTTAAAGTGAAATTAGAAAATATTTTTACCATTAAATCCAATAGTGGTCGTTGGAATTAATTTCACTTTGAAATCGGACTTAAACTAGTGTCAATCTTTTGATACTTATTGTTTCATAAAAACACGCTATTTGTCATGACAACGGGAATTAATTATTAAATTAATTAATGTGACTTATATGTTTTGAATTTTGTAAAACGGACTTCATTTTTGAATTTAGAATATCAAATATAGCTTAGGGTGAATTTTTGGGATTTTTCTGAAAAACTTCAATTTTTGATGAATAGTGAAACCACTAAGTGGTACTTATAAAAACTGTTTTTTCCATTTAAATGAAATTTTTCCATATTTGTGTTTTGAATTTCAAAAATCCGACATACATGGTTGTAATTAAGAAGTAAAATGTGGTTCAATGGGATAAAAATAATTTTTTGGTGAATAGTAACTTATTAAGTTTTTAATCGCGATTAGAGGTAATTAGTGTAGTTTAAGGTAAATATAATGTTTTAATAATATGAAATGAACTTGACACATGTCCTAACATCATTGGATGTGTAATGGCCTACCAAGACAAGCCATGGGTCAACTTGGGGACCCCATGGAGCCACTTTGGTTGGGAAATGACATAAATAACTTTTTATTTAATGTAAAAGTAAAAATGACACAAACATGATTTGTTTTACTAAAACAGTTTTTAAGTGGGGTTATACAAGTCATATTTTTGATTATAAATAGTCATTGGAAATATAAAAAGATTTACTAAATCATAGTATTTTTTTTATAATTTTTAGACATTAGATAAATTAAATTATTTATGACATAATAATGATGCAGTGATGACATCATTATTTGACGATTTAAATAAAATGGAAAGATAATGTAAAATCTATGAACTACACATGTCCAAAACTTATTGGATGGGTGGATTTAGAACCCTTATCACCTTATCCACGAATTATATCAATGTGGGACCTTTTTAAAACCGAAACACATTTTCAAATAAAGTAATATTTCTTTACTTTCCAAAAGTGCCCCTCCTCCCCTCTTATAAAAGGCCCCCACCTCTACCTCATTTCACACACTCCTCAAGCCTTTGGATCGGCCAAACCCTGCCCATTTACTCTCTCCACATCCCTCTTCTCATCCTAGAGGATTTTCTTTGGGCATAATCTTTTCAAAGGAAGCCTTTAGGCTCAAATCAAAAGGAGTTACACTTTTAAAGGTAATTCATTCTCTCATGTTCATTTGTTTTATTTTGCTTCTCCAACCCCCTAAACTCTTTTTATTTACTTATTTTGTAACAACACCAGTATCTTCAATATACTAGGATGTTTTTATAAGATTTATTCGAGCTACACTCTCACACAACTACATCAAATGGTTAAAGAACATACGGTTTCCGTGGATGGCGAAATTCTGCCTCCCAAAACGATGATTGTTCAATACTCATTTAACACCTTCAAAGGTGGCCATTATGATGTAAATATTTTTATATATGATATATAATATGATTATGTTTTACTTATTCTTCTGTATTTTTCATTTGTGTCTTACCTTTATGGCATCCATTATGGGTATACGCGATATCTTCATTTTAGGAAGTGCGGACTACCGCCCCCTCAAAGTGATGTGATTCGTTAATGCCATATGTGGGATGTATAAAGGATGGATTTAATGATATTATATATGATATTATACTGTAATTATAATATAAATTTATATCATTATTATTCCATTCTATAAAATACGAAATAGAAATAAAAGTAGCGTTCATGCGTACGTACGGCTTACCGTCTCCATGAACGGTGCATTTCATTTCTTACCTCTAAATGATTATGTAATGTTATAAATGCGTGAATGTACTGGATATATATGACATATATGATATCTAAATCATGAATACAATTCTTTATATAATAAACATTTGGCCACACGAACAACATGTAATTATAAGAAGTCCACTTTCGACTTAAGAACAAAGTATCGGCAAAACAAATATTATTAACTTAAATGATTACATAAATGTTTATGACATGGTAATAAGTGATATAAAAGGAATAATTAACTTGAAAAATTTTCTTAAGGAAGTAGAAATTAACTCAAGTTTATTATTCCGGAGATTAAAGAACGATCGAGTCAAGTCGGACCCGAGGTAAGGGATCCTACTCCTCTCTTTCTTTTTAAGTACACACTTTTATGTCATTCCTTTTAAAGCTCATATTTCTTGTTATTGGGGTGATATTTTATATTAAACTTACTGTAATTTTTATATTCATGTGATGAGATACCATATTCTCTCTCATTAATCCATTTTGGAAGTTTTGAGTGGCGCCGTTAGGCTGTCGAACTTTCGTAAGAGATCTGACCTCTCTCTTTCTTTTTAAGTACTCTCCTTTATGTCACTTCTTTTAAGCTACTCTTTGTAATGTTGGGGGATGTTCTTTTATATTCCTCTTTCTGTAAATTTTATTGTAATGTGATGAGATACCCTATTTGATCTCATCAATCCATATTCAGAAGTTTTATGTGGCGCCGTTAGGCTGCCGAGTTTTCATAAGGGAGTTTTCATCTCACTTTTATTCCTGTGAGATTTATGCTACATTTGACACAAATTCCATTGAGTGGTGTATGTACTTCCCATTATTCTACTCTTTGGGTAATATACTTTCGTTTATGTGTATTTACATCAATGATCTATTGTCCTTCTTTCATGGGGTGTATGTTTTGAAAGATACCCAAGTCGGTAAGGGAACCTTTCACCCTCCTTTTTTTTAAAAGACTTCTTTTGTTGGGTATTTTAATTTACATATTGTTATGTTGGGATATGTTCTCATATATCCTTATTGATGTAAATTTTATGTCCAAGTGATGAGATACACTTTTTATCTCTCATCAACTCATTTTGATGTGATGCCGTTAGGCTGTCAAGGGAACTTTTTAACCCAATTTCGATTTCTTTGGGTTCAACATGTAGTCATTGAATATGTAATCCATTGAATATGTGTGAATTACCTTTTATTGTTTTACACTTAATATCCACTTATATTGGGTGTATTTATATTTGTCACACATATTTTTGAGATTTATTTGTCCTTAATTTAAGGATACCTTCTTTATAAGGGATTTCATCACATTTGACATTTCTATTGAGGGTTCATTGTTGTTATGCACCAATTCACTCTTATATGGTGTATATACTGTCCTTTGGAGTATTATATCATGAATCCATTTATTCTCATGATATTATAAAGTTCTAACTAAATTTTATTCCTCAATTATTGTATTCAAGTGTCTCTAATTTTGGTAAAACCCCTTTAACCAAAATATCGTTTTAAATGTTTTAATTATTTGTTCTTATTAATATCCATGTTTTCAAAATGGTTTTAAGGATTTATTTATATGGATATTAATGGTTTAAAATTTTACGCTTCAAGGTGGTATGGGACACTTTGATTCAAAAATCTCTTTATTAAATGTTTTAAATGGTTTTGGAAATGGTTTCTTTTTGAATGGATTCATTATTTCAATATACTAAAATGTTATATTGTGATTGAAATGTGGAAATGTTATGTTTCCTTTATGCATGTTTTATGTGACACATTTATGTTATGGTTCTTGGGTATTGTTATGAAAACGGGTGGTTCCGTGATAAACTAAGGGCGGGTGAGCCCGATATAGCTCTCCAATGCATTGGGTAACGCGAAGGAGTGAAACGTTAAGGTTTCTCTGAAGAGATTTAGGGAATATACTGTGATGGGTATTCCAAACGTAACCAAGAGGGTTACTCCCTACGTAAGAATGTTATGAATGCCTCAAGTTACCTTTATATCTTATGTTTTCTATGATTTATTCATGATTTTATGAGGTATGTTAAAGTGCCTATGTTTTATGGGTAAAGTATGATTTCATTATTATGTATACATGTACTCATGATTCCTTTCCATATTTTTATATCCCTTACTGAGCTTTTTATGGTCATCCCATGTTTTTGAAATGTTTTTCACAGGTCAAGGGTAGGGTACATGATGTGATGACAGTGTCAAGGATGTGTCAAGAAAGAATCCATGTTTTATTTTAAATATGTTTCTGTTGATGGGAAGAATGAATACTGTCTTTCATGTAACCACTTTGTCTAAATATGGAATATAATGCAAGTTTCATGATCTAATTCTCTAAAACTCTAAACCTGAAAAGATCCTCAATGTGTAATCTTGTAATAACTCAAGATTAAGTAAGGTTTAAGGCTGGGGCCTTATAGTTGGTATCAAAGGTCGGTTTAGATAACTTTAGAGGTTAGGGTATTCTCTAAGCACAAGTGACATTACCATAATGGTTAGGATTTCAGAAAGAGTCCTAGTTTTAGATAAAGTGAATGAGTAAGTGTATCTTAGTGTTTACCTTCCTCATTAGTACATGATGGTTTTGTTGATATACTCACACTGACATTTCTATTTTTAGTGAATGGATGGATCTAGCAGGCACCAAAGAGACAACAGGTTTGAAGGAAACTGTGGTGGTTCTCTGATTAAGATACTAGATAAAATGGAGGATTCAATGAGGAAACTCGTGGTTGTTCTAAACCAAATATCAAGGAGTCATGATCAACAACTTGAACCTTGGTATGATCTTTAATGCATCATGTACGAGATGACCAATCCATGTGGAAGTTCAGGTAATAATAATAAAGGTAACCATTAGAGTTTATATGATCCTTACTTTTGAGGTAATTATGGGTTATTATATGATATGCTAGAAAATGAAAAGCATGAGATAAACTTGAGGTTAAAATATGTTATGATCATTTTTGATGATTTTATCTCTTTTTGGGTAATGATTTAAGAATTATATAGTTTTGGAAAAAGGAGAACACGCAGACCGTGTGATATCCCATCGCGTCGGACAAAGCTGCGGGAATCGAACCCACAACCAAAGTGCGACTGGTATTTATCGCCTACCACTGGACTACGTGAAGTCCCTGGTTAGTTTGACCGATTCTTTCTAGTTATATGATTTTATGAATTAAGAGTAAGTTTATTTTGGGTTATTTATGAAAATTATTAACCTATCATGGAGGATATGTGATTAGGTTAATTACTTTTCAATACGAGACTTTAGGAGCAACTGATGTTGTTTGGAGATAAATGTTACGATTTAACTTGGAAGACTATGTGACTAAATCCTTCAAATATTTGGGTTTCAATCTTAGTTTGGTTTACTTTGAAGAATTTTATGGACAAATTGATTATAGAATGGTCCTCGTTGAACTTTGGGTTTTGTTGGACAAATTTTGGAGGTTACGAATAGATTTTCTTTTTATAAAGGTTTATCCTTTTATGGATTATCTGATCTTGTAATAACCTTTTTGGTTTTGGTTAAAGTCTAAAGACATGGGAAGTATATAGTTCTATTTTGTGGATTAGGTGATTCTATAGAAGTTGATTATAGTACTCTTAATGCAAACAAGTCTCCCTAAATACTCGTCTTTTGGAAAAAATATGAGTTTGATTAAGGAATATAGTAAAAGTTGAAAGTCAACATGATAAGTGATTATGTTTCCTTATGAATAAATTCCTCAATAAAAAGTAACTTAAAGCAAAAATGTTGTCTATTAACTTTTCCTACTGGGGAATCGAATACCGTTTAACCCATCACAAGTTTGTGATTTTCTTGTGGTTAACTTTCTCCTAAACATGTTTTCTATCACTGTCCATCAGAACATGACCCTATGTTTTCTCCTCCATGTCCATGTTTTCCTACATGGAATCCTAGTATGGGTTAACTCGGGTGACCTCTGTACTTATCTTTCTTTATTTTAAAGTGATTGTTTTACCGACTCTTGTTCCGATGTGGGACTTTCAAGGATGTTTCCAAGCCCAATTTTAAAAATTGCGAGGATGCAATTCCCAAAAGGGGGGAAGGATGTAACACCCCAGGTAAATAAAGAATATGACATTTTCATATTTATCCATATTTGTGAATAAAATATTAATATGACTTTAAAGGGGACGCTATGCTCGATGGCGTACCCAACACGCAACAACGAGTTTCTTGGGAATCTTACGTTGCACTCTAATAATAAAATAATATTATTTCAAATGGTAGTTAACATGTAGCCTTTGTATTGGCGGGAATGGATAGAAATAACTAAAATATGATTATATATGTTTTTTAATGTTTTTACATTTATCCAATAAAAGATAAAGGCTTAAAATACGGAAAGAATTCAATTTTAGGCGTATATGCCCTAGTTTTCACTAAAGGTTCACTTATCACCTTTTGATGTTGAACCATCATTAAATATAGTTTTGTTCAATCTTAAACATTCTTTTGGACCAAATAAAACTCTTATTAAGAATCGGGACATCAAAATTTACTTTGTGTAAATTTTTGGTATCTTTCCGATAAAGTTCATTTTTTTAATGAATAGTGTAAAATGTTGTATTTTAATTCAAAACCACCTTTTAATCTAATTTATTTATATGATTAGATTATCTTTTGAATTGGTTTTAAAGTGAAATTAGAAAATATTTTTACCATTAAATCCAATAGTGGTCGTTGGAATTAATTTCACTTTGAAATCGGACTTAAACTAGTGTCAATCTTTTGATACTTATTGTTTCATAAAAACACGCTATTTGTCATGACAACGGGAATTAATTATTAAATTAATTAATGTGACTTATATGTTTTGAATTTTGTAAAACGGACTTCATTTTTGAATTCAGAATATCAAATATAGCTTAGGGTGAATTTTTGGGATTTTTCTGAAAAACTTCAATTTTTGATGAATAGTGAAACCACTAAGTGGTACTTATAAAAACTGTTTTTTCCATTTAAATGAAATTTTTCCATATTTGTGTTTTGAATTTCAAAAATCCGACATACATGGTTGTCATTAAGAAGTAAAATGTGGTTCAATGGGATAAAAATAATTTTTTGGTGAATAGTAACTTATTAAGTTTTTAATCGCGATTAGAGGTAATTAGTGTAGTTTAAGGTAAATATAATGTTTTAATAATATGAAATGAAATTGACACATGTCCTAACATCATTGGATGTGTAATGGCCTACCAAGACAAGCCATGGGTCAACTTGGGGAACCCATGGAGCCACTTTGGTTGGGAAATGACATAAATAACTTTTTATTTAATGTAAAAGTAAAAATGACACAAACATGATTTGTTTTACTAAAACAGTTTTTAAGTGGGGTTATACAAGTCATATTTTTGATTATAAATAGTCATTGGAAATATAAAAAGATTTACTAAATCATAGTATTTTTTTTATAATTTTTAGACATTAGATAAATTAAATTATTTATGACATAATAATGATGCAGTGATGACATCATTATTTGACGATTTAAATAAAATGGAAAGATAATGTAAAATCTATGAACTACACATGTCCAAAACTTATTGGATGGGTGGATTTAGAACCCTTATCACCTTATCCACGAATTATATCAATGTGGGACCTTTTTAAAACCGAAACACATTTTCAAATAAAGTAATATTTCTTTACTTTCCAAAAGTGCCCCTCCTCCCCTCTTATAAAAGGCCCCCACCTCTACCTCATTTCACACACTCCTCAAGCCTTTGGATCGGCCAAACCCTGCCCATTTACTCTCTCCACATCCCTCTTCTCATCCTAGAGGATTTTCTTTGGGCATAATCTTTTCAAAGGAAGCCTTTAGGCTCAAATCAAAAGGAGTTACACTTTTAAAGGTAATTCATTCTCTCATGTTCATTTGTTTTATTTTGCTTCTCCAACCCCCTAAACTCTTTTTATTTACTTATTTTGTAACAACACCAGTATCTTCAATATACTAGGATGTTTTTATAAGATTTATTCGAGCTACACTCTCACACAACTACATCAAATGGTTAAAGAACATACGGTTTCCGTGGATGGCGAAATTCTGCCTCCCAAAACGATGATTGTTCAATACTCATTTAACACCTTCAAAGGTGGCCATTATGATGTAAATATTTTTATATATGATATATAATATGATTATGTTTTACTTATTCTTCTGTATTTTTCATTTGTGTCTTACCTTTATGGCATCCATTATGGGTATACGCGATATCTTCATTTTAGGAAGTGCGGACTACCGCCCCCTCAAAGTGATGTGATTCGTTAATGCCATATGTGGGATGTATAAAGGATGGATTTAATGATATTATATATGATATTATACTGTAATTATAATATAAATTTATATCATTATTATTCCATTCTATAAAATACGAAATAGAAATAAAAGTAGCGTTCATGCGTACGTACGGCTTACCGTCTCCATGAACGGTGCATTTCATTTCTTACCTCTAAATGATTATGTAATGTTATAAATGCGTGAATGTACTGGATATATATGACATATATGATATCTAAATCATGAATACAATTCTTTATATAATAAACATTTGGCCACACGAATAACATGTAATTGTAAGAAGTCCACTTTCGACTTAAGAACCAAGTATCGGCAAAACAAATATTATTAACTTAAATGATTACATAAATGTTTATGACATGGTAATAAGTGATATAAAAGGAATAATTAACTTGAAAAATGTTCTTAAGGAAGTAGAAATTAACTCAAGTTTATTATTCCGGAGATTAAAGAACGATCGAGTCAAGTCGGACCCGAGGTAAGGGATCCTACTCCTCTCTTTCTTTTTAAGTACACACTTTTATGTCATTCCTTTTAAAGCTCATATTTCTTGTTATTGGGGTGATATTTTATATTAAACTTACTGTAATTTTTATATTCATGTGATGAGATACCATATTATCTCTCATTAATCCATTTTGGAAGTTTTGAGTGGCGCCGTTAGGCTGTCGAACTTTCGTAAGAGATCTGACCTCTCTCTTTCTTTTTAAGTACTCTCCTTTATGTCACTTCTTTTAAGCTACTCTTTGTAATGTTGGGGGATGTTCTTTTATATTCCTCTTTCTTTAAATTTTATTGTAATGTGATGAGATACCCTATTTGATCTCATCAATCCATATTCAGAAGTTTTATGTGGCGCCGTTAGGCTGCCGAGTTTTCATAAGGGATTTTTCATCTCACTTTTATTCCTGTGAGATTTATGCTACATTTGACACAAATTCCATTGAGTGGTGTATGTACTGCCCATTATTCTACTATTTGTGTAATATAATTTCGTTTATGAGTATTTACATAAATGATCTATTGTCCTTCTTTCATGGGGTGTATGTTTTGAAAGATACCCAAGTCGGTAAGGGTACCTTTCACCCTCTTTTTTTTAAAAGACTTCTTTTGTTGGGTCTTTTAATTTACATATTGTTATGTTGGGATATGTTCTCATATATCCTTATTGATGTAAATTTTATGTCCAAGTGATGATATACACTTTTTATCTCTCATCAACTCATTTTGATGTGATGCCGTTGGGCTGTCAAGGGAACTTTTTAACCCAATTTCGATTTCTTTGGGTTCAACATGTAGTCATTGAATATGTCATCCATTGAATATGTGTGAATGACCTTTTATTGTTTTACACTTAATATCCACTTATATTTGGTGTATTTATATTTTTCACACATATTTTTGAGATTGATTTGTCCTTAATTTAAGGATACCTTCTTTATAAGGGATTTCATCACATTTGACATTTCTATTGAGGGTTCATTGTTGTTATGCAACAATTCACTCTTATATGGTGTATATACTGTCCTTTGGAGTATTATATCATGAATCCATTTATTCTCATGATATTATAAAGTTCTGACTAAATTTTATTCCTCAATTATTGTATTCAAGTGTCTCTAATTTTGGTAAAACCCCTTTAACCAAAATATCGTTTTAAATGTTTTAATTATTTGTTCTTATTAATATCCATGTTTTAAAAATGGTTTTAAGGATTTATTTATATGGATATTAATGGTTTAAAATTTTACGCTTCAAGGTGGTATGGGACACTTTGATTCAAAAATCTCTTTATTAAATGTTTTAAATGGTTTTGGAAATGGTTTCTTTTTGAATGGATTCATTATTTCAATATACTAAAATGTTATATTGTGATTGAAATGTGGAAATGTTATGTTTCCTTTATGCATGTTTTATGTGACACATTTATGTTATGGTTCTTGGGTATTGTTATGAAAACGGGTGGTTCCGTGATAAACTAAGGGCGGGTGAGCCCGATATAGCTCTCCAATGCATTGGGTAACGCGAAGGAGTGAAACGTTAAGGTTTCTCTGAAGAGATTTAGGGAATATACTGTGATGGGTATTCCAAACGTAACCAAGAGGGTTACTCCCTACGTAAGAATGTTATGAATGCCTCAAGTTACCTTTATATCTTATGTTTTCTATGATTTATTCATGATTTTATGAGGTATGTTAAAGTGCCTATGTTTTATGGGTAAAGTATGATTTCATTATTATGTATACATGTACTCATGATTCCTTTCCATATTTTTATATCCCTTACTGAGCTTTTTATGGTCATCCCATGTTTTTGAAATGTTTTTCACAGGTCAAGGTAAGGGTACATGATGTGATGACAGTGTCAAGGATGTGTCAAGAAAGAATCCATGTTTTATTTTAAATATGTTTCTGTTGATGGGAAGAATGAATACTGTCTTTCATGTAACCACTTTGTCTAAATATGGAATATAATGCAAGTTTCATGATCTAATTCTCTAAAACTCTAAACCTGAAAAGATCCTCAATGTGTAATCTTGTAATAACTCAAGATTAAGTAAGGTTTAAGGCTGGGGCCTTATAGTTGGTATCAAAGGTCGGTTTAGATAACTTTAGAGGTTAGGGTATTCTCTAAGCACAAGTGACATTACCATAATGGTTAGGATTTCAGAAAGAGTCCTAGTTTTAGATAAAGTGAATGAGTAAGTGTATCTTAGTGTTTACCTTCCTCATTAGTACATGATGGTTTTGTTGATATACTCACACTGACATTTCTATTTTTAGTGAATGGATGGATCTAGAAGGCACCAAAGAGACAACAGGTTTGAAGGAAACTGTGGTGGTTCTCTGATTAAGATACTAGATAAAATGGAGGATTCAATGAGGAAACTCGTGGTTGTTCTAAACCAAATATCAAGGAGTCATGATCAACAACTTGAACCTTGGTATGATCTTTAATGCATCATGTACGAGATGACCAATCCATGTGGAAGTTCAGGTAATAATAATAAAGGTAACCATTAGAGTTTATATGATCCTTACTTTTGAGGTAATTATGGGTTATTATATGATATGCTAGAAAATGAAAAGCATGAGATAAACTTGAGGTTAAAATATGTTATGATCATTTTTGATGATTTTATCTCTTTTTGGGTAATGATTTAAGAATTATATAGTTTTGGAAAAAGGAGAACACGCAGACCGTGTGATATCCCATCGCGTCGGACAAAGCTGCGGGAATCGAACCCACAACCAAAGTGCGACTGGTATTTATCGCCTACCACTGGACTACGTGAAGTCCCTGGTTAGTTTGACCGATTCTTTCTAGTTATATGATTTTATGAATTAAGAGTAAGTTTATTTTGGGTTATTTATGAAAATTATTAACCTATCATGGAGGATATGTGATTAGGTTAATTACTTTTCAATACGAGACTTTAGGAGCAACTGATGTTGTTTGGAGATAAATGTTACGATTTAACTTGGAAGACTATGTGACTAAATCCTTCAAATATTTGGGTTTCAATCTTAGTTTGGTTTACTTTGAAGAATTTTATGGACAAATTGATTATAGAATGGTCCTTGTTGAACTTTGGGTTTTGTTGGACAAATTTTGGAGGTTACGAATAGATTTTCTTTTTATAAAGGTTTATCCTTTTATGGATTATCTGATCTTGTAATAACCTTTTTGGTTTTGGTTAAAGTCTAAAGACATGGGAAGTATATAGTTCTATTTTGTGGATTAGGTGATTCTATAGAAGTTGATTATAGTACTCTTAATGCAAACAAGTCTCCCTAAATACTCGTCTTTTGGAAAAAATATGAGTTTGATTAAGGAATATAGTAAAAGTTGAAAGTCAACATGATAAGTGATTATGTTTCCTTATGAATAAATTCCTCAATAAAAAGTAACTTAAAGCAAAAATGTTGTCTATTAACTTTTCCTACTGGGGAATCGAATACCGTTTAACCCATCACAAGTTTGTGATTTTCTTGTGGTTAACTTTCTCCTAAACATGTTTTCTATCACTGTCCATCAGAACATGACCCTATGTTTTCTCCTCCATGTCCATGTTTTCCTACATGGAATCCTAGTATGGGTTAACTCGGGTGACCTCTGTACTTATCTTTCTTTATTTTAAAGTGATTGTTTTACCGACTCTTGTTCCGATGTGGGACTTTCAAGGATGTTTCCAAGCCCAATTTTAAAAATTGCGAGGATGCAATTCCCAAAAGGGGGGAAGGATGTAACACCCCAGGTAAATAAAGAATATGACATTTTCATATTTATCCATATTTGTGAATAAAATATTAATATGACTTTAAAGGGGACGCTATGCTCGATGGCGTACCCAACACGCAACAACGAGTTTCTTGGGAATCTTACGTTGCACTCTAATAATAAAATAATATTATTTCAAATGGTAGTTAACATGTAGCCTTTGTATTGGCGGGAATGGATAGAAATAACTAAAATATGATTATATATGTTTTTTAATGTTTTTACATTTATCCAATAAAAGATAAAGGCTTAAAATACGGAAAGAATTCAATTTTAGGCGTATATGCCCTAGTTTTCACTAAAGGTTCACTTATCACCTTTTGATGTTGAACCATCATTAAATATAGTTTTTTTCACTCTTAAACATTCTTTTGGACCAAATAAAACTCTTATTAAGAATCGGGACATCAAAATTTACTTTGTGTAAATTTTTGGTATCTTTCCGATAAAGTTCATTTTTTTAATGAATAGTGTAAAATGTTGTATTTTAATTCAAAACCACATTTTAATCTAATTTATTTATATGATTAGATTATCTTTTGAATTGGTTTTAAAGTGAAATTAGAAAATATTTTTACCATTAAATCCAATAGTGGTCGTTGGAATTAATTTCACTTTGAAATCGGACTTAAACTAGTGTCAATCTTTTGATACTTATTGTTTCATAAAAACACGCTATTTGTCATGACAACGGGAATTAATTATTAAATTAATTAATGTGACTTTTATGTTTTGAATTTTGTAAAACGGACTTCATTTTTGAATTCAGAATATCAAATATAGCTTAGGGTGAATTTTTGGGATTTTTCTGAAAAACTTCAATTTTTGATGAATAGTGAAACCACTAAGTGGTACTTATAAAAACTGTTTTTTCCATTTAAATGAAATTTTTCCATATTTGTGTTTTGAATTTCAAAAATCCGACATACATGGTTGTCATTAAGAAGTAAAATGTGGTTCAATGGGATAAAAATAATTTTTTGGTGAATAGTAACTTATTAAGTTTTTAATCGCGATTAGAGGTAATTAGTGTAGTTTAAGGTAAATATAATGTTTTAATAATATGAAATGAACTTGACACATGTCCTAACATCATTGGATGTGTAATGGCCTACCAAGACAAGCCATGGGTCAACTTGGGGAACCCATGGAGCCACTTTGGTTGGGAAATGACATAAATAACTTTTTATTTAATGTAAAAGTAAAAATGACACAAACATGATTTGTTTTACTAAAACAGTTTTTAAGTGGGGTTATACAAGTCATATTTTTGATTATAAATAGTCATTGGAAATATAAAAAGATTTACTAAATCATAGTATTTTTTTTATAATTTTTAGACATTAGATAAATTAAATTATTTATGACATAATAATGATGCAGTGATGACATCATTATTTGACGATTTAAATAAAATGGAAAGATAATGTAAAATCTATGAACTACACATGTCCAAAACTTATTGGATGGGTGGATTTAGAACCCTTATCACCTTATCCACGAATTATATCAATGTGGGACCTTTTTAAAACTGAAACACATTTTCAAATAAAGTAATATTTCTTTACTTTCCAAAAGTGCCCCTCCTCCCCTCTTATAAAAGGCCCCCACCTCTACCTCATTTCACACACTCCTCAAGCCTTTGGATCGGCCAAACCCTGCCCATTTACTCTCTCCACATCCCTCTTCTCATACTAGAGGATTTTATTTGGGCATAATCTTTTCAAAGGAAGCCTTTAGGCTCAAATCAAAAGGAGTTACACTTTTAAAGGTAATTCATTCTCTCATGTTCATTTGTTTTATTTTGCTTCTCCAACCACCTAAACTCTTTTTATTTACTTATTTTGTAACAACACCAGTATCTTCAATATACTAGGATGTTTTTATAAGATTTATTCGAGCTACACTCTCACACAACTACATCAAATGGTTAAAGAACATACGGTTTCCGTGGATGGCGAAATTCTGCCTCCCAAAACGATGATTGTTCAATACTCATTTAACACCTTCAAAGGTGGCCATTATGATGTAAATATTTTTATATATGATATATAATATGATTATGTTTTACTTATGCTTCTGTATTTTTCATTTGTGTCTTACCTTTATGGAATCCATTATGGGTATACGCGATATCTTCATTTTAGGAAGTGCGGACTACCGCCCCCTCAAAGTGATGTGATTCGTTAATGCCATACGTGGGACGTATAAAGGATGGATTTAATGATATTATATATGATATTATACTGTAATTATAATAAACCTTTATATGATTATTATTCCATTCTATAAAATACGAAATAGAAATGAAAGTAGCGTTCATGCGTACGTACGGCTTACCGTCTCCATGAACGGTGCATTTCATTTCTTACCTCTAAATGATTTTGTAATGTTATAAATGCGTGCATGTACTGGATATATATGACATATATGATATCTAAATCATGAATACAATTCTTTATATAATAAACATTTGGCCACATGAACAACATGTAATTGTAAGAAGTCCACTTTCGACTTAAGAACCAAGTATCGGCAAAACAAATATTATTAACTTAAATGATTACATAAATGTTTATGACATGGTAATAAGTGATATAAAAGGAATAATGAACTTTAAAAAGGTTCTTAAGGAAGTATAAATTAACTCAAGTTTATTATTCCGGAGATTAAAGAACGATCGAGTCAAGTCGGACCCGAGGTATGGGATCCTACTCCTCTCTTTCTTTTTAAGTACACACTTTTATGTCATTCCTTTTAAAGCTCATATTTCTTGTTATTGGGGTGATATTTTATATTAAAATTACTGTAATTTTTATATTCATGTGATGAGATACCATATTCTCTCTCATTAATCCATTTTGGAAGTTTTGAGTGGCACCGTTAGGCTGTCGAACTTTCGTAAGAGATCTGACCTCTCTCTTTCTTTTTAAGTACTCTCCTTTATGTCACTTCTTTTAAGCTACTCTTTGTAATGTTGGGGGATGTTCTTTTATATTCCTCTTTCTGTAAATTTTATTGTAATGTGATGAGATACCCTATTTGATCTCATCAATCCATATTCAGAAGTTTTATGTGGCGCCGTTAGGCTGCCGAGTTTTCATAAGGGATTTTTCATCTCACTTTTATTCCTGTGAGATTTATGCTACATTTGACACAAATTACATTGAGTGGTGTATGTACTGCCCATTATTCTACTATTTGTGTAATATACTTTCGTTTATGAGTATTTACATAAATGATCTATTGTCCTTCTTTCATGGGGTGTATGTTTTGAAAGATACCCAAGTCGGTAAGGGTACCTTTCACCCTCTTTTTTTTAAAAGACTTCTTTTGTTGGGTCTTTTAATTTACATATTTTTATGTTGGGATATGTTCTCATATATACTTATTGATGTAAATTTTATGTCCAAGTGATGATATACACTTTTTATCTCTCATCAACTCATTTTGATGTGATGCCGTTGGGCTGTCAAGGGAACTTTTTAACCCAATTTCGATTTCTTTGGGTTCAACATGTAGTCATTGAATATGTAATCCATTGAATATGTGTGAATGACCTTTTATTGTTTTACACTTAATATCCACTTATATTTGGTGTATTTATATTTGTCACACATATTTTTGAGATTTATTTGTCCTTAATTTAAGGATACCTTCTTTATAAGGGATTTCATCACATTTGACATTTCTATTGAGGGTTCATTGTTGTTATGCACCAATTCACTCTTATATGGTGTATATACTGTCCTTTGGAGTATTATATCATGAATCCATTTATTCTCATGATATTATAAAGTTCTGACTAAATTTTATTCCTCAATTATTGTATTCAAGTGTCTCTAATTTTGGTAAAACCCCTTTAACGAAAATATCGTTTTAAATGTTTTAATTATTTGTTCTTATTAATATCCATGTTTTCAAAATGGTTTTAAGGATTTATTTATATGGATATTAATGGTTTAAAATTTTACGCTTCAAGGTGGTATGGGACACTTTGATTCAAAAATCTCTTTATTAAATGTTTTAAATGGTTTTGGAAATGGTTTCTTTTTGAATGGATTCATTATTTCAATATACTAAAATGTTATATTGTGATTGAAATGTGGAAATGTTATGTTTCCTTTATGCATGTTTTATGTGACACATTTATGTTATGGTTCTTGGGTATTGTTATGAAAACGGGTGGTTCCGTGATAAACTAAGGGCGGGTGAGCCCGATATAGCTCTCCAATGCATTGGGTAACGCGAAGGAGTGAAACGTTAAGGTTTCTCTGAAGAGATTTAGGGAATATACTGTGATGGGTATTCCAAACGTAACCAAGAGGGTTACTCCCTACGTAAGAATGTTATGAATGCCTCAAGTTACCTTTATATCTTATGTTTTCTATGATTTATTCATGATTTTATGAGGTATGTTAAAGTGCCTATGTTTTATGGGTAAAGTATGATTTCATTATTATGTATACATGTACTCATGATTCCTTTCCATATTTTTATATCCCTTACTGAGCTTTTTATGGTCATCCCATGTTTTTGAAATGTTTTTCACAGGTCAAGGTAAGGGTACATGATGTGATGACAGTGTCAAGGATGTGTCAAGAAAGAATCCATGTTTTATTTTAAATATGTTTCTGTTGATGGGAAGAATGAATACTGTCTTTCATGTAACCACTTTGTCTAAATATGGAATGTAATGCAAGTTTCATGATCTAATTCTCTAAAACTCTAAACCTGAAAAGATCCTCAATGTGTAATCTTGTAATAACTCAAGATTAAGTAAGGTTTAAGGCTGGGGCCTTATAGTTGGTATCAAAGGTCGGTTTAGATAACTTTAGAGGTTAGGGTATTCTCTAAGCACAAGTGACATTACCATAATGGTTAGGATTTCAGAAAGAGTCCTAGTTTTAGATAAAGTGAATGAGTAAGTGTATCTTAGTGTTTACCTTCCTCATTAGTACATGATGGTTTTGTTGATATACTCACACTGACATTTCTATTTTTAGTGAATGGATGGATCTAGCAGGCACCAAAGAGACAACAGGTTTGAAGGAAACTGTGGTGGTTCTCTGATTAAGATACTTGATAAAATGGAGGATTCAATGAGGAAACTCGTGGTTGTTCTAAACCAAATATCAAGGAGTCATGATCAACAACTTGAACCTTGGTATGATCTTTAATGCATCATGTACGAGATGACCAATCCATGTGGAAGTTCAGGTAATAATAATAAAGGTAACCATTAGAGTTTATATGATCCTTACTTTTGAGGTAATTATGGGTTATTATATGATATGCTAGAAAATGAAAAGCATGAGATAAACTTGAGGTTAAAATATGTTATGATCATTTTTGATGATTTTATCTCTTTTTGGGTAATGATTTAAGAATTATATAGTTTTGGAAAAAGGAGAACACGCAGACCGTGTGATATCCCATCGCGTCGGACAAAGCTGCGGGAATCGAACCCACAACCAAAGTGCGACTGGTATTTATCTCCTACCACTGGACTACGTGAAGTCCCTGGTTAGTTTGACCGATTCTTTCTAGTTATATGATTTTATGAATTAAGAGTAAGTTTATTTTGGGTTATTTATGAAAATTATTAACCTATCATGGAGGATATGTGATTAGGTTAATTACTTTTCAATACGAGACTTTAGGAGCAACTGATGTTGTTTGGAGATAAATGTTACGATTTAACTTGGAAGACTATGTGACTAAATCCTTCAAATATTTGGGTTTCAATCTTAGTTTGGTTTACTTTGAAGAATTTTATGGACAAATTGATTATAGAATGGTCCTCGTTGAACTTTGGGTTTTGTTGGACAAATTTTGGAGGTTAAGAATAGATTTTCTTTTTATAAAGGTTTATCCTTTTCTGGATTATCTGATCTTGTAATAACCTTTTTGGTTTTGGTTAAAGTCTAAAGACATGGGAAGTATATAGTTCTATTTTGTGGATTAGGTGATTCTATAGAAGTTGATTATAGTACTCTTAATGCAAACAAGTCTCCCTAAATACTCGTCTTTTGGAAAAAATATGAGTTTGATTAAGGAATATAGTAAAAGTTGAAAGTCAACATGATAAGTGATTATGTTTCCTTATGAATAAATTCCTCAATAAAAAGTAACTTAAAGCAAAAATGTTGTCTATTAACTTTTCCTACTGGGGAATCGAATACCGTTTAACCCATCACAAGTTTGTGATTTTCTTGTGGTTAACTTTCTCCTAAACATGTTTTCTATCACTGTCCATCAGAACATGACCCTATGTTTTCTCCTCCATGTCCATGTTTTCCTACATGGAATCCTAGTATGGGTTAACTCGGGTGACCTCTGTACTTATCTTTCTTTATTTTAAAGTGATTGTTTTACCGACTCTTGTTCCGATGTGGGACTTTCAAGGATGTTTCCAAGCCCAATTTTAAAAATTGCGAGGATGCAATTCCCAAAAGGGGGGAAGGATGTAACACCCCAGGTAAATAAAGAATATGACATTTTCATATTTATCCATATTTGTGAATAAAATATTAATATGACTTTAAAGGGGACGCTATGCTCGATGGCGTACCCAACACGCAACAACGAGTTTCTTGGGAATCTTACGTTGCACTCTAATAATAAAATAATATTATTTCAAATGGTAGTTAACATGTAGCCGTTGTATTGGCGGGAATGGATAGAAATAACTAAAATATGATTATATATGTTTTTTAATGTTTTTATATTTATCCAATAAAAGATAAAGGCTTAAAATACGGAAACAATTCAATTTTAGGCGTATAAGCCCTAGTTTTCACTAAAGGTTCACTTATCACCTTTTGATGTTGAACCATAATTAAATATAGTTTTGTTCACTCTTAAACATTCTTTTGGACCAAATAAAACTCTTATTAAGAATCGGGACATCAAAATTTACTTTGTGTAAATTTTTGGTATCTTTCCGATAAAGTTCATTTTTTAATGAATAGTGTAAAATGTTGTATTTTAATTCAAAACCACTTTTTAATATAATTTATTTATATGATTAGATTATCTTTTGAATTGGTTTTAAAGTGAAATTAGAAAATATTTTTACCATTAAATCCAATAGTGGTCCTTGGAATTAATTTCACTTTGAAATCGGACTTAAACTAGTGTCAATCTTTTGATACTTATTGTTTCATAAAAACACGCTATTTGTCATGACAGCGGGAATTAATTATTAAATTAATTAATGTGACTTATATGTTTTGAATTTTGTAAAACGGACTTCATTTTTGAATTCAGAATATCAAATATAGCTTAGGGTGAATTTTTGGGATTTTTCTGAAAAACTTCAATTTTTGATGAATAGTGAAACCACTAAGTGGTACTTATAAAAACTGTTTTTTCCATTTAAATGAAATTTTTCCATATTTGTGTTTTGAATTTCAAAAATCCGACATACATGTTTGTCATTAAGAAGTAAAATGTGGTTCAATGGGATAAAAATAATTTTTTGGTGAATAGTAACTTATTAAGTTTTTAATCGCGATTAGAGGTAATTAGTGTTGTTTAAGGTAAATATAATGTTTTAATAATATGAAATGAACTTGACACATGTCCTAACCTCATTGGATGTGTAATGGCCTACCAAGAAAAGCCATGGGTCAACTTGGGGACCCCATGGAGCCACTTTGGTTGGGAAATGACATAAATAACTTTTTATTTAATGTAAAAGTAAAAATGACACAAACATGATTTGTTTTACTAAAACAGTTTTTAAGTGGGGTTATACAAGTCATATTTTTGATTATAAATAGTCATTGGAAATATAAAAATATTTACTAAATCATAGTATTTTTTTTTATAATTTTTAGACATTAGATAAATTAAATTATTTATGACATAATAATGATGCAGTGATGACATCATTATTTGACGATTTAAATAAAATGGAAAGATAATGTAAAATCTATGAACTACACATGTCCAAAACTTATTGGATGGGTGGATTTAGAACCCTTATCACCTTATCCACGAATTATATCAATGTGGGACCTTTTTAAAACCGAAACACATTTTCAAATAAAGTAATATTTCTTTACTTTCCAAAAGTGCCCCTCCTCTCCTCTTATAAAAGGCCCCCACCTCTACCTCATTTCACACACTCCTCAAGCCTTTGGATCGGCCAAACCCTGCCCATTTACTCTCTCCACATCCCTCTTCTCATACTAGAGGATTTTCTTTGGGCATAATCTTTTCAAAGGAAGCCTTTAGGCTCAAATCAAAAGGAGTTACACTTTTAAAGGTAATTCATTCTCTCATGTTCATTTGTTTTATTTTGCTTCTCCAACCCCCTAAACTCTTTTTATTTACTTATTTTGTAACAACACCAGTATCTTCAATATACTAGGATGTTTTTATAAGATTTATTCGAGCTACACTCTCACACAACTACATCAAATGGTTAAAGAACATACGGTTTCCGTGGATGGCGAAATTCTGCCTCCCAAAACGATGATTGTTCAATACTCATTTAACACCTTCAAAGGTGGCCATTATGATGTAAATATTTTTATATATGATATATAATATGATTATGTTTTACTTATGCTTCTGTATTTTTCATTTGTGTCTTACCTTTATGGAATCCATTATGGGTATATGCGATATCTTCATTTTAGGAAGTGCGGACTACCGCCCCCTCAAAGTGATGTGATTCGTTAATGCCATACGTGGGACGTATAAAGGATGGATTTAATAATATTATATATGATATTATACTGTAATTATAATAAACCTTTATATGATTATTATTCCATTCTATAAAATACGAAATAGAAATGAAAGTAGCGTTCATGCGTACGTACGGCTTACCGTCTCCATGAACGGTGCATTTCATTTCTTACCTCTAAATGATTTTGTAATGTTATAAATGCGTGCATGTACTGGATATATATGAAATATATGATATCTACATCATGAATACAATTCTGTATATAATAAACATTTGTCCACACGAACAACATGTAATTGTAAGAAGTCCACTTTCGACTTAAGAACCAAGTATCGGCAAAACAAATATTATTAACTTAAATGATTACATAAATGTTTATGACATGGTAATAAGTGATATAAAAGGAATAATGAACTTTAAAAAGGTTCTTAAGGAAGTAGAAATTAACTCAAGTTTATTATTCAGTAGATTAAAGAATGATCGAGTCAAGTCGGACCCGAGGTAAGGGATCCTACTGCTCTCTTTCTTTTTAAGTACACACTTTTATGTCATTCCTTTTAAAGCTCATCTTTCTTGTCATTGGGGTGATATTTTATATTAAACTTACTTTAATTTTTATGTTCATGTGATGAGAGACCCTATTCTCTCTCATCAATCCATTTTGGAAGTTTTGAGTTGCGCCGTTAGGCTGCCGAACTTTCGTAAGAGATCTGACCTCTCTCTTTCTTTTTAAGTACTCTCCTTTATGTCACTTCTTTTAAGCTCCTATTTGTAATGTTGGGGGATGTTATTTTATATTCCTCTTTCTGTACATTTTATTGTAATGTGATGAGATACCCTATTTGATCTCATCAATCCATATTCAGAAGTTTTATGTGGCGCCGTTAGGCTGCCGAGTTTTCATAAGGGATTTTTCATCTCACTTTTATTCCTGTGAGATTTATGCTACATTTGACACAAATTCCATTTAGTGGTGTTTGTAATGCCCATTATTCTACTATTTGTGTAATATAATTTCGTTTATGAGTATTTACATAAATGATCTATTGTCCTTCTTTCATGGGGTGTATGTTTTGAAAGATACCCAAGTCGGTAAGGGTACCTTTCACCCTCTTTTTTTTAAAAGACTTCTTTTGTTGGGTCTTTTAATTTACATATTGTTATGTTGGGATATGTTCTCATATATCCTTATTGATGTAAATTTTATGTCCAAGTGATGATATACACTTTTTATCTCTCATCAACTCATTTTGATGTGATGCCGTTGGGCTGTCAAGGGAACTTTTTAACCCAATTTCGATTTCTTTGGGTTCAACATGTAGTCATTGAATATGTCATCCATTGAATATGTGTGAATGACCTTTTATTGTTTTACACTTAATATCCACTTATATTTGGTGTATTTATATTTTTCACACATATTTTTGAGATTGATTTGTCCTTAATTTAAGGATACCTTCTTTATAAGGGATTTCATCACATTTGACATTTCTATTGAGGGTTCATTGTTGTTATGCAACAATTCACTCTTATATGGTGTATATACTATCCTTTGGAGTATTATATCATGAATCCATTTATTCTCATGATATTATAAAGTTCTGACTAAATTTTATTCCTCAATTATTGTATTCAAGTGTCTCTAATTTTGGTAAAACCCCTTTAACCAAAATATCGTTTTAAATGTTTTAATTATTTGTTCTTATTAATATCCATGTTTTAAAAATGGTTTTAAGGATTTATTTATATGGATATTAATGGTTTAAAATTTTACGCTTCAAGGTGGTATGGGACACTTTGATTCAAAAATCTCTTTATTAAATGTTTTAAATGGTTTTGGAAATGGTTTCTTTTTGAATGGATTCATTATTTCAATATACTAAAATGTTATATTGTGATTGAAATGTGGAAATGTTATGTTTCCTTTATGCATGTTTTATGTGACACATTTATGTTATGGTTCTTGGGAATTGTTATGAAAACGGGTGGTTCCGTGATAAACTAAGGGCGGGTGAGCCCGATATAGCTCTCCAATGCATTGGGTAACGCGAAGGAGTGAAACGTTAAGGTTTCTCTGAAGAGATTTAGG
The DNA here is from genome assembly GCA_963277665.1 of Viscum album. Classification (NCBI taxonomy): domain Eukaryota; kingdom Viridiplantae; phylum Streptophyta; class Magnoliopsida; order Santalales; family Viscaceae; genus Viscum; species Viscum album. The sequence goes on along the minus strand of OY728130.1, from coordinate 473,690,402 downwards.
GAATATACTATGATGGGTATTCCAAACGTAACCAAGAGGGTTACTCCCTACGTAAGAATGTTATGAATGCCTCAAGTTACCTTTATGTCTTATGTTTTCTATGATTTATTCATGATTTTATGAGGTATGTTAAAGTGCCTATGTTTTATGGGTAAAGTATGATTTCATTATTATGTATACATGTACTCATGATTCCTTTCCATATTTTTATATCCCTTACTGAGCTTTTTATGGTCATCCCATGTTTTTGAAATGTTTTTCACAGGTCAAGGTAAGGGTACATGATGTGATGACAGTGTCAAGGATGTGTCAAGAAAGAATCCATGTTTTATTTTAAATATGTTTCTGTTGATGGGAAGAATGAATACTGTCTTTCATGTAACCACTTTGTCTAAATATGGAATATAATGCAAGTTTCATGATCTAATTATCTAAAACTCTAAACCTGAAAAGATCCTCAATGTGTAATCTTGTAATAACTCAAGATTAAGTAAGGTTTAAGGCTGGGGCCTTATAGTTGGTATCAAAGGTCGGTTTAGATAACTTTAGAGGTTAGGGTATTCTCTAAGCACAAGTGACATTACCATAATGGTTAGGATTTCAGAAAGAGTCCTAGTTTTAGATAAAGTGAATGAGTAAGTGTATCTTAGTGTTTACCTTCCTCATTAGTACATGATGGTTTTGTTGATATACTCACACTGACATTTCTATTTTTAGTGAATGGATGGATCTAGCAGGCACCAAAGAGACAACAGGTTTGAAGGAAACTGTGGTGGTTCTCTGATTAAGATACTAGATAAAATGGAGGATTCAATGAGGAAACTCGTGGTTGTTCTAAACCAAATATCAAGGAGTCATGATCAACAACTTGAACCTTGGTATGATCTTTAATGCATCATGTACGAGATGACCAATCCATGTGGAAGTTCAGGTAATAATAATAAAGGTAACCATTAGAGTTTATATGATCCTTACTTTTGAGGTAATTATGGGTTATTATATGATATGCTAGAAAATGAAAAGCATGAGATAAACTTGAGGTTAAAATATGTTATGATCATTTTTGATGATTTTATCTCTTTTTGGGTAATGATTTAAGAATTATATAGTTTTGGAAAAAGGAGAACACGCAGACCGTGTGATATCCCATCGCGTCGGACAAAGCTGCGGGAATCGAACCCACAACCAAAGTGCGACTGGTATTTATCGCCTACCACTGGACTACGTGAAGTCCCTAGTTAGTTTGACTGATTCTTTCTAGTTATATGATTTTATGAATTAAGAGTAAGTTTATTTTGGGTTATTTATGAAAATTATTAACCTATCATGGAGGATATGTGATTAGGTTAATTACTTTTCAATACGAGACTTTAGGAGCAACTGATGTTGTTTGGAGATAAATGTTACGATTTAACTTGGAAGACTATGTGACTAAATCCTTCAAATATTTGGGTTTCAATCTTAGTTTGGTTTACTTTGAAGAATTTTATGGACAAATTGATTATAGAATGGTCCTCGTTGAACTTTGGGTTTTGTTGGACAAATTTTGGAGGTTAAGAATAGATTTTCTTTTTATAAAGGTTTATCCTTTTCTGGATTATCTGATCTTGTAATAACCTTTTTGGTTTTGGTTAAAGTCTAAAGACATGGGAAGTATATAGTTCTATTTTGTGGATTAGGTGATTCTATAGAAGTTGATTATAGTACTCTTAATGCAAACAAGTCTCCCTAAATACTCGTCTTTTGGAAAAAATATGAGTTTGATTAAGGAATATAGTAAAAGTTGAAAGTCAACATGATAAGTGATTATGTTTCCTTATGAATAAATTCCTCAATAAAAAGTAACTTAAAGCAAAAATGTTGTCTATTAACTTTTCCTACTGGGGAATCGAATACCGTTTAACCCATCACAAGTTTGTGATTTTCTTGTGGTTAACTTTCTCCTAAACATGTTTTCTATCACTGTCCATCAGAACATGACCCTATGTTTTCTCCTCCATGTCCATGTTTTCCTACATGGAATCCTAGTATGGGTTAACTCGGGTGACCTCTGTACTTATCTTTCTTTATTTTAAAGTGATTGTTTTACCGACTCTTGTTCCGATGTGGGACTTTCAAGGATGTTTCCAAGCCCAATTTTAAAAATTGCGAGGATGCAATTCCCAAAAGGGGGGAAGGATGTAACACCCCAGGTAAATAAAGAATATGACATTTTCATATTTATCCATATTTGTGAATAAAATATTAATATGACTTTAAAGGGGACACTATGCTCGATGGCGTACCCAACACGCAACAACGAGTTTCTTGGGAATCTTACGTTGCACTCTAATAATAAAATAATATTATTTCAAATGGTAGTTAACATGTAGCCTTTGTATTGGCGGGAATGGATAGAAATAACTAAAATATGATTATATATGTTTTTTAATGTTTTTACATTTATCCAATAAAAGATAAAGGCTTAAAATACGGAAAGAATTCAATTTTAGGCGTATATGCCCTAGTTTTCACTAAAGGTTCACTTATCACCTTTTGATGTTGAACCATCATTAAATATAGTTTTGTTCACTCTTAAACATTCTTTTGGACCAAATAAAACTCTTATTAAGAATCGGGACATCAAAATTTACTTTGTGTAAATTTTTGGTATCTTTCCGATAAAGTTCATTTTTTTAATGAATAGTGTAAAATGTTGTATTTTAATTCAAAACCACCTTTTAATCTAATTTATTTATATGATTAGATTATCTTTTGAATTGGTTTTAAAGTGAAATTAGAAAATATTTTTACCATTAAATCCAATAGTGGTCGTTGGAATTAATTTCACTTTGAAATCGGACTTAAACTAGTGTCAATCTTTTGATACTTATTGTTTCATAAAAACACGCTATTTGTCATGACAACGGGAATTAATTATTAAATTAATTAATGTGACTTATATGTTTTGAATTTTGTAAAACGGACTTCATTTTTGAATTCAGAATATCAAATATAGCTTAGGGTGAATTTTTGGGATTTTTCTGAAAAACTTCAATTTTTGATGAATAGTGAAACCACTAAGTGGTACTTATAAAAACTGTTTTTTCCATTTAAATGAAATTTTTCCATATTTTTGTTTTGAATTTCAAAAATCCGACATACATGGTTGTCATTAAGAAGTAAAATGTGGTTCAATGGGATAAAAATAATTTTTTGGTGAATAGTAACTTATTAAGTTTTTAATCGCGATTAGAGGTAATTAGTGTAGTTTAAGGTAAATATAATGTTTTAATAATATGAAATGAACTTGACACATGTCCTAACATCATTGGATGTGTAATGGCCTACCAAGACAAGCCATGGGTCAACTTGGGGAACCCATGGAGCCACTTTGGTTGGGAAATGACATAAATAACTTTTTATTTAATGTAAAAGTAAAAATGACACAAACATGATTTGTTTTACTAAAACAGTTTTTAAGTGGGGTTATACAAGTCATATTTTTGATTATAAATAGTCATTGGAAATATAAAAATATTTACTAAATCATAGTATTTTTTTTATAATTTTTAGACATTAGATAAATTAAATTATTTATGACATAATAATGATGCAGTGATGACATCATTATTTGACGATTTAAATAAAATGGAAAGATAATGTAAAATCTATGAACTACACATGTCCAAAACTTATTGGATGGGTGGATTTAGAACCCTTATCACCTTATCCACGAATTATATCAATGTGGGACCTTTTTAAAACCGAAACACATTTTCAAATAAAGTAATATTTCTTTACTTTCCAAAAGTGCCCCTCCTCCCCTCTTATAAAAGGCCCCCACCTCTACCTCATTTCACACACTCCTCAAGCCTTTGGATCGGCCAAACCCTGCCCATTTACTCTCTCCACATCCCTCTTCTCATACTAGAGGATTTTCTTTGGGCATAATCTTTTCAAAGAAAGCCTTTAGGCTCAAATCAAAAGGAGTTACACTTTTAAAGGTAATTCATTCTCTCATGTTCATTTGTTTTATTTTGCTTCTCCAACCCCCTAAACTCTTTTTATTTACTTATTTTGTAACAACACCAGTATCTTCAATATACTAGGATGTTTTTATAAGATTTATTCGAGCTACACTCTCACACAACTACATCAAATGGTTAAAGAACATACGGTTTCCGTGGATGGCGAAATTCTGCCTCCCAAAACGATGATTGTTCAATACTCATTTAACACCTTCAAAGGTGGCCATTATGATGTAAATATTTTTATATATGATATATAATATGATTATGTTTTACTTATGCTTCTGTATTTTTCATTTGTGTCTTACCTTTATGGAATCCATTATGGGTATACGCGATATCTTCATTTTAGGAAGTGCGGACTACCGCCCCCTCAAAGTGATGTGATTCGTTAATGCCATACGTGGGACGTATAAAGGATGGATTTAATGATATTATATATGATATTATACTGTAATTATAATAAACCTTTATATGATTATTATTCCATTCTATAAAATACGAAATAGAAATGAAAGTAGCGTTCATGCGTACGTACGGCTTACCGTCTCCATGAACGGTGCATTTCATTTCTTACCTCTAAATGATTTTGTAATGTTATAAATGCGTGCATGTACTGGATATATATGACATATATGATATCTAAATCATGAATACAATTCTTTATATAATAAACATTTGGCCACACGAACAACATGTAATTGTAAGAAGTCCACTTTCGACTTAAGAACCAAGTATCGGCAAAACAAATATTATTAACTTAAATGATTACATAAATGTTTATGACATGGTAATAAGTGATATAAAAGGAATAATGAACTTTAAAAAGGTTCTTAAGGAAGTAGAAATTAACTCAAGTTTATTATTCCGGAGATTAAAGAACGATCGAGTCAAGTCGGACACGAGGTAAGGGATCCTACTCCTCTCTTTCTTTTTAAGTACACACTTTTATGTCATTCCTTTTAAAGCTCATATTTCTTGTTATTGGGGTGATATTTTATATTAAACTTACTGTAATTTTTATATTCATGTGATGAGATACCATATTCTCTCTCATTAATCCATTTTGGAAGTTTTGAGTGGCGCCGTTAGGCTGTCGAACTTTCGTAAGAGATCTGACCTCTCTCTTTCTTTTTAAGTACTCTCCTTTATGTCACTTCTTTTAAGCTACTCTTTGTAATGTTGGGGGATGTTCTTTTATATTCCTCTTTCTGTAAATTTTATTGTAATGTGATGAGATACCCTATTTGATCTCATCAATCCATATTCAGAAGTTTTATGTGGCGCCGTTAGGCTGCCGAGTTTTCATAAGGTATTTTTCATCTCACTTTTATTCCTGTGAGATTTATGCTACATTTGACACAAATTCCATTGAGTGGTGTATGTACTGCCCATTATTCTACTATTTGTGTAATATAATTTCGTTTATGAGTATTTACATAAATGATCTATTGTCCTTCTTTCATGGGGTGTATGTTTTGAAAGATACCCAAGTCGGTAAGGGTACCTTTCACCCTCTTTTTTTTAAAAGACTTCTTTTGTTGGGTCTTTTAATTTACATATTGTTATGTTGGGATATGTTCTCATATATCCTTATTGATGTAAATTTTATGTCCAAGTGATGATATACACTTTTTATCTCTCATCAACTCATTTTGATGTGATGCCGTTGGGCTGTCAAGGGAACTTTTTAACCCAATTTCGATTTCTTTGGGTTCAACATGTAGTCATTGAATATGTCATCCATTGAATATGTGTGAATGACCTTTTATTGTTTTACACTTAATATCCACTTATATTTGGTGTATTTATATTTTTCACACATATTTTTGAGATTGATTTGTCCTTAATTTAAGGATACCTTCTTTATAAGGGATTTCATCACATTTGACATTTCTATTGAGGGTTCATTGTTGTTATGAAACAATTCACTCTTATATGGTGTATATACTGTCCTTTGGAGTATTATATCATGAATCCATTTATTCTCATGATATTATAAAGTTCTGACTAAATTTTATTCCTCAATTATTGTATTCAAGTGTCTCTAATTTTGGTAAAACCCCTTTAACCAAAATATCGTTTTAAATGTTTTAATTATTTGTTCTTATTAATATCCATGTTTTAAAAATGGTTTTAAGGATTTATTTATATGGATATTAATGGTTTAAAATTTTACGCTTCAAGGTGGTATGGGACACTTTGATTCAAAAATCTCTTTATTAAATGTTTTAAATGGTTTTGGAAATGGTTTCTTTTTGAATGGATTCATTATTTCAATATACTAAAATGTTATATTGTGATTGAAATGTGGAAATGTTATGTTTCCTTTATGCATGTTTTATGTGACACATTTATGTTATGGTTCTTGGGTATTGTTATGAAAACGGGTGGTTCCGTGATAAACTAAGGGCGGGTGAGCCCGATATAGCTCTCCAATGCATTGGGTAACGCGAAGGAGTGAAACGTTAAGGTTTCTCTGAAGAGATTTAGGAAATATACTGTGATGGGTATTCCAAACGTAACCAAGAGGGTTACTCCCTACGTAAGAATGTTATGAATGCCTCAAGTTACCTTTATATCTTATGTTTTCTATGATTTATTCATGATTTTATGAGGTATGTTAAAGTGCCTATGTTTTATGGGTAAAGTATGATTTCATTATTATGTATACATGTACTCATGATTCCTTTCCATATTTTTATATCCCTTACTGAGCTTTTTATGGTCATCCCATGTTTTTGAAATGTTTTTCACAGGTCAAGGTAATGGTACATGATGTGATGACAGTGTCAAGGATGTGTCAAGAAAGAATCCATGTTTTATTTTAAATATGTTTCTGTTGATGGGAAGAATGAATACTGTCTTTCATGTAACCACTTTGTCTAAATATGGAATGTAATGCAAGTTTCATGATCTAATTCTCTAAAACTCTAAACCTGAAAAGATCCTCAATGTGTAATCTTGTAATAACTCAAGATTAAGTAAGGTTTAAGGCTGGGGCCTTATAGTTGGTATCAAAGGTCGGTTTAGATAACTTTAGAGGTTAGGGTATTCTCTAAGCACAAGTGACATTACCATAATGGTTAGGATTTCAGAAAGAGTCTTAGTTTTAGATAAAGTGAATGAGTAAGTGTATCTTAGTGTTTACCTTCCTCATTAGTACATGATGGTTTTGTTGATATACTCACACTGACATTTCTATTTTTAGTGAATGGATGGATCTAGCAGGCACCAAAGAGACAACAGGTTTGAAGGAAACTGTGGTGGTTCTCTGATTAAGATACTAGATAAAATGGAGGATTCAATGAGGAAACTCGTGGTTGTTCTAAACCAAATATCAAGGAGTCATGATCAACAACTTGAACCTTGGTATGATCTTTAATGCATCATGTACGAGATGACCAATCCATGTGGAAGTTCAGGTAATAATAATAAAGGTAACCATTAGAGTTTATATGATCCTTACTTTTGAGGTAATTATGGGTTATTATATGATATGCTAGAAAATGAAAAGCATGAGATAAACTTGAGGTTAAAATATGTTATGATCATTTTTGATGATTTTATCTCTTTTTGGGTAATGATTTAAGAATTATATAGTTTTGGAAAAAGGAGAACACGCAGACCGTGTGATATCCCATCGCGTCGGACAAAGCTGCGGGAATCGAACCCACAACCAAAGTGCGACTGGTATTTATCGCCTACCACTGGACTACGTGAAGTCCCTGGTTAGTTTGACCGATTCTTTCTAGTTATATGATTTTATGAATTAAGAGTAAGTTTATTTTGGGTTATTTATGAAAATTATTAACCTATCATGGAGGATATGCGATTAGGTTAATTACTTTTCAATACGAGACTTTAGGAGCAACTGATGTTGTTTGGAGATAAATGTTACGATTTAACTTGGAAGACTATGTGACTAAATCCTTCAAATATTTGGGTTTCAATCTTAGTTTGGTTTACTTTGAAGAATTTTATGGACAAATTGATTATAGAATGGTCCTCGTTGAACTTTGGGTTTTGTTGGACAAATTTTGGAGGTTAAGAATAGATTTTCTTTTTATAAAGGTTTATCCTTTTCTGGATTATCTGATCTTGTAATAACCTTTTTGGTTTTGGTTAAAGTCTAAAGACATGGGAAGTATATAGTTCTATTTTGTGGATTAGGTGATTCTATAGAAGTTGATTATAGTACTCTTAATGCAAACAAGTCTCCCTAAATACTCGTCTTTTGGAAAAAATATGAGTTTGATTAAGGAATATAGTAAAAGTTGAAAGTCAACATGATAAGTGATTATGTTTCCTTATGAATAAATTCCTCAATAAAAAGTAACTTAAAGCAAAAATGTTGTCTATTAACTTTTCCTACTGGGGAATCGAATACCGTTTAACCCATCACAAGTTTGTGATTTTCTTGTGGTTAACTTTCTCCTAAACATGTTTTCTATCACTGTCCATCAGAACATGACCCTATGTTTTCTCCTCCATGTCCATGTTTTCCTACATGGAATCCTAGTATGGGTTAACTCGGGTGACCTCTGTACTTATCTTTCTTTATTTTAAAGTGATTGTTTTACCGACTCTTGTTCCGATGTGGGACTTTCAAGGATGTTTCCAAGCCCAATTTTAAAAATTGCGAGGATGCAATTCCCAAAAGGGGGGAAGGATGTAACACCCCAGGTAAATAAAGAATATGAAATTTTCATATTTATCCATATTTGTGAATAAAATATTAATATGACTTTAAAGGGGACGCTATGCTCGATGGCGTACCCAACACGCAACAACGAGTTTCTTGGGAATCTTACGTTGCACTCTAATAATAAAATAATATTATTTCAAATGGTAGTTAACATGTAGCCGTTGTATTGGCGGGAATGGATAGAAATAACTAAAATATGATTATATATGTTTTTTAATGTTTTTATATTTATCCAATAAAAGATAAAGGCTTAAAATACGGAAACAATTCAATTTTAGGCGTATAAGCCCTAGTTTTCACTAAAGGTTTACTTATCACCTTTTGATGTTGAACCATAATTAAATATAGTTTTGTTCACTCTTAAACATTCTTTTGGACCAAATAAAACTCTTATTAAGAATTGGGACATCAAAATTTACATTGTGTAAATTTTTGGTATCTTTCCGATAAAGTTCATTTTTTAATGAATAGTGTAAAATGTTGTATTTTAATTCAAAACCACGTTTTAATATAATTTATTTATATGATTAGATTATCTTTTGAATTGGTTTTAAAGTGAAATTAGAAAATATTTTTACCATTAAATCCAATAGTGGTCCTTGTAATTAATTTCACTTTGAAATCGGACTTAAACTAGTGTCAATCTTTTGATACTTATTGTTTCATAAAAACACGCTATTTGTCATGACAGCGGGAATTAATTATTAAATTAATTAATGTGACTTATATGTTTTGAATTTTGTAAAACGGACTTCATTTTTGAATTCAGAATATCAAATATAGCTTAGGGTGAATTTTTGGGATTTTTCTGAAAAACTTCAATTTTTGATGAATAGTGAAACCACTAAGTGGTACTTATAAAAACTGTTTTTTCCATTTAAATGAAATTTTTCCATATTTGTGTTTTGAATTTCAAAAATCCGACATACATGTTTGTCATTAAGAAGTAAAATGTGGTTCAATGGGATAAAAATAATTTTTTGGTGAATAGTAACTTATTAAGTTTTTAATCGCGATTAGAGGTAATTAGTGTTGTTTAAGGTAAATATAATGTTTTAATAATATGAAATGAACTTGACACATGTCCTAACCTCATTGGATGTGTAATGGCCTACCAAGAAAAGCCATGGGTCAACTTGGGGACCCCATGGAGCCACTTTGGTTGGGAAATGACATAAATAACTTTTTATTTAATGTAAAAGTAAAAATGACACAAACATGATTTGTTTTACTAAAACAGTTTTTAAGTGGGGTTATACAAGTCATATTTTTGATTATAAATAGTCATTGGAAATATAAAAATATTTACTAAATCATAGTATTTTTTTTTATAATTTTTAGACATTAGATAAATTAAATTATTTATGACATAATAATGATGCAGTGATGACATCATTATTTGACGATTTAAATAAAATGGAAAGATAATGTAAAATCTATGAACTACACATGTCCAAAACTTATTGGATGGGTGGATTTAGAACCCTTATCACCTTATCCACGAATTATATCAATGTGGGACCTTTTTAAAACCGAAACACATTTTCAAATAAAGTAATATTTCTTTACTTTCCAAAAGTGCCCCTCCTCTCCTCTTATAAAAGGCCCCCACCTCTACCTCATTTCACACACTCCTCAAGCCTTTGGATCGGCCAAACCCTGCCCATTTACTCTCCCCACATCCCTCTTCTCATACTAGAGGATTTTCTTTGGGCATAATCTTTTCAAAGGAAGCCTTTAGGCTCAAATCAAAAGGAGTTACACTTTTAAAGGTAATTCATTCTCTCATGTTCATTTGTTTTATTTTGCTTCTCCAACCCCCTAAACTCTTTTTATTTACTTATTTTGTAACAACACCAGTATCTTCAATATACTAGGATGTTTTTATAAGATTTATTCGAGCTACACTCTCACACAACTACATCAAATGGTTAAAGAACATACGGTTTCCGTGGATGGCAAAATTCTGCCTCCCAAAACGATGATTGTTCAATACTCATTTAACACCTTCAAAGGTGGCCATTATGATGTAAATATTTTTATATATGATATATAATATGATTATGTTTTACTTATGCTTCTGTATTTTTCATTTGTGTCTTACCTTTATGGAATCCATTATGGGTATATGCGATATCTTCATTTTAGGAAGTGCGGACTACCGCCCCCTCAAAGTGATGTGATTCGTTAATGCCATACGTGGGACGTATAAAGGATGGATTTAATGATATTATATATGATATTATACTGTAATTATAATAAACCTTTATATGATTATTATTCCATTCTATAAAATACGAAATAGAAATGAAAGTAGCGTTCATGCGTACGTACGGCTTACCGTCTCCATGAACGGTGCATTTCATTTCTTACCTCTAAATGATTTTGTAATGTTATAAATGCGTGCATGTACTGGATATATATGAAATATATGATATCTACATCATGAATACAATTCTGTATATAATAAACATTTGTCCACACGAACAACATGTAATTGTAAGAAGTCCACTTTCGACTTAAGAACCAAGTATCGGCAAAACAAATATTATTAACTTAAATGATTACATAAATGTTTATGACATGGTAATAAGTGATATAAAAGGAATAATGAACTTTAAAAAGGTTCTTAAGGAAGTAGAAATTAACTCAAGTTTATTATTCAGTAGATTAAAGAATGATCGAGTCAAGTCGGACCCGAGGTAAGGGATCCTACTGCTCTCTTTCTTTTTAAGTACACACTTTTATGTCATTCCTTTTAAAGCTCATCTTTCTTGTTATTGGGGTGATATTTTATATTAAACTTACTTTAATTTTTATGTTCATGTGATGAGAGACCCTATTCTCTCTCATCAATCCATTTTGGAAGTTTTGAGTTGCGCCGTTAGGCTGCCGAACTTTCGTAAGAGATCTGACCTCTCTCTTTCTTTTTAAGTACTCTCCTTTATGTCACTTCTTTTAAGCTCCTATTTGTAATGTTGGGGGATGTTATTTTATATTCCTCTTTCTGTACATTTTATTGTAATGTGATGAGATACCCTATTTGATCTCATCAATCCATATTCAGAAGTTTTATGTGGCGCCGTTAGGCTGCCGAGTTTTCATAAGGGATTTTTCATCTCACTTTTATTCCTGTGAGATTTATGCTACATTTGACACAAATTCCATTTAGTGGTGTTTGTAATGCCCATTATTCTACTATTTGTGTAATATAATTTCGTTTATGAGTATTTACATAAATGATCTATTGTCCTTCTTTCATGGGGTGTATGTTTTGAAAGATACCCAAGTCGGTAAGGGTACCTTTCACCCTCTTTTTTTTAAAAGACTTCTTTTGTTGGGTCTTTTAATTTACATATTGTTATGTTGGGATATGTTCTCATATATCCTTATTGATGTAAATTTTATGTCCAAGTGATGATATACACTTTTTATCTCTCATCAACTCATTTTGATGTGATGCCGTTGGGCTGTCAAGGGAACTTTTTAACCCAATTTCGATTTCTTTGGGTTCAACATGTAGTCATTGAATATGTCATCCATTGAATATGTGTGAATGACCTTTTATTGTTTTACACTTAATATCCACTTATATTTGGTGTATTTATATTTTTCACACATATTTTTGAGATTGATTTGTCCTTAATTTAAGGATACCTTCTTTATAAGGGATTTCATCACATTTGACATTTCTATTGAGGGTTCATTGTTGTTATGCAACAATTCACTCTTATATGGTGTATATACTGTCCTTTGGAGTATTATATCATGAATCCATTTATTCTCATGATATTATAAAGTTCTGACTAAATTTTATTCCTCAATTATTGTATTCAAGTGTCTCTAATTTTGGTAAAACCCCTTTAACCAAAATATCGTTTTAAATGTTTTAATTATTTGTTCTTATTAATATCCATGTTTTAAAAATGGTTTTAAGGATTTATTTATATGGATATTAATGGTTTAAAATTTTACGCTTCAAGGTGGTATGGGACACTTTGATTCAAAAATCTCTTTATTAAATGTTTTAAATGGTTTTGGAAATGGTTTCTTTTTGAATGGATTCATTATTTCAATATACTAAAATGTTATATTGTGATTGAAATGTGGAAATGTTATGTTTCCTTTATGCATGTTTTATGTGACACATTTATGTTATGGTTCTTGGGAATTGTTATGAAAACGGGTGGTTCCGTGATAAACTAAGGGCGGGTGAGCCCGATATAGCTCTCCAATGCATTGGGTAACGCGAAGGAGTGAAACGTTAAGGTTTCTCCGAAGAGATTTAGGGAATATACTATGATGGGTATTCCAAACGTAACCAAGAGGGTTACTCCCTACGTAAGAATGTTATGAATGCCTCAAGTTACCTTTATGTCTTATGTTTTCTATGATTTATTCATGATTTTATGAGGTATGTTAAAGTGCCTATGTTTTATGGGTAAATTATGATTTCATTATTATGTATACATGTAATAATGATTCCTTTCCATATTTTTATATCCCTTACTGAGCTTTTTATGCTCATCCCAAGTTTTTGAAATGTTTTTCATGGGTCAAGGGAAGGGTACATGATGTGATGATAGTGTCAAGGATGTGTCAAGAAAGAATCCATGTTTTATTTTAAATATGTTTCCGTTGATGGGAAGAATGAATACTGTCTTTCATGTAACCACTTTGTCTAAATATGGAATGTAATGCAAGTTTCATGATCTAATTCTCTAAAACTCTAAACCTGAAAAGATCCTCAATGTGTAATCTTGTAATAACTCAAGATTAAGTAAGGTTCAAGGCTGGGGCCTTATAGGTGGGGGTTTGGTTTGGTTTTGGTATGTTTTTAGTATGTTTCAAGTTATCTTTTATAGGGCATAGTTGTGGTTGAATAGTTTTATTTAAAAAAAAAATTGGTTTTTACGTCGGTTATTTTAAAACCGATGTAAAAAATGCATGTTAATGGGTTTTAACGTCGATTATTTGAAAACCGATGTGACAAATGCAAGGGAATGGGTTTTTACGTTGGTTATTTCATAACTGACGTAATAAATGGAATGAAATAGTTTTTTTACATCATTTATTTTATAACCGATGTAGTATATATGTTTTCACGTTGGTTATTATTTAACAGACATGAAAAATGCTTGGCAGACTGGTTTATAACGTCGGTTATGAACACAACCAACGTGATAAAATCTTCGGAGGCACAATTTATTATGTAGGTTATTATATAACAGAAGTGAAAAAGTAGATACCACATTGGTTATTTAAAAACTGCTATAATAAATCACAACTCCAAAGCGTTTTCCGCATCGGTTTTTGATAAACCGACGTGAAAAATGCTTCAGATTTTTGGTTTTTATATCGGTTTTAAAATAAATGCTGTAAAAAAAACTGTTTATAACATCTCCTGTAATAAATTTGGCCAAAATATGATGTAAAAAATAAAAAATAACAACAATAAAAAATGTTTTCTACACTAGTGCAGTATGAATTTTTGATTATTTTCAGAAAATATCAATTTTATTTGAAAATGTGATTTTACAAAAATTATTATTTTCTTGAATTTATTAATATATAAGAATGACCTAGAGGGTTACAAAACCATATAAATACTTAGATATTAAATTAATGAATAAAATTATTAATTTTAAAATATTATTTGAACTTATAAAACTCATGGACAACATTTTTAGAAATAAAGTAAAAGGTTACTTTAATAAAGAAAACTATTTATGTATTTTCTTTCAATTAATTAATATTTTGGTAAAATTCGGTTATGCCTTAATTTTAATGTCACATAACCTTAATTTTATTTATAATAAATAAATTAGGGTCATAAAAATTATTGACATAAATAATTTTAACTCACATAAATTTTACGCTTAAAAACACGATTATCTTAAAAATTGTTTTTAACCGTTAAATGCGCTTATTTTAAAATTAACTTTTCTCAATTATATTAATTTTTTAATTAGTAAAATTAGTATCATATATAGGATTATAATAGTCAAATTACGTGGTAAGATCAATATTAATAAATAATATTTTAATTAATTAACATGAGTGAAAGTAAAAGTTACCTTACGAAAAAGTACAGACGTGTAAAGTGAAAATTGAATGTACAAAACCCTAAATCACTCAAAGGTGTTCTTAACATGAGTGTATGGGATAAAGTTCTGCCATATCATGGCCCATACTCCATAATATCAAAGTATTGTATTCTTTTACCTTGAATAGTGTAAGGAAATAATTTAATAAGTGAATGTGTTTCCAAAACTACCCTTTCCTTCACTTATAAAAGGGTCAAGGTACACACTTTCCTTTGGTTTCCTAGTAAAAAATATCCCCATTTACTCCTATAATAATAAAACATGAACCTAATCCTTTAAACCTCTTTATTTAACTCAATCCATTCATTTCCATGGATAATTCCAAGGAAAAGAAAAATTCTCGACGTGAGTATTACACTCCTCCTAGTCTTTATTTTTAATTTTCCTATTCCTAATATTCCCTACCTTTGTTAATATAATTAATTTAGTATCATCTATATAATTAAATTTTATTATATTAATATAACATCAATTATTCATTCATATAGCATCCACTAAGGAAAACATATGCATCGATTATGCATATGTGCAGACTACCGCCTACACGACACAATGCAGTACATTTTTCATCATTTCCTCTTATGGATAGTATCAAGGATGATTTTGATTAATAATTTTTTATGAAACTTATAAAATTATGAAATAATAACCTATTTCATTTACATTAATTCCATCCATTTGTTAAGTAATGAGACCGTTAATCATGAGTATGCGCGGACTACTACTTCCATGAATGATGTGTCCTATTTCTCTTACCAACATAACATGGATGGACCTAAAAATATAATTAATGAACTAATATGATGTTTATAGCCTTATTATAATTATTAAATGATAAATTTTCATATTCCATCACTCTATCCATCCATTGTGAAATGAGTTCATTAATCGTGCGTACGTGCGAACTACTGCCACCACAAACAACAAATTTCATTTGTCAACACCACCTACCATTAGTGGTTATAAGAATGAATTTGATGAATATATATGATATATATTATATTTATAATATTATGTAAGTGTTATATTTATATTATGTAATATCACTTTCTTACTCATTCTATATTTACGATATGATTTTGTTTTGGTCGGTTTACCTCTTACTTGAGTGATGTTGTAATATTTATATAGTGAATAATCAAGGAATGTTATATAATGTTAATGAAATGTAATAATAAGGTATTAAAGATATTTTAAAGGTTATAGAGTTATAATATTAATATCTAAACATTTTAATAATATATCATCTCCATTTATTAAAAACTACCGAAACAAGTTTGTCTTTGACTTTATCTTCTAGAGTTGTAATTAAAACTCTCATGGGATGAAAGTGTTAACATTCGATGTAAAAAATAAACTATAATGAACCACTAAATTCAAAGTAAATAGTTATAAATGAAGTAAATAAAAGGGTTATAGATATGAATAAGGTTATGAAATAGATGATTCTGATAGTTATGGTTATTTTATAGGAAGTTAGAATGTGATCAATTAAGTGCAAAAATAAGGTAAGATATTTTTGTCTCAATCTGCCTTCATTGATACACGTTTAAATTTATTCAAAAATTTACTTTTATATAGTGTATATTCTTACCAATTGTTATGTTATTGTAAAATATCTTTCATTCATGGTATTTTAAGTTTAGTTTCAATCTATTTTTCCTTTAAGGGTTTTTTAAATAAGTTACTCAGGTCTCGACTCAAGTTATTTTTCAATGATTCATGAATTTTCTTCTTGAAAGTGATCTTAAAAGTATAATTTATCCTACCATTTACTTTTAAATATGTTTTATTTATTTATCTTTTAGGAAATTAATAGTTTCATTAAAATGTTTCTCTTTAGGGGATCACATTCTCTTTTAAAATGCATAACTGAAAGGAATGACCCCCACCTAAGAACATGGCTTTTTCTTTGATATCCATCTTTTACCTATCAAAATTATTTTATATAATATTTCAAGTGACCTCCATACTTCTATTCACTTCTTATAAATTAAGGGTTTTACCATCCTTTTCATGATTTGGGTTTCACTAAAATGTTTTAATCGACTTTAAACATCTTCCACATGATTAGTTTAAAAGAAATATTTTATTCTAAAGTAATATTTTATAATATTACAAAGTATATATTTTCTAAATTTTTTAAGGTTATTTTCATCTACATTGACTCCTTTTAAAAATGTTTTAAAATAAAATCTCTTTAAAATTTTCCACTTAGGTCATTTTCCATCGAAGGATATATTTTATATGTTTTCAGGTGAACATTTCTTTATGCCACATTTTTCATTTTATAAGAGACTTCCTCTCTAAGATTTTATGTTTTCAAAAAAAAAAATTATTATTATAAATGTTTAGTAAAATATTTCTTTTTAAATTTTTTCAAAGGACAAGAGAAATTCTTATTTTCAAAGAAAATTTTCTAATGCTTCTAAGAGTGTTCTTCATATATGTTGTATTATTTCTCAAGGGTATTATTTAAATAATACCATATACCTTCTTTAGTTGGATGGATTATTAAATTCTATTTTACATATATGGTATGATCAATCACTACTTTTTTATTTCCTAATCACACACTTGTATATTCTTGATTTACTTCCAATGCTTTTCCTCTATGAATACCCTATGTTCCATTAATTGATCGAAGGGTGATAACTATATTTTGTATATATATTTTGATGGGTTTTTATATATTAATTTATTACATATTAATTGATTTAATATAATATATGTGTATGATATTAATGTTTTGAAAATTCTTATGTAGGATTGATATTTGGAGAAATACCAAGGAAAACATGGCCATTGTAGAACAAAACAAAACTTATCACCATGAGATAAGTAAAGCATCATGACATCATATTTTGAGAATTATAATGGAAAAATTCCAAGGCACAAAACTAAAGAAACCAGATAAAATAAAGATTCTAGTTTTGAAATCACAATTACACATCGTGTAAAGTCATTACACGACATGAAATTACAAGCTGTGAACTTCATACAGGAATGATGATTTCATGACATGTAATCATATTACACATCATGTAAAATCCTGAAAATAAAAAATACTGATTTATAGCATATCATCTGATGGGATTTTAAAATATTTGACCACCGTATTATCCATTAAACATAATCTTTGACCCGTGGAAGACAACAGATCATATCAGGGATTATAAATAGGGAGTTAATCCAAGGGATTAAGGGATTCTATTCAACACTTGAGGTGCGACCACCAGGAGGCTACCATAGATAGGTTTTTTATTATGTATTTCTTTTCTTTTCTTTCTTCTTCTTCAATGTAAAAATCGAATGATTTTTATTTTAATTCCAATCATTCTATCTTCTTTATTCCATTCCCATTCACTATTTTCTAATCCCTCTACTATGGGTATTGGTTTATTCATAATCGGAAACCACCTAACAATGATTGGATTAACTCTATAGGGGAGAGAAGGATTGGTCAAAGGGGGTGCATACCATCATTGTTTGATTTATCATTTATTGTAAATATGATTTTATTCGATAGTATCATGTTGTGCCTACTTGTCTATTTTATTCATCATTGAATCATTGACCACATGTTTTCAATAATTAATGAACCCCAACATGATTGAGATGATTCATTCACAACCATTGAATGGAATTACTCTTCTTCATTTGGAAATCTAAATATAATGAAATTTTGATATTTTGATTCATCTGTCCATTATGAATTGGGATTATAGGGTAGTTTGATTGGGAATGAACATTTCTTGTATCGATGAAACTATTTGGTTGTGAAACTATTTCACACTATTATTTTGTGAGCAAGGATAAATTTATTTAGCAAAACCACCCATGTAAACTGTTTCCCCTCTCTTATGTTTCTCTATTTGAATTAATTTATTTTATTTTCACAATTAGTTTAATAAACTCAATAATAAACTGAAGCAACCTAACCTTTAGTCGAGAGTTGTCATCATTTCATTCCCTGCTCTCTATGGGTTTGACCCCACACTTCTGCTATACTATTCCTTTGTAGTTAGTATGGTTCAGGTTAATATAAATTTATAATTTGACTCACACCCAGAGGAATTAATGACGCCTTTTGATTACGTTAAAGGGTGTTCACCTAGATGTACAATAAATCGATTTATTGGGGAAATTGTTATCTAAACCATATATCCATTTACTATATGGTGAAAATACCATATGTATAATCATATTTGTTGAGTGGTATTTACCTAGAATGATTCTTAAATTCATTGGATACCCATTTTTTCCATGGGGTTATCATGTCATGTTTGTTAATGAAATAATTAATGCTTCATTAAGAAACCACTTAAAAAGGATATAAAACCCATTTTATTTCCTTGAGTTTATATAATATGTTGATTGAAATGATGTGGCACACATATGTATGATTTTCATTATATGATGTGTGGGCCCAAAATTATATATCCCTCTAATGCATTAGGTAATGTTTCCATATCATGAGATTGTAGGACCCCGGGACACCCTGAGAGGGGAGGGGTGAATCAGGGTGTTAAAAATTTCTTATTAAAGTTGTGGATCTTGTTCCCACGTTGGTAGGAACTTGTTAAATCTGTATGATGGAAAAGATCAGTAATGAAACATTCACATGCAGAGAGATGACACAGCTATTTTTACTTGGTTCACCACTAAGGGCTACGTCCAAGGAGCATACACCGACAAGTTGTCGGTCGTACCTAAATTCACTATGCTTCACTAGTAGTAGATTACAATTGTTCGGGCACAGTCTCTTTATCCCAGGATCACTGCCTTTACAAAGGTTCAGGGATAGCTCACTGCTTCCCTCAGGTCACTCCCGTTGACTCCCCCTGGCTCACTACCGTTGGTGAAGTCTCACTCAATTTATAGACATGAAGGTCTCTTCAATAGATTTTCATTGAAGTCTTTGCCTCTGTTCAGCACGAGACTTTGATTGCATTGAAGTCCGGAATAGATGCACTAGAACGCACAGGGCCACTGAATCAGATGACCAGAATGTGCAGAAAAACTTCACTAACAATTGTGCGCAACACCAACCCCTTTGCGTGCAAAGCCTTCTATTGCACGCAAAATTTACTTTTTTGCGTGGAAAAATATTTCGCGCAAAAATCCCCTTTTTCGCGCAACTCCGAATATTTCGCGCAAGCCCCTTTACACGATCCTTTTTCGCACATCAGACCTCAGATCTTCTCTAAGTCTTCAACTCCTTGAAATGAAGGGGGTCACCTCATATTTATAGGCGTCTGAGACCCCCGCGCGAAAAAACCCCTTCAGTGCGGAAAACCTCTCATCTGGCGCGTAATATTTCGCACATGTATCATTTTCCGCGCACCTCTCCAGATATTTCACACAACCCATGCCTTTGCCATTTTTCGACGGTGTGAATCCAAAACACTATTTGCGTGAAAAACTTTGCTCCGCTATTTCGCACACCACGCTGTTTTTCGCGCCCAGCTCAAGAATTTCGCGCACAGCCCTTATTTTCCGTGCAGCCCATGCCTTTGCCATTTTTCACCAATCTGATTTCGAAACACTATTTGCGCGAAAAACCTCGATTCCCTATTTCGCACATCCCACTGTTTTCCGTGCCCAACTTAAGTATTTCGTGCAAGCCTCTTATATTTTGCGCAACACTTCCTTTTTGTGAGCACTTCCTTTTGCAGACGATCCATGTCTTCATTTCCCGATTTTGAGGCCCAAAAAATTGGAAAACACTGCGAAACAGCACCACCTTCAATACTGTTGTCTGCGTGAACTGTATGATCACTTTGCTGGCACACATTCGGAACTTTCACTAAGGATTGAAAACAAACACAAACCAAACTCCAATTCCTTCATAGAACATCCATGGTTCCAAAAATCTCCCCCTTTGGGTTTGTTGGCAATCACCAAATAAATTCAATATATCACCATCCACATGCATACCAAAAGTGCAAGGATCAACTCAGCCAACACTCTAAGTCTACGTGAGCAATGCTCGGTGTAGAAAACAAGAGAGGAAGCTTGAATTGGGTTCCCTTGTTTTGGAATGCTCAAAGACGCTCAAGAAATTTTCTTACACTGAAGTCTCATCGTGTCACAGAAGCATTACATTTCCACATACAATCCTGAATTCCTGAATTTATTCCTTTCCTTTCTCCCCCATTGACAATGAACCCAAAGGCCGGTAAAGTAATCAATGTTCAGCTCAAACCATACTCCCCCTGGATAGTATCTCCCCCATAAACCTGCATCACAGCCGTACCCAGAAAGAAAGAATTACCATAAATGGGGAGAGGGGAATTTTGGAACCTCCGTATGCAGTAGGAGGTGGTTGAACACCAAGGTTCAACCGATGCCTTTCAAACACATCTGCTGACAGTGGTTTTGTCAGGATATCAACTACTTGCTCATTAGTTCCCACGTGATCCATTCTAATCATCCCTTGCTCAAACTTTTCTTTAATAAAGTGATACCTGATTTCAATATGTTTTGTACGAGAATGTTGAACAAGATTCTTCGTAAGATCAATTGCACTCTTGTTATCACAGTAAATTACCATTGGTTGCTTTAACTCATCACCGATATCTGTTAATTTTTTCTTCATCCATAGCAGTTGAGTGCATGCCTTTGTGGCGGATATATACTCAGCTTCAGCAGTACTAAGAGAAGTACTTTCTTGTTTCTTGCTCAACCAGCTGACACAGTTATTACTAATAAAGAATGCTCCACCACTGGTTGACTTTCTATCCACAACATCGCCAGCCCAGTCAGCATCTGAAAATGCTGATAATTCACAGTCCCTTCCTGCAGCAAAGTGTAAGCCATAATTGTGAGTACCTTGAATATACCTCATGATTATTTTTACTGCTGCTAAATGTTCCTCCTTTGGATTACTCTGAAAGCGGGCAGCAAGACATGTGACAAAGACAATATCTGGCCATGTCGCTATCAGGTACAGTAGGCTCCCAATGATCCTCATTTACATGGTGGGATCTACAGATTTCTCATTCTCATGTTTTCCAAGTTTGGTTCCAACTGCAATCGGAGTTGACATTGGTTTGGAGTCTTGCATATTAAACTTCTTCAGAAGCTCTCTTGCATACTTTTCCTGAGAGATAAAAGTGTAGTATTTCCTTTGTGTCACCTGCAGTCCCAAGAAATATATAATCTCCCCAATCATTGAAATTTCAAATTCTGATTTCATATGATTGGCAAATTCATCCACTGATTTCTGCCTACTGCCTCCAAATATAATGTCATCGACGTAAACGAGAACCATGAACTGATCTCTCGGAGAATTCTTTACATAGAGATTGTGATCTACTCCTCCTCTTTTGAATTCTAGCATCTTGAGATAAGAATCTAGTCTAGAGTACCATTCCCTTGGTGCCTGTTTCAAGCCATAAAGTGATTTCTTTAGCTTGCAGACCTTTGATTCATCAGCACCAAGAAGAAAACCCACTGGTTGTTCAATGTAGACTTCTTCTTCGAGTACACCATTTAAAAATGCTGTCTTGACATCCATTTGATATACTTTATATCCTCTATGGAGAGCCATGGAAAGGAACAGCCTGATTGACTCTAGTCTAGCCACTGGAGCAAAGGTTTCTTCAACATCAACACCTTTAATCTGAGAATACCCTTTACATACCAGTCGAGCCTTGTTTCTGATAACAGTTACATGCTCATCAAAATTTTTCTTGAATATCCATTTTGTTCCAATCACATTGTGACCTTTGGGTCTCTGGACAAGATCCCATGTCTGATTCTTGTCAATTTGATCTAACTCTTCATTCATGGCTTTCACCCAGGATTCATCCTTTGCAGCTTCTTCAAATGAGGATGGCTCCACAACTGACAGAAATGCAGAAGGTGTGTTATTCCTCATACTCCTTGTCTGTGTGGGTGCATTCCTATCTCCAATTATGTTAGATGAATCAATCTATGCTCTTCGATTTCTCCTATGAGGTTTAGTCTCATTCTCACCATCCAAGATTCCCTCTTCAGATTCTTCGTCTGAGTCAACATCATGATGTGACCCCTGAGTGTTTTGTACATCTTCCTCTATTTCTGTATTTGTATTTATTCCATGTTCACATTCATTCTCATCTTCTATCTCATCAGTATAGGTACTATTTGAAGCATTTGGAGTTTTTCCTTCAATGATTTTAACATAGTTGATTTCCACAATCCTCCCCAAGCGTTTATTGAAACACTTGTAAGATTTGCTTTTCATTGGATACCCAAGAAAAATTCCTTCATCAGCATTGTCACCAAACTTTCCTTGGTTTCCTTATTTATTCCGAATGAAACATTTGCTTCTGAAAACATGAAAGTATTTCAAAGAAGGCTTCCTTCCATGCCAAAATTCATATGGAGTCTTCGTTTCCCCCATATAGAGCCCTGTTCGATTTTGAATGTGCACTGCAGCTTCAACAACCTCCTTCCAGTAATGGCGAGAGATACCACTCTCAATCAACATAGTCCTGACCATATTGTTGACCTGTCGATTCCGACGCTCAACAAATCCATTTTGTTGTGGAGTTCTCACAGCAGCTACCTCATGCTATATTCCATGTTTTTCTAGGTAATTTTCAAACTCGATGGACGTGTATTCTCCTCCATTGTCAGATCGTAGGACTTTTATTGACCGTCCGGTATCATTCTCGGAAATCCGACGATAAGTTTTCATGCAATCAAGTACTTTTCGCTTCCTATGAATCACCATTACACAAGCAATTATACTATAATCATCAATGAAAAGGACGAAGTACCTTTCTCCATGGGTTCCAGCAAAATTTATTGGGCCACATATGTCAGTATGAATGAGATCAAGAAGATGTGATGCCCTTTTCTTCTTTGGCCGATATGAATTAAAGACTATCTTCCCACGAATACAAGCATCACAAGACTTTTCCCGTTCACGTTTTAGAATGAGAATATCCATGACTATCTTACACTTAGATATCTTTTCCATGTCTTGTTGGTTAATGTGCCCCAGCCTTCGATGCCACAAATTGTTTTCTTCTTCAACAGACAAATAGCAAGAGTTCACTTTGCTGTCAACCTGATATAAGTTTCCATCTGTTCTACAGCCTTTCATAAGAGAATTTCCTGGTTTTCCTTTTATAGTGAAGCCTTTCTGATTAAAGGTTACTATGAGACCTGAGTCATAGAGTTGACTTACACTGAAGAGATTGTGGCGTAGACCGTCCACATAAGGAACTTCAGTCTTCTTTAGCTCCCCATTGGCGAGAGCAGTATTCCCACTGCCTTTAATCTTCAAAGCACCATCATTACCAAACCTTACTGTTCCATCAACCTTTTTTTCAATGTTCTTAAAAAGGTCAGCATTTCCAGTCATATGGGAAGAGCATCCACTATCAAGGATCCAGGTGCTGCTGCTCTTTGTAGCTTTAAGGGCTACTTCTGCAAGATTGGATTTCTCAATATTCTTCCTCTCTTTCCATGAGACATTGGATTGAGCATAGGATAATGATGGACTTTTAATACTTTCTTCCACATAATATGATTCTTCATACCCATAATCTTCTTCCATAGGGGAAAAACTGTTTTTGAGAACAACATCATCAGGAGGATGAAAACTGGCTCGTCTTTGAGTGTTGTATGAATTTATCCTGTCATACTGCTGCCTGCAAAACATAGCTTTATGGACAAAGTTAGAAAAATTAAAATAGTAACCATAGAAGCTATTTCTTCTATAATATGGAGGATATGAAATCGGTGTCCTTTGTTGACTTCCCAGATCTTCTCCATTCAAGTATCTCCTTGCCTCTTCGCAATATGCCATAGTATGGCCCAGATAGCCACAGAACTGACACTTCATGAGAGGAAATGTCTTCTCACCTGAATTTCTCCTCATACCTTCATCCTTGGGAAAAAAGTTGAACTTCCTATCATTTCTGAATATTTGAGGATAATTGTCAGTTCTCCTTCTAGTTTGGATTAAGGGTTTCTTTTTCACCACTTCAGGAAATGTTTCAACATGTTCAACCTTCGTTTTGTCTTTCTTTTGGCTCTCTTTATTTTCAGCTGTTGATGTCTCAGCTTCACAGCCAATTCCACTCTTTCCCATGCAAGCGGGTCTTTGAACACTCAAGATTTTTTCAACCACATCTGAACCACACTTGGCTCTTGCCAATAATTCTGCATCTGAGAATCTTCTAAACAGTATTTTCTTCCTTGATTCTTTTGAAAGTGATTCAGTCTCAAGTTTACTCCTAAGAGTAACAACTTCCTCCTCAAGACCCTCAGCAGTCTTGGACTTTTCTTCCAGTCTTGACGTCAGGTCATTGATGACCTTTCCCTTCTATTCAATTCTCAGCTTTAAATCCACTACATCATCATTGCTTTCAAGGATTTTAGACTGAACTTTCACAAATTCTTCCAGACGTTCAATTTCAGCTTCAAGTTCATCAACATATTCTGATGATTCTTCCACTTATTACATCTCTTATATTTACTCTCAAGCTTGGAGAAAGCATCCTTAATTTGAATCTTTGGATTACCAATATTAGTAGTCTGATTATCTCTGCCTTTATTGATTGAGGATTCTGATATTTCAGTGGTAGCCATCATGGAAGCATGGTTTCCTGTTTTAAATTCTGGTTCTTCTTCCTCACAAAATTCAATATCATCATCTTCTTCTTCACAGACAAAACTCTTCCTCTGCATTTTATTTCCAGATTTGAAGTCACCTCTTTTTAAAAAACTTTTCCGAGGCTTCTCAATGTCTTCAGCTTCGCTTTCATCATCATCTAACTTTCTTTGTCACTGAGAGGCAATGTGCCCAACTCTTCCACAAATAAAACATTCAAGAGGTAGCTTACCTATAAATTTACCTTTTCCCTTTTTCAACTTCTTGGCGATGAGAGAAAGAATTTCCTTTTCTTCATCATCTTCACCACCACTGTCTTCTTAAATTTTCAATTTATCCATGGCTTTGAATGCCATTTCCTTACTCACGCGAGTCGTGGCATCTTCAATTTTGACTCTCATCTCATATGCCACTAAAATACTTAAAAAATCATCTAGAGATATTTTAGATAGATCTCTTTCTTCAAGGGATGACACCTTTGCATTGTACATGGGAGGAAGTCTTCTCAAGATTTTCTTTACAATATTGATGTCTTTGATCTCTTCTCCAAGACCTCGAATTGCTCCCACAACTTCAGTAATTCAATTAAAAAATGAATCTGCATTCTCATTAGGATGCATCTTTAGATCGTCAAACCTGTTGTGTAAAACCTAAAGTTTTGCCTCATTTACCTTGATATCTCCTTCATAAATGTTTTCAAGTTTATCCCACATAGACTTTGCTAAAGTGAAACTCATCACCTTTAGATAGATTTGATCGGAAAGATCTGCGGTGAGTGCATTTTGTGCTTTAGAATCTGTATCAAGAATTTTCCTGTCTGTGTCAGTCATAGCCAGGCCTATTGGATCAGTGACTTATATTCCCTGAAAAGTAGAAAACAAAACTTCCATTCCAAGAGATCTTAGATGTGATCTCATCCTGTTCTTCCAGATCTGAAAGTTACTTCCATCGAAGAGAGGGACTCCCCTATCATTGACTGCATTCTCCATGGAGACAAAGGATAGATTCAACGCCAACAACCTCCCTCTGATACCACTTGTAGGACCCCGGGACACCCTGAGAGGGGAGGGGTGAATCAGGGTGTCAACTTTTTCTTATTAAAGTTGTGGATCTTGTTCCCATGTTGGTAGGAACTCGTTAAATCTGTATGATGGAAAAGATCAGTAATGAAACATTCACGTGCAGAGAGATGACACAGCTATTTTTACATGGTTCACCACTAAGGGCTACGTCCAAGTAGCATACGCCGAGAAGTTTTCGGTCGTACCTAAATTCACTATGCTTCACTAGATATAGATTACAATTGTTCGGGCACAGTCTCTTTGTCCCAGACTCACTACCTTTACAAAGGTTCAGGGATAGCTCACTGCTTCCCTCAGGTCACTTCCGTTGACTCCCCCTGGCTCACTACCGTTGGTGAAGTCTCACTTAGTTTATAGACGTGAAGGTCTCTTCAATAGATTTTCATTGAAGTCTTTGCCTCTGCTCAGCACGAGACTCTGCTTGCATCGAAGTTCGGAATAGATTCACTAGAACGCACAGGGCCACTAAATCGGATGACTAGAACGTGCAGAAAAACTTCACTGACAATTGCGCGCAACACCAACCCCTTTGCGTGCAAAGACTTCTATTGTGCGCAAAATTTAATTTTTTCACAGAAAAATATTTCGTGCAAAATCCCCTTTTTCGCGCAACTCCGAATATTTCGCGCAAGCCCCTTTGCGCGATCCTTTTTCGCGCATCAGACCTCAGATCTTCTCTAAGTCTTTAACTCCTTGAAATGAATGGGGTCACCTCATATTTATAGGCGTCTGAGACCCCCACGCGCAAAAAACCCTTCGGCGTGAAAAACCTCTCATCTGGCGCGTAATATTTCGCGCAGGTATCATTTTCTACGCACCTCTCCAGATATTTCGCGCAACCCATGCCTTTGCCATTTTTCGACGGTGTGAATCCAAAAAACTATTTGCGCAAAAACTTTGCTCCGCTATTTCACGCACCATGCTGTTTTTCACGCCCAGCTCAAGAATTTCGCGCACAACCCTTATTTTCCGCACAACCCATGCCTTTACCATTTTTCACCAATCTGATTTCGAAACACTATTTGCGCGAAAAACCTCGATCCCCTATTTCACGCATCCCGCTGTTTTCCACGCCCAACTTAAGTATTTTATCACAAGCCTCTTATATTTCACGCAACACTTCCTTTTTGTGAGCACTTCCTTTTGCAGACGATCCATGTCTTCATTTCCCGATTTTGAGGCCTAAAAAATTGGCAAACACTGGGAAACAATGCCACCTTCAATACTGTTGTCTGTGTGAACTGTATGATCACTTTGTTGGCACACATTCGGAACTTCCACTGAGGATTGAAAACAAACACAAACCAAACTCTAATTCCTGCATAAAACATCCATGGTTCCAACAGAGATATCATAGTGTGTGGGTAGTAATCCTATCCAACTATTGTGCGTGGACAGTTAGCCTAGCCAACCGTGTTATGTTAATGTGGAAATGAGTCCTGACTTATGTTTATGATGTCATGCTTATATTTTCTCTACATTCCTATAATGATATAATCTTATGTTATGATCATTGTTTAATCCATGTACATAGTATATCATCTCTTTATTCCATGATTCCATGCTTATGATCATCTTCATTATGATATCATGTTATGCCTCACATATCTCATGTTATTTTTTTTATCATTATGTTTACCCTTATTGAGCGTTTGAGAGCACCCCTTTATTATGTTTCTATTTATCAAGGTTATGAAAGAAAGTATTATGTATGATAATCTTAGAAGTTTATCTTGTGTGGATAATTTATGGGAGATGTTGAAGATTCATTATGAATTTATTAGACACTATTGATGGTGGACTAATGAGTTTTACTCACACCCTATTTGGGCCACTATTTGGTACCCGAGTAGATTACATGGATTTAGGAAAGGATAAATGGAAGTGACTAGTTATGGATGCTTGATTTCCTTTTACATGAGAGCTTGGGATTAGATGACTGAGCCGGTGCTTGGGGTACCCATGGAGATATTTTTTTTTGTCTTTTTTGTATTTTTGTATATACTGGTATATATTGTATGCCTATAACCATGTCTTCTTGTTTCACTTTTTACTATCATGATATCATCTCTATATGATCCTATTGCTATTTATGTCTATTTATTATTAGCTAGATTGTTAATTTTTGGTGCCTTACTATCTCCACTACCACTTTGTCATTATTTACCACTATGCTGCACTCTAATAAAGTGGGTATAGTCACCCCACCATACCACCATACACCCTAATTGCTGGACAGTAACCTCTGGATTATGAGGAGGTGTGCTTGAGGCTATGTGGCCCTCATTTTTGGTTACTGATGATAGCATGATCTTAAATAAATTTTCAAGAAGACCCTATCTCCTTGGATATAATTATATAGATCATATATATAAGGAAGTGGGTATTGGTTCTTAACTAAAAGATGATTCAATTCCAGTAATAAATTAATAGCCTTAGAGTCCCATCCACCTACTTGGAGAAAATTATTAGTGAACCCCAAGGAGAATTACAGGGTTGTATAAACACTTTGGATTCTAGGTCCCCAAACCACATAATGAGTTCTTGAAGCTCATTAGGATCTATCCTATATAGAGGAATAGATACTGGTTCTATTCCTAGAACAATATCAATGGTGAACTCTACCTATTTCTCAGGAGGAATCCAGGAAAAGTTATTAGGGAAAAAATATATGAATTAGTCTATTAATGGAGGAAAATTACCTTTCATACTCCTTAATCATCAAGAAAAAGACTATCTATATGGGCCAACACTCTACCCAGACCTTTATTCTCTGGTCCAAATTGACTTTCATGGATTTCCCATTCTCCCTTGTGAACATATCTACCACCCTTGGGTTATTTTAAAGACATCCTTCGATGATAAAAATTGATATGGTCTTAATAAATTAGGTTTTCTACCCACATATAGATGACTTTTTGGTTGTTTTCATGGATGAAATCTTGGTGTATTTTCATACTAGACATGATCATGCTAAACAACTTGAAATCATAATGAGTACACTAAGAGAGCATAGGTTCTATTCCAAGATCACAAAATTACAATTTTGGATTGACAAGGTTTACATCCTGGGTCACATTATATCAAAGGAAGAGGTATCTATGGATCTAAAGAAGGTGAGATCTATTGTTTCCTAGGAGAATCCCATGAATGCTTTTGATATACAAAGCTTCTTAATACTAGATATTTAATATTGGTACTTCATCTAGACTTTTTCATGCCTTACAACACCACTTACATGATTGACCAAGAAAGGTGTAAGGTTTACATGGTCCAAATATTTTGAGAAGGCCTTTCAAGAGTCGAAAAGAAGGCTGACTTCAGTACCTGTCCTGGTTTTTTCTGATCCTGACAGAGGCTACATGATTTAGTGTGATGCATTAGGAATTAGTTTTGGAATTATTTTTATGCAAGGGGAGTGAGTTATAATGTATGAGTCTCATTATTTGAGGTCTCACAAGTATAATTACCTAACACAAAACCTCATGTTAGAAACTTTTTTTCATGCCTTATATTGCTGGAGACACTACTTGTTGGGGAGCAATTCGTGGTATACACAGACTACAAAAACATTAAATACATATTATCGTAGTGCGACTTGAACCTACAACAATGAATATGGGTCAAATATATTCAGTATCTGTACTTTATTCTTTCTTACACACTAGGTATAGGAAATGTAGTTGCAGATTATTTGAACTAAAAGACTCAAACATAAGTGGTTTAGGAAGCAAGTAGTAAATAGAAGTTGATGGATATTCTTTTGAAAATTCATCCGTAAGTCCAATAGTGTCACAAACAATCTATTCTCATTGATTTACAAATGACTTCATCACTTCTAGATAGAGTTAATAGGAGAAAACTTTAAAATATTAAAGGATTAGTCATGAAGGAAAGTGTTTTAGTTGAAGACCCATCACCTAGTTGGGTTGTTCATGATGATGAGATGTTTCATATCCATGGGCGTATCTTGGTGACTGAAGAAATACAAGAGGAGTTAGTACATGAATATCATGCTTAAAAATGGGTAGTACATCCCGAACACACTAAGATGTACTGTGACTTAGATCACTAATATTAGAGGTCCAGGATGAAAAAGGAGATCACATGATTTGTTACTCAATGTTCCACCTATAAACAGGTGAAATTAGAGCACCAAAAACCTAAAGATCTATTTCATCCATTAACAATATTGGAGTGGAAATGGGATGACATCACTATATATTTTTTAATGGGATTACTAAAGTCACCTCGAGGTAGTGATGACGTGTGTGTAATCATGGACAAAGTGATGAAGGTCTCCCCTTTCCTGCCTATCTGGGAAAACATCTCATTGAAAAAACATAGGAGACTCTATGTATGAGAAATTATATGCCTTTATGGGATTCCATATACCATTTTATCAGATAGGGACTCTCATTTTACTTCTCAGTTCTGGCAGGGGTTGCAGAAGGATCTTGGATTGCAGGTCCTTTTGAGTATAACCTATCACCCTCAGACTGGAAGTTAGTCCAAGTGTACTATAAAGGTACTGGAGGACATGATTCGAGTATGTATACTTGATTTTGGAGGCTCTTAGAAAAATTATTTGTCTCTTGTAGAATTTTTCAATAATAATAGCTTCCAAGAGACTATCCAGATGACTCTTTATGAGGTATTCTATGGTAGGCCATGCCATTCACCTCTGTGCTGGTTAGAGGTAGGAGAGGCAATGCTATTGGGAACACGCCTCATTTAGGAAAAATTATAGAAGGTAAAACCGACCAGGAAATGTATGAATTTGGATTAATCTAGGCAATAGTCATATGCTGATCATCATCACCAAAATCTAGAGTTTGAGGTGGGAGATCAGGTCTTCTTGAAAATCTCTCCTAGATTGGGTCATCAATAAATTCAGAGGTAAGGTAAGCTATCTCCTAGATTTGTAGGACCGTTTTGGAGAGGTTTGAGCCAATGATATATCAGATATCCCTTATTCAATGGTATAATAATATGCATGAAATCTTCCATGTTTCATAGCTTCATCATTATCACTCTGACCCATATCATGTTTTTGATCCCGAGGAAGTTGAATTGGAGGATGATGCTTCTTTTGAGGAGTATCCATTTTGTATCATCGATCATAGCATGAAAGCTCTATATGGAAGGATAATTACTCTAGTTTAGGTGTTATGTAAGAAAAACTATTAATAGGGGGAGAACTAGGAATGAGATTCTGATATACAACCCTATTGGGCAGAGTTATTCTTGGATGTAGCTCAACCACCCTCAGAAGTACAACTCAGGGATGAGTTGTCATAAGGAAGGGAGTTGTAAGATCATGATTTTTCCTTGAGTTATAGATACTTTAAATTTATATCTAAACCTATTGTTTCACCTTAATTTCAGTTTCTAAATGAGTCAAGGAGGTTTTTAGAGTGTTCAGGCTTGGCTCAACCCCTAGAGTTTTTTGTTTTTGGAGAGACTGGGTGAGTCACACAGTTAGTGCATGATTTTCACTAATTGTACACCTCAACCATGCAACCCTAGAAGGGAGGAGAATAGTTTTATTAACCATGCAATATTCTCTAGTAAACCATGAAAAACATGAAATTTATTACAGGTGAACCATGAATAGTTTGCGCATGGTTTGTTTAACCGTACATGGTATTGGTTTCCAGACAGTACCAAATGCATGGTTTGCACATGGGGTGTCAAACCATTCCCATGAACTGTACGAGGTGTGTGCATATGGATAATAGGTGTGAAAAATTGTTACATTTTTTGACCAACCATGTAGCCTAACCGTGCACCCTATTAAAAGTTATGGAAATGACTATTTTACCCTCCTTTCTTTTAAACGAAAATTCCTTCTTCCTCCTCATTTACATAGTAGACCACCATAAGAATGTTATATCTTCCTCTCCTTTAGGATTTTGTTTATATCTCTCATTTAGACTCTGATTCGATTATCTTCAGTCAAGTTGGAAGGCCCTTGATAAGCCTAACACTCCTCTTGTTTCTTTTCTCTATTTTCTTTTCTATATTGGGTGTTGTATCCATGTGAGATAATATTCTCTATTTTAAGATCATTTGTCTAGTTTTAAATTTTCTCTTATTATAGACCAAATATAAGGTTGATACTAGATGAGTATTCTTCTATATGAATTAGTTAGGCGGTATAATACCTTTCCCGAAAAGTCTTGATGTTATAATTTGTTGTTTTTTTGTCACATACTAGACCTTCTGCATATTTCCCCTAAAAAGTGTAACTCCTTAAATTATTTACCTAGACATTGGATTAGTTGTTCCATGATAACCTTTTTCATCATTGTAGGTTGATGATCAGTACTTAAACCACCCTTTAGGGTGTGTTAATTTAAATTCTCTTGACAACCATTCTCTGCCTTTAACCAAAACTCGCCTCAAGTATGTTTGGTTCAACACTTGTAAAAATAATGAAAAAATGAATAAATTTAATTACTATATGGAATTGATAATTCACTTATCCTATGATTAATTATTAAATATACTATTGGATAATATTTATTGACCTTGATGACACTTTTATAGGTGTGGTATAATTTGAGTAAGACTTGGATTCCCAACCTAGTATTCCTTAGGAGAACTCATAGAAATCCAACCGATTCATTGATGTGAATACCAAGTGAAAGAAAAACTTTGATTTGATAAATGTATTAGATTTTTGAATTCCTTGGCTTGACACCAATGATTCACCTACATATTCAATAAATTAGAATTCCTTGGATTATCCTCTTAGAGTCATCTTGATGTCTTTAGACATAGTCTGCCTTGGATTATATCCTTGGAATCCAATAAAGTATATCCTGTGGCCCACCATGTCACCTTATTGTTCTTTTGGATTTCTTTAGTGAAGTTGAGGTTTGGGTTTTGTTTTTATGGAATTAATTTTTGAAACTTGTGGATTTTTGAGGGTTTACTTCTATGCACGGTTAATGCACATGGTTAAAGGGAAACTATGCAACGTCACTTCATGAGGAGCCTTTTAAGTTAATTTTGACATGTGCATGGTTTTTAATCATGGGATACACATGATTAAATCTAAAACATGAGACAACTATCATAAACTATGTGTGGTCCTTAGTGTGTCTAAGGCATGGAACACTACTTTCACATGCTTTGGTAAACCATGCGACAAGCATGTGGTTGGGTCTGTGGTTTTTGATAGAACCATTTTCAAGGATTCCATATAGTTTTTTTAAACTATACGGGGCACCTCAGGAGGTTGTTCGAGGCTTGGGGTGGTTCTTTTGTGAGGCAAACAGTTTGGGAAATTGAACTCTTAGGAGTAACTACATGGCATAAGGATTTTGGGAGGTAGTGGCACCCTCATGGTTGGGGCATGGTTTGACTAACCATGCGGCCGAACCATGCAAGTTGTCTAGGTATTTAAAAATCTGGGTAATCCAAAAATCTCCTTATATAATTAAGAGGTATTTCACCCCTTCCCCCTCATGCATCAATAAACCCTCTTGTAGACAAGGAGGACTTCGAACCTCCTATATCTTGTATTTTCACCCTCTCTTTGGCATTTTCCAAGTGGATTTGTGGTGAGATCTTCCTTATTTCCACTAATTCTTCCTTATCTCCATATTTTATCTTAATTTTGGCTTCCACCATGAACCTTAGTTATTATGTGGTTTAATTTTAGGGTTTTATGTAGTTTTAATGATGGGTATTTTAGTGTCTAAGGTTTGTAGACACCATTACTAGTCCTATTTGCTGAAGGTGACATGTTTTGGAATATTTCAGCATGATTCCCATTTTATTGAGGTATGTGTTACTATGAAATTGTTTTATTTTGGAATTCTAAGAATGATTTAATTTTCTAAATTCCATTTTTATGAAAGCATAATTATATAGGGTCGACTTGTGATGATTTGGAACCATTTCGATGAGTTTTATGCTTGTCATAATTGGTTTTATAAGTGAATTCCATTTTTTATCATTTTAAATGGGGTTTTATTATGATAAGATTTTTGTGATTTTAATTATGGATTTTTGAAATGGTTTTCATGATTATAAATAGGTTTTAACCTAGTTTTGGTTTTCATTGAGTGGAAACAATGGTTTAAAAAGTGAATTTGGTTTTGAATTGAGGTGAGGACTGAAAAATGATTTGCGAATGGGTGTTTTAATGTATTTAAAATGGCGGTTTGAAAGTTGTGTGTAGTTTAACCCTTTGTGAAATTCCATGGTTTCTTGTTTAAATGGTTTTATAGAAAATGGTTGGAACTTTTGGCCTTGTTTTGGTTTTCAAAGAGGAAGACCCTTGTTGAAGGGTAGCTTTGAAATGTTTTAAAAGAAATAGGTGATTTATTTGGACCTATTAAAATGTTTTAAGTTGTGTTTAATGAAAAGTGTGATGAAAATAATGGATTTGGAAATGTTTTATATTTTAAAAGAGGAGATCCCACGTGTAGGGGTGAATTTCAAACTGTTTTAATTATTTGGGTGATTTCTATTATTTTCCAAATGGTGTTGGAAAAGTGTTTTATGAAATGAGAAAAGAGTGATTAGAATTATAAGTTGTGATTTAGTGTTAAAGTCCCAATTATAAATTTTGTTTTAAAATTGTGGTTTTGAGAGACACCCCGTTGATTTCCCCTTTCTTGTATACCCCCTGTGTGGGTTTTTGATCACCATGTGATGACCGTTTTCTCCCCTCATGTGGGAATGTGCTTATTATTCTTTGTGTTCACTTTATATATGGTGTAATTCCATAATTAGGTGTCACTGCTAGAAAAATTACCTATAGAAATAGTTTATAACCATGTAAATAGACCCTTAAATGATGGCTATAGGATATAGCCGTAGTTTGGATAGACATGGATCCTATTAGCATGGAAATAGGGCCACAAATATTACCATGGTTTCCACTATGTAAATAGACCTATATCACGGTTGGGAACCATGGAAATTACTAATAACAAGGAACTCTATTTTCATAGTTTGAAACTATAGAAATAGGGAAATACCTATGATTTCGTTTTGCAGGAACACCACTATAGCCACAGTTCAAAACTATGACTATTTGTTTGGCCACCCCAAGTATAAATCTATGGTTAAAAATCGTGGCTATATCACCTTGAAACTACAAAAAAACCCACCCTACTATAATTAAATTACTACCCTTCTAGAAGCCACTCAAACAGAACTCAAAATCTACCCTACTGAAATTAAATTACTACCCTTCCAACAGCCACTCAAACTAGAATATATCACAAGAATTCAAAAAATAATATATCATAATAATAAAAAAAGAATATATCTTCTACTGTACTTAATCAATAATATAAAAATAATTCAAACACTTCCATAACTAAAACAAGAACATATCTCCAGCTGCAGTTAAATAAGAAAATAAACATAATTCAAAAAATTTCCAAAACTACAACAAGAATATATCAAAATAATAAAATATAAATAGAATTAAAACACTTAAATCCCTACTAAGAATATAATGTATAAACAAAATTTAAACTCTTAAATACCTACCAAGAATAAAATGTATAAACCAACCTGCTACACTTAAATATCACCCTGCTAGCAGCACTCAATTGTTTTATTAGTAACATCATAAAACGTTGACGTAAAGAAAAACAAAAACCACATGAATTGATAATATATAGTCAAAATGGATTACACCATAAGCTCTAAGAAACCACCAAAAAACTCATAGAACATTTACATTGTCAACACATTCACTATTTGAAAGATTTTATTCATTTATTCATCAAATGTTTCTATGTAATCATTCCATAATTATTTAAATTATATAATTAATGTCTAACCCTATAATCATTGTTATTTTCATGAATTTTCAGACATAGAATAATATCATTGGATCATTTTTTAGGGACTTGTCTATCTTTTACATCCTTATCACATTTCATGCTTGCTAGAAATTTATTTATTTAGGTATCGCATGTTCTTACTGACTGATCTGTAGATCTAGAATCCCCATGGGGTCATTCTAAACCCTTCAATGATATAGTTTTACCCTTGGATCCAAAGGGGTCATTTCTTATATAAAGTCTTGATGTTATTATTTTACAAACATGAATGGATATAATGAGACCTATTCATCTTAGTGGTGGTGGGATTTTTGTGTTAGCCTTGACAGTCTTTGGTAATGTGTTATTGAGGTTTCTTATAAGTGATTGATTAAGTCAGTGCATGCATTTTAGATTATAGATTCAATGGGTAATGTTTTTCAAAGAATATTTCTTTCATAAATGTGTTTCTAGTTGTTCTTGGTGTTATCCACTAGTGTTGTGGTGTGGTATCCTTAGAGTAGCTATTTTTTATAGAATTTAGGGATTTAGTTCAACCTTTTTTTCTAAAGATATTTCCCTTAGTGGAGGAATCATTGTGTTTGTGCAGCAATGACCTATGGCGGAGGTTAACGGTATGATGGTTTCATAGGTAGTGTTTAATGATGGTGATCTAGTCTTGTGGCTTGATATTTATATTTTAGTTGTGTTTTTGTCGTATTGGATTAGTGTGGATGATGAATATGGTTTATCCAATAATTAAAAGTCCATTACAGGCATAAGTTAACACTAGTGGTTAGTGTGTAGGTGCATTTAAGGTACATCTCATAGGGTTTTGGTGACTGTGTGGATTGAGGTTTGTCACTATATCCTGATAATTGCATGGCTTAAGGTCGGGGTGGCACTCTTATCTGATATACCATGACCCACAACCCATATCTTTTCCCCATTTAATAGTTTTTATTTTTATATAGCTTTGTGTTAATTGGGATTCAGCTGTCTTTCAGACCCGACTATTTTGTGGGTTTTTGTATTTTGTTTTTCACTACCAAAAAGGTTACTTTAAATCCCCACCTATCCAAAAACAATCAAATAGAACTCAAACATTTCATATTACAATAGAATAAAAGACAAGAATACAATACAAAAATAACTCAAACAAAATAAAATATATATCACAGTAATTAAAACTATCTCCAAGATAAACAATATAAAATATCAATATCAATATAATTGGAATAAAAAAAACTAAATGATAAAATTAGATGTATAAACCAAGAATGAAATTTACATCTCAAATGTACCTCAATATCAGTATCACCGAACTATCATGACCCTCATCATCTTCTACAAAAATAGAAAAATTAGTATTACCTTCTATCAGACCAAAAACATCATCATCATTATGAGAATTGAAATTTTCATTGGTATATGAACCAAAATCAATGGCATGAATAGAAAAATCCTCATAAACTGAACACAAATAAATGAGAACACATTTAATTAATGAAAACATACAAAGGTTATACACATAAAGGTTATACACATATTTAATATAATTTTTTTTATTTACATGAGTTGTTATTGATACACATATTTTATATAAATCATTTTTAAATTAAACTGGTATCCCCCCATGAATTTTCATGAGAAGCGGCATCATGGATTTTTTCATAAGAATTTCTTCTGAGATATGAAATCTTAACACATCTGTAAACATTTCATACCATGTTTATTTTTTAATGGATAAATTATTTATTGAACTATATACCTATGTTTAAAATGAAATGGAAATTTCATAAATGATTTAATTATTTAATTTTCTTGATTACATCTTAATGAATGATTTCATTTTGTAAATTTAATGTATATACTTTGTTAGATATTTTTTACTAAATTATATTCCAAAGTGTAATTTTTTATTATATTTTCTGTATTATATTACTATATTGTATATATATTATTTATAAGTGAATATGGTGATGATAGATGATAAAACATTAGATAATTAATAAATAATAATGACTTTCCTAGGTATAATTTGGGTTGAGATTTAGGAAATTTATTTTTATATTTTTTTTCTATGTTTAGGCTCTCATTGGTTAAACATTTTAAAAAATTAGAGAATTGTACAAGATTGAATGAGGATATAGATTTGAAAACTATGAATGAGTAAGAAATATTGGCAACAAGGTAAATTAAACAAATATGATTTAAAAGTTACTAGAAGTAGTTCACTTCATAGTTCAATTACTAAGAAAATAGATTCTTCATTAGCTATAAGGAATTTTCTCATAATATTTCACTACCTATATAGCTTAAAATTATAACATACCCTACTTATACTATTTTATAAGTAGATTATTAACACAAAAATAATGTGAAATAACTATATTTCCTATTGATAGATTATCAAAGTGCTTAGTTACCACTGAATACAAATATAAAATAAAGAGTAACTATAACTCTCAGCTAAGTAAATGAAATTTAAATATAAAATCAAGGTTGATTTAACACTCAAATCATACTAAATACACAATAAACACTCAAAAATTCAAAGTATTTCATCACATATTATTTAAACTTCTACAGAAAAAATCCTTATTAGTTTTTTAAAATTGATTATTGTTTAAAAAAAATAAATATTAGTTTTGTTACTCAGAGGTAAAAAAGAAGATGTAACATTTAAAAATTTCATAGTGTAAATAATATCATTATCCTCAGGTCATAACTCAGTAGTATCAATGGCGGTCACTTCATTATCACTATTGAGAATGTTAAAAGAATTCTAATAAAGATGAACCACCAATAAATAATATAAGTTTTAAAGCATCATTTTTTTTTCATTTTTAGAAAGATCCCTAGAGTCCAGGAGCTCACCTTTATCTTGGGGATGATTTTGGAACATCTATTTTTTATGGTCTATTTTTTTAAAAATATTACCATGTCGTGTGAAAAAATTCAATAAAATTAACATATAAACTAATATTTTCATGAACAAATTTAAAATAGAATCACTAAAATATTAATAACTAAATATAAATACAAATTTAAAGGAATATATTTGAATGGGTTTTTAATATATATAATTAAATTATAGTTGAAATAAATTATTACATACCATTAGGAACAATATTCACTCTTGTAAGTATATCCTTATTCTTACACTTTGAATAGAAGCAATCCATCATCAATCATACACTAAAATCAAGAAAAAATGAATATAAAATAAAATAGGACTATTTTATATGAATAAATACTAAAGTATTAGAAAACCATTTAACTCTTGTTTCTAACACAAATATTGACTCATATGGGCATATAGATGATTTTTTGTGAATAATTGATGCACTATTTGGAGGTAAGAGGCTCAAATTGGGATTTTGACCAGATCTATTATTTATAATTTTTTTGAATAAATAAGTAGTTAATATATTTTGGATTTTTCATTAACACCAAAGGGGGATATTTTTAGGAAAAAATTCTCTTCTGAGTGGTCATAATTTGTGTTTGTTAACATGCTAGTTAAAGCGATGTCCAAAAAAACTCACTATGTCCAGATGAAGTCATATAATGTGAGGTTCTGTGGTGTGTTAGAGAAATTATGCAGTATAGTGGTTTATTGTAAGGTTGTAAAAGTTTATGAATTTTTACTATGTCCAAATCATAAGGTACACCCTAGATTTCATAATGTTAATCAGAGGATCAAATGTTGTGTTCCAATGACTTCATAAGGTTGATTTCATAATTTTATAAGTTTTTTCCATGAATTAATATGGTTGTTTGGGGTATTTTATTAGGATATTTCACTAATTTTATAAGGTTTATTAGGTAAATTAATAAGGTTAATTTCCATTGTGAAATACGAAATTCTATAGGCAATTTGAGGGAATATTTTTAAGGTTTATTATCTTAATATTTCTCAATAGAGGATCAAACAGGGCAACACAAAATTATTTTATTAATCATAAAATATGATTAATAAATCGATCAATTATGTGAAGATAAAATCAAGTTGAAGATGAATTGGGACTATGATACAAGTTTATAGTTAATTTAAAATACATATTTTGTGATTTTTGGAATCACATCATTGCTTAGAACATCATACCACATGTCTATATGAATGAGTTCATTATTAGTTACAATATATAATTGATATCTCATTCAAATTTTAATAAAGTACCTTGCTAATTTTAAGGGTAATTGAATACTCTGATGTACAATACTTGGTGTGAGAATAAATATTCAAATGAGAATAGTTGAGAGAAAATATAGTGATCCATTGAGTGGGATATGAACTGGTTTAGACCAGTTACATCAACTATTGGTGTATGAAATTAAGAAAATTAGAAATACATAAATTCAATCATGAATTGACATCATTATAGAGATGGTGGAGTTAGTCTACATTGTTATGTGTGATCTATTAGGTTTTTATATGTATTCAAGTCAATGTAGTAATGACTAGAACATTTCACATTCAATTAAGAACAATATTATGGATGAGGATAAAATCACTTCATTTGGGTGATAATTAGAATTTAAGAAGTGTGGAGAGGGAGGTTTCATTATTGTTTGACAATTCACTAGTTTAGATGTGGTAACAAAATGAAAAAACCATTGAGTGATTTAGAGGTTGCACTACGCATATGATATCAGTAGATGAAATTGTTCAATGGATTTGTTCATGGAAACTTCTTAGGGGTGAAAAGTATCTTGATGGGGAAGTTGTGATTACCCATGGATTTTTAGTGTTAGTGAACTAGGAGGTGAGTTAGATTTTTTCTATCCTTTTGGATGGGTGAGTAAAAACTTTAGGCTTCAAGATGATAGAAGGTTCTTCTGGATATATTTTAGAGGATTATGTGGGTGTTTTCAAGTTGGTTTTTGTTGAGGAAAACCCAACAAATGGGTTTTTTAATAGTGGAGGGAATCGAGTTTGTTGGAAGGTAGAAAGAGGCAAAAAACAAAAACCATAGTGGTAGTACACTATAGGTATGGTTCTATGGATATTGGTGTTACATGTAACACCCCAAGATTTTATGGTATGCCTCTTTTTAAATTTAATCTCTTCGATAGCTTAGGTTACACAGAACAGTGATCTTAAACAAATTATTAAATATTATTAGTTAATTATGATATTTATCAACTAGCTATTGGAATGGTGGGATTGATTGAAATTAAATAAATTATAAAAATATATTTTTCAAAAGTTTATAAAATGAATTCATTTGTTACCAATAATTATAAATGAAAATAAAAAAACCAATTGAACAAAAAAGATGCATTTTTCTAAAAAACTATTTTCATGTCAACAATGACATTTTAACTTAATAAATTATATTAATAATTATTATTGAAATATATTAATGAAATTTATATGTTATATATTTAAAAAAATGTTTTTAAATTCTTCCAATAAGTTTTATTGGCTTAAGATAAGAATAAATCCAATTTTAAGTATAAAAGCTACATTTTTCTAAAGGGACATTTTGCTGCCTTTTAATGGCGTACTGATTTTAAAACTAAATTTTGAAACTTTTATAAATTTTATTTGAAAAAATAAACTTAATTTTTAAAATCATGATATAAAAATTATATTAGGGTGATTATTTGATAAATTTTTGATAAGTTTCATTTTTTTGATGAAAAGTGAAAAATACTGCATTTTAATTAAAAAATGACTTTTCATATAAATAAATTATAATATTAAATTATATTTTAAATTATATTTTAAATTATATTTAAAGTATAATTAGTTCAATGATACATAAATCAATCCAATTTAGTTCATTTCAATCGAGTTCACATTGAAATTGGATATAAAAATATTTCAAACTTTTGAACCTTTTCACTTTAAAAACTCATTTTCCCATTGCGTATGCAAGAATAATTTTAAATATATTTTTTCCAATTCTGTGAATTTAATTTGTTAAAATGGATTTCATATTTTGAATCATAATTAAAAAATTAGTTTTTAAGTTCATTTTCATTTTTAGACATAAAAAAGTTACCATGGTAAAAAAATTATTTACCGTAATATAGGTAAAATAATGAAGAGGCCAAGATGATGTGTGGAAAAGATATAGGAATGGTTTAATTAAAGTGACCAAATAATTATTCTGATCATCCCTTGAGTCCCTAATGTATGCCCTGACCATCTTTTTTGGACTAATGATACTTCAGGCGAGTACATGGTGAGATCCGGGTACAGACTGGCTCTTGGCATTCACTCTTGCGACCGTGATGAGGGACCATAGAAAGTGCCTTGGAAGCTCAACATCCCCCAAAAAACATGCTAATTTTGGTGGCAGGTGTGCACGGGTACCCTCCCTACCATGAGCCTCCTTGTTTACTGACATATGGCCAGTTCTGAATCTTTCCCTTTCTGCCCGAATATTCCTGAAACTCCTTGGCACGCCATTATTCACTACCCGGGAGCCAAGGAAATTTGGAATAAATGGGGATCGGCTTCGGATGCTTCACTGGACATTGCCTCTGACCTCCCCGATCTTCTGATGCACTGGTGTTCCTCTCTTTCATCATCTAATGCAAGCTCTCATTGCACCTTGGCCTGGATCATTTGGGTTAGGCGTAACGATTCAGTTTTCCACCATGTTCATCAGCCTCCCCAGTTCTGGATTGAACGAGCCACTTCATGGATTGAGGGCTTGAAGGACCACAAAGGACACTTTATGCTAGGAGTTTCCCCCTCCTGTTCCCCTCATTGGACCCCCCAAAGGAAGGGAGTCTTAATCTTAACGTGGACGCTTATCTCTCCAAGGATGGGCCTGTTGCTCTCGGCCTCCTGGATCAAAATCATCTGGGGTAGATCATTGAAGCAAAATATGAACCACATCATGCCTTCTGGGAACCTACAGTTTCTGAGGCCTATGCCATACTGGTAGGGATGATGCTCGCAGTGGAATGTGGATGATCTGATATCATCATCGAGTCTGACTGCCTTTCTTTTATCAATGCTATTAACCACAGTGACGTCAGACTCCAGGCCTTTGGATTTATCATCAGGAGAATCCACTCGCTGCGCCAAGGATTATCTTGCTTCAACTTCTCCTTTACCAAAAGGGAAGGAAATAATGCGGACCATCAGCTGGCAGCCTCAGGCCCCTTCGATGTCAACCAACTATGGCTGGACAATTTCCCTTCTTGGATCTGCTTATGTACGATTGCTGATATTCGTCATTAATATTATCTTTCCTTCTTCAAAAAAAAATGAAGAGGGTTAAAGTAAAAAGTTAAAGGCTTAAAATACATAAAAAACAAAAGTTAATGGGTTTTTGAGGTATTTATAAAACCTAAAAATCCTTTAAAACATTAATGATCATCCAAAATTTTGGAAATTAAATTCACCTCAATGTGGTTGGCTTTAAATATAAAATAATCATTATTTAATCATTTAAACCCCCCTCTCCTAAAGTATAAATACCAACCATCACCACCCCATTTTGTCCCACAAGAGTTAATACTACTAAAATATTTTTGAAAAACTCTTCTGCTCACTCTTACCACATCCAAGTTCTCCTTTTCTCATCAAAATACCAAATCCAAGGTCCTTAAGGGGTCCTTCAAGGAGGTGATATTTAGGAGGTAATTTTCTCAAAACACCTCTCTTAATTTATTTTACTTTTCTAGTTTCTCCTCACCTCATTCATCCATAAAGGAATAATAATTATAGAATAATTTACATACTTTAATTTTATGTTTCTAATGTAATATTTGATATCCAACCCTTTTATCACCTCCTCTTATTCAAAGAAATGAAACTATTTTCCAATGTAAATAGAACAGAGGGAATGCTCGTCACCTCACCCTCTTCCATAGTCGATAAACCCTCTTCCACTAGCGAAGGAGGAAAAATTTGAAAGTGTGAAGGCCTTTGTTAAATCTTTGACATCCTTTTATTTCTCACACAGAGCATGGATCACAAGGGCTTAGAGATTTTTCATGGTCACAACATTTTCACAATTGAAGGAACTACGAGAACTCTAATTCTTGTTCAAACTAGGATATGTAGGAAGCCCTTTCAGGGCCCGATCTCACTAGATTTATTCTTTAGGAGTCCAACCCTAATTCCCTTAATCTGGGCATCCTTCTTAGGAATAAGCCCCA
This sequence comes from Viscum album, assembly GCA_963277665.1. Taxonomy (NCBI): domain Eukaryota; kingdom Viridiplantae; phylum Streptophyta; class Magnoliopsida; order Santalales; family Viscaceae; genus Viscum; species Viscum album. Next base: position 473,645,950 of record OY728130.1, on the reverse strand, counting down.
AATTAAACCCTCAAGTCACCAAGGAATCCTTTCTAGAAAGTAAGCCCAAACTCATTTCTCTCAAAGAACTATACTCTCTTATGTGACTAATCGAACTATGTGGACTTTGATTCCCATCTATATGAGATATGTAGGAAGCCTCCTTGAGGTTCAGACCTAATAAACTTAAAATAAACCATGTTCCCCTTAGGCCATATTCCCAACAGGGTCTGATCCTACTTGGAAACCCATATACTTTCCAAGTTCCTTGGTACACTTTAGTATAAGTCCCACACTATGTTTTGACTAAGAACCTTTTGATTAGATGTACATACCACATGACATTAAACTGTACGGCTAGGTCCTTATCAAATGACCTTATAAGGTATGATGTGTCCCATTCAGGGGCATCGAACTATGAGGGTTCTGATTCCTTTTACAAGGATATGTAGGTAGCCCATTTTATGTACACGATCCCAAAATCAAACCAAAAATTTGTCTCCTTGGATGAATTATCCCAAAATCAAACCAAACCTTCGTCTACTTGGATGAATGATCCCAAAATCAAACCAAAACTTCATCTCCCTGGATGATAATAAATTCTAGAGTGCCCCACTGAGTGGCTTAAAAACCAGTATCATCATAATGACTATTAAAAGAATATTTAAATAGTATATTAGAGGATACCATTGATAGAGAACATTAAATACATATGAATATCTCTATTAATGAAGAAAATTGAATGCATACTGATGATTCGAAATTTTACACATGTTAATAAGTGATTGAAAATTCCAAGGGAAACTTATTTTATGCTTGGTGAATTAATAAGGATTCATGAAAATATCTTAAATTTACAAAGAGAGTCCCGGAGTAGACAATAATTCCCCCCAAAAGGGTGTGATGAGTCCGAACTCCCATCCTCTCGACTAATGTATGTTCTTAAGTATCGTAAAGTTCATACTTAACGAATGCCTATATTTGGAAATCAGGTCCCCTTTGGATAAAGAACTATTGGAAGTTTCCGGTTCCATAAATAAATCCAATGGAAACCACCTGGAAGTAGTGATTATTAAAATTAAAATACACATTTCAAGGAACTAAAAAATAATAGGGAATACTAGAACGTTAATTTAAATGAATAATAATATAATATAATTATTTGATTCAAGTAAATGAAATTTCCCTACCGATTTAATACTTTTAATTTCTGAAATTTATGTGGATTTGTTTGTTATTATTATTTCATGTCATGAGTGATTGTACCAAATTCATATGTTCTAATCCCAAGAGGATTTATAAAATATTTAATTTAAATTTTTATCTTGCGAATATTTATTGATTGATCTTGGGGAATTCCACCTACTAGAACTCATATGGGAACTTTTCAAATCTATGACTCTTCAAAATCACATTAAATATAACTAAGGAAACTTTTATCGTTAAGACCTTTCCTTGAGACCACCTTTTATGAAAATCCTTGTTTAGACCATAGAACCCATGGATAACCTCTCTGGTATTGATCCATGTTACAATCCATTAATATCCATTCCCACCCTACTCTATTTATATTTTATGATATTATAAAGTTTAAGTGTGGGGGGTGAGGGAAGTGTTGAAAGATGGGATGCATTATGTTGTATTGAAAAAGTGTTTTGGATATATTTCTAGGTATTGGGAAAGGATCATGTAACATTAATTGTACTCTTATTATTTTCCATTTCTAAAGAAAAAAATAAAAAAAAGAAAAATCAGAAAAGAAAAAGTGAAAAAATGGGTTGCATTTTAGAAAATAAAAAATCATAATTACCAAACTGATGATTTTATCATATGTGGTTGGGTGGTATATGTGAGGTTTATTCTAAAAATAACTTCCAAAAATGTGATAAAAAATTAAATAGAAAATTTAATGAAGGTGAAATTATTTCATTATACTTACATTGTTCATGAACTTACTTTCAAGTTCTAGGAGGTGGGAGTTATCATTTTACAAAAGATATTTTCAGTGCACTTTTTTTTTGATATCATGTATTATAATTTAAATAAAAACCAAATTTTTGAGCCTTTTAAGATGAATTCATACCAAACATAAGCCATATATTCATTAAAAACGTTTTTGCAAAGTCCTCATGATTTCATGTGAATTTTGTCTTTATAAAGTAGAGAATATAGATCCTTTGTAAGACTATGGAAAAGGATATTGTACTAATGATATAAGAATAACTCAAATTTAATTTGTATCATGATTGATGGGATAAAATAATAAATTTTGAGGTAAAATATGACTTAGATTTCATGATAATAACGAGTTATGATATATTAATGGATGAAAAGAAAATACCCACCATTTTTAAAGCAGAAAAGTAAAATACATATGTTTATTGGTTTATTTGAGGAGTGTGAAGTTGAATTGATGTTTTTTATATATATTAATTTAAAGGTTAATTCTCCATTTATAATAATTTGATTTAATTTCTTTAGAATTTTAATATTTGTAACATGATGTTCCTCTTAAATTTATGTTTAGTTTAAATGCTTGAGGAAAAGAAAGTTATAAGTGTGGGATAATTGATTGAACTATTTTATGCATATTTATTTTGATATAAAATACAATTTTTATGTTTATTAATTGTTAATCTCTCCAAATTTTATTGTTTTTATGTTTTATGGAAGGATACAATGATTGTTTGATAACAAGTTAAAAGATGATGGATTCATGATGTAATCAATGTCCTGTGAAATAATATTGGAGAAGGACCAATCCCAAGGATTTTAAGTGAAGAAATAAGATGAAAAATGCATGAACCTACCATAAAAACTATAATTTACATCATAAATAGGGAATTTATGACCTAAAAATGAATTATTTTTATGGGGTGTCAATTTTAAGAAGTAAAAAAACTTTCTAGGATCATGAAACTATAAATCATGATGTGACACATATTGGTCACACCATGGTGATCCTTTGAAAGTTTCAATATGTAAATTAAAGATGTAAAGCTTCTTTTTCGGTGCTTCCTCAATGATTTTACATCCTAAAACCACATTTTACATCATAAAAGTTCTACCCGAGACCTAAAAATGTATAGTTTTGATGAATTTAATCTCACCCACCTTTTAATGAACCCTTGACAGCCAGGGATTATTTTTGACCCATTTATTGGGAACTTATGATTCCATGGGGGTGTGACTTGTGCCTATAAATATAAGACCTATGGGATTGTAAAATGGATGGATTGGTGAGGGGAAGATCTACTGTGTTTTCCTATTTTATTTCTTTCTTTTCTTTCATTATTGTGATGCCTTCCTTCTTCCACATCAACTCAATTACCCCATCCATGGAGGGGTAGTTATTTTGAGTGGTCAATAAAGGGTGATGTTGGGCCTATTATTATATTCTTGAGTTTATGTGCTTGAATTTAATAAAAATACTTTTCTTCTTCTTTCTAGTTTCAATTCTTAATTTTCAGATTTCAATACCAAATGCAGCTATGTTATGAATAGAATATGTGAATTTTAATTAACTTGGACAATTATCCATATATTCCTCCACTTATTTCTTATCTATATATGATGGAAAAGATTATGTTTGGGTGGTGAGTGCTCAAAAATTGTTAACACATGTGTGTAATTGTAAGTTGGGACTATTAGTTAATTAAGGAACACCAATACTAGATCAGGGATTTCACTAATTAATCAAGAGGATCCACTACAATTCTACACACATATAAAGGAGTGTATACCAATATAATATCTCAATTAGGGATATTCTCACTAATCACCATCCGTCTAGGGGAGTGAGAAGAATAAATTTAGGAATCTATCCCTTACCAGTCAATAGAAAATGATAGGTACAAAATTTGGAAAACTATCATAGCATTGAAATAGATCTATACAATATTGATCTGAATATCCTTCTCAATAATTGTTTTAAATCAATCAATTTAATCTAATTTATAAATTCTCAATTTCACAACCCAAATAAAAAATCAATTTTATGAAAAAACTAAAAAAGTGACAACTCATTTTGTGCACACTCCTCTTCTAGAGACAAACTAAGGTTAAAAACTATACTATAATTAGGTAATTAATTTATTTTACATTCCCCATGAAACATAATACATCATTTACATTTATATTTTTTACTTTGGCCAATTAGGATTTTACTGATTTTTACAGACAGAGGGTAGCTATATCAATGGGAGGCAGGGAGGGCACTGGAGGTAGCTTTAGTTTTTTTAGGGGGAGACTGGGGGTGAGTAGAGGGATTGAATGTTTATATTTCATTACTAGTTTATTTAATTTATCATATTTTATTAGGTTTGTATGTCCAATATATGGATATGTTATGCTGGTTTTTCATTATAACTCTATTATTTCTCTGATTATTTGGGTGAAACCATTCCTAAGAGTGTTCCTGTAATCCCCATGCACTAGTTTCTAGACCATGGAGATTGAGAATTCCCTTATAACCAATGGTGATATAGTTTTGGCATCCGTCAGATGGATGGATTGTCCCATTTCATTACAAATGGTATCAGAGTAAGTTCTTATTTCAATAATTAACTAGTCTCTTTTATGAGTATCTCTCTTCTTATTTTGGTGCATCATAGTAATATCGAGTTAAGAGTTGTTTTCAGAACCGAGGAGGTTGTTAATGAGTAAGTTCTTGATCACTAACCTTCATAATGATTCTTTAGTTACCATGATAAGTGAGATTTGAATTTTAAATTTGGGGTTTCATTATATTTATCATTGATTATGTTTCAATCCTCATTTTCACAGTTTGAGTTTCCTTGGGGGTGGGGTTGGGGTTTAGGATAGGGAAAAAAGATGGATCAGTAGCGTGAGGCTAGTATTCACAGCTTGATAAATTAAAAAATTACTAAACACTTGATCTTGAAAAATTGTAGCGATTTTTTAATGTCTAGCACATGGCCCATCAAACCATGTGGTCAAGTTAGGCATGGTTACACATCCCATTTATTTTATTATTTATACTGCTCTTGGGAGATCCATAATGGTGAGGGATGAGTCAAGGTGAGTCTTTTGAAGTGCGTATTTTATGGATATAATTTTTATGGACTTGTGATGTGCCTTCTTTTTAGCATGTTTGTTGGGTGAAAATTAATTTTTGAAAAAAGAGGATTTTATGGAAAATTATTTTTATTTAAAATGAATCCTTTTGGCTTAGTTATAAAATGTATTTTAAATTTTAAAAAATCATTTTGGTTTGATATTTAATCATATGTGATTGTTTATAAAATAAAATGGGTCTCTCATAAGATTTTTTGGTTTTAAAACCTATTTTTTGTTTAACTTTTAAGGAATTTAGAACCTGTGGGGTGATTTTAAAAAAGTGATTGTTTTCATTTAATGAAAATAAAGTTAGAATTTTCTTAAAAATGTTTTAAATAATGAGATTTTAGAATCTCAGGTGGTTTATTTTTTTTATAAATGCATTCATTGTTTCCATATCCAAGTAATTTTTTAGGAATAGGTTTTTATTTCTTTAGGAATGTGGTGGTTTTGAAAGAAATTGGGTTTCTAGCTTGTGAGTTACCATGTTTTATAGTGTTTTAGACCTTTTTCCTTAATGAGAGTTGGGACCTTTCAAATTTATTTGGGAAACAAGACCAAGTTGGGTCTATATTTAATTTTTATATAAGTACGCCTCTTGGAAATGTCTTGATAAAGGTTTAGTATATATCTTTAAGGGTATTAATTACCTTATTCTTTTGACTATTTCCTAGTCTCCAATTGGAGTGGAAAGTGTTATTTTCTATTTTTGGTGACGTTTTAGTGTGTTAGATACCAGTTTTAATTGGGTAAATAGGCTAAGTGATCCTTCTATAGTCAATTGGGTTTAATTGATGAGGATCTGTTAGCTTTATCTATTGGGATGATGGTTTGTCTTGAGGATTTGTGCTTGATGAATTTAGAGCCTTATAGCTTTGAGGTGGTTTTTTCCATGGTTTATTTTTTTTGAATATGGTTTTTTATCACGGATTAGTGTTTTTAATATGGGATTTATTGAGTGGTGATTGATTTTATGTGTCCATTTGTCTCTCTCTTTCTACCTTATGTGATAACTTATGGTAATTTTGTCATTTTGGTGTGGTCTATGCATGAGTTTTAGTTCATTGTTTGGATATGGGATGACCTTAAGTGAGTGATTAATGTGGTTGGTATAGGTAAAAAACCAATTGATATTATTCACTAGATAATGTTGGTTTATATTTGGTTGGGTTTTTAACACCCCAAGATTTTATATGTATTTCCAATCAAATAAACTCGAAGTATTCAATAGTTTTCCTTACACATAACACCGAGTCTATATGAATCACGATACAATAAATCATTATAACCTAGATGTTAAATTAGTAGGTATGAATAATAATAACCAATTTATGAAAATTATGTGTATTTTTTTTAATAATTCAAATGTATTGATTAATTCATAATAAATAAGAAGTCATTTTTTAGTAAAGTCGTTTTATATTTCAAAAAAACAAAAAATCTTAAAAAATGGTTTTATAACATTATTACTGGTGAAAGTTATAATTAATTTATTAATTTTTTTATAAATATTATTTGAGTAAATTATTTTTATTTTTAAAATAATCATTTCAATATTATCTTAGGGTTAACTTTTAGGATTTTTCTAAAAGATTTATTTTTTAGCGAATTGTGAAAAATACTGATTTTGTAAAAACTGTATTTTATTTTTAAGTAAAATTCAAATTATTTTTTTTAATTTGATATTAATTAACATAATTATACTTTAATTATAAATAATATAATTAATTACATAATAATCATCATCACACTTTATTTTGATATAAGTTCATAGTTGGGTTTAAAAACTCATTTTTTCTAAAAAGTATTTTTATATGTGCAATGTGTTTTTATATTAATAAATTAAATTAATCTCTATTTATTTATGGTTTTAATGAAATTTATATATTATATATTAAATCATATATATTTTACATTCATTTTATGGTTTTTACAAGCAATTTAATGTAAGTAAATTATGTTTTATGCTTAAAGATTCCTTCTTCTCAAATGAGTTTTCATTATGAATTGCAAGCTTATTTAAAATTAAATTCTTCCACTTATATAAATTAGATATAGTAAATATATTATATATTTTTAATCATCATTATTAATTTAATATAATATTTTCAACTTAATTTTTGGTCATAGTGAATAGTAAAAATAGTAAAATTGTGTTACCATGGTGAAGGTTAAAACAAGTTTACTGGGGGTTATACCAAGAGATAAGGCTCGTATTTCCACCCATACCAATGAATTATTATTTTTTAAACATATTTAAACCTTATTTTATACTAACTTATAATACGTTTCCATTTGGATCCACTTTTCCATGAAAGTGGCCTTATATCATTGAAATCTTTTAAGAAATCCCATGTGTGTCCTTCCCCTCACCTAGAAAAGGAAATCACTTCTCATCCCTTATTCACAAAATTTGAGCCTTATATATCATAAAATACCCAATAAAAAACCTTAATATATTAATTACATTTATACTAGACCTTCTAGTCTTATACTAATACCAATCCTTCAAGGATTAAGGAGTAAGCCAAATGAGGTCTCTCAAATAATAAGTATAGATCTTAACTAAGCCCTTTAAATTTTATTTCTTATTATACTTACTATAAAATTGTTGTATAAATAAAATAACTATGAATAAAATATCATAAATATTCTAATATTTTATTATGATTATTTTACAACCTTTTACAACCTATACTCCATCAAAGTGGAGATGGAAGTATCGCTCGTGCATACTTGTGGACTACCGCCTCCATGTAGTGATATGACTCATTTTACATCCCCATATTTATTGGATGGTTATTATGTTAGATTTAATTTTTATATATTATATTTATTGTATAATAATGTTTCTAGAAAGGTTAATTAATATTTACCTTTCCTTTATTCTATCCATTGAAAAATTGAAACACCACTCATGTGTACGTACGAAATACCATCTCCACATAGTGATGTAATTCATTTTTAATCACTACATTACATGAATGGTTATAATTATGAATATAATTAATATATATTATAATTATATCATGATTAAACTTATTTATATGTAGGAACCATGATAAAAGTGCAACAACCATAACCGTCGAATAAAAATATGCATGAAAAACAAAGCAATTAACACTCGAAATGATGATGATAATGGAAGATTATTAATAAATGGATGGTAAGATATCACAAGGAAACCATGAATTATATTATAGGTATTATTATGGTTTTTTATATGATTATAATAAATTTTAATTTATTATATATGATTTTAGATCACTTACGAAGCAATATAGACTTGAGGTAAGAGTTTTATGTTACAATCTCATTTTTACCAGGATTGTTTATGCTTAAATTTTTAGATGATGAAATTATATGACCTATATATCACAAATATTATATATTTTCTTATCATATAATTATTTATTGACATTTCATGTTTTCATTTCATTTTCATCCCTTTAATTACTCAAGATACTAAAAGAATATGTTTAAGGAAAACCAACCTTGTTTTTCCCCTTCGGCCAGGAATCTTTTCTTCCATGTCCATATTTTATTTAAAATGTATTCAAGAATGTTTTTAATATTCTCAAAAAATTATTTAAATTAATTTTTAATATATTTTACTTTTTTTTACCAGGTTTTAAAAGGAAATTTCTTATCATTTTCCAAACATGGTACTTTTGACTGTTTACCCAAAATGTGAAAGGAAATTTTGTTCTAACATACACCACATGAATTAATTTACCCTCCATCATGAATACTATTTTCTTTAAATACCCCTTAATAAGTTTCATTTTTTATTTTCAAATAAAATATTTTCATTAATATTTTAAAATTTTTAGATACTAAATTGATGATTTTAAATGAAAATGGTATTTTACTCAAGGAATTTTTTAGTGATATTTTCAGGTATTTTTATCAATAACAAAATAATTTTATGTTTATTATAATTTACCAGTGATATGATCCAATGTTACCATATTTATTATTTATCTAGATGGATTATGATTATAATGATGAAAGTTTTAGGAAACAATTATCCTTTTCATGGGTTATGATTTGATGATATGATGAATGTTTTATGATCTCATAGTACACATATGTATGGTTTTCATTATGCAAAAAGTGAGACTATAATTATATATCCCTCTAATTAATTGGGTAAATAAGGATATATCATGAGGTAATGATGACTAGAACGGTAAGTTAGCCTAGATTATTAAGGGACATTTTACAATAAGATAGTCTTGGGAGTTAACCTCAACTAATGAAATGATGGAGTGGGGAGTGAACCTAATCCACTATGATAGTCTTGGAAGCAATCCTTGAATAAGGAAATTATTTTCTATGCTTATTTATATTATAAAAACTTATTTCTTATTTTAATGATATGTTCTCATGAATCATGATTTATTATTTATGATTCTTAAATCTTATGTATTATTTCTTTTTTTTATAAAACTTTATGAAACGTTTCATTATTTTGATCTATGAATTGAAGGGTATGAGTTTTTAACATTAATATCATGTTCTCATACCCTTATGATTATATTGTACTCACTTATGATCATTGATTGATATTTTTTATATTTACCCTTGATGAGCATATGATACCACCCTTTCTTATGTTTCCCATCCTCAGTTTATGGAGAAAGGTTTTAAGTATGTTATGTTTAAGAAGGATTCTAGTTATGAAGAACTTAATGGGAAATAATGTAGATCATTTATATACCATTTTTTTATGTATCCATGTTTCTAAAGGTACTAAACCTTTGCAGTTCTAGCATGGAAAATATTGATATATAATGGATATTTCTACTAATAATATGTATTATTTATTTATGAAATTTTTAGGGTCTCTACAGGGTTCACTATGAGAGGGTATCTCGGGTGTGAGGTCTTAGTTTATCCCATTTTCTCTTGTTTTGTTATCCATGATTAGAGACCGTGTTTTTTATTTATTTGAGGAATGTTTTTAACCACTATTTTTTTTGTGTTTTAATATTTTATGGTTTTGGTAACCTGGTGTCATGACATTTGGTTGTTTTAGATGTGGTTTATCTTGGATAAGTGGTCTTATAATCTTGGATGTTATTTGGTTTTGAGGTTCTTTAGGTATTTCTTAGATCATGCTTCCTTTTTAGAGACCAACTCTTTATGGATTTCCAGGGTTAGTGGAATCCCATAGTTTCTTTTTGTTTTGATGTATTCATATATATCTTAGTGACACTACAATTATAGTATTTTTCATTTTATGATTCACCATTTAGATTAATTCTAAATAGTGGGGAGACATCATTCGGTCTCCCTTTGTTCTGAGTTTTTATTAGGTGCTCAGGGTTGGTCCTGTTTAAGGGTGTTATCATTGTTTGAGGACCTTTATTGGATCTTTAGAGGATGAATCATGTTTTTTTCATAATCTTAGTATCTCTTGAGTTGTATATAACCCTTTAAATTCATTGTGAATGAGTGATGTGTTTTCCTAATTTTTATTACCTTTACCTTGATTAGGGACTTTCTAGGAGAAAAAAGTGGTATGGTGGGGAGAATTATGACACCCACCTATCACTTATATTATTATTTTATATTGTTTTAATTTATTTTTAGACCATTCTTAATTTAATTTGTTTCAATTATTTATGACCTAATTTTTTTTAAAAATTTAATGGTTTAAAAGGGTTGCATGGTTAGACCACATGATTAGAAAACTATGTGGTGGCCATGTATTTTGGTTCTGTATTGTATAATACCATTTGGCACAGTTATTTCATGGATAGTTATCCCATGTGAGCTCCTAGGTAGTAACTATGTGTGTGAGTTATTGGTGGCCAGTGTAGGCGTCATGATTTCCATACAGTTTGTTAAACCATGTGGGTAAACAATGCACCATACCCCAAAATTTAAAACTTTATTTTGTTTTTATTTATTTATTTTATTCTATTTTTTTAAACCTAAATACACTCTCCTATACTACTTATAGTGCACCCCTATCTGAATCCCTCATATGTAATCCCTCTACCAGTGGCCTCCCCCTACACAGATCACCTTTTTTGGTGGCCTCCCATTGCGTGAGATACCCCTACCAATGAATCTCCTCCCTTACAACCTCCACTCTCACTCATGTGTAACACCTCAGGCCGAGACCCCTTGTCCAAACACCTCTATCCCAAGGTCTTCCTTTATTTTGATCGATTAAACATGAAATCTTTACATTTTGGGGTTGAATCACCAAGGTAAGGTCTCCTCTTCTCATTCCTTTCTATTTTTTGTGTGTTTTCTTCCTCCCCCACCATGATTTTGGTATGTCCAAATCCTAGGGGTACTTGGTTATCCAATTTTTGATGTTCAATTTTCTTATAGGGATTATTTATGCCTCTTCTTTCTTGTTTGGGAATCCTCCATCAAAGGTGATGTGTTTCAAAACATTACTACTTTCCTAACAACGATTTGTGGTAGGTATCTATATAGAAATAAATTTTAATTAAAATTGTAAATTTATTTTAAATAACTATTTATGAATTTAAAATCCTATTGTATGTTGTGGAAATATTTTAATTATTTTTGAATGGATTTCATCACTTCGAATGGGCCATGGCCTTAGGCCAAGTGCATATGAAATTTCCCATTTGGATCTTTAAAAATATTTCAAGTATTTTAAAATGTTTTCTCATAGATTTAAATGGGCGTGGAAAGCCTTTTAAGTTTTAATTTTCCTTTAATAAATTTAAAGACTTATCATGGACTTAAGTCTCATGCCAAGTTTCCTTTAAAATGATCGTTTGTCTTTGAAAAAGGGGGTTTAAATGCTTTAAAAATATGTTTGTTTCCAGTTCCAATTTTAAAATGGGTGCACTTATTTTAAAGGATTTTTATAAAAATAGACAAGTTTTCCCTATTTTTAAATATTTTTGAGACCATGGTCTTTAGGGTGTTTTGAAATAGCCTTTAAAATGGGAATGACTATTTTTGTGAAAAGGGTTATTGGTAGTGTTTGGTTTGTTTGAAAAAAGATCATTTATTTAAAAATTAATTTTTTTGAAAGAATTGGATTTTAAAATTATATTTCAAATTTGATGTAATAATTTAGATTTCAAGGATCCTTAAAATTTCAATTTCAAGTGGTATTTGGAATTAGTTTTTCAAAATAGGGTTTGAAACTAGTTTTTCAAGTGTGGTTTGGAAAGTAATTTTCAAATGGTTTGGAAACAACTCAACCTCTTGATCTATTTTGCATAAGTCCAATTGTAATTTTATGAGAAATGACTTTATAAAAGTGTGAGAAACTCTTTGAGCCCTATGTTTTTATTCCACCCATTATTCCTTGTGACTCCATAGGGTAATGATTTATATTGGTATGTATATGGTGATTCTTATGAATGAATATATTTTTTTGGGATTTTTCTTGTGAGGGAGGAGGAGGTAAGGAATGAGTTATTTTTAAATTATTTATATTTTTTTCATGTGATTCTTAATTTCTCACCACTTTATTTGACTTTTCATAGAAGTCCTAGGAACATAGTAGATGATCTGTGAGATGGAAAACCCTATTGGAGATAATGGTTTGACTAGGGAGTGTTTCCTATATACTATGAGATAGTTAAAATATAAGGGATATTAGGCCTTTATGCTAGTGATCTTCTTTTCTCTCATGTATTAAGGCATTCTAGGGATGGTTATTTCTAGTGAGCTCTATGGTACTATCAAGGAAAGGATAGTTCTAGTAGTTCAAGACTAGGTTCCTTTTCACCAGTTCAAGTCTTGTATTACTAGATCCAAGGTAATATTCCCATGAATCTAGGTCACTTTTATGACACTTTAGGGGATTTTTTTGTTATTCAATTATATTCCCCTAGCTTATTTCACTATCATCTCTATTACTTTATTATATTCCTTGGATTTGGATTCCTTGTTTATTGGTTCCTATACGTGTTTCATTTATCACCTTGTGTTATTGATGGTTTATTTTAAAATGGTTTATTTTTTATAAGCTTTGAAAGTGTTATTTATAAAGGAAAATGATTTGGTTTTTCCTAAAAAGAGTTTAAAAAATGGTTTTCCTTGAAATTTTTATAAAAAAGAAGTTTTCATGTGATACTTGGAAAGGGAAAAATATTAAATTTATTTGTTTTTCATGGTTTAAATGCCCTTTTACTTGGTTAAGAGTTTAATTTAAAATATTCATTCATCCTTGTTTTTATTTTATAAAAATAGATGGTTGTGTGGAAATGAGCATATGGAACACTGCTTGGTTTTGTTTTCTAAAGAATATAAAAACCTACTTTATACCTTTTGTTCAAACTATAATTTTTTAAACTATTTTACTAAGGGTTTTACATAAATTTAGTGTGTTTTGGTGGCCTATTAACCTATTTTGTGCTCACACCTATTATATTTAAATTGTAGGTTCTTGGTTTTTCTCTAGATCACTATTTGAGTATTGATTTATCTAGGGATTTGTGGTGAGTTTTTTTATTTTAATACATTAAACCTATGTTTCCAATTACCTATTTTTATAGGTATTACTTTTACTTTCTTATAATTCCCAATATATATCCCTTTATATGACTTTTTTATAATTATGCCTTTACATTTTTCTATGGATTAAGCGTGCCTATATCTATAGGTGCCTGGGAGGGAACTGGAGGTAGCTTCAGTTTTCTTTATAGGGGAGGGAGACCAAGGGAGAGGAAGGATTAGGTGTTTATATTTATTTATTTATTTATTTATTTTAGAATATCTAATTGGTCATGGATGTATGATATATAGATGATTCATGTTAGTTTTTCATTAGATTTCTATTATTGCTGTAACTCTGATTATTGGGAGAAACCATTCCCAAGTGTGATCCTATGATTTCCAGAACTAGTTAACTGCCTATGAGGATTAAGAACATATTTTCGGCTAGTGGTGGGCCAATTTGGGCATCTATTGAATGTATGACTCAATCCAGTTCATTACATAGACACTTGAGGATATGTTGAGAGCTTTTTCTATGGACATCAAAGGAGGATAAGATAAACATATTCCTTTGTTCTAGTTCTCATAAACCAATATCTTTCACTCAAGCATTAATATGGATCCTTATGAAACCCTTTATGGAAATAAATGTTGAACTCCAACATGTTGGGATGAAGTTAGAGAAAGGAATCAATTGGTAGCCGAACTAGTAGAAGAAATGACTGATATGGTTAAGAACATTCAACAACACATTAGAGAAACCCAAATTCAATAGAAGATATATGATGATAACCATAGATGAAACATAGAGTTTTAATTCGGTGTTAAAGTGTTCCTTTATATATCTCCATGGAAGAGATTCATGGGGTTTATAAAGATGGTAAAGATAAGTACTAGGTATATTTCCCCCTTTGAGATTCTTGATCACATCAGAGTTGTAGCCTATGAACTAGTACTTTCAAAAAACTTGTCTAAATTACACGATTTGTTCCATATATCTCTCATGAGGAATTACATAACAGATCCCTCACATGTACTAAATCTAGAGGCAGTACAGTTGGAGAATGATATTTCTTATGAGGAGCATCCAATGAAGATCTTGGATTTTAGATACAAAGTTCAATACAATAAGAAAACTCACCTAGTTAAAGTTCTTTAGTAAAACAATAAGTATGATGAGGAAACATGGGAACTAGAAGAAGTGATAAAGAAAAATAAACCTTAATTGTTTTTACCTTAGTGTATTAAATGAAATTTCAAGGGTGAAATTTCTTAAATGGGGAAGAATATAATGAACCAAACCTTCATATATAAAATTTACCATTTTAAATTAATTTCCATAATATTTAATAATATATAGAAAGAGGTTGAGGACCACCCCCTTTATAAAAAAAATAAAAATAGAAACCCTTTTGAATTGGGTTAAGGGAGAACCATTATAAGCCCAAAGGTCGAGAGGCACACGACCTTATAATTGAGTGGTCCAAGAGCCCATTGATACAAATACCATAACAAGTAAACCCATAATATGACACTAAAAATCCCAACCATTGATAATATATCCATTGTAAAAAAATCATTATGATTAGAATATATTAAGGGTTATGATAAATCATATTGAAACAGATAAAAGAAGTGACGATCGTGACCAATAGGATCATACCCAATGAATTTCATATATCAGAGCTTCCAAGGGATATGTAATCACTAGGATTTTCTCTTGACTAATACCAAGACTAGGATAATTTGAAACTTATCTAGACCACATGCCAAATCATGTTCGACAAAACACCCAAAGAAAGTATCGCCATCACACACCTTACCCGTAGGGCATACACTAGTGTAATAAGGGGTTATGTATCTAGACCCTAATAGTATGATTTTTTATATTTTTTATTTTTTTAATAATTATTATATTTATCCGTTTTTATTATTACTTTATAATTGATTAAATAACGAGTTTTCTAAAAAATAGATTTTAATATGAAAAAAATCAAATTATATTTTTGGAAAATATATAGTTTCAATCAAAACACTATTTTTGATGAATTCAAGAATTTTTTAAATAAATTTTATACTAATAAAATATTATTACTAATTTATATTTAATTTAATATAAATGTTAATATAATTTTATTAAGTCAAATGTAATTTTTATAAGGGTTATAAAACTGTTATCATCACCAATATTTTTAAATAAATGGGGTTTTTAATTTAAAATGTTAAATTATAATATTTAGAGAATTGTTTTGAAAAAAATAATATTTTTGAAATTATAATGTAAAAAATATCCAACAGTTATTTTTTTTTATAATTTGCCGAAACAGTTGAATTTTTGGGTAAAAATTAAATATAGTATAATTATATGGTATGTATTATGACAACATAAAACCCTGAAAGTGATGTAATAATTACTATAAAGTGTGTCCATGAACAAAATTATGTTTCCCCTTTAAAATAATGTGTTTTTGAAGTTATTTTATTAATTTTATAAATCCTTAATGAATTCTTTTAAACCTATATTATATTTTAAGGTTTTAAAATTTTCTCTATAAGAACATGACTCACCTTCAAATCACCAAGGTATTTTGGTTCTTATACTTATAAAATAATGGAATCCACTCCTATTTGGTAGAAACCATGGGGAAAACCATGGGAAGTTTTGGGGTTTTGATTACTTTATCCTATAGAGTCTAAAACCTAAGTTTAGAAATTAATAAAGAATTATCCCTTTTTGCTATAAAAAACCACCCAACCTCTCATTCATATTAACTAAGAATTTTTGGAGAAAAAATTTACTCTTACCTTCCTTCCCTATATCCCACCCAAGGTACCCAAAATATCTTAATAAGATCCTCCAAAGCCTTTAGAAGAACCCTCTCAAGGTAAGAGATCCTCTCCTTCTCCTCTTTATTCAGCCACCTTCCTTATATTATTTCTTTTTTATTTACAATTTTTCATATTGGGATATGTTTTTAAATATTTTTATTACTATCCTTATGATTTAAAAGTGATGATATACCCCATTCACTCTCATTAAACCCTTACATGAATCTTCATGTACCCCCTATTATGTTGCTGAAATTATCCTGTGAATTTCCATGCCGAATATTTTTATAGTGAATACCCATCCCCATTTACGATCAAAGTTATTCAACTAGATGTA
This sequence comes from Viscum album, assembly GCA_963277665.1. Lineage (NCBI taxonomy): Eukaryota > Viridiplantae > Streptophyta > Magnoliopsida > Santalales > Viscaceae > Viscum > Viscum album. The sequence goes on along the minus strand of OY728130.1, from coordinate 473,629,278 downwards.
ACTATCCTTAATTTATTTGGTGTTTCCATGTATGTAAACCACACTCCTTATTTGTGGGATTAAACTAGATGAAATACATCCATATGTTGTATGATCTATGTGACACACTTATGCATGTACGTGATAAAAATGTGATGGGTGTGCCCAGAATTATATAACCCTATAATGCATTGGATAATGATTTTATCTCATGATATTCCATTTATGGTGCATGTAAGGTTATCCTAAGCACACTATGTTATGATGTATCGATGGTTATCCTTGACTTATGTTTACAATGTCATGTTTTATGTTGTTTCTACATTACTATGTCGCCTTGATGTTATCATGTTATATCATGAATCATTGTTAAATATTATGATAATTTCCCCTTTTATTTAATATTGATATGATAATAAACTCAATGTATTACTTTAATCAAGTTATAGTTTTATTATTCCCTTACTAGGATTTATAGCTCACCCCTTTCTTATGTACAACCCTGGGTTATCCCGTGCAGTTTTAGAAGATCCATGGAATATAAGCACATGTTATGGAGTTTTTAAATAATGTTATTCTATTTATATTGCAATTTTTTATGTTATATACCTAATTACCCAAATAAACTAGGTCTCATGATCTTTTGGGGTTGTATTAAGTGTATCATTATGTAATAAATCATAAAATAGAGTGTATTAAAATATGGGTTGTCATACATTTACTATCAGAATGATGCATAAATAATGAGAGACTACCTTTATCTCTCATTAATCCCTTACATAAACTTTTATATATACCCGTTATGCTTCCAAAATTATCTCTTGATTTTATATGCCACAACCTTTTTGTTTTGAATACCCAACACTATTTTCATTCATGGGTATTCACCTAGATATAACTATACTTCATTTATAGGGGAATTCTATTTATGTAACCCACATTCCTTAATTGTGGGACTAAATTTATGAAATACATTCTTATGTTATATGATATATGTGGCACAATTAAATCTATACATATAAAGTATACACACTAATAATTCTCCAATAATTTGGGTAATGTTTTCATCTCATGAGATACCATATACGGTGTAAAAGTGGTTAGCCTAAGTAGACAATGTTATGATGTCATGGTGGTTAGCCTCGACTCATGATTATAATGTTATGTTTATGTTGTTACCATGTTTCTATGATTCATTAATCCCATGATATCATACAACCACATCATGCTTTAATGATTATGTATATGATTATCACATTTTTATATTATTATGATATGACTCTTGGATCACATGCATTACTTTTCATCTTATTATTATTGATTATTCCCTTACTGGGATTTCTAGCTCGTACCTTTTCTTATGTATGTCCCTAGGTTGTTCTATGCAGTATTATGAGTTCATATGAAACTTATACTGGACTGAAAGTTATTATTTATTAATACCACAAACACCAAGAAAGAAGAAAGAACCCTTCAAGGGGGCTGAAAATGATGCAGACCAAGGGCATCCCCTCGAACCACACATAAAAACTCAATAGGAAGGGAATGAAGATTATCATAAACGAAAAGAGAGTCCTCCTGCCTGCCCAAACGCACAAGTTCATCAGCTGCAAAGTTAGTCTCCCTCCAGCTATGGTGAATTAATCTCCCCTGATCTGTCTCCACCTTACATCTTCTGAAAAGGTAAGTAAGCTCCCAAGGAATCTCACACCTTCCCGCAAGGATTTAACAAGGACCTCCGAGTCTGATTCAACCTCCTCCACATGCCAAACCCATCTCCTGCAAACCATCAAAAAAGAAAGAAGTGCCCGAACCTCTGCCTCCAAAGAATTACCTGGACCGTAAAATGCACTAAAAGCAACAAGCACCGAGCCCCAACCGTCACAAAGTAAACCTCCACCCCTCATCACTCCATCCATGCAAGACCCGTCAATATTTAATTTCAAACCACGGATAGGGGGCTTCTACGCAACCCAAAAACCACCGCTTCCTATAGGCTTGCATGGGTTCTTGAGGAAGTTGAAAAGCGTGACCGAATCCGTCCCCCCTTCACCAGAGAAGCTAATGTTGTTATTTTTTATTTTAAGTTAACATTTTTCATATTTAATCTTACAAAGACACCAGAACTCTTGATTTCTAGGTTGTGTTTCAAGATTATCATGTAATAAAACGTTTAATGAGAATATGGGTTGTCATAAGCTCAGATTTACCTCAATGATGAAGAAATTCTACCTGATATGGATAATCTATCCATATAACCACATTCCCAGTCTATATCAATGTATCCAAGAAACTTAAAATCAGCAATATATATTAAAACATGCCATAATTGTAGAGACCCAAGATTAACGTACATGGAAATTACATTTATTTTGTGGAATACTTAATATATTACACAAACAGATGCCCCAAAGACTGTATTCGTTTAGTGTCTTTGGGAACTCAGAACATCATCTTCTAACATGGTGAAAGATCTTCAACATCTCCAATAATGATCTTCCCCATTTGTTTTCCTACCTAAAAACCTTCTTTATATCTAGGGGAAAATAAAAAATAAAAATGGTGAGATCAAATGATTAGTAAGGGTAAACATGGAGAACTTAAACCATAAATATTTTAATGTAAAGACATCAAAATCTTGAGACATGAAATAAATCTTGGTAGTACATAAGGCATATATCATAAAGGAACATTAACCATTATAGAATAACATTGGAATAAAAAATGTAATTTTAGAAAAATAATAAGAACATAATATGATTTCCATAGTAGCCAAGGAATTTCTTCCAAGACCATTATAATGGATATAGTCCATTACTGAATCGGGTTGACTTGCTGTTCCAACCATGTATTACTGAACCAGATTTACTTGTCGTTTCAGCCCTGCATTACTTAACCAGATTGACTTACTATTCCAGTAATGTCCATATAATGAGATATAAATCTTTACCCAATGCATTGCAGGGAGATATAGGTTCCACCCATCTCATAATTAAATCATTCTTACATGTGCCACAAAAACATAAATCATTCATCATAGCATAACCCAAGAAATAAAATGGGTTTTCTTAAACATCATTCCATCATAACATAATCCATATAAAATACAATTCCATCATAAAAACAATAAAATAATAGTAATAATAGGGATAGAAACATAACCCTATTTAAATAGAGTCATCTTAAATGGAAAATAATTTTGATAAACCACTTGAACTTATTTCTTGTGGAAAATATTCTTTCTTCTTCAAAAATGTTTTCTTTTCTCAAAATGCTGTGCAATTTTAAAAGAAAAGAATTTAGTTGAAAATAAACTTGAAATAGTGTAGAGTAATATTTGTGGAAATAATGCGTCATGAAACTGTAAAAATCCATTCATGCCTTATAAGTTAAAAAAACATTCTCCTCGTACTTTGGCTGGAAAAGTCAAAAAAGTACCTCGTATGGTAAAAAAAGATTCCTTCCATACCATGTAGTAAAAGTAAAAATGGGTAAAAATTAATTTAAAAATATATATAATAGTAAAATTTTTATGATTTTTTTAGAAAACATGTACATGGATGATAAATATATCCTCAGTAAATACTTATGTATAAATAATCTTGGATAAAAATGAGATTGCAAAATTATCCCTTACCTTAGGTCCAATTTCTTCCGTATGTGTTTGAAACTTCTATATAGTGGGTTTAAAAATATTATTAACTTGTAACAAAACCATAATAATATTTATGATATCATATATGATTTACCTATGACTTTATATTACCCGTTCATTTGTCATCTCCATGTTAAAGCAAAGTTTTGGGTAATAATCGTTTTATTTATCGCATGTGTTTTGAATTGTTATTCTTGATATTATTAATTATATCATAATTTAATTAATTTAAGAATGTAAAAAATGATTTATATATAATATATTATTATATATATATAATAGATAGATAAAATAAATGGAATACACCGTTCATGGAGACGGTAGGCCGTACGTACGCATGAACGCTGTTTTCATTTCCTTATTAAATTTATTGGAAGTAAATGAAATACACACACACAAAAAAAAATCTAGTAGAATTATTATGTCATATATTTCATGATTATTTATTATATATACTTTATAATCATTCTTTAATGGTGAACGTGGAGAATGAATCTCATCATGTCATGGAGACAGTAAGCCTTACGTATGCATGAGCGAAGATATCGTTCCCATAATTGTTGAATGGTATAGAATTAAATGGTTTATAATATCTCATAACTAGTATCATGTTATAATAATCATATATATTTATTATTTCCACCATTATACCCATCCAAGTAAGGTGGTGGTGAAAAACAGATTACACTACGGTGTGGAGACGGTAAGCCGTACGTACGCACGCGCAGTGATTTCATTTTTCGTAGGATGAATAAAAGATAAAATAGTGTTGTTTAATATTTATAATAAAATATTAGTATACTAGTGATACTGATATTATTACTTTATAATGAAACAACTAATTAATAATAAGTATAAGAAGAAAGAAATTTGAAAGAATTGGTAGAAGAGATTACCTTTTCCTCAGCATACCACCTTTAAATTTCCTCTTAGGTCACTAGAGTTGGTATTTTGAGAAGAAAAGAACCTCTAGAATGTAACTAGGTAAGTTTAGAAGATAAATGGGTAGGGTTTGGATGATATTTAAGGCTCAAAATGGAGTGAATAGGAGAGGGAGGGGGTGCCCTTTTATAAGAGATAAGAAGGGCACTTTAGGAAAGTCTTAAAATATTAATTTATTATAAATTAAATTTCAGTTTAAAATGGTCCAAAACTTATTTAATTTGAATATAATATGGTTTTGGTTTGAATAACCATCATAAAATAATTTTTAGACAAGTTTTTAATATTTTTTTATTCTTATCGTTTTGGTTTAACCCTTATTTTACCCCTTTTAATCTTCTCGTGATATCATGTTATTTAAACATTGTGGGTTAATTTAATTAACATATCATGTCAAAAGACCATAAAAAAGTTATTTAGGAAATATTTTTACTTATATTAACCATTTTGATGAATATTATATTTTTATGAATTTAATAAACTATTTTATGTTTTAAGTTAGTAATTATGTCAATTTTGGACACTATTCATACTTGACTTTTTTTAAAAATTCATAAAAACCTGATTCCTTAAAAACAGAGGCATTAAATCATACCTAATATATAAATTTCATCCAAATTTTTTTTGGATGGAATTAAAATTTTTAAATTAAATTTATTTTAATATTTATAAATTCATTTATTTGAATCTTTCATTAACGAAGTAATCACTACATCATAATTATGACATAAATAAATATAATTATATAATGTCTAAAAATTATAAATAAAATAACATGATGTAGAAAATATTTTTAGATTTGTAATGAATATTTATAGACATAGATATAAGTTATATAACCCTATATTAAAATCAATTTATTAAAAGATATATGTTTAGGTTATAATTATCTTTACTTTAAATTAATTCTTATAAAATGTAGTTTTCACATCCAAGTGAATCCATGGGGTCCCAAAATCGACCCAAGGATGCCCATAGTCATAAATATCTCATAAAATAGGATTAGGACATGTTTTATGATAGTTTAATATTATTATAATATTAATTTATTTTACCCTTATTTATCAAATTTAAAATTTAACCATGGGAAATAAAATAATTTCTGAAGTTACTATTCATAATGTCTAAAACTAAAAGGTTAATATTTACACAATTTGAAACTTTTAATTCTAAATATGGAATCCATTTTTCAAAATTCAAAATACAGAAGTTGCAGTAATTAATTTAAAATTAATTCCCGTTGTCAAAACCAAAGAGCAGGTTTTTAAGAAGTAATAACTATCAAAAGATTAACATGTGTTTATGTCCAATTTAAAAATGAAATTACTTACAATGAAAAAAATTGGATTAAATGATAATAATTTAATCCAATTACACTTTAAAACCAATTAAAATTACAATCTAACAATATAAATAAATTATATGAAAATATAGTTTTGACTTAAAATGCGGTATTTTCCACTATTCATTAAAATTTGAATTTTATCAGAAAAATACCAAAATTTACAAAAAAGTAAATTTTTATGTCCCTATTAAAAATTATAAGTTTATTTTTTCAAATATAACTTATAAACATATCGAAAAATAGATTTAAAATGGGTACGCCATCATGGTGGTAGAACTGCATTTTTTGAAAAATACTTCTTTTATCTAAAAAATTGATTTTTTTCTCATACCATGTTTTAGAAAATGTGTAAGATGAATGATAATGTTATAAAATAAAAAATTTGGTTAATAATATTCACAACAGCCAGTTTATATCCCATTAAATAATAATATTTTAATAATATATCATTGTTTAGTGAAACTTGATATCGCACACGACGTAAGCTATCGAGGAAGGTCGCTCTTGCATGTAACACAAACCAAGTCAGTGTTGCGTGTAGTGTAAGATTACTTTGGTGTTGTTCATAAAATAATCCAAACTTATTTCATTTATACATCGAACAAAATCTATACTCATTGTTGTGTGAAATGAATTCTATCAAAAGAATTTGAAATTTTGTGTAACACAAGCCACGAATAGTGTTGCGTATACTGCAAACTAATACAGTGTTTCATATAGTTAAAGATAATCTTGTTTTAGCGTAAAAAAAACTAATCAAAGACATTAAAATAATCTATCTCATAAAATCTCATGGTGTTATAGTCTACCCCCCTTAAAATGAATTTCGCCCTCAAAATTCACCGGGGTTATAAATAGTCTTCTGCTTGAAAGTTTATTTCATGGAAACCCAAATTGTAAAAAGGGTTACTAAAACATAATTTTAAAAAGGAATGATAGAAACATAAAGGTTACCTGAAGTAACTTATCACTGTGTTTTTACATAGGAGAACATAGGTGTGAAGTGAAAACAGGATATGGAATAGAAATCTAACCATCAAGTTCTGATGGATAGTGATAGAGAATAAGTTTTGGATAAAGATAAATACCAGAAATCCATAAATCTACGATTATTTAAGGGACCATCTAATTCATTGGATAAAAAGGTACTAGGACAATTTTTTTTGTTTTCAAGATCCTTTTCCTAAAGTTGAATATTTTTTCATGAGAATAAATACTTACTTTATTTTGGTACAATCTCATTATTGTTTGTACCTTGAAAAATTTCCACTTCATCTCTTATTTAAAGAAATGAAGTTGAATTTTTAATTATTGAAGTGTTAGTAGATCTTGCGATATAATAATAGGTCATTCCATCTTTCTCAACAAAAATTTTAGCACAAGTAATAAAATATGCATAAGGCCACCTATAGCGAGATAATACATTAATCTAACAAACTTCAATCGGAATATAACTTATACTATCCATAAATGAATAAAAATACAATATTTCTAAAAATATAAAACTTTTAAAGAGGTAAAATAAATCGACATAACATTTATCTACCATATATCATAAGGTAGTTCTAGGTTGTCACATTCCAAACATGTGAATACCTTAATCATGTATTCTCTTAAGTCACAGTAACAACCTGAATTATCAGATATCCTTATTGAAAACATGTATGTTTCCTTATTACAAAACTTATTGGATATATTCCCTAAGTCCCAAAAAGTGGTACACTTAATCCATGATATCATAACCCACTTGTCAACAACTCCATAATTAGTTCTCAAGAAACTAGCATCATCTAATTTACTTATTAAAATCCAAAATATCTTTATCCAAACATCATTATCTAAAAATAAGGGTCATATTAAGGGTTATCTTCCCCTTAATCATGCATTCTCCAAGTATATCACCTTACCATTAAATCTAATTTTGGATCCTTATAACTATTCAAAACATACTTTCCAATCCTTAATGAAAAAATTATACTGAAAACACTTATATAGTTTAGGATTCATATAACTTAATCTTTGAATTCCAAAACATATACACCTCAATCATCCAAATTTATTCTTAAAACATTACTTAGTATCCATCATCTTCTTCTTTCATAAAATATGAATAATTTCTTATGGTTTCTCAACCTCAATATTCTTAGGTTTAATGTAAGCAATACTAAAAAAACAACACATACCTTTCACATGTCATTTACAATCTCTTTATACTCAGTAGTATGACCAATAATCATACCATCATCATGATTATCTTCATGATATTTACACTTAGGAAATCAATCTTCATAATTATCATAATTTCCACATCCGAAATATTAACTGGTTAACTATGTTCTATGTAGTTTTGGCTGTTGACTAAGATTAGAAAACAAAGTGCGAGAAATACATATCAGATATTAGAAATACATAAGTAAGGTAAATTAATTATAATATTTTAATCTATGATATCTTTAGTTTAACCCCAGGTAAGTCATGATTATCACAAAAAATAAGTATGTAACTTATACTTTACTTATCATTAGGAAATCCCTAGACATATCCTTGAAATATCTATAGGTATCTCACTAAAGTTTTCGCATACTAGTTTCCAAAGGTTGACTTAACCTTCACTCTGATACCAACTATAGAGACCCAAGCTTGACATACATGGAAATTACATTTATTTTTCGGAACACTTAATACATACACAAATAGATGCCCCAAATACCGTATTAGTTTAGTGTCTTTGGAAACTCAAAACATAATCTTCTAACATGGTGAAAAATCTTCAACATCTCCCATAAAGATCTTCCCCTTTTGTTTTCTTACCTAAAACCTTTCTTTATATCATGATTAAAAGAAAACATAAAAAGGATGATCTCAAATTCTCAGTAAGGGTAAACATAGAGAACATAAACCATAAACATTTGAACGTAAAGACATCAAAATCTTGAGACATGAAATAAATCTTGGTAGTACATAAGGCATGAATCCTAAAGGAACATTAACCATGATAGAATAACATTGGAATAAAACATGTAATTGTGGAAAACTAATAAGGACATAATATGATTTCCATAGTATCCAAGGCATTACTTCCAAGACCATCATAGTGGACATAGTCCATCATTGAACCGAGTTTACTTTCCATTCCAGCCATGTATTACTGAACCAGATTTACTTACCGTTCCAGCCCTGCATTACTGAACTAGATTTACTTTCCATTCCAGTAAAGTCTATATCATGAGATATAAATATTTACCCAATTAATTGGAGGGAGATATAGGTCCCACCCATCTCATAATGAAATCATTCTTACATGTTCCACAAAAACATAAATCATTCACCATAGCATAACCCAATATATAAAATGGGTTTTCTTAAACATCATTCCATCATAACATAATCCATATAAAATATAATTCCATAATAAAAAAAATTAAATCAGAGTAATAATAGGTATAGAAATATAACCCTATTTAAAGAGATTCATCTTATATGGAAAATAATTTTTATAAACCACTTGAACTTAGTTCTTGAGGAAAATATCCTTTCTTATTCAAAAATGTTTTCTTTTCTAAAAAATTCTTTGAAAGTTTAAAAGAAAAGAATTTAGTTGAAAATAAACATGAAATAGTTTAGAGGAAGCTTTATATAAATAAGGCGTTGTGAAACCGTAAAAATCCATTCATTCCGTATAAGTTAAAAAAACATTCTCCTTGTACTTTTTCAAGAAAAGTAAAAAATTACCTCGTATGGTAAAAAAATATTCCTTTTATACCATGTAGTAAAAGTAAAAATGGGTAAAAATGAATTTAAATATACATTTAATAGTAAATATTTTATGATTTTTTTTAGAAAACATAGACATGGATGATAAATATATCCCCAGTAAATACTTACGTATAAACAATCTCAGATAAAAATGAGATTGCAAAATTATCCCTTACCTTATGTCTGATTTCTTCCGTATGTGTCTGAAACTCCTATATAGTGGGATTAAAAATATTATTACCTTGTAAAAAAATAATAATAATATTTACGATATCATATATGATTTAATTTTGACTTTATATTACCCATTCGTTTGTCAATTCCATGTTAAAGCAACGTTTTGGGTAATAATCGTTTTATTTATCGTACATGTTTTGAATTATTATTCTTGATATTATTACTTATATCATGATTTACTTAATTCAAAAATATAAAAAATTATTTATATATAATATATATTCAATATATATATATATAATAGATAGATAAAAGAAATGGAATACACCATTCATGGAGAGGATAGAACATACGTACGCATGAACACTGTTTTCATTTCCTTATTAAATTGAATGGAAGTAAGTAAATGACACACACACATATATATACAAATAAATAAAGTATAATTATTATGGAATATATTTAATGATTATTTATTATATATAATTTATAATCATTTTTGAATGGTGAACGTGGAGAATGAATCTCATCGCGTCGTGGAGGCGGTAAGCCGTACGTACACACGAGCAACAATATCATTCCCATAATTGTTGAATGGTATTGAAGTGAATGGTGTATAATATATAATAATTAGTATAATATTATAATAATCATATATAGTTATTATTTCCACCATTATACCCATCCAAGTAAGGTGGTTATGAAAAACAGATTACACCACGGTGTGGAGACGATAAGCCGTGCGTACGCACGTGCAATGATTTCATTTTTCATATAATGGATAGAAAGTGAAATAGTGTTGTTTCATATTTATAATAAAATATCAGTATATTATTTATATTTATGTTATTACTTTATAATGAAACAAATAATTAAGAGGAAGTAGAAGAAGAAAGAAATTTGAAAGAATTGGTAGAAGAGATTACCTCTTCCTCAGCGTGCCTCCTTTAAATTTCCTCTTAGGTCACGAGAGTTGGTCTTTTGAGAAGACCATAACCTATAGAATTTAACTAGTAAATTTGAGAAGAGAAATGGGAAGGTTTTGTCTGATATTTAAGGTTAAAAATGGAGTAAAGAGGAGAGGTAGGATGTGCCCTTTTATAAGAGAGAAGAGGGCCACTTTAGGAAAGTCTTAAAATATTAATTTATTATAAATTAAATTTCAATTTAAAATGGTCCAAAACTTATTTAATTAAAATATAAGATGATTTTTGTTCGAATAACAATCATCCAATAATTTTTAGACAAGTTTTGAATATTTTTTTATCCTTATCTTTTTGGTTTAACCCTTATTTTACCCTTTTTAATCTTACCATGATATCATGTTATTTACACATTGTGGGTTAATGTAATTACCATATCATATAAAAAGACCATAAAAAAGTTATTTATGACATATTTTTACTTATATTAACCATTTTTATGAATATTATATTTTTAGGAATTTAATAAACTATTTTATGTTTTAAGTTAGGAATTATGTCAATTTTGGACACTATTTATACTTTACTTTTTTAAAAACTCATAACAACCTGATTCCTTCGAACCAAAGGAATTAAATCATACCTAATATATCAATGTCATCCACAAAATTTTTTTATGCATAAAAATGTTTAAATTAAATTTATTTTAATATTTATAAATTCATTTATTTGAATCCTTCATTAATGAGGTAATCACTACATCATAATTGTGTCATAAATAAATATATTTATCTAATGTCTAAAAATTATAAATAAAATACCATGATGTCATAAATTTTTTTATATTTATAATGAAAATTTATAGACATAAATATCAGTTATAAAACCCTATATTAAAATTGATTTAGTTAAAGATATATGTTAAGGTTATAATTATCTTTACTTTAAATTAATTCTTATAAAATGTTATTTTCACATCCAAGTGAACCTACGGGGTCCAAAAATCGACCCAAGGATGCCCATAGTCAGAAATATCTCATAAAATAGGATTAGGACATGTGTTAGGGTAGTTTAATATTATTATAATAATAATTTTTTTACCCTTACTTACCAGATTTACCCTTTAACCAAGGTAAATAAAATAATTACTAAAGCTACTATTCATAATGTCTAAAAATAAAAGGTAACTATTTAAACAATTTGAACCTTATGATTCCAAATATGGAATCCATTTTTCTAAATTCAAAACAAAGAAGTTTTAGTAATTAATTTAAAATTAATTCCCGTTGTCAAAACAAAAGAGCGAGTTTTTAAGAAGTAATAACTATCAAAAGATTGACATGTGTTTATGTCCAATTTAAAAGTGAAATTACTTACAATAAACAAAATTAGATTAAATGATAAAAATATAATCCAATTAAATTTTAAAACCAATTAAAAGTACAATCTAACAATATAAATAAATTAGATGAAAAGACAGTTTTGACTTAAAATGCGGTATTTTCACTATTCATTAAAATATGAATTTTATCAGAAAAATACCAAAATTTAAAAAAAAGTAAATTTTTATGTCCCGATTCCAAAGAATAAGTTTATTTTGTAAAATATAACTTATAAAAGTGTTAAAAACTATATTTAAAATGGGTACGCCATCAAAAGGTGGTAAAACTGCATATTTTGAAAAATACTTCTTTTATCCGAAAAATTGATTTTTTCTAAAACCATGTTCTAGAAAATGTGTAATATGAATACTAATGTTATAAAATTAAAAATTTGTTTAATACTATTCATAATGGATTGTTTATATCCCATTAAATAATAATATTTTAATAATATATCATTGTTTAGTGAAACTCAACATCTCGCACAATGCAGCTATCGAGGAAGGTCGCTTTTGCATGCAATGCAAGCCAAGTCAGTGTTGAGTGTAACGAAAGATTAATTTGGTGTTTTGTATAACATAATATGAACATATTTCTTTTATACATTGAACACAATCTATACTTATTATTGCGTGAAATGAATTCTATCAAAATAACTTGAAATTATGTGTAACACAAGCCAAGAATAGTGTTGCTTGTACTATAAGCTAATACGATGTTGCGTATAGAATAATATAATATTATTTTAATGTACAACACAACTCATCAAAGACATTAAAAGAACCTATCTCATAAAATCTTGGTATGTTACAATAATTCACTATGATATTCACCTATCTCAATGTCCTCTTTTCCACAAGCATGTGTGACTTAATTGGGTAACTTTGAAATTGAGCACAAAGTGTCACAATAAAGGATATTTCTAGTATTAAAGATTTCATATATAAATTAATTCCAATGAATCTTATAAATTCTTTTTTGTTGAATTTACTATTATTCTCATATTTATATAATTTGGTTCCAACTAAAATTGGTGTTGAAACTTTTCTTAATTATTCTATTCTAAACATTTTCAATAACTCTTTGGAATATTTTTTTTGCGAAAAAAATATGAATTTAGGTTTCTTTTCAAATTTTAATCCATAAAATAATTTATTTTTTTTGGTATTGATATCTCAAACTGTTATTTCATTTTCTTAGAAAATTCATCACAAATTCACTCTTAGTTACTTAAAAAAATTATATCATTAACATACACTATGAAAAGCAGTGCACCTATGTAAAACTCTCTTATAAACAAATTACTACCAACTTTTCCTTTGTTGAAACACATTTCCTTCAAGCACCCATCAAGTTTTGATTACAAGGAACTAAGAACCTTTTTCATGTAATATAATAATTTTCCCAATTTGTACACCATGATGAAATCATCATAAATAATAATACCATTTGTTTGTTCAAGTAAGAATTATTTCTCAAGGTCACCATTTAAAAACGTGGACTTCACATTCATTTAATACACATTTTAGTGATTTTGTGCAACCAAAACTAAAAATATCCTAATGTTTTCAATCCCTTCTACTGGAGTAAAGGTTTATTATAATTAAATTCCTTCTATTTGATTATATCTTTTTCATACCATCCTATTGTTTTCCTTATCACTAACCCTTTATCATTTAAATTTTTTCTTAACACCTAGTTAGTTCCAAAGAAATTCTTATGTTTTGGTCCTAGTAAAAGATCCCTAGTTGAATTTTCCTCAATATTATCTAATTATTCATCTATAGGTTGTACCCATTCGGTATGATATACAAAATCACTTACTATTCAGGGTTCAATATGTGATATGATTGTTGTGTGATCTCCTACAACCATCTTTCTTCTTATTTGGACAATAGATAATTGTTCTCTAACAATGATCTCAACATCAACATGTCTTTTTGCCTCTAAAACTACTTCCTATCACTACCTATAGCCTCTTCTCCATCATCAGTATGTTTTGAATCAATATCAACAGCAAAAACACTATTATGAAATTATTTTTACATCCACTATTCTAAAATCTGCAAAGTTACTTTAATCTAAAATATCAAATCCTAGTTAAAAAAATGATCTAACCTGCAATTATTTTCAACAATATTGTCATCTAAATAGTTCACCAGCTTGTGGAAATATTTTTTACAAGAATTTTACCCACTACCATTAGATAACTACCCTATAAAAATCCATTCTTTTTCTATTTCTTAAAACATTCCAAACATTCTATCTTTGATCTTTATAAAGAATAGACTTCAAAACACTTTAAAGTACTTAATAGTTGGTTTCTTTTAATACCAGATTTCATAATGGGTGAAACGTGTATTGGGTATCAAAAGACATATAGTCTATATGTGTATAATAGCACACATAGCCACTTAAAAAATACTTTAAAATTTAATTTTTAGAAAGTATTGTCTATCCTATCTCAACAACACTACTATTTTTCCTCTCTATAAACCCATTCTATTGGAGAGTATAGGGTGTACTAAATTGATGCTTGATTACATGTTTTTAAATATAAATTTAAAATGAATCACCTGTAAAATCCTTTATATGATTAGATCTCGATTTCTTAATGTGAAGTCTCAACTCATTTTCTACTTATATTTTTAAACATTTTCACATATTAACTGCATATTATTTATGATTAAAGAATATAAAATTGACCATTCAGGTGAAATCATCAATTAATGTTATGAAATATAATCACCTATTGTTTCATTTTGTGTCATGGTACCACATAAATTAGTGTGTAAAAGTTCTAGTGGCATCATAGAGAAAATTTTACCTTCTTATGAGTTTTTCGAGTCATATTTATTTTTTGGAATATTAAAAACACATCATTTATTCTCTATTTATATTGGGAAGATCTCTCACAACTTCATTATTTATAATTTTACTTAAACTCATTTGGTCTATATCTACAAACATTTTATACCACAAAAAACTTTCATCTTTCTCACTCATGTAATAATAATTGACAAGATAACCTATCAAAAATAGATTCCCATTGGTTATTGTTATTTGAGGAATTATTCTTCCATCCTTAAAAAATTTAATGACATAGTTGTCCTTATTAAAAATAAATAAATTTAAATCATCATAAAGTTTACTAAAAATTAATATATTATACTTCAATCCTTATATATATAAAACATCATTTGAATTTATGTTTTTAGGTTTAATTTTAGTCAAGAAAAATACCCTTGGTTTTTAAGGAGAAATAATTACAAAAGATACTACTCCACTTTCATGGTTTTCAATATTCTTCAAAATTATTTTATCCTTGGTCATGCGGGAGGAGAACCCACCATCAAGAATCCCTGATTTTATTTTTCTATTGGAATTCAATGTAACCTCAGTAATGAATGTTATCTCTCCCTTCAGTTTTTGAATTCCCTTTCCTTTCTCAACATAATTTTTCTATCTAGGTAATCTTTTTATACATTTTTATTTATAGTGGAATTTTTCACACATATTCCACATACATACTCAGAACATTCAAGTCTATTCTAAGACTTCATGCTTTAAACCTTTGAATTTATAGCCTGTTTTCTTTGAAAATTTGATTTCCTATCCTCTGGATGACTTCCCTTGAATTCATTTCTCAACCCAAGTAATGAAATGGTGTACTATTATGTGTAGTATTTGTTCCCAAACACTCCATATAACTAGTATTACACTTAAAAACTGAATCTTCTTAGTTCATAAAAATTATGCCTGTAGCTCTTTCCAGAAATTTATTCTTGATGTACATATTCAGTCTATATTTTATTTTATTTGGGAGATGTAGAGCTTCTAGATAACCTATATTTTTTAAATTAAGTGAGAAAATGTTTTTTTACAATTTTATTAGACCAATCTTGATTGGATTTTGAGTTAGATACTACAATGTTAGTGGAAAAAGAATTAAAAATTGATTTTTCAGGTATATATTTAACCTGATCCTTTTTGAAAGTTCTTTTAGTTGATTTAGAGGATTCAAATTTATCTTAAATTTTTTTTTAAAATAATCCATTAACTTATTCAGATCATTTTTATCTTCAAGACACTTAGTCCATTTCTTAGACAATTCTTCCAATTTTAAAGAAAATCCATCTTCAATTTATTTTATTATCTTCTCATTTTTAGTAGATTTCAACATGATTTTTTAATATTATCAACAAGGGTTACTTATTTATTTTAAATATTATTATTTTATTCAATGATTTTTTTATCTTTCACTAGAATTTTCTTTTCTTTCTTAAATATAGTATTCTTATTAATATGAGATTCAAGTTCATCCTTTAACATGTGTTCTATGTTAGTTGATTCTGAGCCATCTTATTCACTACTTTATGTATCAATGAATTTTTCAGAATGCTCCATGAAATTAGTAAATTTCTCACTAGAATCACTTTCATATTCACTACTAAACAAGTGTATAGTTCCTTCTTATTTTCTCATCAAATTTATTCTCTTACCTCTGGAAAATTTCTTCTTAATTTTTCCAACTTTGGATGATTCTTTGAAAATTTTATTCCAATTATTTTATAAGTTTTCTCACCATCTTCAGTTTTAGAATATAGTTCCTTATTCTTATGAAAGTTAATAGAAAAGATCCCAATTCCATTTCATTCATATTATCTTAGAGGATACTTTCATTTTCCCTTGTTCTTTCCCTTCATGAATCTATTTGAAATATGATCAATGATTATTTTATAGTATCCATCATCCTCTTAATTTTATAAGACACTTTAATCTATATCAGCAACATGTTATTTAATTTTCAAATTTTTTATAGCCTCAAAATCTATTTCATTTTTTTTCTTAAAGGATGAAATTTTTCTCATTTTATAATCCATGAGTATATTGTTCAATTCATACAAGGAAATATATTTTCTATCTTCTAGCGTTTATATTTTAGGATCAAACTAGTTATGAAAATTCCTCATATTTTTTTATTAATTTTAGAGTCTTCATGTTTTTCACCAAACCCCTGGATATTACTAACGAATTCATTTACCCAGTAAATTATCATTAATATTTTATTCCTAATACATATTTATGTCTTCAAAATTACTTCTATATATCTATATTTCTACCTCCTTGACTTTAATATTACTTTTATAACTACTTTCCAACTTATTCAAAATTTCTTTATCCAATGGAAGTCTCTTCATTTGTTTGTAGAATTTTTATAACAGGGAAATTAGGGTAGAATTTTGTGATTTTCCATCATTATATATATTTATTTTATCTATTGGTATCATTGGAGCATAAAATTTAATATTTGGAAAACCAAATATAATAGTATCTCTAACTTACAAGACAATAGATAAAAGATATGAAAATGTTTTTTTATTCCTACTATGATAATTTTTCCATCAAAAGTAAGAACAACCATGTTATTCAAAAAATTAATATTATCCATTATAAATAACTAATTGAATCAAACAATGGGATTAGGATTTTATAGTAGTTGAATTTAGTAGGAATGAATCACTCCACTAAGAAGGGGGGATGAATTATTAGAGACATATTTTTAAAATTTATTCTTAATTAAATAAACCCCTGCAACCTGTTAAGGTTAAATCTACTCAAATGTAGAGACTGAACCTCACTCGTGTATGTAGAAAATAATGATACAATGAACATGAGTATTTTTATAAGGTCCATACCCTTTGTAGGTTACCAATTTTTTTTCATGTTTGGTTAATCTCCTCGACCACATATTCTTCACTATAAGAAACAAAATATCACCAGTTTACAATATTGGAATAGAGTCACACCATAATAGTCTAGAGTCACACTAAATTATTAAATTTAATATTTCCTTTATATAGAATATGTAACCAATATAAAAAAGATATTCTTTATAGAAAAATTACTTCAGCAACACTAGATATAAATCTCTTTCAAGGATCCTTTAAAATTATTCAATAATTCTACTCGCTTCATGAAGATCTGATGTAGAACTGATTCTCAATTATTAGGCTCATATGATTTTGTGAATTTCTTGATCTTAATCATATGTATATGATTATCTCTAAACTTTGTCTTCAAGAAATCTATTTATCTCTCTTTGTTTTTATCAACTTCTACATTATTCAGGAACTTATGTCTTCTTTCTTCAAAACCCCTGATATTAGGGCCACTCATAATACATGAATTAATTTTAATTCTCATAAATCATTTTACAACTAATAATTTTTTATTATATCTAAAAATAATATAACAACACAATATAACTCATTTCTATATAGGTTCGGGATTGAAAACATGCACCATGATCACTTGAATATTCTCCACCTTTAATAACTATATGTATACAATGAAATACTACTTCTACGCTTCTTGTTTATAGCTAGATCAATGAAAAATTATTCTTGAATCTTTTAAATCCTGGATCAATATTGTAAATAATTAAAAAATAGTGAATTTTTGAATTATAAGAATTTCCATCATCTTCCTCCTATTTAATCAACCTCGAACTCTATATTATTCAAATAGTTCAAGATAATAAGAACTGTGTCTCACCACAACACAAAAAACTCATCATCTATAATATCAATCCTCAAAGAACTCAACTAGAATAACTTCATTATCAGATATCAATGATTATTTGATCTTAATAATAACACAACATCATCACATTGATTTTCAAGATTTAATATCTAAAGATTCATTAGAAACATACAAGCTTTGAGTATGTTGGCACTGAATTCCACTCAAGTCCATAGATAGGAATATCTGAGTAGGTTAAAGCCATAATTGGACTCAGCAGAAAATCCCAAGAACCCCATGGGAGTTGAGAATAAGATTTTACACTTGCACATAAGACCGAAATCAATGCGCAATGTTATTATACACCCAATGTGACATCAATGGAAATCATTCACCCTAGCCTCCCGAAAACATCCAAGGCATGTGCGTGGAAGCTTAGAGGTTAGCGCACAAAGGGTTAGCTTGCACGCAAGACTCTTACACACCCAATGCGACTTCAACCAAAATCTTATTTTCCACACTTCTTACATGATCCTTCCATGAATTTTTCCAATAAATAGAAGGGAACCCCTCCCTTTTAGGGGTAATACTCCAGAAGTCAAACCGTCACTCCTTTGCGTGCAAGATGAATCCTTTTACGACTGCACATAGGTCATGATTTCAACGTACATGATCTTTCACGATAGGTCCCCCATGGGTTTGACTTAAAGTGGGACCAAAAGGGATTAAACCTTTCCCATTTATTTTTTTCCTAAGGCAAGTGCACACAAAATACCCTTCTTCCATGCAAGATTTACCTTTGTGCATTACCTTATCCACTTAACCCCCATATTTTTGTGTGTAAACCTACAATATTGCATGTACCCCTTCATATATACTTCATGTGTTGTATATATCCCAAATAACCATGTTTGAGACCATATTTCATGAAACATCCATATCTTGCGCACACCTCCTCTGTGCGGCCCTCCAGGCTTGTGCGTAGTAATTTCATGCCCCCTCATGCGATATCTCATGTTGAATTAATATGCCTAATGATTCTTTTCATAGGTAAGATTACAAATATTGCCTCTTTGAATAGATACACTATCATGGACTCCACAATTGGACACTCCTCCACCCTGTTGTATCTTGGAATTGAGGTTCCATCCATTCACCATGTGTTAAAGGGTTCCAGTCATGTAAGTCTTAGGGGTGAGGAGTGAGTCCTCATCGTCTAAGCTGTAGGATGTTAAATTTCCTAGAACCAATGTCCTCAACACATGATGTTAAATCGTGATTACTATATGCATGGAAATCCTGATAGGATGAGACAGAGGATGGGAACCATAACCCTCTTATACATCTCTCCCTTTGGGATTTGTCTCCATGTGTACCTCGGGCAGTCTCTATGTAAGCCCTAACACACCTTAATCGGGTGTTCTATGTGCGACTGACATGGAATGAGACCTTCCTAAAATTGAATGGAATCATACTAGTATATAAAGACATCATACTCAATCATCCCTCATAGATTAAGCCCCAATCTCCATCTCCCTGGTCTTCTTCATTGCGTAAGCCCCGATCCATCCCTCATTGATGCATCTTTCGTGATGCGATCGTCTGGTCTAATGCTTCATATTATTTCTCACACAAAACATGACTCACTTGGGCTTATAGGTTATTAGAGACCGTGACACCCTTATTCTAAGAGTCCATCCTAGATTAAGCCCCAATTTTAACCTTAATGTGTCGTCTCAGTGTGTAAGCCCTAAACCACTGAACTACATGGGTTTTGATCCCTGTCTTCTAAACAGGGTACGTAGGAAGCCTCCACGAGGTTCAACCCTGACCAATGGTAAACTATGATTCCCTCCTTTTAGGGGTTCACCCCATGGATCTCATCATCCACCCCATCCATTCCCTTCTTGGTATTTCCCTTGATCCACTATATCTTAGGAGGATCATGCCCCACCTAGAGGTTACATGTCCTTAGGGTCTACATGGGCAGCTAACCATGCGTAATCCCCAACCACATGACCCATTTGACTGGGAATCTAACCATGCATAATCCTTAACTCATTTTCCCATTTTTATTGGGTATCTAACCATTCATAAGCCCCAATGTCTCCAACAAAACAACGTGGATTTTGATTCTCAACTAGCTGAGATACGTAGGAAACCTCCTTGAGATTAAAGACCAACACTGTCACCTTTACACTAGTTCCATCTCATTCATTTCATCCACTTCATCAAATCCCCCATTATCTATCCTAATCCTTACCTAGCATGACGCATCCTAATGGGATCATTCCATTCATTCAAGTAGCTAACCATGTTTAATCCCTAGCCATATACTCCATCACCTTGCCCTTATCATAGTGAGGTCACACCATCCAAATGGTTCATCTTAGTGCATAAGATCCATTCATCCCATTGCTGCTCCTTGAATCACCCTGAAAGATAACCAAACAAAATCCCCACACAATCATATTCATTCAACCAAGAGTTATCCTCTTACAAAGGGCATCTAACCATGTGTAAGATCTAAAATACCCCTTTTAAATACATGGGTTTTGATCCTTTTCATCTATAAAGGGTATGAAGGAAGCCTCCTTGAGGTTCAACATAATCCAATGGTAAACCTTGGTGCTCCCTTAATTGGGCCCCACCTTCCTTGATCTACCCTTAGTGGTGTCCAGATCAGCATTCGTGGTGTGAAACCTTCCCTTTATGGGACACATCACTCTCAAGTCTATCCTAATTAGGTGTTCTAATCCACCCATATGCTGTGACAATCTGATCCACATTCATAGGTGTTCTGATCAGTCTGATCCATCTCCACTAGACATTAAAATCGTGGCATACCCCATGTTAAATATGGGATGCTGAGTAAAACCTCAGATACACACCTCTGGAATAAGATACCCCATGATTGATGTGGGAGGCCTCGGGTTTCTGTACCCTTGATAATCCCTCTTATGAGTAAGAATACATGTGTTCCATTGCTTTAGCATCTATACATGCCATCGATACCCAGCGTGACTACTCTCATGACCAAAGGTTTATGCTCTAACTTGACCCTTTGGAATGTCCTGAAAAAAGTAGCATAATTAACCAGTGACCACAAAGAGATGGAACTAGGAATGAGTTTCACAAACAAAATCTTAATATATAAGGGAGACCCAAACTAGGCGACGAATTTTGAGGAGGAATCCATAAAAGGAGGGATTTACATCCCATTATCCTATTTCAATTAAGGAGAAAAAATCTCTAAAGAAGTGATGAATGCATCCCACATTTGAAAAGTGGGAATGTGGGGGAAATAATGTGATGCCCAGAATGTGGTAAACACACAAGATAGTAACGCCTCAATGGAAAGTGTTGGAAATAAAAAATGGTGACACTGATGTGAACTACTTCTCCTCCAATTATGGAGATTAGTAGCACTTGATGCATTGACAGATGAGCATGTCACTGGATCCAACCATCTGGATCTAGGCCCCTCTAAGAAAATAGTGGTCCTGACATAAATCTCACCAGAATTTGGGGAAGTTAATCATTGTGTATTCTAGTTTGTGGCATTTTCAGTGTGGATCACTCTCTCTAACTATGGAAGATTGAATGATTCTGTGGCATTGATCATTGCTTTCCTACTATCTATACTGATGAATAAATCTTCCTTCTTTATAGGATCCAAGATATAGTAAACCAATAACCCCCCACCCACAGACACAAGGGAAGGATGAACAATAATGCAAAAATCCTACATGATTATTCCTTCGCCATGACGTCATTATCGACCACAACTACTGAGTTCCCATGCCCAATCTCACCATTCAAAATTGTTTAGAGGAGGGTGATAGAAATTATTGTTTGATGATACAAGCATGAGGGGGTCATTACCATGAGGGATATAGACCTCCAGACTTGGAGGCTTTTGTGACTCTCCATCACCACTGCCCCCAAGGGCTACATAGGGAGATACTGATCTCTACTCCAATATTCAACCATTTTAGGAGCCTCTCCCTAGAATTATCATATGACTCACTCCCCTATATCGATGAGGTAAGGGACGTCCGAGTCATCCCAGTAATGACTAAAGTCCAGGATATTCTAAGGACTCCCACCATACAATGTCAAATTCACCAATTACCTGTCCCTTAGGCCAAAGAACATGTGGTTTATGCCCCTGCTCCACTGGCCCCGACCCGAATGACCCGACATCAATATAGAGCACAAGTGTAGGAAGACGCCTATCATGGAAAATAATATTCTATAGATTCAGAGACCCATGAAACCTTGGCACATTCTATCAGGTCCCTACTACTTCAAAGCATGGATCCACTTATGACTACTTTGGACCGAGACCTCTGCCACCCCACAGGTAGGCTAGGTTGACTCTTTTGGTCGCTAACACGATCAGAAGCCATCACAGGCTAACCCATGACAATGATATCTAGTACGGAGGTCCTCCCCATACCATCATTATATAGAGTGGAATTCCTCTATGATCTCATGCTTAGAGTGGAGGTCCACCCCATGTTACCAACATCAGTTCAAGCAGAGGCCCTCCCCATCTTGTCGACACCCAACATGAAGGTCCTCCCTGTGCCTATGATTCTAGATATGGAGGCCCTCCCCATATCTCAGGTCATCAATGAAAAGGCCCTCCTTGAATCATTTCTAGTTCAAGCAGAGGTCCTCCCCACAATATCATTGAACAAAGTAAAGTTCCTCCTCGCTCTGTCACCCATCAGTATGGTGGTCCTCCCCATGTTCTCACTAGCTCTAGAAGAGGTCCTCCCCACTCCAGAAACTATCCAAGCAGTGGTCCTCCCCACCTCATTGACGATCAACATGAAGGACCTCCCCATGTCCTATTTTATTAGTACAAAGGTCCTCCCCATGCCACCCATTAGCATGGAGGTCCCCCCATGTTCTGACCAGCTTCAGCGGAAGTGCTCCCCACTTCAGCACTATCTAAGAGAAGGTCCTCCCTAATTCATCAAAGGTATACATGGAGGTCCTCCCCATGTATAGGTCTATTAGTACAGAGGTCCTCCCCATGCCACCAGTTTTCATGGAAGTCCTCTCCATGTTCTTACCATATCCATTAGTGGTCCTCCTCTCACCAGCAACCTTCCAAGCAGAGGTCCTCCCCACTTCATAAACGGTCAACACGGGGGGTCCTACTCATGTCCAAGTCAATCAGTGTGGAAGTACTATCCATTCCACCCATAAGCATGGATGTACTCCCCATGTTCTCACTAGATCCAGTGGAGGTCCTCCCCACTCTAGAAACCATCCAAGTAGAGTTCCTCCCAACTTCATTGATAGTCAATAAGGAGGTCCTCCCCATGTCCAGGTTGATCGGTATAGAGGTCCTCCACATTCCACCAACGACAGACATGGAGGTCCTCCCCATGTTCTCACCAGCTTCAGCACTCCCCACCATGGAGGTCCTCCCCGCACATCCAAAAATCAACATGGAGGTCCTCCCCGTGTTTCATTATACATATTCCCAGGTGCTCCTCACACCTCAGCTCATCAAATCACAGTTCCTCCCTACTCCAAAAAAAACTGATATGAAGTTCCTCCTCATGTCATAACTAGATCAAGAAAAGGTCCTCCCCACTCCAGCACCAACCCACATGGAGGTCCTCCCTGTGTCAAAGATCTAACCTACCCTAAAGAACCATCCCGAGATATAAGGGAGAACCTTCACTAGTAAAGGAAGAACTCTGAGAAGCTCTAGATTATTGTCAATATGGTATGCTTTTCAGATTCTAAATTGGAGTGAAACTAAATGATGGCCTTCACCCCGATCCTCTAAATTAGAGTTTGGGGTAGGAACCCAATGTGTGAGTTTAATTCTCCCAGAAAGTGAGATGTACTAGATCCCCGAAACCCTCTATAGGTACATGTAGGAGGAGGAAGATTTGGCTCCTTTATAGGGTCATACCGTGTAGTCCTATCTAAAATTGTCAGATTCATTCTCTACCTCAACATAAGATCAGGGAGAGTTGTTATGGGGTTTGGTAGATTATGAGTACTAGCCCAATCCACCACCAAAAACCTTCATCCTCACACTGGAAGTAGTGGTCAACATCCTATTCTAAAGGGACATAATGATGCAGTCAATGCCATCCCGGAGAGATGACCCAATGATAAGTGACCTATTAGCTTATGTAGCATTCTCTCCACTAGCCATTCCACCACTGAAATGGTCTACATTAGTTTTATTTCTGGGTCATCAGCTGCACCTAGTTGAATAATGGGACAACCAAGAGCTAGATCCCACTTCTGAATGAAGAAGTTTGTGGGATACTATTGTGGTAGACCAGTTACTTGAGATGTTTTTGCCGATATCGACTCCAGACTTCAACCTCCCAGAGTCCCTCAACTAGGAAGAGGTCATGTGTTTCTATCAAACTCTATGGGGGATGTATCTCCACATTCAAAATCATTAGTTGTATTATCCAAAAGTTGGGAGCATTATGAAGACATCATCCAATAGTGTCACATGGTTGATCTAGCCACGTTTCCCATGTCTCAACACCCTCCATCAACCGACTCTTTAGAAGAGATGCATTCAGATATTTCCTTTGCTCCATATAATTATCAAAGAGGAATCTCTGTATGTGAAAATATAGGGTGGGGTAAGTATGTTTATTTCCACTTCAGGCCAATCTTGTGGCAATCAAACCTTCCCAGTGATATTTAGGATATGCCTATGGGTAACATCATGGTAAACATGGTCACCCACAAGATATACCTAGAAGGAGGTGTTAACATAGGTTCTGAAGAGTATTACCCAACTCTTGGGGTAGCACAACACCCAATAGACCTTGTAGGTGTCCACACTCATTAGTAGGAGAAATAGATTGGCCTTGTAGATCCTTTTGCATCATTGCTTATTGGTTGGAACACCAATAAGGGTAAAAACCATGCTAGGAACTTTAACCCTTATGAACCATCTGATCCAGTGTAGAAGATGAAGGATGATCCTGATAAGGCCGTGTTGCTCTAATATCTCTCATAACAGAATAATCTCATTGACGAGCTCCTCACTGAGTACCTTGTAGAACAACGTCTAGACTACGATGATCCTTAGTAGGATTCGATTTACCCTCTACTAGGGTAGTAGGGGAAACCATATGTTCTTCTTGGCGAGTTGACTCACGTTGATCTTGATAACCCTACACATTTTGATAAGGTAGAGGCTGGAGCTTATGAAAAATGGCCATGGTATGCATCACCAAATCCACCTGAATTATGTGAGAACCTTCCTCAAGACCCATCTCAGGTCGTTCCTCCAGTATTTCCTCAGGATGTTCCCCCAAAAGTTCTTTAGGTTCCTCCAGTATCTCCATAAGCCACTCTAGTTGGTCCATGAGTCGCTGGGCTTGACTATAATGTTGAAGAGCCTGCTAATGCATTGGTGGTTAGGAATACTCTCCAAGATGGGAATCCCCTATAGGGTGATCCAATGGATGCTCTAATTTTCTATCTCAAGGACCTTGAAATGAAATAGGTGGAAATCCAACCTAATGAAATCCATATCTGGAATCAGTGGATGATATTCCAGTACCCTTGAATTTTGGAAACCCTAATTTCCCCCCTTTAAATAGGATGGGTGACCCACTGTAGCATATGGACTACTTTATTTCAAGGTGTGGACCCATGATGGGAACTGCAACACAGTAGAAAGCCTCCAAGCTCCAGTGTTTCATACATACAATGGAAGGATATTCATTCATCTAGTGAATATAGTTACCCATTGGATCCATAGATAGCTGGGAAGATCTTTTCAGGCTATTTCTATATCAGTTCAGCTCCACCACGTGGAAGACTAGTATAGATAACCTATTTAAGTGAAAAAATGGACAAATGATATATTTTCAAACTTTATCACTAGGTGGAAGAGTGTCACTTATTCACTTGATATGCTTTTGACCCAAGAATAGCTGCTAACAATGTGTGTGGGGAACATAAATACTAAATTAGTTCCTTCCCTCATCACTCAGAATTTTCCAAGAGGATTTCAAGATTTATCTGACAAGGCTCAATTCCTAGAGGAAGCCTTGAAGAAAGATAAATAGGCACACCCATTGCCTTCCACTACTCTAAAAATAAGATCCACCAAGGAAGAGACAGTTGTAATCACATAGATAGAGGCCTCTAGACCGCTAGAATTGTTACAGATAGATCCTCATCCATAGCCTCACTAAGGGCAACAACCTCAATCCTAGCATCAGGCTCAACATTTCCTGCCTCAGAATCAAAGGATGCCACCCCATCAAGAACCACCGCTTAGGTGAGATAATTAGGCTCCATCCCCTCGTCAGGGCTAGGCTACTAGAGTTCCTTTTTCAGATAGGATAAACCAAACCTACAAATTTTATGAAGCTCAAGTCCTCGGTTATTTCCAAAGTGTGTTGGATCAGGGAATCCTAAAGTTTCTAGAATGTAGGAAGCTCTATGAGGCTGATCTCACTGATCTCCCTAACTACTGACCTTATCACAAGATACTTGGACACACCATCAAGCGATGTTATGTGTTTAAAGACTAGATACATGACCAAATTGACAACAATGTAGTTAGATTGGGTCCTTCCCCATTACAAGTGGCGAGTGTTTCTGTGAATCCTAATAGTGATAAAAAAGGTGAATAAAAGCAGGTCTCCAGCTGTGATTCTAGAAAGTATGATGATTGGTTAGCTTGCAGAGAAGTTTCTCATTTCCATGGTGTCATTTATCCCTTATTGAGTTGACCAGATCCTCCTGAAGTCACCATGCCTCCTCTCACATCCACTTCTTCATCCACATATCAGCCTTCCACTTCTCAAAAGACTAGGTGCCAACAGAGTAAGGGAAACAAAATCCCACCCCGGTGATGAATCCATCCTGCACTCTTGGAAAATTCATGCCTCAAGAGATGGGAGTTTCCCTCAGAATTTTCCCATTATTGTAGGATTCCTCAGGGAATGATTAGGAGTATGCCTTGGTGAATAAAATCAATATGGTAGATGCTTACATGGTTCCTGATGATGAGGAGTTTCAGGAATATGCTCTCAATATTCCCAGTAGACACCATCATCGACAAGGCCATGGATACATGAACAATCATAATTCTTAGTCCATAACTTCCATCCAAGTCATTGATGCTACTGAAACCATAAAGCAGGCTTAGTGCAAAGCTCATCATGTAAATCCTCTCATCCCGTCTCATCAGGTTTACTAGTACCACCATTCATACTTCTTAATCAGGAAGAGATGTCGTGGCTGTGTCATGATCATATGTGTCTTTCTATTGATATAATTCAGTCATATGATAGTCATCCAGTAGTAATTTATCATAGTTCAACTAGTGATTAATGGGGAATCTCCTACCCTAGCCAGAATCTGCCAGTTTTTCCAACAACACCCATTATACCACCTCCAATAGAGAAACTCTATACTGGTATAAATGTGCACCTAACATAGAAGTATGATGTTCTTAAGCATATTTCCAACATTCCTACAAATATATAAATCCTCATTAACCTCCTATTGTTAAAGGATATGAATGAATCCCTCACAGAGGATTTGAAAATCCCCCTTCAGTTCGAAACAGAGGTAGCGGCTGCATATGCCTTTCATGCTGAGGAAGTCAAGAGAGAAGAATTCCAAGACATCATCTCATTCTCAGGAGAAGATGAATACACTCCTGTATAGGGGAATATTCCCCATTGTACATCACTGGATATTTTAATGGAATGTAAGTTCACTACTATCTTGTTGACACAGGTTCTAGGATCAATCTCATCCTAAATCGGATGCTCCAAAAGTTAGGATTGTCTGAAGAAGATTTGAGTCCTTATGACCTGAGAATTTAGGGTTATGATAGGACCAAGTAGAGTTCGTGTGGCAAGATGCTCCTAAAGACCCAGTTTGGTGGCCTAATTTCCAATAATGAATTCATGGTCATCTCACTGGACACTGCTTACAATGCATTGATGGGTAGACCTTGGCTCCATTTTCATGCAACAGTTCCCTCCTCATATCAACAATGCCTCAAGTACTCCCTTAATGGTTGATTGAGTATGATCCAAGGTGATTAATTTCCATTTGAATCTTGTGAATCCTACTATTTAGAAGACAAATATTACAAGAGAAATTATAAATGGGTTCAAACCAATGAAATTGAGCACACTACTACTATGGATGAACCGTGGACAGATTTAGATGATGATTTCATCCTCCCGATTCACTGGCTATAGGCCACAACCCCAGACACAGGGCATTGCTTTTTTGTATCCGATATGTGGGGAATAAACATTCCCAGGTACAATAAATTCTAGAAGATTACCTCATATTCTTATATTGACTAGGATCGGGTGATACCAGAACCCCTTAACCTTGTTAGGTATTGATACATTTTCCCTATGGCTACAGTAGTATGACACACCTACTTGTTTCATCAAGTCTGGCTAATTCAAAACCAACCAACCCACCACCACTACTTTGATATAATCAAGCGCAGGCCCCTTGGTTGAATGTCTGATGAAATTAGACCGATAAAATTTGTTTCCATGGTTTCAACAGTGTGGGATTCTCTCAATGAGGATTCCACATCTGCCCAAGTGGGAACCAGTGTCCCCCCATGATTTGTTGTCTTGTATGAACCATCTCCTCCCATAAATCCCTCTATTTCAGATGATGAGGAAGACTTATAGGATGTTCCTCTTGCATTTGAAGATGGCGTCTCCACCACCATTGATGAATTTTTATAGGTGAATCTCAGTACCAAGGCAGACCCGAGGCCAACACTGATCAGTGCATCTATGCCTAAAAAGGAATATCAGCAGTATGTGGATTTCTTGAAGTAGCATCATAATTTATTTTCTTGGAGTTATGAAGAGATGATAATACTAGATCCCTCGGTCTCTTTCCACCTTCTTGGCCTTCCAGTGAGTCATCATGGTTTCAAATAGACTCTCAGGAAGATGCACCCAAATCATCATTCTAGGGTCAAGGTCGAGTTTGATAAGCTCATCAAAGACAACTTCATTAAGGAAGTCCAGTACCCCAAGTGGTTAGCCAACATTGTTCCCATTAGAAAGAAGAACAAATAGATTAGAGTCTGTATCAACTTCCAAGATCTCAACCGTCATGGTCTGAAGGAAGATTTTCCCCTTTCCTATGACTAAGCTATTGATCGATGCCACCATTGGGTTCCAATCCCTCTCCTTCATGGATGGATATTTTGGGTATAATCAGATCTAGATGGACCCCAAATATGAAGAATACACCACCTTAAAGGAACCTCAAGGTACCTTTTTTATCAGGTAATTACCTTCAGTTTGAAAAGTGCAGGAGATACCTATCAGTGCTCTATGCACCACATATTCAAGACGATCCTTAGGAATCTAGTGGAATGCTAGGTAGATAATCTATTGGTTAAATTCCAGCAGCATCAAGACCATCTCAGAGATCTTGAGAAAGTTCCCGACTTCCTTAGCTCTCGCCTTTTAAATATGAAACCCTTAAAGTGAGCTTTCAAGGTTACATATGGTAAGTTTCTCAGCTTCATTGTAATATATAGAGGCATTGAGGTCAATCCAGAGAAGATCAAGGCCATCAGTTAGATGCCTCCACCAAGTAATCACTAGGAGCTCTGAGGATTTCAAGTCCACTTAGCCTATATATGGTGATTCATTGTGAATCTAGCTGGTAAGTGTAATACCATTTACATAATCATGAAGAAAGGTGACATTTATCAATGGGATGAAAAGTGTTAGACCACTTTTGAGGAGATTAAGAAGTATCAATTGTATCCTACCATTCTGATACCACTTGTCTCCAGAAGGCTATTGTTCCTTTATGTAACCACCCTAGAGTGATCCCTCAACATCCTTATTTCCCATAAAAATAACGAGGTGACTGATAAAAATTTGTACTATCTTAGTTGCATGCTTCTTAACATAGAGACTAGATATTCCTCTATCAAGAAGAGCTGCCTCACACTGGTTTTCACAGTTTAAAAGTTGCAGCATTATAAACAAAATCATGAGATACAGCTAGTGTCTAGTGTAGATTTGATAAATTATATTCTAAAACACCCTATGTTTAAAGTTATTTTAGCTTGATGGGAAGTGATATTTCAGTAGTTCGAATTTAGGTTCATTCTACA
Source organism: Viscum album (assembly GCA_963277665.1). NCBI lineage: Eukaryota > Viridiplantae > Streptophyta > Magnoliopsida > Santalales > Viscaceae > Viscum > Viscum album. The sequence goes on along the minus strand of OY728130.1, from coordinate 473,598,437 downwards.
GAAGGCATTCAAGCTTCAGGCACAAGAAGATTTTCTTACCGCTCATATGGATCCCATAGAGTATTCCCTGGATCTTGATTTTCTAGATGAGTCCATCCTCTTAGTATATTAGACTATTCTTTATTGGAATATTCATTTTGATAGAACATTCTGAAGTCCAACCGATATAATTCTCAATGATCCCAGACTCAATAGAGTAGACCTGTGCATCGTCTTCACTACACCTATATAGACTGTTCTGACCTATTCATTCTTATTATTAGAATGATGCACCAATAATGAGGTGGAGTATCAGGATCTCATCACTGGTCTTGATCTGGCCCTCGAGATTGATGTTCCCCACCTACATGTGAAGGGGGACTTCGAGCTAGTCATCAAACAGATCAATGATGATTACGTCATCAGAAAGCTAGAGCTCATGACCCTATTAGAGTGAACCTACCAACTAATGGCCTAGTTCCCTTATCAACCATAGTTTACCCACATTCCTTAGTCACATAATGGTAGATATGATTCCCTATATAGTATATCTACTTCCCTTGTAGAGTCCGACTAGGGAGATCTGTTTATCTATGTGGTGCATTGAAGGGTAATCACTCCCATATCCTTAGACGATGATGAAAACTAGCAGGTAATCCACCTTACAGACAGATCCTCTACATCAGTACCTCTATATTCCCCTTATGAAGTAAAATAAACCTCTGATTGGACAACTCCTTTCATGTAGTACCTACACCATGATAATCTCATGACAGATAGAGCCGAGCATAAGAGAATCTATTGGCGTGCAGTGTAGTTTACCATCTAGATTGGTCCTATCCTTGAAATGATCCTCTAAAAACATTGTTTTGATGGAATTATCCTTTGTTTAATTCAGGGAGGTGAGATTACCCAAGTTACGTAGGATGTTCATGCCATTTCTTGTGGGGCTCATCAGGCAGGGTCACAACCACTCTTACTATATTCAAAGGTTGGGATACTTTTTCCATACTATAGTCCATGAATGTATTGAGTTTTTTGACAAGTTTCATGTGTGTTAGATTCATTCTAACTTTGTGAATTGGCTGCTAGATCCCCTCCATACCACCAAGTCTTATTGTCCCTTCATAGTTTGGGGACTCGATGTCATGGGACCATATCCATCAAAAAAATCCCTCCAATGCAAGTTTATTCTGACCACAATGGATTTATTTCCCTAGTGGATAGAGGTAATTCCAATCAAGGAGGTCAAGGAACCTTCTCTTTTTGAGTTTTTGATCTCTAATATCATCCATCGATTTAGATTCCCTCATGCTTTTCTCACCAATAACGGCACAAATTTTCTATCAGTTGAGATGAAGAAATTGTACACCAAGTACAATATCTGGTCCAACCAAACTTTTCACTGCCATGCATAGGAAAATGGGAATATTGAGGAATTAAACAAGAACCTATTTAAAATTTTGCAGAAAATGGTGGGCCAAAACTAGAAGAGTTGGTCAGAAAAGCTCTCTAACACTCTATGGTCTTATCGAAAGACAAATCGAAATTCCACCTAGGTGACCCCATATTTCCTAGTATATAGAACAGAGGTGGTATTACCCATCGAGATTTAGTTTCCATCACTCCGTATAGCTATCTATGATCAATAGACGTCAGAAAAAGTATTAGAATTATATCTAGCAGAATTAGAGGCCCTGACAAGAACAACATTTGGTCCATGAACAATTTGGAGAGGCACTAGAACAAGATAGCTAGAGCCTTCAACAAGAAAGTTCATCACTGCTACTTCCTTCAAGGTGATATAGTATTGGCCCTTAGGATACTGATGATACCTAGAAGGAAGCCACAAAAGTTAGAGCTCAAATGGGGAGGACCACATATCATTCACAAGGTTTACCCTAATGGTTCATACTCTTTGGTCACCATGGGGCGAGAGAATCACTCATACCACTAATTCCAAGTTCCTCAAGTAGTAATTTTCATGAGAACCTTGTACGTCCCGCATGACATTAAACTATACAGAGATTCTTTATCACCCCAAATGATGTTAAACTGAATATCATCATCCTTCACAAAGATAAACTGCATAATCATCTTATGGTATGATCTCTACGAATTTAAATTTAGATCCATTTCATCCTAGTTGCATGATATTAAACTGCATAATAGAATTCATCCTTATCCCATGACATTAAACTAAACAGAATATTCATAACTATGTGTGGATTTATTCCCATCCTTATGAGATACATAGAAATACCCATACATTTTGTCTTCGGGCCCAGTTGTAATTTTTTTGTTTCAGCCCCTTTGCCTGAGTTTTCTCTTGGGAGTGTGTGGTGCAGTGCTGAGACGTCACTGGTTATCATTAATGTCGGGTTTCTTTATGGTACCACCCTACACACCACTATGTTGGTATCACATTATGGTATGAGTTTTATGAACTTAAACTAAGACCTCTTTCATCCAAGAAACATGATGTTAAACTATATAGCCCTATCCCACATGATGTTAAACTAGTGCGTCTTATTTTCTCGATGTTAAAATGTATAACACCTTATGTTCTGAGTTCTATGACCTTGAACTAAGATATCTTTCATCAAAGAAACATGATGTTAAACTGTATTGTCCTATCCCACATGACATTAAAATATTTCATCCTACCTTCAAGATGTTAAATTGCATAGCATTTATGGTCTTTTCTGCATGACCTTAAAAGGAAAGTTCACCTTTTTACAGCATGGCGTTAAACTTCCCTATCCCACATGATGTTAAACTACTACTTTTTCTGGGTTGTATGGTGATAAAATTCACAACACCCTGATGTTCTCATCTGAGAGGGCATCACCTTTGGAACTGGTCACTCACCATTCCATCTTTAAGAACTATGTATGACTTTATTAATATCCTTATGGGATACATATGGAAGCCTAAACACATTATCTATGGTACAACCATAAATTCCTTCAAATTATCAGCCTAGGTTCCTATTGGGAGTATGTGTCGTGGTATGGAACTCATTGGTTCTCATTCAAATCAGGTTATAATATCTGAACCATGTACCTTCCTTAGTAATACCCCTCATGACCTTCATCCTTACTACATGATATTAAAAATAATTGGATTCAAGAACTACATGTTCCTTGATTCACACCCTTATAAAATACGTAAGAATGCCTAGAAATTTCATCTCCGAGTCTAGCCCAGACTCAGCACCCCTTTTCTTAGGTATATGTGGTATGAAGATGGGCCTCCTTGGTTCCCATTCACATCGGGCCTCACCATACAATGTATATCCACTAAAGAGGCCCACCTTTGGTCTAATATCCACAAAATTAAACTAGATTCCCAAGTCCATACATTGGGACTTTATGAATTCCCTAGGAACATATGGTGAAACATGCCTCATTAGTCTCTATTAACGCCGAGTTACAATGACCACATCATTTATACTTCATCATCCTAGTCGCATGACGATAAACTATGTCACAATTCTCATCCTTATCACATGATGTTAAACTAAACATAATCTTCAATAACAACATGTGATTTGATTCCCATCCTTATGGGATATGTAGGAATGCCCGAACATTTTTTCTTTAGGTAAAATCCTTAGTTTACTAATGAAAGTGCAACCGATTGTTGCATATCAATAGTTCAATGTTCTGATGCTCTGCTAATGTGTATAGCAGCACTCGGGTCAAATCCTCAGCGATGATACGTTTTAATAGTCGATTGTTTTTAGTTGATTGTATTTTAATTACGGGGGTTTGTTTGCAAAGATTAATTTAAATGATTGATTGATTTAACAATTTAATAAGTATTGGGATGAGTTCATAATTAGGTATTTAAGCTTATGATATCCTTGATCCCTGCTTTATATTTAATTAAATTAACATCCATGTCACAAGTTGACGTTGATTAGACTTCCCAAGTGTTGAGGCTTTAATCCAAGCCATAACTTAACTTAGGGTTCTAATCTTAATCATATATTAATTATATTAGTATATTTACGGTTCCAATAATCCATGTAAACCACTCGTTAAACAAAAAAAGTCATTAATCCATGACATGTTAAGTCCAATATACATAATGTTAATTCAAAGAATATTCATCAAGCAAAAGTTCTCAATCACTTAACATACCTAAATTATAACTCACCCCGATGAGAGATTTACTTAGAAATTAATATTATTAGTAATATAATTTATTATATTTTTGATTATGAATAATAAAAATAAGAAAAATAAAGGGATAATAAAAGAGTTGTGCATTGAACACACACACACACACACGAACGATGATGAGAATTAAAAATGGAATTTAGATTGAATGAGAAAGCGAAAGAAGGGAAGAGGTTTGAACATGATTTAAAATATCTTAAGAGTGTTAATATTTAAGAACAGAGTGTGGATGATTAAAACAGAATATGAAGAAGAAACTTTCATTAAAATTCAAATGAAATTGAAAACAGCTTACACAAATACAGTTGAAAACAAACAAAAAGAAGAATGAAAATAAAAGTGGAGGAGAGGTATCTCTTGTTGAAACAATATCAAGTCAAGTCATCCCAGGACCTTGGAAATGCTCTAGTCATTCCAAAAATCCTCCTTAAGTTCTCAAATGACGAACCTTTTGAAAGGAGAGGAGGGGATGTATTTATAGCCCAAGGTGGTGGACTGTTTTCATTCCAAAACTACCCCTCCACTTGGGTCGATGATTTAGACATCTATACAGCTGGATCTCAAGATATCTTCTTCTTAAAGTTTGTATATAATAATATTTTACACCTACTATAAAAATTTGGAGGAATTTGAACTTAGTGAGAAAAAGTTATAGTGGTTTTATTAAACAATTATAATCTTTCAATTTCAATCCAGACTTTTTAGAAGGCAGAAATATGAATGGGTTTATCAATAGAAAAATTCCTTCAAATATGAAGACTTTCTTAAAAAATGTTGGTAACCTATATCTTGGATTTAACACTGAATATTCTTATATATATTTGATGTCTAGTTAAGGATAAAAGTCATGAATACTGTACTGTTTTTAATTCCTGTCCAGAATGGTGGGATGAGTTTAAATGAACTAGTGGGATCCTTTTTTTGTGATTGGGACTTGAAAATTTTATATAGGATTCCTTTGGATAATCAATAACAAGATCTAGAGTATCATAAAATTTGGGCTTATGGATGGAGCCCAGTAATTACATTATCATGTATGATCCAGTTTCTTCATAGATTATGTGGGCCTTCTTGTGTAGACCATATGACCCTTCAAATGGAATAATTGGCCCAAGATCCTTTCTAATGAAATGTTTTATATTTAAAGAGTAATCCTAAAAAAGAAGATCCATGAAATTTGGATAAGTAGGGTGAGAGTTATAAATAAAATAGTAAACTGACATCAATTGGATTAATTCAAATAATGCTCAAAATTTACATTTAATATTTAAACATTAATATTTCACAAAAATTATGCATATTTCATATAAAATAAGTAAAAGGAGTATATAAAAAGTTGTGAAAATATTAATAACATCAATTAAACCTATTTTATTTCTCTTCATCCTCTTCATTTGGTACTGTTCCATTACCATTCCAAATCCAAGAGTCCTCTCGAGGATTCTCCCCTTAAGAAGGGGTTCAGATCCCACTATCCGATATACCTCAATAACATGCTCAGATGCGCTATGGAATAGAAGATGGAGTGTTGGATTCTACATGGATATTCTATTATTCCATCTCCATGCTGCATGCTTCCCCTTATTTGGGTCTCCATCATATTTTGTATCTAAAGGGACCCCTAGAGGCATGGTGCCTAGCTTCATGGATCACATTCCATCCTAGGACAACACCCCAGAATATTTAGAACATAATTTTTAGACAAGTCTCACATTTCGAACATGGTTAGCAGCTGACCCTCATTTTTTTGTTCCTATCCTAGGTTACACAATATGGATGCTATGTTTTGAACAACTTCAGAAGTTATCCTCCATCATTATTTCACTCCCATTATCTCCCAAATATCAGATGTTGTGATTCACATATCTTTCCATATCCTTATGTCCAGGAAGAACTTCAATACCCTCATTGTTACCCCTCCAGGCACCTTTTCTCATTGAGAAGGCCGATTAGCGTCATTGGAACCGTAAATTAACTTACATGCCCCCTTTTTGTGTTCTTCCATGTGTTGTAAGGATCTTATTTTCCCCTTGTTTCCCACACCAACCATGGATCATGTGGGCTTAGGGGTCTTAGCAGGGTTTGCACCCGCATGGAAGAATATCACCATCCTATGTTCCAAAATCTATGACCTTAAACTTGGATTTTACATTCCACATGACATTAAACTGAGCATCCAAGTATAATCCATATGAATTCAAACTATGCATGGGTTTCCTCCTCATGAATTTATGGTGTGGTGTGAATTTTCTCAGTCTTCACTCACGTTGGGATACTTTAGGGTCCTGAACTACACATTTACACTTTGGAAGCATCCTCATATGGTATGAGCTCTATAAAAATAAACTAAGATCCCTATCATCCCTATTTTGTGATGATAAGAAGCATAATATCCATCATCCTTATTGTATGACGTAAAACTACGTATTCTGCATCTGAGATGTATGATGATAACCAGCAGTGTTACGATGTCTTAACTTGATAATACATTTCCCCTTTGGTACTGGACACCTACCATTCCATTTTTAGAACTACGTGTAGCTTGATTCCCACCCTTATGGGGTACTTAGTGACGCCCAGACATCTTGTCCTTAAGCCTAACTATAGAGTCATGAACCTCTTTAGCCCCTTTGGGCCTAGGTTTCCCTTTGAGTGTGTATGGATTGGTGTGGATATTTTGGGTTCTCATTCATTTTGGGCTACCTTATGGCACCACACTACACATATCCTCACCTTACGGTCTGAAATCTACAACCTTAAGCTAATATTTCAATGTCTTAGTTCACATGATGTTAAGATGTGTAACAACCATAATTTTCTCATTTGAGAGGATATCGCCCCTTTTGGAACTGGCCATCTTCCAAGCCTTATTCGGAACTACATGTGTCTTGATTCCTACCTTCATGGGATACATAGTGATGCCTGGACATATAGTCCCTAGGCCCAGTTAAAAAAATCATAAATTTACCCCCTTTTGGTCTTTTTGGCCTGGTTACCCCTTTGGAAATGTGTGGTGTGGACCAAGTCTCTTTGGTCCTTATTGAAGTTCAGTTATTTACCTCACCAAGAACTTATCCTTTAGGATACACATTCCTCAGTCACACGATGATAAAATGTATGAAATTTTCATTCTCACTGCATGACGTTAAACTTCACGGGTACATCCCATGCACATGACGTTAAACTAGGCACCTATGATACACACTCTATGACCTTAAACTAATAGATTCTATTCCAAGAAACATGACCTTTAAACTATTCAAAAAATCCCTCAGGAACTTGATCCTTTAGGAGAGATCTCATCCCACCTGCAGATATTATACATTGGCATGTTTAAAGGTGTAGTGGTATGAGACCCAAAATGTTGGATTTTATAGGGATATTCCCCCAATTCTGCTTCCACGCTTCATGTGTCCCCTTATTTGGGTCTCCATATTTCACATTTTAAGGGACCCCCTAATGGTAGGATTCTCAGAATCATGGCTCAACTACCATCTTGGGCCAATGAACTGAAATATTTCAAATGATATTTTGAGATTGGTCCTACATTTTGAACATGGTCAGTGGATGACCCTATTTTGCATGTTCCCATGCCAGGTCACACAATATGGATGGTATGTTTTTAACATGGTCAGCAGTCATCCTTCATCATCATTCCATACTCATTGTGTCCTGAATATCAGACACTATGATTCACATTCCTTCCCTCATGTTCTTATGGGTTTGCAACACCTCTAGTGTTGTCTCTCCATGCATCCACACACACCAAGTTTGAATATTTTTGTGGTTGGGACTTTCCTACCCAAATTTTCCTTCATAGTGTTATGTGCTCTCATATTATGGGTAAATACTGACACCAATTCTTATTTACCACACAATTCATGGATCACGTGGTCTTAGGGGTCTTTGTAGGGTTATACCGACATAGAGAAGCTGCCCAACCCTATGGTCTGAGTTCTACGACCTTACAATAATATCTCTTTCTTCCAATAAATATGATGTTAAACTTTGATGATCTTCCCCAAATGATGTTAAACCATTGCATCCTTACCGCATGACATTAAATTTCACAATCCGATCCTTTCATATGACCTTAAACTACAACATTATCATCCTGATCGCTCAATGAAAAAATGGCACAAAATTGTGGTGTTCTCACTTGAGAGGGCGTCACCTTTGGCACTGGTCATCCAAAATTCCACCTTTCAAGACTTTCACATGTATTTATTCTTGCACCACCACCAGGACTTTTCATCATAGTCCAATCTCTAAAAAAAAAAATCAACAACAACAACAAAAGAACAAAAAAAATATATAATGCCTCTTGTCTCTATGCATGGTTCAGACCTGTGTGAAAAAAATTACCTTCAAGAACTACATATGGATCAATTACCATCCTCATGGGATATATAGTGATGCCTAGACATTTTGTCTTTGGGACCATCAATTGGTTCATTAAACTTTTGGCCCCTTTAGCCCCGAGTACAGTCCAAACTCTATGACCATAAACTTGGAGCCCCACAGGGATATGTGGTGTGATGGTAAGTACCCTTGGAATTTATTCATGCCAGGTTTTCCCCCTCACTGAATTATATATTCCTTCTTTCCATCTGTTCCCTGGTATTTTTATGGTGTTCAAGACTCCTTTGGTGTATTCACATTGGGTTCCTATCCTCCGTTCCATGAAAACACTGTAAGAATATAAATAATGGTCAAAGCCCCACGGACTTAAACTGGAAGCCCAGGTCCAGAAATTATGACCTTAAACTATGTGAAAAAAATCACAGTCACATGATGTTAAACTATGGGATGTCCCAATCACATGACAATAAACTGTACTATGCAGTGTCCTCACTTGCATGATGTAAAACATCAAAATATATCAGGCCCTCGTTTGAGAGGTCCTATCCCACAGTGTCAGTCATCTACCACATTTTCACACCTTTAATTATCATTCAACATCTAAGATAATGCACCACTAGGAGATCAGTTTGATCTTTTTTCAGATCAATGAACCTACACCAATTTTCTCCAAGACATGGTGGTGTAATTTCAAGAGTGTTGGAATCCTTTTGAACATTCCACCACTCCACATACATGTTTTTCATGCCCCAATTCATATCCTCATCCTATTTCACATATGAAGGGACCCCCCTAATAGTCTGGTCCCATGCTATTTTGGGTCACCTACCATTCTAGGCTAACGCCCCAGAATACTTTGGATGACATTTTGAGTTTGGACCCATATTTCAAACATGGTCAGTGATTAAACCTCGTTTTTTATCTCCATCATAGTCTAGTGGTAAATATATTGTGTTTATAATAAGTTTAGTAGTTATATTTTATTGAAATTATTTCATCTATGTGTTCCAAATTTGGGTTATTTTGATTCACACTTTTCATCCCACTTTGTTCGGATTGATTCTAACTCCCGTAGAATTATCCCGTTCATGCAGTAGAGTGCATTAAGAAGAGAAATTTGGATATTATGAGAGCCCTATTATCCAACCAAAACCTCTCTCAGATCAAATAATTTTGATATTTAGTCAACAATAGTAGACCCTGAGTATTTGATGATTAGCTATAACTCTCATATGAAGTGAACGGTTATGTGGTCTTCCTTTGTTTCTCACACCGGGTATGATGCATGAGAGCTTAGGGATTGATTTTTAGTTGCTTCATAGACTTGATTGAGGTGAAGTAATTAAAGTAAGTATAAAATATACTCATACATGAAGTTCAAAGTAAGAAATAAAAAATAAGAGTATGTTTCATAAGTTTGTCCAAAATACCACCCTTAGGAATCTTCCCCTTCAATGGACTACTTCAACACTACCAATTTCTAGTGTGTGGCTTCTAGAGTCTCGTACCACTTCATGATCTCCCTCTCCATATCAAAAACCACATATAAAAGCTCATTATCCCTGACTTGCATTCGATCCCATTCTTCTTAGAGATTAGACACTTAATGGATCGTCTATTCTAGCTTCTCTTGGGATTCCATTAGTTGTACCTTTAGTCATTCAATGAGTTCCAACTAGTTGGAAAGGAATGTGGAGGGTTCGTTCATATTCTCATCAATGCACTAGATTTATTGATCAGCCTCATGTAACTTTTGGATATTCTTAGATTTATTTTGGAACCAGGTGGCATCTAAATATTGACTTCTCTTCTGCATCTTCTCAGCAAGATAACTGCAGATCATCACATGAAGATAACGAGCATCAACCCCATCAGAACATAGATAGTGCAACCAAGTGTAGATTGAACCCATATGACTCATCCATTCTGCCTTCAGGATATAGAGTAAGTTCTTGATACACTTCCACGCCCTTCTCCATGTCGTATGGCTCTCCTCGTCTATGTTGGGATCCGAGTCATCCAGCTCCTTAAGGTCTGTAGGTCTCTATGCAGGGAAGATAACCAGAAGTTTAGAATTAGGTTCTCTCTCAGACATAATTTTGAGGGGATGGGATCTATGACATGGGGGTGACCATCTTCACTCATTTCTTCTTCATCAGACTCATCTTTTCTAGTTTTGGGCTCCGCCCTAGTAGTGGCATCACCCGTAGCCACAACGTCCCACTCTCTAGGTGCTAAGGCCAGATCAACTTGAATGGTCGGCTCCTCATGGATATGTATTACCATTAAGAGAGATCCTAAAGATTTCCCAGAATCTTCCATTTACTGGGCTTTTAGTCTTACATGCACTTCGTGGAATACACACCATGAGAAGTATGATTCTCAGATAACAGATGTGGGTCTATAAAAAAGATAGAGACTTACAAGAGCTAAGTGCAACTGAATCTAGAACCTGAGTCACTATAGGAACTTATTCCATCAACGACCCCTCAACACTGGTTAGATCAATGACTAGAACTAGATCCTTGTGAATAATGGGGGAATCCCAATATCCTAAGGTCATCACCCTATCTCCTTACATTGGTTTATCTCTGGTCGCTTTGTCCATGATCAGTCCACCTCCTTACTAAGCCCCAAATGTAGGCTTGGGGAGTTGTCTCTCCAAACCCATCAACACAATATTACCCCTTCATTGGGAGCCCCTTTATCATCACCAATTTGTTTCTGAACATGAAAAATTTTGGTTAGTGGATCCGAATTATGGAAACAGAAGGGACCAGGAGAGAAATAGGTTGAGACATACCTCAAGATGATTAGAGAGTTCCTCATCAGAGCCTGTGATTTTTCCAATCTCTGATGGACTCCTTTGATAGTAATTTGTCCTTTCGGTGTACCCACCAATAAGATCCTCATAATTAGCCTCTTCTCCTATTACTTTTTCTTCTCCCTCATCCTCTTTATCTTGTCTTTATTCTTCCTCTACTTCTTTCTCATCATCACTGTCATCTTTAGATGAAAGTTCATTTAGATCATGCTCTTGGTCAAGTATCACTTTTACTAAAATATGAATATCATCATATTTACCCCATTGGAATGTATACACATCCATGGACATCGAATATGTGTGTCTTTGATGAAAATACACCCTGTCTGCAACCTAGATAAGCCCAATTTCTGGCATCTGGATCCCATCTCATGTAAATTTTTAGGATTTATAGACTTACTGATTGCCGAAATGTTTTCCAAGATGACCAGAGTGTAGGGAAGATTGCATCTAAAATGGGTTGAAGCAGGTTTCTCAATTGCTTTATAGGGAATTATTTAGTTGTTCCACAAGGCTGCCTTCAAGACCACTCCTCCTTAGATGGAAGAGGTGCGTCCACACTATTTGATATTCCTACCATCGAGGCTCCAGCTTGTGCTGCTCCAACTGCCCAACTTGCCTTGGGTCTTGCTTCCCTAGTGGTAGCTAGCCTACTCTCTCTCCCCCTAGACTCTAAACTTGCCACATTGATTTGATAAATAAACTTTCATATAATTTCTTCTGGATATTCCACAACATAGTGCTTATCATATTTTGTAGAAATTTAGACATCAACATAAGTGGGGGGAAATGTGATTGTTTCACCAAATATGAAAGTTATAAACATCAACCACAACTGGAGAAGGATACAAGGGTGTAGTTCCTCCTAGACCTCTATATACACTTTCTTCATCATTCACTGTAGACACCCAAACTGTCTAGAAAATAGGGATGGAACATATGGTTCACAGAGAATCTTTCCATCAATCCGAGCTACTAGAACACTGCCCATGATACTCTGCATATATTCCCTCTGCTCTAGTGTACCTCATAGTTCATCCACCATCTAGCTAACTGGGGTATGGAATGGGTGAAAATTGAATTTCTCATGATTTATAATTTTGATCTTGATCCCTTCCTCATTGAGCGTCAACGGCCAAACCCCAACAATATTCAATAAAGACGGTCTTAGGATATTTTCTAGAGGGAATATGGAATTTGGGAAGTCATATCCACCAAAGTGAGCTGAAATCCATCCATAGAGGATTTGGAATCATCTAAAGATTCTCCTAGGTGTACCTACTCTCAAAATGCACCCCATAATACTATATAACCTTTCCAATATAGGCACTTCGAGATTAACCCTATTTTGGGATTCCATGATCTTGACCATTACAAAGGTCCTTGGATGGACCCCCATCCTTATGTCCCTTATTGGAATTAGCCACCCGATTAGAAAAGTAGTAAGAAAGGAGTAATAACGTATCTGTGGGTCCCAAATCTCATCTATGTTGAACCCCCCATGTATGATATCCTCTTGCCTCTAGGACCATCCAATATGATCCTACCTTTCTCCTCTATGATGTGTTTGGGAACTGCTTCCCTTGGCTTAGCATCCTCCACTTATTATCCCTCTTATGGAACAGATTGAACCATGATGGGTAGGATATTTCCTTTAGGATGTAGTTAATCTTCAACCTCTAATTCTCCAAGTCCAGCAAATACCATGTGAAAATGGTGGTTCATGCCCTATCTCCCCATATATTCTCTATCGGTAGGAACTCATCATACTAAAGTCCTTATAGAGGGATGCCTTAAATTAAATGGATGTCCTAGTACTTATACCAAAATTCCCATAATGGAGGTGGAAAGTATTTGTGGTGGGAGACCACCGACTGAATAGCTTTGGCACTAAGTCCTGCTGGCAGTAGAAATAAAATTGCGATGTACACACAACTTCAAATAGCCCAATGTGTTGAAGGTGTTCCCTAAAATATTTTTATGTATGGAACACCTAGAACATCCATGATCCTTCACTCATAATATTCCCCCTAGACCTCAAGTCCCATTCATTCTCCCAACCCTTGGTCTCATCAGTGATCCAACTCTGGAAAGTGCTTGCATAGTGGGAAAGAAATTATTTGTCCAATGATTCAGTCCCTGTGACTATCATGGTTTTTAGATTCAGGATGTAGATGACCATATCCCAAGTCTCCTTGGAAGGGTGGACATTGTTTTGATGTTTTACCATTGAAGGATATCTTCACACATGACCCATGACCACGACAAGTCAGTCTTGATGCCCAGAATGGACACTTCCCCCAGAATTCTGAAGTTCCATAGTGGGAGGATATCACTCATGATGTATTTTGATCCTGAATCAGTATGCCTAGGATAATTTTATTTTCCGATAATACCCTTATAGCATAAATAACTTGGTGGCTCACAATCATATGATACCTCTGTGTAGAAAAGGTGACCTCCCTCTCAGCAGAAGTCTGTTCACCTGTCATGTCAGTCAAGCTATGAATGCATAACAGACTTGGAATGAAATATTGAGGTTTGGCATTAAAAATATAAGGTTTCATGAAAGATCAGATGATGGCCATAGATAAGGGAACCCCACCCTTTTCGGGGTAATGCTCTGGAAGTTGAACCGTCGCTCCTGTGCACGCAAGATGAATCCTTCTGTGACCACATGCAAGTAATGAATTCAATGTACAAGATCTTACATGACTGGACCCCTATGGGTCCAAATTCATATGGTCCCACAAGGGATTCACCCTCGCCCATTTCTTTTTTTCCTAAGTGAAGTTCATGCAAAATATTCTTCTTACATGCAAGAATTTCCTTTGTACATTACCTAACCCACTTAACCACCATCATTTTTCATGAAAACCTCCAATATTGTGCACACACATTCCTATAGAATTCATGGAGTGTCTTTATCCCAATGAACCATGTTTGAGACCCCTATTCATAACATCCATATCTTGCACACACATCCTCTGTGAGGCCCTTTAGGCTTGTGCATAGTAATTTCTTGTTCCCTCATGTAGTGTCTCATGTTGCATTTATCTACCTAATGCTTATTCACATAGGTATGCTAGAATCCATTGCTTATTCTCATAGTTACGCTAACATGGACCCCACAATTGAACACTCCTCCAACCCATTATATCCTGGCATTGTTGGTGTTATCCCTTCACTAAGGCTTAAAGGGCCCCAGTCATGTAAGTCCTACAGGTGAGGAGCGAGTACTCATCATCTGAGCTATAAGACGTTAAACTACCTAGAACCAACGTCCTCAAAACATGACGTTAAACTATGATTGTGACATGAATGGAAATTTTGAGTGGATTAGAGAAGATATGTGTCACACTTGGATCTTTATTTTTGTTTTTGGATTTTATTAATTTATGGATTTCAGTTTTTCTCTCAGGAATTGGGTGTGATGTGACTGATTTTTTAAGCTAATACTTCCATTAATTCTTTGTCTAGATTTCCCCATAGGGTTATATTTGTGTTTTTGGAGAGAAATAGAAAATTTGGGTCATATTGCATGAGGCGCATAGTTGGCATATGGTTAGTAGAAACCATGTTCCCCGACCTAGGTAACTGTGGGATAGGTTGGATTTTTCAGATAGAATCTACCATACATCTTGAAAATGGATAGTCAAGACATGTAGGATAATTTTTTGGTAGGTAAATCTTAGGAAGAGAGGGTTTCATGATCACCACATAGTTTGGAAAGCTTTGCGGGATAACCTTGTTCTTGTCCAGGTCATTAAAAATTATAAAATACTAGTTTTTTCATTTTGGGATTTAACAGTAATCCATCTCCCACACGACCCCATGAGATTTTCATCCATGGTAGCCTCCTCTAAGATCTTCTAGGATCCTTGGGAACCTATCCTTGGGAGGATTCAACCCCGATTCTTCAATGAATCTCCAATTAAGTGGTTCTTACTCTTATACTTCCTTCTTTTCTAGGGTTTCTTCTCTTCTCCTTGGGGGTTTCATATGACCATCTAGTTGGGTTGTCTATTTTGGGACGAATCTTAATTAATAGGGTTTGATCTTGATGTTTTGGTTGGATCTTATATTTCTAGGATCAAGTGGTGGTGCAGTTGAGGTTTCACACTAATTTATTGAAGTTTCTACTCTTGAGGTAGGTGGTTCCCTGCTCTATCATTTTTAGATGATTTGATATGATTTATTGGTTAATTTTTACATGATATATGATTTATTTATGTGGTGTGAAATGTGTTTTTGATGGTCTTGGAAAGATTATATGATGGAAATGGATTTTATAAAGAAAAATGGCTATAATTTTGTGTGTTCCTTATTGTGGTGTTTAGTGGATGTGGTTCATGGGTTGTTTGAAAGGTTTGAATCATGTTTTCAAAGGCACTTGAAGTGAAAATGTATTTGGAAGTGAGTTTTTTTTAAAAGGGATTTTTATGTCATGTTGGATTCATTTTTGTTCACTATTAACTTGACTTGTGAATTGTGTAATATTGTGAAGCATGTTTTAGTGTGAAATTGATTTATGTGTGATTTTGAAAGGGTATTCACCCATGAAAATGGTCAAATTTACTATATATCTTCCTTGTGATGTTGTCAAATGGGTTTCATTTAATTTGAAAGTAGTGTGAAAAGTTTTTTTAAATAGTTTTTAATGTGTGTAAAATAAAAGTGGGTTGTTTATAGAAAATAGGTGTTTTTTCATAGTGATTTGTGAAATATGTGATTTCCTTGGAATAATTGGAATTTATTTGTGAAAGTGGTGATATGTGTAACATGGGAACATGAATATGAGAATAAGGGAATCCAAGGTATTTAGTTGGTATGACTATATCTAATACGCTAGTGATTCATAAGTGGATTGTCCTGGTTTCACTTAGCATGATTGGCGCTTATAACACTAACTAAACTATAATGATGTTTTAAGAGAACTAGGCCCATGGGGTGTCCCCTAATAGTGGATTGTGCATAATAAAGTAGTGACTGTGATTACTATACCACCCTTCACTGAGGTATGAGGTTCTATTGTCCCACTCTAGCTAGATTACTCTTAGGGATTTACCCTTGGTTCTCTCTTGAGACTTATGAAATGTGGTTCCATACACTAGCATACGGTGGACCTTGAGTGAATTTTATCTTAAATAAAGTTTAAATTAATAATTTTTTCCTTTTAAATTTTACCTATAAAATCATTTTCTTTAAAATAGTTGTTATAACAATAGTATTTATTTGAAATGATTTCTTGGAAATGTTTCAAAGTATCTTACATAAAAGATCTTGTTAAATTGTCATTTGATGTTATAACATGGAATCCTTCATTTGGGTGGAATCCTACTAGGATTTGGCTCACACCCTACATAACCCTATGGGTGTATGTAGAATTTTTTTATATGACTCATGTAAATGCAAGGTGTGTTGTGTGGGTGGATTTGGGTTTCTAGACTTCCTCTCATGTAGGTTAGGTGGTGGTGGCTTAAGGGTTAAAACCATATCATTATATAGATGTCCTTGGGTTATTTTGTCATTTTACTTTCTATTGTTGTTTCTTGGGTTCTAGTTAAAGTTTTAAATGTTGAAACTAAATTTTGTAATTCCTTGTTTGGTTATGATTATTCATCCTTGTGAAGTTTATTTTCACGAGTTGTTAATGATTATAAGATCGGGTAAAATCATTCCCAAGGAGTTTTTTTGATACTTGAGCACTATATGCTAGCTCAAGGGGATCAGTAATGCCCCTCAGGCCATGCCACAGACTAGGTTGAGTGTCAAGTTAAATGGAACACTAACCTAGTTTGTGATAGGATGGGAACTAGAGCTATCTTGTCTGTCTCTCCCTTTGGGATTTGTTGCCATGTATGACTCGAACAGTCTCCACACAAGCCCCAACACACCTTGATAGGGTGTTATATGTGTGAATGACATGGAATGAGACATTACTAAAATGGAATGTAATCCTCCTCATACAACAATACATCCTCCTTGGTCATCCATCCAAGAGTAATCACCGATCTCCATATCCTCGGGCTTCTTCAACGCGTAATCCTCGCTCCATCCCTCGCTAAAAACATTTTTTGAGATGTGGAAATCTGGTCTACTACTTAAAATTATTTCTCACATTGATCATGAATCATGTGGGGTTAGAGGTTAGTATTAACTGTGACACCCTTCTTCAAAGAATCCATCCTAGAGTAAGCCCAAGTTTCCACCTTAATGGGCCGTTTTATTGTGTGATCCCTAAACCACCGAACTATGTGGGTTTTGATCCCTGTCTTCTAAACAGGGTACATAGGAAGCCTCCATGAGGTTCAAACCAGACTTATGGTAAACTCTAGTTCCCTCCTCATATGTGTACACCTCCTAGATCTCAGCATCCACCCTCATCCATTCCCCTCCTGGTCTTTCCCTTGATCCACTATATCTCGAGAGGATCATGCCCCACCCAGAGGTTACATCTCCTTCGAATCTACATGGGCGACTAACCATGCATAATCCCGAACCACATGACTCATTTTAACTAGGTGGATAACCATGAATAAGCCCCAAACTCTTATACCATTTTGACTGGATGACTAACCATGCATAATCCCCAACACCCCCATCAAAACTACATGGAATTTGATTCCCAACCAGCTGGGATACATAGAAAACCTCCCTAAGGTTTAATCCCAACACCATAATCTTCACGCTGGTTATATATCATTCATTTCATCCACTTTATCCAACCATCCATCATTAATCATAATCCTTACCTGGGATGCCACATCCCAGTTGGATCATGCCATTAATTCGGGCAACTAACCATGTGTAAGCCCCAACCATCTTCTCCATCACCTCTCCCCTATCACTGTGAGGTCACACCATCCAAATGGGTTATGACAGTGCGTAATCCCCATTCATCCCATTACTTCTCCCTGAAGCACCTGAGAAACTAACCATGTGTAAGCCCCACATATTCATATTCATTCAACAAAGAGTGATCCTCTTACGAAGGACATCTAACCATGTGTAATACCCAAACCACCCCTTCAAACTATGTGGGGTTTGATCCCTATCTTCTATACAGGGTTCGTAGGATGCCTCCTTAAGGTTCAATCCTAGCCAATGGTAAAACTTGGTGCTCCCTTTTTTGGGGCCCACCTTCCTTGATCCACCCTTAGTGGTGTCCAAATCATCCTCCGCGGTGTGAAAACTCCCATTTATGGGACACATCAGTCCCATGTATATCCTAAGTGGTTGTTCTAATACACCCATCCAGTAAACCTTCCAGGTGTTCCCTCCTAGAGATGTTCCAATATAATCCACCTTCACAGGTGTTCCGATCAGTCCAATCCATATCCGCTAGATATTAAAATTATGACATTACTCATGTTAAACATGGTACGCTAAGGAAATCCTCAAAGACATTCCTCTAGAATAAGATACCCCATGATTGATGTGGGAAGCCTTGGGTTTCTACCCCCTTGAGAAGCCCTTTAATGACGAATAATACAAGTGTTCCAGTGTTTCAAAATCCATACATTCTATCAATGTCCAGTGTGACTACTCTCCAGACTAAAGGTTTCTACCCTTATTTGACCCTTTGGAATATCCTGACAGAAGCAACATAATTAACTAACATCCAAAAAGATATGAAATCGAGAACAAGTTTCATGAACAATGTCTTAATATATAAGGGAGATCCAGACTAGGTGATCAATTATGAAGAGGAATACATGAAAGGAAGGACCAACATCCCATTATCTAGTTTCTATCAAGGAGAAAACATCTTTGATGAAGTGATGAATGCTGACCACCTTTTGGAAGTGGGAATATGAGGCAACAGATGCGATGCCTAGTGTGCGGTTAAATCGTAAGGCGGTCCCACCTTGGTGGGAAGCGTCCGAAATAGATAATAATAATAATAATATCATTCCATATAAAATATATGAGAACATAAATAATATATAATAAATAAACACTATTTTTGAAATATCACATGAAATAACTTGAATCAGATTTTATATGTGATGTTTTAACCATTTAGAATCAGCTTTAACATTATTGGGTTTTATTTCTTCATAAAAGAAAATTCTAGAAACTCACATTTTTACCCAGCTAGCTCACTTGAAAAGTTTAAGATTGACCATGTGAAGTTATCACACTATTGGGATCAAACACGTGTAATAAACACATGTTTTTATTGAATTTTCCCTTATCGATCACACATACAACTGAAAAAATACATGAATGAATTGTAAACTACACATTATAATCAACTGATTGTGATTTAATTAACTGTTACCATAAAATGACTAAATGAGAAATCCAATCAGATTCCTGAAGCACTGATCAAACATATGAACAAAAAACTGATCGACTATATGACCAACCAACCAACTACATGATCGAATGATTAACTATAAGACCAACTGACTGACCATACGACTGATTGATTGACTCTATTATTGTCTTATTTACCACATGACTATATGATTAACTACACAAATGACTAACCAACTGCATGAATAATATTATGAAAATTATATAATAATAAAACTAAACACAAAATTTGTTCATAATTATTTTAAACCACATGGAATCAACTTAAAAAATCTCAGAAACCTCAAACACCTCTGTCTAACTCATCAAGAGTGTTGAAAACAAATTCAAACAATTAATCACTTTATTAAAAATTCCAAAGGTACTTTAATATGCATTGAACACCTCTTACATATCAAAAATATATTATAGTTCACATTCCTTAATCGAATTTCCAATCTCCACTGCAGTAAGTTTCTCTTAAATATGACTCAAACACATATTCTGCATAGACTGAACATCTTATCTATGAATAAACTTCTTCTTTATCATCCATACCTCTTTCGTATCATCCATACTTCATCTGTATTACAATGTTTCTTCTTATGTATTAGCCTTGTTTTTTATATTAGTCCCTTAGCAATTTTTTAGCCTTGCTTCTTATGTATTACATCAAACTTCATACATATTTAAGGCCTTTTAAAAATTAATAACTTCAACTCAAGGAACCTAATACATATCATATATTTATCTTCTATACACAAGAGAACTTTATAATTTTTTCAAAAATTTTATCAAATACAAAAACACATATATTCTGTATGAATTCATAATTAATAAAATATAATCATAACCATCTCAAATTATTACAAGGCATCTTCAACCACTTTAAATCTTTATCTAGGTGATATTCTTTACACTATTCAATAGCCTTAAAGCTTAATATTCCATGGATGGTTTCTCAAAAATTATGTTATATTTTTCTCTATTTTAGTTGTATATTAACAAGTTATACAACAACTATATTATCTACCTCATTATAAAATATTATAGAAAGTATTTATCAAATAATAAACACTAGATTACTATGAAACATCCCCACTAGAACTCCACCCGAATTGGCAGTGAAGACAAGCGTGACCTCTAAAGCATTCCTCCAATAGGCCATGGGTTGTCCACTAACATTTAGCATATCTATTACACATATGAGAGACACTAAAATAATAAATTCATAAGAAAATTAAAAAATAACCAACAATCAAATCCATATATATAATCCTCAAATATATAATCCTCTAGACCAAACTATGTATACATGATAATAAAATATGTCCCAAATAAGGGTAATGCAAGAACGAATCATAGGATTCACTCCAGCTTCTCAAACATCAGCATCCCCAAATCTTCATAGAACTATATTAAAAAACAACTCAACAATACTATATATGGGTGATCACTTTGGATTACTAAATATTATCATATTTCTAAATAATTTTATATCCATTTGAAATATAAGTTCCAGGAAAGACATGTGTGTAATAAAATTAAAAAGGAAAAGATTGAATTATGAAAAGTGTTTACAAAAGAGAGTTAAAATTATATAAAGTAACATATTTTATCATTACCCTTGGTGGTAACACCTATATATATCGTATTTTATCAAGATTCAAAAATATAATTACATGAGGATGGTAATAGTTTTATAGAATCATAATGATATAGAAAAAGGTCCATAACCAATAATATATTCATTAACACAATAACATCAAAATAATTTCATAATTTTAGTTATAATAAATGATATATCATTAAATATGATTTCCATAATGTTACCATTAAAAATAGCATCATATCACCATATCTATCAAACAAGCAGGAAAAACAAGAAAGCCCATCTCTCAACCCGTACTAGCCAAAATAGGAAAGATCAAATCACAACCTATTCCAACAATTCAAAAATCATTCCCATCATAAATATATCATATCTATAACACACACATATTTTAAAAGAAGAAAATTATGTTCTATAGTGTATATTATATGCAACATTAAGCTTAAACGAACCAAAAAATATTATTAGTTAAATATAACCATTATAACCCAACCGTTAAAATGATAGGTATGAATAAGATTAAATAATTTATGAAATGTATATAAATATCATATTAAATATAAATTTATTGATAAATTCTTAAGAAATAAACACTCAAATTTTAATAAATATATTTTTATTCTATAAAAAATGTGTTTCCTTCAAAAATAATTTTTATTTATTTTTGAGAGAAAATATTATAATTAATTTAAGAAAATTATAGAAATTTTATTTTATAAAATTAAAATAATTTTTTAAATCATAATATCAAAATTAACTTATGGTGACATTTTGGTATTTTTCTAAAAAGTTTGTTATTTCAGTGAATGGTGAAAATTATCAATTTTTCAAATACTATCATTAAATAAAGTAATTTAAAAGTTCCATTATATTTTGGATTTGGTATTAAAGTTACATATGAACCATTTTATTTATAATAATATAATTAATTTCATCATAATCATAAATTTTCATGTTTTTGTATAAGTTTATTTTTATGTTTAAAAACACGATTTTCTGTAAACTATTTTTAAGTACATAAAGTGTATCTATTTCAATTAATTAAAGAAACCCATAGTAAGGAAAGATTTAAATTAAATAAATAGATTATAAATCTATTTATATTAATTTAAATTCATATAATTATTATTTCTAGTAATAAATTTAATATAAGATTATCTATTTCTTAAAAAATACATTTCATGAAAAACTGTTTTTTGACACGTTTTGTGTGTTTAATTTTAAAATTTATACTTAAAATTCTGTTATTTGAATTTGATAAAATATATTAATTATATTAAATCAGAATAATTAATATTAGTTAATAATTTATACTCAATTTTTCTCATAATTAATTGTAAAAAAAGTTAAAAAACTAGTTACTGTGGTGAAAAACTAAAATAGTAAAAGTGGCTAACCTTAGAGGTAAATAGAATAAAATGTTTAAAAAATGTTTATTTTTGAATGGTGGAAATTTTAATCAATAATATATCCTCTAAAATTAATTATTTATCAATTTTTAGTCAATTTTCTTTAGAGTGACATCCCATTATTGAATAGTTTTGCATATTTACAAAAAACATTCTCCTCCTCAATTATAAAAGGGAACCCCCTCCCCTCACTTATTCACACCTCTAAATGCATTTATATCAAATAAAATCTGCCATAATATATCTCTAACATACTTATACACATTATAGAGCTTCTTTTCTTCCAAAAACTAACAACCTTAGGGTCCTTAATAAGATATTCAACAATGGTTCTTCTAAGAGATGATAATCGTCTTCAGCGACTTCCTTCTTTTTTACTTCTTCATTTTCCACCTAAAATTATATCTCAACAATTAAAATATAATAAAATTGGTATATAGTATATAATTATATGTTATTATATATATTTAGTAATATCTATCTATATCCTCTTCCATAAAATGGTAAATGAAACCATCAGTCGAGTGTACGGAAAACTACCACCTCGTGAACCGATATAATTAATTTTCCATAACCGCCTCTCAAGGATGTTCATGATGATGGATTTAATGTTTATATATTATATTAATTACATATTCATAATTATGTAAATTTAAAATACCATATACCTTCTTACCTTACCATCCATTGAAAAATATAACATCATTCGTGTATATGGCGAACTACCGTCTCACGGAGCGATGCGATTCATTTTATATTACCGCATCAAATGGATGGTATATGTAAGTATATTTCAATAAATAATATGATATTTATGATCTAATAATAATTCTATAAATATAAAATAACACTTATGTCACGACCCGCCCTCGGGGTCCGTGCCGTGACTACCCCAAGCCCGCCTTCCATAGGCCAGGGGCTGGCGACTAGCACCAAGGCATAAATCCCGGTAAAAAGGGAAGGCATTGCCTTTGAAAAGTAAACAAACACCACAGAGTAAGCAAGCGGAAAGTAAACACTAAACAAAAGCAGAGTACAACTGAAAGTGCGGAAAAGTAAATGGGCCAGTATACAAACCCAAACTGAAAGTAAAGTACAACTCGAAAGGGAAAACAGCAACTGAAAAGTAAAAGCCGCTACACCGAGCTGTCCACTGGGAATCCCACCTGAAGGGTGGGTACAGATAGCTCCTCTGCTCCACGGGTCCCGCCGTCCGCTCCGAGCACGTTCCGCCCAGTGGTCTACCTCCGGGTACCGTCCCGCTCTGCAAGCCTCAGCTAAGGTCAACGCTGTCCGTCATCTGCAACCAACACAACGTAGTGCGGGCAAAGCCCGTGCAGGGGTGAGTATAAGCTACTCAGTAGGGACCCCGAGACCCCCTAAGGTCTCTCAAATCCATAAAGGATAAACCACGAAGAAAGGTACAATCATGAAGTAACAACCGACACTGTTTAGGTATATGCCCATACATATACCTAAGTCATCAATTCAAATACGCTCCAACCTCCGAGCCCAAGTACAACTCAGTCCACACAGGAAAGTAAACGTATTCCACACAGGAAAGCAAAACGTAATCCACACAGGATTGCACAACACAATCCACACAGGAAAGCAACAGGATTCAGCTCACACAGGAATACTTCTTCAAAGGACGATAAAGATGATCTCGGATCCATCTAAGTCGTCGGACCCACGAAGGATCGATAGGTAACTAACCCCCGCAAAGACCCACACAGGATCGGGCCCACACAGGACTTGTAGGCGCTGGTTCACACAGGACCGCTGAGCGCAAGGACCCACACAGGATCGGGCCACACAGGACCTGTAGCACTGATCCACGTAGGATCGCTGAGTGCTGTAGTTGTCGTCGTCGAATCCACACAGGATCTCTGTACTGTCGTCGTCGCAGTCACAGTAGCAGTAGTAGCAGTAGTAGCAGTCACAGTCAGTCGCAGCCAGCACTAGGGTTCCCGCACACAGCAAGCTCGTTCGGAGGGTCCGCTCTACGAGTCGAGAGTCTGATACATCAACTGTCACAGAGACCAGAGTTGATGTATCCAAAAGTTCCGTATCGACAACAGGAACTCAACGCAATAGACGGCGCGTCGATCGGACGCCCGGGTCTGAGAGTTATTGGCATTTTCGTCCCCGGGTCCGGTTGGTTTTTAAGGCAAAACCAACCCGACCGTACTCCACCTGCGTCCAAACCTCAGGGCGGAGTATGCCAAAAGATCCGTCTCACTAAGAGGAACACAACACAACTGACGGCACGTCAATCGGACGTCCGTAGCTCAAGATATGAGCGTTTCCGCTCCGAAGGCCCGGTTGGTTCCGCGAACGAACCAACCCGGCCGAACTCAATGTAAACCGAAACCTTGAGTGCGATATACCGAAACGACCGTCTCCATCCAAGGATCGCGTTGCCGCAGACGGTTCGTCGATCGGAGGTCCGTGGCTCAAGTTATGGCCAAAATACCGAATCTGATCCGAAACGGGGGGATCCGGGTCCGGGCCGACCCGGCCCGACCTCCCCCTGGGTCGGCCCGAACCGGGTCGACCCGACCCAGGTCCGACCCGGCCCCGGCCGGCCGGCCGGCTGGCGGCGTGGCGGCGGCGGTGGCGCGGCGGCCTGGCGGTGGCGCGGCGGCCTGGCGGTGGCGCGGCGGCCTGGCGGTGGCGCGGCGTCTGGCGGCGCACGGAGGCGGCATGCGGGGGGGCAAAGCCCCCGCTTTCTTGGAGTGGCGGCGCGGCTTAATGCCGCGCCCTTTGTGGAAAACGGCCCCCCTTGCGGGGGCCAGCTTGATTAAACCGGGGGGCCTCCTGCCCCCCTCAAGGAAACCGCCCTCCTCTTAAATGAGGAGGGTTTTTAAGAGCTGGCCGGGGGAATTTATTCCCCCGGCTTTTGACCTTCCGGCCGGCCCAACTGCCGGCCGGTTTTCTCCAACGGGACCGGAAAAATCTGGTCCCCTCTTCGGCTTCCGACGCCGGCGGCCCGGCCGCCAGTCTTCTCATTCCGTCGCGGCACGGAACCGGCCGCGGTGTTCGTCGTCCGGCGCGGTGCGACGACACCGTGCCCCTCCGCCGCACTTTGATTTTCTTCAACACAGCGTGACTGCGGCCTGTTCTTGATGATCCTTCCATGGCGCGGCGCGACGACGTCGCGTAAAAATAATTACACGATTAACCGTGTGGTGCGACGGCACCACGCCACCTTGTTTCCACCCGCAAGGTAAAACAACAAGATCGATGGAGGGGGTTCGACCGTGTTCATGCGGTCCGACCCCCTCACGTTAAACAATAACACAACTTAAAATATTCAAATGCCTCACGTTAGACATGCTCGATCCACGATCAAGAATGAAATAATTAAATGATAAATCAACAAACCCTACCTCGGGTATAAGATCGAAGATTTGACAACGTCCCGCGGAAGACAACGTCGCGGAGGTCGGGCATCGCGGTCGTCGTTCGTCAAATCCGATGAAGAAGAGGTGCGTCCGATGTGATACATCATTGGAGAATCTTTGTATGCCGACGAAGAAGATCCGAGGAGGAAGCGACGTTCCCTCTCGTTGACACGGAAGACGAAGAAGAACGGAGCGACGTTCTTCGTCGGAACTTGAGCGTTCTTCGTCAAGTTGAGCGTTCTTCGTCAAAGCTTGAAGATGAAGGAGAAGATCTCAAAATCCTCTCAAGAACAAAGGAAACCAACCCAACAAAATAAAATAAGCTTAATCTTATTTTATTACACAACCCTCCTCTTTGAATTTCAAAGGTTTGAAATTTAAATTAACCCTCTTCAATTAATTAAGCCAAGTTGTCAACATTAATTGAAATGGGTTAAAGGGGAGGTTTTGAGAGAATTTGAGGAGTTGGGTTCGTGTGGGCCCCACCACACTTAATCCTCCCAAGGGAGGTTAAGTGGATGTGGGTCCCACTCCCAACTCCCTTTGGTAGGATTTATCTAGTTAAAATAAAATTTGTTCTTCACAAATTTTATTTAACTTAAACTAAAAACCCAAAAACTAACTTTCAACCCGCAACAAACGCAACTTCCGAAAAGGTCTCTTTAAGTGAAAATCGGCGCTGCGAGTTCATCGGTGCCCTCGGATTTCAATTCCGAGCACCGGATCAAAAGTTAGGAATTCCCGCTCGTTCGTTCACTGAACGTACCCGAGCCAAACTTCAGAAATTGATTCCGGGCACTCCGGGCCTCGGAATCAGGTGCCGTCAGAAACCGCGCTCTTGTAAAATTCTAAAGAAAATTAAGACAAAAATTTCCCTTGAATTTTATGGGTCTTTACATTACTCCCACCTCAGGGCTTTACGTCCCCGTAAAGATACATCAAAAACTAGGGAAACAAATGAGGGTACTGAGCACGCATCTGAGCCTCCCGCTCCCATGTGCTCTCCTGGAGATTCCGTGCTGCCATCTGATGCGCACAAGAGGAATCGATCGCCCATGCAGGACCCGCTCCTGTCGATCCTCTATCTCCACCGGGACCTCCGTAAAAGTCGCCCCATCGTCAACGTCAAGCTCCCCATGGTCAATGATGTGTGTCGGGTCGTGCACGTATCTCCTCAGCTGAGACACGTGGAAGACGTCGTGCACCCGGTGCAACTGAGGTGGTAGAGGCAGGCGATAAGCCACCTCACCAATCCTGCTGAGAATCTGGAAGGGTCCGATGAAGCGTGGAGATAACTTGCCGCCTCGTCCAAATCTCCGAATACCACGTCGAGGTGAGACCCGCAAGAAGACGTGGTCGCCATCCTCGAACTCTAGTGGCCTCCGCCTCCTGTCAGCATAAGACTTCTGCCGGCTCTGAGCTGTCCTCATCCGCTCCTGGATGACATGGACCTTCTCTGTCGTGGCCTGGACCATCTCCGGTCCTACCAGTGCTGACTCTCCAGGGTCTGTCCAGCACAAAGGAGATCTACAAAGGGTCGGCCGTACAACGCCTCGTACGGTGCCATTCTGATAGTGGAGTGGTAGCTGTTGTTGTACGCAAACTCCACCAAGGGTAGGTGGTCCTCCCAGCTACGACCAAAGTCGAGGACACATGCGCGGAGCATGTCCTCGAGAGTCCTGAATGGTCCTCTCTGTCTGACCATCCGTCTGAGGGTGAAAGGCTGTGCTCAAACGTAGCTGCGTCCCGAACGCCTCCTGTAACCCCTTCCAAAGCCGGGAAGTAAAGCGAGCATCTAGATCGGAGACGATAGATGATGGCACGCCGTGGATCCGC
The DNA here is from genome assembly GCA_963277665.1 of Viscum album. Taxonomy (NCBI): domain Eukaryota; kingdom Viridiplantae; phylum Streptophyta; class Magnoliopsida; order Santalales; family Viscaceae; genus Viscum; species Viscum album. The sequence goes on along the minus strand of OY728130.1, from coordinate 473,570,517 downwards.
ATAATCTCCTGAACGTAGAGACGTCCCAAGCTCTCTACTGAGCCCTGCTCTCTGATGGGTAAGAAGTGTGCCGACTTGGTGAGTCGGTCAACAATCACCCAGATGGAGTCGTGACCTCTGGAAGTGCGTGGAAGTCCAGTCACGAAATCCATAGATATGCCGTCCCACTTCCACTCCGGAACCTCCAAGGGCTGTACCAAGCCCGCTGGTACCTGATGCTCAGCCTTCACCTGCTGGCAGGTGAGGCATCGAGAAACGAACTCTGCTACAGCCTTCTTCATGCCCGGCCACCAGTGCTGTCGTCCGAGGTCCTGGTACATCTTCGCCACTCCAGGATGTACCGCCAAAGGAGAAGTGTGAAACTCTCTCAGCACTTCCTCTCGCAAAGTGACTGGTACCATGGTACGTCCTCTAAAAAGGATGTCGTGCTCTGCTCCAAGGGAGAAACCATCAGGTGCCTGTCCCGAGGATATCTGTGCACGCCGTGTCTCATAGTCAGCGTTCTCACGCTGTGCCTCCTTGACCCGCTGCAGTAGTAGAGGAGTGACTGTGAGAGACTAAAGGAAGGCTGCTCCATCTCTATCCACAAAGGATATCTGCAAAGAGGCTAGCTGCTCCGTCGCCTCCTCAAGTAACTGAATTCCCGTCCTCCTGCTGAGGGCATCGGCTACTACGTTCCCCTTCCCAGGAGTATAGAATATCTCAAAGTCATAGTCCTGGAGGAACTCGAGCCATCGCCGCTGTCTCAGGTTCAGGTCCTTCTGCGAGAAGATATACCTGAGACTCTGATGATCAGAAAAGACTGTAAAGCGCTTGCCCATCAGATAGTGTCGCCATGTCTTCAGAGCGAAGACCACTGCTGCTAACTCCAGGTCATGGGTAGCGTAGTTCTGCTCATGCGGCCTCAACTGACGTGATCCATAGGCGATCACTGCCCGCTCCTGCATCAGAACACATCCGAGTCCGGTCCCTGATGCATCGCAGTAGACTACGTACCCTACTCCCTCCTCAGGCAACCTCAAGATAGGTGCGCTAGTCAATCTCTGTCTCAGCTCCTGGAAGCTCTGCTGACATCTGTCTGACCACACGAAGGGTTTCCCCTTCTTCTTCAAAGCTGTGAGTGATGCCGCAACTCTAGAGAAGTCTGGCACGAATCTCCGATAGTATCCAGCTAGTCCCAAGAAACTCCGAACCTCAGTCACGCTCCTGGGTGGCTCCCAAGCTAACACAGCCTCAATCTTCGCGGGATCCACTGCAACTCCCGCCTCAGAGATAACGTGTCCCAAGAAGTGGACCTCACGTATCCAGAACTGGCACTTCGAGAGCTTACCATAAAGCTGGTGCTCTCGGAGTGTGTCTAGTACAACTCGCAAGTGATAGGCATGCTCCTCCTCTGTCGTAGAGTAAATCAGAATGTCATCGATAAAGACCACGACAAACCGATCGAGGTATGGCTGAAAGATCCTGTTCATGAGAGCCATGAACACTGCTGGAGCATTGGTTACACCGAATGGAATAACTAAGAACTCATAGTGGCCATACCGACATCTGAAGGCTGTCTTCTGCACATCCTCGTCTCTGACTCTGAGCTGATGATAGCCTGACCTGAGGTCTATCTTCGAGAACCACCGTGCTCCCTTGATCTGATCAAAGATGTCATTAATCCTCGGTAGCGGATACCTGTTCCTCACTGTCACCTGGTTCAGGCGACGATAGTCAACACAAAGTCGCAAGCTCCCGTCCGCCTTCTTGGCGAACAAAATCGGGGAAGCCCAGGGTGAAACACTGGGTCGGATGAACCCCTTGCTCTGCAAGTCCTCCAACTGTACCCGCAGCTCTCGAAGCTCGGCTGGGGCCATCCGATATGCTGGAGTGGATATCGGAGCTGTCTCGGGGTATAGGTCAATATAAAAGTCTACCTCTCTGCAAGGAGGTAGCCCTGGAACGTCGTCGGGAAAAACGTCCGCAAACTGATCCACCACTGCAGGAAAACCATGACTCCGCACGTCAACTGCTCCAAGGATAAGGCTAGCCAACTGATGAGTAATGGGCTGTCCTCTCCTCCGCGGAAGTCCATCCTGTGCTGCTAAGGCTCCCTTCTCGCCGGTGAAGGTGAACCTGCTCCCGTCGGTGCGTACACATCGCACCTTGCGCCTAAAACAGTTAATCTGTGCATGGACCGTAGATAGCCAATCCATGCCCAAGATGACGTCGTAAGGCCTCGACGCTGCTACAAGAAGATCCCAGCCAAAACTCTCGCCTCCTAGAGTAAGCTCACACTTCCGTCACCAGTGCGTAATCGTCGAGTCTGCTCCCGTAGGAGTCTCTAGCCGTAAGGATCGAGCCAACGGCTCTGTCGGAATCTCCGAGCTTCGAACAAGGGCAGCGGCTATGAAAGAGTGACTCGCTCCTGTGTCTATAAGAACTGCAGAAAGGGTGGAATAGACACAGATAGTACCTCGAATCATCTCGGGTGCGCCGTGGTCGTAGGCCTCTGCTGCCTAGAGCTGTGCCTGTCTCTGCCCGCCAGCTCCCTGTGGTCGGGGTGGACCTCCTGGTGGTGGTGGTGGCAGAGCCTCAAAGCGTCGCCCACCACCGGCTGCTCTTCCAGCTCCTCTGCCTCGTCCACCTCCTCCCTGCGGACCGCCACGATCGACCCTCTGCCTCTGCCTCGGTGGTCCCTCAACCGTCTGCTGCTCCTCGGCACGGCGGGTCGGGCAGTCACGAGCCATGTGGCCCTGCCCGCCGCACGAGTAGCACTGTCTGCCTCTCGAAAGACTGGCTCCGCGCTGTGTGCCCCGCACTGCTGAGCCAGTGTCATGAGGTCGTCTGCCCGAAGGTCTGGTCTGTCTGGACCCCTGAGTCATCCGTCGACTGCCTGCTGCAGATGACTCTGCCACGTGCCGCCCTGCGGTGGGTCTCTGTGCTGGTGTAGACTCAGCAAGGAAGCTCTCGATCAGAAGGGCCCGCTCCAGTACTCCTGTCTGAGTCGGTATGCTGAGGGAGATCAGCGATGCCCTGATCTCATGTCTCAAACCCTTCTCGAAGGTCCGGGCTCGGAAGAATGGGTCCTGTACCATGTCGGTCGAGTAGTGTGAGAGATCGGTAAATCTCGCCGAGTACTGAGCGACCGTCATGCTGCCCTGCCGCAACTGTAGAAGCTCCTGGATACGCACCGCACGAAGGGTGGCTGGGACGAACTCCGAGTGGAAGAGGCTCTCAAAGTCCGTCCAAAGTAGAGATGCCTCATCGTGCACCTGGAGCATCAAGCTCCACCATCGTCCTGCTGCTGCGTGTAGTAGGCTCGCAGCGAGGATCACCATGAGGTCTGCTGGTGTCCTCACTAGCCTAAACACTCGTACTACTGCCTCCAGCCAGTCCTCTGCTGCCTGGGGATCCGTCTCCCCGCGAAACCTGGGCGGTCGCTGGCGCTGAAACTCATGCAGTGTGCTGAGGCGACGTGCATCGTCAGCGGCTGCTGCTGGAAGCATCGGGGGCTCGACGGGTAGAGCTACCGCCGGTGCCACTGCTGACAAAGGGCCCTGCACCGAGGCCTCGTCGCTCGGTGGGCTGTCGTCACGCTCGACTCCCGGAACCCTAGCTGGCTGCCGTCGTGGGGCCATCCTTAAAAGGAAACAGGTGCGCCACGGTCAGAACAGTATACCTGGTGAGCTGATATAAGTAATCACAAAGAAAACTTTGAAACACACACGCAATCAATGTTTTTGTGCATTAAGTCGGAAATCAGAAGTCAGGGTCCTGGTGTACGGATACGTCGGCCGCCGCACCAAAACTGGACTCCCTGGACCGATAACCACACTCAATACGCTAAACATTATTGCTTCACATAGAAAAGATCAGAGTTCGCGGTAGAACCGAACTCCTCTGATACCAATTTGTCACGACCCGCCCTCGGGGTCCGTGCCGTGACTACCCCAAGCCCGCCTTCCATAGGCCAGGGGCTGGCGACTAGCACCAAGGCGTAAATCCCGGTAAAAAGGGAAGGCATTGCCTTTGAAAAGTAAACAAACACCACAGAGTAAGCAAGCGGAAAGTAAACACTAAACAAAAGCAGAGTACAACTGAAAGTGCGGAAAAGTAAATGGGCCAGTATACAAACCCAAACTGAAAGTAAAGTACAACTCGAAAGGGAAAACAGCAACTGAAAAGTAAAAGCCGCTACACTGAGCTGTCCACTGGGAATCCCACCTGAAGGGTGGGTACAGATAGCTCCTCTGCTCCACGGGTCCCGCCGTCCGCTCCGAGCACGTTCCGCCCAGTGGTCTACCTCTGGGTACCGTCCCGCTCTACAAGCCTCAGCTAAGGTCAACGCTGTCCGTCGTCTGCAACCAACACAACGTAGTGCGGGAAAAGCCCGTGCAGGGGTGAGTATAAGCTACTCAGTAGGGACCCCGAGACCCCCTAAGGTCTCTCAAATCCACAAAGGATAAACCACGAAGAAAGGTACAATCACGAAGTAACAACCGACACTATTTAGGTATATGCCCATACATATACCTAAGTCATCAATTCAAATACGTTCCAACCTCCGAGCCCAAGTACAACTCAGTCCACACAGGAAAGTAAACGTATTCCACACAGGAAAGCAAAACGTAATCCACACAGGATTGCACAACACAATCCACACAGGAAAGCAACAGGATTCAGCTCACACAGGAATACTTCTTCAAAGGACGATAAAGATGATCTCTGATCCATCTAAGTCGTCGGACCCACGAAGGATCGATAGGTAACTAACCCCCGCAAAGACCCACACAGGATCGGGCCCACACAGGACCTGTAGGCGCTGGTTCACACAGGACCGCTGAGCGCAAGGACCCACACTGGATCGGACCCACATAGGATCGGGCCACACAGGACCTGTAGCACTGATCCACGTAGGATCGCTGAGTGTTGTAGTCGTCGTCGTCGAATCCACACAGGATCTCTGTACTGTCGTCGTCGCAGTCACAGTAGCAGTAATAGCAGTAGTAGCAGTCACAGTCAGTCGCAGCCAGCACTAGGGTTCCCGCACACAGCAAGCTCGTTCGGAGGGTCCGCTCTACGAGCCGAGAGGCTGATACATCAACTGTCACAAAGACCAGAGTTGATGTATCCAAAAGTTCCGTATCAACAACAGGAACTCAACGCAACAGACGGCGCGTCGATCGGACGCCCGGTCTGAGAGTTATTGGCATTTTCGTCCCCGGGGCCCGGTTGGTTTTTAAGGGAAAACCAACCCGACCGTACTCCACCTGCGTCCAAACCTCGGGCGGAGTATGCCAAAAGATCCGTCTCACTAAGAGGAACACAACACAGCTGACGGCACGTCAATCGGACGTCCGTAGCTCAAGATATGAGCGTTTCCGCTCCGAAGGCCCGGTTGGTTCCGCGAACGAACCAACCCGGCCGAACTCAAAGTAAACCGAAACCTTGAGTGCGATATACCGAAACGACCATCTCGATCCAAGGATCACGTTGCCGCAGACGGTTCGTCGATCGGAGGTCCGTGGCTCAAGTTATGGCCAAAAGACCGAATCTGATCCGAAACGGGGGGATCCGGGTCCGGGCCGACCCGGCCCGACCTCCCCCTGGGTCTGCCTGAACCGGGTCGACCCGACCCGGGTCTGACCCGGCCCGGCCGGCTGGCGGCGCGGCGGCGCGGTGGCGCGGTGGCCTGGCGGTGGCGCGGCGGCCTGGCGGTGGCGCGGCGTCTGGCGGCGCACGGAGGCGACATGCGGGGGGGCAAAGCCCCCGCTTTCTTGGAGTGGCGGCGCGACTTAATGCCGCGCCCTTTGTGGAAAACGGCCCCCCTTGCGGGGGCCAGCTTGATTAAACCGGGGGGCCTCCTGCCCCCCTCAAGGAAACCGCCCTCCTCTTAAATGAGGAGGGTTTTAAGAGCTGGCCGGGGGAATTTATTCCCCCGGATTTTGACCTTCCGGCCGGCCAACTGCCTGCCGGTTTTCTCCAACGGGACCGGAAAAATCTGGTCCCCTCTTCGGCTTCCGACGCCGGCGGCCCGGCCACCGGTCTTCTCATTCCGCCGCGGCCCGGAACCGGCCGCGGTGTTCGTCGTCCAGCGCGGTGCGACGGCACCGCGCCCCTCCGCCGCACTTTGATTTCTTCAACGCGGCGCGACAGCGGCCTGTTCTTGATGATCCTTCCATGGCGCGGCGCGACGGCGTCGCGTAAAAATAATTACACGATTAACCGCGTGGTGCGACGGCACCACGCCACCTTGTTTCCACCCGCAAGGTAAAACAACAAGATCGATGGAGGGGGTTCGGCCGTGTTCATGCGGTCCGGCCCCCTCACGTTAAACAATAACACAACTTAAAATATTCAAATGCCTCACGTTAGACATGCTAGATCCACGATCAAGAATGAAATAATTAAACGATAAATCAACAACCCCTACCTCGGGTATAAGATCGAAGATTTGACAACGTCCCGCGGAAGACAACGTCGCGGAGGTCGGCCGTCGCGGTCGTCGTTCGTCAAATCCGATGATGAAGAGGTGCGTCCGATGTGATACGTCGTTGGAGAATCTTTGTATGCCGACGAAGAAGATCCGAGGAGGAAGCGACGTTCCCTCTCGTTGACACGGAAGACGAAGAAGAACGGAGCGACGTTCTTCGTCGGAACTTGAGCGTTCTTCGTCAAGTTGAGCGTTCTTCGTCAAAGCTTGAAGATGAAGGAGAAGCTCTCAAAATCCTCTCAAGAACAAAGGAAACCAACCCAACAAAATAAAATAAGCTTAAGCTTATTTTATTACACAACCCTCCTCTTTGAATTTCAAAGGTTTGAAATTTAAATTAACCCTCTTCAATTAATTAAGCCAAGTTGTCAACATTAATTGAAATGGGTTAAAGGGGAGGTTTTGAGAGAATTTGAGGAGTTGGGGTTCGTGTGGGCCCCACCACACTTAATCCTCCCAAGGGAGGTTAAGTGGATGTGGGTCCCACTCCCAACTCCCTTTGGTAGGATTTATCTAGTTAAAATAAAATTTGTTCTTCACAAATTTTATTTAACTTAAACTAAAAACCCAAAAACTAACTTTCAACCCGCAAAAAACGCAACTTCCGAAAAGGTCTCTTTAAGCGAAAATCGGCGCTGCGAGTTCATCGGTGCCCTCAGATTTCAATTCCGAGCACCGGATCAAAAGTTAGGAATTCCCGCTCGTTCGTTCACTGAACGTACCCGAGCCAAACTTCGGAAATTGATTCCGGGCACTCCGGGCCTCGGAATCAGGTGCCGTCAGAAACCGCGCTCTTGTAAAATTCTAAAGAAAATTAAGAAAAAATTTCCCTTGAATTTTACGGGTCTTTACAACTTACCTTATTTCCTTTATTATCATTTAAAAACTGAAATGTTACTCATGCATACGTACAACCTACTATCTCCATGATTGTAATGTAGTTCATTTTTAATAAACATATTTCATGGTTGGTATTAAAAGTATAATTTATGTATAAAAATTATAATTATGTAATTATTATTATTATGGAGATGATGTAATAATGACCCCTTTGACCACAATCAACACACTGACACCGTCTTGAAATTATGAACCGAGCATCCTCAAAACACCTGATTTGGACATTAATGAATAGGTAATTAAATATATCATTAAAATAAATGAATTAAATGGTTTAAGTATAAATTATTAAACCTGTAAAAGGTTATTAAGGAAAAAAATAATTGATATAATTTTATTATATAGTAGATAAAGGGAATACACGACAAGTCTAGATTAAAGTTAAGTGATTTCTTGTCTCAGTTTTACTTATGTGAGATATATTTTATATTCAACACTTATTTATTTTATATGGTGTATATACCAGCCCTTTTAATTTTACATCATGAATATATTTATCTTAATTTTATTCAAATTTTAATTTGAATTTACTTCTTTAATGGGAGTTATTATTCAAAAGTTACCAAAGTGGTAAGGGTTCATTTCACAGTCTCATCATTATTCAAGATTATTTATGTTTATGAATCCCTTGGAGGATTTTTATTGATATATATACACACACACACACACACACACACACACACAGATATATATATATATATATATATCTTAAAACCAATATATTTTCTTCTACAATGGTTATTAATGTACGTTTATAGTAATAACACCATTTCCCACTCTTTGGTGCTTAAAATTATGGAGAAAATGTTTTTAAGAAAATATGACTTTATTTATCTCTTCGGTCAAAAATCAATTTTCTTCCATATCAATTTTTTCTAAAAAAAATTCAAGAATGTTTTTAATAATTATAAAAATTATTTATTAATGAAATTTTCACCATTTTTTTAATTTAAAAAAAAACAGTTTGAAATGAATCTTCTTACCATTTTCTGAATGAGGTACTTTTTAACCTTTTTACAATAGTGTGAAAGGAGTGTTTTTTAACTTATAAGGCATGAATAGAATTACCCTCCATAATTACCACCCAATTTTGTAAATATTACTCTATAATTTTCTATGGTTCTTTTTAAATAATTTTTTTTATTAATATTTTGGATTTTTCTTTGATTTTGAATAAGTGATTCCGAAGTGAAAAGGGTGTTTTTATCAAGAAATATTCTATGTAATTTTTTAATATCATCTTACTCAAAAAAGACAACCTTTTATTTTATGTATTGATTCTAAATTATGTATATATGTTTCTCATATATATAAACAATTTATTCACAATTAATTTTATGGTTTAATACATTCCTTATGTTTATCTATCAAATTCCTTCATTATAAAATTTACTTTGAATATGATATGAGACAAAATTATGCATCCCATTTTATATCCATAGGCAATTATTATATGAATGACTTATGATTTATTTCCATTTTGTGGCACACATAATCATGAACATGTTATGATGGGTGTTCCCAGATAGTTCTTCAATGCATAGGTTAAATATTTAGTCTCATGAGGCGCCGTGTATAGGAATAGGGAGTAAACATAATCCATTATGAGACTTTTTCCATCATGTGATATTGTCTAGGAAGTTATCCTTGACTCATATTTATGTCATGTTATATGTTTATTCCACATTTCCTATGATTTCAAGATCTTTTTATACCATGTTCTTTATGTTATGGTCCCATGTGATTACTCACGAGCCTTCTATTTTATTATATCATGTTACAGCTTTGACTCACATTTTATGATTCCTTATCATGTTTATTCCCTTACTAGTCTTTTTAGATCACCCTTTTGTATATGTATTCCAAAGGTTATTTCATGTAGTTTTAGGAGCTCAGAATGATTAAGGATCTCATTATGGTGAATAAAATAAGGATTTTTTATTTCAGTATCACTTTGATGTATTATGGACCCGGTGATCTAAATACACTAGGCCTCACGATCTTTGGGTAGTAATTATTAGATTATTATGTTAAAAATCATGGATTGAAATGTGTAAACGTATTGGGTTACTATTGTTAGTATTAGAGTAAGTTCTAGTTATTTTTGGGGATTAGGAGTAGAATAATTTAGTGATAACCCTAGAGATAATTAAAAGTACAATATTAAGTATTGAAAAATATCCTAGAATTTTGGTGAAGTATAGAGAAAGTGAGTTCCAAGAAATTACATCCCAATCTAGATACTAGACGTGGACATGTCTTTAGTATAGTTATACCTAGTAGAATAACTCTTAAAACAAAATATTGGTCTTGACTCAATCATCACATGGTGCATGAAATCAATCCTTGTTGCACACATGGTGCATTAAGTAAGTATTTATAATATCCTTAGGGAATATAATATCCTTAGGGAATATAATTTTCTCAATACACTCTGGTAACCATGTTTTATCCTCTTACAGGATCTATGTCTCTCTTATCTCTCAAGGGATTAAGACCTGATTCTTTGAGACCAAAAAAATAAACCTTAGGGGAAACCTAGGTTCATGTTGATGAATCTGAAATTTTAGTAGATAAATCGTCAAAATATTCAGATATACCTGCTTCTGGATCTACTGAGAGAGAGGAAATCCACTGTAAAATTAAATACATTCCTCAGTTTCTTTAATCATAGGATCATGAAGTAATCAATACTGATATTTCTATTGTTCTAGAAGAAAGGAATGAAGACCCATGGCAATCTGAGATAAATACTGATATTGGTCTGAACCTGGAAAGATCTGATGATGCTATATCAATTGAAGAGCCGATGGAACAGAATGTTAGTGGAGCCAATTTAGGCATCAAACAATGTTTTTTGGATACCTTAAATGGTGAGGATGCTATAACATTCCAATCTACATATACTGAAATGGTGAAATCCCTTAATCAAAATATTGATATTCCAAGTTCCATCAAGGATTTTGGGAATTTTCATGAGGAATTTAAAGGACATAAGTCCTTATTCTTTCATTTTTATACATAATTATTCTTCTTTACTTGATTTTTTACATTAAAGTTCACCTTATGCAGCTTTATCTACAGAAAATGTCACAAAGGCTCTTCAGAAACGGGGTATTCCACTCTATTCTTCTATTGGAGCTAGAGAAATACCTCTAGAGGACCCTCCATCAAGAGATGCTCTAGAGCCTTCAAATATAATAACTGAGCAAGATCAAGGGAATTCCCCTTCTCAAGAAACATCTTCTCAAATAACTGAAGCTAAGAATAGAGGGGATCAATCAAATATAGTAGCTGACTTATTATTGGGTAAATATAATCAGTTGTCTGAATCATATCTGTTTATTCCATTTAAAACTGACAATGACCTTGATTTATCATTTAGGGTTATCATCTCCTAGATCAGAAGGTGAAGCTTCTACTGTTCCAAGAGAAGTAGAACAAGGTATCTCTTTAAGTGACCTGTTTCCAAAGTACATTTTACCTCATGGTAGTGACTCAGATTTAGACTTAGAGATGCAATATGCTCTTGGAATGGAAATTAAGAAGACATGGTGAAATATCTGGAGCATAATTACTGATAAGCCTTTAGATTAATTTTTGTCCAATTTTTTCAAACTCCCAGCATTATTTTGTGTATTGGTATTTGGTGGATTTAATTATCGACCAGTCCATGATGCTATGAAAGAGATCATTCGCCGATGGGAGCAAAAGCATAATTTGTGACAAAATTTTGAAGAGGCTAAACGACTTATCAATATTGAGGGATTTCAAGCTGTAGTAGTTGAGGCAGAGGAAAATAATAACAAGAAATTGATTGAAATTAGCCAACAAATTAAACAAGCCACAAAGGAGTTGTTATATCTTCAACAGAAACTGGATGTTGTTCATAACAAACTTGAGGAGTTGAATCAAACATTGGGAGAAACCCAATTAGAGGGGATAAATACCATTTTAACTGCTAAGGAAGTGCTTTATCAGGTAGAGGAGGTTGAAGTTGCTCAGCTATCTCAACTTCAACAAGAAGCTGGTAGGGCTCATGAAGTGGTCCAACAAATGAAAAGTCATGTTGAGAGTTTATTCTAAAACATGATAGAGAGGATCTATTTTGTGGATGGCCCTGTGATTTCATATGAATGAGAGAAATTTTGTATTCAATAATATATGTATTCATTCATATTTTCCATGATTTCAATATTAAAGGAAAATGATTATAATGACTCCTTTATGTTAAACAATCATTATTATAATGTCAAGAATGGAGTGCTCAAAATTTTCTTATTAAGCTGATGGCCCTAATGAGAATAATTTGACTATTTCTAGGGTTATATGGATAACCCCACAAATTTTATATCTTTTGACTTTTTATTATTATTTAATATTACCTAAATCATAAAAAAATGTATGTTTAGGGAGCTGGGACTCAACTTTTGTTTAGAGTTCCCTTTGCGGGTTCTCAATCTAATGAGCACCAAGTCTTTTAATATTGGCAGTTTAGATTCATACATGTCAGACTATAAAGGGCTAGTATTTAAGGTCGAATAGCTTTGACCATAAATTTTGAAATTAGATCCCAAACAAAACCCTGTGGCTAATAATTGCTTTAATATTCTTTAAATATTTCCAAGGAGAATCTTGAGCCATGATTTTTATGGTCACCAAATTTAAAACCCGTGTCAATATAAGGGGTGTCTTTTCCAAGAATAAAATTACCATTATTTGAAAAACCCTTTATGGGGGCTGTGTTATGTAGGGCCAACTGGGGCATATGCTACATATCCAAATAGTGGCATCTTTTGACTGACAAGCCTATTATGTAGGCAACTTATGCAAGGCCATCTAAGGGCACGTGCTGCATAGTCAAACAAAAGATCTCTTTGAAGGTTTACATTTTACTATTGATAGATAGTGGAAAATAAGATTTGGGTGACTCAAGACCACAGTGGGTGGTTTTTCCATGGAAAGGAATTTTAAGAATGAAAAAGGGCTATTTTAGACTGACATAAGTCATGAATAGGAAATCCATTTTTATACAAATTTAGTGTATTAGTAATTTTTGGACTCCTCATGTACTAATCATATTTTAATGATCACAAATCCTATTCAACATGGTTAAATCCTATAAATTATATCAAATCATGTGTATTATTGCTTAAGTTTTCTCATGCTTTAAGAAGAACCATTCAAGATCTCAATTGCTCTATATTCAGTTTAATTACTTTATAATATCCTTGATTTATTGTTATAATACCTTCCTTTACAAATGATTAAGTCTAATCCATTCTATGATCATCATTACTTAAGTATGAATACAGTTATTTTGAAAAGTCTAAGACACTGTGAAGCAGACACTGTGAATAATCAGACACCGTGAAACAGACACCGTGAACAAGCAGACACCGTGAACAAGCAGACACCATGAACAAGAAGACACCGTGAAGCAGACACCATGAACAAGCCGAAATTGTGAACAAGCAGACATCGTGACATCCAAACACCATAGCATCAAGACACTGTGAACAAGACACTGTAAAAAAGACACCGTGACCATGAGACACCATGACTGCGAGACACTGTGACATTCAGACACTGTAACCAATCCAGACACCGTGTGAAGGAGACACCGTTTCCATGACATACTGTGACACTATTTCCTAATATATTTTGTCGTATTTCAATTTAATCTCTAACGGTCATATTTGAAGATTTTAATGCACTGAAATAATTAATGTTTCTTTGTAGACATATCATCGGACATTACGAGGTACAAGGTGTAGAATACATGCAACCTGTCAGCTCCAAAACTTGCAATCCAAGAAAAAAGAGTAACACGGACTAGAAAAGAAGTGTGTGTGTGGTACGATACTAAGAATAAGAACGATAATTAAGAATAGACTTAGAGAAATTTTTGATGAAAGGATTATTTCATACAACTCGATTCTGATGAAGAACACACGAAGCATACTTGAATCCTGAGAACATCTTCGTGCAATGAAACACCATGAAGAAAACAAGCCAAATCTGTCTGTCTTGCGACCCTCTATTTTCCAGACGAGGACTCGAGTTCTGCATCTGCTTCATCCCAAAAGTCCAGAGCTGCAAATACCAACACTCAGAGCACTTCTAAACCTATCTCATTATTACTGATCTGTTGTGTATCATTTTATTAACTTTCGAGCAGAGTGTGTATCTGTGTAATAACACACTCTATATCCTGCATCAAACTGAAGGATACAATATATCCTTACTCAAACACTAATTTAATATTTTGTATACCCATTGATAAGTGTGGAAGAGGTCCCTGTGTGGGCTGGTAATTTGTACCCACAAAGAACTGTGGAAGAGGTCCCTGTGTGGCCTAGATAGTCCTGTTTACTATTGTTAACCTCGATCTAGGGTGTGGATCAAGTTTATTTATATAAACTGCTTGGTGGAAGGTGATCACCAAGTGGAGTGGATTAGGTCTTGCCTTGATACTAAACCACTTGTTTCATATCCTTTGTGCTGCTTACTTTAGTTTTCTCTGTTTTACTGCTTTTCTATATAACTTAGAAATCACTAATTTCACTTTGATAGTTAATATTTGAAAGAAGTTATAATTGCTTTGTCTAAGTAAATTAGCTTCAAAATTAATATTAATAACTATTAATATTACTGATAATTAATCAATCTTCTAAGAAGTTATTTAAATAGTCAAACCTTTATAACTGTATTACTTTGATTAACTAGGATGTATCTACTTTTTAGGGAAATACTTTTTACAGAAATTTTTATAGTTACTAAATTCACCCCTCCCCTCTCAAGTAATCTACTCCGACCAATATTAATGGTTAAAATTTATCAGAAATAGAAATTTCTGATATCATATTGTGTAGTTTTAAGTCATACAATGAGGAAATTGGTACTGTGTGGTTTTAAGTCATGCAGTGAGGACATTGTACTGTGTAGTTTTAAGTCATGCAGTGAGGACATTATACTGTGTTGTTTTAAGTCATGCAGTGTGGACATTGGTACTGTGCAATTTTAAGTCATGTAGTGAGGACATTGGTACTGTTCTGTTTTAAGTCATGTAGTGAGGAGATTGTACTATGCAGTTTTAAGTCATGTAGTGAGGACATTGGGTGGCTATAATTTAAGGTCTTTAGCTTTGACCAAAGGTATGAAACTCTCCCAATTTCTTGATAATTTATTTGGAAATATACTATCATATTCAGGTATGGAAGGGAAAATTGTAAACTGTGATTTGGAAATTTCTAGTACTGAGGAATGATATGGGAAAAGGGCTAAAAGCATTAGATGAAGTCTTTTCCAAGAACGAAGTTACCATTATTTTACAAACCCGTTATAGGGGCTGTATTCTGTAGGGACAACTGGGTCATATGTTGTATATCCAAATAGTGGCATATTTTGATTGAAAATCCCGTTATGTAGGCAACTTATTCAAGGCCACCTAAGGGAACGTGCTGTATAGTCAGACAAAAGAGCTCTCAGAAGTTTGACATTATATTGCTAAAAGCTGAAGAAATTTTATGGAGATTCAGATTTTACGAAGCACAGAGTTTGGTTTATAGAGAAAGGTACCTGAATATGGAAAGGGTATTTCCACCCAAGATGTCCAAAGAATTGGAGGAATATGAATTTTATGAAGGTCTGACCCAAACATAAGAGGTATGGTGTCTGTAGATTTAGGTCATACAACTAGGACCAGAAATTTAAACAATATATAATATGTGGCCAAGTGATTTCAAGGTTATTTCATATTTCATTGAACACATGGTGAGGGAAATGTGTAAACCATGGTCTTGAAGACTTTCATATTGTAAAAAAGATAACGGGACCGGTATACTGGAATGACTGTTTTAAAATACAGATTCTTGTATATTATCATCAAAGATTAAAGGGGAGAAAGATACCATAACCATGAATGAAGTTACCATTATTTGAAAAACCTGTTATGGGGGCTATATTATGTAGGTCCAACTGAGGCATATGCTGCATAGCCAAATAGTGGCATCTTTTGACCTATTATGTAGGAAACTTATGCAAGGCCACCTAAGGGCACGTGCTGCATAGTTAGGAAAAAGAGATCTCAGGTATTAGAAACTCTGTCACTAGAAAATGTAAGAAATATTATGAGGATCTGGAAATATTCAAGATTAAGAGTGAGGAATATGGAAGGGGGTTTTGATTAATGCACATGAGAAATGTTTGAATCAATATTTACCATAAGTTTAATGTCCTTTATATAGATTTGAATCATTTGTAAAATGGAGACTTTCTTTGTTTCCTCTGAATGAATATGGTGATGTGCAGTTTTAAGTTATGCAGTGAGGACATTTGCACCCCCATAAGGAATTGAAACACATTACTTATATAAATAATCCATTTACCCAATTCTTAAGCCCACGTGAGCTATGCTCAGTGTGAGAAACAAGGAGTAGTAAGGGTTTCTTTTACAGTGAAAAGGTGACACAAGTGAAGAATATGAATGCTATATTTCCATGCAGTTTAACGTCATGCGGTAAGGATGAAAATGAACCTATGTGAAAGGAAAAGACATATTGTAACTAGGTTAATGTATAAAACCCAGGTGTCACTATATGTCTTTGCTGGGGAAATAATCAAGTCATATATAGTTCTTAAAACATTCTTTATGCAGATTTGATTCTCATACAAGAAATACAGGTTTTTTTATCATGACTAGGCCCAAGATTAGAGATCTAGGCATCTCTACATATCTCATTGAAAGATGATAATCAAGCCATATGTAGTTATTGAAACAATCATTTCTCATGCCAATCGAGTTTGACATAAAGAATGGGAACTTTTGACACATTCTAAGAGAATGGTAAATCTTAAGACATAAAATGGTATAAGGAACAAATCATATATCTTAAATAAACACTCTATATAGATTTGATTCATATATAGAAGGAGAAAAAAATAAGAAGATTTTGTGATTGTGGCTAGGCCCAAAATTAGAGATTTAGGCGTCTCTACTTATCTCATTGGAAAATGAGAATCAAGCCATACGTAGTTCTCAAAATAAGGTCTCTATGTAGATATGACTAAGATATAGGAAAGAGATGGAATCATATACTACTATGGAGTAGTGATGACGTCAATGATGTTTGCTTATGGAAGATTCTAAGGTCAAAATGGAGAAAAAGTTAGTTACAAAAATGATGTCATGCAGTTTAACATCATGCGACAGGGATGAAGATTCTATGAATTTTACCGTCATGAAGAATGGATGCTTATGGTTGTTATGCAGTTTAATATCTTTCAACTAGGACATGGGGGCTGTGCATTTTTAAGTCTTGCAGCAAGGACATGGTACTGTGCAGTTTAAAGTCTTGTAGTGAGGTCATATGTACTATACAGTTTAAAGTCTTGCAGTGAGGATGAATGTGCACAACTACAAAAATTATTTCTTCAAGAATATCTCATTGGTTGGAGTTGTAATAAGCTATCCATCCATTGATATTAAGGAATAAAATCCATTTGAATAGATCTTATGTATAGAACAAGGCCCTTACCACTTTGGCACAAGTTTTGGAGGTTTCTATCCTGGTATCATTGGAGTCCTAAGGACCAATACCAATTCTCCTTGAAGAAATGAACGAATGTAAGATTTCTTATTAAAATATCATGCTATTATATTCTAATATACTTATAAATGATGCAAAGTATGCAATACTTTATCATCTAATTGTTCCAACTCATTGAACCATTTATGAGACCTCTCATCTGTAGAAAACTGATCACAGATTGTAACTTTGAGTGAAGGAAATTGTATTTCAATTGGAAAAACTGATTTAGTTCCATATACTAATGAATAAGGAGTTGCTTGGGTAGCAGTACGGGTAGTTATCCTATAATCTCATAAAGCATTCAAAAGTTTATCAGGGCATGATTTCTTATCTTTATCCACCATTTTCTGGAGTATATTTGATAGGGTCTTGTTGAAGGCATCTATCTTTCCATTGTCCACCGCATGATAGAGAGATGAATGGTTGGATTTGATATTATGTTCCTGATATAACTTTTTTTACCTCAACAGAACAAAAATTAGTGCCATTGTCCATCAAAATAGTATGAGGGACACCAAATTTGGTGATGATATTATTTTTGACAAAACTAACAATTATTTTGGCTCTGAATTCTTTGAGAGGTATTGCCTCAACCCATTTAGAGAAGAAGTCAGTAGCAATGAGAATATACTTGAACTGCTTAGCTGTGGTTAGAGGATAAGGCCCTACTATATCTATTCCCCATGTGGAAAATGGATAGAAGTATTTATCTATATATAGAAAATATGGGGGTTGATGAATGAATTTGGCATGCACTTGGAAGGGATAATTTTTTTAGTGAAATCAGTACAATCCTGTGTCATTGAAGGCCAAAAGTATCCAAGCCTTCAGATCTGATAAGAGAGTTTGCGCCCAGACTGGTGGGCACCAAAAAATCCTGAATGTACTTCTTTCATGACAACTACAATCTCATCTCTATCACTACATCTGAAGAGAATTCCATCAAAGCCTCACTTGTAGAGGATCTTTTGGTGGTCTGGACTATCATAAAGAGTAAAATTTGCCGCTCGTCACCTGATTTGTTCTTTCTCATCCCTATCTGGTGGAAGTACCCCATTTTGAAGATATTCCACGATGGATGTTCTCCATCCCGTGGTATGACCATATGGTTCAGAAATAGGAAAAAATTTATTAATCTCCTCCATTATGGTTTGAACAAAAGGTGAGACCACACAATGATGAGCTATGCTAATGAATGTCTCATCCTGATTTGGATCTTCCAAGACTATAGCAGCATTATCCAGTGCATCTGCTTGGGAATTTTTTGATCGCAGGATATAAGACAATGTCATTTTTGTGGGAAATTCAGCCATTAACCCTCTGAAATAATCACACAAAGGGATTAAATCTTCTTTTATGATATAATATTCCCCATTGATTTGTTTGATTACCAATTATGAATCAACTTTCACCTTTAAATGATCCATTCATACCTGAAGGGAGAATTATAAACCTATGATGAGAGATTGATATTCTGCCTCATTGTTGGTACCACCTTCTGATAAAAAGAAGGAATAAGGTAATACTACCTTTTTTGGGGAAATAAGGACAATTCCTAACCCAAATTTGTTGAGTTTAGGGTTTTCCATTCTCTTTCCTGTTGGAATTCTGGAAGCACCATCAAAATAAATTTTCCATGTTTGGGAATTTTCTTGAATAGAGAAGAACTATTCATCAAGAAGTTCAGTATTAAACGATGTATCTTCCGCAGATGCTCAGTAAGGAAGTCAGCCAGAGCTTGGCCTTTTATTTCCTTTTGAGGAACAAAATGGATATCAAACTATTTCAAAATAACTACCCACCGTTCTATACTCCCTGTAATCATAGGATGATTAAGGATAAATTTGAGCGAGTTGTTGCGAGATACCAATTGGACCTCATGATGTTGCAGGTAGTGTCTCAATTTCTGAACTACAAAAAATTAATTCCAGGCATCACTTTTCAATACTTTAATATCGAGTTTCCGCATCAAGCGTAGTTCGAATGAGATAGTAAAGGCTGTTTTCATTCCCAACATCATTCTTTTGGGCGAGGAAGGAACCTAGTGATTTCTCTAAATCTATCATGTAGAGAATAAGTGGTCTTACTTCAACATGTTGAATTAATACTAGTGGACTCAATAGATATTTCTTGAGGGTATCAAAT
The DNA here is from genome assembly GCA_963277665.1 of Viscum album. NCBI lineage: Eukaryota > Viridiplantae > Streptophyta > Magnoliopsida > Santalales > Viscaceae > Viscum > Viscum album. The sequence continues at coordinate 473,551,401 of OY728130.1, read as the reverse complement.
GCTTTGTGGCAGTCTTTAGTCCATTGGTAGGTGACTCCCTTCTTCATTAATCTGGTGAAGGGAAAACAATTGCCTTCTAAATTGGCGATAAAGCGCTGAATATAGGCCAAGTGTCCTTGGATTCCTCTTAATTCTTTCAAATTTCGAGGAGGTGACATACCAAGGATTGATTTTGTTTTCTCAGAATCAACTTCGATACCACGATGGCATACAACAAAGCTAAGGAATTTTCCTAAGGTTACCTCGAAATCACATTTCAAGGGGTTTGTCTTGAATCTGTGTTGCTAAAGTTTATGGAATATTGTTTCCAAATCATCCAAGTGATTGGAAAATTGTATATATTTTACCACAAAATCATCCACATAACATTCAACAAATTTCTTTAAGAAGGGTTTGAAGATATGGTGCATGACATGTTGATATGTTGCACCTGCATTTTTTAAGCCAAAGGGCATTACCTGATAGAAAAAAACACCTTGAGGGGCTCTGAAGGCTGTTGAATCTTCATCCTCTAGGTCCATACAAATTTTATTATACCTAGAGTAGCCATCCATGTAGGAAAGAGCTTCATAGCCAGTTGTTGCATCAAATAGAAGCTCTGTAACCGGAACTAGAAAATCATCTTTAGGACAATGCCGGTTAAGATATCTGAAATCAATGCAGACTCTAATTTTCCCATTCTTCTTTTTCAATGGGAAAATACTGGACAACCATTTGGGATATTGAACTTCCCTGAAAAGTTTATCCTTTATAATCTTATCAACTTCAGCTTCAATTTTAGAGGCATGAGTTGGGTGTGTTCTTTTTACTGCCTGATTGAATCCATGATGTTCTTCTGACAAACCCAGATGATGGGTGGCTACATCAGGATTAATACCTAGTATTTATGTATAATTCCAAGCAAACATTTCTCAATGTTTCTTTAGAAATGAAGTATACACCTATTGTTCTTCAGAGGTCATGGCCGCACTAATTAGAGTGGGGTGTGAGTCTTCTTCTGTATGCAAATTTATTTCTCTAATCTCATCCACAGTGGTAGAGACACCTTCCTCAAATGCTGGAGGAGCATCCCTGAGATATTCATCTTCTTCTTCATTATGTATTACCTCTTCTTTTTCCATTTTCATAGTATATGACGAGGCAAAAATCCTAGATTTTTAGGGGAAATTAGTATTTGAACATCCCGAAGAAGAGGCCACCATATCTGACCCTACTAATGATGAAGGGTCTTCCTGTGGTAATAAAGAGAGATTGATGGATTGATGGATTGAGAATAAACATCTTTTTCTTTATCTAGAATTGCTACAATCTCTTCTACTTTGGTTGAAGAAGTAGAGGCTTGTTGTAGTTTAGTGGATGAAATGAAAACATCTCCATTTAGGCTTTCATCATTGCTTGGTGGATCAACAATTTCTTCCATGTTGTCAGGCTCAATTTCCATAATTGACATTATGGAAGTTACTGAATGAGTTCCCAGATTTGAGTTTACCTTTTCAATTTTATTGATGGGTAACACATAATCTGTACTCAAATGCATAAATTGATTTGATGGGATCTTTTCTAGTCCACTATGAGCATTAACTTTGGTTATTTCATTTGTCATGGACTTCATTCCTTTTGTGTGATAAAAATCTGCCTCAATGTATTGAGATTCACACATTTTGAATGGAGCCTTATCACCACACAATGTCTCGATTTGACCATTGAAACAACACTTAAGACATTGGTGGTATAACGAAGGCATGGTTGTATGTTGATGCAACCAAGACCTTCCAATCAGAATATTAAAGGATGTGTCCTGATGAACAACCATGAAATCTAAATTAGACACAAGATCTCCAAACTGAGTTCTGAGTGTAATATTTACTAGATGTTCTTGTTCATTCTTATCATATGATTGTAACATTAAAGTTGAAAGAGATAAGTTAGATTCAGTCAGGACCAATCGATGAAGTGTATGAACAGGAATGAGGTTGAATCCAGATCCATTATCAATAAAGGATTGTTTGATGTCTACGTCATTAACCTTTCCAGACAAATACAATGGTCTGATATGCCCATACACCACATCATTTTCATCTTCGTCTGTAAAAGATATGACTACATGACATTCTGCAGAATCATTTTCTATACAGTAGACCTCAGCAACATCAAATTCGGTTTCAAACTCTTGAGGACTTGACAAAGCCTCAATGAGTGCTTATCGAAGATATTTTGACAGATTCAAAGCATCCAAAATTGAGAACTTGGATGGTACTTGGGACAATTGTTTCAAGACATCATACTTTTGGTCCAAAGGTTTTCATTTCCCAGAATGGAGATGTGGTTTTGTAGGTGCTTTGGAAGTTGATGCTTCTGATGTATATGTACTTTGTGTTAGATCAGAAGCTGGAAATACTCCTGGATTTAGTAAATTAGACTAACTAGGTCTATTAATTTGCTGAGAAGAAGATGGTGTGACTTCTAATTGGTCTTCCAAAATAATTGTGTCAGAACTGAACCTATCTTTCATGGAAGAAACTCCTTGTTCTTGTTGAACCCACAAAAGAGATCTTCCATGAGTTTCTACTACATATATGGTTTGAGCAGGGGTAGAGTTAAAATAATGGTTTCTAGAAACATCTTCCCCTATATCCTCAACCTTGGACTCTTCCTCTTGTTCCCCAATTAGGTAAAAATAATTATGGATCATTATAATCAGAATCATCATTGGCATAAAGATCCATTAAATGGAAAACATTAACAGAACCAAAGATTAATTCTTCATCTGATGAAGATACTTGTTGATAGGTTAATTCTGGTTGTGCCGTTTGGTGGGATGGTGACGTGCTTTTGAAACAGATGGCATAAAATCTGCCTGGGTTAAGGAATTTTTTTGCCTTGGCACGATCTCATATTCTTATGACTATTATTTGTCCTTATAATCACTTCACTTTATTGAGGAATGACCTTTTGATGAAGGTGGTTTTGCTGTGGCAGAAGTGGAAGAAGACACAATCAGTTGTTTCAAATGTGTTCGTAAAATGACATGAGTCCAATTGATCTTTTTTTTTTTCTGATCATCTGATCATCATATTTCTACACATTTTTACTTTTGAACTCTTTACATTCACCTTATTCTTTTGGATTAGTTGTAGTAACACATGCTACTTGAGCTAATGAACTTTTCAGTTTCACTTGTCTAGAGTATACCATCTTTTTTATAAGGTCTTTGAAAAAAAAACACTCCTGAATGGGGTGTCCCAACATCTGGTGAAAGGGAAAATAATTCAAAAGATCTTCATCTCCATTTTTATTTGGATTCTTCAGCCTTGGAAACTGAACCAAATTGTTTTCTAAGGATGATATGAAGTAACTAGAAACTTGTTCATTCCTGAAAGAATAAACTTTATTTTTTAATTTCTCAAACTATTTCCCCCTTTGATCTCTTTGATCATCTTGAAGAGGTGGTCGTTACTGCTGATACTCAGGAAGCGGATCCCTTCGGTATGATGAAGGTCTTGAAGTAGAAGTAGGTACATGTTCCTGCTTGAGTGTGACTATAGCAGCTTATGCCTTTCCTATCCTCCTCCCTGGAGCTAATGGAATCCCATGAGTTTTAGCCTTAGTTTCTATAATAGAGTCTTCTATCTATTGAGTGATTGAAGTAAGGCCTTGAAACCCTACTGTGTATTTTATAGGGATCAATGGTGTGTGTAATTCATCACGTAGATTTTCCACACAAATTGATAGAAAATCTTCTTGAGGGAGTGCTAGACTTAGGAATATGTTAATCCTTTCCATCATGGAATGAAATCTGAAACTCTTTCATTTTCCCTTTTTTATAATTAGTAAGATAAAAAACAGTCATCTTTGGTATCGTTGAGCTAAATTGAAGAAGGAATTTCTGACAGAGATCTTTCCATCCAGTAATTGATCGATATTGTAAACTTGTATACCAGACAAAAGCTGGTCCTTGTAATGACTATAGAAAACACCTAAGATTAACTGCTTCTTATTGTTGATAATTTCCCATCATGGGATCACAACGAGAAAAAAAACGTTTTAAGTGTTGTTTTGGATCTCCCGAACCATTAAAGATTGGGAATGTGGTATTCACAAAATTTGGTGGGGGGGGGGGGGGGAATTGCATCCACCCATTTAGGGTAAGATCTCTTTTACGGCTGAACTGGTGCACATCGTTATTCCATAGCTTCCAATCAAGTTTTTAACGACTCAACTGTGTTCATAAGTATTTTGGGAACATCTAGATGAGATGGAACTTGTGCAGGTATAACAACTGAAGCTTGAGCTGGTGAAAAGACTGGAAAAACCACTGATGGTGGTGCTGATATCTCCCTTGGATAACCCACGGGAACAAGCCTATCAGGATGTATATGGTCCTGCCTTGATTATGTACCTAGTGGAGGAAATTCATTATCCGCATCTGTAGTTACTACAAATCTTCTTTGCTGGGGATCTCATACAATATTTTCAAGTTGAGGACTTGTTTGGGGAGTACGTCTAGCGGAAATGTTGTTTCTAAGTAACTTTGTATTGAGTCTTTTCAACTCTTTCATTTCCTATTATTTATTTGCAAATCTCTCTTCAAGTGAAAGCGATTTAACTTCTCTAGTGTAAAAGTGAGATGCAATCTGACTTTTGCCTTTCCCCTTGTTAGATTCCTTTTGGAGAGGGGGGAGTTGGTTATTTGAAGGCATAGCTAGATTCTAGGTAAGCCTCTGATTTTGGGTGCGCACACCTTCTTCATTTTCCTCGGTGTGTACCATATTATGGACAAGAACTTCATCTTCTGATTTCTCTGATCTGGACTTAGTTTCTGGAGGATCTTTTGCAATGGTGTTAATGAAATTTACTGACACATAATGCATCAATGGCATTCTGTCCGTATTTTTGCGAGATCGTCTTCCTCTGTGTCCTTCATGAGACTTCTTTCTCCTATATGATGAATTCCCTAGAACTTTTTGGTGGATTGTAACCTGAAGGGAATCCTCAGATAGTTCATTTGTATGCTTTCCTTGTGGCTTCTTCCCTAATCGGGAGAAAACTGACTTTCATTGAGGAGGGGATTGCAGATGTGAAAAATCCCCCAACTCTGTAGGCTGGGGATGTTCCTGTTCTTCTTCTTCAAATATTTGAACTTTGTTGAATGAACTTTAAGGTTAAATTAAATGAACCCCCATCCTTGCAAGATAGTGTGATTCTTGAACTTCTATATGTGAAATTTGTGTAACTTCTCTTCTGATTTTGTGGATTTTGGTTCGAACATTAGCTGGGTGCATTATCCAAAAACCACTCAAATCACCTATTTCAGAAGATCGCTATTCTATTTCAAACATTTTCATTCTCTGACACTCGACATCCTCTAAGCGGGATGCCTGCTCAAGATTCTCAGATGCTTGATGTAAAAGTAACTCTATAACTTCTTTTATTTGGGCCTGATTCTGATGAGAACTGGTTGAGGCCTGTTCTTGAGCGTACATCCGATTACATAAAAAAGCTATTGATTGTGGCTGACCGTGGGCAATAACATTGTATGAGACCACTTTTGGATGAATTTTCTGATTTTGGAGTGCAGTAAAATGCAATACTCCATATGCACCCCATCCTATGATAGGAACACTAGATGAGAATCAGAAATTAACTAGCATAGTCTATTTAGAGCATTGAGACATGCACACTGAAGGGTTATCTACTGTTTTTAAACCTTTGGATGTTGGGAAACCGAGAGAGAGGCCAATTCAATTTGGCATTGCAACCATCCTATTACCTTTACATGATTTTGATATTCATCATATGGTAATACTTTGGTTTTCAAATGATGAAGATTTTTTCATAAGTTTAGGCAGATGTCATGAATGAAATATTCTATCATCAATTCTAGAATGTTATACAAATAATTTTACAAAGGCCAAAACATAATTGGTATTTCTACTTTATCTAATTGTTTCCTCGTGTTTAACACATCTTCATCATCTTTCACTAGATATTTCTCCACTTGGTCTGACCAAAGTGGATGCTCTGTATTAGAAGACAAATAACCCAAGGGAGGTTTAGAGAATGACCATTCCCTTAAGACATATTATGGTTTAGAAAGTGTTCAACTTGTAAATGACAAGGCATCAGACATGACCGGAGTTATGTTTTCATGTGCCTCGAGATAGGAGGGATTTCTAATCGCTACATTGTCAATTATGGAATTGTCTTGAAAATGAGAAATACTACTACGGAGAGGACTTTCGTAGTGAATTCCATCATGGGGAGGATCACCATTATGGATTACAGCAAGGGATAAATCTTCTTGCTCCTTGGTCTTCTGGCCACATGGAGGGTTTCCGTGGCTCTCATCCAGAGATAGGCACTCTGGATTGACTGAATTTTCATGAAGCAAGCCTTCATGATGAAGTGTCCGATGAGGAATTTCATAATTAAAACTACCACTCCCATAATTTGGTAATGAGAGGGTAGGATCTATAGTTGCAACAGATAAATGTCTGAGGGCTTCAAGAACTCCAGCATTAAGAGGAGCCAAATTGCAGCTTGACTCTTGATCTTCCAACAGTGCTTGGAGAGAATTCTTTTTGGATGTTATGTTATACTTAGTTGGGGACACCTGTTAGGAAAAGTGGTTATCATGGGCAAGTGTATGTGCCTTCTTTGGAGTGGTTACCGAAATGAACAAATTAGCTCCAATTGGAAAGGGTGTATGTTCCCGATCTTGTTGTCCGTATGATATGGGGGAGTATGACCCATGACCCTCTTGGACTGGAACAAAGGTATGTATCTACTTCAGGATGGCATGCCGATGTGTCATCCCATGTGTGGGGACATATTTATGTGTCTGTTCCCCTGATACTGCTGAAGTAGTTATTAAAATATCATGGAAAGATTCTAGAATATGGGAAGGGATTTGCATCTGCCCTTTCACCATTGATAAAATGTGTTCGGTGACTTCAACGGCTGGAACGAGAATATACATCCATGACGTATCTGGAGTAGGTGTATGTGCCTACTCCTGTCCTCCTTTTCCTATCAATGGGTATTGACAGTACTCATGTATAGGGGTAGAGAGTTGATTCTGCCCCAAATTTCTTATCGGAGATTTCTGACTGATTTCACTAGGTGCTACCAAACGAGACTATTGGCTAGCTTGATGAACATTGGTAGGTGTATGTACTTACTGGCTGTTTTCCATCAAGTATGGTTGAAAAACTTCCTTCAATACTGGCAGAAGAGACTACTGAAAGAATTGGTGATTGTAAAAAGTTGTATGTTCCTATTTACCAGTTTCCACCATATTAGATTGGAGGGATTCTTTAAATGCAGTTAGATGAGCCTGTTTACTAACTGATAACTTGTAAGTAGGTGTATGCGCTTGTTCATGATACTCCACCGGGTTTTTCTAGTGGGATTGGTGGGTTGCTATTAGACGAGTCTTCTGAGCAGAAAAATTAGGACAAATGGGTGTATGTGCCCGCTTGTTGTTTTCCATTAAGTTAAATTGATGGACTTTCTGGAGAAGGTAGAGGTGAGAACCTACTCCCTGTTGACCGGACGCTGTCCCTGGTGGTTCTCCTTTTGTTCCTGGGTCTGAGAGACTTGGGCCAAACATCCAGAGGCAACACCCCCATCATATTGGGGGTATAATACCTCAAGATTCTAGCGGTGACTTCTGGTGGGAGTCCTCAGGAAGGACTCCTGAATTCTTAAATTGAGGCTTTGAGTGATCTATTGATCCACCTCCCTGTAGTAAGAGAGAGATTTATTATTGCGTTCTGGGGATAAGGACCCTAAATGGTTGGAAACTGTGGTTGGCACCGTTTTCTTCTTGATTATTGGTCATTGTTGGCCAGATGACCAAGGATTGTTATTGATCTGGAGGACCTATCGAGAAGCCTCCAAAGTTGGGATTGTACCATGCTGGTGATATTACTTTACCAGTGCATTAGAGACCTAGCATTGAAGACACTGCGTTGGTGATGAATTCCTTCTTGTGTATGAAGATCCATCTTGAGTAGCTTTTGGGAATTTCACAGATGTTGTCTTGAAGAAATCTATTTTTGGAATGAAGGTAATTATGAGAAGAAAAGAACTTAAAATAAAACAAAAAACTCCATTAAAGAAAAATCTTTTTAGATGGATACATGCATGATTTATTCCTTTGTCTGGCCTTTCATTATCAATTGATAGGGTCTTAACAGGTGGGTAACATTATTAACTAGGTTACAGATTCACATCGGGTTCACTATTTTTGTTTCTTAGTTCCTTGAAATGTGTGTTTTAGTTTTAAGAATCTCTATTTCTAGGCGGTTTCCATTGGATTTATTTATGGAACCAGAAACTTCCAACAATTCTTTATCTAAAGGGCCCTGCTTTCCAAAGGCAATCATTCGTTAAGTTTTAACTTTACGATACTTAAGAACGTTAATTGGTCGAGAGGATGGGAGGTCAGACTCATCACACCCTTTTGGGGGGAATTATTGTCTACTTTAGGAATATCTTTGTGAATTTAAGATATTTTCATGAATCCTTATTAATTCACCAATTATATCATAAGTATCCCTTGTAATTTACAATCACTTATTAACATGTGTAAAATTTAGAATCATTAGTATGCATTCAAGATTCTTCATTAATGGAAATACCTATATGAATTAGAGGTTTTCCATCAATGGTATACTCTAATATACTGATTAGAGATTCTTTTAATCATCGTTGTGATGATATTGGTTTTTAAACCACTTAGTGGGGCACTCTGAAATTTATTGTCATCCAGGGAGATGAAGGTTTTGTTTTGATCTTGGGATCATTCCTGTAAAATGGTCTACCTACGTATCCTTGCGAAAGGAATCAGAATCCTCATAGTTTGGTGCCACTTAATAGGACACATCATACCTTTTAAGGTCATGTGATAAGGACCTCTAAGTGGAAGGTGCTTGGTCAAAACATAGTGTGGGACTTATGCTGAAGTTGCCCAAGGAATTTGGAAAGGATATGGGTTTCCAAGCAAGATCAGACCCTGTTGGGAATATAGCCCAAGGAGAATAGGGTTTATTTGAAGTGTTAGGTTTGGACCTCAAGGAGGTTTCCTACGTATCCCATATGGATGGGAATCAAAGCCCACATATTTTGATGAGTCTCATAGGATAGTACGGTCCTTTGAGAGAGATGAGTTTAGGCTTACTTCCTAAAAAGGATACCTTGATGATTTGGGGTTTAATTTGGGGATTATTCCCAAGGAGGATGCCCTGATTAAAGGAATTAGGGTTGGATTCCTAAAGAGGATATCCAGTAAGCTCAGGCCCTGAAAGGCTTCCTACGTATCCTAGTTTGAACAGGAATCCGAGTTCTTGTAGTTCATTTCAATGAGTATTTGTGCACATATTGTAACCATCACATACCTCTAATATCACCCGAGTCATGATCGGTGTGAGAAACAAGAGGATGTGAGAGATTCAACAATGACACTTCACACTTTTCCTCCTCTGTTGAAGGAAGAGGGCGCGTCGACTGTGGAAGAGGGCAAGGTAAAAATCCTTCCCTTTGTTCTATTTACATTGGATAAGGGTCTAATGTAAGGAGGAAGGGATGAATGTTAGGGGATTACACCAGGATGGATTCCTATGGATACTTTCATGACCCATCCCCTGGGGCCCGTGCCATGACTACCCCAAGCACACCTTCCATAGGCCAGGGGCTGGCGATTAGAACCAGAAAGGAATATCCCTAAAACTAGGAAGGCATTGACTTTAAACCTGAAAACTCACACAAACCAAGCACACAGCAAGATAAAAACACAAAGTAAACTATAAAGTAAACATGGTGTGTACAGTAAGTAAGGGGGCCAGAATACAAGCCCAATTGGAAAGTACAAGTAAAACTAGAAAAATCCCCTGTGAAAACCCGCTAAGGACCCTACCTGAAGGGTAGGTATAGCTCTCAAATGATCGTCTCTGCAATACGCCTCATCTAAGGTCCAATCTTGAGCAGCCTCCAGCCCTGGTACCTTCATCCTCGATCAACGCTGTCTGTCGTCTGCACAAGACATAGCAAGGTGCGAGCGTATACCATGCAGGGGTGAGTATAATGATACTCAGTAGGGACCCCAAGACCCTCGAAGGTATCCTAGAAACCACAAAGGATAAACCAAAAATCAAGAACTCAATATCATAGCACGAAGAAATAGTCATCAACACTACTTAGGTATATGCGCATACATATACCTAAGTCATCAATATATACTCATCTCACACGTGAGGGAAGAATACCACAAAGTTAACATCACAGAGGTAGAAGTACCACAAAGGTAACACCACAAAGGTAACACCACATGGAAGAATACCACGAAGGTATCAACACAAAAAAGTGTACCACAAAGGTAAAGAATCAACTCACACTAGGTATAAATTAAGTATAGAAGTATAGATGATTAGCTGTCCTGCTAGATCATATTACTTCATCGAGAAACTCTAATATTGTCCCACACATGATCGAAGATAACCCACATAGGATCTGAAGATGACCCACACATGATCTGAAGATGACCCACACAGGATCTGAAGATGACTGATGCAGGATTTGGAGATGCTGACCCACACAGGATCCGAAGATGACCCACCCAGGATCTGAAGTCTCCTCAAGTACAACCAGCCACAGGGTTCTCGCACTAAGCATACTTGATTCCGGGAGGTTTTGCTCCTCGAGTCATTAGATGACACTTCAACTACCACGAAGTCCCAAGAAGAAGTATCTCAAAGGTATGTCACATCATTAGGAACCCAACGCGATAGACAGAGTATCAATTGGACGCCCGGTCTGTATGTTATTAGTGCTTCCATTTCGAAGGCCCGGTTGGATTCGGGTTTGATCCAACCCAAACCTAATCCAACTTTATCCAAAACTCAATTAGAGTATACCAAAAGGACCATCTCAATCCAAGGAATCCAGTTCCATATACGATTCTTCAAACAGATGCCTGGTTCTCAAGATATGGCAAAAAAGGCGTATCTGAGTCCAGATGGGCCTGGGTCTGGTCCGGGTCTGGCCCAAATGGGTGGGGTCGTGGCGGACCCGGCCCACTGGGCCGCAGTTCGGCCTGGCCCGCACTGGGCATGGTTCGCTCGGCTGGTGTGGTCTGCCATGGTGGGGCCCACCCTAGCCGCTACCCGGGGGGCGATATTTCGAACGGTCTATGGACCGTTTGGCTAGTGCCTACTAGCGTGTGTGACCTGCTAGAGCAGTCCTGCTTGGCGTGACGCGACCATCTGGAAGATCAGCCAGCTCTCCTCCCAACGGTGTGATGGCGCCACTGTCCTCCCACAGCTAGTTGGGTGCCGGCCTCCCTTTGGGTTCACCGACGTGACTAAGAAGCCGCGACCCTCTCCACTACCGGAGGCGCGGACACGCGCCGCCCTACCTCCACGCGGCCGACCGGTGTGCCAGCCGTCGCCCCCTTTTCCTCTATGGCTGATGATCCACAAACTCCTCCACTACTGGAAGAGCGGACACACACCACCCCCATTCCACGTGGTGGGCCGATGTGCTGGCCACTGTCCTCCTCCTCCGCCTACTCAAACCGCGGCCGACCAGTTGTCGGACACCCTCCTCTTCCGCAGGTCACTGCAACTTCGTTCTAAGCCTAAAAAATATGACAACTACATATTCACGATCCTTAGGTCGAGATCTCCACATCCATATGTCGTGCTCAACAAAACATTTTGTTTTTAGTGCTCTTAATTATTTTGTGTTTAAGAACGCATGAGGAACACATGAAGAACAAATAGAAACATTCACGGTATTTTGGCGGTTCGATGGCCGTGTTTGTTTGGCCATCATCGTTGAGAATCTAGAATATGAAGAATCAAAAAAAAAGATAATTATCATATCTCAAAATAAACCCCCTACCTTGATTGTTATAGATGGTGTGAGGAAGAATATGAATACGTTGAAGATGATGACTTTCGTCGCACTCGCAACACGCTCCCAACCCAAGCTTGTGCGTCGTCCTCATCAGAGGTTCGTTCTTCGTTGGAGGATTATCTCCCAAAGGCTCTCCCAATTCTTCTCTTTTCCAATGACCCCCACCATGTGAGGTGAGAATCCAACTTTAATTGAGTTAATTTTATTAATTCAATTAATGTTGGCACATTATTTGGGGGAATTCCAAGGGTTTCCCCACATTAAAGGGGTGTTCGGGTGGTCCCCACCACCAAGATTCAAAATAGAGGTTTTAAGAAAGAAAAATAAAAAGTTATTTATTTTATTTTTCTTCTCCCACAAAAATCCGAAAAACTAACTTCCACCCTCAACCTACTGTGGTCGAGGTGAATGTCTCTTTAGTCTAATATCGGTACTGCGAGTTCAACGGTGCCCTCAGATTTCAATTCCGAGCACCGGTTCAAAAGTTACAAAATTCCACTCACGTGTTTACTAAACGTACCTGAAAAAAAGTTCAGAAATTAATTTTGGGAACACCGAGCCTCATAATTGCACACCATCAATTTTCCTGAACTCTTAATATTTCCATATATTTTAAAAAAATTACATGAAAAAATCCGGGTCTTGACAGTCTCCCCACCTTAGGGATTTGCATCCCTGAAAGCCACAACATAAACTAGGGAAACAAGTGGGGGTACTGTGCACGAATCTGAGCATCCTGCTCCCATGTGATATCCTGATGGTTTCTATGCTGCCAACAAATGTGCACTAGAGGTATCGACCACCCACGAAGGATCCACTCCTGTCGATCCTCAATCTCCATTGGAACCTCCAAAAATGTTGCCCCATCGCCGATGTCTAGATCTCCCTAGTCAATGATGTGCGAAGGATCATGTACATATCTCCTTAGTTGGGATACGTGGAAAATGTCGTGCACCTGGTGCAATTGAGGGGGAAGAGATAAGCGGTATGCCACCTCTCCAACTCTCCTGAGGACCTGAAAGGGTCCGATGAACCTCAGAGATAACTTTTCTCCTCGGCTAAATCTCTACAAACCTCATCGAGGTGAGACCCATAGGAAGACATGTTCACTATCCTCGAACTCAATAGGTCTTCGTCTCCTGTTAGAATAAGAATTCTACCTGCTCTATGCAGTCTTCATCCACTCCTGGATGATCTGCACCTTCTCTGTGCACTACTGGAAAACTAACCTATACCAACAGTTTGGAACCGTTGGTATAGGCCTCCAAACCTTTGGTATAGCCTATACCAACGGTTTGGAGAACCGTAGGCAAGTAAGCTATTGGGATAGGTCTATACCAATAGTTTTTGGAAAACCATTGGTATATACCTATACCAATGGTTTTGAAAACCATTGGTATAAGTAATATGAAAATCTATACCAACGGTTCCTTAAAACCGTTGGTATATGTATTTCCAAAAAAAAACATTCGCTGGGATTTGATCCCAGGACCTTCGGTTTATCATTGAACGACCTAACCACTAACCTAACATGACTCTTGTGAACATAATTTCATAAATATATATATATGTATTATCATAATTCTTTTAAATTTTTATTTATAGAATGTTCTGGTTAAGAGGATATGATAAAAAATCAAAGGACCTATACCAACAGTTTTGACAACCGTTGGTATAGGTCCCTAGAATTTGGGGAGTGACGTTGATATATTGGGGGAACTTTCCCAACGGTTTGGCCAAACCGTTGGGAAAGGGTAGGCTTTCCCAATGGTTTGGCCAAACCATTGGGAAAAGTGGCCACAAATTGGACCTTTCCCAATGGCTTGGCCAAACCATTTGGAAAGCCTACCCTTTCCCAACGGTTTTGGAAAAACGTTGGGAAAAGTGGCCAAAAAGTGGGATTTCCCAATGGTTTGGCCAAACCGTTGGGAAAGGGGGTATAGAAGTGTTGGGAAAGGTCACATTTCCAGTAGTGGTGGTAGCCCGTACCATCTCCGGTCCCATGAGTGTTGACTCCCCGAGGTCAGTCCAACACAAAGGTGATCTGCAAGTTCGACTGTACAATGCCTCAAATGGCGCCATACCGATAGTGGAGTGATAACTATTGTTGTACGTGAAATCCACCAAGGGAAAGTGATTCTCCCAGCTATGGCTGAAATCAAGGATGCAAGAACGTAACATGTTCTCAAGGGTTGGAATGGTCTACTCTGTTTAACCATCCGTCTGAGGATAAAAGGCGGTTCTTAAGCGTAACTGAGTCTTGAATGACTCCTACAACCCCTTCCACAAGTGGAAAGTAAAATGCGCATCACAATAAGAGATAATCATATATGTAACCCCATGAAGCCTCACAATCTCCTGTAGGTAGATGCATCCCAATATCTCTACTGATCCCTACTCTCTGATAGGTAGGAAGTGGGCCAACTTGGTGAGTCGGTCAACGATCACCTAGATGGAATCATGTCCCTTGGACGTACGTGGAAGTCCTATCATGAAGTTCATGAAAATTCCATCCCACTTCCACTCTAGCACCTCTAGTGGATGAACTAAGCCTGCTGGAACCTAATGCTCTGCCTTCATTTGCTGACAAGTTAGGCACTGAGAGACAAACTCTGCTACATCTTTCTTCATTCCCGACCACCAGTGCTGACATCGAAGGTCTTGACACATCTTCACCACTCTTGGATGTAACGCTAGAGGGGAGGTATGGAACTCCCCCAATACTTCCTCTCTTAGCACCACTGGAACCATAATATGCCCTTTGAAGAGGATGACATGCTCCCCACCTTCAGGAAACCCATCAGGTGCCTGTCCTGTAGATATTTTAGCATGTCGTGCCTCGCAGTTAGTGTCCCTAAGCTGCGCCTCTATGACTCACTGCAGAAGTGGGGGAGTGACTGTCAGAGACTGAAGACAAGATGCTCCATCTCAATCCATGTAGGATATCCACAAAGAGGCTAGCTACTCTATCACCTCACTCAGGAACTGTATACTAGATCTCCTGCTGGGTGTATCTTCTACTACATGCCCCTCCCCATGAGTATAGACTATTTCTAAATCATAGTCTTGGAGGAAATCAAGACAACACCCTTGTCTCAGGTTCAGGTCCTTCTGAGAGAAGATATACCTGAGACTCTTGTGATCAGATTAAACTGTAAAACATTCATCCATCAAGTAATGTCACCACATCTTCAAGGAAAAGACCATTGTTGCTAACTTTAGATCATGGATAGCATAGTTCTGCTCATGCTGTCTTAGCTTTCAAGAACAATAAGTGATCACTGCTCACTCCTGCATTAGGACACATCCAAGCTTGGTCCCTGATGCGTCATAGTAGACTACGTACTCAACGCCCTCCTCCAGTAGCCTCAAGATGGGGGCACTCATCAGTATCTACCTCAGCTCCTAAAAACTCCACTGGAATATCTCCAACCACATGAAGGGTTTACCATTCTTTGTCAATACTGATAAGGGTGCCGTAATTCTGGAAAGGTCTAGAAAAAAACTCTGGTAGTAACCGGCTAAACCCAGAAAACTCCGCACCTCCATCACACTCCTGGGTGGCTCCCAAGCATGCACAACCTCAATCTTTGCTGGATCCACCACAACTCCAGCCTCTGAGATGACGTGTCCCATAATGTGAACCTCTCATATCCAAAATTGAAACTTTGAGATCTTACCATAAAGTTGGTTCTCTCAGAGCGTGTCCAGAAATATCTACAGATGATAGGAATTCTCCTCCTCCATAGCTGAGTATATCAGGATGTCATCTAAAAAGACTACCACAAAGCAATTGAGGTATGGTTGGAATATCCTATTCATGAGTCCCATGAACACTGTCGGGGAGTTGGTCACACCGAATGGCATAGACAAGAACTCATAGTGGCCATACCGACATCTAAAGGCCATCTTCTACACATCCTCATCTCGTACCCTAAGCTGGTGATAGCCTGATCCGAGGTCTATCATTGAAAACCACCGTGCTCCCTTCAGCTGATCAAAGAGATCGTCAATACTTGGTAGTGGGTACTTGTTCTTAACGGTCACTTGGTTTAGGCACTGATAGTCCACATAGAGTCTCAAACTCCAATCTGCCTTCATGGCGAACAAAATCAAGGCAGCCCAAGGAGAAACACTGGGCCTAATGAACCCCTTGCTCTGCAATTCCTTTAGCTTCACTCACAGCTCTTGAAGCTCTGCAAGAGCCATCCGATATGCTGGTGTAGATATAGGTTCCGTCCCAGGGTACAATTCGATGTAAAATTACCTCTCTTTGAGAGGAGGTAGACCTAGAACATCATCTAGGAAAACATCAGCATACTGGTCCACCACTACAGGATATATCAAACTCTCAACATCAACTGCTCCGAGGGTAAGGCTAGCCAACTGATGTGTGATTGGATGCACCCTCCTCCGGGTGAGACCATCCTATCCTGTAAAGTTTCTCTTCTAATCGGTGAAGGAAAACCTAGTCCCATACTCACGGACACACCATACTTTGTGCCTACTATAGTTGATCTGAGCATGGACTGTAGATAAACAATCCATACCCAAGATGATGTCATAAGGCCTCAACGCTGCTACTAGAAGATCCCAGCCAAAGCTCTCACCTCCTAGAGTAAGCTCACACTATCAGAACCAGTGTGTAATTTTAGAATCCTCTCTTATAGGAGTCTCTAGCCGTAAGGATCGAGCCAAAGGCTCCATTAGAATCTCCATGCTCCGAACAAGGGTCGTGGAAATAAAAGAGTTATTGACACCTATGTCTATAAGTACTGAAACTAAGGTGGAGTAGACACAGATTGTACCTCGTATCATCTCTAGAGAAGTGTGGTCATAGGCCTTAGCTTCCTGGAACTGAGCTCATCCATGTCCACCTACTCCATATGGTTGAGGTGGACCACCTGGAGGTGGTGGTGGTAGAACCTCGAATCGCCACCCACCACCTACTGCACGGTCAACTCCTCTACCACGTCCGCCTGCTTCTTACGGACCTCCTCGATCAAATATTTGCCTCTACCCAGGTGGTCCATCGACCATCTGTTGGTCTTCCATATGGCGTGTTGGGTAGTCGCGAGCCATGTGACCCTGCCTGCTGCATGAGTAACACTGCCTACTCCTCGCCTGTCCTGCTCTATCTCGAGAGCCCCACACGACCGACTCTGTATCTTGCGGTCATCCACCTGTAGGTCTGTTCCTATTAGACCTCTTCATCATCTGTCTTCTGCCAGCTGCAGATGACTCTATTACATGACGTCCAATGGTGGGTCTCACTAACGGTGAATGCTCATCAAGGGAACTCTCCACTAAGAGTGCTCGCTCTAACACCCCTGCCTGCATTGAGATGCTGAGGGAAATAATCGAAGCTCTAATCTCTTATCTGATCCCCTTATCAAAGGTCCGTGCCCTGAAGAAAGGGTCTCACACCATGTCAGTGGAGTATAGAGAGAGGTCGGTGAACCTTGCTGAATATTGAGCCACAATCATGATACTTTACTACAAGTGGAGAAGTTCCTATATATGTACTGAGTGTAAGGTCGCTGGGATGAACTCTGCCCTGAAAAGACTCTCGAAGTCCACCTAGATGAGAGTGACCTCATCATGAACCTGAAGAATCAATATCCACCATGTTCTTGCTGCTGCCTGAAGAATACTAGATGCAAGGATCACAATGAGATTAGCTGGTTTCCCTACCAGTCGAAAAACTCTAACCACGACCTCAATCCAGTCCTCAACCACCTGTGGATCCATGTCGCCCCAGAACCTCGGGGGATTCTGGCACTGGAACTCGTGCAACCCGCTCAAGAGGAATGCACCCTATGCTGCTAAGCCTAGTGGAATTGGCTTCCCAATGGGTAGTGGTGCTGCTGGTACACCACCCGATGGTACAACTACCGAAAGGGGTCCCTGAACCGAAGCCTCGTCGCTCGGTGGGCTATCATCACGTACTCTACCTGGAACCTTGGATGGCTGTCTTCGTGGAGGCATCCTATAAATAAACAGTTATGCCACTTTCAATAAGTTATACGTGGTGAGCTGACTCAAAGAGATCACAAAGAAAAATTTTCAAAAACACACACGCAATCTGTGTTTTTGTGCACTGAGTCGGAAATTAGAAGTCAGGGTCCTAGTGTATGGATATGTCGGCCTTCACACCAACACTGGATTCCCCAAATTGATAACCATACTCATAAAACGTAAACCTATTACCGATTAAAATATCAAAGTCCAAGTTATTTGGTAGAACCAGATCCTTTGATACCAATTTTTCACGACCCATCCCCCGGGGCCCATGTCGTGACAACCCCAAGCCCGCCTTCCATAGGCCAGGGGCTAGCGACTATCACCAGAAAGGAATATCCCTAAAATCGGGAAGGCATTGCATTTAAACCTGTAAACTCACACAAACCTATCACACAACAAGATACAATCACAAAGTAAACTATAAAGAAAACGGGGGCCGAGATACAAGCCCAATGGGAAAGTACAAGTAAAACTGGAAATAACTCTTGTGAACACCCGCCAAGGACCCTACCTAAAGGGTAGGTACAACTCTCAAATGATCATCTATGCAATACACCTCATATAAGATCCACCCCCGAGCAGCCTCCAGCCCTGATACCCTCATCCTCGATCAACGCTATCCGTCATCTGCACAAGACACAACAAGGTGCAGGCGTAGCCCGTGTAGGGGTGAGTATAACGATACTTAATAGGGACCCCGAGACCCCCGAAGGTCTCCTAGAATCCACAAAGGATAAACCACAAAGCAAGACCTCAATCTCATATCACGAAGCAATAGTCATCAAGACTACTTAGGTATATGCCTATACATATACCAAAGTAATCAATATATACTAATCTCAAATGCGAGGGAACAATACCACAAAGGTAACACCACGGAGGTAGAAGTACCACACAGGTAACACCATGAAGGTAAGTAACACAAAGATAACACCACATAGAAGAATAAAATGAAGGTATCACCACAAAAAAGTGTACCACAAAGGTAAAGACTCAACTCACACCAAGTACAACTTAAGTACATAAGTATAGACGATTAGCTGTCCATCTAGATCATCTTACTTCATCGAGAAACTCTGCTGTTGACCCACACATGATCGAAGATGACCCACACAGGATCGGAATATGACCCACACAGGATCTGGAGATGACCCACATAGGATACGAAGATGACCCACACAGGATCCGAAGATGACCTACACAATATCTGAAGTCTCCTCAAGTATAGCCATCCATAGGGTTCTTGCACTAAGCATGCTTGATTCCGGGAGGTTCAGCTTCTCAATCCATCATACAATACTTCAACTGCCACAAAGTCCCATGAAGAAGTATCTCAAAGGTCCATCAAATCATTAGGAACCCATCCCGACAGATGAAAAGTCAATAGGATGCCCGGTCTGTAAGTTATTAGAATTTCTGTTCCAAGGGCCCGATTGTATTCAGGTTCGATCCAACCCAGTCGTACTACAACATTAGCCAAAACTAAAGTGGAGTATACCAAAAGGACAATCTTGATCCAAGGAATCTAGTGCCGCATATGGTTCGTCAAACGGACTCCCGGTTCTCAAGATATGGCCAAACAAAGGCGTATCTAGGTCGATATGGGCCTGGGTTCAGCCCGACCCGGTCCGGGTCTGGCCCGGATGGGCGGGGCCGCGTTAGGCCCAACCTTCTAGGCGCGTCCCGCTCAACTGGTGCGGTCCGCCATGGTAGGGCCCACCCTAGATACTGCCTAAGGAGGGGGGAGGGGGGCTCGGTATTCCTAATGGTCCATGGACCATTCGATTAGCACCTGATGGCGCGTAGGACCCATCGGAGTGGTCTTGCTCAGCGTGACGTGGCCGGTCGAAAGACTGGACAACTCTCCTCCCAGCGGTACGAAGGCGCTGCTGTCCTCCCACAGATGGTAGGGTTCTAGCCGCCCTCTGGGTGCACTACTGCGACTAAGCATCCACGACCCTCTCCTCTACCGGCGGCGCGGATGTGCGCCACCCTGCCTGCACGTGGCTGGCCGGCGTGCCGGCCGCCATCCCCTTCTCTGCCGCGACCGATGAGCTGCAACCTCCTCCTCTACCGATGGTGCGGATGCACGCCGCCCTGATTCCACATGGTCGGTCGGTGTGCCGGCCGCCATCCTCCTCTCCCACCTGCTCGAACCGCGACCGACTGGTTTTCGACTGCCCTCCTCTTCCGTGGGTCACAACAGCTTTGTTCTAATCCCAAAAAATATGACGACCACATATTCATGATCCTCAGGTTGAGATCTCCGCGTCCATATGTTGCGCTCAACAAAAAATTGTGTTTTTGGAACTCTTAATTATTTGGCGTTTAAGAACGCATGAAGAACACATGAAAAACAAATAGAAAAGTTCATAGTATTTTGGCAGTTCAATGGCCTTGTTTGTTTGGCCATCGTCATCGAGAATAGAGAATATGAAGAATCAATAAGAATATATTTATCATATCTCAAAATAAACCCCATACCTTGATCATTGGAGATGGCATGAGGAATAAGACGAAGATGTTGAAGATGCCGACATTCGTCACTCCTGCAACACGCTCCCGATCCGAGCTTGTGTGTCGTCCTCATCAGAGGTTCGTTCTTCGTTGGAGGATGCTCTCCCAAAGGCTCTTCCAATTATTCTCCTTTCCAATGACCCCCACCACGTGAGGTAAGAAACCAACTTTAATTGAGTTGAGTTTATTAATTCAATTAATGTTGTCACATTAGTTGGGGTAATTCCAAGGGTTTCCCCACATTAAAGGGGAGTTCGAGTGGTCCCCACCACCAAGATTCAAAATGGAGGTTTTAAGAAAGAAAAATAAAAAGTTATTTATTTTATTTTTCTTCTCCCACAAAAATCTGAAAAACTAAATCCCACCCTAGACTTACTGTGGTTGATGTGAATGTATCTTTAATCGAATATCGGTGCTACAAGTTCAACGATGTCCTTAGATTTTAATTCCGAGCACCGGTTCAAAAGTTACAAAACACTGCTCATGTGTTTACTGAACGTACCCGAAAAAAAGTTCAGAAATTCATTTTAGGAAAAAAGAGCCTCGGAATTGCATGCCGTCAATTTTAGCAAACTTGTAATATGTCCATATATTTTTAAAAAAATTACATGAAAAAATACGGGTCTTAACATTCTCCTTACCTCAGGGCTTTGCATCCCCGAAAGACACAACATAAACTAGGGAAACAAGTGGGGGTACTGTGCATGAATCTGAGCCTCCCACCCCCATGTGATCTTCTGGAGGTTCCTGTGCTTCCAAAAAATGTGCACCAGAGGTATCGACCACCCAAAAAGGACCCACTCCTGTCGAACCTCGATCTATATTGGAGCCTCCGAAAACGTCGCCCCATCGTCAATGTCCAGCTCGCCCCAGTCAATGATGTGCAAAGGATCATGTACATATCCCCTTAGCTGGGATATGTGGAAAATGTCGTGCACCTGGTGCAATTGAGGGGGAAGAGATAAGAGGTATGCCACCTCACCAACTCTACTGAGGACCTGAAAGGGTCCGATGAACCTCAGAGATAACTTTCTGCCTCGTCCAAATCTCCGCAAACCTCGTCGAGGTGAGACCCCTAGGAAGACATGTTCACTATCCTCGAACTCAAGAGATCTTCATATCCTGTCAGCATAAGAATTCTACCTGCTATGTGAAGTCTTCATCTGCTCCTGGATGATCTGCACCTTCTCCGTGGTAGCCCGTACCATCTCCATTCTCATGAGTACTGACTCCCTGGGTTCTCTCCAACACATAGGTGATCTGCGAGTTCGACCGTACAATTCTTAAAATGGTTCCATACCGGTAGTGGAGTGATAAATATTGTTGTATGTGAAATATACCAAGGTCAAGTGATTTTCCCAGTAGTGGCCGAAATCAAGGACGCAAGCACATAACATGTCCTCAAGGGTTGGAATGGTCTGCTCTGTCGGACCATCTGTCTGAGGATGAAAGGCGGTGCATAAGTGTAACTGAGTACTGAAAGACTCCTACAACCCCTTCCACAAGTGGGAAGTAAAACAAGCATCGCGATTGGAGACAATCATAGATGGAACCCCTTGAAGCAGCACAATCTCCTGTATGTCGATGTGTCCCAAGCTCTCTACTGATCCATGTTCTCTGATCGGTAGGAAGTGGGCCGACTTGGTGGGTCGGTCAATGATCACCTAGATGGAATCATGTCCCTTGAACGTACGTGGAAGTACTGTCACGAAGTCCCTTGAAATTCCATCCCACTTCCTCTTTGGCACCTCTAGTGGCTGAACTAAGCCTGTTGGAACATGATGCTCTACCTTCACTTGCTGACAAGTGAGGCACCGAGAGACAAAATCTGCTACATCTTTCTTCATTCTCAGCCACCAGTGATGATGCCGGAGGTCCTGATACATCTTCGCCACTCCTAGATGTACCACTAGAGGGGACGCATGGAACTCCCTCAACACTTCCTCTCATAGCACCACCGGTACCATAGTATGCCCTCTAAAGAGGATTAAATGCTCCTCACCTTCAGAAAACCCATCTAGTGCCTATCCTGTAGATATCTAAGCACATCATGCCTCGCAGTCAGTGTCCCCAAGCTATGCCTCCCTAACTCACTGACGAAGTGGGATAGTGACTGCCAGAGACTAAAGATAAGCTGATCCATCTCGATCCACGTAAGATATCCAAAAAGTGACTAGCAGCTCCGTTGCCTCACTCAGCAACTATATACCAGATCTCCTGCTGAGTGAATCTGCTAATACGTTCCCCTCCCTAGAAGTATAGACTATTTTGAAGTCATAGTCCTGGAGGAACTCAAGCCAACACTCCAGTCTCAGGTTCAGGTCCTTATGAGAGAAGATATACCTAAGACTCTTGTGATCAGAGTAGACTGTAAAACTTTCATCCATCAAGTAATATCACCACATCATCAAGGTAAAGACCACTGCTGCTAACTCCAGGTCATGGATATCATAGTTCTGCTCATGCTTTCACTACTGTCGAGAAGCATAAGTGATCACTGCTCTCTCCTGCATCAGGACACATCCAAGACTGGTCCCTGATGCGTCACAGTAGACTACGTACTCAACGCCCTCCTCCGATAGCCTCAAAATGGGGCACTCGTCAGTCTCTACCTCAAATCTTGAAAACTCTAATAGCATCTCTCTGACCACACGAAGGGTTTCCCCTTCTTCGTCAATGATGATAAGGGTTCCTTAACTCTGGAAAAGTCTAGCACAAACCTCTGGTAGTAACCGGCCAAACCTAGGAAACTCCGCACCACCTCCTCCGCCGCCTGCTCGAACCGCGGCCAACCGGTTTCCGACTACCCTTCTCTTCTGTGGGTCACAATAGCTTCGTTCTAAGCCTAAAAAATATGAAGACTGCATATTCTCGATCCTTAGGTCGATATCTCTACATCCATATGTTTCTCTCAACAAAAAATTGTGTTTTTAGCACTCTTAATTATTTGGCATTTAAGAACGTACAAAGAACAAATAGAAAATTTCACAGTATTTTGGCGGTTCTATGGCCATGTTTGTTTGGCCATCGTCATTGAGAATCAAGAATATGAAGAATCAACAAAAATATAATTATCATATCTCAAAATAAACCCCCTACCTTGATCGTTGGAGATGGAATGAGGAAGAAGACGAAGACATTGAAGACGCCGTTGTTCGTCGCTCCCGCAACACGCTCCCGATCTGAGCTCATGCGTCGTCCTCGTCAGAGGTTCATTCTTCGTTGGAGTATTATCTCCCAAATTCTCTCCCAATTCATCTCTTTTCCAACTATCCCCCACCACGTGAGGTGAGAATCCAACTTTAATTGAGTTAAGTTTATTAATTCAATTAATGTTGGCACATTAGTTGGGAGAATTCCAAGGGTTTCCCCACATTAATGGAGAGTTTGGGTGGTCCCCACCACCAAGATTCAAAATAGAGGTTTAAAGAAAGAAAAATAAAAAGTTATTTATTTTATTTTTCTTCTCCCATGAAAATCTGAAAAACTAACTCCCACCCTTGATCTACTGCAGTCGAGGTGAAGGTCTCTTTAAGTGAATACTGGCGCTGTGAGTTCAATGGTGTCCTCAGATTTCAATTCTGAGCACCGGTTCAAAATTTTCAAAATTCCACTCATTCATTTACTGAACGTACCAGATTTTTTTTTTCAGAAATTCATTTTGGGCACACTGAGTCTCAGAATCACGCACCGTCAATTGTCACAGACTCATAATATTTCCATATATTTAAAAAAATTACATGAAAAAATCTGGGTCTTTATAGCGACAAAGTGCAACGGGAGAAGGAAAGGGTAAAAATATTCCATGTGCCCATATCCCCTTTGGTCTTTGGCACCGAAGAAGGGAGGAGGAGCAATGATTCCACGTCCTGCAAGAAACGATAGGGGCTTACACTAAACTGGTTTCCATAAAATTGATCCTGGTAGGTGAGGGAGACTTCTCCTATGCTTGCACAGAAAAGTAAGTGTGAACTGTACCTTCCCTACCAGTGACCTGAGGTTCTGGGTTTTAAAGATGAGAAGGGGAGGATAGAACCCAAACCCTTATTCTCAAAATTGGGAAATTCCCATCACTATTTCTGGGAGAAAGGTCTATGTGACTATGGATATACAAACCCACATATACTCCATGAATCCTAACCCCATTGTGAAACAAATGTGAGAAACATCTGACTATGGAAATAAAAACCCAAATAGGAGACACTATAATGCGCCTTTCCCAATGGTTTGATAAGTCAGGAGGTTTTAGAGGAGTCTTCAACTTATTCCCTTTTAGATAAGGGAAATAAGGAAGGAGACACCATACCATGAATGACTTTTAAAGAGGGTACTTGAGTTGGTATGTAGGATTTATACCAAGCTTTGTCGCATAGGTACCTTGCGCAAATATTCCGCGTAGGTACCCCGCGTTGATGTACCGCACAGGTATACCGTGTAGGTAGGTCACGCAAGTATACCACATAGATGTGAATGATGACTGAATAATGAGTTTCACATAGGAGAACCAAACCTATGAAAAAAATTGTAAAAGACTTTCAAAACATGCTTATCCCATTTAATTATCCATTCTCTCAGATTTTAGAGAGCTACCTGAGACAATTTGAGGGATCTAAGAGAAATATCTACACAATGGTAGCTTCAGAGAGTCTTTTAACTTTTTCAGTCCTTCAAATGGAGAGCCCAAGGGCTGTACTTATAGGCACAGATGGGCCTGGTTGAAGGAAGTTTTATCCGCATAGGTTCTCCGCATAGGTTCTCTATGCAGGGGTACAAAAATTATTCTTGTGCATAGCTTTTCCACGCAAGTCGATCGCGTAGGTCCGTCGAGTAGATCAATCACGCAGGTCCTTTTTGGAGTATTTTGACTTTCCCTTTGAGTGCTTCGTACCATGCCTTGGGATTTTGAAATATCCAGAGCTCTCTTCCTCATCCTTTTGTTTTCTTAAGTGGTGTCAATAGATAGCATGTTCTTTTTGTTATTCTCCTGTGTGATTACTCTTAAGCCTTATATTTTATGATATCATTTTATACATTTGACTCAAAAATTATGATTCCTTGTCATCTTTATTCACTTACTGGTATTTTTAGCTCACCCATTTTGTCTATGTATTCCCCATGTTATCCCATGCTATTTTAGGATATCAAAAGGATCAAGGATATCATCATGGAGAATAAATAATGAAATTTCATTTTAGTCTCACTTTGATGTATTATAAACCTAGCTATCAAAAAACACAAGGTCTCATGATATTTGGGTTGTAATTATTGGATGCTTATGTTAATAATCATAGAACAATATGGGTAAAATGCTTGGATCACTATAATATCCACCATATGACCACATAAAATCCTTAACAACTCATGATATAACCTCAATCCATCACATCCTAAAAACCTGATGTTACCCTAAGCCATCATAACCTAATGGAAATGTGTATATGTTATAAACTTAAGTAATTACAACCCATGGTATACACATGTTTCTTAACCTCAATCCATTATAGCTTTCATATATATAATATCAAACAAACATCAAAAAAAAATTAGATGAACATACAAGAAAACAAACAAACAAGAACATATAAACAAACACATAAAATTAAAGTAAATATTACATCACAACAAATAATAAGATACAATAATGGTGAAATAGCTAAAATTTTGACCACATCAATTCATGAGAATAATAATCACCACAATATACAATAATATCTCCACCAGATATTATTATAAAGTTCATGCCAATAATTAACCACCCATTAATTATTCAGTTAACTAATTATCTAATTTTTACTTGGTTAATTAAATATAATTATATAGTTAATATATGAACACATCCTCCATGAATTAATAAACTAAATTATACTATTATTGTCAATTAATTAATTAAATTCAATCACTTAAAATAGACTACTTTTAAAATAACTAAAAACTAACCGTAACCTCTTAATGGTTTTAACTTAATATCTAATTAATGGAATAATTCCTAATACTTTCCTAATAATTGAAACTAGTTTTAACTAAACTAACCTTAATAATAAACCTACTCAACTAAATAAATATTTTTACTCTATAAAAACCAAAATTATATCTCTTAAAACATTACTCACATTAATTAACATTAATTTCATATTACCTTTCTGTCCATACTCATTTTAAATATTTCCCTATCACCTTAAATTTAATTCTAGATTTATATATATAATTACCATCTTAATCTTACTTTCTTATAGTATATGATAATGACATATGCACATTAAATTCCATATATTATCATTTTGAAATAATAGAATATTTATTCCAAATATGTTCCATCATAATTAAACAGTAAAGCAGCACATGCATAATTAATAATGGAAGTTTATAAATGTCTCTAAAATATTTTATATTATCATTCCATATTATATTTCTAATTCCACTTCCAAAATGCTTCCCATTTTTCATGGGGAATCACATAGTGGAAAAAGAAATTAAATCATTAAAAAATAATAATATAATATATTATCAATCATAAATTGAAATTTGATATATAAATAAAAAGTCATAATAAAAAATAAGAAGTGAAGAAATTAAATAAAATAAGAATCATACAATAACCCATTCCCCCAGACCAAACGCAGTCTTGATATAAGAGTATGATAATAATAATACATAAAATAATAAAAAATCATCTTCCCAAACCCAACCATATCCACTGAGCCCAAGAATAGAGTAAGAACTTACTTTATTTTAAGGAATATCAGGAGTGGGTAGATTACCAATGATTTGAGTGGTACAAAGAATCACAACTCATAAGGCTCAATGGGTGAGTTTTAATCAAAGAGGATATTAGTAAATCCTATCATCAAATGTGAAGGATAATAATCGAAGGTGAATAATGAATATTCCAATCATTGGTTATGAAGGGATAATAATTGAAGGCTTCAGGCTCAACAAGAGTAGCTTAGAAGGTTCTATAACACATTTAGAAACATAAATTTTATAAGATAAATTAAGGCTTATAAATCCCCTACTTTATTAGAAGTGTGTGTTAGGTCCCAGTTAAAATGGTCAATAGTCTAAAGGGGGTGAGTAGACCAGTTTGAAATTTTAATGATTTGAATTATATATACATGTTAGTTAATATTTAAGTTAATTTTTTTAGAGCTAGATATGTAAGAGATTAATTATTGGAAATAATAAGAGATAGAGTGTAGATAATTTTTATAGTTGGTCAAATCAAATTGATCCTATATCTACTCTTTAATTATCTCTACTCAATGAGAGAAATGGTATTCACTATGGAACTAACTTTTAAATGGGAGTCATAACCCATTTACAACCTACCTTTTCAAGTAGAGTCACAACCAAACAAACAACTTTAAATTTAAAAGGAGAGTCACAACCTGTTACAACATATATATTTTGAGGAAGGTATAACCTACTCTAACTTGAGAATCTTGGAGCCTCAACATGAAAAGAAATAATTCTTTTATAAGGTAAAAGAATAAACCAAATGTGTAAGAACATGAGAGAGGTTAGAAAATATTAAGTATAAAAGACTCTAAGAACCAGTCAAGTTAGATAATAAAGAAAATTTTATTACAACTCAACCAATCCTTGAACAGTGAATCAATAAGTTTATCCATGATAATAGTGAATGTAAAATTTGAATTATTCCTTGAGAGTTTATCTGGAATATTAAATATTTTTTGTATAATGATCATAAATTTCTTTCAACATTTTAGAGAAATGAAACAATGTTTTTTTTGTTATAGAGTTTTGTTATTCTTTTCTTTTCTATAGTTTCAGATCTTCATTAAATAAGAACTGAAATATTTATACAATATTTTATAATGGGTGGAATAATTCAAAATAGAAACAATGATAATTCCAAGATTATATTGTTGATTGTTGTTCAATTTTGAATAAAAAACTACTTATGATGTTGAAAAACTTGAAAAATATTCCAAAATAATTGGTAAATACATTTCAAAAATATCAAATATTATTTTATTTCTGTAATATTCAAAATTTTAATATCTTTATATACACATTCTTACAGATATGAAAAAATATATCATTAATTAAAAACATTAAAATAAATTTTAATTGAAATAAATAGATTCTACAGAAATAAAAAATAATCTTAAAAAATATAATATAAGTAAATCAACCAACATAAACATGAATTAAATCCAAGTATCAAAATAATTAAAAAAAGAGAGTTTTATTCAACATCGCATGATATTTTTATTCCCAATATAACACTCATAGTTGGAAATACATTTAAAAATATATATAAAAAATAAACTGACCATGACCACTAGCATGGCATAATGTCCTTCCTCAAGCCTTTTTGATAACCTTATATATGATGTATTTCCCTGAGGGTTCTCAAAATGACTAGGTTGGGTATCATATTTATCACAAGAATTTCTCCAACTCAAAATTCCTTATCTAAGGAACTTAACCATTTTGGTAATTTTTATATTCCTTTCACTAAATTAAGACTAATCTTAAAAAAATCATTATATTTTAGTAATTTTACATAATTACTATCCCATATCGAATAGTTGTTCACTATGATGTGGTTTAAAAAAACTAACCATTTTGGGTGAATTTCATGAGGGTACCACATGGATTTTACATGTTTCATAAAGGTATATCAACATACCAGTTAATTTAATAAATGTAAGACTCGGGTTTTCATGAAAGTACATTTATATAAGGTTATGAATCAAGTTTCTGTAAAGTTCATAAATAAATTTGACAAGGTATATAAAGGTAAGTTTCACATGTTGTTTAGTTATAAAACAAAATTGTGGAAATTTTACTCATAGTTTATATATACTACATATAAGTAAGTATGTAAAGATAATTGTAATTTTTTAATATACATAAAATTAATATGAAAATTTTATATTCTTTATAAAAAAAAATATATCTAGAAATTCCATTATGGTAAAAGAAACTAAAAAAATTAAAAAAAGTTTTATACAGAATGTAACTAGAAAATTACAAAACCTATAAAAGATTTTACAAAATTCTCTCCATTTTTAAAATTTATGAAAAAATTAGAAAAAAAAAGAAATAGAGTATAATAAAATTATTAAATGTTTACAACATATTTTAAGACAAATCATGTTTAATATTAGTAGTAAAAATTTAAATAAAAATCACCCCTTAATAAATGTATATTAATAAAAATATATAAACATAAATATAACAATATTTCAAACTAAATATCTATCATACCAAGTTAAAATTTTATTTTCTAAGACCTCACAATATCCAATGGTTTAGTAAATATATCATTCGGTTTATTTTTAGTTGAAACAAATTCTAGAATAATGTTTCCTTTATTAATATAATCTCCAATAAAATTAAATCTCATGTAAATATATATTTTTATTGAATGTTATAAAGGATTATTTGAGATTTAAATGACAAAATAATTTTCATAACAAATAGTAATATTTTCAAAACTAAAACCAAAGTTATATAAAGTTTGTTTAATCCATAAATATTGATAAAACATGATGAATCAATGTATTCACTTTCAATAGTAGATAGATAAAATGAATTTTGATTCTTTGAACTCATAGAAACTATGTTTTTACTAAGAAAATGACACATACCTTATGTAATTTTTTTATCAAATCTATATCCTCCAAAATCTAAATTAGATTTACTAATAAAATCAAAATAATTATATCTAGAATAAAATATTCTATAATTTATATTTCCTTTAACATATCTTATGATTTGTTTAACATATTTTAAGTGAGATTCATTAGGATCATACTGAAAATTTTCACATAAGAAAACATGAATCATAATATTATGTATAAAATCTGTTAAATTAACTACCAATCATAGCTCTAAATAATTTAGAAACTGAATATTTTCTATATTTATCTAACTCCAATTTATAATTACTACTCATAGGGGTTTTAATTTTTTTACTTAAAGCAAGTTCAAATATTTTAACTAATTATTCAACATATTTACTTTTTTTAAAAATAACCCATCATTTCTTTTAAAAATTTGAAGTCCCATAAGTAATTTCAATTCTCCTATAAGAATCATATCAAATAAATTAGATGTCAAGTTTTAAAATTCCTTATAAATTAATTCACTTGAAGATTCAAAAACAATATCATCAATATAAATTTGAACAATTAAAATATCATCTGAGGTTTTTTTAATAAAAAATTATGATATGATTTACCTTTATTAAAATTATTTTTCGACAAAAATAAATTAAGTTTATTATACTAAGCATGAAGTGTTTTCTTTAGACCATATATATATTTTTATAACTTAAAAATATGATTATAAAATTTTTTAATTTCAAAATGAGGTGGTTGATTAACATAAAATTATTTAGTAATAAAACCATTTAAAAAGAACTTTTAATATCCATTTGATATAATTTAGAAACTTTAAAGGCCTTAAGAGATAATAAAATTTATAATATATTCAATCTTAGAAAAAGTTTAAAAATATTCATCAAAATATATATAGGACCGTAGAAGACTCTGAGAGGGGAGGGGTGAATTAGGGTGTCAAATTTTTCTTTTAAAGTGATAGATCATATTCCCACATTGGTAGGAAACAATAAAACATGTTTCAAAAAATTTTGTATTTATTAAACATTTATATGTAGAGAGAAAACACATCCGTTTTACTTGGTTCACCACTAAGAGCTAGACTATGGAGTACATAATATCAGACACAATCACTCTATGGAAGTCACAAATCCTTTACATGATTTTTTGGGATAACACAATGTCTCCCTTGGAACAATTCCATTGACTCCCCCTAGATCACTACCTTGGGTGATGTCTTACTCAGTTTAACAACTTGAAGTTCACCTTAGTAGATTGGGCATTTAAGTCTTTATCACTAATTAACATGAGACTCTTATTGCACCGTAGTCCTGAGTTGGTGCACTTAAAATCACTATTTAATTAAAACCATATGTTCAACAATACTATTTTGGAATCTCCATGACTTCATGAAACTCCATTTTTGGTTTCAAATAAATTTCAATGTTTGTGAACCCACACACCTTCATGAAGCTGCCAACCTTTACGGATCACACTGCCTTTGTGGAACACTAAGTCTTCAAGAAACTCCTAGTCTTTATAAAACTAAATTTTATAAAAAGCTATAGAATTAGTTAATACTTAACCAGTATTTTCATGATGCTCAATATTACAAGTAATTCTAGACTCACGAAGCTCCATTTGTTGTGAATTTAGAGCAATTCATCCTTTTCTAAAATTCTCTTAGTGTGTCAAATGATGAGTGTGCTTTCCTATTTATGGGATTTTCATTTAATGAATCTTTCAAGAACATAAATTACTTTTCATGAATCTCTAAATACATGTCCATGAAGCTCTTAGTATTCATGAATCTTTAGTGAAATTTTACCCATTCACAAAGCTTCTCATAGTTATATAGATACTGTCACCCCATCACGCATTTGAGAGCCTTCAAACCATCATGAAAATAGATGACTTCTCTAAGCTACACATCTTTGTGACACTCCATTTTTTATGAAATCCATGCCTTTAACATATTTTTGAAGAGTAAATCTTGGAAATACATCATTTGTAAAGATTTCTCTTTCCTCTTGATTTTGAGCCCCAAAAATCTAGAAAAAACTGGGAAATGACATCACCTTCAACCCTAAATCCATCTAAATCTTAATATTACTTTACTTGAAAACTCCCCATTAAAAAATAGTGTGTATTGACAAGAAACTAAAAAAACTCCATTTATAGATATGAAAATCCTTGGTTCCAACAATCTTCCCCTTTTATTTTGTTGAAAATATGTAGATAAATTCAATAAAGCACCGGGCTCGACCAAAAACCTGATTTACATGAAATAACTCATCCAAAACTCTAAGTCAATGTGATAAGAGGTATATGTAGAAAGAAGAGTGGTAAAATATAATTTCATGCCTCTATAGACTATGTTACAACCTTAAAAACTTACAATTCATTGAATTTCACTTACACCTCGATAGACCATTGACCTCAATAGACCACTGACCGACCCTGCAAAACTATTGTTCATTGAATTTCACTTATATTAACCTTTTAAAATAAACCTAAATAACATTTATTTGAACTTTTAGTGCTCAAAAGAAACTCCACTAGGATCATATATCCCCTAGATACATACATCACATTCACCAATAGATTAAAACAGTTTACACAAATGGAGAGAGGGGACTAATTGAAACCTATTCAGGAACTAGGACGTGGATAAACACCAAGGTTCAACCGATGTTTCTCAAATATTGGTGCTGTCAAGGATTATTCATAATATCATATAATTATTCATAACTTTCAATATGCACTATTTTAATCACACTGTGTTCAACTTTTTCTTTGATGAAGTGATATCTGATCACTATATGTTTGGTATGAGAGTACTGAAATAGATTATTTATAAGATCAACTTCACTATTTTTGTTATAGTGTATCACCATATATTGGTTCACCTCATCATAAATATCAGTAAGTTATTTATTTATCCATAACAGCTGAGTCCAATCCTTCTTCATAGAGATATACTATGCTTCAACCATACTAATAGAAGTGATTTCCAATTTCTTGGTCAACCGGACTACACATTTTTTTCCTATGAAGAATTTATAACCAATTGTGTTCTTGTGATCAAATACATATCTAGATAAATATGTATCAAAAAATTAAAATAATTCTTATCCCATCCTAATATAAAGAATAATCCAAAATTAAGAGTACCTTGAATATACCTCATGATTATTTTAACAGCTGTAAAATGATCTTCCCTAGGATCACTTTGGAAGCGAGCTGTTAAGAATGTTGCAAAGAAGATATATGTCCATGTTTAAGTTTATTATAATAAGATTCCAGTGATTCTTCTGTATAAGATGGGATCCATAGATTTCTCATCCTCATGATTTCCAAGTTTTTGACCAACTGCAATCAGAGTTGATATTGGTTTGGATTAATGTATGTTTAATTTTTTAATAAAATATCTAGAATATTTTTCCTAATAAATAAAGGTATAATACTTATTTTGAGAAAATTTAATCCCTAAAAAGTATATGATTTAACCAATCATAGACATTTCAAATTCATATTTCATGTGATTAGAAAATTCTTCCATAGATCCCTTCTTGCTTCTACCAAAAATAATATCATCCATACACACAAGCACCATAAATTCATCTTTATTATAATTATTCACATAGATATTATGGATGAAACATCATCTTTTAAATTCAAGCTTCTTCATATAAGCATCTAGTTGATAATACCACACTTGTGGTGCCTGATTTAGACTATGTCAATACTTCTATAAACCTTTGTCTCATTTTTTCCAATCAGAAATCATATTAGTATTCAATATAGAATTATTCATCAATAACACCATTTAAGAATTATTTTTTGAAATATATATGAAAAACTTTGTACTGTCTTTGAATTTCTATGGAAAGGAAGAGCTTGATCGACTCCAGTCTAGCTACTGGAGAAAAAATTTCTTCAACATCAATGACTTAAATCTATGCATAGCCTTTACACACCAAGCATGATTTTTTTATCACATTTACACTCACATAGAATTTATTTTTAAAGAAGCACTTTGTTTTAATCACATTATGATTTTAGGGTCTCTTAACAAGATACCATTTCTAGTTCTTATCAATATGATCCAGTTATTCATTCATGGACTTAAACCATGATTTATACTTCGTTGATTCTTTAAATGAGGTTGGTTCTGAAATTAATAAGAAAGAATAATGTTCTCCATTACTCATTATCCTTGTCCATATAGGTGTAGTCCAATCCAAAATGATGTTGGATTAATCATTTTATTCTCTTTTATTTATCATGTGAGTTTTTTATGAAGTTTATTCAGTAATGGTTTCCTCTTTTGATTCTTTCTCCGAATCATCATAATTTTGTGAGACCTGAATATTTTTCAAGCCTTATATTATTTTTGTATTTGAATCTATCCCTTGTCCAATTTCTTATTCATCTTCACTCATATCAACATATGACTCCTTGAGGTATTTATGATTTTATCCTCAATGACCTTGACATCATTTATTTCCAAATTCTTTCTAAGATGATTATTGTAACATTTTTAAGCTTTACTCTTTATTGAATATACAAGGAATATTCCATTATCTACAACATAACCATACTTTACTTGATTTCCTTCTTTGTTTCAGATGAATCATTTACTTCCAAAATTACAAAAATACTTTATAGAGGTCTTCCTTCCATACCATATCTCATATGGTTTCCTAGTTTCTCCTATAAAAATAGCAGTTCAATTTTGAGTGTACACTCATACTTGAGAAACCTATTTCCCGTAATGATGAGAAACATGACTCTCAATTAGTATAGTTCCAACTATATTGTTCACCTACATATTTATGTGTTCATAAACCCCATTTTGTTGAGGGGTTCTCACTGTAGACACGCCATTCTTCATCCTATGTTTTTTGAGTTAATTTTCAAATTAAATGGATGCATATTCTCCTACATTGTTAGATCATATAATCATGATTGTGCAGCCAGTTTCATTCTTGGATATTGTATGACAACTCATTATGTAATCAATAACTTTCTATTTCTTCTATATAAAAATCACACAATCCATTCTACTATAATAATAAATAAGAATAATTAAGTACCACTCTTTGTATGTTCCATACTCATTCTTTGGACCACATATATTTGTGTGGATGAGATTAATCAAATTTGATCCCCTTTTGTTCTTCAGCCGATATGAACTCCTAACTATCCTTCTTTGCATGCATGCATCACATGTATTTTCTCGATCATGATTTAGATTGGGAATGTCAATAAATATATTAATATTTTATATTTATTCTACACTCTGTTGATTAATTTTTCCTAACCTATGATGCCACAAGTTGTTTTCTTCTACAATCGTTAAGTAAAAATTGTTCTATTTACTGTCAACCTGGTATAAATTACCATCTGTTCTACATACTTTAATGAGATAATTATCTATATTTCCTTTGATATTTCACCCCTTATGATTAAATATCATTACTAGTCTTGAGTCATAGAGTTGTATTGTACAAATGTGGAAGACTTGACAATTTTCTTCAAAATTTCAATATATTTAATTTCTTCAAAAATTATTCACATTTATTGAATTTTTTTTAATTAGGTTAAAAAATATATCTTCCTTTTCATTTGGATTCATTTTTAGATCATTAAAGTTATTTTGAAAAACTTGGAGTATAGACTCCTTCACTTTGTTATCACCTTTGTATATATTTTCCAATTTATCACACAAGAAATTAGATGAAGTGAAACTCATCACCTTCAAATATATTTGATTAGATAGAGCTGCAGTAAGTGAGTTTTTATCTTTGGCATCTGCATCAAGCATTTTCTTATCTATTTCAGTCATAGAAGGACCTGTTGCATCACTAACCCAAATCTGTTTAACTGGGGAAAAGAGAAATTCCATCCCATGGATCGCAAATGATATCCTATCAAATTATTCCAAATATGGACTTTTATTCCGTCAAATATTTGTACTCACCTAACATTCACTAAATTCTCTATGAAAACAATAGAGGGAATATTAAACACTAATAAATTATACGCTCTGATACCGCATGTAGTGAAACACCCCCAGTTTTTATGGACCTTTTTTTCAAACGAATTAATTCACATTAATTTATTTCATTAAAATAATAAAAATATTCATTTTACATGGAACTTACTTTGTTTGTTCTGCAATAAACACCAACTTGGTGTGCATTATGCGCAACACTAAACTAATATGAAACATCATTTTATTGTTATAATTATTTAAATGAGATAATTAAAACCTAGAAATTAAAATTTGTAAGATGAATTTTAATAAGTAATTTAAATATATTATTTATAATGGTTTAACATAAATAAAATATATTTATAATTAAATATATAATTTTTGGTAAAGTCTTTATATGTTTAAAATAATATTTTCTTAAAGAAACTTCTTTTTATGTCTTTATATGAACAATAATAGAATTAATTTTAGACACTAATAGAAATTTAATTTTATAAAATGAAATAATTTTTTGAATTCATAGTGTTCAAATTATCCTAGGTTTATTTTTTTTGATTTTTCCAAGAAACCTCATTTTGGGTGAATAGTAAAAATTATTGTAATTTAGTTAAAAAAGTATTTTCATTTAAATAATTATCAGTGTTAAATTATATTTTAAATTGGGTTTTAAAGTCAAAATAGATCAATCATGAATATATTAATCCAATTTAGGCCATTGGATTCATTTTTATATTGAAACTTGATATAAAAAATTATTAAACTTTCAAATGTTTTTACTTTAAAAACTCACTTTATCTCCACATCCGTGGGATTAATGTTAAACGTAATTTTCCAACTTATATGATTTGAATTTTAAAAAATGTACATAAAAATTTGTAATAAGTATGAAATTTTTATTATAATAAGATTAACTTAATTTTTGACCAAAAATATTAGTGAAAGTGGTTAAAATTAATCACAACTATTAAGGTATGATTAAGCTTAATCAAGGACTAAACCTTAATCTTAATGACCTAAATGACCTGGAAACTTGTACAAAAACCATTGGCTGCCAATAATTTTACCATATAACCTATTGGTTCAAATGTTATCGGTTATTGGGATATTATTAAATTGAAGTTCCCTATATAAAATGTTAAGTAAGAAAAAAGAAAAAATAGGAACTTTCCTTACCTTTAACATTTATAAAATTTTGAGATATGTGAAAAACATCATATTTTAGGTTATACATATCCTTATTATAGGTAAATGATTTATTTTTGTCATAATAATTTATCGTTACTTTTTATAGATGATTTAGTTACATAAAATGCTTTTGAAATGCCAATGTAGTGATTATTTAGTTAATAATTAACTAAAATAAATGATACTATAAATGTTAAGAGTGAAGTGAATTGATTGAATTATTTTATTTAATTACTTTTTATGATTAATATATCTTTTTACTGAACTTTAAAATTAATTTATTTGAATTCAAATATTATTTTGATATTTTAAAATTAAAATTAAATAAATAATGTCAAAATTTCCA
Organism: Viscum album; assembly: GCA_963277665.1. Classification (NCBI taxonomy): domain Eukaryota; kingdom Viridiplantae; phylum Streptophyta; class Magnoliopsida; order Santalales; family Viscaceae; genus Viscum; species Viscum album. The sequence continues at coordinate 473,513,816 of OY728130.1, read as the reverse complement.
TTACTGTTATTTTACTATAAATGATATTTTATTAAATGATTTAAATTTAATAAAAATACTATATTTTTCCAACTGAATTATTAGGGTTAAAAAATATTAAATATTTTCTATTAATGGACCAATTTATCTTTTATAATTAATATATTGACTCTATATTGTAAAAACAAAGTTAACACATTCTCAGTTTAAGTAGTGTTTTGCACGTCAGATGCGTATGTTTTAAATATTAATTTCTAAAAAACAAGAGATTTTTATTTTTTAAATTTGGTATAATATTTATAAATAAATTTATCTATATTATATAATAAATCTCACTTTATTTTGGTCTTAATGTTTAAATTATATAGGTTAGAAAACTAGACGATTTATTAAAGACCAAAATAATAAAATTGGGGAATCTTAGAATTTAAGGAACCAAATTATTAAAATGAAATTATTTTGTGTGGTGTATATTTGGTTTGACCATAAATTCACATTACACCATTATTTTTCCATTTCTGAGACACATTAGGTAAAGTAGACCTCCCATTATTGAATACATGTTGGTATTTACAAGAGTGTCACTCCCCCTCCACTATAAAAGGTAAGAAATATACCCCTTACTCACACCTCTCAAGTCCCATTGGATCATAAAAAATCTGCCCAAATAGTCTCCAAAAATTTCAAAATTCCTTCTTGAATCCTCCCTTTTGGCATAAATTCTTTCAAGGTAGCCATTTGAAACAAACCAAAGTGAGTTACCCGATTAAGAGGTAACGTCTTCTCTCAAGCTCATTTATTTTATTTTATTTCCACACACCTCCACTATATTTATTAAAATCTTGTATAAAAACAATTATATGTAAGTCTTGGTTTAAACCTTATCATAACAATGTACTATTTATGTGTACGGAGAACTACCACCTCACTAAACAATGATTGTTAATTTTTTCCTTCACCGCCTCTCATGGTGGAAATTATAATCAAAACTCTATTTATAAATGTAATATATTATATTTATTATGTCTTTAAGCTAAAATATTACATTTAAAACACATATAAGTTTTACTTTCCATTTTTTGTAAATATGATAATTTCGTTTGATGAAGTGTGGACTACCGCCCCCTCAAAGTGATGTGATTCATTCACACACTACACAGAATGTATTAAGGATGAATTTAGTGAAAGTATATGATATATATGAAATAATAATTATACTATAATTATAATATATATTTATATATATTCATATATTTCATTTTATTTCTTTCTTTCAATATGACAATAAAAACGGAAACAACATTCATGCATACATACATATTACCATCTTGTGAACGGTGTATTCCATTTCATCCTTATATATTATATAGATTATTATAATAAACATATAATAAATATACATGATATTTATTTAATGGTTAAATTTATGTAAATCATGATATAAGTATAAGTACCAAAGATATAACAAATTAAGAAACATGCAAAGAATAAAGAGAATATTACCCGAAGTGAAGCCTTAACATAGGATTTTTAACAAATGGTTTATATAAGGTCATGATAAAAACATATATGGTATTATATATACGAATATTATTCTATTAAAGATGTATAATAAATTTATATTTATTATAAAGGTGGTTTTTATGAGTATGAAGATATTCAAGGCACAAGGTAATGTGATTTCATATCACTTTTTATTTCCGTGAGATACATGCCTTAATCACCACTCAATTCTTTTGTGTGGTGTATGTACTGACCATAGATGTATTAAATGATTATTATAATTAAATTTATGGTCATTTACAAATCCATTTTATGATATTTATTTCATGGGGTTTAAGTTTCAAAATTTACCAAATCGGTAAAAAAAATTGTCTCAATTTGCCTTCTTTGAGACACATGTTTTGTTATACACTTATATTTTTTTGAGATGTATATAATTACATTTGAATTGTTATATCATGAATATACTTATTTTTATGATATTTTAATCTTTATTTAATTTACTTTTCTTAAATGGAGAGTATGATCCCAATTTACAAAGTGATAATATCTTATTGAAACAATCTCATCCCTTTTCAAGATTGTTTATGATTATACTTCAATTAATGAAATCTCATGATACATATCTCAAGAACACTCCTGAATTTTATTCTTATCTAGTTATTAAATATATCCTCATGTATAAGTAATTTTTTCCACTCTTTGGTACTTAAGATAACATTTTTAAGTAAAATATGACCATCTCTCTCTTTGGTCAGAAATATATTATATTCAAAAACCATGTTTTCAAAAAAAAAATTGAAGTCCATTTTTGAGGAAAAAGGATTTTAAAAACCTTTATCATTTTAAATGCTTCCTTTATAAGTTTTCAAAGTTATTTTCAAATAAAAAGGTTTTCAAAAGGTTTTATGTTTTAAAAATCATTTTTCAATGCATATAGGATATTTTCCTCAAGAAATGTTTTTAAAATATCTTTCAAAATTATTTCAAATATAAGATAAAATACATTGGTGTTAATCATGACTTTATGGGGATATTATTCAATGTTTACATTCATATAATTTATATAAATGGAATATTTTTTGATAGAATGAAGTTGATAAAACCCATTTCTCTTTCACAGGTTATATGCTTTTGAAACTCACTTCTTTTTATAGGTTATGTTTATAATGAAATAATTATGAAACCTATATTTATATATAGGTTATTATATGATTATATGATTATGATACCCATTTCATTTCATGGGTTATGATATGGTTGTTTATGATTTTGGGGAAAATGTATGTATTATTTTATTATGAGATGGGTGAGACCTATATCTACCTCCAATGCATTGGGTAAAGATTTATATCTCATGAGATAGACTAATATTGTCTTGGGAATGAACCTTGACTTATAAGATGTCTATGGGAGTGAACCATTACTACCAAGATGGTATGAGGAGTGAATTCATGCTAGTAAGGTGGCCATGGGAGTGAACCATGACTACCAAGATGGTATGAGGAGTAAACTCATGCTACTAATATTGCCATGGAAGTGAACCATGACTACCAAGATGGTATGGGGAGTGAACACATACTACAAATATGGTCTTGGTAGCGATTCCTTGGATACTATAGAAATCATATTATATGCTCATCTGTCTTCCACAATTCCATATTTTATTCCTATGTTATGATTTCATTACTTATGTTCTTTATTTCCTTATGATTCATATCTTATGAACTATCAATATTTTTTCAATGATTCATGTTTATGATCATTGATATGTTGGGTATGATCATCTATTTTCTTGATCATGTTCTCATACACTTATGATCATGATTATTCTTAAATGTATCCCTTATTTAACCTTATTGATCATATGAGATCACCCCTTTTTATGTTTCCTGACCCAGTTTATGAAGATATGTATTATAATTGTTGTGTCTAAGAAGTGTACTAGTCAAGAAGAACATAGTAGGAGAAAATGTATCTCATTTATGTACCAGTGTTTATATACAATGTTTCCAACGGCACTAGACTAATACAGTCTTTGGTCATCTGTTTTGGTAATATTTTAACTATTCCACAAAAGTGATATAAATTATATGTACATCAAGACTGGGTCATTATAGTTGGTATAAAAGGTGAAGATTTAGTTAAACTTTGAAAACTAGGATGATAAGACTTTAGTGAGATCCCTAGGGATATTTATAAGGATATATCTGGTGATGTCTCTAAGAATAAGTATAAGGATGAGTTAACATTGAGGAAAATGTCCTGGAATTTTGGTAAAGGATAGAGTGAGTGGTTTCCTAGGAATAAAACCTTGTCTGGATACTACAAGTGGATGTGGATATGGTATAGATGTACCTAGGGGTAACAAATATGACAAGTTATCCAGGCCTGACTCGGGGTAATCTGATACACGATAATGATCCTTACTGCACACCTGGTTTGACACTCCTGAGGAATATACCTTGGGAATTTATAAACTCTTAACAAACCATTATAGAGGATTTGAATAGAATATAACTATTAATAACCTAGGATAAACCTAAGGTGTTATTGATTAAAAGGTAGGTTCCAAGATTTTGACCTCAAATGAGCAATTTTTCATGATTATGTGGTCTTCCTCTATGATATGTGTTTCTCACCCTATGATTTCTGGTGTTTTTCAATGTAGATAACTATAAGAAACATGGTTAACATTAAATATTTTAAATGTGGAAAATATGGGAATTATGAAAATAAATTTCCCAAATGGAAATCACATAAATGGAATAAGGAAGGTGGTATGAGTATTGGTTATAATTCTAAAGATAAAGAGACTTCAAATGACATATGAAAGGTATGTGATGTTCTTAGAGTATTGTTTACATAATAAGCATGAATATATTAAGGTTAAGGAACCTTAAAAATTATTCCTATTTCATATTATAGTAATGAGGTATTAAGGAATAAGTTGATGAAGACTAATTAATAGTTTAAGAATAAATTTGGATGAATGAATTATTTATGTTTTGGAATTCAAAGATTATGTTATATGTATCATGAAATATATAAGTATTTTCAGTATAAGTTTTTATTAAGGATTGAAAAGGAAATGTTGAATGGTGATGAAGACTTATAAAAAGGATTTCATAGAAATGTGATATTTCAATTAAGGGAAGTTAACCCTTAATTATGGCAAGATGTTGAGATAATGATGTTTGGATAAAGATATGATGGATATGAATAAGTAAATTGGATGGTATGGATTACCTTGGCCCCAAGTTTTTACAAAGTGTTATATGTCATCAAGGATTAAGTTTAAAACTTCTTGGATTTAATGAATATATCCAGAAATAATTGTAATAAAAAAGCATGCATGTTTTACAAAAGGATTTATGGTAATTAAGGTTATTACCATATTTCAAGGGAATATAAAATAAGGGTATTCACAGGTTTATAATGTGACAAACAAGTGGTACTTTATGATATACAGGGGATCAATGTTAAGCCTCTTTCATGAATTTCATTCTAAATGTTTGAGTTTTCATATTTTTGAAGGGTTAGGATGTGAACCATTTATGGAAAGTTTAAGTTAAACTTTAGATGATGTTAATAAGATTAAAGTGTTATCTCTCCATATAAGGATTTATGCATATTGGATATCCAGTTCAAAATACCTTGTGTTAATGATAATTGATGGGATGGAATATCATGGGTCTCATGATTTTTCAATACTTAAAGAATGAAAAATTCACCTTCCTTTTTAGAGAAAGAGGTGTAATGGATCAATGAACAACAAAGGGTGATGTTTTACTAAAATCATGAAAGTATATCATTTCAGGAAAATTCTTCAATTTTAAGAAAAAAGATATTCAACCCAAAAATATTGCCCTAGTACCTTTGTTTCTAATGAGTCAAAATGTCCCTGAGGTCATCACATATTTAAGGATTTCTGATTTTTTTACTTTCTCCCGACCAATTTCTCTATCACTATACTCCAGAACTTGATAGTTAGATTTCTCTTCCATGTCCATATTTTCACTTACAACATGTATTATATTATATAGAAACCCAACTATGTGTTACTATGGGTAACCGTTATAGTTATAACTTTATTTTTTTAAATGAAGTTTTAGTGTTAATTTTTATGATTTGGGTTTCTATTAAAGAAACCTAAAATTATTAAACCTTTGATAACCCAAACAAATTTTTAGGGAGAAATTCTTTTTAAGGGGGGTGGAATATAATATCCCTAGTTTTTATGGGACATTTTTGGAATGAGTTAATTTAAATTGATGTATTTAATTGAACTAATTAAAATATTCATTTCACATGGAACCAAATTGGTTTTCAGTACACACAACACCGACTTGGCATGCGTTACACGCAACACTGAGTTACTACGAAACATCATTTTATTATTATAATTATTTAAATGAGGTAATTATAACCTAGAAATTAAACTTAGTAATATGAATAGTAGTAACTACTTTTCATTTATTATTTATAATGGTTTCACATAAATAAAATATATTTCTAATGAAATATATAATTTTTATTAAAGTCTTCATATGTTTAAAAATAATATTTTTTTAAAGAAACTGCCTTTTATGTCTTTATGAGAAAAATAATAAAATTAATTATAGACACTAATATAAATTTTATTTGATAAAATTAACTTCATTTTTGAATTTATAATGTAGAAATTAGATTAGGGTGAGTTTTTGGGATTTTTCTAAGAAACATCATTTTTGGGTGAATAGTAAAAATTACTACAATTTAGTTAAAAATAGCCTTTTTGTTTAAATAATTATTAGTGTTAAATTATATTTTAAATTATTTTTAAAAGACATAATAGATCAATTATGAATATATTAATCAAATTTAGGTCATTGGAGTCATTTATATATAGAAATTAGAGATAAAAACTTATTAATCTTTTGAATGTTTTTACTTTAAAAATCCACTTTCTCACCACATCTGCAAGATTATCATTAAACTTATTTTTCTCACTTATGTGATTTGAATTTTGAAAAAATAAAAGAAATAGTTTTAATTAGTATGATATTTTTATTATAATAATATCAACATAATTTTTGACCAAAAATATTAGTGAAAGCGATTAAAATGAATTACAATGATTAAGGTAAGATCAAGCTTAATTAAGGACTAAACCTTAATATTAAGGACCAAAATGACTTGGAAACTTATAAAAAATATATTTTCTAACAATAATTATCCCATATACCATCTTGGTTCTAATTTTATGGGTTATTGGGATATTATTAAATGGAAGTACCCTATATAAATGGTTAATTATAGAAAAAAAGACAAAAATGGAACTTTCCTCACCTTTAATATTTATAAAACTTTGCGATATGTAAAAAACATATTTTAGATTTATATATCCTTTTGAAATATAAATGGGTTATTATTATCATAATAATTTATCAATAATTTTTATATATGATTTAATTACTTAAAATGCTTGCGAAACGCCCACGTAGTGATTATTTAGTTAATAATTAACTAAAATAAATGGTATGATAAATGCTAAAAGTGAAGTGAATTGATTGAATTATTGTATTTAAATATTTTTTATAATTAATATATCATTTTACACAACTGTAAAATTAATTTATTTTAATTCAAATATTATTTTGATAATTGAAAATTAAAATTAAATAAATAATGCCTAAATTGAAATTATTGTTATTTTACAATAAATGATAATTTATTAAATGATTTAAAATTAATAAAAATATTATATTATGAAAATTTATTTTTAAGGGTTAAAAAACATTAAATATGGTCTATTAATGGGCCAATTGGTCTTTTATAATTGACATATTGACCCACAGATTGTAAAAACATTGTTAGCATGATTCGGGGTTTAAGTAGCATTTTTCCTGTCACATGCGCTTGTTTAAAATATTAATTTCCAAAACACATGAGTTTTTTATTTTTTTAAATTAGGTATCATATTTATAATTAAGTTTCTCTATATTATATAATAAATATCACTTTATTTCAGACTTAATGGTAAAATTACTTAGGTCAAAAAAGTAGATGATTTAATAAAAACCAAAATAATAAAATTGGGGAATCTTAGAAGTTAAGGAGGAAAATTATTAAAATGAACATATTTATATGTGTTTTAGATTTTTTTAGACTATAATTTCATATTATCACATTATTTATCCATTTTTGAGGCACATTAGGTAAAGGATACCTCCCATTATTGAACACCTCTTGGTATTTATAAGAGTGTCACTTCACGTCCACTATAAAAAGGAAATCACACCTTCCTCACACCCCTCAAGCCACTTTGGATCATCAAAAATCCAAAAAAAATAGTCTCAAAACATCCCAAACTTTCTCATTTAAGCCTCAATTTTCTTCATAAATCCTTCCAAGTAATCCATTTGGCACATACCAAAAGGGGTTTCCCAATTAAGAGGTAACGTCTTTTCTCAAGCTCCTTTCTTTTATTTTATTTATCTAAACCCTCTAATATCTTTATTACCTGATTATATAAAAAAAATTATATTAAGTATACTAGAATTTATTTCTTATAAGTTTTGAAGCTCCAATTAGAAACACTTACATATAATGGGTAACAAACATACTGTTTATGTGTATGGTGAACTACCACCTCACTAAATGGTGATTGTTCAATTTTTCCTTCATCGCCTCTCACGGTAGAAATTATGATGGAAAATATATTTATATATGTCATATATTATATTTATTATGTATTTAATCTTATTTATTCATTTTTAACACATATCTTCTTACTTTCCATTCGGTGTAAATATGATAATTACGTTTGAGGAAGTGTGGAATACCTTCCCCTCAAAGCGATGTGATTCATTCACACACTACATGGAATGTATTAAGGATGAATTTAGTGAAATTATATGATAAATATGAAATAATAATCCTATTTTAATTATAATATATATATATATATATATATATATATTTCATATTCTTTATTTTAAAAAGACAATAAAAACGGAAATAACGTTCATGCATACGCATGACTTACCGTCTCCATAAACGGTGTATTACATTTCATAATTCTATATTCTATAGATTATTATAATACACATATAATAAATATACACGATATTTATAACATGGTTTACATTCTATATATCATGATATAAGTATAAGGACCAAAGATATAACAAATTAAGACACATGTGAAGAATAAAGCGAATATTACCCGAAATGAAACCTTAACACATGATTTTTTTAAAAACGGGTAATATAAGGTCATAATAAAGAAATATATGGTATTATATATAAGAATATGGTTCTATGAAAGATTTATAATAAATTTATATTTATTATACAGGTGGTTTTTACGAGTATGAAGAGAGTCAAGACACAAGGTAAAGGGATTTCATCTCACTTTTTTATTTCCATGAGATACATGCCATAATCATCTCTCACTTTTTTGTGGTGTGTGTAATTACCATGGATGTATTAAATGATTATCATAATTAAATTTATGGGTATTTACATATCTAGTTTGTGATATTTCTTTCATGAGGTTTATGTTTCAAAAGTTACCAAATCGGTAAAAATGTTTTGTCTCAATTTTCCTTCTTTGAGACACATTTTTTGTAATACACGTTCATTTTTTTGAGGTGTATATACTGTAAAGTCCCATGTTTTTTAACCGGGTTTAAATCATAAAGGTTTTCAAAAAAAAAATCCATGCATCGATGGTTCGGTTTTTAAATCAAGATCCAGAACATTTTTCTGAGTGTTTGAACACTTAAAGGTATTGTTTTTAGACTTGGGTGAATACCTGATAATTTTCATGAGTGTCCCAATAAGTCTTGAGAGTACCAGATCTAGAAAAATCTATTTTAATGGATCTTCACGGGCTATTCAAGGTTGTGGTCGAAGCCATGAAGCTTACCCAGTTTAATATTTTATTTATTTTAATTAAATAATATTAAATGGGATATTTGTGTTTAAATAGAATAATGTGTTAATAATAATGATGTTATTATTATTAATAAGGAGTCATAAATTATTTTGATGTAAAAAGATTTTAGTTTCATGGTTAATGGGGTGTAAAATTTATGTTAAAAGATTTTAATTTCATGATTAATGGGGTGTAACATTTGTGTGAAATTAATGTGTCTTTTGGTTATCTCACAGAAATGTTTAATTAAATAAGGATTAAAAATTATGTGAAATTAAATGAGGAGTTTCATATTTAATGAAGATGAATTAAATTAAATTAAGAGTTTCAGAATTAATAAAGAAGAATTTTTATTTAATAGAGGTGTTGGATTTTATCTACGGTTGAATAATAATAACAATTTTATTATTATTATTATTATGTTTTTATGAGTATAATAATTATTATTAATTATTGTTGTTTTTATTATTATGAAGAATAATAATAAAGGATTTTAGGGTTTTTAATTAAATCCTAGGAAAAGGGGAATTGTTGCGAAATAGTGGTTTTATTTAATTAAATTGAGTTAAATGGAATTTAATTAAATTACGTGTAGTGAGTATTTTTATGTTTTATCAAATAAGTGTTTTATTAGATGATAATAATAATGATGGTTATTATTATGGCGGTTTCATTTATTTAACTTGAGGTTGAAATGAATTTAATTAAATGAGTTGTGGGGGGTTTCATTTAATTAAATTCAAGGTCAATATGAATTTAATTAATCGCTGACAAGTGGAGGTTATATTTAATTAATTCGTGTTGAGATAACTAATTAAATAAAAATGAGTTAGAGTTTTTAATATAATTAAATTGTGTTGAGAGAATTTAATTAAATAACACGAAGTGGGGAATTTATTTTATTAAATTTTGTGAATGAATTTAATTAAATAATGTGTTAATGAGGGGTTAGTGGTTCTCAACGAAGGGTAATATTAAAAGACATATAAATGAGAAGTTGGGTGTCATCAGACTGTGCACGGTTAGTCAAACCATGCGGGTTAGCTGCGTGGTTACCTGTTTTTTTAAAATGTGTTTTCATTTAATTTAAATAAATGAAATATTTAATAATAATAATAATAATTATGTTATTATTATTATTTTATTTATTTAGTTAAACAAATGTTACAATAATTTAATTGGATGATTAATGGGGATTGCAGAATTAATTATGAAACATTTATTTAAAGGTTAATTAATGCAGAAACATTACATTAAAAAAGAATAATAAATGTTATTATTAATATTATATTATATTTATTAGTTTATTAGGGTGTTAACTAGTTGATTGGGAGAGAATGAAGGAGGAGGTGCATTGAAAGAGCAATGACACACACCATCCCCCACCCCCTATGAGGCACGCTACACACCCCTTGTCGGCTCCTCTACGTGCACACGGATCCTTATGATGTTTTCATGAATCTTTTTCGTCTCATCAAGGTGATTCTATCTGCGTATTTTTCATGATTCTCATCAGCCATTTGAATCCTCTCTCCTTGTTTTCTCGGCATAAACCCTAATTTTTGGTTTTAATTGTGTTTCCTTGTTTCTTCGATTCTAAGGTTGTGCTACGGGGTTCTCGGGACCTATTGGTCTGCGTTTTGAAAACCGTCGCCGAAGGCAAGGACGTTTGGGCTAATTCAGTTTTTTGAAATTGTTTTGGAGACAACACACACACACAGATATATATATATATATATATATATATATATATATATGTATGTATATATATATATTAAGGTGTTCACACGTGTGACAATATACCAGTTGTGGATTGGTTATCGCCTTATGTCAAGCTACTGAGTATTTAATTGGTTCCACCAGAAGGTAGGGTCCCTTTCCAAGTCCTCAATTTTATAAATGCATTAATAAAATGCCTACTTCACTTTGATTAGAAATTAAATCCATGTAGTGAAGTATTTATATTGAATGCCTCTTAATGTGAATTTATCATGTTCAATGATTTAAAATGCTAAATGTCATAAGTGATTTGTGTGATAAGTAATATTAAGTTTTTGTAATAAAACCCCTCAATCGAAGTGTGCTGCCTTCAAACCAAAAATTTGTGGTAGTGTTATATCATGTTTACTGGGGGTTTGAGTTTTTCATATATCTTTCTGTTAGTACTGATATACAATGGGTTGCTGCCATGGAATGAATATTTGATTGTTGAATTAATCATGGGATGCTGAGGCTCTTGAATAGTGTTAATTAATTGTTAAATTAATTAAGGAATGTTGACCTTATTGAAACATGTTAATTAATTGTGAATTAATTAAATAGAAATGATGTGATAAATTAATTTTTTTTAAAATTAATTAATGTGATAAGTCAATTTGGCTAAATTGATGTAATTCATAGTGAATTAATTATGTGATTTTGTAGTAATTTATTTAAATAATTAATTATAGAAATTAATTACGGAGAGTTGAGATTTAAATTGAGATAATTACTTTTTTAGAAAATTAATTATGGGATGTGATTTTTTTGTAGATTAATTAATTGAAGGATTAATTAATGGTAATGTTTAATTAGTTAATTGTTGTGTTAACTAAATTTTTTTGTATATTTAACTAATCGATTGGATTAGTAAGGGAATAAGGACAATTGATTTGTAAATTAATTATCATGTTTTTGGTTAATGAATTGGGATAATATAATGTTGAGTTAATTATCTGGTCGACTTGCTTTTGGTTAAGAATAATTAATTTTTAATTAATTATTAACTATTGAGATGTTGAATGGTTAATTAATTGTAGAATTATTTTATGGGTGTTTTATGTTGTTAATTAGTTTTTGAATTAATTAACAAATTTGATTAATTAATTTATGAATTAATTTATGAATTAATTAATGGATGGTTTTGGGGTGTTATACATGGAATTCTACACCAATGATAAATATATATGTGTGATTAATAAACAGGTTGTGAGATAGGGACTGATGATCTAAATACTCACTAGGTGTAATACATGGCGTTCTACACCCAACTTGCATGAAAATATTATTTTATGGGACAAAGACTGATGCTCTAAATACCCATGGGTTGTGAGATAAGGATTGATGCTCCAAATACTCACGAGGGTGCTAGACATGACATTCTACACCCATTAATTGACATTGGACTGTGGGTCCAATTGGTTGTACATGAACTGAATTAAATGGTTACTGAAAGTCAGTGTGATGTAATGATTTGTGATTGAATATGGAAAATGGTTCAGATCCAGAAATGACCGAGGCAGGTATTGAGATATTGGTGTCTAGGGGAACCCAGGGATTTATGCATTTAAATAAAGAATATCAATTAACAAGGCTTATATAATTTAATGAGTCTTGAATATTTGATAATTGAAAATGAATGTGTGATGACTATTGTGTATGCAAGACAAATGTATAATGCAGGTTCAGAAATGAGCTGATGGATGAAGTAGGTACTTGGGAATATAGTTACATTGTACTGCTTACTTTATTTATTCATGCCTTCACACTATTTAATTATTTATTGATTGTCTGGATTTAGGGTAGACACCAGTGGTCCCAACCTACTGAGATTTATATCTCACACCCTACTTGGGCCTCCATTGAAATGGGGGTACCTGAGTATATTCTATTTGGTTATAGGACTGTGTTGTTTGCATATACTTGGGAGATAGGAGAAGAGGACCGAGCAGAAGCTTGGGATGCTCGAGGAGATCTCCCTTGGGGCTTGAGTCATAGTTTATTTATTTATTTATCGATATTTAAGGCATGATGTATTGTTTATTTCTTTCATTGTTGTACCATCATAACATGCATGCATTGTATAACATTGGCATTAGCCATTTTGTTTTATACAAGATTTATAAAATTATGTCTTCCTCTACTTTATTGTTATTCACAATGTTCCCTCCATTTGATGATATTTTCCACTATTTTTTTACTCTGATAAGAGGGTATAGTCTCCCCACTGACTATCCTTAGACCCTCGCTTCTAGTCGGTAGCCTCTGGTGTATGAGGAGACACACTTGAGGTTATGCGGTGAACGGTTCAGCCACCGGTTCAGGGGTGAGACGGGTTGGGACATTACAAAGTGGTATCAAAGGGTTATTTTCCTTTTTTTCTTTCTATTTTGGGTTGGTAGACAAGAGACTAGGAAAGTGTAGGCACTTGGGTTAATAGTCGTGCTTGGGAACGATCACCCCATGTATATGAAATGGCCAACTGGCTAGGGATGTGAATTGATGTTTATGCTTTTCGATATTATAGTTGATATGATTTCACCTTGAGTGACTGGTGTATTTTCCATTGCTTATTGATTATGAAAATTTTGAAAAATTTACCTTGACCTGAGATGGAAAGGAAGTTGCATTATATGCATCATATTAGGCACTTAAAGATTAACATTCCATCCCTATATTCCATGTCATGTATTTGCATTAGTAGGATACCTACTAATATGGATTGTGTGCCTTTAATAGATTCAATGTCTTATACTAATTTAGCATACATTTTTAGATAGCATGATTCAGTGATATAATTATCATGATTGAGTTATAATATGCAATGCTTATGTGCCATGATTATGTTTTATAGCATGTTTTAGTGATTTCATCATGTTGATCTGAGTTAGATACTTGTAGTGACATGTTATATTTCTAATAAATGATTGGTTTATTTGGATAAATTTATTTGGTTACAATTACGACAGAACCAGTTTTCAGTTGTAAGGTGTATGGGAACCTTCTAACTGTGAAAAAGGGTAACCCATGTATTCAAATGATTAAAAATGGATACTAAAGTTAAAATTTTAAATGAAAATTGGATATCCTAAATGGGATCCAAATATGAACGGTAAGGTGTATGGGTTCCCTATCAACTGGTAGATAGAAATACATGGGATTGAACCATATAACCATAGTATGTTTGAAAATGGTTATGAATGTAAAACTACTAAGTTTTGATTATAATGAACTATTGTTGGGTTTTTTTGAAGAACCCAGATTGAATAAATGGGACCTTTAGAGGTCACCTTTTCGGTAAAAGGAATTTAGATGATAAATTGCAAGTTTATATTTAGATAACACTAAATTTGAAATTTTTAAAGAGGATGTTTGTTATAGAATGTCTATTTTTCCTGTGGGGGCATTGATTGAAAAACCAAGTGACTTTTTTTGAAAAATTACTTGTGTGTTTTTTGAAATTCATTCAAATGTTGAAAGGTTGAAATGAATTAATTAAAAAGGATAAATTAAAAATGGGCTTTTGAACCTTGTGATTTTGGTTTTGCATGACCAAGAGAGAGGGTAAAACTTTATGTTTCATAAAGGGATAAACCATGGTAGGTAGTAACCTTATAATGTTTTGGGAGTTAAGGTAATTTCGTCCCACTACTCGGGCTTACTTTTTGGGACTCTAGTGTTTTGACACGCTGATAGGTTTAAGTTACAACTTTTATGATCAATGTTTGACATAGTGATTTTTGTTCGGGGAATGTCACACATATGTGTTAAGGTGTTCTAAAATAGCACGTTGGTGAGTGGATGATCTTTTATTTCGACGTCATGGACAATCCTAAGGTGGGTAGTGTCACATCGTTTTCGGTAAAGATGTCAAAAGGTGACGCTGATATTTTTGAATAGAGTCATCTGGTAGTAGTTTGACTAATCTTTTTGGTGACCTTGGTTTTCTCTTAGTGTGCTCTTCCAAATGAGATAATCCTATCCCCTATCTTGACCTCATCATAGGAGACACTAAGATAGAATTGGTCTTACGCCGTGCTAAATTTTTAAATGTTGTTGGGATTGATGAGTGTTTTTTAACTGGGTTGTACGCGTGATGTATGGTTTCTCTGAGATATGCCTTCATTTATGTTGGGGAAATTTAGTTTTTTTAATATAATTACAATAGATTGACTTGGTAATGTAATCAGAGGTCAAGTAAGGACTTAGATGTTCATGCGTTTATTGATGGAATCGTTTAAAAAGGCATGTTTCTAGTTTAAGGGTGAGTGTGGATTTTGGGACCGTAATGCCTTTCCAAGTAATCATGCATAACCAGTTTTTATTGTTTGATTGAGATTCAAAATTTTTATTCAACGAGGTCCCTATAATGGCCTCAGATGTATGATTCGTTTTAGTGAGCATGGGCTCAGGTTTTAAAGAATTAAGTGGTTGGACTTATGTTTTGGTTAGTAGTGTGTTTAGCGTTTGGAAACATGATGCCTTTGTTCAAATGAAACTTCTCAACCTTGGAGGTTAAAAATATGTTGTAATTCCCGATGAATTATTGGGGATGAGAAGTTTTTAAGGTGGGTAGATTGTAAAGTCCTGTGTTTTTTAACTGTGTTTAAATTACAATGGTTTTCAAAAAACATTCGGTGTATCGATATGTCAGTTTTTAAAACAAGCTCTGAAACATTTTTCTAAGTGTTGGAACACTTAAAGGTGTTGATTTTAGACTTGGGTAAATACTTGATAATTTTCAAGGGTATCCCAATAAGTCTCGGGAGCACCAGATCTGAAAAATTCCACATTAATGGATCTGTACAGGCTGCGCACAGTTATGGTCCAACTTATGCATCTTAGCCAGTTTAATATTTTATTTATTTTAATTAAATAATATTAAATGGGATAATTTTCTTTAAATAGAATAATGTTTTAATGTTAATAATGTTATTATTATTAATATTATGTCATAAATTATTTGAATGTTAAAATATTTTAGTTTCATGGTTAATGGGGTGTAACATTTATGTTTAAATATTTTAATTTCATGATTAATGGGGTGTAACTTTTGTGTGAAATTAATGTGGATTTTGGTTATATCAAAGAAACATTTAATTAAATGAGGAGTAATAGTTATGTAAAATGAAATGAGGAGTTTAAGATTTAATAACAATGCGTTTAATTAAATAAGGAGTTTCGAAATTAATAAATAAGCATTTATATTTAATGGAGGTGTTGGGTTTTATCTAAGGTTGAATAATAATAATAATGAGATTATTATTACTATAGTTTTATGAGTATAATAATTATTATTAATTATGGTTGTTTTTATTATTATAAAGAATAATAATAATGTATTTTGTGGTTTTTTTAATTAAATCCAAGGAAAAGGGGGATTACTGCGAAATAGTGGTTTCATTTAATTAAACTGAGTTAAAAAGAATTTAATTAAATGACGTGTAGTGAAGATTTTTGGATTTTATCAAAGAAGTGTTTTATTAGATGATAATAATATTTATGGTTATTATTATGGAAGTTTCATTTATTTAATTTGAGGTTGAAATGAATTTAATTAAATGAGTTGTTGGGGGTTTAATTTAATTAAATTCAAGGTAAAAAATAATTTATTTAATCGGTGTGAAGTGGAGGTTTTATTTAATTAAGTTTTTTTGAGAGAATTAATTAAATAATAATGAGTTAGAGTTTTTAATTTAATTAAATTGTGTTGAGAGAATTTAATTAAATAACAAGAAGTGTGGAATTTATTTAATTAAATTTTGTGAATGAATTTGATTAAATAATGTGGTAATGAGGATTTAGTGGTTATCAATGAAGGGTAACATTAAAAGACATGTAAATGAGGAGTTGGGTGTAATCATGTTGTGCGTGGTTAGTCAAACCGTACGGGTCAACTGCGCGGTTACCCATTTTTTTAAATGTGTTTTTATTTAATTTAAATAAAATAATGATTTAATAATAATAATAATAAGGATGTTATTATTATTATTATATTAATGTATTTAAATAAATGTTACGATAATTTAATTGTATGATTAATGATGGATTTCAGGATTAATTATGAAACATTTATTTAAAGGTTAATTAATGTCGAAACATTATATTAAATGAGAATAATAAATTTTATTATTATTATATTATATCTATTAGTTTATTAGGGTGTTAACTAGTTGATTGAGAGAGAATAAAGGAGGAGGTGTGCTATAGGACCAGTGACACGCACCAGCCCCACCCCCTATGAGGTGCGCTACACACCCCACTTGTTGGCTCTTCTTCATGTGCTCGGATCCTTCTGCTGTCTTCACGAATCTTGTCCGCCTCACCAAGGTGAGTCCTTCAGCGTATTTTTCATGATTCTAATCAGCCATTTGACTCCTCTCTCACCTTTTTTTATTCAGATGAAACCCTAAGGTTTGAGTTTAATTGGGTTTCCTTATTTCTTTGATTCTAAGGTTGTGCAACAGGGTTTTCGAGACCCGTTGGCCCACGTTCTGGAAACCTCTGCCGAAGGTGAGGCAGTTCAGGAAAATTCAGTTCTTTTCCGTTGTTTCGGAGACAACATGCAGATATATATATAAATATGAAGGTGTACACACGTTCGAATGTAGACCAATTGTGGATTGGTTTCTGCCGTATGTCAAGTTGCTGAGTATTTAATTGGTTTCGCCCCAAGGTAGGGTCCCTTTCCAAGTCATCAATTTTATAAATTCATTAATAAAATACCTACTTCACTTTTATTAGAAATTAAATCCATTCAGTTAAGTATTTATATTTAATGCCTCTTAATGTGAATTTAACATGTTTAATGATTTAAAATGCTAAATGTCATAAGTGATTTCTGTGATAAGTAATATCTTGTTTTTGTAATAAAACCCCTCAATCGAAGTGTGATGCCTTCAATCCAAAAAGTAGTGGTAGTGTTATATCATGTTTTCTTATGGTTTTAGTTTTCTATATATCTTTCCGTTAGTACTGAAATATGCTGGGTTGATGCTATAGAATGCATATTTGATTGTTGAGTTAATCATGGGATGATGAGGCTCTTGAATTGTGTTAATTAATTGTTAAATTAATTAAGGTATGCTGAAATTTTTGAAACATGTTATTTAATTTTGAATTAAATAAATGGAAATGATGTGATAAATTATTATTTTTTAAATTAATTAATGCGATAAGTCAATTTGGCTAAATTGACGTAATTAATGGTGAATTAGTTATGTGATTTTGTAGTAATTGATTTAAATAATTAATTATAGAAATTAATTATGGAGTGTTGAGATTTAGATTGAGATAATTAATTTTTTGGAAAATTAATTATGGGATGTGATTTTTTTTGTAGATTAATTAATTGAAGGATTAATTAATGGTAATGTGTACTTAGTTAATTTCTGCATCAACTAATATTTTTGGTATATTTAACTAATCGATTGGATTAGTAAGGGAATAAGGCTAATTGATTGGTAAATTTATTTTCATGCTTTTGGTTAAGGAATTGGGATAATTAATTGTTGAGTTAATTATCAGGTTGACTTGCTTGTGGTTAAGATAATTAATTGTTAATTAATTATTAACTATTGAAATGTTGAATGGTTAATTAATTGTATAATTATTTGATGGGAGTTTTATGTTATTAATTTGTTGTTAAATTAATTAATAATTTTGATTAATTAATTTTTGAATTAATTAATGGATGGTTTTGGGGTGTTATACATGGAGTTCTACACCAATGATAAATAAATATATGTGATTGATATACGGGTTTTGAGACAGGGACTGATGCTGCAAATACTCATGGGGTGCAAGACATGGTGTTCTACACCCAGCTTGTATGAAAATATTATTTTATGGGACTTGGAATGATTCTACAAATACCCATGGGTTGTGAGACAAGGACTGATGCTCCAAATACTCACGAGGGTGATAGACATGATGTTTTACACCCATTAATTGACATTGGATTCTGGGCCCAATTGCTCATACATGAACTGAATTAAATGGTTAATGAAATCCGGTGTGATATAATGATTTGTGATTGAATATGTAAAATGGTTCAGATCCCGGCATGACTGAGAAAATTATTTAGATACGGGTGTCCAGAGGAACCTAGGGATTTATGTGGTTAAATAATGAATATCAATTAATGAGGCTTATATTATTTAACGAGGCTCATATAATTTAACGAGACTTGAATATTTGATAATTGAAAATGAATGTTCTATGGCTATTGTGTATGCATGAAAAATGTATAATTTAGGTTTAGACACTAGATGAGGGCTGAATTAGGCACTTGGGTATATAGTTACATTGTACTTCTTACTTTATTTATGCATGCCTTCACACTGTTTAAATTATTTATTGATTTTATGGATTTGGGGTAGAATCTTGTGGTCTCGGCCTACAGATATTTATATCTCACACCCTACTCGGGCCAAGATTTCACTGGGGTACCCAATTATATTCTATTTGGTTGCAGGATTATGCTGTTTTCATATACTTGGGAGATAAGAGTAGAGGACCAAGCGGAAGCTCGGGATACTCGAGGAGATCACCCTCAAGGATTGAGTAATAATTTATTCATTTATTTATTGATATATAAAGAATTATGTATTGTTTATCTCTTTCATATTTGTACCATAATAACATGCATGCATTGTATAACATTAGCATTGGCCATTTTGTTTTATATAAGATTTATAAAATCATGTCTTTTGTTGCTTTATCATTATTCACATTGTTTTTGTCATTTGCTGATATTTTCCACTATTGTTTTACTCTGATCAGCAAGTATAGTCTCCCCACTGACTCTCCCTAGACCCTCGCTGCTAGTCGACAACCTTTAGTGTAGGGGGAGATGTTCTTGAGGTCATGTGGCAACCAGTCCGGCCACCGGTTGAGGGGTGATCCGGGACGGGACGTTGCAATACTTACATTTGAAATGTTATATCATGAATATAATTATTTTAATTATATTTTAATCTTATGTAATTTAATTTTATTACATGGATAGTATGATCCCAATTTACCAAGTGATAAGAGTTTATTGAAACAATCTCATTTCTTTTTAGGATTGTTTATAATTATGATTCAATTAATAAAATATCATGATACATCTCCCAAGAACACTCAAGAATTTTATTTTCTTATGGTTATTCAATATATATTCATGTATGAGTACCTTTTTTACACTCTTTTTTACTTAAGATAATTCTTTTTAAATAAAATCTAAAAATATATCTCTTCAGACAGAATTCTATTGTATTCAGAAACCATGTTTTCAAAAATGTTTTCAAAATATATTTGAATCCCATTTTCAAGGAAAAAGAATTTTAAAAACGTTTTATTATTTTCAATACTTCCTTTATAAGTTTTCAAAGCTATTTTAAATGTTAATTTTTCAAAAGGTTTTATGTTTTAAAAGGATTTTTTCAAATAAGAAAAGATATTTTACTCAAGAAATGTTTTTAAAACATCTTTCAAAATTATTTACCATATAAGATAACATCAATTAGTGTTACTCATGACTTTCTGGGGAAATTATTCAATGTTTACATTCATATTATTTCTCTGAATGAATTATGTTTTGATGTAATTCTATTAATGAAACCTATTTTTATTTCATGGGTTATATGATTTTGAAACCCACTACTTTTCATGGGAAATGGTTGAGATGAAATGATTATGAAAACAATCTTTTTCCATAGGTTATGATGTGATTATAAGTTTATGATACCCATTTCATTTCATGGGTCATGATATGATTTTTTATGAATTTTTGGCGCATGTATGTATGATTTCATTATGATATGGGTGGGACCTATACCTCCCTCCAATGCATTGGGTAATTTTTTTTTATCTAATGATAAAGACTAAGATGGTCTTGGGAATGAACCTTTCTACTAATATGGCCATGGGAGTAAACCATGACTACCAAGATGGTATGTGGAGTGAACTCATGTTACAAATATGGCCATGGGAGTGAACCATGACTACCAAAATGGTATGATGCGTGAACTAATGATACTAAGATGGCCATGGAAGTGAATAATGACTACCAAGATGGTATGGGGAGTGAAACCATACTACCAAGATGGTCTTGGTAGTGATTCCTTTTCTACTATGTAAATCATATTATATGATTATGTTTCCACAAAAATTCCATGTTTTATTCCTATGTTATGCTTTCATGTATTATTTTCTTTATTTTATTATGATTTGTGTCTTATGAACTATCAATATTTATTCCATGATTAATATTTATGATCTTTGATATAAAGGGTATGATCTTATATTTTCTTGATCATGTTATCATACCCTTATGCTCATGATTATGCTTACATGTCTCCCTTATTTACCATTACTAATCATTTGAGATCAACCCTTTTTCTGTTTCCTTTCCAAAGTTATGAAGATATGTATTATGTTTGATGTGTCTAAGAAAGGTGTTAGTTAAGAAGAACCTAATGGGATATAATGTATCTCATTTATGTACCATGTTTCTAAAGGAACTAGACTAATACGGTCTTTGGGCATATGTTTTTGTAATGTTTTAAGTATTTCACAAAAGTGATGTAGAGTCTATATGCATCAAGACTGGGTTATTATATGTAGGACCCTAGAACTCAGTAAGAGGTAATGGGTTAATTAGGGTGCCAATTTTTCTTTTAAATCAACAGATCTTATTCCCATGTTAGTAGGAACCAGTAAAACCTATCTGATGAAATTTTGTAGTTATTAAACATTCATATGCATATAGACAACACAAAAATTTTACTCGGTTCACCATTAAGGGATAGTATAAAAGAATATTCCAACAGTGTGTTGGTAATACCTAAATCCACTAAGATTCACTAGTTACTTTAGATTACATAAGATCATACACATTCAAAATTTACCAGGAATACTTCCTTTATAATAATTTTAGGGATAACACACTACCTCCCTAGGAGAACTTCCATTAACCCCTAGCTAATTGCCTCAGGTGAAGTCTTACTTAGTTTTATGACTTGAAGTCCACCTTAGTATATTGGGCATTTAAGTCTTTATCCTTGATTAGAACAATACTCTTCTTGTACCATAGTCCTGAGTTGATACACTTTAAAGAACTATTTACAAAATCAAGATGTTTAACACTACTTTTCATGAAGCTCCGAAAATTCACAAAATCCAGTTTTTGTTTCAAATAAATATTAACGTTTTTGAACCCACACACCTTCTCAGATCTCCCAACCCTTGAAAAGCTCACATCCTTCATGGAACACTAATTCTTCTTAAAAATCCTTGCCTTTACAAAACTCCATTTTCTAAAAATGCTTAACATAACTTATGACTTAACCAGTATTTTCATTGTGATCAAGCTCATAAAGAATTCCCAACTCATAAATCTCATAGCCTTCATGAATTTAGAGTGATTTATCATTCTCTAAAATTATCTTCACGTGTCAAAAGATGAGTGTGTGTGCCTATTTATAGAATTTACATTTCATAAAGATTTTGAGCCCACCAAAACCTTTTCACAAACCTCTATATTCATGTTTATAAATATCCTAGTATTCCTTAAGCTCTAGTAAAATTTTACCCATTCATGAATTTTCTTATAGTTGCATAGATATTATCACCGCATCATGCATTTGTGAACCTTCAAACCTTCTCAAAATCGTATGCCTCCACTATGCTCCACATCTTAGAGAAAATAAAAACTTTATAAAATATATTCCTTTGAAATATTTGGGAAGATTCAGTCCTGGATATAAACCTTTTATGAATATGGATCCTTCCTTCTGATTTTGATCCCCAAAAATTTGAAAAATACTAAAAGATAACATCACATTCAACACTAAAGCCATATGCACCGTAAGATTAGTTTCCTTGAAAAATCCCTAATCAAACCTAGTGTGTATTTATAATAAACGCAAAATAAACTCTATTTCCATATATTCAAATCCTTTTTTCAAAAAATATATACCTTTTTCTTGAAAATAACTATGTTCTATAAGTCCATCTTTATTCTTATCAATTTGATGAGATTCTTCCATTTTATTCCTAAATATCCATTTAGTTCTAATCATTTGTTCATATTATGATGGTTCAAATAATTTATAAATATTATTTACATCAAATTAATTAATTTCATCTTATATAGAAATAGTCCAATTATAAACTTTAATTTCTTTATCAATATTATTAGTCATAAAATTTGAAAAAAAAATCATAAATTACAAAAAAATTGAAAACAATTTTTATTGTTTTAATTATAGGATCAATATTTATAATAACATTATCAATGGGGTGATATTTATTAATTTTATATCATTTAATATCACATAGAGGAGTATGATACCCCTCAATTGTTATAATATTATCTCTAGGTTCTTCATTAAAATTAAATTCTCGAAATTATTTTTGAATATTCTCTAAAACTAAATTCTTTTTCAAATTTTCTTCATCAAATTTAATATGAAAAAAATGGTTCTATAATCATAGTTTTTTATTATATACTCTATAATATTTAGTTTTATTATAATATCCTAGAAAAATTCCTTTATCTTATTTAAAATCAAATTTAACTAAATTATCATTATAATTTAAAAAAAACTTTAGAACTAGAATCTATAAATTAACTAACTTTATGTTTTTTACCTGTAAATAATTCATAATAAGTCTTCTATAATAAGGGTCTAATTAAAAATATATTTAAAATATAAGAATCTATATTTACATATTTAGCCCAAAAATATTTTGGTAAATTATATTCAATTAACATAGTTGAAACCATTTATATAATAGTTATATTATTTCTTTCAACTACTCCATTTTATTAAGGTGATTTAGAAGCATAAAAATTATGAAAATAATTATTTTATTTACAAAAAATTTAAATTTTAAAATTAAAAAATTCACCTCCATTATCACTTTTAATGAAAATAATTAGATCATCTTTTATATTTTGAACTAGTTTGTAAGAATTTATAAATTTAGATAAACTTTTACTTATATGAGACTTAAAATTTGTCCAAGTGAACATAATAAAATAATCAATAATCCCAAAAAAATATTTATTTAATCATAAAATAGAAATTTTTATAGTTATAAATAAGTCTAAATTAGTAAGTTTAAGATTTATAACAATTTTAAATCTATTAAGAGATAAAAAACTTTCTCTATGTTGTTTACCTTTTAAACATGAATCATGAAAAATTATTACTAATTTTCAAATCGGGTAGCTACCACATATGAGATTTCTTTGATAGTTTATGTAATGACTGAAAGTTCACACATGAAATCCTCTTATCCCATATGATATCATATATTCTATAACATTAAGACACTTATAATTATATTAGTCAACTAAAACAATCAATAGAATGGATATTTTTTTCCTATTAGCATAAAACAAAACAAATTCATTCTTGAAAAAAAAAATTATTATCTTTAAATTTAACATTCATTCCATTATAAATTTGTTTTGAAATACTAATGAAGTTATGTTTTAAAACTTCAACATATAATACTTTAGAAATTATAATCGTGTTAGATAAACCTACTTCACTAAATCCCTTAATGTTTCCTTTTTAGTTGTCTCTAAAAGTCATAGATCCTCCATCATATTGATTATAAGATAAAAATTTTGATGGGTCACCAGTAATTTTACCCAAACGACACTATCTATGTACCATTTATCCTTGAAAATCTTAAGGTAGATTTCCTAAAATATCATTAAGTATAAAATAGTTTTTTACCTTTGATATTTGGGTTCATTAAGTTAGTATATTGATTCTTAAGTACCCAAATAGATGTTAAACATGTATCACTGGGTAGTCTTGATGATAAATCCTTAGAATTTTTTTAGTATGATCTAAAGATTGAGTAAATATTAATAAAAATTTATTAACATAGTTTACTTTCATTCCAAAACTAAATCATATAACATTAAATAACCATCCTTTAGATCATTTTACAAATAAATTATCTCGTAACTTATATATTGGTTTTTTATTTCCAAACACACTCTTATATTTATTTAGTTTCATTATTAACATCATTTTATCATAATTTTATTGACCCTGAATAAAAGTACATAAATTTTCTTTCAAAATGACAACTTCTTCCATATTATTTTCATTATATTTTTGTGAAATCTCTAAGTCATTGTAAATTTTTTAATTTAAATAAGAATTTGTATTTATAAGAACTTAATTTTCTTGAGTTAGTTTCTTATTTTTCAAATAAGTTCCTTATTTTATTCTTTAATTTTTTTATACAAATCAACAATGTCTAAAAAAACCTTTTGTAATTTTTCATTTTTCTCAATTAATTATTTTATATTAGGTTGGTTAATTTAAACATAATAATTTGAAATTCAATCAGAATAACTACAAAACTCATTAATAATTTTGATATTAAGTATAGGTTAACCGTTTATTTTTCACTTTTAGATTCATCACTTGAATATGATTTTTCTATGCAAGTCCAACCATCTATCAAAGCTCTTTTCTCCCTTTTCTTATATTTTTTTATTACTTTATTCAGTTTTGTAAAGTCATGATTTATGTGTCCCTTATTTATTCAATCATAGAAAATTAGTTCGAAAAGATCATTATAACTAAGTTTACCTTTCCTTTTTATATCATCCTTTCGATTATTCTTTCTAAATCACTTTTTTCAATACTCTTTTTCATTTCATCACTTTGAAAATGAATTTAGAAAAGTGAGATAGTTTCTTATTGATTTACTATGAATCATAATTAGAATATTTACTAGAAATAGTTATATTTGATTTAAATGAAACATATTTCTTTCTTTGAATTCGCTTATTTATATATGTTCTTCAACTACAATTCATATTGAAGTAATGAACTTTTCATGATCAAACCTCTATAGGCTATGAAACTAGTCATCTTCTTTCTATCTACACTCATATAAATTTATTTCACAAACATCAATATAATCGAGTTTACCATTCCATTTTCTATCATCCTTATAGTTATTATTTATAAATCACTTTTTAAATACTTCCTTTATTTTCATAAATTTTAAAATAAATTTAGTAAATTATTGTAGTTCCTTATTGATTTAATATGATTTAGAATTAGAATAGTTACTAGAAACAACTATATTTGATTTAAATGAAACATATTTATTCTCTATATTATCCTCTTTAGTTATGTTCCTCATCCACAATTCATATTAAAGTAATTAAATTTTTATGAACGAACCTCTATGGTCCACAAACCTAGTCATCTGGCCCCGTGGGTCTCTTGTAATCCAATGGTTTCTTCCTAGCACACCACAATCTATTAAAAACCAAAGTCCCTTATCATACTAATGAATATACCCACACACTAACAAATGTTATTTTAGTGTAATTTTTCCTCACCCACACACACCTTGGGAAATACCCTAGGATTTCACCTATCCTAAAACTACACCAGGCCAAACATGCTTTACTATAGAGTTATTATTAGGAAATATACCCTGAAGAAAGGTTTACCTTGTTTACATGGGTATTAACATTTTGTCTTTTAATCCTCACTTTTCCAAGGGTGTTACACTCTCCCCCACTTTAATTTAAATGAAACATCTTTCTTCTTTGAATTATCCTCTTTATATATGTTCTTTATCTCCAATTCATATTGATGTAATGAAATTTTCATGACCCAACCTCTTTGGGTCATGAACCTGGTCATATGACCCCATGGGTATCCTATAACACCTTTGTTTCCTTTCTAGTACACCACATTTTATTACCAACCCATGTCACTTATCAGACTAATAACTATACCGAAAAGATAAAAACTATTTTTTAGTATTCTTTATTCTCACTCACACACACTTTGGGAAACTTCCCAGGAGGTCACCCATCCCGAATCTAATCTGGGCTAAGAAAAATGAACTTTGAAGTTCTTATCAGGTAGGCTCCTAAAAGGAAAAGTGTACCTTGTTTACATGGGTAGTAACATTTAATCTTATATGCCTTAATTTTCCATGAGTGTCACACTATCCCCCAGTTTAATTCACACCACCCTCATTGTAGAACTCACATATCAAACCTTGGTTTTTCAATGACACTTTTGGTTAGGTATTGGCTCTGATACCATTTTTCAGGACTCAACCTCTCTAGGATATAAACTTGGTCATCTGACCCCATGGGTCTCTTATAATATATTGGTTTCATTCCCATTACACCATAGGCTATTACCAACCAAGGTCACTTATCATACTAATGACTATTCCCACATACCAATAAATATTATTTTAGTGTGCTTTATCCTCACTCACACACACTCTAGGAAACACCCTAGGAGTTCATCCATCATGACACTACTCCAAGATATGCACACTTAACTGTGGAGTTCTTATTAGTAAGGCTCTAATTTTTTTTTTACTTTTTATACATGCGTCGCAACATTTATTATTTTATGCCTTAATTTTCTAGGGGTGTTATATAACCAATGAGTTTATATATTTTAAATTCTTTAAAATTATTCCTCTCATAATTTTCAACTTTCTTTTCATGAAACTTATTGGGTAGAGATCTCTAGACTCTTTCTACATGCACAATATTATCCAATGTTTCAAAAATAAAATTCATTCCATTTACAATACTAGTGAATCTGTGGAACATATGCTTAAAATTTCATATACACCCATCTTGAAATCTTGTTACTCAGCACGAATCATTCCAAACTTAGTTCTGATCACCTTATCTGATCCAAGGTGAGTAACTTTCAAAACATTTCAGATTTCATGACATTTCTTCCAAGTAGATGCATGATTAAAAACATATCTATTAATAAAAAAATATAAAGTATTCATCACTTTATAATTAAAAATATATTTAACCATATCATTACCAACAAGGGTATCCATATCAATATATGGATTCTTGTATGGTTTCACCATGATCATCTAGTGATCAATGCTTAATTTCATAAGATATGACTCCATTCAATATTTCCAATAACCGTAGTCATTTCCATTAAAATATGATGGATTCTATGGAATCCAAACATCATTTAAGTTTATAATTTCCATATTATAAGTTTATTTTTCCTTAGACTATCAGGTTTGGTGTAACACCCCAAGATTTCATAGTACATTATTTCTTCAAAGTAATTCAATAACTTGCACTACACGCAACACCGCGTTCTAGCGCACCATGACTTACCAAACTAGACGTTAAAAAGCGGTTATGAATATTATTAACTGAATTTTGAACTTTATAAAATCCTTATAATTTTATAATACATATTATTAGTTTCTTAGACATAATGTAAGAACAAATACATTTTTTCAGATAAAAGAAGTATTTTTTCAAAAAATGTAATTTTGCCGCCTTTTAATGGGGAAGCCTTTTTAAATCCAATATTTGAAACTTTTATATATTCAATTTGACAAAATAAACTTCTTATTTAGAATCGGGACATAAGAATTTAGTTTCAATAATGTTTTGGGGTTTTTTTGAAAACTTTCATATTTGGGTGAATAGTGAAAAATACTATATTTTAACTGAAAACAACTTTTTTAATCAAAATAATTTATACTGTTAAATTATAAATTTTAATGGTTTGGAAGTATAAATAGATTATATTTTTACCATTTAATACAATTATGGTCATTTTAAGTAATTTCAATTTTAAATTGGACATAAATAATTTTCAAACTTTTGATAGTTATTATTTCTTAAAAATACGCCTTTTGGTTTTGACAACGGGAAATAATTTTAAATTAATAAATGCAACTTATATGTTTTGAATTTGGTAAAATAGACTTCATTATTGAATTTGGAATATAAAAATTAGATTAAGATAAATTTTTGGTATTTTTATGAAAACTTTTAATTTTTGATGAATAGTGAAAAACACTGAGTTATAGTTTAAAACAGAATTTTTATTTAAATAATTATTTATTTTATTTAAATTTATTTTAGGTAAAAATAGATGAATAATACCTATATAAGTTCAATGTAATTAATTGGAGTCAGCTTATAATAATTTTAGATATAAAAAAATTTTATTGGACTTTTCACCGTCTTTTACCCACCTCCTAGGAGAATTTGTAAATTCACATAAAACTTAATTTTACCGCTTCTGTGAGTTGAATTTCAAAAAACCAAGAGACACGGTTAATACCAATGAGTAAAATGTGGTTCAATAAGATAAAAATATTTTTTGGTGAATAGTAACTGTTTACTTTTATTTACCACTGTTGAAAGTAAATAGGGAAATTAAGGGTAAAAATGATATTATTATTACCATAAAACATATCCTAATTCTATTGTATAAGTTTAATTCTACCTAAAATACCTTAAGAATAAAATATGACCTTTTAGGTCCACTTGAATTAGATTAGGACATTTATTATTATTTAATTTAAAGAAGAGTTAAAAGTGTTAAATTCAAAGTTTATTAACTAAACCATTTTTAATATAGGGTTATACATAAGATAAATTTTACTATAAATATTAATTAGAAATATAAAAAGATTTTACACATCATGGTATTTTATTTATAATTTTTAGACATTAAATAATTAAATTTATTTATGACACAATGATGATGCAGTAATTACCTTATTAATGAAAGAATCAAATAAATGGAATTTTAAATATTAAAATAAATATAATTTAAATTTTTTTATGACATCCACGAATTTTATAGGTGACTATGACATGTTAGGGCTGATGAAATGTATCTTGTTCGAAGTAATCAAGTTGTGATGACTTTCACAAAAACAAAATACCAAATAGTTTCAAAATTGAAATAAATTAATATTTTAAACAAATATTATATTATTGGTTGATATAATATTCCTAAAAATATAAGGTTCAGACAAATGGATTAAATAATATTATATATGTTATTAATGAGCCACTTGAGGTTCTCATAGAAGTTTAGGGTAAGTTTATTAACCATATATACTAAGAATACAAAGAGACATGGTAAATGTCAAACTAATTAACTAAGAGTTAAAACTAAAAGATAAGGTTAATAAAGTGACCCAAACCTATCTAAAACCTATTTTTTGAGTGACTTTATACCCCTATCCACCTTATCCTTGAAATAAATTAATTTTGAGCTATTATAAACCGAATATTAATTTATTATAAAATAATATTTTAAGTTTTTCCTAAGGTGACCCTCACCCCTCTTATAAAAGGGAACTCCCCCTTCACTCTAATTCACACCTTATAAGCCATTTTTATCAGCAAAACCCTACCCAAATAACCTCTAAAATATCCTAAATTAAACCTAGAGGCCTTATTTTGATCAGAATGCCAACCTAAGGATCCATTTTGATCAAATCAAAAGGAAGAACCCGAAGAAGAGGTAATGATTTCACCACCCTGTTTCAAGTT
This sequence comes from Viscum album, assembly GCA_963277665.1. Taxonomy (NCBI): domain Eukaryota; kingdom Viridiplantae; phylum Streptophyta; class Magnoliopsida; order Santalales; family Viscaceae; genus Viscum; species Viscum album. Next base: position 473,483,295 of record OY728130.1, on the reverse strand, counting down.
CCTTTCTTCTTCCACTTCCCTTTTATTTGTTGTTTCCATTATATAATAATAACTATAGTATCTTCTATATAATGTGATGTTATTATAATTTTGGTACAACCAAATTCATTATTCTATCCAACCTTTTAATTACATGTCACCATACGTGCGTACGTACAGCTTACCGTCTCCACATCATGGTGTAATTGTTATTCAATACATTATTATTTGGATGGGTATAATAATGATGTGTATTTGATGTAAATAATAAATATAACATGATAAGGATTCTGTATATATGATATAACATCCAATTATATATTATTTTAATATCAAAAGAATGATATTTTCGCTCGTGCGTACGTACAGATTACAGTCTCCACGACGTGATGAGATTCATTTCCAAGTTCACCATTCATCGACGATTATAAAAATATATATTACTAAAAAGTATGTAATATATGAAATAATAATTCTACTAGAGATATATATATTTATATATATAAGTATTTATGTACTTACATATATCTTATTCACTTACTTCCGTTCAATACTATATGAAAACAGAAACAACGTTTATGCGTACGTACGGACTACCATCTCCATAAACGGTGTTTTCCATTTCATATATATGTCTATTATACATATTTATATTCTAAATATATATGATATATAAATCATGTTTTATATTCTGGAAGTCTTTAAATAATGATCTAAGTGATACAATAAAGAGTAGCAAGTTAAAACACGTATGATAAAGAAAGCGATTATTACCCAAAATATTAATATAACATGGAAATTATTATTAAATGGGTAGTATAAAGTCATAAATGAATAATGTATGATATAATAAATATTAATATGGTTATGGTATAATTTAATAACATACTATAGTCTTCATACAGTAGGTTAAACGTACCCTTGACTAAACAAAAGTGCAAGGTAAGGGGTTTTCATCTTACTCCTTATTCCCATGAGATTCGTGCCATATTGACACTATTACCTTTTGTGTGGTGTATGTACTACCCATAATTGTATTGTTTGTGTAATAAACTTTAATTTATGTGTATTTACATATTCATTTTATGATACCTCTTTCATAGGGTGTATGTTTCGTAAGTTACCAAATTGGTAAGGGTTAATTCCTCAATATCATTATTATCCAAGATTATTTATGTGTAAGTATTTACTGGGACATTTTTATCATCCATGTACATTTTTCATAAAAATGATTTCAAAATGAATATTTTAAGGATTTTTGAAAGGTACTCTTTATCAAGATCATAATTTTAAATGTTTTAAATATTTATCTTTCTAAATCTTTTTAATTAATGTCCATGTTTTCAAAATGATTTTAAGGATTTATTTATATGGACATGAATGTTTTGAAATGATAATTCTTTTCAAAAGTTTCAAAGTGTTATGGGACACTTTAATTGAAAAATATCTTTTAAATTACTTCCATTATAAATGTGTGACTTTTAAATGATTTTACAAAAAGGATATTTCTCTCAAAAAGTTTTACTCATCATTTTCAACTATATCAGCATCCTTTACTGGATATTATTTTTGATTGAGGTTGATTTGTTATAATACAATCATACATATTGTATTGAATGAGTTATGATATGTTTCACTGTGTATGATCTATTTTTATACCATTCAGGGTTTATGGTTAATGTATTGAAATTTCGTATGCAAGTTTTAATACGAATGTTTATGTTATGTTTCAACTTTTTCATATAAGGAATGCAGTGGACTTAGTAAGTGACAAGTGGAGCCTGCTATAGATCCTCGATGCATCGGTAGATCTCATGAGAAAAACTAGTGTCTTGGCACAAGGCCTTGACAAAAAAATTATTTGTAGTCTTGGCACGAGGCCTTGACTATGTGGTAATGATGTCTGGTATTAGGCATTCCCTCATTATGAAATTAGTTATTACCTGTGATTATTAGACTAGTAGAATATCCATGTTCATGTTTATATGGTAATGTTTCATTTATTTTTACCATATTATGTTCAAGTTTATGTTTAAAAGTCTGCTGTTTTTATTACACATCTTTCCTTAAAAGTTTATTACTTCCACTAAATTATTTACCCTTACTGAGCATCTGATCTCACCCCTTTATTATGTTTTATTTTCCCAGGATTCCAAGAAGTGTATTATGATTGATATGAAGGGTTAAGATAAAGGGAAAAATGGAATTCTCAAATAACTATCTATGTTGTGTTTTATGCTTCAAATTTTAATGTAAAGTTAATGTATGTAATATATTTTCCAAGACTGCAAAACTGATCGGTCCTTCAGGACTTGATTCATTGTAATAGTTCCAATGTATTAAAATAATGCACCGGCTCTGGGTAACTGGGGTCGGGGCGTTATATTTTGGATATTCAAGTTATCATAATAAAATATAAGCAAAAAAATCTATATATAAGAGGAATAAACTTTGATTCTAAGTGTTGGGTCCCAATTAAGATGGATGATGATCTAGAAGGGGGGGGGTAATTAGATCAGTTTAAAATTTTAATGAGTATAATTAAATCTATAAATTAATTAAAGATAGATTTAATTTATCAAAGTTAGATATGTAAGAAATTAAGTAGCTTAAATAAAAAGGGATATAGTGCATGGAATTTTTAAGTTTGAACCAATGTGAACATACATATAATCTTATTTTCTTTATACTTAGTGAGAGAAATGGTATTCACTAAGGACTAGACTTTTGATGGGGAACCCAATTACAACCTACCTTTTCTAGTGGAGTCACAACCAAATAAATAACCTGAATTTTAAAGTGGATTCACAAACCGTAACAACACATACCTTTTAAGGAAGGTATAACCTACACTAAATTTATATTCCAGGAATCACAACCCAAAAAGAAATAATTATTTTAGAAAGGAAAAGAATAAAATGAATGTTTAAGCACAAGAGAGATGATGAAAATTATTAATTATAAAAGACTATAATAACCAATCGTGGTAGCTAATGAAGAACAATTTTTTTGTATCTCAACAAATCAATTAACATTGAGTCAACATGTCTCTCCAAGGAGGTAGTGAATGTATATTTCAAATTATTCCTTGAGATTTCATATATTAGATTGAAGTTTGTTCTCACAATGATAACAAAATTATTTCAGTAGTTTAGTGAACTGTAGAAGCATATTTTTTCATAGAGTGTTGTTCTTCTCATGTTTTCTACACCTTACTTTATTCATTAAATTAGAACTACAATAGCTATACATTATTATAAAAATTATAAAACAATTCAATAAAAAAACAATGATAATACTACAATTATCATCATGATTATCATTAAAGTTATAATAGAAAAAAACTACATATAAATTTTAAAAATCTCAAATTATATTCCAAAATAACCATTGAAGACTTTCCATGAATTGAACATATTAGTTTCCATATGATATATTTAAAATTTGAATATATTTCCATAAATATGCATGTGGATATGTAAAATATATCCCACATTAAAAAACTTTAAAATAACATTGATTATCTATAAATAGATTCATTAGATATAAAAAATAATTTAGAAACATATAAAAAACAAATCAATAAATATGAACATACAATGAATCAAAGTATCAAAATAATTTAAAAAATAGAGTATCACCTTTGGCATCGGATGAGACTTCCATTCCCATCATAACAAACATAGTTAGAATGTCATTTCCAAACATATATACGAAATAGAATGAAAAAAACACTATTAAAATGTGGTATCCTCCCTAAAGACATTTTGATAACCTTAGATATGATATACTTTGCTATAGATTCTCAAAATTCCCAAGTTGGGAATCACATTTCTCACAGGAATTTATCCAACTCAAAATACCCTATACAATGGTGTGGTTCAATGGTGCTTAACCATTTTGGTAATTTTGATATTCCTCTCACTATGGATAGACTAATCTTTAAAATTATCATTTTATTTTAGATGTTTTGCATAGATACTTTCTCAGTTTAATATGATGTTCACTGTGATGTGGTCTAAAAACAATGAATTTTTTGAGTGAATTGTTTGAAAGTATAACATAGATTTTACATGTATTTTAAAGGTATATCAACATATAAGAATATTTCATAAATTTGAGATGTGGGTTTTCATTAAATTTTCTTCAAATAAGGGTATGGAGTAGGTTTTTGTAAATGTTATAATCATATTTTACAAGTTGTGTAATGGTAATCTTCACATGCTACATAGAGGTAATAAAAAACCATGTTATGGTGATTCACAGTTTCAATATGCTATGTGTAGGTAAGCACATAAAAGAAAGTTGAATTATAAATTCTATGTAAAGGTGAAAGGAAATTTTTATATGGTGTGTAAAGGTAAATTAAAGTATCCATAATTTTCATAACAGTAAAATAAACTAATAAAAAAATAAAAAAACTATTTCATATATGATGTAACAATAATAATAATAATAATAATATGAATAAATAATGAATAAATAAATAATAATCAATTAAAAACAATTAATAAATGACTAAATAATGAATAATAAAATCATTTTATGTTTTTGTGATATTACAAACATAAAATATAAAAAAAAATTAAAATTTAAAACTCTTACCAAATACAACCTCAATCCTAGAACTAATTGTGTGTTCACTATGATATTCATGTTGTGATATTATTTCTATGTTATGTTCACATGTTTAGGGAGATATAGAGAATAGTTCTCAATGTTAAAGACTCACGATACAAAAATATTTAACCACCTTAAGCACAATAAACTATATTATAAATGAGACTAAAAAATGGAAAGTGAACTTGTAATACATCCAAGGATACTTTATAGACAATCTATGTTTTGGGAAATATGTGGATGAATCAAAGGGGAAAATGGTTTCTAAATTTAAAAAGTAGATGGCATGGATACCCAATGCGACATCTAGACATGTGAATGAACACATCAAACATTGTATAATAAATACACTCTTTATCCCTCACAACATGAATTTTAGAATGATTATGTTAAATATCCTCAAACAATACTTTTTTTGGATTTAATTAGTTTTAATTTTCATATTTAAATTCAAACTCCCCATTTTCTTATATTTAAATACAAAATCCATATTTTTATTTGATGAAATCACATCATATAATACCCCAATCATCAAATTTATATAATAAACTATATAAATTACATAATTTAAAATTAAACCCTATATTAATAAAATGTATATTCTAAACATTTATCATATTAAGAAAATATAATTATATCCAAAATTTATACATTAAAAAAAATTAAACTTACACCCTAAACCATATATTAGATTAATTAAATAGATAAAAAATTTAAAAAATAATATTTCCAATATCTAAATAAATATTAAACACCACAAATAATTAATTTTGTAATAATTTTAACTCCAATAAAAAACATAAAATAAATAATTTCAAATTATATTTAATAAAATCATTGAAATATTTAATAAAAATCTTATATGTAATTTAGTTTACCAATGCATAATATATTAATTTCAAATATATAAGAAATTATCAATACATAATATATTTATTACATCCGTAAGATATTATACTTCATATGTAAGATATTTTTTGAGAAAAATAAAATGTTTGGGAAATTATTTCATATGTGGGATTTTATATCCATACATAATATTTATTATGTTGCCATAAATTTACAAGTTATAAAATATTTACAAATGAAAACTAATAAAATGATACCAATAATAAATGATAGGCTTCCCTGAACCCTTAACACTTGAGAAATGACAAAGTAAGGAGTAGGGGAAATATTGGCCCTTACATCAAATATTTCTCAAACAATTATCATCCCAAATAAATAAAATAAAATACATAGGAAAAGGGAGATCAACCTTAGAAAAGGTAGGGAAAATTGGGTGTTCACATTAATTTATTCTCAAATTATTCTCACAAATGAGAATCCAAACCCAACTAAAAATAATAATAATAATTTTTTAAATATTAATGGGCATGGAGAAATACTTCTCAAATAGAAGCCTAACCACTAAGGAAATCCAAGCACAACATAGAATAATGATTCCAAAATAATTGAAATAAAACATAAACCATTGAAAATCCATACGTTTATGCTTACTAATTTCAATCAGTTAAAGATTCATTTAAATTTACATAAATCAACACACATGCTTTTTATTTTTTTGAAATAAAATTTCAGGATCAATTTATTAACCACTTCAGAGTTATTCAACCAACCCAAATTTGGTTCTCAATTTCAAATTTCCATAAATAGAATTTTTAGAAAAAATTATAATCAGTAGAAACAAGCATAAAAAATAAATTAATACTACTTCAATTATTTCATGAAAGATTTGGTTAAATAAGGGTCAATCATAACCGATCTCTGTTATAAATTTTAGAAACATCAATATTTCATTACTGTTTTAATTTAACTAATATTCTATGAGAATTTTTTCAATAGCCTCAAAATAAATTATCATAGTAGAAATTAATCATCAATAAATATTCATGATGTAGTGCTTTATCATATCAAGAAATTTATAAAAAATTATCTAATCAATTAAACAATCAAAGACTATCAAATAAATAAAAATGGATATAAAATATCAAACAACAACTTAAAATAAGTTAATAATAATTAAATAACCAAAAATAATTAGTAAAAAAGTATATAAAAAATAATAAAAAAATGAAGTATTTATAATTAGCCACTAACGATTTTCCATATCTTTACCCTCATCACATTTCCACATCAACCATTACCTTTTTATATCAATCAAATAATATCATATCAAATCCTTCTAAGGATATCAGCACAAATTTTATAATTCTTTATTTCATAGATCTTTAGTTTGAAATACTAAATCGAGAAACATATGTTTTTATCTTATTATTTATACTCAATTAAACATGGAAATATAAATCATGTAGAAAATTTTAAATCATGATCAGCATGGTATAACCAAATTTAACATGCCATATGATTTTACATGATTTTATATCAAATTGATTTTAGTATTTAATAATTTTATACATATTTTTTTTAAAATAACAAGTTCATATATATCACATCATTTATTAGTTTAAATTATGCACCATTAATTCATACTAATCACAATATGTATTAGGCATGCATCACAACATTTCATTAAATCATACAATCTAAGTAATAATGATTTATATAATGATTTTAATTAGATAAACTCATACTTACAATTTCATTTAGATTCAATAATTATATGAATTTTCAATCAGAAATAACACATAAATAAAATTTCATATCAAGAAGCATTAGATACTAAAACATTCCCTTGAAAACATTTATTTCAATAATCCATTTAAATCAAGAAATATTTCAGAATTAAATTTCATATAAATAATGATCTTTTACACATTATTAATAATTTTATTAACCAATATGATTTTAACCTTCATATTTTAAAACTAACATGGCATATCCAGAAAATCAAACATCGTGTCATGTATTATTTTTTAAAAGATATATTTTAACTAGCATGAGTTAATTTATTAAAAATTATTACAACATAATTATAAAAGATTAATTCTATAAAAATTTATACTAACTTAAATAAACACACATAACATAATAAAAAAAATTAAAATTTTATTTTAAAGAGAACCTAAGACAATGGTGCATGCACCTTTCCTGAATTTTTTACCCGGAAATTAGTGTATTTTTAACTAAACATGATTTATTGGCTATTATAGTCCACACATCGAATAACAGGGGGCCACGATACATAGATTTTATCCAGTATCTAGGACATTAATGGTTTTAGTATCATTCATAGGGGTCTCTAAATATATGTAAAGTATCCAGTCCCTCACCTACTTAACTAATTAGGTTAATTAGAATTGTTTCCCAACCGAACCCATGAAAGCCTTACTTATTCCTAACTCCAAAATCAACTCTATCTCATAATCAAAATATTTTAAACCACCTTTTCATAACTCATCTCCAATGGAACCACACTCAGGTCAGTAGTGGAGATAAATTTTACCCTCTAATCCCACCTCTAAAAGGCCCCGAGTTGGTGACTAACACTGAGAGTATCCATCACACGTATGAGAGACATTACCCTCACAAATTACAAGGAAAATTAAAAAATTAATCACCAATAAAATCCATATATATGATCCTCAAAGATAAAATTCCCAACCCTAAACTATGTCTACATGATAATGAAATACAACATAAATAAAGACAAGTCATGAACAACCCCCTAGGATCCACTCCAACTGCTTGAACAATAAAATCCCAAAATCTCCATTAAATTTACCTAAAAAACTACTCAAGAAAACTATAGAGGGGTAAGAACTTAGTAGTACTTAGTAGGAGAATATTTATAAAAAATTATTTATCTATGTGAAATAAGTGTCGGTATAGATATGCATGAATTCAACTAAGGAAAAAATATAACTATGAACAAGATTTAAGAAAGAGGGTAAAAATTATATAAAATAACATAGTTTACCATTACCCTTGGTGTTAATATAAATAAATGTATTATTTGATTAATATTCTAAATTATAATTAAATTAGGATGATGCTAGGTTTTTAAATAATAGAGATTTAGAAAAAGGTCCAAAAATATATATTTTCATCGCTATAATGACATAAAAATCATTTCATCATTTCAAAAATAATAAATGACATATCATTCAATATTATTTTAATAATGTTATCATAAAAAATAATGTCATATCACTATATAAATTAAAAAATTAGGTAAAATAGGAAAGATGATCTCTTAACCTATAGAGACCCGAATCTTGACGTACATGGACATTACATTACTTTTGCAGAATACTTAATACATAACAAAAACAGACACATAAGGACCGTAATAGTTTAGTGTCTTTGAAAACTTAGAATGTAATCTTCTAATCGTGGTGAAAGATCTTCAACATCTCCCATAAAGATCTTCCCCTTTTGGTTTTCTTACCTAAAAACTTTATTTAAATCCTGGGGAAAATAAAACATATAAAGGGTGAGCTCAAATGCTTAGTAAGGGTAAGCATGGATAAAATAAAACAAATTATATACATTTGAACTTAAAAACATGAACATAATGTTTAAACATCAAAATCTTGGGCAATGACATAAAACATGGCAATACATAAGGCATAGATCATAAAGAAACATTAATCATGATAAAATAGCATGGGAATAAAACATGTGATTGTGGAAACCATTAAGCACATGATATGATTTCCATAGTAGCCAAGGCATTGCTACCAAGACCATCTTAGTGGACAAAGTCCCTTTCTAAATCGAGTTCACTCCTCGTTCCAGTCCTGTATTACTGAACCGGATTAACATACCGTTCCAGCCATGTCTATCTCATGAGATATAAATCTTTACCCAATGTATTGCAGGGAGATATAGGTCCCATCCATCTCATAATGAAATCATTCTTACTTGTTCCACAACATAAACATAAATCATTCATCATAACCCAAATAATAAAATGGGTTTCATAAACATCATCCCGTCATAACATAATCCATACTAAAAAAATTGATATCATTTCATCATAGAAAACTGAAACCATGTAAATCATAGAGAAATTATACTTGAAACATACACATATGAAATAATTCCATCTTATATGGAAAATGGTTTCGATAAAACACTTGAAATGAATTCTTGAGGAAAATATCCTTTCTTCTTCAAAATGATTTTCTTTTCACAAAATTCCATGAAATATTAAAAGAAAAGTATTTTGTTGAAAATAGTCATTAAATCTTGTAGAGTAAATTTCATGAAAATTAGGCGTTATGAAACCGTAAAAATACGTTCATGCCATATAAGTTAAAAATAACATTCTTCTCATACTTTTGTCAGAAAAGTCAAAAAGTACCTCGTATGGTAAACAAAAAGAAAAATTCCTTACATACCATGTATTAAAAGTAAAAAAATGGGTAAAAAGGACTTTAAAAATAAATGAAAACATTTTTATAAAACTTGTACATGGATGATAAATATAACCCCAGTAAATACTTATGTATAAGCAATCTCGGATAGAAAACAATTGAGATTGCAACATTATCCCTTACCTTAGGTCCGATATGCTTCGTACGTATCGAACCTCCTGTATAATGATTTAAATAATGTCATTGAATTATTACAGAATCATATTAATTGTTATGATATCATATATGGTTCACTTATGACTTTATATTTCCCGTTCTTTTGTAAATTCCTTGTTAAATCAGCATTTTGGGTAAAATTGTTTTATTTATCGTATGTGTTTGGACTTGTTGTTCTTGATATTATTATTACTTATATCTTGATTTAATTACTTCTAGAATGTAAATCATGATATATATATCATATATATATATATATATTCATTATATATATATACATATAATAGATAGATAAATGAAATGAAATACACCGTTCATGGAGACAGTAGGCCGTACATACGCGTGAACACTGTTTTTTTGTTTCCTTATTGAATTAAGTAGATGAAATACATATATATATATATATATACATAAATCCAGTAGAATTATTATTTCATATATTTCATGATTAATTATTATATATACTTTATAATCATTCTTGAATTTTTAACATGGAAAATGAATCTCATCGCGTCGTGGAGACTGTAATCCGTACGTACGCACGAGCGATGATATCGTTCCCATATTTATTGAATGGAATTAGAGGGGATGATATAATATCTTAGAATCAGTATGATGTTATAATAATCATATATAGTTATTCTTTACACCATTATACCCATCCAAGTAAGGTGGTGGTGGAAAAACAGATTACACCACGGCGTGGAGACGATATTCGGTACATACGCACGCACGGTGATTTCATTTTCCATAGGATGGATAGAAGGTGAAATAGGGTTGTTTCATATTTATAATAACATATCAGTATATTAGATATACTTATTTTATTACTTTATAGTGAAACAACTAAATAAGAAAAGGTTGAAGAAGAAAGAAACTTGAGAGAATCGTTATAAGATATTACCTCTTCTTCGACGCACCTCCTTTAAGCTTCCTCTTAAGGAAGTAGAGTTGGTCTTTTGAGTAGACCAGAACCTCCAGAATGTTTCTATGGAAGTGAAGAAGATAAATGGTCAGGGTTTGTCCGAGATTCAAGGCTCAAAAGGGTGTTAAGAGAAGAGGGAAGGGGTTCCCTTTTTATAAGGGAGGAGAGGGGCACCTTTGGAAAAACTTAAAATATTATTTTTTAATAAAGTCATATTCAGTTTTTAATATCTCCAAATTGATTTATTTCTAATATAAAGTGGGTATGGGTCGATATACTCTCAACCAATAGATTTTATACAGGTTTGGGTCATTATATTAACCATATCTTTTAGTTTTAACTCTTAGTTAATTAGATTGACATTTACCATGTCACTTTGTATTTTTATAGTATATAGTTAATAAACTTACGATATACATCCAAGAGACCCCAAAGTGGTCCATTAATGATACACCTATCATTATATAAGTATCTTGGCCGAATCTTAGATTTTTAGGAATATAATAACAATTAATAATATAATATTTTTTTAAAAAACTATTTTATGTCAATTTAGACACTATTTGGTAATTGATTTTTGTGAAAATTATAACAACATGATTAGTTCTAAAAACTTTAATTAAATAAATACTAATATGTCATTTTAACCTATAAAATTATTGGAAGTCATAAAAAGTCCCAAATTACATTTATTTGGGTATTTATAACATCAATTATGTTAGTATTTCATTAATAAGATAATTATTGCATCATCATTGTGTCATAAATAAATTAAATTATTTAATGTCTAAAAATTATAAATAAAATACCATTATGTAGGAAATATTTTTAAATTTCTAATTAATATTTATAGTCTAATTTATCTAATGTATAACCCTATATTAAAAATGATTTAGTTATTAAACTTTGATTTTAACTATTTTAACGCTTCTTTAAATAAATTAATGATAAATGTCCTAATCTAATCCAAGTGGACTTAAATGGTCATATTTTATTCCTAAGATTGATTTTGGTCGAATTACACTTATCCAATAGAATTAGTACATGTGTTATGGTAATAATAATATCATTTTTTACCCTTAATTACCCTATTTACTTTTAACTGTGGTAAATAAAAGTAAAAATTCATTATTCATCAAAAATTATTTTTATCTCATTGAACCACATTTTAGTACTTGATATTAACTGTGTCTCTCGGATTTTCTAAATTCCTCTCATAGAAGCGGTAAAAATAAGTTTTATGTGAATTTCCAAATTTTTCTAAGAGGTGGGTAAAAGGCAGTGAAAAGTTCAATAAAATTTTTCTATATCTAAAATTATTATAAAATGACTCCAATGAATTACATTGAACTTATATAGGTATTATGTATCAATTTTGACCTAAAATAAATATAAATAAAATAAATAATTATTTAAATAAAAAGTCGATTTTTGAATAGTAACCCGGTGTTTTCACTATTCATCAAAAATTGAAAGATTTCAGAAATATACCAAAAATTCACCCTAGGATAATTTCGATATTCCAAATCCCAAAATGAAGTCCATTTAGAAAGATAAAATTTATAAAATTTCAAAAAGTTGGTATTACTATTCATAATGGATAGTTTATATAACATATAGTTGTTTAGCGAAAGTCGGTATTGCGTACAACACATGCTATCGTAGAAGGTCGCAATTGCATGTAATGCAAGACAAGTCAGGGATGCGTGTTATGCAAGATCCTTTTGGTGCAGCGTACAACATAAGACATTAATGAAATTAAAAAGAATATTTTTCATAAAATCTTGGGGTGTTACATTCTACCCCCTTTAAAATGAATTTCGCCCTCGAAATTCGTCGGGGTTATAAATGTTTTACTACTTGAAAGTTTCTTTAATAGAAATAAACATCATAAAAAGGAATACCAAAACTTGAATTTAAAAGTTAAAGTATGAAATGTAACGGTTACCCAAATTAACTAATCATTGGGTTTCCACATAGGAGAACATAGGTGAAAATATGGATATGGAAGAGAAATATAACCGTCATGTTCTGATGGGGAGTGGTAGAGAACATGGCTATGAAAAATCCAACAATCAAAATACCATAAATTTGTGATGATCTAGGGTACCATCTGATTCATCGGATATAAGGGCATTAGGGAAACATTTTTGGTTTTCAAGTTCATTTCTCTAAAGTTGAAGAATTTGAATTAGAAGAAATACTTACTTTATTTTGGTATAATCTCATCATTGTTCGTGCCTTGAAAAATTTCCACTTCATCTCTTTAAGAAATGAAGTTGAATCTGTCTTTCACAAAGTTTTAGCAGATCATGCGATAGAATGATAGGTCATTCCATCTGTCTCAAACATAAGTTAGGAAAAGTTATATACATAATTCCATCTATGGTGAGATTAATCATATATGGTTCTAAAATGGACTTATACTTCATCTATCATCATGCATAATAAAATAATTCTAGTTTCTACTGACCAGGGACTTCTTTTAGGCTAGTGGTAGGAAATAAAGGCCTGTCGCACTTCGGTTGTGGGTTCGATTGCCACATCCTTGTCCGACGTGACGGGTTGTCGCCCGTTCTACAGGTTGTCCTTTTGTTTCTAAAAATACAATATTATAACTTTCCATCATAATATTGAAAAAGTTCTAGCCTTAAAAATACTAACTTATGTCCAACATAATCCATTCCAATCTTTAGGCTTATCTAAAATACTGCTGTCCATTCTCATATTATAGTGAAAACGATTACCAGAGAGTTCATATAACAAGCATGTTAATACCATCATTGATCCCCATATATCATAAGATATGTCTTATTGGTCACATTCCAAACATTCGAAGGCCTTAATCATGTATTCTCTTGAAAAATGAATACCCATTGAACCTTAGTGAAAACATGAGTGCTGTCAAAAGTTAACTCTTTCCACATACCAAAACCCCAAAATTCTATATACTCAAACCATGATATAACTATTTCCTTATATCAGTCATGAGATCATGAATACTGTGAAACATTTCATTTTCTCCTTATCCCTTCATTATACGCATATCATCTTATTTCAAAAAATATCTAAATCACTTTCCATGGTTACCGGTACCATAAAATTATTGAAAACCATAATAGACCAATACATAAATATTCCAATATTCCATGATACTATATACAACATTATTTTGGCATCCCATTACATAAACACTTAATCATTTCACCACATCAATGTCATATTCAACATCACCAATAGTGATCACATGTGACTTCCATTTGTCCTTTTCCTTAAGTGGTTGCTCATGTCGATCATCATTAACCCTTGGATTAGGGCATTGATTAGCATAATTCCCCATTTCATTTCACTTGAAGCATTAAAGTGTTGGCGGTGCGTTCTCTGTAGTCTTTTCTTTATTCACATCATTATCAACCCTTTTTCCATTACTTAGACACTAAGCTACTCGATGACCTTCTTTTCCACACTTAAAACATTTTATAGTCCCTTTAAGACAATCTCCACCATGATTCTTTCCACACTTTGAGCATAAGGAAACATTCATCTTCTTTTCACCATTATTCTGAGATTTCTCCTTGAACTCCATCTTTAGTTTCTTGTCAAAACCATGAGATGGATATGTAACACCAACTTCAATTTCTACCTTGATAGCACAACGCACAATTTCTTCATAGCTACTAAAGTCTCTTATAGATAATGCCCTTCGAAGACTTGGTTTTAAGCCACTGAAGAATCGATCAAATTTACTTTCAGGTTGGATGATAAATCTCGATGCATACCTTGCAAGCCTTGTAAAATTCACTTCGTATATACCAACAGATTCATCATCCTTTTGCTTTAGTTCAAGAAACTCCTTCTCCATCTTTGTTCGAAGAATACGAGGGAAGTACTTATTGAAAAATAAGTTCTTGAACTCGTCCCATTCCATGGACTCAATTTCATCTATTGGCCTCGTATTCTTGATAAGATTCCACCATTGATCAGCCTCAACTTCCAAACGATATACTGCTAAGATGACTTTATCATGTTCAGAACATTGAAGAACTGAAAATATCGTTTCAGTGGTACAAATCCATTTTTCAGCAACAAGTGGATCAGAAGACCCACTGAAATAAGGTGGACGTTGCCTCATGAAGGACTCAATAGAATATTGTTCCCTTCTCTGCTCATTTGGAATTATAGAATGATTCATAGCTTGTGTAAATATATCAATAATATTTTTCACTCCATCTCCCATAACATTAGTTTTTTCAGGAGGAAAATCATTGCATTTTCCATTACATTGATCAACACAGTTCCTTCGGGTTCCATCCATCGTCTAAAACCCAAAAAGAATAGTATGAGAGGAAAAAATCATGCTAGGGAAAACAACATAATAAAGGGGGATTAACTTCAATATCTAACATCTTAGGTTTAATTCTAATATTGTTACCGTAATTCTAGGATTATAACCTATACTTATACTTAACCTTAGGGACATCGCTATACATACCTTAGAAATATCTCTAGGGATCTCACTAAAGTTTTGGCATCCTAGTTTCCAAAGGTTAACTAAACCTTTCCTCTGATACCAACTGTAGAGACCCGAATCTTGACGTACATGGACATTACATTACTTTTGTGGAATAATTGATACATAACAAAAATAGACACACAAGGACTGTAATATTTTAGTGTCTTTGGAAACTTGGAACGTAATCTTCTAATCGTGGTGAAAGATCTTCAACATCTCCCATAAAGATCTTCCCCTTTTGGTTTTATTACCTAAAACTTTTCCTTAAATCTTGGGGAAAAGAAAACATATAAAGGGGGAGCTCAAATTCTTATTAAGGATAATCATGGATAAAATAAAACAAATCATATACATTTGAACTTAAAAACATGAACATAATGTTTAAACATCAAAATCTTGGGCAATGACATAAAACATGGTAGTACATAAGTCATAGATCATAAAGAAAAATTAATCATGATAAAATAGCATGGGAATAAAACATGTGATTGTGGAAACCATTAAGAACATGATATGATTTCCATTATAGCCAAGGCATTACTGCCGAGACCATCTTAGTGAACAAAGTCCCTTTCTGAATCATGTTCACTCTTCGTTCCAGTCCTATATTACTAAAAAGGATTTACTTACCATTCCATCCATGTATATCTCATGAGATATAAATCTTTACCCAATGTATTGGAGGGAGATATAGGTCCCTCCCATCTCATAATGAAATCATTCTTACTTGTACCACAACATAAACATAAATCATTTACCATAACCCAAAGAATAAAATGAGTTTCATAAACATCATCCCATCATAACATAATCCATACTAAAAAAATGGATATCATTTCATCATAGAAAAGTGAAACCATGTAAATCATAGAGAAATTATACTTGAAACATACACATATGAAATAATTCTATCTTATATGGAAAATGGTTTTGATAAAACACTTGAAATGAATTCTTGAAGAAAATATCCTTTCTTCTTCAAAATCATTTTATTTTCACAAAATGTCATGCAATATTAAAAGAAAAGGATTTTTTTGAAAATAGTCATTAAATCTTGTAGAGTAAGATTCATGAAAATGAGGCGTTATGAATCTGTAAAAATCCGTTCATGCCGTATAAGTTAAAAATAACATTCTTCTCGTACTTTTTTTGGAAAAGTCAAAAAGTACCTCGTATGGTAAAAAAAAAGATTCCTTACATACCATGTAGTAAAAGTCAAAAATAGGTAAAAATTACTTTAAACATACATGAAAACATTTTTATAAAACTTGGACATGGATGATAAATATAACCCCAGTAAATACTTACGTATAAACAATCTCGGATAGAAAACAATTGAGATTGCAACATTATCCCTTACCTTAGGTCTGATATGCTTCGTACGTATCCGAACCTCCTGTATAATGATTTAAATAATGTCATTGACTTATTATAGAATCATATTCATTGTTATGATATCATATATGGTTCAATTATGACTTTATATTACCCGTTCTTTTGTAAATTCCATGTTAAAGCAGCGTTTTGGGTAAAATCGTTTTATTTATCGTACGTGTTTGGACTTGTTGTTCTTGATATTATTATTACTTATATCTTAATTTACTTACTTCCAGAATGTAAATCATGATTTATATATCATATATATATATATTCATTATATATATATATATATACATATAATAGATAGATAAATGAAATGAAATACATCGTTCATGGAGACGGTAGGCCGTACGTACGCATGAACACTGTTTTTTTGTTTCCTTATTGAATTAAGTAGATGACATACATATATATATATACATAAATCTAGTAGAATTATTATGTCATATATTTAATGATTACTTATTATATATATACTTTATAATCATTCTTTAATTGTTAACATGGAAAATGAATCTCATCGTGTCGTGGAGACGGTAATCCGTACGTACGCACGAGCGATGATATCGTTCCCATATTTATTGAATGGAATTAGAGGGGATGATATAATATCTTAGAATCAGTATGATGTTATAATAATCATATATAAATATTATTTACACCATTATACCAATCCAAGTAAGGTGGTGGTGGAAAAACAGATTACACCACAGCGTGGAGACGGTATTCCGTACGTACGCACGTGCTGTGATTTCGTTTTCTGTAGGATGGATAGAAGGTGAAATAGGGTTGTTTCATATTTATAATAACATATCAGTATATTATATATACTGATGTTATTACTTTATAATGAAACAACTAAATAAGATGAAGTTTAAGAAGAAAGAAACATGAGAGAATCGTTAGAAGAGATTACCTCTTCTTCGACGCACCTCCTTTAAGCTTCCTCTTAAGGAAGTAGAGTTGGTATTTTGAGTATACCAGAACCTCCAGAATGTTTCTATGGAAGTGAATAAGAGAAATGGCCAGGGTTTTTCCGAGATTCAAGGCTCAAAAGGGTGTTAAGAGAAGAGGGAAGGGTTCCCTTTTTATAAGGGAGGAGAGGGGAACCTTTGGAAAAACTTAAAATATTATTTTTTAATAAAGTCATATTCAGTTTTTAATATCTCCAAATTGATTTATTTCTAATATAAGGTGTGTATGGGTCTAAATACTCTCAACCAATAGATTTTATACAGGTTTGGGTCATTATATTAACCTTATCTTTTAGTTTTAACTCTTAGTTAATTAGATTGACATTTACCATGTCACTTTGTATTTTTATAGTATATAGTTAATAAACTTACCATATACATACAAGAGACCCCCAAGTGGTCCATTAATGATACACCTATCATTATATAAGTATCTTGGCCGAATATTAGATTTTTAGGAATATAATAAAAATTAATAATATAATATTGTTTTTTAAAAACTATTTTATGTCAATCTAGACACTATTTGGTAATTGATTTTTGTGAAAATCATAACAGCATGATTAGTTTGAAGAAAGTTAATTAAATCAATAATAATATGTCATATTAACCTATAAAATTAGTTTAATTCCTAAAAAGTCTCAAATTACATTTATTTGGGTATTTATAACATCAATTATATTAATATTTCATTAATAAGATAATTACTGCATCATCATTGTGTCATAAATAAATTAAATTATTTAATGTCTAAAAATTATAAATAAAATACCATTATGTAGGAAATATTTTTTTATTTCTAATGAATATTTATAGTCTAATTTATCTTATGTATAACCCTATATTAAAAATGATTTAGTTATTAAACTTTGATTTTAACTATTTTAACCCTTCTTTAAATAAATTAATGATAAATGTACTAATCTAATCCAAGTGGACCTAAATGGTCATATTTTATTACTAAGATTTTTTTTGGTCGAATTACACCTATCCAATAGAATTAGGACACATTTTAGGGTAATAATAATATCATTTGTTACCCTTAATTACCCTATTTACTTTTAACCGTGGTAAATAAAAGTAAAAAGTTACTATTCACAGAAAATTATTTTCATCTCATTGAACCACATTTTAGTCCTTGATATTAACCGTGTCTCTCGGATTTTCAAAATTCCACTCATAGAAGCGATAAAATTAAGTTTTATGTGAATTTCCAAATTCTCATAGGAGGTGGGTAAAAGATGGTGAAAAGTTCAATAAAATTTTTATATATCTAAAATTATTATAAAATGACTCCAATGAATTACATTGAACTTATATAGGTATTATGTATCAATTTTTACCTAAAATAAATTTAAATAAAATAAATTATTATTTAAATAAAAAGTCGGTTTTTGAATAGTAACCCGGTGTTTTCACTATTCATCAAAAATTGAAAGTTTTTAGAAAAATACCAAAAATTCACCCTAGGCTAATTTCGATGTTCTGAATACAAAAATGAAGTCCACTTTGAAAGATAAAATTTATAAAATTTCAAAAAGTGAGTATTACTATTCATTACGGCTAGTTTATATAACATATCGTTGTTTAGCGAAACTCGGTATTGCGTACAACACACGCTATCGTGGAAGGTCGCGATTTCATGTAATGCAAGCCAAGTCAGGGATGCGTGTTATGCAAGCTCCTTTTGATGCAGCGTACAACACAAGACATTAATGAAATTAAAAAGAATATTTTTCCTAAAATCTTGGGGTGTTACATAACCCATGCAAGGAAAAAACATGTAAGTTTAGCTCTCAACCTATGTAAACTATCCCCCGACATTTCCATCATGTTCATATCACATACATATCACAAAATCATATTCTTAATTACTTCTTCTATAAACTAGATCCATCAAATCCCTTAAACTAGACATAACCCTAATCCATCACAGTCTGAGGGAAATGTGTACCTGTTATAATTTTAAGTCATTACATCTCATAATACAAACACATGTCAAAACATTGAGCTATAACATCCCAAATATGTGTAGTATAAAACATAGATAAGAAAGAAGATAAACATATGTGAAAACAAACAATCGCATAAAAACAAAAACATACAAAAAAGTAACTAAAACATCATAACACACAATAAGAAGCACTAATAGTGTAATATCTAACAATTTATCCACAATAATTTATTAGAATAGTATCTACCCAAATATAAAATAATATTAGTACTGAATATTATTATTAAGGTAATGACAATACTTAATTACCCTCCTTCAAACTGATTTTTCTGATATTTTGAAAAAACGTTTTCAGGTGAAGTGTGAACTAGCACAACAAAAATACCACAAAAAAATACTAAATATCAATTTTAAATTTAAAATTTCAAACAAGATGCTAATATGTGATCTAGACACATGGGTAACTGCCTCAAAATTTGCATTGCCAACTGATTCCATGCCACCCAGAATTATCTCAATCTACCAATGCTCATTATCGACAAACCACCGCTATCGAAACCATAAAATCAATAAGAAATTATTCAAATGAATAGTCCTATAAGATATTTTGCACAAATAGAAATAACATAAATAGACTTTTTTCCATTGAAATAATCTCTAAAGATCTATCATTACCAAAAGAAAAATATATCGGACCTGAATGAACCATCATCGTAGAATCCAAAAACCATAAAATGTCAAATCACTACAATATATTTGGATTTGTCCAGTACTACCCTTTTTGAGAACTGATAAAGGGGTTACTTTTATCAGCACTAAAAAATGCTGATAAAATTTTCCTTTATTAGTATTAAAAAAAGTAATGATAAAAGTATCCCTTCATCCGCACTTTTTTAGCACTGATAAAAGGTATAAATCATAAAAAAATGTTATATATCATTAAAAATCATATATTAATATATTAATATATTTATATTTATGTAAATATAATATATTGTATAAAATAGTATTTATAAATACGAAATTTGTAATCACACATAATATATAAAATATTTAGTGATAAATGATTTATAAAATAATTAAAAAATAATATTAATTAAAAAATTTCTAATTATTATTGAGTAATATTAATTTAATAACAATTTGATGATACAAAAAATTAATAAATGATCTAAAATAAGTTGAAAACATGGCTCGAACATCAAATGACCATAAATTTTGATCCGAGTATCTGTTTGGGCTCTACCACATATCAAATCGAAGCTTGTGAAAATATCTATGCTATGGGGATTGAGGGAAGAACCAATCATAATTTATTTAGGGTATAAAAAAGGATCTAATGTCTTCCAAATATATGTTTTTTCCAGGGTACCCCCATTTTTTAACATTTGATAGAATTTAATCCTCTTTTAAGGAAGTTTTATTATATTTTTTTGGGTGGAGACTTAATTTATTCTCAAGTATTAAACTCATATGGATATTATGGAATTAAAATTTATCATTTTTAATATTATACTATTATTTATATGTTATCCTGACTAGTTTAAATACCCTGATAGGGGGTGAATAAGGGCATGACAAATTAAAAAAACTTCCCCTTGGGATCTTGTTTATTTGTTAATCAAAACAATCTTCTCCCCCTTACCTATAGAAATTTATGAAAAGAAATGAAGGAATTCACAATAAACAACCATTTTACTTGGTTTAACCACACTGGGCTACATCCAAGGAGAATACAAAGATAATGTACCTATGTACCAAATCTACTAAAGTACACTGATGTTATAATGTTATGAGCGGACACACTATCCCTCATGGTTTAGCACCAATTACAATTTGAAAGCTCACTGATCTGTCAACTAAAGTGTAATAACTACTCCTTCAGATGATTATTATTTTTATCACTTGAATCAATATGTTTTACACCTCATTGGATGCATCATTAAGTTCCAATTTCATCCACTTTATGAATACAACTTTACCATAGATTTACCGGCTAATCCATTCTAGTTCACATAAGATTTACTTTCATGAAACGCTTTTCCAACTTTCACAAAACTCCACAATTCTTCACAAAACTTTATTCCTTCATGAAACAAACAACTTTGACAAAACTCACAACTTTCTATAAACTCAAAATTTTCATAGAGGCTTGTATAACTTTCATGAAACTTTCTTTCATCATGAAACTGATGAACTTATGAAAACCTTCACACAAGAAAAATCCTTCATGAAACAATTTTGTGAATTCAAAGCTTTTAGATTTTCATTAAGGATTTCTCTTTGAAAATGAGGTGGTAGCCACCTATTTATATAATTTTCCTCTACTTTGTGAAACTTGTATGCTCACCACCTCCTTTTTATGAAAATATTCATCATTTTTCACAAAACTGCCTATCTTAACGAAACTTTAGGGAAATGTTTTGTTCATGAAACTTCTCATAGTTGCATAACATACCATCTTCCCTTTGTGACTAAACCATCTTTCATGAAACTCAAAACCTTCACGATTAACCGAACTTTCTCAAAACACCATACTTTCACAACACCCCAAACATTTCTGAATTCCATTCCTTTGCCAACATAATTGGTTAACCATCATGCTAAAACTCCACAACTTACCTTATTAATCCGCTTTGTCAACAAATGAAATAAATTCAAAAACAATATAAAGTTACCTTGAGGGATATTTTCCAAAATTTATAATTAATTTTTTTTTCACGACCCAACACATACCGGGGCTTGAGTCGTAACTGCCCCAAGCCCACCTCCATAGGCCAGGGGATGGCGACTAGCGCCTAAGGAACAACAGACTAGGGGAGGAATTTTCTTAAAAAACTATACACACATGCAGCTAACCCAATGCAAAAGTGCAGAGAAAAAAAAGCAATATACAACATTGCTATAAATGAGAAACCAACATACATGCATCGACCTCTAACCAGTACAAGTAAAGTGCTGAAAAGTACTGACAAGTAACCTGAAAAGTAAAAGGGGAAAAACACGCGCCCAACCAGAAAGGTGCCACAACCTGGAAACAGGTAAAATGAAAGTAAACCGCTGGTGAGTCTCATGCTAGAAAATACTCCTATGACTACTGAACACAGCCCAAGCTCATGTGTCCTCTATGCTCCTCCATAGTCTCGATCGACCTATCCGTCGTCTGTAAGGTCACACCAAGTGCGAGCAAAGCCCAAGCAGGGATGAGTATAAAGATACTCAGTAGGATGCCCCGAAAGCTCGAGGGAGCAACAAAGAAGGTACTAAAATGATAAGCAGTAGACAGAACAAAGAACAATTCAAGAGTACAAAAGAGAGAGTGCAGCTCAACCCAACAAGAGGAGTGAAGTAGGCTCGTCTAATCCAAGAGGAGCTAGACACGAAAAGCACGTGGCATACCCCACGCGTCTTCGCCCCTGCTGGAAAGAGAGTAACTGAACCCAAAGAGTGGGAACAAAAGTAGGGTGTATATATATATATGCTCAATAAGAAAACCTGAATGAGTGTGTAAGGGGATCTCTATCTCCAAGATCATCCTGGGAATGATCACCAACAGTTCTAAGGGTAGCCATCACTGATGCCCAAAAATCTTGCATGTCAAAGCGGCCTCATCGAGAAACCATACAACCAAGGGTCCCGCTCCGATAACCACAGAGAAAAGTCACTGACTAGACTTATAGAAAGGAATGAGTCTGAAATAAGTCATCGGGTAATCCACTGCCCAGCCCCGCTGGAGGGTAAAACCCAATAAGTCAACAATGACCCACTGCCCAGCCCCGCTAGAGGGTAGACCATAATAAATCATCAGGTGACCCACTGCCTAGCCCTGCTAGAGGGTAAACCCTAAATAAGTTAACGGTGACCCACTGCCTAGCGCCGCTAGAGGGTAGACCATAATAAATCATCAGGTGACCCACTGGTCATCCCTGCTGAAGGGTAAACACTAAATAAGTCAAAGGTGACCCACTGCCCAACCCCATTGGAGGGTAGACCATAATAAATCATCCGGTGACCCACTGCCCAGCCCTGTTGGAGGGTAAACCCTAAATAAGTCAGTGGTGACCCACTGCCCAGCCCCGCTGGAGGGTAGACCATGATAAATCATCGGGTGACCCACTGCCCAGCCCTACTGGAGGGTAAACCCTAAATAAGTCAACAGTGACCCACTGCCCAGCCCTGCTGGAGGGTAGACCATAATAAATCTTCGGGTGACCCACTACCCAACCCTACGGGAGGGTAAACCCTAAATAAGTCGACGGTGACCCACTGCCCAGCTCCGCTGAAGGGTAAAATGTAAAGTCAACGGGTATCCCACTACCCAGCCTCGTTGGAGGGTAACCCTAAGGTCAACGGGTATCCCACTCCTTAGCCTTGCTGGAGGGTAAACCTGGAACTAGACCGATAACTCTGCACTGCCCATGACATCACTGGGTGTCACTAGCACCGCTACTGTGCGCAGGTTCAGAGTGCGTCAAAGGAACCTCCAACAAACGCCCTTTCATGTTTCCACATTTATTGAGATCTTGAAAGAGGCTCTGCACGCCCAAACAGGTTACACCACTGTAATCCTCGTGAAAAAACACGCGAGATAGACTACTTACTCGCTGGAAATGGGATCCCGATGGAAAAGTTATTCAACACCACTTTATGCCCATACGACGTCTCATGGGGCCCGCACCTCAGTCCTGAAAGAGGTCGGGTGAACTGTGCAATTGTGATGCTCTCAAAAAAACACGTCGAAACAACTATTCATACGCCCCAAACGGATGCCTGATGAAAAAGTCGCAGTACGTTGCACATAGCTCAAAAGACGGCCCGTGGGGCCCACGCCTCAAGTCTGGATTCAACGCCTGAAAAAACTTTTTTCAACTTTGTCTTGATGCCAGGGTCACAACGCCGCTGACGACGCCTAAAACGGACTCCGAATGCAGAATCTGCAACTCCCCGTGTTATATGCAAACGGGGCCCTGTGGGGCCCACACCTCGACCCTGAAACACGTCACGCAGATCGTACCATCATGTTCCTTGCAGATAACAATGTGGTATAGGCTATTCATTTTCCCTGAACAGACTTATGTAGTATAAGTCGTAAAAACGCTACATACGTCCAAAAGCCGACTCGTGGGGCCCATGCCTCGGTCCCGAATTTAGACAGGCAGATTGCATCGTTTCAATCCTCTCAGAAAAACACTAAAACCGAGTACTCAAACACCCCAAACAGATGTTGGGTGAAAAAATGGCGTTTCACCGTAAAACACGTGAACTAGGCCATGTGGGGCCCCCACCTTGTCTCCAACCTAAACACTTCAGAAAGCATCTCAAAAAGTCCGCACGAGGACTGGGTTCACGCTGTCACTGACGTCACGTCAATCGGACATCCCAAGCAGGAGTTAGGTCCGACACAAAAATTAATTAATTAATTAATTAATTAATTAATTAATTAATTAATTAATTATTCACATATAGCGTTTCATGCCACCGAGCAACGAAACCATCCCGCAAAGGTTCCGAACCAACTTTAGAAGGACCGTCTCACCTCCAGGGCCACCGCACCTCTGACGGCATGTCAAAAGAACGTCCGACTCGCGAAGTACATCTGTCGCAATATTTAATAATAATTTATTATTATTAAGTTAGAGCGTTCCGGGTTACCCACCTTTGGGCGCAGAACCCAAAATCCTCGGAACCCAGTTCAAAAAGTCCGTCTCATTGACACGGACCTACAATGACCCACTGCCCAGTCCCGCTGGAGGGTAGACCATAATAAATCATAGGGTGACCCACTACCCAGCCTTTTTGGAGGGTAAACCCTAAATAAGTCGATGGTGACCCACTACCCAGCCCCACTAGTGGGTAGACCATAATAAATCATCGGGTGACCTAAGGCCCAACCCTGCTGGAGGGTAAACCCTAAATAAGTCGACGATGACCCACTACCCAGCTCTGCTGAAGGGTAAACCGTAAGGTCAACGTGTATCCCACTACCCAGCCCTGTTGGAGGGTAACCCTAAGGTCAATGGGTATCCCACTGCCTAGCCTCACTGGAGGGTAAACCCGGAACAAGCCCGATAACTCCGCACTGCCCGTGCCATCACTGGGTGTCACTAGCACCACTATCGTGCGCAGGTTCAGAGTGCATCAAAGGAACCTTCAACCAACACTCTTTCATGTTTCCATATTTAATGAGATCTCAAAAGATGCTCCGCATGCCCAAACAGGTTACACCGCTGTAATCCTCGTGAAAAAACACGCGAGATAGAATACTTACTCACTAGAAACGGGCTCCCAAAGAAAAATTTATTCAACACCGCTTTATGCCCATACGACATCTCATGGGGCCCGCACCTCGGTCTTGAAAGAGGTCAGACAGACTGTGCCATCACGATGCTCTCAGAAAAACATGTCGAAACGACTATTCATACGGCCCAAACGGACGCCTGATGAAAAAGTCGTAGTACACTGCACACAGCTCAAAAGACAGACTTTGGGGCCCACACATCAAGTCTGGATTCAATTCCTAAAACCACCTTGGTCAACTTCGCCTTGATGCTAGGGTCTCAACGCCGCTGACGACGCCTAAAACGGACTCTGGATGGAGAAGCTACAACTCTCCGCGTTATATGCAAACGGGGCCCTGTGGGGCCCACACCTCGACCCCGAAACACGTCACGCAGATCTTACCATCGCGTTCCTTGAATATAACCACGTGGCGTAGGATATTCATTTTCCCTGAACGGACTTATGTAGCATAAGTCGTAAAAACACAGCATACGTCCGAAAGCCGCCTCGGGGGCCCATGCCTCGGGCCCGAATTTAGGCGGGCAGATTGCGCTATTACAATACTCTCGGAAAAACACTCAAAAAAGAGTACTCAAACACCCCAAATAGATGTTGGGTGAAAAAGTGGCATTTCACCATAAAATGTGCGAACTAGGACCTGTGGGGCCCGCACCTTGTCTCCAACCTGAACGCTTCAGAAAGCATCTCAAAAAGTCCGCTTGAGGACTGGGTTCACGCTGCCACTGACGACACGTCAATCGGACATCCCAAGAAAGAGTTATGTCCGAAACAACAATTAATTAATTATTCACATATAGCGTTTCGTGCCACTGAGCAATGAAACCAACCCGCAAAGGTTCCAAACCAACTTTGGAAGGACCATCTCACCTCTAGGGCCACCGCACCTCTGACGGCATGTCAAACGGATGTCCGACTCGTGAAGTACATCTGTCACGATCTTTAATAATAATTTATTATTATTAAGTTAGAGCGTTCTGGGTTACCCACCTTTGGGTGTAGAACCCAAAATCCTCGGAACCCACTTCAAAAAGTCCGTCTCATTGACACGGACCTGCAGCCGCAGATGGCGCATCAAATGGACGCGTCGTTTCGAAAATACGGCCCCCTGACCGCAAGGGGGCCCAACCGGGCCGATTCACTCCGGCCGACCCGGTCCGAACCACCGGTCCGCGGCCCAGCTACAGGTCCGGCCCGAAATGCCATGGACTTCTGGCCGTGGTCTGCTCCAGCCACACCGGACCCCTCTCGGGTCCGGTTTTTCCTCAGCAGACCGACCTTTTGGCCGGTCTTCGTCGCCCAACAGGACCTGCGAAGCGCGGGTCCTTATCCATGGCGCAACCTGAGGTCAGCGCCTCGGGGTTCTCCACTGACCGCGACAGGACGCGCCACCCGCGCCCCCTGCTCACCGCCGACGCTGCCGAAGCCACTGGGTTCCGCTGAGGTTCTGTGCCGCTGCCTCCGCTAAAGCCCTGCGCTCCGCTGCTGCCTCCGGCTAGCCGCATGACGCCGCTCGACCACATCACCCCGGTGCCTCCTGCTCGCACTGTCGTGTTCCGCCACCTCCGGATCGACCTCTGGCCACTCGACCGCACCACCCCGGCTCGACCTCCAGCCGCTCGACCACACCACCCCGAATCCCTGCCTGCGCCGCCATGCTCCGCTGCCTCCGGCTCGACCTCTGGTCGTCACCCCTCGCCGGAGCTGAACCTTCGGCCGGTCCCCTCGATCACTCCGGTGGTTGGAAAAATTATCCGACAGCGGTTTCAGGATCCTCGGGGCCAGAGCTTCACAACGTTTCCCCTCACTCGTTGGTCCGTCATGGTTTTGGCACGTCTGAAAATTGGGACGAAGAACGCCCAAGAACGAAAAGTAAAAACGGGGATCAGATGATGGCCGTGTTCGTTCGGCCATCGTCCAAATTTCAAAATTATAAAAAATTAAACGAAAAATTTGACAAATGTTCCAGAATTAACAAGAATCCTACCTCTTTGAATCAGTTCGTCGTTGACGATGCCTTCGTTGTGCTCCACCTTCGATCCGCCGTGGTTTCGGCGAAGGTCACTCCTCGATCCGGTGAAGAACAACGAAGAATGTTGAAGAACAGTTGAGAGAGAGAGAGAGAGAAGAGGAAAATGGGTCCCCTCCCTTAATTCCAACACTTGAAATTTATAACTCTCGGAAACTCTGCCGACGGTCGCAGATTCCGAAACCTCCGCGCCCGCTCATTTTATGTCGCGCCTAGGCAAAAATCTCCATTTCGAACTCAACGGAAGTCTCAGATTTCTATTGCAAGGATTCATTTGATATTTATTCAAAAAGATCGTCAGTGATAAATAAATCACTAAGTCATTAATTCAAAAAGACGGTTTTCCCCTGGGTGACATCTCTCATAGTAGGCCCGCGCCTACAACTTTCACACCCCGCCTAGGGTAAACGGCACGCTCCGGACGCAACAGTGCCCTCGGACTTCCGATCCGAGCTACCATTTAGGAGAAAACACAACCCTACCACGTGCATAGTATAAAAACACTTAACATTTTTATAAAATTTATTCCGGTTACACCGGGCCTCGGAATCGCAGGCTGTCTTCGCACCTAGCTCTAGAATAATATGTAAAAATATTCCAAAGTCTTACATGGTAAAAACTAGGTCTCTACATATTTACACATATATACATATTTTTATGTATTTAAACATAAAAAATTAATTTTATAAATAAATATATAAAAAAATTACACATAAAATATATTTCTAAATATATGACCCATATCTAAATAAAAAATAATATCTATTTTATTTAAAATAAATATTTATAAATATTTATATACCTATAAAATGTATATAAAATGTATATATATATAAATATATTTGTGTGTGTGTATTAGAAAAGAGATATATATTTATTATTATATTATAATATAAGTATATAAATATTAATATATAATATATATATAAATAAATATAAATATGCATAATTGTATTTATAGTGACACATATATATAAATATATTCATGTAAGTATTTATGTATGTATGCATGTATGCATTTATTTATAAACACACTCACACAAAACAGATTTTCTAAATGTATTTAAAAATAGTTATATAAATATATATATATATGGATAAAAAATACAATGAAATATATATAAATATATATATATATATATATATATATATAAAATACATAAAAATAATATAGTGTAGTGGTAAAGGTACAAATCCATGAAAGTGAGGTCTTAGGTTTGAAACGAAGTGAATGTAAGGGCATGTAGACATGTGAATGAGGTGGCCTAGCACTGATAAATGGTTTTAGTGATGATAAAAGGTTAGGGAGGGGGATAGATGAGTTCTAATAAAAAGAGGAGTGAGGCTCTGAATTTATATAAATTTACAAAAAAAATCTTTTTAAATATTTATTTATTTTTACTTTTATCACCAAAATTTTTTTAGTACTGATAAAAGGGGTCTTTTATCACCACTAATAAAAGTAAATTTTTATCGGTCCCTTTTTAGTGATAATAAAATATCACTTTTATCAGTGATTTTTTTCACACTGATAAAATGTATCTTTATTAGCATTTTTTAGCGATGATAAAAGGAACCCATTTTAATGGAGCTTAGATCAATAGTAGTGTTTTTTAGCACTGATAAATGAAATTAATAGTGTTTTTGAAAGTGAAAACTGTAGTAGTGAATTATCATGGTCATCAAAATAGGATAAATAAAAGGTTATTGGAATGCCTCCATCAACACAATCCCATGCTACCAGAACTCCATCATGAAAAATTCAATGGGGTTTAGCATGGTGTTTTAGGAGAGAAGAGTATTAATCATCATGGTTGATTCCTTTAAAACACCAATGAGCTTCTTAGAACCGTCAACCAAACAACCTCCACCACCAATAGGGATATTAGTTATTCATCTTATAAAACATAGTTTTTATATTTTTGAAAATAAAATATTTATTTAAATAATACCAGGTTAAAAATATTTTTAAAACTAATACAGAAATGTGTTAAATCCTTTAAGGCTGTTTGGGTTTTCAGTTGTAGATAAAATGTATTAAGGGCTTAACGTCATTCACTTAGGATAAAATAAAAAGTTATTAAGGCCCCCTTCCACCTTTCTTCTTTTGTTTTTTTTAAATTAAATTTTTATTAGTAATGCAAGCCTTTGGATTAAGCTGCTAATTCAGTTTAAATTTATTTTATTGTTTCAATGTCGTATTCCTATAAACTCTTTTTTTTCATTTTTTAGTGTTTGTTAGCCATATGTAAATTTTTTTGTATACATTTTATTAGATACGTATAAATATACAAATAATTTGTTATTAATCCCATTATTATTATCAATTATTTTTTATATTAATAATTTACTTAATATTTATTTGAAAATTATATTTTTAACTACTTTAATAGTTACGTTAATAATTATGTTATTAAATCATTATTAATATTTTTTATTTTAATTATTGTAAATATTAAATAATATAATTAATATTTATTAAAATTGTAATTAATAAAATTTAATTTTAATAATATAATTAATAGTAATTCATAGTAATGTAGTTAATGATATGTTACTTAATAATAATTATTTCCATTAATATTTTAAGGTGTAAATGTTATGTTTTTAAGTAATAAATTCTATGACATGTAAATTAGATTTTGTTTATTATATTTATGATTTTTTTTATTTTCAATTATATTTTATATGTTAAGTCAGTTTTTCAAATTTCCTTTAGATTGAATTTATAATTTAAAATTTATATGCTTTAAAAGTCACCTAAATGAAACATAATAATGTTTCAAGTAGGTGACTTTGAAATTCTATAAATAATAAAGGATAAATATAATATAAATGAAATTTGAAACATTGACTCAACTTATAAAACATAATTTAAAATAACAAGAATTTTATAAAAACAATTAATGAAAAGTAATTTTAATGGAACAATATATTTTTATTCGAAAACATTGTAGTTGTATTTAATAATTTTTTTGACATTCCTTTTATTTTAAATTATTTTTTATATGTTTACTCTATTTTATAATTTTCATTTTGATTTTAGTTATACTATAATTTATGTGAATATATTTTTTAATGTGTAAATATTATGTTTTTAATCAATAATGTTTGTATCATGTAAATTTATTTTGGTTTATTATATTAATGAAATTATTTTTATATGCAACAAAGTTTTAGATTTCTAGTCTATGTTTTAAGTTTTAATTAGATTTCTTTATATTTTATATTTTATATTATTTTAAAGTGACCTAATTGAAATTTAATAAGTTTTCATATGTTTCAAGTAGTCAACTTTGAAAGATTATGAAATTTAAACTATAAGTAAAACAGAAATGAAAATTAAAACACTAGTTAAACATGTAAAAAATGGTTGAAAGTAAAATAATTTCATCAATTCAATAGAGAGACAATAATATAGAGTATATAATACATTGTTATTTCAAATATTTTAAGTCAATAGAAAGCATCTAAATGAATGAGTATAATCACTATCTATCATGAGGCCCCATCCCACAATATGGTGTGAGAATGGGATTCCTTTATAGAGATCACCAACCACTATTCTAGGATGGAGTATGATGAGATGGAGAGGGATCTTCCTCAGGCTCTAGGACCTTTAATGTATGATGATCTACCTATAACTCATCGTGAGGAGGTGGAATTTGGATGTAACCAGGTACACCAGTTCCTTCTCCCACTATATAAGTGTAAGGACCTACCATCATATTCTGGGGGAACCATAAGGCCTATAAAGGATTGGTCACGAAAGGTGGAGGCATGAGAAATGACCCTTGATACAAGATCATATCAGATATACCCTGTAACAACTATGGATTTCCTAAAAATATAAATGGATCCCATTCCTCCTGGTGTACACCCAAAATAAAATGAGTATGGATTGTTAGAGGTGCATCATTTGCATGTATAATAGGTGAGGGCTTACATGAAACACGATGTGGTCGACATCATCATTGTCCTGAAACCTCAACATCAATAGCTGTTGGAGGAGATTCCTGATTAGGATACTCCTCCACCTGGAAGGAATATCATATCCCTCAAGTGGATGATCAAAGATACTATCATGTATAACATGACATGCTAGCATCATATCCTCTGATGCAGTATTGTACACTACTTGGATAAAAACCTAACCCACCTATAGATCAAACATGAAAATAATATGTTGTAGTCGATTATGATATAAAGAGAATAAAAATGAATTTAAAAATTACAAAAAATAAAATAATGTAACATTATTGACTTACCAGACCAGGAATCCATCTTTTAATGTGGAGTAAGATACAATATAGAATTCATTATATAACATGGGTTATACTCGACATACTATGATAAATGGAATCACATCGTATGAATGAGATCAATATGAAACGATTAAAGTCTATCCGAAAAGTCAACATACTCAGAATGTCATTGACACTATTCGATATCCAACCTCCCAGTCAGCTTCACAGAGTGAAGCACTATTGACTGCTTAGGTGAAAATAGAATACGCTGGAAAAATACTAATTGGAGTGTGACTCTATTTGGATAGTGCCACTCAATAATATGAAATTAAATGAGAGGAACTAAAACTATGGAATCTTGAATCCCATCAGTGTGATATGAGAGAATATGGTTTAATATATCCAAATATGAATTCCATTCTATATGAAATGACATGTTACATTTGTTATTTGTTTTTTCAAATTTCCAAAAATGATAATATTATAAAATTTATTATTAAATAAAGGAATGTGTATACTTACATTGGTGGGTAGTAGACTATCCAAAATGATATGGTATGTATCCAAATTATGTCTCGAAGTCTGGATGAATTGGTGTGCTTAAATCCACCAATAACGTACAACATTAAAGGTGAAAAATAATTAAAAATATATTATAATAACTTAAATTATCATAAAAAACATTAAATACGAGTGATCATACCAACGTCCATGTAGAGAGTCACAAAACACATTTATATAAATCTCTAGACCAGAAACAATAGGGGTGAGGGGAGGGATACACTCTCATTACCACATCTGAATATGGATGAAACATCCTCTGAGATAACTACAATTAGATTGGCATGTCATGCATAATGATCTGTATGTGTATTCCAAACATGCAGATCCCCAGCCGTATCTCCCATCCTGATCAAAATATTCTAGTAGGATCAAATACATCATTTGAACATTTATATCAGAGTGATAAACACACAATGTCCCTACAATATGTTACAAGATATATACACGTGCATGATACATGACAATCTACTCATCATTGTCAGCGGGTAACTGTGTGAAGTCCATGTCCAGCTAACTCAAAGATATTTACCCACCATATGTATCATCATAATCCCCCACAATGTTGAGGCCAATAAATTACTATACAATCTCAGGTCAGTCTCCACAGGTGGATCCAATAACTGAATCCCTTTGGATAAGAAGACTGAGTAGAACTACAACATCCTCAAGGATGAGGGTCATCTCTCCCTCTAGCAAGTGGAATGTGTGAGTCTCTAGCCTCTATCTCTCAGTGATGGTAGTAAGGAGGTGATAATGAATGAATGTATAATAAGATACAACAATGACATATAATCCATCATAGTTTAGGTATGATATAATGGTAGATGGAGTCATAATGTGATGATAACGGTGGGATCTATGCACCTTGATCCATTTAACCTCACAACCCACTAACACGTCACATTAAACATGCTTATATGAATCAATGAGTAGAGTAGTTGTTGGAGTTTATGCCCTAGAGACAAATTATGTGTACTTTATGATAATATGTATCCAAAGTTCTGAATATTAATAAACTTCTTATCACATCAAGATTTTTCTTCTATGTAACATAGTATGTGATAATGTCCTAAGAGTAGCTATCACACTAAAATGTCATAACAGTTCCCCGCTATGATGAGAATCAAGAAGATCCATGATAGAATTCTTAAATATATGTTCTATAACTGGAATATATCATTTTAGGGATATAAATTATTTAAGTTATCATGGGTGGAGACTCATAGGACTTTGAGACACCTTCTCATGGGGTACACCCTTAGTAATATCCAGTGTGGGATAGTATGAGAATGAGACCCGCTAGTAGGAAATACACATTTATATGTGTCATTGTATGTTCCTATCTTTGGACATGTGTATTGATCCTTATAATTTAATATTTTTTTTAATGAGTCGTATAAGTCATGTACTTTGATGTATTTATGAAAACCATGATGACATATGTTCTTAGCAAGGTAGGATATGTTGGGTACGTCCCAATTAATATTGCATTAATGAATAATGTGAGAAAGGATTTTCCCCTTATATTATTAAATGTAAGTTTGATATCTCATGACCTTTTATGGAAAAGATATATCCTAAATAAATCCATGTCCATGGTGTTCTATAGGTAAGTTAGATTTCTAGAAAGTCAAATAAAGAGATATCGAGCACATAGGTTGTTGGTACCAGCGTGCAACCTGTAACACCCCAATGTTTTCTAAAAAAAATAAATGGAAATACATGAAACTTTGATTTAAGTAGATATTTATAACTATCCTTTAAAAATAAATTTTCCAATTCTATATTTTGAATTTCGAAAAAAGGTCATCTACAATTGTGTTTAGTATGTCATTTGGAGTCTAATGGAACCAACTTGTTTTTTTGGTGAATAGTAACATACCCTTATGAATAGAAATATGAATAGTAATATGACCCAAATAAATAGTAAATTGTGTTATTATTTTATTTTCTTAAGGCTTTAAGATAATTACATATTTGTTAATTTTTCAATGTGATATAAACGAAGGTATAGTTTTAAAATTGTTAATTTTTGAATTAAGTATGATTTTATTTAAAAATTAAATTAATAATATTTAGAAAATTATTTTCAAAAAAATGGATTTCATTTTTGAATTATACATGTCAAGAAATTGTTATAGTGAATTTTTGTGATTTTTCTGAAATAGTTGAATTTTCAGTGAATAGTAAAAAAAATACAGTTTTGAGTTTCGGTGTTTTAATGATATCATTAATGATGTAATAATGATGTAATAAATTTGGTCGACTTGTGTATAGTAAAATAAGATGTTAGGTGTCCTAATTGGACAATACCATGGGAAAATACCATGGTTAATCTCATGGTTTTGTAAATACCACTAATGAGGTGTCCCTTGGAAATTATTAAAATATTCCCTCACTTTTGCTATAAATACCAACCCATTCATTCATTAAATTCATTCCCAATTCTTCCTCAACGAATCTATGGCCTCCTTACCTCCCTATTAGTCCTCCCAAGGTTTCCTCAATCCCCCAAGGTCCCAACCTTCAAGTTCTAGGAGTTACTCTACAAGGTAAGAAAATTGTCAACTTTTTTCTTTTTCCATTCAAGTACTCTTTTATGTGGTATAGAATTCAAGAATCCATACCATGTAATTTTTTTCATATTATTCATGCTCTATTTTGTTTTATGATTCATTTTTTGATGGGTTAAACTTGATCATATCTTTTTAATGTTTTCTAAAACCCTATTGCATAGCCGTTAGGCTGCCGAATTTTTGTAAGAAATTTCTCAACTATTCTTTTATTTTGAGTTCCTTTATTTTCTTATTGTTTCGTCATATCCTATTACCCAAAATGAATGAAATATCCATAAATAATTTATATTTTTATTTTTCTCATGTTCATGGAAAATTCATCATCATTATTCTTCTCCTCCCCCCTTATTCAAGGAATAAAAACATTGTTTGTGATGTGTCAAATTACTGACATCGTGGATGATGTGATTTTAATTTACATTAATTATTTCAAGGATAGTCATGAAACCATTTTTATGGTTGAAAAAGGTTATCATATATGTATTATGTCTCATTCATGGTTCTGTAATTATTTTTTACACCAGGTTTTAATGTATAAAACAAAATGAGTTCGTTATTATCAAAGAACCACTAAAATGATCTAAATGAAAATCATTAATGCTTTAACTTATGAATCATCATCATGTAAGAATTAAAAATGATAAATGGTATAAGTTATTGTTATGAAAATATGTAAATACTACTCCATTATAATTCTGGATTTCACTTCCAATCGACAAGAACAATCCATCATGAACCGATCATGAAAATCATATAAAGAACTCACCCAAAACAGTGCAAGGAACAAAATACTAACAATTAAACTATGAAATGATGCAATGAAATGATAATATAAGGTATTATAAAGATGTATATTATTATTAAATATATTAATAACAATATTTTAACTATTATACTAGAGGTTTAAATGATTTGAAAGTAAGACAAACCCGAGGTAAGGGAATTCTTAACCTGATTTCCATCCTTTTGGTTAGCCTTATTCTTCATTATTTATCTGGTATTTAAATTGTTTTTGTGATGACTTCTGATTATAATATGTTTAATTATGTGTATTTATAGAGTATATACATATTCCACCCACTCTATTAAGTCTCACTTCAATTATATGATATTTATAAGGGACTTTTCTTTTAAAATCCTATTTTAAAATTCTATTTTACAAAATTCAAAAGCAATGTTTTTATGTAATTATTGATGATGTATGACTATTTTTTGGTTATTGGGAATTGTTTATTATGAATGGTGGGACCTATATTTTCCTCCAATTCATTGGTTATATGTGTGTTGGAGGTCGGCCGTATGGTTACTCAAAGTGTAACTGCGATGGTTACACAAATTGTAACGTAGCCATGAGGGTTACAAATTATAAGGTAGCTGAGAGGGTTACAAAATTATGTAAGTAATGTACCAAGATAACTTTATGATTATGTTTATGTTCTCATGTTTTGTGTGGATCTTTTGTAAATCTCATGTTTCAAAAATTAAGTATATATGGGTTACAAGCCTGTCTTTTGAAAATGTTTTCATAGGTTACAAATATTCATGAACTAATATGCTCTTTCCTTCTTTTACATCCCTTACTGAGATTTTTTTACTCATCCCAAGTTTTTTTTAAATTATTTTCATAGTTCATAATGATTTTCAAGACAAATAAGGAAGCCAAGTTAAATGTTTGAAGAATTTTCAAAGAAATCTTGTTTTAAGATTTAATGTTTTATATTTTGAAAAAATGGAAACTGTTTTTTATGGTATCCACTCTCTAACAATGTATAAGTTTATGAATGTATTATGTCCCAATTCTCTAAATCTCTAAACTTGAAAATATCCTCAATGTAAAAGGAAATTATTTCTTTTCTAAAATAAATTATTTAATGTAATAAGGCCGCACACTTATAGTTTGTATCAGCAGATGGTTTAGATAACTTTAGGGGTTAGGATGACGTTAAAAGAATTTTGAAAATGATTTTTACTCTATGATTAATTTGAAATGTTATATAATTTAAATATTACCATGTTTCTTTTTCTAAGATATATTTGTTCAGAATGGTTGTCCGTAGAAGAAAT
This sequence comes from Viscum album, assembly GCA_963277665.1. Classification (NCBI taxonomy): domain Eukaryota; kingdom Viridiplantae; phylum Streptophyta; class Magnoliopsida; order Santalales; family Viscaceae; genus Viscum; species Viscum album. The sequence goes on along the minus strand of OY728130.1, from coordinate 473,445,675 downwards.
AGGGATGCTGAAGAGGAGAGGCATCGACAGAATGACATTCTTCCGAATCTGTAGCCCAGAATGGTAGGGATTAGAACCAAGTAGTTCGTGAAGGTAATGGCTCAGCTAACACAGACGATAAATGGTGGTGGAATCCATTAATGAGAACAACCTGAGGTACCACAAAAGAATATTAAAATAATGGAATATTTTATGAGACAACACCCTCATGATTTCAATGGATCTTATGAACCAGTAGCGACTGAAGGATGGATTAAATACCATGAAAATATATTATATGTTATGGGATGTTTAGATAATAAAAAGGTAGGTATTTCCATTTATTGTTTTGAAGGTTAAGATGATCATTGGTGGTCAATAGTAAATAATATCATGGATAGAGAGGATATTGATGCCTTAGAGTGGGATGAATTTAAAAGTATTTTCCTTGAAAAATATTTTCCTAAGGTGGTGTGACTTAGGATGGAGAATAAATTACTTGAATTGAGGAAAAAGGAGGAAGATTTAGTGGATGTGTACAAAGAAAACTTCAACCGATTGGAGAGGTATAATCCAAATCTTATTCTGGATATTGATAGCAAAATCAACTGATTTTACTCGGGACTGGAGTCAAGGTATTGAAGGGCATTGGCCTCCTGTGAATTCAAAATTTACGAGAAACTTGTCTGATGTGCTGAGAGGGTAGAGATGGAGTTTTCTAATGATCACGTGCACTTTGGAAACAAGGAGAAGACATGGTCCAGATTAAAAGTGATGGGTAAGAATCAACAAAAGAAATCTGATGGTAAGAAAATCTAGTTTCTAGTTTGTGAAAAGTGTGGTAAGAAGCACCCTGGGGAATGTATTAGAAAAACTGGGAAGTGTTTTAAATGTGGTAAGTTTGGACATATGGCCCGAGATTATAATGAAAATGATCCTAAGACTAATCCTGATAAGAAAACAGTTAAGTGTTTTAAATACGGTGAGATGAGTCATTATGAAAATGTCTTCCCAAAGAGAGATATAAATGATGAAAAGAAACCAAACTATAAGAAGAAAGGTGTAGTGAGATCCTTTGTGACTATATTAGCAGATGATATTCCATCCAACGAAGTGGTATTAGGTACTCTATTCGTTTACTCATATTTTGCTAAAGTTTTGTTCAATGAGGGGTCTATAAATTATTTCATCTCTGAGAAATTTTCAGGTAAATTGGAAATATAACCTCAAAAAATGAAACCATATCTTGTTGTTAAAACACCAGGGGGAATATTATGGAAAAGAAGAATTATAAGAATCTTTCTATTATGGTCTGTGGAAATAATTTAACTACAAACCTTGTTTTTTTCCCTTAGTTGAGTTTTATGTTATTCTGGGAATGGACTGGATTTCTGTTTGTCATGCTAAGATTGATTGTAGAGCTAAAGAAGTTGTTTTTAAAAAAGAGTTCTAGTTTGTATACAAGAAATAACCCATACAATTGATAACATATTAGGAAGCTGAGAAACTGTTGAAAGAAGGAAATAAAATTTATCTTGATCATATTTTTGAAAACAAGGGAACCGTTCAGATTAATGATGTGTCAGTGGTAAATAAATACCTTGATGTTTTTTCTGATGAGTTACCTAGTATCATACCTAATCGAGAAGTCGAATTCACAATTGACTTAGTTCCTGATGCTAATCCAATTTCAAAACCCCCTTATCGTATATCTCAAATAGAACTTCTTGAATTAAAAAATCAGTTGCAGGATTTTCTTGATAAAGGATTCATTCGTCCTAGCACTTCACCATGGGGTGCTCCTGTTTTTTTTATTAAAAACAAAGATAGTTCCATGAGACTTTGCATTGATTATAGATATTTGAATAACATCACTGTTAAAAATAAGTATCCTTTACCTCATATCGATGACTTGTTTGATCATCTCTAGGGAGCTCAGTACTTTTCCAAGATTGACTTGAGATCCAGATACCATCAGCTGAAGGTGAAGGAAGATGACATCCCAAAAACAGCCTTTCGTACTAGATATGAGCATTATGAATTTGTTGTTATTCCATTTGGATTAACTAATGCCCCTACTATATTCATGAATCTTATGAATAGAGTATTTCAGGATTTCTCGGATAAGTTTGTGGTTGTGTTTATTAATGACATTCAGGTATTTTATAAAAATAAATAGGTTCATGAAAAACATCTAAGGGTTGTTTTAAAAACCTTAAAAGAAAATAAACTGTATGGAAAATTCAGCAAGTGTGATTTTTGGTTGCAAAAGATTTATTTTCTTGGGCACATTGTAAATAAGGATGGAATAACAGTTGATCTTACCAAAACAAAAGCAGTTGATGAATGACCAAGACCCACAAATGTTACAAATATTTTTAGTTTTCTTGGGTTAGAAGGTTATTAAAAAAGGTTTGTTAAAAACTTTGAATGAATATCTAGCCTGATAACTAAGTAAACATGAAAAGGGGTTAAATTTATTTGGATAGAAGAATGTGATGTTTGTTTTCAGGAACAGAAGAATAGATTGGTGAATGCTCCAGTTTTGGCCTTACTTTCCCTAAATGGTGAGTTTGTCATATATAGTGATTCTTTTTTGAAGGGACTTTGTTGTGTTTTGATATAGAATAATTATGTAATTTCTTATGATTCAAGACACCATAAACCTCCTGAGTTAAATTATTCCACACATGATTTGGAATTGGAAGCTGTGGTTTTTTCTTTGAAAATTTGGAGGCATTATCTATACAGATCCAAATGTCAAATATATACAACAATAAAAGTATGAAGTATATATTCAATCAGAAGTAATTAAACATGAGGCAGAGAAGATGTCTTGAACAGATAAATGATTATGATTGCACGATCAATTACCACATGGGAAAAGTAAACAAAGTGGTGGATGCCTTGAGTCGAAAACATCATGAATCATTAACCATGTTATGTTTAGAAAATGATCCCTTGATTAATGAATTGATGAATTCTAGCTTAGAAGTTGTTGGTGCAGGGAATACATCTGTTTTGTCTCAGGTTTCAGTGCAGTCATCATTATTAGATAAAATTAAGCAAGCACAGAAGGAAGACCATAAGCTACAGAAAAAGGTATAATTGGTTAAAATGGGAAAGTTACCAGAATTTAATCTTGATAAAGATTGTGTTTTAAGATTTTGAAAAATTTTGTGTGGGCCTTGTGATTCCCAGTTGAGGAAATACTTATTGTGTGAAGCTCATAGTTCTCCATTTTCTGTTCATCCTGGAAGTACTAAGATGTACATAGACCTTAGGGAGTATTATAGGTGGGATGTAATGAAAAGAGATATTGATAATTTTACTATGAAATGCTTGAAAAGTCAACAGGTTAAAGCAGAGAGGTAGTTACCGAAGTGGATGCTTCATCCTTTTCCAGTGCTGGAGTGGAAATGGTAGAATGTATCCATGGACTTTGTGGTGGGACTATCAAAGAATTCTTGAGGTAACAATGTGATTTGGGTTATTGTTGATCGGCTGAAAAAATCGGCACATTTTCTTTCTATTCGGGATACAATGCATTTGGATCAGCTTTCTCGATTGTACCTCAAATAGATTATTAGGATACATGGATTCCCTCTTTACATTGTATTTTATTGGGATCCCAAGTTCACTTCTAGCTTTTGGAAGGGACTTCAGAAGTCATTGGGAACAAAATTAAATTTCAGTACAACTTTTCATCCTCAATCAAATGGGAAGTCAGAATGAATGATTCAAACTTTGGAGGATATGCTTCGAGCTTGTTCAATGGACTACCAAGGAATTTGGGATCATCATATTTATTTAGTTGAGTTTTCTTATAACAAAATTTTTCATTCCAGTATACATATGGAACCTTTTGAGGCATTGTATGGGAAGTAGTGTCTGACTCTAGTGTTTTGGGATGAAGTCATTGAATGAATGTTGATGGGGCCATAATTAGTAGAAGAAGTGGCTGAGAAAGTGAATATGATCCAGCAACACATGAGGACGGATCAAAGCAGGTAGAAAAGTTATGCCGATAATAGAAGGAAAGACTTATCTTTCGAGGTGGTGACCATGTTTTCCTTAAAATCTCTCCTTGGAAAAGTGTGATGTGTTTCAGTAAGAAAGGGAAGCTAAGTCCGTGGTTCATCAGTCCTTTTGAAATCTTGGAGAAAGTGGGAACAATTTCATACTGAGTATCTTTTCCTTCGAGTTTGTCTCAGGTACACAATGTTTTTAATGTTTCAATTTTGAGGAAGTATGTGCCAGATTCATCACATGTCTTGAGCCCAAAAGTAGTTCACCTGGAAGAGAACCTTTCTTATGAAGAGAAACCAGTTCAGATCCTTGATCAAAGGGAATAGGAATTTAGGAATAAGGTAATCGACCAGGTAAAGGTTTTTTTGAGAAACCACATTCTAGAAAAAGAAATATGGGAGTATGAAAATGCTATGAGAGAAAGGTACCCTCACTTGTTTAAATAAAATTTCAAGGAAACAATTTTTAGAAGGTGGGGATAATGTAACACCCTAAGGTTTTCTAAAAAAATAAATAGAAATTCAAGAAACATTGTTTTAAGTAGATATTTATAACTATCCTTTAAAAATAATTCTTCCACTTCTATGTTTTGAATTTCAAAAAATAGCCATCTAAAATTGTGTTCAGTATGTCATTTGGAGTCTAATGGAACCAACTTGTTTCTTTGGTTAATAGTAACATAAAATTATGAATAGTAATATGAATAGTAATATGACCCTAATAAATAGTAAATTGTGTTATTATTTTATTTTCTTAAGGCTTTAAGATAATTACATCTTATTTAATTTTTCAATGTGATATAAAAGAAGTTATAGTTTTAAAATTGTTAATTTTTTAATTAAGTATGATTTTATTTAAAAATTAAATTAATAATATTTAGAAAATTATTTTCAAAAAATTGAGTTCATTTTTTAATTCTAGATGTCGAGAAATGGTTGGGGAAAATTTTTCAAATTTTTCTAAAACAATTGAATTTTCAGTGAATAGTAAAAAATTACAGTTTTGAGTTTCGATGTGTTAATGACATAATTAATGATGTAATAATGATGTAATAAATCTGGTATACTTTTGTACAGTAAAATAAGATGTTAGGTTTCCCAAGTGGCTAATACCATGGGAAAATACCATGGGAAAGCCCATAGTTTTGTAAATACCACCAATGAGGTGTCCCTTGGAAATTATTAAATATTCCCTCACTTTTGCTATAAAACCAATCCATTCCTTCTTTAATTTCATTCCCAACTCTTCCTCAAATAATCTCTAGCCTCCTTACCTATCTCGTAGTCCTCCCAAGGTTTCCTCAATCCCCTAAGGTCCCAACCTTCAAGTTCCATGAGTTACTCTAAAAGGTAAGAAAATTCTCAACTTCATTATTTTTCCATTCAAGTACACTTTTATGTGGTATAGAATTAAAGAATCCATACCATGTCCTAATTTTAATCTTATTATTACTATATTCTATTTTATGATTCATTTCTATATGGGTGAACCTTTTCCCCTCTCTTTTTAATGTTTTATAAAACCCCGTTACATAGTCGTTAGGCTGCTGAATTTTTGAAAGGGATTTCTCAACTATTATTTTATTTTGAGTTTATTTATTTTCTTATTATTTCCTCATATCCTCTTATCCAAGAGGCATGAAATATCCATAAATCTTGTATATTATTTATTTTCTCATTTTCATGGATAATTCATCATCATTATTCTTCTCCTCTCCCACTTATTCAAGGAATAAAAAACATTGTTTGTGATGTGTCGAATTACCGACATCGTGGACGATGTGATTTCAGTTCACATTAATTCTTTCAAGTCTGGTAATGAAACCATTTTTATTTTTTAACCAGGTTATAATATATTTATTATTTCTCATTCATGGTTCTGTAATTGTTTTGTACACATGGTTTTAATTTATAAAATAAAATGAGTTTGTTATTATCAAAGAACCACTAAAATGATCTAAACGAACATCATTAATGTTTTAACTTATGAATCATCATCATGTAAGAATTCAAAATGATAAATGGTATAATTTATGGTTTTTAAAATATGTAAATACTACTCCATTCCAATTCTGGAGTTCACTTCCAATCTAAAAGAATAATGCATCAGGAACCGATCATGAAAATCATATAAAGAACTCACCCAAAACAGTGTAAGGAACAAAATACTAACAATTAAAGGGTGAAATGATTTAATGAAATGATCATATAAGGTATTATAAAGAAGTATATGATTCTTTAATATATTAATAACACTCTTTTAACTATTATACAAGATTGTTAAATGAGTTTGAAGTAAGACAAACCCGAGGTAAGGGAATTCTTAACCCGATTTCCATCCTTTGGGTTAACCTTATTCTTCATTATTTATGAGGTATTTAAATTGTTTGTGTGATTAATTTTGATTATAAAATTTTTAATTATGTGTATTTACAAAGTATATGCATATTACATCCACTCTATTAAGTCTCACTTCAATTATATGATATTTATAAAGGACTTTTCTTTTAAAATCCTCTTTTAAAATTCTATTTTGAAAAATTCAAAAGCAATGTTTTTATGTAATTATTCATGATGTATGATTATGTTCTGGTTATTTGGAATTGTTTATGATGAAGGGTGGGACATATATTTCCCTCTAATTCATTGGGTATTTGTATTTTGAAGGTCGGTTGTATGGTTGCTCCAAGTGTAACTGTGATGGTTACATAAATTGTAATGTAGCCGTGAGGGTTACAAATTATAAGGTAGTATAGAGGGTTAAAAAATTATGTAAGTAATGTCCCAAGATACCTTTAAGATTATATTTATGTTCTCATGTTTTTTTGGATATTGTGTAAATCTCATGTTTCACAAAGTAAGTATATATGGGTGACAAACATGTCTTTTGAAAATGTCTTCGTACGTTACAAGTATTCATTGACTAATGTGATCTTTACTTATTTTACATCCCTTACTAAGATTTCTGTTCTCATACCAAGTTTTTTTAAATTATTTTCATAGTTTATAAGGATTTTTAAGACAAATAAGGAATCCAAGTTAAATTTTTGAAGAATTGTCAAAGAAATCATGTTTTAAGCTTTAATGTTTTATATTTAAAAAAATGGAAACTATTTTTATGGTATCCACTCTGTAATAATGTGTAAGGTTATGAATGTATTATATCCCAATTCTCAAAATATATAAACTTTAAAAGATCTTCAATGTAAAAGGAAATTATTTCCTGTCTAAAATCAAGATTATGTAATGTAATAAGGTCAGGTCCTTATACAACCTGCTTGATTAGAGATATCACAATAAAGAGATTATATTACAAAGAGAGCATATGTATGAGGTATTATGTCATTGTGTCATTATATTCTTTCTCTACAGGTGTATTGACATATTTCTAGATGCTAACCTTGGACTTTAGGATTCCTTTCCTAATACCATTAAGAAAGAGGCCTAGAGGGTCACACATTAAGTATGTATAGAATCTCAAATAAATAATATATTATTATTTATTATTTAAAAATTTGAATAAATATTATTACCACAAGTGGTTTAATAATTATTTATGTTTTATTAATCACATATATTGCATCCCCATTTATTCAAGAGAATATTATGTGAGCAGAATATTTAATAAATATTTATTTTGTATTTAGTAAATATAATATTTATTTATTTATTGGTGAATAATGCATTGATATTTATTTATTAAATAAATAGTAATTATTCAAGGCCTGATAAATATTGTGGAGGAATGGAGAACTGGGTTCAATGGTCCGATGAGAAATAAAATATATTGAATATCATTTGATTAAATAATATTTTATTTAATTCATGAGTTTAACACATGTTAAGAAATAATAATAATAATAATAATATTATTATTATTATATACATGGGTTTTCATAGGGATTAACAAAATAATAAAGGGAACTTGTCCAATTATTTACTCCCAACCCTAGTTATATATAAGAACAATTATATTATTTTTTTTAATAGAGACAATTTATTTGTTTTGTTGGGCACAATGAATCCGGATAATCCTCTCGAAGACCTAGAGAGATCCCCTCTCCAAAAACTCTACCAAAATTGGAGAGAAATCTTCCTTCACCTCACACTCTCAAGTCGAGAGATATCATAGAGAATACTTTGAAAGTGATTCTCTTGCTGATCAAAGGCAAACAAAAAAGTGATAGGATCTTCCATGCTTGCACCAAGAGATTACTATAGCGATGTTTAGAGATTTGTGGAACATGTGTGGATCACTACTAAAGGGAATATGATCTTTACTCCTACAATGAAATGACATTAAAAAATATATCATTAAATCCATAAATGAAGAAATAATTTCTCACAAGGTAATTTTTTAATTGCTTAAATTAATTATAAATAATATGTGATGATTATACACTCTGGTTCTGGAATTTTATCCATTTTCTATATTCTATGATTCAATTCCTCTGATCATAGTGTTTATCATCATGTAAATATCGGATTGATCATCAATCATGTCAAAAATAAATGTTGGGAATGACCCATCGCACACTTCCACTTTGCCTGGAACCTACAAGTGGTATCAGATGGGTTGTATAATTTTTTAAAATGTTATGGATTGATTTATGCATAATTAATTGGTTTTCAATTCTAGTTTAATCATTATTTAATCTAAATTGTGAGATCTACTTATTATTATTTATTTCACAGAAATATAATTGAATCGATAAATTCTATTAACAAAAAAAATTCGAAGAACTCCTTTGGAGGTGATGAGGAATCTTTCTTGATAACACAAGAGTACATGATGTGTAACCCATAGGTAAACATCGTGTAATAGTGTTTAACGCGCCAAGAATTAATTTAAAATTAATTCAAGGCATGTGAATTTATTATATGTGGTGCATTTAATTATACATTGCGTATTGACTAGGCTAGTCTGGCACACAGACAGCTAGAGTACATGCTATGTTTCCCACCGACATAATGTTTAGTGCTTTAGTCACAGACATTCCATGTATCTTTTTACACTGACTAAATTATTGGTGACCATGTAACTCAGATACAATATGCCATGTATCCCATGTACACACCGTGTACTCCAATTTTTTTTGTGGTGCGTTTTACACGCTGATTCCATAGGCGTGTGCCTCAGATAGATGGTTAGAAAAGCACACACCATATATCTAGATTATACATGCTATATACTGATACCAAATTGTGTAGAATTAAAATTAATTTATAATAATGTGTAAACCTTATCAACATGTTCTTATGTGTTTTAATTAATTTAATAGGACATACCATGTTATGGGTTTTCATATATATAAATATTTAATTAGTTTCTAATTAATGTTTCAATTTTTATATCATGTATGATTCATATTATAGTTATTAATTTACATGCATTGAATCATAACACATAATAGAAAAATAATGTAATCTGTGTAATAATTAAGTTGATAGTACACATCATGAAAGTACGTGATAAGTCATGTATGTCATATGTAGCAAGAGTAAACATTATACAAGTATAATACATGTTAGGTAGATTCAGATGAGTATTCACCATGTTGCCTCCAATGTACATTTATATACACTATTAATTTTAAATAATTTTTTTTTAATTTTTTAAAATTTTTGTGGATGATAATCTCAGGGAAATTTAGAATGTAATTAAGATAAATTAATTTATTATAGTTCAATGTATCTTAAATAATAATTATTATAATTTAATACTAATTTTATTAAATGGATAATTAGTTGTATGATAATGGATGATCATGATCTTGGACTGAGAACTTTGTATGTGACAGGTTTCATTTAATTAATTATTAAATAAAATTGTTGTCTCTTGTGCTATCTCTCCTCTTATTATGTAAGGGTTTGTATGATCATGGTTTCCTTTAGGTAAACCAATTCCCCCACCTTTGTTTGAGTAAAACCATATGTAAGGGATAAATCTTCCAAGATAGTGGAGAGTGTTAAAGTTTGTAGCTGAGGCAAAAGAAATCCAAGAGAGATACATAGATGGACAGGTGGAAATCTGCAACATGAACCCTAAATTGTTCAAGGTGTTTTTCCCTAGGTCGACAATATTTTACCATCCTCTAGATAAAATAACAATTTTTAAAATATCATGATCATACCAATTTTTTATATTATTTCTATCAAGTTTCATGGTTATTTAATTATGGATTTTTTTTCACGATCACATAAATTAATAATTAACAAGCATGCAATATAGAATAGAAATGAATTGTATTACGAATAAATATTATCCAAGATATGTTTATTCACTAAAGTAAATTGAAGTAATATTAACAAGTATGTAATAAAGTTATTAATTGGAAATTTACACATAAAGATAAAATACCACAATTATAAATATTAATGTGGTATAGCCTTCCACTACTTTAGTTAAAATCGAACCGTAGTTCAAAGTACTTGAACATACAAAGTTAGGTTGCTTTAAATTATCATAGAATTCTAACATGATGTTTTGGATTTAATTAAGTTAGTTCACATGAAGGGTTGACTACCAAAGTAGGACTTGATGTAACTGAGAGGTAAGAGTTAAGGAAATCTAATTTAAGGATTTCAAGATTGGTGACGTTGTGTCAGAATGACTATAAGGAAGATAAAGGCACAAGAGGGCGGTGATTTTTTTTTCAAAAACATTGATAGATTCAAAACAACTCTCTTGTTATGTAGAGAACCTTTCCTTCTCTCTTTAAGATGAGTGAGCTGTAGAAATGATTAAGGAAATGAACACAATGATGTATAGTGGTCTGGGGCACATATATCCCCAAATCCACTTCACCAACGCTCTACTCCATGAGCTTGGTGATTTTCACTAGTAGTTACTCTTATCTAGAGACCTATTAACAACTGAGTGTAGGTAGTTCAAAACTTAAAATGCTTTTATAGGGCCTTCTAGTTCTTTTATAGGGAACTAAAAATCCACAGTTTAGTATAAGAAGCTGACACTTTACCAAAACTATGATTGAGTTCAAACATCCGAAGCTCCAATAAATAAAGAGAGATTGATTTTGTTTAAAACACAATTTTTTCTTCATAGTTTCAGCAGAAACTGGAAAATGTATATAGATCTTCAATAATTCACAACAACAAAAAGATATTCAATGTTCCATAGGATTTCTTCAAATAGTGATAGAGAAAACACCAGATAGATGTGTAAACATGTATGTCTCCAAAGTGTATCTCTTAAGGAAACAACACACTTGTTTCTTAAAAACACACCTCTTCCTTTTCAATGAATATATCTATTGTGTATCACTTATCTTTTTCCATAAATATTGTCTCGATATTTATATTATTGGTCAGACAGATCCAGGTCAAACCATCTCTATAAATATCATATAATAAATATTGAATATTTGAATTCAAAATCATTCAAGGGAGTCATAAATCCCCATAATAATAGAAATGATTTATTCCGTTGAATGTGAGGATTTTAATCGATCATTAAATAGATTTGAATAGATATTTACTTCTGAAAAAACCATTGCAAAAATTTAGTATAATATAAATGTGGGTGAATAGTCAAATGTTGGGTTCCTTCACGTAACAAAAAAAACCAAACGTAGGGTTGATAACATATGGTTGTTCAAAAATATAGGGTTGATAACATATATTTGTTTAAAAACATATGGTTGATAAATAGTACTCTCCTTTTCTCAAATGTAGGGTTTCTTCCAAATGTAGGGTATATGATCTATACACTTTCTTCCAAACATTGGGTTTCCAAACATTAGGCTACACTTAAAAATGTAGGGTATGAATAGTGTTTCAATGATACTTTGAAAACACATCCAGAATACTTTAAAAAATATTTCCTGTAGATCATTGAGTTGAATATATTTCTAGAATAAATATTTTAATAAATATTATCTTCTTAAAATTCACTTAAAAAGAAACTTCATTAGTAACATAAATGCGGGTATTTTTAAGCATAAAAATCAAAAATAAATTAATTAAATTGTTGTATCAACACATGATCAACTAGGGAGTCCACTAAACAGACCAAGGAACCTTGAGTTAATGTAGTTAGAATTTGGAATGCCTAACTAAAATCATTTATATTTCTTGAAAAAATAAATTTGGGTTAATGAGAAGGGTAATATTGATTCTTTCCATTAGAATGTCCAAGAAATAAGATATTTCAAAGCCAATATAGAGAGATATTGGGTTTTGATAAAATTGTAGGTGATTAAAAAATATAGTATTTGTTTATTTTTCTAAATTTTATCAGATAAAGTACTAAAACTCTACTTATCATATTTTTAGAAATAGTAAATAAAATGACTTCAAACATATCACTATGATTCATACTTGAAAATGATAACCATCTCACCAGTACAAATTTACAAGAGTAGAAAATGTGGTTGTGTGTTATCCTATGCCATGAAAAGAAATTACATGTTCTAGAAGAACCTATTCCTGATGTGCCTAGTAATGAGGCTAGTGAGGAAGTGTTGTCTCTCTATGAGAAACATTTGAATCATGCTAAAAATGATCAATGTTTTATGCTATCATCCATAACCAGTGATATTTTGAAGTAACATAAGGATATATATTTTTATAGCATGTTTCCTCACCTTTTGGATTTATATAAAGATAAGGGGTGACAAGAAAGATATGATATCTCTAATGCTCTGTTTATAACTAATCCTAGAGAGTGAGTGCCATATGGGCCTCATGTATTCGAGATGATTTGATATATTGAATGCTTAGACATATTAGGTATTAAATTCTCAAATCAGTTGCACAAAGATCTCATACTCTCCTCACTACCCAATACCTTATCTAGATTTATTATTATAATATTTTCAGTAATGATAAGAGTATCTTAGAACTTCTTACTCTGATTCACCATGTGGATAAGGACATGGGGCATGAAAAACTCATGGTCCTTATGGTGAATAATAAAATTAAGAACAAGGAAAAGGGGCACAAGACTCATAACAAGTATAAATCTCCCAAGAACCTTCCTTTCAAGAAGATAAATATCTAGAGGTAGGCCAATGAAAAGGAGGAAGTATGATTTTCATGTAGAAAGTAGGGCCACTAGTAGAAGAACCACACCTAGAAATAAGGGGAAGCTAAATGCACTTTCATTATCAAGTGTAATCTTTCAATATCTACACAATGGGTATTAGATACAACTTGTGGTGCTCACTTTTGTATCCAAATTTAGGAACCGAGTAGATTCTGAAATATTGATGGAGGAGAGGTGGATTTATGAGTTGCTAATGGTGTCAGGATAGATGCACTAGAAATTGGTGACTACAACCTTTCATTTCCCATAAGAATGATATTGGTTTTAAAAATTATTATATTGTACCAAATTTTACTAAAAACATAATTTATGTATCATGCCTAGATATAGATGAGTTTATTTTCAAGTTTGGAAATAAAATTTGTTTCTATTATAAAGAAAATATATATTATTGTATGTTTAATTTAAATAATGGTCGTTATGTATTAAATTAAAAAAACCAAGTATTGGAAATATATAATGAATCATGTCCACATGACTCATATAACACGTAGATATGAAATCATCATCTTAGTTATATAAACAAGAATAATTTGAAAAATCTATATCAAGATGGTTATTTAGACTCTTCTGTGCTAAAACCACTTGAAAAATGTCATGTTTATTTACAAGGAGAAATGACCAAACCACCATTTAGTGGACATGGTGAAAGGGCCATATATCTTCTAGGATTGGTATACACTAATGTGTGTGTGGACCATTTTTAGTATAAGCTAGAGGATAATATTCTTACTTTTGAACTATTATTAAGGAATTGTGTAGATATGGTTATGTCTACATGATGAGGTATAAGTTTGAGTCATTTGATAAATTCAAAGAATTAAATAATTAATTAAATATTCAACTTTCAAAGAAGATAAATAATCTTTGATTGGAATGAGGTAGTGAATATATTAACCAAGAGGTTATCAATTTTTATGGGAGTTTGGGATTCTATCTCAACTCACTCCACCTTACACACCATCGTGGAATGATGTTAGTGAAAAGAGGAACCATAACTTGTTAGACATGGTAAGGTCCATGATGAGTCATATAGATCTTCCATTATTATTTTGGGGATAATTATTACAAACTATCAAATATACATTAAATTGAGTAGTAATTAAAGTGAAAAATGGTCTTCCATTTATGTTATGGAGTGAAAAGAATCCGTTTTTCACATACACATGTATGGGGTTGTGAGGATTTTTTTAAGTCCTTATCAGATAAAAAACTAGCACCCTAGGGTACAAAGTGTATATTTATAGGATATCCTAAGGAAACAAAGAAATACTACCTATAAAACCCCTTAGACAAGAAAGAGATTATCACAAGAAAAGATATCTTTCTTGAGAAGGAGCACATCCTCAAAAAAGATAGTGGGAGAAATATTGAATTTGATGATATTGATGCTCAAGATACATAATATTTGGTATAGGAATAGATTACAAAATTCCCTCTAGAAGAAGTAGTTCCTGAAATACAAGTACTACATAAGGGCACTAGAGAGGTAAGAGAACCAGGGATATTTTGTTTTCTAGTCACTAAAGTATTGGTTTTGGGAATAATGTAAGTGTGTGGTGATGGGTGATATATTAAAATTTATTTGAATAATAATTTCCTGAAACCATGAGCGAGTATTTTTCACATAAAATTATTAATTAATTTATTTAATATTTGAAAAAATAAATACCTAGCTTTAGGAATATTCTTCGCTGATGAATGTTGACCTTCCGAAAAGACCCTTTAATATTTATTTAATTATGATATGAGGAACCAAGGATAGAATCCCTCTAGAAGTGATAAACACATGCTCCAATGATCTTTGAGAAACACTACTCGATCTCTAGGTGATAGCCCTGTTGTTTCCCTCAGAATTTGGGGATGACCTCCTTGATTGGAGGTTCAAACATTCCAATCAGTTTCTAACGGGTTTTTTCATAGAACCGGAAACATCCAATGATTCCACATCCATTTGGACCTACTTTCCAAAGGTAGGCACTCATTAGTTTGTGGACTGATGAGGCTTAGGAATTTGCATTGGTCGAGAGGATGGGAGGTCGGACTCATCAAACCTTTTTGAGGGGAATTATTGTCTACTCCAGGACTCTCTTTATAGATTTAAGTTATGTTCGTGAATCCTTATTACATTAGCAAGTATAAAATGATTTTTCCTTTAGATCTAACAATCAATGATTGATATGTAGGAAATTTAGAGAATCTTTTATATGTATTTGAGGTTCTTCATTGATAGATAATCATCTATATTTGTTATATATTCTTAGTCAATGGTATCCTTTGATACATAAAAGTCTCTTGGTCATTATGATGACCATACTGGTGTTAAATCCACTCAGTGGGGCACTTGAAGTTTATTGTCATTCAGAAAGACATTGATTATTTCAGAGTTGGGATCAAACCCGCAGATAGGCTACCTACGTATCCTTTGTTTTAGAAAAGGAATCAGAACCCACGTAGTTCAAGTAAGGGAGTATGATGTTTATGATTGATGGATCAAATAAGGATGTCATAATTACTTTTACACTCTAGGATCACGTGAGTCATGCTCGGTGTGAGAAACAAGAGGTATTGGTAAAAATCAGACAATTGTTCCATGAAAGATGAAATCATAAGAAATAATGTGGGACTTATGTATGTATGACTGCCCAGATAAATGAAGATTAGGATTTACTTCAGGGAAGAAATCCGGGAACAATGTCCATAAAGGTATATGTGCTTCATGGATATTTGAATACTCTAACTTGGGGCTTACTCCTGAAAAGGAGGCCCAAATTAGGAGAGGACTTATGATTGAGTTTTACACATGAGAAGGAATCCCAGATCAAAGGTAAATTAGGACTGGTTAAGAGAAATTAAGACTGGGGCTTACTCCTGAAAAGGAGGCCCATGTTAAGAGACTTGAAAAATTAAGGGACTTGGGGCTTACTCCTAAGGAGGATGGCCATATTTAGAAATTATGACTGAGGCTTATTCCTGAAAAGGAGGCCCAGGTTAATGATGACTTGGGTCTTACTCCTAATGAGGATGCCCATATTTGGAAATTATGACTGGGGATTACTCCTGAAAAGGTGACCCAAGTTAATGAGTTCTATCATCTTAAAGTATGAGGTTGAATGAATGAAATCTCAATCTTTAATTACATAAAGATGTGTAAATCACTAGGTTTTGAGATATATTCCATGGAATTCATTTCAAATAAGGAATTCAAATCAAGAAATCATGCCATAAATGGCTTTGAAGAGTGTCTTGAAGACTGAATATTGAATAGGAGAGGTGGAATGGCTTAAGAGGGATGAAATGGGCAAGAAGGGCACCCAAAAATGCAGGGGCGTGCAAGACCTCGCAGGCGCGCAGGTACTGCGTGGGCGTGCAAGTCCTGGTCGCGTAGGTATACCTGCGCGACACATGGGTACTTGCGCGACGGTTAACTAGCAGGGTAATACTTGAGTGACTCTTGGTTAAAGCCTTTAGAATCATCTTGAGGTTCTTCCAGAAGAGTGGTGTGCAAGTTCTATTGAAGGAGTTAGGCGGCTTGCAAGTGTGGCCATTTCCCTTAAGGGCTGGCCACTCAGGCGCGCAAGTTTTGATGTGTTTCAACACTCAGGCCTTCCTCCCCCTCTTTAGATCTTCCGTTCTAGGTAAGAAATTACCTTAGAAGTATTTCAGAAGCTTTGAGAAGAGACTAGCGCGCCGGGAGCTCAAATATGAGTTTCTGGAAAAATTCCTCCCGAAATTGGGGGCCCACAGGGTCTATTTATAGACTGGAGAAGACCCCAGGTGGTTATAACTTAGGGAACGCAAGTGTACTTGCACGACCATTACGGAACGCAAGTGTACTTGTGCGACCATCGTATCAATTGTGTGACCCTTGTGCAACATTCTTCTTATTCCTTCCTTTGACAATTTTTGATATTTGTCCAAAGGTTGAATCACATTGAGTTAAGATAATCCCCCTTTTCCAATCTTTAGATTTTGTGACGAAAGAAGCATCAACAAAAGTCCCCCCTCAGAGTTGGATCCAAAAGAAATGCCGATTTGACTCTGAGGAAATCGAGAATCAAAAGGACATTGGGGCGCACAGGGTAGGGCACACAAATGAGCTTCGGGCGCATAGGGATATGGACTTTGATCATGTAGGGTATGGTGTGTAGGGTCATGGACGCGTCTATAAATAGGGGGCTTCATTCCGCGCAACGCACTCAGCTCTCACGGACTTCTTGCTCTCAGCGCGCAGCTTGGCTCTTGGATTTTGCTCGTCTGCTCTTCTTTTTCTTGTGTCGCGCTGCTGTTAGGGTATTTAGAATTGCACGGTGATACCTGCACGACCAATACTTGCACGACCGAAGAATACTTGTGCGCCAACTATGGGACTTGTGCTCCTTAATGACTTAGTCAATTTCTTCAAATCCTTCACAAATTTTATGAAAAATTAACATACTTTAAGAGTTAATTATTCAACTTTTGTGCAGATCAAATGGCTCCAAAGATAATCGGAACGAGTGATGAACTGGCGAGTAAAATAATTGATGAGATGATGGACATCGTTGGCCATGATTACTATTCCATCTGAGAAAGCATTCTTCCAGACTTGGCTAAGCATCTGAAGAAATATCATCGTGATTTCCCACACAACATTTATCTTCCTCTGTATGGACATGGTCAATAGAAAGATGTCAATATTCCAGAGGCAAAGAACTATCTCCCGCCTTCCTGGTTTCAGTCTTATACCAACTTTTCTTCAGCGAATGTCTCAATCACATGAACATTTTCAAATGCTGTAACAGTAAAGAAAGCTTATATAATGCATCATAGCTCGTGTGCTCCAGATCTGAAACTTCACAAGCCTTAGCTGCAACCACATTGTTATCCTTCAGTCTTTCGAAACTCTCAAATGGATCAATCCAAAGGCTGGAAGGAAAAATGGGAATTCCGTTCTAGAGGAGGGGTGAAGCCAACTTGGATGTGGTACTATTGGGTGCGAGAAACTTGTGAAGTGTTTATCGAGGATCTAAAGGGAGCTTCAATTTATGAAGTAGTCTGGGCTGGGCAGACATATGTTTATAGGAATGATAATTTTGCACCGGAATTTCTTAGACGCTGGAGCCTGGAAACTAATTCTTTCCATATGACCCATGGAGAAGTAGGCATTAGTTTGTGGGATGTCTACAAGATCTCAGGGGTTCCAATCTTGGGTGATATGTATGATGAATGCGTCCCTCCAAAGGCAACCATGAATGATCCAGAGAAGACTCCAGATTTGGTTCGAGAGTTATTGAAGATTTATCATAAGCTCGAAATCTTAAAGACTTCAAAGACTTATTCTAGAAGGGATATTCATCCAGAGGAATGGATGAATGTGTTTCTCAAGAAGAAGAGGGAAAAGGGGCCCACCTATACTCATCCTACTAGCTTCCCTAGAGCAGATAAGAAAGGTATTCCTGGCACATTCTAGCTGACTCTGGAAGCAGGAGTGTTTGAGAAATGGGGGTATCAAGTGAATCATAAAATCCCGGAGAAGACCCGTCTGGCAGGTTTTTTAGCCTTATGGCTCAGTGTCTATCTTTTACCAGTTAGAGATTTGAAGGGAGGCATCAGGCCAGGGACCTTCTTTATCGCAGCCAAGTTGCCTGAGAGGAAGATGCTGGGGTTGGCTACCCCAGTTTTGGAAAAGATTCACAGGAGCTTACTCCATGTCTATATGGGTAAGTCTCCTTTGAGATTATTGGGATCATTCCAAGTTTTATGGGGATGGATCACCACTCACTTCCGGACATATGCTATTCAAAACAGAATATAGATTCCCAGAAGTTCTTTCAGGCCATCTGTTTAGGCCTTCTCTGGGATTTGTCCTTTGTACCTCAATACTTATGATATTAGGCCAAGGATAGGTATGAATAAGGAATTCCACTTCTTTCCCTATGGAAATCCGCCGACAGGGCGATTTGTTGAGGATGGATCAGCCAGCTTGAAATAGAGGTCTTATATGCTGGCCTGCAGAGATAGTGTATTGGCCACCAGAATTGATGGGGAAATTATATGTTAGGCCTATGCTCCATATCGATTTGCATGCCAATTCAAGTGTCTGCAAACAACTTTTGTATCTCCTCCAGTGCACGTCAGATCATAGCATCATCCAATGGTTTCTCGGCAACTATGGTTGCTCATGGATATGGAAATGACTGGGGAAGTCTTTGACTTACCAAATACTGAAGCGGTAAGCAATTTGACTGTATGGTATGCTGAAAACTGGATAGCGTCATATCTTGAGGCCATATTGAATAAACCTTTTGACCGGGTTGGGAAGAATAAGAGAACCATTGTGAAAGAAACAATTCAGGTGGTAGGTGATCCTTCCACTCCTGAAGCTGGTTCACCGAGTTCTCCAACCGAGGCTGATTCATCAGATTCTCAAGAGATACAACATGTGTCAAAACGGCCACGTGCCGTATATAATCCCCCTGTCAGAATCAAGATATCCACTCCATGAACTCCTAGTGAGTTACTTTATTGAGGAAATTTTAATTTCAAGTAACTTTATAGAGTAACAAGTTTTCATTCTCTTTGCATTGTTGCAGGATCTAGAAAGAAATTAAAATCAAAGGTTGTAGGACCCTATTCACAGCCTTCTAGTACACCTGCATATCTACGACCAGAGGCCATCCAGACATGGCAGGATGTATACTGCGATACTGAAACTATCTTGCTGGAGCTATGTGAAGGGTTTCATCTTCCTGGAATAGGGACTCTTCAGGCTCCTACAAATATTCATTTCAAGGATAACCCTGATGAAGTAAGATCCTATGTCAAAGAGTTGAAGGCCTATATATATTCCACCAATTATTCTATCCCTATCACCAAGCGGGTGAAGGAAATGATGGATCACGATGCCACTGATGAGGAGTGGCATGAGTATGTGGCTCCTGAAGATGTAAGTTTTCTTTACTTATTTTCTTTGCAACTTGATTTCAGTCGAATCTTTGTTATTCAAGGAAATTGTTTTCTTCATCTTATAGATTGCCAAAACTACTGAGGTTCCTTCTCCACAGTATAGCCCTAGTGGTACTTCCATCAGGGCTGTTGCTTAATCTCCTTGCAAACCAGGAGAGATATCTCCAGGCCAGTAGGCCATGGATTAGGAGTTGCACATGGCTTTCCCCTCTCCCATCCAGGTACCTATAATGGAGACTGCTGATACTCCCAAAAATCCAAGGAAGCAAAAACATCGGAGGAATAAGACCATAGATAAACACTTCATTAGTAGTGGTAAGTTCTTCGGATAATCATGAGTCTTAAACCATGAAAAGATTTCTCATTTTCCTTGGGATTGCAGGGGCTTCTTCAATTTCCCCTCTGAGGGAAAGGACTGATCCTCTTTTGAGGACTACAAAGGGTGCTGTGGAACAATCACAGATTCAAGCTGACTTAGCTGCTCCTAGAGAAGAGCTAGCATCTGTTCCCAGTATTCCTCCTACTATTGTTGAAATAAGAGAAGAACTTGTTTCTGGTAAGTCAACAATGCTTCATAAAAATGTTGAATGAAACACTGACTGACTTCCATTATGTGATACTTCAGGTTCAACTCCTGTATTAGAGCTTCTGGCGGCTGTTTCAACTGATGCCATGATTTTATCTGAAGATGTTGTCCAGGGTCAGGGGCTGCAGGACGTAAGTCGTCAAGAAGACATATCAAACGCTCCCACTAGTGAGACTAACCAGGATTCTTAAATATCATTGGATGAAATGATGAATCGTGGCATGTCTTTCAAAGAATTTTATGATCATGCTAAGTTGTCATGTGATTTAGAAGACCTTGGGCATGAGTGTTATCTTTCGCACAGTAAATTTTCTTATAATTTACACTTCTAATCATGACTGAAAATAATATGCAGTTCCATCCATAGAAGTTGCTGAACTGCCAATGCCTGAAGAGGGTGTGGACATTGATGTCAACCCTACCATTACAGAAACATTAGCTCAAGTAGAGCTAAACCTAGTAAACCCTCATGAGACCCGTCTTGAAGATCCTGTTGAGATTGGGAAAGATGGGGAGGAGTCTTCTCAGGTAGCTGATCTACCGTTGGGTAAGGGATAACAATATTTTTGATTTGTACTTAATTTTCAAGACAATCGATTCTTTTTTCATCCTTTAAAGCTAACCAAAGTTTTTAATTAATTATGCAGGGCCATCAACTGCAGTGGATAGATCTGGAGGTGAGGCCTCAGCCTCTGCCCTAACGAGAATTGAAATCAAAGAAGCAAAGGTCATGGGGGAAGGAGAAGAATAGGGCACTTATTTAAGTGCATTAATCCCAGATTACATGCCCCCCCTGTGATGATGATGTTGAATCAGACCCAGAGGTGCTTAAAGCATTCATCTTTTCACAACGCAATGCATGGAACAATATATTGAAAATCATATCTGAGGTGCCTTTAGAAGATCTATCATCGAAGATACCTCGATTTTCATCCCAGTTTGTCATGATAGGACTTGGCAGTTTTGGATATGAAAAGATACATGTCGCGGTGAAACAAGTCATCTTCAGGAGGGAGCAAGAGAAAAAGTGTTGCGAAGATCTGACCAGGGTGAAACTATCAGTTAACATTGGTGAATTTGAGGCTGCGTTATCCCGAGCTGAGGCTGATTATGATGCCAAGATGAAGGAGCTGAAGCATAAAATCAAAGAAAACGACATCCAACAGGTGAAACTCCAGCAACAGTTAGATGATGTTACTGGGGAACTTGATCAGCTCAATAATTCATTGTAGGGAGTTCAAATAAATGGTATGAAAGCCATTAGAGATTCCAAGAAGGCACTCCATCAAGCTGAGAAGAGTGAAGCTGGTCGAGTGCACGAGCTTCAAGTAGCTGCTGATGAAGCTCGGGATGTTGTACATCAAGTGAAGACTTATGTTGACAGTCTTTTGTAATCTCCTAAAAAAAGAAGAGGCTCCAATCTGTGGATGTCCCTCTAATTCTTGTGCATCAATGGAAAATACTTTTATCTTCAATCATTTATGCTTGTATTATTTCGCTACCTGCTTTAAATTTTACCTAATCCAATGGGCCTAGTAAGCATAGTTTGATTTTTACTAGGATTAATATAAATAACCCTACAAACTTTGAACCTTTTAATTTCTCAATATTACCTAAATCATATAAAATGTATGTTTAGTGAGCTGGATCTTGACTTTTATTTAGAGTTCCTTTATCTTTTGTGGGCAGTTTAAAGTCATGCGCGTCAGACATAAAAAGGCTAATGTTTAATGTCGAAATAACTTTGACCGAAATGGATTAAAATTGACTCAATTCCTTGACAATTTATCTGAAAACATATTACCATACTCAATTATGAGGGAAAATATGTAAAATATGACTTAAGAATATTTGGATCTAAGGAATGATATGAAAAAGAGCTAAAAGGCATTAGAAGAAGTAGTTCCCAAGAATGAAGTTACCATTATTTAACAAAATCATTAGGGGGTTGAATTATGCAGGGCCACCTAAGGGAATTGGCTGCATAGTCAAATAAATAGTATCTTTTGGCTAACAAGTCTGTTATGTAGACTCTTTATGCAAGGCCACCTATGGGAATGTGCTGCATAGTCAGGCAAAAGAACTCTCAGAAATTTACTTTCCTAGTGCTAAAAGCCAGTGAAAGTTTATGGAGATTCAAATTTTCCAAAGTATAGAGTTTGCTGTATGGAAAGAGGTACTTGAATATGGAGAAGATATTTCCAAACAAGATTATCGAAGAACTGGATGGATATCACTCCTACGAAGGTCTGACCCAAACGTAGGGAAGGAGAATATAAACCATGGACTTGAATACTTTCAGATCATGAAAAAGGATATGGGACAAATATGTTAAGGATGGATACATTTGTGGATCCCTACATACTGTCATTTAAGACCAACAGGGACAAAAGAGGCTTTCTTCTCAAGAATGAAGTTACCAGTATCCAACAAACCTGTTAGGGGGTTGAATTATGCAGGGCCACCTAAGGGCATTGACTGCATAGTCAAATAATAGCATATTTTGGCTGACAAATCTGTTATGGAGATTGTTTATGCAAGGCCACCTAAGGGCACATGCTGCATAGTTAGGCAAAATAATTCTCAGAAGTTTGACATTTTTGTGACTAGAAGTCGAGAAAAGGGTTATGAAGATCTGAAAATATTTAAGGTTAGGATTATGACACATAAATATGGGTATTTTCCAATGTATACAGAGATACACAGTTCAATGCTAACCGTAATCATGTTGTGGCCGGGTCCTGAATGGAAATGTTGGACTTCACTATGTATCCCATAAGGATGGGAATCAAGCCATACGTAGTTATCGAACTACAGTTTAACGTCATGTGGGACAAAAGGATTAGAGATCTTAGTTTAGGGTCATAGAGCTTGGACCATTATAAGAAATACACAGTGTGTGTTTTCATGGGAACTTTCAGCCAAGGGAATAAAAGTGGAATTTGGGGTTAGGCCCAAAGACTTGGGGATGGATTCGAGGGACACTCGAACATTACTACATATCCCATAAGGATGGGAATCAAGCCCACGTAGTTCTAGAAATACCCTATGTACAGATTTGGTTTGTACATGTGAAGGGTGAAAGGGGACTTTAGTGCAATGATGGTTTAACCCAATATAAAAGGTTTGGGCATTTCCATGTGTGCACATAGTCTTTGAAATGAAAAATGATTGAAAAATAAATGTAAATAATGGTTCCCTCTCAGGTGAGGGTATCAAAGAATATTGTAGTTTATTGTCATACTGGACAAAACTGTTGTATAGTTTTAACGTCGTATAACAAGGACAAAAGTGAACCAATGTAAAGATATTGATTCTAGGGGCAGTTTCACAAATCAACATCGTATGAGATGGAGGTGAACTTATGTGAAGAGATTGGTTTTGGGATTGAAACTTGGGAGGTTGCCTACGTACCCAGCCTAGATGGCAAGGATCAAAGTCCGCGTAGTTCAATTAAAGAATTAATTAATGATCAAGTTGTTCTTGGGGACAATGACCTAAAAAATGATGTTGTTGGGACTTACACATGGTTAGTAGCCCAGAGAGAGTGTTATGGTTGAGGTTTTCTCTAAGATCACGTGAGTCATACTCGGTGTGAGAAACAATAGGTAACAACAACCTTAACGATGCATAGTTTAATGTCATGTAGGACATATAAAAGGACTATGCAGTTTAAAGTCTTGCAGTTAGGACTATTGGTGATGCATAGTTTAGTGTCATGTAGCAGGGACAAAGTACATTTTAATTTCATGTAGGACATATCAAGGACTTTCTGTACAATTTAGCGTCATGTAGTTAGGATGATGGGGACAATATAGTTTAACGTCATGTTGGACGAAAGGAGGACTGTGCAGTTTAATGTCATGCAGTGAGGACAAAAGAGTACACCATTTAACGTTATGTTGGACATATTGGGGACTTTTTTCATAGTTTAACGTCATGTTGGACAAAAAAGAGACGATACAGTTTAGAATCATATTGGACAAAAGTACGAATAGTTTAAGGTCATATGCATGGACCGTGGATGGTGCAGTTTAACGTCTTGTTGGATGTAAGGGACTTTCAAATAGTTTAGGGTCATATTCTGGACCGAAGTGCAGTTTAAGTTCATACTAGCTCGTGGATGATTATGTAGTTTAACATCTTTCCAGACATAAGGGACTTTTATATAGTTTAGCATCATGTTGGATGAAAAAGGGACGATACAGTTTAGTGTCATGTTGGACGAAAGTGCGAATAGTTTAAGGTCATATGCATGGACCATGGATGATGAAATTTAATGTCTTGCTGGACAGTGGTGTAGTTTAAGGTCATACAGGACCACATGTGATATATTTTGTGTTTATACAAAATAATTATTCAAAAATCTGGCATTGGTTGGAGTAGTGATGAGTTCTCCATCCATCGAGATTAATGAATAAGCTCCATTGGAGTAGACCTTATGTATTGAGTAAGGTCCTTCCCATTTTGGCTCAATATTGGGAGGTTTCTTTCCTGGTATCATTAGAGTTTTGAGAACTAATACCAATTCTCCCTGAGTGAATGAATGAAGAATAACTTTTTTGTTAAAATCTCGTGCTATTCGATTCTGATAGACTTCCAAGTGGTGAAAAGTACACAATCTTTTTAAACATTCCGATCAGTTTCTAACGGGTTTTTTCGTAGAACCAGAAACATCCAATGATTTCACATCCATTTGGACCTACTTTCCAAAGGTAGGCACTCATTAGTTTGTAAACTAATGAGGCTTAGGAATTTGCATTGGTCGAGAGGATGGGAGGTTGGACTCATCACACCTTTTTGAGGGGAATTATTGTCTACTTCGGGACTCTATTTATAGATTTAAGTTATGTTCATGAATCCTTATTACATTACCAATTATAAAATGAGTTTTACTTTAGATCTAACAATCAATGATTGATATGTAGGAAATTTAGAGAATATTTTATATGTCTTCGAGGTTCTTCATTGATAGATAATCATCTATATTTGTTATAGATTCTTAGTCAATGGTATCCTTTGATACATAAAATTCTCTTGGTCATTGTGATGACCATACTGGTTTTAAAGCCACTCAGTGGGTCACTTGAAGTTTATTTTCATTCAGAAGGACATTGATTATTTCAGATTTGGGATTGAACCTGAAGATGGGCTACCTACGTATCCTCTGTTTTAGAAAAGGAATCAGAACCCACGTAGTTCAAGTAAGGGAGTATGATGTTTATGATTGATGGCTCAAAGAAGGATGTCATAATTACTTTTACACTCTAAGATCACGTTAGTCATGCTCGGTGTGATAAACAAGAGTTATTGGTAAAAATTAGATAATTGTGCCATGAAAGATGCAATCATAAGAAATAATGTGGGACTTATGTATGTATGACTTCCCAGATAAATGAAGATTAGGATTTAATTCAGGGAAGAAATCCTGGAATAGGGTCCATAAAGGTATATGTGATTCATGGAGATTTGAATACTCTAACTTGGGGCTTACTCCTGAAAAGGAGGCCCAAATTAGAAGAGGACTTATGATTGGGTTTTACTCCTAAGAAGGAATCCCAGATAAAAGGTAAATTAGGACTAGTTAAGAGAAATTAAGACTGGGGCTTACTCCTGAAAAGGAGTCCCAGGTTAAGAGACTTGAAATATTAAGGGACTTGGGGCTTACTCCTAAGGAGGATGCCCATATTTGGAAATTATGACTGGGGCTTATTCCTGAAAAGGAGGTCTAGGTTAATGAGGACATGGGGCTTACTCCTAAGGAGGATGCCCATATTTGGAAATTATGACTGGGGATTACTCCTGAAAAGGAGTCCCAGGTTAATGATTTCTCTCATCTTAAAGGATGAGGTTGAATGAATGAAATCTCAATATTTAGTGACATAAAGATGTGTAAATCACTAGGTTTTGAGAGATATTCCATGGAATTCCTTTCAGATAAGGAAGTAAAATCAAGAAATCATGCCATAAATGGAATTGAAGAGTGTCTTGAAGACTGAATCTTGAATAGGAGAGGTGGAATGTCTTAAGAGGGATGAAATGCGCAAGAAGGGAACCCAAAAAGGAAAGGGCGTGCAAGTCCTAGTAGGCGCGCAAGTACTGCATGGGCGTGCAAGTCCTGGTTGTACAGGTATACCTGTGCGACACATGGGTACTTGCGTGATGATTAACCAGAAGGGTAATACTTGAGCGACTCTTGGTTAAAGACTTTAGAATCATCTTGAGGTTCTTCCAGAAGAGTGGCGCGCAAGTTCTATTGAAGGAGTTAGGCGGCGCGCAAGTTTGGCCATTTCCCTAAAGGGATGACTACTCAGGCGTGTAAGTGTTGTTGAGTTTCAACACTTAGGCCTTCCTCCCCCTCTTTATATCTTCCGTTCTAGGTAAGAAATTACCTTAGAAGTGTTTTAGAAGATTTGAGAATAGACTAGGGCGCCGGGAGCTCAAATATGAGTTTCTGGAAAAATTCCTCCCGAAATGGGGGGCCCACAAGGTCTATTTATAGGCTGGAGAAGACCCCAGGCGGTTATCACTTAGGGTGCGCAAGTGTACTTGCGCGACCATTGCGGCGCGTAAGTGTACTTGCGCGACCATCGTATCACTTGTGTGACCCTTGTGCAACATTCTTCTTATTCCTTCCTTTGCCAATTTTTGATATTTTTCCAAAGGTTGAATCACATTGAGTTAAGATAATCCCCCTTTTCCAATATTTAGATTTTGTGATGAAAGGAGCGTCAACACCTGTGAATTGAATATCTTTCATTTTTCATTCTTGATCTCTCATTATTCAGTCTTGAAGAAATATCTCTTTTATTTCTCTTCCTTTAGAGGGAGATATAAGGAGGATTAAAGATAGAATGTTTTGTTCACAATAATTATCTATTATTAATTTTTTTGATTCTATACACAATAGACATAGACATCTATTTATAGAGTTAGTATTTAGGTTAAAATATTATTTAATTACAAGTCAGACATTAAATAAAATTTATTACCTTTAATAAACCTCATTCCATATATTATTATTATTATTATTATTATTATTATTTTGTGCACATCAACTTTCACAATAAAAAATATTATTTAACCAGTTTTTTAATAAATATTTGTCACCAAACATGGTTTTTGTCCATTTAAACTCCTCTTGCATTTATTGAACACCCGAATAAAAAATTTATTCATAAATAAACATTTCATTCACATACCAGAAAATATATATTTATTAAATATTTAATAAAATAAATAAATATATTTTTATTCACATAATGGTGAATAAATATTTATTTACTTTATGCGATCAATATAACTTGAATATAATTATTCCTTAGACTTGATAATAATATTCACTCTATTAATTAAACTCAAATAGAAATTAATCGACATCAATGGAAATCCCACGGGATCCACCCGCCTTGCTGGGTCGCCTGGACTCCTCTGAGCGGTTAAAATGAGGCGTGGCCCAATTCCTGACAGATCACTGTGACATACCATCGTTGTCGGGCCGTTACCCTCCGGTACACTCTGCCATCTCAGTTGGCAACGACTCCTTCCCTAGTTGTGGAGCTACCTTTGGGTGCTACCCCTTCGTGGGGGAGGGGGGTTTCTCTGTGTGGAGGGTTCAAAAAGGCCACACTCGGGAATTCTCGTTCCTTAAAAGAAAAAATCGACATCATTGGAAACACTTAGTATGTGACTTTATAGGATTACTTTTCATTAGCGTTAGGCGGGTCTACCTAAAGTCTAATATTACTATCTAGTAATTGGTTAAGTCTCCCAAGAGAAAGAACTTAATGTTGCAACATTGAGAACTATATATTAATTATCACTATATAATATAATCCCTTTGTCACAATATCTCATCAAGAAGGTTTCATGATGGTGTCATCAACCTATTTACTCGATACACCTTTCTTTGACTATCTAAAATAAATACATCGGTACACCATGTATAAGAATTTTAATGTGATGGTTTTATTCCAATAAAAGGGTCGATATATCAAATTAAATAAATATGGAATTGAAAAATTCTTCTTTGACTTATCCATTAATGACATTTCAATTGTAATTCCCCCAACGTATCTTACTTCTTTCCAATATATGGCATGCCAGTTTTGGTTAGTAAGTCTAAGTGAATATGTAATGGCATACATTAATGTTAATATTAAATTCTAAGGACCATTACAAACACTTGTAGATAGTAATATCCAATGAAACTAAAACATGTGGAATTCCTACTAATGGGTCTATTATCATAATCTCCCATCTTGTAGATTATCAAGGGAAAACTTCCTGATAAGAATCCTCATCTGCTTACGAGAACTCATACTTGATGGTCTAAATAATATGTGTCCCATCACAGTATGATATCCAACCGTAAAACTATATTAACAATTTTATGATAGAACTTAAAGGTTATAATTATAGAGGATAACTACTATTCCCTTATCAATGCGAAAAATACTCTAGGGAATTATTACATTAAATCCATAAAGACTGACTGAAAATTAAATTTTTATTATTCAAACACTTTTGAGGAAAACGTGAGAAACCAACCATGACATCACGACTTAAAACAACCAAACCAACATGGTACAAAAGTTTAAAGCCAAACAACACCAAGCTTACATAGAGGATTCCCAACCCAGCATTAAAAACAATAAGATCGGTTTCCTTCTACTCCTCGCTACAGGAAATCTGGGAGAAAACTCTCTACTCTAAACCCCATTTGGAGAAACCTCTTGCAAGACAGATGCAGCAACCCTCAAACCTCAAACCACATGGCCACAGGATTCACAATGCCAAAATATCATTCCACCCATTCAACCCATTCAACTGAAAGCTCCACCATTTCAATTAATTCAACACAAATGTCTAAAAACACCAGAATATGACCTATGAGATAAGTCGTTGGACACTGAAATTCAGAACAAAAGACCCTGCCCCTCCGCGCCACACTGGTGCAAGCGTCGATCCACGCCTGAGTGGAACCAGCCAAGGCGAAGCCTGCGTCTCCAACGACTAGCTGAAGAGACGCTCGCATGAGGAAGCCAGAGACTCACTGAGCCTTCTCCAAGCTGATGAATCCTTCGCTGCCAATGCCGAGCCAAGATCCATCACTGAGATTCTCTCCTGATGAAGACGAAGCCACACTAGAACCGAATCCGCGCCGATGTGCCAGAAAATGAAGTCGTGGCCTCGCCTTAGCCGATGCCGAGCCAACACGCCAGGGCAATCAAAAACAGAATCCTTACCAGTTCACTGAAGCCACACCTATGAATATCAAGGCCCTGACGTTGACCCGCACCATGCCACACCAGAGAAGAGAAGGGGACGATCCCGAAAGAAAAACCCTAGCCCGCGAGGTCGAAGGGGCGCCGCCGCTCAGAGGATCTCTCGATCAATCCATAAAGAAACAATGACAAATATGTAATAAGATGTTAAATTATAATCAATACATAACATATACATGTAATAAATGTAAAATCAGTCGGTCCTAATAAACCAAATCTATCAAAATCCCACCTATACTAGATCCAACTACCTTTTAATTTCAGTCTACTGGACCTCACATGATAATCATATTTCTTCTAAGTTAAAGCTTTAGTGAAGGGGTCTACCGCATTGTCTTCCATGGAAATAATACTCACTAAAACCTCACCTCTCTAAAAAAATCCATAAAGATATAATACTTAATATGTATGTGCTTCATATATTAATGTAACCTTGGCTCTTTTACGAGAGCCTTCATTATTTTATTATCACAGTAGAGTGTGATAGGATATTTATTATTAGGTACCACATCAAGATCTTGGAAGAAGTTGTGCAACCAAACTGATTCCATATCTACCTCAAAAGACAAAATATACTTAGACTCTGATGTATAATATATAACCATAGCCTACTTTGAGCTATTACAGCTCATAATACCTCTATTCAAAGTGAATATGTATCCCATTTGTGACTTCATGTCATCTTGTTCAGTTTCGGAACTATCATTTTCATATACTATTACAACTAGTTCCTCATCTCCTCCATAGAACAGAAACATATCCTTATCATGCCTTATATACTTAAGGATAGTCTTGACTACCATCCAATGGAGGTAAAATAGATTAGCTTGATATCTTCCCACCACACTCAATGCATACAAAAAATCTAGTCTAGTATATAAAATGACATACATGACTAACCCAATCACCAATTTGTATGGAATCCTTTCCATTCTATTTATTTCCTCATGTGTAAGAGGACACATTTTTCTAGAAATATTAATGCCATGTTATGCTAGAAATAATCCCCACTTGTATTATTCCATATTGAATCTCTTCAGTATGTTTTCAATGTATGCACTTTGACTTAGACCAAGAAACCACTTGGATCTATCTCAAGGGATCTTGATCCCAAAAATATATTCTACCTCACCCAAGTCCTTCATAGAGATTCATTTATTCAAACATACCTTAACAAACTATAATATTGGTATTTCATTTCCTATGAGTAATATGTCATCAACATATACTATTAATAAAATGATCACTGTAACGCCCCGACCCCAGTTACCTAGAGTCGGTGCATTATTACATAACATTGGCATGATCACAAGAAAGATCAAATCTCTAAAGACCGATTGGTTTAGTAGCCTTGGAAACACTAGATATATTCATAAAGTTTTACATTACATCATAAAGTGAAAAACTACTACAATGACATAGTCTCCATATTCCACACTCATATCCCCACATAAAATCCCTGCAGGTCATTCATAACTTACTTCTTCACATCTTGGGAAAAATGAAACATAGAAAAGGGTTGAGCTCAAATGCCCAGTAAGGATAACAATATAGAGGAAACTTTCAAAAATAAGCATAAACATTTAAGGCAATGCATTACTAAAACAAAACCCTTTTAAACTTGAACTTCAACATAGTATGGAAAAAGTAAAATGAAATAATGCCATTTACTTATTCACATGGATATTCTACTAATCAAATAATCACATGCAATATCAATAACCACTTTCATAATGATGGAATGCATAATTCCAGACTATCATAACCACATAGCCAAGGCCTCGTGCCAAGACTACAAATAAGATTTTGTCAAGGCCTTGTGCCAAGACACTAGTTTGTCTCATGAGACCTACCGATGCATCGAGGAGCTATAGAGGGCTCCACCCATCACTTATTAAGTCCAATGCATTCCTTATATGAATAGATTTAAACATAACATAAACATTCGTATTAAAACAAGCATACGAAATGTCAATAATTTAACCACAAACCATGAATGGTATAAAAATAGCACATCCACAGTCAAACATAACTCATTCGATACAATATGGAAGATTGTATTGTATCACGTTAAACTCAATCAATAATAATGAAGGATGTTGACATAGATGAAAATAATCATCAAAACTATTTGAGAGAAATATCCCCCTTTTTCTTGAAATCATTTAAAAGTCACACTATTTGTCAAGAAGCCATTTAAAAATAGATTTTTGAATCAAAGTGTCCGATACCACTTTGAAACTTTTTAAAAGGAGTTCTAATTTCTAAACCTTAATGTCCATATAAATAAATCCTTAAAACCATTTTTAAAACATGGACATTAATGAGAAAGATTTAGATGAATAAGTCTTTAAAACATTTAAAAATGGTATTTTAGTTAGAGATTCTAACCAAAAGAGAGACACTTGAATACAAATAATTGAGGTAATCAAAACTTTGTAATATCATGAGAATAAAGGGATTCATGATATACTATGTCAAAATACATTATATACACCACATAAAAGTGATTTGGTGTATATCAACAAAGAAGTCTCAATGGAATGTAAATTGAGATGAAATCTCTCATAAAGGCCGTATCCTTAGGTTAAGGATAAATCAACGACATAATTATGTGTGACAAATATAAATACACTAAATATGATTGGATATTCAGTGTAAAAAAATCAAAGGATATTCACACATATTCTTGTAAAAACAACACCAACTAATTGGATGTTTAACTCAACAAATGGTGAATGAGTTAAAATTACTCTTATCAAATTCATATCAATGACTTGAGAATTATCAATGGAGTGATTATGTGTATTAAAAGTATATCCACAGGAAGGGTAGTGGAAATTATGACATAATCAAATGAATAGTGATTCCACACATAATCTTGGGGTAATATAATCAATGAAATATGCGTAAATCCAAATGAGTGGAAATTGAAATTTCAAATTCCCTTATCGATTAGGTAACTTACGAAACATACACCCATGAAAGAAGGATCATACAATGATGATGTAAATACCCATAAATTAAGGTATATTACACAATTAATACAATCATGGCCAGTACACATACACCACATGCAATAATTAAGTGGTGAACAATGGAATTCTCACGAAATTAAGAGTGAGTTAAGAAACCCCTTACTTTGTACTTTTTCCTTTTTCGACGGTAGGTTAACCTCCTATATAATGGTGAAATAATTGTTATTTAATTATAAAATAATCATATGAATTAATAATATATCATATATGATCTTTTAACATTGATTTGTTAATAATATCTTAGAATTATCGTCATTTCGGGTGTTAACGGGTTCATTTTACTTTATATTCTTTATTATGTGAGCCATATTTGTTATTAATGGGATGTATATTATTCATATCCAGAATGATATCAAGTCCTTAAATATTATTTTTAATCATCAAATCAGAATTATACTTGAATGGATACGATGGAAAATGAATCTCATCGCGTTCGTGGAGACGGTAGTCCGTACGTACGCACGAGCGACAATATCATTATTTTGATATTAAAATAATATATAATTGGGTGGTATATCATATATACAGAATAATTATCATGTTATATTTATTATTTACATGAGTTACACATCATTATTATACCCATCCAAATAATAATATATTGAATAACAATTACACCACGACGTGGAGACGGTAAGTCGTACGTACGCACGTGTGGTGACATGTTATTCAAAGGGTGGATAGAATACTGAATATGGTTGTACCATATTTATAATAACATCACAGCATATATATGACACTGGATTTATTATTTTATAATTTTAATAACAAAGAAAGAATAAGTGGAAGAAGAAATGAACTTGAAAAGGGGTGGTGAAAACATTACCTCTTCTTCAGGTTCTTCCTTTTGATTTGATCAAAAGGGATCCTTAGGATGGATTTATGATCAAAATAATGTCTATAGGTTGTATTGAGGTAAGTTTAGAGAGTATTTGGGAAGGGTTTGGCCGAACCAAAAGGCTTTTAAGGTGTGAAGAAATGAGAAGGAGGGGTGCCCTTTTATAAGAGGGGTGAGGGGCACCTTTGGAAAAGCTATAAATATTAATTTATAATAAATTCATATTCGGTTTCTAATGGCTCCAAAGTTGATTATTCAAAGTTTAAGGTGGGTATAGGTCAAAAACCATTCATACAATAGAATTTAGACAGGTTTGGGTCACTATATTAACCTTATCTTTTAGTTTTAACTCTTAGTTAATTAGTTTGACATTTACCATGTCAGTTTGTATTTTTATATTATATAGTTAATAAACTTACTATATACATCCAAGAGACCCCAAAGTGGTACATTAATGATATACCTATAATGATATAATTTTCTTGGCCGAACCTTAGATTTTTAGGAATTTAATATCAATTAATAATATAATATTTGTTTTAAAAACTCTTTTATGTCAATTTTGACACTATTCAATAGTTGATTTTTGTGAAACACATAACAGAAATATTGCTTCAAACAAAGTTAATTAAATCAATCCTAATATGTCATATTAACCTATAAAAGTAGTTTAATTCAATAAAAGTCTCAAATTATATTTATTTGGGTATTTATAATATCAATTATTCTAATTGTTCACTATTATGGTAATTACTGCATCACCATTGTGTCATAAATAAATTAACTTATTAAATGTATAAAAATTATAAATAAAATATCATTATGTAGGATATATTTTTATATTTATAATGAATATTTATAGTCTAAAATCCAACATATATAACCCTATGTAACAATTGTTTTGCTAAAAGATATATGCTTGTGTCATTTTTGTATTTATTTTAACTTAATTAAAATAAAGTGTCATTATCACTTACAAGTGGATCCATGGGGTCCCAAAATCGACCCAAAGATGCCCATGGTCGACCATGTATTAAACAATAGAGTTAAGACACTTTTTAGGGTAATTTAGTATTATTATAATATTATTTTTTAACCCTTGTTTACCGGATTTACCCTTTAACCATGGTAAATAAAATATTTACCGAAGTAATTATCCAAAATGTCTAAAAATAAAAGTTACCTATTTACACAATTTGAACATCCTGATTACAAATATGGAATCCATTTTTCCAAATTCAAAACACATAAGTGGCAGAAATTAATTTAAAATTAATTCCCGTTGTTAAAACAAAAAGCGTGTTTTTAAGAGATAATAACTATCAAAAGATTGGCACTTGTTTATGTCTAGTTTAAATGTGAAATTATGTTCAATGACCCACATTGTATTACATGGTAAAAATATATTCAAAATATACTTTAAAACCACTCAAATTCATAATTTATCACTATTAATTATTTTGATTAAAAAAGTTGTTTTTAATTAAAATTTAGTAATTTTCACTATTCATCAAAATATGAAAGTTATCCGAAAAGTACCAAAATTTCACCCTAGGCTAATTTTGATATTACGAATCCAAAAATGAAGTCCATTTTGAGAGATATAATTTTTAATTTTTCAAAAAGTAGGTATTACTATTCATAATGGCTAGTTTGATTGGTTGTGGTGTGTTAAAATCTCAAAGTTGCGTACAATGCACGACATTGCATTATTCGAAGGGAAACGTACCGTGGAAGCTTGGGGTGTCACAAACACACTCCAAATAAAACATTTATAGACACAAGGATCATATTCATTATTTATGAAACTAAATTATGTTATGTATTCATCAAAATGAATGTACAATGACCTAGATTATTGCTTTAATCCATAACTGGATTTTTACAATTTTCATATCTGATTAGAATCCTTGGGAGTCACAAACCCTTCGAGTTGTTTCCTATAGACATATTTCTGAAGGTTATAATTAAGGAGGGAAATTTTGAGATCCATTTTCTAAATATCATAGTCATGGTAATCTGTAACTTCAAGTATAATTTTGAGTTCAACCTTGAAAATGGTGAAAAGGTTCCATCGTGGTCAATTCATTGATGCTATTTAAACCCTTTTTCAACCAGTCGTGACATATTGGTATTGAATTTTCCTTCCATGTGTAGTTTCTTTCGGAAAACCCATTTACAACCAACATGATTTACATCCACTTGATGATCTACCAAAATCCATACATTAATTTGGTACATAGAATCCATTTCAGAATTCATGGCTTCTTGCCACTTGGAATCATATATGCCAATTACTGCTTCCTTGTTGGTTAGAGGATCATTATTATAAACTAATATTGAATCATCATCCTTGGTGACTATAAAACCATAACATTATGGTTCTGTAACCTCTCTTATACCGCAACACAATACTTATGTCTCAGGAAAGATTTCATCTTCCATGGGGCTTTGTGGAATCTATTACTGTAACAACTCTTATATATCTTAAGCCTCAACTTCATCAAATTCTATCTCACTCACACTATCTCCATTAGATATATTCTCCATATTATGGAATACAACATCTATTGACACTATAAACTTTTTTTCTGAGGGTTCGTGTAGTTAATATCCACTTGTTTCTGTGGGGTATCTTATAAAGGTACAATTTGTGTCTTAGGGTGAAAGTTTGTTACCTGAATAGGATTTCAAAAATGCTTCACTTCCCCACACATGTAAATTTGATAACATGGTTTTTTCACTCTAAAATTTGTATGGAATAACATTTATCAATTTATTTGGTTCTTATTTTAGTATATGTGGTACTTTTTGTAACAAGTATCCCCAAAAGGATAATGAAAAACTCTCATGAATCATAATTGATCTCACAATATCCGACAAGATGCAGTTCCTCCTTTCTCTTAAATCATTCCATTGAGGCATATAAGGAGTATTCAGTTGGGATAAGATCCTAAAATACCATAAGTAATCAATGAAGTGT
Organism: Viscum album; assembly: GCA_963277665.1. Lineage (NCBI taxonomy): Eukaryota > Viridiplantae > Streptophyta > Magnoliopsida > Santalales > Viscaceae > Viscum > Viscum album. The sequence continues at coordinate 473,408,921 of OY728130.1, read as the reverse complement.
TGATTAAGATGTTCTCCACCATGGTATGAGCAAATTTTATTAATCTTCTTACCAACGTGGTTCTCAAGTACATTCTTGTATTCTTTGTATTTATCAAAAGAATCTGAATTATACCTCATCAAGTAGACATATCCATATCTACTAAAATCATCATTAAATTTTATTATGTATGATTACCCATACCTTGCTTCAATAGGTAATGGTCCGTACACATTGGTATGAACTAATTCAAGAATATCTTTATCCCTTTCACCTTTCCAACAAAATGGTGCTTTGGTCATTTTTCCTTGTAAAAATGTGTAAAATACACAAAGTGGTTTTAGTTCAAAAGAATCTAAATATCCATCTTGATGTAATTTAGTCAAGAGGTTTTCATTTACATAACCTAGCCAATGATTCCAGAGTTGGGTGTGGTATGATCCATATGAATTAACTTTGTTATCGATTTCCATTACTTAGTTTGTGTAATCCAACACATAAATACCGTTATTTAAATTTTCCTTACCATAAAAACGATATCTTTATAAAATAAGAAATATTTATTCCAAAATTTTAAAATAAATCCATATGTAACAATTCCGGATATAGAAATAATGTTTTTGGTAATATATGACACATAATAATAACCTTTCAAAACCATGATCATTATGGTCAACAACGTGAGGTGGTAGCCCCCAATAACTACAATAAAAAGTTTAGCTTTGTTGGATACTCATAGATATATCTCCCCTCAGTCAATATTTATGAATATACTTGGTTACTGTATTTTAATACACATGTGAGCACCGTAAGCTTTATATAATACCCAATTTGTAGAAAGAGATAATTTTCACTAGATAACAAATACACATGAAGATTTCCTTTGCTTCTTTGGATAAGTGTAGTTTTTCTTCTAGTGGCCCTTCCTTCCACATGTTAAATAGACATAATCCTATTCCTTTGATTCACAATTTATCTTACTCTTCTTGGAGGTGATTGAAAAAGTTTTGGGCTTAAATCTCTTCGCTTTCCATTTCCATTTTTTCAATATAAGGAAAAAGGCCTTTTCAAGCTTCATATCCTTATCTATATAGAGAATAAGAGTTATAAGTTATGGGAGAGATTTATCAATGTTGTTTATATTAAAATTTATATCAAAATCATAGAATCTCTGAGGTAGTGATGCCAGAATGAGGTCAGTGCCTAGTTCTTTAGAGAGTTTTAACCTTAGAACCTCGAGGCGCATAATATAGCCAATGAGCTTGACTACATGAGGTCTAGCTAGGGAGCCATCCAAAATATTACTCTGAAATAGTGATTTGGAAATATCAAACTGCTCCTGTTCAGATCTCTCCTAGTAAAGACCACTAAGGTGCTCAAACATTCTATATGTATGCATGTTTTTGTAAGACTTCATGAGTTCAATAGACATAGATGAAAGCATCAAACATTGAACTTCAAATGCATAATTCATATGTTTCTCATATATTAGAAAATCTTTATCACTCACCTCTTGAGAAGTTGGATCAAGAATTTAGATTCTAGAATGTAATATTTTTGTTCATAACATAGAATAACCTGAAGGCAGCTAAACCACTCCTGAAAGTTACTGCTAGTTAGGAGGTTTTTTTCTCCAATATTGATCATAGGGATAGTTTTTATGACGAACTTTCCATTTTTTTAAAAAAATTAAAAGATAATATTATTAGTGATTTTCTTGATTACAAATTATTTAAGAAATAATAAATAAATAAATTTCTATTAAATATCCCACTATTCTATCAAGTTTTAATACCCCTCACCATTAAACTCGAAATGTAAAGTTTATTTAACATTCCAATGGAAAGGATCCATATGCCCCTTTTCATAACCCCAACAAGGTTTTTTCAAGAAAATTGAAGGTATTATATAGGTAAGTCTTTTCCAAATAGATCATGTAGCTCCTTGATCCTTTGAGTGGATTCCCCAATCCTGAAATCCTAACTTGGATTTCATCTACACTTTCCTCCAAATTACACCAAGTTTAGAAAGGGCTATTCTTATTGATGTAAAATGGTTAAGTAAACCCAAAAACCTTCATAATAACTCCCCTTATAAAATTAAGTGTCCCAACAAGGGTTGGTTAAAAACATTTATTTATTGAGTTTTTTTCTAATCAAGTAATAGAAGGAATAGTCTAACTTAATATTAGGTTGAGGGATTCTAATTAATCATACATAAATTTTATCTTATCTTATCCCATGCATGTATTGTTAATTTTAAATATATGTTAAAAAATTAATTAACCATGTTGGATAAAACATTTATGCATAATTCATTTATTTAATTTATTATGCATAAATTTTATCTTGTTTTATCTTTTACATGTCTTGCTAATATTAAGTGGATGTTACATAATTAATTAACCATGCTAGATAAAACATTTACACATAATAGATTTATTTAAATTATCTATTTTTATATTAATTTATTTATTTATGTGACCATGACCTTGCATCCATAAAATAAATAATTGCATAGATAGAAATAATTAATTAATTAAATGACACATTAATGAGCTTTATCTATCAAATTAAATTAACCTACGACATAGGGGAAATAACACTATCTTCAGGTATTGTAATGAGTTACAACATTCCACCTTTACACCTCTATATCACCTAATTTGGTATCATTATGGTTCAATCTTGAACCTCCTCCATGTGACTTGTGATACTCTTTTAATTACAAGCATTTATGAATCACACACTAGTGAGGGGAACCAAAGGACTGGTTAAAATGGGATGACAAAAATATTCTTGGACATATAGGTCCTACATAATAATTGAGGGAGGGATGACTCACAAACCATCATATTTAATTTAATAATAAATAATTGAAAACCTATACAATAATTAAATTAAAAAATCCAATGTATAAACAGGTCTTGGTCAATCTCATGAATGGTTATACATGAAATTAATATGTAAAAGTAACTGACTATCATTCATTTATTTATTCATTATTTATTATTAAGATAAATGTTATTTGATTAATTAATTAATAATTTAATTAATTATTTTCCTTTCATCTTAATGATCATCTGAACTTAATTGTAAATACCCATCATTTATGGAATTCATGGAAAATAAACAGAAGAACCAATAATGACATATTCATTACAATAAATTAATTGGGAATTTCAAAATCTTAAAAACCATTATTAAATTGACAAACACACAATAGATTTCAATTATTAAATTAAGGTTTTAATTCTATAATTTTCAATTTAATGGAATTTAATTCTACCATTAATTAGGAGACTACATTGTCTGTATAATCCAACCACACACCTTGTACCTCAGTTGTCGTGTATCTGAATCACATGCCTCGGGCTTCATCATGTTTACTCGGCTGGATTACATGGCATGTACATACCAGATACACTCCATGTATCTGCTTGTTGTGTGCCATATTGTCCTGTTCAACATGCAATGTGCAATAAATGCACTGTGTGTAATTAACTACTCATTGAATCCTTGTACAATGTGCATGGATACATGGCATGTTCTCTAACTACATGTCGTGTAACCTAGTTTTACCAGCCAACAATTTGGCACTTCTTTATGGCATCTTTAGTCATTCTTCATTTGTTTTTAAACCATTAAGAAAATGAAACTCTAAAAAAACATATACATTGATCATGTGCTAATTCAAATCATATTAAAGAATAAATATCATGAAATGAAAATCTAACCACAATTACCAAAGATCAACAATCAAATAAATAATTATAAATTTGAATGTGTCTGCTCTTATACCACTTGTTGGTTTAGGGAACATTAGAAGCGTTCGGTAGTGGGTGATATATTAATTTTTTTTAATAGTCATTTCTTGAAATCATGAGAAAGGATCTTGCATGTAAAATTTGTAATTAATTTATTTAATATCTAAATAATTAAATACATGGGATTGGGAAATTTATTCATCAATGAATGTTGATCATCTAAAAATAACCTTTTGGATTGTCTTCATTGCACTGTGAGGATCCAATGATAGAATCCCTCTAGTAGTGATCCACACATGCTCCAATGATCTCTGAGCAACACCACTCGATCTATGGGTGCTACCATGACAAATCGAATATCCTACATTGTCCGTTCTTGATTGATCATTCTTTAGTATTGAAGAGATCTCTCTTGAGTTTCTTGTTTTTGAAAGGGAGAGAGAAGAAGGAGTCAAGAGATAATTTCTTGTGTGTAAAAATTATCTATTCTCAATTGTTGGATTCTATATACAATAGACATAACTGTCTATTTATAGAGTTAGGATTTAGGTTAAAATATTATTCAATTTCATGCAGGCCATTAAATAAAATTTATTACCTTTAATAAACCTCATACCACATAACAATAATTATAATAATATTATTATTATTTTATGTCATGTGACAACTTGTGTAATAACAGATATTATTTAACCAGATTATCAATTAATATTTTTTCCCAGACATGGTCTTGGTCTATTTGAACTCCCCTTGCATTTATTGAACAACCAAATATAAATTTTATTCATAACTAAATATTTCATTCACATACTGGAGAATAAATATTTATTAAATATCCAACCAATATATATATTTATTCACATGTCAGTGAATAAATATTTATTTAATTTATGTGATCAATATAACTTGAATAAAATTATTCCTCATACTTGAGAATAATATTTATTCCATTGATTAAACTCAAATAGAATTTAATCGAGATAAACATAAACACATATCGTGCGACCTTCTATGATTCTTTCTCATTGGCATTGAGGAGACTTTCCTAATGTCTAATATTTATCTCTAGCAACTGGTCAAGTCACCCAAGGTAATGAACTTAATGTCACAACACTGACAACCACAGACAGATTTTCACTGTATAATATAATCTCTTTGGCACAATATCTCATCAAGTAGGTTGCAAGATGGTGTCATCAACCTATTTACTCAATTATCCTTTCTTTTACTATCTCAAATAAACATGTCATTACACTATAGCCATTGAATTTAATGCGATGATTCTATTCCAATAAAAGGTCCGAGATATTAACTTACATAAATATGTAAGGGAAAATCCTTCCTTGATTTATCCATTAATGAAAAGTCAATCATGACACACCCAATGTACCCTACTTCCTAAAAATATATTGCATGATGGTTTTAGTCAATAAATCTATGTGCACGAGTCATGACATACATTAATTATAGTCTTTTTAATGATCCATGTTTTGAACCAGACTAAAATGAGAAGGTTTTTGAACTTTTCCAATTATTGAACGGGCTGTTTTTAAAACCGAGCTTCAGAATTGAATTTTGAGAGTTGGAAAACTTCTATGTCATGTTTTCTGGACTTGGGTGAAGGCCCATTAAGTTTCTTGAGTGTCTTGTCTAGTTTTAGAAGTGATGTGGACGATTTTTCTATGTTTTGGAAGCCTACAGAGGGTGCACATTTTGTCTCAAACTGTGCGGCCCTCAGCAGCTAACCGTGAAACCTGTTGTAGGTGGGAAGAGGTGGTGTGCACGGGTTGTGCACGGTTTCCCAAACCGTGCACCTATCCTACATGATTAGTGGTTTGGGAATTATCTAAACATTGTTCATCACATGGTTGATTCAAGATTTATAAAACATGTGGGCCAAACCGTGCGAGGTGACTTGCTGCCCAATATAGGGGCGCATGGGCAGTGCACGGTCTGTTAAACCGTGCGGCCTAAACCATGCACCGAGACCCGATTTTAATAATGATATAATCTTAATTAAATTAAAATAAAATTAAAATGGGTAAACCCTACCCCTCACCTTATCACTCGCATGCTGAAACCCCTCCCTGGGATCCTCTAGCATGCGATGAGCCTCCCCCTCAACTACCTTTGGCCCATTGATTTCATCTGGATCTGTCACTGGTTTCTCTTAGGATATTCAAGGTAAGGTCAGTTTCTCCTCTTTTCTCCTTGATTGGGATAATTTTAGGTTCTCTCTTCACCCAACCTATTTGGTTGAAACCCTAGTCAAAGGGGTAACTCTGTTTTTGTTTTTTATTTTGGTTTTATGGTATGTGTAGGCTCTCTCGGGTCTTATTGGTTCATGTTCCGACAACCGCCACCGAAGGTGAAGCAGTTTGGGTGGAATCAGTTCATAGCTACCATCACAGGTGAGGGTTTACACCTTATGCTTTGTTTTGTACCTCCTTTATTAGGGTCTTTATGTGTTTTTGACTTCCTAATGTTTAACCGGTACTGTGTTGGTCCCTTTAATGTGGTTTTGAGTTACCGGGTATAAGGAGACTTGCCTGCATATGCATAGGTAAGTATATATATGTAGGTTCCCCCATTATGTGTATATTCATCCATGGAAATGAGTATAAATGTATGGGGATAAGAGTGCCTATGAATATATATGAAAGTGTATACATAGGTGAGTAGAGATGGGTATATACATATAATAATATGTATAAAGATACCCTTTCACATGTTCATGGCCATGCAGATGTGTGCATAGGGGCTAGGTGTCCTTATATGTATGTGAAGGTGCATATTCTCAGTGGAGGAGCATCAACTTCTAGTTAGAAAGTTATAATAGCCGAAATGTTTTGTTTGGTTCCACCCTGAGGTAGGGTCCCTTTCCTTTCCCTATTTATTTAAGAAAGTATTAATTATATAATTACTTAGGTTCAAAATTTTATTTAATGATTTCATAGTATGGTAGTATTTTTAAAACACTTCCATTAATAATGTTAATGAAGTTATTAAAGGTGATAAATGATTTTTTCCAACAAAGTCATGTTTTTGTAATAAAACCCCTCCAATAGAGGTGCACTGACTCAAGCTAAAAATGTAGAAAGTAAAATTTAGTGTTTTCTTGGTTCGCTATATTTGTGTTGCTTCTACTTTGGTGATATGTATGATAAATGACATGTTTAGATCCTCATCCTATTTTTATAACTGAATGAATTTCATTTCTAAATGAAGTGGCCCTTATCCCTTGTGTAATTTATTTAACCCAAGACACCCCATGCATGTTTGGTCTCATTAGGTTTGGAATTTCCCATGTAGGAATTTGAGAAGTTGCCATGACTCAATGAATAACATAAATTGGTTAAGACAAATGGAATTCAATGGGAGGGATAAAAGGAGATAGTGTCATCCATTGGATGACATGACCTTGATACTTGAACCATTAAACCCATTTTCCATGTTTAGGAAAACTGGGTGAGATGACCATTAGTAGGATGACTTATACCAAAGGAAATGTCTTGAATGAATGTATTAGTAATGATGAATTGGTTCCCTTGTGTTAAATGGTTTAAATGTAATGACTTCCTTGAAATGGAATTGAATATGGCTATTGAAATACATGAGACTTCCTTACCTCATGGAATGATTTTAACATTACAAATCCCATGTTTACGTTTTAATTGAAATGATTAAGATGTTTTTACTTAAGTATAATTTTGATGAATGTGATCATGCCACTTATATAGATATAGTCTATATGTGAATGATTATGGATGGGAGGAAATTTTACCCCATGCTAGATTATTATAAACGTTATGGATGGGAAGCATTCTTACCCCATGTCAACATTATAAATGTTATTGATGGGAGGAATTATTACCCCATTCTAGTATTATAAATGTTATGGATGGGAGGAATTCTTAACCCATGACAATATTACAAACGTTATGGATGGGAGACATTCTTACCCCATGCTGGTATTATAAAAATTATGGATGAGAGGCATTCTTACCCCATGCCAGTATTATAAACGTTATAGATGAGAGAAATTATCACCCCATGCCATTATTATAAAAGTTATGGATGATAGGAATTCATACCCCATGGAAGATATCTTCTGTTTATGGATGGGATTCATTCTTACCCCATGCCAATTATCTTCTATTTATGGATGAGAGACAATACTACCCCATGCTAGCTTATTATATATATATATATATATGTGGGAGGAATTCTTACCCCATGCTAGTTACAACCTCTATATACATGTATGGATGAGAGGAATTCTTACCCCATTCCAGATATAATATATATATATATAGATAAATATATGTATATGTATATAGTGACATGATCAAAATATTATACCGGAAACAAGACAAAGCTGGTATAACCGTCAGGTGTCCCTTAAGTGATTGGATGGGTGTTATTTATTTTGTAGTTCCATTTATTAAATTCTCCATACCTACACACTATATAATTTATATTCCAATGGATTGGGCTTGGCACCATGTGTGCCGACCTACTGAGATTTCATCTCACACCCTTCTCGGGTACCCTTGGTACCCGACTTGACCTTCTTATTTGTAGGGCCTTGGACCTTTCCTGTTGTTATATTCTTGTACTTGGGAGTTAGGAGAAAAGGAAAAAGTTGAAGCTTGGGATCCTCATGGAGATTACCCATGGGGATTGCTGTATTTTCTTTATTTGAGTCTTATATTGTAGCATTCTGTATTGATTACTACTTTCAGTTTTGTAAGATTTCCATTTCATGAATTCATCTATTGTATAAACTGGTGTTGGCCACTTTTGTTCAGTTATATAAGAATCTATCTTCCGATACTTAATTATTTCTATTTACTACTTCTGCTATTTTTTGTTATTAAATATTATATCATACCACTTTGAAACTCCAATAAGAGGGTATAGTCTCCCCAATATCACCTTATGAGACCCTCGTTGCTAGTCGGTAGTCTATGGCGTATGGGGTGACGCGCTTGAGACCATGTGACCAACCGGTCTAGATACTAGTTTAGTGGTATGTCAGACTGAGACATCACAATCTTAAAGTCTAAAGACCATTACACATGCTCATAGATAGTAATATCTGATGACACAAAAACATTGGGAATTCCTACTAGCGGGTCTGTTTCCATAATCTCCCATCTCGGAGATTACCATGTGTGAACTTCATGAGAAGAATGATCATCTACTTACAAGCACTCGCACCTGACAGTCTAAATACAACATGTCCCATCATACTACATTATCCAACTAGATAACAATATTAAGCATATTTTTATAACACTTCAAGTTTCTCATCATAGTAGGGAACTGTTATGACCTAATATATCCATAAAATACTCTAGGGAATTATAACATTAAATCCATGCCGAAATAATGAAAAATATGTAATAAGATGTTAAATTAATATTAAATACATCAAATATACATGTAATAAAAGTACAATCAGTTGGTCATGGGACAAAAACTCTAACACAATTATAGTGACTCATTATTGGTTGAAAGTGATGAACCTCCCTCATAAAAAGAGGTAGTAGAGATCTATGAAGTTTCAATATGGAAAGAATCCATAAATTCTAAAATATATTCCATGTATAAGAACCAACATTGGGTTCTTGTCTATGTGCTAACTGATGTAAATCCCATAGGGTGAAAAATGGGTATTCAAGAGAAAATTAGACATGGAAGATAAAGTAAATACCTATAAAGAAATAATAGAGGATAAAGGGTTTAAATAACGTCAAGGAATTGGATATGATGAAACATTTTTACCAGTTTCCATGTTTAATTACATCATAATTCTAATTTCTATAGTAGCTTACTGTGATAGAAATTTTGCAGATGGATGTCAAAACTTCTTTACTTAATGGGAAACTTCAAGAAGATGTCTATATGACACAACCATAAGGTTTTGTGACTTTAGGTGATGCCAAAAGTATTTACAAGTTGTAGTGATCTATTTATGGATTGAAGCATGAATCCAGATCATGAAATATTTTATTATATGAAGCTATAAATGAATTTGGTTTCATTAAGAATGAACGTGATTCATGTTTTTACAAGAGGTTTAGGGGAAATGCGGTTGTTATCTTAGAAGCATATGTTGATGACATATTACTTATTTGAAATGATAGAACATTCTTGAATTCTATTAAGGACAGGTTAAAAAAGTGTTTAGCCATGAAGGACTTAAATGAAACAACCTATATTCAAGGGATCAAGATAATTTGTGATAGATCCAAGAGGCTTCTTGGACTAAGTTAAAGTACATACATTTACCAGATACTTACAAGATTTAGTATGGAATAATCTAAGAGGGGATTGGTTCCAGTGTCACATGGTATACATATTTCTAAGAAAATGTGTCCTTAAATAAAATAGTAAAAAGAGACAATGAGTAAGATCCTATACTTTTCATCAATAGGATCAATTATGTATGCCATGTTATGCACTTATCTTGATGTTTCCTATGCATTGAGTATGGTTGGAAGATATCAAAAAGATCCAAGAGAACAATATTGGTATGCTGTTAATTTTATTATCAAGTATCTAAGAACAACTAAGGATATGTTTCAAGTGTATAGAGGATACGAGGAGCAAGTCATTAGGGGTTATACTGATTCTAGTTTTCAAATAGTTTTGAATGATTAGAAATCATAGTTAGGATATGTTTTTTTGTCTCAATGGTGGAGCTGTGAGCTGGACGAGTTCAAAGAAACAAGTTGTAATTGATTATATAGTGTATTATCAGTATATAGGGGATTATAATATAACCAGGAAACCCATTTGGATATGAAACTTTATCTTGGATACTGATGTGGTACCTATCAGTAAAGACCCTATCACATTGTATTTTGATAATACTACAATGGTGTCTCTTTCAAAAGATTCAAGGTCACGTCAATAGAAAAATAACATACTATGGATGTATCCAATCTTGAGGGATTTTTCTCATAGGGGTGAAATTAAAGTAAGTATATTTCCCATAGAATAAAACATGGTGGAACCCTTAAATTCAGGTTCATATCACTAGAAACATGGGTATCATGTGAGAGATAGTAGATTGAAGGTTGTTAGTAGCTGGATCTAGTGAAAGTGGGAGTCTGTTGGAGTTGGTACCCTAGAACCAACTTTGTGCACTTTATGATAACCTGTATTCATAGTTTTGGATATTAATAAACTATTTATCACATCATTATTGTTATTCTGTGTAACATAGTATATGATAATGTCCTAAGATTATCTGTCGCACTAAAAGGTCATAGTAGTTCCCTACTATGATGAGAAACCAAAAGTTCCACGAAATTATTCTTAAATATATGTTCTATATCCAAATGAAATCATTTTAGGGACACAAATGATTCAAGATATTAGGGTTAGAGACTCATAGGACTTTGAGGCACCTTCTTATGCTATACACACTTGGTAATATCTAGTGTAGGATATTATTAGAATGAGACATGCAAGTAGTAAATCCACAATTATATGTTTCATTGGATGTTCCTATATATGGATGTGTGTATTGATCCTTAGAATTTAACATTATTATTAATGATTACTATAAGTCATGTAATTTGATGTATTAATGAAAACCATGAGGACATATGTTCGTGGTGAGGTAGGATATATTGGGTACATTGAGAGTAATATTGCATTAATTAATAATATGAGAATGTATTTGTCCCTTATGTTCTTTAATGGAAGTTTATATATCAGGTCCTTTGATGGAAATGATATAGCCAAAATAAATCATTGGACATGGTGTTCTATAGGCAAGTTTGATTTCCAAAAATTCAAAGAAAGCGACATCGATCACATAGGTTGATGGAACCAACATGCAACCTACTTTATTAGAGATATCATGATTAAGATATTATACTACACAGTAAGAATCTATATGAGCTATTATGTCATTGTAGCATTAAATTCTTTCTCTATGGGTTTTTTTAGCATGTTTCTAGATTCTAACCTTGGACTTTAGACTACCTCACCTAATGACACTGATAAAGAAGCATAGAGGGTCACACAATAAGTGTATCCATAATCTTGATTAAATAATATATTAATATCTTATTTAACAAGTTGAATAAATATTATTCCCACAAATGGTTTAATAATTATTCATGTTTTCTTGATCACATATATTTTGTCACTGGTTATTCGAGAGAATATTATTTGATCAGAATATTTAGTAAATATTTATTTTTTATTTATTGAATATAATATTTATTTATTTATTGGTGAATAATGAAATGATATTTATTTATTAAATAAATAGTCATTATTCAAGGACTGATAAATACTGTGGAGGACTGGAGGACTGAGTTTAATGGTTCAATGAGAAATAATATATATTTAATATTATTTTATTAAATAATATTTAATTTAATTCATGAGTTTAGTGCAAGTCAAGAAATAAAAATATTATTATTATATTTATAGACATGGGGTTCCACATGGATTAAATAAATAATAAATGGCACTTGTGCAATTTTTTTATTTCTAACTCTAGTTGTATATAAACCCAATTATATTATTTTTCAATAAATCCAATTCATTTATTTTATTATGCACAATTAATTTGGAGAATCCTATAAAATCCTTAGAGAGATCACTTCTCCAAGAATACTCCCAAGAATGGTGAATGATATTCCTTCACCTCCCACTCTTGAGTCAAGAGATATCCTTTAGAAGCTATTCTCATGGTGATCAAAGGTTAATGATGCAAGTGATTGGATATATTGTGCTAGCACCAGAAGATTCCTATGGTAATATTTAGAGATTTATGGAACACGTGTGGAACACCACTATAGGGAATCTGCTCCTGATTCCTATATCACAATGACTGTACAATGTAGATCTGTTGTCAGATCCATCAACAAAGAAAGAATTTCTTGAAAGGTAATTATTTAATTGATTAAATGTATTATGAATAATATGTGATGATATTACACTATGGTTCCATTGTTTTATCCATTTTCTATATTCTTTGATTAAATTCTATTGATCATGGCATTTATAATCATGTAAATATTAGACTTATCATCCATCATGAAAGAAAGTAATATTGGGAATGACCCATCACATGCATCCACTGTGCCCAAAACCTACAATATTATCCTCCATCTCTACTTATAAAAATGAAATAAATCTTTAGTAAGTGTATCCATTGATATTTTGATTATGATTTCATGTCATCTCACATTCACTTCTCATATTATTTTTAATGTGAACATATACGATATATCATTTGGATCAACCTTATGGATTGAGGGTTTATTTTATGTCTAGAATGTATACCAATAGGTTAGATACCTAATGGTGTGTCTTTTCATTTTTGTATTATTTTTCACATGATGGTATATTTCATGGTTATTTTCTTACATGATTTCTTTATGGTGTATCCACGGATAATTTTATTCTGATTTCATGTCATCTCACATGTACTTTTCATATTCATTGTAATTTATATATGAAAGGCTTATTATGAAAATCATAGTATTATTGACAAAATTGATTTATCATGTGAAAAATAATTGTAAAGGGATGGAAATTATGTAGAATAAATCTTATTTATTTATTTAAATGATGTGAAATTTAGGAATGTTTAAATTGTGTGTGATTTATGTAAATGGTTGTATAATTTATCAAATATTTATTATTTGATAGTAAAAGTATTCAGAAATTTCATAGAATTATAAAAATAAGGATTTTATATTAACACCATGTAATTGATAATATTAAAAGTTCAAATTGGAGGTAATACATGATTGTGTATGAGAGTGTAAAATCGATCCAGTAATGTTAGTGCATCATTTCCTATTATGATATTTTTGATGACATATTATGCATCTCAAATGTTTCCCTTGTTATTGAGACTATTCCATAACATTTTTCATACTATTGTACTTCAGTCTCCCTCATTGTTGCAACCTATTGATGTCAGGTATCAGTATCAGCTAGTCTTTGGGCATTGGGAAATGTCAAAACTCCCCAATAGGCATCCATGGTTCATCATAGAAGTTAGCAATGGTGTCTAGCCAGTACAATGGATCAAAATATTCAACCCATGATATTTTCATAGAGTTACATGATGTAATTATGTGTGTGCATGGAAAATACAATGCTTGGAAGTTTCCACATTGACAATGGCTCACTTATAGAAATACCACCAGGACTCGACCACTACAGCCTGTGATGGGGTCCTAAAAATCCTGCACTTCAAATCAATAGTATTATCGATGGAAAAGGTGAAATTGATAAGCATAAGCTTCTTCAATGTTATTTTCAATCTCTCATTGAACGTTTCGTTTATACCTTAACCCCTGTTGAATCTCATCCATAGTATGTTGTCCTCTTTTAACAAAGTACTTGACACAATGATAAAATGTCTCTAGAATTAGTCCAATTATAAGTAACTTGTGAATCCACCTGAAGACATAATTTCCACAATCCAAAATGTTTGTGTTCATGTGTCCATACCTCCTCCCTCCATCATATGTCAATGTCCATTTTTCTATTGGAATCCACATCATATAATCATACACTCCTTTATTAACCTTGAGGTTTTTTTCTAATCGTTGTTCAAACCTTCATTGATTCAGGTCATATGCTATATGAAATTGATCATATTTCACATAAATTAATTTTATCATTACATTTAAATAGTAAAAAATAATAAAGATATTATATACCAGGACTTGTGATTTCCTTCTTCATAGGTTTATCATGGAATTTTTTTCACACGTTTCCAGTAATGTGTCTGATGTTGTAATGATGATGTGAATTTGAGAATCTACATGTAACATGATCTGTATTGATTTCCTCATTGATTACTCGATGATGATCAAATATCAAACATACACCCCAAATACAAGTGAAATGGTTGTTGATTCATGTTAAAAACCAACTCTATGATTCATAATTTTCCATCTTCACAATGGGAAAAACAAGTAGTAGAGGTGAATGGTTTCCATCTTGGGTTGCCTCAATCAATAATATGCCTATGTATTTCCTATATATAAATATCCCATGAATTTATAGGAACTATTTTTAGAAATGAAATGTGAAAAATACATGGAAGAAATGCCTATATCAACTGACAAAATTCGACATGAGATGGATCAAGTTGGTTATCTTGAGACACATGTTTTTTCATATCGAGATGGAAGATAAATTGTTCATTGTGTCTTAGTATGGAAAAAAATTACAACAACACCCGATATGATTCATTCCAATCACCATAGACCTTGAAAATCGACTCCTCTTTCTCCATACAAGACTTATTATATGAAATCTTATAACCAAATTTTTTTTGTATCCTCTCCAGCATAAGGTATATAGTCACATCTTGGTAGGCCCTTATCATATCAATGATAATAAATGACACAAATTCAACATCCAATGATGTATGATCTTGTGTTAGTTTTAGTTGAATGTATGTTTGAGTTACATCAATCTTATAAATTATCCAAACTCACAATGTAATTTCAGGAATTTTCTTCAAGATGTATCTACAATAATCCCCATATTTTTCACACTGTATGATGCATTTTGTATATCCTGAATCCTGAAATAAATATCTACATTTTCCCTCAATATGAAATCTTTTCACCATGTTTTTCATTACATCTTTACTTGGAAAATCTCTTCCAACGTATAAAGTTTTTTCTATCTCACTAAATTTGTCCTATATAACTCCAAGAAACTCAGTTGTAGGTGTGATAACATTCCAGTCAAATTCTGGAAAACGTTCCATTGCTTCCAACCAAGATACAAAAAATAATGGAAGATTTATTGTGTGTTGAGCCTACTGTATAACTACTGCATTTCTATAAACTTCCTCGCCAACTTCTGTATCTTCCTTCTCATTAGCACTATTGTTTAAATCTATTCCATAATTAAAAATATCATCATCATCAAAATTATGTTGTTGTATATCCGAGAGATCAATTAGGTTGACTTATTCCACATCATAGGGAATGGACTCATTTTATTAGGATATAAATTCTTCAACCACTATTTTATGTCTATGTATTCATATAATTGGACATTGTTGTTGTACACTAGAAACCTCAACATATAACTCCATCATGGAACCATCTGATCATTGAGAAAATTAAATTGTTGCTTGGACATAGTTCTCACTAGCAGGCAATGGACAAGTTAGATGTCATAGCATAACTGGAAATTGAAAATGTCTATAGCTAATAGATTGAATCTCTTTATCAAGTCCTACATTTAAATGAACATTAATTCATTCCTGAAGATCTATTTGGGTTATAAAATTATATTTCCAAATCATGTTATTCCTTTTTTACTCTAAGAATATCCTTGATCGAGTTGAATAATCTCCATGTAGTAGTAGACATTGGAAAACATGGTTGTCTATAGGAAAAATGTTTTTTGATTAAGATTCTGATAGTGTAAATATTATTGAAAATGAGGAATAATAATGTAGCGTTAACCACACAATTTTTACTTTACTAAAATTTTAGAATGCCTTATTATATCCTAAAAGATGAAACTAATGTTTAGATGTACAATTTTAATCTTCCTAAATGTATGTTCTGTAGTTTATAAAGAGAATGTGAATTATCTAAAGCATATACCCCAGGTGTTTCAAACCAGGTGTGCAACAATGCCTATTTTCGTGTACCAGGTGATGATCAAGTCCAACTCAATCACCATTTTCTAGAGTTTTACCCCTAGGTACCTTTGTGTTAGATCTATATCCACTTGTAGTATCCATACAAATATTTCATTGCTTAGATAACCATAGAATATTTACATGACTGAAATTTTAAAACATCTTCATATATCCTAAAAGATTACACTAATGTTTTGTAGTACAATTTTTAATATTCCTAAAGGTATGTTTAATAGTTTATAAAGAGAATGTGAATCACCTAAATCATATCCCATGGGAGTGTCAAACCAGGTATGCAGCAAAGCCTATTGTCATGCACTAAGTGATGATTGAGACCAACTCAGTCACCATTTTTGAGTTTGTTACCCCTAGGTACCTTTGCGCTAGAGACACATCCACTTGTAGTATCCATATAGGGATTTCATTAATAAGATAACAACATAATCTTTACTATATCTAAATTTTATAATGCCTTCTTATATCCTAAAAGATGACATTATTATTTCATAGTATAATTTGTAATCTTTCTAAAGGCATGTTAAGTGGTTTATAAAGAGAAGGTGAATCATCTAAAATATATCCATTGAGAGTATCAAATGAGGTTTGTCATAAGGTATGAATCATCTAAATCGTGGGAGTAAAATATCAGGTGTGCAGTTAAGCATCTTTGTCATGCAGTTAGCCATCATTGATCCTATGCTAATACTATGTTAATTTTAAGTTAATCAATATCTAATCATTATTTAATAATAATTTAATCCTTAGTTAATCATTACTAATTCAGTAGTTAAGCATTCATTAATTAATAGTTCTTAAGTAGTAAGTTTAAAGTTAAATAATAATTAATCATTAACTAATCCTAAGTAAAGAATTACATAATCCCAATTTAAACATTATTTATTACTAATTTAATCATTCCTTAATCATTTGTTAATGAATCCTCAATCACTCGTTAATAATGCGTTAAGATTTTGTTAAATAATAATTATTAAATAGTTAGTTTAATTTTAATTAACAGTTAATCATTAATTAATTATTGGTTATTCATTACTTCATCATTAATTAATCCTCTTTTAATCACCCGTTAATCATTACTTGATTAATAGCTGTTAAGTACTTATGTTATTGTTAGTTATGGATTAATTAATAGTTCATCGTTATTTAATTATTAGTTAATAATTAGTTAATCATTAATTAATCATTATTTAATCATTATCTAATCATTATTTAATCCTTTGTTAATCATTGGTTAATCATTAGTTAATCATTACTCAATCATTCGTCAATCATTAGTTAACCCCATGTTAACTACATCCTAATCATTCGTTAATCACTCATTAATCATTAATTAAATAACAGTTATTAAGTAGTTACTTTAAATTTAATTATTATTTAATCCTTATTTAAGTAGTCGATTTACAGTTAATTAAAAATTAAAAATTAATTAATTATTGGTTAATCATTATTTCAACATTAATTAATCATATGTTAATCATTCTTTAATCATTGATTAATGACTCTTTAATCACTCGTTAATCATAATTTTGAAATTAGTTAATCATTCACTAATCATTTGTTAATCATTATATAATCATTCGTTAACCATTTGTTAATCCTAAATTAAGAATGCATTAATCATTCATTAATCACTCGTTAATCATTAATTAATTAATAGATATTAAGTAGCCACTTTATAGTTTATTATTATTTAATTAATAGTTAATCATTAAGTAATTATTGGTTAATCATTCTTTAATCATTTGTTAATTATTATTTAAACATTAGTTAATCATAAGTTAATTTTGTCTTACTCATTCGTTAATCACTCATTAATAATTACTTAATTAATAGTTGTTAAGTACTTACTTTATAGTTAGTTATTTGTTAATTAATAGTTCATCATTAATAATTACATCCTGAATCACCTTTTGAGAAAATGAAAGTTTCACCGATAACTTACCTAAGAGACTTTGGTTAATCAAATTTATATCTATATGGGATAACATAGAAAATAAGAGAGAATTAACCAAGACATAAAGGCTATACAATAATAAACTCAACATGTGATACCATTTTGAAATAACTCAAATTAGGGGTTGTATAACAGATCCCTCATAAAGATATAGTTTACAGTCAACTCAACACACAATTTATAAAATTCAAGCATAAGACATAATATGATATATTTATGATTTTGAATGGGGGAGATCATCATATACCTCAAGTGCATTTATAGACTAGTGGTATAGAATGATAGGTATTCTGTATTGTGAAATCTGTGTAATTCTGCAGGTAAATGCATACTGCTTCTGGACAAATTGCAGGCATAGAGAAGCTGCTTGCTTCTGGACAAATTGCAGGCTCTATACCAATGGTTTGCAAAACCGTTGGTATAAAATTGAATAACTCACTCTTTACCAACGGTTGTAACTGTTGGTAAATGTCTTAGTTCAACATTTACCGACAGTTTCTAAAACCATTAGTAAAGGACTGGTATTCTTAATCTTTAGAAACAATTTTCTTAAACCGTTGGTAAAGATCTATTGCAACAGTTTTGAAACCATTGGGAAAGATAATACGATTACTGGTGGATTTTCCCAACAGTTATTTGATAACCCTTTGGTATAAGCCAATTCCCACGGCTTGATTGCCAACGGTTGGCTAAACTGTTGGTATAAGTGTTACCAATGGTTATACAGGCTTCACCAACGGTTTAAAACTGTTGGTATATACTAAATTTCTAGTAGTGTAATTTGGTCTTACTCATTCGTTAATCACGCATTAATAATTACTTAATTAATAGTTGTTAAGTACTTACTTTATAGTTAGTTATTTTTTAATTAATACTTCATCATTATTTAATTATTAGTTAATTATTAGTTAATCATTATTTGATCCTTAATTAGTTCTAAGTTAATCCTAGGTTATTCATTATCTATTCATTCATTAAACCTAATTTTTAGTGAATCATTATTTCACTAATATTTATTCATCATCTAGTCAATGTTAATTCCTAATTATGTCACAGATATTTAAAACCACTAGGTTATACTAAATAATAATCTTCTTATAATAATAAATCTATTACTAATACTAATTATAAATTATTTAATCAAAAGTCAGTATTAAATAATAATAATTTACTTACTAGTATTAAATATTACTTACAAATTAGATCTAACGAACAAAGAAGAAGTAAGTAAATAACATATTTAAAACAAACTAAAAACTGAACAACTAAAAAAATAATTAACTTTAAATATACCTCTATATGTTGCTTCACAAATTTGGCACTCCTTTTAGGTCATCGAAAACGTCGTACCCTAGGGTGCAAACATCAATGGAATTTTAGAGAGTGGAACTAGAGAGAGGTGAGCTGATTTGAGTGAGTTGAAGGGGGAGGAGCGGGTGACTATTATAAGGGTTCGAGGTAAAGAGGTTGCACAAAACGTTTTTCACCTTAACTTAGGCCAAATACGTTAACGTGCAAAACACACCTTTCGACTTAAATTGAAAGGCGGCAAGGGCGATGCTGCATTTATGTATCACTTTTAAAAATATTATTAACATAGGTTTATTTTAATAAATATTTTATTTAAAAAATGTATTAAAAAAACTCTATAAAACAACATATCCCAACGGTGGATCACTGAAGAAACCACTATAAAAAAAAACTATCCAGAACAAGAGTAACCCTGAGGAACAACAAAAGAGCAACGCCAGGGGGACAGAAGCAATGAACCGTCGTAGAACACTTTCCCCATCACAGTCCCAAACCACTTCAAGCACCATCCCGACAGATCAAAGTGGGGTCGAGCGTGATGGGTTGGGGAATAAAGGGTACAGAAGGAGAGTGAACGAGTAAAAGAAAAAAGATAAACAAGTAAAAAAAACCAGCCACAAGCATTAGAGGGACCCAGAAACCATCACGCTTGGACAGAGTGGGTACCCGTATGAAAGATCTGACAACAAGGGCAGCAATGGAGTTCTGAAGAACACGAGGCACAAAGATGGAAAAGCCAAAACGAATCCAAAAGGAAGATGAGAACCAAGGGAGAAATAACGGGGAGAGGGAGGACGATCGGAACACAGGGGAGGAACCCTAGCATGTCGAGAGAGAAGAAGCGAAGAGCAGACTCTCAGAGAAAGCGGCCATCCATTATCCACTTAGCTACCAATACTTAATTTCCCATTAATTATGTTAACAAGTTATTTAATTATTACATAGTTAATTAAACATAATTATATAATTATGACATGACCACTTTATTAATGAATTAATGAACCCAATTATACTTATCAATTAAATGCAACCACTTAAATAAGACAAACTATGAAACAATTACAGTCTAACCACAACCTCTTGACGATCTTAACATGAAATATGATTAATGACATCACGCGTATTCTTTTATTAATTATTGTAACCAGTTTTAACTAAACTAACCTTAATAATAAACTTACTCAACTAAAGCAACATTTATTACTCTATAAATGCCTAAATTACATATTTTAATACATTAATTAAGATTAATTCTAGATTACCTTCATATTTATACTCATTTTAAATATTTTTCCATCCCATGAAATTTAATTCTAGATTTATATTTATTATTACGGTCTTGGTCTTACATTCATATTTCAACATAGTATATGACAACAGCATATGCACATTAAATTCTACATGTTATCATTCTAGCACCATTCAAATGCATTTTTTTTATATTTTCAAGAAGACATTTTTCTAGGTTAAGTGTGAAACCCTCACAACCAACACAACCCCAAATATCCCAAATTCCAAAATATCAAAACCCATGAATGGGTTAGAGGGAACCCTTACGTCGAGACCATGAACTAGTTACATGTAGGTTAAGGTCATGTAACAGGGATCAAAATTCCATATTTCCTATAGGTGATGCCTCTACTCCCTTAATTTCTATAAACTGAGTTGTCTAAAGTTGCTCCTCATTCCCAACTTTCATAGTGATTGCTTCTAATTCCAACAAAGCATTGACATACACCAAAGAATTCTCTTTATTCCCTCTAGGTCTTCCTTCCATTCCCTTGAGTTTACCCTTTTATTGCTACCAGAATCACCTGTATTATAAAAGACTTTTCATCTATCTTGTGACTTACCAAATCAGTTGTAGGTCTAAAATTAGGAGACCTCCTTTGAGTCGAGGACTGCCTCTAAGAAGGGGAAACTTATTATGCCTGGGAAGATTTGAGACTACTTACTCCAAAACCAACACGAGATGCTCCCTTACCAAGTTTATTGGCCTCTTGTTGTTCCCCTAATACTACTTTGATAATAACTGGAAAAGAAGAATTAAATGGAAGGGGCACCACACCTACCAAGGGATTCAGGATAGCATTTGTTGAGTTCTTTACTACACCAACTAGATCCATAAAGAGAACTATAATACATTGGAACCAAACAGATGAAGACCGAGTAGCACTCAACCTAACTGAACTGACTTCCCCATGATAGAGACTCCTACTGAGATAACACAATCTAGACATTCTACCTTGATAGAGTGTGAATCATCCACCACCCACAGTCGGTAGTTTTCCTTCTTCTCAAGAGAATTACTTTTTGCTACCATTTGGGCCTGATGAGGCTTGTGAGAAGGAATTTGACACCTACCAGCCACCTCCACTCAACCAAGAAGGTCTTGAAATTTTAGATCAAAATAGGATGTGGGTGTAACATCTCGGCCCAACTTACCACAAAATCCGTAATCAAACTGGTCGCCACAAGATCTCAATCACATCTCCTCATACGCCAAAGGCTTCCGACTTGCAGTGAGGGTGTAAAGGTAGTTCGGCAGGGAGACTATATCCTCATACTCAGAGTGCACAATGGTAAATAGATAGTAAAACTTAGATATCAATAGAATCTGTATAATGAAATAATTAAACAATGGAAGACATGAAATATCAACTGAAAAAAATATGGCCAATGCCAGTTCATACAATGTATGCATTCTATATGACGACACATAAGCTAAAAGAGTAACTAACAACACGATTTATATTTCAGTATAAAATAAAGAAAACAATAGGAAATCCCAAAGGTCAATATCCATGAGCATCTCGAGCTCCATCTTGGTCCTTTTCTCTCAACTTCCAGGTACAAGCAATACAGCACAAGCATGGTCCACAGCCCTGGAAACAAGTAGGTCTACTCGGGTACCAATGGTACATGAGAAGGGTGTGAGATATAAATCTCAGTAGGATAACACCCATAGTTTCAAGCTTAATCCAACATGTGCTATAAAAATCTAGCAGTGTGCACGCTGTTAAATAACAAGTAAGGAAGTACTTAAAAGTAAGCAACCTACAAAGTCCAGGCTTCCACGTATACTCAAATATGTTTAATCAAACTCATTTAACTGAGAAGTATCTAATTTAATAGTCAGAACTATTTCATTTTTCCAAGATCAAAGGAGGTTTCAACTCATTAATTGAATAAGTTTCGAGACCCAAAATGTAGCCTGATGTTCCCCATAAAGATATAATCAAAGATTCCTAACTAGGTCTTGTATAAGAATAATCAAGACCAAATCCAATCTTGTGCTTTGGATTGGAAAATGAATCACTTGATTCCTTTCATTCAGTAACCAATTTAGAACCTGGGTCTATCCTTGACATTCATAAGTTGGAATTCAAGTATCACTCGAGGTATAATATCAACCTACTCCCTACAAGACTGTCCCTAGAGAACCTTTTAGGAACCTCGTATCGCTCAAGGTGAGGTATAAAGTCCATGTCATCTGAGTCCATCCTTGGCGGTCCTATATGGAAACCCCAAGTATCACCCATGAAATATAATCATTTCCCCTTGAGTCTATCCATGACATCCATCATATACCTGGATCCATGTATTACTCGACATATAAGTTAAAAGTGTAGGTTCTGGGTGCAGCGGAAGTGCGTTGGAGGGTGTACGCAACTTTAATTTTAGCGTTAATGACAATCAATCTGAGATCCGTCACGATAATAAAACGATGAATCTTAGGAATAGAACGAAGAACAAAAAAGAATATAGGGGAGTCCCGGAACCATAGATAGGATCATCATATGTTGGTTATAATTAATTTAATTAATTGGCAAGAATTACCTTGATGGAATTATTTCTTTATTTATGTTTCCGATCACAATATGATGTGATCCATCGTTGCGTCATAGAATCCAAGTGTATGATCTCTCTAGCGGTGATCCACACATGCTCCATGTATCTCTGGATGTCACCGAAGGGATATCCGATTGCTAGCATGGAAGAGTCTTCGTTTGCGATGTCTGCCTTCGATCACCTTTATATAGTGGAGGTGGATCTCTCTCTCGTAGCTTGAGAGCGTTCTTGGTGGAAAAAATAATTCTATCATAGCTTGAGATCTTTTCCAAATACATTGTGCACAACCCCAAAAAAATGGCTAGGCTAATGAGAAATATATAATTGGGATTTTTAATTACATGGAATAATAAAATGAATTAATTACCAGAAAGCATTTATTCATTTCATTTAATTCTTAGTAATACCCCATGTCTAATAATAACAGTTGACTATTATTATTATCTGACATGCGCCCAGCGAATTACTCCTAAAATTATTTAATTAAATAAATAATATTATTTTTCATAGATTCCTAGAAAAAATACACAGCGTGTATATTTAATATACACGACGTGTACTTTTGTTTTTCCATTTTTCTTTATTTACTCCACCATATTTATTAGACCTTGAATAATGTCTATTTGTTTCTCAAATAAATATCACTACATTACTCACTAATAAATATATAATTTCACCCACAATATATTCTCTCAAATAACTAGTGTTGAAATAAATGCGAATAGTAATTCTTGAATAATTATTAAACTACAATCAAGAATAATATTTATTCAACTTGTTAAATTAATATTTAACTAAGATTCTTGGACACACTTAGTGTGTGACCCTCTAGGCCTCCTCTCAGTGGCATTAGGCAGAGCCTTCCTAAAGTCCAAGGTTAGCGTCTAGCAACACACCAAGGCACCTATAGAGAAAGAAGTTAACGCCGCAATGACGCGTCACCTCCTACAAATGGTTACCGTGTAATGTAATACCTTTGTCTCGATATCTTGAATCAAGTAGGTTTCATGCTAGTTCCATCGAACCATGTGTTTGATTATTCTTTCTTTGACTTTCTGGAATTGAACTTACCTATTACTCACCATGGCCATGGATTTATTTAGGCTCTATCAATTCCATCAAAGGGCCTGATATATCTACTTCCGTTATGGAATAGAAGTGAAAAATACTTTCTCGCATAATCTATTAACGCAGTATCACTCATGACGCACCCAATGTATCCTACCTCACTACGAACAGCGTGTCATCACAGTTTTTGTCAATACATCAAAGTGTGTGTGTTGTAATACTTATTAATAATAATCTTAAAGTCTAAGGACAAATACACATGTCCGCAGATAGGAACATCCAATGACACTATGAAATGTAGATTTCCTACTGGCGGGTCTTGTTCTCATAATATCCTTTGGGATATTACCAAGGGCGCACACCATGAGAAGGTGTCTCAAAGTTTTATGAGTCCTCACCCGTAATGGCCTGTATTATTTGTGTCCCTCAAATAACATCATCCGGTCATAGAACATATATTCAAGAATAGTGTTATGGCACTTCTGGGTTCTCATCATAGCAGGGATCTGCTATGACCCTTTAATGCAATAGCAATCCTTAGGACATTATCACATGCATTGTCATGCAGAAGAACAATCAAGATGTGACAAGGTATTTATTAATGAATAAAGTACAAAGTTGTTGGTTCTAAGCCACAAACTCTATCAAAAAGTCCCTATGAGTCCATCCATGACATTATAATATGAATCCATGTATCACTCGGCTTATAAGTCAAAATCCCCTATGAGTCTGTCCATGGCATTCTAATATGAATCCATGTATCACTATGATTATAATTCAAAGCCCATATGAGTTTGTTCATGTCATTCTAATATGAATCCATGTATCACTCAGCTTATAAGTCAAAAGATCCTATGAGTCTGTCCATGGCATTTTAATATGAATCCATGTATCATCCAAGGATAATTGTCATTTAACCATCTCCATTTCATTGAAACAACTCATTTAACATGCCAAGTTCTAAACCAAAGGCATTCAAGATAGCTCACCTCAAAAGGGTGACTCAAGAAAGGGACAACCTTAAGTGCTTGGCCTTTTATTTACTCATGTGGGCATACTTCATATAACAAGCATCACATGCTTAACAAACTAATACATGGATTTAACATCACCTAACTCACATGATCATATAATGGTAATGAGCTTCCCATGACTGATCAAACCATTACATAGTATGGTCTCAACAAAACTCACAAGGGCTAGTAGTTCAAGGTTTATTCAAATACTCACATGTCCATGTTTACAATAAAAATACTAACAAGACAATCAAGCTATCACATGGATTAATTATAGTATAACTCACACCATCAAAACTTTATAACAAGGTTCTTAATCCTAATAACCTACTACATGGTGTGGTAGTGCCTATCTCACAAGGTTAAATCCATACGAAGGAAAATCATGCTTAATCAAGAAATAAAATAATATGGTCCAAGGGTCAGGGTCACTCATCCCTTCCCTTTCGATACATTCAATTCACAAATCATTATGAAAATCAATTACATGTTTTACATCCCACGACATGGGGTAAAAAGGCACACCTAAGTGTGTCCAAGGCCAAAATCCATTCAAGTTCCATTTAATAAGAAAAACCAAGGGGTGCTTCAAGATTAAAAATATATCTCATGCCATAGAATTAAACAAAACTAACATGGGGAAACATGAAATATAATAAGCATTACATGATTAACAACAACTACATGGAAAAGACCTCATTTAAATCATTTGGGAAACATTAATTAATAATATCAAGGGGCCATGCACTAAAATGACATATATCAACAACAACCATAATATATATTAAAAAATAAAACCACATCTAAGCATGATATAATAACTAGCACTACTTTTTTGTTTGAAGATCGCGAACCTCTATTAGAGGGGTTTTATTATAAAAACATGACTTTATTCATAAACAAGTCATTTATCACCTTTAAGCATTTTATTCAAGCTTTGAAGTTATAAAATCAAAGAAACTCATAATTTAACTTATTAATGAATCACTTTAAGAATTTTTAAATTAAAAGGTCAAGGATAGGGATCCTACTTTAAGCAAAAGACCAATTCGACTTCTAGAACTTGTTAGATTAGGCGGCGGCCACTCCAAACTGCTCTGCACTCACACACACATACATTCTTAGACACACACACACACACACACACACACATATATATATATCCTTTAATCTAAATCATGTATTCCACTCAACATGAGGTAATATGTGTGAGGAATATATATATATATATATATACACACACACACATATGTATGTGTGTACGCACCACCAAGGAAGATTAAAACACTCTATAATCAATTTTAGGGACTCAATACACCTTAAGACTTTCAATTAAATAGTGCGAAGAAAAAACAACGGGTTTAGAACCATACCCAAAACAATGATGACAATCCAAAACAAACCCATCAGCCTCTCCTTCAATGCCGAATGTTGGGATATGAAATCAAGAGTCCCAAGGGAAGCACTGCACACCTTAAATCAGGAAGAACTAAAAAAATCCGTCATTATTCCAACCCTAGGGTTTCGTCTGAATCGAGAGGGGTGATAGGGAGACCTAAATCGGCCACAACGAAGGTGGATAAGGAGATAAATGCCTTAACTCAATGATTCATGTGTGAAATCCGAAGTAAAACTAGGCAGATCGACGTGCAGAAGAGGATTCGAGAGGGAGGGGTGTGTTGTGCCCCATGAGGAAGGGGTAAGGAGATTTGTTTTATTTTAATTTTATTTTAATTAAATTTAAAATAATTAAAATTTTAACACAGTTCATCATGCACGGTTTGGACCACATAGTTTAACAGACTGTGTGCCAACCGTGTGCCCTTTATTGGGAACCTGGAGCACCCCACATGGCATGTCCCACACGGTTTGGAAATCATGTGCTAATAGTGCAGTGAATAGTGTTTAGGTACTACCTCTAAACACCAAATGTGAGGTCTCGGTGCATGTTTTCAGAAACCTTGTGCAGCCCATTTGGACGCCTCTATCCACCTTTTTAAGGCTACACGGTTTCCTGCTATGGTTTGTATGGTTTCAGACAAATCATACGCCCTCTGGTGGTCCTTTAAAAATTGATTTTCCCAGTATGGTGCTCTCAAAACTCCTTGAACCACCTGGGAAAGTTTTTAGGCCTTAACTCAAGGCCCAAAACAACAATTTGAAGCATTCCAACTCTGGGAATTAAGTTTCAAAGTTTCATTTTAAAAACGACTTGTCTAGTAATAATCAAAATTCAAATTCCCATAGAACTTTGTCTGGTTAAAAAACACGGGTTCTTACAAACTCTCCACCTTAGAACTTCTCATCCCCGATAAGCCATAGGGAAACAATGAAGATATAACCAATCCTACAAGGGTCATGAAGTTTTTATTAAATTATCACGTCGCATTTTCAAATGATAAACACACCTCAAAAGTACCTCTTAACTGCACGAAACTCATACCATCAAAACCCAAGCCAACGACCGATCACCAACTGAAACATCAAAGCGTCTCTTGACCAAGCCCTCTTTAACTAAATAAGACATCACATCATCATATTTTTAAACATCCAGCCAAAGGTTATCTCCACCTTAGGCTTTAACCATTATAAAGAGGCCAATTCATAATTAGGGTTTTTCCACACAACTAGAATTTCCTTTTAGAGAACACCCCTAAGAATTTTAATGATGCTCCTAGTGTATTTAAAAAACTACAATTCCTACCTTAAAGGATCACAAATCTACAACAATAGAACCCATTGAAGATCACACCTAACTTCCAGTGACTTTTTAAGACCAACCCAACACTTGTACATTTAAAACTATTGTGCCTCATCACAAATGAAGGCATAGGCTGGTTCCAGCCCACTGGAAACATTACCCAAAAAGCACTACATATGAGACCAACAACATGTCCGAGATAACCTTGGATTCAAACCACTAGAGTCCATAGAACTATCCCTAGGAATCCCATACCTCATTCTATTAGTGAGACATTTGTACAAAGACAAAACGTCCACATAAGAACATTGACTGAGTCCCAAGTGGCATTCACCTAGCGGCCATGTCAAAGGAAGCGATATGTTTCCAAAAGTTTGTCAAAGGAATTCTTACACAGGAACCAAAGTATCACTCAAGACTAACCAAGCCTTGAAACAACCATGCATCTATTGTACAACATAGACAGATATCTCAAAAAATACCTACAACTTTTAAACATTTAAGTGGCATAAGACCGATGCTCTACTAGTGTATCCAGGAAGAAGTTAAGATAGGAGACACACACTTCTCTTTTAGGAGATTAAAATAAGAGCATACCAAGAGAAATAATTTAACCAATACTGATCAACTTCTTTAGAAGAAACTTAGCTTCACCTACCAACGCATCATCAACCGAACCATGTTTCTTACACCACCCGAGTCATTCATGTTCTTTCAAATATTATCACCAAAACTCTTCCAAGACTAATAGATTCTTAATGGGGTTTCGCACACAACCAACCTCATCAACATAATTCTTCTGAGTAGGAACCAACCTGATTAAAACTTGAAAGCCTCAAAGGTATTAGAAAATAGAAGTAACTATTTCAATGGTATTCCTTAACTATGTTCCTTCTACTCAGAAGGACAAATTTAACAGAATAGACATGACACTCCCCCCCTATGAAGTTTCCTAGCTATCAAAAGAAAGGATGAACCAGCCACTCACCAGAGCGCTAGACCCATATTCACCTTAAATGCACATGTGATGTTCCACAAACAATGATCACTAAGTAAAATAATTTTTCATGAAAGATTAAATCCAACTAACTGGTGTGTCAAAGCACCTGAGTCTCAAATAGTCCTCCCAAGAAATAGGACGACCTTAGTTCTCCAACACTTAGGTTACTCTACTCTAGAGATGACCTAAGAACATACTCAATAGCTCAAAGCCCAACGAATTGACTGAACTCACCTGGTTCACTAAATCATTTAACACTCGATGGGTACCACGTATACCAACACATAATACCTTGAGTTTATAATAGAAAACGACACATCATGAGTACTATCCATAGGTTTTCCACCATATTCAATCATGTATCATATGGCTGACACATAAACTGGATCAAAATCATATCATCTCATACAACCATTTACTCAGACAACAATGTACCAAGTTGTGTATTACTGAAGAAAAAAGAGGTTCACATAACCTTTTAAGCAGCTGACCATGCTCGAGGCATGTCTAAACCACCGAACTGAGCATTCTTCGATGATCACTCCCATATCAAGTGTCAATATGCAACGACCACCCATCTAAACAAGGGTATCCTTTTTAAAACCAAAATTTCTACTAGGCACAACGACACCTGCGTGGAACCAACATCAAAAATATCACAATAAAAAGAAATAAACCAAACTCTAAGGTTTCTACCTACCACAGGTTATCCCCTTATGAAGCACAAGCATTGAACCTATCTCTAGGTCACAAAAAACAATTTACACTAGGCTCAAGAGCCCCTTTTATTTAAGACATAGCTAAAAAGATCAGCCTATGGATAAATGCTCACATTTCCGTTCCAAGGCATACCACCAGAAACATTTTAACAACACTTTTATAAGGGTCTAAATAGAGTACACCACTTTATGTTTTAATTTAAATCCATTTCATTAATTCACTTCAACCTTTAAACATTTGAAAATTTTGAAACAAAACCTCAAGTAACGTTCTAAAAAACAAGGCACTTAGTAAATTGATTTAGCTAGTAGCTCAAAGAAAAAAATAGTAAAGTCTCATCAACTTAATTTTTAAACATTTAACATTCATTTAAATTCAGTCGCACATAATAAATTTATCATATAAATTACTTTTAACCTATAAGGAAACCTACGAGGGTTCCATTAAACAAACATGGATTCTTCAAAAATCAACCCAATAACAGTTGTTTAACTATAGAAAGAATAAAAACCATAATAGTTTATCCTACAAAATCATGCCCCAACTAACCTACTTGGGTCCAGTTGAGAATTTTAAAGGTTAACTAATCCATTTAAGTACAAAACATAATAGATTTAATATTTATAACCATCCCAAAACATACCATGGTTATACAATATCTCATTCATTTGGGTGGATATATACCAATTTGTAAGGCACCCATACACATTATGGTGGGAATTTGGCTCCCATTACTTGAAATTATTACACGTTAACATTTAACTTTAGCATCCTTTTTCATTTCCACAAAGTCTATAAACATTTATAAAAATTCTAGAGATGGTTCGAGTATATGGGTTACCCTTTTTACAATCATAAGGTGCCCATACACCTTAAAATTGAAAACTAGCTCCTTCTTAAACCACAACCAACAATTTCATCCCATGAAACCATTTCACATATCAAAACTAGCATGCTATCAAAAGCACTAACACAAAAACATGCTATAACACAAAATCATGGAATATCCGTAAAACATGCTAAAGTCTAAGGCAACATGGAATATAATCACATAAGCATGTTACATTATAAAAAATACATGATAAATAAATATTAATTCTAAAATATTACCTCAATAGGTAAAAAACTAAGCCCGACATCACTAAAGGCACACAATCATACTTAGCAGGAAACCTACTAATGTAACTGCATGGCATGAAATATGCATGAAATGTGATTCTTTTTCTATGCTCCTAATATGATGCATGTCAAGTCACTTCCTTTCCATTTCAGGCCAAGGGTAAAATACCATAAATTTTCATAATTCCATAATCTATAGAAAATACACCATTCACCCAAGGTGAAATCATGCCATCTGTAACATCGAATAGTATAAACGACAATTCCTAGCCCTGACCGCTTGGTCATTTCCTGTACATAGGGTGATCAGTCCCAAGCATGACTATTTACTAAGTTCTAACACATTCATATTCTCTTATTTAACATCCAAAAAATACCAAGACAAAAGTAATAATACCTTCGATACCACTTTGTAACATCCCGACCCGACTTACCACAAAACCGATAATCGGATCGGTCACCACAAAACCGATAATCGGATCGGTCACCACATGACCTCAAGAACATCTCCCCATATGTGAAAGGTCACCGAATAGATGTGAGGGTGTAAAGGTATTTCAGTGGGGGGACTATACCATCATACTCAGAGTGCATAGTGGTAAATAGATAGTAAAACTCAGATATCAATAGAAGAAGTATAAAGTAATAATTAAACAGTGGAAGACATATGCAATATCAACTAAAAATAGAAAATGGCCAATGCCAGTTCATACAATGGATGCATGATATATAATGATATATAAGATAAAATAGTAACTGACAGTATGATTTACATTTCAGTATAATATAAATCAAATCAAATCAAATCCCCAAGGGTGATATCCATGAGTATCTTGAGCTCAAGATCAGTCCTTTGATCTCAAATTCCATGTACAAGTAATAAAACATAATAAAGTTTCATAGCCTTACAAAAAAGTAGGTCTACTCAGGTACCAATGGTTCTCGAGTAGGGTGTTAGATATAAATCTCAGTAGGTTGGGCCCCATGGTGTCAATCCCAATCCAACCTATGTTAAATAACAATTAAGGATTTAATTAAAAGTAAGATACCTATAAAGTTCAGGATTCCATATATACTCAAATACATTTAATCAATATCATTTGAGTGAGAAGTATCTGATTTAATAGTCACAAATATTTCATTTTTTCAATTTCAAATGAGGTTTAAACACATTAATTAAATATGTCTCAAGACATAGTTCATAAACCAACATC
This sequence comes from Viscum album, assembly GCA_963277665.1. Taxonomy (NCBI): domain Eukaryota; kingdom Viridiplantae; phylum Streptophyta; class Magnoliopsida; order Santalales; family Viscaceae; genus Viscum; species Viscum album. Next base: position 473,376,536 of record OY728130.1, on the reverse strand, counting down.
CCTCGTAAAGATATAATGAAAGATGCATAACTAGGGCATCTATAAGCATAATCAAGACCAAATCCAAGCTTGTGCATTGTCTTGGAAGATGCGTCACTTGATTAATTTCATTAGTTAATCAATTTATAACCCAAATCCATCCTTTAAATCCCTAAGTTGGAATTCAAGTATCACTTAAGGTATAATATCAACCAACACCCTACAAAATACTCCCTATGGAACCACTTAGGAACTCGGTGCCACTCTAGGTGAGGTATAAAGTCCATGTCATCTGATTCCATCCTTGGAAGTCCTATATAGAAACCCCAAGTATCACTAATTACATATAATCATTACCACTTGAGTCCATCCAAGGAATCCCTCATATAATTGGATCTATGTATCACTCTCCATATAAGTCAAAAGCCCCTATGAGTCCGTCCATGGAATTCTAATATAAATCCATGTATCACTCGGCTTATAAGTCAAAATACCCTATGAGTCTATCCATGTAATTATAATATGAATCCATGTATCACATGACTTATAAGTAAAATCCCCTATGATTCCATCAATGGAATTATAATATAAATCCATGTATCACTTGGCTTATCAGTAAAAATCCCCAATGATTCTTTCAATGGAATTATAATCTAAATACATGTATCATCCAAGGATATTTATAATTTAACCAATTACATTTCATTGAAACAATTCATTTAACATGTCAAGGTCAAACAAAAGTCATTCAAGATAGTTCACCTCAAAAGGGTGACTCAATCAAGGGCCAACCTCAAGGGATTGGCCTTTCATTTACTCACGTGGTAATACTTCATATAACAAGCATCACATGCTTAACAAACTAATACATGGCTTTAACATCATTTAACTCACGTGGGAATAAATTGGTAATGATCTTCCAATTTCTAATCAAACCATTACATTGCATGGTCTCAACATAACTCACAAGGGCAAGTAGTTTAAGGGCCATTCAAATAATCACATGTCCATTTTTACTATAACAAGACTAACAAGACTATCAAGCTATCACATGGATTAATTATAATATAAATCACATGGGTACAACTTTATAACAAGCTTCCAAAGATTAATAACCTATTACACGGTTTGGTAGTGTCTATATCACATGGGAATAGTCATATAAAGGAAAATCATGCTTAATCAAGCAATGACATAATAAGGTCCAAGGGTCATAGTCACTCATCCCTTCCCATTCAATCCATTCAATTCAAAAATCATTATGAAAATCAATTACATGTTTTACATCCCATTACATGGGGTAAAATGGTACACCTAAGGGTGTCCAAGGCCAAAATCCATTCATGTTCCATTTAATAAGAAAACCTAAGGGGTGATTGAAGCTTAACAATCTATATCATGGAATAGACTTAAACATAACTCACATGGGAAACAAGAGATATAATAATCATTACATGCTTAATAACAACTACATGGACAAGTCCTCATTTAACCCATGTGGGCAACATTAATTAATAATATCAAGGGGCCATGCACTGATATTCCATATATCAACACCAATAAGAATGTGTGTAAAAAACTCAAACCACATCTAATCATGATATAATAACAATCACTACTTTTTTTGTTTGAAATAAGTTCACCTCTATTGGAGGTGTTTTATTTTAAAAACATGACTTTATTCATCAACAAGTCATTTATCACTTTTAATCATTTTAGTTAGGCTTTTCAGTTCCAAAATCAAGGAAACTAATAATTTAAATTATTACAGAATCACTTTAAGCATTATTAAATAAAAAGTTCAAGGATATAGATCCTACCTCAAGAAGAAGACCAAACTGACTTACAACACTTTTCATATTAGGCGGTGACCACTCCAAACTGCCCCACACTCACAAACACATACATTATATATATATATATATGTGTATATATATATATATATATACATACCTATGTATGTGTGTGCGCACCACCAAGGATGATTAAAACTTCCTATAATTAATTTTAGGGACTCAAAAAACCTTAAGACTTTCAGTTAAAGGGTGAGAAACAAAACAGTAGGCTTAGAACCATACCCAAAATTATGGAGGAGAGCCAAATCAAACCCATCTACCTCGCCTTTGGTGGTGGATTCTAGGATAAAAACCCAAGAGTCCTGACGGAGGCACTGCACACCCAAACACCAGAAGAAACACAAAAATATTCCATTATCCCAACCCTAGGGTTTTAGTAAAATAGATATGGGTGATGGGGTGTAACGGCCCAGTCTAGCTCACGATCATTATATTGTCCACTTTGGGCCCAATACACATAGTTTTTCTTTTCTTGGGCTTTGGCCCTCAGGCATCCCTTAGGAAAATTCCTCATGATGGGAGAAGTATCCACACCACCTTATAAAGGGGTGCTTCATGCTCCTCCTCCTTCGATGTGGGATAACCATAATACACCCCCCTAGAAGGGCCTAGAATCCTTGCTAGAAAATCAAATGGACATTGGCTCTGATAACATTTTTAATGTCCGAGTCCAATCCATGATCATGATATTGTCTTCTTTGGGCCCAGCCCGCATAGTTTTTCTTCTCCAAGGCTCTAGCCCTTAAGCATCCTCAAGGAAAAGGCCTCATAATAAGAGAGGTATCTGCACCGCCTTATAAAGGGGTGCTTCATGCTCATACTCCTTTGATGTGGGATATCCATAATCCACCCCCTAAAAGGGTCTGACATCCTCACTGGAACATCAAATGCTATTAGATCTAGTGTCCATTTGATGTGATAGAGAGGATGTTGGGTCCTTCTAGGGGAGATGGATTATGGCTATCCCACATCGAAAAAGGAGGAGAATGAAGCACCCCTTTATAAGGTGGTGTGGATACCTCTCCCCTCATGAGGCCTTTTCCTGGGGGGTTCATGAGGGCCGAATCCCAGGAAAAGAAATACCGTGTGGGATAGGGCCAAAGCGGGAAACATCATGATCATGGGCTGGACTGGGCCGTTACAGGGGGAGACCTAAATCAGCCACATGGAAGGAGTATAATGATATAGATTCCTTACCTCAATGTTTTTTGTGTGAAATATGAAGGAAATCTGGGTGGATCGATGTGAAGAAGTGGATCTGGGAGTGAGGGGTGCACCGCACCTTGTGAGGAATGGGTAGGGAGAGTTTTTATATTTTAATTTTATTTTAATTGAATTTAAAATAATTTATTTTTTAACATAAGTCATCACACATGGTTTGGGATGCACTGTTTAACAGTCTATGGGCTAACCATGTGACCTTTATTGGGTACATGTAGCACCCCACATGACTTGTCCTGCACGGTTTGGAAATCATGCACCAACTGTGTAGTGAATAGTGTTTAGGTTCTAGTTCCAAACACTAACTATGCAGGACAGGAACACAGTTTGAGATACCATGTGCACACCTATGTCCACCTATTTAAGGCCTCACAATTTCCTACTATGGGCTACAAGGTTTTAGAAAAATCATGTACCCTCTGCAGGTCCTTTAAAACCTAAATTTTCTAGTCTGGTGCTCTCAAAACTCTTAAAGATACCGGAGAAAGTTCTCAATCCTTCACCCAAGTCCAAAAACAAAATTTTATAGCATTAAAACTCTCAGAAATAAGTTTTTAAATTTTGTTTTAAAAAACCCATTTATTAATCACCAAAATTAAAATTCCCATGGAATTTCATCTGATTTAAAGACACAGGTTCTTATAATGGGAGCCTCAACCTTTCGGATTCCTATATCATATGGCACCATGCCTCCCATGGTTAGGGTATATTGAGATTATTTCAAAGACTAGGTGAGGTCCCCTAGACCCTCACTCCCGGATCTGGTGCTATAAACACATTCTTTGATATAAATTGAGATGAAATTATCTTTATTTTAAAAAAAATTCTATAAGTTAAACATTATAACTTGCAAATAATCTCACAATACCAAGAATGAAAGTTTTAATGACTTTGAGGTCTAGTTAAATAGGAAAGTTATTTTACAAAACTTGTGAACATTTCTCCATAATATAACTATACTAGACTCCCTTCTAGACTTCCCATAAGTTATACTCCTATTTATAACATGGGGAAGGGAAACATAAGAAATGTGTGAGATCAAACGTTCATTAAGATAAAACTTATCAAAATGTTATCAAGGGTTAGATCAAAATCATATGAGAAAACATGGTCATGGGAGAAATATATTACTAAAAATAACATGGAACAATAAGGCTTGACAATAATTCTAGAAAGAAGGACATGTAATCTCAAATGAACAAACATTTTCCATAGAAAAACAGTATAAAATCATGAGATAATAATCATGATCCATGGAGAATAACAAAGTCATAAGAATATGACATAATAGTGTGACATAAACATAAGCATAGAAATCATATGTCATGGCTACCCACCAATATATTCATCAAATAGTAGGTTTGGGTTAACCACCCATGTACCTTCTTAGGATTGGGCTTACCAACCATGTACCCTTGGGCTTGGGCTTAACTCCTATGTACCCTTTGTTACGGGATTACCAACTATGTACACTTGAGCTTGGCCTTATCACTATTATACCCTTGGGATTGGTCTTACCACTTATGTACCCTTCTTGGGATTGGGATAATTACCCATGTACCATTTTTTTAATATAATCCTCCCGAGTACCCTTTTTTTTTGGGATAATCCTCAAGTGTACTCTTTGTCATAGGATAATCCTCTTGTATTCTACTTTGATACCATAAGATATAAATTTTATCAATTCATTTAAGGGAGATATATAAACCACACATAAATCATTTATACATATGTGTGACACTTGAAAATAATCATTTTTTACATCATTAAGAACCCATGGAAAGAAAAATGGGTTTTACAACATTTCAAAATGGTATCATCAAAATTAACCTCAATAATGAAAATGATTGGTACCCAAAATTCAATCACCCCAAAAGAATATTTTATAAGAATATTTATAGGGTGATTCATCAAAAATGGTTTCCATGTAAATAAATCATTGACAGATAAAGAGAAAATGGAATCAAAATCATAAGAGTTTTTAGAAAATTCGTTTACTTTTGGAATAAAATAAGAAGTTATGATCACTTTGAAAAGTCATTTTCAAAAAGGTGAAGTGAAAAAATTTTAAATAATTAATTTTAAAAATAATTCCCAATGTTTGATCCTTGAAAAAGATATAAATATTTCAAAACGGTGAAGTGAAAACTTCTTTAAATAGTTTACTTTTTTAAAAGGATATTCAATAATTGATCCTCGAAAAGGTTATAAAGGTTTAAAAAAAGTGAGTTGAAAACAATTTAAAAAAATTTACTCCTAAAAATAATATTTAATAATATAGATCTGAAACTATATAAATGATTTCTAAATATAATTTTGAGTGGAAGATAAAATGTTTGATTTTGAAAATATAAAAACCTTTTTAATATTTTAAAATTCATTTTTTGGAAATACACATCATAAAAAGTGGTAGTAAATTTTACCTTTGAAAATGGTAATGGAAAATAGTAAGGTCGCATTATTAAACAAGTATCTGGATTTAAAAATAATAAAGGAAAACCATTTTGGGAATAATAAACCTACAATTATAGGTAAAACAATATTTAAAGGGGATGAGATTTTTTATTAAAAAAATTCACTCATATGAGAAATAAATTCATCGATAAATCATCGTAGAGTTAAAAACATCATTTTACCAAGATAAAATAGATGAAATATCTTATAAAATATGAAATATAATACTTTGTCAAACATAGAAGAATGATGCTCGGGGAATAACATTTTAACTCAAAAAAGGAAATTTGAGTTAACCAAATCCATTATAAAAATTATAATTCATGAATAAAGAGACATTTAGAATGGGGTTTTGTAGTGTAAATGTAAATCCTTAGAAAAAATACCACATAATACAATCAAAGAAAATAATTGACCCAACTTATATGAAATATGGTCTAGAAGAACAATGATAACTCAATGAATGATAATTATGTTAATAAAAAACCTTATAATGTCGTTATCTTTAAAATTGAAAACCCATAAAAGGTATAACAATATATGGTTTTTTAAATCCCTTATATTTCATGAAAAATTATGATAAAATAAATCTATGTCCAATGTATACACCACAAAAAAAATAAGTGGTTAATAAGATTCATATCTCATTAAAACAAAATTAAGATGAAAAAACCCTTATAGTAATGGTAACATAAAATTAAAAAGAACAAAAATATCATGAAATGAATGATATTAATTATAATTTAAGGAAATAGGGAATTTAATACAACATATAAAATAAATGATGCATCATAACAACAAACATGTCTCATAAAATTGAAAATAGTTCTCCCACTTACTTGGCCAGGATCTAACCTCATGTATAATAAGAATAAATAACTTAATAATTAATTTCATAACATTATTTCCAAAAAAAATTTTATACACATAATTTATATCTATTTATGATCAATATGTTACTCTTTTATAGTTTATTTTCATAATTAGATGTTAGGATTTTCGATTGTTTGTTTCATAAAAGTTTCATGGTGAAAAGGTCGATTCTCACTTATTAGTTCAATTTTCATCATTACTAGATTATTCAATATATAAAAATAATTGTGTTTTAATGATTCTTTAAGTATCATTTCATTAATTTAAATACATATATATAGTTCATGAAAAACTAAATTACAATGAACTAGTTTTAATCTATTTAACGATCAAAGGGTGGTATATTAATAAATATATTAAATATTTATAAGAAATTTCTACAGTAATTAAATAATATTAAATAATTTATTATTAAATTATATTACCATTATATAATATTACTTAATAATTCATGATATAAACATTATAATATTTCTCACATAGGTGGTAAAACCAACCCAAACGAGAGGGTGTTATAATGATTTAACGAGAAAGGAAATCTTTTTATATAAAGTTAATATAGATTTTACATAAGATTAAAATATTCATAAATATCATGTTACATAATTAATTTAATTATTATAACCATCCATGTATATTGGTTATGATAAATGAAATTCTTTGTTCATGGAGGCGGTATTCCACACATATACATGATTAACAATTCTATTTCTCAACGAATGAGATGGAATGAAGGTATGTGATAAATTATAATTTTAGAATTATAATTTTGAAATATTAAGAATATTAATTCATAAAATTTATCCTTTTTACCATCCATTATAGGTAGTGGTGTTCAAAAAACTATATCGCTTTGTGGAGCCAGTAGTCCGCATGTACGCACGATTGATTTTGTGTTGTATTTCTTAGTAGATGTAATGGTTTGAATAATGGTTGATAAATTTATATAATAAAATTATAGTATATTACTAATACTTATTTCATTATATTAGGGTGGATATAAAATTTTTTTAAGATTACTATTATGAAGAAGAAACTAAGGAGTAAGAAATACTCAAGTTGAGAACCTGAGATTTCTCTTAGAAATCTCATTGGAAATAGAGGCCTTATGATAACTAATTAAGATAGAAGGATTATAAAATTAAAATAAAGTATTATAGGGGAATATAATTTTAATATTTTAAGGATAAAATTATAATGTATAGTTTTATCATGAAGTGGTGTAAGTGATCCCCTTTTACAAGTGAAGATAAGGGTAATTTTGGAAGTACTCATTATATTTCAATAATGGTTTGACATTATTCATGGGTAAAAGGATAAAAAATTGTAAACTAATAGAGGGGAGTATGGTTGAATGAGAAACCTATCATCCACACACTTGGAGGAATTTTTTTTAATGTTTTATATCTTTTATACTTAGTAAAACTCTTTTTACCATTTTAACTTTTATCGTGACAACTAATGTTTTTAACCTCAATAATTAATTTTAATGAATAAAATTAAAATTAGAATTATTGAATAATTTTAATATTATTATTTCAAATATGAAAATAATTTTTTAAAATATAGTCTCTAATTTTTTAAAAAAGTTAATTTCATAATTAACACACATTCTACGTAAAAATAGTTTTTAGAAAAGGTGTGTTTTAAACATAAACAATATATGTAGGTTAAAATTATCAATGCCATTAAATTTCAGGATATAAATTGTTTTTTTATAAAATAAATACAAGTTATGAACCTTTAAAATTAATCCAAAATCTAACATCTACATTAAATTTTTTAATTAAAATAAAAGAGTAAAAATAATTTTTTTAATAAGAATGAAATATTACTAATGTTCTACAATATTGAACATATATTTTATAGGATTAAAATAATATTTTAAAATATATAAATTTTCTCATTAAATACATATTTGATCAATTAAAATGTTTTATAAAATTATAGGACTCACTTTTATAATAATAATGTCATAAAATGTGTTTTTTTGGTAAAAAATATATTTTCCATTATTCATCCAAAAATCAATTATTTTAGAAAAGTATCAAAAATTAATCCTAAGCTAATATTGACGTGCTTAATAAAAAATGAAGTTAATTTTTTAAATTATAATTATATAATTTATAAATTTTTCTTTTAAATGAAAATAAAATGTAAAAATAAAAACTACTTTTATTGAAAAAATGTCCTTTTAAAACTTTAAGTGTTCTTAATCATATTTTCTATGCATTTCTAATTGATTAAAATCTTATTATTTTATATAGGTTTGATCATAATTACATTTTGTTAATAATATTCATATAATATTTCATAGTTTGTTTTATTTTGCAGTTGTGTGTGAAATAATATATCGACCATAATATTAATTTAGGGAAAAATATACTGCAAAATCTTAGGGGTTTACATTCTCCCCCATAAAATAAATTTCATCCTTAAAATCTCAATTATTACTTACTAATAAAAATACCTAAGGGTTTCTAAAATATAATCATGAATCAAGATATATATTTTTAGTAGATATTAACCTTTATATCTTAGGTAAGACTATTTAACATATAGTTTCCATCATAATAGGAATATATTAAGATTATCAACCATTGATTCCAAATGTTCCTCTATTGAGAAGTCTTAGGAGTTTCTAGAGACATAGCTTCCACAAATTCATTTTCATGATCCTGTTTCCAATAAAATATAAAACCAAAATGATTATGATAATAACTAATAAAATCATAGTAAATGAAAACACAATCCTAGATATCATCTCCAATAACACCTTTATTTCAATCTATGATGCTTTCGGTTCAACTATGATATAATTAGATCAACATATCACTCCATTAGTTAATACTAGGTTTTCTATGGTCATCTTCCTATTAGTTTTTCTATCCTTACTCATCCTTGAATTCAAATATATTTAAATAATTCATAATGGTTTGTAAATAGAATGTAAATTAACAAAATAATATCCCCCCAAGAGTATCTATCCAAGCGTGTAGACTTAGGCCCACTCATCACGAAATTAGTGAAGATAAAGTTGATACATGACCAGAATTTTTAAAGGCGATTGCCCCTAGGTGAATCTATACCACTATTTTATCCACTTTCTAGTATCTATACAATGATTTAATTTCTTATAATACCACATAATCTATAACAATCTATCTTATCACGAAGGTATGAATCATTTGTTTTCAAATTTAAATTCATTTAAATAGACCTAATTTTGATACTTAATTAAGTCAAGGCGGTTTTGGGTGCATCTAGGGATCATTTGAAGCTTAGATCCTCAGAATGGGAAGAAATGAGTGGACCGTATGGTCAGAGGAAACCATGTATCCTAGCCTATATGGCTTCTCTAGACCGTGTGGTTATAGATAGTGGGCACCTATAGGCCGCACAGTTTGTCTAAAATAGTTCAAACCAAGGTGCGTGGTTGTGTGAGGTACTGTAGGTTTTTAATAGTTATTTTCCATACAGATTGTGCAAGGTTTGGGAAACTGTGAACCTTAACTGTGTGTGGTATATCCTTAAGAAATGGCTTGAGCACGGTTTTTCCAAATCATGCAGCTAAACCATGCACCCCTGTTTTTAGGGGGAAAAGTCCATTTTTCCTCTTTAAATATTAAATTTAATTTCTTGTTTCCTTTCACTATTCCAGCATGCAGCACTTCTTATCCCTCCTGTTGAGCTCAAAATCTTCTCAACTAGGCATTGAGGTATCCCCCATGTCTGTTTTCAAATTGACTATTTGTCAGAATAATTGGAATTTATCTCAAAAAGATATTATAGTCTCTTTCCTACTATCTAAATTTATTTATGAATCCATTGTGCTATTTAGGTGAAATATCATTTTACATATTTTTAGGGAATTAGAAAATTTCTTAGATCTCTTCCAACCTACTCTGGATATGAGGCTATTATCAAGTTAGGAGTCATCTACGACCTTAGGGTAGGTGGTCTTGTCATTTTACACATGATTTTTGATGTCTCGTAGCTACATCATTGTTTCGTAAACCGGATTTTACCAAGCATCCCCTTTTTATTGAGTTCTTCATATCAAATTCGTCATCGCACCATGATACACATTATTTTATCCTTGTTTAGTAGTTTAGATGATGGTTACCACTTTTATGGACACCCCTAGGGTGTGCCAAGTAGAATTTCCCCCATGGTTAATTGTTCCAATTCTCGGAAATTCTATCTAGCTACTAGATTAGAGTTTAAATGGAATTAATCTTAATATAAGAATGTTTATAGATCCCAAGGAACCTCATAGGTGTATGGATGAACCTATATTTGGAATTAACCATATAATAAATTTCTTTATTTGACCATGTAACCTACAAAATGGCTCTTGACCCATATAAATTTGATTAACATGTTATGAGTAATTGAATGGTTTTAATTAATTGAAATGGCTAATGCATGATGGTTTACCTTATTCAAATGTATTGGATGTTTTAAATAGAATTACTTATAAGGTTGGCATGGCCATACCTAATCATGTTTAATCAAATATTATTAATTTCATTGTGAATCCTTGGCTACATTGATCTTAATAAATTTTATGCATTTGAGGTAATAACTCATGCTTATATTTATAAATATGATGATTCTTTTTTATATATATGGACTTGGTGAACATTAAATATTATAAGTTTTGACTCATTATAAATATTATTAATATGATTAGGCCATGATAGAGTATGTGGTATGATGATAAGGGTTCTGTTGATCATGATTGTTTCATGCTCCCTTACATTGGGTGTTAAGCATGATGTCTCACACCATTGACACTAGTTGGACGTTGGTCTTGACACACTACATCCCTTGTTTGAGTATTGGCATGATTTCACACTCACCATCTCAAGTGACGAGCATAACATCTCCAAATCATTATGAGATGTAGGGAATGTACACTATTTCATGAGCTTATAGGCTCATTCAACTAATTATGGATGTCTAGGTTATTCCCCGACCTATCCAACAACTAGTATTCCTAGTATATGGTCACTTATGTCCACACATACTTGGTTCATATAGGTGGATGAAATATATATATAATTATAATATATATATATTTTATTACTATATATATATATATTATATTACTATATATATAGTATATGATCATACATCCATTCCGAACATGATATGAAATATGCAGAGCCTCTAGGTGTCCTCTAGGAACCTAAGAGGGCTGGTTATTTATTTCAGTACTTGTTTCTTATTTCATTTATAACTGCACACTGTTTAGTTATGAGCACTGTTTTGGAATACTTCTATAAACCATTGGTGGTGGCCTATTGAGATTTTATCTCACACCCTACTTGGGATACCTTTGGTACTCGAGAAGATTAATTTCCTATAGGTATGGATAAGGGAAAGTCCCCTTCTATAGTTTATTAATATGCTTACTTATAGATGAAGCTTAGGATCTGAGGACTAAGAATTTTCTCAAGATACTAGTAGAGCATATTTTGATATTTTTTAGTTTTTGTATAGCATGTTTTTATGACTATGCCCATTATTCACCTTTTGTATATTAACATGCCATGAATCCACTTATATGACACTAGATAGTGGATTTTGATATTATTTTTATTTATTTGTTCAATTATTATTCTTCTGCTTCTTATTATTCTATCTGTTAATACCATGCTTCCACTCTCTTTTATTGTATGTTTACTGTTGTATCTATTGTGCCACTCTCATAAGAGGTTATAGTCTCCCCACTGTACCACCTTTAAACCCTCACTACTAGTCGGAAACCACTAGTGTATGGGAATGTGCACTTGAAGCCATGTTACCCACTGGATTGGGGTATGGGGTAAGTAGATCTCAGGTTGGGACATTACAAAGTGGTATCAGTGCTTCTTTTTTCTTTTTCTTACTGTTTTTGTATTATAAAGGAGGCTAGGAGTTAATGGTATTTCAAATTAAACATGTTCTTAGATGTAGTTAATCAATGTATAGGTAAAGTCCAAATTACCTGGGATGGGTAATTATAGTTATTGATTATTCCATTTATAGTTTATATAACTTTAACATTGGGCAACACGTTTGTTTTGATTATTTTATTACTATTGTTAATATTGAAATGATGATTTCTTTTACCTGGGCCTAATGAAATGAGTCTATTGCATTATATGCATCATTACAGGCACAATAGGACCAATATTTCATGCATTTTTATTCCATGTTTATTTTCATCATGCATTTTCTTGTTACATATTGTTAGTTCCTTGATATGTATTGAATTGTTCCAACACTTCTTGTAGGGATTGGAAAACATAATTGATACTTAAAGTTCCTACTTTAACCTAACAGTGCTTTCCTGAATAGGTTCAAGGTGACACCTTAAGCAGTCAATTATGGCACATTGATAAATGGATTTTTTGTCACATGGTCTAGAAGGTGTTATGGTGTGGGCTAAGTGGATTTTATATTTTAGTTCCTAATGAGTATGATCCCTTATGGGCCAGAAATGGTAATCCATCTAATTAAACCATTTTAAAGTAATTAAAATATTTGAACAAGCATAAATCTAAATAAATATGACTTCTAAAGTGAAATTAGCTATCCTATATGTGTGAAATAGAGACCTAGACCCAAACCTAGACATAGTAGTGGATAGTTGGTGAGTCCCTTGTGTTCTAATGGCCTTATAGTATTTTCTACCACATTGTCTTGGATTTTGGAGTGGGAATAGAGGCGTGATTGTTTCTATAGAAAGGCCTTATACCTATCCAAGTTTTCTATATATAAACTTCTCAATTGCTTAAATCTCTTATAAGGCATGCATTTGGAGTTGTAGAATTATGCCTCCATGAAGTCATATAATCATATTACCTGAAGGTGGAAACGACCATGCTCCTGAGGTGGTGGGCATTGAGCCTCTAGTGATTACTCCTATAGTGACACCTTTGGAACCTATTACTGTACCTCATATGGGCACTTATGCCTAGTTTTGAGAGGTTTTTCTACATATGCTTCAGAATATGCAAGATGTCATTCGACCTATCCTGAGTATATAAGAGCTGGCTCAAGAATTCTAGTAGTAGCATCCACCTTCCTTCTCAAGGGATGGTGAACCACATGCTGCTAAGTCTTGTGTCAAAGATATCCTTTCTATATTTTATCACCCAGAGATTCCTCTTAAGAAGTGGGTCAATCTTGCTACATACATGCTATGAGATTCTACTATGCAGTGGTGGGATGTTATCTTCTAGGAAGATCGACATAGTGGTATATTCTAGGCAGACATCCAAATGATCTTCTTCTATTTATTTCCCCAAACTCTAAGGGTTGACCTAGCTATATAATTTATGAACATGTAGTAGGTAATTATGTCTGTTATGCATAATCTTCTCATTTCAATGAGCTACAGTGGTTCGCTCCTACTCCGGTGGGTGATGACCCTTTGATTGCTAGGTAATTTATGGATGGTCTGGGATACACCATTTGATCATAGGTCAATTTTTTCAAGTTGAAAACCATTTTAGAAATCATAAACTAGGCCCTTATTATAGAGAGAAATATGACATAAGCTGACAGTATGTGGGAGGTTGGTTTGACACCTAAAGTTATAAGTAGTTCTTTCAGTGGATACAAGAATCATTTTGAGGTTTCTCTTAGGGGTATCAGTAGCCAGTATCCTCATGTAGATAGCTTATTAATTTTTTACCAGTGCGGGAATCCATGACATAATAAAACTCAATGATTGTTGGATCTGGTGGAGTGCAAATGTTGTGGCAGTATAGTCCATATCCATTGTTTCTGAAAAACTTTTCTTTTAGTGGATAGAAAATAGGGATATACTCTTACTCCATGAACAGGAGTGGGGAAAGTAGGATCAGGATAGGAATGTAGATGGAATAATACCGGCCGATCAGGAGAAGGTGGTGGTCAAGGTAGAGGTAGTCAAACTTATGATTCTCAGTGATAGTAGGGAAGGCATTCTTAGGGAAGTTAGGAAGTGACTCAAGCTTGTGGTTCATGCCAATTATATGCAATTCATCCTCTGTTAAATCATCAAAGTGTTGAATATTATACTATATGAGGTACTATTTAATTAGCCTCTACTTTAGTGTCTGATTTATTTGATATAGGCATGTCTCACTCATTTATATCTGAGGTGGTTAGTGAGAGTATCACTTTTATTGTGTTATGATTCTAGATGCCCTGTTAGGTAATCAATCAGAGGGTTTTTCAATTGTAAGGATTTCCCCATTGAGATAGGTGGTTATCTTTTTGTATGTAATATATTCATCCTCAACATGAAGAGATTTGATGTAATCATCAAGATGAAGTGGTTAGTTTCCTATAGATCCCATATTGACTGTTATCATCGGAGGGTGATGTTCACATCACTAGAGGGTGTTAGGAACATACATAAGGGAGAATGGAATGTCAGTGAGAGTAGATCTAGACCTGACCAGCAAAGGTTGGGTAATTTTATAGCTCAGATCGCTAGTATTTTCCTGGGTGACCAGGGGTTATGAATAACAGTTTTCCCTCCTATAGTGGAATGTTTCAGGGATTTATTTTCTAATGACTTATTTGGTATACCTCTGGTATGAGAGGTATAATTTACCATTGAACTTGTTCCAGGAGTAGAACCATTGACCTTTCCTCCTTATAATATGGCACCTAATGAGATCCTGGAGATCAAGAAGTAGTTAAAGGATCTAGAGACTAATGGTATTATACGCCCCAACACATATCCCTGGGGTTCACCAATCCTCTTTACCAAGAAGAAATATGGTACCCTCAGGCTCTATAGGGAATAGAATAATTTGAATCATCTCATAATAAAGAATCGGTATCCACTACCTCGAATATATGACCTATTTTATCATATTTGAGGTGAGAAGGTGTTTTCTAATATAGATCTAAGGTCAGGCTATCACTAGGTTTGTGTCAGGACCTCAGACATACCTCACACATGTTTTAGGATTAGTTATGGTCTCTATGATTATCTAGTTATGTTGTTTAGACTCACAAACATACCTGAAATATTTATGGATCTTATGAATCAGGTTTTCCAACCATATCTAGATTAATTCATGGTGGCATTAGGTGAAAATATATTGGGGTATTCATGCTTTTGACAAAACCATGAAACCCATCTTGGGATCATTCTAAATACACTAAGAGAGAATCAGCTCTATGCTTTGCTCAGTAAATTCAACTTTTGGATCGACAAAGTTCACTTCCTAGGTCACATTATCTTAGAGGTAGGAGTTTCAGTAGACCCAGATAAAGTGATATTTGTAGTTTCCTATGAGAATCCCAAGAAGATCATGGACATCCAAATTTTATTGGGGATTTACAGATATCATAGAAGCTCCTTCCAGTATTTCTCACACCTTGAAGCACCACTTCCGGGCTTGACAAAGAAGTGTATGATATTCATATGGTCAGAATATTATGAGTTAACCTTTTAGGAGTTGAAGGTCCATTTGAATTCATCACCAATATTGATCCTTATATATCTTGGTAGGACCTATACTGTCTATTTTGATGCATCAAGTATTGTTCTTGGAGCTGTTCTGATATAGGATGAGTAAGTCTTTGTGTATGGGTATCATCAGTTGAGGCTTCATGAGAAGAACTACCCAACACATGACCTTGAACTAGCTACTATAGTTCATGCTCTATGCTATTGGAGAAACTATCTACATAGAGATAATTTTTTGGTATTCACTAATAAAAAAAGGCTCAAATACATCTTCATATAGTGGGATATCAATCTCAGGCAGTGTAGGTGGTTCGAGTACCTATAGTCCATTGATTTTGAGCTTGATTACATGTCTGGTAAAGGCAACACAATGTCTGATGCTCTAATCCAAAAGACTCAGACATAGACAGTTAAAGAATCCAGTGATAAATGGAAGATCATGGAAATATTCCTAGAGATGCATGTTGAGGTTCAGGGGGACCATGGTTAGACTATCCTCTTTGCCTTATAAGTGACTTCTACTCTTCTAGAATGGGTTTGAATGAGACAACTATATAATATTTCCAATAGGTGATGCCTCTACTCCCTTAATTTCTTTAAATTTAGTTGTCTAAAGTTTCTCCTCATTCCCAACATTCATTGTGATTGATTATACTTCCAACAAATCATTGACATACACCAGAGAATTCTCCTCATTCCCTCTAGGTCTCCCTTGCATCCCCTTGAGTTTAGCATTTTTATTGCAACCTAAACTGCCTATATTAAAAGACATTTTATCCATCATGTGACTTAACAAATCAGTTGTAGGACTAAAAATTAGGTGTCGTCCTTTGAATCGAGGACATACTATAAGAAGGGGAAACTTATTATGCCTGGGAATATTATAGAATACTTACTTCAAACCCATCATGGGATGCTCCCTTACCAAGTTTCTTGGTATCTTGTTGTTCCCATAACACTTCTTTGATAGTAACTAGAAAAGAATAATTAAATGGAAGGGGTACCACACCTACCAAGGGATTCAACATATCCTTCATTGAGTTCTTTACTACACCAACTAGATCCATAAAGACAACTATAATATCTCAAAACTGAACAGATGAAGATTGATTAGCACTCAACCTAACTGAACTGACTTTCCCATGATAGGGTATCCTATAGAGATAACACAATCTGGACTTTCTCCCTTTATAGATAGAAGAATTTACCACCCACAGTCGTTGTAACGACCCGAAATTTTGAATAAATTTTATTTCCTAATTTTGTGTGTTATTTTATTTTATTTTTTATACTTAACAAAACTGTTTTATTTGATAACATGAGTATAATTAAAATGAGACCGTTGGGTTTTGACTGTTATATGACCATTGTTCAAAATGACCACTAGAAACTAAATGTTTCGATTATTGTCTCTAAATACAAGTAATCCTGGTTAATTATTATAGAAAGAAGATTCGATGGCCTCACCCAGTAGTCTTGGACCGATTGAAGCCCATCTAACAGAACTTGGGAAGGAGGTAGTACCATTGGGCTTTGCTCTGGACCAAACCCAAGCCGAACTTCATCATGTGAAGCTATAATGTAATCGCCTTCGCGAGAAGTTCAAACTGATAGAAATTACTACTCGGGCAATGTTGACCGAGCCACCCCAAGATTCTATCACCCTAGCACACCTTACTCTTAGATCCTATGCTGGTATTATAAGGGGATATGTAACGAGACCGTACTAACTTGTGTAATCCTTGTTTTAAATAAAAATTGGGATTCCTTCTTATGATGAAGTTTATGAATTTTTAAATGACCGGATAAAAATAGTATTCATATTTTTGATGAATTTTAAAAAGGATATTTTAAAAAATGTTTATGTAAACCTTAAATAATTAAAAATTTGTAATGATTTTCAAAAAATGGTCTTCTACAATTATGATCAGTACAAAATTTAGAGTATAATAAGATCAACTTGATTTTTGATGAATAGTAAATTATGAATAGTGATTTTACGCTTAGGATTAGTAATGTGACCAAATGGATTAGTAATTTTACTAAAAGAAAGTTTTAAAATAATCTAGGCACCTTGATTAAGTAATGTGATTCAATAAAATGGTTAAATAACGGTTTCATAAATTATTATTCAAGTATTAGTTTTTTTTGGGTGAATAGTGTTTTTTAATTAAAAATTAAATTAAAAATATTTAGAAAATACTTTTTTAAAAATGGATTTCATTTTTGAACTCAGGGCATCGATATTATGTTATGGTAATTTTTGGGGATTTTTCTGAAAAAAATGAATTTTCGGTGAATAGTGTATTTATTTAAAAATTAAATTAAAAATATTTAGAAAATTATTTTTATAAAATGGAGTTCATTTTTGAAATCAAAGCATTGATATTTTGTTAAGGTGAAATTTTGGGATCTTTCTGAGAAAGTTGAATTTTCAGTGAATAGTAAAAATACAGTTTTAGGGTTTCGGTATGTTTAATGACATCATAACTGTGTCATGATGATGTCATGAGATATTTTATAGGATGGTCGACTAAAGGGGTTGAATTTTTGTGTGAGGTGTCCCAAGTGGCCAATACCATGGGCAAGACCACGGTTTTGCCAAAACCACTAATGAGGTGTCCCTTGGCCATTAATGCCTTGTCCCCTCACTTTCCCTATAAATACCAAGCCCTCCTCTCATCCTTTCGACCCCAAAACCATCCTCAACGAAGTTCTGGACTCCTTACCTCCCAAGGAGTCCTCCCAAGGTGCCCTCAAGCCTCACAAGGTCCCAACCTTTGAGTTTTAAGAGTTACGTTTAAGGTAAGGGATCCGACCTCTCTCTTTCTTTTCATGTAATCTCTTTTATGTCATTCCTTTTATGCTCCATGTTCTTATGTGAGAGGATGTTCTTTTATATTTCTCTTACTGCCCTTTTCATGTTTATATGATGAGAGATCCCCTCTTACTCTCATCATTTCATTTTATGAAAGTTTAAGTGACACCGTTAGGCTGCCGAATTTTTAAGTGGTTCTTCACCCTTCTCGTTTTGAAGTTCTACTTTCATGTCAATTCTTTCAAATTACTTTTTGTTATGTTGGGGTATTATCTCTATATCTATCATACTGATATTTTATTACCATATGATGAGAGACCCCATTTTATCTCTTCAATTCAATATTTTGAAGTTTTAAGTGGTGTCGTCAGGCTGTCGAATTTTTAAGTGGTTCTTCACCCTTCTCGTTTTGAAGTTATACTTTCATGTCAACTCTTTCAAGTTCCTTTTTTTATGATGGGGTATTATCTCTATATATAACATACTTATATTTTATGACCATATGATTAGAGACCCCATTTGATCTCTTCAATTCAGTATTTTGAAGTTTTAAGTGACGCCGTTAGGCTGCCGAATTTTTAAGTGGTTCTTCGCCCTTCTCGTTTTGAAGTTCTACTTTCATGTCAATTCTTTCAAGTTCCTTTTTGTTATGTTGGGTTATGGTCTCTATATATATCATACTGATATTTTATTACCATATTATGAGAGACCCCATTTTATCTCTTCAATTCAGTATTTTGAAGTTTTAAGTGGCGCCGTTAGGCTGCCGAATTTTTAAGTGGTTCTTCACCCTTCTCGTTTTGAAGTTCTACTTTCATGTCAATACTTTCATGTTCCTTATTTTTATGTTGGGGTATGATCTCTATATCTATCATACTGATATTTTATGACCATATGATGAGAGACCCCATTTGATCTCTTCAATTCAGTATTTTGAAGTTTTAAGTGGCACTGTTAGGCTGCCGAATTTTTAAGTGGTTCTTCACCCTTCTCGTTTTGAAGTTCTACTTTCATATCAATTCTTTCAAGTTCCTTTTTTTTATGTTGGGGTATGATCTCTATATCTATCATACTGATCTTTTATGACCATATGATTAGAGACCCCATTTGATCTCTTCAATTCAGTATTTTGAAGTTTAAGTGGCGTCGTTAGGCTGCTGAATTTTTAAGTGGTCCTTGCACCTTTCTCCCTTTTTCAAAGTTCTAATTCCATGTCAAGTCTTGCAAGTTCCTTTTTATTATGTTGGGGTATGATATCTATATATATCATACTGATCTTATATGTTTATATGATGAGAGACCCTATTTGATCTCATCAATTCATTTTTGGTTGAAGTTTATGTAACGTTGTTCGACTGCCGAATTTTCATAAGAGAAATCTTATTTTTGTCTTCCTTTCATGTTCTTCATTTCATATGGTATATTTTTATATTTCATTACCATGTTCTTAAATCCCTTATATTCTGTCCCTCTACTGCTTTATGGGTCATTTATGAATGTTTGACCCATGTCCCCTCTCTTTTCAATGTTTTCTAAAACCCTGTAACATAGCCGTTATGCTGCAGAATTTTCGTCTCAAAATGTCTCTCTATTTTTCTAAAGTTCTTTATTTCTAAGTGAATACTCAATTATCCCTCTTCTATATGGGTATTCACATATATACCAAAATTTTCTATTTTAAATTCTGGAATTTACATACATGAAACCCGCTTTCCCTTTCCGTGGGTTTAAAGTGACGTAAAGATCATGTCTTTAAAGAAGTTTTAAAACGTTATGATTATGAAATGAAACCCATTTATTTTATGCTATATGGGTTATTTATGAAATGTTTTATGATGATATATGTGGCTCACATGATAATAAAGGCAAATTTAAGGGTGCGCCCTGATAGCGCTCCAATGCATTGGGTAATGATGTAACCACTAGAGATTACAATTTTCACGATATCTTGGTGAATAACCTTGGTAATTTTCAAATGACACCTTGGGGATGGACCTTGGTGATATGTTCATGATTTTCTATATTAAATGTTGAAGCCATATCTTCAAGTTATGAAAATTGTTATTTTTATTATGATATGCCTCATGATTTCTTTCTCATGCCTTAATGTTCTTTTCATGACCTTATTGAGGTATCTCAAGTTCACATGTAAAATGTTTCTCTTGTTTCCCTTACTGGGCCTTCTGCTCACCCTTTCTTTTGATGTATGTCCCCAGGTTATGAGATGTAGTAATTAACCTAGGATGAACATGAGGATAATCCTTTCAAGTGTTTAAGAAGAATGTTTTATGTTTTCATGTTTTAAGTTCCTGTTTTCCAAGACACTAAACCTTAAAGATCCTCAGTTTTGTGTAATGTAATGAAAGTTTATGTTATAAAAAGATGAGATGCTATAGTTGGTATCAAATGATGGTTTAGTTATTTTTGGAAATTAGGATATGAAAACTCTAGGAAGAACCCTATAGAAAAGTTTAAATATAGGAAATCTTCCTGGTATTTTGGTGAGTATTGAGTAAGGGGTTTCCAAGCAAATACATCCCTGTCTAGATACGAGCAGGTAGAGGTGGCTCTGGCACAGATGTACATAGGGGTAAAACCTGAAAACACCACTTTGAGCTAGACTCGAACGGGAACTGGTACACGACAACGGGCCTTGCTTCACTCTTGGTTACGACACTCCCATGGGATATGCTTTGGTAAATTCATAAGCTTAGTATGAACCATTGTTAAAGGAATAAAGATAAAATAAAATAAAGATTCACATAAGAATATATGATCATGGATAACCTAGTTTGAAACCTAGGGGATCACAACTTAGGGTATACTTTTCTTCTACAAGTTATCCTTATATGATTTAAGCTCATTTTCATGATTATTGGTGAAGTATTTAAGCCTCTAATTATAATTTCTCTTCTTAGTTAATGGTGTGAAATGGAAGAGCATGTCCCAATAACCAATGTGATAGGAAATTCAATGATTGCCATATTAATATGAAAGAGATGATTAGGGGATTAAAAGATGATTATTATTTTGGAAGACGTTCACTATTTTGGGGACCCTATATGATTGAGGTAAATAGATTACTATGGTATTTTCATTGAGGAGTAAGTTTGACTTATATTTCGAAGAATCGATGAATTTAAGGTGTACTTATAGTAATTTAGGTTACTTATGGAAATGATTAACCTATCTTGGGAAAAATATGTTTAGGTTAGCTACATTTGTTATAAGATGTTAGGAGTGGTTGATGTTGTTTGTAGATAAACAATGAAGTTTATTTTGGAAGACTATGTTATCAAATCCTTCTTGTATTTGTGTTTCAATCTTAGTTTGGTTTATTTTGAGGAATCTTATGGACCGTTATTTATGGAATGGTCTATGATGAAATTTGGGTAGTACCATGGAACTTTGAATATTTAAAAGTAGTTTCCATTCCTATGGGATTATTTCTTTTTAAAGAGTTGTTTTACCTTACCCTTTCTGTTTTTGGGATAATGTTTAAAGATAGAAGAAATAGATAGTTAATCTTTTGTGGATTATGTGATTCTCTAGAAGATTTCTTGTGTTTTGATGAGACCAAGTAGTTTTGATTGCTCATCGTTTGGAGAAAATATTAGTTTTGGTAGAAACTTATTAAAGGATGAAACTCTACAAAAAGGTAGATATATTTCCTTATGTTTTTGTTCTATGTTGTAAAGGAATTCCTCAAAATTATGAAAAGGAACGTAAAACAAAAACGTTGTTGGTTTACGTTTCCTACTAGGTAATCAAAGACCACTTACACACATCATAATTTTGGGATTTTCTGGTGGTTAACTTCCTCCTAATCATGTTTTCTATCACTCTCCTTTAGAAAGTGACCCTTTGTTTTCTCCTCCATGTCCATGTTTCCTACATGGAATCCTAGTATGAGTAAACTCGGGTAGCCTTTGTACTTCCATTTCTTTCTTTTAAAGTAATAGTGTTACTGACTCTTTTTCCGATGTGGGACTTTCAATGAAATTTCAAAACCCTATTTTTTTTAAAAAAAAATGCGAGGACGCAATTTCTTAAGGGGGGAAGATTGTAACGACCCGAAATTTTGAATAAATTTTGTTTCCTAATTTTGTGTGTTATTTTATTTTATTTTTTATACTCAACAAAACTGTTTTATTTGATAACATGAGTATAATTAAAATGAGACCGTTGGGTTTTGACTGTTATATGACCATTGTTCAATATGACCACTAGAAACTAAATGTTTCGATTATTGTCTCTAAATACAAGTAATCCTGGTTAATTATTATAGAAAGAAGATTCGATGGCCTCACCCAGTAGTCTTGGACCGATTGAAGCCCATCTAACAAAACTTGGGAAGGAGGTAGCACCATTGGGCTTTTCTCTGGACCAAACCCAAGCCGAACTTCATCATGTGAAGCTAGAACGTAATCTCCTTCGCGAGAAGTTCAAACTGATAGAAATTACTACTCGGGCAATGTTGACCGAGCCACCCCAAGATTCTATCACCCTAGCACACCTTACTCTTAGATCCTATGCTGGTATTATAAGGGGATATGTAACGAGACCGTAACTACCTTGTGTAATCCTTGTTTTAAATAAAAGTTGGGATTCCTTCTTATGATGAAGTTTATGAATTTTTAAATGATCGGATAAAAATAGTATGCATATTTTTGATGAATTTTAAAAAGGATATTTTAAAAAATGTTTATGTAAACCTTAAATAATTAAAAATGTGTAATGATTTTTAAAAAAATGGTCTTCTACAATTATGATCAGTACGAAATTTAGAGTCTAATAAGATCAACTTGATTTTTGATGAATAGTAAATTATGAATAGTGATTTTACGCTTAGGATTATTAATGTGACCAAATGGATTAGTAATTTCACTAAAAGAAAGTTTTAAAATAATCTAGGCACCTTGATTAAGTAATGTGATTCAATAAAATGGTTAAATAACGGTTTCAAAAATTATTATTCAAGTATTAGTTTTTTTGGGGTGAATAGTGTTTTTTAATTAAAAATTAAATTAAAAATATTTAGAAAATATTTTTTTTTAAAATGGATTTCATTTTTGAACTCAGGGCATCGATATTATGTTATGGTAATTTTTGGGGATTTTTCTGAAAAAAATGAATTTTCGGTGAATAGTGTATTTATTTAAAAATTAAATTAAAAATATTTAGAAAATTATTTTTATAAAATGGAGTTCATTTTTGAAATCAAAGCATTGATATTTTGTTAAGGTAAAATTTTGGGATCTTTCTGAGAAAGTTGAATTTTCAGTGAATAGTAAAAATACAGTTTTAGGGTTTCAGTATGTTTAATGACATCATAACTGTGTCATGATGATGTCATGAGATATTTTAAGGGACGGTCGACTAAAGGGGTTGAATTTTTGTGTGAGTTGTCCCAAGTGGCCAATACCATGGGCAAGAACATGGTTTTGCCAAAACCACTAATGAGGTGTCCCTTGGCCATTAATGCCTTGTCCCCTCACTTTCCCTATAAATACCAAGCCCTCCTCTCATCCTTTCGACTCAAAAACCATCCTCAACAAAGTTCTGGTCTCCTTACCTCCCAAGGAGTCCTCCCAAGGTGCCCTCAAGCCTCACAAGGTCCCAACCTTTGATTTTTAAGAGTTACGTTTAAGGTAAGGGATCCGACCTCTCTCTTTCTTTTCATGTAATCTCTTTTATGTCATTCCTTTTATGCTCCATGTTCTTATGTGAGAGGATGTTATTTTATATTCCTCTTACTTCCCTTTTCATGTTTATATGATTAGAGATAACCTCTTACTCTCATCATTTCATTTTATGAAAGTTTAAGTGACGTCGTTAGGATGCCGAATTTTTAAGTGGTTCTTCACCCTTCTCGTTTTGAAGTTCTACTTTCATGTCAATTCTTTCAAGTTCCTTTTTGTTATGTTGGGGTATGATCTCTATATCTATCATACTGATCTTTTATGACCATATTATGAGAGACCCAATTTTATCTCTTCAATTCAATATTTTGAAGTTTTAAGTGGCGCCGTTAGGCTGCCGAATTTTTAAGTGGTTCTTCACCCTTCTCGTTTTGAAGTTCTACTTTCATGTCAATTCTTTCAAGTTCCTTTTTTTATGTTGGTGTATGATCTATATATCTATCATACTGATATTTTATGAACATATGATGAGAGACCCCATTTGATCTCTTCAATTCAGTATTTTTAAGTTTTAAGTGACACCGTTAGGTTGCCGAATTTTTAAGTGGTTCTTCGCCCTTCTCGTTTTGAAGTTCTACTTTCATGTCAATTCTTTAAAGTTACTTTTTGTTATGTTGGGGTATGATATCTATATATATCATACTGATATTTTATGACCATATTATGAGAGACCCCATTTGATCTCTTCAATTCAGTATTTTGAAGTTTTAAGTGGCGTCGTTAGGCTGCCGAATTTTTAAGTGGTTCTTCACCCTTCTCGTTTTGAAGTTCTACTTTCATGTCAATTCTTTCAAGTTAATTTTTTTATGTTGGTTTATGATCTCTATATCTATAATACTGATATTTTATTACCATATAATGAGAGACCCCATTTGATCTCTTCAATTCAGTATTTTGAAGTTTTAAGTGGCGCCGTTAGGCTGCCGAATTTTTAAGTGGTTCTTCACCCTTCTCGTTTTGAAGTTCTACTTTCATGTCAATTCATTCAAGTTCCTTTTTTTTATGTTGGGGTATGATATCTATATCTATCATACTGATATTTTATGACCATATTATTAGAGACCCCATTTGATCTCTTCAATTCAGTATTTTGAAGTTTAAGTGGCGTCGTTAGGCTGCTGAAATTTTAAGTGGTCCTTGCACCTTTCTCCCTTTTTCAAAGTTCTAATTCCATGTCCAGTCTTGCAAGTTCCTTTTTATTATGTTGGGGTATGATCTCTATATCTATCATACTGATATTTTATGTTCATATTATGAGAGACCCTATTTGATCTCATCAATTCATTTTTGGTTGAAGTTTATGTAACGTTGTTCGACTGCCGAATTTTCATAAGAGAAATCTTATTTTTGTCTTCCTTTCATGTTCTTCATTTCATATGGTATATTTTTATATTTCATTAACATGTTCTTAAATCCCTTATATTCTGTCCCTCTACTGTTTTATGGGTCATTTATGAATGTTTGACCCATGTCCCCTCTCTTTTCAATGTTTTCTAAAACCCTGTAACATAGCCGTTATGCTGCAGAATTTTCGTCTCAAAATGTCTCTCTATTTTTCTAAAGTTCTTTATTTATAAGTGAATACTCAATGCTCCCTCTTCTATATGGGTATTAACATATATACCAAAATTTTCTATTTTAAATTCTGGAATTTACATACATGAAACCCGCTTTCCCTTTCTGTGGGTTTAAAGTGACGTAAAGATCACGTCTTTAAAGCAGTTTTAAAACGTTATGATTATGAAATGAAACCCATTTATTTTATGCTATATGGGTTATTTATGAAATGTTTGATGATGATATATGTGGCTCACATGATAATAAAGGTAAATTTAAGGGTGCGCCCTGATAGCGCTCCAATGCATTGGGTAATGATGTAACCACTAGAGATTACAATTTTCACGATATCTTGGTGAATAACCTTGGTAATTTTTAAATGACACCTTGGGGATGGACCTTGGTGATATGTTCATGATTGTCTATATTAAATGTTGAAGCCACATCTTCAAGTTATGAAAATTGTTATTTTTATTATGATATGCCTCATGATTTCTTTCTCATGCCTTAATGTTCTTTTGATGACCTTATTGAGGTATCTCAAGTTCACCTGTAAAATGTTTCTCTTGTTTCCCTTACTGGGCCTTCTGCTCACCCTTTCTTTTGATGTATGTCCCCAGGTTATGAGATGCAGTAATGAACCTAGGATGAACATTAGGAGAATCCTTTCAAGTGTTTAAGAAGAATGTTTTATGTTTTCATGTTTTAAGTTCCTGGTTTCCAAGACACTAAACCTTAAAGATCCTCAGTTTTGTGTAATGTAATGAAAGTTTATGTTTTAAAAAGACGGGATGCTATAGTCGTAGTTTTTCTTCTTATCAAGAGAATTACCTTTCACTACCATTTGTGCCAGATGAGTCTTGTAATTAGGAATTGGACACCTACCATCCACGTCCACTCAACCATGAAGGTTTTGAACTTTTAGATCAAACTAGGAAGTGGGATACTCAACCTTTAGGATTCATACATCAACTAGAACCATGCCACCCACTGTTGGGGCATATTTAGATAAGGCCAAAGACTAGGTGAAGTACCTCAGACCCAGACTCCTAGATCTGGTGCTATGAAAACATTCTTTAAACACATTATTTGATACAAATGGAGATGATATTATCTTTATTTTATAACATTTCTATAAGTTAAACATTATAAATCACAAATCATCTCATAATCCCAATAATGTAAGGTTTAGTGTCTTTGAGGACCAATTAAATAGGAAATTTTTATCATAAAACTTGTGAAACTTTATTCATAATTGAACTATACTAGACCCCCTTCTAGACTTCCCATAATTTATACTCATATTTATAACATGGGGAAGGGAAACATAAGAAATGGGTTACCACAAATGCGCATTAAGAGAAACCTTATCAACATGTCATCAAGGGTTATATCACAACCATATGAGAAAACACGATCATGGGAGAAATATCTTATTAAAAATAACATGGAATAATAAGATATGTCCATATGTCATGAAATAAGGACATGTAATCTCAAATTAACAAACATGTACCATGAAAAAAGATTATGGAATCATGAGATAATAAACATGAGGATTAGAGCATAATATAGGAATAAGATTATGATACCAGAGTTTGTAATAAACATAAGCACAAAAATCATATGTCATGGATACCCACCAATATATTCATCACATGGTAGGTATGGGTTAACCACCCATGTACCTTCTTTGGATTGGGATTACCAACCATGTACACTTGGGCTTGGGATTACCACCCATGTTACCTTGGTACTTTGATTACCTCCTATGTACACTTGAGCTTTGAATTACCACTATTGTACCCTTGGGCTTGGTCTTACCACCTATGTACCCTTCTTGGTCTTGGGATAATCCTCTTAGGTACCCTTTGGTTTGGGATAATCCTCCAATATAATCTTTGTCTTAGGATAATTATCTTGTGTTCTATTTTGATTTCATAAGATATAAAATTTATCAATAAATTAAAGGGAGATATAGTACCCCACCCATCAATCATCCATACATATGTGTAACACTTGAAAATAATCATTTTCCATATCATTTAGAACCCATGAAAAAAATGGGTTTCACAACATTTCCAAATAGTATCATCAAAATTGAACCCAATGATGTAAATGATTGGTACCAAAAATTCAATCACCCCAAAAGTGTATTTAATAAGAATATTTAGAGGGTGATTCATCAAAAAAATTACAAGGAAATAAATCCTTTATAGATAAAGAGACAATGAAAGAAAAATCATAAAAGAGTTTTTAGAAAATTCTTTTACCTTAGGCATAAAATAAGAAGTTATGATCAATTTGAATAGTAATTTTTGAAAAAGTGAAGTAAAAAAAAAATTAAATCATTTATTTTAAAAATAATTCTCAATAGTGAATCCTTGAAAAAGGCATAAATATTTCAAAAAGGATAAGTAAGAACATCTTTAAAATGTTTAATTTTTTAAAAGGATCTTAAATAATGGATCCTTGAAAATGTTATAAAGGTTTCAAAAAGGTGAGGGGAAAACATTTAGAAAATTTTTATTCTTAAAAATAATCTTTAAGAATAGATATTTGAAAAGACATAAATTATTTCTAAATAGAATATGGAGTGGAAGATAAAACGTTTTATTTTGAAAAGATAAAAAACTTTTTAATATTTTAAAATGTCTTTTTTGAAAACCCACATTATAAAAAGTGGTATTAAAGTTTAAATTTGAATAGTGGTAATATAAAATAGTAAGGTCACATAATTAAAAACATATTTAAATTCAAAATAATAAAGGGCAAACATTTTTGGGAATAATAAACCTTTAAATGGAGGAATTATTATCTATAAAGGATATGATATTTTTTTATAACAAATTTTGCACTTCTATGATAAATAAATTTATTGAGAAAGAATATTGGAGTTGAAAACTTAATTTTACATATATAAAATAGATAAAATATCTTATAACATAGGAAATACACGAATTTATCAAACTTAGAAGAATGATGCTCAAAGAATAACTTTTTAACTCACAAAAACAAAAATTAGAGTTAATTAATCCCCTTATGAATATAATAATTCATGAAACAAGAGACATTTAGAATGGTTTTTATTTAGTATAAATTTAAATATCTAGATTAAATACCACATAATACAATAAAAGAGAAAAATGTACCCAACATATATGAAATATGTTCAAGAATAACAATCCTAACTCAATGAATGATAATTGTGTAAACAAAAACCCTTACAATGTCATTATCTTCCAAATTGAAAACCCATAAAAGGGAGAATAGGATATGGATTTTTAAATCCCTTAAATTTTATGAAACATTATGATAAAATAAATTTGTGTCCAAAATATACACCACAAAAAGAAATAAGTGGTGAATAACATTCATATCTCAATGAGACAAAATTGAGATGTAAAAATGAATATGGTAATGGTAGAATAAGAATAAAAAAAAGAGGGTTACCATGAAATTGATATTTAAATATCATAAAATTAATGATATTCATTATACTTTAAGTAAATAGGGCATTTAATACAGCATATAAAAGAAAGGTTGCTTCGTAATATCAAACATGCCTCATGGAATTGAAAATAATTCTCCTGGTTACTTTATTGTGCTCTAACCTCATGTATAATGAGAATAAATATATTAATAATTAGTTCTATAACCTTATTTAAAAATATTAACTTTTATATACTTCATTTATAACCATATATTATAAGTATGTTACTCTTTTATAGTTTATTTCATCATCAGATATTTGGATTTCTGATTGTTTCATAAAAGTTTCAAGGTGACATGGTCAATTATCACTTATTAGTTAAAAGTTCATCATTCCTAGATTATTAAATATAGAATAATTATTATTTTTCAATGATTACTTAATTACCATTTCATTAATTGAAATACATGGATATAGTTTATGAAAAAGGAAATTGTGAAGAACTAGTTTCGACATTTTCAATGATCAAACAGTGGTATATTAATAAATATATTAAATATTAACAATAAATTTATAAAATAAATAAAAATTATTAAATAAATTATTATTAAATTATATTACCATTATATAATATTACTTAATCATTCTGATATAATCCTGATAATATTTCTTACATAGGTGGTAAAACCAACCCAAACGAGAGGGTGTTATAATGATTAAAACGAGAAAGGTAATGATTTTATATAATGTTAAAATATATTTTACAAAAGATTAAAATTTTCATAAATATCATTTTACTCAATTAAATTCATTCTCAGAACCATCCATGTAGCATGGTGGTGATAAATAAAACTCTTTGTTCATGGAAGAGGAAGTCTATTTCTCAAAGAATGAGATGGAATGAAGGTATATGATAAATAATCATTTATGAATTATAATTTTGAAATATTAAACAAAATAATTCATAAAATCTATCCTTTTTACCATCTATGAGAGGCATTAACGGGAAAAAAACTAAATCGCTTTGGGGAGGTAGTAGTCTACATGTACATATGATTGATATTGTGTTGTTTTTTAGTGGATGGAAAGGTTTCAATAATTTTTGATACATTTATATAATAAAATTCAATTATATTAATAATATTTATGTCATTATATTATTTTTTATAGAAAACTTTTTTAAGAGTATGATTAATAATAAAAAACTATTGAGTAAGAAATACTCAAGTTGGAAACTTGAGATTTCTATTGGAAATTGAGGCCTTATGATAACTAATTGTGAATGAAGGCTTATAAAATTGATATATTATTATAGGAGGATAATATATTAATAGTTTAAGGATGTAATTAAAATGTATAGTAATACCATGAAGTGGTGGAAGTGATCCCATTTTATTAGTGAAGAGAAGGGTAATTTTGGAAGTACTCATTATATTTCAATAATTGTTTGTCACTATTTAGGTTTAAAGGGATAAAAAAATGTAAAATAATGGAGGGTAGGAGGTTTTATAGGTACAAATATCATCCACACAATAGGAATCATGTTTTTTAAATGTTCTAGATCTTTTATACTTATTAAAAATCTTTTTACCATTTTAACTTTTACCACGTCAATTAATTTTTTTAACCTTGATCATTAATTTTAATGAATAAAATTAAAATTAGAATTATTGAATAATTTTAAAATTATTATTTAAAATATGAAAATATTTTTTTAAAATTTATTCTCTGAGGTTTAGAAAAGTTAATTGCATAATTAACGCACACATCGTGCAAAAATAGTTTTTAGAAAGGGTGTGTTTTTTTACCATAAAAAATATATGTAGGATAAAATTATCAATGTCATTGAATTTAAATATGTAAATTGTTTTATTATAAAATATATACAAGTTATTAACCTTTAAAATTAATCCTAAATCAAATACCTCCATTAAAAATTTTAATTAAAAGAAAATACTAAAAATAATTTTTTTAATAAGAATGAAATATTACTTATATTTTACAATACTGAACATCAATTTTCTAGGATTAAAATTTTATTTTAAAATACTTAAATTTTCTCCTTAAATACATATTTGATCAATTAAAATGTTTTTTAATATTATAGGACTCAATTTTTTAATAATAAAGTCATAAGAGGTGTAGTTTTGGTAAAAACTATATTTTCTGCTACTCATCCAAATATCAATTATTTTAGAAAAATATAAAAGAATTAATCCTAAGTTTATATTGACATTATTAATCAAAAAATGAAGTTAATTTTTTTTGTTCAAATTCTATAATTTATATATTTAGATTTTAAATGAAAATATAATATATAAAGAAAATTTACTTTTATGGAAAAAATATTCTTTTTAAAACTTTAAGCATTATTAATAATATTTTTTATGAATTTTTAATTGATTAAAATCATATTATATTCTAAATGTTTTATCATTATTACATTTTCTTAATAATATTCATCCAATATGTCACATTTTGTTTTATTTTGGTGTTTTGTGTGAAATAATCTATTGAATTTAGTATTAATTTAAGGAAAAATATACTTAAAAATCTTAGGTCATTACATTCTCCCCCTTAAATAAATTTCATCCCCATAATCTCAATTATCACTTACTAATAAAAATAATTAAGGGTGTATAAAAGATAATCATGACTCAAGATATAAATTTTAAATTGATATAAACCTTTCTATCTTAGGAAAGACTAGGTAACATATCATTTCCCTCATAATATGCATATATTAAGATTCTCTACAATTTATTCTAAATATGCCTATATAGATAAGTATTAAGAGTTGCTAAAGAAATACCTTCCACAGATTCATTTTCAAGATCCTCTTTCCAATAAAATGTTAAAACCAAAATGATTATGATAATATCTAATAAAATCATAGTAAATGAAACTCAAGCATAAAATATCTTCTACAATAACTCCTTAATTTTAATATATGTTTATTTAGGTTCAACTATGATATAATTAGACCAATATATAACTCCTTTAGTTAAACCTAGGTTTTCCATGGCCATGTTCCTATTATATTTTCTTACTTAACTCATCCTTGAATTTCAATATATTTAAATTCTTCATAATGGTTTGTAAATATAATGTAAATTAACTAAATAATATCCCCCAAGAGTATCTATCCAAGTGTTTAGTATAATCCCACTCATCATGCAATGAGTAAAGATAAAGTTGATACTTCACCCGACTTTTTCCTGGTGATTACCCCTAGGTGCATCTATGCCATTATTTCATCCACTTTCCATTATCCAAACAAGGATGTAATTTCTAGGAGTACCATATACTAAACAAATTATGAAAATTATATAATGTTATACCATGCTTAGACTTATCCCTTAGACTTTTCTGTGGGGATTTCAATAAATTTCTCTTATCCTATTCACCAAAAAAACTAAATTAATGCTAAAAACTAACTAAACCCTATTCTGATACGAACTGAGGCACCTCAGACCCACACTCTTAGATATGGTGATATAAACACATTATTTAAACATATAAATTGATACAAATGAATATTAAACTATATTTATTTTATAAAGTTTTCATAAGTTAAACATTAAAACTCTTAAATTATCTCACAATCCCAAGAATAGAAGGTTTAGTGCCTTTGAGAAATAGTTAAATAGGTAGATTATTTTATAAAACTTATGAACATTTTTCAATAATAAAACCACATTAAACTCCCTTATATACTTCTAATAAGTTATATTGATCTTCATAATCGAGTGAAGGGAAACACAAGAAAGGGGTGAGCTCAAAAGTTTGATAAGGGAAATATTATCAGCATGTCATAAAATCCTAGATCAAAAGAATATAAGAAAATATAATCATGGGATAAATATAAAATTAAAAATAACATGGAACAATAAGTGTTATCTACGAGTCATGAAATAAGGATAAGTGATATCAAATGAAAAAACATGTACCATAGAAAAAGATTTTGGAATCATGATATGATAAACCTGATTCGTAGAGAATGAAATAGGAATAAGATTATTACATAATAGTGTTTCATAAACATAAGAATAGAAATCATATGTTAAGACTACCCACTAAGACATTAATCATGTAGTAGTCTTAGAATAACCACCCTTGTACCATCCTGGGCTTGGGCTTACCACCCATGTACCCATGGGATTGGGATTACCACCCATGTACCTTTGATTTTAGGTTTACCACCTGTTTACCCTCGGGAATAATATTATCACCTATATTCTATTGGGATTGTTCTTACCACCCATCTACCCATTAATCTTGGTATTAAGACTAATTTAACCTTCTTGGGTTTGGGATAATCCTCTCATTCATATTTGGTCTTGGAATAATATTCTCGTGTACCCTTTGTTTTGGGAAAATCATATTGTGTACCCTTTGGCTTGGGATAATCCTCTTTTGTTCCCTTTTGAACTCATGATATATAAAATCTACCAATGCATCAAAGGATGATATAGGAACTCACATGTTAATCATTCATACATATGTGTTCCACTGGAAAACAATCATTAATCACCTCATTAAGAATCCTTGGAAAGAAAATGGGTTTCATAACATTTCCAGATGGTATCAAAAATATTGACATCAAGAATAAAAATGATTAATAACCAAAATTTAATCACCAAAAAATAGTATTTTATAAGAATATTTCGATGGTTATTCATGAAAAAAAAATTCCAAGGAAATAAATCCTTTAGAGATAAAGTTAAAATGTGTAACACCCTGAGCTTTCATGATACACTTCTCATTCAATAATGCAATAGCTTGCATTGTACGCAACTTCCAGTTCTAAAACACTGCGACTAATCAAAGTAGCAGTTATGAATAGTAATAACCACTTTTTAAAATTATAGAAATTTTATATTTCAAAATGGACTTCATTTTTGGATTTTGAATATCGAAATTAGCCTATGTTGAATTTTTGGTATCTTTCTAAGAACTTCTAATTTTTTATGAATAGTGAAAAATATTTAAAAACAACTTTTTTAATCAAAATAATTTATAGTGATAAATTATACTATTTAGTGGTTTTAAAGTATAATTGGAATATATTTTTACCATTTTATCCAATGGTGGTCATTAGAATTAATTTAACATTGAAATTGGATATAAACAATTGCCAATCTTTTGATATAAATTGTTTCTTAAAAAACACGCTATTTGTTGTGACAGCGGGAATTAATTATGAAATAAATTAATGAAACTTATATTTTTGGATTTTTGTAAAATAGATATCATTTTTGAAATCGTAATATCAATTATATCTTAGGGTGAAATTTTGGCCTTATTCTGAAAAACTTCAATTTTTGATGAATAGTGAAACCACTAAGTGGTTATTAAAAACTGATTTTTCGTTAAAATGAAATATTACCACTTCTGTGATTTGATTTTCAAAAATCCGACATACATGGTTGTCATTAAGAAGTAAAATGTGGTTCAATGAGATTAAAATAATTTTTTGGTGAATAGTAACTTTTAAGTTCTTAATCGCGATTAGAGGTAATTAGTGTAGTTTAAGGTACAAATAAGGTTTTAATAATATGAGGTGAGCATGACACTTGTCCTACTCCTATTGGATGAGTCATGGATGACCAAGAAAACCCATGGGTCAACTTGGGGACCCCATGGAGCCACTTTAGTTGGAAAATGACATTAATATATATTTATTTAATGATAAAATTAAATTGACACAAACATGAGTTGTTTTACTAAAACATTTTTTAAGTGGGGTTACACAAGTCCAAATTTTGACTATAAATATTCATTAGAAAGATAAAACGATTTCCTACATAATAGTAGTTTTATTATAATTTTTAGTCATTAAATAAATTAAATTATTTATGACATCATTATGATGCAGCGATGACCTCATTATTTAACGATTATAATAAAATGAAAAGATAATGTAAAATCCAAGGCTTAAACTTGTCCAAAGACTATTGGATGGGTAGATTTCGAACCCTTATCACCTTATCCACGAATTATATAAGTGTGGGACCTTTAGAATCTGAAAAGCATTGTGTAATAATGTAACATTTCAATCTTTCCAAAAGAGCCCCTCCTCTCCACTTATAAAAGGCCCCCACCTCTCCCACCTTATTCACACCTTCAAGCCATTTGGTTCGGCCAACCTCTGCCCAAATACTCTCCCAAATGCCCCCTATTACTCCTAGAATCCTCACTTTGGGCAGAAATCTTCCCAAGGAAGCCTTTGGCTCAAATCAAAAAGAGTTACCCGATTTTGAGGTAATGTCTTCTCTAAAGTTGTTTTGTTTTATTTTTCTTCTCCAACCCCCTAAACTCTTTTTATTCATTTCTTTTGTAACAACACCAGTATCCTCAATATACTAGGATGTTGTTATAATAATGATTCGAGCTACACTTACACACACATACATCTAATGGTTAAAGAACATACGGTTTCTGTGGATGGCGAATTTCTGCCTCACGAAATGATGATTGTTCAACACTCATATAACACCTTCAAAGGTGGCCATTAAGATTTCACTATATTTATATATGATATATAATGTGTTTAGGTTTTACTTATGCTTCTGTATTTCTCATTTATGGCATACTTTATGATTTCCATTATGGGTAAAACGTGATAATTTCATTTTAGGAAGTGCGGACTACCGCCCCCTCAAAGTGATTTGAATCGTTAATGCCATATGTGGGATGTATAAAGGATGAATTAAATGGTATTATACACTATATTATACTGTAATTATATTATAAATTTATATCATTATGATTTCGTTCCATTAAATACGAAATAGAAATGAAAGTAGCGTTCATGCGTACGTACGGCTTACCGTCTCCATGAACGGTGCATTTCATTTCTTACATCTAAATGTTACGTGACATTATGAATGAATGTATATACTGTATATATATGATATATATGATATCTACATCATGAATATAATTCTGGATATAATGGATAATTCACCACATGAACAACTTGTAATTATAAGAAGTTTATTTTTGACTCAAGTACCAAAGATCGACAAAACGACCGTTATTAACTAAAATAATTAAATAATGTTCATAACATGGTAATAAGGGATATAAAAGGAATAATGAACATGAAAAAGGTTCTCAAGTAAATATAAATTAACTCTAGTTTATTATTCAGGAGGTTAAAGAACGGTCGAGTCAGTACAGGACGCAAGGTAAGGGAACTTCTTAACCCAACTTCCATTCTTTGGGTTAATCTCCTACTTTCAAATTATGTCATGATATTATTATGTCTTATTTTGTATTTTTAATTTCTTTATGTGTACCTATAGTGAATACACATAATATATCTATTTTATTTTAAAAATGATCTTTGTAAGGACTTCGTCTCAATCTCCTTTCATTGAGGCATATTTGGTTTTATACACAAATTCCTTTTATACGGTGTATAAACCACTTTGACTTTTACGTTTATTCAAAAGGAATATTTTTTATACGAAGCGTTTACTAAACGAAAAAAGGGAATGTTTTTGTCGTACGTATGCGGTGACAACGACTTCTCCGCCGCCGTGACCACTATTTGAGTTTCGGCTTCCTCTACAAGCCATACCCTTTTTTTTAATGAAAAATAAATACCATGTTATACTTTTCTTTTCTTTTGGTATTGAAAATGGTTTTGAAAGAGTTTTTATTATATCAATGTGTTGTACTGATATCTTGTGATTTAAATGTGGAAATGTTATGTTTCCTTTATGCATGTTTTATGTGATACGATTATGTCATGGTTTATGAGATGTTTAAACCTATTCATATGAGGAATGTATTGGACTTAATAAGTGACGGGTGGAGCCCGCTATAGCTCCTTGATGCATCGGTAGGTCTCATGAGACAACTAGACGTGGAATTGTCCGAGGCCCTTTCCCAATTTGATTTATGGTTTTGGCCGAGGCCTTAATCATTTTAGACGTCTTGGCCGAGGCCTTGACAAAATGTTTCAGAATGTCTGGCATTATACATTCCCTCATTATGAAAGTGGTTATTGATATTGCATGTGATTATTCGACTAGTAGAATATCCATGTGAGTAAGTAAATGGCATTATCTCATTTTATTTTTGCCATATTATGCTGAAGTTCAAGTTTAAAAAGGCTTTTGTTTTAGTTATACATTGCCTTAAATGTTAATGTTTATTTATGAAAGCTTCCGCAATATTGTTATCCTTGCTGATCATCTGAGCTCACCCCTTTCAATGTTTTAATATTTTCCAGGATGTGAAGAAGTATTTTATGAATGACATGCAGGGATAGTCCGAAGAGGATAGAAGTGTGGACTATGGAGACTATGTTATTATAGTTTTTCACTTTATGGTGTAATGTAAGACTTATGAATGTATCTAGTGTTTCCAAGGCTACTAAACTAATCGGTCTTTCGAGACTTGATCTTTTGTGATCATGCCAATGCTACGAAGTAATGCACCGACTCTGGGTAGCTGGGGTCGGGGTGTTACAGTTGGTATCAGAGGCAGTTTAGTACTAACCTTGGAAGCTAGATTTAGATAAACTCTGATTAGAGCACATAGCCCAAAGATAGACTTTGAGGATTAGCATAGAAGAACTTCCTAGAATTTTGGTATTATAGAGATGTTATGAGTTTTCCGAGCAATACATCCCTGTCTGGATACGAGCAGGTAGAGGCGGCTCTGGCATAGATGTACCTAGGGGTAAAACCCGAAAACACCGCTTTGAGCTAGACTCCAACGGGAACTGGTGCACGACAACTGGCCTTGCTGCACTCTTGGTTACGACACTCCCGAGGGATATGCTTAGGATAATTCTCATTTTATTTACAAACCACTATGAAAGGTTATGAGTATATACTTACTCAAAGAAAACATTTCTTTTTATGATTATGGATTATATCCATAAATAGTTCAATTTATGTAAAGTGTTTTACAAGTATGGAATTATGTATTTTGATTCATAAACTAATCTAGTTTATGCCATTGTTTAGAAATGGCGCCTAGTGGAAGGAATGGAAACTGTATCAATGCACGAACTCCGTGTAGGGATTGCCCTCCTGCTCAAGATAATTATTGTGGATCTGGAGATACAACTGGTGCTGATCAACTTATTACCATACTGGGACAACTCACTCAGGTTATGAATAATAACCTTACTCGTATGGAGCACCCTGATCCGCAACGTGGAGGATCAATGCTAGACCGTTTCATGAGGCAGAAACCACCAACCTTCAATGGGAGTACAAATCCTATAGTAGCTGAGCAATGGATAAATTCCTTAGAGAAAATATTCCATGCCTTGGGGAGTAGTGAAAGGGAGAAGGTTGTCATGGCAGTTTACCGCCTCACTGGAGATGCCGATTAGTGGTGGTCGCTGATTCAAAACACAAAGGAAGATGATGACGTATCGAATATGGAATGGAGGGAGTTCAAAGAGCTTTTCTTAGAAAAATACTTTCCTCGTGACCATCGAGATGATATGGAAAGGAAATTTCTGAGTCTTAAATAAAAGGAGGATGAGAATGTCGCAAAGTATGAGGCCAACTTTACAAGGATAGCGAGGTATGCTGCAGATTATATACGTAACCCAAGAGGTAAGATTGATCGTTTCTTTGATGGGTTAAAACCATTTCTCCGTCGAGCTTTAGTATCACAATCCTTCTCATCATACGAAGATATTGTCTCGTGTGCTATCAAGACAGAAAAGGAATTCTCTAAGTCTTATGACAACAAAGTAAAGCAAGAGAAGAAGAGAACGGGGGAACAAGAGACAAATAAAGGGAAAAAGGGAAAGAAGGATTTTCCATTATGTGATAATTGTGGGAAGAATCACCCTGGTACGTGCCTAAAAGGAATGGGAGTTTGTTATAAATGTGGAGAAAAGGGTCACCAGGCTCGTGATTGCAAGGGAAAGAAAGAGGCTGTCAAAGTTGAATGCTAAAATTGTAGGGAAATGGGGCATTATGCAAATGAATGTCCTAAGCATCAAGGAAACTTACCTCAGAAAAGGCCAAGGGATCAAGGCCAATCTTATGCTGTGACTACAGTTGAAGCAGAATAATTAATGTATTGGTGCTTTTGGACTCAAGGATTATATTCTGGTTATAAGAATAATGTGATATATATATATAAGGATTGTACTGCAGTACTTGTTGATTTTAGTAAGGTTTTAATATGTTGAAGGTAATTATATTTTTAGTATGTGACAATAAGAGAAACTTTACTTTGTTTGGGGAATCTGATAAATTGATTTTGGAATTAAGAGACCTTTTAGAGAAAGTCTGGACAGAGGTATTTTGGATAACTATAAAGGTTGGAATGGATTAAGTTGAACTTTGGATAGTATTGTTTAAGGTTAAAAAATTTATGAAGATTATTTTTGGAATATTATGATACTATAGTTTTAGGAAAAGGACAACCTGCAGGGTGGGGAATAACCCGTTGCGTCGGACAAAGCTGCCGGAATCGAACCCACAACCATAGTGAGACAAGCCTTTATTTCCTACCACTAGCCTACATGAAGTCCCTAGTTATTACAAAATAATTTTACTAATCTAAATGGTATGTGTTAACATTTGGAACCTTATACAATTAGGATAAATAGAATATTTTTGAGTTCTGTTACCATTTGGAGTAAAAGTTGGGTTTGTGGTAAAAATTTATTAACGAATGAAAGTATACATAACAAGTATGTATATTCCCTTACGTTCTTAGTAAATCTCCTAAATAAATTCCTCAACATTATAAAAGGTAACTTAAAACAAAAATGTTGTCAGTTAACTTTTCCAACTGGGGATTCAATGACCATTTAACCAATCACAAGTTTGTTTCTTCATCAGAACTTAATGGTTTGTTTCTCCTCCATATCCATATTTTCATAGAATCCTAGAATGGGCTATATCGGGTGACCTTTGTACTTATCTTGCTTTCTTTTAATGTTATATATTTATTAACCTTATTTCCGATGTGGGTTTTCCTCAAAGGTATTTTCTCTTTTTCAACCTTTTATTTTCAAAGAAAATTTTCAAATTGCGAGGACGCAATTTATTGAAGGAGGGGAGAATGTAACACCCCGAGCTTCCACGATACGCTTCTCATTCAATAATGCAATAGCTTGCATTGTACGCAACTTCCAGTTCTAAAACACCGCGACTAATCAAAGTAGCAGTTATGAATAGTAATAACCACTTTTTAAAATTATAGAAATTTTATATTTCAAAATGGACTTCATTTTTGGATTTGGAATATCGAAATTATCCTATGTTGAATTTTTGGTATTTTTCTAAGAACTTCTAATTTTTTATGAATAGTGAAAAATATTTAAAAACAACTTTTTTAATAAAAATAATTTATAGTGATAAATTATACTATTTAGTGGTTTTAAAGTATAATTGGAATATATTTTTACCATTTTATCCAATGGTGGTCATTAGAATTAATTTAACATTGAAATTGGATATAAACAATTGCCAATCTTTTGATATAAATTGTTTCTTAAAAAACACGCTATTTGTTGTGACAGCGGGAATTAATTATGAAATAAATTAATGAAACTTATATTTTTGGATTTTTGTAAAATAGATATCATTTTTGAAATCGGAATATCAATTATAGCTTAGGGTGAAATTTTGGCCTTATTCTGAAAAACTTCAATTTTTGATGAATAGTGAAACCACTAAGTGGTTATTAAAAACTGATTTTTCGTTAAAATGAAATATTACCACTTCTGTGATTTGATTTTAAAAAATCCGACATACATGGTTGTCATTAAGAAGTAAAATGTGGTTCAATGAGATTAAAATAATTTTTTGGTGAATAGTAACTTTTAAGTTCTTAATCGCGATTAGAGGTAATTAGTGTAGTTTAAGGTACAAATAAGGTTTTAATAATATGAGGTGAGCATGACACTTGTCCTACTCCTATTGGATGAGTCATGGCCGACCAAGACAACCCATGGGTCAACTTGGGGACCCCATGGAGCCACATTAGTTGGAAAATGACATTAATATATATTTATTTAATGATAAAATTAAATTGACACAAACATGAGTTGTTTTACTAAAACATTTTTTAAGTGGGGTTACACAAGTCCAAATTTTGACTATAAATATTCATTAGAAATATAAAAAGATTTCCTACATCATAGTATTTTTATTATAATTTTTAGTTATTAAATAAATTAAATTATTTATGA
Organism: Viscum album; assembly: GCA_963277665.1. Lineage (NCBI taxonomy): Eukaryota > Viridiplantae > Streptophyta > Magnoliopsida > Santalales > Viscaceae > Viscum > Viscum album. The sequence goes on along the minus strand of OY728130.1, from coordinate 473,334,987 downwards.
CATCATTATGATGCAGCGATGACCTCATTATTTAACGATTTTAATAAAATGAAAAGATAATGTAAAATCCAAGGCTTACACTTGTCCAAAGACTATTGGATGGGTAGATTTCGAACCCTTATCACCTTATCCACGAATTATATAAGTGTGGGACCTTTAGAATCCGAAAAGCATTGTGTAATAATGTAACATTTCAATCTTTCCAAAAGAGCCCCTCCTCTCCACTTATAAAAGGCCCCCAACTCTCCCACCTTATTCACACCTTCAAGCCATTTGGCTCGGCCAAACTCTGCCCAAATACTCTCCCAAATGCCCCCTATTACTCCTAGAAGCCTCACTTTGGGCAGAACTCTTCCCAAGGAAGCCTTTGGCTCAAATCAAAAAGAGTTACCCGATTTTGAGGTAATGTCTTCTCTAAAGTTGTTTTGTTTTATTTTTCTTCTCCAACCCCCTAAACTCTTTTTATTCATTTCTTTTGTAACAACACCAGTATCCTCAATATACTAGGATGTTGTTATAATAAGGATTCGAGCTACACTTACACACACATACATCTAATGGTTAAAGAACATACGATTTCTGTGGATGACGAATTTCTGCCTCATGAAATGATGATTGTTCAACACTCATATAACACCTTCAAAGGTGGCCAATAAGATGTCACTATATTTATATATGATATATAATGTGTTTATGTTTTACTTATGCTTCTGTATTTCTCATTTATGGCATACTTTATGATTTCCATTATGGGTAAAACGCGATAATTTCATTTTAGGAAGTGCGGACTACCGCCCCCTCAAAGTGATTTGAATCGTTAATGCCATATGTGGGATGTATAAAGGATGAATTAAATGGTATTATACACTATATTATACTGTAATTATATTATAAATTTATATCATTATGATTCCGTTCCATTAAATACGAAATAGAAATGAAAGTAGCGTTCATGCGTACATACGGCTTACCATCTCCATGAACGGTGCATTTCATTTCTTACATCTAAATGTTACGTGACATTATGAATGAATGTATATACTGTATATATATGATATATATGATATCTACATCATGAATATAATTCTGGATATAATGGATAATTCACCACATGAACAACTTGTAATTATAAGAAGTTTATTTTTGACTCAAGTACCAAAGATCGACAAAACGACCGTTATTAACTTAAATAATTAAATAATGTTCATAACATAGTAATAAGGGATATAAAAGGAATAATGAACATGAAAAAGGTTCTTAAGTAAATATAAATTAACTCTAGTTTATTATTCAGGAGGTTAAAGAACGGTCGAGTCAGGACAGGACGCAAGGTAAGGGAACTTCTTAACCCAACTTCCATTCTTTGGGTTAATCTCCTACTTTCAAATTATGTCATGATATTATTATGTCTTATTTTGTATTTTTAATTTCTTTATGTGTACCTATAGTGAATACACATAATATATCTATTTTATTTTAAAAATGATCTTTGTGAGGACTTCGTCTCAATCTCCTTTCATTGAGGCATATTTGGTTTTATACACAAATTCCTTTTATACGGTGTATAAACCACTTTGACTTTTACGTTTATTCAAAAGGAATCTTTTTTATATGAAGCGTTTACTAAACGACAAAAGGGAATGTTTTTTTTGTACGTATGCGGCGACAACAACTTCTCCGCCGCTGTGACCACTATTTGAGTTTCGGCTTCCTCTACAAGCCATACCCTTTTTTTTAATGAAAAATAAATACCATGTTATACTTTTCTTTTATTTTGGTATTGAAAATGGTTTTGAAAGAGTTTTTATTATATCAATGTGTTGTACTGATATCTTGTGATTTAAATGTGGAAATGTTATGTTTCCTTTATGCATGTTTTATGTGATACGATTATGTTATGGTTTATGAGATGTTTAAACCTATTCATATGAGGAATGTATTGGACTTAATAAGTGACGGGTGGAGCCCGCTATAGCTCCTCGAGGCATCGGTAGGTCTCATGAGACAACTAGACGTGGAATTGGCCGAGGCCCTTTCCCAATTTGATTTATGGTTTTGGCCGAGGCCTTAATCATTTTAGACGTCTTGGCCGAGGCCTTGACAAAATGTTTCAGAATGTCTGGCATTATACATTCCCTCATTATGAAAGTGGTTATTGATATTGCATGTGATTATTCGACTAGTAGAATATACATGTGAGTAAGTAAATGGCATTATCTCATTTTTTTTTGCCATATTATGCTGAAGTTCAAGTTTAAAAAGGATTTTGTTTTAGTTATACATTGCCTTAAATGTTAATGTTTATTTATGAAAGCTTCCGCAATATTGTTATCCTTGCTGAGCATCTGAGCTCACCCCTTTTAATGTTTTAATATTTTACAGGATGTGAAGAAGTATTTTATGAATGACATGCAGGGATAGTCCGAAGAGGATAGAAGTGTGGACTATGGAGACTATGTTATTATATTTTTTCACTTTATGGTGTAATGTAAGAATTATGAATGTATATAGTGTTTCCAAGGCTACTAAACTAATCGGTCTTTCGAGACTTGATCTTTTGTGATCATGCCAATGTTACGAAGTAATGCACTGACTCTGGGTAGCTGGGGTCAGGGCGTTACAAAATGGAAGCAAAATCATAAACAAATTTTTAGAAAACAATTTTAAATTTACCATAAAATAAGAAGTTACACTCACTTTGAAAAGTCTTTTTTTAAAATGTGAAGTGAAAACATTTTAAATCATTTACTTTTAAAAATAAATTTAAATAGTGGATCCTTGAAAAGGACATAAAGATTTTAAAAATATGAGGTGAAAAAATATTGAAAACTTTTACTTTTTTAAAAGAATATATAACAATTGATCCTTGAAAAATACATAAGGGTTTAAAAGAGATAAATTGAAGAAATTTTGAAAAATTTTACTTTTAAGAAGAATAATAAATAATAGATATCTGAAAATACATAAATAATTTCTAAAGATAATAAGGAGTGGAATATAAAAGGTTTTATTATGAAAAGATTGAATACCTTTTTAATGTTTTGAAATAATTTTTTTGTAATCCCACATTGTAGAAAGAGATCATAAAATTTACATTTGAAAATTGGTAATGGAAAATATTAAGGTCACATGAGTAAACACATATTTGAATTTAATAAAAATAAAGGATTTTTTTTGGTAATAATGAACATTGAAATGGAGGAAAACTGTCATTAAAGGAGATGAATTTTTTTAAATCGGTGCACTTTTAGGAGAAATAAATTAATTGAGAAATAATTTTTGAGTTAAAAATACAATTTTACCTAGAGAGAAAATAGGAAATATCATATGAAATATGAAATATATTGATTTATCAAAATTGGAAGAATGATGCTCAGGGAATATAATTAAACTCGAAGAAAGGAAATTCGAGTCAACCAAATCCATTATGGATATCAAAATTCATGAAGCAAGATATATTTAGAATGAGGTTTATGTGGCAGAATGTAAATAACTTTAAAAAAGAAAGAAAATATAACATAATATAATCAAATAGAAAAATTTAACCCACTTATATTAAATAAGTTCTAGGAGAAAAATCATAACATAATGAATGATAATTGAGTTAACAAAAACTCTTACAACATCATTATATTTCGAGTTAAAATCCCAAAAAAGGTAAAAAAATGAGATGGATTTTAAAATACATCATATTTAAGGAAAAATTATGACAAAATGAATCCATGTATAACATATACATCCCAAAAAAAAACAATTTTTGAGTAGATATCATATCTTAATAAAGAAAAATTGAGATGAAAAAACCCTTACGGTAACGGTAATGTAAGAATTAAAAGAACATAATAGGGTTACTATGAAATGGAAATTAAAATATCATAAAATGAATTATATTTGTTATAAAATATAGAAATAGGGTAGCTAATACACTATATAAAAAAATGATGTTTCACAATATCAAACATGTCTTGTAGAATTGAAAATGGAGACAAATAAACCATACATTGGTTTCTCAGTTACATGATCACGTTTTAACCTTTTAAATATATTAATCACTAATTTAATTACCTCATTAAAATATATTACCTTTTATTCACATCATTTATAACTATATATTAAAAATATATTACTCGGTTATAGTTTATTTTCATCATCATATGATTGGATTTTTTTATTTTTTATTTCATACAAATTTCATAATGATGGGGTAGATTCTTACTTATTAGTTCAAAGTACATAATTCCTATATTATTAAAGATAGAATAAATTTTTTTAAATGATTCCTTAAGTCCAATTTCATTAGGTGAAAGACATGGATATGGTATGTGAAAAAATAAATTACGATGAACTAGTTTTAGGATGTTTAATGATCGAAGGGTGGTATTTTAAAAAATATGATAAATATTAATTACAAATTTAAAGATTTTTTTAAAAAACATATTAATTTATATTAACATTATATAACATTCATTAATTATCTATGTTATAAACATCATAACATTGTTCATTTAGGTGGTAAAATCAACTCAAACAAGAGAATTCTATAATGATTTAACGAGTAAGGGAATTTTTTTATATAATGTTAGTATAAATTTTAAATAATATTAAACATTACATAAATATAATTTTACTTCATTAAATTCACTCTCATATTCATCCATGTAGGGTGGTTATAAAAAATTAAATTCATTATTCGTTGAGGTGGTAGTCTGAATGTATGCCTGATTAGCGATTCCATTTCTCAATGAATGGGATGGAATAAAGGTATATGATAAATTATCATTTGGTAATTATAATTGTGAAATATTTAATATATTCATTTATCAAATCCATACTTGTTACCATCCATGATAGGTGGTGATGAAAAATGAACCACATCACTTCGTAGAGGCGGTAATCTACACGTACACATGATTAATGTTGTTTTGTTTTTCTTAGTGGATGAGAAGGATTGAAAAATGGTTGATACATTAATATAATAATATTATAGTATATTAATAATACTAATTTCATTATATTATGGTTTCTATAAAATATTTTGAACAGAAATTTTAAGAAGAAAGGACTATGGAGTAAGAAATAACCACATTGAGAACTTGAGAATTGTAAAGGAAATATCCTTTGAAATAGAAGAATTAGAATAAAAAATTGATACTAGAGGATTATAAACTTAATATAGAATTATATGATGATACAAATGGTAGTGTTTTAGGATGAAATTCATAGTTATAGGTGTAATATGAAGTGGTTAAAGTGATACCCTTTTATAATTCAAGAGAAGGGTAATTTTGGAAGTACCCATTACATTTCAATAATGGTATGTTGATAAGATGAATTTATATATAAATATTGGATACATTTAATTAAATATTATTCATTTTTTATTCAATAATGCATTGTTTTTTGGTTTTTTTACAAGCATTTTGATTTTTTTATGTAAAGGAATAAATGTTGAAAATGGAAAAAACATGATTTACACACCGTGTACATCTTACATGATGTGTAGTCCTCATTCATAGGATGACTTCAAAGCCATAGAAAAAAACATAAATATTTTAAAATATATTAATATAGTACATGAAATGTACATGCATTACATGTTGTGTGGATTTCAAAATCAGAATACCTCTAAAAGTGAACCAAATACATGGTGTGTAGATTTTACATGAAGTGAAAAGTTCAAGAGCCAAATGAGTTAAATATATGGAATAATTTTCTAAAGGAAATTGTTTATATCAAATACATGATATGAAAATTTATTACACGATGTGAACATGTTGGGAAATTAGCCACTTAATCTAGTACATGACATGAATTATTAAAAAATCTTGTACTTTTATGCCTATTTATATTTTTCAGTGTTGTCGCTCATAGAGAGCCATGCATACCAATGTTTTCTTTCATTATTATTTCTTAAAATTATTCTATTTTCCCTTAAAAATCATTTTTAATTCATTCCTTTCATTTTTTGTTAAATCCTTTTGAGTTTTTAATCTTTCTACATCTGTTGTACATCTGTTTCACTTCCTCTTTCTTTTCAGCCCTCTCATTCAATAACTGATCATCATTCATCATTGATGATTATAGTTTCTTCATTTTTTCCACATTATGAGTAAGTATTTGATTGTATTTAAATTTCTGTTGATTTTTTAATCTTGGTTCTTTCTTATTATTAATTTTGTATTTTCTATTTGTCACTCATTTCATGATTATGTGTAGAAAGTTTAATATTTATTTGATTTTGATCATTACTTTTATGAGTGGATAATCCAATTAGGGATAAGGGTTGAGATTAGGGGTGTTTCAGAACCTAATAAACCCATGAGTTAAACATTGGTAACCCCATGACAAGTAATTAGGTTAAAAATAATTGTTCATCATATTATATTGTACAACCTTGACCATTGGAGGTGCAATTGAATGGTCCTAACCTAGTTGGAGTTGAGAAAGATATGACCATTAGAATATGATGATTTATACATAGAATCTATGTTTAATAAACCTAGATTATAGCTATACCCAAACCAAGGGATAGATTTGGTGCATATAGACCCAACTGGTTTAGCCAAAACCAATTGGTGACCTTTTCATCACTTCACAGCCTATGTCATTGGACTATTCCAAGATATATTTAGGATTATCTTCTACCAACAGCCCTAAAATTGACCCCAATCCCTTCTTAGATATCTGAATTAAACTCAAACTACCTAATTTTATAAAAAAATCTTGAAGAGTGAATGTGTGAAATTTTTTAAAAGCTTTTGTTTGAATGGTTGCTTGCTTACCAGTGGTCTCTATGGGTTTGACCCCACACAGCTGCTTTATTTTTCCCTAGTAGTGAGTGAAGTTTGGGATTAAAAATTTTTAATCTGATCAACTCCTATGTGAATTCAATGATGCATGTGGGAACACCAAATTTTAGCATTGTTTTTTGGGAGCATCAAATCATTAAAGATGACTCAAGACCGATTTCTTAACTTAATGACTTTTCTTATCCCATTCATGTTTACTGATTTTTGTTTAGTTATTTGATTTTTCTATAATTTTATTTATTTATTTTATTTTCAATATTGCACTTATGATATTTTTTGGTATTTTAGGATGGAATTAATGTCTCATCATTATTATTTTGCACCGCCATCAGAGTATATTGGATTTTAGGAGTATCCAACCACATGGGAAGTATTGAATTTTGAAGGGTGTTCACATCATGAAACATGGTGGGATGATTCATATTCTTTCAAATAAGATGATTTATAACATCAATAGTTATAAAAAAAACCTCTCAACAATCTTATGGAGGAGACCCTAATATTCAAAAGTTCTGAGGTGGATCCTAGGCAGTGAAGCAATTAGAAGACTGACTAGTCGGGTTTCTCAAAAAGTACATTGAATTTATGGAAAACGGAATGGATTGAAACAAGACCAAGATCAGTTGGTTTGAAAATGAATAATTTCAAGAGGTGGAGGAAGTCCAAGATATTGATAAAAAAAATATGAACAATAGTAAATTCAATAAGACCATTCCTTTCAACTACCCTAGTATTATAATTACTAAGATATACTTACCACCTTATTGACAAAGTATATTCTAGTATTGGATAAGCGAATGGATGTTCAAGATGAAAATATCAGAGAATAGGGAGAAATGACTGAAAAAAATCCACAAATTATTTCAAATTTAAATTTCCCTATTAATAATCTACCTCTGATTTCTTGTATAGGGACTAAATGGTTTGAAGAGGAAGATAATTAAGAGGAGGTCGAGGAAGTTAAATCTGATGAAAAAATGAGAAAAATGTGGAGGAGGATATCAAAGAATATTATTTGAAGCATTATAGAATTTATAAAATTTATAAAACCCTATCTTATGAATAGGAAGTATCATAACTTGAGGAATCACTTCTATGTATACAAAAAGACCAAGAATAAGAATGAGAATATATTTTGCAACTTTGAAAAAAAGAGGAAAGAAAACTGATGGAAATATTTGATTGGATGGTTAAGTAGGAAGAAGAGAAGGAATTTAAAGCAGTATAACCCATATAATCAGAGGAAGAATAAAGGGTAATGTAATTTTAACCAAGGGAGGTTGATGTGGTACAAGTCATAGAATTTAAGGAAGAAGAATTATACTCCCTCCTACACTTTCAAGAAGAAGAGGAGAATATAGAGGCTCTAATTCAAGAAGTCATTCTAGAATCTCATACTAAGGAAAATATTGAAGAGTCAATGGTGGTGTAGGATAACTATAAAATCTATTCATATTTTTATTTCCTTTTATGTTCACTAAATTTATCATCAAATTACATCCCACCACAATCACCATTCAAGATGAACCAATGGAAGAGGTATAAAAATACTTCCCCAGATGCACAAAACATTCATATGTGTGTAAATTCAATATGGTCATCTATATATCAATTTATAATTAGCTAAAAAAGGTAAAGATCATGATTAATGTCCATACAAAAAAATATAAGCTTCTATGAGGAAAATTAGATTTAAATTTTCTTTCTAGGACTTAGATTTATTTTATTAGTTTAGAAACTCTTTCAATGGTTGACCTCTTTATCTATTTGAGCCAAATATCTTAATTTTTTTTTAAAATGGCATGCAATTTCACTGTCTATTCTTATTCTTTAGGCCATGGAAGCAAGAAGTAGGAAGTAACTAGAGTGTTGTACACAAGACCAATTCACATCTTAAGAGCACAATTCACATCATGAACTAGGGTCAGATAGATCTTAAGCCACTCATTCAAAAGTTTCAATGGAATGGTAGTAAAAATTTTTACTTGTTTATATTTTTTGACCTCCTAGTTTTTTTCTCCATATGATTTTGAAAAAAAAATTAAACAAGAAAAAAATTAATTTAATTTTTTTATGAACTTAATGAATTAAATTCTCCCACAAATGCTTGAATTATTTGTCTCTTACTTTCTAAAAAAGGTGACATCAACACCTAGGATAAATAAGTTTACATGTTGTAAAATTTTAAATATCATTGAAATAAATGAAAAAGATATATATTTACATTTTTGAAGTTATATACTTACTTCAAAATTTATTTTATTAAAAATGATTGCTGATATGATTGCTTTACACAATATGTTTTCCTAGAATCATGCTTTGAGTAAACTAATTATTGATGTTCATTAAATAACATGATTGAATTATATGTTTATCCCCTTTTCTTTTTACATTTTTCTCCTTTGGGCACACCATCATACTCCCTCTCTTTTTCTCATCTAGTACAAGAGTTAGTAGCCACTAACTCATTCAAAGAGCCTTGATAGTAAAGTGTTGATTCCATTAAATCCTAGGATAAATCAGTCATTAACTGCACATCATTGCATTACAGTGGATAATCACAACAATACTACATATATCAGTGAGGAAAATATTAAAAAAGTGTCACCTGCCAATATAGGGGAGAATCCCTTATTGTAGGAGCACACCATTATGGATTATGAATTATTGTCCATAAGTGGTGTCATTCCAAACATTGTGCACCCTACCATTCAGAAACATACTTTTTTAATCAAGACTGGACTCGGTTACATGATCTATAACATGGGTTAATTTAGTGAGATATAAAGTGAAGACCATGTAATCTAACACAATTAAACTCTGTGTATTCATGTTCTTCTTATATTACCAAGACAATGATTGGCTAAAAATCCAATATTTTGAGTCAATAACAACTTGGGATGATCTAGACAATAATTTCCTAGACAAATACTTCCCTATGATATGATCTTGGAAGCTCTGGAATGACATTAAAAATTTCACCCAGGCGGATGGAGAATCAGCATGGGAGGCATGGTATAGATTTAAGGATCTTACCCACAAGTCCCCACATCATAGAATATAAGTGTGCATTCAATTAAAACATTCTACCAGGGAATCTAACCTATTGAATGAACTATAGTAGATGTTTTTGTTGATGGAGAACTCATTCTTAAGATACCTATAGTGGGCCAGGCCATTCTAGATGAAGTTTCCCATAATTATATTCTTTGGAAAATTGATAGAGGATTTCCTTTTCATGGAATCCATCAGGTGGAGGATACTACCCACCCTATAGCCCAAATTGAATCCCTAACTAAGAATACTGAGTCTTTTCAGTTACATGTTTCTCCACCACACCCACATTCTCTTGTAATAGAGATTTAATCCCATGATATGTGCAGAGGACCACATTCTTACCAAGACCATAGAGTTGGGATAGAATAACCTCAACCCCAATATTGTAATTATGTCAATTAAAATCAACAATTCCAATAATTTCAGTAATCAAATAGTACCAACAGAAGGAATATTACCAGAAAATATCGGTTCAGTAACCACAACAACAAACCCAAGGTTATTTTCAGAAGAGGAGTGCACACGTATCACCAAGGAATCAAGTAATACCTGGGGTACCTATTTCGATGGAAATATGTGACAAGGAACACCCATGTGATAGGAAAAATGGTATAATGATAACCGGATAGTCTATCCTTGTTATATTTAGAAGAAGATTCCATAGTTGAATTATTTCACATCAGTTTCACCATTTTTATTTCGACGGAAAAGTAGATAACTAAGTTGAGTTTGATTCATCCGGATGGTTAATTTTAGGGGGTTTTATTTTTTTTTCAATCATTGATTTTGGTTCACCATTTTTATTATTAATGGAAACTCCCAATAGTTATCACATCCATAAATGGGTACAAACCTGGTTTCCAAAGGCAGGTGACCAGTTTGGGTTTCATACCCAATGATTCTTAGAAACACACATTGGTCGAGAGGATGGGAGATCAGGCTCATTTCACCCTTTTGAGTAGAATCATTGAATACTCTAGGAATCTCTTATAGATTTAATATATGTACACTAATATATTCCTAATCTCGGTACGGGACCAGTTACTCTAATAGAATGACCATAGGTTAATGAGTAGAATATTATATACTATAGTTGTATAAACATGCAGTTCAGAATTTTCTACAATTCATGAAGGCGGTTGATATTCAGAGGAGTGGATTGATCCATTATGAGGCGTCCTACATAACCTATTTATTATAGGATTAAAAATCCATGTAGGTTATTAAATCCTTTGAAGTTTAATGTCACAAGGAAAGTAAATATGTTTGGGCACTAGGGAACCAGGTATTTGAGCTCAAACCTCGAGGAGGTGTCTTACATATCCTTGTTATGGAAGGAATTAGAGTTATCATAGTTCATTCAAGCTTGTGCAGTTTAACGTCATGTGGAAAGGATATATGTTTGGGAACCGGGGAACCAAATATTTGAGCACGAACCTTGAGGAGGAATCCTATGTATCCTTGTTATGGAAACAATTATATTTTTTGTAGTTCATTCATGCCCTTGGGACTATCCCCAAGGAAGATTCCCTCATATGATAGGTCATATGTTTCCACTCATCGGGGCTTACACACTGAGGTTTCCATGGATGTTGGAGATTTATGATGTGAATGATGTGATCATTACAACTCTCTAAGCCCACGTGAGCTATGCTCGGTGTGAGAAAAAAGTGATAATAAGTATTTAGACCCACTCCATATGGATGAAGGACTTATCTAATGGGACAACCCTTGGGATGTTTAATATGGATCTTAGGCCTTAGGAAGGCGTCCTATGTATCTCAGTCATAGTAGGAATTAGAGTCATTGTAGTTTAGTTGTCTCATCAGTCTACTGATGGATGATATAAAATGATAAGTCTAAGGTAATGATTGAGTCTTGATGGTTGAAATGTTAGATACATGGGGGTACTTACACTGAAGTGGATTCCTATTTGAGCTCAACCCTTAGGAAGGAATCATAAGCATCATGGTTATTATAGGAATCAGAGTTCTTGTAGTTCAATTGATCGAGGATTACACATTGAAATTTATCATTATGAATTACATGATAATTTCAATTTCCTAAGCCCGCATGATCTACACTCGGTGTGGGAAACAATGGATGAAAAATAAATAGTCTCACTACTTGTGTATGTAGTGATTATATTTCAGGACATCCCTTTAGTTGATTAATATAGAAATCAGGCCTCAGAGATTCATCCTACGAATCATGGTTATGGAAGGAATCAGAGTCATCATTGTTCTTTTAGTCAGGGTTTACATATTGATGTCGTACTTTGTAGAGGATGGATAAGGTTATCAAGTCCCATGATGCCTAATTGACCTGGTTTTCTTGTCTTCAAGACATGCGTTGATTATTTACTCAACATGTATTGATTGTATTATTGACATATTGGAGGATGTCTTCTTAGAATATATAAATACAATTGCATGATCCAATTGGGTTGTCCAAGGGACGCCGCATAGCCTGGATGGAATTTCTGAAGGATATCATATGATCATGGCTGACTTGTCTGGGGGACATCAAAAGACCTGGCTAGCTAATTTTGGAAGACATCACATGACCCTAGCTGACATGCTTAGAGGGCGTCACATGATCCAGATGACTTGACCCGGGGTCACCATGAAAGTTGGATAACACGCTTAGGAGTGTCTTGAGAGTCAATGTGACATGTCTAGAGGGTGATGCATGATCCCATATGACATTTCTAGAAGGAACTATGAAATCCATCTGACATATCTGGGGGATATCATGAGATCTGGTCGACTTGAAAGCCTACAGGCAATGAATTCCTCTAAGGCCTACGGGCCATGTAATACTTACGCCTACAGGCCTTGTAAGGGTTCCACCTCACCCCTTCAAAGGTGGATTATTAAAATCAATAAAAAATGAAGGCCTTTGGGCCATTGGATGGATGCTATTGTGAGACTCAACTGACATGTACTAGTGCCTCCATATGAGTCGGGTGACATGTATGAAGGACACCACAAGGTCTAGATGGAGAGATGAGAGGGTTTCACAAGACTTATGAGGAATTCTCGGGGGGTTCTATATGACATGATATGATATTTATGGATGACTTCATATAATCCAAATAGTATACCAAAGGAGCATCATGAGACCTGGGTGATATGTCCTAGTGTTGTCATGTGACCTGAGTGGTTCATGCGAAGCGCATGAGGGTCACCATATATGTTCTTCTCATAAGTCACCCATATTTTTACTCTTTGTTCCATCATTTTTTTCAAATGCCTTATATTTTTTCAATGTTATCCTTTTTTAAGTCTCATGTGATCTATAAAATATATGGTTTGTTCTTCACATGACCCATCATAAGTCCTTCACATGATCTATTAATGATCATGCAAAGTTCCTTTTCATGTTGTATGATTTCTAAAGTTTTTCACTGGATCTTACCTAATGGGAATCTATTTTATTCATGAGATCAGACTCTTGAGAAATCTGTTTCAATGCTTGGGTGTGATGGTGCATGGTTCTCAGGGAAAATGTTTTTTTTCTTTTTTTGATACTAGGGTGGGGTATTTATAGGCCCACCACCATGATTATTCACCATTTTGAGTGATTCATATTATAAAAATCTAGGATGGAGTTGATGGATATATTTGATGTCATTTGTTTCACGAGGCCCTGCCGTAGGTTATTTTGAGGTCATCGCATGATTTTCAACGACTGTGAAACCACCCCATAAATGCTCTATTTATTGGATTATGGACAATTAAAGGGGTCTATATTAATCATGCAGACATGCATAGGGAATTTTATATTGTCATTATGACATTTGTAAGGATATTCATGAGATCAGGATGGCTACTTAAAGGATTTTTTGTGATCTTAGATGACATGTCTAGTACCTTTCGTGAGACAAGGATTGCTTTTAGAGAAGCTTTCACATGATTAGGTAGTCATGCCAAAGGGTTTTTTTTGAGGTTTTTTTGGATTTTCAAGGGGTCTTCTGAGATCATTTTGGTGTGTCATGTGAGTTTTATGAACGCAAGAGGCTCCTGTCATTTTCCATCTTTATTTTCCATGTTTATTTTACAAGGACCTGAGGTCTCATGAGTTTTCTTGAGTGTTATCAAGGAAAATAACTCTACCCATCGGTGATGCATCTCATGACCACAAAAATGTATTGTGAATATGCATGATCATTTCATAGATAAACACTTTTATTTTCTTTATGGATACAAAGGGGGAGTGCAAGGCCTCCTGGACATGTCTGAGGCCCTTCATGTAATGAGGATGACATGACAGCGGGCTCTCACGTGGTGAGGTGGACATGTCAACGGGTCTTACGTGGTGTCCCATGAGATTCATGGGTGCATTGTGTGAGTTTTAAGACTTTAAGAGGCTCCCTCCTTTCCCATTTTTATTTATTTTGTTTATTTTTACAAAGGTTAGGGATCTCATGAGGTTGTATGAGTGTTTTAGAAGACAATAACTCTACTTATCGGTGATGTGTGGCATGATATTTATGACTGCAAGAGGCTCCCAACTTTTGGATATTTTCCTCATATTTTTCAAGGATTTTCATATAGGTTTTCAGAAATCCACCGGTTGACAAGTCGCATGACCATGGGGAGCTTGTCTAGCTACCACTGCATGATTAATGAGTGTCTAGGAAAACATTACAAGAACATAGAGTCCTTCTCAAAGGGTCTTCAAGGGGTCTTAAATAGGCTATTCACCACACATGACCATCTAAATAACCTTCCATAGGTTAGTTTATTGCATGTCACCTATAGGATCACATGTTTTTCATGATCTTGGAAACATTATTATTCCTTTTTTTGTGAGGAAAATGATACCCATATTCATGTATTTCTTCCATTTTGAATTTTATGATGCTTATTTGGCTGGAATTAACAAATTACCCTCTCAGGAGTGATGTCTGTGGGGATAAGGGCTTGGATATAAAGAAATTAAATGACCACTTGAGGCTTTGTAACTATATATAATTTATGTATTGGGTGATTCTCTGGTCTTCTATTATACTTTTGATATTCCACATAATGATCTATAAATAGGGGATTAGATAACGGTTCATTCACTAGCTGCTCAAATCACCAGATCTCTTGCCCCTTGATAGGTTTGGTGAGCATAACTTCATTTTTTCTAAGGAAATATAGTGAGCCTTATAATCTTTTCCATTATTGCAGACTAAATAATTTTTTTCATGTAGTTTATGGTCTTTTAGCTCAAACCTTATATCACTTTAGTTTTGGGACTTTTAACTTGGACCTCATATCATTATAGTTTAGGATCTTTTATCTCGGACCTTCTATTGGTGTAGTTTAGGGTCTTTTAGCTCAGACCTTCAATCACTGTAGTTTAGGGTCTTTTAGCCTAGGCCTTCTATCGCTATAGTTTAGGGTCTTTTAGCACAAACCTTCTATCATTGTAGTTTAGGGTCTTTTATCTCAGTCCTTCTATCGCTATATTTTAGGGACTTTTATCTCAGACCTTTGGATAACATGCAGTTTAAAGTCTTAAAATTAGGACTTGATCAGTGATCATAGAATATGGTGCATAATTTCTAATGATGACCCAAAACACCCTAGGGTTTTGAGTTCCACTATGGTGTTGTTGAGGATCATAAGGATTAGAGATCCTTTCCTATAAGGAGGAGGTGCTTTTAATTGGTAGGTCAAAGACCTTATTCATCCGTATCATTTTATACAAAAGGTGTATCTACTCTTTTCCAAGGGACATGGAAGATTTATGGAGTTAATATTGGCTGAGGGAAAAATACTAGTGATTCTAGGTCCACCTGAATAGTTGGAATATGGGTGATATAATTCATAACCCAAAAGTTTGAGTTAGTGAATATGGAATGGGGAATACATGTTAGGGGATCTGAAGGAGAAATCGATGATCTCTCTACTCTCTTCAGTGATACCCTAGGCACGATGGTGATGGCTTCCCCCCCCCCCTCTTAATTAGATGGTGGGGGAGTATGTTCTACATTTTCTCATGAGGATCGACTCCCCCCCCCCCGTCCCATGTCTCTCACCCTGATCATATTCTAGATTTTTCTTCAATCACCCTTTTCTCGAAGGTTTCCTCACTCTTGAAGGGAGTTACTATGATATCATCCTCATATGCAGAGTTCACTAAAGCATAAAGTCTTCTAGATCTAAATTTAGTGGATCCATTTAAACATCCTTACCATTATATTTCCAATTTTGATAGATTTTTCTCCAGTTCCTGGGGTTTTCAGGGTTCTGTAGTCACCGTACTTCTATATAAATGGTAATTCATTATCTGATTTGATTCGTTGAAGGATTAAATTTGAGTGTGGTCTAGTGTTCCTCACATCTGAAATGAGATCCAATTATTCCTTTTTGTGGTCTTACAACTTACATATGAAATAGGATGCTCCTACAATAGCCTTGTGGGTAATTTTTCCTAATATTCTTCTCCTATTCCAAAATACTACAATCATTCATGTTCTTGGAAACCTGTTTGAACATTTCCTATGTGTGGATAGAAGAATTAATTTTGTCTCCAATATTATCTCCCCCCACTTATGTGTTGAGTTCAATGTTTCAAAATTTCTAGTAGAGTGGATCTGGATCGAAGTTGGTGGGGAGTTCAGATTAAAGAAACTGGGGGTGTTCAAATCCTGGTCGAATTACTATCTTTATTATAAGCATATAGATCACCTTATTTTGAATTGTCATCAAGGAAGGTAGGAGGGGTTTTTGGTTCCTAATTTGACGATTCAGCAACCAATCAACAAGGATAAGACCTATGTTCCAATAGTGAACAATGGTGGTCCTTGCAGCTCTGTCCTGGACTATCCCTCTCAGAGAGATTTGAGACCTAGAGTTGATGAACCGAAGGTGGAAGACATTTTCAAGCATATTAGGAATGATCTTGTTGGTCCAAATCTAAGTGATAAAGATACCTTGGTTCCATTGGAAACATAGGAGGCTAATGCTGCTGCTACTATGGATCCAACCATCAATGTGATTTATGGATCCTATGTTAGGGTTATGCGGTATAATAGTGGAACATATCTTGAAGTGGTGAATCTAGTTTCAAGAGAGGGTGGCTTAGTGAGATGTAAAACTAGGGATACCTCAACACAAAGTTCAGATGGCTGGGTGAATATTGTGAAAGGGTCCATCCCAATAAGGAACTTTCCAAGTTTAATTCTAAGTAATCGTTTTGATGTCTTGTGCTCTATAGAGTGTGTTCAAGACTAGGGTGATCATGAGGCTACCTTTAAGGATGGTAAAGTATAGTCTAGAGTAGAATTGAGTGGTGGTGATTCTGACCATATCTCTAGAGACATTGTAGAGGTTTATACCAATAGAGGGATTCATTTCCCAAGAAAGAATAAGGGTAGGAAGGGAAACAAGGTCTCTATGAGTTTCATTCTTTCTAATGGGAAGAATTCAAAATGTATAAAGTATTATTCTTACCTTACCCAACCCATGGTAACAAGGTCTGCCACAAAATCAAAGTTCAAAGAGATGGATAGTGTATCCATTTATAAGGAGAAGGAACTTTATGGTAGAGTTCTCAAGGTACTTTAGAAAATAAATGGTGTGATGGAAGTTACCAATCAGGTGAAGGGTGATTTTGTGGTGGAGGGAATTTCCATTAGTGAGGCTCTTATTGGGATGGTCGACAATCATATAGAGGAAAATATGGAGGCAACACATAAAGGGTCAACTTGGGAGCTTACCAATCACTCAGAGGAATAAATGTTGGAGGTAGACCTTATAAGTAAAAAAACTAAGGAGGTTTTTGAATGACTTTATGAAATATTAATACTCGTAGACTCAAATAAAGAGAAATTTGACTGGATCAATAAGAAAGACATTATTATGATAATAGGATTCAATGAAAGGAATATGACTATAGAAGATCTCATTTAAACATGGGACAAGATGGCCTATTGGTTTAAAGATCTAATCAATGATGACCTAGAAACAAGGTTTGTGTTCTTCCAAGGAAACTTTATAAAGACTATGCTTCTAACAGGCTTAAAATAAATTTTATCAGTTTGATTATTTCTTTTGGTACATGATGTTTTGTGTTCTGTATTGTATGGTTTATCACATCTCCCTTAAAAGTGTTTGAAAATAATAAAAAGGTAATTTTTAGGGGAATACATGCTGGGGATGACCCATAACAGCATGAGGTTCCAGGTTCTGCCACAGTGTTTTCAGGGATCAAAAGGATTGAAGGTCCTTTCTTGAAAGGAGGATATACCTTTAGTGGGTAAGTAAAATCCCTTATATATCGATATCATGGTCAAGAAAATATGATATCCACTCATTTATGTGGTCTATAAAAGATTTGGGAAGACTCAAACATCCAGATGCTATTGTTGGGTATGGGTGGAAAGCTATTCAGGAAGGGTACCGATATGCTAGGGCAGTTTAACTCTTAATTATGAAGCTCAAACCCTACACCATGTGGTTTTGAATCATGAGGTGTGGGCCATAAAAGGTTAGGGAGTGGGGTGTCGCATTCCTACTCTGATAAAAGGTACAAAAACCCACTATGTAAGATTGAGGATGTTGAATATAATTGGATAGTCTAGTATGGAAATTATAAATCATGGTCCAAAGTGCTCGGGTCTTGAGGATGATATTGGAAAATCATATCAAGAATGGCCCAGAACACACTAAGGTGATGAGTTCTATCGTGAGGATGCCATGGCTCAAAATGATCAAAAATCAATTTTTATAGGTTGACACATTTGGTTGATGACCATAGGTTCATATGCAGGATCCATAAGCATACATTCATAGTCAAACAAAGGATCCCATAAATCCAAGTATCTTTCTCAAAGGTCCATGGAAGGTTTATGGTCATCCGAGTTGCTCAAATCTTGAATTGTGATTTATAAAAAGTATAATATCTAATAATGGTTCAAGAACCCTAATAGTTGTGTCACCACCTAGTGAACATATTCTCATGGTACTGAGATATAAAAAATCATTCCTCTAACTTTTTATTAAAATAGAGGTTTTAGAGAGAATATCTTGGATTTTACAAGGGATATAGTGTAAACCCTATGAACTTTATGCCTTATTTATCTTCACCTTAATTTTTTCCTAAAATCTGGAGATAAAGATTTTAGCGAGTGAATACTTGAATTTTTCTCAGGACGTCCTTTGTGGGTTTTCAACCAGACATGTTTTGTGTCTCCTTCACTAGCTATTTAATGTATTGTGATTTGGACCATTATAGGCTAAGGTTTAAGGTTGTATATATTTGACTGAAGTAAAGGAAGTTTAAGTTTGTGATGCATATGGGCCTAATATGGGGGATGACACACAAGATCCCAATTAAGATACCCAAGTTCAAGAGTACACTGACATCTTTCTTACTGGGAGATGAAAATGTTGTAAATCATGGATTGAGGTTCTCAGGTCATGAGTTGTGATATGGGAAAATAATATCTAGGATGGTCTAGAACACCCTCAAGTGATTAGTTTTACCATAGTGATATTATGGCTCAAAAGGATTGGATTTTTTTTTCAGAGTGACATTTTTGGTCGACGAACATATAGACATATATAAGAGGCATAGGCATGCATGCATAGTAAAAAAAGGATCCCTTGAAGCCGAATATCTTTTTCTAATGGCCATGAAATCTTTTCAGTAACTTGATGTGCTCAATACATGAAGTGTGATTTATGAATTGAGGTTCTTAAAAGAAGGAAAAATCACCCCGTACTCTGGCTGACCGGGGTAAGGAACTTGTGGTCCTTTGATGAGGGGTGATAATGGATGATGGTTTTCACAGTTTAAAATCATATAGAAGGGACTCACTATCTTCCATGAAATTTAATGTCATGTGGTAAGGATGTTTTCCCTATAGTTTAACATCATGAAATAAAGATGTTGGAACTGATGTGAAAACATTTTCAAGATATATTAGATGCACAAGAAGAACACACATTGATCTGACTCATACATAAGAAAAATGGTGTTTTATGGATCATCCCCTATGAATATGGGGTTTATTTTTTATTGGTTGTTGTAGTTGGGAACAGGATTGGAGATTTGGTCATCACTATGTATCATGTGGTGATAGAAATCAAGCCACATGTAGTTCTTAGGGAACCATAAATTTTTACGTCTTACAAAAATGACATAGGCTCCCTGATGTGAAAAGGGTTTTTACCGTTGTACCCAAGGATGAAAACCTAGGCATCACTACATATCATGTGGTAATAGGAATCAAGCCACATGTAGTTCTTGAATGGGAAACTCTCTACATAGGTTTGACCCATACACATATATGGAAATTTTTTCTGTTGTTCATTATATCTAGGCCCATAATTGGAGATTAAGGTTTCAATGCATATCTTGTGATAACAAAAATCAAGCTACATGTAGTTCTCAAAGAAAAATATTTCTACGCAAGTCTAACTTGTACGTAGGGAGGGGGAATTTTTTTTCTTTGTTGTGGCTGGACCTGGGTTTGGATGTCCAGGCATCACTACATATCATGTGATGTCAATAATCAATTCATGCGTAGTTATTGAATGGAGGTGTGTTAGGAGACCAATCACCAATAATAGTGGTCCTCTCTGTAAGAACCTGGATCTTCGTTCAGGTATGTTTTTCCTTTTTCTGGAGTTTTTGAGAAAAAAATTTTTCTGGAAATTTCATAAGTACACGCCGTGTACTTTCTGAGTACACGCCGTGTACTCTGTTCTGGCTTGAAGCCGTCTGCTGGTCGTGTTCAGGCCACACACACGATGTGTAAGGATGAGGTGGAGGCCGGTTATTTCGGAGTACAGAAAATTTGAAGTACACGCTGTGTACTCAAAAATTACACGCCGTGTACTTTCTTTTTTTCATTAAACAGACCAGGGTCACGTCTAACCCCCATATTCTTCTTCTTCTTCAGTTTTCGACCGTCCGAGAGCAACCGTACGACTGGATCTTTGACGAACTCCCACCCCGCCGTCTGTTCTCCGATTTGAGCACGGTCAGTTGCGTTGGAATCGCAGCGGTGAGTTCTTCCTTCTACTTTAGCCTTGTTTCTTGATTCCTCCTCGTTTCCAAGTTATCGTGGGATGAATGTTTTGTGCGTTTTCTCAGATCTACGTCGTTCTAAGGGGAATCTGTCGTCGATGTTCACGTATATCGATCTCCTAGGATCGAGGTAGGTGGTTTGTGCCTTTCCTTAGAAAGTTGATGAATATTTTGTGCACTTTCCACCAATAACCCTGAACGGGGTATTGCGTGTTTTTTGTTTTTCCCTTTTTGCTTTCCTACTTTTCTTGATTGCTTTAGTAGAGGTTATTACTTGTGATTAGAGTATTTTTTGTGCTCAGATTGCTTTTCCATGCTTGTTCTGCCTGTTTGACGTTTTGCTAGTTGCCATTCCTAGTCTTAGGATAGTGGAACTATTGTTTTATTATTTCTGTTGAGCCCTAGTTTATATCCAAGTATTTCTTGAAGTTTACTTGGACAATATACACACGCTGAGCATGTTTAGTTATACTCAGGACTGTGAGAACCTAGAGTAGTAGACCAAAGGGAGAATTGACGGAAGGGCTTCTCCAGAGTGTCTTTTAATCACGATGGGAGACCAAAGGGAGAATTGATATAAGGGCTTCTCTAGAGTGTCTTTTAATTACAACGTAGGCCACAAGGGGAATTGACATCGAGTGCTTCCCCATAGAGCCTTTAGCATGATACGAGACTATAGGGGGAATTGAAGGTGAGTGATTTCCAGAGAGTCTGCTTAATTACGAAGCTGAACCAGAGGGGTGAGACTGTGTGTGCCTCCCAGAGGGTTGCTAGTACTTAGAGGTTGAACCATATGGGTTAGACTGTGAGAGCTACCCAGAGGGTTACCTGTTTTTCCCTTTTGTTGTTGGCTGCTTACTTGTGTGCTATACTTGTTAGAACTGTGGATTGTAGCTGCTTGTGCTTTTCTGTTTACTGCTTCTTGTTTTATTATTTCCATGTATTCATTGAATGTTACGCAAAAATATTTGGGTGATTGCCTACTCGGATTGTATCTCACACCTTATTTGGGCCATGCTTTTGGGCCCAAGCAGACTATGTTACTGCAGTTATAGACAAGGGAAAGTGCCCTTCTTCTTCTGGATCTTGACTGCACCAGGAGCTGGGGAGCATGGGACTGAGCCATTGCTCGTGATACTGAGGATCTTACCTTGTTTTTCTTTTTCACTTGGTTCCAGTTGTATTTCATTACATTGTTGTGTTTTCTATCTTCCTTAGATACTTGTACCTGCTGCATCATTTTCATCATAGTTATATATCTATATTGCTTCCGTTGTTTAATTTCTGTTTTTATGCATGTTGTTTACTGCTTCCGCTGTTTATTGTTGTTTTATTACCTTGTATACCTTACCGAATGAGGTCATAGTTTCCCCACCGACTCAACAAGGCCCTCGCTGCTAGTTGGCGGCCTCTGGCGTTCAGGGAAACACGCTTGAGGTCATGTGGCGAACCGGGTACGGGGCACCAGTGGATGGGCTCCGGACTCGGGTCGTTACAAAGTGGTATCAGAGGAGTTATTTTCTCTTACTTTACTGTTTGGAGACCTTATCCAGGGATAGGATGGATTCGGTACTTGGAATTAAGTTGTTCTCAGGAGTAGCTAACCCATGTACAGGGAAAATCCATACTACCTTGTTAATTTCAGTTTTATGGTTTTGAGATTTTATGGTTGGTATGATTTCACCTAGAGTGATTCACATGGCTTGTGCTATTATTGTTTTGATATTTCGGTTCTATTTCTATCGCAACCCGATGAGATGAGGGTATGTCATCTCATGCATCATATAGGCACTTGTAGAAATCACATGTCATGCATTCTTGCCATGCCATCTAGGGTGCATTAGCGATTGCAAGCTGTTTTGATAGGCTCTGTGTATATTATGCATGCTGTTGTGATAGATGCTTGATAGATTCTCTGCTGTTGTGTTAGAAAACTATTGTTTTGTTCCTTGCTTAAAATGAATGCCAAATTGTGGTTCTTGAGGTGTTATGGGCCCTCCCAGATCGTAATTTGGCATCTTTCCCCTTGTTTTAGTGTTTCTAGAATTCTGCGCAGTTTCTGAGCTACTGCCCAGAAAAACCCATAATACACGGCGTGTAATTTTTAGATACACTCTGTGTAGTTTTTTGGTCGTGTCACTGATCGTGTGGGAAGAACACGGTGTCGTGGGGGTAACTTTAGGAACACGTCGTGTACCAGTGGTACACGTTGTGTGAGTTCGAGGCCGTGTACCCAGCCGTGTCACTAACAACACGGGCCGGGGAAGCTCAGGTAAGAACACTCTGTGTCCATAGGGAACATGCTGTGTAGTCTTGTCCAGGTACCGTCCGTGTCACGAACAACACGGGCCAGCATTACGTTCATTTCCACACGCCATGTTTGTTTGGAACACGCTGTGTAGTCTTTTCCAGGTACCCGGCCATGTCACGAACAACACGGGATGGTGTCGCCTTCACCTATGCACGCCATTCTTGTTCGGAGCACGCCGTGTAAGGTCCAGCCGTGTAGACGGCCGTTTACTCAACAACACGGACCGCTGAAGCCTTGTCTAGTGCACACCGTGTCTATTTCGAACACACCGTGTAGTCTCGGGTTGAGTCAGACCGTGTGGGTTAGCCGTTTAAGGAGACTCGGGCAGGGGAACAGTTTTCAAGTATACTCTGTGTGTGGGTTCAACACGTCGTATAGTTTGAAGTGTACATGACTTATAGGGCAGGAGTGCATGCCCATGTTAGTGGTTTAAGAAGACACGCCATGTAGTTTTATACATTCCATGTAGTCGTGTTTTTGAAATCTTTTATGTTTTTCTTCCCCTATTCCCGTTTTGTACCCTTGTGATCTTTGTCCTTGTTTTCCTGATCTAAGGTGTGCTTTTGATCTTTCAGAGCTATGCCTCCGAGACGTCCTCCGGCAGTACGTCTGTCTTCAGGTAGTGATCAGACGCCATATAGGGCTGATCAAGGAATTCCTGTCGATCCCTCAGCCAAGCCGGCCTTGGCACCTGTTTTTGTTCAAGTTGTAGGCGCTGATGCGCAGTTCAGGGAGGGTTTCATGAGGGTGATGCAGGCCTTCCAGGGAGCACCGCCTCCTGCCTCATCCATGGCAGACTTGACGCAGGTCTTTCAGCAGTAGCATCCTCCCACGTTCTCGGGGGAGGGAGGACCTCAGGCTGCAGAGTCATAGATGGAAGCCATGCTAACTATCTTCGAGCATCTGGAGACGCCTCTAGAGAGGTGGGTCAAGCTCCCCACCTACATGCTCCGAGACTCCGCCAAGAGGTGGTGGGATGTGATCTCACAGGCGGGTCAGCAGCAGTCTATGACTTGGGAGGAGTTCCTGCACGTGTTCTACGACTACTTCTACCTGGAGACCCTGAGGGCCGATCGAGCCCTGGAGTTCATGAGCTTAGAGCAGGGTACTCTATCTGTCATGGATTATTCCTCTCGTTTCACTGAGCTGCAGCATTTTACACCCCTTTGGGATGGGAGTGGGGTATTCTTGGCGAGGAAGTTTGAGGATGGACTCAAGCGGGAGATTCGCTCGCAGGTGAACATCTTCCAGCTGACTATCATTACTTCCATCGTCAACCAGGAACTGATTGCGGAGTGCAATCTGAGAGACTCTGGAGCTGCGAGCCAGGGTGGTTCTGCTTCCAGAGCTAGCTTTCCTTCAGATGACAGCAAGAAGCGTCGTAGGGAGCCTATGTGTGGTGATTCGAAGAAGTGAGACACATCATCAGGCATCTAGGTGACATGTTACCAGTGTGGCCGGACAGGGCACACGAGGCTGCAGTGCCAGAGAGACCCTGTGGAGTGCCGATCTTGCGGCAAGATGGGTCATCTTCAGCGTTTCTTCTAGTTTTTCTCACCAGCAGCTGGTGACCGGGGTTCTTCCATGACTCCTCGTTCAGGAGCAGCCCCACCAGTCTCTCACCAGTCAGGTAACTGGAGTTCTTCCGGCCGTTCAGGCCGAGGTGGAGGCCGAGGTCGTGGTGGTCAGCCACCAGTTCCTCAGCACCAGCAGGGACGTTCATCTCAGAGTGGTCAATCAGGGGCGCAGGGCCGCAGTGCAGGCCAGTCTTTCATTGTGGATCAGACTTATCATGAGCAGGATCCTGGCCCTTCTACTGTCCGAGATACGATTTTAGTAGCCTTAGTTTTATCTTCATCCATTTTCGATACTGGTGCTATGCATAGCTTTATCTATATTGTTGTTGTGGAGAGCCTTGGACTCTGCTTATTTTCTTCTGCCGACTCGTTGACACTAGACACACCTTTGGGAATGAGGACATCTAGTGTACGCCAGTGTAGAGAGTGCCCTCTCGAGGTTGCAGGGTATTACTTCTTATGGGATCTCTATGTCCTAGAGATGATAGGATATGATGTCATCCTTGGCATGGACTGGTTGATTCCCTTCCAGTCAGTCGTTGACTGTTATCGTCGCAGAGTCAGTTTCATTTCACCAGAGGGTGAATCTTTCCTTCATAGAGGTGAATGGGATGTTCGGGCGAGTCGGGCGGGACTCGAGCATCTTGGGCTAGGAGGAGTGACGGCCCAGATTGCTAGCCTTTATCTAGATGATCAGGGGACTCCACAGTTGGACTTTCCTCCAGTGGTGGATCGCTTCAGGGACGTCTTTCTAGAATACTTTTCAGGTTTGCCTCCGAAGCGTGAGGTAGACTTCTCTATTGATCTCGTTCCAGGAGCGGCATCGGTGTCTATTCCTCCCTATAGGATGGCCACACCTGAGTTTTAGGAGCTCAAGAAGCAGTTGGAGGAGCTATAGGCTAAGGGTTTCATCCGAACCAGTAATTCTCCTTGGGGTTTGCCTGTTCTGTTTGCGAAGAAGGCAGACGGTACCCTTCGGCTTTGTGTGGATTATCGAAAGCTGAACTAGTTGACGGTCAAGAACCGATATCCTTTGTCTAGGATTGATGACCTTTTCGATCAGCTTCAAGGAGCCCGGGTGTTCTTGAAGATCGACTTAAGGTCCGGTTATCATCATTTGTGCGTTAGACCATCAGATATACCTCTAATAGCCTTCAGGAGTAGGTATGGTCTATATGAGTATACAGTCATGCCGTTCGGTCTCACGAACACACCTATAGTTTTCATGGCATTGATTAACCGAGTGTTCCATCCTTACTTGGATTCCTTCGCTGTGGTCTTTGTGGATGATATCTTGGTGTACTCTCACACTCGACACGACCATGCCACACATCTTGAGAACGTTCTAAGTACACTGAGAGAGAATCGGCTTTATGCCAAACTCTCGAAGTGCCACTTCTGGATGGATCAGATTCACTTCTTGGGTCACGTCATCTCAGAGGCAGAAGTATCTGTGGACCCAGAGAAAGTGAGAGTTGTAGTTTCCTGGGAGCATCTGAAGAACGTCTTTGAGGTATGGAGTTTCCTAGGGCTGGCTAGATACTACAAACACTTCATTCAGGACTTTTCTCGTCTAGCAGCACCTTTGACAGGTTTGACCAAGAAGGGGGCAAAGTTCTTATGGTCGGATTCTTGTGAGTCATCCTTTCAGGAGCTGAAAGGGAGTTTGACGTCAGCACCGATACTAGTATTTCTAGAGCCAGGTAAGAGATACACTATTTACTGTGATGCTTCAGGTGTCGGGCTAGGAGATGTGCTTATGCAGGGAGATGGAGTCGTTGCATACGGGTCTCGGCAGTTGAGGCCACATGAGAAGAACTACCCTACGCACGACCTGTATTTGGCAGCTGTTGTTCATGCCTTGCGCTTTTAGAGACACTATCTTCTGGGAGAGCACTTTGTGGTCTTCAATGACCATAAGAGTCTCAAGTATATCTTCACTCAGCATGATCTGAATCTGAGGCAGCATAGGTGGGTTGAGTATCTATAGTATTTCGATTTCGGGCTTGCCTATACGCCAGGAAAGGGCAACACCGTGGATGATGCGTTGAGCAGGAGAACTCAGATTCAGGAAGTTCAGGAGGCCAGTAGTGAGTGGCAGCTGATGGATCTGTTCTTTGAGATGCATCTGGAGGTGCAAGACAGACAGAGATAGACTTTTCTATCTTCTGTAGTTGTTACCTCCACGCTACTTGATCGGGTACGGATGAGGCAGCTATCAGACTCGGAAGGCTTAGTCCTGCGGGAGAGTGTGTCAGGAGAGGACCCTCTTCCTGGATGGACAGTGAGCGGGGATGAGATCTTGTGTTTCCAAGGACACGTATGGGTGCCAGCAGACATACGCGAGGAGATGATGCAGGATTTCCATTCCTCAGTTTGGGCAGTTCATCCTGGCGTCACCAAGATGTATCGGGATCTTCATCGCCAGTAATGGTGGCCAGGTATGAAGAAGGATGTTGCTGGTTTTGTCATGAGATGTTCTACTTATCAGCAGGTGAAAGCAGATCATCAGCGACCAGCAGGATTTTTACAGCAGTTACCCGTTCCGGAGTGGAAGTGGAATGATGTTGTGATGGACTTCGTGACTGGGTTGCCGAGGTCACTACGAGGGAACGATGCTGTTTGGGTTGTCGTCGACAGACTTACGAAGGTTTCTCACTTCTTTCCGATCAAGGAGACCTTTAGTGTCGATGATCTTGGATGAATTTACATCAGAGATATTGTGCGTCTGCATGGGGTTCCGTGCTCTATTGTTTCAGATAGAGATGCGTGCTTTACCTCTCAGTTCTGGAAGTGACTTTAGAAGGCCTTGGGTACACAGGTACTTTTGAGTACAGCATACCATCCCCAGACTGATATCCAGTCCAATCACACGATCCAGGTGCTTAAGGATATGCTACGGGCTTGCATCCTTGACTTTGGCAGTTCTTGGGAGAAGCATATTCCTCTGGTGGAGTTCGCCTACAACAACAGTTTCCAAGTGACCATTCAGATGGTACCATATGAGGCTTTGTACAGTAGGCCATGCCGATCACCCTTATGCTGGCTGGAGGCAGGAGAGGCAGCTTTGCTGGGACCTCGTCTTGTTCAGGAGACTTCAGAGCAGATAGAGCTGATTCGGAAGAGGATGGCTATAGCACAGTCTCGGCAGAAGTCTTATACTGATCAGCGGATATGAACTCTGGAGTTTGAGGTCGAAGATCAGGTTTTCCTGCGTGTCGCACCTAGGTTGGGGCACAAAAGGATTCAGAGACAGGGTAAGCTTTCGCCACGGTACGTCGGGCTGTTTGAGGTCTTGGAGAGAGTGGGGCTGGTCGCCTATCGGTTGCAGCTACCTCAAAGGTATCGGGACATGCATGACGTCTTCCACGTCTCTCAAATCCGATGTTACTTTTTAGACCCGTCTCACGTCTTTCAGCCTGAGGAAGTCGAGCTTGAAGTGGATGTATCATTCAAGGAGCATCCTATCCGGATTGTCGATCGCAGTACGAAGGTTCTCCGAGGGCGGTCTGTTCCTCTGGTACGGGTGCTATGGCAGCACGGGCGAGTACAGGACGAGACCTGGGAGAGGGAGACTGATGTACGATCACAGTGGATGGAGATGTTCGGGGATTCTTCTTCTCCACCTCATTAGGGAAATTCAGGGACAAATTTCTTTAAGGGGGGAAGTTTTTAAGAACCCGGATCTTCGTTCAGGTATGTTTTTCCTTTTTCTGGAGTTTTTGAGAAAAATGTTTTTTCTAGAAATTTTAGAAGTACACGCCGTGTACTTTCTGAGTACACGTCGTGTACTCTGTTTCGGCTCAAAGCCATGTGTTGGTCGTGTCTGGGCCACACACACGGTGTGTAAGGCTGAGGTGGAGGCCGGTTATTTTGGAGTACGGAAAATTTGAAGTACACGCTATGTACTCAAAAATTACATTCCGTGTACTTTCTTTTTTTTTCATTAAACGGACCGGGGTCGCGTCTAAGCCCCATATTCATCTTCTTCTTCAGTTTTCGACCATCCGAGAGCAACCGTACAACCCGATCTTTGACGAACTCCCGCCCCGCCGTCCGTTCTCCGATTCAAGCACGGTCAGTTGCGTTGGAATCGCAGCGGTGATTTCTTCATTCTACTTTAGCCTTCTTTCTTGATTCCTCCTTGTTTCCAAGTTATCATGGGATGAACGTTTTGTGTTTTTTCTCAGATCTACGTCGTTCTAAGGGGAATCTGTCATCAAGGTTCACGTATATCGATCTCCTAGGATTGAGGTAGGTGATTTGTGCCTTTCCGTAGAAAGTTGATGAATATTTTGTGCACTTTCCACTAATACCCCTGAACGGGGTATTGCGTGTTTTCTATTTTGCCCTTGTTTCTTGCCTGGTTTGCTTGATTGCTTTAGTAGAGGTTATTACTTGTGATTAGATTATTTTGTTTTTGCTCAGATTTCTTTGTCATGCTTGTTCTGCCTGTTTGGCGTTTTGCCAGTTGCCTTGCCTAGTCGTAGGATAGTGGAACTGTTGTTTTATTATTGATATTGAGCCCTAGTTGATAGCCAAGTCATTCTTGAGGTTTACTTGGATGATATACACATAGTGAGCATGTTTAGTTATACTCAGGACTGTGAGAACCTAGAGTAGTAGACCAAAGGGAGAATTGACGGAAGGGCTTCTCTAGAGTGTCTTTTAATCACGATGCGAGACCAGAGGAAGAATTGACGGAAGGTCTTATCCATAGTGTCTTTTAATCACGACGCGGGCCACAGGGGGAATTGACGTTGAGTGCTTCCTTAGAGAGCCTTTAGCACGATACGAGACTATAGGTGGAATTGACAGTGAGTGCTTCCCTAGAGAGTCTGCTTAATTATGAAGCTAAACCAGAGGGGTGAGACTGTGTGTGCCTCCCAGTGGGTTGATATTACTTAGAGGTTTAACCATAGGGGTTAGACTGTGAGAGCTACCCAGAGGGTTACATGTTTTTCCCTTTTGTTGCTGGCTACTTACTTGTTTGTTATACTTGTTAGAACTGTGGATTGTAGCTGCTTGTGCTTTTCTGTTTACTGCTTCTTGTTTTATTATTGCCATGTATTCATTGACTGTTAGGCACAAATATTTGGGTGATTTCCTACTGGGATTGTATCTCACACCCTGTTTGGGCCATGCTTTTGGGCCCAAGCAGACTATGTTACTGCAGGTATAGACAAGGGAAAGCGCCCTTCTTCTTCAGGATCTTGACTGCACCAGGAGCTGGGGAGCATGGGACCGAGCCTTGGCTCGCGATGCTGAGGAGATTACCTTGTTTTTCTTTTGCACTTGGTTCCAGTTGTATTTCAGCACGTTGTTTTGTTTGTTGTCTTCCTTAGATACATGTACCTGCTGCATCATTTTCATCATAGTTATATATCTACATTACTTTCGTTGTTTAATTTCTGTTGTTATGCATGTTGTTTACTGCTTCCGCTGTTTATTGTTGTTTTCTTACATTGTATACCTTACCGAATGAGGGCATAGTTTCCCCACCAACTCACCAAGGCCCTCGCTGTTATTCGGCAGTCTCTGGCGTTTGGGGAAATGCGCTTGAGGTCATGTGGCGAACTGGGTACGGGGCACCAGTGGAGGGGCTCCAGACTCGGGTCGTTACACTCTCAGGTGAGTCCCACATGAATGTGTAGTTTTATGTCATTCAAAGGACATAAATCCTGCAGTTTAACTTCATATGTCAAGGAATCATGGTATGACTTTTAAGATATTGAATTCAATACCATGATGAACCTATTATGATCTGTTATTCCTTGTTCTTGGGGGGATCCATTATTGAAATTCCTAAGCTCACATGAGATATGCTCTGAGTGAGAAATAGGGAATGACAAGGGATCCTCTCACCATGAAGAGGTGATCAAGGATAGGATAGGGGAATTTTGTATCATGTCTTGGTTGGACCAATATATAGGATCAAGTCATCCCTAAGTATATCATTGGAATTAGAATAAATTCTAGCATAGTTCTAGAAACCCATGTAGTTTGGTTTCATACGGTAAGGAAATCAGTCGTGTAGTTTAATGTCATGTGGTAAGGATGTTTGCTATGCAGTTTAATGTCATACAGTAAGAACAAGGATGGCCAAACATGAATGAAAAGGAATATTGTGTCTAGGTCCAAGAATAGAAGTTTTGGCATCACTACATATCTTTTGATGGCAGGAATCAACCCACACGTAGTTCTTGAATGAAGATATTCCCTATGTGGAGTTAACTATCACACAGGAAATGGGGCATTTTACCCTTCTTTTTCACAGATCTATATTGGGTGTGATAAATTTTCAATGAGAAAAAAATTCTCATGCAGTTTAATTTCATATGGTGAGGACATATGTTGTGAAATTTAATTTCATGTGGTGAGGACATCTTACATGATGTTTAATTTCATGTTGTGAGAACATATTACATGTTATTTAATGTCATGTAGTGAGTACATCTATTGTACCATTTAATTTCATGCGGTAAATATGTGCTCTGTATATTTTAACATCATGTGGTTAGGATATAAGATGTTGTGCAGTTTAATGTCCTTTTTTCAGTAAAATATTCTCCATGCAATTTAAAATCATGCTTCCAGGAAAAATATATATAGTTTATCATCATGTGGTCAATATGAGTGACATCGTGTTGTTTAAGGTCTTTCTTCTAGGAAAAAATGCTTTATGACATCTATGCAAATCATTTTTTGAGAAACCTCACATTGGTGGGTGGTGTGACATGATCCCCATCCATTGTGGCTAGTGAGTAATCTCCATTGTGATAGACCTTATGTATGTTGTAAGACCCTTCCCATTTGGGTTCCATCTTTAGAGGATTCTTTCCTAGTATTATTGGGGTCCTGATAGCCAACACTAGTTCTCCTAGAATGAATTAAAGGAGTCAAAAAAAATTATTAAAGGCTCATGCGATTCGATTTTTATTGACTTCAAGGTTGTGTAATGTACGCAACTTGTTTACATCTAGTTGCTCCAATTCATCTAGCCACTTTTTCAATTTCTTTTCATCTAAGAATTGTACACAAATGGATATTTAGAGTGAATGAAGATGGAATTCTATGGGTAACACTACCTCAGTCTGATACACCAATGAGTATGGAATTACTTGTGTAGTAGTTACATGGTGTTACAATAGGCCCATAAAGCATAGAGGAGCTTGTTCGAGCATGACTTCTTATCCTTATTGACCATATTTCTAGAGTATATTTTATAGAGTCTTATTGAAGGCCTCTATCTATCCATTTTCCACCGAATTATAGAGAGATGAGTAATTGGACTCGATAATTTACTCTTGTTACAATTTCTTCAACTCCAAAGAACAGAAGTTTGTTTCGTTGTCTATAAATATTGTGTTAGGGACCAAGAAAATGGTGACTATATGGGACTTTATGAATTTTATGATATTCTTTGTCCTGAATTCCTTATACAGTTACTAGAGTCATAGTGGAAGCTAGAGGGCTATGGATTTTAAAAAAGAATTGTTGTCGGAGTGATGAAACTTGTTGTCTCTGATGATCTAATCCCATATACGGTCCTGAGGATATCACATAAATTATTCAAAGCATGAAATAAAATCAAAAAACATACCATCTTCTTATATGATGGTGCACTTGACGTCTTCTTATCATCTATGATCTTTGATAAAAGGATCCAAATTAGGATCCCTCTATATTGTCCACGCATGCTTCAAAAATACATGGGAGCATCAATCATTGAATTACGGGTGCTAGTATGGCGATCTGATGATGTCTTCGACCTCCTGATGATCACCGTAATCCTCTAACATCGATGCTTAAAGGTGTTCTTGGATCTTCATTTAGAGAGAGAGACTCTCTTTCTCTAGAAATCAGGAGGATAAGGAGGATCTCATTCAAAAATTAATGAATATTCCTTGTTGTGTAATAGGCTCTCTCTATTTATAGTGGATATTAAAGATACCTGGTAGGGTTCCCCAACTCTTAGAAATTTAGCATCCAATAAATAATAATTATGATCGACTAAACTATACCATAAATATTATTTATAATTTATCACATACCAATAATATATATATATATAATATATTACGTGATAATCCAAAGTCATTAACACGACTCGTAATTCCCACTTAATATTAAATGAACCTATAATATTAAAATAATATTCATTCAATTAATATTACTCCTCATATTTACTTAAATTTCAAATACTTTTAATAAATAAATTAAATAAAAACTATTCTTTACTTGAATAATATTAATTTATTTATCTATCGCTGATCGATAACTTGGAAAACACTCGGACCCCATGGCGGGGACCACTATGTCCAATATACATATTGAATTGAATAGGGTGGATTCTTGAATATTCTATTGTGTGTGACCCTCTAGTACTTTATCTCAATATTAATGAACAAAATCCATATACCAAGAGTAGAGTCTAACAACCCATCAAGGCTCCTAAAGAGATAAGGACAATTATAGCAACGACAACCAACCTACTAACATGCATTATGTACTATAATCTATTTGTCCTTAAAAATATCATAAAATAGGGCACACACTTGTGTCATCACCCTTTTATTGAATTATTATTTGTTGATATATTTGGATGGATTTACATTTCAACTTATTTGGCCAAAGACTTTTGAAGGTAGCACCATCCTGAATGACTAGGCCTGGGATATATTATTTCCCTAACTTAGAAGTAAAAAATCATTTCTTAACCAGTCAACCAATTCCATACCACCAATGTCGCACCCAACACAAGCTACCTTGACCTGATTTCATTATCATGGTTTTTTCCTTTCATCTAAGTATGAAATCAAATGGAACACATTGGTAACGATCTGAAGTCATGAGACCAATACACATGTATGTAGATAGTAACAACCAATGATACCTGATTAGTCACTGAAAGTGGCTAATATTAATTTTTAATATCTTTATATTCATTGTTCCAAAGTCCATAATCATTGTTTTTAGTGCATTACATAAATAGAACTTCATTTCTCATCTAAAATGCAATTCATGTTTAAAATGAAAATTTGGGCCCAATCATTCATTTGTTTGTGGACAACATTATATTCATTTTATGAATTTGAAATTTGGGATATGATTGATCACTTTTTTTGGAACATTTTATCTTTTAGGTCTGATGGATGAATCTCAAAGGAAGATGGAGAATTTTGCACCCGAATGCAGAAATTTGCTGGAGAAAGCATAATGGGCCTAAGGCCCATCAAAATATTTTGGGGACCACAAACCAAGCCTGATGAAGCTCAAATTTATAAAGTAGAAATATAAAAATATGAGGATCATTTTATTAAACTGTTACCAGAGCTAATTCTTAAGTTTTCATGATGATAAAGGGATTTGAAGCTGAGATTTAAATGGTGGACCCGACATTAATGCACATAAATCCGTCCTACTAGTTTGACCATAACTTCAAAACGGATGATCCAAATATTCTGAAATTTTTACATCTTATAGAGGACACATGGAAGAAGATATTGGTATTCTACGACCCCTCAATATTCGGCCTCCATCAATTAAATATTCGAACTTCAAAATGGTGGACGAATCTGGACAGTTTTCTGGGTCAACTTCAAAACGTCAATTTTCTTTTGATTATTCACCCTCGTTTTGACTCTATTAATTTTTGGGGGGTGAATTTATTATTGGGGGGTGGACCTAAGGCTCCTAATATGCCTATATAAGGAAATGGTGGTGAATGTAATTATCATCTAACATTTTTCTTTGAATCCATGTTTTTCTTTCAATTGTAATTTCCCGCTTTCGTTTTGTAATGGCATCATTAATTTCTCTAATGTAAGTTTTTCATTCATGTTTAGTATTTTAATAAAATTTATTCTTATTCACTTTTTATTTTCCTTTTCTTCACACATTGATACCATTGAATCTAAGTGTGAACTTATTCACACCCGCACTTGTGAATTCATCACACAAAGGTGGAGTGTTTATTTTGATTAATGTTTTTCTTCTTCAATCCCACTTCTTTAGGTCAAATACCCGATTCCATTGATAGAATAGCATCAATGGAGGGATAAAATTTTATATGTTGATACTAGGGAGTTTGATGGGCTGGATTTAATGTTATTTGACGTTCTTAAATTCTTAAATTTGTTCTTTATTTTAAGAGTTCCTTTCTTTGATTTATCTTCTTCTTTGTCTTCACTGACTTTAACGATGACACATTTTGAGTGCTAGTACGATCCAATTACTTGGAGTGCTCATTTAATTGATCCTCTAAATGAATTGGTGATTATCCTTGAAATTGTGTATGGATTAAATCTGAGAATGATATTGAGGGATTATTTAATTTAATGGATACCTCTTGAACCGATGAATAGAAAATCAAATGAAAAAAAAACATCCAATCAAGCCCAGGAGACAACCTAGGATCGACTCAACTTAATTATATGTTTTAATTAAAGTAATTTTATTTGTTTTGTTCTTTAAATTAAATCAATATTTCTTCAAATCAATTCAATACAAAGTTGGCCACTGCATAGCCAATCCCGTATCCAATCTTAGTGTCTCAAGGTTTCTTCTTCGGCCCCTATGGATTCGATTCCTACTTGTACTTCCACGACCGATTTTACCGGTAGGGTAAATTTGGGCGTAACCAAATTTTGGCACCGTTTCCAGGGACCAAGTAAGTTCCTTATACCAAAAACCTTCTTTTCTTACCCCCATTCTTCTATTCTCATCCACATTTCTCTTCTCTTTTCCCCTTTCTATTTTTTTTACTCTTGAAAATCACAATTCCAAATTTACAAATGAATCCAATGGAGTATAATCAACAATATCCCTTCAAAAACTCAGGATGGAATCAGTTTGAAAATCCACATTGGGAATCACCAACCTTTTTTAATCAACCTTTGAATGAATACCCCACACCCGATAACATGAACGAAATTTGTAATGATGAATGTTTAAAATATCAATTTCCAGACCTATCAAGAATGATTGAAAAGATGAATAATGAGGAAGTCCATGATGTCCAAATATCTATCAATCCTAATCCTGAAACAATTCTTCAAAAATTGTGTGAACAAATGGAAAAAATGAATTCAGAGGTATCATGTTTTAGACTAGAACTACAAAGCATTAAAACTTGTGTGGACCCCATTCCCACTCAAACCATCCCTTCCTAAATATTTATAGAAGAATATTGTAACACACAAACCCCTCATCCATTTATTGAAGAACCAACATTAGGATTTGGGATAATTAGAGAGGATTGTGGAGTTTTTAAAGGGTCTTTAAATCAAGAGGAAATTGATTTTTTGGATTCAAAAGAGGAAAATTTGACATCATGGATTGAGTTTCCTGAATATAACTGCATTAATAAATTTTCAAAAGCACCAATCATTGAACCACTAGGATAAATCACAAAAATTGAGTCTATACGCATTCCTGACATTCAATTGGACAATTTTCAGGAGGAATCACAATTTCAAAATGAACAGATTATTTCTAAAGAAGAAAGTTATTTTTCAAATTTCCAATATTTTTTAGGAAAATTAAATCAA
Organism: Viscum album; assembly: GCA_963277665.1. Lineage (NCBI taxonomy): Eukaryota > Viridiplantae > Streptophyta > Magnoliopsida > Santalales > Viscaceae > Viscum > Viscum album. The sequence goes on along the minus strand of OY728130.1, from coordinate 473,298,647 downwards.
CCCAACCTCAAAATTATGAACCTTTCGTCCCCACTAAATTATCCCTTTATAGAGTACAAACAAGACCTTTCAGTTGTCATTCATCCATATCATGAAATCAATAATGTAACAATGATCCTTCGTGTCTTAGGCAATACTATAGAAACAACTCGATCAACCATTTTAGATATTCCTTGGATTTTACCAATCATTGTAGAAAATATGATTTCATACGAAACAAATTTCAAAAAAACAATCAATCTAAATCTTATTGAAGTGGATAATGATTGGTTAATTAAAATTTTGAAAGTTGGAATTGGATAAGTTGGGGGGTTCAAGTCGAGCTAACGATGTTAAAAAAAGCACTGCATGGGAGGAAACCCATAGTTTTCATGTTTCTAATCATTTTAAATCATTTTATTTTTCATGTAATAAATTACCACAGACTATTGACTTGTTCTTCTTTTATGAGTAAGGATGGGTATGAAAGATGAGAGCCATATTCATCCATGTCACGTGGCGTGATCTCTGAGTGATACCTTACCCAAAAATCTAAAAAGAAGAAAATTTATCATCAGTTTATTTTGTTTTGTTTTATTTTTATGTTTTTATAGGTTAACAAAATAAAAGGACATGTCGTAAGTCATAAGGAAAATCCATTCACAACTGTCCAAGCCGCTGAGACTCAAATCCAGGATTGAAGGGAGACTGTGGCATGAGCTTTCATCATCAACCACCAGGTGACTTCATTCCATTATTATCGTTTTAAATTTCCTCTTTGAACAACTCTCCAATACCCCCTTCTATGTTTTCTTTAAACACTGGGGATAATGTTATTCTATGTTGGGGGGAGATGAAACAAAAAATGATTTTTTTATAATAACATGCCTGGAAAAAAATTCCATTAACCTTGAACATGATAACACACATTGAAAACTCTGAAATTGGATATCAAATAATTTTGCATGCCTTGATTCTAATTTTAATGCAAGTTTAAGTTCATGAGCATAGATTTTGGAAAGTGTGGTTGTCCGATGTGATTTTTCAAAGTTTAAATTTTCATCATCTAAATAAAAATGCCACAAAGCATGTCTACTAGATTGTGGGTGTAAATTTGAGTTCTTGGGTCCCATTCATTATAGAATAGGGTTTTGGGGTCACTTTTAGTTTAATTTGAGTATCCAAAAACAAAAAAAAAACAACAAAAAAATTTGAAAAAAAAATAATGACCACATAGAGCAATGTTTTGTCCAAATGCGTGGCGTCCAACACTTGGGGATCATGACTCCATAGTTGTCTTGCCCAGAGTTAGGCTTTATATCTCTATTGTAGAGAATGGAATTGACAATATGTGTGGCGTCCGGCACTTGGGGATCGTGACTCCATAGTTGTCTTTCCCAGAGTTAGTCTTTTCATATCTATTGTGGTTCAAAAAAAAATCAAAAAAAAATGGATACTCGTCTTAAGGTTTAATGTGATTCCCACCTAACACTTACATTTTTTCCCCTTGAACAATAAAATGGGCCCCATATCTTTTGTGATGCACAACACTTTATCATGCTTAATTGAAATTGGCTGAAATGTGGTGATGAATTTGAACAAAGTAATGGGCTTGGGCTTGGGATATGCTTATGGACCTAGCTTGTTTTAAATGATTTTGATGGGTTTCATAATTTTTTTGGTATTATATATTTGGGTGAGCAATGTGTATTAAATTGTTTTTGGAAAAGGGGATTTGAATTTCATATTTGTAATTTATTTTACTCGGGACTAGAAAAACTCAAGTTGGGGGGTGTGATTAGTCGCTGAAAGTGGCTAATATTAATTGTTAATATCTTTATATTCATTATTACAAAGTCCATAAACATTTTTTTAGTGCATTATATAAATAGAACTTCATTTCTCATCTAAAATGCAATTCATGTTTAAAATGAAAATTTGGGCCCAATCATTCATTTGTTTGTGGACAAAATTATTTTCATTTTCTGAATTTGAAATTTTGAGATATTATTGATCACTTTGTTTGGAACATTTTATCTTTTAGGTCTGATGGATGAATCCCAAAGGAATATGGATAATTTTGCGCCCGAATGCAGAAATTTGCTGGAGAAAGCATAATGGGCCTAAGACCCATAAAAAAATGTGGGGCCCACAAACCAAGCCCAATGAAGCTCATATTTATACAGTATAAATATAAAAATATGAGGATAATTTTATTCAACTTTTTCCGGAGCTAATTCTGAAATTTTCATGACGATAAAGGGATCTGAAGCTGAGATTTAAATGGTGGACCCGACATTAATGCACATAAATCTGTCCCACTATTTCGACCATAACTTCCAAACATATGAGACAAATGTTCTGAAATTTTTACAAATGATATAGGACACATGTAATAAGATATTTTTCTTCTACGACCCCTCAAGATTATGCCTCCATCAATTAAATATTCGAACGTCAAAATGGTGGATGAATCTGGACAGTTTTCCGGGTCAACTTCAAAACGTCAATTTCCTTTTGATTATTCACCCTCATTTTGACTCTATTAATTGTTGGGAGGTGAATTGATTGTGGGGGGTGGAACTAAGGCTCCTAATATGACTATATAAAGAGATGGTGGTGAAGGGAATTATCATCTAACATTTTTCTTTGAATCCATGTTTTTCTTTCAATTGTAATTTCCCACTTTTTTTGTAATGACATCGTCAATTTCTCTAATGTAAGTTTTTCATTAACGTTTAGTATTTTAATAAAATTTATTCTTCTTCACTTTTTATTTTTATTTTTTCATACATTGATACCTTTGAATCTAAGTGTGAACTTATTCACACCCGCACTTGTGAATTCATCACACAATGGTGGAGTGTTTATTTTGATTAATGTTTTTCTTCTTCAATCCCACTTCTTTAAGTCAACTACCCGCTTCTATTGATAGAATAACATCAATGGAGGGATAAACTTTTATAGGTTGATCCTAGGGAGTTGCATGGGCTGGATTGAATTTTATTTGACGTTCTTAAATTCTTAAATTTGTTCTTTATTTTAAGAGTTCCTTTCTTTGATTTATCTTCTTCTTTGTCTTCACCGACTTTAACGATGACACATTTTGAGTGATAGTACGATCCAATTACTTGGAGTGCTCATTTAATTGATCCTCTAAGTGAATTGGTGATTAGCCTTGAAATTGTGTATGGATTAAATCGGACAATGATATTGAGGGATTATTTCATTTAATGGATACCTCTTGAACCGATGAACAGAAAATCAAATGAAAAACAAAAACATCCAATCAAGCCCAAGAGACAACCTAGGATCGACTCACCTTAATTAGTTGTTTTAATTCAAGTAATTTTATTTGTTTTTTTCTTTAAATTAAATCAATATTTCTTCAAATCAATTCAATACAAAGTTGGCCACTGCATAGCCAATCCCGTATCCAATCTTAGTGTCTCAAGGTTTCTTCTTCGGTCCCTATGGATTCGATTCCTACTTGTACTTCAACGACCGCTTTTACCAGTAGGGTAAATTTGGGCATAACCAATACCTAAAACATGTTGTGTTTCTATTGGAGGGTATGTCCTCATGATCACACTACTAGATATCACCATGTGTGAAATTCAAGAGAATAAGTCTCAATGCTTATGATCTCCCAACACCTAATAGTCAAACATCAACTGTGTCCAATCAGTATAATGTATCTAGACTATATGACCTTTGTTTAAGATTAATGTCATAGTATCTTGAGGTTCTCATTATATCCTAGGATCTTCTATAACCTTTTGATATAAAAATTAATCTATGTACATTACCATTTAGTATTGGATACGGAAATATCTACACTAAAATGGTAAGTATGTATCATGCATAACTCATTGTATACATGATATGGTAATCAAAAATTACTATTTAGTTGGTTCTAGGGAACCCACTATTACAACACTCCCACTTTCACTAGATTTAACTTTCTAACCATAATTGTTATCTCTCACATGATTTTGATCATGTTTCTAATGAGTAACAACTTTAGTTGCTGGGTCTGACACATTTCCATCATCTGGCTATTCTGCTATATGTGACATCATCTCCTTGAGTAAAAATTATCAAGAGATGGTATCCATGGGTATATACCTTTGGTCCACAGTCAAAACTTGACATCTTGTCCAGTACCAGTAACAGAATTATCATAATGATAAAACATTACTTGGTAGGTGTGATTACAAGAATTGGAACTAATCATTACATTTAATAACTACTTCTTAGCTACCTCAAAATATTCAATGAACGCAGTATTTATAGATATGGCTACCACTAGCGTTTATGAAATTGTCTCGCTCATCACTGTTAGCCTAACTACAACACTAGATCAAGTCAATCCAAAGGAAAACTAGTTTGTTTCCCCCCAAAACTAGTATCCCATCCTCTCCATACACCAGGTACATATCCTTTGTACTTTCCCAAGTACAATCAGATAGTTCTAAATTCTTTACTTGTAGTTCTCCTAGAAATAAATGATATCTGCCTATTATAAACTATATGTTGGCAATATCAATTTATTTACATATCATGGAATTTGTGATTGATCCATAACTGAAGCGTATGAAACTCAACTCACCACATTGATATTCTCTTATGCTATAGCATGTCTACTTGGAGGTATTTATGCCATGTGACAATGGTAACAATTATCTCTTAAATTGTCCCAACTTGTATTTTTCAATACCATGTAAATATTTGTATGATTTACTAGGTCCAAGAAAACATTAGATCTACCTCAGTAGATCCTATTCCCTAGAACTTAGGTTTCTACTTTAAGTCAATCATTGGAGAATAACTTAAATCCTGGTCTTAACTAACAGTAAGACTAACATGTGTTTTCTATATATTGTTGAACATATTTCACTTGGAAAAAAATGGTGCTCCCACTAAACACTGAAAGACACATGTAAAATATTTATTCCAAATGAATATTCTATGATCATTTTTCTTACTTCAATCCTAAACTGGATTTTAGTAACTTGTAACCTTTATTAGAATTCTATGATGTGACAATCCCTTTATGTTTGCGTCGTATTGACACCTTCCACATGATGTGGTCATGACATTAAATTCTCAATTAAATGATCATACATATTAGCTATGACTAGTAAAATTCTAATTGATTTAGGCATACTGATTTGGTATAGACAATCGAGCCTTACTGGTACCTATATTTTACTATCCACATATAATTTAACTTGAATACCCACTACTGTATACAAAATAATAAGCCCCTTTTCACTTTGATACATGTAATCCTTTATTGAATTTTAATTTAACTTATCAATCTTAGATAATTTCCATATACTTCTTACTTGTAAGAATTATTATTCTCATTGAATAATGTATCACCAGACACAGTGAAAATAAAACCATCCCTATGTTTTTAACCTTCCTATGCAGTATGTGTCTCAAGAACATTCCTCTCCCCCATGCACTTGTGGAAGTAGTTCCCATGTCAACTACTTGTGCGTCTATAACATTGACTCAACCCAAGACAATATTTCTCCCACTATATCAAATAGATATGTGCACCCTCTTATATAATATGTAGTTTGTCACTTGAATACTGCTTTTCTATTATAGGGATTTGTGTAATATCCTAAGCAATTGTTAGGATAATTACTTAGATTCACAATGTGTTTATCTTGATGCAAGTTTGTTTTTATCCTAACAATATCTTTCCATCAAAACACATTTCCTATGACATAATGGATTTCCATCATAGTATGACTCATATGATATCCATTTTTCATTATATTTTTCATATAATTATGGTATTTTTCCATTATTTGAAAAGATCATCTTGAAATATGATGGAAGTTTCTGAAAGTTGCAACATTTATACTCCTTATATCACGACTCTGATGTATAAAATGTTCGTTTAGGAATTTATCCATGCTAAATTTTTTTTATCAATGTTAACATGTAATACTTATCATCGATATTTCTTATTAACATCAATGTTGTGATATAGATAAGGTAATGTGTTTTTTGTAATTACTCCATGATACATTATATTGATCGATGAATGATTGGTCAAGATATTATTTGGCATGTCATCCCAAAGCATCTTATATCTTCTGAACATGGAAATTTTATACTACAATTTCACATTCCTTAATTACTTAAAGGAATCTTATGAATTATATTTATCACTATCTTACCCTTGGAATAGTTCATTCTCTCTTGCTGAACCAATTCTAAAATCTTTGTAGCATACCTTTATTTCTAAAGGTTTCTTTTTCCAAAATAAATAAGTATATACATTTATAATACCTATGGTGTTTAGATCGAATGATTCTAAAAAACAAAGTGGGTACATCCTTGATGTACACTTTTAGTTTTTCTTGAAAAGGAATTATCTAGCCACAACTGGGTATATAAGTCTTACATTTTATATTCATCATTTATTTCCCATGATTCAAGTATCACCAAACTATTTGTTTAGTGTGAAACACCATAAAGGAAATTCATTCCTAAACATGGAATAATGTACCCTTATGTCCAAATGACACGTGAGATAGATATTTTGGTTATACTCAACAAAATTTCTACTAGAACCATTTACTTGGAAATAAGAAATTATGTGTTTCTCACTGCTGACATAGGAATCACCCTTTCTCAGCCACTTGGAGAATACACCTTGCTTCATGTAATGTTTCTATTACATACTTGGTTACTGTATTTCAATATAGATTTGTGAGAGACATATTATATTTGATACCTAGGAAGTATGAACAAAACATTACATCTTTAATTGATGAATATACATAAATAAGAAGAAATAAATTGCTTCTTTAATTCAATTCATTGCATTTAAATTTCATAGAAATTATTTCAAGTTATGAGATGCAAATAAACTTCCTATTTAATAGACAACCTATTCATTGAAAAATGTTGAAAATGTCTCTCTGGAGTTTCACTTTCCATTTTCCTTTTCTACTTTCCTTTCAACTTGTACACCACTATAATTAAAGATTTATACTTTCTTTAAGTTATTATTTACTTGGAAAACCTTTCCAAAAAGGTAATGATGCATTTACTCAAGCATGTTAGTTCTGTAACCTTAAACTGTAATGCCCCGACCCCAGCTACCCAGAGTCGGTGCATTACTTCATAACATTGGCATGATCAAAAAAGATCAAGTCTCGAAAGACCGATTAGTTTAGTAGCCTTGGAAACACTAGATACATTCATAAATGTTACATTACATCACAAAGTGAAAAACTATAATAACATAGTCTCCATAGTCCACACTTCTATCCTCTTCGGACTATCCCTGCAGGTTATTCATAAAATACATCTTCACATCCTGGAAAATATTAAAACATTGAAAGGGGTGAGCTCAGATGCTCAGTAAGGATAACAATATAGCAGAAGCTTTCATAAATAAACATTAACATTTAAGGCAATGTATAACTAAAACAAAAGCCTTTTAAACTTGAACTTTAGCAGAATATGGCAAAAGTAAAATGAAATAATGCCATTTACTTACTCACATGGATATTCTACTGGTCGAATAATCACATGAAATATCAATAACCACTTTCATAATGAGGGAATGTATAATGCCATACATTCTAAAACATTTTGTCAAGGCCTCGTCCAAGACGTCTAAAATGAATAAGGCCTCGGCCAAAACCATAAATCAAATTGGGAAAGGGCATCGGCCAATTCCACATCTAGTTGTCTCATGAGACCTACCGATGCATCGAGGAGCTATAGCGGGCTCCACCCGTCACTTATTAAGTCCAATACATTCCTCATATGAATAGGTTTAAACATATCATAAACCATAACATAATCGTATCACATAAAACATGCATAAAGGAAACATAACATTTCCACATTTCAATCACAAGATATCAATACAACACATTGATATAATAAAAACGCTTTCAAAACCATTTTCAATACCAAAATAAAAGAAAGTTAAAAATTTGTATTTATTTTTCATTAAAAAAAATGATGGCTTGTAGAGGAAGCCGAAACTCAAATAATGGTCACGGCGGCGGAGAAGTCGTTGTCGCCGCATAAGTATGGAAAGAAAAACATTCCCTTTTTTCATTTAGCAAAACGCTTTGTATAAAAAATATTTCTTTTGAATAAACGTAAAAGTCAAAGGGGTTTATACACCGTATAAAAGAAAGTTGTGTATAAAACCAAATATGCCTCAATGAAAGGGGATTGAGACGAAGTCCTTAAAAGATCATTTTTAAAATAAAATAGATCTATTATGTGTATTCACTATAGGTACACATAAATAAAGTAAAAATACAAAATAGGACATAATAATATCATGACATAATTTGAAAGTAGGAGATTAACCCAAAGAATGGAAGTTGGGTTAAGAAATTCCCTTACCTCATGTCTGACTTGACTCAACCGTTCTTTAACCTCCTGAATAATAAACTAGAGTTAATATATACCTTATTAAGAAGCATTTTTAATTTCATTATCCTTTTTATATCACTTATTACAATGATATGAACATTATGTAATTATTTAAGTTAATAACGGTCGTTTTGTCGATCTTTGGTACTTGAGTCAATAATAAACTTCTTATAATTACAAGTTGTTTATGTGGTAGAATATCCATTATCTCCAGAATTATATTCATGATTTAGATGTCATATATATCATATATATCCAGTATATACATTCATTTATAATATTACGTAATATTTAGAGGTAAGAAATGAAATGCACCGTTCATGGAGACGGTAAGCCGTACGTACGCATGAACGCTACTTTCATTTCAATTTCATATTTAATGGAATGAAATCATCAGGATATAAATGTATAATATAATTCCAGTATAATATAGTGTATAATACCATTTACTCCATCCTTTATACATCCCACATATGGCATTAACGATTCAAATCACTTTGAGGGGGCGGTAGTCCGCACTTCCTAAAATGAAATTATCGCGTTTTACCCATAATGGAAATCATAAATTATGCCATAAATGAGAAATACAGAAGAATAATTAAAACATAAACATATTATATATCATATATAAAAATAGTGACATCTTAATGGCCACCTTTGAAGGTGTTATATGAGTGTTGAACAATCATCATTTCGTGAGGCAGAAATTCGCCATCCACAGAAACCGTATGTTCTTTAACCATTAGATGTAGGTGTGTGTAAGTGTAGATCGAATACTTGTTATAACAACATCCTAGTATATTGAGGATACTGGTGTTGTTACAAAAGAAATGAATAAAAAGAGTTTAGGGGGTTGGAGAAGAAAAATAAAACCAAACAACATTAGAGAAGACATTACCTCAAAATCGGGTAACTCTTTTTGATTTGATCCAAAGGCTTCCTTGGGAAGAGTTCTGCCCAAAGTGAGGCTTCTAGGATTAAGAGGGGAAGTTGGGAGAGTATTTGGGCAGAGGTTGGCCGAGCCAAATGGCTTGAAAGTGTAAATGAGGTGGGGGAGGTGGGGGCCTTTTATAAGTGGAGAGGAGGGGCACTCTTGGAAAGTAAAGAAAAGTCACTTTATTATAAAATGAGTTTCGGATTTTAGAGGTCCCACACTTATATAATTCGAGGATAAGATGATAATGGTTCTAAATCTACTCATCCAATAGGTTTTTGACAAGTGTACGCTTTGGATTTTACATTATCTTTCCATTTTATTTATATCGTTAAATAATGATGTCATCGCTGCATCATCATGATGTCATAAATAATTTAATTTATTTAATGTCTAAAAATTATAAAAAAAATACTATGATGTAGGAAATCTTTTTACATTTCTAATGAATATTTATAATCAAAATTTGGACTTGTTTAACCCCACTTAAAAACTGTTTTAGTAAAACAACTCATGTTTGTGTCAAGTTAATTTTAACATTAAATAAATATATATTAATGTCATTTTCCAACCAAAGTGGCTCCATGGGGTCCCCAAGTTGATCCATGGGTTGTCTTGGTCGTCCATGACTCATCCAATAGGATTAGGACAAGTGTCAAGCTCATCTCATATTATTAAAACATTATTTTTACCTTAAACTACACTAATTACCTCTAATTGCGATTAAGAACTTAAAAGTTACTATTCACCAAAAATTATTTTAATCTCATTGAACCACATTTTACTTCTTAATGACAACCATGTATGTTGGATTTTTGAAAATCAAATCACAGAAGTGGTAATATTTCATTTAAACGAAAAATCAGTTATTTAACTACCACTTAGTGGTTTCACTATTCATCAAAAATTGAAGTTTTTCAGAACAATGCCAAAATTTCACCCTAAGCTATAATTGATATTCCGAATTCAAAAATGATGTCTATTTTACAAAATTCCAAACATATAAGTTGCATTAATTAATTTTATAATTAATTCCCGCTGTCACAACAAATAGCGTGTTTTTAAGAAACAATTTATATCAAAAGATTGGCAATTGTTTATGTCCAATTTCAATGTTAAATTAATTCAAATGACCACCATTGGATAAAATGGTAAAAATATATTCTAATTATACTTTAAAACCACCAAATAGTATAATTTATCACAATAAATTATTTTGATTAAAAAAGTTGTTTTAAGTATTTTTCACTATTCATAAAAAAATTGGAAGTTCTCAGAAAGTTACAAAAAATTCAACTTAGGATAATTTCGATATTAAGAATAAAAAAATGAAGTCCATTTTGAAATATAAAATTTCTATAATTTTAAAAAGTGGTTATTACTATTCATAACGGCTACTTTGATTATTTGCAGTGTGTTAGAACACGATGTTGCGTACAATGCAAGCTATTACATTATTGAATGAGAAGCGTATCATGGAAGCTCGGGGTGTTACATTCTTCCCTCCTTCAATAAATTGCGTCCTCGCAATTTGAAAATTTTCTTTGTAAATAAAAGGTTGAAAAGAGAAAATACCTTTGAGGAAAACCCACATCGGAAATAAGATTAATAAAATTTAGCCTTAATAAGAGGGAAAGGGAAATGAAAAAGTCACCACCCAATTATGATATCAATTAGGAGAACATTGGTGGCAATTAGAGACATATAATTGGAGGAAAAACGTAAATATTTGTAGGAAGTGATTGAGGTCATCAATCACAATCAACTATCAAATTGAGGGTCTCAAAGCCTTCAATCTATGTTGATTTAAAATATCATCAGTTCAACAAGACATAAGGTATTAGGATAACACATTTTTTTTAATATACCTTTACTAAAGTTTAAGAATTAATTTATTCATTGAATAAGAGATAGGTATATATATATTTATTCTTGACAATTAGAGTTTCAACCTTCAACTCATCTTTCACTCAAAAAGATAATAGAACTCAAAAATATTATACTTATCCTAATTGTATAAGGTTCCAAATGTTAACACATACCATTTAGATTAGTAAAATTATTTTGTAATAACCAGGGACTTCCTGTAGGTTAGTGGTAGGAAATAAAGGCTTGTCGCACTATGATTGTGGGTTCGATTCCTGCAGCTTTGTCCGACGCGACGGGTTGTACCCCACCCTGCAGGTTGTCCTTTTCCTAAAACTATAGTATCATAATATTCCAAAAAATAATCTTCATAAATTTTTTAACCTTAAACAATACTATCCAAAGATCAAATTAATCCACTCCAACCATTATAGTTATCCAAAATATCTCTGTCCAAACTTTCTCTAAAAGGTCTCTTAATTCCAAAATCAATTTATCAGATTCCCCAAACAAAGTAAAGTTTCTCTTATTGCCACATACTAAAATATAATTACCTTCAACATATTAAAACCTTACTGAAATCAACAAGTACTGCAGTACAATCCTTATATATATATATCACATTATTCTAATAACCAGAATATAATCCATGAGTCCAAAAGCACCAATGCATTAGTTATTCTACTTCAACTGTAGTAACAACATAAGATTGTCCTTGATCCCTTGGCCTTTTCTGAGGTAAGTTTCCCTGACGCTTAGGAAATTCATTTGCATAATGACCCATTTCTCTACAATTGTAGCATTCAACTTTGATAGCCTCTTTCTTTCCCTTGCAATCACGAGCCTGGTGACCCTTTTCTCCACATTTATAACAAACTCCCATTCCTTTTAGGCAAGTACAAGGGTGATTCTTCCCACATTTATCACATAATGGAAAATCCTTCTTTCCCTTTTTCCCTTTATCTGTCTCTTGTTCCACCGTTCTCTTCTTCTCTTGCTTTACTTTGTTGTCATAAGACATAGAGAATTCATTTTCTGTCTTGATATCACACGAGGCAATATCTTCGTATGATGAGAAGGATTGCGATACTAAAGCTCGACGGAGAAATGGTTTTAACCCATCAAAGAAATGATCAATCTTACTCATTGGGTTACGTATATAATCGGCAGCATGCCTCGCTAACCTTGTAAAGTTAGCCTCATACTTTGCGACATTCTCATCCTCCTTCTGCCTCAAACTCAGAAATTGCCTTTCCATATCTGCTTGATGGTCATGAGGAAAGTATTTTTCTAAGAAAAGCTCTTTGAACTCCCTCCATTCCATATTCAATACTTCATCATCTTCCTTTGTGTTTTGAATCAGCGACCACCACTGATCGGCATCTCCAGTGAGGCGGTAAACTGCCATGATAACCTTCTCCCTTTCACTACTCCCCAAGGCATGGAATATTTTCTCTAAGGAATTTAACCATTGCTCAGCTACTATAGGATTTTTACTCCCATTGAAGGTTGGTGGTTGTTTCCTCATGAAGCGGTCTAACATTGATCCTCCATGTTGCAGATCAGGGTGCTCCATACGAGTAAGGTTATTATTCATAACCTGAGTGAGTTGTCCCAGTATGGTAATAATTTGATCAGCACCAGTTGTATCTCCAGCTCCACAATAATTATCTTGAGCAGGAGGGCAATCCCTACACGGAGTGCATGCATTGATACGGTTTCCATTCCTTCCACTAGGCGCCATTTCTAAACAATGGCATAAACTAGATTAGTTTATGAATCAAAATACATAATTCCATACTTGTAAGATACTTAACATAAATTGAACTATTTATGGATATAATCCATAAAAATGTTTTCTTTGAGTAAGTATATACTCATAACCCTTCATAGTGGTTTATAAAGAAAATGAGAATTATCCAAAGCATATCCCCCGGGAGTGTCGTAACCAAGAGTGCAGCAAGGCCTGTTGTCGTGCACCAGTTCCCGTTCGAGTCTAGCTCAAAGCGGTGTTTTCGGGTTTTACCCCTAGGTACATTTGTGCCAGAGCCGCCTCTACCTGCTCGTATCCAGACAGGGATGTATTGCTCGGAAAACTCATAACATCTCTATAATACCAAAATTCTAGGAAGTTCTTCTATACTAATCATCAAAGTTCATCTTAGGTCTACGTGCTCTAATCAGAGTTTATCTAAATCTAGCTTCCAAGGTTTGTACTAAACTTCTTCTGATACCAACTATAATGCCCCGACCCCAGCTACCCAGAGTCGGTGCATTACTTCATAACATTGGCATGATCAAAAAAGATCAAGTCTCGAAACACCGATTAGTTTAGTAGCCTTGGAAACACTAGATACATTCATAAATGTTACATTACACCACAAAGTGAAAAACTATAATAACATAGTCTCCATAGTCCACACTTCTATCCTCTTCGGACTATCCCTGCAGGTCATTCATAAAATACTTCTTCACATCCTGGAAAATATTAAAACATTGAAAGGGGTGAGCTCAGATGCCCAGAAAGGATAACAATATATCGGAAGCTTTCATAAATAAACATTAACATTTAAGGCAATGTATAACTAAAACAAAAGCCTTTTAAACATGAACTTTAGCAGAATATGGAAAAAGTAAACTAAAATAATGCCATTTACTTACTCACATGGATATTCTACTGGTCGAATAATCACATGAAATATCAATAACCACTTTCATAATGAGGGAATGTATAATGCCAGACATTCTGAAACATTTTGCCAAGGCCTCGGCCAAGACGTCTAAAATGATTAAGGCCTCGGCCAAAACCATAAATCAAATTGGGAAAGGGCCTCGGCCAATTCCACGTCTAGTTGTCTCATGAGACCAACCGATGCATCGAGGAGCTATAGCGGGCTCCACCCGTCACTTATTAAGTCCAATACATTCCTCATATGAATAGGTTTAAACATATCATAAACCATAACATAATCGTATCACATAAAACATGCATAAAGGAAACATAACATTTCCACATTTCAATCACAAGATATCAATACAACACATTGATATAATAAAAATGCTTTCAAAACCATTTTCAATACCAAAATAAAATAAAGTTAAAACTTTGTATTTATTTTTCATTAAAAAAAATGATGGCTTGTAGAGGAAGCCGAAACTCAAATAATGGTCACGGTGGTGGAGAAGTCGTTGTCGCCGCATAAGTATGGAAAGAAAAACATTCCCATTTGTCATTTAGCAAAACGCTTCGTATAAAAAATATTTCTTTTGAATAAACGTAAAAGTCAAAGGGGTTTATACACCGTATAAAAGAAAGTTGTGTATAAAACCAAATATGCCTCACTGAAAGGGGATTGAGACGAAGTCCTTAAAAGATAATTTTTAAAATAAAATAGATCTATTATGTGTATTCACTATAGGTACACATAAATAAAGTAAAAATACAAAATAGGACATAATAATATCATGACATAATTTGAAAGTAGGAGATTAACCCAAAGAATGGAAGTTGGGTTAAGAAATTCCCTTACCTCATGTCTGACTTGACTCAACCGTTCTTTAACCTCCTGAATAATAAACTAGAGTTAATATATACCTTATTAAGAACCATTTTCAATTTCATTATCCTTTTTATATCACTTATTACAATGATATGAACATTATGTAATTATTTAAGTTAATAACGGTCGTTTTGTCGATCTTTGGTACTTGAGTCAACAATAAACTTCTTATAATTACAAGTTGTTTATGTGGTAGAATATCCATTATCTCCAGAATTATATTCATGATTTAGATGTCATATATATCATATATATCCAGTATATACATTCATTTATAATATTACGTAATATTTAGAGGTAAGAAATGAAATGCACCGTTCATGGAGACGGTAAGCCGTACGTACGCATGAATGCTACTTTCATTTCAATTTCATATTTAATGGAACGAAATCATCAGGATATAAATGTATAATATAATTCAAGTATAATATAGTGTATAATACCATTTACTCCATCCTTTATACATCCCACATATGGCATTAACGATTCAAATCACTTTGAGGGGGCGGTAGTCCGCACTTCCTAAAATGAAATTATCGCGTTTTACCCATAATGGAAATCATAAATTATGCCATAAATGAGAAATACAGAAGCATAAGTAAAACATAAACATATTATATATCATATATAAAAATAGTTACATCTTAATGGCCACCTTTGAAGGTGTTATATGAGTGTTGAACAATCAGCGTTTCGTGAGGCAGAAATTCACCATCCACAGAAACCGTATGTTCTTTAACCATTAGATGTAGGTGTATGTAAGTGTAGCTCGAATCCTTCTTATAACAACATCCTAGTATATTGAGGATACTGGTGTTGTTACAAAAGAAATGAATAAAAAAAGTTTAGGGGGTTGGAGAAGAAAAATAAAACCAAACAACATTAGAGAAGACATTACCTCAAAATCGGGTAACTCTTTTTGATTTGAGCCAAAGGCTTCCTTGGAAAGAGTTCTGCCCAAAGTGAGGCTTCTAGGAGTAAGAGGGGGAAGTTGGGAGAGTATTTGGGTAGAGGTTGGCCGAGCCAAATGGCATGAAAGTGTAAATGAGGTGGGGGAGGTGTGGGCCTTTTATAAGTGGAGAGGAGGGGCACTCTTGGAAAGTAAAGAAAAGTCACTTTATTATAAAATAAGTTTCGGATTTTAGAGGTCCCACACTTATATAATTCGAGGATAAGATGATAAGGGTTCGAAATCTACTCATCCAATAGGTTTTTGACAAGTGTACGCTTTGGATTTTACATTATCTTTCCATTTTATTTATATCGTTAAATAATGATGTCATCGCTGCATCATCATGATGTCATAAATAATTTAATTTATTTAATGTCTAAAAATTATAAAAAAAATACTATGATGTAGGAAATATTTTTAGCTTTCTAATGAATATTTATAATCAAAATTTGGACTTGTGTAACCCCACTTAAAAACTGTTTTTGTAAAACAACTCATGTTTGTGTCAATTTAATTTTAACATTAAATAAATATATATTAATGTCATTTTCCAACCAAAGTGGCTCCATGGGGTCCCCAAGTTGACCCATGGGTTGTCTTGGTCGGCCATGACTCATTCAATAGGATTAGGACAAGTGTCAAGCTCATCTCATATTATTAAAACATTATTTTTACCTTAAACTACACTAATTACCTCTAATTGCGATTAAGAACTTAAAAGTTACTATTCACCAAAAATTATTTTAATCTCATTGAACCACATTTTACTTCTTAATGACAACCATGTATGTCGGATTTTTGAAAATCAAATCACAGAAGTGGTAATATTTCATTTAAACGAAAAATCAGTTATTTAACTACCACTTAGTGGTTTCACTATTCATCAAAAATTGAAGTTTTTCAGAACAATGCCAAAATTTCACCCTAAGCTATAATTGATATTCTGAATTCAAAAATAATGTCTATTTTACAAAATTCCAAACATATAAGTTGCATTAATTAATTTTATAATTAATTCCCGCTGTCACAACAAATAGTGTGTTTTTAAGAAACAATTTATATCAAAAGATTGACAATTGTTTATGTCCAATTTCAATGTTAAATTAATTCTAATGACCACCATTGGATAAAATGGTAAAAATATATTCTAATTATAATTTAAAACCACCAAATAGTATAATTTATCACAATAAATTATTTTTATTAAAAAAGTTGTTTTAAGTATTTTTCACTATTCATAAAAAAATTGGAAGTTCTCAGAAAGTTACAAAAAATTCAACTTAGGATAATTTCGATATTACGAATACAAAAATGAAGTCCATTTTGAAATATAAAATTTCTATAATTTTAAAAAGTGGTTATTACTATTCATAACGGCTACTTTGATTAGTTGTAGTGTGTTAGAACTCGATGTTGCGTACAATGCAAGCTATTACATTATTGAATGAGAAGCGTATCATGGAAGCTCGGGGTGTTACATAAACGAAACTAGAGTAATTGGTTCTAAGAGTGGGATGCCTGGAAATATTTTTTCCCATCTTTCATATTTACAAAAATCAAGTGCAATTGATCACCCATTGAAACCTTTCTTCACTTTCTCCTCATAAACTTCTCAGAGATGAGACTGTATGTTATATCATCCATGTAATGATGTTGTAACCACAACAAACATCAAATATTGATGATAACATAATGACAATTCCATCATATGCTCTATATACGAGTCTCCTGTAATAAATTTCACACTCTCACTTTCTAAGGTGGCTTAATAGGTATAGGGACACCATCACATGGAATTTCTGATATTGTAGTAGTGTGTGCAAGCTCTTGTACTACACTTGGAAATTAGTGCTAGTTTGGACATTCGCTTTGTCCAATATTTATCACAATTTATCTAATGGTATAACTTTCCATATTATAAAAAATTAAAATAAAAGAAGATTTATACTTTTTATCTTGATGACTAATTTAGACATTTTTATTAATTAATTAAATCATTAAGTGTCTCCCACTATTTTATCGAATTATAGTAACCCTTTGTTCTAGAATAAGAATAATCTGCCACATGAGTATTCTAGTTGAAGGGATCCCTGAACCTCCCCTCATAGTCTACAAGATTTGTCTACGCCACTACTTGGAGGGTTCAAGGTAGAGATTTGGTTGGCCAACCACATTAACTCGCAATTCCTTGATCTGTTGAGTGAAGTCCTAGATTCTAAAATCATAACTTTATTTACCCAACACTTGCCTATAAAATGATAGTAATTTAACTTTGGATAATCATTACTACCAATTTAGTTAATTCAATCCACAACTCTCACAAGAACTTATCAGTATTAAGAGGCACCCTCAACATTGGATGACGAGCACCCCAAACAACTGGTTTTGTTCAAATTCAAATGATGGAAGGTGGTTAATGAATTAGTATTTCTTTGAGGGTTTTTATTTCTTTCCCTCAACAAATGTAATCCATTTCTATTAATATTGTTCATCTATATTTTCGCACTCACAACTTAACATTAATAGAGAAAACATTCATCACTTCTTTATGTATTTTATTATTTATTATTTTATGTATTTTACTACTCTTATAAAATGAATAAAATAATAAATAAATGCATAATGGAAATATTCTACCTGACTGGTTTTTAGCATCTAAAACGACCTAGGGGTATCATACTTGAGTCGTAGCTTAACTCTTGATGTAGATCACCCCCCGTCCAGTATGTCCACTATTCATAAAGTGTAACGTCTCGTCTTGGAATTTTCTGTATCTTACATCATCCTCATCATTGTGTACCATCTCATCTTGGTGGGGTCCATTCCATACATCATCTGGTGTACCGCCTCGTCATGGAATTGTCTGCATCTTACATCATCATCATCATGGCGTACCACCTCATCTTGGTGGGGTCCATTCGATACATCATCTAGTGTACCGCCTCCTCATGGAGGGGTCCACATCATGCATCATCTTCATCAATATACAAAAATACTCGAACGCAAGCGAGTGAGATTAAGGAAGCAATGTACATAAAATAAATTTGGACACACATGTCCTTATAAAAATTGACTAAAAAGAAAATATGATGCGCAAACCATCATAATTAATTAATTACAATCATCGTACGTAGTTAAAAAAATTAATTAAATAAATGCAGACATACATTGGTCAGGTTATCACTCAAGACCGGTTGGTATAAATTTAAGTGCAAAAAAATTAAATTGTATTAAATAAAGTATGAGAGTCGTGCAGTGTCGTGGGTGGCACCTCCAATGCTGGTCTGGTGCCCTACTGGGAGGTCGAGGCGGTGGTCAGATCAAGTATGGAGGCCTAGAAAAAACCAGGAATGGCGGATCTGACCGGAGCAAGAATGGGGCACCGTCAAGGCACCTAGGGAGGCACCTCAGAGTAGTGGATCTAGTTACGGGTGGCGGTCTGAGGTGAGGAGGGAGCCCAGGTCCACGGTCTGCGGCGGCACGCAGCAACAACGGTGTCAGGATCTGCCTGAGGTGGTGCTGTAGTGGGAGATGAGGTAGGCCGAGGGATACCCAGGGACGCAGCCCGCAGGCTCACCAAAGGATGGGAAGGTGGACGAGGCGGAGGCCCAACCGAGGTGCGTTGTGCGGGCAGAGGTGGTCCGGTCTTCACGGTAGGCCTGGCTGGAGCGACTCCAGGCTGGAGCTCAACGGATGAACGGACCGCACGGGAGAGGGAGGCTAGGGTTTCACAGCCGGAGGGAGGCAGTAGCACAACCTATGGGGGGGGGGGGGGGATCCTACCTCTTTGTATTTTTTGTGTCTTCCACTAAGTCCACGCGCATTTTTTAAAATTTCCACACCGGCTGTTTAACATTCCACATGGCCAAAATGTTTTTCAAAGGCTACTAATATCCTTTCAATTATATTATTATTATTATAATGAGATTATTATTATAATATACTTATAATAATAATTATAACAAAATAATAAATGATAATAATGATTATTATTACAAAAAAACCACAAAAACAGAGGAATTTACACCTGTTGGCTGGTGATATTTCCAGTCACCAGACTCTGGTCAAAACATGACTGGATTTAATGAGATTATCGGAATTATCCTTTGAATTTTAATACCCACAACCATAAACACGACCTGTATCAAAAAAAATAGATGACCAAAATTAGATCATCGCGAGGTCTGAACCGTTGGGACCGAAATTAAACAATCTACTGTAATTTAAAGCAACTCAATTTTTCTTGGCTCAAATAATTTACATGATCCCTCTAATACCAATTATATGTATCAGGATCATAGAGGAAGCCAGTGGGATGAAGATTTTCAAACTTTTCATTGTCAGAGTGACAGATCTTGTTGTCTTTGATGATTTGAGCCCTTGTACGGTCCCAAGGATCTCGCGCAAATTATTCAAAGCACAAAATAAAATTAGAAAACGTACCTTTTTAGGATATAAAGGTACACTCGACATCTTTTTATTTCTGATGATCATTTCTTGATGGATCCAGAGTTGGATCCCTCTAGATCCTCCACACGTGCTTCAGAAATCTTCAAGAGCATCGATCGTCGAATTCCGGGTGCTAGCGCGGCAATCCGACGATGTCTTTGACATCCTGACGATCACCGCAATCCTCTTCCTTCGATGCTTGAAGGAATTCTTGGATCGTCACTTGGATAGAGAGACTCTCTCTCTATAAATGAGGATGATAGAGAGGTTCTCATTCAAAAATGAATGAAAATTCCTCGTTGTGTAAGAGACTATCTCTATTTATAGTGGGTATTCAAAATACCCGGTAGGGTTCCCAGCCCCCAGAAATTTAACATCAACTAATTGATAATTATGATGAACTAAATTGAACCATAAATATTATTTATAATTTACCACATATCTATAATATATAGAAAATATATTACGTGATAATCCCGAGTCATTAACTTGACTCGTAATTCTTACTTAAAATTAAACAAACCTAGAATATTAAAATAATATTCATTCGATTAATATTATTCCTCATATTTACATAACTTGAAAATAATTTTAATAAATAGATTCAATATTAATTATCATTGACTTGAATAATATGAATTTATTTATTTATCGGTGATCGATAACATGGACAACACTCAAACCCCATGGTAGGTCCCACCTGGTCCATTATACCTATTCAACTGAATATGGTGGATTCTTGAATATGCTATTGTGTGTGACCCTCCAAGCCCTTATCTCGATAGCAGGGAATAAAATCCAAAGACCAAGAGTGGAGTCTATCAACCCATCAAGACCCCTAAAACATAATGATAATCATAGAAATGAAAACCAACTTACAAACACACATTGTATACTACAATCTCTTTGCCTTTAAATATATCATAAAGTAGGGCACACACTTGTGTCATTGCCCTTTTCTTACTTTATTATTTTTTGATCTAACCGGATGGATTTACCTTTTGACTGCTTTGGCCAAATACTTATGAAGATATCACCATCCTGATCAACCAAGCCTGAGATATATTAATTCTTTAACTTGGAAGCGACAACTCCTTTCTTGACCATTCAACCAATGTCATACCACCAATGACGCACCCAACACAAGCTACCTTGTCATGATTTCGTTATCATGGTTTTTTCCTTGCATCAAAGTGCGCGATCAAATGGCACATACTTGTAATGATCTCAATTTAGAAGACAAATACACATGTCTATTGATATGAACAACCAACAACACCTCAAAGATATGGTGTTCCTATTGATTGGCCTGTCCTCATGATCACTACTAGAGATCACCAAGTGTGAACTTAATGAGAATAAATCTCAATACTTATTATCCCTTATAACCTGATAGTCAAACATCAAATGTGTCCAATCAGCATGATGTATCTAGACCATATGACCTTTGTTTATTATTAATGTCATAGTATCTCAAGATTCTCATTATAGCTTGGGATATACTATAACATTTTAATACAATAATTAATATTGAAATTACCATTTAATAGTGGATGTATAAATATCTACACTAAAATAGTAAGTATACATCATGCATAGATCACTATATACATGATATGGTAATCAAAAAGTACTATTTAGTTGGGTCTAGGGAACCCACTATTACAACACCTTGAGGAATATTTCCTCAACCCATTTGGAAAAGAAGTCGATAGCAATAAGGATGTACTTGAACTGCCTAGCTATGGATGAGGGTTATGGCCCTACAACATCTATTCCCCAAAAGGAAAATGGCCAGGAATATTTAGCCATATGTAGCAATTGTTGGGGTTGATGGATAAAGTTTTCCTTGATCTTGAATTCATGACATTTCCTGGTGAATTCTACACAGTCATGTATCATGTTTTTCCAGTAGTAACCCAACCTCTTGATTTGGTGAGAGATCTTGGCCCCAAATAATGATCATCGTAGGAGCCTAAATGGACATCTTCTATGATGGTATAAATCTATATTTCTGATATGAATCTGAGGAGGATTCCATAAAATCCTCCCTTTTAGAGGTTTTTTTTCTCATTTGGGCCACCCCCAGGGTAAAGTTCATTGCATTGTGTTGAATTTGTTCCCTTTTTTCTTGGTCCGTCAGGAGAGTCCTATTTTAGAGATAACCGATTATGGGCTCTATCTATCTAGGGGTATATCGGTTCATCATGTTCTAGGGTAGTGTTTACCTTATTGATGTATTCCATATCTCAGATTATGATCAATGAGACGATTATTTTGTACATGATAAAGAATATTTCCTTCTTCTAATCAGGGTCGACTAGTACTGTGGCTATATTATCCAATGCATCGGTAAGATCATTCTATGATTGGGAAACATGATGTAATGTGGGATCAAAAGAGAATTCTACCATCAGTCACCTGACATAGCTAGTGAGAGGGGCCAATTCTTCTTTTTTGAAGGTATATTCTCCATTGATCTTCTTTATCACTAGTTTTAAATCCCCTTATATATTTAAGTAGGATATCTACAGTTTTAGGGTCAGTTCCAGACCAGTAATGATGGATTGGTATTTTACCTCATTATTCATGTATCTTTTGGATAGTGAGAAATAGTAGGGAAAAACTGGTTTGTCTAGAGAGACAAATACAATCCCTAAGCCAACCCAATCAAGATTTGGGTTTTCTATCCATTTTATGATAGGAATTCAGGAGGCACCATAAAAATACATATCCTATATCTAAGGAGTATCATGGGCATAGAATACCTCCTCATCTAGGAGCTCATTGCCCACTAGTGTATTCTACAGGGTGGGATGTGCTGTGAGAAAATCAACCCAGGCTTTGCCTTTCACTAATTTTTGTGTTATGAACTAGATGTCATGTTATTGTAGAATGACCACTCATTAGGCCAAGTAACCAGTTAATATAATATGGCCAAGGATGTACTTCATCGGATCAATACAACAGACCAAATGAAATTCATGGCGCTACAAGTAATTCCTCAATTTTTTCACTATGAAGATGAGTGCAAGGCAGTTCTTATCAACATCAGAGTATCGGGTCTCAATACTTTACATTGTTTGGATGAGGAAATAGAGACTTTTCTCACACTTCGTGTTATTTTTCTATGTGAGGAGGACACCTAGTGAGTGTTCTATAGTGGACGCATACAAGATGAGTGGCCTCCCTTCCACCAGAGGCATCAGAACCAGTGGGTTCATTAGATACTACTTGATAATTTTGAAGGATTATTGATAGTCACTGTCCCATTGATAGGAAATTCCCTTCTCCATTATCCTGGTGAAGGGGAGTGATTTTCTAGCCAAGTTGGATATGAAATGATGAATGTAGGTGAGGTACCATTTGATCCCCCATAGTTCTTTGAGATTTTTGGGGGGTGACATCGCTAAAATAGAACTAGTATTTTCTGGGCCAACCTCGATGCCGCAGTGATGTACCAAAAAGCCAAGAAACTTCCCTGATGTTACCCTGAAAGTATATTTCAATGGATTCATCTTCAATCTATGTTTTCGCAACTTGTTGAAGACTGTTTAAAGATCCATGAAGTGATCACATCATTGTCGGGATTTGAAAACCAGGTCATTGACATAACATTTGACTATCCTTCATAGGAATGGCATAAAGATATGATGCATGGTGCATTAATAAGTGGTTTCATTACTCTTTAAGCTAAAAGGCATGACCTGATAGAAAAAGATCCCTTGGGGCACTCTAAAGGTAGTGGATTCTTCATCCTCATGAACTATATTTATTTGATTATACCCTGAATATCCATCCATGAAGGAAAGATCTTGGAATCCAACAATTGCTTCGATCAAGATTTCTATAGTGGGAAATGGGAAATCATCCTTTAAGAAGTGCTGATTAAGGTCTCTTAAATTGATGTAGACCCTAATCTTCCCATTCTTTATATTGATATGAATGATTTTTAAAATCCATATTGGGTAATTCACATCTCGAATGAAGTTGGATTGATCAATTTGTCAACTTCTACCTCTATATTGGTGGCATGGGATGGGTGCATCCTCCTAGATGTCTACTTGAAGCCTTGATTGTCATTAGTTAAACTAAGATGGTGTGTAGCCACATATGGATTCAGCTCGATAATTTCCATGTAGTTCCAATTGAACACATATTGGAATTGATTTCTAAATATGATGTAAATCTCTTGCACCTTGAGAGGAATGGAAACACTAATTAGTGTAGGCCAAAGGTCTTCTTCTGTTCCCATATTCACTTGCCTAAGCTCATCAATGGTGGTGGAGATTCCTTCCTCGAATGTGGGAGGGGCACTCCTGAGGTCATCCACATCTTCTCCTACCTCTATGTCTCTGGATTCATTTTCAGATAGAGATAATGATCATGTGACATCTTTATCACTATCGAGGTGAGAGAGGCCATGAGAAGAAATATTTTCATACCCTACTGCTTGAGTCATTGCATAGATATTCTAAAGCTGATTATATTTTACATTGTCACTAGAGATACGAGGGACTTGGACCTTTGGGGCCAAGTTTATTACCTCAACCATCTTTATAGAGAACACATAGTCGTTGTTGATCATACTCCAGGGACTTTCACGGGTGATCCCCAATCTATTGGGGGCTTCCACTTGTATATCATTATCCACTATTAGTTGTTTTTATTCCCTTTTATAGAATCCCACTTCAACATATGTTTATTTTCAAGTCTCAAAGGGGGAACTATCACCATGTAGTATGCTGACCTTTCCATCAATGGGATATTTCAGAAACTGATGAAATGTAGAAGGTACCACTACATGGTTTTGGAGCTATGGACTTCTGAGCAAGACATAGTATACATTTTCTTGTGGGATAACCATAAAATGAATGTCAGATTCCCAAACTGATCTTTGAGATTGACCTTCCCGAGTGGTATTTTCTCACCCTTATCATACCCTTGAATGGTTATCTTCTTGGGAGAGATGTCCCCTTCACTATATCCCAAATTTCATAGGGTTCAAACCGAGATGACTTTGATCTTGGAACCATTGTAAATGATATCCCTTCATATATCAACATTATTAATTCTACCTAAAACATATAGGGGTTGTATGTTCCCTTGGATGACATCTTCTTGATCCTAGTCACTGAATGAGTTGGAAACATGGAATTATA
Source organism: Viscum album (assembly GCA_963277665.1). NCBI lineage: Eukaryota > Viridiplantae > Streptophyta > Magnoliopsida > Santalales > Viscaceae > Viscum > Viscum album. The sequence continues at coordinate 473,273,312 of OY728130.1, read as the reverse complement.
ATTACATGGTCTCCACTTGATAAACCTCATCTACAAAAAATTATATCTTGAACTCATGTGGGCTCTAGAGGGATTCCACGAGTGCCTCTCCGAGTTCTTTTGAAATATTAAGTGCATCTAGGATTGAGATCCTGGTTGGTACAACCACCAACTATTCCATAATTTCATACATTTATTCCAGAGTTCGGCACTTCCTAAGGTTGGTATGCCCCTTACTATGTGGTTATGGAGCCGAGGCATTTGAGGTGGATAGAATTGGTGCTTGTGTAGAGGTTGAGGGATCATATGTTTCCAGGGGCACATGTCATTCCAACCTTCTCTGTTGTCTGGGATGATTAGATAATCTCACCCCAGCTAGGAGATCAAGCAATACAACTAGGCGCAGATGGCTTCTAGAGGGTTTTGAGACACCTTTATGCCTCTATTAGTCTTGTTGGAGCACTCTCCCATGAGTCTCAGATATATATATGTTCTCTTTGGGGACATGAATGAAATATTGGGTCCATCCACACCCATATTATCCCATTTATCCTCAGTTCATGTGCATGTGGCGTACCATTCCCTAGTTTGGTGTGGGGAACTCATATGCTGAGGCATATTCATCATAGGAGAAGGGTTATGCCAAGTGTATCATGTTGACATAATCAAAGATGAGATCTTTATCTGATGAGGGTTCTGTTTGGTGGGGTCAGTGCCTGCAATTTAGATGTTTTAGGGATGAAATATACAAGATTCAGAGCTTAAATTGAAGTAGAATATGAATCCTTATATTTTTTTCCTCCTGTTTCTAATGGTCACATCCAAATTTGGGAGGTATATCTGATCTTACCTCCCTGGGTGGTAGAGTTTTTGTGCATCTGCATAGTTGTGCTCTTAGGATATCATGATATCGATCAAATATTTTTAGATTCTTCTAGTTTTGGAACTTCTATCCATATATGGACAGAATATTATACCTATCACCCTATTCTTCTGATAGGGAAAAAATTATACAGGCCACCTACTCTGAGGAGTTATTTAACACCACCTATCCCGAATCGATCATGCCTTAAAGGATGTATTTGAAGATGAATCAATCCTAGATATTATGATCCCACCTTCTATGAAAGGAGTAGTTGTCAGGACAGCTGGTAAGGTTGACCTTATTGGGATTCCTGGGTTCTGGTAGCTTGATCATGTTATTATCTATGGAAGCAAGGAAATAACTGGGAACTTGTTCATTTTAGAAGGAGTATGCTTTATTCATCCATTCCTCAAATCTCATATGACCCTGTTTTCTATATGCTTTTTCCAAGGGTGATTTTTTGGTTGCTTCTTCTTGATAGGAGGTTTTGGGTGGTTCGGGAGCTACCTAGGTGCTTGGATGTGAATTGTTGCTGGTTTGAGAGTGAGTGCTACAACTTTTTCTCTTCCCATCCTATTTCCTTGTACTAAGTTTATGAGTCATGATTTTTATTGGGTTCTATGAATGGTGTCTTCCAAATGTTTGTCCATTTCTACAAACACATAGAACCTACCTAGATACTTCATTAGGATCAGAGGTGTCTACAACTCATCCCTGAGATTTTCAGCATAGAGTTCTAGAAATTTCTCATGTGATAGAGGGATACTGAGTGAATAGGATAAAACTTTCCATCAATCTATGAAATTAGACACCCTATCATTTTCACATTTCTTGTAGTTCTTCAGGTCGAAAATTATCATTTTACTTTATGTGGACTTGAACTGATAAAGGAATTGATGAAGAAGTTCTTCCCATATTGCAATGTATCCTACTGGCAGACTGCTATACCAAACAAAGGCTAGCCTTGTTAGAGTCTGTACAAAACACCTCAGCTTAGTTTCCTCCTTTTGATCTTGAGGGATCATCATTGAATCGCATAGAGATATCACGTGAGTGAGATAATGTTCATGTTCTACCACACCATAAAAGGTAGAGAAGGTAGGATTTCCAAAATTGGGTGGGGGAAAAGTGTCATCCACCCACTTGGGATATGGCTTCCTCTCATGATGCATGGGTGTGAATCACCCTTACATGGATTCCATTAGAGTTTCCAAGAAATTGATGATGTTAAGAAGCTCTGGGGGTACTTTTTTCTGAGCCACCTACCATCTATAGGGAGTGGGTGGGGGTTAATGAGGTGGCCCCACATTCATCTCCCACTAATTCTTGATTTGTACTAAGATTGAATGATCGCCTAGGTGAGGGATATGTTGTCACCGCAATGGAGGGAATTCATAATAATTTTTGACTTCCTCATTTATATAGACTGTATACCTAGATCTAGAACCAGTCTAATGCTTAGATGCTGCTCTTGATGGCAGATCGGATTTTTTCCAGATGTATGAGAATAGGAATATTTTCCTCAACTTGAAGATGATACCCAACAAGAATATTTCCCCTGAGTAGCTCCTCATTGATTTTTTTAGGAGTTTGTATCTCATTCTCATATTATGAAAATTGTTTCTCTATGGAAGGAAATTTGATTCTTTGAGGAGGTGATTGGGATATAGCCACACCTTTTCATTTTCCTTGGAATTGTTCCACCATAGAGGTGGAAACACGATATTCAAAGGTTCTAGGTTTCGGATCCTTATATGGTTCCAGGTACGTGCAGCCTCAATTGGTGCATCCAAATCACCCTCCTCTCAGGGTAAGTTTTCCACATTGCGTCACTTTTTATTTGTGTCTTGATATATGATATCTTTCATGTTGATATAGACTAAATTTATAGAGGCATATCAATTAATGGGGTTTTCCCATTTTTTTCAACAAAACATGGTGATTTTACACTACCTTCATTAGGGACATTTCTCAAACCCTTGTACATATTAGGATATTTTAAATTGTGACCCCAGTGGGGTCTGATCACCTTCTTCATACTCTCCTTCTTTCTCATCCTGTGAGTAATGAAATTAAGGGAGTTTATGGTCATGAAACTAAACAGACCTGAAATATAAGAGGTTTATCTTATGAAAGGATAAATGAATGGGATACATACCATTGATTTTATCTCCCAAAATGGAGAATAATGATTCTCTCTATGGTGATTATGAGGATGAAAATGTACCCATACCTATGAATTAGGGGTTATTCGGGGATACAATTAGCATTGATTGATTCTTTTTTTTTGAGAATCTGAAGCTTTTGGTTGAGGATTTGATGATTACCAGGGTGGGTATTGATATATAAATTCCCTTATCCTAGTGGTATGGGGTTGATCTGGATCCTCCATTGATTTCCCTAGGACCCTATTATGGGACGATGAACTTGGTGATGGCGATTGACATATAAATTCCCCCAGCCCAATGTGTTGGAGTTTTTTTTAGCTGCTGGTGAAATATCTTGAATATTCTCAGGAATTGAAAATCCGAGAGGTGGCAATAGTGGTAGATATTCTCCAGACCTGGTGAGCTAGGTCTGCTCCTGGATGTATGCTATGGAATATGCTTCTTCATCCTATTTGATATGACACAATTGTGATCATGTAGGAGTTGGGTGCAATGGAAACCCATGATTGGAATCATTCTGTACAGGAAATTTTATGGTTGATTTCAACCTTGGATTTCATGTCTAAAATGATTTCCCATTTCTTTTAGGGGATTTGTTAAAAGACTTGTTGGTTATATTATTCCTCTATTCATGATGTTTGGGAACCATTTAAGTGGGGACATTCTATTGTAGTGACCATCTAGCTTGCACGTTACCCGGTCCCATAATTTTTCTAGAATCTATGAAATTATAGGATGAAATATATGATGGGTTATGTTTTTATGGGGACATAGTGAAGTGAAATACTCCATATTTTTTTCACCCTCAAATATTCACATCTAGTGATGCTCGGGAAATTAGTCAGTAGAGAGTTTTCTTAGTTCAGAGACAAATACTTCATTGGCGTTTGTCATGATCTTCCACTCCTGGGTTTCATGCCACAAAAAAGGTGGCCATATCCACCAAAAAATTGAGTGTATCTATGAGTTTAAGGTGATACTTGTATCCTAAATATGGGATATGTCTATCCTTAAGTTTTTGATGATTATCACAAATATTTTGGTGTAGATAAGTCATTCACTCCTTTTCTATCTCATCTGGGACCTAATAGTCTGAAGTGGTGGGGGGCCAGAACATAGTGGGAGGTTGTTTATAACTAACTCTCTCCATATATAAAATTTTTCCACCTCTTCATTATAATTACATGCTTCCATCCAATCATACCATTGAAGATGATTCTTGGGGTCACCTACTGACCAAACTAGAACGCTGTTATAAGTTTATGGGTAACTATATATAGTTGACCCCAATGTTTCAAGAACCTCTCTATTTTTGGACACCTCTCTATAAGGATTTGTTTGGGAAAGGAGAATATTTCCTTTTCTATGGGAGATATCACTATGGGGAGGTTGAACATGGAAGATATTAAGAGTAGAGTCCTTGCGATCCATCTCCATACTACAATGAGGAGGAGTATCACAGTAATGATTATCTTCCACTTCAGTTGAAGATTTTATGGACCCTTGTGGTGTTGATAATGTGTCTTGAAAAACCTCAAGGATGCTATAATTGAGTGTGATAGGGATATTATCCTTGTTCTTCATCATGGCCGGAATATGTTGACCTACCTTCTGTAATTGTGTGGGGATATGAGCCTGTTGTATGATGGTTTCTAAAACTTGTTTATAATTATCTAGTGTTGCAGAAGTATGAGCCTACTACTGAGAATATATTGTAATATTCCAATGATCTTCTTAATTATTGATATAAATATGAGTTTGTCCCGAGGAATGTGTCATTCTCACTTAGTGAGTCTCGGACATAATGGGAGTATGAGCCCTATCCCGAGCCTTTAGAATATGTTGCTATTCTTTTTTGGTAGGGATATGAGCTTTCCCCGAGGTATGTGCTACTCTCACTTAGTAAGCTTTGATTGGAATAAAAATATGATCCCAGTTAAAATATGAATTCCATTATAGAATATATTGATCGAACTCCAAAATGGGAGAAGGGATATGAACCTTCTCATGTATTGCCTCGAAAGGATTCCAGTGCATTCATTCTTCAACGAAAGTAGAAATATGTGCTTGATTTCTGTGATCTGCTGGAATATGCTAGGAAGATTTAATAATAGAAATATGAGCCTATCCTGAGTAATTTTCCATACTTACTTTGTGATCCCCATCCATAATGGGGATATGAGCCCGATCCTGAGCATTTGGAGTATGCCGCTGTATTTTTTCCGATAGGAATATGAGCCTATCCTAAGTCATGTTCCCCTCTTACTTGGTGAGACCCAACCATAATGGGGATACGAGTCCAATACTAGGCCTTTGGAATACACTGCCAGACTTTTTTGACATGCATGTGCCCCTATCTTGATGCATGTGCCTCTCTAATCTGGTGAGCCCCAGTTGTTATGGTAATATGAGCCCGATCCAATGCCTCTTCTGTTTCCAAAATATATTGATAATCCTATTAGATGGGAGAAAGAATGTGTACTTTCTCTAGAGAAACCACTTACTTATAATGATCAGAGTATTGAACTACCCTGGATATAGGTATAGTAATATGTGCCTTTCTCTATGTCTGTACCAATATCAGAATATGATAACAAGGTTATTTAGTAGTTTCTAAGATGTAATTACATTTTATCAATGTGTTCCTAGAGATATAAGCCTTCACATTTTTCATCTCTATTATATACTAGAAGATAAATTCGATTAAAGCAGAGATATGACTACACTTATGTCATCCTTGTTCCACCAGAACATGCTGGTGGAATTCATGCATGGGGATGAGGATATGCCCCTCCCCCATTCCTACTATAGGAATATGCCTGTAGACTTGTTTCGAGTGAGAAGGGATATGAGCCTTCTCACTGGTTACTATCAGAATATGTTGGCAGACATCGTCAGTAGAAGTGGGGATATGAGGCCACTCATAATTATCTAGATACTTCCTCACCCGATGTGTATTCCTTGTTTCCTATGCATGGGTATCATATGTGGTAGTGTGTTGGATGGTACCCTCAGTAGGAGACTAATGGGTATCGGTGGGATGGTTTTTGAAGTGGTGGTTGAAATGAGACCTCCTCAACAGACCCTAAACTGGAAGGGATCCATATTTGACTCCTTGGTCCACCTTCATCCGATACTGAAGGTGGTGATTGTCACGCTTTGGGGATAAGCTCCTAAAGCGAATGATTTTGGAAATGAGGTCCATTGGATTTGCTATATCTTTCCTTGGATGATGCATACTTGTCAGTTACAACAATTAGAGACCCTCTCAAATATCTTGATGGGTCAGGATTGTACCACATTGATGGTATTCTCATACCATTATGTTTTCTACCTAATTTAGAAGCTGCTAGAAAGGTGAAGTCATTTTGTGACCTGTAGGGGTTGTAGCCATATATGATTTTCTGAAACGGTCACTAGATGAAGACATTATCTTAGATTAGGTCAATTTTTATGAGATAAGTATATGAATACATGAATATAATAAAGAACAAGGGCACTGATTAGTGAAATTTCATAGGCATGATGCATGCTCAATCAAATATGCATGTTTAACACAATTGAATTTTTATTCCCGATCTAACCATTTTGATCACATGGACTTATCAAAGAGAGGATGGACTTATTTAATGGGAAACCTGGTTATAGAAGATCATCTATAATATTTATGTCATTTTTATCAGCTTTTCTTTTGTGTTGGATATGCCAACAAAGTGGCATGACATAAGGAAAACCAACCATCTTGCTATTTGAGGGTTTTACATCAGGCTCATCATTCTTGTTTGTGTAAAATATGAAAATAAAAATGGTCTGATTCATGATTAAATGATAATTATATTATTTTAATGATTCTCATTGGGTTCACTATTTTTGTTTTGATGGAAATATACAACGAGGACCACCCATGTGATAGGAACAAAATGGTCTGATGAGAACCGAACAGTCTATCCTTTTTATATTGTGAAGGAGATACCATATTTGAATGATTTCATATTGGGTTCACCATTATTATTTCAATGCAAAATTCAATGACTGAGGTGATTTTGGTTTGGATCAATGGATGATTGTGGGGGTTTTATTTCTTTCACAATCATTGATGTCAGGTCACCATTTTCGTTCTTAATAGAATATCCCAATGGTTCACACATCCATAAATATGTAAAAATATACTTTCCAAAGGTAAGTGGTTAGTTGGGGTTTTAGACCCAATGATGATTAGGAACTCACATTGGTCGAGAGGATGGGAAGTTGGTCTCATCACACCCTTTTTGGGGTAATTGTTTCCTACTCCGAGACTCTCTTTTAGGTTTAATATATATTCACAAATCTCTTTATAATCCTGATACAAGACCGGTTAGCCTAACATAATGATTATATGTTAACCAATTTTATGTATAGAATAAGTATATCTCATTAGTGAATCCATCTATATGTATCTAAGATTCTTCATCCATTACCCAGTAATGAGTAGTTTCTTATATGTTGAAGCCACATAACCAGGCACTTCATGATTTTCACAAGGTGGAGGTTAATATTATGAGGAGGGGATTTATTCATTACAAGGTGTCCTATATATCCTTTTTATTTTATGAATCAAAACCCACTTAGTTCATTAAATCCCATGAAATTTAACTTCATGAGGAAAGGAAATATGTGTGGGAATTGGGGCATTAGATATTTGAGCTCAAACCTCAATGAGGCATTTGACATATACTAGTTATAGAAGGAATCATAGTTATCATAGTTCATTCAAGACCATGCAATTTAATGACATGTGGAAAGGACACATAGGTGGTAAATAGGGCACCGAATATTTGATCTTGAACCTCGAGGGGGAATCCTATGTATCCTGGTTATGGTAGGAATCATAGTTATTATAGTTTATTCATGCCTTGGGACTATCCACAAGGTATATTCCCTTATATGATGGGTCATATCTTACCACTAATCGGGGCTTGCACACTGAGCTTTCCATGGACAGTGGAGATTCATGATGAAAATGATGTGATCATTGAAACTCCTTATGACCACATGAGTTTTCTTAGTGTGAGAAACAAGGGATTACAAGTAATCAATCCCACTACATATAGATGTGGGACTTATGTACTGGGAAAACCCTTGGGATGTTTAATATAGAGTTTGTGCCTCAGGAAGGAATCCTATGTATCTAGGTTATAATAGTAATTATATTAATTATAGTTCAGTTTGATCCTCATTCTGATGATGGATGATATATAATGATAAATCCATGAGAATGATTGAGTCCCGATGGTTAAGATATTAGAGACATGGGGGGAATTTCACCGAAGTGGATGCCTATATGATATCAGGCCTTAGGAAGGCAACCTATATATCCTAGTTATTTCAGGAACCAAATTTATTGTAGTTAAATTGATTGGGTCTTACACACTAACAATTCCCATTGTGAATGAAATGATTATTGTAATTTCCTAAACCCACTTGAGCTATTCTCGTTGGGGGAAACATGGGATGGAAAATGAACAGTCTCACTACTTATGGATTTAGAAATTGTGTGATGGGGCTACCCTTTGGATGGTTAATATAGATCTCAGTCCTCAGAGAGGTTTTCTACGTATCTTGGTTATAGAAGGAATTAGATTCATCGTAGTTATTTTTATTTGGTGCTTATAAACTAACGTTGACATTTGTGGAGAATGGATAAGGTTATCCAGTCTTGGGATGCCTGATTTTCCAAGGCTTCTTTTCTGCCTGACATGAATTTATTTTCTTCTCAACATGTCTTAATTGTCTTCTTGAAATGTCAGATGATGTCTTCCTTTCATGTATAAGGAAAATCACACGATCTAATTGGATTATCCGAGGGATGTCACATAACTTGTATGGTATATCTAAAGGATATCACATGATCAAGGATAACTTTTCTGAAGGGAATCATACGACATATTTGACTGATCTTGTAAGTCATCACATGATCCCAACTAACACAGTTAGTGGGCATCACATGATCGAAATGACTTTTTCCAGTGACACCTTGAAATCTAGCTGACATTATTGGGGGTGCCATGAGAGTTAATGTTACATTTCTATAGGGTGATGCATGATACTAGATGATGTGTCTAGAGGGCACCGTGAAAGCCATCCGACATGTTTGGAGGATATCATGAGATCTAGATGGCTTGTTTGGAGGATGTTTTGAGAGATAGTTGAAATACCATGGTGATATCACGAGACTCATCTGACATGTACTGGTGCTACAATATGAGTTAGATCACATGTATAAATAACATCACAAGGTCTGAATGGCGATCCCAGAGGGTTTCACAAGACTTGGGAGGCATGATCAGGGGGCACCATATGACTTTATCTGACATGTACATAGTACTTCACATGATCAAAATAGTATACCAAAGGGTTGTTGTGATATTTGGGAGACATTTCATGGTTCTCTTGCATGACCTAAGTGGTTCATGTGAAGCACATGACGGTCAGTGTGTATGTTCTTCACATAAGTCTCCCATCTTTTTAGTCTTTTTTCCTTACTTTTATTGAAAATGTCTTAGATTTTTTTAGTTTTATCTTATTTTAAGTCTCCTGTGATCTATGAGATATGCATGATATTCTTCACATTACCCACCAAATGTCCTTCGTGTGATCTATAAGTGATCATGCGAACTGACTATGCATGCTGCATGATCACTCTGGTTGTTCACCATATCTTACCTGATGGGAAGCATTTCCAGTCATGAGATCAGTTGCTCCAAGAAATCTGCTCTGATGCCTGGGTGACTTGGTGAGTGGTTCCTATGGAAAAAGTTTTTTAATTTTTGATGATAGGGTAGTGGATTTATAGGCCTCTCCACCCTAATTATCAACCACTTTAAATGGTGCATATCATTCAAATCTAGGCTAGAGTTGTTGGAGAGATTTGATGTCACGCATTTTGTGAGGCCCTACCGTGGGTCATAAAGGGGGTTTCACATGATTTTCGGTGACCACGAGACCCTCTCGTAAATGATTTATTTATTAGATTATATCCAATTAAATGGGTCTCACTTAATCACTTAGAAATTCTAAGGGAATTCTATACTTTCAAGACGACATGTCTAAGGAAATTCACAAGATCTGGATGCCTATAAAAAAATTTCATGTGTTCTTAGATTCCTTTTCTAGGGATTTTTTCAAGAAAAGGATGTCTTTTCTGAAGGTTTTTTCAAGATCATTTCATCATGAAGAAGGGATATTTCGATGTATTATTAGCTTTTCAAGGATTTTTTTGATACCCTGTTAGTGTGTAACATGAGTTTTATGACCACAAGATGCTCCCACCTTTTCCCTCTTCATTTTCCTTGTTTATTTTACAAGGGCCTGGGGTCTTGTGATTTTTCTTGAGTGTTGTCAAGGAAAATCACTCTACTCATTGGGGATTCTTCATGTGACCAATAAAATTTCATGTTGAGATGCACAATTATTTTATAGACAAACCCTTCTGTTTTCTATATGGATCCAAAGGGAGAGTGCGAGTTTACCTAGACATGTCTAATTCTCTTCATGTGATGAGGATAACATTCCAATGGTCTCATGTGTGGTGAGGTGGACATGTTGGTGAGGATTCTACGGTGTCTCATGAGCTTCATGGGTGCATCATGTGAGTTTTATGTTTGCAACAGGATCCCACCTTTCCCCTTTCTATTTCATTTTTTTTTAATTTTACATAGGTTAGGGATCTCACAAGGTTGTATGAGTGTTTTCAAATACAATCACTCTACCTATTAGTGATGCGTCATGTGATATTTACGATTTCAAGAGGATCCCACCTTTTGGATATTTTCCTTTTATTTTCCAATTATTTTTGGATGGCTTGTCAAGATTCCACTAGTTGAAAAGTTTCATAGCCTGGGGGAGCTTGTTTGGATGCCACCACATGATTAGTTATTGACTGGGATGACTTCACAAGAACATGAATCTGTTTCAATGGGGATTCATGAGATCTTCTATGAGCTATGTGTTGCATGTGACCATCTACAAGACCTTCCATAGGTCTTGTGATAATGTGTCTCATGGAGGCTCACATGATCTGCCTGATCTTGGAAACCTTCTCCATTATTTTTTTGGGAAACAATAATCATATTCTGGTATTTATTACTTTTTTAATTTTTATATTCTCATTTGGAAGGCTTCAAAAGTACCCACTAAAAGTTCTAGATGCCTGACCACAAAAACAATTACAATAGTCTTTTCCTAAAGCTCAATAGTGTCCACCAACTCAGCAACAACAGTATCAAGAAGCTCTTCCAAGACCACCACAAAAAAACAAACCTCTCCAAACCAATCTTGAAAACCTACTCATTGCCTTCATGTAGAAAGTAGATCAAAGGATGAAAACCCAAGAAACTGAAATGAAAAACCACAGGGCTACACAACATAGTTTGGAACATCAAATAGTTCTGATATCTAAGACTTATCTGATTGACTACCAAGTAATTTTATGGATAATATTAAAGCTAATCCAAGGGAGGAGGCTAAAACTATAGTTGTTATAAGTGGAAAGATTATAAACTATCAACATTCATGTGGAGATTAAAAAAAATAGTTTGAATAATTTGATAAAGATGGTCAAGGGAAAAGTTTATAAGTATAACCAACTGAGAAAGATCCAACAAAAGAAAATCCTAAAAAAATATTTTTATGTAGGACCACCAGCAGACAAGACACCTATCCCCTTTCCTAAAAGGATGAAACAATCCAAAAAGGAGGGGTAATATAAAAAATTTCTGAATATGTTTAAACACTTTCATATCAACATTTCCTTTGTAGATACTATTGATCAAGTACCTGCTTATGTAAGATTATTTAAGGACTTGTTGTATAGTAAAAAGAAAATATAGGACTTAGTAGTCAACTATCTAATTAATAATTCTATATAGTTTTCTAATGGAAGATGCCTAAAAAAATATGAGACCCTATAAGTTTCTCAATTCTCTACACTATAGGGACATACAATTTTGAAAAAGTATTGTTTGATCTTGTCATAAGTATTAATCTCATTCTCATGAGTATTTACAAGAATATGGGGCATGGAGAACTAAAACCAACTAGGGTGGAATTCCAACTTACTAACCTTTCAGTCAAGCATCCCCAAGGATTTCTCAAGGATGCCTTAGTAAAAGTCCTCAAATTCATTTTTCCTACTTATTTCCTCATCCTAGAAATTGAATAAGATAGATATATTACCCTTATTTTAGGAAGACCATTTCTCACCACTGGGAAGGAACTGAATGATGTTTACCAAGGGATATTGTTATTTATAGTAGATAATGAATAGGTTGTGTTCAATTTAGTGAAGGTTTCTAATAAAAGTGATGAGTTTTTGAATTGTAAATCTATCTCTCTTACTGATAAGAAGCATGGTCATGTGACTAGTAAAGACAAAAATAATAAACTACCTCCTATTTACATGTGATACTAATCTCATAAGAATGCGAATTAAACTATACCTCTTAAAAAATAATATCGTACCACCATCTGTACCCTTTTTTAAGTACTGGTCTATGAGAAGTGATCTTTTTAGGTTAAAATAATCTAATTTGAAGCATGTCAAGCTCTAGAAAATAAATAAAGTGCTGATTAGGAGGCAAGCCTAGGTAGGTTCAATAGGCTAGAATATGTTAGTTTAGTCTTTTGAAAAGTTTAGAGCTGTTAGAGGCTTGTTAAGAGTAATTGGATCAAGAAGGGGTACAAAAGACCAAATACACATAGTGTAACAATTACAAGGCATGTAACTATGGAAGGTAATAAAAAAATTACATGTCACCTGACAAATAATGATGAGTAATTTTCAAGGGCATTTAAAATACAATGAACCCTAGGTTCATGGCTGCACCCCCCGGTTTTCCTTCTCCAATCCCATGCGCGACTCCTCCTCTCCCATGACCCCCTCTTCCAACACCTCACCTCCTCCCTTACTCACCACTAATTTATTTCCACACCTCCTTCCTATCTTCTCCTCCCATTACTCCTCACCCCCTTTATCTCCTCTACACTCCGTTGCCATTCCGACATGGCCCACTCCAAAACCACCCACACATCGCCTTCCAAATGTGCACCTGAGTGTGATGAAATGACTCTTCCCCCCAAGAGGTGGTAGGATGCTTCTGCTTCACACACAAGAATCCTTCAACCCCATTATCCATCCACACCCACCTCCTACCCCAACCAATCTTCCCCAAAAGCTGACAGATCCTGTGACCCATTAAGAATTTTTAGTAGAGTGGGCCAAGTGGTGCAAGGGCCATTTCATTCCATATCTATATGAGGTTACCTTCATCAATCTAGATTCTAGACACATTACCTCAGTATAGATCGAAACCTCACCTCCACCATCTTCAAACAATCCAGCTGCTAGCACAATGACATCCACCTCAGCGGTTAATCCCCCAGCCCCTTCCACCATTGTTGACATCGATAGGGTAGTCCAACTACACACACTCGTTGTTTAGGAGGTGACTACTGATGTGGGTCTTGATGAATCTTAGTTTACTACCTAGTTTTATCCCAGTCCCCTCCCCCTTTTTGTACTATGGTTTAGGTGTCCATTTTGTATTACTTATGTAACAATCCAACCTGTAGTATCATTTCTTATATATATGGATGGGATATAGTTTTTGGTTTCACTACTTTCTGTCTTATTTTCATTTAACTAATGCATTACTTTAGTCATGTATTACTCATTTTCCTCCTCTATGGTGGTTTATGTGCCTTTATGGTTGATTCGCTAGCTTTAGGAGCACTCACTTGAGATTTGTGCTCAGTAGGTATCCCCTCCCCAACATTCTCAGATTCTCTTCTTGCCACATGAGATTAATTCTTAGTACATTTCAGAAGTGGTTAATCCCACCAAGCATCCCCATGAGGCAGACGATATCACCACTACTTCTTACAGGAAGCAATGGACTTCTGAGTAGATGGAATACACTGACTGATTACCTTTTTTATCCATCTGATTGATTATGTCAATGTTAGTACTTTCTGGGAGGAAACCCATAGTTTTTAATTATTTTATTTCATTCTTATTGTACTATATTTTAAATTCCGTTTAATTTTTTTATTTTTATGAAATTATTCTAAGACCACACGCTTTGACGACACGTGATTCCGAGGCCCGGAGAGCCCAAAATGTAATTTTGAACTTTTTTATGGTACGTTCAGTAAATGTGCTAGCGATATTTTCTATCTTTTCAACCAGTGATTGGATCGAAAATTTAAGGACACCGTTGAACTTGGAATTCCAGGATTCTCCTAGAAATGACTTAACTTTGGCCGGTAAGGGCCAAGCAGAAAAGTTATTTTTTGGGTTTTTGAGAAAAAAATAAAATAATTTAAAGGAATTATTTTATTTCTTTTCTCATATTTGAGTGGCAGATGATGACACTGTGGTGGAGCGACGAGGCACATTAATGAGGCTAATTAATTTCCCGTATCACGTAGGGAAACGATGCAATAATGGAATCGTAACAGCGATGTTGCTTCATAAATGAAACAACGTAACAATGCGGTGTTGTATCATAACTAAAATGCTGCAATGTGTTTTCCTTTTAATTGTTTGATGCATTGTTGGGACGAGGATTAATCGCCAAGGATCCTCTAACAAACCTCCAACAAACTTCCTCTCCAACGAAGAACAACAAAAACTGGTGAGTCTTCATCGTCTTCGACATGCCTCAAAGAACATATCCGGAAGCGATGTAAACTTCTTAAAACCTTGAGGAAAAATGATTCGACATCAAACATCAACGAGGTAGGGGTTTTTAAATTTTAAAAGTTTTTACCCGTTTATTTTTTTCTAGAAGTGACGAACACAGTTCAACCCACAAACAGGTTGACATACGATTCGTGTGTTTATGTGGGAGGGTAACTTTATTTGGGGATTTCTTTATCTGGGATTTAAACATTACATGATATGATTGAACAAAAATCCTCGAGCCTCCCCTCTATTTTAAACCTCTAACGTGAAGGGTGTGGGCCAACATGAACAAGGTCAGACAACCTCCACCATGTGCGTTCTTTACGGCCGCACCCTCAATGTGATGGAAATATGATTCTGGGACCTTTGTGGTGGATAGGACGTTCCCCTAGGATTACAGATGCAAGCGGCACAAATAACAGACAACTAGTGTGGACCATGATGGTCCACAAAAGACTCCACCGGCGGCTAGCGGCGCGCCACAATTGCATGCCAGAGGAAGGGCCACAACGCAGCAGAAGGAGCTGCCAGTTGGCAGCGGCGAATGTGGTCGCTCAACTGTGTCAGAGTGTCACAGACTCAGCACTGTGTTGTATCCCACACAGTGGGCTATAGACGTGGAACCGTGCCACTTCCTAGGTGGTGGGCCGCATCCCAAAAGGCAGGGAAGGCCTCCCCGTGGCGACCCGTGGGGTGATGGCAGCAGACCAGACACTGCATCCTGCCACATCCCAGCGAGGCAGATTGGGTGGGGTATGAACTGCCCAACAGACCAAACCTACACCAGCGGGCCATACCCACACTGTCAGGCAAGGCTGGATGATACCGGGTCGTTGGATGAGACTGGGTCATCGGGTGACTCAGTGGGTTGGACCCTCGG
Source organism: Viscum album (assembly GCA_963277665.1). Classification (NCBI taxonomy): domain Eukaryota; kingdom Viridiplantae; phylum Streptophyta; class Magnoliopsida; order Santalales; family Viscaceae; genus Viscum; species Viscum album. Next base: position 473,257,698 of record OY728130.1, on the reverse strand, counting down.
CCAAACTAGGCCGGGTCCAGTGAGGCCCATTGGGCTTGACCCTTCTGGCCTGGCAGGACCAGACCGACCCCAAACTAAACTGGGTCAGGTCAATTCCGTCAAATTAAATTGGGGTATGTGGGACCACTGGGCCAAGTTGGTCAGGCTGGTCCGACCGGGTCGGACCGGGCCTAAATGCAAGCAACCTCTATTTACTAAAACGCTCATATCTTCTAGATTGGGCGTCTGATTGACACACCGTTAGTGGAGTTGGGACCCTTTTGACATAACGGTCCTTATGATATACTCCAATTCAATTTTGACAGAATTTGGAGTGTGTCCGGGTTGGATCGGACTCGAATCCAATCGGGCCCTTTTTACTAAAAAGCCGATATCTTACAGACCGAGCATCTGAATGACGTGTCGTCTGTTTCATTGGGAACCTTACAACAAGAAGGTACTTTGGGGTTACTCTATGTGTAACTTAGTGGTGGTTGAGGTACAATTGATGGCCTATGGAGCATATACTTTAGAAATCAAGTGTGCTAAGTGCAGGAATCCTGTGGATGGTTGTGACTTGAATAAAGAATAGTGATCCTCTGTGGGTCAGCACCAAGAGATCCTTTGTGGGTTAGAACCTAGAGATCCTCTGTGGGTCATCACCTAGAGATCATCTATGGGTAAATACCTAGAAACCATGTTCTGGTCAGAATTAGAGCCTCTCCATAGAATAATATGGTCTAGCTTTACGACCAATCTTCTTTATTTATGTACTTAAGTTATACCTAGTTTGAGCTGCATCTTTTACTTTGTGCTATGTGTTTGATGTCTTTCTTGGTGGTATGACTAATATGATATTTTATTTGTGGTGTTTTACTTCTTGGATTACTGAGAGACCTTTGAGGGTCTTATGGTCCCTACTAAGTATTGTTATACTCACCCCTGCACGGGATTCGCCTGCACATGTTGTGTCTGGTGCAGACAATCGATGTTTCGATAGAGGTGCTTAGGGGGAAGGGACTAAAGGATGCTACGATGGTGGAATTAGTGGCCTAGGACCAGTTGGGGACCAGTAGGACTAGGAATACAGTACATAAAACTTCATATTTCATTAGTTTCACTACTCTCACAATCATGTGGGATTTTCCACAGATGGCCATTAAAGTTTCCTTTTTGTACTTTATTGTTTTCAGTTCATTGTTGGGTTTGTATTATGGCACAATTACTTTCACTTATAATTTCACTCATATTTGTTTTAGTGGTATACATGTTCCCCCTTTTAGTGTGTTGGGATGTGGTTGGGCATGTGTGTGTACCAGTTTAAAGGAAACACCTTCCCTTTCCGAGGATATGCCTTTACGGTGCTAGTCACTGGCCCCTGGCCTATTGAAGGAGGGATTAGGGTAGTAATAGAACGGGCCCCAGGGGACGGGTCATGAAACTTGTGCTTAGTGTTTTTTTTTAGTTTTTTGCATTCATAAGGAATCCCTGAACTTTACTACACTCCATTATTTCATTTATTTGAGCTAAACTTCCTTAATGAAAACGGTGCTCCCCTACCCATTTTATTTCTTCCATCTAGTTTAAACCCTATGGAATAATATTTTATCTAGTGTAGGTTTTCTCTTTCTAGTAAAATTTTTAGGCCTCGAAAACTCAACTCAAAATCCAACAAGTTTCCCCATGGAATGACATTCACTATTGGGAGTTCTTGATTCCCTAATTTCAATTTCAAGTTTACATCTCTTTTTTTGTATATTATTTTATTGATATCTATCACATGTTTCTTTTAAGAATAGCATGGACACTGTATTGTTTTAAGTGTAGGGGAGTCTGTCTTGAGAAATATTTTCGATACACTAGTATTATTGATTATTTTCAACTATATAAGAGACATTTATCATTAAAATCATGCATTAAACCTAAAATATCAGTACAACCATTTAAATAAAATAAAAATTTAGGTTAGATATTGTTGAAACCTATTTTTACTCCTGTTTATTTTTTTTCATGATTACTGAGTTTAGAAATTTAATTAAAATTCATGATTCTTGAAATTGATTTTGATTTAATTATTATTAAATTTTATACCTTGAGTTATTGGTAGTTAGTTTTTTTACTCTCATTGTTGAGAGGGTTCTATACCCATGATTTTATATTATTTTATGATCCTATTTATTGAGAGACACATGGGTCATGTAAACCTATTAGAACTTTCATTGAGATTTTATTGAGGCCATGATTAAACAAAAACACTTTTGAAATTATTGAGAAAATCATTATGTGGTACTTTTTCTTGAGACCCACCTATATATATTTCCTTCATTAGCCCATAGTATCCATGAATAAACTTGTTAGGATGGAGTTGTTTCAAGCCTATTATCACTTCCTACCTTGCTCTTGGTACCATTCATGATTATCCTTTGAACAAGTGTGTGGGAATTTTCACTACTAATGGACACGAGATATTAGCATTGAGGAGATGTATGGTGAAACTTTCACCAGACTGATATGATGTGGTCCATGATTTCTTTTGGGATTTTCTTCTCTTACCCTATTCATTTGAAAAAAATATAGAAAGGAAAAGAAAAATATATTGAGTTGTGTATTAGGAAGCTCAAAAATCACCATTACCAGAATGATGAATCCGATGATGGATTATATGTGGTTGGGTAAGGGATGTGAGATCTAGCATGGACATTGATTTTGAAATACTAATAAAAATAAAAATAAAAGAACATGGAAAATTCTAGACACCAACATGACATATTCGTGGACCCACTTTGAGTTATAGAGCACACAAAAATTTTTCTCAAGAGGAGTCACTTTATTGAACTTTACATGAATTTCATGCATTATAATTTATCATTTACGCTCCTTTTGAGCTTTATTTTTTCTCAATTTTCCACATATGCTCATCTTTAGAGACATTTGAACCCTATTTTTGAATACCACATGAATTGATCTAGTATTTGTCTTTACAAATTGGAGATGTTAGAACCAATTCAAGCCTATGGTTATGAACACGTATTCAGAGTTTGATTGTAACTCTAGTTACATTATAACTTGAGTGATGAGAGAAAATTTATCATGAGGTAAATTTTAAAATGGGTATATAATTTAAGGAATGGTTATGAAATTATATTTAAAGGAATAAATAATCTTGATAAAGAACTAAAATATGAGACATGCCTTATTTTTTCTACAGTATTGATTCTATAGGAATAATTTTTTCTAGTTACACTTGGTTTTACTTTACTGGTTGCAATGCATGTTTCTTTTTTTCTAAATTGTTTCTTTTAGAATATCTATTGAGATTCTTTTTTCTGGAGGACAAGAAATTGTTCAAGTTTAGAATAATTTGATAATATGAATATATATATATATATATTAGAAACAATAAATTAAGTATTATTCATGTTTTATTCGATAATGCACTAGGTTTTTGTTTATTTTCACATGAATTTAGAATTTTAGATGTAAAGGAATAAATGATTAAAAGTATAAAAAATAGGCTTTACACATTGTGTACATCATACACGATGTGTAGTCTTCATTCATAGCATGCCTGTAGATCCACAGACCAACCTGTGAAGATTTTACATGATGCGAAGACAATACATGATGTGCACATGCATTACATGTTGTGTGAATTTTAAAATCATAATCACATTGAAATTAAATCAAATAAATTCCGTGCATAGTTTACACCACATGAAAAGATTTTGAGCCAACTCGATCAAAGTTACATACCTATTTTTGGGAGAAAATTTTGGATCTCAAATACATGATGTGGAGAATTATTACACGATTTGCATATGTCAAGACATTATCCACTTAATCCAATACATGATGTTAATTATTTACACGTCATGTACTTTTTGGACTATTTATATTTTTATAGCATCGTCACACACATATAGCCTCCCAGACCAATGTTTTGTTTCATTCTTCTTTATCTATTTTTTTATTCTTTTCCTTTTGATTCATTTTTAATTCATTACTTTCATTGTTTTTTAAATCCATATGATTTTTTAATCATTTTGCATCTATTCTATGTATTTTTCACTTCCGATTTCATTTGGACACTTTCTTTCAATAACTGATCATTGTTCTTCATCAACGTTTGTTGTTACTTTATTGTTTCTGCATTGAGAGTAAGTATTTGATTAGAGTACATTGATTTTGATTATTTAATCTTGATTCATTATTGTTATCAGTTGTGGATTTTCAATTTCTCATTCATTTCATGATTATGTGTAGAATATTTATTATTTAATTTATTTTTATCATTAATATCATGCACGAATAATCTGCTTAGGTTTAGGGGTTGAGAGTAGGGGTGTTTCTAAGCCTAATAAATCCATGAGTTAAACCCTGGAAACCCTACGACTAATATTTAGGTTAACAATTACTTTTCATCACATTCTATTAAAAAACCTTGACCATGGGAGGTTCAATTAAATAAACCTAAAATATTTTGAGTTGAGAAGGCTATGACCATTATCCCATGATGCATTCCACATAGAAGCTAAGCATAATGCACCTAGGCTATTAGCTATACCGGGACCAAAAAATACTTATAGCATAGGTAAATCCAATTGGTTTGACCAAAACTAATTGGTGACCCCTGCACCACTTTACAAGATATGTCTTAGGACCATTCCAAGATATATTTAAGATTATATTCTACCAAGATCCCTGAAATTATCCTCGATCTCTACTTAGTTATTTGAATTAAACACACACTACCTAGTTTTAGAAAAACTAAATCCTGAAGAGTGAATGTGATTAATCATTTAAAATTGCTTTTTTAGAATGGTTGCTTACTTACCAGTGATCCCTGTGGGTTCAACCCTACACTACTACTTTAATATTCCCTAGTAGTGAGTGTAGTTTGGGACTATACACTAATAATTTGATTAACATGAAAACTAAAAGATGTATGTGGGAACATCATATATCAACATTCAAGGGGAAAAGGATCCAAAATTGTAAAATAATGAAGGGGATACGGGTTTTACAAGGCACCTCTCATCTATATTGTCATAACCCCCTCCCTCTAAAGGTACCCTACCTATGCCAATAAGGAAGGGAGGGAGATAATCATGACCAAATCCAACTCCAATAAGTCATGTATTGGAGACTAGAACCAATGGTATAACAATCACACACATGAGAGGAATTACTGTAACATCTAGAGTTTTTAAATGGAAACACTATGTTCAATAGCATACATGATACACCACATCAAGCTTTAACAAATAATTAAATTTTATTATTTACATGCTACTGTTATAACCTAGCCATTATAATGGAAGATATGAATATGATTAAATAAATTATAAAAATATAGTGTACACATGTATATATAATTAATTCTTTCATGACCAATTAATTATAAATGAAAATAAAACCTTTTTTAAAATAAAATGAAATGTTTTTTCTAAAAAAACCATGTAAATATGAACAAGTGTGTTTTATACCAATAAATAAAAAATCTCTCTTGTTGGATTATATTAATAAATTTTATAATTTATTCAATAAAATTTTTAAAATTCATCCTATGTGTTTTCTAAGCATGATACAATAACAAATCCAATTTTACTCATAAAAGATGTATTTTTCTAAAAAGACAGTTTTGTCGCCTTTTGATGGCACACTTGTTTTAAATATAGTTTTGAAACTTTTGTAAATTTTATTTGAAAAAAATAAACTTCTTATTGTAAATATGAATATAAAAATTTACTTTGGTTTAATTTTTTGTATTTTTCTGATACGTTTCATGTTTTTATGAATAGTGAAAAATACTGAATTTTAATTGAAAATAGATTTTCCATCTAAATGATTTATAGTTTTAAATTATATTTTTTGTTGGTTTTAAAGTATAATTAGAGAAATTTTATATCATTTAATCCAATTTAGTTCATTAGAGTCAATTTCACATTGAATTTGGAAATAAAAACATTTCAATCTTTTGAACGTTTTCACTTTAATAACTCATTTTCTCACCCTGTCAACAAGATTGATTTTAAATTAATTTTATCCACTCATATGTTTTTTATTTTGAAAAATTTATTCTATATTTTTAATCATGAGGTTAAAATTTATTAAATAGGTCCCTTTTATTTTTGGACAATTTGAATAGTAACTTTAGTAATTTTTTTATTACCATGGTTACGGGTAAATTGTGTAATTAAGGGTAAAAATAATATTATAAATATTATAAAATTACCCTGACAGTTGTACTAATTTTATTAGATGAGTTATTGTTGAAAATAATCATCCTTAGGAAAATTTTATGACCTATTGGAGCCACATTTTTGAATTTAATCCCTTTATAGTATTTTATTTTAAAGAAAAGCCAAAGATGTCATACTTATGTTTTAATAACTATAACATTTTTAATATAGGGTTATTTAAAAGATATATTAGACTATAAATAGTATTTGGAAAGATAAATTGTGTATCTTCATCATGTAAATTTATTTCTAATTTTTATGAAATAAATAATTACCTTAAAGGATTACACAATGATGATGCAGTAATTATTAACTTAATGGAAATATCAAACAAATGATATTAAAAATAGTAACATGAATATAATTTGATATATTTAATATCATAAAAAAATATATTTTAATTTGATATGTTAGTGATGTTTTAAAATAGTTTTTAAGATATCATGTTGTTATGATATTTTTAAAAATTCAAGTAATGAGTAGTGTCAAAATTGACATTAATGATATTTTAAAATAAATAATATTTTATAAATGATATAAAATTCATAAAAATATAAAATTTAGACAAATTATTTTTATAAGTTTAAAAATTTCATAAATTATTCATTTATGGGTTTTTTTATCATTTTATAGAAATTATATTAACTTTCAAAAAGTAAAAACACATGTTGTTATGGTAAGAATTAAAGAGGTTAAATAAGGGTAAAACAAAAAAAAGATAAGGATTAAAAAATATTAAAAAATAGTATAATTTTTATTGGATGAATGAATTTAGACTGAAAATTATCTTATATTATAAATAAATCAGTTTGGAGCCATTTTTAATACAAAATTAATTTATATTAATTTAATATTTTGATAAATTCCAAGAGTGCCCATCCCCTCTCTTATAAAAGGGAACCACTTATTATCATTTATTCAGTCATTAAAAACTATTTTATTTGGAAAATATCTATCCAAATACCTTCCTAGAATTCCTCTACACATTATAGAGCTCATATTTTAGGCATAACACCATCCTTAGTTGTGTTAAGGCGTTAATTAAAGGAGGTGGTCTGAGGACGAGGTATCATTTTTAATCAAGTATTTTTGTTTTATTACATCTTCCAATTACTTAAAATCTTATTCAACCATGATTAAATAATAAATAAATTATCCTAAATATACTAAGATTTTATTATGTTAATATCTTCAACAAAATTCATCTCCACTTCCATAAAATGGGAAAATAATTTATTGTTCGTGTGTACGACAGACTACCACCTCGCGAACCGATATAATTCATTTTACATCACCATCTCCCAAGATTGGTAATAATAATAGAATTAAGGTTTATATATTATATTCATGAAATATTTATTATTATTAAATAATAATATATCATTTATGTTCTTAACTTTTCATGCACATAAAAATGATAACGTCGTTTGTGCACACGTGTGAACTATCACCTCCAAGAAGCGATGTGCTTTGTTTTTCATCACCAGATAACATAGATGATATATATGAGTATATTTAAATTATTAATATGATATTAATTATATTATTATCATTATGTAAAGAGAAAATTATACTTAACTTTTTTCTATAATTATCATTGAAAAATGAAATGTTACTCATGCGTATGTATGGATTACCATCCCTATGATTATAATGTAGTTCATTTTTCATATCCATATTTAACTGATGGGTTTAAAAGTATAATTAATTTATATAAGTGATTATTATTTCATGAATATTATTTTGGATATGGTGTAATAATGACCACTTTGACTATTAACATCATACCAAAGTCATTTTGGACTCAAGTATTGAATATCATCAAAACATTTGACATAAACATAAGTAAATAAGTAATTATTATAACATGATGATAAGTGATATAAAATGAATAATAAAATTTAAAAAATTTCTCAAGAAATCAAATAATTATAATAAGTTTATTATTCAGGAAGATAAATATTGTATACGATGAGTCAAACTCAAGGTAAGAAACTATCTTTTAAAAACCTCTTTTAAAGTTACTCTTTTAACTATTTTTATAAAATCCACAAGGAATGTTTTTTAACTTTTATAGAGTGAAAATACTTTCCCACTTTCATGATTCTTTAATTTTTTGAATTTTCCTTTACAATTTTACAATTTTATTTTCAAATAAAATGTTTACATTAATGATTTCATTACTTTGTAAAAATGAAAACTGAATTCAAAATGGAAAAGTTATTTTCCTCAAGATGTTTATTTTATGAATGATTTGTGTGTTATGTTTCTATTATGGTTTCTGGGAATTGTTTATGAGTATGGGTGGTTCTGTGATAAAACTAGGGTGTGTGATCCTATTATAGATCTCTAATGCACTGGGTAATGAGACAGAGTTAACCAGTAGGGTTTATCCTAAGAGATTAAGGGAATATACTACAATAGTTATTCCAAACATAACTATGATGGTTACCCCATGTGTAGATGAGATAACTACATTATATGTAAGTGTGATATGGACAATTGTTTCCTTATTTACCTAATTATATATTATACGATTTCTTATGATTTTTTATCAAAATAACTTGATTTTCAAAAGGTGATATAATGATATTTTTGAAAATATGATTCCTTTATCAACATAAAAATGTATGTTTTTTTGAAAATTATTTTATTAGTTTTCAATATACTACAAGTTTCATTTATTTTATGTCCTTTACTGAGATTTGGTGCTCATCCCAAATTTTAATTTTTTTTTCACATGATTCAAGGGGGAATATAGAAAAGGATGAGATCAAGGGTATAATTGGGAAGATTTTTCATAAAGAGAAACCATGTCTTATTTTAAAAGGGTTTAATTTGGTGAAAAATGGATACTGAGCATAAGAGTTCACTTATAATGAATGGGTTTACTTTTTAAGTGTTTTTCCAAATTTTATAAAACCTAAAAATAAAAATATTATCGAATGTGAATTATAGTTCAAAAACACTAGAATATATAATGTTTAGGGCTGGGTCCTTACAATTAACCTCTAATAATTTTAAGGAATAACATATAAGATGAGAATAACCAATAACCAGCACCATATATAATTCATAAAAACATCAATACATGAAATTTCATAGATAAACTAAAATGAAAACTGCAAGTACCAATTCTAAGAATAGGTAGTGATAAGGAACTCTAGAAAATCCTACTATTTACTCAATAACTCGTCTGAGATAGTAATGTTCATCCTGATCACCATACAATTTCATGCTTAAATAAAAAATAGTTTATATATATGTAGGGTTATAATAACATGTATACTTGGTAGGATCCTCCCAACAACCTCTCATAAAAAATGTGAAAGAGGCATACTAAAGACTAATGAATAGATAAATAAAATTAACTCATCACCTAAATAGATAATGCTAGATTCTCATACTTTCCATGGATCACTAACCAAATAACACATAGAACTATACAATTTCATATCAAAAGAATATATATATATATATATATATATATATAAATGAAGGTATGTAGATTTCACTTCTCCACTGGTTTGTTGTAGTTGGGGGTTTGGCTTAGTGGTAAGAAAACCTTAATCCTACATAAAAAATGGGGGTTGAAAACCCATTGGGAAAAGGTACTATAGTGGACTGTAGAAGCAGAGGCACTATAGCAATGATGGACATTATAGCGACGACAGTCACTGTAGCAGCGGTGGGTAATGTAGCAGTACTATTAAAAAAATGTGCCTTAGGACAAACCATTGGGTCTATGGGTGATGTAATAGGCTACATGCCCACTGGACCTTCGAGATATGTAATGGGTCTCCCTCTACCCATTCAAAAGAGTTTTTTTTCTTTACTTTAATAATAAAATGAGGCTTCGACCCCAACATTTTTAAAAAAACTTCTCCATTGGTTTGTCACTCTCATACCCCATCGGCTACATCCTGTGATCATAACTCCTATATTTTATCCTTGGTGTGAGTCAATCCTCGACTCCACCTTCCATAGTCTCATGCATGGACCAACATCTCATGTTGGAATCAATATTCATATCCATCTCATCACCACCACAATCTCATACATAACAAAGTGTATTACCAGAATCCATTACAACCTATGTAAATGAATTATACCTCAATAAATCATAACCCATGCATGTAAACCTATGGAAGACTGAAACCACTATGATCATATACAATTATGTTCTATACCTTAAACCATTATAAACCGCATATAAATGTAAAGTAAAATCATAATCCATAACATCCCTGATATGAATATACCTATACTATAAGTCATTATAGACTAGGATATACCTACTCATCAACATAAAAAAGGGAATAGGGGGTGAGGTAGAAGTCCATCCATCTTGGATTATAGCCATCCATTCCCTCATCATCTTGGATATTGGAGAAAACACCCCCAAAACATTTGGATGTCTGTATCCTAGCCGGATATAGTGGGGAATTATATGAAATTAGAAAATATATAATAAATCATGCAAAAAACACACTAAGGAAAACTACCTAACCTTAGGCTCATCCACCTATATCATCACACATGACACATATATTCCACTACTAAGGTATATGTTATAAACAAGAACGCAATCATAAAACTTCAAATTAATTTATTATTAAACATTAATGAACTATTATCGATTTCATTTCAAGGATTAACCTTTTAACCTATTTAACCAAGTGTTGATGGTACTATGAATTCTTTACTTATATTTAAGTTTGTTTTCATTGTTAGAATAACATTAAACATTTAACATTACAGTGAACCAAAACATCATATCCCATGGGTTCATTATTTATTAATTTTTAATTCATATATTATCTATGTATTCTAGGACTCTGCCTAAGATACAATAACAAAACCTCATATATCGTGTAGAGATATTGATTGCATCATGCAATGGAAAACCAAAAAATAAAAACTAGACTAATAAACATCCAACAAGCATCAAGAAAGAAGAGCATAGATTAGAAAGCCCATATAGAAACTCATCTCAACTCTCCTAGTGTCTCACCCCATTTCACAAAACATCAACTATCTCGCCATCATAGCCATCGACCATTATAATAGCTTGGCCTCCCAACCCATTTCTCATCAAAGGTTCCCAATAATATAAAAACAACCACCAGTCAAACAACCCCAGGATCCAATCCCATTGCTCATCAAGGGAAAACACCCACAAAATGTTTTCAAGAAAACACAATAAGGCTCCAAAATTTACTAGAGATCACATACTTTTAAAAGTAATTTTTTGCACACCGATGAAGGCACTAAAGTCATAGAACCAAATCGTACAATCATTTTACAACAAAAATAGGATCACACAAACCCAAAACACTTATATTTATCAAATATCCATTTTAATTATCATCATAAATTAACTTGTTCATTATGAATAGGTTCATAGTAATAAGAAAACTTTAACTTTATCATTTATTAAAATCTTTGAAACAACTTAAACATCCATTTATAATTTCATTATTTTCCATAAAAAACAATGAATAACATATATAAAATTGACACACATCATTGTTTAACCACATCATTAAAATTATCCTGACTTTACATTATTTATCCAATTTCCAGAAAAATAAATCACAATAAGCAAAAAAAACAACCACAACATATATATAACACACTATCTTAGCAAAACACAAATCATAAACAAGCATAAATTAGACACAAACCCATTCCATAACTTCGTTCTTCTTTTAAATACAATGTTATTATCTTTATTAGGTTAATTAAACCATTACTCAAAGGATTAAAGCATGATAATCCCGCACTTTCACTTTAAATAAATTTAATAGAATCCCTACCTTGATTAAAATCTCAACATTCTCTGAGAAAGAAAATATAAACTAGAAACAACCACAACTAAAGGTAACACTTCCAAAAATGGATATACCACGAGAACCTAAGAACAGAAACCCAACATCAAGACTAACTCAATTCCTTGAAAAAAATGGAGGGAAATACCCCACCAAAAATGGATTCCGGAAGCAAGAATAGGAGAAACTAATAGGTAAGGAGGAAAAGAGTACCACGATCCTTGAAATTTATATTTGGACAAATGAAGGGTTTATAGTCTCAAGGAGTTATGGTTGGAGTATAACAAGGTGGTATGGGTTAGCTAGAATTCATGGGAGGAAAATAAATCCCAAACCAAGGATAATCAGGCCTTCCCTTTATAAAAAAATCTTGTAAGCCTCCACAATGATGTGGTGAACTTCCACCACACATGTAGTTCTCCTAGTCAAGTTGATATCCAATTTCAAGGTGTTGGAACACCATGTATTGTGTTCCTTTAATAATTACATTGAATAATTTGAACACCACCATGGACTCCACCACGTTATGGTGTCAAAACCCAATATATTTTACCCTCTATGTAGTCAACACTACAGTGTGGAGAGCCCCACACTATCTGTGTTACACAATAGAAGTTGATTACCACACCCAACATTCTTCCTTAAAATAGCCTCCTAATCCATTTCCCCATCCTTGTGTATCATATGAGAAACATTAAGGAAACACTCCCTTCACCATGAAAAAACAATATATTTCTCAAGATATTGTTCTCAATAATACCAAATGACCATCACTATGAATATACTCAAATATCCTACATCCAAAATGGCCTTCTCCTTTCTCAAGCCTCCAAACCAACTTCAATGCAGCCATCACTACAACTACCACCATGGAATTCTGAATCTAAAAAGGCCAAAACTATTCTTTAACCTCTAAAAATCCCTCTAAATCCCTTGAGACACATCTGATCCCCAAGAAAAACAAAGGTAATGGAATTATGAATTCAATTTCTTACATCAGATACCTCTCAAACAATTCTCATCCATTAGAATTTAAAATAAATCCCATAAGGAAAGTGGGTCTTAACAACCACGTTGTTAGATAAATATCAAGGATCCCAATATAATAGGAGTACAACCAACATAAAATAAGGAATAAGTGTACAAACATTCCACATATCCATACTAAGAAGAGAAAATAACTTATATATATACAGAAGATCAAAAAACAACATCTCAAAAAAGGGAAAAAAACAAGGAATCAGAAAAATATGGGGTATTAAGCATACATATATTACTATCACTCCCAATTAATCTCTTCGAAACCACTATGTAACCGCATAACACAAAACAAAGGGATGAAAATCCAACATTGAAACTTTTCCCAATGGTCATGAATCATTATTGACGACACCTTGAAGGTCACACCATATTTGACATTCAGTTATCCCTAATTGATGATGTGAAAATTTTCATGAAGATACCAATGGAGCTACAATAAATGGAATATGTAGTGAATTTGGATCATCTATGGAGGTAGTAATAACCAATAATCCATGACCCTAACCCAATACAACGCCTTGAAAATTCTAACGAACATAGGGTAATGCTTACTCACATGACCAAACTTTGGTTCCCATGACACAAAGAAACCTTCAAGAACATGTGACCTCTAACATAGAACTTCAGAAGCCTCCTACTATGATTATCATAAGATATCTAATGATCATGTTCTACCTTCATTCGCTCAAGGATCACTTGTACCTTCTATATTGTACTCCACACTAATTTTAGTTAATTAATAGCTGGCTCTCCAACCTTGGACTAGTACAATAAATAAATGCATGGTTGACCATAAAAGACTTTGCAAGGTACAACCCAAAAGTTTAGTGGTAACTTTTTATGTAAGGATACCCCACTAAGGGTAGGTTCCACACTCACAAACCTCCAAAATTCAGAATGCAAACACACGACATATCTTCTAAAGTTTGGATATCCCACTCTATCTGACCATCCATATATGGATGAAAAATGGGTTTAAGGCATAACTAAGAGCTAAAACATGATAGAGACCTCTAGACACCGCAGAGGTAAAATAGGGTTAATGATCAGAGATGATCATCCTCAAAACCCTATAGAAGCCTAACTACCTCCTCCTAGTAATTTCTTGATAACACTTCCACTGAACTTGAATACTTTATTTATAATAAGGGAGATGAATTCATCAGACATTCCATGATCACCCATATATCTTCATAACTTGCTTGATATTTGGGTAAAATAGTTATAAAATCCATCAAAATGTCCTCCACATCCACTGGGGAACATTAATCTATCATATAAAACCATAAGGAACATGATTCTCAACCTTCACCTTCTAGCAAACCAAACACTGGGAGACCAAACCTGCAATGGAGCAATTAAGTCCAGACCACAAAAACTATCCCCTAAGATCATGATACATATTTTTCATACTAGGATGTACTAGTAATGGATAAATGTGGAGTTCATGGTGAACCACTTCATGCTTCACTGAAGGAACAAAACAAATCCCCTAGAATAATACCTGGTGTTGTCTATCTCATACTATCTCTTAGGAACATTGCTACAAACAACTTTATCATTCCAAGCATCTACCTAAAAACACCTTAGATATGAATAATCTACTTAATTCACTAATGATGATTACACTGTCATCTGTTAAAGACAACCCATGCCATCAACTACTCCCATATCAAGTTGAAATATTATTAACTCTTCCATCACTCTCCAAGATTCCCCAAACTCATGCACAACACCACCTAACAACTTCATGCCCAAGGAATCTTATACATCATTACCTTTTCTATGTGAAAGTAAAATCTCTAAGTCACAGTACTACAAGAGCTCTATAAACTTATTCTATTGAAGATTTAAGTCATGTGGGGAGAAGATATACTTTACGATTTTATGATCTGTGATGACCAAAAAATGTTCATTGATAAGGAAGTGTCTTCACAAATTCAGATAAAACACTGCCACATCAAGATAAAGATCATGGGTGGTATTTTTATATTCATGAGGTATTAACTACTGATACCTATAAGAGATGATCAACCTTTTCTGTATCAACACACACCCTAAACCAATATACGAAGCATCACAGTAAACCTTGAACATAACACCCTCCTCTAGTAGGTAAATAACTGAAGAAACAACCATCTTTTACTTCTGATACAAAAATACAATCTAGAAATGGTCAATAGACATGAATTTTTTATACATTTTTGTTTATGTTGTCATATGATTCATAATATGATAGAAGTTGAGTACAAACCACCTATAATACCCAATTGGACCAATGAAACTCTGTACTTCTACAACATTTTTTGGGTTCACCCAAGAAACCAACACCCCAAACGTAGAAGGATTAATGGATAATCTACACTGAGACATTATATTCCCTAGTAAATATACTTCAAGATCCATGAACTTACACTTCGATAGCTTCTTGGCCAACTTATGAGATAGAAGAAATCCCAACATGGTCCACAAAGTTTCTATGTTATCCTCTTATGATGTTGAAAACAAGGATATCATTGATAAAGACCACCATGAACTAGTTTAGAAACTCACATAACACAAAATTCATCAATCCCATGAAAATAACTAGAGAATTAGTTACACCGAATGACATCACAACAGGCTTGTAATGACCATAATGACATATGAAAGCAGTCTTTGGGATATCCTCATACTTTACTCACAACTAATGGTACCCAGACCACAATTTTATCTTCAAGAACTATATTTCCCCCTTCAAATGATTGAATAATTCCTAAATCCGTGAGATAGGGTAGTGGTTATTCACCATCAATGAATTAAAACAATTTTAATTGACACAAAACCACAAGATGAAATCTTCCTTCTTAAAAAATAGAACTGGAGCTTCCTAAGGTGGCATTATAGGCCAAATAAATCCTCTTTAAAAGAGATCATCAACCTAGAATTAAATATACCATAACTTATAAGGGGCCATATGATATTGAAACATTGATATCATAGAAACACCTGGATATAGTTCTATCCCAAACTCAATCTTCAATCAAGGGGATAATGACACAACCTCTTCAAGAAATACATATAGGGCACTCTTAAACAACCATGGGAAACACTATAAAAAAAAACCATAGAACTCAGCTCTAACTCAGACAATAAGGAAGATAAAGACTCAACTCACCTTAAACCCATCAGTGGGTCTCTCTCACCAATGAACATCGCCCAGTTACTATCTTCAATGTAGAATATGATGCATCGGATGAAGAAATACATGATAGGATACAAAAAATATAGTTAATACATGATGAGGATGATGTCATATGGTTATATATACAAACATTGGAAATCTTCCCAATATAGGTACTAACCCAACACCAATTCATAGTTTTTTCACTCATCAAAAAATCTAAATAAACCCCCCACTAGCATAGTCAATACCATGGGAACTAGAAGCCTCTCCACCCCAAGCCATAACACATGGACTAGAGTGGGAGAAATGAAGGAGTGTTTGATTATAGAATCAAACAAGGCCTAAACCCAAGTAAAAAAATATATAGATAGTATCTCATACAACATTAAGATCTCCTGGTTTTGGAAATGCTAAAGAATGTATTTGATATTTTCTTGCTCTACAACCTCTATGTCCCTGATGGAGAAAACCTCCATGGTCATGCTCTACCTAATACCCCTAAGAATGAGGGATATCATATGAATATACTCTACCGACCCCATAACCTCTCTACTTCTCAAAAGTTGGAATGCCCTATTGCTACTACCTCGGTTGAAATAGCTACAAAGGCTGGGCCTAAGACATGCCACTATCCACACGCTGCTAATGAAGGTTGAGTACTATATCTTATAATGGTCATGATCTTTGTCAGAAAATTAAATTATGCCCAAACTATTGGAATGTGTATAAGAAATTATAGATTTGGAAAAATAATTCAAAGAAGGATAAAACATGTTCCCTACCAACTGAAACTTTTTCCTATGGATAGAAACCTATGTACCCTAGTCCCAAATCTACTTTTCAAGAGGTCTTGGTGACTTTTATCTCATAATGACTCAGTCCTATCCAACGTCCTCTCAATGAAATCCACCCTCCCCAGTACCTTGGTATATGACTTCAACATAAATAGCTAGAGTTAAAGTTGTATCATTCTATACAAAGCCTCCTCAAAATTCCTTACCCTAGCCACATAATCTGGAAAAAGGTCTAAATCATATCATAGAAGGTATATATAGAATATATTGAACTCATGAATAATATAACCACCCTATCTAAGGGTTAGGATCTCATATGGATAATCCACCTTAGCTGTCTAAGATAAGAACTCATCCTGAAACTGGCCCCTAAACTACTTCCATGAAACATTCTACTCCTTATGATCTCTAGGGAATACACTACACCACTAGGGAGTTGATCCACATAACATCATTAAAACTAAATAAATCTAGTGCTACTTCTGGGAATGAATCAAACTAGACATTATCTCAACCTCTTATATCCAATCATTTGTCCCCTAATTTGAAATGGAGCCTTCATAACTCTATAAACCCTAGTGATAGAACTCTCAAAGTGTCCTCCTCCAAGTGTTATCATCATCAACCTCCACTATATAGTAATATGTGGGAACATCCTTGTTGACGCTCCTTTCATCACAGAATCTAAAGATTGGAAAAGGGGAATATATTAGCTCAAAGTGATTCAACCTTTGGACAAATATAAAAAAAAATGACAAAGGAAGGAATAAGAAGAACATTGTGCAAGGGTCGCGCAAGTTCTACAATGGTCGCGCAAGTATACTTGCATGCCGCAATGGTTGCGCAAGTACACTTGCGCGCCGAATTTGGTCATGCAAGTCACTTGCATGCCCTAAGTGATAACCGCCCGAGGTCTTCTCCAACCTATAAATAGCCCCAGTGGGCCCCCCCATTTCAGAGAGGAATTTTTCTAGAATTCAGATATAGATCTCTGAACGCCCAAGTCTCTTCTTCAGGTCTTCCGAACACTTCTAAGGTAATTCATTACCTAGAATGGAAGGTCTAAAAAAGAGGATTAAAGTCTAAGTGTTAGAATTCACTAACACTTGCGCGCATAAGGTGTTTTACCCTTAAGGGAAATGAACATACTTGCACGCCGCCCTACTTCTTCACCAAAACTTGCGTGCCTCTCTTATGGAAGTACCTCAGGATAATTCTGAAGGCTTTGATCAAGGATCTCCCAAGTGTTACCCTACTGGTTAACAATCGCGCAAGTACCCATGTGTCATGCAGGTATACCTACGCGACCAGGACTTGTGCGCCCACGCAGTACCTACGTGCCTACTAGGACTTGTGCACCCCTGCCTTTTTGGGTTCCCTTCTTTCCCATTTAACCCTTCTTATACCATTCCACCTATCCTATTCAAGATTCAGTCTTCAAGACATTCTTCAAAGCCATTTATGGCATGTTTTCTTGATTAAATTCCTTATCTGAAAGGAATTCTGTGGAATATCTCTCGAAACCTAGTGATTTACACATCTTTATGTCACTAAAGATTGATATTTCATTAATTAAACCTCATCCTTTAAGATGAGAGAATCCCTTAACCTGGGCCTCCTTTTCAGAAATAATCCCCAGTCATAATTCTCGAATCTGGGCATCCTCCTTAGGATTAATCTCCAAGTACTCTTTAACCTGGGCTTCCTTTTCAGGAGTAATCCCCAGTCTCAAAGTTCACAAATATGGGCATCCTCCTTAGGAGTAAGCCCCAAGTCCTCATTAACCTGGGCCTCCTTTTCAAGAGTAAGTCCCAGTCATAATTTCCATTAATTTTGGGCATCGTCCTTAGGAGTAATCCCCAAATACTCATTAATCTAGGCCTCCTTTTCAGGAGTAAGCCCTAGTCATGAAGTTCCCAAATCTGGGCCTCCTTTTCAGGAGTAAGCCCCAGTCCCCTAATTTGGGCATCCTCCTCAGTAGTAAGACCCAATCATAATTCCTTTAACCTGGGCTCCCTTTTCAAGAATAAACCCCAGTCTTAAAGTTCCCAAACATGGGCATCCTCTTAAGGAGTAAACCCCAAGTCCCTTAATTTTTCAAAACCCTTAACCTGAGCCTTCATCTCAAGAGTAAGCCTCAGTTTTTAATTTCTCTTAACCAGTATTAATTTCCTTTTGATCTGGGCTTCCTTATCAGGAGTAAAACCCAATCATAAGTCCCCTCCTAACTTGGGAATATTACTTAGGAGTAAGCCCCAAGATTAGAGTATCCAAATATCCATGAAGCACATATACCTTTATGAACCATGTTCCTGGATTTCTTCCCTGAAGTAAATATTAATCCTCATCTATTTGGGAAATAATACACACATAATCCCCACATCATTGAATCTTTCATGGAAAAATTGTCTGGTTTCACCAATACCTCTTGTTTCTCACACCGAGCATGACTCAAGTGAGCTTAGAGTGTAAAAGTAATCATGAAGTCTTTCTTTGAGCCATCAGTCATGCATAAAAATAATTCTCCCTTACTCGAACTACGTGGGTTCTGATTTTTTTCCTAAACAAAGGATACGTAGGTAGCCCATCTGTGGGTACGATCCCAACTCTAAAATAATCCATGTCCTTCTGAATGACAATAAACTTCAAGTGCCCCACTGAGTGGCTTTAAAACCAGTATAGTCATCATAATGACCAAGATACTTTTATGTATTAAAGGATACCATTGACTAAGAATCTATAAACAAATACAGATGATTCTATATCAATAAAGAACCTCGAATACATATAAAATATTCTCTAAATTTCCTACATATCAATCATTGATTGTTATATCAAAAGGAAAACTCCTTTTATACTTGGTAATGTAATAAGGATTCACGAACATAACTTAAATCTATAAAGAGAGTCCCAGAGTAGACAATAATTCCCCTAAAAAAGGTGTGATGAGTCTGACCTCCCATCATCTCGACCAATGAAAATTCCTAAGCCTCATCAGTCCACAACTAATGAGCGCCTACCTTTGGAAAGTAGGTTCAAATGGATATGGAATCATTGGATGTTTTTGGTTCTACGAACAAACCCGTTAGAAACCTCTTGGAATGTTTGAATCTTAAATCATTGAGATCATCCCCAATTCCAGAGGAAAAAAAATGGTGAACCTGATGTGAATCCTTAACCAAGTTAAAATGATGTTTTTCTTATTTGTTAGGCCCCTATTTAAAACTCAATGAGAGGACAAAAAAAAACAATCATTGACATATGTTCTCATCCAAAATATGTAGTGGCTGAATTTATCTTGATTATGTCTGTTATATCAAATAGACACTCTTTTCCAAGATTTTCTGCATTCTAAGAAATGGATGATCTCAAGTTCACACCTATGAATACCGCTGCTGCGAATACCACTGCTGCTACTCCTACTGGATCGTCATATGCTCTGAGGATGACATCACCTACTCAGCATCTTCAACTCTAGGTATCAAACGCACTGGTTAAGGAGTACCGTCAACACGGTACCATTCCAACTCTGGAGGCTGCCTGACAAGACCTCCAAGTGAACAACTCACACCAGTCGTCTAGACAATGACGAATAGTGATCAAGAAGCAGACAGTGCTAACCAATGTCTCCAACTGTTTTGGGTCATTATCCCTGGAACACAATCACCATTCACTCCCATATTCTGAGGAGGTGAATGAGAAGGCCCCTTAGGGACTTAATGCAAAGAAATAGGAGTTCTTACTAAGGGATACTATCAACAATTGCCTCCAAACTCATGAGGTAGTGCGCCCTCAACATGATGAGGGCACCGACTCCAGGCGTTCGGATCAGGTTCCTCGAACTTGAGCAGGCAAGAAGAATTGCCAGTGGCGAAATCCAGTTAACAGTGAGAAGGTTCTCATCTCTACCATCTCCGAAGAAGTCCACCAACCTAACTTGGTGGCAAGAAATGAGCAGGCACACACACCTTCCCATTTTAATTCCGATGTCCAGTAGACTCGTCTGGCAGCATCATGCCAATCCCACCAGGAAATTCCGGCAGATTATTACAGGCAGGAACATACACCTGTTTATACGTCATCAGCTAGTCAGTAGGCTCATTTGACTACATATGATGGATCTCATCAACCACGTTCGGCGAAGTGAAATCAGAAGGCACATACACCTGCTAGTACTGATCAATCCTATCAACAGTCTCGCTTGGTAGAATTTGTAGAAGTCAGTCGGAAAGCTCTGACGACAAATAGAAGGCAGACTCAACTCTCTGCCCCTACACTTGAGTACTGTCAGGACTCAATGATAGGAAAAGGAGGAAAAGAGAAGACACATACACCTACTCCAAGCACGGAATGGACGTATA
Organism: Viscum album; assembly: GCA_963277665.1. Classification (NCBI taxonomy): domain Eukaryota; kingdom Viridiplantae; phylum Streptophyta; class Magnoliopsida; order Santalales; family Viscaceae; genus Viscum; species Viscum album. Next base: position 473,236,284 of record OY728130.1, on the reverse strand, counting down.
TCCCCGTTCCGGCAGCTGAAGTCACCAAGCATATTCTATCAATGGTGAAAGAGCAGAAGCAAATCCCTGCTCATATTCTGGATGCTTGCTAGGATATTATAATAGCTTCAGTAATATCTCAGGTAAAGACACACAAATATGTCACTAACAGTGGAGTGACACATCAACAGTTCACTCAGGAGTAGATACACACATCTGTTCCAGTCCAAGAGGGTTGTGGGGCATACTCCCCCATATCATACGGACAACCAAGTCAGAAAAATACACCTAATTTGAGTAGAGATCGTCAGCCTAACCTGGAAATCTCTCCTGATCAGGCATATACACCTTCTCAGAGCAGACACTTTCGTCAACAAGCGGTTTCCAAGGCGAGTAAGAAGGCGTATAAGAAGAAGACCCGCCCAACACATTCAAGAGATCAAGATCCAATCTGTAACAAGGCCTTGCTCGATGATGGAGTTCTTGAAGCCCTCAGACAGTTATCTGTTGGAATTCAAGATTCTACTCCCTCATTTCCCAATAGTGGGAACATTAATTCCAAAGGTCTTCAATAGACACTTCCTCATGAAGGATTGCTTCATGACAATTTGGTCTATATCAGAGTTTCATCTTGAGATGAGAGCCACAGGAACCCTATGTGTGGTCAGAAGACCAAGGAGCAAGAGATCTCATCTTTTGTTATAACCCACCATGGTGGTCCTCCCCATGATGATGAATTTCATTGTGAAAGCCCTCTCTGCAGTAGTGATGCACATTGCCCAGAAAATGCTCCAGTGGACAATGTAGTGCCGAGAAAGCCCTCTTATCTTGAGGCACTTAAAAATGCAAAACCAGTCATGTCTGATGCTTCATCTCTAGCAGGTGAAATACTTTCTGAATCGAAAGATAGCCCAGAGTGTAGGTTATTCTCCGAACCACCCCTAAGTCATGCATCTTCTAGTTTGATCAGTGATTTCTCTACCAATCTTTTTGAATCTGATGAAGCAACAAGGAAGCACCGACTTTGGTCAAATCAGGTAGAAGAATCTTCATTGAATGATAAAGAGAAAATGCTGAACATGAGAAAAAAACTGGTGAAAGGTGAAGTTCTAGTCATGTTTTGGCCTCTGGATGAATCTCAGTATGACATTCCAGAGATGTTGACGGAAGATGGAATTCATGATATTCATCTCAACATATGGAAAACTATTTTTCAGTTCAAAAATAAAGTATTATCTTCTGATGAATATGAAAATCATGTTAAGATAATAGAAGGGTTACAACGTCAAATTGAGTTAGCATATCTATCAGTCTATCAATATCTGAAGGCTGAAAAGTAGCAGAGATCCCTTCAGCATTCATGCCTTGGCGCACTAAGAATATTGCACTAGTTAATTGCCAATGCCCCATCTGGTATTCATGTCATAGGATGGGGTGTTCATGGAGCACTACATTTCACTGTGCTCTCCAGTCAGCAAAGCCCGCCGAAAATGGTCTCATGCAATGTTATTGCCTGTGGCCGACCACAGTCAATGGGTTTTGTTTGTAATCAAAAGATTGCAAAAATAACAGGAATCAATTAGTTCCTCTCAAAATCAAGAATATAGAGAACAAGTTGTTGAATTACTCCTACATCAAGCAAACAAGAATATAGAACATGCCTCTCGTATGGATCAAGTACATCATCAAGTGGCAGAAGTGTCGGAAATCATCCAACGGTTTTTCGAGCTGGGTGATAAAAGTGGATGTCGATTGATGCATCCAGCTAATTTCCGGACTAAGGTCCTCAAGATCAAGAGAGATTTTAAGAAAGTATCAGACATAGCATGTCAAGAGCCACCCCATCTTGCCAGATTGGGGACACTTTTAAACCAACCCTCGGAATCAACAAATAGGATTCGAGGAGTTGAGTAAAGACAGCAGGAACAGCCCCAGTCCACCGGACTTGGGACTTTTTCAAATCATCAACCCCCTCCTTAGAGAAAGTCGGTCTTTTCTCAATTGAGAAAGAAGCCTCAAGAGGAACGAAGAACCAAATTATCAGGAGATTCTCTCCAAATTACGGTTCTCCAAGAAGTTCCTGAGGGATTGAATCAACAAAAGGAAATGTCTCATCAAAGACATGGAAGGAGACAATATCGCAGGAATGCTGATAGGAGGGATGCAATGCATTATGCATCAATCAATGTTGTCAACTCCATTGTTGCTAATCCACCAGATGAGTTTCACTCAGAGGGATCAGATGAAGAGGTTCCTGTTCAAGAAGTTGTATGCACAGACACAAATGAAGAAGGCGTGCGTACACGAAATCGAAGGTTTACCCAAAATCTGGGTGTTCCTTCAAGTAACCCGCTTCCCCCTCTCTGAAAGGGATCAAACAAGGGGAAGGGAAAGAATCAGGTTGCATATCCTTCCTCTAGAGAAGGACAATCGCTCTCACTAGAGAAAATATTTGCACAACAGGAGGAAGAGATGAAGTAATTGAGGAGGTTGAATGCAGAACTACTTCAAGGTAGTCTTCCTCCTAATCCTGCTAGAGTCAGTCAGCCAAGGGAGTTTGTTGCAGCTACTGAGATGGATCAAGAATATCCTCATTTATCAGTACACCCTCACAGGTCTAATCCTACGGGTCAAGTGCAACAAAAATTGGCAGTGCTGCCATCAGTTGCAGTACCAGCTGCCATACCTGTCTAAACTCCAGTCAGTGCACCTGTTCAGGTCCAAGATCAACCAGATGTTTCTCAAAAGTTAATAACTATTATTGAGTCATTAATATCTCGTTTAGAGACTATGGAAGGGAAGCGTGCACAGGTTCAACCAGAAAATAAATATTACCCTGAATGGGTAGATTCAATCTCTCCCCCATCAAGTTTTGGGAACCCTGTATTCTGTATTTTCAATGGATCAAGTGACCCTGAACATCATTTGATGCATTACGTGTCTTGTTGCGATCCTATGATGGGAACTCCAGAGCAGCAAGAAACAGTGAAACTCAGATGCTTCGTGCGAACCTTACAAGGACCAGCCTTTGTCTAGTATACAAGCTTGCAATCCCTGTCAATTACCGGATGGGAGGATCTTCACCAAAGATTCCTTCTTCAATTCAGCTCAACTTTTCCAAAGACAACAGTTTTCAATCTTACAAACTGTAAGAAAAGGGAGAATGAAAGAGTCTCTAATTTCATTTCTCACTGGAAGGGATTGACATATTCCCTGAGCTTAGCACTCCTTCAAGAGGAACTATTGCCAATCTTTGTGGCAAATCTGCGTGATGAATTACGCACACCACTGATCCCTGTGAAATAAAAAGGAGGGTTTCGAGACCTTACTTCAATCGCTCAATAGATTGAAGATTCTCTTATACAGACTAAGGATAAATCTTGTGTAATTCCATCAGTTCCAGGAAGGAGAATGGGAAAAGTAGAGACTGCTACAGTTATGCTTAAATAGGCACCTGTACCTGCTTCTACCTCAAAACCTTCATCTTCTCGAAGGGCTCCACCTTCTAAGTGTCAACAACAAAGGCCGTTTTGTCAAGACGATAAAATAGATCAAAGAAGGAAATAGTTTGATGAGTTGAAGAGTAAAGTTAATTCTTTCCGAAATTAAAAAGTTCATACTTACTTCATTTTCGCCCTGGAGAATAATTTGGTTCAACTACCGAGGCCCAAGAGTCCAAACAAGGAAGGAGATGAAGACTGTCCCAATTATTTCCTATTTCATCAGATGTTGGGACATCCCATCTAGGAGTGTTTTGTTTTCAAAGACCTCCTACAAAAAATGGTCAATTTGGGACAAGTTAAACTGAAAGGATTTTCAGCTCAGGTAGCATGTGTTACTGCTACAGTTCCAGAGGAGGAAGGTGAGTGGCAAGAAGTCAAAAGAAAAAATGCACAGAAATATGATGATTGGATGGTCAGAAAGACGATCAACCGAACTCATACTATTTTACGAATATAATTGAAGAAACCAATTGTTCCTTCTGCCATGAATGCCGCAACAAAATCCTCTTCAGAGGGAAAATCCTCAAAAGGGCGGCATAATTCCAAGAAAGAGGAACAATCAGAAGAAGATGAGTATGTGTCAAATCCTAAGCTATCTTTGACTCTGGCAGATTTCATGCCATCTACTTCGAATCCATGGGCACTGTCCCACCAAACGGCACAACCTAAATTGGCTAGTCAGGCGGAGTCTTCATCAGATGAAGAGCTGATATTTGGTTCTGTTAATATGATTCACTTAACAGATCCTTATGCCAGTTGCAGTTTCAATTTTGATGAGCCCGAATTCCCTATATCAAACAGAGGAATCAGAGGAAGTTCTAGAGGATCAGGATATAGGGGAAGACGTGGATTTTTTAGAAGCCACTATTCCAATTCTACCCCTTCTAGAACTGTGTACGCAACAGAAACTCGTGGTAGATCCCTTTAACGAGCTCAGCAAGAATAAGAAAGTTCTTCCACCAATAACAAATTCTATCCTAGAATAGTTATTTTGGAGGATCGGTTGGGGGTTCCACCTTCATCCTCTCAATAAGTAAATGGATCTAATCGGTCTAATCTTCCAAAAACAGGAATATTGCCAACTCCTATCCCGATACAAGATGCATCAAATTCAAAAGCATCAACTTCCAAGGCACCTACTAAACCACATGTTCCTGTTGGGAAATGCAGACCTCTAGATCAAAAGTATGATGTATTGAAACAACTGGCCCAAGTACCGGCCAAGTTATCAATTCTGGATGCTTTGAATATGTCAAAGGATCTTCGGGAGACACTCATCGAGACTTTGTCAAGTCCTCAGGAGTTTGAAACTGAAATTGATGCAGTTGAAGTCTATCACATAGAGAACAATCCTGCAGAATGCCATGCAATAATATATTTTACTGATGAAGATGAAGATGATGTTGTTCATGGGCATATTAGACCTTTGTACTTATCTGGAAAGTTCAATGGCGTAGACATCTGATGAGATTTCATTGATAATAGTTCAGGAGTCAACCTCATGCCCATTCGTACACTTCGGTGATTGGGCCTCATGGAATCTGATTTATCTCCTTCTACCATGATGTTACAAGGATATGATAAAAATAAACAAGAACCACTGGGTGAAGTTACACTCAGAACTCAGTTTGGAGATCTTGTATCCAATTCAGATTTCATGGTTGTTGATCAAGACTCAGCCTTCAACATATTTCTTGGAAGACCCTGGCTACATCAACATGCGACTATCCCTTCATCATACCATCAATGTCTCAAGTATTGTTTCGATGGTCAAGTTGGGACATTGTATGGTGATAAGGACCCGTTCAAGACATGTGAGTCTCAATATATTGAGGCGGAATTCTATCACATGAAGGGAAGGGAGAAATCCACAACAAAGAAGATTACCAAAGTTAATGCTCCGTATGGTTCAGAAAAGATTCCAGTAAATCTATTTGCGCATGTGAGTACAGATTATGTGTTGCCTATCAGTCAAATTGACAGGATAGACCCAAATCAAAATACTCTTATGAAAAGATCCATAATGTCAATTACGGCAATCGAGCCAGACAACATGGGAGAAATTGGTAACACACCAAGCAGTGATGAAAGCCCAAATGGTGACGTCTTCATTTCATCTGCTGAAATCCAACAAGTCTATACTTCTTCAATCAGGCCAGAAGAAGTTATAGAAACATCAGAGGTGAACAATGATGTCTATTCTCAATCCATCATCTCCTCTTTATTACCCAAGGAAGACCCTTGATCATCAATTGGGTCAGAAATGGAAGCCTCTTCTTCAAGATGTTAAAATTTTAACATCTCTCTTAATCATGGAAATTTTGTTTCATCATCTACTATGCAAGTAGAGACGAAAGAAGTAACACATGTTGAAGAAGAAGAGGAAGATCTCAGAGATGCTCCTCCAGCATTTGAAGAGGGTATCTCTACCACCGTGGATGAACTCAGAGAAATAAATCTGGGTACAAAAGAAGATCCATGCCCCACTTAAATTAGTGCGGCCATGACTCTTGAAGATAAAGAGATTTATATTTCCTTTTTAAAGAAAAATTGAGACATATTTGCTTGGAACTATATAGAGATGCCCGGGCTTGATCTTGATGTTGCTACTAATCATTTGGGTTTACCAGAAGAACATCGAGGATTTAAGCAAGCCGCGAGAAGAACACACCCAAATTATGCTTCCAAAATTGAAGCTAAAGTGGATAAGCTTATCAAAGCTAACTTTGTCATAGAATTTAAATATCCAAAGTGGTTGTCTAATATTGTCCCTATGAAGAAGAAGAACAAACAAATTAGAGTTTGCATTGATTTCAGAGATCTTAATCGGCATTGTCCTAAGAATGATTTTCCAATTCCGATTACAAAACTCCCAATTGATGCAACAACTGAATATGAAGCACTTTCCTTCATGGATGGATATTCTGGATATAATAAAATCCTAATGTCTCCAGAGGATGAGGAATCCACAGCCTTCATAGCCCCTCAAGGTGTGTTTTTCTACCAGGTAATGCCCTTTGGCCTAAAGAATGCAGGCGCAACATATCAGCGTGCCATGCATCGTATCTTCAAACCCTTTTTAGGGAAGTTTGTTGAATGCTATCTGGATGATTTGGTGGTCAAATCCAAACAATGTTCTAATCACTTGGCTGATTTAGATGTCATATTCCATAATCTTCGACAACATAATTTGAAGATGAACCCCTTAAAATGTGCTTTTGGGGTAACCTCGGGAAAATTTCTCAGCTTTGTTGTACGCCATCGTGGTATTGAAGTCGATCCTGAGAAGAAAAAATCAATCCTTGGTATGTCACCTCCTTGAAATTTGAAAGAATTAAGAGGACTTCAATGACACTTAGCCTATATTCGGTGTTTCATTGCCAATTTGGCAGGCAAAAGTTTACCCTTCACCAAATTGATGAAGAAGGGAGTCACTTACCAGTGGACTGAAGAATGTCAAGAAGCATTCGATATTCTCAAGAAATACCTCTTGAGTCGACTGGTACTCATGCCACCTATTGAAGGAAGACCACTTATCCTTTATGTGACAGCCTTAGAGCGATCATTGGGTGCCTTTCTTGCTCAGAAGAATGATGTTGGGAATGAAAACAACCTCTACTACCTCAGTCGAACTATGCTTGAAGTAGAAACCCAGTATTAAAGTATTGAGAAGTGCTTCCTGGCATTAATCTTTGCAGTTCAGAAGTTGAGACACTACCTGCAACATTACGAGGTCCAATTGGTATCTCACAATAACCCACTCAAATTCATCCTTAGTCATCCAATGCTTACAGGACATCTGGCAAGATGGGCGGTTATTTTGCAGAAATTCGACATTCAGTATGTGTCTCAAAATTCAATAAAGGGCCAAGATCTGGCTGATTTCCTTGCTGAACACCCTTCAGTAGAAGACACATCTTCAGATATTGAACTCCCTGATGAGGAAGTCTTCTCTATTCAAGAAAGTCCTCAGGCATGGGAAATGTATTTTGATGGTGCTTCCAGAAGTCCAACAAGGAGGAAAATGGAAAATCCTAAATTCAACAAAGTTATCTTAGGAATTGTGATCATTTCTTCAGAAAAGGAAGTGTTACCTTATTCCTTCTTATTATTGGAAGGTGGTACCAATAATGAAGCAGAATACCAAGCTCTCATCGCAGGCTTGGAATTGGCACTTCAAGCACAAATGAATCACTTAAAGGTGAAAGGTGATTCAGACCTGGTAATCAAAAAAGTCAATGAGGATTATGCCATCAAAAAAGAAGAATTAATACCTTTGTATGATTATGTCAGAGATTTAATGGTGGAATTACCTTTGGAACCAACATTTTCTTATGTCCCAAGATCACAAAATGCTCAAGCTGATGCACTGGCTAATATAGCCACAGCTTTGGCAGATCCAAATCGGGACGAGACAACCATCAGTATTGCCCACCGTCGTGCAATTTCACCTTATGTTCGAATCAGAAAAGAGGAAATTAATGAAATTAGTCCCATTCCTGAACCGTATGGTCATACTACAAGATGGATGTCACCTATCAGGGAATACCTTCAAAATTGAACACTTCCACCTGATAGCGCTGAGAAAGAACAAATTCGGAGACGTGTGGTCAATTTTACTCTTTATGATAGCCCAGATCACTTAGAGAAAATTCTCTACAAACGTGGTTTTGATGGAGTTATCTTCAGATGGATTGATGGTGAAGAGACAATGGCTGTCATGAAAGAAGTGCATACAGGAGTCTGTGGTGCCCACCAGTCTGGACATAGACTATCTGATCAGATTTGAAGGCTTTGATACTTTTGGCCTTCAATGATACAAGATTGTGTTGATTTCACAAAGAAGTGTCATTCATGCCAAGTACATGCCAATTTCATTCACCAACCTCCAGAGTTGCTTCATACAGCTAAATACTCGTGGCCATTTTCCACATGGGGAATGGATGTGGTGGGACCTTACCCTTCGGCTACGACCAAGCATTTTAAGTATATTCTTACTACTACTGATTTCTTTTCCAAATGGGCAGAGGAAATACCTCTTAAGGAAGTCAGTTCTAAATGCATTGTTAGCTTCATCATGTCTAACATCATTACCAGATTTGGTGTCCCTCATAATATATTGACGGACAATGGCACCAACTTCTGTTCATCCGAGGTGAAGAAATTGTACCAAGAATACGACATCAAATCCAACCATTCATCTTGGTATCATGCAGCGACCAATTTCAAGATAGAATACTTCAACAAGACTCTGTCAAATATACTGTAAAAGATGGTGGATAAAGATAAGAAATCATGGCCTGATAAACTCTTTCATGCTTTATGGGCTTATCGGAACACCACCTGCACTACAACGCGGTCAACTCCATATTCATTATTATATGGAACAAAAGCCATCTTGCCCATTGAAGTTCAACTACCCTCGCTCAGAGTAGCCATTTGTGATCAGTCATCTATAGATGAACAATCTCAAAAGTGATAGAATGAATTGGAACGGTTAGATGAGAAAAGATTGTGCACTTTGCACCACTTGGAAGTCTATCATAATCAAATAGAATGAGCTTTTAACAAAAAAGTTCATCTTCGTTCATTCACTCAGGGAGAATTGGTATTAGTTCTCAGAACTCCAATGATACCAGGAAAGAAACCTCTCAATCTTGATCCAAAATGGGAAGGACCTTACTCAATACATAAGGTCTACTCCAAGGGATCTTATTCTTTAATCTCAATGGATGGAGAACTCATCACTACTCCAACCAATGCTATATTTCTGAAGAAATATTTTTTATAAACAAAAAATACATCCACGGTCCATGCATATGACCTTAAAATATTTTCACTTCCCTTACGTCCATCATGAAGTTAAACTGCACCATCCATGGTCCATGCATATGACCTTAAACTATTTTCACTTCCCTTGCGTCCAACATGATGTTAAACTGCACCATCCACGGTCCATGCATATGACCTTAAACTATTTGAACTTTCGTCCAAACATGACGTTAAACTGTGTCCCCCTTCATCGTCCTTGCTATATGAAATTAAACTATATAGAAGTCCCTTAAGTCCAGTAAGACGTTAAACTGCATAACCAATGGTCCATGCATACGACCTTAAACTATTCGCACTTACGTCCAACATGACGCTAAACTGTATCGTCCTTTTTTTGTCCAACATGACATTAAACTGTGAAAAAGTCCCTAATATGTCCAAAATAACGTTAATTGGTGTACTCTTTTGTCCTCAATGCATGACATTAAACTGCACAGTTCCCCTTTTTTCCAACATGACATTAAACTGTATTTTCCCCATCGTCCTAACTACATGACGCTAAACTGCACAGAAATTCCTTTAATACATCCTACATGACATTAAACTGTGCTTTGTCCCTGCTACATGACATTAAACTGTGCAGCACCAATATCCCTAACTGCAAGACTTTAAACGTTATAGTCCCTTTTTATGTCCTACGTGACATTAAACTGTGCATCGTTAGGGTTGTTGCTACCTCTTGTTTCTCACACTGAGTATGACTCATGCGAGCTTAGAGAAAACTTCAACCATAACACTCTCTCTGGGATACTAACCATGTGCAAGTCCCAACACTATTTTTTAGATCGTTGTCCCCAAGGACAACTTGATCACTAATTAATTATTTAATTGAACTACGCGGACTTTGATCCTTGCCTTCCAGTCTGGGTACGTAGGCAACCTCCCAAGGTTCAAGCCTAAAACCAATCTTTTCACATCGCTTCACCTCCATCTCATACGATGTTTATTTGTGAAACTGCCCCTATAATCAATATATTTACAATGGTTCACTTTCGTCCTTGAAATACGATGTTAAACTATACAACACTTTTTTCCAGTATGACAATAAACTACAATATTCTTTGATACCCTCACTTGAGAGGGAATCATTATTTACATTGATTTTAAATCATGTTATATTCCAAAAACTACGCGCATACATGGAAATGCCCGGACCTTTTATCTTGGGTTAAACCATCATTGCACTAAAGTCCCCTTTCACCCTTCACATGTACGAACCACATTTGTACAGAGGTTATTTATAGAACTATGTGGTCTTGATTACCATCCTAATGGGATATATAGGAATGTTCAAGTGTCCCTCGAATCCAGCCCCAAGTCTTTGGTCCTATCACCAAATTCCACTTTCAGTCCCTTGGCTGAAAAGTACCCATGAAAACACACACTGTGTATTTCTTATAATGGTCCAAGCTCTATGACCCTAAACTAAGATCTCCAATACTTTTGTCCCGAACGACGTTAAACTGTAGTTTAAGAACTATGTATGGCTTGATTCCCATCCTTATGGGATACGTAGTGAAGTCTAACATTTCAATTTAGGACCCAACCACAACATGATTATGGTTAGCATTGATCTGTGTATCTCTGCATACATTGAAAAATACCCATCTTTATGTGTCATAATCCTAACCTTAAATATTTTCAGATCTTCATAACCCTTTTCTTGACTTCTAGTCACAAAAATGTAAAATTTCTGAGATTTCTTTTGCCTGACTATGCAGTACGTGCCCTTAGGCGGCCTTGCATAAACAGTCTCCATAACAGATTTTTCAGCCAAAAGATACTATTATTTGACTATGAATCCAATGCCCTTAGGTGTCCCTATATAATTCAACCCCCTAACAGGTTTGTTAAATAGTGGTAACTTCATTCTTGGAAGGAAAACCTCTTTTGTCTTTATTTGTATTAAATGACAATATGTAGGGATCCGCAAAAATAGCCATCCTTAACATACTTGTCCCATATCATTTTTTTTCATGATCTGAAAGTATTCAAGTCTATGGTTTATATTCTCCTTCCCTACATTTGGGTCAGATCTTCGTAGGAGTGATATACATCCAGTTCTTCAATAATCTTGTTTGGAAATATCTTCTCCATATTCAAGTACCTCTTTCCATATAACAAACTCTATACTTTGGAAAATTTGAATCTCCATAAACTTTCACTGGCTTTTTAGCACTATGAAAGTAAATTTATTAAAGTTCTTTTTCCTGACTATGCAACACGTGCCCTTAGGTGGCCTTGCATAAGTAGTCTATATAACGGACCTGTCAGCCAAAAGATGCTATTTATTTGACTATGTAGCCAATGCCCTTAGGTGGCCCTGCATAATTCAACTCCCTAACGGGTTTGTTAAATAATGGTAACTTCATTCTTGAGAACTACTTATTCTAATGCCTTTTTAGTTATTTTTCATATCATTCCTCAGATTCAAATATTCTTAAGTCATATTTTACATATTTTCCCTCATACTTGAGTATGGTAATATGTTTTCAGATAAATTGTCAAAGAATTGAGTCAATTCTAATTCATCCGGTCAAAGCTATTTCGATCTTAAACATTAGCCTCTATATGTCCGACGTGAATGAATTTAAACTGACCACAAAATAAAAGGGAACTCTAAATAAAAGTCAAGTTCCAGCTCACTAAACATACATTTTGTATGATTTAGGTAATATTGAGCAATTAAAAAGATTCAAAGTTTGTAGGGTTATTTATAATAATCCGAGTAAAAATCAAACTATGCTTACTAGGCCCATTGTCTTTGGTAAAATTTAAAGCAGGTAGTAGTAAAATACGTGCACAAGTGATTAAAGATGAAAGAATTCTTTCCATTTGATGCACAAGAATTAGAGGGACATCCACATATTGGAGCCTCTTCTCTTTTTCAGGAAATTACAAAAGAATGTCAACATAAGTCTTCAATTGATGAACCGCATCCCAAGATTCATCAGCAGCTAATTGATGCTCATGCACTCGACCAAATTCAATCTTTTCATCCTGATGGAGTGCCTTCTTGGCATCCGTAATGGTCTTAATACCATTCGTTTGAGCTCCCTCCAGTGAATTATTGAGTTGGTCAAGTTCCCCAGTAAAAACATCTAACTATTGCTGGAGTTTCACCTACTGGATGCCTTTTTCTTTGATCTTATGCTTCAGCTCCTTCATCTCGGCAGCATAACTAGCTTCAGCTCAAGATACTGCAGCCTAAAATTCGCTGATATTGACTGATAGCTTCACCCTGGTCAGATCTTCATGGCACTTTTGCTCCTACTCCCTTCTTAATATGACTTGTTTCACCATGGTATGGATCTCTTGGTATCCAAAACCGCCAAGTCCTAGCATGACAAACTGGGATGACAACCGGGAAATCTTTGATGATAGCTCTTTTAAAGGCACCTCAGATATTATTTTCCATATGTTGTTCCATGCCTTGTGTTGTGAAAAGATGAGCGCCTTAAGCACCTTTGGGTCTGATTCAACATCATCATCACAGGGGGGCATGTAATCTGGGATTAATGCACTTAAGGAAGTGCTTTGTTCTGCTTCTTCCCCTTGACCCTGGTTGCTTCACCATCTACTACTGTTTGGGTGGAAGTTGATACCTCACCTCCAGTTCTAACCATTGAAGTTGATAGCCCTGTTTTATCAATTAAAAGTATGGTTAGTTTCATAGAACAATGGAAGTCAGTTGTCTATCCTGAAAACTCAATCCAATCATTACCTAACAGTAGATCAATAGCTTGAGAAGACTCCTCTCCATCTTCCCTAGTTTCAACAGGATCTTCAAGATAGTTCTCATGAGGGTTTACTGGGTTTAAATCCACTTGAGATGATGTTTCTGCAATAGTAGGGTTGGCATCAATTTCCACACCTTATTCAGGCATTGGTAGTTCAGAAGCTTCTTGGGATGGAACTGCATATTATTTTCAGTCATGATTAGAAGTGTAAATTATAAGAAAATTTACTGGATGAAGGATAAAACTCCCACCCAAGTTCTTCTAAATCACATGATAACTTAGCATGATCATAAAATTATTCGAAAGACATGCCATGATTCATCATTTCATCCAATGATATTTTAGAATCCTGGTTAGTCTCACCAATGGGAGCATTTGATGTATCCTCTTGGAGAACCTCATTCTGCGGCCCCTGACCCTGGACAACTTCTTCAGGAAGGATGATAGATTCAGTTTCTGTGACTGCCAATGATTCTAGTGCAGGTTCTTCTCTACTTGTAGCAGCAGCATGAGCAGTACTGGGAATAGATGTTGGATTTTTTTCAGAAGTACCCAGGTAAGCATGAATTTTCATTTGTTCCACAGCACCCTCCGTGGTCCTCAAAGGAGGATCAGTCCTTTCCCTCAGAGGGGAAATTTAAGAAGCCCCTGCAATCCCAAGGAAAATGAGCAATCTTTTCATGGTTTGAGACTCATGATTATCTGAAAGGCTTACCACTGATAATGAAGCATTTATCTATGGTCTTCTTCCTCCAATGATTTTGCTTCCTTGGCCTTTTGGGAGTGTCAGCAGTCTCCATTATAGGTACCTGAATGGGAGAGGGGAAAGCCATGTACAACTCCTCATCCATGGCCTGCTGGCCCAGAGATATCTCACCCGGTTCATGAGGAGATTTGGTAGAAGCCTCGATGGCAGTATCACCAGGGCTATACTGTGGAGAAGGAACCTCAGTAGTTTTGGAAAGCTGCAAGATGAAGAAAACAATTTCCTTGAATAAAAAAGATTCAACTGAAATCAAGTTGCAAAGAAAACAAGGAAAGAAAACTTACATCTTCAGGAGCCACATACTCATGCCACTCCTCATCAGTGGCGCTGTGATCCATCATTTCCTTCACCCGCTTGGTGATAGGGATAGAATCTTCAGTGGCATATATGTAGGCATTCAACTCTTTGACATAGGCTCTTACTTCATCAGGGTTATCCTTGAAATGAATATTTGCAGGAGCCTAAAGAGTCCCTATTCTAGGAAGATGTAACCCTTCACATAGCTCCATCCAGATAGTTTCAGCATCGCAATATACATCCCGCCATTCCTGGATGGCCTCTGGTTGTAGATATGCAGGTGTACTAGAAGGCTGTGAAGAGGGTCCTACAATCTTTGATTTCAGTTTCTTCCCAACTCCTGCAACTATAAAAAGATAATGAAAACTTGTTACTCTATAAAGTTACTTGCAATTAAAATTGCCTCAATAAAGTAACTCATTAAGAGTTGATGTAGTGTCTCTATTGATTTTTAAAGGAGGATTATATACGGCACGAGGCTGTTTTGACACATGTTGTATCTCCTGAGAATCTGATGAATCATCCTTAGTTGAAGAGCTCGGTGAACCAGCTTCCGGAGTGGAAGAATCACCTACCACCTGAATTGTTTCTTTCCTAATGGTTCTCTTCTTCTTCCCAACCCGGTCAATAGGTTTATTCAATATGGACTCAGGATATGATGCTATCCAGTTTTCAGCATACCATAAAGTCAAATTACTTACCACTTCAGTATTTGGTAAGTCAAAGACTGCCCAGTCCTTTCTATAGCCATTAGCAACCATAGTTTCCGAGAAACCATTGGATGATGCTCTGATCTGACGTGCACTGGAGGAGATACAACAGTTGTCTACATACACTTGAACTGGAATGCAAATAGATATGGATAATAGGCCTCACATATAATTTCCCCATTAATTCTGGCGGCCAGTACACCATCTCTGTAGGCCAGCATATAAGACCTCTGTTCCAAGCTGGCTGATCCATCATCAACAAATCGCCCTGTCGGCGGATTTCTATAGGGAAAGAAGTGGAATTCCTTATGCACACCCAGCCTTTGCCTAATATCATAAGCATTGAGGGAAAAAGGACAAACTCCAGAGAAGGCCTGAACATATGGCCTGAAATAACTTACATGAATCTGTATTCCGTTTTGAACAGCATATGTTCAGAAGTGAGTGGCGATCCATCCCCATAAAACTTAGAATGGTCCCACTAATCTCAAAGGAGACTTACCCATATAGACATGGAGTAAGCTCCTGTGAATCTTTGACAAAACTGGGGTATCCAACCCCACCATCTTTCTCTCAGCCAACATGGCTGTGATAACGAAGGTCCCTGGAATGAAGCCTCCCTTCTAATCTCTAATTGAAAAAAGATAGACACTGAGCCGTAAGGCTAAAAAGCCTGCCAGAAGGGTCTTCTCCCAGATTTTATGATTCACTTCAATCCCCCATTTCTACAACTCTCCTACTTCCAGAGTCGGCCAGAATGTTCCAGGAATACCTCTCTTATCTACTCTAGGGCAGCTAGTAGGACGAGTATAGGTGGGCCCCTTTTCCCTCTTCTTCTTGAGAAACACATTCATCCATTCCTCTGGATGAATATCCCTTCTAGAATAAGTCTTTGAAGTCTTTAAGATTTTGAGTTTATGATAAATCTTCAATAACTCTCGAACCAAATTCGGAGTCTTCTCCGGATCATTCAAAGTTGCCTTTGGAGGGGTGAATTTGTCATACATATCACCCAAAATTGGAACCCCTGAGATCTTGTAGACATCCCACAAACTAATGCTTACTTCTCCATGGGCCATATGGAAAGAATTCGTTTCTGGGCTCCAGTGGATAAGCAACTCCGATGCAAAATTATCATTCCTATAAACATATGTCTGCCCAGCCCAGACGACTTCATAAATTGCAGCTCCCTTCAGATCCTCGAGAAACTCTTCACAAGTTTGTCACACCCAATAAGCCCACATCCAAGTTGGATTCACCCCTCCTCCAGAACGGAATTCCCATTTCTCCTTCCAGCCTTTGGATTGATTCATCTGAGAATTTCAAAAGATTGAAGGATAACAATGTGGTTACAGCTCAGGTTTGTGAAGTTTCAGATCTGGTGCACAAGATCTATAATGCATTATATAGGCTTTCTTTACTATTCTAGCATTATAAAATGTTCCTTCAATTGAGACATTCGCTGAAGAAAAGTTGGTATACGACTGAAACCAGGAAGGCAGGAGATAGTTCTTTGCCTCTGGAATATTGACATCTTGCAGATGACCATGGCCATACAGAGGTAGATAGATGCTGTGTGGGAAATCACGATGATATTTCTTCAGATGCTTAGCCAAGTCCGGAAGAGTGATTTTGCAGATGGAATAGTAATCACGACCAACGATGTCCATTATCTCATCAATTCTTTTGCTCGCCAGTTCATCAGTCATTCTGATTCTTTTTGGAGCCATTTGATCTGCACAAGAGTTGAATAATTAACTCTTAAAGTTTGTTAATTTTTCTCACAAAATTTGTGAAGGATTTTAAGAAATTGGCTAAGTCATTAAGGCGCGCAAGTCCCATAGTTGGCGCGCAAGTCTCCTTCAGTCGCGCAAGTATTGGGCGCGCAGGTTTCACCATGAAAGTCTAAATACCTTAACAGTAGCGCGACACAAGAAATAGAAGCGCGACACAAGAATCAAGAAGCACAGACAAGCGAGAGCCGGGAGTCAACTTGCGTGCCGAGAGCAAAGAACAAGCAAGAGCTAGGTGCTTTAGCACGGAGTGAGGCCCTCTATTTATAGACAAGGCTGTACCCCTGCGCGCCAGACCCTGTGCGCCAGACCCTGCGTGCCTGAATCTCATTTGCACGCCATACCCTGCACGCCCCAATTTCCTTTTGATTCTCGATTTCCTCAGAGTCAAATCCTCATTTCTTTTGGATCCAACTCCTAGGGGGGACTTTTGTTGACGCTACTTTCATCATAGAATCTAAAGATTGGAAAAGGGGAATATCTTAGCTCAAAGAGATTCAACCTTTGGACAAATATCAAAAAAATTGACAAAGGAAGGAATAAGAAAAACATTGCGCAAGGGTCGCACAAGTTCTACAATGGTCGTGAATGTATAATTGTGCGCCGCAATGGTCGCGCAATTACACTTGCGCGCTGAAGTTGGTCGCTCAAGTCACTTGCGTGCCCTAAGTGATAACCACCCGGGGTCTTCTCTAAACTATAAATAGCCCTAGTGGGCCCCCCATTTCAGAGAGGAATTTTTACAGAATTCATATATAGAGCTCTGAACACCCAAGTCTCTTCTTTAGGTCTTCCGAACACTTCTAAGGTAATTATTTACCTATAATGGAAGGTCTAAACAAGATGAGTAAGGTCTAAGTGTTAGAATTCACTAACACTTGAGCGCCTAAGGTGTTTTACCCTTAAGGGAAATGAACATACTTGCGCACCGCCCTACTTCTTCACCAAAACTTGCGTGCCTCTCTTCTGGAAGTACCTCAGGATAATTCTAAAGGCTTTGATCAAGGATCACCCAAGTGTTACCCTACTGGTTAACAATCGCGCAAGTACCCATGTGTCGCACAGGTATACCTGCGCGACCAGTACTTGCACGTCCACGCAGTACCTGCGTGCCTGCTAGGTCTTGCGTGCCCCTGCATTTTTGGGTGCCCTTCTTTCCCATTTAACCCTTCTTATACCATTCCACCTATCCTATTCAAGATTCAGTCTTCAATACATTCTTCAAAGCCATTTATGGCATGTTTTCTTGATTAACTTCCTTATCTAAAAGGAATTCTGTGGAATATCTCTCGAAACCTAGTGATTTACACATATTTATGTCACTAAAGATTGATATTTCATTCATTCAACCTCATCCTTTAAGATGAGAGAACCCCTTAACCTAGGCCTCCTTTTCAGGAATAAGACCCATTCATAATTCTCAAATCTAGGCATCCTCTTTAGGAGTAAGCCCCAAGTCCTCTTTAACCTGGGCTTCCTTTTCAGGAGTAAGCCCCAGCCTCAAAGGTCACAAATATGGGCATCCTCCTTAGGAGTAAGCCCCAAGTCCTCATTAACCTGGGCCTCCTTTTCTGGAGTAAGTCCCAGTCATAATTCCCATTAATTTTGGGAATCCTCCTTAGGAGTAATCCCCAAATCCTCATTATTATGGGCCTCCTTTTCAAGAGGAATCCCCAGTCATAAAGTTCCCAAATCTGGGCCTCCTTTTCAGGAGTAAGCCCCAGTCCCCTAATTTGGGTATCCTCCTCAGGAGTAAGCCCCAATCATAATTCCTTTAACCTAGGATCCCTTTTCAGGAATAAACCCCAGTCTCAAAGTTCCAAAATATGGGAATCCTCCTTAGGAGTAAGCCCCAAGTCCCTTAATTTTTCAAAACCCTTAACATGGGCCTTCTTCTCAAGAGTAAGCCCCAGTTTTTAATTTCTCTTAACTAGTCTTAATTTACTTTTGATCTGGGCTTCCTTCTCAGGAGTAAAACCCAATCATAAGTCCCCTCCTAACTTGGGCATCTTTTTTAGGAGTAAGCCCTAAGATTAGAGTATCCAAATATCCATGAAGCACATATACCTTTATGGACCCTGTTCCGGTATTTCTTCCCTGAAGTAAATCTTAATCCTCATCTATTTGGGCAATCATACACACATAAGCCCCACATCATTGCATCTTTCATGGCACAATTTTCTGGTTTTCACCAATACCTCTTGTTTCTCACACCGAGCATGACTCACATGAGTTTAGAGTGTAAAAGTAATCATGAAATCTTCATTTGAGACATCAGTCATGCATAAACATCATACTCCCTTACTAGAACTACGTGGGTTCTGATTCCTTTTCCTAAAAAAAGGATATGTAGGTAGCCCATCTGCGGGTACGATCCCAACTCTAAAATAATTCATGTCCTTCTGAATGATAATAAACTTCAAGTGCCCCACTGAGTGGCTTTAAAACTAGCATGGTCATCATAATGAACAAGAGACTTTTATGTATTAGAGGATACCATTGACTAATAATCTCTAAACAAATACATATGATTCTATATCAATGAAGAACCTCAAATACATATAAAATATTCTCTAAATTTCTTAAATATCAATCATTGATTGTCAGATCTAAAGGAAAACTTCTTTTATACTTGGTAATGTAATAAGGATTCACAAACATAACATAAATCTATAAAGAGAGTCCCAGAGTAGACAATAATTCCCCTAAAAAAGGTGTGATGAGTCCGACCTCCCATACTCTCGACCAATGAAAATTCCTAAGCCTCATCAGTACACAAATAATGAGTGACTACCTTTGGAAAGTAGGTTAAAATGGATATGGAATCATTGGATGTTTCCTGTTCTATGAAAAAACCTGTTAGAAACTGGTTGGAATGTTTGGATCTTAAATCGATGAGATCATCCCCAATTCTAGACGGAAACAATCCTATTGAATGTGTTCTACACATTTCTGATGAGGACACCGAACTAGTGCCATATCTTTAAAAGAAAAAACATCAGTACTCCTAAACCTTATAAAAAATAATATTTTAAGGTTAATAAATTAACTTATTTAATTTTAACCTATTTCCCAGTATCTACCTAAGTTCAAATACAAGTTCATAATAATCATGATGCATGATCTGTACCATGTTCTCCACCCTACAAGAAGTATCAATTCACTTAGTATTCTCTATAAAATTAAAGGTCCCTATAATAGATCACAGGTGGCCATAAAATCCTATGTTCTAGAAAGTATACATTTTCTATATTATGTACTAATACTAGTTGATACTCTTTCCCTACCAAACCATGCATCCTCACCAGTGAATAAATCCAAACTTCAACATATATTTCAACCATCACCTCTGATACCACACTATCACGACCCTTCCCTATGAAGGTACCTTTCCCAGGCTGACAGTAAAGGGAGAGAGATAATGACACCAAAATCCCACCTCAAATAGGCCATGAGTTTGTGACTAGCACCAAGGGTATATCAATCACATACATGATAGGTATTTGCCTCTAATAAGTTTATGGAATTAGAGATAAAATTATAAGAACAACCAACCAAAACTATAAATAATCTATAAGAAACCCCAATGCATGAAATGTTATACATAAGTTGAAAGGAAAATTGAAAGTACCAAAAGAAAGACTAGATAGAGACAAATAACTCACCTCTTGGAAACTGGTCAATAGCTCCTCTAATCTAGTAATGTCCAGTCTGATCACCGACATGTTTCCTATTGTTCGGAAAAACATTTATATATACCTGGGGTGATCATAACATGTATACTTAGTAGTATACTTCCTCTAACATATCATAAAAAATATGAAATAATAATTTTAAATACGCGTGAATATAAAAATTAAACAAAGTCATCACCTAAATAGGTAATACATGTTTCTCATCCTCTCTATAACCCACCCAATAAATAAAAAATAGAAGTAAATCATTCCATATAAAAATTATATATATAAATGAAATTATAGTGCTTCTAATTCTACTCTAATTTGTTTCTATCATGCCCAAACATCTACATACCATGCTTATCCATATTATAAGTGCATCCTGATATGAGTCATTCCTTGACCCTACCTACCTCATTCTCACACAGGGCCCAACATCTTATATTGGAATCAGTCCATATATCCATTTCATCATTATCATCATCCCATCTATAAAAAAGTGCATTATAAGAATCCATTACAACCTATATAAATGCATTATACCTCAATCCATTAAAACCCATGTATATAAACCCATGGGAAGCTAAAACCACCACACTAGAATATAAGTATGTGTTATACCTCAAGCTATTATATCCTGGATATAAATATATTGTAAAACTGTGTGCCATCAGAACCTTGATAAGAATGTACCATATACCAAAATCCATTATATACCGAGATAATCCTAGTCATCAATGTCTATAGGGAGAGTGAGGTAGAGAGAGAATTCATCCATTTGTTCCCTCTCCATCCTAGATATTGGAGAAAAAAACCCCAAAATATTTGGGTGTCTGTTGATGCTCCTTTTCGTCACATTGTCTAAAAGAATGGAAAGGGAAATTACTTAGCACAAATTGATTCATCCTTTGAAGAAAACATCAAAAATAGACAAAGGTATGAACAAGGCTTCAAATGCACAAGGGTCACGCAAGTTCCCTCACTGTCGCGCAAGTATACTTGCGCGCCACCTAATGGTCGCGCAAGTGACTTGCACGCCCTAAGTGATAACCACCCGGGGTCTTCTTCAGCCTATAAATAGACCCTGTGGGCCCCCCATTTGGGGGAGGAATTTTTCCAGAATTCAGATATAGAGCTATGACGCCCAAGTCTCTTCTTCAGGTCTTCCGAACACTTGTAAGGTAATTCTCTACCTAGAATGGAAGGTCTAAAAAAGAGGAGTAAGGTCTAAGTGTTAGAATTCACTAACACTTGCGCGCCTAAGGTGTTTTACCCTTAAGGGAAATGAACATACTTGCACGACGCCCTACTTCCTCGCCAAAACTTGCGCGCCTCTCTTCTGGAAGTACCTCAGTATAATTCTAAAGGCTTTGGTCAAGGATCACCCAAGTGTTACCCTACTGGTTAAAAATCTCACAAGTACCCATATATCGCGTAGGTATACCTGTGCGACCAGGACTTGCGCGCCCACGCAGTACCTGCGCGACTTCTAGGACTTGCGTGCCCCTGCCTTTTTGGGTGCCTTTCTTGCCCATTTAACCCCTCTTATTCCATTCCACCTCTCCTATTCAAGATTCAGTCTTCAAGAAAATATTCAAATCCATTTATGGCACGATTTCTTGATTTGACTTCCTTATCTGAAAGGAACTCCGTGGAACATTTCTCAAAACCTAGTGATTTACACATCTTTATATCACTAAAGATTGATATTTCATTCATTCAACCTCATCCTTTAAGAAGAGAGAACCCCTTAACCTGGGCCTCCTTTTAAGGAATAAGCCCCAGCCATAATTCTCAAATCTGGGCATCCTCCTTAGGAGTAAGCCCTAAGTCCTCTTTAACATGGGCTTCCTTTTCAGGAGTAAGTCACAGTCATAATTCCCATTAATCCTGGGATTCCTTTTCAGGAGTAAGTCCTAGTCATAATTCCCATTAATCTTGGGCTTCCATTTTAGGAGTAAGTCCCAGTCTCAAATATGGGCATCCTCTTCAGGAGTAAGCCCCAAGTGCCTTAATTTTTCAAGTCCCTTAACCTAGGCCTCCTATTCAGGAGTAATCCCCAGTCTTAATTTTTCTTAACCAGTCCTAACTTACTTTTGATTTGGGCTTCTTTCTCAGGAGTAAAACTCAATCATAAGTCCCCTCCTAACTTGGGAATCTTCCTTAGGTGTAAGCCCCAATATTAGAGTATCCAAATCTCCATGAAGCACATATAACTTTATGGACCCTATTCCTGGATTTCTTCCCTGAAATAAATATTAATCCTCATCTATTTGGACAGTCATACACACATAATACCTACATCATTGCATCTTTTGTAGCACAATTGTTTGGTTTCACCAATACCTCTTGTTTCTCACACCGAGCATGACTCACGTGAGCTTAGAGTGTAAAAGTAATCATGACATTTTTATTTGAGCCATAAATCATGCATAAGAATCATACTCCCTTACTCGAACTACGTGGGTTCTGATTCCTTTTCCAAAAAAAAACAAAGGATATGTAGGTAGCCCATCTGTGTGTACAATCCCAACTTTGAAATAATCCATGTCCTTCTGAATGAAAATAAACTTCAAGTTCCCCACTGAGTGGCTTTAAAACCAGTATGGTCATCATAATGACCAAGAGACTTTTATGTATTGAAGGATACCATTGGATAAGAATCTCTAAACAAATACAGATGATTCTCTATCGATGAAGAACCTCAAATACATATAAAGGATTCTCTAAATTTCCTATATATCAACCATTGATTGTCATATCTAAAGGAAAGTTCATTTTATACTTGGTAATGTAATAAGGATTCATGAACATAACTTAAATCTATAAAGAGAGTCTCGAAGTAGACAATAATTCCCCTCAAAAAGGCGTGATGATTCCGACCTCCCATCCTCTCGACCATTGCAAATTCCTAAGCCTTATCAGTCTACAACTAATGAACAACTACCTTTGGAAAGTAGGTTCAAATGGATATGGAATCATTGGATGTTCCCGGTTCTACGAACAAACCCGTTAGAAAGCACTTGGAATGTTTGAATATTAAATCAATGAGAACATCCCCAATTCTAGAGGAAAACAAAAAAATGGTGAACCTGACGTGAATCCTTAACCAAGTTAAAATGATGTTTTTCTTATTTGTTAGGACCCTATTTAAAACTCAATGAGAGGGCCAACAAAAAACAATCATTGACATATGTGCTCATACAAAAGATGTAGTGGATGAATTTATCTTGACTATGTCGGTTATATAAAATAGACACTCTTTTACAAGATCTTCTGCATTTCCAAAATGGCTTCTCTTAAGTTCACATCCATGAATACGTCTGCTGTGAAAACTTCTGCTGAAAATACCACTACGTCTACTCCTGCTGGATCATCGTCCGCTATGAGGATGATATCACCTACTCAGCATCTTCAACGCTGGGTATCAAATGCGCTGGTTAAGGAGTACTGTCAAAACGTTACTATTCCAACTCTGGAGGCTACCCGACAAGCCCTCCAAGTGAACAACTCACACCGGTCGTCCGGACAATGATGACTAGTGATCAAGAAGCAGGTGGTGCTAACCACCGTCTCCAACCGTTTCGGGTCGTTATCCCCAGAACGCAATCACCATTCACTCCCTTATTCTGGGGAGGTGAATGAGAAGGTCCCTCAGGGCCTTAATTCAAGCAAACAAGAGTTCTTCCCAAGGGCTCCTATCAAAAATCGCCGCCAGACTCGTATGGAAGTGCGCCCTCAACATGATGAGGGTACCGACTCTAGGCGTTCGGCTCAGGTTCCTCGAACCCGGGCAGGCAAGACGAATCGTCAGAGGCGAAGTCCGGTTAACAGTGAGCAGGTTCTCATCTCTGCCATTTCCGGAGAAGTCCACCAACCTAACTTGGTGGCAAGCAATGAGCGGGCACACACACCTGCCTGTTTTAATTCCACTGTCTAGCAGACTCGTCTGGCAACATCATGCCAATCCCGCCAGGCAATTCCGGTGGAGTATTATAGGCAGGAATATACACCTGTTTATACGTCATCAGCTAGTCAACAGGCTCGTCTAACTACATATGATGGATCTTGTCAACCACGTTTGGTGAAGTGCAATAAACAGGCACACACACCTTCTAGTACTGATCAAGCCTACCAACAGTCTCGCTTGGTAGCATTTAGAGAAGTCAGTCGGAAAGCTCCGGCGACAAATAGGAGGCAGACTCAACTATATGCCCCTACACTTGAGTACTGTCAGGATTCAATGACAGTAAAAGGAGGACAGGAGTAGGCACATACACCTACTCCAAGCACAGAATGGATATATATCCCCGTTCCGGCAGCTGAAGTCACCAAGCATATTCTATCAATGGTGAAAGAGCAGAAGAAAATCCCTGCTCAAATTCTGGATGTCTGCCAGGATATTATTACAGTTTCAGCAACATCTCAGGGAAAGACACACAAATATGTCCCTAGTAGTGGAGTGACACATCAACCGTTCACTCCGAAGTAGATACACACATCTGTTCCCGTCCAAGAGGGTTGAGAGGCATACTCCCTCATATAACACGAACAACCAAGTCCGGCACATACACCTGATTTGAGTAGAGATCGTCAGCATAACCTGTCCATCTCTCCTGATCAGGCACATACACCTGCTCAGAGCAACCACTTTCATCAACAAGTGGTTTCCAAGGTGAGTAAGAAGGCGTCTAAGAAGAAGACCCACCCAGCACAGGCAAGAGATCAAGAGCCAATCTGTTACAAGTCCTTGCTCGATGCTGGAGTTCTTGAAGCTCTCAGACAGTTATCTATTGGAATTCAAGATTCTAATTTCTCATTTCCCAATAGTGGAAAAATTAATTCCGAAGGTCTTCAATAGACACTTCCTCATGAAGGCTTGCTTCATGAGAATTCGGTCGATCTCGAAGTTTCATCTTCAGATGAGAGCCACAAGAACCCTCTGTGTGGTCAGAAGACCAAGGAGCAAGAGATATCATATTTTGTTGTAACCCACCATGGTGGTCCTCCCCATGATGATGAATTTCGCTGCGAAAGTCCTCTCCATAGTAGTGATGCACATTTCCCGGAAAATTCTCCAGTGGACAATGTAGTGCCGAGAAATCCCTCTTATCTTGAGGCACTTGCAAATGCGAAACCAGTCATGTATGATGCTTCATCGCTAGCAGGTGAAATACTTTCTCAATAAGAAGATAGCCCAGGGTGTAGGTCATTCTCTGAACCACCCTTAAGTCATGCATCTTCTAGTTTTATTAGTTATTTCTCTACCAATCTTGTTAAATCTGATGAAGCAATAAGAAAGCACCAGATCTGGTCAAATCAGGTAGAAGAATCTTCATTGAATGATAAAGAGGAAATGCTGAACTTGAGAAAACAACTGGAAAATGGGGAAGTGCCAGTCATGTTTTGGCCTCTGGCTGACTCTCAGTATGACATTCCATAGATGTTGACAGAAGATGGAATTCATGATATTTGTCTCAACATATGGAAAACTTTTTGTTAGTTGAAAAAGAAAGTATTATCTTATGATGAATATGAAAATCATGTTAAGATAATAGAAGGGTTACAACGTCAAATTGACTTGGCATCTCTATCAGTCTCTCGATATCCGAAGGCTGAAAAGCAGTAGAGAGCCCTTCAGCGTTCATGCCTTGGCGCACTAAGAAGATTGCGCCAGTTAATTGCCAATTCCCCATATGGTATTCATGTCAGAGGATGGGGTGTTCATGGAGTACAACATTTAACTGTGCTCTCTAGTCAGCAAAGCCCGCCGAAAATGGTCTCATGCAATGTTATTTCCCATGGCCGGCCAAAAATACCTGACTTTGTTTGTAATCAAAAGATTTACCTAGACCAGGCTTCAACTAGTTCCTCTAAAAATCAAGAATATAGAGAACAAGTTGTTGAATTAATCCTGCATCAAGCAAACGAGAATATTGAACAGGCCTCTCGTATGGAGCAAGCACATCATCAAGTGACAGAAGTGTCATAAATCATCCAACGTTCTTTTGAACTAGGTGATAAAAGTGGTTGTCGATTGATGCATCCAACTAATTTCTGGACCAAGGTCCACAAGATCAGGAGATATTTTAAGAAAGTCTTATACATATCATGTCAAGAGCCACCCCATCTCACCAGACTGGGGACTCTTTTAAAACAACCTTCTGAATCAACAAATAGGATTCGAAGAGTTGAGAAAAGACAGCAGGAACAGCCCCAGTCCACCGGACTGGAGACTTTTTCAAATCCTCAACCCTCTCCTCAGAGAAAGTCGGTCTTTTCTCAATTGGGGAAGAAGCCTCAAGAGGAACGAAGATCCAAATTATCAGGAGATTCTCTCCAAATTACGGTTCACCAAGAAGTTCCTGAGGGATCGAATCAAAAAAGGCAATGTCTCATCAAAGACATGGAAGGAGACAATATCGCAGGAATGCCGATAGGAGGGATGAAATGCATTATGAATCAATAAATGTCATCAATGCCGTTGTTGCTGATCCACCAGATGAGGCTCATTCAGAGGGATCAGATGAAGAGGTTCCTGCTCAATAAGTTGTATGCACAGACAAAAATGAAGAATGTGTACGTACACCAAATCAAAGGATTACTCAAAACCTAGGTAATCCTTCAAGTAACCCACTTCCCCCTCTCTGAAAGGGATCAAACAAGAGGAATGGAAAGAATCAGGTTACATATCCTTCCTCTGGAGAAGGCCAATCACTCTCACTAGAGAAAATATTTGTGCAACAAGAGGAATAAATGAAAGAATTGAGGAGGTTGAACGCAAAACTACTTCAGGGTAGTCTTCCTCCTAAACGTGCTGGAGCCAGTAAGCCAAGAGAATTTGTTGCGGCTACTGAGATGGATCAAGAATATCCTCCTCTATCAGTACACAATCACTGGTCTAATCCTATGGGTCATGTGCAACAATAGTTGGCAGTGCTGCCATCAGTTGCAGTACCAGCTACCATACCTGTTCAAACTCCAGTCATTGCACCTGCCCAAGTCCAAGTTCAACCGGATGTTTCTCAAAAGTTAATAACTACCATTGAGTCATTAACAGCTCGTTTAGAGACTATGGAAGGGAAGCATGCACAGGTTCAACCAGAAAAGAGATCTTACCCTGAATGGGTAGATTCAGTCTCTCCCCCATCAAGTTTTGGGTACCCTATATTCCCTATTTTCAATGGATTAGGCAATCCTGAACAACATTTGATGCATTACGTGTCTTGTTGTGATCCTATGATGGGAACTTCGGAGTAGAAAGAAGCAGTGAAACTCAGATGCTTCGTGCGAACCTTACAAGGACCAGCCTTTGTCTAGTACACAAGCTTACAATCCCGATCAATTACCGGATGGGAAGATCTCCATCAACGATTTCTTATTCAATTCAGCTCAACTTTTCCAAATACAATAGTTTTCGATCTTACAAACTTTAAGAAAAGGGAGAATGAAAGGGTCTCTAATTTCATTACTCGCTGGAAGGGATTAACATATTCCCTGAGCTTAGCACTCCCTCGAGAGGAACTGTTGCCAATCTATGTGGAAAATCTGTGTGACGAATTACGCACGCCGCTGATCCCTGTGAAATACACAAGAGGGTTTCGAGACCTTACTTCAATCGCTCAACATATTGAAGATTCTCTTATATAGACTAAGGATAAATCGCGTGTAATTCCATTAGCTCTAGGAAGGAGAATGGGTAAAGCAGAGACTACTACAGTTATGCTTAAACAAGCACCTATACCTGCGTCTACCTTAAAACCTTCATCTTCTCAAAGGGATCCACCTCTTGAGCACCAAAAACAAAGTCCGTTTCATCAAGACGATCAAAGAGATCAAATATGGAAAAAGTTTTTTGAGTTGAAGAGCAAAGTTTACTCTTTACGAAATGAACAAGTTCTTGGATACTTCATTTCGGCTCTGGAAAATAATCTGGTTCAATTTCCAAGGCCCAAGAGGCCAAACAAGGAAGAAGATGAAGACCGTCCCAATTATTTCCCCTTTCATAAAATGTTGGGGCATCCATCATTGAGTGTTTTGTCTTCAAATACCTCCTGCAAAAGATGGCCGACTCGGGACAAGTCAAACTGAAAGGTTCTTAAGCTCAGGTAGCATGTGTTACTGCTACAGTTCCAGAGGAATAAGACGAATGGAAAGAAGTCAAAAGCAAAAATGCATAGAAATATGATGATTGGATGGTCATAAAGATGATCAACCAAACTCATGCTATTTTGTGAACACAATTGAAGAAACCAATTGTGCCTTCTACCATGAATGCCACAACAAAATCCTCTTCAGAGGGAAAATCCTCAAAAGGGAGGAATAATTCCAAGAAAGAGGAACAATTAGAAGAATATGAGTATGTGTCAAAGCCTAAGCTGTCTTTGATTTTGGTATATTTCATGCCATCTAATTCAAAGCAACGGGAACTGCCCCACCAAACGGCACAAACTAAACAAGTTAATCAGGCAGAGTCTTCATCAGATGAAGAATTGATCTTCAGTTATGTTAATGTGAATCAATTAATAGATCCATATGCCAGTCGCAGTTTCGATTTTGATGAGCCTGAATTCCCTATATCAAACAGAGGAATCAGAGGAAGTTCCAGAGTCTCAAGATATAGGGGAATATGTGGATCTTTCAGAGGCCACTATTCCAATTCTACTCCTGCTAGAACTGTGTATGCGGAAGAAACTCGTGGTAGAGCCCTTCAGCGATCTTAACAAGAACAAGCAAGTTCTTACACCAATAGAAAACTCAGTCCTGGAACAATTATTCTGGAAGATTGGTTAAAGGTTCCACTTTCTTCTTCTCAGCAATTAAATAGACCTAATCAGTCTAATCTTCCAAAACCAGGAATATTTCCAACTCCTATCCCGATACAAGATGCATCAACTTTCAAAGCATCAACTTCCAAGGTACCTACTAAACCACATGTTCCTATTGGGAAACACAGACCTCTGGATCAAAAGTATGATATATTGAAACACCTGGCCCAGGTACCAGCCAAGTTATCAATTTTGGATGCTTTGAATCTATCAAAGGATCTTCAGGAGGCACTCATCGAGGCTTTGTCAAGTCCTCAGGAGTTTGAAGCTGAAATTGTTGCAGCTGAAGTCTACCACATAGAGAATAATCCTACAGAGCCATGCAGTGATATCTTTCACTGATTAAGATGAAGATGATGTCATGCATGGATATATTAGACCTTTGTATTTATCTGAAAAGGTCAATGGCGTAGACGTCTGAAGAGCTTTCATTGGTAATGGTTCAGGAGTCAACCTCATGCCCATTCGTACACTTCAACGATTGGGCCTCACGGAATCTGATTTACCTCCTTCTAATATGATGTTACAATGATATGATAAAAATGAACAAGAACCACTAGGCAAAGTTACACTCAGAACTCAGTTTAGAGATCTTGTATCTAATTCAGATTTCATGGTTGTTGATCAAGATTCAGCCTTCAACATCTTGCTTGGAAGACCCTGGCTACATCAACATGCGGCTATCCCTTCATCATACCATCCATGTCTCAAATATTGTTTCGATGGTCAAGTTTGGACATTTTATGGTGATAAGGACCCGTTCAATACATGTGAGTCTCAATACATTGAGGTGGAATTATATCACATGAAGGGAAAGGATAAATCCACAACAAGAGAGCTTACCAAAGTTAATGCTCTGTATGGTTTGGAAAAGATTCCAGTAAATCCATTTGCGCATGTGAGTACAGATTATGTGTTTCCTATCAGTCAAATTGACAGGATAGAACCAAATCAAAATACTCTTATGGAAAGATCCATAATGTCAGTTATGGCAATCGAGCCAGACAACATGGGAGAAATTGGTAACCCACCAAGTAGTGATGAATGCCCAAATGGTGACGTCTTCATTTCATCTGCTGAAATCCAACAAGTCTATACTTCACCAATCAGGCCAGAAGAAGTTATGGCAACATCATAGGTGAGTAGTGATGTCGATTCTCAATCTATCATCTCCTCTTTATTTCCCAAGGAAGACCCTTCATCATCAATCGGGTCAGAAATGGAATCTTCTTCTTCAAGATGTTCAAATTTTAAAATCTCTTATGATCATGGAAATTATGATTTATCATCTACTATGAAAGTAGAAACGGAAGAAATAACACATGAAGAAGAAGAAGAGGAAGATCTTAGAGATTCTCCTCCAGCATTTGAAGAGGGTATCTCTACCACCGTGGATGAACTCAGAGAAATAAATCTGGTTACAAAAGAAGATCCACACCCCACTTTAATCAGTGCATCCATGACTCTTGAAGAAAAAGAGATGTATATTTCATTTCTAAAGAAAAATAGATATATATTTGCTTGGAACTATATAGAAATGCCCGGGCTTGATCCTGATGTTACTACTCATCATTTTGGTTTACCAGAAGAACATCGAGGATTTAAGCAAGCCGCGAGAAGAAAACACCCAATTTATGCTTCCAAAATTGAAGCTGAAGTGGATAATCTTATCGAAGCTAACTTCATCAGAGAATTTAAATATCCCAAGTGGTTGGAAAATGTTTTCCCTGTGAAGAATAAAAACAGACAAATTAGAGTTTTCATTGATTTCAGAGATCTTAATCGGCATTTTCCTAAGGATGATTTTCCAGTTCCAATTACAGAACTCCTGATTGATGCAACAGCTGGATATGAAGAAATTTCCTTCATGGATGGATATTATGGATATAATCAAATCTGAATGTCTCCAAAAGATGAGGAATCCACAACTTTCAGAGCCCCTCAGGGTGTGCTTTGCTACCGGGTAATTCCCTTTGGCTTAAAGAATGCAGGCGCAACATATTAGCGTGCCATGCATCGTATCTTCAAACCCTTTTAGGGAAGTTTGTTGAATGTTATGTGGATGATTTGGTGGTTAAATCCAAACAATGTTCTAATCACTTTTCTGATTTAAAAGTCATATTCCGCAAACTTCGACAACATAATTTGAAGATGAACCCCTTAAAATGTGCTTTTGGGGTAACCTCAGGAAAATTTCTCCGCTTCGTCATACGCCATCGTGGTATTGAAGTCAATCCTGAGAAGAAAAATTCAATCCTTGGTATGTCACATCCTTGAAATTTGAAATAATTGAGAGGAATTCAAAGACACTTAGCCTATATTCGGCGTTTTATCGCCAATTTGGCAGGGAAAAGTTTACCCTTCACCAAATTGATGAAGAAGGGAGTCACTTACTAGTGTACTGAAGAATGTCAAGAATCATTCGCTATTCTCAAGAAGTATCTCCTGAGTCCACCGGTACTCATGCCACCTGTTGAAGGGAGACCACTTATCCTCTACATGACAACTTTAGAGCGATCATTAGGTGCCTTTATTGCTCAGAAGAATGATGCTGGGAATGAAAACATCCTATACTACCTCAGTCGGACTATGCTTGAAGCAGAAACCCAATATTCAAGTATTGAGAAGTGATGCCTGGAATTAATCTTTGTAGTTCAGAATTTGAGACACTACCTGAAACATCACCAGGTCCAATTGGTCTCTCGCAATAACCCGCTCAAATTCATCCTTAGTCTTCCAATTCTTACAGGATGTCTGGCAAGGTGGGCAGTTATTTTGCAGCAATTCAACATTCATTATGTGTCTCAAAAGGCAATAAAGGGCCAAGCTCTGGCTGATTTCCTTTCAGAACATCCTTCAGTAGAAGACACATCTTCAGATATTCAACTCCCTGATGAGGAAGACTTCTCTATTCAAGAAAGTCCTCAGGCATGGGAAATGTATTTTGATGGTGCTTCCAGAAGTCCAACAGGGAGGAAAATGGAAAATCCTAAATTCAACAAAGTTGGATTAGTAATTTTGCTCATTTCTCTAGAAAAGGTAGTGTTACCTTATTCCTTCTTATTATGGGAAGGTGGTACCAATAATGAAGCAGAATACCAAGCTCTCATCGCAGGCTTGGAATTGGCGCTTCAAGCACAAGTGAATCACTTAAAGGTGAAAGGTGATTCAGACCTGGTAATCAAACAAGTCAATGGGGATTATGCCATCAGAAAAGAAGAACTAATCCCTTTGTATGATTACATCAGAGAGTTAATGGCAGAATTCCATTCAAAACCAAAATTTTCTTATGTCCCGTGACCACAAAATGCTCAAGCTGATGCACTGGCTAATATAGCCATAGCTCTGGCAGATCCAAATCAGGATGAGACAGCCATCATTATTGCCCACCGTCATGCAATTTCACATTATGTTCGAACCAGAACAGAGGAGATCAATGAAATTAGTCCCATTGCGGAACTGTATGGTCATACTATAGGATGGATGTCACCTATCAGGTAATACCTTCAAAATGGAACACTTCCACCTGATAGAGATGAGAAAGAACAAATTCGGCAATGTGTGGTCAATTTTACTCTTTATGATAGCCCATATCACCTAGAGAAAATTATCTACAAACATGGTTTTGATGGAGTTATCTTCAGATGCATTGATGGTGAAGAGACAATGGCTGTCATGAAAGAGGTACATGTAGGAGTCTGTGGTGCCCACCAGTCTGGACATAGACTGTCTGATCAGATTCGAAGGCTTGGATACTTTTGTCCTTTAATGATACAAGATTGTGTTGATTTTACAAAGAAGTGTCATTCATGCCAAGTACATGCCAATTTCATTCACCAACCTCCAGAGTTGCTTCATACAGCTAAATACTCATGGCCATTTTCCACATGGGGAATGGATGTGGTGGGACCTTACCCTTCAGCTATGACCAAGCAGTTTAAGTATATTCTTACTGCTAATGATTTTTTTTCCAAATGGGAAGAGGCAATACCTCTTAAGGAAGTCAGTTCTAAATGAATTTTTAGCTTCATCAAGTCTAACAGCTTTACCAGATTTGGTGTCCCTCATACCATATTGACGGACAATGGCACCAACTTCTGTTCATCCGAGGTGAAGAAGTTGTACCATGAATACAACATCAAATCCAATCATTCATCTCGGTATCATGCAGTGGCCAATGGCCAGATAGAAGCCTTAAACAAGACTCTTTAAAATATACTGCAAAAGATTGTGGATAAAGATAATAAATCATGGCCTGATAAAATCTTTCATGCTTTATGGTCTTATCGGACTACCACCCGCACTACAACGTAGTCAACTCCATATTCACTGGTATATGGAACGGAAGCCGTCTTGCCCATTGAATTTCAACTACCCTCACTCAGAGTATCCATTTGTGATCAGTCACCTACAGATGAGCAATCTCAAAAGCGATTGAATTAATTGGAACAGTTAGATGATAAAATATTGTTCACTCTGCACCACTTGGAAGTCTATCAGAATTGAATATCATGGGCTTTTAAAAAAAAAGTTTGTCTTCATTCATTCACTCAGGGAGAATTGGTATTATTTCTTAGAACTCCAATGATACCAGGAAAGAAACTTCCCAAGCTTGAGCCAAAATGGTAAGGACCTTACTCAATACATAAGGTCTACTCCAATGGAGCTTATTCATTAATCTCGATGGATGGAGAACTCATCACTACTCCAACAAATGCCAGATTTTTGAAGAAGTATTTTGTATAAACACAAAATATATCATCAATTTTCCGGTATGACCTTAAACTGCACCACGGTCCGGTATGACCTTAAACTGCACCACCGTCTAGCAAGACGTTAAATTGCATAACCAATGGTCCATGTATATGACCTTAAACTATTCACATTTTTTTATTCCAACATGATGTTAAACGGTGTCCCCCTCCATCGTACTTTCTATATGACGTTAAACTATATAGAAGTATCTTATATCTAGCAAGACGTTAAACTACATAACCAATGGTCCATGCATATGACCTTAAACTATTCGCACTTACGTCCAACATGACGCTAAACTGTATCATCCCTTTTTCGTCCAACATGACATTAAACTGTGAAAAAATCCCTAATACTTCCAACGTGACGTTAAATGGTGTACTATTTTGTCCTCATTGCATGAAATTAAACTGCACCATCTACTTTTTTTTCCAACATGACATTAAATTGTATTGTCCTCATCGTCCTAACTACATGACGCTAAACTATATAGAAAGTTATTTAATATGTCCTACATGACATTAAACTGTACCTTGTGCCTGCTACATGACATTAAACTGTGAATCACCAATAGTCCTAACTGCAAGACTTTAAACTGCATAGTCCCTTCATATGTCCTACATGACATTAAACTGTGAATCATTAGGGTTGTTGCTACCTCTTGTTTCTCACATCGAGTATGACTCACGTGAGCTTAGAGAAAAATTCAACCATAACACTCTCTCTGGGCTACTAACCATGTATAAGTCCCAACAATATTTTTTTTAGATCATTGTCCCCAAGGATAACTTGATCACTAATTCATTCTTTAATTGAACTACGCGAACTTTGATCCTTGCCTTCCAGGCTGGGTACATAGGCAACCTCCCAAGGTTCAATCCCAAAAACAATCTCTTCACATCGGTTCACCTCCATCTCATACGATGTTGATTCATGAAACCGCCTCTAGAATCAATATCTTTATATTGGTTCACTTTTGTCCTTGCTATACGACTTTAAACTGTACAATACTTCTGTCCTGTATGACAAAAAACTATAACATTCTTTGATACCCTCACCTGAGAGGGAATCATTATTTACATTTATTTTCAATCATGTTATATTCCAAAGACTATGTGCATACATGGCAATGCCCGAACCTTTTATCTTGGGTTAAACCATCATTTCACTAAATTCCCCTTTCACCCTACACATGTACGAACCTAATTTGTACAGAGGGTAGTTATAGAACTATGTGGTATTGATTCCCATCCTTATGGGATACGTAGGAACATTTGAGTTTCCCTTGAATCTATCCCCAAGTCTTTTGAGCCTAACCCCAAATTCCACTTTCAGTCCCTTGGCTGAAAAGTCCCCATGAAAACACACACTGTGTATTTCTTATAATGGTCCAAGCTCTATGACCCTAAACTAAGATCTCTAATCCTTTTGTGCCACATGAAGTTAAACTGTAGTTTAAGAACTATGTATGGCTTGATTCCCATCCTTATGGGATACGTAGTGAAGTCTAACATTTCAATTCAGGACTAAGCCACAACATGATTATGGTTAGCATTGATATGTGTATCTATGTATACATTGGAAAATAGCCATATTTATGTGTCATAATCCTAACCTAAAATATTTTCAGATCTTCATAACACTTTTCTTGACTTCTAGTCACAAAAATGTCAAACTTCTGGGAGTTCTTTTGCCTGACTATGCAGTACGTGCCCTTAGGCAGCCTTGCATAAACAGTCTCCATAACAGATTTGTCAGCCAAAAGATACTATTATTTGACTATGAAGCCAATGCCCTTAGGTGACCCTACATAATTCAACCCCCTAACGGGTTTTTTGGATACTGGTAAATTCATTCTTGGGAAGAAAGACACTTTTGTCCTTATTTGTCTTAAATGATAATATGTAGGGATCCACAAAAATAGCCATCCTTAATATATTTGTCCCATATCCTTTTTCATGATCTGAAAGTATTCAAGTCTATGGTTTATATTCTCCTTCCCTACATTTGGGTCAGACCTTCGTTGGAGTGATATCCATCCAGTTCTTCGATAATCTTGTTTGGAAATATCTTCTCCATATTCAAGTACCTCTTTCCATTCAGAAAACTCTATACTTTGGAAAATTTGAATCTCCATAAACTTTCACTGGTTTTTTAGCACTAGGAAAGTAAATTTCTGAGAGTCCTTTTGCCTGACTATGCAGCACGTGCCCTTAGGTGGCCTTTCATAAGTAGTCTACATAACGGACCTGTCATCCAAAAGATGCTATTTATTTGACTATGCAGCCAATGCCCTTAGGTGGTCGTGCATAATTCAACCCCCTGACGGGTTTGTTAAATAATGGTAACTTCATTCTTGGGAACTACTTCTTCTAATGCCTTTTAGCTCTTTTTCATATCATTCATCAGATTCAAATATTCTTAAGTCATAGTTTACATATTTTCCTTCATACTTGAGTATGGTAATATGTTTTCAGATGAATTGTCAAGGAATTTAGTCAATTCTAATTCATTAGGTCAAATCTATTTCGACCTTAAACATTAGCCACTTTATGTCTGACGTGCATGAATTTAAACTGCCCACAAAAGACAAAGAAACTCTAAATAAAAGTCAAGTTCCATCTCACTAAACATACATTTTGTATGATTTAGGTAATATTGAGCAATTAAAAGATTCAAATTTTGTAGGGTTATTTATATTAATCCTAGTAAAAAATCAAACTATGCTCACTAGGCCCATTGGATTAAGTAAATTTAAAGCAGATAGCAAAATAGAATGCAGGTACAAATGATTGAAGGTGAAAGTGTTTTTCATTGATGCACAAGAGTTAGAAGGACATCCACAAACTAGTGTCTCTTCTCTATTTCATGAATTACAAAAGACTTTTAACATAACTCTTCATTTGATTTACAATAACCCAGGCTTCATCAGTAGCCAACTAGAATTCATTCATTCAACTGGATACCATAAGAGATGTAGTGATACCCGCTATTCTTGGAACAATTTTAAAAAATGTTCTTGAGTGCAGTTTGAGAAAATTTTCTGCTGATCAAACAGTGACTCTGTTTATGTCCAAGAGACTTGGAAGATGGATACATGGATTTGAGAATGAAGAATTGGAAGTAAAGAGCCATTTGGAGAGATTACTCTTTTCAGATATTGTTCTAATACCATATTTGTCTTCTCTCCACCAACCGACAGTGGAAAACATTTCAGCCCATGGGTTTTCCATTTTCATATCTGCAAGGAAATGGAATGCAAGAAAAATGTGAAAGTCCATGCCAATGTTGTTGCTCTTAATGCACAACATAACTGAAATAGAGAAGTAGCAGTGCAGCTGCATCTCAGGCATATAGTTCTTTGCATCTGGAACATTGACTCCTTGCAGATGACCATGACCATACAGGGGCAGATAGATGCTCTGTGGGAAGTTAAGATGATATTTCTTCAAGTACTTATCCAAATATGGAAGAGTGCTATCACAAATATCATAGTAATCATGGCCAACAATATTCATTATTTCATCTATCCACTTGCTAGACAATTCATCAACCATTCCAATTCTCTTGGGAGCCATTAGATCTGCACAAAAGTTGAGTAATTAACTCTTAAAGTAAGTTAATTTTTCATAAAATTTGTGAAGGAATTTTAAAAAAAATGGCTAAGGCATTAAGGCGCGCAAGTCTAATTTTGACGTGCAAGTATGGATGTGCCGCGCAAGTTTTTGGCGTACAAGTGTCACCGCGCAAGTACAAATACCTATACTGCAGCGTGACAACAAACAAACATCAGAAAACATAGCAACTTGCACAGCGAAGGCAACTTGCGCGGTGAGAGCTCGAAAGTTTGAAATCCGGATGCTATGCGTGGAAAATGATCGCATATTTATAAGCCAGTTTGCCCACCTGCGCACCTACAGCCAGTGTGCTCGAGACCTGCGCGACGTGCACCTTCGCGATGACAGCTGCGTGACTCGCACCTGTGCGCCTCTTTCCCTTTGATTTTCTTCTTTTCCTCAGAGTTACATCCTTATTCTTTCGGATCCAACTCCGAGGGGGGAATTTTGTTGATGCTCCTTTTCATCACATTGTCTAAAATAATGGAAAGGGAAATGACTTAGCACAAATTGATTCATCCTTTGAAGAAAATATCAAAAATCGACAAAGGCATGAACAAGGCTTCAAATGCACAAGGGTCGCGCAAGTTCCATCACTGTCATGCAAGTATACTTGCGCGCCACCTAATGGTCACACAAGTGACTTTCGCACCCTAAGTGATAACCACCCGGGGTCTTCTCGAGCATATAAATAGACCCTGTGGGCCCCCCATTTGGAGGAGTAATGTTTCCAGAATTCTGATATAGAGCTCTGAATGCCCAAGTCTCTTCTTCAGGTCTTCCGAACACTTCTAAGGTAATTCTTTACCTGGAATGGAAGTTCTAAACAAGAGGAGTAAGGTCTAAGTGTTAGAATTCACTAACACTTGCATGACTAAGGTGTTTTACCCTTAAGGGAAATGAACATACTTGCGCACCACCCTACTTCCTCACCAAAACTTGTGCACCTCTCTTTTGGAAGTACCTTAGTATAATTCTAAAGTCTTTGGTCAAGGATCACCCAAGTGTCACCCTACTGGTTAAAAATTGCGCAAGTACCCATGTGTCTCTTAGGTATACCTGCGCGACCAGGACTTGCGCTCCCACGCAGTACCTGCGCGCCTGCCAGGACTTGCGTTCCCCTGCCTTTTTGGATTCCTTTCTTGCCCATTTAACCCCTCTTATGCCATTCCACCTCTCCTATTCAAGATTCGGTCTTCAAGAAACTCTTCAAATCCATTTATGGAATGATTTCTTGATTTGAATTCCTTATCTGAAAGGAACTCCGTGGAACATTTCTCAAAACCTAGTGATTTACACATCTTTATGTCACTAAAGATTGAGATTTCATTCATTAAACCTCATCCTTTAAGATGAGAGAACCCCTTAACCCGGGCCTCCTTTTTAGGAATAATCCCCAATCATAATTCTCAAATCTGAGAATCCTCCTTAAGAGTAAGCCCCAAGTCCTCTTTAACCTGGGCTTCCTTTTCAGGAGTAAGTCCTAGTCATAATTCCCATTAATCCTGGGCTTCCTTTTCACGAGTAAGTCCCAGTAATAATTCCCATTAATCCTAGGCTTCCTTTTCAGGAGTAATCCCTAGTCTTAAATATGGGCATCCTCTTCAGGAGTAAGAAAAAAAGTCCCTTAATTTTTCAAGTCTCTTAACCTGGGCCTCCTTTTCAAGAGTAAGCCCCAGTCTTAATTTCTCTTAACCAGTCCTAACTTACTTTTGATTTGGGCTTCTTTCTCAGGAGTAAAACCCAATCATAAGTCCCCTCCTAACTTGGGAATCTTCCTTAGGAGTAATCCCCAAGATTAGAGTATCCGAATCTCCATGAAGCACGTATACCTTTATAGACCCTGTTCCTGGATTTCTTCCCTGAAGTAAATCTTAATCCTCAACTATTTGGGCAGTCATACACACATAAGCCCCACATCATTGCATCTTTCATGGAACAATTGTCAGGTTTCACCAATACCTCTTGTTTATCAAACCGAGCATGACTCACGTGAGCTTAGAGTGTAAAAGTAATCATGAAATCTTTCTTTGAGCCATCAATCATGAATAAGAATCATACTCCCTTACTCGAACTATGTTGGTTCTGATTCCTTTTCCAAAAAAACAAAGGATACGTAGGTAGCCCATCTGCAGGTACGATCCCAATTTTGAAATAATCCATGTCCTTCTGAATGAAAATAAACTTCAAGTGCCCCACTGAGTGGCTTTAAAACCAGTATGGTCATCATAATGACCAAGATAATTTTATGTATTGAAGGATACCATTGGCTAATAATCTCTAAACAAATACATATGATTATCTATCGATGAAGAACCTAGAATACATATAA
Organism: Viscum album; assembly: GCA_963277665.1. Classification (NCBI taxonomy): domain Eukaryota; kingdom Viridiplantae; phylum Streptophyta; class Magnoliopsida; order Santalales; family Viscaceae; genus Viscum; species Viscum album. Next base: position 473,196,455 of record OY728130.1, on the reverse strand, counting down.
AAGATTCTCTAAATTTCCTATATATCAATCATTGATTGTCAGATCTAAAGGAAAATTCATTTTATACTTGGTAATGTAATAAGTATTCATGAACATAACTTAAATCTATAAAGAGAGTCCCGGAGCAGACAATAATTCCCCTAAAAAAGGTGTGATGAGTCCGACCTCCCATCCTCTCGACCAATGCAAATTCCTAAGCCTTATCAGTCTACAACTAATGAGCGCCTACCTTTGGAAAGTAGGTTCAAATTGATATGGAATCATTGGATGTTTCCAGTTCTATGAACAAACCCATTAGAAACAGCTTGGAATGTTTGAATCTTAAATCAATGATATCATCCCCAATTCTAGAGGGAAACAATGTCATATTCCTGACCAAATCTAGAGGGGAACTATGCGAAATCAAAAAATATATAATAAATCATACACAAACTGCACTAAGGGAAACTACATATCCTTATAATAATATGTTTCTATCCTCGCTCAGGACCTAAAACCACCGCTAATATGGTCTAGTAAAGATATAATCAAGCAATTATCAAACTTCAAATTGATTAATTATTAACAATTAATTAACTATTTCTAATTTCATTTGAAGGATTGAAATTTTAACATCTTTAGCCAAGTGTCATTGGAACTATGAATTCTATAATCATATTCATTTTCTTCATCATTATTAGAATAAAATTAAACATTTAACATTATGACCATCCAAAACACCCTACCCCGTGAGTTGAATATTTTTTCATTTTTCATTCACAGATTATCCGGGTACTCCATAAATCTACATAAGATACCACATCAAAATTATGCATACCATGTGGAGATCCTAACTATCTCAAATAGTGGAAAACTAAAAAATAAAAATTAGACTATATTCCATCCAACAAGCATAAAGAAAAAAGAACATCGATAAGAAATCCCTACTCTAAACTTATCTAAAATTTCCCGATACCCCACACTACTTTACACAATATCAACTATCCTGTCGTCATAGAAATAGACCATTAATATAGCCCAAAATTCTAATCCATTGATTATCTAAGTTTCAAAGCACATCAAAACATCCATCAGTCAAACACCCCTAGTATAACGACCCAAAATTTTATAAATGAAATTCCTTTTTTGAATGAATAAAAGCGTTATTAAGTAATATAGTTATAGAAAATACATGCACTACTTTGGTTATTTTGGAACATTATATCCTTTTAGATTTAAAATACTTTTAATAATCATAACCATTGATAATATAGTCACTAAATAGTGATCAAATGACTAGTATATATAAAGGGTTATGATAAAGTCCAATTGATACAGATGAAAGAAGTGATGGTCACAACTAGTAGGATCATACCCTATGAATACTATTTATCAAAGCTTTTGAGGTATATAGCATCACTGGGATTTTCCATTTATCAAGACCAAGACCAGATTCAACAACTAAATCATGATCAAAACTGTTTATGGGAGAATTCCAATCTAATAGAGATCATGACCCAAACCATGTTCATTGAACCAACCCATGAAAATATCTTGATCACACACCTTACCCTTAGGTATTTTTCTAGAGTAATGAAGGGCTATGTATCAAGAACCTAAAAGTATGAATTTTATATTTTTTATAAAATAATGGTTATATTAGTCTTTATGATTATTATTATTTTTTAATAATTAGATAATGAGTTTGATAAAAATTATATTTTAATATGATGAAACCCAAATTGTATTTTTCTTATGAAATATATAATTTCAATCAAGACAGTCTATTTTAATGAATTAAATATTTTTTTAAATAAATTATATTTTAATAAAAAATTAATATTAAATAATTTTTATTAAATATGAATGATAATTTAATTTTATAAAGTCCAAAATAATTTTTATAAGGGTCAAAAAAACTGTTATTGTAAAAAAAACTAGTATTTTTCAATAAATGTGCATTTTTTATTTAAAAGTGTAAATTATCATACATTGAGATTTTTTTTGGATAAAATAAATATTATTTTTGAAATAATCATGTATATATTAGAAAACATTTATTTTTTCATAATTTTCAGATACAGTCAAATTTTTAGGTCAAAATAAAATACAATATAAATAAACACTATGTATTATGACATCATAATGACCCTAAAGTGATATGATATATTTCATTAATGTTATCAAAGAACAAATATATATTTATACTTTAAAATAATATTATTTAGGTTTCTTTATTAATTTTATTAACACATTATGAATCCTCCAAAACATATATTGTATATTAAGGTTTTAAAATAAAATTTTTATGAACATAACTCACTTCCACATCAAAAAGGGTAATATTTTAATGATATAGGTTATTAAAATTATAATATAATTAAAACCAATTAAATTTGTTAGAAACCATAGGCAAAAACCGTGGTAAGGTTTTTGGTTTTAATACTTTATTGTATAGAGTTCAAAACCTAAATTTGAAAAATAATAAAGAACTCCCCTCTATTTTTTCTATATAAATCCTCTAAATCTATCATTTATATTAACTCAAAAACCTTATAGAATGAATATAATATTACCTTACCTGTCTATATCCCTCTCAAAGTTCCCCTATGCTCACAATAATCTCCTCCCAAAATTTTAGAAGCACCCCCTCAAGGTAAGAGATCATCTCCTTCTCCTCTTTATTTAAGCACCTTCTTTGTATTTTGAATTTTAATTCCCAATTGTTCTTGTTTTATTATATTCTTATATTCCCCTCTTAATAAAATTATTATTTAAAAGTTATGAGTGAACCTTTTCAACCTCATTAATCCCACACAAGAATCTTTGAGTACCCTTATCTTGCAATTTTCCATGCCAAACATTTGTTTTGTGAATACTCATCCTGATTTCCACTCAAGGGTATTCACCTAGATGTACCTATAAATCATTTATTTAGTACTTCCATGTATTTATCAAAAACTACATAATAATGGGATTATATGCGATAAAATATGATCCTATTTTGAGGTAATAATGGGATTATATGTGATAAAATATAATGGTATTAGATGTACCTTTATGTAACCATTGTATATCATGCTTTGATAATCATGTTTATGATTCTAAACCATTTTATATCTCATTGAAATTCCTATTGACTAAAATGTAATAATTTTTTCATGTTGATATTTTTTTATTCCCTTACTGAGCTTTATAACTCACCCCATTCTAATGTATGTCTCCAGTTTGTCCCGGGTAGTTTTAAAAGAGTAATGGAATTTTATATCATGTTAAAGAAGTTTTCAATAACGTTGTTGTATCAATGTGTCAAGTTGATATTATATATACCTAATATAACAAATACAATAGTATTTATGATATTTTAGGATTGTTTTATGTGTAAATTTATGTACTAAATCATAAAATAATGTGTATTAAAAAATAGTTTGTCATAGTTGGTATTAGATAAAAGTCTAGTGTTTTTTGGGGATTAGGATTAGAAAACACTAGAGAAAGACTTAGGGATAATACTAAATATATGAAAATGTACATAATTTGTTTTAAAGTATAGATTAAGTGGTTCCCAATAAAATACATCTATATCTGGATACTATAAGTGGATGTGGCTCTGACATAGATGTGCCTAGGGGTAACAAACTCAAAAATAACATATTGTGCTAGACTCAATCATGAAATGGTTCATGATAATGGTCATTTATACACACCTGGTTTGACACCCCTAGGATATATTCTTTGGAAAATTCCAAAACTCATTATGAACCATTATTATGAGAACAAAAATTCTCATAAGATTTTATATTAGGAAATAGATCATGGATAACATAGATTGAATCCTATAAATTCATAGGTTATGGAATATATATCATTTTAGAGTTGTCCCTTTAATGTTAATAGTTTTCCATTTATGTGTTTAATAGTTTAAAAATACTCATCCCTACTTTTCCCTTTATTCTAGTAAATGTATGGAAATAGGAGTAATCGAGTCAACAACCAATGTGAGGGGTAATGTGATGACTTCCCAAATGAGATGCCCAACCAGATGGGAGAAGGAATCATGCAATTCATGACTATAATTTCTAAATGGAGTCATGTTTTGAACTGAAACCTAAATCAAGGGGAATATCCAAATCCCCCTAAGAAATATAAAGTTTCAATTGAGATCTTTATATGAGAAAGGCTATGAATTTTAGTAGATCTCCCAACCCCTTAACTGTGGAACAATGGATCAACTCAATTTAAAATACCTTTTTCATAATTCAATGATATGAGTAAGATAATATTGTTCTATATATTTTTCATATAGGGTATGTAACACCCCAAACACCCACGATACATTTATCTTTGAATAATACAATTGCGTGCGATGTACGCAACACCGAGTTCAAGCGCACCACGACTTACCAAACCAGTCGTTCAAAAGGATGTTATGAATAATATTAACTGAATGTTGAATTTTATATACTCCATATAATTTTAGAATCCATATTATGTGTTTATTATACATAATATAAGAACAAATTCATTTTTTCATATAAAAGAAGTATTTTTCAAAAAAAGCAATTTTACCACCTTTTAATGGAGAACCCTTTTTAAATACAATATTTGACAATTTTATATATTCAATTTAGTGAAATTAATTTATTCTTTAGAATTTGGACATAAAAATTTAGTTTGGATAAATTTCTGGTACTTTTCTAATAACTTTCATATTTTGATGAATAGTGAAAAATACTAAATTTTAATTGAAAACAACTTTTTTAATCGAAAAAATTTACAGTGTTAAGTTATGAATTTGAGTGGTTTTAAAGTATAATTAGATTATATTTTTATCATTTAATATAATTTAGGTCATTATAAGTAATTTAACATTTAAATTAAACTTAAACACATGTCAATCTTTTGATAGTTTTTAATTTTTTAAAACCCGCCTTTTGGTTTTGACAACAAGAATTAATTTAAATTTAATTAATGAAACTTATATATTTTTAATTTGGTAAAATAGAATTCATTTTTGGATTCATAATATCAAAATTATCTTAGGGTTAATTTATGGTATTTTTCTAAAAACTTTCAATTTTTGATGAAGAATGAAAAACACTACGTTTTTGTTTAAAACCGACCTTTTATTTAAATAATAATTATTTTTTAAAAAATTTATTTTAAAGTAAAAAATAGATACATAATACCTATATTATCCCACTGTAATTCACTGGAGTCATTTTATAACAAGATTAGATATATAAAATTTTATTGAACTTTTTAACGTCTTTTACCCACCTTCTAGGAACATTTGCAAATTTACATAACATTTAATTTTAATGCTTCTATGAATTGAATTTAAAAAATATGATAGAAATGGTTGATATAATTAAGTAAAATTTTATTCAATAGGATGAAAATAATTTTTGGTGAATAGTAACTTTTGAATTTTATTTACCACGATTAAAAGTAAATAGGGTAATTAAAGGTAAAAATGATATTATAATTACCGTAAAACTAGTCCTAAATATATTGGATAAGTTTATTTCGACTAAAAACAACCTTAGGAATAAAATATGATCCTTTTGATCCACTTGTATTAGATTAGGACATTTATTATTATTTTATTTAAAGAAGAGTTAAAAGTGTAAAATTCAAAATTTAATAATTTTTTTTAATATAGGGTTATACGTAAGATAAATTCAACTATAAATATTAATTAGAAAGATAAATGTATTTCCTATATCATGGTATTTTATTTATAATTTTTAGACATTAAATAATTAAATTTATTTATAACACAATGATGATACAATAATTACCTTATTAATGAATGATTAAAATAATTGATATTATAAATATTAAAATAAATGTAAATTGAGACTTTTAATGAATTTCACGAATTTTATAGGACAATATGACATGTTAGGGTTAATTAAATGAATTTGTTTCGATGAAATAAAATTTTTATGACTTTCACAAAAACAAAATACTAAATAGTGTCAAAATCGACATAAATGAGTTTTTAAAGCAAATACTATTTTATTAAATTATATAATAGCCCTAAAAATATAAGATTCATCCAAAGGACTTATATAATGATATTTATTCCACTAATGAACCAATTTAGGTTATCGTGGCATATTATAGTAATTTTATTGACCATTTATAACAATAATACAAGAAGATATGGGAAAAGTTAATCTATTTAACTAAGGGTTAAATCTAAAAGATAAGGTCAATATGGTGACCTAAAATTATTTAAAACCTATTGGTTGAGAGGATTTAGACCCATAACCACCTTATCCTCGAAATAAATCCATTTGGATCCATTAGAAACCGAAAATGAATTTATAATAAAATAATATTTCAAGCTTTTCCTAAAGTGACCCTCACCTCTCTTATAAAAGGGTACTTCCCCTTCTCTTAATTTCACACCTCCAAATCCATTTTTCTTGGCAAACCCCTACTAAAATATCCTTTCAACTACCCTCAATTCAACCTAGAGGCCTTAATTTTATCATAATGCCAACCTAAGGAGCCCATTTGATCAAATAAAAAGGAAGCACCTGAAGAAGAGGTAATTATTTCATCACCTCTTTCAAAGTTATTTTCATCTTCCACTTTCTCTTTATTTGTTATTTCCATACCAAAATAATAAATCTAGTATCTTATACATACTGTGATGTTATTATAAATATGGTATAATTATTTTCATTATTCTATCCATCCTATGAATGATAATGTCACCATGCGTGCGTACATACGACTTACCATCTTCACGCTATGGTGTAATTTGTTATTCAAAACTATGTTATTTGGATGGATATAATGATGAGTAAAATGTATATAAATAATGAAAATAATATTCTAATTTCTCTATACAATTAATATAGCATCCAATTTCACACATTTTAATCATTAAGGAAATGATATTGTCGCTCGTGTGTACATACAACTTACTGTCTCCACGACGCGATGAGATTCATTTCCACATTCACCATTCAACAGTGATTATAAAAATATATAATATTAATAAGTATGTAATATATGATATAATAATTCTACTAAATATATAAATATATATATGTATTTATTTATATATATCTTATTCACTTAGTTCCATTCAATATAATATGAAATAGAAATAGCGTTTATGCGTACGTACGGCCTACCGTCTCCATAAACCGTGTTTTCCATTTCATATATCTATCTATTATACATATTTATATTCTAAATATATATGATATATGAATCATGTTTTATATTCTAGAATTATTTTAATCATGATCTAAGTGATACGATCAAGAATAACAAGTTAAAACACGTACGATAAAGAAAGCGATTATTACCCGAAATGTTAATTTAACATGGAAATAGTTATTAAATTGATAGTATAAAGTCATAAATGAATGATATAATAAATATGAATACGGTTCTAGTATAATTTTATAACATAATATGGTCATTATTTATGATTTTAAACGTACCCTCGACCAAATGAAAGTGCAAGGTAATGGTTAATTCCTCAATCTCATTTTTATCTGTGATTGTTTATATGTATGTATTTATTGGGAAATATTTATCATACATGTCCATGTTTCATATTTTTTTTTCAAAAGGAATATTTTAAGTTTTTATGGAAGGGACTCTTTAACTAGATCATCATTTTAAATGGTTTAAATATTTATTCTTATAAATCATTCTCATTAATGTCCATGTTTTCAAAATGGATTTTAAGGATTTATTTATATGGACATGAATGTTTTAAAATGTTAATTCATTTCAAAAGTTTAAAAGTGGTATGGGAAACTTTGATTCAATTTTTTTTAAAATTGTTTCCTTTCTAAATTGTGTTACTTTTAAATGTTTTCATGAAAAAGGGATATTACTCTTAAACAGTTATACTAATCATTTTCAACTATGTCAACATCATTTTTGGATATTATTCTTGATTGAGGTTGATTTATTTTAAATATAATATTCAATATTGTATTGAATGAGTTATGATATGTTTGACTATGAATGTGCTATTTTTTATAACATTCATGGTTTATGGTTAATGTATTGAAATTTCATATGCTAGTTTTAATATGAATGTTTATGTTATGTTTCAACATTTTCATATGAGGAATGCAGTGGACTTAGTAAGTGACGGGTGGAGCCCTCTATAGCTCCTCGATGCAACAGTAGGCCTCATGAGACAAATTAGTGTCTTGGAACAAGGCCTTAAAAAAAATTTATTTGTAGTCTTGGAACAAGGCCTTGACTATGTGATAATGATGTCCAATGTTAGACATTCTTTCATTATAAAATTAATTATTACATGTGATTATTCTTCTAGTAGAATATCTATGTACATGTTTATATGTTAATGTTTGATTTAGTTTCTCCATATTATATTCAAGTTAATGTTTTTAAAATGATTTTGTTTTTATTGCACGTCTTGCCTTAAAAGTTTATAGCTTTTACTAAATTATTTACCCTTACTGAGCATCTGATCTCACCCCTTTATTATGTTTTGTTTTCCCAGGATTCCAAGAAGTGTATTATGTTTGATATGAAGGGCTAATATAGAGGAATAATGGTGTTCTCAATAGATTATTTATGTTGTGTTTTATGTTTGAATGTGTAATGTAACTTTCAAGCATGTAATCTATTTTCCAAGACTACTAAACTAATCGGTCCTTTGGGGTTTGATTCCTTATAATCATACCAATGTATTAAAATAATGCACCGGCTTCAGGCTTCTAGGGTCGGGGAGTTATAGTTGGTATTAGAGGAAGTTTAGTACAAACCTTGGAATCTAGATTTAGATAAACTCTGATTAGACAACATTACCCTAAGATAAACTTTGAGGATTGGTATAGAATATCTTACTAGAATTTTGGTAATATAGATATTTTTTGAGTTTTTCCAAGCAATACATCCCTGTCTAGATACGAGCAGGTAAAGGCGGATCTGGCACAAATGTACCTAGGAGTGAAAACTCAAACAAGGAGTTTTGGTCTTGAATCGGGGTATCCTGGTACACGAAAACATGCCTTACTACACTCTTGGTTATGACAATTCTAGGGGATATGGTTAGGATAATTCACATTTTCTTTACAAACCATTATAAAGATTTATGAGTAAATATGACAAAAAAGAAACCATTTTAATGATTATAAGACTAGATGTGCTAAAATGTTCAATTAATGTTAAGAATTTTTCTAGTTTTTGGATTCTAAATTTTGATATGATCTAACCTAGTGTATGTCGTCATTTAGAAAGGTGCCCAGTAGAAGGAATGAGAACTCTAACAATACGCATGATCCAAAGAGTAAGAAGGATTGTATCTTTCATGGTATTAAGAAAACATTTAGAAGGGAAATAGTCTCCCATGTATTCTCATCATATGATGAAATAGTATCATGTGTTAATAAGATAAGTAAATAATTATCTAAGTCCTATGTATTTGAATGGAAGAAAGAGAAGAAAAGGATGGTAGAGAGAAAGATGAATAAAGATAAGAAGGGAAAGAAGAATGTTCCCATATGTGATAACTGTGGAAAGAATCACTTTGGTAAATGCTTGAAGGGAAGGGGATTTTGTTATAAGTGGGGAGGAAAAGGATACCAAGTACATGATTTCAAGGGTAAAAAAGGTTTCAAATGTACACTGATTCATCTGCAAGGAGTTGGGATACTATGCAAATCAATGTCCCAATCATCAGAGTATGCACAAATGATGCTATTAGATAATAATCAATTTATGATACTACTGTAGATAAAGAGTAATGATTAGTGTTATTATGTTTTTATTAAATAATTGTGTCTTTTGAGTATTTTATTAATGATATACAAGTTATAAGATTTGTGGAGTATATAAGGATTGTACTGTAGTACTATTTCATTAAGGATTTGAGATTGTGTGGTACCAAGAAAAGTGACTAAATAGAAAGGTTAACTTTTTTGGAAAATATATTGTTGAAGGAAAGATAATCCTTAATATGGTCCTGATATTGAGGTAGTGATTTTGGAATAAGATATGATTGATTTGGATAAATTATATTCGATATTCGTGACTACTTTGAAAGTAATTAATTGTTTGTTTATTCCATTATTGTTGGAGTTTACAACATTTTTGGATATAAGAAGTATATTCAGTATACTATAAGGAATAAGGGAGAATGAATGTAATCAATAAGGTTTTATGGTAATTTAGGGTGTTACCGTGTTTTAAAAGAATACATGATGAAGGTATTCACATGTTATTACGTGGCAAAAAGATCTTCATTGTGTTTAACTTATAAATTTTGGACTGTGAGTTTAGACAGAAGTATTTTGGATAAGTCTAAAGGTTGGAATGGATTAATTTTGACATTTTATAATATTTTTAAGCTTAAACCATTTCTTAATATTATTTTTGGATTGTTATAAAAATGAAAACCCATCGCGTCCGACAAGGCTGCGAGACTTGAACCCGCAACCGAAGGGCAACAAGGGTGAATCACCTACCACTGGCCTACGTGATGTCCTGGTTTGTGTGATGTAGATTTTTTTAAATAGTCTGAAAAATGAATTATAAATTCATTATAATTGGAACCATATAAGATTAAGATAAATAGAATATATTTGGATTCTATTATCTTTTGGAGTGAAAGATGAGTTTGTGGTAGGAAATAGTTAAAGGATGAAACTATACTTGTCAAGTATTTTTTCCTCTTATTCTACGAATAAATTAATTCTTAAACTTTAGGGAAGAGATCTTAAATAAAAAAATGTGGTATCCTAATTCCTTATTTTTTGTTGAACCGATGGTATTTTAAATCATCATAGATGGATGGATTTGAGGCCCTCAATTTTACACTTGTTAGTGATTGATGACCTCAATCACCCCCTATAAATATTTACAGTTTTCCTCCAATTATGTGTCTCTAATTTCCACCAATGTTCTCCTAATCAAGATCATAATTTGGTGGTGACTTTTTCATTTCTCTGTCCCTCTTCTTAAGACTAAATTTTATTAACCCCATTTCTGATGTGGGTTTTTCCACAAAGGTATTTTTATTTTATTAACCTTTTATTTTTGAAGAAAAATTTCAGATTGAGAGGACACAATTTATTGAAGGGGGGAATAATTTAACACCCCAAGCTTCCACGATACGTTACTCTTCAAATAATAGAATAACATGCGATGTATGCAACACCGAGTTCAAGCACACCACGACTTACCAAACTAGCCGTTCAAAAAACGGTTATGAATAATATTAAATTAATTTTAAATTTTATATAATCAATATAATTTTAGAATCCATATTATGTGTCTCTTAGAAATAATATAAGAACAAATTCATTTTTTTCAGATAAAAGAAGTATTTTTCAAAAAATGAAATTTTACCGCCTTTTATTGGAGAACCCTTTTTAAATCCAATATTTGACACTTATATATTAAATTTAGTGAAATTAAATTATTTTTTAGAATTGGGACATAAAAATTTAGTTTGGATAAATTTTTGGTACTTTTCTGATAGCTTTCAAATTTTTATGAATAGTGAAAAATACTAAATTTAACTTAAAAACAACTTTATTAATAAAAATAATTTATAGTGTTAAATTAGGAATTTGAGTGTTTTTAAAGTATAATTAGATTATATTTTTATCATTTAATATAATTTAGTTCATTATAAGTAATTTCACAGTTAAATTAAACATAAACACATGTCAATCTTTTGATAGTTTTTACTTTTTAAAAACCCGCTTATTGGTTTTGACAATAGGAATTAATTTAAAATTAGTTAATGCAACTTCTATGTTTTGAATTTGGTAAAATAGACTTCTTTTTTTATTCAGAATATCAAAATTATCTTAGGCTTAATTTATAGTATTTTTATGAAAACTTTCAATTTTTGATGAATAGTGAAAAACACCGCATTATTGTTTAAAACTGATATTTTATTTAAATAATAATTATTTTTATTTAAATTTATTCTAAAGTCAAAATAGATACATAATAAATACATTATCTCAATGTAATTCACTGTAATCATTTTATAATAAGATTAGATATATAAAATTTTATTGAACTTTTTAACATCTTTTACCTACCTTCTAGGCACATTTGCAAATTTGCATAAAACTTAATTTTACCGCTTCTGTGAATTGAATTTCAAAAATCTGAGAGACACAGATGATATTAGTAAGTAAAATTTTATTTAATAGGATGGAAATAATTTTTGGTGAATATTAACTTTTGAATTTTTTTCCCACGGTTAAAAGTAAATAGGGTAATTAATGGTAAAAATGATTTTATAATTACCCTAATACATGTACTGATTATATTGGAAATGTGTATTTAGACCAAAAACAACCTTAGGAATAAAATATTATCCTTTTTATCCACTTGGATTAGATTAAGACATTTTTTATTATTTTATTTAAAGAAGAGTTAAAAGTGTAAAACTCAAAATTTAATAACTGAAACATTTTAATATAGGGTTATATATAAGATAAATTAGACTATAAATATTCATTATAATAATAAAAATATTTCCTACATCATGGTATTTTATTTACAATTTTTAGATGTTAAATAATTAAATTTATTTATGACACAATGATGATGCAGTAATTACCTTATTAATTAAATATTAAAATAATTGATATTATAAATATTAAAATAAATGTGAATTGAGAATTTTGATGAATTACACGAATTTTATAGGTTAATATGACATGTTAGGGTTAATTCAGTGAATTTGGTTCGAATAAATCAGATTGTTAGGACTTTCAAAAAAAACCAAATACTAAATAGTACCAAAATTGACATAAATATGTTTTTAAAACAAATACTAATTTATTTAATTATATAATAGTCCTAAAAATCTAATATTCTGCCAAAGGAATTATATAATTATATTTATACCATTAATTAACTAATTTAGGTTCTCCTGGCATCTTATAGTAAGTTTATTAACCATTTATTATAATAATACAAGAAGACATGGTAAAAGTTAAACTATTTAACTAAGGGTTAAATCTAAAAGATATGGCTACTATTGTGACATAAACTTGTCTAAAACCTATTTTTTGATAGTATTTAGACCCATACCCATATTATACTCTAAATACATCCATTGGGAGCCATTATAAACCAAAAATGATTTTATAATAACATAATATTTCAAGTTTTTCCTAAAGTGACCCTCACCTCTCTTATAAAAGGGTACTTCTCATTCTCTTAATTTCCCACCCCCAAAGCCATAGGCTCAGCCAAAACCTAATCAAATATCCTTCCAACTATCATCACTTCAACCTAGAGGCATTACTTTGATCATAATTCTAACTTAAGGATCCCATTTGATCAAATAAAAAGGAAGCGCCCAAAGAAGAGGTAATTATTTCATCACCTCTTTCAAAGTTCTTTTCTTCTTCCACTTTCTCTTTCTTTGTTATTTACATACCAAAATAATAAATCCAGTACCTTCTATGTACTGTGATTTTATTATAAATATGGTACAACCATATTATTATTCTATCCATCCTATGAATGATAATGTCACCATGCGTGCATACGTACGACTTACCGTCTCCACACTATGGTGTAATTTGTTATTCAACACTATGTTATTTGGATGGAAATAATGACGAGTAATATGTATATAAATAATTAAAATAACATGATAATGTATCTATATAATTAATATACCTTCCAATTCCACACCTTTTAATTATTAAGGAAATGATATCTTTGCTCGTGTGTATGTACGACTTACCTTCTCCACGACACGATGAGATTCATTTCTATGTTCACCCTTCAACGATGATTATAAAAATATAAATTATTAATAAGTATGTAATATATGACATAATAATGCTACTGAATATATATATATGTATATGTATTTACATATATCTTATTCACTTAGTTCCATTCAATTTGATATGAAAACGGAAACAACGTTTATGCGTACGTACGACCTACCGTCTCCATAAACAGTGCTTTCCATTTCATATATCTATCTATTATACATATTTATATTCTAAATATATATGATATATAAGTCATATTTTATATTCTTTAATTATTTAAATCATTATCTAAGTGATACGATCAAGAATAACAAGTTAAAACACGTACGATAAAGAAAGTGATTATTACCCAAAATGTTAATTTAACATGGAAATCATTATTAAATGGGTAGTATAAAGTCATAAATAAATGATATAATAAATATGAATATGGTTCTGGTATAATTTAATAACATACTATGGTCATTTTATCGGAGGTTAAACATACCCTTGACCAAAGGAAAGTGCAAGGTAAGGGTTAATTCCTCAATCTCATTATTATCCAAGATTGTTTATATGTATGTATTTACTGGGACATATTTATCATCCATGTACATTTTTCATAAAAATGTTTTCAAAAGGAATATTTTAAGGTTTTATGGAAGGGACTCTTTAACTACATCATCATTTTAAATGGTTTAAATATTATTCTTCTAAATCATTATCATTAATGTCAATGTTTTCAAAATGGGTTTTAAAGATTTATTTATATGGACATGAATGTTTTTAAATGCTCATTCCTTTCAAAAGTTTAAAAGTGGTGTGGGAAAATTTGATTAAAAAATTTCTTTAAATTTATTCCTTTCTAAACTGTGTGACTTTTAAATGTTTTCATGAAAAAGGGAAATTACACTCAAAGAGTTTTACTAATCATTTTCAACTATGTCAACATCCTTTTTGGATATTATTCTTGATTGAGGTTGATTTATTATAAATAAAATATTTAATATTATATTTAATGAGTTATGATATGTTTGACCATGAATGTGCTATTTTTTATACCATTCATGGTTTATGGTTAATGTATTGACATTTCGTATGCTAGTATTAATACGAATGTTTTTGTTATATTTCAACATTTTCATATGAGGAATGTAGTGGACTTAGTAAGTGATGGGTGGAGCCCACTATATATCCTTGATGCATTTGTAGGTCTCATGAGACATATTAGTGTCTTGGAATAAGGCCTTGAAAGACCATTTATTTTTAGTCCTGGCACGAGGCCTTGACTATGTGGTAATGATGTCCGACGTTAGGCATTCCCTCATTATGAAATTAATTATTACATGTGATTATTCGACTAGTAGAATATTCATGTTCATGTTTATATGGTAATGTTTGATTTATTATCTTCATATTATGTCCAAGTTTATGTTTTTAGAAGGCCGTTGTTTTTATTACCCATCTTTCCTTAAAAGTTCATAGCTTTCGCTAAATTATTTACCCTTACTAAGCATCTGAGCTCACCCAATTCTTATGTTTTGTTTTCCTAGTATTCCAAGAAGTGTATTATGTTTGATATGTAGGGTTAAGCTTGGGTAATAATGGTTTTATCAAAGGATTATTTATGATGTGTTTTATATTTGAATGTGTAATGCATCATTCATGTATGTAGTCTATTTTCCAAGACTACTAAACTGATTGGTCCTTCAGGATTTGATTCCTTGTAATCATGCTGATGTATTAAAATAATGCACCAGCTCTGGGATTCTGGGGTCTGGGTGTTATAGGGGGATAATCTGATCAACGGTGGATGTTGGTCAAAAATACAAAGCACAAGTAAAAGATCAGAGCGATGGAGTGGAAGGAATTCCAAAAAATGGTTTTCGATAAATATATTCCTAAAACTATATGACTTAAAATGGAGAGGGGTTTTAATTACCTTAAAAAATTATGATGAAACTATTAGGGAATATGAAAAAAAATCAAAATAATTGCATGATATGCTTCTGAATTTTTCATTTCCCATGAATATAAAGTTGATTGCTTCTTTGGTGGGTTGAATCTGAGACAACATAATGATTTGGAAATTTAAGAATTTGATAGATATGAGGAAATTGTCTAATGTTCCCTCTAATAAAAAAAATTATTGAATATGTTTTTTATAATAAATGGAATAATTTCGTCAAATTATTTTAAATATTTTTATTTATAATATATTTTTGATTACATCATTCATTTGAAAATTTGATGAAAATTCTAGTTTTTCATTTAACTTTCACTATAGTATTTCAGATATAAATATTTTTTAAGTGACTTATTTGAACTTGAAATTTTGTAAATGTGTTCTTGAATTAATGGAATGAAACTTTTATTCATGACATTTGTGAAATATCATGCATTTCACTAGAGTAAAAGGGCCATGAATTCAAAGATGGGATGGACTCACTAGATTGGACACCACTTCAATAATTGAGCCATACCATCTCATTATTGCTTGGATTGGGAACAAATTTAGAGAGGAGATATATGAACCAATTTTTTTAAAAATCATCCTTCTATAAGAACATCTGGTTCGTGTGTTTTTTTGGTCAAAAAGGCAGTACAATTTTGATTAAAATATTTGGCCGAATTTTCCATTCACACATGAAAGCTCTTATAACCTAACCTCCCCTCTTCTCTATAAATTTGAGTTTTTATAATTTTGAGGGGGTTAGACATGAATTAAAGGATTGGTATAAGAGGTTAAGTGGTTATTTTTATTTCAATTCAAAATTGGTGGATGGAATCTATCAATATAGGATCTCCTCCAAAATTCTCTTTTTTTCCTATTCATTGTTGTAATGTTTTTGTTCTTATAATAAAATTATTTGTTTCTATTTCAATTATTATATTTTGTTAAATTTTATTCTTATATAATCATATTATTTGGTCTGGAAAACAAGAGTATAAATGATATTGGGTTATACCATTTCTAAAACTTTTCAAATGCAATTCATTTCTCCAATAACTACACCGCCCATGGAAGAGTAGTTTTCTTAGTAATTGATCTACCTATTAACTTATAAATTTATTTATTTTGAATAAATGATATACATTAATTCAAATAATATGATCCATGAATTTATTTTTAAAATTATATTAAACTAATTAATCAATTTAACAATTAATACAAAAACATGCGAGGTCAAGATTTGTGTAAATTGTGAGAATAAAAACTTAATTAGAAAAACAAAACCACACGAGATAAATTTATAGAGTTAAAATATAATCCATAAACTCAATTAATCCTTATTTATATAATGTATTTATTCCATAATTTACCACTAACCATAATCTATCCTTATAACTACAATCAAATTAGGGTGTTGCGATTTCTTGTTATGAAGTTAGCCTAGGGTTTAACTCTTTTCATCTTTATGGTAAAGTTAATTCTTATAGGGTCTGGGGGTTAACAATTAGGGGAAAATTATTAATTGGTTATAATATAATTTATAATTATTACTAAGTGAATAGGTATATTTAGATCGATTATTCCATTTAAATATTTTTCTAAAAAAATACCGTCTTATTGAATTTTCTCATTCTCGTATCAAAAATATAAATAAAAAAACGAAATCTTCTTCCAACAGACTTCTCCTTATTTTATAAACATTAAAAAACACCCCACCCCTATATCCTTATATATTGTTTAGATATTTTATGTTTATCTTCATAATAAAATTAAGAAGTTGTTTTAATTATTGCCTCTTTGAGAGACGACCTTGTTCAGCCACTCTACTGCACCTAAGTAACCAAAAACCACACATTATTTCAGAGAACCCACAACAACGCCATTAAAATTGGCACCATTTATGGGGAGTAAAATAGTTTATTCAACCAATTAGAGGTATTTTTTTAATTTTCATTTTATTTTTTTCTTTTATTCTTTCTTCTTTATCAATTTATCTTTTTTTATATCTTTCTCTTTCACCATCAAATAAAACTTCTTTTCTTTTTATTATGGTCCACTTTTATTCATTTCCTTTTTATTTTTATTTGATTTATTCCATGAATTACTGACAAGGATATCTTAGATCTTGAACATGAAATTGAATGTAGCTTTCGAGCTCAAATCATACAATCTCAGTCTATGGGAAGTTTCAACATTAAAATAGTTAGAGAATTTCTCCATTTTGGTTACATTGAAATTGAGATCAACTCTAATTCAAACATAAAACCAGGACCAATGAATGAAAATAATAATAATGAACTTAATAAAACCATTAGAGAATTAGATGTACCTGACATTAACTATCATGCAAATTATATTTCATATCAAAACTTTGAATCAAACATTGAATTAAAATATGGATTGAAACACCTATTTCAAAAATATCATGGACTCTATAGAAAGGATCCCTAAAAAAATATAAAATAATTTAATGTGGTTTTATCAACCCTAAAACCAATAAATGTATCTGAAGATCATATCAAACTAAGATCATTCTCATTATTAATTGATGGAGCTGAAAAATACTAAATGTATTATTTACAAACTGAATATGTAACTTATTGGAATGATTTGGGACATCTTTTCTTATAGATATTTTTTCTATTATCAAGGAACACTACCATTCAAAAAGAGATATCAGGAGTCAATCAAGCCCAATGGGAGTTAATGCATGAGTATTGGGAGCAGTTCAAGATGTTTTGTGCAAGTTTATCACATCCTCAAAATAGTGAGAAAATTCTCATCCAATACTTATATGAAGGCCTCATGAATATGAAAAGGAGAATTGTGGATGTCACGGCTAGAGGAGCATTTGTGGAAAAAATACCAGAAGTTGCACGTGTGTTGATCGACAAGATGGAACAAAACTCCCAACAATTTGGTGATTGAGGTACACCACATGTTAGAGAAGTACATCAGGTAGGTTCATATTCTATTAAAATTCATTTAATTGATACCAATATAGAATAATTGACCACTATGGTGTGTTAGATTATGTTGGATCAAAATACATCCCAACCCACTGCTACAAGGCCTTGTGGAATTTTCACTAAAATAGACCACCCGACGGATTATTTCTCCCAACTACAAGAGATGGGGGATTATAAAACAATATTACCTGGGAGACCATATTTTCAGCCATAATAACCACATCCCCCAAAAAATCATGATTCTGTATCCCCAACATAAAACCAAGGGTGGAAGGATCAATTGGATTTGAGGTATGGATATGGAAAATAATAAGACCCCCTTTTCAGTAAATTTATAGTATCCTCTGCCTTACCAATAAGGTTTTCAACAACCCCAAAGTAGATTTAAAGATCAAGCATCAAAATTTCAACAACAAGTGAATTCTCAACCAAAGGTAGATTCTAATACTGATGATATTTTGAAACAAATTGTTCTTAATCAACATAATATGTTGAAGAGTCAATGTTCTGAGTTGAGGGAGTTAATGACATAAATGATCTTGATTTCCACCACCCTCCATAAACTAGAAAGTAAAAACTCTGGGAATATTCCTTCTCAACATACTCCAAATCCCAATGAGAATGTAAGTGTCATCGCATTGAGAAGTGGGAAGAAAATTATTGATACATTTTCACATACCATTCAACTGAGATTCACCTCAACTCTAAAGAAGCCCCATTCAAGAACCACTGATGAGAAACCCAAGGAGAAAGTCAAAGTTAAAAAAAATATTGATGATGTTCCTATTAAACCCCTTACCTTTCCAAATAGAGTTGTTCAAACCAAAAATATGACTGAAGAGATTGCACAAAAAGAGGTTTTGGACACATTCAAGTGTGTGGAGATAAAAACCCCCCTTATTGAGGCCATTAAGAAAATCCCAAGGTATGATAAATTCTTAAAAAGAACTTTTTACCAATCAAAGAGGGATCAAGGGAAATTATAGGATCAATATTTGAAGTAAAAAAGTTATCACTAATTACACCAACTCAAGAAATACCAACAAAGTGAAAGGATACCGGGTCATTCACCATCCCTTCACTATAGAAGAGTTACACTTTTCTGATGCTTTATGTGATTTGGGAGCTTTCATGAATGCAATGTCTCACTATGTATTCTATTATTTACAAGTTGGTGGGTTGAATCCAATGATATTAGTGGTGCAGTTATCTAATAGAGCTAGGACATATCTAGTGGGAGTCCTTGAGGATGTACTTGTTCAGGTAAGAGACATGATATTTCAAGTAGATTTCTACATGGCTAACATGGAGAATGATTAGGTAAATTCTCATTCTCACATTATCTTAGGTAGAAGCTTACTTAAAACTGAAAAACTATTATAAATTTCTATGAGGGTACACTTTCTATGGATTTTGGAGATGAAGTTATGATATTTAATGTTATGGACTCCATGAAGTACCCCTCAAAGGACAATTCTACTTTTCTTATCTCATATTTTGAACCACTAATTAAAAATACATGGAATTGTATTGTACTATTACTAGAGAGATTATAAGATTTGGTTCAAGTTTAATGACTAAGAGAACTTCCACACCTATTTATAATGTAAAAACCTCTCTTGGATGTGATTTTGACGTGGATTCACATTTTGATTTTGATCATGTTCACTCTGATTGTGAATTTGTTGTTGAGTATGCTGATGGATTTGATGCATTATTCTCTAATTTTGATGATGTCTATTCTGATACTAATTTGCATTGTGCACATATTTTAGTTCCTTCAATGTTTCCATCAATACAACACCCCCTTCATTGGAACACAATCCATTACCATGAAATCTCAAATACTCATACTTATTAAGTGGTGATATATTACCTATTATCATTGATAACAATCTCCCTTCTCTACAGGAAGATTTTTTTTAAATCTTTTGAGTGAGAAAATTAGGGAAATCAGGTGGAAGTTGGTTGACATATTTGGTATTAGACCCTCCATTTGAATTCATAATATATTTTTAGAGGATGGAGCTAAACCTATTAGGTAACCACAAATGATACTGAATCCAACACTTCAGGAAGGTTTTAAAAAATATGTTTAAAAATTGATCGAGGTAGGTATAATTTATCCCATTTCAGATTCCTAATGGGTAAGTCCTATTTAGGTTGTGCTTAAGAAAAGTGATGTTTCTATTGTTAGAAATGAGAGAGAGGAGTTAGTTCCAATGAGGGTACAAACCAATTTGCATTTGTGTATTGATTATTGGAAACCAAATCATTCCACTATCAAGGACCATTTTCCCTCCCATTTATTGATAAAATTCTTGTGAGATTAGCTATTAAGACACACTATTGTTTCTTAGATAGATTGTCTAGATATTTTTCAGGTTCCTATAGCTCTAGAGGATCCAGAGCAGACAAAATTCACTTTTCCATTTGGTACATTTTCTTACTGAAGGATGCCATTTGGACTTTGCAATGCCCCATGTACCTTATAGAGATGCATGGTGAGTATATTTTTCATATTTCATTGAGAATTATATGGAGGTATTTATGGATGAATTTATAGTGTACGGGTCATTATTTGATGAATGTATATTTAGTTTTGGAAAGATGGTGAATCGTTGTATTAAGAAGAATCTGGTCTGGAACTTGGAAAAGTATTATTTCATAGAAGAACATGGTATTTTCTTAGGTAATGTAGTGTAAAAACATGGAATATAGATTTATATATATAAGGTTAATATTATTTCATTATTTATATATATAAGGTTAATTTTTAATGATTCATTCAAGGTATCATTTTATGATCTAAAGAAGTGTCTGACCACTCCACCAATCATACAACCCCCATGGTGGGACATTCCATTTGAGCTTATATATGATGCTTCAAACTTCACAGTTGGAGCTATCTTATCGTAGAGGGTGGAGTTATATTCACATGTAATTGGATATGATTTGAGGATATTGGATTCATCCCAATAAAAACACACAACCATGGAAAATGAGTCTCTTTGTATTATATTTTCTTCAGATAATAATTTGTTCATATTTATTAGGCTCTAAATTAGTTGTTTGTTCTGACCTTGTAACTATGAGGTACCTATTGAAGAAGAAAAATGTGAGGCCCACGATTATCTTATGGATGAAACTTCTTCAAGAATTTGAAATTGGGATAAAAGATAAGAAGGAGTCAGAGAACTTGGTGGCAGACTACATGAGTAGGATTACTCACGCACTAGAGGATGACACCTTGGACCAGGTACCACTTCAGGACACTTTCCCCAATGAGCATCTTTCTGCACTCTCAGGTAAACATCCTTGGTATGCTCATTTAGTTAACTATATTATTTAATTTTAAATTCATACAAATTTAAGGAAACATAAATTCCAAAAATTAATGTGTGAGTCAAGGTTTTATGTGTGGGATGATCCCTACCTATGGCACATGTGTAGTTATCATGTTATTAAGATTTATATTCATGAGTTTGAGTTTGTTATGAATTTATTCCATAAACAATCATGTGGAGGAAAATTTGGACCCCAAATAATATCTAGTAAAGTATTAAACTCTTGGTTATATTGGACTAGATTATTCTATGATTCTCATGTGATTTGTAAGTCATGCTCACATTTCCAACACACTATAAATATTTCAAGGAGACATGATATTCCCCAACAAACCATACTATATTTTGTGATTTTTAATGTATGGGGCATTGATTTTATGGGTAATTTTCCAAGTTCAATTGGTTTATTTTTTATATTTTTATTTTCATTTATTATGTTAGAAAATGGGTGGAAGCCAAGGCCACCAGGACTAATGATTCTCATGTTATAGTGAACTTTGTCAAGACTAAAATTTTCTACAGGTTTGAAGTACCAAAGCCCATCATCCATGACCAAGGGACACACTTTTATAATTAGAATTTGGATTCCCTACTTTGGAAGTACGGGGTGGCACACAAAACATCACCACTATGCCAAACCCACAAAAATGGTCAAGGTGAGGTTTCAAATCTCAAGTTGAAACAAATTTTGGAGAAAACCGTGCATCTGAATAAGAAGGATTTGAGAAAGTTCTTGGATGATACAATTTGGTAATATAGGATAGCATACAATACCCCCATAGGTATATCCCCATTTCGTATTATTTTTTGAGAAATCCATTCATCTCCCCATGTAAGTCAAGCATCAGGATTATTGGGATATAATGAAATGCAACATGGATTTAGCCCAAGCTAGAATTCAATGGAAGCTTAAAATTAAAGAGTTTGAGAAAATTAGATTTTCATCATATGATAACTCACAGATCTACAAGGAAAGATCAAAAGAGGATCACAATATAATGAACCAAAAAAGGGAGTTTCATGTTGGATATAAATTCCTTCCCTATAGTTCACGATTGAATCTAATGCCTAGTAAGTTTCATTCCAGATGGTTAGGTCCTTATGTTGTGTCTAATATTTTTACTTATGGTATAGTGGAGATCACACAAGAGGACACTAGGAGGATATTTACAGTCAATTAGAAATGTTTGAAGCAATACATTAAGGGACTTCATGTTGATGCAGTTGATTTCATCACACTGAATGACCCCATTATCACTTGAGAATATCAAGCTGTTCCTAACCCTTTCACTTTTATATTATTTTTCCCATTTAAAATTCTTCATTTCATGTGCATATATAATCTCATAAGTTCACATTGTATACAATGAAATATTTAAGTGTGGGGGAGTGAACAAAATTTTGGAATAGATATTTAGGATTTTCATTTGTGTGTTTTGTGGGTGTTTTTTGTTAGGTTTTGGTTAAAATTTTTAAAATAAAAAACAAAATAACATATTAAAAAAAAACAAATCAATAAAAAAATTATCATGTAACATTCTAATTTACTTGTGTAACATATAGAAAATGCATGTTTTCAAAATTCATTAGTGTAATGATAATAATGAGAATGATTTAATTACTAAGGGTTGATTTTTATAAAAATGCAAGTCATTGATGATATGATTGGATATGTCATTATAACACCTTTTATATTATGACACCATTCTTTGTGATATTTTTTCATGGTAAATTATGTCATTTATTTATCCAAACAACTTTTCACACAACCATGACTTTTGAAAATTTTCCTACTCAATTGAATGTACAACCATGTTAGGTAAAAAAAATCATCTTATATCAATGGTTGGTCCATACAATCATTTGTCTTCTAGTAAATTTCACTACCGTAACAAATTTACCTATGAATGTGTACCCAGTATTCGATAATTTTACACCCTAAAAAATCAAAAAAATTAAAATTATATATATATATATATTAATGAAGAGTTAAGGGATGAAATTTACAACATGTGGGGATATCTAGGTTGGGAGCTTAAGGTCTGACATTTGGGAATTCTTAAGTGAGTGGGTCTTGAAATTTAATTTCAAAGGAATGTAGAATAGGTTTGATGAATTAAACCAAGTAATAAGAATTATTTTACTTGACCTGAATATGCTGAATAAAGGGTGGAGATATGAGATTTAAATGGATGGTGCACACACACATGGGGAATTAATGGCATGGTGGACTTGTAACTTGTTTTTCTATGATTCTTTTCATCAATATCATTTGATTTTATTTTGATACAATTTATGAGACAATGAATTTAAAATTTATTGATATTTACTATTGATGGAAATATTACTTTTTCTATATTATCACTATGGATTGGGGAATCTAAACATGCATATCTCTTGTCACAATTTCTTTGAATACTTGATATGAGGTTTTTCCCAAGAGTGAAAAAGGGTAAGTGTGGGGGAGTTGATAAAACAAAATTTTATTGAATATTTTATTGATAATAAATGAAATAATTTTCTCACTCTATGTTAAATATTTTTATTTATAATATATTTGAGATTAGATCATTCATTTAAAAATTTTATGATAATTTTAGTTTTTCTCTTTAAATTTAACTGTAGTATTTTGGTTATAAATATTTTTCATTGAATTATTTAAACTATAAATTTTTTAAATGTGTTCATAAATTAATGAGATAAAACTTTTATTCAGGACATATGAACTGGATCATGAATTTGGGTAGAGTAAAAGGTCTATGAAGTCAAAGATGGTCTGGACTCATCAGATTGGATACCACTTTAATATTTGTGCCAATACTTCTTCATCATTGATTTTAATGGGACTAAATTTGGAGAGGATCTCTAGGACCCAATTTATCATAAATAATTATTCTAGAAGGATATATGGTTCATGTGTTTTTGTGGTCAATAAGGCATTGAAATTTGTCTTAAAAAAGTTTTCTGAATTTCCCCATTCAAACTTGAAATCTCTTAAAACCTAGCCACCCCTACACTATAAATTGGTGTTTTTCTCATTTTGAGGGGTTTGGACATGCCTTATAGGATTGGTAGTTGATGTGAATTAGTACCTTTACATTTCAATTCAAAATTGTATGGGGGAAAATCAAGATAGTATCTCCTAAAAAATTCCCTACTTTTCCTCTTTTTGTTGTAATGTTTTTGTTCTTATAGTAAACTTCTTTTTTTTATCTTTAAATTAATCTATTTTTTTCAATTTTCTTCTTCTATACTAATCCTATTTCGGATGGAAATAAATATTAGAAAATATACTTGGTTATACCCTTTATAAACATTTTTTAATGGAATTTGTTTCTATGATGACTACACCGCCCATGGAAGAGTGGTTTTCTTAGTAACCAATATACGAATAACCTTCTTCATTTATTTATTTTGAATCAATGAGGTACATTAATTCACATAATATGATTCATGAATTAATTTTTTTAAATTATAATAAAATAATAAAGCAATTAAACAATTAACACAATATTTATGAGAGGTCATGATTTGTATAAATTGTGAGAATAAAAACATAATCGGTAAAACAAAACAACAAGTTATAAATTTAGAGTTAAAATATAATCCCTAAAATAAATTAATTTTTATTTCCAAAATGTATTGATGACCTAATTTACCACTGACTATTAACTAGCATTATAATGACAATCAAATCACAGTGCTGAGATTGCATGTTCAGAATCTATCCTAGGGTTTATCTCTTTTCATCTTTGTGGTAAATTTAATTATCATAGGGTTTGGGGGTTATAAAATTATGGGATCATAATTAAGTGTATTATTATTTAAATTATAATGATTAATAAGTAAGTGAAGAGGTATAGTTTGATCAATTATGTATTTTAAATAGATTTATAAAAAAATATATTCTCATTGTGTTTTCTTAATCTCATTTCAAAAACAAAAAGAAAAAATATATACCATCTTTTTCCAACATACTTCTTATTATTATTTTATAAACATTAAACAAACCCACTCTATCCTTATAAGTTGTTTAGTTATTTTATATTTATTTTCATAATACCTTTAATAAGTTGTTTTAATTAATTCCTCTTTGAGAGATGGCCTTATTCAGCCACTCTGTTTAACCTTAGTACCCAAAAAACACACATCATTTGAGAGCTCCCATGAAAACACCTTTCAAAATCAAATTAAAAATAGATATAAGTGAATCTAAGGGTCCCACGGGGATAAGAATCAGAAAATGAATTTTAATTTTAGTGGTGCGATGGAGAAATATAATGGTGATAAGAAATTTCAACATCTCATGGGTCAAAGTTGGGGGAAGAAGCACTGTGGAAATTCCTGAAAGGGATAAAGAAATGGTTTAGGTGTGGGATGGAAGGGCACCAAGCTAGTGATTTACAATGAGAAAAACCCACCAATGTGATGGATGAAAGTAATTCTCCAATCAAACCTCAACCTATTTTCTGCTATTTCAATTACAAATAATAAGGGCACAATGAAAATAAATGCACTATGTCATGGGTTTTCAATGAAAATTGATGCAAGTAACCTACAAGTCCTAGAGGGAAAGGGTGGGCTTATGTCATCACAACTTTGGAGGTGAATCACAACAACAAAGTGGTGAAAAGTACACTAGTTATTCATTTAAGAATAGAGTATGTAAATTTTTATTCTGGTTCTATGCATTCTTTCATATATAACATGTTTAGTAGAACTATTCAAACACTACCATAATCCAAGAAACTAAAGATATCGGTGAAAGTGAAAAATGGTGAAATTATTTCATCCCAAGTATATAACTCCTCCCTTATAAAAATTTGTGTTATAGACTTCCTAGTGAACCTTTTGATACTCACTCTAATAGAATTTGATGTTATTATGGGTATGGATTGGTTTTACTTATATAGAGCCAACATAAATTATTGATATAAAGAAATTACCCTATGTATCTTGAATTTACATTTGATTATATAAAATGTCAATGAGGAGGATGAATCTTATTTGGTATCATCAGCTCAAGTATGGATATTATTTCCCTATGATAAAGTGTATCTAGATAAAATGATTAATAGTAAGGAAAATATCATCCTTGAAGATATTTCCATTGTGAGATAATACACTAATGTGTTTCCAAAAGAATTGACTAATCTTCCTCCCAGCCAACATGTTGATTTATTAAAAGAGCATATACCTAGATATTTCCTATTATCAAAGACTCCATATAAAGGGTTTATTCTCCTAAGTGATTAACCATGGTGTGCACCAGTCATATTCATTAAGTAGAAGAATGGGTAAATGCACCTTTTCATTGATTATCATGAGATCAACCAAATCATGATAAAGAAAAAGTATCCCTTTCTAATGATTTATGAATTGTTCAATCATCTATGTGTATCCAAGTATTTATCTACGTTGGATATACAATCATGATACTATCAAGTAACGTTGGAGAAGGAGGATATACCCAAGACTATTTTTGTACATGTTATATTCACTAAGAGATCATAGTGATTCCATTTGGACTCACTAATTCTCTATAAATCTTCATGGACCTGATGAATATAGTGATTATGGATTAGCTCCAAAAAATTATGGTAGTCTTCATGGAAAATATTCTAATTTACTCTAAAGAAAATAATTAAATATGGGTAGTATTTGATTTCCTTAAAAAGTCATCAAATTTCATTTCTATCAAGTAATATTTCTCTCTTGACCAACTCTCCAGGATATACATAAGGAAAGTGATAAAACTGCATGGAGTTCCACTCTCTATTTTATATGATTGAGATTCAAGGTTTGCCTAAGGTTTTTTGAGAATCATTCAAGAAGAATTGGATATAGAAACAAGATTCAGCACTTTTTATTACCTTCAGATAGATGGTCAATCTAAAAGTGCCATTAGAACTTTGGGGGGTATGTTGAGATCACGTTTAATGGATTTCCAAGGATTTTGGGACCAACAGCTTCCCCTAATGAAATTCTCATATAAAAACAGTTTTAATTATAGATATAAAGTGGTGACTTATGAGGATATGTATAGGAATAGGTTTCAGGATCAAACATTTTGGGGTGAATTTTGAGAGAATAATTTGATGGGACTTGATCATATCTAATATATGATAGATAAGGTTCAAACCATTTAGAATCATATAAAATCCACAAAAAATCTATAAAAAAAATATGGAGAAAATCATTTATGAGACCTAGAGTTTAACATCAATGATAAAGTGTTCCTTTATATATCACCATAGAGTAAAGTCATGAGGTTTGGGTAGAAGGTAAATCTTAGTCTTAGATACATCAGGCCCTTTTATATCGTTGATCACATTTAAGTAGTGGCCAATCGACTAGAACTCCCACCTAACCTATTTCAATTACATGATGAGTTCCATGTATTTATCTTGAGGAAGTAAATACTAGACCCCTAAAATGTAATAAATCTATATTTGGTTTCATTGTATAATTATATTTCATTTGAGGAGTAGCCGATGAAGATCTTAGATCGTAGAGACAAATTTCTACGAAGAAAGACAAATCACCTGGTCAAAATGTTACGGCAGAACCCCAATTTTGATAAAGAATCTTAGGAACTAGAAAAGATAACTAAATATAATTAAACTCATATTTTTATGGTATGAAATTTGAATTTTGAGGGTGAAATTTATGAAGGGTTGAATAATTCAATGGCCCGAACTTTTATAAATTAAATCCCCTTTTGAATGAATAAATGTGTTATTAAGTAATGTAGTTATAGAAAACTCATACACTACTTTGGTTATTTTGGAATTTTTTTTTGATATTTAAAATATCATTAAGAAATATGGAAATTTATAATATAGTAATTGAACATTGATCAGATGACTATTATATATAAAAGGGTTATGATAAAGTCCAATTGATATAGATGAAAGAAGAGATGGCCACAACCATTGGGATTGTACCATATAAATCCCATTTATAAAAGATTTTGAGGGACATAGCATCATTTGGATTTTCCTTTGATCAATACTAGTTTGATATTAAATAATTAAATCATGATTGAAACCACTTATGGGAAAATTTCAATCTTATCAAGATCATGACCAAACCCCTATTCACCAAACTACCCCATGAAAATCTTATGATCACACACCTTAACCTTAGTTTTTTTTCTGGTGTAATAAAGGGATATATATCAATAACATATAAGTATAAATTTTTATACATTTTTATAAAATAATTGATATATTTATATTTTATTATTACTATTAATATTTAATGATTAGATAATAAGTTTGATAAAAATTTGGTTTTGATACAATGAAATGAAAATTGTATTTTTTTGGAAATGTATAGCTTCGATCAAGATGATCTATTTTAATGAATTCATTTTTTTGAAATAAATTATATTTTAATAAAATATCACTATTAAATAATCTTTATTAAATATAAATGATAAAATAATTTTATGAAATCAAAAATAATTTTTATAAGGGTCGGAGAACTATTATTGTCAAAAACCCAGTACTTTTCAAGAAATCTATTTTTTTATTTAAAAGTGTGAATTATCATGCTTTGATATTTTATTGGAAAAAATAAATATTATTTTTTAAATCATCATGTCAAAATTATCCAACGGTGATTTTTTTTATAATTTCGGAGACAACCGAATTTTTGGGTCAAAATTAAATACAGTATAAACATACAGAGTGTATTATGACATCATAATGATCCAAAAGTGATGTAATATATTTAATTAAGTGTATAAAATACCAAATATATATTTAACCTTTATAATAACATGTTTTAATGCCAATTTATTAATTTTATAAACCCTTTATAAATCTTCAAAACCTTATATTATATATTAAGGTTTTAAAATAAATTATTTATGAACATGACTCACTTATACATCACCAAGGGTAATATTTTAATGATAAATTTAATTGAACATGTAAAATAATTAAAACCACTTCAATTTGGTAGAAAAAACGTGAAAAAAACATGGGAAGGTTTTTGGTTTTGAATACTTTATTTTATAGAGTCCAAAACCTAAGTTTGGAAAATAATAAAGAACTCCCCTGTATTTTGGTATATCAACCCACCAAATATCCCATTTATCTTCACTAAAAAACCTTTTATAATGAATATAATCTTACCTTACCTCTATATAGTTTCCAAATCACTCAATAATATTTTCCCAATCTTTTAGAAGCATCCTATCATGGTAGGGGATTCTCTCTTTCTCCTCTTTATTCAACCACCTACTTGGTCTATTACCTTTTAATTCACAACTATTCATGTTGTATTATAGTATTAAATATCCCTATTACTAACCTTAATTTTTAAAATTTATGAGATACCCATTTCAATCTCATTAATCTCTCCCATTAATCTTTGAGTACCCTCATTTTGCTGCCGAAATTGTCCTCATATTTTCAATGCCAATCTTTTGTTTTTGTGAATACTCATCCCCATTTCCACTCATGGGTATTGAACAAGATTTAAATATCCTTAATTGATTTTTTAATTCCATATATGTGTCAAAAAATCCTTAATAATGTGATCAAATTTGGTTAAATATGATCCTATGTATAATGATCCATGTGGCACACTTACACATGTACATGATATGAAAGTGACAGGTGGGCCCAAAATTATATATCCATTCAATTCCCTGAGTAATGTTTTAATATCATGATATTCCATGTATGGTGAATGATAGTTTATCATAATCACACTATGTTATGTTTTCTTGGTGGTTAGCCTTGACCTATGTTTATGATGTCATGTTTTAAGTTGTTCTCACATTCTCATGTTGCCTTTATGTTGTCATTGTATATCATGATCCTATGTTAATGTTTATGATTCTCAACCCTTTTATATCCTATTTAAATTTATATTGACTAACATGTAATAATTTCTTCATGTTATTATTTGTTTATTTATTTACTGGGATTTATATTTCACTCATTTCTTATGTATTTCTTCAGGTTTTCTTGTGCAGTTTTAAATGAGAAATGAATTTTTAGAGCATGTTAAGGAAGTTTTAAATAATGTTGTTTTATCTATGTGTCAATTTGTTATTATATATACCTAATAAACAAAATAAACTAGGATTAATGGTCTTTTTAAATTTTTTTATTTATACCTTTATGTAATAAATCATGAAATAATGTGTCTTAAAATAAGGGGTTTCATACCTGGGCTCCCAACCCATTGATCATCAAGGAAAAACCAACCACACAAGGTTATCAAATAAACACAACAAGGATATAAAACTTCATAGATCACACATACCTTTAATTTTTTTTCTTCTACACATCAGCAAAGTCAATAAGGCCATATAACTATAGAATACAAGCCTTTTATATAAAAAATAGATTCATGCAACCCTAAACATTTATCTTAAAAAACAAAAATTTTAATTCCTATATTGAATTAACCAATTCATTATGCATAGGTTTTTAGTAAAAAGTAACCTGTAACTTTATCAACTATTAAAATCTTTTAAACAACTTAAATATTCATTTAACACTTCTTTATTTTCCATTAAAAACAAGGAAGAACATGTATCAAATTAACATTAATATTTGTTTAATAATATCATTAAAATTATTCCAACTTTACATTGTTTATCAAATTTCGAGAAAATAAACCATGATAAGAACAATAACAACCACAACCCATAAATATCACACTATCATATCAAAACATGAGGCATAAACATGCATAAAATCAAATAAAAATAAAATCCTATACAACAACTTCATTCTTTTTTAAATCCCATGTTATTATATTTATTAGGTTAATTCCACCATTACTAAAATGATTAAATCCTAATAATCCCATAATTTCACTTTGAATCAAGTGAATGTTAATAGATCCCCTACCTCGATTAGAAGATCAATTTTCTCTGATAAATAATGGATAAATGAAAAATGGCCACCACCGAAGGTAATGCTTCCAAATATAGAGAAACTAATGGACCCTAATCACGATAACCTGCTACCAAGATTAACTCAATTCCTTTAACAAAACAAAGGGAAACCCCCACCAACAGTTAATTATAGAAGGAAGAATATGGTAGATGAAGGGGACAGAAGGAAGATAATACCCTAATCATTGAAACTTCGATCTTGATGAACCAAGGGGTTATAATCTCAATGGTTTGTGGATAAGGGAAACAATGTGTGTTGGGTTCAGCTAGAGTTTGAGAGATGAAGTTAAAATATGAACCAAGGCTTCTTAAAACTTCCCTTTAAAGAGGAATCCCATAAGCCTCCACCACAATGTAGTGAAATACCACCATGCCTATGGTGATCTTTTTCAAGTCAAGATCTTATTTTCAAGTCATTTAAACTCCATAGATCTCATGTCTTCAAAACTTCTATCAAACCATTTTGAATACTACCACAGCCTCCACTATAGTGTGTTGTCAAAACCCTTGTTGTTTTACCCTCACCATGCTCATCACTATGGTGTGTTGAGCCCCATGATACCTGATTCTAACAATAAAACTCATTGATCACTACACCCATCCTCCTTCTTAAAAATGGGCTCCCAAGCCATTTTTCTCATCCCTATGCCTCATGGGAGAAACATCAAGGAAACATACCCTCCACCATAGCCATACAATCCATTTCTCAATCCATGGTGCTCTCTAACACCAAATGAACAACAACGCAACCATACTCAAAAATTATAAGGACAAAATGGCATACCCCGTACTCAAGCCACCAAGCCATCTTTAACATATTCAGCACCACACATACTACCATGGTGTGGTGACCCTAAAAGGCCAAGACTTTTCTCTAACCACCAAAACTCCTCTGAACTACCTTGAAACCCCTTAAAGTACCATTAAATATAATGGGAATGGAATTTGGAATCTGTGAAATTACACACACACACACACACACTTGGAGGTATATTTTTAAATTTTTTATGTCTTTTACACTTATTAAGAATCCTTTTACCTTTTTTAATTTTACTACAGTAACTGATGTTTTTAACCTTGGTGATTAATCTTAATAACCAAAATAAAAAATGGATTTATTGCCTAATTTGAACATGATTATTTCAAATATGAAAATAATTTTATAAAATATAGTCTCTAAGGTTTAGAAAATTTAATTTCATTATTAATACACATGATGCATAAAAACATTTTTTTAAAAAAGTGAGTTTTTGAGATTAAAATTTATGTGTAGGGTAAAATTATCAATTCCATTGATTTTCATGATATAAATTTGTTTATTATAAAAAATAAACTATATTTGGATTTAAAAGCAATCCAAAACTAAATATCTCCATTAATTCTTTTAATTAAAATAAAATACCAAAACTAGTTTTAAATTAGAATAAAATGATACTAATTTACTAAAATTATGAACATAGTTTTTCTAAAGCTAACATGTTATTTTAAAATAAATAATTTTACTCCTTAAAAACATAATTGATCAATTAAAATGTTGTATAAACTTATAGGTCTTATTTATATAATAATAAGTTCATAAAAGGTATTGTTTTGGAAAAAACTATATTTTTCACTATTCTCCTAAAAAATAATTATTTAAAAAAACCCTAAAAATTTATCCTAAGATAAAATTGAAATAATTAATAAAAAAATGAAGGTAAGTTTTTCAAATTATAATTCTATAATTTATAAATTTATCTTTTAAATTAAAATACAATATATAAAGTAAAAAAATTGAAAATATTTCCTTTTAAAACTTTAAGTGTATTATATTTTGAATACATTTCTAATTGATCATAGAATTTTTATTTTATAATGTTTTTATTATTAAATTCTCTTAATAATATTCATGTAATATGTTGTTGCTAATTTTAGTTTGGTGTGTTTTGTGAAATAAGATATCAAACATAATATTAATTTAGCGAAAAATATATTCTAAAATTGCCACCATTATTTCTTATGTAGAAAAATAAAATATTAAATTAAATTGTTGAAAATAAAAAACCAATACCCAAAAAATATATAAAAATATTATTCAACCAATATAGTATAATAATAATAATGAATTCCATACATCAATAGACAACATTATACTTGATACAACATAAGTATAAAAAATTATAATTTAAAAAAATGACAATGATTAGGTATGATAATAATATTATGTTTCAAAAAATGTCAACAAATTCATCAATCCACACTTAGATGCTCTACAAAGTTTCATCCCCTTCACTCCCCACTACTAGGTCATGCCACTGCTCATCACGTCCTTCTCTTATTCCCAACTCTATTTCATACATTTAAAGTAATTAAACACACATTTTAAATGAATATATTCAACAAATAGTAAATTAATACAATTCAGAGGATGATGTATACTCTTTAACTAATACCAAATACAATCAATTCTAAAATTATATATGAGATACACCATTCTGAAGTAATATTTTAAAACATGAAAAACCAATATCATCTTGCATTGTTTTAACAAATTCTTTCCTTAGATGAATATATATATATATATATATATAAAATTAAACTATATGAAAATATGAAAATATAACTAAAATAATGTTATTTTGATAGCTATTTTTTATAATTCTCACATGTAACTACATGGGAATGATTCCCACACTTAACACCTAAAATGAAGGATAAATTTCTTCTAAACTAATTGAAACCACATCCATGGATAAATTCTTAAAATTAGGCCACATTCATTTAAAAGTAGTTTACATCATGAGACTAGGCTGATCATGAGCCAATTCAAATAATTAACAATAAAATAATAATAAAAAAACCCTTTATACCTCAGTGTATCAAAAATACATGAGTAATGATATAAGATTTGATCTAAACTCAGTTTACCTAATGGTGCTATAATAAATCTTAAGTATTCATCTGAATTCCTATAAAATCATACAATCCACTATATGATGCATGGGACTCACTGCTCAATTCATCCCATAAAAAGGCTTTAACACTTGAATATTGAACTAATATATCCCATAATCGAGATTTAAAAACTAAAAACTAACCCAACCATTACTAGGACCATCCTTACTATGGTTTCTTATCAAGTATAAGAACTATCTGAAACTAATTTACCTCATTTTGAGATCATATTTCATCCCCAAATGGGATATGTTCACTATCCCATGGTGAACTTCCATTACATTAAGAAATAAAAGAATGAGATATATTTACATTCAAGAATACATTTAATGAAATTAAATTTACATATTTTAATTTAAATCCCATAACTAAATATAAAATAGTAAATAATAAAGGATTTGACTAAACCTTTATGAACCTATTATTGTGGACATTAGAGTTCTGTATTAAGAATATTTTTAAATATTTATTGAATATAAGGTAACTACTAAAATGAAGACCCTAAGTTTTAATTTATGAAATTTACCAATCCCGAATCCCATAGGATTTTTTTGATTTATTCGGGAATAATTCCAATAATTTTTTAAAATATAGTTTCCAAAGAACTATCCAATGTTGATTCCTGAACATTCTATGGTTTAATAAGCGTTTCTTGATCTTTAATAGTTTTTTTAGTGCAATAATTTTCTTATGTGCACTACAATCATCAAATATAAAACCCCTACTGATCAAATCATCGAAAAATATGTATGTGACTTACTCAAGACCTATGACAGAGATAGAACACAACCCATCCCCATCACATGAACATAATGCATCTTTCTAAGAAATCAAGCCATTATGTACTCTAAGGATACTAAAGCTGACATGAATGGGTTGGAAACTAAAACTTAGTTGAGTTTACACTATAAATTAAATAATATTAAATTATAAATTATTTTAGTGACATCAACTAAAAATTAAAATTGTTTTCCCCAATGTTTTTTTAGAGTCATTGACATTATTTTCTTATTTTTTTGTGGATATTAAACAAAAAATGTGTCATTCCAATAGAATGACCTAACTCCTTAACCTATTTTGAAAAATCATATAACTAATATTTTGAAAAACTAAATTAGTTGAAGTATTATATATATATATATATATATATATTGTAATAAATTAAATAACACCTTTACAACTCATTAACCTATGAAAATCATTATCCCCAAAGTGTGGAGAATCACTTACTTCTCTCGATTGAAAACAATTATCATACAAAGAACCTAAAGAAATTATTTACCAATAAAACATGAAATATTATTAAGAAATTCCTATTAATATACTTACAATTAATAAAACACCTGATGTGATTCGACTTGATGATGGTCAAAACATATTTTCAACCAGCCTCTAGGCACACCCTCAAGGACCCTATCATACAGTTGTGACACTGATAGAGTGTGTAATTGAATTCTTTCCATGATCTCCAATATTAAATTTTACATTTTTTCCTATTTGTTTTAATTTCTATGTTCATTAAATTGAATCAGGCACATCAAAATGGAATCTCATATACAAATAAAATACATAAAATTACTTAGATTATTAATATATTAAGTAATAATGCTTAATTTAAACACATATGAACACATAATTATGATAGTAACTTTATATGAGTATAAAAAATCCATTATTGCAAGACAATGAAATGTGACTCCAATCTAAATAATGAATAGGGATGGATTTCTCCTCACAACTAAATGTCCTAGAAAATGCCCAAAATTTCCCACTATATTATCTGTGGGCACCCCATATTCATCAAAAGGAACAAATACATTTACACTGGTGAAATTACAAACATCTTTACTATTGAGGTTTTACCCCTTCTATTATTATTTGTTTATGTTTAATATATGAATTAAGTAATTTTTATTAATATTTAAGAAATTAATGTTTTCATATTGAATTAAATTCTGATGACTATGACCCACTAGTAACCCCTCGATGGTAATTAACTATCACATGTAATACCATACATATCCATCATATATATTGTATATGAACCCCAAAATAATTTTTAGAAGTCAAACTTGTGGATGAAATCATATTAAGATAAGATGAAATGATAAACAAAAAAATATGCAAGGTATTTGGTAAAGTGTACCTGGTGTCAGAGAGGTAGAACAAGAATCTTGTGATGTAGAGCAAATTTTGTCACTAAATCTATTACAGTGTGCATAACTATAAAAAAATATCTAAAAACAACTACCTCAATTAAACCTAAAATTCAATTGAAAATCATTAAATTATTATTTATTCAATTAAATTGTATATAAAAAACTCACCTCAAATTTATTAATAAAAAAAACAAAAAAAAAAATATCTTGGTTGAAAATGTTATAATAAAGTCCCATTATTAACATTACTTATTATTCTACTTATACTTCTTCCTTTATTTTTCACTCTCCCTTAAAATATAGAAATTTTCAATATTGTCAGGTAAAAACAATTAAGTCTTTTGTTGTGATGGGGTTAACTATCACATATTACTTCACCTTTATAACCCATATCATAAATGTTTCTTGGTTTTATTTAGACAAAAACACTCTACTCTTAATACATTATATTATCGTCATAATATAATATTTTTTCCCTATAATCTAAAATACAAAGATTGTGTTCTTTTTTTTTCACTAGTATTAATCAACTGAGAGAAATTGATATAAAAACATTTTAATGATTCTTTTTTTATACCCCTATTAACATTTACCTAGTTACATTTAGATAAAACAATTTAAATGTTCCCATCATAATTTAACTTGATAAAATCAACCATATTTCTATAGTAACCCTAATATGTAACTATAAATAAACTATTGTTTTTTGTTTTCAAACCATAATCATGATCAATAGTATGACAATTAAAACCATAAATATTGAAAGTATCAAATATCCTAGTATGATTCAAAGGGCCTTAGGATAGATAATTCAAATATTCAGATAGTTTAGCTTGATTATTAGCATTCATTACCTATACAAGTTGATATAAAAAATTATTAATTAATTTAGATAATTGAAAATATATTAAAACTATGTATTGGTTTAAGATATTATACAATGTGAAAACTAGTCAATAATTTATTTTTTAACCATATTTCTTATCTGTATCTCATTCTGAGTTTGACTCCTAACAAAACCTTTTTATTCATTTCCTTAATTCTTCAATATACGAATAAAAAATTTCAATATTAATTATAAAAAATATATATATTTTTCTTAACTATAAACCTATAAATGAAAATCAAGATAACTTTTCAAATTCTCAACCTAATGTTTGAGACATTAATGATTCATTATTGGCTCGGAAATGATGTAGATCATCATCAACACATTCAACTTGACTGAATCTAGTCTCTATAAAAGACAAATGCCTTGAATAGAATATTAAGAACTCTTTATAAAGGAAACCTTCTAGAATATAAACTATTGGGATGGATTTATTTTTAACATAATAATTCAAATGATAAAGATACTAGATGATAAAAAGTAACAAATTAATAAATAAAGTTTATGAGTAAAAAATTTGAGTGACACTTCTTAAAAATGACACTAAAAAATGACCATAAAATTTTATTTATAAATTTCGTGAAAATTTAAAAAATCACCACTAAAAAACCAATACCATTTCGAACTAATATTATAGTTTTACTTCATAGTGGTGTTGAATTTTCAAGTGATATCATTTTGGATATGAAACCATGACTTTTCAAATACACCAGTGGAAAATTATGATATATCCATGGTCCATGACTATAATTATAGCCCTTATGATCATAGATATAGGTTATAGTCATGGTCAAGTAGCCCAAGGATGTTATTAGAATGGATATAGACCTTGGGAATATACCCATGGTCATAGATCATGGGTACAACCCATGGATATAAGATTTTACATGGAACCAGGTCCACATTTTTACCCTATAATGATGGTAGAGGCCCGTGGATATAGCACTAACCTATAGCCATAGGTAACCGCTTGTGGAAATAGGGTTGGAAAAAATATACCTTGTTGGGGTTATAACCTAGATCTCACTCTATCAGAATAAGTGCTTCTACCACTCCACCAAAACACACTATTATAGATTGAACTTTTATCAGTGCTATAATTTTTTTATCAACACCAAAAAAGCATTGATGTTGTAAACACCTTTAATAGTTAGTATATTTTATCAACATTAGAGAAATATTTAATAAAAAAAAACTTTATCAGTGATAAAAAAGTGTAGATAAAAGGGTCCTTTATCATTGTTTTTTAAAATTGATAAATGATATTTTTTTTCAGTGCTAGATTTATAAGTTCATTTTTTATAGTTGTTAAACACACCCTTTATTAAATCTAAAAATATATTGATAAAAAAAATATTTTTCAAATTTTTTGAGGTGGTACTTCACTCCCTCCCACTGACACCTTTAATAATGCTCACCCTCTGCCCTCCTAAACACCCCTTAATCAGCACTCTCTACCCTCGTCCTCCATTGATCATGTGTGCCATAAATATACCTATAATTATTCAAATTTGGGACCTCCACGTGTAAAGTGAACACACTTAGCACTGATCCATCTCGTTTTATTCTATATTTTATGACATATCCTTTTTATTTTTAAATATTTACATTCATATTTTTTATCCATATATTTATATATAATTAAATAATTATTTTAAATACATTTATAAAATATGTTTATGTACATGTGTATTTATGTGTGTCTGTGTGTCTATATATATACATACATATGCGTGTGTGTCT
The DNA here is from genome assembly GCA_963277665.1 of Viscum album. NCBI lineage: Eukaryota > Viridiplantae > Streptophyta > Magnoliopsida > Santalales > Viscaceae > Viscum > Viscum album. The sequence continues at coordinate 473,156,802 of OY728130.1, read as the reverse complement.
ATATAAATATATATACTTATATTATATAATAATATTTATTTACATATATTAGAATATATGCATAAATATATATCTATTTTTTAACACACACAAAAACATATAAGCATTATATATACATATTCACACAACTTTATTAGGTAAATAAAATGCATAATTATTTTTTATTTATATATGGTTTATATATTTAAATATATATTATATATATTAAAATGTTTAAATATATATTTATATAATTAAATTTTTATTTGTAATATATAAAAACATGTATATATTTAATTATAAATAACACTTCAATATAAAAAATAAAATCACTAGTAGAAAACGATATTTTAACATCAGATTTCAAACACAAGTTTTCTCATAATTGATCTTAAAAGCTACACAAGAAGGTTATTAAGGTTGGTTTTAGAAAAAAAATGTTAAAATTGAATTGTAATCACTTTTAATGTCGATTTTAGAAAAAATTAAAGATAAAAGTAGTTCTAAATATATTTTATGGTTAGTTTTTAAAAAAACCAATGTTAAAATATTTTTAAAAATTTATTTCACATATATTTATCCTCATATTTTTGATGTGATTTTTCTGAAGCCCTCATCCTCTCGACTCATGAGCACACCCAACCCACACATGCTCTTCTACATTTTTTTATATTCATTATTATTTTTTCCATTATTTCTCCTCAATATTGCATCATTAATCATTCTTCTACAACTCTCAACTCAATTTACTGCATAAAAACCCTAATCTACTCATCTTATGACCACACTCCAAGTTTTTTGTTTGATCGATTTTATACTTCATCTTTTTAATCATTTATCCTCATCATTTCATTTTCCCAACTTTCACCACCCTGGAGTGAATTTTTTAGAATTTAATAGCCATTTCCATCCACATCCTCCATATTGTTTATATTTTTTACTTTTTTGAATATTAATTCATTATTTTTTAGTTATAAATTACATTCATCCATATATTTTTTGTATGTATATCATTTTCAATTACTTATTTTTGAAGTTATAAGTAGTTAAGGGTTATTTTTTTTGTGATTATAATTTTATTGTGATTGTAAATTATATGTATGATTTTTTTGGTTGTAATTGTTTATATTTATAATTTTTTTGTTGGTAAAAAAAATATTTATTAATTTTTTTTAAGTTATAAATTTTATTTTATTTTATAAATTATTTTAGTTATAAATTTCTTACCGTTCATGAATACCTGATTGCGAAGCGGAGGGTGAGTCGAGAAGCTTCTGCCATGAAGCCAGATCACGAAGAGGCTGCCGCGTAGGACATCATCATGGTAGGTGGTGTGCCTCACAGAGAGATCGAAAGGGGAGCATGAGGATCATCGTGAGTGATCAGGTCACGAAGCCCCATTCGCGAAGCCCCACACCGCGTTGTGACTGTCTTGTGAAGAATCAGCCATGAAGCCTCATCCACGAAGAAAGATCACGAAGCGTCCACTATGTTGAGCCGACCCGCAGACGCTGGTGTGATTCATAGTGAGCTCCATCTGGGAGAAAATAAGGTCGTGGAGGCCCTGACTGTGGATCGTGAAGCCACTTCGCGAAGAGTTGATGGTGCATGCTGGGTCATGGAAGAAGGCTGTGGAGTGGGGTAGCCGGTCTAAGGGATCTTTTCTTGGACTAGCCCTGGACAGTGTGTCCCTTGGATTGGGTCGGCCCTGGTCATTCCTTTCTGGACGCGGGCTGCGAATCCTATCTTCGATGTCCCAGAAGTGAGAGTGGACTCTGTTGTGAAACCAGTCCAGCTATAGAAACCTGACCACCACCTGTTTCCCCAAGAAGGGAAAAGCACGAGGCGCGTTTTAAAAATATCTAACCCATCCCATGAACACTGATCCATGGAGACAGATCTAGTGAACCAATGGAATAGTTTTTCCCTGACATACAAAGAGAAGGCGACAATCGAGGCCCCGTGAAATAAAGATTCACCCTTGAAAAAATTCATGTCTCTGTTGGTGGTTGGAAAGTTCGTTGAAAATATCTCTTTAAAACAAGGGGCCCTCAAAAACACCCTCTAGAATATTTGGAAACTAGATGCTGGAGTAGCTATTTGGGAAGCAGGGAACAACCACATTGTTTTTGAGTTCTTCAACAAGAGAGATATAGATAAAATCCTGAGAGGTAGACCATGGTCCTTCGATAATAAACTCCTCCTCATGGAAGAATACAAAGGGGGGGATGATATCCGACACATTAATATCACCCGATCCCCCTTCTGAATATGCATTAAAGGAATCCCATTTCATGCATGAACAGAACAAGTTATGAGAGAAATTGGGGACTGCATTGGCCAATTCCTTGATTGGGGCCGCTCAGACCCTATCCAATGGGGGCCCGAGGTTCGAATTAAGGACGTAATAGAAGTTTCAGAGCCGCTGATGAGGGGCATGTTTTTGAAATTCGATGGAACCAACACTTGGATATCATTTGAGTTTGAGAAACTCCCAATCTTCTGTTTCTTTTGTGGATGCCTCATCCATCTAGAAAGATTGTGTGTCTCAAAGAAAAGGAATGATTCTGGTAATCTCATCCTTCAATATGGCCCATGTCTCTGAGCCAAATTGACCAGATATGCCTTCATCCCTGAGACGGAGAAACAAAAGGACCGTGACCGTCTCACATTGGCTCATACCAGACGGGCGGAAACTGTTCATGAAAAAGTCTTTATGTTTAGACCACCATAATTACCTAAATATGGCCCAACCACTTAGAGGGAAACTGGAATACATCCTAACCCCCTGAAGGGAACTGGATCAAAATTTATAGAGCCGGTAAATACACTAAAATACCCAACAGATAAAAGCCCGAAGCTAACACCGATGCACCTTGAACCACCTATTCCTGACCCTGATCCAGAAGTTGGAGCTTATATTTACCCCCTGTAAGAAAATTATCAAAAATCTACAAAGCTAGTGAAGAAAAAAAATCAACCATCAACACATTGCTCAAAGTCATGGTCGATGCACATCGAACCACCAGATCCGGACCCTGACCCACAATTGACCACATTAGGCAGTCCAACGATGGGGGCACATGGACTGATGGAAACTCAATCACCAGGCCCAAATACTCGTCGAACGTGGAAAAGGGTGCTACATGAAAAAAGTAATGATCACATGAAAGACCCTATAACTGGGGTTAGGAAAAGACAAAATGAAACTTTCCAGTTAGGGAGGAAGCTCACCAAAAGGTGGAAAATGACAAGTGGTGAAACAAGTCAGGAGGAATAAAAGGCGGTGGTAGGCGAGACCCATCCCCTCCTAGACCAATGATTATTTTATGCTGGAATTGTCATGGGCTTGGAAACCCTTGAACGGTTTGTATGTTTCAGCGCAACTACGCTCAAAGTCACCCCGATATGGTTTTCCTGTATGAAACCATACTGGAAAACAAGGACATCAATGGAATAGCCCTGAAATGCGGCTTCCAAGGCTACCTCCCAGTCTCTAGAAAAGGCCACTCGGGGGGCATCTGTCTCCTTTGGAAGGATAGTATCGACGTTAAGATTTTTTCCTTCTCCACGCACCACGTGGCATCGATTATTTAGGCAGACCATCACCCATCATGGACCTTTGTGGGATTCTATGGCTGGCCATCCCATGATGATAAGGTGAAGTCATGGGATATTCTATGCAGGCTGCGACATGACTTACTGATCCCTATTCTGTTCGGAGGAGACTTAAATGAGATTATGTTCCATAAGGAAAAGAGGGGCGGAACCACCCGACCCCCGATTCGATGTCATACTTCAAGGATGCAGTCTTTAGGGTGGACTTAGTCGATCTGGGGTACACAGGTAATCCTTTTACATGGTTACACGACAATACAGAAGGCATCCACATCGCTGAGCATCTTGATAGATTTCTGGGTTCTACTAATTGGATTAATCTGTTTAACATGTTTCATATCAGCCACATGGCCCTCAACTGCTCGGACCATTGTCCAATCCTCATTGAATGTACACAAGGCAAACGAAATAGACAATTTAGTAGACCCTTTCGATTTGAGAGCTTCTTGTCAAAATATAAGGAATGCGAAGAGGTGATCCGATCAAGCTAGAAAAGTACTCATGAGGATGTTTGCATCAATATCCAATAGGTCGCATCCGATCTGAGGTCTTGAAGTAATAAGAGATTCCGACACCCCGACCGACACTGTGGCGTCCTTGAAAAGAGACTGAACAATCTCCTCAAGCAACCCACATCCAATTGCAATCTCTCTAAGATTGGTGCCACACAAAGAGAGCTGGATACGGACCTGCGTATCAAGGAGATCTACTGGGCTATGTGGGCGCGGGATAACCACATAAAATAAGGGGACGCCAATACCCGTTATTTTCACCAAAGAGCATCAGATAGGCATCAGAAAAACTCTATTACTTACATCTCACAACCCGATGGAAGCATTGTTTCTGACACCAATGGTATCCATGAGGCCTTGACATGCTATTTCTATAACATCTTCTCTGCAAGAACCCCTTTCATTTCTACTAAGGTGGAAGACTATATCAGACCTGTGATCACTGAAGGGATCAATAGGTAGCTCACCAAAGATGTGACAGATGACGAGATATGCATGGCTTTAAAACATCTTCATCCCACTAAGGCCCCGGGACCAGATGGGTTCCACGCCCTATTTTTTCAGAAATATTGGAACATTATCAATCCTGACATCTACAATATGATTAAAAATATCTAGGCTGGGAATACTAGCATTGCAGACACCAACGAAACTATCCTCGTCCTCATCCCCAAAATCAACAAACCTCTGGCGATCTATGACTTTCGACCTATCAGCCTCTGCAATGTCTCCTACAAGATATTCTCAAAGATCCTTGTTAATCGGTTGCGAACTTGGCTACCTAATATTATCTCTGAAAACCATAGCACCTTCATGGCCAAGAGACTAATTACAGATAATGTGATTGTTGCCCATGAAGTGTTCCATTCTATGAAATAACGCTCCACTGCGAAAAGAGGAACCATGGCATAGAAATTGGACATGAACAAGGCCTACGATAGATTAGAATGGCACTTATTAAGTGTTGTTATGTAGAAAATGGGTTTGTGCACTAAATGGAAAGATTTGGTCATGAACTGTGTCTCGACTATCTCTTTCAAAATCAAGGTCAATGGGGAGCTTACTAGAGAATTTTCTCCATCCAGAGGCCTTCACCAGGGAGACACCCCTCTCCTTTTGTCCTTCTCCTCGCATCACGTGGCAGTGACTATTCAGATGGAACATCACCCACCCTAGACCTTTGTGGGATTCTATGGTTGGCCATCCCATGATTATAAGGTGAAGTCATGGGATCCTCTATGCAAGCTGTGACATGACTTACCGATCCCTATTATGTTAAAAGGAGACTTCAATGAGATTATGTTCCATAAGGAAAAGTGGGGCAGAACCACAAGACCCTTGGATTCGATGTCATACTTCAAGGATACAGTCTCTAGGGCATACCTGGTCGATCTGAGTTACATAGGTAATCCTTTTACATGGTTTCATGACAATATAGAAGGCACCCGCATCGCTAAGCATCTTGATAGATTTCTGGGTTATACTGATTGGATTAATCTGTTTAGCATGTTTCATATCAGGAACATGGCCCTAAAATACTCAAACCACTATCCAATACTCATTGAATATACACGAGGCGAACGAAATAAACAATTTAGTAGACCCTTCAGATTTGAGAGATTCTGGTCAAAAGATCAGGAATGCGAAGAGGTGATCTGATCAAGATGTAAAATTACTCATAAGGATGTTTGCATCAATATCCAATAGGTTGCATCTGATATGAGGTCTTAGAGCAATAATAAATTCCGCCACCCCGACCGGCACTGTGGAGTCCTTGAAAAGAGACTGAACAATCTACTCAAACAACCCACATCCAATTGCAATCTCTCTAAGATTGGTGCCACACAAAGAGAGATAGATATGGCCCTGCATATCAAGGAGATATACTAGGCTATGAGGGTGTGAGATAACCATATAAAAGAAGGGGACACCAATACCCGATATTTTCACCAAAGAGCATCAGATATGCGTCGAAAAAACTCTATTACTTGTATCTCACAACCTGATGGAATCATTGTTTCTGACACTGATGGTATCCAGGAGGCCTTGAAATTCTATTTCCAAAAAATCTTCTCTACAAGAACCCCTTTCATGTCTACTGAGGTGGAAGACTGCATTAGACATGTGATCACTAAAGGGATCAATAGGTAGCTCACCAAATACGTGACAGATGATGAGATACGCCTGGCTTTGAAACATCTTCATCCCACTAAGGCCCCGGGACCAGATGGGTTCTATGACCTATTTTTTCAGTAATACTGGCACATTATCAGTCATGAAATATGCAATATGATTAAAAATATTTGGGCTGGGAATACTAGCATTGCGGCCATCAATGAAACTGTCCTCGTCCTCATCCCCAAAATCAAGAAACCTCTGGCGATCCCTGACTTTAGACCTATCAGCCTTTGCAATGTATCCTACATGATCTTCTCAAAGATCCTTTTCAATTGGCTACGACATTGGCTACCTGACATTATCTTTGAAAACCAGAGCACCTTTATGGCCAAGAGATTGATTACAAATAATGCGATTGTGGCCCATGAAGTGTTCCATTCTATGAAATCATGATCTACCACGAAAAGAGGAACCATGGCCTGGAAATTGGACATGACCAAGGCCTACGATAGAGTAGAATAACACTTCTTAAGAGTCGTTATCCAGAAAATTGGTTTTTGCGCTAAATAAATAGATTTGGTGATGAAATATGTCTCGACTATCTCTTTAAAAATCAAGGTCAACGAGGAGCTTAACATAGAATTAGCTCCATCCCGAGGCCTTCGTCAGGGATATCCCTTTCTCATTTTCTCTTCATTCTGGTGGCTGACGTGTTTTCTAATCTTATTTCTAGGGCTGCATCTTCTAAGTCGATTCATGGGGAAAATGTCTACCATGTTAGCCTTCTAGTTTCACATCTCTTCTTCACTGACGACTGCCTACTTTTTTCCAGAGCAACAATTAATGAATGCTAGGTGATCTGTCAAGAGATCCACCAGTATGAGAGGGAGTCTGGCCAATCAATCAATCATGACAAATCTGAAATATCCTTCAGTGCAGGGGTGACTCTTTCTAAGAGGGATGAACTTTGCACGTCAGCTGGAATCCATATGTTTGATAAACATCAGAAGTATCTTGGGCTTCCCACAATGATTGGACGGTCCAAAAAAGAAATATTTTCATCTTTTGTGGATTGGATTAAGGAAAAAATTCAAGGCTGGACCCCAAAAATAATTTATAAAGCTGGAAAAGAGACCCTCATCAAAGCTGTCATCCAATCTATCCCCAACAACTTTATGTCCATGTTTAAGATCCCAAAGACCATCGTCGACCAGATCCACACACGTACTGCCAATTTCTAGTGGGGGAAGAATGATGGTTGGAATCGACCCCACTGGATGGCCTAGGAGAATCTTTGCAAACCCAAATCAGAGGGTGGGATGGGGTTCCAGAAGCTCCATATCTTCAATGACATGATACTGGCCAAGAAATGATGGTGCCTTATTAACCACCCATCATCTCTTTATAAGCGAGTTCTCCGAGCTAAGTACTTTCCCCACATGGACTTTCATGCTTCCTCCATTGGTCCCCGTCCTAGCTTCCTCTAGAGAATCATTTTGGGGGCCCAGAATCTCCTGGCTAAAGGATTGGATTGGAGGATTGGGACTGGATCATCTGTTAAAATCTGTATTGATCCCTAGCTTATTGATAAGGATGGTCTATGGGCTACATCCCTTGCCCAACTAGGTCTTGAATATGCTACTGTCAGCTGCCTCCTTTCTGCCCAGGGACAGGGGTGGTGTTTGGAAAATATCCTTGATTGGTTTAATGAAAGAGATCAAAGAATTATCCTCAGCATTTCTTGGGTACCAGACTTAGGCCCTAACCATCTCTACTAGATCAATGACATATCGGGTGGCTACACGGTGAGATCCGACTACAAACATACTCTTGGCACCCACTTAGTTGGCCAGGATGAGGGGCCATGGAAATCGATTTGGACGCTCAACGTCCCCCAAAAAATTCGTCAATTCTGGTGGCAGGTTTTTTCGGGTACTCTCCCAACAATGAGCCTTCTTGTTTACCGTCATATGGCCAGTTTTTTTTCCTTTTCTACCCAAACATTTCAGAAAATCCTTTGCATGCTATCATTCACTGCCCGAGAGCTAAGGAAATTTGGAATAAATAGGGCCCGACTTCAGTTACTTTACTGACATTGGCCTCTGACCTTCCCAATATTTTGATGCGTTGGTGCTCCTCTCTCCCTTCATCATATGTTGGTTCACTTTGCACTTTGGCCTGGATTATTTGGGTCCGGCGTAACGATGCTATTTTTCACCAAGCCCACAGACCCCTCGAATTCTGGATTGATCGGGCCACTTCTTGGATTGAGGGTTGTAAAGGACACAATGGAAATTCTATGATGGGTGTTCCCCCCTCCCATCATGTTCACTGTAATACCCCACCAAAAGGGATTCTTAAGATTAACATGGATGCGTATCTTCCAAAGGATGGGCTTGTCGCCGTCGACCTCCTTGCCTGAAATCATCTGGGGCAAATCATTGCTGCTAAATATGAATCGCATCAGGCATTCTGGGAACCCGCAGTTACTGAATCCATGACCATCCTTGCTGGTATGATGCTCTCTTTAGAACGGGGATGGGGTGATTTCAACATGGAGTCTGACTGCCTCACCGCAATCGATGCTATTAATCACAATGATAACAGACTCCAGTCTTTTGGCATCATCATTAGGAGAATTCTTTCACTTCGCCAAAGCTTCTCAGTATGCACCTTCTTCTTCACCAAAAGGTAATGAAACAACATGACCCATCAGCTTGCGGCCTCAGGCCTATTAGTTACCAACCATTTATGGCTGGACAATTTCCTTTCATGGATTTTCACATGTAATTCTACTGATCTTCTTCATTAATGATATTTGCTTTTAATAAAAAAAAGTTTTAAATTTATCTATTTATATATATGTTTATATTTTTATGTATTTTAATATATTAATCTATTATATCATGAATTTTTCTTATTAATGAATCATAATTGGATAAATGTGTGAAGATTTATTGATGAATAAGTGTAAAGGGTTGACATTTTCTTTCAATTAGCTTAACTAAATATTGAAAATAAAGATCTTATTTTTTGTCCACGTGTGAAGTGTTTTAATATGAGAAAATTATGTTATAGAGAAATAAAAACACCATATGATTTTCTATGGTTTTAATCATAATTATTCACTCTAAATATCACATAGTTAAATAAAAAATAGTTCAAGATATAATGATGATGAAGATGTTCAGCATGAGAAAAAAGATTATCTTGAAGAAATTTATAATATAGGTATTGAAACCATTGAAATAAGTATTGAGAGACTATACAAAGATAATGAGAAACCAATATTCTTATGTCACACTAAATTAACAGTGCTATAAATTGTACTGAGATTAGTTAAATTGAAATCCATAAATAGTCATATTGATAAATGTTTTACTAAATTACCTAAAACTTTAAAGTGGATTCTTATAAAAGGTAATGGTATTCCAGATTCCAATTATAAGGAAAAATATATCACGCCCACATGGATTGGGTTATAAAAAGATATATTCTTTCCCTAATGGATATGTGTTGTTTAGGAAGAAATAAAAATGTTTATCAGAATGTTCTAAATGTGGGAAATCATGATATACAATAGATGAAAAATATAACCATGATTCATTCTCAATAACAAAGACCAAACCTCCCACTAAAATAATCTAGAATCTTCTAATAATACCTTGTTTGATTAATCCATTTGAAAATTAAAATTATATATTGTGTCTAAGATGCTGTAACATCCCCCAGTACTCATCCGCTGACCAGTGTAGGACTAAAAATCACTACATGACCTTAGGTGGGCCTCCCCATGTGCAAGCGGTTTCTAACTAGCAGCGGAGGTCTAAGGTGGTATGATTGGGAGACTATAACTATATATTAGAGTGATATAAGTGTATAAATAAATAAAATTATATAATAATCCATAATAACCAATAATCAAACATCTAGAAAAGTGAAAAAATAAAAACAACCCATACACTATCAACTATACTGTATGCATGTTAGATAGTCACAAAATAATAGAACAAAATATAACTATCCCAAAAAGAATAAAAATATAAAATTAGAATATTACTAAAATAAATTCTAATATACCATTCAAAAACCTAGTAGTATAAGTCACACATCAGTTATAGGGTATTTTCCCTTATCCCATCTTATAGTTAGAAATTCTGCTCAGGCACTCTCCCAAAACATTAAAGTGGATTCTTATAGAAGGTACTGGTATTCCAGATTCCAATTATAAGGAAAAAGATATCACACCCACATGGATTGGGTTATAAAAATATATATTATTTCCCTAATGACTATGTGTTTTTTAGGAAAAAATAAAAAAAAAATTATCATAATGCTCTAAATGTGGGAAATCATGAATACAATAGATGAAAAATATAACCATGATTCATTCTCAATAAAAAAGACCAAACCTACCACTAAAATAATCTAGTATCTTATAAAAATTCCTTGTTTGATTCATCCATTTTAAAATTAAAATTATATATTGTGTCTAAGATGTTGTAACATCCCCCAGTACTCATCCACTGACCAATATAGGACTAAAAATCACTACATGACCTTAGGTGGGCCTCCCCATGTGCAAGAGGTTTCCAACTAGCAGCGAAGGTATAAGGTGGTATGATTGAGAGACTATAACTATATATTATAGTGATATAAGTGTATAAATAAATAAAATTATATAATAATCCATAATAACCTATAATCAAACATCTAGGAAAGTGAAAAAATAAAAACAACCCATACACTATTAACTAAACTGTATGCATATTAGATAGTCACAAAATAATAGAAAAAAATATAACTATCCCAAAAAGAATAAAAATATAAAATTGGAATACTCCTAAAATAAATTCTAATATACCATTCAAAAACCTAGTAGTATAAGTCACACATCAGTTATAGGGTATTTTTTTTTATCCCATCCTATAATTATAAATTCTTCTCGGGTACCAACCAACTACCTAAGCAAGGTGTGGGGATAACTCAGAAGGACACCACCAATGGTATTTATAAGTATATCTTGTCCAATTAAGTGTATATATAAGTCAACAATATATACATATGATTATAACTAGAGTATAAGGTAAATATATAACATCATTGATCCTTGGGTTCCTTGACGATACTTGAACAATAGTCACACTTGGGGGAAATATACCTATCCCCAAACAATAGTCACACCCAAGGAAATATGATTGTCTCAAAACAATATACCTATCCAGGAACAATTGGTCACACCCTAGGGAAAAAATATATTTGGGACCATAAAAAAATACCCAAGGGAATACCAACCCTATAATCTTTTCCTATGGAAAACATTTTAAATAATTCATTTGTCCCACCATGTTCTTAACATTTCATTAAATCCCATTTTTTATAATTAAATCAACATGCTAGTTGTCACTATTATAACACTTCCCTTAACCCATTCAATTTACAATATTTTCTATTTCGTAATATAATATTATTCATTTGTAATTAAATAAAAACAATTCTAGTTTTATCATCTGGATTAACACATTTTGTGCTAAAAGATCATCTATTTCAAGGAATCCTCTTAGATTTACTTCTAATTATAGAATAAAGATAACCCAAGGGTTATTATTAGCATAAATTCTATGATTAAGTTTAATAATTTAATTCTAGGTTTAATATATGGTATGTTAGCATGACATCAAAACGAACACACTAAGAAAAATGGGTATGATTTGTAGGAAATTTATAGACCATCTGCCTTAAACATGTTTGATATGAACGATCGACTCAGAAAATCATGGATCCATGACATCGTTCCCATTCCTTCATCGAATAAAAAAAGAATACTTATCAATACATGAATCAAACCATAGATCTGAGTGTGAAAAAACTTTTCTATGGTTCCTACTAAAATAAAATAAGAAAAAAAGAGAAAAAAATAGAAACATGATTATTACCTTTGATCCTTAGGGTCCAAAACTCTTTGATTTGGTGAGATCAAACTTTAAAAGATGATGAATTTTAGGTTTTATTAAACCCATTGTATAGTTAAGACACATGGTTTAGAAATCCATGTTCCAACCATAAACGTGTTTCTGGACCCAACCCAATACTACATGGTTATGCCACATGGGTTTTCAAACTGTGTGCCAACTGTGAAAAAACCCTAAGTCCAAAAATAACTCACAATTTCATGGTTTCTTGGGGAAACCTCCAAGGTTTCCTTTGTAAACCTGTATGGTTTGAAAAACTATGAAACTAATTCTACCCCATTGCATGGTTGGATGTAAAGTTAGCACTAACTATGCGCTAACCATGCACCCAAACATTAACTTTAAAATTTCATAATTTTTTTCCTTTGAGCCCTTGAATTATCTTAGAGAATTCCCAAACCACATAAATAAATCCATCACATTTAAAACAAGAAATATAAAAATATTAGAAAATAATTTAAATAAGAACATACATAAAAAAATCATGGGTTTTATAACCTCCCCACCTTAAAGTAGATCATCCTGAGGATGAACTCTAGAATGAAGACTTTGGTTCTAAAACCCCCATCTTAGAGTATTTCGTCCTTGATTTTCACTTCTAAATGTCACTGTGGCTCATCGATGAACAATTTTGGAAACTGAGTTTATATTTTTTATTATCATTCCCATGTATCTTCTTGGTTTTAGTCATGAAACCATAATAATTTCACTACATGAACTATCTTTCCATGAAAGGATTTCTCACTCTGATCCACTATACAAACCAGGAGCTCTTTAAGGGATGTATCATCCTTAAGCTTAATTCCATTGATATCGATTATGTGATATGGATTTGAATTGTATTTCCACAAATATGATATACAAGAAAACATCATGAATGGCATATAAATGATATAGAATAACCAAATAGTAAACCACTGGTTTCACACTCCCCTCTATCTTGAATGACCCCACAGACCAAAGCACCAACTTTACCTACCTTCAAATTCAATTATTCCATATCTCTAATGACACTCACAAGAATACCATATCACTGACCTCAAAATCAAGAGGTCAACAACATTAGTCTGCATAGGATCTCTATCTTCTATGAGTAGTAGAAAACCCCTTTTAGATTAACTACATGTGCTTCGATGTCTCTAATATGAGAATTATCCCAATAAATGCTAACTCACCAACCTCTAGACAACATAGAGTTGAGATAGATAGATTAACATATAAATCCTCATAAGGTTCCATTTATATAGAATCCCGATAACTATTATTGTAGGATAATTCCGCTAAGTCAAGTGGTTCTCCCAATAACCCATAAAATCTAAGACACATGCTCTTAATATATCCTCTATAATCTATATAGTCAACTTGGACTATCCATCAATTTTTGGATAATAGGTAGTGCTCAAATACCCCTTCTTACAAAATTATTTTTTCAATCCCTACCCAAAGAATGATGTGAAGAAAGTGTCTTTATATGAAATAATGGACGAAGGGACCCATTACAATCACACTATATCCCTAACATAGAGCTTACCCAGCGCATTAATTAAAAATATATATTTTATTATTAAAAAGTGATCCACATTCTTTATCCAATATAATATTACCAAAACTACATTGCTAACCTAGGGTATCTCCTATAACCCTGTAACAAAATTTATATCCCATTTCCATTCAGGATTTTCCAATAAATGTAAAAGGCCAATGGGCCATTAGTTCTCATCCTTCACCAATTAACAGGAAGAGAACTTCAAAAAAAAAATTGTGACATCATTCTTCATTATTATACACTAATACTATCAACTTGTCTCAGTACCCATTCTTTAAACTAGGGAAAGCTTCCCATTTCAAGGCATGAAACTCATGCATCAAATTTTCTTACATATCCATGGGAATTCAGACATGACCATGAACATGGGGAATCTCATCATCATCAAAGATCTAGTTTGGTGGTGGCTCCCCACCATATATACTATATCTTAAGGATAGACATTATTGGTCAAATAGTTGTATCCTTTTTATATTAATGAGTAATTAAGGGGAAATAGATAAGTATATAAGGTTCACTTGAACCTAGTGCTATCAAATATCCAAATGAATTTCAGTGAAGAGTTTCATCAACAACTATTCACCGCTGGACTCTAGAACTACCTAATATTGAGTATTCTAGCTCAAATCATATACTTCCACAATTCCATTTCCAAGGGAATAGACCAACTCAAAATCAATAGATTTCATATAATCAACCAAACTTCACTGATGTAGTTTCTGGTCCCATTGAGAGAATTTTTATTTCATTCTTTGGTGATTTTTATACACATAAAATTTCTACCCCCCAAAAAAAGTTCCTCCAACACCTCAGGTTATGCATTACTGCCACGATATCTAAGTCTTGGGTTTGATAATCCTTCTCATAAGGTCTTAGTTTCATAGAACCACAAGAGACCACATGACCTTCCTTTATAAATATTATTCTCAATCCAACCCTTGATACATCAAAATACATGGTGTAATTCATACCCACCAAAGGCTGGGTCAGTATCAATGTTTTTGTTTGCCTTTCCTTTATTTTTTTTGACAATCATACTCAAAATTGTCAAACTAGATGAACTTCACTCCTTTTTGGCCAAGAATATCCTTAGCACAACCAAATGATAGAAAATAACAAGATAAATATATGGTAATACCTAAAAAAACCAAAATGTTATGTATGCCAATGAAATTCTTGGGATTATCCTAAGAAACAACTTCTTAGATCAGATATCACTATATAACCTCAAGCACACCACCTCGTAATAACTACTTGGACTATAAGTCCTCTAGTTAAGTCATAAGCTCTTAAAGTTTTGTTGATGCCATCAAATAAGGTGTAATATAAATGGTTTGAGCTCCTAGAATAAGATAAATGGTGAAATCAACTTATATATTGGGTGGAAACCCCAATAAATCATTAAGAAAACCATCATGGGGTTGATCCAACACAAAGGAAAAATATTTCATAGTGCATCATCATCATCCATTATTAAAATAAAATCCTGATCCATACTCCACAATTTCTTACAGTCAGGTTCTATATAACGCCACTAAAATTCCTAATCTCCAATATGAATATACTCACCATGCTCAGTGGATATGAAAAAAACTTGTTGATGGTAATAGTTGATGTGGATGTGGTATAACACTAACCAATCCATCCTAAGGATTAGAACAAAACTGGTCATTTATAATATAAATTAGTCCCATAAAAATTGATAACCTCTAATCTCTATGGCATAATCCTTATAGTGGAGAATATCATTTGATCACACTCCTAGTGACCTATAAATATACATCAACCCGTACATATACCCTATAGCCATACCTAGTCTATCTACAAACTATGCATATATAAGGGAATTTGAATATCATATATCACATAACCATAGAGGGCTACACATATATAGCCATGGAATGTGAATATCATGCATATAGATCCATGGTAGAAGATACTAAGAAAATACCTCAAACCATAGATGATTCCACATATTGGAATGAAGTAGTAGGTTTTCTCAAATCATGGCCTCGTGATACTACATGACTCTCCTATATAATACCGCCCTACTATTGAGGTTTCCCTAGTCCCTCAGCACTGCGTCTTCTACCCCAACCCAAATGGTTGGTCAAACTCTAACTACACAATTTCTATGTTGTTATAAATCCTTCCCCCAATCCTTACACCTACCTTATTGCTATACCTCTAGAATACCCTTGTGATTTCATATAAAACCATTACTGGTGCCCTATACAACCACAAAAAAGACATTCTATAGGTGTTAGAAGGTACTGAGATTAGATATGGCCTCGTCTACCACACTAATAACACTTGATAAGTAATTAACCCTAAAAGGAGGGAGGAAACCCAATGATATGACACTCAAAAAACCACCCTATCATGATTATTCATATCAATGATTCCATCTACCTAAAGGTCTACTACTGAATCCACCAACAAAAACTAAATACCCTAAGCCTTTTCTATTGTTCAGGTTTCTTTCTAATATAAGAGTCTGATCCACAAACTCATAACATGTGGTAAGATGAAATATGTTTAGAAAAAATCAAATACCATACAGTATTCCATCCTCAAAATGTATTTCTCTATCCAACTCATCACCATCTACCGTAGGAGAAAAATTATGAAGCTCCATAAGCAATTTTCATAGCATATGATAGACATATTCTCCTATGTAAGATGAATGAATTCCCTATCCCTATCAACCCTCAAGGTATCTGGAAATAAGTAGTCAAATAAATGATTCTCAAAGTCCTTCTATCTCAATCCTACCTACCGGTATACCTAGAATAGAATATCCCACCATCACTCTACCGATCCTTAAAGCACATAAACAACCAATTTCACCCTCTTATTATGATGTATCTCAGGGTGATCAATAATTATCCTAATGGAATCAATCCAATATTAATCTTCTTGAGGACCAAACTCTACAACAAAAATTGATGGATTCAACAACTAAAAATCTATAGTCAGCTTAGATATCATTGTAGATGGTTAAGGATCCCCTCTCTAAATATCCTGAACCACTCTAAGAAAGCTTACTTGGAGATGATTTTATACAAACATCCCTAGTAATGTAGGAGGTTTTCGACCAATAGATATGGGGAATGGTCATCACTTCCCTCCGGAAACTCTATGGGAAGCCACAACAAAGGAATTTATCTATAAACACATTCCTCCAAACATGTTATGTTAATAATTCAAGAAATCATAGTTTATGAAAAAGTGGTAATAGGAATATAACATCTCTATTTTTATACAACTCATTTCATAGGAACATCACATCTCAGTGCTCTCACAATCCCCAACCTCCTATAAATTGTGTCACCATATCACATAAGGCCCACTCCAAACACATAAAATCTATATCATCATGAGTAACACTGCGGTTTAATCGTAATTTTATAAAGAGGACTAATCTAGTTATATTATTGATTACATGTTGTACAGAAAATATTTATTCAGTTGTAAAAGGATTTTTTTTATATAGATGATTCTACTTTATAATTTAAACAGATGATCATGCAACACTGTTTCATGAATCCATGAAAATATACCAATATTAGAAACAAAAAAATGAACCCTCATCCAATCCTTGATAACTTTTACTTTCCTCATATGTGGGTTTTCTACTATGAGGCATAAGTTACCTACAAATCCTTGATAAAATACTATCTATTATCTACCTTAACTGAAATATTTTGGCAAATGAAATAAATTTAATACCACTTTGTAATGTCCCATAGTTCTTGATCACTAATTAGTACTAGACTAAATATTTTTATGTGACCCCAAGGGTGCCACCCCATATACCAAAGGCTTCTGAATAGTAGTGTAATTATAAGGTGGTATGGTGTGGATACTATAAATTCATATCAAAGTGAAATAACAATGGAAATAATGATAGTCATATAAACATCCAAAATAATTAGTAACAAAAAATCCAAGAAAGTGGAAAAAAATTATCACAACCCATACACTATCAAATGAGCAATATTTATGTTAGACAATCATACAAAAACAAAATAAACCAAAACTATTCTAAAAATAATGAATAGATAAAAATTAAAGACTCCTTAAATAACTATTGAACTCATGTTATCTAACATAATAGTCAAATTCACACATCCATCATAGGGTTCTTTCCCTTATCTTGTACTGCTGTCATAAAGTCTGCTAGGGTACCAACATGTGGCCCTAACAAGGTTTGAGTTAAACTCAACAAACCACCAAGTGTGGTGTTTATAAGTATATTTAGAATAAAAAGATCACGAAGAAGTGAAAAATAAATACATATGAGTATTACTAGAGTAGAAAGTAAATAAACAAGATTGTTAATCATTAGGTTCCATGATGAAACCTGAGACTAACTATACCTTCCTAGGCCCGAGATGAATGTATCTGAACAATAGTCATCACACTAGAGAAGTATAATTATCCCTATTAATAAGTCAAAATCATGTATAAATACCCATCCCAGAACAAATAGTCACACCTGGGTAAATATACTTGTCTAGGAACAATAGTCATGCATAGATAAATATTCCCATTTTAGAATAATTGTCACAGTCGAGGACATATACCCACCTTGGAATAATTGGTTGTACCTAGAGGAAAAAATACCTCCAGGACCATAAAACAAATACCCAAGGGAATAACATCCCTAAAATCATGCCCTGAGGATGACATTTTAAATCATTCATTTTCATGCCATATCATTAGCATTTCATTAAAAACATATTTATTTTACAATTAAATCAACATATTAGTTTTTTCTATTCATGTATCACCCTTCCAAATTTCAATTATCAACATTATCTATTTCATCATTAAATATATTTCATTTATAATTAAATACCAATAATTCAAACTTCATCACCTTGATAAATGCTTTATGTGAAAAAAATAATCCATTTCAAGGAATCCTCTTAGGTTGCCATCCAATTAGGGAACAAAGACAAAATAAGGTCCATTTTTAGAATAAATTAAATGATTAAGTTTATATAAATTAATTATAGGTCAAACACATATTAGGATGATGAGACCACACAATTCATATACTAAGAGAAATGGGTAAGACTTATGGTAAATTTATAGGCCACCCACCTAAAACACATTTGATATGAAATATCAACTAAGGACCTTCTAGATTAGGGATCTCATTTTTGTTCCTTTAAATAATACCCAAGAATACTTATAAATACATGAATAAAATAATATATTTGATTATGATGACCCTAGTTTAGGATTTATCTCAAGAGAAAATGAGAAAAAACATGATTAAACAATAGAAATGAGATTCTTACCTTTAATCCATAGGTTTTAACACTATCCTAATTGGTGAGATATAAATATTTAAGATAAGGGATCACAAAAATCAGTTAGAGGATATATTTAATTTAATTGATTAATTCCGATGAAGAATAATAGGGGTTTTAGGGTGGTTTTTGTGTTAAAAATATAATTTTTAGATGTCATTAATCCCATAACATAGTTAGGACACACAAATTATAAAACCATGTTCCAACCATGTTAGTGTTTCTTGATACAACACAAAGATGCCTGATTATGTTGTATATTTTGTAAAACTGCATGCTAACCATGAAAAACCACTATATCAAAAAAAACATAGCATTTCACAGTTTTCAAGGGAAACCTAGATTGTTTGAAAAATTGTGTGCTTTCCTCTACCCTATCACACATAT
This sequence comes from Viscum album, assembly GCA_963277665.1. Classification (NCBI taxonomy): domain Eukaryota; kingdom Viridiplantae; phylum Streptophyta; class Magnoliopsida; order Santalales; family Viscaceae; genus Viscum; species Viscum album. Next base: position 473,137,346 of record OY728130.1, on the reverse strand, counting down.
GGCTATAAGGTTAGCACTAACCATTTAACCCTATATATAACTTTATAATTTCATAATTATAGGCCTCTAACCCCCTAAACAGTCTCAGTGGCTTCCAAAATCCCATAAAAACATCCATCACTTTTAAAATAAGAAATAAAACAAGCATAGGGGAAGATTTAAATATAAATATACCTCAAGAAACAATTGATGGTTTCATGACCTCCCCACTTTGAAGTGGATCTTCCTCAAGATTCACTACATAACAAAGAATCGTGTTCTACATATGGAATATATATGATTTTATATCTAATGGAAGCCTACATCACCCTATTGATTTACTACAATAGAATTTTTTTGATTAACAATTTACTGATTTTGAAAATTAGGTTAGAAATATCAGAATGGGAATGTGAACACATGGAATTAATCCATATAAAATCCTTAGTATCCAACATAGTTCATGGAAAGTTACGTTGGTTTCCTTCAACATTTCCCCACAAATAAACATGAAGTGGAAATTTATAATGACGATATTGATGATTTATAGACTAAAACAGTTTGGAAATGAAAGTTATGTTTATCTGTCACCATTGATTGATTATTTGAAATTTATGTTGGAGATAAGTGTTGTAGTATTTAATGCATATAAGAAATATTATATTATTTTGTGTTCTATGACAATATTTACTATACATGAATTTATTTCATATTGAAACTTTTTTGGATACAATGTTAAGGGATATGAAGCTTTTATAATGTTTAAATAAGGGACTTCATATCATCAACCAAAGAATGGAAAAAGATAGTGTACATCGAGCATTGAATATTTTTTTGAATGGATCATCCTTATCAAAGATTAAAAATAAAATAAATTTTTTTACAAGAGTATGATAATCCCCATAACCATTTTAGCTAAATAATATCATGATAAGGTGAAATACATCTATATCACATTTGTAATGAAATAAATCCCTATTTTTTTTAAAAAATACATGTAATAAATTTTCTATTTTATTCGAGTTACCTTATTAGAAAATTTTAATGGTAAAACATAACATTGAGGCTATGTATGGTGAGAAAAAAATTATGATAATGTAACGTTATGGAATCAGATGCCACTCAACAGTGCCCTGAGCCCGGTGGGTCACATGGACTTAAGAACATCTCCATGAGTACCAGAGGCTTTCAACTAATAGGGATGGCCTAGGGTGTGTCTGTGGGGAGACTATGACCTCATTAACAGAGTGAAACACAATAGAGTAACAATAATAGTCACTAGAGGAAGTAGATATAACAATAAAATAAATGATAAATAAACAATATAGGAATACATAAAAAATATATAGGTGTCTCATATACAATAATGACGATACATGTGTCTAAAAATTATCCAAAATAGGTACATAGAAGTTCATTACAATACAAGTATCCAAGATTCCAAAAATACCAAAAGTGATATCTCCAAATAGAATCATGAGAATTAGCTCTATCCCGTGCTCCCCTACTCCTAAGCATGGCCCAAAATAAACCCTCGAACTATGGGAAATTTCCCCTATCTCTACCTGCATTCAAATAGTCTATTCAGGTACCCAAAAGTGGCCCAAACAGGTTGTGAGATACAATAATAATAGATAACCACCCAAATATCTATACAATCTTGGCTTTGCAATATAAAAACCTAAGTAGTGTTCAAGTAAAGAAGGTAAGAAGTAAAGAAATGTTATGTTCCCCTGGAAAGTCCACTACTAATCAAGTGATACTGACTAGCCTCTCAAGGCTCCATAATAAACAAGTGTCAATCAATAAAAAAGGAACCTATAAGTAAAATAGATGTAAGAACCACTGACTCACCATATAATCCATAAAAACATAAGAGCCATGACTTTTTCATATAACCATAAGAGTCAAAACATCCATGGTTAAGCCATATAACCAAACATGTCACATTTACCACGACCACACCATATACCAAAAGTGTCAAACCATGAAGGGTCATATTTAAGGTATAGAATACCAAGGCATCCTCATCGATTCCCAGGACCATCTCGATGGAAACTCAATTAGGCAATGGTTGGAGTCCTTGGAGTATGTCAATATAACATGTCCTATATGAGTCTAAGCATGCTATATCCAAGGGATATCAATTCCAAAGAAATCCTATGGAATAAAGACCCAATAACCATACTCAATAAAAGGAATCCACTTCTATTTTCAAGATATAAGGAGCATCATCGAAGGAATCTATTCATTCATTCACCATTTCATACCATTTATCATTTCATACTATATTCCATTTCATTCAATACAAGTCAACCCACTCATAAACCATTTGCGTCTAAACAAAATCAAAGAGTACACCCACTCATCTAACCATAATCACAATCATAAGCAACCAATGAGTATACCCACTCATTTATCAAATTTCTAACAAATACATTTAAGTAAATAAAAGTTCCATATAATCCACTTAATCAAAATAATTGACATGCTATGAGGGTAACCTATCTTACATTCAACCAATTCAATTAAATTCATTTATTAATAAGCTTCCTTAAACTAGGAAAGTATCAACTCACCCCATGGGTTGTTCTACAAGGCCTAAACAAGTCAAATTCAAAAGTCACACCCCATGGGCAGCCTTGGGTGGGGAAACCACCACCAATACATCTCAAAGGAACAAAAGGGAACCCCTAGAAGCTCTAAAAACATCTAATTCAATTATCCAGTTAAATTATTGGGATGTTCTGGAAAGTCTGGTAGGCAGCAAAAAAGATGCTAGGTTTTTAAAGCACCAAAAACAATGGAAAAATTATAAACCACCTACCTTAGATTGGTAGTAGAGTGCTCGTCTAGTATAAACTCCCGATTCAACTTAGATCATGAGAAAAATAAAGAATGGATAAAGAACCTAAAATTAGGGAAAATCATATTATACCTAAAAATGCATCTTTGATAGGAAGAACAACAAAGAACAAAACTAAAAATGAATTGAGTACTCACTGGTGAAGATATAATGAGACATTTTGCACTTAAACCAGATATCGAACAATGAGTCTAGATCAAAATACATCTTAGATCTTCAAGGGAGATCTCAAAATGTGAGTCTTCTATAAGAGAGATTAAAAGGTGAAAACTAAGGTTAAAAAGGAACTAATTTAATTAAAAATTATAAAAAACCTAAATCAAAGGGGCTACATGGTTTAGGCATACTATTTGACAAACCATGTTCCAACTGTACATGATTAGATATAGGGGAAGGGAACCTGCAAGATTATATCACATAGTTTGACTAATAGTGTGGAAACTGTGCAAAAAACCACTATCAAAATTATAGAGGTTTCCACACGATCGTGCGGCCCAAATCATATGGTTTGCCTAAAACCATGCAGTCTCCCCTACTCTCTACCCAATCCTCTCATGTTTTATCAGATTGTGTGACCTACCCTGCTTGGTTTGAACTAACAATTTACCAGGACATTTTCACCCCAAAACATGGGTTCCAAAATTTGAAGAAGCCCTAGACACCCTTGATACCTCCATGACCGCAATGGTGAATTTCATTAGACTATATTTAAACAATAAAACTAAAAAATATGGTATCATTACCTCATACAAAAATCTAGGTTCTTTCAATCTTCCATCTTAAAGCAATTCATCCTCAAATTTCCCTTTGAAGGTCTTCTAAGATTCTTTTGAGAACAAGTCTGACCACATAGCACATATGTCAGACTCCCTCTCCCAAGTCTCATCATGTAAATGGTCGTGCTACCATATAACTTGTACTAGTGGTACTAACTATCCTCATAAAACCTTTGTGGTATTGTAAACGATATGAATAAGATGCTTCTCATAGGAGGCATATGCTTGTAACTCAACCTCCCTAGGATTAATATCATGAGACAAGTCTAAAAGATAGTGGCACAAATGAGATACGTGGAATATGTCATGTATGGATCATTAAATATGAGATAACTACAACCAATAGGCTATCAGCCTAACTCTATCTAGAATCTCGAATGACCCGACATATCATGGTGATAGCTTACCCTCTCTCCTGATTCATCTATGTCCCAACCTCATTGAAACATTTAGGAAGACCCAATCCTTGACCTCAAATTCTAGAGGTCGTATGCAACGATTGATATAATATTTATGTCAAGACTATGCATTAGCCATCCAATTTTGAATCAACTAGACCTACTTAGAAGTCTCTTGTATGAGACGTGGTACTAGTAAAGCTACCTCACCTACCTCTAACCATCACATGGGTGATCAACATTGCCTACCATATAAAGCCACATAAAGTTCCATTTATATTTTCACATGATAACTGTTATTATAGGAGAACTCAACTAGGGGTATATGACTCTACCAAGAACCCCCAAAATCTAATATTCATGTTTGCAACATGTCCTCAAGCACCTGTATCGCACACTATGGTTGGCCATCAATCTGAGGGTGGTATACTGTGCTTAGAATCACATGTGTAGCCAATTCCATTTTCAAAATCGTCCAGAAATGAGTCATAAAGTGGGCATACCTATATAAAATAATAGTATGTGGGACCCCGTGAAGTCATACTATTTCATAGATACACAACCTCCCATGCTCATCAACACTAAAGGTCTCCTTGAATCTTAATAAATGAATAAACTTCACGAGCCTATAAAAAAATCCACACAACATTGCTACCTTGAGGTGACCTTGATAAACTAGTCTTTAAATCCATTGCAACATCATCCAATTTACACTCTAGAATAGGTAACTATTATAAAAGTATGGCTGGTCACTGATGTTCTACCTTCACCTGCTGATAGATGGAACACCTCATAACAAAACTAGCTACCTAACATTTCATACTCGACCACCAGTACTGATGGTGAAAGTCACGGTACATCTTAGTTACTCTAGGATGAACTTTAAAAGCTAAGGCATGAAACTACCTCATCAGTTCCTTGTGTATGTCAACTAGAATACAAACATGACCATGAATATACATAATCTCATCCTCTCCTACCATCTAACCTAGAAGTGGGTCCTCACCTACCACACCCTCTCTTAGGAGGAGGCCTTCTGAGTCTGATAGATGCCCCATACTCACTCTATCTAATATGGTAGAGTTCATAGATAATGATGATATAAATATATGCCCTTAACTTTCCTTCACCAAAAAGGGAATCTCAAATAACAAATCCAAAAGATTCCACTCTCTATTGGCCTGATTCACTACATGTATCTTAGTCCTCCTGCTCAGTGTATTGACTAATGCATTTACTTTACTAGGCATGTAGGAAAGGTCAAAATCAAAATACTGTAGGCACTCAACCCACCTCCACTACCTCAGATTAAGATCATGATGTGTGAATATATACTCAAGGATTTTGTGGTTTGTTTACATAAAAAATGATATCTAAGTAAGTAATGTCTCCAATATCCCAATGTGTGAACAACTACAATTAACTCGAGATCATGTGTTGGGTAATTCCTATCACGTGGCCTGAACTACTAAGACCCATATGCCAAAACTTTATCACCCTACATAAGAATTTCCCCAATCCTAGTACATGATGCCTCATAATACACAATGTAACTCTCACCTAGATTTGGAAAAATTAGTATAAACTCTGAAGTAAATCTACCTTTAAGATCCGAAAAGACCGTCTCACAGGAATCTAACAATACAAACTTCACACCCATCTTAGTCAAGACCAAAAGCGGTGATAATAAGCGTGAGAAGTCCTGTATGAAATTACTACAATAACTATCCAACCCTAAGAAACTTCATACCTCAAATAAATTCTTAGGATGCTCCTAGGAAAATACAACTCTCACCTTCTATGGGTCTTATGATACTTCTGTATCTAAGATAATGTGACCTATGAAGTGAATTAGATCTATATAAAAGTGGAACTTTCTGAGATTAGCATATAAATGATGCTCTCTCAATGTATCCAAAATGATCTCAATATGTTTGGCATGGTCATGTTTATTGTGAGAATACACCAAGATATCGTCCATGAAAACCGCTATAAACGAATGCATTTAAGGATGGAACACTCAGTTAATCAGTTATATGAAAACCACTAGTGAATTTGTGAGATCGAACAACATAAACAGATACTAATATAGACCATACATAATACAAAAGGCTATACAAGGTATGTTAGTAGGTCGAACATAAACTTGGTGATAACCTGACCTCAAGTCAATTATTAAGAAAACTCGATCTCCTCAAAGCTAATAAAAAAGTTTATCTATATGTGGAATGAGATGTTGGTTCTTAATAGTCAGCTAGTTCAACTTCAAATAATCTATACATAGACTAGGGTTTCCATATGAATTTTTCAAAAAAGGATCGGTGAACCCCACATAGAAGTACTGAGTCGAACAAACCCCTTCGCCTCCAAATACTAGAACATCCTCTTGAGCTCCTAAAACTCCATCGTAGCCATGCTGTAAGGTGGAATGGATACCAGTGCAGATCATGGCACTAAATCAATGGATAAATCCACCTCTCACTCAGGAGGTATACCCAAAAATTCATCCAAGAATACATCCCTAAAGTGATCAACCACTGGAGGAAAGTCTGTCCGATGTGTTCCCTGATCATCCAGACACAAACTAGTGATCTGGGATATCATTTCACCTAGCCCACGATTCTATGGTCTATCTTGGATCACCTAGACATCCCATTCACCCTTGTGAGTATAAACTAAACCCTATAGTGATGTAAAATTCACCCTGTGATGATAACATTCAATGTAAGATCGATAATCTACTAGCCATTCCATTCTAAGTAGACATCAAACCCTATCAGCTCATGGACATAAAGATACTAGATGAAGCAACACCCACAAAACTCAGGGGGGAACTCCCTACACTAGTGTACACCCTCTATTATAATCCCCAACAGAGTATCTAGCATCAAAACACCCTCATAAAACTAAACCACAAGTTCAATGCTTTTCACCAAATGTGAAGATACAAAATTATGCGATGCACCTGTATCCAAAAGATCATATGAAATAGTATAGGATACTAAAATTGTACCTCTCACTAAAGATAGCATGGAAACCTACTACTTAGGGGGAATGCTGTACTGAGTAGATCTGGCCTGAACCATGACCCCGTGATACAACCTCACTATTGGGTGTTGTCCCACTCTAATGTCTCGGTGTAACTGGTGTCTGACAGCCACGACCAAAACCAAAACTACCTTAGCCTAATACCAATACTGATCTATCTCCCTACTTGATGTTGAGATGATAAACCTACTCATAAACATGGTGTCACAGATAAACCCCTACCACTCATAGATGTAGCGAAGGTCTTACAGAAATGTTAGATGTGGCCCATCCTGTTTCAAGATCGGCACATGACTGGGTCATGGTCACACTGATTCTTTATGTGGCCTCATATTCTACACTAAGGAGAGAACACTGAGCTACCGGTACTCACAACCTGACTAGTACTCATCTCATGGGAATCCTCAAAACAGTGCTTCCTTCCTGAAGATACCAAACCAATAGGTTTAGAGACTACACTACTCTGCCCTACACCCCCATATTCCCTCAGGTTCCTCTCTGTAATCATCACATGATTCACAATTTTAGCGATAGAGGTCAATCTGAACATAATGACCTAAGATCTGATAGCATGTTAGATACCTTCATCGAAGTGTATCTCCCTCGATAGCTCCTCAGTAAGGTATGATGTCTCAAAATGCTGCAATTATGTAAAATATACCAAGTACTCCATGAAAATAATATCGCCCTTATCTAGATGCATGAATTCACTAGACCAATCTACCCACAGAGTCTTGAGATAGAAATATTCATAGAACATAGTTTGGAAATCATCCCAAACCATATCTCACAACCTATCATCCTGGCTCAGAAATTCACACCAACACTTTTCTGCTTCATGAAGCATGTAATTTGAAAGCCTCACTCTTCTCTCAGGAGGTGTCTCAAGGTGATCGAATATCGAAATCGTAGTCTCTATCCACAACTTAGTAGCATGTGGACCACCATCCCCCAAAAACAAGGTAGGATGCTACTATTGGAACACACATGTCATCTCAGCCATAGATAAGGTAGGTTGTGGTTCTCCCTAAAAAGTTTGCATGAAATGATATAATCCCTTGTGGAACTATGCATCAACACCTATGTCTAGAAAAATAGCTAGTTCCATAGTTGGTTCTAAAGAAGGATCCATTGGTATCCCATGGACCACTACCTCTAGAGCGTGATCATCACTACCCTCCTTGTGTACTACTAGAGTTCGTCATGATGACATGCCTCTAAAATGACAAAAACATTCCTTATAAAAGGAAAACATAAAATTTTATAGCTTAAAATCATCATAGAAGTAAATATTATCCTAAAACTAGTCCATACCATACAACTAGATCCTAAATCTAGGATTTTAAAAAGAATAGTCACCAAAAACCACAAGAGACACTACCTCTATCCCACTCAAAAGTCAGGTCTAAGTTAAGTCTCTATTTCCCAATTCACTTTTCCATTTCAATTTAATTTTAAATTCATTCCCATTATATCATAATTTAATTTAAATTTTAATCCAAATGGTTTTAAATGTTCCAATCTATGAGGACCCATAACACCTCATGAACCAAAATTTGGTTCCCATACAATTCATACAATATCCAATTCACTTTAAATAATTTAATCAAAAGGTTTATCACTTTATAGTTCATAAGGGCTCATACCTCTTATGAACTAAAAGATGGAATCACTTTCTCTATCCACTACACAAAATATATCACAGAAGAAGGTACATATTTCACAACACCTATCACTATAGTATGAAAATAAGCAATGCATCCTAAATGGAATGATATAATACATGGAATGTGATTTATAACAAGTATCTATATAATGCATGAGATGGAATACCCTCATATCATTAGGTTGAAATATAATTATACCCAAAATCATATCAACAATAATATCATAATTCAAGTGCATCACCCAATGGTGGAATCAAATCATCTGTAATAGTCAAAATCCAAAGAACAATAATTTATTACGAGTAAATTTGGTTTTTTCATATATATGGGGTACCTAATCCTAAGAATAACTCATTAATAAACTCCATTTACTTTCAATACCTATATATTGTCACCAAATAGTAATTAATACTATAAAAAATAGCTCTGATACCACTTTGTAACATCCTAGACCCGGATTCCACTCAACAGTGCCCCGAGTCTAGTGGGTCACATGGCCTCAAGTGCATCTCCCCAACTGGAAGAGGTTGTCGACTAGAAGTGAGGGCCTAGTGCATGTCCATGGGGTGAATATTCCCTCATTACTAGAGTGAAATATACTATAGTAGGAATAACAATCAATAGTTGAATCATATATAACAAAAAACAACTAATAAATAAACAAGATAAGAATACATAATAAATCCAGAAGTGCATCATATACTATAATTATGATACATGTGTCTTCAAAGTAGTACACTACAACAAAAGTATCCAAAATACCAAAAATACAAGTAGTACTATCTCTGAATAGAATCATGATCCTCATCTCGATCCTATGCTCCCTTTCTCTTAAGCATGGCACAAAATAACTCCTTAAATTATGGGAACTTTCCCCTATCTCTAGCTACATCCATGTCATCTTTTTGGGTACCCTACAGAGGCCCAAATAGGGTGTGAGATACAATCCCAATAGATAAAAACACAAATTTCTACACAATCAAGATTGTGGAATATAACAAGCTAACTAGTATGCAATTAAAGTAGGTAAGCGATAATGAAATATAATGTTCCCATGGAAATTACACTAATAAGAAAGTGATAATGACTAGCCTCTTATGGATCCCTTCAAAATAAGTGTCAATATCCTAAAAAGGAAACTATAAGTAAAAATGGAGTAATCACCATGGACTCACCGTATAATCTATAGAAACATAACAACCATGGCCTTTCCATATAACTATAATATTTAGAACATCCAAATCCAAGCCATATAACAAAACATGTCACATTTACCAAGAAAAAATCATATACTAGATGTTAAAAACCACAAAGGGCCATATCCAAGGTGTAGAAGACCAAGGAATCCTCATCAATTCCTTGGAGAATCTCAATGGAAACTCGGTTAGGCAATGGTTGGATTCTTAGGAGCATTCCAACCGAACATGTATTACATGATTCGAAGCAAGCTAGATCTAAGGGGTAGAAAGGCCCAAGGAATCCCATGGAATCAAGTCCTAAGGATAAAACTCAATCCAAGGTATCTAATACCACATTCAAGATCCAAGTAGCATCATCCAAGGCTTCTATTCATTCATTCACCATTTCATACTATTTATCATTTCATACCATATGTCATTTCATTCCATATGAGTCAACCCACTCATATAAATATTTGCATCCAAACACAGTCAAAGAGTATACCCACTCATCTATACATAATCACAATCAAAGGTAACCAATGAGTATACCCACTCATATATCAAATTTATAACAAATAAATTTAAGCATATAAAAGTTCCATATAATCTATTTAATCGAAATAATCAAAATGCTAAGGAGGTAACCCATATCCTATTCAATGAATTAAATTAAATTCATTTATTAATATGATTCTTCAAACTAAGAAAGCACAAACTCACTACAAGGGTGATTCTATAAGGAATAAATAGGAAAAATTCCAAAGGAACACCCCATGGGTATCCTTGGGTAGGAAAAAAACTAACAATACATCTCAAAAAACCAAAGGGAACCCCTACCTGGTCCAAATAAATCTAATTCAACTAACGAGTTCAATTTTAGGGTCACGATAGAAATTACGATGGGTAGAACAATGGAATATTGGTATATAAAGCACCAAAACCAATATAAAAAGTAAAAATCACCTACCTTAGCTCAGAAGTTGACTGCTCATCCAGTATCAACTCCAGATTCAATCCAAATCAGAAGAAAAGTGAATAATGGATGAAGACACTAAAATTAGGGAAAATAATTTTTCACCTAAATACCATCATCAATAGGAATAATAATGGTGAATATGTAAAATGGAATCAATTAGTCACCAATACAGATCCAACGAGACATTCCATGCTTGAATTGAAGATCGAACTACGAGTCCAGATCAAAATATACTCTGGAGATTCAAGGGAGTTCTCAAAATGTGAGTTTACTATGCAGAAGATTAAAAGGTGAAAAATTAGGTTAAAATGAATTAATTTATTTAATAATTATAAAATTAACCCAAATTAAATGGGATCCATGGTTTGACAAACCATGCTCCAATAGTGCATGTTTATCTGTAGGAGAAGGGAACCCATATGGTTTGAATACCGATGGGGAAACCATTAAAAAACCCAGTATTAAGATTGTATAGGTTTCTGCATGACCATGCAACACAAATCACATGGTTTGATTGAAACCATGCGGCCTTCCCTCCACGGTTTGAACTAACAATACACTTAGCCATTTTCACCCCAAAAATTGGGTTTCGGGCTCCGAACAATCCCTAGACACCCCCAATACCTCCATTACCTCAAAGGTAATTCACATTAGGCCATCTTTAAACATTAGAACTGAAAAATAATGGATCTTTATGTCATATGAAAACCCAATTTATTATATATAATATGATTAGAACTTTTTTATACATAAAATAAAAGTATTAAAATATGGATTCCATTTAATACTAGACTTAATAACTATAGAAATTTGTTTAGAGTTATCTTCCACCATAAAAGGAAACTATAAATTTTTTCATTTGTCTTGTCACACATTAATAAAGAGTGAGAAGATAATTTTTTATCATTTTCTACATGTTATTAAAGTTTATAGAGGTTTTTCTTCAAATGTGAACAATTTTATGTCATTGAAGGATATAATGTTAATAGATATGAAATCCCATGATTGTCATATATTGATTAAAAAAATACTACTAGTTTTATTGCATGGAATATTTTTGATACCTATTAGAAAGTATGTTATCAGGTTGTGTTAATTTTTTAATTCCATTTGCATTAAATTCATAGATCCAAATTTGTTAGATGTATTGGAGAATGTAGTAGTCCTCATACTTTTTCAAATAATATATTTTTACACCATAATTTTTTGATATAACGGTTTATTTATTGATTAATTTTTTTAAAAATATAAGAATACATGGGACTATTTATTTATTTTGGATATATCATTTTGAAAGATATATGAAAATTTTAAAGGGATATGTTAAGAATCCACATTTATCATAGTCCTATATTGTTCAAAAATGTATATCATAAGTTGTAATTAAGTTTTATACCGATTATTCTGAAGTGGGGTACATTGGTAGCCCCATATCTCTACATTTTATAGTTGATAGTGAAGGTAAATAGATCTATGGATTAAAGGTAAAGTTAATTCCATGTGACAAAGTGATGCATGAAAATTTATGCATTTTGAACAATATAGATTATATTCAACCATATATATCATCACATATTTTTGGATTGAATGTATGATATATGATAAGAAGTAAAAAGTGTTTGATGAATGAATATTAAAACACATTTTTTTCATGGTTTATGGAGAAAATCAACACTGATTTATCCACATCAAAAATATTTAAATGGTTGGAATGAAGACCAAGTGTTAATGTGATCACATGGTTTAGTTTTTATATTAATTTTTATACATTTTACAAAAAAACCAAGATGATAAAAGTATCATTAAAAACAGTGGAGTAATCTTTTGTCATTGAATCACTATATTTTTCAAGTGTAAAAGATTGAAACCTTATTTTTGAATCGACAACATATTTTAGAGTTATTGAAGAAATATGGGAGACTAGTTATTCTAAATTTTGAGTATATGTATTTAAGTATAGATAGGATGATAGTAAAAATGGTTTGAAACATGACGAGTATATATTTACACTTTTTTATTCTAAAATATTTATTTTTGAAGAGGAATCACTTAATATATCGATGTATAAAAAATGAATATATCATGTTGTTGAACCATAAAATAATTATCAGTCCATTGTTTTGAAATGGAAAAAAATTCATTTGGGTGGTGATAATGTTGATTATGTTGAATATTGTGACACCCCAAGATTTTAAAAGAACACTATGTTCGATAGAATATACAACACGTAACACCAGGCTTAAACAAATCACAAAACGTTATTATTTTATAATCGTTATAACATAGACATTGAATTGGAAGGTACGAATAAAAGTAATAAAATCATGATATATATATATATATAATGGTCATAATCCATAGAACATTATTGGTAAATTCTTCAGAAATAAGAACTCAATTCTTAGTAATGTCATGTTTTTCTTAAAAATATATTTTCATCAAAAATGGTTTTTATTTCTTTTTGAGAGAATATTATAAATATTTTTTATAAATTTTAGAAATTTAATTTATAATATTTTTTGAAATCAGAAAATTAAAATTATATTATGTTTATTTTTTGGGATTTTTTTGAAGAGATTTATTTTCTAGTGAAAAGTGAAAATACTATTTTTAATTGAAAAATGTATTTTTTTCAAGCATTCACAAAGTTACATGTTGTTTTAAATTTGTTTCAAAGTAAAATCAGTTCTATTATATTATTAATAATATAATATTATTAATTTTAATCAATTGTATTGTTTAATTTGGTAAAAAAATATTTTTATACATAATAATGTATTAATATGAAAAAATCTGTTTTTCATTGTATTTTGTATTTTTATCTTAAATTAATTTATACCACTTATAGAATTTGAATCTTGAAAAATGGATTATGTATTTGGAATTATGATGTCCAAATTTTTTAAATAGTTCCATAATCATCTAAACTTTAAAAATAATATTTTTTTTCATCTAACATTGATTTTGACCTTTAAAATATTTAAGTAAAACATAAAGTAAAAAATGTCACTTTATTTATTTTAATATCTATAATATTTTGGTATAGGGATAAAAACATGTTATGTTTGTTTCAAAATAATTATTTGAAATATTAATGAATTAATTTTATCATGGTAATTTATTTTTAATTTTTAGTGATGAAATACTCCCCTTAAATGCTTACAAAATTCCAACACAATGCTTATACAAGCAATAGAAAAATCAAGCAAATGATATTAAAAACACTAAAAGTTTTATTATTTGGGTTGGTTAAAGTGTCCCAAAATTTTTATAGGTAAATATAAAATATTAGATATTTGTTAAAATTTCTATATTTTAATTACATTGATTTCATATTATTATCAATGTCAAATTATGTTAGTAGTTCTTAAAATAAAATTAATAGTATTTTATGTTAAATATATTTTATTAAATTATTTAAAAACCATACATATTATTAACATAGTACAAGTATGATTTTAAATGGTAAAAAATTTCATCCCATGTCGATTTAGAATCCAATTTTTAACTTATATGTAACATTATAACCCTTTGATATTAAAAAAGTCATTACCACAATTAAGATTAAAATTGGGTAATCAAGAGATTAAACAAAATGACATGTTTTAAAATTATAAATAACCCTATAAGAATTCTTTTTAAAGATTATGTAAAGACCATATATTTATTATCTTATAATTAATTACATTTAAGAACCATTTTACTTGAGTTAGACACCTAATATATTATTCTATTTTTGGTATTTTAAAAAATGATATTAATGAATTTTTATAATAAAAAAATATTTTATTAAATAATTTAAAACTCATAATAATACTATCCTCGGACAAGATAATGGAATATGGTTCAAAATATCAACAATGGTCCACTTATAGTTCACTTGTCCTTTTATGGGAACTTTCTTGTCCTATAAAGACTAAAAAACATTGATAGCATAGTAATTATAAAAAGGGTTAATAGATGGATAAAACTAAGAGCTAAGGGTGAAAAATTAACCAAATAATGTCCTAATTTTTTCTTATTAGGTTATTTATACCCATCCTCACATTATCTTAGAAATATATCAATTTAGAGCCATTTTTAAATGAAAATTAATTGATATTAATTTATTACATTATTTAATTCTAAGAGTGTTCCTTACCTCTGTATATTTAATATGTTTAATTATTATTATGATTTTTGAACAACTATTATAAACCTTATTCTTATTTGTTGTAAAATGATAACATCACCTGTTTATATGCATTCACTACCACCTCCAAGAAGATATGTGATTTGTTTTTCGTTTCCACTTCAAATGGATGGTAATAAGAATAGATTTAATAAATATATATGATATAATAATTATTCTTTAAAGGTGAATCATTATTTACCTTTCTTTCATTCCATTAACCGAAAAATGAAAATCGTTCTCATGTGTACGTATGATATACCATCTACATGAATGGTGTAATTAATTTTTCTACCTATACATTTCATGTATAATTATAATTATAATATATATATATCATAAATAGTTTTTTTATATGATAAAACCATGATTAAAATTATAAGGATCAGAACTAGAAAATATAAATTCTCATAAAAAATGAAATATTTAACACCCGAAAATGATGATTTTAATAAGAAATTATTAATATATTTGTGTTGAGATTTTATAAATAGATCATATAAAATATTATAATTATGTAAATGAATCTATCATATAGGTATAATAAATTGAAATTTATTATATAGGAAGTTATAGAACCTTCGAAGTAATTCAAAATTGAGGTAAGTGTTTACTGTTTAAAATTATCTTCTTTGGGACATATGTTATGTTATGAACATATATTATTTTATGTGGTGTATATATATATCCCGTTTTACATGTCATATCATGAATATATATTTTTTCATGATATTTAATGTTTCATTTGAAGTTATTCTTTTATGGGTCTTATGATTCAAAAGTTACCAAAACTGTAAGGTATTTATGTTTCAATCTCATTTAATCAGGGTTGTTTACAATTGAATTTAAATTAAAGGAAATTATATGATACATGTAATTCCCAAAACCTAGAATACCATATCCAGTGCATTATTTTATTACCTTTTCATGATTACAAGTAATCAAATCCCGAAGGACTGAACAATTTATGAGTTTTGGAAAACCGGATTACATACATGATACCCATAATACATTGGGAAAATAAAATATAGCGGGACATAAGAAAAATACTAGAATCCTTGAAACCCATTGCAAGAAATCATCTTCACATCACATGTAATGCTAACAAAATAAGTGTGAGTTCAAATTCTCAGTAAGGGTAAGTAAAACAAAAGAAATAATTAATTAATGAGAATAAATAAACATGGAAAGGTAAATAATTGAAATCACATTCCATTAAAATAACTAGATAAGGAATAAAAAATATGGAAAGGTAAACAACTGAAAACAAATTCCAATTAATCAATGGTCTAAAAATTAAATTCCTCTATAGATTTTATTATAGTGAAAATACTCTTGATAATAATTGAAATGAATTTTGAATGAAGGCAATGCTTTAATATTGAACGTCATGTATCTAGAATATGAACCACTATACCATAAAGATATATACTCAATAAAGATTAAAATAATATTATATTTCCAACTTATTCATTCGACGATACCATTGATTCATTGAGGGGCTATCTATAACTGGGCCCCACCCATGTGTACCAGTCCAACACATTTTTCATATATCAAATAATCGATTTAATTAATAAAAAATATGCATTATCATAAAATATATATCGAATAAATAATATAAATTTATAAATAATTAATTAATATATGACAATTTAAAATAGGTTTGTTGATGTTCATGAATGGAAATACCATTGAAATACCATTAAAACATTCTGGAGGAAAATAATCTTTAAACCTTACAAAGTGGCCCATACCATTTTGAAACATTTTTATCAGAATCCCCATGAAGGAATAAAATTAAATGAAACTTTGAATATAATAATAATAAGTATATTCATGATATAACATTTCAAAGTCAAGTATATACACTATATAAAATAAGCTAGTCGTATAACATTACAATATGCCTCAATGAAATGAAATTGAGAAGAAATCCATTAACTTACATTTTATTTTGATTGAACTTCATTTAACCTCCTGTATAATTGTTTTAATCATTTAATTAACTTATAAATGAACTATAATTATATTTATAATATCATATATTAACTTCTTATAATATCTTATTACTCGTTTGTTAACAATCTTTCATTATTTTTACTACACTTGGTGTTAATTGCTTAGTTTTTCGAGTAGGTTTTGACTTATTAATTGTTGTTATTATTAATGAGATCATGATTTGATCATATATAAAGGTTAAACCATGATTTAAATATTATATATATTCAATACATATGTATTTATAATAATCCATAAAATTTGGATAAAGCAAATGAAATTCACCATTCATGGAGACGGTAGGCTGTGCGTTTGTGTGAGCGCTACTTCCATTTCATTGCCGTATTAAAAGAATGAAAAGTAAATGATGTATTTTTTAATTAATATATCATATTTGTGTCATATATTTCACATATATTTATTAAAATCACTATTAATATATTCCATGTATAGTGTGAACGAATCACATCGCTTTGTTGAGGTGGTAGTCTACACATCAATAAACAAAGCTATCATATTCCAAAAATGGAAATTATGAAGGTATGTGTTATATAGAAATTAAAAAAGAATAAAGAAATAATAAATATCATAAATATCATATATAAATAATAAATAAATCATTGTTTACAACCTTTAAAGGTGGTAAATGGAATAACAAACAACATTGGTTCGCGAGGCAGTAGTCTGCCGCACACACAGACAATGATTGCGTATCCCATTTAATAGAGGTGTGTGAAATTGTAGGCATAAATCTTAGAAAAAAAACATATAAGTATATTGAGGATAATGTGTTTTTATATAATTAGTGAATAACTATAATTTAATGGGTTAATGTAAGAAATAAAACAAAAATTTTCATTGATGAATGTTACCTCTTCTTTAAGTATCTCCTTTTGATTTTCACAAAATGACTTCTTTGGTTGGATTTATACCCAATGTAAGGATTATAGGATGAAGGTAGGTAAATTGGTAGAAACAATTGTCAGGTTTTGGTCAATATATAAGTCTCAATGTGGTGTGAGGAAGTGAGGGAGGAGGTGCCCATTTATAATTGATGTGAGGGTCACTTTTGGAAACTAAAAAAATATAAAAAAAATATAAATTAAATTTTAATTACAAATGGATCCAAAGTGAGTTATTTAGAAGATAAGATAATTATGAGTAAAAATACATTCATACAATAAAAAATTAGTAATGTTTTGATTATTTTTTTTAATCTTTATCTTTTTTTCTTTAACGCTTATTTAACCACTTTAATTCTTACTGCGATATCATGTAATTCACACTTTGAGGGTTAATATATTTTCTATAATATGCCAAAAAACCATTAAATGAGTCACTGGTGACATTTTAAGTCTTAAAACAATAATTTTTCTTAATTTTAGTTTTTTATAATTTTTACATCATTTAATAAAATATAATTTATTTTAAAATATCATTAATGTCAATTTTGACACTTAATTATTTTTTCTCTTAAAAAATAAAAACATCAAGATAAATTTAAAGAAAGACTTATAATAAATTACTATAATTTTAAATCCATATAAATAATTTATGGATGACATTAGTTACATCAAATTATATTTATTTTATTAGTTTCAATAACATTTATTTGATATTTTCATTTATTAAAGAATTACTGCATCCTCAATATACAATCCTTTAATTTAATTATTTCTTCCGTAAAAATTTATAATAAATTATCATGATGAATATAAAGATTTCACAATTCAAAAGACTATATGTAGTTTAACATATCCCTTATATAACCCCTATTAAAAATATTTCACTTGTTTAATTCAAAAGTATGAAAAAATTAACTTTTCTTTGAATAAAATACAATAAATGCATTAAAGTCATTCAGGTGGCTCCAAGATCTCATTTTTTTCCAATGTTTATTTTTGTTGAAAATAACTCATTTTATAAAATTAGGACAATTTTTAGGGTACTTTTTGAATATTTATAATATTATTTTTACCCTTAATTACCCTATTTATCCCTAACCATGGTAATAAAAAGTACCAAAGTTACTGTTCATATTGTATAAAAATAAAATGGAACTATTTACTAAATTTGGATCTTATGATTGAAAATATGGAATCCATTTTTCAAAATAAAAAATACATAATCATATAAAATTAATTTAAAATAAATCCTATTGATGGGGTGATAAAATATGTTATTAATGTGAAAACATTCATAAGATTGAAATGTTTTTATATCCAAATTCAATGTGAAATTGATTATAATGACCTAAATTAGATTAAAGTATATAAAATAGATATAATTATACAATAAAACTAATTAAAAAAGTAAAACCAACTGTAATTCCCCGACCCCAGTTACCCAGAGTCAATGCATTATTACATAACATTGGCATGATATAAGGAATCATGTCCCGAAAGACCGATCATTTTAGCATCCTTGGATGTACTAGATACACTCACAAGTTTCACATTACATCATGAAATAAAAACATCAACAAGATTTTTCCCCTTTTGAACACACTTATATCCTTAGCCTATCCCTGCAGCTCAACCATAAGATACTTCTTCACATCCTAGGAAAAATAAAACATAGAAAGGGGTGATCTCAGATGCTCAGTAAGGATAACAATATAACAGAAACTTTTATAAATAAGCATAAAATTTTAAGGTAATGTATATGACTAAAACAAAATAATTTTAAACATAAACTTCTACATAATATGGCAAAGATAAAATCAAATAATTTCATTTACTTATTCACATGGATATTATACTAGTTGAATAATCACATGCAATATCAATATCCACTTTCATAATGATGGAATGCATAATGCCAAACTTCATAACCACATAGTCAAGACCTTGTTCCAAGACTAAAAATAAGATTCTGTCAAGGAATTATTCCAAGGCACTAGTTTGTCTCATGAAACCTTCTGATACATCAGGGAGCTATAGTGAGATCCACCCGTGACTTACTAAGTCCAATGCATTCCTCATATGAAAAGGTTTAAACATAACATAAAAATTCGTATTAAAACTAGCATACGAAATGTAAATACTTTATACATAAACCATGAATGGTGTAAACATAACACATTCATAGTCAAAAATATCACAAAACCTTCAATACAATATGGAATATTTTTATAATATTAAATCAACTTCAAACAAGATTAAAATATATCAAAAGGATGTTGACATAGATGAAATTAATTTTTTTAGAGAAATATCTCTTTATATTTTGAAATCATTTGAAAAGTAATATAATTATAAAAAAACATTTATTTTGAAAATATTCTTATAATCTTGTAAGGAAAGATTCAACGATGTTATAACGGAAGAAAATAACCACACCCTCTGTATAAGTTAAAAAACATTCTTACCTTAATTTTGTCGAAAAGGTCATAAAGTACCTTGTTTGGAAAATGACGGAAAGATTCCTTTCAATAAAATTTAAGGTCAAATAAGAGTATAAATGACTTTAACCAATTGTCTAGTAAATAGTAATTTTTTTGAAATACATTTTTAAGAAAACATGGATGTGGAAGATAAAGAGGTCCTAGTAGATACTTATGTAAAAACAACCTTGGATAATAAAGAGATTGTGAAATAAACCCTTACCATTTAATTTTCCTTGGTCGAGGGTATGTTAAACTCCTGTATAATAGTTAAATAACTGTTATTAAATTATAAAAGAACCATATACGTAAATATGATATCATATATGATCTTCAAATATTGCTTTGTTAATAATATTTTAGTAGTATCATCATTTCAGATGTTAACTGATTCGTTTTCCTTTATATGATTGGTTACGTAAGCTATGATTGTTATGGTTAGAATATATTTGATTCATTTACAAAATGATATTGTGTTCATAAACATTATTTTTAATTATAAAATGAAAATTATTCTTGAATTATTACGATGGGGAATGAATCTCATTGTGTTCGTGGAGACGGTAATCCGTACGTACAAACGAGCGAAAATATCATTATATTGATGATGAAATCGTATATAATTTGATGCTATATCATATATACAGAATTATTAACATGTTATATTTATTATTTACGTCATTTATATTCATTATTATACCAATCCAAAATAATGAAGTGTTTGAATAACAAACTACACCACGACGTGGAGACGGTAAGCCGTACGTATGCACGTATGGTGACTTTGTCATTTATAGGATGGATAGAATAACAAATATGGTTGTACCATATTTATAGTAACATCACAGTATATAGAAGATACTTGAGTTATTATTTTAGAATTTACATAACAAAGAAAGAGGAAGTGGAAGAAGAAAAGAACTTGAAAGAGGTGATGAAATATTTACCTCTTCTTCAGGTTCATCCATTTGATTTGATCCAAAGGGATCATTAGGTTGTATTTCTGACCAAAGTAAGGCCTCTATAATGAAGAGTGGAAATTTGGGAGGATATTAACCTTATCTTATAGATTTAAATCTTAGTTGAATAGTTTTACATTTACCATGCCTCTTTGTATTTTTATATTACATGGTTAATAAACATACTATAACAAGCCAAGCGAACCCCATGTGGTTAATTATTAATATATATAACCTTATCTAAATCCTTTGGCCGAACCTTATATTTTTAGGAATATTATATCAATTAATAATATATTATTTGGTTTAAAAACACAATTATATCAATTTTGACACTATTTAGTATTTGATTTTTTTGAAATCCATATTAACTTTATCACTTCAAATAAAATTTATTTAATCAACCCTAACATGTCATATTAACCTATAAAATCAGTGGAATTCATCATAAGTCTCAATTTTTATTTATTTGGATATTTATAATATCAATTATTTTAATATTTCATTAATAAGGTAATTACTGCATTATCATTGTGTCATAAATAAATTAAATTATTTATTGTCTAAAAATTATAAATAAAATACCATTATGTAGGAAATAATTTTAGATTTATAATGAATATTTATAGTTTAATTTATATTGTGTGTAACCCTATATTAAAAAATGGTTTATTTGATAAACATTGAATTTAACTCTTTTAACTCTTCTTTAAATAAAATAATAATAAATGTCCTAATCTAATACAAGTGGACCAAAGGGGGTAATATTTTATTCCTAAGGTTGTTTTTAGTTGAATTATACTTATCCAATAGAATTATGACATGTTTTAGGGTAATTATGATATCCTTTTTTCCCTTAATTACCCTATTTACTTTTAAGAGTGGTAAATAAAGGTCAAAAGTTACTATTCACCAAAAATTATTTTCATCTTATTGAACCATATTTTACTTACTGATATTAACAGTGTTTCTCAGATTTTTGAAATTCAACACACAGAAGCGGTAAAATTAAGTTTTATGCAAATTTTCAAATGCTCCTAGAAGGTGGGTAAAAGATAGTAAAAAGTTCAATAAAATTTTTATATATCTAAACTTATTATAAAATTAATCCAATGAATTACATTTAACTTATATAGGTATTATGTATCTATTTTGACCAAAAATAAATTTAAATAAAATAAATAATTATTTAAATAAAAATTCGGTTTTAAACAATAACTCAGTGTTTTTCACTATTCATAAAAATTGAAAGTTTTCAGAAAAATACCAAAAATTAACCCTTAGATAATTTAGATATTCCGAATTCAAAAATGAAGTCCATTTTAAAAAATAAAATTTATAAAATTTCAAAAAGTTGGTATTACTATTCATAACGGCTAGTTTTATTGGTCACAATGTTTTAGAATCTCGAAGTTGCGTACAATGCAAGCTATTGCATTATTCAAAGGGAAATGTACTGTAGAAGCTTAGGGTGTTACATTATTCCCTCCTTAAAATAATTTCACCCTTGAAATTTCTATAATATTACTGCCTAAAAAGATTCAGGTGGTTCTTCATCATAAGTTCCTAGGGTTCCCAAGTTGCCTCTTCCATCTTATGATTTCTCCATAGAACTTTTACCGGACGAGTCATCCGGTTTCTCAACACTTGTTCTCTGGTATCAAGAATTTTGAAAGGCTCTTCACAATAAGACAGATCAGGTTCCAGTTCAATTTCCTCATAGGTGAGTACATGCGTTGAGTCAGGCATGTATTTTCTCAACAGTGATATGTGGAATATATCATGAACTTTGGAGAGAATTATAGGCATTTCCTAACGATAAGCTACAAATCTAATTCGTTCTAGAATTTTAAAAGGTCCGATATACCTGGGACTCAATTTACCCTTCTTAACAAAACATATAACACCCTTCCATGGAGATACCTTTAAGAAAACATGGTCTCCTTCTTGAAATTCCAAATCCTTCCTTCAGTTATCGGCGTAGATCTTTTTTTTCTTACTTTGGACTGCTTTGATGTGGGTTTGGATAACCTTCACCTTTTCCATTGTTTCCTCAACAAGTTCTGGGCCTATGAGTTTTCTTTCACCAAAATCATCCCAACAATTTGCTGTGTGACATCTCTTTCCATATAACACTTCATATGGTGCCACCTGAATACTTGAATGGAAGCTATTGTTATAGGAAAATTATACGAAAAGTAAATATTTATCCCACATACCTTGAAAGTAAAGTGAGGAAGATCTCAACATGTATTCTAAGGTTTGAATAGTTCGTTCTAATTATCCATCAGTTTGAGGGTGGTGGTAAGTGCTCAAATGAAGTTTAGTATCCAGGGCCTTCTGAAGACTTTTCCATAATCTTGATGTAAAATGGGGATCACGATCAGAAACAATCGATAGGGGTGATCCATGAAGTCTTACAAATTCATTAATATATAGTCTTTCCATACTTTCAAGTGGTAACTCTTCTCTTATAGCAAGAAAATGTGCTCACTTGGTAAGATGATCAACAATGACACATATTGCATCATTCATTTGAGGAGTCTTTGGTATCCCCATGAAAATTTCCATCGTAATATTATCCCATTTCAACTCAGGTATGGGAAGAGGTTGCATGACTCCTCCAGGCTGTTTCCTTTCAGCTTTCACTTGTTGAAAAACTATACATCTTGACACAAAATAAGAAATCTCACTCTTCATGTTGTCCCACCAAAACTTTTCTTTAAAATCTCTATACATCTTAGTGCTACCAAGGTGTATAGAGAAATTGGAGCTATGAGTATCATAAAAAAATTCCATTTTTAGAGCAGGTATCTTAAGAACACATAGTCTCTTCTCAAATTTCAAAATTCCATCTTTATATATGAATTCACTCAATCTCCCATCATTAAAATCTTTAATCTTCTTTTTAAACTCTTCATCATTAGTCTATGAACTCTTTATCCTTTATATTAAATATGGTTTGTCCACTATTTGAAAAAGTATTGACCTTTCACCTTCTATGGTTATTCCCATATCTATCTTTACTAGATCCATGAAAATAGGATCCATTTCAACTATCATCTTGTTCAAAACTCCATGATCCTTTCTGCTCAAAGCATCTACCACCTTACTTTCCTTCCCTGGGTGGTAGTGTATAGTGCAATCATAATCCATGAGTAGTTCAAGACATCATCTTTTCCTCATGTTGAGTTCTTTTTGTGAGAAAATATACTTCAAACTCTTGTGATCAGTATAAATCTCATATTTTTTACCATAGAGACAATGTCTCCATATTTTCAGATCAATGATCACAACTGCTAACTCAAGATCATGAGTAGGATAGTTTTTATCATTAATTTTTAGCTATTGTGATGCATATGCAATAACTTTATCATTCTTCATAAGGACACAACCAAGTCCTTTTTTTGAAGCATCACTATAAATAACAAACCCATCATTCCTTGATGGTAGAGTCAATATATGATCATTAACTAAGCTTATCTTCTTTTCTTAAAAAAATTCTTTACACTTTTCTGTCCAAAAAAATTTAACCCCTTTACATGTGATCTTGGTTAATGGGTTAGCCAACTAGGAAAAATTCTAGATGAAACGTTGATAATAACCTGCTAAACTAATAAAACTTCTTACCTTAGTTATACTCGTCAGTGTTGTCCAATCTTGAATTTCCTTGGTCTTTGAAGGATCAATAGATATTCCATCCTTAGAGAAAATATGACCAAGAAAATAAATCTTCTGAAGCCAGAAGTCACACTTGCTAAACTTCCCATATAATTCATTTATTCTAAGAGTCCTTAGAATAATGCGCAAGTGATTTTTATGATCTTCATAGATTTTGGAGTATACCAAGATATCACCAATAAATACCACTACAAAGTCATGAAGATATTCTTGTAAAAATCTATTCATTAGATCCATGAAGATAGAGGGTGCATTAGTCAATCCAAAAGGCATTACTGTAAACTCGTAATGCCCGTTCCTGGTTTGAAATGCTGTTTTCATAATTTCTTCTATCTTCACACACAACTGGTGATATCTAGATCGAAGGTTAATATTTGAATAATATTTAGCTCCATGAATTTGATTGAATTAATCATCAATGAGAGGAAGGGGATACTTGTTCTTTATTATTATATCATTGATCTATCGGTAGTCAATGCACAACCTTATAGATCCATCTTTTTTCTTAATAAAAAGGACATGGGCTCCCCATGGAGAAACACTAGGGGTGAATAA
Source organism: Viscum album (assembly GCA_963277665.1). Classification (NCBI taxonomy): domain Eukaryota; kingdom Viridiplantae; phylum Streptophyta; class Magnoliopsida; order Santalales; family Viscaceae; genus Viscum; species Viscum album. Next base: position 473,111,703 of record OY728130.1, on the reverse strand, counting down.
ATCCCTTGTTACTCAATTCCTCTAGTTGTTTCTTTAGTTCCACTAATTCCATAATGGCCATTATATAAGGTTTCTTCGATATGGGCCTTGAACCAATATTAAATCAATGGAAAAATCAATTTCTCATTCCAGAGGATGTCAAAAAAAATCCTCTTGAAACACATCAACATTTTCTTGCACAATAGGTACATACTCTATTCGAGAATTCTTTTCCTCACCCATAATTATTTCATTCTCTTCCTCCCCATTAATTGAATTTAGTCGATCTACTGGGGGTGGATCTAAATAAGAATCAGGTGGTGACGTTTCTTCTCTAAAGATAAGTTACTGCTTATCATTATCAAAAATTATAACCTCCTTATTCTTACAATAAATTTTCACATCATGGTTGAAAAGTCAATCCATTTATAGTATTATATCAAATTTCATCATGGGTATGATGATGCGATCACCAGATAAAGAACATTTATATGACCCAATGGGAACTGATTCACAAAACTTTGTTGCGATGATACTTCACTTAGGTGTTTTGACTAAAAACTACCTTGTTAAGTCAAGTTGAAAATATCTAATTTTATTAGAAAACTAGGAAGACATGAAACAATGCGATGATCAAGAATCAAATAAATTATTGTCTAAACTTGAAAAAACCATTAAATTACCTGCCACCATATCTGTTTCGAGCTTCAACCTCAGCAGTAGTAATCTCATAATCTTAGCCTTGATCCCTTGGCCTTTTCTGAGGTAAGTTCCCTTGGCACTTAGGACATTTATTTTCATAATGCCCCTTTTCTCTATAATTTTAGCATTTAACATTGAAAACCTATTTCTTCCCCTTGGAATCACGAGCTTGGTGGTCATTTTCACCACACTTGTAAGAAACTCCCATTCCCTTCACGAAAATAACGGGTGTCTCTTCCCACATTTACAACAGAATAGATATTAAACTTTTCCCTTATTCCCCTTATTTATATTTCCAAAGTGTTCAATAGATATCTCTTTCCCTTGCTTTTCTTTAAAGTCGTAAGACGTAGAGAATTCATTTTCTGTCTTGATAGCACATGAGACAATATCTTCATATGATGAGAAGGATTGTGTGACTAATGATCGATGTAGAAATGATTTTAACCTATCAAATAATTGAACAATCTTACTCCTAGGGTTACATATATAATCTGCTGTATTCATTACTAACATTGTAAAGTTAGCCTTATACTTTACGACATTCTCATCTCACTTTTGCCTCAGACTCAGAAATTTTCTTTCCATATCAGCTCAATGGTCACGAGGAAATTATTTTTCCAATAAAATATCTTTAAAATCCTACCATTCCTTGTTCAATACTTCTTCATATTCTTTTGTGTTTTGGATTAGTGACAACCATTGATCTGCATCTCCCATGAGGAGATAAACTTCCGTGAAAACTTTTTCCCTTTCGCCACTCCACAAAGAATGGAATATTTTCTCTAAGGCATTTATCCATTGCTCAACTAATAATGGATTTTTACTCCCATTGAATGTTGGTGGTTGTTGCCTCGTGACATGGTTTAACATTGATCCTCCATGTTGGGGACCAGGGAGCTCCATACGGGTAAGGTTATTATTCATAACCTGAGTGAGTTGTCCCAGTATGGTGATAAGATGATCAGCACTAGTTTCTTCACCATCTCCACTATAATTATCTTGAGTAGTAGGGAAATACCTACATAGATTACATGCATTGATATGGTTTCCATTCATTTCACTAGGCACCATTTCTAAATAATGGCATAGACTAGATTAGTTTATGAATCGCAATACATAATTCCAAACTTGTAAAACACTTAACTTAAATTGAACAGTTTATGGATATAATCCATAATCATAAAAATGTTTTTCTTGAGGAAGTATATAATCATAAACCCTTCATAATAGTTTGTAAATAAATTAGAATTAACCTAAGCATATCTCCTGGAAGTTTCATAACCAAGAGTACAACAAAGCCCGTTGTCGTGCACCTATTCTTGTTTGAGTCTAGCTCAAAGCGGTGTTTACAGGTTTTACCCCTAGGTAGATCTATGCCAAAGCCACCTCTAACTACTCATATATACATAGGGATGTATTTTTTGGAAATCTCACAAAAGATCTACAGTACCAAAATTCTAGGAAGTTCTTCTATACTAATCCTTAAAGTCTACCTTAGGATAATGTTCTCTAATTAGAGTTTTTATAAATCTAGTTTCCAAGGTTTGTAATAAACTTCATCTGATACCAAATGTAATGACCTGACCCCAGTTATCCAGAGTTAGTTCATTATTACATAACATTGGCATGATACAAGGAATGATTTCCCAAAAGACCGATAAGTTTAGTAGCCTTGGAAGTACTAGATACACTCATAAGTTTTACATTAAATAATTAAATAAAAACATCATCAACATTTTTTCCATTTTGAACACACTTATATACTTTGCCTATCCCTATAGGTCAACCATAAAACACTTCTTTACATTCTGGAAAAAATAAAACATAGAAAGGGGTGAGCTTAGATGCTCAGTAAGGAAAAAAATATAGCGGGAACTTTCATAAATAAGCATAAACATTTAAGGAAATATATAAGACTAAAACAAAAAACTTTAAACATAAACTTCAGCATAAAATGGCCAAGATAAATTAAAATAATTCCATTTACTTTTTTACATTGATATTCTACTAGTCGAATAATCACATGAAATATCAATAGCCACTTTCATAATGATGGAATGCATAATGCCAGACTTCATAACCACACAGTCAAGGCCTTGTTCCAAGAATAAAAATAAGATTTTGTCAAGGCCTTGGTCCAAGACACTAGTTTTTCTCATGATACCTACCAATTCATAGAGGCGCTATAGTAGGCTCCACCCGTCACTTACTAAATTTAATGCATTCCTCATCTGAAAAGGTTTAAACACAACATAAACATTCATATTAAAAATAGAATACAAAATGTAAATAGTTTATCCCTAAACCATAAATGGTGTAAAAATAACACATCCACAGTCAAACATATCACCAAACCTTAAATACAATTTTAAGATTTGTATCACAATAAATCAACTTCAAACAAGCTTAAAATCAATCAAAAGGATGTTGACATAGATGAAATCATAACTTTTTTAGATAAATATGTCTTTCTATTTTGAAATCATTTAAAAGTCATATAATTATAAAAGAAAACATTTATTTTTAAAATATTCTTATAATCTTGTAAGGGAAGCTTCAATGATGTTATAATGGTAGAAAATAGCCGCACCCACTGTATAAGTTAAAAACATTCTTACTTTAATTTTGTCAAAAAGGTGATAACGTACCTTGTTTGGAAAATGACAGAAAGATTCCTTTCAAAATATATAAGGTAAAATAGGGGTATAAATTAATTTAAACCATTTTCTAGTAAATAGTAAAAATATTTGGAAATACATTTTTACAAAAACACATATGTGGATGATAAAGTGGTACCCGTAGATAATTACGTAAAAACAACATCGGATAATAAAGAGATTGTGAAATTAGCCCTTACCTTGTACTTTCCCTTGGTTGAGGGTAAATTAACCTACTGTATAATAGTTAAATAATTTTTATTAAATTATACAAGAACCATATACTTAAACATGATATCAAATATGATCTTCTAATATTTCATTGTTAATAATATTTTAGTAGTATCATCGTTTCCAGTGTTAACTGATTTGTTTTCCTTTATATGTTTGGTTATGTAAGCCATGTTTTTTATGGATAAGATGTATTTGATTTATATAAATAATTATATTATGTTCATAAACATTATTTTTAATCATAAAATGAAAATTATTCTTGAATGATTACGATGAGGAATTAATCTCATCGTGTTCATGGAGACTGTAATCCGTACATACGCACGAGTGAAAATATCATTATATTGATGGTGAAATCATTTGTAATTGGATGGTGTATCATATATAAAGAATAATTAACATGTTTTATTTATTATTTAAATCATTTATATTCATTATTGTACCCATCCCAAATAATTAAGTGTTTTAATAACAAACTACACCACGTCGTGGAGACGGTAAACTGTACATACGCACGTATGGTAACTTTGTCATTTATAGGATGAATAGAATAATGAATATGGTTATACCATATTTATAATAAAATCAAAGTATATAGAAGATACTATAGTTATTATTTTATAATGGAAACAACAAATAAATTGGATGTGGAAGAAGAAAAGAACTTGAAAGAGGTGATGAAATATTTACCTCTTCTTCGGGTTCTTCCATTTGATTTGATCAAAAGGGATCCTTAGGTTGGATTTATAACCAAATTAAGGCCTCTAGGATTAAGGGAGGAAAGTTTGGAGGATATTTGGGTAGGTTTTGGCCAATAAAAATGGCTTTGGAGGTGTGAAATTAAGGGAAGGGGAAGTACCCTTTTATAAGAGAGGTGAAGGTCACTTTAGGAAAAGCTTGAAATATTATTTTATAATAAAATCATTTTATGTTTCTAATGGATAAAAAATGATTTATTTAGAGGATAATGTAGATATGGGTTTAAAAACTCTCAAAAAAAGGTTTTATACCGGTTTAGGTCACCATATGAAACTTATCTTTTAGATGTAACTCTTAGTTAAATAGTTTGACATTTACCATGTCTCTTTGTATTTTTATATTACATGGTTAATAAACTTACTATAACAAGCCAAGAGAACCCCATGTGTTTTATTATTAACATATATAACATTATCTAAGTCCATTGGAATAAAATTATATTTTTAGGAATATTATAACAATTAATAATATATTATTTGTTTTAAAAACTCAATTATGTCAATTTTGACACTATTTAGTATTTGATTTTTTTGAAAGCTATAAAAACTTTATCAATTCGAATATAATTTATTTAATAAACCCTAACATGTCATATTAACCTATAAAATTAGTGTAATTCATTATAAATCTCAATTTACATTTATTTGGATATTTATAATATCAATTATTTTAATATTTCATTAATAAGGTAATTACTGCATCATCATTGTGTCATAAATAATTTAAATTATTAAATTTATAAAAATTATAAACAGAATACCATTATGTAGGAAATATTTTTATATTTCTAATTAATATTTATAGTTGAATTTATATTGTGTGTAACCCTATATTAAAAAATGTTTTAGTTATTAAACATTGAATTTAACTCTTTTAACTGTTCTTTGAATAAAATAATAATAAATGTTCTAATATAATCCATGTAGACCAAACAGGGTCATATTTTATTCCTAAGGTTGTTTTTGGTCTAATTATACTTATACAATATAATTAAGACATGTGTTAGGGTAATTATGATTTCATTTTACCCTTAAATACCCTATTTACTTTTAACCATGGTAAATAAAAGTCAAAAGTTACTATTCACCAAAAAATATTTTCATCTTATTCAACCACATTTTACTTACTGATATTAACCGTGTTTCTTGTATTTTTTAAATTCAACTCACATAATCGGTAAAATTACGTTTTATGCAAATTTCGAAATGCTCCTAGAAGGTGGGTAAAAGACAGTAAAAAGTTCAATAAAATTTTTATATATCTAAACTTATTACAAAATGAACCCAATGAATAAAATTTAACTTATATAGGTATTATGTATCTATTTTGACCTAAAATAAATTTAAATAAAATAAACAATTATTTAAATAAAAAGTCGGTTTTAAATAATAACTAAGTGTTTTCCACTATTCATCAAAAATTGAAAGTTTTCAGAAAATTACAAAAAATTCACTCTAAGATAATTTCGATATTACGAATTAAAAAATGAAGTCAATTTTGAAAAATAAAATTTATAAAATTCCAAAAAGTGCATATTACTATTCATAACAGCTAGTTTGATTGGTCGCAGAATGTTAGAATCTCTAAGTTGCGTACAATGGAAGTTATTGCATTATTCAAAAGGAAAAGTACCATGAAATCTTGGGGTCTTACATAAACACTATATTTATTTAGACAAAATTGCTGTTTTCAATTAAAATGCAGTATTTTTTATTATCCATCAAAACATAAAACTTATCAGAAAAATATAAAAAATTCAACCAATGTAAATTTTGATATTATAATTTCAAATAATAAGTTATTTTTTTCAAATATAATTTATTAATGTGTTAAAAACTATATTTAAACCAAGTGCACCATCAAAAGGTATCAAAACTGTCTTTTTAGAAAAATAATTCCGTTATTTGTAAAATTGGATTTGTTCTAATATAATGTATATAAGGAACATAATATGAATGTTAAAAATTATATCAAATATTATATATATATATATATATATATTATTAATAAAATTCCAAAAGAGTGATTTGTTTATTTATTGGTATAAAACACACTTGTGCATATTAAAAAAACATTTCCATTTATTTTAAAAAGGTATTGAAATTTATTTATAATTAATTGGTCACTAAGAAATTTTTTATATATACACATATAAATAATATTTTTATACTTAAATTCATATTGTTCACACCCTCCATTCTAACGACTAGGTTATAATGGAAACATTTAAATAATAATATTTAGTTATTTTTTTTAAGTTTGATGTGGCATATTTTCTTTGCTCTCTAACATAGTCTTCCATTTATTTTAAAAACTCATGATGTTAAATTATCCCCCCATTTTGGAATTTCACCCTCAAAATTTTTAATTTGGTATTTAAAAATAAGGTTTTACTTCTCAAAATACCTTTACGGAAATCCCACATCGAAAAAAGGATTATTAATACTTCCACTTAAACACAAAGAAAGGGATGTACGAAGGTCACCTAAGAAAAAACATACCAGGGTTCCATGTAAGTAAACATGGATATGTAATAGGAATCTAACTATCATGTTCTAATGGATAGTAATAGAGAACATTATGATGAGAAATTTAACAATAAAAAAACCATAATCTATGATGGGTTAAAAGGCATTGATTTCTTAGAAAGAAAAGTAAACCAATAAAGTTTTTGTTTTTAAAATTCTTTTCATAGAGTTAAATAATCCATTTAATTTATAGAATAATAACATAATTAAACATTCTTACTTGAAAAGTATAGTTTCAACCTTTAATAAATTCCTACCACAAACTCATATTTTTTTTCCAAATGATGAGTATTCAAGATGATTTTTTCATGCCTAAAACATTATAATCAACTTATATGGATCACAAAATCCACAAAAATATAATTATATATTTATCCCGTATTTATAAATTAACCAAAAAAATGGTTAGGATAATATAAGATAATTATACAAAAATAATAAACCTTTATATGAATAAAAACTAATAATCTCTTAAATTCAAAAGTAATATCCAATGTTCAATATAGACAATTCAATAAATAAATATCCTTAAAATTCCTCAAAAATATTCTAGACTAATATTGAAATAAAAAAACTAGAAATACCTGATTGCATAAATCTCCAAGATAGTATTTTTTCACCAAATAAAATCAATGAATCATAAAGTCTCATACCAAAAATTGAATTTTCTAAATCACATAATCTCTAAGATATGATAACAATTTACTTAAATAAACTGAATCACCATATGTCCGCAATAAAATCATATTTTACTCTAAAAAACAATTCAAACTTTATTCCTTAAATAAAACCACATAGTATTATTTTTTACCTTAATCATATAGAGTTCCCAAAATAGTGAACGTGTTCCTAAATAAAATTAATCACTTAATCGCCAAATCATTTTCCAATCCCAATGTTATCTATACGATAAACCATATGTTTCTGAAATCAACTTATTCTTCATCCACCAAATATTTTAACTAAAAATAAAAAGTCATACTAACTAGGACATCGCATGGGCTAGTGGTAGGCGATGCACCCTTATCGCCCTTCAGTTGGGGGTTCAAATCCCGCGGGCTTTCCAGACACGATGGGTTGTCACCTATCCTCTAAGTTGTCCTTTTTTTTTTCAAAACTATATAATTATTATAGAATTATTAGAAAATTAAATTCATATATATAGGGAAATATTTAACCGAAAATGTTATCTCATACCTTTCATTTTTCATCCTAAAATGTAATAACTCATAATTACTAAAAAAAATCTCCAAAAATACCTTTAATGAACTTAAAATTTCATAACTTAAATCCTAAAAAGTGTTTATAAGAAATTAAAATTATGATAAAACTTAGAATTATAAACCTATAAAGATTTCCCTAACTCTTAATAAACATCACAATCTATATAGTTTTCTAAAACATAAATTGATACCAACTGTAATGCCACAACCCCAGAATCCTAGAGTTGGTGTATTATTTTATTACATTGGCATGATTATATGGAATAAAATCCCAATAGACTAAACAATTTAATAGTTTTGGAAAACTAGATTACATACATGATAGCCATAATACATTGGGAAATGAAAATAAAGAGTAACATAAGTAAAAGATCAGCATCCTTGAAACTCATTCCAAGGATTCATTTTCATATCCTGATGAATGGAAACAAAATAAGGGTGATCTAAAATTTCATGTAAGGGTAAGTTCAATGGAAATGATATTGAATTAATAAGAATAAATCAACATGTAACAAAAAATAACCGAAAAAATATATTCAAATAATTGGATAAGGTATAAGCCAATATGGAAAGTAACTAACTAAAAACACATTCCAATTAATAAATAGTCTAAAAATGAAATGCATCCTTATATTTTTTCATAGTGAAAATCCTCTTGATAATAACAGAAATGAATTCTGAATAAAGGCGATGATTTAATATTATATGTCATGCATCTGGAACATAAACCACTATAGAATCAAAATCTATTCTCAATATAGTTTAAACTAATCTAATTTTTCCAGTTGATTCGTCCAATGAGACTACCATTACCTTGAGGGGATATCTATAACTGGTACCCACCCATGTCTGCTGGTCCAAAGCATTCCTCAAATATCAAATAATTAATTTAATTAATAAATAATGCGACTTATCATAAAATATCCATATTGAATAAATAATAAGGATTTATCAATAATTCCTCAATGGGGGATAAGTAAAAATGAGGGTTATTGATGTTATTGAATGTAAATACCATTAAAAGATCATTAAAATATTATTGAGGACAATAATATCTAAACATTCTAAAGTGTACCATACCACTTTGAAACATTTCAATCATAATACCCATGAAAAAATAACATTATATTAAACTTATAATATCATGAGAATAATTATATTCCTGATATAACATGTCAAATTTCAGTATATGCACCCTATAAAAGAAACTAGGTGGATAACATTACAATATGCCTAAATGAAATGAAATTGAGACAAAATACCTTAACTTGCATTTACTTTTGAGTGAACATCCTTTAACTTAATAAATAATGGTTTTAATAATTTTATTAACTTATACCAGAACCATAATTATATTTATAATATCATATATGAACTTTTTATAATATCTTATTACTCGTTTGCTAACAATATGTCATTATTTTCACTATTCCAAGTGTTAATTGCCTAGTATTTTGAGTATATTTTCAATTGTAACTTGTTGTTATTATTAATTAAATGATGATTTCATCATCTAAAAAATGAAAAAAATGATTTAAATATCATATATATTCATTAAATATGTATTTAAATAATCCATAAAATTTTGAGATAGGAAATGAAATACACCATCCATAGAGACGGTATGGCGTATGTACGCATGAATGCCACTTCCATTCCCTTGACGTATTAAAATAATGAAAATTAAATGATGTATATTATAATTTCATTATTATATTTATGTAATATAAGTGTCATATATTTATTTAAATCATCCATAATTTATTTTATATATAGTGTGAATGAATCACATCGCTTTGAGGAGGCGGTAGTCCACAAACGAAGTTATCATATTCCCACAAAATGGAAAACATAAAGGTATGTGTTATATAAAAATTACAGAAGAATAAATATATAATAATTATTATATATATCATATATAAACAATAAATACATCATTATTTTCAACCTTGAAATATGGTAAATGGAAGAATGAACGACATCAGTTCGTGAGGTGGCAGTCTGTCGTACACATGAACGAGATTTGATATCCCATTTAATGGATGTGTGTGAAATTATTGATCAAAATATTAGAATAAAAATATATAAATATATTTAGGATATTGAGGTTATTATATAAGTATATAATAATAATAATTTAGTGGGTTTAAGGATGAAATAAAACAAAAAACATTTTTTGATGAATGTTACCTCTTCTTTGTGTATCTCCTTTGGATTTGCACATAATAACATTTTTGGTCGGCTATCTGCCCAAAGTAAGGCTTATAAATTGAAGGAAGGGAAGTTTTGAGGAGAAAAGGAAAGGGTCTTATTGATATAGAAGGCTCAAAGTGTTGTAAAGAAGTGAGGGAGGATGTTTCTTTTTATAATGGAGGTATGGGGCACTTTTGAAAACTCTAAAAAATATTAAATTAATATAAATTAATTTTTAATTACAAATGGATCCAATGTGAGTTATTTAAAATATAATATGATTATGGGTTGAAATAAATTCATACAATAAAAATTATACTACTAAAGTTCATTTTTTAATCCTTATATTTTTGTTTTAACCCTTATTTGACCACTTTAATATTTATCATGATATCATGTGATTTATACTTTGAGGGTTAATATATTTACTATAATATGTAAAATGACCATTAAATAAGTCATTGGGGAACTTTTAAGACTTATCAAAATTAATTTACCGAATTTTTTTATTTGCATAAATTTTATATCATTTAATAAAATATTATTTATTTTAAAATATCAATAATATCAATTTTGACACTATTCATTATTTTTTCTTTTACAAAAATCTTGAAATCAATATAAATTCAATACAAGACATATTAAACATCACTAAAATGTAAAATTCATCTAAAAAATTCATTGATGATATTCATCACATAAAGTTATATTTATTTTAATATTTTTAATAACATTTATTAGATATTTCCATTAATTAAACAATTAAGACATCATCATTATGCAAGCCTTTAATTTAATTATTTCTTCCCTAAAAACTAAAAAAATTATCATTGTGAATATAAAAATATTTTCTTCCAAAATAATATTTATATTTAAACATATCACTTATATAACTCTATATTAAAAATATTTCACTTGTTAAATACAAAAGTATGATAAAATTGACTTTTCTATGAATAAAATACAATATATGAATTAAAGTCATCCAATTGGTTTCAAGAGCTCAAACAATTGTCCCAAGGATGGTTTAAATCGATAATAACTCATTAAATAAAATTAGGAAAAGTTTTAGGGTAATTTTATTATATATAATATTATTTTTACCCTTAATTACCCAATTTACTCTTAACCGTGGTAATAGAAATTATTAAAGTTACTATTAATATTGTCCAAAAAATAAAAAAGACCTATTTAATAAATATGGAACTTATAATTCCAAATATTGAATCCATTTCTTGATCAAAAATAAGTTTTATTACATATTTATGATTCCTAAAAATGTTTTCAAAAAATATTTCTATGTTATTCTAAGATTATTTAATTTTATTTTTACCCATTATTTATTTTCTTACATTTTTTTAAATTAAACTTCTTTTCAGTTTCTGAATGAGGTAATTTTAACTTCTTATCAAAAATGTTAAAGGAATATTTATTTTAACATACACGACATGAATAGAATTTACCACCTCTATGACTATTAAATGCATTGAAGCATCCTTTACAAGTTTCTTATTTTCTTTTTAAAGAAATTTTTTTCCATAACATCTGGGAAATTTTTATATTTTAATATGTGACATAAAAAAATGGTATTTTCCTTAAAAAATATTCTAGTAATATTTTTAATGAAATTTTCAATTATGATAACATCCATTGTTGTTACTTAGGATTTCCCATAAATATGATCAAATGATACCATATATATTCTTTCTATGGATGGTTTGTGATTATAATGATTAAATATTGATGAAACTCATTTTAATTTCCATATAGTTTAAGTTATGATGAATGTTTTTATGATCTTGTGGCATACATATGAATGGTTTTATGATAATGTGATGGGTGGAGCCTAAATTATATATCCATCCAATTAATTGGGTAAATATTAATGTCCCATGGGATCAAAGGCTACACATGAGGTTATCCCAATCCCAAAATAGGGTACACATGAGGTTATCCCAAGCCCTAAAGAGGGTAAAAAAGAGGTTATCCCAAGCCTGAAAAAGGGTACACATGAGGTTATCCCAATCACAAAGAAGTTAAACATGTGGTTTTCTTAATCTTAACTTGTGATTAATGTCTTGGTGGGTCTCCTTGATATAAAATTTATGTGATTATGATTATACCACACTTTATTCCATGCTATTATGATATGATCTTACTCCAATGTTATTATCTCATGGATCATATTATTTGATCCCATTATGATGAATTTCTAATTAAATGCCAAGATTTATTCCATGAATCTTGTTTATGATATAAGAATTTTTGGGTATGATTTTCAAAGGTTAATTTCATTTTCACATACACTTTATACTCATGCTATTTTTAAATGATCATTGTTATCTCCCATGTTTATCCTTATTGAGCATCTGAGCTCACCCTTTATTTTCATTTCTTTTCCCCAGTATATAAATAAAATTTTTACGTACGCTGTTTCTAATAATGTTCAAAGTTCTATGGAACTAAGTGGGATACAATGTAGATCTTTTATGAACCAGTTATTTTTGTATCCATGCTTCCAAAGAAACTAAAATTTAATGGTTCTAGTATGGATCACAATGTTGTATAATAAATATTCATCTAATAATATGTAATATTTATGTTAGAAAAGTATGGGTCACTATATTTAGTATTGGAGAAAGGTTTAGTTACCTTTAGAAAATAGGATGATAACAATTTAGCATGACACCTTAGGATAATCCTATATATAGAAGAATGTCTTGAGTTATGGTAATAAAAAGTGTGTGGTTTTACTAGAAAATATCTCTATCTTGATATTACAAGATGAAATGGTTTTATAACATATACATCTAGGGGTAATGGTCTCTCCCAAATTTACCCAAGTTTTTAGGTTTGAGGAGGTCTGTTATAGTCTACCTTAGGTTATCGAATCCTCAGAGACCTAAGAAGAAACCTAAGAATCATACCTTTTAAGAGGGAAATTTGTCTATGAATTAGCTAAATTTGGGGTTTAATTTATGTGGGTTACAAAAATAATAAGATACCAAAGAAAATTAAATTTATGATAAAGGTTTTTTAATAGGTTATTACAAGGGATGGATTGGATGAAATTCCTTTTTAATGATTTAAATATATTAGACTCAGGAATGATTCATTTAAAGAGATAAAAAAACTTTATCACTTATTGGTTTAATACCAAAACAAACCGAATTATTATCTCCTATACACTTTTAGGATCATATTTATGAGAACTCCAAGATAGAGGTTCATATTAGCTCTTGAAGTGTGTGGAATAAAAATTTATCAAGGATGAAAAAGTATTATCAATTAAAAGAAGTGATTAAAAATTAATAGAGTGAAAAATAACATCTAATACAACCCATTTATACTCCCTTTGATCGAACCAGAAGATTTTTATCCCTCTATTGATTATATTCTCTCAATGGAAGTGGGAAGCAGACTCACGGGGGTGAAATTGAAGAAGAAAAATAATGAAATAACAAACACTCCACCATTGTGGGAATGATTTATTTCTTAATGTTTTGAATAAATTCACAATATTATGAAAATTATTAATGTTTTAAAAATATTAAATAAAATTCGTATAATATTAACTTTTTTTAAGAAACTTAATTGAAATTAAACAACTTAAAAATAAAGAAATGTGATTACAACATCAAATTGGAAGCATAAAATTACAATGAAATCTTACACCACTTCCTCTAAAAAACACCTCAACCACTACTTTAAATAGCCCTTTTCAGAGCCTTGGGTCAATCCTAAAATAGTTAAAGTCACCCAAATTAATGATATTTGGCATATATGGGTGGAAAATTAATTGAGAGTGGGATTTTCCACACTCTACCAAAAATCGGATCCAGCTTGCATCCACCCAATAGACATGAAAAAAAAGATTCTATATAGAAAAATTGGGGTGGAACATATAATATAAAATTAAATATATATATGTCCCATAAAATATTTTTAAATTTCAGACCAATTTGATGTTTGGTTTCAGAAATATGACTAAAATGGTGGTATGTCATTCTGGGCCACATAATCAAGCTCAAAATTTCATATTCAACTTGAACTCCCTTAAAAATCATAATTATCTATTGAGACTATTTAATTAAATGTTAATAATGATTATATATATATACAGTTCAAATATTAGCGTCATTGGGATTGTATCATGGTTGATATAGTCATTTTATTGGGTTGTTGTTCAGTTAACTTCTCCCAAAATGTTCTTAGTTCAAGGCCCACTTTGGTCATTTTAACAATTGAATATTCAATATATCTAGAAGGATAAAATTTTACTCATATAATGGGAGGTCTGAAAGTTAAATTTTAATATAAAATCAATACCATTTGGTGTTTTAAGAGGTGTTAAAAAATGTACCATGTAATAGTGCCTTTCAAGAAGGAATTAAAATAATAATGTGAAATAATGTTCATATTGTAAAATCTACTAAAAATGATGTTTATGAATAATTAAGAACATGAAAATTATATATTAATAATGAATATTAGGATATTTTAGTATCTAATCCGGTAATAACCCTAAAAATAGTTGTTTGAGTATATCTTGAACAACATTCTAGTGAACGATGAGTGTGCCCTTACTATGCACATGGTTTGACACTCCCAAAGGATATGCTTGGGTTAATTCAAATTTTCTTTATAAAGAATCATATATTATCTTAAAATATTATAATAATGGATGACATAAGTTAAAACTAAGGTGTAATAGACTTAAAATAAGGTTTCATAATTTAGAAATTATATAAATAATTTTTCATGATTACACGATTCTTCACAATGACTATTGTTATTCACACAATTTTTTTCGTTTTAGTAAGTGGATGAAGCTAGGAGGATTCATGTTAATTTGTATTGTGATAGAGAATGGAATAATTTTCCTCATGCGAAACCAAATGAAATGAGAGTTGGATGGAGAATCCCCATGATTATTCCTAATTACGTATCCTTTTATATGATTAACAATATCAATTTGGGTTAGTTTTCTGAAACACCTAGTAATAGACAAATGGGTTTTTTTTGAAGATCATGGATGGAAGAAGACTCCGATTCCTATATATAAAGTATGTGGGAATAATCACTTAAGAAAATATCATAGGGGAACGATAAGATATATCATGTATAGAATAGAAGGGCATAGAGTAAGTAATTACTGGGGAAAAATGAAAAGATAGATGGAGGTAAATGAAGTTCATCCTAAGGTACTATTTAAGGTTTAATGTCTTTTATATGGGAAATAATGGAATTATCCGACCAAATTACATAATCTTATGGTTAGATCCTTGACCAAGGAAGGTCCTATTTTTTCCAATAATTGAAGTTAATGGGTTGAAGTGGTTATGTACTAGGATTTGAAAATTATGTTATAGAAGTGTTATATTGATGATATTCTGAATATAAGAATCCTAAAACATCTAAGGATTGATACATGATAGTTTTTCTTTAAGGGTTTGAAATAATATGTTTAATGGTACTGATAACCATGAAAAGAGATTTAATAGTAAGATGATATTATTTAGTTGGTATAAGGAGATGATTAGGATTGATGAAGTAAATGAGATAGTATTTTTGACATTGAAATTGGTTAGGGATTTGATGAAAAAGTGATTTAGGTCATATTTGATGAAGTTAATTTTATTTTTGGATTTATGAAATATATCTAATAGTCTATGATTTTATTTATTCAATAAATATTGTGTGAGTTTTTTGAAGGATATATGTTTTCATATGAGGCTAACTTAAGAGTTATGGATACCATTATGCAATTATAAGATTAAGGTTTATCATAAGTTAAATGATATTGATACCCATTTTGTGGTTTTAAGTGATGATATTTTTAGGTGATTTTAAACTTTTACTGGGTTTTAGTAATAATACTCTATTAAGGTTTAAATAACCCTTTAGGTTAGTATATAATTTGATGTTAAGTTAATCATGGTCAATTGGATGGTGGAATATATACAATCTTGATAGTTTAAGACTAATTCATTGACAATATGATATGTTTAGAGATATTTATGGATAATCTACAAATTAACTTTTAGGTTAGTATCTTAATTTTATTCATGACATTTTGGTGAATTTCACTACATTATATGATTATATATTTATTTATCATGGTTATTAATGATAATTTGGGATATGTTATCTTGGGTTGAGGAATATAAAAACCTTATGTTTAACATAAAATATTATTTGGTAAGAATGAAATTTAATTTTTAGGGGTATAAGTTCAAAAATATGAGATCACCTTTGATGTTAAATAATTCCTTAATGTTGAGGTTATTGAGGTTAATTGGGATTTATGGTTATTTATTTTTGGAATAATCTAATCTGAACCTTTGGGGTTGTTTTGGAAATTTTAAAGTAAAATTTATTATTTTATCAAAGGAAGGTTTATAAAATTTGGATATTATATTAACTTTTGGTAATAAATTATGTTTTTTTAATATTTAAATATATAAATAATATTTTTCTATCCTTTTTTATCTTTTATAAGTTTATTTTAGTTCTTACCGCATAAAATATTTATCTCGATTACTCATCATTTAGAGAAAAAATGAGATTGTGGTGAAAATTAATTAAAGGAGGAAGTTCTACCTGTAAAATAAGTATATTTAATTATGATATAAGTATATATGGAAAATTAATTCCCCAAATAATGTAAAATGTTCTAGAAATAAAAAGTTTTATCCTATTACATTCATTTCCAATGAATCGATTGCCTTTTTCACACCTCATTAATTTATGGTTTTTGGGTCATTAACTTTTTTATGATCATTATTTTTCTTGTGATCAATGTTATTTTTTACTCTCTGTCATTATATGTATATTAAAATTCTTTTCCATGTCCAAATTTTCACTGTCCACTAATGTTATCATATTTTAAAACCTAGTTATGTGTTATTCCACATGACCTCTGTATTTCCCTTTACTTCTTTTTAAGATGAATTTTTACTAACCCTATTTATGACATGAGTTTTAAACAAAGGAATGTTTAATTATAAAACCCTTTATTACTGAAAAAAAGTTTAAATTTTGAAGACATAATTTAGTAAAGGGGTTATAATTTATAACCATAATAATTTAAAATAACACTATGTTTGATAGCTTTTAAAACACGAAACACTGAGCTTAGATGAACCATGAAATATTATTATTTTAAGAATATTATAACATAGTTACTGAATTAGAAAGTATGATTAACAGTAACCAAATTATTAAATATAAATAAAGTTCCTAATCAATAAAAATGTATTTATAAATTCTTAGTAAATAAGTAGTCAATTTTTAGTAACGTCATTTTATTCTTCAAAATATGTTTTTTTAAAAATGGGTTGTATTACTTTTTATGAGAGAATATTATAATTAATTTATAAAAATTTTAGAAATCTTATTTTATAAAAATAATATCAATTTTTAAATCATCATATAAAAATTATCTTAGTTTGATTTTTGTGCTTTTTTTGAAAAGGTTTATTTTCCAGTGAATGGTGAAAAATATTGATTTTTATTGAAAACCGAATTATTATTTCAAGCATCTACAAAGTTAATTTTTTAAATAGTTTAAAAGTTACATTAGTTCTATTATATTATGAATAATACAATTGTGTTCATTTTAATCAATTTTATGGTTGAATTTGGTATAAAAACATTTTTATACATAAAATAATTTTTTTCTAAAAAAATTGTTTTTCATTGTGTTTTCTGTTTTTATCTTAAATTAATTTCCAGCATTTATAGAAATTAAATCTTGAAAATGAGTTCAATATATCAAATTAGTGGGTCTTAATTTGGTAAATATTACCCTTCTATTTTTACTCATTATGAATTGTAAGTATAGTAAATTTATATTGCTATGGTAAAGGAAAAATGAGTTAATGCGGGTAAAAACTAATGAGATAAGGCATTAAATTCATTTAAATACTTTATTTTATTTCATTTTATGGGTCTATTTCATCCATAATAATCCAAAAATGGAAAATATGACATTTTTCCCTTTAAAATTGATTTTTAGCTTTATAATATTTTACTAAAAGATAATATAAAAAATAACACTTTTTTATTTTTAATATCTTTAATAATTTTTCAGGGATAAAAGAAAATTATATTTGATTATAAATTTTTATTTAAAATATGAATGATTTATTTTTATCGTGATAATTTTTTTTTTAATTTTTAGTGACGACATAATTACCTTAAATGCTCATGCAACGCCAACATAGTTCTTGTGCAAGCAGTAGAATCAAGTAAATGATTTTAAAAACTCTAAAAGTAATATTGTTTGGGTGAGTTAAAGTGTCCTAATAATTTTTAAGATAAATATTATATATCATATATGTGTTAAAGTTATATATTCCAACTTCATTTCTTTCATGTTGTTTTCAAATTAAAATTATGTGAATATTTATTAAAAAGACATTAATAATATTTTATGTTAAATATATTTTATTAAATTATTTTAAAATTATAAAAATAAAAAAAAGAGAATAATTAGGATTATAAATGGTCTAAAATGTTATCAATTTTCCATTTATGATCAAATTTTCACCTTATAATGAAAATTATAACCCTTTAATATTTTAAAAGTCATTACCATGGTTAAGATTAAAATTGGTTAACCAATGGGTTAAACCAAAATATAAGGTTTAAATTGATATATTTACATTTTAAAAATTTTATTTTATGATTATATTAAGACCCTATATTTATTATACTTTAATTAATGTCATTTTGTAAAAAATTTACAAGATTAAACACATAATATATTATAAAATTTCATGTATTTCTAAAAAATGACATTAATGATATTTTTTAATAAACAATTTTTTATTAAATGATTTAAAATTCATAAAAACTTATATTTTTTCAAGGTAATAGTGTATAGTTTAAAATATAAAAAATGATCCATATATAGTTCCCTTGTATTTTATGTTAACTTTCTTGATCCCTAAAGAGTAAAAACATTGATATCATGGTAATCCTCAAAAAGGGTTAATGGGGGGTTAAAACTAAGAGATAAGGGTGAAAACATAACCGAAACATGTCAAAATTTTTGTTTATGAGATATCTTATACCCATCCTCATATTATCTTATAATTATCTCAATTTGGATCCATTTTATCCAAAATATGAATTTATATTAAATTAATACTTTAATTAATTTCAAGAGCACCTCTACCCTCACTTATAAAGGGAAACCTCTTATCTAATATTCATCACACCATTTGAGTATTATAGATAAAGAAATCCATAACATAATACCATAATAATCCACTTCAATACATTTTAGATCTTATTCTCTTTACCAAAGACCATCCTTTCAAGACTTAAGCTGTAATCCAAAAGTGGTTTCTCAAAAAAGAGGTATTACTCTTAACAGATCATTTTTAATTTTATTTATTCTTATTCAGAATATAAATATATGTTATTCATTATAAAATAATTAATTAAGTGTCTTAAATATAATTAATTATTATTAGGTTGATAGAACAACCCTTATACACATTCTTCCCATTCGTTTGAAAATGATATTGTCGTTCATGCGTATTTGTGGACTACCACCTCCATGAAGCGATGTGATTAGTTTTTAATTTTATATTTAAATGGATGGTAATAAAGAGGGATTTAATGAATATATATGATATAATATTTTTTTAAATGTGAATTATTATTTACCTTTATCTGGTTCCATTCATTGAAAAATGAAAATAGCATTCATGCTTATGTACGACCCACCGTCTCCATGAATAATGTATTTTTGTTTATATATATATCTTTTATGCATGATTATAAAGATTTATATAATGAATAAATATGATATTTATGTTTTAAATAAATTTTTTTATATTATTTAACCATGATAAAAGTAAAATGATCAGAATTATAGGATAAAAATTCCCATGAAAAATGAAACAATTAACACTTGAAAATAATGATTTTAATAAGGAATTATTAATAAATAGGTGTTGAATTATTATAATTTGATCATATATAATATTAAAAGTATTTTAATTAACCTATTATATAATTATAAAAAAATTAAATTTTCTAAATAGGAGGTTAAATGTCTTTCGAAGCAAGTCAAACTTGAGGTAAGAGTTTATCATCTCGAATTGTCTTCTTTAGAAAATATGTTATATTATCCAAAAAACTTATTTTAAGAGGTGTATATACAACACATTTTAAATGTTATATCAGGAATATAATTTTTTCTGATATTTAATGTTTCATTTTAATTTATTCTTTCATGGTGATTATGATTCAAAATCTACCAAAATGGGAATAAGTTTATATTTCAATCACATTTTTACTAGGATTGTTTTTTCTTGAATTTAAAAGGAAATAAATTATATGATATGTTAAGTTTAAATCACTTTAATTTTATTCTCCTATGTTTATTTCTTCATAATACATGTTTTGATATCATTTTCCTCACTTTAAGCTCTCAAGAGGCCAAAATATTGTTTTTGAGGAAAATGATTTTACTTATCTCTTCGACTGAAAATCCTTTTTCTTCTATATCCATTTTTTTTAAAAATATTTTCAAAAATGTTTTTATATAATAATATTTTTTTAATGTCATTTTTATCCATGATTTATTTTTTTTACAAAATGGTTTAAAATGAATCTAATTTTCATTTTCTTAATGAGGTACTTTTGACTTCTTACTAAAAATGTGAAAGGGATATTCTTTTATCCTACATAAAATTAGTATAATTTCCTATCATTGTGAACACTAAATTATTTGAAGCTTCCTATATAATATTAAAAGGTTATTTTGAAATATTTTTTATTAATATTTTGGAAATTTTTATATTTTGATACATTATTTAAAAATAAAAACTATATTTTCCTCAAGAAATATTCCAGTTATATTATAAAATAATTTTTCATCTATAATAATAGAATTTGATATTACATAGGCTTAATTGGGGATATGATCCAATGATACTATCTTTATTCTTTCTCTAGATGTTTTTTTATTTTGATGATAAAATATCTATGAAACCCATTTTCTTTTCCATGGGTTAAGTTATGATGAATGTTTTTATGATATTTTTCTATACATTTGAATGGATTTATGATTATGCGATGGGTGAAATGAAAATCATATATCTCTATAATACAATGGGTATATATTAATGTCCTATGAGATAAAAGGGTAGAAATGAGGTTATCCGAAGCTCGAAAGAAGGTATACGAGAGGTTATCCCAAACCTAAAAGAGGGTACATGAGAGGTTATCCCTAAACTAAAAGAGTGTACTCAGGAGGATATACCAAGACCGATGTTGGTGCACAAATGGTTATCCCAAGCCTAATATGTCATGAATTTATTATCGGATATCCTTGACATAATATTTATATGATTATGATTATTCCACACTTTATGGAACTCTATTATGACATGATATTATGCCATTATTATGTTTTCATGGACCATGTTCTCTGATCCCTTTAGGATTAATGTATTATGAACTACCATAATTTATTCCATGTCTCATGTTTATGATCTAATAATTACTAGGTATGATTTTCAAATGTCAATATCAGGTTATTATACCCTTTATTCCCATGTTATATTTAAATGTCCATTGATATCTCCCTTATTTACCCTTATTGATAATCCAATATCACCCTTTATTATGTTTTATTTTCTCTAGAATGTGAAGAAAAGTTTAATGTATAATGTTCCTAATAAGGGTGCTAGTTTTGAAGAACTAAGTAGGATATGATTTAGATCTTTTATGAAATAGTTTTTTATGTATCCAAGTTTTCAATGTTTGGATTTTTATTACGAACAATCAGTTTTTTTATTTGTAAAAATTATTTAATTTTTATCTAATATAGGAACAAAAACTTCCATTTAGGTGACATACACCTTTATAAATTATAGTCCTAGAGAGAGGGGAACCGAGGTACATAAATTTTTTCATATAAATACATCTATAGTAATTTAATAATTTAATAAAATTAATCTTGTATTTTTTTTCATCTCTTATTATTCTTTAGAGAGGGCGATACTTAAAGATGTTTGGTGTAGGATTACACATTTACTAAAAAATTAACTTTCACATGGCGAGAAAAGTTTGATAATTGAGTTTGATGATAACAAACACCTAGTTAGTCCACATTCCAAGGAGTTTAGGAGTTACTTGTCTATGATAAGTAATTGTAGGAAAAGTATTTTATTCCATGATTATAGAAGCATAAAACAGTTGATGGAAGATTAATTATGGTAGTACATAATGGTAAAAATTATAAAATTAGTTATTTAATTTTCCAGTGGTTTAAATATTATCCATTTCATATAACTAATATTTAATCTATTCAATTACACATGATATTTATCATTTAAGAGATAAAAGTAATTTCGAAAAGGTGTCTATACTTTGGGGAAACTAGATAGATAAATTTTAAGATTGACTCGACTTCATATTATATATTTGAAAGTAAATAAAACAAATATCCATGCCATATGTATGAGTTTATATATATGGTTATATGGAATAAGTTTTTCTCTAGTTGGTGTGTTAATTCCATTATGATGTTTATTTTTTTTAAATTTTTTTGTTAAGTTAATTTTAATTACATGATATCATATTAATTTTTTCTTATGTAACAAACCTCTCAGAAATATCACCAAGAGATAAAATTATAGAATTTATACCCTCACAAAATTTTATGAGAAGGGTATCCTTTATTATGGGATAAAATTATTATCAAAAAATTTAATGAATTATGATCCATGTCAATTAACAACTCTGAAGCGGTTTAATATGACCCTCTATCTCACAATTCATTATGAAAAATTAAAATGGATGAGGATGAAAAACAAGGGGAAGTTTATTAATGATATAATAAAATAAGTTGCTGATATGATTATAGGTAATTAGTTATTATTTAAATTTAATATTACTCTATTTAAAATTTATCCTACTAATATAACATTTAAAAATATTATTTTAGGATTCACTTTAGAAGAAAATGACATATGGGATATTTATCACTAAGGTAAGGATGGATATTATTATAACTTCTTTAGAAAATCTAGAACACCCAAGATGGGTTATAGGGTATAAGGAGGCTATCATTTTTAGAAAAGTTTTTGTTTGTCCCTTTAGTTCAACATATATGGGGGAATAATAAAAGGGAGAAATAACTTATTTAATGGAAACTTTATTCTAGGTGAATGAGTTAATAGATGATATAATTCAATCATTTGTAAGATCAATATTTGTAGAAGCGATAAGATAGATGTAGCCTGTACAACCTTCCACCCTTAATCCCCCACATCCTCATTCAGACCTAACCATGTATTAGTGAGTTGCTTGTTGGAGATCCTCATATATGTCTTGTTGAATAAAATATTTTATATCATATAGGGGATTATGTGCATCATCAACTTATGAAGTTGGGTCAGGTAAGAGTAGTGGTAAATGATATCATTTAACCGACTACTCTAGTGTTAATACCTACTTATGAGGTTCCCACAGTCGGACAAAGTATTGGTCATTTTTTTTACTGAGGCAAAATACTATTTGTCATCAGTTAACATATGAGGCAAGTGTTGTTTTTCATTTTTTATTTAACGTTCAATTAAAATTACCTATAATTTTTCCTTAAACTTATCTTATGTAAGAGTATCTAAAATCAAACGAATCATTATAAAGGAAAGTAAAATCAGCACCTTCACATACTCCTCAAGATTTTGATGGGATAACAAATTTGACACATGTTTCTTCTATATTATATAATTATTATAAGATATTATGAGTGTTTATATTTGTGGAATATATTATACATTAAAAATATTTAAAAATAATATCATTGATATTGTAAAGGATAAAGAGATCACTATACCCTTGTTACACTTCTTTTCCATGTAAGTAAATTTCAATTATAAATTTAATTTCTTGAAGTAAACATTTATTATATTGAATTAATTTATTTCCATTATGATTAGGTATCCCTATACATTTTTCATACAATATAATTTCACTTTTGATTATGGTTTTATGGATCTAGAATAAATTTTAATAGTTATGAATTACCCAAAACAAGAATCCAAAATTGAATATATATCTAAAATATTAAAAAATATATAGATTACATGTTTGGTTTTCTATTCCATTACTGATAAGATCAGAATTATTATTATGAACCACTATTCATTATTCCACTATAATTATGTATTTTTTATATTTTAGTGTACATTGGATGTAATTCATATTTTCCCAAATGAATGAAAGGAATAATATTTATGCTCTTTATTGAGTGATGTTCAAAGAAAATTAAAAAATTTATTAAATTCATAAGTCTTACTCCTATTCTTTTAGTTATTTAATCATAATATTTTCATTATATATGTGTTTTTTAATTAATATTTGAAATTAAAATTGGTCATTTATTGAGTTATTTAGGATTCACTTTTCAGTAATTGAACCATAAAAAATTTAATATATATAAGTTCAGGTAGATAACATTTATATCAGTGAAAACTTGTTTTTTATTACATATCTAGTGTTTCTATTTTAAAAATATTGTTTTATAAATTCTGTTTCATCCTCAAAGAGGAAGTGTTGAATATGGGTTTTATATTTTATGATTTCTTTATAAGGTAATCAAAACCTCAGAAATAATATATTTTTAAAGGGTTAGTTTCAATATAACACTTATAATTTATAAAAATATGATATTTTTTTAAATTCAGAGCACTTTATCCAATATGTTTTTATGATGTTTCACTGTATACACCAAAATACTTGAAACACATTAAAAATTTATTTTAAAACTATTGTATATGTTTGACTAATTTATATAAGTAGTTTCATTTATGTGTATATTATATGTAAATGATTTTGTAAAAGTTTGTAATGAGTTATGATGTTGCTTTTTATGTTGTCTGTTTTTGTTATTTGGTATAGTGGTTTTTATTTTTTATATCTTAAATCATATGTTATATAATATTTTTTTTTAAAAATTATTAACTCTAAATTTAATATTTAGGACAAATCTATGCAATGTGGCTTTCGGTATCAGGTTTCTTAAAACAACATCCAAATCTATTTCTATATTTGTTTTAATAAAAAATAATTTTAAAATCCAGGTATGATGGCTTAAATGTTTATTTTATTAAACATCGATGTAGAAAGAATTATATATATCATTTCTTAAAAGGGGTTTCAATGTTGGTTTTATAAAAACTCACATTGAAATCCCTACTTTTTACATCTTCTACATTAACATCGCTTTTTAATAGATGTTAAAAAGAAAGAAATGATGTTAAAGGTTTTTTCCACAAGTGGATTTGAACACCATAATATCCTTATAAAATAAATCCTGAAAAAAATTTTAGTATCCACAAAAAACACTCTATTAAACGAAGTTGAAATTCAAAATAATATTAAAAAATTAGGGTATCTCGACTAAAAATTTTATTTTTAAATCACTCTAGGGATTTTTTAAACATTAAAAATAGAAACCTATGTCTCCTTGGGAATAAATGTCATATATCTCTTCACAATATTCGATTTTACATCTCATGGAGTCCAAACAGACATCATGATCAAAATTTATGAATGTTTGATATTCAAGAACTACTTTCAACTTTTCATATGATAATAAGAAATTTATTAATTTTTTCTATCATGACATTATTATTAAATGAATATCACTTGATACTAATTAAAAAATTATTATTATTAAAAATTTATGTTTAATAAAATATATATAACATATATATATATACACATATCAATATATATATATATATATATATTTAAATATGATTTTTAATAGTATATAAATTTTATTATTGAGTCCACCCATTATTATCCTGAAAAAACAAGCGCTTTATAATTGAAAAATGGTACAACTTTATTAGTGATAAGAAAAGTGTTGATAAAGGGAAGCCTTTATTAGTGCTATAAAAATAACTTATAAAGGGTTAAATTTATCAACACTAAAAAAGTTATGATAAAACTGTCATTTTATCTATGATTTTTTACCACTGACAATGGTACTATTTATCAATGATTTTAGCTAAAAATAATAAAAAGATCCCATTTTATTAGTGTTTTTAGCACTCATAATGGTTAGAATTAAAAAATAACGACTGTGTAGTAGTGAAAGTTATTATTTATATAAATGTAGGATTTTATAATATATTATTATTTCAATTTAATTAATTATATAATGGTTCTGATGCTAGGACTACATCCATGGGCCAGCATGCCCATGGATATAGGTTCCCTATAACCATGGGTGGGGGTACAATTGATCCAATTATTCAAATGAATCCCACATACTCCAATTAATGAGTAAAATTCATGTTCCATGTTATGGTTAGAGGAATTTAGGACGATAAAAAATTCTTAGATAGTAATATATAATAATTACAAATTCATGTTACATTGTTACATTTCATGTCATTGCCACTTTTCTTGAGAGTAATCATATCTCCACTAAATTGATAATAATATAGGTAATTTCCATTCAGATACGAAAATGTCATATAAATGTAATTTTTAAAGGATAATCCATTTATGAAATATAATCTAAGAGAGAAGTATAGATTTTACATATTGTACTATATTGAGGACTATAAGATATACTTTTAAAAAAATGGAGTTTGAATTAAAAGTGATGGAATGGTTTGGATTCTTTTATTATATTGGTACACCTCTATATGAATTTATTTATATAAGGTTTAAGATATATTTTTGGACATGATAATTAATCCTTTTTGATTATATGCCTATGAATATGTTTAGGCAATGAAACTCATAGTTTCATAGGTAACCTATAGAATTTGTTGTGATGAAGGATGAAGAGGACATGAAATCCCAAAAAAGGGTATGACACGGATGATAAAACACCCTTATTTAGTATTTAAATATATGAAACCAAATTTTATATATAAATCACTCTTAAACTATTAAAATCATTCATCTAGTTCAATTTTTTTCTTCTCATCTTTATAAATTTTTTAAAGAAGATACATCACACTCTTTAAATATAAAAAAAAATAACTCATGATTTGAAAATTAAAATCATTTAAGGGATAAAAGTTAAATAGATAGACATGTAAACACTTCATTGAACATTAAATTCATATTATTATTATGATCCATTCTATAAAAAACTTTTCAAATTAAAAATTCTCATATAATCTTAGAAACCATTATGACCACATGTCTAGCAATATTTCATGAAATAAATAAATTCATAGGATATTTGTTGCTAAAATACTTTTTATATTTACATGGGTAAAAAAATAATGTCCCTATTATATAAAACCTAACTTTATATCCATAGTTTGATAAAACAAGAATTATTTTTGAAGGTCCAAAACACATGGAACCATGGCTTAGTTTATCCGAACCAAGAACTATTACACCCTAAACATACACAGAATCACTAAAGTAAACCCCCCCAACTCACACCTAAAATGGAACTAATAAAAATGGAATTAAACACTAAACACAAAATACTATGAATTTATATTGTTTAGAATAAGTCTTACTCCATGAGAAACACTATAAATTTAATAGAATAAGAGAAAACTAACTAAGTTATATGTTCCCAAGATAGTTACACAACTCAAGAGAAATGAAAATAGAATTTACATACAAACTAAATTAATAAAAATGACCAATAATTCATGTAAATAACAACACCAATATATTTATTTATGATTACACATAATAACCAAACCATTCCTTCAATTCCACCACCACCCGATCTTTGAGGACAACTACAACTCAATCAAGGTTATCACCAGCTTCCTGTTGAACACAATAAATCCACATACAATATTTTGTGAATAGTGTATTCACCTAGAAATCATATATTCACCCTTACTCACTTCTCAAAACTAGGTTTCTACTGCTTTTAGACTTCTAGTTACCCTACACTGCCTCCATCTGGATTCGTTCCATAAGTTATGAATTATATCCTTCAAAAAATTACGATACCTCTATAAAAATGTATTTATAATTCCTATCTAAAAATATCCCACTTGATAACTAATTTTCATGGATTTCAAAATGTTTCTGGTCACTTCTAAATATCCATTATTCTCTTCTAGTTTTTGATTCCCTGATCCTTTGATCACTAGTCATCCAAGTCCCATTAAGGTATAAAACCTCTCAATAATTTTCTAATTTATGTCTTTAGTTAGCATTCCCAACACATTATGAGTCCCACTAACCTTAAAAAATACATAACCCCATCCACTAAAATATTCTACATAAAGTTACACTTTAGGTGAATTTGTTTTTTTTGAGTGATACACTAGAATCATTGTAATATGAATCTTACTATGAATTCCACAAAAATATGTTTCATTTTCCTATCTTATTCTAAGTTACTCCAAAAAACCCTTCATCCAAATAAACTCCCTCTCTATTTATGTAATTTCCTCATACTTAGATTTCATTGTTGGTAGTGTAACTATAGGTTGTAGTCCAAACAACAAGATCACAACAATCCCTCCAAAAGTAAATAAAAATCCTGTGGTACTCTTCCATGAGTTTTTATCTCCTCTAAAGTGTATGTCCACAAACCCATGTAATAGACAATCCATTATGAAATAAAGTAACATGTATTTTAAAAGCTTGAGATATTGGAGAATCCAAATCACCACTTATTAGTGTTCTTTATCTAGATTCTCCATGAATATGCTGACTATTTTATCTATATGTATAATACCGGGCCTTGTAAAAACCATGTTGGAAAGTGTAAATTTGTAATTGTGGAAAAAACACTACCTCTATTCTATGAAAAACTTTACCAGTAAGCACCAGGTCATCTCTATTGGGAAATGTATGATTATAAGTATAGTTGATTGTTTTTTATAAAAAAAATGATAATAATATGGAATGTGTAGATGTGTGTGGTGATAAGTGTACAAGTATGAAGGACATGATTCTCTCAATATTTGAAAACCAAGTAATTTTACTTCCACTACAGTTAAAAAATATAAGGGAAGAAGAAAAGAAACCATTTTTCCAAATTCTACCAACTTTTCATGAAAGGATGATGAGAAACCACCTCAGGTTTCCTAAAAACTCTCTATTAAAGTTTTTATACAATAATTACTAATGAGAATGAAAGTATCAATAAGGTTTTCTATCTATTCTCACTGAGAGTGATACGTTTTTAGTTCTGGGGTTGTGCTACCACTAAATTTCTCATATTAGGGTTTTTAGGCCCTTAAATATGTGATTTTATCCACTTATGTATGGTTGTCACTCCCTACACTACCCCCAATACAATCAATTATGTTTCATCTAATGTTATTAGCATGGGTTATTTTTTTATTTAGCCTACACTTCATAGAAATCAACCTAGAATCACACACATATATATAAACAATTTAGATAGTGAGACTCTACTCTTGTTACTTTACTCAATGTCATAGGGTACCCATGCAAGATCCATAAAATAAGGCTTTATAAAATCAAGAAAAGATCAAACATAAAATAATTACAGTAGATAAAAATAAAATACTAGTTAATAAAAAACTCTTATATGCTCATTAAGAACATCCTAGGATACACTAAATAATATAAATCAATGAATAATAAGGGAGAAGAGATATAAATATTAATTTTAAGACTCTGTTTAACACCCCCAACTAATGAAATCCTCCTATAGCTTCGACACTATCTTAGAGATATCCTCTGGTGTAGGTGAAATTATCCTCTCACTTATATACTTCTCAATCAAGGACTGATCAATGATAATTTCCTTGGATTTATATTTTTTTAAATAGGAATACACCCTAATACATTCTTCTCTATTATCATTTATCACTGCCACATGTCATTGTATTTGTATGAAATATCTCCAAATGGGAATTGGACTTCACCTTCATTGATTTCAGTGTCTCAATCCACGATCTCCTGATTCATATACTTTTAAGGGTAATTTAACTCATGTAAAATTTATTATGGATTTACCCAATCTAGGTAGGGAGTGCAATAGAATATTATTTTGAACCCCACATTATGTGAATTACATCAATGTGTAAAGTGACATTCATCAATGGACTGGGGGATTATTCCTACCACTTAGATTTAATCCACCTTTCTATAATGTTCTTATCGCATCTATTTTTTTGAAATATTCATGACGAATTTATAAAATTTCATATAGTTTTGTAATTAATGTAAGAAATTTTGATCAACTAATTAATTTTGGAGCATACTATTGGATCTATTTTGAGTGGTGGATGACATGTTGGGTGTTAAATCATGGTTTAATTGGCTTGAGAATGGTCATTGCGTTGGGGATTAATGATGTCTTAGAGTAGGAATTAATGTAGGGTTCATGCATGAGACCTTCACTATGATTATTATACTATAAAAATATATATCATGAAAACATCCCTGAAAACAAGGTATTGTAATTATATATATGTTAGATGGAATTATTCTGCTGTGTTTGGTTGCTAGGTTGCATTTTTATGCATATATAGTTTGATGTTCCACTGCAGGGTTGTGTTAGTTTGATAAAGTAATTTCATGAAGTTCCATGAGGTATAATTTATGAATATATGTAATATTAGGGGAATGTGATATTGTTAAATTCTTCTTACATAACCCACCAATTTAATCAATCATAACCCTCATTTTATCATATATATCTTAGAAGAGATAATGTTCTATCCTTGAGACATCCTCACTGATATCTACTAGGATTTATTGGCATGGTGGAACCTCCTCAACTATTGGTGCTAGATAATTTATGATAGGTAATGTAGTGTTAAGTTCTTCTATATGAATCTATTATTTCCTTGGAATAATCTCAACTATTCAGATATATAATTAAAAGTTTTAATTAAAGTTACTTAAACAAAATAATGAATGAATGAATTAAATAAATGAATGAATTAGAAAAAAATACATATAATACACGATCTAAATCATCAATCAAAGTATTTAGGTATTAAATTTAATACGTTAAATAATGGAATTTAATACTATTAAAATATATGTTATGAAAACATCCCTAAAAACAAGGTATTGTAATTATATATATGTTGGATGGAATTATTCTAATGTGTTTGGTTGCTAGGTTGCAATTTTATGCATATATAGTGTGATGTTCCACTGCAGGGTTGTGTTAGTTTGATAAAGTAATTTCAAGAAGTTCCATGAGGTATAATTTATGAATATATTTAATATTAGGGGAATGTGATAGTGTTAAATTATTCTTACATAACCCACCAATTTAATCACTCACAACCCTCATTTTATCATATATATCTTAGAAGAGATAATGTTCTCTCCTTGAGACATCCTCACTGATATCTACTAGGATTTATTGGCATGGTGGAACCTCCTCAACTATTGGTGCTAGATAATTTATGATAGGTAATGTAGTGTTAAGTTCTTCTATGTGAATATATTATTTCCTTGGAATAATCTCAAATATTCATATATATAATTGAAAGGTTTAATTAAAATTACTTAAACAAAATAATTGATGAATGAATTAAATAAATGAATGAATTAGAAAAAATACATATAATACACGATCTAAATCATCAATCAAAGTATTTAGGTATTAAATTTAATACGTTAAATAATGGAATTTAAAATATATGATTAAGATGACCTGAATTAGGAATTACAATACTTGTTTCAAAAATGTAATATGTAAAAACCAAAAGTTTGTGAAAATTAATTTATACATGGTATTTTAGAATTAAATCATGGAAAAGTATCCTAAATTAATTGAAAAATTAATAATAATATTAGGATATAAACATGAAACACATCAATATTATAGCCACTGATGCATATGGAACCCTCTCTATGTACATAACGTCATATTAAATTATAGGTTCCTTCTCATTAGATAACATGAACTTCATGAATGGGGAGGTTGAAACTAACTTAGAATCACTCATTTATAATCTTTAAAATACCTTTCATAAATACTCTAACTGAGAAAAAAATGTTTTGATATTTAATTCCTTTTTGACATGTATCCCTAAAATCTATTTCTTAGAAATGAGGTTTTTCATCATATAAATATCAAACAATACAGTCTTTAACTCTTCTAGTATTTCCTTTACAAGTCCATATAAGATAATATCATCCACATAGAGAATGGAAATGATGAAAATTACATCAAAAAAATATTTCTTGTAGGGTTAATAATCTAAATTGTAGGAAATGATTTTTTTCTTCCCTGAAGGGAAAAAAATTCAAGTTCCATTATCTTGGTGGAAACTTTATCCCATAGATTCTCTATTTGATCATACACACTAGACCTTACATTTTTTATTGAAGGAAACCATTTAGGTTTTCAATGTATATCTATTCCTCAAAATAATTATGAAGTAACATAATTTTCACATCCAACTGGTCAATAAAAAACCTTTCATAGTAACCAAGTTGAAAAATTTCACAACTATAGAAACCATCTCACTAAAATATAATACTCGAATTTATTAAAATATTTTCATAAATAACATCACATTGCACCACTTATTACTATCTTCATATTTACTCAATAGTTAGATCGACTTGTTTTATTCTTCTCTTTTCCCTAGTGTAAATTCTGTCAGCTCCCATATTCTAGAAACTTGTAAGGATCCCATATATTACTTCATTTCTAAATCCTCCTACACCAAGTTGCTTAAAATAATCACATTATCTAGGGTTTTAGATTACCCACAATCCATAATATGTAAATTGTGAATTCTAGATTAAAACCTCTACACTGATCTCCCAAACCTAGTAGACTACCTAAATACTCGAGGTTCAACTCTTTTCAAACCCTATATTTCCAAAACTCATCCTTGAATTAACATAATATTAGAGAATTATGTTACATCAGGCCTTGGTATTTTTGTAACATGATCATAATATTCCATTTTGAAACTTCCCCATAATATTACATTTTGGAACTTCCCCATACCTATCAAAATTTTTTTCTCTTTAAATAATTAAAAACCTCTATATTTTCATTCATATAAACTTACACCTTCTCTATCAATTCTTTTCTTCTAAGTACACTTCCTAAAAATTTTGATCTTTCTATGGTATTTCCTCATTGTGGAGGAAATTATTGATTTTGATAACTATTCCATGTTTTTTATCTAAAAGATGAAATATTAAGTTTTTCCATACCTAATAAATATATATATTATGGGGATATATCTTCCATCCCATCTCTTTACTTTTCATCAACATTGATGTATGTGATGCTTCTGAAAAATATCTGGTGAGACATATTGACCAATACTCTAGTATAATGTTCCTGCATAACTTCAAACCCCATCTATTTAGAAGTATTCTAATTCATAATATACGCTAAAAACTTACCACTTAAATCTAAAAATCCTTTGTGAAACCCAAATGCAACCTAATGCTCCTAGATCCCTCAATCAAATCCTAATTCATAGAATCCTCGTTACAATATTCTTTATCTAGATTCTTTTCATCCAATCAAACTTATAGAGATCTTTTCGCCAGTATTCACCTCCATTATCCAACCATAAACAATTAAAACTCATTCTATTCTCATTACCCACCATTGATCTCTATCTAACAGAAGTCGCATTACACTAAATCCTAAGGATACACTCTTTACATGTTCCATACATCATGTGGTTGAGTTTAGTATTCCCCTTACAAATAAGATTCTTAGGACTTTCTTACCAATGCATCTTAGGTGGTCATACTAAAGCATTAAATTTCTTGAAGTTGTTAATTTGAAATTAATTATACCTTTCAAATTCACAATCATGTACAACGTTTCTTCCTTAACACCTTAGGCGATACCATGGAATATTTTGTGTTCTTCCAAACTCCATCCATAAATTTTATATGGAAATATACAACATTTATCTAACAAAATGAGATTAGGTTACTCCATAATATTTGTATGTTATTAATTTACCTACAATTTCGACATGCATTCACTCTTCATTTATACATTCACACCACCCATTCTAACTATCTCGAGCACTTCTACATCCAAAATAAGAACTTTCTTGAATATTTTAGATACAAAATTTCATAAAAAACCTTTCATATACATTGAGTGGAATGATGCCACAGAATCAAGGATCCATGAATCTAATTATTTTTCAACCATTGGAATCAAAGTTTTGTATTCCTTAGATGAAGAGTATTTAGATAATCTAGATAAATAATTTTCAGTATTAACACATCCTTCTTGATAGTCTTTCCATAAATTTATTTTCTCCCTGCAGTTCCATCACATGAAACCAGCTGTGCCATTCTATTTTACTTAGCTCCTTTCTCTTATGTTTTCACCCTTCTTATGATTTTATCTTTCCCACATAGCATAATTTCCACTAGATTTAATATTAAACTCAATTTTGGTAGCACTTGAAACTGATTCTCTCTAGTTTACTTCATTCAAAATAAAATATTGGAACTTCTAAAACACCAATTAATTCTTACCATGAGATATTAACACCATAATAACCATTATATCCCATTATTATTTAATATATTCCAAAAGTATCAATACAAAAATTGTTCGAAGTCCCTTTTTAATGATATGTTTATTCCTATTAATAATAAAGGATGTTTATATATACTGATAAGAGTATATTAAATGATTATTGAATTAACCAGTCAAGTTTTTAAACATGTTTTTAGTTAACGATGATTGAAAACACATTACAGTTTGGATATTTATGTAACCTAAAATTATATATATATACTAATGGTATATTTTTATTAATGGGGAATGATATCATGAAATAAAACATGAAATATTCTTCCAATTATTATACCACTAGGTAATTATTCTTCTATTAATGATTAGAAAACCTAGTTGAAGTTATAGGATACTATAATTTGGTGTTTCATGTATAGAATCTATTTAGATGGTTAAAAAAGTTTATGAGATGAATATTTGAATCACTTCACTCATAATGGAGGATATTTTAAGTTGATGACTTCGATTGACTATGATTATATCTAAATAATGTATCTCTATAAATAATTTGAGGAGATGGATGTGTTTGTAGAAGCATAAATATAGTTGGAATTTTAGTGGAGATCTATCATTTTCTTATAAAGATTAAATATTGATATAATATATGAAAGATACACTTATGTGTAAAGTAATTTAGTTTTATCTGAAATGAAATATTTTTAGGTTTATTAATGAATAAGTGGAGTATTATGAATAATCTAATTAAGTTAAGGAATGGTTAAAGGAATTGAGGCAATTGAATATTTATTAAGGTATTTATTTTTCAGTATAATAAATGATGAAAATATAATTATTAAATTATTCAAGATATTTGGGATACTTTTGATATAAATGAAGAAAATTTAAATATTTTTATAAGATATTTGATTGGAAATTAAGTGGCTAATGATGATTGGGGAAGTTTTGAGTTAATTTGAGAATGTTGGAGTTCATACATAATAACCCTAAGTTTGTGGAATACTAGAAAAGGAAATACATAAGAATAGATCAAGTGAATTTTGGGAAAAGTACTGATATCATACATAATATCTTATAGATAAAGTCATACATAAGATCTAATATTTATAAATTTAATAAATTATTGGTTTTTTTGATGCTTTCTAGCAAGATAATTTTGGGATTCATGGTTTATCATGATATGGGACTCACATTAACCCTTTATAAAGATATGATACAGTTTATCAT
The DNA here is from genome assembly GCA_963277665.1 of Viscum album. Taxonomy (NCBI): domain Eukaryota; kingdom Viridiplantae; phylum Streptophyta; class Magnoliopsida; order Santalales; family Viscaceae; genus Viscum; species Viscum album. Next base: position 473,075,741 of record OY728130.1, on the reverse strand, counting down.
CACACTGATGATGATGGAAACTTCGATCGAAATTACTGGATATGTGTTTAGTTTATCCTACTAAGGGTATTTTTTGTAGTATAATAATCCTTCATAAATTTAATACATTCTCATGAACCACTTTCTGATGAAATCCATGTGGACATCAGTTATTTACATTACTTATTGTCTTAGAAATGATATGTCCCTATGGTTAAAGTGGATGATTGTATTGGGTAAGTTTAATGTTTCTTTTATCTTTCCCATACTAGGTTATAAGGGCATATTATACAATTCAGATAAGGTTAATGTTGGTTTGTGGTCTTCCTAGTTGAAGGATACAAAGGAATCTTAGTCTCATCACATGAGGAGAGGAGAGTTTGTGGGTTTAAAGTTATAAAATAAGGCTCTAACTATTTAAATTCTACTGGGGATGCTCATGGTTTAGATTTTAGTGGGGATACTAATAGTTAAATTTTTTTGGGGGGGGGGGGTATGATCATAGTTTAGAGTCCATTATGGACACTCACTATTTAGAGTCCATTGGGGATGCTGAATATTTAGAGTTGAGTAGAAAAATTCACAATTTAGAGTCCAGTGGGGATGATCTATGGAATAAATCCTCATATATAGAAAATATTGAAGGTTTTGTGCTCTCCACAATGGTGATCAAGTTTGAGAAATACCTCCTCTTGAGGGGGATATAGGAAAATAATAATTTTGGGATTGAACCTCCGGGTGGCGTCCTACATGTCTTATTGGAACATGAATCAAAACCTTTTTAGTTAATATTATATAGTTTAAGGTCATGTTATAGGACCAATCTATTTAGTTTGATTTCACGTGTCATAGAAACAAATATTGTGAAATAAATTAAAATAATGGATTGAGTAGGGATTACTAATTTCTCTACCTAAATCCTTTTTAAAAGTATACAGGATATGTGTAGGGATTATGAAAATGATTCATGATCCATGTATGATGTGAAATTTCTAGAATTTGATGAATATAATTTTTATAATGTTTATGTAGTTTTACTTAGTGGTTGGTGATTGGGTGATAGAAGTTCCTCAAGTTTGATAAATCTCACAAGAATTGGCCTCATATATGAGGTATAAAATTAGTTACTATAGCACAATCTCATGAAAGATAAGTACCGAGAGATGTGTTCTTTATAAAGATAGTGTTTCATTAAATAGTATTTATAACTTTATAATTCTTTGAAGGGTTTTCATAAGGTAATTTTTATGAAATTTCTCACCTACAAGAGTCCATGGGAGTTTCTCGTATTCGCTTGTATGTGGCATGGAATTTCAAGGTTAAATGTTTTGAGAAATTTCTAATTGTTTGAAAAAACAAATTCCATAATTGTAGTAATATCAGGTGTATTTATAGGCCTCTTGTATCATAAAATCATATGATCATGCAGGAGTTTCAAATTAAAGCAATATGGGTTTCCATGGCACCTCCAGTTATAGGCTCACACAAGTCCAGTGTTGCATGATTATATGGCCTTTAGCTCCAAATTTTCATATTTTGTCATTTATTTTTTTACTTGATCTAGATTGGACATGTTTTTTAGGGTTAAACCCCCCATAATTTGTTTTTGGTGAGAGTGGAGAAGATATAAATTTGAAGAAAACACTAAAATATAACACTTTCTCCTCCATTATCGCATAACTTGGGAAGATGAATAGTTAGAAATAACTCTATAAATAATGGTGAGGAGCATAGAGGTGATAAAAAATTTTCATGTAAATTAATCTAAACCTCTTTTTTTATGTAAATTACATATTTCATGAGAATCACATGAAAAAAGTCCTTGGATTTTTTTCCATCGTCACTTATAAAATTGACCTTTGTGTGAAGAAAGTTCAAGTGCATTTGTGAATCAGTCTCTCCATGAGACGACATCTTTACAAGTAATAGAATTGTGAAAACTATAATTAAGATGAATTAAAATTATTCATCGAATGTATGGTATGAATACTATTATTTCCCAAGCTACCACTATATATATGGAAATAATGATATAAACACCTAGAACTAGATCAAGTGAGTGAATCCAACCATTGTAACATATGCTGAAGAATCCTACAAGGCCATATTAGATAGATAAGGAACTATATCAGAGGCCTTCATTGTATGGGTTTTGGATACTGGAAGAAGTGACAATAATAGAGGCTATATTTGATGCACCTGTGCATTGGTTTATGTGCTCATAAAAATATGTGTGGATAAACATATCCACTGCCAACCATTCTGTGAGAGACCATAACCCAACATTGGCCTAAAATCAATGGAATTATACCATAATGATGAAAAATAAAGATCAATCTAATGAGGTTTCAAATCCAACATACTCCAAGATATACTAGACCAATATAGTAGATAGTCGATAGGGATGGACCAATCCATGTGACCTATACCTCTGAGGTATCTTTATTAATGTGCTGAGTAGGCCTACTGGGTCTGATTGACCTATGAGGAGTTTAGAGACCTCATGTATGAGATCAATCTTTATAAGGTAGTGTAAATGACATAGTTTCACACTTATCACCACCAATACCTAATACCATAGCTACTGAAAAGGGGGATTTTTAACACAAATATGTTACATATTCATGATGAAAATGAATAGATTAATCATTAGTATCTCTATAATATTAGATAGATCCTGATAACTAGTAAAATGTATAAGTATTTTCTACCATAAATGAACACTCAAGTGGATATAAACAAACCGAAATACTAGAAAAGGTGTTATTACTATCACCGAGGGAGGAGTATATGAGAGAACATATTCTGAACCTAGATTACCATTTAAGACATGATTAAGGATGTTTCTTAACCTGAATGAGGGGAGAAGGGCAGAGCTTCCAAAGGAGTTACCAAGACATAATGTGTGAGGTAATCCCATGTTGTATGGGTTCCTCCTAGAGCAGGGATAATATATAGAGTGAGTATTCCATGTGATCCAACGGATGACCCCAAATATTAGGTTGATAAGATTCCTATTGGACTTCATCAATGGGTGGTTATTTCTAATTATGGATGCCCATTTAGGGTTGAGGCTAGGCAAGTTCGTGATGGTAGTGAAACTAGTGGGTTGTACATAATCAATCTTAATGTCCCATTCTTAATGAATCCTTACAACCTGTTGGGGAATGTGAGTTATAGGGACATATAGTTTTATGTTTGTGGACCATTTAAATTCATGTATAGGCGGGTATCACACTTTAGTGAATATGAGTTCATGAATCCCATTATCCCTTTATATATTGACTCTAGGACAACCTTACTAAATAGTTGGGGTGTGTTAATTGGTTATTTATATAATTGGGATGATCACCCTAATATGGTCCCATAAAATATTCAACTTATCACACATCAAAATTCTAATTGGATCTATCATAAATGATGGAAATGGAAACATCTATGGGATATCATATCTGGTGGCCTTTAAAAGTAGGTTTGTGGTGGAAATCATTGATTAAATAATCATCTATGATCTATACACTCCATGTATCTTTATGATCATGTCCCTATGTCTTTAGAGTCTTACTCTGTATGACTACACCAAGGACCAACATGAGAACCACTCGATGATCATTCAAAAGATCTGGTGGATACTAGCCTGGGAAGTTACTGCTATTGGGATCACACAACTAGAAATTGAAACCCATCTATAATACTCAAAGGCAATTCCTAGAATTTTATAGTTATGTATCCTAGGGAGATGTTGACGTAGCTGGTTTTATGGATTGATGCATTATCCCAAGACCCATTATATTAGGGTGGAGGATAAGAATTTCTAGGGGAACCATCCAACTAATGAGGAGGGTTGATGCTAAGGTATTGGATATTAAGGGGCATATTAGGACTCCCATACAATAACAATTTGAGGATTCAGGGGTGGGTGATTCTACTGATGAAGGGTTCCCAGGTAAGCAGTTCTAATAGTATATTGAATCTTTTGAGACATCAAAGGCTAATACTAATGTGGAGCTAGAGAAGTTATTTTTATCTATTTAGGAGATACTAGGATATACATCCTTATTGTATACTAGAAGACATCATATGAGCTACAACTAATATATATACAATTAATTTTGTGGGAATTCCATATGTTGGTTAGAAAGTATATAGCCAGAATTGGGTTTGTCAGGGATGTATATATAGTCTCCAAGATGGAATCATGACCTTCCTGAAAGAGTTAAAGGAGTTGGTGTACTCCCATGGGAAGTATGTAATCTTCACTAATCGGGTGCTAAGGATTCTAGGTGGGAAATACAATGAAGGATCATAATATTTAGGGTTTCTCTGAGGTGTGAAGTATAAGGATTCTAGTGATGAAGACTCTTATAGAAGTGATGTGATCTGGATAGAATCTCCTACTCAAAGAAATGATATTATACATACTAAGCATTATAGATAGATATATCCATACCAAGTAATTCCAAGATCCTTTAACTTGCATGGAATCATTATATTATGAGGAATAATTAATTATGGTTTTTTACTTCTGCAGGAGTTGGTGACCAAATATAATCTGAAACAACAACTCCCTTAGTTTTAGAGGTAGTATAGTAGGATAATCCTAGGTGGATAAAAATGAAAAAGAGTATTCCAAAACTCCATAAGCATCCTTTGGTTTAGAGGGTGTTTCCTATCAATTCATTTGGGGCACCACCAACCACTGATGATGTGTAGTTGTCACAATGCATGGGGGTGTTAGGACCACATTGGATGTGAAACACACTGCGGGGTGTTAATTAACATGTGTGACTTATCACTAATTAAAACATTTTACTATCACGTACCTCAGTACCTAGGGTGGTGCAAGGTCCGACATGGCCAAAATATGTTGATGGGGGTTGCATTAATCACAAGATGGAACAGAGAAACATTGATCCCAAATCCACTTCATATGCGGAGGTTGTGCGGTTATGGAAGGGGACAATACCTAGGAGACCCAGTCCTGCTCAGGTGTCTCATAAGGTTATAGAGGGAGGTGCAACTAGTGATCATGTATAGAAACTAAAAATAATAGGTAATAGAGTGATAAACAGAAAGGAGGTGTCATCAGTTAAGTTAGACAAATGATTTTATGGTTTTAGAACATAGTTTTCAAATGGAATAATATTGTGATTACTCTTCCTATCATCTTTCTGAAGATTATGCATATGAATTCCAGGGAGAGGGAAACTCAGCTTGAGGAGGAGGAAGGGCCCTAGTGGCAACTAGGAGGGAAGGATCTATACCCTGATTAAATTATAAAAGTAAAAAGGGTTCAAGGACTATTTCAACTTACTCTAACCAATTGAGATAATATTATCCAAAAAATAGAAGTCCAAGGAGCAAGGAGGATTCATTTTCAGGGATTCCATGGTTCCAAACCTTTATTCTGACATGTTTAATAATGAACCAGTTGATGATGTCGGTAAAGGGGAGTTGTGGGAAATAATTATTCTATCCGAGGAAGAAATATTTGAGGAATAACTTCTAATATATTCCTAAAAAGAAGATGGTGGTAAGATGATCGAGATATTTAAATGTGTGGACGCTAATGAGGTGCATAAAGTGTGTATCGACAAAAAAATTATATTCTGGTAAGAGTATTCAATATATAGAAGTTAATCATGGAATATTTAATTTAGACATGGGACAAGTTGGCTTACTAGTTTGAAGATCTTATCAAGGATGATCCAAATTTAGAGGTAAATCTACTTCTTTGAAAATTAATTTGGAATACCGTATCTAATTGGAACAAGTTAGATTTTAATGGATTATATATGTCTTATGATGTTTGAAGCTTTGTGTTTTTACTGGCTTGGTTTCTCACTTTTTCTTAAAAGTGTTTAGAAAATAAAATATCAACTTTCAGGTTGGGTCAGTACCTATCTAGTGAATGGATCTCACTCTCCTTTCCTCTAAACAACAGTAATTTATTTGTATGTAATAACAAAAAAAACGAAATCAAAAAGAGACACTAAGATTTTATAGTGAGGTTTGCCTCCATGATGGATGACTACATATCCGATTTATGATGGTTTATATCCCATGCACACAAAACATCAAATTTATTATCAAGATAAATATCAAGTAAGGATATATCCTTGGAACCATATTTCTGGCATTAACTAGATACAATGTTAGTATCAAAATCCTATTTTCAAATATATGGATTGAATTTTATCACCATACAATTTGATCCATATTAGTGTAGAATCATTTTACATATAGCAAACTAGGTTTATCATACATAGATATTACATATTTTTAGATGAATATTAAATAAATTACACAAGCACATGCATGAGTATCATAATAGTATAGTTTCTTTAGAGACTGGGCACACAATATTTTAATCTGTTAAAAAATATTAAATGTCTCTAAAAAAAGATATTCCCCTTTAGTACTATTCACAATATTAACCTAATTAAACCATTATTTATAACCTATAGAAAGTAAACCAAAGAATGGGTGATCTCAGATGCTTAGTAAGGGTGAAAAAGGGAGACACGTAAGCATAACATAAACATAAATGTATGAAAACTTGTTTATAACATATGAAAATCGTACAATGCATATCAAAGATCATAATATTGAGTCATAGAATAAATATAGGAAGCTAATAAGACAATAATCATAATTAAATCAATGAAAATGATTCATGAGAGTATAAAATTAGCATAATATATAGAATTATAGCATACACATATGCATAGAAAATCATTTCCTTAGAAAAAAGGCTCATTTACAAAACTTATCTAGGCACTCCATAGGTAGATACACAACCTGGGAAGGAAACACAACCATACTAAATTGAATATCTTTCCTTATAGTGTAATGTATTCAGTCCCCAAATCATCATAGTAGTTAAGGTTCACTCCCAAGACCATCATAGCAGAGGAATTCACTTATTGAAATGAGTTCACTCCTCATTCCAATCCTTTCTATAACATGGGATATAAATCCTTACCCAATCCATTGGAGGGAGATATAGTCCCCACCCATCTTTGTTTATAACGTAACCATTGTCCTTGGTTATAACATAGAATCTTTAATTTGTTATAACATAACCACCGTCGCATAATGAAAATCATACATATGTGTGCCATAAGATTATGAAAGATTCATCATACCAGAACCCTTTAAATGAAATGGGTTTCATAACAATTTCATTATAACATAAAATGTGGATAATAAAAATATTTTATAATCATTTCATCATTTCATCAAATCATAACTTGTGAAAAAATAAGCAGGTTTCATAAGAATTCTATCATGGTGTAACCGTTGTAAGAGAAATGGGTTTCATGAACATCTTGTCATCCAAAACATAAAACACTCAGAGAAAGAATAATAATGGTATCATTGAATCATATCCCTAGAAAATCATAAGTAACATCAATGTATTTCATATTATATGGAAAATTATGTTGAAATATAAAAAACTTTGATTGTTTTTTGATGAAAACAAACTTTCTTTGAAAATAATGTTTTTTAAAACTAAACTTTATAAAACTTGTTGGAAATAATTTTCTTTGAAAATAAACTTGAAACATTCTAAAGGAAGTTTTAAAAATAATTTAAAGAATTTATTTAGGAAAATATCATTTCCTCTTTGAAAAACACATTTTAAAACATAAAGCTTTTGGAAAATATTTTTAGAAAACATGGTTTTGGAAGAAAAAGAGGTTTCGACTAAAAAATCAATTTGTATTAAAAACATTCTCTTTGAACCCTTTATTACATAAAGAGAAAAAAAAACAAATTAAAACATTTATTATCCTAAAATAACCATATTAGAATAAAATTATTTTTTATATTCAAAGAAATATCATAAGTGTTCATTATTTTAAAGCATAATCATAGACAATTCCGATAAATGAAGAGATTGTAACATAAAACTCTTCCCAATTTGGAAATTTTGAATCAAAATTCCCATTAAATAATTACATTAAATTAAGCTTTTAATATCATGAAAAAATATATATTGATGATATAAAATTTCATGGGGTATTATTTACACCTTATAGAAGAATATATGTTCATATCATAACTTATGTCCCAAAGAAGGTACATTGAGATAAAAATACCTTACCGATTTGTTAACTTTTAAACTGTAAAACCCATGGAAGATATATCCTAAAATGGGTATATAAACCCTAATAATTTTCATTATAAGTATCATAAAATAAATTCATTGGTATTATATACACTAAATCAAAACAATCATGGTGAATATGAATTGTGTCTCATAAAAAAGATAGGTGAGACAAAAAACCCTTCACCTTAAGTCTTAACTTCCATCATACATGTTGAAAACTACTATATAATACATATATTTTTACTATAAACCTATTAAATAGAAGTAAATATATATATTATACAATACAAGATTTTCTTATAATCATTTATTACCCATTTGTTAACAATTCCATGTTAAAGTTACGTTTCAGGTAATAACCACTTTATTTTTCATGTATGTTTTGACTTATCATTATTGATCCTATTACATAAATAATATTTTCGTAATATATTAAATTTTAAACATGATATAATTATCATATATATTCATTATATATGTATTTATATAAATCCATAATATTTAGATATTAAAAAAATAAAATGCATTGTTCATGGAGATTGTAGGTCGTACGTACGCATGGACACTGTTTCCATTTTTCATAGAATTTAAATAAATAAGGGTAAATTATATTTTATCATTTAAAAATAATTTTTATGTCATATATATAACATATTTTCATTAAACCCATCCTTATTACCTTCCATGTAAAGTGTGAATGAATAACATCACTTCATTAGGTGGTAGTCCTCCACACACACGAGCAACATTATCATATTCCCACAAAATGTAGAGCATGAAGGTATGTGTGATATGATAAATGAGGAATCATAATAATTTCATAAATATAATATATAAACAATAAATCCATATTATTTCTTAACATGAGAGGTGGTAATGGAAATCCCAATGACATCAGTTCGTGAGGTTGTATTCTACCGTACACATGAATGATTATTTCGTAACCCATTTGATGGAAGTGGTGACAGATAATTATTATGGAATCCTTATAATAACATATAAGTATAAAATATATACTACTTTTATTATATTTTATGGTTAAATACATAATTAATGATGGAAAAATAATAAATAATATGAAATATCTTGTTAAGATAATTACCTTCTCTAAGAGAAACCTCCTTTGGATCTCCTCTTAAGGACTCCAGTAATGGTCTTTTGGGAGGACCAAAAGCTCTAGAATGTGAATAAGGATTTTTGAGAGATAATTGTACAGGTTTCTATTAATACAATTTTATTTATATATGTGAATAAGTTGAGGTTGGTTGTGGTTATAAGTGAGGGAAAGGAACCCACTTGGAATCCTCTTGGAAATTTCCCGAAAGACTCCAAAATAATAAGTCCATTCCCACGAGAAAATATTCAAAATGACCCTAGGTTGAAAATTGGGAAGTATAAGGTGGAAATAGGTCTATGAAATAATATTATTTCAATTTGATAAGTTATTTTAACCCTTATATTCTTAGTTTAACCCCACAGTTAACCCATTTTTACCATAACCGTTGTAATTAATTTTTACAATTTTTAATATTGATTTTGGTAAAAAATTAACTTGAAATTATTATATAAGAGAAATTTTTGTGATTATAAATATGGAATTTTTTTCCAAATTAAATTTACATAACTATAAAAATATAATTTAAAATTAATCCCACAAACGTGGTGAGAAAGAAGGGTTTTAAAGCGAAAATGTCCAAAGGTTTACAAAGTTTTTATATCAAAATTAAATAATAAATAAATTATAATTACCTAAATTATATTAATGGATGTAAAAATGAACCAGTTTTACTTTAAAAAAAAATTTAAAATATAATTTAACTTTATAAATAAATTAAATGAAAATGAAGTTTTCAATTAAAATTCAGTATTTTTCACTATTCATCAAGAATGAATATTTTTAGAAAAATGCCATAAATTAACCATAATATAATTTTGAAATGATGATTTAGAAAATAAAATTTATTTTTTTAATTTTTTTATGAAATTTTAAAAAATTAAATTTAAAAGAATACCCATGGACGGAATGAAAAAGAAGGGTTTCGAGATGTGTATTTTTCAAGCATAAGACGATTTTATATTAGCTCTATGTCTAATAATAATCATTATATGAATCTAAATTAAAATTTATTAATATATATTATATAAATTTAATTTTTAAAATTACTTATTAGGGATTATTTTAATTAAATAAAATGATGAAACATTATGCACTTTAAAATAGTTTTTAAATAAAACCCCTTTTTAAACCCTAAAATAAACTTATAATAGAATACAATATAAAGTTGATTTAAAAGTAATTATATAGATTAAATACAACTAAATAATAATTATGTTACTTTAAAACATAATGTGGAATTTAAATTAATGAATTTATTGGAAATAAATGAAAATTTCACAAAAATCGTTATTTTCCACTATTCCCTGAAAAATTAATATTTTCCAAAATATATTAAAATTTCACAAAGAGTTGATTTTGATATGAGGATTTAAAAATTGAATTGAATTTTATAATTTTTTTTTAAAAAAATATATAAATTATTTATAATATTTCATCATAAAAAGTTATAAAAATAATTTTTTTAGAAAAAATATTTCTGATAAATATAATTACTTTACTAAGAATTCATTTATTATTTACTAAGAATTTATAAATAAATTTATATTTATATGTAAATTTTGTAAATTAGTTAATACTATTTGTACCCACCCATTTAACATATAATTTATAATGATCATATTTAAAATGATATTGTCTCATAGTTCACTGAAGCTCGGTGTTGTGTGTCATGAAATATATTAAAGAACCACATTATTACATATATTGATAGATAAATCAATGTTTCATGTAACAAAAAATAATGAAAACATTAAATTTCATTAGAAAATAATATTTCACAAAATTGAGGGTTGTTACATTCTACCTCCCCTTAAAAATGAATTTCTCCATCAAAATTATTCTTGGTCATTAATGGTTTAACACAAAACCACTACATCATAGAAACCCACATTGTAAAAAGGATTAATAAAACATTCTTTCGAAAAAGGGAAATGGATGTGTGAAAGTCATCTGGAATAACACACATTAGGTTTCAAAATAGGGTAACATAGGTGGGAAGTGAAGATTTGGATGTAGAAGAAAAACATAAATAATTATAGAGAGTGAAAGAGATCATTGATCATAAGTAATAGGGTGATATAGAGAAGGTTAATGACAAAAAAAATCCAAAGAGTCTTGAAAATTTTCATTGATATCATAAAAATGATTATAATTGGACAATATTTTATTTAAAGATACTTTTCTTAATGTTTGGTAATTTTCATGAGAAGATATAATTACTTTATTTTAGTCCATTTAATAAGCATAGCCTCACCCTTTGGTTGTGACCTTATCAATTTACACTTCATATCTTACTCCAAGAAATGAAAGTGAATTTCTTAATGTATTAAGCACCAATGGAACATAATATCCATAAAGAATGACTTTTTTTACTTCTATATCTAGTTTTAACAAAAAAATGGTTATCACATGTTATCCAATATGAATGAATCTTTTTTATGTATAAATAATACATTATTATCTAAAATATCATTGAAAGTTCAACAAAAACCATTTCATAAGTTAATGAACTTATGTAACTTTATAAATTTTGAAATCCAAAAATTTATAAATAAGGTCACGAAATTTCTAAAATGAAATTATCATTAATCCCTCAAACAACATAAAATAATTCCTAATTATCACACACCAAACATGTGAATACCATAATCATGTATTCTCCTAAAACCAAAATTACTGTAAAACCTTATTGAAAACATACATTATTCCTTATTCCTTACATAAAACAATGATTTCTGGATATATTCCTTAAATCAATTTTTTTGTAAACTTCATCACTGATAGGATAAACCACTTTTTCAACAAAACGTTAACCAATTCTAAGTAATTTAATACTATCTAAATTAATTTATCCAAATAAACCATCTCTTTATCCCAAAATCATTATCTCAACATCTGAAATATATTAAGTGTTGTCTTAAAAATATTACCTTTCCCTTAAATCATGTTTCTAGTCCCTCAGTACCATTTAACTAATTATTGAAACTCTTTAATGAAAAGAAACTGTGGAAGAATCAATATATGTTTTATGATTCTAATAACCAAAATAACACTGATAAAAATATAATCATTTGAATACAAATACTAAATACATCAATCATTACACTTTATTAATGCACATTTATCTAGGATTTGTCATCTTATTCCCTAATAATTCTTCCTTTTATATTTCATTTTTAGTCTCTTCATCCTCAACATCAACACCATTAATTATAAAACCTTTCTAATTTTCTTCATGAGATTTACCCTTAGGAAATCAATTTTAATAATGCACATATTTTCCACATTTGAAACATTTAATAGTCTAGGAAACCTTAGGGATATCATTATTATCATCCATTATTTTAACCATGATTTTAATTTTCTCCTTTGTAGTTACTTAAATTGTGCCATTATTTTTTACACTAAAAAAATATTCCCATCCATCTAAAATATTACTTTGGGTGATTATTCCAAAATTATCAACATATAAGAAAATGAATATTCTCTCCTATTTTGTTTCCATTACCCAAATTTTCTACAAAATATATCCTTCTCTTATTTGGTGAGTTTGAGAGTTGGATAAGGTGGATGTTGTTAATCATATATCGCAATAACTGATTAGGGATAATCACAACATCCTTTACTCTAGTCATCATCCAATTTGGTTTTTTATCAATAAATTGTACGCCACATTCAATTTTAACCTAGTTTCTTCAAGTTCTAACCTTCTACTAAACCAAAAATCATAGTGTGATCAACAGTAATCATTGCGGGGAACCAAATAATTGTGAAAAATCACTTATAGGATGTATAAATCAATGAACCATTTTTAATCTATAAAACCTTAGGTTTATCCTAGTTCATTCATAGTCTTAATATATTTACATCTATAATAATAGTTCATAATGAGTTTTGTGAATTTCAAAATAATATCCTCGAGGACTGTCAAACTAGGTGTGCAGAAATGCCCGTTTTGATGAACTAGGTGGCGATCGAGTCCAGATCAATGCACCATTTTCATAGTTATTAAAACTAGGTAGCTCTGTTCCATATCCAAATCCACTTGTAACATCTATACAAGGATTTAATTGATTAGAAACCACTCACTCTATTCTTTACCAATATTCTATGATATTAATTACACTTTGACTCATCCTTAAACTTATCCTTCGACATTTCCTTAGGGATATCACTATGATTTTAAAATCCTAGTTTCCAAAGGTTGAATAAACCTATCCTATGATACCAACTATAGTGACTCAATATTATAATATATACATATTACATCTTTTAGATGAATATTAAATACATTACAGAAGCACATGCCATAGGACCATAATTGTTTAGTGCCTTTAAAGACTAGGAAACCAATATTCTAATTTGTTGAAATATATTCAATGTATCCCAAAAAGATATTACCCTTAGATACTATTTAAAAATATACCCTACTTAAACCGTTATTAATAAACTATGTATATGGAACATAAGAAAGGGTGAGCTCAGATGCTCAGTAAGTGTAAATAATGGAGATATGTAAACATAATATGAACATAAAGGTATGAGAAAATGATTATAAAATATGAAAACCATAACCTACATATTAGAGATCATAATATTGAGTCCTAGAATAAATTTTGAAAGTTCATAAGACATTAATAACAAGGAAACCAAATAGCACGAGTCACGAGAGAGTAACATTTTAATAAGACATATAATTGAGGCATACACATAAGAATATAAAATAATTTCCTAAGTATTCAAGGATCATTGTCAAAACATATTAGGGAACTCCATAGGTGGATGCACCACCTAGGTGGGTTTACCACCACTCTTAGTGGTTTCCCATTATTTTTAGTGGAATGAGTTCACTCCCCAAACCTTTATATTAGTCAAGGTTCACTCCCAAGACCATCATACCAGACAGAGTCCCTTACTGAATTGAGTTCACTCTCCATTCATATCCTTGATATCTTATGAGATATAAATATTTACCTAATTCATTGGAGGTAGATATAGTACCCACCCATATTTGGTTATGACATAACCAATGTCCTCGGTTATAAAATAACCAACACCCTTGTTTATAGCATAACCACCATCACAAAATGAAAATCATATATATGTGCACCACAAGATCATAAAATATTCATCATATCAGTACCCATGAAATGAAATTGGTTTCATAAACAGTCCATTATAACATAAAATATTTAGAATAAACATAAATCATAATCATTTCATCATTTCATCAAAGCATAACCCATGAAAATATGGGTTTTATAAGATTTTTTTCATGGTATATCCTTTGAATGAGAAAGATGTTTAATAAAAATATCTTCATCCTAAACATAATCCATTGAGATAAATAATAATAATGGTATCCTTGAATCATATCACCGGTAAAGAATAATTAACATAAAATGATGTTTTTTTAGATGGAAAATTATTTTGAATGATAAATAACTTGGAATGTTTCTTGATGGAAAAAACCTTTCTTTAAAAATCACTTTTATTTTAAAATTGAACTTTATTAAACATTTGGGAAATCCTTTTTATTTGAAAATAATCTTGAAAAATTATAAATTAATATTTAAAAATCAATTAAAAAATTTATTTAGGAAAATATTCTTTCCACTTTTATTTTTTTAAACATAAAACATTTTGAAAACATTTTTAAAAAGTGTAGTTTGGATTAAAAAGGGTTTTTGAATGAAAAGCTATTTTTTATTAAAAACATTCCTTTTGAAATATTCAGCACATAAAAAGACAAAAAATAAGGGAAAAAATTTAATCTCATGAAATAACTATAGTATTGTAAAATTAATGAGTTTCTTGAGAGATATATCATAATATTTTATCCTTTAAAATCATAATCATAGATAACACAAATAAACGACATGATTGTAATATAAAAATCGTACCACTTTGGTAACTTTGAATCATAATAACCATGAATGAATAACATTAAATGAAAATTTTAATAAAATTAAATTATGTATATTACTGATATAACATTTCAAGGTGAACTATATACACCTCATAGGATAATATAGGTTCATTGTATAACTTATGTCCCAAAGAAAAAAATTGAGACAAAAATACCATACCGATTTGTTAAATTTTGAATCGTAAACCCCATAAAAGAGATATCCTCAAATGGATATGTAAAAAATTTTTGGAAATGAATAATCAAATAAATTAATGGTTGGTATATACACCACATCAAAGAAATATGTGGTGAATATGGCTTGTATCTCATAGAAAATAAAAGAGAGACAAAAATCCATTACCTTAAGTCATAACTTACGTCATACACGTTAAAAAATCATGTATAATAAATATATGTTTATAATACACCTAGAAAATAAAAATATTTATATATATGATACCATATATTATTTTATTATGGCCTTTTATTACTCATTTATTAACTATTCCATGGTAAAGTTATGTTTCTGGTAATAACCGCTTTGTTTTTCATGTATGTTTTGACTTTTCATTTTTGTTCATCTAACTTAAATAATTGATTCATAATATATAAAGTGTTAAAAATGATGCAAATTTCATATATATTTATCATGTAGTAATTTATAGTAATCTATTTTAGTTAGAGATAAAAAAATGAAATGCACTGTTCATAGAGACGGTAGGCCGTACATACACATGAGCGTTGTTTCCATTTTCTTATCGAATTGAAACAAATAAAGTTAAATAATATATTATAATTAAAAAAAATCATTTTTATATCATATATATTACAAATTATCATTAAATATATCATTATTACCTTTCATGTAAATAATGAATGAATCACATTGCTTCACGAGGCAGCTGTCCCTCGTACACACCAACGATGTTTTATATTCCAAAAAATGGAAAGAATAAACATATGTGTGATATAATAATTAAATAATAATAATAATAAAAAGAATATAACATATAAAAAATAAATAAATCATTATTTCTAACCGTGATAGGTGGTAATGAAAAAATGAATGACAATGGTTTGTGAGGCGATTGTCTTCCATACACACGAACAATGATTTCGTAACCCATTTGAAGGAAGTGGAGATGGATAATTATTATTAAATACATATATTAATATATCAGTTTATGTGATATAATGTTGTTATTATATTTAAATTTTTAATATGTAATTGAAGGTGGAAAAGTAAGAAATAAAATGAAATAGCTTGTTAATATAATTTCCTTCTCTAAGAGAAACCTCCGTTGGATCTCCTCTTAATAACCATAGGGATGGTCTTTTGGGAGGACCAACTGGTCTAGAATATGACTAAGGATCATGGGGAGATAAATTGGTAGGTGTTGGTCATGTCAAATAGCTTGGTATTTGTGAATAATTTATGGGTAGTGGTGGTCCTTTATAAGTGGGGGAAAGGAACCCACTTGGAAACTACATGGAAATTTCACAAAAGCCTATAATAATAAAGTAATTCCCAAGAGAAAAAAAAGTAAAAATAAACCCAGGTTAAAAATATAGAAGGTTAAGGTGTAAATATCTCCATAAAATAATAGTTTTACAAGTTTTTAACTCATTTTGACACTTATCTTCTTAGTTTAACCCCATAGTAAACCCATTTTAACCTCAATCACATTAATTAATTTTTACTATTTTTACTATTGATTTTGGAAAAAAATTAAGTTGGAATTATTAGATAATATAAATTATTAAAACTAAAAATATGGAATCAATTTTTTCAAATTACATTTACAGAATTAAAAAAAGTTATTTGAAAATTAATTCCACAGACACGATGATAAACCGGGGTTTTAAAGAGAAAATATATAAAAGTTTACAAAGTTTTTATATAAAAATTAAAAAATAAATTGATTCCAATGAAATAAATTAGATAATTGGATTTATAATTTAACTAATTTTATATTAAAACCAATTTAAAATATAGTTGAAATTTATAAATAAATTAAACAAATGGTCAGTTTTCAGTTAAAATTCTGTATTTTTCAATATTCAACAAAAAGTGAAACTTTTCAGAAAAATCAAAAAAATTAAATCCAAAATAATTTTTACATTCTGATTTAAAAAATTAAATTTATTATTTCAGAATAATTTTTATAAAATTGGAAAAAATTGAATTTAAAACAAGACACATAGACACGATGAAAAAGAAGGTTTTCAAGAAGTGTATTTTCAAGCATAAGATGAGTTTATATTAACTCCATGTATAATGATAATAATTGTATGAATATAAATTAAAATTGTAGGATATATAAGATATAAATTTAATTTTAAACATTCCTCATTAGGGAATACTTTTATTAAATATAATGGATAAATATTATGCACTTTAAAACAATTTTCAGATAAAACTCTTTTTTAAACCCTAAAGTAAAATTATACTAAAATCCAATATAATGACGATTTAAAAGTAATTAATTGAATTAAATATAATTAAATAATAATTATTTTACTTTATAAAAAATAATGGGTAATTTAAATTTCTTAATTTATGAAAATAAATAAAAGTTTTACAAAAATCGGTATTTTTCACTATTCACTGAAAAATTAATATTTTCCAAAAAAATCCCAAAATTTCACCATGGGTTAATTTTCATATTCTAATTTAAGAAATTAATTTCCATTTATATAATACAATTTTACAAAATCTCTATAAATTAATTATAATATTTTATCATAAAAGTTATTAAAAATCATTTTTGAATACAATTACTCTACTAAAAAATTACTAATATTTACTAAGAATTTATAAATAAATTTATATTTATATGTATATTTCATAAATTAGGTAATACTATTAGTACCCCCTATTTAAAACCTTTGTTATATTGGTTATATTTAAAATACTATTATTTCATAGTTTGTTGAAGTTCAGTGTTGCGTTCCATGCATGCTATTGAATAAACTTGTTGTTGCATGTAACATAAGATAACTCAATTTTGTATGTAATGAAAAATATTGGGAAATTAAATTCATTTGAAAAAAATATTTCAAAAAATATCTGGGTGGTACATACCTCTGTGAAATTATAGACTTAATCACCATCCTTAATTTGCAACAATCTAAGTGGATACCTTGAACTATTATCACAAAGTTGCCACAAACCTTACAATATAAATATATCATAGGAATTAGTATTTATGATATAATAATATCATAGAGTAGCTTCTTAAATATTATTTATTGAACTGAATTATAATAAACATTATAATCTAGTATCTCTCTCTACTTCTTCATTAATGTACAAGGATAATCTATGTAAGAGTGCTAGATCTCTCTAGGTTCGACACATAGAAAATTTAATGTGAACATAAGGTTGGTTCTCTCTATTTTTCTTTGATTTTTCACAAAATAAAATATAGTAACATAATTGGATACTTAAATATTTTCTATTTCTTATTCTTATTTTAAATATTCATATAACCATGAAAATATTTTCTCCTTAATATTCATTAATAAAAATACTTCTGTATTTTATTTTTCAGACTCATTAAAATTAATCACAAATAATATCTTCTAATTATATTGACGAATTGAAATTAATCACCTCATATTACCAAATTTATCATGGATTCCTCTATAACCAAAATTATCATGATAACTTTACTTTAAAACTTCATCAAAAAACCATCTCCACATCAAACACTATAATTCATGAAAAACATAGATTGTGGTAGTCATGGTTTGAATGGATCTCTCGTGTCATGGATTATTTAGTTATTTATATGGTAACAACATGGAAGCTCCTATAATAGTGTTTTATAGTTTATATTCACACTTAATTAGTAGCCCTAACTTCCATGGAATGACACAATACTATGCTGCTCTCCCATGTCATCAGATTCCCCATGAACCATAATATAGAATTCTCATATAGGAAGGATTATATTAAGAGTTATCGTGAATAAGTCTCAAAAAATTCAACCCTAGAGTGAACGAGTCTCTCCATTTTTTATAGGGGAATATATCAAATGAAATTACTTCTACCATAATGTGATTTTCATCATTTTCCTATTTTATAATCACCAGAATATGATCTTATTTTCCAGGGCATGGTTGTATCTTAAATAATGAAAACATTTTGTCTTGTATTTATTCCTTCAAAAACATCATGGCATGATAACCATTAACACATCATGAAAAAAATATTCTTTGATTCACTGGAGATCATCATTTGAATCATGGATAAATTATCATCCCATGAAATTTAATATTTTAATATCATCACAACATCATTATCTATTAACTTTTAGATTTGTCTTCTGTAAAATTTTTATGTTCTTTACATTTTTTCTCATTGTTAAAGATTACATAAAAAATATAATTTCTTATGTATTATAGCTTAATCTCATGGACTTGTATAAGGTTTTTACCTTCAAAAATTTCAACATGAGCCTCAAAAAGTTTTTTATACATCAACAAAAATTTTTACATAAAATTTAAATATATTATTCACCTCATGGATTTTACACCTCATACTTCTATGTTATACTATGTACTTACTTTAAAATATAATTCTGATGAATTTTATTCATGTTCATTCATTTTAAAATTCTTTGGTTTTTCTATAAAGTTACTTATATAGATACTACACCTATAACAATATCTCCAAAAATCTACAAGTCAGTAATTTCCAAATCTCACCGTAAAACATATTTAACACTTCTAAATCAATATCTAAGAATTACATATTACTTTGGAATAACTCAAAATCAACCTTAATAATTTTTGGATTCAATCCAAATATTTATAAACCAAAGAAGCACTTCTTAGAGTATTTCAATGATATTTTATTTCCTTATCTGACTTTAGATCCTCCTAAAATATCATATAAGTCCACTCTTCATGAAGCATATTTCTTCACCAAATTATAAAAAATAGGATGGAACTTATTATCTTATACCTAGATTTAGAGCATCTAATAATCAGAATACTCTAGATAATTGTTATCATCTTGTAAACATATTAATCTTATTAAATGAAACAACCTTCCATATTAGTTTTGAACCGTGAGTATGCATAATACCTTTATATTCCAAGAAACAACATCCATATCATATTAATCCTCTCCAAATATTATTAAAAATATTATCCAAATAAATCATTAAGGAACAAACCATACAACTTTATTCTTTTCCACATTAATTAATCTTTAATAATATCAAATAACATAGTCAATATTTCTAAATATTCATAAATAAATTATTCTTAGGAACCTCTAAGAATTATCTTCACATTTCAATAATAGTTTCTACAAAATAAACAATAACGACTTAACCATATTCAATTTTTTTAATATTCCATAATAATAATTAAAACACCTTATTTACTTATTTTAAAACCATACTATAAGGAATTCTAAAATATTCTCAAATACATAAATTTCATCCCAATATGTTCTTCTTCTATTTTGATCTTTCCTGAAATTTTTTACAGTAAATAAAAATTAACATGATAGAGGATAATATAAATTCAATTAAAATGATTCACAATAAATTATTCCTCTAAAAGTATACATGAAAAATTATCAATATAGAAAAAAAGATTTTAATAAAAATAATAAATATTCCCATTGAAGAACTATAATATGTTACAAATGTGAAAAACTTATATAAAAATCTATTAAAATATTTTTTATAATGATATATATTTTTGAATATATTTTCATTTGTTTTAAAACTTAATTCCCACACTCATCTTAACATATAGGTTAAAATAAAATAAAAAAATAACTAATAGGTTTATTTTCAAAAACCAACCCTAGATTTTATCATTTTCATGCCATTAATAAATTTAACTTATATATCTTAACATCAAAATAAATTCTTTCAAAAATAAGGTGGTGAGAATATAAATTCATAAATTTTCAATGAAACTTTTCAAGAAATTTATTGATATTTCAGATTTTCATGAAATAATCTATTCTATAAGCTTCTCAAACATTCCCCCGTAAGGTATAAACTCAAAATGTACTTCATCAAGGTTGATCGTTAGCTTCAAGATATCAAAATTTGTATCAATTAAAAGATGGAAACATATATCATGTATGGACTATTTATTCTATCTTTCTCAATTATTAATTATCCCATTAATTATAAATCACCTATAATTCCCTACAAAGATAACACAAACACACTATATATTGGAATAAGGTGAAACCCCTTTGTTTCTCAGTAAGAGAATTTTTTTGAGAGATTATTCTTATCTTAGATAGCCATTTCTTTTCATATCCATTTTTAGAAGAAATATTTATGATTACACATCTCATTTTCCAAGAAGAAATATTTTTTGGTAGAATGGTTGAACAATCCATTAAAATATATCCATCCTACATACACCTCCCATAAAAAATTTAACAAGTTCATGGGTTAACCCTTATGGAAAACCTCTCATTAAATTTAATTTAATTATGTGGAATTTATTATATTCCATTAACACTTACATTCACTTGTAATACATACAATTTTATTAACATTCTTAATTGAGGTATACAAATGATCATATATTCTTTGGGATTATTGTGCTCTTGCTTTGATTTTACACATAGTTTCTATTGGGACACTAAGTTTCTTTATTTTTAAAACTTCCCATGAACTCCAATATATTCCATGTGGATGTATTCCAAGAAACCAGCCCTTTTATTTATTTCATGGATTGATTAGCTTATTTTTTTAATAGGCTTTATACCATTAACATCAACACTCATGTCTTGTTTTCAAGATTCATAGATGAAATCTCTTATTCCATAGTTGAAATATATTCTTCTTCTTAGTTAAGCATCATTATTGGTCTTAATAGGTATGTTTTGAACAAAAAATTTCTTTTTCTTATTACCAAAAGATAACTCAAAATTATTCTTCCATATCATGTTCATTAACATTATAGTGTTATATATTTAGAAATATTTGAAACATGATTGGTGGATATTTACTAACATGATATTTGTGGTGAACATTCAAATGTAAATCTATACAGTGAATCCCCAAGATTCCAAACATGATTGAGATAATTAAATTTTTATTATTTATCTATTTAATTTATTAAATTTAAATTTTCTTCCCCTTTACTCAAGATTCCTATGATTTCTAAAAGAGGGAAATTTATGAAAAAAAATTCAAATACCTTAAATCCAAACTTCCAAAAACAACAATAATATAAAATGAACATTATCATTTTCTTTTGTTAAGTATTCGAGTTAGAATTTAATCCGGTATACTTTTTTGATACATTTACCTCCATTTGGGATTATTTTAGGTTAATATATTCTATTATATTTACATCCATCTATCTTTGATTTAGTGGTGGGTTTCTATCCATTTTTATCTAAGATAAATGGTATATTTTTATTAGATATTGATAAAGACTAATAATTAGATAATATAAATATTATAATTAAGTTGGATATATGTATTTTTTAATATGGATCCTCTTTTAAATTGTGAATTACAATAGCTCTTCTCTCAGCTTGCTGTGAATATTTGGATAGGGTTAATTCTATATTTTTCAATTTGATTTCAAGATAAATACACTTAATTATAATATTTATCTTTTTCACATAAAAAGTACTAACTCTTTCCTAAAAATATTTTATAATCACCAAAAAATGATATTTATGCATTTTTTCCTTTTATTGTAGTGAATTTTCAGTTTATTTTTTTTTCTGTCTTATAATTGTAATTTTTTTAGAGAAATTCATGCCTTTTATTTTCCTTAAAATACATGTTAATTTTCTTCAACACTATTCAAGGATTCATATTTATATTTAGTTGTTTTGAATAATACATTTTTAACATTTTAACATATTCATTTATGCACCATATTCTTTGTTATTTTGGCCTATACTTATTTAGTGGAATGTTTTCACACCAATAATTTTTATGCCAAATCCATTTCATTTTTCTTAGATTCTTACTAAATATGGATGATATCTAACTATAAATCTTTAAAATATACAAGATAAAAGAAAATACATCACTGAGAAGATCTTATATGGTTTTCTACATGTAAGAACATGAATCATCATATTTTTATCAAGTAGATCTTATGAAATATGATCATACCCACATCTTTTTAGTCCATTAAGGGGATAAAATTGAAAATAAACATCACTTACCTATTCTAAAAGTAAATTATATGAAATACATGTGGTAGAAAGTTTTCTATCTCCTTGATAAAGTATTTGTCAACCAATTTTCAATGTTCAGTCTAGATCTGATATCATCATGATTATAGTATGTAAAGGCTATATTTTGTTTCTATTTTCATAAGGGGGTTATCTTATTCTTTGTTCTCAATTATTTATTGCTTATATTCATCATAGTCTTCAAAGCGATAGAATTATAATCAACAGCTGTAAATCTTTCTCAATGTCTTCACATCGTGATTACTTTTTTAGAGAAAAAATATTCAATAATATTTAAATCAAGATATTTTTGAGAATCCAATAGGGGAAAACCATTTCCCTGATTTTAATTATTAGGATCAATTTGGATGTGTAAAAAACTATGGGGGGGGGGGTATGTGTGATTATTTACCATTAAATCATTTCCCATATCTTATCTCTACACCTGTTATTTTAGTGGAAATCAATCTCCTCTCCACTGACATTCGATGTGTGTTCATACAATGATAATATTAAAGAACATAATAAGAGAAAACAAGATTTGTTAATGGGGCTTGACTCTAAGATGTATGACCACATCTCTAATGTATTGTGGGATTTATCCCCCATATACACAGATCCTCATTTATTATTAAGTTAAATTTTGATCAATGTTATATACTTGGAATGATATTCTTGAATACTACTAGAAAAAATAATGGTACCAAATTAATTTTCTAAATATAAGGTTTTACTTATATCAACTTAAAGTAAAATTTGTATTAGTATAGACTCATGTATCTCATAAATAATATATATCCAATCACATTCCTCATTCTTCAATAATTTAATTGGTTTCCTAAAAAAAGGTCATACTTATATATCCAAACATATGAGTTAGATATATCATAGGGATTATTCTTTATAATATGAAAATATCATAGAATGATTTCTTCAATATTCTTCTCCATCCTAAATAATAATCAACAATGTCAAGCCGATCACTCTCTTTATCCTTATCATTTTTAATTTCTAATAGTAATAATCATAGTAGCATTAGATCTCTCTAGGATTGATACCAAGTATCTTTGATGTGAAAAAAGGTTCTTCATCTCTATTTTCTATGAATTTTAGGATATAAAAGATAGTAACATGATCAGATACCACGAAAGTTTTTTATTCTTTTTATCACCATATATATTAAAATAACCATTTGAATATTTTCTCCATTATATTTATAACTTTTAATCATATTTCATTATCATTTTCTAAAATCATTAAAATTCATCATAGATAATATATTTTAATTCTCCTAAAGACTTGGTCATTTATATTCTCATGATACGAGACTTATCATGTATTTATCTCTCCATAATACATGAAATTATCATTGAAACTTTCATTTAAAGCTTCTATAAAAACCACTTGCACATTAATCCTTATTATGGTTTGAATGGATCACACAATTAAAATTATTTATATATTTTCATGAGCATATAATTTAAAATACTTTTGTGGCATGAAATAGTTCATAATATCACTTCAACATAGAGGTTAACTTCCATGGAATGGAATCATAGTTCAAAACTATCTTATTAAATAATTTTCATCATGTAACATGACATGAAATTATCATATTGGTATGAATTTCTTCAGGTAGATCATACAAAATACATAAAGTATTCAAAAATAACATGAATGAGTTTCACTGTTTCTCCTAGGGACATATATCAAATGAAACACCTTCTTCTATGATATGGATCTCATCATCTTCCCTTTTCAAAATAACTATAACATGAACTTCTCCATAGTGTGGCTATGTCTAAAACAAAAGAACTATCTCGAATTGTATTTCTTCCTCAAAAAACTTCACGATATAATTACATTTTTCATATATTGGAGAAATTATTCTTTAATTCACTATCAACCACATATTTAATCATAGATAAATCATAAGAATATGATATTTATTCCTTGAATATCACCACAACATCATAAATCTCATCATTAAGAACTTTTTTCTAGAAAATATTTAATTTATTTTCATTTTTTATAAATATTAAAACTTTCATAATAAATAAAATTTATTATAAAATATATTAAGAGATAAATAAATTTCTTACAGTTTTATCCTTTCATATTTTTCAGATGAGCCTCTTAAAAATTGTTTTTCATAACTAGAAAAATTTACACAAGCACAAAATTTCTTATATACCTCATACCTTTTCCATTTAAAACTTGTCTATTATTCTCCATAGTTACTTTAACAGACGATTTAGATGAATTTTATTTAGGCTTGAACCTTTGTAAATTATTTAGTTATGAACCAGATTTACTTATATGTATTCCATGATTTTGGAAATATCACTAAAATTTCTAAGTTTATAATATCTGTATTTCACCTCAAAACATTTTCTACTCTTCTCATGCCATCTCTACCTATTCCAAATTACATTAGAATAACTAAAAACCATCCTCAATAATTAAAAGAATAAATCCAATGATTTATAAAGTAGATGAATAATAATTAAAATTTTTTATTGGTATTATACTACCTTAACCAAATTTAGATCCTCATAAACCATAATCCAAGTTTACTCTTTATAAAAAACCTTTCTTTACTAAATTATAATACTTAGGATGGAACATCTCATATTTTTTATAAAGTTAGAACATGTAAAATTCAATATAAAATATGGAATTATTATCATCTTTTGAACTTCTCAATATTGTTAAATTCTATAAAGCTCGTTATTCATCCTGCCCTATGAGCATGAATAATACTCTCATATTCCAAGAATAAAATTTCAGAACATCTTTGACCTTTCTAATTCCAATTAAAAAAATTATCTACATAAATTATAAATTCATAAACCATACAACTAGCTTCTTATCCATATGAATGAATCTCTAATAATATACAATTGTTGAGTCAACCTTTCAAAAAAATTATTAAATAGATTTTACTTGGAAACCTACAAGAATAAACCTTACATTTCAATAATAGTTTATATATGAATAATGTTAGTAAATCTACCATCATACTTTGTTACCTTTTCACATGTATAATGGATGAATATCATTTACTTTTTATAATACCATACAATAAGTTATTCTACAATCAACTAAAATCACTGCAGTTAAATAACAATTCTTGGGTAAATGACTCATCTTATAATAATAAACACATACTAAAATCATGAAATATTATCTTTGAATTTCCATTGGAGTTTTAAGGTTCATAATTAGAGAATGTTTGAGAGGCCCTAAGATGATTTCATAAAATTTTAAAAATATTAGGTGTTATTTGGAATTTTATAAATTACTCAACTTTTGAACCTTATGCAGTTCATAAGATATATTTTATAAGGTACCTTTATAGGTTAAAATGAAATGAATCATAATATAGAATTATATTTCATAAGATACCACATTTTTGTAAGATATTTAGATTCATAAAACGCATAAATTTCATATTAAATTCTGTCTTTATATGATATTTGTGTAAAAAGATACTACATAAGAATAATTTGAATAAGAAACTACTTCAAAAAAATCATTCATGTATGAGTCATCCATGTAATAATACTACATTATCATATGATTACCAAAATAAGAGTTATGACTAACATTATAGTCAGCCATAGACCATGTATGAGTTATATTCACACACATGTGAACTAAGTCTGAGTCATCCACTTATGAATGATGTCCACACATGAGTCAATACTTTGTAAAAACCAAGAAATATCCATAATGTAGAATTTTGTGGGAAATAATAACTGATGATGATCGATCCAATATTCAATGTTTAAAACATTAAATTTAAAATTTTATTTAAGATAATTCATATATAAAATCAAAATAGGTGACCACTTTTAATGTTTTTTGAAAGTTAAACTCTTTTAATATGAATTAAAAATGATGCTAACCTAGCCTAAACTATTGAAGAATAATCCCTATAAATTATTTATGGAATATTAATATGATAATTCTTTATTGATCTAAAGTTAAAATAATCAGTTTAAGTTGTCAATGTAGTGATTCTAATAGGCATTTTAAGACTATTTATCAATAGATTTTATACTTAAATTATGTTCTTCATTTTATGAGTAGGTTGAAGATGATGTGAGATAAAGATGAGATAGTAGAATGTGAAGAATAGTCTACTGATAATTATTTTTATAATTATAAAATAAATTTCTTAGTGATTTTTTTTATTATACGAGATTCTATATTTTTCAGGAATTTATTTTTATTCAATAGTTTAAATAAGAGAAAATAAAGAAGAAAGTTAGTTATTAAAATTAACTAGAGACATGTAGTTAATATGGATCAAATTATTCAATGATTATAGTACATGACGTAGAGAATAAATGAATGAGGAAAAGAGGAGGATCACTTCGTATAATTATATTAAATAAAATTTCTATAATTCTAAGATTAAAATAGTTTCTTGAATTATTTTTAATTCTAAAAATATGATTTTATTAGAATATAAAGAATCTATCGAGTGATATACTGGATGTGAGTACTTTAACTAGTATTAAAATTTAAATGTAAAAAATAGTGGATAAAGTTTGAGTGTTATATAATCCTAATTTTATGAGATCATGTATTCATTGAATCATGAATAAGAATATGATTAAGATACAAACCAATATTGGGCTCTACATGAATTGAGAAAACTATATCTGAATACCATAATGTCTTGTGGAGAAATATATACGCCAACTATTATCGAATAAACTAAGAAACTAAAGTGATAATTCTCATTTTTTCTAATATCATTACATCTATATAGTTCACAGATCATGCCAGATCACCAAGTGGGGGAGGGGTGAATCTTCAATTCCTTTATTTTATGAATTATTCTCATAAATCAACCTTTTTAACTTGTTAGAGTTTGAATCTAGTCAAAGATATCTCTCAACCTTTCACCATATGTGGTAAATATAATTAGAGAGATCATCATGCAATATTTATAATGTTTGATAAAAGTACCCACATCTTTTCCATGTTGGTTACCCCCCATCATGGATTTTTATTAACTTCTTTCATGATAACAAAGGCATAGGAAACAACTATTTATACACTCCAATAATTGTTCCTCAAGTAAAACCTATTTCTTCACTGAGAAATCAACTCTTCTATCGTAGTTGGTTATACACCCAAATATCCTTCTTAGATTCTCTTTATTTTAAACTAGTTATACCCCCTAGGCATATTCCTTCTCAGCAACTGGTTATAACCTATAGCTACAAGATATTACTTGTTCTTTGTTGATCCACTTTAGAAATATATTATTCTTCAAATGTTATTCCTCCACATGAAAATTGGATCACCCATGTCTGTGTAAAAATTATTTAAGATATTCAACATTTTTTTGAGAGTCTATTGGTCTTTAAACTTCTTCCTAATATTTTAAAGCACTAGATGAAATCAAAATCATCTTTTTTGAACATTATTAGAAAATATTCTATAGAAAAATTCTATCCAATATGATTTGTTTGGTTCTCTTTAGTTTAGTGTAATCTATCTGATGAACTAAGTTCGATACTCCTCAGTCTGTTGTTCTCTATTTGATGTACTACATTCAGTGAACCTCAACTAAAATACTCTATCCAAAGAAACTATGGTCAATTATAATTCCTCATTTGGTCTAATACTTTATCTTTATGATAATTTTATATCCATTAGATCTCTATATATTTCTCTTCTGTCCTCTTCTCTTTTTTTAACAACAAAGAAAAATCTTAGTCAAGATCTCACATTATGTTTCACAAAAGCTTCACCAATAATTATAATTGAAAAAATAAAAAAATTCATTCATAATGACCCTTCACCCCTTTATATAGATATACCTACTCCAAATATTATGGAAGGAGTGTAAGATCTAAATTCAAACTTCCCACTCAACTCATATTTTGTTTGACTACCTTCAAATACACTGAATGTTCAGAGTCAACAATCTTCATATGAAATTACTTAAATATCAGTATCAATGATCTCTTCAAATCATAGTTAAATCTAGGATATATTTAGGAATTTTTTAAATAACAACTTATCATCATCACAATTATTTAGTTTATAATGTTTTGTAAAATTTTTAAACCTACATACGACATACAAACATGAAGGAAACTCTACCCATTATGACTTTTCCAGAACTACTATGTATGATGAAATCTATCCAATACATCTTAAATTTTTTCCTTTCAATAGTCCCACAAATATATTATTCGTTTGATATACTTTCATCTGGTTCTAATTTTTTAGGAACCCTATGTCCAATGAATCTAGAATTATCCATTTGATGATATCACATTTATTTATCTGATTGATCTTTTGAGAGTCTATCTGATACATATTCATATTTCTCTATCCAATGAATCTTTATAAATTTCCCCATCTAGTGATATATATAGGCTCCCTCCATTCAATATTATTTTCCACACAATTAATTTTACACCACAAACTTTATATGAAATTCATATCTTCAAACATTTTTATTATCTTAAACATTTCCACATTATAACTTGAAATTTTTACAAGCTATATCTATCCAATAAACTCAATATGGTGTACCTCACAACTCCCCATTGAGTGATATTCTAATATTTACTATATTTGATCATTTTGTGTTTGATGGACTTGTTTTGGTTACCAAATTTGTAACAACAGTAAAGAAAATTTAGGTTTCTACAATACCCCACTTTGAACAAACATAGGTGGAATCATGAATATGTTCACAATATTTAGAACTTAGATGATCATAAAACCATCATATGAAATTATAATATTGATCTAAACATGTCCACAAATCATCTATCCACCTTCACAATAAATTTATTCTATAAACACTGATTGATATATTAAAAAAAAATTCAACCAACACAAGTTGGGCACAATAAGACACACCTTTGTCTTTTTTTCAATATCCCTACACATAATCACATATATTTGAAGTCAATATGTGTGCCAAAATATTTCTCCCCCATATTTATATGCATTTTCTTTACCCACCTAATAGATAATCAAATATAAAGAGTAACACATGGGTTATCTCAACTCATCTTCCTTCATCTCGAAATCTAGATAACTTTTCTTAAGAGACAAATAATATCACATGAATCTCTAGAAAAGTGCATTTAATTAGATAAATATATGTATATATGGGTGAACCCGATGAAGAAAATAATAGTGTATAACCAAGGTGATCAATGTTTACCATAAAAATTTCTATTTAATTCATTCGTCAGGCTTATTCCATCATATTTATATAAAGGTTAATCCAAGTAAATTTATTAAGATAAAAACTACACCCATCTCAACCAACATATCAACAAATTAAAGTGTATAATCACAACTACCATAAATCTCATCTTTTTCCAAAAAATCATCACTCCTTGGAGATTAGTTTGATACAACCAAGGAAAGTGTAATAGTCATACCCCAGCTTTAGTTTCCTAACCCTTAACGGTAGTACAACATCATTCGTCATGGTGATTATAATGTTCCATTATATATATGTATTTTTGATATAATATCACTACAACACTTAGAAATCTACTTTACTTATTATCCTTGAATTCCCTATAAGTTAATAAAAATAGATAATAATAATGGGAATATGGAGGAACCTTGATGTTCCTTATAAGTAACATTTGTATTTAGATTTTTATCTTAGTATGTGATTCTTCTTATTCTCCTTTGTATTAGCATCAAATGTGTTTTATTCCCTTAGATCAGTCTTCATGGGTTTTCTAATAATTTTCTTTTCATATGTTGATTCTTTGACTTAATATTTCATCTTATTTTAAAATTTATAATTATATTAATTCCCTTTATTTTGCAACAACTTTCTCATTATTTTATATTATTCGAGTAAGACATTAATACGATCTTTATTACCTTAACCATCTTACTCACATATCCCAAATTTCTTCTGAATCTTCAAACCTCAATTTGTAGGCTACTGATCATCTACTTTATGCTCTTCTTCTAAATATTTTCTCTTTACTTTATCTATAGTATTATTTAGTTCTTTCTCTATATTTATCACCTTTGATATTTTATTTGGCCAAATTACTAAGCATTATTTCTTTACTTTCATAATTTTTTTTATTTTCTCATTGTCCACAATTGAAACTTTACCATTTATCTCTTTATAAACCTCATTTTCTTCTACAACTTCCTTTCTAGAAAATTTTGTTCTTTTATGATTCTCATATCTCCCACTTTATTCATATCCATTTCTTGGTAAAAACATGTTTTTCAAAAATGTGTATGATTTATGAATAAATACTCTACAACACCAGCAATTACCATTAATATTTTTTCTTTCATAGTGATAGTATTCTACTCAATTTTTGTTGTTGTCATATCATTATAAAATCTGGGTTTATTTTTTTAGGATTAAAACTTCTTAATGTATTCCACTCATTTTTTTATAGAACTTTATTTCTCATTAAAATTCATGGTTCAAGATAATTCAATATTATCTTTTAAAATTTAATTATTATGAAAGGTATATGTATATTGAAATTGATTAATAAAAGAATCAACCTAACTTTTTTAAAACTTATTTTCATCATCTCAAGACGATTTACCATTAACATAAACTGATTTAGTGAAGTCTTCAATGATCTTATATAAATCACTTTGTGCTTAATAAACATTGATTGTATCTCTAAAATCTTGTTTTCTTTCTCATATCATCTTTCCTTGTGATCTTTTATCATTTTTTAAAATTTATCCAACTTCAATATGTTTTGTAAACATTCCTCAAGAAGTTCAGTTTATTTATTTTTTATCTTCTAATGTTAAGTTAGTTTTTATTTAGGATCTTTTAGTTTATTTTATGGCACAAAAAATCTCACGTTATATGATCTAATCTCATTAAATATTAAATTATTATTTTTGAAATAATCACAATTTACAAAAGTAGTCTCCTGAATTTATTTCTTTAAATTCTTCTCATCCTTATTGAGATATGTAATTTGATCAAGTGATATTTACAAATTATGTTTTAGAATCTAGTCCTTTTATTTTCTCTATTCTTTTTCATAAAAACTACTTGATGTAGTACTTCCCATTTTAATACAAGATAATAAGTTTACCTCAGTATTATATTCATTTTCAGATAATGAATCGAATGTATCTCTTCTTCTCAACAATTATAGGAAAAATTTTCTTATGTTTTCTACACTTTTGTTTTCGATAATTAATATATTTTTCTTATGATTTAGAAACATTGATCTTATTCTTAGGGAAATTTCCTGAAAAATGGACACTTTCATTACAATTCCAACAATTAAGATATTTCTTCCCAGTTCAATTACAATTTTTATTTTGTTATCTATTTAAAAGAATAGAAATGATTTTTTAAATTCCTCTTCATCCTCTTCATTATATGAATCAATTTATTATTCTTCTATTTCTTTATCTCTAAAATTCCATTTTAATAAATCATTAAAACCTATTTCATCTTTATCATTCTTCTTAATTACTATTTCATTCCTCATTTCATATTCAATGAGCACATTGTAATGTTCATCTAGAGATATATCCTCTCTATCATTAAGAGTTGAAACCTTGATATAAAATACATCTGGAAAGTTTCTCATTAGTTTCGTAAAAATATTATAATCTTATTGCTTCTCAGTGAAGCCTATGATATTATTGGAAATCTCATTAGTACTTTTAAAGTATTTATCAATGTATTAATCATCACCCATCTTGATATATTAAAATATTCTTATCAAAATTTGTAACTTATCCACCTTGACTTTCATGTTTCATTCATAAATACTTCTAAACTTATCTCACATATATTTTTATATTTGAAACCACATAATCATTGTATAAACATTCTTATAGAGAGACATAAAAAAGTAATTTTGGTATTTTCCATCAATTTAAAAACTTTAGTTATAAGTAGTTATCATAAAAAACTTATTAAATAGAGTAAATCCCATTGGGGAAACCTCTTTATCTTATAAGAAATGTGATTGAAGGTAGGGCAATATATTATTCCCCTACCCATGATAGTTCTTTCATATAATATAAGAAAACTCATGTTTTCACTGATTTTTTATTCCATACCCTTTGTAAATAGTTGGATATTTCAGAGTATTCCTATTATGTGATACGAATTTTAGTTCCCATATAATTTTTATATTACTAAGAGGGGAATGGCATGAATTTTTGATCATTTTTTATGAATTTTTACAAAAACTCAACCTCTGAAACCTATCATAGTTTTTATCCAATCAAATATATATCTTAACCTTACCTCATGTATAATAAATACAAATAGATATTTCAAAACATGATATTTACAAGATTTAGTACAAAGAACTACACTTTTTTCATGTCGATTATGCCCCAAATATGGATTATTTACAAACTTATTTCAATATTACAAAGGCATAATCAACAAATAGTTATATAACCTAGTAATCATTCCTCTAGTCAACCTAGGTTCTACCCCCAGTAATCAAATCTTCTATCATATTTAGTTATAACCCCCAACAATATTTCCCATATTTTCTTCCTTTTCGAATGGGTTTACCCTAGCCATAAGATTATTCAATAATTGGTTATAACCTCAG
The DNA here is from genome assembly GCA_963277665.1 of Viscum album. Classification (NCBI taxonomy): domain Eukaryota; kingdom Viridiplantae; phylum Streptophyta; class Magnoliopsida; order Santalales; family Viscaceae; genus Viscum; species Viscum album. The sequence goes on along the minus strand of OY728130.1, from coordinate 473,041,832 downwards.
TAATAAGTTCATCCATATTCTTTATTTATCTACTGTATAAATATATTCTTCATTAAATGTTATTCCTCTAAAAGAAAGTTAGATAATCTTTTCCTATATATTAATTATTTAAGATATTCAACAACTCTTTAAAAAGTTTGATGGTAAAAAAACATCATCATGACCCAGAAAATAACTTGATAAAATAAAACTCACCTTTAGAGATATTTTTATAGAAATAATTCTCAAAAAATGTCCATTTGGTAGTAATATTTGAAGAATTATCTATCTTATTCACTTCAATTTAGTATTCTCTATCTAATGAACACCATCCGATAATATTCCATCTTTTGTGTTCTATACTATGCACGATATCATGCGAACATCATCCCATTTCTACTCCATTTAAAGCACCTAGGTTTTATGCTCCTTCATTCAGTATGATACTTTATCCATATGGTACTTCTCTGTATGGTGGATCTCTTTTTATATATCATTGGTCTATTTCTCTTATTCTTTAACAAAGTAGAATCTTAGTCGAGAACTCACATTTTCTCTAAAAAAAACCTCATAAATTTAGATCTTTGATAGTCGTAACAATATTCACTCACAATGACCATTTTTCCATTTATAAAAGAATAATTTCTTTGAAGATTAAGGATGGATCATGAGATCCAAATTCAAACTTCCCACTCAACTGGGCTTTTGTTTGGTCACCTTTAAATCCATTGAAGGTTTAGAGTTAAACAATTTAAAATGAAATTCCTTAAATATCTGTGTCAATTATATCCTAAAAAATTCCTTAAATCTCAATAAGATTTATGAATTTTGAAATATTACCTCCACATCATAAACCTTATTTTACTTTATATAAAATAGTTAAGTATGATAAACTCAGTTGGGTGTACTTCACAACTCTCTATCTAGTGATCTTTATATATTTCCTATGTCATATCATTTTTCATCTAATGGAATTATTGTTTATACTAACTTTGTAACATCCGTCTAGAAAAATCATGTTTTTAAAATATCCTCATTAAAACAAACTTAGATAGAATAATGAATATCATTATCATATTTGGTACTTTAAAGATCATAAAATCATCATATGAATTTATAATATTTCTCAAAACTTAGTATAAAATCTTCTCTATAACTCCCAATAAACATCTTATACCTATGTATATTGACATATTTAAAAGAAATGCAACCATAAAAACTTTGAAAAAATAATCTATAGTGATAATATTTTATGTCCAATGCAATTATTGATTAGTATAGTGTGATGCAATAAATATATGAAAATATTTGTAATCACTTGTTCTTATAGTAAAAAATATGTGGTTGGGGAGACTAACCACATATGAAATGGAGTAAGAATTATAAGAATGATTTAACCTTTTAAAAATTCTGTGATACTTGTTCTTTTTTTTCAAAATATGTATCATTGATGATGTTATTTTATATTTGTGTAGATCAGGTATTTATAGGTCAAATAAATTGATTTCAATGTGATATAAATTGTAAAAACATATCACCATTGATTCATCCACCCATTATTAGTGGAGAAATATCTTCCTAAGAAATTCAACTAGTATAAGTGGAAATTTTTGATCCCAAGACCAATTAGGTATAATCGAGGTTTGAGAATAGATAATCTAAATTCTGTTAATATTTGGGGAGTTTCTATATTTTATGCTAACAAATATCATAGTTAAAAGAATTGGATGTCTCCTTATATTCTATATCTAGGCCTAGAAGTGATAAATGTAACTATTTAGGGGTTTTCACCCATATTAAAGGATGATATAATATAATTTACTAGTAAAATTAATATATAGTTTAATAAAAATATCATAATGAAATTTTTTTGTCACTGTAATGAAATTTTTACATGAAATTAATGGGTCTTCAAACATCCAAAGAAATATGGGATTAATTATAATGTATCTATGTAGGTAATGTGAAATTCAAGGAGGGTAAATTAGATATTTTGAGAGGATTATTTGAATATATAAAAATAGTTATGGAAGAAAAGGTTTATGAATACATTATAGGGTTCAATGATATTGTTAGTAATATCTGAGGGTTTGGTGAAAAATAAAAAGACTCTACTATTTTCAAGAATCTTTTGAGAAATTTCCTAAACAACATTGATCTTAAAGTTTTAGTTCATTAAGTAAAATAATATATTTCCCCTGATTAATTATATAATATTATCCCTGATTATGAAATGAGAAAAATCCAAAACTTAAAGAAAAATATCAAAGATGAAATGGATTTCGAGGCCAAGAGGAAGATGAAAATAAAATAAGTTGTTAATGAGAATCAATGTGAATCAAAAGATAAAGAATATTAAAGAATCATTTCTCTTATATTGATAAAGTAAAATAATGTAAATAGATTGTCATAAGGAATATTTTCACTAAGATGTTATAAATGAAATATAATTTTAAATTTTTATATAAATTAGACAAATAAGGAAGGTGAATATTATGAATAAGGAGAACAAGATGGTAAACATCAAAGTATAAAATATGGTATAAGTTCAAAGTATGTGTTAAAAGTTTGATGAATAAAGATGGAATTCTTTAGAAATAAAAGAATAAATCTAATGAGCAGATAGGAGGAATCTAAACACTCATCTATTTGTCAATATGAAGGTGAATCTAGTAATAAATATACAAAATTCATGGCTCATATTGAAAAATAATTTGATACATGATGTAGTGAGGAAGGTGAATCAGAACTAACTAAGATGGAATACACACTGAAATTTGAATTAAAATCTTGAAATAATTATAATACAAGACATGATAAATAAAATAGATCGTAGATGAAATCAAATAAAAAGATGACTAAATGGAGGAGTGAATATATCAAGAAATAAGAAGTTCACATTGGTTAAGTCGATAAGTTCATGTTAAAAGATATTGAACATAAAAAAATAATAGAGGATATTATTGTTAGGATTTATTTGAAAAAAAATACTAATACAAAATCTAAGGGTCCTGATTTTGATAATGAGTTGAATAAATTAGAAGACTATTTCAATAATTTTGTTGAAGTCAAGGATGAATCCTTTAATGTAGATGATGTAAATTTCACAAGAAATTATGTTAAATTTGTACCTAATAAACCTTCTTGAAATTATATTTTAACTAATAGTTTGTGTTCAAACTCAAAATTTGTTAAGGTCTAGACTAATAAAAGTGGAAAGAAATATCCACCCATTTTTTTTAATTGTTGGGGCCGAAGCCTCAATTTATTATTTAAATCAAATAAATCTTTTTTGACTGGTTAGGGGGAGACCCATTATATAGTCCAAAGGCCCAAGGCCAAGTGGCCTAAATACAAGGCTTGAAAGCCCATTTTTAGCCAAAAGGGCCCTTCGATGAACAGTACTGCTATAGTACCAAGATGCTGAAGTGCCTGATACAGTACCACCCCCGCTACAGTTCCTTCTACAGTTCCTCCACCGCTATATTGTCATCGCTACTAAAGTTTCACCAATGCTACAGTATTGCTATAGTACCCCCAGAAATTAATCCCTAACAGGATTTGATCTTTGGTCTTTTGGATGCCAATCAGTACACTGATAATAAAAATATGGGAATCAATATTTTAGACATAATTATTATGACTCTATAAGATTTATATTAAAAATATATTACCGGTGTTGTGGAGTGTTTGGTCACAAGAAGTGTACAAGTTAGTTTAATATTTCATTATTGGGATAGAGACATAAATCTAAGTGGAGATATTCCGAGGAGATGAATTTATACTTTCACAATGGGAAAGATATGAGTATAAGTGTATCTAATCATACTACAAAAAATATGTTTGAGTGTCTTGAAGAAATGTTTGATAAGCTTGATCATCTAGGAATTTTTTCATAAAATTACATGAAAAGATGACCTAGATAGATTATCTATACTAGAAAAGAAAGGGAATTTTGATGGTCAAGGAAAAAAAATACGTTTACCTAAAGTTTCATTCAAAGCTAGCAGAAGAACCATGTCATAGATTCTTGATAATGAGTGTTCATCCCACATGACTGGTGACCTTAAGATTATGAAGAATATTGAGATACATGAAGGGGGATTAGTCACTTTTGGAAATGATTATTCTCTAAAAACCAAGGGAGTTGGATCGACTGAAATAAAAGCTCAAAACATGGAATTAATCAAAGTTTTATATATGTAAGGTTTGAATCCTAATATATTATGTGTTATTAAACTATGTGATGAAAAATATGAGGTAATATTCAATAAATACTTCTCAGATGTTCCAGATGTAATGAAAGAGCGTATTGGGAAGTAGGAAAAAATAATTTTATTAGAATCGATGAATAATTTGAGTAGTATATGAAAATAGTTAGTCATTAGTAATATATTAATTCAAATATTGTTGAAATAAATTATAGAACTAAGAAGAAATGGTCAAAAAATATAATTTAATATTAATATATGTATATTTAGAATTATATCATGTTTGAATTGTTTCATCATTGATGAATTTGTTAACCCCTTATTGATGTTCTATCATTATGGTGAGAGGATTCAAGTTCATAATCCCTCTAATATTGATCCACACATGCTTTGTGAACCTCCAAACATCACCATATAAATATCTAATTACTTGAAGAAAACATTATAATACTAGTGCTATTTCTCATTGATCAAAATAGAATCCTTTGAAGAATGAAAGAATTTATATGGTTCTCTCTTGACATGGGAGGGTCATGGAGAAGGGTCGATCTCCATTCTTGAGGGCATCTTAGGTGAGGAGATCTCAAGATCTTGAGTGGAATCTTTAGAATTCATTGTGAACAATAATTAAAAAGGCTAGTCTAGGTTAGGGAATGTCAAAACTAGGTTTAAATACAACCAGGATTTATTGAATAATAATTGCACATTATCCCTTATGATTATATTAATCCTTGATGAGATCCATATCTGAATAATAATAATATTCTTAATTACATGAAAAACATTAAACTCCCAGATAAATAAATATCGTTTCCATAAATGAATAAATTAATATTATTCAAATAATATTTAATATATCATTTTTCAATAGACCATTAAACTCGGTCCACCAATCCTCCCTTATATTTATCAGATATTTAATAAAAACTATTTATTTAAATTAATAATTATCACAGAATTATTCATTGGTAAAAAAAATATATCATATGAAAAAAATAGTGAATAAATATTTATTAAATATTCATGTAACCAAATAAATAAATATTTGCAACCTTATAAATAAATATGGATAAATAAATGATATATATTTGTGTAATTAATAATTACCTATTGAATACATATTTATTTAACATTAAACTCACATAATATTCTCTCAAATAACTAATAATAGAATATTTTCAATGAAAAAACAAGAATATTTATTAAAACATTCATGGGAAGAATATTTATTCAATAAATTAAATTAAAAAAGAATTTTACTATGGTTTCGAATACACTTAGTTTTTGACCCACTAGGCCCCCTTCTCACTGGAATTAAGAAGAACCACCAAAAATAAAAGGTGATCATATATCAATATTCTAAGGAAACCACATATAGAGAAGTTAAATATCATAATGGAAATAACCAAATACAAATGTAAACTATGTAATATAACCCATTTTTTATGATATTTATACTCAAGTAGGATGCATACTTGTGTTATCAACCAATGTTCTTGATGTCCCTTTCATTGGTTTTCCAAAAATGATCATTATGATAGAATTCCATGGCCATGGACTTGATCAGATAGTTATTTTCCCATAAAATGGTTAGATATGTAAACATCTATTAAATAATATAATGGAAAAATCGTTTCTTTCATTACTAATTAATTAAATAACAATCGTGACTCACCCAATGCATCCCAACTTACTATGACCGTATGTCATCATAGTTTTCCTCTATATGCCAATACACACAACTCATGAGATGAATAAATAATAATATTTAATTCTAGGTACCATTACACAAGTCTGTAGACAGGAACATACAATGACACATATAAATGTGTATTTATTTTTAGCAGGTCAAGTTCTTGTAACCATTTTATTTTTGGAGATTACTAAAGATGAATTGTTGATAAAATCTCCATACAATATCCTTATAAAAAAATAATAGAAGCATTCAATCAATAATCACCTAGAAGATATATATTTTAGAAGGAACTCTATGAGATTTAGTGTTCCAAAACATAGAAGAAATATTTTTCACTCAAATCAACGTACTAATTAAAAAAATGGCTTCAGTTTTTTTCATGTTAATAGACACTAAAAATTCATAAAATGAATGTTAATGAATGAAATGAAGAAAAATTTGGTTTTATATGGTTGAGACTAAAATTATTACATCAATGTGAGAAACACTTACAACTTATGACAAGTGAATTACTCTATCTAATAAAACAAGTAATCACAATAACACACTTCTTATAAGTTTTTCATCCTAAAAAATATAGACCCATCCATTTATTTATAAAGTTCCAGTTGGTCATCTGGTTACATCGACCTTTGGGAAATGTGAGAGTCCATCGGTTCCATTGTTCCCACTACCAATCTCCTATTGAAATCCTTTGTTTGGCCGTCACCTTTGGTAAATTAATAAATTCACCATAATAAATTGAATAACCACTAAATTTTGGAGGTACTAAACAAACTTACAAAATAAGACCATCCTGTGTTGAGAATAATTCAATAAGATGCTACAAAAACCATCCTCCTTCTGGACCTCCTACCAGAAATATTGATGAAAAAACTGTCACTTCCACTACTTCAATGAACTAAGGATATTCTAAAACCACTCCATCTAGTCTAATGAATTTGATTAACTAAAGTAGGCATTAAAAAATCTCAAAAATCTACCACTTGATGAATACTTCTAAGAAAACCACAACATCAACTTTGTCTTAGAAAACCCCCTTCCACTTCCACTAGTTACTTTGATTCTACAACTCTTTATGTTTACCCAAGACCAATGTGGGATTTATGTTAACTCAATATTTCTAGACTAAAACTCATTGAAAATATATCCCATAGATTATTTTTCCTAGTTGTATTTTTAAAATAAAATTATTTTTCTTCCAATAAATTTTAGATAGAACAACACTTCAGATCAATGTGTTTAGTTCTTTAATGAAACATTTTATTCTTATCCAAATTAATTTTACTTTAACTATCATAGTAAAAAAAACATTTCTCTTTTCTGCATCTCAGTTATTGAACTAAATGACTCAACTACAAAATAATATTGTTAGATTATCTCATAGCCACATACTTTTCTTCTGTTATAGAAATTACAATGACCAACTATAACATGAAAATCCAAATAATCATAGTTCCACCAAAAGTAAACACATATATGGTTTTTCTCTTCCATGAATTAGAATCAACCACAAAGTCTACATCTATAAACCCAAGTAATAAATTATTATCTCTAAAATAATATTTATTCCTTATATTCCTTTAAGACAACAAATAATTGCCATTATAAATCCTGAATGATATTTCCTTGTATTTTCCATGAGCCTTCTAACCACTCCCACTGAATGAGAAATATCAAGATGAGTATACACAATAAAATAAATCGTGATTCTCACTAATTAAGAATATAAAACATTCACTACATAATTTATTTATTATTCCATTTTTGCTTCATATTATTTGGTATGTTTTAAGCAACTAGTGAGAGGGGTTGAAACTAGTTTATATCCACTCATTCTGAATCTCGCAATGATCATCCAAATATAATCGTTATATATTAAAATTAAGATTATGATTTTCCAATAACATTCAATACCCATGACCATGATCTTATTTTCTTTACCAAAATATTTCATCTCAATATTTATATAAAATTATTCCTTGAACTTTATAATCATTTGAATATTCAAAACCACCAATAACATATCATCCATGTATAAGAGTAATATTATTAATTCATTTATGTTGAACCTCTTCTGGTAATAGTAATGACCAATGTTAATTCGCATGAAACCTTTCCCTTGAATGAAGAAATCAAAATTTCAGTTATAACACCTTGGTAATTTTTTCAAAACCATAAATACTCATTTTAAGACTGTATACCAAGCCCTGATTCTATTTTTCTACAAAACCAACTAGTTGCTTCATGTAATTTTTTCCCTCTTAATTCTTGTGAATAAAATCTATAATCATGTCTCTTTGGTCAAGGAATAAATTTTTGGAAGAAAGTATTCTTAAAATAGTATTTATGGTAGTACGATTTACTATTAGAGAGAATATTTTAGACAAGTCAATCCCTCCCTTATACTGAACCCCTCTCACAACCATCCCTTCCTTGTACCTCTTCATTCTAGTAGATTATTCTTTCAACTGGAATAAACACTTGTTATCAAGTAGTTTCTTCCCATGTGGAAATTTCATTATCTACCAGGTTTTATTCACTCATAGTGAATTCAAATCCTTATACATTTTAAACTCACACTTTCTAGAATCACCTATGGTTTTCACTTATTCTAGAATTTATGATTATCCTACATATATTAAAAGTAAGAAACTATGATCATCTCCATACCTCTAAAACATCCATATAATACTTTAATATATCCATAGATTCACCTATGATTAATATTCATTATGAATTGAAACTTCTATATATTCTCCTTCTAGAACTCTTGAATGATTTTCACTAATTACCAGGCTTTCAGATATGTCTTTTACTAGAGGAAATTCTAAACATTCTCCACTACCCTATGAAATTACCTAGAGGATATGAATCATTTTGATATACTTAGAGACATTTAAACTTTCAATTTTTTACAATCTCATGGAACACACTATTATATCAACTTGAATTAAAGTTGAATAAGTAGCCTATACCTCCTTTAACAAAAAATTTTGATCTTTCGATAAGATCTTCTTATTGAAGAGAACATGTCCAATTTTAGAAAAATTTCTACTTTTCATCATCCAAAATATAAAATCTAAGTTTTCATCTACATATACTATAAAGAAACATGCCAAATATTTTTATTCAACCTTATCTTTTTATTTTTCACCCACATTTATATGGCTTAGAAACCAATAAAATCTAAAATATTTATGCAGAATAGTTCTTTATGAAATTTTTTTCTAGCTGGTGTTGATGGACTTATGTTGATTATTTTTTTTGTTATGACTGTATCCTCCCAAAACTCCTTAAATATTCCATAATGAAACAACATACTTCTTGTTTTCTCTATAAAAATTCTATACACTCTCTCAATTACACCATTTTTTTTAGGTATTCCTGGACCAATATTTTTATGTTGGATCCAACTATTCCTATAGAAATTATGTAAACTCTTAATGGTAAGATCACCATCATTTTCTATTCAAATTAATTTTGGTTTCTCTTTCTACTATATCCTTCCACTGAACAATTATTCTATACACTTCACTTTTATGTTTCTAAAATATTACCCATAAATTTACTAAATAATCATCAATAATGGTAAAAATGTACCTAGCTATTTCATGATAATGAACAGGGGTAGGTCCCTAAACATATATATGTACCTATTACAACTTTTATAATTTTTTGTGTTATTATAGATATATTTATTGATACATTTCACATATTCTTAAGTATTCAAATTTTTCATCTTCCCAAATTAGAATGATCCAGACTCAGTATGCATTTATCTACTATAATCTCTATAATTTCCTCATTGAGATACCCAAATAGATTATTATAAAGTTCTAACCTTTTTAAAGAAGATATTAAAAAAAATAGGTCCCACCACCCTTACAGTAAAATAAAAGGTCCCATATTTTACACCTATATCTATTACAAGAGACCCCTAATAAATCTTGCAAACTCATTATTCAAATCATGTTCTGAAATGTTTCATCCTTATAAAAAACTAAAATCAAGTCCTTACAAGGAATTGGATCATTCCACACTTCCATTATTCAATTGAAATTTCATATATCACATTACAAAAATATCAAGAGATTCATCATTAATATGACAAAGTATACCAAAATATCTGGATTCATAATTTGTCATTTATCCTTTTTATCTTGAATAATTGAAGTAAGATCTAGAATATATGATCCAAGATTTGTTTTAGTAGAAAAAATAAAAAATATATTTACACTATTTTCTATATAAAGACTTAGATATCTTGATACAGTCCTTCCATAGGGTTTCTTCATATCATGTCTATTTCTTGAGGTGACCTCTCTTTCTACAATTCCAACAAAAAGACCCTGTTCTAGAAGACTTACCTATGCTACTGTATCTTGATTTCCACTCTGATGGTTTTATAATATACTGATAAGTTGATAATATTCTTTCTTCTATATTTAATACGTTACTAAAAGAGGATAAAAACTTTTTCCATCTATGCTCCTCATGGAGAATCATGTTTTGAACATCCCTAAATACCAAGATATTTTTTCCCTTGAACTACTTACAACTATCACCATGGATTCCCAAGATTCTGGAAGAGATAATAGAACCAAAATTTCCCAAACATAATCTATGAATTTAAGCTTCAAATACATCAAATAGATCTAAATTAAGTTTGAATAATTCAAGAGATCTAACTTAAATCTTAATTTTGGTAACATCATGCTAAATAACCTTTGAATCAAGTACACTCTATTCGGTGTTTTATGTTTTCATACATATAATAAAGGTTCATCATCAATTATATTGTGGTCTTATTATCTCAAATGTTCAAAGCCACATTCTAGATTAATGACATTTTTATCACACTAGGTTTTTTCCTATCTAGCTTTCCCTACTGACCTTTATCCATTGCTTCTAGTTTGACACCCTTAAATGGATGCTCTATATATTTCTAAATGATTTAGTCCTATATCATAATTTTATAGAAAATAAAGTATGTTATATTGATTTTTTAATCCAAACCTTGTTATCCTTCAATTCTGTCCATTCAAAAATTACAAATCCCACTAAAATATAAAATATGTCCAAGAAAAAAAATGTTACTTAATTTTTCAAGTGAACTGTTGAGCTTTCCATGAACCAAAACATTTAATGAAACTTATTGAGAAATTCACCACACACCATCCTTCTGTTAATCCACTAGAGGTTGTCAATCCAAAATCATCTGGTGGAAATATATTTTGGAAGGAACTCTTCAAGGTTTTGTGTTCCGTAACTTGGAAGAAAAAATGTTAACCAAAACCAACACAATAATTTGAAAAATATATTTATCCCTATTCAATTAAATATGCACTAAATATTAATACAATTCAAGTAAATAAAACTAATATAGAACAATATTGTTTTATATGGTTTAGAATGAAAGTCTAACGTACATGAGAGAAATACTAGGAAATTTCACTTCTAGAAAGAAATGATTACAAATTGAGACTAATGATTCACTAATATTACTAAACAAATAATAAAAATTACACACTTAATGTAATTTTATCATCATATATAAGATTACCACACCCTCCTATTTATAGATAGTTTTAGCTGGTTATCAGGTTCCATCAACCTATGAGAAATGTGGGAGTCTATTCATTACATTGTTCCCACTATTGATCCCTTGTATAAATCCTCAATGTGACTTCCACATATTATTAATGAATAACATAACTACAAAAAAATGAAAATCTAACAACTTCTAGAAGTACCAACTAGACTTATGAAACACAACCATCATTTTATAAAAGAAACAAAAGAAGTCCCTTATGAACAATCCTCCTTGTGGACCTGCTTTAAAAAATACTAAAGGTAAAACAACAACTTCCACTACTTCAATGAACTAAGGATCTTCTTGAAAAACTCCTTCAATTTTATTAACTTTTATTAACTAAATTACACTTTTCAAAATCTCTATAAAAACTTAATGGAAAAAAATCTCAATAAATTATGATCCCCTGACCCTTGATAACTTGTATCATCTGTGTCCCATTAGATAATATCATTTGGATATAGAACACATATTTAAAAATACTATTATAGAACTTTAAGGTTATCATAATAGCGAGGAACTTCTATGACCTTTTAGAATAACATGTACTTGTAGGATAATAATACATATATGTCACAGAAAATAATGATTGTCATATAATAAGATATTAAATAATATTTAAAACCATTAATATTATGGTAATAAAATATAAATAACTGTTGGTTTTTGGCACAAAACCCAACAGACTCCCACTTACACTAAATCACACTACTAAAAATTTAACTAGTTTTCCTCTCATGATAAACATTCTTTTACTGAGACATGGCTATAGATTTTGTTCCCAACACACTACATGTGGTCGTTCTGCTTAATGTGACCTTATATATCAAAGAAAATCCCTCAAGAGATGATATGATTAGGTATATAAAATTTTCTTCTATAATTTATGACATATTACCAAATAACTTAGTCAAAATTTTATCATAATATGACTAAATTTTAAAAACTATCTTAAAATCCAAAATAAGGAAAAAAATATTTCAAAACTTTATTTTTTAAGTTATAGTTAAATCCATCATATACTCAGTCTAATGTAAATATATAAATCACTAGTTGTATTATGACTAACCATAGTATATTTCCCAGGAAATTATATGATACTAGATCAAACTAATCTAAATAACACACATTTTTTATCCCCAAAAATACTAGTATTCAAATTTCACCAATTACTATGATCTCATTTAGTTATTTTCCTCAATGATTGTCAGATAATTCTGATCAGAAACTTATGAAGTTCTCTTAGTCTCATTTAATATTTTCATTCTACACTTTATGTATAAGAAAGATCAAAACCTGTGTATATATCATGTAATGTGAGATATACTTTTAAATTATTATTAGGAATATGTAGTATATATATCAAAAAATGACATGGGGAACTCGAATAATTTATGTGTAGTGTACCATAATGTATTTTAAAATACCATGTCAACTATGTATAATGAATTAGATTAAGAAACCCCTTGATCTATGCAGGAATATCTTGATACTTATAACATGGGTTGCTACTTGATTCATGTTTGAGAAATTATCTTTTTGATTTAATTAACTATAAGCCTAATAAATTTTTTTCTATATGTTATCAAACATATTTGTCTTGAAAACTACAACAATCCAACTAAAAACTTATAAACACATGGGGAAACATTTATTAACAACCCCAACTCTGGTAACCCATATATGGTGTCTAATGTATTATATTGGAATTGATAAAAGGGATCTCACCAAGTAAGAATGATAAATTTATTAGTCTTGAAAAAATAGATACATACATGATTCTATTAGTGAATTGGAATTATAAAATACATAATATAAGAATAATTATTTCATCTATGATATTAATCATAATATCCTTCTTATTATCTTGGGGTAAAGGAATAAAATAAAAGGGTGATCTTAGATTACTAGTAAGGGTTATGTACAATGTAATATATCATAATTAAATAAGGCATAATAAATATAGAAAGGTAAATTACTAAAAACACATGACATTTAATCAATATAATGAGAATAAAATGATCTGTGGATAATATTAATGTATAAATAACATGGATAATAATTATTGAATTATTAATGAAGGAAATGATAAATTTTTAGACACCATGGTCTCAGACATCATGATTTTTATACTATCAAGGTCTTGTGCTAAGATATTTTGAAGTATGTGTAGGTATGTACAGAAACAAATTTAGTTTCTCTAACTAATTTTTCTCATAATACCTATCAATTCATCAAGGGGATATCTATACTTGGGCCTCACCTATCACTACATGTCTAATACAATCCTTATATTTTTAATGATCAATTAAATTAATTTACAATATTACTTATCAAAAAATATCCATATTGAGAAAATAATTTATATTTATAAAGGTTTTCACCATCAATCAAATAATATTCATAGTAAAACATCATATGTTCAAATGAAATATGATTTAATAAATAAAAATATACATGGTGGATATTTAAGAGTAATGTAATGTCTAATGATAAAAATAATTTTATTTCTTTAGGATAAAGATAATAAAAAAATTAATAAGGGATAAAAGGAGACCAACCATTCATCATAAATTCATGTTTTGAAATAAAATCAAATCCTTTGGAGAATAAAGAAAATTAAATATAAAAAATTATTTTTAATTAAAGAGGTTTCTTTGTAAAATCATTGAAAACCTTTTAAGAAGAAAAATAGAATAAAATTTTTATATAGGTGGTAAAATATATTAATTACCTATACATTAAAAAACATTCCTTTTGAGTTTTCATAAATAAATTAAAAATGAACCTTTCATAAAAAATTAGAAAGATACCTTTAAATCATTTTTAAAATGTTAATAATGGCATAAAAATTACTTTGAGTAAATAAAAAGGAAATTTTCAAAAAAAATTCGAAAAACATTTACATGGAATAAAAATACACCCAATCTAAAAAAGAAACAAGTTTTTCTTTTCTTTTAAACTTTTATTTTCTTGATTCAAGTGCCAAAGAGAGGAACTGTTGGAAGAAAATATGGAAACACAATAAAAAGAGTAAACTTGAATAGAAACATTAATCATTATGGATAAATTTATATTTATTTTAAATATCACAATGTATTGGTATGTACACCACATAAGAATAAATATGTGCATAATACCAACTATTTATAAATAAAGTGGAAATTAAGATGGAATCTATTACCTCACGTTTGAATTGCCTCTTAAGTTATTTTAACCCCATGTATAATATATTTAATTTTATTATAATTAAAAACCAAATACATTTAAATATCTATAATAACATTTATGATCAATTTATTACATTTTATTTCCTATTTTGAAACAATCATTTATTTTTATCATTATTTTGGCTGTTTACTGCTTCATTTATCAGGTATGTTTTGATTCTTTTGTTATAGTGTTTATAATTTTATTATGGTTCCATTACTTGGGAATTTTAATAAATATATAAATATAATATTTCCTTATTACAATCCTTGTAAAATAGAAATAAAAAACAAATCACATCACTTTTTGGAGTTGATAGTCCATATGTATGCACCTGTGACGTTATCATTTTCCAAAAGATTGGAATGTAAGTAGGTAGATACGATATTATAATTAAAAAATAATAATTATTTAATATATATAATATATAAAATTTATTTTCAAATTTATAACCAACCAATTAAAATGGTGATGAAAAATAAATTACACTACTACATGAAGATGCTAAGTTGTACGCACACATGAGCGATGTTTTTGCTTTTAATAGGATTGAAAAGAGATGTAAAATAGTTTTAAAATACAAATAAAAGATATAAATATATTTATTATGTTGTATTTATTATTTTAGGATGCTTACAATATATTTAGAGTAAGTTTAAGAAGAAATAAATTTGAAATATTTGATAAAGATGATTAACTATTATTCAAATGATATATTCTTGGTTTTATCTTAAAGGACCTAGGATTGGTATTTAGAAGTATAAGAATATCTAAAACTTGTATAAGGATTCTTAGAATATAAATTTTAAGGTTTTGGTTTATCTAGGTTTCTCAATGTTGTGTAAATAGAAATGAGAATAAGTATCCTTTTATAAGTGAACAGAGGTAAAATCTTGGAATTACTTAAAATTTTAAATTAAGATAAATTATTTTTCTTTTAAAAATATAAATAATTGATATAATTCATAGATAATATGATCATGATTTATAAAATTCAACAAAAATTAGTTTTTAAGAAAATTCATTTTAAAGCATAAAAATTAACATATATCAAAAATCATGAAAATTCTTGATTAAAATTATATTATTATAGATTAAATAGGTCATGTGATAAAATAATAACAAATCCAAAATATAATGGTAATTTTAAATTAATTTATTTAATAAAAATAATTTATACTATTTGAAAAATTGATATTTTTATTATTCATTAAAAATTCTGCCATTTTAGATAAATACCAAAATTTCACTCTAAGTTAATTTTGATATGAAAATTTTAAAAATGAATTTATTTTCATAAAATTAAATTTAAAAAATTTGATAATTTTTGTTTTAATCAAATTATTGAATAAAACTATGTGCATCTTTCTATTGTTTCTTTAAAAAGAAAATATTATTATTACTGAAGCTCAGGTGTTATACATTCACTTAAAATGAATATCCTTTGACCATTATTTTTTTTAAATCCATAAATAGTTCCTTGAAACTTATACCTCACATTAGCATTACTTGATATTTTTAACCTTTCTAGTCATGTCATATGGAAATCTCCCATAAGTTTTCCTTAATATATCATGGTATAGACAACTAATTCCTAATAAAATGATCATCTAAAATCTATTAAAAGTTAAATTTGAATAGAATTTCACATGATAATTAATGATAAGATATTATCATCGACCAAAATGAATATATACATTATTAATATATTTTAAAACTTTTTTTTAACCAGATATGATTTATTGCTTTGAACTTGACCATCTATGTATGGTTTCACATTAATAAATTCAAATAAATTTAAATAAATTGGAGAAACTTCCAAAATTTTGAAATAAAACTTGTTACATAGAATCTAAATTTAATTTCAAATGAACTTTTAAATCATAACCAGGTTTCCACTAACTACTTCATATATAAATTATTATTCTTACCAATGAATATATACCACCCACCATGGTGAATATATAAAACCACTAGTATATTTTTAACTTTTCTATATAGTTTGTTTCTATAGAAAAATTACTCCCACTATACTTTTAGATATAACTATTTTTATTTCATCTTGTTCATCTAGAGATTAGATTTTATTGAATCCTTTATATATTATACTGTCTCTAAAGAGATTTAATTGCCACATATAAAGGTTGTATGTTTGATTAATAACATTCCATATTGGGCATGTTAATATCCTCAGTAGTTTCATGATAATTAACTAATATTCACTTTATGTTTTTTTATATACATTTTAATATGAATTAATCATAAATAATGATTCTCATCAAAATTTCATTGGGTGTGACATAATGTGCTCCCATTATACCGTAACTTATATAAAATCTATTAGTCAATATGACTGGAATATGGAAATTTGTTACATTGATATTTTGAAAAATATTTTTAGAAAGGAATCATAAAATACTTACAGTATATACACACACATATATATATATAAGACATCATATCAATCTACACTATACTATCACCATCTCTAGAATGTGAATAGGGTAATGTGAGTTTAGGAAAACATTCACTCTTCATTTAATGATTGATGTAGTGGATTCCTTGTCAAAGAAAGAAATCATAGAGATGATCATAGTGTGTTCCTTCACAAGACTTAAATTTTGTACATCAATGGTGGAAGTTGGTATGCAGGGAGTAATTCATTTCTGACTTTGTAAAACCCCTTTCAACATTTGACATCTTTTTTTTTAATAAATTTTGGTGGACCAGCTTTGGCTGGATCTTAGATCTTATTATTAAATTTAATGATCAATGAATACTTTGTTATGATGCACTCTGACATAACAATTCATAGGATCCTTCATCATTTACCATGTAAATTAATTACTATCATATATCATTCCTAAACTTTCATAATGGAATTTAATGAATTATAAGAATTTACATTCAATTCCACCACATAATAGACCATGATATATAACTGAAATAAATCTAGAAGATTTATGGCATAAATTTATTGCTAATGGTTTCCTTTTATAAAACATGATAAGTATGTTTCTTACTATACCCAATATTTTAGATCAGAGATAATAAACACTCATCAGGGAATAAACTTGTCAACTATTAATAGTTATAATTGAAAAAAAATCATTCATCCAATACTGGGTATGAGTCTAATATCAATTATTTCCTAGTTAGATATATGTGATTCAATAATTATATAACAATTAGTTATGTATGATTAATGGTAAAAGAAATTATTCCATAAATAAAATAATGTCTAATTATGTCGATTTGAGCACTGAGATAAATGTTTTTGTAATAAAAAATAATAATCTAACATGAATAAATTATTTTTGAAATAAAAATTTAGGAAATTCTCATTGATGACATAGGAATCACCCTTTATAGTATTTGGTTGAATTGAACATTACTTCTTAAATTCATGTTCATCTCATAACCAACATTAAAATCACCCTCCCATAGTACCTAATAGAATAAACCTTAGTTCTTGTAATATTTCCATTTTTATTTTATCTTTTGAATATAAGTTAGTATTTACTACCCAAAAAGTGAAACGAAAATAATATAATCCATATTTAATACATTTTAAGTATATTTAATTTATCATGCCTTATTTAATTTCAATTCTTTTCAAAAATAATCTCTCTATATACATGATAAGTAAACAGGCTCCTATTTATCACACTAATTGTTAATATTTTATATCATGGAAATAATTTTAAAAGGAACCATATACCATTTAATAGTCTTGGGATATTTTTAACTTTTCCTTTCATGTTTTTCATCATAAATGTTGGGGAACATAGTTCTTTGTAACCTGTATCTCCTTGGTTAATCTTACTCAAACGTTTCTTGAGATGTGTATCTATACTATTCCTCTCATAATACTAGATGAATAAGAAGAACCTGGAAGGAAAGGATGATAGTATGAGATTAATGCATAATAAATGATCCATATATAATTAAAATTTTCCAACTAGTCAAATTATTTTAGTATAATAAATAAAATATCAATAATTAATTACTCACTTTTAGTATATAGTAGTGTAGTTTAGTGACAATATCATTTATCTAAAACTGGTCTTTCTCTTTAAAATATGAAAAACCATATTTTAATACACCTTAATTAATGATTTAATACATAAAAATGAACATAATAAAATCCTATAAGATCAAGTGGCCTAGTGTATTTGGTAAATTAGGTATATAACATAATAACTTTAACATGAATATAATTAAATTATTTAAAACTCTTTTAACATGCTCATAAAAATCCATTTTTCTTCTAAAACTGCATTCGATAACCTGGGGATGTATATAAAAAATAGATGAGATAAGTATTAGTAAGGAAAAAAATTCAAATAATCACAATAAATAAACTAATATATGTGATTCAATAGTCATATCAAGGTAATATAATAGGGGTGAAAATCAAAAAATTAATCATCAAAGCATTATATAAGATGATAACATAAAGTCAATAGGGGAATGTGGAAACAACCTAAAACATGACATCATAAACATTAGTCTGGGATAATCAGGGAGAAATCATAACATAGTGTGATTATAATAACCACCCATGCACTATACGTGGTTTCTCATGAGATAAAAACATTTCCCAATGCATTGGAGGTCTATATAATTCTAGGACCACCTGTCAGATTCATATCATGTACATGTATAAGTGTGCCACATATATCATACAACATAAGTAAGTATTTAATAAATTTGAATCCCATAATAAAGGAGTATAGGTTACATACCTGGTAGTACACAATAAATGAAGGATGGATATATATATGTGAAGACCCTTGAGTGGAATTGGGGATGGGTATTCATTACATGATGGTTTGACATGAAAAATCACAAGATAATTTCAACAGCATAACGAGGGTATATAATGATTCATGTATGGGTTTAGTGAGAGTAAAAAAGGATTCTCATAAGTTTTAATTTATAAGTATAGTAGTAGGTATGTGTAAACACACATTATAACATGTACAATTGGAAATACAAAGGCATAATATAAAAAATGTTCTTGAATAAAGAGTAGAAAAAGATGATATGTTACCTTGACATAGTAACGGGTTAGGAAAAGTTATAAAGAAAGAGGATAAATGATATATCATTCATTGAATACCAATTGGGTAGTAAATTGATATTAATAAGAACATTACAACATGATCAATTGATATTCAAAATGATAAATACAAATAAGGTGCATGAATGGAAAAGTAAATAGAGATCCCTTAACTTGAGAGGTCCCTTCTAAAAGCATGGGAGGAGATTCTTAAGAGATTGGGAATAGCTTGGGATGGATTTAGTGAGGGAGAGGAAGAGTAAATTCATGATAAATGTGGTTTGGGTAAATATTAGTGGGAGTAAAGGTGTTTATTTATAGAAAAAATGGAAGAATTCATTATTAATTTCTAAACATAGGTTCTGAGCTCCATATAATTAAATAATAAAAACCAAAAACTTTAGCATGATTTATATTGATGGTTTTTACTAAATAGTATTCTCTTTCAATATTTAATATGTTCAAGAACCAAAATCCATTAAATAATACCCATGTAAATGTTCAAGTAAGACATGTTTATAAATACTTGATTTTAAAATCGTAAAATATAATATTGGTTTTAGAGGATTCATTAAGGATTTATAAAATTAATAAAATAACTTCAAAAACACAATATTTTAATATAGAAATATATATTGGGCTAAGGATACTCTCTATACTATTTATTATATTACTTCTGAGATTTTATGATGCTATAACATATATCGTCATGCACTGCATCTCAACCGTCTCCTTCAGAATCAAAGTTAATGGGGAGCTCACCAGAGGATTCGCCCCAAATCGAGGCCTGTGCCAGGGAGATCCTCTCTCCCCTTTTCTCTTCATTTTGGTGGCTGACGTCTTCCCTAACCCTATTTCTAGGGCTACATCCTCTTCGTCTATTCATGGAGAAAAGGTCTATCATAAGATCCCACAAGTGTCACATATTTTCTTCACCGATGACTGACTCCTTTTCTCTAGAGACACTATTAATGAGTGTCGGGTGATCAACCACGCGATTCAGCAATATGAGTGGGCGTCTGGACAGTCTATCAATGATGAAAAATTGGAAAACTCCTTCAGCACATGAGTGCCTCCTACCAAGAGAGCTGAGCTTTGTTCATATGCAGGAATCTGTATGGTTGATAAACACCAAAAGTATCTCAGACTCCCTATGGTGATTATCCGGTCCAAAAAAGAAATCTTTGCAGCCCTGGTGGACAGAATTGAGAAAAAAATTCAAGGTTGGACCCCAAAAAGCATCTCCAAAGTGGGAAAAGGAACCCTCATTAAAGCGGTCATTCAGTCTATCCCCAGCTACTTTATGTCTATGTATATGCTCCCAGCAGCCATCATCAACCTGATCCATTCTCATACTGCCAACTTCTAGTGGGGGAAAAATGATGGAAGAAATAGACCCTACTGGGTTGCCTGGGAGAAACTATACAAACCCAAGTTGGAGGGAGGGATGAGATTTCAGCACCTTCTTCTATTCACTGATGCACTACTAGCCAAGCAAGGATGGCGCCTTTTGAACCGTCCATCATCTTTGTGTGCACGGGTACTCCGTGCCAAGTACTTTCCCCACACAGACTTCCTTGGATCCTTCCTGGTCCCTCCGTCCTAGATTTCTCTGAAGAAGTATTTGGGGGGCCCGAAATCTCCTTGAGAAAGGGGTGGCCTAGAGGATTGGAAATGGCTCATCTGTCAGCATATGGTCCGATCCATGGCTTGTCGACAAGGATGGCATGCTGGCCATATCCCCCACCCAACTTGGTCTTGAAGACGCCACTGTCAACTACCTCTTTTCGGATCAGGGCCCGAGGTGGTGTGTGGAAAAGATCTAGGAATGGTTTAATGAAAGTGAACAAAAAATTATTCTGAGCATCCCCTGTGTCCCTGATGCAGGCCCCAACCCTCTATTTTGGACCAATGATGTCTCATGCGACTACACGGTGAGATCCGGGTACAGACAGGCTCGTGCCATTCACTCCATCGACCGTGACGATGGATCATGGAATGCGCTTTGTAAGCTCAACGTCACCCCTAAAATACGCCAATTTTGGTGGCAGGTGTGCATGGGAACCCTCCTTACCATGAACCTCCTTGTTTACCGTCACATGGTCAATGATGAATCCTGTCCTTTCTGCTCGAATATTCCTGAAAATCCTTGGCACGCCATCACTCAATGCCCGGGAGCCAAGGAAATTTGGAACAAATGGGGCCCGGCTTCGGATGCTTCTCTGAATTTTGTCTCTGATCTCCCAGATCTTCTAATGCGTTGGTGTTCCTCTCTGTCACCAATCGATGCCAAATCCTATTGTACCCTGGCCTGAATCATTTGGGTTCGGCGTAATGACTCAGTTTTCCACCACTTTCATCACCCTCCCGAGTATTTTATTGAACGAACAACTTCATGGATTGAGGGCTGGAAGGACCGCATAAGAGACGTTAGGCCAGATGCTCCCCCCTCCTGCCCACCTCATTGGACCACCCACTGGAAGGGATTCTTAAGCTTAACGTGGATGCTTCTCTCCCCAAGGATGGGCCTATTGCTCTCGGTATTTTGGCGCGAAATCATCTGGGGAATATTGTGGCGACTAAAGTTGAATGCCATCAGGCCTCCTGGGAACCTACAGTTGCTGAGGCCGCTGCCATCCTAGCAGGCATGATGCTCGCTGCGGAACGTGGATGAGCGGATATTATCGTTGAGTCAAACTGCCTCTCTGTTATCAATGCCATTAACCACAATGAAGATAGACTCCAATCCTTTTTCTCTATCATTCTAATAACACGCTCGCTACACCAATGCTTCTCTTGTTGCACCTTCTCATTTACCAAATGGGAAGGAAACAATGCGGCCCATTAGCTGGCGGCCTTAGGCCCCTTCGATGTCAATAAGCTATGGATGGACAATTTCCCTTCATGGATCTTTTTATGTACGACTGTTGATCTTTATCATTAATATTATCCTTCTTTAAAAAAACCAAGGTTATGATGCTTAATAGTCATTTAAATATGATAGGATATAACTTATAAAAGTCCAAAATGATTAAAGTAGTGCACGTTATTTGTATAACATAATTACTTAATAAGTAATTAATTATTTTGAAAAGGAAATTTCAATTATTAAATATTGGATTGTTATATTCAACCCTATTTAGAAATTTCACACTCAAAATTTCAATTCATACACTAAAATAGATGAGTTTACTTTTGTTTTATCACCTATTTTAGTTCCCAAGTTTCTTACTCAAACTTGTGGTCTATCCACAACTCTTTGACCATGTGAGTTGTAATATTTCATAGAATTTTTTCTCTATGATCTATTATCATCACTAGATACTCCTCTTATGAAATATTATTCTCCAAGGGTACCACCTTTTGATTTATTACATTATAAGGGTCATGTATTTACTTCCTCAAGAGGGATAATTGTAACACATCATATGATTGGGGTAGGTTAGGGGAATTTTCTAGTCGATTGGCCACAACTTCGATGCAATCAAGGTTCTTAAAGGGGAAAATGTATCTTGGATGAAGATTTCACTACCTTAAGAATTTATTCCATAATGATATACGTGGGAAAAAATTATCTTCAACCTCAAACTCCATGCCTCATCAATGATTTTTTTGCATATATTTTTTGTCAAATTTTTGTATATTTTTTATGATGTTGAATGGTATTAACCTTATTTTTTATTTCTTGGACAATATTAGGTTTCATTATCTTTCACTATCCATGTTAATCCTAGTATGTCAGAGTCTGCCACTACTTCCCATATCGATCTTGATATGGTTCCATTTGAATTCTAGAATGTAATTTTTTATATGATAATTATGCTAAGGGAAAGTGTTTATCCCAACATCCTTTGAAATCCATTGAACAAGATATCATTATATGCTCTATAGTTTGGATGGTTCACTTATACTTATTATCTATCTGAGGGTCATAAGCTACAATAAAACATAGCTTTTTTATCCAATGTTTGAGGGAGTATTTTCCAGAACCATAAGTTAAACCTCATATCTCAACCATAAGACTTGAGAGTGGAACTCCATATCTTATTACTACTTCTTGTATGAATATCTTGGGGAGTTTTTCAAGAGATAAATATTCCCTGATATTAATGTAATGCATTGACTTTGTAAGGCCATCTACCACCACCCAGATGAAACTATTTCCTTTAAATGTCTTGGGGAGTCTTGTGATGACATCTATGGTTATGTTTTCCCATTTGAATATTAGTACTGGAAATGGTTGAATCATACCCCTAGACTTATTCTATTCATCATTGACTTGTTGGAATACCAAGAATCATGATACAAAATCTATAATATTCATCTACACGTTAACCCACTATGAGTTTTTCTTTTCAAATATCTTTACATCATAGCGATTCTGAGATGAATAGAGAAGTATGGGCTATATAAATCACCCAAAATTTCCTCTTAAAGTCTAGTTTTTATGGGGCACATATCTGAGTTCCAAACCTTTTAAATCCATTTTAGGGAAGTTAAACTCTATAATATTTTCTACCTTCTTCTATAGCACATCATCATCTTTCTGGGCCTCCATAATCCTCTTAATAATAGATGGTTGAGAATTTATTTGATAAAGGTAGGGTGAAGATCATTTTATTATTTCCATGTACAACTTTTTCATGTACAAGAATATTGGATCCCTTCCAATCCTTATTATAGATTGGTTTGTGGGATCCTTTTGACTTAAAGTATCTAACACTTTTTTCGTCTTCCCAGGATGGTATTGGATTTAAAAATCAAATTCCTTAACTAGAACTTACCACCATAATTGATGTATATTGGCCTCCTTTTATGTGAATATATACTTGAGGATTGTTTTATATGTGTATATGCCACACTTCTCACCATAAAGACAATCTTGTTAAACATTTAATGTGAATATCACTATAGTTAATTCTAGACCATGATTTGTCTAGTTATACTCACGTATATTTAATTAGTGAGGTACATAGACTATCAATTTGTAATTTTTCCTAAGTAAGCAACCAAATTCATTTTTTAATACATCATTGATGATAAATAATCCTTCCCTGATGGTAGGTAATGTGAGCATAGGTGTGATGATTAACCTTCCCTTTAACTCTTTAAATCTCTCTTTATATTCAACAGTCCAAAAAATTGACTCCCTTAGGATTTTCTTGGTTAGGGGGATTGGATATCTTTTTAATTTTATTAAAACTTGACGATAGTACCCAGATAATCTAAGGAAGCTATAGTTTTTCATCATAGATATTTCTATATACCATCCTTCAATTGCCTCTATTTTTAAGGTTCCATTGGTTCCACTTTATTGGTGATAACATGAATGAAAAATTTACTTGCTCCATCTAGAACTTACATTTAATATATTTTACATATAACTTTTCCTCTTTTAAGGTATTTAGTACTACATTCAAATGATCCACCTATTCTTCCTTTCTTTTAGAGAAGATAAGAATATAGTGCATAAATACTATAAGCAATTTGTTAAGGTAATACCAAAATACCTTATTAATCAAGTCGATGAGAATTTTAGGAGAATTTGTGAGTCCAAATAGAATCACCATAAACTCATAGTGATTGTACCTTATACAAGAAATAAACTTGGGGATTTCCTCATTCTTCACCTTTAATTGATAATATCCTGATTGAAGATTCACCTTAGAGAAGTATTGGTCTTCGTATACTTTATTAAACCATTAATAAATCCATGGAGGAAGATAATTCTTATTAATAATGATCTTTTTGAGATCAATATAATCAATTCACAGGTGTATTTACCCATCCTTCTTCCTAATAAAGAGGATCGGTGCACCGCACAGTGAAACACTTGGGTGTATAAAAACATTATCAAGATTATCCTACAATTTATTCTTCAACTCCTTAAGTTAAAAAGTGGAAATTCTATAGGGAGTATTAGATATTAGAAAAGATCTTGGTATAATCTCAATTGGTAACTCAACCTCATGGGTTGGAGGTAGACCATGAAATTATTCAAGAAATACATCATCATATTACCTTACAATGTGTATGTCATTAATGACAATATTTTCCATATTCTCAATAATTTGAGCTAGATTTGATTTCTCATAAATAAATAATATCCATGATTGACTGGGTAATTCCAAATGAGATTAAATCCCCTCCTTTCAATTATATAGAATCGAGGAGTGATTTTTGATATAGTGGGTGATTTAATTTCCTCAACAATTTTCATTGGATCTATATAATGAAATCCAATAATTACCTAGAATAGTTTTTAATTTCTATAAAGGGAGTATCAAAAGGTTTTATAAGAAATTTGTCACATAAATTTTGATAGGGGATGAGTTATATGCTTGGTAAGCAATAATTAACCCATTTTCTGTCTTCACCAAAAACTCTACTCTGATATTTTGAGTAGGTGCTTCTACTAAACTTATATGATATGAAATAATGTGTAGAACCATTGTTGCATATGACATTTGAAGATCATGAATGGATAACATGGGTTCCTTTTAGTATGTGATTATGGTTTAAATAATTTACTTCATCCAAAATAGACATAGGGATTAAAATTTTAAAACTATTAAACATATAAATGGGAAAATTTTGAGCATTGAAGGGATAACTCAAAAATGAAAAAGATTCCTTAAACTATGATTTTCTTGGTTTCAATCTACATTATCCATGGTCTATTCCCTAACATAAATATTAATAGTTATTTTAATTTCCCTTATAATCGTTTATAGAGGGCCTGTGAATTCAAAAAATGATATCCCCCAGGAGTATCAAACTAGGTATGTAGTAATTACACTTTGTCATGCACTAAGTGATGATTGAGCCAGAGACCAATGTTCCCTTTTCAGGGTTATTACCACCAGGTAAAATTGTTCATAGAAATATCCAATTATAGTATCTAGATATGGATTTAATGTATTAGATACCACTTACTATACACTCTAATAATATTTTGGTAATTCTTCATATGCTTAGTCTTATACCTAAGGCTTTCAAGAGGGTTTTCTAAAACTAATCTTCTAAAATAATTAGATTTTCCTCTTATACCAACCATGACAACCCATATTTTAATAAACCTTAATTCATGATTTATTATATAAAGATACACATAATAATATCCCCTAATATTGAGAGGCATATTTTCTTTTGTAAATTAGGTATATAATATAATAATGTGAATAGGGATATAATGAAAATATTTTAAAATCCTTTAACAAGTTATTAAAAATCCATTTCTCTTCTAAAACTGCATGGGATAACTTGGGGACATACATAAGTAATGAGTGAGCTATAAAGCCCAGTAAGAGAATAATAAAAATAATTTATAAGGTAAATTTGTACATGTGAGTCAAGAGGCATATTAAGGTAACATAATAGGGGTGAGAATCATAAATATGAACATCAAATCATGATATACGATGATAACAAAAAGGAAACATGTGAATGTGGAAACAATGTAAAACATAAAATATTAAACATAAGTCAAGGATGCTTATTGAGACATCATAAAATAGTTCGATTAAGATAACTTCCAATGCACCATTAATGGTATCTCATTAGATAAAAAAATTACCCAATTCTGTGGAGGGATATATAATTTCAGGCCCACCTACCACATTATATCATGTACATGCATAAGTGGGTCATATAGATCATACAACATAAAGATATATTTCATCAATTTTAATTAAATTATTATATAGTTTTAGAAACATACATGTAAGTCCCCAATCATTGAATTATAGGTACCTCTAAGTGAATAAACTTGAGTGGAAATGGGGATTGTTATTCACTATTCAAATGTTTGGCATAGGAAATCCAGGATAATTTCGACCACATAACAGGGGTACATAAAGATTTATAAAGGGGTTTAATGAGATTAAAAGGGGTATTCAATCATTTTTAATTTATATTATAGTAATTTTAATGTGTAAAAACATATTACAACATTTATAATTGAAAATAAAAAGTCATAATATAAATAAGGTGCTTGAATAAAGAGGAGAGAAAAATAATCCCTTACATTGACATAGTAACAACTTAAGTAAAGGTTACAATAATAGAGGACAAATGATGTCACATTCATAGAAAAAATCATGATTTAAAGGGATATTAATAATTATATTAAAATACAATCAATTTATATTCAAAATGCTAAATACAAATAAGGTGCTTGAATGGAAAAGTAAAGAGAGAGATCCCATTTCTTGACAGGGAACTTATAAATGCATAGGATGAGATTCTTAAAATCTTGGGAATTCCTTTGGAGGGATTTAAAGCGGGAGAGGGACAATAAATTTATTTTCAATAGGATTGAGTAAAAAGGAGTGGCAGGATGAGTCAGTATTTATAGTAGAGAGGGGGGAATTATTTATTAATTTATAAAAACATATTTTGGACTTTTTATGATAAAATAATAAAAAACATAAAACCCCACATGGTTTATTCCAAATATGAGTTTATTTCTATATATTATAAGGACATACATAAAATAAAACATTTGTCAATGGTTAGGTGAGTCATGTTTATAGAGAATTGATTTTAAAACCATAAATATAATATAGGTTTTGGAGGAGTCATTAAGGGTTTATAAAAATAACTTAAAAAACATTGTATTTTAAAGGATAAATATATATTTTGACATGGATACTATTTATAGTATTTATGATATCACTTTTGGGATTTTATGATGTCATAATACATCCCACATATTTATATTACATTTAATTTTTACCCAAAAATTCGAGTGTCTTAGAAAATTATGAAAAAATAACCATTGGATAATTTAAAAGTGATGATTTCAAAAATAATATATCTTTCATCAAAATAATTTTCTAAATAAGTGAAATTTTAATTTTTAAAAAATAATTCTTATTTTTTGAAAAATTTAGTTTCTATGATATTAATAACTTTCTTCCCATTATAAAAATTACATTGGACTTCATTTAATTACATTATCATTTATATTGAAATAAGTATTATTTAATGATAATATTTTTAAAAAAAAATTATTTCCAAAATTCTTGAATTTATCAAAAATCATGTTTTAATTGAAACTATATATTTCCATGAAATGAAATTTTTGTTTCATCATATCAAATTTAATTTTTTTTCAAACTCATTAATTAGTCATTTATAATGTAATAAAAATAAGATAAATATAATAATTATTTTTCTAAAAACATTTTTTAAAAAATTCATAATGTTAGGGTATAGATACATAACCCCTTACTACACCAGCGTATACCTTAAGGGTAAGGTGTGTGATGGTGACACTTTCTTAGGATGGTTTAACGAACATGGTGTCAGTTATAATCTTGATAAGCTAGAACTTCTTCCATAAACATATTTTATCATAATTTATTAATTGAATATTTAATTGGGATTGGTCAAGGAAAAATACTCGTGATTATATCTTTCTCAAAATCTTAGATA
The DNA here is from genome assembly GCA_963277665.1 of Viscum album. Taxonomy (NCBI): domain Eukaryota; kingdom Viridiplantae; phylum Streptophyta; class Magnoliopsida; order Santalales; family Viscaceae; genus Viscum; species Viscum album. Next base: position 473,012,637 of record OY728130.1, on the reverse strand, counting down.
AATCGGCTTCATTCGATATGATCCTATTAGATGAGTCCATCACTTTTTTCATATGTATCAATTGAATTTATCATAACCCTTTATATATAATAATCATAATAGTCATTATACAATGGATATATTATAAACAGTTATTATGCTTAATGGTATTTTATATTTGACAAGATATAACTTATAACAATCCAAAATAACAAAAGTAGTGCATATGATTTCTATAAAATAATTATTTAATAAAGAATTTATTAATTTGAAAAGGGAATTTAATTTATAAAAACCAAGTTATTACATTATTTCTCATTTATAAATTTCACCCTCAACATTTCATTCCATACACTAAAATAGATGGGGGTAATTCTGTTTCATTTCCTCTTTCAGTTTCAAAGTTTCTTCATAAAACATGTAGTTCTTCCACAACACATTGACCAGGTGAGTTGTATTATTGCATTAAAATTTGTCTCTATGATCTAATATCCTCACCAGATACTCATCTAATGAAATATAATTATAAAGGGTACCATTTATGGATTCATTACATGTGAGGGGTCCAATATGTACTTCCTTAATAGGGATATATAGAACACAAAATATACTTAGGATAAGTTATGTTAATGTTCTAGTCGATAGGCCACAATTCCGATGCGATCATGGATCTCAAAGGGGATGATGTATCTTGGGATAATCTTTCCCTTCTTACTAAACCTAAATAATTTCTTCCATGATGATATATAATCATAAACCTTATCTCCATCCTTAAACTCTAGGCCTAATCAATGATTATCCTCATATATTTTCAATTGACTTTGTGAATATTTCATATGATGTTTAATGGTATAAACATTATTTGTAATCTCTTGGACAAGATTAGGTCCCACTAACTTCTTCTCTCAAAGTTCATCCCAGTATATGAAATTCCAACACCGATTCATATATAGAGCCTTATAAGGTTCCATTTGAATACTAGAATGGAATTTATTATATGAAAAATCTACTTGGGGAAGGGGATGACCACAACATCATTGGAAATACATTGAATAAGATCACCACATATCCTCTAGTGTTTAGATGGTTCTATCATACTGACCATACATGTGAGGGTGATAATTAGTATTAAAACTTAGCTATGCATCCAACTCTTGCTGAATTCATTTACAAAACATCAAGGTAAACCTCAGATCTTGATCTGATATAATTGAGAGTATCACTCCATGCAGTCACACTACTTATCTTATGTATATCTTGGTGTTTTGGTCAAGAGAGAAATATTCTTTAATTATAGTGAAATGCACTGACTTTTCGAGTCCATTTTCTAACTCTAAGATAGAATCATTGAATTTATATATATTGGGGAACCCTAAAATGAAAACCATGCTTATGTTTCCCCATTTCTATACTGGTATGTGAAATAGTTTCATCATACCCTTATAATTTTATTGTTCATCCTTGACATGTTTTCATAGAAAGCATCAAGATGTAAATTTTAAAAGATCCTTATTCTTGTTATCCCAATAAAATTTTTTCTTCAAATATCTATAAATATTAGTGATTCCTAGATGAATTTTAAATTATGAGTTATAAACATCACTGAGATGTTCCCTCTTCAACTCTAGTTTTTATGGGACACATATCCAGGTTTTAAACCTTATAAATAATTTTTTAAAAGTTAAACTCTAGAATATTTTATACCTTTTTATATAACACTTAATCATATATATATTCCTCGTTGATCCTCTCAATAATAAACGGTTGAAAAGTAATTTTATAAATGTAGGGTGAAGATCCTTCCCATGTCTATTATTTTTATTTCAAAGAAGATTGAATCCATTTCAATCCTTATCATGGATTGGGATGTGGGATCCTTTCTACTTAGAGAAACTTCCTATTTTCCCCCTTTCCATGATGGTAACAGATTGAACAATCATAATCCTTGATTATATATAACCACCTTCATTGGTGTATATTTATCTCCTTTTGTGTGACTATATACTTGAGTTTTTTTATTTGTATATATGTTACACTTCTCCCCATAAAGATAATGACACAAAATATTCAATAAAAAAATCACTACAGCCAATTCTAGATTATGAATTAGGAATTTCTTCTCATGGATATTTAATTAGTGTGAGGAATAAACTATCAATGTTTCATATTTAATGATTATGCAACCTAATACCTTTTTTGATGAATCACTATAGATCACTAATCCTTCCCAACTGGGGGGGGGGTAGTATGATCCCATGTATAGTGATTAGTATTTTATTTATCTCTTTAAATCCCTCCTAGAATTCATCAGTCCAAACAAAAATGACTCCCTTATGAGTTAGCTTGGTTAAGAAGATATTCAATCAAGAAAAGTTTCTCACAAATCAATGAAACTACCTAGGTTATCCAAGGAAACTATATATTTTTATCATAGATATTGGTATGGTCCATCCTTCAATTATTGCTATTTTTGAAGGATCCAAAGATAACTATTTGTTGGTGATAACAAGCCCCATGAATGTTACATGATCTGTCTAAAAATAATATTTAATATACTTCACATATAAATATTACATTAATAATTTATTGATTTTAAATTTTACTTTCTTTTAGAGTATATAAGAATATATTCCATAAATAATACCTAATAATTTTCAAGGTAATCCCAAAAGACTATATTAGTTAAGTCTATAAAATTTTTTAGATGATTATGGAGTCCAAATAGAATCACTTTGAACTCATAGTGCATGTAACTTGAATGAAACATTTTATTGGTTATATACTCATTCTTCAACTTCACTTGATAATATCTTGATAGAATATCCACCTTAGAGAATTATTGGCCTCCATATAGTTGATTTTTCAAGTCATCAATGCATCGAAGGGGATACTTGTTCTTTATTATCCTCATTTTGATCCCATGATAATCAATACAGAGGTGCATTGACCAATCCTCATTCTTAATGAATAGGACTAGTGTACCCCATGGTAAAAAACCTGGTTGTATTAACCCATTATCTAGATTATCCTATAGTTTATTCTTTAACTCTTTATGTTAAAATGTTGAAATCTTATATGGAATATTAGATATTAGAAAAAATTTGAGATTGAGAACTCAAACTCATGGCTTGTAGGAAGAGTGGGAAATTATGTGGGCAATACATAATTATATACTCTTATAATGGGCGTGTCACCATGGAATATCATTTCCTTAGTCTCAATCATTTAAACTTGATACACTTTCTCATAATAAAATAATATCAATGATTGAGACGATGATACCAAATGAAAACTCAACTCCCATATTATTAGGTGGTGTTTGAATAGTTTGACTAAACTTTCGTGATATTAAAGCATGTGTAAAACCATTATTTCATTGGAAATTTGAAATTTTTTAATAGATAACATGGGTGACATTCATTGTTTGATTCAGGTTTTAATCATTTATTTTATAAAAATTAGATATAGGAATTAAAAATTTCTAACTATTAAAAATATAAAATGGAAACTTATAAAAATTTAATGGATACCTCATAGATAACACACATTCCTTAACCTATGATTTTCTAGGTTTCAATCTACATTATCCATGGGCTATTTACTAACATAATATTTCATAGGCCTTTTTATTACCCTCATAATGGTTCGTAGAGATATTGTAAATTTAACATAGAATATCCACCCGGAGTGTCAAACATGGTGTATAGAAAGACATCTTTATCAGACACTAAGTGATAATCAAGTAAAATTATATTGTTCCCTTTTCAGGGTTATTACCTCTAGGTACAACAGTTTCAGATCCAGATCCACTTCTAGTATATAGAAAATGATATTATTATTTTGAAACCACTTACTCTGTACTCTACCAAAATTTAGTGTTGTATTCATACATTTAGTCTTATCCCTAAGGATTTCACAAGGGTTTCCTAATCCTAATACCCTAAAATGACTAGATTTTCCTCTGATATCAATAATGTCAAACCATATTTTAATACACATTAATTAATGATTTATTACATAAAAGTACACATAATACAAACCCAGAAGATCAAAAGGGCTAGTGTCTTTGAAAAATTAGGTACATAACATAATAAATTGAATTGGGATACAATGAAATTATTTAAAATTCCATTAAAATGACATTAAAAATCCATTTCTCTTCTAAAATTGTATGGGATAACTTGGGGACATACATAAGAAAAGGTTGAGCTATAAATCCAATTAAGGGAATAGTCAAACCATAGAATAAGTTAAAGTAGTAAATATAAGTCCAGAGGAATATCAAGGTAACATAATATGGGTGAGAATAATAAAACTGAACATTTAAACATGATATAATATGATAACATAAAGGAAACATTGTAATGTGACAACCACATAAAGAAAGAAGTCATAATCATTAGTCAAGCTAACTAATTGGACATCATAAAATTTTGTTCTTAGGATAACCTACCACAAACTATTAATGGTATCTCATGAGTTAAAAAAATTACCCAATTTATTTGAGTTATATATAATTCCAAGCCCACCCATCACGTTCATATCATGTATATGCATAAGTGTACCACATTGATCATACAATATAAGGATTTATTCCATCACTTTTAATCCCATTATTTATAATTATGGTTTAAATATATGGATGTATACAATAAATGAAGTATAGGTATATCTAGGTGAACAACCTTGAGTGGAAATGAGTATGGGTATTCATAATAAAATGGTTTGTCACAGAAAATCGTAGGATAATTTCAACAACATAACAAGGGTACCTAATGATTTTTGGAAGGATTTAATGAGAGTAAAATGTGTTTATAAACACTCTAATTCATAAGGATAGTAATAGGGATGTTTAAAAACACATTACAACATGGAAAATTGAAATCAAAAGAGATTATATAAATAAAGAGCTTGAATAAAGAGGATAATAAAAGGATCCCTTAATTCGACATAGTAATGACTTAGTAAAAGGTTATAAAAATAGAGGATAGATGATATCTCATTCCTAAAACAAAAATTGGGAAGTAAAGGTTTATTAATAAGGATATTACAACATAATCGATTAATATTTAAATGGATAAATACAAATATTATGATTTTATAAAAAAGTAATGTGAGAGATCCCTTACATCGAGAGAGAACTTATAAAAGATTGGGAGGAGATTCTTAAGAGTGTGGGAACACATTGGGAGGTATTTAGAGAGATATTGGGAGATTAAAATAATGTTAAATTGGTTTTTAGTAAATAGGAGTGGATGTATGGGTGGGTATTTATAAGAAAAGAGTGGGGGGGGGGTTATTAATTTCTAAACATAGGTTTTGGACTATATATGATAAAATTATCAAAACCGCAAACCTTCCCCTATTTTTCTCATGGTTTATTCCAAAGAGAAGTGGTTTCAATATTTTATAAGTAAAATAATATAAATCCATAAAATAACACACTTTGATTATTTGAAGTGAGTTATCATTATTAAGAATTCATTTTGAAATCTTAAAATATAATATGGGTTTTGGAGTATTCTTTAAGGGTTTAAAAAATTAATCAAATAATTTTTAAAACACATTATTTTAAATGATAAATATATACTTGTTCATGTAAAATATTTATAGTATTTGTCACTTCAATTTTGTGCTTTCATGATGTCAAAATATATACCATATATTTATATCATATTTAATTTTTAACCAAAAATTCAACTATATTAGAAAATTATGAAAAAATCACAATTGACTAATTTCAACATAACGAATTCCAAAATAAAATTTATTTTATTTAATTAATTTTTTAAAATTTAAAAAAATTAATAATTAAATAAGAATCTTTATTTACTAAAAAATAAAGGTTTTTAGAATACTAATAACATTTCGATCCTTATAAAAATTACATTAGACTTCATTAAATTATATTATAATTTATATTTTAATAAGTATTATTTAACAATAATATTTTATTAAAATAACATTTATTTAAAACATTATTGAATTTTTGAAAAATCATGTCTTAATGGAAACTCTATATTTCCCAAAAATATAATTTGTGTTTCAACATATCAAAATATAATATTTATCAAAATCATTATTTTATGATTTATAAAGTAATAATATAAAAGATAAATATAATCATTATTTTATAAATTTTTTTCAAAAATTTATACTGTTAGGGTTTTGATACATAAATCCTCATTATACTAGCATATTCCCAAAGGGTAAGGAATGTTTTTGGTGACACTTCCTTCAGATAGTTCTATGAACATGGTTTGAGATGTGATCTTGATAACCTAGAAATTATCCCATAAATGGTTTCTCTTATGATTTAGTTGTTGAATCTTGGATTTGTTTTGGTCAAGGGAAAAAACCAATGATTCTATCTCCCTTAGAATCTCAAATAAATAGGCATCATAGGGTATGGTCCAATGGATTGAGGTCATCAATTCTTTCATTTCTGTCAATGATTTATCATAACCCTTAATATATAATTTTCATAATAGTAACTATATGATGACTATATTAGAAAAGTTTATTATACTTAATTGTATTTTAAATCATACAGGATATAAATTATAGTGGCCCATAATAACCAAATTTGTGTATTTTATTTATATAAAATCATTACATAATAAGGAATTTATTCATTTGAAAAATTCAATTTCATTTATAAAAGGTCGGGTCATTACATAAAACATATAGGAGATGAGATGTCATAGTATAGTCATCCATGTGATTATGTTCCATAATTAGTTTTATAGACATAACTGAAATCCAAATGAAATAGATAGATGGGGCATCCTCCTGTACCTCTTATAGAAATCCTTCTCACCTTCACTCACTTGGTGAGGTGACTGAATATGTTTAAGGGATTCTAAAATATAGTATAACACTCATGTATTAGTTTAGTATATAAACAATTTTACCATGCATGGAACTATATATTGGTGTGGACATAGCCTTTTTCCCAAATTATCATGATGTTATGATGATTTCTCTTACCATATTTAATATTATTTAAAATCAAATTTTTGTTTTATTTTGATTAGGAAAATATATTATGTAATAAATTTTATTTATTAGTCTCACACTATTTTATCGAAAACCCAATAACATATACAATTGGTTTCAGAACATCCATTCATTATGATATTTTAGTATCAAGGATCTATATGTCCCTTACCATAACACACACCTAGGCCTTCCAAGCTATTTAAAGGTATTTAGTTAGGTGATTATCTCCAACTAAATTAACTCATACCTCCTTAAACCATTGAGTGGACTCCCTAATTCTGAAATCCGGGACTTGGATTTCCTCAACACTTGATTACTCATTATAGAAATTCTTACATTAACAGTCCACCCTTCATGTTAAATAGGTTATTTTGACAAAAAAATCAAGATAAATTTCATAGATAATTGAAAGCACTCTCATATAGGACGATCAAGTACTTTTAACTATAAATTGATTTTAACTTAAGCAGTGGAAGGTTTTGAATAAGTTAATATTTTTTTGAGGTATTTTTATATTTATTCATAAACCGACCATTTTTTCTTATTAAATTATGGTTAATATTAAGTTTTTCATTACTTATATGATTAACAAGGTTAAGATAAAATTTATGCATAAAACAATTTATTTTAATTCCATCTTGTATGATTGTTAATTAATTTATTATGTGGTCATGATAATGGATCAAAAAATATTTAACTATGGAACTCACACAAATAAAATAATAAATTTTAAATGGTCATGATATTTTCTATTTGTTAGTTTATCTATTGGATGATAAAACACACCTTGTCCTAGGGGGAAAATTCCTTAAACTGTAACTTGGTTTGATCCCCAAAATTCCACATATACATTAATGTAACTCTTGAGTTGGTTCCACTTTGGCACTAATCTTGAACTTCCTCCACACACATGGTATCTTAATCTATTACTAAATCTTTAATCACATTAAAAATAGGGTAAAAATGGATTTTTTATTTGGTTTACAAGAAATAAATTGAAAGTAAACATACCCTTACATAATAGAATAGCAGATGAATTTAAGACCATAATTTTAATTTAATAAAATAATTATTACATAACCCATGAAATTATAATTAAATTTAAAAAATCAAGTGCATAAATTGGTAAGTATAAGCTCACTATCATCTCTCATACAATAATTACATATTTAATTTACTGGTAATAATTTAAATCATTATAAATTAAGACAAAATGAAGTCAAATAAATTTATTATCGTAAAAATAATTAATTCATTTATCATAATATCAGTACAATATTTCCATGAGATTACTATAAATTATAATTTTAAACAATTTAAATAAATAAAATTCCATTAATATTATATATGTATAAATCATATACTTATAGGATACATAGTGAGTAGTTGTCTCAACCATCAAATGTGTATTTTGGTTGTATACTATCAAATCATACAACATATAGTGTAAACATTAGGTCCCACAATTACATGTCATGTAATATCAATAAATCATACACTGAAACATGTAAATTTATGTAGTGTGTAGTGTTATTAATGCACATGGGGTATTCAATGTATTACGACTATACACATTTTTTAGTTTCAAATATTACACATAATTAAATTAATAATTTAATATATATATTTATATAACCTATCACATGGAGTGTATTATTAATAAATATCACATATACATGTATTAAATATGTTTAAATGGATTAATTAATTAATTTTAATTTATATATAAATAGGTAGTAGACATGGTCTGTAACTACACATCTTTAAATACATGGTTTTTGTCTCTCAAGGAAAAAGAAAAAATGAAAATATGTTTCAAATAGTAGATCCATCCAACTCTTATTACATGGTTGAAAAATATGAAAGAGTTCTATGGTATTGAAAGCTTGGAAATCTATGAAAAATAAGTTTAAGAAAAATTTAGAAGTATGATGTTATGATAGATATTACCATGATAAAATAGAAAGATATGTTGATTGTGGAATTTTTTAGAAAGTAATGATAACCTAAGGATCACATAAAAGGTATATATTATATCAACTAGACAACTGGATAACATTCACGTTAATTTAGGTGTTACCATATGAAACAATTACACCCTAATTGATTTTCATTTCATGAAATTTATTTATTATTATTCTAAAATTACTAATGTGATCTTATTCAAGAAAAAGTTAGAACCAGTTTAGATGTTTAAACTTTTTTGGTGATAGGTTAAAAAATAATTAGGACTCGACATAAAAAAACTGAGATATGATAATAGAAATAACTATACAATTTATGAATTTTAATGTAATATATTTAAAAATGTAATCAAGAATCAATTTAGATCAATATAGAAACCATTCTAGAATGGTATTTATAGAAGGAATAGTAGAAGTGTATTTTAGATGGATAGGATAAAGCTAGATAAAAATAAGATTTAAAAATATTTCTGGAGTGAAGATGTGTATACCTGTACACATTCAGGATATATTTCTATTGAGACATGAAACAAACTTTACCCCATATTAAATGTGATAAAAAAAGAATCCAACTCCCAAATAATTTAATTTTTTTCGCAGTTACTTCTTTAAAACGATTAAAAATATAAATTTTATAAATTTTATAGAAAAAGTTTATGAATGGATATTTATGTGTCACTTATCAAATAGAGTTGGGTATAGATGTTGGAATAATTGATTTTAAAAGATGATCAGCAATATTTATATAATTTGTTTTTTGAAAATTACTATATATGAGATCAAATTACTATAGAAGATGAGGATATTAAACCTTATTGTGAGTATATTTTTGAAAATTAGTTCTAATAACATTGTAGAAATGATAAGAATTAAGTTTAAAATTATTGAAATAAGACTAGTGATGAAGTTGGTGTTGGGAACTAGATATTGAGGCATCAAATGGTGTGGAAACATGTTGATTTAAAGAATATTACAGATAATCGAGAGGAAACAGTCTAAACTAGAAGAATATAAATAATGGATAACTAAATAGATCTTATCTCTTAGGTTGATCCAAAGATAGTAGTTGAAGTTGTTGAACATGTAGAATAAATACAAGCTATAAATGAAAAGATGCATGAGATTTAGAAAAAAAAACACTTTGGAGACAATGTAAAAACATGATCATAAAAAATTTATTGGAACTAAGTGGGTCTTTATAAATAACCTATACTAGTAAAGTGAAATTAGAATAAATAAATCTAGAATTTTATGCATGGGGTAATCTTAATTGAAATTCATATATTTTAAAGAAACCTCTACCTCAGTAGCAAGGTTTGAAACAATAAGAATGTTTTAATTAGTGGATACACAAGATCACTATAAAGTCGATAAAATGTATGTAAAATTTTCCTTTCTAAATGGTCACCTTGGGGAAGAAGTGTTCATTGAGAAACCTAATGGAATGCGTGATTTTAATGGTAGCATGGTGTATTGACTAAAAAAGTATTTTTATTTCTTAAAACTGGCACCTAGATCCTATTATTAAAAAATATATAGTTAATTTAAACATAAAATTTTCACAATAGGATAAGTTGAAAATAAGTTTTATGTAAAGTATATTTGTACATGTATGTTTATTATTATAGTATATGATGATGATATAATATTTTTTAGTAAAAATGATTACTTTAATGAGGAGTTTTCTTATTAGATGAAAGAGAACATTGAAATATCCATGGTCAGTGAAATGGTATACTTTTTAGGATTACATATTGAACATATAAATGTCTATCTATTTTTATACTACAAAAAATATAATAGATAAGTACTATAAATTTTTGATATGGATGAGTTAAGATAAGTTTCAACTCTCATTTCTTTTTCAAAAAAAATGTGGATTGAAGTAAGTTTGATCAAATGAAGATTAAAATATTTTTTTGGAGTATCTATCTATTTAATAACTTCATGGCCAAATATAGCTTATGCAATTAATTTATGATCCAAATTTTAGATTGATCCAAGGGAGCCATAAATTATAGTAGCTGAATGGATTCTGAGATATATAAAAGTAATAATGAACCATGTTTTTTATAAAAAACTATTTTATATTTGAACATATTCGTATTCATAGATATAGATTTTGTAGGTGATTTAAATGATATAAGATCCACTTCTAGTGGACCATTATCTCTTGGTGAGGGTTGTGTGAGTTGGGATATTAAAAAATATAATTTAGTGAAAGTTAGCACAACTTAAGTAGAGTATGTTCCTACTAAACATGCATGTGCATAGATTTTATTGATGTAGGTTTAGCTAGAAAATTTAAATATTGAGACCAATAAACCACTATTTTTTTTAATAATTCGAGTTTCATAGATATGTCAAAGAATCCAGTGCAATATTCAAGATCCAACCATATTGACATCAGGTATCATTTCATTAAAGAATGTTTGGAAAATGGAGATATAAAATTAGAATATATTCCTATAAATAATCATATTAAAAATATATTAAAAAAACTTATGACAAGATAAAGTTTATAAGAGTTGAGGCTAAAAATCCACGTTTATCCCTCTCCTCTCACATGAAGATGGGAAAAAAATAACACCTATAAGGATTCAGATTGCATTGACAAAGGGGGTTTTAAAGTACTCAACTATTAGCACTAGGTGGTAATCTCTTAGTAAAAGTGGGAGTGTTTATTTGTCAAAGGAGGAATGTGCTAATTCTCTAGATTCTTGAATTTAAAGCAATGGAAGATGATTAATGGGGGATGTTTTGGAAGTAAGAAGTAAATGTTATAGGATCATAATAGTATATAAGTTTACATAAAATAGGGGGGATTTATAGTTGATAAAATAAAACTACTAATTTTACTGAACCTATTTGTTACCAAATATCAGATAGATATTTTGTATGATTATCAGAGTATAGAAAATATTAAATCAAATTATGTAAAACTTTTATAAAAAAATGCATAGTTGAAAACTAAACAAGGAATCCCTTGATACAATGATTAAAATAAAAATGTTTCCATAACCATGGGAATCCTGGATCAACAAAATTATATTAACCTCTATATTTCTATCCACATAAGCCCTTGATCAAACCCAATCTGGAAAACAACTAAAAACATAGAAATTTCGAAGGAATTTACAAAATATTCTCATAATCAATGCCTTTAGAAAAATAGTCACTAAATAATTACAATGAAGTAATAAATCAATGTAACAAGGTGTTATAAAAATATTCAGAAAAAATTTTAGGACATTAGTGATGAAAAAGAACCCTACTCATTTAATGATACTTCTATTTATAAGAAAACCACTAATATTTATATTCTTCATATTTCAGAGTTGGTTCAAATGGATCCAAACAAACTCTTCCTTATATGAAAGGTTCAAAATATATCTATCTTATGGTTTCCTTGGTATCAAAATTATATTGATAAAAAATTCCATTTAGTAGAATAAAATATTATTATATGGTTAAATGTAATTAATCATTAAATAGATTTATAATGGTTTATTTGGAAATTATGTCTTTCTCTGTCTGATGATTAATTTTCTGATGGACTAAGTGTAACTTCATCTCATGAGACTTGGTTTTTCTTTGTCAATTAGACCTTACATATTTTCATTAGAAAAAATTAGAACCATTCAACATAAAAATGTACAATATTGGCTTATGTATGAAAATATTGTTTTAACCTATGCACAAAAGTAATCATTTGTCTGATATAAATAATACTAGTTCGAATGATGTATAAAATTATAGGTTAGATGTATTAAAAAAAACATATGATGAAATATGTTTTATATGTATGGTAAAAATAACTACCCTATTAAAACAATTTAAACACATGTGAATTATAAATATAGTAAAATAAATTACTTAATTAATTGTGTGGTGTTTTTTTAAATCAATGGTTAGAAATCAGTGTGTGTGTGTGGGGGGGGGGGGGGGTACCTATGTCACTTGTATATAATTTCTTGACATAGATGGATTGAATTAACTAAAAAATATTACTTTATACCAAACTTTTCATTAGGTAAAGGATATTATTTTATGATTCTAATGATATTTGGTGAATTCAAAAAAAAATTGAGTTAATTTTAAAATGTTGGATGATGTTTCCAGTAAAACCAAATGTGGAAGATTGAAGTTCCCTAAGTTTTTTTGATAATATTTATTTATTTTCAATCATGGTTGAGAAACATTTAAGGATGTTGAGAGGTTTATAAATTTGTGTTTAATGTTTTTGATAAGGGTTTAGAGTAATTGATATGATTCCATGAATTCATGTAAATGTTAAGTGTTTTCTATAATTATAAAATTTTCATAAGTGTGAAACCTTTAATAGTTCGTAAGATAGACTTCATACAGTTTATTCATAAGGTACAATTATAACTTCATAAGATAGTGGTATATTTCATAAGATATCGATATTTTGTAAGATATGTGGTTTCATAAGCCTATGATATTTCATATGAAAGTGTGAATTTATATAATAATAATATAAGAAGATTATTAATAAGAATAATTTATGAAAGAAACTATTGTTTAATAAGAATTAATCTATGATTCATCTATTTAAGAGTCTGAGAACCATGTATATGGATCTGAGTAAGTGCTATGATCAATATAAGAGAGAGGCATATTACATGTATGAGTGCGATTTAAATACTTGTGAACCATTTATGAGTCATATATGTATGAGTGAAACTTTGTATGAGTCATTTAAAAAATAAATAAATATAATGAATGAATTATTTTAAAGGAAATCAAACCCGATGATGCTATATTAAATATTCTATGTTTAGAATATCACATTTAAAATTAAATTCAATCTAATTCACATCTTAAATAAAAATAGTTGATGTATTTTGAATATTTTTGAAGGTTAAAATATTATTATTTTAATTGATTATAGTGACGAAAAAACAAAAAATTTTGAAGAATAATATTTAGAAATTATTTATAGAATGTTAATGTGAAGATGATTTGTTGATAAAAAGTTCAAATAATCACTTTCATATACCTTTTTAGTGATTATTTTTTGTATCTCAAGATTAGTTTTGAAGATTTGTTATGCTACAATTATGTTCTTAATCCTATTATATGTTTGAAGACTATGTGAGTTGAAGTCGATCCAATATAATGTTAATAAGAGTCTGTAGATGGGTATTTTTGGAACTTATGAATACATTTTTTTATGATTTTTTGAGGATATGATTTTTTCATGTTTTTCTTGAAGTTATTTATATAAAATTATTTAAATGATTGAAAATAAAGAATAATAATGTTGGAAAAATTCACTGGAGATTTGTTGTTAATTTAGAGCAGAATAATCAAGGATCATGGTTCATGTACTTAATCCTAACTAGATAAATAAATGAGGGGGATAACACTAAAATATTCTGCTAAATCAGGTTTCTAGAATACTGATTTAGAAATAATTTTTAGTATGATTTTTAATTTGAAAAATATGATTTTTTAGAATAAAGTGAATCTATCGAGTGAGAGACTAGATGTGTGTGATTTTATAAGTATAAAAATATTGAGAATAAAAATAGAGCATGGTTTCTGATCTTAATATGATCATATAATATATTAGATATTAATTATTCTGTTAATAAAGATTTAAAATAATATTGAGATATAGATCTCTAATTAGATCTTTTATTAAGTGAAAAACTATATTTGAATATCATAAAGGATCACAGAGAAAGATCTAAACCAATAATTAACAGAAAAATTGAGAAATTGAAGAAATATTTCTCATCACTACTGGAAATGGACAATTTCCCAATGGTTTTGAACTGTTGGGAAAGCCTGCAGAACAGTTGGTATATCTTATACCAACGGTTCTGAAAACCATTGGTAAGTAAGCCGTTGGGAAAGATTTTCCCAACAGTTTACATATAACCATTGGGATAGGTTAGAAAAATGAACCTATCCCAACGGTTTGGCACAACCATTGGGATAGTTTTTTCCAATGGTTTGGCTTGAACCGTTGGGAAAACCAACCATATGAAGCCCTATCCCAACAGTTTGGAGAAAACTGTTGGGATAGGTCTTTCCCAACAGTTTAAGGAAACCATTGGGATAAGTAAATATATAAAAAATAGTTCCAGCGGAGGTTTGAACCCACAACCTCCACATTATAAATCAATGACTTTACCACAATCCTAGAGTATCCATTAGGAATATATTTGGATATATATATATATGTAATTTATATATTGATTTATTTGACGATGTTCGAAAAATGTACTCATAAAAAATAAGGGCACCTATCCCAACGATTTTGAGAACCGTTGGGATAGGTGTGGACTTTTCCCAATGGTTTGTCCAAACCATTGGGAAAGCCAGACCCTTTCCCAAAGGTTTGGCCAAACTGTTGGGGAAAGTGGCCACAAAGTGGACTTTTCCCAGAGGTTTGCAAACCATTGGGAAAGGGTATGGCTTTCCCAACGGTTTGGCCAAACCGTTGGGAAAAGTGACCTCAAAGTGGGATTCCCCAATGGTTTGGCCAAACCGTTGGGAAAGGGGGCCTATACCAACGGTTTTTACAAACCATTGGTATAGAAGCGTTGGGAAAGGTCAAATTTATAGTAGTGCATTTTATTTAATTTCAATGTATTTACATTAAGAATATATAAAGTCCATTGTATTTTTATATTTACATTGTAAGATAATATGAATATGTAAGAATCTTGTAATAACTTGTCATTATAGTGAGTAATATGTGGTTGGAGAGACTAACCAACCACGATAAGAAGTAGGATATCTAAGAAGGATAAAAACCTTGAAGAACAATTTTTTTTCTCGTTGTTTATTCTTTGTATATGAGATTGAGGCTATGATTTTTTATTTGATTGAATCTAATTTTAATAAGTCATGTATTTTTATTTTAAGTGAAATGAATTATATAAATAGTTCTAAACTGATTCATCACCCATTCTTAGTGGATAAATACATTCTTAAGCACTTCAGTATTCATGATTATTGAAAAAACAATTCAACAATCACAAAGTGGGTCCAATAAGGGGTGTTAACGTTTTAACATCAATGGCACATGGAAGGAAAACTAAAACCATATTAATTAATTAAAATGCTCTTATACACTATGAATTGAATTTTTTGTCTTTCCAATTATAGATCCAAAACATCAAGTTGAATACCATATTGTTGTAGTCTCTAGGTTTCACACCAATACGAAGGGTTCCTTGATAGTGACAGCTACCTCGAGTGCCTCAAGCCTAAATTATTTAAATTGTGTGATATCTAAGTTATGAAAGACGTATATGGCTCATGGATTTATATAGATGGACACAGTTGATCTTGTTTATATATTTTTAGAGATTAAAATTTTACTCCACTACTACAACTTATTCTTACTACCATAACCGGAACTCACTTCTTTATTGCTATAGTAATGTTTTTAACCTTAGAGGAGCAGGATTATATAGATCCAATAGGCTAATAAGATCCAATTATTGACCTGGTTGGTGATGAGATGATGTGATAACTATAAGTACTACTGCTCATGATTGTCAACTCATCTGTGCATTGATGGTAGAGCATGACTCTAAGGAACAAATTTCCTATGATGAGCCTAAAATGATCCCTGAGGTTAATACATCACCTAATATTGAGACACATAAAAAATAAAGAAACCATTTTATAATGAAATTTTTTCAGATATAGCCTATCATCGAGTTTCCAACTCCACTACCTGAGTAGTTCGTATAGTATGAATATCCCTTGAAAGATGAAGTTAACTTGGGTTTAGATGTTACTATGAAAAAACAGGTGATTTGGTGATGGGAGTTAAATAATATCTATGGCCTCATCACACTCACTCCAATGTGTCATATGGAGGGCTAGATGAGATCTCTTCACCATTAACTGGTGAACCGAGGGGTTATGTGGGTCGAAAATTATTCCCTACACACCATGACATGTGAATTTTGAGTTTGGTTGGATAAAATGGAGACAAAAGATTGAATCTTATAGGGACTGAGCTAAATCCTATGTTATAGAGTCCTTATAGGTGATTAAATAGAAAATATCTTAGTAAGAGGAGGAGGTTCACTTATTAACGACTCTCTTTCTACTATGGGAGGTGGTTGTAACTCGCTTGAGGAATTATCTTGTAGTAACTGAAATTGAGTTGGCCCAAATGACATCTCAAGTGGTAGATTGTTGGGATCAATAGATAAATCTCTCAGTGCAGGAAGCCTGGGTGCACCCTTTGGAGGAGATGCAAAAAGAGGATCTTACTAGGATATGATAGGTTTTCAAATACTCCTAATAGAGAATGTTCGATCTGGATCAATCAATTGTGAAAAAACATCCATGATATTTCTTTTTTATGGAAAAAGATTCTCCAACCTATAAATGACCCTCCTAGATTTTCCCATGTAAAAAATAACTAGTTTTTTTAACTCTCTATTTTGAAATTCTGTGAATCTCAATCACACAAATGAAACAATCAACTGAAACCTCTAGGAACAAATGACTCATAATCAGTTTGATAAATAAGATATAATAAATGATCATCTATATTACATGAGAGTACATAATAGGGGTGTACATTACAAGGTTGGAATATTGAATTGAATATTGTAAAGAAACCCATGAAGACAATGGAACCAGTTTGGTTGTGATTCCATAAGATTTATTTTCTCTACCAATATGCATAGATGAATGTGGGTGCAATACCAAGGGTTCTAGAATTTCTCATGAAAAATAGTAAGTGGTAAAATTGTATGTTAAAACTTTTAGAGTTAAAGTTTAAGGGTGAAGGGGTAGATGGGCTGAGTATGACCACAAGGAACCTACCTGAAAGGGGGATCCACTACCATACTATGAAAAATTTAGGAAAACAATTTGATTTTGAATGATGGAAAACTATTCACAAAGAAAGTTTCATCATGTTTTTTTTTCAAGGATGTTTCCTATAGGAAGTGTTCTCTAGATTGGTGGAGGTACAAGATTAAGGAACCTATAGAATATTTTGGACCAAGTGAAGTTTGTTTAGAAATGAAATATAGATGGGATAAATAAAATTTGGGTAAAAAATTTGTGGTTGTAGAGGAGGGTGAGTTCCTCAAGAAGAAATCGAGCACTCTTGGGTTATAACATTAACAATTGTTCATATCAATGAGGCATAAAAAATATATGGATGACATAAAATCTTGTGTGATTTTTGGACACACACAACTTTTGATCACATTAGATACATGATGGTAGAGTTTGATTCTGATTTATGGTGGTGTCTTATGTGATCTGTAAGGTATTATAGTTTAATGCTATATAGTTAGACCAAATATAGGCTTACTATTTTATGACCATATAGCTCAGGTCATGGGTGGATACTTTTTTATGTTCATAGAACTCATGTTAGGGGTGGCTAGTCCTTTATGTTTATAAAGTTCATACTATGTGGGGTTTTCCTAGTTTAAGTTCATGGAAATAAGATTTTATAAGGGGGTAGAGTTTAAGTTCAAATAGCTTTGACCTTGGGTTTGGACTTTATGTTTTTATTGTTTTGACTTTGTGGTTGGAGTTCAAGATTGTATAAATTTCACCATAGGTATGGATTATATGGTTATAACTATAAAAATATGGGATTATAGTTAGGTTTTATAGATTTGACTATGGGGATAGAGTTTAAGGTCATATAGATCATAACATGGGGATGGATTTTAAGGTTATTTAATTTTATTCATGAGGACTGTTCCTCGTTTAAGGGCATAGAACTCATAATATTAGAAGAATTTGGTTTAAGTCAATATAAATTAGACCAAATTGGTGATAGATAGTATATATAGAAATAAGGGAAATACAAACCAAATATGGATTGAGAGCCAGTTGATAATATAGACAACCTCAAGGATATATGAATTTAGGTCATGATGCTTAAACTAAGAGTTGCTATGATTTAAGGACATTCCACTTTTATTAAGGCTTACTAGAAATTATGGTCGTAAATATTTGACTATATTGGTGGTTTCTAATTGAAGGTCATATAGCATGGATCGTTTCCTTGTAGAATAATGTTATCTCAACAAAAGGTAGGAAAAGGTAATGTGATATAGGGGTAATAAACATCAAGATGAGGTTAGGTGACATTATATTTTCAATTAGGACTAGGACATGAGATAATAACTTCACTGGGAATTCTATGAAATAAGAATCAAATTGTACATTGTTGTTTGGTTTGAAACCTCTATATAGATCTAGATCAAATTAAAGAGGGTGGGGGGGTGGGGAGGTTTGGATTCCATGATGATAATGGGAAGACTAAAACTTGATGAGAATTGATAAAAGTCTTATTACTAGATCTGAATGGATTATGTGCAGGGATTCAATATCTAATTATAATATAGGATATCTAGTAATCACTAAGTATCCTATAGTGACGAGAATCAATCCACACATTATTATAGGAAAGGGGGAGATATCATTACAATGTTGTCTAAATGGGGGAATAACTTATATGAATTGGTGATGTCACACACTAGGGAAATACTGGGGAATGTAAATGGATTCTATGGATGTGCCTAAGATGGGATAACTAGGTGTACCTATGTATCCCATGGATACATTAATCAATTCAAACATAGTTTTCAAAATAATCTTTTTTATAGGTATGGATCATATGTAGGAGGGATAAATGAGGGGTGTCGTTCAAGTCCTAGGAAGTGAAAGGGGGATCCAAATGAGTTGATAAAGTGAATAAAACACTAGGAAAAAATATGTGATTGTAGCTTGTGGATATTACCATGATATGGCATTAAAGTATTGATACATATTATATGAAATACTACAATAAAGCCCAATGTGGTAGAAGAACAATAATACCATAAAGGGAGTGTTTTATCAAGCGAGTACCATGGAATCATGAAGTTTAAAGTCATTTTATGGGAAATATTCAATACAGTTTGAAATCATGTAGATTTAATGATTTACATATAGTATAGAATCATATAGAATTGATGATGACGATACAGTTTAATGTCACACATCATGTATTTTTTTGTTTATTTTAATTTTATATGGAAATGAAATTTTCTATCTAGTTTATTCCATGAAATTTAACTTCATTCAGTAAGTATAAATACCATATAGTTTAGAATCACATGATGAAGATAATTACTGTGTAATTTAACATCATATGAAAATTATGTTAATCATGATGTTTAATATCACGTTGTGATGATGTAGACCATGTAGATTAATGTTATAAAGGAAGGAAATGAAGGGATAGTGCAGCCTATTCATGGTACTTATTCAGATTTATTTCATTAGTGGGAGGTGTAATGTACTCATTATCCCTGGTGATCAATGAATATGCACCATTTAAGTAACACTTATGAATGGTGAGGGCCCCTTCCCATTTGGGTTACATATTTAGAAATTTTTCTCACGGTATTATTATCACTTTTAATTCCAACCCAAATCACCTTTAAGGAATGGTCGATGGTGGGCATTCTTATTTAATACTCAAGCACCTCGATTTTAATAGACCTATAGATTGTATAGTACATAGGGAATGTTTTCATCAAAGAAATTCAATTTAGTTAGATGAAATTGGTACCTTTTGATCCTATATAAATTTCTATTTAAATATATTTTAAGTAATGTTAGATAAACCTAAATGGTAAATACTTCCACTATTCCATACTGCAGGGAGTATGGGGGTTACCTGGATAAAATTCTTGGTTCTTTGTATGATATCCCCACAATGAATTATAAAGCTTGTTAAGACATACCTTCTTATTAAAATATATTATATTCCATGAAATATTAGGGAAGAAATCATTAAATCCATTTATTTGTCCATTTATAGGTGTCTTATAGTAGTAAGTAAGGTTGGATTAGATGCGATACTTGTTATAGATATTCATCTCATATGATTCAAAACATTTATCACTATTTTTGAGAATTTTTTGAGGAATCCTAAACCGATGACTGATGTGTGACTTCATGAACATGACAATATACTTGGTATTGAACTCTTTTAGGGGAAAAAATTTATCCCATTTCAAAAATTAATTGATAATAGTAATAATGATCTTGAACTTCCATGTTGTTGCCAATGGGTAGTGACCCGTGACATTGATTACCAACTTTGAAAAGGGATAAGATTATTCATGGGTGTGAAGTATCATTAGGGTATAGTTCATGAAATTAGGATGGACCTAAATGCATGAAACCTTTTAGTGAACTCCAGTAAATTATAAACCATGGTGGACAAAAATTATCCAAACCAGTGA
This sequence comes from Viscum album, assembly GCA_963277665.1. NCBI lineage: Eukaryota > Viridiplantae > Streptophyta > Magnoliopsida > Santalales > Viscaceae > Viscum > Viscum album. The sequence continues at coordinate 472,991,420 of OY728130.1, read as the reverse complement.
ATCTAGTGGGAGAGACTCAATCCCATTGATTACGGCCACATGCACAAACAAAAATATCTTATAATAGCTGAGGAATTTAATTAAACATATAGTGGAAACTCCTTAGGGATTTTATTAATGGTAAGGAAATATTCTAGTGGTTTCCCCTTGACAGAATTTCAACGAATTGACTAGATATTAAATTTCCAAAGGATAATTTCTCTTCACACCAATCATCTAATAACAATGGGATGATTGTTGATGTACATTTGTGGGTCAATGAAATATATCAAATAAAACTCATGATTTTTTAGATAATTATGTAGATTATAGACTAAAAATGCCTAAACAAGGTTGTTATTCTCAGCTAGAGAATATATAACTTAAATTATTTTCATCATCTGATTGAGACAGTATAAAATTTTCTATTTATTCTCACTATTCTTTTAAGTTAATAGTTTGTTGATAGATCCCTCTAGGGTAGTGACATAGAAGATCAAATGTTTCTACAAGATATATGACATAATAATCAAAGAGTACAATAAAAATTTATTAATTTCAATTAATTAATTATAGGATCCTTTAAACCCCTGGTAGGTAATTCCATTCTTCATTAGTTTTTAGAAATACTTTCACATGCCTACTAAGCTAGTAATAAAATGAAATATGTAGGATAGATGGCTGTTAAAACCACATATATCTAGTAGATTGTGTGTAGGGAACATATCAATGATGGTTTTGATCTTCTTTGGGTTGATTTAGATTCTTTTATATGGAACAAATAATCTAAGGAACTTTATTAAGGCAACCTTACAGACAAAATTCAAGGGGTTTATCATAAAATTATTAGTGTGGAACTTGAAAAATAATTTCTCAATATCATTAATATGGTGTTGGAGTTGGTGATATTTGACCACTAAATTTTCTTTATAGAAATGATCTATCTTTCCCAGAAGGGTATTGAAGATTTGATTTATATACCATTGGAAGGTTTCTCCAATATTATTCAATTCAAAAGGTATCACTGGTAGCAGTATATTCCATAGTATTCTTTGAATGTAGTGGCCTATTTATAATTTAGGTATAGAAATATTTGATTGTATTCAAAGTATCCATATATGAAATTTAGGGATTTAAATTAGGGAACTACTTTGATAAAAATATTTATGATAAAAATAAGGAATTAATATTTCATGAAATGGTGGTTGAGTTCCTAAAGTAGATATATAATTTAATATTCATGTTATTCTTCTTAACTAGGAAAATATTGAACAACCACTTGGGGTATTGAACCTCCACAATGAATTTATCTTTAATTATCCTTTCAAATTCATCAATAATAATATAATTTTGAGAGGGTTGAATCCTTCTAGGTGTCTTCTTATATACATGGTGGTTGATAGGGATACCTAGATGAATGATGAAGACCAGAAGATAAAGCTGTAGAATCTTCTTGTAGTTCCAAAAAATATGTAATTTTTTTTATTTAGGAATACAACATAATGATTCAATTCATCAAGATGCATGAAAAACTGTTCAATATAATCCTTGAGTCTTATTTTGTGCTGAGGTTCACATGAATAATCTCAACTAAGGTGGTGGAAGCTCCTTCTATTGTAATAGGAGTTTTATTCAACTCATCCTCATTAATGGAATGAGGGTTATAAGGGGACTCTAACTCCTAGAGAACATACAATTGTGAGTTGTGTTCACTTTTTTGTGAAGGAGAAGAATTTTCAAAAGAACCTACTTATAATTTTGGCACTATAGAAACCATATTAATGGATTCCATGATTCTCACCACTTAAAATCATCTCCTAAATAATATTCTTAACATAATGAAACACTGTGGCTTAGTCAACCACTATTTGGTCAATCCTTCTCTTTGGTATACACGGGTGAGATATCGATTAATGAGGAATATGAAATCTCTTGAACATGAACTAGAATAGGGTTTCTCTAGATTCATTCTCACATACCTCACTTTTCCCTCATAAGAGTAAAATTTGATCTTAGAGAACTTCTTAGTCGTTAGAATGATGAAGTGATTCCTGATATAGAGTTTTTTCTTTTAGATGGTGGATCAATAGTAGAAACATTATATTTAACTCACCCAAATTATCTAATAATGTTTTTGTAAATTCATTAAGGCCATTGATATACGCATATATTCCAACTTGGGGATGATTACTACACCTTTTTCAATACCATAAATTAGTGTAACAAGCCTGATATGAGTCAAAAGGGGAGATATCACCATATAGAACAATTCCTTGAACACTAAGGGAGTATTTTATGCACTAGAAATATGATAAAATGATATATCAATGTTGGTGTATCCAATGAATCCCTAGTAATACATTTAAAATTATGTATTGTGAGACAATCAGAAACATGGAAATGGATTCCAAATCATCAAACATGGTATTTGGATCATTCTAAGGGAAATTTTCTCACTCTGTTCATATCATTGAATATTCAGGTTAGACAAGGCTAGATCATATTCTCTCTCTCTCTCTATATATATATATATATATCAATTGGTGGAGTGTATAAGTTGAGATAATATTGATCCTAAATCCAATATCAACTATGAATCATCACACATTAATTCCATTAATCATTCCTATGACATAGAGGGGATATATATGATCCCATGTGACTATGAACACATTTTCCTCGGAGAAAAATATTATGGTATAACATTTAACATTCTCACTTTATTCTATATGATATGATTTAGGGATTGGTACCTCAAACTCAAACTATAGGGGGTCTTAAAGGACTCAATGGGGGTTTGATGAAGTTCTTATAATAAGTGAAGTTAATTAAATATTGAGAGATGAGTCGGGATAACTGTGAGGTTTTTAAACACATTGTACTTCTATTATTGGAGTATATTTCTTATCTAGAGGTCCCATTATCTAAATAGAAGTATGGGAGTTCAAGACAACTAGGTTGAGGATGCTTAGACATAACCCACCATTTTTTACCAGTGATTAGATGCTGCAAGTTAGCCAGGTGATCAACCAATCATATGGGATGTATAACTTCATTGAAGACACTAATTTGGATGGATTATCTTGTTAATCGTAGAGAAATTATTTCTTTAATGTATTGACAACATAGATAGTATTTTTAAGGACAATTACCTAATAATTTTGCATGCCCGATGTACATCATACCAAGTCTTCGGGGTGGTAGCATGAGTCTTAAAGAAGAGATGATAGGAAGGCTTCATCCCCAAACTAATTACAATAGTCGACCAATCCAATGATATTGATGGAGTCATAATTTTTCCCCTTATTTAATGATTCATCTAATGCTTTATTTGATATGTAATTTATTTCTAATAAAGGGGGAAATAAATCCATGAGAGTGCATGCCAACATTGACATTTTCAAGGGTTCCTCATTACAATTTAGTTGTTAGTAATAATTTATTAAGGATATATATGTTTTTAAATCACATGGTGTTTTGAAAAAGGATGAAATAGTTTGGGAGGGTGCTGGACAATTTAGTCATGCAAGAATTATCTCTTGGAATTAAGTAGTTAATTTATGGGTTATCTAATAATTTAATTTTTTTTCAACTTAAAACCCACTACCAAGACTCGATATCTTCTTTATAATATGAGGAGGTTTAAACACATATAGAATGTACTTTAGGATCAACTAATTAAACTATTATTTTTCTATATGGAATAAATTATGAATCTGGGAACATTTTCACCCCCGAAAAAGACCATGTTCTTCCAGTATCATAGCATCTTTCCACGCATCCTTTCCAATATTTTTGGGAATCATTCCTGATCTGAGCCAATTATTGTCATGGATTATTATACAGGGCCAAAAAACTAGATTTGTTGAAGGGAAAACGCTCACACCGTAATGACTCCCTCTTCCCTTCTAGTTTTTTAAGTGAGGGAGGTGGCATATGATATCTTTGATTAGAATGATGTATGGAATCCTCAAAACACTACCCACTCTTAGTGAGATCTCATTATCTACATGGGTACTTCATGGTGACTATATTTGATAATGAATCATCTCAAAACTTCTATATAAACATCCCCAATAGTATCTCATATAAGAGTTGAATATTGAAGGAGTATGTCAAGACCTTCGACTAAGTGATAAAATAAGAGAAAACTTCATTATCCTATAATTTTCTCTTAGATAGGAAACTAACACTCATCATGTGTAAGGTAGATATGAATAGGTATAGGAATTGTTGATGGATATCCTCTTAACTAGTGATGGACTTTGGTTCTATATTGGTTTACTAGAAGAAGATAGGTATTTGTAATGTATGAATGAAGACAAAATTATTGGCCACTTCCTTCTACTTTGGGATCCCCGAAATGAATCCACACAGAGAGAAAAAGTGCACAAGGTACTATTCTGGGTCACCTATTCCATTGGAACATGTAAAATATGTATTGACAATTTTTTTATAGGGGCATGGTCTAACCACTCTGAGTACAACATCTTTTAAGGTCGTATTAAAGCCTATTGTTGTTACATATCCTCTATTATAGTGGTAAGGGACATCATAAAATCATACTTATAATCTTCTCCATGCTTTTTTCCACTTTATTGTTGTATAACCCATAAAGTGGAGTGATCATGGTCTATATGTCAGATTTCACACTAGTCCACTAGAGGGGAAGCCACATGGACAACCTATAACACCCTGTAATATAATTAACTCATAATTACATGATTTACAATAAGGATTTAACTTTATTATATTTTTCGGAAATTTTTTTCTTATTATTTTAGAAAATTAGGTAAAAAATCACTTAAAAAAGTGAAAATTTTCACATAGGTTACATGATTTCCACAAAAATAGGGCTTTAAGTTTAAACTTCTATTTTATTCAAGACATTTTTCGTTATTTAATAGGATTCAACATAAATAAATTTTTTACCTTGTTCAAATTTATTATCATCCTTATATCTAATGAAAAACATTTAAAAATATGGTATGAGTAAAATAAATCTTAGTAAATGATATAAAATTAAAGGAATCATGTTAGTTAAATGAAAAAATGAAAACAAATTAATAAATTTACCATTTTCACTATAAAACCTTGAGTACATAAATAAAAAAGATTCAAATATGGAAATAAACCATTTCTCAAATAAAAAATATTATAATAAATTATTAATAATAGTAAAACTGTGAATGTATCTTGAGGCATGTGGAATCACATGAAAATACTCATTTTAAAAACAATCCTTTTACCTTTAAAAGATCAAAAACTCTCCTAACTGCATGAAATCCAACGATTTTCATAAAAATTATTTTATTGATAATAATAAAGGTATATTGGATCATAATATTCATAAACCATGTTTACACATGATTAATCCATTTTAGAATAACTGAAACCCATTTAATTCTTTATGAGTAACCAACCTGGTCATCACCCTCATTTTTACCTCCAATGTCTATATCAATACCTCGCACATTGGAAAACTACATTAGACTCACTAATTCTCTAGAGCAATATTAGGATCACCATCTGCATATATAATTATCAAGTACTATATCATCAATAAATCATTTATAAGCTTTCATATTTTCATAAAAAACCAATTAATAGCTTATTTTAACCCACAAATAAAACACTTTACATTTTCACATTATTATGGGGAGAAGTATCATTTTTAATTTAAAGTTATTAAAAAACTTCCCAGAAGAGAAAAAAATACAATCTAATTTTAAAAAACATGCTAACATATATATGAATATTGATAACTAAAAATTAATATGAGGGATGGAAAAGGTGGCAAACTCATAAATTCCAAAAAGCATTTGTTTTATAATTTTGTAAAAATTCCACAATAATCCATAGGAAAAACATTAAAAACATTGTTTATTAAACTCTTTAAAGAAGGTAAAATATAGTTTAAAATGACATATATCAAACATTTATGAATAATTTAGAACATTATTTAATCATTAAAGATAATATGTACATAGAGAAAAAATAGTTTGAATGAAAGCATTAAAATAATATTTTTAGAAGTCCCATACCTCAAGTTCTAGCCTGCTCTGTTTGTATGTCTACACTATGGAGTTATATTTGTTTATATAATTTCTTAAGATATATTTTCATGTTCATTAAATTATCATTATTCTATTTATTTCATTTATTACTATGTTTTATTCATTTACTAATATGCTTATGTTCATGTTAGGTGTTTTGAGGATGATCAGTTTATAACCACAAAATAAGATCAGTGCGTTGACTATGGTCAAGGTGTTTATGGTTCCATTAACACTAAAATCATAATCATGTTATAATTATCATATTTATGAATTATATTGGTTATAGTAGGACACTCAATAGGGGGTGAGTTGAGTTTATATAAAAATTTATGTCTAAAATATTTATTTAAAAGTCCCCCAAATATGAAATAAAAATGGACCAATTAATCAAAATAAAATTTTATAAATTATTTTTTATTCAATGGATTTCTTAAAGAGTGATTAATTCTCATTTAAAAAAACATATATTATTAATTTAACTATTTAAATTGATCCACTATAGAAAATTATAATATGAACATTATCTAATATTATATATTAAATAAAAGTGAAGTTTTATGATTTAAATAAACACAAATATAGAAAAATTAACTTGAAAGAACACAGCAAAATTTAAACAAGAGGTTCATTCTCAATAAGAGAATTAATCCTATCCCCTGAGAAATAACCTTTTTATAAGTATTTTAAATAAATAAAATTTTATCCACACCATGGATTAGGGAAAAAAATAGCATACACAACTATCCAGGTCAACAAGACCTCTTTCATAGTTTTTGTGGGAGTACTAAAAAAACAGGTGACATAGGGACCTCTTCCATTATTATTTATGGAATTTTAAGGTGTAAAAGATTGATTGTGAAGATATGTATGTATCTTCCAGTTTTTTCACAAAATTCAGTGTGTGTTCATATAGCAGATATGGAAACACAAGGATCATAATGTATAAAAAGTACACAAGAAGAGAAAATTAGAAATAAGAGATTTATAAAGCTCTATGTGATAGACAATGCAGCTTGCGAGTCCTAGAAGTTATCTTGATGTGTATCTCGAGTCAATATTTAGAAACAAATAAAAAATAGATCATTGTGAGAGATTATGTCATCTATTTCCAGTGAGGTATTTATTTTCTCAATGAGTCTTTCTCCTCTATTTGTTTATTACTATGAAAATATTCTTCGCTTTTAGTTCTCAACAATATATTCTTATATGTACAGCTACCAGTTCTCTTGTATTTTTCATATGCATGACTTCACTATATTTTCTTTTTGATCAAGAATTATTTATACACTATAGATAACAAGGATCATGATATCAATCATATCATGGTACCTCATACCTCATACTACAGTCTAACACCAATTTTAATGTTTCTTTCAAAAGGTCGTTAATTTAATCAATTGCATTAAATTTCAAAAATATGGACGTTATAAATAAATTTGAATTAAAATGAAAAGGAAAGAATTTATGGTGTATTTGAATGATGACATGGTATGAAGGTGTTTCCGAATTGTGTCTTGGAATGGTGTGTTGGACTTAGCTTGTAACTCTCTTTGGAGAGGTGACTTAGGAATGATGAGTCAAGTAGCGGTAAGTCACTCTAGAGGTAAGTCAACATGATAGTGACTTATATCTAGAAGTAGGCTAACATAGTGGTGACTCACACTAAGGGTAAATCATACTTTGGGAAAATTATGAATTGATTTTGATTATATCTTGATGTGATAGTGACTTGTACTTCGCAAAATTTTTGAGAAGTTGTTGACTGTGGGTTGAATAATAGTTTTTCCCCTTTTTCAAAATTCAGAATCTATGCTGACGGTGAGACACATGATAGTGAGTCATCTTAACTGTAATTCTTCCTTAATGGTAACTCATACATAATCACTTTTCTTCCATTATTGAGATGTACAATAGTGAGTACACCTTAACGGTGACTCACACTTTTTCATATTTTACAGACCCATCTTATGTTGTAAAATACTTACACAACTAATTAAGATTATATGTAAACATAAGTAAAAAAAATTTAACTTGATTAAGAATGATTTTAAATCCTTAAAACATGAGGAGGAAAACACATTACATACACTTTTGAGACCTTCTTTTTAAGGAGGTCATGAAAAATGAACTTCATCGTTTTATAGAGACAGTAGTCCATAGGTTCACATAATAGGAATTTTAGTTTTTCTATTAAGTGGAAAAAAATAAATTACATAAAATTTTAATTTTAAATAATCATAAATATTTTATTAATTTCGTATTTATTCATTATTTCAATTATTATGACCATCCTTATAAGGTGGAAATGAAAAAAAAATTACATCACTTCATTGAAGTGGTAGCCCACACTTATGCATGAGCAACATTATCACTTTGCAATAGACGACAGGGTATGAAGGTAAGTAATATATTATCTATATATAATACCAATAATTATATTAATATCATATATATTTATTTTATCTATCATTTTAACCATTCATATTATTTAGGGATGAGAAAATAAACCCATTGCTTGATGGAGGTAGCTGTTAACATGCATGCATGAGTGATGTTTTCATTTTCCATAGTATAGAAAATGGGATAAACATAGTTCATACCATATTCATAATAAAATTTAAGGATATGGGATATAATAATGCAATTATTTTAGTATGGTCAAAGAATATTTGAATTATGAATAAGAATAAATAATCATGAAACACTATGTTAAGAGTTATACCTCTTCTTTGGAAAATATTCATTGGATTATATCTTAAGACTTCATAGGTTAGCCTTTTGGTGAGACCAAAACTTATAGGATGTGGGGAGGGATTTTGGAAAGGAATTTGGGTAGGTATTGGTTGTGATAAATGGTTATAAATATTTGGATGAATAAATAGAGGAGATTCCTTTTTATAAGATATGGCTGTTTTTTACAACAAACGATGGCATGAATTATTCAACCAATTCATGCCCCAAATACATTTATTAAATAAAAAAGCATTAAAATACAAGACTAAGGTGTAATGATCTTACAAAATTAGATAATTAAGGGATATACATGATTATTTAACAATAAAACTCAAACAAAATCTCACAATCCATCATACCTTCCCAAAACATCCCGCCTTTAAGTAAGATATCACCTCTTCAAAAAAAAGGAAACAACTCTAAAGATAACACAAAAACCTCATAAGTAAGATTCAAAGTCTTAAAGAGACACATTAAATAACTCTGAAATACATCAAATTAGTATGAGTGACATCATAAGTGAATGAAGTAGAAGTGATGGGACTACCTATAGAAAAAACCACATGAAAAAAATAAAAACTCACATTAGGTGCAGAAGATCAATGCAGTTATTCTGAATAGAATGCACAAGAAATTTTGTAGTGAATTCAAAATATGCAAAAGAAACCAAAGGTGGATCATTTTAGTACAATGATAACATAATAATGGAAATTCTATAAGTCTATTTATTAAATTAGAATAAGAATTTGGATATGGGGAATGGAGCATACAATATGAACAGCCAACCTGTGGCATCCATCAAAGCATCAAAATAAATTGATTCAGGAAGCACGACATCAGGGAGGTGTTTTTTACTCAAAGATTTTTTATAATTACCCTATCATTTCTTCCACCATGTGATTCCTCAATAAAACATTAACATGGTGAATTTACTTCTTTCATAGTACCTACTCCTTATGATAAATAATCTGAATCATTGTATCTTCAGAAGAGATATTCTCTTCTAACTGTACCACTATAGGGATCAAAAAATGGGATTCATAAATTGTGTACCTAGCAATGAAACATGAAACATATCATGTACATGAGATTAAATTCTTCATAAGGTTATCCTGTAGGAAGCTGATTTTGATTTCTCCAAAATTTGAAAAGGTCCAATAAACCATAAGATCAACTTTCCATTTTTACCAAATAATATAACACCTTTACAAGGAGATAATTTAATAAAAATATGATCCCCATCCTCAAAGGGGTTATATTTTCCATCAGTTATCTACATAACATTTTTTCATATATTGAGATACCCTCATATGGTGCTGAATCATATTTACCCTCACAACCATATTTTCTACCAATTTTGATCCCAAAACATTTCTTTTAGTGAATTCATCTCAATATTACGGAGTTCGACACTGTTTTCTATTTAATGCCTCAAAGTATGTCATTTTAATATTAGAATGAAAAATATTATTATAAGAAAATTAAATTAAAGAATGATATTGATCCAAAATTCCTTAATAATCTAATTATCAAGCATGAATAATATCTCTCAAAGTCTAAATTGTTATCTCTGACTATCCATTGGATTAGGGATGAAAAGCTATACTTAAATCTACTTTATTACTTAATGACTTTTTAATTCCTTAGAATTTTTTTTAACTAAATCTAGGATCTTGATCAGATATAATAGATATAGGGAAATCATGTAATCTTCCCATATCTTTAAAATAAAGCTTCAAAAGTTCATCCAAAGACATATTATCTCAAATAGGAATAAAATAAAAAAATAGTTAAGTGATCAATAATAACATAAATTGTATTGTTACCTTGAGATGTATTTCATAATCTCCCCACGAGATACATGGATATAAAGGATAAAGTTTCCCCATTGGTTGTTTTTACTCAACTTTAACTTGTCAACAAGTCAAATTTTTATTTTAAAATTAGTAATATCTTTCTTTATTCCATACCACCAAAAATAAAACATAAGGCATATATACATTTTAGTGCTATTTGTATGAATAGAAAATGGAGATATATGAGATACAATTAAAAATTCCTTCTTCAACTAGGAATTACTCGAAATACATAACCTTTTTCTAAATCAAATAACACATTTTTATCAACATTAAAATTAAACACCTTACCCATTATTAACAATTTCAATATTTCTTTCAAACCATGATCTTCCTTTGACTATTTCTTAATTATTTCTGAAAAACATGATTGTATTGATAGATAAGTTTCTACATACATAACTTTGAGGCCAAATTTTGTTATATCATTAACCAAATGATCATATTCCAAACATAGTATGGTTAATGATATATTATTTTTTAAAATTAAAGAATCAAATGACTTGTTCCCTTTTCCCAGATAATAGTGAATCATGTAATGAAATACCTTTATAAATACTAACTATCTACTCTACCTCATGTTCAATAATTTTTGAGTTAATTTATTCATTAACATTTTATAGTTAGTATACATATCATATTTTATCCCATATAAAATTATCCTAAAAAATTTTAAATAAAGAACTATTGGTGAAATTTCAATATCACATGTAGGATCATTCTTCTTAGAGAGTTTCAATTGATATGAAGCATATGCAATTACCTAGAAATACTGAATCAAGAAACAACCAAGAATTGTCAAGAAAAAAACACTATAAGCAACAAATTTACCGTTTCATATTAGAAAGGATAACATGGGACCATTCACCACTCTTCTTTTCAATTATAAATAACATTAATTATATTCCTTTGTCTTGATGAATTTTACTTCCTTTTGGGTTTACATAGAGGGATTTAAAACCAATAAATTCATCAAAAAACCATTGGTATTAACCCACTAACCCAAGAAAAAGTTAAATCTTAGTGAATTTTTAACAACGATTCCACTCTTCAACCACAATAGTTTAATAGGTTGAAAATCTATGCCATATTTAGAAACAATTTCCACAATGAATGAAATCTATTGTAACAAAAATTAAGATTAAAAAAATTATATAAAACACATTTTCTTTTAAATACCACAGAATATTCCTTATATTTTTCACACATTTCCCATAACTTTTAGAATATTCTATAATTATATCGATGAGAACCACTACAATTTATCTAAATACTCATGAAAAGAACTATTAATATGTCCCATAAACAAATTGAGTGTATTCATCAACCAAAATGTAATAAAAAAGATCATAATTTCCATATATAGTATAGAATTCTATATTTATAATATATTCCATTTTTAAATTTATCTAGTGATACCCTGACATGACATAAATATTTGAAAAATACTTATCTCCTTGGACCTGAAAAAACAAATCATCTATATGAGTAAATAGATACTTGTTCTTAATAGAAATTTTATTGAGGGATCTATAAGAAATTCAATGTCTCATTAAACTAATGTTCTTTATAACAAATGAAATAGGATCACCAAAATTTGAAGTTCTAGGGTGGATGAAACTCCTATCAAGAAACTATTGTTATTTGTTTTTCAATTTAAAAATTTCTACTCGCACCATTTGATAAGATATTTTTGAAGTTGACTTATCCTCAAGCACAAATTCAATAGTAAATCTAGTCTTCTTATCAGGAATAACACCTAGAAAATAATTAAAAAATACATTCAAATATTCCATTACTACTGGAACATCACTAATTTGAATAATTACTGTGTTTTAAACAATTCATCAATGATAACATTAAATTATATATTTTATCAAATTCTCAGCTTCATGATATATTATGGAAGGTATGTATTTATTCTAATAAAGAAATTGAAAGTCATTTTTAAAAATAATTTCTTTTTATTTTCCATTTATATTAAAATGATAAAGTGAAAGTCAATCCATACCTAGAATAACATCAAACTCTATATTGGTCTAGAAAAAAACATTTTTAGGAAAATCCATTCCACATCTATGAATAAGAATATTTATATAAATTCTATTTTCCTTTATACTACCTCCTAGAGTTCTTAACAAATTTTTTGTATTCATTTTTTGATATGGTATTTCTATTTTACTTGAAAATTTATTATATGATAAGGAATGTGCATATCCCAATTCATCCAATATACTATAATGATTTGAATCAAGTAATTTATCTATCACCACTTCATTTGATGGACCCACATCTATTATTATAGTATCAAATGACATCTCTATTCCTTTTTGTGATCGATCTTGATGATTTGTGCATTTTATAACTGACTTCATATATGTGTTAACATAATGACCTAACTCATTTTAGTTAAATCAAATTACTATTATCCACCTATCTTTTTTCCCATTAAATTTATGATCAGAACTCATTTCTTTGAAGTTACAAGTCAAAATGGCCAATATTATCACATTAGTAACACTTTACTGATTCTATTCAATATTCTCTTAAATTACTTTTTGAACATTTATGGGGATTACATACTGATTTTTTGGTTGGATGATTCTATTTTTCATTCCACCATAAATGCTTCTTAACCTTATTTTGATTAATTTTATATGAGTAATAAAACTCTATCTCAATTTTCTCTGCACAATAAAAAACCTCCTCAAAACTATTAAATTCACTAGAGTGTAATGCTCTTCATAAAATTGGTTTCATTTCTACATAAAATCTATTAATTTTACTCTCATGATCTAGAATAAAGTACAGTTTATACTAGTATAGTCAAGTAAAATTTTCTTTATAAGTGGAAAATAATTTTTCCCTTTTGTTTCTACCCCATTAATTTATTTTACATTTTAATTTAAATAAATTTATATATATATTTCTCAAGGAAAATATATTCAAAGACCACCCAATCTATATCACTCATCCTATACTTTTCTTTAGTATTCATAATCCTAGACCGTCACTGATAAAATTCATCTTCAAAATTAATAATAATAATAATAATAACCTTTTAATTGTTTATACATACTAATACTTTTAATAATTTCACAAATGTGTTTATCCATCCTTTAACATTCACTGGGTCTGAAGATCCACCGAATTTCAAAGGATTCTATTTCATGAAATGTTCTACTATTGACATATTCCTATGTAAAGAATTCAATTTTTATCTTACATGTGTTAGACCATTAATATGATTTTTAAATTGAGTTAAAATTTACAATTTTTTATTACAATCATTACAAGCTCTAAATTTAGATGGTTATTATCCACATGATACCTTTATACTTTAGTTACTCAGTTTACTCTATAAAAAACCATTGCAAACTGACCTTAATTAAAAAAACCACCATAAAAATATTCAAAATATATCTTATAATAATATAAGTATGAATTAGAGTCTATTTAAAATATCTTTTAACATTATCCTAACATCTAACATTATCAATATCTTTCCCCTGATACCAATTATTACCTCTTGTAACATAATAAACCTGTAATTACATATTTATAAAAAGGGTTATAGTTTATTACATTTACATGATCTTTTTGGTTTATATTTTTATATAATTATGAAAAAATATATAAAAAAGTGTAAAATTTCACACAATGTACATTTTTTCCAAAAAAACAGGGATTTGTGTTTACACCTCTATTTCATTCAAGAAACATTTTTCTCCATCTAAGAAAAGTCACCATTATGGTAACATCTTCCATTCTAAAATTTAAAATCATTGTTATGTCCTTTAAAAAATTGAAATTTTTTGATGAGAAAAATAAATCTCACTAAGGGATATAAAAATGAAGTAATATTGTTAGTCCAGTGAAAAACAAGAAAACCCATGAAGAAGTTTACCATTTTTCATAATAAAATTTTGAGCAAAAAAACATATCCACATGTGAAAGTTAAACTTTTCTCAAATAAAAAAATTGATAATACATTATTAATAATAGTAATATCATAAAGGTATCTTGAGGCATGCGTGAGATCATGAAAATATTTCATTGAAAACTATAAATTTTACCTTTAAAAGTTCATAAACATTACTTACCTTATGAAATAAAAAATTTTCCCTAAAAACCAATTTTTAAAAGAATAAAATAGGTATCTTTGGATATAATAGTCATTATTTGTGTGAAATAATGTTTAAATCATGTCAAAATAACTGAATCCTAATTAATTATATAGGAGTAACCGAACAGGTTATCTCCCACATTTTTACCTTTCATGAAAACATTATTACCCAATTAATTGGTGAGAAATCTCCGGAACACCCATAATCTAGAGCTATATCGAGATCACTCATTATCTTATATAATTATAGAGTACCATATAATGAAAATATATGGTAATGTTTCACTTTTTCATTATAAAACACTTGAATTACTTATTTGAACCCATAAGAAAAACACTTCCATTTATTTATAATCATAAATAGAAATATCATTTTTATTTGAAAATGATTAAAAGTGAAAAATTATTATAAGAGATAGAATATATTGTAATTTTAAAAACCATTCTAAATTTTAAAGGAATATTTATAATGGATAACATTTATAATGACATGAAAAGGAAGTCAATCGGTATAGGTTAAAAAAACATTCTTTATGTACATCTTTAAAAATGTGAAAATAACCCATTTAGAAAACATTGATTTTTAAACATCTGTAAATAAATTATAATTGTAACGTCCCAGGTTTGGGTACCACTCAATGGGTGCCCTGAGCCCGGTTCGCCACGTGACCTCAAGCGCATTTCCCCAAACACCAGAGGTTGCCGACTAGCAGCGAGGGCCCAGGTCTGATAGTGGGGAAATAATGCCCTCATTTGTCAAAGTGTAGAGAAGTAGAATAAAATATATAACATACAACGGAAGCAATAAACCATACACATTAAAATGAAAAACTGCAGTACAAAGATAACCAACAGTTGTATAGATAATGATGCAACATGTCTCACATTCTAATAAAATAGCCAAAACATGTTACAAAGAAATACAACACGATACAATATAAAGTAAAGGTACAACAAAACAAAATAGCTGGTAGCATCATGAGCCTAAGACCGGTCCCATTCTCTCCAACTCTTCACCAGCAATCAAGTACATATATAAGGACCCTTTCCCTTATCCACACCTGCAGCAACATAGTCTATTTGGGCCGAAGACATGGCCCAAATAGGGTGTGAGAAATAAGTCCTAGTACGCACCCACCAAAGGCTCGTGCCCAACTGTGTGAGAATATGCAACAACAATGTGTAGTAATAAAATGAAATAAACTAAGCAGTACTCAAAAGTAACTAACTTTACCAGTTATATTGTCATTTTTATTATTCAATTTACCTTTCAATTTAATGACATTCCATGCTCATTAGAACCATTCCCTTAGGCTAATATAATATAACCATGACCTCATGCCAATATAGTAACCACACCCTTAGGCTATAGAGTAACCACACCCTCAGGATATACAATATCCACGTCCTCAGGCTATAAAGTAATCACATTCTCAGGCTATATGTAACCACGCCCTCAGGCTAATAAGTAACCACGACAATAGGCTATAAAGTAACCACGCCCTCAGGCTAATAAGTAACCACACCCTTAGTCCAATAAGTAACTGGTCCATGCCCAACATTTAAACATGCAATTATTTACAATTCCTCTCAAGGAAAAAGTAATGCATAAAGAAAACATGGAATACCCTCGGGTATCCTGGCCAAACGGCTAAACAGAGGAACACACCCTAGGGGTGGTCCTGGATCTAAGCAGCAATACCAAACAATAGTTTATTATCACATTTAATTACCTTTACAGTTCTAGGTATTTAAAATAGCGATGGACTCAGCCACACGATACCCCAACATGGGTTCATAGCATGACGGTACACAAAAACGCACAATAGCTAGAATTTAAACACCAAGACACCTACCATAAATGCCGCTGAACGGTATACATGAACATCGCTTCCAGAAATGCCCAAAAATGACGTAGATCTGAAGTGAAAGAAAACTCGTTAAAATGAAAATAAATTTCCCTCAGGAAAGAATTGGTAATAACGGCTTAAGGAGAATGAGAGGCTTACCCGTACGGTCCCAACGAGATCGGCAGAGGTGGAAACGGATTCCCGGCATGCGATCTAGAGCTCCTCAAAGGTTTGGCCCTCTCTCCCGACATCTCCTCTGTTTATAAGCCTTCCCTGTGAACATGGGAGGCTACTTCCCATTTTAAGAAAAAAACTACACGACATGTACTATTGACTACACGATGTGTACTTTTCTCATTTAACTGTTCATTTGGAGGCACCGCCACACTGCTCACAAGCCGACAAGTGTACACGATGTGCATTCCTAATTACACGGTGTGTACTGTTGCGCAGCTGGCGGCTGCTTCCACCACCTTACTATTTTCCTATCGACTGACTACATGGTGTGTAAACACAAACTGCATGGCGTGTAGTCAGTTCTTACACCTTTCGTCGCTGACAGGGCTACACACCCTGTGTACTAATCCCACACGGCCAAAGTACACGACATGTGGAAAAGTACACGACATGTAGTCCCAATATTTAGGATTTTTCCCATTTTCCTTATTTTCTCAAAAACACTTAATGAAAAGAGAAAAGAAGAAACCTGTACCTCAAAATTAAGAACCATGTTCTTACAAACTTTCCCCCTTAAAGAAATTTTTCCCCGAATTTCCCTTCCAAGGGTGGCGAAGATAAAGCCCAGAACAACTCTGGCCACTGAACACGTACATTGGTATCGCACTCCCAGGTTTCATCCTGAACTCGGCCATGCTGCCATAACACCCTTGCGAGAGGAATTGGCCGGCCTCAGAGAACCTTCGTGCTCCTATCAATGATACGAATCAGATACTCCTCAAAGGACACATCTACCTCGATCTCAACCTCCTCAGGCTGAAAGACGTGTGATGGGTCTGAATGATAGCGACACAAATGAGATATACAGAAGACGTCATGCATGGATCAGTACCTCTATGGTAACTGCAATCGATAGGCAACCTGCCTGACTCTTTCCAGAATCTCAAAGAGCTCCACATATCTCGGTGAAAGTTTACCCTGTCTTCTGATCTGTCTGTGTCCCAACCTCGGCGAAACATGTAAGAAAACCTGATCCCTGACCATGAACTCCAAGGGTTGTATGCGGAGATCAACATAAGATTTCTGTCGATACTGTGTGGTAGCCATTCGCTTATGAATCAACTAGACCTGCTCAGAAGTCTCCTGCATAATCTATGGTCCCAATAAAGCTGCCTCACCTGCCTTTATCCAACAAAAATGTGATCGGCATGGCCTACAATATAAATCCTCGTAAGGTTCCATCTCAATAGTTTCCTGAAAACTGTTATTGTAGGAAAACTTGAATAGAGGTATATGCTTCTCCCAAGAGCCCCCAAAGTCTAGGAAGCATGTGTGCAACATGTACTCAAGAACCTGTATCATACACTCTAACTAGACATCAGTCTGAGGGTGGTAAGCTATGCTCAGAAGCACCTGTGTACCCAACTACCTCTGAAAACTCTGCTAAAAACGAGATGTAAAATGGGCATCTCTATCAGAAACGATAGAACCCGGGACCCCATGAAGATGTACAACCTCTCAAATATACATCTTCTCGAGATCGTCAACCCTCCTTAATAGGCAAAAAGTGAGCTACCATTGTGAGTATATCCAAAACAACCCACACAATATCATTGCCTCGAGGTGACCTTAGAAACCCGGTCACCAAATCCATCTCGACATCATCCCATATCCAGTCCAAGATGGGTAACTGCTGTAACAGTCCGGCTGACCTCTGATGCTCTGACTTCACCTGCTGACTGGTGGAACATCGCGTAACAAAACTAGCTACAACTCACTTCATACCTGGCCACCAGTACTGACGTCTCAATTCATGGTACATCTTGGTAACTTCGGGATGAACTGCCCATGCTGAAGCATGAAACTCTCTCATCAACTCCTCACATATATCCCCTCGAACCCATACTCATCCATGGAAACACAGTACCTCATCATCACCTATCGTCCATCCAGGAGGAGGGTCCTCACTTTCCACCGACTCCCATAGAACTAGGCCTTCTGTATCAGATAGTTGTCTCATCCTCACTCTATCCAGGAGGGTAGAAGTCACAGATAAAGATGAAAGATATGTTTTACCTTGACTTTCATGCACCTCAAAATGCATCTTAGAGAACAAATCCATGATCTTCCACTCACCACTGTCCTCCTGCACTGCCTGTATCTGAGTCCTCCTGCTCAGTGCAACAGATAATACATTACCTTTATCAGGTGAATAGGCAAGCTCAAAGTCAAAGGACTGAAGGTATTCGACCCACCTTCGCTGTCTCAAATTCAAGTCACGCTGAGTAAAGATATACTTGAGACTTTTGTGGTTAGTGAAAACCACAAAATGCTCTCCCCAGAGATAGTGTCTCCAACAACACAATGCATGAACAATTGCAGCCAACTAGAGATCATGCGTCGGGTAATTCTTCTCATGTGGCCTCAACTACCGGGACCCATACGCAACAAATCGATTGCCCTGCATCAACACTGCTCCTAGCCCAATACCTTTTGCATCATAGTAAACTGTATAGATCTTCCCTCGCTCTGGAAGTATCAAGATTGGTGCTGCTGTTAGCCTTCCTTTAAGGTCTTGAAAGGTTGTCTTGCAAGCTTCCGACCAAACAAACTTCACACCCTTCTTAGTCAGAACCATCAACGATGCTACTAAGCGGGAGAAGTCCTGTATGAAGTGTATGTAGTAACCAGCCATCCCCAAGAATCCTTGTATCTCAAGAACGTTCTTTGGCTGGTCCCCGGAAACTACTACTCTCACCTTCTCTAGGTCTACTAAAACTCCTTCCTCTGAGATGATATGACCCAGGAAGTAAATCTTGTCCATCTGAAAGTGGCACTTTGAGAGTTTATCATATAGTTGATGCTCTCTTAGTGTACTCAATATGATCTCAAGATGGGTGGCATGGTCCTGTCGAGTGTGAGAGTACACCAAGATATAGTCCATGAATGATACCACAAAATAATCTAGATATGGATGGAACACATGATTCATCAGAGCCATGAAAACTGCTGGCACGTTCGTTAGTCCGAACAACATAACCAAGTACTCGTACAGACCATATCTGCTCCAAAAACTTGTAAGTGGTATATCCGATGGTCTCACGTGTAGATGATGATATCCTAATCTTAGGTCAATCTTCAAGAACATTCTTGCTCCACGAAGTTGATCAAAAATATCATCAATCCTCGACAAGGGATATCAGTTCTTGACCGTCAACTATTTCAACTTCTGATAATCCACATAGAGTCTGAGGGTATCGTCTGCCTTCTTTGAAAAGAGGACCGAAAAAACCCAAGGAGAAGTACTGGGTTGGATAAAACCCTTCACTTGTAACTCCTCTAACTTCCTCCTGAGCTCCTGCAACTTAGGTGTGGCCATCCTATAAGGAGGAATGGAAACAGGTGATGCTCCTGGAACAAGCTCAATAGAGAAATCCACCTCATGCTCTAGTGGTAGACTTGAAAATTCATCCTGGAAGACATCCCTGAAACGATCAACCACTGGAGGGAAATCTGTCTGACAAGTCCCCTGATCATCCTGATATATACTCACAATATGGGATGTGACTCCACCTCGCCCATGATGCTCTGGTCTAGTTATACTCACCTGAACATCCCATTCACATTTGTATAGAAACTCTTCGCCCTCTAGTGATATGAATCTCACCCTGCAACAATAGAAATCTACAAAGGCTCGAAAGGGAACCAACCATTCTATCCCAAGAATGACATCATAGTTTTTCATCTCTAAGACATAGAGGTCCCATAGAAAGTGACACCCATAAACCTCAAGGGGGCACTCTTTGAACTGAAGCACACATGTTGTTCTCATTCCCAACGGAGTTTCTAGCATTATAATATCAGAATAAGAAGAAACACAGAGCCTAAGGCTCTCCAAAATGGGTACAGATATAAAACTATGCGTAGCACCCATATCAAAAAGTACTAAAGATAAGACAGAAGCTACTAGAATAGTACCTCTGACAGTAGAAGGTCCGGGATCCTACCCCTGCTGAGTCTCTTGCACTGCATATGCCTGACTAGTGTCGTGACCCTGCGACATAGCCTGGCTACCCCAAGCTATTCTGCCCTGTTGCCTTTGAGATCCTGGGGTCTGGCTACCACGACCACGACCACCACCTCTACCTATACATCCTGATGTATCCCAGTTCCCCGACTGGTAAGAAGCTGCTGGTCCTGCTCCCGTAAGCAGAGTCTGCATAAAATCCCTCTCACTAGCCACTGGTAGAAAATTCCTGCAAAAGCGTTGCAGATGACCCATCTTGCCGCAAGCTCGACACTCCACTGGGTCACGTGGACACTACGGTCTGTTGTGCCCCTCTTTACCACACTGGTAATACCTGACCGGGCCACCTGATGTAATTTCCTGGCTAGTACTGCCACTGGGAGATAAACTCATCTATCGTTTCATCTTACCTGTAGAAATAGTACCAAAAAATGGTGCCGAATTGCCCTGGATTTCACCACTATCTTCCCGAAGGTTCCTCTCTATAATCAGCGCCTGGTTCACAATAGCATGTACTGAAGGAAACCTGAAAACATTCACTAGTGCTTAGATGTCATAACGAAGACCATCCTTGAAGCGTCTGTCCCTCAACGTCTCATCACCCACCAGAACGGGTGCAAAATGATGAAGCTCGGTGGAACGAGCAGAATAATCCATCACCGACATTGCACCCTACTGCAAATTCATGAAATATCGAGCCCTATCTTCCCTTAGAATCTCTGGGAAGAATAATTCATAGAAAGCTATCTAAAAATCTTCACACGACATGCCTCTATGTTTCCATGTCTGAGTGGTAACATCCCACCACCTCTTGGCGGAATCACGCAACATATAAGTCACGAGCTTGACCCTCCGCCCTGGAGGTGTCTCAACATGCTTGAAAATAGTCTGCATAGACTCCAGCCAAGACTCCACAGCCTATGGTCTGCCATCCTCTGAAAACGTAGGAGGATACTGATGCTGGAATATACGAGTCAGCTCAGCCATAGATGTGGCAGCCGGTGGTGCTCCCTAAAAGGTCTACCTGAACCGCATAAATCCTTAACGGAACTGCGCCTCTGCGCTTCTGTCTGGTATAACAACTGGCGCCAGATCTGGCTCTGCTCGAGGATCCACTGGTAGCCCATGGACCACCATCTCTGGAGTATAATCATTGCCGCTCTCTTGGTGAACAACACGTGGTAATCTCAGTGGCATGAATCTACAAGGTCAAACGCACACCATAGATCAAGATTATCAAAGACTGAAAACGAAGGAACCAAAAGGGAAACAGGAGGAAGAAGGAATTCAAGATTGCAAAATAAGACTCCACGGCGTGTATACTGCCTAAACGGTGTGTACCTGAATTCTCTTCCCCTGCCCAGGTCCTTCTACACGGCTAAGCCGCATGACTCCCGAAGAACAAAACTACATGGCGTTTATATAATATAAAAGGTGTGTATGGTGTAATTTTCCAACTACCCATGTCGTTTATGACATGACCGACTACTAGGATTAATACTACACGGCGTGTTACATGCACACATGACGTGTAAACTACCTTATTTTCCTTGCCACATGGATAAGTCCACATGGTCTGTCCTCGTACAAGACTACACGGCGTGTCCCACACTTACACGACATGCACTGGATGAGCTCCACCGACCCGTGTTTTTAGTTACACGACCGGATACACGGCTCACACTACACGGTGTGTTCCACAGTGGACACGGCGTGTATTTCTTAAGGTCTCCTCCATCTGTATTGTTAGTTACATGGGAGAACTCTGGGTAAACAATACACGACGTGTACATCAAGTACACAATGTGTTATCCCCAAGCATTTCCCTTCCCCGTGTCCCCGCCCACACGGTCTTTAACACGGGAAAAGACTACACGACGTGTACTGAGGATACACGGAGTGTACTTGAAAAGTTTTATTTTCTTCCCAAACAGAAGAACACACGACATGTGTCCGAGGAACTACACAACTTTTATACTGGGTTTTCCGAACAATAAGTCTCAGATACTTCTCCGGAACCCAAAAAATACTGAAAAACAACACCTAAGTACCAAATTCCGATCTTTGAGGGCCCATACTCCCCGCGAATCAAATTTTGGAATCTTACACGTGTTATAAAAAAGATAAATAAGTCAATGAACCACCAAATTCTGGTCATTGAGGGCCCATACTCCCCAAAAACCAAAGTTTGGTGTTCATTCAATAAACCAGCTCACAAAAAAATACCCTATCACATAACAGGTATTTATCAAGCAGCTATCACAATAACATGATTTACTAGCACATCAACTATCACAACAACATGCAATTTTCTAATGCGCCTACATGGCATGGAACTATGCTTGGAATGTGATTTCTAGTCTGTGCTCAAATGATGCATGGGATGACATACCCTCATCTCATCGGGTTGCAACTAAATAGAACCCATGAATTAAATATAACCAGCACAATCACAAGTGCATAACCCAACGGTGAAAATCAAATCAACTGTAAAATTTTCAAAATCAAAAAAATTACAACACGAGGTAGATTGGATTTTCCCTGTACACGGGTTAGCTACTCCCAGGAAAAACTTATTACCAATTACCGTTCCTTTCATATCCCTGACTACGACTCCAATTAGTAAGTCAGAGAAAAGAACCTCCCTTGGATACCACTTTGTAACGTCCCGGGTCCGGGTGCCACTCAATGGGTTCCCCGAGCCTGGTTCGCCACATAACCTCAAGCACATTTCCCCATACACCAGAGGCTTCCAACTTGCAGCGAGGGCCCAAGTCTGATAGTGGGGAAACTATGCCCTCATTTGTCAAAGTGTAGTGCGGCGGAATAAAATATATAACATACAGTGGAAGCAATAAACCATACACATTAAAATGCACAAATACAGTAAAAAGATAACCAAAAGTTGTATAGATAATGATACAACTTGTCTCAAGTTCTAAGAAAATAGCCAGAACATGTTACACAACAATACAACATGATACAATAGAAAGTAAAGGTAATACAAAACAAAACAGCTGGTAGCATCGCGAGCCTAAGCCTGGTCCCATGCTCCCCTACTCCTCAGCAGCAATCAAGTACCTGTATAAGTACCCTTTCCTTTATCCGCACCTACAAAAACATAGTCTGTTTGGGCTAACGACATGACCCAAATAGGGAGTGAGAAATAAATCCTAGTAGGCACGCACCAAAGGCCCATACCCAACTATGTGAAAATATGCACCAACAATGTGTAGTAATAAAATTCAATAAACTAAGCAGTACTCAAAAGTAACTAACTTTACCAGTTATATTGTCATTTTTATTATTCATTTAACCTTTCAATTTAATGACATTCAGTTCTTATCATAACCATGCTCTCAGGCTAATATAATATAACCACGACCTCAGGCTAATATAGTAACCACACCCTCATGCTATAAAGTAACCACACCCTCAAGATATACAATATCCACGCCCTCAGGCTATAAAGTAACCATGACCTCAGGCTAATAAGTAAACACGCCCTCAGGACAATAAGTTACCAGGCCATGTCCAACATTTAAACATGCAATTATTTAAAATTACTATCAAGGAAAAAGTAATGCATAAAGCAACACATGGAATACACTCAGGTATCCTGTCCAAATGGATAAACAGAGGAACGCACCCTAGGGGTGGTCCTGGATCCAAGAAGAGATCACAAACAATAGTTTATTGTCACATTTTATTACCTTTACAGTTCTAGGTATTCAAAATAGGGATGGCCTCAGCCACACGATACCCCAACATGGGTTCGTAGCATGACAGTACACAAAAATGCACAATAGTTGGAATTTAAACACCAAGCCACCTACCTTAAACACCCCTGAACGGTATACGTGAACATCGATTCCAGAAACATCCAAAAAGGACGTAGATATGAAGTGAAAGAAAACTCATTCAAATGCAAATAACTTTCCCTCGAGAAAGAATTGGCAAGAATGGATTATGGAGAAGAAGAGGCTTACCCGTACGGTCCCAACGAGATCGACAGAGGTGGAAATGGATTCCTGGCGTGTGATCTGGAGCTCCTCAAAGTCTCAGCCCTCTCTCCCGACTTGTCCTCCGATTCTAAGCCTTCCCTATGAATAGGGGATGGTACTTCCCACTTTAAGAGAAAAAAACAAACTACACGGCGTGTACTATTGACTACACGACGTGTAATTTTCACATTTAAATGTTCCTTTAGCGGCCTTACCACACTGTTCACCTGATGACAAGTGTACATGGTGTGTATTCCTGACTACACGACGTGTACTGTTGCGCAGCTGGCGGCTGCTTCCACTGCCTTACTATTTTCCTGCCGACTTACTACATAGTGTGTAAATACAAACTGCACGGCATGTAGTCGGTTCTTACACCTTTCGTCGCCGACAGGGATACACACCCAGTGTACTCATCCCACATGGCCAAAGTACACGACGTGTATAAAATAACACGGTGTGTAGTCCCAAAATTTAGGATTTTTCCCATTTTCCTTATTTTCTCAAAAACACTTAAGGAAAAGAGAAAAGAAGAAACCTGTACCTCAAAATTAAGAACCCGATTATTACAATAATATAGTAAACATTAATTTATAAACCTTTTATGAATAAATAATAACATTTTCAAACCATTTAAAATGATATGGATATGGGGGGAAAGAGTTATAAGGAAAACATTCAAACGCAATTCTTGAAAGAAATACCCATGACTTGAGTTTCAAATAATTTAGTTCATATGTATACCATCCTAAGTAATATAATTATATTAGTTTTATAATTTATTAATAAACTTTTTCTGTTCAATTTATTTATAATTATTCTTTGTATTTCATTTGTTATGATGTTTTATTTTCATACTAAAATGGTTAAATTCTTGTTGAATATTTTGAGGATTTTCAGTTTATAACCTCAAAATAACATCAGTACATTGAATGTGGTCGAGGGGGTTATTGTTAAATTAAATAAATAATATTATATTTTTTTAATGATTATCCTATTTATATACTATATTTATTATAAAAACCATCCATGTAAGGGAGTCATGAAAAACGAACCACATCATTTCATGGAGATCGTTTTCAGTACATACACATGAATGGAATTTTCAGTTTTCTAATAGGGTAAAAATAAATATAGTAGATAATATTATACTTTTAAATAATCATATATATATTTTATAAATTTATTATTTTTTATTATTTCTATTATTATGGCCATATTTCTAAGGTGTAAATGAAAAATGAATCACATCACTACATTGAGGTGGTAGTCCACACTTATGCATAAGAGAAATTATCATTTTAAAAAGGATGATAGGTTAATAAGAAAATAAATATATTGTATTTATATAATCAAAATAAATTTATTAATATAATAAATATTCATTATATCCATCATTTTAACCATCCATATTATTTAGTGATGAAAAACGAAACAAATCACTTTATAAAGGTTGTAGTCCACAAGTATGCATGAGGGATGTTTTCATTCTCCATAAAATAGAAAAGGAGATGAAAAGGGAGTTTAAAATAATAAAAATAACATTTAAGTATATGGGATATACGTATGACATTATTTCAGCATGGTTGTGGAATATTTTAAGGAGTTAGTATAATAAATAAACATTAAAACTTAGTTAATAATTATACATAATCTTTGAAAAAACTCCCTTGGATTACACCTTAAACCTTATTTGGTTAGTCTTTTGAGGATAAAATAACCTCTAAGATATATAGAGGGATATTGGGAATGTATTTGGGTAGTTATTGGTTAATATAAATGGCTCAAAGTGTGTGAAAAATAGAGGAGATGTGGTTCAATTTTATAAGGGGAGTGACACACTTGAAAATACTTAAAACATTTAAATAATATATATATATATATATATATATTAGAGGAGTGTGAAAAAAAATATAAAAAATAGTATATAAACTATGTTCTAATGTTTACATAAACTTAAAAAATCATATATATCCGTATTTTATAAATATTTGATAACTTATATCATAGTTTATACCCCACATTAACCCATTTAACCATTACCAGGGGGAAAATGTTTTACTAAGGTTACAATTCATAATGACCTAAAATGAAATTGACCAAATTAATAAAATTTGATCCTCCTAATTCAAAATAATAAATCCATTTTTAAATATTCAATTTTTAGAAGTGAAATAAAATTAATTTAAATATATGTGCGCAAATCTCAATGAAAAATAGTTTTTAGATAATTATAACTTTTAACCATAAAAATGATTTTATACCAAAATATAATATAATATTTATTCATATGGATTTTTTTAATTAAATGGTTCTTATGTATTTTTGAAACCAATCCAAAAACAAATAAGGAATTATAATTATTTGAAAATAAATGATAATTTTTTTATAAAAATTGGTATTTCCAATATTCAATTAAAAATAAATTTTTTCAGAAAAAAATTATAATTTAAGATAATTTTGATTTTATTAATATTTAAATATTTTAATTTTATAAATTTGAAATTTTAAAATCTAGAAATTTAAATTAATAAAAATCAAATAAAATGATTTATTTTCTGATTGATAAATAATATTAAATTATCATATTTTATACAAATCAATAATTTTTTTATGAACACAAATAATACATGAAAATTATTTATTATTTACATTATTTAGGTTATTATACCACCGCAATTTATCATGGGTAGGCAGAGAAACCCTCCTTAGTCAATGTTTATCGACTGAGGGTTGTTTGTTTACGAAACACCATGAGAAGTGTGAAGGGGTAATATTGGAAATAATTAGGATTAGGATGATATCCTTCGATGAGATAAAAATATATTTGTTGATAACCCTCAATATCATGGAGGAAAGAATCAATTTGAGAATCTAGAGAGGTTGTCAATGTGACTTGTGATTTTTTGAAGTATCGACCACACATTTACCTTTATCAAGGTTTTGATTAGTGTTTTTGAGTGATATGAAAAGAAGAAAACTATGATATATTCCATATCATTGCTATAGTTTGTGAAAATTTTTAGGGAGGTTCATCAATCATGGTGGGTCCTCTAGGGAAGAACCTTCCTCACTGGTTTCATCATTAGTATCATTCTTCTCATTGTTAGGGGGTCTACTATTATGAAATTCACTATGATAATACTTCATGGAAAAAAGTCACTGACATCATTGGATGAACAATAGCTGGGAAAATGTTTTCAGTATCTAGGTTGAGTGAAATTTATGGTGAATTATTTCCCCTAACATCTGACACACATATGTGGAGTTGCATCTTTAATGATTACACATAATACTGTTATACATTCTTTAATTATCTGCTAGAAGATATGAAGATATGAACCAGAGTCAGGATACTCGGATACTAGAAGCATAATGACTTTATACTTTTATCTTTTCTTCATAAGGGCTTGAGGGATCTTCCAGCTTCCTTGACACACCAACTGTCAACTGTATAAGTAGTTTAACATTTACCATAAATTCTTTCAAAGGTATGGTGCATGGTTCTCAATGAGTAGCTCTATAATAGAAAAGTGTGAGGTTTTATGTGTTCAAAACATGAATAAAATCTAGTTAATGTTCAGGTACTCCTAAAGGTTCTCATCATCCTCCTCTTACCATTTTAATGGATAGTATTTCTCTACATCACTTTGGGATTCTATACAGAATTGGTAGGAAGCCACAAGAGGGATTGATGAGGACCTCCTCTATTGTGAATCTCTCAGTGCGAGTGCTATCATCTAGGAAATCCTACGCTAAGGTAAAGAAAATCATTTCTAAGATTAATTATTATTATGAAATATCCCATTATAGGACGAGGACCCAATTTCCTAATTTTAAGGGAACTTTCCAGGTACCCATGACTCCTCTAGATTCTTAAATTCATCTAAAAATGAAAGTATATAACCTAATGTTTTCCCATATATAGTATAGCGTCATAAGGAAAGTATGTTGATGGAATTTGGGACAATGTTATTAATATTTCTTGAATGAAAGACAACATGCCCTCTACACACAGGTACCTACGAAGGGTCTTTGGGATCATGTGCACCTCATCCTTTGGAATGAACATCCTCAATCACCAAGTGATTTCCTCTGATTGTTTTTATGGTGTAGGAACAACCAATTCCTATCAATCCCCAATAGTTAGTGATTCTAAAATATTGGGGTAATTTGAGATTAATTTCACTTGTGATACTTTTACCACTAGCATAGAACATCCACATTCATGATATTCTTAGAGTCATGGGAACCTTCTTATAAGCGTATTTTTAGTGTCACTAAGAGGACCTCTATAATAGTTGTTTGTCACTGTACCCTATACAGTTCCTTTAATATCGTAAAATTATTCATTATGAGGACCTCCATAATGTCTATTAGTGGCATGAGTGGCTGAGATAGTTGGTCCAACATGCTAGGTGGTATATTGGGGCCTTTATCTTAGTGTGATAGGGAGTTTTCCTTGAATTATTGTTGGGATGGTGTGGAGTTATATGGATATTATAAAGGTGATGACTGCTAAAATCGAGAAGGCAACAATAAGAGCTTAATTTCATAGATTTAGAACAATGTCCTACTCTGAGTATGGGTGTTATGTTGCTTAGAATAAATCATCCTAAATTAGAGTTGACTTTATATGTTCACCTGCTGATTGGGTGGATCTTTATTGACAATAATGATTATTGGTGGAGTCCCTCCTTGTAAAATTCTAGGTGGTTTTTGGGGATATAAAACATTTGATATCCCCCAACTCCTCATCACCAGGGAAAGAAATATTAACATTATCTAGGAATAGACTCCTCACGAAGTTTGTAGTGGTGACATGATTTACATTCCCATTGAATGTTTTTTTTTCTGTTTGGGATACTAGTATAGAATCATGTCCTCATGATCATCTCGATCCATTTATCATCTAGGGTTTCTTCCTTCATTCTCGTAATAGAGGATGTGTCTAGTTATGGCCCTCCACTATACCACCTTCATTGGGGAAAGGGGGTAAAGTCTCCTAAAATGCATGGGAGATTAATTATTTTTCACTTGATTATATGTGTATAGGGTCACCATATGTGAGTTACAATTGGTGTAACAGTGTTGGGGTCATCCTTTATACCTTCTTATATATTAGTAATGGTGGGGGAACTACTCTTGGTATGCTCAGTGGTCAACATTCTACAGGATTTATATTCAAGCATGAAAAGTTTACAAGTGTTAGTGAAATACAACATTATTCATATGATCACAATTATTGGATAAGGGTTTTTCATCAGGTTCACCACTTCTTGTTTCTAATGATTTCCATCAAAATGCTTCATGGATGCATGAATTTCACAACCTAAGTCCCATGTTCTCATTTTTCAACGGAGGGGGTGTCCTTTCTCCATTAGAGTGATGAAGATACAACCTTTGATAATAATGGAATGACGGGATGTTAACTCATCCCACTGTAGAGATTATTTCTTTGTTTAAGACCCTATAATAGATATAATATAGGATCAGGAAATCCTACCCAAATCCATCCACATAGAAATTAGTTAATTACATAACTTTCTTGCTTATCTAGGTGAAGACCTTATTTTTGGAGTGGATGAGTGTGTTGGGTATGTTTAATGTTTCTTTTATCATACTTATTATTGGAAACGAGGGTATCTTATTCTCATCACATGAGATTGAGGTCGGTTTGCAATCTTCCATATTATAGGATAGAAACACACATTATAATCATTACATAATATTATGTGGGTATATGGGTTTAAATCCAGGTAAAAGGTTCTCATAGTTTAAAATCTAGGGGGGATGATCATGACTTAGAGTCCAGTGAGGACACTAATTGTTTAAATTATAGTGGGGATAATCATAGTTTATAGTCTAGTAGGGATAATCACTATTTACATTTTATAGGAGATTATCATTGTCCAGATTCTAGTGGGTACACTCTATGGAATAAAGCCTCATAAATAAAATCATTAGGAGGTTTGGTTCTCTCTAATAAAGAGACTATCATTGGGAAATACAACATCTTGAGGCAATGTGATGGTAGTGATGTTGGGATTAAACCCCAGGGAGGTACCATATGTATCCTATTTAAATAAGAATGAAAACAAACTTAATTTGAGTTTCATTGTTTAAGGTCATGTGATAGGATTAGTATATGAAATTTGATGTCATGTGGTAAGGATTACTATGTCTTGAAAGAAATGATAACGATGGATTGGGTGTTGATTACACATGAGAATTCCCAAATACTACTTTAAAGTAGTAATGATACATGTGGGGTTTAAAAAAAATCCTAATTTATGTATGATTCAAAGGGATTATAGGTTAATGAACACAATTCAAATTGTTAATATAGTGATTTTATGAATTTTTTCTTATTAGGATAGTGATGTTTCGCAAGTTCCATCACTCTTAGTAATTGGACCTCATAGAGAAGGATTAAAATGGGTTACTATAATACTATCTCATGAAAGATATGTGTTGAAAAAATCCATGAATTATATAAGGAATTAGGCCCTTTGCTAAGATGAGTTGTTGAAGTAAATGGAGTTTCATATATTAGTCTTGAGTGCATTCCAATTAATTAAAGGTATTGAATAAGATAATTCTCATAAAAGTTATCACTAGTAGGAATCTATGAATATTGATTATATTATCTTGCATAAGGTGTGAAATTTCAAGTTTACAAAAGATTAGATACTTTGGATTATCAAAAATATAAAATATCCTTCAAAGTGAAAAGGAGATATTTATTTATAAGCCTATTAGATGGTAGAAGAAGAGTCTCATGTAAGAGTCTCATGCTCAAATAAAAGTTGTGTTCTCATGAAAGCATTATGTGATCTTATAACATGTTTCTCCTTGGTAGCTTAATTTATAGACACTCATAATTCTAGGTTTGGATGATTATCTATCCTTAAACTCAAAATTTTCTTATTTTGGCCATTCTTATTCCTTGATCCATTTTGGATGTGTTTTTGAGCATTATGAATAATATTGTTAACACTATCATTTGAAAGAATAAATATATGGAAAAGGATAGGATATATTGTAACATGTGACATATCATAGATGATATATAATAATTTTACTAATAATACATAATTTATTCTAGAGAATACATATTGTTAACTAAATTATTAAGAAATATTAAATTATAAATACTTTATATTGTCTATAAATTTATAGAGATTAGGTAAAATATTTTTGAGGATACACAAGAATAAATCTAAGAATATAGAGAATACATAATAAAACACTTTTTTATCTAAGAGTAACTTTGATGATTATTAAGAGTATATTGAGGATTTAAAAGGATATGTATGGTCCTTCTATTGGTATATAAGATTAAATAAATCTTCTTTAGAGATAAGTAATATTAAACGTATTGATGTTGTGTAATTCTTTAGCAAATAAATATCACATTTATAGATACATTTATATGTGATTCGATTTAAGGTTGATGATGATATTTGAAGTGAAATTTTCACCATGAGATGAAGCTTTATACTATAAAGATATTATTTCATGTAATCATGAATTCATGAAATATAATGTTGTAGGTTTTGTGGAAGCTTAAATAAAATTTAATGGGAGTATTTTATAGAATTAAATGAGGAAGACCATGGATATTTTAGGAGAAAAAAATTAGATCAAAATAGATATATTAAGATATATTTGATCCATTTTAATGGGAATTAAGAAATGAACGTCATGTGAGTTGGAAACTAATGATCACACTACCATATTTCTTAGAGATTCCAAATTCAAATATTTTGGGAATATCTATATGATTTAATAAAAATTTATTTATAAAAAATATGATTTGAATAAAAAATTGGGAAATGTGATATTTAATTAGTGTTATGAATTAATATTTATAAGTGTTAAAGAAAAAATAGAGAGAAACAAACCTATTTCTTTTGAGTACTTTGAGTCTCAAGATTATTGAGGAGAGAGTTACCGATGTGTGTATTATTTTTAAAGAGAATCCTAAATTTCAAATAATATTGTGATAAAACTAATGTGATCATTATGAAATAGAGTAATAGTGGTATTAATAGAATATTTTAGTAAATGATGAAGGATATTAGAACCCAACTAGTCTTGAAGTGAATCGATCTTACCTTGTAGATCATTATTTATAAAAAAAATTATGTTATTTTGTTCCCAAGTTATTTATTGTGAATCTATAATTGGGGACATTTATAAATACAATTTTGAGCTTCATAGTGTTAGTTGGAGTTGTGTAACTAATATGGTTGTTTACCAATATATAGGTTCAAGCCTATCCCATTTACCTTAGGTTTTTTAATAATAATAGACCATCTATGTGTCTATGGGATAATAACCAGTTTATATCAAGGAGTAAATCAAAAATTGTGAGTAAACATTGTAAATATTTGTGTACCTTATATCGTGTTGTTCTTTTCTTAATTAAATTATTGTAGTCTGAGTGTGAAATGAGAGTGTGAGATCTGTTCACTTCAACTAGTTTATAGTTAAAAATTAAAAAGGGTTTTAATTATTTTAAATCCATCCACATTGTTTCACTCATTTTTAGTGGGGTTAAACCTATCCCATGGAGAAATATTAATATTAATGATTTAGGATACACTTCTGATTGGATACTCAATATTTGAATATTTAAGATTTTGATATTCTCTTTTAAAAGGAATGATAAAGTATAGACATGGAGAATATGTGTCTAATGATCATCTGAATAAAATCCCTTCAATTAATTTGAATAATAAAAATAAAAAATGGAAGAGAAAATTGGTGAATGAATACCTAATAAGAAAAGAGGAAGAAACTATTTCTTCCTAGTGTTTTTATATTTTATAAATCATACCTTGCATGGTTATATAATTTATGGTGAAAAAACATACTATTGAAAGTATGGAAGACAAAAATACCTTAAAAATTTCAGTCATACATGAATAAAATTTAACTATAGCTTCTTTCCATGATTTTACTTTGGATGAACCTAGTGAACGCAGAGAAGATCATACCTACTTACTGATTCATACATGTTTTTGAAAATAAAATTGTGTAATTTTACAAAATAAATTATCATTTTAATTTATGTATATTTTTAACACATACAAGAGGAGACCACCAAACTTGAAGAAGATAAAAAAGGAAGAATAAAGGAGTGGTACAAAAGTTATTGATGTTAAAAAATGTCACTAAACAAATTGAGTGTAAATGTGTTATGCATATGGTTCTTGCATAATTGTTTTCTAGAAATAAGAAGGAATTTCTTAAAAAAAATCCAAGTGAATGAAGAATCTAACAATGAGACTTAGTAAAATAATCATTTATTGGAAGAAAAATAAAATTATATAATTTATTTCAAGGATGCATTACTAGAAATCAAAGAAAACAAGATAAAAGAGCTTCATAATTCATTGTAAGAGATAAATAAGATAAATAAATAACATTAGAATAATATTGAGAGGATAAGAAAATATTTTAAAAACAGACTGAATTACAGTAACAACCCAATCATTTCATAGGTAGATATTATATCATAGTAAATAAATATTCACTAGAAATCATAATGATCTATGAAATAATCAAATAGGTCTAGTACTTTTGGAAACTTAGACAGATAAAAGATTAGTTCATAAGTGAGCTACATCATCTCCCAAAAATCTTTTCATAACTATTACCCTTCTTAGATATATCATACACAATACCTTTCTTCAGAACTTGTGGAAAGGAAAAATAAGAATGAGTGATTTCAGATGATCAATAAGGGTAAAAAAAAGAGATATCAATGATCACATAATCATAATGGTACACTTATGTGAATATGGAATTTCATTTATTTTAAGAATATTAAAAAAAAGTTATTGGAAGAATTTACATGTGTTTACAACCTAAACATGTATTTATAGGTGGGGTTTTATCATCAGAAGAAGGTCTAAGAAGAGTTGGCATGAATCGGGAAATTTAGAAAGAAATTGGAGGATTTTAGACCCTTTTGTCATGGTACATGGTTAATAATGAGTGACTATAACCATTCACCCCAACCAAGATAATCATCTACACTAAGGACCCTCAAGACAAAACCAGTCACACTCCCTCCACAAAGTTTTCCAAACTTCATAGATACTCTAGGAAACTGTGTGAGGTGTGCTTATAGGGAGGTAGTGGACTATCATAGGGTATCCAAAAATTTAACCAAATCATGCATAACATCCTAAAAAACCATGCACCTCAAATCCCCAAGAAAAAACCTTATTCATGGTTGGTGCACAGTTAGACTCACCATGCACCTAAACCGTGCGACAGTCAACATGTAGTTACCTACATTCTATCAACTCTTCCTAACAACTTTTTGACTAGGGATTTAGACCCCTAAACACACCTTAACACTGTGGGGACATATAATTAATGATAGATAGGCCATTTTAGATTTAAATCATCATAAATAGGGAATTTATCTTTGGAAAGGATATCTTGAAACTCAATCTAATAATTTTTGAAGATTATTCGCCTATGGTTGCTGGGATGTTTCCTTTTGTTTCTTAGCTGTAATGAACACCAGTGGTAATAAGAGCTTTTTTATCATCATTTATTCAATGAGTAGAAAATTACTTTTATGTGTTGGGGATGTGTGTAATGAATATTCCTTGGTAATAAAATACACTTATTTTGTTTTTGTTAATTCATTTTGTCTCTCATAATTCTAATATGTCTCCATTATTTATCTTACTGGAAACTCTGTATTGGATCAAGAATGGAGCTTCTAAGGTTCTCCAGGGGAATTAAAATGAGTATTCCCTTGTCCATTATGTGAACTAGTCATCTCAAAATAATCTTAATTCTAGGAATGTTTTTAAAAAACTAATTTTTTGACTAAAAATTTGATTTATATTAACTTAATCTGCATACACTAGACAAAGGGAGATCCATTATATTTAAATCCCATAGATTCAAGTTAATATGAACAAAAACACATTTCAAGCTAATAGATTTTCAACAATCTTCATAACCAACCAAAAATCTGATGTAATTCTTTTATTGACTGTTAAAAATAGTTTCATCTTCTTATTGTTTTTAGTAAACCATCAAGAATTTGGAAAGTGAATAAATCAACCATGTTAAATAAATCTCATAATATTCAAATATCAACTCTAAATTTATAAAAACTAGAGTTAATTATTCACGAATAAAGGTACATAACACTTTAAATTACCCTGTGGATTGGCCCCAAACTTACACTATACTAGTAATTAGAGTGGGAAATTCTATTTGGGCCACTAAAAGTAACAATTACTCCGAAACAACACCAATTTATGGTTCCATTTATAGGGAGAAATTAAATGGTGTTTTGTTAAATTGAGTTTTTATTAGTTAAGTTAAAACAAAAATTATAAATTATAAACAATTATAATCTTAACCCCAATTTGGGTTTTGGTTATTTTTTGATTTCTCTTTTACACTTGGTGTGTTGTTCATTGTTGTACAAGACCGTAGGTCCATGAGCCGCCAAATTACTCATTCCAAGAGCATTGAGTCAGTGAAAAGACTCTTGTTTGACCCATAAATCTAATGAATGATAACAAAGAAAAATCGATCACTTATAAGAGAACACAAATATAATGACCCCATAGAAAATATGGAAGAGGAAGATATAGAATCCCACCTTTTTATTACATAACTTTGCATTAAATTTTACAAATAGAGGATCTTAAAAGTCTAGTGTCTTGGAAATCAGGAACATATTACATGAAAACAACATAAAACATTCTTATAAACCACTTTTAAGGATTTATAATAGGTTCATCCTATGTAAAATTACTGAATCTCATATCCTGGAGACATAAATCAATGGAAAGGGTGAGCAGAAGGCCCCGTAAGGGATAAACAAGGGAATCAGTTTACTTGTGATATCAATAAGAACTTGAATCAAAACATAAAGACATGAGTAATTGAAGTATAGTCATATCATAATAAAATAAACATGGAACATAACTTTAATATGTGGCTAAAACATTTCATTAAGACATTCATGAACATATCACCAAGGTCTATCCAAAAGGTGTCATAAAAATTACCAATGTTATTCGCCAAGGTATCGTGAAACTTGTCATCTCTAGAGATTAATTCATTACCCAATGCATTGGAGCACTATCAGGGTGCACCATTAATATGTTTTTACTTTCATGTGAGCCACATAGATAATAATAAAACATTTCATAAATAACCCTTGGAGAATAAAATAAATGGGTTTCATTTCAAGATCGCGAGGTTTTAAAAGTTCTTAAAAAAATAAGATCATTATGTCATTTATAACTCATAGAAAGGGATTGAGGGTTATATGTATGTAAATTACAAAATAGAATAAATCATATTTATATATTTATGATCACCCAAAGAAACAAAATAGGTTTGGGTATTCACATAAATAAAACAAGAGAATTTCTGGAGAGGAAGAGATAGAAATTTTGAGGTGACATTTCTGCACCATAACGACTATATAACATGGTTTTAGAAAGCATTGAAAAGAGAGGGGAAAAGGGTCACACAATCATAAATAATTAATAATACAGTATGAAGAGAGGGGAAAATGGTCGACACAATCATAAATAATTAATAATACAGTATGTTTAAATAATATGATCATTGTATGGATATTTGAATGACATACCACATGAAAAGGAAACATGGAAGAAAAGAGAAGATGCGATTTATTTTATGAGAAATTCGGCGGCCTAACGACGTCACTTAAAATTTCAGAAAACAAATTGATGAGAGAGGAAGGGGTATCTCATAATTTGAACATGAAATGGATAGTAGTAAAGATATATAAGAACAATCCACCACATAATAAAATGGAACTATAAGACATAACATAAATGAAGTCATGACTTAAAAGAGGAGGGTGAAATGATCCCTTACCTTGAAGAGTAACATCGAAAGCTTGAAAATCGGGACCTCGAGATGCTTCAGGGCACCATGGGAGGACTCATTGAGAGGTAAAGATACCGGAACTTCGTTGGGGAGGATTTGGAAATGAAATTAATGAGCGAGTGGCTTGGTATTTATATGAGAAGTGAGGGAACAAAGCATTAATTGCCAAGGGACACCTCATCAGTGGTATTGGAAAACCTATGGGCTTGACCATGGTATTTTCCCATCGTATTGGCCACTTGGGACATCTCATATCATATATTACTATTCATAAGTCGACCAAAATGATTAAATAATTATTATATCCTTAATGATGTCATTAAACACCTGAAACTCAAAACTGTATTTTCACTATTCACCGAAAATTCAACTATTTCATAAAAATCCCAAAAATTCAACTTAACCAAATATCGATGCTCTGAATTCAAAATAAACTCCATTTTATGAAAATAAATTTTTAAATATTTTTAATTAAATTTTAAAAAAACACCATCCACTGAAAATTCAACTATTTTAGAAAAATTCTAAAAATTCACCTTAACCAAATATTGATGCTCTGATTTCAAAAATGAACTCCATTTTATGAAAATAATTTTTTAAATATTTTTACTCTAATTTTTAAATAAAAAACACTATTCAACTGAAAAAACAAATACTTAACCAATAATTTCTGAAACAGTTATTTACCTATTTTATTGAATCACATTACTTAATAAAGGTGCATAAATTATATCAATACTTTCTTAAGTGAGGTTACTTAATCCATTTGGTCAAATTACTAATCATAAGCAAAAAATCACTATTCATAATTTACTATTCACCTAAAATTAAGTTGGTCTTATTAGACTCTAAATTTCATACTGAACACAACAGTAGAAGACCATTTTTTGAAAATTATTACTCATTTTTAATTATTTAAGGTATAAATAAATATTTTAAAATTTTTTTTTTCCAAAATTCATCAATAATATACATCCTATATTTATTCGGACATTTGAGATTTACCAAGTTCACCATAAGAAGAAATAAAAATTTTATTTATATCAAAGGATTACACAAAGCAGCTAAGGTCTCATTACATAGCCCCTTATAACACAAGCATAGGACCTAAGTGTTAGGTGTGATAAGGTGATAGAATCTTGGGGCGGCTCGACCAACATTACCCGAGTGCTGATTTCTATCAGCTTGAACTTCTCTCAAAATTGATTCAGTTCTAACTTCACACGATGAAGTTCAGCTTGGGTTTGGTTTAGAGCAAAGCCCAGTGGTGCTACCCCCTTCCCAAGTTCAGTGAGATGGGCTTCGATCGGCCCAAGACTACTGGAGGAGGCCATCAAATCTTCTTTTTGTATTAATTAACCAAGATCACTTGTATTTATAGACATTAATCTCAACATTTACTTTCCAACGATCATATTGACCAACAATCATATAACAGTCGAAACCCAACAGTCTCATTTTAATTATACACATTTAATCAAATGAAATAGTTTTTTGAGTATAAAATAAAATAACACATAAAATTAGGAAACAAAAATTATTAAAAAGTTTGGGTCGTAACATTCTTCCCCCTTACAAAATTTTGTCCCCGAAATTTTTAACTCATACCCTCAGAAGAGAAAATATGTGGGTACTTCTGCCTCATAGATTTCTTTGGTTCCCACATGGCATATTCATATTTGTGGTTCCTCCACAACACCTTAAAAAGGTGGGTAGTCTTGTTGCATAGAACCTTGTCTCAACGATCCAAGATATCCACCGGATGCTCCTCAAAAGAGAGGTCTTGTTCCAGTTGTACCAAATCTATGTTTAGCACAACTGTAGGGTTAGGTATGTACTTCCTCAAGAGGGATACATGGAAGACATCATGAACTTGTGCTAGATTTAGAGGAAGTGCAAGCCGATATGCCACTTCTCCCACGCGGTCAAGGATTTCATAGGGGCCAATGTACCTAGGGATGAGATTAACTTTCTTCCCTAACCTCATTACTCTCTTACAAGGTGATATTTTAAGAAAGACCTTGTCACCGACATCAAACTCCAAGTCCCTTCGAAGGTTGTTGGCATAGCTCTTTTGCTGACTCTGAGCAGTCTTAATGTGTTGTTGTATGGCATGGACTTTTTCTATCATCTCTTGCACTAGATCAGGCCCAAGAAGCTTTCTCTCACTAGCTTCATCCCAACAAGTAGGAGTTCTACATCGCTTCCCATATAGAATTTCATAGGGTGCCATTGAATGCTCGAGGGGAAGCTATTGTTGTAAGAGAACTCAACTAAGGGGAGATATTGATTCCATCCACTTTTAAATTCCATTGAGCATGTTCTCGGCATGTCCTTGAGTGTTTGAATAGTCCTTTTAGATTGGCCATCAGTTTGGGGGTGATAGGATATACTGAAATTCAATTCAGTGCTCAGAGTTTGTTGAAGAATTCTCCAGAACTTTGATGTGAACCTTGGATCACGATCATATACGATTGAAAGTGGAACTCCATGTATCCTTACCACTTCCTTCACGTAAATCCTAGAAAGTTGATCAAGAGAGAAATATTATTAAATGGAGATAAAATGGGTAGTCCTGGTGAGACGGTCCACAATAACCCATATCACATTGTTTTCTTTGGAAGTTCTCAGGAGACCAGTGACGAAGTCCATAGTGATATTTTCCCACTTCCATGCTGGTATGGGTAGTGGTTTCAATACCCCTATTGTAATTCTGCCTTTACTTGCTAACATACTAGGCACTTTGAAGTATAGTAAGAAATGTCCTTTTTCATATTATCCCACAAAAAATGATCACAAAGGTCCCTATACATTTTTATGCTTCCAGGATGAATAGAGAAGGTAGAACTATGGGATTCATCCATCAAATACTTCTTTATTTTTGGAATATATGGAATACATAGTCTTGTACAAAATTTCAGTATACCATGTTGATCAATA
The DNA here is from genome assembly GCA_963277665.1 of Viscum album. Classification (NCBI taxonomy): domain Eukaryota; kingdom Viridiplantae; phylum Streptophyta; class Magnoliopsida; order Santalales; family Viscaceae; genus Viscum; species Viscum album. The sequence goes on along the minus strand of OY728130.1, from coordinate 472,950,751 downwards.
CTAAACTCATGAAACTTCACATCCTTCACATCTTTAGACTTCTTCTGTAATAAAGGATCTTCTTTTTGAGCTTTCTTGATCTTCTCCAGTAATTATGGTTGAGAAATCATTTGGGTTAGGGTGATGATGTCCCTTCCCTTATAATTATCATGTCCAAATTTACTAGGTCATTAATCAAAGGACCTCTTTGAATCCTCATCATGGAAATAACAATTGGGTCTTTCTTACTTAATGCATCAACAACTTTTTTTTCTCTTCCAGGATGATAATTAATTAAAAAATCATAGTCTTTGAGAAGTTCCAACCATCTCCTTTGTCTCACGTTCAATTCCTTTTGTGTGAAAATATACTTTAAACTTTGATGGTCTGTGAATATATCACATTTCTCCCCATAGAGATAGTGTCTCTATATCTTCAGAGCAGAAATGACCGCAACCATCTCTAGATCATGTGTGGGATAGTTCTTCTCATGAGTCTTCAACAGTCAAGATGCATAAGCAATGAATTTGTTATTTTTCTTGAGGACACACCCAAGCCCTTTGAGAGTTGAATCGCTAAAAATAACAAATCCTTCTCCACTTGATGGAAGAGTTAACATGGGTGAAATAACCAATCTCTTCTCTAGCTTTTGGAATCTTTCCTCACCCTACTTTGTCCAGAGGAACTTGACCCCATTTTGAGTTATCTTGGTTAATGGTTTAGAATGTCCGGAAAAGTTTTTCACAAACCTCCTGTAATATCCTACTAGTCCATGGAAACTTCAAATCTCAATTATTGTTGTAGGATGAGGCCACTCCTCTATAAATTTTGTCTTTTCAGGGTCAATTGTGATTCCTTCATTGCTTACAATGTTCCCTAAGAAAGCAACTTGTTGTAACCATAATTCACATTTGCTGAACTTTATAAAAAGACTCTACTTCTGTAGAGTTTGAAAAATTACTCTTAAATGTTCTTATGCTCCTCACGAATTTTGGAATATATCAGAATATCATCAATAAAAACTACCACAATGTTATCAAGGTAGTCCTTAAAGACTCTATTCATCAGATCCATAGAAATAGTAGCTGGATTACTCAGTTAGAAGGGCATAAAACTAACTCATAATGCTCGTATCTTGATCTAAAGGCATTTTTTGGAATATCTTCTTTCTTCACCCTCAATTGATGATAACCAGATCAAAGATCAATCTTAGAAAATAATTGAGCCCCACAAATTTGGTCAAATAATTCATCAATTCTTGGAAGAGGGTATTTTTTTTCATTGTGATCCCATTCAGTTCTCTATAATCAATGCATAGCCGCATCGATCCATCATTCTTCTTCCCAAATAGAACCGGTGCTCCCAAAGGAGACACACTTGGTAAGATAAACCCCTTCTCCAAAAGATCTTGGAGTGGTTTCTTTAATTCTTCTAGCTCCACATTTTCCCTCTTTATCGGGGGTCTTTGATATCAAATGAGATCCAGGAATGAGTTCGATGGAGAACTCTACCTCTCTTTCTGGGGGAGGTCCAGGTAACTCCTTAGGAAATACGTCAACATATTCCAGGATGGTGGGGACATTTTTTATCCTTAAACTCTCATATCCTTATTCTTCTTCACCGATCAACTCCATAAAAAGGATATAGGGGTTTTTTAGACAGAGATCAGGTTGAGATATCTCTCCGTGGAAGATAACTGTAGGTTTTTCCATTCAAGACTACTGATATTTCCTTTCTTCTACAATTGATCTTAGCATTATACTTTGAGATCCAGTCTATCCCTAGTATAATGTCGAATTCCATCATGGGAACAACTACTAGATTTTCGATAATACTGTGCTCACTAAAGTAAGTACAAGAGTTTCTCAACACTGATGATGCTTATATAGTCCCATCAGAAGTCTTGACTGATAACTCTACTTTTAGAAAATCGAGGGTTGAATCTATTTTTTTTCAAACTTGGAAGAAATAAAGGAATGTGTAGAACCAGAATCAAATGAAGTATTTGATAGAGTTGAGAGGAAAACAAGAGTACATGCTACCAAATCATTTGAATCTTCAACTTTAGCTATCGTGATAAAAAAAGCATGGCCTTGATCCCTTGGCGTTTGCTGAGGCTGATGTTGGTTCCCCTCCAATGCCCTTGGATTTGGATAGTGATTGGAAAAGTGCCTACATTGTCTACACTTCAATCACTGGACATCAGGTAGGGCCTGCACCATCTTCCCATTGTCGTTTGTGTTTGGAAGTTGAGGTTTCACCTCACCATGACAATTCCTCACAATGTGGACATCTCTACCACACTTGTAGCACTTCCCAATACCGAGCAGGTAGTTCCCCAAATGCGTCTTCCCACATTTATTATATGTGGGAAGTTTTACTTGCTTGCCTCTTCTTCCTTGATCGAAGATCATCCCTAATCTTGGCTCCAATGATATCTTCTCGTCATTTTATTTATGAGACCACTGTGTCTCACCATACTCTAGCTCAACTTTCATCGCATGCCACACGATCTCCTCGTAGCTATCATAGTATCAGTTGCCTAGATTCTTCCGTAGATGAGGTCTCAGTCCACAGAAGAATCTATCAACCTTACCATTTGGATCCATGAAAAAGCTAGATGTATATCTTGAAAGTCTATTGAATTTCACCTCATAGCTACCCATAGATTCATTCTCCTTCTACTTCCGCTCAAGAAACTCCTTATCCATTATCGTTCTCATGGAAAGTGGTAAATACTTACTAAAAAAGATCCCTCCAAACACTTCCAACTCCATAGCTTCAACTTCCACTCTTTTCCTCGTGTTTTTGATCAATCCCCACCACTGATCAACTTCTCCATCTAAGTGATAGACTACCAGGGTGACCTTCTCTTGCTCTGAACAGCGGAGCACATAAAAGACCTTCTTGATGGAGCTGATCCACTACTCAGCAATCAATGGGTCATTCGATCCACTAAAGGATAGTGGTCATTGATGCATAAAGGACTCAACAGAATGTTGTTCCCTTCACGGTGAGATCGGTCTCTCATCTTGATTCAAGTTATTTCCCATAACTTGAGTCAGTTGGTTCATCATTCACATGAATGTTTCCATTCCATCTTCCATCGGAGGGCCGTCAGCACATGGTCTATTACAATCACCATTTGCACGGTTCCTCCTATTTCCCGCCATTTTCTAAAATCATAAAACCTTAATGAGAAACTTATTTCATTTACGTATCTTTTAAATATAAAGGATTCTATGTCTTAAAAATTCATGCTTAGAAAATTTCATTTCTCTATAATTCCTTCATAATGATTCATAAAAAAGCTTGAGATTAACCAAACATATCCCCTGGGAGTGTTGTAACCAAGAGTGTAACAAGACCCGTTTTCATGTACTAGTTCCCATTCAAGTCTAGCTCAAAGCAGTGTTTTTAGGTTTTACCCTTATGTACATCTATGGCAGAGCCACCTCCACCTACTCGTATCTAGACAAGGATGTATTTTCTTGATAAACCACTTACTCAATACTCACCAAAATACCAGGAAGTCTTTCTATATTTAATATTTTATATAGGGTTCTTCCTAAAGTTTTCATATTCTAATTTCCATAAATAACTAAACTATCCTTTGATACAAACTATGACATTTTTCATTTTCATTACATAACTTTTCATTACATTTTACAAACAGAGGATCTTTAAAGTCTAGTTTCTTAGAAATCAGGAACATGATACATGAAAACAAAATAAAACATTCTAATAAACCACGTTTAAGGCTTCATCACAGGTTCATCCTATGTATAGTTACTGCATCTCATATCCTGGAGACATACATCAAAGGAAAGGGTGAGCAGAAGGCCCCGTAAGGGGTAAACAAGGGAATCAGTTTACTTGTGATATCAAAAAGAACTTGAATAAAAACATAAAGACACGAGCAATGGAATTATAGGTATATCATAATTAAAATAACTTGGAACATAAGTTGGAACATAACTTGAATATGTGGCTACAAAATTTCATTTATACATTCATGAACATATCACCAAGGTCCATCCCCATGGTGTCATAAAAATTACCAAGGTTATTCACCAAGGTATCATGAAACTTGTCATCTCTAGAGATTAATTATTTACCCAATGCATTGGAGAACTATCAGGGTGCACCAATAATATTTCATTAATTTCATTTGATCTACATAGATCATAATCAAACATTTCATAAATAACCCATGGAGAATAAAAGAAATGGGTTTCATTTCAAGATCGTGACGTTTTAAAAGTTCTTACAAAAATAAGATCATTATGTCATTTATAACCCATGTAAAGAGAGTCAGGGTTATATGTATGTCAATTATAGAATCAAATAAATAATTTTTATATATTTATGAACACCCAAAGAAACGAAATAGGTCTAGGTATTCATATAAATAAAACAAGATAATTTCTGGAGAGAAAGAGATAGAAATTTTGAGGTAAAATTTCTACACCATAACGGCTATATAAAATGGTTTTAGAAAACATTGAAAAGAGAAGGGAAAAGGGTCAGAAAATCATAAATAATTCATAATACATTATAGATACATAATAAGATCATGGTATGGATATTTTAATGATATACCACATGAAAAGTAAACATGAAAGAAAAGAGAAGATGCAATTTCTTTTACAAGAAATTCGGCAGCCAAACGGTGTCAGTTAAAAATTCAGAAAACAAATTGATGAGAGAGTAAAGGGTATATCATAATTTGAAAATGAAATGGATATTATTAAAGATATAGAATAACATTACCCCACATTATAAAATGGAACTATAATACATAACATAAAGGAAGTCATGACTTAAAAGAGGAGGGTGAAAGGATCCCTTACCAGGAAGAGTAACTTCGAATGTTTGAAGGTCGGAATCTTGGGTGGCTTGAGGGAACCTTGGGAGGACTCCTTAGGAGGTAAAGAGACCAGAACTTCGTTGGGGAGGATTTGTAAATGAAATGAATGTGGGAATGGATTGGTATTTATAGGAGAAGTGAGGGAACAAAGCATTAATTGCCAAGGGACACCTCATCAGTGGTATTGGAAAAACCATGGGCTTGCCCATAGTATTTTCCCATGGTATTGGCCACTTGGGACACCTCATAGAATATATTACTATTAATATGTCTACCCAAATGATTACATAATTATTATATCCTTAATGATGTCATCAAACACCCGAAACTCAAAACTGTATTTTCACTATTCACTGAAAATTCAACTATTTCAAAAAAATAAAAAAAATTCTCCTTAAACTAATAACAATGCTCTGAATTCAAAAATGAACTCCATTATATGAGAATAATTTTTTAAAATATTTTAAATTTTATTTTTAAATAAAACACTATTCTCTGAAAATTCAACTGTTTCAGAAAAATCCAAAAAACTCACCTTAACCAAATATCGATGCTCTTATTTCAAAAATGAACTCCATTTTATGAAAATAATTTTCTAATTATTTTTAATTTAATATATAAATAAAAAAATATTCACCTGAAAAAACTAATACTTAACCAATAATTTCTGAAACAGTTATTTACCTATTTTATTGAATCACATTACTTAATCAAGGTGCCTAAATTATATTAATACTTTCTTAAGTGAGGATACTTAATCTATTTGGTCACATTACTAATCAAAACCATAAAATAACTATTCATAATTTACTATTCATCAAAAATTATGTTGATCTTATTAGAATCTAAATTTCATACTGAACACAACTGTAGAAGACCATTTTTTGAAAATCATTACACATTTTTAATTATTTAAGGATTATATAAATATTTTAAAATATCCTTTTTCAAAAATTTATCAATAATATATATCCTATATTTATCCAGACATTTGAGATTTAGCAACTTCACCTTAATAAGAAATAACAATTTTATTTATATAAAAGGATTACACAAAGAAGCTAATGTCCCATTACATAGCCCATTATAACACCAGTATAGGACCTAAGTGTAAGGTGTGCTAAGGTGATAGAATCCTGGGGCGGCTCAGCCAACATTGACCGAGTGGAGATTTCTATCTGCTTGAACTTCTCCCAAAGGTGATTCTGTTCTAGCATCACACGATGAATTTCGGCTTGGGTTTCGTCCAGAGTAGAGCCCAGTGGTGCTACCTCCTTCCCATGTTCTGTCAGATGGGCTTCGATCGAACTGAGACTACTGGATGAGGCCAGTGAATCCTATTTTTGTATTAATTAACCAATATCACTTGCATTTATAGACAATAATCACAATATTTATTTTCCAATGGTCATATTGACCAACAGTTATATAACAGTCGAAACTCAACGTTATCATTTTAAATATACCCATTTCATCAAACAGAAACGTTTTGTTGAGTATAAAATACAATAACACACCAAATCATGAAACAAAAATTATTAAAATGTTTGGGTCATTACAGAAGAACCAACTAGTGTCCATGGAATTAAACTATAGTTTTCACTGGATGGGAATCAGAACCAACAACTCGCTACTGATGGTATACTGGAACAACATCCCCTGACCAATTTTATGGTGTACGTTTCAAAAAACCATCAAAGACCTCCAACTCAATTTATATTGGTTTATAGACAGAAACAACCATAATAGTATCTTCCACCATAGAAGATACCATATATTCCTCCAAATCAATGGCCTTACTTTTCATAGGAGAAGCAATATATTCCACAACCTCATCAGGAATAGATTCCTCCAAGACGTGCCCTTAAAGAATACAAATTTCCATCACATGGAGAGGATATTGGAATTTTTAAGTCAACATTGAAAGAAATACATTTTGAAATTAATACAGTCATCACAATACTCATCCAGAATACCATTCAACTTTGGTGTTTTCCAAATGAGGACCCCAGTTCCAATATCTCAAATTTTATGGAGACATGTGACACATTATGTTACCATGGGGAGTTAGAAGATGTTATTCAGCTCCATTTATTTCCCTTTTCCTTAAGGTAAAAAAAAATGAATTGGATAAAATACCCCCTTGTGTTCCGTCCTTACATTGGAGGCCTTGTCTCATGCATTTATGTCCAAATAATTCCCCCATCCAAAATGGTGATGTTACGGAATGAGATTCATAACTTTTATAAAATTTACTCATTATGAACTCCCACTATGGATAAAATTTCAGACCTTTTATGGGGATATTACAATAAACACCAAATATGTGGTGGATGTTCCTGCTGGAGGAACCATCATGAAAAAATATCATGAAGAACTATTTGACCTTTTGGAAGATATTCCAGCTAATAGTACACAATGGAATTTTGAGCAAGAAACTCAGAAGAGTAGTATGCATAATGTTCATGCCACTAAAATGCTATCTATTCAACTTAATTACATGTTAAATAAGCATGATGTATTGAATTTTAAAACCACTTATCGAGTTCAAGTATTCAACCATTCATCTTGTAATGAATGTTGTGACAATCACATTAGGGGTGAATGTCCGTGGTTAAGTTCTAGACCCTCAAAATGTAAAGTAAGTTATGTTTCATAGAACCGAGGGTGAAATATGCCCCATCAATATTAGAACCCTGCATGGAAAGACAATGAAAATATGGGTTGGGGCCAACATCAAAAAAATTCTCAACCATAAACCTAGAAGCCACCTAGTTATGGACAAAAAAAACCAAAATCCATATCTAAGAAAAAATAAAGAAAATAAATACAAACAAAGACCATATCAACGTAAAGGGTATTAAAAATCTCATCCAGAACAACCTCCTTGACAACCAAAATAGTAGAATGTTGTTCAGTAACAACCATAGTATTAATGACCATCATTGTTAGATGCGATGATTTTCAAGTTCATCACCACTACTGCATCTAGCTTCCAAAATCAACAATCATCTATTTTAAGACATGAAAATATGATTGGACAACTATCCAATCAACTCTCAATGAGGTAACCTGACACACTACATGGAAATAATGAAAACAAATACATGGGAGGAGGCTAATGTAATAACCATGATAAGTGGGAAGGAGCTACCTCATCAAATGTCTACAATCCAAGGAGGATGTGAATATGAAAATAAAAATAAATCCACACCATATTTGGAAAAATAATCTAAAGTAGTGGAGATTCCCTCACCAAAAGGGACATCAAAAGGAAAGGTTTCCATGAATGATTAAGAAAAGGGAGTGGTCAAACCTTATGAGGCCAAATTTCCATTTCTGGAATGTATGAAGCAAAGGTAATTAGACTATTTTTTTTTAAATTCATGAAATTATTCCAAAAACATTACATCAACATTCCCTTTGAATATTCATTGACTGAAATGCCCAATTACACAATGTTCCTGAAGGAAATTCTATCGAATAAAAGAAAAATGAAGGATTTGGGTACCATTCCACTCCATAACGAGTGCTACGTAGTGGTACAAAATTTAGTTCCTCTAAATTTTCATGATCCTAGGAGATTCTCAATTTCATGTATGATAGGATCCTGTGATTTTGGGAATTATATTTTTGACTTGGAGGATAGTGAAAATTTAATTCCTTTTGGTGTTTTCAAGAATCTAAGACTAAATTAACTGAATACTACTTGTGTAGCACTACAATTGGTTGATTGCTTGATAAAATACGTAGAAGGGATCCTTGAGGATGTGCTGGGGAAATTTATTCTCCTTGATGATTTCATTATACTTGATATGGAGTAAGATGAAAAAGTTCCACTATGTTTAGGGAGACCCTTTATAGCTACGAGTAATGTTTTTATTGATATTCATCAAGGTGAAATAATATTCTAAGTGGGGGATGGAAGCATTTCCTCTATTGTTATTTAATCATTCAAACAAGCATCATTTGTGGAAATTTAAGACTATTTCACCTTAACCATAGTTGAAGATCATGTTGACTATGCAGTAATTAACATGTGAAATATTTCTTTTATCAATGAACTGGATTTATTTAAAATGTATCCCCAACATAAATAGAAATATCTACAATATATTTCAGGCTTGGTTAATCATTATTAGTAGTGAGAAGTAGTCCCAGATATTTTGGAAAGAGATGAATTTGAACCTATCATGCCATATGTTCTTAAGGATCCATAACAAGTAATGAAACCTCTTCTATTATATTTAAATTATGGATATTTGGGAGATAATAACAAAATACATCTAATTCAGAATTCATTACTCACATAAGAGTAAGAGGATTAAATTTTGTAGGTTCTATGAAGAAGAATGAAATCTATTCATTGGACGATGAATGACAATAAGGGAATAATTCCAAACAGTTTTACCCACAAGTTACTTCTTGAAGAAAGAGATAAATCATCTAAAAAATCACAACAATGGTTAAACCATATGATGAAGGAGGTTAAGAAAAGGGAAGTGATCATGTTATTAGATAGTGGAATTATATACACAATTTATGATAGTCTAAGGGACATCCCCTATCAAGTGTTTCCCAAAAAGGGGTATCACTGTGATTTCAAATGATAAAAATGATCTGATCCTAACTCGAATTATTAATGGATGGGGAGAATGCATCTATTAAAGAAAACAAAAAGACACCACATATAAGGACCACTTCCCAATCCAATTCATGGACCAGATGTTAGAGTGTTTAGAAGGGAATTAATTCTACTATTTCTTAGATGGTTTTTATATATATATCCAAATATATATTTCCCTTAAATATCAAGATAAGAGAACCTTTACATTCCCATATGGAACATCTGGCTATTGTTATATGTCATTTGGTATGTGTAATGCTCGAATCACCTTCTAACGGTGTATGTTATCTATTTTCCTCGACACAATGGAGGAAATTATGGAAGTTTTCAGGGATGACTTCTCCATCTATGGGAAGTCATTTGATACTTTCGTAAAACACATGAAAATAGTACTAGAATGGTGTGAGATGAAAAATATGGTTTTGAATTGGAAAAATTATATTTTATGGAAAAAATGGTATTGTATTAAGCCACGAGATCTCCATGAAAAGAATTAATGTGGATCCTGTGAAGATACATGTGATATCAAACCTACCCATTACCACTTCTGTCTGGGAAATATAGAGCTTTCTTGGGAATGCGATATTTTATTGATGGTTTGTGTAAGATTTTTCAAATATATATCAAACATTAATTAAACATTTATTGAAGGATGGTATCTTTGAATTAAATGAAGCATGTATTGAGGGATTTCAAATTTTGAAATAGAGATTGGTGGAACCTTCTATCATGATATCATTAAGTTGGGATGAGTAGTTCAATATCATTTGTGATGCTAGTGATTATGTTGTGGGGGGAAATTCTTGGGCAGGGGATTCATCGAATATTTGGGACTATTTACTATGCCATACATTCCTTGAATGAAGCTGAAATAAATTATAACACTATAGAAAAAAAAATTGTAGTTGTTTTTCTGTTTGAAAGATTTCATTAATACTTTGTGCTATCAAAATTCATTATTTATACCAATCATGAAACCCTCAAAAACCTATTAAATAAGTAATATGTAAATCCATGATTTATTTGATGGGTGCTTCTTCTTTAAGAATTTAATTTGGAGAGTCATTACAAGAAGGGAATTGATAGCTTGATTTTTCATCATATATTCTGCTTGGAATTTCCCCACATTGAAAAATAAAAAGATAAAGAGGTCAAGTTAAACCTTCCAGATGAGAAAGGTTTCTTAGTATCTGCTAAACCCCTTACATGGTTCACTAATATAACAAATTATTTGGATATGGGAATGCTTCACCCTGATCTATATCACCATTAAAAGAAACACTTTCAATCAGAGGTAATTTTGGGATGATCCACTAATCTTCCAATAATGTGGAGATGAAATAACTCACTGATGTGTACCCAAGGATGAAAAAATTGTTTTTTGGAATATTTTCATTCATCTCATATTAGAGGGAATCATGTACCAAACCAAACAATTGTGAAATTTTTTTAATATTGATTTTTTTGGACAACAATTAATAAGGATACCCAACACATCATGGAATGGTGTGATAACTACCAGCAGATAGGAAATATTAGGCATAGACTTGAGATGCCTCAACATCCCATCCTTGAAGTGGAAGTCCTAAAAGTGTGGGTTATTGATTTCATGGGGCCATTTCCCTCATCATACAGTAACAAGTACATTCTAGTATGTGTGGATTATGGTTCTAAATGGGGGGAGTCTACTACCACAACCCAAAACACAGTAGTAGTCGTTATAATTATTCTAAATGAGAAAATATTCATCAGGTTCGATGTTCCCTGGGTTCTCATCAGTAAAAGGGGTCACATTTTGAGAATTCAATGATGAAGAAGGTTGTGATAAAATATGAGGTAAAATACAATACAATGACACTATACCACCCCCAATCTAGTGGACAAGTGGAAGTTTCCTATCACAAGATGAAAGAAATATTGGAAATAATAGTGGGAGGAGAAAAGAAGGATTGGTATAAAAATATCGATGATGATTTGTGGGCTTACTGGACCACTTTAAAAACATTGTTGGGTATTCCCCCATTATAGACAGTCTATGGAAAACCATTTCACATACCTATAGAGATTAAACCTAAGGAATACTACTATTTCAAATCAAGGAATTATGATTTAAAATATATAGAAGAAAAATTGAAAATCCAATTTTCCATGCTTGAGGAAATCCAACAAGAGGAATATAAAAATTCCATGCATTATAAGAAGAAAATGAAGGTAGTTCATGACCACCTGATTTCTCGCAAGTCCTTCCAGCCTGACAATCATGTGTTGTTATTTAACTCAAGGATGAGGTTGCTTCTAGGTAAGATAAATTCCTTATGGTTTTGATAGTTAAAAGTGATCAATGTTTTCTAACATGTTCTGGTGGAAGTTACTAGAAAGGATGGACATATTTTCAAAGTGAATGAACAACATCTCAAAACGTAATTTTAAATGGAGGGCATGGTGGGAATAGTCTCCACTATAAAATTTGGGTAATAAATAGGCCTAGGTATGTTGATCTCAAGAAATTAAATGTAGCACTGCCTGGGAGGTGACCTGGAATTTCAAAAAAAAATCAAAAAAAATTGTTGATTGTGTGTTTTTAGGGGATAATGTTAGTCTATTGTTCACTTTTTGGTGTTTTAGTATAGTATTAATGAAAGGTGATATATGTATCACTTAATCATCATTATTATCTACTTAGATATCTAATGTAAATCTCAAATTATCTTTTAAAATAGGTAGGAGATCCATTACATAGCTCGAAGGCCCAAGGCCAAGTGGCCTGAATACAAGGCATGAAAGCCCATTTTTTGGTCCAAAGGACCCCTCAGTGAATAGTACTTCTATAGTACCCGCGCGACTACAATACCTCTACCACTACAGTACCCATAAATTCATCCCTTCCTAGATTTGATCCTGGGTATTTTGATTGCCAAGTAAGATCCTATACCACTTAGGTAACGTTCACCCTTCTTCAAGTCCCTTTTTTCCAAAACCCCACACGGCACACTTGAAAAAACGAATTTTTCTAAAACTCCCGAATTTTTATCATTAATTGAATTTTATTTTTAGGTTTCAATAATTTTTAATGGATTTTTTATTGTAAATTCAATTTTATTTCTATCATTTTTTCAATTGTGAAATTTTTATCCTATGAATTCCATAGTCTGCAGGAAAACCTACCCAACATCTATAGTCTCTTCAAAACGTTCCCATGCTTCTGGATCCACCAACTTACTTGGTCCCCACCTTAAATTTAGAAATAAAGAGGAGCTTAAAATTTATCGAGTTCCAGTCACTCAGGAGTTCATCACTCACCACTGCATTACATTACAACAACATGAGCCCTATGGAATTTCTTATGAACTGCAGGGGTTGATTGTCTGTGGGCACCTTACCGAAGCACATGATGTTCACCAACACACTTATAAGGAACAAGTGATGGAGTTAACTTTCAAATTTTGGTGTTGTGATAGATATAAAATTGATGTGAAGGGTATTTCTAAAAGGATATAGGTGACATCACATTCCACATTATGAACTGTCACTATAGTTTTCAGCTAAGAGAATTTTCCACATTTCTAACCTTTATGATAATAAATATTTTCAGAGCATTGAGTATTCTAAGGAATCCCTAGATTGAGACCATTACACCACTTGGGAGTTTTGGGCCACCATTTACCGGCCCAACACCCCATATTCCACACAAACCGCCAAGCCATCAGGGCTCCTGAACCCCACCCATCAGCCTCTCCACCAGATCATCACCACCTTTTTCCCTACCCAGTTAGACAATAATAGAAAATTCTGCTTATAAAACTTATTCATTTTGAAATCCATGGTCATAGGAGAAATCATCGACCTTGTCTTCATATTCACCCAATACCTCCATCAAATGTTCACCAAACCCAATAGAGACATTTTCAGAGGCACCTATATCACTCTCCTCGATGGGTGCCTTGAGATTCAATTTGATGACAATTCCTTCATTGCGCTTCCACCACACCTTCCATTTGACCTCAATATGATATGTCTCATGATTATGATTGAATTTGATATCCATGATTATCATTTTCAAGGTTAACAAGAGGAATCCTTGGCTGAACCCCATCCTACCTCATTCCAACCTACTACATCTCATCATTCTTCCCCCCATGTTGAGAATTACCGATGACACACTCCAACCATATCTATATAGCCTACACCAAACTCCACTTATTCCACTTTACTAGACCTTGAGGGAACCTATACAACAACTTATATCTCCAATGGAAATGGGAAAAAGTTGTCTATGTCATGTTTGACTGGTAGGTTTAGGCCACTTGATGCTAGTGGATGGAAATCCACATGCAGGATCTTCATACCCTGGACCTCTACCATCCCCTGCCTAACCATACCACTTCCTAATATGTGTACATAGATTCCTCATTTCACCCAAATACTTCCTAGGAATCATATCCACCAGGGGAGTGACTAGAATCACCTCCTACTGAAGGAACTGACACCAATCCAGCCCTAGAAGATCCCCCATGGGTTGAGTCAACCCACAACCAATTCTGAGATCCATTTGGCATTAATCCATCCATAGGATGGCACTATTTTTCTTTTCAATTATTCTAGTTTTACAAAGTTTTCTTCTTTATGACTATTTTATTCTAATTCATGTGGATATTTATTGGGTGGTGTTATTTTGTGATTCTTTTTCATTCCACTTGCTTCTACTGAGATTTTTTTGCTTCACTTTTATGGATTTCATTATAAAGATCACAAGAAGATCAATATTTTTGGTATGTAGACACTCTTCCACATAGAGGGCTCTCTCCGACCACTTAATGAATTTTCTTCAACTATTTTCCAATGGATTCTTTCTATTTGGAATTCTATTTTCTTCCGGTCAATTTTTCTTCACCTCCTTTCAAGAAATTTCTTATACCACTCTTCTCCACCTTAGAGCATTCACAGTGGATTGTTCTTGGTTTTATTAGTGGGGGAGGGATCCCACTTTTGGAACCCTATTTTCTCATTGCCTTGACATTACCTAGGATAACATTTTTTTCTCAGGGGACTTTTAAAGGGGTTTTGGAGAATTAATTTTGAAATTCCTCATATACCCAGATTGACAAGCATATTTTTGTTATGAATAAGAATCATAAAACTTTAGGAAAAACATTTACATATTAATTTATAAAATATTTTGTTTAAAATTGAACATAGTTATGGTGTTTTCTAAATTAAGGAACCCCTTGAAATGGAAATTGACTTCTGATTTAAGGGAATTGAAGTATTTAAATTGTTGATTCCGAACTAATGGTTATCATGTGGTCTTAATTTCATGAAATTTTGAATTTATCTATCAATCCATCAAGGAAAAATTTGAAATATTTCGCCCCCACATTTCAATGCTAGTATCTCACCCTAACTAAAATAACTCAAGATATGAAAAAGCAAGCCCAAAAAAGTGGATGACCTTTCATAATTCTTTAAAGAGGATAGTCAATGAGATTGTGTTACCTATAAAAGTGATATCCCACCATTTTTTTCAGTTAAATATTTTCTTAAGATACCTATATGTGTGGTGTGATGGAAGTGAAGGATGGAACTTTTTTTGTATGTAAAAGGACAATTTTTGTTCTAAACAAGAATGATTTAGGAAAGAATATTTTAAATTTATGGATTGAGCTTACATTTTAGGATAACTTCAGATATTGGTGATTAATGAAGAATGAATGTAGGACATTCAGTAATTATCTATCTAAGGTTTACATTCATTTAGTTTATATAATATGTGACATTTATACCTTTTGCTTTGGTGATCCCATTGATATGATTTTATAGGCATTTGTTTGAGGATAAACAACTGATCGAGTGTGGGGGAATTTGATGTAGTTATGAGAATATGAAATTTTAATTATTTTAATTATATTTAAAAGGGTTTATGGATCAATTTTCATATTTTTAAAACCTAAACATGTCTTTATAATTGGGATTTAGTCATCAAAGTAAGGTCCAAGAATAGTTGGCATGAACCGGGAAATTTGGATAAAAATTAGAGGCTTTTGGACCATTTTTCATGGTGCATAGTTACAACTAAGTTAGATAAGCCATAAACCCCAACCCAAATAACTGTGAACACCTAGGAGCCTCGAGACAGAACCAGTCACATTCCCTCCGCATGATATTCCAAATCGTGTAGATCCTCTAGGAAAATGTGTGGGGTGTACTTATAAAAAGGTAGTGGCCCATTACATTGTCTTTTCATAGTTAAACAACCCATATGGACCAGTCTAGAAAATGGTGCGCCTCAAATCCCCAAGATAAAAACTTAAGCATGGTTGTTGCATAGTTAAACTAACCATGTACCTAAACCACATGGTAGTTAATTAGTGGACACCTGCTTTATATCTACCCTTTATAACCACCTTTTGACTTAATATTTGGACCCATAATCACCCATTGACACTGGAGTTTTTATAATTAATGCTATCCTAAAAATTTTAGAGGTAAATCATCATTTGGTGGGAATTGGTCATTTGGTAAGAGAGATTGAAACTCATTCTATGCATTTTTTAAGATTATTTTTTTGTTTTTTCTTGTTTTTTTCCTTTACTTTCTCAGTTGTAATAAACAATAAAGGTAAGAAGTGACTTTTTTTCTCATTTATTTGTTGAGTATCTTATTTATTTCATATGTTGGGGTTGTGGTTAATGAAGAATAATTGGTAATTTAATCCACATACCATGTTTCGATTTGTTTATTTTATCTCTTATAATTCTCCTATGTCTCATTTCTTTCTCTTACTGGAAACTC
This sequence comes from Viscum album, assembly GCA_963277665.1. Classification (NCBI taxonomy): domain Eukaryota; kingdom Viridiplantae; phylum Streptophyta; class Magnoliopsida; order Santalales; family Viscaceae; genus Viscum; species Viscum album. The sequence continues at coordinate 472,934,486 of OY728130.1, read as the reverse complement.
CATATTGGATGAAGAACAAAGATTCTAGATAGATATAGGGGAATTACGACAAGTAATACCATGTCCATTAGTACTCATAATTTTGAAATGGGTTTTCTTCCATGAATGTTATTAAAAAAATCAATTCTCAGACTAAGAAGTTGATTTCTATTAACTTAATCAGAACTCATTGGACCAAGGGAGATCCATTAAATTTAAATCCCATAGATGTGAGTTTTTATGAACAACACAACATAATAAACTAATCAATTTTAAAATATCTTCAGAACCATGCACATCCTCAATGACTTTCTTCTATTGATTGCTAATAATAGTTTCAGTTTATTCTTTTTTAGTAAACCTTTATTATTTTTGAATGTGAATCACTGAACCATCCAAAAAAGTATCATAATACTAAAATATAGACTCTAAATTCATAGAAATATCAGTTAATTAATCATAAATCAAGGTAAAAAACACATTAAATATCCATGTGGGTCGACCCCATACTTATACTATACTAGTTGTGAGAGTGGGTAATTCAATTTGGGCCACTGAAAGTAACACTTCATCCAAAATTAATACACATAACATGATCATAAGGGTATGATAGCATGAGAATATCATTTCAAAACCATAATGTACATGTTGTAGATCATAAACATGATTCATTAAATAAATCTTGGCAGTTCATAGAACATGAATCATAATGGAATCAAATAAAATAATCCATGAATGCATAAAATTGGATAAGATATAGATTTCTGTCATACACATAATTATAGAAAATATTTTTCCAAAGATACCCAACAAGATATTCATAACATGTTAGGCTTGGGATAACCACTTGGGTACTAACTTCAAGATTGGGATGTGTACCCCTTTTTGGGATTCTATTATCCTCCAGTGTATGCTCTATTGGTATTTGTATAAACTCTCACACACCCTTTGAGCTCACAGAAAATTAATTGTTACCCAATACATTAGAGGTACATATAATTCTGATCTCACCTGTCACAGAAATAAAATAATATAGATTTTTGAAAAAATATCATAAATAATTCATTATATTAGAACCTATAAAAATAAATGGGTTTTATAAACATTTCATCATAGTATAAACCATTGAAAAGAAACAGGGTTCGTAAAATTTCATCATTTTATCATAAAATAACATGTGAAAAAAGAATAAGTTTTATAAAATTCATTTCATTATAAATATAAAGTATATAGAGAAAGAATAACGATGGAATAACTGGATCATTTCCCCAATAAATTTTATTTAACATCAAAGGATGTCATCTTAGATGAAAAATTATTTTAAAAGATTGATTAAAAAATTTGTTGAGGAAAATATCCATTTTTACTTTGAAATCACTTATTTTAAATATAAAAATTTCCAAAATAATAATGAAAAGATTTTATTTTAAAATAAACATATAAACTTGTAAATGAATATTTAAATTATGGAGTGGTCATGACATAATTAAGTAAAATTTATATTGTATATTTTAAAATGAATATTATTTTCACATTTTTGATAAAAAGGATAAAAGAGTATTGTTCGAAGGATAAAAATAAGATTATTTTTAAACCATTTTTTGAAAAATTAAACATGTTTTATGATATATTAAAAAATATTTTTATAATTTTAAAAAATTAATTTAAAACATTTTTTGAAATCATGGATATGGAAGAAATAATAATTTTGACCAAAGAGAGAAATAAATTTGATTTTTGGTTGAAAAAACTATTTTAATATCTTGAGTAATTAAAGAGATTTAAATGAAATTGAAACATGTATTCTATATTTATAACCAAAGGAGAAAAAAGTACATGATTTTCTTGAGAGATTGATCATAATATTTCATTATCGGAAGCATAATCATAAATAATATTAATAAACAATGAGATTGTAACATAAAACATTTACCACTTTAGTAATGTTTAAATCCTAAGACACATGAAAGAAAGAGACATGTATAGATTTTTATATCCCATAATTTATAAGATAATAACAATAAAATATATTCATGGGTAGTATATACTCCACACAAAATAAAAAATTTGCGAATATGGCATGTGTTCAATAGAAATAAAAGTGAGACGAAAATCCTTTACATGCTTCGGTGACTTTTTATCGTAAGCCCTATGAAAAAATAATATTAAATGAAAAATTTAATTAAATTAGAATATATAAACTCTTGATATAATATTTCAAAAGGGTATTATATACACCAAACAAAATAAATGAGGGGTGAATATGGCATATGCCTCCTAGAAATAAAAGAGTGACTAGAAATCCCTTACCTCAAGTATCGACTTTATTTATACATGTTAGAACTTACTATATAGTAAATATAGGTTTATTATACATATATTATATATATTTATTCATATATATTATACCATATATGATTTACCTAAATCCTTTTATCAAGTGTTCATTAAAAATTATTTGTTAAATCATTGTTTCTGGTAATAACTGCTTCGTTTTTCATGTATGTTTTAGTTTAGTAGTTATGACACTTATACTTTGAATCTGGTTACATAATATCTAGAATATTAATAATTATATGAATACCATATATATTAATTATATACATATTTATATTCATCTATAGAGGTAGATATAGAAAAATGAATTTCACCTTTCTTGGAGATGGTAGGCCATTCATACACATGAATGTTGTTTACATTTTTTTCAACAGATGGATTGAATGAAAGGAAAACATTAAATCAAATTTCTAAAATCACTGTTATATCATATAAATCATATATATTCCTTAAATATATCCTTATTACCTACCATGTCAAAATAAAATAAAAAAATTGTCACAACGCTTTATAGAGGCACACTAAAAAAGTAGATTAAAGGTTCTTATTTAGAGGGGGTTATACACAAACCCCTATAAATTCAGTTTATGTAAAAATTAAATATGGATGTGTAAAAACCTAACCAGGAATCAAATTTGGAGGTGGTTATGACCCCCCTATAATGTCTTAAATTATAGGGGGTTTTGAATACCCTAGAAATTAGTTAACATTATTCTTTTAATATTCAGTTGTATTTTATAGAAATTTTTTAACCCAATCTAATTTAAAAAATTAGATGGGATTCCTAACCGCCCTTAATAAATGAAATTAGTGGTGGTTCACAAACCCCTAGAATATCTTAAATTAGTGGGGGTTGAAAATCCCCTAGAATGTCTAAAATCAGAGGGGGTCAAAACTCCCATCTAATTTAATTTATTTAAGGGTGATGTGAACCCCACTGTTTAAAAAAAATTCCGTAATATATATAAAAAATAATGAAAACACAATATTTAAGTGTATTTAAATACATTTTATGAACTTGTTATATAAAATACTTATATGATTGTATTTAATTATATTTATATGAATATATAAATATAATTGTATAATATTATGTATATTAATATAAATTTATTTGTATAAATTGTATTTCTTATAATAATGATTTTATTAGTATAAAAGTATTAAAATATTATATAATTATAATTTATTTAAAAATATATCACATAAAAACCCAAGCTTGTATTTTCTTTCATATATTTTATAATAATAATAATTATTTTTTAAAATAATATGTTTATCATTTTATATTATATATAATTAATATTATATGAAATAAAACTTATAAAAAGAAATATTAATTAATGTACACAATATTATATAGTAATATTTAGTGAAATACATATATATTACTGTACATAATAGTAAATATTAAAACTCATCATATAAATTTTTTTATAAATTGCACTTCATATAATATTAATTATATATTTGTTTAAATTTTATTTCTTATAATATTAATTTTATATAATATACATATTAATTATATATAATATAAAATTGTATTTTATATAAAATATTTGAATGAATTGCATTTCATATAATTGTAATTAAATATAATATAAATATTTGTATCAATTATATATATTAATGTACATAATAATACACATATGTATTAAAATACCTTATATAAGTGAATTAAATAAATAATTATATATATATATATAATATATAAATAAATATGTATGTAATATATAAATATGTATTTAAATATATAAATAATTAACACAAATATATTTATAAATATATAAATGCATGTGTTGATAGATAACATGAATAGAATTATAAATATATGAAAAAAAATATTTACTGAAATGTATGTAAATACACATATAAGATACATAGTTTATATAAATGTATAAACTGAATACAATAAAAATGAATTATAATATAAATACATAAATACATAATATAAACATTATTATATAAATTTATATAAATATAAGAGGTTATATGTTTATATGTATTTGAATATTTTCTCAAATAAAATTTATTTGAATAACCTAAAAAATATATCTAAATAAAAAAACTCGTATATATATAAATAATATAATATTCATATCATAAAAAAAAGACAAGTTGGCTAAGTGGTTTTGAGGATGCTATGTAGAGGAGGAATTCCAAATCGATTCTCACTGCTAGCATTTATTTTATAAAAGGCACATGGATATGGGTGGAGGAACTAGACGACACATGTGGGTGAGAGGAACTGGATGAAATGGTAGGGACATTGAGTGAGAGGGGCCTGAGAGGGCCACTGGACATGGGAGGGACAATGGGTAGGGGCACTGGACAAATATGAGTGTGGGGAGGGACATTGGGTAGGGGAAATAGATGGACACAGAAATAAGGGTGGCATAGGGAAACACAAGTAGGAGGTGTAACAACACAAGAGATGGTGGAATCGAATAACGAGAAAGGCGGTTCTCTTAGGAGGTTTCTAAAAAAATTAGAATATTTGGGAAAATTTTCACAACCACCCCTTGATAGATAAATATTTGGGGCGGTTGAAACCACCCACAAAAATGCGCTTAAGGCTCAATTAAAGGTGGTTTATAACCACCAATACATTTATATATATATTAGTGTATGTTAAAATTCCTCTAATTGATGTGATTCTTGAAATTTCGACCAATATTAGAGGGGGTTTAAACCCCCTCTAATTAAACTGTCACTAAATTCTATAATACCTTACCAACAGCTCCTCAAAACCACCTCTTAAAACACATGGTTGGAAAATTAATGGTGGTTCCTCATAAACACATCTAATGTATTTAGATGCAATTATTACCCCCTATAAACTAAAAAATATCCCCTATAATCTAGTTAATTTTTAGAGGCAGTAGTCCACACGTACACACGAGCGACATTATCGTTTTAAAAAAAATATATGGTAAGAATTTTGATGTAAATTTATAATTATATAAGTAAAATTATTTCATAAATATCACATATATAATTTTAATACATAATTATATCCACCCGTGAGGAGAAATTATGGAAAATTAATTACATTGTTTCATGAGCCGGTAGTCTAACATACACACCATCAACGATTTCATTTCACATTTTATGGTTATAGGAGATGGATAGAGGTTATTAAATTCACATAATAACATCTCATTACATGGGAGATAATAATTTTATAATATTATCATAGCTGAATAATATTTTAAAGAGTTTTAAGAAGAAATAAAATAAGGATGATCAGTTAAGAGAGATACCTCTTCTTTGGACAAACTCCATAGGTTAGCACCAAAAACCTTCTTAAAAGGGTTTCCTAATCCAAATAAGGCCTCCAAGATGTTGAAAGGAAAGTAAGGAATGGATTTAGGATGGTATTTTTAGAACCAAAATGATCTTTGAGTGTTTAGAAGAGATAAGAGGAGATGTCCATATATAAATGGGGAAATGAACCCACTTTGAAACAACTTGGAAATTTCCAAAACGAATCCAAAATGATAAAGTAAAAACCAAGGAAAATTATTCCAAATGATCATTTATTATAATTTAGGATAGGATAACGTTTAAATATGGTTATAAAAAAATATTTATATAATTTGTATTAGAAACTAACTCTTATCCTTTGGTTAAACTCCCTAGTAAACTCATTTTAACCTTAACTACAATAATTAATTTTTACTATTTTTACTATTCATTATAAAAAAAAATTAATTTAGTATTATTAGATAATCTTATTATTATAATTAAAAATATGGAATCAATTTTACCAAATTCATTTCACATAATTTTTATAATTTAATTTAAAATTAATCTCATATACATGATGGAAAAGTGGGTTTCCAATGAAAACATTTTCATAAATGTAAAAATTTTATATATCAAAATTGAACATTTAACTAACTCAAATGAACTAAATTAGATTAATTATAAGATAATTTAATAACTTTTACATATAAAAATATTATAAAATATAATTTAATTTCATAAAAACTTTATTTGAAAATGTATTTTTCAATAAAAATTAGTATTTTATACTTTTTATCAAAATATTATTCTTTTCAGAAAATTATCAGAATGCACTATAAGATAATTTTGACATGATAATTTAAAAAATTATGTTCATTTTTTAAAATAAATTTTTTGGTAGAAATTAATTATATTATTTTCTCAGAAAAAATAGTAAAACCATTTTTATAGAAAAAATGAATTTTTGAAACGTATACAGAATTTAGTATAAAAAATATTTTATTTTTCTAAAACTTGTAGAAATAATTTTAAAATGAGATTTTTACTATTCATTACACAAAATTTAACTAATATTTTTTAATAATAATATTTAAATAAAAATATTAATTGCATATTAGATTTCATTAAAACATAGTATTTCATGTAACACATGCTATTGACGATATTAAATTTAGTTGAAGACAAATATTTAATAGAAAATCAGGGTGTTACATTATACCACCTTAAAACGAATTTTTACCTAAAAATTATATCTCTTTAATACAAAAAAATGAGGTTAATTCTACGTTATCATATCTTAAGGTTCCCATGAATCTTCTTAAAGTTGGTGGTTTTTCTAAAAAACATTGACCAAGTGAGTGCTCTTGTTTCTTATAACTTTATCTCAATGATCTAGGATCACTACTCACTGTTAATTATAAGAAATATAATATTCCAAGGATTTGAATTCCGAGTTCAATTCATGTTAGGGATCAATAAACTTTGTAAATATTTCAGATACATTGATAGATAGCTACACAAGCATTCAACTATGTAAACTACATATGTGATGGAGTCTTCTATATAAATCAGTTTCATTATTTAATCTCCTTCATGAAAATATCCTATTTTATTCAAATTTCTATTCAAGCAATCTACTATATAGATCAATCATTTATGTGAATCGATTACATCAAGTAATTAGCTCTGTGAAATAGATTTATGGTAAAATGAAATATGTGGTTCCACTCAACTATATTATATTTGAATATGTGAGTAAAAATCTAACATAAATTAATTTGGGTACATGAATTCAGATACATGAAAAAATTATGTACATGAAGAAAATAGTCTATGTGAAGAAGTCCTACATGAATTCAATTTTGTTGTTAATTCGGCTACGTGAATTCAAATATGAAATTCGGCTACGTGAAGATTTGTAATCAGTTACGTCATTTTGAAATATGTATTTTTTTCTTTTAAAATATTGGATTGATATTTTAATTATAATATTCAACTTTTATATTTTATAATATCTATATATGGTAAAAAAAATAAGAGGCAAGTATTGAGAAAGGAAACAAGTACAATGATATTTTATTTGTATTTACTATTTTTAGGTATTTTCATTAAAGGAAACTATATATGATCCTAGATTTTATAGATTGTGTGTTGTGTGTTTAAGTAAGGTGTTTTCAATGAATTTTAAAATATATATAATTTGATATCATGAGTAAAAAATATATATAAAGAGAAGAAGTTACGCATCTACAAAATATACAAGAATTATTTATTTATTGAAGATCCTATAAGATGATATATTTTTCAGGAAAAATTAGACGAAACATTGTGATCTATAGACATGTGATAATAGTTATCAATGTTGTTGTAGACGAATATACTCAATTTTTATTGTATTATGAATATTTAACCTAGATATTTATTTCTTCAGTCAGTTGTATCTAAGAATAATGTGTTGAACCTTTGAACTCTCTATGTTCTCATGTTTCATTGTAAATGGTTCTTAGTAAAAGAACATAAAGGCTGTTGTTTATAAATGCTAGCTAGAACCTAGTTAAAAGCTCATGTTCTATTGTACTAGGTGTTTACTTCCTTAACTCAATGGTGTAGTCCTAGATAAAAGATTGTTATTCCCTGAAAAAAAGGATTGTTCTAGTGAAAATCACCAAAATTGTAAAGAATGGGGATGCTCGAGTAGACTAGGGGAATTTTAACCCCCAAACAACTATAAATCTCTATGTCAAATTCATTTCTTTTATATTCATTATTTTTCTTGATTCTTATGTTTAGGAAAATAATTGATGATGGTCATATCCAAGTGAGGGTCGTTTTCTAAGAGAATAAAGGTTCAAGAACTCAATTCACCCCCTCCCGAGTCCTTTATAGAATTTTCAGGAAAAAATTGGTATCAAATATCATAACTCTTTAGTTATTAGTTATTAAAGGTTAATTTCTAAATATTTTTTTTAAAAAGTTTTAAATTAATCAAAAATAGAGAGGCTATTTTTATTGTAAAATATCTATATTTTAATGGTGAAATATATGGCTGTTAGAAGTAATGGATAATCATATAATTAATGAACCTTGGTATAAAGGTTTATCTTAAACTAGTGAAGCCTTTAGAAATTAAAATAACATAACAAAAATCATGACATACTGATACTGAAGCTAGTTATGATTTAAATTCTAAAGTAATGAATTTTATTATCTATGGAATAGGTCTATATGAGTCTAACCATGATTCTCAATACCAAAAAACCTATGAAATGTGGACTAAAATTTCAATTACTTAATAAGGTATACGTAATGCGAGATTCTACATATATAATATCCCAAAGATGAAGCTTTATATGTTTAGAATGATGGAAGGAGAGAGCGTCACCCAATTAAATAGAATACTTACTGAAGTTGTAAACAATGTTGTTTATTTAGGAACACCTATTTTTGAGCCAAATATAGCATTATAAATTCTCACAATTCTACCACTAAGATGGAGTGGGATCTTGGATTCTGTTGGAAAATCTAAATAGGTTAATAATTTTCAAATAAAATATCTTATTAGCACTCTTATGATGGATGAGGTAGGTGTGTAAGATGAATATAGACATTATAGATTAGTTATGAAGGAGAATGCTTCTTTAAAGTCTCAACATCAAAAGATGACCAAAATTTCAAAGAAATTCAAATATACGAGTCACCTGATGAATAAACTCTTAGTAGTTCTACTTCAGATAGAGATCATTGTCAATTTTCAAGTAACTTCAAAAGCTTATATACAAATAGAATAGTTTTTAAGAAACCACTCAATAAGTATAAGAAACAGGATATAAATTATAAATAATTATGAATTTATTAATGTAAGAATCTTGGACATATCATTCCATATTATTTACAACTATAAGATAAAAAAAGTTAGAGAACAATCACTTTTAAGAATTCCGGTCACAATAAGAAATATATGAAAGACATGAAGGAAACCATGAATGATTATATGTTTCATGTAATGTATCTTATTAATAATTATTTGTTGAAAACTATAATTATAAGGCTAACATGTGCCTTATAACACTTTTTATTTTGGCACATTCATATTACTCTTTTGAACATGAGTCTAAATATAATGATAAAAATCGCTCATATTAAAATCAAATGAATATCTTATTGTGTTGTAAACAATGTATGAATCCTTTAAAAAGGAAAAAAATCTCTTAAAAATTCTAATAGTCATATGATAATTGAAAAAAATGAATTAAACAAAAAAAAATTATAGTAGAAAACTAAGCTAGAAAATTCTCTTGTATCTTGTATTGAGCATGGAAATAAAATTCAAAATTTGAAAAAGGAAGTCCAATATTTCAAATATGCTTATTTTTTTACAAAAGGAAAAAACTATTTAAATTGAAACCTTGGAAACAAAAATAACTCACAAAAATAATTTTGGAATATGAATCCAAGATGAGATGCGAAAATTTTATAAAAACTATTATGTGAATCATTTTAAAAATATGAATTTGTATATAATTAATAATTTTCATTATGTAGAGTTAAGGAATTATGAAAAAATAGTCTGAAAAATTATCAATTATATGGAGTTAAATATTACATTATTTTAAAAAAAATTTAAAAATTTTAGTGCAATATTTTATGGACAAAAAATATGATTTGGTTCATCATTTATTTAGTTTCTAACACTATTAGACCTATTAAAATATAGGTACAAAAAATTAATTGTTTTACATTTTTTATAGGGAAAGAGGTCCAAGATCATCAATTATAAATGGTATATGTATAGGGTATTTTTAAGGAATATGATTGGGGACTTCTTTAATTTCTATTCCTTATTAAAAGATGATGGACACTTTGTCACTTTTGGTAACAATGAAAAATAAAAAATCATGGGAGTTAGATCATTTTTTAATCCAAGAATAGACCTCAACATAAAATTTCTTTATGTGGAAGGATTAATGCATAACAAGATAATTATTTCTCAACATTGTTATGAAGTTTATATTCTTGATTTTTAAAATAAAACATGTTCTGTTTATAAAGATAAAATTATTAAATTTAAGGCACCTAGAATAGATAATGTCTATAATATATATCTTAATTATTTTATTATATAAAAGGTGAACTATTTAAATGATGAAACAAATGAATCTTGGATGTTTTATAGAATATTTGGACATTGTAATGTCTATTATTTAAGAGAATTTTCCAAAAAGAATTTAATTTCATATTTACCTCAACTTAAATTGAATAAAAAGAAGTTATGTGATTCCTGAAAAATGGGAAAGAAAACATGTCATATTTTAAACCAATTAAATAGTTTTTTACTTATATACCCCTATAACTAATTCATATGTAAATTTTTGGGACATATAAAATATCCAGAATATAAGGAAAATATTTTATTTATTTATTATTTGATGATTTCAATAAATTTACTTATTTTATTCTATGTGATAAGAGTGAAGAATATTCTATTTTTATATGTTTTTGAAAGTGGGATTGAAAATATAAAGATGCTAAATTTATTTCTGTATGAATTGAACATTTATGAGAATTTCAAAACATGTTTTCAATCCCAATTATTCAAAACATGGTACCAGACATATTTTTTCTGCCCCCAGGACACCTTAAAAAATGGTGTTGTTAAGAAGAGAAATAAGAATTTTTAGGAAATTTCTAGAATAATGTTATGTGAATATAACATGCCTACTCATTTTTGGGATGAAGAAATGAATACAACATGTTATGTCATAATGTTTTTTTAATAAGACCTATCTTAATGAAAACATCATATAAAATCTTTAATAATATAAATCCAATTTTGAATACATAAAAATATTTGGATATAAGGTTAATATTATAAACACCAAGGATAATCTCGGAAAATTTTATTTAAAGGCTGATAAAGGAATATTCCTGGGTATTCTACTACTTCCAAGGAATATAAAGTTTTTAATAAAAGGTCAAATATTATTGGAGAATCAACTCATGTGAAATATAATTAAAGTGATCATTTTGATCACAAAATGTCTCAAATTGATGAACTAAATAATTATTTTGAAAACATTACACTATAACCTCTCTTTTAAAGGAAAAAGTATAAAGCGTTTGATTTTTATTTTCTAGAACCTAATCATTAATGGTTGAATACTAATTAACTAGAATGTATGCTACCTAGAAAATCTACGACCCTTAAGAACTATACTATAGAAATAGTTATAGGAATATTAGATGATGGGATTAGGACTATAAAGAGTTTAAGATACCTTTTAGAGTTTATTGCCTTTTTTTCTTAGCTATATCCTAAATCTATTGAAGAAGACTTAGTAGATGAGAGTTGGATTGTATAAATTTAGTAATAATTAAACTAGATCAAGAGTAACAATGCTTTTTTATTAGTTGATATACCCTATGAATATCTTGTTATAGAACCAAAATGGGTTTTTTTGGAAAAAATAGGATGATCATGGTCTAATCACTAGGAATAAATCTGGACCAGTAACTAATGGTTGCAATCATGAAGAGGGTACAGATTTTGAAGATACCATTGCATCTGTAACAAGATTAGAATCCTTTAAGATTATCATAGACTTTGAATAATATGTTAATTTAAAAATATATTAGATGGGTGTGAAATTTTATTTCCTAATTGTTTTTTAAGAGGAATTTTATATTGAAAATCCTCCTATTTTGGAAAATAATCATTTTCCAAAGTCAATTTTTAAACTTAAAAAAGAAATTTATGGCCTAAAACATTCACCTAAAGCATGGTATGCGTGATGAATTTATTTTCTTTTATAAAATGAATTTTTATTATGTAATAAAAATCCTAACCTATTTAATAAAACTTCATATTTTTATATTTTTATATTTTAGATATATGTTGAAGAATTTTTTGGTTCAATAAATAAGATATTATGTAATTAATTTTCAAAAATCATGAAAAAAGAATTTGAAATGAGAATGATAGGTGGTTTAAAATAATTTATTCGTTTTCAAATTTATTATAAAGACTATGAGAATGTGATGAATCAATAAAAATATATAATTTACTTATGTAAAATATTTTGAATAAAAATGTGATAAATTACATAAAACCCCTATAGGTTAAAATGGAAAACATGAATTGGATGAATCTAGGAAACCAGTTGACAATAATATTCGTAGAGGGATAATTACTAATTTATTTTATATTATTTTTGTTAGACTAGATATTTTGTTTACAGTATGTATTTTTTCTAGATTTCAAGAAAATACTAAGGAATCTCATTTTAAAGAAGACAAATGATTTTATGGTATTTAAAAGGAACAATTTCTCTTTCCTTACTTTTTCCAAAAAATTAGGTATTTAATTTAATGTCACATTAAGATGAAAACTTTGGTGGTTGTATAATATATTATAATAGTACATCAGGAACCATCCATTATCTATGAAAATCCCTAGAATCTTAATATAGTAAAAAATAACAATTTGTTTCATTATTTACTACTGAAGAAAAATATATTACTATTGGAAGTTTTTATTCACAATTATTATGGATGGAGAAAACCTTGATGAATTTTGGATTGAGTTATAATCATGAATCATTTAAATTTAACAACACAAGTTCTATAAATATTTTTATGAATCTAATAAATCATTCAAGAACAAATAATATGGAAATGTGGCATCATTTCATAAGATATAACACATGAAAATGTGATATCATTCTTCAATTTTTCTCTAGTGAGAATTATTTCATAGATATTTTTTCAAAACTCATTACGTGTAAAATTTTCTATTTTAACAAAAGGGATTTGGGTTTATTATATTTTAAGTGAATTTAATTGATCTTAGTTTGATAAATAATGATTTTTATAATTTTTTATACTTTATTTTTTAATTAGTACATTATTTTCTATATTTAATGTTTTAGGTTTAGAAAATGAGATGTATTTCCTTTCGATTTTATTTCATTTTTATTATTTTTAGTTATAATCGACCCAAAAAATCATTTGGGTTTGTATTAATCTTGGAATTCAGGTCTGTGGCTTAACAATTGATTTGGCACTCAACCATTTTTCCATTAAGATACATATCTTCTCCTATAATCCAAACCATCACCTCTAACATTTTGATCCTTGATAAACCTTCATCTAACCCTGTCCTCTATGGAAAAGTCAAAGTGATGTTTTGAGGGAGGGTTTAGTTCCACTAATACATCCAAAGGTAATGCACCACAAAGCTTACCCACTGAAAAATCCATCGATTTGGCATGGATGAAGGGTACTAAGATTTTTCTAAATAAAGTGATTCAATTTATCGGTTTAGATTTTGTCTTTGATGAGAAGAAATATGTCTTCATATTTGAGGAAGTGGTTAACTAGTTTATGAAGAACACCATGTTCCCGTTAAATAAATGAGAGGAGCTTATCTATTTGAGGGTCAGTGGTAAAGAAATATTGTTTTATCTTCTATATTGTGTTATTTCAATCATTGTAATCATGGGGGGGGGGTTCAATTTCAATTAGACTCTTGTTGGAAGAATATTATTTGGACTAAAAGAGTTATTCAAGTTCTTATTCAGTACCTCTTCCATTAAGATGACAATTGTAAAGGATTTACCAGTAGAATAGAATGTTTTTTACATGTTTGTACAAGTAGAGATATCTTAAAGAGTTAGCCAGATGGAGAAAGTTTCATTTCAAGACATTTAATTTTTATATGTTCTGATAAATAATATGAAGCTCAATATTCTAAGGTACATGATTCATTTTATTTACCATTTCTAAAAAGTAAAGGGTAATAATAACTAGTGTCCTTATAGTATACTGATATCCCTGGTTCAAAAGATAAAATAAGTGGATATTAATGATGGAGATGTAGGGAAGTGTCTCAAAAGTAATGCACTCTCTGGAGTTCTTTTGAATACCCTTGGGAATTCATATGAATCTACTTTAAATTACTTGTATCCAATTGGATAGGAATGTGTGGTTATTGGGGATCCATCACAAACCTCACTACCTAGAAATATAACAACTGCCAAAATGGTGTCTACTAGAGACGTGGAGGAGACATTATCTACCAGATTTGAACTTGAGTTTCCTGTAGTAAGACTTAAATTAGAAAAGTATTATTAGAGTCAAGCTGTTGAAGTTATTGTAATTGGTAGTATGTGGAGCTAGTTATTGAGAAAAATATTGTAGTTTCTGAATAAATATCTATTGAGGTTATGCCTGTGGTTATTTGTTCTAAAACAAGATCTATAGAAGATTTTTAGTCTAATAAAAATGATCTAATTATTCTAATATCACATTTTGGTAGATTTAGAGTTGTTTATGTGACTATGGTGACCACTAAGCAGTCTCAAATACCACCTCCACCATCACAACCTCTAGCTATTCATTTGAGAGCACCCTCTATTATTAAAATCTCAAAAAAAACATAAAAGAATCATTTTTATTCTACTATAATGGTGGAGTTTGATAATATTATAGCAGGTTACTATGATTTGAAGGTGGAGCTTATTTCTTGTAAAGATGATATGAGAGAACTCAAGGAGTCATTTATCTCCAAGCCTAATTTTGAGAAATTTATTGGGTTGCTGGCTACTTGAACAGAGCTGATATAGAGTACACAATCAATACCTCCTCTTCATAAATCTTCATATATGGTATTTTTTAAGTAACTTGAATAAATCAAAGCTCAAGTAAGAGGATTGAAAGATGTTTACCCTACCAAATCAAAGTTCAATGAACTTGGTGTTATGGTTTCATCTCAAAGAGACTCCCTCCAAAATATTCCAATGGTGAAATCAGGTATATCTCAAGATGTATTAGATGAGATGAATTATTTTAGTATTGAAGTGAATGAAAAATTACACACATTATGAAGTATTGTAATTATAAAATTTGAATTTATAATGATGTTTAAACCTTCTACAACTTCTACCTCACAAATTCTATTTGTTCCACATTTTCATAGTGGAGTTGTTGAAGTGATATTAGAATTTAATTCTATGTCTTATTAGATTCAATGTCCTCATTGTGAAATTATTAGACTAAGAATATCAAAAGAGTTGAAAAAAGATATGATTTTTGAGTTCCAAGACAATAAAGAAGCTATAAGAAATCTTAGTATTGGAATAGACATGTTCTTGAATAACCATGTTCGTTATCTCTAAGAATCACTTGGTACAATGATAGAATAAAACTTGGCTGCATCGATGAAAACAAGGGCTATGATATCATTCTCCATTGGACTAGTAAATGAAAACACTCAATTTTTTTTCAAGAGACTGGAAGAGATATATCTAATAATTATGGATATGTACTCTAAATATTTAAATAGGAATCATGTTCAGAATTTAAAGGATCTCTAGTTCTGCTACTGTATCATATAGTTAAAGAGTTTCTTATTTACAGACCTCCAACATTTTATCCTATGGTGTCAGTTACACCTGATCCTACTGTATCAATTCAAGTTGAACCCATGATTGTTTTATGTGAGTTCTCAAATTCTAGAATATTTTATCAGTTCTTTTAAGGATATTATTTTTTTTATAGAAAGTTGAATTTATGGATATAAAGTCTTACTATATGAATACTATAATGATTAGAATACAATGTTTAGTAGAGTGGATAATAAATAAACATTTAGTGGAAATGCCATAAACTATAACTACTTTTTTACATTTCTGAAATGCTCTATCCTTTTATAGTTAGTGCTCCTTTAAAATTTTCATCTGTATAACTTGAATACTTCAAATGAATTATTATAATTGGTTCATATTTTATTGATCAAATGCATAAATATGCCTCTATAATTATTCTTGAATTCTGAATGTTAGAAATTATACCCAGGATGGACATGTGTGACAATGCTTTGTTTAATATGAGAAGAAAAAGGACTCCTGGTAAAAATCATTCCCATACATAAAAGGGTACTAGACATAAAATTGATGTTGTTTATGATCCATTATCAGTTTATCAGAAAGATAAATCCAAGTTTGATGCATCCTTAGTGGTCAAGAATTCTGAAGAAGGAACCTCATCCCCTGAACAACCAAGGAAAGTTTCTTTTAGGATTTTTGTAACCTATAATTTTAGTATAGGTAAAGTTTATATTGAAATATTCTTAGTGGGTATTCTTATAATTCACAGGTTAATGATTCAACTGGATCATAAAGTGTGGATACTTCAATGCCAGTTTAGGAATTGATGTCCCTGGTAATGGAGACTCCAAAAACTTCTCCAACCAAACCTACTTTCTAAATACCTCCACTCAAACCCCTTTTTCAGTTTGAACCCATACATAATCCCATGTATTATGATTGATATATTGTACTTATGTTTTTTGGCTGTTGAGTGAGTATAAGTTTATGCATTCTTGACCCTTAATAAAAGATATATTTATTATTTTCTATTATATGTCTTAGTTATTATTTTAATTTGATGTTATTCATTTCTAATATTTTTTTAATTATTATTTTAATTTAATAATTTAATCATTTTTTTATTAATTAATTATATTGTTTCCATAATTACATCCTATATTTCAGCACAATAATTAAATATTTAATTATGCTAAGTGCTATATTAATAGAGTTCCCCCATTCCCTTCCTTTTTAATTTTTCAAAAGGGGGAGACGTTTGAGAAGTTTAAAAGGGTGGGGGAGTTAGATATGTTTACTCTAAGGTTAGTCACAGTGGGAGAATTTCTCAATTAATACAAAGTAGAAAAATAAATTTGGGGGAGAAACAAAAGATTTTAAAATCAATATATACATTATATAGTTTTCGGAAAAAATATTATTAAACCATTTAAAAATTTCATGTATAACATTTTAGGTTTTTTATCATAAAAAGGGAGATATTTTTGGCTTACTAATGATTTTATTGCATATCCCATGTACATTAGGTTTTTTGTCATTAGACACCCTTTTATATGTCACTGATGATTTTTTAAGAGTGATCATTAGGGTTTATTTCTATTATAAGTGTTTTGGTATTTAAATTATTTAAATATGATATTATGGACACTTTGGATGAAAATTTCCAATGTCTAGAAAAATCTAAAACATGAGGCATTTGGATACATAGGGAAATGGATATATGATAATTATACTATATAAATCACATGTGTGAAGGATTGGCCTATGTAAATAAGTTCTTTTGTCGAATAACTAACCTAGAAATCAACTACGTCATTCAAACTGATATGTGAGAAATTGTATGCATAGATCAATTAGTTACATGTATCAGTTATGTTGAGTAATCAGCTACATGGATAAGATCTATGTTAAAATTGCCTCTGTGGTTCCATTGGGCTACATCAGATTTAGATACATGAGTAAGAAAACCTATTTAAATAAATTTGGCTATGTGAATTTAGATACATGAAAAAGTTGTCTACATAAATAAAATCAAATACATAAAGTAGTCTTGTGTGAATTCATTTACTCAATTTAAAACATGAAATTCCGTAACATGGTGATATGGAATCAGCTACATTAAGTTGTAATCCATATTTATTACCATTAAAGTACTTGAGTGAGATTTTAATACTCTCATGAAAAATTTAAATATGGGATTGCCTCTTTATGGTAAAAACAATTATAAAAAAAATGAGTTCTGAGAAAGAAAAAAATTACAAGGATAATTTATTTATATTTACTATTGTTGAGGTATTTCAGAGAATATAACATTTCTCAGATCCCATATTTCATGGATCATGTGATCTAAATTTAGGTAAATAATTTTTCCATGAATTTTTAAATATAAAATATGTTCCCTAATGTGTGAAAAAGAGATATAGCAAGAAGAAAAGAATTGTCTGTAAAATATATAAGAATTATTTATTTCCTAAAGCTACTTTGTGATTCTTAGTTTTTTATGAAAAATAAAAATGAGCATCATAATCTACTCATTTACGATAATTTTTATCTATGTTGTTTGAAAGACTCTCCTTGATATTGATTCTATTTTGATCATCTCTCTTAAAGTTTTCTTCCTTTTGTTAATGGAATATTACAACTATGTGATAAGTCTACAAACTATATATTTTCACATATCTTGTTGTGAAGGGTTCTTGGGAAAAGAATATAATGTCTTTTGTTTATAAATCCATACTAAATCCTAGTTTAAATCTCATGTGCTATTATACGAAGTTTCAACTTCTTGCGCTCATTCATGCAGTCCCTAGAAAAATGACCAGAAGTACCCGATAAATGGAATGACCTAGTGAAAATCCCCAAAATCATAGAGAAGATGGATGATGTAGTGAACTAGTGGACTTCTATTCAACAAACAACAATAAATATCTATGTTAGATTATCCCTTTTTATGTTCTTTATTTCCATTATTTATTGTGTTTAAGAAAGGATTAAACAATACTCATATAAAAAAGAGGGTGGTTCTCTAAGAGAAGAAAGTTAAAAAAACTAGATCCACCCCTCTTGAGTATTCTATAGATATTTATAGAAAACATCTTTGAGAGTGGATAGGATAGAATAGGATATTTCCTTATATAAGTGGGGAAAGCAAACCACATGGAAACTACTAGAAAATTTCCCAAAAGAATCTAAAATGGTAAAGTCATTCCCAATAAAAATGATTCAAAATAACTATATATTAAAATTTGAGATGACATGAGGTTGAAATATTTCTATCCAATAGTATTTATACATGTTTTATCAACAAACACAACCTTAACTTTTGGTTTAACCCCCGATAAACTCTTTTTAACCTTTACCGTAATAAATATTTTTTATTATTTTAACTATTCATTATAAAAAAATTAAGTTAGACATATTAAATAATATTAATTATGATGATTAAAAATATTTAATCCATTTTATCAAATTAAATTCACATAATTCAAAATTTTAAATTTTAAATTAAACCAGTAAGCTGAATAAAAAAGCAGTTTTCCAATGAAAATGTCTTTATAAGAGTAAAAATATTTTATACCAAATTTAAACATTTAATTGATTTTAATTACCAAAATTGGATTTATTAGAATATAATTTACCAATTTTAATTCTTAAAACCATTTTAAAATATAATTTAACTTTTTATATACTTTAAACTAAAAGGAATTTCTCAACAAAAAACTAGTATTTTTCACTATTCATGAAAAAAATTAATCTATTCATAAATTTATAGAATAATCACTCTAACATAATGTTGGAATGATTTTTTAATAAATTAATTTTATTCTTTCAAATAATTCTTTTAAAAGTTGTATAAATTAGTAATATTATTTTCTCACAAAAATAAGTAAAACCATTTTCCCAAAAAATGTATTTTTGAAACAAATAAATACTTTATGAGAAAATATATATGACTCATCTAGTAAATTTATACAATTTTTTATATTTTATGTTTTCTTATTCATAGAATAAAATTTAATTTCTAGGTTATAAAAAATCATGTTTAAATAATAATAATAATAGTTATATATTATGATTTGTTAAAACTCGGTTTTTCATTTAACGTAAGTTGTCGAAGAAATTATTTTTTTATAAAAAATACTTCATAAAAACATAGGGTGTTAAAATTAATGTTCATGAGAAAAATTTAAATCTAAATATTCTTGAGAGAAAATTAAAATTTAAAAATATGAAACTGATACAAGATGTGTCTTCACAAACTATTTAGAAAAGGTTACTTCCATAAAAAATTAGGATGAGGATCATTGTGCTAAAAAGACTTTATCTAATTGAATGAGTATATTGTGTTCATCAGATGATAGATCTATTATAGGATGAAAGAAAATGTTAACTATGTTTGTCATAAACCAACCCCAGAAGATCTTGAATCGGTCCCTTGAGTCGGCCTAAGATAAGGCAAGAGAGGTATTCTCAATCCTCCCTAGTTGACGAAATGTGGCAAGGGATTCAACAAGAACTAAGGAAATTATTTTTAATAAAATAGAGAAATAAATTTATCTAAATAAATAAAAAACTAAATGCAACAAAAAATACATTTCCCAAACTGAACATCATGTACACATAAACTAAAAATACAACAAAACTAAAAAATAAACTAAGATAAACCTAAAACTGACTAAAACACCATGTGAACCCTTAGGTCACCATCAGGTATCAAAATTCAAAATCTCCCACGAAGATAAAAAAATATATATAACCTTCACCAGAAGCAATAAATAAAAAGAAACTATTGGTGTGATTAGTAAAACTCAGTTGGCATTCCTAAAAAAATCTATTTCCAATTAATTTCATTTAAATAAAAGAATAATAAAATACATGTTTAAAATACAATATATAAAACTAGGTTTATAAAAAATTTCTACTTTAACACAACAAAATATCCGGTTTTCATTTTTCTATTCAAAAATTGGTTTCATTTCTAAGAAATGAACATTGGAAATTTTTTGGGAGAAGAGTAATGCTTTTACATTAAACATGAGAAGAATCTGTAAAACAATTTATAAACATTTACCATAAAATATCCATAATCATTTGAACATAAAACATCCATTTTAACAATAAGCCACACCACAAAAAAAAGCATGAACAAAAAACAAACAAAAAGGGAAATAGAAAACATCACATGAGAGTAACCAACCAGCAGTGCATCTCAATCATCCACCACATATAACCATGTGTTGATGTAACTAGGAGAAACCATGAGCTCAGTGTAAAATAATGAACATACTACACATCTAAATCATCCCATAGAAATTACTTATTCAATGAAATCAATTCTACCTAGATGCTTGGTTCTCACCCTTCCTGGCCAAACCAAGGGGTACATTCCCAAAGTAGAGAAAGGTCCTAGTATGGGACACTAGCCAAAAATAAATCCTAAACTAATGAAATAATAATTCAGTAAAAAACATATAGTTATGATAGGTTCCCATTTTGAAACTACAAAGGTGTTATCCAAATAAAAAATAATAATAAATAAACAGATATATATAGATATATCGCATAGACAAGAATCACAAACAAGCATCATACTGAATCCCCTAAGAAATAACCTCTTGCCTTAAAAATATTTTTTCCAAAATTGAGTCCCACACCAAGGACCTCAAACATTATTAAACATAAACATGGAAAAATAATAATACAAAGAATTTTTTCAAGTGAAGCAATTTTATTAAATTTCCAAATGGGCCACAAACACTCTTTGAGTAATCACCTGTTTTTTCAATAAGGAATCAAACGGAACATTTTTCTATTAAAACTACTTTGAAATTCATTTGGGGAATGCAAAATGTCACTTTAAAGAAGAGAAAAGTATGCCATTTACATGTCACAAGCCATTTAGAAATCCATTTAATAACCAAAATACATGTACATAACCAAACCCATGCTTCAAAAATCATACATCACTCAAAAAATCCAATCAAGAATTTTTTTCGAACAATTGGCGTGCAACACTTAACAAACAATTTCACATACATTAAAAAAAATAATGAAACCACCTTATTTTAAATCAAAAAAAATTCTAGAAATCATACATCACTAACTAACATATAAATAAGGAGATAAAATCAATAAACTAATGATTCTTAAATTAAAAGGTTAATTTAAAAGGTAAACCTACCTAAAACCACAAGCACTTCTACAATGGAAACTTGAAACAACTCCCTGAGGGTTTCAAGAAGAAATAATATCCACAAGGAACCTTAACAAAAAAAAACCCATAAATTTTCACTTCCCTTGGTATAAAACGTTACGAAACATGGCCACTAGGTCTAGAGGATAAATAGAAAATGGAAGGAAACCAAATGAGAAAGAGAGGGGATCCATAAAATTTCAATCTAGGTAAAAAAATCACTAAGAAACCACCATGAAATCCACTTAGAGGAGCTTGAAGGAGGCAAAAAGCTCTATAGGAGGCGTCCAGGTCATGGACTCAAATGGGGAAGGTCGAGTGAAGAAACCTCTATTAAAAATAAACATAAATGTAAAAAATACC
This sequence comes from Viscum album, assembly GCA_963277665.1. Taxonomy (NCBI): domain Eukaryota; kingdom Viridiplantae; phylum Streptophyta; class Magnoliopsida; order Santalales; family Viscaceae; genus Viscum; species Viscum album. The sequence continues at coordinate 472,911,983 of OY728130.1, read as the reverse complement.
CTTCTTAGGGTGGGTTGCATGGTTATCTCACATGGTTAAACAAACTATGTGTAAACCACACAATTCCCCACAATCAAGTGTTTCATGGGATGTACACTTAGAATGAGTGGTTAGTTTAACCATTCACCTTAATGATTTGACCTATGCACACCTAGTCAACATAGTTAATCTAATCATGCACATTAACCATGAAACCTATAAGCATCCCCAAAAATCACCCTTTTCATTTCAAAATTTATATTACTCTAGGTGATAACCACCCAAAAAATATACACCATAGAGAGGTGACACTAGGGGTGTCACAAACTCCACACCATGCCATTTTCTCTCTATACCTTTCACAGTAACTATAAATAAGTCCAAATACCACCCAAAGCATCCAAAATTAAAATAGATACTCACTGAAACCTTGAACCAAACCTCAATAGAAAATATTAAGAATCTAAAAGAAAATAAAAATAAAATAAATAAATGAAAACTGAGGTCAAAGTCTGACAATTCTCCCCACTATTACGCAATCTTCCCTAAATTACACAATAACTTGAGTTGATCAATCAAAGAAAAAGGTTCACAAACTCGTATGAACTGATTTCTAAAATCGAAAAGCAGCTCAACCACCACCTAAAAAATACTCACACCACTCACCTGAAACCAACCAATGAACCTAGACAACTTTTTAAAAGATAATAAAAATCTAGAACTAAAACCTCCACGACCATATCCTTACAAAACAACTGGTAGTTCTCAAAAATCCCATTTTCCTCCCAGAGATAATAGAATATGGATCAGACAAATCAAAAAAAATCTACCAACTATTAAGAAAACATTATGGACCATACCAAATTATCAATACTAAAGGTTATAATAGACTCCACACTATTTTGGATTTCTAGATGGGTTCCCAAACAATATTACTCAACCAACACTAACACACTAAACAAGAATGAAAAATAAAAACTCCTAGGATGAACCAAATGGAAATGACACACCATGAGACCTGGTTCAATTTAAAAAGGTAGAAGCAAGTTACACAATGAGAAATATTACCACCCAGGATGAAAAAATTCATAATTTTTTAAAATACATGCATTAATTAAAACAAAATCTCTAGAAGGATTAGAACATATTTTTCTACTATAGGTAAAGGAAATAACTTCAAAACACCACCTCTATAATAGAAGAAACATCCAAAATATTGATCCCTCAAACTAAACCCACACCCACACCTTGATCTTGTAAACGAGATGGGTTTTCTTTAGAGGGGGTGGATTTTTCTCCATGTCGCTTCCTAGAAAAAACCTTAAAGAACCATTTCAAGTTACCTAGACATCCACATATATGGTAGGTATTTGTAGAACATATACATAATTAATTATTATGACCAGTATTTCCATACTGATGAAACATCAGGATCCTATGCCTAGAAAATGATAAAGAAAGATCTAAAGTCCTCTTGACTCCGTGACCAACACCATAAGATTCAATCTGACATTAGATCTCTTATTTGGAAATAAATTCGTAGATTATATACATTAATGGATTATTGAACACCACGAGAACTCCTGTTAACATAGCTTCAACTTGAACAAATTGCCTCACCACATTGATAAATGAGGTTAATCTAAACATTGACACCTTCAACTATAGAATAGGATGGATCCCATTCTCAAAATGTTGATCCCTAATAGAATTATCCCCCTCACATTTAGGAAGATATTTAACTAGATCCAAAAATCAATAAATGAACTCCAAGACTGACCCATAACCTTACTAAAAAAACACATCTCTATTTACTTCTTCACCTTCAAAACCTCAGAGAAATACTACATGACGAATGAAGCCTTGAATAACTCCCAGGAAAGATCTTATCGAGGCTTGGTACTAATGACCAACGTACACCACTTTCAACTAAAACCATCAAGTGTAAAGGTATAAAATGTTACATTTAGAGAAATAAGATACTCAACGTAATTTAATATCCCTTCTACTCTTTGACTTCACGAGGACAATATTGACCAAAAAATAGAAGAGGATTCAACTTCCAAAATTCATGAAGGAAGTTCTTAGGTTGAAAAACTAGAGGGTATGCTAATGAAAAAACACCCATAATGGAGGTGTGGGAATACACTAAACAATTATGAAAACCGAGAACCTAATAAAAACCAATTCACTAACAATATCTTAAACTTGAAGCACCACTCAAATAACATTTTCAAATAATAATAAAACATGCTACACACCCACCAGTTATTAAAAAATTGCAGTCTTACACTTAAAAATACTTTTGAAAAAGAAACATAACAGGTTGCATGATTAAAAATGTTAATCCATTCAGACATACAATATTTTTTAAAATCTCACTAACCACCAAGTTAAAAAAACATCCTCAAACTCTACACTTTAATCCATTTTATTCTTCTCAATAATAAAATCACCTGAATTCCATCCAAAACCCAATTTTTTCATTCAAAACATCCCCACCAATACAAAAAAATAATTCAATCAAAAATAATTTGATTAAAAACTAATTTTATAAAAAAATATTCTTATTTAAACCACATTTCTAAAACCCTCTTTAAAATAAATTTGAAACTCATTTTCTATTTTATAAAAAACCCAACCATTCCCACTAAATATCTAGTTTTTAAAATTTCAATACAAGGGTTTTTAAAAAAATATCAAAATCAAGAAGGACCCAAATAAACATATAATGGGATACTAGTCTCAATGAGTGACTTGGTCATATGGTTAGAATCCATATTCAAATCACACCACCATCAGAGAGAGTAATTCAAGACCATATGACTGGTTTCACATGGGTTTCTAGGCCCCATGATATCACTAAAACCATTTTCCCAACTCCCATTTCGTTTCCCCAAACATCAAACAACCAATAATAACTAGATAAAACAATAAAATCCCAACTTCCTATGGAAATCCAAGGTTCGAAACAAAAAGTTTCATCCAGACACTCCCTCATACCTACACCCAAATATTTTAAATTTCTACTCCATCTACCATGAAAACCCATATAAAAAAGGTAATTATGGAATATATATCTTATAAGGAACCTATAATTTTATACCATTATTTCAGGAATAAACCCTCATCGAACCCAAACTGCACTTCCTGATATAAGTAGTTTTTTTTATTTGTAGGTGGCTTAAACCTTCACCATATGGTTCTTTAATGGTTTACAAAAACCACTACTAATATCATTTGTAACACCCATCTCGAGTAACTTCTACCCATTTAGTCGAAGTTTCAATAAACCATTGTATAAATTTTTTTGAGTGACCATTTTTAGTGTTTTAACGACAGTTTTTGCTAAAACAAATTCAAAAGTATATGAGTGGTTTGAACCACTGTTATATCCTTATCATTTTTTAGAGGATAAACCATCTCTAAGACTCTAAAAATACCTCTAAACACATTTATACCTAATATAAGATTGGTTTAAACCACTACTATATATCTCTTTAAAAAATAGATGCATAATCTTCTTCCCTAAAAAAGACAAACAAAAAACAAAGTTGTTGAAAATCTACAATATAAACTTGATTAAAAAATATTACTTGTATATATATATCAACATTAATTAGAAGTACCAAAGAGAGAAATATATAATATGTGTTAAGACACTCATTAACAACAAGGTGTTAAATAAAATAAATCACGAAAATTCCACAAGAAATAGATTAAATCAAACAACAACTCAAGTCCTTAAAACTATCATATAAGAGCATTCGAAATGAAAAACACCGATTAAACAATTAGAATCCACAAAACCCCGCTTTTATATTTTATCAATCATATGGAATAAGATGATATCCTTTGAAACTAATTTATAAAAGCTTACCTTTTTATCAAGCACTATATAAAACCATTCAAAACAACTATAAAATCACAATTTTAGAACCCAAGGGGTCTTTGATTCAAACAATTGGTATCAGAGTCAGTAGGTCCAGTGTCATGTGGTAAATCTCAAAATTATTAGTGAAATTGACAAGAATAGATTCCGACTATGTAAAAATAAGTACATTTCTTAAATTTTAATGCCAAAATAAGTTGTTATATCATTATAGATATAGTAGAAACCATCAGAAAATAAACAAGAAGATGTATGAAAAAGTTATATTATTAAGTAAATTATTCATTAATTTAAGTTAAGTATGGAAAAGGATAAAATCCATGAAGCATCCCGGACTACCCTTAGATAAAGGTGTAAAGAATGGGTGAAGAATTTATATATTAAAAATAATTATCAATTTGAAGATTTATAAGGCCAAATGACAGAGAAAAACTTAAGGATTAGGAAAATTTCCGGAGAGCATTGGGATATACAAAAGAAGTTAAATACTCAGGATTCCCATGGGGTGAATTTGGAAGGTAGTAAAAAATAAATTAACCTTGATTAAAGTAAATAGATGTACAAAATTTATTACAAAGACATAAATAGTTCTCAAATATAGTTTTATAGTGATAATTTTGTATTAGATTTGGGCACACTATGAGTGTGTGTATGGAAGTTGAAAGATTCATCAAAAGAATAATTACCTAATGTAACTATATCTCAACTGATAAAACATTAACATGGTATGCTATTATTGTAAGATGTTATATTTATGATAAAATTATTTTAGAAACAAAAGGGATCGAAAATATAAGATCAAATTCTTAGCTTTTATGAAGATTACATTGGAGTGTAATATATTACAAAGAAAAATTTGATATATCCTAATAGTATCCAACCATTTTTTTGAGAATAATTTCAGGATTTTTTAATTGGGGTAAATCCTCATAAGGTTATATGGATAGCTTGTTAAAGAAACTACTTCATTCATAAAGGAATATTTTTTTTAAATTATTATTAATTATAAATTTAGTATTAGAAAAATGTTATTTTTATGTTACTAAAAGGATATTGATAAGAATTATTTTTGACCATCAAGTGTTTAAGCTAAAAAACTAGTCTTATCAGGAAAATGTGTCAAGAAACCATCATATGTTTAGATAAACATCATCTATAAATCCAATGTGAACCCTAATCACTATAAGATGAGATTTCATTATTAACTTCTCCATATCTAGCTCAATTTATTATTACCAGCACCTATATGAAAATAATTTTGAAAATTAAACTATGTTTTGTTTTTAAATTTAAAATTGAAACCAATAAAAGTTTTTGTACTAAATTATTTTGAAGTTGTGTGATTTACCTCCTCACTACCAGTCATTGATGAAACATCAGTGGGGATATATCCAATCGTCTTTTGATATAATTCTATTAAAACAGTATATATAGAATTGAATATTACATCTATATATGAGCCCCTATTTCAAAATTGTGTTTTGTATTGAAACATACTCCTTATTTCCATCTCATGGTAGGGATTCAATACAACTAGAAGTAGATACTACTGAAATACCTAATGTCCTACCAAATACTACAGATGGTAATGGTCCCAAACCCATCCCGTGCACTCGACCAGGATGCTCCTTTCCAAGGATGTGGCAAACTTGGTCATCCTGGGAGATCGAGAACGAATGTGTGGAATTTGAATCCCCTAGTTATTTTATTTTATTTCCTCTAAATAAAATAAAATCATTATTTGAATAAATAAATAATAACATAGTGAAAATCTAAAATAATTAATTTTAAATGAAAAAGGAATTCATACCCCAAATTATATGGAAAGTTCAATAACATACCTCCAATCATATTTTGTAAGAACATCAATCCATAGTTCTTTTTTGGAGACATTATACCCTAAATTCTTTTAACACATTAAAAAAAGTAAATCAACAATTTAATATATGAATTATATACTTTTATATATATATATTTAATCAAAGGAAAATATTACCAGATTATATCGTAAAAAAACACATTGACCCGGCAGTGTGAGGGTTGATTTTTTTCTCCACTTGATGCATTTTTCCTTGAAACATCATGAAATAAACAACACACAATTTAATAATAATGTATGGAATGTCATATCCTTGACATATTCATGTATATATGTAAAATGATATTAATATAATAATGTATATTTCAATACCACATGATTATCATGATGATGACTATCAATAAAAACCTTCCATTTCTCTCTAGGTTCCCCTTCAGGTACCTTATCATACAAATTATGACTGCTAAATGAAGTATCATTGAATTCATTACACAATCTATACTTAAAATCCTTACATTTATTGCCCAACATTTTCAATTACCACTTTTGTGTGATCAGATATGTAACAGTAAAGAGGAAAAACATATGTATAAAGAGATTTTTAAAAAAATATTAGAATTTAATAACCTAATGACATTCAATTACACTATAATGTATTAAAATAACTTTAATGTGTGGATCAAAAACATTATTTTTCTAAGTCTAAGGCACATTCCTCCAATATTCATATGTAATCAAAAGGGTTACTAACTCCACCTCCTGCTGGCCCAGAATCTGGCCAAGTAATCTTATAGCATCATCAGTGGGGACAATATAGTAGTCAAATGGAAGAACTATCTTAATTATGTTGAAATTTAAGATATCTAAACTTTTAATATTTCTCTTTATAGTAACTTTTTTGACATATTTTATCAAAAAACAATTAGTAGTATAAAAAAGTACAATAAATTTAGTCACATTAAAATTTGTACCTATAATTATCACCCCCAATATCCTCATTTGATGACCTGCTCCCTTACTACTAAAGTATCTGAATGGGGAGCCACTGTATCATGTGCTGATGGGATGTGGATGGAGGGAGTTCTATAAACTGACGGAATGGAGGGTGTGGGATACAGTAAATCGGAAAAGGTTGTAAGAGACGGTAATGGTGTAGAGGGTGTCTCAAATACTGTAGGGATGGAGATTGATGGATCACCATTTATCGGTGTGGTCAAGGGAACTTCGACTAAGATTTGACTAGGATGAGTGAAACACTTCCTCCATGGTATTCCAGTTACTTAATGAAATAAAATTAACAACAAAACAAGTCACTCGACACATGTTTTATTAGTTTTATTTATCATTGGGAAAATATGTGATAATATCCAATGCATAATCATAACTCGTATCATATCCATCTCTGAATTTCCCACAATGTTACTGAGGAATTAGAATGAGAATTTATAAAGAATCTATAGAAAAACATCACAAAATCCTGATATAGTGTCTAATAAACACACCACGTAAATCAAAATTCTCACTTCCATTCACCCATTACATTACACACTATTTAATTAATGATATTCAATAGTCACCTATATTTGTAACATTACATAAAAAATTAAAAACCCAAAACCAAATTGGAAACCACCTCATGGTTATTAATTTACATGATGAAAAAAATATATTTTTTTATAAAATGGGATTTTGGATTTATTAATGAGTTCAATTAATAATTTTTTTTATAGATATGTACAAATGTGTAACATCACTAAAATCCATATTTAAAATAATATAAAATATAATGAACATATTAATGACTCAAAATCGTAATCAAAATCAATAAATATAATATATATTATGATGAAATACACCTAAAAAACCCTTATATAAATAAGTAAATTTGATAAATTATTGGAAAATTAACTTTATAAATCATGTTTAGTCAAAAAAATTGAAGGAGACATTTTTTTAGAAACCCCCTATAGAAATTTTCTAAAACATATTGTGTGTGCCATTTTTTTGAAGTACAAATGTAATTAAATTATGAAATTCCCTTTTTACGTAAGAAGAAAAGATAGGAAAAATATTGAATTCCATTGATAAAATAATCATAGATACATTACATTAAATTTATTTATCTATTAAACTTGTTTTAAATTCCAAGAACATAAGAAAATAGAATGAGGTATTAAAATCATGCACACTAACTATTTTTTGAAGAATGGGGTAGTAAATTTTCATGGTTGGGTGTGTGGTTTTCAAATGGTATACCTTATTTTTTTATGTTATAAAATAACCCAAATAAAAATATCTCTCATAAAGGATAATTGAAATCCTAGTTAAGTGAGGCACCTTAAAAATAATTTGAAAATTTAAATTGAACTTCACAGATACATACCTTCATTTTCAAGTATCCATTTAATCTCTTTAAGATATCAAATCAATGTTATCAAATCTCCAAGACCCCTATATACAGGTTAAACACATATTAGTTGTTTTTAGAAGACAATATATATATAAAAATAATTTAATTTGAAAAAAATGAATGCATCTAGCCAAATATAAAATTCAATAAACCCCATTAAAAAAATTATACTTACAAATGTAATATGATGTGAGATGAACCAATGAAAACCTAATATAATTATAATAAATTTAGAATAATGAAACAAAAAAAATTATAAAGTAAATCGATAGATACAATATATAGCATAAAAACTAACCTACACTACCCTATAATAAAAATATGAGCTGATCACTAAATTTAATGGAATCTAACAAATTCAACCAAATTTGACATGACCCAGACCACAACTACTCCACTTGAAACACAAAAATAAAAATAAATGTAATTTCACCAATACAAACCTATCTAAATCTAATAAAATCAAATTATACCAAACTAAATCAATCATGATTGAATGAAAATAAATTTAAACCTACAAAAACCTACTAAAAAGACCCAAGTAAAAAAAATAAAATTTAACCAACATAAACAAAACAAACTGATATGATACAAATAACAATGAGACACATTATAAAAATAAACTCAATAGAATAGAAAAAACTAACAATAATTGAAAAAAAATTCCGAACTGAACAAAATACATTAGGATTGCCACTTGGGGAGTCAGGTGAGAAGGGGGTTGGTGGGGATGTTTTGTGGGAGAATGTTAGGTTGACAGATCGGTGAGATTATGGGTGACCGTAGATTTAGTGATCGAGGGTGATGAATCATAGTAGGGAAAAAGAGATGGATTAGGTGAGGGAGAGGGAAGGGGTGATGGCTCGGGGGGATCAGTGGTAAACATATCACTGATGAGGGATTGGGGTGATTAAGATCAAAGGGATTGGGGGATACTGGAGCACCGATGAATGAGAACCATTGTGGGTGAGGTCTTAAGATTGGGGGGGGGGATCAGGGAGGGACTCAGATGGAAGAGGGTGGGTGGGGATAAGTATTTTTTAATAAATAGACAAACTTTTGTGGTGTTTTTTAGAAAACTAATTCAAAATAATTTTTAAAATTTTTTAGAAGTTGTTTGTTAAACCACTATTAAAAAATCTATACAAAACAATGAATTTTTTATAGTTCTGGTCACCTGAGTCGGCCTAAAACAAGGACTGGGAGGCATTCTCGATCCTTCTGGACCAGTGACAAGCACTAAGGGCATTAATGAGAACCAATGGAAAATTTTCAACCAAAATAATTAAATAAAATGAGATGATGAAATAAACCGAGAAACCAAAACATATATACATTTCTGAAATTGAACATCATTTATACATAAATTGTAAATACAATAATACTAAACAAAAAAACCAAGATGAACCTAATTTCCACTAGAACTCCATGTGACCCCTTGGGTCACTCTCTGATTCCAGAACCTAACATCACCCAAAATGATCAAAACGAAGCATAAACATGCACTAGAATTATAAAACAAGAAGAAACTATGGGCATGAGTATTAAAACTCACTAGGCGTGCCTAAGAAATCCATTCCCAAAGCATTTCCATTAAATAAAATAATAATCAACTCCAAGTTTAAAATGTAATATATAAAAAAATTTCACACATTTAACAAATTAATAAAAAACATGGTCCATTTCCTATTTTCCATTAAAATATTTATTTCATTTCCAAAAAAGAACATTACAATTTTTACGGGGAAGAATAATGATTTTACTTTAAGGGAGTGAAGAATGTTTAAAAAATTTTCCAAACATTTCCCAAAAATGTTTCCTAATCATTTGAACATAAAAAATCCACTTTTAACAAGAGTCTCCACTTCAAGAAGAATTAGGAACAACAAATAAACAATAAGGTAAATAAAAAATATCACACGAGAGTAACCAACCAACAATGCATCTCAATCGTCCACTATAAATGACTAAGTGCCAAATTATATGGAAGAACCTTGGAACTCAGTGGTCATTCTAGAACATAATATATATCTAACTCATCATATAAAAATTCCGCACTCAATGAAATAAATTCTACACACACTCTTGGTTCTCACCCTTCCTAGCCTAACCAAGTGAAATTATCCCAATGTAGAGCAATTTCCTACTTAGAGCTACTAGCCTAAGCGAAATGCTAAACTAGTGTAGCAACCGTTCACTGAAAATGAACTAGCTATGGTAGGTCCCTTGTTGATATTATATAGGGGTGACATAGTCTAAAAAAACAACCAATGAAAACATACACATCTATCACACACACAAGCATAACCCAAAACCACCCCAAGTGAAAACCTCTCTCCTTTCAACCATTTGTTCACAAGGGAGTCCCCCACCAAGGACCACCACATCATTCAACATAACCAAGGAAATAGAAACATCCAAGGAGAATTTTCAAGAGAATATATTTTCTAAAAGTTCCAAATGGGCCTCAAACACTCTTTGAATAATCAAACCTTTTCCAAGAAAGAAATCTAACAAACCATTTTTTCAATCAAAACCACATTGAAATTCATCTGAGGAACCCAATCCACCAATTTAAAGAATAGTAAAACATTCCATATACAAGTCTAAAACCATTTCTAAATCCATTTAATAATAATAAAAACTTTTATAAAGTCAAAACCATGCCTTAAAATCATAAATATCTCACAAAATCCAATATGTAAATTTATCAAACACTTAGATTGAAACACTTAACAAATATTTTAATATACTTTATAAAAATTAATAAAACCCCTCATTTCATATACGAAAATTAATCTAACAATAAAAAATCACTAATTTACATATAAGGAAGGTGTGAAAAGTAAGAATTCAATGATTATTATTTTTAAAGGATGAGTACAAAGGGAAAATTACCACAAACTCCAGGAAATTCAATGATAGAAAATAGAAAAAACTCATTAAGGGCTCCAAGAAGAAATAACATCCCTAAGGAAAAATAAAAAAACAAAACACCAAACTTCACACCACTAGAAGTATCCAAATCGGCAAAAAATGGCCACTAGGGTTAGATTTTAAATGTAAAATGGAAGGAAATCAAAGGGTAAAGAGAGGTTATCCCTAACCTTTCATTTCAGGTTAAGAACCAGCAAGAAACCACATTGAAATCCACATAGAAGAGCTTGGAGGATAGAAAAAACTCAATGGGAGGCATCCAGGTCATGGTATTTGAATGGGGAAGGCCAAGGGAAGAAACCCCAATTAAAATGAAGAAGAAATGTAAAAAATACCCTTTTTGGATGGTTGCATGGTTATCTCACCCGGTTAAACAAATAGTTTGAAAACCATGAAATTCACCACTTTTAAGAGTTTCACCAGATGCAGACATAGGATGTATGGTTAGTTTAACCATAGGCCTTAGCCATGGGAACTGTACACACTTCGACTGGATGGTTAAACTGATTGGGAACATTAACCGTGCGATCAGGAAAAAGTCCCCAAAATTTATACTTTTCACCCAAAAACTCATCTAACTCAATGGGATATACTATGAAACAAACATACACCATATACAAGTGACACTATGTGTATCCCATACTCCCCACCATGCCATTTTCTCCCCATACCTTTCACATTATCGATAAATTGGGCCAAAACCACCCAAAACATCAAAAAATAAAATAAATACTCACCAAAACCTTTACTAAAATCCCAATAAAAAATATCAACCATCTAGAAGAAAACAAAAATATAATAAATATATGAAAACTTAAGTCATGGTGTGACACTTGTTCTATTAAATCATGTTCGTGCTAATGTTGTTTTTATGAACAATGCATGTAACGATAAAAATTAGGACAAAAAATGGTTGAGATAAATTATTAGATACCAATCACTACATAAAGGGTGGATGAGAGAAAGAAAATGAGTTTGTTTCCCAAAATTATTGTCAGAATAAATGTATTTTTAGACAGATACATTAATAAAAAAAGATAGATAGATTGTATATAAATGAATGAGATCAATATTCATTGGATATTGTTGGTTCTATGAAAGGTTTGGGTAAAATTTAATTTATTATTAAAATAAAATTTCAATCCATGCAAAGAAAATAAGACTTATACATTGGTGATAAATGTTGAATTGAGAAAAGGTACATCGAGTAAAAATGTAAATAATTTCCCATTTTACAAAAATTTAATTTCTTTCAAATTTATATAGAAATTTTTAAAACGGTGTCCACAATGATTATGAATGTTGGTTTATATCTTACAAGGATGATTTATATGTCATATAAGAGAAAATACTACCATATGTGAAAAATAATAAAGAAAAAAAAGAGGTGAATTTACATTGGGTTTTAAGTAGAAGAAAAGTGATGAAAAAAATATTTATGGATAGTCAATGAGGATGTTTCATAATATAGAAGAAGCTAATTATATTTTTCAAGAAAATGGAAGACTATAGACTATTATAAGTAATACATCCATGTTTTTATTGATGGAGGTAAGATGGAGTAACAAAAGGAATTATCAACCTATGGATTAAATAAAAGGATTTGTTTGGTGGAAGACATATATAAGAATAAATAAGAATTCATATTTAATGAGTTATTATCAAAATATGATGAAATAATTATTTTTGATAATTTATATGGAATGTTAAAGTAATTTTTACATGTTTCAAAATATTTCCTAATTATAATTACAACATAGGAGGATATATTAAACAAAATAAATCTAGAACCCAGAAGTCCATGTGCTTTTTTACTAATGTGATGAAGGAAATAACATATAAAGCAATTTATTAAAAAGGAAAATAATATCTACTACTTAATAAATTTTATATTTAGACTAATAGATAAGAAATAATGAAGAGTTATATTAATAAATAAGATGAAATAAAAGGAGTATATTTATTGAGAACCAACTCTCAACCTTATTTCTCTCAATAAGGAGTTATGGATATCCCTACTTATTCATATACCAATTATATTTTTCTTCTTCTTATATAGGTAGTTAAAACTGATGCATATAAATAGAGATATAGTTAGATGTGTGTTTTGAAATATATATAGTAGATAAAAGATCCATATTGGAGTGATCTATCTTGAGTTGTATTTGGGATTGAAGGCTTGTTATGAAAAGGATAAAGAGTGTTTTTTACATAAGATATCATACTTTACGAATAGTTTTTTATAGTATACCAATCTAAGAGGATAATATTTGGGAACTCTTCTAGAAAATAATTATTTATGTGAATCTATAAATTATGGAAATTATATTGAATTAGTCGTTATTATGGTAGGTTTTTCACATTATAAAATCCTAATTTTTGAATGAATCAACTCTAAAATTAATGGAGACAAATTTAATTGTTCAATTAAAATAAAATTGAGAGGATTTTAGGAATATTCTATGGACCTTGGCTTGATATAGGTTCACTATGAGTGGGGGGGGGTGAATCCGTGAACATGAATCATTTTCCCCTTTTATGATTTATTATGAAATGAACCTCAGTCACTTATTAGAGTGAGATATCTCATAGTTGAATTTACAGACACTAATAATAAAAAAATAAAGGACACTTTATGTGTAAGTGGTAGAATAATAAGATAAATGGTGGACACTTGGTTTTATGCATAATCATCACACATGTGATGTGTGGTGAGGAAAAATTATACCACACCTATTCTAAAACATGATGAAGTGTAGGAAAAGTTTATTATTATCATGATAAATTCACTTATAGTATAAGGATATTACCTAACTTAGAAAATTGAAAGAAAAATACATAACATATGAAGAGAAAAAATATTATATTATTGTAATATGAGTTCAAATCTATTCCATATTCATTTTTATACACTCAATATACAAGGTTAACTACTAAAAAATAATATCTAATCCTTGTAATGAACAATATTTACTCATTATAATTTTATCCACTAAACTCGTATAGTGTATTCAAAAACTAATGGCATATCCTTGATATTGAATTAAATGAATATAAATATTGCTATCTTCTAACATGTTCCACTTTTTCTTGTACTGTGTTTTGTTAGGGATTATCTATTTCCTCTAAGTGATTATTTAAACATAACATTAATGTACTCCCATAGTTCTTTATTGTAAAAAATTAGTTTGTATTAATTGTTCCATAACACACATCTCATATGTGACTATTATATAAAAAACAAAGGATATACTCTTTGTATTATTCTTCTTTTTTTTATACATGTATTATTATAAGAAAACTTTCAGTGCATATTTCACAACACAAAATTCTTATATTATCTTTACTATATAATCATATAAATTATTCTCTTATATATAACTTCCTTTTCTTTTTATATCTATATAAAATACCCCTGTTCAATTTATCTTGCACAATAGTAGTCTATTTTTCAAGTAAGAATTTGAACTTCAAATTCAAATTCAAATTACAAAGTTCCTTCAACCGCTTTTGTATTATTATCACCATTCTCCCATTTATTCATCAATAATATTAACTATATTGGTAAACATTGGGATACTATATACCAATACTACATTTACTATGGCATGAAATGTATGTCCTAAAAATTTCTTCTTCAAATTATTATCCCTTTTATGACATGATAGTATTTTTTACAACACAACTCTTATCTTTTTTAGAGGTCTTTATGTATTTAATTTTCATTAAGAATAATTTAATGATATCTTTAACAATATTAAATTATCCCATATCTTAATTATCACAGATTCACATAATGAATGACTCCATCTTCAAGACATGATATTTTTTCTCCAACAACTTATATAATGATTTTTTCTTCTGATATTTAGTCTATAATATCACAAATTAAGGACTTCTATATTCATTTATTATTTTAGTTTATTATTTAGGTAATTTAACTTCAAAAATTTCAGTTAAATAAAAAATATCATAATTTCTAAAAATAAATATCCTATGAATCATCCCATATATTTGTGGCCAAATTTTTGATCTGTCATCTTAGAGTAACCCCATACACACCACATAGATAGTTGCGACATTTCCAAATTCCTATACTCTCTATGTAAGTAAGCTATATGTATCAACTCTATTTAAGGTCTTAACCAACTTTATGATTGATTGCTCAAAATTACTCTTACAAATACAAGGTATTTTTTTCCTCTTTTAATTTTCCAGTTTGTTAGTTCAGAGTTCATTTTATAAATTTGGGACTCAGGAATTTTCCAATTCTCTAGTTGTAGATCAAAACAAATGTATATATATAGAGTGAATTTGGATTTATTCAAATTTCTATATATACTCCAACCAATATATATTATAATTGGATGCATTTTAGAAATATGTTTAACCTAAAATGATATATATTTGAGGAATTATCCAAAAACATATTTTCTCACAAAAAGTTAAAATGTTTTAAAATCATAAATTATAGACTTCCAAAATTTCTCTTCTAATATTAGATATTTGAATAGTAACATCTCAGACTCCTTCCAGATAATTTTTCTTCCAGACTCGGTAAAGTTTTATTTTCTTGACTCACCCAACTTTTAGAAATATGATTCTAGATTTAGAACATAAGTATCTTCCATATATTTCATACTTTTGAAATTTACAGCTCTATTTTCAAAAAAACTTCTGAAATTTACCCAAACTAGTGTAGATATATTCCATACCCCATGAATGATTCCAAAACCTTATAATGTTACCTCAAATTAAACATTATTTAGTACTTAATTTTTAACATGATTTATGTGTTGAAAACAAAAGATAATACAAGAACATTATCCAAATATTCTCTATCTTCTTAGCACAAAAAACCCCCTAGGTCTCAATAATCTCCCCAAGGACACATCCACTCTTGATGTCACCTTCTTCATCATTCATGGGTTCACAATACCCCCCTGTGGGTTTTTTGGAAAGCATTAAGAATAAATCACTATTAAAACTCGATACACTTAACAATGAGTCAAAAATAAATAATTCTTATCTAAATAAATACTAGTCTATAAAACAAGAACATTTAATAATAGTGCCATGATTTCCATTAAAGTTACTTACATCCACTTCTTCACAACACTTAAAATTATATGAGATCAACTCATCAAAAAACTTTTCTTGCAGTAGGGAAATGTTTTTTTACACGTGTGGAAAATTATATGTCTTCTTCCACTTCTGAAAACTATTTATCAAACTAGTAAATAAAAGGTTCTATGTAAATTCTCAAAAAAATATAACAGTTCAAACAAAAACTTCATACCTTTCCCCTTTTAAAAACTCTATTTAAATAGATGATCTACCTAAATAATTGATCTCTCCCCTATTAGGTTAAGCACATATCATGGGATTCCCCTTATATTTTTATCCCCATTTATAAATATATTAATATATATAGATAAAGAAACGAATTTTTCCTTTCTACCCCTATGAATATAAAAATTCAAAGTACAAGTGAGAGAGTGGACATATATTACAATACCTTATCCATTGTTGAGTTAAGACTAATATTTATTTTTAAACCTCTACAGATTAGAATTCAAATCCACCTTTAACTAAAAAAACATTGATCCACCAAGTTCTTCTTAAACTACCATTCTATATTGGGATAATTCATTTTCTTCTATACTTTAAAAATATGAAATGTGGAGGCCTATTAATTTTTTCTCCACATTAATTATTAATTTTCAAAACTTTTACACCATTTTCTTAAAATGAAAAAAGATTTATATTTCTTATTTTTCTAATATAATATTCTTTATTCCAATATTTTAGCCTTCCTTTTGAGTAGATGCTTTTTCCACCCTCCATGTTGTTAATAATCTCTAACATATTTTTAGAAAAATCCTTGATATCTTTTTGAAGCATCTTCTTCTTTACTTGTTCACTAACTAGAAATAGATCACCTCATATTCATTTTCCTTTCACCAAAAAACATTCAAAATTAAATTTATTTAAAAAAATATCCATTAATCAATGAAACCATCTTATCTAATTTATCATAGAGTTTATACACACTTAATAAGTTTTGTTTAATCCCATTAAAAAAATGTTTTATTTGATTGTAGCTTGTCTTGTACAAAAAATATTGAAACAACTACTTTATTTTGGAGTAACCCACCATTTCCAAAGGTCACAAATCCATTATTAAACATTAAAAGTCCTTAAATATCTTAAAATATTCTATTACATAGAGTATTATCCATTTTTTAAGATCTATGGACATTTTGTTTGTGATTATTCATATGCCACTTCAAAAATCATTGACTTATCCTTTCATTTCTGTTTTTTTATTCAGATAATTTTTATTATTATAATTAATACTAAGATTGATAATTAAAATGGTAATACATTCTCCAGAAAAGTGACCTGACTAGTCATGTCATCCAAAAACCTCATCTAAGACTTTAAACTCATTCTCAACCTTTTGTCCATGATTTCAAATTGTGTGTGAACTTTTATTGTCTAAATGGTTTGAATCCCTCTCAATATAATAATCCCAAATCTTATAGAATTATAGGAATATTAGTAATTAAAAAATATATCATTTCAATGTACTCAAAGACTCAAAAACTTTAGATGTGTTATTAAAACACATATTTTTCTTGGAAAACAGCTTTATGGTGAGAAGTTTACACCTAATATTATTTTTACTCATTTTAGAATCATTATTTATTGAAAATTTAAATTTCAAATAAGTGTTAATAGAATTTAAAAACATATGATAATAATATTGTTTTTGAAAAAACTTGAATTTCTTCCCTTGCATCCTTGAATCATACTTTTATCAAACACTTATATACACATTTAAAAGATTGAATATGATCATTATTGGTCAACATGAATATCATCATCCAATAAGACATCAACTCCTTCAAAAATCATCTTTTTTTATATTTCTCTATCTTCTTGAATAGAATTATGAATGTTGGATTTGTGTTAGTCCAATTACTTTCCTTAATCCATTAATTTTCATTCGAAAATCTTACGATCCTTGTCCTTTTCATTGAAATTTATTTATATATCAATATCCAGCTCCTTCTATCCTTCAAAAAACTTCTTAAACATTTCAAACTAATTTTTCAACCTTGAATATTTATCAGATATTAATCTTTCTTTGTTGATAACTTATTAACAATAATTCTATAAACATTTTTTATAATTTTAAAATTTTGATATATTGAAGTGATATTTTTTGAGTTCCTATTTTATCATGAACTCCATTTACATATCTCCATCACTTATATCTATGATGATTTTATCACACGGGATTTCTTATTTATTCACAATTTTAATTAGAATCATTTTACCATATTTACTAGATATATTTACTTCTTCAATATCCACACCACTATCGCGGCATTAAATCATAGATAATAAATTTAACGTATTAAATTTAAATAAATTATTAATTTAAAACTTTAATAAATATTTTGATTCCTTCTAATTCAGGGAACAACTTGGTTTCTTATTCACATCATCAATAACATCATATTCTTCAAATTTATGAACATTATCTACATAATGTTCAACTACTCCTAGATTAAGACACTTTAGGGACAACCTTATTTGATAAATTCCATTACATCTTCTCACACTTCTTGAAATGAATGAATTTATGTTTTAAAATTTAATTTCAATATACTATTTATCAACAAATTATACCTCATATTTATTAATATCTTTCATACTCTTACATTCATTTTAACATGTTTATGAAATTTCCCTATCAACCTTTCCTTTCTTCTTGAAGACACTTCTATTTTACATTTCCAAAGAAATTACTATGCTTTTAAGATCATATGATTGAAGTATAAATTAATCATAGTCTTCAAGTTTATAAAATTTTTCATCAAAATAATTTGAAAAAATGAATTGTATATCTCTTAAAACTATAGAATCTTATAAATTCACATAACAACCTTTTTTGGTGCTCATAATTCTATTTACTCGAGTGAATAAATCATTTAATATTTCATCATCATTCATATTCAGATCTTCAGGTCTCAATCTCTAAACTATTACCTGAGAATACTTCACTTCATTATCTATATAAATGTTTACTAATTTATCCCAAATGCCTAGCTTCCTTGATATCTTTAACCTCTATAAACACCTTCCCCAAAAAATTACAAGATTTCATTTCAATCATAACCACCATTCTCAAAATTATTTATATCTAATACTATCCTGGAAGAACCATATTAATGAGGATAAAAACCATCAATGGTTTCGATAAAAAGAAATAATGATAGATACCACGTATAGAAACATTTTCTTTTTCCATATATAATAATTATTTAGATTGAAATTGGGAATATCCTTACTATTCATTGAATTAATGTTGTTAATGTTTATAAAATAAATTTAGAGACCAATTATTCAACTAAATAGGAAGACTATTGTGGGTTTGAAAAATGATAGAAAAAATCAAATACAACTATTTTTTAAAAACCTTATAGCTGTAAACATCAAATTTATTGATCTTTGAGGAAACATAGACTACATTGATACCACTAGTGATGGAACTTTCCATGGTCTAGATTTGGGGAGGGGGTGAATTATTGGATGGTATTATATTTTACCATTTAGTATTTTCTATTCAATTAACCTTCATTACTAATTATATTAAAATATCTCAATGATTTATTGATATACACTGAGAAACAAAAATAAATAAATGACCCCAAATTTAAAAGGTTCGCCACTAAAAACGAGAATCTAATACTTAACATGATCCAAAATCACCCAAGATCATAAAATACACTAGAATAAACATTATCAATACAAATAATCCGGGAATATCCTTGAAATCTTAATATATAAATATAAATAGTGTTGTCTCTTAATATGTTTCACTAGAATCTTGTATTTTTAAGAGGTAGGGATTATCCTTCACCTTTGAGTGATCATGTTATGATAATAATACATTAATCACTCACTTATTTATATCATAAAAAAGGCATGGATTCTTTCTTCCAAAAGACACATTATAATTGTGAGGATTATACAAGAAAAACAAATTATACTATTTATCTTATCCTTAATATACATACACTACCACAAGAACACTTTTTGTGTGCATTATAAAACACACTGTTATTCTCTCATCTATGTTAAATAATACCCTAAATTATTCGTGTATATATAATTTTTTTCTTTTTATTTCAATATGATATAACTATACAAAATTTATCTTTCACAATAGTATCCTATTATTTAAAATTGAAATTGAATTTGAAATTAAAATTCAAACTACCAACTTCCATTAACTACTTCCATATTGTTATCACCATTCTTAGGCTTACTATACATTCATAGGAACTATCCTTGAACACATTGTGATAATTCCTTTCATAAAATCATTCACTATGGTAAAAAAATTATGTTTAAAAAAATATTTCTTAAAATTATTATTATTTTTGAGGCATGAAACTCATTTTTATAACATGCATCTTATCTTCTAAATCTCTAAGTCTTCATGTCATGGGGTAATACCATGAATTAGGGAATGATATCTTTAACTATCTTAAAAACCCAAATCTTAATTATCATGGCATTAAATCAAGATGTGAATCTGACTTGATAGAATGACCCTTCTTTTCTAGTAGATCACATAATCATTTCTCTTTGTGTTATTTAATCCATAACATAAAAGCATTATCATTTATATATTGAATTCTTATTCTAATTTTTTATTCTACGAATTTGACTTTAAAATTATTAGTTAACCTAAAAAATATCACAATTTTTAAAAGGAGTGATTTTATGAATAATCTTATATGTTTTAGGGAATTAAAAAATATTTCATGAACATGCTCAGAGTAACTCATATATACCATTAGGATACTTAATAATTTTTTAAATTCCCACCCCTCTATGTAAGTAACCCATACATATCAATACTTGTTTAAGAATTTTTATAATTTTATTATTTTTTACTTAGAATTATTCATATGTATACATGAAAGTTTTCTTTTTTATTTTCTGTTCTTTCATCTCAGAGTAACTTTTTTATATAATGAAATTAGGTTTTTGGCAATTTTCAGGTTCCAGATCAACCCATATGTTTACAGGGTGACTTGGGATTCAGCCAATTTTTTAGATGAAGTTCAACCCATATGAAATAGACTTAACCACCACCAATTTTGTTTATTTTTGTATTTTTTAAATAAAATCACTTTAGGTTTAGTGAGAACTAAATAAGGATCACCATGTTTCATCAAAACCACACACAAAAAAACACCAAACACAGTACAGAAAAACAAATAGCACTAAAAAGTAGGTGATGAACTCCATAACATCCCTGATAGGATCCCATACATCACACCCCTAGAACCCACCCATCCTTTCACCACCTTGTAATGTCAGAGTCACCCATTAAATCACCAAGCCTAGAGACTACATCATGGCCAATGTTGTGCTAGAAGACAAAAATGCAAACCACCAGACTCTAGCATGAGGGAGGGTAATCATGAGAGATGCTGACAAATAGAGACTGAAAAGAGAATCCATTGATGAGAAACCATGATGTACACACACAAAAATTCTTGTGAGACACCAAAGACAACCGCAATTTTACATCAACATTATCACCATAATATCCCTAAACCACAACTAAAAACCATCCAAAGGATACAACCCAAACTCCTATCAAGAAATTGTTACTATATCAACCAATCCAAAAAATCCCCATGATAGATCTACCACCACCGAAGCCTCCAGCAAACCATAAAATGTTATATATGTGAGGAAACAACCAAAAACAGATTTTTATCAAACATCTAAATTCTATAGACCTCAAATTATAGAATTGTGAACATACTATTATAACTTATATAGATTGGATAATAATATATCAATATAATTATAGATAATTTATCTTTCAGACTCCGTAAACATCAAATTTGTTGAAATTCTCAACTTCCAAATATAAGCATCCAAATTGAGAAAATAAACAACTTCTAGGCATTTTAGATTTCCTAAATTTATAACACTATTTTAAAATCACTTATAGAGTTTTAAAAAATTCCCCTAGAGTTATTTCATTCTTCTTCAATTATTCTAAAACCATTGAGTAAGATTCACCTCAAATGAAACACCATGTATCACTTGAATTTTAACCTGATTTATTTGTTAAAAAAATGAAACACAATAAAAATATCCACTTACTATTTGTCTTATTAACACAACAAACTCCATCGGGTTTAAAAAAATACCACCAAGGTAAGAAATACTCTTGATCTCACATTATTCTTCATTTTTGGTATTAACAAAATATGTTTCAATAAAAAATAGTGTTGGTAAGTTGATTACCCACTCTTTTTTTATTTAATGAGCATAATCATACTGATTTGGAGTTGATTAATTAATAACTTTGAAGAACCAATCAGATGCGGTGATGAATTATTAATTAAGTATTATATTTTATATTAATATATTAGTGTAAATTAAATGAATAATATGAATTTGTAGATATCTATAGGTGTTATCGAACATATGACACCAACTGTAATTAAGAGAAATTAAGTTTGTGCTATTAGGGAATAAAAGATGTTTTTTAGACCATTTTTTTATAAGTATCCACATTAATTTTATGATTTTTGATTTTTTTAATTAAGAGAAACACTAGTAATGAATATGTTGAAATGTACTATCTATAAATGATACTATGTGGAGTTTGATGAGGAATCCAAGTGGGAGATTGAAGGGAGGCAATTTTGATGGTGAATTTGGAATATAAGAAGATCAAATATATGAGTTAAATTTGGATAAAGTATACTAACCAAAAGATATAAAATATAATTTTATATAAATATGATATTAAATTGATCATAAGGGCCAACCGAATTGAATAATTGTCAAAGTCCTTGAGGTTGATCCTCAAAGAATTAGAAAAGAAATAAAGTGTAGTGTAGTTAACTCTATACATTTGGAAGAGGAATTACTATATGATACACTAAATTTAATAAGTTATATAATCTATTAAAGATAAAAATAAATATAAAATTGAGATTTATGTGATAACATAAAGTCTCAATGATATGATCGAATGTTGAGGTCGATTCGAAGTTGTAAGATCACTTATGAGATGAATCAATAGAATTCTAGATAATTAGACATTTTGAGAACCTTGAGTAATGATAAGATTAAGTGTTTAAGGAATAGAGGAACACCTGAATTTTATGATGAATTAATATTATTGAATGTATAAATGAATATAAACTAAAAGAATCAAAATATGTAGGCTGAGTTGATCAGAAGATATGGTGGTCTAGAGTTGAGATAATTAGAAGAGAAAAATGAAAGTCAAGGCCTGAATAGAATGAAGGTGAAATGGTTAAAGGAAAACATAATCACAGAAATCATTACGTAGAATATTATAAGGAGTAAAGTTTATGAAAGTTTGAAGATGATAAATAAAAAAGGAAGAACTATAAGAAAATGATCAACTTCTACAAAAGTTCATTTATCGAAAGATGTCATGGGAATTTGTATACATGTGAAGTCACAACAATTGTGATAATGTTGAGATGTATTTTTGAAGTTATAGAAGTCATTAAATAAATTTCAGGGTTAAATATGTGGATTGATGATGTTTCAAATAATATTGAAATTGAGTTTTTTACATGATTTGAAAAATGTAAAATTTAATATTTTCAAAAGTATTAATGGATATTGATTGAATACTTGGATTAAGAAGGAGTTTTCAATTACATTCTATGTATTTATCGCATTTATTATAAGATGTTTGGTTATATAATGGGGGAACATTATTTGAGTGAAAGGTAATGATTAGAAATTATTGATAGATATGTTGATATTATTGAAAAAGAAGAAGTATAGGAAGAGAAATACCAAGTTTAGTCTAGAATACTAGAAGTTTAAAAGATGTGAGAAGATTTGAAATTGATGTTCTTAAGAGTTGAGTAATTTTTTTTGATTCAAACGACCAAAAGTAGGAGAGTTAGAAAATTGTTAATGAGTAACCTGTATAAGTACTATACATTCAATAGCAAAATTATGATGTAAGAACCTGGGTCTTCTTTTCAGGTATGGATTTTCCTTTTCTGTTTTTTTAGAAAAAGTGGTGTTTCGGGAAATTCCAAGAGTACACTCCATGTACTTATAAGTACACACTGTGTACTTGGTTTCTGCGGGTAGCCATGTGCTATCCGGGCAACAACCGAGCACATGGACATGTGGGGTGACCTAGATACCGCCTAAAGTGGGGGTCGGTAAAAGTAAGTACACACTGTGTACTTCAAAAGTACAAATTGTATACTTTATTTTTATTTCATTAAACGAACCGAGGACACGTCTAATTGACAGAACCTTCTTCTTATTCATTCATCTTGTCCAGGAGAATGTGTACGAATATAGATATTCTTAGAGCCCTTGAATCGCAGTCCATTCTCCGATTAAACCACCATCGATTGCATTGGAATTTCCCTAGTAAGCCCTTCCTTATTCTAGAGCTTCATCTTCTTATTTCTCCTACTTCATGAGATTTTCTCGATTGAACATTTTACACATTTTTGTAGATCTATGAAGTTATAAGGTGATTCAAGGCCCGAGGATCACATATATCATCAATACAATGCTGATTTATTTGTTTTGTGACTTTCCGTAGATATTCTTTGAGTTAAATGTTCAAAAGGGACTAATACCCTTGTTCGGGGTATTGCATGTTTATTGTTTTTAGCCATGTTATTTCCTTCTATGCCTTGATTGTTTGGATAGAGGTTAATTTCTATGATTAAGGTCAACCTTGCCATTATATGGATGTTTTCCCCATGTTTTCTTATTATTGACCATTTTTTCTAGCTTAATTGTTAGGCTGATTTGCTTTCCATGCCTAGTATTGTTAGGCTGGAGTGATTTTATCTGCTATATTGTGCCATGCCTTGTAGCTTTTTAGCCAAGTAGTACTTTGAGGTTTGCTTTGGATACAGATTATCATTGTGTATGATTGCTTTACACGGGGTTAGAGAAACCTGGTGTAGTGAGACCATTGGGGAAATTGATGTTGATTGCTTTCCCAGAGTGTCTATTAAATTTATCATGATGCGAGACCATAGTGTGGATTGACATTGAGTGATCCCTTAGAATGTCTATAGATACGTTACGAGACCATATGAGGAATTAACATTGATTTCTTCTTCAGAGTGTTTGTAGTTTACTATTAAAATAATATTGGTGGAATTGATGGTGAGTGATTTCTCATATAGTCTTTCTTTATACGAGACTATAGGGGGAATTTTCGGTGAGTTCTTCCTTATAGAGTCTTCATTATATCATTATTGAAAATTGAACCAGAGGGGTTAGGTTGTGAGAACTACCTAGAGGGTTACTTGATATTTATGGATGAACGAGAGGGGATAGGTTGTGGGAACTTTACCAAAGGGTTTCTTGTATTTGTAATTCATTGGATAAATTTGTTAAATATAAATTGATTGTGATTGAAATGGTAGGACTGTTTAATTTTGAGTACCTAATTGTTTACTAATTCTTTTGGCTTATTGTCTGCCCTATATATTCGCTGATGGTTAAGAACATATATTTGGGTGGTTGCCTATTGGGGTTCATATCACGCCCTATTTGGGTCATGATTTTGCGCTCAAACAGATTATATTATTGCAGGTATAGATAAGGGAAATCACCCTTCTACTTCAGGTACTTGGTTGATTTAGAGCTAGAGAGCAAGGGACCAAGTTGAGGCTTGCGATGTTGTGGAACTGTTTACTTGATTTTCCTTGTAATTTTCTTTAGTATCATATTCCAACATTTTGACTTTTTGGATGATTTCCTAGACATTTGTATCATTCATCATACATATATGTGCTCAGTTTTCATTAAATCTAGTCCTCTATTATTTACTATTGTATGGTATTATTATTGCTTCCACTATTGTTATCTGTTTTACTTCCACTGTGTTACTCTACCAAGGAGGGCATAGTTTTCCCACTATCACACCCAAGGCCCTCGCAGCTAGTTAGCAGCCTCTTGCATTCGGGGAAATGTGCATGAGGCCATGTTACCAATCGGGTATGGGGTACCACTGGTTGGCTCCTAAAATAGTGATGTTACAAAGTGGTTTCAGAGGTACTCTTTCTTCTTGAATAACTTTTTAGAGCCTATAGTTGGGCATAGGATGGAATAGGTAGTTGGTAATAAGATGTTCTCGAGAGTATCTAACCCGTGTATAGGGAATATCCAATTTACCTCATACATAATGATTTATTTTTTATAGTTTTACAATTATTATAGTTGATTTGATTTCACCGTTGGGTGATTCACATATTTTGTGTTGTTATCATTAATTTTATTGAAAATCCATTTTTTTCAACCTAATGATATGAGGGTATGCCATCTCATGCATCATATAAGTACTTTCTAGAAATCAAATGTTATGAATTCTTACCATGCCATTTAGGGTGCATTACCACTTGCATGATGTTATTATAGAAGTTGTGTATTAAATTCATGTTGTTGTGATAGATGCCTTGATAAAATACCTACTATTTGATAGGGTATTGGTTTGCATAAGGTTTTGTTTGAATGAATTCCAAACATTGGTTCTTAAGGTGTTATGGGCCCTCATGGACCGAAATTTGGTAGATCATTACACTTTTATGCTTGTATATGACATGTATAATATGCGAAGATTTTAATCGTGGGGAGTATGGGCCCTCACAAATCAGAATTTGGAACATTAATGTTCGTTTCAGTGTTTTTTTGGGCTTCCGTAGTAGTTTATGAGGCTTATTGTCTGGAAAAACCCAGAATACACGGCATGTAGTGATGAATACATGACATGGGTCATTCTATTCGGAAAGGAAATGTTTTTCTTAAGTACACGCTGTGTACTTATGTACATGCCGTGTTGTCTCTTACCGTGTCACTAGCTATGTGGGTAGAGACACATGGTTGGTAAATCCTGGTAGGACACACTATGTACTGGATGTACACATCGTGTTGTAGATACCATGTATCCAACTGTGTGACTAACGACACGGGTGGATAAAAATCAGGAAGTACAGGCCGTGTCCATCCAGAACATGTTGTGTAGAGAGAGCCGTGTAACCAATCGTCTGACTAACGACACGGGTCAATGAAGTTCATATAGTACACATCATGTCTGGGACTAACATTCTATGTAGTCTTTTTCTAATGGAACCGTGTGGTTATTCGGGTAGAAGAACTCAGGAAGTGGAAGAGGAATGAAGTACATGTTGTGTGTTTGGACAACACACCGTGTATATAGAGTGTTACACGACCAGTTTTTGCTGAAGTACACACCCATGTGGCGGCTTAAGGGAACATGTCGTGAAGGGGTTATACACTCCGTGTATCCCCATTTTGAAAAACATGAATTTTTCTTTCTCTTGTTCCCTTCTTGAACTTCTTGTTTTCAATCCATGATAATCTTGATCTAAGGTATGTGCTTGACCTTATAGATTCATTCCCCTGAGACACCCTCCGGTTGTATGAAATTTGTAAGGAAATGATTAGACACTGGACATGAATGATTAGGGACTACCAACATATCCTCCAGTTATGCCAGGCCTGGCACCAACCATAATTCCGGACACCGGTGATAATGCATAGTTCCGAGAGGGATTTATGTGGATGATGCAAACCTTTCAAGGAGCATTGCCTCCTACCCTGTCAATGGAAGAATTGACACGGGTCTTTCAGCTGCAACAACATCCCACTTTCTCTGGGGATGGAGAACCCCAGGCTGGAGAGTCATGGCTAGAAGCCATGATGATGATCTTCGATCATCTGGAGATGCCTCTAGAGAGGATAGTGAAGCTTGCAACATATATGCTTCAGGACTACTCCAAGAGATGGTGGGATGTGATCTCACAGGCAGGATTCTAGAAGGTCTAGTCTTTGGATGAGTTTTAGCGTTCCTTCTATGAATACTTCTATCCGGATACTTTGAGGGCAGATCGAGCCCGAGATTTCATAAGTCTGGAGTAAGGTACTCTTTCAGTTATGGAATATTTTTCTCGCTTCACAGAGCTGGAACACTTAACACCCATTCTAAGAGGTGATGAGTCATTCCTAGCGAGGAAGTTTGAGGATGGTCTCAAGAACGAAATCTGTTCTCATGTGAACATCTTCAGATTAACTTCCATCACATTTATAGTCAACTAGGTGCTGATCATGGAGTGGAATTTGAGGGATTCTGTTATTGTGAGACATGACGGATCGACATCCGGAGTTAGTATCCCTCCTAATAACAGCAAGAAGTGTTGTATGGAGTCTACGTGCAGAGATCCAGGGGGCGAGATACACATTCATGTATCCATGTAGGATGATACCAGTGTGGAAAGGTCGGGCATACATGGACACATTGCCCGAGTTACCAAGTAGAGTGTCGATCATGTGGAAAGATAGGTCATCTTCAGCGCTTCTGTCAGATCTTCTCACCAGCAGCTGGTGACATGGGTTCTTCTATGACTCCTCATTTGGGAGCACCACCACCAATTTCTCAAAAGTCAGGGAACTGGGGTTCTTCTGGCCGTTTAGGCCAAGGTGGATGTCGTGGATGTGGTAGCCAGTCCCCAGGCTTTCAGTGACATTAGGGTGGATCATCTCAGAGAGGTCAGGAAGGGTCACAGGGCTGCTGTGCAGGTGAGACATTCATAGTAAATAAAACTCAACAAGAGTAGGATCCCATACCCTCTACACTTCAAGGTACTATCCTTGTTGCATTAGTTTTAGCTTCTTCTCTTTTTGATATTTTGGATTCCATAGATTTATATCTGTTGGTGTTGTGGCAAGCCTTAGACTCTGTATCTTTTCTTCTGTTGATGTCTGGACACTAGACACTCCATTGGGGACAATCACGACTATTGTACGATAGTGTAAGGAGTGCCCCCTTGAGATTGGTGGGTGTCACTTCTTTTGTGACCTCTATGTCTTAGAGATGACAGGATATATCTATATTACTAGGGGAATTGACAGATTGGATTTCCTCTAATGGTGGATCGTTTCAGGGATGTATTTCCAAAGGACTTTTTAGGTTTTCCTCTGGAGTGAGTGGTGGAATTTTCTATTGAGATTGTGACAGGATCAGCACTAGTTTCCATTCCTCCTTATAGGATGGATACACCAGAGTTACTGGAGCTCAATAATAAGTTGGAGGAGTTGCAGGCACATGATTTCATATGACCCTTTACTTCGCCTTGGGGTCTGACTCTTCTGTTTGCAAAGAAGGCGGACGATACCCTCAGATATTTTAAGGATTATTGGAAGTTTTACCAGTTGATGGTAAAGAACTGATATCCCTTTCCAAGGATTGAAGATCTCTTTCATCAACTTCGAGGAGCCCAGTTGTTCTCAATGATTAACTTGAAATCTGGTTATCATTATTTGCACATTAGACCATCTAATATACCTCTTATAGAATTCTAGAGTAGGTATGGTCTATACGAGTATGTGAATATACTGTTTGGTCTCACAAATGTGCCTGCAGTTTTCATGGCACTGATGAACCAAGTGTTCTATCCATACTTGGATTCTTTCATGGTAGTCTTCATGGATGATATATTGGTGTACTCTCACACTCAACATGACCATGCTACTCATCTTGAGATCTTTTTGAGTGCATTGAGATAGCATTAGTTATATGTTATGCTCTCAAAATGCTAATTTTGGATGGACCAAATTCACTTCTTGGATTATGTTATCTCAGAGGTAGGAGTATCAATATACCCATAGAAAGTGAGAGTAGTAGTTTCCTGGGAGCATCTAAATAATGTCTTTTAGGTATGAAGTTTCTTTGGACTGGCTGGATACTACAAACATTTCATACCGGACTTCCTATGCTTAGAAGCGCCACTGACGGGTCTGACTAAGAAGGGCTTGAAGTACTTGTGGTCAGATTCTTATGAGTCAGCCTTTTAGGAATTGAAAGGAAGATTGAATTCATCACTGATACTTGTTTTTTCAGATCCATGAAAGAGCTATACTGTTTACTGTGATGCATCATGTGTCAGGCTGGGAGTAGTGCTTATGCAGGGGGAATGAGTCATTGCAAACAGGTCTCGGCAGTTGATGCCACATGAGAGAAAATACCCAACACACAATCTCGAATTCGATGATGTTGTTCATGCCTTACCTTTTTAGAGGCATTATCTTATGGGAGATTATTTTGTGGTTTTCACCAACTACAAAAGTCTCAAGTACATCTTCACTCAGTGTGACATAAATTTGAGATAGTGAAGGTGGGTTGAGCACCTTCAGTATTTTGACTTTGAGCTTGCCTACACGCCTCGAAAAGGCAATGTTGTGGCTGATGCGTTGAGAAGGAGGATGTAGATACATGTAGTTTAGGAGGCCAGAAATGAGTGGAAGCTTATGGCTCTGTTCTCAGAGATGCATTTGGAGGTTCACAACAGACAGGGGAAGACTTTTCTTTCTTCTGTGGTTGTTAACTCTATTCTTCTTGATCGAGTTCGAATGAGGCAATTATTAGATTCTGAAGGCCTATCCCTATAGAAGAGTGTGTTAGGAGAGGACCCTATTCCTGGATGGACCATTGGAAAGGATGAGATCTTTTGTTTTCATGGGTGTGTATGGGTGTCAACAGACATACACGAGGAGATGATGTGGGACTTTCATTCCTCAGTTTAGGCAGTTCATCCTGGTGTCCCCAAGATGTATCATGATCTACACCATCAGTATTGGTGGCCATGTATGCAGATAGATGTTGCTAGTTTTGTCATGAGGTGTTCCACCTGTCAGTAGGTAAAGGCAGAGCATCATCAACCTACAAGGCTATTACAGTAGTTACCCATTCTCGAGTGGAAATATAATGATGTCGCAATGGATTTTGTGATAGGTTTTCCGAGGTCGCCTCGAGGGAATAATGCAGTATGGGTTATCATTGATAGACTCATGATGGTTTCTCACTTCTTTCCAATTAAAGAGACATTATATGTTGATGAGATGGGAAGATTGTACATCTGATAGATTGTACATCTACATGGGGTTACACACTCCATTGTTTCAGATAGTGATTCACATTTTACTTCTTGGGTCTGGTAGGGACTTCAAAAGGCTTTGGGTACCTAGGTACTTTTGAGTACTGCTTAACACCCCCAGAAAGATGGTCAGTCCGAGCGTACAATTCAGGTGCTTGAGGACATGCTTCGAGCATGCATCTTGGATTTTGGAGGTTATTGGGAGAAGCATATACATCTTGTGGATTTTTCCTACAATAATAGTTTTCAAGAAAATATTTAGATGGCACCTTATGAGGCCTTGTATGGTAGGCCATGCCGATCACCGTTATGTTAGATGGATATAGGAGAGGCAGCTATACTGGGACCTCATCTTTTCCAAGAGAACTAAGAGCATATATAGTTGATTCATAAGAGTATAACTACTGCACAGTCACATCAGAAGTCTTATGGTGATCATCAGAAACGACCTCTGGAGTTTGAGGTCGGTGATCGGATTTTCCTACGTATCACACTGAGGTTGGGACACAGGAGAATTAAGAGACATGGTAATATTTCACTGAGATAGATTGGGACGGTTTCCTATCATCTACAGTTACCTAATAGGCACCAGGCTATGCCCAACATATTTCACGTTTCTTAGCTTCGACGTTACTTCTCAGACTTGTCCCATGTTTTTCAACCCAAACAGGTTGAGTTAGAGGTGGATGCCTCGTTTGAGGAGCATCATATCTGGATTTATGATTGAAGTGTGAAGGTTTTCTACAGCCAGTCTATCCCTCGGGTACAAGTGCTATGGAATCATGGGCGAATGTAAGACGATACTTGGGAGACAGAGGCTGATGTACGATCGCAGTGGCCGGAGCTGTTCAAGGATTCTTCTTCTATATCGCCTTATTAGGGAAATTCTGAGAAGAATTTATTTAAGGGGGATGTTTGTAAGAACCAGAGTCTTCTTTTCAGGTATGGGTTTTCCTTTTTGGTGTTTTTTAGAAAAATATGTGTTTTTGGAAATTTCAGGAGTACACTCCGGGTACTTATAAGCACACACAGTGTACTTGGTTGATGTGGGTAGCTATGTGCAAACTGTGTAACAGACAAGCACATGGCCCTGTTGGGTGACATAGATACCACCTAAAGCGGGGGCTATTTAAATAAAGTACACATTGTGTAATTTCTTTTTATTTCCTTAAACGGACTGGGGTTGCGTCTAAGTGATAGAAACCTCTTATTCTTTGTCCATCTCATCCAGAAGCATTCGTATGACTGCAGATCTTCTTCGAGCCCCTGACTCTCCATCCATTCTCTAATTCGGCCACCGTTAATTACATTGGAATCACTCTGGTAAGTTCTTCCTTCTTATAGATCATCAACTCCTGATTTACCCTCTTTAATGATATTTTCTTGGATGAACGTTTTACGCATTTTTGTAGATCTACGACAATATGAGGAGATTTAAGGCATGAGGTTTATGGATATTATCTGTAAAACGTTGAGGTAGGTGGTTTGTTCCTTTCCATAGATATTATTTGAGTTAAATGTGCAAAATTTTCCAGTACCCTTGTTCGAGGTATTTCATGTTTATGGTTTTTAGCCCTGTTATTGCCAGCTATGCCTTGTTTGTTTGGATAGAGGTTAATTATTGTGAATATAGATAACACTACCTTGCTATGGATGTTTTTCCCATGTTTTCCTGTTATTGACAATTTTTTCTACATTTCCTGTTAGGCTACTTTGCTTTCTAGGACTAGTATTGCTAGGTTGGATTGATTTTGTCTGATATATTGTACCATGCCTTGTGGATTTTTAGCCAAGTACTACTTTTTCTTTGGCTTCTAATTATCATTGTCTACAATTGCTTTACACGGGGCTGTGTGAACCTAGTGTAGTGAGACTATAAGGGAAATTGATGCTGAGGGATTTCCCATAGTGTCTGTTATAATGATAACGCTGTGAGAGAATATGAGGGATTAACGTTGAGTGATCCCATATAATGTCTATGATACATTAAGAGACCACATGAGGAATTGATGTTGACTACTTACTCCGAGTGTCTTTAGTTTAATCTTAAAATTCTATAGGGGGAATTGACGGTGAGTGCTTACTCATAGAGTCTTTTCTTATACAAGATTATAGGGGAATTGACAGTGATTGCTTACTCAGAGAGTCTTCATTATATCCTTTGTCACGACCCATCCTCGGGGCCCATGCCGTGACTACCCCAAGCTCGCATTCCATAGGCCAGGGGCTGGCGACTAACACCAAGGCGTAAATCCCGGTAAAAAGGGAAGGCATTGCCTTTGTAAAGTAAACCAAAAAAACAACAGAGCAAGCAGGCAGAAGTAAACACTAAGTAAAAATGGAGTACAACAGTAAGTGCGGAAGAGCAAGTGGGCCAGTATACAAACCCAAACTGAAAGTAAAGTACAACTGGAAAGGAAAACAGCAACTGAAAAGTAAAGCCACAACGTTGAGCTGTCCACTGGAAATCCCACCTGAAGGGTGGGTACAGATAGCCTCCACTGCTCCTCGGGTCAAGCCGACCGCTCCGAGTACGTCCCGCCCAGTGGTCCACCTCTAGGTACCGTCCTGCTCCGCAAGCCTCAACCACGATCAGCGCTTCCCGTCGTCTGCAACCAACACAACATAGTGCGGGCATAACCCGTGCATGGGTGAGTATAAGCTACTCAGTAGGGACCCCGAGACCACCTAAGGTCTCCCATAATCTACAAAGGATAAACCACAAAGGAAAGATACAATCACAAAGTAACATCCAACACTGCTTAGGTATATTCCCATACATATACCTAAGTCATCAACTCTCGTTCGGCTCCAACATCCGAACCCAAGTACAACCCAGTCCACATAGGAAAGAAAAGCGTAAATCCACACAGGATAGCACAACACAATCTACATAGGAAAGAAAAACATAAATCCACACATGATAGCACAACACAATCCGCATAGGAAAGCAAAACAGGATTCAGCTCACACAGGTATACTTCTTCGTATGACTATAGAGATGATCTGATATATCCACTAATTCATCTAAGATGTTAGACCCACAAAGGATCGATAGGTATTAACCCCCGCAATGACCCAAAAAGGATCTGACCCACACAGGATCGATAGGTAACTAACCCCCGCAATGACCCACATAGGATCTGACCCACAAAGGATTGATAGGTAACTAACCCCCGCAATGACCCACATAGGATCTGACCCACAAAGGATCGATAGGTAACTAACCCCCGCAAAGACCCACACAGGATCGGACCCACACAGGATCTGTAGGCGCTGCCTCACACAGAACCGCTGAGCGATGACCCATACAGGATCAGACCCACACAGGATCGGTAGCACTGATCCACGTAGGATCGCTGAGTGATGTAGTCTTCGCTGTAGAATCCACTGAGTATCTCTGTACAGTCGTCGTCGTCGTCGTCACAGCCGCAATGCAGCCAACTCTAGGGTTCCCACACACAACAAGCTCGTTCGGGAGAGTCTGCTCCACGAGCCGAGAGGATGATACATCAACTGACAGGTAGTCCAGAGTTTATGAATCCAAAAGTTCTGTATCGACAACAGAAACTCAACGTCGCAGACGATGCATCAATCGGACGCCCGGTCTGAGAGTTATTGGCATTTTCGTCCCAGGGGCCCGGTTGGTTTTTAAGGAAAAACCAACCCGACCGTACTCCACCTGCATCTAAATCACGTGCGGAGTAAGCCAAAAGATCCGTCTCACTAATAGGAATCCAACAAAGTTGACGACACGTCAATCGGACGTCCGGAACTCAAGGTATGAGCGTTTCCGCTTCGAGGGCCCGGTTGGTTTTGTGTACGAACCAACCCGACCGGATCCAAAGTTCTCCGAATCCTTGAGTGCGATATAGAAAAACGACCGTCTTGATCCAAGGATCGCATTGCCGCTGACGGAATGTTTATCAGAGGTCTGTAGACTGAGATATGGGCAAAAGACCGAAAAAGGTCCGAAAACGGGGGTTTCGGGCCCGGACCGACCCGGCCCGAGACCCCCTGAGTCGGCCCGGCTGGCGCGCTGGCTCAGCCGAATGGCCGAGCCGTTCGATTTGCGGGGAAGGGGGGGGGGGGGCGTTGCCCCCCCCCCCCCCCCCGTGTATTGTAACCGCGGCCCATTTTAATGCGGGCCGCTAGCTGGCCAGACTGGGGTTTGAACCCCCGGCTTCTCTCCTGTCCGGTCGGCCTGCCCCAGTTGGCCGTTTTCTGCCACCACGGGACCGGCAACGGCCGGTCCCCTCCCTGCTCCGACGTCGGAGGCCCATTTCTGACCAGCGGTTCCCACGCTTCGCCACGACTCGTTACCGGCCGTGGTCCTCATTCATCCGGTGCGGCGCGACGGCGCCGCACCCCTCCGTCGCGGCCCCGCTCCAGCCGCGGTACTTTTGCGGTTCTCGGGCGCGGCGCGACGGCGTCGCGACTTGGTTCATATTTTTAAAAATGCGGTGTGTCAGCATCACGCATTCTTGCCGTTCATTCCCATGCGGTACGAAGGCACCGCGTCACTTCCCGTCGTACCGCAACAAAAAGAAAAATAAAAGGGAGGGGGGTCGGCCGTGTTTGTGCGGTCCGGCCTCTTCCAGTTAATTGATAGCATGCGGTCCAATTATTCGTGGATAATGAACGGGAGTAAATCACAAAAAGAAATCGCATAAACCACTACCTCGTGCGAGCTTGAACAGAGGTTCGTCGAACGAGGATTCATCGCAGGAAGAGACGTCGTGAAAGAAGACGTTGACGGCGTCGCGGTACACGGCGTCGCGTAATCGGTTTCCGAGAACTCGACGTTCTTCGTCGGAGACCGATGTGTTCTTCGCGTTCTTCGTCAAAGACGAAGAAGTTCCTCAAGTCCTTAGCCCTTTTCTCCAAAAGACTCCACCACAAAAATCTAACCCAAAAATAAATTAAGCCCACACTTAATTTATTAACTAGACATTAGTTTGAATTTCAAACACACCCATTAAACTCACTCTTCATTAATAACATAAGTTATTAATACTTAAGTTATCATATTAAATTGTGAGTTGAGGGAGTTAGGAATGTGAAGGGGTGGGGTTCTTGTGGGCCCCACCACCCTCATAACCTTTCATGGGAAGTTGGGTAGTTACCCAACTTCCACCCAAAGCTTAAATCCACTTAGAAAAAATAAAAATTGTAGTTAAAATTTTATTTTAACTTCCACAATTTTTATCAACCTCTCTTGTGAAAACGCAAATCCGGAAAAGGTGTTTCTAAGCAATTACCGGCGCTGCGCTTCCATCGGTGCCCTCAGAATTCGATTCTGAGCACCGGTTCCAAAGTTAAAAAT
Source organism: Viscum album (assembly GCA_963277665.1). Classification (NCBI taxonomy): domain Eukaryota; kingdom Viridiplantae; phylum Streptophyta; class Magnoliopsida; order Santalales; family Viscaceae; genus Viscum; species Viscum album. Next base: position 472,875,584 of record OY728130.1, on the reverse strand, counting down.
TCCCTCTCGTTCGTTCACTGAACGTACTCGATCTAAACTTCAGATAGAAATTCCTGGCACATCGGGCCTTGGAATCAAGTGCCGTCAGAAACTGCGTTCTTGTAAAATCCCAAAGAAAATTAAGAAAAAATTTCCCTTAAATTTTATGGGTCTTTAAATTACTCCCACCTCAGGGATTTACGTCCCCGTAAAGATACATCATAAACTAGGGAAACAAATGTGGGTACTGAGCACGCATCTGTGCCTCCCGCTCCCAAGTGCTCTCCTGGAGGTTCCCATGCTGCCATCTGATGCGCCCAAGAGGAATCGATCGTCCACGCAGGACCCGATCCTATCGATCCTCGATCTCTACTGGGACCTCCGTAAAAGTCACCCCATCATCAACGTCCAGCTCCCCATGGTCAATGATGTGCGTCGGGTCATGCACGTATCTCCTCAGCTAAGATACGTGGAAGACGTCGTGCACCCGGTGCAACTGAAGTGGTAGAGCCTGGAGATAAGCTACCTCACCAATCCTGCTGAGGACCTGGAACGGTCCGATGAAGCGTGGAGACAACTTTCCGCCTCAGCCAAATCTTCGTATTCCACATCGAGGTGAAACACGCAAGAAGACATGGTCACCATCCTTGAACTCTAGTGGCCTCCGCCTCCTATCAGCATAGGACTTATGCCAGCTCTGAGCTGTCCTCATCTGCTCCTGGATGACCTGGACCTTCTCTATCGTGGCCTGGACCATCTTCGGTCCCACAAGTACTGACTCCCCATGGTCTGTCCAGCACAAAGGAGATCTGCAAGGTCGACCGTACAACGCCTCGTATGGTTCCATCCCGATGGTGGAGTGGTCACTATTGTTGTATGAGAACTCCACCAAGGGTAGGTGGTCCTCCCAACTACGACCAAAGTCGAGGACACATGCGCGGAGCATGTCCTCGAGATTCTGAATGGGCCTCTCTGTCTACCCATCCGTCTGAGGGTGAAAGACAGTGCTCAGACGTAGCTGCGTCCCGAACGCCTCCTGCAACCCCTTCCAAAGCCAGGAAGTAAAGAGAGCATCTCGATCGGAGACGATAGATGATGGCACACCAGGAAGCCGCACAATATCCTGAATGTAAATTCATCCCAATCTCTCCACTGAGCCCTGCTCTGTGATGGGTAATAAGTGTTCCGACTTGGTGAGTCGGTCGACAATCACCCAAATGGAGTCGTGACCTCTAGAAGTGTGTGGACGTCCAGTCACAAAGTCCATAGATATGTCATCCCACTTCCACTTCGGGACCTCCAAGGGCTATACCAAGCCTACTGGTACCATGTTTTCTGCCTTGACCTGCTGGAAGGTGAGGCATCGAGAAATGAACTCCGCCACAGCCTTCTTCATGCCCGGCCACTAGTGATGTCGTCTGAGATCCTGGTACATCTTCGCCACTCCAGGATGTACCACCAAGGGAGAAGTGTGAAACTCTCTCAACACCTCCTCCCGTAAAGAAACTGGTACCATGGTACGTCTTCTGAAAAGGACGTTGTTCTCTACTCCAAAATAGAAACTATCAGGTGCCTGTCCTGAGGATATCTGTGCACGCCGTGTCTCACAGTCTACGTCCCCACACTGTGCCTCTCTGACCCACTGTAGTAGTGGTGGGGTGACTGTGAGTGACTGAAGGAAGGATTCTCCATCTCTATCCATGAAGGATATCTGCAAGGTAGCTAGCTGCTCTGTCGCCTCCTCAAGTAGTTGAATGCCCGTCCTCCTGCTGAGAGCATTGGATACTATGTTCCCCTTCCCAAGAGTATAGACTATCTCAAAGTCATAGTCCTGGAGGAACTCTAGCCATCACCAATGTCTCAGGTTCAGGTCCTTCTGAGAGAAGATATACATGAGACTCTGATGGTCAAAAAAGACTATAAAGTGCTTGCCCATCAGATAGTGTCGCCATGTCTTCAGAGCGAAGACCACTGCTACTAACTCCAGGTCATGGGTAGCATAGTTCTGATAATGTAGCCTCAACTGACGTGATCCATAGGCGATCACTGCCCGCTCCTGCATCAGGACACATCCGAGTCCGGTCCCTGATTAATCACTGTAGACTACGTACCCTACTCCCTCCTCTGGAAACCTCAAGATAGGGGCGCTGGTCAATCTCTGTCTCAGCTCTGGGAAGATCTGCTGACATCTGTCTGACCACACGAAGGGTTTCCCCTTCCTCCTTAATGTTCTGCAAAGCTGCAAAGATTTCTCCTTTGCGGAAAAGGTAAATCCGGTCTCATCCCTTGGATGAACCACGTTCCCTGCCTAATATAGTAAATCCTGTCAGGATTAGTTAATTCAGGGCATGGATGACGTCGTAATTCCTCGACGCTGCTACCAAGAGATCCAACTGTTACTCTCACATCCAAGGGTTGAGTCACACTGTCAACATCAGTGTGTGGTCATTGGGTCTCCTCCAGTAAGAATCTCGCAAGTGAGGGTCAAGTCAACAGTTTTTAACCGGCACCTCTTAGTAATAACAGACAAAATACAAGAAAGAAAACATAACCATTTCAAGAGTCTTTTATTACTTCAACTCAAAGTACAAGGACACAAGGCAACACAAACTACGAAGCTAGAGGCATTATGGGCAAAGGCATCTATGCCTGGAGCTATTCCCGCACTAGTCTGCCCACTTCCGGAGCTCCATGATCGTAAGCTTCAGCTGCCTGAATATGTGCTCTCCCCTGAGGTCAGGGTGGACCTCCTGGTGGTGGTGGTGGTAGAGCCTCAAAACGTCGTCCACCACCTGTCGCTCGACCAGCTCCTCAGCCTCGTCCACCTGATCTCTATGGACCACCATGGATGAACCTCTGCCTCTGCCTAGGTGGTTCCTCAACCGTCTGCTGCTCCTCTGCATGGTGGGTCAGGCAGTCACGAGCCATGTGGACCTGCCCGCCGCATGCATAACATTGTCTTCCACTCATAAGACTGGTTCTGCAGCGTGTGCCCCACACCTCCGAGCCAGTATCCTGTGGTCGTCCGCCCGTTGGCCTGGCCCTCTTAGACCTCTGCGACATCTGTCTACTGCCGGCTGCAGAAGACTCTGCCATGTGTCGCCCTGCAGTAGGTCTTGCCGCTGGTGTAGACTCATCAAGAAAACTCTCGATGAGAAGAGCTCTCTCCAGTACTCCTGTCTGAGTCGGAATGCTGTGGGAGATTAGCGATGCCCTGATCTGATGTCTCAATCCCTGCTCAAAGGTCCGGGCCCGGAAGAATGGGTCTCGTACCATGTCTGTCGAGTAGCGCAAGAGATCGGTAAATCTCGCCAAGTACTGGGCGACTGTTAAGCTGCCCTGCCGTAGCTATAGAAGCTCCTAGATGCGCACCGCACGGAGGGTGGTTGGGACGAACTCCGAGTGGAAGAGGCTCTCAAAGTCCATCCAGAGAAGAGATTCCTCATCGTGAACCTGGAGCATCAAGCTTCACCATCGGCCCACTGCCGCGTGTAGTAGGCTCGTTGCTTGGATCACCATGAGGTCTGCTGGTGACCTCACTAACTTGAAAACTATCACCACTGCCTCCAGCCAGTCCTCGGCTGCCTGGGGGTCCGTCTCCCCGCGGAACCTGGGTGGTCACTGGCACTAGAACTCATGCAGTGCACTAAGGAGACGTGCATCATCAGCGGCTGGGGCTGGAAGCATCGGTGGCTCGACAGGTAAAGGTACCACCGGTGCCTCAGCTGTCAATGGGCCCTGTACCGAGGCCTCGTCGCTCGGTGGGCTGTCGTCACGCTCAACTCTCGGAGCCCTAGCTGGCTGCCGTCGTGGGGCCATCCTGAAAAGGAAACAAGTGTGCCACGGTCAGAACATTATACCTTGTGAGCTGACACAAAGTAATCACAAAGAAAACTTGAAACCATCATGCAATCAATGTTTTCGTGCATTAAGTCGGAAATCAGAAGTCAGGGTCCTAGTGTACGGATACGTCGGCCTCTGCACCAACACCGGACTCCCTGGACTGATAACCACACTCAATAATCTTAACACTATTTCTTCATATAGAAAACGATCAGAGTCCCTAGTTCTGTCGTAGAACCAAACTCCTCTGATACCAATTTGTCACGACCCATCCTCGGGGCCCGTTCCGTGACTACCCCAAGCCCGCCTTCCATAGGCCAGGGGCTGGCGACTAGAACCAAGGCGTAAATCTCAGTAAAAAGGTCAGGCATTGCCTTAGTAAAGTAAACCACAAACACCACAGAGGAAGCAGATAGAAGTAAACACTAAGTAAAAATGGAGTACAACAGTAAGTGAGGAAAAGTAAGTGGGCCAGTATACAAACCCAAACTGAATGTAAAGTACAACTGGAAAGGAAAAACAGCAACTAAAAACTAAAGCCGCAACGTCGAGCTGTCCACTGGAAATCCCACATAAAGGGTGGGTAGAGATAGCCTCCACTGCTCCTCGGGTCCAGCCGACTGCTCTGAGTACGTCCCGCCCAGTGGTACACCTCTAGGTACCGTCCTGCTCCGCAAGCCTCATCCACGATCAGCACTGCCCGTCATCTGCAACCAATACAACGTATTGCGGGCATAGCCCGTGTAGGGGTGAGTATAAGCTACTCAGTAGGTACCCCGAGACCCCCTAAGGTCTCCCAGAATCCACAAAGGATAAACCACAAAGGAAAGATACAATCATGAAGTAACATCAGACACTGCTTAGGTATATGTCCATACATATACCTAAGTCATCAATTCTCGTTCGACTCCAACATCCGAACCCAAGTACAACCCAGTCCACACAGGAAAGCAAAACGTAAATCCACACAGGATAGCACAACACAATCCACATAGGAAAGCAAAACGTAAATCCACACAGGATAGAACAACACAATCTACATAGGAAAGCAAAACAGGATTCAGCTCACAGAGGTATACTTCTTCTTATGACGATAGAGATGATCAGATATATCCACCGATTCATCTAAGTCGTCGGAACCACAAAGGATTGATAGGTACTAACCCCCGCAATGACCCACAAAGGATCTGACCCACACAGGATCGATAGGTAACTAACCCCCGCAATGACCCACATAGGATCTGACCCACAAAGGATCGATAGGTAACTAACCCCCGTAAAGACCCCCACAAGATCAGACCCACACAGGATCTGTAGGCGCTGGCTCACACAGAACCGCTGATCGCTGACCCACACAAGATCAGACCCACATAGGATCGGTAGCACTGATCCACGTAGGATCACTGAGTGCTATAGTCATCGCCGTCGAATCCACTGAGGATCTCTGTACAGTCGTCGTTGTCGTCACAGTCGCAACGCAGCCAGCTCTAGGGTTCCCGCACACAGAAAGCTCGTTTGGGAGAGTCTGATCCACGAGCCGAGAGGCTGATACATCAACTGACACGTAGTCCAGAGTTTATGTATCCAAAAGTTCTGTATCGACAACAGAAACTCAACGTTGCATACGGTGCATCAATCGGACGCCCGGTCTGAGAGTTATTGGCATTTTTGTCCTAGGGGCCCGGTTGGTTTTAAAGGAAAGACCAACCTGACTTTACTCCACCTGCGTCCAAATCTCGGGTGGAGTAAGCGAAAAGATCCGTCTCACTAAGAGAATCCCACAAAGTCGACAACACGTCAATCAGACGTCCAGAACTCAAGTTATGAGCGTTTCTGCTCTGAGGGCCCGGTTGGTTTCGTGTACGAACCAACTCGACCGGATCCAAAGTTCCCAGAAACCTTGAGTGCGATATACCAAAACGACCATCTCGATCCAAGGATCGCATCACCGCTGACGGCGCGTCGATCAGAGTTCTGTAGCCCAAGATATGGGAAAAAGAACGAAAAGGGTCTGAAAACGGGGGTTTCAGGCCTGGACTGACCCGGCCCGAGACCCCCTGGGTCGGCCCGACCCCGGTCTGGGTCGGCCCGGCTGGCGCGGCCCGGTCCGGCGCACTGGCGCGCGCGCCAGCTGGCTCGGCCGAATGGCCGAGCCGTTCGGTTTGCGTGGGGGGGGGGGGGGGCTGCTCCCCCGTGTTTTGTAACCGCGACCCCCCTTAATGGGGGCCGCTAGTTGGCCGGCCGGGGGTTTGAACCCCCGGCTTCTCTCCTGTCTGGTCGGCCCGCCCCGACCGGCCGGTTTCTGCTACCACGGGACCGGCGACGGCTGGTCCCCTCCCTGATCCGACGCCGGCGGTTCCCACGCTTCATCACGGCCCGGTACCGGCCATGGTCCTCATTCGTCCAGTGTGGCACGATGGCGCCGCACCCCTCTGCCACGGCCCCGCTCCGGCCGCGGTGCTTTTGCGGTTCTCCGGCGCGGCGCGATGGCGCTGCAACTTGGTTCGTATTTTTAAAAACGCGGCGTGTCAGCATCGCGCATTCTTGTCGTTCGTTCCCACACAGTGCGACGACACCGCATCACTTCCCGTCATACAGCAACAACAAGAAAAATAAAAGGGAGGGGGGTCAGCCGTGTTTGTGCGGTCGGTCCTCCTCCCGTTAATTGATAGCATGCAGTCAAATTATACGTGGATAATGAATGGGAGTAAATCACAAAAAGAAATCGCATAAACCCCTAACTCGTGCGAGCTTGAACGGAGGTTCGTCGAACGAGGATTCGTCGCGGGAAGAGACGTCGTGAAAGAAGACGTTGATGGCGTCGCGGTACACAACATCGCGTAATCGGTTTCTGAGAACCCGATGTTCTTCATCGGAGACCGATGTGTTCTTCGCGTTCTTTGTCGAAGATGAAGAAGTTCCTCAAGTCCTTAGCCATTTTCTCCCAAAGACTCCACCACAAAAATCTAACCCAAAAATAAATTAAGACCACACTTAATTTATTAACTAGACATTAGTTTGAATTTCAAACACACACAATAAACTCACTCTTCATTAAAAACATAAGTTATTAATAATTAAGTTATCATATTAAATTGTGAGTTGAGGGAGTTAAGGAATGTGAAGGGGTGGGGTTCGTGTGGGCCCCACCACCCTCATAACCTTCCATGGGAAGTTGGGTAGTTACCCAACTTCCACCCAAAGCTTAAAACCACTTAGAAAAAAATAAAAATTGCAGTTAAATTTTTATTTTAACTTCCACAATTTTTATCAACCTCTCTCGTGAAAACACAACTCCGGAAAAGGTGTTTCTAAGCAATTACCGGCGCTACGGTTCCATAAGTTCCCTTAGAATTCGATTCCGAGCAATGGTTCAAAAGTAAAAAATTCCTGCTTGTTCGTTCACTGAACGTACCCGAGCTAAACTTTGGATTGAAATTCCGGGCACACCGGGCCTCAGAATCAAGTGCAGTCAGAAATTGCATTATTTTAAAATACCAAAGAAAATTAAGAAAAAATATCCCTTGAATTTTACGGGTCTTTACATCCTTGTTGTAAATTGAACCAGCAGGGTTAGGCTGTGAGAACTACCCAGAGGGTTACTTGAGATTCATGGCTGAACAGATGGGATATGTTGTGGGAACTTTCCCAAAGGGTTGCTTGAATTTGTAATTGGTTGGTAATTTTTTCAAATGTAAATTGATTGTGATTGAAACAGTTGGACTATTTACATTTGAGTACTTCCTTGCTTACTAATTATTTATTCTTATTTCATGCCTTATATATTCACTGACAATTAGGTGCGGATCGTTGGGTGGTTTCTTACTTGGATTCATCTCACACCCTGTTTGGGTCATGCTTTTGGGCCCTAACAGTTTATATTTCTGCAGGTATAGATAAGGGTAAGTGCCCTTCTACTTCATGTTCATGACTGCTTTGGAACTGGAGAGCATGGGACCAAGCTGAGGCTTGAGATGTTATGAAGCTGTTTACTTTCATTTCCTCATACTTTGGTTTAGTATTGTATTCCAGCATTGTGAATTGTTTGGAAGCTTTCCTAGAAATATGTATCAGGCATCATTTATATATGTTCTCAGTTGTTATTACTTCTTGTTTTCCACTGTTTACTATTGTATGGTATTATTATTTCTTATTCTATTGTTATCTATTTTCTTCCCCTGTGTTACTCTGCCAATGAGGGCATAGTTTTCCAACTATCACACACAAGGCCCTCACTACTAGTTGGCAGCCTCTGGCATTAGGGGAAATACACTTGAGGCCATGTGACCAACTGAGTATGGGGCACATTTGGGTGGATCCCGAAACTAGGATGTTACATATGAGATCTAAAATTAAGTTACTGGAATTAGGGATGAGCCTATGTGCATGATGAATATAGCATAAGTTCACTCAAGGGTAAAATATCCATCCATGAGGAATTTTGAGGAGATCCTTGATGACTTTTGGTTCCATTATAAAAAATGTAACATTCCGACTGGGAGGTATAAGGATATTTTTGGGAGATAGCTCAACCACTTGTGTAATATTGTTGTTTAAAATTTATGGTAAAATCTTACTCTTGGGTAAAGGATATAACTTTAAATATTGTAACACTTATGAGAATAGTGTAGAATATATGACTATGAAATCCAAAGCACAATAAGGAGTATATTTCCCACACTAAGGCCAAACCTAGCATAAATCCTTGTGTGCTAATTCCTTTACTTTATATACATTACATATGTGAGTAAGTGTTGAGGGTGAATATAAAAAAACCATACATATTAACCAATAATAGAGGTTTGATAAACTTAAAGGGATAACAAGTTTTTAAGATTAACATAGTCAGTAAACGTTGGTCACACCTGATTAACTCCCCCCTCGGGGTTGCTACATGGTTGACTAGGAATTATAAGTGGTATCAAAGTACAACTACCCTCTGTTTGGATATCCTATTTTATCTTCATTTTTTAGTGATTAAAATAAGTGTATATTTCCATAAGATATATATATATATATATATATATGCATATACAAAAATAAAAAAAGTTATATTGGTGCTAAAACAAACAAAAGATATTCTTAGTGGTAGAAATATGATGGTTTAGTCAAAATAACATTGTGAAACTAAAAGAACAAAGAAGAATAGAGGCAGTGGAAGATAGGCACTCATATGTAGGAAATGGTGTATATTACACTACCTGATGGTATATTGGAAAATGGTTATAATGATAAATCTATTATAATTAATCCTCTCAAAATGAGATTATAAGTTTTGATAAGTTGAAATCAATTAAATATATTAATAAACTCTACACCAAAGTTAAGGATCACTTGAGGAAAATTTATTTTGATATTTTCTATTATATAATTTAATTTATCAATAGAATATGCTGAAAAATAACATCTAAAACTGGAACTTTATGAGATGGATTTAGAACCGAATAAGATGTTATGAAAATTTAGACCCCTCATAGTTCTAGTAAAAGAAAAGTAAGAGTCTTTCTAACTTTGAAATAATTGATTTTCTCTAGTCAAATAATTGGTACAAATAATACCTTGTGAGAAGGATATATATTCTAAAGTTTTATCAAAATTTTCACATGCATCAAAATATAAAATTAAATTCAAGAACTCTTAGTTGAGAGATCTTGAAAAATTATTATCAAATGAGAGAAAAACATAAGAAGAAAATATTTAGAAGGTGAATATACACAAAACCATCACATACTATGTTGATAATTATGATCAATCAGTGATAATTCATTGAAAAAAGATTAATCTTGTAGATGATACTTTATAAAGGAGTTTTTATGGAAATATTTTGTTAACATAACGTGTTAGAGAAAATATCCATTCACTAGAATATACTTACAAAAGATTTATTTATGTTAAGAAAACTCAAAATATACATCATGTAAAAACAAGTAAAAGAAGTTTATATTTCCTTAAAATAGGGGAGTATTTAATATGATAAAAATACGGGGAAGTTTGAAGTTAAATTTTAAGATAAATTCATGGTTCTTTAATATTATAAGAACACATTACATTTAAAGTGTCTTGAACTGGTTCTAAAATTAAGAAACATAAAAGATACTCAAGTTGAAACATCACATAAATTTTCTAAGATCCACCCTAAGATTTCTAAAAAAATTATTACATAATTAAAGACTCATTCAAGTGACAAAAATAATGTGAAATCATAATAAGTGTCATCTTCTGATAGAATAAACAATAATTTAAACAAAATTTCTAGAAAAATTATTTTCACTAATTCTGATACTTTGAATAATGTAGGATATAATTTAAACATCGAATGACAAATAGAAATATGGATAAACCCACCACTTCCATGATGATTTAAGAATGAAATAAAGGGAAAAATTATTCACCAAAAGGTTTCCATAAAATAAAATTTCATGATCCACCATCCAAAATTTAATATAAAAGATGAAACCAAGATTATATGCTACTATTATTGTTGTGAACATTTCAGATACATGGTAATAATTTTTTTATATAATTATAAGGTATTGAAAGAAAATAAATTATACACTAAGGGGTATTACAATTAATGATAGAATTAATTTGTCCTAGTATAATCAATACTCATAGAATGTGGAAAATATATTAACCTCCTCTAGATTTAAATATCATTATTTTTTTTGTAAAAGTTTTTAAAGAAGTGTTTATGCTGATAATGAGTTCTATTTTATATCTACCAAGCATAATTATGTAAAAAATAATAGAATAAGACCAGAAGAATTGATAAAAAGTGAATAGAATATATATTATAAGTCCACCTTGGGGAGGTAAGAGAATGAATTTTCCATGAATGTTTCAACCAAGAAGAAAGAAACAGAATAGGTCAGGCCCAATATAAGATTCCTCTTCCTTGAAAGAAATGGAAAATTCATGGAAACATATAAAATTTCAATGAAAATTTATTCTAACATAATAAATCTAAAAAACATTGTTAATAAATATGGTAATGATACAAGAAGATTCGAATAGTGGAATAAATCTCTCATGAAAAATTTAGAGATCACTAGAAGGTACCCTAAAAGGTTATTGTATAACAATTTAAAAAGTTTTTTAAAAGATATAATAAGTTTTAAAAAATTCATAAAAAATGTCTGAAATAATTAACAAAATAGAAAAAGTTATTGTAAAATAAGAAACATACAACAAAATATATAATATTTTCATAGAATAAATAGAAAAATAAATATATTCTAAAGGACTTCAGGGAAATTTCGCCTCATTAGATTGAAGAAACAATAAAATTTAAATAAAATGAAATAAAAATACAACTTTATTATAAGAAGAGTGTAATATGAAATCCATAAATAATGTGAAAAATTCACACAAGCCAAAAAAGTCTATACTTCCCAATAAGAATATTTATTATAAAATAAAGGGAAAATAATAACGAAATGTAGAGATGAAGTGAATAGAATTACTCGGTTAAGAAAATTTATATTCTGATTTTATCTAACTAACAAGACAAGTAAAATCACCTTTTTCCCACATAATTTATGATGATCTTTAATATAGATGGTAATTAAAAGTGGTACAATATATGATGATACCTGGAATAAAATTTGTGAAAATATATATTACAACTATATTAATAAATTCATTAGGGAATAAATTATATCAAAATAGTATCAACTATGATGATGAAGGAATATGGAGTTCACCCCTTTACGGGGAGTAAATGTGGATTCTATTGACTATAGAGAAGTAAAATGTTATATATTAAAAATTCTAAATTTCATAAAATCAAGGATTATAGAAATAAGATACTAATGTTATAGTGGATTAAATAATTGACGTACCTAGAGGCTGAAGCTTTAGATTATGAGGTTTATGATGATTAAGTTTCAAATTTTGAGAAATAGAGAATCAAATTTTCTTCATCCCACAATGAAAATTTTCTATACTCTCCCATCCCATTTTGAAAACATATATTTTAATTAAAAAGGGGGAATTTTTTTATCTATGATAAAAAATATTAATTATCATGCAAAGGGGAAAATTGGTGTTTTGTGTTGAATTTTTATAATCATTTTGTTGAGGTAGATGTATAATATTACTTTAAAACATATTAAAATTTCCCCAAGAATAAAAATTTACAAGTTGGTATCACTTGATTATTTTATAGATAATATTGGTGTTCATGATTAATCACTCTTATTTTCTCCACCAAACATAACTCAAATAGACTTAGATTTGGTTGAATTGTGACTCATTTATTCATAAAAAGTGATCCCATCATTATCTCAAGGAATTAAATAAAAATATTTTAATTCAATGGAATATAAGGGGAGAAGATGAAAGTTAATAATAATATTTCTCACTTAACCTATGATTTCAATAATGGAGAGTCTGACTCGGATCAATAAAATATAGAGACAAAAAATGAATTCATCTCACTTAAAGTTTTAGGAACAAGGAGATGGAAGAGACATTGATTTTATTGAAAATAAGAGGGAGATATATCATTGAATTTTGTTTTTAATCGGTAATAAAAAATCAAAAGGCGGAGACCAAAGAAACCATCAAATGTTTATGATGGAATATTCATAATGTATTGTATTTTATGTTAATTTATTAGGGTAAAGTCAATGAACGTGTTTATTTTTATGATTATTATAGGTGTTATGGAACTTGGTCCACTAAAATTAATGAATAGAATTTAAGTTATTATTGTTGAATGATGGAGGATAATTTCATGGGGATTATTCTATTCGGATGCATCCTTATAAATCTGATGATTTTTGAACTCTACTTAAAAATAAATACTATTAATGAATATCTTTAAATTCATTATTTATAATAGTTTTTAATTATATATTGAAGAGGCATACAAATGGGTGATTGAAGATATACCATTTTGGTGGTGCGATTGGTAGATGGGGAGATTAAATATCTATGTTTTAGTTAGCTGAATTAAGATTATTGGAAGTTAAAATATATAATTTTAATTAAATAAAAATTAATGATGATTCAAATGGTGAACCAAAATGAATAATTGGAATGGTCTCTGAGGTTAATTCTCAAAGAATTGGGAAATCCATGATGTGCAGTGTTGTGAGGGATACACCTATATAAGTATAATTAATTGATGATAAACTTAATATAATAATTTTTAAGATATTTAGAAGATAAATATGTTGATAATGTTGACTTAAGGGCTCAATGATATGCCCAAATATTGAGGTTGATTAAAATTAGAAAGTTAAAGCATGACCTTGAGGTGAATCACTAGATGTTTAAATAGTAAGATATTCTTTTGACCTTGAGGGGTGATAATATTAAGTTTCAAAGGGCTGGAATAATATAATACTTGTATTATGAATGAAGATGATTGAATTTATAGATGCATTAAAAATGAAAGCATTGGAATCTAGTGGCTGAGTTTATTAAAAGATATGATGATTTGGAGTTTCACTAATCAGAAGAGGAAGCTACAAGATGATGTTCAAACAAAATTAAGGTGTAATGGATGGATACCTTTGAAATAAAAATAATCATGTTAGAGAATGTTTTATATATTAAAGGCTATGATTGTTTGACGAGGATAATTAGCAAAGATAGAAATGAAATAATCTGATTGACGTCTATATAAATTCATTCACTAGAATATGTTGACTGACTTTTCATACATGTAAAGTCACAACCATTATTATGATTTTGAGATATATTTTTAAGGGTATCAAAAATAATAAAGGAAAGTTCATGTTTCAATATTAGGATTTTAGAGAAGTGGAATAATGTTGATAATGATTTTTGAAGAAGATTTTACATAGTCAAATTATGATATATTTAGAACCATTAAAGGTTTTTTAATGAAGAATTAGTTTAAGTGAGTGCTTTTAATTTAATCCCAAAAATTACCTACATTTTTTAAAAGATGTTTGGTTATATAATGTGGTCTATTATATGAGAGAAAGGTGCTGGTTATAAATTTTTGAGAGAGATGTTGATATTATTCAGAAATAAAAAAGAGATAATGTAGCATACCTGGTATACTCTAGAAGACCATATGGTTCAATGAATTGAGAAGATTGAAACAAGAAGACTAAAAGTGCTGAGTGAGTTTTTAGGATTCGAAATATTTTAAGGAGGAGAGTCTAACCAAATTAAAAAAAATAACCTATAGTAGTACTGGAGATTGAAGTGATGAAGTGAGAACTCTTGAATAAAGATAATGAAAATATGGTTAGGTAAAAGTGCATGATGAGAATATTTAATGTTCTCATAGTATTCTAAGATCCATCCATGATGAAGATCTAGTAGAACCCTTGAATACTAGCGGTTTTAGTATAAACAACTACACATTACTATCGTGTTTTTGAAAGTATTTCTTATGAGATAGCTCAACCACATGCTTAATATTATGGTTTCAAAATTTAGGTCATAAAATGTTATTGGGTAAAGGATAATAAATTCCTCCATTTTAACACTAATGAGAAAAGTAATAAATCCATGAATTGTATATCTTGATAACATTAATGAGTTGGTTTCAAACACTTGGGTTAAAAATTGTAAAATAATTGTGTACTAGTTACATTACTTAATTTTCACTGCATGAGGGATTAAGTGTTGAGGGTGAATATCAAAGATCCCTAAATTCTAACTAATAATACAAATTATATCAAATTAAAGGAAGAAATCATTTTTAACTTCAATATAATTGGTTAAAGTTTCCCACCCTATATTAGTCACCCTATCAAGGTGGATACATAGTATAATAATACTAAAAAACTCACAAATTATTTTTTTCTTCTTATTTGATATCATTAACGAGGGGGAAAAGCATAAAATTGATTGATAAATATATAAATTCATTTTAATTATGGTTCTTTATAAAAAAAATCTAAAGTTTTATATTTTTGTCCCTTGGTTGATGATGTTTTGTTGTTTTTTCAGAAAAATGACGTATTCTAATATGTGATAGGAAGAATGGATTTAATGATAATTAAATTACCCAAAAAAATTATGTCAATATATTTTGATTTCAAAAATATTTAAGAACACATTGTAGATATAAATTGAAGTTCCATAATGTTTTATATATGATGAAGGTATGTTGTCAATATGGGTAAAAGGGATCATTGATTATAATATGTGAGATACTACTATTTATTATACTACACAATGATTATCCGACTGTTGAATACTGGTAATGTTGGTTGATTTTTTTTGGATATTTTTTCTTCGTATTTCATATATAAAATATATTTAGAAGGTTGTATGAGGTAATGAGGTGAAGTTCCAAATCACATAGACCATAAAAGAGGATATTATAAGTTGAGAAGTTATATGGATTATAGATATTTATAAATAATATATCTCTATGAAGAAGTTAAGAATCTGGTTGTTCTAGAAAAAGAATAATGTCACCTAGATTCTTAGTAGATATATATCCTTATATTTTCAAGATTAAATATTTCTACAATATATAGAACCTGCACATTGAAATTTATGTGTGAAGAAATTGGTTTTGAGTTGAGATGAGACATGTATTGGATTTATAGATATATAAGTGGTGCACTATGAATAATCTAAATAAATTGCGGAAGAGCTAAAGAAATTGAGGAATTTTAATATTACTTGAAGCATTTTTTTGAACTAACACTAAAAAATAAATTGTTAAATGTTGTAATAGAATTGGTATTACTATGATTTGGATGAAGATAATTTGAATATGTATTGAAGTGATTTGAGGGTAATTAAAGTGGGTAAAGAAGATAAGAAAAGTTTTGAATTAATTTTAGAAGGATAGAATTCATACATAATATACTTGAGTTTGAAATAAAACTCGGAAATTAAATACACTTGAATAGATCAAGTGAATTTTATAAAATTATTGAGATTATATGTAATATCTTTGAGATAAAAATAAAATAGAAAATGATAATGTATGATATCACACATATATATTTGGAAAAGTATTAGAGATTTCACATTACTATACATAATAATGAATATAAAATAAAGGAAAGGAAACTTTGTGATATATAAAATACTATAGATGGTATATAATATTTTTTATAGCATATATAATATCTCACAAATCATGTTTAATATTAAAAAGATCTTATGGAATATTAAATTGGAAATATATAAGATTAATTATGTAGGTTTAGAGTAAGCATAATATAAATTTAAGAGTATGTTAGAATAAGTTTTATATTCAATACAAAAAATAACATGTATTTTAGATCATGTTAGAGTAACTCTGATGACACATAAGATTAAACTAGAAAATTTAAAGAACAAAGAATATACTTTTATTGATATATAAGATTATATGTGTGTTCCTAGGTGATAATTAATATTAAATGTGATTATGTTGTGATATTCTTGAGTGAATAAACATCATGACGTTTGGCATATTAATCTATGATTCAATTTGAGATTTAACTAGGAATTTTCACTATGAGATTAAACTTTACACTATAAAGATATTTTTTCAGGTAAGCATGCATTCATGAAATAAAATGTTTCTTGTTTTTTAGAGGCACTAAGTAAATTTATACTAATAATTTTAGAGAAATAAATGATGTAGATCATGGAGATTTTAGGATATTATAAGTTAATATCCAGATATATTTTTAAATATATATTTAACTATTTATAATTATAATTAGAGAATAAATATTCTGATAGTTTGAATGTGAGGATAATGCTGTAAAATTTCATAGAGATTTAGATATTCAAATATATGGGAAATATATAATAAAAAGTTATATATGAAAAGTAATTGTTGAATAAAAATTAATAAAAGAGATTCCAAAGAAGTTTAGTGAATTGATATCATAATTTCTAAAGAAAATAGAAAGATAAATCAAATTTATTCTATTGATTGTTTTGAGTTTCAATGATTATTAAGGAGATATTTACCGTAAAGCACATTATTATTTAATATAATATAAAATACCAAATAATATTTTGAGAGAATGAAGGATATTGTTGAGTAATAGAATATGATACATAATTATATATGATTACTATAATGAATGATAGAGATCAAAATCAGTTTAGTCCAGAACTGAAAAAATCTTACCTTATTGATCATTCATCAAGAATATGTACTATTCTATTAATCTTCATAAGTTTTTTCTTGTTAATATATTATTTAGTTCTTATATAAAAAAAAGTTGGTAATTTCTAAGGATAGTTGGTTCTGTTAATGTAATATGGTTAGCACTAAGTGTAATGGTTAAAGCCATACCAATTTTCTTATGTTGTTCTTGATAATAAGATATTGGTTTCTCCATATAGGCTAACAACCCTAATACAAAAATTAATAGATCACAAATTGTGAGACATCCTCATAAAAGATTTTATGAATTCTCTTTTTCTATTATTTTAATCATTAGATAAATGTGGGATGAGTTTGAGATAATAATGTGAGATATATTCCTTTTAACTTATTTAATGTTAAAATAGAAAAGGGTTTTAATCAGTTTAAATCCATCCACACTAACTCACCCCCCTCTCAATATGATTTCACAAACCTTGTGGGAAATAATTTTTTTTCTTGAACTTCATGCCCTATAATTCCAATCAACCATGAATTACACAGAAATCATTCAAATAATCATCCATTAACCTTCTGTTTAATGTCTAAATATCAAAAAATCACCCCATCAAAAAACCATTTTTCATTATGGTTTTATTCTCATACATATTATTTAGCATGAACATAAGTTTAATACTGGTATAAAGCTCATAAATGATAAAAAAAATAATTTGGGCCATCATCCTTTGGATCAAACCTAGTGCCTTCTAGGAAAGCTATTCCCACTATTAATTTTTCATTTGTTTCCACTTATCCTATATAAATGGAATATCAAGATCTCTATGAAAAAGATAATTCTCTAGTGATATCATCTAAAATATTAAATAATATATGTGAAACTATTATAAGTAATATTTTACCTCTTCTAACACTGTCATTGAAAATCAAAATGCTCCCACTAAAACAAAAAAACATAATGTTCAAGAAATATTAATTCAAAAATTCATATAGAGTAACCTTTTAAATTACAACTAATCTAAAAAATGAGCTCTAATACCAACTATTTCACTCCCACACATGATTAAAAATCAAATTCTAGTGCCTCAAATGTGGAAATAGTCTTTTTTTAATGTAATTCTCCAGCCCCAGTTACCTAGAGTCGGTGCATTATTACTTAGCATTGGCATGATTACAAGGAATCAAGTCTCGAAAGACCGATTAGTTTATCAGTCTTGGAAAATATATTACATACATGAACGTTACATTAAACATTATAAAATAAAACACAAAATAAATGTTCCTTCAAGAAGGCCATTAATCTCATAGCTTAACCATGCTTATCAATATTAATACACTTCTTGGAATCCTGGGAAAAATAAAACATAGAAAGGGGTGAGCACAAATGCTCAGTATGGATAACAATATATTGGAAACTTTTATAAATGAACATAAATATTTAAGTCAATGTATAAGAATAAAAAAAATCCTTTTAAACTTAGACTTCAACATAATATGACAAAAATACAATAAAATAATTCTATTTACTTATTCACATGGATATTCTACTAGTCAAATAATCACATGCAATATCAATAGCCACTTTCATAATAATGGAATGCATAATTCTAGACTTCATAACCACATAGTCAAGGAATTGTGCCAAGAATACAAATAAAATTTTGTCAAAGCCTTGTGCCAAGACACTAGTTTGTCTCCGGAGACCTACCGATACATCGAGGAGCTATAGAGGGCTCCACTCGTCACATACTAAGTCCAATTCATTCCTTATATGAAATGATCTAAACATAACATAAACATTCCTATTAAAACTAGAATAAGAAATGTCAATACATTATCCAAAAAACATGAATGGTATAAAAATAACACATCCACAGTCAAATATATCACAACACCTTCAATACAATATGGAATATTTGTATCATAATAAATCAACTTCAAACAAGTTTAAAATTCATCAAAGGATGTTGAGATAGATGAAAATGATTTGTAAAACTCTTTGAGAGAAATATCTCTTTTTCATGAAAACAATTAAAAGTAACACAATTTATAAAGGAATATATATAAAGACATTTTTTAATCAAAGTGTCTCATAGCACTTTGAAATGTTTTAAATGAAATAAAATTTTAAAAACATTCATGTGTATATAAATAAATCCTTAAAAACCATTTTGAAAACATGGACATTAATGAGAATGATTTAGAAGAATAAATATTTAAAACATTTAAAATTATGTTTTTGTAAAGGGTCACATAAAAATAATCCCTTTGAAAACACTTTTATGAAACATGGATAGGGATAATAAATATTTCCCAGTAGATACTTACGTAAAAACAACCTCGGATAATAAAGAGATTGTGGAATTAACCCTTACCTTGCACTTTCCTTTGGTCGATGGTATATTTAACCTCCTGTATAATGACCATTGTATGTTATTAGATTATAACAGAACCATATTAATATTTATTATATCATACATGATTCATTTTGGACATTATACTACCCATTTAACAAGGAGTTTCATGTTAAATTAACATTTTGGGTAATAATCGCTTTCTTTATCATACATATTTTATCTTGTTATTATTAATCATATCATTTAGATCATGATATAAATACTTCCAGAATATAAGACGTGATTTATATATCATATATATTTAGAATATAAATATTTATAATAGATAGATATATGAAATGGAAAACACCGTTTATGGAGACGGTAGGTCATACCTACGCATAAACGCTGTTTCTGTTTTCATATCGTATTGAAAGGAAGTAAGTGAATAATATGTATGTAAGTACATAAATACACACACATATATATATATATATATTCAGTATTATTATTATGTCATATATTACATAATTATTAGTAATATATATTTTTATAATCGTCGATGAATGGTGAACGTGGAAATGAATCACATCACGTCATGGAGAAGGTAATCTGTACGTACGCACGAGAAACAATATCATTTCCTTAAAACAGTGGAATTGGATGGTATATTTATTTTACAAAGACATTATCATTTTATTTTCATTATTTATATATATATTACTCATCATTATATCCATCCATATAACATAGTGTTGAATAAGAAATTACACCACGGATTGGAGACGGTAAGTCGTACGTATGCACGCATGGTGACATTATTATTCATAAGATGGATAGAATAATTATTATAGTTGTTCGACTTTTATAATAACATAACAATATATATAAGGTACTGGATTTATTATTTTGTTATGTTAATAACAAATAAGGAGTAAGTGGAAGAAGAAAAGACCATGAAAGTGGGTGATGAAATCATTACCAATTCTTCAGGTTCTTCCTTTTGATTTGATCAAAAGGGCTCCTTAGGTTGACCTTATGACCAAAGTAAGGCCTCTAGAATAAAGATAGGAAAGTGGAGAGGATATATGGGTAGGTTTGGTCCAATACAAATGGATTTAGAGGTGTGAATTTGAGAGAAGTGGAAGTATAAATTTATAAGAAGGGTGAGGGGCACCTTCGGAAAAGATGGAAATATTATTTTATAAAAAAATAATTTTCAGTTTATAATGGCTCCAAAATAAATTAATTAATGGATAAGGTGGATATGTGTTGAAAAACACTCAACCAATAGGTTTTAGATAGGTTTGGGTGACAATAGTAACCATATATTTTATATTTAACTTTTAGTTTAATAGTTTGACATTTACCATGTCTCTTTGTATTTTTATATTATATGGTTAATAAAATTATGATAAACTTACAAGAGAACCCCAAGTGGTTCAATAATGACATATATAACTGTATTTAAGCCCTTTGGCATAACCATAGTTTTTTAGGAATAGAATACCAATTAATAATATAATATGTTTTTTAAAAACTCTTTTATGTCAATTTTGACATTATGTAATAATTGATTTTTGTTAAAGTCCTAAAAACATCATTACTGATAACTAAATACCTTTAATAAAATCTAAAATTTCATATTAACCTATAAAATTTGTGGATGGAATCAAAATATTCAAATTATATTTATTTTTGTATTTATAATATCATTTATTTGATTGTTTCATTAATAAGAAAAATGCAACATCATTATTGTGTCATATATAAATATATTTATTTTATGTATAAAAATTATAAATAAACTATCCTGAGGTATTAAATATTTTTATCTTTATAATTACTATATATAGTTGAATAGATCAATTATATAACCCCATATATAAATTGTTTTACTAAAAGATATTTTCTTTTGTTATTTTTGTCTTTACTTTTGATTATTTAATATAAAATGTCATTTTCACTACCAAGTGGCTTCATGGGGTCCCAAAATCGACCCAAGGATTCCCATGGTCGTTTATTTATTAGAGAATAGGTTTAGAACATGTGTTAGGGTAATTTAATATTATTATAATATTATTTTTTAACCTTATTTACTGGATTTACCCCTCTAACCACGGTAAATAAAATATTTATTGAAGTAAATATTCCTAATTTCTAAAAATAAAAGTTTCCTATTTACAAAATTTGGACCTCCAGATTCCAAATATGGAATCCATTTTTCCAAATTCAAAACACAATAGTGGCAGAAATTAATTTAAAATTAATTCACATTGTCAAAAAAGCGTGTTTTTATGAAATAATAACTATCAAAAGATTGACACTTCTTTATGTCAAGTTTAAATGTGAAATTACTTATAATGAACTAAATTGTGTTAAATGATAAAAATATAATCTAATTATACTTCCAACCCATTCAAATGATTAATTTATCACTATTAATTATTTTGACTAAAAAAGTAGTTTTTAATTAAAATTTAGTAATTTTCACTATTCATCAAAATATGAAAGTTATCAGAAAAGTAAAAAAAATTATCCAAACTAATTTTTTATGTCCCGAATCTAAAGAATAATTTATTTTCATTAAATTTAATATATAAAATTGTTTAATATTGGTTAAAAAAAGATTCTCTATTAAAAGGCAGTAAGTTTTCATTTTTTTTTTGAAAAATACTTCTTTTATTTGATAAAATTGAATTTGTTCTTACATTATGTCTAAAAAACTTATAATATGGATCCCTAAATTTTAAAGATTATATAATGTTCAAAATTCAATTAATATTATTCATAACTGCTTTTGAACGTCTAGTTTGGTTAGTCGTGGAGCGTTTGAACTCGGTATTGCGTGTAGTGAAAGTTATTGAATTGCTTTGAAGAAATAATGTACTATGAAATCTTGGGGTGTTACATTCTTCCCTCCTTAAATAAATTGCATCCTCAGAATTATAAATTGTTCTTCAAAAATAAAAGGTTGAAAATTGGAAATACCTTTTTTGGAAAACCCACATAGGAAATTGGTTTAATAAAATTTAGTCTTAATAAGAGGAAAAAGGAAATGAAAGGGTCACCACCAAATTATGATCTATATTAAGAGAAAATTGGTTGAAATTAGAGACACATAATTGGAGGAAAAAATTAAAATATTAATATGGAGTGATTGAGGTCATCAATCACAATCAAGTGTACAATTGAGGGCCTCAAATCCATCAATCTATGATGATTTAAAATACCATCGGTTCAACAAATCATAATGTGTTAGGATAACAAATTTTTGGTTTTAAGATCCATTCCATAAAGTTTAAGAATTAATTTATTCATATAATAAGAGTAATATATATATATATATATACTTGACAATTAAAGTTTCATCCTTCAACTTATTCCTACCACAAACTCATATTTCACTCTAAAAGATTTCAAAAAAATATTCTATTTATCCTAATCGTATAGGGTTCCACAAATAATTAATTTATAATTCACCTATCAGACCCTTAAAAAACTAGATTATACAATCGATGGACTTCACGTAGTCTAGTGGTAGGCGATAAATCCAAATCACACTATGGTTGTGGGTTTGATTCACACAGCTTTGTCTGACGCAATGGATTGTCACATTGTCTTCGTGTTGTCCTTTTTATAACAATCCAAAAATAACCTTAACAATAGTATCCAATTTCAAACATAATCCATTTCAACCTTTAGACTTATACAAAATACTTCAACCCAAACTCACAGTCCAAAATTTATAAGGAAGTTAAACATAATGAAGATCCCTTTTTCCATTTAATAACATGTGAATACCTTCATCATGTATTCTTTTAAAATATGGTAACACCCTGAATTACCGTAAAAACATATTGATTACTTTCATGCTGCCTTATTCATTATAAAATACTGTATATACTCTTTATATCCAAAATTGTTGTAAAATCCATCAATGATGGAATATACAGATCATTAATCAATTCTAAG
The DNA here is from genome assembly GCA_963277665.1 of Viscum album. Taxonomy (NCBI): domain Eukaryota; kingdom Viridiplantae; phylum Streptophyta; class Magnoliopsida; order Santalales; family Viscaceae; genus Viscum; species Viscum album. The sequence continues at coordinate 472,852,397 of OY728130.1, read as the reverse complement.
GATGTCAATAATATCCAATATAATTTATCTAAATCAATCATATCTTATTCTAGAGAGGGATGTATTTCTTGGAAAATACACAAAATCTCTAAATTACCAAAATTCTAGGAAGTTCTTCTATACTAATCATCAAATTCAATCTTAGGGTAATGTTCTCTAATCAGATTTTATATAAATCTATTTCCAAGGTTGTTGCTAAACCTCTTATGATACCAACTGTAATGACCCAACCCCAGTTACCCAGAGTGGGTGCATTATTACATAGAATTAGAATGATTGCAAGGAATCAAGTACTGAAAGACCGATCAGTTTAGTAGTCTTGGAAAATATATTACATACATGAACGTTACATTACACGTTAGAAAACAAAACATAACATAAATGTTCCTTTGAGAACAGTATTAATCCCACATCTTAACCCTTCTTATCAATCATAATACACTTATGTAAATCCTGGGAAAAATAAAACATAAAAACGGGTGAGCTCAGATGCTCAGTAAGGATAACAATATAGCAGAAACTTTCATAAATAAACATAGATAGTTAAGGCAATGTACACGACTAAAACAAAAGCATTTTAAACTAAAACATCAGCATAATATGGAAAAGATACAATAAAATAATTCTATTTAATTATTCACATGGATATTCTACCAGTAAAATAATCTCATGCAATATCAATTGCCACTTTCATAATGATGGAATGCATAATGCCAGACTTCATAACCACATAGTCAAGGCCTTGTTCCAAGACTACAAATAATATTTTGTCAAGGACTTGTGCCAAGACACTAGTCTGTCTCATTAGACCTACTGATGCATCGAGGAGCTATAGAGAGCTCCACCAGTCACGTACTATGTCCAATGCATTCCTCATATGAAAAGGTTTAAAAATAACATAAACATTCGTATTAAAACTAGCATACTAAATTTCAATAAGTTATACATAAATCATGAATGGTATAAAAATAACACATCCAGAGTCAAACATATCACAAAACTTTCAATAAAATATGGAATATTTGTATCATAATAAATGTGGCATCCCGCCTTTTTATTACAAAACTTCTCATTACATTTTACAAACATAGGATCTTTAAAGACTAGAGTCTTAGAAATTAGAGACATAAAACGTGAAAAAAACATGAAATATTCTTCTAATACACTTGTAATGCTTCGTCATATGTTCATTCTATTTATAATTACTACATCTCATATCCTGGAGACATACATCAAAGTAAAGGGTGAGAAGAAGGCCTAGTAAGGGTAAACAAAGGAATCAGTTGGCTTGTGTTATCAATAAGAGATTAAATAAAAACATAAGGAAATGAGAAATAGAAGTATAGGTATATCATAATGAAAAGAACTTGAAACATAACTTTAATATATAGCTACAAAATTTCATTTAGACATTCATGAACATATCACAAAGTTCCATCCCCAAGGTGTTATAAAAATTACCAAGTTTAATCACAAAGGTATCATGAAATTTTTCATCTCTAGAGATTAATTCTTTACCCAATTCATTGGAGTGCTATCAGGGTGCACCCTTAATATTTATTTACTTACATTTGAGCCACATAGATCATAAGAAAACATTTCATAAATAACCCAAGGAGAATATAATAAATGGGTTTCATTTCATGATTGTGACGTTTCAAAAGCTCTTAAAAATAAGATCATTATATCATATATAACCCATGGAAAGGAGTGAGGGTTATATGTATGTCCATTCCAGAATCAAATATATAATATTTATATATTTATGAACACCCATAGAAACGAAATAGGTCTGGGTATTCACATATATAAACAAGGGAATTTCATGAGAGATAGAGATAGAAATTTTGAGATGAAATTTCTGCAGCATAACGACTATATAACATGGTTTTAGAAAACATTGAAAAGAGAGGGGAAAAGGGTCACCCACTCATAAATAATTCATAAAATAGTATGGGTACTGAATAAGATCATGGTATGGATATTTTAATGACATACCACATGAAATGGAAACAAGAAAGAAAAGAGAAGATGTGATATCCTTTGTGAGAAATTCAGCAGCCTAACAACGTCACTTGAAAATTCAGAAAACAAATTGATGAGAGAAGAAAGGGTCTCTCATCATTTGGAAATGAAATGGGAAGTAATAATAACATATAAGAACATACCCCCAACATAAATAGAAGGAAAATATAAGACACAACATAAAGGAAGTCATGACTTAAAAGAGGAGGGTCAAAGAATCCCTTACCTTGAAGAGTAACTTCTAAAGCTTAAAGGTCAGGACCTTGGGAGGCTTGAGGGAACCTTGGGAGGACCCCGTGGGAGGTAAAGAGAACAAAAATTCATTGGGGTGGATTTTGAAATTAGATGAATGAGGGAAAGGCTTGGTATTTATAGAAGAAGTGAGGGGACAAAGCATTAATTGCCAAGGGACACCTCATCAGTGGTTTTGGAAATATCATGGGCATGCCCATGGTATTTTCCCATGGTATTGGCCACTTGGGACACCTCAAACCATATATTATTATTCTTAAGTCGACCAGAATTATTTCACAATTATTACATCCTTAATGATGTCATTAGACACCCGAAACTCAAAAACTGTATTTTCACTATTCACCGAAAAATCAACTTTCTTAGAAAAATCCCAAAATTTCACACTAACCAAATATTGATGTTCAGATTTCAAAAATGAACTCAATTTATTGAAATAATTTTCTAAATATTTTTAGTTTAATTTTCAAATAAAAACACTATTCACTAAAAATTCAACTGTCTCAGAAAAATCCCAAAAAATCACCTTAACCAAATATCAATGCTCTGATTTGAAAAATGAACTCCATTTTATGAAAATAAATTTTTAAATATTTTTAATTTAATTTTTAAATAAAAACACTATTCACTGAAAATTCAACTGTTTCAGAAAAATCCCAAAAATTCCCCTTAACCAAATATCGATGCTATGATTTCAAAAATGAACTATATTTTATGAAAATATTTTTTTAAATGTCTTTAATTTAATTTTTAAACAAAAAACACTATTCACCTGGAAAAAACTAATACTTAACAAATAATTTCTGAAACAGTTATTTACCTAATTCATTGAATCTAATTACTTAATCAAGGTGCCTAAATTATATTAATACTTTCTCAAGTGAAGCTACTTAATCCATTTGGTCACATTACTAATCATAAGCATAAAATCACTATTCTTAATTTAGTATTCACCAAAAATTAAGTTGATCTTATTAGACACTAAATTTCATATCGAACACAGCTGTAGAAGACCATTTTTTTGAAAATCATTACACATTATTAATTATTTAAGGTTTACATAAATATTTTAAAATATCCATTTTCTAGAATTCATCAATAATATGGATACTATATTTATCCTGACATTTGGAAATTCACAAACTTCACTATAAGAAGACATCATAATGTTTATTTAAATAAAAAGATTACTCAAGGCAGTTACAGTCTCGTTACATAGCCCTTATAACACCAGCATAGGACCTAAGAGTAAGGTGTGCTAGGGTGATAGCCCCTTGTATGGGATCCCTGGTTCCCCTTTCATGATTCTGAGGTTACTAAAACTTTTTTCGTGATCAGATGTGATGTTTATGGGTGATGATCCAAATGTTTTGGATCATGTTTACAGACATAATCATGCTGAAACACCACAACTTGAAGGAAATTTTGGATAGAGACATCACTGGAATCCAGTTAATGGATTAAGAGATCATGCACAGAAAAAATCTCTAGGCGACTTCACCTGAAGGCATATAGTATGGATTTTGAAATACACTAGCCATCTAAGCTGAGTGTTTTTAGGGTTATCAAACAGAGGTGGTTTGACTCAGTACATATATCTATCTTTCACTCTCTCATTGTATACGGTCAATGAGGAACCATTTTAGGCATTCCATCATGTTAAGAATGGTGTGATGTAAATGTCAGCTAAGGATTTTTATGGAAAGGTTGGCTCGACCAGGATAAGTGGGGTCGATAGGGATTCCACAATTGTTTCTAGATGAGAATCATGCTACGGTCTTAATTATAATTCTACATGCATGCTTAAGTAGGAGATTATGATGGTGGAGATACAATGTCTTGAAATTGTCCCTTAAAATGATAGAACCTATAATGGGAAGGTCCTATAGGATGGGTAAGATCTATCTCAAATTTCAATTTAGAATATAATTATTGGCTCGAGCTTCTACAACTTATGTACCACATGCTTAAGTGTTTATCATAGGTGAGTTGGGTGTTTGGTAACACAACCTGGCAGCTTAAATGAGACTTCATAACTTGAGAAGGTGACATTATATGGTGGGGAAAATATAGCATCCCATATTTTTTAGACCTAATGAAATTCCAAAGGAATTTGAATTTTATCATTTGGTGGAAGATCCATTTTAAAAAATGAGCTTTAAAATAAAATTATGAGATTTGGAACACTTTAATGTGTTGTTTTTATACTTGGTTGAAGGAATGAGAGGTGTCATGGGTGTCTAGATGGGTTTCTAGAGAACCAGATCCAAAATCTAAAATTCGAAGAAGGCTGAAAGGGGTATACAGTTTGTTTGTAATTATGCGACCCTTCATCAGAAATCGTAACGTTTTAAAAGTTCAAAAAAATAAGATCATTATGTCATTTATAACCCATGTAAATGGAGTGAGGGTTATATGTATGTCAATTACAGAATCAAATACATTATCTTTATATATTTATGAAAACCCAATGAAATGAAATAGTTTTGGGTATTCACATAAATAAAACCAGAGAATTTCTTGAGAGAAAGAGATATAAATTTTGAGGGGAAATTTCTGCAGCATAACGACTATATAACATGGATTTAGAAAACATTGAAAAGAGAGGGTACAAGAGTAAGCCACTCATAAATAACTTATAATAGAATTTAAATACAGAATAACATGGATATAATAAAATGGTATGGAAATTTTAATGACATACCACATGAAAAGGTAGCCTGAAAGAAAAGAGAAGACGAGATTCCTTTTACGAAAAATTCGGCCGCCTAACGACATCACATAAAAATTCAGAAAACAAATTGATGAGAGAGAAAAGGGTCTCTCAAAAATTAGACATGAAATGGATGGTAATTTGAACATATAATTACATACCCTCAATAAAAATATATGGAAACTAGAAGACACAACATAAAGGAAGTCATGGCTTAAAAGAGGAGGATGAAAGATTCTCTTACCTTGAAAAGTAACTTCAAAATCATGAAGGTTGGGACCTTGAGAGGCCTGAGGGAACCTTGGGAGGACTCCATGGGAGGTAAGAAGACCAAAAATTGGTTTGGGAGGATTTTAAGAGTGCAATAAATGAGGGAAAGACTTGGTATTTTTAGGAGAAGTGAGGGAACAAATCATTAATGGCCAAGGGACACCTCATTGGTGGTATTGGGAAAACCATGGGCTTTAACATGGTATTTTACCATAGTATTGGCCACATGGGACACCTTATACCTTATCTTACTATTCATAAGTCGACTAGAATGATTACATAATTATTACATCCTTAATGATGTCATTAAACACTCGAAACTAAAAACTGTATTTTCACTATTCACCAAAAATTCAACATTTTCAGAAAAATCCCCAAAAATCACCTTAACCTAAAATCAATACTCTAAATTCAAAAATGAACTATATTTTATGAAAATAATTTTCTAATTATGAGATATTTTTTTAAGTAAAACGTTATTCACTGAAAATTCAACTGTTTCAAAAAAATCCCCAAAATTCACCTTAACTAAATATAGATGCTTTGAATTCAAAAATAAACTCCAGTTTATAAAAATATTTTTCTAAATATTTTTAATTTAATTTTTAAATAAAAACACTATTCACCCGAAAAAAAACTAATACTTATCTAATAATTTCTGAAACAGTTATTTACTTATTTTATTGAATCATATTACCAACTCAAGGTGCATAAATTATATTAATACTTTCTTAAGTGAGGTTACTAATCCATTTGGTCATATTACTATTTATAAGCGTAAAATTACTATTCATAATTTACTATTCATCAAAAATAATGTTGATCTTATTAGACTCTAAATTTCTTACTTGACATAACTGTAGAAGACCATTTTTTGAAAATCATTACACATTATTAATTATTTAAGGTTTACATAAATATTTTAAAATATCCTTCTTCCAAAATTCATCAACAATATACATCCTATATTTATCTAGATATCTGAGATTCAAAAAAATCTCCATAAGAATAAATGAAAAAATTTAATTATATCAAAGGATTACATAAATCAGCTAAGGTCTCGTTACATATCCCCTTATAACACAAGCATAGGATCTAAGTGAAACATGTACTAAGGTGATAGAATCTAGGGGTGGCTCATCCAATATTGCTTGAGTGGTGATTTTTATTAGCGTGATCTTCTCCCGAAGTCGATTCCATTCCAGCTTCCCACATTGAAGTTTAACTTGGTTTTGTTGTAGAGAAAAGCCTGTGGTGCTACCTCATTCCCATGTTGTAACGACCCAAAGTATTTCAATAGAAAATTCACTTCTTATATCTATGTCATAAAAACACAAAACAATGAACTACTAAGTGATAAGTGACCTTTAAACATAATTTTTTCACCCCTATGTTTGGAATTTTAAAAATACGAAATACACGGTTGTGCTCAAGATAGTTTTTGGTGTCTAATGAAACAAAAATAATTTTTGGTGAATAGTAACCTACCCTTATGAATAGTAACCTACCCTTATTAATAGTAATATGACCCTTATGAATAGTAAATAAGAGTAACATTACCTGTGAATAATAAAATAAAATTTAGACATCATAGAAAGTGATAATTTGACCTTAGTAAACATTTTTGGTATTTTATAAGTCACAAATAATTAGTTATAATTAATTAATCAATTTAAAAGAATATTTATTTTCCTATAATGTATTCATAAATTATTGAATCAATGTCTAATAGTCTTTAGATAATTTTATATGACCCTACGTAATTTTTGAAAGAGCTACAAAATCAGTTTTAATTTTAAAAACTGTTTTTTTAAGTAAATTATGATTTTAATTAAATATTAAATTAATAATATTTAGAAAATTATTTTTAAAAAATGGAATTCATTTCTGGATTCTACACGTTGATAAATGGTTGGGGTAAATTTTTGGGAATTTTCTGAGATACTTGAATTTTTTATGAATAGTGGAATTCGATAATTCACAAAAAAAGCTAAATAATGTATTAATTGAGTCATTGCTGATGTTCTGCTGATTTAAGCCCACTTGGTTCGGGATTACATTATAAAATTACTATTATTGGTCATACAAGACTCACTATTCCTTGTCTTTGGTGGAATTAATAAACTAATCAATTTTATATTAAGGAAACCCCTCTCCCCTCCACTATAAAAGCCACCCTTCACTCCCACTTTTCCTCACACCTCTCAAGATCCAAGCCTTCGCTAAATTCTGCCCAAAAACCTTCCCTAGCTCATCCCCCACGTCCAAAAGCTGCTGGTCTCATCAATAGACCAAGCCTAGCTTCCTTAAAGAGGATCTCAAGAGGAAGATTCTAAAGGTAATTTCTCTATCTCTTCTCCTTTAATTTCCTTTCATGTTCAAGTTCCTTTCTTGATCTCTCCCTACCTATCTTCATCCAAATTGTTTTTTAAATCCATTATTATATATATACTTTAATATTATGATTCTAATGGTATATTATATCACCCCACACCCTTTCCATCTTCCTTTTATTTTATTAAAGTGAACGTTGTTCATGAGGTGTTAAATTTATCACCTTCAAAAACGACATGTTCTCTTCTTCCATTTCTACCTTCAATCTGGTAATGAAACCATTTTATGGTTGAACCAGAATATTTTATATGTATTATTTTCTATTTTAAGTTCTGGAAATATCTTATGTCTTTATTACTAAGTTAAATGTTAAAACAAGTTCGTTGTGATCCAAAAACCGCCCAAATTAACCCAAATAACCATCATTAAAATATTATCTAATGATTCGTTCACATGGATCTAATATAACTCATTAGAAAATCATTCAAGATTCTGTAATATCGTTAATAACATGTAATATCAATTCTGGATGTTTACCCATGATCTACCCAAACATCAATTTAAGAATACAAGTGGACCGCTCAAGAAAACCATGAAAACGTACATCGCCGATCAATGTTTTTAAACTCTATAAGTCATCCAGAGGAACATAATATGAAATAATGAAACTAGAATGAACCCTATTAATGTATAAAAGGTTCTGGAATTTCTAATTAATGAATATAATGTCATTATACAGGACATTAAAGAGAAGGAGGCATTCAAGTACAAGGTAAGGGGAAATCTCGAACCCAATTTTTCTTCCTTCGAGTTCTCCCTCTTTCACTCCATTTTTGATATGGTTACTCCTCAAAGATATTTTTTTCATCATTTCCTATACTTTTCTGGGATATACATGTTTGTCACTGGTTTTTATGTCCATCAAAAGTTTTTCCAAAAGAACTCTTCTTTCAAGATCTCACATTTTACCTCTCATTCAAGGTTGATGGTTCTTGTATCAAGTATCTTGTTCCCTCTTTATTTTGGGAACCCAAAGATTATGAATGTGTTATTATGAGATGAAAACCATTTATTTCCATGGGTCATTTATTTACATGTTTGATATGTGTTCTATGTGGCAATCATGATAATGATAATGTTATGATGTGACGGGTGCGCCCGGAATTATATAGCGCAATATGAATGTTTTAATGTGACGGGTGCGCCCAAAATTATATGGCGCTCCAATGCATTGGGTAAAGTGATGAATCACATGAGTAAATGTGAAATGATGTGTGAACATGATGCTAGCTTTGTTGACAATTATGTGTGGTAGTTAACCACTAAGACATGATGTTTCATTTTTATGCATCGCCACATTTCAAGTCTATTATTTATGATCCTCTCATGTTCATGATGCTTTGACTATGTCATGATTATGCTCACCCCATGATATATTGTTCTTATCTATCCTCTTACTGGGCTTCTAGCTCACCCATTTTGATGTATATCCTCAGGTGGCTACATTTACTAAGGAGAGGACAAGTGCCACTAAGAAGCTAGTGAACAATAAGTTAAATAAATGTTTATGGTTGATGTTGTATTTGTCATGCATGGTCCTAGTTTGCCCAAGAAACTAAATCTATGGATCCTCCATGTGTAATACTATTATGTTGTTTATCTTTGAAATGATGTAATAGTAATGTAAGAAAATGCCGGGTCTCTATAGTTGGTATCATAGGAAAGGTTTAGTTAATTTGGGAATTAGGATTAGTAAACCCTAAAGAAAACATCTAACATGAGACTAAGTACAAATATGCACACAAGGATATTTACCTAGGGATCCCATATGTTATGTTTTTGGTATAATTGTTTAAATGGATAAGTTATTAATGAATAGTTTACTTATGTTTTGTTCTAACCTTTTCTATCTTAGAAAATGGTGGGAACCAGGAGAAATCAGGCCAACAACTCTTGCGATGGCCAATGCAAAGATTGCCCGAACGACATCCCCAATGATTTTGGAGGTGGAGTTCAAAACTTAATGGCGATGCTTACCCAATTATCTCGGGTTATGAATAATAACCATAATAATGGGGAACATCCTCCTTCACCAAAGAGGGATCAACTAGCCATCGAATGTTTTATGTGGCAACGACCACCGACGTTTTGTGGATCTTCCGATCCACTAGTTGCAGAACAATGGGTCAACTCTATGGAGAAGATCTTTTCTGTTCTTCACTCTTCCGAGACGGAGAAGGTGACTCTAGCCGTTTATCGTCTAGATGGAGAAGCTGATCAATGGTGGGCTTTGATTAAGAACACCATGCCAAGGGATGAAATTGAAGAGATAGAATGGGAAGACTTTAAGATAATGTTTCTTAATACGTACTTCACACGAACTCTTCGCACAAAGATGGAGAGAGAATTCATAGAGCTCAAGCAAAAAGAAGGAGAATCGGTCACAACCTATGAAGCAAATTTCACAAGGCCCGCAAGGTATGCTTCGGGTTTTGTTATCAACAATTATAACAAAATTGATAGATTCTTTAGTGGATTAAAACCACATCTTCGAAAGGCTCTTGCAATTCGAGACTTTGGGAGTTATGAAGAAGTTGTTCGGTGTGCTCTCAAAGTGGATATGGAGTTTGGAGAATGGTCCCATGGCTATGGTGATAAGAAAATAAAGATGGAGTTTCAAGCTGGTGGATCTAGTGATAAAGATGGGAATAAAACACAACGACCCACATGCCAAAAATGTGGGAAGTTGCACCATGGGAACTACCTCAAAGGTACGACAAAATTCTTTAACTGTGGGAAGGAAGGACACCAAGATCACGAGTGTCGAAAAGACATGAAAAGGAAGGATAATGTAGCTGATGAAAGGAAAGAACCACTCGTGGTTCAATGCTACAACTATAGGGAGCTAGGGAACTATTCAAACCAGCGCACTAAACCTCGAGCTCTCGATGGTAATCAGAGCCAACAACCACCAAAGCCAAAGGAACAAGGGAAGGCTTATGCCATCACTACTGCGGTGGTGGAACATGATAATGAAGTCGTACAAGGTACACTTCCTATTTACTCAAGAATGGCAAAAGGCTTATTTGATTCTGGTTCTACGCATTCCTTTATATCTTGCAAGCTTGCTAGAACTATAGAATCGAAGCCCCGAAACCTTTAAGTAGAGATATCTGTAAAAACACCAAGTGGTGCAATCATTGCAACCCAAGTGTTTGAATCTTCTCCTGTTGACGTATGTGGAAAGATTCTTCCGTAAAATCTTGTAATACTTCCCTTGGTGGAATTCGACACTATAATGGGAATGGATTGGCTCTCTTTATATAGAGCACATATCAACTGTCGGGAAAAGGAAATATATTTTCATATTCCGAACCATCCCATGCTCCTCTACAAATGCAAGGAAGATCATGAATATCCTTTGAAAAATCCTTCAATGGTGTGGGTGATGATTCCCTATGAAGAATCATACCTTGCCCAAATGGTTGAGTCGAAGGAAATTTCCAACCTTGAGGAAATGCCAATCGTGAGGGAATATAATGATGTATTTCCCGAAGAGTTACCCGGAATTCCCCCAGATCGTGAGGTAGAGTTCTTAATTGAACTCATACCTAGAGCTACTCCTATCTCGAAGTTCCCCTATAGGATGGCTCCTATCGAATTGGAGGAGTTAAAGAAGCAGTTGGAAGAGCATCTGGACAAAGGGTTCATACACCCTAATGCATCACCTTGGGGTGCGCCAGTGCTCTTTGTAAAGAAGAAGGATGGAACCATGCGGTTGTGTATCGATTATCGGGAACTCAACAAGATCACCATAAAGAACAAGTATCCTCTCCCAAGGATTGATGACTTGTTCGACCAGTTAAGAGGAGCTCAATACTTCTCAAAGGTGGATCTTTGTTCTGGATATCATCACGTAAGGGCGAAGAAGGAAGATATTCAGAAGACTGCCTTCCGTACAAGGTATGGGCACTATGAGTTTTTGGTGATGCCCTTCGGACTTACTAATGCCCCTACAATCTTCATGGATTTGATGAATAGAGTCTTTAGACATTACCTCGACAAATTTGTGGTAGTGTTTATCGATGATATTCTCATCTACTCCAAGATCAAGGAGGAATATGAATAACAACTAAGACTTGTGTTGGCAACATTGAGAAAGGAGAAGTTGTACGCCAAGTTCAGCAAGTGTGACTTTTGGATGAATCAAGTCACATTCTTGGGACATGTGATCTCAAGCGAGGGAATTTCTGTGGACCCTTCAAAGACAAAGGAGATTGAAGAATGGCCCAGACCCTCTAGTGTCACAGAAATCCGTAGTTTTCTTGGATTAGCTGGGTACTATCGACGTTTTATGAGAAACTTCTCACGATTGTCAAGCCCGCTAACTAAGTTAACAAGGAAAGGGGTAAAGCATGTCTGGACAGATGAATGTGAGGGAAGCTTCAAGGAGCTAAATAGAAGGCTGATCACTGCACCTGTACTCACACTACTGAAACGTGGGGAAAGTTTTGTGATATACAGTGATGCTTCAAAGAAAGGCTTGGGTTGTGTACTCATGCAAAATGATAATGTGATAGCATATGCCTCACGACAGTTGAAGATCCATGAGCAGAACTACCCGACGCATGATCTAGAGCTGGCAGCCGTGATTTTTGCCTTGAAAATCTAGCGGCACTACCTTTATGGTGAAAAGTGTGACATATACACCGACCACAAGAGCCTAAAGTATATATTCACACAAAAGGATCTAAACATGCATAAAAGGATATGGTTAGAGCTAATCAAGGATTACGATTGCTCTATTCACCATCATCCTAGGAAGGCGAACAAGGTAGCTGATGCTCTAAGCAGGAAAGAACCTGCTACTCTATCCATGTTGAGGATTGAGAAAGACCCTATCTTCTTGGATATGCAAAGGACGGATTTGGTAATCGTAAGGGTAGGGGATACATCCTACCTTGCCCAAATTATTGTGCAACCATCCATCCAAAAGAAGATTAAGGAAGCACAAAGGGATTATGTGGAGATACAAAAGAGGGTGAATGCAGTAAAGGAAGGGAAGCTGCAAGAGTTCCATATTGACGATGATGATGTGATTCGGTTTGGAACGCAGCTTTGTGTGCCTTCATCACCCATAATAAAGAAGGATCTATTGGATAATACACATAGCTCAACTTTCTCTATTTATCCTGGAAGTACCAAGATGTATCGTGATCTCTGAGAACACTTCTGGTGGGATAACATGAAGAAGGAGATTGCGGAATATATATCAAGGTGCTTGGTATGTCAGCAAGTTAAAGCTGAGTGGCAAAAGTCCAAAGGTATGATGCAGCCATTGCCTATACTCATGTGGAAATGGAAAAATGTTACTATTGACTTTTTCATGGGTCTCCCGAAAACGTCAAGAGGAAATAATGCGATATGGGTTGTGGTTGATCGACTCACCAAGACTGCCCATTTTATCGCTATTCGGGAAGACCTCTCACTTGAACAGCTTGCAAGGATATATGTGAAGAAAGAGGTGAGACTGCATAGTGTTCCACTCTCGATTGTCTCTGACCATGATCCAATGTTCACATCTAAATTCCGGAGGAGCCTTCAACATGCTTTGAGTACTGAATAAAATTTCAGCACGACCTATCACCCCCAAACCGATGGCCAGTCTGAAAGGACTATTCAGACGCTCGAAGATATGCTAAGAGCATGCTATCTAGAATTCAAAGGTGGATGGGATCAACACCTCCCATTGGTTGAGTTCTCATACAACAATAGCTTCCACTCGAGTATTCAGATGGCTCCGTATGAAGCTCTTTATGGTAAGCGATGTAGAACTCCAACTTGTTGGGATGAATTTGGAGAAAGAAAGCAACTTGGACCCGATCTTGTGCAGGAGATGACCGAGAAGGTTCAAGTCATCCAGAAACACATCAAAGCTGCTCAAAGTTGGAAAAAGAGCTATGCTGACAATCGTCGAAGGGACTTGGTGTTCGACGTTGGAGATAAAGTCTTCCTTCGAATAACTCCATGGAAGAGAGTCCTAAGATTTGGGAAGAAAGGGAAGCTAAGTCCAAGGTACATTGGCCCCTTTGAGATCCTTGACCGTATAGGAGCCGTGGCCTATCGTCTGGCACTTCCACCGAATATGGCTCAAGTTCACGATGTGTTTCATGTATCACTACTGAGGAAGTACATACCAGACCCCTCACATGTACTAAACTCAGAGGTGGTACAGATGGATGATGATCTCTCCTATGAGGAGCAGCCGGTAAAAATTTTGGATTGAAGTGATAAGGTTCTACGCAACAAGACAACCCACCTTGTCAAAGTGTTATGGAGGAACCGGAAGTTTGAGGAAGCAACTTGGGAACAGGAAGAGGAAATGAAGGAGAAGTACCCTCACCTGTTTGTGTAAAGTAAAATTTCAGGGGCAAAATTTCTTAAGGGGGGAAGAATATAACGAACCAAAGTATTTCAATAGAAAATTCCCTTCTTATAACTATGTCATAAAAACACAAAATAATGAACTGCTAAGTGATAACTGACCTTTAAACATAATTTTGTCACCCCTATGTTTGGAATTTTAAAAATCTGACATACATGGTTGTGCTCAAGATAGTTTTTGGTGTCTAATGAAACAAAAATAATTTTTGGTGAATAGTAACCTACCCTTATGAATAGTAACCTAACCTTATGAGTAGTAATATGACCCTTATGAATAGTAAATAAGAGTAACATTACCTATGAATAATAAAATAAAATTTAGACATCATAGAAAGTGATAATTTGACCTTAGTAAAGGTTTTTGGTATTTTATATGTCATAAATAATTAATTATAATTAATTAATTAATTTAAAAGAATATTTATTTTCCTATAATGTATTCATAAATTATTGAATCAATGTCTAATAATTTTTAGATAATTTTATAAGACCCTACGTAATTTTTGAAAGAGCTACAAAATCAGTTTTAATTTTAAAAACTATTTTTTTTAAGTAAATTATGATTTTAATTAAATATTAAATTAATAATATTTAGAAAGTTATTTTTGAAAAATGGACTTAATTTCTGGATTCTACACATCGAAAAATGGTTGGGGTAAATTTTTGGGAATTTTCTGAGATACATGAAATTTTGATGAATAGTGGAATCCGATAATTCAAAATTAAAGCTAAATAATGTATTAATTGAGTCATTTCTGATGTTCTACTGATGTAAGCCCACTTGGTTCAGGATTACATTATAAAATTACTATTATTGGTCATCCAAGACTCACTATTCCTTGTCTTCGGTGGAATTAATAAACTAATCAATTTTATATTAAGGAAACCCCTCTCCCCTCCACTATAAAAGCCACCCTTCACTCCCTCTTTTCCTCACACCTCTCAAGCTCCAAGCCTTCTCTAACTTCTGCCCAAACACCTTCCATAGCTCATCCCCCACGTCCAAATGCTGCTGTTCTCATCAAAATACCAAGCCTAGCTTCCTTAAAGAGGATCTCAAGAGGAGGATCCTAAAGGTAATTTCTCTCTCTCTTCTCCTTTAATTTCCTTTCTTGTTCAAGTTCCTTTCTTGATCTCTGCCTACCTATATTCATCCAAATTGTTTTTTAAATCCAGTATAATATATATATACTTTAATATTATTATTCTAATGGTATATTACATCACCCCACACCATTTCCCTCTTCCTTTTATTTTATTAAAGAGAACGTTGCTCATGAGGTGTTAAATTTATCACCTTCAAAAACAACATGTTCTCTTCTTCCATTTCTACCTTCAATCTGGTAATGAAACCATTTTATGGTTGAACCAAAATATTTTATATGTATTATGTTATATTTTAAGTTCTGGAAATAACCTATGTCCTTATTAATAAGTTAAATGTTAAAACAAGTTCATTGTGATCCAAAACCCGCCCAAATTAACCCAAATAACCATCATTAAAATCTTATATAATGATTCATTCACATGGATCTAATATAACTCCTTATAAAATAATTCAAGATTCTGTAATAGCATTAATAACATGTAATATCAATTCTGGATGTTTACCCATGATCTACCGAAACATCAATTTAAGAATACAAGTGGACCGCTCAAGAAAACCATGAAAACGTACATCCCCGATCAATGTTTTTAAACTCTATAAGTCATCCAGAGGAACATAATATGAAATAATGAAACCAGACTGAACCCTATTAATGTATAAAAGGTTCTAGAATTTCTAATTAATTAATATAATGTCATTATACAGGACATTAAAGAGAAGGAGGCATTCGAGTACAAGGTAAGGGGAAATCTCGAACCCAATTTTTCTTCCTTCGGGTTCTCCCTCTTTCACTCCATTTTTGATATGGTTACTCCTCAAAGATATTTTTTTCATCATTTAATATACTTTTCTGGGATATAAATGTTTGTCACTTGTTTTTATGTCCATAAAAATGTTTTCCAAAAGAACTCTTCTTTCAAGATCTCACATTTTACCTCTCATTCAAGGTTGATGGTTCTTGTATCAAGTATGTTGTTCCCTATTTATTTTGGGAACCCAAAGCTTATGAATGTTTTATTATGAGATGAAACCAATTTCCTTCCATGGGTTATTTATTTACATGTTTGACATGTGTTCTATGTGGCAATCATGATAATGATAATGTTATGATGTGACGGGTGCGCCTGGAATTATATAGCGCAATATGAATGTTTTAATGTGACGGGTGCGCCCAGAATTATATAGCGCTCCAATGCATTGGGTAAAGTGATGAATATCATGAGTAAATGTGAAATGATGTGTGAACATTATGCTAGCTTTGTTCACAATTATGTGTGGTAGTTAACCAATAAGACATGATGTTTCATTTTTATTCATTGCCACATTTCAAGTCTATTATTTATGCTCCTCTCATGTTCATGATTCTTTGACTATGTCATGATTATGCTCACCCCATGATATATTTTTCTTATCTATCCTCTTACTAGGCTTCTATCTCACCCCTTTTGATGTATATCCTCAGGTGGCTACATGTACTAAGGAGAGGACAAGTGCCACTAAGAAGCTAGTGAAGAAGAAGTTAAATAAATGTTTATGGTTGATGTTGTATTTGTCATGCATGGTCCTAGTTTTCCCAATACACTAAACCTATGGATCCTCCATGTGTAATATTATTATGTTGTTTATCTTTGAAATGATGTAATAGTAACGTAAGAAAAGGCCGGGTCTCTATACATGTTCCCTCATACGGGCTTTGATCGGCCCGAGATGGCTGGATGAGGCCATCAAATCTTCTTTCGGTTTTAAGATCACTTGTATTTATAAACAATATTCTCAACATTAAGATTTTAGTTTCCAATGGTTATATTGACCAACGGTCATATAAAAGTCGAAACCTAACATTATAATTTTAATTATACTCTTTTCATTAGATAAATGAAATAGTTTTGTTGAGTATAAAATAAAATAACACAAAAAAAGGAAGCAAAATTTATTCAAAAGTTTGGGTTGTTACATTTTACCCCCTTAAGAAATTTCATCCCTGAAATTTTAAGTCATAACCTAAGAAGAGAAAAGGTGTGGTTACTTCTACCTCATAGACTCTTCTATTTCCCACATGCCTTCTTTATATTTGTGGTTCCTCCACAACACCTTAACAAGGTGTGTAGTATTTTTACGTAGAAACTTGTCTCTACGATCCAAGATCTCCACCGAATGCTCCTCATAAGAGAGGTCATGTTCCAGTTGTACCACCTCTGGGTTTAGTACATGTGAAGGGTATGGTATGTACTTCCTCAAGAGGGATACATGGAAAACATCCTGAACTTGTGCTAGATTTGGAAGAAGTGCAAGCCGATAGGACACTACTCCCACGCAATAAAAGATTTCATAGGGGCCAATGTACCTAGGGTTCTGCTTCCCTTTATTCCCAAACCTCAAGAATCTATTCCAGGGTGATATTCGAAGAAATACCTTGTCACCGACATCAAACTCCAAGTCCCTTTGATGGTTTTTGGCATAGCTCTTTTGCCGAATCTAAGTAGCCTTAATGGGTTGTTGGATGGCATGACCTTTTTCTGTCTTCTCTTGCACAAGATCATGTCCAAGAAACTTTATCTCACCAGCTTCATCCCAACAAGTATGAGTTCTACATCTCTTCCCATATAGAGCTTCTTAGGTTTCCATTTAAATGATCGAGCGGAAGCTGTTGTTTAATAGAACACAACTAAAGGGAGATGTTGATCCCATCCACCTTTAAATTCCATTGATCATGTTCTCAGCATGTCCTCGAGTGTTTGAATAGTCTTTTCAGATTGACCATTAGTTTGGGAGTGATAGGTCGTACTTAAATTCAATTCAGTGCTCAGAGCATGTTGAAACTTGTCCAGAATTTTAATGTGAACTTTGGATCATGATCAGATATGATAGAAAGTGGAACTCCATGTAGCCTTACCCCTTCCTTCACGTAAATTATGGTATGTTGATCAAGATAGAAATCTTTCCAAATAGAGATAAAATGGTAATTCTTGGTGAGATGGTCCACAATAACCCATATCTCACAGTTTCCATTGGATGTTCTTAGGAGAGCATTGACGAAGTCCATAGTGATATTGTCCCACTTCAATGCTAGTATGGGTAGTTGTTGCAATACCCCTTTAAAAAGTTGTTGTTCTGCCTTTACATGCTGACATACCAGGCACCTTGAAGTGTAGTTAGAAATCTCCCTTTTCATGTTATCCCACCAAAAATAATCACGAAGGTCTCTATACATTTTTGTACTTCTAGGATGTATAGAAAAAGTAGATCTATAAGCTTCATCCATCAGCTCATTCTTTATTTCCAGAATAGATAGAACACATATTCTTGTACGAAATTTCATTACACCTTCTTGATCAATATTGAACTTAGGAAACTTTCCATCCTTTATAGCCTCAAAATTCTTCTGTAACAAAGGATCTTCTGTCTGCGATTTCTCGATCTTCTCTAGTAATGATGGTTGAAAAATGATTTGGGTTAGGTATGATGATGTACCTTCCCTTATAATTACCAAGTACATATTTATAAGGTCATTGATCAAAGGATCTCTTTGAATCCTCATCATAGAAAGAAAAATTGGGTCTTTTCTGCTCAATGCATCAGCAACATTGTTTGCAATTCTGGAATGATAATAAATTGAACAATCATAGTCTTTAAGATGTTCCAAACATCTCCTTTGTCACATGTTCAATTCCTTTTGTGTGAAAATATACTTCAAACATTGATGGTCTGTGTATATATCACATTTCTCCCCATAAAGATCATGCTCCCATATCTTCAGTGAAAAAACTACCACAGCCAGCTCCAAATCATGCGTAGGATAATTCTGCTCATGATTCTTCAACTATCAAGATGCATAAGCAATGACCTTGTACTTTTTCATGAGGACTCACCCAATCCCTTTCATATATTCATCGCTAAAAATAACTAATCCTTCTCCACTCTAGGGTAGAGTTAACACGGGTGCAGTAACCAATATCTTCTTGAGCTCTTGGAAACATTCCTCACACTCCATTGCCCAAATGAACATGAACCCTTTTTAAGTTAACTTGGTTAATGGATTAGAATGTCATAAAAATTTATTCAAAAACCTCCTATAATATTCTACTAATCCAAGAAAACTATGAATATCAGTTATTGTGGTAGGTTGAGGCCACTCCTTTAAAACTTTTGTCTTTGTGGGGTCAACAGTGATTCCTTCACTGGTTACAATGTGCCCCAAGAAAGAAACTTGTTGTAACCAAAAATCACATTTTCTGAACTTTCCAAAAAGCCTCTCCTTCCATAAAGTATGAAAAATATCCCTTAGATGATCCTCATGCTCCTCGCGACTGTTGGAATATATCATAATATCATCAATAATAACTACCAAAAATTTATCAAGGTAGTCTTTAAAGACTCTAATCATCGCATTCATAAATATATTTGGTGCATTGTTCAATCCTAAGGGCATAACAAAAAACTCATAATTCCCATATGTTGATCGGAATTCAGTTTTTGGAATATCATCATTCTTCATCCTCAATTGATGATAACCGGAACGAAGATCAATCTTAGAGAAGAATCGATCCCCATGAAGTTGGTCAAATAAGTCATTAATTCATGGAAGAGGATATTTATTCTTCACTGTGATCCCATTTAGTTCTCTATAATCAACGCATAGCCGTATTTATCCATCCTTCTTCTTTACAAAGAAAACTGGTTCTCCCCAAGGAGACACACTCGGTCAGATAAACCGCTTCTCCAAAAGATCTTGGAGTTGTTTCATTAATTCCTAAAAATCTACATTTTCCATCTTATACAGGGTCATTGATATCAGATGATATCCAGATATGAGTTCAATGGAGAAATCTACCTCTCCTTATGGGGAGGTTTGGGTAACTCCTCAAGAAATATGTCAACGTATTCCTAGACGACGGAGACATTTTCTATCCTTAAACTCTCATCTCCTTCTTCATATTCACTGATCAACTCCATAAAGAAGGATATAGGGGGTTCATTTAGACAAATATCAGGTTGAGATATCTCTCCTTGAAAGATAAAAAAAGGTTTTCATTCAAGACAACTAATATTTCCTTTCTTCAGCAATTGATCTTAGCCTTATACTTTGAGAGCCAGTCCATCCCTAGTATAATGTCAAATTCCAGCATGGGAATGACTACTAGATTTGTGATAACATTGTCCTCACTATGGTAAATACTAGAGTTTCTAAACACTAGAGATGCTTGGAAAGTCCCACTAGGAGTCATGACTGATAACTCTACTTTTATAAAAATGGGGGTTGAATCTAAATTCTTTTCAAACTTGGAGAAAATAAAGGAATGCGTAGAACCAAAATCAAAAAATTATTTGTTATCTTTGATAGGACAACAAGAGTTCCTACTACCACATTATTCAGAGCTTCAAATTCAACTGTTGTGATAGAAAAAGCATGATCTTAATCCCTTAACCTTTGCTGAGGCTAATGGTGGTTCCCCTCCACTGCCCTCAGATTTGGACAATGATTGGAAAATTACCCACATTGTCCACACTTGAAGCACTGGACATCAGGTAGGGCCAACACCATATTCCCATTATCATTAGTGTTTGGAAGCTGAGGTTTCACCTCACTATGAAAATTCCTCGCAATGTGGCAATCTCTACCACACTTGTAGCACTTCCCACTCCTGAGCAGGCAGTTCCCCGAATGCTTCTTCCCACATTTATTACATGTGGGAAGTTGTACTTTCTTTCCTCCTCTTCCTTGATCAAAGTTCTTCCCTAAGCTTGTATCAAAAAATCTATTCTTGTCGTTTGATTTATGAGACCACTACGTCTCACCAAACTCTATCTCGACTTTCATCTCACTCTACACGATCTTCTCGTAGCTATCATAGTCTAGGTTGGCTATATTATTCTACAGATGAGGTCTCAGTCCACTAAATAATCTATCAACCTCATACCATTTGGATCCATGACAAAGGTAGAGGTATATCGTGAAAGTCAGGTGAAGTTCATCTCACAGCTTCTGATAGATTCATTCTCCTTCTGCTTTAGCTCGAGAAGCTTCTTCTCCATTCTTGTTCTCATGGAACAAGGGAAATAATTACTGAAAAAGATCCCTATGAACTCTTTCCACTAAATAGCTTCAACTTCCACTCTTTGCATCGTGTTTTCGATCAGTTACCACCACTGATCAGTTTCTCCTTCTAAGCGATAGATTTCCAGGGTGACCATCTCTTTCTCTGAACAGCGGAGCACAGAAAAGATCTTCTCAATGGAGCTGATCAACTGCTCAACAATTAATGTGTCGGTCGATCCACTGAAGGTTGGTGGTCATTGACGCATAAAGGACACAACATAATGTTGTTCCCTTCATAGTGAGATCACTCTCTAAGCTTGATTCAAGTTATTTCCCATAACTTGAGTCAGTTGGATCATCAATCGCATGAATGTTTCCATTGCAGCTTCCATCAGAGGGTCTTCAGTGCATGGTCCATTGCGGTCACCATTTGCACAGTTCCTCCTATTTCCCAAAATTTTCTAAAAGAATAAATACTTCATGAGAAACTTATTTCATTTACAAATATTTTAACTATAAATAATTTTATGCCTTAAAAATCCATGCTTAGACAATTACATTTCTCTATAATTCCTTCATAATGATTCATAAATATCTTGAAATTAACCAAACATATCCCGCAGGAGTGTCGTAACCAAGAGTGCAAGAAGGCCCATTATCGTGCACTAGTTCTTGTTCGAGTCTAGCTCAAATAGGTGTTTTTGGGTTTCACCCCTATGTACATCTGTGCCAGAGCCGCCTCTACCTGCTCGGATCCAGACAGGGATGTATTTTTTTGATAAACCACTTACTCAATACTCACCAAAATGCCAAGAAGTTTTCCCATTTCTATAGGGTTCATCCTAAAGTTTTCTTAGCCTAATTTCCATAAATAACTAAACAATCATTTGATACCAACTGTGGAATCCAACCTTTTTATTACATAACTTCTCACTACATTTTACAAAGAGAGGATCTTTAAAGTCTAGTGTCCTGGAAATCAGGGACATAAAACATGAAAACAACATAATTTTTTTTTCTAATAAACTTGTAAGGCTTCATCATATTTTCATCCTATGTACAATTACTACGTCTCATATCTTGGAGACGTACATCAAAGTAAAGGGTGAGGAGAAGTCCCAATAAGGGTAAACCAGGGAATTAGTTGGATTTTGTTATCAATAAGAGCTTAAATAAAAACATAAGGACATGAGCAATGGAAGTATAGGCATATAATAATGATAATAACTTGAAACATTACTTGAATATGGAGCTACAACATTTCATTTAGACATTCATGAACATATCACCAAGGTCCATCCCCAAGGTGTCATAAAAATTACCAATGTTATTCACCAAGGTATCATGAAACTTGAAATCTCTATAGATTAATTATTTACCCAATGCATTGGAGTACTTTCAGGGTGCACCATTAATATTTATTTACCTTCATGTGATCCACATATATCATAATAAAACATTTTATAAATAACCCATAGAGAATAAAAGAAATGGGTTTCATTTCAATATCGTGACATTTCAAAAGTTCTTAAGAAAAATAAGATCATTATGTTATTTATAACCCATGGAAAGGGAGTGAGGGTTATATGTATGTCAATTACAGAATAAAATAAATCATATTTATATATTTATGAACACCAAAAGAAACTAAATAGTTATGAGTATTCACATAAATAAAACAGTAGAATTTATGGTGAGAAAGATATATAAATTTTTTAGGCGAAATTTCTGCAGCATAACGGCTATATAACATGGTTTTTGAAAACATTGAAAAGAGAGGACACAAGAGTAACCCACTCATAAATAACTTATAATACAGTATAAATAAAGAATAACATGGATATAACAACATGGTATGAAAATTTGAATTACATACCACATTAAAAGGAAACATGAAAGAAAAGAGAAGATGCGATTTCTTTTATGAAAAAATCGGTCGCTTAACGGCGTCACATAAAAATTTAGAAAAAAATTTCTGAGAGAGGAAAGGGTATCTCAACAATTATATATAAACGGACAGTAATTTGAACAAATAAAAACATACCCTCAACATAAAGATATGGAAACTTGAAGACACAACATAAAGGAAGTCATGGCTTAAAAGAGGAGGGTGAAAGATTCCCTTACCTTGAAGAGTAACTTCGAAATATTGATGATCGGGACCTTGGGAGGCTTGAGGGAACCTTGGGTGGACTCCTTGGGAGGTAAGAAGACCATAAATTAGTTGGGGAGGATTTTTGGAGTGGAATGAATGAGGGGAAGGCTTGGTATGTATAGGAGAAGTGAGGGAACAAATCATTAATGGTCAAGAGACACCTCATCAGTGGTATTGGCAAAACCATGGGCTTGCCCATGGTATTCTCCCATAGTATTGGAAACTTGGGAAACATCATAACTTATCTTACTATTTATAAGTAGACCAGAATTATTACATAATTCTTACATCCTTAATGATTTCATTAAACACCCGAAACTATAAACTGTATTTTCACTATTCACCGAAAATTCAACTTTTTTAGAAAAATCCACAAAAATAACCTTAACCTTATATCAATTCTCTGAATTCAAAAATGAAATCCATTTTACAAAAATAATTTTCTAATTATGAGATATTTAATTTTTAAGTAAAATAATTATTCACTAAAAATTCAATTGTTTCAGAAAAATCTCCAAAATTCACCTTAACCTAATATTGATGCTCTGAATTCGAAAATAAACTCCATTTTATAAAAAAAATCTAAATATTTTTAATATTAATTTTAAATAAAAACATTGTTCACTCGAAAAAAACTAATACTTATCTAATAATTTCTGAAATAATTATTTACTTATTTTATTTAATCAAATTAGCTAATCAAGGTGCCTAATTTATATTAATACTTTCTTAAGTGAGTTTAATAATACATTTGGTCAAATTACTATTCATAAGAATAAAATTACTATTCATAATTTATTATTCATCAAAAATTAAGTTGATCTTATTAGACTCTAAATTTCTTACTAAACATAACTATAAGAGACCTTTTTTTGAAAATCATTACACAATATTAATTATTTAAGGTTTACATAAATATTTTCAAATATCAGTTTTCTAGAATTTGTCAATAATATACATCCTATATTTATTCGGACATTTGAGATTCACAAACTTCACCATAAGAAGAAATGACAATTTTTATTTATTAAGGATTACATAAAGCAGCTAAGGTCTCTTCACATAGCCCCTTATAACACCAGCATATGATCTAATTGTGAGGTGTGCTAAGGTGATAGAATCTAGGGACGTCTTGGCCAACATTTCCCGCATGGTGATTTCTATTATCTTGAACTTCTCCCGAAATAGATTCTGTTCTAACTTCACAGGATGAAGTTTGGCTTGGGTTTGGTCCAGAGAAAAGCCCAGTGGTGCTACCTCCTTCCCAATTTCCATCAGATGGGCTTCGATCGGCCTGAGACTACTGGATGAGGCCATTAAATCTTCTTTCTGTATTAAGATCACTTGTATTTATAAACAATAATGACAATATTAAGAGTTTAGTTTCCAACAGTTATATTGACCAATAGTCATATAAAATTCGATACCTAACGGTATCATTTGAATTATACTCATTTCATTAAATAAATGAAATAGTTTTGTTGAGTATAAAATAAAATAACACTCACAAAAAAGGAAACAAAACATATTCAAAATTTCAGGTTGTTACAAGAAATCAACTTCAAACAAGTTTAAAATCCATAAAAAGATGTTGACATCGATGAGAATGATTTGTAAAACTCTTTGATAGAAATATCTATTTTTCATGAAAACATTTAAAAGTCACACAATTTTGAAAGGAATAAATTTAAAGACAGTTTTGAATTGAAGTTTCCCATACCACTTTTAAACTTTTTAAAGTAATTAACATTTTAAAAACATTCATTTCCATATAAATAAATCCTTAAAAACCGTTTTGAAAACATGTATATATTTGAGGATGATTTAGAAGAATAAATATTTAAAACATTTAAAATGACATTTTAGTAAAAAGTACCTTAAAAATAATCCCTTTTAAGACTCTTTTATGAAACATGGACATGGATAATAAATATGTCCCAGTAGATACTTACGTAAAAACAACCTCGGATAATAAAGAGATTGTGGAATTAACCCGTACCTTGCACTTTCTTTTGGTTAAGTGTCATTTAACCTTCTGTATAATGAACATTGTATGTTATTAGATTATACCACAACCATATTCATATTAATTATATCATACATGATTAATTTGTGACTTTATACAACCCATTTAATAATTATTTTCATGTTAAATTGACATTTTAGGTAATAATCGCTTTCTTTATCGTACGTATTTTAACTTGTTATTCTTGATCGTATCATTTAGATCATGATTTAAATACTTCCAGAATATAAAACGTGATTTATATATCATATATATTTAGAATATAAATATTTATAATATATAGATATATGAAATGCAAAACATCTTTTATGGAGATGGTAGGTCGTACGTACGCATAAACATTGTTTTTGTTTTCATATCGTATTGAACGGAAGTGAATAAGATATTTGTAAGAACATAAATACACACACATATATATAAATATATATATCTAGAGTAGTATTATTATTTCATATATTACATACTTATTATTAATATATATTGTTATAATAATTGATGAATGGTGAACGTGGAAGTGAATCTCATCGTGTCGTAGAGATGGTAATTCGTACGTATGCACGAGAGACAATATCATTTCCTTAAAGGTGTGGAATTGGATGGTATATTTATTTTATAGATAAATTATCATGTTATTTTCATTATTTATATATATATATTACTCATCATTATATCCATCCAAATAACATAGTGTTGAATAACAGATTACACCACGGCATCGAGACGGTAAGTCGTACGTATGCATGCATGGTGATATTATCATTCATAGGATTAATAGAATAATGACTATGGTTTTGCCATTTTTATAATAACATAATATTATATATAAGGTACTGGAGTTATTATTTTTGTATGGTAATAACAAATAAAGTGTAAGTGGAAGAAGAAAATAATTTGAAAGAGGGTGGTGAAATCATTACCTCTTCTTCGGGCGCTTCCTTTTGATTTGATCAAAATGGATACATAAGTTGGCCTTATGACCAATGTAAGGCCTCTGTAATGGAGGTAGGACAGTGCAGAGGATATTTGGGTGGGGGTTGGCCAATCCAAAAGGCTTTGGAGGTGTTAATTTGATAGAAGGGGAAATTCCCTTTTATAAGAGGGGTGAGGGGCACCTTAGGAAAATATTGAAATATTATTTTATAATAAATTCATTTTCGGTTTATAATGGTTAAAAATTAATTATTTAAAGGATAATGTGGTGAGGGGTATAATACCTTTCAACCAATAGGTTTTAGATAGGTTTGGGTGATAATATTAACCATATCATTTAGATTTAACTCTTAGTTTAATAGTTTGACATTTACCATGTCTCTTTGTATTTTTATATTATTTGGTTAATAAAATTACTATAAACATCCAAGAGAACCCCAAGTGGTTAATTAATGACAAATATAATAGTATTTAATACTTTTGGACTAGCCTTATTTTATTAGGAATATAAGACCAATTAATAATATAATATTTGTATTAAAAACTCTTTTATGTCAATTTTGACATTATTTAATAATTGATTTTTGTTAAAGTCATAAAAACATAATTAATTATAATTAAATACCTTTAATAAACTCTAAAATGTCATAGTAACCTATAAAATTTGTGTATGTCATCAAAACTTTCAAATTATATTTATTTTTATATTTATAATATCATTTATTTTATTGTTTCATTAATAATGAACATACTACATCATTATTGTTTCATATATAAATATATTTATTTTATGTATAAAAATTATAAATAAACTATTATGAGGTATTAAATCATTTTATATTTCAAATGAATATATATAGTCTAACAGATCAATTATATAACCCCATATAAAAATTGTTTTACTAAAATATATTTTCTTTTGTTATTTTTGTCTTTACTTTTTATTATTTAATATAAAATGTTATTTTCACTCCCAAGTGGCTTCATGGGGTCCCAAAATCTACCCAAGGATTCCCATGGTCATAAAAGTTTCATCCAATAGCTTTAGAACATGTATTAGGGTAATTTAATATTATTATAATATTATTTTTCAACCTTATTTACTAGATTTACCCCTCTAACCACGGTAAATAAAATATTTACGGAAATAATATTCCTAATGTATAAAAATTAAAGATTCCTATTTAAATTTTTTTAACCTTTTGATTCCAAATATGGAATCCATTTTTCCAAAATCAAAACACAAGAGTGTCAGAAATTAATTTAAAATTAATTCCCGTTGTGAAAAACAAAAAGCGTGTTTTTATGAAATAATAACTATAAAAATATTGACACTTTTTTATGTCAAATTTAAATTTTAAATTACTTATAATGACCTAAATTGTATTAAATAATAAATATATAATCTAATTATACATAAAAACCATTCAAATTCATAATTTATCACTATTAATTATTTTGATTAAAAAGGTTATTTTTAATTAAAATTTAGTAATTTTCGCTATTCATCAAAATATGAAAGTTATCAAAAATTACCAAAATATTATCCAAACTAAAATTTTATGTCCTGATTATAATGAATAATTTAAATTCATTATATTTAATATATAACATTGTTAAATATCGGTTTCAAAAAAAGGTTCTCTATTAAAAGGCGGTAAAATTGATTTTTTTTAAAAATACTTCTTTTATCAGAAAAAAATGAATTTTTTCTTACATTATTTCTAAAAAACTCATAATATGGATTCCTAAATTATAAATATAATATAAAGTTAAAAATTTGGTTAATACTATTCATAACCGCTTTTTAACAGCTAGTTTGGTAAGTTGTGGTGTGTTTGAACTCAGTGTTTCATGTAATGCAAGTTATTGAATTACTTTGAAGAAAGAACGTACTATGAAATCTTGGGGTGTTAAATTTAAGTTCTATAATCATGGAAACCAAGAATTAGTGTGTCCAAAATAAGAAGTATGAGACCCCATCCATGCACTGAATCACTATAGGTAAGCTGTTAAATCAATCCCAAAAATGATCCAAGAAAAATATAATAAAATTATAAAAAAGCAACCAAGAATTTACATGGTTCAGAACAAAACCTACACAAATTGAAACATTAAGGACTTAATAGAATAAAAGAAACCTCACTGAGTTATAAGTTCCCAATAACATTATACTAGTCAAGTGAAAAAAACTAGACATTACTGCCTAACCAATGTAATGAAAATGGATAATATTTTATTCAATTATCCACAACTATATATTTATAGGAAAGTTCCCACAATAGCCAGTCAGTTTTATCAGTTCTATCACCAAATGATCTTTGCAGATGACCACTTTTTTATCAAGTCTACCACCAACTTCCCACTAACCACAAAAAACCTCTTATAACTTTTAGTGATCAGTCCTTATATCTAAAACTAATCTTTTCACCCTTATAAACTTATAGAATTGTGTTGTTTCTATATTTAGAACCCTGGTTATGCTACAACTCTTCTATATAGTTCAATTTCTTAATTTCCAAATTCTATCATTCTAAAAAGTATGAAAATTTCTTAAAAATAATTTCGTTAAAACCAAGCCTAATGAAACAATGTAGTGGTTTAATTAATATCTATCTTCACATTCTCCATTAATATGAATAATATCATGTCCTTATACTCTTCAGAAATGGATATACCATTTTAACAATAAAAAAATAAATAATAGATCCATATGATTCTCTTGGTTTTAGAATTTATTTATTTTCTATGAGTATCAAGTTTATCCTAATGTGTTTGATCATAATTATACCATATTCCATGGATTACTTAACATAAACCACATGTCCTTAACATTTTTAATAAATAGAATAAATATTAAATATAATAAAAATTACCTTTTGGATTCTTTGAACTCATATGGATGAAACTAAAGTCATATAGATGACATCCAATGATACAGAATATCATATTTCTCATAAATTGAAATTATTTGAGACCGATAATATTCCTTGGTATAAATGATCTTTTATAACTCAAACAGAAAGCCATTGTATCTTGATCCAAGAAATATATACTTAAATCCTCATAAAAAATATTTATGTAATAAAAATAACCCTATGATAGCTTGGAAAATCCATGTTGGGGATAATTAATATGGATGGAAATCACTTATAGATCAATATAAATATACCTATAATTGTTATATTTTTCACCTATAATACCCCACTTAAATAAACATTGAAATCTTCTATAACTATATAACGTCAATCTAAACCTATAAACCACCCATAAGATGACATCGGGATATTCCAAAAATTAAATTTTGTTCATGAATCACCATATATTCATATGTGTTAACTTATGTAATTCTATAAATATTTTACCTTTACATTTTCAATTGTTTTTAAAATACTCACCTAAAAATATTTGTAATTTTCATTTAATAATATGTGGAGACATAAAAAATACACCTCACAAATAATTTATCATATTCTTATAGTTATTAATAAATTTACTTATATCTTACACACTTTGAAATTTCTCAAATAATTACTTTATTATACCAAAAAAACCTTTTAGTGTACTTACATGTATGTGAAAAGAACCTAAATTTTTTTGTACTTTTTACATTTTCTCTTCTTGTTTTGAGATTACACCCATGTTATTTCAAATTTTAGATAAATTTTGGGGGTTGGGTAATTAATCTTAATAATAATTTTAAAATTCAATTAATTCTTAGAAACATAAATTCAATAAAAATAAAATTTAAAATACCTTTAAAAAATTCAAACAATTTTTTTAAAAGTTTTTATCAAATTTATAATTTTAAAAGATTTTAAAAAAATGAATGAATTAATAGAATCTTGAAAAAATTAAATAATTATTATTATATTTTTTTTAAAAAAATATTGAGATCATTTTTTTAACTCTAAAAATCACTACACATTTTTATAGAAAACAAGATCTATAATAAACATGAAATTTATTTAATAAATCAATTAATGATAAAAAAATAAATTTCAAGTAATATGATGAACTTAAACTTGTAATTTGGATAAATATATCTCTTTAAAAACATTACATATTTCGTGAATAAAACTATTTATCTTTATGGTCCATTTATATGATGAATTATAAAATAAACATCAGTCTTTTCACCAAGTTTGTCCCAAGTTCTTTCCCAATAAATTATTCCACATGATTTGGTAATAAAGGTAGGCCAAATACAAGATATAAAAATAATTTTAGATACCTAAAGTGAAATACTATAGAGTTTAGAAAAATAATTCATATATATGATGATACATTCAATTTAATAATATAAATACATAAAACAGAGAATAAAATGTTTTCATTATTGAGTATAACTTTTTCATTTAAATAGGTCGATTTTGGGGACTAGTCAAATTATAAAAAACTATATTAAATATTTATATGGTTTGATAGGATAGATTAACCAACCCAAGGGTTTATTTACAATATAATTCAAGCTAAAAAATAAGGTATATATTTCTAAATATGTAAATATTTATCATACAGATCCACTTCATTATATTTATAGGATTTCCTACTTATTTATAAAATATAGCTAACTCAATAAGTCTGTTATTAATAAGAATCAATGGGCTACAAACATAACATATAACCTCATGGACCTCAAAAAAATACCATGGCTTTCTTCATAGACATGTGTTGGATAATATCCACTAATGTCACTTATTAGATTAAATATTTTCCACCAAAACCAAGAAAAGTTATTCAAGTATATTTACACTCACACGCACCATAAAAAACATATCATGAGGCCAAATATCAGGAAATCACCATTTACAATCTTAATTGACTATAGAGAAATTTTCATGTAGGAATTTTTCCCCATGCACCTCTTTCAATATCCATATTAACTTACAGATTCACATTTTAGATTAGAAATTGTTTCTAAAAGACAACTAATGTTCTTTCATTATGTTTTGTCCTCACTCATAATAAAATTGGGAATTGTTTTTGGAATTCACCCATCATTACATTATTTTTATCTAAAAACACTTATCTTTAGAGTTATTATCAGATAGTATTTTGAAAAGAATTTTTCTCCATATTGATATGAGTAACATAAATTTGTTCTAAGTCTTTATTTTCATAAGGGTGTTACCAAAACTATCCAAAGTCTATATCACATTTATTAATAACTTTTCATCACTATATGATTATATTTTTGGATATCCATACTAAATGTATGATTGATTCACTATTATCAAACTATATGAGACTAATAAAAATTATACACAACATTTTCGCTTGGTAATGACTGTCAACCAAGTTGAATTACACAGTATATCGACCAAATTGGACAGTTGATGTACCAGTACAATAAGATTGATGCAACTTCTTATTTTAAAACAAAATTTCCGAATCTTAGATAATTTATTAATCCTTTAACTCTATTTTAAATTAAAAATTATTTAAAAATTAACTTCAACTACAAGGAAGGATAAATTTCATTAGATAATCGATTCAATATGCAACATATGATCGATTTAAATGAATTATATGTTTGGTAGTCCCCTAATTTGAATAATCCATTTAACATTCATATAATATATAGAATAACTTAATTTATTTCATAGTCATACTTAAATAATAATATTAATTTTTTTGAAAAAACATTCATTATGATTTTTAAGAATAAAAATACAATGAATAAATAATTTGATATAATATTCCCACTTTCATATTATAAAAAAAATAATTGAATCAAAAGAATTATTAAAAAATATATGAATAGTCATGTAATTATATAAATAAATATTATATATGATATAAAATCTACATCAAATACATTATCTAATAAAATTATATAAAATCATTATAAGAATTTAAAATATTGAGTACAAATTTATTTTTTATAGAGTTTTCATTATTTGTGATAAAATAATCATGAACATATGATTAGGAAGACTATATTCTGAATAATTTTATCACGAATATTTTTCAAATTTATTTAGAATCGATTTAGGCCAAATATAAGTGTTTATGAGGATTATTGGTGAAATAAATTTGTTTTATAAATAATAGTTTTTTGAAGGCATATCAACAAGATTTTAGAATTAAATAACTATTAGAAATATAAATAAAAATAGTTATAATAAAATTAAAATTATTTAAAATATTTATAAAAATATTCAAAAATACAAAGACAATTCTCCAGTTAAAAATTTATTCTTTAGAAGTCCAATAAAATTTATTTAGAGCAATATCACCAACCCTATACTTCTACTAATACATTTCTATAGGGTTTAAAATGAATATCATTATGTATTAGTCATAATAAATTAAAATATTTAATTTAATTCTAATATTGAATATGATTTTCTTATGATTTTTTATGATGATGAGACACGACTGATAGATAATTGAAAATTTTTATTCAAAGAATGAAAAAATAAGAAATGATCTTAGGGAGGGGTATATGGTGAAATATGAGGGAATCCACACAAAAAATGATAATACAATTCATATGGAGATAAAAAATTTCTCAAAAAACAATCATCCCATCTTCTTGATCACCTTTGGAAGTGATAATATTAGGTTTCATGTTCCTCTCCCACCAGGTGTGCACAATCTCTACAACCTGATGAAGCGAGTTTATATTGTATCTAATAGAATATGAAATTCTATGTAGGTTTGTGTTTAGTCCCACTAATGATTTGACCACCATTAATGATACAGATTTAAAACCCAAGAGATGTGGATAATTCATATTAAAAACAGTGATTTATATGAGCATAGATTGATCATTATATTGAATAGAGTTGTTTTCCATTAACAAATCCTAAAAAGAAATGCTGAAAAATCCATAATGGTCTTGAATGATTCCACCTCCATGCATGATATTGTAGAAACAAGATCCCTCCATATTTATCTTAATCCCAAGCCTTAGTGCCTTCCAACACACCTAAGAACCCAAACCCCCTCTGTGATCCACCATCCTAGTTAAAGGGGTATATGAAATATGACTATGAAAATACCTATGTAGGGATTGTTTTTTACACATAAAACCAAGTGATGTAGTGGGATATATAAATCTATTTTTATGAAATGATGAATTAGGTTTTGAGACTTGATAATGAACAATATTATAGTTTTCCTAGATCACCCAACAAGTAAAAAAAAGATAATTCACCACCCATGGGAATTGAACTTTTCTCTAGAATGGAAATTGAAGCTTGATTTTTAGAAAATATCCATAGACTCACACAGAACAATGATTCTCAAGAGACCCTTGAGGGAAGTCTAGATATATCTGGACTAATCTATTTCAGTTAGAAGATGGAGCACTAATTCAATATTAACAATATAAAAGCATATACATTTGGATGCAAGTTGGATACTACTTCTTTGAATGTTCTCATCCATAGGGATAACATGTTTTCAAAGTCAACAAATGAGGTACTTGACTTTGGAAGGAATATTTTTTCAATATAGATTAATTCCCATCGTATCTAAATTATGTTGCGTGTGAGGAATGTTTTATGAATATAGTTATCATAAATTGATTTATGGATAGATTGTGGAGATGTAATAATCAATCTTATATTCTATTTTGATAATTTAATATAATGTATTTTATTTAAGAAATGCTTCTCTAAATAATGGGTGGGTACTTGAATTTTTAAAGATAATTTATGGGATAGAAAACCCTAGTTATAAGTGAGGATGTACCACCTAGTTTTCCATTTATAAAGTGATGTCACTTCTACTAATAATCGATATAGACATTTTAAAAATATACTAGTTTTTACTAAATAGGTTTAATCACAATTCAAGTCCAATATATCCTTCCAAAAATATGGTAAGAGAGATACTATATTTCTTATTTATGAATTTTACCCATAGTGAATTTATTGATATCTCCTATAAAGTCATGTTAACCTTCATTCACTTCATATTTTCCTCAATTCCCCTTAGATCGATACCCCCTTCTTCAATTAGTTTGGCTAGTCTAATCCAGCTGAACTAGTGGTGTTGTACCTCTTAGTCAGAGTCATGTATAATGATATTGGGGGCGAGTTCATTATTAATTATAAAATACATGGAGGTTTTACAAACTAAGTGAACATTCATAGTGATTTAGAAAAGTATTTTATTCACTAGAGTGATCTTACCTCAGATCAAAATAAAAAAACTCTTCGAATTAAAAATGTTAACTATAATTTTATTAAAAATACCATACAAGTATTGTATGATAATTCTACCATTTTATAAGGTAAAACCTAATTAACCCATTTAAAAATTCTTTTTAGAAATTAAAATTATATCCTTAATAAGTTTCACATGTCTAGATATACACTTTTTATAGATATAAACAATAATTTTATTAATAAAAATGCACTAACTACTTCTTATACTATAGGAATACAAGATTAAATTTATTACATATGTTTGTGAAAAAATATTACCATTAATGAAAAATATATGGGAGATTATAGAGAAACTATATTGAACTCTAAAATGGTTCACTAACCCTTTTAAAATACTGCTATTGAGATTTTTTCTAAGAACATCCTAAGAAAGTACAAAGAGAATCAATGAGATGAGATCCCCTTAGTGAAGACCCCCAACTGATTTAAAGAATCCAACTCCCTTTCCCATAAGATAAATTATCAACCAAGGTGAAGGGAATAAATGAAAAATTGGGTTCATAGATCCACTTATAAAATCTACATCATCTCAGGACTTTAAGGTTTAAACACCATTCCATTCTATCACATGTATTTTCCATATCAAATTTCACCATATTGATAGAGCTAAACACACTTCTGTTGATGTCGAATATCATTTCCCTAGATTGACTAATTACATCTTGTGTACTCTTACCTTTCAGGAAACTAGGTTGTTCATCTAATATTTGAAGGTTCAGGTGATGAGCAAGACTTCTGATCAAAATATTGGAAAGAACATTGCATGAGAATTTTCACATGATTATGTGACAAAATTGGCCAAACTCATTAGGTTAGATTCCTTTAAGAACAAAGAAAATGATGGTGGAAGTGGTAACCCTATGAAGAGTACCTCAATTGACATGATATTGAACAACTTTAATGGCCAATTTAATAATAATGTCCAAAGTAGTAGATTATAAGGATCCTGAGAATCTTTTAGATCATGGTTCACTATTCAAAGTAAGGATTTTAATAGATTCTTTTACTTTATCTTCCTACAGAATATATTTTAGTACGATGTTTTCCTGATCATTAACTATCCATGGGAGATTTTTGAAATAGGTATAATCTACATCAACTCTAGTGGGACCCATATCATCATCTTATGAGGACCATATAGTGATTAAGTGAAACAAGACACTGCATCAGACCCTATAGTGTTAATATCATAGATATGAGATCCATCCTCAAGATGTATATTGATTTTCCTTATTTTTTTCTCTTATACATACATGAAATTAAGTTGAGTTTTAATATCCATCTGTCAACCACCTGGACCAAGATATATATTTGGACATACTTTCATCTTCTAGTAATTACAACTCTAGTTGGTACCATTCGATACAAAAGATAAAGAAAAATATATCATGTAATTAATTGTATAACTTTTTGTCTCAGCGATTCATTTATCCTTGGAGGATATCTATGTTGATGTTTTGGATCAATTAATTGTTATTATATTTGATAATGTATCCTTTTAATCTTATACACTTTTTCTGAAGTACCAACCATTTATTCCCTATCACTAGATCCATAAAGGATTTAGAGACAATCTCTTTAAATCCATTCACTTCTATCCACCGATTAAAGTAAAATAATCTTCTTTTAGAATCACCTAAAATTTAGATATGAAGAAGCAATAAAAAATGATCATAAAATATTTTTTCTAGATATTTGACATGATATCACAAAATAAACAACATATATACTCAAATTTCTTGGGAATCTATCTGTCTTACTCTATATCATACCACTTCAATGTTTTTTGTTAAATCATGTGTAATTTACCCATGAGAATACCAAATCTAATAGAATATTTAGGGAATGAAATGAGTGAAACTCTTTCATGGAATTTTTCAATAAATACTCCCTTCACACTTCTCATAATATTCAAGGTTGGTGTTTAAATTCTATCTTATGAACTGGGATATGGATCTAATATTAAAAGTCAAGAGAGTTTTATATAGATCACTTCTTTCACTAACCTCACATTTATAAAAATGATTGACATAAAGAAGGAGATTCAAGATTTATTGAAATTTACGATGATGTGTTGAATGGAATAATCAATGAAATTTAATTATAGATGATTCTATAATAAAATATAGATATGATAATTTAATGATATATTATGTATGTAATTGGATACATGTAATTTTCAAGAAACATATTTGATGGAATATGCATTAAGTTCGGGTTCAAAAATTATTAATAGAGAAATTTTATTTCTATAGTGAACTTTGAGAAGACACCACTTTTGATTGGGGATCCCATGCCACTTTTTATATATATAATTGGGGAGATCATAATGATGGTGGGAGTAGGTATGGAGACTTGTAACATCTTAGATTGGTATATTAGAAGAACAAATTTTGTTCGTGGAATTTGAATATGCCACATTACTACTAAGAAGGGGATAGAGTATTTGATCCTTCTTTTCATACCTCCAAATAAATAAGATATGTCATGATATTGTCTAATAAATAACAAGTATCCAAAAAAATTAGGGGAAATGATAGGATCCACCAAGGAAGACGGGGGATAACCCTAAACCATAGACTATAAATTATTATTGTACAGTTCAAGAAGAACGTAATAAGAAGGGGAAGAATATTTCTCAATAGTTTCATGAACAAAAGACACTAGTCTTGGGATAAAATTCATCTCTAGAACCTCAGTGGGGGGGGGGGGAGAAACATATATTCTAAGTTATCATGATACCAGAATAACACTAAGAGATTAGTATGGGGTTGATGGGATAAATCCCAAAGAATTAATGGGAAGAGAGAAATGATATAATTCCAAAATTAATTTAGAATTACCAGCCAACCTATCCTCAAAATAATGTGAATCCATCCTATGAAATTTAACAAGAATCATTTTTACTTCCAAAGGGGGAATAACTACCATGTTAGTGTCTGCATCTAGGCCCATAGGGTCGTAATAAGGGACCACCACAGAGTCAGAAAACCCTTACCTGAACCCCACATCCTCAAAATATTGAGGATGGGTCTCACTTGGAGCTTAGGAAGCCTCCTCAAGAGTGATCCTAGTAATGAGAGTCCTTATGGGGGATCCTAAAGATAAATCTACTGTTAAGCCCATGGAAGGATTGAGATTACCTTGATTTCTATAGACTACGTCCTAGTTAACTAGAATTAGATACATATAGAAAAAGACCTGGGAATTCATGTAGTAGATCTTCTACTAGAAAATGATTTTAGGACCCAAATGAAGGATAATTGATTAAGGTATAGGGGTATCTAGTTCCATCTCAACATAGATCTTAGAAACCATGGTGAGTTCCATCAATACTATGGTTTCATCATCATAGAGGAAGCAACCAAAAGCATCACCAATAATATTAAGTATGGAAGGATTATGAAAGGGTCGAGGAAGACTAGAATAACTAATCCAAATAATTTCTTGAGTATTATATAATCTGATGGAAATAAAAGGAATAAATAATAAGAATTAATATCCCTTATTTATAGGTATAGTACTCCCAGGATTAGGCTAAACTGAAATCATATTCTTAGAAGATACAAATGTAGAAGGATTTTTGATTTTGAGTGGACATTTCTCCAGGACCAGCTAGATTCTAGGATTATGTTAAATGATCAAAGATATGAAGGGGAGGATGATTTGTACTAAATTTATCTATATGTGATCAACGGTGAAACTTTACCTCCACATCTAGTTCACTTGAGTATAATGAGGGGGCCAAACATCCATCAATCATCTCACTAACTTAAGCTTCTTTGGAGATCAGAGGGATGAGATGCACTATAGTTCTAATCAAAACAAGTTTATTGCCTAATACTAACAGTTTGAAGGTCTTGATAGTGGGAATCACCCAATTTATAAGTGAGAGTAAACCAAGAAGATAGAGTGATTTATTTTGTGATACAATAATAATTGATAGCTGGATTTCCTCACGCAAGGACAGAGGTGGGGAATAGAGGATATAACTGGAGAGGAAAATGGAAGAGAGACCCAATATTTGGCCAAATCAACACTATTAGGTTGTGAATATGTCAAGGAAGATGAGGCTAGTTCTTAATACAATATAACCCCCTTAGAAGAAGTGCTTTAAGAAATAGATTAAAATTTTGAAATAGCTAGAGACATGTTAAGCGTGTTTAATAATGGAGGTGTATCTATTCCAACGTAGTGGATGTGAGGTGGTGTTAAATTTGGGTGAGAGATAGAATCATTTTAATGGAAAAATATTCATTAAATTCAACAAGTAATATTGATACTAGGTTAAATAATATTTGATGGGTTTCAATTCCTCATTAAACAAAAAATTATGGTTAATTATGTAATTACAAAGAGAATATTTTAGTTCCCCTATAAAGAGAAAATTTTACACTTTTTTTGGTTAGAAAAGAATTAATTTTTCTTCACATAAATTGATCTTGATGAAAACCACTATTTTAATTATTTAATTTTATTTGATTAAATATTATTTATTGTATTAATTAAATGAACACTCTTGGTAAGTGATCATTGATACTATAATTGTACCAACTATTGGGACCACTTTGTGTATAAGGTTGTATTTTTTTGTCAAAAATTGTCAATAAAGATAAAAATGGAGAAGGATATGAAGAACTAATCCAAATTTATTGAGAGTTTAAATTTATACGATTGTAGAACTGATCTTAAGTTAAAAGTACATGTATCAATGGTGATACATTATCTACAAAAATGAAACAATCTCAGAGAGTACTGAAGGGCTTGAAGTTATAAAGTGATCATGAAACATCTCACTATTCAAAGAGACCATGCAAGAGCCTACCTGAAGAGACATAAATTATTGCATGAGGGATAATGTGGAGATTTTAAGACATAAGAATGATCATAGTAAGCTGATAAGAAGATGTTAATCATATTCAGTGTTGACTAGAAAGACTGATGTTGCTGGAACATAAGGAAGTTTGGAAGTTTCAGTAATTTATTTAGAAAATATGATGATGTTGAAACTGATCATTCAAAGAGTATATATCATGGTGGACGAAGTTCGTGATGAAAGCCACTGACTGTTGAAGAAGCCAGATTACAGTGAAGAAACATGGGTGTTCTTACCGAAGAATATTTTTATAGTAGTGCCATTTTCCAGCATTTTCCAAATTTCTAAACTTCCAAATTGGATTTTTTTGGAACTTGAATGATTTATGCACTAGAGTGAATGAGATGTGGAATGGAAAAGGAAACTGAGAAAGGATGAAAATCAAGTACCTCAGAACCTGGATGATGTACCATGTTCCAGGAATGGTTCGCAACCGCGTACTTAGCAGTGGGAACGTTATGTGGAGCAGTTCATAAAAGAAAAAAATGGTTTGCAGTGATGGTTCACAGTGAAGGAGTGCGGTAGTGGGATGGAACATCATTGGTAGAAGAGATTTAGTACGTAGACCAACAAGCTTATGGTACATGAAAGGTTAACGGTACATGGTAAAGGATCATAGTTCACAGATGGAGTTCAGTATGCGGTGATGTTTGTCCCACATTGAAAAATTTGGGTAAAATAGATTAGAAAAATTTACAGAGTAATTTTCCTATATTAGGATTTATAATCCCATCATTAGAAGAGAGAGAATAAGATAAGAAAATATCATCACTGGGAAAGAACTTGGATAAGTCTAAAAGTGGTATATGGGAGAGATTCCATGTCGGATGAAGTGGTACGCGAAAGACAAAATGGTTCATGAAATTAGAATAAGCACTATATAGAAGAGATTTAGTGTAGGAAAAAGTGGTATGTGGGAAACAAAATAATATACATAATTTGAAGAAGAAATCCTCAGAAGGGATAAATAGTGTGCGAAGATGGTACATGAAGGTGGTACATAGAGGCGGTACATGGAGGTGGTGTGGGGAGTAGGAATGATGTGCAGAGAATGCATAGTGTGTGGAGAAGGCGTGGTGCGTTGAGAAAGCACGGTGCATGGAGCAGGCATGATACGTAGAGATAGTGTGGTATGTGGAGCACGCATGATACGTGGAGTATATGAGGTACATGGGGTAGGCCTGGTACGCAGATCATAGGCAGCCCGCAAAATTAGGGACATTTTACAGAATCTGAAACATTATAAAGGGAGTTTGTGATTGTAGTGAAAAGAGGAAAGATTTTTTATTGAATTGAGTAATTTCACTAAATAAGAACACTGAATATAAAAGAGCATCAATTCGGGACTCTGATACAAGCAGTGTCTTGGGATGAATAGAGACAAAGACTTTCATGCCAATCTATTGAAGAGACCTTGAAGTATATAAACAGAGTAAGACCTCTCCCAAGGCAGTGATCTAGGTGGAGTCAACATAAGTGATCCAAGGGATGCAATGATCTATCCCTAAACTTTTGTAAAGGAAGTTCTCCTGGGACATAGTGACTATTCCCAAACCTTGGTAATCCATAGTTGGTGAGGATTAGTGGAATTTAGTACGACCAGAAACATGTCGGCATATGCTCTTTAGATGTATCTCTTAGTGGTGAACCAAGTAAAAAGTGTTGTTTTGTCCTTCTGCATGTGAATTTTTTAATTACTGCACATATCCATCATACATGTTAAAGAAAGTTCCTACAAACATGGGAATAAGATCGAGTAAAGAAGATAAAAAGTTGACACCCTGATTTACCCCCCTCTTAGGGTGGTCTAGGGTCCATCACTAACCAAATTCCACGTGTAATATATAAAATTGTCATGTTAATGTTACAAGAATAAAATAACACAATATTGTGTTGATGTTGAGGAATAAGTACCCATTTTAGGAATTAAAATCATTAAATTGGTTGTATTCTCTATTCTTGACTCAGATTATTCCTTATTTTCATAATTTTAAATCAATAGGATATTTAAAAGGTTAGTTTTCATTAAATTGAAGACAACATGTTTGGAGGAAAAATTCAAAGGGATTAAGCTAGTTAAAGAATCAATTTCAAAATTAACAAAAAAATGTTTCATTACTCTTGGAATATATAAATTTTTTTATGTCTCAATAAATTAATATCAAATAAAATGGTTGAAAATGTATTGATATAAATAATTTATTGTTTTTTAAGGTTGTAGATTTTTTATTCATCAGTTACTAATAAATGTGTACCTTATTTTGATAATTTTTTTATAAAATCAAAATAATAGTATAATATATTAATTTAAACCTATATAATTTTTAGTTCATCATATTATCATACATGAGAGTGTATTTTCTAATAAATATGGATTCCTTTTATAAATAATCCAGTATAAATGTAAATCTATATTATAAGGCTAAAAAACCATTAAAAAAATATTTAATAGATAAATATTATAGATATTTCTTGAGTTTCCATTGGAATAAATACACATGTTGATGAATGATTAACATTTTTGTCCCATTCTCTTAGGGTGAAATTACTATCTACATATGATACCATTACCATATGCAATGCTTCATATCTATTATGAAATTTTCAATGTTTTCAATTTCCAACTTATCCATCGTCACATTATTATCATAAAAACCCCAAAAATTAATGTTTATATTTGAAATTTAAATCAGAAAACTAATAAAAATATCAAAAATAAAAATTAATCCATTTTTATATTTAATTAAAAATAAATTGAAATGAAACAAAATGGATTGTATTTCTTGGATTTATATTAATTATGGGGTTTATTTAAATAAATAATTAGAATAAAAATTAATAAATTGTTTCTTATCATAATGTGAGGTGTTTTTTTGTTTTCCTTTCATTATTGGAGTGATGTTGTTTTTGTCACTTTGATACTTATATTATTTTTATTGTTTATTTGTCATGAAACTACTATCTTTTTTAAAATGGTCTTATTGTGTCATGATGTTTTCCCTTCTCACTAATGGTAATGTTTTAAGGGTTTGATTTCGTTATCCTTGGCTTCCAGTATTATTCGATTAGTAGTATCTCTATTCCCCTAGTTCTTAATGTGGTAGAGTTCATGCCTTATTGTTTAGGGGATGTACAAATAAGAATACAAGCTTTATCAGCATTATAAATTTTATTCATTAACACTAAAAAACCTTAAAATTTTAAGTTCCTTTAAAAGAATACATATTTAATCATCATGAGAATTGGAATGGATAAAAGATACTTTCATCAGTGCTAAATAACGTAGAACCTTTATCGATGGTTTTGTTTGCACTGATAAAGGGGACCCTTTATCATTTCTTTTTTAGCCTAATAAAGGGAAATATTATCATTGTTATTTCTAGTGATCATAAAAAATCATTTATCAATTCTAAAAAAAGAATTGATAAACACCATGATATAAAAATATGGTGCTGAAATTTATATCACATTTCAACACCAAATATATAATTTATCTTTAATAAAATTTTCATCATAATAAAAAAAATTGTATAATGACTACAAACATTTCAGACATTGTAATATACAATTATATTGGTACATAAAATTTATCAAAATAATCAAAACAATTGAAAAACCATAATTTTCCATTATTGTTGGACCCCTCTTAAAAGATCCTTATCATGATACCCATTTCTAAACAAACCACCCTTGATCAAACAAAATAGTGGACCTATATAAAAAATAATTCCTATGTTAGAAAGTGACATCAAACCCTTATATTTTATTTTTAATTTATTTTATCTTGGTGGTTGGGATGTGTTGGTTTATATATGTTTGGTTAAATGTGATTTTTTTTGGATTTCCAGGTATAAAATAGGATAAATCACACTATAGTAAAAGCCATGTTGAGCCAAGGGATTTCATGTGTACTAAGGGTAGGACCCGCATGCCTAGTGTCATGTATGGTATCAGTTATGGGGAACAAAGAGTCTCCATATGCACTAATACCAATTTGGACTTCACCATGCACTGGTCCAGGTTGTCATGGTTCCAAAAATAGATAGTTATTTTTAATATTCATTGGTAAATTGTCATGTTGGGTTCCTAGTTGTGGTATCCTTTAAACTAACATGGGCATTGTGAATGAGAACTACACCGTGATGTCAATGGTTTTAGAATTTTGAAACTGCTTATCATCTGTTTATTTTTAATGGGATAGTAACAATTATTCAAATAGGTACATGATATCATTATGAAATGGGATTTTATGTTCATACTTAACTTGTTTTATCTTATAAAAATTCCTAATCATTCCTTATTTTTTGAACTTTTTTTTCTAGTCAATTCATGGGTGAATTTTGGACATATTCTTTATAGTCTAGTAAGAAACATTAGACGATCCCATCTTCTCTATATTGGTGTGGTTTTGGTGCAGTTTCACCCTATATATTCATGTTTTTTATGGTATGTGATTAATTTCATCATCCATTTATCTTTTCCCCATCTTCATCATATCCCTTTCTACCCAAATTCTATTAGAGACTAGTGTTTATGAAATCAGATTTTTTTGATGTGGAATTTTATATTTAGGGATCTCTCTTACTTATTTAGATCCTTCCCCAACTTTGAAATTTGGATTACAATTGGTTGTATAAAATTATAAGTTTTTGAAGTTGGTATCCCATTCATATCTCATTAAAATTAAATATATGATTTCTTGTGCTTCCATTATGTGATTTCAAAGTCTTATAAGGCATTCCACATAAATCTAGTAGCTATATCAAAAAATTATTTATTATCGAGATTTTGATAAAATAGAGAATGCGGGTGTAACAACCCAAAGTTTTTAAATGTAAATTCCCTTCTTATATTTATGTCATAAAATCACATGAAAGCACAACATAATTTACTACT
This sequence comes from Viscum album, assembly GCA_963277665.1. Classification (NCBI taxonomy): domain Eukaryota; kingdom Viridiplantae; phylum Streptophyta; class Magnoliopsida; order Santalales; family Viscaceae; genus Viscum; species Viscum album. The sequence continues at coordinate 472,808,148 of OY728130.1, read as the reverse complement.
AAGTGATAAGTTACCTTTAAACTTAAGTTGTTCACTTATGTGTTAGGAATTTTGAAAATCCGGCCTACACGGTTATGTTCAAGATGTTTTTTGGAGTCTAATAAAACAAAAATTATTTTTACTGAATAGTAACCTACCCTAATTAATAGTAACATACCCTTAGGAATAGTGATATAACCTAATGAATAGAAACCTCACCTATGGGGTTATAAAAATAATATTCAAGTTGAAAGTACGATATGCCTATATTTTAGAATGAGTTAATGAATGTTTTAAAACTGGTTTTGATAATAAAGTATTATTTTAATTAAATATTAAAATTATCATATTTAGAAAATTATTTTTGAAAAATAGAATTCATTTTTGGATTCTACAGGTCAAAAAATGGTTAGGGTGAATTTTTTGGATTTTTCTGAAATACTTGAATTTTTGGTGAATAGGAGAATCTCATAATTCACAATAGATGCTAAATATTGGATTAATTGAGTCTTTAATGATGTTATGATGATGTAAGCCCACTTTTTTTAGGATTACATGATAAAATCACTATTCTTGTTCATGGAATAATTACTATTCCTTGTCTTGGGAATAAATAATAAATTAATTATTATTATATTGTGAAATCCTTCCTCTCCTCCACTATAACCCCCCCCCCCCCTTCACTCCCTCTTCTCTCTACTCATCTCAAGCTCCAAGCCTTATCTAAATTCTCACCAAATCTCTCCCTAATGTCCTCCCCCACATTAAAAATCTCTCAGCCTTCTGAAAATACCAAAACCTCTCCCCTTAAGAGGTTCTCAAAGGAGGAAGTCTCAAGAGGTAAATTCCTCTTCCCAAATTTATTCTTTTCTTTTAAGTTATTTTATTTTTAATTTCTTTCCGCACCTACCTTCAAAATAATAGTATGATAATTACAATAGCATAAATTTACTGTAATTTCTTCATTATAGTGGTAAAATTCATTATATTCTCCCCTTTCCCCACCCTTTTATTAGAAAGAAATGAAAGCACTGTTTGAGATGTGCTAATTTATCACATTCAATGACAACAGTTTATCAATTTCTGTTATTATATTTAATTCTGGTCATGAAAACATTTATGTTATGGTTGAACCAGACTATTATATATTTGATATATCCTATTTTTGGTTATGTAATCTTTTTGTACAAATGGAATTAAGTTATAAATTAAAACACACTCTTTGTAATCAAACCCACCGAATAACAAAAACGGTTATCACTAAGGTTATATATGTAATAATTCAACATCACTATAAGTAACCTAATTAAAATTAAAACCATGTAATCTCCTGGATATGAACTAAAGAATATAAATTGAATTCTGGACAACCACTTCCATCTAGCATATAATCCAAACATGAATATAAGTTAACCGATCTTTAAAGCCAAGTAAACAAATGTACTCGAACAATGAAATTCAACCTTATAACTAATCAAAAAGTATTTGAATGAACTAAAAATGGTTATAATAAATAAATTACATATAGAAGAGGTTCTGGACTTATTAATTAATAATCCTAATTTGTTTATTCAGGTCATTAATAACAAGTGGAGAACACCATCGGATTTAAGGTAAGGGATCCTCCCCTTTTCTCTCTTAATCAGGATTGTCCTCTATACTTTTCCATTTTATGTGCACTATAAAATGATGGGGAATGTTTAAGAAACTCCCTCATACTTCCTTCTATATTCATAAGTGATTATAAACCCCATTTCTCTCTCATCAATCCCTCTTGGTCACACCCGACACCATCCCGATAAAATCATAACGAATTCTACCCGAACCTTCATTTTTATTTTAGGTTGCCTTATCTTTATTTCAAAATGGTGTTTTCTTATCTCCCTTTGTGAGTTTTATGACTTCTTGTAAGTTTTAAAATATTCTTATATCAAGACCCTTTCATCACATTATTTCGGGGATATACATGATTTTGAAAGATTCCCTCCTTAGAACTTTCTGATAAGCCAACCCGTTTTAAGGGGAATTCCCAAATTTTTACCCAGTTTTCAAGTGAACTATATCCTATGTTTTAAAAAACCATTGTATTTATAAAATCATTTTTTTTGTTATGAAAACCTTCTTGGTTCAATTATGGTTTTATATAAAAGAATTCCCTCTTTTCTATTTGAAAATCTCTAGAGTGTTTTACTTAAAAGCACACAAAAATGTTTTAATGCTAATGTTTCTAAAATACATTTTTATATGAAGTCACTTATATTTTACACCAATTACAATTTTATATGAATATTTTACCCTATTAATGTCCATTTATGTTATAATTCCTTCCATTCATGGACACTTTTGTGATATGCCCATTGGATACGTTTTATGTCATGATTGTGGTACCCAATTCTTTCCTTGGGTAACCTTATGTTTATGTATGGTTGATTATGTATGATTATTTATGTGGAAAGATTATTTATGTGGCAAGAATATTCATGAATATTTTGAGATGGGTGCACCCAGATAGTGCTCCAATGCATTGGGTAAGGATAAGTCTCATGATATGCGATGTGAAATGGGATTGGTGGTTAGCCTTGACCCGTACTGAAATGGGAAACAGGATTGGCAGTTAGCCTTGACCCTTACTAAAGATATGATTTATGATTCTTCAACATTTATATGATTCCATGTTTATATAATCCCATGGTTATATTAAATGATTTCATAAGTTTCGTTCTTTGGATATCATTATGCCATGCCTCTTAATTGATGTGCCTGAGGTGTATCCTTATGTTCATTCCCTTACTGGGCATTTTTAGCTCATCCCTTTGTTCATGTGTTCCCCAGGGTGCCTATGCAGATGTAAGGGCTCAAAGGATGTCAGGATATCGTTATGGAGATTAAATAAAGAAGTGTTTTTCAGCCCCATGTTTTATGTTATATGTACCTAGTCTTCCAAGACACTAGAATTAACGATCCTTGGATTGTACTCTGATGATTAATTATGCTTACAATCATGAAATGTTTTATGTAAAAGGCTTGGGTCACTATAGTTGGTATTATAGGATGGTCTAGTTATTTTTGGAGATTAGGAATAGAGCACATTAGTGAGAACCTTAAGGATGAGACCAAGTATAAGAAAACAGTCCTAAATTTTGGTGAGTATAGAGTAAGTGGTTTATCAAGCAAATACATCCCTGTCTGGATACGAGTAGGTAGAGGCAGCTCTGGCACAAATGTATCTAGGGGTAAAACCCAAAAACACCGCTTTGAGTTGGACTCAAATGGGAACTGGTGCATGACAATGGGCCTTGCTGCACTCTTGGTTACGACGCTATAGGGAGATATGTTTTGGTAGATTCATGAGCTTAGTACAAACAATTATTAAGGGACAAAAAGAATCCCATGAGAATATAAGTTATGAAATAGATCGAGGATAACCTAGATATAAAACATAGGAATCACCGGTCAGGATATACTTTTTCTTTATAAGTTCATACTTTTATGTTCAAAGTTTATTTTTATGCTCAATAGCTAAGTATTAATGACCTCTAATTATACATTCTTTTTCTTAGTTAATTGCGGGAAATAGAAGAACACGTTACAACAACCAATATGAAAGGCAATGTAATGATTTCCACAATGACAGGATTAATGCGACGGAAGCGGGTGCTCAAAAATTCATGGCAGTACCTGCTCAGATAGCTCAAGTTATGAATAATAACTTGAATCAGGAGGAACTCCCCCCTCCTTCAAGGAAATAGCAAGTTTCTGTATAATCCTTCATGCGGGAAAAGGCCTCCCATGTTTAGTGGGTCTTCTGATCCCCTCCTCGCAGAAAAATGGATTAACTCCATTGAAAAGATTTTGTCTATCCTCCAGTGCTTGAAAATTGAGAAAGTTGTACTGGCAGTCTATCGTTTTGATGGGGAAGCTGATCAGTGGTGGACACTGATCAAGAATACAAAGTCCCAAGAGGAAATTAACTCCATAGATTGGGAGGAATTCAAGAGGGTGTTTTTCAACTAATATTTTCATCGAACCCTCCATCTCAAGATGGAAATAGAGTTCCTTAGACTCAAGAAGAAGGAAGATGATTCCATCTGGGCGTATGAAGAAAACATTACAAGGCTTGCAAGGTATGCCTCTGGCTTTTTCATGAACACTGAAATCAAGGTGGATCGCTTCTTTAGTGGACTAAAGCCGAGTCTATAAAAAGTGTTGAAAATTAAAGACTTTGACAGTTATGAGGAGATTTTCTGTTGTTCCCTCAAGGTTGAAATGGAGATTAGAGACTCTCAGTGGTCTCATTGGCCTAGTGACAAGAAGCGGAAAATGAAATAAAACATGGGTGGTTAATCAAACAAATCCCATGATGGAAAGAAGCCTCACTCCCCCCTTTGCAAGAATTGTGGGAAGAAGCATCTTGGTGAATGTCTTAAGGGAACCAGGAATTGATTCAAATGTGGAACGTTTGGTCATCTTGACAAGAACTACCAAAGGGATATGAAAAATCCCACTAATGTTGAAGAAGAATAGAAGGTTCAGATCAACACTCTGCCTCTAGTGCAATGTTTTAACTGCAAGGAGCTTGGTCATAATGCGAACAATTGCCCTAAGTCTAGGGTTGTCAGAGGTAATCATCAAAAACCTCCAAGGCAACAAGGAAGGGATTATGCTATCACTAATGATGAGGTGGATCCAGAAAACGATGTGGTGATAGGTATTCTTGTTATTCATTCAATAATAGAGAATGTACTATTTGATTTTGGTTCTATGCATTCTTTCATATCTTTCAAGTTTAGTAGAACTATTCAAACACCACCCCAAAATTTGGAGGAAAAGTTATCTATGAGAACATCGAATGGTGAAATTATTGCATCCATTGTTTATAACTCATACCTGGTTAATGTTTGTGGACTAAACCTCCCAGAAAATCTTGTCATACTTCTTTTAATGGATTTTGACGCTATCTTGGGCATGGATTGGCTATCTTTGTACAAGGCCAACATCAATTGCCGGAAAAGGGAGATTACTCTTCACATCCCAAAGCATCCTCTGATTATTTACAAGTGCAATGAGGAAGATGAGTCTCCTTTAGAATCTTCATATCATGTTTGGATATTTCATCCTTATGAGCATGCATACCTAGATCAAATTATTGAGACAAAGGAGAGAATCATCCTTTAAGACATGCCCATCATGAGGGATTACACTGATGTATTCCACGAAGAGTTTCCTGGTCTTCCCCCTGACCGAGAGGTTGAGTTCTCAATTGAAGTTATCCCCGGATCTCTTCCAATCTCAAAGACACCTTACAAAATGGCCACCGTAGAGCTAGAAGAGCTAAAGTAGAAGTTACAGGAAAATATGGAGAAGGGTTTTATATGCCCGAGTGCTTCACTGTAGGGTGCTCCAGTCCTCTTCGTTAGGAAGAAGGATGGATCAATGCACCTCTACATTGATTATCTTGAGCTCAATAAAGTCACTATAAAGAACAAGTATCCCATTCCATGGATAGATGACTTGTTCGATCAGCTTCATAGGGACAGTTATTTCTCTAAGGTGCACCTTCAGTCAAGATATATCCAACTAAAGGTGAGGAAGGAAGATATTCCAAAGGCTGCCTTTTGAACGAGGTATGGAAACTTTGAGTTCATAGTTATTCCCTTAGGACTCACTAATGCTCCAGAAAGTTTCATGGATTTAATGAATAGAGTCTTTAGAGATTACCTCGAAAAATTAGCGGTGGTCTTTATTGATGATATTCTGATATACTCCAAGAGAAAGGAGGAACATGAAGAGCCTTTGGAAACTGTGTTAAAGACATTTTGAAGGGAGAAATTGTATGCAAAGTACAGTAAATGTGAGTTTTGGATGGAGGAAGTATCATTATTGGGGCATGTTATCACCATGAAAGGGATATCTGTGGACCCTTCCATGACAAAGGTAATTGAAGAGTGGCCGAGGACAACTACTGTAATGGAGATCCGCAGCTTTTTAGGTCTATCCGGGTATTATCGACGATTCGTGAAGAACTTTTCACGATTGTCAAACCCAATGACCAAGCTGACACGGAAGGGAGTAAAGTTCGTCTGGACACAGGAATGTGAAGACTGTTTCAAGGAGTTGAAAAGGGGCTTATCACTACGCCGGTACTCACACTCCCTTCAAGTGGAGAACTCTTTGTGGTGTATAGTGATGCTTCTAAGAAATGCTTAGGTTGTGTGCTAATCCAAAATGATAAAGTGATATCCTATGCCTAAATGCAGCTGAAATTCCATGAGCAAAACTATCCCACGCATGATCTAGAGTTGGCAGTTGTGATCTTTGCGTTGAAAATCTGGTTGTAATATCTCTATGGGAAAAATGTGAGATATATACTGACAAAAATAGTCTCAAATATATATTCACATAGAAAGAGTGTAATATGTGCCAATGAAGATGGATAGAGCTCATCAATGATTATGACTGCTCAATCCACTACCATCCTGGTAAGGCAAAAAAGGTGGCAGATGATCTAAGTAGAAAGGATCTTGCATCTTTATCAATGATGAGTATTGAAAAGGATCCGATCTTCTTAGATTTGGAAAGGATGAACATGGAAGTCATTTAGGTGGGAACATAATCAATCCTTTCTCAAATGATTGCTCAACCATCACTCTTGTAGAAAATAAAGGATGCTCATAGAAAGGATGTGGAAATTCAGAAAAGGGTGGAAGCTGTTAAAAATAGGAAATCCTCTGATTTTGAAATTGATGAAGAAGGAGTTGTAAGATTTGGGACATGATTATGTGTACCATCCGATCCAGAGATAAAGAAGGAGTTATTTAATGATGCACATAGCTCGACCATCTCTCTCAATCCTGGGAGTGCCAAAATGTACCGTGATCTCCGAGAACACTTCTGGGGGGATAACATGAAGAAGGAGATTGCAGAATATATATCAAGGTTCTTGGTACGTTATCAAGTTAAATCTGAGCAAAAAAAAGTAAAAATTTATGATGCATCCATTGCCTATAACCATGTCCAAATGGGAAAATGTTACAATGGACTTTGTCATGGGTCTCCCGAAGACGACGAAGTGAAATAATGCAATATGGGTTGTGGTTTACCAACTCACCAAGACATCCCATTTCATCGCTATTCAGGAAGATATCTTGCTTGAACAACTTGAAAAGTTATATGTGAAAGAAGTGGTGAGACTGCATGGTGTTCCACTCTCAATTTTCTCTGACCGTGATCAAAGTTTCACATCTAAATTCTGGACAAGTCTTCAACATGATTTGAGTTATCATACAACAATAACTTCCACTCGAGTATTCAGATGGATCCATATAAAGCTATGTATGGAAAATTATGTAGAAATCCAACCTATTGGGGTGAAGTTGGAGAAAGAAAGCTACTTGGACTCGATTTTGTTCAAGAGATGACAGAGAAGGTTCAAGTCATCCAAAAACACATCAGAGCTGCTCAAAATTGGCAAAAGAGCTATGCTGACAAATAACGAAGGGACTTGGAGTTCGAAGTTGGAGATAAATTCTTCCTTTGAATATATCCATGGAAGAGAGTCATGCGATTCGGGAAGAAAGCGAAGCTAAGCCCAAGGTATATTGGCACCTTTGAGATCCTTGACCACATAAGATCCATGGCCTATCGGCTTGCACTTCCACTAAATATGGCTCTAGTTCATGATGTTTTCCACATACCACTCTTGAGGAAGTACATACATAATCCCTCACATGTACTAAACTCAGAGGTGGTGCAGCTGGAAGATGATCTCTTCTATGAGGAGGGGCCGGTAAAGATTCTGGATCAGAGAGATAAGGTTCCATGCAACAAGACAACCCATCTTGTCAATGTGTTGTGGAGGAACCATAAGTTTTAGGAAGCAACATGGGAATTGGAGGTCAATGAAGGAAAAGTACCCGCACCTATTTTTGGCTTACTATGTAAAACAAAATTTTGAGGGAGAAATTTCATAAGGGGGAAAGAATGTAACGACCCAAAATTTTTCAATGGGAATTACCTTCTTATATTTATGTCATCAAATCACATGAAGGCACAAAATAATTAACTACTAAGTGATAAGTGACCTTTAAACATAAGTTTGTCACTTATGTGTTTGGAATTTCAAAAATCCGGCATTCACAGTTGTATTCAAGATGTTTTTTTGGAGTCCAATAAAACAAAAATAATTTTTGGTGAATAGTAACATACCCTAATGAATATTAACATACCCTTATGAATAGTGATATACCCCAATGAATAGTAACCTCACCTATGGTGGTATAAAAATAATATTCAAGTTGGAAGTACGATATGCCTATATTTTAGAATGAGTTAACGAATGTTTTAAAACTGGTTTTGATAATAAATTATTATTTTCATTAAATATTAAAATTAACATATTTAGAAAAATATTTTTGAAAAAATGGACTTCATTTTTGGATTATACATGTCAAAAAAAATTTAGGGTGAATTTTTTTGGGATTTTTCTGAAATACTTTAATTTTTTATGAATTGTAGAATCCGATAATTCACAATAAATGCTAAATATTGGTTAAATTGAGTCATTGATGATGTTCTGCTGATGTAATCCAACTTGGTTCAGGATTAAATGATAAAATCACTATTCTTGGTCATGGAATACTTACTATTACTTTTCTTGGGAAGAAATAATAAATTAATGATTATTATATTATGAAATCCCTCCTCACCTCCTCTATAAAACCCCCCTTCGCTCCCTCTTCTCTCCACTCCTCTCAAGCTCCAATAATTCTCTAAATTCTGACAAAATCTCTCCCCAAGGTCCTCCCCCACGTCAAAAAGCTCTCAGCCTTCTCAAAATACCACAACCTCTCCCCTTAAGAGGTTCTCAAAGGAGGAATTCTCAAGAGGTAATTTCCTCTTCCCAAATTTCTTCTTTTCTTTAAAGTTCTTTTCTTTTTAATTTCTTTCCTCACCACCCTTCACCATAATAGTATGATAAATCCAGTAGCATACATGTACTATAATGTATTCATTCTATTGGTAAAATTCATTATCTTCTCCCCTTTTCCCACCCTTTTATTTGAAATAAATGATAGCACCGTTTGAGATGTGCTAATTTAGCACATTCAAGGACAATAGTTTATCAATTTCTGTTATTATCTTTAATTATGGTCATGAATCCATTTGTGTTATGGTCAAACCAGATTATGATATATGTGATATATCATATTTTTTTCTATAATCTTTTGGTACAAATGGAATTAAGTTATAAATAGAAACAAATTCTTTGTAATCAAACCCACTGAATAACAAAAACGGTTATCACTAAGGTTATATATGTAATAATTCAACATCACTATAAGTAACCTAATTAAAATTAAAACTATTTAATCTCTTGGATATTAAATAAATAATATAACCTCAATTATGGACAACCACTTTCATCTAGCATATAATCAAAACTTGAATATAAGTGAACCGATTTTTAAAGCCAAGTAAACAAATGAGCTTGAACAATGAAATTGAACCTTATAACTAATCAAAAAGGATTTGAATGAACTAAAAAGAGTTGTAATAAATAAATTAAATATAGAAGAGGTTTTGTAATTATGAATTAATAATACTAATTTTTTATTCAGGTCATTAATAACAAGTGGAGAACACCACCAGATTTAGTGTAAGGGATCCTCCCCTTTTCTCTCTTAATCAAGATTGTCCTCTATACTTTTCCTTTTTATGTGTACCAGAAAATTATGGGGAAGGTTTAAGAACATCCCCCATACTTCCTTATAGATTTATAAGTGATGAGAAACCCAATTTCTCTCTCATCAATTCCTCTTGGTCACACCCGACACCATGCCTATAAAATCATAACGAATTCTACCCGAACCTTCTTTGTTCTTTCGAGTTGCCTTATCTTTCTTTAAAAATGGTGTTATCTTATCTCTATATGTGAGTTTTGTGAATTTTGTTTAGTTGTACAAGATTATTATATCATGAAACTTTCATCACATTCTTTCTGGGATATGCATGATTTTGAAATATTCCCTCCTTAGAACTTTCCGATAAGCCAACCTGTTTTAAGGGGACTTCCCAAATTTTTACCCAAATTTCATGTTCACTCTATCCTATGTTTTAAAAAACCATTTTATTTATAAAATTATTAAGTTTATTATAAAAATAATCTTGGTTCAATTCTGGTTTTATATAAAAGAACTTCCTCTTCTCTATTTGAATATATCTATAGTGTTTTCATTAAAACCGCACAAAAATGTTTTAATGCTAATGTTTATAAAGTACATTTTTATATGTTGTCACTTATATTTGACACCACTTACCATGTTATATGCCTATTTTACCCAATTAATGTCCATGTATGTTATAATCCCTTCCTTTCATGGACAATTTCGTGATACGCCCAATGGATACGTTTTATGTCTTGATTATGGTACCCAATTCGTTCCATGGGAAACTTATGTTTATGTATGGTTGATTATGTATGATTATTTATGTGGAAATATTATTTATTTGGAAATAATATTCCTTAATATATTGAGATGGGTGTGCCCAGATAGCGCTCCAATGCATTCGGTAATGATAAGTCTCATGAGATGTGATGTGAAACGGGATTGGCAGTTAGCCTTGACCCGTACTAAAATGGGAAACGGGATTGGCAGTTAGCCTTGACCCATACTAAAGATATTATTTATGATTCTTCCACATATATATGATTCCATGTTTATATGATACCGGGATTATATTAAATTATTTCATAAGTTTCATTCTTTGGATATCATATTGTCATGCCTCTTAATTCATGTGCTTGAGGTGTATCCTTATGTTCATTCCCTTACAATGGATTTTTAGCTCATCCCTTTGTTCATGTTTTCCCCAAGGTACCCTATGCAGATTTAAGGGATAAAAGGATTTTAGGAGCTCATTATGAAGATTAAATAAAGAAGTCTTTTTTTAGCCCCATGTTTTATGTTATATGTACCTAGTCTTCCAAGACACTAGACTAAACGACCCTTGGCTTGTACTCTGATGATTAATTATGCTTAAAATCATGAAATGTTTTATGTAAAAGGATTTGGTATCTATAATGGTGGGTTTTGTATGATTTGATAATAATAATATTTTAATGGAATAATACTCCATTTTGAAATTGGTAAGGGTCATTTGTCTCTTAATAATCATTCCTAAAATCATTAATTTTTTATTTCCCAAATGATGGGAAGTTTTTTTTATAATTCTTAGGAATATTTTTCCATTCATTAAATGATTTGATTTTTTTATTTAAGTGATTAAATGAATAATATTTGATTGGTTTTTACAAAGTAATTTATATGGTTTTCTCCTTAAATAATGATTCTAAGACTCGGTTGGAACTTTTAAAGGTTTATTTGGAAAATAAAAAAACTCATATGACATACCCTACTATGTATGATAGAAATTATGTATTCTTGAATGTTTGTGATAAATTTTCTTATTTAGGTATGTTTATTTAAATTTTCATTCTTGGATATAGGGGCTGATATTATATGAGTTTTTAGAGGTGTGAGTGATATAATTGGTTATTTTTTGATATGATTAGGTATATTTCATTGAAATGCTCAGCTATATTTTTTATCTGATTGTAATAATAGGTTGTATAGGATGGAAGTCTATGTACAAATGTGTAATAGTTTATAATTATACACTCTCTAGTATCCCTATGTGGGACATAGGTTAACCTATGGAATGTTTCCTCTCTATTAGGATATGAAGGGTTATATTGGGTGTTTAGGTGGGGTTAATTGATGTGTAATTGTTTTCTATAACCTAGAATTCTCTTCATTAATGACCATATTATATCTAATACAAGATTTTTATATTTATATCTTTTTATTCAATGAGGATTATATATGAAAATTTACCAATGTGTGGTTATGTTACAAAATATTGAAATAATATTATGGTCTCCGTCATGATTTTTATTAAAGCTATTTAATGTGAAATTTATAAAAATTTTCTATAAGAATTTAAACCATCGTTTTTATTTTAAATGATCACTAGTTTTTTAAAATTGGGGTTTTCAAGGAAAAATATTATATGTTTGTTTTATAATAAAAAAACTAGAAAACCAATTTTATAAATTTTTCTTCAATCTTTCATTAAATATATTTTATTTTAATATATTATGCTATGTGTAAGAGGTTGGTGACATGATAATATTCTTATCTTACTATTATATATTACATGTTACTTCCACTTGGATGTAGTGGAAATTCGTATACCTCCCGATCCATGTTTATTGAGGTATAAATAGAGTTATTAATTTTTACATGGAAATTAGGAAGTGGTCGAATTCTATTTAATTTTCCTTATTCACTATTATTATGGAATTCAGCCTTGTATTTTGAAATCTTGTATTCAAAATGGGTTTTTATTATATATTATTTTTGTTTTTATTCTATAGATTTTTTAAATATATTATATACATATTTATTCTTTTTTTAGGGAAAAATTATTCCCAATGCATTATTCTTGATTCCTATGTGCTTGTCACCAACACTTGGGGATTAAGAACACACTTTTTTCGTTGACATAGATGGTTTTGGTGTCTTATTTATGAATGAATTGAGTTTTTTCATGAAAAAATAGTATCAAAGGGAATGGTTTTTTATTTTTAAATTATGAATTTTGATAGAAAAGATCTATAATTTTCATAATTCAGGATGTAGATCATGTGCTTGTGCTTGTTAAACACATTTAATAATGAGACCTATGTTTCTAGGGTTGCCCATGATGTGTCTATCTTGGAATGGAATTTTTTATTTATAGTTTTGAGAATTTAGGTCTTTAATGTTTTTGGTTGGGAATAGAAATAAATAGAATCATAGTGACATATAGTACCTGTATAGGTTTTGGTAAACCATGTATGAAACATGTGGCTAGGTTAACTTCCATTATACTTTGTATGGTTTTCATCTGATTGGTCACACCATGTGGTTAATCATTACTTTGTTGTGACTGAAATTTAATTTCTTATTTCCAAACACTTTTAGGAAAAGTGATACACCGTACTACCCTTAACACAAACCAGAGCACAATTTGGGCTAATTAATTTTTTTGAGTATGAATTATGGTGTTTTATGAGTGTTTATGTTGTGAAATAAAATGAAATGGAAATTTTAGATAGGATTATTCGAAAAGGCACTAAAATTTTATAAATATTTTTTGATAGTTTTAAATTTACATGTAAGTGTGTATAAAATGTTTCAGATCCAAAATGACACATGGTTATGGATGTGTTCCAAAAATGTTTTAATTTCTAATTGATTTAGGGTTTTGGAAATTTGGATATGATTTTTTGGATTTAAAATGATTGTTGGTTTTGGAAAATATATTTGTATCTATAGAAAAAAGCAGGGTTATTTGTTTTCAAAAAAATTATGTGATGTTAGGAAATATTAATTGAAATAGGTTAAATAGTTTACATAAGAAATTTCTTATAATGGGATGTTTTGAAACATTAATATATTAAGGTATTTTTATTTGAAAGTTTAAAAATAGTTTTAAACATTGGTTTGATGAATGAATTTTCTTTTGAATTGAGTTTTGATTAAACCCATTGTGGTCGAAGAGGTAAATTTAATATATTTATTTAAAATAAATGTGTTTATTGAATGATAATTATTTCAACTGTTGGATTTAAAATTTTATTAAATGGTGTTTTGATATTACTTATTTAATTATAATTTTTATGATGGGTTTAACTTTTTGAGTTTTTCTTGATGATGATTATACTTATTTTTTCTAGAGTATGTCCTCATCCAGGTTTAAATAGACTCTTTGGTTAATCAAGAATATCTAAGGAAAATTGTTACATTTTATCCAAACCTTGAGCTTGTTGTTATTCCTCTATTTCCCTAGTATGATGATTTCATTTGATAGTTTAAAAACTGGAATCCACCTCATTTATTTAGGTAATAAGATTCTTAGGAAGGGGTCTTCTGACTACTAAGGATTGATGATATTTTAATCCATCATAAACTTCTTGAATCATTTAAGGTTACAATTTTTACCTTCATGCTAGAGGTTTTGAGTTGGAATTAGTGGAAGTCATTCATTAGTAATAAGACTTATAAGGACCACTATTTGGAATATTTTAAGGCACCATTCATTCAAAGGTTCTTTTCTAATGTGGTTAAAGTATCAAATGTAATGAGCTAGAATTTTATCTATGGAATTTTCCTCCTTATATCATAAAATTCATATATCACATAGATAACCCATTATAAATATTATTCTCATAAATTAAAAAGGATACATTATTTAAAAAATAAATTAATAATAATGCCAAATGGCATAGAAGGAAAATTAATAGAAAATAAGATAATAAGAATGAGAAAATTTAGATCTGTTCGATCCACTAAAATGAAATCCCTCATGAATAATTTTATATAAATAAAAAATAATGGTAATTTTTAATATGAATATATTTGTAACCTTGAGAGAAAATAGAATTAAATAAATAATTAATGAACTAATTTCTATTTATAAAAATTAATGAACCTATACCACTGGAATAGTAATTTGACCAATATGAATAATAATGTATATGTTCCAATAATAACCTCCCCTATGAAAGTATACATAAAATTTGGGTATCTTATAAATTAAAATAGGATATATTCATATCATGTAATAAGTAAATAAATGTTTTAAAAATAATAAATTAAGTGTTTGTATTTTTTGTGAAACATAAATGTTTATTTATAATTTTATAATTATTATAATGATTTAAATGATAATTTATTTTCATAAAATCGGTTCATAAATGAATATTTTGTTTTATTATAATTATAATATAATTTTATAATACCTTAATTAAATTTTCAAAGTGTCATAAAATCTATTATAATATTAAAGTCGATATTTTTTTATTGAATGATGAATTTAATTAAAAATTAAATTTAACATATTTATAAAATTAAGATAAAAATTGGATTTTTTTAAATATAATCATAGAAATAAAATTATGGTTATTTTATATCATTTTTCTAAAATAGTTGATTTTTTTGGTGAATTGTGAAATACGATAATTTACGGTATAAGCTAAATACATGAATTTTTGTTTCCTGAAATCTGTATGGATGATGTAAGCATAACTTGTTTTTGAACTCCTAAACCATTTTTTTATTTATTCATAGAAATCATCACTATTGATTTTCTTGATCCAAAATAATAAACAAATGAATATAATAATAATATATACCCCTATTCCCCCTTTAAATTCCACCCCTTATCCTGAAACCTTTTAAGCATTTTAGATTATCTAAATTCTTCATAATTACCTTAAAAATACTCTCCCCCATGTCTAGGATCTAATTTTATTAGCAAAATACTAAACCTAGGATCATTAAAGTGCTTCTAATGGAGACAACATTAATGAGGTAAAATCCTCAATCCTTCTCTTTTAATTTCCCTTATTTTTGTATCCTCCCTTCACCCACCCTATACAATTTAGAAATATAACAAAAGTA
The DNA here is from genome assembly GCA_963277665.1 of Viscum album. Lineage (NCBI taxonomy): Eukaryota > Viridiplantae > Streptophyta > Magnoliopsida > Santalales > Viscaceae > Viscum > Viscum album. The sequence goes on along the minus strand of OY728130.1, from coordinate 472,792,663 downwards.
TAATATATATACATTAATATTATTGTGTTTATTGAATATCCATCATAAAATATCTTCTCTTATCTATTTATTCTATAAATGAAAACATCGTCCTTGATATGTTGTTTTACTACCTTCGTGGATAACATGTTTTTGTTTTAAATTACATCTATCAAGGATGGTCATAAATCCGTTATTATGGTTAATATATATTGTAACATGTATATTATAACTTTTTAAATTTTATAAAACTAATTTATAAAGATAATATTAAATAAAACAAAACTAGGTCACGATGGTTGGAAAAATTCCAAAATAAAAGTAAAATTTTATCATTAATGTTTTATCAAATGAATCATACTCATACAAAAAAAACAAAATTATATATTTGACCATTTAATATTCCATAAGTTCATTAATAAAATATAATTTCACTTCTAGAGAATTATTACAATTTTACAAGAACTTCCATAAATATATATAAATAAACAGACCTCGAATCTATGAAAACAAATGCTCCTAGAACGATCAAATGGAACTCTATAAATCATCAAAATGACCATAAATGGACATAATAAAAATATAATAAATCAAATAAAGGAAGATTTTGTTATTAATTCTATTATAAATGAATCTAATTTTATTATCTATTATATAAAGTACAAGTTTAGAACACATTCATACATAAGGTAAGGGGATTCTCGAACCCAACTCGATTTCTTTGGTTTATTCCTACTTCATAAAATATTTGGTATAAATTCTCCCCTAATGTTCATTAAATATCAATTCATTATTATTACCTTTTATTTTTTGGGATATAAATTTTTAAAGACTATATTTTATGACATGTATAATGTTTTTCCAAAAGAACTATTCTTTCCATAAAACATCTTGCTTCCTCTTTAGTTGTTTCTTCTTAAATCAAGAGTGATTATTTATATATATATATTCTCATTTATCATTTAAGAACAAAAAGTTTATTAATTAATTCATAGTTGATGAAATCCTTATGAAACCCATTCCTTTCCATGGTCTATTTCATGACTAAGATTGTTTTATGTTACATGCTTGATTATTTTAATATTATGATGTGATGGATGGAATCAGAATTATATATCCCTCCAATGCATTTGGTAATTTGATTATTCTCATGAGATAATGTGTAATATGCATGAAAATTATTCTATATTTTTTTCATAATGATTATGTTATGATTATACATATATGTTACGCTTATACATGATACTATATTTGTTCACAACTATGTGTAGTATTTTAACACTAAGACATGATGTTTAATTTTTATACATTTCAACATCTCAAGACTTTATTCATTAGTATGATATTGATGATGATCATATGATCATGTGATGATGATTATGATTAAGCTCACTCGTTTTATATTGACTCATGTCTATTATTTATCCTCTTATTGGGATTTTAGCACACCCCTTCCTTTGATGGTATCCTCAGGTATTTACATATAATAAAGAGAACATTACATTTAAAATAATAAAGAATATGATTTTAAATAAAAGTTTACATTTTATTTTGTTTTAGTTATATACGGCCATATTTTTCTCAAGATACTAAATTTTTGGATCTTGTATAAAAATTATTTTATGTTTTCTATCTTAAAAATGATATAATAGTCTTGTAAAAAGTAGGGTCACTAAAGTTAGTATCATAACATGGTTTAATAAACTTGGGAACTTGGATTATAGAATGTTGGTGAAAACCCTTAAGATAATACTAAGTATATGTAAAAATTGTTTTAGAAATATTCTAATGAAAGTTAATTACATTCTGTGAAAACATTTTCTCTTTTATAAAAAAGTGGGAACTAGGTTAAACTAATCCAACAACCCATGTGGAGGACAATTAAATGATTTCCCAAATGACATCCCAAATGCCTTGGGAGGTGGAGTTCAAAACATTATGGAAATTCATACCTATTTTTCTCAGGCTATGAATAATATCCTAAACCTTGTGGAATGCCTACCTTTACCTAATAAGTAGAAATAATCTATTTAGCCTTTTATGTGACAATATACACCAATATTTGGTAGATATTCTGATCCAATTGTTGTAGAATAGTGGGATAACTCAATAGAGAGTATATTTTCTATGATTCAGTGTTCTGAGAAGGAGAATATGACTCTGACAGTTTATTATTTAGATGGAGAGTCTAATCATTGGTGGGCGTTGATAAAGAATGCCTAAATAAAGGATGAAATAGAATATATAGAGTGGTAATACATTAAGAGAATATTTATTAACATGTATTTCCCTTAAACTCTTTTTAAAAAGATGGATAGAAAATTTATAGTGATAAAATAAAAAGAAGGTGAATTTTTCACAATTTAAAAATAAAACATCATAGGTATTGGAAGATATTTTTTAGGTTTTGTTATAAAAAATATAAAAAATAGGTAGATTATTTAGTGGTTCAAAAAAACTTTAAAAAGGATATATCTATCTAAAAATTTGGGAGTTATGAAGAATTAGTTTCATGTGATCTCATAGTGAAGATGCAATTTAGATAATGGTCCCATGGATATCGTGATATGAAACAAAATATGGACCTTAAAGATAGAGGATCTAATGACAATGGTGGAAATAAATCTCAACGACCCACATATCAAAAATATGGGAATAAACATCATGGGAACGACATCAATGGGATAAGGAAATTCTATAAGGGTGGGAGAGAAGGACACAAAGCTTCAAAATGGTGAAGATATATGATGAAGCTATCTAGTGTGATGGAGGAAAGGAGAGATCCACCCATGGTTTAATGATTAAACTATAGGGACCAAGGGTACTATGCAATCCATTTCACTAAACCATTAGACCTTGAGGGTAATCAATGTCAGTATCCACCAAAGCCAAATGAGAAAGGGAATGCTTATGGAATCACTATTATTGAAGTGGAGTAACGAAATTAAGTCATACAAGGTACACTTTATATTCACTTAATAATGGAAAAGGTATTATTTTATTCTCATTTTATTCATTCCTTTATATCCTACAAGTTTTCTATAATTATTTAATAAAATCTCTTATACCTTGAAGTATAGATATCCCTAAAATCACGTAGTGGTGCAATCATTGTGTCCAAGTTGTTTGAATATTCTATTATTGGGGTATGTGGAAAGATTCATCCTACTAATCTCGTAATACTCTCCTTGGTGTAATTCAATGCTATAGTGGTCATGGATTGGATCTAATAATATAGATCACACAAAAACTCTCAGGAAAAGGAAATATCTTTTCATATTCTAAACCATACCATATTACTTTATGAATAAAAGAAAGATCATGAATGTTCTTAGGAAAAATCATTAAGGGTGTTGGTTTTGATACCCTATGAAGAAGTATACCTAGGATAAATGGTTGTGTATAAGAAAATAATATAACTTAATGAAATTCAAAATGGGAGGTAATATAATGATGTATTTCTTGACGAGCAACATAACCCCCCCCCCCATATATTGAGGTAGAGTTCTCAATAGAATTTATAACCGGATCCCCCCAGTCTGAATATTCCAATAAAAGGTGGATATAATTGAACTAGAGGAGTTAAAGAAGAAGCTTCAGGTCTATTTGGACAAAGGTTTAACAAACCGTAGTGCATCACCTTGGGGTGAACTAATGCTCCTCATAATAAAAATTAATAGATTAATGGATTTTTGTATCAATTAATCAGAGATCAATAAGATAACCATAAAGAACAAGTATCCTCTTACGAGGATTGATGACTCATTCAATCAACTATTAGATGCTCAGTATTCCTCAAAGGTGGATCTTCATTCTGTATATGATAATATAAATTTGGAGAAGAAAGATATTCAAAATAAAAAGTTTCGTATAAGGTTTGGGAATTATGAGTTCCTAGAGACGCCCTTTAGACTTACTAATGACCCTAAAATATTTATTTTTGTGATGAATATAGTGTTTAGGGACTTCCTTGACAAATATTTGGCAGTTTTTATCAGTGATATTGTCATTTACTCCAATGGAAAGGAGGAAAATTATGAACATATAAGGATTGTGTTGGAGACATTAAGGAATGATAAATTGTTTGACAAGTTTTGTAACTGTGACATCTATATGCATCAAGTCACATTTATAGGGTACATGATCAACACTAATTGAATTTATATGGACCCATAAAAAAACAAGAAATTGAGGAATAGACCAAACCCACTAGTGTCTTGTAAATCCATTGTTTTCATGGATAATAAGGGTACTGACGCCATTTTGTGACAAATTTCTCATGATTGTATATCCTTTTATATAAGTTAACCTAGATAAGGGTAAAATATGTGTAGATAGAAGAATGTGAGGAAATATTCAAGGATCTCATGTAGAGGCTAATAAATTAATTGGTACTCAAACTACCAATAAGCGGAGAATATTTTGTGATATATAATGATACTTCAAAAAAAGGCTTGGGTTGTGTACTCATATAGAATGATAATTTGATAGACTTTTCCTCATAATAGTTTAAGATACCTGAACAAAACTACCCAACACATAATCTGGAGCTAGAAACAATTATTTTTACCCTGAAATCTAGAGGCGCTACATCCAGGGTGAGAAGTGTGACATATATACTGATCACAAGAGTCTAAAGTATATATTCACATAGAAGGAGCACAAAATGATTCAAATAGTATTGATAAATCTAAAAAAATGACTATGATTTCTCTCTTAATTATTATTAGTTAAAGGTGAACAAGTTATCTAATTCTCACTCTATAAAATACACTATTACATTATCCATGATGTGAATTTAGAAAGACCCCATCTTCATGGATATTTAAAGGATGGATTTGGATGTCAGAATAGCATTGAAAATATCATACCTTTATAGGATTATTTTCGAACCATATATCCAAGAAAATATCAAGGTGTCATAAAGGGATGATCTGTAACTACAAAAGAAGTTGAAAGTGGTAAATAAAGGGAAGCTACGTGAGTTCCACATTGATCATGATGGTGTGATTCGGTTTAGAACTAGGATCTGTTTGACTTCATCCGCTCAAATAAAAGGTATATATTGGATAATGCACATAAATAACCTTTCCCTATCCATCCTATAATTACCAATATTTATTGTGATATTTGATAGGACTTCTAGTGGGACAACATGAAGAAAGAGCATGTAGGGTATATCTTAGGGTACTTAGTATGTTATAAAGTTAAATTAGAGTGACATACTTCCAAAGGGTTCATGAAAATATTTCTTATACCCACATGGAAATTGGAGAATATTTATATGTAATTCTTCACTAGTCTCCCAAAAACATCCAAAGATCATAATGTGATCTAGGTTATGGTGGATTAAATCACCAAGACTGCCTGCTTCATTACTATTCCAGAAGATTTCTTTCTTGAATGAATTTCCAAGATATATGTAAAAGAAGTGGTAAAGATTTATGAGATTCCAATTTCGATCATATATGATCATGATCCCATGTTCAAATCTATATTATAGATAATTATTCAAGATACTGAGTACTGAATTGAATTTTAGCACGGCTGATCACCCCACACTAATGGACAATCTGAAAGGACTATTCAGACACTCATAGACATTTTAAGAGCCTGCTCAATAAAATTAAAAGGTGTATGGGATCAACATCTCCCATTAGTTGAGTTATCATATAAAAATATCTTCTACTCGAGTATTCATATGGATCCATATGACTATCTATATAGGAACCGATGTAGAACCCCACCTTTTTGGGATGAAGTTGCTGAAAAAAAATATACTTGAACCTGATCTTCGGCAAGAGAATACTGAGAAGGTTCAAGCCATATAGAAATGTATAAAACCTACTCAGATTAGGTATAAGATATATGATGACAATCGTCGAAGGGACTTGGAGTTTGATTTTGGGTAAAAATGTTTCCTTTGAATATAACCATGGAAGAGAGTTTTACAGTTTGGAAGGAAAGGGAAGCTAAGCCTAAGGTAAATTGGCCCCTTCGAGTTCCTTGATCACATAGGAGTAGTAACATATCATCTTCCACTTCCACTAAATATGGATCAATTACATGATTTTTTTCATGAATATCTCTTGGGGAAGTACATACCTGAACCCTCACATGTACAAAATATGGAGGTTGTACAACTGGAGAATGACCTCTCATATGAAAAAAAGTTGATGGATATTTTTGACCATAGAGTCAATGTTCTACACAAAAAGACAACTCTCCTTGTCAAAATTTTGTGGAGGAACCATAATTATGAAGGGTGACATCAGAACTAGAGGATGTGATGAAAGATTAATACCCTTATTTTTTTCACCCTCGTATTTAAAACAACATTTCATGGATGAAATTTCAAAGGGGGGAAAGAATTTAATGAACCATAATTTTATCAATGGAATTTAACTTATTATATCATAAAAGACATATATTGCATAGATAACCCAATTAAAAAATATTATCACAAATGAATAACGATAAATTAGTTAGAAAATAAACCAATATAAATTCAAAATCTTACAACAGGACAATAGATAGAGAATAAGATAATAAGAAATATAAAATTTGGATATGCTTGATCCACTAGAATGACAACACTCGCAAACAATGATATAGAAATGAATTATAAATTTCATTATTAAAAATTTATAAAAATTATAATTGAATACATAATGAATGCAATAAGTGGTATTTATATAAATTAAGTAACCTATACAATTTGAATAGTAACATGATCATTGGAATAGTAATATGACCGTTAGGAATAGTAATCTGGCCATTAGAATAGTAATCACAGCTATAAATGTATAAATAAAATGTAGAAATATTATAAATGAAAATATGTTATATTTATATCATTGAATAATTAAATAAATGTTTTAAAAATGATAAATTAACTATTGGTATTTTTATGAAACATAATTGTTTATATACAATTTTTAATTAATATAATATTTTTAAAATAATTATTTTTCTAAAATAAATGCATAAATTAATATTTGGTTTTATCATAATTATAATATAATTTTATTAGACCTTAAATAATGTTTTTAAGTGATATAAAATCGTTTATATTATTAAAATTGGTATTTTTTGAATAAATAATTATTTTAATTAAAAATAATTTTATCATAATTAGAAAATTATTTCCAGAAAATAGAGTACACTTTTTAAACCTACACCTCTATTAATGGTTAGGGTTAATGTTTTGGGTTTTTCTAAAGTAGTTGAATTTTCTTTGTGAATAGTCAAATACAGGAATTTATGGTATAAGCAAAATTCAAGAATTTTTGAGTCATGGAAGATGTATGGATAATGTAAGTATCAATTAGTTAAAAGTATCTTAAATCATTTACTTTATTTAGTCATTGTAATCAATATTATTTATTGTCTTGATACAAAATAAAAATAAAATGAATATAATAAAAAAGCATACCCCTCTCCTCCCACTATAAATGCCACCCCTCACCACCCCTTATCCTCACACCTTCTAAGCCTTGTAGTTTATCTGAATTTTTTCCAATTAAATTCCTAATAATATTCCCCATATCTAAGATTATATGGACTCAAAAAAATACCAAACCCAAGTTCCTTAAGGAGGTTCTCAAGGATACATTATTCAAGAGGTAAAATCTGTAATCCTCCACTTTTAATTTTCTTTATTGTCTTATCATATCCTTTCCTAACCAATAAAAAGTGGAATTATAACTTTATAATAATTTATATATTATAATTTTATTTTGTTAATGTAATATCCTGAATACAATCCTTTATATTCTCATTTTATTTTAAAAATTAGAACATCATAAGTAATATGTCAGTTTACCGCATTTGTGGAAGATGAGTTTTTATTTTCTATTACAACCTTCTAGGCTGGTCATAAAACCATTATTATGTTTAAAAAATATCTTAATATGTATCTTATAACTTTTTTAATGTTCTATAACTAATATATCAACATAATATTAAAGAAAACGAAACTAGTTTGTGATGTTCGAAAAAACTTCCAAAATGAACGAAACTTTTATCATTAATGTTTTATCGAATGAATCATCCCCATACCAGAAAAAAACTATATATCAGACCATTTAAACTTTTAGAATTTCAGTAATGACATATAAATTCAATTATGGATAATTATTTCCATTTTAGAAGAAATTCCATAATTATAAACAAGTTAAATGACCATCAAACCATGAAAACGAATGCACCCAGAATGACAAAATTGAATTCTATAACTCATAAAAAATGTCCATAAGTGAAATTTATAAAATTATAATATATAAAAAAATTGTATAATAGGTTATGAATTTAGTTATTAATAAATCTTATTTTATTATCCCTAATATTAATTGCAAATGTATAATGCATTTGGACATAATGTAAGGGGATTCTCGAACCCAACTCTTTTTCATTTGGTTATTCCTCCTTTTTGAAATCATTGGTAGGAATACTCTACTCATGTTACTTAAATATAATTTCAATATTACTATGTTTTATTTTTAGGGATATACATGTTTCCATACTTGATTTTACGAAAAATATATTTATTTTACAAAAGAACTCTGCTTTCTATAACACGTCTTGATTCCTCTTGAGTTGTTTCTTTTTCGCTCAAGAGTGATAGTTTATATACCAAATTTGTTTTTTTACATTAACAATTTTATAACCCCAATTTTATTTATGTAGTCTTAATTTATGAAATCAATATTAAACCCATTATTTTCCATGGGATATTTCATGAATATGATTTTCATACGTGGCATGCCTGATTATGTTAATGTTATGATGTGATGGGTGGACACAATATTTTATGGCCCTAAAATGCATTGGAAAATTTGATTTATTTCATGCGATAATGTGTAATATGTGTGAAAATGATGTTATATTATTTCAAAATTATTATTTAATAGTTATTCACATATGTTATACGTGAACATGATGCTATCTTTGTTCAATACTATGTGTTGCATTTGACCCCTGAGACACGATGTTTCATTTTTATGCATTGGAACATTCAATGACATCACTAAATTTTTCCATATGATATTTATTATGATCCTATTATTATGTTATAATGATTTTTATTATTCTCACTCATGTAATATTAACTCATGTCCACTTTTCATTCTCTTATTTGGCTTTTAGATCACCACTTTATTTGATGTATATCCTCAAGTGAGTACATGTACTAAGGAAAAAATGTGATTTATAAATATAAAGAATAATATTTTAAATAACATTTTATGTTTTAAAAAAAATTTATAAGTGATTTGTGGTCCAAAATTTTCCAAGATACTAAACCTTTTTATACTAGATTTAAATGGTTTTATGTTATTTATCTTAAAAATTATTTAATAATCATGTAAGAAAAATTCAGGTCTCTCTATATAAATCTGTGGGGTTTCAAGGTCTCTAGAGAGGAGATTAAATAGTATTGGATTGTGCACATCATTTTATTGACTTTTTGTCGTATCTTCCTCATCTATTCATGGATGATCCTTTAATGTATTGGTGTTTAGGGTAAGAAAATTAACTCAACCTATAACTTTAAATGTCTTCTCTCATCCTTGACTCCTATATATTGGTGGTATGGTAACCTATAAAAGTTGAGGTAGAATTTATTGGAGAACTAGTTGTGTAAGATGTTTCTCCAATTTTAATGACCCAAATTTTTATAAATAAAATTCCTTTTTTGATTTAATTAAATGTCTTATTATGTAATATGGTTATAGAAATAACATTAATTTATTTGGTTGTATTATATTCTATCAAATTTAGAAGAACATTAATAATAATTTCCACTAATAATATATCTATTAAAAAATGATCACATGATTAGTATAAATATATGGTTTTAACCAATCCAATTGACATAGAAAAAATATGTGATGACCTCAAATAGTATGAGCGTACCCTATGAAGCCCATTTATAAGAGTTTATAAGGGAGATAACAACACTGGTATTTTTCCTTGACTGAAACCAAGCTATGATCCAATAAATTAATCATGATTGAAATCGTTTATGGTATAAATTGAAGCTCATTGGGATCATGGACGAAACCATGTTCTCTTACCAACCCCTTGAAAGTTACACTATCACACACCTTACTCTTAGAGGATTTATTTAGTGTCTTAAATGGATATGTATCAATACCCTCTCAATATGAGTATGTACATTAATTTTTATATAATATTGAATATATTTTCATCCTATTATTATTATTTTAGAAAGTTTTTTTATACTGATATAATAAAAAAATAGTATTTTTGGATAATATTAAAATTTAATTACTGAATTTATTTAGATAAATTAATGGATTTTTGAAATAAATAATATTTTAATAAAATAATACTATTAAATAATTTTTATTTAATAAAAATGTTCATATTATTTTTATGATGTAATATATAATTTTTAAGGGCTCCAAAACTAATATTGTCAAAACCCATCTTTTGTTAATAAAGCATGATTACTATTTTAAAATTGAAAATATACATATTTAGATAATTATTTAGATAAGATGAATATTTTTTTTGCATCAGAACATTGAAATTATCAAAGAGTGAAATTTTTCTATTTTTCTAAGACAATCAAATTTTTGGGTAAAAAATTAATACAATATAAATATACTTAGTGTTATATGACATCATAATGACCTAGAAGTTATTTAACAAATACTATAAATGTTATCCAGGTGTAAATAAATGGTTTTTCTATAATATGATGTGATTTTATTTTTTTTAATTTTATAAAGCCTCTATGAAACCTATAATAACATTAATAAATTTATGTTTTAGAATCATTTAATTAATATTATGAATAACCTCCAAATAATCAACAAAATAATTTTTTTAGGTTCAGAAATTTTCCTTATAAAATAACAAAAACCACTCCCATTTGGTAGAAAACATGGATAAAAACCATTGGAAGGATTGTGGTCTTTGTTATTTTATTATATAGAATCCAAAAATAAGTTTGATAAATATTAAAGAAATCCCCACTCATTTCCTATATAAACCAACCTAATATCCCATTTATCTTCATTAAAAAAAACTTGGGGCATATTCTTACACTTACATGCCCTCTATAGAGTACTCAAAATATTCCCCCAATCTCTCAATAAGCTCCTCCCTTGAATTTTGAGTCACAAACTCATGTAATGGATCCTTCCCTCATCTTGTTTATTCAAGTTTCTATTTATCTTATTCCCTTTATTTACCATTCCTAATTTTTGGATATGTATTTAAATATACCTATCACTGAACATTTTATATCAAAATTATGATAGAACCCATTCTATCTCATCAACATTTTTTTATGAATTTTTAAGTGACACCTTTAGGCTACCGAAATTTCACTATGATTTTCCATGCCCAAACAACTGTATACTGAACAACATACCCATTTCTTATCAAGGGTGTTCATATTTATACACTTATAATTATTTTAATTGGTACTTACTTGAATATATTACACACTACTTTATCATGGAATAAAATGTGGTGATAAATTAATTCATGCTGTATGATATATGTGGCATACTTAAGCATGATAATGAAATAAAAGTGATGGGTGCACCGAAAATTATATAGTGCTCCCATGCATTAGGTAATGTTTAGTATCATGAGACGTGATGTTGGGATATGGAGTCAACCTGATTCCTTTATGTAACTTTTCCTATGATGGTTTCTGGGTATTTATCCTTGAACTATGTTTATAAGGAACTTTTTTAAGTTGTTTCCACATTTCTCATGTTCCCTTTATGAATATCATGATATATCATGTCTCATTTTTCATATTTATGTTACATATTATTTTAATGACCCATTGATATTCCAAATATCAAAAATGAATCACCTTATTCCAGGTTTATTCCTTATCGAGCTTTATATCTCACCCATTTCTTATGTATGTCCACTGGTTATCACGTGTATTTTTGAAATACATAGAATTTTAGAAGCATCTTAATGATTTTTTCAATGATATTGTTATATCCCATGTTTAGGATATTATGATATGTAACTAATTCCAAAATACAATGTAATTATCTATCTTCCTAGTTGTATTATGTGTAATGTTAGGTAATAAATCAATTATTAATGTGAAATATAGTACAACAACCAAGTATTAATATACATGGATATCACATCAATTTAGATGAATATTCATCGTATTAAAAAATTACATGCTTGAGGATCATAATAGTATAATTTATTTGTAAAATTGGAATAAAATATTCTAACTTGGTGAAGTATCTTTAAATTTTTCCATAAAGATCATACCTTTAGTACTTTTACTTAAAACCATTCTTCATTACCTGTTAAAAGGAAACATAAGAAAGGGGTGAGTAAAAATGATTAATAATTGAAAATAAAGGAAAAACATAATCATAACATGAATATAATGGTATGATAACATGAACATATAATTTTTAGATCATTACCTTTATATCAAATATCATAACCATGAGATATATCATAAAGATTGGAAATTCATAAGACATGAATCATAAGGGAATCAAAAGCATAATCCTTGAAATAGTAACATATGAATAAGACATAGAAATTTTGGAATACACATAAACATAGAAAATACTATGTAAAGGATACCTTCTAAGACCTTCATAAAATGTTAGTGTTGGGATAACAACATGTGTACCTACTTTTGGATTGAGAATCCCTCTCATGTGCCCTCTTATTCCATGATTGGGATGCCCTCTCATGTACCATCTAATTTTAGTATTAGGATTCCCTCTGTTTTCCCGTCTTGTTTTGGACTTATGATACTCACTTTTTTTAGGTTTGGGATGCCCTCATGTGTTCCCTCTTGTTTCGGGTAGGAGATGTCATCTAATTTTAGGCTTGGGATGACCTCCCATATACCCTCTTGTTTTAGGCATGGGATACCCTCCAATGTACCCTCTTAATCCCATAAAACATTTGTAATTACCCAATACATTTTAGGGATATATAGTTCCCACATATTTGATAATAAAATCACACATATATGTGACACAAGATAATACAAATTTCCTCAAATCTTGGCCCATAAAAAGAGATGGTTTTCATAAACATCAAAGTATAACCCAAGAAATGAATTTTTTTTATAAACATTTAATCTTATCATAACCTAAGTAAAATATATATGTTTAATTATCACTTCATCCTACAATAACCCATGAATGGAAATGGGTTTCATAATCATTTATCATGGTATAACCCGTTGAAGAGAAACATGTTTCATAAGAATATATACCATATAAGAGGAAGAAGTTTCATAAACATATAACCTATGAAATAGATACAGATTTTAATATATGTAATTCCATTAAAACATAATCCATTCATTGAAAGAATATTAATGGAACCTTTAGATCATTTCTTATAAGGTAATGAGTAACATCAACAGATGTAATTTTAGATGGAAAATAATTTTGAAATATCTTTTAAAAACATTTTATGCATAAAATATCCTTCCTTATTTAAAATTTCCTTTTTAAAACATAAAACTTTTATAACCACATTTTATAAGAAAATAATTTGAAAATTTATAAATAAGGCTTGTAATCATTTTGAAAAACGTTTTCCTTGAAAACATAAAAAGAAAACTTGAAAACATTTGGAAAACTATTTTCCTTGAAACTTATAAAAGAAGATTGAAAACATTTTGAAAACAATTTTACTTGGAAATACTTTTAAAACATATAAAATTAGGTTTTATTTCATTTTAATCCTTTCAATTTAAAATAACCTTTTAAAACATATAATGGATGCTTTTAAAATCATTTTAAAAATATTTAACATAATTTTTTTTGAAAAATAATTTTCATTGAAAACCATATTAAAATCAATATATTTAAAGAATATTAAGAAAAAATTATCTTTAAAAAACTAACCCTATAATATTAAAAAGGAATCATCATATAAATGATGGTCATGACTATGGATAGGTCCATACATACTGAAAATTCCTTATGAAACATAAAATTTCATAGAAGTGCCATGATTAGAAAACAATAAAAAGATTCCTTTTAAAAAATAGTTTTTAAAAAAGTTAATAAATGGTTAAAAATATACTTTATAGATAAAATAATATTAGTAAAACATTTTAAAAAAACATTATAGAAAACCTGATTTGAAGGAACAGATACTTTCGACCGAAAGGAGAAATATACTAAGATTATCATAAAACAATTTCCTTAATTATTTTAAGTACCAAAGAGTTATAAAATAGAACCATTTCTTGGATATAACATGAATATCCATATGGTAATAAAATTCAATGGAATTATTGAGATATGGACCCTAATATTTCATCAATTAAAGTATAATCATAAAGAATCTCAATAAATGATGAGATTAAAGCTATAAACCATTACCAATTTGGTACGTTTGAATCGTAATACCATGGAATGAATAAAATTACATTAATATTCAACTATCATGAAAATAATAATATTCATGATATAACATGTAAAAAGGATTTATATACATCTCGTATAAAAATGTTGGTGCATAACATGGCATATGTCTCAAAGAAGGAAAATTGAGACAACATTACTTTTACTGATTTTGTAACATTTTAAACATAATCCCCATGAAATAAAATTCATAAAATGGATATTTAAATACCCATATAATTAATTATAATAATAATATAATACATAAATGGTTAGTATACACACCACACAAAATAAATGAGTGGTGAATAGACATGTATCTCATAGAAATAAAAAGTGAGATGAAATTCCCTTACATCTTTATTTGTACACATTAAAACAACATGTATAATAAATATAATTTTATTAAAAATCATATAAATAACCATATTATTATATCAAACACCATATATGATTCTATTATGACTTTATGTCACTTTTTTATTAATATTTCCATGTTAAAGTAATGTTTCACCTAAAAACTATTTTGTTTATCATACATGTTTTGACTGGTTATTCTTGATCCTCTTAATAAGATAATGATTTGATTATTTTGAGAATTTAAAACATGATTTATAATAATATATATTAATTATATCAATATTTATATAAATAAATATAATATTTAAGTATTAAAAAAAATAAACCGTTCATAGAGAGGGTAGGTCGTAAGTACGCATGAATGATACTTCTGTTTTGTTATCATATTGAAAGAATGTAAGTAAATGAAATACATGTATATAAATATATAATATAATATAATATAATTATAATTATTTTTTCAAATATATAACATATAGTTTTACTAAACCCCTGCTTAATACATTCAATATAAAGTATGAACTAATCATATCACATTTAGGAGGTTGTAGTCCACACTTCCACAAATAAAATTATCACATTTTCTTAAAATGAAAATAACGAGTGTAGGATTTATATTAAACTAAATAAGTATAAATAAATCTTAAATATAATATATATCATATAAAATTAGAGTTCCCATAATAATTCCCAACCATGTTATGTGGAAAAGAGAAATGAACAACATCGTTTCTTAAGGCGGTAGTTCGCCGTACATAAGAACGATAGGTCTGTTACCCATTAGATGAATATGTTTGTAAGTGTAGGTAAAACCCTTATAATAAAAATATATCAGTATATTTTTTATAATTATGTTGTTCTATAACCATGGAATAATAATATTAAATGTTGTAGATAATGAAAATAACACTAAAGATTTTAAGGAAAGATGTTTCCTGTTATTCATAAAACTCCTTTTGGTTTGCACCAAAAGGATTCCTTTGTTGGATTTCTACCCAAGGTGAGGATTATAGGTTTTGGGGAGGTATTTATAGAATCTATTTTTTATATATTTGTTTAGTAAAAGTGTCTTTAGGGGTTAGTTTCGTTTTTTAGTGGAGGTAGGGGATACACTTGGACTTTTTGAAAACAGGCTAGGTGTACCCATGATTTTTAATAAAAAAATTAATAAAAACAAACTAAAGTCAATAATTAAAGGTTTATGGAAGAAATAGTTCCATAAATGGGGTTTTTAAAAGTTTCTATGATAGTTGGGCTACGAAGATTAACATTTAGTCCTTTATTAAGCTTAATTTGACATTAATCACTGTAATTAATTTTAATCACATTCACTAATCTTTTTAGTAAAAAATTAAGTTCATATTATTAGAATATAAAAATTATAATGATTAAAATTTTTTATTTTATTTTTAAATTCAGTTCATATAATTATTAAATTAATTTTAACGTTATTCCCGTTGTAATGGTGAGAAACCAGGTTTTTAAAGTGATAATATTGAAAATTTCATTAAGCTTTCATATATAAATTCAATATAAAAATTATTCCAATAAAATGGGTTTTATTAAGAGATGTATTATTGATATATTATTACATTTAAACCAATTTAAATATTATGTAACTATATTAATAAATTATATGAAAAAGTGGGTTTAAATTAAAATCTAGTATTTTTCACTATTCACCCAAAAATGAAGTTTCTCAGAAAAATCCCAAAAAACTAACCTTATCTAATTTGAACATTCTAAATTCAAAAAATAAGTTTATTTTATCAAATTAAATTCTAATAGTGTATAATATTAGTTTTGTTATCATTCACATATGAACATAAAAATCAATTCATTTGAGAGAATAATATTTTCAAATATATAATGACTTTACTAATATTACATGTTTATTTTATCAATATATTTTATTTTTAAAAAAAAATTATAAATAATATTTAAAAATTACTTTTTTATATTCATATTACTAATGGATCGGTTTTAACTATCTCGTTTAAATAATTATAACGATAAAATGGTATTTCGTAGAAACTCAGTGTTACGTGTAGCACAAGCTAAGTTGGTGTTGCATGTAGTGAAAGATAATATAATACTTTAATGTATTTTATGCCAAAAAATGTATTTATTTAATAAAAACAACTAAATTAAATTTTGTTTCAAATGAAAAATATCAAAATTATTTAATTAAATCGAAAACATATTTCACAAAATCTCAGGGTGATATATAAAGAGCAGAGTTGTTATAGTTGGTATCAAACTATTTAAATCATTAAGGATAAGACTAAGAATAATAAAACATCCCTAAATTTTGTTAAGTATATAGTATGTGGTTTATCAAGAAAATACATCCATGTAAGGATACTACAAGTGGATGTTGTTCAATCACAGATGTACCTAGGGGTAACAACTCTAACAAGGTGCATCAGGCATGAATAGGAAAAATATAGTACATGACAATGATCTTTAATATGAACTGTGTTTGACACGCCTATGGGATATGATTTCATAAATTGAAAATATCATTATGAACCATTATTAAGGAAATAAAGAAACACCATTAAGAATATTTGTTAGGACATAGATCATGGATAACATAGATTGAATCTTATAAATTCATAAGTTAAATAAATAATTTTAATTTATACATTATCCTTTTAATTTCCTTGGATTCCCTTTTATTTTTTTAATAGTTTAAAGATACCCATACCTAGATTTCCTTTTATTCTATCCAATGACTAGAAATAGGATAAATTGGGTAAACAATCAATGCGAAGAGAAATTTGATAACTGCCCCAATGAGATGACCAACTGGGTGAGAGAAAGACTTTAAAAATTCATGATGATAATATCTTATCCAAATCAAGTTTGGAATGGAAACTATGGTTAGGAGGAGTTTCAAAATCCCCCCTAAGAATGAATAATCTTTAATTGAGTCCTTTATACAAAAAAGGCCCCCTAATTTCAATGGAACATCTAATAACTTGATCATAGAACAATGGATGAAATCTAATGAGAATATATTCTAGATCCTTCAATGTTTCAAACAAGAAAAGGTTCTAATGGCTATTTATCATATAGATGGTTACGATTATCAGTGGTATACATTGATCCAAAATACAAACCATGAGGAAGATATCAAAGCGATGTAGTGGAAGGAATTATAGAGAATGTTTTTCAAGAAATATTTCTCTTGCACCCATTAATATAAAATGGAAAGGGATTTACTTGTAATAATGAAAGGACACAAAGAATATATTAGGTTTTATGAGTTAAACATCATAAGAGTTTCATAATGCACCACTAAATAATTCATTACCCATGAATTCAGGGTTAATCACTTCATTGGTGGGATAAAATATAGTCTATGAAAATACTTGGACATCTGTGACTTTGATAGCTCTGAGAAATGTTTATGATGTAGCCTCAAATTAGAAACAGGGATTAGAAAATTTCAATGGTATCATGATGATAAGAAGTGTAAAGTTGAGTTTAATTCTGGATGTCTGATGGATAAATCTAATGGTGATAAGAAATTAAAAAATCTAACTTGTCAAGGGTGTGGAAAGAAGAACCCTATAAATTGCCTAAGGGTGATGAGTAAATGATTTAGGTGTAGGAAGGAAGGGTACCAATATAGGGATTTTTGACATGAGAAAACTTCTAATGCGATTAAGGAAAGCAATTCTCTAGTTGAACGTCAATGAATTTTTCATCGCGTCAACATCAAGGAACCATGGAACTTTATAATCCAATGCACTAAGACAAGTGTTTTAGGAGACAACTAATAACCTCAAAGGTGGTAAGGGGAATCTTTTTCCATCATAATTACTTAGGTGGATCCCAAAAATGTAGTGATAAGTATACTAGTTATTCATTTAATTATTGAAAATTTACTTTTTGACTCTGGTTCTACACACTCTTTCATATCAAAAAAATTTAGCAGAACTATTCAAAAAACACCACAAATTATTGAAGTGGAGTTGTTGGTGAAAATGGAAATTTGTGAAATTATTGCATCCTGAGTATATAACTCCTCCTTTATCAAAATTTTGGGACAAACTTCCCAGAAAACATTATCATACTTCCTTTGGAAGAATTTGATGCAATTTTGGGAATTGATAGAAATTCTCTATATAGATCCAACATACATTTACACAAGAATAAATCACTCTCTATGTTGTGATTCAACCCCCAATTCTTTACAAATTTAAGGAGGAGGATGAATTTTCTTCAGCACCAAAATCAAAATCTTGGATATTATATCCCTCTATGAAATATTATCCATCTAAAATGTTTGAGTCTATGTAATGAATCATCCTCGGAGACATGGCTATTGTGTGGGAATTAACTGATTTATTTCCTAAGGAATTTTCTAGTGTTCCTCCTATCTGAGAGGATGAATTTTCAATCAAACTTATATCTGAGGAATTGACATTATCCAAGACTCTATAGTGACTGATAGTTGTGGAACTTAAGGAGCTGAAGAAACCACTACTGAACAATTTTAATGAATGGTTTATATGCCCAAGTGCTTCACCATGGGGTGTATGAGTCCTCTTTGTTAATAAGAAGTATGGTTCAATGTGCCTTTTCATTTATTATCATGATATCAATAAGATCAAAATAAAAAATAAGTTTCCACTGCCTAAGATTGATTAATTCTTCGATCAGATATATGGAGTACAATACTTCTCCAATGTGTATCTATGATCTTGATATTACCATGTTAGGGTGAAGGAGGAGGAATTCCCAAGACTAATTTTTATACAAGGTATGAGAAATATGAGTTCATAGGGATTCTTTCTGAGCTCACTAATGCTATATTTATCCTTATAGACTTTATGAATACTGTTATTAGAGATTACCCCATCAAATATGTGGTAGTATTTATTGATGATATTCAAATATACTCCAAAATCAAGGAGGATCATGAGAAGCATCGAAGCACTATACTAAAAGACCATATGAAAGGAGAATCTTTATACAATGAAAAAAATGAGAGTTGTGGTTGAAGGAAGTCTCTTTCTTGTAGAATATCGTCATAATAAATGGTATATCCATGGAACCTTAAAAATTGAAGAAATTGAATGATGGGAGATGCCGACATCTGTTATATATATTTTCAGTTTTTGTAGGTAATCTAGGTATTATCAACTATTTTTTAGAAATTTGTCATTATTTTCAAACCCCCTAACAAAGATAACTCAGAAGGGAGTCAAGTTTTCTTGTAATAACAAATGTTAAGAGAGATTTAAATTACCAAAAATGAAGTTTATCATTTCCCATGTAATCACACTACCCACAAAGTGTGAAATATATAAGGATCACCATGTCCTCATGTATATATTCACACAAAAAGAGATGAATATGGGCCAGAAAATGTGGTTATATCTGTTCAAGGAATATGACTGATCAATTCCCTACTATCCAGGAAAATTGAATAAAGTGGAAAATTCTCTAATTAGAAAGGATCCATAAATTCTATCATTGAGGATAATAGATAAGAACATTATATTTGTAGATTTGTAATGGATGGATATGGGAATAATTTAGGATGGAACATCATCAATCTATTCACAAATTACTGCTCAAACATCCCTTCTAGAGAGAATGAAGGATGATCAAAGAGATAATGTGGGAATTCCAAATAAAGTGGAAACTATAATAAAAGGTAATCCCTCCGAGATCGATGTTAATAAATAAGGACTTGTGAGATTTGGGTCAAGATTTTGTGTGCCATAAAATCCTATATTAAAGAAGGATTTGTTGGATGATGCACATAGCTCAACCATCACCAGCTAATCAAGAAGTAGAAAGATGTATCGAGATATTCAAGAGAACTATGGGTGGGAAATATGAAGAAGGATATCGTAGAATATAGATCAATATGACTTGTATGTATGTAAGTGAAAGTGTAAAGGAAAAAATTACATGGGGGTGATACAAACATTACCCATACCAACATGTAAATGGGTAAACATAACCATGGAATTTTTCAATGAACATATAAATAAATCCATAGGAAACAATTTCTTATTGGTTATTGTGAATAATATTACAAAAACATCTCACTTTATCGTAATTCAAGAGGATTTCTCACTGAATTAACTTTCTCAGATATATATCAGAGAAGTGGTGAGGCTACATGGAGAACCATTATAAATTATATCGGATCAAGATTAGAGATTTACCTCCATGTTTTGGAAAATTATCCAACATTCTCTAAACACTGGGATAAACATCAGTAAAACTTATCAACCCCAAACTATTTACCAATCTGAGTATACTATAAATACACTTGAGAGCATTTTCAAAGAATGGTCAATTTATTTCAAAGGAGGATGGGACCAAAATATTCCTATGTCCAAGTTCTCTTAAAGCAATAGTTTTCACTGAAGCATCATAATGCCTCTCTATGAATCCCTTTATGGGAAGAGGTGTAGAACATCTACATGTTGGTATGAAGTTGGTGAACAAAAACTGTTATGTCCTAAAATGGTTGAGGAAATGGTGGACAAGGTTAAGACCATACAGAAGCACATGAAGGATACTCAGAGTCAACATACGAGCTATGGGGACAATTTTCAATGAGCCCTAGAGTTTTATTTTGCAAAAAATGTATTTATCCACATATCTATAGGGAAGAAATTAATGAGATTTGGAAAAAGTGAAATTTTATACTAAGATACGTCATCCCTTTTGTGATCCTTGATCGCATTAGAGCTGTGACATAAAGACTTTCACTCCCATATAACCTATCCCAAGTACAAGATGTGTCCCATGAATACCTCTTGAGAAATTAAATAGGAGACCCCCCAAATGTACTCAGTCAAGAGGTGGTATCATTGGGGGTGATCTTTCATATGAAAAGTAGTTGGAAAAATCATAGATCAGTGAGGAGAATTTCTATGAAATAAGATAATTCACCTTTTCAAATAGATATGGAGAAATGATTAGTTTAAATAAGTGATGTGGGAACCAAGGTAGGTGATGAAAAAGAGATACCCTCATCTATTCTAGTGTGGAAAATAAAATTTTCTAGGGTTAAATTTATTAACCGGGAAGACTATAATGACCCTAGTTATTATAAATAAAACCCCCTTTTGATTTAATTAAATGTATTATTATGTAATATGGTTATAGAAAACACATATATTTTATTGGTTTTATTATATTTTATTAGTGTTAAAAGAACTTCATGCATCATTACCATTGATATTATATTCATTGAATATTGATTACATGATTAGTATAAATAGAGGTTTCTAACAAATCCAATTGACATAGACAAAAGAAGTGATGGCCTCAAACAGTAGGATCATACCCTATGAAGCCCATTTCTCAAATCTTATGAAGTAGATAACATCAATACTATTTCCCTTGACTAATCCCAAGAATATATCCAACAACTTAAGTATGAGAGAAACTATTTAGGATAAAATTTCAAGATCATCAAGAACAAGACCCAAACCATGTTCATTGAACATAACCATGAATGTCCCACCATCACAAACCATACTCCTAAGAAATTTTATATTTTATTAAATGGATATGTATCAAGACCATAGAAATATGATTAAGTATATTATTTTTTATAGAATAATGATATATTTTCATCCAATCATTACTTATTTATAAAGGATTTTTATTTTGATACAATAAAACAAAAATAATATTTTTGGGTAATATTAAAATTCAATTGAGGAATTTATTTTGACGAATTAATAGATTTTTGAACTAAGTAATATTATAATTGAATATTATTATTAAATATTTTTTATTAAATAAAAATTATCACATAATTTTTATGAATTAATATGTAATTTTTATAGGGGTTCAAAAAATGTTATTATTAAAAAACCCAGCATTTCTAAATAAATGAAAATTATTATTCTAAAATTGAAAATGAACATGTTTAGAAAAGTATTTAGATAAAATAATTTTTTTTGGAATTAGAATCTCAGAATTATCCAATGAATAATTTTTCAAATTTTTCTAAGGTAGTTGAATTTCCGAGTAAATATTAATTACCGTATAAATATAAATCGTATATTATGACCTCATAATGACAAAAACGTTATGTAATAAATACTATAAAGGGTAAAAATGACCAAATATATTTTTTCCCTAAAAATTATTGTGATTTTATATTTATTTTATTAATTTTATAAATCCTTTATGAATCCTCTAAAACCATTAATATATTTTAAGGTTTTACAATAATTTCTTTAAGAGTATGACTCACCTAAACATAAGAAGTGGTATTATTTTTTAACTTCATAACTTGTACTTATAAAATAATTTAAACCACACCCATTTTGTAGAAAACATGGACAAAAACCATGGTAGGGTTTTCAGTTTTTTTTTATTTAGTTATATAGATTCTAAAACCTAATTTTGAGAAATATTAAAGAAATCACCACTCATTTCCGATATAAACCCACCCAATATCACATTTATATTCAATAAAATCCTTTTAGAACGTTTTTACGCTTCCTTACCCTCTCTTGAGTCCTCCAAAGGCACCCCGAGATCGTAAGAAGCCCCTATCAAGCTTTTGATGTCACACACTAAAGTAAGGGATCCTTTACTACTCTTCTTTATTCAAGTTTTTTTATCGCATGACTTCTATTTACAATTCCTAATTTTGGGATATGAATTCCCATATCCCTATTACTAAAACTTTTATGTAAAAAAATTAGATACCACTTTATATCTCATATAACATTTTTATGAATTTTAATGTGATGATGTTATGTTGATAAAATTTCATCGTGATTTTCCATGCTAAAAAAATTATGTAGTGAACACCATACGAATTTCATATCAAGGGTGTTCACCTTTATAAATTAATAATTATATGATTTTGGACTTAAATGTATGTATTCCACAATCCTTTACAATGGAAATAAATATGATGATTAATGAATCCATGTCGAATGATCTATGTGGAAAACTTAAGCATGAGAATGAAATAAAAGGGTTGGGTGCACCCAAAATTATATAGCAATCCAATGAATTGGGTAATGTTTAGTATCATGAGATATCACGTTGTGATAGAGAGTGAACCTGAATCCTTTATGGGTCTTATTCCATCATGATTTCCATAAAGTTAGCCCTGTCCTATGTATATGATGCAGTGTTTTATGTTTTTTTCAAATTCCCCATGTTTCCTTTAAAAATATCATGATATATCATGTCCCATTGTTCATGTTTATGATTCCAACTTATTTATGCCCCATTGATATGGATACTGTATAAAATATATCACTTTATACCCTATTTTATTACCTTAATGGGCTTTATATCTCACCCCTTTCCTATGTATGTCCCCATGTAATCCCATGATATTTTAAAATCCTTGCAATTTTAGTAGCATGTTGAGGAATTTTTCAATAATGTTGTTGTATCCCATGTTTAAGATATTATTCTACGTACCTAATCCCCAAAGACAGTAGACTTCTGGATATTTTGGATTGTATTATGTGTAATTTTATGTCATAAATTACACATTAATGTGAAATAAGGAGTAGAGTTGATATTATTATGCCTGAGTGTGGTGGAGGATGCTTCGAGATGGGTAAAGGAATGTGCGCCAAGTCAGAATATGAAAATAGAGGTATCAAGAGGTTAGCATGTCTCTTCCCACGAGTTTTTTTGAAGTAAGCATTTAGTTTTCTATCAACATGAAAAGGTGGGACATAAGAAATATTCTCACCATAAGACTCATAAGGTATGTCATACTTGCTTCTGTTTGGGTAATTTATAAAGGCTCTAGAAAGGAGATACTCATAGGAAAGGTGGAGTGAAATCTACCCCTTTTGGTGATCCTATAATTCATCTATTTGATTCAAATGTTGTAGTGGAGACTATATGAGATTTATTTTGATAAAATATGTTTCCAATTATTGACCTTATTATGTCAGGATTTGTGACTTATATATTTTAAAATTTCTATTTTTATATTTTTATGTTTCAAGGGTCGTCATTGAATTTTTTACCAGTGATATAAGAATTTAGTTTATATATATTTTCATGTGTTATTTAAATAATATTGAATTCCTATATTTTTATGAGTTTAGTTGTAATTGATAGATTATAAGGGAAATTCTTATATGGTGGGGAGAACCCCCTATCAGTGAGATTTCAATGTCTGAAGGGTTCCTCTACCTGAATTGGTGTGGTTTTTTTCAGGTTTGGAAACAAAGAGGATATAAAAAAAATTTAGGTGATAAAAAATATTTTAGGTGATTCATATCTAGTTTATTTACTTATTTTTCCCTTGGCTATCCCCTGAGGGATTTGATTTTGTATTAGGAGTGCTCATGCTTACACGATTATTATACATATTTTCACTTGGAGTGACATGGGACTTGTCATGAGTCATTTAATTTGTATTTTCATACACATTAAATCTATTATATTTGTTGGGATGATTGTGATATGGTGTTGGTTGTGATACAATGTTCTATTGGAATCACAGAGAGACTTTACTTCTATAGCATGGCCCTGAGTTACCCTTACTTAACCCTAGGTTGGACTATGTAATTATCATTGAGACATGATACATTGTGAGAAATTTATAATTATTATATGTTGGGATCTTGAAATTATAATATTTTCTGGAATATTTTTCATTGTGATGTATAAAATTGTACTGTGTGTAGTGATTTTTTGGTTTCATCAAATTATTGATTTTTTATTGTTTGGATTATGTAGTTTAGGATATGCTACCTTGTTTTTTATGGTGGATCAAGTAGAAAATTTTATTTGGAAATGTTTTTTTCATTTTTTTGAGTTGTTCATTTATCATTTATATGGGAAAGCCCAATGGATTTTGTGGGACATATAATCAAATGGAATTATTCTATGGTGGGGAGGACACCATGAGATTCTATCATTGTAAATTTATATCTATTTTTTATTATCTATGAGTTGAATGTTTATAGTTAATTGGGTTTTGGATCTGTGTTTGGGTTTGGAAATATATACATGGTTGGATTTTTTATTCTTTATATATAATTTCATTATTTACCTTGATCAAACATTATTTATTAGACTATATGGGGATAAAATTTCTATAGTGATGAGACTGTAACATCATGATTTTGTATTTTATTTTGAATTTATTTTATTTTAGATTTGATATGTTTTGGTTTGTCTTTGGTGTATTAAATGTGGTTTTTGGAATTTTTATGTGAAACATGGGATATATAAAACAATGGTCCAGCCCATGTTAATCACAGGGATCACCTGTGTACCATGGGTAGGACCAATATGGAGAGTGATGGGAATGGTCTCAAGTGTGTGAAGTGATGTGTCTCTCGATAGAACACATCCAGTTTGGCCTCCGCTATGTTATGATATTGGGTATTTTGATCCCAAAAAAATATTGTGTTTTTTTCACTACACTATATTCAATCGACGTGTTGGTTTATAGTGTACGGTTTAGTAAAAACCACAACTGTCACGGTGAACTCCCACTATGCCATGGTGTTGGTGGTTTTTGAATTTTTTGAGTTTTTTATTAACCATTTGAACTTATAGGGAAGTAGTTATATTTGATTGAGGTTCATTATATCCTTATGAAAGTGGTTTTTAATTATTCCTTGACTCATTTTATATTTTAAAAATACCTCTCTTTTACAACTTTGTTAGATCTTTTGAATCTATTTGGATCTAGGGTGAATTTTTGGCATCCACTTCTTTTTCTAGTCAGCAAGCATAGTTGATCCCTTCCTCTACATCATGGTGTTATTTTGGTGTATTTTTATCCTAGATATTCAATGGTTTTTTTGTATGTGATTTCATTCATCATCCTTTGATATTTTCCCCATATTATTCATGTTTCTTTATACTCCAAATCTATGTAATCCTAGGGTTTGTTCAATATAAATTTTTTTATTTGGGATTTCTGATTTAGGAATCTCTCTTACTTTATTAGATCCCACTCTCACTTCGAATTGTGTATTTTTTTAGGATGCTGGAAATTATAAGTGGTTGAGGTAGATGTCCCATTCATCTCTCTTTAAAATTGAATCTATGATTACTTGTGATTTCAACATGGGATTTAAAAATAATTTAATATTTTCCACTTATATCTAGTAGATATATAAATTAATGATATTTTCTTTATATTTTAATAAAAATTAAGAAAACTGTTTTTTTCATATGATTTTATATGAATACTATCTAAAATGAATAAGACTTCGTTTTGAAAATAGTAATGGTCAGTTGTCTCTTGATACTTGTTCTTAAAATTATTTATGATTTTTATTTACAAAATTATGGTAAAAGTATTATTTTCAAAATATTGGGAATGTTTCGCATTTTTTAAAATGATTTAAATGTTTTTATTTATTTAGTGGTTAAATGATGAATATGTGTTTGGTTTTTCAAAAGAGGATTTCAGGGATTTATCGTTAAAGAATGATTCTAAGGCAAGGTTGACACTTTTAATGGTTTTTTGGTAAATATAAACCTATAGTAAATTCTTCTTTATGTATGATAAAAATTATATATTCCTGAATTCTTGTGATAAATTTCCCCAATGAGATAATTTTGTTTATATTATTGGGGTCAGTTAAATGGGATGTTTTTATATGGGTGTTCGAAGGTGTGAGTGAGATAAATAGATGTTTCCTGATATGGTCATGTATATTTATTTGAAATGATCACTTCTATTTATATATATCATGGGAATACTGGGTTGTATAAGAGGGAATACTAAGTACACATGTGCACTACTTTAGAATTATATTATGGTTAATGGCACTATGTTGTATATTGGTCATCTTATGGGGTATTTCCCCTCAGTTAGGACATAAATTATTATTTTGAGTATTTGTGTTAGGTTGATTTATGTATAGTTGTTTTACATCATGCATAATTTTCTTCATTGATGACAATGTTATCTTTATTATTGATTTTTTCCTTTTTCACCCAAGATTCCATGGCGATGATATATGAATATTTTTAAACGTGTAGATATCTTAAAAAATTATGAAAAAATATTATTTTTTCCATTAATATTTTCCTTAAAACTGTTTAAATTTAATTTTATGCTTGATTTTTTTAAAGGAATATAAATTTTCGTTTTATAGTAAATGAACCTTGGTTTTTGAAAATCAGTTTTTTCATGGAAAACTATTTGATACATTTTTATAGGATAAATCCTGGAAAATTTAATTTTATATACTTATTTTTATACTTATATGAATTGAATTTCCTTTTAAAGTGACATGGTAAGGGTCGATGGGTGTTGACTTGATGGAATTAACACACGTCGATGTGTTACATGTTATCTTTTACTTAAATGTAAATGATTTCAGGTACCTCTTAGTCTAGGTTGATGTAGGTGAAAGTTGAGTTTTTCATTTTCACATGGCGGTTGGGCAGTGGTCTTATTATATCTATTTCTCTTTATTGTCTATTGTTCTGATAATCAACCTTTTAATCCATATTTGTAATGTTTTTTTATTATATTTGAGTTCTTAGATTTCTTCCCTGGATTTTTTATTTATGATTTTTATTTATCATTTTTGTTGGGATAAACCATTCCCAATGTGTTATTCTTAATGCCCATACACTTGTTTCTAACCTCTAGGGACCAGGGATTCCCTTCAGGGTTTTCCATGTATGGATTGGGTATCCTATCAAATGAAAAATTAGGTTTTTTCAAGAAATAATAATACAATAATTAAAAAAAATTGCATAAATATGCTACATTGCCCTAATAAAATGTCACTTATAAACCAAAAAATACACATTGAGATATATCAGACACACCATGTGAAAGATTGATGTGTGTTTAATTCCTACACATAAAAAATGATTTATGGATAATTTTCGAAAAATATCAATAAAGTCCAAGTTCATTTTCATGGTTCTGAGTAAGTGACACCAGTTTTGAACTAAAATTACAATTTTAAATAAAAACATGCAATTTGAGTCATATCGTCCAAACTGTGTGTCTTATTTACATATGGATGATTAAAAAATTAGTTATTTTTACAAAATAATATCAAGAAAAAATGTGTTTGGTTTCTTGTTTTTAGTGAGTGTTAATTTTTTTAAATAAAATGTCATTTTTAAACTGAAAACCTTTATTTTGAGTCAAAATGGCCACATCGTGTATTTAACTGATATGTGGATGATTATTACATGTCACAAATGACTTATAGATCATTTTTATAAAGTATCAATTCTAAATGAGTATTTTTTATTATTTTTAGTGAGTGAATCATGTTCACAACTAAAATGTAACTTTTAAACTCAAAAAAATACATTTCGAGTCATACCTGTCACACCATTTTTTATATTGAGGTGTGACTGAATCCTACACATCATAAATAACTTAATTATAATTTTTATAAAGTATTAAATTAATCTAAATGTTTTTTTTATTTTTTTGAGTATGTCACATGTCTTTAGTACTAAAATGTAAATTTTAAATAAAACTATATAGTTTGAGTCATAACATCTACACCATGTGTTTTATTTAGATATGGTTGATTTATAAATTTCTAAAATGACTTATGGAACATTTTGATAAATAACCAAAAAAAATAAAATATATTTTTCTTTGTTTTTAGTGAGTGACACATTTTTTAAACTAAAATATCATTTTAAACTAAAAAAATTCACTTTGATTCATACTGGTAAAATCATGTATCAAATTGACATGAAGCTAATTACTACTCTTCATAAATGAATAATAGATTTTTTCTGTAAAGTCTTGGATATTCCGTGTAATTTTTTTAAATTATATAAAAATATTCGAGTCCGCAAAAATTGACGGCGCGTGATTCCAATGCCCGGTGTGCCCGAAATGAATTTCTGAATTTTTTAAAGTACATTCAGTAAACGTGCAAATGAGATTTTGTAACTTTTGAACCAATGATCAAAATTCAAATGTGAGGGCACCGTTGAACTCGCAATGCCAATATTCCATTAAGGATACTTTCACCTCGACCGCTGTAGGATGAAGGTGGATGTTAGTTTTTATGTTTTTCATGAAAGAAGAAAAATAAAATAATTTACATTTTATTTTTCATTTTGAAACCTCTCTTTTTAAATTATGGAGGTGGGGACCACCTGAGATGGAAATCCTCCCAGTTTTAATTTTTTGGTGGGGACCACCCGAACCCCTCTTATTGTAAGAAAACCATGCAAATCTCTATGTTTAATTGTTCCAACTTCAATTAATTAATTGTGCCAACTTCAATTAATTAATTCTGCCAACATTAATTAATTGATAAACTTATTTTTATTATGTTGGATCCTCATTTACTTGTGAGAAAATTGTTGGAAAAGGATGGTTGGGAGAACCATGGAGAACCAGGAAGAACTTTCTCCAACAAAGAACTCTTCTCCTTCGAAGAACTTTTCTCCAACGAAGAACTCTGTTGTAGGATCTCCAATGAGGAACAACTTCAACAAGGATGAACCGATGACTGTGTCTCCCACTCCTCATCGACATCAACGAATCTTTGAGGTAGGGGTTGTTGTTTCGAATACCCCTTACCTGATTCTTGTCATTCTTCTGGAATCAAGAACAACTATGCCGCTTGATACTGTTCTAATGTGGAGGGTGCGGTCCAAACGAACACGGCCTGACTCCTCCGCAAAATTTGTGGATTTTGGTGGTCTTGAATTGATATAGACGTCCCGATATGAGTTCAATAATCTTCGAAATGAATATAGAGCCACCAGGGCCCACCCGGTGACTCGAGGAACGTCACCGGCTATCAGCACCGGTGGGACATGGGAGCGATGGCAAGAACTCCAGCCAGCTGCGACGACCGTGGCAACACGACCGCACCGTCGAAGATGGGTCGCGGCCCATCAGCCGCGGTGGAGAAAGAGAGGCGGCTAGCGCACGATCATCCACATGACCGGGGTGGCAGTATGCATTCGCGCTGCCGGCGTGTTGGGATCGTGGCACAAGGCCATAGTGGGACCCGAGCGGGACCCCGAGTCCTACATTCCAGAAACTGACACCATGTGGCGCTGGCCGATCGGCCTCCCAACCCGAATGGCCTAGTCGTTTGGGATACCCAAGAGGCGCCTCCCCTTGGGCGGCAGCTAGGGAGGACCCCACCGCGGGGCCACCCAGCCGCGGGCCGCCCAGCACAGGCCGCCTAGCGCGGGCCACACCGGCGGGCTGGTTCGGACCCAGCGGGCCGTGTTAGACCCAGGGCCGGACCTGGGTAGGGTTGGGTTGACCCGAACCGGGTCGGGTCGGCCCAGGCTGGGTCGGACCCCTTTCTTCTCTTTCGGCCAAAACTTGAGTTACGTGCATTTGTTTGAAGAACCCTCTTTGGTGCCATAAACCTTGGATTGAGAAAGTGCTTTTGGTATACCCCATATGAGTTTTGGATAAATTTTTTTTACGTAAGGGTTGGATCAAACACGAATCCAATCGGGGCCTTGAGACTAAAAGGCCAATAACTTACAGACTGGGCATCCAATTAACGCACCGTCTATTGCGTTGAGACACCTATTATGTGGAAATCCTTTGGGGTACTTCTTCATGGTACTTTATGGTAGTTGGAGTATAGACATGTGGCTTGAGGAGCATACCCTTTCTAAATCAAGTGTGCTTTGTGCGGGAACCATGTGGTTGGCTGTAACATGAGAAAGGGATCCTATGTGGGTCTTCACCTTGGGATCCTATGTGGGTTTGTATTCAAGGATCCTACTTGGATCCACTCTTGGAATACATGTGGTACTACTCTATGATCCTACATTGGTCTGCTGTACTAGGATCCTACATGGGTATGATGATTTAGTATCTTACATGGGTCTACCTCTCAACAGAGTAAGATAATTTAGTAGTTACATCTAATAATCTTTACTACTATACCTAAGTTACACCTAGTGTGAGCTATGTCCTTACATTTGGGGTGATACCTTGTGGTAATCTTATGTGCGATGATACCTTAGTGGTACTTACCTTCTTGTTGATACCTTTGTGGTATAATTCTTGGTGGATTTACCTTTGTGGTACTTACCTTTGGGGTGTTACCTTTATGGTAATATTTCCTCCTTGGAATAGATGATCTTTGGGATTTTGAGTTGGGCCTTGTGTTTCCTCATGAATGATATGGGAATACTTGATAACTTAGGTATATGTATAGGCATATACCTAAGTAGGGTTTACTGTTGTTTCCATGCTTTTTGGTTTATCCTTTGTGTATTTTGTGAGAGATTTGAGGGTCTCAGGGGCCCTACTAAGTATTTTTATACTCACCCATGCATAGGCTATGCCCATACCTTGTTGTGTCTTGTGTAGACTATGGAAAATGCTAGTAGAGGACAAGGGTACCAAGACTAGAGGCATCTCAGAGGTGAACATTAGACGAGGTGTACCGAAAGGATGACCATTCGAGAGTTGTATAAACCCTTCAGGTAGGATCCATGGTGGATGTCCATTGGAGTTGTTTCAGTTTTACCTGTACGTTTCAGTTTACTTGTACTTTTTAGTTGGGCTTTTATTCTGGACCCTTTTTCTTTCTGTACACACCCTGTTTACTATATAGTTTTACTTTGTGCTTGTATCCTGATTTGTGATTAGTTGTGTGAGTTTTTAGGTTAAAAAGGCAAATCCTTCCCACTTTTATGGAATATACCTTTTAGTGCTAGTCGCCAGCCCCTAGCCTCTGGAAGGTAGGCTTGGGTTAATCACGGCACATGCCCCAGGGGACAGGTCCTGAAAAATTGGTATCAGAGGAGTTGGTTCTACCATATAATATCATACTCTGATATTTTAACGGCAGTAGTCTTAAGTTTTATGAGTATGGTTATCAGTTTAGGGAATCCAATGTTGGTGTGGTGGCCGACATATCCATACACGAGGACTCTGACTTCTGATTTCTGACTCAGTGCATGAAAACACTGATTGTGTGTGTGTTTTGAAATTTTTTCTTTGTGATATCTTTGAGTCATCTCACCAGGTATAACTTATTGACCATGGTGCACCTGTTTATTTTCAGGATTCCTCCACATAGATATCCTACAAGGGTTCTGGGTATAGTATGTGATGATAGCCCACCGAGTGATGAGGCCTCGATGTAGGTCCCACTTTTAGTAGAGGCACCAGCAGAGGCACCAGTGGTACCATTACCTGTTGGGCCACTGTTTCCATAAACCCCAACAGCAGAGAGTGGACGCTGGTTGAGTGCATTTCATGAGTTCTAATGTCAGAGGCCACCTAGGTTCAGGGGTGAGACGGACCCACAGACGACTGATGATTGGCTGGAGGCCATTGTTAGAGGCTTTCGACTGGTAGGGACACCATATGATCTCATGGAGATCCTTCCCACCAGTTTTCTACAAGCAGTAGTAGGCAGATGGTGGAGCTTGATGCTCCAGGTTCACGATGAGGTAAAAATTCTCTGGGCAGACTTTGAGAGCATGTTTCAGGCAGAGTTTGTCCCAGCAACCCTTCATGCAGTGTGCATACAAGAGCTTCTTCATCTACAGCAGGGCAGCATGACTATGGCTCAGTACTCAGCAAGGTTCACTGAACTCTCACGCTACTCCACTAATATGGTGTGGGACCCATTCTTTAAGGCTTGGACCTTCAATCAGGGACTCAGGCGGGAGATCAGGGCTTCGATGATTTCTCTCAGCATCATGACACAGGTGGGGGTGTTAGAGCGAGCCCTCTTAGTGGAGAGTTTTATTGTTGAGCAGTCACCTGTAGTGAGACCCACCACTGGGAATCACGTAGCAGAGTCTTCCACAACTAGAAGCAGACAGATGTCATAGAGGTTCAAGAGAAATAGACCTACAGGTGGACAAACGCATGATTCAAGGTCGGTTGTGCGGGGCACCTGAGACAAATCAAGTATTTTGAGGAGAAGGCAGTGTTACGCATGCGGCGGGAAGGGTCACATGTCTTGTGACTGCCCAATTTTCCATATTGATGATCAGTAGATAGTCAAAGGACCACCCTGTCAGAGAAAGAGGTTCAACTGAGTAGGTCTGTATGGAGTATGCAGATATGGTAGAGGAGTTGTTCGTGCAGTTGGCAGTGGGTGATGATTTAATGTGTTACTGCCACCACCACTAGGTGGTCCACCCCGACCACAAGGAGCAGGTGGAAAGGGATGAGATCGGCTCCAGGAATATGAGGCCTGTGACCATGGTTCTTTAGAGATGATATGAGGTTCAATCTATGTCTACTACACCTTAGCTTCAGTACTTATAGACACAGGTTCCAGTCATTCTTTTATTTCCACTTCCCTGTTCAGAGATCGAAGATTCTGGTGGATCTATTGGCTCGATACTTATGTCTAGAGACTCCTAAGGTAGAGGATTCGATGATTACACACTAGTTTCGGTAGTGTGATCTTACTCTAGGAGGTGATATCTTTGGCTGGGATCTCCTAGTAGTGGCTTCGAGGCCTTACAACGTCATCTTGGGTATAGACTGCTTATCTACAGTCCATGCTTAGATTGAATGTATTTGGTGAAAAGTGTGGTGTGTCCATAAGTATGGGACTAGATTTAACTTCACCGGAAATAATGGAGCCTTTGTAGCACAGGATGGACTTACTTGGAGGAGAGTGCAGCCGATCACTCATTTGATGGCTAGCCTTACCCTCAGGGCAGTTGATGTGGAGAGTCTGAGCTATCCTGTAGTGGTGGACCAGTACGTGGATGTCTTCCCTAATGATGTTTCAGGTCTACGTCCTCATAGAGAGGTGGACTTTTACATTGACTTGTACCCTGGTATGGCACCAATATCTACACCAGCATATCGGATGGCTCCTACAGAGCGTCGTGACCTATGGGAATAGTCGGAGGACTTACAGGGGAAGGGGTTAATCCAGACCAGTGTTTCTCCTTGGGCAGCCCAGATTTTTCTTGACAAGAAGGCGGATGGGAGCTTGAGACTTTTTGTTGACTATCGACACCTGAACCAGGTGACCGTGAAGAATAAGTACCCACTTCAGAGGATTTAAAACCTCTTTGATTAGCTGAAGGGAGAGCGATGGTTATTGAAGATAGACCTTATATCAAGCTATCACTAGCTCATAGTATGAGACGAGGATGTGCAGAAGATGGATTTAAGATGTCGGTATAGCCACTAAAAGTTCTTTGTTAAGCCATTAGGAATGAAAAATTCTCCATCTATGTTCATGGGACTCATGAACATGATCATTCATCCATACCTTGATCTCTTTGTAGTAGTCTTCATCGACGACATTCCAATCTACTCGGCTACCGGGGAGGAGCATGCCTATCATTCGTAGGTAGTTCTGGACACACTCTGAGAACACCATCTTTATTGTATGATCTCAAAGTTCCAATTCTAGATCCGAGAGGTTCACTTTCTAGGACATGTCATCTTGGAGGCTCGATTTGCAGTGGATCCAACGAAGATTGAGGTGGTAATTTCTTGG
The DNA here is from genome assembly GCA_963277665.1 of Viscum album. Classification (NCBI taxonomy): domain Eukaryota; kingdom Viridiplantae; phylum Streptophyta; class Magnoliopsida; order Santalales; family Viscaceae; genus Viscum; species Viscum album. The sequence continues at coordinate 472,757,505 of OY728130.1, read as the reverse complement.
GATCCACCCTTGAGTGTGACGGAGGTACGGAGTTTCCTGGGTTTGGCCGAATACTACCAGATATTTGTACCAAATTTCTATAGAGTTGTATCACCTTTATCAGTGTTGAAAAATAAGGGGAAACCCTTCAGGTTGTTGGAGAGATGCCAGCGGAGTTTTCAGGGGTTGAGGCAGAGGCTGACTAGTGCCCCCATCTTGACGATTCCAGAAGAGGGTGTTGGGTATGTAGTCTACTGCGATGCATCAGGGACCAAGCTCGAATGTGTCTTGATTCAGGAGTGAGGAGTTATCACATATGGTTCTCAACAGTGGAGATAGCATGAGAAGAACTACGCTACCCATGACCATGAGTTAGTAGCAGTGGTCTTCGATTTGAAGATGTGGCGACACTATCAGATGTGCGAGCGATTTATGGTCTTCTCTAATCACCAGAGTCTTGGGTATATCTTCTCACAGAAGGATGTGAACCTAAGATAATGACATTGGCTTGATTTCCTCTAGAAATATTACTTAGATATAGTCTATACTCTTGGGAAGGGTAACATTGTGGCAGATGCACTCAGCAGAAGATCTGGTATACAGCTACTAGGTGAGGCGACAGAGCAGCTGGCCGCTTTGCAGATATCCTTTGTGGATTGAGATTGAGAAGCTTTTCTTCAGTCTCTTACATTCACTCCCCCACTTCTTTAGCGATTTAGGGAGGTGTAGCGTGGGGACACTGACTATGAGGCTCGACGAGTTCAGATATCTATAGGGCAGGCGCCTGATGGATTTTATGAAGGTGGGGAGCACGTCATCCTCTTCAAAGGACATACCATGGTACCAGTGCCGCTTCAGGAGGAAGTGTTGAGGGAGTTCCATAAATCCCCTCAAGCACTACATCTAGGAGTGGAAAATATGTACTTGGACCTCTGACAACAGCACTGGTGGCTGGGAAGGAAGAAAGCAGTTGCAGAGTTTTTCTCTAAGTGACTCACTTTTCAGCAAGTGAAGGCATAACATCAGGTACCAACAGACTTAGTTCAGCCATTAAAGGTCCCTAAGTGGATGTGGGATGTGATATCCAAGGATTTCAGGATAGGAAATCCACGTACATCCATGGGTCATGATTCTATCTGGGTGGTCGTTGACCGACACACCAATTCGGCCCACTTCCTACCAATTAGATAAAGGGGTTCAGTAGAGAGTTTGAGACGACTCTATGTGCAGAATATTGTGAGTCTACATGGAGTACCCACTATGTTTTTCTCCAATCGTGATGCATATTTCACTTTTTGGCTATGGAAGGGGTTGCTGGAGGATTTCGGGACGCATCTTTGTTTGAGCACTGCCTTCCATCCATAGACGGATGACCAGACTAAGCATAACATTCAGACCCTCGAGGAAATGTGGTGTTCTTGCATCCTCAACTTCGGTCCTAGTTGGGAGGATCACTTGAACTTGGTGGAGTTTGTATACAATAACATCTATCACTCCACCATTAGGATGGAACCTTTTGAGGCTCTGTACGACCAACCTTACAAATCAACTTTGTGTTGGACTGACCCAGGGGAGTCACCACACATGGGGAAATATGTGGTACGAGCTACCACGAAGACGGTGCAGATTATCCAGGAACGGATGTAGACTGCACAAAGACGGTAGAAGTCTTATGTCGACAGGAGACAGAGACCTCTAGATTTTGAGGATGGTGACCATTTCTTTTTGCGGGTCTCACCTCGACGAGGTTTGTGGAGATTTGGCCGGGGTGGCATGTTATCTCCGAGGTTCATTAGACCCATTTAGGTCCTCAGCAGAGTTGGTGAGGTGGCTTACCACCTAGAACTCCCCCCCCCCAGTTTCACTAGCTGCACGACGTTTTCCACGTATCCCAGCTGAGGAGATACGTGCACGACCCATATCACGTCATCAAACACGACGATCTAGACATCGACAATGGGTTGACGTTTACATAGGTTCTAGTAGAGATTGAGGATCGATAGGAGTGGGTCCTTAGTGGCCGTTCGATACCTTTAGTGTGTGTACGTTGGCAGCACGAGAACCTCCAGGAGGGCACGTGGGAGCGGGAGGCTCAGATTCATGCTCAATACCCCCACTTGTTTTCCTAGTTTTTGTCATGTGGATTTCGGGGATGCAAATACCTGAGGTGGGAATAATGTATTAACCTAGAAATTCCATGTAAATTTTTCTTAAAAAAATTATATGGAAATATTCGAGTCTGTGAAAACTGACGACGCATGATTCTGAGGCCCAGTGTGCTTGTAATGAATTTCTAAACTTTTTTAAGTACGTTCAGTAAACATGCGGGTGGGTTTTTTGTAACTTTTGAATCGATGATCAGAATTGGAATCTGATGGCATTGTGGAACTCGCAGCACTGATATTCGCTTAAGGAGACCTTCACCTCCATCGTAGTAGGATGAGGGTGGAAGTTAGTTTTTCAGTTTTTCATGGATGAAGAAAAATAAAAAAATTAACATTTTATTTTTCTTTTTGAAACCTCTTTTTATGAATTATAAAGGTGGGGACCACCCAAGCTGGAAATCCTCCCAATTTGAATTTTGTGGTGGGGACCACCTGATCCCCTCTTAATGTGGGAAAACCTTTCAACTCTCCATGGTTAATTGTGCCAACTTCAATTAACTAATTGTGCCAACTTCAATTAATTAATTGTTCCAACTTTAATTAATTGATAGAGTTATTTTTATTATGTCAGATCCTCATTTCCTTGGAGGAAAATTGTTGGCAAAAGAGGTTTGGGAGAACCGTGGAGAACCAGGAAGAACTTGCTCCAACTAAGAACACTTTTCCTTCGACAAACTTTTCTCCAACGAAGAACTCCGTTGAAGGATGTCCAATGAGGAATTTATTCAATGACAATGAACTGATGACTATCTCTCCCACTCATCATTGACATCAACGAATCTTTGAAGTTGGGATTGTTGTTTAGAATACCACTTACCATGTTCCTGTCTTTCTTCTTGAATCAAGAACAACTATGGTACTTGCTACCATTTTAACGTAGAGGGTGCGGGACAAAGAAACATGGCCCGACCCCTCCACAACCTTTGTAGATTTTGGTTGTCTTGAATTGATGGTGATGTCCTGAGATGAGTTTGGGAGTCTTCAGAATGAATATCGTTCCACCGGGGCACACCCAATGACCCGAGGAACACCTCCAATGATCGTTCCGGCAACTGACACCGATGGAACTCGAGAGCGGTGGCTGGCACTCGAGCTAGTAGCGACGGCAGCGGTGACACGAACATGCCGCCAGATAAGGGATGCGGCCCATCGGCCGCAGTGGAACAAGGGTGGCGGTCGGCGCACGACTGATCGCGTGAAAGGGGTGGCAGCGCGCATCTATGCCACCGGTGTGCAGGTGCTCCAGCACGAGGTCGAGGTGACGAAGGAGGGGCAGCTGGCTCACTGTTGTCCACTAGCGATGGTGCGGCGCGTGACCGCTTCATAGAGAAGGGATGACCATCCGACCAACCGGGTAGTCGAGAAGGACCTCGGGTCCCGCATGCCAGCCGTCAGCGCCACGTGGAGCCATCCGGTCGGCCTCCCAACTCAAACAGTCCAGCCGTTTGGGATACCCAAGGGGCATCTCCCATTTGGGCAGTGGCTTGGGTGAACCCCACCGCAGGGTCACCCACCCGTGGGTCGCCCAACGTGGGCCGCCATGTGGGCCGCCCAGTGCAGGCCGCATTGGAGGGTCGGGCCACACCAGTAGGCCGGGCTCGACCAGCGGGCCGGGTCAGACCCAAGGCCGGACCCTGGTCGGGCTAGGTCGACATGAACCGGGTCGGATCGGCCTAGGCCGTGTCGGGCCCGTTTCCACTCTTTTAGCCATAACATTATCTACGACCGTTCGTTTGATGAACCGTCTGTGGAACTGGAAACCTTGGATCGAGACGGTCCTTTTTGGTATACCTCACTTGAGTTTTGCATAATGTTGTGGTATGACCATGTTGGATCAAAAACGAATCCAATCAGGCCTTCAGAACTAAAAGGCCAACAACTTACAGACCGAGTGTCCGATTGACACACCATCTGTTGCATTGAGACCCATATTACATGGTGGTCCTTTGGGATACTTCTTCTTGGGAATTCATGGCAGTTGGAGTTTCGACCTATGGCTTGAGGAGCGGACCCTTTCGGAATCCAGCGAGTTTAGTGCGGGAACCCTGTGGCTGGCCGTAACATGAGAAAGGGATCCTATGTGGGTATGTGCCTTGGGATCCTATGTGAGTCTGTGTTTGAGGATCCCACATTTATCCACTATAGGAATCCACATGGGACTACTCTAGCAACCTATGTGGGTCTGCTATACTAGGATCCTATGTGGGTCTACCTCTCAATAGAGTAAGATGATATAGTAGTTACATCTAATCTTCTTTACTACCATACCTAAGTGATACCTTGTGTGAGCTAAGTCCTTACATTTGTGGTGATACCTTTGTGGTATTATTATATGTGGTGATACCTTATTGGTACTTACCTTCATGGACGGTTATGGTATACTTCTATGTGAATTTACCTTTGTGGTACTTACCTTTGGGGGGTTACCTTCATAGTAATATTTCCTCTGTGGAACAGTTGAGCTTTGGGCTTTTGAGTTGGGCATTATGTTTCCTCATGAATTAGGTGGTTATACTTGATAACATAGGTATATATATATGGGAATATACCTAAAAAGGGTTTACTTTTGTTTCCATGATATGTGGTTTATTATTTTTGGATTTTGTGATGCCTTTGAGGGTCTCGGGGTCCCTACTGAGTATCGTTATACTCACCCTTGCATGGGCTACGCCAACACCTTGTTGTGTCTTGTGCAGATGACGGACAACACTAACGGAGGATGAGGGTACTAGGAATGAAGGTAGCTCGAAGGTGGACATTAGACGAGGTGTACCACAAGGATGACCGTTCGAGAGCTGTACCTACCCTTTAGGATGGATCCTTGGCAGGTGTCCACTAGAGCTGTTTCAGTTTTACTCGCACTTTTCAGCTTACTTTTACTTTTTGGTTGGTCTTGTATTCTGGCCCCTTTTTCTTTCTGTACACACCTTTTTTACTATATAGTTTCCCTTTTTGCATGTATCCTGCTTTTTTTTAGTTGGGTGAGTTTACAGATTATAAAGGCAATGCCTTCCCAGTTTTTGGGAATACACCTTTCAGTGCCAGTCGCCAGCCCCTATCCTATGGAAGGTGAGCTTGGGGTAGTCACAGAATGGGCACTAGGAGATGGGTTATGACATTTTACTAAAACATAAATATAGTATGAGTGTTTTCTCTTAGTTTCCATTGAGTTTCATGTTTTCACGTAAAATTTCATTTTAAACTGAAAGCGCGCAGTTTAATTCATACCAATCACATGGTGTATTAGATTGACATGTTTCTAATTCTTATACAACACAAATGGATTATGGATCATTTCTTTAAAGTATAAAGTCCATACAAGTGAATATCTTTGGTTTTTAGTGAGTGGCACAGAATTTTAACAAAAATGTCACTTTTCAACAGAAAACAAACATTTTGAGTCATATCAATCAGAACATGTATCAGATTGAATTGAGGCTAATTCCTACATATTAAAAATGACTTAGGGATCATTTTCCTAAAGTATAAAAATAATGTAAATATTTTTGTTTGTTTTGAGTACATCATGTGTGTTTTGAACAAAAATGTCAATTTTGAATCAAAACATGCTCTTTGAGTCATGCTAGGAACAATGTGTGTTTGATTGACATGAAGTTGATTCATACACATCAAAAATTATTTATGGGTAATTTTAATAAATAATTAAGATAATATGACTGTGTTTTCTGGTTTTCATTGAGTGACACAAGTTACTAACTATAATTTCATTTTTAAACTAAAAACATGCACTTTGATTCATATCTATCACATCATATATCACATTGACATGCAGATAATTTCATCCAACCAAAAATGATTTAAGGATCATTATTTTAGACAATACAAGTGTTTTTTCTTAGTTTTTTTCTAGTGACATGTTTTAAATTAAAATATCATTTTAAAATGAAAACACACACTTTGATTCAAATGGGACACATTGTGTATTGGATTGGTGTTCTGATGATTGATAAAAATAAAAAATTAATTATAGAAAATTTTCTCATTTTATTAAAACAATTTGAATATGTTTAATTTTTTTTGAAGGATTGACACGTGTTTTTATAGAAAGTTTCACTTTTAAACTGAAAACACAAACTTTAAGTCGTACCAGTCACACCATGCATAACATTGAAGTGAGGTTTAATCATACACATAAATAATGACTTAATGATAATTTTATTAAATTATCAAAACAATATAAATGTGTTTTCTCATTTTTTAGTGTGTCTTGGTTGTTTTGAACTAAAATTTAAATTTTAAATAAAAACACACACTATGAGTCACACATGACACAACATATCTAAAATTAACGTGGATTTAATTCATATATGTCAAAAATTACTTATGGATCATTTATAAAAAATAAAGACAACCTGGGTGCATTTTCATAATTTTCAGTGTGTGGCACACATTTTTAACTAGATATTTTGTTTTAAATTGAAAATCCACACTTCAAGTTACACAGCCACACCATGTTTCAAATTCAATTTATAATGATTTATACTAACTAAAAATGTATTATTTATTATTATTTTTAAATATGAATACAATCTGAGTGTTTTTCTTTTATTTTAGTGAGTGAATTTTTTTTAATAAAAATGAAATTTAATCTAAAAACATGCAATCTAATTTTTATGGGTCTTTCAATGTATCATATTATTGTGTGAATAATTGATAAAGACCAAAAAAATACCTATGGATCATTTTACTAAATTATAAAAATAAAATAAATGTGTTTTCTATTTTTTTCAGTGTGTGAAATAATTTTTTAATTAAAATGTCACTTTTAAACCAAAAACAAGAAATTTAAGTAATATTGGTCCCTCCGTGTATCATAATGATATAGGGATAATTAAAACATATAAAAAATTACTTACATATCATTCTTCTAAATTAACAAGACAATAAAAGTAGGTTTTCTTAGTTTTTAGTTTGCCATGTATCTTTTGAACAGAAATGTTAATTTTATATTGAAAACATGCACTTTGAGTCGTACGAGTCATATTGTGTTCCAAATTGATGAGCACCTAATTTATACACATAAATAATAGATTATGGAAAATTTTGCAAAATTTTCAAGATAATGTAAATTAATTTTCATAGTTTTGATTACATGTTGTGTTTTCAGTAAAATATCAATTTTAAATTGAAAATACAAACATTATGTCATACTTTCCACATAGTTTTCCAGATTGATGTGTGAATGATTACTACATTTCACAAACTACTTATGTATTTTTTTACTAATATTAAGAAAATATGAGTGAATTTTCGTGTTTTTCTGTCAGGGATGAGTGTTTTTAAATGAATTGTTACTTTTAAACTAAAAACACAGACTTTGATTCATACTAGGGAGAAAATTTTTTATATTGATGTGGGGATAATTACTACATGTCACAAATGACTTAACAATAATTTTCATAAATTATCATGATAATATAAGTGTATTTTCTAAATTTAGGGTGTGTAAAGTGTGTTTTTTCATTAAAATAATGAATTTAAATAAAACATGCAATTTTTTTCATACCAGCTACACCGTGCATCATATTAACTTGAGAATAGTTATTAAACATAAAAATTCCATATATGTAATTTTAATAATATATAGATAAAATTATTGTTTTTTTTCTTGGTTTTTAGAAATTGATGTTCACTTTGAACTAAAATGTTACTTTTAAACTGAAAACACACACGTTGAGTAATACTGGGAACACTATGTCTCAGATTGATGTTTGGTTTATTAATAAATTTAAAAAATGATTTAAAGATCATTTTATAAATATATAAATCCTATATGAACATGTTTTCTTGGTTTTGAATATGTAAAAAAAATTAATTAAAATGTCAATTTTTAATCAAAACACACACTTCAAATCATATTGGGAACGCAATGTATCAGATTGACATGAACCAAATTCTTCAATGTAAAAAATGACATATGAATAATTTTTATAAATTATACCTGCAATCAAATCCTGTTTTCTTTGTTTTGAGTATATGAAGCATGCTTTAAACTAAATGGCCAATATTAAACAAAAACACATACTTTGATTTATATGGGGTACACTTTGTGTCAGATTAACATGTGGTAAATTCATATATGGAACAAATGACTTATAGATAATTTTACTAAAATATGAAGATAATATTAGATTATTTTTCTATTTTTAGTGAGTGACCCAATTTTTTTCTCTATTTTCAAGTGAGTGACACATGTCTTTAAATAAAATTTCACCTTTAAACCAACAACACACAATTCATTTCATATTGGGTACATTGTGTGTCAGATTGAAATTTTCTTGATTCTTACATGTAATTAATTCTTAATGGATCAATTCAATATAGTATCAAGATAATTAAACTGTGTTTTCTTATTATTCAGTGAGTTGATGATGTTTTAAACTAAAATATATCCTTTAACTAAAAACACATTCTTTCAATATTACCGACCACACCATGTTTCATATTGATATGTATACAATTCCTACATGTGAAAATTTAATTATGGATTTTTTCCCTAAAGTAGGAAATAAATATGATCAGGTTTTTTAGTTTTTAGTGAGTGGAATATGTTTTCAACCAAAATGTCACTTTTAAACAAAAACACACACTTTCAATTATTCTAACCACACAGTGTGTCAAATTTTTGTGTGACGGATTCTAACATGTTTGAAATTACATACAGATCATTTTCCTAATGTATCAAGATAGTATAGTTTTTTTTCTCAATTTTCAATTAGTGATGTGAATTTTGGCCTAAAATGTTACTTTTAAATTGAAAACATTCACTTTGAGTCATACCAAGTGATCTGTGTTTCAGATTAAAGTGTGGAAATTTACTAAATGTCACCAATAAATTATGGTTAATTTTTTTAATTTATCAAGGTAATTAAATAATTTTTGATTAGTTTTCAGTGATTGGTAGCTGTCTTTAACTAAAATTTAATTTATAAACTAAAAACATGAACTTTGGGTCATTATTAAATTTAAAACATTCCCTATCGAACATTAAAAATCCAAAGAGAGGAAAAATAACTATAGGAAGATAAAAAATAGTACCTAGTTTAATCATCATTCTTGAATAATGTTTTAAGAATTTTTTTTCCACAAGCATTTTGTTCTCATTATAGAGAAAAAATGGTTGGATAAAAATAAATTCAGAATGAATTCATATAATTATTATCAATATAAAAGGTAACTAAATAATTTTTCAATGAAAATAATAAGAAAAATAAATAAATAAAAGTAGATAAAAATATTATAAAATTTACTAAATACATAGTACAATATCACCTCTTAATGATGTCCGTATATATTCTGAAAATATGTATTATTCCCATTCAAATCTAAAAAAATCTTTTTAAAAATTTAATAAATGGACTATATAATTTCTTGGTAGTAATTAAAAAATTTAACATAACCAATTATTAATAAATATTTTAAAATAAATAGTAATTATCATTAGAAATATATCTTTTATGATGCTAATTTTTTGATATAATATAATATATTTCATAAATTTGAAAATGTAATAACTGCAAAATTTGAGATTATGTTTTCTAGAAACTACAAAAAATATTGTGAAAAATAAATAATTTGTTTTCATATATGATTTGATAGTGAAATATTATTATATATACCATAATACATATTAATTTATTGAAATAAAAAAATTTCTTATGCTTATAGACCATCCTCATACCATGATTTTTATGATATTTAAAAACTCCACTATCATAAATTATTTTTCATTAGAATATAATATAAAACATGTACCATAAAGTCAATTTATAAAATATTCAATGTATTTTATTAAAAATCGATAATAATTGGAATATATGTACGATTTTTTGGTAACCCATGCATTGAATCTAAATAATAAAAATTTTGTGTAACATAATTGATCACAAAGAGAAACCAATGATTCCAAAAAAACAAAAGGAATAAGTAATGAAAGAAATGAAAATATATTTATTAAGATTATATTATAAATTATTACCCATTAATCATGGGTATTAAGAAGAGTTTTTAGTCTAAATGTTTATTTTCAAACATTATTGCATGTTGTTCACCTATTTTTAAATATTTCTTTTCTCTTAAAGATTTTTTTTGTGTAGAAGTAATGTGAGGACTGATGAGTTCAAAATTTTATTCAGAATTTTTCCATTGAAATAATAATAATATATAAAACTTTGAAAAATAATAATAGTATTTAACTATAATATACATAATAGATCAACTATTAGTCCAACATATTATACAAAAATACCTCATGTATACATTTATAACTAAGACTACTTGTTATCCATGGTTGAGTATTTCATCTATATTCTCAAGACCATGATAGTGTGTAACGAACTCTGTATATATTTTTCTTTAAAATAAATGATATTAATATTACCATCATTGAATGTTATATCCACATGAACTTGTAATATTAGTGAATGTTGTTGTTGAACTACTGGGGTAAAGGTACTCTTCAAAAGTCTTTTTTTTTTTGTGATTGGATAATCCATTAAAATGTTTTGATTTGAACTTCTATTTCCACCACCTTTTCTCTACATGTAACAATATCCCTCTATTTGTAAATTTTTTCATTAATTTTAGTTTTTTTGGAAAAAAAATTGTATTTTGAATACATTATTGGTGACATGTATTTTTACAAGATCAAATGACCATGCTTTGAAAATTGTAACAACAAGTCCAGTCGTGTGAACATCAAGATCATGAAGGGGGTCAGGTAACTCAGTGCTCGACTCATGAGTTACATCAATACCTACTCTCACATTATGTTTTGGAAGTTATTTATTTTATATAATATCTCCTTGAATATTTCTCATTATACACCTCATAAAAAAGAAATGGGTAGGTAATGATAAATAAAAATTACAATTAATTTCATCCTATAGAATATTAGTATTGGAAAGGTATTAGTATTTGTGTTAGTCAAATTTCATATAAATAGTTATGAAAAACTAGATTTCCTATGGTAAGGATAAACTTTTAGGGGAATGTATATCATCAAAGATGCATGGGGTATCTTCATATAGTTATTATTATTGTTTTGTTTCTTCTACTTGATTTCTTCCCATTACATTCTCTTAAAAATCATATTGTAATTTATTATTTTATTATAGAATATTTTTCTATGCCTACATCTGATCAATTTTATTTTCTTCATCCCCTTATTCATTTATTATCTAAAATATATTTGGATAGAAACTCAATAATTTATACCTCTAATGCGAATATATTTTAATATCCACTTCAAATACACTAAAATTAGTCATTCATAATGCACTACTAATGAAAATATTTGAGTCTAAATTATATATAAATATAATAAAATAAGTATTCATAGCTATGTAATTCTTATTTTAAGTAGATTTTTTTTCTATTTTTTCATACTTACACATAATTCACATACTCGCTTTGTGTTTTAATCTACCAGTATTAAGTATTTATTTACATGATCCTCCTTCTATAACACCTAATGTGGGATAGAAGTAGATCTGTATTTTGATTCGTAAATCTGTATATAAACAAATGAACATAATTACAATGTTGTTTCATATCACATAATAGTGTCGTTATAGATTCAGAATACAATACATTTTTTCAGGTAAATTATACCACTTCCTTGATTTATAGTAATTTGACATTGGTTTTAATGGATTTTATTTTTTCATCACTCAGTTGTTTTTTCATAAATTAAAAATTATTAATCGAAGTGACTAATATACATATTAAAATGTAAATTTTTACCAATCATAATATACCTGAAAGTGTTCCTCCTCATGATGACCAATAATGAGTTCCATGTTTCTTAGTTTATCATGCATTTATATATCTATGGCGGGTATAGGTTTACATTCCATTCATCATACATAGGATTATGATTCATAAGTATTTTCTAAATGTCTCTATATACCTCTCTAGTCCCCATTAATATAAATCAATGTTCTATTATTTTATTTTTAAGTAAGATAAATAAAGTATATGATAATGTTACCCTAATTAATTTCCAAATTAGTGGATTTATCATTGGTAAAACATTGTTCCATGTATCTACATCAATCATCATAATAATTAAATTAGGAAACCAAATGAAACTAATGAAAATGTTCTTATTAGGGTTAATAGGATGGCCCTGTGTATTTCATCCATTCTCAAATATTATTCCTCTTCTTATCGCCATAAATTTTTTTTATACTGTCATTATATGACTCTCCTATTATTTCCAAGACATTGGTTTTTTAACATTCTATCATTTCCTTAGTATTAACATTTTCAATATATTGTTCCTTCGGATTGGTAGCATCAGTATGTTGAGAAGGGTATTGTTCCCCTATATTAGTAGAATTACCATGTTGAGAAACCTATTATTCCATAGGATTTCAAGAATCCACATGTATAAGATTCTATCTACACTGGGACCACCAAAATGGATGAACTGATTCGACCTCTCTAATGAGTATTCAAATCCAATCATTATATTCTTCTCTGACATATAAGACTCAATCTACATTGGGACCACAAAAATAATGATTGTGATGTCCCAATGAAAGGGCCATCCTTAGTTGAATTGACATTTGACCATGTTGTGGTTTCGGCTGATAACAAAATAATTGAACACTCCCTATTTGTAAGATTTATAAAACATATAATACCATTAGGAACACTGATTCCTTGTAAAAATCCTTAATAAAATCCCCTTTTATGAATCCTAATTAATTTATTTTAAATTAACACATCATATCAACCCACTAGAATTGAAAAATAAGTACTTTTAATGAGATATAATCCAACTCCCATGTTTGTTCGATAATACCAAAGTATGACATATTCACATAAATTATATTTTTGTCCATAGTACCAAATACATGAATCACTTCTATCATAATAGTAACTCCACTATTTTTTGTTGTACTACATTCGTCATATTCCTTTATATATAATGTATAATAATTAATAAAATAACCATTATAAGATAATACTTCTACAATTTCCCTCTAACTAGCCATCAAATTCATTCTGAAATTAAATTAAAATTTTTAGCTAACTCTCTAAATATATGGTCTCAAAATCATCTAATAAACCATTGATTATATGTATTTAATATTCTGATTTCTTTATTTATTTTTTAAATACCTATAAAATACTTTTCATGTTTCAATATATGGGAAAGCCTATAAAATATTATAAAAATGTAAAGGTGAGGCTGCACCCACTCTATATGGTAATTGTGAAAATATCTATTTCAAAAATTCATTCACTTATAAGTTAACCAATGTAAAGAAATTTTGGTAGAATAATAATCACCAAATTTGGAAGGTAATTACTAAATAATTCAATGGATTTATCAACAATACACTACTCTTTAATACATCATTCTCGATAACATTAATTTTTTATATACCCTTTTTAAATCTTTATATATTATTCAATGGGGAAAATCCATATATAATATACAAGACCACATAGCTAGATCTCTCTAACCAATTAAACCATCAAGTGAACCATTGTATCAAAGAACAATGGTGGGAAGGACATCTATAAGTAACATAATATGACCACAATTTCATTTTCTATAGTTGATAATTTCACCAGGATAATAAATTTTAGTATATACAACATTAATAAAGAAACAATGATTGGTTAACGTATGACACAAATTTTTAGGAAAAATGAAATTTATACCTACAAGTATTAAATGTTGCTTCAAAAAAAATTCATGTGATTCCAAGACCTTTAAATTTAAAACAATTATTGAAATCTTGATATTTTTTAAATACCCCTTTGGAACCTTTATATAATTATAGATTTTGTAAAACTAATATCTCTGTTTTTTTTTTGGAAACAATGTAAGATGATGAATGATGAAAATTACTCCTTTCACCCTTCATTGGTACCAACCCTTCTTATATACCCATGTTAGTAAAATCTAAAATATAATTAATGTAATTCATTTTTTACTGGTGAATTTAGTAACATTCCAATGACACTATCATATACATTTTTTCTACATGAATTATATCAAGAAAATTTTAGGCGTACCAAAAATTGGTGTTTGGTAGTTCATAAAAATTGATATCATTTTTTCTTAGAGGTTTAAATAAGGTTTTTCAAATAATGTTTACCAAAAATTAGTGACTATATTCGTTTATTTCCCAAATAGATGATATCAGGTTAGTAGAGATAGTGTTGAATCTTCTTCTGAATTCACATTGAATGATGTCATCTAAGATCATTATTTATGTCATTGGGAGGAAAATTTTAAGGTCCTAGAAACATATTACTTGAGGAATGTTTCAACCTAACTGAGTGTATACCCTTTTCACTAATGGAACACCCTTGAGTTCCTGTAATTCTATATAGTAAAAACTTTTTTTAAGAAATAAAGTCATTTCTCACCCCATAAAACATGGTTCTAAAAGTGAAATCATCATTTATATAATAATTATAAAATTTAACACATGAATCTCATAGTAATCTTATTTATTCAATCAATAAAGACAAATAAAGATCAATATCATTACCTAGTTGTTTTGGTGCTAATAAAAGTTTATCCAAAATAATGCATTTTTATTCATCCATTACAATAATGGAAAGATATAATTTGTAAACATAATAGGTAATGTAATATGAGTGATACCTTTTCACAAAAAGGATTCAATCTATCTATATATAGTGCAAGATGAAGGTTTCTCAACTCATTTCCTAATTCAGAATATTTGTGACCAATGTTCTTCCATGGTGAAGAGTATGGTAGGTGATAAAGTTTCCCATTTTGATTTATTATATCTATGTCCAACAATAATTCCCTTGTTGTTTCCTCACTTTAGTATAGGTGGATACGAAATATAATCACTGTAAGTTTTCTTAAATATTTTTATGTACTTAATTTATCTTTTTTTATTGATACATGCCACACTTTGGGTATATTTAAGTGATTCATAGCCCTTTAGAAACAATATACACTCATTTGGATAGGAATGTATTCATTTAGTGACCATAGCCACTGAACATAGAATTTTTTTAGTGTTATATGATCAAAAAGGAAGCTCATTACCTGTTAGTATCATATAATTCAAGGGAAAACATAGTTCAGTAAAGATGGAGTTACTCTTTTTATTTACATATTTTACATTATATATCTTCGATATGGATGAAAAAGTTGTATATTTAGTACAACTAGCATATAATGACATCTTTGGACAACACTTTAACATCTCAAATTGATTATAAAAATCATGATATTCATCTTCAACTTTTATTTTCATTTTCTTGATATGATCTTTATCATCATTTAAACCTATAATAATATCCCCGACCCAATATTCATCATTTTTCGCATTTATAATCATATCAGATGATCCATAAAATAAATGTTCATCTAATTAAATAGAAATCAATAGTCCTTCCCTATCTTTATTCAAACATTTAGAACTCTGATTTTTTCCATGATAGGTCAATTATTATTCCAACTCCTCTAGACTAATTAGTTTTGAATAAAAACAATTTTAACATGAACAAAGGATTTGAGAATTTCTATATGCATGATATTCTGTAATTTTGATGAATTATTTAACCTCATATTCATACTATTTTTTCATATGATTGAAATCCAAATATTTTTTATTCATATACATCATATTTAATTCAGTAATATTCATATTTAATAAAAACAACACAAAGAAGGTATTAATTTAGAATCCTAAAAGGACATTATTTAAATAAACATACATATAGTCACCATATTTGATTTTTTTATAAAAGTGGTGACATGAATTGGACACCCAATTCATGCCCCAAATAAATTTATTAAAAGAAAAAGAGAAATACAAGCCCGATGTATAAATAGCTTACACTAGTAGGGAGTGAGGGGAAACAACAAGAAAGAACAAGAAAAATCATAAGTTATAAAACAAATGGTCGAAGCATCTTTCCATCAACCGGTCCATGATCTTTACATGTTTGGAAGACGCAGGTTGTATCCTATCCATACTTTTCTGAATATGTTCAAGAATGCACTTCAAAAAATCTATTTGAACTGATCTCACTATAAATTCTATAGTGAATAATCTTAAATTAATATATTGAGTTTTTATACATTGAACTTGGTTAAATGGGATTGTTATTATTTCTAGATCATAATCCTAAATTAATATAATAAGATTAGTCGTAAATCATCATTGGTTGAAAGGTATTTATGTAAAGACCCATATTTCCCATGTAATTTTTTTTAATTATATGGAATTATTATGGGTATATGAAAATTGACGGTGCGTGATTCCAAGGCCTAGTGTGACAGTAATGAATTTATGAACTTTTTTAAGGTAAATTCAGTAAATGTGCCAGCGTCATTTTCTAGCACTTGAATCGGTGCTCGAATTAAAAATCTGGGGACACCGTTGAATATGAATCACTGATATTCGGTTAAGGGAGGCTTCACTTCAACCGCAGTAGGAAGGGATAAAAAGATAGATTTTTGGGATTATTAATAGAATAATAAAATAACATTTTATTTTATTTCTTTCATTATTTTCCCCCAATGGACAAGTAGTAGTGTAGGACCAACGGCATGTCAATACATTAAATGTATTGACTCCTAAAATTCTATGTAATAGAATCGTTGGAAATTATGAAGGTTCCTATTAAATGAATCCCCATAAATTCAACAAGTGTTACTCACCCTCCCCCTCTCCCATTTATATGGAGCTTGGGAAAGGGTATCAACACTACTTAATCAAGCTACGATGTTTTGATAAAGTGTTGTGGTGCCAACCACTTAGAGGATAGGACTAGTTCTGCTAAGTGGTGATGAGCGACACCGAACCCTAAATCGAAGAACAATGAGTGAGTAGCGTCGTTGGAATCTTGTTGTGGGAACGACAAACACCGAACCACCTCCAAACCCGAACGTTCTCCAACAGATTTATGAGGTAGGGTTTTTTTCTCATTTATTGTTAAAGATATTGTTGAATCATAAATCCTCTTTCCTATTAAGATGATAAGGTGGAGGGAATGGTCTAAATAAACAAGGCCTGGTCCCTTTGCTATTTGTTCTACCTTTTTGTTCTCCACGGAAGACCATTGTTTCGCCACTGGTAACTGGCGCCGACAAATGATGGTCATGGGCAGCACTGACCAGTCACTATAGAGGTGGCGTGCCATCACGCACCATAGGAGGAGGCCACATAACTATTCCACGACAGTTAGCAAAGTGGCCGACACCGACCGACCATGGTGGTGATGTGGCGTGACATCGCACGCCGCTGACAGATAAGGGTCGGGGTCGACATTAGTCTGCTGCATAAGAAGGTAGTGGCGTGCAACGGCATGCTGCCGGGGGAGCTGTAGTGCTGGGACCCGTCGCGTTTCCCACGGGTGACCAAGTAGTGCCAAAGGGTGTTGCCGCTCTGCCTTCCAAAAGGGGAAAACCCCCGATGCTAGCTCGGGCGGGCCTCACTCCATTGGGTCATGAATGCTCAACGGGTCACGCTCCACTGTTGGTCAGACCACGCGAGCCCAGCAGGTCGTGCCACTATGTGTCGGGTCACGTGATCCGAGATGGCTGGGCCGGGTGATTCCAGCGGGCCGCACCTCCGCGGGCTAGGTCACGCGAGCCCAAAGGGTGGGGCCATTATGGTTCGGTCTGGACCACAATCGAGTGGGCCGAGCTCATCGCGGCCCACCCTATCCAGTTCGAACCCAAAATGTGTCGGGTCGACGCGAACTATGTTGGGTCAGCCTAGACTAGGTCCAACCGAGTCGGACCAGACCCAGACCCAACCATGCCCTATTTCTCTTAAAAGACCATAACATCAGAACTGGGTGACCATTTGATGAACCTTCTATGGAAATGAGACCCTTGGATAGAGACGGTCCTTTTGGTATACTCCACTTGAGTTTTGGAGACAGTTGGAGTACGACAGGGTTGGATCGAACCCGAATCCAACAGAGCCCTCAGAAATAAAATGTTTATAACTCATAGACTATACATTCAATTGAAATACCATCTATCATGTTGGAACCCTTACGACATGGAGTTCCTTTGGGTTACTCCTTTTTGGATCTTAGTGGTGGTCGAGGTGCGACCAATATCTTGAGGGGCAGATTCTACGGAGCTCGAGCGCACCGGGTGTGAGGAATCTTGTGGTTGGATATAACACGAAGAAAGAACATCGATCCTATGTGGGTCATCATATATTGATCTTTTTTGGGTAAAACTCTATTAGATACTATGTGGGTTAGTGCTCAGTGATCCTATGTGGTTCAGCGCATATCAATCTTGTGTGGGTCAGACCCTATGTGGGTCAGTTGGGGTTATTA
The DNA here is from genome assembly GCA_963277665.1 of Viscum album. Lineage (NCBI taxonomy): Eukaryota > Viridiplantae > Streptophyta > Magnoliopsida > Santalales > Viscaceae > Viscum > Viscum album. Next base: position 472,739,026 of record OY728130.1, on the reverse strand, counting down.
CCTATCGATCATGTATAAGTAAGTAGTAGTGCCTTATAATAGAATAAGATGATCTAGCTTGTGAATAAATATATGTACTTATATACTTAAGTTATACTAGTATGAGATGAGTCTTTTACCTTCATGGTGTTATATTTGTGGTGTTATCTGTGTGGTACTTTTACCTTTGTGGTGTTATCTTCGTGGTGTTAACTATGTGGTACTTTTACCTTCATGGTGTTATCTTTGTGGTGTTATCTTCATGGGGTTATCTTCATAGTTTTATATGTGTTGTACTTATACCTTCGTGGTGTTACCTTCATGTTTTTTCCTTCGTGGTGTTATCTTCGTGGTGTTACATGTGTTGTAATTCTATCTTTGTGGTTTTACATGTGTTATACTTCTACCTTTGTGGTGTTATCATCATGGTGTTACCTATTTGGTAATTCTAACTTTTTGGGGTTACCTTTGAGGTATTATTCTCTCATGTATAATATTATTATATCTTAATAACATAGGTATATATGGTAATATACCTAAGTAGATTTTATGTCTATCGCTTAGTGATTTGAGTTTGAGGTCTTGCTTTGTGGTTTTTCCTTTGTTGAACTCTGGGAGACCTACAGGGGTCTCGGGGTCCGTACAAAGTATTTTTATACTCACCCCTGCATGGGCTATGTCCACACATTGTTGTGTTTTTTGCAGATGATGTACAACGTTGATCGAGGCTGAGGGAGCCAGGATTGGACGGTGCCAGAAGGTGGACCATTTGGCATGACGTGATGTAGGGAATACTGATCGTGATTTGTACGTAACCTTCAAGTAGGATCTTCAGTGGATGATCCATGAGTTATTTTTCACCTTTTCACTTGTATTTTTATTTTCCAGTTGTACTTGTACTTTTTAGTTGGGCTTGTATTTCGGCCCCTTTACTTTCAGCACTCTTTTAAATATAGCAGTTTACTTCGTGGTTGCTTCTTGTTGTGTTACTAGAAAATTTGTTTGTATATGTTAAAAAGGCAATGAATTCTTGTTTTAGGGATATGACTTTCTGGTGCTAGTCACCAGCCCCTGGCCTATGGAAAGCAGGCTTGGGGTAGTCATGGCACGAGTCATGAAAAAGTGGTATCAGAGGATTCTGTTCTACAAAAGAACTAGGACTCTGATCTTTACTATGTGGTAATAGTGTTAAGTGTTATGAGTGTGATTTTCAGTTTGGGGAATCTAGTGTTGGTGTGACGTCCAATGTATCCATACACTACCACAAAACTAGGCAAGGTAGGAGCCTGCCTTTATTAGCGCTAACGGAAAAGCACTGATAAAGGGGAATGACTTTGTCAACGCTAAAAAAAGCGATGATAAATGTACCCTTTATCTGTGCTAAAACAAGCGCTAATAAAGGGTACATTTATCAGTGCTTTAAATATACCTTTATCATCGCTTTTCTTAGCACTGATAAAGGTTACATTTATCATCTCTTTTCTTAGCGCTGATAATTTTTATTGTATACATTAAATAAAAAACATATGTTATAACTATATATATATAATTAAATAATTAAAAGATTAATAATAAATATATTTATTATATTTATAAAATTTATTAGATTTATTAATTCAATATATTTATTAGATTTACCAATATATATGTGTTTTCCAATGAATTGGGGTCAATGAATATATCATGCGTATATGTTATGTGATCATATATGTGCATGAATAATTTTCATTTATATATTATAATTACATATCACATTGATGTGTTATTGATTTATAATTCATTGTGTTACCCATATAATATATATGTTCTAAAAAATGTACTCTTATAATTAAAATTACATTATATTTAAAATATATATATATTTTTTATTATATTTTCAATGATATATATATAAATATACCTTTAAAATAATTTTATAAGTATAAATAACAATATATTTATTTAGAGTTATATTTATTAATAAATATGTATATATTTATCATAAATATCATTTTAAATAAATATATAATAATATAAAATAATTATTAAATTTATACATTTATCAGTGCTGATAAAGTATGGATTTATCAGCACTACAAAAGTGCTGATAAAGTGGGTCTTTATCAGCACTAAAATGGAAAGCGCTGATGAAGACTCCCTTTATCAACACTAAAAAAGTGCTGATAAATTCCTACCTTTATCAGCGCTAAAAAAGCTCTGATAAAGGTCCCAGTGGGATTTATAATTGCCACTGGGTCCTCCTCCTCCCCGCACCCTATCAGGCTTTCATGGAAGCCCTACCCTATGCCTCCGTCGCTGCCTCCTCTCCGCCGGGGCCTCCTTCTCCTCCTCCTCCGCCGTAGCTGGCACCTCATTCTCCTCCTCTAGACCCTACTTCTCCTCCTCCTCCTCTTGCCGCGGCTCCTCCTCCCCGTACCCTGTCAATCGCGAAAGCCCTACCCTGCGCCTTCGCCGCTGCCTCCTCTCCGCCACCGCCTCCTTCTCCTCCTCCTCTACCATGGACTCCGCCTCATTCTCCTCCTCTGGCGCCTACTTCTCCTCCTCCTCCTCCTGTCGCGGCTCCTCCTACTCCTCCTCACCCGCGGCTCCTCCTCCTCTTCCTCTGTCACGGCTCCTCCTCCTCCTCCTCCTCCACTGCAGCCTCCTCATCCTCCTTCTCCACATCTGCCTCGTCCTCCTCCTCCTCTTCCTCCTCCTCCACCTACTCTGTTGCCTCCACAACTTCTGAGCTTCCTCTGATTCCTCCACGCTGCCTCTGCGCTTCCTTTGTGTTGGCCCCACTGCCTCTGTTGCCTCCGCCGTCGACGCCTCCTCCTCCTTCGCCATCGGGTCCTCCTCCATAAGGTGAGTAAAATTGAATTTTCATGAATTAATTATGTTTGCATTTATTGTCAATATTGATATTAATTATGATTTGGTGTGATTCTTGTGTGTAATGATTGTGTGTGTGACACATGTATATGTGGTTTGTTACTTTTTTGATCTTGATTAGCTCTCCCCACTATATCCTTGTGATAGAAACCGGAATAGAGAGAGTATTTTTTGTGAATGTTTGTTACACTAGATTAGGATTTCACTTCGTCTAGTGGCCCTTAGTATGGATCTTTTTCTTATTTTGGATACTACCCCATAGTTAGCCCAAGAAGGGTTTGAACCGTCTGTGCTACTGAATTCATGTCATCAGGTGAGGCATGCCAACGAGATGAGACATATGTTTAGTATGTTCTATATTGTACACTATTCTCCTTGGTTTCGAAAAAAATGAACCTTAACAGGGTTCCTACCAATTCCTTCCCATTATCCACCCTCTCTGGGTTGGGTCATATACCAATTTAAATATCACATCCTTTCTTATAACATAATAGTGCCACCAACCTCTCACATTGGGTGTGATTCACATATCCTCTAATTCTACAACATAGTAGCTGATCCCCTCTCACTTACAGTGGGTCTCACCATCACATCACATAAAAAAAAATTTGGGAGGGAATATCTATAGAAAACCTCTCACAAAAATACTCCAAACCAATACTAAGTGATCCCCATTTCTATATCTCACATCATATTATCATTAAAAAAAATGATCTAAGTAGGGAATCAAAATATCCAACCTCTATCACAAGTCAAAATTAACCATAAATAGGTGGATCCCATGGAAGTCACACACCAATCCTCTTTGACCAATTCCTTCTCACTCAAAGTAGGGTCCTACCAACACCTTATCACTTAAATATAGGCCATCCATCTTTTCTCATGCCACAAAACATATAAATAGTAATCTAAGGAGGGTATCTAGAAAGACAACCTCTCATACTAGCTAAACTGCATCATCAATAGGTGGGCTCATGGATGATCATACTTCAACTAGGTGAAATTCATATGAAGTCTCAATATTATAGTCGGTCTGACCATAAATGATAAAAGTCACCACCCATTTATCCTTTCATAATAATATCCTTTAAACCATATTGGTTATACATGAAAATTATTCCCAACCTATCAACATTCTAATTCTACCTATAAGGGAATCTACTGGGTTCTACAAACCAAACCCATCTCTACTCATTGATACCAACACACACTCATCTCTACATGGAAATGTCACAACCCACATGTTATACTTGATCTAGGCCTCGATAGTCTAGTCTATATAATCTAATAATTCCTACATTAAAACTCATTAAAACTAAATAATGACCATCCTAAGAAACTCACACTAAGAGCCTTGGATACCCTATGCTAAGTCATATAGATTATTACCATGACCCTCACTTAGGTACCATATCATATCCCCCCTTGTAGATCTCTTAATCCAATTATAAGGAGGAAATCTTCTATGTCACACTTCACCAATCACTATATGAAATACCATACTCATCAGACACACCATGACTCTTATATATCCTTAAGAGGGTGTTCCCCATCATACATGAGATATAAAACTATATTATCCATCTTCTTTAGGCCTAAGACTCTAATACATACTCAAATAGCCTTAGAAAACCTAACTACAATATACAAATCTCATACCAAACTCGATCCTCTCATAAACACTACTAGAAACCTCACCTCCATAGAGACATAATCTCTGGATGATCACAAAATCACAAACATTCAATAGAACATTCACTCTATCTCTTGGTGGATTAAAAACACCCTAATTATTTTCCTTGGTTTCTCTTGATTTATATCCCTTTCACTGGAACACATATACTCATGCATCAATGCACAATCATGCATCAATTGGAACATGGTTTTGTATTATAGGGTCCACCTACCTCAAAAAAATGGAGTAACCCCCTCACCAAGATCAACTCATCCTCAACCAAGACTATACATGCCTTATCTAATCTTGTACCAATGATTGAGACCCAATCTCAAGGCACAATTCCAGAATAATTAATTATAGAAACATATATTTAATTATTCACCATAATATAATGAGGAATAATCTTTTAAAAACTCACTGGTAAACACAAAACAACCTAAACCACACAAAGCATGGTGCGTTCATCATACGAGGATAACATCTAGCCAATAAAAACAAAATCTACATCATCTGAATTGATTTGAAGATGATATAGTGAAATCATCACACAAATCCTAGTTAAAATCATCCCAAATCATAGGGAAATAATGGATAATAGTAATGGAGGAAGTATGAGGGGAGAACTCACTAACACACTATAAAAAACTCCCAAGAACCACCCCTTGTCAGGGGGGATCAAAGAGAGGGAGAGAATGGATGAATCCCAAGAACCTCCCAAGATTTGCTATTAATGAGAACTCCCCCCACCATTTTTGAAGTATCTAGTTTTTTATCTAAATTATACTCATATTCCTTCTCCCCTAACCTATATACCCATCCTTTGGATTTCAAATAGGATGAATATAAATAAAGAATGGATGAATGCCAATCGGTTGAAAAAAGAGTATGAAGAGGGTGTGAAAGAGTTTATCAAGTTTGCAAAAGATCATGCATATGATCCTTCTCAAATCTTTTATACATGTTTACTCTATTTTTGTTCAAAACAAATTAGTCCATAGGAGTTGGAAGAACACTTGATCTATCACGGAATAGATCAGAGTTATACATGTTGGAATAAACACGGCGAAACAACGAATGTTGGTAGTGGCTGGGATAACACTATGTTTTATGGATCATCTGATATGATTACAAGTATGAACAATGAAGATGATCGTATGGAGGATGTGATTATAGTTGTGAATGATGATGAAGATCGTATTGAGTAAATGACAAGGACTATCGAAGATGAACTTCGTGATTGCCCAAAATTGTTTAAGAATTTAAATTTTTTGCAAAGACACCATTGTATGCTGGTTGCACTAAATACAAAGCACTGTCAGCAGTACTAATGCTTTATAATTTGAAGTCGGACAACGGGTGGAGTGACTCCAGTTTTACAGAACTACTTGCTCTTCTGAATGACATGCTCCCAGAATATAATGAGCTCCTGATCCAAACATATGATGCCAAACGAATGCTACGCTCGATGGGTATGATCTCTGAAAGAATACACGCCTGACCGAATGACTGTATACTATTTCTCAAGGACCAAAAATCACTTTAAGAATTCCCAAAGTGTGGTGCTTCTTGATACAAGAAAGATTAATCCAGTCCTACTAAATTTGTATGTTACCTTCCAATAATTCCAAGGTTTAAGCGCCTATATGAAAGTGAGGAGACTACAGGACAATTGAAATGGCATGCAGATACAAGAATAAAATATGGGATACTGTGTCACTCTGAAGACTCTCCTTAGTGGAAGAGAATTGATCATGAGTATCTTGAATTTGGAAATGGGTCGAGAAACCTTCGCCTTGCGTTATCTACAGATGGAGTGAATCCTTTTGGTTTTCAAAGCAACAGTCACAGTACATGGTCGGTTATGTTGGTAAATTATAACTTACCACTGTGGTTATGCATGAAACAAACATACATCATGTTATATATGCTTATATTAGGACCAAAACAACCAGGTAATGATATTGATTTTTATTTAGCTTCATTGATCGAAGATTTGAAATTATTGTTGGATTCAGGTGTTACATTGTATGATGCTTACAAAAAGGAAGATTTCACTGTGAGAGCCATGTTGTACAAGATGATAAATGAATTCCCTACTTATGGAAATTATTCAGGATATAGCATTAAAGGAACACAAGGATGTCCCATTTGCGAACAAGGTACACAACCAATTAGGTTGAAACATTCATCGAAAACAATGTTTCTAGGACATCGTAGATTTCTACCCCGATGACATAAGTACCGGTCTTGGATGACATCATTCAATGGAAGTTCAGAAGAACGTATAATACCATCTCCACTAACAGGTGATCAATTGTTTGAGAAAGTTAAAAATGTGGACACTACTTTTGGTAAACTGACTTCGAAAAACCTTATGAAAATCGGTTAGAAAAAGAGATCAATTTTTTTTTGAATTACCGTACTCGAATTGTTTGTATGTTAGACATTTTCTTGATGTTATTCATGTAGAAAAAAATGTATTTGATAGTGTCATCGACATGTTTCTAAATACACCTAGAAAAACAAAATATGGAATTAAGGCTAGGCTGGACATGGTTGAGATGAGAATACGAGAAGAGTTGGCACCAGTGAAGGGTTAAAAATGAACATTTCTTCCTCCAGCTACTTACACTCTTTCCAGGCAGGAGAGATATTGGTTTTTCAACTTCTTGAATGAATTAAAGTTTTCTGAGGGGTATTCGTGAAATATCTGGAACCTTGTGTCAATGAAGGATTTGAAGTTAAAAGGTCTGAAATCACACGACTACCGTATTTTCATGCAAGATCTCATTCATATTTCTTTACATTTAATTTTTTCCAAGAATGTATGCCATAAATTAACGAAACTATGTTCCTTCTTCAATTCTATATGCAACAAAGTTATAGAACCGACATAACTGCCAACTATGGAAAGAAAATTTCCATTATATTATGTGAATTAGAAATGTTATTCCCACCTTCATTTTTTGATATGATGGTTAATTTGATGGTCTAATTGGTGAGAGAGATTCAACAATGTGGTCATGTACATTATAGATGGATGTACCCGATTGAACGGTATATGAAGATTTTGAAAGGTTATGTAAAAAATTGAAGTCAACAAGAGGGTTGTATTGCAGAGCGATATATTATTGAGGAATCCATTGAATTATATATTGAATACCTGTCTAATGTGGGAAGCAATGTCCTACCAAAATCTCATCACACTGGGCAGCTTGAGGGTGAAGGAATTTCTGGAACATAGGTTGTCACAATCAATATTACAGATCGGGAGTAGGCCCACCTTTATGATTTTCATAACAAATTCTATGTTGAACCATATGTTGAAACCCACAAAAAAATTATTAGGCATTTGAATACATCTAAGGATGAAAAATGGATATTAGATACACATAATCGATAGTTTATAGGATGGTTTCAGGACCATATTTTTAAGAAGTCAGATGAAAATATGGAGTCAATTTCAAACCGACTTCGATGGCTAGACAGAGGACCAAGTGTGTATTTATTATCTTATAATTCTTATGTAGTTAATGGATATATATTTTATACTATTAAACATGATGAAGACAGTACCATGCAGAATAGTGGGGTTACACTTGTGGCTAAAGCGATGCATGTTTCTGGTGCTAAGGAAATAAATCCAATTTATGCGAATATGTCCTACTTTGGAATCATCAAACAAATATGGGAGTTGGATTATACAGAATTCCAAGTTCCGATTTTTCAATGCAAGTGGGTTGATAACAGGAGTGCTATTAAAGTAGATGAATTGGGATTCATGAAAGTTGATTTCAGTAAGGAAGGGGTTAAAGACGAACCGTTTATAATGGCATCATAGGCAGTGAAAGTATTTTATTTTTCAGATCCCGCAAACTGAAACTGGTCAATTGTTCTGTTATCGACCAAAACAACTGAAGGGTCAGATGAAAATTCAATGGAGGTTAACCCTTTAATTGGGGCTTCACAATCATTTCATAGTGGTCCCAATATAAACAACATTGTTTATATTAGAGGAGACCATAATGAAGGGATATGGATAGTCAATAGAGGGGTCAAATCCCTTCATCCTTTAGAAAAAGGGAGTTCAATAATCAAGTTATTTTTTATTGTAATATAGATTGTGTTACATTATGTTATTATTTTTTTGCTACTGATTTTATGTGATCTAAATTAAATGTTAAACCAATTCTATAGATAATGACTTCTGCACCTACTGATGCACCCAATCTTGAGACACAATAGGTTTCTCAACCTGTTGTAGCTGGTCCCACTGCTGAGGTATAACAGGTCTCTCAACCTATTGTAGCTGGTCCCACTATGGAGGTACAACAGGTTTATCAACCTGTTGCTGCTGGTCCCACTACTAAGGTACAACAGTTTTCTAAACCTATTGTTGTTGGTCCCAGTGTCGATGTTAGCAAATCGGAGGAACATAATGAGGATGCAGAAACCAAGAAAATGGTAGGAAATGAAACCCCGACGACACAAAAGAAACAGGTGCGCCGTAGTTTGACCGTTTTAGCCAAAATCCATAAGGTGAAATCAAAAGGCATAAAATATGAGGTGGGATGGAATAAGCGAGGCCAGCATATAAACCCCAACAAAGCCATGTTTTGTAGCTACATTGTAATCGTCACTCGGTAACGCGTGCCGATTGATATAGATTCGTGGTACCATGTTGTCAGTGGGCTGAAAACATTAATGTAATAAGAGATTATGGTAACATTATGATATCATTTATTTAATTTATTAAAATAAAATAAAATAAAATACTGAAATATTGACTAACTCTACATCATCTCTTGCAGAGTGCATTTATAGTAGATTTCTTTTATAAAGAATATGTATTAAGTCTAGAATGAAGGGTTCATAGAGGCTTTCACACCATTTTAACAAAATGTCATCTGAAAGATGCTGAAGGGAAAATCAAGCTGCACCCACCTCCTCTTTATGCACACTTGATATCCCAAGGAGCGTGGGATGCATTTAGCAACCGTCGTGTGGAGCATACTTTTTAGGTACATTGTGTATGGTAACAAGTTGTTTAACGTTTCTTGTATTCATCACTTTTATTGATAGTTTTTTATTTATGAAACAACAACTGAGTGCGAAAAATAAAGAACAGGAAGAAAAACCACCGTACCCCTACCATAAAGCAAGGATAGGGTACGCTTCAATTGAAAAACAATTGGTACGTATTTTAAAAGTACTGTAATACTTTTATGTGACATAAAACAAAACTATAACCATGTTTCTCTGTTTATATTCAAATTGATGAATCAAAATCCCAAGACACTTTAATCCCATGCCATGTTCTATGGAAGGAGGCTCGTGTTAATAAAGAGGGGAAACTGGTAGATGAAAACACACAAAAAGTGTGGGAAACATGTGTAAGTATGACATAATATAAATTTTTTTATTTAAATCACTATTACGTAACGATGATTACTTATTTTCCCATATTTTCTATTTGAAATAGTCATAGGAATCAACAACACCCGCACCAGATGCGGACATACTTTCAGCGGCATTGAAATAGCCAGAATAGTATGGCCACGTCTGAGGTGCGGGTTTTGGGGTGACACCCCAAACATATTTTCAGAAAAAAAAGAGGAGGAACAAACTAAAGAAATGAAAATGATGAGAGATATACTAGTTACCCTAGAAGAAAAATTCCAAAGTCAAGGAGAGTTACTAGAATCTTTGATGGGGGAGAGGTGAAGAGAAGAAACGACTCAAGAAAAACTCGCCCCCACCCCCACCAGCTTTGAGGCAATCCATTTCCCTTAAAGACCTAACTTAACTAAGGTAATCAATGTTCTAATATTTGTTTCCGAGAAATTTGAATCACATAGACACTAATACCTTTCTTGTAATGATATTCTACAGGGTGAAAATTATAGCGACCCGACCTTTTATTACATTACTATTACATCATTTTAAAGATAAACAACACAATATTATTACACATGGAGGATCCAAAGGATTAGTGTCTTGGGAAAACTAGGACCATACATAACAAATACAACATCAACCATAAACATTTATTTAATTTATTCTTCACTAGATTCTTAATGGCAATTGTCCTCTCCTTAGTACATGTATCCACCTGAGGATATACATCAAAAGGGGTGAGATAGAAGCCCAGTAAGAGGATAGATAAGAACAATATATCATGGGGTGAGCATAATCATGACGTAGGCAAAGGATCATGAACATGAGAGGAGCATAAACAATAAACTTGAAATATGGCAATGCATAAAAAAATAAAACATCATGTCTTAGTGGTTAACTAACACACATAATTGTGAACAAAGCTAGCATCATGTTCACACATCATTTCAGATTTACTCATAAGATTCATTACTTTACCCAATGCATTGGAGCTCTGTATAATTCTGGGTGCACCCGTCACATTTAAACATTCATATTACGCTATATAATTCCGGGAGCACCCGTCACATCATAACATTATCATTATCATGATTTCCACATAGAACACATATCAAACATCTACATAAATAACCCATTGAAAGGAATTTTTTTAATCTCTTAATAACACATTCATAATCTTTGGGTTCCCAAAAGAAAGAGGGAACAACATACTTGATACAAGAACTATCAACCTTGAATGAGAGGTAAAAGGTGAGATCTTGAAAGAAGAGTTCTTTTGGAAAACATTTTGATGGACATAAAAACCAGTGACAAACATGTATATCCCAGAAAAGTAAATTAAATGATGAACAAATGATCTTTGAGGAGTAACCATATCAAAAATGGAGTGAAAGAGGGAGAACCCGAAGGAAGAAAATTGGGTTCGAGATTTCCCCTTACCTTGTACTCGAATGCCTCCTTCTCTTTAATGTCCTGTATAATGACATTATATTCATTAATTAGAAATTCCAGAACCTTTTATACATTAATATGGTTCATTTTTGTTTCATTATTTCATATTATGTTCCTTTGGATGACTTATAGAGTTTAAAAACATTGTTCGGGGATGTTCGTTTTTATGGTTTTCTTGAGCGGTCCACTTGTATTCTTAAATTGATGTTTGGGTAGATCATGGGTAAACATCCAGAACTGATGCTACATGTTATTAATGATATTACAGTAGCTTTAATAATTTTATAGTGAATTATATTAGATCCAAGTGGACGAATCATTAGATTAAAATTTCATGATGGTTATTTGGGTTAATTTGTGCGGTTTTTGGATCACAACGATCTTGTTTTGACATTTAACTTAGTAATAAGGCCATAGGTTATTTACAGAACTTAAAATAGAACATAATACATATAAAATATTCTGGTTCAACCATAAAATGGTTTCATGACCAGATTGAAGGTAGAAATGGAAGAATAGAACAAGTCATTTTTGAAGGTGATAAATTTAACACCTCATGAACAACGTTCTCTTTAATAAAATAAATGGAAGAGGGAAAGGTTGTGGGGTGATATAATATAACATTTGAATCATAATATTACATTATATATATAATACTGGATATAAAGGACAATTTGGATGAAGATAGGTAGGGAGAGATCAAGAAAGGAACTTGAACTTGAAAGGAAATTAAAGGAGAAGAGGGAAAGATATTACCTCTAGAATTCTCCTCTTGAGATCCTCTTTAAAGAAGCTAGGATTGGTCTTTTGATGAGACCAGAATCTTTTGGACGTGGGGGATGAGCTAGGGAAGGTGTTTGTACAGAGTTTAGAGAAGGCTTGGAGCTTGAGAGGTGTGAGGAAAAGAGGGAGTGAAGGGTGACTTTTATATTGGAGGGGAGAGGGGTTTCCATAATATAAAATTGATTAGTTTATTAATTTCAACTAAGACAAGGCATAGTGAGTCTTGGATGACCAAGAATAGTTAAAAAGGCATGTGATTTCGGGATTTGGGTGCTTACATCACTTGTGATGTCTGGAATAGTGGGTTTTAATTAAAATGTATTTATATGGTAAATTAATGTATTCTGTTATTCACAAAAAATTCAAGTATCTCAGAAAAATCCCAAAAATTTACCCCAACCATTTTTCGACGTGTAGAATCCAAAAATGAAGTCCATTTTTCAAAAATAATTTTCTAAATACTATTAATTCAATATTTAAATAAAATCACAATTTACTTAAAAAACAGTTTTTAAGATTAAAACTGATTTTATAGTTCTTTCAAAAATTATGTAGGGTATTATAAAATTATCTAAAAACTATTAGACATTAATTCAATAATTTATGAATACATTATAGGAAAATAAATATTCCTTTAAATTAATTAATTATAATTAATTATTTATGACTTATAAAATACCAAAAACGTTTACTAAGGTCAAATTGTCAACATTTTAAGATGTCTAAATTTTATTTTATTATTCATAGGTAATTTTACTCTTATTTACTATTCATAAGGGTCATATTACTATTCATAAGGGTAGGTTACTATTCATAAAGGTAGGTTATTATTCACCAAAAATTATTTTTGTTTCATTAGACTCCAAAAACTATCTTGAACACAACCGTGTATGTCGGATTTTTAAAATTCTAAACATAGGGGTGACAAAATTATGTTTAAAGGTCACTTATCACTTAGTAGTTCATTATTTTGTGTTTTTATGACATAAATATAAGAATGGAATTTTCCTTTGAAAAACTTTGGGTCGTTACATTCTTCCCCCCTTAAGAAATTTCGCCCCCAAAATTTGACTTTACACAAACAGGTGAGGGTACTTCTCCTTCATTACCTCTCCTGGTTCCCACCATTTTCTAAAATAGAAAAGGATAGAACAAAAAATAAGAAAAAAAGTCATTAATAACATATTAATTTAAACAATTATACCAAAAACATAACATATGGGTTCCCTAGGTAAATATTCTTGTGTATGTGTTTGTACTTATTCTTATGCTATAGGTTTTCTCTACAGTTTACTAATCCTAATTCCCAAATTAACTAAACCTTTCCTCTGATACCAACTATAGCGAACCAGACTTTTCTTACATTACTATTACATCATTTTAAAGATAAACAACACAATAGTATTACACATGGAGGATCCAAAGGTTTAGTGTCTTGGGAAAACTAGGACCATACATAACAAATACAACATCAACCATAAACATTTATTTAATTTCTTCTTCAATAGCTTCTTAGTAAAACTTGTCCTCTCCTTAGTACATGTATCCACCTGAGGATATAAATAAAAAGTGGTGATATAGAATCCCAGTAAGAGGATAGATAAGAACAATATAGAATGGGGTGAGCATAATCATGACGTAGGCAAAAGATCATGAACATGAGAGGAGCATAAACAATAAACTTGAAATGTGGCAATGCATAAAAAATGAAACATCATGTCTTAGTGGTTAACTAACACACATACTTGTGAACAAAGATAGCATCATGTTCACACATCATTTAAAATTTACTCATGATATTCATCACTTTACCCAATGCATTGGAGCGCTGTATAATTCTGGGTGCACCCATCACATTTAAACATTTATATTGCGCTATATAATTTCGGGTGCACCTGTCACATCATAGCATTATCATTATCATGATTGCCACATAGAAGACATATAAAACATGTACATAAATAACCCATGGAAAGGAATGGGTTTCATCTCTTAATAACACATTCATAAGCTTTGGGTTCCCAAAAGAAAGAGGGAACAACATACTTGATACAATAACTATCAACCTTGAATGAGAGGTAAAAGGTGAGATCTTGAAAGAAGAGTTCTTTTGGAAAACATTTTGATAGACATAAAAACCAGTGACAAACATTTATATCCCATAAAATTAAAGTAAATGATGAACAAATGATCGTTGAGGAGTAACCATATCAAAAATGGAGTGAAAGAGGGAGAACCCAAAGGATGAAAATTGGGTTCGAGATTTCCCCTTACCTTGTACTCGAATGCCTCATTCTCTTTAATGTCTTGTATAATGATATTATATTCATTAATTATAAATTTCAGAACCTTATATACATTAATAGGGTTTATTCTGGTTTCATTATTTCATATTATGTTCCTTTGGATGACTTATAGAGTTTAAAAACATTGTTCGGGGATGTTTGTCTTTATGGTTTTCTTGAGCGGTCCACTTGTATTCTTAAATTGATGTTTGGGTAGATCATGGGTAAACATCCAGAAATGATGCTACATGATATTAATGATATTACATTAGCTTTAATAATTTTATAGTGAATTATATTAGATCCAAGTGGACGAATCATTAGATAAAAATTTAATGATGGTTATTTGGGTTAATTTGGGCGGTTTTTGGATCACAACGATCTTGTTTTAACATTTAACTTAGTAATAAGGCCATAGGTTATTTATAGAACATAAAATAGAACATAATACATATAAAATATTCTGGTTCAACCATAAAATGGTTTCATGACCAGATTTAAGTTAGAAATGGAAGAATAGAACATGTCGTTTTTGAAGGTGATAAATTTAACACCTCATGAACAACGTTCTCTTTAATAAAATAAATGGAAGAGGGAAAGGGTGTGGGGTAATATAATATAACATTAGAATAATAATATTACAGTATATATATAATACTGGATTTACATAGCAATTTGGATGAATATAGGTAGGGAGAGATCAAGAAAGGAACTTTAACATGAAAGAAAATTAAATGAGAAGAGGGAGAGAAATTACCTCTAGAATTCTCCTCTTGAGTTCCTCTTTAAGGAAGCTAGGCTTGGTCTTTTGATGATACCAGCAGCTTTTGGACGTGGGGGATGATCTAGGGAAGGTGTTTGGGCCGAGTTTGTATAAGGATTGGAGCTTGAGAGGTGTGAGGAAAAGAGGGAGTGAAGGGTGGCTTTATAGTGGAGGGGAGAGGGGTTTCCTTAATATAAAATTGATTAGTTTATTAATTTCACCTAAAACAAGGAATAGTGAGTCTTGGATGATCAAGAATAATAAAAAAGGCATGTGAGTTCGGGATTTGGGTTCTTACATCACTTGTGATGTCAGGAATAGTGGTTTTTAATTAAAATGAATTTATATGGTAAATTAATGTATTCTACTATTCACAAAAAATTCAAGTATCTCAGAAAAATCCCAAAAATTTACCCCAACCATTTTTTGTCGTGTAGAATCCAAAAATGAAGTCCATTTTTCAAAAATAATTTTCTAAATATTATTAATTTAAAATTTTAATAAAATCATAATTTACTTAAAAAAACAGTTTTTAAGATTAAAACTGATTTTATAGTTCTTTCAAAAATTATGTAGGGTCTTATAAAATTATTTAAAAACTATTAGAAATTTATTCAATAATTTATGAATACATTACAGGAAAATAAATATTCCTTTAAATTAATTAATTATAATTAATTATTTATGACTTATAAAATACCAAAAACGTTTACTAAGGTCAAATTGTCACTTTCTAAGATGTATAAATTTTATTTTATTATTCATAGGTAATGTTACTCTTATTTACTATTCATAAGGGTCATATTACTATTCATATGGGTAGGTTACTATTCATAAAGGTAGGTTACTATTCACCAAAAAATATTTTTGTTTCATTAGACTCCAAAAACTATCTTGAACACAACAGTGTATGTCAGATTTTTAAAATTCCAAACATAGGGGTGACAAAATTATGTTTAAAGGTCACTTATCACTTAGTAGTTCATTATTTTGTGTTTTCATGACATAAATATAAGAAGGGAATTTTCCTTTGAAAAACTTTGGGTCGTTACAAAAATGGTTGTGACTTATATCTGTCAACTCTCACCAATCACCTTGTAGCGAGGTCTACGGTGTTCAATATGTAGAATGACATGCTAAACTCCGGACCAATTTCAACCGGTCATGTCAAAGTGTCGATTAACATAGCTCATGAGCTGAGCCCCAAGCTACCCAGGCCAAATGATGATGACGACGTTCATATGATAGAAAAAGCTGTTGGAACATTCATTGCATGGCCGTTGAATCTTATAAAAAACATGTCAACTAGGAGGTATTCATTTCCAATTCATTTTTCCAAGAAGAAACTTTAACATCTAATTAGAAAAGGTCTGAACTGATGAATGTTATTATAGAAGGACAAAAGGAAGGAGCTAAAATAAAATAACAGCTCAAAAGGATCAACCAACCGATCAAAGCGATATACTGAGGGAACCTTCCACCTGCCTGTTCTATATCCACATTTAATATCATTACAAGCTCACATTTCCATATTAATCTATTCTTTCCTATTAATGTTTTAATTTACTTCATTATTGTATTACTAACATAATATTTTTTTCTTATATAGGTGAATTTTTTTCCTTGAGTTCGGATGCTTTGTTCAGAAACAAATACCATGGGCGACAATTATTGATAGGGGATCACAGATATCAAAGGATGAAACATTAATGTTTATAAATATTTTTGGATAATAGTAATTGTAACCATGGAAAAAATTGTTTGAAATTTATATACCAGTGTGTTTTTTTGTATTCATGATGTTAAGTAAATGTGTATAGCATTTTTTGTAAAAATATTGTGTGCGTTGTGTCGTCTTTCTGTTCTTGGTTTGTGTACAGGTGCTATTTTGTGCAGGTGTGAAGATGTGCAGGTGCTGCTGTTTTGTGCAGGTGTGCAGATGTGCAGGTGTAGGAGAAGGTGCCTTTATCAGTGCTTTTTTGAGCGTTGATAAAGGATTCCTTTAACAGTGCTAAAAGAGCGCTGATAAAGGGTCCCATTATCAGTGCTCCAGATTGCGCTTATAAAGTCCCACCTTTATCAGCGCTTTTCGGAGCACTGATAAAGGGGACCCTCCCTATCTACTATGGCATTAACAGTGCTTTTCTAGCACTGTTAATATCGGTTTTTAACACTGATAAAAGGCCAAGTTGTAGTGGTGATACACCAGGATCCTAAATTCTGATCTCTGACTCAGTACACAGAAACACTGATTGAATGTGTTTTTGAAAATTTTTTCTTGTGATCTCTTTGAGTCAGCTCATTAGGTATAACATATTGATCGCGGCACACCTATTTTCATTCAGGATGTCGCCACATAGACATCCAACCTGGATTCCCAAGAGAGTACATGATGAAGGCCTACCGAGCAATGAGGCCTCGATGCAAGACCCTCTTATGGTGTTAGCACCTTCGGGTGGTGTACTAGCTGCACCACTACCTATTGGGAAACTGTTTCCACTTTCCACACTAGTAGAGGGTGCATGCTGACTGAGCACATTGCATGAGTTTTAGAGGAAAAGGAATCTGAGGTTCTGAGGCGAGACGGATCTACAGGCAGCTTAGGATTGGATGGAGGCTATGGAAATAGTTTTCTCTTAGTTGGGACACTAACTGATCTGATGATGATCCTAGTGGTCATTCTCTTCTAGGGAGTAGCTAGGAGATAGTGGAGTCTGACACTCCAGATACACTACGATACGACCATCACCTGGGTGGACTATGAAGGCCTTTTTAAGGTAGATTTCTTCCAATCAACTCTACGCTCAGTGCATATACAAGATCTGTTTCACTTACAAAAGGGCAACATGAATGTGACCCAGCACTCGACAAGGTTCACTGATCTCTACCACTACTCCACTGACATGGTATGAGACCCTTTATTTAAGGCCCAGACCTTGATCAAGGTCTCTGATGGGAGATAATAGCATCTATGATATCACTCAGCATTTGAATGCAGGCTGTGGTACTAGAGCGAGCACTTTTGGTAGAGTGCTACCTAGCTGAGCAGGCACCGACAACGAGAGCCACCATTGGATGTCAGGTAGCAGAGTTGTATACAGCAAGCAGTAGATGGATGACTCAGGGGCCTAAGAGGGCCAGTCTTTCTGGTGGAATACCTTAAGATACAAGGTCAGTGGTGTAGGGTTCACGGGATAGAGGAGGTAATATTAGGATAAGGTAGTGATACTCGTGCGGCGAGCAGGGTCACAAGGATAGAAAATCCCTAACTCGTCATATGGATGACTAGCAGATGGTCAAGGGACCACCAAGGTAGATGTAGAGATTCAATCGGGGAGGTCTGTAGGTAGCATGAAGACATGGTAGAGGAGCTAACTATGAAGAAGGCGGTGGGCGACAATTCGAGGTTCTACCGCCACCACCTCCAGGTGGTCCACCCCGACCATAGGGAGCAGGTGGATAGAGACGAGCTCAGCTCCAAGAAGCTGAGGCCTATGAACATGGAACTCAAGAGATGATTAGAGGTATGATCTGTGTATAATATACCATACCTGTAGTACTAATAGACATAGGTTCCAGCCACTATTTTATTTCCATGACCCTCGTTCAGAGCTCAGAGATTCCGTTGGAGATGTTGTCTTGATCCTTATGGCTAGAGACTCCTACGGGAGTGGATTTGATGATTATAAAATTGTGTCAGTAGTGTGAGATTACTCTAGGAGGCAAGATCTTCGGTTGGGATCTTCTAGTAGCGGCGTCGAGGCCTTACCACATCATCTTGGGTATGGACTAGTTATCCATAGTCCATGCCCATATTGACTACATTAGGTGAAAATAGCCATGTGTCCGTGAGGATGGGACCAGGTTTTCCTTAACTGGAGAGAAGGAAACCCTTGCAGTATAGGATGGACTTACCCGGATGAGGGTGAAACCGATCACACATCAGTTGGCTAGCCTTAACCTCAGATCAATTGATGTTGAGAATCCCAACTATCTTATAGTGGTGGACCAGTATGTTGATGTCTTTCCTGATGATGTTCGGGGACAACCTCCTCATAGAGAGGTGGAGTTTTACATCAACCTATACCGCGAGATGACACCAATATCTAAACCAATATATCAGATGGCTCTTTAGGAGGTTCGTGAGTTGTGGGTATAGTTGGAGGCCTTGTAGAGGAAGGGGTTCATAAGGCCCAGTGTTTCTCCATGGGCAGCCCTAATTTTTTTTCCAAGAAGGATGATGGGAGATTCAGACATTATGTGGACTACCGTCACCTGAACCTGGTGACCGTGAAGAACAAGTATCCACTTCTGAGGATTGATGATCTTTTCGATTAGATGAAGGGAGATTGTTGGTTTTCGATGATAGACCTCAAATCAGGCTATCATCAACTCAAGGTATGAGATGAGGATGTGAAAAAGAAGACCTTCAGATGTCTGTATGGCCACTATGAATTCTTGGTTATTCCATTTGGTGTGACCAATTCCTCATCAGTGTTCATGGAACTCATAAACATGATCTTTTTACCATACATTGAACTCTTTGTGGTGGTCTTCATCAATGACATCTTGATATACTCGACATTGGAGGAGGATTATTCCTATCATCTATAGATTGTTATGGATACACTTCAAGAGAATTAGCTTTATCGCAAGATCTTGAAGTGAGAGTTTTGGAAATGTGAGGTCCACTTTCTGGGACACGTTATCTCGGAGGCTGGATTTGCAGTAGATCTAGGAAAGATAGAGGTTCTGCTTTCTTGGGAGCCACACATGAGTGTGACTGAGGTGCAGAGTTTTCTGGGGTTGGCTGGATACTACCATAGATTCATGCCTGAATTTTCTAGAGTTGTGGAACCCTTGTCAACGTTGATGAATAAAGGGCATACCTTCATATAGATGAAGAGATTCCAACTGAGTTTTCAAAATTTGAGTCAAAGACAGCTGAGTGCCTCCATATTGAGGCTATGAGAAGCGGGTGTCGGGTATGTAGTCTACTGTGTCACATTAGGGACCATACTTGGTTGTGTCCTGATGCAGGAGTGATAAGTGATCGCCTACGGCTCACGAAAGCTAAGGCAACAAGAGCAGAACTATGCTAACCACAACCTGGAGTTAGCAGTAGTGGTATTCACCATGAATATGTGGCAACATTACATGATGGGAAAACGTTTTATAGTCTACTCTGATCACAAGAGTCTTAGGTATATCTTATCATAGAGGGACCTGAACCTGAGACAACGGTGATGGCTAGAGTTCCTCAAGGACAGTAACTTTGAGATAGTCTATAATCCTAAAAAGGGGAACATGGTAGTAGATGCACTCAGCAGGAGGTCTGGTCTGCAGTTTCTGAGTGTGGAAAAAGAGTAGATAGCCGTGTTGCAGATATCATTTGTGTATAGATATGGAATACCTTAACTCTATTCTAGGACTATCGCTCCCCCACTTCTTTAGTGAGTTCAGGAGGCACAACTTGTGGACATTGACTACAAGGATCTATGAACTCAGATATCCTTAGGATAGGCACCTGAAGGATTTTCTGAAGTTGGGGAGCACATCATCCTCTTCAGAGGAAGTACCATGATACCAATAGAGATACAAGAGGAAGTGTTTAGGGATTTACATATGTCCCCTCTGGTGGTACATCTAGTTGTGGAGAAGATTTACCAGGTTCTCTTACATCAGCACTAGTGGCCTGGAATGAAGAAAGTAGTGGAAGAGTTTGTTTCTCGATGCCTCACTTGTCAACAATTGAAGGCCAAGAATCAGGTTCCAATAGGCTTAGTGCATCTACTAGAGGTGCCAGAGTGGAAGTGGGATGGAATCTCCATGGACTTTGTGATAGGGATTCCATATATATCCAGGGGACATGATTCAATCTGGGTGATCTTTGACTGAATCACCACGTAGTCCCACATCCTAATTGTCTGGGAGCATGGATCAATATAGGGCTTGGGGCACCTATACGTATAAGAGATTGTGCGACTTCAGGGGGTGCCATCGACGATAATCTCTGACTGTGACACACATTTTACTTCTGTGATGTGGAAGGGGTTCTACGAGGTGTTCGGGACTCAACTACGTTTGGGCACCGCCTTTCATCTGTAGATGGATGGTCAAATGGAGCGGACCATTCAGACGTTGGAGGACATGCTACGTGCTTGCATCCTAGATTTTGGCCGTAGTTGGGAGGGTCACTTTCTCTTGGTTGAGTTTTCAAACAACAATAGTTGTCACTCCACCATCGGTATGGCACCACTTGAGGCCTTGTACAGTCGACCATGTAGATCACCTCTATGCTGGATGGACCCAGGGGAGATAGCACTTACGGGTCCAGAGTTGGTACAGGCTACCTCTAAGAAGGTACAGGTCATCCGGGAGCATATGAAGACTGCACAGAGCAAAACAAAAGTCCTATGCTGATAGGATATGAAGACCTATAGAGTTCCAGGAGGGGGACCACATATTCTTGTGAGTCTCTCCTCGATAGGGACTACGGAGATTTGGCTGAGATGACAAACCTTCATCGAGGTTTTTCGGACCATTTGTGATACATCATAGGATAGGTTAGGTGGAATACCACTTGGCACTGCCACCACAGTTAGAGAGGGTGCACGACGTGTTCCACGTATCCCAGTTAAGGAGATATGTACATGACCCATCTCACATCATCTACCATGGTGAGCTGAACTTTGATGATGGGGAGATGTTTACGGAGGTTCCAGTAGAGATTTAGGATCGACAGGAGTGAGTCCTTCATGGATGATCGATACCTCTAGTGCACGTTTTCTGGAAGTACGGGAACCTCTAGGAGAGAACTTGGGAGTGGGAGGCTCAGATTAATGCTTAGTACCCCCCCCCCCCCCCATTTGTTTTCTTAGTCTATGTTGTGAATTTCGGGGATGAAAGGCCGTAAGGTGGGGAGAATGTAAAGACTAGTATTTTCCATGTAATTGTTCTAATTATATGGAATTATTACGAGTCTGAAAAAATTGACAGCGCGTGATTTTGAGGCCTGGTGTGGCCGGAATGAATTTTTGAACATTTTTTAAGGTACGTTCAGTAAACATGGGTGCAACATTTTTGGTAAATGGGACTAGTTCCAATGAGTGGTGACGAGCGACACCAAACTGAAGAATGACGAGTGAGTGGTGTCGTTGGAAGCTTGTTGTGGGAATAACAAACACTAACCCACCTCCAAACACGAACGTTCTCCAAAGGATTTACGAGGTAGGGTTTTGTATCATTTATTTTTCAATATATTGTTAAATCATAAATCTTCCTTCTTGTTAAGATGATAACGCAGAGGGCATGAGCCAAATAAACAAGGCCTAGTCCCTCTTCTATTTGTTCTAACTTTGAGTTCTCTATGGAAGACCGTCGACGTGGCACTAGCGATCGGTGCCGGCAGATGAAGGCGGTATCTGACACCAACCAGTCGCGATGGAGACGGCGCGCCATCGCATGCTGTAAGAGGAGGCCATGAAACTATATCGGGGTGGTCAGCAGAGTGATCAGCAACACTAGACTGCAGTAGGGATGTGGTGCATTGTCGCGCGCCACCAGCGGAGATGGTTCTTGGATTTTCAACCGTGGCAGGGTCAATTAGGGAATATGGCATTGGTCAATCATAGGAGGAGGTAGCGGCGAGCAACAGCGCACCGCCGGAGGAACAGCGGATTCGACACCGCGATAGCGGGACCTGCAGTGGGTCCCGTGGGTGACCTGTCATTGCCAAAGGGTGATGCTGCACCACCTTTTAAATGGGGGAAACCCCTCGTACCAGCACGGGGGGGGCCTCACTCTAGCGGGTTGCACCACGGCTGGTCGGGCCGCGCGAGCCCAGTGGGTCACGCCTCCGCGGGCCGGGCAGCGCAATCCCCACGAGCTATGCCCTTACGAGCTAAGCTAGCCTCGTCTCAGCCTAGCCGTGTCGGACCCGAACTGGGTTGGGTCAGTCCAGACCAGGTCGGTCCGGGTTGGTCTGACCGGGTTGGACCGGACCTAGACCCCACCAGGCCTAGTTTCTCTTAAAGGGAAATTACTTGAGAACTATAAATCCGTTTGATGAACCGTCTATGGTGCTAATACCCTTAGAGTGAGATATTCCATTTGGTATACTTCAATTGAATCTTGGATATAGTTAGAGTATAACCGGGTTGGATCGAACCTGAATCCAACCAGGCCCTTGAAACTACAATGCTTTTAACTCCCAGACCGGGCGCCTGATTGATGCACCGTTTGTTGTGTTGGAACCCCTACAACATAGACATATTTTGGGTTACTCCTTTTTCGAGCTTAGTGGAGGTATAGGTATGAACTATATCTCGATGGGAAGATTCTATGGAGCTCAAGCGCACCGGGTGCGAATAATCTTGTACTTGGATTTAACTTAAAGAAAGAACGTCGATCCTAAGTGGGTCAATATCTATCAATCTAGTGTGGGTCAACATCTATCATATCCTGTGTGGGGAAGTACTCAGAGATCTTGTGTGGGTCATTGCATACTGATCCTTTGTGGGTTAGATCCTATGTGGGTCAATAGGGGGTTATTACCTATCGATCCTGTGTGGGTCAATAGCAGTGCCTCTTAACGGAATAAGATGATCTAGCTTATGTCTAATCATTTGTACTTCTGTACTTAATTTATACATGTGTGAGCTGAGTCTTTTACCTTCTGGGTGTTATCTTCATGGTGTTACCTATGTGGTACATTTACCTTCATGGTGTTATATTCATGGTGTTACCAATGTGGTACTTTTACCTTCATGATGTTATCTTTGTGGTGTTATCATTGTGGTGTTATCTTTGTGGTGTTATCTATGTGGTACTTCAACCTTCATGGTGTTACCTTTATGGTGTTACCTTCATGGTATTATATTCTTAGTGTTACCTATGTGGTACTTCTATCTTCATGGTGTTACCGGTGTGGTACATCTACCTTCGTGGTGTTATCTTCATGGTGTTACTTGTGTGGTACTTCTACCTTCGTGGTGTTACCTTTGTGGTATTCTTCCATCATGTATAAGATGAGTATATCTTGATAACTAAGGTATATTTATGGGAATATAACTAAGTAAAGTTGATGTCTATCGCTTCGTGCTTTGAGTTTTAGATATTAATTTGTGGTTTTTCCTTTGTGGAGATCTGGGAGACCTATGGGGGTCTCAGGATCCCTACTGAGTATCGTTATACTCACCCCTGCATGTGTTATGCCCATACTTTGTTGTGTTTTGTACAGACGATGTACAATGATGACTAGGATAAGAGAGATAGGACTATATGGTGACCGGAGGTGGACCATTTGGTGTGATGTGATGTAGGGACTACTGATCATGAGTTGTACAAACCCTTAAGGTAGGATCCTTGGTGGACAATCCAAGATTTGTTTTTCACTTTTTCAGTTGTATTTGTACTTTTTAGTTGTACTTAAAATTTAGGATTGTATTCCGACCTCTTTACCTTCAGCACTCTCTGTACTACAATAGTTTACTTCCTGTTTGGTTCTTATTTTTTTCTTGGATTGTGTGTTTGTACATGTAAGAAAGTCAATGCCTTCCCATTTTAGGGATAAGCCTTTCCGATGCTAGTCGCTAGCCCCTGCCCTATGGAAGGCAGGCTTGGGGTAGTCAAGGCACGTGCTCCAAGGGACAGGTCATGAAAATTTAATAGTGTTTTTTATTTTATTAAACCATTACATTATTGTATTTCTAAATGAGTTTTTTATAATACCAACTATACCCCTTTAAATATTTGATAGACTCTTCACATAGGTATTCACTCCCTCAATTTGGTGTAAATTTTTTAATAACATTTCCATGATTTTTATTTTTACAAAATTATTGGATATTTTGGAATAATCTAAAGATTTAATAATTTTATTTCATTATAAAAACATATTTATATATAATAAAATCATCTCTGAAGGTAACAAAGTACCAAAAACTACTAATTTCTTGTTTCCTTGTTGATCTACACACATATTCATGTTTGAGAGACAATAACTCAATGTACCAGTTTTTATTTTCTAAAATGATTTTTTTTCTTTTTACCTAATTAAAAATATTCAAACATATAGAATGATTCATAATAAAATAATTATGAAATTTATATATTTGGGGCCCTTGGATGTGTCTTTTATTTTTATATTATGTTTGGTAATGATAAAAGTGATACGTAATTGTCAAATTTGGCCATATTATTTAAAATATTATAGGATTATTTTAATGTATAGGATTTATAAAAATTTAAAATCATGTATACCACTCTGAAACATTTTATTCATGTAAATTGACACATTTTTATTAATCCTTAAAAAACATTTCTAATTCTAAAAAGGAAACAAAAATAAAATTCCTTATGGTTGGACCATATTATCAATTATATAATCCCAAAATTATTCAACTGGGAAAAGTTAGATGGTAGGTTCGTATGGTTAAAAACAACCCTTACTCTATTTTTCGTATGAATATAGTCTTTTACTTTAACAAATAACATTTTTTCCTCTAATAGTGCACACCAAAAAAATGTATGATACCCATCTTGAATCCAACATCTAGGACATATAATCCAAATGATTAATATCAATAACATATACACGTTAATACCCATATTTTTTTGTTTTCCCATTAATTCATGCAACTATAATGAATGAATTTACGTTTTCATATTCATTCTAAGATTAAAATATATTGCTTCCAATATAATATATATTATGTTAAAGGATTTAATAATAGTAAAATTCTAATGAGGCTTTTTTTAATTCCCATAAATAAAAAAATCTCTTATATATAATATTTCTTAGATTATTATGCGAATTAGTCAATGTAACGAAAAAGTAAAATATTTGTAAATAGTAAAAAAGAAAAAACCATGAAAAGAAGGGGATAAGCATTGATCAGAATAAGAATAATAAAAAACAATTAGTGAGAGAGAGAACATCAATCATAATATAAGAACCAAAAATTATGAAAATAGTTCCCAAAAACCACACAAATAAGAATAACTTGATGAGAAGAAAAAAAATCTTGAAAAAGGATGAAAATGTATTAAAGATGAGTAACGAATAACATACCTTTAATTTAAGGTTCAATTCAATCAAAAAATTTAAAGGATGAAATGGTTGATTTGGATTCTATGAGAACTCAAACAATGTGAGCATGTGTGATCTTAGTTAGGGTTCATTTAAAATAGGGGAAGAGATTTTATCATCACTAGTAAAAAGCATTGATAAAATACACATTTATTAACACTTTCTATTTTAGAGCTGAAAAATGTGTATTTTATCAGGTCTTTTTTAATACCATTTGTAAATGATTCTTTTATCATCATTTCATATAACATTGATAAATACTACTGGAAAATAAAAATAAAAATTTATAAAATTATAATATAATATTAAATAGATAAAAATGAATATTTAAAATTAATTTATAATACAAATTAAATATTAAAAGTAAATAAATTAAAAAATATTAAGAATAAATTATCAAATAAAATATTAAATATAAGAACCTTATATTTTTTAAAATAACTCTTTGTTTGATGGTTTATAATACACTGAACACCAAGCTTAAATGAAGCATGGAATATTATTATTTAATTATGACTATTATAATGTAGCTATTAAATTATCAGATATGAATAGAAATAGCCATATTATAAAAAATTTGTATAATGGTTTTATATCAACCAAATTTATTGATTGATTCCTAATAAATAAGTACTCAATTTTTAATGAAACCATTTTATCCTTTAAAAAAATGTTTCCTTCAAAAATGATTCTTTATTGACTTTAGTGCACAGATAATATAATTACTCTATTAAACTATTTGAAATGGTATTTCATAAAAAAGATATCATTTTTGAAATTATTATATCAGAATTACATTATGGTGAAATTTTTGATTTTTTCTAAAAAGATTAATTTTTCAGTGAATAGTTAAAAATACTATTTTTTGTAAACCGATCATTTATTTTCAATATAAATTATCATTATGATTTTAATTTGATATAATATTAAATTAATTCTTAGTTAATTATATATAATATAGTTAATCACATTTTTATAATAATTTTACCTGATTTTGGTAGAAGTTCTTTTTTTGGACTTAAAACACATTTTTCTAAAAACTATTTTCATTATATTTTTAGTTATAGTATTTAATTAAATTACACCACATATGAGAATTAAATTTTAAAATATAAATACCATTTTTTTATTTGTGAGTTCCAAATTTGATAAATATGTCCATTTTATTTTTTTTATCATTATGAATAGTAACCGTGGTAAATATTTGTCACATCTGTAAGGCTAAAATGGGTAAAATAGGGTTGAAAACATGAGTTAAAGTATAAATATCTACCCAAAACATTCCTTTATCTTATTTTGTGGATATATATCATTTATTTACCTTTATTTATCTAATATAAGACCACTTGGGTCCATATTTATTTGATTATGACCTTTATATCATTTTAAAGAAAGAATAGATACAAAATATCACTCTATTCAATTTAATATCTCTAAACATTTTACATGGGGATAAGAAAAGAATTAGTTTATTTAAAAATCTTTATTTGAAATATAAATTAATTTTTTTTATCATGGTATTTTATTTCTATTTTTTAGTGATTAATTATTTAACTCAAATGTTTATACAACATAGATGTAGTATTTATTCCATTAATAAAAAAATAGTATAAATGATATTAAAAAGATTAGAATCAATTCAATTTTGGTGAATTATTGTGTACTATGATTTTTTTATATACAAATAACACATTAGATATGTCTTAAAGGTTTATATTTTAATTTCATTGTTGTCATGTTGTTTTCAAAGTCAAATTATGTGGATAGTTCATATAATGAGATTAATAGTATTCTATGATAGAAATATTTTATTAAATTATTGAAAAATTGTAAAAATATTTAAATCAGAATATTATGATGATAAATGGTCTACAATTTCGTTCCTTGGTAATTTATGAGCCAATTTTTACCTAATATGTAAAACTATATCCCTTTAATACTGAGAAAGATGTTACTATGGTTAAGATTAAAATTAGTTAACCAAGGGGTTAAAATAAAATATAAGGGTTAAAGTGACACAAAATCCTATAAAAAATTAATTTTATGAGTATATATATACCTTATCTTATTTTAATTTTAACATTTTTCCTTTTGGAATCATTTTTATTGAGAATGACTTAATTATATTTTAATCTTTATAAAATTTCCAAGTTTTTCTTTCCATCCCTTTTAAAAGGACATCAATTTCACTCAATTATTCACAATAATTTCAACCATATATCATGTCCAATGACTGAATATTTATCTTATAAAATCTCATATAAACTAATTTTAGTTTTTAGTCTTCTTAAAATATCATTGTCGAGGTCTTTAAGAATAAATTTTATCAAATAAAAGGTAATCATTTTACCGACTCTTTCAAACTTATTTCTTATTCTACTTCCAATAATTTTTTCACTCATAAAATTATAATAAATATATTATAATATATATCATTATATATTATTATTACTATAATATAACAATTTTCAATAACTTTTACATCTTTTAAAAAGAGAAAATATTTCTCGTGTATATGTATGACATACCAGTTTCATATAGTTGTGTAATTTGTTTTTCATCACCAATTTACCTGGATGGTAAAAAATATGGAACTAATTAATATATATGATATTTATTAAATAATTATTACTTTTAAATTTTAATATAATATCCATCTTCTTACCTTCCAATCCATTGAAAAACAATAATGTCGCTCGTGCGTACGTTTGGACTACTACCTCTACGAGGTGATGTGATATATTTTTTTAATTTATGCATTACATTGATGGTAAGAAAGATACATTTAATAAATATATATAAAATATATGATATTATAATTATTATTTAAATTTTAATTATAATTTACCTTTCTTTAATTCCATTTTTGAAAAGTGAAAATAATGTTCATGCGTACGTACGACCTACCATCTCCCTGAACGCTGTAATTAATTTTTCTATCTCTACCTTTTATGAATTATTATATATATGGATATAATTATTATATAATATCTTTTTATCATTATGAAAATCCTTTAGATGGTTGAACCATGTTCAATATTAAAGGACAAAAATTTCCAAATCAAAATATTTATGAAAAACAAATCAATTATCACCTGAAATAGTGATTTTAATAAAGAATTGTTAATAAATAGGTGATAAAAGGTTATAAGTAAATTATATATGGTATGTTATATATTATTATGTTTATTTATTATATTTATAATAAATCTATATTTATTATATTTATAATAAATCTATATTTATTATACAGGAGTTTATAATTCATATGAATAAATTCATGCCTGAGTTAAGAGGTTTCTTAACTCAATTTACATTCAATGGACCACACTTCTACATCATTGACTATGTTATGACATTATTATGTGTAAAATGACCTATTATTGTATTATATTTTACATCCAATTGTTTGTTTGGATTTATATTTCTTACACGCAATCACTACATTTTTTAATTATCACTTCAATGATATGATCTTTGTATGAAATTTTGTATCAATTTCCACTCTATTGAGACATATTTATTATTAGAAACTATTTAATTTTTTATAGTGTGTATAATCCACCCATTGATATATTGGAAATGAATAAATATTTATTCATGATGATTAATTTAAATTCATGTTTACTATTTCAATGTGTTACAATTTAAAAGTTACCAAAGGGGTAATTATTTATTTTACAATCTTATTTTTTTGGGATTTCCTTTATTTTGATTAATGGAATTTATAATATATCATTTATAAAATCCATATATTTTCTCATAATATGAATATTTAAGGATTTTAATTATTTTCTCACAACTTTTCCAGTATTTATTACTTGAATCAAGGAAATAAAATTTTAAAATAAAAAGTAATCATATTTATCTTTTAAATCATGTTTATATTTCATCCATGTATATATATTTTAAAATTGTTCTACAAAATCCATTTTATTTACTCAAATGATTTATTAAAGATATTTTTAGTTATAGTTAATTTTTTTAAAATATTTTAATGGAATATTTCTCATTTTTTGAAGGTTTATTTTTTAATTTAATTATAAAAATTAAATAATGAATGTTTTATTTTTTTAAATATATTTGATGTTAATATAATTTCTTGCTGCCATAACCATTTTAAACTATTTATATTTATCTACAATATTTAAATGGTTTTATAATGGAAAAAAATTATGAGAACATATTTTCAATGTTTCTCTTCCATTTCCATATATTCTTTAAAAGATATGATATTACAAAAAAAGATACTTTTCTTATTAATTGATGATCATATAACATATCTTGATTAATTTTGTGGCCATTAACTCTCTCATTAATCATTCACTGTATTTTGATCATTTTTCAATATAAATAATATTTCTCTTAGATAACTATATTATTTGTATCATGTATATGATTACTCCATAAATCGTATACCATATCTACATACGGTGTTCTACTTTGAAAGTTATTTGATTGATTAGGGAAATATTGATATTCTATATTTTTCATTCAATATGAACTTTTTTTATTCGTCATATTTTTTTAGTCAAATAGTTCATTAAATATATGATAATTTGATAGGAAATGTAGTAATGTATGGGACTAAAATTATATAGCCACTTGATGTGTTGACATGTATCGTGAGACAAATAAGTTGTCCAAATTAAATGGGTTTCTTGTGTATGCCTACCGACATATTAAAATATCTTATCAGAAGGTTATTCTAGTATAGATATCATGATTTATGAGATTAGGACTTCCAATATTAATCATTTATTTTATCGATAATTTTGTTATTATTATCCCTGTGATTTCTATATTGATATCATCTGTGGATTCATTTTGTGCTCAAGTTATTAGTTAAATGGACTGTTTTTCAGTTATTTTCCATTCTATATTAATTATTTATTAATTAACAATGATATATTTTAATGTAAGTAACACTTATAAATTATCTGGATCACCCATTATTTTTTTCCTTTCCCCATGATATGAATAACGATATTGATAAATTTACTAGGGATGTAAGAATGTCTATTATGTTTTGTTTTTACATTTACAATATAATATGGAAATCATGTATGATACTAATTTATTAAGAGAAATAAACTATTATATCCTTTGGTATGTAATCAATTTTATATTGTCTGAATGTAATAAAGTAACCAATGACTTTGGGATACTGTGGTAAAAGTCTTTTATAGTTAGTATTAGAGTAATGGTCTAGATAACTTTGGATATTATGATGTTTTAATTTAATGTTATCATGAAATTTATAGATAACATCATGGGTTAATAAGTCTATGGTTGATTATAATTTTGATTTCCTAGATACCACTTTAATTTTTTTTTAAGTTGAGTAAGATTATTTTGGGAGAAATTTATTATAATACAATCATTGGGTTTACTCTGTGTTTTAGTGAACATTTTATTTGAGAATAATGCTTTTATATTGTATGGACATATGTTTATTGTTATTTATAAAATTTTGGGTTAAAATTATCATTCATAGTGAGGTAAATATGTTTAATTATGATAAAAGAGATACTATATATTGGGAACATATGATTTATTGTATAGATAACCATGTGGTTCTAAAATGGATTTAGTGAAAATGTGGATAATTTTACTTTTGAATAATTTAACTACATAGGGACATTATAAGATTAAGTTAAATATAAATAATTTTGGCTAATATGGGTTTTTATTTAAAAAATATATGTTGATTAACCTTTTGGAAGAATATAAGATTTTATTTCCACATTATTTTTAAGAATTATTAGTATATTTGGGAGAATATATGACCTTGTCAATTTTTTTGGCATTAGACTTTAATATTGTTTGATATTTTTTGTAGATAAATCATATAATTGTGTTGGAAGAATATTTAATAAAATAATTATAATTTTTTGGTTTTTAATCTTAATTAGGAATATTTTGTATAATTTTATTGATATTTATTTATCGAATGATTTAATTTGAACATTGGGTAATATAGTTGTGGATTTAAAGATTAATGTTATATTTCTTCATATAAAGTTTTATTAATATTATATTATGTTGTGCTAGACATTTTTTTTGGTTAAAGTATAATGAAATAAGGAATATGTTATTATCTTTTTTTGGATCTTATGATATATTATATGTTTATTTTATTAATACAATTATGAAAAAATCATCTCGAATAGTCATACACTAGAGAAAAAGATGAGACCACAGTGGAAATTGATTAAAGGATGAAATTATACTTATCAAGTAAGTATATATTCTTATGTTATTATTCTCGATGGTAAATTAATTCCTAAATTATATGAAAATGATATGGAATAAAAACAATATCTTATTACCTTTATTTCTGATTAATTGATGGTATTTTTCACACCTCATTGATTTATGGATTTGTGGTCATTTCCTTTCTCAAGATAATTTACATTATTTTGATCAATGTTCTCTATCAATCTTTATCATTATTTCTACATTAAATTTTCATTCATGTACATATTTTTACATCCCATAGATTTTCCCTCATTTGGATACCTTTTTATGTTGTATTCTACATGAACTTTGTATTTCCCTTTCCCTCTTTTGAGGAGGATGTTTTATTACCACCTTTTACTATTTGGGTTTTCAAAAAAATGTATTTTCAAATGAATTTTTTTATTATTCAGATAAAGTTAATATTTTTAGTATTGAATTTGTTAAAGGGGTGAAAATTTAACACCCCAATATTTTTAAAAAATAACCATTTGTTTGATAGAATATATAATACAAAACACCAAGCTTAAATGAACCATGACACATTATAATTTAAATGTGGTCGTTTTAACATAACCATTAAATTTTTTAGGAAAAGTAATAATAACCCTATTATGAAAAAAATATATAAAGGTTTCATATAATTCAAATATTTTTATTAATTCATAATCAATAAGGACACAATTTTTTATAAATTTATTTTATGCTTCAAAATTTTGTTTTCATCAAAAAATGAAATTTCTTATTTCTTAGGTGTGGATAATATAATTAATTTATACCAATTTTAGAAATTTAATTTCATAAAAATTATTAACTTTTTTAAATCATAATATAAAAATTAGCTTCAAGTGAAATTCTGATATTTTGCGGAAAAGATTGATTTTTCAGTGAATATTAAAAAATACAGATTTTCTTAAAAATGATTTTTTTATTAAAAAATCTCATTATGATTTTAATTTGTTCTAATGTTATCATAATACTTATTTAATTAGATATAATCTAATTAAATACATTTAGATCATCATTATACCTAATTTTATTGTATGTTTGTTTTTGGAATTAAAAACACATTTTTCTAAAAATAGGTTTTTATTGCGTTTTGAATTTCAATCTGAAATTAATTTCTTTTACCTGTGTGAATTTAATTTTGAAATATAGATACCATATTTGGAATCGATTGGTTCAAATTTTGTAAATAGCTCAATTTTATTTTTGGCCATTTTGAATAGTTACCATGGTAAATATATTTCATCTCTATAAATGTAAAATGGGTAAAATAGAGATAAATCCTGAGATATGGTCTCAAAATCAAACAAAAAACATGACTTTATCCAATTATATGAGTGGATTACATTATTTTCCATCCAATTATCGAATATGTATCCATATTGGGTAATATTTATTTTATTATGACCTTCATATTAATTTATGTAAAGAATAAATACTTTATGCCACACTCATAAATTTAATATCTCTAAATTTTTACATAAGGATAAAAGGAGGAACAATTCAGTGATTTTTTTTTTTGAAATATAAATTTATTTTTTATCATGGTAATTTATTTATAATTTTTAGTGATTAAATAATTACCATAAATTCTGAGGCAATGCCAATATGATATTTTTTCAATTAATAGAAAAATAAAATAAATAATTTTAAAAATATTAAAAGTGTTAGCTTAGACCAGAACCTCTTTATTTTAATTATTCCAAATTATGTTTACAATTTTATTAATGAATTTCATGGCATGTGCATTTAGTAAATGTTTTCTAGAAAATACTTACAGAAATGGTTACATATGGAATTTACCATGATAACCACTTATTTGTATAATGTGCTTACTGTGTGAAGTATTTGAATTGACCCTAAAGTTCAAGTGTCCATACGTCACATTACCGCATGTTGTACTACACATAATGGAATGAACAAACTATCTACCAAGAATTAGATGAAAAAAATCTATCAAAGTCAAGAACTAATCATAAATTAGAGTTAAGCTTACTCCTTATTGATAGTCACATTTCTGCATGTCCAATCAACCAACCGTGTGATAGATACATACTTAGTGTGTGTAAAAATGAAATAACCTTGTGAAAAAATGAAGATACCAGGTGAATCAGTGATGTGACTGCCTGAACGGAACTACCTAACTCAATAAATAAATCAACTTACCATTCCAAGGCATGAAATTTTTTATTAAGTAATACACTAATTGCCTCTGTTATTATAGTAAATACATGAGGAAATATCTTACCACATGAATTTATGAACCTACCGCATGAGACAAGGGACTGGACACATGAAGTAAAGGACCTACAATGACAACATTCCATAGAAACTGACATGTTTTAATTTAAGATAGTTTGTAATGTCCATTTTTGTAGTAAATCAATTTAAATCTATAAAATCTAATTTTTCAAGAATTAATTGAATTTACATTGAATTTATATCTACATAGATTTTTCTCTAATGGATAATTTTGTATGAAGTTATTTTTATGCAGGATAATTTGATCATGTACAATTAGGAATAGAGAACACAATCCTAAATAGAATAATAGAGGATCCTATGGTAAAGAATAAGAATCATTTATAAATATTTACGACACTCTTTTTTTTCTACACCTTCTGTTAAAATTATCCAAGCACATTGAAATAAAAATTAAATGGACTCCAAGAAATTCTAATATTTACAAATTAAGTATCACTTCATCCTCTCATATTTATTATATTTATCTTTCTATTTATAATTTTCATTTGAGATGTGTATTTTATTTCTCTTTTTTTATAAAAACAATGTATCCTATATTAAAATGGAGATTACATGACACTCTATCAAATGTTTTAATTTTTATTCCCATGAAGAATAGTGGAAGAGGTACTATGTGACCTGGTACCTTGTTTTATCACACATATTACTATGGAAGATGCTCGGTTCTTGAACTGATTTTTGAATAGTTGATTGTAAAACCAGATCTAGATTGTGTTTCAGTTTATTTAATAATAAATTTCTTGGTAGCATGTGATTCTAAAGTAGAGGGTATTAATTATCATCTTGATATCATACCCCTTGTAAAAATTATGAACTTCTTTATATATTTTTTTCATTGACATATTCAAATCAAATTAGTTTCTTTTTATTTTTTATTTAACAAAACATTACTTTGACAGTTAACTTAAATTAGTTTTTTATATGATTTTTTTATAAAGGTATATTAATTTCAAAAGTTAAAGTATTTTCAATATTATTTTAAATGATATGTTATTAAGATTTTGATAATATTTTCAAAGACAAGAAGGAACTTCCACTAATCAACCTCCTAATTTTAATGGAACAAACTATGATTAATGAAAAATTAAGAAGAAAATTCATTTAGGGATTGTGGGGTTTGATATGTGGACTGTCATTGCAGATAAATATGAATAACCTCAAGCTATTAGAGTTTCATGGAGTGATGAAACAAAAGAAAAATATAACTATAATTTTAAATCCCTGAATTATTTATATTGTACATTGGGAGAATACATATTTAATAGAATATATTCATTTACTACAGATTTTGAGATTTTGGATACTCTTTAAATATCTCATTAAGGATCATCTAATGTTAATGAAATGTGTTTTAATAAAAATACTATTATATATGATACTTTTAAGATTAATACAGATGAATCTGTTTCTTATATATATCTCAGGTTTAATGATATTCTTAACATTATGCATGCAATAGAAAATAGATTACTAATATGGATCAAGTCATTAGACTTCACAGATTCTTACCATAAAGATGGAGAGGAACCTCTATTTTTATAAAGGAAACATGTGACACTAGTACCAAACAAGTAAAAGAACTAATTGGAAAGCTTATAAAGAACGAATAAAAACTAAAAGTTATCACATACTAAATGTATAAACCAAAATTGAAGTCGGTTTTCTTTAGGAATTATAAATCTAAACTAAAAGAGAATATCAATGATGAAAGTTCAAGAAATTTAGAATTGCATTTAGATAGTGATGAAAAAATGGATCATATAGACATGAATTTCATTTTTTTATAGAAATAAAAATTTATTTAATAAATCAAAAAATAAAGGTAAATACGATAAGAGATATAATTTGAGAAGATAATGGAAAAATAATAAGACTTCCAATGAAATAATATCATGTGAGTGTAAAAGGAAAGGACACATCAAATAAGGTGGTTACATGTTTAATTATAAGAATAAATATGAGGATAAAGTTATTAAATAAAAAAATGGATAAGAAAGACACTTGGTGTGCCTATAAAGATAAATTAAGTGATTTAGACTTGATCATAGAAAACAGAAATGAGAGGCATAATATTTGTTTCCTTTCAAACACATAGGAGGTATTAAATGTCTTTTCTAAATACATTGTGCATAAA
The DNA here is from genome assembly GCA_963277665.1 of Viscum album. Classification (NCBI taxonomy): domain Eukaryota; kingdom Viridiplantae; phylum Streptophyta; class Magnoliopsida; order Santalales; family Viscaceae; genus Viscum; species Viscum album. Next base: position 472,702,081 of record OY728130.1, on the reverse strand, counting down.
TGTATTCCTTATGAAACTGAAAACAATTTTGAGAATATGTATAGTGATTAATTATTTAAATAATTTATAATATTGTAATAAACATTTAATTAATTAAAAGATACATATAACAGCTTAAATAAGAAGCCTGATTTGTCTGGTCGTCTTAAAACGGATCTTACTGTTAGAAAAATAATAATTCTCAACAAATTATGGAAAATAATGATCTCATATTATCTAATGATAAACTAAATAAATATATTGAGATATTTTTCAATTAAAGAAAACCCTTTTCCCAGATTCTTGGTAAACAGACTACATCAAAGTGTACTAAAAGAATATGTTAACAGTTCTTATTCAGATAGACCTAAAAAATTATTTATTATTTAATGTTTAAAGTCATCTTATAGGAAATTTTTAAACATTATGGATTCATAAAACAATTTTTACTAACATCACCAGACCTAAGAAAATGTTGTTACCAAAATAATTTTTGGTTTAAATATCTTTTATATGAAACCTAATTTAAGAGTTCTAGTAATACATTATTGTTTCTAGATATTGGATGTCCAAAAAATATGATTGGAAATTCTGAATTTTAAAGAACCTAATTAAAGTAGATGGTGGACATATCACATTTAGTGACAATGTCAAAGGACAAATCACAGGACTTGTCCAAATCGGTAACTCTACTACAGTTTTAATCTCTAATGTTTTATTTTTGGATGGAGTAAATTATAATATTATTATCATTTACCAATTTTTTGATGATGGATTTCATGTTATGTTTGAAAAACAATTCTTATAAAGTATTCCACTTCATAAATATATTAGTTTTTACTACCTTGAGAAATAAAAATGTTTATGCTGTAGATTTAAATTCTTTGTTTTACTAGAATGTTCATTGTTTGAGTGAATCTCAAAAACAATATTTTCTTTAAAATATTATACTAGGAAATTTAAATATTAATTATATTAAATATATTACTAGGAAATGTTTATTCATGGATCTACAAAAATTATAATACCCAACAGAAAAATTATGTAATCCCTATCAAAAGGGAATGAAAAAAAACACATATTTCAAACTAAATGAAGATGTATCAACTTCTCAACCTTTATAATGGTTGACAAGTATTTTTTTGGAACATATTGATTTTTTAGTTTAGAGGTAAAGAAATATTCTTATGTTATAGTGGATGTTTATTTAAGATATACATGGATGTTTTTCCTTGATCATAAAAGTGAATCTATTTAATCTTTCTCAAAATACGATAGATCTGTAGAAACATTTAGTGGACTTAGAATTGTGACCCTAAAAATTGATCATGGAAATGATTTTTAAAACCCAGAGCTTGAATCATTATACTCAAAATATGTATATATTATCAAAAAAATTACACCTAGGACCTCACAATAGAATGGTGTTTTATAAAGAAGAAATAGAATCCCTCAAGATATTTCTTAGACAATGATTAACGTGTATAACCTACCTATTTATTTTAGGGATAAAACTATAAAAAAAATTGTCTATATAACCAATAAAATTTTAATTATTCCTCTTTTAAATTATACCCATTATGAATTATGTAATTTTAGAAAATAAATTTTATTTAATTTTTATTTTTTGGTTGTAAAGTCTTTATACTCAACACAAAATATTATTTAGAAAAGTCTATTTAGAAAAGCAATGAAGGAATTTTCCTTGGATATTCTAAAACCAATAAATCATAGAGTTTTAATAAAAGGAATAATATTGTGGAATAACATATATATATATATGTAATTTTTTATGAAATAGATCTACATAATCCTATAACCCCTTTAGAAAATTTAGATGATGATCTTTCTAACATGAACATCGTTGATAAATCTAGTGATAATTTATATAGATCACTTATAATGAATTCACCAAGTCCTGATGAATATCCTAAACTCTATCCTATATATGAAAATGATTTTTCAATAACTACTTTTCCCAGATCTATTATAAATCATAGATATCAACCCTTAGAAAGAGTTTTTATAGACATTGATAAAGGGACTCAGACTATATCTTCTCTTAGAAATAAATTTAAACATCAAACTTCCAAATCACAACTTGAACCTAAAAAACCAATCATACAATTAATGATGAATTAGGGATAATGGTAATGAAATAATAACTTAACTTTATTGAAAGAAATAAATTTGTGGAACTAGTTGAATGACCCAAGGAATATTTAACTATTGGAACTAAATGGGTGTTTAGAAACAGGGTTTATCAGTTATTAATAATAATTATAAATAAAGATTTATTTGTTTCAAAAGGATACAATCAAGAAGAAGTTATTGACTATAATAAAACCTTATCACAATTAGTTAGACATGAAATCATTAGAATGTTAATTGACTATAGAGCACATTTAGATTTCAAATTGTATCAAATAGATATCAACAGTGCATTCTTAAATAGTTATATAGTTGAGGATTTTTTTGTTGAAAAAACACTACATTTAAAAATACTACACTTAAAAATAATGTTTTTAAATAAAAATAATAATTATATTATTTAAAATAATCTCTAAATATTGGTATTATATGATCATCTCATTTTTAATTTTGATGTTCCAAGATCAGCATGAGATCACAGAGAGGAGAGGGTATGGATCAGCAGCCCCGTTTTCTTTTTAAAAATTGTATCTTTTAATTTAAAACTATATGTCTAGTTAAATTCTCAATACACTATTCTTTTGTATCTCTAACTTACCTCAAATAATTCATTAAATAAAAATTCATAGAACTATGGATCTATAAGTTTTGGTATAAAGACCTACTCTTTGCGATGTTGGTTATTCTCCCAAACATGGATTCTATACTATAATATTATAACAAATTACATTGGTTGATACAAATTCATACTATATATCTCTTAAATCCTCATTGGAGATTCGTTATAATGAATCCCACATTGTTAACATAATCTATACTTGATTACTCCAGAATATACACAAGAGACTTCTGCTCATGAATCACACAAGTGGTTTATCCCACTCCCAACTTCAACTAAGAGGATTACTCATTTGTTATAGGCTTGATCCGCTATAAAATGAACTATTTATCTTCCTCCATGATCTTACAAGATCTAACTCTCTCATGTACCTATTCAATTACCTTTGCAAATTATGCTGGTCTGGATCTAAAAACTCTGATAACATGTATTTGTTTAGTTTCCACATTGTAACAATGCTCGGCATAATTATTCCTTATTCTAAAGTATTGGACTCAACCAATGTGTTCAAGTAGTTCAAAAAAAGAATTCGAGAATATTATCTAAAGTAAAGATCTTCCACAAAATCAACTTAGCCCTCCTTCTTTAATTCTCAATGTTTATTTAAACATTCATGTGATAATTCATGTTGCGTGAACAATGAAAAAACCTTTTCTCTTTCTAATTATTTTATGATCTTTATAAAATCAATTATTTAGTCTCATATATTTTAAACACCCCCATGAATATTCTTTTTATGTATTCCCTTCAAATCACTTGATGTTTATCAAGAATTATATGCGGGGTGTATAATATGCATGGGTATCACACAATGATTGTACACTTCTTCTTTTGAGTGGCCAAAACGGGTTCATGTGAGCTATACTCCTTCAAGAAAACCATTATAATGAAATAAAGATATGTATTGTGAGTTCTTATCATCCCATGAAAGAAAATTACACATGATGACTTACTATTTAATGAAAGGACTTCACGTGATCTAGTAATTGTCTCATGTAAAAAAAAGTGTGTTTATGAGTTAGGTCACATGACACTGGTTGTTTGTCTCTAGATTTATTAAAAACAATTCATTTATTCAAGAGTTTATTTGTGTATTTATTTAATATGACATCATTTGTGTCTATAGGTTCCTTCGTGATTCAATAGGTATTCCCACAAGATCCCTATCACATGAAAAGTTGTTTATATACGATATATCCTCCAGTCCTTCCTAAAATTAGAGTGGTTCATGTGATACTCCTTTACCTTTTAGGATAACATGAGAATGAAATGACTTCATGTGAAGATATCACATGGATTATCTATTTTAAATATGAGATCTCTATATCTTGATACCTTAACACTACAACTCACACTCTTGGCTAGGCCTTATTTTATATAGGAAATGTTGCTTTTATTTTCATGGAATGCCAATGAATTATTCAAATTCACTAATATATAGGTATATTATGAATGATAAGGTTTTTGGATTTTCCATATTGTACAATAATGATCACAAAATCACTTTATTTCTTTGTATGATCACCTAATTGATCATGTGATTCCTCAGTAGTCATATTATTAATACTCTTGAATTAATTCTTGCAATAATAACAAAAAATAATGAAATTTTATCAGGATCGAAAATATATTGTTGTTTATGTGATAGATTTGGTGATTGTATACAGGCCATTATGCGATGTCATTTGTCCTCGATTGATTGTCTCCCAACTGTCACATGATCCATAGATCATCATGCGATGATTGTCATTTGTTCACGTGACAAACTAATGCAATGAAATCAATTATTATGATGAATTTTACTTCATGTGACATCATCACATATCCTTGGTTGAATCCTAATTTGAATAATATAATTCATTTAATATAACTATTGAATGAATTCTCTTGGTGTGATCAAACTTATCTCGATGTCTTGGATTGATATAACTTGATCGCTTGTTGTCTCGATCTCATGCAGTCAGTAGACTCATTGAGAGGTTGAAAACGATAGGTAAATTCAAGCATGCACTGTGTAGGATCAAAAATAAGGTAGATATTACTTATATCATCTAGTGAATTATATGACTAACTTTTTAATGATCCATGAACAATAACTATAGGATCACGTCCCAAATCAAAAATCTCTTACAACTTCTCCCTTATTTATAAGAAAATACTTGAAGCATACCATTAAAGGTAGCTATTGGGGATCAACACCTATCACACCATTCACACACCACTATGGGATTTGGCCCACCGACATAGCTGGCATACCTCTACAGACCTTATACATGGGTCCATCTATGTCGTAGGGCACATGATCTTATGGGTGTTATACACAAGATCACCCACACCTCTGTCTCTATGTGAGAGCTTCTCTGGAATTTTCTCCCATGTGGGATGAACCTTAGGCCCCCCATGTGTGGTTGAGCTTTATCCCATGGGGGATTCTATGAATAGAATTATTTTTTATTAAAGAACCATTCATATATAATACTTAAAATTTCTCTAAGTAAAACATAGAATTATATCCATTCTAAAATATGGTCTCACATATCACACATGTACTTAAATACCTTCTAAAAAATAAATATGTTTTTTTATTTTTTCATTACCACCTTTAAATATTCTTTCTCAGTCAATTAATCAGGAAAATGAACATTTTCAGTATCTTTTTCTATTCATATTTATCAAGCCAATTCCCCTTCATCCAAATCTGGAATGGCCAATTGGTGTAATATTGGAAAATCCATATCACATGTGTTTAATCAATGAAGAAAAATGCAAAAAAATAGTAGTGTTTTTAAAGAGAAATTTTGAATTATGAAATCTAATTCCATTAAATTAGTCCATGATAATTCTTCAAGAATCACCACTTCATACATAAACACATATAGACTCATTGACAATAAATTAAACCTAGGATCACAAATCCCCCCCTTTGAAGTTTTTTCCAACATCAAAAAATTTAAGTCAATGTGGGGAAAACATTCTCCCCTTATTAGAAATAAATATGAAAAGGGTATATGGGGTCTTCTCAACTCATCTTAATTCTCAAAATCATGTTATACTCCCTTTTAATATTATATTATTGAAAACATATAAGACATGGATGATATCACATGGTTATCTTAGAAAATAAATTTTACTTAATCAACTTTATGTCTACTTGGGATAACATGGTGTAGAAAACAATAGATATAAAACCAAGGTTGTTTATTTTGTCCATAGACTAAGATGCATGTGAAATAAAGATGAAAAATCTTAAACTCTCTTGTAGGTCTTTGAGATAATCAGATTTATCAATGAAATTTTGAATCCTGTACATACTTCAAAAAATATTAAAATTTCAAGTGAAAATATAATATTCCTATTTTCTTTATCTTTTAATCAACAAATAACTCACTATTAATTTATATTATTAATAGAGTTAAGAATAAGGGATGAAAGTGTGATTTACATAACTCATCTTCCAATTTTATGAATCTATTTAGAATTTCCATATTCACTAGGTGATGAGGATTTAACAACTTCAACTCATCAATGCTCCCGCTCAATGGATGAATCCATACCATTAAATTCCCTAAATGTTAGTAAAAACTAATTCATATATAATAGAATAAGAAGGTACCTCATGGATTCTTATAAATAAAATTTAGACTAAGATATTCCTCTCAATATGGAATTCTTATTATTCTTAGATTCCTTAGAAAATTATATTAATCTTTCCCCATCAGTTGAAACTTTTGAAGTGTATGTAATTTCCCTTTCAGTATTAGATGCATTGTTTTTTTACTTGGAACATCTTCTCCATGATATCTTCTTGGGATTGTATAATTTTCATACAAAATCTTATGAAATGCCCAATTATTTCACATATTTCACACTTAATGATTTTAAATTCATCATATGTAGATAAAATCTTATGAACTTTAGCTTCATCAAATATCACCACTTACATTCCTTTTGCCTCATAATTTTTTTTATTTTTATCTATTTTTTAAACTCATCAAGTCAGTCAGGCCAGATAACTAATCATTATTCATTGATGTTATCATATTATTTGATTTTCTCACATAATAAAATATTGACCATTGATTACTTCAACAAATGTATAATCATCATATTTACATTTTTTGTAATTTCACTCGGTGAGATAACACTATATTTCTCAATATTGTGAATATATTGTAAAAATATACCAAAAACTACCTTTAATAATTTGATTATTTCTGTGTTGATATTTTAGAGGATATTTTATCTCATCTATTCAATATTTCTCCCCCTTGATTCCTTTCTCGTTCCTGGTAGTGACATGTTATACCAACATGAATAAGATTTATGACTAAACACTCCAAAAAACTCATAGTAGCTTCTAATCCTTGATATTATAGGATAATAATTATTCTTCACTAAAGATAGTTATATCTGTCTTTTTACATATTATTAGTTCTTCATATTTGGAAGAAACTTTATGGATGAATAAGCTGAATCTTATTTTGTGGAAAATGTTTTCTCATTTTCATTTTTGGTCCATCCAAATTCAGTATTGTATCTGGGTCTAGTATTTTCAAAAGTAAAAAATGTTCATTGAGATTCATTAGGTATAAAATCAACCCTTTATTATAAACCCTTCTTCTCAACAGCATTAAAAGATTCACTATTGAATTCAACATCTATGGTGTAATACTATTTCATCTTCTTAAACTAACTTTAAACTGAAAGTCACATAGACTATGTCATGAATAATTCTATCACCTTCTAAACAAGTATTTTGTTAAGATCATTCCCTATATTTTCATGTTCATATATCTTTATCATTTATTTATTTTTATCTTTAATGAAATCAGTTTCATCATTATTTAATTCTTCCCTTCTATGTGAATTTTCATCAGTTTTTTTTATTTCCATTCTATATTTTCTAATTTATCAATGTATAAACTTATCTCATTAATATGTGACTTTTATTTCATAAAACATTCTTCATTTTCCTTTATTAGTATTGTTTTATCCTTTTTGAGAATCATGTTATTTTCAAGAGTATCCTATATATTATATTTCAAGTAACATTATAGCTTAGTACTCTCTTTACCTTATACACATTCAAATGTGTCTTTAGAATTTTTGGTTTTTCCTATAAAGAACACCTAATTTATAGAATTCCATTCATATTCTATTGAATTACTTGATTATAAAGATTAATCAATTTACCTAGTCCTCATGTTTATTTTATTTTTTCTTGAGTACTTGTTATATTTACTATCATAGTCACACTTTTTTTATTATATTTTTTAATGAAGTAGTGTTATTCTTCATTTGAATTAGTGACATTGGCTTTCTTTTTTAAAAAATCATACGAAAAATTTCCAAATGCATAAAAATGGAAAAAAAATAGATTCTTTAAATTTTATCTTTTTTCATTACTATACATCCTTTTAAACATAGAATTCATTTGATTATTATCATATTCAGCTTCTTCATCCTCAAAATCACTTGATTCTGATTCTTCTTCAACCATAGCTTTACCTTTCATCGTGATTTTAATAACCATCTCATCTTTTTGTTTCTTGTTAAAATATGGTATTTTTATAATTTAATATGATATGAAAATATAATTTAGTTTATCCAAAGATATATCTTCTCTTTCTACCAGTACAAAAACATTTTAATCAAATATACTTGGAATTTTTTCCATTAATTTCTTTACAATGTTTGAGTCATACAAAATTTCCCCAAAACCTATATTGCTAATAAAAATTTAATTTACTCTTGTAAATTATTTATCAAAACTCTCATCATTACCCATTTTAATATCTTCAAATATACCTCTCCAAATTTTCAACTTAGCTTATTTTATATTAATATTTCTTTTACAACAACTTCCTAGTTTATCTTAGATTTCTTCGATGATTTAGAGACCCATCAATTTAGTGTATATTCTTTTTATAAAGTATTAAATATTAACTTTTGACCATTTACATCAATATAAAAGTTCATATTATCTTCAAAATTAATAGAATAATTCTCAATGTATGGTGGATATCCCACTGCAACTATATCTCTCACTTTTACCCTAAGTGATAGAAGATATGATGTTATAATATTTTTATATCCATAATAATTCTAACCATTGAAAATGGGAATGCCCCTATTTTTTTTAATTACTTCATCTTATCTGTCCTCATTATTCTATTGGATATTTTATAGGTGACCTTACCTCTAATACCAATTGAAGTTTCCCAACCAATGTGAGATCATTGAGAAGGGGTGAGGGTGAATTAGTGATCCCTTTTCTTTTTACAAATTTCATTATTTTAAATTAAACCTATGTGGATGGTTAAAGCCTCAATACACTCTTATTGTGTCTCTCATACTTACCTCCAATAATTCAATAATAGAAAGGAACAAAAAAAAGAATTTACAAGGTCTTATACAATGACCTACTCCTATCCATGTTGGTTATTCTCTCTAACATATATTCTTCACAATAATAATATAATCAATTTAAAGGGTTGATATATTGTCACAACAAATCTCTCCTAAATTATCATAGGGGGTTCTTTATACTTAATCCAAAAATATTAATATAATCTACTTTATCCCACTCTAGAATCTGCACAAGAGACTACTTATCCTAACTCACACAAGGGATTTATCCTGCTTCGAACTTCAACTAAGAGGGTTACTCATTTATAAAAGGATTTTTCTATTATAAAATTAATTATTAATATTAATTCATGAGATTTATGGATCACACTTTCTCATGTACATGTTCATGTACCTTTGAAAAGCTTTCCAGTATTTATTATAAATATCAAATCACTTGTATTTGACTAGTTACCTCAGTGCTACAATGCTCAAGATTATTCTTCCTACTACTGAAATAATGACCTCAATCAATGTGTGCAAGTGGGCCACAAAACTTCTTAGATAATATTATATTTAATGATGATCTTCCATAATATCAACTCAATTTTCCTTCATGATTTCTCAAACATTATTCAAGCACGCATGTGATAATGCATGTTTCATGGACAATCCAAGAAAACATTTTCTCATTCTTATTATTTTATGTTCTATATCAAATGAATTCTTTAAAATAAATTATTCCAAAAAAACATTGAATATTACTATTATAGTTTCCTTTGAAATCACTTCTTATTTATCACGGATGGTATGTGAGGTTCCAGGCATACACAAGTTTCCAGAAAGGATTTTCATCTTACGGTTTCATGTAACCAAGAATGGTTCCCATGAGATTTCCTACTTCAAACAAACTGTTATCATGAAATATAGGTAAGGAATGTGAGATATTATCATCCCTCTAATGAATAGTTCACGTGATATCTTATTGTCTTTGTGAAAGGCCTTCACGTGATCAAGTTTGTAATGACCCATAATTCTATCAAATAATTTTACATACTTATAATTATTTCAAATAGTATAAATCACTTAAAATCACATAAATAGCCCAATAAAATCTTTATAAATATATAATAAATTAAATTTGTGGCTTTCAGAAACTAAAGAACATATACCGATGGAATGGTAACCTGGCCTTTAAAATATTAATGTGACCCTCATGAATAATGATCCCTTCAATATAATAGTAACCCCAACTATGAAATTATAAATAAAATTTATGTGGTATAAAAGATAAAATATGATGTATTTATATCATGGAATAAGGAAATAAATGTTTTCTAAATGATAAATTAAATATTGTTATTTTGATGACACATAATTTTTTATTTACAATTTTATAATTAATATAATGATTTAAAAGAAATATTTACAAAATAGATTAATAAATTAATATTTTTCTATCTTATGATTGTAAGATAAATTTATGAGACCTTAATTAAATTTTCAAAGTGTTATAAAATCAATTATAATTTTAAAATTGGTATTTTTTGAATAAATGATAATTTTAATTAAAAATTAAATTTATCAAATCTAGAATATTATTTTCATAAAATTAAGTTCATTTTTAAATAATATATGTTGAAAAATGTTTTGGGTGATTTTTTTGTATTTTTCTAAAATACTTGAATCTTTGTTTAATAGTGAAATGTGGTAATTTTTTATATTTAAAAAATTCAAGAATTATTGATTTGTAGATAATATAATCCCAAAATCTAGATATCTCATTCATTATTTTAATATATTCTATTATAATTTGTAAACTATTCAGAGTCTTGGGCCAAAATAATGAACTAATGAATATAATATTGCAAAAACACCACTCCCCTCTACTATAAATACCACCCTCACCGCCTCTTATCCTCGCACCTCAAAGACTTTTAGATCACTTAATTTATTCCAAATTCTATTCACAAGACTCTTTCTCATGTGGAAGACCTTTTGTTCTGACCAAAAGTCCAAAATCAAGTTCCTTGAGAAGGTTCTCAAGGAGGATTATTCAACAGGTAAAATCATCTTTCTTTTTTTATTTTCCTTTTAATTTATTTTCTTTTCTTATTATCTATTTTTACCCTTATCCAAGTTACATGAAAACTCAATTATATTATATATATCATAATTTTATAATTTTTATGAAATAAATTCCCCATAAAACTTCTTCTCTACTCCATTTTATTCTAAAAATGATAACATCGTCCATGATGTTATGATTTAACGTCATCATGGACATTACACTTTCATTTTCTAGTACAGCCTTCAATGTTGGTCATAAAACCATTATTATGGTTAAATAATATTTTATTAAACATATTATAAGTCATATAATGTTATGGAACCAATTTATAAACATGATATTAAATAATATGATATGAGTTCGTGATGGTTATAAAAACTGCCAAAATAAATTAAATCAGTTTCATTAATGTGTTATTTAATGATTATTATTCACATAAAAAAATGATATATGGTATCACTTGAAGTTGAAGAAACAAATTAATACCATTTAATTTCGATTATGGATTTTTTATTCCATTCAAAAGGGAAATCTATAATGAACTAACCATGGAAACCATGAAATAAATGCACCCGAAACAATGAAAATAACGAAATAGTTTTTAATAAATGGGTGAAAAATGTTATAAAAAGAGCATATAAGTAATTATAAATATGAATATAGTTAATTAATATATTAATAATACTCATTGAACCATTATACTTGAGTTTTGAACATGTTTCAATTGATAAAAACCCAAGGTATGTGACTTTTCTTTAAAAACCCTCTTTTAAATTTCTATTTTTAAAAAATTGAAATGGAATGTCTTTATGATGCAAGTATTAATGTTTTCTGATTATGTTGTGGTTTTTGGTAATTTTTTAGGATGAAGTTTGGGACCCATATCTCCCTCCAATTCATTGGGTATGTTTATGTTGTATGTCGGCCGTATGGCTACTCCAAGTGTAATTGCGATGGTTACACCAAAAGGTAGTCATGAGGGTTACATCATATGGTAGCACGGGGGTTCCATTTTAAGGTATCCATGAGGGTAATAAATCATATGGTATTCATGAGGGTTAAAATATTAAGTATTTAATTCTCCAATTTACCTATATGGTTTTATTTTTGTTTTCTATTTTTTATAGATATCTCATGTTTTCACAAAGTATGTATATGATAATTTGTGGGTGAGTAGTATGTCTTTGTGAAAATGTATTCATATGTTTACAATAATTCATGTAATAACAGTTTATTTCATACTTTTTATATCCCTTATATATATTTTTGGGATCATACCAAGTTTTAAAATGTTTTTCATAGCTTTTTAAGGATGTATAAGAGAAAATAATCCAAGATGAATGTTGTGAATATTTTTCATGAGAAGAATTCAAGATATATAAAAACATTTGAATTGTGAATAAAATATATACAATTTTAATAGTATCTACTTTTTATTATTTAGGGTTTTCTTCTATGAGTTATGACCTAATTCTATAAAACTCTAAGCCTAAAGTATCTTTTAGAATGTAATAGTTGTTCTAGTTGAATTTACTAGATTATATAATGTTTAGGGTTGGGTCCTTATAGTAGGTATCATAGAATGATTTAGATAACTTTATCAGCTATTATGATATTAATAGAATACCATAAGGGATAGTTAACTTATTTTTAAGGTCAAATGATATATCATTTAATTATTACCATGTTTCTTCATCTAAGATATGTCTATTCAGAATAGTTTTCCGTAGAAGAAATAGGGAAGTTGACGTGGGAAGGCACCGAGAGGATGATATATTTTTGAATATGCAACCTGGAATGGGGGGAATTGGAACTAAGTAGTTTTTGATCGTAATTTATTAATTGAAACATGATATAAATGGTGGTAGTAACCATGTAAGATAATATCCATAGCTACCACAAAGAAACAAGGTAATAGTGGAACATTTTATAAGGAAACACCCTGCTTAATTCAGTGGATCTTTTGACTTGGTGGTGGATGAAGGGTTGATTAAATCCACTGAAAAGATATTAGATTTCCTGGGGTGTTAAGATAATAAAAAGTAAATCTTTAACTTTATTGTTTTGAAGGTGAATATGAACATTGGTGTTCAATTGTCAAGAATATCAGGGATAGAGATTATATTGATGTCTTGAAAAGGGATAATTAAAGAATATTTTCCCTGAAATTTTTTTTATAAAGGTTGTTCGAATTAGGATAGAAAATCAATTCATTCAATTTAAGTAGATGGAAAAATATTCAGTGGCCATTTATGAAGAAAAAACAACTCATTTGGAAAGGTATGCTCTAAATATTATTCAAGATCTTTATAGAAAAATAAATAGTTTTTACTTAGGATTGAAACCAAGATATCAAAGGGCATTGGACTCCCATGAATTAGAAAGTTATGAGAATATCATTCGATGTGCTGAGAGGTTAAAAATAGAGTTTTATGATGATTATGTGTACTTTAAAAACAAATAGAATAAAATGTGTAGATGTCAAGAAATGGGTAGGAATCAATAAAATAAATCTAAAGGAAATAAAGGTTAGTTTCTAGCTTGTGGGATGTGTGGTAAAAATAACCAAGTGGAATGCCTTAAAAAATCTATTATGTATTTATAATGTGGTAATATTGGATATATAGACTAATATTTTAATGGAAATGATCTTATGTTTAATTATTATATTATAATTATAAAGATTTTAAAATTTGGTGAGATGGGTTATTATGAAAATACCTTCCTGAAGAAAGATCTGAAAGATAGGAAGTAAATGGATTATAAGTAGAAATATGCAGTCAATTCCTTTATAACTATATCATCAAATGTTGGTCCATCCAATGAAGTAATATCTAGTACTTTATTTGTTTACTCAATATTTTATAATATCTTTTTTGATATGGGTTCTTCACGTTATTTATTTCTAAATAATTTTTTGGTAAACTTGAAACTTCACATACAGAATTGAAATCAGAACTTATGGTAAAAACACAATATAAAATATTAATTAAAATGAATTATATGAATATTTTTATTATTGTTTGTGGAATGAAATTACCTGAAAACCATTTTTGTGTTACCCCTTGTAGTGTTTGATATTATTCTCGGTATGGGTTGGCTATCTGTTTACCATGTTAAGATTGATTGTAGAGCCAATGAATTAGTTTTTCAAAAATATTTTCAATTTTTATTCAAGAACGAAACCATAACATTGATAACATATATGGAAGCTAAAAAAATGTTAAAATAAGGAAATTAATTTCATATTTACCATATTATTGAAAATGAGTTAGAAATTCCGATTAATGATGTTCTAGTAGTAAATTAATATATGTATGTTTTTCATGATGAGTTTCCCGGTGTAATACTTGATAGAGAAGTTGAATTTACTATTCACTTAGTTCCCGATTCTATTAAAGTCTCAAAACTTCTTATTGAATGGATCAAGTAGAACTTCTAGAATTAAAAAATAAGTTGCATGAGTTGTTTGATAAAGGTTACATTTGCCCTAGAAATTCACCATGGGGTTCTACTATTTTGTTCATTAAAAATAAAGACGGTTCAATGAGACTTTATATTGATTATATACTTTTGAATTAAATTACTATTAAGAATAAGTATTTATTTCCTCATATTGATGAATTTTTGGATCAGCTCCAGGGAGATCAATATTTTTCCAAGATTTAATTGAGATCTAGGAACCATCAGTTGAAGGTGAAAGAGCATGACATCCCAAAAAGAGAATTCCATACTATATATGGGCATTATGAGCTTTTTATAATTCCCTTTTGTTTGAAAAATGCACATATTGTATTTATGGATCTTATAAATAGAATATTCTTTGAGTGATTGGATATTTTTTTGATTTTATTGATGATATCTTGGACTTTTCAAAAAGATGTTAGGATCCTAAAAAACATTTTAGTATTTTCCTGCAAACTCTAAAAGAAAAGAAGTTATTAATTTTTTTTAAAATGTGATTTTTGGTTGAAACAGATTTATTTTCTTGGGCATATTGTAATCAAATATGGAATAATAGTTGATCCCATAAAAAGGTGGTTGATGAATGTCCAAGTCCTAAAAATGTTACAGAGATTCATAGTTTTCATGGATTACTAGTATATTATTGATGGGTTGTTAAAAATGTTTCACTTATATCTAGCCTACTAATAAAGATAACACAAAAATGGTTTAAATTTATTTGGATAGAATATTATGGTGTTTGTTTTTAGGAACTAAAAAAAAGATTTCTTAATGCTCTAGTTTCGGAAATTTCTTCTAGAAATGGTGATTTTTTCATCTACAATGACATTTTATTGAAGTGACTTGATTGTGTTCTGATGTATAATGATCAAGTAGTTTCTTATACTTCAAGTCAACTAAAATATCATGAGTTAAATTATTTCATACATGATTTGGATTTAGCAGTTTTTGTTTTCACTTCAAAACTCTAGAGACAAAATTTATTTGGATCCAACCATTAAATATATATTTACCATAAAATTTTGAAGTTTATATTCACTCAAAATTAACAAAACATGAGGTAGAGAAGATGAATTGAATTTATTAATGGTTATGATTACATGATCAGTTACCATCCTAGAAAATAAAATAAAGTAGTAGATAACTTGATTCAAAAACATCCAGCTGCATTAACAATATTACATTTGAAACACAACCACTTGATTAATGATTTGATAGATTTTTTATTGGAATTTGCTGGTTTAAGAAATTCCCCTTTTTCTTTGTTTCAGGTGTCAATGCAGTTGTTTCTCTTAGATAGAATTAAACAAGAATAAAAGTAAGATAGTGAGTTATAAAAAAATTAGAATTGGTTAAGAAAGGTAAATTTCCTAAATTTAATGATGATAAATATTTTTTATTGAGATTTGGAAAGAGATTATATGTGCCTTTTTATTCCAAGATGATGAATTAATTGTTAAGAAAAACTCATAGTTATCTATTTTTAGATCATCCTAGCATCACTAAGATGTACAGAGACCTTCAAGAGTATTACTAGTGGGATAGAATAAAAAGAGATATTACTAATTTTACCATGAAATGTTTAACTTTTCAAAAGGTTAAATAAGGTAGAAAACTACCAAAGGGGATTCTTTATCATTTTCTAGTGATAGAGTGTAAATGGTATAATATATTCATGGACTTCGTGGTAGGACTACCATAGACTCATAGTCGTTACAATGCAATTTGAGTTATTGATGTAACATCCCAGGTAAATAAATAAAATAATATTTTCATATTTATATAATTTTTGAATTAAATAATAATTTTACTTTAAAGGGGATGCTATTCTTTATGGATTACGTGATATGCAACAACAGTTTTCTTCAAAATCTTTCGTTGCACGCTAAAAATATAATATTATTATTTTAAATGGTAGTTAACGCCTAGTTATTGTATTCATGGGAATGAATATAACTAAATAAAATATGATTATACTTGTTTGTTAAATGTTTTTATATTTATCCTATAAAATTTAGAGGCTTAAAATAAGAAAAGAATTCAATTTTAAGCATAAATACTCTAATATTCACTAAAAGGTTGATTTACCACCTTTTGATGGAGAACCCTCGTTAAATATATTTTTGGTAACATTTATATGTTATATTTGACAAAAATAAAATTATTCTTTAGAATCGGGACACCAAAATTTACTTTGAGTAATTTTTTGGTATTTTTCTGATAAAATTCATTTTTTTAATGAATAGTGAAAAATACTATATTTTAATTCAAATATTCTTTTTAATCTAATTTATTTTTATGAATTTATTATATTTTTAATTGGTTTTAAAGTGTAATTATATTATATTTTTACTATTTAATCTAATGGTGGTCATTGGAATTAATTTCACTTTGAAATTGGGCATAAACAAGTGTCAATTTTTTTATAGATATTGTTTCTTAAAAACACACTATTTGTTTTGACAATGGAAATTAATTTTAAATTAATTAATGAAAATTTTGTGATTATAATTTTTTATAATATATATAATTTTTTAATTCAGAATATCAAATATATCTTAGGCTTAATTTTTGGTTTTTTTGTGAAAACATCAATTTTTGATAAATAGTGAAACCATTAAGTAGTAGTTAAAAACTGACTTTTTCATTTAAATAAAATTTTACTGCTTCTGTGAATTGAATTTAGAAAACCCAACATACATGGTTGTTATTAGTAAGTAAAATTTGGTTCAATAATATGAAAAAAAAAATTGGTGAATAGTACCTTTTGACTTTTATTTACCGCAGTCAAAGGTAAATAGGGTAATTCAAGGTAAAAAGAAAATCATAATAATACAAAATTACATTAGCACTTGTCCTAAACTTATTTTATGAGTTAGGACCAACAATGGGAAAATTTGGGTCGATTTTGGGACCCCATAGATCCACTTAAGTATGAAAACTCGCCTTTTTATTACCTAACATTTCATTACATTTTACAAACAAAGGATCTTTAAAGTCTAGTGTCTAGGAAATCAGGAACATAAAACATGAGAACAACATAAAAAATCCTTCTAAAAAACTTTTTTAAGGCTTCATCATAGGTTCATCCTATGTACATTTACTGAATCTCATATCCTGGAGACAAACATCAAAGGAAAGGGTGAGCAGAAGGCCCAGTATGGGTAAACAAGGGAGTCAATGTACTTGTGATATCAATAAGAACATGAATAAAAAAATGAAGACATGGGAAATTAAAGAGTAGGAATATCATAAAGAAAATAACTTGTAACATAACTTGAATATTTGGCTACAACATTTCATTTATACATTAATGAACATATCACCAAGTTCCATCCCCAAGGTGTCATAAAAATTACCAAGGTTATTCACCAAGGTATAGTAAAACTTGTCATCTCTAGAGATTAATTCTTTACCCAAAATATTGGATAGCTATCAAGGATCACCCTTAATATGTATCTACTTAAATTTGAGCTGCATAGATCATATTCAAACATTTCATAAATAACCCATGAAGAATAAAATAAATGGTTTTCATTTCTAGATCGTGACGTTTTAAAAGTTCTTAAAAAAATAGATCATTATGTCATTTATAACCCATGGAAAGGGAGTGAGGGTTATCTTTATGTCAATTCCAGAATAAAATAAATCATATATATATATTTATGAATACCCAAAGAAACGAAATAGGTTCGGGTATTCACATAAATAAAACAAGAGAACTTCTGGAGAGAAAGAGATAAATATTGAGGCAAAATTTCTGCAGCATAACAGCTATATAACATGGTTTTAGAAAACATTGAAAAGAGAGCGTACAAGAGTAACCCAATCATTAATAACTTATAATATGGTATAAATAAAGAATAATATGGAGATAAGAATAAGGTATGGAAATTTTAATGACATACCACATGAAAAGGACGTATGAAAGAAAAGAGAAGATGTGATTCCTTTTACGAAAAATTCGGCAGCCTAACGGCGTCACATAAAAATTCAGAAAACAAATTTATGAGAGTGGAAAGGGTCTCAAAACAATTATACATGAAATGGACAGTAATTAGAACATATATGAACATACCCTCAATATAGAGAGATGGAAAATATAAGACACAATATAAAGGAATTCGTGACTTAAAAGAGGAGGGTGAAGGGATCCCTTACCTTGAAGTATAAAGTTGAAATCTTGAAGGTCGGGACCTTTGGAGAATTGAGGGAACCTTGGGAGGACTCATAGGGAGGTAAAGAGACCAGAAAATTGTTGGATATGATATGGAAATTAAATTAATGAGGGAAAGGCTTGGTATTTATAAGAGAAGTGAGGGGACAAAACATTAATTGCCAAGGGACACCTCATCGATTGTATTGGCAAAACCATGGGCTTTCCCATGGTATTTTCCCATGGTATTGGCCACCTAGGACACCTAATATCTTATCTTACTATTCATAAGTTGACCATAATTATTTCATAATTATGACATCCTTAATGATGTCATTAAACACCCGAAACTCAAAAACTATATTTTCACTATTCACCGAAAATTCAACTTTTTCAGAAAGATCCCAAAATTTCACCTGAACCAAATATCAATGCTCAGATTTCAAAAATGAACTCCATTTTAGGAAAATAATTTTCAAAATATTTTTAAATTAATTTTTAAATAAAAACACTGTTTATTGAAAATTCAACTATTTAAGAAAAACCCAAAAATTCACCTTAACCAAAAGTCGAAACTCTGATTTCAAAAATGAACTCCATTTTATGAAAATAATTTTCTAAATATTTTTAATTTAATTTTTAAATAAAAACACTATTCACCTAAAAAAACTAATACTTAACCAATAATCTCATAAATAGTTATTTAACTATTATATTGAATCATATTAATTAATCAAGGTGCCTAAATTATATTAATACTTTCTTAAGTGATGTTACTTAATCCATTTGGTCACATTACTAATCATAAACATAAAATCACTATTCATAATTTACTATTCACCAAAAATTAAGTTGATCTTATTCGACTCTAAATTTCATACTGAACACAACTGTAGAAGACCATTTTTTTAAAATCCTTACACATTATTAATTATTTAAGGTTTACACAAATATTTTAAAATATCTTTTTTTCTAGAATTCATCAATAATATACACACTATATTTATCCAGACATTTGAAAATTCAAAAAATTGACCATAAGAAGACATCACAATTTTTATTTAAATCAAAGGATTACACAAGGCAGTTACAATCTCGTTACATAACCCCTTATAACACCAATATAGGACCTAAGAGTAAGGAGTTCTAGGGTGATAGAATCTTGGGGTTGCTCGGCCAATATTGCCCAATTAGTGATTTCTATCAGCTTGAACTTCTCGAAAAGGCGATTCCGTTCTAACTTTACATGTTGAAGTTTGTATTGGGTTTGGTCCATAGAAAATCCCAAACGTGCTACCTCCTTCCCGAGTTCCGTCACATGGGCTTCGATCGGCCCGAGACTACTGGATGGGGCAATTGAAGCTTCTTTCTATATTAATTAATCAAGATCACTTGTATTTATATACAATAATCACAACATTTAGTTTCCAACAGTCTTATTGACCAATGATCATATAACAGTCGAAAATCAATGGTCTTATTTTAATTATACTGATTTTATTAAATGAAATAGTTTTGTTGAGTATAAAATAAAATAACACACAAAGTTAGGAAACAAAATTTATTCAAAATTTCGGGTCATTGTAATCTTCCCCCCTTAAGAAATTGCCTCCTCACAATTTTAAAATTAGACTTGGAAATTTCGTTGAAAGTCCCACATCGAAAAAAGGGTAAGTAAAACTATTACTTTAAAAGAAAGAAAGGGAAGTACAAAGGTCACATGAGTTAACCCGTACTAGGATTCCATGTAGGAAAACATGGATATGAAAGAGAAAACAAAGGGTCAAGTTCTGATGGAGAGTGATAGAAAACATTATTAGGAGAAAATTAACCACAAGAAGATCACAAACTTAAGATGTGTTAAATGGTCTTTGATTACCCAATAGGAAATGTAAACCAACAATTTTTTTGTCTTACGTTCCATTTCATAATTTTGATGAATTAATTTACTACATAGAATAAAAACATATGGAAATATATTTGCCTTCAAGTAGAGTTTCATCCCTTAATAAGTTTCCACCAAGACTAATATTTTCTCCAAACAATGAGCATTCAAAAGACTTGGTCTCATCAAAAGCACAAGATTCATCTTATAAAGAATCACATAATCCACAAAAGAATAACTATATTTTTCTCTTGTCTTCAGTCATCATCTAAAACTAAAAAGGATAGTATGAGATCATATAATCCCAAAAAAGGATAATCCTTTATAAAAAGAAATACGACTATTAATCTCCAAAATTCAACAAAAGTACCCAAAGTTCCAGAAATACTATTCAATACACAACCATCCTTAAAATTCTTTAGAATAATCCAAACTAAGATTGGAACCCAAAACTTAGAAGGATTTAATCACATAGTGTTCCCTAATAAATATTAACATTTATCTCCAAATAACATCGACTACTATTAAGGTCTCATACTAAAGTATAATTAACCTATTCACATATTCTCTATGCTAGGTTCATCATTTTCCAGAAATAACCCAAATCACCATATGTCCACAATAAATACATGAATTTCTACAAAAATAATTCAACCATTCCTCCTCAATTTAAATCCTATAGTATTTTATTTCCCTTAGGCATATAGTACTCCAAAAGAGAAAACATCGTCCAAAATAACCTTTATCATTTAATCACCGAATCATTTTTATATACAAATGATATCCATTTGATAAAACATAAGTTTCCAAAATCAACTAATTCTTGATCCACAAAAATAGCATGTGCATTAGTCAGTCCGAAGGGCATAACAACGAAGTCATAATGCCCATATCTTGATTGGAAGGTAGTTTTGGGAATATCATCATTCTTCTCCCTCAATTGATGATAACCATAACGAAGATCAATCTTAGAGAAGAATTGAGCCCCACGAAGTTGGTCAAATAAGTCATCAATTCTTGGAAGAGAGTATTTGTTCTTCACTATAATCCTATTTAGTTCTCTATAATCAATGCATGGCTGCATCGATCCATCCTTCTTCTTCACAAAGAGAACTAGTGCCCCACAAGGAGACACACTTGGTCAGATAAACCCATTCTCCAAAAGATCTTGGAGTTGTTTCTTTAATTCCTCTAGCTCCAAATTTTCCGTCTTATAGGGGGTCTTTGACATCAGATGAGATCTAGGTATGAGTTAAATGGAGAACTCTACCTCTCTTTCTGGGGGAGGTCCGGGTAACTACTCAAGAAATACGTCAATGTATTTTTAGACAATGGGGACATTTTCTAAAATAATAGATCCTTCGTGAAAAACTTATTTCATTTATGAATCTTTTGACTAAAAGGGATTTTATGTCCAAAAACTTCATGCTTAGACAATTACATTTTTTTCTATAATTCCTTCATAATGATTAATAAAAATTTTACGATTAACCAAATATATCCTCTGGGAGTGTCGTAACCAAGAGTGCATTAAGGCCCGTTATCGTGTACTAGTTCTGGTTCGAGTCTGTAACAGCCCAAGATTTTATAAAAAATATTCGTTTTAATGTCTTGTGTTGTACGCTACACCAAAAAGAGCTTGCACAACACACATCCTTGACTTGCCTTGCATTACACGCAATCGCGACCTTCCTCGATAGCGTGTGTTGTACGCAACACCAAGTTTCGCTAAACAACGATATGCTATTAAGATATTATTAAAACTAGCTGTTGTGAATAGTAATAACCACTTTTTGAAATTTTGTAAATTTTATTTTTCAAAATGGACTTCATTTATGGATTCGGAGTATCGAATTTAGCCTAAGGTGAAATTTTTGTACTTTTCGGATAACTTTCATATTCCGATGAATAGTGAAAATTACTAAATTATAATTAAAAACAACTTTTTTAATCGAAATAATTAATAGTGATAAATCATTAATTTGAGTGGTTTTAAAGTATATTTAGAATATATTTTTACAATTTAATACAATGTTGGTCATTGGATGTAATTGCACATTTAAACCAGACATAAACAAGTGTCAATCTTTTGATAGATATTGTTTCTTAAAAACACGCTATTTGTTTTATCAGCGGGATTTAATTATAAAATTAATTAATGCAACTTCTATGTTATGAATTTGGTAAAATATACTTCATTTTTGAATTCGGAATATGAAATATAGCTTAGGATGAAATTTTGGCATTTTTCTGAAAACCTTCAATTTTTGATGAATAGTGAAACTACTAAGTGGTAGGTTAAAAACTGAATTTTGCATAAAACTTAATTTTACCGCTTCTGTGAATGGAATTTCGAAAATCCGAGAGACACGGTTATTATCAAGGACTAAAATGTGGTTCAATGAGATGAAAATAATTTTTTGGTGAATAGTAACTTTTTACTTTTTTTACCACGGTTAATAGTAAATAGGGTAACTAAGGGTAAATATGATATTAATATTACCCTAACACATGTCCTAATTCTATTGGACAAGTGTAATTCGACCAAAAACAAACTTAGGAATAAAATATGACCATTTAGGCCCACTTGGATTAGATTAGGACATTTATTATTAATTTATTTAAAGAAGGGTTAAAATAGTTAAAATCAAAGTTTAATAAGTAAATCATTTGTAATATGGGGTTATACATAAGATAAATTCGACTATAAATATTCATTAGAAAGCTAAAACGATTTCCTACATAATGGTATTTTATTTGTAATTTTTAGACATCAAATAATTTAATTTATTTATGACACAACGATGATGCAGTAATTATCTTTTTAATGAAATATTGACATAATTGATGTTATAAGAACCAAAATAAATGTAATTTGAGATTTTTTATGAATTCCACTAATTTTCTAGGTTACTATGATATATTAATGTTGATTTAATCTACTTGGTTCGAACATTTAATTCTGTTATGACTTTCACAAAAATCATATATCAAATAGTGTCAAAATTGACACAAAATAGTTTTTAAATCAAATATTATATTATTAATTGTTATTTTATTCCTAAAAATCTAAGGTTCGGCCAAATGACTTAGCTAAGGATATATATATTAATAATAAACAATTTGGGGTTCTTTTGGCATGTTATAGTAAGTGGATTAACCATATAGTGAAAGAAAACAAAAAGACACGGTAAAAGTTAAATTATTTAACTTAGAGTTAAATCTAATTGATAAGGTTTAAAATAATATCCAAACATGTCTAAATTTGATTGGTTGATGAGATTACAACCCTATATCATCTAATCTTCGAATATGAGTCATTTTTGGAGGTTTTTAAGTGGGGTTAGATTTATTATAAATTAATATTTTTAAGAATTCCTAAGGTGCCCCTCTCCTCCCCTATAAAAGGACACCTCCTCCCCCTCCTCCTCACACCAATTTGAGCTCTCAAGCTCGGCCAACCCCTGCCAAAATCTCTTCTCCACTTCCCTAGCAACATCCTAGAGGTTCTGGTCTTCCTCAAAGACCAATTCTAGTGCCCTAAGAGGAGGTCTCAAAGAGGCGCTTCAAAGAAGAGGTAATTACCGTTACCAATTCTTTTATCTTTATTTCTTCTTCCACTTCTTCTTAGGTTGTTTCATTATGAAGTAATAACATCAGTACCACTCATATACCGATATGTTATTATAAGTATGAAACAACCCTATTTCACCATCTATCCATCCTACGGAAAAAGAAATCACCGCGCGTGCGTACGTACGGAATACCGTCTCCACGCCGTGGTGTAATCTATTTTCCACCACCACCTTACAAGGATGGGTATAATGGTGTAAAGAATAACTATACATAGTTATTACAACATCATATTGATTCTGATATATTGTATAATTCACTCCAATTCAATTCAATACTTATAGAAATGATATCATCGCTCGTGCGTACGTACGGACTACCGTCTCCACGACGCGATGAGATTCATTCTCCATATTAACCATTTAAGAATGATTATAAAGTATATATAAGAAATAATAATGAAATATATGACATTATAAAGCTACTGGATTTATGTATATATATACATATGTATGTCATCTACTTACTTCCATTTCAAGACAATAAGGAAAGGAAAACAACGTTCATGCGTACGTACGGACTACCGTCTCCATGAACGGTGTTTTTCATTTTATTTATCTACCTATTATATATATATATATATACTGAATATATATGATATATAAATCATATTTTATATTCTGGAAGTAAGTAAATCATGATATAAGTAATAATGATGTCAAGAACAACAAGTCAAAACACCTACGATAAATGAAATGATTTTACCCAAAACGCTTCTTTAACATGGAATTTACAAAAGAACGGGTAATATAATGTCATAAGTGAACCATATATGATATCATAACAATGAATATGATTCTGTAATAAGTCAATGACATTATTTAAATCATTATACAGGAGGTTCGGACACATACGAAGCAAATCGGACCTAAGGTAAGGGAAATATCACAATCTCATTTTTATCCGAGATTGTTTATTCGTAAGTATTTACTGGGGTGTATTTTATCATCCACATCCATGTTTCATAAATATGTAATATTATTTCCATCCAACTACATTTTTTTTAAATCCAATTTTACCCTTTGGTGAATTTTTAGTAAAAGAAATGAAAGGAATCTTTTGTCGTTTTCCATACGAGGTACTTTTTGACTTTTCCGACAAAAGTACGAAGAATATTTTTTTTTAACTTATACGGCCTGAATGGATTTTTAAAACATTATTTCCAAGAAACTTCCTTTACAAGTTTTCAAGTTTATTTTTAATCAACTTCTTTTATTTTAAATTCGTATGACATGTTATGAAAGGAAAAATATTTTTGAAGAAGAAAGGATATTTTCCTCAAGAATGGAGTTCAAGTATTTTATCAAAATTATTTTCCATCTAAGATAATAAAAGGGTTCTGTTTTTATCCCTATTATCACATTGGTTTGATTATGTTGTGATGGAAATATTTTTATGAATTCCTTTATCTTATATGAATTGTTTTATGATGTCATGTTGTTTAAGAATCCCATTTTTATTACATGGGTTATGCGATGAAGTATGATTTATGATTATGTGGCACACATAAGAAAGGATTCATTATAAGATGGGTGGGACCTATATCTCCCTCCAATGCATTGGGTAATGATTTTATATCTCATGAGATAGACATGGCTGGAATGGTAGGTTATACCGGTTCAGTGAAACAGGACTGAAACGAGGATTACTCGATTCAGAAAGGGACTTTGTCCACTAAGATAGTCTTGGCAATGAGTCTTGACTAACAAGAAATGATTCTCTATGATTATGTGTGTATGCCACAATGAGTAATGTTTTAAGTTATGATTTCATTTCACTACTATGATTTATCCCATGTTATGAAATTATGCTCTCTTTTGCAGGTTAAGATTTCCAAAAAAGTTATGTTCTTATGAAAATTATGTGATTGATATTTCTTTTGTTTACCCTTACTGAGCATTTGAGCTCACCCTTTTATGTTTTATTTTCCCCAGGATATAAAGAAAGGTTTTAGGTAAAAAAAAAGGGATGACCTTTATGGGAGATATTGAAGAACTCTCACCACGATTAGAAGATTACGTTCCGAGTTTCCAAAGACACTAAACTATTACGATCCTTTAGTGTGTGTTTTTGTTATGTACTAAGTATTCCGCAAATGTAATGTAATGTCCATGTACGATAAGCTACGGGTCTCTACAGTTGGTATCAGAGGAAAGGTTTAGTCAACCTTTGGAAACTAGGATGCGAAAACATTAGTGAGATCCCTAGAGATATTTCTAAGGTATGTCTAGGGATGCCCCTAAGGATAAGTATACGTATAGGATATAGTTCTAGAACTATGGTAACGATATTAGATTAAACCAAAGATGATAGATATTTATGTTACTCCCCCTTTATTACGATTTTTGCCTCTCACACTATTCTTTTTTGGGTTTTAGAATATGGCTGGAAACAAGATGATTCACGATAATGGAGGATATGATGGACAATGGAATGATATTCTTCATGAGCAACCAAATGAAATGGGATTTGGATGTCCAAACATCATTATTATGCCGAATCAACAATCTCACAACATGATCAATAAAGTAAAATTTGGTAAGTTTCCTGACTTGACTAATAAGAGAAAGATGGAGTTCCATGATGATCATAGAGGAAAGAAAGTTCAATTTCCCCTATGTAAATCATGTGGGAAGAGGCATCAAGGAGAATGTTTCAAAGGAACTGGAAGATGCTTTGGGTGTGGAAAAGAAGGACACAAAGCCAGTAAGTGCAAAGGAAAAGGTTCAGTTAACACCATGGATGAGGATAATGGTATTGCTACGACATCAACAATGGTTAAATGTTTTAAATGTGGAATGTATGGGCATTATGCAAACCAATGCCCTAAGGGAAAGTCTCATGAAGAGAATCAGTATGGTCGTATGGGAAGTATTTATGTTGATGATGATGAAGAAACTACAAATGATATGTGAGATGAAAGAAATGTTGAAGCTCGGTCAATGGTCTAAGAATATAGTGGAATGATTACATGTTTATCATGTGTAATGTTGTATAAGTAATCTCATGGAATAAGGAGACATCTAAGGATTGTTACACTGTTGTCTTTCCTTAAGTTTTGAAAGTGTATGATGAATGGTACCAATAACCATGAAAGGTTATTCAGATACTTTTGGAAAGTAGATGATAAGTGCATAATGAAAGGATAAGAAGATAATGAGATGTTTGATTGTATTCATGAGCTCATGATTGATATAAGGACTAAGTTATATCATGGTTTGAGTATATAGAATTTTGAGGATTTTGGTATGTGGAAAGTGTTAACTTTAAACTGCATTCATGTTTTCACTAAGGTATTCAAGAGAATACATGATTAAGGACTTTGAATGTTTGGAATGTGACCAACAAAACATATCTTATGATATATGGGGATCAACGATGGTATTAAATCTCTGGTAATCGTTGTCACTATATTATGAGAGTGGACTGCAGTATTATGTATAAGCCTAAAGATTAGACTGGATTATGTTGGACATAAGTTAGTATTGTTTAAGGATAGAAGATTTTCGATATTATTGATGGGATGTTATAGTAACGTAGTTTTAGAAAAAGGACAACCTGCAGGACGGGCGACAGCCCATCGCTTCGGACAAGGCTGTAGGAATCGAACCCACAACCGAAGTGCAACTGGCCCTTATCGCCTACCACTGGCCTACAGGAAGTCCATGTTTAGTAGAAACTAGTTTTATTATATTAAGCAGTATGATATATGAAGTATAAGTCCATTTTAGGAACCATATATGATTAATCTCACTATAGATCGACTTATGCATATAATTTTTGCTAATCTTTTGTTTGAGACAGATGGAATGACCCGTCATTCTATCACATGATCTGCTAACACTTCATGAATAACAAATTCAACTTCATTTATTTAAGAGATGAAGTGGAAATTGTTCAAGGCACGAACAACAGTGAGATTGTACCAAAATAAAGTAAGTATTTATTCTAATTCAAATTTTCAACTTTAGGGAAATGATCTTGAAAACCAAAAATGTTGTCCTAGTGATCTTATACCTAATGAATAAGATGGTACCTTATATCATCACAAATCTATGGATTTGTGATTACTGGCTTTTCCATAGCCATGTTCTCTACCACTCTCCATCAGAACATGATGGTTAGATTTCTCTTCCATATCCATATTTTCACCTATGTGGAAACCCAGTGATTAGTTTATTTGGGTAATCGTTACATTTCATACTTTAGTTTTTAAAGACAAGTTTTGGTATTCCTTTTTTACGATGTGGGTTTCTATAAAAGAAACTTTCGAATAGTAAACCATTTATAACCCCGACGAATTTCGAGGGCGAAATTCATTTTAAGGGGGGTAGAATGTAACAGCCCAAGATTTTATAAAAAATATTCTTTTTAATGTCTTGTGTTGTACGCTACACCAAAAAGAGCTTGCACAACACACATCCTTGACTTGCCTTGCATTACACGCAATCGCGACCTTCCTCGATAGCGTGTGTTGTACGCAACACCAAGTTTCGCTAAACAACGATATGCTATTAAGATATTATTAAAACTAGCTGTTGTGAATAGTAATAACCACTTTTTGAAATTTTGTAAATTTTATTTTTCAAAATGGACTTCATTTATGGATTCGGAGTATCGAATTTAGCCTAAGGTGAAATTTTTGTACTTTTCGGATAACTTTCATATTCCGATGAATAGTGAAAATTACTAAATTATAATTAAAAACAACTTTTTTAATCGAAATAATTAATAGTGATAAATCATTAATTTGAGTGGTTTTAAAGTATATTTAGAATATATTTTTACAATTTAATACAATGTTGGTCATTGGATGTAATTGCACATTTAAACCAGACATAAACAAGTGTCAATCTTTTGATAGATATTGTTTCTTAAAAACACGCTATTTGTTTTATCAGCGGGATTTAATTATAAAATTAATTAATGCAACTTCTATGTTATGAATTTGGTAAAATAGACTTCATTTTTGAATTCGGAATATGAAATATAGCTTAGGATGAAATTTTGGCATTTTTCTGAAAACCTTCAATTTTTGATGAATAGTGAAACTACTAAGTGGTAGGTTAAAAACTGAATTTTGCATAAAACTTAATTTTACCGCTTCTGTGAATGGAATTTCGAAAATCCGAGAGACACGGTTATTATCAAGGACTAAAATGTGGTTCAATGAGATGAAAATAATTTTTTGGTGAATAGTAACTTTTTACTTTTTTTACCACGGTTAATAGTAAATAGGGTAACTAAGGGTAAATATGATATTAATATTACCCTAACACATGTCCTAATTCTATTGGACAAGTGTAATTCGACCAAAAACAAACTTAGGAATAAAATATGACCATTTAGGCCCACTTGGATTAGATTAGGACATTTATTATTAATTTATTTAAAGAAGGGTTAAAATAGTTAAAATCAAAGTTTAATAAGTAAATCATTTGTAATATGGGGTTATACATAAGATAAATTCGACTATAAATATTCATTAGAAAGATAAAAAGATTTCCTACATAATGGTATTTTATTTGTAATTTTTAGACATCAAATAATTTAATTTATTTATGACACAACGATGATGCAGTAATTATCTTTTTAATGAAATATTGACATAATTGATGTTATAAGAACCAAAATAAATGTAATTTGAGATTTTTTATGAATTACACTAATTTTCTAGGTTACTATGATATATTAATGTTGATGTAATCTACTTGGTTCGAACATTTAATTCTGTTATGACTTTCACAAAAATCATATATCAAATAGTGTCAAAATTGACACAAAATAGTTTTTAAATCAAATATTATATTATTAATTGTTATTTTATTCCTAAAAATCTAAGGTTCGGCCAAATGACTTAGATAAGGATATATATATTAATAATAAACAATTTGGGGTTCGTTTGGCATGTTATAGTAAGTGTATTAACCATATAGTGAAAGAAAACAAAAAGACACGGTAAAAGTTAAATTATTTAACTTAGAGTTAAATCTAATTGATAAGGTTTAAAATAATATCCAAACATGTCTAAATTTGATTGGTTGATGATATTACAACCCTATATCATCTAATCTTCGAATATGAGTCATTTTTGGAGGTTTTTAAGTGGGGTTAGATTTATTATAAATTAATATTTTTAAGAATTCCTAAGGTGCCCCTCTCCTCCCCTATAAAAGGACACCTCCTCCCCCTCCTCCTCACACCAATTTGAGCTCTCAAGCTCGGCCAACCCCTGCAAAAATCTCTTCTCCACTTCCCTAGAAACATCCTAGAGGTTCTGGTCTTCCTCAAAGACCAATTCTAGTGCCCTAAGAGGAGGTCTCAAAGAGGCGCTTCAAAGAAGAGGTAATTACCGTTACCAATTCTTTTATCTTTATTTCTTCTTCCACTTCTTCTTAGGTTGTTTCATTATGAAGTAATAACATCAGTATCACTCATATACGGATATGTTATTATAAGTATGAAACAACCCTATTTCACCATCTATCCATCCTACGGAAAAAGAAATCACCGCGCGTGCGTACGTACGGAATACCGTCTCCACGCCGTGGTGTAATCTATTTTCCACCACCACCTTACAAGGATGGGTATAATGGTGTAAAGAATAACTATACATAGTTATTACAACATCATATTGATTCTGATATATTGTATAATTCACTCCAATTCAATTCAATACTTATAGAAATGATATCATCGCTCGTGCGTACGTACGGACTACCGTCTCCACGACGCGATGAGATTCATTCTCCATATTAACCATTTAAGAATGATTATAAAGTATATATAAGAAATAATAATGAAATATATGACATTATAAAGCTACTGTATTTATGTATATATATACATATGTATGTCATCTACTTACTTCCATTTCAAGACAATAAGGAAAGGAAAACAACGTTCATGCTTACGTACGGACTACCGTCTCCATGAACGGTGTTTTTCATTTTATTTATCTACCTATTATATATATATATATACTGAATATATATGATATATAAATCATATTTTATATTCTGGAAGTAAGTAAATCATGATATAAGTAATAATGATGTCAAGAACAACAAGTCAAAACACCTACGATAAATGAAATGATTTTACCCAAAACGCTTCTTTAACATGGAATTTACAAAAGAACGGGTAATATAATGTCATAAGTGAACCATATATGATATCATAACAATGAATATGATTCTGTAATAAGTCAATGACATTATTTAAATCATTATACAGGAGGTTCGGACACATACGAAGCAAATCGGACCTAAGGTAAGGGAAATATCACAATCTCATTTTTATCCGAGATTGTTTATTCGTAAGTATTTACTGGGGTGTATTTTATCATCCACATCCATGTTTCATAAATATGTAATATTATTTCCATCCAACTACATTTTTTTTAAATCCAATTTTACCCTTTGGTGAATTTTTAGTAAAAGAAATGAAAGGAATCTTTTGTCGTTTTCCATACGAGGTACTTTTTGACTTTTCCGACAAAAGTACGAAGAATGTTTTTTTTAACTTATACGGCCTGAATGGATTTTTAAAACATTATTTCCAAGAAACTTCCTTTACAAGTTTTCAAGTTTATTTTTAATCAACTTCTTTTATTTTAAATTCGTATGACATGTTATGAAAGGAAAAATATTTTTGAAGAAGAAAGGATATTTTCCTCAAGAATGGAGTTCAAGTATTTTATCAAAATTATTTTCCATCTAAGATAATAAAAGGGTTCTGTTTTTATCCCTATTATCACATTGGTTTGATTATGTTGTGATGGAAATATTTTTATGAATTCCTTTATCTTATATGAATTGTTTTATGATGTCATGTTGTTTAAGAATCCCATTTTTATTACATGGGTTATGCGATGAAGTATGATTTATGATTATGTGGCACACATAAGAAAGGATTCATTATAAGATGGGTGGGACCTATATCTCCCTCCAATGCATTGGGTAATGATTTTATATCTCATGAGATAGACATGGCTGGAATGGTAGGTTATACCGGTTCAGTGAAACAGGACTGAAACGAGGATTACTCGATTCAGAAAGGGACTTTGTCCACTAAGATAGTCTTGGCAATGAGTCTTGACTAACAAGAAATGATTCTCTATGATTATGTGTGTATGCCACAATGAGTAATGTTTTAAGTTATGATTTCATTTCACTACTATGATTTATCCCATGTTATGAAATTATGCTCTCTTTTGCAGGTTAAGATTTCCAAAAAAGTTATGTTCTTATGAAAATTATGTGATTGATATTTCTTTTGTTTACCCTTACTGAGCATTTGAGCTCACCCTTTTATGTTTTCTTTTCCCCAGGATATAAAGAAAGGTTTTAGGTAAAAAAAAAGGGATGACCTTTATGGGAGATATTGAAGAACTCTCACCACGATTAGAAGATTACGTTCCGAGTTTCCAAAGACACTAAACTATTACGATCCTTTAGTGTGTGTTTTTGTTATGTACTAAGTATTCCGCAAATGTAATGTAATGTCCATGTACGATAAGCTACGGGTCTCTACAGTTGGTATTAGAGGAAAGGTTTAGTCAACCTTTGGAAACTAGGATGCGAAAACATTAGTGAGATCCCTAGAGATATTTCTAAGGTATGTCTAGGGATGCCCCTAAGGATAAGTATACGTATAGGATATAGTTCTAGAACTATGGTAACGATATTAGATTAAACCAAAGATGATAGATATTTATGTTACTCCCCCTTTATTACGATTTTTTCCCTCTCACACTATTCTTTTTTGGGTTTTAGAATATGGCTGGAAACAAGATGATTCACGATAATGGAGGATATGATGGACAATGGAATGATATTCTTCATGAGCAACCAAATGAAATGGGATTTGGATGTCCAAACATCATTATTATGCCGAATCAACAATCTCACAACATGATCAATAAAGTAAAATTTGGTAAGTTTCCTAACTCGACTAATAAGAGAAAGATGGAGTTCCATGATGATCATAGAGGAAAGAAAGTTCAATTTCCCCTATGTAAATCATGTGGGAAGAGGCATCAAGGAGAATGTTTCAAAGGAACTGGAAGATGCTTTGGGTGTGGAAAAGAAGGACACAAAGCCAGTAAGTGCAAAGGAAAAGGTTCAGTTAACACCATGGATGAGGATAATGGTATTGCTACGACATCAACAATGGTTAAATGTTTTAAATGTGGAATGTATGGGCATTATGCAAACCAATGCCCTAAGGGAAAGTCTCATGAAGAGAATCAGTATGGTCGTATGGGAAGTATTTATGTTGATGATGATGAAGAAACTACAAATGATATGTGAGATGAAAGAAATGTTGAAGCTCGGTCAATGGTCTAAGAATATAGTGGAATGATTACATGTTTATCATGTGTAATGTTGTATAAGTAATCTCATGGAATAAGGAGACATCTAAGGATTGTTACACTGTTGTCTTTCCTTAAGTTTTGAAAGTGTATGATGAATGGTACCAATAACCATGAAAGGTTATTCAGATACTTTTGGAAAGTAGATGATAAGTGCATAATGAAAGGATAAGAAGATAATGAGATGTTTGATTGTATTCATGAGCTCATGATTGATATAAGGACTAAGTTATATCATGGTTTGAGTATATAGAATTTTGAGGATTTTGGTATGTGGAAAGTGTTAACTTTAAACTGCATTCATGTTTTCACTAAGGTATTCAAGAGAATACATGATTAAGGACTTTGAATGTTTGGAATGTGACCAACAAAACATATCTTATGATATATGGGGATCAACGATGGTATTAAATCTCTGGTAATCGTTGTCACTATATTATGAGAGTGGACTGCAGTATTATGTATAAGCCTAAAGATTAGACTGGATTATGTTGGACATAAGTTAGTATTGTTTAAGGATAGAAGATTTTCGATATTATTGATGGGATGTTATAGTAACGTAGTTTTAGAAAAAGGACAACCTGCAGGACGGGCGACAGCCCATCGCTTCGGACAAGGCTGTAGGAATCGAACCCACAACCGAAGTGCAACTGGCCTTTATCGCCTACCACTGGCCTACAGGAAGTCCCTGTTTAGTAGAAACTAGTTTTATTATATTAAGCAGTATGATATATGAAGTATAAGTCCATTTTAGGAACCATATATGATTAATCTCACTATAGATCGACTTATGCATATAATTTTTGCTAATCTTTTGTTTGAGACAGATGGAATGACCCGTCATTCTATCACATGATCTGCTAACACTTCATGAATAACAAATTCAACTTCATTTATTTAAGAGATGAAGTGGAAATTGTTCAAGGCACGAACAACAGTGAGATTGTACCAAAATAAAGTAAGTATTTATTCTAATTCAAATTTTCAACTTTAGGGAAATGATCTTGAAAACCAAAAATGTTGTCCTAGTGATCTTATACCTGATGAATAAGATGGTACCTTATATCATCACAAATCTATGGATTTGTGATTACTGGCTTTTCCATAGCCATGTTCTCTACCACTCTCCATCAGAACATGATGGTTAGATTTCTCTTCCATATCCATATTTTCACCTATGTGGAAACCCAGTGATTAGTTTATTTGGGTAATCGTTACATTTCATACTTTAGTTTTTAAAGCCAAGTTTTGGTATTCCTTTTTTACGATGTGGGTTTCTATAAAAGAAACTTTCGAATAGTAAACCATTTATAACCCCGACGAATTTCGAGGGCGAAATTCATTTTAAGGGGGGTAGAATGTAACAGCCCAAGATTTTATAAAAAATATTCTTTTTAATGTCTTGTGTTGTACGCTACACCAAAAAGAGCTTGCACAACACACATCCTTGACTTGCCTTGCATTACACGCAATCGCGACCTTCCTCGATAGCGTGTGTTGTACGCAACACCAAGTTTCGCTAAACAACGATATGCTATTAAGATATTATTAAAACTAGCTGTTGTGAATAGTAATAACCACTTTTTGAAATTTTGTAAATTTTATTTTTCAAAATGGACTTCATTTATGGATTCGGAGTATCGAATTTAGCCTAAGGTGAAATTTTTGTACTTTTCGGATAACTTTCATATTCCGATGAATAGTGAAAATTACTAAATTATAATTAAAAACAACTTTTTTAATCGAAATAATTAATAGTGATAAATCATTAATTTGAGTGGTTTTAAAGTATATTTAGAATATATTTTTACAATTTAATACAATGTTGCTCATTGGATGTAATTGCACATTTAAACCAGACATAAACAAGTGTCAATCTTTTGATAGATATTGTTTCTTAAAAACACGCTATTTGTTTTATCAGCGGGATTTAATTATAAAATTAATTAATGCAACTTCTATGTTATGAATTTGGTAAAATAGACTTCATTTTTGAATTCGGAATATGAAATATAGCTTAGGATGAAATTTTGGCATTTTTCCGAAAACCTTCAATTTTTGATGAATAGTGAAACTACTAAGTGGTAGGTTAAAAACTGAATTTTGCATAAAACTTAATTTTACCGCTTCTGTGAATGGAATTTCGAAAATCCGAGAGACACGGTTATTATCAAGGACTAAAATGTGGTTCAATGAGATGAAAATAATTTTTTGGTGAATAGTAACTTTTTACTTTTTTTACCACGGTTAATAGTAAATAGGGTAACTAAGGGTAAATATGATATTAATATTACCCTAACACATGTCCTAATTCTATTGGACAAGTGTAATTCAACCAAAAACAAACTTAGGAATAAAATATGACCATTTAGGCCCACTTGGATTAGATTAGGACATTTATTATTAATTTATTTAAAGAAGGGTTAAAATAGTTAAAATCAAAGTTTAATAAGTAAATCATTTGTAATATGGGGTTATACATAAGATAAATTCGACTATAAATATTCATTAGAAAGCTAAAAAGATTTCCTACATAATGGTATTTTATTTGTAATTTTTAGACATCAAATAATTTAATTTATTTATGACACAACGATGATGCAGTAATTATCTTTTTAATGAAATATTGACATAATTGATGTTATAAGAACCAAAATAAATGTAATTTGAGATTTTTTATGAATTCCACTAATTTTCTAGGTTACTATGATATATTAATGTTGATTTAATCTACTTGGTTCGAACATTTAATTCTGTTATGACTTTCACAAAAATCATATATCAAATAGTGTCAAAATTGACACAAAATAGTTTTTAAATCAAATATTATATTATTAATTGTTATTTTATTCCTAAAAATCTAGGGTTCGGCCAAATGACTTAGATAAGGATATATATATTAATAATAAACAATTTGGGGTTCGTTTGGCATGTTATAGTAAGTGTATTAACCATATAGTGAAAGAAAACAAAAAGACACGGTAAAAGTTAAATTATTTAACTTAGAGTTAAATCTAATTGATAAGGTTTAAAATAATATCCAAACATGTCTAAATTTAATTGGTTGATGAGATTACAACCCTATCTCATCTAATCTTCGAATATGAGTCATTTTTGGAGGTTTTTAAGTGGGGTTAGATTTATTATAAATTAATATTTTTAAGAATTCCTAAGGTGCCCCTCTCCTCCCCTATAAAAGGACACCTCCTCCCCCTCCTCCTCACACCAATTTGAGCTCTCAAGCTCGGCCAACCCCTGCCAAAATCTCTTCTCCACTTCCCTAGCAACATCCTAGAGGTTCTGGTCTTCCTCAAAGACCAATTCTAGTGCCCTAAGAGGAGGTCTCAAAGAGGCGCTTCAAAGAAGAGGTAATTACCGTTACCAATTCTTTTATCTTTATTTCTTCTTCCAATTCTTCTTAGGTTGTTTCATTATGAAGTAATAACATCAGTATCACTCATATACTGATATGTTATTATAAGTATGAAACAACCCTATTTCACCATCTATCCATCCTACGGAAAAAGAAATCACCGCGCGTGCGTACGTACGGAATACCGTCTCCACGCCGTGGTGTAATCTATTTTCCACCACCACCTTACAAGGATGGGTATAATGGTGTAAAGAATAACTATACATAGTTATTACAACATCATATTGATTCTGATATATTGTATAATTCACTCCAATTCAATTCAATACTTATAGAAATGATATCATCGCTCGTGCGTACGTACGGACTACCGTCTCCACGACGCGATGAGATTCATTCTCCATATTAACCATTTAAGAATGATTATAAAGTATATATAAGAAATAATAATGAAATATATGACATTATAAAGCTACTAGATTTATGTATATATATACATATGTATGTCATCTACTTACTTCCATTTCAAGACAATAAGGAAAGGAAAACAACGTTCATGCGTACGTACGGACTACCGTCTCCATGAACGGTGTTTTTCATTTTATTTATCTACCTATTATATATATATATATACTGAATATATATGATATATAAATCATATTTTATATTCTGGAAGTAAGTAAATCATGATATAAGTAATAATGATGTCAAGAACAACAAGTCAAAACACCTACGATAAATGAAATGATTTTACCCAAAACGCTTCTTTAACATGGAATTTACAAAAGAACGGGTAATATAATGTCATAAGTGAACCATATATGATATCATAACAATGAATATGATTCTGTAATAAGTCAATGACATTATTTAAATCATTATACAGGAGGTTCGGACACATACGAAGCAAATCGGACCTAAGGTAAGGGAAAAATCACAATCTCATTTTTATCCGAGATTGTTTATTCGTAAGTATTTACTGGGGTGTATTTTATCATCCACATCCATGTTTCATAAATATGTAATATTATTTCCATCCAACTACATTTTTTTTAAATCCAATTTTACCCTTTGGTGAATTTTTAGTAAAAGAAATGAAAGGAATCTTTTGTCGTTTTCCATACGAGGTACTTTTTGACTTTTCCGACAAAAGTACGAAGAATGTTTTTTTTAACTTATACGGCCTGAATGGATTTTTAAAACATTATTTCCAAGAAACTTCCTTTACAAGTTTTCAAGTTTATTTTTAATCAACTTCTTTTATTTTAAATTCGTATGACATGTTATGAAAGGAAAAATATTTTTGAAGAAGAAAGGATATTTTCCTCAAGAATGGAGTTCAAGTATTTTATCAAAATTATTTTCCATCTAAGATAATAAAAGGGTTCTGTTTTTATCCCTATTATCACATTGGTTTGATTATGTTGTGATGGAAATATTTTTATGAATTCCTTTATCTTATATGAATTGTTTTATGATGTCATGTTGTTTAAGAATCCCATTTTTATTACATGGGTTATGCGATGAAGTATGATTTATGATTATGTGGCACACATAAGAAAGGATTCATTATAAGATGGGTGGGACCTATATCTCCCTCCAATGCATTGGGTAATGATTTTATATCTCATGAGATAGACATGGCTGGAATGGTAGGTTATACCGGTTCAGTGAAACAGGACTGAAACGAGGATTACTCGATT
This sequence comes from Viscum album, assembly GCA_963277665.1. Classification (NCBI taxonomy): domain Eukaryota; kingdom Viridiplantae; phylum Streptophyta; class Magnoliopsida; order Santalales; family Viscaceae; genus Viscum; species Viscum album. The sequence continues at coordinate 472,663,322 of OY728130.1, read as the reverse complement.
CAGAAAGGGACTTTGTCCACTAAGATAGTCTTGGAAATGAGTCTTGACTAACAAGAAATGATTCTCTATGATTATGTGTGTATGCCACAATGAGTAATGTTTTAAGTTATGATTTCATTTCACTACTATGATTTATCCCATGTTATGAAATTATGCTCTCTTTTGCAGGTTAAGATTTCCAAAAAAGTTATGTTCTTATGGAAATTATGTGATTGATATTTCTTTTGTTTACCCTTACTGAGCATTTGAGCTCACCCTTTTATGTTTTCTTTTCCCCAGGATATAAAGAAAGGTTTTAGGTAAAAAAAAAGGGATGACCTTTATGGGAGATATTGAAGAACTCTCACCACGATTAGAAGATTACGTTCCGAGTTTCCAAAGACACTAAACTATTACGATCCTTTAGTGTGTGTTTTTGTTATGTACTAAGTATTCCGCAAATGTAATGTAATGTCCATGTACGATAAGCTACGGGTCTCTACAGAGTCTATCTCAAAGCAGTGTTTTTGGGTTTTACCCCTATGTACATTTGTGCTAGAGCCACCTCTACCTGCTCGTATCCAGATAGGGATGTATTTTCTGGATAAACCACTTACTCAATACTTACCAAAATACCAGGAAGATTTCCTATATTTAAAATTTTCTATAGGGTTATTCCTAAATTTTTCATATCCTAATTTCCATAAATAACTAAACTATCCTTTGATACCAACTATGAAAACCCGCCTTTTTATTACATAGTATTTCATTACATTTTACAAACAGAGGATCTTTAAAGTCTAGTGTCTTGGAAATCAGGAACATAAAACATGAGAACAACATAAAACATCCTTATAATCCACTTTTAAGTCTTCATCATAGGTTCATCCTATGTGCATTTACTTCATCTCATATCCAGGAGACACACATCAAAGGAAAGGATGAGCAGAAGGCCCAGTAACGGTAAACAAGGGAGTCAATGTACTTGTGATATCAATAAGAACTTGAATAAAAAAATGAAGACATGACCAATGGATGAATATCCATAACATAAAGAAAAGAACTTGGAACATAACATGAATATGTATCTAAAACATTTCATTTAGACATTCATGAACATATCACAAAGGTCCATCCCCAAGGGATCATAAAAATTACCAAGGTTATTCACCAAGGTATCGTAAAACTTGTCATCTCTAGAGATTAATTATTTACCCAATACATTGGAGAACTATCAGGGTGAACCATTATTATATATTTACTTAAATGTTATCCACATAGATAATAATCAAACATTTCATAAATAACCCATTGAGAATAAAATAAATGGGTTTCATTTTAAGATCGAGACGTTTTAAAAGTTCATAAAAAATAGATCATTATGTCATTTATAACCCATGGAAACGGAGTGAGGGTTATATGTATGTCAATTCTAGAATCAAATACATAATATTTATATATTTATTAACACCCAAATAAATGAAATAGTTTTGGTTATTCACATAAATAAAACAAGAGAACTTATTGAGAGAAAGAGAAAGAAATTTTGAGGTGAAATTTTTGCAGCATAACAGCTATATAACATGGGTTTAGAAAACATTGAAAAGAGAGGGTACAAGAGTAAACCAATCATAAATAACTTATAATATGGTATAAATACATATTAATATGGAGATAATAACATGGTATAGAAATTTTAATGACATACCACATGAAAATTAAGTATGAAAGAAAAGAGAAGACGTGATTCCTTTTACGAAAAATTCAGCAACCTAACGACGTCACATAAAAATTCAAAAAAGAAAATGGTGAGAGCGGAAATGGTCTCTCACCAATTAGACATGAAATGGACTGTAATTAGAATATATATGAACATAACCTCAACATAAAGAGATGTAAAATATAAGACACAACATAAAGGAAGTCATGACATAAAAGAGGAGGGTGAAAGAATCCCTTACCTTGAAGAGTAGCTTTGAAAGCTTAAAGGTTGGGACATTGGGAGGCTTGAGGGAACCTTGGGAGGACTCCTTGTGAGGTAAAGAGACCAGAACTTCATTTTGGAAGATTCGAAAATGAAATGATTGAGGGAAAGGCTTGGTATTTATAGGATAAGTGAGGGGACAAAACATTAATTGCCAAGGGACACCTCATCGATGGTATTGGAAAAACCATGGCCTTGCCCATGGTATTTTCCTATGGTATTGGACACTTAGGACACCTCATACCTTATCTTACTATTCATTATTCGACCAGAATTATTTCATGATTATTACAACCTTAATGATTTCATTAAACACCTGAAACTCAAAAACTATATTTTCATTATTCACCAAAAATTCAACTTTCTCATAAAAATCCCAAAATTTCACCTTTACCAAATAAAAATGCTCTGATTTCAAAATTGAAATCCATTTTATGAAAATAATTTTCTAAATCTTTTTAATTTAATATTTAAATAAAAACACTATTCACTAAAAATTCAACTGCTTTAGAAAAATCCCAAAAATTCACCTTAACCAAATATCGATGCTCTGATTTCAAAAATGAACTCAATTTTATGAAAATAATTTTTTAAATATTTTTAGTTTAATTTTTAAATAAAAAACACTATTCACCCATAAAAATTAATACTTAACCAATAATTTATGAAACAGTTATTTACCTATTTTATTGAATCAAATTACTAAATCAAGGTGCCAAGATTATATTTATACTTTCTTAAGTGAAGTTACGTAATCCATTTGGTCACATTACTAATCATAAGCATAAAATCACTATTCATAATTTATTATTCGCCAAAAATTAAGTTGATCTTATTAGACTCTAAATTTCATACTGAACACAGTTGTAGAAGACCATTTTTTGAAAATCATTACACATTATTAATTATTTAAGGTTTACATAAATATTTTAAAATATCTTTTTTTCTAGAATTCATAAATAATACACATACTATATTTATCCCGACATTTGGAAATTCACAAACTTCACCATAAGAAGACACCAAAATTTTTATTTAAATCAAAGGATTACAAAAGGCCATTACGATCTCTTTACATAACCCCTTATAACACAAGAAAAGGACCATAGAGTAAGGTGTGCTAGGGTGATATAATCTTGGGGGGTCTCATCCAACATTGCCCGAGTAGTGAATTCTATTAACTTGAACTTCTCGCGAAGGTGATTCTGTTCCAGCTTCACACGATGAAGTTCGTCTTGGGTTTGGTCCAGAGCAAAGCCCAAATGTGCTACCTCCTTTCTGAGTCCTGTCAGATGGGCTTTGATCAGCCCGAGACTAATATATGGGGACATCAAATATTCTTTCTATATTAATTAATAAATATCACTTGTATTTATATATAATAATCGCAACATTTAGTTTCCAACCGTCTTATTGACCAGCGATCATATAACAGTCAAAAACCAACTGTATTATTTTAATTATACTCATTTTATTAAATGAAATAGTTTTGTTGAGTATAAAATAAAATAACACACGAAGTTAGGAAACAAAATTTATTCAAATTTTCGGGTTTTTACATTAAGAGTGATAATGAAACTTTATTTTAATTAACATAAGGACAAGAAAAAAATGACAAAAACAAATATATTTTAGTAAATTAATTTTTACATGGGGTTATATAAGTTATATTTTAGACTATAAATATTCTCTGTAAATCTAAAAATATTTTCTAAACCATGGTATTTGTTTTATAATTTTTGGACATAATATAAATTAAAGTATTTATGACACAATAATGATGCAATATTTACCTCATTGATAAATGATTTAAATAAATATGATTATATATATTAAAGTTACATCCAAAATATGTCCAATTATTATTGGATCAATTAATTTAGACCATGAGTCATCTTATCTTCAACCTTAATGTGTTTTGGACATTTAGAAACTGAAAATCATTATATTATAAAATAATATTTTCACACATTCTTAAAGAGCCCCTCCTCTCCCTTATAAAAAGCTCTCACTTCTAACTCATTCCTCACACCTCTCAAGCCCATTGTCTCATCAAACCCCTACCCAAATAATCTCTCAATATCTATATCTTCCACATAGAAGCCTTAACTTAGGCATAAATCACTTCAAGAAGTCCTTTTGGATCAAATCAAATAGTGTTACCCAAATTAAAGGTAACAGTTTCTCTTAACTTATTTTATTTTGTTTTACCTATCCAAACCCTAAACTCTTTTTATTCAATTATTTTATAACAAAAATGGTATCCTCAATATACTAGGATGTTTTTATTAGAATTATTCTAACTAAACTTACACACACCTCCATCTAATGGGTGAAGAACATATTATTACTGTTGATGGAAAACTAACGTCTCACGAAACGATGATTGTTCGATTATCTCCTTTCGCCTCTCATGGTGGCAATTAAGATGGAACTATATTTATATATGATATATTTTAAGTTTATTTTTTTCTGTATGCTTCTGTATTTTTTATTTATATCATACCTTTATGGTTTCCATTATGGGTAAACGTGATAATTTCATTTGAGAAGGTGTGGACTACTGCCCCCTCAAAGTGATATGACTCATTAATGTCATATGTGAGACGTATAAAGGATGGATTAAATGATATTATATATGATATTATACTGGAGTTATAATATACCTATGTATAATTATCTTTTAAATCAATTAAAATATGAAATAGAAATGAAAGTAGTGTTCCTACATGCGTACGGCTTACCGCCTCCATGAACGGTGCATTTCATTTCTTATCTCCTAATGATATGTAATATTATAATTAAATATATATACTGGATATATAAGATATATAAGATATATAAATACTGAATATAATTGTGGAGATAATGGACTATGGACCACATGGGCAACTTGTAAATATAAGGTGTTCATTTTTTACTCAAGTACCAAATATCGACAAAATGACCGTTATTAACTTAAATGATTGAATCAAGTTTATAACATGATAATAAGTGATATAAAAATAATAATAAAGTTGAAAAAGTTTCTTAAGGAATTTTTAATTAACTTTAGTTTATCATTCAGGAAGAACACAGAACATACGAGTCAAGTCGGACATGAGGTAATTGATTTCTTATCTCACTCTTAATTTCATGAGATTTCCATTGTTTGCCACTTATTTATTGGATGTGGTGTTTTGTGTACTTAAATATGATATATATTATCATGATTATCTTTATATCCATGGTATTCTGTGACTCATTTAGTGGTTATTAACTTTTGTTCATATGACCCGATTGATTGCAACATGGTAAAGGGTTTTCATATCACTTTTTATTCCCGTGAGATTCATGCTATATTTACCACTATTTCCTTTTTGTGGTATATGTTCTAACCATTATTGTATTCCTCATGGAATATACTTTAATTTATGGGTATTTACTGCTTCATTGTATGATCCTTATTTCATGGGATGTATGTTTCATAAGTTACCAAATCGGTAAGGGAACCTTTCACCCTATTCTTTTTAAAAGACTTATTTTTTTGTTATGTCTTTTAATTTACATATTACTATGTTGGGATATGTTCTTACATATCCTTATTTCTGAAAATTGTATGTCCAAGTGATGATATACCCTTTTTCTCTCTCATCAACTCATTTTATGAATTTTTTGTGATGCTGTTAGGCTGTCAAATTTCTATAAGGTAACTTCTTTACCCAATTTCAATTCTTTGGGTTAAACTTCCACTTATTCATTATGTCATGATATGAATATGTGTGAATAACCTATGATTGTTTGACACTTAATATCCACTTATATTTGGTGTATTATTATTTCTCACACATAATTATGTTATTGATTTATCCTTAATCTAAGGATACTGTCTTTATAAGGGATTTCATCTCAATTTGTATTCCATTGAGAATTAAATGTTGTTATGAAATAATTCACTCTTGTATGGTTTATATACTATCTTTTCGCATATTATATCATGAATCCCTTTATTCTCATGATATTATAAATTTCTTATTAAATGTTATTTTTCAATTATTTGTATTCAAGTGACTCTCATTTTATTAAAAACTCTTTAACTAAATTATCATTTTAAATGTTTTAATGATTTATTATTATAAATATTTCTTATTAATGACCATGATTTAAAAATGTTTTTAAGGATTTATTTATATGGATATTAATGGTTTAAAAATTTAATTCCTCTAAAATTTTCAAAGTGGTATTGGACACTTTGATTCAAATATCCCTTTATTAAATGTTTTAAATGTTTTTGAAAATGGTTTGATAAAGAATTGATTATGTAAATATATTGAAATGATATATTGTGATTGCAATGTAGAAATGTTATCTTACTTTATGATTTCTTTACATGTTCTGAATATGTAATGGATATTGGGAATTGTTTACGTATACATGTGGTTATATGATAAAACTTGGGAAGGTGAGCCAGAGATAGCTCTCCAATGCATTGGGTAACATGATGGAGGTAAACTTGATGTTTCTTCTAAGAGATTTAGGGACTATATTGTGATGGGTATTCTAAGTGTAACTCCTTACATAGTTATGATAGGTACAAAGTAAATTTTATATGGATGCCATAAGTTACCTTTATGATTTATGATTTCTGTGTGTTATTCATAAATCTTATGATTTCATGAGGTATGTTATGATTAAAAATTACGGTTTATTTGATTTTTATTTATTAATTGGCTAATGTTTATTTTCCTTATTTTATAACCCTTACTGATTTTTTTATTCTCATCCCATGTTTTTGAAATGTTTTTTATTGGTTATAAGGAAGTTTAAATGAAAGAAATTATTCAAGAAGATTTATATCAAGAAAAGAAATCTTGTTAGATTTAAGGAGTTTTATTTTTGTGAAACATTGGATAGAGTATAATTTTCTACATTTTAATTTTTGAGATGTAATGTAAAAGTTATCACCTAATTCTCTAAAACACTTAACCTGAAAATATCCTCAAGGTGAATTCTTGACTTAACTCAAGATTACATAATGTTTAAGGCCAGGTTCTTATAGTTATTATCATAGGTCAGTTTAGATAACTTTAGAGTTTAGTGTGTTATTTAATCATAAGTGACATCACCATAATGGTTAGCATATTGGAAAGAGTCATAGTTTTTTTATATAAATTGAATGATTTTAAGATAACATGAATAAGTCTATATTACTATTTACCCTCCTCATAAGATATTATATGATGATTTTACTAATATACTAACACTGAAATTTTTGGTTTTAGTAAATGGATGGATCTAGCAGGCACCGAAGTAATAGTGGATGTGAAGAAAACTGTGACTGTTTTCTGAAAGAGAAACTGAATGAAATTGGAGCTTCAATGATAACTCTTGTGATTTTTCTCAACCGACTATCTAGAGTCATGATTGACCACCTGAACCATGGTGATTTTTATAATTCATCATATATGAAAGAAACAAATCCCTACTGAATTTTAGGTAACAATCATAAAGGTAAGTATGTTCAAAAATCTATGTGTCAAGGATTTGGAAAGAAACACCTAGTAAAATGCTTTAAAGGGAAGGGAAGATGCTATAGATGTGGAGGTGATGGTCATAAAGCAAGAACCTATCATGTAAAAAGGAAGCATCCAGTTGACTGTAGGAAAGGGAAAGAAGTTATTTTTGAGGGATCAATTGAATATTTTAAATGTGGTGTGCATGGTCATTATAAAAATAGTTGTCCTACGAAGAAGTTTCGGGAATGGGATCATCAAGATCGCACAAATTGTTTTTTATCAACACCTAAATCCATTATGATTGAGGATGAAGAAACTAACAATGAACAATTAAATTTATGGATTATTTCTTAACATATTCTTTGATATTTTTTAATCTTAGGATATGATTCATTATTATGTTTGTAAGAAAGAAGTATTTCAGAATAATTTGGTAAAAAAATGGTTAATGGATCATGAAGAAAGTTGAATGAGTAAGAAGTCAACATGTAAGGGATTCAAGAGTTATGGTATATTTTAAGATGATGAAATGATTAAAAGTATTAAGGCTCTTTTGATGATGGGATTACATTGGAAGACTTTTTATAGTATGTGTAACCCTAAAGTTTGATATATAAAAATGTTATTCGAGGAATAATTATCATTTCTTATAATGAGTAATGGTGGAATATTATTTTGGAAGAATCCATATTTTTATTACAGACATATGGTTATTTGGGTTATTTATAGAAATGATTAACCTATCATGGAGAATGTGTGATTACGTTAATTACTTATCAATATAAGACTTTAAGAGTAACTGATCTTATTTAGAGATAAATGTTATGATTTATCTTGGAAGACTATCTGATTAAATCCTTATAAGATTTGGGTTTAAATCTTAGTTCTGATTACTTTGAATAATTTTATAGACATTTCATTGTTGAATGGTCTTTCTTGAACTTTGGGTACTTTTGGTTGAATTTTGGAGATTAATAGTAGTTCTTCTTTTTATAAAGGATTATCCTTTTGGGGATTATCTGATCTTCTAATAACCATTTTTGTTTTGGTTAATGTCTAAAGATATGGGAAAATATAGTTAATCTTTTGTGGATTATGTGATTCTCTATAAGTTGATTATAGCTCTTTCAATGCGAACAAGTCATCTTGAATACTTACCGTTTGGAGAAAAGATGAGTTTGTGGTAGAATTTTATTAAAGGTTGACACTCTAGATGAAAAGAAAGTATATTTCCTTACGATCTTAGGCTAGTTATTAATGAAAATATTCAACTCTATTAAAAGGATCTTGAATTAAAAAAACTATAAGCTCTCTTTTATCATCAGACTTTTCCCCAACAACAAATTTATGGTATTTTGGTGGTTAACTTTCTATGATCAAGTTCTCTATCACTCTCTATTAATCAATGAGAGTTCGTTTCCCTTCCATATCCATTTTTTCATGGAATCCTAGTATCTGTTGTCTTGGGTAACCTTTTTTACTTATCATCCTTTATTTTAAAGTGATAGTTTTATTAACTCTTTTTCCGATGTGAGACTTTAAATGAAGTTTCTGATCCCAATTTTAAAATTGGGAGGATGCAATTCCCAAAAGGGAGGAAGGATGTAACATCCCCAGTAAATAAAGAATATAATATTTTCATATTTATTAATATTTGTGAATTAAATATTAATTTTACTTTAAATGGGATGTTATTCGCGATGGATTACCCAATACGTAACAACGGGTTTCTTTGAAATCTTACGTGCACATTAATAATATAATATTATTATTTTAAATGGTAGATAGCGCCTAGCTGTTGTATTAGCAGGAATTAATAGAATCAACTACAGTATGATTATACATGTTTTTTGAATGTTTTTACATTTATCATATAAAATTTAGAGGCTTAAAATAAGAAAAGAATTTGATTTTAAGCATAAATACTCTAATATTCACTAAAAGGTCGATTTACCACCTTTTGATGGAGAACCATCCTTAAATATAGTTTTGGTCACTTTTATATATTATATTTGACCAAATAAAATTCTTATTTAGAATTGGGACACCAAAATTTACTTTGAATAATTTGTTTGGTATTTACTGATAAAATTCATTTTTTTAATGAATAGTGAAAAATAATGTATTTTAATTCAAATATTCTTTTTAATATAATTTATTTATATGGTTATATTAACTTTTTAATTGGTTCTAAAGAGTAATTAGATTATATTTTTACCATTTAATCTAATGGTTGTCATTGAAATTAATTTCACTTTGAAATTGGACATAAACAAGTGTCAATCTTTTGATAGATATTGTTTCTTAAAAACACGCTATTTGTTTTGACAATGGGAATTAATTTTAAATTAAATAATTAAACTTCTATGTTTTGAATTTTGTAAAATAGACATCATTTTTAAATTTTCAATATCAAATATTGCTTAGGCAGAATTTTTTGTATTTTTCTGAAAAACATCAATTTTTTATGAATAGTGAAAAAACTAAGTATTAGTTAAAAACTGATATTTTCATTTAAATGAAATTTTACCACTTCCATGAATTGAATTTTGAAAATCTAAATTACATGGTTGTTATTAGTAAGTAATATTCGGTTCAATAATATGAAAGAAAATTGGTGAATAGTAACTTTGGACTTTTATTTACCGCGGTTAAAGGTAAATAGTGTAATTCAAGGTAAAAAGAAGATCATAATAATATATAATTACCTTAACACTTTTCCTAACCTTATTTTATGAGTCATGACCGAAAATTGGAATATTTGGGTCGATTTTGGGACCCCATGGAGCCACTTAAGCGTGATAATGACACTTTATTTTAATTAACTTTAAGTAAAGACAAAAATGACGCAAACAAATATCTTTTATTAAAAATTAATTTTTACATTGGGTTATATAAGTTATTTTTTGGACTATAAATATTATTTGAAAAGGTAAAGGGATTTACCAAACACCAGTATGTGTTTTATAAATTTTAGACATAAAATAAATTAAATTATTTATGACACAATAATGATACAGTATTTACCTCATAAATAAATGATTTAAATAAATAAGATTATAAATATTATATTAACATCCAAAACCTGTCCAATTCTTAGATGAGTATATTTCGACCCTGAGTCATCTTATCTTTTACATTAATGAGTTTTGGACCTTTAGAAACTGAAAATCATTATATAATAAAATAATTTTTTCACACTTTCCTAACAAGCCCTCCACCCCCTTATAATAATCCCTCACTTCTAACTCATTCCTTACACCTCTCAAGACCATTGACTTATCAAAAACCTACCCAAATAATATCTAAAGATCCCTATCTTCTACCTAGAATTCTTAACTTAGGAATAAGTAACTTCAAGAAGTCCTTTTGGTTCAAACCAAAGGGAGTTACCCAAATTTAAGGTAACAGTTTCTCTTAACTTATTTTCTTTTATTTTACTTCTCAAACCCCTAAAATATTTTTATTCCATTATTTTATAAAAAAACAGTATCCTAAATATACTAGTATTTTTTTATGAGAATTATTCTAAATACACTTACACACACCTCTATATAATGGGTGAAGAACATACTCTTTCTGTGGATGGCAATTTAACGCCTCACAAAACAATGATTGATCGATTATCTCCTTATACATCTCATGCTGGCCATTAAGATGGAATCATATTTATATATAATAAATATTATATTTATGTTTTCATTATTCTTTTTTATTTTCTATTTATATCATACCTTTATGGTTTCTATTATGTTTAAACGCGATAATTTTATTTGATGAAGTACGGACTACCACCCCCTCAAAGTTATCTGACTCGTTAATGCCATATGCGGGATGTATAAAAAATGGAGTTAATGATATTATATATGATATTATACTAGAATTATAATATACTTATGTATCATTATATTTTAATTCCATTAAAATATTAAATAGAAATGAAAGTAGCGTTCATGCGTATGTACGGCTTACCGCCTCCATGAACGGTGCATTTCATTTATTACCTCCAAATGATACGTACTATTATAAATAAATATATATATACTGGATATATAAGATATATATGATATCTAAATAATGAATATCATTCTGTAGGTAATGTACTATTGACCACATGGACAACTTGTAAATATAAGATGTTCATTTTTGACTCAAGTACCAAATATCGACAAAACGACCGTTATTAACTAAAATGATTGTATAATGTTTATAACATGGTAATAAGTGATATAAAAGGAATAATAAACTATAAAATGTTTTTTAAAAATGTATAAATTAACTTAAGTTTATTATTCAGGAATACCACAGAACATACGAGTCAAGTCGGACATGAGGTAAGAGATTTCTTATCTCACTCTTAATTTCGTGAGATTTCCATTGTTCGCCATTTATTTATTGCATGTCGTGTTTTTTGTACTTAAATTTGATATATATTATCATGATTCTATTTATATTCATGGTATTTTTTGACTCATTTTTGGTTATTAACTTTTTTTCATACGACCCAATTGATTGCAACATGGTAAGGGCTTTTCATCTCACTTTTTATTCCCGTGAGATTCATGATATATTTGACACTTTAATTTTTTGTGGCATATGTACTACCCATGATTTTATTAATTGTGGAATATAATTTAATTTATGGGTATTTACATCTTCATTGTTTGATCCTTATTTTATGGGTTGTATGTTTCATAAGTTTCCAAATTGGTAAGGAAACATTTCACCCTGTTCTATTTAAAAGACTTTTTTTGTTATGCCTTTTAATTTAAATCTTCCTATGTTGGGATATGATCTTATATATAATTATTACTGTAAATTTTGTTTCCAAATGATGATATAACCTTTTATTCTCTCATCAGCTCATTTTTTAATTTTAATGTGACCTAGTTAGGCTGTCGAATTTCTATAAGGGAACTTCTTTACCCAATTTCAATTATTTGGGTTAAACTTGTACTTATTCATTATGTCGTGCTATGAATATGTGTGAATAACCTATGATTGTTTTACATTTAATATCCACTTATATTGGGTGTATTATTATTTGTCACACATAATTATGTCATTGATTTATCCTTAATCTAAGGATACCTTCTTTATAAGGGATTTCATCTCAATTTACTTTCCATTGAGACTTCAATGTTGTTATGCACCAATTCACTCTTATATGGTTTTTATACTATACTTTGGAATATTATATAATGAATACCTTTATTCTCATGATATTATAAATTTATGAATAAATGTTATTTCCCAATTATATGTATTCAAGTGTGTGTTATTTTATTAAAAACTCCTTAACTAAAATATAATTTTAAATGTTTTAATGATTTTTTCTTATAGCTACTTCTCATTAATGTATATGATTTAATAATGAGTTTAAGGATTTATTTATATGGTTATTAATGGTTTAAAATGTTAATTCCTATAAAATTTTAAAAGTGGTATGGGACACTTTGATTCAAAAATATCCTTATTAAATGTTTTAAATGTTTTTGAAAATGGTTTGATAAAACATTGATTATGTCAATATATTGAAAATATATATTTTGATTATAATGTAGAAATGTTATCTTCCTTTATGATTGTTTTACATGTTCTGAATATGTAATGGATATTGGGCATTATTTACGTATATGGGTGGTTCCATGATAAACCTAGGGCAGGTGACCCCGAGATAGCTCTCCAATGCATTGCGTAACATGATGGAGGTAAATGTGATGTTTCTCCTAAGAGATTTAGGGAATATACTATGGTGGTTATTCTAAGTGTAACTCCCTACATAACTATGATAGCTAAAATGTATGTTTGATATGGATTCCATAATCTACCTTTATGATTTATGATTTCTATGTGGTATTCATAAATCATATGATTTCACGAGGTATGTTATGATGGAAAAGTATGGTTTCTTTTATTTGTATTTATTAATTGGATAATGTTTTCTTTCCTTATTTTATAAACCTTACTCAAATTTTTATGCTCATCCCAAGTTTTTTAAAATTTTTTTATAGTGTATAAGGAAGGGAAAGATAAATGAAGTATTCAAGAAGATTTATATCATGAAAAAAAATCTTTTTTATTAAAGGAGTTTTATTTTTGTGAAACATTAGATAGAGTATAAGTATCTACTTTTTAATTTTTGAGATGTAATGTAAATTTTAGGGCCTAATTCTCTAAAACTCTAAAACTAAAAAGATACTCAATGTGAATTCTTGACTTAACTCAAGATTTTGTAATTTATAAGGCTGAGTTATGATAATTTCTGATCAACTTACTAAATCTAGACATTTTAATCCTATTCAAGAAACTATTTTTATAGTTATGTTTTCAAAATTATACCTCAAAACGATTGTGAGGTTTCCTGGAGTTCCTATATCTATTGAATCTGATCAAGATGCAAGGTTTACTTATAACTTTTGGAAAGGACTTCATAAGTCATTGGGAACTGAATTAGATTTCAACACACCTTTTAATCCTTAATATGATGTATATGTCGAGAGAACAATTTATATATTGGAAAATATGTTACATTCTTATTCAATGGATTAATAGGGAGGTTGGGACCAACATCATTCTTTAATTGAGTTTTCTCATAATAACAATTTTCATTCGAGTATATAGATGTAACCTTTTGAGGCATAATATGGAAAGTAGTGTTGTACTCTATCATTTAGGTATGAAGTTAGGTAAATGAAGTTTACAAGACCAAAATTAGTATAGGAGGTGGATAAGAAGGTGAATATTATCTAGTAATGCATAGGGAAAACTCATAGTAGGAAAAAAAAGTATGTATATAATAGGATTAAATACTTTCTTTCAAGGTAGGTGATCGTGTTTTTCTTATAATCGAACTGTAGAAAATTGTTATGTGTTTTCATATGAAAGGAAAGCTAAGTTCATAGTTCATTGGAACTTTTTAAATCTTAGATAATTATCAACCAGTTTCCCACCAAGTTGCTTTGTCTTTGAGTTTATCTCAGGTACAAAATGTTTTTCATGTTTCGATGTTGAGAAATTATGTGTCAGATTCATCTCATGTTTTGAACCTAGAAGTAGTCCAACTAGATGAGAACCTTTATTATGAAGAGAAACCTATTAAGATTCTTGATCATAGTGAGAAATTATTGAAAAATAAGGTAATTCACTAGGTTAAGGTTTTGTGTAGAAGCCACAAGGTTGAAGAATCAAAATGGGAATATGAAATTTCTATGAGAGAAAGGTATCCTCACTTGTTTAAAAGTTAAATAAGATTTATAGGGATGTAATTTTGAAAAAGGCATGTATAATTTATCATTATTGAATTTTATCCATGAATATTTCCTAATTATAATTATTTCATATAGTATAAATCCAATAAAAGAACTTAGTGAACACAATAAAAAAATTATAAATGAATAATTAATGAAATAAGTAGTTTTTTTGAAATTAAGGAACCTTTACCAATGGAATAACAACTTGAACTTTGAAATACTAATGCCACCCTTATGAAGAGTAAACTAGAAAATAGAATAATAACCTCATCTATGAAAGTATAAATAATTTTTTCATATCCTATAATATAAAATAATATATATTTATATCATGGAATAAATGTTTTAAAAATGATAAATTAAGTGTTGTTATTTTTATGAAACATATATTCTCATTTAAAATTTTATAATTAATGTAATTATTTATAAGAAAATTTATCTTCATAAAATAGAATAATAAATTAATATTTCTTTTTCTAATGATTATAAGATAAATATATGAGACCTTAATTATTTTTTCAAATTGTCATAGAATAAGTTATAATTTTAAAATTTGTATTTTTTGAATAAATTATGATTTTAATTTAAAATTATGTTTCCCATATGAATAAAATTATTTTCTTAAAATGGATTTCATTTTTGAAAACGAAACTTTGAATAATGTTTGGGTATAATTTTTGGGATTTTTCTAAAATACTTAAATTTTTTGTGAATACTTAAATATGATAATTTATGATATTTAAAAAATTAATGTATTATTGAGTCATAGGTGATTAAAGGATGATGTATTCCAAAAATCTAGAATATAATTCATTATTTTAATACTTTTAGTGAAAATTCTGAAACTATTCATAGTCTTGAGTAAAAAAATAAACTAATGAATATAATAATCAGAAAATGCCCCTCTCCTCCACTATAAATACAACCCCTCACCACCTCTTCTCATTACAGCTAAAATACTTGTATCTTGATTAATTTATTCCAAATTAACTTTATAAGACTCTTCCACACATACAATAACTTCTCGTATAACCAAAAGGCTAAAGTCATGTGCCTGATGGAGGTTATCAAGGAAGAGAATTCCAGAGGTAAAATCCTCTTTCGTTTTCTTTTATTTTCCCTTTTAATTTCTTTTCTTTTCTTGTTCAATATTAAGCTCACCTTATCCAAGTGGAATTAAAACTAAATTATTTCATATATACTATAATTTTATCTTTTTTATGTAAAAATTAATCATCAAAGTTCTTCTTATATCCCTTTTATTTTAAAAATGAAAACATCATTCGTCATGTGTCGATTTACCACCATCATGTAAAATACACTTTCATTTTCTATTACCACTATAAATGTTGGTCATAAAACAATTATTATGGTTAAATAAGATTTTATTCTATATATTATAATTTATATAATATTTTGGTACCAATTTATAAACATGATATTAAATAAAATGATATGAGTTCGTGATGGTCGTAAACACCGCCAAAATAAATAAAATCATTTTCATTAATGTTTTATATAATTATTCATCCTCATCTTATAAAAAATGATATGTGGTGTCATTTCAAGTTCTAGAAACATAATAACACCATTTCATTCCACTTCATGTGTTTTTCTGCCATTCGAAAAGAAAATCCATAATGAACCAACCATAGAAACCATTAAATAAATGAACCTGAAACAATGAAAATAACAAAATGTTATTAATAATTGGATAAAACTATGTCATAATAAGATCATATATGTAATTATAAATATTAATATTGTTCTTTAATATATTTATAACACACTTAAAACAATTATAAAGGTGTTTTGAACACATTTTAATAAAGATGAACCCAAGGTAAGTGAATCTTCTTTAAAAACCCTCTTTTAAATTTCTTTTTTTTCAAAATTAAAAAAGGAATGTTTTTATGATGAATGTATTCATGATTTATGATAATTTTCCGGTTATTAGAAACTATTTATGATTAATTGTGTGACCTATTTATACCATCAATTCATTGGGTATATTTATGTTGGTGTTTAACCATATGGTTACTCTAAGTGTAAATGAGATAGTTATGCCTAAAGGTAGCCATAAGGGATAAATCATAAGGTATTTGCAAGGGTTACATTGTAAGGTAGCCAAGAGGATTAGAAATAATATTTTATCCATCATGGTTACAATCTTATATAATTAATTCCCCATTTTACCTATATTTTTTATTTATGTTCTCTATATTTTATTGAAATCTCATGTTTTTGAAAAGTAAATATAAGATACTTTTTTTGTGAAAATTAATCCTTTGGTAAAAAAATTCCAGTGTATATAATTATTCATGTACTAATGGTTTAATTTATTCTTTTTATGTCCCTTTATGATTTTTTTTATGCTCATCCCTTGTTTTAAAATTCATTTTATATGGTTTTAAGGATGGATAAGATAAAAAATACCAGATGAATGTTTTGAAGATTTTTTATGAGAAGAATTAATGTTATATTAAAAACTTTTGTATTATGAAAAAATAGATAATTTTTTAGTAGTATCCACTTTGTATTCTTGTGGGTTTTAATGTATGATTTATAACTTAATTATATAAAACTCTAATATGTAAAGATCTTTGAGAATGCAATAAGTGTATTCTAGTTTAATTAATTAGATTATGTAATGTTTACGGTCGGGTCCTTACAAAAGCATTGTCTCATATAAAAAAATTCTTTGAGTTTCTTCATGTGATACTAGATTTTTATCTGTTGGTTTCTTCAAAAAACATGATGCAAGAAAGAGTTTCTTCACGGGTTACTTTCACATGCCACATGTTATGTTCATGGGTTCCTTTATGAGACAATAGGTATGTATGTGAGATCACTATCGCGCGAGATATTGTTTATACATGGTGTCTGCTTATATCATTTTTATAAAAACAAGTGGTTCACGAGATACTTAATAGCTTGTTTAGAACACATGAGAGTACATTGCCTTTATGGGACAAGATCACATGGATTATTTGTTTTAGATACATGAGATCTCTCTCTCAACATTGCAGTAACTGCAACTCTCGGTTGTGCATTAGTTTATATATCTAGTTTTTCTCTAACATTTAAGTAATTCCTTAGACTTATTAAAACAACCAAATATATTGATAAATAATTAATGATGAGGCTTTTGGGTTCCCCATACATTTCTAAAATGATCTTGCGATCGTGTGATTACATCAGATGATCACATGGTTGATCATATAATGCCTCAATTATTGTCTTCTTAATGCTCTTCAATTAATTCATGAAATAATTCTAGAAAAATATATAAGATTATCACAATAAAATATAAATATTTCATTAAGTGATAGATTCACTTATTGTCCTCGAGCCATTATGTGATGTTCCTTTTCATCATTAGATTGTCTGCCTACTATCGTGTGATCCATAGATCATTACACGATAATTGTTTTTCATTCATGAAATGAACTCGTTCAATGTTACTAATTATTATGATGGATTTTACTTAATGATAAAAAATTTCATCCACATACAAATCATTATTCTAAACATGTAGTGCATGCAAGAAAAATATTTAATTCTTGTGATCAGCATGATTGACTTTGTCTCAATGTCTTCTCTTCATATCATTTGATGGTCAGTTACCTCAATCTCACACAAGATAAATCCCCATAGATAGGTTTAAGATGATATAATTATTTGAATTTGTGTTGTGTGGGATCTAATAGATGGAATATATTTCTCATATCATGAGGTTCATGATATTTCCAACTTTTAAATGACACATGAATAATAACCACATGATAACATCCAACACTAAAAATATCTTATATATCCACTTTGATTTAAAAGAAAAATTATTCCACATACCATTAAATCAAGATATAATGGATAAACACCCATCACAACTTTTACCCACCACCATGGGATTCAACCCTTTGATATATTCTGCCTACCTCTATCGACATTACACATGGTCCCATCCATTCTTTAGGGTGAACGATCCTATGGGACTTACACATAGGCCCTCCCACACCTCTTCTACTATGTGTATACTCCTTTAGTAGGATCCCCCATGGGGTATGACATCAAATCCCCTATGTGTGGTTTTAAGATGACCTTTGGGGGATTCTATGTTTGGAATTATTTTTTATTAAGGTATCATTCAAATATAATAAGTAGAATTTTTCTAATTAAAACATATAATTCAAAAAATTCAAAAATATGGTCTCACATATCATCATCAACTATAAATACCTCATAAAAAATAAACATTTATTTATATTTTTTCATGTCCATGATTAAATATTCTTCCATGACCAATTCATCATGAAAATTAATATTTCTATAAACTTCTTCCATTCATTTTCATCCAATTGATTCCTCTTCATCCAAATGTGGAATAATCACTTGATGCAAAATTTTACACTCCATAGCACATGTGTTTAATTAGTTAAGATCATTTCCAAAATCTTCATATTTTTTAAGAATAATTGACCATATGGGATATCCAATTTGATTAGATGAATCCATGATAATTCTCCAAGCATCACCACTTCACCCATCGAGAGAGACTGGCTTATTTAGAACAAATGAAACCTAGGATCAAAATAATTAAAAAATGTTTTACCAAAGGAATATCTAATACAGCTCTATTTATAAAATAATTTAAAAGATTTTTAGAAGTAAAAATTTCTATTGATGATAATTGTTTTGGATCTTCAATAAATTATCTATGTACTAAATCGTATAGAATGATGAAAATGAATTTCAAATGAGTTTAATATGTGATATTAAATTATTTCTTTGTTTTTATATTTTTCAAAATAATGATGGAATTATTTTAAATAAAATCAAGTACAATAAATTTCTTTTAAATAATTGTATAGACAATACTAAAGGTTTTGATACTCCCATGAGTGGTAGTTATAAGTTAGATCTTGATAAAATTAATAAGCCATAATAAAAATAGTTACATGTGTATGATTGGAATATTACTATACTTAATTTCTAGATTACATGATATAATTTTATGTGTGTGTATGTGTTCTCATTTTGAATCAAATACAAAAGCATCTCTTTTACTTGGTGTGAAAATAATTTTTAAATACCACAAAAATACAGAAGACTTTGGATTGATTTATTCAAGAAGAAAACCATTTGACATAGTAAGTTATTCAGATATTTATTTTGGTGGTTCTAGTTTAGATATAAAAAGAACTTCTGGAATATATCAATTTTTTGGAAAGTTCGTAGTTCCATTGTGTAGTAAGAAATAGAAATCTGTTGGATTATCTATTTCTGAATTGGAGTACATAGCTACCTGTAGTTGTTGTGCACAAATACTATGGATGAAACATAAATTATTAGATGACGAATATCAATTCCAACATTTCCCTATAAAATATGATTTTAAAAGTGTGATAAACATTTATCAAAATATTATATTACATTCTAGAATAAGTTACATTGATATAAGACATCACGTTTTGAGAGATAATTTTTAAAAATGAGATATAAATCTTGAATTCATTAATACTAAACATTATATTGTTGATATATTTAAGAAAATACTTGAATTTTGATAGAATAAATTATATCATACATGAATTGGGCATGAAAAATGATGTCTATTTATTAAATTTATCTTTAGTTGTTGATCACGAAGTGATTCACTATTCATTTCCACTATTATACCACTATGTTAAACTAATTTTTTATTGTAAATTAAAAATATAATATAAAATTTCACTTCATGTTTGATTCAATTATAAATTATTTATCACTATTTAAAAGTGTTATTTTACTTGTTTTTTTGTTTTCATTGTAGGTGGAGGTGATTTAGAGCACCTTAGAAGAAGTTGAAGAAAAATTGGATAAACTGTGCAAGGTCCCAAAAACACATGTGGACTCAAATGAAAATTGAATATAGTATATACATCTAACTGGTCATAAAAATTGTGGTATGATCCAAAATTCATTGTTATGAGACTCTTATGAAGAAACCCAATCCCAATTCATCCCAAACTGGCCTAGATGAATTGACCCTTTGAAGAAATTTAATCTTCTTGAAGTCAAAAGTTTGATTCTATATTTTGGAAATATAACCTCGTTTATATATTAAATGGCCCCCAATTTTATAGGGACATATTAAATATGTGGTAAAATAACTTTTTAGTTTTTTACAAAGATATATAATGCTTTATACCTACCCAATATCATGGTTCAAGTGGTATCTCAAAATGTAGGTGTCGAAAACCACCTCTTACTTTTAATATAAATTCTCACCTTGGAAACCCCACTTGTAACCTTGACCAATTGGAAAATAACATCCATTTTAGAGACTCAAAGTATTCATCTACTCGTCCTAGAAGATATATAGGCCCATATCCTAATAGGGGTACCAAGGATGAAGGTTAATTTCAACATGGTTTTCTTCCTCCTCTTATTGGCGAGAAAAATGGTGGACGATCGTTTTGAGGGAGCTACACACACTAAGATAGGGATTTCCAACACTAGTTCTTCTAGTAGTTTTGTGTAACTTGTGTTGAAAATTTTCATTTATTATTTTTATTAACATGATTATTCATTGAATTTATTTTTTGGTTTAATGAATTAAAACAAAATTTTTCTCAACAACAATTGTGTTGATATTTTAGGTGGGAATTTTAGGTTGTTTTAATTGGACAACATAATAATCCTTTTTCTCTCACACATAAATGATATTTCAGTAGGCTTTGGTAACCCTTATTCATTTATTGTGATCCAAACCTTTACAACATGTTTTTTTTGTCAAGGGTTGGTTCTTTATGAAATATTTTTAAAGGCATGATAGGAATTGAGATCTTGATTATACTGAACCAAAGGATTCCATTAAACCATGTGTAATTTTCATAATAATAAACTACCCACTAGGTGTTGTGAACATGAAATGAAATCCTTATCTCATAATTTTAAAAACACCACATATCTTTATCAACTATTAAATTGTTTAATTAAGGCATTTTATTTTTAAGACTATTTTCAAAAACACCTATATTTTAGTTATTTTTATAAAAAATAAACACTTTAAACCTCCAATGCTCATTGAGAGATGACCTAGGGTCCTCCCTATGCGATAAGTAAAATTTAAAAATTAAATAATTTTGATGTGCCATGATAATGAATTCATTTATTCAATTACATTCAAAAAAAATTAACCTTTTCATTTTGAATTTCATGGAATTATTTATGGTGTGTAGTTTACATAGACAATATTCAAACCAAGAACATTTTTTCATATGGTTAGTATACCTACATTGAACACTAATCATATAGTTACATTATTTATCATGAATATTTTTCATATAGTGAGTACTTAACAATATGTTTTATTCATGTGATTATCATATATACCATGAGGTCATGGTCAACATTCCAACCATGATCTTAACTGTTACAAAATAGGCCTTTAACAACCCTAGAAATGGCCTTTATCCATGAAAGATAAGCACCGACTTTATGAGTAAGGGTAAAATCCCTGGTATTTTATCAATGCTTTAAATTTTCACCACTAAATGAACCATTTATTAGAAATTATAAAATCACTCATAAATGGTATTTTATCAGTGATTATAAAAGAGCTGATAAATGCGTCTCTTATCAGTGTTGTAGTGTGCTATAACTGCACATCACAAAACCACTATAGTGTGTTGTAATAGCACACTATAGCACCAGAAACTCACCAGATATCTACAAAACAAGTCCCAATACAATATTTAAATAAAATGAAATTCACAATCCAAACACATGAAAAAACCACTATATTATAGACATTTCAAACATTGGTTTATATAATTACATAAATACAAATTAACATTCAAAAATATCAATGTTCTTTTATCATTTAATCATGACCCGATTCATACTATTTCTAAAAAACCACCCATTCTTGAGGAAAATAATTCACTTCTATATGAAAAAATATGTATTTTAGCAATAATATATAGAAATAAATTAATATAAAGTGTTAATTTTACTAAAATTAACGTCAATTTTATATAAAAATGTTTAGTTGGAGTCACACTAGTCACACCATGCATCATATTATCGTGTGTCTAATTCAAAAACATATTAAATTACATTCTGATCATTTTAATAATGTATCAAAACAATATGAATGAGTTTTCCTGGTTTTCAGTACGCTATTTTTCTTTTTTACGAAAATGTCATATTAAACAGGAAACATATAATTTTTACTCATTGTGATCACATCGTGTATCAATTTGATGTGAAATAGATTCCTACATGTCAAAAATAACTTATTAATTATTGTTCTACATTATAAATAAAACTTGTGCATTTTTTATTAGTTTTAGACAGTGATAGGTTTTTAACTAAAATGTCGATTTTAAACTGATAACGGAAACTTTGAGTCATATAGGGCACATCGTGTATCATATTGAGGTGAGGATGATTCCTATACAATAAAAATGACTTTTGGATCATTTTTGTAAATTATCAAAACAATATAAATGTTTTTTATTAGTTTTGGGTAGGACAGTTGATCGTTTTACTAAAATTGATGAGAATTTTAAATAAAAAAATGCACTTTGAGTCATATCGGTCACACTGTGCATCGGTTTAAGGTGAAACTCATTCTTAGTTATCCCAAATGACTTATGCATTGTTTTCGCAAATCATAAAAACATTATAAATGTGTTTTATTGGTTTTTAGTATGTCACTTTTCTTTACAAAAATGTTATTTTAAAATTGAAACCTACGCTTTGACTCATACAAGGAACATTGTATATCAGATTGATATACAGTTGATTCCTACATGTCAAAAATGGAATATGGATCATTTTCGTAATGTATCAAAACAATAAAAATGTTTTTACTCGATTTTCAATTAGTTAGTTTTCATTTTTACAAAAACTGAGAACAATTTTAATTAAAAAAACATTTTGAGTCATACCAACCGTACCATGTGTCGGATTAAGGTGCACCTAATTATTACATGTCCCAAATGATATATTCATCATTTTACTAAATTTTAAAAACAATATGAATGTGGTTTATTTATTTTTTTGAGAACATCACTTGTATTTTTTTACTAAAATGTCATATTAAAATTGAATCATGAACTTTGACTCATACCGATCAAATTGTGTATCATATTGAGGTGTGGATGATTCATAGACATAAAAATGACTTATGGATTGTTTTACAAAAGTATTTTAAATTTTTGAAATCATTTTCCCATTTTTGAGTAGGTAAGTTTTCACGAACCAACCCAGGTCGACCCTGAACCGGTCACCCGAGCTGGCCCGCGACATGGCCCGAGGGGCATTCCCGATCCCCACGGGCTGGCAACTAGTGTCGGGCATCACGATTAAACAGTTGGGAACGATTTTATCGAAGAGAAAATAAACTAAGCAATGGAAATAAATAGAACAAACGAAAATAAATAAAGAACAACCAACAACGCTACTTACCTTACTACGACCAAAACTCCTCGTGACCTCAAGAGTTTCTCTTCACACCACAACCAAGTCTCTCCCACGGCAAACAAGCTCATGTCAACCTGAAACAGAAACTAAAAATTGGAAAATACTATAGGTGTGAGTGTTAAAACTCAGTAGGTAGGCCCGAATAATTCTATTACCAATGCACATACCAATAAATAAATAATTTATCAGTTCCAGGTTTGAACTAAATTATATAAAATATTGGTTTTCACACACACTTTCATTTATATAACAGGTAACAGTCCATCACCCTTTTTAATTTAAAAACAAGTTTAGTTTTTGGAAGAAACAGATGCATTTCACTTTAAAACACTTTTGTGAACAATTACGAAATCCAAATTTTAGTTATTGGTCAAATGGAGAACCACACACAACACACAACACACACTAAGGGCAATGGAAAATGTGGCACACGGGGCCACCAATAGAACTAGACCTCTCAAACGTCTGCCACATACAAATAAACACTAAAAGAAACATGGGTCGAACCTAGGAGATCGTGAACCATCCAGAACATACCATACATGTGACTCATCCTGAAGGCATGCCCTAACTCAATGACATCATAACTACCATACTACTACCCAGTATAGCCCTGAATGGCCTAACCGAGGGGCCCAATCCCTATAGCAGCAATAACATAGTATTCCCCTATTATGGGTCCACTAGCTAGTGCTTAATCTAAACTAGTGCAGCAATCGTTCTCAGAAGATTCAGTCACTATGCCAGGTTCCCTTGTCAACACAAGAAATAAAAGGGGTGCATCCACAATATAAATCAATCATTCACGATGCACAAACATCACATACATCTCACGCAATCAACACACACCAAAGATCACCCATGAATGGGTTTTCCAAAATAATTTATTTTATTAAAGTGCAAAATGGGCCTTCACCAATTTTAAAGCAAAACCTCATTTCTTGAGAAAACCCAAAACACTTGTTCAGAAGAAATCATTTATCTTTTAAAACTAGAAGTACATTTGAAATTCCATGAATTATGTTTAAAGGCCAAATGGTCATTCTCTCAATATTGGGTGTTCACTCGTCAAGAAAATGTTTCAAGTGTTCAGTATAAAATAAACGTCTCTTTTCACACCAAATAATCATTTAAGAATTAATTATCTTATATTATTTATCATTCATTAAAATTAATAAAACATCAAGAAATTAATAAATTCTAAATTTAAATGCAAGTGCATTGGGGACCTACCTCAGCTCGCAGCCCAAACATAATGATGCGACACGCCTCGTGTAGGCGCACAAACACGCGCAAGCTAATGGTTGCAGTATCGCGGAATTACTTTTTCAATGCACTGCAATAAGATTAAAACAATCTAAAACACATAAACAATGAACAAAATAACTCAAACAATTAAACATCCAAAAACAGCTAAAAACATGGCAACGCTAACTTAAAATAATTCAAACAAAAGAACAGTGCATAACCCACCTCAGCATGTTTTCAAAATACAATTCACACCAGACTAACTCTTCACAAAGCACGCCAAAAACAATAAAGTTGGTAAAAAAATACACAAAACACAAATTATCTTCAATGCCAGATAATTTTTCCTAAAACAAATATACTCGAAACTACAAATAATTATTTAATATTAAATAAATGTAAGTCATTAAAGAATTCAAATACCTCTAAATTTAAAGGGGCATGGCTCGGCACGGGCTGCGCTCGATTGGCAGAGTCGCATGAAATTAATGAGGGGCAGTGAAGAAGCCGAAAGTGGGAACGCTCCATTTGGGAGGTCGTACGACCGTTAGACAAGAGGCACGTCGAGCCAAAGATGCACGCAGCGGCTAGAAAGGAGGACCCTCAGCCAACGTGAGAGGAGAAAGGAACGTCATCAAGTGGGTGCGCATTCGAGGGTTGCATGCGAGAAGCAAAGGTGACCATGAGGCTAGTTAGAAGGCATGCGGTATCCAGAGGGTAGGTTGTCGCCGGTGGGTGCGCACTGGACAGTGCAATGTAGATAGGAGGGCGGACAGAGGACGTCGGCAGAAGTCGCACGGGTGTGGCAGTAAAGGGTGAGGGTGTTTGGGTGTCGGAACGGGCGGCAGAGGCCACTGGCCAGAGCAGGGGCTTGCCGGAGCTAGGATGGAGGCCGCCGGAGGGGGCCAGGATGTCGGAATGGGCGACAGAGGCCGCTGGCCGGAGAATGGGCTCGTCGGAGGGGCTGGCCGGCAAGGCGGGAGCCAAGGGCTCCGGACGCGCTGGCCGGTGGCGGGGGCGGCCGCGCAGAGCAAGGCGAGGCGGAGCTAGGGTGGTTGGCCTGGGGGTGAAGCGAGAGGCCGTCTGGGCATTGCGACAGTGGCGAGGGAGGGCTGGCGAGGGACTGCAAGGTGCAAGGGGGGTTGCGACGGGGCACCGCCGGACTAGGGAGGCGGCGCGGCTAGAGGCACGGGGGTGCTCGCAAGGGGCGAGCATGGCGAGGCCGGAGGTCACCCGAGGAGGCGGCGGGGGAGAGCTTCGGATGAGGGGAGGTGGAAGCCAGATCGCTACAGGGAGGCGGCGTTGCGCGAAGGGGAAAGGGGCTTCGCACGGGGTGAAAGAGGGGGGCTACTTTGGGTTAGAGGGTAGATGTTAGGGTTTCTTATTTTTTTCCATTTTTTTAATTATAATGTAATATTAATTATAATAATAATAATAATAATAATAATAATAATAATAAAACCAACAATAATAATATAAAAAACACCGAAAATGATTATAATAAAATAACAATAAAAATATTAATAATAAAAATAATAACAATCTTAATAAAAATTTAACATAATAAAAATATAGTAATAAAAATAATAATAAAATTATTAAAACAATTTATTAAAAATTATATTTTTAACAAACTTTTAAATAACAAAGACATTACTATTAATTCTTAATAATAACAATATTATTATCTAGACAATATAATTATTATTATTATTACGATTTAAATATTAAACTAGTTTTTGTTGGAATAAAATTTTATTTATTTTAAACTTTAGACTATTGTGCGGTACCCGGGCTGACTGTGCGGCTACTGCTCATCGTGCGGTGACCGCGCACGGGACTGAAACCCAGTAAAAGATATTAAATGACAAAAATTTTAATCTGAGACCCATCCCAGACCTTGGCGCAAGGACCCGGAGCCAAGTAATACAAAAATAAAAATTAATTAAAAAGTCAGGGTGTGACAATTCTCCCCACCACAAACACTTTCTGCCCCCAGAAAGTCACCCCGTTGAACAACAGACCGAACAAGGACCCATGCCCGAATGAAACCAAGGGAAACCACAATACGAGAGAATAGGATAACACGAGAGGGTTCTCCCCACCACAAGTGCTCAACTAATGCAAAAATTTAACACCCAACGATAGCCCCCAGGGAAGGGGGCTGACGTGGGAACTCCCAACCGACCCAAACTAACTTCTATAGCATGAGAAAACAACACCTCCACTAAAACCTAGAACTCTCGACCCAGACCAAACACTCCCATCACTAGAAGAAAACCTTAGAGTAGAACTTACCCCAAATAGTGAACCCGAGCACAACCACAAACATCAGCTCTTTCATATGCACCTACATCTCCAAACGAACACCGCTAAACCAGGATTGACCCATACAAGGGTCAATCACACTCTTAAGAAAAAAACACAATGAAGAAAACCCTAACCTGACGAAGAAAACTATTTAGATTAAAATAGAGCATGTTCTTCATTACTCCACGACAAAACAGTGAACTTTCAACAACGTCAAAACCTTACCAATAGAAAAACAAGAACGAAATTACTTTATATGTTCCACCACCAACACAGAACATAAAACCCGAACCATGGTTTCACACCCTCGGAAACACATGACAGCGCGTGAGCTTCACCCCAAGACCTGTGGTTGGGGATCTGATGGCTGAAGCATCTCTTACCTCAGAGTAAGGTGTTGTAATTCCTCTGGTCATAGCGTCTCCTTTAGGCGACACTTCCTGAAAAACTTCTCAAAGTGACCCAGACAGCTGCAACGACGACATGACTTCGGAGGGATGCGACATGACGACTTCACGTGCCTGAAACGGCCACACTGGTGGCATGCCACTGAAGGGTCCGACGAACTAGAAGCCAGAACCACTACAGATGACTCTTTAAAAATGGGTTCCGCTGGCATGCCCTGCTCGCCAGATGTGGAATTTTTGCAAGTAACCGAACATGCTGGATTTTCAACCATATGCGCTCCAGATACCAACTCCGTTAAAAATGCCTCATCCACCAAATTCTCAAAACAATGGCCCTTCAAGGGGAGGACCCGCTCCTTGATCTCTAAACTAAGACCCCTGATGAAGAGATAAGTCTTCATCAAATCCGGTGACGCTACCTCTGGAGAAAAGGACACAAGTTCCTTGAAATGGTCAACATATGCCTTCACCATCCATTGGACTTGTTGAAAGCGCATAAGTTCTTTCCTTTTTCTTCGTATTCACCTCTTCATGTATAAACCATTGTACGAAGACAAGTTTGAAGACATCCCATGTCATCCCAAATTGCATTGACGGTGGGGAAAGAAACTCACATACGTCCATATATGGACCTTCAAACTGTCCCAAAACAACATGCACTCTGATAGCTTCGAGAGTTACCAAAATCCTAAAAGCACGTTCGACCTCTTCAAACCACATAACTACCTTTAACGGACCCCGATCACCGTTAATTATAGACAATGTCTGAGGAGGACCAAAAATTGGGCATGACTTATCAGAAACTCTGGGGACCTTTCTTGGCGGCATTTTCTGAACAACATATAAAACATAGATCTAAAACTGATATCAAGTCGAAGAAACATCAAATAAAACGCATTCATCTAAAACAACCAGCTAAAAATAAACAAGCAAATACAAACACAACTCAACAATCCCTTTTTATTTTAGATATCAAAATCGCCTTCTTTGAAGTCCATTTTCCAAATACCCAAACCCACTTTTCAAACCAAATTCAATTTTTCAAAAATCATTTTCCCTTTATTAAAATAGATTTAAAATAACAAGTTCAAGCCTTTAATTCCAAGTGCACACCCCAGTAATCCCATGAACCGTTGCACATGTCTTCATCCTTTTTCATCTATATGCACTAACACACACTTCTCATGTATTCCCTCACATGTGAAAACGTTCATAAAGAGTACCCGAGGTTGCACCCAAACCATATCACTACCAGTTCCAAGAAACCAATGGATTTTTAGAAATTGTTCACAATTCTAAAAATCTCTTTCACAACTTTAAAGCTATTTAAAAGAAATTTTTCTCATTTCAAAAACCCCTTTTTTCATTATCAAAGTGCACTTACACTAATCAAAACCAAGACAACACTAAACTTGCATCAAATTGCCGAAGAGAGGGACTAGTAGTCGTTCTTAACCTAGTGGCATGGTAGTGGGTCATGCCCCAAGTAAGCATCAATGACTAGGAAGAACTTAAACTGTGTACGCGGACTCCACATGGGACACTACTCCATGTAAAATCACAATGTAACATCGGTTTGCCTCCGTTGTCATCCCTCAATCCAAAAAATATCAGAACAAGACAAGAACTCAATTCCCGGACTACCAATGGAGACACGAGGTTTGGAATGGGTGAGGGTTTATGAAGTCCTTCCCTTACCTACCTCTCGAGTCCCGACATAACTACTCTCCATCTAACAGACATCCCAAATAAAAAAGGCCTCCTTTGATACCATTTTGTCACGAACCAACCCGGGTCGACCCTGAACCAGTCACCCGAGCCAGCCCGCGACATGGCCCGAGGGGCGTTCCCGATCCCCATGGGCTGAAAACTAGTGTCGGGCATCAAACTTAAACAGGTGGGATTTATTTGGCCCAAGATAAAATAAACTAACCAGCGGAAATAAATAGAACAAGAGAAAATAAATAAAGAACAACCAACAACGCTACTAACCTGACTATGACCAAAACTCCTCGTGACCTCGAGAGTCACTCTCTACACCACAAACAAGTCTTGCCTACAGCAAACAAGCTCAATTCAACCAGCAACAGAATCTAAAAACAAGAAAACACTATAGGCATGAGTATTAAAACTCAGTAGGTAGGCCCGACTAATTCTATTCCCAATTCACATACCAATAAATAAAGAATTTATCAATTTCAGGTTTGAACTAAATTATATAAAATATTGGTTTCCACCCACACTTTCATTTCTAAAACAAGTAACATTCCATCACACTTTTTAATTTAAAAACAAGTTTAGTGTTTGGAAGAAACAGATGCATTGCACTTAAAAACACTTTTGCGAACAATTCAGAATTCCAAATTTTATTTGTTGGTCAAATGGAGAACCACACACAACTCACAACACACACAAAGGGAAATGGAAAAAGTGGCACATGAGGCCAGCAATCGAACGAGACCTCTCAAAATTCCGCCACAAACAAATAAACACTAAAATAAATATGGGTCGAACCTAGGAGATCGTGAACAATCCAGAACATACCATAAATGTGACTCATCCTGAAGACATGCCCTAACTCGATGACGACATAACGCCTATACTACTACCCGGTATAGCCCTGCATGGCCTAACGGAGGGTTCCAATCCCCATAGTAGCAATAACTTAGTATTCCCCTACTATGGGGCCACTAGCCAGTGTGTAATCTAAACTTGTTCAACAATCATTCTCAGAAGATTCACTCACTATGACAGGTTCCCATGCCAACACAAGTAATAAAAGGGGTGTGTCCACTATTTAAATCAATCAATCAAGATGCCCAAACATCACATACATCTCATGCAATTAACGCACACCAAAGATCACCCCTGAATGGGTTTTCCAAAATAATTTTTTTTATTGAAGTGCCAAACGGGACTTCACCAATTTTAAAGTAAAGCCGCATTTCTTGAGAAAACCCAAAACACGTGTTCAGAAGAAATCAATTATCTTTAAAACTATAAGTACATTTGAAATTATATGAATTATGTTTAAAGTCCAAACAAGAATTCTCTCAATAATGGGAATCCACTCGTTAAGAAAAGTTTTTCAAGTGTTCGATATAAAATAAATGGCTCTTTTCACACCAAATAATCATTTAAGAATTAATTATCTTTTATTATTTCTCATTCATTAAAATTAATAAAACATAAAGCAATTAATAAATTCTAAATTTAAAGGTTAGTGCAGTGGGGACCTACCTCAGCTAGTAGTCCAAACATAATGACCTGACACTCCTCGAGCAGGCGCACAAACACATGCAAGCTTACGGCATTATTATCACGGAATTACTTCGTTAATGCGCTACAACAAGAGTAAAACAATCTAAAACACATAAAAAATGACCAAAATAACTCAAACAATTAGACATCGCAAAAACAGCTAAAAACATGGAAACACTGACTTAAAATAATGTCAGTGAAAAAATTCACAAAACACAAATTATCTTCAATACTAGCTAATTTTTCCTAAGATAAATATACTCGAAACTACAAATAATTATTTAATATTAAATAAATTTAAGTCATGAAAGAATTCAAATAACTCTAAATTTAAAAGGGCGTGGCTCGGCGCGGGTTGCACTCGATCGGCGGAGTCGCACGACAATCAAAGAGGGGCAGTGAGGACGCTGGAAGTGGGCGCGGTCCAGTTGGTAGGTCGCGCGACCGTCGTAAAAGAGGCGTGTCAAGACAAAGATGCGCGTGACGGCCAGAATGGAGGGCACGTAGCCAACGTGAGAGGCGAAAGGCGTGTCGGCTAGTGGGTGCGCAGTTCGGGGTCGCCTGCGAGAAGTGAAGGTGACCATGAGGCGAGTCGGTAGGCGCGCAGTAGCCAGAGGGGAGTCTATCGTCGGTGGGTGCACGTTGTATAATGTAGTTCCGAGAGGAGGGCGGATGGAGGATGTCAGCAGAAGGTGCATGGGTGTGGCAGTAAATGGTGAAGGTGTCGGGGTATCAGAATGGGCAGCGGAGGCCGCTGTCGGAGCAGGGGATCTCCGGAGCTAGGCTGGAGGCCACCTGAGGGGGTCGGGATGCCGAAATGGGCGGCGGAGGCCGCTTGCCGGAGCGGGGGCTCTTCGGAGGGGTTGGCCGGCGAGGTGGGCAGCGGCGAGGTGGGATCTGAGGGCGCCAGAGGCGCTGGTTGGCAAGGCGGGTCGCGCGGAGCAGGGTGAGGCATAGCTGGGGTGGTCGGGCCTGGGGTTGAAGCGGGAGGCCGGCTGGGAAGCGCGACAGCGGTGAAGGAGGGTCGGCGAGGGACTGCGAGGTGCTAGGGGGTTTGCAACGGGGCGCCGCCGGACTGGGGTGGCAGTGCGATTGGAGGCACGAGGGGGGGGGGAGGCTCGCAAGGGGATAGCGTGGCTAGGCTGGAGGTCGCACGAGGAGGCAGCAGGGGAGAGCTGCGGGCGAGGGGAGGTGGAAGCCGGATCGCTGCAGGGAGGCGGCGCTGCGCGAAGGGGAAAGGGGCGCTGCACAGGGTGAAAGAGGGGGGGCGCTGCTTCGAGTTAGTGGGTAGATTCTATGGTTTCTTATTTTTTTCCCATTGTTTTTAATTATAATGTCATATAAATGATAATAATAATAATAATAATAGTAATAATAATAATAATAAAATGATAAAACCAACAATAATAATATAAACAACACCAAAAATGATTATAATAAAATAAAAATAAAATTATTAATAATAAAAATAATAACAAACTTAATAATAATTTAACATAATAAAAATACATTATTAAAAATAATAATAAAATTATTAAAACAATTTATTAACAATTATATTTTCAACAAAATTTTAAATAATAAAGATATTACTATCAATTATTAATAATAACAATATTATTATCTGGACAATAGAATTATTATTATTACTACTATTTAAATATTAAACTAGATTTTATTTGAATAAAATTTTATTTATTTTAAACTTTAGACTATTGTGTGGTACCTCGGCTGACAATGTGGCTACCGCCCACCGTGCGGTGACCGTGCACGGGACCGAAACCCAGTAAAAGATATTAAATGAAAATAAATTTAATCTGGGACCTATCCTGGACCTTGGCGCAAATACCCGGAGCCAAGTAATACTAAAATAAAAATCATTTAAAAAGTCGAGGTGTGACATAAGTTGACCTTTTTCTAAAATAGATGTTAATTTTAAATAAAAACATACACTTGGAGTCATATCGGCCACATCGTGCATAAGTTAAAACATACACTTGGAGTCATATCGGCCACATCGTGCATAAGTTTAAGGTGCGGTTGATTCATGCATATCTCAAATAAATGATGGATCATTTTCATAAAGTATAAAAACGGTATGAATGTGTTTGTTCTATTTTGAGGTGTAGATTATTCTTGCAAAGTCGGGACACATTGAGTCATATTGGTCCCATCGTGCGTCGAATTAAGGTGCGACTAATTTCTAGACGTCTCAAATAACTTATGGATCATTTACCTAATTGTGAATGAATTGAACACCTCCATCTACCTCTTTTATCAGTAATATAAACCCCTATCATTTTTCTAATAAAAAAACAGAATATCTTGAACCAAACAAAAAAACCCACACACGTGGAAGAAAGCATGATTCCAACAAAAATTGATATCTCTAAACAGGCACGATAGAAAGAGGGTAACAAATTCAAGAAAGGATAACCATTTAAAGGTTCACATTCAGAAAGAAACCCATTTGAACTATGAAAGTATGATTTCATTAAAATTTTATAATGAAATATGTACTTACAGTAGCCACAAAACAAAATCAAAGAAACTCTGAATGTCTTCACCCCAACACTAGAGACAATAACTGAGCCAATGTGTTCTATGATTCTTTCACAAAAACTCATCCAAAAATGATTCCATAAACAACTTATCAAAATAGATATCCTTGGATAAGATGACTCGCTCTATGATCCCTGGATGAAGCCCCCCAATGAATAGAGAGGCTTTCAATAAATCCTGCGACACCACCTATGAAAAAAAAACCAGCTCTGTGAAGTGTTCAACATAAGCCTTCATAGTTCACTGACCTTGTTGGACACTCACGAGCTCTTTTATTTTCTTCATCTTCACCCCACAATCAGAAAAATATGGACTTGAAATCTTACTATGTCTTCCCAAATTTCATAGTTGGAGAGGAAAACAACTCTCATTCTTCCAAAGCTAGACCCCCCAAGAAGATCTAGAACAACATGAAATATAACAGATTTGTGAGTTACCAACACTCTGAATACATGATCAATATCCTAAAGCCACTTCATTACCTTTAACAAACCTTTATTTCAATAAAATATGGGAAGAAACTTAGGAGAACTTGAAATAGGGTAAGACCCACTAGAAACATTGGGGACCTTTCAGGGTGTCATATTCCAAATAACACAAAAATCATAAAATTAGGTTCAAAATCAATTCCTCATATACCCACACATATGAAAACTCTCATAAAGAATACCTAAGATCACACTTACCACTTTATCACCAAACCCAACAAATTTCCAAATTTTTAATCGAAAGCATTTTCATTTTAAACTCATTTCTTCCAATATGAGTACATTTGAAAGCAATCATTTTAATTTTACAAATCATTTTCATTTTAAAATCATACTCACAAGAACCATGA
Source organism: Viscum album (assembly GCA_963277665.1). Classification (NCBI taxonomy): domain Eukaryota; kingdom Viridiplantae; phylum Streptophyta; class Magnoliopsida; order Santalales; family Viscaceae; genus Viscum; species Viscum album. The sequence continues at coordinate 472,628,511 of OY728130.1, read as the reverse complement.
GAAAAAGATATAATTCACCCTAAACCATAAGAATGAGGAAATAATAGTCATGCTTAACCCGGTGACATTACAGTGGGCTATAGTTTACTTAGTATATGTTTTTATAATGATTAAAAAGATCAACAACCCCCAAGACTAATCAAATCTCAAAATTACCACCATATACATAATACTAGGACAAAAGGTTCTTGGTTTTGTTAATAGTGGCCTTACTGATACTAGCCTATCAACAAGTTCTTGGTTCTATTCCATTAGGTACTAAGTGTCTACCACACAAGGGTACCACTATCTATTCACCACTTTTTCCTATAAAATCCTCAAATCAATATTTTAACTCTCCTTTAACACAAAATGCACCCAAAATGAAACTAATATACTAACATTAAAGGGGATTATATGGTTAGATCAGATGGTGAATTTAAAACCTCCACAACCTCAACCATTTCATACTCAATACTATTCAACCTGATTCTTGAGGGAATATATTCAACCATGGGTTATCTTATATGTAAGGGTAGCTGATAATAAATTTCCTATACATTTCAAAAAAAAATTAAAATGTTTATGTATGTCTAGGTTATTTTCCTATTCTTTATATTCTATTAGTGAACCATTCCCAAGGAAACATAAATAAACACATGATCATTAACATTAAATTACAAGGGTCGCCTCTAATGGTTACTATAGAACGTTGGTTTATGTTGATTAGTTTCAAAAAAAAATTGAATTAACATCACTTGGTCTATTATTTATTAGACAAGACGACTGTTATTCATAGGACATTATTATATCTTTATCCATCATAAAAGAGAGTGAAAACGTATTTAATATAATTCTTCATTCGGGTCCATCTGGATAAGTGATTAGTAAGTTTTTTTATAAGAGAATTCCACTATGGAAATTTAATCCTTCTAGGATCCACTGATATCAAGAATTAAGGCTCATAGAATATCCTCCAATATCAAGATAATCTAATTAGAATGATTATAAGTCTTTAGAATAATGGAATTATAAAATTTTACCCATAACCTCATTGAAAATTAATGTCTTTACTATAACCAATATAGAAACATCATATCCCTATCAGATATAGAACTAGATGAAACACCTAGTAGCATTATTGTCTATTTGAAATACAATTAATCGAGTTCATCAACTGAGGAATCCTCTTCAATATGTAATAATATCATCATCTTAGTTTGGTGATCCTCTGTAACCCACAATACATCTTTCAATTTAGCTGATCTTGAAAAACTGGTCAAGAAATCTATCATGATTTCATCCCATTTCCTAATAGGAAAGAATGTATTGAAAGTGTACATATTGGTTTTTTTCCTTAACTGAAGTATAGAAATACAATTTAGTGAGGAATAATATGATTGATTTTATCATTACATGCCACATTAATTGGAGACTAATATCATGTTACATATTTATGATCCTTACATGAACCTAGAGGAGTTGCGTTGGAAGTGCTGATGATATGAGATGTAGGGTCGACCATGGTTAAGAATAGCACAAAACACAAAACACAAAATTCAGACCCAAAATAACAAACAATGATAGAGGAAAACTAGAAAATAAAATACATTGGATTCTAGACTTGATTCATCCAAAGCAACATAGAGGATTCACACCAGCATTAGAGGAGTTCCATAAGAGCTAGAGAATCACAACTAACTGATTGTCGATTAGGGATATTTTAAATAGATTGATATAAATTGTAATAGTACTTTCAGAAAATCACTAATAAATATACATTTATCAGAGTTAAATTCATAAGATCTGATAAAAGTGATATTTATCAGTGTTAATATTTTAGCATTGATAAAGATTCCTTTTAAGATCACTTTTTTAGCACTATTAAAGGATTAATTTAAATAAATTTTTTATAATTTTATAATTATTAAATATATATACTAATTTCTTTATGAATATATAAATACATATTTTAAAAATAATTATTATTTATTTATAATAATTATGAACATATAAATTTATAAATATAGTAAATATAAATTTACAAATATATTTATTTTTAAATATATTTGTTTATAAATATTTATTTACAATTATATTTTTATCATTATCAGTCAATATATAATCTTAAATACATCTATTTTGAAAATGAGTGAAATTGAATAATTCTAATTATGTACACATTGAAAATATTGAAAAATGGATAATTTTTATTAATTAAATATAAATTATTAAAAAAATATGTATATATATATATTAAATAAGTTGAAGACATATTGAAAATACTAAAACATAGTAAAAAAATATTTATAAATAAATAATATAAAATTATCAAATTCAAAAAAAAATATTAAAAAAATATTATAAATGAATGCCCTAACTATAATAGTATTAAAAATAAATAAATAAAACTATCCGATTAAAAATATAATATATTAAATGTATCATTTTATAATGAAATTCTAAAATATACTAAAATTTGAATAAATTACATAAATATTAGGGGTATGTGTTTTTATATATTATGTAAATGTATTTTTTTGTGCATTTGTACATAAAACTGCAATAAATATGGATATATAGGTATGTGAAATCAATGTAACACACGACATTTGATATATGTTATTTTGAAAAATTAAACATCATTAAAAATGAATAAGACATTAATATGTTTTTAATTAACATTTTATTCATTATATATAAATATTTATATTTAATATATATTATTTATTGTTATTTATAATTAATATATATATATATATTACCTATTCATTTTTATTAATAATTTTTTCATTAATAAATTTTTAAATTATTTTTTATTTATTCATTTTTTAATTATATAATCATTTATGTATCTATATTTTATATATACTATTAACAATATTTACAATTTATATATATGTATATTTAATTTATTCATTTTTATCAAAAAATAATAATTAATAAAAACTGTAATATTTTTCTTAATTTAATCATTTTAAATTTTTATTGGTTTAATTATTTCATTTTATTAATTTTACATATCTATATATTTAATATATATTATTTATTAAAAAAATTTAAAATTATATATATGTGTATTAAATTTATTAATTTTTAACAACAATTATTTAATTAATAAAATTGTTAATTTATTTCTAATTTTATATGTTTAATTATTTCATTTTATTGTGGACCTCTATCAACACTTTATTTTTAGCGTTCATAAATGGTATTTTTTATCCGTGATAAAAAAATCACTGATAAAGGTAACCATTATTAGGGATAAAATAAAGCACTGATAAAGTTGACCTTTTATCAGTGCTAAATAAAAAGCACGAATAAAGAATTCCCATTATTAGTGCTTTTATTTAGCGATGATAAAGATGGAATTTCTCAGTGCATTTTTCTAACATTGATAAATTTCTACGCTGTAAAAGGCATGTTTTTTAGTAGTGGTTATTATTATGCATCCATGGTTAGGAGACCTATCATATATATTTCCATACATATAATTTTTTGTGAAAATATTTTTGAAGGATTTCAATTAAGTATATTATTATTTTATACCCTGAATTATTAAAATATATTTCAAATTAGAATCAAAATAAATTCATATATTTTCCCCAAAATATCTTCCCCTCTTCAAATCCTTATCCTTAATTGAAATCTAACTGTCTTGATTTTTTTCTCTCTCTGGCCTAAAACATTCTATTTCAAACTCAGCATGCCAACCTAAATCTTTTGAGAAGACAAACTGAATAAAAATTTCTAAGGATAAAGAGATTTTTGGAAACAGTATTTTCTATTCAGTCACCTTCTTTGAAGAAGTTGAATAAAAAAAATCTAACTCAAGCATGATAGTGAATCCAAATAATGCACACCTGGTTGATCATCTGATTTCTGCTGAACAGGAAATAGATGCACAGTGGTTAAAATCGTGAAAATACATTGTTTGGAATATGATTTAAAAGTAGGTATTGCATTCTTGGTTTAAGTAGAATAGTAAACCTCTCTATCCAAATAATATTAAAAAAAATTATGCACACATTTAGTTCTTCTCTAGGGAGAAAAGGATATGATTTAATCAATGATTCATGGTAAAATTCCTCAGCTATCCTCAAGGCAATCGAATATGTGTTTGGGTGCACCTCAAAAAGTAGAGTTTAGAGATTATCATAGATTTTATCCAGTTAATAATCCCCAAATTTGAGTTTTCGAGTGCCTTAAATGAGCTCACTAGGAATATAAATCTAAGGAGACACCCAACTATTCATTTGAGTGGTGAATATTGGCCACTGGTTAGGTTTATCCAGTATCGTATTTATCCATGAAAAGAATACATCAGTATACTATGACATCAAAATCTATTTTTCTTGTTTTTTATAAATAATGGTGTTTAGATTAACCTTTATAGATATTTCATGAGGCATGTGGTTGAATTTTTTAGTCTTACTTTTAAATTCTGTTTGTTACTTTAGTAAAAGCTTATTCAAGTCTAATTAGAGTAAAAAGTCTTACTTCTTTAGGGGTGAAATAACTACCTCATCATATGTTTTCCACATTACATAGAATATTTGTAAGAAAATGAAGGTAAATTTGATCCCTTATAAAAAGGAATGGGTGGACGACCTATAGTATTTTTATGAAAAGTACAATCGAGTGTGGTACTTGGTCAGACCTAGGGGTCTTGTTAATATAGGTCTAGAACATGATGAGTCATTTTAATATTTAGATGATTAGGTGGTAGTTAGTGAGAAATAAATTGATGTAGAAAATTAAATGGTAGATTTTGATAGAGAAGCAAGAGCTACTCATGAGGACAGCAAGGAAGAATTTCCTTCCATATATTTTGGACCTCCCTTTTTTCTCACCTCTACCATCACATGAAGAAGAGAGTATGTATTATGATCTTGTTTACACAAGTGTCTTTATCAGTGGATATAGAAATTAATTGAATGATTTATAAGGACCCTGAAATTGATTACTTTAGTTCAGATGGATCACCGATGATTTGTAGTACTCCCAAAGAACCAATTCTAGAAGTACCTGTTAAGGGAATAAGTCCCTTGGGTCCCTTAGTTTGGGGATGGAGTATCTAGATTCATATAATGATGGGGAAAGTTCAGTTGGACATGGTGGACCTTCCATACCTTCTGATCAAATAAATTTATAGGGATATTCTTTTACTAATATAGATACTCATGAGATACTTGAGGTATCTACTTCAATAACTTTAATTGAACAGACTCCTCATGATGTATTTGGTCCTACTCCAACCAAGGTATGTGAAGAAGTTGATAAAGGTTGTGGTCATGGTTAATTTATATAGGATGATGCTTTAAATGTTCCCAATGAAGAAGTTAATTTTGATGATAGGACTTCATATCATCTTAATATGGATGAATCAGTGGAGTATATCCCTAAGTCGGATGATAGGAATATACTTATCATCCATCTAATACATTAATTATCAGAAATATTGATTTGAATGAATCCAAATCTGATATTATGGGTGTTTTCAAGGATTCCTTTCATGGATTTTCAAATTATATCGATCCTCATAAAGAAGAGGAACTTAGAAGGATAGTGTTTCTTATAATTAATCATCATCGACCTATGTTTTAACTTGAGATAAACTTTTTAAAAAATGAGATCAATGATATCAAAGAATAGTTGGGTTCTCTATAAGAAGACCTATTTTATAACACCCCATGATATCACAACACATTTCTTTTTTAAATAAATTCAATAACATGGGTTGCACGCAACACAAAGTTCAAGCATACCAAAATATACTAAATTAGCCATCTAAATAGCAGTTATAAATAGTAATAACCACATTATGAAATTTATAAATTTTATTTTTCAAAATATAATTCATTTTTGAATAAATAATATCAAAATTAGCTTAGGGTGATTTTTGGGTATTTTTCTGAAAAGTTTCAATTTTGGATAAAAAGTGAGAAATACTTCATTATTGATAAAAAACCCGATTTTTTCATTTAAATAATTATTTTATAGTAAATTAATTTTAAAGTCACAGTAGACAAATAATAAATATATTAATACAATGACGGTCATTGGAAACATTTTATATTAAATTTATATATAGAAACATACTAAACTTTTAAACATATCTTTTACCTACTTTCTCACCACATTAGAATTAAAAGTAATTTTATCGATTCTGTGAATGTAATTAAAAAAAGATATAAATTTTTATAATTAGTATATAATTGGTGGTCTAATAGTAAAAACTTAGTTTTTTGGTGAAGAGTAACTTTAGTAATGTTTTATTTATTTACCATGGTTAAGGGTAAAACAGGCAATTGATGGTAAAATTAATATTATAATATATAATAATTAACGTAAAACTTGTCTTAATTTCATTAGAAGAGTTTTTTCAACAAAAATCATCCTTGGGTCTATTTTGGGACAACTTGGATCCACTTGGATGATCTTAATATATTAATTATATAATATTAAAATAAAATCTAATTTTGTTATACTTTTTTTCTATTAAGTAAAATATTTTTAATATGAGGTTATATAAGTGATATGATTGACTATAAATAGTCACTAGAAATCTAAAATGTTTCTATACATCATGGTAATTTCTTTTTAATTTTTATACCTTAAATAATTAAAATTAAATGTGATATAATGATGATGCAGTAATTGATTTATTAAATAAAGAATTAAATAAATGATATTAATAATATTAAAATAAATATTATTTGAAATATTTGATACCATACATGAATTTTTTTCACTAAGATGGCAGTTTAGTGATGAGTTAATGTAGTTTTCTCGAATGAATGAAGTTTTTATGAATTTTTAAAATGTCAACTAATAAATTGGGTCAAAATTGACAAAATGAGATTTTAAAATAAATAATATTTTATTAAATTATATAAAATTAATAAATATATATAATCTAGAAAAATAAGTAGGATAATGTTAAATATGTTGTAAATTATCCAATTTGGGTTCTTTTTAAATTTTATAGTAACTATATTAACCCTAGAGTGTAAAAATACAAGTAGTCACGGTAAGAATTAAACTATTTAAATATGGGTTAAAACAAATAGATAATAATTAAAAATAAAAAGAAATCATCAAAAAAGTATTACATGAATAAAATTCAAACCTTAACCCCTAACATTATAAATTTAATCATTTAATAGACACTTGTCCCTGAAAATGACATAGATATTATTGAAATCAAAGAATTGACAAGATGTTACACTCTCATTTAATTTAAGTATAATAATTTTAATATTGGGATTACCCGGAGATAACATATATCATAAATAGTCTAGGTAAATCAAAATTAATTTTCTACATCATAGTAATTTGTTTATTATTTTGTGAGTTTCCAAAAGTTCCATTCCCCTCTCTTATAAAAGATCGCCTCTCCTTCTCTTTTATTCACACCTCTATAGCCCTTTAGTTCAGCCAACCCCTACCCATTTCTCATCCCAGCATCCCCAACATAATCTTAGAGGCTATAAATTGGGAATAAAGATTACCTAATATGTCCTTTTGTGCAAATCAAAAGGATATACTCGATGAAGAGGTAATTATATTGCCAATTCAATTCAATTTATTTTATTTTTTTTACTTCTTCTTTCAATGTTGTTTCCATACTAAAGTAATAAATTTAGTATCATATACATTCTGATATGTTATTATGATTATGGAAAACCCATATTTCCCCTTTTATCTATTATATGAATAATAATATCACCATGCAATCATTTGTACGTATGGCTTACCGTCTCCACATCGTGGTGTAATTTTCTATTCAACGCTACTTTATTTTGATGGGTATAATGATGAGCATAATGGATATAAATAATAAATATGACATTATTATGATTATTTATAATTAATATACAAACCAATTCCATACCATTTATCCATTAATGGAATGATACCACTACTCTTGCATACGTGCAACCGACTTTTCCACGATGCGATGAAATTTATCCTATGTTAAAACCATTTCTGAATGATTATAAATATGTATATACTGAATAAATATGATATATATGACATAATAATGCATCTGGAATATATATATATATATAAATATATATATCTATATATGTCATATAATTTCTTCCATTAATTAAGATAAGAAAATGAAAACAATGTTCTTGCGTACGTACGACCTACCGTATCCATGAACGGTGTATTCCATTACACATATTTTATATATGTATATATATTTATTTACTGAATATATTTGATATATAAATCATGTTTTATATTATTTAATTAATTAAATCATGATCTAATTAATATGATCAATAGTAACAAGAAAAACACGTACAATTAACAAAGTGGGTTATTACCCGAAACGTTACTTTAACATGGAATTTTTAAATGAACAGGCAATATAAATTAATAAATGAATCATATATTATATCATAAATACTATTATGATTCTATAACAAAATAATAATATGTAAAAAAATAATATACAATAGTTTTATATATGTATAGAAGAAATCGGACTTAAGGTAGGGGATAGTTTTTTAATCTCATTATAATATGAAATTGTGTATACACAAGTATTTAGTGGGTCATATTTATTATCCATGATGGTGTTTCTTAAAAATGTTTTAAAAAGGAATATTTTTAAGGTTTTATGTAAGGTACTATATAACTAAAACATTTTTTTAAATTTTTTAAATATTTATTCTTCTAAATCATTCTCATTAATATCTCTTTTTCAAAATGGTTTTATGTATTTATTTATATAGACATGGTTGTTTTTAAATGTTAATTCCTATCAAAAGTTTCAAAGTGGTATGGAAAAATTTTATTCAAAAATCTATTTTTAAATGTATTATTTTATAAGTGTGTGACTTTTGAATAAATGATTTCAATGAAAATGAGATATTTTTCTAAAGATATTTTTAATGATTTTGTTAATGTATTTTCATATATTTCAACATATTTTGTTGGATATTATGCTTAATTAACATCGATCGATTATGATATCATATAAAATATTTTATTTAATGGTTTATGGTAATTTTTACTATTGATGTGCAATTTATATACCATTCATGTTTTATGGTTAAAGTACTAACATTTCATATACGTGTTTTAATACGATTTTTTATATTGGTCATGTTTCACCCTTTTCATAAGAGGAATGCATTGAACTTAGTAAGTGATGGGAGAGGCACACTATAGACCCTCAATTAACTAGTAGGTCTCATGAGATAGGCTAGTTTGTGTTTTTTCCCCTTTATGTTTTGTATTGGCATGAGGCCTTGATAGTGTGGTTCTGATGTTTGTCAATATGAATTCCTTTTATATAAAATTAGTTATTGATATTAAATTTGATTATTTGACAGGTAAAATATCCATGTGAATATTTAAATGCAATTATATGATTTATTCATGTCATATTATGACGAATATTATGTTTAAAAGTCATGTGTTTTGTTTTTATATTTCCTTAAATGTTTATGCTTACTTATGATAACTTCTGCAATATTGTTTTCCTTACTGAGCATTTGATCTCACCTATTCTTATGTTTCATTTTCCCCCAAGAAGTGAAGAAGTATATTATTATTGACTTGTAGGGTTAATATAAGAGAATAATGGAAATATCAAAGGATTGTCTATGTTATATTTTATGTTTGTAATTTTAATGTAAGGTCTATGTATGTAATCTATTTTCCAAGATTGCTAAAGTGATCGGTCCTTTGGGATTTTATTTCTTGTAATCATGCCAATGTATTGAAATAATGCATCAGTTATGGGCTTCTTGGGTCAGGGCATTATAGTTTCTATGGAATTGAGTTTATTAGAAACCTTAGAGGGTATATTTAGAAAATTTATATTAGAAAAAATAACCATATGAATGATTTTGAGGATAATTCTATGTATAGGATATCATACATTAGATTTCGTAGTGGATATCCTAGGTTAATCCTATGGAAAAATAGATTGAGAAGAATATTACACCATTTAGATATCATATAAATGATTATTTGTGAATACATTACTATAATTAGTATTTATAACATTATGATTTGAGTTTTGGTCAATGGTTAGATTCAGTAAAGTCATACATGCAATGGTTATACTACTGATAGTGAAGAGGCTACAAAAGAAAAATGTGACAAATGTGGTATTTAGAAATAAGATTTTTGAAGTTTATGTAATGGTTTAAGAGTGAAGTGGAATGTTTAAGGTTATTTTGTATTTGGATTCAATAATTATTACATTAACATTTCTATGGTTATATGATTCATGAGATATATAAGGATTTTACTATATTACATATTCATCATGTATTTGGAAGAATGAATTATTTCATTATGGTTTTTGAGGTTATAAATGTATTTTTTCAGTAAGAGATACATTATGTTGTCTGTGGAATCTAAGGTTAGGATTTATTTTTCAAATATAGAGTCCTTTCTGGACAATTAATTTCCACAGATGTATTTTGAAAAAGTATTGTGGTTTTAATAGAGTAAGTTGAATATTGGATATTACTATTTGAGGTTAAATTTTAATTTATTGGATATTTTGGGCAATGATTCTTGGTTTCAGTAAACATTTAAATAATGAAGGAAATATTTGTGGGCCTTATGATATATTAAAAGTGTCTTTGGCATGAAAATTTCATTTTTAAATTTCATTTCCAAGAGTAAGGGTTGAATTAAATATAAATTGAAGCATAACCAAAAGATTGGATTATTCTTAGGATGTGTAAATAAATCAATTAAGTGCTTATATGAATAGTAAAATAGTTCTTAAAATCAAGGGAAAGGATCTTGAATCCCAAAATTTTATCCCATTACATTTTTTGATGAATCAAATGGTCCCTTAGATCATCGTAGATTTATAGATTTCGGATTATTAACTTTCTCATAGCCAGGTTATCTATCACTCTCAATTATAAATTTGTGGTTATATTTTTTTTAATGTATATGATTTTATATATGAAACCCTTATATGTGTTATCTATAGTAAGTTTCATAATTCCCTTTATTTATTTTAAGTTATACCTTATTTCGACCCTTATTCCGATGTAGGATTTCAATAATGAAATTTTCGAATAGGAAACCCTTATTTACCAAACCCTAATTTAAAAATTGTGAGGACGTAATTTTTTGGAGGGGATAGTATAAGACCCCAAAATTTCATGGTATTTTTATTTTTAAATAAATTCAATAGCTTTAGTTGCATGCAACAACGAGTTCGAGCATGCCAAGATATACTAAATTAGTCGTTTAAAAAGAAGTCATGAATAGTATTAACCACATTATAAAAATTTTAAATTTTATAGTTTAAAATAGACTTAATTTTTGAATTTTTAATATCAAAATTATATTTAGGTGATTTTTTGGAATTTTTCTGAAAACTATCATTTTTTTATGAATAATGAAAATACTGCATTGTTGTTAAAAAACAGACATTTTCATTTAAATAATTATTTTACTTTAAATTGATTTAATAGTAAAAATAGATATATAATACATATATTAATCCAATTTAGGTCATTGAAAACATTTTATATTAAAATTAGATATAACAACTTACTATACTTTTAAACGTCACGTTTACCCGCATTCTCGCCACATTAGCATTAAACATAATTTTACCAATTTTGTGAATGTAATTTATAAAAATGTAAATACATGGTTATAATTAGTATGAAATTTTTGGTCTAATATGATCAAATTAATTTTTTTGTGAATAAAAACTTGAGTAAATTTTTATTTGGTTACCAAGGTTAAGGGTAAATTGGGTAATTAAAGTTAAAATTAATGTTATAGTATTTACAAATTACCCTATAAATGGCCTTAATTTCATTTTATAAGTGTGTTTAAACCAAAATAATTCTTAGGTATATTTTGGGACCACTTTATATCAAAATTTGATGACCTTAAAATATTTATTATATTATAGTTAATGAAAATCTAATTTTGTTATACTTTTGTTTCTAACAGGTAAAATACTTTTAATATGATCATATAAAAGAGATATGGCCAACAATAAATAATAATTAGAAATATAAAATATTTATATACATCCTAAAAATTTATGTATAATTTTTAGACATTAAATAATTAAAATTAAACGTGACACCATGATGAGGAATTTAACAATTTATTAAAAGAAGTATCAAATAAACGATATTAATATTATTAAAATAAATATAATTTGAAATATTTTATGCCATACATGAATTTTTTGGATTAATATGATATTTTATGGAATATTTAATGGAGTTTTTTCGAATTAATAGAGTATTTATGATTTTTTAAGAAGTCAAGTAATAAATAGTGTAAAAATTGACAAAAATGAGATTTTAAAATAAATAATATTTTATTAAATGATATAAAATTAAAAAAAAATTATAATTTATCCACATAACTAGGATAATGTTAAATAGGTCATAAATGATCCAATTAGGGATCTTTTTTTATTTTATAGTAACTATATTAACCCTATAATGTAAAACAATAAGTAGTCACGATAAGAATAAAATTGTTTAAATATGGGTTCAAACAAATAGATAATGATTAAATAAATAATAAAAAATTGTCAAAAAATTATTAGATGAATAACATTATAACCTTATCACCTAATGTTATATATTTAATAATTTAATGGACAACTGTCCATGAAAATGACAAAGATATTATTAAAATCAAAGAAGGTGACATGATGTCACACTCTAATTTATTATAAGTTTAATCATTTTAGTATGGGGTAACCAGAAGATAATTAGATCATAAATAGTATATATAAATCTATTAAAATTTTCTATATCATAGGAATTTATTTATTATTTTTGGAGTTTCCAAAAGTGCTCATCCACTCTCTTTTAAAAGAGAACCTCTTTTTCTCTTTTACTCAAACCTCTAAGTCCCTTTAGTTATGATAAAACGTTCCCATTTCTCCTTAAAACATCCCTCACTTCATCCTAGAGGCCATAATTTGGGCTTAAAAACTACATGTGATGTCCTTTTGTGCAACTAAAAGGTGGATACTTGAAGAGGAGGTAATTATTTTACCAATTAAATTCAATTTATTCTTTTTATTCTACTTCCTCTTCCTATGTTGTTTCTATACTTATGAAATAATTATAGTATCATATACATGTTGAGATGTTATTATTATTTTGGGACAACCATATTCCTAATTTAACTATCCTATTAATAATAATATCATCATGCGTGCATATGTATGCCTTACCGTCTCCACGTCGTGGTGTAATTTGTTATTCATCACTACTTTATTTTGATGGGTATAATGATTAGTATAATGGATATAATAATGAATATTAAAAGATTATTATTCTGTATAATTAATATACAATCCAATTCCATACCATTTAAGTATTATGAGATTTATATCGTCACACATGTATATGTATGGCCTACTGTCTCTATGATGTGATGAGATTCATCATCCATTACAACCATTTCAGAATGATTATAAAAATGTATATACTAAATAAATATGAAATATATGACATAATAATACTACTAGAATATATATATATATATATATATATATATCATTTCTTTGCTTCCATTAAATATGATAATAAAACGAAAAGAGTGTTCATGCGTACATACGGCCTATCACCTCCATGAACGATGTATTTCGTTGCATATATTTTGCACATATATATATAATTATATAATAAATATTTATGATATATATATATATATATATTAGTTTTTAAATTTTGTAAGTAAGTGAATTATTATCTATGTTATAGGATCAAGAATAACAAGTCAAAACACATAAGATAAATAAAGAGGGTTATTACCCGAAACATTACATTAACATGGAATTGTTAAATGAACAGGTAATATAAAGTGATAAATGAACCATATATTATATCATAAATATTATTATTTTTTAAAAGTTAATAATATTTTTAAACCCACTATACAAGAGTTTTATACATTTATAGAAGAAATCGGACCTAAGGTAAGGGTTAATTGTGTAATCTCATTATTATCTGAGAACATTTTTATCATCCATGACCATCTTTTTTAAATTTTTTTAAAAGAATATATTTTAAGGTTTTATTTAACATACTCTTTAACTAAAATATCATTTTAAATTTTTTAAAGATTTATTCTTCTAAATATTTCTCACTAATTTCCATGTTTTCAAAACAGTTTTAAGTATTTATTTATATGGACATGAATATTTTACAATGTTAATTTCTTTCAAATGTTTCAAAGTGGTATGTAATACTATTATTCAAAAATATAATTTTTAAATGTCTTATCTTATAAGTGTGTGGATTTTTAATATATGATTTCAAAAAATGGTTCTTTTTATAAGATATTTTTAATTATTTTATTAGAGTATTTTCATCTATTTAAACAATTCTTTTTGGATATTATTCTTAACTGATATTTATATCTTATCATATCATTTACCATATTTTATTGAATGTTTTATGATCAGTTTGATTATAGATGTTCTACTTAGATACCAGTCATGATTTATGGTTAAAGTATTAACATTTTGTATGCTGGTTTTAATATGAATGTTGATGTTGGTTATGTTTTACCCTTTTCATAAGAGGAATTCATTGAACTTATTAAGTTATGGGTTGGGCCTGCTATAGCCCCTCAATGCATCGATAATTCTAGGGAGATAAACAAGTTTTATTTTTACTCTTTTATGTATGGTCTTTCAATAAGGTCTTTATGGTGTGGTAATGATGTCCAACATTATGAATTCCCTCATTATGAGATTTTTTATTGATATTAAATGTGATTATTAGACTACTATAATATCCATGTGAAAGTTTAAATGGAATTATTGGATATATTCTTTCTATATTATGATGAAAATTATGTTTAAAATAATTTTGTTTTAGTTTTATACCTTGAATAAAAAGTTTGTTCTTATTTATGATATATTTTTCTATATTGTTTCTCCTAACCAAGAATCTAAGCATATCCCTTCTTATGTTTTATTTTCTCCAGGATGCAAAGAAGTATATTATGACTGACTTCGAGTGTTAATCTAAGAGAATAATGGAATTATCAATGGATTGTTTATTTTGTATTTTATGTTCTAAATTGTAATGTAATGTTCATGTATGTAACCTATTTTCCAAGATTGTTAAACTGATTGGTTATTATTTATTTGATACCTTATAATCATTATAATGTATTAAAATAATGCATCGTCTTTAGGCTTCTCAGGTTAGTGTGTTACATATTTTATATGAAGATTCAGCAAGATTATAGGTTTATAAGTTTAGTCTTTTCTATTTCTATACCTCCTTTTCAGTTATTTTTTGATGAAGGGAATATCATACAACTCATTACGGATGATTTGATGATTCTTTTTTATGAGTATAGAAAAAAACGGATGCATTATTTTTTATATCATTAAATCACATACTGCTAAAACCATGGACGTTTTTAGAGAGGGTGCCAAGAAAGATGGTCATGATTGAAAAATAATTAATAAGTCTATTGATTACAATATTTATAGAATCTTCACTGTGTTTTATTTAAATTTTATTTTATGAAAACTTATATTTTTTATAAATATTCCACCCTTGACTCATGTTTTTAAGTCACATGCTAAAAAGATCATTTCTAGGAACCCATTTTTGGAATATTTCATGGAGAATAGAGATTATATCCTTCATATTTCTGAGAATAATTCCCAATCATTCAGTGAGATTACTAGGATGGTGAAATATTATCTCTACACATCTCAGATAGTAGTGATATCCCCTTAAACCATTCCATTTTTCCCAACTAATGCCTTTTATACCATTAATACATTCATCTTGTATCTGATACAAGAGTTTTAGCCAGTGCAGACTATTTCTTAATGTGTAATTCTTAGAGAGTCTTCTTCCTCTTCTGCTCCTCAGACTAAATGTACTCCTACCTCTACATCCAATGGAATTATTCTCTTCCTTACTAAAAATGTCAAAGATATTCCAGATTCTAATTCAAATTAGGATATATGATAGGGTTTTTTGTAATCCTATTATAATATCTTTTGGTATATTAATAGACTATATTATTTTATTCTCTTTTATATGTAATTTTATTTCTTATAGTTTTCTTTTAAATTTTGATGATCCTAAAATGGATTATAAGTTTGGTAAATTATATTAAATTTTAGTCATTGGAAAAATTTGAAAAATTTTAGGAAAATTCTAAATAGTTAATTCAATCCTCTATAAATATACTATTGTTCTATTCAATTTAGTTCAAATTAAATTTCATAATTTGTGATCATCAAAAAGGGAGAGATTGTTGGATTAAACAAAAAATTACTTATTTTAATGATCCAAAAATTATTTATAATTTTATCGATGAATTTCATCTTCTATGTTAGTAAATGGTTTTATGAACAAAACTTGAAAAATAGCTAAATTTATAACATATAATGATAACCTACAACATGTGTAATATGCTTATCGTGTGAATTATTCGAACATCCCATAAATTTAAAGTGATCACGTGTCACCTTACCGCTTGGTGTACAACACCTAACCACAAAAAAATACTTATCATGCATCTGATGAACAAAGTATTTCAATGTCATGAACAGACCATTAATTGGGGTAGATCTTACCTTATGTTGAGAATCACCTTCCACGTGTTCAATCAACCTACTGTGTGACAAAGATGTATCTATCATGAGTACAAAAAAATTGTGTGATGAAATGAAGATGTTATTCGAATCAATTAACTAACCACGTAAAGGGGACTACCTAAACACATAAATAAATCAAGTTACGATGCCAGTGTATGAAAAAACTTCATTTAGTAATGTACTGACCAATATATTACTATAGTAATTACATGAGGAAAAAACTTACTGTATAAAGTCATGAACCAACTACATGAGAAAAGGAATAGACCACATGAAGGAATAGACCTACCATGACAACTTTCCATTCCACAAGTAATCATGTTTTATGTGAAGATGTTATGTCATGTCTATTTTAGCAATGGAGTATTTTAATTATCTAACAACTGGCTTATGAATCATTAATTGAAGTATCAATTCATTTATAATATCATTGATTTTTCTATTATGGTTACTTTTGGATGAAGATATTTTTATGAATAAAAATCCAATTGTGTAAAATGAGGAATAGAACATGTGGTTCTATAGAGAATAGTATAGTATCATATGTGAAAAATAAGAACCATTCATAAATCTCTACAACACTTTATTTTGCTGAACCTACTATAAAACATGTCTAATCTCTTTAAAAAGAATAAAAATCAATAGAACCATGTACATTTGTATCATTACATATTGAGCATTACTGCATCCTCTCATCTATAATCTGTATCTAATTTGGTTTATTCTTTACATTTGAAATGTGTTTTTATTTCTTTGTTTATTTTTAAAAACAAAGTCTCCAATATTAAACTAGATATTTCTTGATACACTCTCAAATATTTTAATTTTTATTCACATGAAAAACTATATAAGAGGTCTTGTGTCACCTGGTATCTTATTTTATCCCACATATAACTATGGAAGATGCTATATTCCTCAACATCCTTATGAGATGTTATCTATAAAACTTGATCCAGTTTGTGGGTTAATTTATTTAAAAATAAACTATGTGGAAGTATGTTATTTTAATGTGTAGTGGAATAAGACTCATATTGAGATTAAACCCTTTTTCATAATTATATTATGATTCGTTTCATTATATTCAAACTGAAATAGTTTCATTTTATATTTTACTAAATAAAACTTTACTCTGATTGTTATCTTAAATTTGTGTTTTATATACTGCATTTTATATGAGTATATTTGTTTCAAAAGTTAAAGTATATTCACAAGTATTTTAACTAAAAAGTAATATAGTTTTTGAGAATATTTTAAAATTATAAAATTATATAATTCTACTATTTTTTTAACTAGTATATTTTATCACATATGGGTATTTAGCTTTTAAATTGATTTTGAAACAGAAACTTTCTTAGAAACTCAATTCACCCCATATTGAGTTTTCCACTGAGATAAAAAATAATAAAATTTTTGTGAACTATTGTGTTCTATGAAAGTTTTAGATAAAAATAACATATTATAGATTTGTTAAAGGTTTATATTAAAATTTCATTACTTTCATGTTTTTTTCAATGTCAAATTATGTGAATAGTTCTTAAAATGGAATTAATAGTAGTTTATGATAAATGTTTTTATTAAATTATTTAAAAATTTAAAAAATTTAAAATAGGAAAATTAAAATGATAAATGGTCAAAACATTCACCGCTTGTTAAGTTTTGGCCTAATTGGTACCTTATAAGTATAATTATAACCCCTTAAGATTGAAAAAGATGTTAACATAATTAAGATTGAAATAGGTTAACCAATGATTTGAATGAAAAGATAATCTTTTAAATGACAAAAAAACCTATCTAAATTTCATTAAATTAAGATATTTATAACTTATAATATATTCATTCAAATATATTTTCATTTTGAATCATTTTTCTTGAGAATTACTTAATTATATTTTAATCTTTTTTTAATTTCAAGTTTGTCATTTCTCCCCTAATAAAAGGAAACCACTTTCTCTCAATTATTCTGAACACATTTAGAAATACAGCTCAATAAAATCATAACCATTTCTATTTTAAAATTATTTCAACTAATCATATGCTATAGTCTTCTTAAAATATCATTATAAGGTTCCTTAACAAGGAATCTAAAGGAAGTCTACTAGAGAAGGGGTAATTGTATTTACTGGATCTTTTAGAATTATTTCTTCTTATAATTACAAAAAAATTATTATACCCATACTCAAATAATAACTAAAGTATCTTAAATATACTAGGATATTATTATGATAATTGGAAAACTGTTTTCTTTATTTTTTCTATCTTATTAAAAGTTAAAACATCAGTCATGTGTTCGTACAACTTACCATCTCCACGTAGTGATGTAATTCAGCATTCATCACTACTTGAATTGGATTCTTATAAATTATAAATAATGAATATATATGATATTTATGAAATAATTATTCCATTATAATTATAATATCATATCTACCTTCTTACCTTCCAATCCGTGGGAAAATGATAATGATTCTTGTGCGTATGTGTGGACTACGACCTCAATGAAGTGATGTGATCTATTTTTTCATTTATGATTCCTATTAATGATAATAAAATATATTTAATGAATATATATGATATATATTATATAGTAATGATTATTTAAAATTTAATTTTTATTAAACTTTCCTTCACTCCATCCGTTGAAAAGTTAAAACAATGTTCATGCATACGTACGACCTACCGTCTCCATGAATAGTGTAATTTATTTTTCTATCTCTAAATTTTATGAATGATTATATATATGTATATAATTAATATATATTATATTTATACCTTGATTAAAATTATTTATATTATGTTACCATGAACAAATTTTAAGTACCAAAAATTCTAAACCAAAATATAAATGAAAATTGAAGCAGTTATCACCTGAAACTGTGATTTTAATAAAGAATTTGTAACAAAAGGGTGATAAATGGTTATAAGTAAATCAAATATGGTATTTTATATATTATAATGTTTTTGAAATAGATTTATAATAAATATATATTTATTATATATGAGGTTTAAACTCATATGAATGAAGTCAGACCTCAGGTAAGGGGTTTCCAAACTCAATTTTCTTTCATTGTGTTATACTTATACATCATTAACTATGTTATTCCATGATTACGTATTAAATAAACTATGATTATATTATATTTTACTAACTCTTTTTTTATGGATTTATATTTTTTACACATAATTACTTCGTTTATTAACTATCACTTCAATGAATGATCTTTATAAGGACTTTGTTTCTCAATTTCCACTCCATTGAGACTTATTTGTGATTATAAACATATTTACTTATATGTGATTTATATACCATGACTTTTGATATATTTAAAAATAATACATATTTATTCACGATGATAATGTTTTCTAATTCAATTTTACTCTTCCAAGGGGCCCCAACTGAAAGGTTACCACATAGGTAATAATTTATTTTTCAATATATTTTTTTGGATTTAATTAATTTTCATTAAAGGAATATTATAATATATATACTTTATAAGATCCATCTATTTTCTTATACACAAGATATTTAAGGATTTTTCTTTCTTTATTTAAAAAATTATTCTTTATGAAACTTGAATAAAGAAAATAAATGTTCAAAATAAAAAAAATCTTATTTTTCTTTTCGATTGGGTATATTTGTTTTCTATATTTATATTTTAGTAAATTATTTTTTAAAAAAAATTATTTAATAAATTGATTTATTAATTAAATTTTCATTTAATCTTGAATCTGTAAAAGGTTTTAAATGAATATTTTTATTGTTATCCAAATATTTTCTTTTTGAATTTCTTTATAAAGAGTAAAAAGTAGTGTTTTTTATGTATACTGCGTTAATGGACATTCCCACTACAATAACTATTTTATACTATTTAAATTATTCTAAAATATTTCAATGGTTTTAGAATGATTTTTTTATGAAAACATATTTTAAATGTTTCACTTCCATTTTATTCAATTCTTTAAGAGACATGATTTTACTAGAGAATCTACAATTCAAATGAATCGATGGTCATCTCTCAACTCTTGATTGATTTTTTTAATTAACTCTCTCTTGAATCATTAAATTTTTTATGATAATTTTCTTTGGAAATTAAATTTATCATAAATATATTTATTCATTTAATAATGGATATTTTTATCTCATAAACCATTATCTATTTCTACATATGAAAGTTATTTGATTGAATAGGGAAATATTGATATTTCATATTCTTTAGTCTATAAGAATATTTTTTGATAATGAAAATTATTTATTAAGTAAATTTACCACTAAATACATAATTAATTCATTAAAAATATTATTATGACTAGGGATGAAAATTATATAGCCCCTTGATGCCTCGCTAGGTCTCATGAGACAAATTAGTTGGAAAAATTAAATAGTTTTCTAGTGTATACTAACCCATCGATTAAAATATCTTATAATATGAATTTAATAATATAGATATTACAAAGTATGATATCATGAAGTCCAATATTAATTATTTAATTCATTGAGAAATATGGTATTATTATACATGATATTACTTTATTGATATTATCCATGGATTCTATTTCTGCACATGTTATTAATTAAATGACATGTGTTTTTAGTTATTTAACCTCCTATATTTATTATATATTATTTACTCATGATATATTTCACTGTATATAACCCTTCACTAGCATATAATCTCACCCATTATTTTTTTCTCTTCCCTGATATATGAATAAGAATATTGTGAAAGATATCGAGGAAGAAAGAATTTTTCTTAGGTTATTTTTTTATATTTCTAATGTAGTATGAGAATCAGGTTTGTATCTAGTTTACTTAGATTAATATGATATTCAGTCTTTTAGGACATTATCTCTTCTATATATTACCAATGTAATAATGTAACAACTGGATTTGAGCTAATATGGGTGAGGTCTGTTATAGTTTCTATCAGATTAATGGTTTATATAACCTTTTATATTAGAATATTTTCATATAAGTTTAACTTAAGAGTAATGGATACCATCCCGAGTTAATAATTATGATGTTAATCAAAATTTTAAAGGCATAGATACCCCATTTTAGGTTTTATGTGATAGAGTTTTAGATGATTAAGAGTATTTTGGGAGAAGTCTTTGGTAATAAAATAATCGGGTTTGGTATGTGTTTTATTGAAAATTTTATTTGAGGAATAATGTTTTTATATTTTATTGAAAAACTTTTAAAGGTATTGATAATCATTGAGGTAAAAATGATATTTGATATTGAGTTAAATATGGATAATTGGTATAAAGTTTATTACATGTTTGAAAAATATGATTTATTATATAAATAACCATGGGATTTAAAAAGTGATATTATCAATATGTGGAAAATGTAATTTTTGAATAATTTTACTATTTTTGTAACATTATAAGATTAAGGAAAATAGGAATAATTTTATCTAATGTGGTATTTGTTTAAGGAATATAGTTTGATTTATCTTTTTTAATATTATTTGTTTTATTATGAACATATTTTTTGAAATGATTAGTATATTTTGGAGAATTTATGACCTTTTTATATACATTTTTGTTATGAGACTTTAACAGTGATTGATGTTATCTATAGATAAATGATATGTTTATATTTAAAGAATACGTGATCAAATTATTCCAATATTTTTTATTAAATAAAATCTAGGAATTTTTTTAATAATATAAGTATAGTTATTTATAGATTGACTTACATTGCACCTTGGGTATTATAGTTGAGGCTTTGGAGATTAATGTTGTATTTCCTTATACGAAGTTTTATTCATATTAACATACCTTTTGATAAAATTGTTTGGATTTTGATAATGTATAAATATGGGAGGAATAACTTATTATTATTTTTTATATTTTTTGATCTTTTAAATGTTTATTTTAGTGCTTTAGGTAAGAAAAAACCCATATTTAATACTGGTTATTTGGAGAAAAACATGGGATGGTGGTGAAAATTTATTAAAAAATTGAAATTAGACATGTTAAGTAAGTATATTTTGTTTTGCTCTTACTATATATGGTAAAGTAATTACTCAACTATAGGAAGAGGGTATTAATAAAAAATATATTATCACATTACCAACATTTTTGATGAATTGATATTTTTTGTCACACCTCATTGATTTATAGTTTTTTGGTCATTGACTCTCTGATGATAATTAAATTTCTTATGATCAATTTTCTTTTACACCCTCCATAATTATTTGGATATTAAATTTTCCACCATGTATATAATTTCACGTCCCTCTAATGTTAAACTATTTAGAGCCCTAGTTATGTTTTGTTATAATTGACCTTTATATTTCTCTTTCCCTATTTTAAATAGAATTTTCTATTAAACCTTTTTATGATGTGGGTTTTCAACAAAGGTATTTTGAAATTTAAAACCCTTGATTATAGAGATCATGTTCAAATTACAAGGATGAAATTTATTTAATGGGGGAAATTTGACACGCTGAGACTTTAAAAAATAACGCTTTGTTCGATAGTGTATACAACACGCAACACCAAGAATAAACAAATAATGAAATATTATTATTTTAATGTGATCATTATAATATATCTATTAAATTTTCAAGCATGAATAGTAATATCCATATTATAAAAAATATTTCTATAGGACTTATATAAACCAAATTTCTTAATTAATTCATAATAAATAAGTCCTTAGAATTTTTAATGTTATTTAATGCTTAAAAATATGTTTTTTCAAAAAGTTCTTTTTATTGATTTTTGTGCGTGGATAATATAATTATTTTTTCTATTTCAAAAAAACTGATCTCATAAAAATGATATAATTTTAAAATCATCATTTAAAAACTGTCTTATGGTGAAGTTTTTGGATTTTTCTGAAAAGATTTATTTTTCACCGAATAATGAAAAATATTGATTTTTGTAAACATTTCAGTTATTTTCATTAAAATGTCTCATTATAATTTAAATTTGTTATAAAAGTAACATAATACTTATCTAATTATATATAATATAATTAATTACATTTTAAACAGTATTATACCCTATTTTATATAAGTTCATTTTTGGGATTAAAACATATTTTTCTAAAAATGGGTTTTCTTTGATTTTCATGATTTTATATTAAATTAATTTTAGCCACATATGTGAATTTTAGTTTGAAATATGGATACGTTATTTTTAATCAATATGATAATTTATTTAAATAGGTCCATTTTTTAGTTGTTATGAATAGTAACCATGGTAAATCTTTGTCTCCTACATACAAGTAAATTGGATGAAATATGGTTCAAACCACGAAATAAGGTCTCCAAATCCACCCAACACTTTACATTACCCAATTTTATTAGTGGTTTCCTCCCATTTCCATATAAGTATCAAATATATATCCACATTGTGCTATATTTATTTGATTTTTTAATTTATATTAATGCAAGGAAAGAATAAAAACAAAATGTCACTCTCCAAAATTTAATATATCTAATTATTTTATATAAAGATAAAAATAGGATAAGTTTGGTTATAAATTTTTATTTAAAAGATAAATTATTTTTTTTTCATGTTAACTTATTTATAATTTTTAGTGATTAAATAATAACCTTAAATTTATACATAACACCAATAAAATATTTATTCAATTAATATAAAATTTAAATAAATGATTATAGAAAAATGATAATTAATAATATTTGGGTGAATTATTGTGTTGAATTTATTTTTTAGATAAAAATGACATATTAGATATTAGTTAAATGTTTATATTTTAATTACATTTCTTTCATGTGTATTTAAAATTAAAATTATGTTAATAGTTCCTAAAATGACTTTTATAGTTGTTTATAATAAAAATATTTTATTAAATTATTAAAAAATAATAAAAATATTTAAAGGGAAAAATTAGTATGAAAAATTTTCTAAAAATTTTTCCATTTTCAATTTTTTTACCAATATTTATCTTATAACTAAAATTACAACCCTTTTTGTTTGAAAAAGTATTTACCGCGATTAAGATTAAATTAGTCGACCAAGGGGTTAACCCAAAATATAATGTTTAAAATATTTACAATGCTTATCAAAATTTCATCGTTTATATATTTTTAGACTTTAGCATATTAATATTCAAATATTTTACATTTAGAAGAATTTTTTTGGATAATGACTTAATTATAGTTTAATATTTTTTTGAAATTCCAAGTGTTTCCTTTACCTTCATTATAAAAGCACACCTTTTAATTTAAATTCACCACACATATGTAAGCCATATAGATCACCCAAACCCCAACCATTTATCTTATATAATTTCTTATCAACTATTTAGGGGTTATAGTCTTCTTAAAAGACTATTATAAGGGCTATTAAGATGGAATCTAAAGAATCTTGCTAAAGATGAGTTAATCGTCTTTACTGACTCTTTAAAATTTATTTTTCATTACAATTACACAAAATTTTGTTGTGGAAATACTAAATAATAACTAAAATATCATAATATATGGATATTTTATAATTACTATGGTAAAATCATATATAATCCTTTTTCAATCCTACAAAAAGTGAAAACATCACTCGTGCGTACGTGCGACCTACTATCTCCACATAGTGTTGTAATTCATCTTTTATCAACACTAGACATAGATGGTTAAAAATATATACATAATTAATATATATTATATTTATTATATAATAATTATTTTATAAGTATAATATCATTTATACCTTTTAAAATTATTATCCGTTGGAAAACGATAATGTCGCTCATGCGTATATGTAGACTACCACCTCCATGAAATAATGTGATCCATTTTTTAATTTTTTTTCTTTATATGTATAATAATAGTGATATATTTAATCAATATATTTTATATTTGATATTATAATGATTCTATAAAGTTTAATTATCATTTAATTTTTTGTGTTTCTCTTTGTCGAAATGTTAAAATTAAATTCATGCATATGTACGACCTACCATCACCAAAAAAAATTTAATTAATATTTATATATATAATTTATAGATGATTATAACTATGTATATATTGTATATATACTATATATATATCATTATTAACATTATTGATATGATGGAATCATGTTCAATATAAAAATACTAAAACTGATGAACCAAAACATACAAGAAAAACAGCATAGTTATTACCCAAAACAATAATTTTAATAAATAATTATTAATAAATGGGTGGTAAAAGGTTATAATTAAATAATATATATTATGATATATATATATATTTATTTATTTATCTTTATTTAATAGATTTATAAAAAATATATATTTATTATATATGAGTTTCGAACTCATATGTAGGAAGTCGGACATGAAGCAAGTGATTTCTTAACTCAATTTTTATTCATTGGGTTATACTTATTTTATATTGACTATGTTATTCCATTATTATGTGTGAAAATAACTCTTATTTTATTAAACAAAATATCAACCTTTTTTTATTTAATTTCTTACTCATAATCACTTAATTGTTTAATTTCCACTTGAATGATAAAATCT
Organism: Viscum album; assembly: GCA_963277665.1. Taxonomy (NCBI): domain Eukaryota; kingdom Viridiplantae; phylum Streptophyta; class Magnoliopsida; order Santalales; family Viscaceae; genus Viscum; species Viscum album. Next base: position 472,602,427 of record OY728130.1, on the reverse strand, counting down.
TTGTATGGAATTTTATCTTAATTTCCACTCCATTGATACATATTCATTATTATACACATACTTAATTTAATGTTGTGTATATACCGCAACATTCAATATATTTTACATGAATTAATATTTACTAATGATTATTAAATTTTCAATTCATTTTTAATCTTTCAAGGGGTACCACTTGAAATGTTACAAAATAGGTATTAATTTAATTTACAATTTATTTTTTTTGGATTTACATTATTTTCATTAAAGTAATCTTATAATATATCCTTTATAAACCCCATATAATTTCTTATAATTTGTAAATTTAATCATTTTCCTTATTTTATTCCCAATTTTTTTATATATTGGGAACTTTAATCATACAAATAAATGTTTAAATTAAAAAATCATTTTATTTCTATTTTTGATCGCAAACAACTTTCTTCCCTGTCCATATTTTTAATTTTTTTAAAGATTACATTTTATTTATTAAAATTATTTATAAAGAAAATTTTCAGGTTGTAATATTATTTTTAAATAGTTTTAGTGGATTCTTTTTAATGTTTTCCAAATTTTATATTTTCAACTTTATTTATAAAAATTCTGAAGGTGTGTTTACTTTTTTGACATATATAGTGTTAATAGAAATTCAATCTACCATAAATGTTTTATTACATTTAAATTATTCTTAAATATTTAAAAAATGTAAAGAAAATCCTTTTATGAAAATTATTTTAAATTTTTTCTTTTATTTTCTTCTATTATTTAATGGACTTGATTTTACATAAAAATCTACTTTTCTAATGAATTGATGGTTGTCTCTCAACTGTTGAAGCATTCACTTTATTATGATGATTTTTTATTGTACATTATAGTTATCTTAAATATCTATATTCTTTGTTTCATGGATATGTTGCAACTTGGCATGTAGCAGAAGCCCCAAACATGTGGGTTTTAAAATTTTTCCACCGAAGGTCGATGTAAACATGTCGACGTCAGAGAAGAGTAGCCCGGTCATAGCTGAGGACCACGTGTGAAGGATTTTAAGCACAAAATTAAACCATAAAATATCTTGTTTAAATCTGAAGCTGCATACGACGTCTGCTCGTCATTGGCGATCGCTGCTCGAAGAATCCGAAGCTGAATTCCTCTAGATCGTTCACACATGCTTCAAGGAATCTGCAGGAGTGTCGTTCGTTGTAATCTGGGTGCTAGCGCGGATTTACGACGATGCCTTCGACGCTCCAATGACCACCGCATCGCAACGCTAGCGATGCCCAAGAGAGAGCTCCATCCGAGCTCCTTGGATCCAGAGCATATCTCTCTAGAATGTGGGAGAGAGGAGAGGAGAGATAAGCTCCATGAATAGTATTTGGAAAATTCCCCTCCTCTTCTATTTATAGTGCTCAATTAAAATACCCGGTATCGCCTCACCGCCCCCGAATACATAACACACTATTAACGACATTTTATGACTACTAAACTGAGCCATAAATATTATTATCATTTACTTGTAATATATTAAAATATATTAGATGATAACAATTAAGTCATTAACCCGAATCATCACTCCCATAAATATTAATTGATCCTTGAATAATTTAATATTCTTCAATTAATATTTTTTTCATGTATTTACTTAAAAATCATAAATACATTTAATAAAAAAATTCAATACTCATTATTCTAAACTCAAATAATATGAATTTATTTATTGCATTAGTGATCGTTTAACTTTGGAAAAATCCCGAACCCCTATGGCGGGGCCCGCCATGTCCAAAACTCTTATTCAACTGAATAGGGTAGATTCTTGAATATGTTATTGTGTGTGACCCTCTAAGCCCTTATTTCGACAGTAGTGAATAGTATTCACAGACCAAGAGCGGGATCTAGAAACCCATCATGGCCCCTGAAGAAATAAGGATTGTCACAGGAGCGACAACCAACCTACGAACACGCGTTGTGTAATATAATCTCTTTGTCTATAATATCTCATAAAGCAGGACGCACTCACATGTCAACGTCCTTTTCTTGCATTATAGTTTGTTGATATAACTGGATGGATTTACCCTCGACTGTCAGGGCCATAGTCTTATAAAGGTACTGCCATCCATATCAACATGGTCGGAGATATATTACTTCCATAACCCAGAAGAGACAAATCCTTTCTTGACCATTCAACCAATGTCATGCCACCAATGATGCACCCGACACAAACTACCTCACCACAACTTCATCGCCATGGTTTTCATCTTGCATCACAGTACGCAATAAAATGACATACATTGGTAATGATATCAATTCAGGAGACCATTACACATGATCGTAGATAGGAACATCCAATGACACCTGAAACATGTGGTGTTCCTTTTGGTGGGTCAATCCTCATGATCTCAATACTAGAGATCACCAAGTGCGAAATTCATGAAAAGAAATCTCAATGCTTATGAGCCCCCAGCACCTGGTGGTCAGACATCTACTATGTCTAATTATTAAGATGTATATAGACCATAGAACATATATTTAAGATTAATGTCATAGTATCTAGAGGTTCTCATTATAGCCTGGGACTGCTATAACTTTTTGATACGACAATTAATCTTTTGACATTACCATTTCAATAGTGGACGCAGAAAAGTCTACACTATAATGGTAAGATGACATCATGCATAGTTAACTCTATACACGATATGGTAATCAAAAGCACATAATAGTTCGGTCTAGGGCACCCACTATTTCAACAGGATATGACTATTTTCTACACCGTATACGATTACAATATACTATGTTTTACTTTGAAATTTATTTGAATGATTGTGGAAATATTGATATTTTTTATCATGTACTCAATAAAAAAATTATTGATAATCATGTTTTTTATTAATTAAATTAACCATTCAATATATAAGTAATTAATTTTTCATATAGTGATGGGTGAAACTTGGAATTATATAGCCCCTCGATGCATCTATTATTCTAATAAAAAAATCTATTAGCCAAATTAATTGGGTTTCTGGTGTATACCTACACATCAATTAAATTTTCTTGGAACAATACATGTATGATGTGAATATAATGATAGTTGAGATTATGATGTCCAATATTATGAATTTACATCATTGATAATTCTGTTATTATTATACATGATATTTCTACATCGATATCATCCATGGATGAATTTTTTTATCATGTTATTGATTAAATGGAATGTGGTTTTAGTTATTAACCTTTTTATATTAATTATACCTTTTTTACTCATAATATATTTCATTGTAAGTAACCCTTCATGATAATTTTATATCACCCTTTATTTATTTTCCTTACCCCATTATATAAAGAAGGATATTTTGAAATATATCTGTAATGTAAGAATATTTCTTATGATATTCTTTTTATATTTCCAATGTAATATGGGAATCATGTATGTAGCTTGTTTAATAATAGAACTAAACAATTCTTTCCTTTGGGATATAATAACTTGTATGTAGTATCAATGAAATACTTTAACCACTTACTCTAGGATATTATAGTTGGGTATGCTATATTTGGTATGAGAGAAAAGGTATAGATGAATTTAGAGATTAGGATGGTTTAATGTAAGGTTAACTTTAGAGTTCTGGATACCATCATGAGTTAATAATTGTAAGGATGAACATATGTTTAAAGGGATATATACCCATTTTAAGGGTTTATATGTTAGATTTTAATATGAGTAAGAGTATTTTGGGTGACATTTATGGTAATATAACTCTTTGGTTTAATATGTGTTCTATTTAAAGGCTTATTTTTGGAATAATGATATATATTTTATTGATGTATGTTTAAGGATATTGATAACCATTAGGGTTAAAATCATCTTTCTTATTGAGCTAATTATAGTTATTTGGGATTTAAGGGTTATTACATGTTGGGAACATATGCTTTATTTTATAGATAACCATGGAATTTAATAATGGATTTGGTGACCATGTGAATGATGTTATTTTTAAAGAGGTTCAATATTTTGGTGACATTTCATGATTAATGTAAAGAGAAATATGTTTGGATAAGATGGGTTATTATTTAAGGAATATAGGTTGATTTATCTCTTGGAAGAATATAATATATTAATTTGAATTTAATATATTAAATGATTAATATATTTTTTATAATATAAGATCTTTACATATACATTTTTTGTATGAGAATTTAAGTGTGATTCATTTTATTTGGAGATAAATGTTAAGTTTATCTTGGAATTATTTGTGATCAAACCATTCTAATCTTGGGGTTTCAATCTTAGTCAGGACTATTTTTAAGAATTTTAGAGATAATAATTTATCAAATGGTTTAATTTGAACATTGGATATTATAGTTGAGGTTTGGGAGATCAATGTTATATTTCCTCAAATGGTGGTTTATTCATATTATCTTACCTTATGATAACAATTTTGGGTTTCATTTAAAACTAAAGATATTAAGAATATATTGTTATATTAATTTGGATATTATGATCCATTATATGATTACTTTAGTGCCTCACGTATGAATAGTTCTCCTTGAATACTCATCGTTTGGAGAAAAATATGAGATTATAGTGGAAATTGATTAAATAATGAAATTATACTTTTCAAGTAAGTATATTTAATTATTTTCTTAGTATAGATAGTATATTAATTCCTCATATCTATAAAAAGGACCTTGAAAAATATTTAAATCATGTTACCTTCATTTCTGATGAATCTATGGTCTTTTCACTCTTCATTGATTTATGGTTGTTTGGTCATTGACTTTCTTATGATAATTCACTTTGTTTGGATCAATGTTCTATATCACCATTCATCATTATTTGGGCATTAAATTTTTCCTCTATGTATATATTTTCACTTCCCACAAATATTATCCTATTTTTAAATGTATTTATGTGTTATTATAGATGATATTTATATTTACTTTTCCATCATTTTAAGAGAAAGTTTTATCAACCCTTTTTACGATATGGGTTTTCAATAAAGGTATTTTCAAATTTTAAACCCTTGATTACCAAGATAATGTTATAATTAAAGGGATAAAATTTATTAAAGGTAGTTTAATGTGACATTTTGATATTTTAAAAAATAATCCATAGTTTGATCGTGTATACAACCTACAACACCAAGCATTAATAAACCTTGAAATATTATTATTTAAATGCTGTCATTATAAATTAGTTGTAGAATTTTAAGGTATGAATTGGAATATCCATATTAAGAAAAATATTTCTAAACCATTTAAATAATTAAAATATATTGGTTAATTCATAATAAATCATCACTCATTTTAATTTAGAGCTATTTTATACATCAAAAATACACTTTCTTCAGAAAAATGATTATTATTTATTTTTTATGCATAGATAATATAATTAATTTATACCACTTTTAGAAATGGTATTTCGTAGAAATTTTATTATTTTTTAATTCATGCTATCAAAATTATCTTAGGGTGATATTTTTTATATATTTCTTATAAGATTGATTTTTTCATGAATAGTGAAAATACTAATTATTGTAAAACTATCATTTATTTTCCTTAAAAACTCTCATTATGATTTTAATTTTATATCAATGTAAAATAAGACTTGTTTAATTTTATATAATCTAATTAATTTCATTTGAATCATAATTATACCTACTTTTTGTATAACTTCATTTTGGGCTTCAAAACAGATTTTCCTATAAACTATTTTTCGTTGTGTTTTTCATTTTAATCATAAATTAATTTCTACAACATATTTGAATTGAATTTTTAAATATAGATACCATATTTGAAATCATAAGGTTAAAATTTGTTAAATAGGACCCTATTTTTTGTAGCAATGATGAATAGTAACAATAATAATTTTTTTTCATTTTGGTATGGGTAAAATGGGTAAAATTGTGTTAAAATGATGAGATAAGGTCTCAAAATCAACCCAAAATTTAGTTCATACTATTTTATGGGTGGATTAAATCCATTCTAATCATATTATCTATAAATATTTCCACATGGATCCATATTTATTTTATTATGACATTTATGTTATTTTAAAGAAAGAATAATTAAAAAAAATTACCCTCTTAAATTTAATATCTATAAATTATTTACCTAATTATAAAAAGAGGATATTTTTAGTCATTAATGTTTATTTGAAAAAAAAATATTTTTTAATCATGGTAATTTAGTTATAATTTTTAGTAATTATATAATTACCTTAAATGTTTACACAATGCTGATATAGTTTTTATACAATTAATAGAAAAATAAAACAAATAATTTTAAAAATATTATAAGTAATAATAGTTGGATAAATTTATTTATTACTCGAATTTATTAGATAAAAATTAAATATTATAGATTTTTTAAAATATTTATATTTACATTTCATTACATTTATTTATTTTCAAAGTCAAAATATATGAATAGTTCTTAAAATGAAATTAATAGTATTTTATCATAAAAATAATTGATTAAATAATTTAAAACCATAAAAATATCAAAATTGGAAAATTAGGGTCATAAATTTTAAAAAATATTATCCCATAGTTATTTATAATCTAATTATTATCTTATAATTAAAATTATAATCATTTAATATTGAAAATTTCATTGATGAGGTTAACAATAAAATTGGTTAATCGTTTGTGAATCTAAAAGATAAGATCTAAAATGACACCAAAAACTATCTAAATTTAATTTTATGAGGATATTTATTACATATACTATATTTAGTCAAATATAAGGATGTTTTAAATCATTTTTATTGAGAATGAATTATTATTTTTGTTAATCTATTTTTGAAATTCCAAGGGCATCCTTTCCCTCCCTTATAAAAGGATAACCCTTTTTCTCAATTATTTACACCAATTTAAGACATTTATCTCTAAAAAACCCTACTAATTTATCTTATAAACTTCACTAAGAAATAATTATTGTTTCTATGTTTCATAAAATACAATTCCAAGGTTCTATAAGAAGGTATATAAAGTGAGTCTACCAAATAAGAGGTAATCTTTTTTACCGACACATTCAAATTTATTCCATATACTACATCCACTATATTTTATATACCCACACTAAAAAAATAAATACTATATAATTAATATAATTATATTTTATTATTATTTTGAGACAAAAATTTTCTAATTATTTTCTATCCTAAGAAAATATAAAATATCGCTCGTGTGTATGTATGACTTACCATCTCCACATTGCAATGTAATTCATGTTTCATCACCAATTGAATAGGATTGTAATAAAAGTAGAAATAATGAATATATATGATATTTATGATATTATTATGATTTTTAAAATAGAATATCATATTTACCTTCTTACCTTTTAATCTATCATAAAATTATAACTCTGCTCATGTCTACATGTGAACTACTACCTAAATAAAGTGATATTGTACATTTTTATTCATTTATGCTTTATACGGACGGTAATCAAGAAACATTTAATGAATATATGTGATAAATATGGTATAATAATGATTTTTAATGGTGAATTATTATTTACCTTTCTTTTTTTCATTCTATCGAAAAGTGAAAACAACTTTCACGTGTACGTATGACCTATCGTCTCCACGAACAGTTTTATTCATTTTTTTGTCTATAATATTTATTGATGATTATAAATATATATATAATGAATATATATATGATAATTATATCATGATAAAAATTATGGAGTTTATTGTACCATGATCAAAGTACAAGGACCAAAACTACAAAACCAAAACATACATGAAGAATTAAGTATCTATCACCCAAAACAATGATTTTAATAAATAATTATTAATGAACATGAGAAAAAGGTTATAATTAAATAATATTTGATATGATATATATTATTATGGTTCTGTAATATATTTAATATAAATCAATATTTATTATATGAGATTCTCAAACACATATGAAGGAATTTAGAGCTTAGGTAAGGAGTTCCTTAAATCAATTTCCATTCAGTAGTTTATATTTCTACATCATTGAATATGTTTTACCGTGATTATTTGGGAAAAGACCTATTATTTTATTATATTTTATTTTCAGTGGTTTTTTTATAATTAAATTTAATTCCAAATAACATAACTTATTAATTATCACTTCCATTGTATTGTCTTTGTGAGGAATTTCATCCCAATTTTAACTCTATTGAAACAGATTTGTTATTATAAACCTATTTAAATTTTTGTGGTGTATTTTCCAATATATTTGATATATCTAACTTGAATACCTATTTATTGATGGTTATTAAAATTTCAATTTTTGTTTACTCTTTCAAGGGGTTCCAAATAAAAAGTTAGAAAAGATGTAATTATTTATTTTACAATTTCAATTTCTGGGATTTCCATTATTTTCATCGAAGTAATATTATAATTTATCCTTTATAAACTCTATATATTTTTTATCCTTTATATATTTAATTATTTTTTTTGTTTTATTCCAAATTTTCCTCTATTTGGAAATTTAATCAAAAAATAAATGTTTTAAATAAAAACTAATCTTATTTATCTTTTTAATTGGGTATTTTTTTTCTTCCATGTACATAATTTTTAAAAATGTTATAAATAAGAACATGTTATTAAATGAAATTATTTATTAAGAAAATATTAGGTTATATTTTAATTTTTAAAAGATTTTAAAAAAAATTTCTAATGTTATCTGAAAGGGTAATTTTCGAATTTCTTTATAAAAAGTAAAAATGAATGTTTACTTTTTGAATGTATACATCGTATTGGAATTTCCATTTGGAAAAACCATTTAGGGTTATTTGTATTATTATACATGATTTTAATGGTTTTATAAAGAAAATAATTTTATTATAACTTATTTTAAATATTTTTATTCCATTTTATTATATTATTTAAAATAATTTATTTTACTAAAAAATATACCTTTCTACTGAATTGATCGTCATCTCTCATATCTTGATTAATATTTTTAAAATTAAATCTCTCTTGAAACATTAACTTTATTAGGATCATTTGTTTTAATGATATTGAATTAACTGGGGAAATATTGATATTTTTTATTCTTATCTCAATAAAAATATTTTTTAATAAGGAATATTTTTTATTAATTAACTTGACCATTCAATATATGGAGATGCAATGGAAATGTAGTGATAGTTGGGTCCTGAAATTATATATCCCCTTGATGCATCAACATGTATCATGAGGGAAATCAGTTAGCCAAATTAAAGGTTTTGTTGTATACCTACTAATTGAAAAAACTATCCTAGAATAAGGCTTTGGCCAAATAGATATAAAGATGTTTGAGATATGGATATCCAATATTAAGCATTTCTCCCATTGAGAATTACATTATTCACATCCATGAGATTACTGCATTGATATCATCCATGGATTCATGTCATGCTCATGATATAGACTAAATGGCACATGTTTTTATTTACGTATCTGACTATATTGATTATTCATTATTTAATCACGATAAATTTCACTATACATAAACCCTACTGAGAATTTGAGCTCACCCTTTATTTGTTTTCCATTCCCCATGATGTGAAGAATTATATTTTGAAAGATATCATGGTTGCAAGAATGTTTCTTAAACTGTGTTTTTATATTTCTAATGTAATACGAGTATCATGTATGTATGTGTATATATATATATATTTACTAATACTACTAAACTATTTGTTCCATTTGGGTGAAATTGCTATTTTCTAATACCAAAGTAATAAAGTAACCACAGGATCTAGGCTACTATGGTCGGGGTCTTTATAATAAATGCATTAATAAATGTGATAATATTAGAATACATATATTTATATTATGCGAATTGAATAAATAATATTATTTAAGTATGTCATAAAAATATTAAAAATTAATAAATTATATATATTACATAAATAACAAAAATGAATAAATATTAAAATATGAATTATTAAATACAAGAAAATTATGCTTAAAATATAAATATTTAAAATAAATTCCAAAATAAAAGTGAATAGAAAATAATTGCACAAAGTTTGAATAAAAAATGTTAAAAAAAGTGATTAAATATTTATTATGTAAATTAAAAACATATAAAAAAATATTAATTATTAGTAAATAAAAATGTATTAGAAATATTAAAAATGAATAACATACATAAATATTAAATGAATAAATATTAAAAATGAATAAATTACAAATATATTTAAAGTGATTATGCATTAAATATGAAGTGATATTGATAAATTATTAATATTTAAAATGAATTAAATTTAATATATATAAATTAATAAATTTCATAAAATTCTAAAAATTAAATACTAATTTTAATTATATAAATAAATAAAATATTTAAAATGAATACATATTAAAATAAAAATAAAAAATATTTAAAACTATATTTAAAAACAAGTGATTTTTATTGTAGTACTGATTATTAATGAACACATAATGACTATATATATATTTATTTAAATACAGATATATTAAAATAAAGATGAATTAATATTATTTATATAAGTTATATACATATTCAAATTATTGGATATTAATATTTAAAAATGTATAAATAATTATCAAACCTGAATATATTACCAAAAATATTAAATGAATAAATATTAAAATTGAATAAATATTAAAATTGAATAAATTACAGAAAATATGAAAAATGGAGAAATATTAAAAATGGAGAAATATTAAAAATAGAGAAATATTAAAAATGAAAAATATTATAAAATGAGTACACAAGTATACACATTACACGCATACATATACACACTTACATTAGCATAGACATATACACTTAAACATACACATAAATGTGCATATATGCATATACAAGAATATGCACATACAAACACACACACACACACACCTATATACACATACACATACTTACAATTACATACATGTACATATTCATCCATACACATACTACATAAACACACACACACACACACACGTAGGGTCGGCCCTAGGGAAAGCCCCATGAGCCCCCAGGTTAGGGAAATAGACACGCAAGTAAAAAAGTAAAAATGCAGGGAAAAATTCACCCTTTTACTGTAGATTTTAATTTGTTTCAGTGAAAAATATCATATGATGGTCTTGGGAAATGGAATTTACCAGGTCATTCCAGCAAATATACAGAGACAATTACATACACATACATATACACACACACATACACATACACATACACATACACAGACACATACATAAACATAGAAATAAATGTGTAAATTTTAAGTTATTTAATATTAATATAAATATATAAATTCAAATATGAACTATATTTAAATAAATATATTTTAATTTATATATTTATATAATTTATTATCAAAAAATTAAATATATTATATTTATATATACATTTTCCAACTAATGTATATAAAAATTTTTCTAAACATTGTTGTTTATTAATATAAATTTGATATCTTTTTGTATATAGTACTATGAAAATAAGATTAATAATATTTTGTTTATTATTATATAGTTATATAAACCATATTTATATATTATATTTTTATATATATACATATTTTTATATAAATAATATTTTAAAATATACAAACATTTATATAAAAATTAAATTATTCATGGTGAGTTTTATCAATGCTAGTAAAAGGCACTATTTTATCAATGAATTTTTTTTATCACTAACTGATTTCACCTTTATAAATAATTTTATTTAGTACTTATAAAATATCATTTTATCAGTGATTTTTGTTTAAATATGTTAAAGGTTAGTTCTTAATAAATGTGAATTTCTTTTTGTGAAATTATCCACTCAAAAGCTCCCTTTTGGAAGTAGATTACCCTAAATGGTCTTATGGATGACATGTTGGACATATTTTTTGAGTAATAATTTCTACTTCGTATTTTTCTATTCCTTTAGTTTTAGAAATCAAAAATAAATTCTTAAAAATATTTATTAACTTTTTATTTCCCATGTGTTTTAGTATGTTTTTGTAGAAAAATTTTCTTTTTACCATATATAGAAAATGTTATCAAGTATTACGAATTGAACTTTATATTCTTCAAAATGATCATCATAATGAGTATGTGTCTGATAATTCAAACTCAACATTATCAGAACCAGACGTTTTACTTTTTTTCTTATTAAAAAAGGCTTAACTATTAGACAGACACTGGTACCAATAAATTAAAACTAATACACATAAGGATTATTGTATTTACATTGTTAAGGAATTACATTAGATAAACTATGTTTATAATCATAATATGAAGAATTATTTCTAATCTATGGAATTATTAAATACTATGATAATTTTTATCAATATGAAGATGACAATACAATTACCCAAGATAATTATGAGCTGTCAAGTGCCATGTGTCTGAATTCATTACAACAAACATGGAAAATATGATCGTTGGAAGGATACCTATAAATACCAGTTCAGTTGAAGTGTTTGAAGAAGGTTGGATGATTACATTTGATCTTGAATTTTCTAAGGATTACCTAGGATGAAAAACTTATTCTTAGTCTTTTGTAATTTTTTATAGAGAGAGTAGTTATAAGGAAAAATTATCATGTTGTGTCTTTAAGAAGTTTTTTAATTGAAACCGCATTCGATCATTGTTATGATTGAAGAATTCTAAGGATATATAGATAGAGAATATGATCCCTCACATTGAGTGCTTATGAGGATCTTATGATAGATATTATCATTATATCAAGGACTTTTAGGGATAGGAAGATAGATCCATTCGGATCATCACATCGAGGGCTTTACAAGTGAAAAAAGATATACATTACTATAAGTATAAAATAATGGAAACCTTTAGTTAGTGTTATTGTCTACCTTACTCGTAATGGTAAAATAGGTTTATATTTTAAATATTTCATATTTCATTATTATATTTATTAGCTATTGTACTACTTGATGTTTATAATTTTATATTCGGCTGCAATTTAATAGAAAGTGAGTAATCATATCCATTTTTCTATTCTATTTGTTTTATCATTTTATTCCAGATAATGATAATCAATATGGTATTAATTGGATATATAGTGATTTCTATATTCACTATGATATAATCAGACTGCATTGTGATTCTATTTTTGTGACTTTTTCAATCATACTGACGATCGTGTCTGATAATCTACTTTAAGTGGATTTGGAATTTTTTTAGTAAAAACATTTTAAACTACATTTTTAAACTATAATTCAGACATATATTGTAATTATAGTCACTTTAGAAGATCTTATGACCCAATAATATTCATATTAGGAATGGGATCCTTCCACTCCTTCAGTGGTATTTGAACCATGCCCGATACAAAAACGTTCTAATAACTATGCAAATATTTTTGTGAGTATTCTATATTTGTAATGGGGTTTAAAAAACTCATTACAAGGAGAATTGATTTTTATAATTATAAACATTCCATTTTATATGTTGTCAATCACTACAATAGATCACATGATATACAGTGCTGAATTTTATCATTACATAATAAAAATAACTGACAAAAGGGATCCTTTATCAGCACTAGGTAAAAGATATAATAAAGGTTACTTTTATCAGCACTGATAAATGTATACCTTTTATAAACCCATTTTTAGCACTTATAAAGGATCCACTTTAATAGATATTTTCCTAGAACCGATGAAATACACGGTGATTTGTATAACTTTTAACAAAAAATCTGAATATATATTAGATTATCATATTTATATTCAAAAATTAAAGTTTAATTAGGTAAATTAATTATTGAACTTTTATAATTTATATAAATATGATATATTAATATATTTTTTAATAATTCTAACTAATATATAAAAATTAATTATGTATTATTAATATGTTATATTTTAATTTATATATTAATATCATTGTCTATTTGTGGGTTGTACATATATCCATGTGTATTTGTATGTGTATGACATGTGTATATGTGTATACATGACTTTCACTATTCATTTTTTAATATTATTTCACATTTACTATATATTGTTTTCATTTTTTTACAGAATAGTTTTTGAATTTATTCATATTTTACAATTTATACATATTTATTTACTAGGTGTTATTTAAAATATGTTTTTAATTTATATAATTAGTATTTAATCAATTTTTTTGTTAAGTTATAATATTTTTAAAATGTTAAAAATTTATATAATTAAGTTATTTAAATGAATTTTTAATATTCACTTCGTTTTTTTACGTGTTTACAGTTCATGTAGTTAATCTTATATTAATTACTTTTTTAAACAATTTTTTCAATTCTATATTATATATTAATTTCTAATATCAATTATTTTATACAATATTATTTATTCATTCATAATATTTATGACTTTTTATATTTGTTAGAATTTATGATTTTCTAATTTTAAATTATATACGTATTTATTTAATATATTGTATTTCAATACTTTTAAAATTTATACGAATAATATTAATTCTCTTTTTTTTATTAAGTTTTATCATTTCAAATATGTTTCAAAGTTATATAATTTATTTTTGTAAATGTATAATTTAATTTTTTTTTAAAATTTAACCAGTTAATATTTTTACAATTTATTTAATATTATTGACTCATTTTTAATATTATTTATTTTAATAATTTTTTTTATTTTTATAATATTTATTAATTTTGGATTTTTTTTAAATATTAAAATTTTTATTTACTGTGTTTCAATATTTTCAATTTGTTTGTAGTTTATATGATTAATATTTATTCATTTTCAATTTAGTATGCATTAAAAATTTTAATATGTTTGAAATTTATATAATTCATTCCTATTAATTAATTTTAATTTAAATATTATTATAGTCAATATCATTCAATTTTATTAATTTTTAATTTATATAACTAATAATATCTATTTATTCAACTTAATATGTTTTTAATTCATGTAGATAATGTCATGAATTCACTTTTTTAAATATTTTTGTAATTTGTTCAATTTTATTTATTCATTTTTAACAATCATTCATTTAATATTATTTATTCATTATTTATTTTTATTAATTTTGGATATGTTTTTTCATATTTAATTTTTAATATTTTTATACATAATTATTTTCTACGATTACATATTCATAATATTTTTTAAATTTATTTTAATTTATTTTTAAGTTCTAATATTTTTAAAATGTTTGAAATTTATATAAATGTATTTTCAAATATTTTCTTCAATTTTAATGTGTTAACAGTCAATGTATTTAGTCTTAAAAACAATACATAATTATTTACTATGTTTTAGTACACTTAGTATGTTTTTAATTAATATGATTAATATTCTTTCATTTTTATTTATTAAGTTTTAAATTTTTTAAAATGTTTGAAATATATTTAATTAAATCATTTAAATGAATTTTTTTATTTTCTTTATTTATTATATATCTTTACAATTCATGTAATTAATCTTATGAATTCATTTTTAAATAGTTTTTTTATAATATATTATATTTTTGTAATATTATTTCTTTTTATATTTACTATTCATTTTTAGTATTTATTAATTTTTATATTGTTTTGGAATTTAATCATTTTATAATATTTATTTATACATATTTATTTAC
Organism: Viscum album; assembly: GCA_963277665.1. Classification (NCBI taxonomy): domain Eukaryota; kingdom Viridiplantae; phylum Streptophyta; class Magnoliopsida; order Santalales; family Viscaceae; genus Viscum; species Viscum album. The sequence continues at coordinate 472,586,937 of OY728130.1, read as the reverse complement.
GATGTTCTAATGTTTTAAATATGCATTCATCTTCAATTTAATATATATCCATTTTAGTTTTTTTAATATTTTTATAATTAATAGAATGTATGCATTTTTTAAATATTTTTGAATTTTATACATTTTTCATTATTCAATTTTACTCATTTGTAACATTCATGCATTTAAGATTATATATTCCCTAATAATGTCAATTGTTATTTACATTTTTATAATTTATTAATTTTTAATATATATTCATTAAATATCTTTATTATATTTCGAATAATTTTTATCAGTGCTTTCAAGAAAGCATTGATAAAGAAGGGTTTTATCAGTTCTATAATACAGTGCACCGATAAAACATATATTTATTAGAATTAAAATTATTTCTTTGATAAATATAGGTCTCTATCACTACAAATATTCTATAGTTGATAAAAAATAGTTTTTTTCGGTGCATATTTTTTTGGGCAGATAAAACACATCTTTATCTGCATTTTTTTTGAAATCTTTGAAAAAACTCTTCCCGGTCATATAAATTCAACCCTAACAAAACCCACAACTTTCATACAGTTTAGGATCTCATGGAGTTCTACCTCTACCACTGCTCCCTATTTACCTTCTCAAATGAATATACCCTCTCAAAAACCATGGTATGTGAGCATTTCTCCACCTATCTAGTCGACATCGTATGTTCTCTTTTATTGGTGGGTTATCCTTGTGATACCATCATCAATGCGTGTCATCTCCCTCAGGCATACGTGATATGGTGCCACTATCACACACTACTTCCTACAGTCTCAACAACGCCCTCATCAAGTGGGGTATGAATTGGTTCACCACAAAACTCATGCTTAGGATAGTTTTCTTGATTCTTCTCAGTCTCACTGTTTTCTTTTGATTTTAATTTTAGGCGACTAACACTTATCTATGGTCAAATATAACATATGATTATAATTATTCACTTATTTTTCTGGATCTTTTATGTCTATTTAATCATATGAGATATCTTTAAATTAGTCGCACATGAAATTTGGCCACTAACAAGTGTTGGTCACCCGAACATCCCCAAACCTTCCACATTCAGGGGTAATTTTTGAGAGAATTCCTAAATCTAACTTCAAACACAAGGGAGATTAAGGAAATTTACAAGTATCCTTCCTACTCTAATGTATTAAAATCAAACTATTCTTCCTATTTTCTTTTATTAATAGAAATAATTACCCCAATCCTTTTAGTATTTTTATTGTCTTCACCATCTACAATATGAATTTTTCAACACACACTACTAACCTAATGTCCAATTAAAAATGAATTCATGTAATAATGATAAAAAATTGAGCGTACACAATATAATGTTTTGTATCATTATTAAGTAGGTTAATTCACATATTTTTTCATTCTTAGTTCCCTCGTTCTATAAATTTTCACTCATAGTAGTTGATTCTCCTACTGACCCCATCGAGTATTCCTTTCACTTTAATTTCATCCTTGGATCTAATTAGAAATAGGATCTTTATTTACAGCATGTTCTTTCACTTTTCACAAATTGTATTCATTTCTACCACCATTGAATGTCCTTACCTCTTAAATATTGTGATATTTTTATCTAGTTCAATTTATTGGTTCATCCCAATGAGACAGACCCATAATTTTGTTTAAACACATGTCCTAGTTACAAGAACTACCAAAACACTCTTTAATGTTCCACTCAGACTGCCTTTCACTCTATAAATTTGAATCATTACCAAAATTCAAAACATCCATATCTTATTCCTTATTATTTAAAACTTTCTATGAGTTTCTCCTTTGAAATTTTTTCATTGATGATTCTATTGTGGGGTTTCAATGAGGTTGAGTTTTTTTCTAGTTATCCTCAGTATTTGGGATTATAATCCAATCATTATTTTGAGATGAGGATTTTTGTAGATCTGAATGGGACAATTATTCAAATTGTGTTGATTTTGATTATTCCTTCCATCCAAATAATAATTTTCATTGTTGTTCCTTGAGACTTAATTTCAGCCATGTGAATTTTTTACATTTGGATTATTCTTCAAATCCTAATTATATTTATCTTTAGTTTTCTAGTATCTTGAGAACCCCAACCAGATACTTTTGGTTCACTAGGTTTAAATTATAGATTTTCTTCATATGTTGTGTTCACAATGCCATGTGATTAGACCCTATAAACATTTTCATCATCTAAAAAAAGTTCAAAGAGGGATCCTTAGCATCATTTCAATGAAACACCTCATGGTCTAGAATGTACCAAGTGAAGATATGAATAAACATGGACTCCTCCCTCATGTTTTACTCTCATATAGAAAATTCATAGAAACCATCCTTGATATCTTTTTTTCTTAATAGATAAAATTTCAATAATATTATTTGTAACTTTATAGATATCACACATTACATTACTTAATAATTTCCACATTATTAAATAATCTCAATATTCATCATTAATATATTGTTATCTTTGAAAAATGGATTAATGTTTCGCAAATTATTCTTTGTGAATAGACTTTTATGGGTCCTATGATCATATTTTTTGGTATTTATTTATTCTGAAAAATATTAATATGAATGCATCAAATAGAATGAATATTAATTGAAAATGGAAATATTCCAATTGTATGAAAAAGGATTATTTGTATGGGGTTTAAGAGTTCATTATGTTCTGAAAAGATCAAGAATATAACCCAACTCAAATCCTTTGTGTATATGCTATTCTAATTCAAGAATAATTATTCTAGAGTAGTTGAAAGAACACTTGATCTATCATGGAATATACCAATGTTATAATTTTGGTCTAAATATAGGTGAAAAATAATTATATATATTAACTGATATAACACTGTGGTTTCTGGATCATTTAATATGATTACAAGTGCGAAAAATAATGAATATTGTATCAATGATATGATTATAAGTTTGAATGACGATGAATATCATGTTTAATAAATGAAAATGATATTTTAATATAATCTTTTTGATTGTCCAAAAAAAATTTAAATGTTATAGAGTTGTGAAAATATTCCATTGTATGATGGTTGTACAATATATAAAACATTGTCAGCTATACTGAAGATATATAATGTAAAATATGGAAATGCATGGAGTGATTATAGATTTACTAAACTAATTATTCTCATGAATTATATACTACTATAATAATATGATATTATTTTACAAGCATACGAATCTAAAATAATTATATGTTCAATGGGTTAGAACATTTAAAGAATACATGATAGTTGAAATGACTATATACCATTTCATAAGGACAATGGATCAATAAAAAATTTCTCAGAGCATGGTGAATCTTAATATAAGAAAGATGAATTAGCTTATTCAAATTCTATAAGGTAATTTCTAATCATTCAAAGTTTTATGTAACCATATGGGAGTGAGAAGACTATAATGAAATTGACATGGCACACAAATCCAAGAGATAATGATGAAAAACATCATCATATAGAAGACTCCCTTTAGTGGAAGAAAATTGATCATGAGCATCCTGAATATGGAAATGATCCAAGAAAACTTCATCTTGCACTATCGATGGATAGAGTGAATCCTTTTGGTTATCAAATAAGTATTGATAGTACATTGTTGGTTATTTTGGTAAATTTTAACTTTCACCACGGTTATCCATGAAAAAAATAAATTATGTTATCTCTACTTATATTAGGGCCAAAACAAACAGGTAATGACATTGTTGTTTATTTGTCTACATAGAATGGAAATTTTAAATTATTATGGGAATATGGTTTTACATTGTTTGATTCTTACATAAATGAATATTTCACATTACGATTCATTTTTTTAGATTGATAAATGAATTTTTAGCTTATATAAATATTTTAGGATATAAAATTAAAGGAACTAAATGTTGTCCCATTTGAGAGCAAGGTACATGATCAATTAGGTTGAACCACTCATTAATTTTTTTGTTTATATGAAATCACATATATTTAAATTGATGACAGAAATACCAATGTTGGAAGATATCATTCGATGAGAGTTTAGAACAAGGAACAACATCATATCCACTAACAGGTGATTAAAAGTTTGAGAAATTAAAATATAGAGAAATTTATTTTGGTAAAACATCTTTGAAAAACCTTATGGAAACTAGTTCGAAAAAGTGATTAGTATTTTTTTAGAATTATCATACTATAATTTATTTTATTTAAGGCATTTTATTGATTTCATACATGTGTAAAAAAAAGTATGTGATAGTGTCATTAGAATATTACTAAATTTAGTAGGAAAAAAGAATGAAATTAAAGATAGGTTGGACATGATTGATTGAGGATATAAGAAGATTTGGTTCCAGTGAATGGTGAAAGACATATTTTTATTCTTCCACCTACTTACACTCTTTCTAGGAAAGAGTGCTATCAACTTTGGAACTTCTAGAATTATATAAAGATTATTGAGTGGTATTTATCAAATATTAATAAAGTTGTTTCAATGAATTATTTAATGTTAAAAGTACTGAAATAACATAATTTTCATGTTTTGATACAGGATCTAATTCATATAACTTACCATACTTTTTTTCTTAAGAATTCCCATCATACATTAATAAATATTTATTTATTTTTCAAAGCTATATGTAGTAAAGTTATAGACCTAATTAAATGTCTAACTATTGAAAAGGACATTTATATCATATTTTGTTAATTGTAGATGTTATTCCCAATTTCATTATTTGATATAATGGTCCAATTATTAATATATATTTGACAAAGTCTTCCAATACATTATAGATGGGTGTACCCCCATTGAATTACATTGGAATATTTTTAAAGGGTATGTCAAAAAATAGATGTTGGCCATAAGATTGTATAATAAAGCTATATGTTATTGACTAATCCATTTAATTAATTACCAAATAAAAGTATTATATGGAAATCATTGGTATACCAAAATATCATTATACCGGTTTCATTATGAGTAAAGTAATTTTTGGAATAGTTTTTGTCTCAATTACTATTAAAGAGTGGTATAAGGCACCCCTCTAAATTTTTCATAAGAGTTTAAAGGATGTGACATATGTTGAAACCCAAAAATTAATTATTAAGAATTTGAATCAATCAACGGATAAAATATGGATATAAAATACACATAATTAGTAGTCCATAGGATGGTATCATGACCATATTTTTAAGGAGTCGACTGCAAATCTAAATTAAATTTTATAAAAAAATTCATGTCTGTCCAAAGGGCTAAGTGTTAATGTGTTATCTTATAATGGTTATGTAATTAATGGTTTAACATGTTATAAAAATGAACATCATGAATGCAGTTCCATGAAAAATATTTTAGTTAAACATGTGGATAAAGAGATGAAAATATCTAGTACCAAGTATAGAAATAAAATTTATGTGAATATGTCATACTTTGGCATCATCAAACCATAATGGGAGTTGGATTATAATACATTAAAAGTTTCTATTTTTCAATTCTTGTGGCTTGATAATAGGAGTGTAATTAAAATAGGTGAATTGGGATTTGTGAAATTATATTTTAGTGGGGAAGGGTATAAAAAACCATTTATAATGGAATCATAGGCAGTACATGTATTTTATGTTATAGATCCTAAAAATAGAAATTAGTCAATTGTTTGGTTATAGACCCAAATCACTCAAGGTCCTTATTTTAATTTAAATGATAATGAACCTTTCTTTAAGAAATAATAATAATTTCTTAGAAGTCCCCGTAAAGATAGGGTCTTGTATGATATAGGATACCACAATGAGGGGATTTGGATAATCTATAGAGGGGTAAAATTTCTAAAACCTTAAAAAAAATATTCCAATGATCATGTTATTTTTATTTGGTAATACACATTGTGTTACCTCATACTATTATCTGTTCACAAATTAATTTATGTAATCTAAATTAGTTATCCAATCACTTATGCATATAATGACTTCTGCACATGTCAATCTACGAATCTTGAAGAACAACTGGTTTCTCAATATACTGATTCTTCTAATTTAGTGGAATAATAATTTTATTCATATGATAATTCTACCAATCTAGAGGAACAACATATTGATGATATTATATCCAAAAAAAATATTCTATGGTTGAAACCAATGTCATAGAAAAAATAGGAGTTTCATAGCATGATGGTGTTAACAAAAAATATTATGGTAAAAAGTAGTGGCATCAAGTTTGAGGTTAAATGGAATGCATGTGACCATCCTGTTAACCCCAATAAATAAATTTTATGTAGTTACATTGGTATCACCACTCCAAATCATGTTCCAGTTGATGTAGATATGTGGAACAATATCGTTCCCATGTTTAAGGTCCTAATTTGGGGAGAGATTAGGGTAACATTGTGATATAATTTCTTTATTTTACTAAAAAAATAATGAAACATTGATATACTCTTACATATCCATTAATGACTAAATTTAAAATATATTATAACCAAATGAAAATTGTATCAATTATATCTGAAAAGGAACATAGATTCTTTTAGAAAATTGTTACAAGGTATTATCTCATGGATGTTGAAGGGAAAATAAACTCACACAAACAACAAATTTAAACACTTCATAAACCAAAAACAAGGAATGCATTTTTTTAGTAATTATGAAGAGAAAATTTTTTTGGTACTTTGGGAATGGTAATACATTTCTTGAAAATACATGAATCTATCACTTTAATTAAGAATTGATAATTTTTGAAACTGCATCTGAGTGTCGAAAATAATGAGCAAGCATAAAAGCCAACATACCCTTACCATAAAGAAAGGATGGAGTGGTATTCAATTGAATAAAATGGTATATATTTTAAATTTATAATAAACTTTTATACGATATAAAAAATTACATAATTGTGTTCCTTTATTTATATACATATTGATGAATCAAAATCTAAATCCACTTACATCCCACATCATGTTCTATACAATGAGTCTCATGTAAATAATGATTTGATAATAATAGATGAAAAAACAATAAATTTATAAGATTCATGTATAAGGATTAAATAATAAAAGTTTTTTCTTATTTAAATTACCACTACATAAAAATGATTACTTATTTTAATACATTTGTTATATAAAATAGACACAAGAATCATTATCTATTGTACCCAATTAATTAAAACTATTAGTGGACTTAAAGTGACTAGAATAATATAACCGCATCAAAGGTGTGTGTTTTGGTGTGTCACTCCAACCATATTTGGATAAAAGAAATGAATATGAGGATAAATATAAAAAATTGGATTATATGTAGACATAATTATCTTATTTAGAAGAAAAACATAATTGGAAGTATGATTTGTCAAAAAATTTATGGGATGTAATCAAAGATAATAAACAACACAACAAAAAAACCACAACATGAAGATCCCCCACCCTCACTATAATTGACTTGAGTTATTCCCATCCAAGGGATGTCTTACGAGAGGTAATCAATTTTTTCATAACTGTTTCTATGAAATGTGAATTAGAAATACACTAATACCTTTCATGTACTTATATTCTACAAAGTAAAAATAATTATTATTTATATCTATTATAAACCACCCATCACCTTATTGTGGGGGTACAATGTAAAATATCCAAGGAGATATTCCAAACAATAAACAACTTCGAAAAGGTCATGTGATAGTGGGAATTCATATATCTCATGAACTGATCACCAAACTACCTATTCCATATAATGATCTAGATGTTCATATGATCTATGTTTCTATTGGAACATTCATAGCATGATCATTTTATCCTGTAAAAATACATTTCAATAAGGATTTATTCTATTCCAATTTAATTTTTATACAAAACCATTAAAAATTAATGGAAAAGGCCTTAAAGTATTAATTCTATTACAAATGAATTAATTAAAGGATGTGAAATGGAAGGTCTAATCATAACGATTTAAATGGTCAACCCATCAATCGATAATATTAGCAGAAAGTATCTTTACCCCACCAGTTCAAATTTTTCATTTACTAACATTATATGTTCATGTTGACACAATGTTAAAAACTAGTGATACAACCATAATTTATTTTTAAGAACAAATGTATATTGAGGACATTATAGACTATATTTTTATTGAGAATGCAGATTAAATCATAAATCATAAATCATGAATAATTAAGAATCCCAATTTTAAATGTATACATGAGGTATATTTTCATAATTTTTTCCAATTGATGATATACTATATTAGTTACAATAATATTATATTAATATTTTTCTAGTCATATATATCATTATAATATGAACGGAAAACATAGTGAAAAAATTTGGACTCATTAGTCCTCACATCACTTTTACACAAAAATTATCATTGGAACTAAATGAATATTTAGTAACAGTGGAAAAACTGGATGTAATGTTTAAAATAAACATAGTTATTACAAACTCTTCTTAATAGCCATGACATAGGGGTAAATATCTGTAATTTAATAATATAAAATATATTTTATTTATTTTCATTACTTAATCCATTTTTTTAGAAATAATAGGTTTCTCATTAGAATCAATTTGGATACTTCAATGATTTATTTTCTAGATTCAATGCATGAATACCCAAAAATTCATCCACACATGATGAAATCAAACAATATCCAATACACTACATGAAACATTTTATAAATAAACATCAAGTTGTACATTTTAAATTATTTTTTAATAAAAAACTTCATATGAAGGTAGGTGTTTAAATATTATCTAAATCATTGAATTGGGATATTCCATGAGCACAAGAACCCAATAGACTCCTACAACTGGATAAGTATTGGGGTATATATAATAATATTTCATTGTCAATACATATATAAAAAATTAATTATTTTTCTCTATGTTTCAACAATTATAAAAAATAATTATTTATAATGATTGTGGTTAGTATGTTTAGAAATTTATGAATAACACCAAATCTTATCAACAAACTATCTTCCTTGAAGAGGTATTTCTGATGATAATTACAATTTAATTTAAAATATTTATTAATGCATTATTGATTTATATTGTTCCAATACTTTTGGTACTATTTATAGTACTCATATTGAAAAAAGGAATGAATTATTTTTATATTTAAATAGGTAGGATACATGGTGTCAGAATTTATACAAACATCACGAAGATGAAAATTTCTATTACTTATGTAGTTAATTTTATAATAAATTTATCTATTATTTTTAGTTAATTTACATAAAATTGTTATTGGATAATTATTTTAGTTAGTTTACTTATCAAAACAAATTCCACACACACAAAACCAAGAAAACACATTTAGATTGTTTTGTTACTTTCATAAAATTATTGATAAGTCACTTGTGATGTCTATGAATCAACCGAACATCAATCTGATGCATGTGGTTAGTGAAATGACTCAAAGTCTATATTTTTATTTAAATTTGTCCCTTTAGTTAAAAAAACATGTATTATAATTAAAAATGAGAAAATTTATTTATAATGATTTGATAATTTATGATAATGATTCAAAAGTCATTCATGACTTGTAGGAATCTTTCACACCTCAATCTAAAACATGGTGTTCTTGATATGACTCAAAGTGTATTTTATCCTTTGAAAATTTATATTTTAGTTCAAAACATGTTTCGATCATAGAATACTGAGCAGACTCTTGAATTGTATTAATACTTTAGGAAATTGATTTATAATTCATTTTTGATGTGTATGAATTAACCATAATAAACAAAACACATGATTTAACTGGTATAACTCAAAGTGTGTGTTTTTAATTTAAATTTACATTTTTGTAAAAAAGAAACTCAACATACTCAAAACTGATAAACACATTCATATTTATTTGAAAGTTTATTAAAATGATACTTAAGTTATTTTTTATGGGTAAGAATCAAGAACATGTTAATCCAACACACAGTGTGGATTGTATGACTCAATGTGTGTGATTTTATTTCAAATTTTCATTTTAGTTCAAAACATATCACATACTCCAAAATAATAAAACAAATTTAGATTGTTTTGATACTTTTGTAAAATATTCTATAAGCCATTTTTATTATTTTGGAATCAATCTAACCACAATCTGATACATGGTGATCTCAGTATGACTCATAATTTATGTTATTAGTTTAAAAATGACATTTTAGTTTATAATGTATGTCACTCACTAAAAAAAAGAAAACATGCTTTAATTTTCATAACAATTCAAGAAAATGACTTATAATTTATTTTTATGTATAGGAATGAGTATCATGTTAAATTTACTAATGATGCGACCAGTATGACTCAAAGTGGGAATTTTTAGTTTAAATTGATATTTTAGTAAAAAAGACAGAATATATACTCAAAACGAATAAAACACATTCATATAATTTATATATCTTAAAAAAATAATCCTTAATTCAATTTTGATATGTATGAATCAAAAGCACATAAAACTGATGTATGATGTGACTAGTATAACTCCAAGTGTGTGTTTTATTAAATTTACATTTAGTTCAAAACACGTGTAACTTACTAAAAAATGAAAAAACAAATTATGATTATTTTGATACATTAAGATAATTATCCATAAATCATTTTTGATCTGTAAGAATTAGTCAGACTGGAATCCAATACATGGTGTCCCCAATATGAATCAATGTGTAAGTTATCAGTTTAGAATTGACATTTTAGTTCAAAATGTGTGTTACTCAATGAAAACCAAGAAAATACTCTTAGAATTTATTGATACCTTAATAAAATGATTCATAATTAATTTTTGATGTGTAGAGATCGGTATCATGTCAATATGGCATATGGAGTGACTGATATGGCACAATGTGTGTGTTTTCAGTTTCAATTGACAATTTAGTAAAAAAGACATTTGACATACACAAAACCAAGAAAACACATTAATATTATTTTGATAATTTAGAAAAATAATCCATAAGTCATTTTTGAAAAGTAAGAATTAATCTAACTTCAATATGATGCATTTTGTGACCTTTATGACTATATTTGTGTGGTTTTATTTAAAATTTACACTTTAGTTCAAAACACACATCACATACTAAAAAATGATAAAATTCAATCGGATTGTTTTTATATTTTATGAAAACAATCCATAAGTCATTTGTGAAATGTGGGAATTAGTCATCCCTTAATATGGGATACAGTGTTCCCATTTTTTCTCAAAGTGTATTCTATCAATTTAATAATGTCATTTTAGTTAAAAATGGATTTCAGTCACTAAAAACCAAGAAAATGTACTCTAATTATTTTTAAATTTTATAAAAATTATTCATAAGTAATTTGGGATGTGTAAGAATTAGTGTTATGTCAAAAATACATATTATGTGATAAATATGACTCAATTTCATTGCGTTCATTTTAATTTTTTTTTTTAAAGATCCATGACATACTCAAAACCAAGAATACAGATTCATATTTATTTGATACATTAGGAAAAAAATATACAAGTAATTTGTAATATGTATGAATCAACCACATTTCAATTCGATGCTTGTTGTCATCGATATGAAACCAAATGTGTTTTTATATTTAAAATCGACATTTTAGTTCAAAACACATGCCACATACTCAAAATTTCGAAAATTAATTTGGAGTATTTTCATAGTTTAGAAAAATGATCTATATGTTATTTTTGATGTCTAGGAAATAACCACACATCAACCAATACATAATGTTCCCAGTATGACTTGATGTGTAAGTTATCAGTTTAAAATTTAAATTTTAGTTAAAAATGCATGTTACTAACTAAAAAACCTAGAAAATGTAATGAGATTGTTTTTATACATTAGTAAAATGATACATAAGTAATTTTTGATATGTAAGAATCAGGTATACGTCAAACCAACATGCGATGTGATCAATATGTCTCAAACTAAATCTTTTGATTTTAAATTGACATTTTAGTAAAAAATACATGTTCCATACTTAAAACTAAGAAAAAACATTGATATTAATTTGATACTTTATCAAAATTATACTTTTTTCATTTATGACATGTAGGAATCAACTGCACGTCAATCTGATGCAAGATCTGACTGACATGACTCCATGTGTATGTTTTTATTTAAAATTGATATTTATTTCAAAACACACATCACTCACTCAAAACCAATAAAACACATTTGGATTGTTTTTATACTTCAATAAAATATCTCATAAGTCATTTGTGACATGTAGTAATTAGTCAAACAACAATATGATACATAGTGTGAATGGTATGACACAAAGTGTATGTTTTAACATTGAAATTGGAACTTTGGATAAAAACACGCATCACATACTCCATACTAAGAAAAAACATTTCTATTACTTTGATATATTTTTAAAATGATTCATAAGCCATATGTGATATTGATGAATCAACCTCACCTCAATCAAATACATGGTGTTCTCAGTATGACTCGATTTGAATGTTTTTAGTATAAAATCGACACTTTAGTTCAAAACACATGTCACATACTAAAAACTAATAAATTCCATTCATATTATTTTGATAATTTAGGACAGTGATTTATAATTCATTTGTGATGTGTGGTAAGAAAGCACACCTCAATATGATTCATGGGGAGAATGGTTTGACTCAAAATGTGTGATTTTAGTTAAAAAAAGAAATTTTATTAATCTATTGTTTCATATTTATGTTTAATTTATTTATTTACAGTATTACTAAAATAATAATTGTTTTTTATATAAGAGAACTATTTTTCTCTCGCTATAGTGTTTTTTTTTTTTGACAACTTTTAGCATGATCCAGCTCTTTTGAGAGGGGGTCGAAGCCCAAAGACAATAAAATATTGATGTTTCTAAATATTTGTGATAAATTGTACTTACCTATTTAATTGTACAAACCAATATGTTTAAAATGTATAAAATATAGTTTTTTTCTAATATTTTTTTAAAATTTAATTTCTATTAAAATATAGTTTTATTAATAAAGTGTGGTGTAATTTTTGTAGCACTCTACAACAAAATGACTTTTATCAATGCTAAACTAGCACTGATAAAAGTCATAGGCTTTTAAGAGTTATTACAATATCATCAATTTTTTAGTGATGATAAAAATCTTTTTATGTGATGTTAAAGGGATAATTTGTAGTAGTGAATGGGTAGATTATAAAAGTAATTTTATAAAATAACACGGAATATTTTTTAATTTTTTATAAATTTTTAAATTTGTGGTCATGTCAATGATTATATATATTATATTTTTTAGTAATTAAAATAATTTTTTATATAATTTATTAATTTATTTAACACAATCATTTTTTAAAGTTTTCTTTTAATATTTGGTTAGGGGTATATGTAAAAAAATTATTAAATATTACTTAAATGTTGTGAGGTATTTATAATAGTAAGTTTCATTATGGATAAACTATTTTTATTTCGTTTCGTATTTTAAAATGATAAATGTTTGCATTTACATTTTTATTATTACGATGAACTAATATTTATAAAAAAACAAAATGATTTCTTAATAAACATTTGGGATATTTTGATGATTTTTCTGCCATTATTGTCATAATGGATTGGATTTATTATTCTATATATTTATTTTGTTTAAAAATAAGAAATTATTATGCAAGGCATGCCTCAACACCCTGATTTATTTATTTAAATAACTGACTACAGACCACACATCTAATTTTATTAAATTATTTTACATGAGGAAATTTAAATTATTTAAGATATTTTATTTATACTTTTGAATTTAAAAAAATACATAAGTTTAAAATTGTAATTGTTAGTTTCAATGATTTGTCAAATCTAAGCTTGTTTGATGATAAATTCTATGAAATTTAATTAAAGTGAATAATGATTTTATTAATCATAATTAATATATGTGTATTTTTTTATTTAAACCAACCACCAAATAATTTTTAAACATAAATGTTTATAAATATGTATTGATTATTTTTTGTTTTGATCATGCAATTTTTTACCCTATATGACACACAAGATAATTCGGGTAATTATTTGCCTCTTCGAACACATGATCAAATTCCCTTCATTCAATCTAGGAGCTCCACTTAGGGGATTATTATGTATATGATAATAATGTATCATTATGAATTATATTTTCAATGGGGATATATGTTGTATGTATACAAATATACATGTGATTCATATTGAGGTTTTGATGGACATTAATGGGATTCATAGATTAATTAAAAAAATCCAGGCATTGAATATACACATTGGATTCATATATTAAATTAGACATATTGAATGAATAAAAATTAAAAAAATATCAAATGTATGTTTTCCAAATCTCCACTATTCAAAACCATTATAGATAAAACCTAGTAGGTTATATCATAACTGAGCACATATGATATATATTTTGTAAGATGAGGTGGGAATAACATCTCTCACATGGTCATGAGATTATATCTTCATGAGGTTCTTTATGAATATCATAAAAATATGGAAAGTTGTTTGGTAGATTCATGTGATTAATTTATAATGCGTGCTAAGTAGAACCCAAGAAACAAAAGGTAGAAATTATTAATATTTTAAAAGATTTTTAAAGTGAAATAAAAATATTTTTAGATGGAATTAATAGCTAAAAAATCATGGTGATTTTTAGAACATTGTCCACTATTCATAGCAGGGATTGTGTTGGTGAAATATGTTCAATAAATTTTTTTATCGAATAATTTTAAATACAAGATATTAAAAACCAATTTTACTTTTTATATGGATAAATAAAAACTAAATACAAAAACTCATACCTCTCTCAAATATTTTTCATCAAAAATGGAATGTTGAACATAAAAAAACTTCATATATTGGTTTTGAAATTTGAGGATAGTCTATAATCAAGAGAAGAAATTGTTATTTATAGATAAATACATCACAAAATAACATGTTATTAACTTTTCCCAAGGAAGAGTTGTAGAGGACATGGTTTACCAATTCCTATACATTATGAGATTGAGATATCATAATATCATAGAAGATATTAAGAAGTATCTTGAATATAAAGATCTATTTTTTTGTTTTGAAGGGAAAATAACCATAGTGGTGGCCCCACTGGGCCTCAGTGTAACTTTTATTTATTGTGGTTCATACGTAAGTAATTTTAGTTGATCATTTTCTATAAAGCTGTGTCTGAGACTAAATCTAGTAATTTTGAAAATATTTATCCTATTTTTAATGGATTTTTCAATGGTTATTTGATTTATTAATTCTAGGTTTAGTTTATTGAAATATATAACTTTTATATGAAGTATAAAAATGATCAATTTCATTTCCATGGAAGATTATTCTATGGTTCTATGGAAGTTATGTCACGGTCTTGTGATGGATTCTTGGCGTGAATCTTTTCTATATGATGAGTGTTG
Organism: Viscum album; assembly: GCA_963277665.1. Taxonomy (NCBI): domain Eukaryota; kingdom Viridiplantae; phylum Streptophyta; class Magnoliopsida; order Santalales; family Viscaceae; genus Viscum; species Viscum album. The sequence continues at coordinate 472,571,619 of OY728130.1, read as the reverse complement.
CACTATTAATCTATGAGTTTCAAAGGAAGAGAATTGAAGGGATACAATTATTTTTATTAAGATACACTATAGTGGTAGTCAAATACAAATTTAATAAGTGAAAATGGGTGTAATTATTTATAAGTGGTTCAATTTTAAACAATATCCTGCTGAGGTTGCGTGTCTCCTATTTTAAGTTTATCCTCTTTGTTCCATTTTAATTTTTCCTATTGACCTTATAAAACTATGTGAAACTATAAAAACCAAGAATTTTGTAAATTAAATGAACTTTTTGAATTAATAAATGCTTTAGTTAGAAATAAATATATAGAAAACCCAAGAACTAATATGATTATTTTGGACCATTGTATGGGTTTTTGAATTTAAAAGACCGTTACAAAAAATGTTTTAGTACAAGTTGGGGTTAAAACACCCCTTTTATTAAGAAATGAAATAGTGATACAAGGGAAAAGGAATGGGTTCATACAAGAAACCTTCCCTTTTTCAAGATAAGAAAACATCAAAGGTCATAGTAAAATTAATTAAAAGATTGAAAATCTTCATCCCAATTAGAATCAGATCATGAGAAACTCTTAAACCAAGTGATCATAGAGGGATTTAAATGAGATAAGTCTATGTGAGGACTAGATTTATTATGATGAACCAATTGAATCCCTTCCACATCAATCAAAACATAATCCACATTCATCATGGATGATTTAAAAGTAGGATTTTGAGGTGAGTCATCCACAATGTCCTCACAGGATTTAGTACTGTGGTTATGAATAAGCTTATTAATTTCCTCCTAGTAATTGGTAACTAAAAAGAAAACACCAATATTATCTTCATTATCATAAACACTATCATAAAAATAACCTTTTTTCTATACAATTACTAAGATATCAATATGAAAAAAAAATTAATGGATTAATCTCCTCCACCTGACATGCCCCATATGGAGTACCCGGAGCCTCCAGAGTCAAACCATGTACTAAACTAGACTTAGAACCTGAACCAGATGACACATTGGACTAGTTATCCCACCGAATTCATCCATACATAATGCAATAACTATAAAACTAGGATGTATATCCACATTCAATAACAACTTTAACATCTTGAATAGAAAGAATACAAGTCTTTCAATCTACCAAAGTATCTCACTTGGTTAGTATCAACCTGATCATCACTGACATCCAAGGATTGAATCAACCTTATTCCAGAAGGTAGAAACCTCATATAAATATAATTCCCATATACTGAACAAGCCCAATTTACCTAAGAAAATGAGGTACCATTATACCTTAAATAAGATTATATGTTTATACAATGGGTTGGATCAACAGTTGCCTGATATGATTTATTATAGGATCCCTCAATGCCATTATTCTTATTATGACAATACATCATGTCATTCCCCTTATTATAACAATATGAGCATTATAATTACTTATGAAATCATACAATAACATTCCCAATATATTAAAATACCATGAAAAAATAGTGAGTATCCTTATATCTTAATCCTAAACAATTTTCATTATCTAATGTAGCGAGAACAACCTTCTCGGTGATGGGAGAGCTTAAATCCATTGTGTCTATGAATCAAGCATAGAATCCAAATTTGGATTCTTCATTTACCCGATCAATTTTCATGGGGACTCCCAAAATATCAATAATTTCATATAGATTTTTTTCCCAAATAACACAACTAAGACCAAGTATTTTTACCCAAACTCAAGACCTCATGTTCTTAACCTTGAAAGGATTAAATATGTTATCTTGGTCTTGTTAGAACACAATTTTTTTATTTAAATAAATAAAATTAGTGATCCCATCTATTTTGTGATCTATTAAAAGGTAAATATAGTATAATAATACCCACACCCCATATAAATACATTTGAAATCAATAATACCCAACAAATTTGATAGACGATTAACAAAAACCTGGATTTTACAAACATACCTCCAGACAAAGGATCCAAACTGGAAATGGATTAATAACTATTGATCTTGAATTTTCATCAATTGGAATCTTAGTTTACAATAATATAGACATTTTTCATGTTTGAGAACTTGATTTGGAACCCATCAATTGCATAGGAGATAATCCTTCACTCCAAACTGCCAAAATCCAAACCCAATACTGTCACCTTCATTAGAGAATCCACTTCTTTATCTTTCATGGAAGAATCTCCATTCAGAATGAAATAGAAATCACTCCCATAGGGAAATCAAGATTAATGTCATGTTTGAATTCCATTTAGTCAAAGAATCCCTAGTTTCCATCGTCACAGTGATAACACTCTCTCGAGACCCACATCATTTCATCCTCACTATTAATCATCACAACCATTTATAATATAGACCTTATGAAATGATCCCATGATTAGTGTATATATTGTTTTATGATAAATATCATTGACACAATCAAAGTAAATGAAGGTCTTGACTAGTAGGAACATACCCTATAAAGCCCACTTTTCATAGCATTAGAGGGAGATATCATCAATAGGATTTTTCCATTATCAAACCCAAAAAGATATTTAACAACTAAAGAATGACAGAAACTATTTATGGGATAAGTTCAAGCTCATTGATATCATGAACCAAACTACATATTCCAAACCACACTAATAAATTATAAACATCCCACACCTCGTCCTCAAGGAGTTCATGAAGGTTCCAGGAACAATGGAAGAATCTTTATTGGGAATTGTACTAAAATTTCTTTAATATAGTGATACTCAAAACCTAAAGAGAGGATCTTACAGGTTAAACTTATAAATAATTATTTTACTTTTGGAATAAATATCACATCATCTTTGGATTAGTCTTCAATGTATATGTGGATCATTCTAAAAACCAATTCATATTGCCTTTATTATTCTTGGAGGATCCAACTGTAGAATCTCTCTTGAGATGATCTAAACATACTCCTTTGATCTATGGATGATTCTAATTGAATTTCAAGTGCTAGAGTGATGAATCAATTATATATCATTATTTATATTGATCACTTGTATTCCCTTAGATCTTGATGTAATATCTCCAAAACCTCTTATTCTTGAGAAGGGGAGAGGAGGAAGAATAGAGATAGAATTCTATTGTACACAAACATTCTCAAATATCAATTAACACCACACAATAGATATAAATATCTATTTATAGAGTTAGGATTTAGGTTTATATATTATTTAATTGTATACCAGACCTTACATAATATAGTAATAATTATTAATTCTTGTGCCATAAAATTATAATAATACTAATATTAATTTATGGTGTTCGTTAACTTGTGAATTAATAAATATTATTTATTGTATTACAAATAATTATTCATCTCCAGAAACAATATTGTTTTGTTCCAATTACATGATATTTATTGAATAATTGAATAAATATTTAGTTAAATATTTTGTTGATAAATAAATAAATAAATATTTTATTCACAATCTAGTGAATAAATATTTATCAAATACTCATGAAATCAAAAAATTAAATTATTTATTACCCTATGAATATTAGTGATCAATAAAAAATGAATAAAATTATTTCGCATTCTTCAAAATGATATTTATTACATTAATTATATTTTAATATAATTTACTCATGATCAAATAAAACATATAGTATGAGACCCTATAGGATATTTTTTCATTGGCATTCGGTAGCTTCTTTAGAAGTCATAGATTATTACCTAACAATGGTTTATAAAACCCAAGAGAAAGAACTTAATTTCATAACATTGACTACCACATACAAATTCTTTTTGTGTAATATAATACCTTTTTCAGAATATATCATCAAGAAGGTTGCAAAGATTTACCATCAACCTATGTGATCAATAATCAATTATTTAATTATCTGAATTTAACACATCATTGAACCATGGACCTAGAATTTAATGTGATGGTTCTATTATAATAAAAGGTATTATATAAAAGATTCTATAAATATGAAAGAGGAAAATACTTCTCAACTTATCCATCATTAACATGTCATTTGTGATGCACCCAACATACCTTACATACCGTTAACATTTGGAATGATGGTTTTTGTCAGTAAATCTAAGATCACAAGTCATGAAATTCATCAATGATAACATAAAATTCTAAGTACCATTAAAAATGCTCTTATATAGAAATATCCAATGACACCAAAACATTCATATTTTCTAATATAGGGTTTTTTCTCTTAATGTACTATATTAGATATTTCTATTTGAGAACTACATGAAAAAATATTCATCCACTTATGAGTACATACACATATTAGTCTACATACTATGTGTCCTATAAAAGTATGTTATTCAAACCTATACCTATATTTAAGAATTTCATTATTTTAATTCAGGGTTCTTTTTATAGTGGGTAACTTCAATGCCCTTATACATGTGAAAGATAAAATAGGACATTATTACATTAAAGCCATACCTAACAATGATTTTTAAAAAACCTATTTTATTAATATTAAAATGATTGAATATATATGAAATCAAAGTAAAAATAGTAGGTAATAGAATACCACCTCTAACAGACTCCCACTTAGAATAGAGTGAACTTTCTATGACTTTTAGTACACTAGACTTCCTAATATAATCATTTTTCTAATAAGTCAAGTCTTTAGTCAAGGGGTCTTCTATATTGTCTTCCATGGAAATATTCCTCACTGAAACCTCATCTCTCTGAGAAAAATACATCATGATATGATACTTCAAAAGTATATTATTCATCCATTGATTCGACCTTAGATATTTTTCAAGATTCACCACTACAGTATTATCACAATAGTGTGTGATAGGATCTTCCCTTATAGGTATCATGTCAATATCTTAGATGTAGTTTATATCTACACTGCTTCCTTAGCATCCTCAAAATTAGTTATATACACATACACTTCTATTGAATCTATGAACCCAACATTCTATGAGGTATTCCAGCTCAAAGAACCTCCCTTAAAAGTGAAGATGTACCTGTTTGTGATTTATTATCATCTCTATCTATTTGGAAACTAGACTCTACATATCATCTAATCATTATTTCCTTATCTCATCCATATATTAGGAATTTATCCCTAGTAAACCTCAGATACCTAAGGACCATCTTAAATTATATCAAAAAATGATCATTTAGGCTTGCTTCATAACTTCCCACCATACTTAAGGTGAAGAAACATTTATCCTAATATATATAATAATATACATGACTGATCCAATCACTGATGATTATGGAATACTTTCCATTATTTATAATTCCTCATGTATCTGAGGACACATTTTCTTATAGATATGAATGCCATGTGACATTGGAAACAATCGCCTCTTGTATTTTTCCATAGTGAAGTTATTCAATATCTTGCCAATACATATATGTTTACTTAAGAAAATTGCTATCTTGGATCTATCATGATGTATCTTGATTCCAATAATGTATGATACCTCACCTAATTCCTCCATGGAGAATCATTTATTCAACCATGTATTAAAATGATGTAAGACATTTATTTCATTTATAATGAGTAATATGTCATTGAAATATACTACTAATAAAATTACCACACTACCACTAAACAATTTATAGAAATAAGGGTCACAATATTTCTTTATAAAACCAAATTCCATTATGGAATTATCAAATCGAATGTTCCATGACCTAGATGCCTAATCTAATATATAAATTAATTTTTCCAATTTTCATAACTTTTTGGAATCTTTTAGAGTCACATACCCTTCAGGTTGTGTCATATATACATATTTATGAAGGTTCACATTATGGAAGGATATTTTTACATCCATTTTTTAAATACCATAGTCATGGAAGACCATAATGACAAGTATAATTCTGATGGATTTTAGCATTGAAATTGGTGAAAATTTTCATTATATTCTAGGGCTTGACACTATTTAAACACTTTTAAAACCATTCATTACTTATAGGTACTATATTTTCCATTCATGTCAAAAAATTTCTTCAATACCCATTTGAAAACAAAACAGATTACATCTACAGGATGGTGTACCAAAATTCATACTTAGTTTTGGTATATGGAATCGATTTAAGAATTACTAGCTTCTTTCCATTTGGAAATATTTGTGATACTTACCAATTTTTTGTAGGTTATAAGATCATTATTATCAACTAATAATGAGTCCCCAACCCTAATGACTAGAAAAACAATCATTATGGTTCTCTAACATATCTATTACTCCTACACAATACTTCTTTTTTCTATAGATTCTTCTTTTTTCATAAGACATTGTTGAATCTTTTAATATAAAAACTCTTGTGTACCTTGATCCAAAACTTCATCAATGTATAGATCATTCCCACTATCACTTTTAGAGATGTGCTGCCTCTCAAAGAATATGGAATGTCTTTCCACTATTACCTTTTTTTTCTAATGGTTTGTATGACTAATATCTACTTATTTTCTTAGGGTAACAAATAAATGTAAGCATTGTGCCTCAGGGTGCATGTTTGATACCCTAGGAGGCCTTGACAAATGCTTCACAACCCCACACATGTAAGTATGAAAACATAGGTTTATTTCCATACAATAATATGTATGGTATACTATATACTTCTTTAGTTTACACTTAGTTTAGTAGTTGTTCTGACTTTTGTAACACATATCCACAAAAGTATAATATAAGACTCAAATAACTCACTATTGATATCTATGTGTCGAAAAAGGTGAAATTCCACCTTTCTATAACACCATTCCACTAAGGTGTATACGGGGAGAGTTGGGATATGATCCCAACTCTATAAAATAATCAATGAAGTAATGATTTACATATTATCTACCTTGATATTAATAGAGGTTTATAATATTCTCACTAACCAGGTTCTCATCTCCATTATTTTATTCCTCGAATCTCTCTGAAGAATCTAACTTATACCTCATAATGTATACATATCTATATCCAGTAAAATCATCTGTAAGAGATATTAATTATGAGTACCCAACCCTTTATTCAAAATTAAATAGTCCACACACATAAGTATGAACTAATTCAAGAATCTCTTTGACCCTTTCATATTTTCCACTAAATGGGGACTTGTTTATTTTTCCTTGTAAGAATGCATGACATGCTCCTGGTGGTTTTAGTTTAAAATTAATAAAATTATATATATATTTTTAATTTGGTCAAACACTTTTCATTTTCATAACCTTTCGAGTGATTACAAATATGGGTGTGGTATGAGTCATGTGATGTAATTTTTTTATTGATTTCAATTACTTTATTTGCATATTACAGCACATAAATATCATTATTTAAATGTTCCTTGCCATAAAATTCATATCCTTATAAAATATACACCATTTATTCCAAAATTTGAACATAAATCCATCTTCATCTATTTTGGAAACCAAAATAATGTTTTCGTTACTAAATTAAATGTAATAAAAATATTTTAAAACCATGGTTATTCGAGTTTGAAATATGAGGTGATAGTCACTGATAGATACAACAACAAGTTTATCTTTGTTGGTTACTCATATATATAACTCCCCTCTTTCAATATTTTTGAAAACACTTTTAACCTATATTTAAATAAATATATGTTTAATATAAGTTGTATCTAATAAACAATTTATATAAATATATAAACTTCAGTCAGTTACAAATACACATAAATTTTTCCCTTATTTATATGGCTACTTTTTTTCTTCTAATGGACCTTCTTACTACATGGGAAACAAATCACATCATTGTCCCTTGTTTTCCTATTGAGAATTATCTTCTTGGAAGGTAATTAAGACAATTTTATCTTAGAGATATTCTTTTTCCCTTTCTCTTTATCTTCCATATGGATGGAATGATTTTCATGCTTCATCTCTTAATCTATGAGTGGCCCATATGGAGAACCCTCTTTAAGATTACTCTAAAAAGGATCCTTGGAGATCTCAAACCATTGATTTCTTTCTCTCTCATGTTATAAACTATGTAGATGCTCGGGAATACTATAAGCATCAATGTTTTCAAGAGACTTTATAATTTCACTAGAAATAGATGATAACATCACACATTGAACATCAACCATGTTGTTCATATATTTTTCATAGACATGGAACTCCTCATCATTCGCCTCTTAGGCATGTAGATCAGGAATTAATTAATCTAACATGTAGGATTTTTATTCATGGTGCAACACAACCCAAACTTATATAAACCACTCATAGAATTTACTTCTAGTGAAGATATGGTATTTCTCCAATATAGATTTCAGGTATAGTGTGGATTATGAACCTCCCATTTTCTATATTTATAAAAGATAATTTTATTAGTACTTTCTTGATTTTACATTATGTGATAAATAACAAAAATTTATTTTATTAAGTCTCATACTATTTTACATGTCTCAATATCCCTCGCCATTAAACTCGTAATGTATTGTCTATAGGACATTCTAGTATAAAGTATCCATATCACCTTTCATATAACCCCAATGAGGGTTAGTCATGTTACTTGAAACTATTTAGGTAGGAATGAATTTACCAAATGTGTGTTTTCATATCTTGATTCAGTGAGTGGATTCCCAAATCCTTAAATCCTTGCTTGGATTTTTCTCTACACTTTTATCCAAGATACATCAAGTCTATTGAGGGAAAATTTTCTTGATGTAATGTTTTTATGTAAACGCATAAACTTTATAAGAACTCAACAATAATAGTAATTGTCCCAAATGATGGCTAGTCAAAGACTTTCTTATAAGGATTTCAATTTTAATCAACTAATGGATGACTAATTCTGAATTAATATATATATTTGAGGAATTTTAATTTATTATGAATAAATTTTATCTTATTTTATCATTTATATAAAATGTTAATATAAAGTGGATTTTACTTAATTAATTTACCATGTTGGATAAAACATTTAAGCATAATCCATTTATTTAAATTCTATATTTTCATATTAATTATTTTATTTATGTGATTTAGGTCTTACATCCATAAAATAAATAATCCAAAAGACAAAAATAAATAAATATTAAATAAACTAATTCTGAGATTTTTTTAATGGTTGATTTATTAAGTGGATAATGAATTAACCTTTGAACTAAGTTAAAATTATTTATGTCAGTCTTGGAATGAGTTACAACATTTCACCTTTTCACTTCTGTATCACTTAGGATAGAATCATTATGATTCTCTCTTGAACTGCCTCTATTATACTTGTGATACTCTATTAATAAAAAGTATCTATAACTCACACATAGGTTAGATGAACTAAATGTATGCTACAGGCATTGTGGAAGCACATGGATGGGTATACCCAACTTAAATTTTTCTATTAACAATGATCAATCTGAGATCCATAACGATGACAGAACGCCATATATTTAGAATAGAACAAAGAACAATGGAAAATATGGGAGTCCGGATACCATAAATAAGATCATCATATGTTGGTTATAATTAATTTAATTTAAAGACAAGAATTACCTTGATGGAATTCACTATTCATTGATTTTTTTTGTCACAATCCAATGTGATACGTCATTGCATCGTAGAATCCAAGTGTAGGATTCCTCTAGCGGTGATCGACACATGCTCCATGTATCTCTAAACTTCTCTGAAGGGATCTCTAGGTGCTATCATGAAATAGCCTCCACTTACGATGTCCACATTAGATTGCATTGTGATTTTCTTCCAATGTGTTCTCCTTGATCCGGTGGAGGAGGATCTCTCTCGTAACTTGAGAGAATTCTTGGTTGAAAAAGAATTCTCTCTTGGATTGAGATCTTTTCTAGATCCATCGTGAACAACCAAAAAGAATAAATAGGATAATGAGAATAATGTAATTAGGATTTTATTATATTGAATAGTAAAATTAATTAATTAACTAAAATAATTTATTCATTTTATTTAATTATTAGTATGTCCCCATGTCTAATTATAACAGTTTACTATTATGATCACTTGACATGCATGCATAGAATTACACCTAATATCATTTAATTAAATAAATGATATTATTTCTCAAAAATGCCTAAAAAATACATGGTGTGTATATGAATATACACAACTTGTATTTTTATTTTCCCATTTTATTTATTTCCTCCACCACATTTATTAGACCTTGAATAATTACTATTTATTTCTTAAATAAATATCACTTCATTATTCGATAATAAATATATTACTTCGCCCATAATATATTCTCTTAAATAAGTATTGTCGAAATAAATTAGATCTAGCATCCTTGAATAATTATTAAACCACAATTGGGAATAATATTTATTTAATTTGTTAAATGAATTTTTAACTGAGATACTAGGACACACTTAGTGTGTGACCCTCTATGTTTCTTTCTTAGTGGAATTAGGCGGAGCCTGCCTAAAGTCCAATGTTAGTGTCTAGAAACACACCAAGGCACCCATAGAGAAAGAAGTTGACACTAAAATGATGTGTCAGCTCCTGCGAACGCATATCGTGTAATGTAATCCCTTTTGTAATGATATCTCGAATCAAGTGAGTTTCATACTAGTCCCATAAACCCATGTAATTCATTATTCTTTCTTTGACTTCTCATAATTGAACTTTCCTATTCCTTACCATGGAAAACGATTTATTTAGGATATATCAATTCCATCAAAGGTCTTGAGATATCATCTTTTGTTATGGAACAGAAAGGAAAAATCCTTTCTCGCATTATTTATTAATGCAGTATTACTCGTGATGCACCCAATATATTCTACCTCACTGCGAACAGTGTGTCATCGTTGTTTTAATCAATACATCTAAGTGTGCGATTTTTAATACCCATTAATAATAATATTAAATTATAAGGACCAATACACACGTTCACATATAGGAACATCCAATGACACTATGAAATATAAATTTCCTACTAGCAGGTCTCGTTCTTATAATATACTCCAGGATATTACCAAGGGCGCACACCATTAGAAAGAGCCTCAAAGTTTTGTTAGTACTCACCCATAATGTCCTGTATGATTTGTGTCACTAAAAAACATCATCCATCTATAAAACATATATTCAAGAATAATGTTATGGAACTTCTGTGTTATCATCATAGTAGGGAATATCTATGACCTTTGGTGCAACAGATATCTTTAGGACATTATCACATGATTTCTTATGCAAAAGAACAATAAAGATGTCTTAAGGTATTTATTAATGAATAAAGTACAAAGTAGTTGGTTCAACACCACCAAATCCAACAGAATCCCATTTGGACTAGAGCTAAATGCTAACAACATTTAACCCGGTATCTCTCAGATGATATTCCTGCTTCTGTCGAGATAGGACATTAAACATGGGGTCTACCACATTCTCTTACATGGACACTCTACTAAATTAAAATTCACCCCTTTCATAGAAATCCCAAAATAGGTGATACTTCTAGAGAATGTGCATTTTTTATTAATGTGACCTTGGTTCTTTTTCAAAATTCACCTCTGCAGTATTATCACAATATAATGTGATAGGATCTTTACTTCTAGGCACCACATTATGATCCTAGACAATGTTCTGAGTCCATACGGCTTCCTTGGCTGCATCAAAAGCAACTGTAGATTTGGAATCTACTATAGAGTAGGCAACAACTAGCTGTTTTGAACTCTTCTAGATCATATCTCCACTTTTGAGACAGAAAACATATCCTAATTGCGACTTTAGATCATTCTGATCTATCTGAAAACCAGCATCATTATACCCAATGATGAAAAACTTCTCATCTCCTCCAAACACCAGGAACACATACTTAGTTATTCTCAAATACTTAAGGATAATCTTAATAACAGTCCAATGTTGTTCTCCTGGATCTTCTTGATATCGTCCTACCATGAACAGTGCATATGAAACATCAAGCCTAGTACATAACATGTCATACATTATGGATCCTATATCCAAAGCGTATGGGATCATACTCATCCTATCGTTCTCTTGTTGTGTATGAGGAAAAATTTTCTTAGAAAGATGTAGGCCATGTTACACTGGAACCAATCATCTCTTGGAATGTTCCATACTAGATCTCTTTAGTATCTGGTCAATTTATATAACAGGACATAGTCCAAGCAACCTCTTGGATCTATTATGAATGATCTTGATACCTAGAACATAGGCTTCTTCACCTAATTATTTCATGGAGAAACACTTGTTCAACCATTCCTTAACTGACTGTAGGACTAGTAAATCATTTGAAATAATTATTATATCCTCAACATATACTACTAGGATAACGACCACATTCCCATTAAACTATTTATAAATAGATGGATCACATTTGTTCTTAATGAAAACAAATTTCTTTATGGATTCATAAAATAAAATGTTCCAAGACCTGGATTATTTCTTTAATAAATAAATTGATTTATGCAACTTGAAAACCTGTTTTACTTCACCTAGTGTCACAAACCCTTCTGGTTGTTCCATATATATATCTTCCTGAAGGTTCCCGTTAAGGAATTCTATTTTTACATCCATTTTCCAAATCTCGTAGTCATGGTGAGCTGATATGGGAAGTATGATTCTTATAAATTTAAACATTGATACCTAAGAAAAAGTTTTATCATAGTCAATTCCTTGTCGTTTTCTGAATCCTTTAGTCACTGGCCTTTCTTTATAGGTGTTAACTTTACCATCCTTGTCCAGATTTCTCTTGAATACCCATTTGCATCCAACAGGCTTTACATCAACTGAATCATTGACCAGAACCAAAACTTGGTTTTTATACATGGAATATATCTAAAAATTCCTAGCTTCTAGCCATTTTTCATGTTTTGAGCTCTCTACTGTTTCCTTGTAAAAGATAGGCTCATCATTGTCAATTAATAATGATTCACCATCCTCAATGAATAGGAAACCAAATCTCTATGGTTCCCTTACCACTCTTGAGATCCTACACAGTACTTCTGTTTCCGAAACCTCTTCCACAGGGACCTATGGAACTTTTTCATGTACCAGCTCCTGTATATATTGAGCATCAACTTTTTTGTAGTCAATCTTTCTCCCATAACCTTTTTAAGAATGTGCTCCCTCTCAAGAAAGAAAACTTTTCTGGAGGCAATTATATTATTTTCTAAAGGGTTATATAGGTAATATCCTTTTTTTCCTTAGGATATCCTATAAATATACACCTTATTCCCCAGGGTGATAGTTTTTTTCCTAATAAGTCCTTAACAAATTCCTCTCAACCCCATACATTTGTGTGCGAAAAAATGAGTTTCTTTCTATTATATAACTCGAAGGGAATTCCCATTGACGCCTTAGTTGGTACTTGGTTTAATGTGTATGCTACATTTTTTAATACATATCCCCTAAAGGTTAATGGAAGATCTGTATGAATCATCATCGACCACACCATGTCCCACAAGGTACACATCCTCCTTTCACTAACACCATTCCACTATGGTGTATAAGGAGGATTGAGTTGAGAGAGAATCCCAAACCCCTGTAGAAGGTCGATAAACTATTGGTTCTGATATTCTCCACCTCGATCTGATCAAAGATTATTTATGTTATTACCAAGATGATTCTATACTTCATTCTTTAATTCTTTTAATTTTTCTAAGGACTCTAACTGATACCTAATTAAGTAGATATATCCATATCTACTCAAATAATTAGTAAATGTAATGATGTAAGAATATCCACCTCTATATTCTACTGGAAATGGTTCACACACATCCATGTGCACCAATCCTAGAATATTTTTGGCCCTTACAACCTATCCACCGAAAGGTGGTTTGGTCATTTTATCTTGTAAAGATGTGTGAAATCTACCAAGTGATTTTACCTAAGTAGAGTCTAAATAACCATCTTAGCAGATCTTTGTCAAGTGCATATTGTTTACATGATAAAGGCAGTGATGACACAACTAGGTGTTGTATGATCCATGTGAATTTATTTCGTTATCAATTTCCAACACTTGGTTTCAATAATTTAATACATAAAAACCATTATTTAAATGTGTCATACTGTAACATACATTGTTCTTATAAATGAAACAACCCTTATTTCAAAACAAGAAAATAAATCCATCCATATCCAAAAATGATACAGAAATTATGTTATTGGTAACACTAGGAACATAATAACAGTTATGTAAAAGAAAAAGTATCACAATTATCAATGAGAGATGGTAGTCACCAATGGACAACATATCCAGCCTCATGCCATTAGAAGCTTAAATATCCACCTATCCTATGGAAATCATTCTAAATATACTTGGTTCTAGAATTTTAATATAGATGTGAGCCCCAAAGGCTATATCTAATACCCAATGTGTAGAAATGGAAAGATTACACTCGATAACGAACACACCTTTAACATCCGTACACTTTTGGGTGCAGTTCATCTTCTAGTGTCCCAGATTGACACATGAAAAACACACCTCCTCCCATTCCTTGACTTGCCTATAGATCTTCCCCTTCATGGAGGGACAGTGCTATGGGGATTCAGACTGTTTATAAATCCTTGGTCCCTTTTCCATGTCATTCCTTTGCTTATTCACCATAAAGACTGCGGGATTGTCACACACCATGTACTTATCTACCAAGAGAATTAGGGTCAAAATCTCTGATATACTCTTCTCATTGTTTCTCATGTTATAGTTTATAATAAATCTGGAGAAGGTCTTGGGAATTGATGATAGGATGAGATCTGTACGCAACTCATCAAGGAACTTAATCCCTAAGATATCCAGGAATTCAATGTAGCTAATAATTTTAACTACATGAGGAACAGCTGGTGCAGACACTCCAAGATTAGTTGTGAAAAAATCACTGAAGATATAATATATATCATGTCTCACCTTCTCTTCATAGAGATACTTAAGTTGAGACATCATTCTATATGCGTTCATGTTTTTATTTTGCATAAATAGCTCATTAGACATGGTCGATAGAATTTAACCTTGGACATATGTGGAATCATCCATATGTTTCATATAGAGAGATAGAACCTCATCACTGGCCTCTTTTCCAAGTGTAACTGGAATAGGCTCCTCCATCATATACAATTTCCTCTCATGATGAAGGATGATGCATAAATGCCTCTGCCACTCTGGGAAATTGGTGCTGGTGAGAAGGTTTTCCTTCCCGATTATAGTTCACGATGATTTGTTTGATGTCATTTTTTTTGTCATTTCTAAAAATTAATATGTTCATTGATTTAGTATTTTATAATTAAATTCAAAAAAAATACTTATTAGTCTCCCATTATTTTATCAAAATCCAATATCCCTAAACATTTACTTCGATATATTCTATTTCCTGAATATTCTAGTGTAAAGGATCCATATTTCCCTTATAATTTCCCCAAATAGGGTTGTTCAAGAAACTTGAAGGGTTTTAGGTAGGAATTATAAATTCCAACTGCATTAACACACAGCTCCTTGATCCGCTGAGTGGACTCCCCAATCATGAAATCCTTTTATTTTGGATTTCCTCAACATTTACCTCTTGGTCACACCAAATCTTTCTATGGCAGCCAAACCTTGATGTGAACCAAGTAAAGTCAACCCAAAACCTTGAATTAGAATTCCCCAATAATTTAAAACACCCTAACTAAGGTTGGCCAAGCACTTTGAACTATCGTTCGATTCTAACCAAGATTATGGAAGGCTATACCAACTTAATATTTCTTTGAGGGATTTTATATTTATATGTAAATTTATATTTTATTATCTTTCTTACATTTTTGTTAATATTAAGTGGGATATACTTAAGTGGTTAACTATGTATAAGATAAAATTTACGCATAATCCTATCTTATTTTAGTTACAACTTGCATGATTTTTTAATTCATTAATTGTGTGATTGCAACAACACACCCACGATAAATAAAACATGAAACTAAATGAAATAAAATAAATGGTATGATCATGAGATTGTTCTATTGGTTAGTTTATCTAGCAGTTTATAAACTAACTCAAGATCGAGGGGAGAAACACCTTCAACCTTTTGGGTTCGTGTTTACAGCTTTCCACCTGTCCACCTTTGTATCTCCTTGGATTGGATTCACCTTGTCTCTGAACTTGAACAGACTCCACTATCTTAGGAGTTCCATCCATTAAAAATTATTTTATCTCACTTGTAGGTGAGAGATAAAATGGGGGTTTACATAAAATAAACCTTGTGCGCGTAGGCCCTATATATTAATGATGAGAAGGCTCACAGTCCAACAAATTTAATTTAAATAAATAAATTAAAAGAAACCATCCACATACAAAGTTCCTAGTATAGCTCATGATCATCCATGCATGCAATGATATTTATGCATAGATAAAACTAGCAATCAATTTTTTAATCATTCTTGTTTAAGATAAATCATGCTCCAATAAATTACTTATCTTTAATTAATCAATATTTTTATCTTAAACCCTTTTTTGAATTTCTTTGAGATTTTAATCCATCATAATTTTCAAAAAATAAATTAATTTAGAATTATCTTTTAACATAACTTGTACCATTGATTAAACCTGATGAATTTTTGTTCATAGATACCAAATGAGTAGAAATAAACATCAAAAATGTTAAATTAAAAACATATATATATATAACACCTATCACGAGTTGTGCCTCATATTAAAGACCTAACCATGGTACATTCATCAGGTTTTTGTATACTATAATAATAAATTTTAATAAATTTGTGTAATTTGGATGAGTACACGGTGTGTAGTTCCAACTACACGGCGTGTACCCTAGTTCATTTTCCATCCTAAGTATATACTTGGGGAAACGACATCTGAGTGTTCTTCAGAAATCCTTATAGTACATAGTGTGTTTAGTGGACCACATGCCATGTAGTATATATGTTACACAGTCTCCAGCCAGGAAAGCCATATATGGGGTACACCGTCCAACCCTAAACCGAAATGAATACACACCATGTCTAGTGGGCCACACATTTAGTAATCCAAAAACTGTGTGCCACCTATTCCTAGTTAACACATGAGGTATTTAAGATTAGACAAACTCCAATGAAATGGCTTGGTCTGGAGAACTGGTCTGATGCATTGAACATTGACTACATGGAGTGTAATACTGAATACACGCCGTGTGTTCTGGTGTTATATGGCTAGGAACCATTGGAACCTCTGGATGAGATCCTATATTTTATTTTAATCAATATTAAAATAAAAGATCATTTTAGTAAGGTGAATGGGAAACTAAAGAGGAGGAACAAGTCTCTAGATTCATATTTTCAAAACCATTAACTTGAATTTAAAAAACTAAATTACTAAATTTTTAAATAGTCAGTGAAAAAACTAAATAATTATAATCAATGATAGACTGCTTTGTTACCACTTGTTGGTTCTTGGCGCAGCAAAATAGCGGGGATGGGAGTACCCAACTTTAATTTTTCTAGTAACAACGATCAATCCGAGATCTAGCATGATGATAAAATGATAGATCTTCAAAATAGAACGAAGAATGAAAGAAAATGTGGGAGTCCTAGAACTATAGATAGTACCATCATATATTTATTATAATTAATTTAATTAAAATAAAATAATTACCTTGATGTAATTCTCCCTTCGTTGAGGTTTCTGGTCATGATCCAATGTGATCCAATGTTGCGTCATAGAATTCATGTGTAGACTTCCTCTAGCTGTGATCCACACGTGGTCCACGTATCTCTAGACATCGCCGAAGGGGTATCTAGGTTCTATTGTGGAAGAGGCTCCGCTTTCAATTTCCACCTTCGATCACATTGTGAGCCACTTCCAAAGAGTTCTCCTTAATCCGATGGAGGAGGATCTCTCTCCTAACTTGAGAGAATTATTGGTGGAAAAATAATTCTCTCTTGGCTTGAGAGCCTTTACAGATCTGTTGTACACAACCACAAAGAATGCGTAGTCTATTGAGAATAATTTAATTGAGATTATATTACATAGAATAATAAATTGAATTAATTACCTGAAATAATTTATTCATTTTATTTAATTCTTAGTAAGACCTCATATCTAATAATAATAATAGTTTACAATTATTATCACTTTACATGCACCTAGTGAATTACAACTGATATTATTTAATTAAATAAATATCATTATTTTTCACAAATGCCTAGACAAACTACACAGTGGGTATTTTTGTTTTTCCATTTTCATTATTTCCTTAACCACATTTATTAGACCTTAAATAATGACTATTTATTTCTTAAATAAATATCACTCCATTATTCGCTAATAAATATATTACTTTAACCAAAATATATTTTCTCGAATAAATAATGTCAAAATAAATGTGATCAGGCATCCATGAATAATTATTAAACCATAATCGAGAATAATATTTATCCAACTTATTAAATGAATATTTAACTGAGATACTCGGACACACATAGTGTGTGACCCTCTAGGCCAATTTCTCAGTGGAATTAGGTGGAGTCTGCATAAAGTCCAAGGTTAGAGTCTAACAACATGCCAAGGCACCCATAAAGAAAGAAGTTGACACCACAATGTCTTTTTACCTCCTATGAACGCTTAAGGTGTGATGTAATCCCTTTATCACGATAACTATAATCATGGGAGAAGAATGCTAGTGCCATCAACCAATGTACTTGATTATTCTTTATTGTAGTTTCCCATAATTGAACCTACCCATTCCTTACCATGGCAATAGATATATTTAGGCTATATAAATTCCATCAAATGGCTTGAGATATCAACTTCTGTTATTGAACAAAAGGGACAAATCAATTCTTCCATTATCTATTAATGTAGTATTACTCGTGACGCACCCAACATATCCTACCTCACTGTGAACAGTGTTTCGTCACAGTATTTCTCAATACATCTAAGTGTGCGAGTTGTAATACCCATTAATAATAATCTTAAATTCCAAGGACCTATACACATGTCCACAGATAGGAACATCCAATGTCACTATGAAATGTCTATTTCCAACTGGTGGGTCTTGTTCTCAAAATATCCTCCTGGATATTACCAAGGGTGCACACTATGAGAAGCTGCATCAAATATTTATGAGTCCTCGCCCCTAATGGAGTTTGTTATTTATATCACTAAAATAGCATCATACAACCATAGAACATATACTAAAGAATAGTGTTATGTAACTTCCAAGTTCACATCATAGTAAGGATCCACTATGACTATTTGGTGCAACAGTTATCCTTAAGAAATTATCACATGCATTGTCACGCAGAAGAATAATCAAAATGTGATAAGGTATTTGTTAGTGAATAAAGTACAAAGTAGTTGATTCTATGCCACTAAATCTAAAACTAAAGGATTAGTTAATAGAGACTTCTTAAATATCCATGGACACATACATTCTATATAATAGTGGAAGGGATGTGATGTTGTCCATAAAATTTAATTTAATTATAAATAATCGAAAACCCATAAAATAAATAAAATTAAGACATCCAATACATACATATTTATTTGTTAATATTATGAACAATCGGATATAAAACATATATGAAAAATCAAACCAGTTGACATTTATTTCTATTCATTATTTGTTATTATGACAAACGCGTCTTAATTAATTAATTAATTAATTAATTAATTAATTAATTATCTCATCTTAGTGACCATCCAAAATATTTTGGAGATACCCATATTAATATTATTCATGGAAAATAAATAGGATAACTAATTATTATAGTTAATTACAACAAATATATTGATAATTTTAATAATACTTTAAAACCATTATTAAATCTTCGAGAACAAATGGTTCTAATTAATAATATAAGGTTTTAATTGTGAAATTATAAATTTAATTTAACTAAATTCTATCGTTAATTGGGGAACTACATGGTGTGTAATTATGAGTTACACACCATGTATCTTGTTTTCCTTGTACCCATGTTACATTCGTAGGGATATGACATACAAATCGATCAGAGTACATGATGTGTCTAGCTTGCTATAAAGTATTGAAATATATTATTTATTACCTTCAGAATATTAAAAATCAATAAAACATGAATAAAAGTATTCCTTAATCTTGAGAATAATATTTATTAAATTATATAAATTCAAATAGAATCAAAAAAATATTAATTTAATTAGTTAGTGTATGAAAATCTTGGATTATTTCTCATTGGAATTATGTAGGATCACCTAAAGTCTATGATTAATATATTTCAACCAGTCATGAAACCAAAGAAAAAGAACACAATGGCACAACATCAACAACAGAATATGAGTGATCAATATTTAATATAATCCCTTCATCACAATTTCCCAAAAATAAGGTTTTACATCAATTTCATCGACCTATGTTCTTGATATTTATTTATTTTGCAGTCTAAAATAAACACATAATTCCACCACGGCCATGAAATTTAATGCGACAATTCAATTCTAATAAATGAGATGAGATATAAGCTTCTATAATGATGGATAAGAAATATAATTCCTCAACATATACATTAATAACATGTAATTAGTGAAAGACCCAACACACCCTACTTCCCACAAACATATGGCGTGATAGTGTTGGTTAGTAAATATAATTTTTTGAGTAATGAAATACATCAATGATAATGTAACTCCCCAAGATTTTAAAATAGAAAAATCATGTTCGATAGAATGTATGACACATAACACCAAGAATAGAATAGAATATAACTTTGTGAGTATTTATAATATATTTCATTTCAAATAAATTCATCACTTTAATTTATTATGATACATGCAACACCAGGTTTAGATGAATTGTGATACTTTATTAAATATTATTATTTAAACATGATCATTATAACATAACTGTCAAGTTCAAGGGTATGAATAATAATTACATAATTATGAAACTTATATGTTTTACACTTGTATAAAATAAATTCAATGGTTATATATTGATTATAAATATAATAAAAACCATTTTAAAGAGAAAGAAACATTTTCTAAAAAACTGTATTTTCCTAAAAGGTGGTTTATTCTCACTTTTCACACATAATTAGAAATTTATTTTTAACAATTTTATAAAATTTACTCGAAAAAATAAATCTAATTTTGAAATATCTATATGTTAAAATTATCTTTTGGTGAATTATTTGTATTTTCATAAAAATATTATATTTTTTTATGAAGAATGAAAATAAAGAATTTTGTTAAAAATTAACATTTTATTTAAATTACTTATAAATATAATTTATATTTTAAATTGGTTTTAATATGAAATTATTTATATTATAATAAAATTTAATAATTTTGGTAATTGGAATCAATTTGATATTTAATATTGATAATAAAATATTCTACACTTTTGACAATTTACTCCTTAGAAAACTGCTATTTTGTTGCCTCTATAGTTTAATTTTTAATTTCACTTTTCCACTTATATAAATCTAAATTGAAAAAATTTATTCCATATTTGGAATAATAATAATTTTTTCTATATTATATTTTTAACTTACTTTTTTACCATAATTTAGAGTCGGAAATGAAAAAATCAATTACTACGATTAAGGTAAAAATGTGTTTACCTGGGGGATAAACTAAGATGGTAAGGATAAAAATGACCTAAAACATTTAAAAAACCAATGGTATGAAAATATTTATACCCTATAACCACTAAGTTTCAATAATGACCCTTTTTTTCTTCTGACATGAGAACAATATGGGAATCACTTTATTATTTCAAAAATTCCATGTGTGTCCTCTCCCCTACTTATAAAAGGCCATCGACTCTCATAAAATATTTACACATACAAAACTATTTGGTTTATCCATGACCAATCAAAATACCTTATTTATATCCCACTCGCATCCTACAGTATTTAGTTTGAATAGTAATCCCTCATAAGAAGGCACTAGCTATAAACTTAAAGAGACTCTCTATAAAAGAGGTATTATTCTAAAATGTGTGTATTTATTTTATTTATTAATCCACCTCCTTTAAAAACTATTCAAAAATTTAATATAATAAAAAATTATATCATATTTATTAATATTTTTTATGTTAATTTAATAACCCATATCCACCTCCACTTCCATCAAAAAGGAAAAAAACTATCGATTGTTTGCATGACAGACTACTATCTCGCGAACTGATATAACTCATTTTCTATAACCACATTTCAAAAATGGATATAACGATAGATTTAACATATTTAAATTGTATCTATGAAATTTTTATACTTATATAATTATAATATCATATATAACTTCTTACGTCCCATTATGTGGTAGATATGATAATGTCACTCGTGTGAACGAGAGATTATCGCCTCAAAAAGCAGTTTGATTTGTTTTTTTTTATTATGATTTACATGAAAGGTATTAAGATTAAATTTAATTAATATATGTGATATTTTTTATCTAATAATAATACTATAAATATAATATCACATCTAACTTTTTACCATCCAATCTATTAGAAAATAGTAATGTCGCTCATACGTACATGTGGATTACCGCATCCACATAGCGATGTGAAATGTTTTCCATTTTATTTTTAAATGGATGGTAATAAGTAGGTATTGGATTAATATAAATATTAAATATAAAATAATTATGATTCAATAAATATGGATTAATATTTATTTTCCTCTTGTTCCATCCATTGTGAAAAATGAAAATATCATTCATGTGTATCTATGACCTACCATCTATATGAACGGTGTAATTAATTTTTTCATATCTCAATTTTATAGGTTACTATAAATAAATATATAATGAATATATAAGATATTTATATAATTTTAAAAATTATAAATATTATTTAAACATGATAAATTTAAAAGGACCAAAATTACATAACTAAAAAATACACGAAAAAGGAAGAAATTATCACCCAAAACAATGATTTTAACAAAGTGTTGTTAATAAATGGGTGATAAAATAATATAAGTAAATAATTTATTGAATTTCATATATGATTATGGTACTATAATATATTTATAATAATCCTATATTTATTATATAAGAGTTTTAGACACATAAGAAGTAAGTCGAACCCTAGGTAAGGGTTTCCCGTCCCACTTTTACTTCTGTGAGACATACCCATATTCACTAGTTATTCCTTCATGTAGTGTATATAATACCAATTATATTTGTTATATCATGAATATATTTATCATCCTATAATTTTAATTTTAATTTTAATTTTAATTTTTTTGGTTGTTATTATTTAGAAGTTACCAAATTTGTAAGGGTATATTTCAAAATATCATCAGTAGTCAAGATTGTTTATTTTTAAGTCTCCATTATGGGAAATTATTTTTTATTTATATCCTAAAACCAATAAATTTAATTATATACTATATATTCCTAAAATTTTAAAGTAATAGTACCATTTCAACATTTTTTACTTAAAAAGTTTGAGAAAATGTTTTTATGAATATTCAACTTTATTTCTCTCTTCGGTTGAAAATTATTTTACATCAAAATACATGTTTTCTAAAAATTATTTTAACCATTTAAAAACAGTTTATTAAGTAAAATTTTTCCTATATTTTACATATTTAATCTTTTTTTCAAATTAATCTTCATGTCATTTTATAAAAAAAAATATATGTTTGACTTTTATTGAATATATGAATTGAATATTTCTTTTGACATGTATAAAATGAATAAAATTTCTTGTCATCAGTACCACCCAATGTTTTAAAGAATATTTTAAAAAATTTAAATGGTTATTTTCAAATAATTTCTTTCTTAAAATGTTTTGTGAAATTTTTTTTTAAAAGGTAATTTTCAATGTGAAAAGAATATTTTCCTCAAAATGTTTTTAATGTAATTTTTATGGTATTTCTATTCATTTATGACATAAAATCATTATTCAAATTAATATAAAACAAGGATATGTTACATTTATATCAAATATATTATTTATATGGATGTTTTATGATCATTGTGATAGAGGATTCACAATTTTATTACCATTCACCTTATTTTTATAGATGGTATATGATTATGTCTATTTGATTACATTAAGTATTAACATTTTATATGCTATTTTTTAATATGAATGATCATGTTGATTAATTGTCACCCCTTTAATAAGAGGAATTTATGAAACTTATAATGTTATGGGTGTGTATTGGTTATAGAATTCCCCTCAAAACATTGATTGGTCTTATAAGACAAATCAGTTGGTCAAATTAGATGGGTTGCTACCCACATATTTTAAATATCTATTGAATGGTATTAACAGTTTCAAATGTTTGTCATTATGAATTTCCTCATTATATGATTAGTTATTCCAATCGGATTAATTAATTAGGTATAATATCCATGGATAAGATTCAATATTATGTGATTATTTTTATGGATTTATGTTATTTATTTCATTTTATGCTCAGTTTATTGATTAAATGGTATATGTTTCAATAATTTACCTCTCCATATTGATTATACTTATTTATTAATTATATATTTTTTTGTATTCTTACCATTATTTTTTTAAATTAATACATACTTTCCCACTTTCTATTTTTTAATATGTGGGTTCTATTTACAACTCATTATATATGAAAACACGGTCCAGGTACTCGACCCCACGACCGACGCCCTATAACCCTTCCCCCCTCACTGCCACAACCGCCTGAGGGGGGATTCTAACCCTTACTGAGATTCTTAAATCAACCTTTTGTTATTTTTTATTTTAATCTAGATACCAAGAAGTGTTTTTGTAATTTATATGTCGGGATATGAAAAGTTGAATATTAGTATTCTCGAAGAAAGTACTTTGTGTATTTTATGATTTATAATATAATGTAAATTTTAAGTATATATCTAGTTTTAAAATCCTTCTAAACCACTCAGCCCTTTGGGATGTGATTATTATATCTAGTGAGAATGTAATAAAGTAGAAACTGACTTAGAGTTATAAGGGTGAGTGTCATTACAATTGGTATCAGATCAAGTTTAGTAGAAACTGTTGGAACTAGATTTAGTAAAACATATATTAAGGAACATAATCCAATGATTAAAATTACAGATAAGTATAAAATAATGTCAAAAGTTTAGGTAAGATATTTATTTTGTGTTTTTCCTTCAAATACATCATTGTCTGAACACTAAATTATGATGCAGTTTTGGAACAGATATAATTAGAAGTAATAAATCCAAAAAAGGCACTCCGGGCTTGTCATGAGCAATACATGTTATACGACAACATGCCTTTCTACACACCTGTTTTGAAACTCTTGGGGTATATGGTTAGGATAATTATAATTTTCTTTGAAACCTATTATGAATGTTTTGAAAATATTTTTGTTATTTGAAAATTTTCCCAAGGAAACCATGTTTGGGATTATGATATAATCTATGCAATATTATTTAATTTTTTAAGTGTTTCACTAGTATTGGGATTATAAATTATGTTTCATAATGTTATTATTTAATCTAGTGTGTGACATTACTTATAAATTTTAATTAGTGGAAGAAATAAAAATCGTATTAACTCACATACCCCATGTAGGGATTTCACTCATGGGAAAGATAATGAAACTCGAGTTGGAGATGCAGTTGGAACTGATATAATTATAACAATATTGGGGAAGCTAACTTAGGTTATAAGAAATAACCAGTATCATATGGGGAATCCTATTGATACATGATGCAGTGTGACAATGTTAGACTGCTTCATGCAATAGAAACCTCCATCATTCAATTGGATTGAAAATCATTTTCTTACTGAATAATGGATAAGTTACTTAGAGAAGATATTTATCACTTTAGAAAGTAATTAAAGGGAGAATTTTTCATGGAAATTTATCAACTCTCAATAGATATAGATTAATGGTGGCCATTAATTCAAAACACTATGGATAAAGAAGAAATAACAAGTATATAATCATAGTATTCTAAGGTAATCTTCATGGAAAAGTATTTTCCTCTCATGAAATGAGCATATAGAGAGACAATTACCTAATGTAATTCAAAAGGAAGATGAAAATGTTTCTAAGTATGAATCCAACTTTTCAAGGTTAGAAAGGCATGCTATGAGATATATATATAATTCAATGAGTAATATTGACCAGTTCATTGATGGGTTAAAGATGATCCTTCAAAGGGAATTATTCTCCTAAAAATTCCCATTATATGATGCCATATTATAAAGTTATACAATGATATATAAAGAATTATACAACTCTTATGGATTTAAAGGGATGATATAGAATAAGAGGTGAACAGAGAAAAAGGTGGATAAAGTTAAAAAGGGAAAGAAGGATTTTTCTTCACCTGTAATAAATGTAGAAAGAAACACCATGGTACTTTTTTAAGGGAATGAGAGTTTTCTACCATTTTGGGTAGAAAGGACACCATGATCATAATTGAAAGGGAAAGAAAAAAGTTTCCAATGTTTACTGCTTCAACTGTAAGGAGAAGTGTAACTACATAAATGAATGTCCCAACAATGAAGGGAATATAATTCAAATGAAGCTAGGGATAAAGGTCAATATTATTCTATTGATATAGCCTAATATGAATGATTAAAGAGATTTAATTTGTATTTAATAAATATATTTTATAATTATATTTCAATGATATTCTCACTATAATAATAATAAAATGTATAATGATTTTAATGTAGTAATACTTAATGGGTTCGAGATCATATGTTTAATGGTACCAATGATCAAGAAAAGTGATTTAGTTAAAAGTAAAACCTATTATAAAGAACATGATTAAGGGAGAATAACTATTTATATGTTCTCTTTGTTGAGATAATAATTATATTTTTATGGGATAGTGTTGGGGATAATGAAATTTGTTAGAGTTTTAATGGTTTAGTTCATCGTTGTTATAATTTACTACAGGTAATGATTTATGGAATATATTTGACAACCTGATATTTTATTGTTAAAAGCTTTCATGTTTTCATTAAGGTCTTATAGTAATCAACGTATTCACACATTTAGAATTTGACATTAAGATCCACTTTATATTTTTTGGTTAATATAATGTTGATTTAGTGATCCTCCTTCTAAAGTTTTAGACTTTGAATTTGGTCAAACCTATTTTGGATGGGTTTTTAGGTTATTGAATTATGAAATTTATTACTTCTAATTTTTAGAGTCACTGTTGATGTATTAGGGATTAATTTATTATATTAGATAAAATTTACTAAAAATTTTTGTGTTAGTAAAGATAGGATAAATATATTATTTCTCTTTTATGAATTATATGATCAGTTAAATGTTAATTTTAGTTCGTCTGGTATAAAAAATCTACTTGGATATTCTTTTCATGGAGTAATAAATGAATTATAACTAAAATATGAAATTATTATTAAAATTTTATTAGGTAAGTTTATTTTTTGGTTTTATGTATCATGATATTAAAATAATTCCTCAAATTTATGAAAATGATCATAAAACAAAACAGTTATCCTCTTAAATTCATATTTGATGAATCACATAGCTTTTTAAATCAATATATATTTATTTTTTTGAGTTCCTTAAATTTCCATTGATCAATATATTTCTTGTGATTGGTGATCTATATCACTATATATAATTATTTACAATTTTCTTCCATGTTTATATCATCACATCCCACTAATGTTCTCACAATTAAAATCCTAGTTATGTGTCATTCTAGATAAATTTTATAATTCCCATTTTATATAATAAATAGAATGTTTTATTAATGATTTTTACAATGTGTGTTAATAAAAAACTTATTTTCAAATGAAAACCCTTAATTTTTTAGACGATGATTAAATTGTGAGGACATAATTTATTTAAGGGTGTTAGAATTTAACATTTTGAGATTTTAAAGGAGGATAATCATGATAAATAGAATGTATGACACAAAAAACTAATCATATAAGTTAATATAACACCAATAGACTTTATGATATTTTTATTTTTAAACAAATATAATCTCATTGATATCTTTTGATGCACACAACACCAGGTTTAAATGAAAAATTATAATCTATTAAAATATTATTATTTAAACATGACCATTATAAGAAAGTCATTAAGTAGGTGGATATGAATAGTAATAATTATTTTATGAAGTTATTTAGTTTAAACATATATTAAATAAATTAAATGGTTATTTATTTATGATAAATAAAATAAGAACCATATTATAGTGAAATATATGTTTTCTGAAAAACATTCATTTTGCAAAAATATGTTTATTCGCTTCTTGTAAAAATAATTTAAAATTATATTTTTTTTCAATTTTTTAAAATTTAATTTATAAAAAAAACTATTATTTTTTAAATATAAATTTTAAAAAAATTATTTACAACATTTTTTGGTATTTTTATGAATTTTTATTTTTTATGAATAGTGAAAATAATGTTTTTATTAAAAATAGCCATTGGTTTAAATTATTTATGAAGTTAAATTTTATTTTAAATTGGTTTTAAAGTAAAATTAGGTAAATTATATTAATATTTAACAAATTTAGGTCATTGGAATCAATTTCACATTGAATTTTGATATTAAAACATTCTATACATATAAATATTTTCTCTTCAGAAAACCGCTCTTTTGTGGCATCTGTAGTTTAATTTTAAATTGAATCCTACCCCTAATGTGGATTAAATTTGTAAAAATGGTTTCAATATTTATAAAAATATTAATTTATATTATCTCTGAAAATTAACTTAATTTTTTTAACATAATTAATAATGAAAATAGTGAAAATTAATTACCACGGGTAATATAAAAATTTGTTTACATGGAGGGGGAGGGTTAAACTAAGAAAAATGGTATAAATGACCTAAAACTTATCCAAAACCAATAATATGACCCTATTATGATACTATAGTCTCTAAGGTATAATAATGATCCATTTATGTGGCATGTTCCATGATAAAAATGTCGGTATCAAATTATCTTTTCAAAAATTCCATGTGTGTCCTCTCCCCCACTTATAAAAGGCCACCCACTCTACTCCCATCTTCACACTTCTAAAAAACATTTTATTATCCAATAACCTTCCAAATAAATTATTTAATTTATTCCTCCATCCTATAATACCTTATTTTATTAGTAATCCCTCCTAATAAAGAGTTATGTATAAACCTAAAGAGGCTCTCCAAAGAATAGGTAACTTTCTCAAACGTGCGTATTTATTTTATTTCTTATTCCAAATCTTTAACCTTATTAAAATACGATAATATCATAACAAAAGTGTCTAATATATAATAATATGTTTTTATGTTAATATAATAACCAATATATGTCTCCACTTCCATCAAATAGGAAACAAAATCATCGATCATGTGTATGGGGGACTGTCACCTTGTGAACCGATGTAATTCATTTTCCATCACCACCTTTAAAAAATAAATATAATTATAGAGTTAAAATATTTATATTATATTTTTTACATTAATATACTTATTTAATTATTATATAACATATAAATTCTTACTTTTTATTCTTTGGGGGATGTTATAACCTCACTCGTGTGTATGGCGGCCTACCACCTCGCGACACAATGTGACTCATCTTTTTTTCCTAATGCTTTACATGAAAGGTAGTAAGTTTAACATAAAATAATATATGTGATATTTGTTATCTAAAAATACTTATTTAAATATATAATTACATATAACTTCGAAATTTATAATCCATTAAGAAATCATAACGTCGCACATGCGTACGTATCGACTACCGCCTCCATGTAGTAATGTGAAATGTTTTTCATTTTATTTTTATTTGGATTATAATAAATAAAATTTTGATTAATATAAATTATAAATATTAAATTATTATTATTATTTTCATATTAAATAATATTTATTTTCCTTTAATTCTATTCATAGAGAAAAATGGAAATAATATTCATGTGTACGTATGACCCACTGTCTTCGTGAAATATGTAATCCATTTTCAATCTCTAACATTTAGATATTACTCAAAATAAATACATAATGAATATATATGATATTCATATAATTTTTAAAATTATAAGTATTATGTAATCAAGGTAAAATTAAAAGGACCAAAATTATTGAAGAAAAACATACATGAAAAATGAAACAATTCTCTCCTGAAACGGTGATTTTAATAAAGACTTATTAATAAACTGGTGACAAAAGACTATAAGTAAATAATATATGGATTTATATATATAGTATTTTTATGTAATAGATGTGTGATAAACATATATTTTTTATATAGGAAATTCGAACACATGTGATGTATGTCAAACCTGAGGTTAATGTTTCTCATGTCACTTTTACTTTCATGAGATGTACGCCACATTCACCACTTATTCCTTTACATGGTGTATATAGTTACCATTTTTATTTTTAATATCAGGAATATATTTATCATCATATTATTTAAGAGTTCATTTTATGTTATTTATTTTATGGGGCTTAAGATTTAGAAGTTACAAAAGTGGTAAGGGTTTATTTCCAAATCTCATCAGTATTAATGATTGTTTTTTTATATCTCCCCTGTGGGGGATTATTTTTTTATTTCTGGAAAAAAAATTACTTATAAACAGGTCATTCCTAATATTTTTAGATAATAGAAAAATTTTACCACCCTATGTCACATAAAATTATAGATAAAATGTCTTTTCAAAAATCTGACAGAATTTCTCTCTTTAGTCAAAAATCCTTTTTCATTAAAATCCATGTTTTCTAAAAATGTATACAAAAATATTTTTAATACTTAAAAATGATTTATTAAATAAATTTTTACTTATTTTTAATTTTTGAAAGGAATCTTCATGTTTATTTCAATATTATTCCTATAGGTCCATTATCAAAAATATGAATTGAATATTTGTTTTAACATGTTCAACATGAATGGTATTTTCCACTATCAAGTCTAATAAATGTTTTAATGGTTTTATAAATTGTTTTAAAATGTTATCTTAAATGAAAATTATTTTAAAAATGTTTTTGAAATTTTTTAAAAGGTAGTTTTCAAAGTTAAAATGGTATTTTCCTCAGGAAATTTTTTAATTGCATTTTTATCATATATCTATTCATTAAAAACGTTGAACCTTTATAGTACATGAGATCCATTGAGGATATTTTTTATTGATATAATACTTATTATTTCTTTTTTTCATGACCCCCTACCCACAAAGTGTACCACTCCTAGGATGACAATGTGAAAAGGGAGATAATGACCCCTAAGTCCCACCTCCAGTAGGCCCCGAGTTGGCGACTAGCCCCGAGGGTATAATTAACACATAAATGGGAGGCATTACCCTCTAAGAGAACACATGTGGAAGAGAGAGATAAGACAGACACCAACCAACTCCAACTCAGAACTGGAATATAAAAGAAACCCATGTACATATATGAAATTCCATGAAAAAATACTACAACTTAAAGGGGAAAACTACAAGTACCCAGAAGAAAGTAAAAACAGCAACGACCACAAGCCCGAACAGCTCCTACAACCACAGTCTAGTAGTAACCAGCCTCATCTCCAACCTGGTCCAAGTGACCTGTAAAACATTTTATATATACGTAGGCTGAGTATAACAGTATACTCAGTAGGATCCGCCCCGAAGCCTCTCATTCAAAAGTAAAGAAAGCATGCTAAAGCACAGTGAACAATAAGTGAAACCAACACATCGCCTAAATAGGTATACTATATTCCCAACCTCACCATGGTTACTCTCACCAAGTAATGCATACAAGAATATATCATATAGAAAAGAATATCAAGGGTACCCCGCTAATACTTCCCCACTGGTTTGCCGCTTTGCCCCAACGACATACATCATGTGCATCTCTCTCCAAAGGATTTCCAATATACACTTGGGCTAAGCTCCATAATCTACATCACGTGCACCACAAAGGCTTGCCCGCAGACACCTGGCCGAAGCACCACACCATCCTCACAACCAAAAGTAATCAGGTAGTTTCCGGGAGCCACCACAGCTCGCATAACGTATATCATATGCTAGGTATTATACCTCAAGCCATTACAGCCCATACACCGAGTAAGGATCCTCAAGCCATCACAGCTTATACACATTACACCTATAGTAGTCCGTAGGATACTATATCCAGAATATATTTATCGAAATAGCCACAAGCCATTACATCCCTCTACACACATGTATGGGGAAAACTAACCACGGTGCCAAAAGAACTAGTATCTACCAAGAGAAGAGAGAGGGGCTAAAGGGGGTAGTCATCCATTCATCCTACCACCGGAATGTTGGGAAAAACACCCCCAGGGCTCAGAATCCCTAGGGTTTCAGTCTCCCTTGTTGACAGGGTGGAGTAGTGTATAGAAACATAAAAAGTACAGAATATATATAACTCCCAACCACACTATGGGAATAACCTAGTCTTAGTCTCAACTGCAGTTAACGTCTCTCGGACTCCGGGATGCTATTTCTAATATTAGGTATCCTATATGCACACAACCAATTAAAGAACATCATTAGGTTACTTTATTCCCTTTTTCATCAATTCCTCTTTACGTTAATTAATTTTTAGCACATTAATTAACCATGAACAAAACAACATTAAACTTAATTGGCATCACATTCAAAATCAACTGTTCCTTTAAAAGTTACAACATCACCATTAAATTCCAGCATCTCCATCCCCATGGATTATCACCATTTAATTCAAACATTCATTACATAATTACTTTCCCATATTCCCAGGCATTCTAGAAAATCATTCTATGCTACTAAACACAAGGGGGTCAACGCGGTGAGTAGATATACTACCCGTCAAGTCTTTGCCGCCTATAGCAAGAGCGTAGACCCATTCTCCCTTGAGAGGCTAAACACGGAAAGCACGTGGCATACCCCATGTGTCTTCACCCCTTTCAGAAAAAGGGTAAGCAGGACCAGCTGCCTTGAGCAGTGGGAAAAAGTAAGGTAGATAAACAACCAATCAAAACCACCAAACATCCAGGAATCACAACCATCCCATACCATTATCCCTGGTGTCCTCCCCGACACCCACATGCATAAACTGATGCATATCACCATCCTAGGCATCATCCGCTGCCACAACCACAAGGCCTTCCCTCCTCCACATATCACAACACCCCTCCAGGGTCACATCACATCACAAGCAGCAGGAAAACAAACACCCCATTAATTGGGCTCTTAGCCCTATTTCACAATAAGAGGGTAACTCAGAACCCTTTAGGGAATTCAATCAATCAATTTCTTTAATCCATATTGAATTAAAAATTTCAACTTGTTGGTTCCGACATCATGAACCAAATCAGTAATCTATCACAAAGATTAAACATGGTTAATATGCCAATTTAATCAACATCAAATTCCAACAAGAACCAGATTCTTTTTCATGCCTATTTATATTTATCCAATTAATTATCAATTAAATCCGGCTTTACGTTCTTTATCAATTTCATCAATAACAACATGCTGACAAGAAAGGCATAGATATCACATTATCTAGAAAAACATGAGGCAACAACATACGTTCGATGGAATTTCTTAATCTTGTTAAAATATTTAATTAGGCCAATTTCATTGTGATCCAGAAGGATAAATCATGCTAACTCTACGATTGCACATAAACAATTAGAGAAGCCACGAATCCCCTACCTCAACGGTTTTCGAGGAAAACCACAACGGTCGAAGAATGACCAAGAAAACCGGACTGATTCACCAAGGATCCTCCCTAGATCTCTTCTCTTAACACAACCAAGACATAATCTCATCATAAACGACATCCACACACTTAGATCTACCCATAACGGGCGTAAATCTAAGATCCCGAGAGGAGAGGGGGAGTATATCTAGGTCGATCTAAGAAACCAACCAAAAAGGATCACAAACCTCGAGAAACGGGCTTTGATTCATGAAGAGAAGCCTCCGGATCGCCTCCAAAATTCTTAGGAGAGGTTCTTCTACCTCCAAGGAAGGGTAATCCCGAGTTATGGCCGCTTAGGGGCTTAAAAAAGCCATTTAGAGGCAAAAGAGTTCAGATCCACAATTTTAGGATCTAACTTTAAGTGCTCGCATGGTTAGTCCGCACGGTTTAACAAATCGTGCGCTAACCGTGGTTTAGCTTCTGTCTCGCCAAACACTCCTCGCACGGTTAGTCCACACGGTTAGACAAACCATGCACTAACCATGCATTATCCACTGCCTCCAACACCAACCTTGCATGGTTTGTCCGCACGGTTTAGGCAAACCGTACTCCAACCATGAGAAATCTATTGCCCTTTAGATTTCCTTAAAATTCCACCCAAACGCACCCCCAAGTAACCTTGACCTCCCGGAACACATCTAGCACCTTATTTTTACAAAGGAATGGACCGTAGAGGTATGGTCCATTACATCAGATACCTCTCAAAACATTATCGTCCTCAAGAATCCAAAACCCACCTAAAGAGAAAATGTAACAGGGTCTAAACAACCACCCATCGAGATACCTCTTAAAAGAGAGCAAGCCACCAAAGCAAAAAAGGGTGCCATCTCATAAACATGAATTTTCCAAAACCACAAAAGGGAACATCAAATCCTAAAAAGAGTTAAACATCAAACAACTCTGGGTACTGATCACGTATCTGTGAATCATGTTCCCAAGTACTCTCTTCCAAGCCTCCATGTCACCACAAGACACAAACTAAGGGAATGGAATGCCCATGCAACACTTTCTCCTTGCGGTCTTGGATCTCCACAGGTCACTCCTCAAAGGTGGCATCATCATCAACATCGATCTCTCCCCAATCGATGATGTGGGAGTCATCATAAAGATAACGACGTAGTTGTGATACATGGAAAACATCATGTATTCGACTCATCTTCGGGGGAAGTGCTACTCGATACGCTATAGCTCCAACATGAGCTAACACCTCGAAAGACCCAAAAAACTGGGGAGAAAGCTTACTTCCATAACCAAACCTTCGCTTCCCACGACGGGGAGTCACCTTAAAAAATACATGATCCCCAACATTAAACACTAAGGGTCTCCTCCTTTGATCAGCATATGATTTCTGATGATCTTGTGTTGTCTTCATCCTCTCATGAATCACCTGAACCTTCTCTGTTGTTTTCTGCACTAGTTCCGGTCCGAGAATTGCTGACTCTCTAACCCCAGTCTAGCACAACGGAGAACGGAAAGGTTGGCCATACAAGGATTTAAATGGTGCCATACCGATGGTGGAGTGAAAACTATTATTATAAGCGAACTGTACCAAGGGTAAGTGCCTCATCCATGACCCTCCAAAATTGAGAACACAAGAGCGTAACACGTCTTCAAGAGTCTAGATAGTTCTCTCTGTCTGACCATCTGTTTGAGGATGAAAATCAGTGCTAAGGAATAGTTGAGAACCAAAAGCATGTTGGAGACCTCTCCACACCCTAGAGGTAAAATGAGGATCTCGATCAGAAATGATAGTTCTAGGGACTCCACGAAGTCTCACCACCTCCTCCAGATACTGCCTTGACAAAACTTCCACTGAGCTCGACTCCTTGATCGCTATGAAGTTGGATGATTTTGTTAAAAGATCCACTACCACCCAAATAGAATCATGTCCTCTTGGATATCGAGGTAAACCTATAACAAATTCCATTGAGATGTCCTCCCACTTCCACTGAGGAATCCTTAATGGCTGAAGAAGACCACCTAGAACGCGGTGTTCGGCCTTCACCTTCTGGAAGACTAAACTATGAGACACAACTCTGCAACCGCACGCTTCAGCCCAGGCCACCAAAACTGACTCGTCAAGGATCGGTAAAACTTTGTCATGCTAGGATGTAATGCTAAGGTAGAACTATGTAACTCCTTGACAACCATCTCCCACATTTCCAAGGAAACAAAAATCCTTCCATGATACAACACTCGATGTTGTTTGTCCTCCAACCAACCATCAGGGGCCTCACCACAAACAACTTGATCTCTCCAAACTTCCACCTCTAGATCCCCCAACTGGGACTCTTCCACCTTCTGCATCAGGGATGACTACACCGTCATCTGAAAAAGAAAACCTCTACCTCCAACTTCTTCCATATCAAGAGGTAAAGCTGATAGTTCTTCCATGACTCTCCAGGAATCACCAGATTCACGTACAGCATCACTACATGACTTTCGGCTCATCGCATCAGCTACAACATTCCCCTTTCCAGGTGTATACGATATTTCAAAGTCGTATTCTTGTAATAACTCCATCCACCGATGCTACCGCAAGTTCAAGTCACATTGGGAGAAAACATACCTCAAACTCTTATGATTGGTGAAAACCACAAAGCGCTCACCAATGAGGTAATGTCTACACAACTTCATAGAAAATACCACAACTTCCAACTCAAGATCACGGGTTGCATAGTTGTTTTCATGGGGATGCAACTTCCGAGACCCATAAGAAACAACTGACCTCTGCTGCATGAGAACACAGCCTAGCCCCAGATGTGAAGCATCACAGAAAACATCAAACTAGACTCCCTCAGCTAGAAGACAAAGAACTAGAGCACTCACTATCTTCTCCTTTAGATACTCGAAGGTTTCCTGACACTGATCAGTCCATATGAATGGCTAATCCTTCTTGATCAAATATGTAAAAGGAGTCTCAACCCGCAAAAAATTGTCTACGAACCTCCTGTAGTAGCCTGCGAGACCAAGGAAACTTCGCACCTCTGAAACTATCTTGGGGGATGCCCAAGACACAACTGATTTTATCTTCGATGGATCCACAACCACTCCCTGTTGGGACACCACATGCCCCAAGAAATGAACTTCTCGAGCCCAAAACTCACACTTCGACAACTTCCCGAACAGCTGATGTCGACAAAGAACTCCCAAAATGGCTCATAGATGCTCTGTATGCTCCTCTTAAAATTTGGAGTACACAAGGATGTCGTCGATGAAGACTACCACAAACCTATCCAGGAACTCACGGAACCCAACATTCATCAATCCCATGAAAATAGCTAGATCATTCGTCACACCGAACGGCATTACAACGAACTCATAATGCCTATGACGACAACGGAAAGCAGTCTTTGGAATATCCTCATATGTCACCTACATCTGATGATATCCTGACCGCAAGTCGATCTTTGAGAACTAACTTGCACCCTTTAGTTGATCGAATAAATCATCAATCCGCAGAAGAGGATAGTGGTTCATTATTTTCACTTCGTTTATGCGACGATAATCGATACAAAACTGTAAACTGTCATCGGCCTTCTTCACAAACAAAACTGGTGCACCCCACGGTGACACACTTGGCCAAACAAAACCGCACTACAACATACCATCAAGCTATATACGTAGCTCTCGTAACTCATAAGGGGCCATCCTATATGAAGACATAGAGATATAATATGCTCCTGGCTGTAGCTCAATCCCAAACTCTATCTCTTGTCGAGGGGGTAATGCTACAACCTCTTCTAGAAAGACATCAGGGTACTCCTCCACGACCCTATGAAACGCCAACCGTTGAACCTCTAAAGTACTCAGCATCATCCCAGCCACCATGGACAATAAGGATGGAACCTGTCTATAACCCATCTGAGGATCTCTCTCACCAACAAAAACCACTTGATCTCCATCCGCATCAAAGAAAACGACCTTCTTCCTATAGAAATCAACGATAGCCTACACCGAATACAACCAATCCATGCCAAGGATGACATCATATGGTTGTATTCGTAAACATAGGAAATCTCCCCAAGATTGGTATTTCCCCAACACTAGCTCACAGTCTCTACATACTTCAAACAAGTCAGCTCGACCTCCAACTGGTGTAGTAAATGCCATGGGCAATAGAAGACTCTCTAACTCAAGTCCCAAAGCATGGATAGGGGTACACTACTGGAAAAACGACCTATACACATGGTTAAAAACCGTGGGTATAGCCCCCAAAGTCGTGGGTATAGGCTATTCCCATAGTTTTGGAAACCTTGGGATAGAACGGTGTCGGTATAGGGGTCTCAGCCTATACCCACAGTTTTGTAGAACCGTGGGTATAGGGGAGTCAAATGTGGCACACCACCTGTTCCAATGTGGCACACAATAGACCCCACGGTTTGAAAACCATGGGGAATTTAAATTCAAAAAATCTGCGCGTCAGGGGAATCGAACACACACCTCATGTGTAGCCTCACAAGTGCTCCACCTACAAGGGACCAACCGAGATATAATATTTAATTATTATATATACATATATCTATGTATATATATTAATATGAATCAATGTGGTATTTAAATTATAAAAACGCCATCGGAGGGATTCAAACCACGGTCTACAGAGACCCTCACATCTGCGCTTCCCCGAAGTACCACCCGAGATATCATTTTATACTAATATATATACATACACCTAGGTATATATATTAATATTATTCGCGTTATGAAAAATGTAAATGGTGAAATTCGAACCCGCGACCTACAGCAGACACGGAGAACAGTTTACCAACCGAGCTACTGAATCTTTGAAATTATATATTTATATTTACATAAATATTTTAATCTATACCATGAATAAATTCCTTCCTACCAAATTTTTTTCATGTCCCGCCTAATTTTATTTCCCCGCCATAACGCGGGAAAGCTATACCCGTGGTTCTGGAGAACTGTGGGTATAGGTCTTCAAAAAAAAATCCCAATACCCACGGTTTTGATGAACCGTCAGTATAGGTCTTCGTAAAATACCATATACCCACGGTTTTCTCTAAAACCATGGGTATAGGTCTTAAAAGAAAACTATACATACATATTTTGGCACAACCATGGGTATATGTGGCCTATACCCACGGTTATGGAAAATCGTGGGTATAAGTTCACATAATATCCCTATACCCACTGTTTTTTGAAAACCCGTGGGTATAGACCTATTTTCCAGTAGTTGTAGGTGATATGAAGGATTGTGTCACTCCTGAATCAAACAAGGAATACACCAAGGTAGAAAACAAGCAAAGGGTACCTCGAATGACATCTGGCTCACCTAGAGCTGGCAACGCTAGAGCATTAAGCTGAACACAGCCTCCTCCATGGCCTCTCTGACCCTGATGACGACCACCACCAAGGCCGCGCTCTG
This sequence comes from Viscum album, assembly GCA_963277665.1. Classification (NCBI taxonomy): domain Eukaryota; kingdom Viridiplantae; phylum Streptophyta; class Magnoliopsida; order Santalales; family Viscaceae; genus Viscum; species Viscum album. The sequence continues at coordinate 472,532,740 of OY728130.1, read as the reverse complement.
ATCTCTGAGGATGGGGAGCGTCATGGGGATGTCCTCTGCCTACCCCATCAACCCTCTGCTGATCGAAAGCTGGTGCAACCTGCTGCTGCTGCCTCGGTTGGAACTGCCTCAACGGAGGAACCTGGAGCGGAGCATCCGGTGCATGATGACTGTTATGAAAGGTCGGTCACTCCGGATGCTGATGACCATGACCACCACAATAAAAACAAGCGCCTTATCCCTTGGCATAGGCCTGAGGGTTGCTGCCTTTGGAAAAACAAGATGTGAAAGGCTGGGACCTACCCCCAGCTGAACGAAAACTCTTCTTCCCTGAAAATCGGGAACCTTGGACCACAGCTCTGCTTCATGAGGAATCATACTGATTCCGCTCTTGTGATGATTCGGTCTGAGCCAAAGTCCTCTCAACAACCTCTTCCCTTGCCATCACCTCAAGATATGTCTTTTTTATAAATGGGGTGACCTGACACTGGATCTCTTGATGCAAAGCCTCCTCGAAATGCCTCGCCCAGGCCTCCTCATCTGGTAACAGGTCTAAAGCATATCGTAAAAGGTTCCTGAAACGGATTCCAAACTCTCGAACACTAGAGCTCCCCTGTCGAAGGGTAAGAAGCTCCTGGAGACTAGAGGCCTTCACAGTTGAAGAAAGGAACTCAACTCTAAAATTGTCTCGAAACTCCTCTAATGAGATCGTTGACTCCTCACGATCCCCGAGGAACAAAAGCCACCATTGCCTCACTGCTCCATGCAGCATCATCACAACAAAGGACACACAGTTCTCCTTCCGAGCACTGATCGAACTGAAGCCGAACTCAACCTCCTATAACTAGTCTTTCGTGACTGCATCTGAAACGGAGCCCTTGTACTTCTGCAAACTCTGGCGCTAAAACTCTCGGAGTGTCTTCCTCCAAGTGTCGTCGTCATCAACCTATACCCTACGATGACCTACTAGAAGAGCATGCTGGACATATTCTACGCAAACCTGAATAGGATGTCGACCGAGATCCATACCTGCAAAATAACAAACACTTAGAGCTCCAAATCCAGGAATATGGAAGACTAAACATTTATTAATTAATTGTTTTATTTTATTTATTTTAGGTTAACCTATCCCTAGGTCTACCCATTCAAACATAGACATAAAGAATAATGATTCATGATCCTTTCCTAGGTCTCTACGCTGAAACAAATATCACCTTATTTAGTAGCCATTGTAAACATAAAGGTCCATACATCAGATCATAGGGGTCCCTAAACGCCTATGTCTCAGCTAGTTTATAGTGTTTACCACACTGGATAAACATGAATGACACTGTTTCCCTACCAACCCATGCAACCTCACGTGTACCTAACTCCAAACTCAATCATATCCCTCAATCAAACCTCCCTTCGATGCCACTCTATCACAACCCCCTCCCCACAAAGTGTACCCCTCCTGGGTCGGCAATGTGAAAAAGGAGATAATGACCACCCCCCCCAGTCCCACCTCTAGTAGGCCCCGGGTTGGATACTAGCACTGAGGGTATAATAAACACACAAATGGGAGGCATTACCCTCTAAGAGAACACATGTGGAAGAGAGAGATAAGATAGACACCAACCAACTTCACCTCATAATTGAAATATAAAAGAAACCCATGTAAATATATGAAATTCCATGAAAAAGTACTAAAACTGAAAGGGGAAAACTGCAAGTACTCAAAAGAAAGTAAAAACAGTAGGGAACACAAGCCCGAATAGCTCCTGCAACCACAGGCTAGTAGTAACTAGCCTGATATCCAACCTGCTCCAAGTGACCTGAAAAACAGTTTATATATACTTAGGGTGAGTATAATAGTATACTCAGTAGGATCACCCCTGAAGCCTCTTGTGCAAAAGTAAATAAATCATGCTAAAGAACAATGAACAACAAGTGAAACCCACACATCACCTAAATAGGTATACTATATCCCCAACCTCACCATGGATACTCTCACCAAGTAACGCATACAAGAATATATCATATAGAAAAGAATATCAAGGGTACTCGGATACTACTTCCCCACTGGTTTTCCGCTTTTCCCCAACGACATACGTCATGTGCATCTCTCTCCAAAGGCTTGCCCGTATACACTTGGGCTAAGCTCCACAATATACACCACGTGCACCACAAAGTCTTTCCCGCAGACACCTAGGTGAAGCACCACACCATCCTCACAACCAAAAGTAACCAGGTAGTTTCTAGGAGCCACCATAGCTTACATAATGTATATCATACGCCGGTTATTATACCTCAATCCATTACTGCTCATGCACTGAGTAAGGATCCTCAAGCCATCACATCCTATACATGTTACACCTATAGTAGTCTGTAGGATACTATATCTAGAATATATGTGTGGAAATAACCACAAGCCATTACAGCCCTGTACACACATATATGGGGAAAACTAACTGCGGTGCCAATGGCACTAGTATCTACCTAGAGAAGAGAGAAGGGCTAAATGGGGTAGTCATCCATTCATCCTACCACAGGAATGTTGGGGAAAATACCCCCCCCCCCCCAGGGCTCAGAATCCCCGGGGTGTCAGTTGCCTTTACTGACAGGGTAAAGTAGCGTATAGAAACACAAAAAGTACAGAATATATATAACTCACAACCACACTATAAGAATAACCTAGTATTAGTCTCAACTGCAGCTAACATCTCTCGGACTCCGGGCTGTTATTTCTAGGACTAGGTATCCTATAAGCACACAACCAATTAAAGAAAATCATTAGTTCACTTTATTCCATTTTTCATCAATTCCTCTTTACGTTAATTAATTCGTAGCACATTAATTAACCATGAACAAAACCACATTAAACTTCATTGGCATCACATTCAAAATCAATTGTTCCTTTAAAAGTTACAACATCACCATTAAATTCCATCATCTCCATCCCCGTGGATTATCACCATTTAATTAAAAAATTCATTACATAATTGCATTCCCTTATTTCCAAACATTCTAGAAAAGAATCATATGCAACTAAACACAAAGGGTATCAACACGGTGAGTATATATACTACCCGTCGAGTCTTTTCCACATATAGTAAGAGCATATACCCATTCTCCCTTGAGAGGCTAAATACGGAAAGCACGTGGCATACCCTGCGTGTCTTAACCCCTTTTGGAAGAAGGGTAAGCAAGACCATCTGCCTTGAGCAGTGGAGAAATGTAAGGTAGATAAACAACCCATCAAAACCACCAAACATCCATCCATCACAACCATCCCATACTATCATCCCTGGTGTCCTCCTTGACACCCACATGCATAAACCAATGCATCTCGCCACCCTAGGCATCATCCTCTACAACAGCCACAAGGCCTCCATGCCTCCACATATCACAACACCCCTCCAGGGTCACATCATATCAAAAGAATCAGGAAAACAAACACCACATCAATTGGGCTCTTAGACCTATTTCACAAAAAGAGGGTAACTCAGAACCCTTTAGGGAATTCAATCAATCAATTTCTTTAATCCTTCTTTAATTAAAAAATTAAATTTTTTGGTTCCAACATCATGAACCAAATCAGTAAGCTATCACAAAGATTAAACATTCTTACTATGTCAATTTAATCAACATAAAATTACTACAAGAACCATATTCTTTTTCATTCCTCTTTATATTTATACAATTAACTATCAATTAAATCTAGATTTATGTTTTTTATCAATTTCATCAATAATAACATGCTGATAAAAAGGCATGGATATCACACAATCTAGAAAAACATGAGGCAACAACATACGTTCGATGAAATTTCCTAATCCGGTTCAAATATTTAATTAGGTCAATTTAATTGTGATATAGAGGGATAAATCATGCTAACTCTATGATTGGGCATGAATAATTAGAGAAGCCACAAATCCCCTACCTCAATGGTTTTCAAGGAAAACCACAACGGTCGAAGAATGCCCAAGAAAACCGGGCCGATTCACCAAGGATCCTCCATAGATCTTTTATCCTGACACAACCAAGACCAAATATCATCATAAATAACATCCAAACACTTAGTTATACCCATAACGGGTGTATATATAAGATCCTGAGAGAAGAAGAGGATTAGATCTAGGTAGATCTAAGAAACCAACCAAAAAGGATCAAATACCTCGAGAAACTGGATTTGATTCGTGAAGAGAAGCCTCCAGATCGCCTCCAGAACTCTTGGAAGAGGTTCTTCTACCTCCAAGGAAGGGTAATCCCGAGTTATGGATGCTTAGGGGCTTAAAAGAACCATTTAGAGGAAAATAAGTTCAGATCCACAATTTTAGGATCTAACTTTAAGTGCCTGCACGATTAGTCCGCACGGTTTAACAAATTGTGCGCTAACCGTGCTTTAGATTCTGTCTCGCCAACCACTCCTCACACGATTATCCCGCATGGTTAGACAAACCGTGCGCTAATCGTGTGTTAGCCACTACCTCCAACACCAACCTTGCATAGTTTGGCCACATGGTTTCGGCAAACCGTGCGCCAACCATGCAAAAGATATTTCCCTTTAGCTTTCCTTAAAAGTCCACCCAAACGCACCCCCAAGTCACATTGACATCCAGAAACACCTCCAGCACCTTATTTTCACAAAGGAATAGACTGGAGAGGTCCGGTCCATTACACTTTTGATGGGATATGATCATGTTTATAGAATATTTAAAATTTTATTACTATTCACTATGTTTTTTATGGTTTAGAATTAAGTATATTTGATTGAGGTAAGTATTAAAATTTGGTATGATAGTTTTTCAGTATGATTGTTCATGTTTATTACATTTTACCCCTACATATTCAAAATTAATTATACACAGTATGTAATAGGTGTGGGGGTATAGTTATAGATCACTGCTCAATGCATCGACAAGTCTCATGAGTTAAGTCAGTTGTCCAAAATATAAGGTATTATAACAAAAAATTTTGAATTTCTTATAAAAAGCCTTAATAATTTTAGATGTTCAACATTATTAATTACCTCATTAGGACATCAATAATTTCCATGTGATAATTTTATTAGTTATAATATCCATGAATAATATTGAATCATATGTGATTATTTTTATGTATTTATTTGATCATCTTTTTTTATACCACATTATGCTTAGTTTGTTGATTAAATGGAATGTGTTTTATTTTTTACCTATCCATATTGAGTATGCATATTTACTAATGATAGATTCCACTGTACTCTCACCCTTACTAAGGATCTGAACTCACACCTTTCTTATGTTTTATTTTCCACAGGATATCATGATGTGTTTTGTGATTTATATTCATGGATATAGTAAGGGAATATTGGAATTCTCAAAGAAAATAATTTTTTATATTTTATATTTTAAAATATAATGTGAATTTAAATTATGTATCAAGTTTACAAATACTGCTACAATATTTAGTCATCTTGGATGAAATTTCATGTATCTAGTCTCAATGTAATAAAGTATACACTAGCTCCGATTTAATTGTGTTGTGCTCAATAAAACTGGTGTTACAGTTTAGTAGAAACCTTGGGAAGTAGATTTAGAAAAACCTAGATTAGGGAACATGAACCAATGAAAAGCATTGAGGATATGTATAGAAGAACATCCTAATATTTTGGTAAGATGTAGATTATGTTTTTTTTTTCAGAATTACACCTCTATCTAGAAACTAATACTAGTAGGCATGGTTCTAGAATAGATGTACCTAGGGGTAATAATTCTAAAAAAAGAATGTCAGGATTGACAAGAGGATTACCTGGTACATGAAAACGGGCCTTACAATGCTCATAGTTTGACACCCAAGGGATATATTTTTAGGATAATTCACATTTTCATTACAAACCATTGTGAAGGGTTTGAAAATATTTTTACGGTTTGAAAATTTTTCTAAAGAAATTGTGTTTATGATAATGAGATAAGAGATTAATAAATTTTTTAATTTATGTTAAGTCTTTCACTAGTATTGGGATTATACATTATGTTTTATAATGTTATAATTTAATCTCATATATGGAATTATTTAGAAATAGAGCATAGTGGAAGGAATAAAAACTATATCAATTCAGGTACACCAAGTAGGGATTGACCTCCGGGGAAAGATAATTAAGTTGGAGATGGAGATTTAGTTCTAACTAAAGAAATTATAACCATATTGAGGTAGATGACTGAAGTTATGATTAATAACCTTTACCATATGGAGCAACCTGATAATATACCATGTGATATAAAAATTTTAGAATTCTTTGTGCGTCATAAAACATCATCATTCAATTTGACTAAATTTACATTCATAACTAATAAATTGATAAGTTCCTTAGAGAAGAAATTTCGCGCTTTGGGAAGAAATAAAAGGGAGAAATTTTTCATAGAATTTTATCATTTCTTAAGAGATGCGGATTAATTTTGGTTATTGATTCAAAACACTAAGGATGGGGGGGAAAATTTCACATATAGAATGAAAAGATTTTATGGTAATATTCATGTAAATGTATCTTCTTCTAAAGCAATGAGTATATATATAAAGAAAATTCATAAATCTAAGAAAAAAGGAAGATGTAAATGTTTCTATGTATAAATAATACTCTACAAGGATATAAAGTTTTTCTTCATACTATAAACATAATCCAAAAAGTAAGATTGAAAATTTATTTTATGGTTTAAATAAAATCCTTATAAGGGAATTAGTCACCAAAACATTCCCACCATCTGAGGATATAATATCATGTGATATCATGATAATGAATTAATTATCTAAGTCTTAAGGTGTTAAAGGAAATAAATATAATAATAGGATGGGAGATAAAATGATGAACAAAGAGAATAAGTGAATGAAGTATTTCCCCGCATGTGATAATTGTTTAAAGTGACACTTGGGTAATTAGTTGAAGGGAATGGGAGTTTTATACGAGTGTGAAGAGAAATGCCATCATGTTAATTATTTCAAGGGTAAAAAAGTAGTTTCCAATGTTCACTGCTTCAAATATAATGAGATTCATCAATACAAAAAAGAATATCCCAAATATCAATGTACTATACTCTAGAAGAAGCTAAGGGATCACAATAAAGCCTATGTTATTGATATAACCCAAGTGGAATGATTAAAGTGATTTCATTTAGATTCAAGAAATATATTCAAGAAGTTTCTTATCAATGATATTCTCGATTTAATAATCATAAAATATATAAGGATTGTACTATAGTACTATTTATTATTGGGTTTTAGAGTATACGTTGAATAGTACAGATGACTAAGAAAAGTGATTCAGTGAAAAGTTGAACCTCTTTGAGAACACATGATTAAGGGAGGTTAACTATTAATATGTTCCCAATGTTTTGATAATAATTAGATGTTTATTTTATTGTGTCAGTTACCATGAAGTTGGTTAGATTTTTTATGGTTTATGTTATCTTTGATGGTTTTTACTATAAGTATTAATGTATAGAATATGTTCTACAACCTGAGATTTTATTATTCGAATAATGCATGTTTTAATTATGGTTTTATGGTGATAAATATATTCACACATTTGGAATGTGACATTAAGTGACACTTTATATTTTCTAGGGAATATAATGTTGATTTAGTGAATTTCCTTCAAAATTTTAGGACTTTGAATTTGATCTTACATGTCATGGATGGTTATTATGGTTTAACAATTATAAAATATATTAAGTTGAATTTTATGGAGTCACTATTAATGTACTTTAGATTAATGTATTATATTGGACTTTTTTAACCATTTTATTTTTTATAAAGATATGAGGAATAACTAATAACACTTATTTGAATCATATAATCAGTTAAAAGTAAATTTTAGTGATTCAGACATAAAAATAATTCATAATGGATATTAATTTCATGGATTAAGAAATGAATTACTACCAAAGTATGAAATTATTCTTAAAAAGATATTATGTAATTATATTTTATGGTGTTATCTCTCATGATAGTAAAACTATTCCTAATCATTAGGAAAAGGATCTTGAAACAAAAATGTTATCCAAATAAATTAATATCTGATAAATCATATTTCCTTTTACCTCACCAAGAATTTAAGGTTTGTGTGTCCTTAAATTTTCATTTATCACTCAAATTCATGAGATAAATGATCTATATAACTCCCTTTAATTATTTACACTTTTATTCCATGTCTAAATCTTCACTTACCACCAATTTCTCCTACTTGGAAACCTAGAATTATATTTTTCTAGATGATGTTTTTATTTACCTTTCTCTCTTTTCCAGAGGATATTTAATTAACCCTTTTTATGATAAGGGTTTATAAAAAAGGTATTTTCAAATGTATAACCCTTAATATATAATATCAAGATAAAATTTTAACGATGAAACTTATTTAAGAGGGATATAATGTAAAACCCAGAGACATTGAAATAGGAACACCATATTCTATAGTATGTATAACACCAAATACCAAGCTTAGAAAAGAATATAACACCAAAGGACTTTAATATATAATTATTTTTAAATAAATCCAATCTCTGTGATAGCTTTCAATGCAAAAACGTTGGGTTTAGATGAAATGAGATATTATATTAAAATATTAATATTTAAGCTTGAACATTATAACCAAGTCGTTATGTTAGCGGGTGTGAATAGTGATAACTAAGTTATGAATAGTAATAAATAAATTTGGAAAATTATATGGCTTAAAAAGTAAAAAAATTAATTCATTGTTTATCTAATGATTAGAAAATAATAATAACCATTTTAAAGATAAGTAAATGTTTTATGAAAAAGTATATTTTTTAAGAGGTAGTGTATTCGTTCTTTGTGCACATAATTTAAAATTTACTTTTACCACATTTCTAATATTTATTTTAAAAAGTAAATTTAATTTTTTAAATCTACATTTCAAAATTATCTTTGTTTTATTGTTTTTTTTGGAAAATATTAATTTTTGAATGAATTGCGAAAATTACAGATTTTTATTGAAAATTTCCTTTCGGTTTAAATTAATTACAAAGATAAATTATATTTTAAATTTGTATTAATGTAAAATTAGTTAAATTATATTAAAACTTATCTAAATAATTTTTTCAATAAATTCCAAATTTATGTTTTATATAAAAATAATCTATAATTATGAAAATTTTATCATTAGAAGACCAATCTTTTATCGCATCTTCAGTTTAATTTTAAATTGATTTCTTTCACTTTTATAAATAGAATTTATAAAAATATATTCTTTATTTTTATTTATCATAATTTATATTATCTAATGAGTTGAAATTAATATTTTACCATAATTAATAGTGAAATTAGTAAAAATTAATTACCACAGTTAAGGTAAAAATGGGATTACGGGGGGGTGGGGGTGAAACTAAGAAAAAAAAGATAAAAATGACCCAAAACATTTCAAAACCCCATTTTATGGACATATTTGAACAACATAAACTATAAGGATTGATAATTACCCAATTTTCAGGATTCTTCATTAAGAAAAATGTGGGTATCTCATTATATTTTTAAAAATTCCATGTGTGTCATCTCCCCGACTTATAAAAGGACACCCCTTCTACTCCCCTATATACACTTAAAAACCATTTTTTTGGAGACTACCAACCCAAAAAAAATCCTTAATTCCTTAAAAACATCCTAGATTCATTATTTTGATTAGGAACCCCTCATAATAATGATTTTTGTATAAACCTAATGAGGCTCTCTGAAGAAGAGGTAAAATTATTAAACTTGCATAATTGTTTTATTTCTTCTTCCACATCCGTAAAACCTTATAAAAATATTATAATATATAAAAAATTATATCATGTATAATTTTGTTTATTATGATAATTTTATGTCCCTGATCTATCTCCACATCCATTAAATGGGAAATCAAATCATTGATTGCATGTAAAATGAACTACCACCTCATGAACCGATGTAATTTTTTTTCAAAACCACATTTAATGGATGGATATAATGGTATTTTAGATATTTATATGATATTTATGAAATTATTGTACATATGGGATAATTATATAACATATACCTTCTTAATTTCCATTCTATTGAGGATATGATTACGTCATTTGTGTCTACAGTGGACTACCACTTCATCAAGCGATGTGGTTCATTTTTTCGATTACACTTTATATAAAAGATAGTAATATTAAGGTTAATTAATATATATGATATTTATGATCCTAAAATACTTATACAAATATAATTTCCCATATGTATTCTTACCTTCAATTCCATTAGAAATCAATATCTTTGTTTGTGCATACATGTGGACTACCGCCTCTACGTAGTGATGTGAAATATTTTTCATTTAATTTTTACATGGATGGTAATATAGAAGTATTTTATTAATATAAATTATAAATATAAAATAATAATTATTATATAAATATTTATTAATATTTATGTTTCTTCCATTCCATCTATCGAGAAAAATTATAACATCGTTCATTGTACTTACAATCTACCATCTTCATGAACAGTATAATCAATTTTCCATATATAAATTTTATAGATAACTATAAATACATATATAATTAATATATAATATATTTTTATCATTTTTATATTTATAGAGGTTATTTAACCATGATCATATTAAAATTACAAAAATCATTGAACTAAATCATACGTGAAAAATGAAGCAATTATCACCTGAAAATGTTATTCAAGAAAATATTTGTTAATAACTGGGTGATAAAATACTATAAGAAATTAATATATGGAATGAAATATATAATTATGGTTATGTAAGTTATGTATAATAAATCTATATTTTTTATATATGAGTTTTAAATACATATTCAATAAGTCAAACCTTAGATTAGGGTTTCTCGTCTCACATTTACTTCTGTGAGACATATGCCATATTCACCAATTATTCATTTGTGTGGTGTATATACATACCCTATGATATGCTATATCAATAATATATATATATTAATAATATTTAATTTTTCATTATATTTTATTCATTTTATGGGGCTTAGTATTATGATGTCACCAAAGTTGTAAGGTTTTATTTCACAATCTCAATAGTATTCAAGATTAATTATGTTTTAGTATCCCTTGAAGGGAATTATTTTTTATTTATATCCAAAAGAAGATAAATTTACTTATCCACTGATTAATAATGAACTTTTCATGTAAAAGTATCATTCTCTAGTCACTGGTAACTAAAATTATTGAGTAAATTTCTTTAATAAAATCTGAATTTATTTCTCTATTCGATCAAAAATAAATTTTAATCAAAATCCATGATTTCTAAACATTGTTTCCAAAAAAAATTAAACATTTTAAAAGAATGTATTAAAAAACATATATCTATGCTTATTTTTTAATTTTTTTAATGGAATCTTCATATTGTTTTGAAACAAAATCTCATTTCAAATTTTCTAAAAATATAAAAAGGAATATTTGTTTTAACATTTATGACATTAACAAAATTTCCCACCATCGTGACCAATAAATATTTTAAAGATTCTTTTGAAAGATTTAAATAGTAATTTTTAAGGAAAACTATTTTCAAATTTTTTTGTGAACTTTTTTTAAATGTTAATTTTCAATTTGTAAAGGATATTTTCTTCAAGAATTCTTTTAATGAAATTTTATGGTTTTTATATTCATTGATGACATAAAACCTTTATTGAATTTATGATCCATTGGGAATATGGTGTATTTATATCATCCTTATTATTTCATTAGATGTTTTATGTTTTATTGAACTAAGGATGTACAATTTTATTTCCATTCACCATATATTTTTGGAAGGTTTATGATTATGTTTATTTGATTGGGGTAAGTATTAACATTTGATAGGTCAATTTTTCAATAAAAATTACCATGTTCATTATGTCTCGCCCATTTTATATAAGGAATGAATTGGAATTAGTATGTTATAAGTGGGGAAAAATTATATATTTCCCTCGATTTATTGACATGTATCATGAGATAGATTAGTTTTCCAAATTAGACGGGTTTCTACCCACAGATTAAGACCATCTTGTGAGAGGTATTGACAGTTTTAGATGTATGGCATTATGAATTCCCTCATTATGATATCACTTTTTTCCATGTGATTATTCGATTAGTTGGAATATCTATGTATAATATTCAAGATTATGTGATTACATATATGGATTTATTTGATCATTATTTATTTCCTCCATATTATTCTCAGTTTATTGATTAAATAAATGCGGTTCAGTTATTTACCTTTCCATATATATTATGCATGTTTATTCATGATAGCATCCACTATATGCTTACCCTTACTAGGTAGATGAGCTCACCCCTTTATTATGTTTTATTTTCCCCAGGATATTAGGTAGTATTTTTTAATTGATATACAGGGATATGATAAGGGGAATAATGTAATTATAAAAAAAATACTTTTTTATTTTATGTTTTAAAATATAATGTGAATTTCAAGTATGTATATAGTTTACTATTTCGAACCATTTCCCTTCGAGGAGATGGAGGACCAACGCGCTTGATTGTCGATCTCACGGATGGCTGAGCCCCGCTCAATTGCTAAAGTCAGGTACACCGGTCTTCGTTTCGAAATTCCCAACGGTTCCATATCCAATGATACGTGGACCTGCTTTCCAAAGGTAGGCATCCACTAGGTGGTTTGGCCATCGATTCTTAAGAACTCACATTGGTCGAGAGGATGGGAATTCAGGCTCATCGCACCATTTTGGGGTGAATTATTTCCTATTTCGAGACTCTCTTATAGATTTAAGATGTATTCATATGTTTGTGAATCATTGGTTTATACCCAAGCATAGTATCCACGTATTCCTCCTGGTTAGAAATGGCAGCTGAACACAGGGACTCAGAATCATTTATGCCCGAGGTTTACCATCCCTCGTAGGATTAATGACCCCGATGAGTCTGGACTCACTGAGACGGCACTAGGAGTGGTGTGATGAACTGGCGCGAAGATAGTCGGATCAACCGGTTGTTGGGCTTGAACCTCAGGGAGGCTTCCTACGTACCCTGCCTAGGATTCAAGGATCAAAGTCCATGTAGTTCGAGTGTACAGTTTAATGTCATGCGGGACGAAGGAGAACCGACGTGAAGGTTGTCGGAACAACCAGGTGGTGGACTTGAACCTCTGAGAGGCTTCCTATGTACCCTTCTCAGGAGATAGGGATCAAAGTCCTCGTAGTTCATTTGAGGGTGTCGGAGAACCAACGTGAATTTGGACCCAGGGGTCCGATGGTGATCGGTCTTGAACCTCTCGGAGGATTCCTACGTACCCTACCTAGGAGACAGGGATCAAATTCCTCGTAGTTCGCAAGAGTGGGGATTACACTCTGAGGTCGCCCATAGTAATGGATTGGGGCTTACACTCTGAGGAGGCCCATAAGAGGATGTCATGGTCGATTCTTACTCTAAGCCCACATGAGTCATGCTCGGAGTGAGAAACAAGAGGCAGCAGGGACCAGACGATCACGTCGCGAAAGGTGAGTCTGTGAGAAGTGGAGTGGGGCTTACATATAGAGAGGCCCATAAGGTCGGGGCTTACTCCAAGATGGATGCCCATGGCGACAAAACGCAGTGGGAGAGGGAAAGAGGTACTCCTATGCCCATCACCTCTCTTGTTCTCGGGGGAAGTACAGAAGTGCATGGGGGCTTCCTTCTAATGGGTATGTCGCCCCCTCTCTAGGGAGGGGAGAAGTGCCTGACCACCGAAGCGTGTGGTCCCTCATCCTGGCGAGTAGAGGAAGAAAGCGGGGCTCTCAGGCTCGGACCCCGCATTACCGTGGTAATGTGAACCCAGGCATGCTTCGGGAATCTTCTCAAGGGTCGGGGAAACCCCTTCGCCCCTGCTTACCGTGGGTATGTGAAATCAAAACGGTGCGCTGATGCACCCGAGGGTTACATCACATGGATCTGGTGGCTCTGGTGGAGGCCTCGACTCAGGGCTGATGAATGGGCCAATGAGGAGGTTGCGAAGGATCAGGCCGGATTGGAATTGGAAGGATTTTACCTGGCTCAGGGAATGGGAACTCCAAAGGTTTTGGAAAGACACATGGGTGTATGAGGGGTAGATCCCTTCGTGTAGGGTGGTGCTACGCAGCTTGAGAGGATGTCCATGAACTAGGGTGGTCCGCGTACTGAGATGTCATCTGCGAACCAGGAGGGTCCGCGGGCTGAGAGGTCGTCCATGAACCAGGGTGGTCAGCGGTCTGAGAGGCCATCCGCGAACCTGGGTGGTCCGCGGACTGATTGGCATCCCGCGAACCAGGAGGGTTCATGGATTCGAGTTCGGCCCATGTACAAGGTTGGTACGCAGATGGGTCCACGCGAGCAGCGGCGACCAAGGGCGGCGCCGGTTGGAGGTTCGTCAGTCGGGGCTTCAGCCGCGTAGGAGGGTGCTGCGCGGTGCGATGGATCAGAAAAGGGGAATAAACTCTCTGGTTCGTGGGTAGTGCATCTATGTAGGGACCATGGTTCGTTGTCTTCTCTTCTTTGTTATTTTAATTTCGTGGTTCACCAAGTTATTATGCATTTTCGGTTCCTTATTAATTCGTTCCCAGGTTCGTACCAGCTCCGGTTCGCAAACTGGAACTTCGTTGTTTGCAAAATCCTAAGATCCTTCCTTCGAAATCCTTCCACCCAAATCTGATCGATCTCTTCCCCCTTTTCTTCCTCTTCCCCTTGGTATCCTTTTATAGAGTGGGGGAAGAGATGTATCTGTGGTCACACAACACCTTTTGCGGAGGTCCATAACTGAAAACCCAGTTCACGGATGACTCAGTCAATCTGTGACTCACGAGGGGCATTGAGCGCTTCTCCCCCCAAACAAGCTCAGATAGTGCTTCGTGGCCGCTGAGGTTCCCTCCTCCATTTCGTGAACGACAGCAGATGCGGCTTTATCCGGTCGACGTGGTCCACGGCTGGGGCCATTCATGACGGTGAACCGGATTAGCGCCCATCCTGCTTCGCACCCATGGAAATCTCCACCTTCGTTCTGCGAACGACAACGGTCTGCAGAGGGGCAACGCTTCACGGAACCGGTCGTGCATCGTTAACATTAGACCGGTTTGTAGACCGGTTCGTCCTACACCATCCTTGAGTATTCTCCACATTTTACCAATCCTTTGAGGGGAAATTGGGTAGAGTCTCCCTTGAGTTAAAGGGGATCATCATTCTCCTTTGCGGATTTTTCAGGACCCTACAAATGCCCCCATCGGAATGGGGTTCGATCCGAACGAAGAGGATCCTATTCTGATGCAGAGTGGTCCTGAAACTTGGATGGGTTGCGGTAGGGAAGTAGACCCGACAGAGGACCACGCCTATAAATACGGAGGGCCATTCATTTGTATTCTACCAGATTCTTCATGAATACTAGCGCTTCTTCGCTTTTCTACCTCTGCGTACTTATTCCTTTGTGAAACACTTCGTCCGAGAACCCTCTACCACTTCTTCAAACCATTCCTCCTTCACGATTTCCTTCACCCATAGACCAATTTCCTAACTGTGAACCAATACTTTTAATTAATTAAAAAGTAAGTCACGACGGTCCGTGGAGGAACTCACTTCGCGGTTTTGATGGTATGCGAACAGAAATCTTCTGGACTTTGAAATTTTCTTTAGTCTTCTGAACTTAACCACTTAAATTCAGGATTGAAATTCCGCGGAGCAACCTGGTTCACGGTTTTCTAGCCAATGCTCTGCGGGCCAGAGTATCGCGAACTACTTTCGCAAAGGGCTGGTTCACAGGATATAGTCATCGTGAACCATCCTTTGAGGCCTCCTCGCGGACTTTACTATGAAGGCTCCTCAACTGATCCTTATCCATATATTTGGTATTTTTGTCCAATTTTTTTTATTTCGGACTAACCACTTGTTGGCTTTCGTTGTGTAGGGATAAAATATGGTTCCCCCTTGTTCTGCACCTAGGATTACCGCCGAGCCCCTCTCAATTGGAGATCAACGCCTGAAGTACATGGCCAGCTCTGTTCAGGATGGAATCCCCCACTCCCCACTGTATTCTTTTCTTGTAGGTCGGCTCTCCAAGTCACAGCAGGAGTACCCCTTTTCTAATAGCCTTCATGCCTATGGGTTCGTTTTGCTATCTGATACCCGGATTCGGGTACCATCCTGTGACAACAATCCTGAAGCATGGATATTTACTTCCACTATCCCTCAGTTTGTGATACCTGTCAGTGGGTGGCTGACGTGCATCCTTGTCGTGAGGACGATCAAGTTTACATTTATAAAGACCCAAAATATATCACAATGGAAAACCTCAGGGTCGCTCTCAAGGAAGCAGTGTCGAGATCCTAAGTGGTATGTTCCGAAAATCTTTTTGTATTTTTAAAATACATTGAAAACATAAAAACACACTCCTAAGGTGACACTAAACAGTGCTGAAGAGCATAGTGGAGAGGGAAACAATGGTGGAAAAGTGAAAAAATAAAAACCAAGACACAGGAAAACTCTACATGGAACAAGAAAAGACAGTAGACAAACACAACACAAGACAGAAAAATACACAGAACAAAGAAAAGGACACCTAAACACATAAGACAAAAGTTAGTGAGAACAAGGCCAGACCTAGGTTAATTCACCCTCTACTCTCTATCCTAGATCAACTTAATTAATTGATCAACAATTCTCAAATTCTCTCAGTGCATGACCGATGTCTCGGATCACATAACAATCTCACCTATAAATTGAACACTCAAGCATTGAAGTTCTTCAATACTCAAGAGTTCCTCCGAAATGCAAGGTGACTCACCTAGCAAAGTCATTCTGGAAAGAATTTCTCACAATCCAGAATGATTCCACTAAGATTGTCACATCGCACAACCAATATTGATTCTCAGTTCGAGAAATCAAGACAGGAAGGGGAAAAGAAATTAAGCAAGAGAGTAGTGATCGTCCTGTGCAAGATCTCTCTCCCGCTAAATCTAACTCGCAATAGTGATCTACCAAGGAGAATAAAAAGAACGCGATCGAATTAATGTGCAGATCTTCAGATTGTGTTGGGTTTCATAAACTGGATCCAACCCCGCATGTTAGATCTTTATTTCTGGAGATTCGAGATCACAACGCAAGACGGGAAAGAAGAAATGACACAAACAATTAAACATAACTAACATCACCGTTCAATTAAATAAACATGAAACACTATGAGTGTATTTACAGACTCAACATAGAACACAAAAAACAGAGTAGCGGGAGGATGGATGAAATGGTGGATCAGGAACCCATCTCCAGGTCGAAGACGAGTTCTGGTCTGATGAAGTGGTATGGATTGGGTGCGTGAACCGTGGTGGAGTGTCCTCCACCACTGCTGAATGATGCCCCTCGGGTACTCTGGTCTTGGCTTCTGCCTCCCTGGCTTCCTCCCTTCTCTCAGAGAGGAGTTGAGAGAGTCCTATTATTTAGGGATGAAAATAGAAAACTAAAACTAACAAGCAATGTCAATCCACGTGGCGCGTCTTTGATTTTGCGTCACCAGCTACCGGGTGAATTGCATGTAAGTGCAAACCATTCCCCTACAATGGAATTGCAAATCTTCTCGTGCCTTTCCCACGAACAACTTATTATATCACCTCTTCAATGAGGATCTCCCCTTGCACGGAACACCAAACAAAATGCACGTGAGTCGAATAAAAATAAAATGAAATTTATATATATCATATGTTAAATCACAACTTAAAAAAACTCATTAATATATATATCTATATTTTTATATATTACCTAATATTAATATATATATGTTTTAATAACTATAATATTCGTTTATTAATATATACCTATTATAAGAAAAAAATTAATTGATATTATATATAAATATATATATGAATCAGTTCATTATATATTATGTATATTATATATTTTATTATATATGTAACAATTATTATATAAAGCAACATAAAAGAAACAAATAAAAATAGAAGAAGAAGGGGGGTCTTGGGTTTCAGAGTGGAAGAAGGGAGGTGAGGCCGCCGACTGGGTGGTGCGACGGCTCCGGGGAGATCCGGCCAACTGTGCAGGAGGGAGTCTCACGGATGGGAGTAGTGGGGATAGGGCAGCGGCTCAGCGCTGTGCGGTGAAGCGCGAGGTGAAAAGAGGCAGGGGGTGTTTCGGGTATCCTGGTGCGGACTTGCAGGGTGAGTGTGGTGAAAAGGGGGAAGGCGAGGGCCGAGGAAGAGAGGGGTTCGGCGCAGGTGGTGCGCAAGTAGAGCTAAGGCGAGGGTTTGCGGCTTGAAGGGGGAGAAAATGAGAGGCGAAGGGTTCGGTTGAGAGGTGCGAGGGGGTTGATTCGGGTTGGGGTTCGTGTGACGAAAGGTGGAGTGTGGATAGGGAGGTCCATCCGCGGAGTAGGGTGAGACTGGTGCGGGTATTTCGTGGCTGTGCGGAGTGTGGAAGACCGACCGGTGTGGTGAGATTCGATTTCAACAACAAGGGGCCTTCGGAAATCCAATTTCCAGTTTTGAGTTTTCATAGAGGTTCTAAAGTTTTGATTTATTTTTCTTGAATTCAATTTTCAATTTGTGGATGGATAAATTTGATTGCTACTATGCGATTGATGTTGCGGTTTGTATTATTCTGTTGTTGTGAAAATTGGTGTGATGTTGTTGGTTTGCTGCGTGATTGGCTGGTGTGAGCAGAGGAGGAGTGGCGATGGGGCTGGAGTGGGGGAGGTATCCGTGAGGATGGTATCAGTGAGGTAGGGACTAGGAGATTTATCAGTGAGGAGAAAATGGTCTTGATAAAGGAGCAGGGAAGCGGGCGAGGTGTATCGGTAAGGATAGGAGAGGAGTATCGGTGAGGATTTATGGAAGGGGTGTATCGGTGAGAAATTTTGTATCGGTGAGGTAGGGGGAAAAGCGGCGGAGCAGTAGCGGTGAGGTGAGAAATATCGGTGAGGCGTAATGGTGAGAAAATAATAACAGTGAACCGGAGGGTATCAGTGAGGAAATAAAATATAACCAAGGTGGAGTAACAGTGAGGAAATAAAAAGGGTAACGGTGGACTAGATAAGTGCATCGGTAGACTTATCTTGATGGTGAGAAAAAAATGGAATGTTGTGGTTTAGCAGTGAGGTATCGGTGAGAAAATGTGTATCAGTGAGGATAATTGCATCGGTGAGGTTTCAGCAAAAATGGGCTAACGGTGAGGAAATGCGTATCGGTGAGAATTTGTGCATCGGTGAGGAAGGTCACCGATAAGAGCGGAACATGCGACCGCAACACCTACGAACAAACAAAAAAAATAAAATTAAATTAATAAAATAAGTTAATAAAACTAAAAACAAATAAATAAATCAATTAATAAATTACATTAAATATAATGAAATTTAAAACTAAAAACACAAAGTTAAGAAAAAATAAAATAATGTAACTTTATTTAAAAGAATGAATTAATTTGGGTCGAAAATTTATAAACATACATAATTAAAGAACAAATTAAAATATTTATAATTACTTGCTTAAATTATTTAACTAATTAACTAAATAATTAATTAAATTGAAGAATAAAAAATATTAAACGAATAAAATTAAATTGTTAAAACTAATTAAATTATTACAAGACTAAAAACCAAAAATAGTTATTTATTCACGATTTAAAGAATAAATCATTAATTAATTTAATAAATGAGTTAGTAAACTAACTAGAATGAAAATAAAATAATAAATAAATAAATGCCTAATTCACACGACTAAGTTAATTTTAGAATTATTTAAACTGACATTGAAGCACATTAAAACACATGTTTTAAACAAAAATTGATTATTTTACACAGAAAAGTGCAAAAACACAACAATTATAAATTATTTAATAAAAACAACATTTTAATATAAAAAAGTCGAAAAAATATACACAAATGATGTGGCAAAGAGCGCAAAAACACTGCCACATCAGTGGCCTACCCTAAGGGATACAGCTGTAAGATCTGTGTTGAATCACCTTCAAGTATCCCCGACAGGAGAACAACGTCAACAGGAAGGAATAATTCACTACTACCGGGGCATTGCCCACAATGCCATGGTAAGAGACCGGCATGGATGGTCAGCGAATCGGGACCTCCGTCCTGGAAGAGCATTTAAGTCCTTGGATTGGGGGTGGCCCTTCTAGGTATGCTAGAGATGTGTGGAGTTTGAGGCAGAATTGTGAGCCGTAGGCTTGTATGAAGCTGCCTGGGTGTCCCAAACCTATACCCACCAGCCTCAAGCCCTCGCCAGGAAACTTATGAGCCGTTGGATCCCGGACACCAACACCTTCCATCTAGTCCACGGGGAGGTGGGAATTAGTCTTTGGGACGTCTTTCAGATTTCAGGGGTCCCCATTGTTGGGGGTATGTATGATGAATTCCTGCCTCCCCCTTCTGTGTGGGATGACGAAGGGAGAACCCCTCCCTTGGTGAAGCGGCTCATTGATCTGGCCCAGGAACGTTTGAAGGATACATCTCTGAAAAAGATTGTCCCTGGTTGTGAAGAGCATTCGAAGGATACGTCTCTGAGACAGTTTGTCCCGTATCGTGAATGGATCAAGGCTTTTCCCAGAGAGAGACAGTCTGTAACTCTTCCACGTAGGCCCATGACCTACCCTACAATGGAGTCCCGAAAGTAGAGGGGTAGCTATTGGATGAACCTAGATCAGGTCTAGTTCAACGACTGGGGCTGGGAACTTGTTCCAGATGTTGATCAGCTGCTTCACCTGGCGGCATTTCTGGCCATGTTTTTGAGTGGCTGGCTATTTCTTGTACGCGAGTCTAGCGGCGTGCGGGTCGCTACCTTTTTCATGGCGGCACAATTGGCTATCGGAATCATTATCAACTTATTCATCCCATTACTGGCCAGTATTTATCAGTTGCTTGGTAATATTACCGAAGGGAGCTGGCCAAACTGAGTGGCCGGCCCTTTTCAAATTCTTTGGGGATGGATAGGCGTACATATCAAGAACTTCTACACCTTCATCAACCCTCTTCAGATTCCGGGCACCAAATTCTAGCCATACTTGTAACTTACCAGCGGGGTTATGCCCGAAGAGTGGGCGACCCATGAGATGGATAATCAGCAGACAGTTCAGAACAGGTGTATGCTATGGAGTCGAATCTCGAGTTATGATCATTTAAATTTCCATCTGTTTCCTTCCCCAACTAGTGCAATCACGAATACCATAACAGAAAAGTTTAGCAAGTGGGGATATCTCTTTTCCCTCCGAGAGGGTATTTTGGTAGCTCGTATTGGAGAGGAATTGATCTGCGAGGGGTACGCACCTTTCCGATTCGGGCGTCAATATGGCTGCGTCCAGGCACAGTGTCCTCCCGCACTCAATGGTGCCCACAAGAATCGTCATTTAATGGTGGCCAGGAAACTGTGGTTAATGTTTACCCGGGAGGATATCGGTTGTGAGGTTATGACCCCCACGCTTGCAGACTCCACGCCCTTCATATCCAAGAATTATGCTAACTCCTGGGTACAATCATACCCAAACGGCCAGCTAGGGACGTTGGTGCCTACCATCTCAAGTCCCAAGCCATCAAAGGGCAAGAGGAAGTGAAAGGGTGATGGTGCTTCAACTAGGCCAGGAAAAGTCCTTCGCCACCCTGTTGGTCCCGTGCTTCCGGGGAAGATTTTAACAGACAGAGGTGTATCCTCTCATGCCCTCGAAGCTGCCTGAAGGGGGTTGGTTATTCATGCAGATGCTACCTTCCCGATGGCATGGGGCCAATGGGATGGATTCAAAGGTTGATCATCCTTTCGTAGCCAGTACCCATGTTCTCTGTGGAAGTATCTTCAAAAATTAGAAGTGGCATTTGACAGGCTGGGCAACATATCCTCCCCTATCGACATCCTTTATGATGTGGACCCAGAGCGGGTCAATCGGTATCTCCAGGATCTCGAAGCCTATATTCACACGCGTCAGGGTTACGCAGTATTAACCCACCGATTCCAGGTCATGCTGCACCCGGTGACTGATGAGGAGGGGGAAAGAAGTGACCACTCTTCCGGGGGAAATGATTTCGATGATCTCCCCATCATGGCTGAAGCAAGGGAATTCCCCTCCCTACCTGTGAGGTCCCGTCCACAGGTATCCCCAGAGAGTTCTAGGGTGGTGGCGAGATCTAGAACATAAACATGGCCATTGGTGCCCCTACCAGCCCCTACCGCTGCCCGACCCTCTCAGGTTGATCCTTCCAGGCTAGCCATTCCCATTACGGTCGCATTCCAAGACGCATGGAGGATTTGGGATGACCTGAGGGCCAGGGGATAAGATGAAGAGGTTTGGGCATCACTCTAAATGAGCCCTCTCGAGCTCCCAGGTATTGGGGTTATCTTCGCCCCACCACACCTGCAGTTGGAAGAGGATTTGAGTGAAATAGTCACCTCATTAAAGGAGATGGACGCATACATGCACTCACTCTGAAACCGTCTCTACGGAACCACTCGGGTGTCCATGATGATTAAACATCCAGAATTGTCTGACCCTGAAGAATAGGTTGCTCTGCTCGCCCATTCTAGATTTCTTCCTCCTTTATTGTAGAGGTTCTAAGGTTTCTCCCCCCCCCCCTCTTTTTTTTATGCAGGGTGTCGAGGAATCCCATGGGGCAATTCCTTCCCCAGATTATACTCCCTGTGGGACTGCAGCAGGCGAACACGCGTTCTCGGCCACAGGGATCATCGAGGAAAGGTATCCTGGTGCAGCTGAGCTTATGGAGGCGACCATTGCAGACCCATCTAGGGTATTTCCTCCCCCGGCTCTTCCCAATGTTCCGAGCAAGGAATTGTCCCTGGGACAGATCCAGAGATGTCAGCAGGTGTCCCGTTTGTCAGAACGGCTCAGGCAGGGGACGTTGGGTAATCATGACTTCTCATTTTCTTGATTACCGACTCGTATTCTTTGATTCTATCAGTTGTTGACTTTTATGGAGCTATAGTGTCGGGACATTCGGAGACCTTGTCGTGGCTACCCAAGCGACTGTACCTGCTGCCCCTTTATCATCTGGGGGATCACCCGCAGCCACCCCTGAGCGTGATGAGATGGTGGGATCCACTTAAGGGGAAAAAGACATAGATTCTTTCCTTATTCCTTCATCCACCTGGGATCTGTCTGAGGAGGGACATCTGGAAGTCGATATTCCCGCCGATCCTATAGCCTCTATAATTACGGGAGAGGATAGGGTGTCGATGATTACTAAAGAGGCCCCAGATCTGACAGGGCTAGCTGCCTCAGACCCAGTGGGTCTCGTGGTGATGGAGGAGGAGCCTTCTATCAGGCCAGTCATCGGGAACCCAGAGCGGTCCATCATCTTGTTCACCGGGGGAGTGATTTCCCCGGGATTGATCTCGGTAGTCGATTGCTTGGGGGAAGCTTTGGGAGTTGTTGGCCTTGCGTATATCCATAGGTCCTGGATGCCTCTGGGGATTCCCAGGGATCCTCTTCTTATTGAGGATGTAGCATCTTCCTCGAGTGGCTATCACGGTAGTGCAGAGCTTGAGGATGTCAATGCCTTGACAATCAGGAGTAAGTTTCCTGATCTCTTTCCACTAACTCCTTTTTATTCCTTTTTCTAATTAGGGGTACTTATCGGTCTTATTGAATCTCGGGTTTCTAGACCACAACCTTTGGCACTGGCGATTGTGTCGTCAGACCCAACCGTGCTTATGAACACAACTGCTGGGGGCGAAGTTGCCGCATTGCTAGATTTTGCGGGTGAAACTGCATCGGGTACCTCCTTGCTGATGTTCATCCTTGAGTATGTGTCCTCATCCGGGAGTGATCTCGAGCCCGATCAACAAGTCCTTTCCAGTCTTCAGCCTGCTCGCCAAAGGGCCTGGGAGAAAATCTGGAAGATGATCTCTCAAACGCCCTTGGTCAAGATGTCGACCAAATTACCGAGGCTATGCAATTTGTTTATGCTACTGGGATTTGACGTATTTGACTATCATGGTGTTTATGACATATTCAAGAAGGTATCCTCTGACCGAAAGAGGTTAAGTGATTTCGAATCTCTCCTTTCCACTGCTCAATCTGAATCCTACCTTTCCGCGACGTGACAGCTACGCCTAACAGAAGCTCATGAACATGTTGAGGTAGTCACGAGACTTCAGGGAGAAGTTTCTCAGCAGCGTTCTCGACTGGAGGTGCTGAGGAGCGACATACAGCGGCTGCAACAGGAGGAGACTAAATTCACATCCATAGTTGAATAAGGGTAACGGAGGATGGAGGAGGAGATAAGGGCGAGCTCTAAGGTGGCACAAGAGGCGAAAGCGTTGCGGGCTAGTTTAGAAGCCGAGACAGCCTTGCTGCAGAATCTCTATCAAGTGATCGAGGATTCTCATCGGTGCATGATACAACTTCGGGAATCCACTGAAAACCTCCTATAATAACCTTTCATTCTAAAGGAGGCTCCAAATTGTGGATGCCCTTCCTACCAACTTTTTTATGGAACAAAGAAATGTTTCTCCTCAGTGCTCTTGTCGTCTTCTCCTGTGATAGAAATTATTTGGCATGATTTCTGCATATGTTAATTCCCTGAACATAGAATAATCAGAGTTCAGGACCATTGGTAAAAATAAAATGAGCTCTAACTTTTTCCTGGACCATGGGATCCAGCGAGCATAGTTTGAGTATTGATGGGGTTTTGTATAGAAGCCCCACAAACTTTTAGTCTTTTCTTGTTAATGCCCGGATTTTGCCTGGTCCCATTTGGTGTGGACTCAGCGGGTATTGACCGGCTTTTTCTTAGGTCTCCCTTTTCGGGTTTTCGGCCTAACAGGCTTTGCACCTCTTTTTTTGTGAGCGGTTCAAAGTCCCACTGACAATACCATCATTACTGATGTTTTAGGTCGAACAACGTAGACCAGACATGGTGGGGAGAGGGCCCCAATGAGTTTTGGTTGATTAAAAGATGTCTCAATACCCTTCAGATGCACATGGGGGGGACATGTTTAAATTTGAACGACATACAGGGCATGTCTCAAGGCATGGGAACCGCTTCGGCGTACAGTGGTAGGAATAGCATTGCCTAAGAATATCTTTCCTTTAGTAGACAGGCCAGGGGTGATCAATATACAGATCTGCTGAGGGAATGGTATGCATATTCATACAAAGGTGTCCTTAGGTCAATGATTGTATTCCCGCGATAGCCAAGCAACTTCAGCGAAGTTGAGATTTTGGACCACTAGGGGTGGCTTATGAGAGTTTGGCTTTTTTCTGAGTATAGAGTATGGTTTATGATGAGAGGGTGCCTGGATATGGGAGAAAAATCTAGAATAAACTTCCCAAGAATGGGTGAAGTAATCCCTTCTCACACGGGTGTGAGATGGTGGCTTGTGTAGGTCTGACCCGTGCACTTAAGGACAGAGAAAAGCATATGTTCCTTACTGAACCCATGACAAGTTTGACTGCACAGTTTAACATCATGCGGTAAGGAAGAGGATCATTATTAAAGGGTGATGTGTAGTTTAACTTCATGCAGCGAGGACATGGCTCATTTTTCTTTCCTTTGCCAATTCTGTGCAGTTTAACGTCGTGAAGCAAGGACGATTGATCGTGCAGTCTAACGTCGTGCTGTAAGGAAGAGGAGCATTATTAAACCAGTGAGAATGCTTGTTGTTGGAGGCATTCCCCCTAGATGTTTAATGCTTGGTCTTTGCTGCCTTATGCCAAGCGGTCGAGATGTGCTTTGTGCCATTTGACGTCACGCGGCAAGGACGTAGTTAAAAAGGCCACTCTTAATTAGAATGTAACCAGGCCTAAGTATCCTGGCATTTCCAATACGTGGAGGGGGGTTAATGGTGTAAATCTTGGTTCCATGGCTTCTTGGATCCAGAGAGATGACATAGAGGCTCTGAGGTCGATAAGCGTACAGAGCTAGGAAGAGTATCGCCCAAGGAAATCTTTCCTTTGGTAGACGAGCCAGGGGCTATCAATATTCAGAGCCGCTGAGGGAATGGTATGCATAGTCATTTAAAGGTGTCTCTAGGTCAATGAATTTCCACTTCTGATGGAAATGAGTGGTTATGAAGATCCGCAATTATCCGGGCCACGAATTCTGTCATTGGGTAAGGAAATATCTGGGCATGTTGGGGATATTCGTCCCTAGTTGCTGTTAAAGCTTAAAGTGCTCCCTACGCTGATTTATTTTGAACGCGAGGGTGTACCTTCACTCCATGCAGTTTAACATCATGCGGTAAGGACAAAGTACTCCTAGTTTAGCGGTCATAGAGCTCAGACCATTGGGTGACTATTGTTGTAGTCACTCGAAGGATAACTGGGTCAACATGCTCTGATATACTTGGAACAAGGTGGGGGATGAAGGTTATAAACTGTAACTTTGAGTTTTACTGGATATGGAGGTGTGGTGTGGGGGCTCTGAGGCCGGTAAGTGTACAGATCTAGGAAGAGTGTCGCCTGAGGAAATCTTGCCTTTGGTAAATGGGCCAGGGGCTATCAATATGCAGAGCCACTGAAGGCATGGTATGTATAGTCATGCAAAGGTGTCCCTGGGTCGATGACTTTCCACTTCTGATGGCCATGAATTATTATGAAAATCTAAGATTTCTCACAGTACAGAGTTTGGTATGTGGGGATAATGGTGTCCGAGCATACAAGAAACATCTTCACTGCAATTGTCCGTTGAGCCAAAGTAGCCAAGCCCTGGCTTGATGTTCATGGATGCAGGTCGCTATGTGAACCACCGGCATATACATATTCTAACTGGGTAGGGATACCCTGGAAACACTTGGATGTGAATAGGAGATGAACTGGTAAACCACTGCTCCATAATTTTTGGATCATGAGACATGATACGGGGGCTCTGAGGCCGGTAAGTATATAGAGCTAGGAGAAGTATCGCCCAAGGAAATCTTGACTTTGGTAGACGAGTCAGGGGATATCAATATGCAGAACTGCTGAAGGAATGGTATGCATAATCATGCAAAGGTGTCCCTGGTTCGATGAATTTCCACTTCCAATGTCAATGAATAGTTATGAAGATCCATAATTGTCCAGGTTGTGGAGTCTGATGTATGGAGAGGATGCATCCAAATGTGCAAGGAGTATCTCCATCTTGTTTCGCCATGTGTCTGGGGTGGGTCGCGACGAAGTCCCTGAAGTTTAACTTCATGCGTTAAGGATGAAGAATACACCACATGCAAGTCTGGTCCGTACATAGGGGAAGGGGGAATTTTTTTGTTTGAGGTGGTTGGGCCAGGGTGTGGAATTATGGCGTCACTATGTATCCTGCGAGGGCAGGAATCAAGCCTCACGTAGTTATATAAAATATGATACACCTCGTGCAGGTCTGGTCTGTACACAGGGAGAGGTCATTTTTAACTCCTATTCGGTGGTGGTTGGGCTAGGGTCGGGGACCATAGCGTCGCTATGTATCCTGCAGGGGCAGGAATCAAGCCGTATGTAGTTCTTTGCAAAAAAGTACATCTCATGCAGGGTTTCTCTGTACATGGAGGAAAGGGGACATTTTTTTAGAAGTGGCTGGGCCAGGATATGTAATCTTTGCGTCGTTACGTATCCTGCGAGGCCAGGAATCAAGCCTTACGTAGTTCTCCGTATGAAGTACACCCCGTACAGGTCTGGTCCGTACACGGGGGAAAGGTAATTTTTAACATTATTTTCATTTGGGAGTGGTTAGGCCAGGATAGGGGATCCCGGCGTCACTACGTATCCTGTAAGGGCAGGAATCAAGCCGCACGTAGTTCTCTACAAGAGTAATACACCCCGTGTAGGGCTGGTCTGTACACGGGGGGAAGGGGGTATTTTTAACTCCTCTTGTATTTATCTGGGCATTTTAACGTCATGCGGAGAAGACGATTGACTGTGTAGTTTAATGTCATGCGGCGAGGATGAAGTATGGCCTCTAGTTATGAAGGTGCTATGCAGTTTAACGTCATGTTGCGAGGATGATTGACCGTACAGTTTAACGTCATGTGGTGAGGACGATTGACCATGGAGTTTAACGTCATGCGGCAAGGACGATTGACAGTGCAGTTTAATGTCATGCAGCGAGGATGAAGTATCTTTAATTTCTATGCGAAATACTTCTTCAGGAATCTTGCATTTGTAGGAGCAGTAGTCAACTGCCCATCCATGGAGATCAAGGTACATGCTCTATTGGAGTAGACCTTGGGTATAACATACGGTCCCTCCCACTTGGGCTCCATCTTTGGAGGCTTCTTCCTGGTTATCATTGGGGTCCAGAGGACCAACACCTTTTCCCCTTCCAAGAAAGACCAAAGACTAACCTTTTTGTTGATGGCTCGTGTGATCTGGTTCTGGTATACTTCCATATGGTGCAAAGTGTGCAACCGCTTTTCATCTAGCATCTCCAATTCACCTAGCCGCTGCTCTGATTGCTCATTGTTGGATAACTGATCACAAACGGCAACCCGGAGTGAGGGAAATTGGAGCTCAATGGGAAGGACCGCTTCTGTTCCATATACTAACGAGTATAGAGTAGCCCGAGTAGCAGTGCGGATTGTGGTTCGATAATCCCACAACGCATGAAGGAGTTTATCCGGCCATGTCTTCTTTTCTTTGTCCACCATTTTCTGGAGAATGTTGGACAGGGTCTTGTTGAAATCCTTTATCTGTCCGTTGTCCACTGCATGGTAGCAGGATGAGTGGTTAGCCTTGATGGCATACTCTTGGTATAGTTTCTCCAATTCAGCAGAGCAGAAGTTGGTGTCGTTTCCGTCAGTATGGTATGAGGGACACCAAATCTGGTGATGATATTGGTCTTCACAAATCTGACAATATTTATTGATCTTACTTCCTTTAGGGGTATGGCTTATGCCAATTTGGAAAAGAGGTCAATTGCTGTGAGGATATACATCATCTATTTGGCTGTGGCGGGAGGATATGGTCCCACGACGTCTATCCCCCAAACGAAAAATGGCAAGGAGTACTTGGCTTGATGAAGTAACTTTGGGGGTTGGTGTATGAAGTTGGCATGAATCTGGCATGAGTGGAATTTTGCAGTAAAACGCTCGTAGTCTCGTGCCACTGTGGGCCAATAGTATCTAAGCCTTCGAACCTGGTGGGAAAGCCTGGACCCTAACCGGTGTGCTCTACATGCTCTGGCATGCACTTCAGCCATGATGGCAGCGGTTTCTTCTCCATCAATGCACCTGAGGAGGATTCCGTCAAGGCCTCGTTTGTAGAGGACATCTTGTTGACCTGCACCTCTATATAGGACAAATTTGATTTTCCTTCTCCGTATTTGCTCTCGTTCAGCCCTGTCTGATGGAATTTCTCCCCATTGAAGGTAGTTCGCAATGGGGGTCATCCATCCGGTGGTAGGAGCATATGGCTGAGGGACAGGACTGACTTCATGGATTTCCTCTGTCTTTATCTGAACATATGGAAAGACCATTCGACGATGAGCAATACTGATGACTGTTTCATCCTGATCTAGGTTGGCAAGGGTCATGGCCGCATTGGCTAATGCATCAGCCTGGGCATTCTGGGACCGGGGAATATAGGTCAATGTTGGTTCTGTGGAGAATTCTGCCATTAACCCTCAGACATGGTCAAACATGGGGATCAGCTCCTCCTTTTTTGTTGGGAAAAAATCCCTCAAGGCATCATTGAAGCATTTTTTAGGTGATTGTGTTTGTTGACAAAGTGGAAATATGAGTGGTGATTGTTGACAAAGAAAAACAATGACATACAAATTTGTTGACAAAAAGGATATCATGATGGAATGTCGATTTCAAGAGCTGAGTTCAACGATCCATGTTTAATTCAAGAACCTTGAAAAAAGGAATGAATGATCTGGAGGCGGTACAAAAGAACAGATACAAGGTGGCGCCGTTTTCCAGTGTTTGCCAAATTTTTGGGCCTGAAAATCGACAAATGAAGAAAAGTGTTTTTTGAAAGGGAATTGCGCACCGAGGTCCTGGAGTATAGAAAACTTGTGTGCCATATGTTTTTCAAGATCAGAAGATCAAAATATGGCTAATTAAATAGGTTCGTGCAAGTTTTGGAGTTGGTCGCGCAAGTGTCTAAAAGGACAGAAGACTTGTGTGCTGAGACTGGGTCATGCAAGTGACTTGCGCGCCGTCGCGCAGGGTGGTCAATTTGCCTATAAATACTAAACCACCCCTCTTCATTCTAAACCAGAGTTCAACACTTTGAGAAATCAGAGCTCCCATCGCGCAGGTGTGGTGGTCGTGCAAGTGGTGTGTGGTTCGCGCAAGTTAAGTTGCATGCCGGTGTGATAAGTTGCATGCTGGTTGGCAGTTGCACGCCAGCATTGGTTTGGGTGTAAAAGGAAGTGAGTCGCACAGGTTTTGGGTTGAAGAAGGTTGTGTCACGCAAGTGTCTGAGGTAGACTTGCGTGCCAGTTGCGACTTGCGCGCCGATACTTGCGCACCGAGATTGACTTGCGTGCTAAGTAAGGTTTATTTCTACCAGTGATTTTCATGTTGCGTGGAAGCTGGAAGTTTTCCTGATACCTTCGGTGCAAAGAGATATTCATCTATGGGTGAAAATTGGGCTTCAAGAGAGCATCTACACACAGAGGAAGATACATTCCTTCATGAAAATGAGGAGACCTACAGGTCTATAAACTGTGAGTGGATTCCTTCCAAGAGCAGTGAGAAAAGGAAAAGAAAGAAGGTGATCCTCTCCACCGGTAGTGAGCCAGAGAGAGAGAAACAGGGAGTGACCCTTGGGGAAGCAGTGAGCTGACCCTAAACAGTGTAAAGGCAGTGAGCCTAGGCATAGAAGTGATCTAGCCCAAACATTGTAATCCACAGCTAGTGAATTTTAGTGTAATTGGTACGACCAACAACTTGTCGGTGTATGCTCCTTAGACGTATCCCTTTGCGGTGAACCAAGTAAAATTGGTGTGTCTTGTGCATGCTTTACTTTTTGTTTACTTTGTGCAACAGGAAAGAGAGAGAAGAGTGTTTTCCTTAACAGCAAAACAAGATCAGAATGGGCATCAATTTTAAATTAGTCATATCCTGAATCACCCCCCCCCCCTCTCAGGGTATTCATCCTTGTGGACCTAACAATTGGTATCAGAGGAAGGTTGATATTAGGTCTTATCTCAATGGAGGTCACTAATCATAAAGGGATTCCGATCTTCGACAGGAACAACTTTCAGCTATGGAATAATCGGATGCAACACTAATTTCGATCTTTGGGAATGGATGTATTCACAGTAGCAATGCATGGCATAACAGCTGATATTAATAATGGAACATTATCTGAAGCTGAACGTAGAGAGTTGGATGTGGATTCCAAAGCAATTAATGCCTTAGGGGGAGCTCTATCCAATCCTATCTATACAAAGGTGATGTCATGAAAAACTTCACGATCCATGTGGGAAAAGCTATTGAATATATATGAAGGGGATACAAAGGTCAGAGAGGCAAAGCTGCAGGTGTTGTGGAACAAATATGAAGACCTGAAAATGAACCTAAATGAGTCTGTTGACACATTCTTTGACAGGGTAAATATTGTTGTGGAAGATATGTGAGGTCTTGGCGAAGTCATTGAAGACATAAAGATCATAAAGCGCATCTTGAGGAAACTTCCACCTCGGTTCAATCCGAAAGTTTCAGTTCTAGAAGATAAAGATCCAAAATATCTGACACTGGACAATTTTCACGGTACCTTAGTTTCATATGAAATGAGGAACGATGATAATGAGGCTTTGGAAAAGGGGAAGTCCAAAGAGGTGGCATTTAAGGCCATGAAGAAGCTTACCATTGAAGATTCTCAGGAAGAAGAAGAGATAGATGAGGTAATGTCATTCCTATCCTCAAATCTTCAAAGAGGAAAAGGAAAATTCAAAGGGAAGCTTCCACTTGCTTGCTTTAGATGTGGAAAAGTTGGTCATCTTGCTGCAAGGTGCCCTAAAACATTTCAAGAAGAAAATGATGAAGATGAAGTTGAAATTACCAAGAAAAAATCTTCAGCCTGTGTGAAAGGGAAGAAGCAGTTCAAGAGAAATTTCTTTAAGAAGAAGAATCTTCTTTCACAAGAAATAGATAGTTCAGATGAGTCTGAGGGTGAAGAAATTGAAGAGATAGAAAACTGTAAATATTATGGAAAAAATGCAATGGTGGATGTTGTCAGTAGTGCTCAAAAAAAGAAAGAAAACGAAACTGATGAGGAAGAAGAAGAAATTTAAGGGAGAGTTGACATGGAAGTTGAATTAGAAGCAGCTCTTGAAGAGATAGATGTTTGGAGATCAAAAATAAATAAATCCAACAAGGTGGTAAATGATGCCAAACTCTACATGCAACAATAAGAAGAAGATAAGTCTGATCTAGTGAAAGAAATTGAAAATCTTAAGTCTTTCAGGCCAGAGCACACAGAAAAGTTTGATGAGCATAAGCTCAAGATTGAAGAATAGAAAATGGAGATAGATTTCTTGAATAGAAAAGTGAAAGATCACGCCAAGCGTATTGAAGAGCTTGAAGAGGAAGTTGTCAGTCTGCGGAGAAAAGTTAAAGACCAGGAAAAACCTTTGAATCCCAACACATTCTTGGGAAAGCAGGTCATCACGAAGACTGAAAAGAAGAAAGAAGAGCCTAGTAGTTCAGCAGGAAAGAAGCGGAAATTGAGATCAGAAGTTAAGGCTAATTTATGGTTTAATCAGAAACAAAAATCCATGGCAGTTGAAGTCAGACCACAAGCACCCGTCCCGAGATTGAAGGTGGATTTGGTCACAAAGCAGAATCAGAATATTCAGAGATCCCAAGGGGAAACTCGTAGTGCTGAAGTAACATGAAGGAATTCACCTTATATCAGGTGTTATTGTTGTGGAATGATGGGACATTCACTGTATGTATGTTCCATAGCCAAAAGATATCGAAGGGAACAAGAACAGAGATGGCAGTCAAACAGAGAATGGTTTTCCAGAACATATTTCAAAGGACACTGTTTTTGGTGCGGAGGATATGGGCACATGGCTATGTATTGTACTTCAACCATTCAGATAAATGTGCCAAAGCAGAATCAAAAGGTTCACAAGCAGCAGATCAATAAACTGATAGGTGAGTTAAAACTGCAGAATAGATTTGCGTCTTTGCAAGATGAGGCTAGTCCAGCATACTCTGAGAAAGAACAGAAGTCTCAATCCATGCCGAGTGTGAAAGAAAAAGTATGGACCAAGAAGAAGAAAAATGAGAAGGTCGTGGTAGTGGAGATTTCCCTTAAAGCATCAGATCGATCTGGTGTTTGGATCCTTGACAGTGGTTTCACATCCCACATAATGGTTAATAATGATCTTGTTACAGGCATAAAATATGAAAAAGAAAGAGTTGTCAAATTTGGAAATGATGAAGGCCTGAAGATTGTTGGCTGAGGGAAAGCCATGTTTTGGGGAAAAGAAATGAGACGTGCAGATGTCTTGGTAGTAGAGGGTCTCAGTCATTACTTGCTTAGTGTCAGTCAACTATGTTACTCTGGGCACTCTATCTGATTTACCAAGAAGATGTGTACTATTAAAGGAAAATATGGAGTAGTCATTCTACAGGGAAAACGAACAAAGGGAAATCATTACCTGGTAGGTGGGGAAGAATATTCATTCTTTTTATCCAGAGAAGAAGAAAACCAGCTGTGGCATAAGCGACTTGGTCATCTATGTCAACCATCCATGGAAGATCTGGTAAAGTGTGATGATGCTATAGACCTTCCCAAACTATCACATGATCACACTCATACGTGTGATGCTTGTCAACAAGGGAAGATCATCAGAAAGACATACAGGCCAAAGGAATAAAAAACAACTGGAGTTCTCGAATTGGTGCATGCTGATATATGTGGACCTATCTCACCAGGAGCTATAAATGGGAAAAGGTACTATGTTCTTTTCATTGATGATTATAGTATAATGGCCTGGGTATTCATCATTACCCATAAGATAGAGGTGTTCAGTTGCATAAAGCAGCATACGAGGGAGTCAGAAAAGATGCTTGGGCAGAAAATTCTGAAGTTTCTTACTGATAACGGTACGGAATTCACAAACAGTCAAGTTGAAAACTATCTCGAGAAACATGGGATAAGGCATCAAGTTTTATCAGTGAGAACTCCCCAACAAAATGGAGTGGTTGAAAGGAGAAATCAGATCATCAACAACATGGCCAGAACGATGCTTATTGATAAAGAACTACCAGATAAATTTTGGAAGGAAGCAGTCTTGACATCAGTTTATGTTTCGAACAGGTCTCTATTGTGTCCGAAGCAAGGGAAGACTTTGTATGAACTGTGGTATGGAAAGAAGCCAACGTTGAAATACTTTCGAATCTTTGGAAGTAAGTGTTTCATTCTCAACAAAGAAAATCCCAGGAAGTTTGAGGCACGAGGAGATGAAGGGATATTCCTTGGCTACTCAAGGAAAAGTAAAGCATATAAATGCTTCAAAAAAAGGCTGGGAAAAATTGTTGAGAGCAATGATGTCACTATAGTCGAAAATGAGCAGAATTCTCAATGACCTAGTGAAAATTTTTTGGATGAAAGTGAATATGAGGTAAGCGAAACAAGGGGAGTAGAAGTGGCAGAGGATGACTCAGAAAAAGATACTGATGATGAACAAGAAAGTGTAAAGTCTGTGTCTGCAAGGAAGCCAAAGAGTCGAGCTGAAATTGATAGGCAGAATATCATTGGTGATCAGACAGCTCCAGTTCAGACTCGAAGAATGAAATCATTACAGAAAACATCGTTTTTGTCTCAGGTGGAGCGGAAATTTTTTTCTGATGCAGCTGAAGATGAAAACTAGGTTCAGGCTATGAATTAAGAGCTTGATCAGATTGATAAGAACCAATCATGGGAGATTGTTTCAAGGCTAGTAGATAATAATGTCATCGGGACTAAATGGGTCTATCGCAACAAGATGAATGAAGATGGCATGGTGATTCGTAACAAAGCCTGACTAGTGTGCAAGGGGTACTCCCAGATCGAGGGAATAGATGTAGATGAGACATTTTCACTGGTTGCAAGGCTGGAGATAATCAGATTATTTTTGTCCATACCAGTGCAAAGAAAGTTCAAAGTGTTCCAGATGGATGTCAAATCCACATTCTTGAATGGGGTTCTGGAAGAAGAGGTGTACATTGAGTACCCCGATGGTTTTCTCATTCATGAAGATGAGAACAAAGTTTTCAGGCTGAAGAAGGCATTGTATGGGCTGAAAAAGGCACCAAGAGCATGGTACTCAAGGCTTGATCAATACTTGAAGAAGCTTGGTTTTCAATGTGGAGGAGTTGATTACAATCTCTATTTCAGTAATGACAGTAATCAAAGGATTATGGTTTTGGTTTATGTCGATGAAATAATATTTGGCGGATCAGATGAAGCTCAGTGCAGACAGTTTTCTGAATTCATGAAAAATGAGTTTGAAATGTTAATGATTGGAGAGCTAACGTTTTTCCTTGGTCTACAAGTGACACAAGGAAGGAATGGAACATTCATTTCTCAATCTAAATATGCCAAGGAGGTCCTGAGAAGGTTTTTAATGGAAAATTCCAAGGAGATGAAGACTCTGGTTGCTACCCGGATGAAATTATCAAAATATGAGGATGGAAAGGCAGTTAATATCACAGAATACAAGCAAATCCGTGGAAGTCTGTTGTACTTAACCACAACAAGGTCTGATATTGTTTTTGCCACATGCCAAGCAGCAAGATATCAGAGTAATCCCAAGGAAAGTCACATGATTGTAGTGAAAAGAATACTTCGGTATATCCAGGGCACAATGTATTTTGGCTTGACATATACTAACAAATCTCAAACAGAGTTATTGGGATATACTGATGCAGACTGGGCCGGTTCAGCAGATGATAGAAAATCAACGTCAGGTGGTGCATTCTATCTTGGTGGATTGTGTATTTCTTGGCTAAGCAAGAATCAAGATTGCATTTCATTGAGCACCGCAGAAGCTGAGTATATTTCGGTCACTCAATCATGCACACAGTTATTGTGGATGAACCAGCAGCTTGAAGATATGGGAGTTGAAGTGAAGTCTCTGATCGGAATCCAGTGTGACAACTCAAGTGCTATAAATATTATCAAAAATCTCGTCCATCATTCAAGGACAAAGAACATTGAGATTAAGTATCATTTTATCAAGGAGAAGGTTGAGCAGGGAATTGTGAAGTTAGAGTATGTACCTATAGAGCTACAGGTTGCAGACATTCTGACAAAGGCCTTACCCAAGGAAGCTTTTGAGAGGCATTGACTGGATTTGGGAGTTCAGTCGATTCCCTGCACTTGAAATAGTGTGGATGTGGAACACCCCCCCTCTCCCCGAGGTATGATGTGTTTTTCCTTAATTTCCTGATATGTATTCTCTACTCTGTTACAGACTGCAACGGAGTGACCTTTGGGTTCGTTGACAAAGGGAGAGAAAATAGTGATTGGTCAAGGGGGAGATAGTGTGGAAATTTGATAAATCATGATTGATACGGGGAGAAGCTGACCAGTGGAGCAGCTAGATAGGGGGAGAAATGAGAAAGGGGGAGATTTTTAAATCTTACGATGCTAGAAGTGATCGATCAAAGAATAGATATCACGACAGCTGCAGATCATGATAAAAGCAGAAGCATAGTGTTGGAATGTGGTAAAAATATTTCCAACCAAAATTGGTCTTCCAACAAGTCCTTCAACAATTGGTATCAGTTTCGTACAAATTGGTATCAGTTTTGTGTCAACAGTGGATGTCGGAGATGAAGTGATTCATTTATGAACTTTTCATTTACTCTTGTTTCTCACGCTGAGCATTGCTCATGTGGGCTTATAGTATGTGTTGAGTAAATCCTTGATCGCTATCAGAATCGCAAAAGGCGAATGGTGGCTAAAGAAGTAACGATGTGTCCTTCAATAAAAGAGTTGTCAACAAACCCAAAGGGGGAGATTGTTGGGCAAAAATCCCTCAAGGCATCATTGAAGCATTTTTGAGGTGATTGTGTTTGTTGACAAAGTGGACATCTGAGTGGTGATTGTTGACAAATCAAAACAATGACATACAAATTTTTTGAAAAAAAGGATATCATGATGGAATGTCAAGTTCAAGAGCTGAGGTCAACAATCCATGTTTAATTCAAGAACGTCGAAAAAAGGAATGAATGATCTGGAGATGGTACAAAAGAACAGATACAAGGTGGCACCGTTTTCCAGTGTTTGCCAAATTTTTGGGCCTGAAAATCGAAAAATGAAGAAAATTATTTTTGGAAAAGGGAATTGCGCGCCGAGGACTTGGAGTATAGGAAACTTGCACGCCATATGTTTTTCAAGATCAGAAGATCAAAATATGGCTAAGCAAATAGGTTCGCGCAAGTTTCGGAGTTGGTCGTGCAAGTGTCTAAAAGGACAGAAGACTTGCGCGCTGAGACTGGGAAGCGCAGGTGACTTGTGCGTCATCGTGCAGGGTGGTCAATTTGCCTATAAATACTAGACCACCTCTCTTCATTCCGAACCGGACTTCAACACTTTGAGAAATCAGAGCTCCCGTCGCGCAGGTGTGGTGGTCGCGCAAGTGGTGTGTGGGTCGCGCAAGTGAAGTTGCACGCCGATGTGATAAGTTGCGTTCCGGTTGGCAGTTACGTGCCAACATTGGTTTGGGCATAAAAGGAAGTGAGTCGCATAGGTTTTGGGTTGAAGAAGGTTGTGTCGCGCAAGTGTCTGAGGTAGACTTTCGCGCCAGTAGAGACTTGTGCGCCGATACTTGCACGCCGAGATTGACTTGTGCGCCAAGTAAGGATTATTTCTAGCAGTGATTTTCGGGCTGCGTGGAAGCTGGAAGTTTTCCTGATACCTTCGGTGCAAAGAGATATTCATCTACGGGTGAAAATTGGGCTTCAAAAGAGCATCTACACACAGAGGAAGATGCATTTTTTCATGAAAATGAGGAGACCTACAGGTCTATAAATTGTGAGTGGATTCCTTCCAAGAGCAGTGAGAAAAGGAAGAGAAAGAATGTGATCCTCTCCACTGGCAGTGATCCAGAGAGAGAGAAATAGGGAGTGACCCTTGGGGAAGCAGTGAGATGACCCTAAACATTGTAAAGGCAGTGAGCCTAGGCATAGAATTGATCTATCCCGAACATTGTAATCCACATCTAGTGAAGTTTAGTGGAATTGGTACGACCGGAAACTTGTCGGCGTATGCTCCTTGGACGTAGCCCTTTACGGTGAACCAAGTAAAATTGTTGTGTCTTGTGTATGCTTTACTTTCTGTTTACTTTTTAAAACAGGAAAGAGAGAGAAGAGTTTTTTTCTTAACAGCGAAACAAGATCAGAACGGGCATTAATTTTAAATTAGTCATACCCTGATTCACCCCCCCCCCCTCTCAGGGTATTCAGCCTTGTGGACCTAACATTTTTTATATCATAGTCACCATTGAATTGCTTGATGACCAGTTCCGAGTCACCTTTTACCTTAAGGTGTTGTACTTGTGCCTGGAGTGTGAGTTCTAGGCCTACAATGAGGGCTTGATACTCCACTTCATTGTTTGTACATCCCTCTGACAGGAGGAAGGAATATAGAAAGACTGACTTTTCTGGGGACACGAGTATTATCCCAAAACCCACTTTGTTGAATCTGGTATCCTCCATCCTCTTCCCGGTTGGGATTCAGGATTCGCCATCGAAGTACATTTCCCATGCTAGGAACCCCTCTTTAACTAAGAAGATATCTTCATCGGGTAACTCGACGTCTGGTGTGGCGGTCCCCGTTGAGGGGTGCTCTGCCAGAAAATCTGCTAATATCTATCCTTTAATGGCCTATTGAGGCACGAACTGGATGTCGAACTGTTGTAGGATGACTTCCTATCGCGATAGGCGCCCGGTCAGCATCGAGCGGCTAAGGATGTACTTGAGCGGGTTACTCTGCGAGAC
The DNA here is from genome assembly GCA_963277665.1 of Viscum album. Lineage (NCBI taxonomy): Eukaryota > Viridiplantae > Streptophyta > Magnoliopsida > Santalales > Viscaceae > Viscum > Viscum album. Next base: position 472,493,915 of record OY728130.1, on the reverse strand, counting down.
CAAATAGACTTCATAATGCTGCAAATAATGTCACAACTTTTGAACTGCGAAGACCAAGGCCAAACAACTCTTCTCGATATTTGAATATCGAGTCTCGACATCAATCATGGTTTGAATGAGGTAATAGAGACTGTTTCCACTGCCCACGTCATTCTTTTTTTGTGCGAGGAAGGCTCCCAGCGACCATTCTTGAGTGGTCATGTATAGGATGAGAGGCCTTCCTTAGACTGGGGGCATGAGCACCGGTGGTCTTAAGAGATACTTCTTTAGGCTGTCGAACGCCTCTTGATAGTCATTTGTCCATTGGTACATGACTACCTTCTTCATTAACCTGATAAAGGGCAAACATTTTCCTGCCAGATTGGCTATGAACCGCCTAATATAGGCCAGCTGTCCTTGGAATCCCCTCAACTCAGTGAGATTATGGGGAGGTGGCAGGTCGAGGATAGCCTTTGTCTTTTCAGGGTCGACTTTGATGTTGTGATGGCATACAATTAAGCCAAGTAATTTCCCTGAGGTAACCCCGAATGCGCACTTCAAGGGGTTCATCTTCAGGATATATTGTCGAAGTTTGTTGAAGACAGTCTCAAGGTCTGATAGGTTATCTAAGCACTGTATTGATTTGACCACCAAGTCATCTATGTAATATTTGATGAATTTCCCCAGGAATGGCTTACAGATATGATGCATGGCGCATTGGTATGTGGTGCCAGCGTTCTTAAGACCAAAGGGAATGACCCTATAATAGAATACTCCTTGGGGGGCTCTGAAGGTAGTGGATTTTTCGTCTTCTTGGTCCATCCTAATTTTATTATAACCAAAATAGCCATCCATGAAGGATAGATCCTCATACCCGGTCGTTTCATCGATTAATAACTCAGTGATCGGGACCAGGAAGTCATCTTTCGGGAAATGCCGATTGAGATCTCTGAAATCGATGCAGACACGGATTTACCCATTCTTTTTCTTGACAGGAAAAATGTTGGCCAACCATATGGGGTACTGGACCTCCCGTATAAAGCCTTCTTTAATGAGCTTATCGACTTCAACCTCTATTTTGGCAGCATGTGCGGGGTGCGTCCTTCTGGCAGCTTTTTTATAGCCTCGGTGGACTTCTGGCAGACCTAAATGGTGCGTAACCACTTAGGGATCGAGTCCTGGAATCTCTGTGTAGTTCCAGGAAAAAACATCCCGGTGTTGCTTCAGGAAAGAGGTATATACCTCATGCTCCTCGGGGGATATGGCTGCACTAATGAGAGTAGGCCTCAGATCTTCCTCGGTACCCAGGTTTATTTCTCTGAGCTTGTCCACCATGGTGGAGATACCTTCCTCAAATGTGGGAGGTGCATCCCTGATATCTTCTTTATCTTCTTCTTCCAAATCCTCATCTTATTGATCTTATGGGAGGAGATCTCCCAGTGCAGGTTCTTGGGAGTCCTGAGGTGAGGGTGAGGCATCATGGGCATCCCTGCTTGAGTATTCATCCCCAGATTGTGGGTTGGCAGACATCCTCGCATCGTCACGCTCGACAGTTGTGGCTGAAGTCATGAAGACATCTGAGTGTGTGTCCGAACTTGACCCCTTTCTCTTAATATGGTTGATGTTTAGTACGTAGTCTCTTCCAAGCTACCTGAGGGGGTCGTCAGGAACCACTTCCAGACCATTGGGAGTGGGGATCCAGTCAACACCATCGGCCAAAGTCTTCTTCTTCTTTTGCTCAAAAAATCATGCGTCATTGTAGTGTGACTCAGAGAGCTCGAAATGGGCCTTGTCGGCGTACAACTTCCCACTTTTCCCATTGACATAGTACTTAATACACTGGTGGTATGATGAAGGAATGACCATGTGCTTATAAATCCACGACCTTCCCAACAGGGAATTGAATGGTGTGTTCTGTCGGACCACCAGGTATTCTGAGTAGTCCATGAGGTCTCCAAAATGGGTCTTTAGCTTAATTTGTCCCATTGGCTTATGCTCACTCTTGTCTTAACCCAATAGAGTTGTGGCTAAGGGTACTAAATCATCCTCATGATAGCCAAACTTACGAAGTGTCCGTAGGGGAAGGAGGTTAACTCCAGAGCCGTTTTCGATGAAGACTTTACGGATCTCGACATCATTTAGTGTGTCGGACACATATAGTGGTTTGATGTGTCCTTGCATGATGGCATCCTATTCCTGATCGATGAAGGAAATCACTGCATTACAATCAGTCGGGCCAGTCTCCGTCCGGTAAATCTCAGCGGCAGCTACCTCGTCTTGAAACTCTTGGGGGCTGAGCAAGGTGTCTATAAGCGCCTCCCTAAGGTCAGATGACAAACCCAGGGCCTTTAGGATGGACAACTTGGCTGGTACCGATGCCAGCTGCTTAAGGATATCATATTTCTGCTCCAACGGCCGATTCTTCTCCATTGGAGGGAGAGTCTTAGCGGGTGCTTTGGGGGCTGGAGCATTTGACGAGGAGGGACCGGCAGTGGGGTTAGATATCGATGGTGTTCCCGGGTTTTGAGGACTTGGCCCAGTCGGTCTGTTTGTGCACACTAGGTGGCCAGACACTTGTTCCTCCTCTAATGGGTATCGCAGAACAACAGGGCCAGAGTGGCTGCTTGTGGATGTGGAAGGGAATTCTTTCTCTTGATGAGTCTGTTGAAGGGCTCTCCCATGGATTTCTGCGATATTAACGGTTTGGGTCGGGGTCCAACCGTAGGGTTGGTTTCGGCCACGGCTGCGCCTCCCCTAGTATCCCCTACCTCTACGATTCCTCCTCCTGGCTCCTCGTGCAGGGAACTCGGGTTCGTAACCATACCCTTTTTCAGGGACCGATTCCATAAGATGGATGACGTTAATGGAACCAAAGATTGCCTCTTCATCCTCTGACAGGTCAACCTGGTCGGTTGTCCCTGATGGTGTCGTTTGGTGGGTCGGTGCCTATGGCACCAAATTTGTGGGCATATAATCTGCCAGGGTCGGGACTAACTTTGGCCCCATTGCAAACTGATCCTCTTGTGATTATTTCCTCCTTCTTTGATTACGCCCAGATGACCGGCTCGTGGAGGATTGGGAGGCCGATGCTGTCGGTTGTGCGGCGTCAGGGGATATTGGCGGCAACACTGGATGCCTAGCTAAGCTCGGAGTATGCCCTGGGCTTGGTTGATAGTCTTCCAAGTCATCCAGTCATCGAATTTCTACCCCTTCTTGCTGGTGACTTTCTGCCACCCCTCCTCTTTGTCAGAGTTTGTGGTAGAGATACATGCCACATGTGCTGGGGGTGGTCCCAGCTCGACCTGTCTGTAGTCTACCATCCTCAGCAAAAGGTCTTTGAAGATGAATCATTCTCGGATATTGTGCCCCAACATTCGATGGTAGGGGCAGTAATCTGGACTGTCATCACGACCGACTTCTTTAGGTTTCCTCAGCTTTGGGAGGTGGAGCAAGTTGCAATTCATGGCAGTAATGAAGTAGTCGCGGACTTGATCATCTCATAATGAGTATATTTTTTGTCTTTGTTACTCAAACTGGTTCCGCTTCGGTCCTCTCTGATCGTCCCGTTTAGGAGGAGGCGTCCATGGATATGCAGGAGGCCCTTGACGATTTGGTGGAGGCCTGAGTGATGGAGCGGGCACAGGGGCCGGCTTGAGTGTGACAGTGAACACTTCATCTCTAGGGGATCATTTCGCCGGAGCCTTCGAGGCTACTCGAGACTTGAATTAGTCCGCTACTGGGAGTCCTCAATTCTCTGGGCAATGGCAGAGAGATGGCGGAATCCAGTGGTGCACTCCACTAGTATGAGTGGTGTTCACAGCTCATCTTGAAGATTATCGACGCATATGGCTAGTATCTCATCCTGAGTCATTGGCCTATTCAGGGAATTTGTCAAACCATTCCATCTGGAGATGAAATCGGGGACCCTATCGTTCTCCCTCTGCTTATAGTTCATGAGGTTTCTAACCGTTTTTTTAGGCAATGTTGAGTTGAAGTAGAACAGGAACTGCTGTCGGAGGTCCTCCCAACTCTTTATTGACTGGGCTGGTAGACTCGTATACTAGACGAATGTAGATCCTTGCAAGGTCCGTACGAAGCATCTGAGTTTCACCGCTTCTTGTTGTTCTGGAGTCCCCATCATAGGGTCACAATAAGACGCATAGTGCATCAAATGTTGTTCCGGGTCTCCTGAACCATTGAAGATAGGGAATAAAGGGCTCTCAAAATTGGGTGGAGGAGGCGTGTTGCTTACTCAATCCGGGTAGGGCTTCCTCTATGGTTGTATCATAGAAGGTCGACCTTCCATTACTTCCAATCGAGCTGTCAGTGCCTCAATGGTGTTAGTGAGATCCTGGTTTACATCTTGTTGGGCCCGGTCCTAGGCAGGCGTAGCCCGAGGCATTGCCTGGGGATCCGGATTGGCCAGCACCAAAGGTGCATATGCCGTTTGTGACACCTTCAGAGGGTTTAGGCGTACTCACTCCAGTTGCTTCCTGAGTGGAGGGAAGTCTTGGTATTCATCTGAATCTACGTTCAGTTAGTTGGACGGGATGGGAACCTCATTGGATGGGAGCCCTGACCGTTCTTCATTTTCCGAGGCAAACCTTAGTATTTGAGGTGCACTTGTTGGGGGTGAAAGATGTGGCTCCTCCTAGGACACACTTTCAATAAGGCAGTTCCTCTGAAGCAGCTCGGCGTTAATCCCTCTCAATTCTTTCATCTCCTCTTCCTGTCGAGCGAATCTCTCTTCAAGCATGAGTGGCTCATTTTTTTCAAGAGAAGGAGGTGAGTTAAGGGTAACCAGTACTTTATTCTTATCCTTATTATAAGCTTTTTGGGTAGGTGGAGGAGGGTTTTCTAGAAGGACGACCATATTTATGGCCTCCCTCTGGTTCCGGGTGTGCACACCTGGGGGTTCGTTGTGAGTCACAACCCGACCGGAACCATCATCTCTCGATCTATCCGGATTTGCATCATCTCTGGTGTCACCTGTGGGGTTAGCCTCTATGGAGTTTATGGATACATATCTCGGGGCGAAGAAGACGTCATCTTTTAAATGGGAATAGGATCTCCCATGTCTCTTATTGTCCTTCCTTTTCATGTCCTGGGATTGCCTTCAGACTTCTCGAAAATGGGTGACGCGGAGAGTTCTTGGATGCGACCTTACGGTGCGCCTTTCTCTCGGAGGGGATGATGATTCAAATGATGGGATAGGACAGGAACCTCCTCTTCAGACTGTCCTCCCTAGATGAGAGAATACTGACTCTTGTGGGGGAGGTTGTTGTTGAGGGGGTAATAATTCCCCCAGCCCTGAGGGTTGGGGTTGGCTTCGTTCCTTGGACGTTGAGTCTCCTCCCATTTTTATTGGTCTTACGGGGGTATTTGTTGTTAAAAATGACCCCATACCTACAGGCTGGGGTTGACCCTAGATTTTGGCAGTGGCTACGGCTATCGCTACCTGCCTGATCTTGCGTGCCCCCATTCGGGGGTGAACTGGGTTTGACGCTGAGTTCTTCTAGGGATCAATCCCTTCTGGGGGCAGGCAATGACCGCTTGTTGGCCTCTCTTAGGCAAGAGGCCTATTGTATGCTCTCGATGGCTACATTCAGTAGTTCTTGAATGTCTTGTTCCCGTCGGGCCTGACGCTTCTGGGACTTACTCAAGGCCTGACTCTGTTGGGTGTGTTGCCTTCCCTGAACAGGGAAACCACTCGATTGTCGTCTTGACGTGATGACGTTGCAAGACACCATGCCGAATAGGTTCTTCTGGGCGGGGAGCGGAGTGAAATGGAAACCTCCATGTTCTCCACATCCCCTGATATAGACTCCCTTCAGAGAGTCACTAATGAGGCGGCACAACTCATACAGCGCATGGAGGCAGGCTATCTCCATGTTTCCTTTACGTTTCTCGGGGCGCTGTCGTCGCGCAGAAGGAAGGGACTCCAGGTCGATGTGACGCAGGATGTCTCCTATCGTCTTGACATGGTATACATACCTGTCGTAGGGCAGAAAGATTGATTCCAGTCGGCGGAGGGTCGTCCATATATTAGAGCGGATGTTGTGCATGCATTCTTCCGACAACTCTCTAGGTATGTCAAACTGAGAGGTGGTCGTGGGCCAAAACATGACTGGTATATCATTTTTGGCCAGTCTTTTCCTCATGCGCAGCATATCAACATACGCCTCCCCTAGTGATTCCTATACCTGGTCATCCCAACTGAGGCGCTCACTGATATTGTAGTCAGAGAAAGTGGGACCGGTAGGTATTGAATTGTCATGTGGGCGATTCCGAGGTGGTTCAGAAGATGAACGCGGCCCTGGACCATCTCCTGATCAAAGAAGGGCATCGTTAGCGACTAACTTAGAATCTGACATACTTGATCCCATCCTTCTAAGTGCCTCGGTATACGAGGGCTTTTCTGTGCTAGATTCGGTCGGGGGAGGACCTTCCTATCGATATGATATTTCATCGTGGGGAGGACCTCCGCAATGGAGGCCGTAATGGTGAGGACTACCATTACTGCTTGATGCTTCACTTCATAGAGGACTTTTTCAGTGCACACCCTGGGGAGGACCTACAAGGCGTCGCACAGAAAGGGGAGGACCTTCTAGCTACGTAGCATCGTTACGGGGAGGGCCTTCACAACAACTTCCATCATGGTGAGGATGACCATCATGGATTGATGTTCGATGTGCATCCTGGGGAGGACCTTCAGGACACACTGCGACAAGGGGAGGACCTTCTTGTTTCTTGGGTCCAATGTGGGGAGGACCTTTGCAATAGCAGCCGTGGTGGTGAGGACTACCATCACGCCTGATAGAATGGTGAGGACTACCATTACAGCTACCGCAGGGAGAATATCTGCGGGGTACACCCTGGGGAGGGCCTTTAGAATGTACCACAACGAGGGGAGGGCCTTCTCGTTTCTTGACATCTCTACGGGGAGGACATCTGTTATCAGGGTGACGAGGACTACCATCATGATCTGATTCCCAGCTGCGCGGAGTGTCGTTGCAACGTAACCCCTAGGGAGGACCTTTAGGGCAGGCTACGACAAGGGGAGGGCCTTCTGGTCATGATGAGACATCACAATGGGGAGGGCCTCCACAGTTACGACTATAATAGTGAGGACTAATATCATAATCTGTGGTCCCACTGTATGGAGAGTGCTTGCAGTGTATACCCAAGGGAGGACCTTCAGGGTGGACCGCAGCAAGTGGAGGGCCGTCTTGTTGCTCGATCTTCTGGTCACGTGGAGGGTTTCCATGACTCACATCAAAAGAGGATCTATCATGATCGATCGATATATTCCCATGGGGGAAGCCCCCACGGGTGCTCTGGGGAGGACCTTCAGAGATGCTGGTAGCAACATTGCAGGGAGGACCTTCGCAACTTCTACTTCCACTCCCATAATATGGTAATGGGTGGGCAGGGTTCTAAGAATGAGATGTGTTCTTAGTGGTGTTTGGAACCCTAGATTTCGGCAGAGTAGAGTTATGAACCTGCTCTTTATTTTCTGGCTTCCTTCGGCACATTCAGGGTACTCTCTTGCGAGAATCGGGGACCGTCTGCTGTTGACAACAGCCTTTACCTTTGGGTCCCTTTCTAATTGTGTCTCGTGATGCTGTCGGGATATGCCGATGAACATATTGACTTTTAGCAGGGATATATGCCTGCTCTGTAGCATCCATCATGATGGACGGGTGTCCCCCAGTTGGAACAAGTGAAGCTACTCGATCTGGTTGCCCTTATGTCACAAAATATAGCCGGCGACCCTCCTGGGTGGAAGTAGGGATGCAGATCTACTCTGAGGTGGCTATCTCATCTCTTAGATGAGTCGCCTCAATTATGGAGACGGGCTCACGGGCCCGAGTCCTTGCTATTTCCACTGATGTAATTACATTCTGGAAAGTCTGCAAGATATGATCTGGGATCGATACCTGCTCCTCCATCATTTCCAGGATGTGTAGAGAGACATCTTTGGCTAGAATGGGTATAAAGGCCCATTTCGGTATTGAAGTAGGACTATCCTGCTCCGGTCCTCCAGTGGTCATTCGATATTGACAATTCTCCTGTGTCGGGGAAGGTGAACGAATCTAAACCTATGCTGGGATACACCGGTTTATCTCTCTGTTTGCCACCAATCGGGATGGCAGAATTTACTTGCATCTGCAGGGAATTGTCCCTGCATATATTGGTTTCCCACCGTATCGAGTCGGTAGCCTTTGTTGAAAGGCATACGTGCCCGACTATTAATTTCCGCCACATCTGGGTGGTAGGCTTTGTTGATCACCACCATGTCAGGATGGCGGGCGTCAGAAGCATCTTCTAGGATCTGGTCCTGTAGGCGCTGGGTCGCCACCACATCAAGCTGGTGGGCTTCACGGTCCTGGACAGGGAGAGGGGCCTGCCAGGTAAGTTTCATCCTGCGTGAGCGACGGGCTTGATGGAGCTCAGTGGGGATGCGTGCCGGCTCGTATGATGCTACCATGTCTGGATGGCAGGCTCGGGATGAGCGAACTGGTGTAGGTGCTTGTTCGTGGTACGTGACCGCGTTATCATGACACGTCAAATTGATTATGTTTTTAAGGTTGATTTATACTCTAGGGTAGACCCTAGGTCATCTCTCAAGGAGTTTTGGTAGGTTTAGAGTGTGTATTTTTAATAAAAATGACTAAGAGAGGGGGTGGGTTTGAAAAGAGTTTAAAACAATGACTTAGTTGAAATAGCTTAAAAGTTTGGTGACCTAGTGGATTTTGAAAAATATGAGATAAAAGGGTCGATGTGATTTCACTACACACATATCAAGTTCATTGTTCAAAGAGATTCATCTTAGGTTTAGAGTACTTCTTTGGTTGGAGTTAATTGGAATCCCGATTAATTCATAAGCTTTTATTTCAATGCTTTAAGGACCAAACCTTGACGTAACAATCTTATTGTCAAGGTCTAGTACTTATGCATGGAATAAGAGCTTCCAAATTAGATTTAAATCTCAATAAGGTGGGTATAAAAATGATTCTTTTGATGTCCAATCGGAACAACACAAGTCACACACTCAAAACCTCACACCGATCGGTTAGAAATTAAGAGCATAACACTCACATGTATCAAATCAAGCATTCAAATCTGAAATAAAATAAGATACATGGAATGAAATGTTTAAACACCCAAATTACTCCAAACTAGTAGATAGTGTATGCATCGTAACTCCCTTGACATGTGTGTAGCTCTTTCACAACGAACACCCAACTTTTAGCTCGACGTCGGGAGGAGGAGGAAGCTCGGGTGGAACTCCTTCTTCATCCTTGATTCCCCTATGAGGATAGGGACCTTCAGAACATCTTGGATGGTGAGAGGACTCATTGGGGTCTCCAAAATGGCAGAGTGTGGCTTATGGTTCGAACTTGCAAATGAGGTTCCCTTGGTTCCCTTTTATAAGAAAATTGGAAGGTGGTTTTAGGCACACAAATTTCATCAATCCACTTTTACCACGCGTTTCGGTCTTCAGACAGCCTTATATTGCTTTGGAAAAAAAAAAGTTTTATCCCTACATCTTTACTATCTCCACTAAAAGTTTTATACCATTTAGACAACTACAGATCAAGATATTGATAAAATACAGAACACCGCATTTGACTTGGTCCCAATTCGGTGTCTTGGATAGATCAGTTTGGATGGGCCCCATAGAAGCTGACTCAGGATTGGTTTCCTTAATATTAAATGTATCCTATTAAATTTTGGACAGGTCCACAAAATATCATCTCATTTAGATGCACGGATTTTGTGTACTATGCAAAACAGTGGACAGATGTCCATGGATCCATGCAATTTTGGCCCATTTTTCTTCCACTTCATCAAGGGCCCTCCAAATCACCTCCACCTACATTGAAATAATAAAAACAAGGAACATTTACCCTTATAATGTTGATTAACATTAATTAAATGATTCAAACATAAAGTGAAATTTATTATTATATTTGGAATATTCCTTAGAAAACTAGTTTAAAACAGCGGTGTAAGGGTGGAATAAAACAGTGAATCGTGGTATGATCACACCCCCACACCTAATCATTTGCACTCCTGGGAAAATTAAAATATCCAAATAAAATGATGCATATATATATATATATATATATTTCCAACATCCTGAAGATTTATCATTTGAGGAAATTTTATTTAAAGTAAAGTGATCAATGCACGAACCACACCAAGGAGTTCTTCCTAGTGAAAATAGAAAAAGATGTCTCATAAATCATATCATAGCGAAATTAAAAAAGATTCATGATGCCCAATTGAGAAAGGAATTTTGAAGTAAACCATGACACTAACTCTTTATGTGTGTGTGTGAAAACCATTTCATGCTATTCTTTCCACTTCCTATCCAATAAATATATGTTATTTTAACATTTTTCAGCTTAAATGATTTTGTCATCGAACCTGTCCTACATACTTTGCAATAATATTTCAAGACCCACTCATTTAAGCATTCCCAGAAGTCAAACCATAAGCTCCTGACCTAGATATCCCCATATGTTTCACATTTCATCACTCCCCTCGTTTTTTTGGAAGTTGCAATTGGAACAAATCTCACACTCATCTCTCAACCCTTGTTTGATCTTCTCACGACACTAATTGCAATAGTTATAACAAGATAAAAGGTTGAGGATGAGTGGTTTTTGACCTTCCCAAGACACACAAAAAAAATTTGAGGGCATACAACAGTCGGACATTAGGTACACACGCATAGGTCAATCTGGTACAGTAATGAAACAGATCGGATAAGGAACGAAAGTATGGAAATATCATTTCAAGCTGAAAAATATTAACCCAACATATATTTACCTTATATTAAGTAAGAAATATTCACACTTTGTGGTTTGGTGCAAAAATGTATGGAGATATTAGTGACACAGTTTTCCCAAAACTACTCACACAAGGGGCATCAATCATCTCAAATGGTTCATAGTGATACAACCATTTATATCATTGATATAAAACCAATTCACTAAAAAAATAACTCTTTGATGGTAAACTCCTATACAAATTCTTTTTAGCCTTTGTTATGGTATTTTTACTTTCCCCACTTTATGGTCTCCAAATCATGGAACTTTGAAATTGTTGATGGGGAAAAATGAAAATACCATAAAGAAGGCCAAAAAGAGAAAACAAAAAGAGAAAATGATGAAAATTCCTAACTGGCCCAGGAATGTATCCACCCACCAAACCTAGAGTATACAGTGTCCTCACTATAGTAAAAGAGAATGTGGGAAGGAAAGATAAAACCTGGTGGATGTCATTCATAGTTTGCTTCTTGAACTTGGAGTTCCTCCATCGGGGACTCCAGAACGGGTTCATGAAAGTGCTTCAGCCGTTGCCCATTGACAGTGATGTTTTTCTTGGTTTCTTCATTTTGAACCTGACCAACCCCAAATGGAGAGACATTAGTAACAATGTATGGTCCACTCCAGCGGGAACGAAGCTTACCGGGATGTAATTTCAGCCTTGAATTGTAGAGGAGGACCTTCTTCCCAATATGTAACTGACAATGAAGGATAAGACGGTCATGGGCAGACTTGGTTATCTCCTTATAAATCCTAGAGTTTTCATATGCATCTCTTCTCATTTCCTCTAGCTCCTGAATCTGGAACTTCCATTGAGCACCTGCACCAGAATGATTAGAATTGCATTGTTTGATGGCCCAGTAGGCTCGGTGCTCAATCTCAACTGGGAGGTGACAAATCTTTCCAAAAACTATCCTATAAGGTGACATTCCAATGGGAGTTTTAAAATTAGTATGGTAAGCCCATAATGCATCATCGAGTCTAAGACTCCAATCTTTCCTATTGGGTTGGACCTTTTTTTCAAGAATTTTTTTTACCTCTCTATTTGAAACCTCGGCTTGACCATTAGTCTGTGGGTGATACGCAGTAGATACTCGATGACTGACCCCATACCGACGCAAAAGTGATTGTACTGTTCGGTTGCCGAAATGAGAACCCTGGTCACTGATGATGAACCTAAGTAATCCAAACCTACAAAAGATCTGAGTTCTCAAAAATTCTACAACTGTTTTGGAATCATCTGTCCTTGTGTCCCGTGCCTCTACCCATTTTGATACATAATCAACGGCCAAAATAATGTACAAGTTTCCAAAATAATTGGGAAATTTCCCTATAAAGTCAATTCCCCAAACATAAAAAATGTCATGAAAGAGAAAGGGTTTTTGTGGAATTTCATTCCTTTTAGATACATTCCCCAATCTTTGACAACGAGGATAAGATTTACAAAATTTATGGGCATCCCAAAAACGTGTTGGCCAAAAGAGACCAGAATCAAGAACTTTGCGAGAAGTCCGTTGGGGACCAAAGTGGTCCCCACAAGCAAGAGTGTGGAAGAATCTAAGGACAGATTGAAACTCGCTATCAGGAACACAACACCTAAGGACCTGATCACTACATGTGCGCCAAAGGTAGGGGTCATCCCAAATGTACCAACGAGACTCATGTTTTAGACGACTGGCTTGGTTTTTGTTGAAATCATTAGTAATGCAAGATGCTACCAAATAATTTACAATTTCAGCATACCAGGGAATAACATCTTGCACTTTGTACAATTTCTCATCAGAAAACAAGTCATTAATGGGAATACAGGGGGATGAGACAATGTCCGAGGATGGGGGGATCCTACTGATATGGCCTTCCACCACATTCTCTGGTCCTTTTTTATCTCTAATTTCTAGATTGAATTCCGAAAGGAGGAGCATCCAACAAATGAGATGTGGTTTGGATTCTGGTTTCTTTAGGAGATACCAGAGGGCTGCATGGTCTGAGAACACAATGAATTTGGACCCTAAAAGGTATGACCTGAATTTATCCAAGTAAAACACAATGGAAAGAAATTATCTTTCATTGGTGGTCTAGTTTTCTTGGGCAGGGTCCAAAGTACGTGAGGCAAAGGCAATGACATGTGGAGCTCGATCGACCCTTTGTGATAAGACTTCCCCAACTGCATAGTTAGAGGCGTCACACATGAGATCAAATGGTAAATCCCACTGAGGTGTTTGGATTACTAGGGGTGATGTGAGACTCCATTTTAATTTATTAAAAGATTCTTCACATTCATTATCAAAAACAAAATCTTTTTCTTTTTGGAGTAAGCAGGAGAGGAGAAGTACAATATTACTAAAATCATGAATGAAACGACGGTAAAATCCAGCATGACCTAGGAAAGATTGCACATCATGTACATTTTTAGAGAATGGTAGGGAAGAAATGACATCCACTTTCAATTTATCTACTTGGATATCATCCCCATGAAATTACATGTCCCAAAACTATACCTTGTCGCACCATGAAATGGGATTTCTCATAATTTAATACAAGATTCTTTTCAATACAATGATGTAGGACGGAACCAAGACTACTTAAACATTCATCAAAAGAGGATTCATAAAAATTAAAATCATCCATGAAAACTTCCATTCAATTCTCCAGGTAATCTGAAAAAATACTAACCATACATTTCTGGAAAGTACCTGGAGCATTGCACAGGCCAAATGGAATCCTTCTATAGGAAAATGTGCCAAAGGGGAAAGTTAAGGTTGTCTTTTCATGATCCTCGGGGGAAATATGGATCTGAAAGTATCTAGAATACCCATCAAGAAAACAGTAATGGGACTTCCCCGCTAGCCTCTCTAGAATTTGTTCAATGAATGGATATGGGAAATGGTCCTTCTTAGTGTGTTGGTTTAGTCAGTGATAATCTATACAGACATGCCAACTATTCTGCACATGAGTTAGAACTAATTCATTATTTTCATTTTTAATTACCGTTAAGCCGGTTTTTTTAGGAACTACTTGAATGGGACTGACCCATTGGCTGTCAGAGTTGTGGTAAATAATTCCAGCAGCCAATAATTTTGTTAATTCCTTTTTAACTACTTCTAAGAGGTTTGGGTTCAGTCGACGTTGTGCCCACCTCACTGGTTTAGCCTCATCAGTTAATAAAATATGATGTGTATAAATTGATGGGCTAATACCAGGAATGTTTCCAAGTGTCCATCCCAATGCTTGTTTATACTCCCTCAAAATATCAAGTAGTCACAATTCATTCTCAGGAGGGTGTGAACTAGAAATGATGATGGTTAACTTGTTTCCATTCTCAAGATATGAATATTTTAAATCTTGCGGCAGTTTCTTTAGTTCCAATTCAGGTGGATTTTGGATTGATGGGAGTGTGTGTGAAAGTGAGAGGTCACTAATCTCATCTAACTACTCAATGGTATCATCCTCAGATGAGGAATTAGATTTTACAAGCATAGTAGTATCATCGATGGTCATGTGATCCTCCATGTTCAAGAAATTATCAATTAATAAACATGCATGACACTTTTCTAGACCACTACAACAATCAACACATGATTCATTTCCAAGAATTTCAATCAAAGAGGAAAATTCAGAAAGGGGATCAGGGGAAACAAATGAAGTGATTTTAGGGGAAGGGAGTACATCAATTGAATTTACCGAGAGAGAGGAATGTTCTTCTGATGGGTGATTCATGGCATCAAGGATGTTGAAATGGACTATATCACCACAAAATTCCATAGATAATGTACCATTATGGACATCAATTATGGCTTTAGCAGTTTTCAAGAAAGGTCTCCCCAATATAATTGGGTCATGTCCATTCATCTTATCATCTTCCATTTTTAGCACATAAAAATTAGCAGGAAATATTAAATTTTTAACCCTCACAAGAACATCCTCTAACACACCAGAAGGGTGTGTCGTACTCCGATTTTCTAACTGAACAACTATTCCTGTGGGCTTTAGTTCACCGACCTGCAAAGAAGAGTATATGGAGTGAGGCATCACATTAATAGAAGCACCCAAATCTAGCATAGCATTGGAGAAAGAATAATCCCCTATGGTTCATGGAATCAAGAATGTTCTAGGATCATTGCACTTGGTTGGAAGTGATGGTTTTATCAATGATGAGACGTTCCTCCCCAGGCTCACCTTCTCATCACCTCTAAGTCGCCTTCGGTGGGTACACATCTCCTTCAGAAACTTGGCATATCTCAGAATTTTCTTGACGACATCAATCAATGGAATTTTAACCTGCACTTTTTTTAAAGTCTCCAAGATTTCTTTATCAAGTTCAGTTTCCTTTTGTTTCCTTGGTTGGGTGGCTCTTTGGGGAAATGGAAGAAGAATTCCTGGTCTTGATAACTCATCAATAGACACACTCTTTCCTTTAGTAGGACTTCTCTCAAGACAAGGTTCCATCTCATTTGAACCTTTTTCAGTGGTTGGGATGGTGGTTCCCTTAGAAGAGTATGACTCTAATGGAGGGTTCATTTGGATTTTAAGTTGAGTTCCACTCCTAAGGGTGATGGCACTAACATTTCCCTTATCCCTAGGGCTAACAAGTGGTTGAGATGGTAGTTTACCAGACCCATGGCTTTGGATTTTACCAACTGAGTTAGCTAGTTGACCTAATTAGGTTTTGAGGTCTTGTATGGCTGCTTGGGTGGTTTTTTGGAACTGTAGATTATTGGAATCCATTTGTTTCATCATATCTTCTAGGCTAGGATCAGGTTTTGGAGGGGGTTGTTGGAAAGGCCTTTGGGGTTGTTGAAAATTTCTGGGTGGTGGTGATTGATGAATACTTTGCCCTGGTTGGTTCCATGGTTGATGAGGATGGTTTGAATACCCCCCTTGCATATAGGCTTGGTTGTCTTTCCATTCAGGGTTGGATGGATAGTAAGGTTCTTGCCTAATGATTTGGTTATTGGGGCGTCCTGGGAATATTGCCTCACAACTCTCATAAGTTTCTCTCAATTGGGGGCATTGGTCATAATAGTGGGTATCAGAAGAGCATATAACACAATTTATGGGATGAGGAGATTGGAATTTCCCATGGGAAAGATCAAGTTGTCGTAGAAGGGTACTTACCTCTTCAAACTTTGTATCCACCTTCTTTTCAAATTCAGTACTTTTCACCTCATGGACACCTCGAATGGGTACACTGGACCTTGAACTAAATTGTTGAGTGTTCTGTGCCATGGTCTCAATTAGGTTCCTTGAAGTGATTGGGGTTTTATCCACTAGTGAACCACCTACAGTAGCATCAATCATGTTACGATCTATTGGAATTAAACCTTCATAAAAATATTGTATTAAAAGTTGATCACTTATTTGGTGGTGTGGACAACTTGATCATAATCTTTTAAAGTGTTCCCAATATTCATGAAGGGTTTCTCTTTGATATTGTCTTATCCCACATATTTATTTCCTTATTTTTTCTGTTCGAGAGGTTGGGAAGTATTTTTCAAGAAAAAGTCATTTCATGTCAGCCCAACCTCTAATAGGTGAATTAACATAATACAACTGATCTATAGTCATGTCTTCTAATGAAAATGGTAATGCCCTAAGTTTTACTTGTTCTTAATCCAAATTAGTAGGTTTTAATGTTGAACACACAGTATGAAATTCTTTTAAATACTTATGTGGATCTTCCCTAGGCAGTCCATGAAAACTTGGTAATAAACGAATTAAACCAGATTTTAGTTCAAAATTGGGTGCCTCGCCTTGTAATTGAATGTAAGTGGGTCGGATATCAACATCAGTTGAGGTGAGTTATTTTAGTGTTATATTATTTTCAGCCATGTTATACAAGTTATGTTCAGTTTTAACTTTGGTTTTAGAAGAAGAAGAAGAAGAATCAAGAAGAATTTTAAGATGTGATGTCTCCTCCTTCAAAGTGTGGTCTTGTGTGTCTCGGTTTCGTTGATGTAGGATCCTCTCTGGTTCGGGTTCGAAAGTTTGTAGGTCTCCCAGAGTATAACGCATCATACACAGAACCTTCACAATAAATAAATTAGAACACAAAAATAAATGCAAAGGTAGAAGATAAAACAAACAAATATTCACAAAAATTACAAAAATTTTATCAAAAACATGCACAAAAAAACCAAAGCGCTCCCCGGAAACGGTGCCAAAATTTGACCACATTTTCATGACACGTCAAATTGATTATGTTTTTAAGGTTGATTTATAGTCTAGGGTAGACCCTAGGTCATCTCTCAAGGAGAGTTGTTAGGTTTAGAGTGTGCATTTTTAATAAAAAAGACTAAGAGAGGGGGTGGTTTTGAAAAGAGTTCAAAACAATGACTTAGTTGAAATAGCTTAAAAGTTAGGTGGCCTAATGGATTTTGAAAAATAAGAGATAAAAGGGTCGATGTGATTTCACTACACACATATCAAGTTCATTGTTCATAAGGATTCATCTTAGGTTTAGAGTAATTCTTTGGTTGGAGTTAATTGGAATCCCGATTAATTCCTCAGCTTTTATTTCAATGCTTTAAGGACCAAACCTTGACGTAACAATCTTATTTTCAAGGTCCAGTACTTATGTATAGAATAAAGGCTTCCAAATAATATTGAAATATCAATAAGGTGGGTATTAAAAGTATTCTTTTGATGTCCAATCGTAACAACACAAGTCACACACTCAAAACCTCACACCGATCGGTTAGAAATTAAGAGCATAACACTCACATGTATCAAATCAAGCATTCAAATATGAAATAAATTAAGATACAGGGAATGAAATGTTTAAACGCCCAAATTACTCCAAACCAGTAGCTATTGTATGCATCGGAACTCCCTTGACATGTGTGTAGCTCCCTCACAACGAACACCCAACTTTTAGCTCGACATCGGGAGGAGGAGGAAGCCCGGGTGGAACTCCTTCTTCATCCTTGATTCCCATATGAGGATAGGGACCTTTAGAACTTATTGGATGGTGAGAGGACTCCTTTGGGTCTCCAAAATTGCAGAGTGTGGTTTCTAGTTTGAACTTGAAAATGAGGTTCCCTTGGTGCCCTTTTATAGGAAAATTGGAAGGTGGTTTTAGGCACACAGATTTCATCAATCCAATTGTACCATGCGTTTCGGTCTTCAGACAGCCCAATCTCGCTTTGGAGAAAATAGAAACTTTGTATAACTACATCTTGACTATCTCCACCAAAGTTTTGGCACCATTTGGATAACTACAGCTCAAGATATTGATAAACTACAGAACACCGCATTTGACTTGGTCCAAATTCAGTGTCTTAGATAGATCAGTTTGGATGGGCCCCATAGAAGCCAAATCAGGATTGGTTTCCTTCATATTAAATGTATCCTATTAAATTTTGGATAGGGACACAAAATATCAGCCCATTTGGATGCACTGATTTCGTGTACTATGCAAAACAGTGGATAGATGTCCATGGATCCATGCAATTTTGGCCCATTTTTATTCCACTTCATCAAGGGCCCTCCAAATCACCTCCTCTTACATTGAAATAATAAAAACAAGTAACATTGCCCATTATAATGTTGATTAAAATTAATTAAATTATTCAAACATAAAGTGAAATTTATTATTATATTTGGAATATTCATTACAAAACTCGTTTAAAACAGCAGTGTAAGGGTGGAATAAAATAGTGAATCGTGGTACGATCAGTACGTCTCTGTGGATAGGTAGTGGAGCTCCTCCTCAGGGACTAGGGTGATGACCAGTCCCTAAGTGTACGTCTTCTGCCCTCGTTGGGCGGTCTGAGGGGCCAGAGCTCGGGGAGAATGGGCCTGAATCCTCGAGGAGACATCCTCCTTGGCGCGTGGATATTAAGTCGCGGCGTGACCACGATGACGCCTTCCGGTGGGGGCCTTGGAGCGGAACCCCCGTTCGGTAGGGATGAAGTCCTCGACATCGACCTCATCTGCCTCCCTAAGATAAGGGTGGTACGTATTGTCCCGTTCGAGGGATAGACTCTCAAAACGGTTTGAGACGACAATAGGGGTCATCTGGATCTTCTTCTGTGGTCATTGTTGGGTAGACGACCGGTGAGTTCTGGCAGATTGGAGGGCGTGCATGGCCGCCTACACTATTAGAAGAGTACCATTCAGGTGGTACTCTCAAATCATCACGTCTGCGACCCAACATTGAAGACGCTGGGTGGGTGACGGGGTCCTTCGTAGGTGAGGATGTTCGTTCCATGTGTTGTTGGAAGCACGTGCTTGTGAGTTCCTTTGCGATGTCATTGGATCGAAGGTAATTCTGAAGGTACCTATAAAATATGTTAACAAATACAAACAGAAAACTCATCAAAGCAGCATCTCATGACCCCATTCATAATTAATGACCTTGCTTGGCCCTCCTTGAGAGTATATGGGGGTCCAGGGTGGGATTAGGTTAAATCTATCATGCTTGGTTAAAGATTCATGTCGGGTTCACCAATTTTTATTTCCAACTATTTCCCTTCGAGGAGATGGAGGACCAATGCACCCGACTGTCGATCTCACGGATGGCTGAGCCCCACTCGATTGCTAAATTCGGGTACACCGGTCTTTGTTTCGAAATGCCCAACTGTTCCATATCCAACGATACGTGGACCTGCTTTCCAAAGGCAGGCATCTGCTAGGTGGTTTGGCCAGTGATTCTTAAGAACTCACATTGGTCGAGAGGATGGGAATTCGGGCTCATAGCACCCTTTTTGTGGGAATTATTTCTTGTCCTATGAATCTCTTATAGATTAAAGACATATTCATATGTTCACGAATCTTTGGTTTATAACCAAGCATAGTATCCACGGATTTCTCCTGGTCGGCAATGGTCAGCTGAACATAGGGACTCAGAATCATTTATTCATGAGGTTTACCATCCCTCATTGGATTAATGACCCCGAGGAGTCTGGACTCACTGAGGCAGTACTAGGAGTGGTGCAGTGAACTGGCATGAAGATAGTTGGATCAACTGGTTGTTGGGATTGAACCTCAGGGAGGCTTCCTACGTACCCTTCCTAGGAGGCAGGGATAAAAGTCCACGTAGTTTGAATGTATAGTTTAATGTCATGCGGGACGAAGGCGAACCGACGTGAAGGTTTTCGGAACAACCGAGTGGTGGGATTGAACCTCTGAGAGGCTTCCTACGTACCCTTCTTAGGATACATGGATCAAAGTCCTCATAGTTCATTCGGGGGTTTCAGAGAACCAACGTGAATGTGGACCCGGGGGTCCGATGGTGACCAGGCTTGAACCCCTTGGAGGCTTCCAACGTACCCTACCTAGGAGGCAGGGATCGAAGTCCCCGTAGTTCACAAGAGTGGGGCTTAGGCTCTGAGGACACCCATAGTAATGGATTAGGGCTTACACTCTTAGGAGGCTTATAAGAGGATGTCATGGTTGATGCTTACTCTAATCCCACATGGGTCATGCTTGGTGTGAGAAATAAGAGGCAGCAGGGACCAGACGATTACGTCGTGAAAGGTGCGTCCGTGAGAAGTGGATTGGTTCTTATGCATAGAGAAGCCCATAAGGTTGGGGATTACTCCAAGATGGACGCCCATGGAAACAAAGTGCAGCGGTAGAGGGAAAGAGGTGCTCCAGTGCCCGTCACCTCTCTTGTTCCCGGGGAAAGTACAAAAGTGCATGGGGGCTTCCTTCTAATGGGTATGTCGCCCCCTCTCTGGGGAGGGGAGAAGTGCCTGAATTCCAAAGTGTGTGGTCCCTCATCCTGGTGATTATAGGTAGAAAGGGGGGCTCACAGGATCAGACCCCGCATTACCGTGGGAATGTGAACCCAGGCATGCTTCGGGAATCTGCTTAAGGGTCGGGGAAACCCCTTCGCCCCTGCTTACTGTGGGTATGTGAACTCAAAACGGCATGTTGATGCGCCTAAGGGTTAAATCACATGGATCTAGTGGCCCTGGTGGAGGCCTCGACTCAGGGCCGATGAATGGGCCAATGAGGAGGTTGCGAAGGATCAGGACGGATTGGAATTGGAAGGATTTTACCTGGCTTGGGGAATGGGAACTCCGAAGGTTTTGGCAGGCCACAAGGGTGAATGAGGGGTGGCGCACTTCATGTAGGGAGGTGCTACGTGGCTTGAGAGGTCTTCCGCGAACCAGGGTCGTCCGCGGACTGAGAGGACATTCGCGAACCAGAAGGGTCTGCAGGCTAAGAGGTCGTCCGCGAACCAGGGTGGTCAGCGGACAGAGAGGCCATCCGCGAACCAGGGTGGTCCTTAGACAGATTGGCATCCCGCAAAATAGGAGGGTTCGCGGATTCGGGTTCAGCCCGTGTACAAGGTTGGTACGCGGAGGGGTCCACGCGAGTAGTGGCGGCCAAGGGCGACACCGGTTGGAAGTTCGTCGGTTGGGGCTTCATCTGCGTAGGAGGGTGCTATGTGGTGCGACAGATCAGAAAAGGGTCATAAACTCCCTGGTCCATGGGTAGTGCATCCGCGGAGGGGCCATTGTCCGCGGTCTTCTATTTTTTATTTTAAGTTCTCAGTTCACCAAGTTATTATGAATTTTCAATTCCTTATTAATTCATTCCAAGGTTCATACATGCTCCGGTTCACGAACTGGAACTTCGCTATTTGTGAAATCCTAAGCTCCTTCCTTCGAAATCCTTCCACCCAAATCTGATCGATCTCCTCCCCCTTTTCTTCTTCTTCCCCCTTGGTCTCCTTTTATAGATTGGGGTAAGAGATGTATCTGTAGTCACACAACACCTTTTTCAGAGGCCCATGACCAAAAACCCGGTTCACGGATGACTCAGTCAATCCGCGACTTGCGGGGGGGGCATTAAGCGCCTCTCCCCCCAAACAAGCTCGGGGAGTGCTTCACGGCCGCAGAGGGTCCCGCCTCAATTCCGTGAATGACAGTGGATGCGGCTTGAGCCGGTCGACGCGGTCCCCAGCTGGGGCGGTTCATGACGGTGAACCGGATTGGCGCTCGTCTTGTTTCACGCCCGTAGAGGATCTCTGCCTCTATTCCATGAACGACAACGGTCCGCCGAGGGGGGACTCTTCGCGGAACTGGTCGTGCATCGTTAACATTAGACCCATCCATGAACCGGTTCTTCCTTCACCATCCTTGAGTATTCTCCACATTTGCCCAATCCTTTGAGGGAAAATTGGGTAGAATCTCCCTTGAGTTAAAGGGGATCATCATTCTCCTTTGTGGATTTTTCAGGACCCTACATTTACCAAGACTAATAAACTATTTGGTATCTATAATGAGATTACTTGTATCTAGTTCCGGTGTAATAATTTCGACATCTGCTCTAGGTTACTGGTGTTTTTTTCATTATAGATAATCTTAAAGTCTGAAGTCCATTACACATGCTCAGAGATAAGAATATCGGATAACACTAAAACATATTGAATTCCAACTAGTGGGTCTGTTCATATAATATTCAATCATAGAGATTACAATGTGTGGATATTATGAGAAAAATCCTCACCCACTTATGAGTACTCACACCTAATAATCTATATATTTTATGTCATATAATAGTACACTATCTAGCTGTATAACTACATTTAAGAATATTGTTATTTCAATTCATGATTATTTATAAAATCATAGAACTTCAATGAAATTTTACATTCGATAGATATCCTAGTATATTATTATATTAAATTCAATAATATAAATTGGTAATATATAATAAGATGTTTTATTAATATTCAAATAATTGAATATTCATAAAATTAAAGTAAAAATAGTTGGTTATAGGACACCAACATGAACAGTTCACTTATATAGTAAAGGGATACATATATAGACCATAAAAAATAATTTTTATATGTTTCTTTTTTAATGATATAATTATTATATTTGTTACTTTTTTTTTGAATTTTAAAATATTAAATAATGAGTTTGATAAAAATTAGTTTTTGATATGACATAACACAAATTGTATTTTAGGGAAATATACTATTTCAATCAAGAAAATCTCGGTGATGAGTTTAAGGATTCTTTAAAAAAATGATATTATAAAATAATATTATTATTAAATAATATTTATTAAATAAATATGATAATATAAATTTAAAAATTCAAATGTAATTTTTTTAAGGGTTAGAAAACAGTTATTGTAAAAAAACCTAGTATTTTCAATAAATGGGGATTTTTTATTTAAAGGGATAAATTATCATATTTAGAATATTATTTTTATAAATAAATTACTCAATAAATTGTCTGATCTATGTCTTACACTTATTCATATGATGAGTGCGCCTAGAATTATATATCCCTCCAATGTATTGAGTAATGTATTTATCTCATGAGATTACATGTATGGTTCATAGGAGTTTATCCTAAGCACACTGTGTTATTTTTTCTTTACGATTAACCTTGAGTTATATTTATGATGTCTTGTTTTATATTTTTACCCTATTATTATTTCAACTTTATGTTATCGGGTTATATCGTGCATCTTTGTTCAAGTTTAGGATTCTCACCCCTCTAATTTTACCTTGATATGACTCTTGGATCACACGTACTTATTTTCCTTCTGCTATGTTTCTGATTACCTTACTATGATTTATAGCTCAGCCCATTACTATGTACATCCCCAAGTTATCCAATGTAGTTTTAGATGATCCAAGGAATATAAGTGCATGTTTAATAGTTTTTAAATAATGATATTGAACCCAAGTTTCAAGTTAATCTTCCATGTACCTAATTTCCAAAACATACTAGGCCAAATGAAAATATTTCAAAGCCAGGAAATTCACAAAAATATTTGTGTTTCATGAAAGTTATATGATTCATGAAATATTTATGAGTCATGGAAGAATGTTTCAAAAAAGTCATTATATTTTTCGATAATGAAATTCCTTATAAATGTTCATGAATGTGGTGAGTTTAATAAAAAACTAAGAGTTTCTGGAAAAGGTAGTATAGACAACTAATGTTTTGAGAAGGGTTGGAAACATATTAAATAGTCAGATAGCCCTTGATTTAAGTGATAATTCCATAAGTAATATTTAAATTAATTTAATTTGAAAAATTGTTTCATGAAGGATTATCTTGCATAAAGGTTTCCTAAGAACATTAGATCTGTGAAGAACAAACTAGTGTCAACCAGAAAAATGGTAGTTTTAGGAATATTTATAGAGATTTATTGAAATTGTGGGTTTCATGAATGTTTTCCAGTTTTACTAAGGTGAAAACATACATTAAATATTGGATAGTTTCTTGAATGTTAAGAAATGGTTTTTTGAATGTGAATCTTATGAAAAATAGAAAGGATTTCCCAGATTTGTTTTCGTAAAGTGATATTATTAAAGTGGATGAATGTTGAAATTCATGATTCACCAAATGAGTTGAAACTATATTTATTCAAGTGGTCAATGGAAAACTATTTTTAAGGAGCGGTGAGAACACTTCAGTTGAGAAAGAATTGAGCATTCAAAATGTGATTGGTAATAAACTAGGAGGTAAATGAGTCTAGTAATAACTATATAATATACGTGTGATTTAGTGGATTTTGTCCATAGGAACATTTCTTATGTAAGATTCTTAAATTTAGCATAGTGTGGGTGAACTAATTAAAATCCTTTTGTCTTGTGCATTTTTTCATTTCTGATCATAAATTCTTTTTAAGAAGTTGGTGCTTTGGTAAAAGACCAAAGAACAAAAATTATTATTATAAAAATAGGATTACATGAGTTTAAAAGATGTTATTTTTTTAATAATATCTATCATAAAGGGGAATTAAATCAACAATTAGTTCATCCCACCAGGTGGTGACATGGCTGACTCCCAAATTTGCAAGACCATCTGCCACATTATTTGCTTCATGAAAGGCTTGAGTAATAATATAGTTTAATTCTATAAGTAAATTAATACATTCTATCCAATGTGTTATAAGAGGCCAATAAAAATATTATATAATGAAATAATCCTTGGTATCACAAATCACCCTCTAATTTTGTACATGTTTAAGGAGGAGGATGAGTCTTCTTTGGTACCAACATGATAAGCATGGAAAGTATTTAATTGTGAGAAATTTTATCTAGTACAAATTATTGAGACTAAAGAAAAGACAATCCATTATGACATGGTATTTGTAATGGAATTCTCTAATGTACTTCCTCAATAATTTTATTATCTTCCTTCTACCCATGAGGTTGATTTCCCAATTGAGGCCAAACCCAGATATTTTTCAGAATATATGAATCCATGTTGAATGGTGTTTTTTTAAATTAAAAGGGATAAATAAGAAATTATTGGATAATCTAGATAATGGGTTTATATCCCCATTTTCTTCACCATGGGGTGCACAGTCCATTTTTTCCAGAATAAGGATGTGTCAATTCACCTCTGCATTGATTATTGTGAGCTCAAAAAGATCATAAAAAGAACAAGTATCCTAAACCACTAATTGATGAATTTTTTGATCAACTATAATGAGAACAATATTTATCCAAGGTGGCTCTTCGGTTAGGATATTATCATGTAATGGTGAAGAAGGCGGATATCCCAAAGCCTACTTTTCATAAAAGGTATAGGAACTATGAGTTCATTATGATGAAATTTAGAATCAATAATTCGTGATTAATATTCAGGGACTTGATGAATATATTCTTTAGGTTTTAAAATGAAATTGTTTTTGTAATATTTATAGATGGTATTTTTTTCTACTCCAAAATTATAGAGGAACATGAAGAGAAGTTGAATTATGTATTGAAGATTTTGTGAAAATAAAATTTATTTTTAAAGTATAATAAATGTGAGTTTTGGATGGTGAAATTAACTTTACTGTGGAATATTATCATCGAAAATGAGATATCGAGAGATCCTTAAAAAATAGAGTCAATTTAAGGATGGTCAAGACTAACATATTTTATGTAAATAAAAAGTATCCTTGGATTAGATTGGTACTATCGTTTATTTGGTAGAAAATTCCCAAGATTTTCAAGCCCAATAACTGTGATAACTCAGAATGGTGTTAATATGTTTGGAATAATTAATGTGGAGAATGATTTAATGATCTAAATAGGAAGCCAATCAATACACCTACACTCACCATACCCACATGCAGGGAAATATTTTTTATCTAAAGTGATGCATCCAAAAAAGGATTTGGTTTTGTAATATGTAATATGAAAAATTAATAGCCTATGCCTCCTAAAAAATAATGATCCATGAGTATATCTACACAACACATGTTATAGAATGAGATGTAGTGATTTTCATGATGAAAATTTGGCATCATTATATTTTTTGGGAGAAGTGTGATATATATAAAGATCAAAAAAGTCTCAAGAACATATTCACTAAAATAGAGATTAATATGTTCTAATGAAAGTGGTTAGAGATAAGTAATGATTAATATTTTTCAATCTATTACCATCATGGGAAGGAAAATAAAGTGAGAGTTTCCCGACTATAAAGGATCCCACAACCCTATCCATGATGTTTATTAAAAAGGATATAATCTTATTAGACATGGAATGGTTGGATATGGGAATAATAAAAGTATCTTTATCTAAAATTTCTCAAATAATTTTCCAAACATCTACTCCTTGGAGGATCAATTAGGCCCCTAAAGACAATTAAGTGATATGGTAAAAGGTATCAAAGATTTCAGATTTTAACTTTGATAAAGATAGATTTATAAGTGTTTCAACACAGATATGGGTCACATAAAAACTAGAATTAAAGGGTGAAATCCGATATGACTTTCATAGATCATCCTTATCCATTCATCTAGTAATCACTTAGTTTTATAGAGTTTTGACGAAAAAAATTTGGTGGGATAAAATGAAGAGGTAGATTACGTAGTTTTTATCCTCATTCGAAATTACTTATAAATTTTTGAGTCATATTTATATAATGATGATTCCAAAAACATATAATATATGTAAAAATAGTAATAATAACATTAAATGAAACTAAATATATCATCAAAAAAGTATATTCAAAAAATATCATGTCAAATAGGATGTATATACACCTTGTATAGGAATATTGGTGCATAACATAACCTATGTCCTAAAGAAAAACATTTGAGATAAATATCCCTTATAGATTTGATAACTATTGAAAGATAAACCCCATAAAAGATATATCCCCATATGGATATTTAAATACTAATAATTTTTTGTATAAGAATCATAAAATACATGCATGATCAGTATATACACCATATAAAAGAAACACGCAGGGAATATGGCTTGTGTCTCATAGAAAATATAAGTGAGACAAAAATCCCTTACCTTAAGTCTTATCCTCTATCATATAGGTTCAAAACTCATATATAATAAATATAATACTACTATACATTTATTAAATAAAAATAATTATATATATCATATCATATATTATTCTCTTATGACATTTTATTACCTGTTTTTTAACAATTCAAAGTTAACATTAACTTTCAGGTAATAACTCCTTTGTTTTTCATATTTGTATTGATTTGTTATTTTTTTGGTCCTATTAATTACTTTTATCATGATTTCATAATATTAATAATTTTATCCTTGATATAAATATCATAAATATTCAATAAATGTTCTTTTACATTAATCTATAAAATTTACTAATAGAAAATGAAATACACCATTCTTAGAGACGATAGGTCGTACGTACACATGAACATTGTTTCAATGTTCTTATTCGATTAAATTAAATAAAGTTAAATGACATATTATTTTTAAATAATGTTTTTCATTTCATATATATCAAATATTTTCATTAAAACCATCCTTAATACCATCACTATAAAGCATGAAGGGATTGCATCGCTTCACATGGTGGTAATCTAACGTATGCATGAGAAAAATTATCATATCCCCATAAAATTAAATGAATGAAGGTATATGTGATATATAAATCCTAGAAGCATAATAATATAAAGAATATAATTTATAAACAATATATCCATCATTCTATCCAATTGGGAGAGGAGGTAAAGGAAAACCTAATGACATCGGTTCGTGAGGTGGTAGTACACCGTACACATGAACAATGAATTGGTAGTCCATTTGATGGGAGTGGATATGGATAAATATTATGACATAAAAATAATAACATCTATGTATATTTGAGAAACTTTTTATATTATATTTTAATTTTTTATACATAATTTTAGGTGAAAAAAGAATAATTAAAATGAAATAGCTTATTAAGATAATTACCTTCTCTAAGAAAAACCTCCTCTGGATATCCTCATAAGGACCCTAGGGATGGAATTTTGGGAGTCCCATAAGATCTATAATGTGACTAAGTATTTTGGGTAGATAATTGAGAATGGTTTTTAGAAAAATTAGCTTCATATGTGTGAATTAGTGGGGGAGGGGTTCCCTATTATAAGTGGGGAAAGGGGATCTCTTAGGAAATTACATGGAAATTTCTCAAAAGAAACCAAAATTGTAAAGTAATTAACTTAGAAAAAGCTTCCAAATGAATATATATTCAAACATCAGAAGGCCAATTATGATATATATCCAAAAAATAAAACCTTTTCATTTTGGTAAGTCATTTTAACCATTATCTTCTTAGTTTAACCCCATAGAAAACCAATTTTTACCTTAACTGCAGTAATTAATTTTTACTTCCTTCACTATTTATTTTGGTAAAAAATTAGGTACACATTATTAAATAATATAAATCATGTTTATTAAAAACATGGACTCCATTTTTAAAAATTCCAATCACATAAGTTGAAAATTTAAATTTAAAATTAAGCCCTCAGATGCGATGAGAAACTAGGTTTTAAAGAGACAATGTTCAAAAGTTTACAATGTTTTCATATCAAAATACAATATGAAATTGTTTCTTATAACAGAAATTATTTTAATTTGTGTATAATTGAACTAATTTAACTATTAAATCATTTTAAAATATAATTTTATTTTATAAAAAAATAAATGAAAAGGTAGTTTCAAGTAAAATTATATATTTTTCATTATTCATTAAAAATGAATCTTTTCAAAAAATACCCAAAATTCAAACTAAGATAATTTTTGTATACTTAATTAAAAAATTATTTTTATTTTCTAATATAAATTTTATAAAATATTCAAAAATTATTTTTGAAATTAGTGCTCCAAAAAACCATATAAAACTGATTTAAAAAACACAGTTTAAGCATAAAATTTGATTTTTTTCTTATGACTTTTCTAGAAAACACATAAGACGTATATTAACCATTCTGTTTAATATATAATATATATTTTTTTATAATCATTAAATAAAATTTATTTTTTAATTTGGTTTGATAAAACATGTTTATATGCATAAATGTTTTTAAAAAATAATTTTTTTTCAAAAGGTTTTTATTTTCATTTATAATTATTTGGTAAACAAAGAATTAATTTTATATAAATGTGAAAACCATATATTTTAATAATTTATTTAATCATATTCATAACCATCATTCCAATGGAAAGGTGATAAGTATTAAATTAAATAATAATATTTTAATAGTATCTCTTGTCTCGTAATTAAATAATAATATTTTAATAGTATGTCATGTTTTTTTTAAACTCAGTGTTGTGTGTAACAAAAGATAAACTATAAATTGTTTGAACACATGAAATAATTAGTCTTTTATGTAATGCAAGATAAACACAGTATTCTATGTAACCCAAGTCAAAATATGTTCTTTCAGGTAATGTGTGCTCAATTCAGTGTTGGGTGTAATAAAAAATATCAAAAATTTTAAATTCAATCAAATAAACATATGTAAAAAAATATAATGGTGTTAAATTATACCACCATAAAATTAAGTTCTCCATAATGATTCATCTCGTCCATCAAAGGTTTAACATTTTAAAATTCATTCATAGAAACAAACAACATAAAAATGAATAATAAAAATCCCCTTAAAAGGGAATGTTAGAAACATAATAGTTACGTAAAGTAACTTGTAACTAGGTTTACACATGGAAGAACATAAGTGGGACGTGAACATATAGACATGGAATAAAATAATAAATAATTATAGAAAGTGATATAGGTCATTGATCACATGAAACCAAGTGATATAAATAAGGTTAATGACTACAAAACCATAAATCTGTGATCATTGAATAGACCATTTGATTCATCGGAAATGAAGATTCCATGATGAAATTTCTATTTCAAGATCATTTCCCTAATTTTGTGGAATTAATTTTCCATAAAGATTAATAACATATAAAATGAACTTAATTGGTATCTTTTTTTATCGGAACAATTTCTTCATTTAGTTGTTCCTTTATCAGTTTAAACTTCATATCTTACTATTAGAGATGATTTTTTCAAGACTTAAGCACTAAATATGATCCATAATAATATGATAGATCATGCCTTCTATTGAAAAAACTAGTTATCATTGTTTATCTAATATTGATAAATCTTCATATGTTAAAGTGATACATTAATATCTAAAACCTCATCTAAAGTTCAACTTAAACCATTTCCCAAATGGTTAACCTCTTGACCCTTCCAAAAGATCAAAATCCTACACTTTAAATAGAGGTTCAGTAAATTTTCAATATGATCTTATCATTAGTTCCCCATACAACATGAAGTAGATTTTAATTGTCATATACCAAACAGGTGACTATCTGTAGCATGTATTCTATTAAAATGTAGTAATAAACTGAATTACTAAAACTTTTATTGAAAACATACTTGATTTCTTATTCCATAAAAATAAAACACATATTTTTTTAGATATTACTTAAATAAAAATATATTTTAAACTCCATCAATGATAACAAAAACCACATTTTTAAAAAAATACTTTATCAATTCTGAGGTCATTAATACTATACAATTTACATTATACATATAAATCATCTCTTTATCCAAACTAAACACAATTACCTCAATCTAATGAAAATATTAATGGTTATCTTACCTTAATCAAAATATTAACTTTCCATTTTAAATGTTTTCTAGTCCATCAATACAGTTTAACATATTTTGATAAATCCTTATCAAAAAATCTGTACTAAAAAAATGTATGCATTTCATGATTCATATAAAATATTACTTTAATTCCAATTCATAAATAATTCATTCATCCCACTTCCATCTCAGATAATTAACTGGTCTTTTTACATTTTTTATAAACACCTCTTTCCTTTAATATTTCTTTTTTAGTCTCTTTATCATGGGTAATATAATCATTTCTCATACAACCTTACTGATCCCCTTTATAATATTTCCCCATTAGAAATCGATTTTCATAATTTCCATAATTTCCACATTTAAATCCATAATCCATTTATAATACCTTAGGAATACCAATATTCCTTTCCATTTGGTTAACTGAACACCTCATGTTTTTCTTTGAATTTATTGTCTTTGTGTCCATATTTTCCACACCCAAAAAATATTCTTGCCCCTCTAAGAAATTTCTTTGAGTGCTTCTTTGCACGTTCTTAACGTATAAGTGATCGCCCTATGATTCAATATTCATCTAGACCATTCTAACACTGTGTTAAAATGATTTTATATCATAAATTATAATTTCAATAACAAATTTAACTTCTTGATTGATTAAATTATTTTGTTTTTTCAGTACTAAAAAGTGAAATTTTACTTTTTTATTAATTAATTCTAAGTGAAGGTGATTTGGAGAGACTATGATGATGTGGAGGGAAAATCCGCAAAACTTCATGGATGACCATGAACACATGTATATTATTTTTCTTGTTATTCAAAATACATGCATCCAAAAGGGATGAAATTTTGTGATATGATCAAAAAATATTTTGGATCAAAATCATATCTAGAAAATAAATCCTAATTAGCTCATATGGTAGACCAATCAAACTGATTTGTCCAAGGAAAAAATCTACATGAAGCCAAAAGTTTGGTTTGGTATTCTGACTATATATATCATTACATATGTCAAATGGACCCTAAAATTTACATGATGGTATTAAAGATTCTTAAAAACTACTCTTATCTTTTTTACAAGCCGATATAAAACCATTTATGAACCCAAAAAATTGACACAGGTGGTATCTGAAAAACTGGTTCTTGAAAACCACTTCACATTTTGTCTATAAAGGAGAACCATGGGAACCCCATTTGGGAGTTTGACCTATAGGAAATACAATTCCATTTTGGGGACCCAATAGAGTCCTCTACTAATTTATATTATCCTTTGAGTCTATTTAATGTTAAAATTCAACTTCAATGGATTCCTCCATTTCTATGGAGTTCTAAACTCCTTTTGATCACCTAGGGGGAACGTGATGTAAATCCCAATATTCTTGTTTGTAAGAATTGAATTATATTTTTAATTATAGGTTTGTGTGAAGTTTTTATTCATTTAATATTCTTATTGTATTTATTTATGTACTTTTTTGTCGTATTCGACCCGTATGATCATGTTTGGGGGTACACATCCATGTGATGTTTCACACACCTTCCACAACTTCTTCCCCGCATTCAATTACTATGTTTATGTGGTTCATATTATTAAATTAAAATCTTATAATATTGTTAAGAACATATAAATTTATGACATGATATCACAAAAAAAAATTATATACAAACCTATAGGGCACATTGAGTTCTTCATGTGTTTCCTGGGAAAGTTTTGATTATGAAATCGAACACAAATCACCCAATCATCGGTGATATTTGATGATTCATTGTGTGTTTCTGACACAACCATGTGAGGTATTATAGTATAAAATTATTAAAATTATGTATATAGGCATTAAAAACTATGTATTAAATGACATATACTCTTTCTCTTGAAGCGATAAAGGATGATCATTATGAAAATTCATAGTTTTGTTCAAGAATAATGAAATATATCAATTTATTCTTTCTTGTGTTTATTTCATTCATATGATTTCATATTAAATAAAAACCCAAATTTCATACTATATAATCCCCCCTTATCTTAATCAAAACTTTCTTTTAATATAAATGATCTATGGCTCTGACAAGATAGGATATAGGATTCCTGCTATTCTGTATAAATTCTAGTAAAAACCAAACATTTAATTTGACTCACTTGACAATACGATCTAATTTTGGCACCATTTACAAGGATCCAACATCATTTTTATTTATTTATTTATATTTATTTTTTTATTTTTTTATTTATTACTCTTTTCAATAGCCCCTTCCCTTTCATTTGTTTTTATTTTTATTTTTGTTTTTGTTTGTTTGTCTCACTCTATCTATATCTCTCTCTATTCTTCATCTTCCCTTTCTTTCTATCTAATTCTATAGTATAATTTTTTTTTATTTTATCATTTAATTATTCTTTTTTTATTTTATTTTATCCATATTCTATTATAAAAATTAATACAAGAAAAACCACTTCAAAATTTATTTACATGATGTGATCAGAAAAATAAAAACTGCTTGAATTTAACCAAGAAATTGAAAAGACACTTTACTCACAAATTAGGTAATCTAGAGTAGGATAATCAATTAACAATTATGAACCCCTTATAAAACCTAAATTGGTCCCAAACCAATCAATAATCTAACAAAATCAAACCCAAGAAACCATCACTATAAATAATCAAACATTAAAAGAATTAACCACCCAGGATGTGGTGTATCGTCCTGTATACATCCAATATCCTATGGATGTAGCCAAATTTGATCCAATATCAAGCCTTATCCACCTCCTTCAATAATTACATGGTATTACCAGTGAGTACCCTCAAAAACATCTTTTATATTTTTAAATAGCGTGCTCCTCCATGAAACCCCAAAAGTGATTATGGACCTCATTAAGTATAGGGCCTTCCCTTTCTCAATAGATGGTGTGTCCAAAGACTGGGTATACTCTCTACCAACAACAATGGGGGGATGGAATGACCATAAATAACTCTTTCTAGAGAATTTTTTCCTATATGTTGAACTACATTAATTAGAAAAATAATCCATATAATTATAAAATCATGAGAATATAACCTTCATGAATATCGAGATAGATTCAAAAAGATTTTATCAAGTTTTCCCCACCACCAAATAATTGAAAATTATCTATTTCAATACTTCTATAAGGGAATTGTCCCCAAGGATTGAGGAATGGTAGATGTTGCAGCTAGTGGTTCCCTTGTTGATAAAACTACTTCTGATGCTCATGATTTAATTCCCAACATGGATGAAAATGCACAAAAATTTGGTACATAAGCAGTTAAACCAACCTAATGGGTTTTTTAGGTAAGTCATTCATCCCCAAAACAAAAGTTATATAATAAACGTGATGAAATTCATACCTGTATATTTCAATTAGCTCAAGTACAAGGTAATTCACACTCTCCTATTATTCCATCACATTATGGTATTTCTTATGATAAAAAACATTTTTCTAACCAGTTCCTACAACATCATGATTAATCTGAGTCTTTTATAGCTGTATTACCTAGTAATCCCTTCCAACAAGCACCTCCATTAATTAAAAAAATCAGGAAAAATATCAACCCCAGATGTCAAGCACAAACACAATACCGACAAGGAGGAAACTCATGTTACACTATGTAGAATTATATTCAATAAGTCAAAGGTATGAAACCTTCTTATACTTAACTATCTAAAAAAATCCTCCTCTTTCCAAATTTAAACCAAGCCTCAAGGACATTATGAAGAAAATGGTAACCCTGAACCTCCAGTTCCAAAAAAACCACACAATATTCTATTCAAAACCTATAAACTCAAGTGGGAAATTTTAAAAAAACTCTTAGTGAGATAAATATGAATGGTTCAGGATAACTATCATACCAAACTCTTTCTAATCTAGATGAAAAAGGTAATGTTTGTGCAATCACACTTCGTATAAAAAAAGAAGTTTATTCTTCTACTGATTCTATTCAACAATAATCTTCCCCTCTTGAAAACACTGTTTCCATTCCCATAAAATATTTTAATAAATAAAAATCAAAACTAAAAGGGTAAATAAAAATTATCATTGAGGATTCCCAGGAACAATCCATTCCTTTTCCTTTTCCCCAAAGACTCTCAAAATATATGAATATTTTTTAAAATTAGTTCGATAAAGAAATAGTTGATACATTTTAGATAGTACAAGTTAACATTACTTGATTGGATGTAGTTAAAAAAACTCGTCTCTATGATAAATTTATTAAAGATATTTTCACCCATATATGGTGACTGAAGGGGAATAAGAGTCAACCTGGGATCGAATTTCACAAGTTTTATACAACCAATAATGCCAACAAAATTCAAGGATTCGTGTACATTGATAATACCATTCCCCATAGGGGAGAAATTATTTTATGATGTAGTTATAGATTTGTTAGATTCAATTAATGTAATTCCTTACTCTGTGTACACTTATCTATATATTGGATAATGTAAACCTACAAGAATATTCATGAAACATGCAAACTAGAGAATAACACTCCCATTAGGATTGATCGAGGATGTCCTTGTAAGAGTATATAATCTTATCTTTTCCACAGAATTATACATTATCAAGATGGAAGATACATGAACCCACATACATGATACTCTGATACTTGTGAGGCCACTACTCAAAATAACCAAGATGATCATCAACATTCATAATGGTATGTTTTCTATGGAGTTTGGTGGGGAAAAGTTATGTTTGAACATCTTTGATGCTATGAGATTCCCCATTGAAGAGCACTCCACTCTTCCTATGTATTGGATGGATGTTCTCTCTAACAATACACATAAGCACACAAATTTATCTCCTAAAACCATACTATAATTCATTTTAATATTCTTAACTATTATATGATTTGAGTTTTGATTCTTATTTTTAGTATTTTGAGGGTTCAGAAAGGTGTGAATTTTGTGCTTTAATTGATGGGTGTGTTCATTATGTGGTAACCATGACTATCAATGATTATATAAATTAAATTTGAATTGATTATCATTCCTTATAGAATAAATATGATCAGATAATTGGTGACATGGACCTAACTCCCACAAAATCCCCTCCCTCAGTCCAAAATCCACTAGTGTTGGAATTAAAATCACTTTCATATAATTTAAAATATGTATATTTTGAGGGTATTGACTGATTTACTATCAATATTTCCAATAACCTATCTCTATAGTAGGAATAAAAACATCTTGATCTTTTGAGAGACTGTAAAAAGTAGACAGGATGGACATTGGATGATATTTTTGGGATTAGAACTTATATTCTTATGCACTATATATTTATATATGATGAGGATAAGCCCATAAAGAAAGATCAAAACCGATTGAATCCCACTCTCCTTGAAGTGGTAAAATTGGAAGTTAGTAAATTACTTAATACTGGGATAATTTATCCTATATTTGATAGTAAATGGGTTATCTAAGTGAAAATTGTTCCTAAAAAATTTGAATAAATGTTTTGTCAAATTAATTGAATGAATTGGTTCTAACATGTGGGAAAAATAATTGGTGATTCTTTATTTGACTACCATTTACTGAATAAATCCATACAAAAGGACCACTTTCTTCTACCTTTCATTGACCAAATGCAAAAACTATTGGCTGGTAATTCCTATTATTATTTCATTGGTGGCTATTTGGGTTATTTCCAAATCCATATATACCCTAAGGATCATGAAAATACAATATTTACCTATCCATTCAACACAATTTCATACATAAAGATTCATTTTGGTCCATGTAATGCTCTTGGAACTTTTCTGAGATGTATGTTGAGTATTTTTTATGAGTACCTTGAGAATTTTTTGGAAGTATTTTTGGATGATTTCATGGTTTATGGATATTTCTTTTATGACTATTTGGAACACCTAGGTTCTGTCCTCTCTCGTTTCATCGAAAAATATCACATATTAAATTACAAAAAATGAAATTTCAGGGTTGAGAAGGGGATAGTTCTTGGGAATGTTATTTCAAATGAGGGAATATAAGTGGATAAATCCAAAATTGAATAAATTTCCTCATTTTCATATCCAAAATTTGTTTGTGAGGAGTGATATTTTTTGGTTCATGTTGGGTTTTTATGGTTCATTCAATAAAGACTTTAGTAAGATCTTACTTCCCTTATCATGATTACTGCAAAAGGATTCTGATTTTTTTTTGATAAATTTTTTTATTATGCTTAAAATTAACCAAAAAAGTGTCTCATATCACCACCCATCATCAAAACACAAAGGTGGGATATCCCCTTAAATCTTATGTGTGATGACTCTAACTTTACAGTTTGGGAAATTTTATCACAAAGGGTTAAGAAGGATCCTCATTTCATTTTTTATGAATCACCTACAAAACCACTAAAAAAGAACTTCTTTATATTTTTTTTGACTTATAAAAATTACTTTCATATATTATTGGGTAAAAAATAATTGTTTTTTCTGATCATGTTGCCCATCATTTTCTCTTAAAGAAACCTGAAGCTATGACCTGCCCCATTCAGTGGATGTTCTATATATAGAAGTTTGAACTTGAGATTTGATATAATATATGAGTGGATAATGTTGTAGATGACCACATTAGTAGTATTTACCTACTATTGGACCACTATGTTGTCTCATCCCTCCCCATTGGAGAATTAATTCCTCATAAGAATCGTTGTGATGTTGTAGACCTTACCCCATGGTATACGGGCGTTGTGAATTTTTTAGCAACATATATGGTCCCCATAGATTTTAGCACATCCTAATACCAAATAAATAATCATGATTGATGATGGAAGGTTTTAGATGACCCTTACTTATGGATAATTTGTACTGAGCAATTCCTTCATCAGTGTTTCAATGACTATGAGTTCACCTCTGTTTTGAGCCTCTTCCAGACTTTGGATCGTGGGGGCCACTTTGGATCTCAATGTACTACTGAAAAGGTCCCTGAATCAAGAATTTACTATAAAACATTGTATAATGATTCCAATAGGTTTTTTAAGTCATTTACTCGATGTCAATTCGCAGGGAATATCTCCAGTAGGAATGAAATTCTCCAACAAACCATGTTATTTTTTGAGATATCCAATGCATGGGGAATTGTTTTCATGGTGCCTTTTCCAAATCCAATTGGGTTTATGTATATTTTAATAGCTATTAGATACATCTATAAATGGGTTTAAGAAAAGGATACTAAGAATGATGATTCTTGAGTGGTTTTTTATTTTTTGAGGTGCAAAATTTGTAGTAGTATTGATTTGTCGAGATTCAAGAGTAGTGATCAGGGTTCACATTTTTTCAATTGAAACAAAGAAAATTTTCTTTGTATGTATGGGTTTGTTCATAAATTATTCACTTCACATCACCTCCAAACTAAGTGACAAGAAGAAATATAAATTTAGTAAGTTAATAAAATCATTAAAAATGGTATAACCTAATATGAAAGATTGAAGTTTTCACTTGGATGACACAATTAGGGCATACCATAGAACATTTAAAACCCTGATCAGAATTTCACCATGCAGGATTGTGTTTGGAAAGGCTTTCACCCCCCATTGGAGGTAGAGAACCATGTATATTGGGATGTTATGAAATTTAATATGAATCTCTCAGATGTAGGTGTGGATAGGAAGTTATAGATTAAAGAGTTGGAATAAATTTTAAATGATGCATATAATAACTCCTGAATCTATAAATATAATACAATGTCTATCCATGATGGGTAGATTCATTTAAATAAGATTTATATTGGGGAGAAGGTCCTCATGTACAATTATTGGATAAAGATCCACCAAAGTAATCTTTATTCCCAATGGCTCGGTCTTTATACTATTAATAATGTTTACCATTTTGGTGCAATACATGTTTTACATGATCAGAGTGTAAAAAGTATTACACTCAATGGGAATACACTTAAACACTTCTATAATGTTTTTCCAAAGTATCTGGTGGAGTAAATCCACCTTCAAGAAGCAATATACCAGTGAGGACCACAATGTTTTATCTTTACATTCCACATTATCCTTTATTACAGTAAGTAACTTCACACTATAGGTGTGTGTGTGAGGGGGTGTATAATCCTATCTTGGTTATGAATTTTTAGATTTCGTTTCTTTTCTATTTTTTCTCTTATTGAATATTATTTTAAATTTTCCCCACTTTTTGAGTTCATTAGGATCTTCCTCATATTTCTTATTTATTCTCTTTTTTTCTTTCTAAATATTATTATTACCTCCTCCCATTTTACCCCCTCTCTTTTGTGATGGAATAATCAATTTTGATTCCCACCAAATCATATAAAATGATGTCCACTTAATCATGGATGTTATTTAAAATGCATGAAGAATTTCCCTCTTTCATGTTGTTTTAACATTTTCAATTTTTCAATGATAGATTGTGTGTTTTAGTGTGAATTTAAAATTTTGATTTGAATTTATTTAAAATTGGTTGTTTTTGATGATATAAATGGATTTATCATTTTGAAACCTTTGAGAAGAATGGTACCCACTGTGTGAGTAGTTTACAGGAAAAATGTGTCACTTAATACCTCCACACATCTTTACACACAAAAATGATGTGTGAATATATATTACTTAATATAAGGTAAATATATGTTAGGTTTATATTTCTGTACCTTCTAAAATTATTGTTCCATATGTTCATTCCTTATCCAATCTTTTTCAATACTATACTGGACTGACCTATGCACATGTACCTATTATCTTACTATTTTATACCCTACAACAAAAACATAAAAAATAAAACAAAACTAAGTTTTGTTTTGGGAAGGTCAAAAACCACTATTCCTTAACCTTTGATCCTGTTATAACTATTTCAACTAGTGTTTTGAGAAGATCAAAAAAGAGTTGAGTGATGAGTGTGTGATTTGTTCCAAGTCAAACATTTGAAAGAAAAATAATAATAATAATAATAAACTAGGGGAGTGATGAAATGTGTAAAATATTGGTATATCGAGGTAGATAGATTAAGTTTTTACATTTAGGAATTATTAGGTGATTGGGTCTTGAAATATGATTTCAAAGGATATAGGGAAAGTTCGGTGGGTAGAATCATTTAAGAAGTTTTCTTTTAAAATAACCTATATTTACAACATAGAAAGTGGAAATAATAGCATGAAATGGTTGTCACACATACATATTTAGAATTAGTAACATGGTTAGATTTTTAATTATTTCTCATATTGGTATCATGTATCTCTTATAATTTAATTCTGATTCAATTTATGAGACATTATTTCCATTATCACTGAGAATAAGTCCTTGGATTTATTTTTTCTTTGATAAATTTTCCATAACATATTAAATTTTCATTTAATGTTAAATCTTCATCAATATGATAATATATCCATGAATAATTTATTTAAATGTTAAAATTCCAAGGAGTTCAAATGTTTTGGTGTGGGGGTGTGATCACACTGCAATTCACTATTCATTTTGATCCTTATACCACTGTGTAAAAATGATAATCTATCATAAATTAAAATTTTAATTACAAATTTATCTTCATGTTTGATTCAATTATGTTGTGTTTTTTACTATTAAAAATGTCAATTTCACTTTTTTTAATGATTTCATTATAGGTGGAGGTGATTTGTAGAGTCCATGATGATGCGGTAGAAAAATGGGTCAAACTACATAAAAGACCATGAACACATGTCCACTATGTTGTATGTTTATCGAAATAGTCACTTCAAAATGGGATGAAATGTTTTGAGATGATCAAAAACTCCATGTGATTTAACACATCTCAAGAAAACCAAGCCCAATTCATTCATCTGGTGGCCGAACCGAATTAATCTATTCAGGGAACCAAATATGCATGAAATCAAAATTTTTATTATATATTATGACTATATCTCCCTTTCTAGATTTATAATGGAATCAAAATTATACATGGTGATATTCAAGATGTTAGAAAACAACAATTCTTTCTTTTTTCCATGTTGAGATAATTCCATTTACCAACCCATAACTGAGACACAAGTGGTATCTTGAAAATTGGGTTCCCAAAACCACTTCCCATATTAGATATAAAATGGCACCATGGAACCTGATTTGGGAGTTTGAACGGTAGGAAATCTACAAACATTTTGTATTTCCCAAAGGAGTTATCAAATCATTCCAAGAAATTCTAGAGGCTATGGGAAGTGATACTTAAACTTCTACGGCTACCGCTATTTCCATAGAGTTCAAAACTCCTTATGATCACCTGAGGTGGAACATCATGTAAATCACAAGCATCTTTTTTTTCAATAATTGAATGATTTTTTAATTCCAAGTTTGTATGTTATTTTTTATTCTTCTTATATTCTTATTTTATTTAGTTTTTTATTGGTTTGTCATACTCAACTCATATGATCATGTTTGGGGGTACTCATTCATGTGATGTTTCACACACCATTCAACACTTCTTCTTCCCCCTTTCAATTGTGATGTTTATGTGGTTGATATTGGTAAATTTAAATCTCATAAAAATTTCAAGTACATATACATTTATTTCATGTTATCACATTTAAATAACATATAAACCTGAATATCACATTGATTTCTTTGTGTTATTCCTTGTTTAGTTTTGGTTATGAAGTTGAACACAAATCCCCCAATTATCAGAGATATCATGTGATTCATTATGTGTTTCTAAATTAAACCAGGGATGCATCCTAGAATAAAATAAGAAAAAGTATAGTTATAGGTGTTACAAACCGGGATTAAAATATAGATACCATTCCTCTTTAAATGATGAAGGATAAACATCATGAAAATTCCTTGGGTTGACACACTTAATAAAATCGATCAATTTATGATTTCTTCTGTTAATTTATTTTATATCATTTCATTGTAAATCAATATAAACCAAATTTACTAAAGTCCCATTCCCCATTTTCTTAATCAAAACTTTCATTTTTAATAAATTATATATGGCTCCGTCGATAGATAATCTAGGGTTCCTACTATACTACAAAAATTCTAGTAAAAACTAAACATTTAATTTGATGTGATCATCATCATGACAAATAAGAAACCAAATATTATTTCCTAAATGGTCTCTAATACTCTCAATATCATTAAAATCTATCTTTATCTTCTTTGGAGAGTCTCATAGTTTGTTAAGTTTCACATTGTTAGTCATGTTCCGTGATAACTGATTAAGAATAATCATAACATCCTTTACTCCAATTATCATCCAATTTGGCTTATTATCAGCAAAATTTTCACCATATTCAATGTTAAACCATTTACATCTAGTTCCCTCCACTGAGTGAAAAAATTAAGTGTGTTAGAAACACTAATAATAGTCTAAAATTACATCATCATGAAAAATCACTTATAGGATGTCAAAATCATGAAACCGTATTTTTAATCTACAAAACCATAAATTTATCCCAAGTCCTTCACATACATCATCAATTTAAATCCATAATGATTGTTCATAAATATATTTTGAATTTACAAAGCATATAACCTATGAGTTGTAAACT
Organism: Viscum album; assembly: GCA_963277665.1. Classification (NCBI taxonomy): domain Eukaryota; kingdom Viridiplantae; phylum Streptophyta; class Magnoliopsida; order Santalales; family Viscaceae; genus Viscum; species Viscum album. Next base: position 472,451,758 of record OY728130.1, on the reverse strand, counting down.
TGGTGTGCAGCAAGGTATGTTGTTATGCACCATACAATGATTGAGTCTAACTCAATGTGCCCTTTGTAGAGTTATTTAACAAGATAACTTTGTGCCAATGACAGATCCACTTTTAGTATCCATAGAGGGATTTTATTTCTTGAAAATAACTTTCTTTATCCTTTAACAAATTTCCAATAAATTTTCATATACTTTGACTCATCCTTAAACTTATCCTTAGAGACATCCATAGACATATCCTTAGAAATATTACTAGGCATATCACTAACGTTTTCTTATCCTATATTATAAAGTAAAACTAAACCTTTACTATTTTTATATGTATAATGAACAAGCCTTATCAGATATAGATATTATATAATCTTTATAAAGATTCATTTCATTAACCAAACACACTCTTGTGGGCCTTAATAGTTTAGTTCCCTTGGAAACATAGTACACAATATTATCAATTATTGAAAGACTTTTAATTTCTCCCACAAATATATTGTTATTTATCAATCTTAACAAACATACCCTACTTTAAACCATTCTTCATAACTTGGTGAAATGATGTACAATAAAATTTGAGATCAGATGCTCAGTAAGGGTAAACAAGGGAGATGTGTAAGCATAACATGAGAATAGTAGTATGAGAACATGAGCATATAATTTGATAAATATACCCTCAATATCAAATATCATAATATATAGTCATGGAATAAATAATGGTAGTCTATAAGACATGAATCATAATGAAATCAATGAACATGAGCCATGAGAGCATAAAATTGGCATAAGACATAGAATTTTGGCATACATATAGGCATAGCAAATCATTTCTTTAGTATTAAAGTCTCATTTCCAAAACATATCATGGAACTCCATGGGTAGTGACACCTCTTGGGTGTGACACACTACCATATACAATGGTATACCTTTCCTCATAGTGGATTGGGGTTACTATCCAAACCATCATTGTAGTCAAGGTTCACTCCCAGGACCATCGTTATAGAAAAAGTACCTTACTAAACCGATTTAGCTCCCTATTCTACTAATGTCTCTATCGTGAGATATAAATCATTACCAAATGAATTAGAGGGAGATATAGGTCCCCCACGTCTTTGGTTACAACATAACCACCATCCTTGGTTATAATAAAAACACATCTATATAAGGAAAATCATTCATATATATATAATAATATCATAAAAAATAATCATATTATAACCTAGGAAATGAAAAGGTTTTCATAAACATATCATCATATCATAACATGTGAAAAATATGTAGGTTTCATAATAATTTCATTATATCAACATAGTATAACGAGTGAAAAGAAGCATGTTTCATAAGAGTTCTATCACTGTATAACCAATGGAAGAGAAATGAGTTTCATAAACATATTATAATTGTAAACATAAATAATTAAAAAAATAAGAGTTGTATCCTTGGACCGCATCCCCAGTAAATCATAAGTTTCATCAAAGGGTTTCATCTTAGATGGAAAATAAATTTGATAGATAAATCACTTGGAACATTTACTAAGGAAGATATATTTTATTTGAAAATCAATTTCTAAAGAATAAATCATTTTTAAAATTATTTTTATTTTAAAATTACATTAAAAGTTATAAAGGAAGCTTAAAATTATATAATGGTCATTAATATAGGAGGTTTTATTCATGTTGTTCATATTTAAACCAAATATTCCTATCACAATTATGAATAATTCTAAACAGGGATAGTTTTTGAAAATGACATGAGTATTCCTTTTCATTTTTTTCAATAATTCAAACATGGGTAAAAATTTATATAATAAATCATTCAAAAAAAATTTAATTTTTTTGAATTTGTTTTAGAGAACATGGTTTTGGAAGAAAATTGTGTTTTGATCGAAAATAATATTTTTTCTAAAAATATTATTTTTGAATTATTGATTACATAAAGAGAGGGAAATGATTATAAAACATTTATTCTCATTATATAACTATATAAGAATAAAATTCATGTGTTTCATGAGGGATAAATTATAATTTTCCATCAATGGAAGTATAATAATAAACAATCCTGATAAACGATGAGATTGTAACTTAAAACTAATACCACTTTGGTGTCTTTGAATCATTAGTCCTATGAAATAATTCAAATAAATGAAACTCAAAATATCAAAAAAACAAGGATATTAATAATATAAATTTTAAAATGGGTATTATATACACCTCATAGGGTAATATACGTGCATAATATAACTTATATAACAAATAAGTAAAATTAAGACAAAAATATGTCATCAATTTACGAAGTATTAAACTTTATACCCCATGAAAGAGAGATCATCATATATATGTGTGAATATAAATAATTTTAATTAGAATAATAATTAAATAAATTCATGTGAAGTATATTCAAAATATAAAATTAATATGTGGTGAACATGGCATGTGTCTCAAAGAAAATAGAAGTGAAATTAAAATCTCATACCTGAAGTATTGAATTCCATTTTAAAATTTAAAACCTCATGTATAATAATTATAAGTATATTATAATTTTTTTATATAAAAATTATTATATATATCATACCATATATTATTTTCTTATGACCATTTATTACCCTTTTGTTAACAATTCCATGTTAAAGTTGCATTTTGAGTAATAAAAACTTTTTTTTTTCGTATACTTTTTGATTTGTTATTTTTTTGGTCCTCCTAATTTTATCCTTATTTATGAATGTAAATAATGTAAAATATTATATAAATATAATATACACTAAGTATATATTTATTTATATTAATCCATAAAACATATTGATAGAAAATGAAATACATATTTCATGCAGATGGTAGGTCGTAGGTACGCAAGAACACAATTTCAGTTTCCTTATTGGATTGAAATAAATAATTTTAAATGATATATTATCATTGAATAAAAAAATTTATGTCTTATATATAACATATGATTATTAAAACCATCCTTAATACCATCAATGTACAAATTTAACGAATCACATTTCTCCATGAGGCAAGAGTTCGTCGTACACACGAGCAATGTTGTCGTATTCCCAAAAAATGGAAACCATGAAAGGTATGTGTGTCATAATAATTCCATATGAATAATAATATAATTAATATACTATATTAATAATAAATCCCTCATTGTGTCCAATCATGATATGTGGTAATTGAAATAATTACATCAGTTCGCAAGGCGGTAGTCTTTCGTACACATGAACGATGATTTCGAAATACATTTAATCAAAATAGAGATGGATAAAAATTGTGGAATCAAAAAAATAACATATATGTATATGTTATATACATTAATTATTATATTTTAAGTGATAATACATAACTTAAGGTGGAAAATAATAATGAAAATGAAATATATTATTTAGATAATTACCTTCAATAAGAGAAACCACCTTTGGATCTCCTCTTAAGGACCATAGGGATGGATTTTTTAGAGGATCAGAAGCTCTAGAATCTGAATAAGGATGTTTTATATATGATTGGGTTGGGTTTTTTCAACAAAATCGGGCTTATAAGGTTTCTAATAACTAAGGGGAGGGATTACCCTCTTAAAAGTGGTGAAAGGGGACCTCCATGGAAATTACATGGAAATATCTAAAGAAATCCAAAATTTTAAAGTAATTCACATGAAAAAAGCATCTAAATGATTATAGATTCAATATTTGTAAATATAGTGTTAAAATATGTCAAAAATAATGTTTCTATAAGTTATTTAATTTTAACCCTCATCTTTTTAGTTTAACCCCAAGGTAATCTCATTTTTACCTTTACCATGGTAATTAATTTTTACAACATTCACTATCCATTTTGGTTTAAAAATAAGTTTAACTTATTAGAAAATATATATTTTTATGATTAAAAATATGGAATATAATTTTATAAATTACATTGAAATAAATGGAAAATATAATTTAAAATTAGTCTCGTATAAGCGATGAGAAAGTGGGTTTTTAATGTGAAAATGTTCAAAAGATTAAAATGTTTTTACAGAAACATTCATTATAAAGATGATTCCTGTAGAGACCCGAAGCCTGACGTACATGGACATTACATTACATTTGCGGAATACTTAGTACATAACAAAAACACACACACAAGGATCGTAATAGTTTAGTGTCTTTGGAAACTCGGAATATAATCTTCTAATCATGGTGAAAGATCTTCAAAATCTCCCATAAAGATCTTCTTTTTTTTTTACCTAAAACCTTTCTTTATATCCTGGGGAAAAGAAAACATAAAAGGGTGAGCTCAAATGCTCAGTAAGGGTATACAAAAGAAATAAAAATCATATCATATCATTTTGAAAATCATAACCTGCAAAAGAGATCATAATATCTTAACATGGAACAAATCATAGAAGTGAAAATGAGATCACCATAATCATAACATGAAACTTGAAACATTGTGGCATGCACACATAATCATGGAAAATCATTTCTTGTTAGTCATGACTCATTGCCAAGACTATCTTAGTGGACAAAGTCCCTTTCTGAATCGAGTAACCCTCGTTTCAGTCCTGTTTCACTGAACCGGTATAACCTACCATTTCAGCCATGTCTATCTCATGAGATATAAAATCTTTACCCAATGCATTAGAGGGAGATATAGGTCCCACCCATCTTATAATGAATCCTTTCTTATGTGTGCCACATAATCATAAAACATACATCATCGCATAACACATGTAACAAAAATGGGATTCTTGAAACATCATGACATCATAAATCAATTCATATAAGATAAAGGAATTCATAAAAATAATTCCATCACAACATGATAAAATCAATGTAATAATAGGGATAAAAACAGAACCCTTTATTATCTTAGATGGAAAATAATTTTGATAAAACACTTGAACTCCATTCTTGAGGAAAATATCCTTTCTTCTTCAAAAACACTTTTCTTTTCTTAATATGTCATACAATTATAAACTAAAAGAAGTTGATTAAAAATAAACTTGAAAACTTGTAAAGGAAGCTTCTTGGAAATAATGTTTTAAAAATCCATTCATGCCGTATAAGTTAAAAAAAACATTCTTCGTACTTTTGTCGGAAAAGTCAAAAAGTACCTCGTACGGAGAAACGACAAAAGATTCCTTTCTTATTCTTTACTAAAAACTCACATAAGGGTAAAATTGGATTTAAACTATTGCAAGTGGATGGAAACAATATTACATATTGAGGGAACATGGATGTGGATGATAAAATACACCCCAGTAAATACTTACGAATAAACAATCTCGGATAAAATGAGATTGTGATATTTCCCTTACCTTAGGTCCAATTTGCTTCGTATGTGTCCGAACCTCCTGTATAATGATTTAAATAATGTCATTGACTTATTACAGAATCATATTCATTGTTATGATATCATATATGGTTCACTTATGACATTATATTACCCGTTCTTTTGTAAATTCCATGTTAAAGAAGCGTTTTGGGTAAAATCGTTTCATTTATCGTAGGTGTTTTGACTTGTTGTTCTTGACATCATTATTACTTATATCATGATTTACTTACTTCCAGAATATAAAATATGATTTATATATCATATATATTCAGTATATATATATATATAATAGATAGATAAATAAAATGAAAAACACCGTTCATGGAGACGGTAGTCCGTACGTACGCATGAACGCTATTTTTCTTTCCTTATTGTCTTGAAATGGAAGTAAGTAGATGACATACATATGTATATATATACATAAATCCAGTAGCTTTATAATTTCATATATTTCATTATTATTTCTTATATATACATTATAATCATTCTTAAATGGTTAACATGGAGAATGAATCTCATCGCGTCGTGGAGACGGTAGTCCGTACGTACGCACGAGCGATGATATCATTTTTATAAATATTGAATTGAATTGGAGTGGATTATACAATATATCAGAATCAATATGATGTTGTAATAACTATGTATAGTAATTCTTTACACCATTATACCCATCCATGTAAGGTGATGGTGGAAAATAGATTACACCACGGCGTGGAGACGGTATTCCGTACGTACGCACGCGCGGTGATTTCTTTTTCCGTAGGATGGATAGATGGTGAAATAGGGTTGTTTCATACTTATAATAACATATCAGTATATGAGTGATACTGATGTTATTACTTCATAATGAAACAACCTAAGAAGAAGAAGTGGAAGAAGAAATAAAGATGAAAGAATTGGTAACGGTAATTACCTCTTCTTTGAAGTGCCTCTTTGAGACCTCCTCTTAGGGCACTAGAATTGGTCTTTCAGGAAGACCAGAACCTCTAGGATGTTGCTAGGGAAGTGGAGAAGAGATTTTGGCAGGGGTTGGCCGAGCTTGAGTGCTCAAATTGGTGTGAGGAGGAGGGGGAGGAGGTGTCCTTTTATAGGGGAGGAGAGGGGCACCTTAGGAATATCTCAAAATATTATTTTATATTAAAGTCAAAATCGGTTTATAATGGTTCCAAAGGGTCTTATTTCGAAGCTAAAGTGGGGATGGGTCGAAATCCTATCAACCAATAGAATTTAGACAAGTTTAGGATATTATTTTAACCTTATCAATTAGATTTAACTCTAAGTTAAATAATTTAACTTTTACCATGTCTTTTTGTTTTCTTTCACTATATGGTTAATAAACTTACTATAACATGCCAAACGAACCCCAAATTGTTTATTATTAATATATATATCCTTATCTAAGTCATTTGGCCGAACCTTAGATTTTTAGGAATACAATAACAATTAATAATATAATATTTGATTTAAAAACTATTTTGTGTCAATTTTGAAACTATTTGATATATGATTTTTGTGAAAGTCATAACAGAATTAAATGTTCGAACCAAGTTGATTAAATCAACATTAATATATCATAGTAACCTAGAAAATTAGTTGAATTCATAAAAAATCTCAAATTACATTTATTTTGGTGTTTATAACATCAATTATGCCAATATTTCATTAATAAGATAATTACTGCATCATCGTTGTGTCATAAATAAATTAAATTATTTGATGTCTAAAAATTACAAATAAAATACCATCATGTAGGAAAACTTTTTAGCTTTCTAATTAATATTTACAATAGAATTTATCTTATGTATAACCCCATATTAAAAATGATTTACTTATTAAACTTTGATTTTAACTATTTTAACCTTTCTTTAAATAAATTAATAATAAATGTCCTAATCTAATCCAAGTGGGCCTAAATGGTCATATTTTATTCCTAAGTTTGTTTTTGGTCGAATTACACTTGTCCAATAGAATTAGGACATGTGTGAGAGTAATAGTAATATCATATTTACCCTTAGTTACCCTATTTACTATTAACCGCGGTAAAAAAAGTAAAAAGTTACTATTCACCAAAAAATTATTTTCATCTCATTGAACCACATTTTAGTCCTTGATATTAACCGTGTCTCTCGGATTTTCGAAATTCCATTCACAGAAGCGGCAAAATTAAGTTTTATGAAAAATTCAGTTTTTTTAACTACCACTTAGTAGTTTCACTATTCATCAAAAATTGATGTTTTTCAGAACAATGCCAAAATTTCATCCTAAGCTATATTTCATATTTCCGAATTCAAAAATGAAATCTATTTTACCAAATTCATAACATATAAGTTTCATTAATTAATTTTATAATTAAATCCTGCTGTTAAAATAAATAGTGTGTTTTTAGGAAACAATATATATCAAAAGATTGACACTTGATTATGTCTGGTTTAAATGTGAAATTACAACCAATGACCAACATCGTATTAAATTGTAAAAATATATTCTAAATATACTTTAAAACCAATCAAATTAATAATTTATCACTATTAATTATTTCGATTAAAAAAGTTGTTTTTAATTATAATTTATTAATTTTCACTATTCATCAGAATATGAAAGTTATCCGAAAAGTACCAAAATTTCACCTTAGGCTAAATTCGATACTCCGAATCCAAGAATGAAGTTCATTTTGAAAAATAAGATTTACAGAATTTTAAAAAGTGGTTATTACTATTCATAACGGCTAGTTTTAATAATATTTTAATAGCACATCGTTGTTTAGTGAAACTCGGTATTGCGTATTACACACGCTATCGAGGAAGGTCGCGATTGCGTGTAATGCAAGGCAAGTCAAGGATGCGTGTTGTGCAAGCTCCTTTTGGTGTAGCGTACAACACAAGACATTAATAAAATTAAAAAGAATATTTTTTTATAAAATCTTGGGCTGTTACAATTCCAATGGCTTATGTTGGATTAAATGATTTATTATCGAACTAATTTAACTTTTAAATCAATTAACAATATAATTTAACATAATAAATAAATTTAACGAAAATGTAGTTTTTAATTAAAATTCATCATTTTCTATTATTCATCAAATAATGAAACTTTTCAGAAAAACCCCAAACTCAACCTATTTTTTGATATTCTGATTTCAAAAATAAATTTTATTTTTTCAAATAGAGTTTCTAAAACTGTGAAAATATATTTTTTAAATATGTGAGCCAAAAAAATGAGACAAAAACATTTTTTAGAAAAATATTGTTTTTATGCATAAATTTGATTTATCCTAATCACTTTTTAGAAAAAAATATGCATGTTAAAAATTTTATTGAATATATAATATATATACATTTAACTAAGATATTAAACAAAAATTTATTCATTTAATTTATTATGGGAAAACAAATTTATGTGCAAAAGATAGTTTTTTCATAAAATGAACTCCTTTATTTTTAAAAGGTTTTTTATTTTCATTTAAAATTAATTAGACACCAAATAATTAATTAAATATAATTTTTTAAACCATATATTTTAATAATTTAGATCATACTATTCATACCCTTTATTCCAATATCTAGGTGAAAACCAATAAATTAAATAATAATATTTTAATATTATGCCTCGTTTCGTTTAAACTTGGTGTTGTATGTAACACAAGCTAAACTAGGTATTGTGCATAAAAAGTTACAATCATATTATTTCATGTAACAAAATATAAAATAATCTATGCGTGTAAAACAATCAAAACTCAGTGCTTTCATGTAACACAAGATAAATTCAGTGTTGCATGTAATACAAAATATCAAAAAGATTAAATAAAATGGGAAAATGATATTTTACAAAATAATGCGGTGTTACATGAATATGGTGTTGGATATACTTAGTAGGCCACCACCAATAGTGTCTATAACTATCCAGTCTATTCATATAAAATAAACAGTGTGCAGGTACATAATAAATGAAAGGTAGTAAATAAATAAATATATTGAGCTCAGTTATTCATAGGACATTTGACTGACACTACCTACTTCAGCCAAACAGAGATATCTATAAACCAAGGTCAATCTATAAAGATATGGAATAAGTTCAAATGTATATAGATACATTGTAATTATTCTTGGATACATGTGCGGATATAATAACTAAGTCATCTGAAAGGAAGGAGTAAACATGGGCCGAACCCAAGCATGATATTTGACTTGGCAGTTGGCACATGGGATTTATAAGTGGAATTCCATATTTTATTACAAATAATACTTATAATTTAATAAATTCCATCCCAAGACCGTCCTTTATGATAAATAAAAATTATACTGAGTATCACACTAGGATCATTATAAATACCCATCATCGTAATAATCTTCCCATGGAAATCAGAAAAAAGAATCCCAAGTATCACTCTTGGAATGGTATAAGCATAACAATATAAGATCATCCCAGGTATAAAAAATAAGGGAAAATTATATCACGTGGCATAGTATAACCATATTTTTCATCGATCCCATCTAAGTAAATTCTCTTTGGGTACCTGTATCACTCATGGGTAGGGAATTAATCTGCTCTGTGATTTCATACAAGATATTCTACTAGAGTAAACCAAGTATCACTAATGTAATATTAATATTTATTTAAAAATTCCTAATTATAAGGAATGAAGAACAATTTAAATGTGTCCTAAACATTTATGTAACATATCAATAATCATTATAGAGGAAAATAACACACCATAAAATGTGGTTTAATATAATTCTAGGCATTATCCACTTTATAATTTAAGTAAGTAACACCCTTAGGGGTGGCTCACCTCAAGTTGGTCAACCTATGACATTGTTTGAGGGTTTCTTGGATTGTTCTAATAATGGAATATCAATTTATTTAATTAATTAAATGTTTAGGAAGAATCACTAGATAGGTACAGCATGTGCCACAATGATTCAAATTATACAGAAGAAAAAATGTTGGGAAAAATAACTATACCACCTACCTTAGGTTGGTAGATAACCCTTCATCCATTTTCGGTATTTGATTCGATCTAGAATGGAAGAAATTTTCAAATTGGAAAAAATGATTGAAAATTTTCTATATAATCTGAAACCAAAATATCATATGAAATAGTGAGATACAATATGTAAAGAATGAAATAGATCATTTATCTTACCACGATGGATCCAATGAGATGAACAATGGATCAATCAGACATTAGATGGAGTTGAAATTTCGAATCCTAGGTTAGGAAAATCGTGGAGCTCTCAAGGAGGAGGAGGTACTGCATGTTGGAATGATAGGGGAAAATGGGTTATAAAAATATAAAGGTTTTAAGAAGAATATTTAATTTTGCAACTTCTTAAGAGGACTCATGGTTTGACTACACAGTTGGGTAAACCATGCGCTAACCATATGCACCCCACTGCATAGGGATCACACTTCGCATGATCTACATAGCACTGTTAGAAAACAATTGTGCATAGACCATGCACTGTTAAAAAACAATTGGGTAAACAATCCCCTTATTTGGAGCTATATTCTCCAAACAAGCCCTAGATGCTCACGAACACCTCCTTAAACCGTTTAATGTATTATTAACATAAATGAATATTTTGAATAATATTTTGATTATACTTAACTCATCATCAATTATAGGTATTACACAGTGGTAGCCCTAAACCATCTCACACATCACATATTAACCACTACCCTCTCATTTAGGGAAGCCTCACATACCTAGTCTTAATCACATCATACCAAGTCTCAAAGACCACCCTCTTACACATGGGTAGCCCTAAAAACTATTCAAGACCACTACACACTCACTCTGTTTATTTTGTAATTTCAAACCTCTACCTCTACAATCACACTCTGGGTAGGAATCACGCACAAAACCATGACCACATCACATGGTATCTAAAATGTTATCCACTCACTTAAGGTAGGTTCCTTCATTAAAACATTTTTTAGATTTCATTTAGAATGTGTACATTTCTTTCCAGCCTCTTACATCATAATAATAGCATAAATTAACTAACCAAATGGGTTCTTGTCCTACATGACCTGGAATAACATCCTGAAGAACATCATATAACTCAAATATAGTCATATCCTAACCATACCAACATAGACTCAAACAATCATGAATGACACATTGATCCCCTAACAATTCCCATCTCACCTGTAAGGGCATCAAATAGGTCCTAAAAAACAATGTCAATATTTACCCATCATTACCAACCCACAACCATTATCACACATTGACCCTATATCCCATTATCCCTATATAGACCTAACATAAAAAAGTCCTATTCTAAATCCCTTTAAAATTTCCCATTGATGTCCAAATCCAAAATCCCATTAATTATGTCATGAACCATCCACCAATAATTTTTAGAAACTCATTTCATAGACATTTAAAAAATTTCCATGAACCATACCTAGATTCCATCTCACATCTCCCTTAAAAGATCTCTCAAACCCATCACTAATGGAAAACCCTCATTAAGAGACCAAATCTATCCATGAAGTACTAATACCACTCATAGAACACAAAAAAGATTCAATTCACTCTATAGAGGGTATTCTTAATCATGTGTGATACATAAAACTACCTCACCAACCATCCATAAGATCAATACCCTCATACATTCCATACAATGATTATGGAATCTAGTTTAGGATATTAAATACTCTTCCTAGGATCAATTCATATTATGATAATTTTATAATCTCAACCATGTTCCTCACACCCTTAGTGGCATAGTCATCGATTAATTATAAATTAGGCAATGTGCAATGGAGATATTTTTACAAAACTAGGATTCTAAATAAAATCATATTTATCTACATTAGTAACTCTCAATACCTAACCAATTCACCCAAATAAATATTCTCATGAAATAATGAAAATATATATATATATATATATATATATATTAACGTGGTTAAGTATTATACGGACCAATTACCTTCATAAAGGAGTTACAATCCTCAATCCATTCCCACTAAGCCTTATCCAGCCCAAAACAAGAAACAAAAACATCCTGAGACCCTATGTCAGGAACACCCCAATAATTAATTATAGATAATTTTAATTAATTTAACAAATAACTAAAATAATCATAACTAATTAAAAACTTTATTATTAAGTGTAATAAATGTAAAAAAAATCATTGAACCATCCCCTTAATCAAAACCTTATGAAATAGAATGACAAACACCCATGAAAATCCTCTAATATACCCAGGAACAAAAGTCGTAGGAGATAACTTCTATTTAATCATTAATTAATATCAAATTTGGGTAAAAAACTTGAAAATTACACTTAGAAAAAAACCATTACTGAAATTGTGAATTATAGTGTGCGTTCATTACTCCATGTCCCCCAGTATCCATCATATACTAAGGCACCTTAATTCAAGATGATTTCACCATGCTCGGGTAGAATATTCACTCAATATGTAACCTATAATAACCATGAATTAGAAACAACTATAATAAATAATAGTGAAAGGAGGATAAAGGGGGACATACTATAAAATTTCTACAAGATCACTTCAAAAATCACCCCACATCAGGGGGTCCATGTGAGAGAAATAGGTAGGGAGAAATGGATAACATATCCCCCAAAATCCCATTAAAATTTAAAATTCAAGAGGGGTTGATCATAAAATAAACTCTATGCCATTCATTTTAAAAAAACTAGGGCTAATCAGGTACCCGATTATCCAACATTGGGAATAGTGCTTCACTATCCACTTAATAAAACCCTACTGGTGAGAGATTTAGGCTTGAAAACCAACATGTCCACTAGCCAAGCCATCTGGTATTAGGTATATCTCTACCATGTACCCAGTTAGAACTTCATTAATGGATCAGTTTTATATATGGCCCATGATTCCCCTAAACACCCGATCTACCTTCCAGGACTCAGGAAAACAATCAAAATCATATAAAACACCTATTTTAGGATATACAACTCTTGAATTCTAATCCAAATCTAAATCATCTGATCATACTTTACTATAGAATAAAAAGGTCAAAATACATTAGAAATCAATGACCTGTAAATTCATAGGTCAATAAAAAATCCCCACCACAAGGCTTATCATTCCCAAGATGCACTTAGAAACGTTTCCCAACATCCAAATCATTGATTCAAATCAGATATTACTTCTTATTCTTAGTTATACCTTGAAAAAGGTACAACTACACCATCCATACACTAAAAAAAGAAACATTGGGGTTTCCATGAAAATACCTAATATGATTCTAAAACCACATCTATCATACCCGATATGATGTATGAAATGTAATTTCCACATATACATATATAAATATTCCAAAAAACTAGTTATCCTTCAACTTCCTAATCCTTACCAAAGATACATGAACTCACATATTAATGTTCCATAAAACCACCCAATAAAGATGTGTTTATCCCCAATGTTTTCATAAAATATCCTAATGCCCACATCAGAGACCAACCCAACACATAGTGTATTTCCTTGATTGGAACCTGAAATATCCAAATTCTTGATTATACTCCACCTGTTAACATAAATGTACCTTTTATCCAACTCAATCTTATGTCACATGATATTTCATCCATTGTCAACCTCTTCAGGTACTAACTCTTCCCAAATGGAACAACTAAATTTTAAATTTTGGTATTCATCAAGGAACCAAATTGAATTTCCTTCCAATACACTATTTTTGAAAGTGTTATCTCAACCAAATAACTACAAATTAAACATCTTCCATAACCCATATGACACAACGGTCATACATATATGAATGGTTCTATTCTCCCCGCTAAATTAGTTCCATTATCATCGCCTCATTAAAGAAAAATACCCAAAATTTATAGCCCATGTATTTTCCATTAATGAATTTATTGAATGTATTTGGTCAACACACTCATTACCAAGATCAAACCTAAAGCACAAATCACTATATATTCTAATATTTCCATAAATATCATCCTTTAAATTTCCAAAAACCACACCTATAATGAGGCCAAACCTTATAAGATCCTAAGGTTCACTCCCTATCACATGGATTTCCTTATATTTCTCACCATAAAAATTTCCTGATTATTTCCAGTATTATACGCATATCACCCCTCTTTCTAAATACTCATCACATACCCAAAAACCATATAATATACCATTATAAAATCAACCACACCATGACATTATGATCCATCACTAATTTATCCTCTTATCATATAGGAACCACCTCTCATTATCATTAAAATTTGAGCCTCTATTACCATAGTAATCTCATCAAATTAATCATAAGATAACCCATATTGATAAAATATGAAGCTATAGATTATTCTAGAACAACCCCAAGGGTGATTAAAAACCATCCCACACATGCCCCATAACATACCAAAGAATTCATGACTAAAGGGTATACAAATTATCACAATATCATTTAGGTTCCCCATGAACCTTGAAAATTTTCAATAGACCCATATATGGTTGATACCATCAATCAACAACCAAAGAGGAAATACACATATCCAACATTAATTTTACCTCTCACATCCTGATTTTCATTAGGAAATCATAGAAACGTCTAGTCTTATGTTTCTAAGGTAAAGTGAACACTCCAAAGAACCAGCATAATAGTTATTTCCCACTAGTTATCTTGATCTCACTAGGAACAATAGGTATACACCCCATATTACAAAGTCACACAAATTAACTAATGATCCCATAATTTATGTCCCATATAACATATTATTACTTCTTGAATCAACCATTAATGTACCCCTATTATGTCAAAAAACATTCTTAAAAGTACCTTATGTGATTTCTTTCCAAGGAGCCCATTGAATCTCACTCATGTGAAGTACAATAAACAATATCTTTACAACCACGAGTTATTCCAAAACCACAAAGTTTCTGCTAATTATCTACTTATATTAGACCTAACCATCAGTGATCATTATCTACTATCCCATAAAATATATACAAAAATATCATAGGTATAGACCTAAAAATATTCTTTACTTCCAAACACAATCAAAATACCAAAATCATTGAAGTTATTTGTATAAAATATCATAATCCATACCATATTCACTTTTAAACCATCTCAAGGTTATCCAACTATGCAAGTAAACCTAATGTAATTCTAAAAAATCTATTATGAATAGATCAAATGCATAAATCCATCACCATAAAATAAAATTCATAAACTAACCCATTATGGGTTACTATATATCCATTTCACCCAAGAACTTCATATCCAAAATTAGATAATAGAACCATAGAAATTATCTTTACAAGACACTATGTTTTATTTGAGTATAATTCCATAAAATATTATAATGATAAAAACTATATAAGAAAATTTTAAAACATTATATAATTCAACACACTGACTTCAACAAAACCAATCACACACAAGAACGCATATGTCTTGTGAATCCTACATGAAAAATATATTACATGTATATATTTATCTCACCACTCTAGGAAAAGAGTAAAAATAAATAAATTTTAACCTCAAATCACCATATCGAACTTGAATAAGTATTTAAAATATAACATCAAGGACTAAGGAAAAAATCTCATAACCCTATAAACCCACACTTCCCACCAAAAAGATATACACGAATCACCAACCCAAGGGCTATAAAAATCTCTGAAAAAATTCTACCTCTATATTCCTATTCCCAAATAATAATCTAAATGAAAAATACTCTAATACTACTTTGTATTTCCCTGACTCTGATCACATGGATGATACCTTTTCCAATGTCTACACATGACCTTATGAATTTATCCTTTTAAACAAGAGGCTACCTACCAGTGACGAGGGCTGATTCCATATATTAGGAAGAGCATTACTTTTATATGATAAATATAAATGAAAAATAAATCACCAAATGTTAACCAACATCATATATCAGAGTAAACATAAATAATATATAACCATGGTGTAATAAATGTAAATAGGCCATACAATCCAACAATCTATGAGACCTAAAAAAACACTAATCACATAAACAAAAAAAATTATGGAAAAAATACATGATAGTATCCAATATAAACATCTAATCCTCAACTAATTCTTATCTCCAAAAAAATTACAGTTACTCAATATTATTCCACTTTTTAAACTATGAGAAACCTATAGATAAAACATAATGTTTTTATGTATACCAAGGTGAAAATTAAGGGTGCGTTGAATATATATCATCATGGTCTCACCAAGTTCATTTAATATACACTAGCACATAAATGTATATTTACATAGAAAATAAATAATTGGATCATGTAAAAATGAATACATGATAGATTATTATGTGTCAACCAAGCTACCAAGATACACAATCGTTCTAGATTCATAAAAATTCATAATAATTAGTCCTCCCATTCCACTGACCGAAACACATAATCTACTACTAGTGTTATGATGTCATAAAAAACACAACCTCTACCATATTTTCACAATATATTCCTTTTACTTTGTCCCAATATAACATCCCATCACAAAAAAAAAGATATAACTTATGTAGATGTATTATAAAAAATCACACAACATATCCCGTATAATCAACCTCTGAATCAGGGTGTGTTCATGTAAAACATCAACATTAATATCTCACACCACTTCCCTATCACTCATGTTTTATCCTTATTCCATATCAAAAATCATAAATCACACCACCAACTTCTCCCTCAGGGTGTGTCTTCATACCGCATCATATATTATATCTTAAAATCTAAAATCTCACTTGGTAGGGCCATAAAATGACTTTTAATCACATAATAAAAAGTATTGTCTATTACCCACTCACATAGGAGAGGCATTAATAGAAAAATGTGACCTCAAACCTCTCACTTGGGGTAGACCATAATTCCAAACCTTACCATATCACCTAGGTTAGGCCATTTACACTAAGGCATAACCACATTAAAATATATATTAACCTCAAACCTCATACCAATGTTAGATTTCAACACCCACACATATTCATTGTTTTATCCAGCTCGGGTCCCAGGATGACTAGCTGCAAATATCCCAATAATAAAAAAATAGACACTCTCTCAATTTTTTAATCCCTCATAACATATCCTCACATCATAAAGAACATCCTATCACCCACTTAGAATCAAAGACTAAACCACCTAAAATATAACTTAACACTGAAGTGTACAATTTTGAATATTTTAAAATTCCCATTTCACTAATGAGGTCATATAATAGGTAATAGATACCTAACCTGGTATTTATGCTTTGTTAAAAACATATAACTATCACCAAATATTTACCTCATGTCTTGCAACAGATCCCTACCTTGAATGTAAAAGTACAATTCTTTTTTCCATGAAAATTCCATGTTAAAATATAATTCTTGAATTCTATGGACTATGACAAGGCTATTCCCTCAAAGCCTCTTGGTAATTAATTTCTTAACCATTAATAAAATTCCCATGACATATAAATGGGTTCCCTCTCAAATATCCCATAAGATAGATCTAAAGACTATCCTTTAGAGGAAACCCTCCTTGACACACTATATCTATCTGTAGTGGAATTTTCTTACTCATAACACACACAAGGACTCCAATCCACTCTCAAAAAGGTATTATGAATCATGCATGAGGTGTAAAACCACCTTTACCAATATCTATAGGCATATATCCCTCATGAATGCCACATTATCCTTAAGAATTATTACCTAGACATTTCACTACTCATATATATCCTATGACCTATCCCAACAAAATTATAATCTTATTCAACATCCTCCCCCATTTAGATATATTGTTTTTAGATGATTTCAGAATACAAAATGTGTAATGGAGAACTTTCTACAACTTTAGGATTCTAAATTCCACCCTATTTATCTACATATGGAACTCTCAGTCCCTATCTAATTCACATGAAGTCAAATTCTCATGTTTCTATACATAATAATACATAAAATTTCATATGATTAAGTATTATAGGAACCTCCTACCACCATAATGGATTCAAAATCTTCAAACCACTCCTTCCAAGAATTGTCAAATCCCAAACCAATCCATGGAAACATCAAAAACACCTATATGAACCACAACTATCAAGATCCAACCCATGCTTCCCTCGTTCCCAAGAACCTGATATGATATTTGATATATATTTAAGGGAATCCCTCATCCCCAAAGTATAGAAACTAGTGTATAAAAATCAATAATGTTTCATGGTAACATTTTTCCAAATAAATTATTTAAACAAATATTTATGAGAACCCTAAATATAACACCTCAAATATTTTATTATATGTTTCTCTTAAATACATCAAATTCATTAGATGACCTATATTGAATGAATCATTGAGTCTCTTTGAAGAAAAATTTGTTTATTTATTGGAGACAGACATAACCTATCTATTAAACTTAAATTTTCTACATTTGTGTTTTCAATCTCAAAAAATAGACATACACAATTGTGATTAGGGTGATATTTAGAGTCTGATAGAATCAACATATTTTTTTGTGAATAGTAACATACCCTTTTGAATAGTAACATACCCTTTTGAATAGTAACATACCCTTATGAATGGTACTTACCCTTATTAATAGTAACACAACCCTTATGAATGGTAACCTTACCCATGAAAGTATAAATAAATTTAGGCACCTTAAAAATAAATATGCATATTTAAAGTGTTGGTATTTTTTGAATAAATAATGATTTTAATTAAAAACTAAATTTATCATATTTAGAAAATTAGTTTCGAAAAATGGAGTTCATTTATGGATTCAACACATTGAAAAATGTTTAGGGTGAATTTTTGGGATTTTAATGAAATACTTGGATTTTTGGTGAAGACTAAAATATTGTAATTAAGGTATAAATACATTATGAGATAAATACAATATTACCTACATTGTGGATGATGTAAGAAACCAATAGATTGAAATCACATTTAATTATTACTATTTTTGGTCATGGAATCTTCACTATTTCTTTTCTTAGGAAAAAATAACAAACTAATGATTAAAATATTAAGAAAACCCCCCTCCCCTACACTAGAAAAGCCACCCCTCTTCCTCTCACACCACTCAAGCTTTTAGCGTTTCCCATGCTCTACCAAATACACTACCCAATACCTCTTCTCCAACATCCAAAACCTTCTAGTCTCACAAAAAGTCCAAAAAACAAATTCCTTAAGGAGATTCTCAAGGAGGAGTACACAAGAGGTGAACTTCTCTTCCTTTTTCTTTCAACTTCTTTTACAAGTTCCATTTTATGTTTCTCTCTCTTAACCTCCCCTCATACAAATGCTATGATAATTATAGTACCTTACATTAAATATAATTTTATTATTCTAATAAAATATTTCATCATCATATCTACTTTCTCCTCCTCTTATACTAAAAATTAAAACACCATCTGAGATGTGTTCATTTATCACATTCAAGGACGATGAGTTATCAATTTCTATTATTATCTTCAAGACTAGTCATGATGCCTTTTTAATGGCTGAAAAGGGTTATAATATATATATTTTATCTTATTCAATGTTCTTTAATCCTTAAACACTTATAATATAAAAAAATAATACCAAAAAAGTTCATTGTACACAAAACCACCATGTTAATCCAAGCGTTTATCATTAGCTTTTATCTAATTATTCATACTCATGGTATATAAAAAATCTTTATAAGATCAATTATATATCTTTAATTTCACTAATAATATATATTAACAATTCTTTATGATTAAAAACGTTTCAAATGAACTTCCATTCATGAATACAAGTTAACCGATTATGAAAATCAAAGAGGAAAATGCTCCTAAAACAATAAAATTGAACCTCTTAACCCCATAAAAAAGTCCATGAACGAACCTAATAAGGTTATAATAAATATATTAAATGAATATTATTTTCTTGAATTATTAATTAATGAATATAAATTTTATTATTCATTTTATTGATATCAATCTAAGAACACATTCGGACATAAGGTAAGGGGTTTCTCATCTCACATTTAGTTCCATGGGATTTCCATTATTTTCCACATATTTCATGTATGTGGTGTATGTGTACTACAATTGGATATATGATATAATTATTCTCTTTATATTCATTTTATTATATGATTCATTTGGTGATTATTATTTTTTGGTCATACGATTCGATTGGTTACAATGTGGTAAGGGATTGTGTCTCAATTTCTATTTCATTGAGACTTGGTATTGTGTGTCTAATAATTCTTATGTGGTGTATATACTTCCCCATTGAGATAATTTTTCATTTAAAATTATAATTCTGTTAAATATCTATTTTATTTTATCATATATATGATTATTTCCTTAATTTGTATACCATTTCACATGCGGTTCTTATTTTGAATGCTATTTTAACTAGGGAAATATTGATGAATTCATATCATCTATTCAATATGGATACTGAAAAGGAATATTTTTGTTGTATTAAATATATGTATAAATAATTATTTGGACAAGAAGTGATGGTCGAGGGCTGATATAGTCCCTCGATGCATTGACATATCTCATGAGACAAATTAGTTGGTGGCAAATCCTTAAAGTTTGTTTCCAAAAATTAGATGGGTTTCTAAAAAAATACTCAAACTGTCTCGATGGTATAATTGTTAATGTTCTAGATACATGACATCAAAATAATAATCATTCTCTTTATTCATTATTCATTTATTACTATCCATGAGGTTTTAACTATTAAAATATATATGGATTCATTTTTATTCTCATCTTATTGATGGAAAATGTTTTCATTTATTCATCATGTCATATCTATCATGTCTAATAAATTATGACTCACTTATTATTGATTCATGATTACACTATATGTAACCCTTACTGAGAATTTGAGATCACCCATATTATGTTTCCATTCCCCAGGTTATGAAGGAGAGAATCATGAATAATCGTTTAAGGAGGTAGTTTATTTCAGTTTATTATATATCATGATGTATTTTCTATAGATAGGATATACGGCCTACTGATGGCTCCTATGGGTTCTCCTTCAATGGTGGCTTCTCTCCAGGTTTCCAACAGTGGTGTTCCTGGTGCGGATGATGGTGTGTTGCCGAAGGATTCCTTCAAGGATATTCTGTGTGGAGTTTCTTTGAGGGGTTGTGCTGGAGGTTCCTCTTCTTCTGTGCCTGAGGATCCCCTGGTCATTCCACCCATTACGGTAGAGAGACATCGAGTGAAGCATGTTGAAGGGGTTCCTCTTGTGAGGATCTCAGCTCAAGAGATTTGGGAGGTGGCATCCTTTCATGACTTGACTCTGGTGGCTCATTTTGGTCGCAACAAACCCTCTTGGATCTTTTTTCGAAGTTTTTTGGACTCTTGGGGACTTTCTCATCTGGCGGTGGTTGTTGAAATATCAAGGGTGGACTTCTGCATTCATCTTGCATCCAGGGAGGATTTTGTTAAGGCTTGGTCGAGGGAGGTCAGAAATTGTGGATCTTGGCAGTTTTCCTTGACAAGGTGGTCTTGGGACTACCACTTTATCCGATAATCATCCTTGGATGTGATGTGGTTATCGCTTCCAGGGTTACCTCTTCCTCTTCATAACCCGGCGATTCTAGAGGAGGTAGGTAACTATATTGGTTCTTTTCTCTGTGATGATGAGAAAACGATATCCCTTCAGGCGGCTGCAAACCCCCGAATTTGTGTGGAGTTAGATCTTGTTGTGTCGCGCCCGACTTCGGTTTTGGTGGAATCCAAAGATGGATTTTCTTAGAAGAAGTGATTGTTTGATCATTAGGATTCGCAGTTTTGAAACTTCTTTGGATTTCATGGTCATCTATAGAAGACTTGCCGGTGGCGGAGGGAGGTGGCGGAACCCTCCCGATGGGGTCTGGATGTGGTCTCGGGTCATGGTCTGCCCGACTTGGATGGAGAGATAAGGGAAGATGTTACCATTATCCCTCATGCTTTTTCGAATTCAAAATTTATCCGAGGATCCTAGTACGGTGAAAAGGAGGTGTGGAGAGACATCAACTGACATGGACAACATGCGGTCGACTCCTTCTTCGGTTTACATGGACCTTATTTCCTGGTCACCTGTACCGGATGCTCAGGAGTTTTTCGCTCTTGGAAGATGGAGGTTCGTACCTCATAGGAAATCAAAGGTTTTCCTAACCTTATCCTTGGGAAGTCTGATGAGAGCTCTGTCTCCACCTACTTCTCATATCTGTGTTTCTTCTCAGTTGTCGCTGGAAATGATTTAGAAATCCCTGGTGAGTAAGCCTTCGTTTCATTCATAGTAAGGGAGGGAGAAGGGATGCATGGCTCCAGGAGTGGAAAATGAACTGATGGCATCTCGTATTTTTCCTCAACAGAGACTTTTAATGTCCATGTTGTAAGGTGATTTGGGGTCGGATTCCATGGATTATCACCCGCCTGGTAGGAATTCTTTCCTGAAAGCTGCAAATGGCTCTTTTAAGAAAGTGATCTTATCTCCAAAATAGAGCATGCGTGAAGAAGGTCTTTCGGGTCCTCTTACCCATTTCAAGGCCAAGGAAAAAGGTATCCTTTCTCTCCCCCTCTCCCCGTTCTCTATTTCCTCATTTCAAAAGGCCCGTAAGGGCTTACTATAATGTTCTCTATTATTATCTGTAATGCACGCGGCTTTGCAGCTCAGGCCAAGCATGTGTTTTTTGTGTCGGAGGGAAAGAAATGTAAGGTTTCTTTGGTGGTCATTTTGGAATCGAAACTTGATCCTTTCAAGTGGGCATGGATGGATTAGAAGATGGGGTTTCCGAACTCCATGCATGGAGGGTCTCTTAACACGTAGATTTGGATTGGATGGAAAAATAGCATTTTGGTGGAGGTGGTGAATATTTTTCCCCAGTGTATTGATACTAGAATTACTGTTGGTGGATTTCATATGTTATTTTTGTTCATCTATGCAATCACTGTGGTTGGAAGAAGAATGGATCTATGGAACCACTTGAAAGCAACCCAAGCTGGTTCCCTCCTGTGGTTTGTGGGAGGGGATTTTAACACTATTGTGGATCCTTCAGAAAAAATAGGTGGCTCGAGGATTAGTCAGGAGAGTATGATGGATTTCTAGGAGTGCATGGTGCATGCTATACTTATGGATTTAGGCTTCATGGGAACTAAATTCACATGGTGCAACAATCGTAAAGGTTCAAGCCGCATCTGGAGTCGGCTGGACAGGTTCCTCACCAACATGAAAGGTTTGGATCACTTTTCAAAAACTTCTATCACACACCTAACGCGTATTTTGTAATACCACACTCCCATTTTGATCAAGGTCAGGTGTGAAGCATTGTTGAGAAGTTTTTTCCACTATTCGGGTGAGTGGCACTGTGACCCTGTGTTCATGCAATTGTTGAAACTGTCTTGGCTTAAGGAGGAGAGAGAGAGCGATCTTGGGGAGGGCTGGTGAATCGTCTCAAATGACTTAAACATGATATCAGAGGATGGTTTATTAATCAACTAGATTCCTCTAATGGGGTGGTTTTCATGCAAGAAAAGATTTATATATTAGAGGATGATCTTTAGTTGGCCTGGGACGAGAACACATTTATTACTCTTTGTGATAAGAAGGTTTCCCTTGCCAAAAATATTTTGGAGATGGAGAGAGCATACAAAAAGAGGTCTCAGGTTAGATGGCTGAGAAAAGGCGATCGGAATAATGCATTCTTTCATGCTTGCATCAAGGAAAAGAAAATCTCGAAGATCAATATTAAAATGGAGGGTGGGTATTTCACCTCGGATGTGAATATTGCTAGAAATATGGCATTTAAGAACTTCGAGGTGTTGTACATCTCGAACCCCTCGTTGTTTGATTTTCATGATCACAATCACCTTATTATTTGTCTAATATTGTTTGAAGTGTTTTTGAATGATAGGCACAAGGTTGCCAAGAAAATGGCCCAAGAAAGAATCAAGAAGTGGACTGAATTTCAGTCCACCGGCCAACCGGTGTGATAGCACCGGCCAGCCGGTGGACCTGGCAGAGGCATTGCCCACTGCCAGGTTCCACCGGTCAGCCGGTGGCTCTGTCACCGGCCAGCCGGTGGCATCCTGGTTCAACAGTGAGACCTACTGTCTCACCACCGGCCAGCCGGTGGCCTTCTCACCGGCCAGCCGGTGGCTCCTGGGCAGAAGCACTCTCCATATTCCAAGGCACCGGCCAGCCGGTGGAGCTGTACCGGCCAGCCGGTAGCCCAGTCAAACTAGCTGTTGGCTTTGACCAGTCAACCTTCTTTTGGCCTCCAACGGCTCCGAGGACTTCTCCAACGGCTCCGAAGGCCCCCAATGGGTTCCATGCCTATAAATAAAGGCCAAGGAAGCCCCGGACACCCACCGGATCACATACCAAGCCACCGGACACATTGTTGATCATTTTGGCGAACCTCCGGCGGATTTCCTCAAGGAACCCAACGTGCTCCAATCCAATTCCACATCCAAGAGCACCTTCAAAGAAGCTTGGAAGCGGCCTTCAACATCTCCAATCAATCAAAGGCGCCCAAGGCTTCTCCAATTACGGGTTTTATTGTTTTTATCTTTTTGAGCTTAAAATTGGGTTTGTGCCTACAAACCCCAAACTCTTTCTTCATCCCTCTTTCTTTTGGGTTTCACATCACCATTAAGGTGTGAAGAGGTTTCTTCAAGCCTTTCCTTTTAAAAGGCTTGTGTCATAGGTGAGCTATCCTTCACCTGTAAGAAGGATAGTGGGTTCTTGCTAAACCATCAAAAGCAAGTGGGTTCTTGCTAAACCACAAAAAGCAAGCTGTAATAGGTCCTAGTGCTACCTCAAAGCCTAGTGGGTTTCTTGCTAAAACCATTGAAAAGCAAGCGGTAGGAATCTCTCAACGGTTGAGTTGGGAGCGGAGACGTAGGCCGGGTTTTGGCCGAACTCCGTTAACAATTTCTTGTGTCTTGCCTCTTTATTTCCGCTGCATTTCAACTTTGTTTTTTAAATTGTTAATCATTTTTTAAAAGGCAATTCACCCCCCTCTTGCCATCATTCCATTGTTTTCTTCCGTTCAACAATTGGTATCAGAGGACGTATTTGAATAATTCCTTAACCGGTTTCAAATTAAAGATCCTATTTTTTGATGGCTTCTACCGCTTCTTCCTCTCAATCCCCCGAAGGACATTCTTTGGATCGTGCTCCATTCTTTGATGGAGCCGATTATACTTTTTGGAAAACCCGCATGTCAACATTTCTTAAAAGTATTGGCTATCCTATTTTTAAAATTGTTATGCAAGGATTTTCCATCTCCTCTCCCGATGAGTCTAAATGGACCCCCAATGACATTGCAAATTTTGAGCATGATGGCAAAGCCATGAACGCTCTTCATTGTGGTCTTGACCGTAATATATTTAATTGCATTTCTACTTGCTCTACTTCACATGATATTTGGAAATTTTTAGAACTAACCTATGAAGGTACTAGGAAGGCTCCAAAGCAAGAACCCAACAATAAGCAAGAACCCGACGAAAAGATCAAGCCCGTTTGCCCAGCTAACAAGAAAAGGGCCAAGAAAAAGGAGAAGAAGAAGGCTTCAAAGGCAGCATGGAGTGATAGCTCCACCTCTTCATTCTCCTCCTTCTCCTCGAGCGACCAAGGTAAAAAATGCCTAATGTCAAATCATGAGGTATCATCTTCCGACTCCTCATCCTCTTGTTATTCAAATTCAAATTCTTTCAATCATATGTCTTATGAGGATCTCCAACATGCGCGAGACCAATTGGAGGAAGGCTTTCACGAGCTCTCTTCCAAATTTGTTTCTTTAAAAAAGAATTTCAAAAAACTCTCCTCTGAAAAAGAACAACTTCTCAAAGAGAAGGAGGAGATGTCCCTAAAAATCCAAAACTTCCCCAATGTTGATTCTTTGGAATCAACCATTAAAGACCTTAGAGAATCCTTAGCCAAGTTCACCCAAGGTGAACAAAATTTTTCCAAACTCTTAGGTTCTCAACGAGTATCTAGAACCACCAATGGACTTGGCTATATCAACCAAGCCTCCTCCTCCCATGCACCCACTGTTTTTGTAAGGGGGAGCTCTAGTTTTAAATTTTGCAATTATTGTAAAAAACCCGGGCACCTTATTTATGAATGTAATTGTAAAAACGCCCGGTACGGTCAACCCAAATCTAGTTTTTATTCGGACGAGTTTTATAGGAGAAGACCCACCATGAGACAAGTATGGATTGAAAAATCCGTTCTAGCGAGTCTCTCCGGGCCTAAAATTGTTTCTTTTCAAAATCCCTCTCCCCGGTGATTCATTGTTTTTATTTAGGGGGAGTTAGGATCTTTTAAGCCTTTTTGTGTATTCAAAGTTTTCATTTCGAACTCAACACTTTGTTTCAAAACTCTCAATTCAAATTTTTTTTTTTCAACTCTTGGTTTCAATTCTTTCAATTCAAAATTTTCTATTAAATTTTCATTTCTAAATTTCCAACAGTTGGTATCGAATTTTTTTCAAAACTTTCAATTCAAACTGTTATTCATTTTTTGATTCAAAAATTTCAAAATTTTCATTTGGTTTCAAATTTCAAAATTCAATTGGTTTTTGATTCAAAACTTTCAATTCAAACTGTTATTCAAATTTTCATTTCAAAAAATTTCAATTGTTTAAAAAAAACTCTATCTTGTTTTTCAAATCTGTTCCCTCAATCAAGTTTTATGCCCCGTGCTATTTTGATAATCACAAAGGGGGAGAAATTCTTGATTGATTGGGGGAGAAACCTTTTGATCATGCTTAGCATTTATTTTCAATTTTTTCATTAAAAGCATGCCTTCAATTTATGTTTTTACTTTAATTGTTTTGGTGATTGTGATCATCAAAATAGGGGGAGATTGTTGTACATCTCGAACCCCTCGTTGTTTGATTTTCATGATCACAATCACCTTATTATTTGTCTAATATTGTTTGAAGTGTTTTTGAATGATAGGCACAAGGTTGCCAAGAAAATGGCCCAAGAAAGAATCAAGAAGTGGACTGAATTTCAGTCCACCGGCCAACCGGTGTGATGGCACCGGCCAGCTGGTGGACCTGGCAGAGGCATTGCCCACTGCCAGGTTCCACCGGTCAGCCGGTGGCTCTGTCACCGGCCAGCCGGTGGCATCCTGGTTCAACAGTGAGACCTACTGTCTCACCACCGGCCAGCCGGTTGCCTTCTCACCGGCCAGCCGGTGGCTCCTGGGCAGAAGCACTCTCCATATTCCAAGGCACCGGCCAGCCGGTGGAGCTGTACCGGCCAGCCGGTAGCCCAGTCAAACTAGTCGTTGGCTTTGACCAGTCAACCTTCTTTTGGCCTCCAACGGCTCCGAGGACTTCTCCAACGGCTCCGAAGGCCCCCAATGGGTTCCATGCCTATAAATAAAGGCCAAGGAAGCCCCGGACACCCACCGGATCACATACCAAGCCACCGGACACATTGTTGATCATTTTGGCGAACCTCCGGCGGATTTCCTCAAGGAACCCAACGTGCTCCAATCCAATTCCACATCCAAGAGCACCTTCAAAGAAGCTTGGAAGCGGCCTTCAACATCTCCAATCAATCAAAGGCGCCCAAGGCTTCTCCAATTACGGGTTTTATTGTTTTTATCTTTTTGAGCTTAAAATTGGGTTTGTGCCTACAAACCCCAAACTCTTTCTTCATCCCTCTTTATTTTGGGTTTCACATCACCATTAAGGTGTGAAGAGGTTTCTTCAAGCCTTTCCTTTTAAAAGGCTTGTGTCATAGGTGAGCTATCCTTCACCTGTAAGAAGGATAGTGGGTTCTTGCTAAACCATCAAAAGCAAGTGGGTTCTTGCTAAACCACAAAAAGCAAGCTGTAATAGGTCCTAGTGCTACCTCAAAGCCTAGTGGGTTTCTTGCTAAAACCATTGAAAAGCAAGCGGTAGGAATCTCTCAACGGTTGAGTTGGGAGCGGAGACGTAGGCCGGGTTTTGGCCGAACTCCGTTAACAATTTCTTGTGTCTTGCCTCTTTATTTCCGCTGCATTTCAACTTTGTTTTTTAAATTGTTAATCATTTTTTAAAAGGCAATTCACCCCCCCTCTTGCCATCATTCCATTGTTTTCTTCCGTTCAACACGAGGGACTTCTGGTCGGGGATTCCACGTCGAGTTTTGAGAGGAATGGTATGGATAGTATGGATTTCTTAAGTTTCCTGCCTCCTTTGGTGAATGGTAGAGATAAGGTGTGTCTCTCCTCTACTCCTCAGGAGGAGGAGATCAGAGAGTCTTTGTTGAGCATGCCAAAGGACAGTGAACCGTGTCCAGACGGTTTTCCTGCTTCGTTTTATAGTGCTGCATGGGATATTGTTGGTCCAGTTATAGTGGATACTATTCAAGATTTCTTTAGTGGGGGACCCTTGAATAAGGGTGTGTCTTCTTCTCAGGTTGTCCTAGTTCCAAAAATCAAATACCTCGGCCTCATTAATCACTTCTGGCCCATTTGTCTTTGTAATGTATCCTATAATATTTTGGCCACGGTTATTGGTAGGAGGCTTTCAAAAATTATTCCCAAGGTAATATCATCAGAGAAAGATGGTTTCATTCAGGGTAGAAGTATCCAGGGAGCAGTTGGCATTGCTAGTGAGCTGGTCCAGGACATTAAAAAATGCACAGTGGGGTTTAATGTCATTATTCAAGTTGATATGAATAAGGCTTATGATTGAATGGAATAGAGCTTTATCATTCGGGTCATGAGGGGATTTGGGTTCCAAGAATGGTTCTGTGATATTTGTTTCAGGTGTTATTAATCGTCGTGGATCTTGGTTTCCATGATGGGGAAATGTTTTGGCTTATTTAAAACTGTCTACGGTGTGAGACAAGGTGAACCTCTATCTCCAAATATGTTTGTTCTTGCGCAGGATTCTCTGTCCATGAATCTTAATAGAGTCTTATTAGAGGGAAAGTTTAAATTGTATCATGGAAGAAGGAATTCGGGGAACATCTCACACTTGATTTTTACTGATGATGTTTTGCTTTTCATGAATGGAAGGTGCAGATATTTAAATTATATCAGAGACATCATGTCCAGTTATAGAAATATTAGTGGTTAGTCTATCAACCCCTTGAAGAGTCATGTTTTTATTTCTGATAAATGTTCGGGAAGGAGGTGTAGGGATATTCAGAGAACTATTGGTTGCAAGCAGAAGAAACTACCCATTTTGTATCTTGGGGTGCCAATATCTTGTGGCCGGATTAAGAAACATCACTTTAGTGGGATCATTGATCATATTCTAGGGAGGATTTTCAACTGGAAGAATAAGCTGTTATCTTTTGAAGGTCGGGTCATGCTCATTAATAATGTGTTATTGTCTATTTCCATGCACATATTATCTGTTATTAAGCCTATAAAGGGTACTGTGGAGAATATGGAGCATATACTTACTTCATTTCTTTGGGATTATAAGGTAGAAGGGAGGTGCCACTGGGCTTCTTGGAAGTTACTGACATGACCAACTGATGAAGGAGGAGTTGGCCTTCATGACATTCATGACAATGTTCGTGGTTTGAAGGCTCGTTTAGCATGGGAAATAATTACTGGGGAGACCCTCTAGAAAAATTTCTCATAGGGAGCTACGGATTGCATGAGGGTATTATCACGCATGGCACAACGGGTATGGCCAAATGTATGTTCGCACGGATAGAGGATTTGTCTGGATACAGCATATGGATTATTGGTCGTGGGGAGATTGATTTCTAGAATTATATCTGGGCGGGTAAAAAACTTGCCTACTCAGGTCATCTGCCACCTGGTATTTCATTCAAAGATGCAAGTGACAGGTATGAGTTCATTCGTGCATCGTTAAATCCCGCCCAGATGATCCTTTTTGAAAACATTGTGATTAATGATGACCCGGATGTGTGCTGCTTCACGGAGGCAAGTTCTAGAAGGTTTAATATTTGTGATTATAGGAGAATTCTCCAGAGGGAGATCCACACAGAGGAAGGGGGACCAATTTCTTGGTGTCATTAAATACCAACGAGGATGAATTTATAGGTGTGGAGAATCAAAAATAGGGCTTTACCAATGGAGGAAAATATCTAGAAAATAGGGGTCTGCATGGTTTCACGGTTTTACTGTTGTGACTGTCCTAATACAGAGTCGGCGATTCATCTCTTCTTCCAAGGATAATGGGCCTCGTTGATTTGGTCATTTTTTACTCACCCTCCATTTCTTGATAGAGAGCACTAGACCTATCAAGATATTTTGTCAACTTGGTTATCTAGTACGGAAAAAAGAGCTATGAAGCAGATGATTAGGACCATCATTTTGGTGGTTGTTTGCTAGACCATTTGGGAGGCACGAAATCAGGTTAGGCTGGGTTTCAAAAGATCTCTATTGGCCCTTCGGATTTGGCTCAAGTCACTCATTGTGGAATTGGATTCGCTGGTTAAAGGGGGGCTGGCATCAGTTACTCTATGTAATTTCCTCCAGAGACCATGCATGCTACAAAGGAGGGGTGGCTTTTGGTTGAAGTGGCAGCCTCCAAGCCATGGGTTGAAACTGAATATCGATGGGTCGTTCATTAAGGGAGTGATGAGGGGTGGAGGATTACTTTGTGACTGTTGGGGCTCAGTGCATGTTGCCTTTAGTGTGTTTTATGGTCCGGGTAATTCACTGGGTGCGAAGGTTCGGAATCTTCTTTCCGGACTAATGGTCTGTAGGAGGAGGGGCTTGCAGGTGGCAGAGGTGGAATCAGATTCGGAGGGGCTGGTCAAGGATTTGCAGGGATGTTATGAGATACCTTGGGAGTTGATCTACCTTATTCTAAGGTGTAAGGCAGAAACAAATCATGCAAGGTTAATCCACCATAGCTGGAGGGAATCCAACTTTGCTTCTAATTCGCTTGCTCGTTTGGGCAGCCAGGAGGACACTCTTTTGGTTTACGATAGTCTTCATTCTCTTCCCCTTGAGTGATTTTGTGTGGTGCAAGGGTATTACCTTGGACCACACCATTTTCACCCCCCTTGAAGGGCTATTTTTTAGTTCTCCATTGAAATAATAATAAAAAATAACTTTCAGACCGTGATGTATTTTTTATCTTTCCAAATGTACTTTGAGTATCATTTATGTAATCTTGTATTCCAAAACTACCAAATTAATCGGTCCTTTGGGATTTTATTTCTTGTAATCATTCCAATATAGTAAATTAATGTACCAACTCTGGGTTTCTAGGGTTTGGTTGTTACATTAAATAATTCATAACTATTCATATTCAAATTACAGTTAGAAAAATGTAATAAAAGAATCAATAATACATATACCCAAAATATGGGATGTGTATCCAAAATAGGATACAAGGGTGTTAAGGTGATATATCCAAGATAGAAAATAATACAAAATAAAGCTACCCATCTCTATGTTACCTGAATGCCATGCTCTCACCATGCCACCTTTATCACCTGAGCTCCAGTAACATAAGATTCCAGCAAGTATATGTGACATCTTACTTTTACCTATGTCTATCAAAATAAATCCTATATACACCCATTAGGTTCATTAATGGTGTAACAATACCGATCCAATTAGGGTCCCACCAAGTGTTCCATGAATAACCATTTCTAGGAAGAAAATAAATATGCTAGTTTCAAAATAAAAGGTTCAATAAATTTATTTTCTAACATTAAAATAATCAAAGGGAGCATAATAAATGTAAAAATAATGTACCATGGGATATCTATATGTTAGAAAGGTAAAGGATTTATCCTATGATCATTTTAACTCCAAATTATTGAACCATTCACAATAAATCTCATGCATGTACAACTAGAAAGGACTGTAATAAAGTTCAAGAGTTAACCATATCTATATCATTATTGTTTTAGTTAGTGTTTTGTCCTAATCTAATATATAGGGATGTTGGAACATTAATATTTATACTTATTCTATTATTCTCACCTTGGTACTCAAGGTTCCCATGTGATATCCCATAACCATTAAATTAAAATTCCAATTACACCTTCCAACCATTCCATAATAAAACATACAAACTCAGTCCATTTACTCTTCAACACAATGATAATTAGTTTATAATTATCCAAATGAATATAATCAATCCATAAATACTAATTTTTATATCAAAATAATCAAAATATATTTTTTAAATTTAGGAAAGAATATTTACTCAGTCAAGAAATTCTATATAATGAAATCACCTACCTCAATCAACAAAATAGTTAAAAATAGATAGAATCCACAAGAAACAGAGGAGGAAGAACTTAAGGTCGAAAGATGATACCTTAAATGTAAAAACCCACACCTTTCAATTCATATTAAAAATTCAGAGGATTATATGTACATGGTTATGAAGGGGAACAAAGATAAGAAAGAAGGAAAATCCATGTGGTCTTTATATGATGTTTCCTTGAAAATACATGGTGAAACCTTCCAAAAAAATATCCAAGGGGTGGGGGAGAGAAGATTCTATGAGAGGGATAGGCACTAGGTTAGATTGAGGGAGAGGGGATGGGAAATTTGTATTAAATCAATTGAGGGAAAAGTAGGAAATCAAAAAAAAATAGGTTTGGGCTCTCAACATAGTTTGTTGAACCATGTTCCAACAATGGAAATCACCACTACTTCACCTAGTAAACTACATGGTTTTTCTTCATGGTTCAGTAAACTATATGACATCCAGGGAAATGCGTACTACAAAAATTATTTACCCATGAAATGGTTTAAACATGGTTACTATTGACCAGTCACTAATAATGCGACAACCTATATTTTTTCAATATTTTCAAACATCCAACTAAAATGACCTAGAAAATAAAGAATAAAAAATAAATATAATAAATAATCAATCTATACAAGAAAATATATCATGTTTGTGATAAGTCTCTCAACAATACCATATTTTGGAATTATAATTTCAATCAAAATCTTGATCAAGAAATAGATGCATCCCCTGATCTTTAATTAATTATTAATACTAACAAGTATTTTGAATTTCGATCCCATGTTGTCACAACATTCATAACATTGAGATGGATTTATGATGTAAATTTTCTTTTGGGTTTCAAAAATTCAAATTGGATAACTAATCACTAATGGATTGGGTTCTAATTTAAGATTTTCCCAGTTCAAGACATGGGAGGGATCTATATTATAGTTTTTAAGTTGAGACACATAGTGAAATTAATTAATTAACATTAGATAAGGAAGTAACATCAATCAGTATAAAACTTTCTAATCCTATTGACAATAATGATGGGTAAGACATAGAATGGAGGGAAATTTCTGTATTTTCCCAATTGATGGTGACCCAACCAGGGAAATATCATTGAAAGAACTTACCAGGGATGAGAATTTCATTAGATGATGTCAACGGTTGGAATCATATTTAAAATTCAATCCAATCATTCATATATATTGAGTTTATATTTCCATGTTCAATACGACACTTGATCCTATAATATGGGTCTCAACCATCGCAGTCTGGTAGAGAATATGCCAACAAGTCTAACTATACAATGCTTCAAATGGAACTATTCTAATTGAGGACTGATAAATATTGTTATATGTAATTTCAACCATAGAAAAACTGGGGTTCCCCTAAACTCTAAAGTCCAAGACATATTCACATAGCATATCCTCAAAGATCTAGATTACCTTTATAGTTTATTCATCTATCTATGTGTGCTAGGTTTTACTCAGCCTCACATGTGACCCCATAAAATCCTAAAGGCCTTTCCAAAATCAATATGTCAACCATAGATATCTATTAGAAATAATAATAGGTGGTAACCTATGTTACCTCAGAATTTCAAATACATACTAATTACCAAGAACCTATGACTTTGTAGTGTATTTAATAGGAATGAAATGGGTGGACCTGTTTGGCTAATCGATCAAGACCCATATATCATTTCTTCCCTAAGGTGTAGGAGGTAGTTCGATGAATATGTCCATGGATACCTCATCCCACTTCCAGGTAAGTATGAGAGGAGGATGAAGTAGACCCAAATACTTATGATGCTCAACCTTTATCTTTTGGAACGTGTAACAATGTGATAAAAAATCTAAATTATCATATCTCAATCTGGGTCACCAGAATCGGAATGTGATATTGAAATACTTTTTCATAGATCCCAAGTGAAAAAAACACTAAGAGTAGTGGTTATCATTCATCACCACCTTCCACAATGTTAATAGAACCACATAATGGACTTAGAAACAAAATTCACCCTCAAGATAACAATACCACTAACCAGTGGTATAAACACTATTTAAAATTCTCTAGATACACTAGCACTTCTCATCACTTGTTGTCTCTTCAATAATAAGTTCATCAAGATAAGGTGTCTAGTGTATATTAGAAATAAACATATACTAATTATCTCTATTCTCTTTATAAATAATGATAGAAAAGAGGCCCATTAATTCCCATTCACCACTATAATCTTTGAGGTTCTATATAGAAAAAGTCTTACTGATGGATTTGACAACCACATTTCCTTTCCCCATAATATAATAGATTTTAAAATAAAATTCAAAAAGATACTCCATAAATCGCTGATAAACAATATTCAAGTCATTCTTGGACAATATATAGATCAAACAATTATGATTCAAATAGATCAGAAAACATTCCCAAAAAATAAAATGGCACTAACACGTAAGGGCATGCATCATAGTTTCAAGTTCAAGTCCATGGTTCATGTAGTTATTTTCTTTTCAACAAATTTAGAGAGATACATACACTACCACATGATCTCATTTCATAGGAACACACCTAGGTCATATATGATGAATCATAATAAACCACATAACCATGATCGACCTCAAGTAGATTCAAAATTTGAGTTTATGTCAACCAATAATTTAACACATCAAAAGACGAATTACCCTCTGAATTCCAAAATAACATAACCTATTTTAATTGATGGTTGTTGAAGGATATATAATATATGATAAATATTTTAAAAACTATGTTTAATATTTTACCAGTCCAAATAATCTATTAATTTTGAAAACATTATTAGGACCCTCCTAAGACATCAGAACCCAAGCCTTTTAGGGATCATTTGGGATACCCTATTCTGATATTGCACACCCATGTAACTTGATTTCATTGATCTAGAAACTATATTTGTACAATTTATCAAAGAGGATATGATTTCACAAGGTTCCCAAAACTGTCCTAAATTTAACCTCTTGCTCCTTCTTTATCTTAGAGTAAACTAGTATTTAATCCACAAATACCATGATAGAGGTATGGAGGTACAAAGGGAATATATGCTTTCTGGCTACCATGGATACCACATGAGCATTGATCAACCTGAATGGAATCACAAGGTACGTGAAATGGCCATACCTTCTTTGAAAAGAAGTTTTAAAAATATCACCCTCTCTCAGCCTGATCCGGTGATATATTAATTTAATATGATTCACAAAAAACAACCTTGATAAATTTCTATAATAATTAAAATCATAAATATGGGTAAATGGGTACCTATTCTTGACCATAACCTATTTAAAATTCTTATAGTGTAAATGCAAGTAGATTTTCATGAACTCCTTATTACAAAAAAACACTTGGCAGACCATGAGGATATTCTAGGATGAAATATAACTTTATATTCTATGTCATCTAGATGAATTGTTAATTATTTCAACTCTATAAGAGCCATATGTATGAAGGGAGATATATCTGTTGAGTCCCCAACACAGTAACAATAAAAACCTCCACTTATTTTTCTAGGGGTAATCCTAAGAAATATTATAGGAAAACATAAGTAAATTCATTAACCATAAGTTGAAATTCACATTAGGGACTTCCCTCATAAAATTCCGATAAAATTGAAGACACTTGACAAATGAGTTTTCCAAATTTTGGAGGAAGTAGTCCTACATGAATTGATCGTAGGTCACATTCTACCTAGAATACTCATGTATTCCCACCAGGGATGACCAAGTCCACTATTCTATAGTAATAATCAATTTTATATTTATAAGGTTACATTTAGTCCATCCTAAGGATTACATAACAAAAATATATTCATGGGTAGAAATTACTATTCCATATCAACTTATGTTATTGAGATAATACATGAAGGGAACTAAAATCCTTTCTCTTTATTTCTTTCAAGAGGCATGAATATCTCAATAAGGTAAGTCCAAACCTCAATAGGAAATTTTGTCAATTCTATAGTACATGCATACATAAAAGAGTGGGAGAATCCATATCAAATAAATATTTTTCCATAGACATGGATCCATCGCATTTTTTACTCAGGGACAAAGGAACTCTAATTATTCTATACATCCCTTGTTGGTGGATATCCACAATTTAGGTTCATTCAACAACCCAACATAGGCCATAATCATCAATCCAAATCAAATTTTTATTCAAAACAAGCAAACTTTACAACCCTGATGATCTCGGAGATTAGGTAGGTATGAAATAGTGCAATCCAAGGGAATACCCTCTAAGTAAGTTAATGCACTCTAGTTTCAAACTATTGATAGGGATAAGGTAAGCGGAGATGGAGCTTTGGACTTCCAAGGAAGCCAAGTGATATGTTACCTTATTACCCTCGTGCCAAGTGTGAGACACATCAGTATTGGGTCTAAGAAGAGCTCTACATTTTCTAACAATGTAAGAAATAGTCAAAGGGGGGATTTGATTCCAAGCATGGAATCTTGGAGAATCTTTGAATTAGTCTCCACCTTGGTTAGATCCAGCTTCTCTTGCCTACAGAGGGAAAGCCCCGAGAGCATGTCCATCGCCTCAGCCAATAGATAAGTACCCTTTTTGAAGAAGTAAGTGAATTCCATGACCTCCTCCCCATGGGGCCACAGACAACGCCCCCTCCTTTATTCACCACCATAGCGCAGGGCCTATCAGTATTCAGCTTGAAACCAGAACCAGGGGGTTTCCAGCCTACCCAGTTCCCCTACTGGACGACCCAAGTAGGAGAATCCAATGGGATACTAACTTGTAGCTGGTTGGGAGAGGGGACCTCCAGCCATTCTTTGATGAGTGGATCCAAGTCAATAAGAAGGAAGTGAGTCCACACAATGATGGACCTAACCGAAGGATCAGAGCCTTCAAACCTTGACTGGTTCCTGGATTGCCACAAGCTCAAGCATCCTGCACTAAATATCACCGAACGAACCATCCTACCATTCTAAGATCCTACAATTCCTTGGAACCAACATTCCACAAAAATTATTGTCATTTTTATCAGGAGAGGAGAGCCCCAAAGAGCCACTGAATCAGTACCACACCGCCTGAGCCCAGTCCCCTTCAAAAAACAAGTGATTTTTACTCTTTTCCTACCTGTTGTTGCAGGAATAACACCTAGAAGCCAAGATAATTTCCATCTTTATAACATTCTCCTTTGTCGCTAATGTAGCGTTCCTGATGCAACAAGTTAAAAAGTTGAACTTCATTGGAATCTTATGGAACCACACAACACCATTCCATACCTCATGAAGATCATGCTCAGAAAACAACCTGCAAAAATCATTACAGAAGAAGGCCCCTAAAGCAGCAGGGGTAAAAACACATCTATCCAGATCATCATTTAACTAAATGGTCTCAAGAAGGGCCTATTGATCCTCATCCAGGATTTCTGAGGTGAAATTGGGGTACTGAAAATATTCTTTAACTGTAATCACCGGGGTCAGGAAACCAGGGAAGGCTAGAACAGAGCCCGACCAATTTATGTGCCAGAAAAGGATATCCCCTAATCCAACAATCCACCGAGAGTTGAGATGTAGCATCTAGTACAGGGGTAAACTTTCGCCCACAGAGGATAAGTATAATTGTTGATATCCTCCACACTTTTTCTATCGAGAGGCAACATGATCATGCCCCATAAAAACCACTCATCCAGAACTTCCCATGCGAGATTTCCATGCATGCAGAGTATTGTTCTCTGGAGGATCTTCACATTAATCTCACCATCCTGAATTGGCCTTGCCAACTTACCCCACAAAGCCCAATGTTTATTCTCTTCTTATTTTTTATCCCACACAAAACTGAACAATATATTGTTGATGTTATTTATCACACCTTGAGGGATGTTGGAAGATTCCATTGCATGGATAGGAATGGAATACAACACATTATTCAACAGATTTATATGTCCCCCAAAAGACAGAAACTTATTTTCTAAGTAAGGATACGGCTAGTGATTCTTCCCACAACGTGATAATAGTCCTTAATTCAGAGTCTAACAGAATAAATATGGGATCCCAGGTACTCAATTAGAAAAGACCCATGCTTCATGTCTAGGATATTGCACAAGTAGGACACCCTCATTTGAGATCTTTTATTAGAGATGAATATACTGCTTTTGGAGTTACTAACAAATTTCCCGCTAGAGTAGAAATATTCATACAGAATTCCCTTGATCCCATGAACTAATTTCTGACCACCATTGATGAAGACAATCGTGTCATCGAAAAACATAAGCTGAGAAACCACTGGAAGATTCATTTTCCTCCTGAAAGGGAGAATAACACCTTGGGAAATGCCTTTTTTGCTGAGTTTGCTGAGGGTGTCCTGATCCAGAATAAAAATACTGGGAGAGATTGGGTCTCCCTACTAGAGACCTCTCGTTGCCTTGAATAAGTAGTGGTTCTTCCCTCTGAACGACACCACCAACCATGAAGAACTAAAGCTCCTGAAAAAGAGGTCCACTGCCTTGTCCAAAAATCCAATACCTGATAAGACTCTATTGATGAAACTCCATTCGATCTTATCATATTCATTATTCATATCCAATTTAATCTCCATGTTATATCCATGAGTTCTTAAGTTTATGTCCCTTAACATCTCCTAATCCATAGTGATGGAACCCTGGATGGAACGACCTCTCACAAAGCCATGTTGCTCAATTGAAATCCACCCAGGTAGCATATTCGACAACCTCTGGTTAAGCACACACTCAAGGATTTTATATGGGAAGTTACATAGGCTCACTGGCCTATAATTTGAGAGAGAAGAAGTGTCCTTGATCTTAGGAATGAGCACCAGGGTAGTTGCACTAGCCACTCGTGGAAGGCACCCACCACAAAAGTAGTCCTAGATAGCATCGATGATGTCGTGCTTCACTACATCCCACATCCCCCTATAAAATGAACCTAGAAAATCATCCGGTTTTGGAGCGCTCTCCGGGATGATCTTTTTCATGTCTTTATGGACTTCTTCCTCACTAGGAATCACCTCTAAGACCTCGTTGTCTCGATTAGACACTAAAGAGTGGATCATCCCCCACAACCCTGCATTTCCCCTAGGATACCCACTGGACATCCTTAGATTAGGACTGGAAAGTAGATCCTCGAAGAAGGATTGTACCACCCCCCCTACCGTGTCACACTTATCAGTATAAGATCCATCCTCGAGTAAAATATTCAGCAAGGGAAGGAATCTTTTTTATCTGATGTGTGCATGGAAGTAAGTAGTATTTTTTATTGCCTTCTTTCATCCACCTTACCCGGGAATGATCATGAGCCCGACGCTCTTATTTAAGAAGCTCCTCCTCCTAACACAACTTGATGCCCACAAGCTCCTCAAACATCGAATCATCCCACTACTCCTCTAGATTAGATTCTAATCTTTGTATTCTCTGCTTAATAGCTTCTAGATTATGGTCAAAGGAAGGTATCCCCCTTGACCAATCCTTCAACCCTTGTTTCAACCTTCATAGTTTGTTGTGGATAGAAACCCATATATGCCCTTGGGTAGGAGCCTCCCATGAATTCCTAATGAGCCTCTGATACTCTTGGATCCGTGATAAGTGATGACAGAACCTGGAGGACTCTTAAAAAACATGTTTGGGAAACAGAGACACTAGTATAGAAGAGTGATCAGAAATAACTCGGACAAAATGCTTCACTTTGTCCTCTGGATAGGAGATGATCACATTGTTATTTTCTAAGAAGTGATCGATCATGCTCCAACATAACCTTCCACCATTTTGGTTATTACACAACATGTACTTGTCTCTAGAGTATCCCAAGTCGAGGAGACCCTTATCTGCCATGAAGAGAGAGAAGTCTAAGTTGTCCTGATAAGGGAAGGCACCTCTACCCTTCTTCTCCTATATGTCAAGAATAGTGTTAAAATCCTAAACAACATACCACGGGAGATCCTCAGGATCAAATGGCCCAAGCCCCTAACACAATCTATTATGTACCTGAGCATCACAAATTCCATAAACAAACAAAAAAAAGAAGAATTCCCCACCATTAGATACTTTCGTGGTGATAAATTGGTCCCTTGCCTCAATCAGCTGTATTGAAACCTCTACATTCCAAAAGAGCTAGATATTCTTATTAGTCAAATTTGCATGCATAGATCCATGAAACCACGTCTTGTGATTGAAGGCCTTAATATTATCCGGGTTTTGTTTGTGCTCAAGAACCATGATGATACACACATTATGCTTCTTAACTTCTGATTTTATATGCTCTGACTTAACCCAAGCACCCATGACACAAGAATTCTACACTAACATAGATAACATTAAAAACTGAGAAGCATGGATTTGGCCCCAGGCTCATCGGTCTTCCTATTGTGGGGAGAGAGGCTTCCCCTAAGATGTCTCAATTGTGCTTGGGTACACACTCCAGGTCTCTGAACAGCGGGAATCGGGACTGAAGGCACACTAGGTAAAACTGCAGACCTCCCCTTCACCATATTTTGAGGGGAGATAAAGGATGAGTTATTCTCTACCTACCCCTCCACACCTGAGATCTCTAGAGAATCCCTTGAAACAACACTAATTCTGCCCTCCGATTCAGCCTCACAAAGAAGGGGAACCTGCAGCTTTCCACCCATTGTATCTTGTACCACAGGAGCGTCCTCGAAAAAAACTAGAAAAGGAAAACTAGACTCCCCCATCTCCCATGTAGGTGATAGAGAATCCAGAAACCTTTTCCATTACCACCCAACTAAACACCACTGTCCTTGAAAGAACAAATGGTCTGCAAGGGCATCCACCATAGAAGTAGAAGCCTCTAACTCGAAAGGAACCAGGTTCTGACAAGGGGGGGGGGGCTCGATGTCTGGAGGAAGGGTGGGCCAGACCACAAATTCTGACACGACTGAAGAACCCCAAAACTATACTATAAGGATAGAATCCTCGCAAGGGGAAATAGACTTTGGACCTCCTGATCTGAGAGGGTTTATGTTACCCTACGGTGTGTCCTTTCGAACCAAACCACCCCACTTTTGGTTCCTACACATCTTCCTGGAGTGACCTTGAAGACCACAAGACGAACAGGACCTAGGAAACACAGGGATGGATATGAACTGCTCCCACTCCCCAACATCCCTAACCTTTAACACAAACTTCTTAGGAGGTGGAAATGATAGGTCCAACTCAACGCAAAATGTAGGAACTAGGATGTCTTCACAAGAGAGGGTGAAATCATCTGCGCACAAGAAACCACCGAGAGAGTCACTGATCGACTTCATGAAAGCTACACCTTGAAAAGCTAAAGTCAATACTTGTAGACCTAACCAAAATGTTGCTCAAGGGATTTCCCTCCCCTTGTGAGCCTCCAGAGACCAGGGAGCTAGGTTGAATCTCCATATCCAGAATGATCTTGGATCTTTTCACCACATGGATATTAAATCTACCTCCGAATCTAGTACCATACAAAAGGAATGATGATGGATCACAGAGAGATGCACTTGTCCTAAAAATCTCTATGATCCTACAAAACACTTGAAAACCTAAAGGGAAGGCTTCTTCTCCACCAAACAAGATATTAAGGTCCACTAGAGATGATCAACTGCCTCTGAAAAAGCCATCGGGGGGACCTCCAAAGAAACACCATCTCCATCCCACGAGACCACCGGAAAAAAATTCTGTACCTCTGGGAAACAACTCTTCGAAGGGACTCAGGTCGAGCTGTAGAGGGCCTTGCGAAAGGACACCTAAGGATGAGGAAGGGATTTAAAGGGCTTTAGGATCTGCACAGATCTAGAACCAACCAGCCAACCGGGAGTGAAGGTTGGAGGAGACAAGGTCGCCTCCTGCACCTCGCTGCCCGAAGGAACAACGGTCGGGAAATTTTCAAAATCCAAAACATGGGGCGCGTTCGAAGGAGCGAAAGAAACATCCATAAAAATTCTTCCTCCCATAATCTTCAATAATAAAACATGGGACCAAATTTCAATTCACATGACCATCTCAAAGTTTCATTATTTCACCTATAAATTAAATGTATTTAAGGATAAAAATACACAAAATCCATAAACTATTTCTTACACTAAATTTCATACCAATTTCTATGTTACAGGCACATTAATTCCTATGATTTAGTCTATATTAGGGTATCGGGGAAAAAATACAAAAGGAATATTACCTTGAAATACTTCCACTCAAGAATTTCATATTTCTTCAATTGAACAACTAATTCCCACCACTTTTGACTTGGGTATTCAAGAATAAAGGTAAAAAAAATTACCTTGAGGGAGTCTAGACTTCCAAGGAGTTTGAAGATATGATTGGTGTTCTCTAATGATTCATTTTATTATTGTGGATTCTTTCTTCCTTGAATGGTTGGAGGATTATGCTTGAGGAATTTTTAAGACCAATTATTCTTAGGAGATGAATTAGCTAACTTAACCAAAGTACAGTTGGAACCCACCTATTGATCTATTTCATCAATGATTTGAACCACTGATTCAATAAGGTTATGATCAATTAGTTTATTATCTCATGGAAAATTATTTGCAACCACCTCTAGTGAGTTTACTGGGGGTGTTCTAGGAAGCATAACACAACATAAGACAAATAAAGAGGAAACTCGTCCAAATAATTAACCTAGATAAATTGAAATAATAACATTTATAAAACATGTTTCCAAAATCATAAACAATAGTGAGTACAAAAAATTACAATTTCCTATCACACTTTTATCAATTGCACAGTTTGCATCCTACACACCCTTCCCAATAGAAAAGTCAAACCCAATCTAAAATATTGAAATTTATTTTTTGCCATCCCCCTAGTAGCTCAAGTAAAATCACAATGAGTATTGGCCAAACACTTCCTCACAAACTACCCTTTAGGTATCAATAATCCTACCTATGATCTATCATATAATGTCTCTATTTTTCCATGTAAAGTCATCAAATATATATAGTAATATTTTCGAGTCCAACTCTTAAGACAGTGTGTGATTCCATGGCTCGGTGATCCCAAAATTGATGCTTGAAATATATGAAATATATTAAAATTTCTATCATGTGTATTTTTTCAAAAAAACTGTAATAATTATCAAATAGAGACTCAGATCACAAATTTGAGGCCTCCTCTAAGTTTAGAGCATGAATTTTAACCTAGGCATGAAAAAATATATATCCTCATTTGGTGTTTGTGAAAATGTTTTATCAAGTATGAATAAAAAATGAATGAAAGAGTTAATTAATTTGTTTTACTTAAGTGACACGTCAACCTACACTTCATCTATTAAAAAATGTTTATAGAAAATTTTCAGGGTTAGATACATAAACCTCAGAATTGAGAGAGAGTATTGGAGGAAGCCTTGGTGAATGAAGATGATGGATTGAGGATAGTTCATCTGAATAGAAATTGAGGATCTCGCTAATAGATATAATGTAGATTCATTATTCACCAAATATTGATCCCAATTAAGGTAGGGAAATTTTTTACATGGATTTATACCTATTTTATTTTACTTAGGATGAAATCTAATCTATCCACTAATGAATTTATTTGTGGATAGATCATATTGATGGTATGGGTTAGATATTATATAGGATTGTTGATTGTTATTA
Organism: Viscum album; assembly: GCA_963277665.1. Classification (NCBI taxonomy): domain Eukaryota; kingdom Viridiplantae; phylum Streptophyta; class Magnoliopsida; order Santalales; family Viscaceae; genus Viscum; species Viscum album. The sequence goes on along the minus strand of OY728130.1, from coordinate 472,407,714 downwards.
TTTATTATTTATATATCTTTTTATATCATTATTATGGAAAAAATTGAGGAAAACACAAAAATTGGATGAGGTCTACTCCTCATGTTTTTGTTTCATGAATTTATTCCCCCGTTTTTTATTTTTCCATCACCAGCGTTCCCATTGGCTGATGGTTTAATAAATATTTGATAACCAATCACTGCACACCCATTTAATTGTGAACTAGATTGATAAAGTAGACCATAGTTAATATTGATGATGGGATTGATCTATGATGATGTTTAGGGGTTGGATTCAAGTTCTTCATTTGAGGTTTGACATGCTGTGATTTAGAGATATGATCGTTGGTTTTCCCATGAGAATAGAATGGCTGGATTCTAGCGAGTAGTGATAGTGAGGCTCAGCCGGACAATACCTTTGCTTTCCAAAATGATTCATGACTAAATCAATTATAGGAGGAGTGGAAGACAATGCATGAAATGGATCAATGGGTTTTAGAAAATCCTAATAAACACAATGTGTAATATATGAATACACACTGTGTGGGGACCAACTATGGAACAATGGTTTCCCATAAGGATATAAGTATCACATGGCTTGTGACACGTTTCACATGGTGTGTGATCTAACCTTTAAAATCTAAGAGTTCTTTAGGAACACAGGTCTAGGGACACATCTAGACACATGACCAAGTAGAAGGCTTGGATAAGTGTACATGGGAGACACCTTGTACGTTGACATGGATAAGTACACATGAATAACTAAGTGTTTCAAAAAACAAAAACATGCATATTCAAAGATACACAACTAAACCTAATACTGAATAGATGTGTCGTGTACTTATATTAAATGACATGTACTTATTAAAAGATAGCTCAGAGCCCTTAATCCCTTTTAACATAGAAATGTTTCATTAGGATGTTTTCCCTTGATCCTTTCCCTGAGGGGTTATTATGGAATTTAATCTCATGTATAGGATAGTGATTTATTATGAGGAACATCAACCTAACATAGAGTTATTGGAATCCTTCAGCAAGGCCCAGCGCAAGATCCTTTAGCATCACCATCAACCCAATGTGGGGTTCTTGAAATCATAGTGATGAACACTACATAGTGGTGATCCCATACTTATAAAGTTAATATATATTGGGTTTTCAGTGTACCCTATAGCCATTGGTGTGATCCCCATCTATGTATCAATCTCATCAAGTCTTCCAGCATGTACAGGTTTTGGTGAGACCTGACAAGAACAACATCTCGAATGGCTACCATTAGTGTTATCTAACTTGTGGAGTGTGTTCTACCAGATGAATATTATATAGAACCATCAATAAATAATCCTAGTCTAGAAATAATATTTTGACCATTACATGAAACTATGTAACTAATATGAATATATCTGGATGTTCTGTTATATATATTGTTGACATATCCATATGATGAGTAGAATTTTATTTTTTATGCTTAATGCTTAATGATTTTTAGGTGTCTTACTAGATATTGTTATACTCACCCTTCATGGGATATAATCACATGTGTTATATATAGAAGACTAATAGTTCGACATGGTTCTCGGTGAACTAGGATCAAATAGAGCAGAGATTTGTGCTCAATAAAAAATGGTCTGTACTGAGAGTCACATTTGACTATAGTCCCCTATTTTTATCTGGGTGGACTTTTTTTACAGTTTTTTTTGGGATTATATTTTCCATTATCAATTTACAGAATTTTCTTATACTCTAATTGTGGGAAATAGACGTGTGCATGTATTTTTTATCATCTGTATTTTAAATTTTATTGTTAAATGGATGTGGAGATGTGTGTTTGTGTGTGTACATGTACAATTTTGATAAGGCGTACCATGTGAGTGTTATGCATGCTTGGTGATGTTTTCCCACCCCTGCCCTATTAGAGTGGGGTTAGGGTAGTCAAACTCAAATTATCTCAAGTCAATTGTGTCCCAGGGGGTTGGGTTTTAAAAGACTTGCATCAGAGGAAGGATTCAATACTAGGACTAAAAGTTTGTATTTTTTATAGCATTGAGATATGTTTGGGTTTTTTTCAATGGTGTTAAGTGTTTCATGTTTTTCTATTAGTCTAGGGACTCAAGTGTTGTTCTAGTGGCTAACATATCCATTCACCAAGACTCTGGCTCACTACTAGTTGATTTGGTACATGTAGGCACTATTTACGATGAAAAATTTGGTCCATGCATTATATAAAAATGAGTTTTTTTTCATGTCCTTATTAAGATATATGTATAGATATACTCATTGACCCCAGTACATCTTGTCTATTTCAATATGCCTTCATAATGTTTTCTAACTGGGATTCAGTATCATGATCTTTAGAATAATCCCATGAGTAATGAGGCTTTGATAATAGGACTTGTTAAGGAGGTGTTACCTCAACATGATGAACAAGTCGTAACACCTTCTATTGACAAGAAAATGGTACTAGTAGTACCAACAAATGAGGTGGTTAGTACCAGGCATGCTTCCCATGTTTCTCTATTAGTGACCACTAAGGTTCCACAGTGAGCGGGACCCCCAAGTGGATAAATATTGGCTTGATGAAGTGAATAAAGTCTTTAATATCATTAGGAGATCTACATATTAGATGGTTTTCCTAGCATCAGGCCTTCTTCATGTCTTGGTTGGACGATGGTGGGGCTTAGAGAACTATCCATACAATGAGGTGACATTTTCATGAGCAGGGCTTGATCACATTTTAAGGGAGTAGTTTTTTATAGATGTTTTGAGGGATGTGTGCATACAAGAGCTTCTACATCTTTAGTAGGGAAGTCGAACCATGGTTGAGTGATGGCATAATTATTGATTTTTGCGGTCAAATATAATTTCTATTATATTCTTAATACACCCAAGTGGATGGATGGGTTCATATATCAAGGATAAATGGTAGGGAGGATCACTATCCTATCACTTATGTATCTTTATTTTGTTTTTGTAATTTTAAATGCATATTTACAAAGAATTAAAGTTTTGATTTTGATTAAATGAAATTAGAATAGTAGAAAAAAATCAGCAAAATAGTGGGTGGAATGAAGGTAGATCTATGGTCAAACACACAAATTCCTTATCATTCTCTAGTTTTCATCAGATAATGGATTCAGTAAGATTCTTTCATTTCTCTCCCCTACCTGAATTGTGGTTCTGAATATAAAAAAAAAAGAAATATCCCCTGCTATATCTAGTTCTTCCTCCTCCATAGTGAAGAGGTAGAAAGAAAAATTGATCGAGGAATTAACTATCTCAACACCCAGGTCCATCATATATTTTGTTTACTTCAATTCGTAGTACTACCCTGGTACGCACCATGAATAGAGGGGGAGATGATTTGAAAATTTTGAGGATACAACAGCTCAATAGAGAGATAATATTAATACAATCAATCTACTTCTTCCCATTTTTTGATTGAATCAAGGATGTGATTTAGATTAATACAAATAATAGAGTGAATGTGTGATCTACCCTAGGGTTCTAATAATTGTGATTGTTCTCCAATATTTTTGGTTTTAAGAGATCATGTTATAGAACATGGGTTGAATAAGAACACAAAGAAATTTGGGAGAAGTTGAAAAAATAGTAAAATTAACAAAACAAAGTGGAGGTAATATTAAAATATTGAAATAAATTATAAAAAGAAAGATAAGAAGAAGAAAAACCTATTCAGTAGAGGAAAAATGAATCTATTGGGAGAGGGTGATAGATATTTATTAAGATAAGGTGAGGAATTAGTTTCATCATTATAGTCAGTGTTAAGGAAAGATTTGAATTTATCTTGATGGATGTCGTGTGTTATAGCAGCCCATTGAGATTAATTCTCCGAAAACATATTATTTTTGAAATTGCACATTCATTTTAGATTTTTTCGAGTGGTTCATAGTGGATGTTTCAATTTCTAGTAATTGGTTATGTGTTTGAAAAAATTCTATCTTCAATGTTAGGCCTAAGCCTTTGGATGTATATTTAAACATAAAAGTAATTAGAATTAAAATACATATAGATATATAATTATATAAACTTATTGTTATTATATATACTTTTTATTTATATGTACATTATATTATATATAAAAATAATTCAATATATATTATTTTATTTTTTTGATTTCTTTGTTTCTTTTTTGGTTTATTTGGATTCAAAAGGACTGGGGATTTTGGCTTCTTCTTCTCCTTGTTAGAGTTCACACCAGAGGGGGAAGGTGGATCATAGTAACTATACTAACCATGAGTGGATATACAGTGGAAAATGGGTTATCCATGGTTAGTAGACATACCGTGGAGATACTTTGTGGCAAGTATATTTACACGACGCAGTCAGTTGTGCATGGTCAGCCTACTGACTATGCATGGCCTTTGTAAAATTTCATCCTACATAAAAAACATTCTATGTATAATATTGTCAAATAAATTATAAAAATCAACATTAATCTTTCAAAAATTAATTTCAAAAAATGATAAATTCATTATGATTAATATTTCAACATCCTAATAATTAATTTAAAATTAAATTAAATTCAATTAAAAAATATATAATTTTCAATACATTTTTTCCAATATTCTAAAATTATAATTTAAATTTAATATTAATTTCAATTTCAAGTTTACTAGCTTCTAAAATTAATTTCATGAAAGAATATATCAATAAAATTCAATAATTGGATATTTAATAGTTAAGTGCCAACTTCACAAAAATTACAAAAACCATTGTTTTACTCAGTATATGAATTAAATACAGGGGAATTTTCCATAAATATAAGGTAAAAATATAGGAATTTTGGGCCCACATCACTCCCCAACACTTAGATTATTATATTCCATGGAAATATAATCATCGAATTCCAATTTATTCAAAAATAAAAATAATGAAAGTTCCTATTGCCTAATTAAATATAAGAGCTAGAGAAGAGGGAACACATATGTTTATATACTATCTAATTTATTATGAATCATTAGTAAATCAAATCAGTGACTTACAATAATTTAGTCAATTTTTCATTTTAGGAGTGGATCAAATAATATATAAATGGAATAAATATTTAAAAAATAGAAACTCTATTCATCCCTCTCTCTTAAGTTTCTTTAACCATAGTTTTATTTTTTACTCTATTGAAATAGTTAAATTAATGTATTATGAATAAATTACACATATTTATATGGGTTAAATATTCCCCTTTACTAAATTTACTCATTTTTTTACAAGGAAAATTTTGAAAATTATTTTCCACAACCATAATTATGTTCATATCATCATGCATATCACTTGTGAAGATGAATTTATTTAATTACAGAAAAACAACCAGTGAAATTATCATAGAGATCCATTTTGGATTCCTAATTGCACATTTATATTTCATATTCAAAAGGATTATATCATTTTAATTCAATTTTTCTCCCTAAGTTTTTTTTCTCACATATGTTAGGTTACCTCAGATCGAGTTCAAAATTCAAGTGACTTAATGTTATAAAATTTATTTTACACAAATATTTTCACTCTCACTCTTTATCCAAATTATAAGACTAAAGTTCCATAACTATAGAGAAAACTCACTCAAAAATCCTTAATGTCTCATAGTTTTAGAACCCATGAATTACATAAATTTTATCATGGTATTTTCAAATTAGATATGGTAAAAATAAAATGTAAGAAATTTTTTAAAACAAAATAGAAAACTGTACAAAAGTATCTATACATAATTTATTTAAATATTGAAAAATATAGAACTATAGAGAAAATGTTTAGATTAAACTTTTTTTGATTTTTTTGTTCTTTTTTAGATTATCTTTCTTTTTAAATTAAATAAAAGAGCAAATCGAAAAAGGATATTTAAAATATTTTCAAGCATATTTATTATTTTTTTTATTTTGTTTTTTTTTTTTTTATATTTATTAAAAACATATAAAAATAGTAATCATTTTTATATATATTTAAAAAAATTAACTAAAAATGAATTAAATATTAGGATAAATAGGTTGAATATCCTCTTACAAACATATTTATCACTATACATTTTATATTCTCTAAAAATAAAAATAAAAAATAGTTAATAAACAGTAAAAAAAGAGATACATCTTGGTGGTTATTTTCTAGTAGGTTCAAGGTAAGCCCTCTGTTGGGTGTGCCATTGATAATATATCTTTCTTCCTAAGTTTTATTTACATAGGTAAAAATAAAGAAACAAAAATTAAAAAAAATTATTAAAGATAAAAATAAAATAAATAAATAAATAATGGTGGAGATTCTTGGGTTTAATCCCCCAAAAAGTGTTTTAGTTTTACTATCCACAAATAGAAAATATTTTTATTATCCCTAGTATATTAGGGGATTTGGTTTATGTGGTAAGAACCACCACATGAAGTTCCTTAAAAATCTAAATAAATTCACTTCTTAGAGGCCCCTCTAGACTAAGTGATTCAGGTCAAACCCCTTAATAGTATATATCATCTTCAAAGGATGGGTGTGAAGGATGATAAATAGTGTTTCCTCTAGTGCTACCACACTATTTTTGGGTACTTTTTTATCCAAATGATCCTCAAATTGTGATTCTTGTAAAACATTCAAATAAAGCGAAGTGATAGGTACTTTAATTGGAATAAAATTAATGTAAATTGGGTATAAATCAAAATATCCCCCTTTATATGTAAAAGTATCCTTTGTATCTTAATGAGAAGTTGCCAGGGGGAATACTTCCAGTTTTATAGTACCTCCCTCTAGTTGGAGATCATATTGAGGTTGAGGGCATATTTCCCTCTCCATAGGTCAAGAACTTCTTCTTAATCTACAAGTTCTCCTATAGAATCATCTTTGAATTATTAAAAAGTAGATTTAAGTAATCTTCCTAAGAAATATTCATCCAACTCCTATTATTATTCATCTTAGGTAGCTTTATGTTTAAATCATAACATATCTATTATTTTCAAGGGGAGCTATGGAAATTTCTTTATCTTCTTCATCAAGGATACAAATCAATGGTAATGAGTCTTTAAAATAAAAAATTAATAGGATTAATATAAAATTAATTTTTCAAAAAAAACAGAATGAAATGAATTTAGTTTAGTGGTATCTCCCTAGTTAGTCTCATCATGTATGTCATTATCAAGGGACAATGACTCATTGAAATTGTCTTATATGTATGGTGATAGAGTTTTATATTCAATATTTTCCTCAAAATAGATCCCATCTAGTTCTTTATTATTATCATCCCAAATTGATTTCAACAATTATTATGATTCTGTGAAAACATTAATAAAATGGTAAAATTAGAAGGCAATTGATTTTTAATAAAATTAGAAAATTTAAAATTCAAAATGAAATATCTATTATGTGTTTCATATTTTTATTTCCTTTCTCAGTTCACTATTTCTGGGCATATGTGTTCAAGGGTGAATGTGGGAAGGTCTTATATTTCTAAAAATTAACCTCCTCTTCTTGAATATATTATTTGTAAAATACTAAGAGTTATAACTCTTCATCATATTATTTATTCCTTTACTCCACATGTTCTTGAATGGTAACTACTATTGTAGCTTTCATAACTTTTAATTCTTTAATCATATCTCCATGTGTGTATAGTTGTTGGTTCACATGAAAATCCTTCAATATGGAAGATTATATTTAAATTTTGTACACTATAATCTCTTCTTTAGTTTGATGGAATGATTGCATGTGTTGTTGGGTTCATTTATATAGAAGCTTCTATACTCCCACCCATTGGTGTATACTGAAGGTTGTTATTGGTGCTATAATGGAAACTCTATCTCTTAGGATGCCTATGGGAATGTGTATTGGGCATATTAATGAAAACCGATTAAATAAAGGTCTCTAAAAATGATTATCCCAAGTTGATAAAAAACAGAAATAATAAAGAAAAAAAGGGAATACAAAAAAACAAGAAAACACTATTTAAAGTATTGTTAAATATAGTGGGAACAGAACCATTCATCCCTATAATGGCTTCAATTTGATAATGCGATTGTTATGGGTTGCAGTCAAACAAAATTTCTGTTATAATTATAATGTAGAATAGTGTATAAGAATAGTATTTTTTAAAGGATAATGGGTAGGGAGTCTTAATATCATAGAACATATGTATATTTATTTATTTTTTAATTTAAAAGTTTCCAAACAATAATTGTTTTTTTATTTAATGAAATTAAAATAGAATAAATAGAAGTCATAACAGTAGTGGATGAAAGGGGGATGAATCTAGGGCCTAACACCCAAATTCAAAATCATTCTCTCATTATAATCTAAAAATATATTAAATTTCATTCATACATTTCTCTCATATATCTAAATTATAGTTTTTAACATACACAATAGAAATTTATCCTGATAAATGTAGTTCCACCTCCACCATAGTGAAGAGTCAATAAACAAAATTTCTCTAGGAATTAAAAATCCCAATACTAAACTCCATCATATGATTTACATACCACAATCCACATTAATCCAATAGTATTCTAATTTAATTGAGAGAGGGAGGGAGAGATGATATGATATATTTGATGAGGCAACAGCTCACCCATGAGAGAAGACGAATACCATTGATCTTATTGTCCCCATTTGTCCATTGAATCAATGATGGAATTAATATAATTATGAATAATAGAGTGAATGTGTGATATATCCTTAGGTATTATCCCTCAAGTTAGTTCTCTATGATTTTTAGATTTAATAGAACATTTTACAGTATAGGGCTTGAAGAAGAACAAAAGGCAATAGGGTAGAATAAAACAACATAGTATAATTGAAAAAAAAGAATAGATTTAACATTAACATGCATTAAGAAACTATAGAAAGAATGTTATTTGGAAGAAACAAATAGTCAGTAGAGGCTAAATGAATCTACTAGGATATGGTGAAATATATTTATATATAGTAGGTGAGGTAGTAGCTTCTTCCTCGTAGTTATTGTTGAGAATAACTTTGAATTCGCTTAGATGGATTTCATTTTTCGTAGCAGACCATTGAGATTAATTCTAACTAGACAAATTTTTCTTACTATTGAACTTTAATTGTATATTTTTTCTAGTGGTTCATGGTGGAAATTTTATGTGATGGTAATTGGGACTAGTATCGGATGAATTTTCCCTTCAATGTTGGGACTGGTCCTTTGGATTTCTCTGTAAACAAATAATTAATTAGTATTAGAATACATTTAGACATATAATTATATATACTTATTATTATTATTATATATTAATTAAAATATATATACTTACTATTTATGTAAACTTTATATTATATATATACATAATTATTTTTATTTTTATAATTTATATATATTTATTATTATTATTGTTTTATTGTTATTTTCTTATTTCATTTTCATTTTACTCGGGCATATTAGTGGAACTTGAAGAAGAGGGTAAAGGTTGATCATGGTTAGTGTACTGAATTTTATTGGAAGTGTTGTGGGAAATTGGCTATCCATGGTTAGTATAATGACCATGGAGATGATTTGTAGCAGACATCTGCACTTGATGTCGTCAGCTATGCATGATAAGTCTACTGACTATGAATGAACTTTTAAATTATTTTATCCTATATAGAAAATCATTTATTGAAAAATATAGTCTAATAAAATACAAAAATCACAATTCGAATTTGTACAATTAATTTCAAAAAACAAAAAAAAAGTCATTATGATAAATAATTTATCCTCCTAATAATAATTTAAAATTTATTTAAATCCAATTAAAAAAATTAATTTTCAATTGTTTTGAGAATCTATAATTATAATACATATTTAAAATTATTTCCAATTTCATTTGTGTGGATTCTCAAATCAATTTCAATCATGAATATATCAATAAAATTTCGTAATTTTCTATTTAAAAATTAAGTTCAAAATTCTCAAAAATCACAAAAACCGTTATTTTACATGGTATTTGAATTAGAAGAAGGTGTATTTTCCATGAATTATAGATAAAAATATATTAATTTGTAGCTCAAATCATTGATTATTAAATTATTTTCACCAACCTCTCTCAGTACTTGATGGACATGGTGCGTGATTAGTTTTTTCGAGATGAAAACATCAAGGGAGGTCTATATAGAGACATATAATCCAATGTGATATCTCTGTGAATTCCTATCTATGATGGGGCTGTATAACAAGCTTTGGTACTTGATATTTTCCTAGATGAGCAGACACTGACAGTTAGTGCCAACAGTTGGAACACAAGAGCTGAGAATTCAACAATAGGAAGCTAATGATATACCCAGGGAACTGGGCGTGTGATATGTTTTAGGAGGTAATCCCATCATATAGGGTATGTGGTATAGGTATACCAAGTTATATCTAGTTATCATAGATAGAGGTGTTTATACTCCTATGATGTTCATGGTCATATTGAATGAGATTTCCCAACTTGATGTGCGGCTGATAGAGAGACAGTGGGTGGGTCACCTTGTAAGTGGCAGCAGTAGAAGGAGGAAGGTCTGTAGGGTGGAAGATGTAGAGGGGAGATATGAGAGAATATAGAGGTAGAATGCATTTTGAACTGTTTCTACCACCACCCCTAGGTGGTCTTTTCCAGGATTGGGGAGATAGTGGTCTGGGGAGACAATAGTTGCATACTATTGAGGCTTATGACACATTGGCTTCTTGAGATGATACGAGATTTGATTTGTGTCTTCCCAACATTAGTTGTAGTAATAAAAAACATGGTTTTGAGCCAATCCTTTTTTTCACTACTCTATTTGGAGACTTTGATATTCTATTTAAGCACTTGGATCGACCCTTATGCTGGGAAACTCTTACTAGAGGTAACTTAGTGATCACACACTTTTGTCAACACTGTGACCTAGCATTTGGAGGTGAGAGTTTCTTTTGGGATCTCTTTATTAGTAGTGATGAGGTATTAAAATTCCATCTTAGTAATGAAATGTTTATCTACAGTTCATGTCCAAATAGACTATATCAGTAAAAGAATGTGTTGTTTTTGTAGTGATGGGACAGATTTTTCTTTTGTGGGTGAGGGAAACCCATTTTTTGCAGGATAGACTCGTGCGTAATGGGGAGAAACCGATTAAACACTAGATGGATAGTGTCACTCATGATGTAGTGGATGTGATAATATTTCGTTTATACAGTAGTGGTGGGGTATGTGGATTTTTATCCTCAGGATGTGCTATGTTTACCTCATTATCATTAGATGTAATATTTCATTGATCTATACCTCTGGACAACCTTGATATCTACATCAGCCAATCAGATGGCTCCCACAGAGCGTTATGAGTTGAGGGTATTGTTGGTGGACTTTTGGAGGAAGGGATTCATCAGACCTAGTGTTTCACCCTGGTTATCCCTAGGATTTTTCTCTAAGAATTCATGTTAGAGATTGAGGTTGTTTTTGGAATACTATTTCTTAAACTAGGTGACTGTGAGGAACAACTATACACTATTGAGGATTGAAAAAATATTATATCAATTGAGAGCGACATGATGGTTCTTAAAGATTTAACTTAGATCATGACATCACTAGCTACTAGTATGGAATTAAGATATACCGAAGACAATTTCCCATGTAATTAGGATCACTATGAGTAATTAGTGATTTTCTTTTTGTGTGGAAAACACCCCAAGAGTGTGCATGGGACATCAACTAGATCTTTCATCCTTTTTTTGATCAGTTGGTGGTAGTCTTCACCAATGATATCCTAGTGTAATCAATTTTTGAGGAGGATCATGTGACAAACTTGAATATGGTGCTAGATATACTCTGAGTGAAACAACCTTATCAGATGATTTTGAAGTGAATGTTATAGATTCAGGAGGTCCAAATTCTAGGATATTTAATCTTAGCAGATAGTGTATTATTGGACATGATGAAGGATGAGGTAGTGTTATATTGGGATCCACCCGAGGGAATGATATAGGTTTAGTTATTTCTTGGGTTAGTAGGATAATATAGAATATTTTTACCCAATTTCTCTAGGATATCATCTCCCAATACAACATTGACCCAAAATGGGAAACTGTTCATGGGGAAATGGGAGGTGAAGATCATCTAGAAACAAATGAGGACTATAGAGATCTATCAAAGTTCTTATATGGAAATAAGATTTATTCCATTTGATTTCATGGAGGGAGAAAACATATTCTAATAGGTATCACCTCAATTTTAATTGTGGAGATTTTTCTAGTACGAAAATCTATGTCTATAAATCATTGGCCCTTTCCAAATACTAGGTAAAGTCGGAGAGGTAGAATATAGATCGGGTATTACCTTGTAGTTAAACTGGGTACATGATGTCTTCCATGTGTCGCATATGAGGACATGCATGAATGATTTTATACATGTTATCAACCAAGGTGAGATAAACATTCTAGAAGGGTTAATTTTTCATAATACCTAGTATAGATTGAGGATCAGAAGTAGACGATTCTATGTGGGTGATTGATTATTTTAGCTCGTGTTTGGTGGTAGCACTAGAATATTTAGGATAGTACCAGGGAGTGGTATAACCAGATGTGTGTTTAGTACCAACATCTCTTTGTATAGGTTTTTTAGATTTTTAGGATGTAAAACCCTATGTTTGGGAGAATGAAATGTCTCTTTTTTTCTATGTAAATTATTTAAATATATCTAGTAATATTTTCAAGACTAGGAATTGATAAAAGACATGATTCTAAGTCCCAATGATCCTATAAATAATTTTGGAAATATATTAAATATATTACACTTTATTCATGTGAATGTTTCCTAAGTTTTTTGAATAACTCCCAAATGGGGATTAGATTAGAAATTCAAGGCTATCATTGAGTTTAGAATATGGGTTTTATCCTAAGTATGACATAATTCTTTTCATCAACAAGAATTTTTCAAAAGTTATCACGGGAATGAATAATGAATGACGGTTTGAATGCATTTAAAGTGACATAGTGATCTATTCTTCCTCTATTTAAACATGTTTTTAAACAATTATTAGGCTTATCTATATAACCTTGAGAATTTATAGTGAGAATTATAGTAATACTTACTGAACAATGGTGATAGATAAAGGAATGTACATGCAAATAGAAATCAATGATGTTGCCAACAATAATGAAAAAAAATTTCTTCACAATCTATTTATCTAATTAAAGTTATGAAGTTTGTTTATGAGGATTTATACCTATTTTATTTTTTATATGATGAATGTGAATCAATCAACTAATGAATTAATTTTAGGATCGAGTATATTGCGGGTATGGTTTAGATATTATTCGTGATTGAGGATTTTTATTATTGATTATTTATATCTATTTATTCATCATTATATCATCAAAAAATTAATACCAAAAATAACATTATCCAAGGTCTATTCTATATTTTTTGTGTTTCATACATTTCATCTTCCATTCTTAATTCATTAATCATTGGCATTCACTTTGGAAAGTGGTCTGATAAATACCTAGTAATAAATCATTGCACACCCATTTCTTGGAGAAATGGATTGATACCATAAACATAGGTTAAGAATGATGATGGATCAAGATACAATGACATATCATGACTATATTAGAGTTATTATCATGGTTTTTTGTGTATAGAAATAAGGGGACACAACTAAGGGTTTTCTTGTGAGACTTAGATGGCTGGATTCCTGTGAGTGGTGATTGTAAGGCTCAGCCAGACTAAATCAATGCTTTCCAGCATGATTTATGACTAGGTCATAGGTTGGAGGAGTAGATGACGATGCATGAAATGATTTCATGGGTTCTAGAAAATCATGATATATACATAGTATAATTCGGGAATACATTTTGTGTCAGGTCTTACTATGGTACTAGGGTTTCTAAGGAGTAGATGAGTATCATACAACATGTGAAATGTGTCACATAGTGTGTGATCTGACCTTGAAACTCGACATGTTCTCTAGGAACACACTTACATGTACACTTCTAATCCAGGGGTAGACAAGAAAATCCATATACGTAGAACTGACCAACTACATTGGAACAATCAAGTGTACACAGACATAAAAAACAAGCATGATACCTGATAGATGGGTATAACTAATACTGAAAAGACACATAATGTACTTATAGTACATTTCATGTTCTTCTTAAAATATGGATTGGGGCCATTGTTCCTTTAATCATTGAAAATCTTAATTATAGAATTTCATCCTATGTATAGGATGGTGATCCAATTTGAGGAACTTCAATCACTGATATAGTGGTTGGAATCCATAGTGAGATCCTCTATCATTATCATCAACCCATTTTTAGGTTCGTAAAATCATCATGACCAAAAATACCTAGGCATCGATACCATAATTTGTGATTTAATTCATATTAGGTTGTTGGTATACTCTATGGGCCTTAGTGTGATCCTCATATATGTATTGATCTCTTTATGAATTTCAGTGCACACTCCTTGTGGTGAGACCTAATGAACATGAATTCTAAGATGGAATCCCTTTGTGCTATCTGACTTGTGGAGTGTGTTCTCCTAGACGAGTGATATATTGAACCTTTTTAGAGTAATCCTAGGCTGGTTAGATGGTTGTGACCTTAACTTGAGAGTGTATGTCTAATATGAGTATATATAGATTTTATATTATATATATTCTTGATATATCCTTGTGACGATATGACTTATATTCTTGATGCTTCATGCTTAGTGATTTTGGGGTGTCTTGCTGGGTATTATTATACTCACCATTCCATGGGATCTCCTCTACCTTATCGTTTCTTACGTAGAAAACCAACATCTTGATGGGTTTTTTGGTTGACCAGTAGTATACGAAGCTCAGATTTTGGATACACATACCATGGTTCCTACCATATTTCAAATTTGACTGTAGTCCCCTTCTTCTATTAGGTTGGAATTCTTTACAATTCTTGGTGGGGTTTTATTTATCCCTTATCACTTTCTAATAATTTTTTATACTCTGATTGTGGGATTTATACTTGTAAATGAATTTGGTATCAGTTTTATTTTACATTTCATAATTTTATGGGCTTGAACATGTGTGTGTGAGCATATAGGTACCTTAGGCTATGATCTCCAATGTGATTGTTATGAGTACTTCGCACTAGTCTCTATCCACTGGCCTATTGGAGGTCATCTCGGGGTAGTCACACTCATCTTATCACTGACTAGGTGGGTCCCAGTGGGTCGGGTCGTGACATATCTAACTTCCCAAATACCATAAATTAAAAATAGTCTCCAATACTATTTTTTTGAAACCCGAACTAGGTTTCCCTTTACATAAGGAACTCGAGTTAATCCACAACATGGAACAAAGGGAATTGTTTATCCCTAAGGGAATGAAACTAGTTACCAATCATCAATACCATGGATTGGGAATTTCTTTCATAGTAAATACATCAATATAATATTCATTCAAACTTCAAAACAAATCATAACAATCCATATTGAAAATACACATCCAAGAATGTCATAAAACCAGCAATAATAGATATACCAAAAAGATACAATGGGGATCCAAATTAACAGATTAGAGGGTTATGGTACTACAAATAAGACTCATAATAATATATCATAACTTTAACTGTCTCCATATGGCATAAGGTCTAATCTCCCACCATGTCACCTCTATCAACCAATCTTCACTAAAATGAGCTCTTTCTACCTCCTAGAGATGCCTTGATTTTAACCATGTATGTCAAAAATAGAGTCTTCATACACCCATTGGGTGTATATAGGGTTTAATAATATCAATCACAGTAGGGACCCACCCATTTATCCAAGAATATATATTTTTATGAAAAATAGACATACTAGTTTAAAAAACTATTTTCATGAAACCATGCTTGTAATATTTAATTAAAAAATGGAGAATAAAAAATATAAAAAGTATGAACCATGGTATATCCATAGGGTAAAAAGGTCAAGGATTCATCATAGAATCTTAATATTCTCAATGATTGAACCATTCATAATCATTGTCATGCATGGTCCTTTATGGAGGACCATGATGAATTCGTAGAGACAACCATATCAATGTCATTATTTTTAGCTAAATTTGTGTCATAATATAAGGGATGATGAGGGAAGAACATATCTATCAATATTTTTCATAGTCTCCCACCAATGTACCTCAAATTACCATGTTATATCCCCTTTCCATAAAATTCTAATTTCAACTCCTCTTTCAATTCATTCTATAAAAAACATGCCAACTTAGTCCATTTCCTCTTTAATATGAAGGGAAACATTTTATAATCAACCAAATTCACACAATCATTAAAAAAATATACATTAATATATATAAAATTTGAAACCTATTTTTAAAATTAAGGAATAGATATTTAGTTTATAAAAATGGTATATCATTAAACCACTCAACACAATCAATAAAACTTGTGAAGAAAGGGTAGAATCCTAAAGAAAAAGAGGAGGAATAACATAAGGAGGAAAGGAGAGACCAAAATAATCAAAACCATCACTATTTAATACATATTACACAATCTAAATCCTTCCATATCCATGGGAAATATGTATAACCATGAGATTAAAGTTGGAAGAGACAAGATGGAGAAGACAAGGGCCTTAATTAATGATTCCTTGAAGGTCCAAGGTGAGACCTTTCCAAAAATTAATCCAAGGTGCGACATAGAGGATTTAATGTGATAGGGAGAAGAAACTTGGTTGATCAAGGGATATATGAGGGTAAAAGAGGAAAATTATGTGAGAGAAAAGTGAGAAATTCATATTCTATAAATTCTAGGAAAACCACATGGTTTGGCCATAGGGTTTTGGAAACTGTATGCCAATTGTGTTGATCACCATTGCTTCACCTGAGAACCTTCATGGTTAGTCCACATGATTTATTAAATCTCTCTCCACCAGTGAAAATTTTAATTGTCAAAAACTATAGACCTCTTTTTCACATAGTTAATCATAACTGTTAATTAACTATATTAGAAACTTTTTTTCTCAAATTTTAAAAGTGAAATAATATAGAAAAGAAATCAAAAAAAATAAATCCAACAAATAGGACTTCCATACCTGATAGGAAAATATAGGTGTGAAAGAATTCTTAAAAGTTTATTTATAAAAAAAGTGTAATTAATTTAATAGTTAATTTAAACAAATATAATTAATAATTTATTTTCTTAGGAAGCATAACCATCTGAAACTCACTGAACAAACTCCCATGGATAAACCCTTAAAAAACACACCTACCACCTATATCATGTCTCATGTACCCCTAAAAATAAAATACCATGAAATAATGTCCATTAGATCTCTAATCTATATTTAATTTGATAATATGTAGTGTAAATTCCATCAATCAATGTGCCTTTACCAAAATAGTGAATGATGGTATGTTTCTATCAATCCTTAGTAGCTTCTATCCACTATAACTCGAGTTGAATTCATTGAATATTTTTCTACCATAATTTAGTGGAATCATTAATAAATACCTAACCTATTATTGCGATGAATTTATAACATTAAGGAAGAAGAAGATAAGACTAATGAGTAAATATATCATACCTTTAAATTACCATGGTATTTTTTTCAAAAGAACCCTAATAAAGGAGAATCAATAGGAGATAAAGTGGTAAGGAGAACCTTCTAAAATTTCCCCCCTAAATACTCTTATTTTTAAAATTCCCTATATACCCTACTTAGTACTTGGTCAGATAACACCATTTTCCTTTTACTTCATCGATCATATAGTTTACCCCTATAGACTATCTAGTGGTTGTTTAATTCTTATAATCCTACTACATAAGCCATCGGGTACCCATTGGATCTCTACCAGTTACCCGGTGTGAACTAAAATAAATCTATAATTCTATCACCGACCTATCCTTCCCCCAAAAACACACTATCCCCATATTGGTCAAATTGAAAACACTTACAAAAATTCAAAAAAATATCATAGAACTGAACCAAATCTTACAATTTCAATCTAAACCAAAATTCTTCTATCACCCTTTCTCTGGAACCGAAAATTCAAATTTCCTAAAAATACAATGTATCATATATTCTTGGGTTTTTACATTAAAAAATTTCTCTATAGATATAATTCCTCATATATTTTAAGTAAAACATTATGAATATAGATTAGTATTAGGGTTATATTTCTCACTAACCATTAATTTTATTGAGGCATAGACTATCACTTTACAATTTTACATGAGTACAAAACCCTAGCCTTCATTTGAATAATCATTGTATATCAAAAATATTTCCTCACTTTAGGGTAGTGTGATTGTATATGATGGTACTATCCTCATCAAATAATATTAAATAACCTCCTCACATTATTCAATATAAGAATCCTTAATCCATTTCAAGTTAGATTAGTAACTATGTTTTACAATCATTAGAAATTTTAGATAAACCATTGATAGTTTCCAACTAATCTAATGAAACTATGGATATCCATTATTAATGATAGTATGAAACATTTGTTTATAAATTTAGACAACCAAGGATCAATATATATTCCTTTAATTTTCATCACATATCATAATAACATTAATTAGTCCATCCATACGTCACAATTATTATACATTTTATACAAATTATCATTTTAAAAATTATCTGACATAATGATAAACATTTCTTCATGATATTCCATTCATTTTCAATATATAATAATTTCTTATTTAAGGAAACCAAGTCATTTTTTAAGGGAATCTATAAATATTATATTAATAAATTCCATGATGATTCTTAGATCATTATCGATCACAATTTATATAATTATGAACTCATAGTGTCCATATCTTATACAAAAAGAAGTATTCAGAATATCATACTCTTTCACCCTTAATTGATGATTTCCCAATTGAATATCTACCATATAGAAGCAATGAGCCACTTGAAGTTGATTAAACTATTCATTAATCTATTCTATAATATAATTTTTCATTATCATCATCAAATTAAGATCTTTATAATCAATATATAGATTCCTTGGCCCACCCTTATTCTTGAAAAATATGATTGGGTAACCCCCCAAAAAGTAGTAAGGTGTATAAAACCCTTACATAGATCATTTTAAAATGTTCTATTAAACTATTTGCATTCAATGGGGTATATTATCTAGGGAATAATTGAAATTGGTAGAGCTATGAGTACATGTTTATCAAAGAACTAAACAGCGTAATTAATCATTTGGCCCATAAACCCTTCGTAAAGTACAATAATATATTCCCTTATAATGGGAATGTCTCTATTGTTGATTCTTTAAAATATATTTTATAGTGGATATTTTTTATTAAATTTTAGTTTTTTTCATGTTATTAATTGTTTATAAATATAAGGTTAATTCATTATAAAATTTAAACTTTATTACTCATTATATGTATCATTCTGTTCTAGAATTTATTAATATTAACCCATGTAAATATTCCTTTGTAAAAAATATCTATTAATGATTTAAATTACATATCTTAAGATATCATTACAAAATTATTTTGGATGATTTTTTTATGTTGAAATGATAGATTCATAAAATATTTTGATCATTTTGTGACTTAAATCCTTAATATTATAGGCATAAAAATTGGGAAGCTGAGAAATAAATTGCACGTAGAGCCCAAAATTAATCTATAATGAAGATAAAAGTTTATCTAAAGATAGAGGAATGTATGAAGAATATTTAATTAAAATATTTCCTTTGTTGATTCTGAAATTTTCACAGTGATCCTGGAATCATAAGTGGATAATTAATTTCATGGATAGAATTCATAAACCAAAACACCATCCCAAAATTTCTATTGTAACCTCTGATCGACCTTTTAAATTTCTATAAAATTTTATCAGATATTAGAAGATAGTTGGACTATAGTTTCTGATTACAACACCAATATAGATTCACAGAACATGAAAGAAATTATATCAAATCAATGAGGAGAGGTAAAATCATGTATGCAACATTAAAATAGTGGAAAACCAATTCTTTACCAAACATACATCACCCATTGTATTTCCTTAATGAATGATGAAACATTTATAGTAATTTGATTGACTAAAGGTCCTCAAAATATATATTTAATGAAGGTTTAATGGAGAACATGAGGTTTATTGTGTTTTATTCTTCATGTAATATTATGATTTCATTTTATCATTGTACACTTTTACATCATTTATATATTCTCAAGACTCATTATAGTTTCTAATTAAATATTTCCTTGTTCATAGTCATTATCATTCATCTCATTATATCTATGATACCATTTTTATATGTTTTAAAACTCTTTACCCAATGGTGAATTTATCATTATTTGATTGTTTTCATCTTCTGCAGTTCTACGCCTATGAGTAAAATTCCATCTTCTATAGTGGTATTTACATCAATGGAATGTTAAATCTCTTGTTAGTTAATTTTATGGAATTTTTTCAGATGGAATTGAGTTTATTTTATGTGATTTAAATATTTAATTAGTTCTTCAATTCGAGAGTTCCATACAATGACTTATTTTCTTTTCTATGTTTACTATATCTAAAAACAATACATTATGAGTGATAGTACAATCCTATACCTTATATTGATCATGTAAATGATCCTAGAAGTTCATAGATTATTATATTATAAATTGTTTAGGGGATAAATCAATACATGATGAGGTGTTTCTTACCTCATTCAATAAATACTTATTGAATTAACAATTAAAATGTTTGTAATAAAAAAATAATCCAATAAAGACCTAGAAACTACCTTGGATTGACCCATATTTATTAATCATTTTAATTCAAATATATGTGTGTTTTTTATTTAAATAAACTCAACCTAAATAGTTGGACACTTCACAGTGAAAACCCACAATTAAAAACCCATGTGTGATAGATCACATCTTATATCTTTGTGGAATAAATGACCCTAATTATGTTTTAAGTGAATACTTGTGAAAATAGTGTAAATTTGGGAGAACCAAGTTTTTTCATCATTTAAAGGTTCCCTTGTAAGTAACTTAGACACTCAGAATCTATTCTCACTGAAATTTCCCTATTTTCAAACCTATTTCACTTATCTTTCCACCATTTTATCCTTATATGAATACCCTCTTATATATAAGGCATTTAAACTTACTTGTTAGGTTTTATAATCCTTGGGGAGAGGAATCAATTATACCTAGAAGTTATATACATTTATATGAGGATTTTTATGAGACTAAAAACCTAATTTTGATTCCACCCTGTTGTATGGTAATTCCAAATTACCCAATATTATTCCAAGGTGGGAATCAATTTGTAAATCCAAATAAGGAATCATCAAACTAGGGGAATACTATAAATCAAACCATTAATGAATTCCCTAAAAATATATTGACAACTTCCCTCTTATAAATCATATAAAATGTACAAGGAAAAGTAATATATATATTCAAAATCTATGTACTGCACCACATTCTAATCAATCATGAGATATATTTAGAGATGCCCTATCTTCATGTCATGGTGTTTAATAACATCATTGATACCATGTCCCACCTAAATCATATAAAATCATGCAATATGACACTCAATAATTTTCACCTAAAATATCTAGCTAATAATTTTCTAAAAAACATGATACCTTCATCCATTCATTATAGTTACAAATTATAATAAATGTTTTATAAAATATAATTTCCCAAAAAAAATTATTTCACTTAATAAGATAAATTTAAAATTTATTGAATAAGATGGACATAAATTTTATAAACCATGTTAAATGTTTAAACATACCCTGAATTTGGTACCTCACTTTTTTTCAATCATAAAAAAATTTGACAATTTTATAAATTTTTAGGTCTAAAAAAATAAATCATTAATATAATGTGTAATGTTAACTTCTAAAATAAATACCCAAATGTAACTTACTATTATCTTGAATGAATTTTTGAACATATAAAAACATGGGTAAACTCTCTCTACTAGGGGATACCCTAAAATTTTAATGGGTTTGAAACTCATAAGAATGATAATATACTTAGGTCTAAACTTTCTACCCTCAGTAATATAATTGAAGATATATACCGTATTAAAGTTAGTTCAGTTCAATATATTGAAACTATTTTTTTATAAACATGACCAAAATACTAATAATTTACCAACCATTATTTTAATCAATGTATTTATTCTTAGTGGACCATTTATGGAGGTTAATTCTCAAAAAAAATTAAAAGCCTTAGAACCCAAATAATTTAGATACATGGTAAAATTATCATCCTATATTCTATTAGAGGGATGATAAAAAACCCATTCAATCATAATTTCCAAATCTAAACCATCTATAAAACATTCCAAATCATAACCAATTTCAATTTTAACTAGATTTATTCCCATATTCTCTAGTACAGTTCAATCAACCTGAATATTCTCATGGGATAAACCTACCAAACCAACAACCTATATAGTCTATTATAAATTAAAAGAGAAATTTTTCAAGAAAATGGAGAAAATAATTTTGAAATTTTAATCATGAAATTTTAATTACAAAAAATTAATTTTGATTCATGTGATTCTACTATAGAATGTGAATAGTATATCCATAAACTATAGACTAGTGAACAGCATATTATTTTATTATTATAATAGAAGGAGTTTATAATTATATTTAAAATAAAATTTTAAAATATGAGAATATTAATTTGATAAATTTTATATAATTATTGAGTTTATATGGTCAAATTTATCTTAGAGAGAATTTTTGTTTTTTTAAAATGAATTATTTTTGGGTGAATAGTGATAAATAATGTTTTTTCATGCACAATAACTCTTATGAGATAATTATAGTATAACAATGACATTAAAGTTTAAAAAAAAATTTATAGATCAAATATATATTTAATAAATAAAATAAATAGTTTAATAATATTTTATTAGATTAATAAACCTATGTTTGACATTTTAAAACCAGTGCGAAGTTTTATTCTAATAAAATTACTATTTTTTATAATTTTATTTCATTAAGAAATTACAAGGTTATATTTTTTTGGAGTGGATTTATAGTCATATAAATCTTATTTATTTATTAATAAACCAATAAATTACAAAATAATAATTAAATAAAATATTTTGATACAAATTCATTTTTATATTTAAAAACATTAAAAAATATACTTTTTGTGTTCTACACACTTATATTAAATTTAAATTGTACCAACTATATAAATTTAATATTATAAAATTTATTCAATGTTTTATATTTGATTAATTAATATTAGGTAAAAAATTAAAATTGCTATTTTTTCATAATGAATAGTTACCATGGTAAAACGTTTATCACCACAGTAAGGGTTAAAGAGGTTAATAGGGTGTTATGTTAATAGACATGCCTTTTATTATCAAAAAACTTTTCTATGTTTAATTTTTTGAATGGAATTATACTTTTCCTTATCATTTTTTCAATTATGGAAGAAATGTAGAAAATTTACATTATAATGACATTTATTGTATTTAAATGTTCCAAATATTTACAAGAGTGTCACTCCTCTCACTTATAGGAGGGAACCTCCTATTATCACATATATACTCCCCTTGGACACATTATAATGAATAATATATACAGAAATACTATCCCAAAATTACTCCCCATATCCTATAGGTTCTTTTCTCATTAAAAAAGAATATAATCCATAAATTGTAATGTAATTGAAGATGTCAAAAAAGAAGGTATAAGCATAAGTGAATTATTTCAATTTTATTAGTTATTATACCTCTTTAATATATATTCTAACCATAGTAAAATTAATAAAGTATTTCCTTCAATATAATGAAATTTTATTATATTAATGGATCAATAAGTTTATACTAGACTTCCATCTAATGGAAAATGAAAACATCGCTCATGCAAATATACGAACTATTGTCTCAATGAAGCGATGCATTTTATTTTTCATCACCACCATTAATGGATGGTTGTGTAGATGGAAATTAATAGATATATATGATATTTATTACATAATTATGATTATTTAATTTTAATATAGTATATACCTTCTCATCCCCCAACCATTGGAAAATGAGAATATCCATCATTCGCATGTGGGAACTACCACCTCCATGAGGCGATGTGGTTGTTTTTTCCTTTTTTTCATTTCATGTATAATAATAATGATATGTTTAATGAATAAATATGAAATATATAATAATATTATAATTAAATAAATTTAAAAAATTGTCTTCTTTTTTTTCTTTTTGATCCATTAGAAAAATGAAAACGATGTTTATGTGTATGTATGGACTATCATCACAATGAAACAATGCATTTAATTTTTTATAATTGAATTATGTGGATGGTTCCTAAAGTATATTGATTATTTAAAAATAATAATTATAAAATTATTAATATTATAGATATAATTAAACCATGACCAAGGATCAAGGTTTGTAGCCTCCAAATCAAAACATGCACGAGAAATCAAAAAAAAAGTTAACACCTAAATAATAGATTTTGAAAATGAATTATAAGTAAATGGGTAAAAATA
Source organism: Viscum album (assembly GCA_963277665.1). Classification (NCBI taxonomy): domain Eukaryota; kingdom Viridiplantae; phylum Streptophyta; class Magnoliopsida; order Santalales; family Viscaceae; genus Viscum; species Viscum album. The sequence goes on along the minus strand of OY728130.1, from coordinate 472,383,312 downwards.
TTTCATGAATAAATGATATAAAGAAATATATATTTTAATATGGATATTATATAGATGGATAATAAATATAAATTTATTATGTAGGAGTTCTTAATGTGCACGACCAAGTAGGAATCCAAATAAAGGGTTTATTTTATAATATCACTTTTTATTGGGATTGTTTATATATAAATATACATTGTATAAATTTTTTGGTATTTTTAATTTAAACAAAAAAATTTCCTGCCCTAGATTTATTTTTTATGTTTTGAATATTTATTTCCATATTTCTCTCTTTTGAATTCAAAATACTAAAAGAATATATCTTTTTAAAAAAACCCTATATATCTTTTATTATTTGGAATATTTCCCTTTGATATCCATTTTCTTAAAAATTATTTTAATTAAGTTCTTATAAAATTTTAAATTATATTAAAGGTATTTTAATACAATGTTTTACTTTATTGAAAAACATTTTAATGGAATCTTCTTTTCTTTTTCAAAACAGGACATTTTTTTACTTCCTTTACAAAAGTGTGAAAGGAATGTTTTTTAAATGTTTAAGACATGAAAAGATTTTTCCACTACCATTTTATCTTTTCATTATAAATATTTTCTTAAAAGTATAATAGTTTTTCAATTAAAATTATATTCTAAATAGTTTTTAAATTTTTAATTATAAAATTTTTTCAGTAGAAAAAGATATTTATTTTATATTAAAAGAATATTTTAAATGATTTTATAAAATTGTTTTCCTAAATGTAACCATACATTAAAGATTCTTATGCTTCATCAAGGATATACTATAATGATGCCCTCTATCTTATTTCTTTAGATGCCTTATGATCAGGTTATTCTATTTTTTAATCAAGAAAAATATATAAATTCATTATTCTAGTTTTTAAATATATATGTTTATTACTTAGTCATGTTTATTACTTGGTCATGTTTATTATGTATTATATTACTTATTAACACCTTTTATATAATTAATGCATTATCATTAGTAAGTTATGGGTGGGTACCAATGTTATATGGACCCTCGATGCATAATTGGGAGTCATAAGACAAAATATCTTGGGAAATTGGTGTATTTCATACGTATTTATGTACGATATCCTAGCATAAGGCCTTGATGATAAGATTATGATGTATGAAATTATGTATTATGTCATTATATAACCAATTATTTTTATCCATGAGATTATTCAAGTTTCCATATCATTCATGGTCTATTCCCCTTTTATAATATTATTTATATAGGATATTTGATTATTATTTATCTCTATCATATAATTCATTCCATATTTATTATATGATAGATTCCCCTTTACTCTTTCCCATACCAAGAAATTATTCTCATTTTTTACTATTTTTTTATTTTCTTAAGGTACTAATAAGTTATCTTTAAGTTATTTGAATTATATAATATAATAAATAATATTATTCGCACTAAAATATTAACTTTTAGTTCATGTTTTCAAATGTAATGTCAGAATAATGTATGTATCTATTCTCTCAAGACTTCTAAACTATTTAATCCAGTAAATCAAATTCCATTGTATGTAATACCAATTTAATAAAGTAAACACTTTCTATGAGTCACCAGACTTATTGATTCTACTATTTTCATTGAAGAAAGTTTAGTATAATTTTTGGTAACTTTATCTAGAAGTACATATATGAACAGAATGAGAAAATTATGATAATCCTTAAGGTATTTATGAAACTATTATAAAATATTTTAAACACATAAGAATTAAATTATATTATCTAATTTTCCTAATGTTATGAGCTAGTCTAGTATATTACATTATTTAGAAATGGTTCCTACCAGATGTAATGGGAATAAAATCAACAACCATGACTAATGTAGGAATTTACCTTATGATCAAGTCAATAAAGATAATGAGGTTTGTATTTGAAATGAGTGTGTTATAACTATATTGGGTTAATTAACTTTGGTCATAAAAATATCCTTTCCCATATAGATCAATTTGATGATCCCAACATAGTATAGTAATGCTAGATTGCTTTATGAAATAACAATCTCTAGTATTATTCAATGGAACTGCTAATCAATTAGTAGTAAAGTAGTGTGTCCTCTATATAGAGAAGATATTTTCAACTTTGATAAGTAGTTAAAGAAAAATTACTATCATTGAATATTGTCGTCTAAAGAGAGATTCCAAATACTGTTGTTCATTAATCCAAAATACAATGGATCCCAAAAAGATTGAGAGCATAGAATGAAAGATGTTTAAGGTGATATTCTTCAAAAAAATAATTTCCTTATGAGAAATAAACTCATATGGAAATAAAATTTCTCATTATAAGTCAAAAGGAATAATAAAATATTTCTTAATTTATAGATAAAATTACAAGGTTAGACACTCATGATTCATATTATGTGTATCATCTAAGAAATAATATTATTTACTTCATTGAGGGGATAAAGAATAGACTTCAAAGGGAATTATTATGTTATATTTTTTTAGTATATTAGGATGTAGTATTATGTGAATGCAAGATAGAGAAGTAATTATATGTTTCATGTTTTCCAAGTAAATCATGAAAAGAAGTGGGAAAATAATAACTCAATAAAAATAAATACAAGAAAATGGAAGAAAAGAATAGTAGAGTTTTCAACATGTAATAACTGTGGAATGAAACACCACTAAAAATAATTTAAGGGAATAGGAGTTTGAATAATTTTTAGAGAGGAATTATATAAATATTTTGAATACAAGAAAAATAATTAAGCTTCCAATATCCAATGAATCAATTATAAAGAGATGCGGCTCTATTTTAATGAATTACCTAAGCACTAAGAAACGTTACTTCAGAAGAGGATAAAAGGGAATTTATAATATTATAAAATTAATATAATTGAGTTTCAAGTTCCAAATGAAGTGATAACATGTAATTTGATCATAAAATAAAATATATATGATAGTTTTTTCTATATATATAGGCTCTTTTATATCTTTCATGTTTTTTGAAAACATTTAATCCACCCTAAAACTATAAAGAATGAGTTTTCAATAAATAATCCTAGTGGAATATTATTTTAAAAATTATATATCAAGTATTCTCTATTAAATATGTATAGATATTTATTAGTTATATAATTGATTATCATACCCAAGATTAAATCTGGTATAATCCTCATTATGGATTGGATTTCAAATTAAAAGGAAAGAATTTATTACTAAGATAGGATGATTAATATTTATAAAGGGAATATAAAATCAATTATTTTTAAATAAGACACTTCATTATCTAAATCATTTATGAATCCATCTCCAATATATCACTATAATTAAATTATCAGACAAGGGGAATAAAAAATACTAAATATAGATGAGAAATATATCTTAATGAAGTTTGATGTACCTATTATTCAAGAATACATTTATGTATTTTTATAATAATTTCAGGAAATCCACATAAGCATGGAGTTGAGTTTTCTGTTAAACTCATCTTGGATAAAAACCCTATATCAAATATTCCCTATATAATTGAACTGATAAAATTGGAAGTGTTGAATAAATAACTGTAGGATTTAAGTGATAACAGATTTATATACCCTAGTGTTTCACCTTAGGGATCCCATGTCATATTTGTGAAAATAAAGGATCGATCAATGAGGTTGTGCTTTTATTATAGGGATGTCAATTCCATTAATATAATGAATAAGAATCATTTTCCACATAATGATGAATTATTTGATCTAATTCAAGGAGCATAATATTTTTTAAATATCTATATATTCTCTAGTTTTCATCAACTAAGGGTGAATAAGGATTATATACCAAAGATGGTATTTTATACGAGTTATTGAAACCAAGAGTTTACAGTAATTGCCTTTGGATTCACTAATATACAATTTTTTATGGATTTGATGAATAATTTATTAAAGGGATATCATGATAAATGTTTTGTTGTATTCATTAAGGATATGTAGATATACTCTAAAATTCAGAAATAGAATAAGAATAATTTTTGAATAATTCATAAGAATCTCCGAGAAAAGAAATTTTAAGGGATGTTAAATAAGTGTGAGTTTTGGCTCTAGGAAGTTTCTTTTCTTAGTCTTTTTATCTCAATGTATGTAATATTGATTGATGATACGATGAAAAATATATTCAAATAATTACCCACACCAATTAATATAACTGAGATACATAGTTTCATGATTTTAGTAGGTTAATATTGGAAATTTGTTCAAAATCATTCCCAATTAGTCAACCCATTAACCATGTTGACATTTAAATGTGTTAAATTCACATGGTGAAGTGAATTTGAAGAAATTTGTTTGGATATAAATAAAATATTGGCTAATGAACTGGTATTTAATTTATTATTGGTAAAGGAAGGATTTGTAACTTATAATGATGCATCAAAGAAAGGATTGGGATATATCCATTTAGATAATGATATAATGGTTTCCTATGCATAAAATTAATTGAAGATCCATGAAAATAACTATCCAACAAAAGATATTGAGTTTGAAATTGCAATTACTTCCTTGAAGATATTAAGGGACTATCTCTATAGTAAAATTTGTTACATATATACAGACCAAAATATTTTGAAGTATATATTATATCAAAAGGATATCAATGTGAGGAAAGGAATATTATTTGAACTATTCAAGGATTATGATTTATTGATACACTACGACCCCAAGAAGACAAATAAGGTGGCTGACACACTGATTAGGGTGGATGATGGAGTTATGACCCTGATGAGATTTAATAAGGATTCTAAATTTAGGGAATTTGTAATGTTATATTTGGTAATTATTAGGAATTTATAAACATCATTCCTTTTCCATGAAATTAATAAACCACCTTTCTAAGAAAAGATAGATAAATCCAAGAAGGATAAAAAGGATTTTAATGGTAAGATAATGTAATGGGAAATTTTCAGATTTCATCTATAAATATGTAGTGTTAATATTTTGAAATTGGTTATATATTGAATTTATATAAGAGTTGATGAAGGAGTTACTAGATGAAACGCATATTAAAACTTTCTCCATACACCTTAGTAGCACATATATAAATAGGGATTTAAGAGAAAATTTTGGGTTGGATGGTATGAAGAAGGGAATTGTAGACTATGTGTCTAGATTCTCAGTGTTCTAATAGATAAAGTAAAAAGTAAAAAATCTTAATAGAGTTATGAAACCTATTATAATTCCAATATGGAAGTGATACATTGTTATAATGGAATATTTCACTAAAATTCACATGATTCTTGGGAAGAATGATGCTATATGGGACATTATTGATATGTATTCCATGTCTGCGCATTTATTAGTAGTAAGGGAAGATCCAATAATTTATAACATTCATTTGACTTATATTAATGAAGTTTTGATAAATTATGTTGCACCATTGTCAATTATATCTGATCATGACCATCGTTTCACAAAAAAAATATGGAAGAGTCTTAAAAATTCTATTAACATTGTGGTACATTTGAGTACCACCTATCATCCCCTAACTTATGGGAAGTTTTAAATGACTATTCAAATAATAGAATACATGATTAGATATTTATAATTTTATTTTCAAGGTACCTTGAATTTGTATCTATCTCTTGAGGGATTTTCATAAAATAAGAACTTCCATTCAAGCATCCATATGGAAACATATAAAGAATTGTATGGGAAGAGATATCAAACTAAAACTTTTTGGTATGGAGATTAATAAATGAATCTAGTGGTCCAATAACTTTTTGTGGATATAACCATGATATTATGGACTATTCAGAATCGCATCAAAGAAGATAAAATAATGAAAAAAATCTATGTTCATAATCGAAGGAAGTATAGAGAATTTCATGTGGGGGGTCATGTATTGTTAAAGATGTATCCATTAAAGAGATTAATAATATTTTATAAAACATGGAATTCAATCCCTAGGTACAAGACCTTTTGAATATTTAGAGAGAATAATAGTTTTTTTTTACTAATCAGTTATTCCACTCAACTTATCTAAAGCACATGAAGTTATACAAGTTTCATTATTGAGAAAATGTATTCTAGATCTAACACATTCAAAAATATTTGAGGGAATAGTGTTGTAACCTAAATTGACTAAAAATGAAGGGCCTTTCTAGATTATTTACCCTAGAGAGCAAGTGTTATGAAATCAGAAAAATCAGTTGGTGGAATTCCTTTAAAGAAATCAAAAACTAAAAGAAGAAAAATGGGATCCTAAGGAAGTTTTGATTATTTATTTTTTATGTTTCTTAAGAGATAAAATGTATTACAATTTTTAGGATGAAATTATTTAACAGGGGTATTTAATACCTAAAATCCAACAATAGTATGTAAACACTACATCCCTAAACTACTGACCAATGCATATCCTATAATTTTATCATTATAAAATAAATAGTTTTGAGATGTATTTAAAATAATAATTTCTGAATTTTATAATTTTAATTTTCTAAAATTGATATCTTTTTTCAAACCATAATGGTGGATTTTTCTTAGAGTGGATTTTTCAAGATTTATTTGAAATAAATATTTTATTATTGAACAGTGAAAATACCTTTTTTATCAATACTATCTATTTTATGGAATCATTAAAGTATAATAACGACTTTATGGTTTTTAAAAATTTATTATAGACTAAATATATATTTAATAAGTAAAATAAATCATTTAAAATGTTATTTTTATTAATTATCTTTTGTTTTTTGTTTTGAAACATAGTTCTTGTTTTACTCTAATAAAATAACTATTTTTTGGAAAAAAATTGTAATTAATAAATTAAAAGGTTAAATTTGGTTTCATATTAGTTTTAAACTCATATAACTCTTATTTATTTATTTATAAACCAAAAATTGACATAAGAATCTATTCTATACATGAATTTGGTGTAAAATAATTTTTATACTTAAAAATAATAGGTTTTTTTAATACTACTTTCATAGAGTTTTTTATACCTATATTGAATTTAATTACTACAACCTTGAGAAATTGAATCATTTAAAATGAATTTAATATTATTAATTAAAATAATTAATATTAGGTAATATGGTAAACTTAATTTTTGGTCATACTAAATATTTTTCAAGGTAGAAAGTTTTTCATCATGGTAAATGTTAAGAGGGTTAACTAAGTGGTTAAACTAAGTAGTAAGAATTTTAATATCACTAAAAATAGGTTAATTTGATTATATGAGTGTATTTAGACCATATCTTATCCCATATTAAATATTAAACTGAAATTTATAAAATTTTAATGATAATGACATTATTTATTTTTTAAAGTTCTTGATATTTACAGGAGTGTCACTCCTCTCACTTATAAAAGGTAACCTCTATTCCTCACTTATCCACACCCCTTGAAAATTTTATATAAATAAATATCTACATATATCCATTTTTAAATTTATTCTTTATATTATATATGTGATTTTATCACTAAAATACCAATCATATAATTTTTATGGTGTGAACTAAAAGATGATATCCAAGAAGGATGTATAAGTTTTAACCAAATTATTTTAAGATTATTTCTTATTATACCACCTTAAAATATTTTCATTCCATCCCAATATAATGAAATTAGTATATTTAATATATTTATATTTTATTATTTTTATATAAAAACTAATTTCTATTTTCATTCCATCTAATGGAAAATGAAAACATCATTCATGAAAATGTACGGGATACCGTTCCATGAAGTGATGTCTTTTATTTTCATCACCACATTTATTTGATGGTTATTTAGATTTATTTAATGGTTATATATGATATTTATGAAATAATTATGATTAATTAATGATAATATATTATCTACCTTCTTACCATATAATATATTGTAAAATGATATCATTTCTCGGGCGTATGTGTGAACTACCACATCCACAAAGTGATGTGATTCATTTATCATTTCAGCCTTACATAAATGGTCAGAATGATAAATTTTATGAAAAATTAATATATTTATAATATTATTATTATTTTGAAATGTAAATATTTTTATACATTATTTCCTTTCCATCAATTATAACAATGAAAACAATGCTTATGTGGATGTACATACTACCATCTCCATGAATCTATGCATTTCATTTTTTATAACTATCTTAAATGGATTGTTATAAAAGTATATTGAATATATAAACATGTTAATTATAAAATATTTAATATTATGAACATTATGAATCCATGATTAGAGTTCAAGGATCATAATCTCCAAATAAAAATACGCATGAGAAATAAAAATAGTTAACACCTAAATAATTAATTTTAACAAATTATTGTGAGTAAATGGGTAAAATAAAGGAATGAATAAATTATATCCCATATGAAAATTATAAATATGGATTTGATATAGATGATTAATAAATATGAATTTATTATATAGGAGGTTGGAACATGAATGATCAAGATGGAATCCAAGGTAATGTTTTAGTTACAATCACACTTTTTATCGAGATTGTTAATATTGCAATTTACATTATAAGAAATTTTATATATTTGAATATAAAATCATTATATTTTATTCTAATTTATTTGATTACGGGGGTTTAAATTATTATTTCTATATTTTCCTTCTATGGCTCAAATAGCATTTTTTTTAAAACTTACCTTATTTCTACTTTTTTGTCAGGAATATTTCTATTCCATATCAATGTTCATAAAAACTATTTATTGGAAGTTATTATAAAATTTTAAATGAATTAAAAGAATATTTTTATTTTATTTTTTATTTTTTTTTTCAAATATTTTAAAGGAATCTTCTTATCATTTTCTAAACAGGTAGTTTTTAACATCCTCTACAAAAGCATGAAAAGATTGTTTTTCAAACATTTATAGCTTAAAATGATTTTACATACATCATTTCCTTTATTATAAATGAAGATTATTTTACATGATTCCATGTTTTTTCAATGAAAATACCATTCTCTTTATTTTGTGATTATTTGTTTTAAAAAAAATTTCAAAAGAAAATGATATTTCATCTTGTTTTCAAAGAAAATTTCAAATTATTTTATAAAAGTATATTTTATCAACGTCAAAATCCATTAAATATTTTTAAACTTTATTGGGGATATTCACTAATAATATAACACACATTATTTTTTGGATGGATTATAATCAAAATTATCTATTTATTTATTGGGGAAAATATTGATATTCTATATGCTAGTTTTCAAATATGAATGTTTATTACTATGTCATGTTGATTATGTATTTTATTTTTTATGCACTACTTTAATATTATTAATGCATTGGAATTAGTATTTTATGGGTGGGGATTGATATTAGATAGAATATCAAGGAATTAGTAGGTATTATGAGACAAAATAGCTTGGTTATTTGGCATATACCTTACCTATTTTTCTATGAATTATTGGTCTGAGGTCGTGATAATAAGATTATGATGTCTGAAATTATGTATTCTATCATTATGAAACTAGTTATTTTTATCCATGTGATTATTTAAATTATCCATGGATATATCCCTCGTTAATGATATTTTTTATATGTTATATTTAATTATTTTTTACCTTTGTAATATTATTTATGAATTTTTTATTCTATGATAGCTTAAACTAGATTATTTCCATTACTATGTATATGATATCACCCTTTATTTTTTTTTCTTTCACATGGATACCAATTAGTGAACTCTGAATGAATTTAGGGATATAATAGAAGATGTAATAAAGTTTACCCTAGAATTTTAATTTTTATTTCACATTTTTTAATATAATTTAAGAATCATGTATATATCTAGTCTATCAAGAATACTAAACTAGTCGATCATGGATGATTTGAACTCTTTTATCTTCTATCAATGTAATAATGTGACCACTAGATATGGTTTACTGGAGTTTGGTTTGTTACATTAAAACTGAATAGGTACCCACACCAACTAAATATATCCATCGCTAACCCTTAAGGGGGAAATTTGGTTTCACACAACCCTCTCTAGAACAATTCAAAGATATGGATTTTTATAGGTCTAGTAAATCAATTGATAAACATTAACTAACAATTATCAAACTATCCAAGTATTCATAATATAATAAAAATGATAAGAAATTACCCTTAACATCTTAAAAATATAAGGAGAACATAAATAAATCAATACCTATTAAAAATGTATCAGGATTATGTATTCCCTTATAAATAATGGGAAAATTCATAATTTTTTTAGATGATGATGCCTTGGACAAAAAACCAAGGCACTAAAATATATAAAAATTAAAACTTACAAAAGAAAAAAGGTGGGTAATTTATTACAATCATTCTAGTAAAGAGGGGAGAGATCAGTAGAAATATTCTCCATGTACATACTATTTCTATTGACACCCAAATTGGAGAGACCATCCACCACCATATTATCCTATCTTTAGGTGTGTGTGATAATATGAATGAGTCCTGATAGGTATTGTAGGCAGATGATCCATTTAGCAGTGAGGGTCCATTCCAGGTGAAATGTTCCATATCTAAGATCTTGAATAATGGTAGTTGAATTACTTTCAATGAAAACATTGTTCCATCCTTTTTGTCTTATCAAATAAACTGCATTAATGATGTTGTACACCGTTTCTTAAAACGAGGAGGCATGACCATATTAACCATAAAATCATCCAATAATGTCATAATTTTTATTTCTACATATGATTCCATATATAGTAGACCGTGGGTTTCCTTTTGAAGCACCATCCCCATTAATTTTTATCCATCCAAGAATAGGTGGTTTCCAAAATATTTCCAATAAAACTCTCATCAGGTTTTATCTTTCTTTGATCCCATTCTATCTTATGATACAGAAATACTTAACTGAATTCTGGAAAGTCCTTGTTTTCATGATTCCAGCTTCTTTCATTGTGGTGTGGATCTTTTATTTGATTTTCATGAAAATTAAAGGTATTACTTTTTTAATTAATTGAATTTATTTCATACTAAAAAAGATGAATCAGTTCTGCCACAACAGCAATGAATAGATGATAAATTTGGGGAGAGTCGTCAATAGTAGTGCATCTTTGAAGCTATAATTTGATAGAATCAAAACCTGTACATTTGAGATCAAAAATGTAAAAAATGTATTTCCATAAAGCAGAAGCAGTAGCATAGGATAAAAATATGCGATTAGTATCTTCATTGTGTTGGTTATATATGCAACATTTAGAAAAAAAAGTTGTATACCACACATCTAAAGATTTCAATCCATGGGAATCCTATTGTGAGAAATTCTCCAAACTAGGGTGAGTCGGGAGTGTCTAGTCCAGTTTTTGTTTGAAATTATTTAACTAGGAAAACTTATTATTGTTGTTAGTGACATTATGACTATATTAAAGTTTCAAGTTTAGCATACCATTATGATTTTGTTCCTAAACTAATAAAAAAATAGTGTAAAAAAAGTGTAGTTGTTGATAATAAAAGTGATTTCATCTAGAAGATCCAAATAAGAAGAGTTAATACAATCATTTATGGTGATGTTAGAAATTAGGTAAAAATAGATGGTGTCTATCATTTTAAAGAGAGGTATTCCATTCTAGTTATCTAACCAAAAGAGAAGATAATAATTCCTATCGACTATCCATCAAGAGTTAGACAAGATTTTTGAAAAACCATGTTTGATGGAAGTCCATATTGATGAGTCCATATATCTGTGATTTCCTTTCCTAAGGTTATTATAAAATATACCACAAAGGAACTCATAAGTCTGGGAGTTATTGTTCACAATATTCCAGGTAAGTTTAGCTTAAAGTGATTCATTGAAATGATTAAGGTTCATAACACAAATCCCCCCATTATCAATGGGAGTGAAATATATTTTCCAGGAAACAGTGAAAAGTTTTCTTTCAAGAGTGATTCCAATCTAGATTTTTTTTTTATTATATTGATCTTTTTAAGTAAAAAAGTGGTCCATTTGTAAACCATAATAGAGTATAGAATTTATGAAAAAATGTTTTGTTTGAAAAAAAAAATCTGACCTTCCATTGATATATTTTTTCCTTTCTAGGAGGATAATTGGTTACTGATCTGATCAAATATTCTTAATAAGTAAGTGTTTTTTGTATTTCCCAAGAATATGGGTACCCCAAGATAGTTAAAATGGAAGAATACTTCTTTTATCCCCATTTAATTTATCACATCACTTATCTGGTGGCTGGAAAATGTTTAATAAAGAAGATGGAAGATGTAGTTCAATTTATGCATTGACTAGAGACATCCTCATAGTAAGAGAAAACATACATGAGTTTTTTAATATTTTTTTATCTCCTTGAAAGAATAAAATTATATCATCAGCATATAAAATATGAGAGTGAAGAGTGGGAGCTCTAGAGGCAAAAACATGCTTTATTATACCAGGATTAATAAAATCAGTGATTTTTCTACTGAGGTAGTCTTTAGAAATAACCAAAAGGATGGTAGAAAGGGGGTCACATTTTCTAACACCCTTTTTACAAGTGAAATATTCTTTTGGGGAACCATTTATTAGAATATAAATGTGAGTGTAGATAAAAATATTTTTTATTTTTCTTACAAAACTATCATTAAATCCAAAGCTATAATGAATTTTGAAGATGAAATTCCAATCAATGGTATCAAAATCTTTCCTAATATACAACATGATGGAAATGCTTCCCCCTCTTTGATTCTCTTTTAATGGGTTTGTACTTTCAAAGGTAATTCATATACAATCATGGATATTCCTCCTCTTAAAGAAACCAAATTGGTTCCAATATATAATTTTTTTGGCAATAGGGGTCATTATCATAGCTAAAAGCTTGGAAATAATTTTATACATAGTGTTAATAAGGGAAATCATAAGAAAAAAAATGTATTTCTGAAGCATTTCCCACTTTATGAATGAGGGTAAGAAATTGTGCATTAATTCCATAAGGGAGGAAGTAATTAGTAAGAAAGTATCTAACAAGGAGAAAAACATCATTGGAAACAATGTCACAATGATGTTGGAAAAAATCATTAGGGAAGCCATCAGGGCCAGGGGCACTATCAAACTTTAAACAAAAAACCACCTCTTTAATTTTATGGTAAATTGGAAAAGTATTCAAGAGGTCATTATCATTATCCTCGACTAGGAGGGGAATGATGTCAGGCTTGATATCCTTATTTTTATTAGGACCATTAAAAATACTACTAATGTAGGCAGTGACATGATTGGCCAAATTCTCTTCATTATCAATTATATTATCCCCATATTTAAGTAAATAAAGAGTTCAACTAGCATTTATATCCATTTGTAGAGAATTAAATAATTTATTGTTTATGTTTTCATCTTTAAGACATTTGATTTTAAGAGTTTTTTCCTATATACTGTCTTTCAAGGAAATAAGAGAGTTAAGTTTATTTCTAATCTCAATTTCTTGAGTTGGATCTGTAATAAAATCATTATGGGTTAAATCAGTTTAAATTTGATTCAGGTCATGTTATAGGGATTTAATTTCATTATCAGTTTTTTGGAAATGGTCTTTACACCAGAGATTTAATTTTTATTTCAGGATTTTTAGCTTCATTATGCAAGCAAAGGCATCATTTGAGTTAATTTAATTCCCGGTATCGTTGAAAATTTTATTACAATCTAGAACAGTGTTCGAGGCATTATTGAACCTAAAAATAAGAATAGGATTATTATATCTAGTTTTTAGGCTCACCAAAATTAGATGATGATCAGAATTTGGCTTAGGAAAAGTAATATTGGAGATGGTATTCCATTTATCAAGAGCCTAAAAATTTATGAAGGCTCTATCCATCCTACTTTCTAATACTCTATTATGGTGTTTTCTATACCAAGTGTATTTTTGACCAATAAGAATAATCTCCACTATGTTGTTAACATCAATACAAAGCTTAAAATAATTTGTTGGGATATTTTATTGTAAGTTTCCTAGCTTCTCACTAGGTCTAAGAATTGCATTAAAGTCACCAACAATGACCCATGGTGCTTGAATGGTGTTGTTAAGGGAGGATATATTGTGCAAAAGAGTTCTTCTATGCTGATATCAATTTCATGCATACACAAAAGTATAGAAGAAGGTTTCATCAAGATTTTTCACTTTACATGTCAAGGATTGAGAATCTGCATTGTAAATATGTGAATTATCTATAGAGATATGATAAAAGATCCATAAGGAATCACAATTTCTATTGTTATAAGTGGAGCCTATAAAATTATAACTATATTTATAAAAACTATTAAAACTATAAGAAAAGTTTATTTTAGGCTCAGATATAGAAAATAGCATAGGTTTATGCATAAATGAAAAGTTTTTTTAAAGTTTTAGTGGCATCAGGGTTGGAAATACCATGATAATTACAGTATAAAAATATTCAGTTATACTTACACTTAGGGATGGGCCCCTTATTTTTTTACATCTAGAGTTCATCCTTTTTTAGATTTCGTAAATTACATGATAGAGTCCTTTTTTGGCACTATAATTCTTTCCTACAAGTTAACGGAAGAGTTAGAATAGATATTATTATTTTTCATACCCACTGAGCCCTCTTCCTGATGAATTTTCTTGCTTTCCTCATCGTGCTTTAACTCCATTTTCCCTTTTTATCAAGCATTGGAGTTGTGGAATGAAGTGGATATCCTAGTTATATTTAGGGGATCATGTGCATGTCCAATGAACTACCTTCAATAAGACACGCATGTTTTCTATCTCTCCTAGAAGCCTGCGAACTCTGTGCAGTAGGAGATAGAACTGGTTTGTGAGCATGGCCACATAACTCCTTTGCTTCAGAGTCCAATGCATCTTCTTTCCCTACTGTGCAGTGATATGATCGACTTTATTTATGTCTTTCCTGAATCCCATATGCATTAATCTCTTCCAGGATGTAGCATTTGGAGTCACAGGTGTTATCAACCGAATGATCAGCTATCACCATAAGGTTGCTTGGTAACTTAGTTCCCTAGAAACAGTCTGTTTAGTGGACTGAGCATTATCAGAGCAAGAGTACAATAGTTTAAGTGTGTTTAAACTTCTTGAGTCAGTAGATAAACCATTTATAATATGACCAGGTGCCTTATCTTCCAAAGGGTGAGTATTGTTATCAGCAAGCCTATGAAAATTCTGAGCTGTATTTATTTTCACATTTGTGCATTACCTAGCATTTAGTTCCAGCCCAGTATTATTAGTTTGTATAACATAGTTGAAATTTTATAAAACCATGGATGTTATTTCTTAAAAAATAAACTTCTCTTCCTTTTCAATTTCCTCCAAGTCAACCATATCTACCCATGACTACTTGGGAGGGGATTTTGAGGTAGATGGGCCATCACCCTTCCTAATCCATTTCTCTTTTATCTTTATATGTAAATCAACCTTTTCAAATTCAGACCTATCCTCCTTATTGTTCCTCTTGACTGAAATGGATTTTGTACCCCACATCGATAGGATCTCATTAAACTTATTTTATGAATTTTTATATTCACAAACAAAATGTAGGAAGTAAACATAGGTAACATAAATTTTTATTTAATTCACCAAATAGGACTATGTCTAAGTAGAACACATCAATGATGATATGATGTTCCAAATCCACTAATAATCACTAGTTCAGTTGATACAATGTTTCTTCTATGGTCAATCCATTAGAGGTACACGTACATTACTATTTTTAGGGAATAACACACTACCTTCCCCATATCACTTCTTACAAATCCTACTCACTCATTTTGTCAGTTTAAGTATCCATCAGAATAATGACATTATTGGAATATTCTCATCATCAAAAGGATATTTAGTAATTTTTAACATTAATTCTAGAACATGATATTCTAATATGATTCCCTATCATTCAAATAGTTTTAGGAAACACCACATTATAATATGTAAATATTTTCCTAGAAATAATAATCATTGTGTAACATTGTTTGCATAACCTTAGTTTCTTAACCCTAATTATTTAACCCAAGGTGTATAAACCCTATCGTATAACCCAAACCATGAGACACTAGGTGTGTATCTTCTTTGTGTGACCTTATTCAAATGAAATGAGTTTCATGAGTAAGTATATCCATGATTTATGTGTGAAAATATTTATGTAAATTCTTTCCCTAACTCCTCAGTGGTGTGTCTACTTTGCAAGGGATCCTATGTGAGACTCTATTAAGAATCCACTTTTTCAATCATGGGGTCATGTGACTTTTCCTTTGAATTTGTCACTACTTATTATATCCTATCTCAAATATGGATGATCACATTATTTCACTGATAATCCTCTAAATGATGGGAATAATGGTTATTGATAAAAGGCTATTTACCAAATTAACTATAAAAAATGACCAGTCATTAATTCCACTATCCTCATGACTTACACTCAATTCCCACCTTGAATAACATGACTCACTGGTTATACATGGGTCATGTGAATCCCTTCATTAACTTCCTATAAATCCTAACATATCTAAGCATGAAATATTGAGATCTCATGAGGCCTCTATGATTTAAAGAATACCTCCCTTAATGTTATGTTAGAACCAAGTCATTTCAGAACTGGAAAAAGAGTTTATTTTGTGTTTGTTGTCAATACATACTGAGTTGATCATGTATTTTTCAAGGAAATAGATCTTACAGTACAATATGGCTATAGTGTTGAAGGTGGAATCATTTCCCAGTGTTTTCCAAATGGTTCAAAATATGGATGAAGGAGAAATCTTCATGAAAGATGGTTTTATAGGAATGAATATTCTAAAATATGGTAAAGTAATTAGTTTTTCGAAGATTATGTTTTGTATTGGTTGATCTTGTTAAATATGTAGAGCATCACGAATGAGATTCATGAATGCGTGATGGCATGAAGGTAGCGCTACAAAACTAAAATAAGGTCCACGAATAGTTAAATTTCACAGGATCTTCATGGATGAAGAAGCATCACAAAAATTAATTTGGAGGTTCACCAAATTGCCTCTAGTAGATTCAATGCTTCATGAAGGGGGAAGTTAATAAATAGGTGGCCACTCATACTTTATTCGATACAAATAGTTTTGGATAAAATGATGAATTTCTATGAACTCACGAAGATAAAGAGAATCGTGAATCATGAATTCATTAAGATCTTGAGAATCATGAAAGACTTGTTAAGTATTAACTAATGCCAATTATTTTTTTAGTTACAATAGTTCCATGAATACTTGGATTTTCATGAATACATAGTGTTCCGTGAAAGCAGTGAGATTCACAAATAATGTTTATTCCATAAAGGCTATGAGATTCACAAAGGGAGGGAGCTTCACAAAAGTGTGTGTATTCATTAATGCAAGTTTTTATTTGAATCGTAAATGGGGTTTCGTGAAGAATGAGATATTTGTGAATGGTTTTTTGAACATATGGTTTAAGTGAAAAATTATTTCATGTAAATAAATATAGGACTACGATGCATGTAGAGTCTTATTCTATTCAAGGATAAGGAAATAAATTCCAAATAAACTATAGAAACCTTCAAGTCATTAAACTGAGCAAGACTTCACCAGAGGGAGTGCACAAGGGTGAGTCAACATAAGTGTTTTGAGGGTGGCAGTTTTCTATCCCAAAATTATTGTAATGGAAAAGTTCCTGGGATAGATTGACTGTGTTTGAACAAATTGTTTCCATAATGACTAGGGAATC
Organism: Viscum album; assembly: GCA_963277665.1. NCBI lineage: Eukaryota > Viridiplantae > Streptophyta > Magnoliopsida > Santalales > Viscaceae > Viscum > Viscum album. Next base: position 472,365,703 of record OY728130.1, on the reverse strand, counting down.
ATAGTTAATTTAGTTATGACTGACACATTGTTAGCGTATTCTCCTTGGACTAGTCCTTAATAGTAAATGTGTAAAAATTTTGTTTTTTCTCTATGCATGTCATTTTTTTAATAATTGAACGATTCTATTAGACATGTTTTACAATTTTGTAATAATGTGGGAATAATATATTTTTCTATAAAAGAAAAAATTAACATGCTGATGAACCCCGCTCCTCTCTGGGTGTTCTAGGGTCCTATATGTTTGATCATATGACTCCTTTAAGGATTCATGCACCTCCTGACTTCATCATGATACTCATGTATCAAAATGAATTATATTATTTATAGAATATAATTATTTACATGATTCATATCATTATTTACATGATTCATATCATGTTATCATGTGATCCATTCATGCTCATGAATTTATACATCTCATGACCAAACTCCATTTCACATATCCCTTGAACATATGCAATTTTCTAAACCTTATTTCACATGATCATACAAATTCCTTGAATAAGACATGATCTCTCTATACCTGTGTAATCATGGTAGCACAAGGTATGATCCTTTTTAATTTCCATGATTCATGTGACCCATAAGGGCTTAAGAGATTTCTTCGACCTTAAGGGTTTATGAAAAAACCCCTCAAACCAAATTTCAAGCCACACAAATTTGAAAAACACTAGAAAATAAATTGATCTTATGTGATATTTTTCAAGAACACTTTGGTCATTTTTATTCATGAACATCATCCTCATTAATCATCAAACTCCATGATCACACCATAATCAAATAGGAAGAAAACAAAATATACTTCCCCCCATCTCGGAGCACCATATTCCCAACATTCTCCCAATTTGAGTTAGTTGGAATATAAAGTTAAATTTAGTTATGTACATCCTCTAGATAGAAAAATAATATCACATGTATCGCTATATATATACAAGATAAATACTTAGGTTAGAAATAGGTGTTCATGTGAGAATTCTATGCCATATGAATTTCTTGAAACTCCCCCTATCTCTATGATCAAAAACCTTACATACCTACCTATGAATAGTATATCCCCTTAACATGAACACAGAAAACAACCCTTGAATAAGGGAGTTTTCTTTAACTCAGAAACCACATGTTGATAGAGAATAATTGAATTTAAAAAAATCACCACTATTGAAAATATACGCAAAGTGATAGAACCTTCTAAAAAAGAATAAATTTTAATGAAATATATAAAGTAGAAAATGGGAATACTATACCTCCATAAGTTGAGTGATGTGGTTGAAAAAAATACATAATGGTTGATTTTCAAATATAACAATGGTTAATAGATTATCCAATTTATCTACTACTTGATAATTAGTTCCATTATACTCCATGTAAATCCTTCCTAGCTCATCTTTCTCTTTGAGAAAATGATACCTAAGTGTAATGTGATTGATGCGGGGTTGTTGAACAAGATTATTTTTGTGTTCAATAACACTCTTTTTTTCAAGGAAAATCAACATTGTCTATTTCAAAATATCACTAATATCATCAAGTTATTTCTTCATCCTTAGTATCAACATAAATTCCTTTGAAACTAAAATATATTTTACTTTTATTGTGATGTTTGTTGTAATCTCTTATTTCAAACCCAACCAACCAACACATCAATCCCCAATGAAGAATGAACCACCACTTTTGGTACTCTAGTCTTATATATCTTCATCTAGTCTATATCATAATATGATAATAGATCATGAATCTTTCATAATTTATAGTTAAAGTCAAAACACAAAGTTTCTCAAATATATATGACAATTGATTTTAATTTTCTTATATGTTATTCATTTGAAACACTATGAAAATGGGTGAAAAAATGTTTCATATAAAATATAAATTCAATTAGATACTAAATAAAACAGAATCTGAATTATTATTTTGTATAAGTTGGGATCTATTTATTTTTCATCCTCATGTTTTCTCATCTTAGTTCCAACTGCAGTCAGTGTTGTCATTGGATTTGAGACATGTAATTCAATATTATTCATCAGTTATATAGAATTATTAGTCTAAGATATTAATTTCTATCCTACTTTATGAATCACCTATAGCCTTAAAAAAATATACCAGCTCACTAGTCATGGAAATTTCAAACTCTATGCTCGTGATATTTGAAAAATCATCCATGAGTTTTTTTCTTATTTCCACTAAAGATAATTTCATCGACTTGCACAATTACCATAAACTATTATTCATTATATATTCCCATATAAATATTATGAACAACACCATATATTTTGATTTATATCTTTTTTATATATGAATTCAGCCATCTATACCATTTAAATAGTTCGTAAATCATTCTATATAGGGCCTTATTTACCTTGAAAACCTTTTTTACATCATATTAAATTAAAAATCCCACAGGTTATTCAAAATAGACTTATTAATTAAGAACACCAATGAGGAATGATATTTTAACATCAATTTGATATAATTTGTATTCCTTTTAGATATCCATAGGCAAGAATAAACATATTGATTCTAGTTGAGACACTGGTGAAAAAATTTATTCCACATCAACATATTGATCCAATTTTTCATTCATATATTTAACCAATAACTCATCTTTTTCTACTTCTCCAAGTGAGGTTGGTTCTACAACTAAAAATAGAGAGGTGTACTCAACATTTATCATTATACTTATATATATTGGGGAATATTAGTCTCTTACTATTATTAAAGGATTAACTACTACTCTAATATTTCCCATTTTAAGTGCATGTTTCTATTCTTCAGCTACTAATTCTAATTATCATTCTACACCAAACTCTTCATTGTTCACATAATATTACACTACATCAGAATTTTTATTGTTTACAATTTATTTAACTTCTCCATTTTCATTGTAAAAATTAGTGTCTCTCCTTCTAGGATTCTTCACTTGTTTTTATTCAATCACATTCACATCATTGTTTCCATAATTTTACCCTGCATTTTTTTAAAATTTTAGGCATTACACTTGGATGGGTATCCTAAAGAAATTATTTCATTAGCTATATCAAAAAACATTCCTTGATTTTCCTATTTATTTTTAATGTAAAATCTTCTCTTGAACACTCAAAAATGATTAAGTGAGGGGCTTCTTAATATATCTCATATGGTGTTCTCTAATTTCTAGGGCAAAGAAAATAGTGATTCTATGTCTACACCCCCACTAGAATGGACACATTCTAAATGTGGTAAGCGATTCTGTGTGTGATAAGCATGGTTTTTTCCATATTATTCACTATTTAATTTATTTTCCTAATAATTTCATTTTAGTTCAATGTACTTTCTGAGATATTTTATTTTTATGCCATTTTTTAGGTAATTATCAAGTTCAATGGATATATATTTAGTTTAATTTTCAGATCACAATGTTTTGATACTAAGATTAGACTCATTTTAAACTATTCTATTTATGGATTTTATTTTTTCTCGATCTATTTGAATGAATATGGAGTAATCCATCCTACCATCATTACCAATGAAAAGAATGAAATCTATTTATAAATATGTTTTACAAAAAATCATTAGACTACACACATCAGTGTCAACCATGTTAAAAAAATATGATTTCATTTTTCTATTTGGATGATATAGTTTTCAAACCATTTTCCCACATATTGATGTATCACATGTCTTTTCTAGACCTCTCTTAAAAATTATAATGTAAAAAATATCTCCGAGTTTGAAAAACATTCCCCATGATCTACTTATGTATGTAGATTAATATTTGATTCCAAATGATATTTTCTTTTATAATAGTAAGAATATATGCATTCTTATGAATATCCACCTAGTATATATTTACATTATTAATTTTTTCATTTCATTAGAGAGTTCCCATTTTTAATTTTTATCCAACATTCCTTTTGATCAAAAAAAACCTCAAGACCATAACACCAAAGTTGACACACAGTTAAAAGTTTTTTCAGACTCCATCTATGTAGGGCGCTCCGGTTTTCTAGATCTTAATATATGTAAATTAGGTATTTCCATATACCTTTATTTTTAATGCCTCATTCTTTCCAAAATTCAAGGTAAAATTGACCCATGATTTCATATTTTTTTGAATATTTTCATTTAAGTTCATATTATAGGAGAATCCCATATTTAGTAACCAGGTAAAATGTTTTTTCAATGATTTGAGATAAATTTAAGTTAAATTTTACTTCTAACTTTTCTTCCTATCATTCCAAGATATCCTTAGAAATGTTGAGGCATAAGGGATCCTCACCTGTTCTTGTTATACATTTTATGTGTATTCAAATTTTTTATCTTCTTCCAATGTTGAATACCTATTTACCAAAGATTTATGGTTGGGTTTCCTAACATTCATCTACCTCTGACATTTATGATGAAAATTTTAGCATATTCTTTGATGATTATTTTCATCCCATATCTCCATACAATCAATGAATTTACGAATAAATTAATATCATTTAAAATAATATCCATAAAATAATTTCTTCTTTGAGAAGTAAGATAATATCTCTTTTTTTTATGGGCTTCCGAGAGAATATCCTTTTAAATAACTCCTATCCCTATCATAGTGGTTCATTGTGTGGATTATAAAAAAATAGAACCGACACTTCCTTATTATAAATATATTTTTTCTATAATTTATATATATGTAACATTCTTTTGAGAAACTTATTAATTGTTGATGATTCCTTAATGGTTGGGGAATATTTTTAAAATTGTTTCCCTATATTTATAAAATTCTTAAATGATACTCCTAAAAACTCAATGTTTATATTTACATCTTCAATACTATTCATTCCATTATTATGGCCATTCACTGGTCTAGGCATTAATGTCTAACCATCATAACCAAATCCACATTAATCCAACCATATAGACCTTTGATTACATAGAATTTTATCAATACTATATGATAATCTTAGGGAATTTATAAAATTTATACATTTTTGAACATTCTAAATCATAACATATTTTTGGTTTACCCTATCCTACTTCTGATTCAAACTTCTTACTAAGAGTGAAAACATATTCTTTAAGAGATTCAATTTCTTAGTTCTATCCTCTAGCGTAACACCCCAAGATTATAAAACATAAATATCATGTTTGATAGAGTGTATGACATGAGATAAATATATTAGAATAAGTTATAACATCCTCAGACTTTATGATATATTTATTTTTAAATAAATTCAATCTCATCGACAGTTTGTGATGCAAACAACACAAGGTTTAAAGGAAACATGAAACCCTATTAAAATATTATTATAACCTAGCGATTAAGTTTGTGTGTATGAATATTATTCAAAAAATTCATTAAATTATATAGAATAAAAATTTATAAATTAAATTTAATGGTTATCATTTTATTATAAATAAATTAAATCCATTTGAAATAGAAAAAAAATATGAAAAAATGTAATTTATTCTAAAAACTGGATTAGTTTCACTTTTAGAACATAATATAAAATTTACTTTTTCCAATGTTTAAAAATTTATTTCATAAAATAAAATTAATTTTTAAAATCATTACATCAAAATTATTTTATGGTGAATTTTTCCAATTTTTCTAAAATGATTAATTTATGGATTAATAGCGAAAAATACCAATTGTTATATATAGACAATCTTTTCATTTAAATTTTTTACAAAGAAAAATTATATTTTAAATGAGTTTTAAAGTAAAATTTATTAGATTATATTATAATAAAAACAAATTAGGTAAGTGGAATCAATTTTATATTGAATTTTTATATTAAATCCTTCTAAATTTATGAGAATTTTCTCTTTTGAACACCGATTTTTTGTCACGTCCGCAAGTATAATTTTAAATTTAATTCTACAACTATTGTGAATTAAATTTTTAAAAATGGATTCAATATTTAGAATAAAAATAATTTATATTATTTAGTAATTTAAAATTAATGTTTTGACCAAAATTAGTTGTGAAAACTGTAAAAATTAATTATCGTGGTCAAGGAAAAAATATGTTTTCTGGGGGTTAATCTAAGAAGATAAGAGCTAAAGTTAACTAAAAACTTATTCAAATATTGTTTTACTGAAAATTTTACACCTAATAATATCAAAAATTTGAACCTAAGTTTAGTTGGAGTCTTTTTTCATGTGAATGAATTTATCATTTTGGATTATTTTGGTAAATTTCTAAGTAATTTCGAAAAGGGTTCCCCTTACCCACTTATAATAGGAAAATCACCCACTTCGCTTATTCAATACTATAAAACCATTTTTATTAACCAAAACATTCCAAAATCTCTCCATAATATCCATATAAACATTCTAGATCTTTTTTTACTCCCAAAAGACCAACCCTAGGGTCCTTAAGTGGATATCCAAAGGATGCTTCTCTTAGAAAAGGTAATTATCTTAACAAATTGCTTTTTTTTTATTTCAACTTTTCCCACCATCAATTATATATAAAAAATTATAAAATAATAATAATAATATCTCAAATATGCATATATTTTATTTTTTTTATTTCATAATATTTATCCATCTACTAAATTTAATGTAAAATAAAATCATTGATCATGTTTATGGTGGAGTACTGCCTCATGAACCAATGTTGTTTATTTTCCATCACTGCCTTTCAAGGATGAACATAATTATATATTTAACATATTTATTTGATATTTATTATATTATTATACTTATATAAATATGTTATCACAAATAAAGTATTATTTTTCATTTCTTGGAGGATACAATAACATCGATCAAGTGAACGATGGACTACCGCATCGTGAAGTGATGTGATTCGTTTCTCACATACAATTTACACAGATGGTAGTAAGGATAATTTTAATGAAAATATTTCATATATATAATCTAAAAATACTTCAATAAATATAATATCACATATATCTTGTTACATTCCAATCCATTGGAAAACAATAACGTTTCTCATGCGTGCGTGTGGATTGCATCCTGCAAATAGTGATGTGAAATGTTTTCATTTTATTTTTAAATGGATGGTAATAAGGGGGAATTTTATTAATATAAATTTTATATATAATACAATAATTATTCTATAAATTCTAATTAATATTTATTTTCATTTCTTTCCATCCATCGACAAAAAAGGAAACAATGTTCATGTGTGCATACAACCTACTGTTTCCACGAACAATATAATCCATTTTCTATCTATAACTTTTATATGTTAATATAAATAGATATATAATGAATATATATGATATTTATATCATGGTTAAAATTATCTATATTATTTAACCAATATCACATTTAAAAGTTCCAAAATTACTGAACCAAAACATACATGAAAAATAAACCAATTATCACCCGAAAGAGTGATTTTAATAAAGAATTTAAAAAAAGAGTGATAAATGACTATAAGTAAATTTTACATGGTATGGTATATATTATTATAGTGAATTAATAGAATTATAATAATATTTTATGTATTATACATGATTTTTGTACACATAATAATGAATTTGAACCTAAGGTAAGGGTTTCTCATCTCACTATTACATCCATGAGACATATGCCATAATCACTACTTATTCCTTTGTGTGATGTATAAACTTCCCTATTTTATATGTTATATTATTAATATATTTCATTTAATTTTATTTAATTTTTCATTTAAATTTATTTCTTTCATGTGTATTATGGTTCAAAATTTACCTAAGTGTCAAGGGTTTATTTTACAATATCACCATTATTGGGGATTTTTTTTAAGTCTCCCTTGGGGAACTCATTGGACATTTCAATATAAAAATAATTCCATTTTCATCCCATTTTAAATTCAAATACTTTTTAAAGTAAGATTAGAATTTAAAACTCCTTGGTACATAAAGTAACTGAGAAAATATTTTTAGGAAAATTTGAATTTATTTCTCTCTTCACTCAAACATACATTTTCATAAAAAACTGTGTTTTCTAAAATATTTTCAAAAAATATTTTTATAATTTTAAAAATGATTTAGTAATTAATTTTTTACACATTTTGACTATTTATAAAAAAATTAATTGAATCTTTGTGTACTTTTCAAAACAAAGCCCATTTGGATTTTTGTAAAAATGTGAAAGGAATATTTGTTTTAACATGTAAGACATGAATATAATTTTATGCTATTATAAAAACTCAATGTTTTAAATATTATTTTAAAATTTTTAATGTTTATTTTAAAATAAAATTATTTTTAAAAAAAATATTTTATTTTTATGATGTTTTTCAAATTGAAACTGATATTTTCCTCAAAAATGTTTTTAGTTATATTTTTATGATATTTCTATTCATCAAAGACATAAAAAAATTATTTTACTTATGATCCACTATGGACTTGTTTTATTGATACCATACATATTATTTCTTTGGATGGTTTATGATGAGTTTGACCAGGGATGTAAAATGTTAATACCATCCATGATATTACTCTAGATGGTTTATGATTATGTTTATTGATTCGTGTATGTATTAACATTTCTATGTTAGTTTTTCAATACAAATGTATTTGTTGATTATATTTAATAATTTAATATGATGAATGCATTGGAATTATTAAGTGATGGGTGGGGCCCAAAATCATATAGACCCTTGATGTATTGGTATGTCTCATAAGACAAATTATCTTGGGTATTTGGATGAGGCCTTACCCATGTATGTATGATACCATGCCATGAGGCCTTGACAGTAATAAGTCAGGGATTGAGGCTTCAAAGAAATGTTTAAGTTGTCCAGAATTATTTATTCCATCATTATGAATCATGTTATTGATATTTTATGTGATTATTCTATTAGTTAGAATATACATGGTTGTGTTTATATCTCATGTGATTATTCATATGTAATTATTTGATTTAAATTTAATCATGACTTATTATAAGCACATTATAGATTAAATGACATTTTTTTAGTTATTTACCTTTTCATGTTGATTATTTCTTATTTATTCAAAGATTTTACTATATTCTTATGCTTACAGAGCATTTGAGAACACCACTTTCTTATGTTTTATTTTTTTGAAGATACCAAGAAGTGTTTTGTGATTTATATTCATGGATGCACTATGATTAATAATGAAATTATCAACTAAAATTGTTTTTATATTTTATGTTCTCAATTTTAATGAGAATTTCAAGTATGTATCTAGTTTACCAAGACTATGAAACTATTCAGTCATTTGAAATTCATTTTTCTTCATATAGTGCCAACTTAATAAATTAGACACCATATTTGGGTTATGGGATTCTATTTTCTATATATAGGATGGATTTATGTTCATTAATAATCATATCATGATAATCTATTTTAAGTTTAAACTATACTAATCCTCCTATAGCATCCTTATTGAAAAAGTTTTTTTCTAGATCCTCTTAAAACGTAACAATTTCATCTTCAATTTGATTAACATGCTCATAGGATTCTTTTAGAAATATACCAATCTTTCTACTTTATTCCTTTTAATGTTATTATAATCATGAGATCCTTATAAATCTATATTAAAATCAAAAACACCTTCATGTTCCTGTTCAAATTCTTTTTTCTACTTACCCTTTTTCTATAATCTGCATAATAACATCATCTTTATCTGATATAAACTCTATTTTATCTTACTCTAGAATTTATTTTTCAATATCATATTATTTTATTAGAAAGATATTCCCTTTGGACTTTCTTATAGAATAATTTCATGTTTTATAGTCTTTTATTTGAGGATATATCTCATAGGGATTTTTATTGATTTCTTCTTTAGTCTCTGCTTAAAAAAATTATTTGACATCTCATAAAAAAATTTCTATCTTTAGAATATTTTAAGCATACCAGAGGAATCTTACCATCAAATATTCCATTACATATTTTGAAATTTTTAGAAATAAAAGATAATAATTCATCATCCACATCCTCTTAACCATTAATAGCTTTATAAATTTCTTGTTTTTTCATATCTTTAAAGTCCATATCCCTACTTGTGTGCATTTATGTTTTTTATATATTAAAGAAAATTCCATATTCCATCAAAATACTTAATATATCCACAAGAGTAAATGTTTATATATATCTCTCTTCAAGAGAATAAATTTTTGAATTATATGTAATATTAAGTCATCACATGATCTTTTTAACAATGTAAATATATTTTATATCTTCTTTAAGTCCTTGGATAGTGCCAAAAACTAAAATGATTTGATTGAAGAAACAATTATCATCTACATAAATTTATATCTTAATATCAAGAAAATGTGTTATTCAACACATAAATCTTAGATTCACTCACATTACTATCCCCTTCATATATATTATCCAATTTCTCCAACATTAAATTAACAATTATTTAACTTGTCACTTTTAATTAGATATGATATGTGAGGTATCCCATAAGAGAATTCTATGATTTAGCATCAACATAAAGAAATTTCCTATTATTTTATGTTATAGATAGCCCTTTTTCATCACTAACCTCAATCCCATTGAGTTTATAAAAGATCACTTACATCATAATAGATTCAATATGAGATCTCATTCTATTCATTCAGATGTTATAGTAACTTCCACTAAACTATAGGACTCTGCTAGTAGTAATTGAGTTCTTCGTATGAGAATAAACTAAATATAGACTTAACCATTGAAAAAATTGATTACATACAACTTGTAGCACCCTAGTACACCTTGAGAGGGTATGAGAGAATTAGGGTGTCAAATATTTCTTTTGGAACAATGGATCTTGTCCTCATATTGGTAGAAACTCAATTAACTTATCTAATCAATATTCCCATTCATAAGAAAAAAATGAATAAAGGAAACAAATTTTTTCATGGTTCACTAAAAATTAATATGTCCAAGTATCACACACTAGTTTTTTTTCTATGTTCCAAAATACACTAATATTACCTAGTTCTATGAATATAATGTTTTATCCATGGTCACTGCATTTTTGGGGAACTTCCTTTAGAATGTTCAAGGAATAACATAGCACCTCCCTATAGCCACTTCTGTCAAATCCTCCTCACTCACTACATAAATTGAATTCTTCCTCAATTTAATTTCATGACAACCAGCTTCTCTTCATCAAGCGTATTTTAAATTTTTTGCATCATTAAATCAAGAACATAATTCTCTAATATAATAATTGATCTTCGTAATTTCAATATATAACACCAACTAATAATCTAAATATATTTTACTTGAAATAATTATCATTGTGTAACATCGATCATGTAACCTTGGGTTCGTAACCCGATCATGCAACTCTAGGAATATAAATCTGGTAATATATCCCCAATAAAAAGACCCTTGGTTTTTTTCTACATTGCGTGGAATACATTGAATGAATTGATTTCTATGAGTAACTTTATCTAAGTCTTGCTCTTAAAAAAATCATGTGACTTCTCATCAGGAATCCATTGTGGCATACCTCATTCATGTGATATCCTTAATGAGACTCCATCGTGAATCTACTTTTGTAATCAAGGATTCATGTGACTACTCTTTTCAATTTATCGCAAATTCATCAAAACTCATTTGATGCTAGGAAATAAAATTATTCTATGATCAACATATAAATGGTGTAGACTATGGGTATTTATTGATGATTTTCCAATTGCATAGCATTTTAATAAACTCATCCATTCATTCCCCCAACATAACAACTCACACGCAAAGTATTTCTTCAGTCACATGACTCGTTGATTATATGATCCCTTCATTATCATGTGGTTAGACATGTTTCACTTAACCTCCATCACATATCACTATTGAACATACACAATTTGTTAAAGATTAATTTTCCTAAGCACAACATGTCACCCATTTGATTTTACGCACTTTTTATGATCTATAAGGTATTAAGTAATCACATGACCAGGAATAGTCTACAAGAAAAACATTCCCAGCCTAGATTTTTAAGCCATAATTTTTTTATGAAAAAACTAGAAAACAATATAAACTTATACAAAAATTTTAAATAACATATATATCCCTATTATTCATAAACATCACCCTCCTTAATCATCAAACTCTACGATCACATAAGAACCATATAAATAAAATACACAACATGTGCCCTCTTTCTCATAGCACCTTGGATCTACCAAAAAACCTTTATATTGATGTATTTTCTTCTATTTAATCCATCCATGTGATAATGGTTCCAAATATATCTAGTAATAATAAGAATAAAATTGAATATTCCCTTTATTATATTCCTAGGATTATCCCACAAATTGAGACCCATATGATTTTTCTCAATAAAGATTATAAACATTCTTTTATACCCTAGTGTATAATCAATACCAATATTATAGGAGTGATGAAAAAGGAAATCCTTAAGATGTTTAAATATAGTGTTTGGTATGTCGAGGGAGTCCATATTAATATAATGACTCTAAACTATGTTCTTTCTGAGAGGAAACATAAATTTTAATTTTAATTTTTTTATTTTATTTTTTTATGAAAAAAAAATTGAAAAATGTGTTTATTTTTAATCTATTTTTTTATTTTTGATTATATTTAGTCTTGTAAAAAAATATGGGTTCTAGGGTGATATAATATCTTTTGTGCTTATATTTAGGAGTTGATGAAGTTTTGGGATTTTTAATTGATTTATATTCTTTCAAGAGTTCAAAAAACATCTTTAACCATCCTTGAGGAGCACACATAAATCATAAATTTCTCTATATTGGGTCATCATAATTATACCAAATATTTTGATACTTTATTTTAGTTAAAATTTCGTTTCTGAACTTATATTTTCAAATTTATTTCTAGATTCATACTCTCATATGTTTTATTTCATCACCAAGGGTATTGTATTTCTATGTTGGGGGGATCTATTATATTATGAAACAAATTAGGTCTTTAGGAAAAATTTAATTTCTTTATCCTTTCATGTGATAATATTCTTCATAAAACATGAAGATTAAATGTTAAAGGATTTATTATTCCTTGATTCTAATATTTATACATGTTTATGTTCATGAGAATTAATTTTAAAAAAAATGGTTTTATGATGTGATTTTTCACTATATATATTTTATCCATTTAATAAAAACATCACAATACACATCCTTTGGATATTGGGGTGGGATTTTGATTTCTATTGGTTGATTCATTATAATATAGTATTTGGGGTCCCTTTAAGTATAATTTTAGAGTCCAAAAACTTGATGAAAAAAATAATAAAACTACAGCATTGAGAAATTTTTTTACCTAATGTGGAGTGTTTGGAAATTGAGAATAGTGACTCCATAGTTTTCTTGATCAGATTTAAAATTTTAAAATATACTTTTGTTATAAAAAATATAAATATATTATGAACTAATCTTATTGTTGAAATGATATTTCAATATAGTGGTTCCCTGTTTTCCAGATGAATAAAAATTAACCCCTTGTCTTTTTCTAATGCACAACAAATATTTGGGAATAATCACAATGAATTATGGTTAGATCTGATTTAAAAGAAATGTATGGTCTTGATCTTGGGAAATTATTTTATATTTATATTTTTTAATTTATTTTTATGGGATTCATGTTTTTTGAAATTTCATCACTAGAGTGGGGAATTTATTTAGGAATGACATTGTACTATGCATAGTTTTAAAAAACATACGTAAATGAAATAAAATATGATATTTAAAATAGTAAAAATATGGATATACCAATTAAATGTATATGAAAAACAAAAGAATAAACTATTGAATTTAACAAAAGACATGTCATGCTTATCATAGGTCAAGGATAAACTCCAGAGGCATAAAATGATTGTCGGACAATTAGAGCATGTCTCACCAACCAAAATTCCTCATTCAGATGAAAAACAAGACTTATGAACTGAGACACCATATTATCATCAATATAAACCCAAGATAATGTATTATTACTATTTCATTTGATCTTTTATAGAAACCACCGTAGAACAATGAATCCCATCATAGTAGATTCAAAATTCAATGAACATATAGGGCAAACCCTGAAAACACAAAATTTAACAACTTCAAATGGAATATTTAACCACGCTATTATCCACTCCTCAATAGTAAATTTAATTTGGTGAAAAAACATAATATTCTTAGTCACCTCCATAGAGTTGGGAATAAAATTTCAATATTTTTGTGCATGTAAATTTCTTTGGAATAAAAAAACTGATGGAATTTGTTTGACTAGATGATAGAATTTGAAAAAATTTATTACATTTCAAAGGGTTTTCATATTATTATTTATTGATAAAATAAAAGGTTGATTCTTTTCACAATTTAAACATAAAATTTTTTTATAGGTGAAAATATTTTTTAAAATTTATTAATATTTGATCATCTAAGCATTACATTGTAAAATGATCCCTTAAAATGATTTAGATTTTAAATTTCATGATAAAGTTACTCAATTGATAAATAATATTTTTCACTTCTTGAGAAATGATAGATTTTTAATAGATATTAATCATTTTTTTCCTCGAATATATAATTTTTAGGCAAAAGAAAAGTAGAAATAGAGAAATAAAATACATTTAAATTCATTAGTTCATGTCTAATGAATTAGAAATTTTAACTTAATATATATGGAATCATGATGATGAATTAAATATACTATTTCCCTAGATAATTTAGTTATATTGAAAGGGATCCATCCTGACCAATTTTATGTTTTAATTCATTGAAATATTTTATAGCCCAAAACATCGTCCCACAATTTCCTTCACAACATAATAAAGGAGTATTAAATGGGGATGAAATATTATAAACTATTAAAACCCATATTGATAAAAAATTTCATATTTAATAAATTTTCCTAATTTGATCAACATAAAGACCATTATATAATTTCATTAAGTGGGAGAAAAGTATGCATGTAACCTTTATAATGATGAAAATTCAATTATCAACCCATTTACACCACACCTTGGAATACCATAATTAATGGGTTGAATTTTATATCCATGTTCTCAACAAAATGTCCTATAATGATATATTTAAGAAATATTTTTTGGAGTAAATAGTGGTCATTTTTTGAGTTTTAATGTTCTGTTTTGATTTAATTTTATTATTATATTCTATTTTTTCATTTGGAAGTTATCCAGAATGACATTAGTTTTATAATTAAAATATTAACATATTATTAATTATTTTTCTTCATATCATTGATTAAATGTTGTTATTTTTTATGTGTTTTTAAATTATTCATAAAATGGTGGATTTCTATTAAATGTAACATGAATTTCTCAATGCTATTTTATTATTATTCATTTCACAAGTCAATATAAAAGTGTTTATAAATATTTTACATTCATAATAACATGATTATCATTTCCATGTAAAAAATACATATTATATGAATACTTATATCATGGTAACTCTTCATGATGTTTAATAAATGAAAGAATAAATTAAGAATCAATATATTATGTATTTGGAAAATTAGGAAACCCATATGCATTAAAGATAAAATCCTATGTATAGAAAAAATTATATATGTAAAACCTTTTGTATGGAAAACCATTTGTAATGATGAATTTACTATTTTTCTAAAACAAAGATAAAGCATTGAATATCACAGTATATAAACCCATGTGTTTTGAGTACTTTATAAAGTTTCTACCTAGTATAATTAGAGTAGAACATTACATATTAAAAACTTTTTCTAATTCTCTAGACCTAGTCTCCTTATTAGTATTCATACATATTGAGAACATTACCATTTTTTGAATTATTTTTTGGTAAAACTCTTATGTATATAGAGTAATTTTATAAATACATTCACATATTCTAATGACATTTAAAATGACTGTTATGATTAAATTCCTTTCGAAAATTATTCAGTAACTTATAACTCTATGTTTGTCTGGAAATATTCTTCATCCACCTCAAAACAACTTTAAACACATTTCACGTTCCATAAATCACTCCAAAATCTTAGACTGAACATAACATCAAATGAAATACCATGTGAACATTTATTTTGAAAATGATTTATGTGTTTAATACAAAAGAAACAAAAATAATAGTATCCACTTATTCTCTTCCCTAACTCTTCATCTAATTATTCTATCCTCAGACAAATCCCCAAGGTCTCATAAAACACCATAATTTTATAATTAATATAAATCATAAAAAATTATCGATTAATGGTCTCAAAAAATGTGACTTATAATTATCCCTAGACATGTAAATAATTATAGAATAGTTTAGAATATGGGAGTGATTTTCCTCTCCCCACAATTGATATTTTACCCATATAATGATAACAATTCAATTATGAAAATAATTTCAAATTCTAATAAATAAAAAATATAAAACATTTAAAGTATATCATTATAAAAATATTAATTACAGAATTGTTATAGAATTTAGATATAATGATTTATCCACATTTTATTTTATCTAATAGGACAACCTCCATGTCTTGAGGAGGTGTTTGAATATTTTTATAATAATTATATGATTTGAAAGAATGTATATAATAAGAATCAAATAAAATATTTTATAATATTGAAATAATAAAAAGTGTATCATTCAAAAAATTATTATCATTATCCACCTAAATATAATTTATTTCATAAGATATTCCTTATTCCCTTGGCTTTAGAGGTTTTGGATTTCAGTTATCCTCTTTGACTTTTAGTTTGGGGCAATGATTTGTGTAGTGTCCTAGTTCTTTACAGTTACAATATTGGACTATGTAGGGAGGATTGAGAAAACATTTCCTTTCTCGTATCATATTTATTTAATTCTTCTTCTACCTTCAATATTATTCAACTTTACTCCATTTATTTCTACACTTAAACAATCTCTATGATCATTTGAGTTAGTTTGCATTATGATTCTCTATAGATTTTTTACATGTATATAGATAAATCTACTTCCCTCAATGAGGATTATCAAATGAAACTCTTAATATAAGATCAATTATTATTTTCATGTATTATTTCTCATGGGATTATTGGGATTCAGAAATATCCATCCCCACCCTATACGAACATTGAACTATTTACAAGTAGAAATAAATGGGTTAACTAACAAATTATTTTTGAAGACATGGTTTTCTTCCACTTAAGAAGTGATCAGCATTAATTTTAGGGTAAATGACAATTACAAGGTGTACCTTAAAAACCTCATGAATTTTTACCTATAAAAATTAATATAATAATCCTCCCTTTTCTTGAGTCCATGAAATTCCCTCTATTTTTTAATATTTGGAGTTTGAAGAAAATTTTAATTAAAAAATATTTTTGTGAATTCTTATCATTCTAACGATTAAATGTATTTCTTATAGTATTTATGATTAGAATTTAATGGGTACCAAATTATCCCTCTATGTTATAAATATCCAAGATCACATTATCCTACAGTATTAGAGTATGAAATTTTTTTCTCAATATAATTTTTCCATTTCCCCATTAATAAGGGATCATAAGATCCATCAAAAGTTGATAGAAAATTATGTATAAAATAATCAACCAAAAATTGATCATTCTTCTAACAAGTAGGGTGGTCTACATGGTTTATGTTATTAATAAAAACTTGAGTTATTTGAGAATGTACTTCCATGATGTTTTCAACTAATGGTCCCATTATATTTTATATTATGTTTTGGGAATCATTGTATCCCCATTAAATTTTTTATCTACATTATTTCTCATATTTCAAGACGTTTAGCACAAAAAATTAATTCTAGTGATTAGGATACATTAATTTTTAAACATATATAAGAAAAATTATGAAAAAAATACTAACTACTAAATTATAGGTAAATTATACCTTAGTATCAATATAAGTTAATTATGGTGAATTCTATATTAGGTTCTCTATTATAATCCCAAAAAATAACCATTCTTTTCTTCTATGAAAACTATAAAACCCTATATCTCATATATAGAATACTACTTCATCTTTACCATTAAATAAAAAAATCACACAAATATACAAGTCCAAAGTATTTATGAGGAAACTGTGCACAACATATATACATATTTAATAATTTGACATGAATGCTAATTATATCTCAAACTAAATCACACCACAGAACCTAAAGGTTTTGTGTAATTATATATTATAATCATAAAAAACTATTTTACAACAACTTCAACATATCCCACTAATTATATTATAACATTATAACCTTTATACATACCCTAAATAATATTCTCGGTCATATCCTAGGGAATTAAAACATAATAAAGGGTGAGATCATATGCTCAATAGGATTAAATATGTGAGATAATAATTAAAGATAAAAAATTAGAATAAAATAAACATTTGGGAATGATAATATAATAAAGGTTTATGGATGTAACATATGAGATTCATACCCAATAAAACATAGTATCTTGTTTCATGGCATAAGGATCTTGGAATATCTTTAGAAATGATTTGTGTGAAAGTGGAAACATGTGTCAGTAATCATAATCCATGAAAACATAAAATAGTTCTAATAAAGTGTCCCATAAATAATCATAAAAAATCATTCATTATACTAAGAATCATAACATAACCATCATCACATATTGGAAAGAGTCTAATAATGGATTGGGTTCACTCACTATTCCCTTAAACATAGTGGACATGGTCCCTAGTGGATTAGGTTGACTCCGGAGTCCCATACATATAATATCATTAGATATAAAACATTAAATAATTAATTATATGGTTATAACTTTCCTACTCACCACATAATGATAATCCACATATAACTTTTCCATATAATCATGAAAACATTTATAAATCCATTATAACATAATTAACCCATGAAAAAGAAACTAGTATCATGAAAACAATAAACATAACATAGTCTTAAGTTATTAGGGGAAATAAGGTGGATATTATAATCATATAATACCTCTATTGAAGCATAATAATAATTAAATGATATTGATATAGAGGAAAACTCTTTCTTCTAAGATCACTATAAAATTACATTGAATAAAACTAGAAAAAAATTATTTTTATTTTAATAACATTTTTTAAAATGAAAAATTTTAAAAACCCTAGGAATATAAATTACATTAAAAAACATTGAGAAATTAGAGAGGAAGATTCATTATAAAAATGATTATAAAAGTGGTAAATCAGTTTCATGAAGAAATAATTAAAAAATGAACTCTTTTCACACTTCTATAAAGAGAGTCAAAGTTGGTGAAAGCCAACATCACAAATCACAAAAAAAGATGAATATTTTTAAAAAATTCAATTATATTTAAAAAAATGATTAATAATAGAATTATAGATGATTAAATTCATATTAAAAAATAAAAAAAATATATCCATGGATGAGAAATATTCCTGAGTGAAAACATGAGGTAAGGCCAGTTTCTAAAACAAGAACCACATTGGGTTAATTATAAACCAAATGGGAAGTGAAATGGTTGGAATAAATATAAAACCCATGAATAAATAGTGTAGAATAAAATATAGGTTGTTTTATAGATAATAACATATAATTTTTCTAGATGGATGTTTAATCATAAATAATATTATTTTCAAAAAGATATTCGTAAAGAAACTTTTACATTTACTCCTAACACACATGAAATCAATTTAAAGTCACATATATAAAACATAATAAAATTAATAACTTGTTTCATAATATTATTCATATCTATTACCTCTTATAAAAAGAAATTATAATTGTTTTATAATATATATTATTTACTTATAGTTCATTTTCATCACTAGATGTTAGTGATTTTGATTGCGTTGTACAATTTTCAGAATAGAGATGTTGATCTTCATCCATTGATTACAGGCTCATTATTCTGATATTATCAATCTAGTGGAATATTATTTTTCTAATTATTTATGTAATAGGATGTTTATTTGATGGAAAGTGTGGGTTTGTTTCATTAAAATGGAATCCATGATGAACATTTTTTTGTAATTTACTAATAAGAACGAGTTACTTAATATTGATCATTAATATTTTTTAATTATTAAAAAAACATATTCATGAAATATATTAATATTTAACATCATATATTATCAATATTAATGTTTTTATATTTATTCAATAGTAAAATTATGGTGTTGGTATAGCATAATTCATGTAGGCGTTTAAACCAACCCAAAAAAAGAATACACTACACTAGCGAATGAGTAAGAGATTAGAGTTATATAGAAGAAGTATAATCATATCATAATAATAATGATTCTAATATAAAAAAAATTATTTGAGAATAATATTTATATGATTTTTATTTGATAATTTAGTTGAATACTTTAGATAATTACTTAGACAATAAGGTGATTAGTTTTCCCCTTCTCGACAGAGGTTCCTTTGTAAAAAATGATTAGGCATCCTTATTGAAACTAGAAGATATCAAATTTATAAGAAGAATTTTAGAGATTTTAAATTATAAATAAATAAATACATAAAAGATAGGTTTGATAGGTTTGATAGTTGTATAGGAGGGGTCTATTTATTGGTGAGTTTTGAGTGGTATTTTTGTCAATATTCATTACTTAAGATATGAGGCATTAATTTTAAAAATAAATTGAATTATAATTGGAAAATAAAAGGGATGTGATATGGTTTTTTTTGATAAATTCATCATATAAAAATTTAGATATAGGTTTTCAAGATATTATATTCCTTTTCCACTTAGTTTAAACTTCGTTTACCTCAATTTACATTTTCCATGGTAACATTATTTTTACCTTGAAAACATATTTTAATGCATAAAAATGAAAATGAAATCTCTATCTAATTATGACTAGATGATTAAAAATTTTGAATCAATTTTTTAATTAAATATAAAAATATAAAAATTTTAAAATTATAAAATAAATAACAAAATTACTTTTATAGAAAAAAAATTATACTTTATGTCTTCTTAATCTTATTTAATATCAATTAAAAATTAAATGATAGTTATTATATTTGTTTATTAATTGAAGAATTATGTTCTATAAATCATTAAAAAGTGATCAATTAAATTTAATAAATAAAAAAGCATAAAAAATATTTCTTTGAAAAATATCATTTATTAACATTAAATAAATTTGACCACAAACTATTAAAATAATTACTAATGTTATAAATATTTAATTTTATCAATCAATTGGAATTAAAATCATTAATTTAATTTTATAAATACATCATATGACATAAATAATAATGATAATAATAATATGTATCATATAGAACATATATTTAAAATATATTAATGAAAATTATCTTTTTTATTTCACTTCAATATTATATTTTTTTCAGTTACATAACTTACCCATTTAATATAACCCATGAAAATATACCCATTGATAATTTTTCAAACACACACATATATATATCCAATGATCATATTTCCAAAGCACACATATATAACTATCATATTTGATTCTTATATATATCCTTAAATATATTCTTAAAATCAATCATTACATTATTTTATGAAATGAACGAACCCAAGTCAACCCATAATGTTTCTTAACTTGGTCCTCCGCAAGACCTAAAGCATTTTCTCGATCACAATGAGATATAGATAAGAACCATAGAATCATAAAAATAAATATGGGATCATTTCACCCTCTATCAAACATATGATATGATAGAGACATTTAGAGTATCATGAGAGACATCCATAATATATAACATGTCAAGACAACCTAACCATAAAGGTAACATCCAATAATAGTATAATATAGCCTGGATGTAAAATCTAAAATTCCATCAATATTGAACTTGAATAAACCCATGAGCATATATATTCATGACTATATGTTACAACCATCGTATCCCACAAGAAGGAAACATAGACTAGGAGAATCATCTTCTATATAACACCCTTCCCTTTACTTATATCTTAAAAAATCAAGTCTACAATTACCCAAAATAAAAAATAGAAGTGTGAGCACTGAATCTTAGAATGAAAACAAAAAATAATCTATATAATATGTATCAATTTATATATATTAGTTATTATATAACACAAATTTTTAAAATATTTCAAGATAATTAATCTCTTTTCAATATAAAACTATCAATTGAGTTTCTATTCAAAACCATTTCATATTCTAATAAGAAAATAAAAATGAAATAACATGTGTGCATGAGGAATAAGAAGATGAATAAATGAGGCTTTCACACATCAATATCCAAATCAAGTAGTCAAATAAAAACATAAAATAAACTTTCATGTAATGTATCCACATTGTTCAAAAGAGAAATATACGATATGAAGGTGAAAATAATTCATAAATACTAAGAAACACTAGCTGAAATATGTGAATCATAATGTCCATGAAACTTAGTCACTTGTTATGCTTACCCACTAGTCACTATGACCTCATGGGTGCCTACCCCAGTGATATAATACTCCACCAAGGTTCACATATGTTTAGTTTTCCCTGCATAAAAAAGGCCACACAATGTGATATATACCATCATTACACCTAAATAAAACAAAGCCCGTATTTCATAAAATATTTACAATAGTGATTATAGGACACTTACATGCTTGAAAAAACATTTCTAATTCATAATAGTCTTTGAGTAATTTCATCAAATCCAGAAATAAAATTTAAAAACCTATTTTCAAAGAAAATACCTTTTGATTAAAATTTATTATACATCAAAGATCATATATCCTCTCATGGATAAGAAAAAATAAATTTCATTATTCATAACTAAAGGATAATCACAAGAACAAAAGCATATCAAGTGATAAACCATATGATAGAGACACGTAACTAAAGAATAATGAAAACCTAATTGCCTCTAATACTGGTGATGTGATAGGAATATATCTTTTCATAACAATCTTAAATTGATATAGAGAAATTCCAAAAAGCAATTGGTCACCTTAAACCACTTCTTGGTGAAATATAAATGCCCAAAACCCCTTCCTATGACAAAATAAATCTTATTTTTGAACTAAAGGAAGGACACCAATTAGTTTAATAGAGGTTAATCAAGTCAAAATATACATTAAAACCCCTCATTATGGTTTCACATAGCTAAAGTAACCACCCCCAAAATACTAGTCAAGTATCCAGGTGTCTAGAATTAAAAAATAATCATCACTAAAGTATGGTATTTCCCACCAAGGTATGATAGATTATTTTAAGAGATAAACCATGGGGACCGTCCATGACATGGTGTAAGAATATAATCTATTTTGGACCCACCATGGCATCCACCATAGTGTAGTGAGGTATCTATATCGATGATAGATAGTAAGACTCCCAAGAATTTCAACCAAGGGCTACACACATATGCTTGGTATTTTGTTCCTCGTTCTATATAAGAAACTGATGATATTCCATGGAAAATATTATGACCATATTCCTTCATTTTTTGCACCAAAAACCCAATTTTAAGACACCATGGACCTCTAAAACATCCTAAACAGAAATTAATAAACTTAAGGATCAAGAGAAAACTAACATGTATCATAGAGGGAATCAAAATACTCCCCACCCTAAAACTTTATTCACCTAGAGAAGTTCAAGAACTTTCACCCAAAATATATAAGGACATTGATTAATCATCAAGTCCTAATAATCCCAAGTCTCATGGTTTACCATACCACACATTCATATCACTTAAACCAGTGGGATATTCTTTCCACTTAGAAACTTATCATGCCAGTCCACTATTTTAATAGACTATTCAATAAATATGGTATCAGGTTTAATTTCAACATCCTCCCATTCAATCACATGGGATATATATTTTTAATACTTTTTCATTTAGGAAACATTGAACACATCATGGATATAATTAAAAATAGACGGTAAGTCTAATTGAAAAGTCAACTTCTTGAGTCACTCTATAATATCAAATGGGATAATATAATGTTGTGATAACTTACCTCGCTTCCACAAATATCTATGTCCCAACCGAGGTGAAACTATAAGGAAAACCCAATAACTTACTTTAAATTTTATCTAATGAAGATTATGATCAACATATTATTTTTTGTGAAACTGATCTGTCCTGTTAAATTGAACAATATTCATCAAATACCAAAAAATGCAAGGTATAACTAAGGACTCTTCACTATGATCTACCAAATAAATAGTTGATCTATAAACCCCCTGATACAAAAAATAAAATGGTTATAACCTGATAAAATTTAGATAAATATTTATATAGGTAAACTCCACTGAGGGAAGATGTGTCTCACATAATTCACTAAAGTTATAAACTCATTCTCAAAGCATGTATTTGAGAATCATGATCGATCAATTAGTCTTTACATCTATTTAGGGATGATATTATGTGATTAAATTCAATTGACAACCCATAACTTCTTATAATACACTCCAAAATAGGTTTGTTTATTGAGGGTCACTATCCAAAATGATATCCAATGGAACACCATGGAGTATGATAGTCTCCCGCTCATACAAGTGCCCAAGATCCTCTACCTTCACGAACTCTTTGATAGGATGGAAATGAACTCATTTCATAAGCTGACTAATAATCTACCATATCACATACTTACCAATAAGAGTCCAAAATAGCACAACTATGAATTCAATGTCTATCTCATCCCATTTTCATACTGGAATGGGTTTGGGTTATTGAAAACCAACAAGACTATGATGTTCCATTTTAATTCTCTGATGTGTAAGGCACCATGAAATAAAATCTTCAATTGATAATCTCATTACCAACCACTAGTAGTGTTCTAGTTGGTCATGAAATATATTGGTCACTTTAGTGTGAACATAACAATTAGATTAGTGGCCATTATCCATAAATTCCTATTTATGATCCATTAGAACAACCATCCTTCCTCAAAATTGTTGAACCCTATCAAGAGACCAAGACCACCCACTCGATGATCCCCACCATAGATAATCCTACAAAATATTTGACACTCCACACCCTTAGTCTATCGATGTAAGGTATGATCATATATAGAAGATATAACCCTAGAAAAAGATTGGAATTCCTTTCCATCATCTTCGCTATTATCCAAGTGCATCTTAGAAAACAATCCCATCAAGCACAGCTCTTCTCCTAATTCCATCACTACCTGAGTCGATAATTTTCTAATCAAAAATTCTATGACCACATTTCCTATTTTTAGGGGGTGTATGAAATATTTAAATAATTGTTCTGAAGATAATCCACAAAATGTATTTTTTTCAAGTTTAGATCACTCAGAGTGAAGATATAATTCAGACTCTTTTTTCCTCAATACACCATAAATATATCCTCAAAGAGGTATTGGGTGAATTTAATAAGAGAATGAATATCTTACACCTAACAAATAGCATGAAGGAGGTACTTATTCTCACAAGGGAATAATTAAATAAATCCATACTCTACCAATTATCTCAACTACATTGAAATAGGAACAAAACCTATACTTGAGGCATCATAGTGGAAATTATATCCCAAACCTGGCTGAAGAAGGATCATGACTTAAGATAAAGTCAATCTAACTTTGAACTCCTCAAAATATTAATGCCACTAATTAATATAAAAAATCACACCCTTATGGGTTTATTATGTCCTCGAAAATGGAATCTTAGAGAAATATTGAAGAAAGTGATCATAATAACTATATAATATAAATACATATAGACTTCAAAAAAAAAATTAGGCTACTCCCAATACATCACTACTAAAATATTATTAGGATATTATGGGATTCCCTTCTCAAAAATCACATGTCCCAAAAGTTTCACCTATGGAATCCAAAATTGACATTTTTATAGATTCATGTACAAATAATGTTTTTCATGTTTTCTAAAATGATATCAAAATGATCATCATGATCCAATTTTGATCTAGAATAAACTAGGATAACATATTAAAAAACTATGAAATAATCTGCGAATTGATAGAAAATTTAATTCATTAAATGAATAAATACTGAAAAAGGGTTATTAATGCCAAATAGAATGACCAAATACTCAATATGACCATACATACTCTTGAAACACATCTCAATAATTTTTTACTCTCATACCATCAACTAATGGTTCCATGATCTTAGATTAAATTTTGGAAACCACAAGGCCACCATGAGACAATCAAATTTTTTATCAATCCTAGACCAGGGTTATTTGTTCTTAATAGTTACCTAGTTGAGTTTATTATAATCAATAGAATGTTGGAGAGTTCCATATATATTATTTTCAAAGAGCACTGGTGATTCCAAAGGTAAAAATATAGGGCAAATAAATCCCTTATCCTTAATATACCCAATATAAACCCTTAATTATTTCAATTTTACGGGTTATATATGGTATGCAGGTAAGGAAATGGGACTCATACTAGGAAGAATGTATATAGTAAACATGACTCCCCTATGAGGTGATAACCAAGAGGAATCACCTGGAAAAACATTGGGATACTCACTCATCACCACATGAAGATGGACACTAACACATGGATGAAAAAATCAAGAAACATAATCAAAAATAAGAATGAGATCAAATGAGAAATGGGGAAAAATGGACCTACTCTCCTATATTTAGGACCCCACTGACTCTGAAAGACATTTGGGACTCCAACATAAGAAATAAACTAGACCCATCAATGATAACAAACAATTTGGTATTTATAATTAATATTTTAATCCATTCCAATTATGATACCAAATATATTGATGTCAAGAACAATAAAATTCATTTAGTTTGTTGGTGAGTGATCATCACTAGAAACATAGAAAAACTAAAATGATTCTCCAAAATCATTCCAAAAGGAGTGGAAAGAGTCATCCTAAAATGCATGAGCTATGAATTAAATCCTAAAATATCAATAATATCGGAAAAAAAAATAAAGTAATTAATTGCACCAGTATCAAATAATTCCAAAACCAAAGAAGATGCAAAAGAAACTTTACCTATCATGGTAGTTGGCCTTGATTTTGAATCATTTGGTAGACACTATGCTATATACTTCCAACCACATTCTTACCTTTGTTCAAAACCTTATCATTTCCCTTGGAAATAAGTTGATATACCACCCTTTTCCTATATCAAAATAAAACTGATATCCCTTGGTGAAGGTGCATTTGAATCTAGTTCCCTATAATTCTCTCTCACAAAAACACTAAGGATGTCCATATTGACCAAATGCATGAAACACTGATTTGATACCTTATAGTTAGGTTTGAGGTGTCCCTTTCTCCCACATTGATAACATACCACCTAAACCTACACTAAAATCTATTGCACACCATTTCCACCACCTTGGTTCTAGTCACCTTTCTTATTTTTCTATCTAGAAAATGAACTATAGATCCCTCCTACTATCAATAATTCTATAAAGATTCCTCTCTTCCTATATTTTTTTTTCTTAACCATATATTCCTTTTCTGTAACCTCCATGATGGTGGATAGTTACACAATAATCATCATAGAAAAAATATCTGATGTAAAACCCATTTAGAATATATTTTCCTTGAGGTGGTTATTAAACACATGCTCTGGATATGGGTAAAAAACACTACAAACATAGAAGCATACTCTATAAAATAATGATCTCCCAGCTCAATAGTAATTAACTCCTCTACCTTCACCACTCACAATTTCTCATGATTGGACTATCGATTGATGGATTATTGAATGTAGTATAGGTGTTATCTTCATTAAACATGTGTTGGAAACTCTACTCAATCCTATTGATAAATTATTTTGATTATTTTTGTCCATTTTCAACATGAATGATCGGTGGAATCCACTTAGTAAATTCTAAATCATGGTCTAACTTCTATTATAAATTAAAATTAGCATCTTGGAACAAGTACTAGATTATTGATATTACAGTTTCCAACAATACTAAGTTAGACAAAGGATTCCCCTATGAGGATTTCTCTGTAGCTTCCTCTATAGAATTTTGAGATGGTATTCTTAAATGACCTATATTATAAAAAAAAGAGGGTGAAAACCATCAAGATAAAAATTTGGTCCCTTTATCATAAATTTAATTTTAGGGTTTTGAATCCAATGGCTAAAATTATAAATAATGATGCTTGATAACACCATAATTCTAATGGTAACATGAGGTGTTTGATAAAAGTGAGTTGGGTTGGCACACTCCCACCCTTCTTATTAAGTTACAATGGTCCTACCTCTATTCTATCAATAGCCCACATACACAAGTAGGTGATACACAATGATAATCATAGGATTTAATGATAACCTAACTCTGATATTAGTCTTTAAGGAACCCACTAAGGAAAACCCAAAATGTTTCATAACTAGGCCTACCATAAATACTAAAGTGTGTTCCCAATCATCATAGTATAGATACAAGAACCGAAGAATCATAAAAATAAACAATGAAATAGTTTCACCCTCCAAAAAATATAATTTTATTGAATCATTTAAGGGTTCATGAAAAACATCCATAACACATAACATGTGAAGACAACCAAACAATAAAGGTAACATCCAATAACAAGATAAAATGGTATAGATGAACAATGTTAAAGACTAGAAATTTGGATACTATAGAAACCCATGGGTCAATATCCTTCTGACTATATATTACAACCATCCTAACCCACTAGAAGGAAAAATGATCCAAGAGAGTCTTTCTCAACATGACACTCTTCCCTTTACATGTATCCTACAAAAAATATCTACAAACCACTAGAGGAAAAATTATGGAGTGATTACAAATTCATAGTAGGATACTGATAAAGAATATATGCAATATATATCCACATTAATCCACTAGTTTTTATATCAAAACCTATTTCTAAAAAATTTCAAGAGAAATCATTTTTTTTTCATATAAAATCATCCATTGGTTTTCATTTCAAAAACATCCCATATTCTAATAAGAAAAGAAATATGAAATAACATATATATTTTATGAATACGTAGATGAATAAACCTATTTTTCATGCATTTATAGTCATATTAAGTGGGAAAATAAGCATATCAAGTAAACATGCATGTAATGTATCCCTAAAGAACCAAATGGAAATAAAAGATAGAAGGTCACACACAACATAGAAGAAAAAAGGAACAATAGAGGGAATAATTGAATTCTAAACCTCAAAAAACCCCAGTCCCTTGGTAATTCTACCCACTAGCCATCATGGAATCATGGGAACCTACCCTAGTGATAACATACTCCACTAATTCTTATATATGTTTAGTTTTCTCCAATACCCAAAGATTTCACAATGTACTATATAACACCATAAAATTTCAAGAAAACCAAGTCCACATTTATTAAAAAAATTATATAGTGATAGAACGTCACATACATGATTAAAAAAATTTCTAATACATATTATTTTTTGAGGTATTTTAAAAAATCTGAATTTACCATTAAAAATTATTTTTAAAAGAAAATACCATTTGAAAAAAATTCTGTATCCATAAAAGATCATATCATCTCTATTGAAACTCAAAAAGTCAATGTAATTATTCAAAACTAGAATAGAATCACAAGAAAATAATAATTTCAAGGGATATACCATAAAATAGATACACCTACCTAATGAAAATTGAAAACCCATTGCCTCCATTAAAGGTGATGAGATAGGAATAGATATGATCCCCATGATCCTAGATCTATAAATAAAATCCCAAGAATAATGGGATCACCCTAAGACAATAATTTATGATAGATCAACACCCAAAAATATTTCACAGAACATGATCATTTTGAAATTCAATCCAAATGAAGATGAATTGTTGGTATAATAGTGGGGATTTGAGTGAAAAGAAACATTAAAACCCCTTATTAAGGCAACACAAAACTAGAGTAACATCCCCCAGAAGATCATGTGTCCATTAAAGTGTTTCAAATTAGGAAACAACCATCTCCCTATCCTTGTGTTTCCCATCACAGTGTGGTGGATTCACTTTGGAGGTAGGCCATGGGGATCAACCAAAACATGTTTCTGGAATCCATGTCATGTTTGAATCACTATATCCTAAACCATGATGTGGTGAGGTCCCTCTAGCCATGGTTGATAGGAAGACACTCAACTCATTCCACATGAGACCATTCCCAACAGCATGGTGTTTTGGTGCTTCCCATTTTACAAAAGATATACAAATGAACATTTCATTCTCCACCATGGCCATGGTCCTTCCCATTTTTCACAAAAATTCTAAAACCCAAATTTAAAATACTATTCACCTCTAACACTTCCAAAAAATGTTTACCTACTTGAGGATCAAAATAAAACATACTCACGACCTAGAGGGTTTCATAATTTAAATTTATCTTAACATGTCTATTATATTTCAAATTCTATAACTTATGTACATAGACGCAATTTAGATGATGATATTCATGGAAAACCATGTGAATAAAGATTATATGTTTGTTTTATTTTTTAAATACCTGTGGATTAATTCCACTTTTAACTTTATTAATGATGTTTCATTTTTAATTATCATAATGTATTAATTTTTTTCCAATATTATAATAGTTTATCTCAATAAAATGTACCATGGTTAATTTTAGTTTAATGTTGTGTATGAAGCTTGTTATTCAACATAACATTTATTTAAGGAATAAAAATACACTATAGAATCATATAGTGTTATATTATACCCCATTAAAATAATTTCACACATGAAGTTTTATTAATCAAATGAAAACAAATGAAGTTACTTCTTCCTCATTACATATTTAGGTTTCCATGTTTCTTTTTTAGACATATGATTTCTCCAGATAATTTTAACTAGGTGAGTAGTCCTAATTCTTAGTACATTATACATATGATATCATATTTCTACCATATAATAGCCATAACAGATATCAGTTCATAGTTGTTTTCATGACCAAAAAACAATGTGTTCCGGACCACAACTCCCCAAGACGACCTCCACTAGGCTAGGGGTTAGCGATTAGTGATGATTACACATATCAAATAGATGAGAGTCAATTTCAAAAAATTATTTGTATGAATTAAACCTCAAACACATCCATGTAATATTTCATATTTAAAAAAATATGGAAAGTAAATGCATGAATACATCTATCCCAAACCAGAGTACAATATAAGTAATAAAAAAATATTTAAAAACACACACCCACCAAAAACTAAAAAATAATACATCCTGCTCAGAAGGATCAGATCAATATCAAATAAAATTACCAAATATTTCCTTATCCCAGCTCGGGTAAACTTCTTGTACGGTCTAGGTCATTAAGCCCCACCAGCCTCAGGTCCTCAGGGGACTCCATCAAAAGGACTGTGGTTTTCACAAGGCACAATGAATATAGGAAAATATCATGTAGGGGTGAGTATAAAATTACTTAGTAGGATCCCTAAAAACCCAAAAGAAAAGGGATCAAATAAAATATAATATCATTCTTAACATAGTTAGAGGGAATCCAATCTATAGAAAAACACCATCTCACACCATCCTCGGCTATCCATGAATAGTCAACTCAGTCCACAAGGAGTATTAAACCAACATGTGACATAATCGAAATGACTCCTAGAACAACCCACATATACTCATATTATACTAAAATTATAATAAGGTTTCAACCTCATATCTAGCTAAAGGATTCTACTCAAGGCTGTAAAGTAAACAACAAACCTGGAGAACATGCTCCACAAACTCAACCATCCCAAATGGAACCTATCAAAAATTAAACCCAATCATGAAAAACTGTACAATTCATTAGGGTATGTTTGAGATAACACGCTCCATAGGGAACAAATCACTTCGTAAAACACTATTGAACAACATTGGATGTCTTGTAATAACTAACCTTTTCCCTACGCAATTCCATAAGAACCCAAGTGAAGAGGCTCACCCATTAAAACTACACATATTTGATGGATAACTACTCCAAACTATGAAAGACATGCATCCTCTCTAACAAGAGAGAACAGAGGGACCCTCACTACATCACTTCCCTGTAGCTGAGGGAGTACCAGCTCATAAATAATTTTAAAAACCTTTGTCTCTCTAGAACGGAGTGTCCCATACCCCAATATGTTGAGGAGAACTAACTAATAACTATGTTTCACACGTAAATAGTGGAAAGTACCACTCCACATAACTATACATAATATCTGAGGGATTTTTTTCTCCATTGGAGGACCCACTCCTCATCACTACTCAAAGACGGGAGAGTAAAACTCTGTAGATGAGGATGCACACCCTGGATACGTTAAGGGAGTGAAACTCCATAGATAAAGGACCTACACCCTAGAATGATGGTGGAGTACCACTATGTGGATAAATGAATCACACATTATTATGAAAATAGAGTACCACTCTACCTGTGAAGGTTCCAGACGTAGAGGAAGTGTGGTTGGGCCGATACCCAACATTAATTTTTACCACAATCAACGATTATTTCGGGATCAATACGATGATGAACTCCAGTCTCCATAGAATAGAATCAAGGATTTAGATAAAGAAGACAGAGGTCCAAAACCATTAGAGAGGATCTTGTACATCATGTTTAAAATTAATTTAATTAATTTCATAAAGAAAATAATTCCTGGATCTTCGATATTTTCATTGTTGATGATGTTGATCATTTTTAATGACAATTCTAGATTATCTTATTGTGCTTGCAGTTATCCAACCTAGAATCCCTCTAGCAGTGATTCACATGTGCTCCAATGACCTCCGATCAACACCACTCATTCTTCAGGTGCTATCACAAAGAAACGAGTG
This sequence comes from Viscum album, assembly GCA_963277665.1. Classification (NCBI taxonomy): domain Eukaryota; kingdom Viridiplantae; phylum Streptophyta; class Magnoliopsida; order Santalales; family Viscaceae; genus Viscum; species Viscum album. The sequence goes on along the minus strand of OY728130.1, from coordinate 472,333,151 downwards.
TCTTGTGTTGGTCATTCTTGATCGATTGTTCTTCGAACTTGAATAACGTCTCTTGTTATTGAGGGGGGAAGAGGATTCAAGAGAGAAATTTTTTAACACATCAATTCTCAATTCTCTAGGTGTGTAGTTCGGTACATGGAACAATAGACGTACATGTCTATTTATTAGCATGGGGATTAAGTTGCAATATTTAATTTTGTAACAACAATTAAATACATTCATAACATTAGAGAAAACACATGATATTAATAATAATACCAAATTATTATTTATGGTGCACCAAATTTTTCAAAATGGAATTATAAATAAAATTACACATCACAAAATAATAGAGGCGTTATTTTAATTTGTTCCAACTAGTTAAATAATTATTTATCATCTTGAAAATAATTATTTTACTACATGACCAGCCTTGGTACACTCGAACTCGACTTCAATTTATTGAATACCCAAATAAATAAATAAATAAATTATTCTCTTAAATAAATATTTTATTTAAAAAATAGAAAATAAATATTTATTAAATGTTCAATAAAATAAATAAATACATTATACCCACAATCCATTGAATAAATATTTATTTAATTTATGAAAACATTTTAACTTGAATAAAATTACTCCACTGACTTGAGAATGATATTTATTAATTAAATTAAAATAGAATATAACTAAGACCCCCATAAACACTTAGTGTTTGACCCTCTAGGATTCTTTCTCGTTGGCATTAGGTGGGCTTGCCTAATGTCCAAGAGTACTGTCTAGAAATGGGTCAAGGCACCCAAGATAAAGAACATAAAGTCACAACAACGACATCCACATACGAATTATCACTGTATAATATAATCCATTTTTTTCAATATCTTTTCAATCATGTTTTATGATAGTGTCATCAAATTTGATGGTTGATATGTCCTTCTTTAACTACCTGAAATAAACCCTTCGTTACACCATGGCCATGGAATTTCATGTGAAAATTCTATTTCAATCAATGGGATGAGATATCAACTTCCATAAATGTATGGTACAAATATTTCATTGACTTATCCACTAATAACATGCCACTCGTGACGCACCCTTCAAACCCTACTTCCTTCCAACTATTTGGGTGACGGTTTTCATCAGTAAATAAAAGTACATGAGTCATGACATGTAATAATAATAATAATATTAATGTTTGAGGATCATTAAACACACTCATAGATAGAAATATCTGATGACACTAAAACATGCGTAGTTCCTACTGGCTGGTCTGTTCTCACAATCTTCTATCTTAGAGATTACCAATTGAAAACTTCATGAGAGGAAGTCTCATATACTTACTAGTACTCTCACCTGAAGGTCATAATGTTATGTTTCCAATCATAGTATTTCATCAGACCATATAACTATAATTAAGAATATTGTTATAGCATTTCAAGGTTCTCATCATAGCGGGGAACTGCCATGACCTTATCAATGCAACAAATACTCTAGGAAATTATTACATCATAGTCGTACAGAACAATGAAAAATATATAATACAATTTTTAATATTTAAATATATTAAATATACACGTAATCAAAGTACAGTCAGTTGGTTCCAAGACAGCAACTCTTACAAGCTCCTACTTGGACTAGAGCCAACTACCTACAACTTTCAGTCCACTAGACTTCACATGATGATCTTGTTTCTGCTAAGTTAAGGCTTTAGTCAAGGGTTCTTCCACATTTTCTTCCATGGAAATACTGCTCACTACAACTTCACCTCTCTGAGAAAAATTCCTCGAGAGATGATACTTCTGATGTATGTGCTTCGTCTGCTACTGTGACCTTGGCTCTTTTGAAAGATCCACCGCTGCAATATTATCACATTACATTGTGATAGGATCTTTAATGCAAGGTATCACATCCAACTCCTGGATGAAGCTTTGCATCCAAACTACTTCTTTAGCTACCTCAGAAGCTACGATATACTCATACTCTACTATAGAATCTGAGACCACACTCTGCTTTGAGCTCTTCTAGCTCACTGCACATTCATTCAATGTGAATATGTACCTCGTTTGCGACTTCATGTCATCTTGATCAGTTTTGAAACTAGAATCTTCATATCCTCTGATGACTAGTTCCTCATATCCTCCATAAACTTGGAACATATCATCAGTATGCCTCACATACATTAGGATAGTCTTAACTTCCATCCAATGGTTATCACCTAGGTCAGCTGGATATCTGCCTACCACACTCAATGCATAGGCGACATCCAACCTAGTACATAGCATGACATGCATGACTAAACAAATAACTATTGTGCATAGATTTATTTCCTTTATCTTTCTTTCCTCATGTGTCTGAGGATTCATTTTCTTGGAAATATGAATTCCATGTGTCACTGGCAACAATCCCCTCTTGGATTATTCCATACTAAATATCTTAAGTATCTTATCAATGTATGTACTTTGACTTAGGCCCTGCAATCTCTTGGATCTATCATGATGGATATTGATCCCAAGAATATATTCCACCTCACCCAAGTCCTTTATTGAGAATCATTGATTCAACCATGCCTTAACAGACTATAAGACTGTTATCTCATTTCTAATAATTAAAATGTCACAAACATATACTATTAGGAAAACAATTGCACTCCCACTAAACCATTTGTAGACATAAGGCTCACATTCATTATTGATAAAACCAAATTTCGTTATGAATTCATCAAAACAAATGTTCCATGACCTGGATTCTTTCTTTAATCCGTTAATGGATTTCAGCAACATTCATACCTTATTATAATCCTTTGGAGTCATAAACCCTTAAGGTTGTGTCATGAAGACATCTTTCTAAAGGTACCCATTAAAGAAGGCTATTTTGACATCCATTTTCCAAATCTCATATTCATGGTAAGTGCCAATGGCCAATAAAATTATGATGGATTTAAGCATTGCAACTGGTGAAAAGGCTTCATCGTAGTCAATGCCTTGAAACTGTTTTAACCCTTTTGCAACCAGTCGTGCCTTATAGGTACTGAATTGTCCTTCCATGTCTAGTTTATTCTTGAATACCCATTTGAAACCAATAGAATTTACATCAACTAGAGGATCTACCAAAATACAGACTTGGTTTTGGTACATGAAATCTATTTCAGAATTGATGGATTCTTTCCACTTGGAAACATCTATGCCAATTACTTCTTCCTTGTCGGTTATAGGATCATTATTATAAACTAATTACGAGTCACTATCCTCAGTAACTAGAAAACCATACCATTCTAGTTCTCTAACCTCTCTTGTAATCCTACGCAGTTCTTGTGTCTCTAGAACAGTTATTTCTTCCATGGGGATTTGTGGAATATGATCCTTTACTAACTCTTGTGTACCATGATCCTTAACTTCATCGACATATATCTCGCTCCCACTATCTCTTTTGGAGATATTCTCCCTCTCAAGGAATATGGAATGTTTATCCACTATAACCTTTTCGTCTGAGGGGTTGTATAGGTAACTTTGCCAAGAATTTCTCATTTACATTACCTAGATGGTGATGCCAAATTTGGGTGTGGTGAGTCATGTGAATTATATTTTTTATCTATTTACATTACTTATTTTCTATAATCCAACACGTAATGACCATTATATAAATGTTCCCTACCAAAAAAATGATATATTTGTAAAAGAAGCAACATTAATTTCCAAACTTGAAAACAAATCCATTTTTATCTAATATAGATACAAAAATAATGTTTTTGATAACAGAAAACACATAATAACAACCCTTGGAAGGGGTATTAAATATTGTTTTGTTTAATGAATAAATGATATCCAAATGGAAAGTTTTTTTAATCTTTCATACCCAGATTCACCCCCCCCCCATGCACAGGGTATTTAACCTAGTTGGGATATCAATTGACATCATATCCAATGGTTAATTTCAATGTTTCTCTCTAAGGGGTTTCAATGGAGGTTGTCAATCACAAATAGATTATGATCTTTTAGGGAAAAAAATTTCAATTCTAGAAAAATTGGATGCAGCACTACTTTTGATCTTTAGGAATATATGTATTTATAGTAGTGATGCATGTTATTTCAGCTAGTGTGGATAGTGGTTCTCTATCAGAAGTTGATTGAATGGAATTGGATGATCACGTTAAATGAATCAATGCTTTAAGGGGATCATTATCTAATGTAATCTATGTGAAGGTGAAGTTGTGTAAGTCATCATGTTCTATGTAATAGAAGTTTCTAAATATTTATGAGGGTGACTCGAAAGTTATAGAAACAATAGTGCAGGTTCTATGGAACAAGTATGAGGATCTGATAATGCACCCTAATGAGTCTATAGATTCATTCCTTGACCAGGTGAATGTTGTTTTGGAATAAATGCATGGTCTTGGAAAAACTCTTTAATATGTAAAGATCATTAAGTGTATCTTGAGAATAATTCCACAATGGTTCAATCTGAAAGTCTTTGTAATGTAAGATAAATATCTAAAGGATCGAGCACTGGATAGCTTGCATAATACTCTTATAACATACGAGATGATAAATAGATTTTTTGAGGCTATGGAAAAATGGGATTCCAATGAGGTTAAAATAAAGGCCATAAAAATCTCACCATTTAAGATGGCTATTAACAATAAGGGGTAGATAAGTCCATGTCATTCCTCTCCTCAAAAATTCAATAAGGAAAATGAAAGGTCAAAGGGAAACTTCCACTCACTTTATTTCGATGCGGAAAGGTTTGACACCTTGCAGAAAGGTGTCCTAATAATTTTCAAGATAGTGATTAAGATGAATTCAAAATTCCCATGAATAAGTCTTCATCCAATACAAAAGGTAAGAAAAATTTTATTGGAAAAATCTTTAAAAAGAAGAATCTTATTTTATAAGAAAATGAATTTTTATAATCATATAAGGTTGAAGAGATGTAAAATTTCAAATATCATGGAGAAAATTATATTGAGGATGTTTTAGGTATCTCCCATATATAAGAAGAAAGTGAAAATGATAAATAATAATTTGAAGGAAGAGTTTATCTTCATGATGAATTAGAAGCTTCTATTTAATGGATAGGTGTTTGGAGATCCAAAATGAATAAATCCAACAGAGTGGTCTGTTATGAAAAACTATATATGCAGTAATAAGAAGAAGTGAATGTTGGGATAATGAAAGAAATTTAAAATCTTAAGTCCTAAATTCCATAGAACTTGAAAAAGGTTATTAAGTACCAGAAAAATATTGAAGAACAGAAAAGAGTGATCAATGGTTTAACTATCACAGAAAAATATAAAATCACATGAACCAAATAACTTGAAGAGGAAGTTTTCAACCGGTGAATAAAATTATAGGATCAAGATATAATCTTTACTCCTAGTATAACATCATGAAATCAGATAACTCTAACAACATAAAGGATATAAGTAGAGCATAGAGGTCCCAAAAAATAGATGCAACAGTCAAATCCAAATTATAAGGTTGGTATGGGGCTTGATAAAAAATATAAATCAATGATGATTGATTTCAAACTACAAGCACCCACTATGAGGTTGAAATTTTATTTGGGTACAAATCAAAATCATAAGAATCATAAAACCCAAGGAAAAATTGAACCTATAATAATGTACAAGAATACTCCTCATATATTGTGTTACTACTGTGGAAAAATGGGAAATTCTGAAAATGTATGTTCCATATCCAAAAGGTACCTGAGGGAATAAGTTCAACAAAGGAGACCATATAATGTTAAATATTTTGAGAATTATTTTGATGGTCACTATTTTTGGTGTAGATGATTCAGAAACATGGTCTAATATTGCTCATCAAAATTGTAGAGGAAAGTAATCAAGCACACCCAAATGGTCCTTAAGCATCATCTTCATGAATCATTGGATGATTTGAAAAACCAAAATCAATTTTAAGCTCTAAAATATGAAGTTGTTCCATTATACTCTAAGGAAGATCAACAACATCATTCCACAATAGGTATGAAGTCAGTGACATGGATCAAAAATAAAAGAGTTGAATAGGAAGTGGTTATAGGTATTTCCCTTAAAGTATCAGATCGTGTTAGTGTATGGATTCTTAAGAGTGAATTCACATCCCATATAACAAGAAATAAGTATATTGCTACATACATAAAATATGTCAAGGAGGGTATTGTCAAATTTGTAAATTATGATGGTCTGGAGATTGTTGGATCAATAAAATCAAAATTTGGGGGGGAAATATGAAATGTACTAATGTATTGGTCGTCAAAGGTCTCAGTCACAACTTACTAAGTGTTAATCAACTATGTGAATCGAGTAATGTTATATGATTTGCCAATAAATTTTGTATAATCAAGGAAAAATATGGTACAATTTCTTTATAAGGAAAGTGAATGAAGGTAAATATCTACCTTCTGAGTAGAGAAGAATATATCTGATTTCTATCCAAAGATGAAGAAAAAAGGTTGTGGTATAAATGAATTGGCTATCTATTCCAACCATCACTAGAAGATCGGGTCAAATGTGAGGCAGTTCGAGACCTCACCAAGCTATCATGTTATTGTACTCACACATGTGATGCTTTTCAACAAGGAAATATTATTAGAAATACATATAAGAAAAGAAGAATAAATTTCAACCAGAGTTCTGGAATTGGAGCATGTAGATGTATGTGGACCTATCTCACCAAAATCCTATAACGGGAAGAGGGATTATATTCTTTTCATTGATGATTTCAATAGAATTTCATGTTTATTTTTCATTTCCCACAACTTTTATGTGATTATATTAATAAAATAACATTGAAAGGAATATGAAAGGTTTATTAGATATAATATTCTGAAGTTTCTTACTAATAATGGTATGTAATTCACAAAAAATCAAGTGAAATATTATCTCACGAAATACAGTATAAGGCATAAAGTTTTAGTAGTGATAACTCCTAAAAAAATGGAGTGGTAATAAGGAGAAATATTATCATAAATATCATATCCAGAATAATACTTATTGAAAATGACCTACTAGATAAATTCTAAAAGGAAGCAGTCTTGACATCGGTCTATATATCTAACAAGGATATGTTTTTTTAGGAATGAAGAAAAGACTCCATATAATTTGTGGTGTGAAAAGAATCCAACATTAAAATACTTTTTAATGTTTAGAAGTGTTTTATTCTATATAAGTAGAAACATATGAAATTTGAATCTCATGAAAATGAGGAAATATTCCTTGGATATTCAAAAGAAGAAAAATAATATAAATGTTTCAATAAGAGGCTGGAAAAAGTGGTTAAATGTAATGATGTCATTGTAGTAAATAATTAATAGAGTCTTCAAAAATATAGGGAATGGTTTCTTGATGAATGTGATGATGAGGAAAGTAGCATAGGGGGATTAGAAGTGTAAAATATTGATTCAGAAGAAGATACCAGTGATGAGAAGGAGGAATTAAAATCTATATATGTACAAAATTTGAATATTCAAGCTGAAATTGATAAACAAAACATTATTTTTGATCAGTTAGCGCTATTTAAAACATAGAGAATGAAGGCTTTACAATAGGCATCCATCCTATCTTTGGTAGATCCAAAAAAAATTTAAGAATAAACTGGAGATAAGACCTGGGTTTTAACTATGAATAAATAACTTGGTCAAATTGAGAAGAATCAGACATAGGAGATTGTTTTGAGACCAACATATAAGAATGTCATCAGGTCCAAATTGATATTTCACAACAAGATGAATGAAGACATCATAGTGATTCAAAAAATCACGATTAGTGTGCAATGGGTATTCTCAGAGAGAGGGTAACTATGTTGATTATATATTTTCACATATTGTGAGGCTAGAGACGATCAGATTATTCTTGTCCATAATAGTGCGAATAAAGTACAATGTTTTCTATATGGAAATCAAGTAATCATTTATAAATGGGTTTTTAAAAGAAGAAGTGTATATCGAGCATCCAAATATTTTTCTAATTCATGAAGATTATAATAGATTTTCTCAGCTGAGTAAGGATCTATATGGGTTGAAGAAAGCACTGAGATCTTAGTATTTAAGGATTGGTCAATTTCTGAAAAAGATAGGTTTTCATCATGGTGGAGTTTATTACAATATCTTTATCAACAATGATAGTAATTAATGGATTATGCTGTTGTTTTATGTTTATTACATAATATTTTGGTAACTCTATGAAGCATAGTGAAAATGGTTTTTAGAATTCATTAAAGGTGAGTTCAAAATGTCAATGATTGATGAAATCACATTTTTCCTTGGTTTACAGGCGACATAAAGAAGGAATGAAATATTTATTTCTTAATACAAATATGCCAAGGAGGTTTTGAGAAGATTTTTGAAAGGATAATTCCAAGTATATGATGACTCCGGTCGCTACCTGGATGAAACTAGCATTAGATGATGAAGGCAAATCAGTTAATGTCATAGAATTAGGTAGATCATTGTTAGTCTATTGTACTTGATAGTAAAAAGACATGAAATTTGTTTTTTTTCACATTCCAAGTAGCATAGTATCAATTTAATCCAAAATAAATCCACATAATTCCAGTAAAAAATAATACTTCTATATATCAAGGGAACAGTATATTTCAGTTTGTTGTATAATGACAAATCCCATCAAGATTTATTGGGCTATACAGATTCATATTGGACTAGATCATAAGATGATAGAAAATAAACATCATGTGGGGCATTCTATCTTGATAGATTTTGTATTTCTTATCTATTCATGAAATAAGATTTCATTTAATTAGGCACCAAAGAATCGAAATATATTACGTCCAATCAAGCTTACATGCATTTATTATGGATGAAGTGTCAACTTGATGATATGGGAGTTGAATTGAAGTCTCTTATTGGGATCTATTGTGATAATTAAAGTGTTATAAATCTTATCGTAAATCCATTCCATAACTAACGGGAAACTAATATTGAAATCAAGTATCATTTTATCAATAATAAGGTGGAGAATAGGCTAGTGAAGTTGAAGTATGTTCCTATAGAACTACAGGTTGCAAATATTCTGATGAAAGCCTTATCCAAATAATTTTTTGGCCTTCATTGACTGGATCTTAGAGTTCTGTCAAATTCTCACACTTAAAAACTATGGATGTGGTACCCCCTCTCCCCAATGTATGATGCATCTTCCCTTAATGTGTTGATATGTGTTCTTTTTAGTGTTTTAACCATAGATGAGTGACCTTTGGGTTCATTGACAAAGGGGGAGAAAATATCTTGATCAAGATAAGGGAGAAGATGATAGGGGGAGTAGGGGGTAGGAGGTTTGAAATCTAATTATAGTAAAGATATTCAATCAAAGGTTATATATCACAAAGTAAGGGGTTCATGGTGAAATTAGTTGATTGTTTTGGTAATGAATTGATTCATTTATGAACTTTTCATACTACTCTTGTTTCTCATGTCGAGCATTTCTCATGCGGGATTAGAGTGTGTGTTGATTAAATCTTTGATCACTGTCTGAATTGAAAGAAGTTAATTTGGGTATATGATGGAATAATTTTTAATGTAGTTTCAAAATGATAAGAGTTTTTAAAAACACAAATGGGGAGATTGTTGGTAAAAACATACCTCAAGGTAACATTGTAGTGTTTTGGGTTGATTTTGTTTGTTGAAAAAAAGGGTTTCCAATGTTTATTGTAGAGTTATAAATATATTTTTGGCATTTACATTGACATATATCTAAGAAAATTTAATTTATGCATTGAAGTTGGTATAGAAAATTGCTAATATAAGGTGGAACCATTTCCCAGAGTTAGCCAAACTTTTATGCTCTGAAATCTGGGAGATGACTCAAGATTTGTGAAAGTTTGATTTCTAGGACTAACTCTTCTTATATATAGTAAAGGTATGGTTTTTTAAAAATATTGTATATTCACAAATATGTTGAGATTCGTGAAGACATCTGGTGTCGCAAAGGTTTGAAGGTTCATGAATGCATGATGGAAATATGGTAATATAGGAAACTATGTAAGCTTTGTGAATGGGAAAATTTATGTGGATCTTTGTGAAGATAGGGAGGTTTATAAACAATAAATGATATATTCATGGAAATTTTGTGGCAGGACTGAAAGCTTTGAGAAAAGTAGTAAATGCCTATAAATAGGCGTATACTCCCTCATTTGCACAAGCAAGCCTTAATGAAAATCCCAAGGCTCTAAATTCATGATGTTTTTTTGTGAAGAATTTTTTATTGCAAGAATTTTTTCATAAGATCATATGTTTTTTACACAAAGGGAGTTATAAAATGCTAAGTAAGCTTCACAAAAGTAGTGAACTTCATTATGGATGAGTAATCTTTGTGAAAGAAGTGATATTCACAAAGGATAATCTAGAATCTCAAAAGTGGTGACCTTCATAAAAATGTTTATCTTTGTGAAAGAAGTTATATTCATGAATTTTTTGGGGTTCATGAAATAATAATATTCTTGTGAATAATTTTCCAATTTCAAAAATGTTGTGAGAGCTTCGTGAAAGTAGTGATCATCATGAAATTATTGAGAAGGGATTTCCTGGTAAATCTGTAGTAAAATTGTATTCATCAAGTGGATGAAATTGAAACTTAATGATACATCAAATAAGGTGTAAAACATATTGATTCAAGTGATCAAAAGAATAATCATCTAAAGGATCAGTGATCACACTTTAGTTGAGAGAGAAGTGAGCTTTGAAATTGTGATTGGTTGTAAACCAAGAGGGAAAGTGAGTCCACTCCAAACATTTTAATAGTAGTGAACTTTAGTGTATTTTGTACATAGAAATGTTTCCTTTGTATGCTCCTTGTACAGAGAACAGTGTGGGTGAACCAAGTAAAATCAGTGTGTCTTGTGCATTCTTTCATTTTTATTTATACATTTCTATGGGAAAAGGATAGAAGGGTGTTTTGTTTAATGAAAAAACAGGATATGAAGGGGAATTTATTTTAATATGACATACCCTGATTTATCCCCTGTCTTAGAGAATTTAACATATTGGGCTAACACTTTATCCTCAAAATATAATATTCAATGTTTAACTTAATACATTCAATAAATAGTTAACCATAAGGATCCTCTAAAATGTGAATAGATAAATTAAAAAATCTAAAAATAAGGTCACTCAAATTTCAATTTCAACTTATCATTAATCCCCAATAATGTATCTCTTAATTTCACTTGTAAATACCTTGATCACATTGTTTCTTATTCTTTCACTAGGTCCCTACATGCATGTTGACACGGTGCATGTGTACACTGGTGTGTTGTAGCCCCACACTCTTTCATTATAAAGGTGGGAGGCTTTCATCACATTCAATGAATATTTCTGCTCCTTGATCAAAATGGGGTGATGGTATGTCAGTTTATACTTCCATAGATTCCTCATTAGAGATTATTTTCTTGTCTGGGTCTCCCTCATAGATTAAAGTCATGTTTGTGGAACTCATTCTTGATGTCATATCTTTGTAAATGCCGGATAATTATTCTACTTATATCTAGAAATTATATTTTTCTTAATAGGTAAACAACCATTGGTTAGGAGAGTAGTCATGTTGGGAATTTTTGGGCATGTCTGGATGATGGGATCATTGGTCACCTATATTCTTCCTCTTAAGAGGTCATCTCATATGAGGGATCTTAAAGAACTAAAATCAAGGCATCATGTGTCAATCATAAGGCAATGATTCTAGGATCACAAATCTTCCAAGGATTTTCACCTCAAGTATCCCACACTTAAGCATGGGGTATGTATTTGTGGTTATATCACAAGTTCTATGTCCCATGGATATGGAACAGAACATCTGGTCGATATGGATTGGGGCCTGAGTTTAAAGAATTGTGGAGATGAATTTGGTTAATTATAACACCTCATGGGGGGATCAATGAGGTGTGTCCATATGAGGGAATATATCACACAAGATGGTTAAGAATTCCCATTGAGGTTAACCCTAGATGGATGGATCATAACACATCATGGAGGCATATCTATAATTTTGATGAGTGGGAATTCCCCTTGATAAAAATCTTTGATGGAAGAATCATAATTCCCCTTGAGGTGGACCTAGGAGGTGTGTTCCTAAGAGGGATGATTTCACACCTAGATTGGTGAGAAATCCCCTTGAGATGAACTCAAGATGGATGGATTAGAACACCCCTTGAGGTGGATCTAAAAGTTTGATGGGTGAGAACACCCCTTTAGGAGAAACTTGGAAGGATAGGTCAGAATACCCCTTAAGAAAAATCTAGGAGTTGTGTCCCTAGGAGTTATGATGTAACACCTAGATTGTTTAGAACACCCATTGAGATAAACCTAGGATGGATGGATCATAATGCCCCTTGAGGTGGATCTGGAAGTTTTATGGGTGATAATTCACCTTGAGTAGAAGTAGGGAGGTATATCCCTATGAGGGAGAACCTAAGTTTACTATTAGTTAGTATTGAACATCAGGGAGGCATCCTACATACCCTATTTAGAATATAGTGATCAAAACCCATGTAGTTCGATGTTGCAGTATAAGGTCATGTTATAGGACTAATCCATGCAGTTTAACATCTTGTTGTAAGGATTATTGTGTCATGAAAGTAGAATTTATGAGGTATGGTGGGGGGGATTATGCATTGAAGATTCCCTTCGCAAGAGTTTTTTTTCTTATTTGAATGGTTTGGGGCTTACACATTGAGTTTCTCGAGGAGGATCTCATTCCATGTGAGTGGTACACAGAGTATCCTCTTGATAAGAGGTGTGTGGGTAATCCCATGCCACTCATATATGGAGTATCCCATGCTTATTTCAAGGGGTGATATTATAATGTAATGCAATGTGTTGAGGATGTTTTTATATAGTTTAACATCATACAACTAGGATGTGGATCTAGGCAGTTTTACGTCATGCAACTCGGATGTGGTTAGGCTCACTCCTTACCCCTTGGGATTACGTGGCCAATGCTCATGCGTCATTGGGTAGGGAATGGATTTAGCACTGATAGGGTACAAAAATGGAAAGAGTTTCCAATCAGAAGGTCTATGTTAGGGTCCATATGATTAGAAGAAAAATGGATTAGGGTACGTTTTCTTAGAAGCAAGAGGTAATTAAGAGGCACAATACACACTTGGGGAGAAGTGGGTGAACATATGAATGGGTATAATAGGTCACCTAGGGACTCTAGGTGAAGTTGTACCAGTGTTAGATTGGTATGGGGGAACTGGACACTCATCCTTGGTAAATCATGTTCAGTAGAAGGGAGGCACCATGGAGAGGCTTCATATAGAGGTTTCATTAAGAACATGTCCTTTTATAGAGGTTCTTCACAACTATCAGGTTCCCCATGAATGAAATGGGCTTCATAAAGAGGTGTTATTCATGAAACAGGGTGTCCCTACATTGGAGGTTAGTCCTGATTTATGATAGGAGTGCTTCATGAAGGTTTAATGCTTTGCAAAGCCTCAAGTTATCTATAGTTCCTTCATTCTTCACGAAGGGAATATGCCTTTGTGAAAGGCATCCCCACCATAGGTGGAGGATTTCAAGAACACATGGAATGGGTTTTTTCATATCTTGGATACCTTCGATGATCCATTTTCTCATTGTTTTGAGAAGCTTGGGAGGTTCATGAATTGGGAGCTATTAGAAGCCAAAAGGTCAGGTAACCATCCCCAAAATGTTGGAATGAAGGTGTAATTTATAGTAAAGTGGATTCATAAATATTTTCTATGCTCATGAAGAATTGGTGGGATTCATGAATGGGAATGGCTTTGTGAGTCTAAATTTCATCCTCATAAATACATTTTTGGTGCTTTGTGGGTTCACAAAGCACCCTGCGACTTAGAAACTCACTGCGTGGAGGTTTACTACAAACCTCCATGAATTCATGAAGGAAATTCTCATCCAAGGTTCTTTGTGATATTTATCCATTTGTGATGGAGAAAGGCGTCTCAAAGTAGACCCTTAAGAGTTATTTTGGGTCATTTGGTTTTGATTTTCTCTGAACCAGTTATGCCTTCATCAACTATTCTTGTGGAACACATATTTTGGTACCCGAAACACCCCTTGGAATGGGATATGATGGGGAAAATAGGGTTATATTATGATATAAAATCACCAAAAAAATTAAATCAACTCCCTTTTTTTAATCTCACTAGTGAAGCTTACTCATGATGACCATTCATGATGGTTGTTGGCGCGAAGGCCACCATGAAGTGTGTGTTGATCATATGCCTATAAATAGTGAAAGGGGTCCCTCAAAACCATTGTACCTTCATGAGAATAAAATCATTTTTCTATTTTTTCATGAAGGTATACATCTCTGTGGATTGCACTCCACAAAAACTTTTTATCAAACCGGACATCTGGACCTCTGCTCCGTGAATGCAGCTCAGCAAACTAGACTCCATGAACTACACCTTCAAGAAGAAAATTCCTTGATCCAAATATTCATGACTGTGCTCCATGAATGATGTTATAAAATATTAATCTAAAGATAAACTATGTATTGAATTAAATGGTTTCTCAAGGATTTGATACTTCCACTACTCAAAGGGAAGATATGGATAATAGCATCATGATCGAGGAGATCATTTCAAGATCATTGGACCATGAATCACTGATCACAATCCTAATAGAGGCTCATAGGGAATATCATATTTACAAGAGGCTTCTTCTCTACAAATTCAAACTGAGAGATTTGGCCTTCATTTTGGTGGTGAGAAGTGCTGATTCAGATTATTGTTATAAAGGCATACTAGGGCAATACTAATGGCACTGGGATATTTTATGCCATATTTGAAAAGATCAAGAACCACTTATAGTGGAATATCTCTATAACCACATAAAAAATATTTATAAGGATAGTTTATAGGATGATACATCCCCACCATATTATCATATGATCATCAAGGTAGGTTTTGGGGATCCTCTCAAGGGTTGGAATGATAACTGATATTTTCACTATGGAAGAAACTTCATAGATGAATGGGAATGGGAATAATGTTCATGTGTGTCATTACCTGAGTTTGAAGGATATATGAAGCAATTAGGGCTCTATTAAGTATCATGGGCATAGAATTTTCATGTATACTTCCCTCAGGAAATCATGCCCGAGTTATTGAGTAAATAGTCACTAGGGACTAACACATTTAATCCACATCATGGGGAGGTCAGTGTTGGCCTCTAGGACTTTAATCATATCACTGGGATCCCAATCCTAGGGGATATGTATGAATAATTCCTCTCTGTATAGAATGGGTGTGATGATCAAGATGAGTTCCATCCATAGCGAAGGAATTAATAGATCTGGTGTAGGGAACTAGCAACGAGAATCCAGGATGAGGGACATTCTCTTTAAGAAGTGGCTTGGGTACTTCCTGAATGAACTAGAAGCAGGGCCAATCTAGGGGTAAGATCCATCAAATAAGATACTAATGATGCCACGCACATGTCTTGGAGGATATCAACAAGGCAAGGAGGGATCTTACTGGTAGATCTCAGAGGTGAGTCAGTGCAGTTGTGGTGATAAAACAACAAGCCAGAACCTCAACCTATATTCAAGATGGTAGGGTTAATTGTACTGCTCATCTATTCCTGGATGCTCCTAGTGAGGGTTTCACATATAGGGGTGAGAACGATCACCTTCATAATGAAAACGATGTTGGAAATGGTCCAGCGCGTCAATTTGGTTGTCCCTATTTTGGCGAAATTGTACAAGGTACTTCATCACATCGGTGAAGGGAAGACGCTACTATGTGTGTGTGGGGCCCTCAATTTTCTATGTATCTAGTTGGAAACAAACATGGGAGGTTATGAACATCTAAACCCCATCTCCCCCCTATCAAAAACGTATGTCTGGTGATCTTGAACATCATGGGGATTCATCCATTCAAGTTGGGTTTGGTAGAAGTTTTGTAGAAGGTCGGGATGGAAGAGCACTTCATATTTCACATGTTACCCCTTGCAATAGGGGTGGTGACTAATGATGGTTCAAGGACCATGGAGTAGAGATTTCACCTCTTGTAATTTCGATATGGAGTATTGGTGTAGAGGGTAGACTACAATCCAATCTTCGAACCATATAATCCTCACTGGTTTGTGAGATAGTTCAGGTATCTGTAGAGTATATTTCTGAAATTATACTCATAGGTGAGGCATGAATTCCTTCATTCAGTGATGAGGAAAATATGGTGTATGTTTACACTTGAAGATGGGAAGATGTGGAACAATATTCCACTACATGTTGTCACATACGAATTGATTCATGAATATGCATAGAGCTGGTAGAGCACATATCTTGGGAATATGCTAAGATGGTGAGCCACCCAGGCTAGTGAAGGGGTGGACCTTAAACCACAAGGCTAAGTTAGATTAGTGATCAGAGTTCTCCATAGTGGCAGAGCTGGCCCATTGGTCAAGATAGTAGCAGCAGGTCCAACAATTTGTGGTCTAGACAGGAAAGAGCCATAGAGAGAGGAGAAGTATTGGGTTTAACGCTCCTAGGAAGCAGACACACAAAGAAAGGGGTCCATTTAGGGTGTTTCTGAGGACATTCTTACAAGATATTGGGAAGTAGTTACGATGTGTGGACATTCCCAGTGATGTCAGCTTCCCCAAATCATGGTACAAGTGGGATTTATAAATTTATTTTTCTAGTGTTTATGGGATGCATACAAATATCAATAGGGATGGAATGCACCTCACTGGGATTGCTCATGCCAAGTTCAACTTCATAGTGTCTTAGGATAATATAAATAAATATGTGGTTGAGATAGAGGACCTAGTCCACTCCCAGGACACTGCATTTCCTCTAACCAATCAGGTAAGTGTTATACTACACAAGACCTCTCCTCTGTAGTTATTGGTAGCTAAGTTGGATGTTCGTGCACCTCTTCCTGAGGAGTCAGATGATTCTTGGGGAATCAATGCCTATTGAGGTTATTTCATGGGAGGAAGTACTTTTTCCTACCAAGTAAATACCTGGATCCCATGTGACTCGGATATAACATGTTTTTATAAATGTTGCCTAAATATTTTCTCCACTTGTGTAGGAATCAAGCACGGAGGAGGGGGTTTATGATGGTCCATAAAAGGAAAGAGATGGTACCTAAACCCTCCAATGGGTAAGTGTGGGTTCCCTTCTTGATGTCACAGTCACGGGTGGACAACTATAAATGCCTGAAACCAAGGCAGTAATCATGGAGGGGACCTTAACAGGGGGACTACCTATGAACCTCCAAGAGCTTGTCATTGGATTTTACAATTCATGTAAGTTCCTTCCTCCTCTACACCCTCTTATATTTTTATTTAACTTCTTATTCTTGACTAATTCATTTCGGGATGATAATTAGAATGGTTAATGGGGCTTGCCCACCTACACCAATACTCACACTAACAGGATTGGGGTTAAGGCAGCTATAGTGGATTCTTCCCTCCCAGTAGAAATGGATGAGGAGACAGTATAAGTTCCAATAGAGGGTACTATTGAGATAGTTCCCTCAATGGAGGGGTCGATATAGGTCCTAAGTCAGGATTGGATGAAGGAGATGCGGTGACAAAACCCATGATAGTGGTTCCACCTAAGGCGTCTATTAGGGTTGAATTCGTGATGGAGGAGGTAGAAACTACACCAACGGTTGAGATGACTCAGGAGGTATTTTTGGACATTCCTATGCTGAAATTTCCATTGGTGGGGGTGTGGGAGGTAGAGATGAGATTATTACACCAACATGGGTAGCTAAGGAAGCTAGGATGATTGCATCCACCTCAGTAGTGCCACAAGGTGTAGTGGATCCTTCCTCTCCTGGTAAAGAGGTTAGTGAGGAACTATCCCTAGAGATAGTTCTCCAACCACTTAAACTCAACCAACTGCACCTGGAGGATCCAACTCATAATATATTGGAATTAATTCCTTTATATAAAACATTACTACCTAAATAATTCTATGATTATTGCTCTAAGACTAATGATGAAAATCAGATTGTGTCCTGCAAGGCGTGGATTTATGTGTGGAATTTCATCACCCACACCCAAATATTTAATCCTCCACAGCTGTAAGTATCTCTCCACCACTGGTTAATCAGTTTGGGAACTGGTGGGGTGAACTCCAGAAACCTCCACGCACTATCTCAGGAGTTTATTATTGAGCGGACATGTGCAGAGTTCTAGGATATCAATATTTCCTATAAGAAACACATTGCTAAGAGCTCCAAGGCACTCCAAGAGGCTGAATGATATATCACCCACCTTGAAGGGCTAGCACAGGATCACGCGATGGTCGATACTTCTCAAATAAAGATGCTAAACAACCTAAAGCTCTAGTTGGAAGTGTTTGAGGCCAAGGTTTAAGATTAGACATTCTTGGTGACTGAGTGCCTGGATGAATAGAACTGGAATCAGATTGAAGACAAATATTTACACCCCAAGGATGAATAAGAGAAAAAAGACCTGGAAGCATGGTTCTGGATATTGGAATCCACTTATCAAAGGTGAGCTGAGATCGATTTCTTGATTTACAAGGACTATATTTGAAGAAATTTTGTGAATGAGAGGCTCTAATATGTGGATGACTCTCTGAAACATTTTTTTCGACTACTGCATCCTCATAGATATTTCCTTTTTTCATAATCACACTTCAATCATATTTCTTATAAAATCAACAATCAATACTTAAGCTCAGATGATTCATGCTCGGTGTGAGAAACAAGGGAAAATAATGTGATTTCTTATTCATATAATAGTTTCTAAGATGAGAGAGAATTTTTCTAGATAATGGGACTCTTGGAATAGCCGAATTTCTTTTTCAATGTGCACTACTGCACGAATGGGATAACACCGTGAGAATTGAATTCTACCCAAACAAAGGGGCATGGTAAATGTGAATCACGATGCCCAAAATTCATAACATAATGGGGGTGATGTTACGATATAGGATAATTGTTGACAATGTTCGAAACACATTGCTCATATCACTTAGACAAGGATGGGGACAAACAAATGAGGTTTGACCACTGACCCTATTTGAAATATGAATCTTACCTCATAATTTCATCCAAAGTTATATGGGATGTTGTCATAGGATGGTTGGTGGGGATTATCTAGACACCATTCTATTAGGGGTACCTTAAGATGTGGGGAGGATAAGGATCGAAATAAGCGGTATGCGAAGCATTGAAATGATGTGATGGAATGTTCAAATGGATTCCAATACTATTTTAATTACTCCACCTTGTATTAAGTTACATTGGTGTGGGTGTATCGATATGAACAAAATTAAAACCCATATTCCAGCGGAAGCGTTATCTCGGATGTAGAGAAATGGTCGAATGAATGATGTGTTAGATGATTGAAACTAGAGTAAAGGGCCTCTCAAGTGAGGTCCTAGGGTTCCTTTAAGTTTTACATCATGTAATGAGGATGATAAAAACATAGTTTTACATCGTATAGTGAGGAAAAGGAATTTTATATTTTAATGTCATGTGATAAATATGTGGTATGCATGGCTTATGCATTGATATTCCCATAATTTCTTCCCCATGTTTGGACAAGAGGTCATCCCATGTTCATTACATGGGGTAGAATCATAATTTAGCATCATAAAAAAGAGGACACAGAAAAATGACATGAATAATAACCGCCTAACCGCAAATATTTTAGGGTTCTAATTCTTGGACCAAGGGATTGTATCTCAAAGGAATATGCACAACACTGAGAAGGTTACATAATGTGAATGAAGGGGCTTAAGAGGCCACCTAACACTACAACAGAAACTCCATTTAGCGGTGGTTGTTTAGCGGTGGTTTTGGGAACCACCGCTAAACCTTTTTTTAAAAAGGTTTCATGGCGGTTTATAATAAACCACTGCAAAATATTTGTTTTTTTTTTCACAGCGTCGACCCTTCCCCCCACCCTGACCCCTCTTCTCACCCAACGACCCCATGACCCCTGCTTCCCCCGAAACCCTAGCCCCATGCAACCTCAGCGACCCCGGGACCCCGGCGACCCCGCGACTCCGGCAACCCCGGCCCCCCGCGACCCCGGCGACCTATACGAACCCTAAGGTTTTAATTCTAGTAATTTTATTGTATGTTGAGTTAAAAAAAACTCAAGAAATTGTATAGAGTAAGCGCCTGAATCTTCATTTGTTGTTGTGTTCATTTCTATTTCAACTAATTTTAGTGTTTTTCATGTTTCTTTGTCTCAGCCTTTTGCAGTCCGTTTGTTTTGTTTTGGAGTCCGCAACAGCTCCTTTTTGTTTCCAGCATATCAAGTAAGGGTGAAATTTTATTTTCAAATTATGGTTTTTTGATTTCCAATAAGTAAGGAATTGTATTTATCAAATCTATGGTCTGCAATAAGGAATTTCTTTGGTCAAAACTTGATTGTGTAATGAATTTTTATTTTACAGTAAATGATTATGTTTAGTAAAATTATATTCATTTGTTGTAACATATATTTTTTATACAATTTATATTTTTGATTGTGGACCTTATTTTCTATAAGGGATCATTTAATGTATTTGAATTATGTTTTAGTTAAGTTTAGGAAATATAATGTAAGGGCTTTAATATTTACTATTGTGCTAAAACTTATTTTAAGGGATCATTTCATTTTTATAATTTATGTCTTACGTTAATGTTTCTCTAAATCATGTTTTGAGAATTAGAAGATAGGGTTTAGTTTGTCCTTAAAAATTTATCTTCTTATAATTGAGTTCTATTTAGGGAATTATATTTTATCATGTTTTGATGTTCCAAAGTAAGTGATTACTTTTATTTTAAAAACTTTAATTCATGAATTTATAATTTTGTTAGAGGAATTTAATATATATATATATATATATATATTCATCTAAAATTCCATGTTTTAAACATAAGTGATTCCCAAATTTATTTCTTTAGAATTTAAATTCATATAAATATATGCATGGGATTTCATGTTCTTCATACATAAACATATATAAGTATATTTAAGTATTAAATTTCAAACTCTATGACTAATTGCATCAAGTGATGTAAGTGGGTGCAACATATATATATGTGTGTATATATTATACAAGTTATGTAATTAATATATATATATATATAAATGAATTTTGTAAATGGGTGTATATGGGTGTATTATATATATGTATATTAGGGATAAAATGTTTATTGACATGTTATGACGTTCACTACAACTGTATTAATGAGATGAAGAAGACCCCAAAACCAGGTCTCCCCCACTATCAATCTCCACTCATTGTGTAATAACACTGCACCCAAGGTGGACACCATATACTCTCATCCATTAATATTCATCATCAACCTCTAATTGTATCCTCACATACACCTAAAAATAATTAACTATGCCTACTGGTGTCCCTCTTGTGTGGTTGATGACCCCTAACCAATAACCCAATGCCTTACACCTCCTCTTCTACTGGTTCTCTCTTATCCATGGTGTTTTCATCGTGATTTGACCTTGATTATTGTCTATTCCTTCATCTTAGTCCCTCTTATTCCTTCACAATTACATCTTCCTCTATTTTCTCCTTTTCATCATTGTAATTTGGTTTGGAAAAATCCTAGGTATAGTTCTATCAAAAATAAGTATTTTTAATCTTTTTTATAAAATGAATTACAAATAATCTATGGTGAAATATTTCTAGGACTATTTATATCACACTTTTCATACACATTCATGTGTGTGTGTAACTTATATCTTTTCATTCTAATTCCAAGATTGTGATTTCTAGTTATTTGTTTCCTCTTGTTCCATTAATGGACATTGGAATGTTGTGACTTTTTGGGGATCACATGGAGATGTTTTGAGTTGTGAATATGGTTGTGACTTTTTTTGGGAAATTTTATTGTGAGATAGTTCAACTAGGTTTATTTTGTATTTAAATTTTATTTGTATTTTCTTTCTCTATATGTTATCCAAACTAGATGATTTTTCATTAATATGTATAGTCTTGGATGAAATTAATCACTTTCATTGAATATGTATCTTTGTATTTTTCATTATTTTTTGAAATGGAAAACCTATTTATTTATAAGGCCTACTTGACTATAATGAAATATGATACTTAGGTATGGAGTTCCTTATACTTTTGATACTCGATCATGGATTCCATCAAACATGTGTTACTCAATCATAGCATCCCTTTACTTTGCATAAATTTATTTTCTATGTTGAAGTGAATGGTATTGAATTCATTCTAACTTATTGTAGTGGTTTGGATGAATATAATTCTTCTAAGTTCCTGAATATAATGTTTAGAGAGAATTCCTTCTGGGATCTATTTCCACATATGTGATTCTAATTATCTTATTATGTTGTCCTAGATGATATTACCATCACCTCACATTTCATCTCCAAATTCCCAACATGATTCTACTATGAAACTCCAAACACCAAGCCCAGACACATCAACTATTCTTAAAATACCCTAGTTTGATCCCCAAACCACATCAGCCGCATCTTGAACGCCATTTCTGATGTGGTATCCACCTTACCACATCAATTTTTATGCAAAAACACTATTAAGTCCTTCTCTAGATGAATTATACCAAAGGCGCTCAATCCCACCCACCAATGCGCTATCATATCCCGACCATGATGCCTTAAAACTCAAGGAATAACAAAAATGTTCAATACCCACACCGAAGTCTGAATCTGACTCTTAGTTCAACTACATGGTCAGATCCTCGATTTTCCCATTTAACCATAATTCTCCACTCATGAGCACTAACACATATATGATCCAAATCACTCTCAAGTCACACCACCACTCTTTTCTATGTGAATACACCAAAGAGAGGTCTAGGAATTCAATCCACACAAGGTTCGTAGAACCTCAAAACCTAATCTCCAAAGTTATTTCATCATGAATTTCCATGAACACCACCACTTATCATGCCTCAAGACTACCATCCCTCACATGGTTCTTGCCAATCCAAATTAAAAATGTGTTGAGTTTTGTAAGCATCATAAGGTTTTCCCTAAACATTATTTATAATAGATTTATTCAATATTAGAGTTTTATATGAAGACTCTATAGAGAACTTAGGTTGGGGTTATTCCAAATTAATAATGTGCTTTGGTTTTCATGGTAAAGTAGCAACCACATTGTTAGCACACTCTTTCTCTTTACCAAAGAAACTTCCCTTATCCCAAACACTAGAGGGTTCATATCTAACTCAAGGGCTCGTCTTTATTATATTATGTTTCTGTAATCTTACACTATCGTATATATGAATCTCTTTCTCTATTTATTAGTAACTATGTGTTTTAATTTTTTTTATTATTGTGTAGGCACATTGTGATATACATGGATAAAAGTTGGATCACATTACCGAGGAACACACCTTATTATGTTAAGGGTTTGAATAAGTTTTTATATTTTGAAATTTCTAATCGATCCGTTTAAGGGAGAATAAAATGTCCATGTCCTAAATGTAAATTTAGAACATGGTTGAAGAGAGATGAAGTTTATGAACATTTAATACTGAAGTAATTTCCTGGTCAATATTTGTGTTGGATTTGGTATGGAGAATCGAACATTACAGAAATATTGAGCACTGATGTTAATCCACAGAATGAGGTCCCAAGTTCTTAGACAATGGAAAATGAAATGCAAAACCTCATAAATGATGCATTCGGCACTGAAAGACACCACTATCAGCATAAAAACATATCAGAACAACAAGAAGAGGGTGCTACAAATTTTAATGTGACAAGTGATGTTTTTGAGACTGTAACACAGGAAGATCAAGATTGTAACATATCATTGGATCCTCTTCTTGATTCTGTGGAGCCAAATGTAAGAGAAAACTTCACTGAGGAAAATGTGTTTCATGATTTAGTTGATGATAGAAATAAAGACTTGTATAGTGGGTGTTTGAAATATTCAAAGCTTTTATTTCTACTGAAGTTGTACCATATCAAATGTATATGTGGAATTACAAATAAGGCAATGTCTGTGATATTGGATTTGATTCGTGATGCATTTCCAAAAGAAAAAATCCCAGAATATTTTTATGATATGAAAAAAGTTGTTAACAATCTTGGTCTGAATTATACCAAAATACATGCGTGTCCCAATGATTGTATGCTTTATTGGGGAGAGGATTCAAGTAGACATAATTTCAAGAAATTTTCTTCTTCTAGATGGCAGGAAAAGGGTGATGTTGGAAGTCTGAATGAACATAATTTCATAGAGAATAACAAAAGGAACACACCTGCAAAGGTTTTGTGTTACTTTCTATTGAAGCCTCGATTTCAAATATTATTCATGCCATCGAAAACTGCTAAATACATGAAGTGGCATTCTGTAGATAATAACAATGATGGGTTAATGGGACATCCACGAGATTCCCAATCGTGGAAGACATTTGATTCATTACATCTTGATTTCTTAGCTGATCCTAGGAATGTTCGATTGGGATTGGCTGCCGATGGATTCAACCCATTTGGGACTTTGAGTACCAGTTATAGCATTTGGCCAGTTGTTTTGATCCCTTATAATATGCCTATGTGGATGTGTATGCAACAAACATATTTTATCCTTTCGATGATTATTCCTGGAAAAAAATGTCTGGAAATGATATTGATGTATACTTGCAGCCTTTCATTGAAAAATTGTAGGAGTTATGGAGCAATGGTGTTGATACATTTGATGCTTCTTCTAAAACAATGTTCAAAATGCATGCTGCTTTAATGTGGAACATTAGTGACTTCCTTGGGCTTGGGAATTTATCTGGTTGGAACACTTACACGGGTTTGTATTGTCCTGTTTGTAACTTTGATTTTCATCCCAAACGGCTACCTCACAGTAGAAAATGGTGCTTCTTGTGTCATCAAAGATTTCTCGATGCATCTCATAGATTTCGGATGAACAGATCAAAATTTAATGGTTCCATTGATCTTAGACCACCTCCAAAGTTGTTAACTGGTTCTGAAATATTGAAATAGCTTGAAAATGTTGAAATAGAATTTGGGAAGGTTTATCATTTGAATGATAGAGGAAAACGGGTCTGAAGTGCATCGTCAAGCGAAATCGGAACGCAAAAATGGAAGAAAAAAAGTATATTCTTCAAACTTCCGAATTGGGAATTTAATTTGTTGCGGCATAATCTTGATGTGATGCATATTTAGAAGAATGTCTGTGAAAATTTTATTTTCACATTTCTTAATGAACATAGAAATTCTAAGGATCATCTCAATGCTCGCAAAGACTTACAAGCAATGTAACATAAAACGCGATCTTTGGCCAGATGAGAATTAAAATTATCCTTCGGAAATTTTTCCAATGAAAAATAGAGATAAAGATACATTCCTTAGATTTTTAAAGAATGTTAAGGTATCTGATGGGTATTCAAGTAACATCTCGAGGTGTTTTGACTTGAAGAATTGTAAGTTACATGGATTGAAAAGTCATGATTCATATATTTTGTTACAATGGTTACTACCATTGGAATTGCATACATTATTACCTGAAAAATTATTGTTTTTGTACTCCAATTCTGCACATTTTTCAGACAACTATGTGAGAAATATCTACATCCATTTTAGCTTGACAACCTCTAGGAGAGGTTTGTATTGACCCTTTGTGCAATGGAGATGATCTTTCCTCCATCGTTTTTTACTGTAATGATGCATTTAACTGTGCATTTGGTTGAGGAAGCTAAATTAGGAGGCCCCATTCATTATCGATGGATGTATCTAATTAAGAGGTCCTTTATTTATATGTTTTTTAGTTAAGTAAACAATTTTTGGTACTTAATTAAATTCATAATTATATTTATTTTATTTCACAGATATCTTGGGCATTTGAAATCATACGTGAGAAATAAAGCTCAACCCGAAGTCTCTATTGCTGAAGGCTATTTGGCTGAGGAGTGTCTTACCTTTTGTTCTCGATACTTGGAAGATATTGAGACAAGATTTAATCAAGTTGGATGTGTTGATGACACATCTACTCAATCTCAAATACATCGGAAATCCAAAATATTTCCTGCTATTGGCTGATCAGTTGGGAGGACCTCAAATGTGACACTGACTGAATTGGAATTATTACAGGCACATAGATATGTGATGCTGAATAGTGAAATTACAGATCCATTTATTAAAGATTTGAGGATATAAACAAAGAGACGAATGAGAGGTCGAACATGAAATGATAAAGATATAACAAAATCTGTTAATAAAGAGCTTGTAGAATGGTTTGCACGATGTGTAAGTTCATAAATATTTCAATAAGTATGAATATTAGTTTGACACATACATTTTTTAAATATAATAAAGTATTTTTTTTTTCAGATCATGAATATTGATACTCGAGTAGAGGTGTCAGAAGATTTGAAGTTTCTTGCTAGAGGTCCTCTAAAACAAGTTAGAATGTTCAACGCTTATAATCTGAATGGCTTTAGATTTCATACAGTCGATCGAGAAGTGGGTTTGAAAACACAGAATAGTGGTATATTTACATTTGCTGAAGTGTAATACTAAGGAAAGCTGCATGATATTATTGAATTAAACTACCACATACATTTTTCTGTTGTTTTATTCAAATGAAAATGGGTCGATATTATCAAAGGTGTTAAAATATATTCCTTGCAATTTACTTCTGTGAACTTCTCTCGCTTGATGGATGTTGGTGATCATGAACTGCATGATCCATATATCTTAGCATCGCAAGCAAAAATGGTATATTATGTGAATGATGTTGGTGATAAAGGGTGGAGTGTAGTTTCTCGCATAATACAAAGATATTTGTATGATATGGGTGATGAAGTGGATAATTTGACCTCAGAAATTGAATTTAATCAACAACAGGAAGCATAATTATTTATCCATCATGATATTAAAAATATTAGTCTAGAAAGTATGAATGAAGTGGATGAAGCAATGGAGTGGGAAACTGACATGATTTAAGGGTAAAATGATTGTATGTATAATTATTTATTTATTCAGCAACCACTTGTTTCATTTCTGCAATCATTCATTATCATTGTTATATATTTTTTGTCTGTTATTATTGGGCATCTATTATCATTTTTAATTTTTTTTCTGAATAATTTTTTTGAAATATATATTTTGAACTTAATTTTATTTGATTAAATGATATGAATGCCAAGGAGTAAGCGCTACACTATTTCATCTAGTTCTGCGACAGATGACGATCCATCTGGCTCCCTCCCCACGACATCTGAGGCACCAGCTGCCTACACCCCTACACCATCTCCCCCTACACCATCTCTCACACCATCTTTGGATGTCCCATTAGAGGGTGAGTCATCGACTCCCCCTTCAGGAGTCTCAACAGTGGGGCAGCGACACGCCCCTTCCAGTTCATCACGGGCATACTGGAGTGTCACTCTCATAGGTACAAATTTTAATTAAATAAATTTATTACATTTTGTTTATACTAATTATTTTCTCATTGAAGATTACAAAAATTCAACTATAGAGAAAAACATAAAAAAGTGCAGATGTTTGTAATATGACTGGCGAAAAGATAGTCGTGCCATTTGATTCTTATGGGGTCCCGACGGATGACGTCGCGGGGTTACTTGGCCAGATTCTAGGCCAGCTGGCAGCGGAGCCCATTTCCCTTCCTATTTTATATGATGATTGGAGACATATGCCTCTAATCTATAAAATTGAAGTTTTTTATTCTAAAATAAAGGTAAATTTATTACATTATGGTTTAATTTAATGTCATGTTACTAATATGTTCAAAATGAATTTATGTATACAGATGTTCTTCTAGTTTATAGTTGCTGATGTGATAGCATGGAAGTGGACGTTGAAAAATCTAGGTGAGAAATGGAAAGATTTCAAATGGATATTGTGGTGTGATTTCAACGATACCTCATTGACTGTGCAACAAATGTATGAGAAGCTACTCAGTGGGGTACTGAAAGAAAAGTGGAAAGTTTTTGTTGAAAAACACCGTGATGAGAAGCGGATGGTATTGAAATATATATTATTATATTATCATAATTTTACATTTATACATGTATATGAAGAGGATATAACATTGAATACATTACTATTAAATTACATTTTATTTATTTCAGGATCTCTCAAGACAGAATGCATCAAACCGGGCTAAGCAAGTCATCCCTCACACTGTGGGCTCAAAAAGCTTTTCTAGAAGCTGAACGACATTGGTAATATTTTAATTAGTTTAAATATTTATAAGAAAGTATTATCTATTTAATATATTAAATTTTTTATTTATCTTTGCTTAATGCAGTCATAGAGTTTAGGGCACGAAGCATCCTGAACTGAACTAAGGTTGGATGTTCACAATAAATCAGATGGAAGTTTTGTTAATGAGCCTGCTAAAGAAGTTGGGGTATGAAGTCAATTTTTTATTATAATAACTTATTATCAGTTTTTACTGTGTTAATATATATTGATATTTGATTTATAGATAAAAATTAAAGAACTATGGGATGCCAATCCTGCACAGTCCTACTCAGACTCCTAGGATGACCTTGTTGTTAAAGTCCTTGGGAAGAAGTATCTTGGTAGAGTGTGCGGGATGGGTTTGGGGCCCGTACCATCTAATGTTTTTAGCAGGACACCGGGGATGGTAGCTACATCTACTCCTGGATTTAGTTAGCCCATACCCGGAGATGCTCAGAAAGATATTGTTTCTTTATGAAACACAGTTCACCAGCAGGGAGATCAGATATCTGCTTTGCAGAAAGAGTTGGTTCAAATACATTAGCATATGAGCAGATATGCCCCCGGTGGTAGTACATCGACTGGTGGTATGCAGCTAAATCACAAAAAATCAAAATCATTAATTTTTCTAACTTTCATTGGTTTTAAGTTTTAATATAAATATGCAACCTTATTTAATTTCCAATATAATGTTCTTACAGGTGACAGCAGAAAGTGGTGATGAAGGTGGTGAGGGTGACGATGCATCATTGGACCGTGAGTAGTTGTATTGTTCATGTGTTGAAAAAATATGGGAACAATTGTTTTGTATATGTAACATTTTTGGCACATATTTTCCACCAAACATTTTCATGTCCTAAAATTTCCTTGATTTCTCATGTTTCCTTTTATGCGTTTTATTGATTTATGATGTTTCTTTTTATGTCTTGATTTCTTGAGTGTGGTATACATCATTCCATTTAGGCTTTTTTTTGAATTGGTAGTCAAGATTTTGGATGACTAGGAGTTAAACCCATTGTTGATGTGTTGAACAAATTGAGTCATTTCACATGTTATACTATTTTTAATTTGAACTAAGTAATATTATCTTATGTTGAGATGGTTTTACTATTTTTTAGTGGTGAGGGGGTAGTTGATTCATCCCTAGTATATTATCTAGATATTCTAATGGGCCTCAAGGGTGTTTAAACTAGTAGGGGTATAAATATACTCTTGAGTGTCAGTGGTTGGATATCCCCAGTGGGATCAACTTTTAGATGCTTGAGTATAGACAATAGGTAAAAACACCCTAA
This sequence comes from Viscum album, assembly GCA_963277665.1. Lineage (NCBI taxonomy): Eukaryota > Viridiplantae > Streptophyta > Magnoliopsida > Santalales > Viscaceae > Viscum > Viscum album. The sequence goes on along the minus strand of OY728130.1, from coordinate 472,303,719 downwards.
ATATATTCTTGAGTACTCAAGGTCACATGTTAATAAAAATGACTATAGTGAACATGATAGTCATAATGAAGTTCTAAGGTGATTTATACTTTATGGTGGACATATTTATCCAAATCAATATGATAAGAGAAGAACGTGTTCTCATGATCTATTGAAAGGATACAAAAAGGTTGGATGTGAAATTATGGACCAATGGTTTTTCCATAGAATATTTTTAGTTGGACAACCTGTGGGGCATTATTCCCTATAGATTACCATGAGTGTCATATAATTTCAGGATAGATCCATTTATATGGTATTCTTGAAATAAGGTGTGAACCATCATGCACTCATTTTACAAGGGTAGGAGACAATGTATGTCAGGGTATGGGGGACATATATTCATAGAAATTGAGTCCTATGTATCACATAACAATTATTTTCATGCCTCACCATTGTGTTCCTTATGGGTATTATCATCTTGTTTTTGGTCTTGAACATAATTGGTGCATTTGGTGATTCAATTTTAATTGAAGGATGTTATGAAGGTATTGAAAAGGAAACACAATGAAGAAACCCATCAATACATCATCAAATATAAGATTTCATAGTTTATCAATCCAATTACATGTTAATGGATTCACATTAGGTTATCTATTTTTTTATGAGAACCTCCAATGGGATTCCATGTATATGAATATTTGGTATGGATGTCCTTTTAGAACTAAATTACAATGAAAGGTGTTCACTAGTGATTCATATACTATAGATTCTTCAAAATAGTTATTGGTAAAAGGTCTGAGATTTTGGGATCATCAAATATTCTTTGGGTGGAATCATTTGAATTATTTGATTCCCTTATAGATTTATGATTTTTTAATGAATAATATCAAAATACTAGTGTTTAACGAGTTACCCCTATTCCTATGATCTCTCTGAATCTTTGTAGATATGAAAATATATGATTATTAGGTTAATCATACATATAATACATATTTATGATTCATTTTTTTAAGGCCTCATAGTTAGGAAATTATTCATTCTTCACCATACAAAGAGGTCGTAGATGTTTACATTGTTGTGAAGGGGTACAATTTGTGAAAGGTATCTAGAAATAGATAGTGTTTGAATTTATCATGAGTTTCCATTTTAGTTTCATCTTGGTCTTCAATGACTAATTTGGAGAAGGTATGGTTGTGGATTACACCTATTAGAGCGCCCATATATTGTTTTCAATATCATATATGTTAGTATCATGATAATGGATGAATGATTAAGAGGCTAAGGCATACAAATTGAAGGTGGATATGATATTGTGATACTAGGAGGGGTATCTAAAATTAAGGACGATATAAAGAATATAATACTAGAGTCTCTAACTATGGTATTTTGTAAAATTGATTCATATTATTCTTATCGCATAAGAATAATAGCATGTTTCTTGATGTTGGGATTGAAACTCGGAAAAGAATATATTGTATCCTAGTTTAGAGGAATAAAATACAATATAATTTAAGGCATGCATTTTAAGGTAATGTGAAATGATTCATCGTAGATTAAAATTGTCTTGAAATGACATGTGTGCTGAATTTTAGAGTCGTCCTACCAGGTTTAAAAGGTGATTACTATAATGTATCTCAATAATTATTTTAAATTATGATCAAATAGAACATAATGTTTTTGTGTATCATGATTTTTTTAAGAAATAAGTTAATAGAAGATTAGTTGTGTTACATAAAAGTTCACAATAAGGTATTGAGTGAGGCTAACACATGAGCTTCTTTAAGACACCTGGTATAGTAGATGTGTGTGGTGATGGTATATTTGGGGTATTAAACCAAGTAGGAGGCCCACACATGGTAAATCTAACTGTTTTTTACGCTCATTCCCTATATGGGAACACTGACACACATGTAGATCTAATGTTTCATTTTCAAGTGATATATATTATGGGGGATCAAGAAGGATTGGATAGATGTATGTTTGGAGAGTAGTCAAATAATATACCTATGTTTTATAGTTGATTCTATCATATATATTTTTTTCAATTTATTCTATACTAATTTCTTAGGTTGATGTTTCTTGTTGTATGTTGGTATGTACAATATGGTTCATTTTTATATAGCATATCAATGTTTACTTATTTTTTTCAATTTATTCTACACTGATTTCCTAGGTTTATGTCTCTTATTTTCTATTGATATGTACAATATGGTATTTCTGGTTTGATTTTTCTTTCAGGGCAGTGGTGCAGCGGGAGAAAAAAAATTATTTTTTTTTCTGGTCAGCTTTTTGTGGCGGTTTAAACCACCGCGAAATGTACATTGGCAGCGGTTTAAACCACCGCTAAACGGTGAAAACTGCCACGAAATGTAAAAAAAATTACGTTTCGCGGTGGTTTTAACCGCCGCTACATAGTCGCATCGTAGGTGCTCATTCCGCGGCGGTTCTCATGACTTCAGCAGCAGTTTTACGGCCACTGGATTTGAGTTTATTCACAGCGGTTATAACCGCTGCGAATAAACTAATGTCAAGGGCTCTTAAAAACCACCGCTAAACTCAGTAAAACCTCCACAAAATGAGGCAGCTACGATGCTTTCTTTAAACCACCACGAAACGAAAATAACCACCACTAATAGATTGGTGATGCCGTATTAGGTGGCGGTTTACATAAACTGCCGCCAAACCATGTAGCGGCGGTTTAAACCGCAGCTAAACGGCGATTCTCTTGTAGTGTAACACCACACCAGAAATCCCCTGGACAATTTTCACACCATTTAAGGTCATGAGGATTGGTCCATGAGACATGGCATGGTAAAACACTGATGTCGGTTGGGGGGTTACCCTCTTAGAAAAGAGTATTGAATCTTGTCATACATAAATTTTAGGCATACTAAATTTATATGGGGTGAGACTATAGTTTAACATCTTTTTCTGATGATTTGATTAATTTTTCATCCCATACGGGGCATCCTAGTTTAACACACGGTAATATCATCTCTTATTTAGAGGCATCCTGAACTTATTAGGGGTAAGGCTACAATTTAACATCATATGATGAGGATGTTCCTTCCTCACATCAAGATATGAGTTCATCCTATCCCACTGATAAGTAAAGGTAATTAAATGGAGCTTACAATCGTAAAGAGGCCCATTGTAAATTTTGGGGTGATTATGTCACGGGTAACAAATGGTATCGTGGAAAATATGTATCTGGTCTTGGAGATGGAAGGTATAAGCATCACTACGTATCCTATAAGGAAAAAAATCAAGCCACACATAGTTTTGGGGGGTATCACACATAGTTTTAGATCATAGGTTTTGTATCATGATATGAAAGAGGGTTTAAGGATGTTCATGTGGTGCAAGAGTTAAAACCTAATGTGAATCAGGGCATATAAGGCTTTGTACCATGTGAAGAAATTCTGAAGCTGGTTTCACATAGTTTAAGATCATATGGCTTGGACCATGGAAAACATTTTAGATTCATGTTTCCTAGACTATATAATTGTTTTTTCTAAGGGTAATCATGCAGCACGAAGAAGATAAACCTGATGTGAATGAATCCAAGGAGTCTCATGTACCACACAAGTATCAGAAAGCAAACGACACATATTTTAGGTTCATAATGATTTGACCATGGGGAAAAATTTTCTCCGTGGGTGTGTATGGAATGAAAATGTTAAATCCTAGTGTGAATGGATCCAAAAAAAGCTTTCATAACACACAAACACTAGGAAACAAACAACACATAGTTTAAAGGTCGTAATTCTTATACCATGGAGGGGATCTTGGTTTCATTTTGTAGAGTTTGGACCGTAAGGTGGGAGTTTCAAATGGATATGTGTAGTGTGGTAGTATGATAAACCCAACATGGATGAGGGATAAGGAGACCTGGTTCCAAATTACATATTCTTAGAGAGACTTGAACATAGTTTAAATAGTGATGCTCAGACTTGGACTCTGAGTTTATGGTCATAGAGTTTGGACCATGGGATCTTTTGTGTATCTCGAATACATTGGTACACACCCCACCCAAAACTCCTAAGACCACATGTTTCATGCTCGGTTTGGGAAATAATAAGTGGTAAGGGGATTGGACCATGGGATGTTTTTTTCAACTCGTCCACATCAGTACGCACCCCACCCAAAACTCCTAAACCCACGTGAGTCATGCTCCGTGTGGGAAACAAGGAGTGGTGTTGGGATTTCCATGACACATGGGGGTGCACAGTAGGGGTGAGTAGATACAATGTTGAGAATTTCCCAATTACATCAACCTTCCTACTTGAAATGCACAAATGCATGGAGGGGTGACACCCATGGTGTTGGAATTCCGCCAAGATATAGGGAGGTCGAAAGAAGATAGATCAAGAATTTTGAGATCTATATAAGGGGTAATTGATGGGTATGGATTGACTATTCACCATGTTTAAAACATAGGGAACACAACCACACCAGTCAAGAATGGAGAGAACAAATGTAGGATCAATTATTGACCAAGTTTCAAACACAGGATCCACCATTCTTTTTTCAGAAATCCCTCAGGGCATTGGCCCAGGATGGGAGGTGAGAATTTTCCAGACACCATTACTATTAGGGGTCTGTTTATATTTGAAGGATTTTAGAAATCCAAACTGATAAATATTCTAAGTGTTTAAATGGAATGAGGGAATATCCATGTGGGATTGAATACTCTTGGTTCCCCACCATAGTTAATTTGAGCACACCAATGGGGCATATAAATAAGTGGGATTCAAAACTATAATTTTAAAATATTTTAAGTTCATATTGCATAGACCATGGATACCAATTTAAGGTATTAAATATTGGTCCATGAGCTCTTAGTTTAAGGTCATAGAGTTTGGACCATGGGGAGTATCCCAAAAAGGAATATGTGTCACATGGTAGTGTAACAAACTCAGTGTGAATGAGGTTATAATAGGACAAATTCCATGCCACTCATTCCTATGAAGACTATAATATAGTTTAAAGTCATGATGCTTGGAACAAGGGTGGATATTATTTTAAGGTCTTAATGTTCATACTAATGATAGGGCCAAGGGGATGAAGGAATTGATGAATTTTCAGTTGGTCCTAGAGATGAAAATTCTAGGTGTCCCTATGTATCCTATAAGGATTCTAATCAAGTCATATTTAGTTATATAAGGTGGTACACATAGTTTAAGGTCATATGGCATGGACCCGGAAAAATAGTTTGATGTCATGCTACCTAGACTATAAGAGAATTTTAATTCTAAGGGTGAATATATATATATAGAATTAAAGAGGTAAAACTCGATGTGAATGGGTCTAAGAAGACTCATGTACCACATACACATCTTAATGAAAAATTGTATATAGTGTAAGGTCATAATTCTTGGATCTTAATTGATACTGAGGGGCTAAATGGTTGGTGAATTTGTGGTTGGGCCCAGAGATGAAATTTCTAGGCCTCGCTACGTATCCCATAAGAATGGGAATCAATCCAAAAATATTTCTAGAACACAGTATGGTAAGATACCAATACCGGTTAGGGTGATCTTCTCTAACGAGGGAATTGAGGCATCCCATAGTTATAATGGGGTATCCCACACTCAAAGAATGGGGTAACATTTTTTAACCATACCATACTAATCATATGAGGAATCCTATATCAGGATGGGGTAAACATGTTCTATTAAATATTTAAGAAGAATCCTGAACTTGTTTATGGTAATATTGCAGTTTAACTTCATGTACTGAGGATGTCTTTTCAACTCATATTTTTTATACGGGGCATCCCGAACTTGTATGGGGTAAGATTATAGTTTAATTTCATGCACTAAGGATGTATAGATACATGTAGCATAGTGGAGTGACAAAACTGATGAAGTAGGCACAGGTCCACAATATATATTCCTGAGGGGACTTGCATATAGTTTAAATTCATGATTCTTGGACTTGAACTCATAGTTTAAGGTTGTATATTTTTGACCCGTGTGGAAATTTTTCAAAATGTATTCACATGGTGTGGTAGGTAAAACACAACATGAATGAGGATCAAAGAGGCCTACATTGCACAAAACACTCCCAAGGAAGAATAATACATAGTTTAAATTCATGATTATTATACTTAAACTCTAAGTTTAAGGTCATAGATTATGATTCGAGTGTATAGTTTAATGTAGTTTCCCTGGGAAAATGGTAGTTGTACAGTTTAACATCATGCAACAGACATGGAACTTGGTAGTTTTACTTCATGTAGATCAATTGTATGGATACATGTAGCATGACGGAGTGACAAACTCAATATAAGAGGCCCAAAACCACGCCACATATTCCTAAGTGGTCTTTTATATAGTTTAAAGTCATGATTCATGGACTTCAAATCCTGGTTTAAGGTCATAGAGTTTGTACACTTGGGGGAATTTCTCCAAAAGGGATGTTCACGGCGCAATAGGTGAAACCCAATGTGAATGAGGACCAAAGATACCTACATTACAAAACAAACTCCCAAGGGAGATTCGAACATAATTTAAATTCATGATTCTTGGACTTGAACTCCTAATTTATGTTCATAGAGTCTGGACCAAGTGCATAGTTTAATTTCATGTTCCCTGGATGACGGTAGTTGTATAGCTTATCATCATGAAACTAGGATGAAAAATTAGGTTGTTTTTCATCATATAGCTTGGACGTGTGGATACATGTAGTGTGGATGAGTGAAAAACCTGATGAAGGAGGCCTAGTTCCACACCACATATTCTTGAGGGAACTTTCATATAGTTTAAATTCATAATTCTTGGACATGAACTCCTAGTTTAAGGACATAGAGTTTGGACCCTTGGGGGGAGTTTTCCAAAAGGGATGTGCATGGTGCAACAGGTACAACCCGATGTGAATAAGGACCAAAAAAGAATGTGTTGCACAATAGGCTCCCAAGGAAGACTCACACATAGTTTAAACTCGTGATTATTGGAATTGAAATCTTAGTTTAAGGTCATAGAGTACGGATCGATCTCATAGTTTAACATCGTTTTCTCGGGATGATGGTAGTTTTTCAATTTAACATCATGCAACTAGGACACAAAACTAGGTAGTTTTATGTCATGCGGGAGGAGTTATAAACTTGATGAAGGGGCTAAGTTCCACACCCCATATTCTTGAGGGGAATTTAATGTGGTTTAAAGTTGTGATTATTGAACTTGAACTTCTGTAGTTAGTCCTTATAATTTGGACCCTTGGGGGAAGTTTTCCAAAAAAGGGATGTGTGTGGCATGACAGTTTCAACCCATTCTGAATGAAAATCAAAGAGGAATGTGTCACACAACACAATCCCAAGGAAGATTCACACATAGTTTAAGGTTATCATGATTGGGCTTGAAACCCTAGTTTAAGGTCATAAATTATGGACTAGGAACATGGTTTAACATCGTGTTCCTGGGATGATGATATTTTTGTGGTTTAACATCATACAATTAGGATACAGAACTAGGAAGTTTTACATCACTTAGCTCAGATGTGGTGATGTTTGAAATTTATTATGTGAAATACTACATGATAAACTTATACTTGGTGGGAAGATTTATATTCTCTCAATACATAGTGATCAAATAGTATGAACCATTAAAATAGACCTTTTGAATGGTGTAAGGTCCTTCATAATTGGGCTCCAAATTTGGTGGATTCTTTATAGGTATCATTGGAGTCCTAAGGGTCAGTAATGTGCCACCCTATGGGAAGGAGTATAGGAAAACCTTCTTATTGAATGCTCTCTCTATCCTATTCTGGTACCTATCTAGATTATGAAAGGATATAATTCTATTTTCTTTAATGGATTCCATCTCAACTAGACATACTTTTTCTATTTTTTATGGAATATTATATTCATAGATAGTTGTTTGGAGTGATAAAAACTAAACCTCAATGGAAAATACTATATCTATTCCATACACCAGAGAATATAAAGTCACCTGGTGGAATTTTGATTCGCCATCCGATAATCCCATAGGTAATTAGGGAGCTTTTCCGGCCAACTTTTCTTATTTTGTCCCACTATCTTCTGTAGAATATTAGAGATGGTATTTTTGAATATCTTGATCTTTCCATTTTCCTTCACATGATAGCAAGAAGTATGGTTTGAATGGATACTATATTTGGTGTACAATCTCTTTAGCTTAGTGTCTTGTAAGTTGGTACCTTTCTCTGTGAGAATGGAATGAGGAGCTCCAAATTGATAGATGATGTGGGATCTGATGGATTCAATCATGGATTGGGACATGAATTCTTTAAGAGGAATCACTTCTTTCCACTTATAGAATAAATCTATCATGGTTATAATGAACCTACACTAGAGATTTTTCACTAGTGGATATTGGCTGACAACATCAAGAACCCATATACAAAGGGATAAGAAAATTTTGTGTTGTAGAGGAGCTCTGGTGGTCGATGCACAAAGTTATAATGGATTTGGAATGCATGAAACCCCTTGGAGAACTCGATGTATTCATGGACCATGGAGGGCCTATAGTAGCCAAAACTCTGAATTTGGTGGGAGAGCTTCAAACCCGCTTTATGGGAACCACAAGACCTGACATGAAATTACTTAAAAAACTAAGGAATCCCATCTGCTTAGATGAAAAAGAGGATAATTACATCAAAACCACATCTGTAGAGGGTATTCTCAAGGTTAGGGCCACTCTAGAGGGTGATTTATGATGTGCACTGGTGGACTCACTCATGCTCAACTCGATGGGATGGGAGAATTACATGCTTGAGATACTCAACAAAAAGAGTTGTCCAGTCGATTGTTTCCTCTATTACAAGTGAAACTAGGGGTCCTAATAAGGAAACACCAATAACTATCTGATTTAACTATTTCTTTTAATCATCATATGAAATTATGGGAGATATGAACCTTTTATGTTCCACATTAATGGATAGGTCATCCTGGTCAGGCTCTATAAGGGAGGTGGCTAAACTGGCCAAGACATCAGCTCGAACATTCTACGACTGAGGGACATGATTTACTTCTGCCTGAGAAGGGAACTAGGGCTTTAAATGGAGGGTGCACTCCAGTAGGGGCACAAATCTCTGGCTTTATAAGGATATAATCCCCATTAATCTATTTTATGATCAACTCAGTGTCTCCATTCACATGAAATTAGGGGACATAAATCTTGATAACCATTTTTATACTAGTGATGAGAGAAAGATACTCTGCCTCATTGTTGGTGCATCCTTTTGACACCAGTAACAGTTACAGAAGGATAGATTATGTCAGGGTGATGAATATGATCCCCATACCTACTATATTGAGCTTAGGATTGCTGAACTTTCTATCATTCAGGATCTATGAGGATCCTTCAAAGTGAATATTCTAATAGATCATAGCTTATTCCATTGAGAGGATGACCTCACCTGGGAATTCAACAACTATGGGAAACTCTCTAATGGATAGGTGAGAATCCATGAAGTTTTCCAATGATTGTCCCTTAATGAATTTATATTAAACAAAACTGATGTCAAACTATTGAAGGATCACTTCCTAGTATTCCAGTCTTCCAATTAGCATGGGATTATTTAGGATATAAATTAGAGGATTCACATAGGATACCCGTTGTATATCTCTATGCTCTAAATAATGTCACAACTTTTTCACTTTAAAAACCAGTGCAACATAGATCTTATCGATAGTGGATTATATTGTCTCTATGTCATGAAGCATGTAAATGAGATTCTACAAACTATTATATCTTCCTTCATTGTTCTTTTGGATGAGAAGGGAAATGAGTGATCATTCCATGACGATCGCATGAAGGACCTAAGGCTTCCCTGAGATATATGGAATCAGAACTAGAGGTTGTAGAATATACTTTTTGATTTCCATGAAGGTGGTCTGGAACTCTTCATACCACTGATAGGTAGTTCCTTTCTTCATGATCCTTGAAAATATCATACACTTGTCATACATATTCATGACGAATTGGTGTATGTAGGCTAAGTGGCCTTGGATGACTTAGATATCATGGAGGTTGCTTTGGGAAGGAATCTAGCTAATGGCATTGATTTTTTATGGGTCAATATTAATGCCTCTATATATTATGGTTAAGGTGAGAAATTTCCCATAGGTAACCCAAAATTCACACTTCAAGGGGTTCATCTTCAAATATCGGGGGTGGAGGAATCTGAACAATTTCTCAAGGTATCTGAGATGGTCTTGATGCTGGCAATATTTGAACACCCAGTCATCCACATAGAATTTCACTAGCATCCTAATAATTTTTTTGAAGATTTTGTATATGGAATGATGCTAAGTTGATTATACGTTCTTTAGGATGAATGGAATCACCTGATAGAAAAAGGTCCCTTATGGTCACTGAAATGAGGTAGAATCCTCATCCCTAGGGGACATCCAAATCTATTTATACCTAGAGTATCCATCCATAAATGATATGTTCTGGAGCTTAAATGTTGCATAGATCAATAACTCTATTAGTAGAAGGGGAAAATCATATTTCAAATAGTGGTAGTTGAGATCTTAGAAGTCGGTACAAACTTTGATCTATCCATTATTATTCCTGATTAGGATGATGTTGGATAGCCACATAGGGTACTGGACATCCCTAATGAATTTTTCCTTGATAATCTTATCAACTTCAGCCACAACCATGTAACCATGATAAGTATTCATTCTTATGGGAGGATAATTTACCCACAATGACTCCCCAGGAGACCAAGATGTTGTATGGTGACTTGTGGGTCTAGTCGCAGAATTTCATCATAGCTCTAGGAGAATACATTTTGATGCTACTTTAGGAAGGCCACATACCACTACTACTTCTCTAGGGGTATAACTGCACTGATCAGTGTTGGCCTTATATCTTTCTCTGTATCAAGGTTCACATGAATCAACTCATCGATAGTGGTGGAGAAACCCTCTTCAAATTAAAGAGGAGTGTCTTTTAAATACTCTTCACCATCTAAGGTGATAGAATCGGTGGGAGGAGATTCATTCTGGTAAGCAGATTATCGAGGAGCACTGGTGCCTACTTAGGAGAATATAGAACCCTCACTAAGGGTATCCTGCTCTTCTAAGACCATGTCTATAGGGGCTATCAATCCAATTCAATTGGGACTTTGAATTCGAGGTCTATGATTGATGTTGATGAAATGGTGGTGGGTCATCTTTTGATGATTTAACCATACTCGGTGGAACATACAGGAATTTCCAGAAATGGTGGCCATGGGGAGAACATCTTGGTACTTTACAGAGATAGGGGATTCTGGTGACACCCGAGCCTATCCTATATAAGAGTACGAGCTAATATATGGACATTCCTTCTTTTTGGGATGTGACGTCCCTTTTTCTCCAAGATGATAAAACAACCTTCTAGATCTGGCGTTGTGGGTTCTAGCCAATGAATCAGGAGAATGAAAACATCAACTAAGTCTTCCCATGGATTGGATATGGTGTTTGTGTGCTCAACCACATTGGTTTAAACATGCTTCCCCTCCCTATTATAATAGTTAGCATCCAGGTAGTGGGATTCACAGAAGTCGAAGGTAGGTGCATCACCTTGGAGTACCCCTACTCAACCATTGAGGGAGTATTTGAGGCACTGGTGATATGATGAGGGGACTTCCACATGCAGATGAAGCTAGGGCCTACCCATCATTTCATTATAGGAAATATCTTATGAGATGACCATGAATTCAATTCATGAAAATAATACTTCACACTGGGTCTTCAATCAAATCCTACCACACGATATCTTCTCGTTCCTATAATAGTTTTCAATATAAGGGTTCTGATGTGATTCGGTCAACCCTAACTTGTGAAGCTTCTGGGTTGGGATGAGATTAATCCTATAACATGTGTCCACTAGATAATGGAATATCTCCATGCCATTAAATTGTCCTGTGATATATAGTAGGTGAATGTTCTCCTATATGGGGGATCCCTCATATTCTATGGAGAATGAGATAATGGCATGGAATTTCACCTAATAAGCCTCCTCTATATAGTAGGACTCTATGGAAGCTACCTTTTTCCCATAGGGTGATACTCGTTGGTTGGGGACACATCGAGTGTTGCTAGTTGTACCACTGGGTTATAGCTGGTATTGGAAATATCCTACTATTAACCAGCTAACTTGTCCAGAACCACTATAGACTAACTATCGGCCAGTTGGGGCCTAAATCTGGTCAAATACAGTTGATCATGGTTTCTTTATATATTCTCTTCTTCATCAGTCAACATGGTGGGCTCTACTAAAATACCTAACATAATAGTATGGGAGGACTATGCTTCTAGAGATATATAAAAAACATGTTTTCTAGTATATATAGTGTGCATGGGATGGTTTAAATAATTGGACTGAGCATCTTAGTGCCTTTAATGCCCAATACCACCCCTTTGGTAGTGTCAACCTAGGAAACTTTGGGGCCTTCCTGGAATTCCTCTTTATTGGGATGTTTGAATTGGTATATTAACTCTATGACATTCACAAATGAATACTTCTTATCATCATCAAAAGGTTATCCCTTTTATAGGAAGGTACTGGGGGTGATTCCCAACTCTGGAGGCATGAAGTCACCAAGAGTGTGGGATGGCTCCAGCACTGGTAGAGGACTATGATTTCTTTTTCTTCATTAGTGTCTTATCTTTTTAGATTTGGAAGGCTTTGATATGGATGCAGAAGAAATGGATAGAGGAGGCGCAACAACTTCATGAGGCTCTGGCCTGCTTAGGTGGGCATGGATGACACCGTGGGTATGATAGACTACTCTACAATCCAATCAGTTTTCATACTTCTAGGTTCTGTGGCTGGAAGCTATTTCCATTCACCTAAACTCTCATTATCGCTACCAAACTCAGTGAAGATATGTGTTACCTATGCTGGGAAATTTCCCAACTTGACCAAACCATTATATAATTGGTCTTACATACAATTATTGAACACATATAATTCATTGGTGGTATATATTATGATCTTATGGTATGGGAAATGGTCAGGGAGATCAGTGTGTCTGGCTTCCTGGGGTCTCTTATAGTCGTACAGCTTCATAATTCCTTTTTATGGGGAATATATGAAATAACTTGGGACTCGCACATCCTTGAATGTATAGTCCTTATATATTTTTTTGGTAAAGTCCATTCTAGGATATTGGACTTGATGAGGGGTTGGGGCCACATTCTCTCGTTTAGGCGGTGGTTTCACCTGACGAGGCGAAACCTATAGGTTCTGTGCTAAATGAGACAAAACTTGGTAGGGCTGGTGCACTTGAAAAGGTTTTTCAAGCAAATGGTATAATAACTCTAGCAGATCGGGGACCTCTACCTATACCATGGTGGTAGTATCTTCCTTTCCAGGCCTTCTCATAGGATCTAGAAGATGCAACGGGCACGACTATTTGGTCTACTGCAAGGCTTCCTCCAAGCACTGGGCCTTATCAAAAAAATACTTAAACAAACCTAGTAAGTTCTGAGTGATGATGGTATAAACCAAATAATTCTTGAAATCCCCCATGCACATCTCTAGTATCTTCTATTAATTCAGTGGCATGTCGAGTGAATATGTGAGGCCTCTCCACTTAGCAACAAAATTTGAAACTCACTCTTCAGGATTTTTTTCACTTGAAGAGGTCAGTAATACTTTTCTTGTGAGTGGTGGAGATTAATTAGTAAAGTAACTATTTGTTCATATCTTCCTAACCATTTATGAACCCTATGGGAAGCTAGTTGTACCAGATAAACATAGGTCCTTCCAATGTTTGGACAAAACACTGAATCTTGGCGGGCTCATGGTTCTCTAGGGTTCCCAACATAGGTTTGCACCTTAATATGAAGTGTGCCAAGTGTTTTAAGGGATCACCCATCCCATGAATGGAGGAAATATAGGGTTCCCAAAATTTGGGGGTGCTCGCATGTCATCCACCTATACAGGGTACAGACTTATGTCAGGTGGGATTTCCACCTGTCGCGTCTCCAGGGCCTCTAGGTGATTGGTGAGAGTGGATATAAAATCATTCTGTTGAGGGTCCCTATATTGATTAGGATTCCTGAACAGAAATGCATTGACAAGATCATAAACATGGTAAGTGGTCTCAGCGGCTCATGGAGTGGAATGGACTAGATCCCGAGGAGGATAATCATGCTACTCAGAAGGGTTTAGCGACTCATATATGGTTCACTTGAAATAAACTTTTAAATCTGTTCTATCTAGATGCATGGGGTTTCTAAGCTTGAATTAGGGAAACTAGACTAAGAGGACTTACTTCCCCACTGGAAGAGAAATGGGATCCCCTCGGGTAGTGGCATAGTCTGGGCGTCGATTAGCCATGAGCTCATTAATGATCATTTTCTACTCTTTGACATGTTGGAGTATGGTGGAAACCATGGGATCTGCCTATGTCTTTGGGTAAATCTCAGGTGGATCAGAGGGACCAATATTCTTCTCACCCTTATAAATGTTATAATGAGCGGGAAATGTCTCAGAGGGATCCTCGAGGCTGAGCACCTACATTTTCTGGCAGGTGTAGACCCCTGTATGAGGTTCTATCGGGTACTATGATTCCCCTTTGGGTAGGTTTTCCATGTCAATCCCTACACCAATGACCCTTTTCTAGTTCATATCGGGAATGACCATATTTACCTTAACTACACCTAGAGGGAATACTCAATATCAATAGGTATTTTAGTTTTTCGCATGATAGGGATGAAGTAGAGATCAGCTTATTGTCCTCAGCCCCTGATCTGCACATGAGGAGAGGCCTCTTCCATAATTTTGAAGAGAACTGTGAGGATCTTGAGGCAACATTTTTGGAGGGTATAAAAGTAACCAGATGATGTAGGGTGCTGATCCAAAGGGAGTGCGGCCAACTCAACCCTTCGGTACTATTGATCGATATCTTTAAGGTGCCCCTGGATTCTTGGATAGGTTAACTGATAATCATAGAGGAGGTGTACCATTTCCCAAATGGTCTAAAAAACATGGTCTGGACCTCGGTAATGGACTCCATAATGGTAAAGTTTGGAGATTTAGGTGGCCATAACATCAATGGAAGCTGATCAATGGTTAGATTTTCCCATAGGCTCTCTTGTTCTATTCTATGTTCCTAGTTGGACCAAGCATTGATCAGAACTGGCCAAGAGATAGGTTATGGAACCAATATGGATCAGTTCAGCATCTGGTTATCCAGTAGAGAAACCTATGCATGAGGTGTTTTTTCACTGTGTGCTGGGGAATCACTTGGGGCGATATTAACAACATCATTGTTTCCCTAAAGGATGGAGTTTTTACCATCGCCTCATGCACAAGGGTGGTGGTGCTCATCTATGGAACATATGTATGTGGCTTAGTGAGTTTATCACCATCTGATGGAGTCAACCCAATCCATATCAACTCTCTTACATCTAATTTAGAGGTAGAGAGGTGGGAAACTAACGATGATGGGGATAGATTCATCGTGAGCTCTTGGATTGGAGCCAAAACTTCCTACACCTACATGTACTTGTGTATGGATCTAGGGATCATGTGGATGTCACCTTTCGAGATGGTGAGTCATAACTATCATGCTCTTTCCCTAGACTCGGGCATTCGGGGTGGAGGTTCTAGGGATTCCATGATCGAGTAGTCTGTATCCTTAGAATCTGAAAGATCGACGAGGTTGAGGACTACTTGCCACTTCCCCATATTTTGCTGAAGATAGAGATTGTTTGATCTTATTCCTTGTGATGGTTCTTTAGGGAATGGTATTTATTCATCATTGGGAGGACCTCTATGTTGGTTATTTGGATCATGAGGAGGACCTTCATACTCATTAAATAGGACACAGAGGTGACCTCCATTTTGTGGAGTGAGAGTGCGAAGGAAACCTTTATACTGGCTTCTAAAAGAACAGGGAGGACCTTTTTACTACATATCATCATCACGGTTCATAATGTAATATCTATAAATGGTTGCATTGATTGATAGAGTCAACCCATCCAGCCTGTGAGGTGTCTTAGGTCTCGATCCCAGTCAATCAATTATGGATCCCCATTTACCTATTATAGGGATTGTTGGGACATCTCGGTATGTGAAGGTGGTGTCTGGGGCCACTGGATCCATGAAATATGATTCCCCTTTTCAGGAATTCTTGTGTACCTACCCTTGATGTTGGTTTTGAGTGGTTCGGACTGGGTCCAGCAGAATAGGGGTAAAGTCCAGCTACTCTTTATCTTGAGGGACCAATCATTGATGGTGCTGATGATTCCTGGTGGGAGCCATCCTTATCGACTCTTGGGTTGTAGTCAAGGCTAGGGTGACTCATGTATCCCCCACCTTCTCAATGTAGGGGAGTGGGTCACATGATCACTCCAAGGAGAGACTCCTGAAGTGGTTTTTATTTGGAATAGGGTGCGGTTAATCCCTGTGAGGCCCCTAGGGAAGTAGTGTCGGTAATATGTTGAACCTTCTAAGTCCTAGAGGGCCATATCCTTGGTGGAAATGACCCCCTCTTATTCATACCAGAGTATAAGTGAATCGATCACCCTTAATTGGATTATCATTGACGGTGAGACTGGGTGGGGGAACCTGGTATCTGTAGTTGTGGAAAAATTCATGCCATATGTGATTTCATGTAGGATCACCACATTAAAATTTATCCTTCCCTTTCACCCGTGGATGTTGGGTGGTTGGTTTCCAATAGTCAGCATCCCATAAAGAAGGTGGATTCATCTATCATTATAGGTATAAGGAAAGAGATTTCTATTTCCCTAGTGTCATCAAATCTTCTGAAGTAGAGTAGGATTCGTGTTGATATTGTCTCAAACTAATAATGCCCAACATTTTTCTGCCCCTAATATATAGTGAGTTTTATGCTAGCCCAACCATTTTTCTTGGTGGGACCTAGAACCGGATATCTGGATCTTATGACATGAAAATTTTCTGATGTATCAAATGCTACTAGTCCCCATGTTGAGGATAAGAGTTTCATATCAGGTTTTCCATTTCTATTTCTAACACATTCATTGGGGCACTGCCTAGGCGTCAACACGGTGTGTGTGTGTGTGTGTGTGTGTGTGTGTGTGTGTTTGTGTTTGTGTTTGTGTGCATTGGCATGTTGTAACCCTATATTCCCTCATTCAAAATGTTGGCTACTTTCATCACTTTTAATGTAGACGTCTATTCATTGATCAAAACTGGATAATGGGATGTTGGTTTCTTCTTCCATGGATTCCTCCTTGGAGATCGTCACCTAGTCCGAGTCTCACTCATAGCTTAAATTCATGTTCATGGAACTCATTCCCAGTTCCATATCTTTCTGGATGTTGGTTAATTATACTAATTCTATATATAGATTCTATTTTTCTTGATAGGGCAGCAACCTTTGGTCAAGAGAGTAGTCACATTGTTCATTGATGGGAACATCTGTATGCTGTGAGCATTGGTCACAGGTATTATTCCACTTATGAGGTCATATCATATGAGGCATATTATGGAATGAAACCCAATGCATCCTATATATATTATGAGGTAATGACACCAAGAGCATAATTTTACAAGTATTTTCACCTCATCCATCCCACACTTATGCATGAGGTATGTATTTGGGGTTATATCACAAGTTCTACATCATCGAGAGATGAATCATAATGTCTAGTTGAGACGGAATAGGGAATAAGTATAACATATTGTGGAGATTGATTTAGTTGATCAGAAAACCTCATTGAGGTGGATCAAGGAGGTGTTTCCCTATTAGGGAAGATTTCACACCTAATGGTTGAGAATTCCCCTTGAGGATAACCCTGTATGGATGAATCAAAACACCACATGGAGTTGTATCTAGAATTTTGATCGGTGAGAATTCCCCTTGAGTCGAAACTTGGATGGATGTATCAGAACGAACCTTAAGGTGGATTTGGAAGGTGTTTCCCTAGTATAGATGATGTAACACCTAGATTGGTGAGAATTACCCTTGAGATAAACCCATGATGGGTGGATCAGAACTCCCCTTGAGGAAGATCCAAAAGTTTTACGGGTGAGAATGCCCCTTGAGGAAAACCTTGGATGGTTGGATTAAATCTCCCCTTAAGGAAGATCCAGGATGTGTGTCCCTATGATGGATTATTTCATACCTAGAGGGTTGAGAATTACCCTTAAGACAAACCTAGTATAGATGAATAAAAACCCCCCTTAAGGAAGATTTATAAGTTTGATGGTCGAGAATTCCACTTGAGGAAATCTAGGGAGGTATGACCCTATGATGGAGAACCTAATGGAGAACCTAAGTTTACCATTGGTTGAGATTGAACCTTAGGAAGGCGTCCTATATACCTTATTTAGAATAAAAGGATAAAAACTCACATAATTTGATGTTACAGTTTAAGGTCGTGTGATAAGACCGATCCATACAATTTAATGTCATGTGATAAGTATTATTGTGTCGTGAAAGTATCATTGATGAGGTATGGTGTTGGGATTATGCATTGAATATTCCCTTCACAAGAGAATTTATCTTAGTTAGATGGTTTGGGGCTTATTAATTGAGCTTCTTGAGGAGGATATCATTCCATGTGAGTGGTACATAGTGTATCCAATTGATAGGAGGCATTTGGGTCATCCCATTCCACTCATACATGTATCATCCTATGCATATTGCACAGGGTTAGACTATAGTTTAATATCATGTGATGAGGTCATTATTGGGTAGTTTAATGTCAGACAAATATAACATAGAGCTAGAAAATTTTATGTCATGAATCTTGTACATGGGTAGGCTCACTCCTTACCCCATGGGAATATATGGCCAATACTCATATGTATTTGGGTGGGGAATGTATTTGGCACTACCATTGTACAATGACGGTAGGATCATCCAATCATGAGGTCCACATTAGGGTCTCTATGCTTATAAGAAAAATGGATTAGGGTACCTATGATTAGAATAAAAGGGTAGGTGGAAGGATCTATCCACACTTGGGTGAAGTGTAAGGACATAGGAATGGGTGGCACAAGTCACATAGGGACTCAAGGTGTGGTTGGACTATTCCAGGATTGGTATGGGGGCACTAGGCACTCAACCTTCATGAAGTAGGGTCAGTATAAGTAAGGCACCATGGTGAGGACTAGGAGAAAGGATTTTGGAAACATGGGTCCTTTAATATAGGTTATTCATGAATACCATGTGCCTTGATAAGGATATGGGATTCGAAAATGGGTATTCTTCATGAAACAAGGTGTCCCTACCTTAGAGGGAGGTCCTGATTCATGAGAGGAGTGGTTTGCGAAGGCTAAATGATCCACAAAGCCTCAAGTGCCATATAGGGCCTTATTTATTCAAAAAATTTGTATGAAATCATGAAAGTAATCCCCACAATAGGTGAAGTATTTTAAGAGAACGTGAAAGGGGGTTTCAAAAAATTTGGATACCTTGGATGATCCATTTTTTCTTTGGTTTGTGAAGCTTAGGAGGTTCACAAATTGGGATAAATTCAGAAGCTGAAAGGTTGGGTAACTATCCAAAAAATGTTGGAATAAATAGGGTATTTATAAGAAATGGGATTCATGAAGATTTTATGTGCTCGTGAAGAATTGGTGGGCTGCAGAAATGGGTGCATCTTTGTGAGTCTGAATGTCTTCCTCGCGAAGACACTGTCAATGTTTCATGGGTTTGAGAAGCACCTCGCAACTCTGAAACTCATTGCATGGATGTTTACCATCAAAACTAAATTCAGTCTTAAAGGAAATACTTATCCATGAATCTTTATGAGCTTCAGTCATTCGTAAAGGAGTTGTAATTCACGAATCAAACCCTTAATATGGATTTTGGGTCATTTTGGCTTGTAATTTCTCTGAATTGGCTATGCCTTCCTCAATTATTCCCATGGAAGGAAAATTTTTGTGCTAATACACATATTCTACTAAAACATAGTGATAAATTAAATCACCATAAAACCTTAATGAAATCATGCATGGTTTTAATAACTAACACTCTCCTTATTCCTCAAATAAAATCTGATATTATCAAATATATATCATAAATCCAAAAAAAATAGTAAAATCCATCAGGAATCAAACCCTAAATCAGTTCTAAATTTATAAATATTATCCTGTTAACTTTATAAATAAATTATTTATCTCAAATATATATTATTATTTCGACATCGGGTACATATTAAGGGTTTTCTTTCCCTCAATCATGTGTTTTTTCATAAAATGTATCCTTACTATTGAATAAATTTTATAGATCATTAGTATTATTCATCATATTCTTGAAAATCCTTAAGGAAAAACTACGATAACACAATCCTTATATGTTTCATTATTCTTATAACCAAAATACCATTGATGAAAATAATTTTACAATATAAATCATGAATTCCAAATAAAAAAATACTTTAATCATTCCACATTGGATGTAGTAATAGTGTAATATTTATATTAATCCCTTAGCATATTATGAGGTATATTCCCTTTATGCTTGGGTAATTCATTTCCATAGTTCCCTATATCCTTATGGTTAAATCATTATAAATTTTTAGATTCTTTCTTTCCCATGAAATCATGATCCCGGTGTCCTTTATCTCCACACTTGTAAAAAACTGTCATTCTTTTCAAGAAAGTACCATGGTGATTCTTTTCACAATTGTCACATGTGGGAAAATACTTCTTTTCCTTATTCCCCTTATCAGTTTTTTTAGTCTTCATCATTTTCTTTTATTACTTTCCTTTGAGTCCATATAACTTGGAAAATTATTTTTCTACCTTGATAGCACATTATACTATATCCTCATATGAAGTGAATGTTTGGGAGACCAATTCCCTTTGAAGGATTTATTTTAATATATTTAATAAATGGTCAATAATAATATTTTGATTATGTGCATGGTCTATGACATGCCTTGTTAACCTTGTAAAATTATTTTCAAACTTAGAATCATTTTTCTCTTCCTTTTTCCTTAGAAACAAGAATTATCTCTCCATATCCTCTTGTTGTTCCCATGGAAAATATTTTTCCTTGACAATTTCCTGAAAATCATTTCATTCCATACTCAAAATTTCCTCCTCATCATTAGTGTTTTGAATCAAGGACCACCGTTGATCTGCATCCCCTGAGAGACAATAAACAACCATGATAACCTTAACCCGTTAATTATATCCCAAAGCCTGAAATATCTTCTCTAATGAACTTATCCTTTGATCATATACAAATGGATTCATAGTTCTATTTAATGATGGATGTTTTTGATGCATAAAGTAGTCTAACATTATTAAATTGTGTTGTGGATCATCAAGTTATTCCATATGGGAAAGGTTATTACTCATAACCAGAGCCATCTTCCCCAAAATAGTTATAATTTGTTCATCTCTAGTCACAGATACAACTCTAGGTTCGTTATCTTTTCTAGGAGTACAATACCTACATGGATTATGTGTATTTATATAGTTTTGAATCCTTCCACTATGAGTCATTTATAAAAAAATTTGTACACTATATTAGATTATAAAATTTTAAAACATAATGTATAATTTCAAAAGTAGTGAAAAATATCACATAAATTGAAAATTTATGTATAACTAATCTTAAAATCATAAGCTTGGTTTCTTTGGTAATATTCTCAAAGTCCATCATAGGCTTATGTTCCATAATATGTGTTTTCCTAAATCTAGTTTCCAAAGTTTCTAATAAAAATTCTATGATGATAACTATAAATACCCCAACTCTAGTTGCCTATATCTAGTATTTACTTTATTACATTATCACTAGATACAATTAATCACATCCTAAAGAACCAAATAGTTTATTAGTCTTGAAGATCTAAATACAAACATGATTCCCATAAAACATTGTAAATTTAAAATATATAGCATAAAAGCATTCTTTCATCTCTAATATAATTCATAATATCCTTATTTATATCCGAGGGAAAATAAAACAAATAAAGTGTGAACTCATATTCTCTTTTAGGGTATGCATACAATGGAATCTAATAAGTCATGAATAATATGGTTAGAATAAATGACGGTCAAAATAATGTCATATAAATAATAAAAATAACTAGAAAATCATCCATGGATATCATTACAAATCCAATACCCTCATGTACATAGATAATTTATTTCATAAATAAATAATTCATAATTTTATATATATGAATCTTACCTTTGAGTCCTTGGATAAGACATATCAAAACATCATCGAGGTCATGTGTTAATTCATTTGAAAATAAATTTTTTAGGCCTTAGTGAAAACCCAATCTAGTTTGTCTCTTGAGACCTAACGATGCATAAAGGGGCTATAAAAGGCCTTTCCCATCACTTAATAAGTATAATGAATCCATCATATGAATAAAAAATACAACATAATCAATATGCTTTAAAAATCAATAATTGCTCGTATTGGAAGAAATAGTCTTACGAAATATGAATAATTTATTCAATCAAACTGATCATAAACCATCCTAAGAAATATGATAAATTTTATCATTATATTACATTATAAAAAATAATTTTCAATAAATAATTTTGATATAGATGAAAATATATTAAATGGATTATTGTAATAATTCTTTAAGAAAATGTCCTTTTTACTTTGAAAATCATTTTTTTATGGATGGAACAAAAGAGAGGTAAATAATATTTCATAATTCCAGAATCATTATTATATAATATGTATCATATATATCCATTAAATTCATCTTTATAACCATCCATTAAAAATGTAAATGAAAAAGTAATCACATCGCTTTGTAGAGGTGGTAGTCCACACATAGGCACGAACGACGTTATTATATTCCAAGGGATTGTATAGTAAAAATCAAGATGTGATATTATAATTAAAAGAGTATAATTATTTCATAATTATCATATATAAACATTAAAACCATAATAATAACAATCCATTAAATATAGATGTGTAAAATGAATTGTATTTCTAAGTAGAGACGGTAAGTCGTATGTACAAACGAGTGATACCTTCACTTACCATTTGATGGGAAATGGGTGGATAATGGTGATTTAATAATAATAAATTTTCATTATATTTAGTATAATGAAGTTATTATTTTATGATAAATACCATCTACTTAGTTGAGTTAAATAAGAAGTAAAAATAAAGTGATCAGTTAAGGCGATTACCACTACTTTGAAAGAACTCCATTAAATATTTACTAAGGGTCCTAGGGTTGGTATTTTGGGATGAAAAACACATATAGAATGTATATAAGGAATTTTATAAGGTATTTTTGTAGTTTTTTTGTTGATATAAAAATCTAAATGTGTGAAAAATAAGTGAGTTAGAAAGTGCTCTTTTATAATTGAGGTGAGGGACACTTTTGGAATTTCTTAAAATATTAAATTACAATAAATTTATTATCAAGAAAAATGAGTCCAAATGGATAGTTATTATAACCTATTATATTATATGGTTAAAATATCATCAAACAGTAAAATTTGGATAGGTTTTTGTGGTGTTTTAAAACTTATCTTTTGGTTTAACCTCTTAGTTAACATATTTTAACACTAATCATGCTTACATATTTTTCACTATTAAGGGGTCATAATTTTACATATAAGGAATATATTGACTCATAAATGGAAAATAGATGAACTTTTATACCATATATTATCTCCCTTTTTCTTTTTAAATATTTTAATTATTTTTAAATAATTTAACAAAATATTATTTTGATAAATTATCATTAATGTCAAATTTGGAACTATTGATTTAATTTGACTTGAAATGCATAGATACAAAGTTTAATTTTTAATATAATTCATTTAAAGGACACTAATATGTGATATTCATCTTCAAAATTCTTTTAACACTATAAATCACTAAAATATATCACTTTTAATATTGTTAATATCATTAATTTTATTGAATAAATATTGTATTAGCATTGTGTGAGAATTTAAGGTAATTATGTAGTAGATAAAAATTATAAATAAATTATCATAATGAATATAATTTCATTATTAATATAATTGACATTTATATTTATCAATAACTTGTTTTTATCCCTATGTGGATTCATAATAGATATTTAAAACTAAGAGAGTGACATTTTGTAAATTTCTTTGATTTAAATATTATATTGATCATTTTCATGGACAAGTGCCCATTAAAAATATATATTTTGAGCCTAAGGTTATAAGGGTATAATTCTATTCATACAATGAGAATTAATATGAAATATAATGACCTTATCACTTAGTTTCGACCTATATTAACTCAATTTACCTTTTACTAAGGTGATAAATTTTATCACAATTACTATTCATAATTCCTAAAAATAAAAGGGACCTATTTAAAAATTTTGAAACTACTAATTAAAAATATATAATAAATTTTATAAAATTCAATCTCTATAAGTGTTATAATTTAATTTTTAAATAAGTTTTCAAAACACGATGAAAATTGCTTTTAGAAGAATACAATTTTTAAGCATAAAACTAGGTTTTACTCTCATATCATTCTTATAAAATATCATATGAATATTAAAACATGTGTATAAATATATATTAAATAAAATTAATTAAAATAAATTAACTATTTTTATCAATTTAATTTATTAACATAAAAACACATTATGTTCATAAAAAAAGTTTTTCCATAAAAACATATCTTTTACTTTCAAATGATTTTTTTCATTTATAATCAGTTGATAACTAATGAATTTATTTTATAAATTTTTAAAACATGTAATTTTCATAATTTATTTAGTAATGTTTTTACCCATCAATTTAATGTGTAGGTGATAATTTAATATTATATTGTGGTTTGTTTGGACTCAATGTTGCGTGTTTTATAGGCTATCAAACATAGTGTTCTTTTAAAATATTATGGTATTATAGTCTAAAAGGTTTTATTTTAGAGTGATATGTTTTTGAGGACTCTGTTGAATTTAGTATCGACTACCTTTCTTATGTGAAAATCCTTGGTCTACAAAACTCTCATCACATCAGGCGGCTTTTGGGTGAAGGAATTTCCAAAATATATGTTTTTGTAATTACTATTATAGAGTAGAAGCAAGCTAACCTTTACATTTTTCATAACCATTTAGAGGTTTCCCATATGTTGTAACCCGTAAAGTAATTATTATCCATTAAAATCCACCAAGGGTAGAAATTTGGATATAAAATATACATAATTAATAGTTTATAGGATGGTAACGAGACTATATTTGTAAGGAGTCAACTAAAAATATGATTTAAATTTCAGAATGACTTGGATGAATAACTATAGGACCAAGTGTGTGTGTATTATATTATAATTGTTATGTAATTAATGGTTATACTTTCTATACAAATAAACATGATGAACGTAGTACCAAGAAAAATAGTGGAGTTACACTTATCACTGAAGAGATTCATGTATCTTTTACCAAGGATAGAAATACAATTTATATGAATACGTCATACTTTGGCATGATCAAAAAAATATTGTAGTTGGATTATACTCATTACAAGTGTCAATTTTTCAATAAAAGTGGGTTTATAATAGTAGTGTTGTTAAAATATATTAATTGGGATTCATGAAAATGGATTTTAGTAAGGAATGGTAAAAATATGAACTGGTTATAATGGAATCATATGCAGTATAAGTATTTTATATTATGGATCCTGTAAATAGAAAGTGGTCAATTATTCTTTTATCGACTAAAACCACTGGAGGTTTATATTCTAATTCAACTGAGGATGGACCTTTTATTGGGATATCGAAATCATTTCACGGTGGTCCTAATGTGGATCGAGTCTTGTATGTCATAGGAGATTACAATGAGGGTATGTGGATACTCGATATACAATTAAAAATTAGTGGTCAAAAATCTGATTATATTTTTTTTTTGTAATATAAATTGTTTTACCTCATATTATTATATGTTCACTACTCTATTTTTTTAATCTAAATTAAATGTTCAACCACTTCTATAGATAATGAATTCTGCACATTTTGATGCTCCCAATCTTGTGGAACAATAGGATTCTCAACATGATGATTCTCCCAATAAATAGGAACGGTAAGTTTATACACATTTCTATACTACCAATCTAGAGGAATAACATATTAATGATGTTGAAGCTGAGTAAATGGTAGATATTTATGACAAACCTAATTTTTATTACACTTTATTTCAATATTTATTACAAAATATTAAATATAAAACAACCCCGAAGATCGATAAGTCTAGTGTCTTGGGTAATTAGGAACATATAATAACATCTCGAACATGGGATACAATAAAATTATTGAAAACTTCCTTAACATGCTTCTAAAATTCCATAGCTTGGGATAACCAAGTGACATACATATACAAAGGGGTGAGTTATAAAGACCATTAAGTGAATAAACAAAAAATAACATGATTGAAGAATTATATGTTATACTATATTCATTTAAATGGGATATTAAAGGTTTGATAATCATAAACATGAATAATAAGGCATGATATAGTATGGTAACATAAAGGCAACATGAGAAATTTTCCAACAACTTTAAACATAGCATCATGAACATAGGTCAAGGATAATTTCTAATACATCATGATGGAACAAAACCCTTGATCAATTAGGTTCACTCTATAATATCTTGCATGAAGTATCATGAGACTAAAACATTACCCAATTCATTGGAGTACTATGTAATTTTGGGTACACCTGTCACTTTCATTTCATTCACATGCATAAGTGTTCCCCATAGATCATACAACATGAAATCATTTATAATCACATTTTATTCCATGATAAATAAGTGTAGAATACATAAATTTAATTCTCCAATAAAATAATTATATGTGCATAAAGTTGAACACTATTGATAGGAAATGGGTATGCCTATTCACTACATAATTGTTTGGTGTAGAAAATTGCATTGAAATTTCAGAAGCATAACTGGGGAATATAAATGTCCATGGGAGGGATTGGTGAGATTAAAAGGTTATATAAACATTTATAAATCAAATTTATAGTAAAGGGTATATGGAATAAACATATCAAACCATTATGAATTGGAGATAAAAGGCATAAGATAATTAATATTCTTGAACAAAGAGGAAAAGGAGGGGGTCCCTTACTAAATTTCATCATGGTAACGAGTATACATAAAGGTTCATGGAAGGGATTAATGAGATTAAAATGGGTCTCTCATCATTTAGAAATAAAATGGATAGTGAGGGGGATATTTAAAATCATATACCAACATAAAAAATGGAAATTAATAGGCATAACATAAAAGAGGTGATTGAATTAAAATGAGAGTGGGAGATCCATTACTAAATTTTAGTATGGTAATTGGTTTACATAAAGGCTCATGGGAGGTATTAATGAGAGTGAAATTGGTATGTCATCATTTAGAAATCAAATGGACAGTACGGGGGATATGGAAGATCATATCCCAACATAAAAAAAATGAAATTAAGAGGCATAACATAAAATAGGTTCTTTAATAAAAATAGAGTGGGAGATCCCTTATGAAATTTCAGCATGGTAACAGATGTAAATAATGGTTTATGGGAGGGTTTCATGATATTGAAATGGGTATCTCATAATTTATACATCAAATGGATAGTAAGGTGGATATGTAAGAACATATACCAACCTGAACAATTTGAAATTAGGAGGCATAAAATAAAATAGGTGCTTCAATAAAAGAAGAGTGGGAGATACCTTATTAAATTCTTCCATGGTAATGGGTGTTAATAAAGGTTAATGGGATAGATTAATGAGAATGAAAGGGGTCTATTTTTGGAACCAGTTCCTATCATAGTTGGAATCTAGAAATGGGGTCTAGTTTGTGTTTGTTTTCAATCAAAACTGGGTTGGTCAGGAAGTGTTCAAGGAAAGTGATATTATAATACAATATGGAAATAGTGTTTAAGGTGGATTCATTTCCCATTGTATCTAAATTTTTGGGCTCAAAATTAGGAGGAAGGATCAAGATTTATGAAAGGTGATTTTTTTGGGATTGTCTCATCTCAAATATGGTAATGGAATGAGTTTTATAAAGATAGGGTTTCATGAAGGTTGATCTTCATGAAGATATAGAGCATTAAAAATGAGATTTGTGAATGCACGATGGTGTGATGGTGATTCTACAAGATTATGAGAAGCTTAGAAAATTCACGATATCATGATGGTGATTCTATATGACTAAGATGATCTTCGAAAATGAGTTAAATTTATCTGGTGATTCGTGAAAATAGGATCTTCATGAACTTGTTTTTGGAGGTTTGGGAAAATCCCAGTGGAGGAATGGGATCTTTATGAAGGGTTGTGCCTATAAATAGGTGGCTACCCCCACTAAATTTTAAATTAAAACAATTTTATAAATGTATGAATCATTATGAATTCGTGAAGGCTAAGATCTTTATAAATCATGTATTCATTGTGAGCTAGAGCATCATGAAAAGTCTATCTTAGTAATGACCACTGCTTTTGTGTCTTACAAAAATGATTTTTGTGATGATAGGGTATTCTTAATTGAATTAGTTCCCCATGAATAAAGTTTACTTTGAAAAGTATATTATCTTATCAAAGTAGCTTCACAAACAAATGTTTTGAACATCTGGTTTTCAGTGAACAGTGATTTCAGGTGCATCAACTCAGAACTATGGTGAAAGTAGATTCTCATTATAATTAGGGAAAAAGACTAAAATTCTAATATACTAAATCAATATTCAAGACGTTAAACTGAGTAAGAAATCTCCCAAAGTAGTTGAAAAGGGGGATTCAACATAATTGTTCTGAGGGAGGTAGCATGTTGTCCCTAAAATATTGTTAAGGTGGTGTTCCTAGCATAGATTTATTGTGTATGAACTTCTATTTTCCATAATAACTAGTAAATATTAGTGGGTTTAGGTATTATTAACACACTATTAGTGCATGCTCCTTGGAATAGTAATTAGTGGTGAACAAAGTAAAAAACATTTGTTTTCTCTCTTCATATGAATGTTTAATTATTACACAATTCTATCAGACAGTTTTAAAAATTTCCCACCATTATGAGAACAAGATTAATTTTTTTAAAATAAAAATTTGACACCATGATTTATACTTCACCTCTAAATTTATTTAAGGGTCCTATAAGTGGTCTCAAAGTATATAGGTTATTTAATTTAAATATTTCCTTAGTTTTTTTTTCATGGAGAATTAAGTGAATTTCACGGGATTCCCCCTCTTTAATGGAAGGAAATTCTAGATTTGTAAGAACATGATGAGATCTCATCTAATATCCCTTGGTATGGAATATCTTTTTTCCACTGATTAGGGGATTCTGGTCACTGATGTGATATATATTTTTATGACTAAAACAAATAGGAAAATTCTTGATGTATATACCAAAGAACAAAATTCCCTTACTGCGGCTCGATCTGATAAAATATATTTAAAGGTGATGAGTCACACTTCAACCAATACCATGTGGGAGAAAATGGAATATATATATATATATATATTAAGGTGATAATAATGTGAAGGAGACCAAACTATATGTTTTTTAAAATAAGTTCAATGATCTAAAAATGTATCCAGATGAAAATGTATATTTTTTTTAACCAAATTACTAAAGTTGTTAGATCAATTTGATGACTTGGTGAAGAAATTAAAGATATTGAAATTGTGAAGAAAACCATAAGAATTATTTCATCCCTGAATAGTCTAAAAGTTTCATCCCTTGTGGAAAGGGATCTATCTAAACTTTCTCTTGATGATCTTCAAAGCAGTATTGTGGCTTATGAAATTAGAGTCGAACCAGAATATGTGAAAAATCGAGTAAGCAAGGAAATGAAATTAAAATCCATGGAAAAACTTGTGACTTACAAAGATAGTGTTGATGAACATAATTATGAAGATGAACTTATTTCCCTTTTCCAATAAATTCAAGAAAGGAAGGGGAGATTTTAAGGAAAGCTTCCTATGGTTTTTTTATATGATAGAGTTGGGAAAATTTCCTCTCAGTTATCAAGGGAGTTTGATGGTGAAAAAAGTAAAGTATGAAACATGAATAATCCTAAAAAAATGTTCCATCAAAAGGGAGACCTCAAATAAAAAAATAAATTATAGATTAGGAGTTTCTTTTATAAAGAATAACAAGATGATAATGAATTTTTGGAGAATGCAGAACCAATGTTTAAATCTAAAACCAAAGCATACATGATTGATATAGTTGAAAAGGTAGAACCTTAAAAATATAAATATAATCATTTGATTAATGTTATTGACCTAAAAGTGGAACTTGATGATTCTCTTGATAATATTGACATTAAAATAAAGAGAAACAAAAATATGAGAACCATTTTAGAAGATTCGTGAGAGTATGTTAATTAGCTTGAATAAGAAATTGATCAACTGTAAGTAGGGGAAGAGGAACATTTAAAAACTCTTGAAATATTAGAAGAAGTTGTGGAATTTAATCTCATGATTGAAGAGAGAGAAAAAATCACCAATATCCTTACATCCAGACTGGAGGAGAAGGCTAAGATAACTGAGGGACATGAATAAGAATTTTTTGCTCTGAGGAGTAAACTAGAAGCTGAATAAAAATCAAGGGAAACAAAGAATAAATTATATTTTAGAAGATTCATAGATGTAGAGATGTAAGAAAGATTTCAACATGGTTCTGAAGGAGTATAAAAGGTCTTAAATGATCATATATCCTCTTTTATGGGAAAAAGTGGAATTGGATGTGATGTCGAAACATCAAAGGATGGAAACAGGATTGTCCAAAATAAAGGGAAGTATAAAGTTGAACATATCACAAAGGTACTTGATGTCCCAAAAAATAAATCTTCAAACCAAATAGAAAAGAGATATGAAAATAATCCTCAAGTAACCATAAAGGATAACCAGTCAATCATCATTGAAAAATAATTGGAGATGTGGAGTAAT
The DNA here is from genome assembly GCA_963277665.1 of Viscum album. Classification (NCBI taxonomy): domain Eukaryota; kingdom Viridiplantae; phylum Streptophyta; class Magnoliopsida; order Santalales; family Viscaceae; genus Viscum; species Viscum album. The sequence continues at coordinate 472,272,883 of OY728130.1, read as the reverse complement.
AGAGGTGAGAATATTTTTTCCATTATGATGTGTCAATTTTGTGGCTTTGTGGACTTTAACATGCCCTACTATAAAGAGTAAAAGAACTATCTAAATAGGAAATTTCCTAGAATTCAATAAATTAGAATGAGACCATATCCTTCAAAATATAGAATAAATAGTTTCTATGGATATTTTTTCACTTTTCTAACGATGGACATATAGTTATTCATTGTAGGCATAGGAAAGGTGGGAATAATAACTCCAGATCTTCAAGGCAATTCAATACCCATAAATCAAGTATAATGTCTCTTGAAAATATGTATTCTCATATGGAAGAAGAATATGAATATGATGAACCCATGAATATAAAAAATATATTATTATGTATGTCTTTTTTCCTTTAATCAATCAGATATCTCATGGAAGGAAAAGAATAAAATCCAGAAATCGATCCTTGTAGAAATAACCCTCAAAGCTACAAATAATAGTATAACCTAGATTCATGATAGCAGATTCTCATCCCACATGATAGTAAATTAATATTTTTTGAATAATTTTAAGAATAAGGTTGATGGAATAGTGATATTTAGTAATGATAGTGTTTTAAAGGTCAAAGTCAGTGGGAGTATAGAACTCAAAAATGATGATCTAAGGAAAACTGAAGTTCTCTATGCAGACAGTTTTCATCACAATTTTCTAAGTGTGATTAAACTATGAAACTCAAGATTGATAGTGAATGTTAACAAAAAAAAATTTACTATCAAAGGAAATATAGGTGATTTTACCATTAAAGGATGAATAACATATGTAAATTTATACTAGCTTGATAGTAAAGATAATATTTGTTACTTAACAGTTGAAGAAGAAAAAAACTTGTGGAGCTAGAGGTTGGGTCAAATTAATCAAAATAGCATGGAACAAATATCTAATCCTGATATAGTTATCAACATTCCTAATAATAATCATGATTGATAAAATTCATGTGATTCATGCATGTGAGGAAATATGGTTGGGAGTTCAAATAATCTGAAGAACAAAAGGGCATTGAATCTTCTTGATCTTATCCACACAGACATATGTGGTCCAATAAATGTGGTTGTTATATATATAAGAGGAGGTACTTAATTATTTTTATTGATGATTATAGTATAATGACTTTAATAATGATTATATAGAGGAAAAAACAAGTTCCTGATATCATGAAAATTTATCATGGAATTGTTAATAATGAAACTGGATACATATTCAAGATTCTATAATATGACAATGGAGGATAATACACATCCATTGAATTTGAAAATTACCTCAAAAAACATGGAATAAAGCATGAGGTGTCTACAGTGAGAACCCCATAGAAAAATATATTTTCTGAATGTAGAAATCGATAGGTGAACAATATGGAAATTACTACACTGATTGAGAGTCGTATTTATTATCAATTATGGAAAGAGGTTGTTCAAGTAGCAGCGTACACTCAAAATTGAATAAGGATTTTTATAGGAGAAACCAAGACACCATATGAGTTATGATATGGAGGAATCCTTCTTTGAATTTTTTTTGTGTTTTTGGAAGTAAATTTTTCATCTAAAACAAAGAAGACAATCAAGGTAAGTATGGTTATGTTGCAGATAATGGAACAATCCTTATATATTCAATAAATAGTAAAGGCAACAAATGTCACAATAATCATCTTTGAAGAATTTTTGAAAGAAATTATGTCAATGTCATTAAAGATAAAACTATAAATACCCTGAGGAGATCATATACTGATATGATAGAATATGAAGAAGAAAGTGGACAAGGGACCAATTCAAATGCATAAATAGTTGAAGGCTTGAAAAACATTCAAGGATCACAAAAGGCTAATGATTTATAATAATAATCAGAAGAGGAAACCATGGTTCATGAAACCTCATCATAACATCACAGAAGAAATATAAGAGCATAAATTGATCAATCCAACATCATTAGGGATTGGACTACACCCACATGGACAAGGATAATGAGGAATGAAGCACATTTTTCTTTACTATCAATTGTGGAACCAACCTTGTTTGGAAAAGAAGCAAAGGATGAATCATGGGTTAAGGACATGAATGAATAATTGGATCATATTGCTAAGAAATGGACATGGAATCATGTTAAGAAAACTTAAAATCACAATGTTATTGGAACAAAGTGGATCTTTAAAAAAATTAATGAGCTTAGAAATGTGATCCAAAACAAGTCACGCTTGGTGTGTAAAGGCTATGCACCAATTAAAGTAATCAATTTTAATTAAGTGTTCTCTCTAATATCTAGACTAGATTCGATCAAGATATTCCTTGATATGTAAATTCAAATAGGATACAATGCTCATCAGTTGGATGTCAAAATGGAATTCTTAAATGAAGTTCTTGATGAAAAAGTCTACATTGAACAACTAGTGATATTTCTGATTGGAAATGATGAAACAAAGATTCAAAGATTAAATAAGGCTCTATATAGTCTAAAATAGGCACCATGAGCATGGTATTATCAAATAGAAAATTATTTGAAGATGCATCAATTCAAAATAGGAGGTGTTGATCATAACCTCTATGTGAAGAATTCATAGGAAGATCAGTTTGTGGTTATTTTGTATGTGTATAATATTATATTTGGTGGAAAAAGGTAGGTATTGGTGGAAGAAGTTTCTAATCACAAGAAATATGAATTTGAAATGTCTATGATTGGTTAAAATTCATAGTTTTTGGAGCTATAAGTGGTTCAAAAGAAGGATTATTCCTTCATCTCTCAGGAAAAATATGAAAAAGAGCTGCTAAAGAAATTCTACATGCATGACTTCAAACCAATGTATAATCTAATTGTGGTTGGGAAAAAACATGGAAATTGTGAGGATGGTACATCATTGGATCCCACACTATACAGGAGAATCATTGGAATCTTATTATACTTGACTGAAACATGACCAGATATCATTTTTCAAAATTAATATCGGATCACTTTCAAAGTAATCCAAAGGGATAGAATTTTGAGGTAATTAAAATAATCAAGGGGTATATTCAAGGTACTCTAAATTATGGATTATACTTTATAGTAGAAATAGATAATGAATTATCTACATTTTATGATGTTAACTAAGCTGGATATGTGATAGATAGAAATTCCACAAGTGGTGGATCTTTCTTCCTTGGAAAAAATGTGTAGGCTAGTTTAGTAAGAAATAATAAAACACTTATCTTAGTATGGTTAAATATGAGTATATCTCTGCTAAAAAGGCATGTACTCAGATATTATGGATGAAGTAGCAATTGACTGATATTGGTTATGAGGTGAAATAGTCATTTGTGATTCACTATGAAAATAAGAGCTCAGCCGATCTTATGAATAATTTGATTCAGCATTCTCGTACCAAACATATTTAGATTAGATATCACTTCATTAAAGAAAAATTTGAATAAGGTGTGATTAAAATGAGCATGTTAGAACTAATTACTAAGTTTCTAACATTCTAATTAAGTCATTGGCAGCTCATATATTTGAGAAACAATGGTTGAACCTTGGTGTTCAGCCACCTCCCAATGGATGAGGAGGTTATGGATTGTCCACTCTCCCCATTTTTGTTAACTATTTTAATATGTTTGTGGAAGTGATGTAGTATTATGGTGGAGATATGATATAAGGGGATATTTTTTTGAGCTCTAAAATTAAAAATATAGGTTCTTTGGGTTCATTTCCAAAGGGGTAGAATGAATAAATTCAAGGTTATAAAGGTTTTCTAGTTGTAGGATTTTGAAAAATCATGCAATGCTTCTATAACACGATTAGAATTAAGTGTTATGAAGAAAAAATATATAATTCTTATATAACATGATGAGAATTAGGAATTATGAGGAAAAAATCATATTAATCAGATATTATCTTGTACATATTTAAGTGTTCCAAAACATGAGAACCCAATTCATTCTTTCCCTCATGTTTTCTACACTGATATTTTCTCACGTAGACTTATAGTGTTGGATGAGTTGTTTCTCACATTTCACGTTTTTATTTGGGGGTGGTTCTTTATTAAATTTATCTAATATATTGCCAATAAACTCAAAGGTTGATATTGTTGGAACCAATGACTATCACAACTAGCATCTAGAAATGGGTTCTATTTTGTTTTTGTTGGCCTAGTGGTACCAAAGATGCTTCCTGGTGGCTATTATGCCAGTCATTCACGAGTTTGAGTCTCTGGGGAGGCGAGACTAAATCCCCCACTGGTAGGGGGACAGTTTCTGAACCCAGCCCAGAGAGTGGCCCAGTTGAGTTCATCCCATCCCCAGTGGGCTCGATGGGGTTCTGGTCTGTTTTCGGGAGCGACACGGGTCCAACAAAAGGCACCTTTTTATTGGACCATACGCCACTAACTTGGTCACAGGCCGTGCACCCCCAGTCCCTAACTTGGGTACTGGTCTCATCTGGGCCACTCTCTTGGTCGGTGCAAAGTATTGTCCCCGAGCCCTATAGGGATTTAATACGCCTCCCCCGCGATTCAAACCAGAGACCTTAGGTATAGCAGCCATCTGAGAGTGCCATGAGTACCACTAAAATAGTGGGTTCCCTAGACCCAACTATGTAGTACTTTTGATTACCATATCATGTGTACAGTTAGTTATACATGATGTCTTCTTACCTTTATAGTGTAGGATTTGCTGCGTCCACTATTATAATAGTAATGTCCAAAGGTTAATTATCATGTCGAGAGGTTATAGTGGATCCCAGGCTATAATGAGAACCTCAAGATACAATGACATCGATCTTAAATATATGTTATATAGTCTAGATACATCTTACTGATTGGACACTATAGATGTTTGACTATTAGGTGTTGGGGGCTCATAAGCATTGAGACTTCTTCTCATGAAGTTAGAACTTAGTGATCTCTAGTAATGAGGTCATGAGGACAGGCCCACCCATAAGAACACCACATGTTTTGGGTGTCATTGGTTATTCCTATCTACGGACATGTGTATTGGTCTCCTGACTTGAGACCATTACCAATGCGTACTATTTGATTATCTACTTTGATGCAAGATGAAAACCATGGCAATGAAGTTGTGGCGAGGTAGTTTGTGTTGGGTGCGTCGTTGGTGGTATGACATTGGCTGAATGGTCAAGAAAGGATTTGTTGCTTCCATGTTTAGAAATTTGTATATCTCAGGCCTGGTTGATCAGGATGGTGCGGCCTTCATAAGTCTTTGGACAAAGCAGTAGAAAGGAAAATTCATCCGGATAGATCAAAAATAATAAAGCAATAAATGGATGATGACACAAGTGTGCATCCTGAATTATGAGATATTTAATGACAAAGAGATTATAGAACACAGTCAGTGTTCGTAGGATGGTAGTATTTTCTATGACTATCCTTATCTCTTTAGGGGCTATGATGGGTTTCTAAACTCTACTCTGGGTCTGCGAATTAATTCACTGCTATCAATATAAGGGCCTAGAGGGTCACACACAATAGCGTATTCAAGAATCCACCTTATTCAGTTGAATAGGTATATGGGCATAGTGGGCCCCGCCATGGAGTCTGAGCATTGTCCAAGTTATCGATCAACAAAAGAATTAAATAAATTTATTAATATTTAAGTTATGAATATTTGGGATTGAATTTATTTAATGTATTTAAAAGTTCAGTAAATATGGGAAAATACTAATCGAATAAATATTATTATAATAATCAAGGTTCATTTAATATTAAGAGGGATAGCGAGTCGAGTTAAATGGATTGGGTTTTATCACATAATATATATTTTATATATTACAAGTATGTGATCAAATATTAAATAATATTGGCACAGTTTAGTTTTTCAAAATTATTTATTTAGTGGAAAATGAAATAAACGGGGGTCGGGGAACCCAACTGGGTATTTTGGAATTCCCCTATAAATAAGATAAGAGGCTCTCTCCCTTGGTGTGCAATTCACTATTCACTCATTCCATTGAGTAAAATCCAAATCCACTCTCTCCTCCCGCTATCTAGAGAGAGAATCTCTCGATCCATGGAGCTTGGATCAAGATCTCTCTCATGAATCGAAGGCTTCTCGATGCGGTGATCGTCAGGATGTTAAAAGCATCATTGGATCGCCGCGCTAGCACCCAGAGTTCGATGATCGACGTTCCAGTGAATTTTTGAAGTGTGTGTGGATGATCTAGAGGGTTCCTACTTTGGATCCTTTGACCAACGATCGCTATCGAAAAGTTATTGTCGACCGCAGATTTGAATTTGAAATCGGTATGTTTTCATTTTATTTTGTGCTCCTTAAATTCTACATGAGATCCTCAGACCTTTCCAGGTCTCGGATCATCAGTGACGACAAGTTACATCATCCCACCGATGAAAATTTTAAAATCACCATCCCATCGGCTTCCGCTGTGGGCCCCGAAACCTCACAGTGGTATCAAAGGGATCACGTAAATTTTCCAAGCCAAATAAAATTAATTTGCATAAAATTAAGTATAGGGTTCAAAGTTGGTCCCAACAGTTCTAACCGCGCATCGATCTGATGCTGAATGACCAAGTTATGGTCAGTTTAATTTTTCGGATTGGATCGAATATGCAGTTTGATCTCATGTTCTAATTTTTATTTCATCTTGCTGAACTGATTAAGTTTCAATCGGTTCATCTGAAATAAATTTAATTGTGTAAATTGTAAATTTTACAATTTAGTAATTTTCATAATAATTTTATTAATATAATAATATTTATTTTATTATTATTATAATATAATAATAATAAATTATTATTTCATTATAATAATTTTATTATTATTATATTAAAATGCTAATTAGCCTTTGGAAAAATTTGGCAGGGCTTGACTTCAAAATAAGTCATTTAAAGAAAAATGGGGGTGAAAGAGACTTAAAATAAGTCTTAATTAAAAAAACAAAAATATGAGGACTTGACTTCCTTTTAAAAGGAAGGGAATAAAAAAACTTCAATCAATATAAAAAAAGGGAGGTTGGATGGTGGTTCAACAAAAGGAAAAAAAGGGAGCTACAGGGGGTCCGTGCGGACCCCCTCCACTACCTTCCTCGGGACGCCTGGAACATAGCGCCGCACCCCGACCACCCAAGCCTCCACCCAGCTCATACCTGGAATCCCTCCCCGCGCCTACCTTCCGACCTGGTAAGCTGACGAACCCCAGCAAGTCCGGTTACCTGGTGCCCTCGCCCTGTGCGCAGCAACAGTCCCGAGCAGATGCCCCACTTCTCCTTCCCGGGCATCCCAGTGATCCTGATCCCACTAAGACCACGCTGCGGGCTCCCTACAGCAGCGCATGATCAGACCTTCCACCTTATCCACCTCCCATCTGCATTGGCCCCGGCTTCTACCTCTGTGTCGCTATTCCAGTCGCCACCAGCCCTCCACCGCAGCCTAAGCTGCATGTATCAGCCGACCAGTCGGACGCCGTCAGCCCTCCTAGGTGACCCACAGCGTTGTCGCGCCACTATTTCAGTTGCATTGAATGACTCAACACAAGAGAGTCGCGGGTCGCCACCCCGACTGTTTTCCACCACCAGAAAAAGGAGAGACATCCTCCTGCTTCGCCGGCAGTCTGGTTGCCCTCCTCAGGTCACCGAAGCGGCACCCCACCTTGCAGCACCGGTCTGATCATGATAACCCCCGGCCAGCCGCCAACCTTCACCCTCACCGGAGCCTGCCCGCTGCTTGACCTCCACTACGATGGACCAATTGATCCATGGTCTTCGGTCGAACCCAGGTGCAGGTAAACCCTGACACCTCTTGTGGGTTCCAGTTTGTAACGACCCAAAGTTTCATTAATGGAAATCCCTCTTGATCTAATTAAATGTCTCTTTATGTTTATATAAAATGTCAACTTCTTTGGTTTTATGATAAGAATTTTTACCGTTGCTAATATAGTCGTTGAACAGTGATCACATGATTAGTATAAATATAGGGCTTTAACAAATCCAATTTACTCAGACAAAAGAAGCGATGGCCTTGTCCAGTAGAATTTCTCCGTACGAAGCCCATTTGTTAGAGCTCGGAAAAGAGGTGGCATCCTTGTGCTTCACTCTTGACCATTCCCAAGCTGAGCTTCACCATGTCAAGCTCGAACGGGACCGTCTACAGGAAAAATGGAAGTTGATAGAGATTACCACTCGAGCAATGTTAGCTGAGCCACCTCAAGAGTCTATCACCATCGCACACCTTACCCTTAGGACTTATGCGGTTGTTTTAAGGGGTTATCTAACGAATCACTAGTACTATGTTCATGTATATTAATTTTTTATATAATAATTAATATACCTCCTAGTCATTTTTGAGACATTGTAAATAGTTTTTAAAGTACAAATAGTGTTTTTAATTATTATTTAATTAAGAAATATATTTTATAAAATTAATGGATTTTTTAATTAAATAATATTTTAATAAAATATTTGTTTTATTATTAAATTAATTTTTATTAAATATAAAGGATTTTATAATTTTATGAATGCAATTATAATTTTTATTAAGGTTTGAAAGCCATTTCTGTAAAAACCTGTGAATTTTTGATAAATAACGGTTTTTATTTTAAATGTGAAAATTAACATATTTAGAAAATTATTTAGATAAAATAAATGTTATTTCTGGAATCAGGACGTTGAAATTATCCAACAGTTAATTTTTCATAATTTTCTGAGACAGTCAAATTTTTGGGTAAAAATTAAATACCGTTTAAATATATAATGTGTTTTATGACATCATAATGACCCAATAGTGATGTAATAAAATACTACAAGCTTTATTTTAGGCCAATATATATTTTACCATTAAAATAATGTGATTTTGTGTTTGTTTTACTTACTTTTCAAAGCATTAATGGACCCCTCAAGACTTATTAAACGCCTTGTCTTTTTAAATTAATTTCCATGGGAGTGTGACTCACCTCCACATAAGCAACCCTATTATTTTAAGAAGTTCGGACTTTGGCCTTATAAAATATTGTTTTCCTCTTCCCTTTGACAAAAACCATGGGCAAAAACCATGGGATGGTTTGTGGTTTGGATTAATTTAATATAAGGGGTCCCAAACCTAAATAATAAAGAATTCCCTCACCTTTCCTTTATAAACCCACCCAAGCTCCAACTTCCTCCTCACTCAAAGCCTTTGGAGTTCATACAACCTCTGCCCAAATATCTCTAGAATCCTCCCAAGGTGCCCCAAGCTCCCAAGAATCCTCTCACAAGCCTCTCTCTATCCTTTGGGAGCACACTTCCAAGTAAGGGTTTTTTCTTCCTTTCTCATTTTTGTCCAATTTTCTTTATGTTGTTTTGCCCTTTTAATTTCAATTATGAATGTTTGGGTATGGTTTCACACCTCTCTCATACTTCCCTCTTTATGTTTGAATGATGTTAGACCCCTTTCTCTCTCATTAAATGCCTCCCATGTACACCCGTTACTATGTCGAAATTCCGAAAGGAACTTCTCTCTCCTCTTTTACATTCAAGCAATACTTTTGTATCATGAATCTAAATTCCATTAAAATTGTTGGGACATGTATCTATATGACCTCCTTACTGTCCATTACATGTATATATTATGAGTAACCCCTTTCTCTCTCATCAACCATTTTTTATGAATTCTTATGTCACGTTGTTACGCTGCCGAAATCGCACCGATTTTCTAAGCCAATGCCATTGTGTAGTGAATACCATGCACATTTCCCATCAAGGGTATTAACCTTTATGCACATTTACTTATTGATTATAAAGTTTCATGTATGAATTCCACATTCCTTTATCGTGGAATAAATTATTATGTTTTATGAATCCATGTTTTATGATCCATGTGGCACACTTATGCATGAAATGAAATGTTTAAGAAGGGTGCGCCCTTATAGCGCTCCAATGCATTGGGTAAAGTATAGTATCATGATACGTCATGTGCAATGAGTGTTGAATCATGCTAATTCAAGTGCAATGAGGTTTTACTCGTGATTTATGTGCAATGAGGATTTACTCATGCTCCATGTGCAATGAGCCTTGGCTCATTCTAATTCCATGTTAAGTGTTGTTGCCACATTCCCATGTTATGATTATCATGCTTTATCTTGCCTTTATGTTCATGTTTATCTTGTGCTCTATTGATATTCCTATTGTCTAACATTTATTGTAATCCTCATCTTATTCCATGTGTATTCCCTTACTGGGCTTTATAGCTCACCCTTTTCTTATGCATGTCCTCAGGTTATCCCATGCAATGATAAGTACGAGGGAATGTAGTGGTCATGTAAAGGAAGTTTTCAATAAAGATGTTGTATTTCATGTTTCTAGTTTTTATTTATTGATCCTAATCCCCAAATACACTAAACCTCTCGATCTTCTTTGTTTTATAAAGTGATGTTTTATGTAATAAATCATGTTTAAGTTGTAATAAAAAGCTGGGTTGTCATAGTTGGTATCAGAGGATAGGTTTAGTTATTTTTGGTATTAGGATTAGAAAACCCTAGTAAAGCCTTAGATACAAGACTAAGTACAATAAATACAACCCTAAGTTTTGGTGATTATTGAGTAAGTGGGTTATCAAGAAAATACATCCCTGTCTGGATACGAGGAGGTAGAGGTGGCTTTGGCACAGATGTATCCTAGGGGTAAAACCCGAAAACACCGCTTTGATTTAGACTCGAACGGGAACTGGTGCACAACAATGGGCCTTGCTGCACTCTTGGTTAGAACACTCCCGGGGGATAGGCTTTGGTAAATTCACAAGCTTAGTATGAACCCTTATTAAGGGAATAAAAAAAATCCCCTAAGAATATATGTTAGAAAGTAGATCATGAAAATCTTAGATTGAATCCTATAGAATCATGAGTTAAGGAAATAAAATTTTATTTATAAGTCATCAACTTTTTTCTTTGGATTACCCTTTATGTGTTACCCCTAACTTTCCTTTTATTCTATCCAATGGCCAATAATAAGAGGACTCGGTCTAACAACCATTGTGAAGATCAGTGTGATGACTGTACTAATGAGATGCCAAATCCAATGGGAGCGGGAATTGCGAACTTTGTCACGCTTCTCTCTCAAATAACTCAAGTTTTTAATAGAAACACGGGTCAAGAGGAACGTTCAACCCCCCCTAATAAAGAACAAGTCACTATCGAGAGATTCATGAGACAAAGGCAACCTACTTTTAGTGGATCATCCGATCTCATAATCGCTGAACAATGGATTAACTCCATTGAAAAGATCTTCTCCATCCTTTAATGTTCTGAATAAGAGAAGGTTCTCCAGGCGGCTTATCGTATGGAGGGTGAAGCTGATCAATGGTGGACGTTAATCAAAAATACAAAGCCTAAGGATGAGATCAAGGCATTGGAATGGAAGGATTTCCGGAATATGTTTTTCGATAAATAGTTTCCGTGCACCCTCTGGATTAAGATGGAAAGGGAATTCTGGAAAGGGACTTCCTTTACCTCAAGAAAAAACATGAAGAATCTGTTGGAGCGTACGAGAAAAACTTAACAAGTCTTGCACGTTACGCTTCCGGCTTTGTCGTTACCCCTGAATGAAAAGTTGACCGCTTCTTTGGTGGGATAAAGCCTAGCCTGCGGAAAGAATTAGTGATCCTTGACTTCGACAGCTATGAGAAGATTGTCCGATGTGCCCTCAAGGTCGAAATGGAGATCGGGAAATCATAGGGGTATCATGGGGACAAGAAGCGTAAGGTGGAATTCAATGTTGGCAGTTTGATGGATAAATCCAACGATGCTAAGAAGATCCAGCACCCCACTTGCCAAAAGTGCGGAAAGAAGCACCCTAGAAATTGCCTTAAGGGGATGAGGAAATGCTTTAGGTGTGGAAGGGAAGGGCACCTAGATATTAACTGTCAGCAAGAAAGACTCGCGGCTACGACAGAGGAGAAGAACGCTCCATTCGAACCTCAACGCGTTGTTCAATTCTACAAACGAAAAGAACTGGGTCATTTTGAAAATCAGTGCCCTAATCCAAGGGTTTTCGGAGGCAACCAATAACCTCCAAGATAGAAAGGAAGAGCTTTTTCCATCACTTCTACCGAAGTGAACCCCAACAACGAAGTGGTGACAAGTACGCTAGTTATTCATTCAAGAATATCAAACATACTTTTTGATTCAAGTTCTACGCATTCTTTTATATCTCTAAAGTTTAGTAGAACAATCCCAGCACCACCATAAATCATGGAAGTGAAGATGTTGGTGAGTACGGAAAATGGGGAAATCATTGCATCCCATGAATATAAGTCCTCCCCTGTTATAATATATGGATTGAATTTTCCGTAGAACCTCGTCATACTCCCTCTGGTGGAATTTGATGCAATTCTTGGCATGGATTGGATTCCCTTATATAGAGTCAACATAAATTGTCGGGAGAGGGAAATCACACTCTATATGGGTAATCGACCCCCGATTCTTTACAAGTGTCAGGAGGAAGATGAATCTCCTTTAGCTTCATCATCTCAAGCATAGATATTACTACCCTATGAGCATGAGTATTTGGCTCAAATGATTGAGTCCAAGGAAGAAACCATCCTTGAAGAAATACCTATTATGAGGGAATTCGTGGAAGTGTTTCCCGAGGAACTGTCTGGTCTTCCTCCTAGAAGAGATGTTGAGTTCTCAATTGAACTTATACCCATGGATTTACCAATATCCAAGACTCCATATAGAATGGCTATTTTAGAGCTTGAAGAGCTGAAGAAACAACTACAGGATAATCTGGATAAAGGGTTTATACGCCCAAGTGCTTCACCATGGGGTGCACCAGTCCTCTTCGTCAAGAAGAAGGATGGGTCAATGTGGATTTGCATCGATTATCGTGAACTTAACAAAATCACGATAAAGAACAAGTATCCTCTCCCAATAATTGATGACTTGTTCGATTAGATGCATGGAGCACAATACTTATCCAAGGTGGACTTGCGGTCGGGATATTATCAAGTAAGGTTGAAGAAGGAAGATATCCCCAAGACTGCTTTTCGCACAAGATACGGGCACTATGAATTCATAGTAATGCCTTTCGGACTCACCAATGATCCAGCAATCTTCATGAACTTAATGAATAGAGTCTTTAGAGATTACCTCGACAAATTTGTGGTAGTCTTTATAGATGATATTCTAATATACTCCAAAACCAAGGAGGATCATGAGGAGCATTTAAGAACTGTACTAGAGACTTTGTGCAAGGAGAAGATCTATGAAACTTACAGCAAGTGTGAGTTCTGGTTGAAGGAGGTATCATTATTGGGTCATATCATCACAAGCAATGGGATATCTGTGGATCCCTCCAAAACAGATGCAATTGAGGGTTGGTCGATGCCAACATCGGTAACGGATATCCGTAGCTTCTTGGGGTTAGCTGGATATTATCGATGATTTGTGATGAATTTCTCACGATTGTCCAACCCTCTTACCAAGCTAAATCGGAAGGGAGTAAAGTTTTCTTGGAGTGATGAATGCGAAGAAAGATTCAAGAATTTGAAAAGGAGGCTTATCACTGTGCCCGTGATCACTTTACCCACAAGTGGGGAACCTTTTGTGGTTTTCAGCGATGCTTCGAAGAAGGGCTTAGGCTGTGTGGTGATGCAGAATGATAAAGTGATATCCTATGCCTCAAGGCAGTTGAAAATACATGAGCAAAACTATCCAACGCATGATCTAGAGTTGGTGGCTGTGATCTTTACCTTGAAAATCTAGCAGCATTATCTCTATGGAGAGAAATGTGAGATATATACTGACCACAAAAGTCTTAAATATATATTCACACAGAAAGAGCTTAATATGCACCAGAGAAGATGGATAGATCTCATCAAGTATTATGATTGTTCAATACATTACCACCCTGGGAAAGCGAACAAGGTGGCAGATGCCCTAAGTAGAAAGGACCCAGCGATTATATCAATGATGAGAATTGAGTAGGATCCAATCTTCTTAGACTTGATGAAGATGGACATGGGAATCATAGATAATTGAACATCATAAATCCTTTCACAAATGATTTCTCAACAGTATCTTTTAGAAGGTTAAAGGATTCTCAAAAGGATGATGTGGGAATTAAAGAAAAAGTGGAAGCTATCGAAAAAGGGAAATCCTTGGAGTTTAATGCTAATGAAGAGGGAATTGTGCGGTTTGGGAAAATACTATGTGTTCCATCAAATCCGGAGATGAAGAAGAAACTTTTGGATGATGCACATAGTTCAAATTTCTCTATTCACCTAGGGAGCACAAAGATGTATCGAGATCTCCGAGAAAACTTTTGGTGGGATAATATGAAGAAGGAAATCGCTGAATATACATCAAAGTGCCTGGTGTGTCAGCAAGTGAAGGTAGAGAGGCAGAAGTCTAAGGGGATGATGCAACCATTGCCCATACCAGAATGGAAATGGGAGAACATCACCATGGACTTTGTCACCGGGCTTCCAAGGACATCCAAAGGCAATAATGAAATCTGGGTTTTTGTGTATCATCTTACAAAGACTGCACACTTCATTGCTATTCGGGAGGATTTCTCATTGGATCAACTGGCACGGATATATATCAGGGAAGTGGTAAGGTTGCATGGAGTACCCCTATCTATTTTGTCTGACCGAGATCCAAGATTCACCTCTATGTTTTGGAAGAGTGTTCAACATGCTTTGAATACTGAACTGAACTTCAGTACGGCCTATCATCCTCAAACTGATGGCCAATCCGATCGGACTATCCAAACACTTGAGGATATGTTGAGAGCGTGCTCAATGGACTTTAAAGGAGGATGGGATCAACATCTTCCTCTGGTTGAGTTCTCTTATAATAACAGTTTCCACTCGAGCATCCAAATGGCACCATAAGAAGCCCTGTATGGGAAAAGGTGCAGAACACTGGCATGTTGGGATGAGGTCGGTGAACGTAAGCTGCTTGGACCAGAAATGGTCGAGGAAATGGTGGAGAATGTGAATACCATTCAGCAGCATATCAAGGTATCCCAGAGTCGACATAAGAGTTACGCAGATAACCGTCGATGAGACCTTGAGTTTAAAGTTGGAGACATGGTTTTTCTACGCATATCTCCGTGGAATAAGGTCGTGAGGTTTGGAAAGAAAGGGAAGTTAATTCCAAGTTACATCGGCCCCTTCGAGATTCTTGATCGTGTCGGGGTTGTGGCCTATCGACTAGCTCTTCCACCTACAATGGCCAAAGTACATGATGTCTTTCATGTATCCCACTTAAGGAAGTACATACCAGACCCTTCACATGTACTCTCTTCTGAGGTGGTACAATTGTAAGATGATATTTATTATGAGGAGCAACCAGTGAAGATCTTAGATCGTAGAGAAAACGTTATATGAAATAAGACAATTCCCCTCATCAAGATGTTGTGGAGAAACCACAAGTTTGAAGAAGCGACTTGGGAATCAGAGAAAATGATGAAGCTAAGTTACCCACATTTGTTTTAGTGTGGGAAAAGGAAAATTTCGAGGGCAAAATTTCTTAAGGGGGGAATATCGTAACGACTCAAAGTTTCATTAATGGAAATCCCTCTTGATCTAATTAAATGTCTCTTTATGTTTATATAAAATGTCAACTTCTTTGGTTTTATGATAAGAATTTTGACTGTTGCTAATATAGCCATTAAACAGTAATCACATGATTAGTATAAATATAGGGCTTTAACAAATCCAATTTACTCAGATAAAAGAAGGGATGGCCTCGTCTAGTAGAATTGCTTCGTACGAAGCCCATTTGTTGGAGCTCGGAAAAGAGGTGGCTTCCTTGGGCTTCGTTCTTAACCAATCCCAAGATGAGCTTCACCATGTCAAGCTCGAATGAGACCGTCTACGGAAAAATCGGAAGTTGATAGAGATTACCACTCGATCAATGTTAGTTGAGCCACCCCAAGAGTCTGTCACCATCGCACACATTACCCTTAGGTCTTATGAAGCTGTTTTAAGGGGTTATGTAACGAATATCTAGTACTATGTTCATGTATATTATTATTTTATATAATAATTAATATAACTCCTTGTCATTTTTGAGACATTGTAAATAGTTTTTAAAGTACAAATAGTGTTTTTAATTATTATTTAATTAAGAAATATATTTTATTAAATTAATGGATTTTTGAATTAAATAATATTTTAATAAAATATTATTTTTATTATTAAATTAATTTTTATTAAATATAAAGGATCTTATAATTTTATGAATGCAATTATAATTTTTATTAAGGTTTGAAAGCCATTTCTGTCAAAACCCGTGAATTTTCGATAAATGACGGTTTTTATTTTAAATGTGAAAATTAACATATTTATAAAATTATTTAGATAAAATAAATGTTATTTATGGAATAAGGACGTCGAAATTATCCAACAGTGAATTTTTCATAATTTTCTGAGACAGTCAAATTTTTGGGTAAAAATTAAATATTGTTTAAATATATAATGTGTTTTATGACATCATAATGACCCAATAGTGATGTAATAAAATACTATAAGCTTTTTTTTCAGCCAATATATGTTTTAACATTAAAATAATGTGATTTTGGGTTTGTTTTACTTACTTTTCAAAGCATTAGTGGACCCCTCAAGACTTATTAAACACCTTGTCTTTTTAAATTAATTTCCATGGGAGTGTGACTCACCTCCACATAAGAAACTCTATTATTTTAAGAATTTCGGACTTTGGCCATATAAAATATTGTTTTCCTCTTCCCTTTTCCAAAAACCATGGCCAAAAACCATGGTATGGTTTGTGGTTTGGATTAATTTAATATAAGGGGTCCCAAACCTAAATAATAAAGAATTCCCCCACCTTTCCTTTATAAACCCACACAATCTCCCACTTCATCCTCACTCAAAGCCTTTGGAGTTCTTCCAACCTCTGCCCAACTCTCTCTAGAATCCTCCCAAGGTTCCCCATGTAACGACCCGAAATTTTGAAAAAATATTGTTTCCTAATTTTGTGTGTTATTTTTTTTATACTCAACAAAATTGTTTCATTGGATAACATGCGTATAATTAAAATGAAACTGTTGGGTTTTGACTATTATATGACCATTGGTCAATATGACCACTGGAAACTAAACATTTAGATTTTTTTATCTAAATACAAGTGATCTTGGTTAATTAATATAGAAAGAAGATTTGATGGCCTCACCCAGTAGTATTGTCCCGATCGAAGCCCATCTAACAGAACTTGGGAAGGAGGTAGCACCAATGGGCTTTTCTCTGGACCAAACGCAAGCCGAACTTCATCCTATAAAGCTAGAACGGAATCGCCTTCGCGAGAAGTTCAAACTGATAGAAATTACTGCTCGTGCGATGTTGGTCGAGCCTCCCTCAGATTCTCTCACCTTAGCACACCTTACACTTAGGTCCTATGCTGGTGTGATAAGGGGCTATGTAAGGAGATCATAACTGTCTTGTGTAATCTTTTGTTTTAAATAAAAATTTTGATTTCTTCTTATGAATAAGTTTATGAATTTTTAAATGTCCGGATAAATATAGTATACATATTTTTGGTGAATTTTAGAGAAAGGATATTTTAAAAAAAATGTTTATGTAAACCTTAAATAATTAAAAATGTGTAATGATTTTTAAAAAATGGTCTTCTAAAATTATTTTCAGTACGAAATTTAGAGTCTAATAAGATCAACTTAATTTTTGATGAATAGTAAATTATGAATAGTGATTTTATGCTTAGGATTAGTAATGTGACCAAATGGATTAGTAATCTCACTTAAACAAAGCATTAATATAATCTAGGCATCTTGATTAAGTAATGTGATTCAATAAAATGGTTAAATAACGATTTCATAAATTATTATTCAAGTATTAGTTTTTTCAGGTGAATAGCGTTTTTTAATTAAAAATTTAATTAAAAATATTTAGAAAATTATTTTTATTAAATGGATTAAATTTTTGAACTCAAAGCATCGATATTATGTTAAGGTAATTTTTGGGGATTTTTCTCAAAAAAATGATTTTTTGGTGAATAGTTTATTTATTTAAAAATTAAATTAAAAATATTTAGAAAATTATTTTTATAAAATGGAGTTCATTTTTGAAATCAGAGCATCGATATTTGGTTATGGTGAAATTTTGGGATTTTTCTGAGAAAAGTTGAATTTTTGATGAATAGTGAAAATACAGTTTTTAAGTTAGGGGTGTTTAATGACATCATTAAATGATGTATTAAGTATGTAATCAATATGGTCGACTTATTAATAGTAATATAAGGTATGAGGTGTCCCAAGTGGACAATACCCTGGGAAAATACCATGGTCAAGCCCGTGGTTTTTCCAAAACCACTAATGAGTTGTCCCTTGGCCATTAATGCCTTGTCCCCTCACTTTCCCTATAAATACCAAGCCATCCTCTAATCTATTCGACTCCCAACTCTCCCCCAACGAAGCTCTGGTCTCATTACCTCCCAAGGAGTACTTACAAGGTGCCCCCAAGCCCTCAAGGTCCCAACCTTTGAGTTTTAAGAGTTACGTTTTAAGGTAAGGGATCCTACCTCCCTCTTTCTTTTCAAGTAATCTCTTTTATGTCATTTCTTTTATGCTCCATGATATTATGTTGGAGGATGTTCTTTTATATTCATCCTACTGTCTTTTTCATGTTCATATGATGAGAGACCCCCTCTTTCTCTAATCATTCCATTTTAAGAATGTTAAAGTGGCGCAGTTAGGCTGCCGAATTTTTAAGGGATTCTTTCACCCTTCTCAAGTTCTACTTTCATGTCAAGTATTTCAAGTTCCTTTTTATTTTGTTGGGGTATGATCTCTAAATCTATCATGCTGATATTTTATGTTCATATTATGAGAGACCCTATTTTATCTCTTAAATTCAATATTTTTATGTTTTAAGTGGCGCCATTAGGCTGCCGAATTTTTAAGGGATTCGTTCACCTTTCTCATTTTTCAAAGTTCTACTTTCATGTCAAGTCTTTCAAGTTATTTTTTATTATGTTGGGGTATGGTCTCTATATCTATCATACTGATATTTTATGTTCATATGATGATAGGCCATATTTGATCTCTTCAATTCAGTATTTTGAAGTTTTAAGTGGTGCCGTTAGGCTGCCGAATTTTTAAGGGATTCATTCACTTTTCTCATTTTTCAAAGTTCTACTTTCATGTCAAGTATTTCAAGTTCCTTTTTATTTTTTTGGGGTATGATATCTATATCTATCATACTTATCTTTTATGTTAATATGATTATACACCCTATTTTATCTCTTCAATTCAGTATTTTGAAGTTTTATGTGGCGCCGTTAGGGTGTCGAATTTTTATAAGAGAAATCTTATTTTTGTCTTCCTTTCATGTTCTTAATTTCATATGGTATATCTTTCAAATTTCATTACCATGTTCATATATCCTTCATATTCTGTCCCTATACTATTTTATGGGTCATTTATGAATGTTTGACCCATGTCCCCTCTCTTTTCAATGTTTTCTAAAACCTCGTAACATAGTCGTTATGTTGTAGAATTCCCGTCTCAAAATGTCTCTCTATTATTCTCAAATTCCTTTATTTTATTAAGTGAATACTCAGAGCTATTTCTTATAAGGGGGTATTCACATATATACCAAAATGTTCTATTTTAAATTCTGGGATTTACATACATGAGACCCACTTTCCCTTTCCTTGGTTTTAAAGTGACATAAATATCATGTTTTAAAGTAGTTTTTAAAACGTTATGATTATGAAATGAAACCCATTTATTTTATTCTATATGGGTTGTTTATGAAATGATTGATGATTATATATTTGGATAACATGATAATAAATACAAATTAAGGGTGCGACCTGATAGCGCTCCAATGCATTGGGTAAAGACTTAATCTCTATAGATGACCATTTTGACTGATACCTTGGTGAATAACCATGGTAATTTTTAATGACACATTGGGGATGGAACTTGGTGAAATGGAAATGATTTTCTATGTTAAATGTTGTAGCCATATATTCAAGTTATGAAACACGTTATTTTTATTATGATATGCCCCATTATTTCTTTCTCATGCCTTAAAGTTTTTTTCATGACATTGTTGATGTATCTCAAGTTTGCATGTTAAATGTTTCCCCTTGTTTCCTTTACCGGGCCTTCTACTCACCCTTTCTTTTTATGTATGTCCCTAGGTTATGAGATTCAGTAATGAACCTAGGATGAACATAAGGATAAGCCTTTCAAGTTTTTAAGATGAATGTTTTATGTTTTCATGTTTTAAGTTCCTGGTTTCCAAGACACTAAACCATAAAGATCCTCGGTTTTGTAAAATGTAATGAAAGTTTATGTGATAAAAATGTGGGATGCTATAGTTGGTATCAAAGGATGGTTTAGTTATTTTTGGAAATTAGGATATGAAAACTTTAGGAAGAACCCTATAGAAAAGTTTAAATATAGGAAACCTTCCTGTTATTTTGGTGAGTATTGAGTAAGGGGTTTCCAAGAAAATACATCCTTGTCTAAATACGAGCAGGTAGAGGTGGCTCTGGCATAGATGTACATAGGGGTAAAACCCGAAAACACCTCTTTGAGCTAGACTCGAATGGGAACTGGTACATGACAACGGGCCTTGCTGCACTCTTGGTTATGACACTCCCAGGGGATATGCTTTGGTAAATTCATAAGCTTAGTATGAACCATTATTAAAGGAACAAAGATAAAATAAAATAAATATTCACATAAGAATATATTATCATGGATAACCTAGATTGGAACCTTGGGGATCACAAGTTAGGGTATACTTTTCTTCTACAATTTTATCCTTCTATGCTTTAAGTTTCCTTTTAATGATTATGGGCTAAGTATTTAATCCCCTAATTGTACTTTCTTTCCTTAGTTAATGACGGGAAATGGAAGAACATTTCCCAACAACTAATGTGATAGGAAATGTGACAATTTCCGTATTAATATGACAGAGATGATTAGGGGATTAAAAGATGATTATTATTTTGGAAGACGTTCACTATTTTGGGAACCCTATTTGATCGAGGTAAATAGATTACTACGGTATTTTCTTTGAGGAGTAAAGGTTGAATTATATTTTGAATAATCGATGAATTTAAGGTGAACTTATGGTATTATAGGTTACTTATGGAAATGATTGAACTATCTTGGGGAAAATATGTTTAGGTTAGTTACTTTTGTTATAAGATGTTAGGAGTGGTTGATGTTGTTTGGAGATGAACGATAAAGTTTATCTTGGAAGACTATGTTATCAAGTACTTCTTGTATTTGGGTTTCAATATTAGTTTGGGTTATTTTGAGTAATTTTAAGGAAATTTATTTATGGAATGGTCTATGATGAACACTAGGTAGTACCGTGGAACTTTGAAGATTTAAAAGTAGTTTCCCTTCCTATGGGATTCTTTCTTTTTGAAGAGTTGTTTTATCTTACCCTTTCTATTTTTGGGATAAATGTTTAAAGATAAATAGTTTTTCTTTTGTGGAATACGTGATTCTCTAGAAGATTATTCTTTTTCTTTTGATGAGACCAAGTGTTTTTGAATGCTCATCGTTTCGAGAAAAGATTTGTTTTGGTAGAAAATTATTAAAGGATTAAACTCTACTTGAAGGTAGGTATATTTCCTTATGTTTATATTATATATAGTAAATGAATTCCTCAAAACTATGAAAAGGAACATAAAATAAAAAACTTTGTCTATTAACGTTTCCTACTAGGAAATCAAATACTGTTTGACCCATCATAAGTTTGTGATTTTCTTATTGTTAACTTTCTCCTAATCATGTTTTCTATCACTCTCCCTTAGAACGTGACCCTTTGTTTTTTTTCTCCATGTCCATGTTTTCCTACATGGGATCCTAGTATGGGTTAACTCGGGTGACCTTTTACTTCCCTTTCTTTCTTTTAATGTAATAGTTTTATTGACTCCTTTTTCGGTGTGGGACTTTCAATGAAATTTTAAAACCCAGTTTTAAAAATTGCGGGGACACAATTTCTTAAGGGGGGAAGATTGTAACGACCTGAAATTTTGAATAAATCATGTTTCCTAATTTTGTGTGTTATTTTTTTTATACTCAACAAAACTGTTTCATTGGATAACATGAGTATAATTAAAATGAGACTGTTGGGTTTTGACTGTTATATGACCATTGGTCAATATGACCATTAGAAACTAAACATTTCAATTTTTGTCTCTAAATATAAGTGATCTTGGTTAATTAATATAGAAAGAAGATTTGATGGCCTCACCCAATAGTCTTGGACCGATCGAAGCCCATCTAACTGAACTTGGGAAGAAGGTAGCACCAATGGGCTTTGCTCTGGACCAAACCCAAGACGAACTTCATCGTATAAAGCTAGAACGGAATCGCCTTCGTGATAAGTTCAAACTGATAGAAATTACTACTCGTGCGATGTTGGCTGAGCCTACCTCAGATTCTCTCACCTTAGCACACCTTACACTTAGGTCCTATGCTGGTGTGATAAGGGGCTATGTAAGGATACCGTAACTGCCTTGTGTAATCCTTTGTTTTTAATAAAAAAATTTATTTCTTCCTATGATGAAGTTTATTAATTTTCAAATGTCTAGATAAATATAGTATGCATATTTTTGGTGAATTTTAGATAAAGGATATTTTAAAGAAATGTTTATGTAAACCTTAAATAATTAAAAATGTGTAATGATTTTCAAAAAATGGCCTTCTACAATTATGTTCAGTACGAAATGTAGAGTCTAATAAGATCAACTTAATTTTTGATGAATAGTAAATTATGAATAGTGATTTTATGCTTAGGATTAGTAATGTGACCAAATGGATTAGTAATCTCACCAAAATAAAACATTAATATAATATAGGCACCTTGATTAAGCAATGTGATTCAATAAAATGGTTAAATAACAGTTTCATAAATTATTAGTCAAGTATTAGTTTTTTCAGGTGAATAGTGTTTTTTAATTAAAAATTTAATTAAAAATATTTAGAAAATTATTTTTATTAAATGGATTTCATTTTTGAACTCAGAGCATCGATATTATGTTAAGGTAATTTTTGGGGATTTTTCTGAAAAAAAAATGAATTTTCAGTGAATAGTGTATTTATTTAAAAATTAAATTAAAACTATTTAGAAAATTATTTTTATAAAATGGAGTTCATTTTTGAAATCAGAGCATCGATATTTGGTTAAGGTGAAATTTTGGGATTTTTTTGAGAAAGTTGAATTTTCAATGAATAGTGAAAATACAGTTTTTAAGTTACGGGTGTTTAATGACATCATTAAATGATGTATTAAGTATGTAATCAATATAGTCGATTTATTAATAGTAAGATAAGGTATGAGGTGTCCCAAGTGACCAATACCATGAGAAAATACCATGGGCAAGCCCATGGTTTTTCCAAAACCACTAATGAGGTGTCCCTTGGCCATTAATGCCTTGTCCCCTCACTTTCCCTATAAATACCAAGACATCCTCTCATCTATTCGACTCCCAACTCTCCCCCAACTAAGCTCTGGTCTCATTACCTCCCAAGGAGTCCTTCCAAGGTGCCCCCAATCCCTCAAGGTCCCAACCTTTGAGTTTTAAGAGTTACGTTTTAAGGTAAGGGATCCTACCTCCCTCTTTCTTTTCAAGTAATCTCTTTTATGTCATTTCTTTTATGCTCCATGATATTATGTTAGAGGATGTTCTATTATATTCATCCTACTGTATTTTTCATGTTCATATGATGAGAGACCCCCTCTTTCTCTCATCATTTCAATTTAAGAATGTTAAAGTGGCACCGTTAGGCTGCCGAATTTTTAAGGGATTCTTTCACCCTTCTCAAGTTCTACTTTCATGTCAAGTATTTCAAGTTCCTTTTTATTTTGTCGGGGTATGATATCTAAATATATCATACTGATCTTTTATGTTCATATTATGAGAGACCCTATTTTATCTCTTCAATTCAGTATTTTTAAGTTTTAAGTGGCGCCGTTAGGCTGCCGAATTTTTAAGGGATTCGTTCACCTTTCTCATTTTTCAAAGTTCTACTTTCTTGTCAAGTCTTTCAAGTTATTTTTTATTATGTTGGGGTATGATCTCTATATCTATCATACTTATCTTTTATGTTCATATGATGAGAGACCCTTTTTGATCTCTTCAATTCAGTATTTTGAAGTTTTAAGTGGCGCCGTTAGGCTGTCGAATTTTTAAGGGATTCGTTCACCTTTCTCATTTTTCAAAGTTCTACTTTCATGTCAAGTATTTCAAGTTCTTTTTTATTTTTTTGGGTTATGATCTCTATATCTATCATACTGATCTTTTATGTTAATATTATGAGAGACCCTATTTGTAACACCCCTAGATTTTATGAAAAATATTCTTTTTAATTTCATTAATGTCTTGTGTTGTACGCTACACCAAAAGGAGCTTGCACAACACACATCCTTGACTTGCCTTGCATTACACGCAATCGCGACCTTCCTCGATAGCGTGTGTAGTACGCAATACCGAGTTTCACTAAACAACGATATGCTATTAAAATATTATTAAAACTAGCCGTTATGAATAGTAATAACCACCTTTAAAAATTTTAGAATTTTTATCTCTGAAAATGGACTTCATTTTTGGATTCGGAGTATCGAATTTAGCCTAAGGTAAAATTTTGGTACTTTTCGGATAACTTTCATATTTTGATGAAAAGTGAAAATTACTAAATTTTAATTAAAAACAACTTTTTTAATCAAAATAATTAATAGTGATAAATTATGAATTTGAGTGGTTTTAAAGTATATTTAGAATATATTTTTACCATTTAATACAATTTTGGTCATTGGACATAATTTCCCAATTAAACCGAACATAAACAAGTATCAATCTTTTGATAGTTATTATATCTTAAAAACACGCTTTTTGTTTTGACAGCGGGAATTAATTTTAAATTAATTTCTGCCACTTCTGTGTTTTGAATTTGGAAAAATGGATTCCATATTTGGAATCAGGATGTTCAAATTGTGTAAATAGGTAACTTTTATTTTTATACATTTTGAATAATTACTTCGGTAAATATTTTATTTACCATGGTTAAAGGGTAAATCCGGTAAATAAGGGTTAAAAAATAATATTATAATAAAAAAAATTACCCTAAAACGTGTGATAACCTTATTGGTTGATACATGTTCGACCATGGGCATCTTTGGGTCAATTTTGGGACCCCATGGTGCCACTTGTAAGTGATAGGGACACTTTATTTTAATTAAGTTAAAATGAATACAAAAATGACACAAGCATATATCTTTTAGAAAAACAATTTTTACATAGGGTTATATATGTTGGATTTTCGATTATAAATATTAATTTGAAATATAAAACGATTTCGTACATAATGATATTTTATTTATAATTTTTAGACATTAAATAATTTAATTTATTTATGACACAATGATGATGCAGTAATTACCATAATAGTGAAAAATTAACATAATTGATATTATAAATACCCAAATAAATATAATTTGAGACTTTTAATGAATTACACTAATTTTCTAGGTTAATAGGACATGTTAGTAATGATTTAATTAACTTTTTTCGAAGTAATAATTCTGTTATGAGTTTCACAAAAATCAACTATTGAATAGTGTCAAAATTGACATAAAATAGTTTTTAAAAAAAATATTATATTATTGATTGTTATTTTATTCCTAAAAATCTAAGGTTAGGACAAGATACTTATATCAAGATAGGTGTATCATTAATGGACCACTTGGGGGTCTCTTGGATGTATATAGTAAGTTTATTAACTATATAATATAAAAATACAAAGTGACATGGTAAATATCAATCTAATTAACTAAGAGTTAAAACTAAAAGATAAGGTTAGTATAATGACCTAAACTTGTCTAAATTCTATTGGATGAGAGTATTTAGACCCATACCAACCTTAAATTCTAAATAAATCAATTTAAGGCTATTTAAAACCTAATTTGGATTTATAATAAAATAATATTTTTAGTTATTCTAAAGGTGCCCATCTCCTCCGTTATAAAAGGGAACCTCCTCCCCCTCTTCCTAAAACCACTTTGAGCCTTAAATCTCGGCCAACCCCTGCTAAATTATCTTCTCCACTTCCCTAGAAACATCCTAGAGGTCCTGGTCTTCTTCAAAGACCAATTTTAGTGCCCTAAGAAGAGGACTCAAAGAGGCGCTTCAAAGAAGAGGTAATGTCCGTTACCGATTCTTTCAACATTATTTCTTCTTCCACTTCTTCTTCTTAGGTTATTTCATTATGAAGTAATAACATCAGTATCACTCATATACTTATATGTTATTATAAGTATTAAACAACCCTATTTCACCATCTATCCATCCTACGGAAAATGAAATCACCGCGCGTGCGTACGTACGGAATACTGTCTCCACGCCGTGGTGTAAACTATTTTCCACCACCACCTTACTTGGATGGGTATAATGGTGTAAATAATAACTATATATGATTATTTTAAAGTGATATTGATTCTGAAATAGTATAAATACACTCCAATATATTCCCACGATCATGAGAACGATATCATCACTCGTGCGTACGTACGGACTACCGTCTCCACGACGCGATGAGATTCATTATCCACGTTAACCATTCATGAATGATTATAAAGTATATATAATAAGTAATCATGAAATATATGACATAATAATGATACTTGATTTATGTGTATATATATGTATTTCATCTACTTAATTCCATTCAACTCAATAAGGAAACAAAAACAGTGTTCATGCGTACGTACGACCTACCGTCTCCATGAACGGTGTATTTCTTTCCATTTACTGATTTATTATATATATGTATATTCTTAATATATATTATATATAAATCATGTTTTATATTCTTTAATTAATTAATCATGATCTAAGTAATCATATGAATAATTACAAGTCAAAACACGGACGACAAATGAAACAATTTTACCCAAAACGCTCTTTAACATGGAATTTACAAAAGAACGGGTAATATAAAGTCATAAGTGAACCATATATGATATCATAACAATGATTATGATTCTGTAATAAGTAAATGACATTATTTAAATCATTATACAGGAGTTTCGGACACTTACGAAGCAAATCGGACCTAAGGTAAGGGAAAATATCACAATCTCATTTTATCCGAGATTGTTTATACTTTGGTATTTAATGGGGTGTATTTTATCATCCACATCCATGATTCCTAAATATGTAATATTGTTTCCATCCACCTACAATTGTTTAAATCCAATTTTACCCTTTGGTGAGTTTTTAGTAAAAGATATAAAAGGAATCTTTTGTCATTTTTCGTACGAGGTACTTTTTGACTTTTCCGACAAAAGTACGGGAAGAATGTTTTTTTTAACTTATACGGCATGAATGTATTTTTAAAAAATTATTTCCAAGAAGATTACTTTACAAGTTTTCAAGTTTATTTTTAATCAACTTCTTTTAGTTTAAAATTTTATGACATGTTAAGAAAGGAAAATGTTTTTGAAGTGGAAAGAATATTTTCCTCAAGAATGGAGTTCAAGTGTTTTATCAAAATTATTTTCCATCTAAGATAATATAGGGTTCTGTTTCTATACCTATTATTACATTGATTTTATTATATTGTGATGGAATTATTTTTATGAAATCATTTATCTTATATGAATTGTTTTATGATGTCATGTTGTTTAATAATCCCATTTTTATTACATGGGTTATGCAATGATGTATGATTTATGATTTTGTGGAACACATAAGAATGGTATCATTATGAGATGGGTGGGACCTATATCTCCCTCCAATGCATTGGGTAAAGATTTTATATCTCATGAGATAGACATGGCTGGAACGGTAGGTTAAACCGGTTCAGTGAAATAGGACTGAAACGAGAAATGAACTCAGTTCAAAAATGGACTTTGTCCACTAAGATAGTCTTGGAAATGAGTCTTGACTAATAAGAAATTATTCTCTATGATTATGTGTGTATGCCACAAAGTTTCATGTTTTAAGTTATGATTATTGGGATTACATTGTTATGATATTATGATCTCTTTTGCAGGTTAAGATTTCCAAAATGTTATGTTCTTATGAATATGATGTGATTGATATTTCTTTTTTTTACCCTTACTGAGCATTTGAGCTCACCCTTTTATATTTTATTTTCCCCAGGATATAAAGAAAGGTTTTAGGTAAGAAAAAAAAGGGAAGATCTTTATGGGAGATGTTTAAGATCTTTCACCATGATTAGAAGATTACGTTCTGAGTTTCCAAAGACACTAAATTATTACGGTCCTTGTGTGTGTGTTTTTGTTATATACTAATTATTCCGCAAAAGTAATTTAATGTCCATGTACGTCAAGCTTTGTGCCTCTACAGTTGGTATCAGAGGAAAGGTTTAGTCAACCTTTGGAAACTAGGATGCGAGAACTTTAGTGAGATCCCTAGAGATATTTCTAAGGTATGTCTAGGGATGTCCCTAAGGTTAAGTATAAGTATAGGTTATAGTACTAGAATTACGGTAACCCAAGATGTTAGATATTGAAGGTACTCCTCCTTTATTGTGTTGTTTTCCCTAGCATGATTTTTTCCTCTCACACTATTCTTTTTGGGTTTTAGACGATGGCTGGAACCCGAAGGAACCGTGTTGATCAATGTAATGGACAATGCAATGATTTTCCTCCTAAACAAACAAATGTTATGGGAGATGGAGTGCAAAATCTTATTGCTATACTTACACAAGCTATGAATCATTTTGGACTTCCAAATGAGTAGATAAGGGAACAATATTCTATTGAGTCCTTCATGAGGCAACGTCCACCTTCTTTCAGTGGGTCTTCTGATCCACTTGTTGCTGAACAATGGATCAATACTACTGAAAAGATATTTTCAGTTCTTCAATGTTCTGAACATGATAAAGTCATCTTAGCAGTGTATCGTTTGGAAGCTGATGCTGATCAATGGTGGAATCTTATCAAGAATACGAGGCCAAGAG
The DNA here is from genome assembly GCA_963277665.1 of Viscum album. Lineage (NCBI taxonomy): Eukaryota > Viridiplantae > Streptophyta > Magnoliopsida > Santalales > Viscaceae > Viscum > Viscum album. Next base: position 472,243,948 of record OY728130.1, on the reverse strand, counting down.
ATGAAATTGAGTCCAAGGAATGGGATGAGTTCAAGAACTTATTTTTTAATAAGTACTTCCCTCGTATTCTTCAAACAAAGATGGAGAAGGAGTTTCTTGAACTAAAGCAAAAGGATGATGAATCTTTTGGTATATACGAAGCGAATTTTACAAGGCTTGCAAGGTATGCATCTGGATTTATCATCCAAACTGAAAGTAAAGTTGATCGATTCTTCAGTGTCTTAAAACCAAATCTTCGAAGGGCATTATCTATAAGAGACTTCAGTAGCTATGAAGAAATTGTTCGTTGTGCTATCAAGGTAGAAATGGAAGTTGGTGTTACTTATCCATCTCATAGTTTTGACAAGAAACGAAAGATGGAGTTCAAGGAGAAATCTCATAATAATGGTGAAAAGAAGATGAATGTTTCCTTATTCTCAAAGTGTGGAAAGAAGCATGGTGGAGATTGTCTTAAAGGGACAAGTAAATGTTTCAAATGTAGAAAGGAAGGTCATCGGGCACTTGAATGCCGCAATAATGGGAAGAAGATGTCTAATGATGCAAACAAAGGAAGGGATACACATAATGAACCTACTACACTTCAATGCTTCAAGTGCAAGAAAATGGGGCATTATGCTAATAAATGCCCTAATCCAAGGGTTAGTGATGATCGACATGAGCAACCACTTAAGACAAAGGACAAAGGTAAGTCACATGCGATCACCATTGCTGATGTTGAATATGACAACGATGTGGTGGAATGATTAAGTGTTTATGTAATGGGATTCCAAAATAATGTTGTATATAGTATCGTGGAATATTGGAATATTTATGTATTGGTCTATTGTGGTTTTCAATAATTTTATGGTAACGGTAACCATGGAAAGTGATTGAGATATTTTTGGAAAAAAAATGATATGCGCATAATGAAGGGATAAGGAAAAAAAATTAAATGTTTGACAGTATTCATGAGCTCATGATTGATATAAGGACTAAGTGATATCATGGTTTGAGTATATAGAATTTTGAGGATTTGGGTATGTGGAAAGAGTTAACTTTTAACAGTATTCATGTTTTCAATAAGGTTCAATGGGTATTCATTTTTTTCAAAAGAATACATGATTAAGGCCTTCGAATGTTTGGAATGTGACCAAAAAGACATATCTCATGATATATGGGGATCAACAATGGTATTAACATGCTAGTTGTATGAACTCTTTGGTAATCGTTTTCACTATAATATGAGATTAGACAGCATTATTTTGGATAAGCCTAAAGATTGGAATGGATTATGTTGGACATAAGTTAGTATTGTTTAAGGATAGAAGTTTTTTTCGATATTATTTATGGGATGTTATAGTAATGTAGTTTTAGAAAAAGGACAACCAGCAGGATGGGCGACAGCCCATCGCGTCGGACAAGGCTATGGGAATCGAACCCACAACCGAAGTGCGACTGGCCTTTATCACCTACCACTGGCCTACAGGAAGTCCCTGTTTAGTAGGAACTAGTTTTATTATATTAAGCAGTATGATATATGAAGTATAAGTCCATTTTAGTAACCATATATGATTAATCTCACTATAGATAGACTTATGTATTTTTTGATAATTTTTCTAACCTTTTGTTTGAGACAGATGGAATGACCCATCATTCTATCACATGATCTGCTAACACATCACGAATGAAAAATTCAACTTCATTTGTTTAAGAGATGAAGTGTAAATTGTCCAAAGAATGAGCAACGGTGAGACTATACCAAAATCACCAAAGTATTTCTTCTAATTCCAATTTCATCAACTTTAGGGAAATGATCTTGAAAACCAAAAATGTTGTACTAGTGATCTTATATCTGATGAATCAGATGGTACCTTAGATCGTCACAAATTTATGGCTTTGTGATTGCTGGCTTTTCCATAGCCATGTTCTCTACCACTCTCCATCAGAACATGATGGTTAGATTTATCTTCCATATCCATATTTTCACCTATGTGGAAACCCAGTGATTAGTTTATTTGGGTAACCGTTACGTTTCATACTTTTGTTTTTAAATATTGGTTTTGGTATTCCTTTTTACGATGTGGGTTTCTATTAAAGAAACTTTAGAATAGTAAACCATTTATAACCCCGAAGAATTTCGAGGGAGAAATTCATTTTAAGGGGGGTAGAATGTAACACCCCGAGATTTTATGAAAAATATTCTTTTTAATTTCATTAATGTATTGTGTTGTACGCTACACCAAAAGGAGCTTGCACAACACGCATCCTTGACTTTCCTTTCATTACACGCAATCGCGACCTTCCTCGATAGCGTGTGTAGTACGCAATACCGAGTTTCACTAAACAACGATATGCTATTAAAATATTATTAAAACTAGCCGTTATGAATAGTAATAACCACCTTTTAAAATTTTAGAAATTTTAACTCTCAAAATGGACTTCATTTTTGGATTCGTAGTATCGAATTTATCCTAAGGTGAAATTTTGGTACTTTTCGGATAACTTTCATATTTTGATGAATAGTGAAAATTACTAAATTTTAATTAAAAACAACTTTTTTAATCAAAATAATTAATAGTGATAAATTATGAATTTGAGTGGTTTTAAAGTATATTTAGAATATATTTTTACCATTTAATACAATGTTGGTCATTGGACATAATTTCCCAATTAAACCGAACATAAACAAGTATCAATCTTTTGATAGTTATTATATCTTAAAATCATGCTTTTTGTTTTGACAGCGGGAATTAATTTATACCACTTCTGTGTTTTGAATTTGGAAAAATCGATTCCATATTTGGAATCAGGATGTTCAAATTGTGTAAATAGGTAACTTTTATTTTTATACATTTTGAATAATTACTTCGGTAAATATTTTATTTACCATGGTTAAAGGGTAAATCCGGTAAATAAGGGTTAAAATATAATATTATAATAAAAAAAAATTACCCTAAAATGTGTGATAACCTTATTGGTTGATACATGTTCGACCATGGGCATCTTTGGGTCAATTTTGGGACCCCATGGTGCCACTTGTAAGTGATAGGGACACTTTATTTTAATTAAGTTAAAATGAATACAAAAATGACACAAGCATATATCTTTTAAAAAAACAATTTTTACATAGGGTTATATATGTTTTATTTTCGATTGTAAATATTCATTAGAAATCTAAAAAGATTTCCTACATAATTATATTTTATTTATAATTTTTAGACATTAAATAATTTAATTTATTTATGACACAATGATGATGCAAAAATTACCATAATAGTGAAAAATTAACATAATTGATATATATTTATACCTGAGTCCCCCTCACCTTCACGTGAGTATTATTTTACTTCAGACCAAGATGGCGAGCGACGTGGAACCTTCCAAGATGAGGCGGTGCATGACGGTGCAAGACGACACGTGGATTCCATCAAGAAGAGGCGGTAATCCTAGACGTGACGTCAACCCCGCCAAGACGTGGTGATACTCCAGAAGACAAGAGAATATATAATACGGGGGCTATCTACATTTTGAGTCAATCTTTGACTCAGGTATGATTCCCTTAGGTCATTTATATGCTCAATACTAGTCGGGTAGTAGTTTAACCTTTATGCATTTATTTATTATTTTATGCATTTTAGAACAGCGGGAAAATACATAAAATAATGGATAATAAAATGCATAAATAAGTAGCGTATGTTTTTCTATTAAAGTTTAGTTGTGAGTTTGACAACATAGATGAACAAGTTTAATAGAAATGGATTATATTCATCGATAGAGAAAACCAATAAAAGGCTCAAAGAAAATATTAAGTCACAAATAGCCTTCCATCATTCTGGTTTGAACAAAACCAGGTGTTCCAGTGGGTTTTTGAAGAATCTGTGGATGATCTAGAGATTTCATTCTTTGGATCCTTAGAGCAATGATCACCATCGACAAGTTGTTGTTGACCGCGGATTCAGATTTAAAATGGGTATGTTTTCATTTTATTTTGTGCTCCTTAAACTCTACGTGAGATCCCCAGACCTTTCTGGGGCTCGGATCGTCGGCAACTACAAGTTCTGTCATCCCGCTGATGAAAATTTTAAAATCCTCATCCCACCAGCTTCCGTTGTGGTCCCTAGAACCTCAAATTACTAACATAAGACTTGTTTTTTATTTAGATACACTATTTTTCTCTAGTTGAAGTGGTTTGTTTAACAACTGGTAGCATGATCGAGCTTTTCTGAGATGGGGTCAAGGAACAAAGACAATAAAATATTGATTTTTTTGAATGTTTCTGATTAATTGTACATACCAATGTAATTGTACAAGATAATATGTTTGAAATGTATATAATTTAGTTTTGTTTTCTTGTATTTGTAATTAAAATTTAATTTCAATTAAATTCTCTATTTGGTGATATAGTGCGCTATAATTTTAGCAGCACACATCACCAACATGTCTTTTAAACGCGATAGTTTAGAGCTGATAAAAGACCACATTTATCAATACTTTTTTTAGCATTGATAAATGAGTCTTTTTATCAGCGCTATGTTTAGCATTGATAAAAGTTGTAGGATTTTAAGGACGCTTACAATATTAGTGCTTTTTAAATGTTGAGAAATCCATTTTTGCGTGCTCTTAAAGAGTGGATCTACAACAACGGATACAAAAGATAAAGAAAATGGGCTGCTTCAGTGTGTGGTCTTGGGATTGGGCCTTCGGGTCATGTAACAACCTTGTGTCGCTGGGTCAACGGGTTATGTAATGGTCTTGTGCCACTAAGTTTTTAGACTATGTAAGGGTTCTTTCTCAACCCAGTTAAAAAGAGGATTGTTCTGAAATAAAATAAAAAACTATGGGCCCTAATCCATTATAGTTTTGGTTCTGCGGCAAAGATTTTTTGTTTGATTTCCTCTTGAGTTTCCTCTTTTGTTTCATCGTTTGCAGGGACTTATTCGGATTTAAAGGTGGGACGGTGAACCTTTGTTTCGACATCTTCCTTTCAGCTGGTTGCGACCCTCCTTCCAGTGAGGCGTTCCACTCTGACTGCGTGCCTAATTAGGGTTCCTTGGGCCAGGATATGCATTTTACAGGACCCTCTCTAGATTGGTGGCATGTTGATTAACGCCGAAGGTGGTGCGTGTTTGTCTCAAAGTTGCACACCCGCGGGATCCTGGTTTTTTCCCCTCTGGTTCCCCTTTTGGTCTTCTTCGGGGAGTTTTTGTGCCATCCGTGGCTTGCAAGGATTATTTTGGGGAGTCTATTTCCATTGAAACTTGGTTCACAAAGGCCTTGGAGCGTGAAGAGATTGACCGCGTAGGTTTGGGACTCACAGAGGCGTTTTTCTCGCGAAGAAAGTGGTTCGCGAAGGCATTGCCTGATTTGGATAGTGAAGTTTTTAGAGTGCATGGAAGGTGGGGATTCGCGAAGGTTTTGTCTGCGAAGATTCTAGTTTTTGAGGGTTTGGGGCATGGAGGAGCTGGTTCACGAAGGAAGAGGCTCGCGAAGGAGCTTCCTTGCGATGGATGTGATCGCGTAGGGGCTGGTCCGCGATTGGTGGGATTTCCAAGGAGTGGCGGGTGTGCGAAGAGCTGGTTTGAGAAGGGATTGTTTGGTTCGCGAAGGAGCTTACTCACATTGGGTGGGCTCTCCAGGCATAGCCGTGAGTAATGTTCATTGATGAGAGTTGGTCTGCGAAGTGTTTTCATGTGCCGGGATGATTCGCAAAGGAGTCACGAGAAGGAAAAAATCGTCTCAGGTCCGCGCGTGGACTTTAGGGTAAGGTTCGTGCAGGGTGGGCCAATTTTGGTTCGCGCAGGGTGAGCCAGTGTTGATCGCACAGGGTGAGCCAGTGTTGGGGGTGTTTTTAGCAGGGTGCACGTGGGAAGAGCTTGCTCACGAAGGGTGGGATCAGGGAAGGGCGTGATCGCGCAGCCTGGGCACGAAGGTGTTTGTGGTGTGATTTATTTCTAACAAGTCAAATGGAGTCAGACTTAATGAATAACTGGCAGAATCTATCTTTTACTGATAAAGAAAGATCAAAAGTTGCTACACGGAAGAGTGAAGATGTGTTTCTCTCACAGCGAATGTCTCTACTTATTGTAGGGAAATTTTTGACAAATAGGCCCTTCAATCAGGGAGCGCTGAAAAATACTTTGCAAAATATTTGGATATTATAGAAAGGCATTGCTATAAGGGAAGTTGGAGCGGAACTTCTAGTCTTTGAATTCATTAATGAAAGAGACAAAAATAAAAGTCCTCAACGGTAGAACATGGTCCTTTGACAACCATCTCATTCTCATGGAGTACCTTAAAGGTGAAGAAAATATTTAGAAAATTAACTTGTCTTGTTCACCTTTCTGGATTCAAATTAAGGGAATCCCATTTCATGGTAGAACTAAATGTGTTATGCAAGAGATTGGAGGGTGAATTGGTACTTTTTTGGAATGGGACTGGTCTGATCCAATTCACTGGGGCCCTTTTGTGTGAATCAGAGTTTTGGTTGATGTTGCACATCCTCTTATGAGGGGAATGTTTTTGGCTAGGGAGGACTCTGACATCTGGATTTATTTTGAGTTTGAAAATCTTCCTATTTTCTATTTCTTTTATAGGTGCCTCATACATTTAGAGAAGGACTCTGATGCAAAGAAGGAGGATGGATAGGGTAATGTCATTTTTCAATATGGTCTCTGGCTTTGTGCCAAAACCTCTGGAATGACGTTTATCTCCGAATTTGAAAAACAAAAGGACCGAGACAAACTTGCGAAGGCTTTTAATAAGAAGGCTAAACCAACTCATGCTAATATCATCATGCTTGTGCCGCCGAATCTTTCCGCTGACATTCAAGGGGATCAACGGGCGGAAGGAAGGACTTTGTGTAGCACTATGACCTTAATCATTCCTAAGGAAAATCAAATAAGTCAGGGGTAGGATCTGGTGGATACCCCAAGCTGGGTCCCAACTATTTTAAAGGACATTCTGTTTCCAGCTGTCGGGCCACACTCAAACTGTAAAGAACCACCATACCTAGGCCTAAGGGTACACCATCTTTGTGATAACCCACAATATCTGGTCTCTAGTTCAGATGATGTTGTGCCCAGTACTACCTCTCAGGAAAAAGATGATATGACTGGGATAACGTTGAATGCCACTATAAAATAACGGACGTGGAAAAGGGTGTTTTGCAGGGATAGGGGTTTAGATCATTTCGTTACATAGGACAATGAGTATAAACGGCATTCCAAGGCCTTTCAACTGATATAAAGACTGCCAAAGAGGTAGAAAGTGGCAGATGAAGGACAGTTGGTCAAAGTTTCAGAGGCGGTGGTGGGAGTGTCTGAGCCCTGCCTAGGGCCATGAAAATCCTTTGCTAGAACTATCAAGGGCTTGGAAATCCCCGAACGGTTTGTGTTATCCATCACTGGAGTTCCAAATATCGCCCTGACATAGTTTTTGTATCTGAAACTATGTTGGATTGCAAGGATGTTGACCTGTTGGGTTCGAAGATTGATTTCAAAAACGTCTTTCCTATTGGAAGACGGGGACACTCAAGTGGCCTCTGCCTTCTGTGGAAGGAGGATCTTGGGGTCCAGATTTCTAATTTTTCAAGCAATCACATTGAGGTTACAGTTGCTAGCCCAAGGTCTCCTACTTGGTCGTTTGTAGGTTTCTATGGGTGGTCGGGTGGGAATGATAAGCACAAATCATGGGCCCTTTTGAATCAGCTGCGGAACTCTTTACCTGGCCCTCTTCTAATCGGGAGGGATTTCAACGAGGTCCTTTTTCATCATGAAAAAGAAGTGGAATGTGTGAGGAGTGGCACTGCTATGGATGAGTTTAAGAATTACCTTTTTTCTAACTCTCTTCATGATCTTAGGTTTTCTGTCTCTCTGTTCACCTGGAGGCGGGGTAGGTCAATGGAGAACCATCTTGCGGAAAGGTTGGATAGATTTGTTGTGAATGATGAGTGGACTTTTCTTTTTCATGCCTTCTCTATTGTTCACCTACCCCCTGTCTCTTATGACCACTATCCAATCATCTTGTCAACGCTCTCTCAAGGGCAACAGAGGAGGCATGTGCGGACATTTCAATTTGAAAGTATGTGGATCCAAGACAACAACTGTGAAAAGGTGGTCCAAGCGGCATGGGAGGGACCGAATCGGTGCATCATGTCTAATATCCGCAATACAGTGTCTTGCTTATAGAAGTAGAGCTCAGCGAGGTTCGGAGGCTTTAACAGACGCATTAATGAGGTTGAGACTCGCTTAAAGTGACTCCACTCTTCTCCTTGTTCTGCCTTTGTTCTTGAAGATATCTCAGTTGCGGAAAAGAATCTTAATGCAGCGCTGAGGGGGAAGGAGAGTTTCTGGTTTCTTCGGGCAAGAGAGTCTCATATCAGATATGGCGATCAAAATACCAACTACTTTCACCACAGAGCGTCTTCACGGAGAAGGAAAAATCATATCACGCATCTGGAGGATCCCAATGGGAGAGTTGTTCATGATATCAAGGATATTCACTCCATCATCCTGAATTTTTAAACAAACTCTATGAAGAAGAAATCATCAGCACTCCTATAGGTCTGACTAGCAGCATCCCAAAGTTGGTTACGGAAGATATGAATCGTTAGTTGGAAAGAGATATCTCTGACGATGAAGTTTTTAGCGCTCTGTATCTTATTCACTCTACCAAGGCCCCAGGGCCTGATGGGTTTCATGCTCTGTTCTTTAAACGCGCTTGGCATATTGTTGGGCATGATGTTATAGCCCTACTGAAAGAGGTGTGGGCAGGTAGAGCATATCTTGAATCCCTTAATGAAACTCTTATTACTCTTATCCCAAAAACTCAGTTCCCTTAGAAAGTCTCGGAGTTTCGGCCAATCAGTCTGTGCAATGTGGTTTACAAAATTTTCTCCAAAATCTTGGTTACCAGACTTTGGGACTTCCTCCTGTTGATTGTTTCTGATAACCAAAGTGCTTTTGTTCCAAAGAGATCTATTACTGATAATGCTGCCATCGCTTTTTAAGTTTTCCACTCTATGAAAACTCGTTCCTATTCTAAGAGAGGCATCATGGCAATGAAATTAGATGTGATGAAAGCTTATGACAGAGTTGAATGGACTTTTCTTGAACCTATTCTCTCCAAGTTGGGCTTCGGGACGAGATGGGTTTCTAATATCATGAATTGTGTTACGTCTGTTTCCTACAGAATTAATATTAATGTGTCCCCTTCAACGAGCTTTAAACCGTCAAGAAGTTTGAGACAAGGGGATCACATGTCACCTTATCTCTTCATTCTGGTGGCTGATGTTTTTTCTCATATCCTTTTGAAGGCGGTGGATCAAGGAATTATCCATGGTGCTAAGGTATGTAGAAATGCCCCTATCTCCCATATCTTATTTGCAGATTATAGCCTTCTTTTTGCTTGTGCTACCCCACAAAAATACAGTTCAGTGTTTCATATCATCAATCTGTATGAAAGGGCTTATGGGCAACGTCTCAATCCTTCGAAATTAGATTTATCTTTCAGTAAAGGTGTCCCAAAAGTCAACAGAGAGGATCTGCAAAGAATGTGTGGTTTTCCACTGGTTGAGAAGCATCTTAAGTACCTTGTCCTCCCGACCCTTGTTGGCAGATCAAAGAAACAAGTGTTTGCCTCAATTATGGACAGGGTGGATAATCAGATTTGTCTTTGGTCTAGTAAGAAGATTTCCAAGGCGGGCAAGGAAGTTCTCGTGAAGTCAGTGGCCCAAGAAATCCATTCTTATGCTATGTCGCTGTTTAAATTCCCGGAAACTCTCCTCGATTAGATCCACTCCCAGTTGGCCAATTTTTGGTGGGGCTATTATGAGGGAAAACATAAATCACACTGGATGTCTTGGGAGAAGCTGTGCATTTCAAAATTCTGTGGGGGCCTTGGCTTTAGGAATCTCAAATGGTTTAACGAGCCTCTTCTGACAAAGAAAGGATGGTGCCTCCTCTCCCATCCATGTGCCCTATTCTCAAAGGTTCTGTGAGCAAAATATTTCCCTCATTATGACTTCTTTCATGCCCAGTTGGGGCCAAGGCTGAGTTTTTTGTAGAGAAGCATTTGGGGTGAAAAATCCCTCCTTGACATAGGCTGCGTCTGGAGAATTGCTGACGGGCATAATGTTTATGTTTGGAAGGACTCCTGGCTGGAAAATGGCATTAACCATAAGGTCTCTTCGACTACTGTTCCTGGTTGTGAAGATGCTAGGATACGAGATCTGATCAATGACTCATTTGAGGACTGGGATCTCAGGAAGCTTTTCAGCTGGTTTAATAAGGTTGACCATCATCTCATCCTAAGTATTCCTCTCACACCAGGGATGGGAAGTGACCAGCTTTGCTGGACTGGGGAGTCTCTGAAGGTTTTGGGCCTAGCGGAAGCGCGTGGGTGGATGTGCCCATTTGGCTTTTTGTCATTAGCAATGATCAATCTGATATCAATACGACGATAAACGCCAGTCTCCACGGATCGAATCACAGAAAAATACAAATAATATGGTTTGTTCCGGAACCACAAACAAGGATCGTTATAGGTTGATTATAATTAATTTAATTAATTATAAATAAATACCTTTTGGGTGTTCTTTCTTCGTTGATGTTCTTGGTCACATTGTCGATGTGATCTGTCGTTGCATCACAGAATCCAAGTGTAGACTCCCTCTAGCGGTGATCCACATGTGTACCTCGTATCTCTGGATGTCGCCAAAGGAATCTCCGGGTGCTAGCATGGAGAAGCATTTGCTTGTGTTGTCCACCTTAGACCGTCTTGATCCGATGGAAGAGGATCTCTCTCGGTCTTGAGAGCGTTCTTGGAGGAAGAGGTTCTTTCGGCCTTGAAAGAATTCTCCAGAGATGTTGTGCACAATGATTATCTTGTGTGTTGGAAAAGAGTTGGGGTTGTGAGGATATTTATAATCGGGTGTGTGGGTTTATAGAGTTATGACAATAAATAAATGCGTTACACATTTTATTTATTTCATTGACTCTTATTTAAAACCCCCATGTCGAATAAATAATTCCTTGACATGCGTCCACGCTGATTATAATAAATATCATTTAAAACAATATTATATCCTCAAAATCCCGACTGGAAAAACTACACAGCGTGTAATAATAAATACACGGCGTGTACTTGTTTTTCATTGAAAACTACACGGCGTGTACATTAAATGTACACGGCTTGTATATCTTGTTTTCATTTATTCATTTCCTTTCCAAAATAAAACTACACGGCGTGTACATTTAATAATACACAGCGTGTACTTGTTTTATTTTATTTTTCATCCATCATTTAAAACAACTTAGGCTTCCTTGAATGATTATTAAACCACGTACGGGAATAATCTTTATTCAACTTGAGATACTTGGATATACTTAGTGTGTGACCCTCTAGGACTCTTTCTCGTTGGCATTAGGTGGGCTTGCCTAAAGTCCAAGATTACTGTCTAGCAACGGTTCAAGGCACCCAAGAGAAAGAAGTTGACACCACCTTGACGTATCACCTCATACGAAAACTTACTGTGTAATTTAATCCCTTTGTCTCGATATCTCATCAATCAGGTTTCTTGGCAGTGCCATAAACCTATATGCTTGATCTGTCATTCTTTGACTACCTGAAATAAACTCGTTGTTCACACCATGGCCATGGAATTTAGTTTGACAGTTCTATTTCAATCAAAGGTCCGAGATATCAACTTCCATAAATGGAAGGGACAAATCCTTCCTCGACTTATCCATTAACAACATGTCACTCGTGACGCACCCAACGTACCCTACTTCCCGCCAACTGTCTGCGTGACGGTTTTTGTAAGTAAATCTAAGTGTGTGATTCATGACATGAGTTAATGATAATCTTCTAGTCTAAGGACCATTACACACGCTCGTAGATAGCAATGTCCGATGACACCAAGACATGCATAATTTCTATTGGAGGGTCTGTTCTCATAATCTCCCATCTTGGAGATTACCAAGTGCGAACTCCATGAGAGAGAGTCTCATCTTCTTACGAGTACTCGCACATGATGATCTGCATACTATGTTTCCTATCATAGTATGTTATCCAAACGTAGAACTTTATTTAAGAATATTGTTATAGAATTTCAAGATTCTCATCATAGCGGGGATCTTCCATGACCTTATCAATGCAATAAATATTTCGGGACATTATTATATTATAGTTATACAGAACAATGAACAATATATAATAAGTGAACATTCATGTAATCAAAGAACAAAACAGTTGGTTCTCAGGACACCAACCCTTACAAACTCCCACTTGGACTAGAGCCAACTGCCTATGACTTTTAGTCCGCTAGACCTCACATGATGATCATGTTTCTGCTGATTCAAGGCTTCAGTCAATGGTTCTGCCACATTGTCTTCCGTGGAAATACTGCTCACTACAACTTCACCTCTCTGAGAAAAATCCCTCAAGAGATGATACTTCCGAAGTATGTGCTTTGTCTATTGATGTGACCTTGGCTCTTTTGCAAGTGCCACCACTGCATTATTATCACAATAGAGTGTGATAGGATCTTTACTACTCGATACAACATCCAGCTCTTGGACAAAGCTTCGCATCCATACTGCTTCTTTAGTTGCCTCAGAAGCTGCGATATACTCGGACTCCGCTGTAGAATCAGCCACCACACTTTGTTTTGAACTCTTCCAGCTCATTGCACCTCCATTCAAACTGAAGATGTATCTAGTCTGCGACTTCATGTCATCTTGATCAATCTAAAAACTAGCATCTACATGTCCTCTGATGACTAGTTCCTCATCTCCTCCATAAACCAGAAACATATCTTTAGTACACCTCAGATACTTAAGGATAGTCTTGACTGCCATCCAATGGCGGTCTCCTAGATCAGCTTGATATCTTCCTACCACACTTAATGCGTAAGAAACATCTATCCTCGTACATAGCATAACATACATGACTGACCCAATCGCGGATGCATAAGGGATCCTTTCCATCCTCTTTCTTTCCTCATGTGTCTGAGGACACATTTTCTTGGAAAGATGAATGCTATGTGACACTGGCAACAATCCCCTCTTGGACTGTTCCATACTAAATCTCTTCAGTATCTTTTCAATGTATGTACTTTCACTCAGGCCCAGCATTCTCTTGGATCTATCACGATGGATCTTGATCCCAAGAATATATGTCACCTCGCCCGAGTCTTTTATGGAGAAGCATTTATGCAACCATGCCTTAACTGACTGTAAGACAGGTACTTCGTTTCCAATTATCAATATATCATCAACATATACTATTAGGAAAACGACTGCACTTCCACTAAACCTTTTGTAGACACAAGGCTCACATTCGTTCTTAACAAAGCCAAATTCCGTAACAGCTTCATCAAAACGAATGTTCCATGACCTTGATGCTTGCTTTAATACATAAATGGATTTTTGCAACTTGCATACCTTGTTGGAATCCTTTTGAGTCACAAACCCTTCAGGTTGTGTCATGTAGACATCTTCCTGGAGGTTCCCATTAAGGAAAGCTGTTTTGACATCCATTTTCCAAATTTCATATTCATGGTAAGCAGCAATGGACAATAGGATTCTAATGGATTTCAGCATCGCAACTGGTGAAAAGGTTTCATCATAGTCAATTCCTTGACGTTGTCTAAAACCTTTTGCAACCAGTCATGCCTTATAGGTGTTGACTTGCCCCTCCATGTCCAGTTTCTTCTTGAATACCCATTTATTACCAATAGGCTTTACATCAACTGGAGGATCTACCAAAATCCAGACTTTGTTTTGGTACATGGAATCCATTTCAGAATTCATGGCTTATTTCCACTTGGAAATGTTTGTGCCTTCAACTGCTTCCTTGTAGGTAAGAGGATCATCATTGTCAACCAATAATGATTCACCATCCTCGGTGACAAGAAAACCATATCGTTCTGGTTCTCTCACCTCTCTCGTGCTCCTACGCAGTTCTTGTGTCTCTGGAACAGATTGTTCTTCCACGGGGCTTTGTGGAATCTGTTCTTGTACCAAATCATGTGTATCTTGAGACTCGACTTCATTGAAGTCTATCTCTCTCCCACTATCTCTTTTGGAGATGTGCTCCCTCTCAAGGAATATGGTGTGTCTTGCCACTGTAACCTTTTTGTCTGAGGGGTTGTATAGGTAATATCTCCTTGTTTCCTTGGGATATCCTATAAAGGTACACTTTGTGCCTCGGGGCGCGAGTTTGTTACCTGAAGAGGCCTTAAAAAATGCTTTGCTACCCCACACATGTAAATTCGATAACATGGATTTGAGTCCACTCCATAACTCATATGGAATACCATTTATCGATTTAGTTGGTACTTGGTTTAGAATGTGTGCTGCTAATTGTAATGCATATCCCCAAAAGGATAATGGAAGACTCGCATAACTCATCATTGATCTCACCATTTCCAACAAGGTGCGGTTCCTCCTTTCACTTACACCATTCCACTGCGGTGTGTAAGGAGGAGTGAGTTGAGATAGAATCCCAAACTCCTGTAAGAAATCAATGAAATCCTGATTAAGATATTCTCCTCCTCTGTCTAAGCAGAGTTTCTTAATCTTCTTACCAAGCTGGTTCTCAACTTCATTATTGTATTCTTTGAACCGATCAAAAGAATCGGACTTATACCTCATTAAATAGATATATCCATATCTACTAAAATCATCAGTAAAAGTTATGAAGTACGAGAACCCACCCCTTGCTTCAACTGGAAATGGTCCACACACATCTGTGTGAACTAATTCTAGAATCTCTTTAGCTCTTTCACCTTTCCCACTAAATGGGGCTTTGGTCATTTTTCCTTGTAGACACGCATGACATACACCAAGTGGTTTTAGTTCGAAAGAATATAAATACCCATCTTGATGTAATTTTGTCAAACGTTTCTCATTGACATGACCTAGCCGGTGATGCCAAATTTGGGTGTGGTATGAGTCATGTGAATTAACTTTGTTATCGATTGACATTACTTGGTTTGTGTAGTCTAACACATAAAGGCCATTATATAAATGTGCCCTACCAAAACAAATGTTATCTTTATAAAAATAGCAACATACACTTCCAAACTTGAAGATGAATCCATTAGTATCTAATCTGGATACTGAAATAATGTTTTTGGTTACATAGGGTACATAATAATATCCTTTCAAAACCAAGACCATCCCCGTAGGCAATGTGAGGTGGTAGTCCCCGATAGCTACAGTAGCAAGTCTGGCTCTGTTGGTTGCTCGTATATCTACCTCCCCTCGATCAATCTTCTTGAATCTACTTGGTTTTTGTATTTGGATACAAATATGAGAACCACAAGCAGTATCTAATACCCAATTAGTAGAAACAGATAGATTGCATTCGATAACAAACGCACCTGAAGCTTCCCCTTGCTTCCTTGACTGGGTGCAGTTTTTCTTCCAGTGGCCCTTCTTGCCACATGAAAAACAAACAACATCCTGCTCCTTTGCCTCCCCTTTGATCTTCCTTTTCTTGGAAGGACTTGAAGAAGCTTTGGGCTTAAAGCTCTTCGCCTTCCCTTTCCTTTTATTCACCATGAGGATATAAGTCTTTTCACGCTTCATGTCAGTGTCCACTTGGCGAATGAGGATGAGAAGATCAGACAGAGACTTCTCAATGTTGTTCATATTGAAGTTCACAACAAAGTTTGAGAAGCTCTAGGTGAGTGATGCAAGAATGAAATCGGTACCCAGTTCTTCGGGAAGTTTAAACCCCAGAACCTCCAGGCGCTCAATGTAGCCAATGAGCTTGACTACATGAGGCCCGGTAGGGGCACCCTCTCCAAGATTGCTCTGAAATAGAGCCTTGGATATCTCAAACCTTTCCTGTCTTGTTCTCTCCTGGTATAGACCACGGAGGTGCTCGAGCATGCTATAGGCATCCATGTCTTCCTGAGACTTCATGAGCTCACTAGACATCGATGATAGAATCAAACATTGAATGTCGAGAGTGTCGTTAAAATGTTGATCATAGACCAGGAAATCTTCATCACTCGCCCCTAGGGTAGGATAATCAGGAAGTGAGGACTCCAGTACGTAAAACTTTCGTTCATAGAATAGGATAACCCGAAGGCGCCTAAACCATTCCTGAAAGTTACTGTCGGTGAGGATATTGTCTTTATCCAGTATTAATCGCAGAGAAAATGTGGTTGATGAGTTTGTCATTTCGATTCTACAAATTAAAAGAGCAGATTTATCAGTACCTTTTTTATTACATTTTATGAGAAATAATAAATTAATTAATTCTCCCACTATTTTATCAAGTCTCAATGGCCCTCACCATTGAACTCGGAATGTCCAGTTGCTTTGACATTCTAGTGGCAAGGATCCATATTTCTCTTCGCATAACCCCAACAAGGGTTGGTCAAGCTATTTGAAGGTATTTAGGTAGGTAGGTCTTTGCCAACTATGAGCTTACAGTTCCTTGATCTGTTGAGTGGACTCCCCAATCCTGAAATCCTGACTTGGATTTTCTCAACTCTTGCCTCCAATATTACACCAAGTCTAGCAAGGGCTACTTCTCTTGATGTAATATGGTTAAGTCAGCCCGAAACCTTTCATAAGGGCTTCCTTTATAAGTGTCCCAACAAGGGTTGGTCAAACACATAGTTTTATTGAGTCTTGCCCTTAATCAGGTAACGGAAGGCTTGGTCTGACTTAATATGGTATTGAGGGATTTTATTCCTTTATGTGTAGTTTCGCATTATCACATGTTTTTTAATATTAAGTGATGCTTGCTTAAGTGATTAACCATGTTCTGATAATGTTTACGCATAGTCTGGTTTTTATTTTATTTCATCTTTGCATGCTTGTTCATTTTATTAATTATGTGATCTCGACAACGCATACATAATAAATTAACCATGCAATCAGACATAAATAAAATAATATGGCATGATCATGAGCTTCTATTGGTTAGCTTATATAGCGGTTTTGATAAGCTAACCCTAACCTAGGGAAAACACCTTGAACCTATTGGTTCGTGTTTTGCAGCTCCCACCTATCCACCTTTGTATCTTCTTGTGTCGGTTTCGCCTCAGCTTCGGGATTTGAACCGTCTCCTCTAGCTTGGGAGATCCTCCATTACATGGGTTTACATTAAAGAAACCATGGACACGCAGGCCTTACATTTTATTGGAAGAAGGCTTGCAGGCCAACAAATTTAAATTAAATAAATTTAAATGAAACCATACACATACAAAGGGTCTTTGGTCTTGCTCATGATCATCCATAGTATGCAACGACATTTACGTATATTTAGAATTCAAATTCTTTTAATCGTTCTTTTATTTAAGATAAGACACTCTCGAATTCAATTAATTATGATCTTATAATTAATCAATTCTTTATCTTAAATTCCTTTCTGAATTTCCTTGAGATTCTTCTCATCCATATTCCTTGTACGGGTCTTTGTACATTGGAGGAAACCTGGTGAAATTCCATTTCTAGGAAGTACACGGCGTGTAGTTTATAATTACACGGCGTGTATTTTTCTTTTCACCCTTTATCCAAAGTACACGCTGGGGCTTTGGCGTGTTTTCTGTACTTTGGAAATTTTGGAGTACACGGCGTGTACTTCCTTGTTACGCGGTAACCAGCCTGGCGATCCCGTGTACATGGTACACGGCTTATCTTTGTACACGGTTTCACCTGGGTCGGAACGGACTACACGGTGTGTTTCTCCAACATACACACCGTGTATTCCGGTTTCCACGTGCCGTTCAATTCTGGTCAACATGGAGTGATTAAAACTTAGGCATAATCAATTCACACGGCGTGGTTTGGAGGACCAGTGCCGGTTCGTTGAACCTAAGTACACGGCGTTTAGTTTTAATTACACGCTGTGTAATCTCGTGTTGTACAGACAGAAAGAGCGACTCCTCCAGATGAATTCCTCATTTTTATTTTAATCAAAATTAAAATTAAAAATTCATTTCTGTTATATGAATCGAGAAACGAAGGAGGAAGAATAGATCTCGTTTATTCAGATTAATAGAACAATATATTTTGAATTGAATCAAATATAAATGCATAAATTATCAAAGAAAATTAAATAACTATAATCAACGTTGTAACCTCGCTCTGATACCATTTGAAGGTTCCGGGCGCAGCGGAAGCGCGTGGGTGTATGTGCCCACTTGGCTTTTTGTCATTAGCAATGATCAATCTGGGATCAATACGACGATAAACGCCAGCCTCCATGGATCGAATCATAGAAAAAGACAAAGAAGATAGTTTGTCCCGGAACCACAAACAAGGATCATTACAGGTTGTTTATAATTAATTTAATTAATTATAAAGAAATACCTTTTCGGTGTTCTTTCTTCGTTGATGTTCTTGATCACGTTGTCGATGTGATCCGTCGTTGGATCGCAGAAGCCAAGTGTAGACTCCCTCTAGCAGTGATCCACACGTGTACCTCGTATCTCTGGACGTCGCCAAAGGATTCTCTGGGTGCTAGCGTGGAGAAGCTTTTGCTTGCGTTGTCCGCCTTAGATCGTCTTGATCCGATGGAAGAGGATCTCTCTCGGTCTTGAGAGCGTTCTTGGAGGAAGAGGTTCTTTCGGCCTTGAAAGAATTCTCCAGAGATGTTGTGCACAATGATTCTCTTGTGTGTTAGAAAAGAGTTGGGGTTGTGAGGATATTTATAATCGGGTGTGGGGGGTTATAGAGTTATGACAATAAATAAACGCATTACGCGTTTTATTTATTTCATTGACTCTTATTTAAAACCCCCATGTCGAATAAATAATTCCTTAACATGCGCCCACGCTGATTATAATAAATATCATTTAAAACAATATTATATCCTCAAAATCCCGACTGGAAAAACTACACGGCCTTAATAATAAATACACGGCGTGTACATTAAATGTACACGGCGTGTATATCTTGTTTTCATTTATTCATTTCATTTCCAAAATAAAACTACACGGCGTGTACATTTAATAATACATGGCGTGTACTTGTTTTATTTTATTTTTCCTCCATCATTTAAAACAACTTAGGCTTCCTTGAATAATTATTAAACCACGTACGAGAATAATCTTTATTCAACTTGAGATACTTGGATACACTTAGTGTGTGACCCTCTAGGCCTCTTTCTCGTTGGCATTAGGTGGGCTTGCCTAAAGTCCAAGATTACTGTCTAGCAACGGGTCAAGGCACCCAAGAGAAAGAAGTTGACGCCGCATTGACGTATCACCTCATACGAACGCTTACTGTATAATTTAATCTCTTTGTCTCGATATCTCATCAAGCAGGTTTCATGGCAGTGTCATAAACCTATATGTTTGATCCGTCGTTCTTTGACTACCTGAAATAAACTCGTCGTTCACACCATGGCCATGGAATTTAGTGCGACAGTTCTATTTCAATCAAAGGGCCGAGATATCAACTTCCATAAATGGAAGAGACAAATCCTTCCTCAACTTATCCATTAACAACATGTCACTCGTGACGCACCCAACGTACCCTACTTCCCGCCAACTGTCTGTGTGACGGTTTTCGTCAGTAAATCTAAGTGCGCGAGTCATGACATGAGTTAATGATAATCTTCCAGTCTAAGGACCATTACACACGCTCGTAGATAGCAATGTTTGATGACACCAAGACATGCAGAATTGCTATTGGCGGGTCTGTTCTCATAATCTCCCATCTTGGAGATTACCAAGTGCGAACTTCATGAGAGAGAATCTCGTCTTCTTACGAGTACCCGCACATGACGGTCTGCATACTATGTGTCCTATCATAGTATGTTATCCAACCGTAGAACTTTATTTAAGAATATTGTTATAGCATTTCAAGGTTCTCATCATAGCGGGGATCTGTCATGACCTTATCAATGCAACAAATATTCCGAGACATTATTATATTTTAGTTATGCAGAACAATGAACAATATATAATAAGTGAACATTCATGTAATCAAAGAACAAAACAGTTGGTTCTAAGGACACCAACCCTTACAGTCTCATGGCAGATATTTTGTCCGCTCGGGTTACAAAATGCGGGTCCAAGGAGTGGCTCCGGACTGTCCTGATAATCGATGGAAGATTAATTGGGCGCTCACTGCCCCCCCCCCAAGGTGAATTTTTTTTGGTGGCAGGTTTGCTCTGGTGTTCTCCCAACCCGTGACTTTTTGGTGCGGCGACATTTGGTAGAGGATGACACATGTCCGTTGTGCCTCCAGGAGGTGGAATCCCCTTTGCATGCAATTCTTTCCTGTCATGGGGTGGAAGGGGTGTGGAAGGCATGAAAACTGGATTTTGGTTTGTTCTTTGATTTTTCAATTGGGTTGGTCCAAAATCTGGTTAAATGGGTGACTTCTCTTGAACTGAGAGTGGTGGGGTTGATCTGCACAATTGCTTGGTTAGTGTGGACTCGACGAAATGATCGCATTTTCCAAATGAAGGTGACTCATGATCATCTTTGGGTGGATAGGGCTAGGGAATGGATGAACGATTGGAAGAATAACGATTCAGTGTCTCCTTTGGACAACACTCGGCAGCCGGCTCCTTGTTGGTCTGCCCCCCCCCCCTGAGGGTTTCCTCAAGATCAATACAGATGCTGGTGTCTCTGCTAATTCCAAGGTCGGTATTGGACTCATTGCTCATAATAGTTTTGGCCAGATTGTGGAAGCTCAGTGTCGGGTTGTGCCTTTCTCATAGGGCCATGTAGTGGTGGAGGCCTCTGCCATCCTACATGAGATCATTTTTGCCCGTTCAAAAAATTGGCAAAGGTTTTGGTGGAATCCGACTGCCTTGAAGTGGTGAACGCTCTAGCTTCAAAGGACGATGCGTCTCAACCGTATGGACTTATCTTGAGGAAGATCTAGTCATTAACCGAAGGCTTTGCTGCATGCAAATTTTCTTTTATCAAACGAGGAGGGAATATGGAAGCTCATTGTTTGACTCGTTTTGGGAAATCTTGGGGTGATCATTGTTGGGTGGACTCGTTTCCTGATTGGGTTTGTAGGCCTGGTTTGCTTGATCAGTAATATATCTTATCTTTTCTCAAAAAAAAAATCAACGCCTTTTCTGCATCGATAAAGATGAATTCTAGCACTGATAATAGGAAGATTTGTAGCAGT
Source organism: Viscum album (assembly GCA_963277665.1). Classification (NCBI taxonomy): domain Eukaryota; kingdom Viridiplantae; phylum Streptophyta; class Magnoliopsida; order Santalales; family Viscaceae; genus Viscum; species Viscum album. The sequence continues at coordinate 472,222,850 of OY728130.1, read as the reverse complement.
GCTACTAAAAATATTGATACAAGTCATTGCTCTTTTTTCGTGATGGTGTAGCTGTGTAGTAGTTTTAAGGTATCCTAAACCCGTAACCAATTAAGTGTATTATTATTATTTTATTAACTAAATATTTTTCAATATAAGCAAATTTATAAAATGTATTTATTTATTTCAAGCTAAATTCATATTACATTTTTAAATGAATTCTAAATCTGAATTTGATTAAATTAATTTAATTTATATTTTTAAATGATAATAAAATTATAAAATATATTTATTTGAGATCCATTCACTTTAGATTTGTAAGTATTTTTAAAATTATAAATTAGAGACTAGTATTTAAATGCATTAGGATAGATAAATGAGTATTTATAAATATAATCGGATAGAGGGGGTAAAATTATGTTGCTTTTATTGATTCCTAAAAATGTATTATTATCCCAAAGAAATTAATATAATACAATGTGTTCACTATGATGACAAAGGGAAAATAGGTGGAGAGTGGGAGGGTCATGACGGTGTCCTTTGAGAGGCTATTGACGGTAGTGATTATAGAAAATCCTAACTTTGAATGTTTTCAAATTTTGGTGAACGTTAGCATATGGGGTCATTCATAAACAAGTTTGAAAACTAATATAAAAAAATTACAAATAATAAAATATCATTCTTTTTTGTTCCATTTCAATTAAATTAGATAGCGAGACATTGAAGTGAATAAAATTAATGAAATTAACAGTAATAGATTAAAAAAACAAGAAATGGTTGTGATACATGATTAAAAACGTTGATAATATGTATAATTATTAACAGTGATTTTTTAATAAAATATACATTAAGTTTCATCATCTTACCTATAAAGTGGAGGTACTATATGTTTTTTATCAAATCCCCTATAGACATTCAATTTACTTAAGGCTTTGGTAGAATATCTGTGTGGTGAGAATTTCGTGCTTTTCTGTAGGCAACATTATGCCGCAACTTTAAAAAAATGACGGCACCATTATGAAATCTTGCATCATTATGCTTACGCAATCATTCTGACTAACCCTAAAAATGAAGGTAAAACGCCCATCTAATTCCCGTTTCACTCACTCATATTCCATATATATATATATATATTAAAAGTTTACAAAGATTTACAAAGCCAGATATATAAATCTCCCCTTACATTTGATATATTCAACAAAATACTCATTAGGATTTCTAAAACGTTAATCAAAGTTCAATGCAATATATATATATATATATATATATATATATATATATACTAATACTAATTAAATATTGTTACACTTTTCTATATGATCAATGAAATGTTATAAAATACAGTTGTAACTATTTACGTAAAATATTTCATGTTATAATCTTATATGATAAATATGAATATAAAGTGGATGCATTTTAAACCTATATAAAAAAAATGAGGACTTGGGAAAAGAATTCACTACGCTTGTAATAGAATATTCAACCAACCCTTCTAAAATTGCGTGCCTTTGTTTATGTTGTTGTTTATCAAGGTTAATTAGACGAATTAGAAGGACGCATACTTTGTCACTATTACAAACACAATGTCCTAACCACAAACAAACACTGTTTCCAACCCAAAACTCAAAATGGAGTAAAGGTTCTTCAAAATGAAGTATCTACGGTGAAAACCTCTCTAATCCATTACTCAATTTTTAACTCTAAAAAAATATTCTTTGAATATTCATATTATTTTTAATCAAATATAACCTAATCCTCTACAAATAATTGAAAGGAATAAAAAAATAAAAAGTTTTGACGTCGCTACAATGCGACAACATATTTGGTGTGACACTGTAGCCCCCTCTTAATTATGTAGAATATAGCAACGGTTAGAGAGGGATTTTAACACCAAAATGACATTTTAATGCCATTTTGACATATCGTTGGAGATGCTATAAGAGGGGAAGTAAATTAGGGTGTGAATTCTTTTCCCTCGACTTCTAACAGATCTTATTCCCACATTTTCAATAACACACTGAACCAATCAATCTAAAGAAAATATTCACATCATCCAAATAAAGTAAATGTAGTGACACAATGTTTTTTACTTAGATCACCTCTAAGGCCTACTCCATTGAGAACAAATCAACGATTTGTAGATGCTTAAGAGATATCACTACGCAATATATGTGATTACAATGATCAGGAAGGGCGAATTGTCAAACCTATCGTCACTCCCTTTACCTATCTCTCCACCCAATGCTTCAAGACAAGGTATAAAAGAATTATGACACAAATGCCACATACAAGAGAATCCATAGAATGAATAAACACCGAATCAATGAGGGTGTTGTCGTTGATCATCGATATCTTTGACTAACTCTAGATCTTCAAGATATTTCTCACAGTAGTAGTTCTTCTCTCCTTAATCTAGATGATACCATTATGCTATCTATTTTATATTTTTTTATTTCTCTAACCCTTTCATCCTTCTTCGAAATGGTTCTTAAAAACACCCCTTTTGAATTTGTCACTTGTTTCCAGCTGATTGAACCTCCAAAATGTCTATTAGTTTCATGCTAAAATATCTAATTAATTAACTAATGACACCCATTTTGAAAAAAATATCATCTTTAAAATTATCTATAAATCCCCAAATCACGACGTGATATCCATCATTGTTGCTTGATGCCCTTAAACTTCCCACTCCTTTAAAAACTACAAAATTTCATTATTATGTGACACACTGTGTTGCGGTGTGGTGTAAAATACTTCAACCACCAACTCCTTCAAGAAAAAACACCAACTACATCACGACATGGAAAAACTCATTATGTTGTGATGCTGTCAACCCAAGCCATACATAGATGCATAATTTTTTCATGGGGTCGAGACATTCCAACTTTGTCATCCATTACAATGAAACATATGGATTACCACATGATCTTCACTCCTTCATTTTCATACTAACAACCATTATGGTGTGAAACCCATCCTTGCAGCATGATGCTATCGACCTAACTATCCAGAGTTTCATAAAATTCTCACGGGCATGCCATTATGGCGTGATCGTTTTTCTGCATTGCAATGCATGCCATTGTAGTGTGAATGACCAACCAATACTTTAGATCACTCTTATGAAAACTCCTTCACGTCTTGATCATGTTCATCACAACATGATTTTATCTTCTTTCACAAAATTACCTTGAAAACTCCTCAAACCTCTTCAAAACTTCTCTAAGGATTTAAACAAAGACAAATGCAAATGAAAAAAATCCTTTCACCTTAGTTTTAGCTTTAGATTGAAAAAAAACAACACTGCACCAAAAATTAAATCTAGATTCCAACAATTCCAACAATATCTACCATAAAAAACCTTGATTTTGACATTCCCCCCTTTTTGGGTTTGTTAGTAATCCAATGTTCTTCGAAATACCTCAATGAAATTCCAATATAATCATAAAAGAAATAAAATAAATCAAATATTACTCTAATCCTATCTAATGAGTTCTCGATGTAGAAAATAAGAGATCAAGCAAGATATCTAGGCTTCAATGTATACCATTAATCATCAGTTCTTTTTTAACACTGAACATCTCACAACTGCACTTGTCTTCAACCACTTCTAGATGCTTCTCCCCATGAATCATATCTCCCCCTTTCCCTTATGCCATAACTATCCCTCAATGGTAGACTCCCACTTGAGATGATAAGTTTTCTCTTAATCCATTTTTAAAACTCCTTGATCTTCTCCTTGGATAAATGCAATGGTCTTTGAGTTTCACTACCACTAATTTCCAATTTCTCCATCTTTTATAATAAACCAAAAGGGTAAGTTCTTGCAAAACATGAGTAGCCAAATTAAACAACAAATACATATGGGGAGAGTAGATTTTCCAAATCTCCCCAATCCAAGGGAGGTGGTTGAATGCCAAGGTTTAATTAATCCATCTCAATCACTGGTGTGGATAAAGATTTTGTTATTATTTCTATCACTTATTAATTTGTTCCACATATTCTATCTTGATGGCGACATGTTCCAAATTCTACTTAATGAAGTGGGATTGAATTTTTATGTTCTTTATACGAGAGTTCTTGCACAATAGCAATCATAGTGTATCACTATAGGTACCTGCACATTCTCACCAATATCCTCCAATTATTGTTCCATCCATAACTATTGAGTACAATCCTCCATAGCTGAAATACACTCCACTTCAATAAGAGATGACTCTTGTTTCTTGTTCAACCAACCAATAAATTTTCTTCACACTATGAAAGATCATCCATTAGTAGTTCATCTATCCAAAATATCTCCAGGTCAGTCCACATATGATTATTCCATCAAGCATTAGTCCTTACTTGTATCACACACCAAACCAATATCAAGAATACATTGAATGTACCTTATAGTTCTCTTCATATCAGTTAGACATTCCTCCTTCAGATTACATTGGAATCGAGTAACCAACCATATAACATAACAGATTTCAGTCATTATTGCTAATAGGTAAAAAAATCTCCCAATAATTCTTTAGTATAATGTGGGTTTAAACACTATTTTATATTAAATATTTTTGATTTTAGATCTAATTTCAGTTAGTGATGAAACTAGTTTAATCTCATCCATCTTAAACTTATTCAACTATTATCTTATGTATTCTTCTGGAGAAGAAAATTATATTCCTCTCTCTAGTTTACTTGTATCTCATAAAAATATATAATCTCTCTAATCATTAACATCTCAAACTCTTAGCTCATCAATATAGTAAACTCTTCTATTGATTTTTGTTTGATTCCACTAAAAATGATACTATCAATAAATAAAAGTATCATAGATAACTCTTCCTTTGATAATTTGGCATATTAATTGTGCTCAACACCAACTCACTTGAATTCCATCATCATTAAGTAAGTTTCCAACTAAGCATACCAATCACGTGGTTATCGATTTAAGCCATACAAATCTTTCTATAACCTAAATAACCATAATTCATCATCCTTGATTTGAAAACCAACAAACATCTCAATATATTCTTCTTCCTTGAGAACTCTATTAAAAAATATCATCTTCATATATATATGTGAAATACTTTGAAGCCTCTCTAAATTAAAAAATCAAATAGATTCTTATTGACTAAAGTACCACCACTAATGAAAATGTCTCCTGCTTGTATACTTATCAAACTTGATCATTTCCCATGTATGCCAACCTTTCCTTTTAACAAATCAATTTTCCTTATTCATTATATTTTTTATTAAACACCAACTTTTTCCTAATGATGTTCTCATCATCTGGACCTATCACAATCTCCCATGTCTAATGTTTCTCAATTTAATATAAATTCTAATTCATGGACTTAAACAATGATTCATAATTCACTGGTTATTCAAACAATAATTAATCCACTTGAGATAATATACTAGTGGTCTATACATTATTCATCCTCCAAATTTATCTCCGATGATATTTTTTCTCATCAATTTCAAATCTCATACTCCTCCTTTGAGTCAATGATTAACTTTCACTATTAACCTCCATTTACTTTGGTTCCAACTCAAAATATTTATAAAGTGTTTTATTTTTTACTCCTTTAGAATTTGTTTTAGCATCATCCCCTCCATTACAAATTCCAGTCAAATCGAAATTCATAGATTTATTTCCAAATTTCTCTTCATCAAAATTTACATTGCAGCTCTCCTAAATGTTGTTAAATAAATTTTTAAAACACTTACAGTATTTAATATTGGTTGTGTAACCTAATAATATTCCTCTATTAGATAAATATCCATAATTTCCTTGCATTCATTATTTTTTCCATATATAATAGTTACTATTAAACACCCTAAAGTGTTCAACTGTTGGTTTCCTTCCACGACACATATCATATAGTGTCCTCTTCTCCACATAATTTAGTAAATCACATTTTTATTTGTAAAATTCCACTTAAACTATATCTTTCTAGTAGATTCTAGAGTTTTCACTTAATAAGAAATGTTTTTCCTGTCGTTCACCATATGATTCCATATTTTTATGAAACCATTTTGTTGAAATATACTTACTAGTGAGACTTTATAAATTTTAATCATATAATAATTCCACTATCCAATCATATAATTTTAATCATTCTTATGGTTTCATTTTCATCTCACATTTAGAAACATTTTATGCACTTTATAAATTCCTTATTAATATATGTGAACATGATGCAACCCTTCCTAATGTAATCATCATGAAATAATATAAAGTATCTCTCACCTTGTATTTCAAGATACATCATTGGTATACAAACATTAATATTAATCATGCCCTTTAAATTTGATACCCTTTTCTTATTTAGTTAGTAATTATTTCTCACTATTTCCCCTATCATATAAGCAATATAATTCTTCTCTCTATTACACTTCATATTTTGAATATTTATCATTGCCTTTAACATTGATAATTTTCTATGTTTTTTTGATGTATCTACTTGAGCCTTTGATGACATAATCAATCCTCTTCTTCCACTATGAAGACACATGTGATCTTCTTGTTAACCACATAATAAAAGTTTCTATTTGTTCTATAAAATTTCATCTCATAATTTCCATAATATCCTTAGATTAAACAAGTCTTATGATTTAATATGATTTCAAGTTTCAAGGCGTATAATTTTCTCACACTCATGAGATCATGTAAAATTCCATCCATATAGTGAACCTAATTATTTTTTTAATTCATTCTAACATATCTATTTTTTTCAATTCCCTTAATCATCAATGCATTATAATTTCCAAACTAAATCATTCCATCAACTCTTCCCATAAATTATTCAAAAGATTTATATTCTCATTCATATGGAATGAACACACACTATTAAGAATCCACATACTACTATTATTTATATCTTTCAATGTGTTATCTAATAGAATAAAATTCTCTTTTTTCTTCATTTCCTTACAAGAAATTCCTCATTGAGTTAAGACATTATAAGTATATCTTAATTATCTTGATCATAATCAATACAATCACATTCTTCCTCTTCCATTGGTGAATATATATTTACCAAAGTAATAGAGTCTATGGGTCATATCTTTAATCTTATTGTTCCTATATATAAAATATTTCCAATAATTTTTTTCCAGAAATTCATTGAATTATTACCAAATTTTGAAAATGAAAACAATATACATAAAAAGATTTTAGTTTTTGAGGTGTAGGATATGTTCTCATTCTCTTTTACTGTCATCATGGAACTTCTCCTTTAATGTGTATTTCTACTTCCTTATAATAAGTCATAGTGTGGCATAAATATCCAAAAAATTAGAACTTAATTTGGGGTAATATCACATCACCATATTTCAACATGTTTCCAACATCCAAATACCTTATTAGTTTTTGATAAGATTTCATTCATTGAGAGTTATATCAACAAAATTTATTTAATTTATCTTTCACATATGTTTACCTAGTTTTAAGTGTTTTAACTTAAAATTCAAGTCCACTTTTACCCATATAATTATGATTTTGATCATTCAACACCTTCTTGACACTTCTTGTGTTACATTTGACACTTTCTTTTAATTCACCATTAGAAAATATTATACATTAAAACTTCTATTTGGAACCAAATATTTTCAATTTAGCATCAAGTTTATTTATTAGAGTGAAAACTCCGTCTTTAATGGATTTAATCTTTTTTTTTCATTAATTGATACACACATTAATTTCATTGATAAAATTAGATTGTTCTTTCATTTTTTAGCTTGAAATTCATAACTACTTTGGATGCTTCATGATTAATAACTTATTCCTCTATAATCTTCTCTAGAAAAGTAATTTTAGCCTGGATTTAGTAAATATACTTTAAATACTCATTAAAAATTCCACTAATAATCATGTTTTCCTTGTGTCACGCATATAAATACTCAACCCCTCATACACATCCCCCCTTGAGATCAACAATTACTTATGGTTGATTTTATTCCTCAAATTTTGATTTACATTTTTCAATCATTTCCATATTATTGTCTTTTGATTATAACATAAACCCAGTTTATACTTCTTGAAAATAGACCTCATCATTATACACTTATTTTCTCAATAAACTCTTCCTTTATGACCTATTTTCAGATGAATTTCTTGAATTGAAGTTTCTTTTAGAGGGAAATATCCTTTTTTATTTTTGAGAGCAATCTAACTCACTATCTTCACTTTATTACCTCCTTGGACATATTTTTACAATATTACCAATCGTTCCAAATTGAAAGAATGATAAAAGTAACTTTCCTTTGAATATATATTTTTTCCATTTGTTTTTTTTCACCATAAGAGATAATAAATCTTCAATCACATCTTATTTTTCATCTCTAAATTCATGAATATCAAGATTATTCATGACTTTAAATTCCATTTCACTAGACGAGTAACTTTTTATTACTTTTAGCATTGCATGCATCTCATATTCTGCTGACATATTATGAATTTTATCCGGTTTTGACTATGAAAGATAACCTTTTTCAAGTATTGAAACCATTAGATTGTACAAAGGTGGTAGTATACATAGAATATTATTCACAATATTCACATTCCTCATTTCATCACCCAGTTCATGAATTTTTCTAACAACCTCGATGATATCATTGAAGAACCCATTAATGTACTTTCTTGGATACATATTTAAACCATTAAACTTATTGTGTAACACTTGTAACTTATACTATTTCACAATGTTGTCTTATTTATAAATACTGGACAACTTATCCCAAATTTACTTCATGGATTTATAAATTACTACATTCATGTAAATCTAATTCGATAAAGCTCCAAATAAGGAATTTTACCCCTATGTATTAGAACTAAATAATTTTTTATCCTCAATAGTCAAAGAAAGTTCTATGTTAGAACTCTCATGTATTTAATTAATAACAACTAATAGACATAAATTCCTAGAGACCATATATGTGTTCTTATTTGATTCTTCTAGATCTACTGATTACATACATAAAATAATGAAACATATTTTATATCAATAACATTCTCCATGAAAAAACATTTCACTAACAGATTCACTAATAAAAAACCTTATGCCTTTGATACCACTTTTTTATAATTAGAGTGTCCCAAAAACACCCCAGGGGGGGTGAATTAGGGTGTGAATAAATTTTCCTTAACTTTTAATAGATATTTTTTTTATGTTTAAAATAACATAATAAACCTATAAATCTAAATAAAACATCTATATAATCTAAATAAAGTAAATGTAGCAACATAGTGATTTTTACTTGGTTCATAGTTAAGGGCCACTCGAAGGATAATAAACCATGTGTTGGTCAGAGTGAGTATCTCAAGAGTAGATGGACTTGAGTACCCAATAAAAATTTATGTCAAAATGGATTATTTGAAATCCCCCAAATATTAAAAAAATAACCAATCTTATCAAAATAAGTAGTTTAATATATATATTAATCGTTTTAAATATTTATCTTAAGATTTAGTAGGTATCAGATGAATAATTTATGTGATATTATTTAATCCTTTGAAATCAATTTACTTGATTAAAATACTATATGAACAAGAATTAAGATAAAATAACAAAGTATTAATTTTTTTATTGTTAAAACAATCTTCAATTTTAAATCAAAAATAAATTAAAACAAAATTAAAAACACACAGTGGAAAAATGAATACAAGAGGTTTAGTCTCAAGTCGAGAATTAGTCCCCTGCACTTGGTGATCACCTGCTACCAAGCAGTTTATAATATATAAACAGATGATCCAAAACCAAGTTTATGTTTTAGAATAGATAACACTATCCATGTCACACATGAACTCTTCCACAATTATTCATAGGAGTAAATATATTTAGCCCACACCGGGACCTCTACCACTCTTATTCGTGTGAAAAACAGATGAGAAGAAAGTTTGAGAAGATATTGTGTATCTTCCAGTTTAGCACATGAGACAATGTGTGTATGTAAAATAGAATATAGCACACACTAATCAAATAATTTAAAATAAAAATAGGAATGAGAAATTTGGGAGTATTGAGTTTAGAGATGCTCAGTCTATTGCAATGCAGCTTTTGACTCTTGATTTGGTTTATCAATGAATCTTGAGTTGAATCTTCTTGAAATGTTCAGGAAAATAGTTCACAAACTCCTATTTTCTGAATGGAAGAATCCACTGAATGAGATGATACAATATTTATTTCTCATCAAGAGTTCTCAGAAATTAATCTCTTTTGATTTGAAATAGGTTCAGCTCGATATGTTTTGGTAGTTTAGGATTATATTCTATATCTTGCGTGTGTTCTCTCTCTTCTTAACCATGGATTGTGCTGCACTTTTATCAGTTATAAAAGTAAGGATAATATCTTGAGCTGATTCATCATACTTTTAGTTCTGACATACTTTCTATTATAAATTTAAGGCATAATCATTAAAATAGTAAATAGAATTAACTTCAATAAATATATTCATTAGAATAATATAATTCAAAAAAAAGTAAAGTAATATAAACAGTGACAATGTATTAATCTCTGGCGATGTACCATGTTCTGGTAGTAGGAAACTAGTGGTATAACATTGACGGTATGTTTCTCTAGCGATATGTTGTTCTAGCAATGTCTTAGACTTATCCAAATTTCCAAAAAGTTGGCGGTGTTTCTATTAGCGGTGTATGGTATGGAGGTGTCTTAGAATTGGGAAAATTTTCAATGTCATCGGTATGAGTATGACAGTGTGACATGTACGATGTATCATCTGGAAGTATCTCATACATTGAAAAAATTATTCTCTGGTGGCATAACATCTTGATGGTGTATAGATCAACGATATATCATACCCAGCCAATTATTTAGTCCAGCGGTATGACAGTCTGACAGTATGTCATATTTAAAGAATATTTTTACTAGCGGTGTGTTATGAACAATGGTGTCTCATACTTAGATAAATTTATCACCTATTCTTAGAATACAAATTTCTTATAGGTAATCATGAAATTTATTATAATTATTAAAAACATGATTTTGGGATCATTAAAACTAGGATGTCAACAATCTCCCCCTTTTTGATGATAAAAAATCAGGACATGAAAAGAATATTATAAATGTAAAAACAAGTTATCAAAGGTATTTGAGAAGAGTAAAGAAAGAATTATCATGCCCAATATATAGATATGGTATTAGAGATATAATAAGAAAATAGAATCAAAGATAATATCATATTCCAAAGAAAAATGTAAAACAGATAATACCAAAGATAGATATAAGAAAGTAAAAAAAAGAAAGTAAAATATAAGCAAAGAGAGTAAAAAAATCCATAAAAATATGTATTCCATAAAACATATCCCCCTTTTAGGATTATAAAAAAGGTAAAGAAGATTAAATTAAGAGATGTGGAGTGGCAGATAATAGGAAAAAAAGTTATAATAAGAGGGAAGAAAGATATTCAGATGGATGATCATAAAGTTATTACAAGACATATCCCATCAAAGACATTATATTCTAATCAAAAATAAAAATAAAAATATTAAACATTGTAAGAAGGGTCCATTGACTCTTTACCTTTATCAAAAGTTATGTGAGTAGAGGATAAAGACCTGGGAACAACTGTCGGTACTATAGGAGAAGTTGATGTGCTGGAAGAAGGTAACCCTATATAGATAACTAGCTACAAGTGTCTGAGTGCCTCAGTATGAGTCATGGGAAAAGGTTGAAGTCAAGGAGGTAAAGGTGAAAAATGAATGGTGACAAAGGTAGAAAAATATTTTGGATGAAGTGAAGGGTATATAGGTCCTACAATGAGTCCAATAGAGGTTGAAGGAATGTGAAAGGTATAAGGATCCAACCTTTAAATATTACATAATCTTGAATTAAATGAATAATTCACATTGAGGATCTTTCCAGGTTTAGAGTTTTAGAGAATTAGGCCATAAATTTTACATTACATCTCAAAAATTACAGATAATACACTTCTACTCTATCCAATGTTTCACAAAAATAAATCTCCTTAAATAAAATAAGAGTTCTTTTCTTGATATAAATCTTCTTTCATACTTCCTTTCTCTTACCCTTCCTTATAACCTATGAAAAAACATTTCAATAACTTGGGATAAGTATAAAAATCCCGTTAAGGGTTATAAAATAAGGAAAGAAAAAAATTTCCCATCAATAAATACAAATCAATGAAACCATACTTTTCAATCATAACATACCTTATGAAATCATAAGATTTATGAATAACACAAAGAAATCATAAATCATAAAGGTAACAAGTGGCATCCATATCAAACATACATTGTATCTATCATAGATACGTAGGGATTTACACTTGGAATACCCATCACATTATATTACCTAAATATCTTAGGAGAAACAACACATTTACCTCCGTCATGTTACCCAATTCATTGGAGAGCTATCTTGGGCTCACCCGCCCTAGGTTTATCACGGAACCAACCATATACATAAACATTACCCAAGAACCATAACATAAAAATAACACATAAAAAAATCATAAAATAAAGATAAAATTTCCACATTGTAATCACAATATATCATTTCAAGATATTGACATAATCAATGCTTTATCAAACCATTTTCAAAACCATTTAAAACATTTAATAAAGAGATTTTTGAATCAAAGTGTCCCATACCACTTTAATTCTTTTAAAGGAATTAACATTTTAAACCATTAATATCCATATAAATAAATCCTTAAAACCATTTTGAAAACCTTTATATTAATGAAAAATATTTAGAATATTAAATCTTTAAAACATTTAAAACAATGTTTTAGTAAAAGAGTTCCTAACCAAATGAGAGACGCTTGAGTACAAATAATTGAGAAATAACATTAATCAAAGCTTATAATATCATGATAAAAAGGAGATTCACGATATATTATTTCAAGGGAAGTATATAAACCATATAAATGTGAATTGGTGTATAACAAAAAATAAGTCTCAATGGAATGTAAATTGAGACAAAGTCCTTTGCAAAGATCATATCCTTAGATTAAGGACAAATCAATGACATAATTATATGTGATAAATAAGAATACAAGAAATATAATTGGATATTAAGTGTAATACAATCAGAGGTCATTCACACATATTAATAGCATGACATAATCAAGAAGTATAAGGTTAACCCACAAAATTGAAATTAGGTTAAGGAGTTCTCTTACAGAAATTCGACAGCCTAACGACGTCACTTTAAAAATCATAAAATGAGTTGATGAGAGAGAAAAGAAACTCTCATCATATGGACATAAAATGTACATCAATAAGGATATAGAAAAACATATACCAACATAAGAAAAATGGAAATTCAAAATACATGACAAAGAATACGTCTTTGAATAAACGAGGAGGGTGAAAGGTTTCCTTACAAAGATCATATCATTAAATTAAGGATAAATCAATGACATAATTATGTGTGAACAATATAAATACACCCAATATAAGGGGATATTAATTTTAAAACAATCATAGATCATTCAAAAATATTTATAGCATGACATAATCAATAAGTTTAAGTTCAACCCAAAGAATGGAAATTGGGTGAAGAAGTTCCCTTACCTTGAGTCCAACTTATCTTGAATGTTCCTTATTCTTCCTGAATAATAAACTTATGTTAATTTATAATTTATTAAGAAATTTTTTAATTTTTATTGTTACTTTTATATCAATTATTACCTTTCAATAATAGTTAGTTAATTATTTTAGTTCATATCGGACATTTTGTTGATGTTCATAATTTGAGTTAAAAATGAACTTGTTATAATTACAATTTTTCCATGTGGTCAAAATTCCATTATCTACAGAATTATATTCATGATTTATATATCATATATATCATATATATCCAGTATATATATGTATTTATAAAATTTCATAACATTTGGAGATAATAAATGAAATGCACCATCCATGGAGATGGTAAGCCGTACGTACACATGAACGCTACTTTCATTTCTATTTCATATTTATTAGAATAAAAAATTAATGATACATAGGTATATAATAATTTCAGTATAATATCATATGATATATATATTTTACATAATTTCATTAACTCCATCCTTTATATGTTCCATGTATGTCATGAACGAATCATATCACCTTGAGTGGGCGGTAGTCCTCACTTCCTCAAATGAAATTATCATGTTTACACATATTGGAAAGCATAAAGGTATGTTTGTAAAAAAAAAAATTACCGAATAATATATAAAAAAACATAATATATATCATATATAAATAAAAATCCATTATAATGGCCACCATGAGAGGTGGTAGGAGATTATTGAACAATCATCATTTCGTGAGGCATTAGTTTTCCATCCACGGAAAGAGTATGTTCTTAACCCATTAGATGGAGGTGTGTGAAATTTTAGTTTGAATACATCCCATAATAACATCCTAGTATATTTATGATATTGGTGTTGTTATAAAATAAAGGAATGAAGAGAGTTTAGGTGTTGGAGAAGTAAAATAAAAGAAAAGAAGTTAAGAGAAATCGTTACCTTTAATTTGGGTAACCCCCTTTGGTTTGAACCAAAAGGACTTATTGAAGTGCCTTCTTCCTAAGGTAAGCATTATAGGATTAGGAGAGGGATCTTGAAAGATTATTTGTGCAGGGTTTGGATGATCCAAGGGTCTTGATAGGTGTGAGGAATGGGTTAGAAGTGGTGTCCTTTTCTAAGGGAGAGGAGGGGCTCTTTAGGAAAGTTTGAAAATGTTATTTTATTATAAACTTATCTTCAATTTTAAAAGGTCCAAAACTCCTTAAAGTCGAAGATAAGATGACTCATGTTCAAAATAAAATCATAAAATAATAATTGAACAGGTTTTGGATATTTTTTTAATATTAATAATCTTATTTATTTAAATCATTTATTAATCAGGTAAACACTGTATCATTATTGTGTCATAAATAATTTAATTTATTTGAGGTCTAAAAATTATAAAAAAAATACCATGATGTATTAAATATTATTTTATTTACAATTAATATTTACAGTTTAAAATATGACTTATATAACCCCATGTAAAAATTGATATACTAAAAGATATTTGTTAATGTCATTTTTGTCTTTACTTTATGTTAATTAAAATAAAGTTTCATTATCACTCTTAAGTGGCTCCATGGGGTCCCAAAATAGACCCAAGGATACCCATGGTCTTCCATGACTCATAAAATAAGGTTAGGACAAGTGTTAAGATGATTTTTTATTATCACAATATTATTTTTACCTTGAATTACCCTATTTACCTTTAACTGTGGTAAATAAAAGTCAAAAGTTACAATTCACCAAAAATTATTTTCATCTTATTGAACCAAATTTTACTTACTAATAAGAAAAATGTATTTTGGATTTTATAAATTCAATTCACAGAAGCGGTAAAATTTCATTTAAATGAAAAAGTCAGTTTTTTAACTATTACCAAGTGGTTTCACTATTCATCAAAAATTGAAGTTTTTCAGAAAAATACCAAAAATTAAGTCTAAGATATATTTGATATTAAAAATTAAAAAGTGATGTCTATTTTACCAAATACAAAACATAGAAGTTTCATTAATTAATTTAAAATTAATTCCCTTTGTCAAAACAAATAGCGTGTTTTTAAGAAACAATAACTATAAAAAATTGACACTTGTTTATGTACAGTTTCAAAGTGAAATTAATTCCAATGACCAACATTGGATTAAATGGTAAAAATATTATCTAATAAAACTTTAAGACAAATTATAAATATAATATAACCATATAAACAAATTATATTAAATGGCCATTTTGAATTAAAATACAGTATTTTTCACTATTCATTAAAAATGAATTTTATCAGAAAAATACCAAAAATTTACCCAAAGTAAATTTTTATGTCCCGAATCTAAAGAATAATTTTATTTTTTCAAATAGAACATATAAAAGTGACCAAAACTATATTTAAAGATGGTTCGCCATTAAAATGTGGTAAATTGACCTTTTAAAGAATATTAGTGTATTTATGCTTAAAATTAGATTCATTCACATTTTAAGCCTCTAACATTTATTTGATAAATGTAAAAACATTTAACAAACATATATAATCATATTGTAGTTAGTTTTATTCATTCCCGATAATATAACTACTAGGCGTTAATTACCATTTAAAATAATAATATTATATTATTAGTGTGCAACGTAAGGTTTCAAAGAAACCTATTGTTGCGTATCGGGTACACCATCGAACATAGTGTCCCATTTAAAGTAAAATTAAAATTTAATTCACAAATATTAATATATATGGAAATGTCTTATTGTTTATTTACCTGGGATGTTACATCCTTCCCCCCTTTTGGAAATTGCATCCTCACAATTTTAAAATTGGGCTCGAAAACATCATTTAAAGCCTCACATATAAAAAGATTCAATAAAACTACCACTTTAAAAGAAAGAAAAATAAATACAAAGGTTACGTGGGATAAACCACACTAGGATTCCATGTAGGGAAAATATGGATATGGAAGAAAAACCAACCATCAAGTTCTGATAGAGAGTGATTGAAAACATTATTTGGAGTAAGTTAACCACTAAAAAATCAAAAACTTGTGATCTATTAAAAGATATTTGATTACCTTATAGGAAATGTAAAATGAAAATGTTTTTGTTTTAATTTACTTTTCATAATTTTGAGGAATTAATTTATTACATATAATAAGAACATAAAGAAATATATATACCTTCAAGTAGAGTTTCATCCTTTAATAATTTTCTACAAAAAACTAATATTTTCTCCAAACAATGAGTATTAAAACTGACTTGGTCACATCAAAATCTCTAGAATCAACATCTAGAGAATCAAATTATCCAAAAAAAGATCTATATATTTCCCCTATCTTTAGACATTAACCAAAACCAAAAATGGTTAGTACGAGATAATATAATCCCTAAAAAGATAATACTTTATAAAAAGAAATACTACTCTTAATCTCCAAAATTCAACAAAAAGTACCCAAATTTCAAGAAAGACCATTCAATACACATTTTTTCTTAAAATTCTTCAAAATAATCCAAAATAAGATTGAAACCCAAAACTCAGAAGGATTTAATCACATAGTCTTCCACATTAAATCTCAACATTTAACTTCAAAAACATAGTATACTCTTAAAGTCTCATACTGAAGCATAATTAACCAAATCACATATTCTCTATGATAGGTTAATCATTTACATAAAAACCCAAATCACCATATGTCCACAATAAAACATATATTCTTCCAAAATAAAATTCCACCATTACTCCTCAAATGAAAACCCATAGTATTCTATTTTTCTTAAGCACATAGTGTTCCCAAAAGAGAGAACGTCTTCCAAAATAACCTTTATCATTTAATCCCCAAATCATTTTCTATATTAATGATATCCATTTGATAAAACATAAGTTCCCAAAATCAACTAATTATTAATGAATAAAATCATTTGACTAAAAAGAATAATCCATACTAACCAGGGAATTCATGTAGTCTAGTGGTAGGCGATAAATCTCCATCGCACTTTGGTTGTGGGTTCGATTCCCACAGCTTTGTCTGACGCGATGAGTTATCACATGGTCTATGTGTTGTACTTTTTCAAAAACTATATAATTTTATAACATTTCCAAAAATGATATAAATCCCTTAAAAACAACCATAACATATTTTAACCACCAATTTTATCTCATACCTTGCATTTTCATCCCAAAAAGTAATAACTTTTAATTGCCTAAAAACAAAAGATCATATTAATCCTTAAGCTTATCCATTATGTCCACACAAGAAAAGATGACTACTTATTGAATAAAATTTTCACATATCAAACTTCATGGTTACACATACTATAAAAATTCTTCCAATATAATCCCATCATTAAAATAGCATTAATACTTTTAATCATTTCATCATCCTAAAATATACCATAACTCTTGAATACCTTATGTGTAGACTTCTGACTCATTCAACATTATTAATGATCCATTTACTATTCATTTCCACCTTATTTCTTAATACATCATTCCTCCATATTGAATATCCTCATTATTTATAAATATCAATCCAAATATGCTCCATTCTTTAAGGATAGGAAAACAAATAAATCATATCTTGAATCCAGATATCATGATCTTCAGGATGTTCTCTTTCTCTTTTAGTATGTTGTCATACTTTCAAAAAGTAAATGTTCAATCCATTTCTGTAATTTATCTTTTCGATAGAATTGGAAAAGATGAGATCTTGAAATCATATGAAAAATATACCATGAACCATAATTTTTTTTAGAAAAGAGTAAGTGTTGGATAGCTCAAACAATTTCTTGCAGGTGATTTGAATACTCAAGAAGCTGTCAAAATCATTCAAACAGAATTTTCCCATAATAGTGATGATCAAATCATCAGGGAGGGATAAGAAGGTTTTGAAAGATCTCTTTCCTTCCATCTTGATAATTGATCCTTAATCTCCCGAAAAGAATCAACATGTAAACATGAAATGAAAAAATTATAATAAAAAAAGAATCCTTTATAGATAACATAAAAACTTTTGTATTACTCTAATCCATCAACCTCCTTATATCTCCATTGTTCAGGTTTTTTATACAATCAACCTATTTTACCATAACCCTATAGAAGTTTCCACATGTTAATAATCCTCTTGGCTATATGAGATCCTTTAACTACACCTAGATAACACCCTAACCTCTAAAGTTATCAAAACCGACATTTGATACCAACTATAAGGACCCAGCCTTAAAAAATTACATAATCTTGAATTAAATGAATAATTCACACTGAGGATCTTTTCAGGTTTAGATTTTTAGAGAATTAGTCCATAAACTTTACATTACATCTCAGAAATTACAAAGAAGAAACTTATACTCTATCCAATGATTCACACAAATAAAACTCCTTAAATAAAACAAGAGTTCTTTTCTTGATATAAATCTTCTTGAATACTTCCTTTCTCTTACCCTTACTTATACTCTGTGAAAAAACATTTCGAAAACATGGGATGAGCATAAAAAGCTCAGTAAGGTTTATAAAATAATGAAATAAAACATTAGACCATCAATAAATACAAATCAATGAAACCATACTTTTGAATCATAACATACCTTAT
Source organism: Viscum album (assembly GCA_963277665.1). Classification (NCBI taxonomy): domain Eukaryota; kingdom Viridiplantae; phylum Streptophyta; class Magnoliopsida; order Santalales; family Viscaceae; genus Viscum; species Viscum album. Next base: position 472,203,771 of record OY728130.1, on the reverse strand, counting down.
GAAATCATAAGATTTATGAATAAAACACAGAAATCATAAATCATAAAGTTAACAAATGGAATCCATATAAAACTTACATTGTAGATATCACAGCTACGTAGGGAGTTACACATGGAATACCTATCACATTATATTACCTAAATCTCTTAGGAGAAACATCACGTTTACCTTCATCATGTTACCCAATGCATTGGAGATCTATCTCGGGCTCACCCGCCCTAATTTATCACGGAACCACCCGTATACGTAAACATTGCCCAAGAACTATAACATAAACATAACACATAAAACAATCATAAAAGAATGATAACATTTCCACATTGAAATCACAATATATCAGTTCAATATATTGACATAATCAATGCTTTATCAAACCATTTTCAAAACCATTTAAAACATTTAATAAAGAGATTTTTGAATCAAAGTGTCCCATACCACTTTGAAGCTTTTAAAGGAATTAATATTTTAAACCATTAATATCCATATAAATAAATCCTTAAAACAAATTTGAAAACATGTACATTAATGAGAAAAATTTAAAAGAATAAATCTTTAAAACATTTAAACAATATTTTAGTAAAAGAGTTTCTAATCAAATGAGAGACGCTTGAGTACAAATAATTGAGAAATAACATTAATCAAAGCTTAAAATATGAGGATAAAAAGGATATTCATGATATATTATTTCAAGGGAAGTATATACACCATATAAAATTGAATTGGTGTATAACAAAAAATAAGTCTCAATGGAATGTAAATTGAGACAAATTCCTTTTCAAAGATCATATCCTTAGATTAAGGACAAACAATGACATAATTGTGTATGAGAAATAAGAATACACCCAATATAAGTGAATATTAAGTGTAATAAAATAATAGGTCATTCACACATATTCATATCATGACATAATCAAGAAGTATAAGTTTAACCCACAGAATTGTAATTAGGTTAAGGAGTTCTCTTACAGAAATTCGACAGCCTAAAGATGTCACTTTAAAAATCAGAAAATGAGTTGATGAGAGAGAAAATGACCTCTCATCATATGGACATAAAATTTACATCAATAAGGATATAGAAGAATATATACCAACATAATAAAAATGGAAATTCAAAAGACATGACAAAGCATAAGTCTTTGAATAAACGAGGAGGGTGAAAGGTTCCCTTACAAAGACCGTATCATTAAATTAAGGATAAATCTACGACATAATTATGTGTGAAAAATATAAATAAACCCAATATAAGTGGATATTAAGTTTAAAACAATCATATTTCATTCACACATATTTATATCATGACATAATCAAGAAGTTGAAGTTCAACCCAAAGAATGGAAATTGGGTGAAGAAGTTCCCTTACCTCGAGTCCAACTTGTCTTGTATGTTCCTTGTTCTTCCTGAATAATAAACTTATGTTAATTTTTACTTGATTAAGAAAATTTTTAGTGTTTATTATTACTTTTATATCACTTATTACCTTTCAATAATAGTTAGTTAATTATTTGAGTTCATATCAGACATTTTGTCGATGTTCAGAATTTGAGTTAAAAATGAACTTGTTATAATTACAATTTTTCCATGTGGTAAAAATTCCATTATCTCCAGAATTATATTAATGAATTATATATCATATATATCATATATATCCAGTACATATATGTATTTATAACTGTACATAACATTTGGAGATAAGAAATGAAATGCACCGTTCATGGAGACGGTAAGCCGTACATACACATGAACGCTACTTTCATTTCTATTTCATATTTATTGGAATGAAAAATTAATGATACATAGGTATATTATAAATCCAGTATAATATAATATGATATATATATGTTACATAATTTCATTAACTCTATCCTTTATAAGTTCCATGTATGTCATGAACGAATCATATCACCTTGAGGGGGCGGTAGTCTGCACTTCTCAAATGAAATTATCATGTTTACACATATTGGAAAGCATAAAGGTATTTTTTTAAATAAAAATTACCTAATAATATAGATTATTTTTTATCATATATAAATACAGTTTCATCATAATGGCTACCATGAGAGGCGGTAGGAGATTATTGAACAATCATTGTTTCGTGAGGCGTTAGTTTTCCATCCACGGAAATAGTATGTTCTTAACCCATTAGATGGAGGTGTGTGAAAGTGTAGTTTGAATACATATCATAACAAAACACTATTATATTTAGGATAATGGTTTATTTATAAAATAAAGTAATGAAAATAATTTAGGGGTTGGAGAAGTAAAATAAAATAAAAGAAGTTAAGAGAAACCGTTACCTTTAATTTGGGTAACCCCATTTGGTTTGAGCCAAAAGGACTTATTGAAGTACCTTCTACCTAAGGTAAGGATTATAGGATTAGGATAGGGATCTTGAGAGATTATTTGGGCAGGTTTTGGATGATACAAGGTGCTTGAGAGGTGTAGGTAATGGGTTAGAAGTGGTGTCCATTTATAAAGTGGAGAAGGGGCTCTTTAGAAAAGTTTAAAAATGTTATTTTATTATAAAATTATCTTCAGTTTCAAAAGGTCAAAAAAATTTTAAAGTAGAATATAAGATGACTCATGTTCGAAATAAAATCATCCAATAATAATTGGATATGTTTTTGATATTTTTTTAATATTAATAATCTTATTTATTTAAATCATTTATTAATGAGGTAAATACTGCATCATTATTGTGTCATAAATAATTTAATTTATTTGATGTCTAAAAATTATAAAAAAATACCATAATGTAGGAAATATTATTTTATTTCCAATGAATATTTATAGTTGAAAATATGACTTACATAACCTCATGTAAAAATTGATATACTAAAAGATATTTGTTAATGTCATTTTTTTCTTTACTTTAAGTTAATTAAAATAAAATGTCATTATCACTCTTAAGTGGCTACATGGGGTCCCAAAATAGAACCAAGGATGACCATGGTCATTCATGACTCATCCAATAAGGTTAGGACAAGTGTTAAGGTGATTTTGTATTATGATATTTTTATTTTTACCTTGAATTACCCTATTTACCTTTAACCGTGGTAAATAAAAGTCAAAAGTTACAATTCACCAAAAATTATTTTTATATTATTGAACCACATTTTACTTACTAATAACAAAAATGTATGTCGAATTTTCAAAATTCAATTCACAAAAGCGGTAAAATTTCATTTAAATGAAAAATTCAGTTTTTAACTACTACTAAGTTGTTTCATATTCATCAAAAATTAAAGTTTTTCAGAAAAATACCAAAAATTAAGTCTAAGCTATTTTTGATTTTAGAAATTAAAAAATTATGTCTATATTACCAATTTAAAAACATAAAAGTTTCATTAATTAATTTAAAATTAATTCTTGTTGTCAAAACAAATAGTGTGTTTTTAAGAAACAATAACTATCAAAAGATTGACACTTGTTTATTTACAATTTCAAAGTGAAATTAATTTCAATGAACAAAATTGGGTTAAATGGTAAAAATATTATCAAATTAAACTTTAAAACCAATTATAAAGGTAATATAACCATATAAATAAATTATATTAAAAGGAAGTTTTAAATTAAAATACAGTATTTTTCACTATTCATTAAAAAATGAATTTTATTCGAAAAATACCAAAAATTTACCCAAAGTAAATTTTGTTGTCCCGAATCTAAAGAAGAATTTTATTTTGTCAAATAGAACTTATAAAAGTTACCAAAACTAGATTTAAAGAGGGTTCTCCATTAAAAGGCGGTAAATTTACCTTTTAAAGAATATTAGAGTATTTATGCTTAAAATTAGATTCATTCACATTTTAATCCTCTAACTTTTATAGGATAAATGTTAAAAAAATTAACAAACATATATAATCATATTGTATTTAGTTATGTTTATCCCCGCCAATATAACGACTAGGCATTAACTACCATTTAAAATAATAATATTATACTGTTGGTGTGCAACGTAAGGTTTCAAAGAAACTCGTTGTTGCGTATCGGGTAAGCCATCGAACATAGTGTCCCCTTTAAATTAAATTTAAATTTTAATTCAAAAATATTAATATATATGAAAATGTCTTATTCATTATTTACTTGGGATTTTAAAAAAGGCCTCTAGAGCTACAACTACAATAGTTTGAACATGCAGATAAGGCTTCATGAGATTAATAAAATCCATAATAATGTGTCCTCCCTTTTCCTTAGCCTTATTGAAATCATCCTTGTTCTACATGAAGGATTGAAGAGCATGAGTGAGTTCCATAAGTTTCTTAACTTTATATCTGAAGGCTTCATTCACCAGAGGTAATCTCAAATTCTCAACCAAGTATTTAAAATGGGAATCTAGAACATGTTTGGTAGAGATTATCAAGATATAGAACTTGATAGACTTAGTAATAGTCTATCTATTAGAATTCACATCCTTGGAATATTTTTTGATCATCATATGATAATTCTAAGTTCCTTTCTAAAAAATTCTAAGAATTTCCAAAGTAACTATAAGAGTTTGACTGGAAGGAATACTAGAGGTAGCTGCAAATTCTTCTCATACAATGGTTCTTATCTGATCAACATCCACAATTAGAGAAAAAGGGAAAAAATATTATGAGGAAGTTTCTCCAATAATTTTAAGAATACCATTAAAATAACTTCTAAATTCAGATTTTAGTTCCTCAACCAATGATTTAAGAGATTTTATATCACTTTAGTTTTTTTCCATTTTTAGGCTTGATTTCATTGATGTGATGCATCATCTTTGGTTGAATATGACTAACAACCAACTAAAACAAATAATGAGAATCTTCTTCACTAATATTTTTCAAGATAGGGGATTGATTCCTTACACACTTGTGGAACTAATTCATCAACTTTTTATTGATAACTTTTAAGTCAGCTTGAGTGACAATATACAAGGGAACAACTGGAGGTGTTAGAGCAGGTTCAGATATAGACAGTCTCACAGAGCTGAACATCTCAAGTAGTCCTTCAATATCAACATGAGCTATTAATAATCCCTTTGGATCAACTTCCACATTGATTTAAGGTTTATCAATCATTGGTGGGCTCCTTGCAACAACATAGAACTTGCCCCACTCCTCTTCCACAGGGTCAACCCAACTCTCAGAAATAGAAACTATGGAAGCAAGCATCGTACTAATAGAAATAACTGAAACTCCCTAATTCCTATGATTTTTTAAATTTTGAGAAACCACTAAGAGTTCGACATTGATTGGATTGAATTCCAACCAAGTATAAAAAGTAGGCACATCTTTCATCTCAACATCTCTAAGAGAATCACCGGTAGTGGATTCACCTTCCATTTTTTCTTTCAAAGGAGACTTTTTAACATCATACAGTGGTTAATTTCCAAAATCTTCTTCTAACAGCTCCTTATTTTCTTGTTCATCAACAAGATATTCCACAGTAGCTATAACACTCATCTTCTTAGACACAACAAAATCTAAAACTACTTGACCAGTGGAAACTGAACTGGCCTCAATAAGATCTGTATCTTGAGCATCATGAAGAGTCTCTACTGATGGGGAATTCCCCCACCAAAAAATGTATCCTTAAGCTTTGAAGGAATTTCTACATCTTTCCTATTGATTATTCCACTTTAATCATCAGGTTCATAATCACTTTCATAATCACTTCCAACATTTGTAGCCTATTTTTCATTACTATATTTATTAAATGAAACTCTAGATTTTGATAAAACTCATAAACCGACTTTGGGCAAAAAGGTCTCTTATTTGACAAAAACCAATCTAAACAACCTTGGTTTTGAATAACCTTGAGTACCGGGGACTTTATTGATAACACCCATTTTGAGTCTACTTCCTTTTATGGTACCATAATATGGTTAGTAAGCTCGGGGTTAACAGGAGCATTCAGATTAGGAACAATCAATTCCTTTTTCTGCTTCTTTGAATATCTAGACTTGAATGGAGAAGACACCAAAGGTCACTTCATTCTAAATATATAGATCAACTTCGAAAACTTGGTTGAAGGTAAGGTGAAAGTTTGAAAAGAATAAAGCAAAGAATTGCGCTCATCCCAAGAGAGATATGAAAATATAGCATGTGTCTCAAGATTTGTTGGGAAAAGACTTATGCCATATTCATATCATTTGGTATATTAGGTATTCTAAAATCTAATCAATATGTGAAATCAAAATTAAAATCAAGATAAATATACACATCAAGTTTTAGTGAAATAAATAAACCAAAAAATAAACTGATGGTTCGTAATATTTAGAAAGAGAAAAACATTCACAAAGACATAGAATCAATGGTATGACAATCAATGGTATGAAAACCAATGATATGAAAACCAAGGATATGAAAACCAATGGTATGACAACCAACAGTATGAAAGCCAATGGTATGATAACCAATGGTATGAAATTCAATGGTATGACAACCAACGGTATGAAAACCAACAATATGACAACCAACGGTAAGGCAACCAATAGTATGGAAACCAACATTATGACTTAAACGATATTTATCATTCCTAATTCATGTTTAGTATAATTCATTTTCTTAGAATTCAATGGTTTTGTAAATATATCATCTAACTGATGCTCATTGATAATAAATTCAAGAGTAATATGCCCCTTTTAAAAAGGATCTCTCAAAAATTGTTGTCTTAAATCAATATGTTTTGTCCTAGAAAGAAAAATAGGATTTTTAGATATATTTATGACACTTTTATTGTCACAATTTATAGGGACATGTTAGAATTGATATCTATAGTCTAGTAAAGTGTGCTTCATCCAAAAAAGTTATGTATAATAACTACCTACAGCTATGTATTTAGCTTCAATAGTAGATAATGAAACAAAATTTTTCTTTTTTACTACACCATAAAACTAGAGACTTTCCCAAAAATTGACATGTTCCAGAGGTTCTTTTTCTATATAACTTACATCCACAAAAATTATCATCAGAATAAATAACCAAGTGAACTATTGTCCTCTAGGGTAAAGAAATCCCAAATTAATTTTATATTTCAGGTTTTTGAAAATTCTTTTAATAGCAATAAGATGTGGCTACTTTGGATTTTCTTGAAAAAGAGCACACATACACACACTAAACATAATGTCTGGCCTACTAACAGTAAAGTAGAGAATACTTCTAATCATACCTATGTAACTGGTTTGATAAACTGGTTTTCCAATTTCATCAAGATCCAATTTATAGGTGGTACTCATAGGAGTATCACTGCATTTAGTGATATCCAGATTAAAACATTTTTATAATATAATTTGTATATTTAATTTGGTTCAAAATAATTCCTTATTTGTTTTGAAAAATCTGAAATCCAATAAATAACTTGAGTTCACCCATTAAACTCATTTCAAATTAATTTTGTATCATTTTAGAAAAATCAGTACAAAGATAATTTTTTGAAGATACAAAATAATATTATCAGTATAGATTTTTACTACTAATATATTGAAATTCATTTTATGAAAAGGGATGGATAAACTATTCCTTTCAAAAAACCTTTTGAAATCTGAAAATTATGGAGTCTATCATACCAAGCTCTAGAAACTTATTTTAAACTATATAAAGCTTTGGTTAATTTATAAAAATTAGGAATTTGAAAAACAGGGGGTTGTTCTATAAAAACATCCTAAAATATAAAACCAATTAAGAATGCACTCTTGACACCCATTTGATAAAGTTTGAAATCTAGATGAGCTGCATAGGCAAGCAAGATTATTATGGACTTAAGTCTAGCTATAGGTGAAAAGGTTTTATCATAGTCAATTTCTTCTTCTTGAATATAACCATGTGCAACTAATCTATATTTTTTTCTAAATATATTTCCTAACTCATCAACTTTATTCCTAAATACCCATTTAGTTCCAATAGTAAAGGTGTCCTTAGGTCTATCTACATGTTCCCACAATTTTTTTATTTCCAACTGATTTAACTCTTATTTCATTGCTATTACCTAGAATTAATCATTAACTGCTTCATTGATGTTTTTATGTTCAAGCTGAGACAAGAAATCTTGATGTTCAACCCGATTTCTAATAGAAGCTCTATTTTGGGTTCCTCTATCTAGATCTCAAACAAAAACATATAAATTATGGTTATTTAGAGTTCTAATACTTCTTGATAAGTTAGGACTACTTACTTCTATATTTTTAGGTGGAAGTTATAGAAATTCTTCAAAACTAGATGATTATTCTGCTTGTTTTATAACAGAATCTCAAGGTTTAGAATTTAATTTTGGAGAAGATAAGTCATCCTCAAGGTTTTTTTGAAGAGGCCTTAGGCTCATGTGGACTGGTTTCATCAAATTTGACATGGACTGATTCTTCTACATTTTTTCTCTTCTTATTTAATACTCTATAGGATTTTCTATAAATTCAGTAACCAAGGAAAATTCCTTCATCATTTTTGGAAGAAAATTTATCAAGATTATCCTTAGGGGTAAGAATAAAGACTTTACAACCAAAAACTCTTAAGTAATTACCCTTAGGTTTCCTATTATTTCACAACTCATAAGGGGTATTCTTAAGAATATTTCTAATCATAACTCTATTGATGATACAATAGGATGTATTGAAAACTTCTACTCAAAAATAGACAAGTAGGTCATACTCATTTAACATGCTCCGAGATTTCTCCTGTAATGTTATATTTCTTCTTTTAACAACTCCATTTTTCTGGGGTGTCCTAGGAGTATAAAATTTATGAGTGTATCCATTTTAAGAAAAAAGATTCAAAATCTTGATTATCAAAACTCACATCCATGATAACTCCTTAAGGTTTTAATCATAAGTCAACTAACATTATCTACATACTTAGCATACTTGGTACAACAAGAGAGGACTTCAATTTTGTGTTCCAGAAAGAATACCCAAGTATATAGAGAAAATTTTCTACAAGAACATAAACATAGTGCTTCCCATTAAGACTAAAAACTATAAAAGGTACAAACAGATCCATGTAAACAAACTTGAGAGGTTGTTAAGTTGACACTTCTCTAATTAGTTTAAAAGAAACTTTGTGTTGTTTCTATTTTTGATAGGGGTTATAGACTTTATTAGTTGGGAACTCATGCCTTGTTAGATCCCTAACTAATCCTTTTCTATTTAGCTTTCCAAGCGAGTGAATGTTGAAATGTACTAGTCTCATATTCCAAATCCAAGATTCCTTATGAAAATCACTTAAGTATGAAACATTCTAAGAAACTAAAGAATTTAAATCTATAACATAAATATTGTCATTTATCAAGGTAGTAAAAATTAAATCTTTTTTAGAATAAGAAAATTAAAAGAATCATTCTCAAACTTAACATGGAAACCATAATCACACAACTGAGAAATACTAAGTATATTAAATTTTAAATAATCAACATATAAAACATTAAAATTAAAATTGAATTTTTGTTACCAATCTGGCCTAGGCCGATGATTTTTCATTTTCCATTATCAAAAAAGGTGACATGGCTACCATCGACCTTGATAAGTCTCTTAAAGAATTAATAGTATCCTAACATATGTCTTGAACAACCACTTTCCAAGTGCCTAGACTTATATTAGAGATCTTCAAGCATTTTTCCTAAAAAACAGGTTTTAAACAAGAAATGATTTTGGTACCCAAATCTGTTTAGGTCCAAAAATATTAGTAATAAATTCTTTGGGAACCCATATTTTTCTCATGTGGTTTTTGTAAATAGATTGTATAATCTTAGAAATAAAAACTTTGTTAGTTCCCTTTGAAGAGTGTTTAGTAGTAGATCTTTCAATTCTGAATTTAGGAATAAATTATTTTTAGTTATTCTTCTCTATCCAGGTTCATATCCTATTTCTGTAACATATTTAGGGGAAACATGATTTACCATGATTTGTGTCAAATTATCTATACCATTTTTAATTTTTTTAGGTTCTTTATTTAACTTATAATTTGAAAGTTTAAGTTTATTGATTTATTTGAGCAGTTGAATATTCTTCTCTTTTTCTATAGACAACTCAGACTTTATATTCACAATTAGAGCATGCTTTATTTTAAGACTTTTATAATTATCCCTTAATTCACTAAATGTATCTTCCAACATGTTCTAGTATTAAAATAATTTATCATTTTTCATATCATCATCTTGTTGCTCATTTTCAGAGTTATCAGACATATGCACATACAAAATATCAGAGACAATGGGTGAAGTAGATACCTCACTGACTTTGGTCACAAGGCACATATTTCATCTATCTGAATTTTTTTAGGAGATGAATCCGAGTCACTGGAGCTATCCTCAGATGCACTCCAAGTGGATTTCATAGCCTTCATATATCTTCTGTCCTTGTCTTCAATTTTTTTTGTACTTTAATTTTAGACATTTAGATTTTATGTGACCTTTCCTTTTTCATTCACAATAGACAACTTCCTTTGAATTATCACCCTTTTTCTTCTATTTCCCTTTATTTTCATATTTTTATTTATAGTCTAATTTTCAGATTTTTTTTCTTCCTGTATAATTTCTTAATTTTTTTGGCGAGGTGAGCCATTTCCTTATCATTGTCAAAAGAAGACTCACTATCAATCGAATCAACAACTTTTTTTGTCTAGGGAGAGTATTTTTTTAAAGCTATTGGATATATCTTAGTCTCCTCATCCTCATCACAGTTTACCTTAAGTTATTATTCATACATCATAAGCTTATTTATCAGTTCCTTGATTAGAAATTTACTAATATCACAAGATTCTATGATTAAAACTGAACTGTCTCACCGTCTTTGAGGTAGAAATATCAACAATCTCATTATATGGTCCTTTTTTGATATATAATTTCCTATTGAGCTCATAGTGTTGAAAATATCATTAAAATTGAGGTACATATTAGAAATAGGCTCATTAGGTTTCATTTTAAAATTATCATACTTAATAGTATAGGTATAAAGCCTCATCTCTTTAACATTTGAAGTTCCTTTGTGGGAAACATACAGAGTGTACCATATCTCAAAAATATTTTTTCAAGATGAAATTTTATTAAACTCTTCATCTCCAAGGTCACAATACAGGGCATTCATAGCTTTACAATTATTATTTTATTCTAATATTGTTGCATCATCCCAAGTGATCCTAGCAGTATCAGGTATTAAATATTCATCTTATATAGCAGACAAAATATCAAAACCCATGATTTCTATGTGCATTTTTATCTTCATTTTCCACCGAGAATAAAATTTTCCACTAAATAAAGGAGGTTTCTTGGTAGAAAAAACTTCTTGATAGTTGTCCATATTAAAGAACTAAAATTAAAACTAATAGAAATTTAGGATCTTTAAAGTATTACTAAAATAACAGTTTAAAACAGATTTAAAAATGTTAATAAAAATGAATGAAACACCTTTTATACATAATGTTGTTTAGAGTGAGTATATCTAGAGGGGGGGGGGGTGAATTAAGTAACCAATAAAAATTTATATCAAAAATAGATTTTTTTAAATCCCCTAAATATCTAAAAAATAGCTCAACTTATAAAAATACCTAGTATGATATATATCATAATCATTATAAATATTTATCTTAATATTGATTCAGTCTCAGATGAAAAATATATATAATATTATTGAATACTATGAAATAAATTTACTTGATTAAAATATTAAATGAAAACAAATTAAGATAAACTAACAAAGTATAATTTTTCTATAGTTAAAACAACTTTCAATTTTAAAGAGAAAACAAAGTAAAACAAAATTAAAAACACACAATGAAAAATGAATACAATAGGTTCCGTCTCAAGTCGAGACTTAGTCCTCTCCACTTGGTGATCACCTTCCACCAAGCAGTTTATAAAATATAAACATATGATTCATAACCTGGATCGAGTTTTTCAATAGATAACACTATCTAGGTCACACATGACCACTTCCACAATTACTCATGGGAGTAAAGATAAACATGCCACATAGGGATCTCTATAACTCTTATCCATAGAAAAAACGGATTATAAGAAAGATTGAGAAGATATCATGTATCTTCTAGTTTAGCGCAGAAGATGGTGTGCACATGTAAAACAAAATATAGAACACACTTCTCAAATAAGATAAAATATAAACATGAATGGTCAATATAGAGTATAGAGTTTAGAGATGCTTGATCTATTGAAATTAATCTTTTGACTCTTGATTTGGTTTAGCAATGAAGCTTGAGCTGGATCTTCTAGAAATCTTTAGGAAAGCAGGGTGTCACAAACTCTTATTTTCTAACAAGAAGGCACTGAATGAGATCATACAGTTTGGCTTTCTCATCAAGAGTTCTCAAAAAGTCATGTATTTTGATTTTAAATAGGTTCAGATCAATATTCTTTGGTAGTTCAGTCTTCTCTACTATCTGTTACATGTGTTCTCTCTCTTTTTCACCATGGAGTGTGCTGCACTTTTATCAGCTATAGTAATAAGGATGATATCCATAGCTACTTCCTCATACTTCTAGTTCTGGTATAATTTATATCATATACTTAAGGCACAATCATTAAAATAAAAAATAGCATCAAATTCAATAAATATAGATGTTAGAATGATATAATTCAAAAAATTAGTTAAGTAATATAAACAGTGATGGTGTCTTAAACTCTGGCGGTGTCTTGTGCTCCAGCGGTATGACACTGGAGGTATAACATTGATGGTATGTTTCTCTAGCTATATGTTGTTATGGAGGTGTCTAGTGCTCTAGAAGTATGACACTGTAGAGTTCTATTGAGGAATTTAAAACTAAAATTTCATGGGATATAACCCATAAATTTATTTCTTTTAATAAAACAATGTTTGTGTTTTCAATATATTTTTCTTTTTGGAAGATAAAAAGAAGCATTTATCACTATATAATTTCTCTATTTAGTCTCAATATATGTTTCTAATCATTCTATAGAGATTAGGAAGTTGTTTCATCTTGTTATCATTGAACTATAGAAAATACCAATGGCTTAGATCTCACCAACACACTATTCTAGATTTGAACTTGAATGAATTATGGATAAAATTTAAATGCTAAAATCTAATGTCTATTTTGTCTATAATAATTTTTTAAGAGTATAAATCAATTTAATTATTATTTTTGAAAAGAACTATGTTCTCCACTAGTATAGAAATTGATAACACCAAATTCTTTTTCATGGTATCAAAGAAAGAGTTTTAATTGTAGTATACCTAATTGGTACTCCATCAGATCACTTTCCCTAATATTATTTAATTATAATTTGATTTTTAATGAAAATTTTCTCTAATAATAAAATGTCTTAAATAAATTTATTTGTAGGAACTTTATGGAATCACATATTATGGTCTTCATGTTGGTGTAAGTGAATTACTAGGAAACTTATCAAGGAAAAAATATATGACTATCAGGGGAGTATTTTTTTACATTGTTTACATTTTTTAAAGTTTTAGCTAATGAAAAATAATGCATGATTTCTTGATTATTTACTAGTATTCAAATACTCTTTTAGAATATTCATAAATCATTTATTACAATGAGAAAACATGTTTAATGATTGTATATTTTTGGAATTTTTATTTATTCAACTTTTCTACATGAAAATCATTTGATTAAATTTGTTATATATTTTTTTAAATTATTTTCTTGGTTTTAAAACTAAATATATATTCAACCATTTTAGATCAAGTTACTTGTGGGATGGTGAATATTTTTAGAAAATAAATCTTTGAGAATTTATTTTGATAAGATCTTAAATTCATGGTTGATAGTCTATGTATTTGTATTTTAATTATGAAAAATGGGTTTCCTAAATTATCAAAATCTATTTATTACTTGAAACACATTAATCTATGTTTATATTCATTGTATAATCATAGGTTAATTACTTATTTGAGTATTTATGGGTTAACTATTGTGAATCCATTGTATACTCAACCATGGTCATAGGGGTAATATTTTGGTTTATGCTATTGTAATTCATTCTCATTTCTTCCAAAAAATTTAACATATCAATTTGAATTTTTCTTTAACTTATTTTGTGGTGTTGTCCTATTAAATATTGATTGAAGTATTAATAAATTAATTTCCAATATCTATAATTATTTTCATTCCAAACGAATTATAAAATAAATTATTATTTTTGGATTTATTAAAAGTAAAAATGGTTGAAGATTAAATCCATATCATTTCATCATTTTAGAAGACTTTTAAAGTAATTACACCAATTGAAATTTTGTGTATTTTTATGAAGTGGGGGAATTGTCACTAAGTTTATGATATTATATTTTAGTGATGGACATTTCTTAGGTTTAGATTGACACTTTAGATCTTTAAAGAATGAAATATTGTTTTTATAAGGATATAAAGACTAAAGTTCCCTAGCTTCTCTAAAATAGTCTCATATATTTTTTCCCGACTTTATAACTCAATTTATTACACTTTTATCATCTCAAAAAATAACCTTTTTGTCACTTTAAATTCTACACTCTTATATCGTAGAATGAAAAATTTTATACATTTTTAATAGTTTAGAGTTAATTATCCCTTAAATCACTCACCTTCCTTACTTTGGGTTTGATATTTCACTACAATTATAGTTAAGGAAATATGAATGGATATTTTGGAGGTTGTGATAACCTCATATTTGATAAAATTTATCATAATTACTGGGGAATTTTGACATCAAATTTTTACTAGGTTTAAAAAAATTAAAATTATAAAAAATCAGCTTGTTTACTCTGTATAATTGTGTGTTTATGTTGGAAATTCACAAAAATTCCATGTTGAAATTGTTTCTTTAAGTGTAGTTTTAAATTAAATCTACTTTATTTTCATTTTTTATTAAAGTAATTATGAAGTTTTTGAATATTTTTGTATTAAATCCAAAACTCATAAAATTTAAAAAATTATCAGGGAAGAAGGATTCTACACAATTACACTAGGAACTTGTTACCCAGTTTCATTAATAGAAATAAAGAGAGTTTTTAATGCATGTGTTAACTTCAAAGATATTATTGTTTAATGTTCCTACCCTAAATTTTCATTTATATTTTTGTTACACTATTTTTATTATGGATGAAATGGTAATGGTAATTATGATTTCAAAAAGCTAAAAACTTCTTTTTTACTATATAGTAGTAATAAAGAAAAGTAGAAAATTTATGTAGATTAATCATAAAAATATATGAATAACCCCTAAATATTTAATGATAGATTCTCATAAATGGAGTAATTAAATTAAAATATATTAGGTTTTGTGGTTTTTGAAGGAATATTAATTTTTGAATGTGTGGGTGTTTAAATTTTTGAATTCAATAAAAGAACCTCAAACAGGGTGTTGTTTTTTGAAAAAGTGATCAATTATCTAAAGGATTTTGGAATTTAAATGATAAAATACTTCAAAAAGGTGAAAATGGTAACCAATACTAAGAAAAAGGGTCAATTAGGTAACCAAGAATAACATTAAGAGGTTGATATGTGTGATTTTTTATAGAATGGAAACCTACAGCTCCAAAATGTGAAAATAAAGTGGGTAATCAACTGACTAAGGAATTGATTTTTCTAGATGCTGAAATGAAAATTTATAATATTTTTTAATAAAAATTTTCCATTTAATTTTGAAATAGAAACAGTATTTTAATGAATTAAAATAGATAATTATAAAATGTATAAATAGGCTCGGTACTTGATACAAATGACCTTAAAACTAAATTCAAAGAGTTATTCCTTGAAACTGATTTAGAAAACCTAGCTTATTACACCTTGGTTTATAATGATTTTGAGAAAACAATTATTAGATAGTTCTATAAAGTTTATTATATACCTTTTTAGTTTTCCCACCTAATAAAACCTATAAGAGGGTAAATTTTTACTCAATTATAAAAGTAGATAATAATCTATCCAAAATTATTAAGGGAGTTTTTCAAGAATGTTTCCTACCAATGAAAATTTTTAGATGTTTACCTAGTATTTTATATTCCCATAAAATCTCTCTTTCACTAAAATATATATGTTCCATCAACATGGGATCATATATGGATATGAAACTACATTATCCAATAAACTATGTATAGTTTTATTGGAGAATATGACAGTGTACTTTAAAACTAGAGTTTCATGGGAGGAAACCTATGAATTTATTAATGTCAATATTTTTTTTGAGCTTTAAATATATATATATATATATTTAAAATATGGAAATAAGTTTATCTAACTATATATTTGAATTATAGAGTCCCAATTGATATTAATTGGATTGTTTTGGAGACTAGAAAGTGGTTTCAAAATTTATTGGTGCATTGTATAAAATAAAAGTAGATTTAAGATCACTACCATACTCTTCTAGCTCTGAAATTAGGTATATTATGGTTAAAATTTAAATTATACAATATAATGTACATTTGTTATCATTAAGTTTTAAGAGGCCCAAAAAATTGATTATTAGTACTGAAAAGAATGATGTTTTCTACCATTACTGAAGTTGAATCCATTAGATGATTTTTCATAGTGTTAAAAAAGTTTCAATTACAGTCCACTTAATTGGATCTCCTCAGATCACATTCAATAATCATCATTAATTATGATTTCATTTTTAATGAAAATTTAATAAAGTGCTATAATATTTCAAAATGTTTTATATATAGTTATTTTATGGAAGCACTTAATAGGTTATTTTTGTTGGGAAAGTTGAATTACTAGTAAAATTATCATGGGAAAAATCCATGAATGTGTGGGGAGTATTTGTTTATATTTTTATACATTTTTTTAAGTTTTAATTATTAAAATTCAATGAAAAATTACCTAGTTAATTACTTCTCTTCAAGTGAAAATAGTGTTTAGTACTGCTGAAATGATTATCTTATATGCTAGTTCATTGACATAACTATGTAATTTTCCTTGAATTATCATTGTGAATATCTATGTATATACTAAAATTCTGTATTGGAATGTTATTGTAATGAAGAAAAAAATAAATTTGTTGATATTTTTTGTAACATTTTTATATGATTTTTACTATTTAATTATAAAATATTTTTTAATGTAACATGTTAATTGTATCCTCTACCTTATAGTCCAATATTAAGCACAATGTTGTGTTTTAAGTGTGGGGGAAAAGTATTTTTATGTTATAAACTATATATCATGTTCTTCAAGTCAATTTTCATAATTTTTTTTAAAATACTTGTCTTTAATTACTCTTTTAAAACATTAATCAAGAATTTATTACTATTAGAAAACTTAATAGGTGTTTTTTATGGTTTATAATACTGATTTACTATAATTTTCGCCATAGAAATTATTTGATAAAATTTTTTTACTATATTTTTTAAAATAGTTTTGATTGTTTCAAAATTTAAATTATATTCAATAATTTTAAATAAGGTTATTTGGTGGATACTAAATATTTTTACGAAATATAACATTGAGAATTCATCGATATAAGCTCCAAAATCCATGGTTGATAGAGTGTATATTAATATTTTAATGATTAATACTGGACTTCCTAAATTATTAAGAGACATTAATTATTTGAAATAAATTCATCTATCAATATCATTATTTTATAATAATGAATCAATTATTCTATGAATATTTATGGGTTAATTATTGAGAATGAGTTATTTACTCAACCATGGATCATAAGGGTAATATTTTAGAAATTATTAGGACATGATTTAAATTTGGTCATCAATATCTAAAAAATGAGTTTTTATTACTCTTTTATAATAGAAATTGATATGAAACTGGAACTTTTTTTAATTGAAGTGGATGCTTACTTGTTTCCTTGTAATTTACATCCATGGATAAAATATTTTATTTAAAATTTTCATTGGAATTCTAGTCATATCATTCTATATTTTCCATAATTTTCTTTATTGAATTATTATTTTTAATTTATAGATGATAATAATTGGACTAAACGTAGGGGAACCTTATGTTACTCTCTTTTTATAAATATTTAACATAAAATTATTATAAAATTATTTTTGGGTTTGTGTAAAAATGTACTTAAATTATTGAATTCATAATTATTGGGAATTCAATTTGAGGAAATGATTTTTCTTGGATATTTTTGTTAAAAATGACATTTTTTAAAATTATGCTTATTTTGAGAATGGGTGAAAAATATTTTTCTTTGAAATTAAGATGCAAAAAGTTTTATTAATTTATCATAAAAATACATTGTGGATGAAATTTGGGTCTATTTTTTGCCGTTTTAAATGTTTTTGATTAATTTAATATTAATTTTGGAAGATTTTGTTTTGATATTGGAAAAATATTTTTTATTTTTGAGTTTTTTTCTCTTATAGGATATGTTTTATTTTAAAGTATCTTATTTTTAATCTTAATTGAAGATTAATTTTCATGTGTATTATGTTTAAGTATCTCACATAAGGTTTATATATTTTTTAAGGGGATACATACGTTTTTATAGTAATTTCAGGGGTTACTTAATATTCATCATTTTTTAATGTTTTGGGATGTTTTTAAACTCACATGAGATCAATTAATATCTCATGTGTGACTAAATAAAGCATATATGGACATGCATGAGATTAATCTTATTAAAAAATAACTCAGGTAAGATTAAAGTGTTCAAAATTTGGTTTTTGTGTGATTAAATCTGGAACAAAGTTAATTTTTTAAGATATTAAAGAGTTTACATATGATTTTGAAGAGGTCATTTATGATATTAAAGCAACTACATGTGATTAGACAAGTGGGTTAAAGACTAATATTAAGGTTCTACATCAGATCAAACTACACAGGTGAGTTATTAATTGAGGTGCTAACATGTTAGAGCTACACTAAAGTATCAATTAATGAAATTATAGACTCTTTCATGATTTTTTATTTCAAAAAACTTTTAAAATGAATTTTATTTTTTGGATTTATTCAATGTAATGAATGTTTAATATTAAATCCAAATATTTTAATTATTTTAGAATAATTTTCTATAAATTACACTAGTCAATAGGAATCACATTTGTATTAATTAGAACAATCTCACAAAGTTTATAATGGTAGATTTTGGTGATGAACATTGCACTGTTTTATCTTGAAATTATGGATCTTTAAAGAATAGAATAATATTTTTATTAGGAAACAAAGACATGAGTTCCCTATATTCTCTAAATTAGTCTCATTAGTTTTTTTTCTATCTCCATAACTCTTTTTAAAACACTTTAAAATATCACACAATCAATTTTAATTCCCTCACTCTAAATTATGCACACTTCCCTCTCAGCTTGAACACTTTTATTCTTTTCTTAGTAGTTTAGAGTTAAATAAGCCCTTAAATCACTCACCTTACTTCCCTTGGGTTTGAACCATCACCATTATGCTAGTGTATGAAATATAAATTGATATTTTTATGTCTAGTAACAGATTTATCTTGATCATTAGTCATACCATATAATAATACAGAGAGACTTTAAATAACCTTATGGTTTTCTTCTTTTATTATTTTTAATAAAACATATTACATCACCATGAAACACTTTCTTCACAATCATGTAACACTTTTTACATAATCTTGTGTTCATATAATAAATCAACCCTTCCACTATTCTATTTAGTGATATTAAATCATTGATAGAAAAATATTTAGATAATGGTGTGATTAGAATTAAAAACCCTTAAATTCAATACATGATATTTCTATAAAAATAAATTTAAAATATAATATTCAATATCTGGTTGTTTAATTTTTTTTGTAACAATGGATAATATTGAAAAAATTTATAATAATATAAATTTAATTTTATATCATTCGTTATATGAAACAATGTAACTTATAAATTATGTTAACATTATACCAACACATATTATAAATACTTATCATGTACTCAAAATAACATCTTCAGTGAATTTCACTTGACTTAATCTAATATCTTAAAAATACAAATTTCTATTTAATTTGCTTATATATTTAAATTTTAACTTATTTAATATTTATAATAACACCCACTGGTTAATAATAAAATATATTTCATATATATATTATTTATATGGAACAAGAACTTAGTTTACCAATATTGCATCGCATATGGTTTCCTTTATGGGATTTTTAGTAAAAAAATTTAAAATCATATATCATATGAATTTATCACATTATATTTTATTTTTTACATAAAAGTTTAATAAAATATGAATTATTTTAAAATTTTAAAAAATTACTTTATTTTGATCTCATCAAAATACTTAATAAATATATTAAAATTTTAATTTTTATAATATTTTATATACTAGATAAGAATATAAAAAAAATACTTTAATCAAATTCAATTTTATAAATATAATTTTTTTTGAGATTAATTATAAATATTTTCTAACCCCATAAGAGGGAATGAACCAAAAATAATATTAGTTCATCATTTATATTCAATAAGAGAAGTCAAAATGTATTTTCCTTTATAGAAGCAACCCTTTCTTGATCCCTCAAACATAAACCTCAAGCTTATTTTTCCAATCCTTTCTTACTTTTAAACATACTTACATGCATGAAATAATTGTTTGTTGTGTTGTTGGTATTATATAACTTTAAAAATAGAAGGATTGATTTTTAAAACATTAATTCCTTCTATGTACACTCTAAATAATTTTTAAAAATTCATTAGAAATTTTTGGAAATTTAATTTATAATGTCACATATTCCAATAATAGAAACATTACCCTTCATTTATGAAACCCCCTTTTAGTTTGAAATAATTAAGTTTTAACTCCACACAACATTTCTTTTTCTTCCCCTAGATAAAAACATTACCCTTGAATTTTTTATATGATTACATGAAACTTGAGTTTGGAAATCACATGCCATATTCATCCACCCTCAGCATATTAATGAGATCAGTAATTTTTTACAAACTAATTCTTCTTATATTTAAAAATTAATTGATTAAATCTATTTGGAAATAATTTCATGATAAAGTGTACAGACATATCCATCTTGACAGATGACATCAGTATATACAATTCAATTATGTACCCAATCAAATTGAGCACATAAAAATGAAATAAATTCCCAAATACATTTTATACTAATTATTTTTATAAATTTTATATATATCTTGTATAGTTTATTCCTGATAGATACTTTTCAAGTGATCTATCATCCCAATATTATCCATATTTTTATGATCCTTTTATAATTTATGATCCATGAAATCTAAAATAAAAATAAATATATTAAGAGAATATTTTTTTCTTTTATAAATCTTAATTTCCAACTAGTTTATCTTCTTCAATGAGTAACTTGGGAATTAGATTCTCTAACTTATATAAATTTTGTCCGATATCAGAATAAATCTAAAATTTTGATACAAAACTAGGAATTTTCTACCATTTAGTTTTTCTTTCTTGACAATTTATATCAAATATGAGCTTCATGATTTAAACATTCCCATTTTATCTATAACATAATAATTTTTATATTATTGGTCCAAGATTCATATTTAAATATTCTTTGGTTCAGCTTTATCATTTTACCCATTACTTATTTATTTAAATATATAATCATGTCAATTATATCATATATAAACCATTAAGTGTTGCATAGAAAATAACATTACATAATAAATATTAGGGATTAAACTAAGATCCTTTCATCTAGTTACCTAATGTTTAGTTTCACCCATCCAAGTGCATCCCAATGATTTCATCATATATATTTTCTTAATTTTTATGGAAACCAATACTAAAAAATCAACGTCTTGATGAATATTCACTTTGAAAAGAATATAAATCTATATTTATAGTATATTTATAAATTAAATCACCATAAATTTACATTTCATTCATTCCCTATATTTATTTATATTTATATTTTCTTTAATTTATACATCATATGTTAATTAACAAAATTAATAAGATTTAGTCATGATAATATAATACTTATTATATAATTAATATGTGTGTTATGCATCCAATATTAAATTTTAATTAAGATATTCAATATATATCCATATATATCTCATGAAAATTGTATATGAAACTCTTTCATGTAAAGTATAAAAATATTTAGAAAAAAATCAAATCCATAAATCATATGAAAAAATAGAATATAACCCATTATTTCTATAAATAACCATAGTCCCTAATCTAGTGAATGTTTGATCCAAATAACCATTTTCCATGAATCAATTACCAAGATTGATTGATAATTTATACATGATTATCACTAAAGATATGTAAGAATATATATAATAAAATATTTATATTGGAATTATAACCATCAAATCACTAACCTTGGTTAAAGTAAGTTATATATCTTGTTATACCTTATAATAAAAATAATAAAATTCATATAATGAAATATATAGAAGTAGTTTCATAATGGCCCAGGTTTTTGGGGTCCATTACTTGGTAAAAATCTGTAATTTGAGGTGTTTTGGGTGGTCTGGAAGGCCATCCCAGCTTCTCGGTGACTCCTACCAGTAGCCTCGGCCTACCGGTAGACCTAGCCTACCGGTGACCTTGGGGTACCGGTAACCCTAAGCTACCGGTAGCGCTCGGCTACTGGTGGCTCTCGGCTACCGGTGGCTCTTGGCTACCGATGGCTCTCGACTACTGATAGCTGTCTCCAACCGGTGGTTCTCGGCTACCGGTAGCTCTCGGCTATCGGTAGATGTTGCCAACCGGTAGCTCTCAGCTACCGGTGGCTCTCGGCTACCGGAAGCTGTCGCCAACATGTGGCTCTTGGCTACCCGTAGCTCTTGGCTAACGGTAGCTGTCGCCAACCGGTGGCTCTCGGATACCGGTGGCTCTCGGGTACCGGTAGCTACCGCCAACCGGTCGCTCTCGCCAACCGGTGGATCTCGCCAACCGGTGGCTCTCAGCAACCGGTGGCTCTCACAAACCGGTGACTCTCGCCTACACCCACAGGTTTTCCTATAGTGCCTCTTTTTTGTGAAAATTGGTTTTTAAACCATGTTTTGACCCCTTTAATCCTGATTTAAAGCCCGTTAATGCCCATTAATGATGACTAATTAAATGTTTGGTGAGTTACCCTCCTTAAATGAAAAACCATGAGGTTTGCTTCAGTTTAAACTGCCCCTAAAGGTAGAGACCTTTTAAGTGACGTGTGGGGGTGTCCCAGCCGCGTGGTCAACCCACGATCTCGCTTCTTACGCAGTTTCGAGTTTTTCTTTCCGTATCTTAACCATCCCGAGAATGCTGTATCTCAGCCTTTATAACCTAAAGGATTCTCCCTACGTTTATTTTTCTCTATCACCCTGCACTCGGAATACCCTTCCTCCAGACGTGTTGTACCCCCATGAAGTTTTACTTGATCGCGTTCCATGGAGTTCCAGCTACTCTTGTTTCCAGTTTCCATGTGAGGACTTAACGTCGATCCTTGATCAGTCAGATAGGGATCTTACCTTCGTCTCTCCTTTCTATGTATCATTCGGGTCAGACATGCTTTTGTTTCTGTGGAAATTGATGAAACCGAACTAATGAAGACAATGAACAGACCTTTAAAGAATAAAAAGAGGGGTGGGGGGTGTGATCGATGTCTTACTGTTCTCTTTTATTGTTGATGTGTGTTGTGAATTATACGGGCCTATTCTCACTGAAAATCATGGCCATTGGTGGTCTTTCTCTGTTCACTAATGAACCTCAGTTCTCCTAGATGTTTAAATAACCATAACAAGGAATTGGTTAATTACGTACACTCAGTTAAATAAATTGAAAGCACTAGGATTAACCCTTTTCTGTGATAACCCCAATTAAAGCACAACGAAATTGAAACCATGGAGTGTGTTAAATCTTTTAAATCTGAAAATACCTCTATGGGCCTACCTCATGTTGGTGGTAGTGGTTTGGTTGTTTTTCCTTAATGGTACGTTTAAGGGTGATTTTATGGTTTTCTTGGATGATTTTCCCTGTTGTTATGCTTTCGATGGTTGTGAATATGAGGCTGTAGGGGGTTACTCTACTTATATCAAAAATTGGGGTGGAATCCTCTGTTTTTGAGAAACCATTGGCTTCTAGAGTTTGGGGACATGGGGCTATGTCTATGGGTTTTTTTTGTTTCCAGTACTTTGAGGGATCTCACTTGATCCCTAGTTGTTGTGACTCCATAAGAGAAATGAGTGTGAATGCTTAAATTTCCGGATGTTTTCCCTTTCTACCGATTTTTTCGTTTCATCTATGAATGTTCCTGTTAGTTGCCTAGTAGTGAAGGGATTAACTCATACTGAACTTTTATGAATGATAACTTGAACAGGGGAACTGGGAACTATTTGTTGTGTGCTTATTTTCTGAGGCAACAATGCCTTTTCACCTACTTGTATCTGTTTGAGGATCCATAGGTTGGGCTGTGTGTTGGTATATATATGCATAACTATATGTTTTATGTTTAGTCTCACCCCACCCACGTTGGTCACTAGTGCCGGACACCCCATTTCATGGGGAAGGGTTTTTCCCCCTAGTTACTCTCCTTCCTGCTCCCTCTTCCCTCGACTATGATGGCTGGTGGAGACCTTACACCCAAGATTCTTCGGGTAGGTTTCGTTTGGTGTGTTTTTAGCCCAGGTGTTTTCGAGCAGGGGTTCTGGTTATGGTTGGTTTTCCTAGGTGTCTTCGGGATGAGGCCCAAGTGTTTTTGGTCAGGAATGTGTGGTTGTGAGGCCCAGGTGTGTGCAGACAGGAATGTGTGGTTGTGAGGCCCAGGTGTGTGCGGGCGGGAAGAGCGTGGTAGCGTCAGGACGTTTACCGTTAGGGATGAGCAGCTAGCTAGTGGGGGAAATGGTGGTGCGGGGTACCCAAATGTTTTGTTCTTTACTATTACTTTACTACTTGTGTTATTTGATGAGCATGGCCGGTGAGATGGGATGGATAGACTCCTTGATAGATGTTGGTTTTTCTGCTTCTCACGGGACTTTAGTACGTCTCCCCACTTGTGAACAAGAGCTATAGGTTTTTCCTTCAGAGTATGCTTTGTATGCTCACCCTACGTTTACTTTCAGGTTGTCAGGAGGACTTCGGAGGCCGTGCGGGACCTTACTAGTCAGGACGTTGGATTTTCTGTTGGTCGTTGTTATTTTTATGCTTCGCCTTTTTCTTTTCCTGCTGGTTTGTACTTGGGATTTCTTTGTACCTTGTTCAGTTTTATTATTTAAAACATGCATGTAGTTTGGTTTTCATTGGAGTTATCTGTACTTGGTGGTGTGTGGTTTTGACTCATTCTTTCTCCCAATATTGGTTAACAAAGAAAAAAAGGGTAATGCCTCCCATATTGTGAAATTGTTATACCCTTGGTGCTAGTCACCACTCCGGGGCCTACTGGAGGCGGGACTCGAGGGTCATTATCTCTCCTTCAACATAAAGAAGGAAGGTTATGGCAATCTTCTGTCCCCTCCCTCTTTTTGGTGAAGGCGGGTCGTGAATGAATGGTATCAGAGGCGAGGTTGAGGGATAGGATGGAGTTAGGAGTTAGGCATAGTGAGTATTTCATGGGATGGTAGGGCAACAATGTTAGGTGATCTTAGTTCGTGAAATAGGCCAGGGTGGACCGGCTAGAACACAGGATTTTAGGGCCCCCTATGATCCGATGTAAGGACTCTGAGCCTATCAAACGACCAAGTGAGACTACATTTATTGTAGGGTAGAGACCCTAGGGAAGGTACATCCATCATACTGATTTTGTTTTTATTTGTTTTTGGACACCTTGGGGAGAAAAATTTAATAATAATAATAATAATTCCCTTTCTACTCGGGCTTAGGCATTCTTTGTCTACCATGCAGCTTTGGCACCCGGATGTTATCCATGAGCGACTTGGGCAATTGAGGCCCAGCAGATCGAGGCAGTTGACCAACAGAGGGTTGACAGAGATGAGGAGGACGACTTATGGCAGAGGACTCTGCGCTCCTTCCAGCGACAAACCCTCGAGAAATATGAGGGCAGTGTTTCTGACTCAGTAACGGAGGGATGGCTCGAGGAGCTAGCCATCACCTTCTCTTTAATCCGTGTTCCAGGGGAGAACTGGGTTCCATTGGCCATCATTCAGCTGAGAGGAGTAGCTCGTCAGTGGTGGATGCTTTTCCTGGGAGAGAAGACAAAGGCAGAGGTTTCATGGTCCAGTTTCGAGAAGGAATTTCGTGAGGAGTTCCTATCCTCTACGACGAAGGCTGAGAAGAGACAAGAGTTGCTCTCCCTTCAGTAGGGAAGCATGTCAATGAGGGAGCTGGGGATCAAGTTCAAAGATCTATTGCGCTTTTCCTTGGATCTCTTTCCTGATGAGGATTCTTGGGCAAGATAGTTAGAGGAGGCACTCCATCCTTCCCTTCAGTACGCCGTCACTCCCTTCACTCTTCCGACATACCTAGGAGTACAGAAAAAGGACGAGATAGTAGAGAGGATGCATGTGAAGGGAGGCACACCACTAGAAGGGAACCAGATGAGTTCATAAAAGGGGAAGGTGGTCAACAGTAGGTCCCCAGTGACAGGGCCTTTCAGGTTTCGACAAGCAGGGTTTAGGCCTCATCAGTTCCAGTCCCGAGATTCTGGCCCTCACCCTTTTCTCACAGGTCCAGGACCTAAGTGTTTCTCTTGCGGAGTTTTTGGGCACGTCTAGAGTAGGTGTCCGACTCGAGCTCCACATGGTGGAAGTGGGCAGTTTCAGCACCCACCTCAGTAGCATCCGTTACCAGCCATGCCTTTCCAGCAGCAGCAGCAGGCCTCTAGCCCTCCAAGGGATGACCTTGCGGGAGGTGATCGAAACTAGGGTGCTCCTCAGGGACCTCGACCAGGGCGTGGTCGGGGAGGTGGTTGACAACGGCAAGGCAGAGGAGCTGGGCGTGGATAGTTTCACGTTGCAGAATTAGTAGCTCCGACGGGACCAGAGGTAGTTCGAGGTACGATCATTTTATTCAGCACTTGTTTCTTCCTTGTTTGATTCGAGAGATTCCCACTCCTTCGTTACGCTCGAATTAGCCCATGCTCTGGGTCTGGATGCCGAGAGACATTTTGTGCCCCTAGTGTAGAGAACACCATTTGGGGGTCAGACCAGCGTATCTTAATTCTTCTAGGAATGTAGACTGATTTTGGGACCGCATCAGTCCAGTGGATACCTTCTTTCTTTGTAGATGCATCAATACGATGTCATTCTAGGCATAAAATGGTTATTCTCCGTGCATTCCATCATCGAATGCTATCAGAGAAGGATTTAATTCTCCAACGAGGATGGATGGTGTGTGGCTTTTGTTGGGGAGCAGAGTTATCAGGAAAAGAGTCGACACGTGAAGCCACTCCTTTCTATGATGAACGAGATGTCAGTAGAGTCGGCAAATGCAGGAATGATGGATGTCCTAGAGGTCATAAGAGAATTCCCTGACGTCTTTCCCGATGAGGCTGTAACTCTACCCCCTCAACGTGACGTTGAGTTTGGGATAGACTTACGGCCTGGTGCCCGCCCGATCTCAGTGGCTCCTTATCGGATGGCACCTTATGAGTTTTGGATTCAGATTGACGATCTGATGGAGAAGGTCTTTGTTCGACCCAGTGTGTCACCGTGGGGTGCTCCAGTTTTGTTCGTAAAGAAGGAAGATGGTAGTCTACGACTGTGCATAGAATACCAGAGGTTGAACGAGGTGGTGATCAAGAATCGTTACCCCCTCCCGAGGATAGACGATCTCTTCGACCAACTGAGGGGAGCAGGTTGGTTCTCTAAGATCGATCTGTGGTTTGGATAACACCAGTTGAGAGTGAAGGAAAGTAATATCTCAAAGACGACTTTTAGGTGCAGATATGGCCACTTTGAGTTCGTGGTCATGCCATTTGGCATTACAAATGCACCATCTACCTTCATGAACCTCATGAAATCTTTTTTCTGAGATTTTCTAGACCAGTTCGTTGTGGTGTTCATCGACGACATCCTTATCTACTCAAGATCGGAGGAAGAGCACGTTGAACATCTTAGGGAAATTTTGGGAGTCCTTCGACACAACCATCTTTATGGGAAACTGTCTAAGTGCAAGTTATTAACACGAGAGGTACATTTCCTTGGACACGTAGTGTCTCAGAATGGAATAGCAGTAGACCCGTCGAAGTTTGAGGTAGTCGTTTCATGGGAAGCACCCAAGAACGTGGTAGAAGTTTGTAGTTTCCGGGGTTTGGTAGGCTATTACCAGAGGTTTGTGCCTGAATTCTCTCGAATTGTAGCTCCGTTGAAAGCTTTGACTAGGAAGGAACTGGACTTTGTGTGGAGCGACCAGTGCCAGAAAGCTTTCGGCTACCTAAAGGAGAAGCTGGTTAGTTCTCCAGTGCTCAGATTACCAGAGGAAGGGGTGTTGTTTGAAGTGTTCTATGATGCTTCTGGTCTCGAGTTGGGATGTGTTCTGATGCAGCAGTGAGGAGTGATCTCTTATGGTTCTAGGTAGTTACGTCCTCATGAATGTAACCATTCCACCCAAAATCTGGAGCTTGCGTCCGTGGTGTTCGCATTGAAGTTGTGGTGGCGTTATCTCATCAGAGAGCGCTTTTTGGTCTTCTCAGATCACCATATCTTGCGTTATATCTTTTCCCAGCGAGATCTGAACTTACAGCAGCAGAGATGGGTTAAGTTCCTCCAAGATTACGACTTCGAGATCTCTTATACTAAGGGTAAGGGAAACATTGTGGCTGATGACCTGAGTAGGAAATCATAGAAGGAAGTAGTTTGGGAATCTACAGATGCTTGGAGAGCGATGGAAGAGTTTGTGTCCTTTCATTTAGATGCAAGGGTGGAAGGTGGAAGAGGTTGTCTATTTCAGATGACTATCATTCCCTCCTTAGTGGTGCAGGTGGAATAGTCTTAGTGGGGGGACTCGGAGGTGGAAGTGATGCGGGATCGTGTTTATCAGGGAAATGCTCTTGAGGTATGGTCAGAGGATGGTCAGAATCAGATGCTTTTCCATGGAAGGATTTTCGTTCTGAATAAGATGCGGAAAGGTGTTCTCTGTGAATTCCATGGCTCGACTTTAGTGGTACATCCTGGGGTCTCAAAAATGTACCAAGGCCTGAGGGGACAGTTTTGGTGGCCCGGGGTAAAGTGGGCGGTGGCAGAGTTTATGGCTAAGTGCCTCGTGTGTCAGCAAGTAAAGGCTGAACACTGTTTTCCTAAAGGGTCGTTGCAACCATTAGATGTTCCCGAGTGGAAGTGGGATGAAATCTCGATGGACTTCATCACAGGGCTACCAAAGGATTAGGGAGTCTATGATGCCATCTGGGTAGTGGTGGATCAGTTGACAAAATCAGCACACTTCTTGGAGATTAAGGAGTCGAGCTCAGTGAGCACCTTAGCCCAGAGGTACATCGATGAGGTGGTGCGGTTGCACGGGATCCTGAGATCTATTTTCTCCGATCGAGACATGAAGTTTACCTCACAAGTCTAGAGGGGATTACAGCATGCCTTTGGCACCCAGCTATGCCTTAGCACTTCTTTCCACCCTCAGATAGCTGGGCAAACAGAACGAATGATCTGAACGTTGGATGACATGTTGCAGGCATGTGCTCTAGATGTTGGGGTATCATGGGCACAACACTTTCCTCTAGTGGAGTTTGATTATAAAAATAGCTTCCACTCCACTATTGGTATGACACCATTTGAGGCATTGTATGGAAGGCCGTGTCGTTCACCCTTTTTCTGGACAGAGATTGGGGAAGTAGCTATTCTTGGGCCAGAAGTGGTGCAGGGCACCACTGAGAAGGTTCAACTCGTGCGTGAGAGGATGAAGGCAGCCCAAGACCGGCAGAAGTCTTATGCTAATCGTAGGAGGAGGTCGCTGGAGTTAGAGGTTGGGAGTCATGTGTTCTTGAAGGTTTCACCTCAATGTTTGCAGCGAAGGTTTGGGAAGAGGAGTAAGCTCTCCCCTAGGTTCATCGGACCTTTCGAGGTGTTGGGATGAGTTGGTGAGGTGGAGTATCAGCTGGCATTGCCACCTCAATTAGAGAAAGTCCACAACGTTTTTCACATCTCCCAGCTTCATCGATATCTACACGATGACTCCCACGTCATCGATTGGGGAGAGTTAGATGTCGAAGACGATGCGACCTTCATAGAACGACCAATCAAGATGGAGGATCATAAAGAGAAAGTTCTTCATAGATGAACCATCCCCTTGGTTCGTGTGTTGTGGAGGCATGGTGGCCTGGAAGAGAGAACTTGGGAGTGGGAGGCCCAGTTACGCATTCAGTACCCAGAGCTGTTTTGACTTCCTTATTCCTTTTGTTCTGATCCTTGTTGAGATTTTGTACGTTGTGCTTTAATATATGAAATTATTGTTTTGCTTAGCTATTAGATGATCTGTTCCCTATTCTCTCTGTGTGTGTGTACGAATGTGTGATAATGGGAAAGCCCGAATGCTAATGAGGATGCATTAATGTGGATGCGATTAAACCCGTGCGGGTGAGTCAGTTCTGCCCAAAGTGGATAATATTCTAACATCTAGGAGGGGACTCCCTAACTCATGTGTTGGATGGTGTGATCCTTGTGCTTGTTGTGAATGTTTGTGGTTTATAACTCTCGGGGGAGTATTCCTGGATGTAGGGGGAGGGTTTTGTTCCATCTTTTGAACAACTCAGGGGTTTTCCCCTGAGAAGTATCTTTAGAGGGTGGTTGTTCGAACCCCTATTTTATCTGTTCTGGTTTGTTCTTATATTCTCGGGGACGAGAATAGTTTGGGAAGTATCTGATGTAATGGCCTGGGTTTTTGGGGTCCATTACTTGGAAAAAATCTGATGTTTGAGGTGTTCTGGGTGGTCTGGAAGTCCATCCCAGCTTCTCGGTGACTCCTAACAGTAGTCTTGGCCTACCCATAGCCTCGGCCTACCGATAAACCTATCCTACCAGTGACCTTGGGGTTCCGGTAGCCCTCGGATACTGGTAGCCTTAGGCTACTGGTTTCTCTCGGCTACTAGTGGCTCTCGGCTACCGGTGTCTCTCAGCTACAGGTGGCTCTCGGCTACCAATAGTTATCGCCAACCAGTGGCTCTCAGATACCGATAGCTCTCAGCTACTGATAGCTGTCATCAACCGTTAGCTCTCGGCTATCAGTGGCTCTCGGATACCGGTAGCTGTCGCCAACTGGTGGAGTTACCGGTAGCTATTGCCAACCGGTAGCTCTCGGCTACCGATGGCTCTTGGCTACCGGTCACTGTTGCCAACCGGTGGCTCTCGCCTACCCCCACAGGTTTTCCAGTAGCACCTCCTTTTTGTGCAAATTGGTTTTTAAAACATGTTTTGACCCCTTTAAGCCTGTTTTAAGGCCCATTAATTCTTATTAACGATGATTAATTAAATGTTTGGTGAGGTACCCTCCTTAAATGAAAAACCATGAGGTGTGCGTCAGTTTAAACCACCCCTAAAGGCAAGGACCTTTTAAGTGGCGTGTGGGGTGTCCCAGCCGCGTGGTCAACCCACGTTCCCACTTCTTACGCGGTTTCGAGTTTTTATTTCTGTATCTTAACCGTCCTGGGAATGCTGTATCTCAGCCTTTATAACCTAAATGCTTCTCACTAGGTTTCTTTTTCTCTATCAACCTGCGCTCGGAATACCCTTCCTCCGGACGAGTTGTACCCCTGCGAAGTTTTACTTGATCGCGTTCCGTGGAGTTTCGGCTACTCCTGTTTCCAGTTTCCACGCGAGGACTTAACGTCGATCCTTGATCAGTTTGGTAGGGATCTTACCTTCGTCTCTCCTTTCTGTGTATCATGCGAGGCGGGCATGATTTTGTTTCTATGGAAATTGATGAAACCGAACTAATGAAGATAATGAACAGACCTTTAAAGAATAAAAAGAGGGGGGGGGGGATTTGATCGATGTCCTCCTGTGATCTTTTATTGTTGATGTGTGTTTTGAATTATACGGGCCTATGCTCACTGAAAATCATGGCTGTTGGTGGTCTTTCTCTGTGCACTAATGAACCTCGGTGCTCCTGGATGTTTAAATAACCGTAATAAGGAATTGGTTAATTACGTATACTCGGTTAAATAAATTGAAAGCACCAGGATTAACCCTTTTCTATGATAACCCTGGTTAAAGCATAGTGGAATTAAAACCATAGAGTGTGTTAAATCTTTTAAATATGAAAATACCTCTGTGGGCCTACCTTGTATTGGTGGTAGTGGTTTGGTTATTTTTCCTTCATGGGCCATTTACGGGTGATTTTATAGTTTTCTTGGATGGGTTTCCCTGTTGTTATACTTTCACTGGTTGTGAATTTGAGGCTGTAGGGGGTTACTCTTCTTATATCACGAATTGGGGTGGAATCCTCTGTTGTTGAGAAATCGTTGGCTTCTGGAGTTTGGGGACATGGGGCTGTGCCTCAGGGTTGTTTTGTTTCCAGTACTTTGATGGATCTCACTTGATCCATAGTTGTTGTGACTCCACAAGAGAAACAGGTGTGAATGATTAAATTTCCTGATGTTTTCCCTTTCTACCGATTTTTTCATTTCATTTGTGAATGTGCCTGTTATTTTCCTAGTAGTGAAGGGATTAAATCATACTGAACTGTTATGAATGATAAATTGAATAGGGGAACTGGGAACTGTTTGTTGTGTGCCTGTTTTCTGAGGTAGCAATGCCTGTGCACCTGCTTGTATCTATTTGAGGAGCCGTAGGTTGGGTTGTGTGTTGGTATATATATGTATAACTGCATGTTTTATGTTTAGTCTCACCCCACCCACGTTGGGAACTAGTGTTGGACACCCCATTTCATGGGGAGGGGTGTTTCCCCCTAGTTACTCTCCTTCTTGCTCCCTCTTCCCTCGGCTGTGATGGATAGAGGTGACCTTACACCCAAGATTCTTCGGGTAGGTTTCGTTTGGTGTGTTTTTAACCCAGGTGTTTTCAGGCAGGGGTTCTGGTTATGGTTGGTTTTACCAGATGTCTTCTGAATGAGGCCCAGGTGTTCTTGGGCTGGAATGTGTGGTTGTGAGGCCCAGGTGTGTGCGGGCAGGAATGTGTGGTTGTGAGGCCCAGGTGTGTGCGGGCAGGAAGAGCATGGTAGCATCATGACATTTTCCGTTAGGGATGAGCAGCTAGCTAGTGGTGGAAATGGTGGTACGGGGTACCCAAATGTTTTTTTCTTTACTATTACCTTACTAGTGTTATTTGGTGAGCGTGGCCAGTGAGATGGGTTGGATAGACTCCTTGATAGATGTTGGTTTTTCTGCTTCTCACGAGACTTTAGTACGTATCCCCACTTGTGCATGAGAGCTATAGGTTTTTTCTACTAAGTATGCTTTGTATGCTCACCCTACATTTACTTTAAGGTTGTCAGGAGGACATCAGAGGCCGTGCGGGACCTTACCAGTCTGGATGTTGGAGTTTCTGTTGGTCGTTGTTGTTTTTCTGCTTTGCCTTTTTATTTTCCTGCTGGTTTGTACTTGGGAGTTCTTTATACCTTGTTCAGTTTTATTATTTAAAACATGCATGTAGTTTGGTTTTCTTTTGAGTTTTCTATACTTGGTGGTGTGTGGTGTTGACTCATTCTTTCTCCCAATCTTGGTTAACAAAAGAAAAAAGGGTAATGCCTCCCATATTGTGAAACTGTTATACCCTTGGTGCTAGTCGCCACTCTGAGGCCTACTGGAGGCGGGACTCGGGGGCCATTATCTCTCCTTCAACTTAAAGAAGGAAGAGCATGACAATCTGCTGTCCCCTCCCTATTTTTGGTGAAGGCGGGTCATGACAATTTTACATTATTTATAAAAATCATATATACATTTATTGTATAAAATTTTTATATTCATGAATAAGAGAATAAATAAATGAATATATCTTAATTTTAGACATGAGATATAATGAAAAATTCCTTAAGTATTAATAAAAATAATTTATGAATTATTAACAAATAATATGGAATTTACATGAAATAAAAATATAAAAACTTTATATTTTCTAGAAAATACAAAATCTTCACATTTCACATCTATATGTTTTATATATGAACTCCTTCATATTAAAATATATAGTATATAAAAAATGTTTTTTTCACAATTTTAATTTACATGAACACTTCATATTTATATTTTAAAAAATTTATATTATTAAAATATTATATATTTTATATTTATTTAAACCTTGATCACATCCAACTAAAACAATTTGGCATGGTTTAAATAAATATCCAAAAAATAACATTAATATGAAATTTTCATAAAAATATAAACACTTTATATTCACCTTATTTTATAATTAATAAACACAATAAAAATCATTTTATAATTTTAACATAAATATTTTATATAAAAAATATAAATTTAATACCATGTACATCATGTGACTTTAATATTAACACTTAATAATAAACATTGATATCTTAAAATGTTTCATATTTTTTTTAATAATTATGAACAAACCATAATTTTATAATTAATCTATAAAAACTCTATAAATTAAAATAAATATTTTAAAGGGATGCATAATATTTTTTAAATTCTTTTTAAATTATATTTCATTTCATTGATATAATTTTAAAATTCAAAATACTTTATATTTTGGGTTGTATATACTCATATCACTACCTATAATATTGGAAAACTTATATCTTTGGAGAATTGTATGTTTCAATATACCTAAGTCATTGTCCATGAAACACCTAGCCAGTAAACATAAATTTTCCACCTCTGTGATTTGAATTTCGAAAAACTAACATACACAGTTGCGTTCAGTTAGATATTTAGAGTCTGATAAGACAAACTTAATTTTTAGTGAATAGTAACATACCCTTATGGATATTAATATGAATATTAATATGACCCTTATAAATAGTAAATCATATAATTTTTTTATTATATTAAATTTATAAGATAATGAGATCTTATAATTTTTTATCAAATATCCTCCCAAGTATATCCCTCGTGTTCAGATGCCCTTGGTCTAATAAAAAGACCAAAACCTCTCCCCTAAAGAGGCTCTCAAGGAAGATTACTTCAAGAGGTAAATTTTTCTTTTCATTTATTTTATTTCAAGTTCCTTTTTTGTATCACATAATTTAATAAAAAAACTGTGATGAATAAATTATCTTATATGTACTATAATTTTGTTATCATAAAGGAATAATTCATCATCATCTCTCATTTCAGCCTCTTTTATACTAGAAATGAAAACACCATCTGAGATGTGTTAATTTATCACATTCAAGGATGAAGGGTTTTCAATTTCTATTACCATATTCAATTCTGGTCATGAAACCATATTGATGGTTAAAACAGACTATAATATATGTATTATAACTTATTTAAGGTTCTGGAATCCTTTTTTACACAAGATAGTAATTTATAAATCATAATGAGTTCACTGTGATAAAAAACCCGCCAATTAACCCAAACAATAGTCATTAAAGTTTTATGTAAGGATTTATCTTCACTCCCAATAACCAAACGAATTTTATAACTATTTAATCTTATGGTTGTTCACTAATAATATACAACTTCTATTCTGGACAAAAATTCTCATTCTACATGTCTATCTATTCATGAATATAAGTAAATTGATCATGAAAACCAAGGAAGAAAACATTCCAAAACAATGAAATTGAATCTTTTAACCCATCAAAAGACCATGAATAAACCTAATAAGGTTATAATAAATCAATTAAATGTAGAATATGTTTTTTAACCATTAATTTATGAACCTAAATTTGATTATTCATGTCATTAAGATCAATTAAGGAACACATTAAGACTTAAGGAAAGGGTTTTCCACCTGAACCTCCATTTTCATTCGGGTTACTTTTATTATCTACTTAACTCAATTGAAATCTTATTAATTAATACTTACTCCTCATAAATTCTATTTTAATGTCTTATATATGTGTACCAACCATAATCCTACCTTTATTTATAGGGAATTATATGTTTTAAAAGGAGCTTTTGAAAATTCTTCCTGAAATACAAGCCTGACTCAAGGGAATTTCTCAAATTCTTACCTATTTTCAAGGTCACTCTATAATATATTTTTTAGAAAACATTATATTTATAAAATCACTCATTTTATTATGAAAATAATAACTTACTTCATTTCTGGTTTTATAAAAACACTTCTTCAAAATAACTCTTCTTTTCAAAGTAAAAGAGTATTTATCACACGAATTACTCAATGATTTTATAAGAGTTTCTTCATCTGTTTCAACATTCTTGTTGATTATTATGTATTATTAGGATTAATCATTATGATATCATATACTATATTTAATTTAATGGTTTATTATTACTTTGATTTTGGATGTTCTATCTTAAAACCATTCTCCAATTTACTCTGAATGGTTAGTGTTTAAGATTAATGTTCGAGGAAAGTTATTTACATTTCATATGTTAGTTTCAATATAAATGTATATGTTTTTTTATGTTTATAACCATTAATATAAGGAATTTATTGGAATTATTATGTGACATTTGGGTCCTACTATATCCCCTCGATGCATCGGTAGGTCTCATGAGACAAATAGATATGGGCTTGGACAAGGCCTTGCCAATTTTTAGATATGGTTTTGGCAGAGGCCTTAATAATTTTTGGATTTCTTGTATAAGGCCTTGATTGTATGTTTTAAAACGTCCTATATATGAATTTACCTCATTATAAAGCTATAAATTCATAGTTCATGTGGTTATTCTACTAGTATAATACCCATGATTATGTTTTATTATGACAATAATTACTCAACTCATATTCCTATCATAATGTGTTCAAGTTTATTATTTTTAATGGAATGTATTTTCAATTATTCACCATGCCTAATGTTTATGTTTATGATATCTTACACTATATTGCTTACCCTTACTGAGCATCTGATCTCAACCCTTCTTATGTTTCATTTTTCCTAGGACATTAAGAGGTATATTATGATTGAATTTTATGGATAATCTTTGAGTGGTGGATGTTCCCAGTGTAACTTATTTGATTTTTTTCATTTCAATTTGTAATGTTGAACTTATGTATGTATCTGGATTTTGAAATCTACTAAACTATTTGTTCTTTCGGGATATAAATTTCTTGTAATCATGCCAATGTAATGTAATATGGCTCCAGATCTGGGAAACTGGGGTGGTTCTTTAGAGTTGGTATCAATTAAAGTTAAGTAAAAAACTTAGAAACTAGATTTAGAAAACATAAATTATGGAACAAACCCCTATGATATTCTTTAAAGATAAAAATACAAGAAAATCCTGGAATTTTGGTAAGGAATATATTATGTGTGTATTTCTAGAAAATACATCTCTTTCTGGATACTACAAGTGGACGTGGTTCTGGCACAAATATACCTAGGAGTGAAGACTCCGACAAGGAGTTTTGGGCATGACCCATGGTATATTGGTACATGACAATAGGTCTTACTTCACACCTTGTTTAAAACTCCCAGGGGATATTCTTAGGATAATTCACATTTTATTTACAATCCATTATGAAGGATTTAAATGTAAATTTTTCCTCAAATAAACCATGTTTATGATTATGGAATTAACCATGTATAGGAATTTGATTTATGTTAATTATTTTTTCTAAGTTGAGATGGTACATTATGCTTCATAACATAATCTTGTGTGTTCCATTATTTAGAAATGACACCTAGTGTAAGGAATGGAAACCTCATGAACGTGGGTATCCCATGTAAGGATTTACCTCTTGTTTAAGATAATGATGTTGTCTATAGAGCTGCGACTGGTGTGGAGAAACTTATAAGTATATTGGGACAACTTACTTAGGTTATAAACAATAAACTTACCCGTGCGGAGCATCTAGATCCACAACATGGAGGATTTATGTAATATATCTTTATGAGACAATATCCACCATCATGTAATGGGAATACAAACCCATTTATAGTGGAGTAGTGAATAGGTTCCTTAAAGAATATATTTCTTGCCTTAGGAAGTAACAAAAGGGAGAAGGTTTTCATGGAATTTTATCATCTGTCGGGAGATTCTGATTAATGGTGGTCACTAATTGAAAACTCAAAGGAGGATGAAAATATAGAAAACATGGAAGAAAGTGATTTTAAATAACTTTTATTAGAGAAATACTTTCCTCTTGAATTGTGAGAGAATATGGAAAGGGAGTTTATGAATTTGAGGAAAAAGTAAGATGAGAATATTACAAAGTATGAAGATAACTTCACAAGGTTAGAAAGGCATTATGTGGAAAATATATATAATCCAAAGAGTAATATTTATCTATTATTTTATGAACTAAATTCATTCCTCTAGCAGGCACTGGTTTTCCAAAATTTCTCATCATACGAAGATATAATCTAATGTGCTATCAATATGGAAAATGTGTTCTCTTAGTCTTATGAATTTAAAAGAAAGGAAGAGAAGAAAATGATTGATAAAGACTCTAGAAAAGGAAATAAGGAAATGGGGAAGAATGGAATAATTGACTTTCCACCCCATGATAATTGTGGAAGGAAACACCCTAGCGCCTACTTAAAAGGAAAATTGGTGTGCTACAAGTGTAGATAGAAAGGCCATCATGTAGTTGTTTTCAAGGGGTATAAAGAAAATATTAATGTTTAATGCTATAATTTTATGGATATGGGAAACTATGCTAAATATTGTCCAAATCATCAAGAAAATGTGCCTTAGAAAAGGCCAAGGGAGTAGGGACAAGCTTATGAAATCACAAATACTAATATTGAAGTTCTTAATGGCATGGTAGCATATACTTTAATTATTTTCTAAAACTTATAAAATGCGTTATTTGATTTTGGATCATCGCATTCTTTCATACCTTCTAAGTTTTCAAATAAAATTAGAAATTTATAATTTGATTTAATAAGTAAGTTTTTAGTCTAATATTCTAAGGGAAGTATCATTGCAAAAATGTTGTGCAAGAATATGTTGATGTGTTTCCATAGGATTTACATGGACATCCTCTAGAGTGGGAAATTGAATTTTCCATTTGAATTAATTTTTGATTTAAGTCCCATATCAAATACCCCTTAAAGAATAGTCACTGTGGAAATAGTAGAACTAAAGAAACAACTAGAGGAATTGAGTGATAAAGGATTTATTCTCCCTAGTGTTTCTCTATGGGGAGGCCCTTTTCTTTTTGTTAAGAAGAAAGATGGATCTATGAGGTTGTGCATTGAATACTGGGAGATAAATGATATAACAATAAATAAAAAGTATCCTCTACCTTGCATTGATGATTTATTAGATCAACTTCATGGAGCCCAATATTTTTCGAAGATTGATCTTTGATCTGGATATCATCAGTTGCGTGTGAGGAAGGAAGATATTCCAAAGAAAACATTTCAAACCAGGTATGGGCATTATGTATTTATAGTAATGCCATTTGGACTCACTAATACACCCTCTATTTTCATAGATTTAATGAATAGAGTTTTCATAGAATATCTTGATGGATTTGTGGTAGTATTTATTGATCATATCTTGGTATATTCCAAAATCTACAAAGATCATGAAAATCACTTGCACACTATTCTAAAGACTCTTAGAAGAAATTAATTATATGGGAATTTTAGAAAGTGTGAATTTTGGCTTCAATCAGTTTCCTTTATTGGCCACATTGTCTATAAATATAGGATATCTATTGATCATGTGAAGACAAAGACTATGCAAGAATGGCCTAATCAAATGAACATAACTAAGCTATGTAGTTTTATTGGTTTAGCAGGTTATTATCATCGTTTCGTTCATAACTTCTCCTGTTTATCCAACACAATGACCAACATTACATATAAAGGTGTTAAGTTTGTATGGAAAAAAGAACGTGAGGACTATTTTGAAGAATTTAAGAGGATATTAGTGAATGCTCTGATCTTAACTCTATTATTGGGGAATGATGGGTTTGTGATCTATAGTGATGCATCAAAGAAAGAACTTGGTTGTGTCCTTATGCAGAATGATAGAGTTATTGATTTTAAATCAAGGTGGTTAAAAAATCATGAAAAAAACTATCTTACTCATGATCTTCAGTTAGCAGCGGTAATCTTTGCTATGAAGATATGAATACATTATCTGTATGGTGAAAAGATGTGAGATATATAAAAATCATAAGAGTTTAAAATATATCTTCTCATGAAAAGAACTCAACATGAGGCAGAGGCAATGACTCGAACTACTCAAGGATTATGTCTGTTCCATACACTACCACCCAGAAAAGGAAAACATGGTTGCTCATGTATTGAGCAAGAAGGATGATAGAGTTATCAACAAAATTTGGATTGATAAAGATCCTTTTTACATGGATCAAGTGAGGATATATATAATAATTATCAAAGAAGGTGAAACATCACTACTTTTTCAAATGGTTTCCCAACTATCTTTATTAGAAATAATTAAAGCTTCATAGTATAATGAAGAGAATCTTCAAAATAAAATTAATGCTGTGAAAGATGGGAAGTTGGTTGACATCATGTGTGAAGATAGAATTCTAGAATTTGGGAATAGGATATGTGTTCCATCTCTACCCGAGCTAAAAAGGGAGTTATTAGATGATGCTCATAGCTAAAATTTCTCTACAAACCCTCATGGCACTAAAATGTATAAATATTTGAAATAAAATTTCTGGTGGGATAACATGAAGAGGGAAATTTATGATTATGTTTCAATATGTTTAGTCTGTCAACAAGTGAAGGAAGAATGACAACATACTAGAGGAGTCATGTGACCTCTACCTATTCTTAAATCGAAATGGGATGAAATCATCATGGATTTTGTCACTGGATTACCCAAAACTCTGAGAAAGAATGATATAATATGGGTAATTGTTGATTGACTTATGAAATATGCACATTTCCTCACTACAAGGGAGGATTTTCCATGAGAGCACCTAGCATGACTCTATATCAATGAATTTGTGAGACTTCATAGAGGACCTCTCTCAATTGTTTCTGATTGTGATCTACAATTTACATCAAAATTTTGGAAAAGTCTTCAGAACGCTTTGGATACTAAGTTTTGATCTAGTACTTCTTATCACCAAAAAAATGGTGGGAAATCAGAAAGGATGATCCAAACCTTAGAGGAAATGTTGAGATCATGTTCACTTGACTTTCTGGGTATGTGGGATCAATATTTACCTATAGTGGAACTTGACCTATCTTACTGTGAAGAGTCTATCTAGATTATGGACACTAAATAACAAGTATTGAGGAGTCAAATGACTTGACTAGTAAAGATACATTTGAAAAATAATAAAATCAAAGATGTAAAATTGGATCATGAGGAGCTTATGATGAATGACTACCCAAATCTTTTTGTGAGGTAACATTCTGGTAATTTCGAGGATAAATTTTTTAAAAGGAGGGGATAATGTAACACTCCAAGATTTTGAAAATAAATTTAATATTGAATGCATGAAATACTAAGCCTCTACAAAACACCACTTTGTTATAACCTATCCATTAAACATAATTTTTACACCTCTATGATTTAAATTTTTAAAAAATGACATACACAGTTGCGTTCAATAAGATATTTAGAGTTTGATAAGACAAACATAATTTTGGGTGAATAGTAACACACCATTATAAATAGTAATATGAATAGTAACATGACCCATATTAATAGTATATCATATTATTATTTTATTGTATTAAAGTTATAAGATAATTTTATCTTGATTAATTTTTCAAGGTGACATAAAATGAATTATAGTTTTAAATTTGTTATTTTTCGAATAAAATATGATTTTATTTAAAAATTAAATTAATAATATTTAGAAAATTATTTTCAAAAAAATAGAGTTCATTTTTGAACTCTACAAGTCGAAAAATAGTTAGGGTAAATTTTTGGGATTTTTCTAAAATACTCGAATTTTTGATGAATAGTAAAATACAGTAATTTACCATTTATATACATTATCTGTTAAATTAACTATCCCTATAATCATAGCTGATGTATGCACATTTGGTTCGAACTCACATGCACATATTAATATTATTGGTCCCAAGAATCAATACTATTGGCAATCACTGGAAAAATAATAAAATAATGGGAGAACTCTCCTCTCCTCCATTATAAACCCCGCCCCCTCACTCTCTCTTATCTTCACTCCTCTAAAGACTTTTACGTTGTCTAAATTCTACTAAAATATCCCATAAAATCCTCCCATACTTCCAAAATCCCTTGGTCTCATAAAAAAACCAAAACCTCTCCCCTAAAGAGGCTCTTAAGGAAGATTACTTCAAGAGGTAAGTTCCTCTTTTCATTTCTTTTATTTCAAGTTCCTTTATTTTCTTTTTCTTTCATCACCCCATTTTATGAAAATGTTGTGATGAATCTAGTACCTTACATGTACTATAATTTTTTTTATGATAATGAAATATTTTTTCATCATCTCTTATTTCACCTTCTTTTATACTAGAAATGAAAACACCATATGAGATGTGTTTATTTATCACATTCAAGGACGACTATTTTACAATTTCTATTACCATCTTCAATTATGGTCATAAAACCATTTTTATTGTTGAAATAGACTATAATATATTTATTATAAATTATTTAAGGTTCTGTAATTCTTTTTGTAAACATGATATTAATTTATAAATCAAAATGAGTTCATTTTGATAAAAAACCACCAATTAACCCAAACAATTGTCATTAAAGTTTTATATATTGATACATATTCACTCCCAATAACCAAATGAATTTTATAACCATGTAATATTCTGGTTGTTCACTAATAACATACAACTTCTATTCTATACAACCATTCTCATTCTACATGTTCATCTGTACATGAATATATGTGAATCGATCATGGAAACCAAGGAAGAAAATGCTCCCAAACAATGAAATTGAATCTCTTAACACATAAAAGGATATGAATGTACCTAATAAGGTTATAATAAATAAATTATATGTATAGGAGGTTCTGTACCCATTAATTTATGAACCTAAATTTTATTATTCATGTCATTAAGTTCATATGAGGAACACCTTTGGACTTAGGGTAAGGGGTTTCCA
The DNA here is from genome assembly GCA_963277665.1 of Viscum album. Classification (NCBI taxonomy): domain Eukaryota; kingdom Viridiplantae; phylum Streptophyta; class Magnoliopsida; order Santalales; family Viscaceae; genus Viscum; species Viscum album. The sequence goes on along the minus strand of OY728130.1, from coordinate 472,160,898 downwards.
CCCGAACCTCCATTTTCATTCAGATTACTTTTATTATTTAATTACCTCAATTAAAATATTATTAAATAATATTTAATTTTCATAAATTATGTTATAATGTTCTATATATGGGTACCAACCATAATTCTACCTTCATTTGTGGGGAATTATATGTTTTAAAAGGATCTTTCTAAAATTCTTCCTGAAATACATGCTCGACTCAAGGGAATTTCTCAAATTCTTAACTATTTTAAAGGGAAATCTATGATCTATTTTTTAGAAACCATTATCTTTATAAAATTACTCATTTTATTATGAAAATACTCTCTTAATTCATTTTTGGTTTTATAGAAATAGTTTTACAAAATAACTCTTCTTTTCAAAGTAAACAAGTATTTATCTTTAAGAATTACTCGATGATTTTATAAGAGTATCTTCATCTGTTTAAACACTCCTCTTAATTATTATGTATTCTTGGGATTAATAATTATGATATAATCTACCATATTTAATTTAATGGTTTATGATTAGTTTTATTGTGGAAGTGCGATCTTCGAACCATTCACCAATTTACTATGAATGATTAGTGTTTAAGCTTAATGTTCGGGGAAAGTTATGTATGTTTCATATGTTAGTTTCAATATGAGTGTATATGTTGTTTATGTTTATCCCCATTTATATGAGGACTGAATTGGATGTATTATATAATGGTTGAGGCCCTCTATATCCCCTTTATGCATCAGTAGGTCTCATGAGGCAAATAGATATGGACTTGGCGGAGGCCTTAACCATTTTTAGATATAGTTTTGGCTGATGCCTTAATCATTTTTTAATGTCTTTGATGAGGACTTGATGATATGTTTTAGAATGTCCAACATATGAATTTAACTAATTATGAAGCTATAAATTCATAGTTCATGTGGTTATTTGACTATTATAATACCCATGATTATGTTTTATTATGGAAATAATTACTTAGCTCATATTCTTGCCATAACGTGTTCAAGTTTTTTATTTTTAAAGGAATGTGTTTTCAATTATTCACCATGCATAATGTTTATTTTTATGATATCTTCCAATGTATTTATTACCCTTACTAAGAATATAAGATCACCACTTATTATGTTTATTTTTTTCCTAGACATGAAGAGGTATATTATGATTGACTTGAATGGATAATATTAGAGTGGTGGATGTTCCCAATGGATATTATTTTTTGTTTTTCATTTCAAGTTGTAAGGTTGAACTTATGTATGTACCTGGATTTCCAAATCTACTAAACTATTAATTTCTTTCGGGATATGACTTTCTTGTAATCATTCTAATGTAATTTAATAAGGCACCAACTCTTGGAAGCTGGGATCGGATCTTTACATTTTACCTTATATGTAAAATTATAACCCATTAAGAGTAAAAAATACATTACAATAGTTAATGTTAAAATATGTTAACTAAGGGGTTAATCCAAAAGAGAAGGCTTAAAACACCACAAAACCTATCCAAATGTTATTGGTTGATGATATTTAAACAATATACTACTCATGTTTTTAATCCCTAGTCATTTGGATTCATTTTCTTGAGAAAGACTTTATTATAGTTTAATATTTTACAAATTTCCAAAAGTTCCCCTCACATCATTTATAAAAGGGAACCTCATCCATCACTTATGTACACCACATTAAGATTTATATTTCAACAAAACCCTAAAAAATTCATTATAAACTTCATTATACACATTCTATAGGTTCTTTTCATCCCAAAAGACCAACCCTAGGACTCTTAAGAGGATATTTAAAGGATTTATTTTAAAGGAGATGCAATGGCCTTATCCAAATAGTTTGTTTTTACTTATTCTTAACCTCATATAAATAAATTATATTTATCATAAAATAATAACTTAAATATTCTTAATATAATGAAAATTTATCATTATTAAGTCACCATTATCCACTCTCTTTCCCATCAAATGGGAAGTGAATGAATCACTTGTGCGTACATACGACTTACCGTTTCCATAGAGCGATGCAATTCATTTTCCACAAACATATTTTATATATCATTATTATGATGTGTATAATTTTTATATATGATAAATATAATATAATTATACCCCTAGAATTATAATTCCACATCTACCTTCTTACCTTTAAATCCTTTAGAACACAATAACTTCACTCATGCGTATGTGTGGACTACCACTGTCACGACCCGTCCTCGGGGCCCGTGCCGTAACTACCCCAAGCCCGCCTTCCATAGGCCAGGGGCTGGCGACTAGCACCAAAGGTGTAAATACTAATAAACTGAGAAGGCATTGCCTTTATAAAGGTAAAAAAAACACCACAGAGTACAAGCGGAAGTAAAACACTAAGTATAAAAAGGAAATGCTGAAAAGTAAGTGGGCCAGAATACAAACCCATCTGAAAAGTGCAGCTACAACTGAAAGGAAGTACAACAGAAAAAGACAAACAGCTGGAAGGATGGAAGCAGCTCCTGGGTCGTCCTCTTCGGATCCTACCTGAAGGGTAGGTACAGATAGCGCAGCTCCTGGATCATCCACCATGGATCCTACCTAAAGGGTAGGTACAGATATCCTCCACAATGCTCTCGCCCGTCAACCTCCTCTGAGTGTCGTCTCGTCGTGAAGTCCACCTCCGGATACTGACTCGTCGTGAGGTCCACCTCTGAGTACCGTCCAGTCCTCAAACACTCGGCCTCTGTCAGCGCTGCCCGTCATCTACATCCAACACAACGAGGTGCGGGAATATCCTGTGTAGGGGTGAGTATACGATACTCAGTAGGGACCTCGAGACCCTTAATGTCTCACTCAATCCAACAAGGATAACCACAAAGAAGAATCTCAACAGATAACCCTTACTTAGGTATAAGCCCATACTTATACCTAAGTTATCAAGTAACCCATCTCAATCATGAGGAAATACAAAGGTTATGAAATCAACGGATAACCACTGCCTAGGTATATGCCCATACATACACCTAAGTTATCAAGTGACCCATCAGAATCATGAGGTAAACACAAAGGTCGAAGACTCATCTCAAACCAGGATTTTCATTATCGAAACCGTAACTACTGAAGAGATACATCTCTGGAAAGTATAGTGATCCTGTTACGACTCCGAGGTACTGCTCACTAACCTAAGACTACTGAGGTACTCCTCCTGTCGAGTACCGCGGGTCTGCCACCTCACACAGTTGTGCTCCTCCGCCATGGGTCTGCCACCTCACACAGTAGTGCTCCCCCTCATAGCCTACAGAGGTACTCCTCCTGTCGAGTACCGCAGGTCTGCCACCTCACAAATTAGTGCTCCTACGCCATGGGTCTGCCACCTCACAAATTAGTGCTCTCCACTGGGCTATGCTAGTCAATCCGAATCGAATCGGACAAGCAGTCATCAGGTCTCAACCAGCTACACGGTCTCCGTACTCCGTACGCTCATCTCCGGGAGGGTCCTCTCCATGAGATACAGGTAGATACTCCAAGTATCACAAATTCCCACGAAGAAGTATCTCAAGGACCACCTCGTCATAGGGGTCTAAACACCACAGACGGCGCGTCAAACGGATGCCCGATCTGTGAGTTATTAGCCTTTTCGTCCCAGAGGCCCGGTTGGTTTCATGTGCGAACCAACCCGAATGTATCTCGACTATACCCCGAACTCTCATAGGGTATACTCATAGGGACCATTTCCCAATGTGATCACCAACGCCGCTGACAGTTCGTCAAACGGACGTCCGGTCTGAAAGTTATCAGCTTTTCCGTTCCATGGGCCCGGTTGGATTTCAGGTACAATCCAACCCGGCCACTATCCAATTACATCCAAATCTCAGGAGAAGTATGCCAAAAGTTCTGTCTCATCAAGAGGAATCCAACAAAGTCAATAACACATCAATCGGACGTCCGAAGATCAAGATATAAGCGTTTCCGCTCCGAGGGCCCGGTTGGTTTCGTGTACGAACCAACCCGACTAAACCCAGAGTTCTCCAAAACCTTGAGTGTATTATACCGAAACGACCATCTCGATCCAAGGATCGCATCACAGCTGACGGTGCGTCGATTAGAGGTCCGCAACCCATGTTATGGGCAAAATACCGAAAGATGTCCAGAAATAGGGGGTTCGGGCCCGGTCCAACCCGGCCCGATACCCACTGGGTCGACCCGACCCGGGTCCAGGTCCGGCCCTCTTGGGCGCGGCCTGGCCCGGCCTGGGCATGGCCCGGCCTAGCCTGGGCGGCCCGACCTGGGCAGCCCGGCCTGGTGCGCTCGGCCTGGCCAGCGTGGCCAGGAGGCTCGTCCGTAACGGCCGAGCGGATGAGGGGGGGGGGGGGGTTGAAAAAGGTGGGGCTCATGTGGGCCCCTCCCCACAAATATCCTACCTAGTGGAGTAGGATATAGTGGGTCCCAATCCAATCACTTAGCTTAGGTTAAACAACTTTAAATAAAATAAAAATTGGTCGCACCATTTTTATTTTATTCCTTTACTTAACAAAAAAAAAAAATTAATAACCACACCCGAGCAAACGCAACTCCAGAAAAGGTGTTTCTAAGCAATTACCGGTGCTGCGATTCCATCGGTGCCCTCGAAATTCGATTCCGAGCACCGATTCAAAAGTTAGGAAAACCCGCTCGTTCTTTCACTAAATGCACCCTAGCTAAACTTCGGAAAATGATTTCGGGCACACTGGGCCTCGGAATCAGGCGCCGTCAGAAACTGCGTTCTCGTAAAATCCCAAAGAAAATTAAGAAAAAATTTTCCTTGAAATTTCTGGGTCTTTACAACCACCTCCACATAGAGCTGTAATTTTTTTCATATACATTTTACATGGATGGTAATGAGAATGGATTTAATGGATATATATGATAAATATTATATAATAATGATTATTTAATTTTAAATCATTATTTACGTCTCTTTCGTTCCATCTGTAAAAAAAATGAAAACAACGTTCATGTGTACGTACGACCTACCATCTCCCAGAACGATTTGATTAAATTTTATATAGATATATTTTATGGATGAATATAAATATGTATATGATGAGTATATATGATATTTATATCAAGATATAAATTCTATATATTATTGGAAACATGATCAAAGTACAAGGACCAAAACTACTGAACCAAAACATACATGAAAAATGAATAAGTTACCTCCCAGAACAATGACTTTAACAAATAATTATTAATGACCCAGAGATGAAATGTTATAATTAAATCATATAAGAATGATATATATTATCATAGTTATTTAATAGATTTATATTAAATATATATATATTATAAAGGAGGTTTAGATGCATACAAAGGAAGTCAAACTTGTTGTAAATGTTTCTCGCCTCACATTTACTTTCATGACACATATTTCATATTCACAACTTATTTTTTTTATGGTGTATATAATTCAACTTTGATGTGTTATATCATTAATATTATTATCTTAATGGTATTTAATGTTATATTTGAATTTATTTCTTTCTTGTTGCTTGTGATTCAAAATTTACCAAAGTGGCAAGAGTATATTTCACAATCTCATCACTATTTGAGATTATCTTCATTGGATAAGCCTTTTAATCCATATAAATATTTTATAATAACGTTTTAAATAATATTTTTACTATCCTCCAATGATTTATTAAATAAATTTTTATCTATGTTTGACATTTTTACAAATTTTTAAAGGAATATTCTTTTCGTTTTTCAAATGAGTCACTTTATAAATTTTACCGAATGTTTAAAATGAATATATTTTTATACCGAATGAATAAAATTTCCTACCAACATGACCGTTAGATGATTTTAAGATTCATTTATAAGGTTAAATATTTCTTCTCATATAAAATGGTTTCTTTAATATGTGTGAAGTTTTTATATTATAAAAATGACTTTCATTGTAAAAAGTGCATTTTACTCAAGAAATATTATAGTAATATCTTTAAATTATTTTCATATATGTTAACATCATTTTTTTAATCTTATATTGAGGATATAATCTAATGATACCATAAATAATATTTCTTATGATGGTTTATGATCATTTTTCTTGGGGAATATATTGACATTCTGTATAATTGGTTCTTCCAATATAGATAACTATTGATTATTTTGTGGCATGTTGATTAAGTTATATAGTTTATAAATATAAGGAATGAATTATAATTCATAAGTGATGGGAAAGTCTTGTTATAGACTCTCAATGAAATGGAAGGTATCATGAGATAAACTATATTTATTTTTGGCTAAGACATCACCCATTTTTTAAATATCTTTGAAAAAATCCTTGATGATGTTTTCAGATTTCTTGACCAAGGCGTAAACGATAATTTTCAAATGTCCGAAATTATGAATTCCCTCACTATAAAATCAGTTATTAATTTACATTTTATTATTTGTTTTTTTATGATATCAATGGATGAGTTTCCAGTTCATGTGATTATTTATATGGAATTATTTTTACCATCATTTATTCTTTCTATATTATTTATGCCATATTATCTTTCGTTGTACACATACCCTTAATGAGCATCTAAGCTCGCCCTTTTATTTGTTTTCCCCCAGGATATAAAGAAGGATATTATGAATAATATTAAGGATGAAAGAATGATTTTATGCTATGAATTTTATATTTATAATGCAATATGGGAATCATGTTTTTATCTAGTTCATCAAGACTACTAAAATATTCAGTTCTTTGGGATGTGATTACTTGTATCTAGTTCCAATGTAATAAATTAACCACTGACGATGAGCTACTAGAGTATGATTATTTATATAAAAAACTTTTATTTTTGACATACCCTTTCAAAATATTTATATACCATTAAATGGGGTGTATCCTTCTATAATGCATTTTACCACATAGTAGAATCTCTCTAACCAAGTGAACTATCAAGTTAACCATCATATCAAATAATTAAGATAGAAAGCGAATATCCAATTCACATAATATGAATAAAATTTCCCTTTCCATAATTGTAAGTTTTTATAGGTCTATAACTTTATTGCATATAGTTTTGAAATGGAAAGAGATCTTAGTTAATGTATAATAGAAATTTGTTGAAAAAATACAATGTAAAGATAGAGGAATTTGATCTTGTATCAAAACATGAATTTCATGTGATTTGAAGTCCTTTAGATTTAAATCAATCATTGATAGAATATTCTTGATGTTTGATGAATTCCCATCTTGAACCTTTACATCATTCTAGAAGTTGAAAAATTGATATCTCACTTTCCTGGAAAGAGTGTAAGATGCTCGATGAAGAAAATTCCTTTCACCCTTCACTATTTCCAAATCTTCCCATATGCCCATGTCAATCATGTTCAACCTAGACTTAGTTCCGTCCTTTTTTCAGGTTCATTTAGTAATGTTCCAATGACATTATCACATACATTTTTTTCTACATACATGACATCAAGAAAATGACTATGTATAAAAAATTCCAGTATCGCAATTAAAAAAGCTAATCTCGTTTTCTAACCAGTTTTTATAAGGGTTTTCAAATAAGGGTTACTAAAAATGGTGTCCATATCATTTACTTTCTCAAATATTTGATCACCTGTTAATAGATATGGTGATGTAACTTCTTCTGAACTCCCAAAAAATGATGTCATTTAAGATCGGTATTTATGCCACTGTGGTATAAATCTATAATTTCTTAGAAACACAGTCTTTAATGAGTATTTAAACCTAATTGAGCGTGTAAATTTTCCAAAAATGGAACCCCATTGAGTTCCTTTAATTTTATATCCTAAAATATTTACATAGCATAAAATTCATTTATCTTCCCATAAAACATGGCTATCAATGTGAAATATTAATTTCTATAAGCATCATACAACATAACACCTGAATCCTATAATAATTTCAAACATTCGATCAATGGATCTAAATAAACATCAATATCATTATCGGTTATTTTGGTCATGATATAATAATAGGTAATATAATCTATTTTTTTTCATGTATAATCATGGTGAAAAGTTATAATTTTCCAATATAACCATCCATGTACTATAACCGCTTCTTTTAAAAACAAAAGGATTCAATCCATCTATAGATAGTGTAAGATGAAGGTTTCTTAGCTTGTTTTCAAATTTAGGATACTCATGGTCAATTTTCTTCCACTAAAAATAGTCTGTAGGGTGATAAAGTTTATGATATTTATTTCTTATATCTACATTCCATTTAAATTTCCATATAATCTCCTCATGTCCATATTGGTCCAAAAAACCTTGGAATGTTTAGAAAGTACCATAAAACTTTCAAGGGATCTGATTCTTCTTGATTTTATTGAGACACACCACACTTTGGTAAATTTTAAGTGACTTTTAGTCCTTATGAAATAGAATATTGTCATTTGGACATATATGTATTCTTTTAGATATCATACCAATTGAATGTATCATTTTTTAGCATCATATGTTTTTCATGGAAGCTCATTATATTTTGGGAGTATATCACCCAGGAGAGTAATTTGTTCAATAAATCTCATGTCACTCTATCCATTTCCAGCTTTTACATTATATTACTTTAGTATAACTGAAATTATTGTATATTTAGTACAATAAACATACAATAACATCCTTTTACAACTCCTTAGATGATGAAACAATTTTGTACAATCACAAAGTTCATTATCATCTATCATTTTCATTTCCTCAATAAAATCTTCTTAATCATTCAAACCTATAATCATATCCTTGATATGGTCTTCACCATTTTTTACACTTTTAATCATATCAGATGATCTATAAAACACAGTGTTATACCATTCACTATCTACGTTTAGTTTTCCCTGGGTTTAGTCTAAAATTTATAACTTCGATATATTCTGTGACCAATATAGTGTTCTTGTAACTCCTATGGACTAATAAGCATTGAATAAAAATAGTATAAATAAGAAAAAAGTATTTGCGAGGGGTTATATTCATGATATTTTGAAAACTTGATGAACATTTTCACCCCATCCTCATACTCTTTTATCATTTGATTGTCATCCATCCATTTTCGATTCATATCCATCCAATTTGATTCAATAATATTAATATTTGACAAAATATAAAATACCCAAAAATTATTATCATAAAACCTATAAAAGACCATTATTTGAGAATAATTTAAGCTATATAAATCCATTGTTCTAAAATAATAAGATCTGAATGAATCATATTGAGATTGTTTTGTATTGGTGGAAATCGTTGAAGGAAAGTAATGTGTTTTATTTATAAAGTTACATAGATTCTAATTAAATTTTCATCTATTAAAAAAAACATAGATCAAGGAAGGTTTCTTTAACTTTTATAGGTGGGAGTACAACAAGAGGGAGGAGATGATGTTTATACATTTCCTCACTTGGTGTGTGGTGGTCTAGGTGGTGTCACAGTGTTAGAATGCTTAAGCGCTGAAGTTAATCTTTTTTTCATATGATGAAAACGACTACAGGGTCCAATCATATAGTCATGAGAACCCAAAATTTTAAGAAACTCTTGATTTTAAATACTATGAACCAGAGGTCTCAGGTTGGGGTTCTCAAGATTGTAGAAAATAAAATAACAATAAAATTAGTGTATCATGAATGCTTCAAATTTAAACAATTTACATGATTGGGATGAAGCCTCAAATTATAGTAATGAAAATTCCTATTGGTTCCAGAAGGAATAATCAACTTCAAAATAAGGTGAATATGTGTCCCAGTGGTATCATAAAAAATACTCATCTCAAACTAATGATTGGAGTATAATCCCAACTACCAAGGATAGCATAAAAAAATAAAAATTAGTGAATTAAACAAAAAGAATTAACTTTGGAAAATATCAAGGTGGAAACTAGAAGTAGTGTTTAAACAAGAAGAAAATAGATATGTATGTTTTGAATGTTGGTCATGATTCCAATTTAAGGAGTGAAAGGAAACATGCGTGGATATTTAAAGAGAGTTATGGGATTCCCCATAATTGGAAAAAAGGTTTAAATAAAACTGTTGTTCTATCTTAATAGGATGAACCGATAATGTGAACTGAAAAAAAGATCAAAATATTGACGATATAAAGAATTCAAAGGGTTTTCAAAATGAATGCAAGTGGGGAAAAGATCAAGAAAACATTGAAAAGAAATACCTACTTGATACTTGATACCATGTTTGAAATGAAAGTGGAATGAATCCATAATTGGATCAACAAGGTGAAGCAACTAATACGAGTGAAAATTTAAAAAACTGGGAAAATATGAATGAAAATGAAGGTGAATTAACCGACTTAATAATGACACAAAACTTTTTATTATGTATTCTTACTTTTTTAATATCATTATTACAAGAAATAATTTTTAACTAAACATGAGGTTAGTGGTTTGAAGTTCGATCCAATCCCTCACTACAAAATTACCTTTGGATGCGGAAGGAGTGGGAAATTTTGGGTGACTGATACTTTTTAGTGTCTAAATTTCATATATGATTAACTTGAAGATATATCATATGATTAAATAGACATAAAATATCTAGAAAAAGTAGTGAGAAATTGAAATCATACGTGACATTTAGCGACTGACAAGCATCAATCACCTGAAAATGAAACTAAAAGAAAATAGTGAAGCTAATAAGAATCGAGTGGACTAGAAGAATCTCGAGTTTGGTGGTGAACTAGGTGATAAATCCACTTGATGAGGATGTTTTTAGGACTGTAGAAAGTAGGGTGTGATGGTGGTTCCCTATCAGGTATGCATGAGGGAGGTGATGCGTGTTGAGAAAAATATCATAATGTGAAAGACACTGATAAAGGAGAACATGCGATATTGACTAAAGAGGAGTAGAAATAATCAGATACCTTAGGTTTTGAGAGGGCTAATTCACCTGAGAAGGTTGAGGGGGAGCAGTGGAAAAGGTAGATTTCCACGAGAGTTTGAACGATGTGAAAGAAGTGGGTTCTGTTATGATTGAATTTATAAGACCAAGATGGTTTTATTAGTGCTTTCAAAAATGTTCTAATAAAGATGAATTTTGTCATCGCTAAAATAATAAGAATTGGTAAAACCCATTTTTATTATTACCTTTTTAGTGATGATAAAATCTATTTTTATGAGCACTATTTTTGAAAGCACCGATAAAAGTTATTAAAATAAATAAATGAATATATATTAAAAATGAATAAATTATAAAAAAGTAAAAAATAATTAAAATTATTAATGAATATATAATATTAAATGCATAAATGCTAAAAATGCATGAAATTAAATCATTAAAAATAAATAGTCTTCAAAGATATTAAAAAAGGATAAGTTTTATTTATTAGAGAAATTGTTAAAAAGATTTAAAATAGATATATATTAAAATGACGACGAATACTTAGTCAAAATATTAGAACAATGTAAATAAATATGTATTAATAAATATTATAAAATGATTAAATTCTAAAAAATATAAAAATTAATAATTATTAAAAATGAATATATAATATTAACAGAAATAATATTTAAAAAGAATAAATAAAATTTAATAGATAATAAATCTATAAAAAAAGAATTTATAAGATTAATTACATGAATTTTAAATACATACAAAAAATGAATAAAATAATAAAAAATGAATTTAAATTAATTTATTATATTGATTTCAAATATTTTAAACATATCATAACTTAATAAAAAAAATTAAATAAATATTAATCATATAAATTAAAAACATACTAAGATTATTAAAATTTAGTAAATAATTATGTATAGATCTTAAAATTAAATACATTAGTCATAAACACATAAAAAAATAAAGAAAATATTTGAAAATGCATTTTAATAAATAAATTATATAAATTTCAAACATTTCAAACATATCACAACTTAATAAATATAATTGAATAAATATTAATCATATAAATTAAAAACATATTAATAATATTAGAACATAGTAAATTATTATGTATAAATAAATAATAAAAATGAATAAATTCCAAAAATATTAATAATTAATAAATATTAAACATGAATAAAAAATATTAAATGATAGAATGTTAAAAATGAATAAATAAAAATGAATAAATTAAAAAAATATATTTTAAAAATTGAATTAGTGACATTAACTACACGAATTAAAAACACATAAAAATGAATAAAAATGAATAAATAGATATTTTCAATTATCTAAATATCAATATTATATAAAATGAATTATATTAACTATATAAATATTAAAATTAAAATGTATTTATAGGAATCCAATATATAAATTTCAAACATATTAAAAATATTAAAACATAGTAAATAAAAATGAATAAATATAAATTATATAAATTACAAACATAATAAAAATATTAAAACACAATAAATAAATACGCATAAATTTTAAAGAATGAATAAATTCCAAAAATATAAAAATGAATAAATATCAAAAATGAAAAAATAATATTAAAAATGAATAAATAAAATAAAATAAATTATAAAATATTAACTATTTAAATTAAAAAATTACTAAATAAATAATTTAAATAAATAAATTATATAAATTTCAAATATATTTTAAATGTTAAAACTTAACAAACCAAAACGCATAAATATTTTTATAAAAATGAAAAACATATTGAAATATTGCTTAGTAAAAAAAATATATGTTTAAATGAATATTAAAAAATGATTAAATCCAACAAATATAAAAATTAATTAATATTAATAATCAATAAATAATATTAAATTAAAAAATATTAAAAATGAATAAATAAAATTTAAATGAGAAAAATATTTAAAAAAATGAATTCATAAGATTAACTACATGAATCGTAAACGTGTTCAAAATGAAGAAAATGTTAAAAAATGGATTTAAATAACTTAAATAAATAAATTTCAATCATTTTAAAAATATTACGAATTTATAAATAAAATTTAATAAATACTATCCATGTAAATTAAAAACATATTATAAATAATACATAATAAATAAATATGTATAAATTTTAAAAAATAAATAAATTCCAAAAATATTATATCAAAAATGAAAAAAATATTAAATGTTAAATAATATTAAAAATTAATAACACATGTCACATATATACACATGTCATATACATACACATAAACATATATACACATTCTTTTATATACATCCCTCAGACACATGTTCACATACACATATACATGTATACATACACATATACATATACACACATAAAATGTACACACACACACCAAACACGTATACACAAGATAATACATAAATATATAGGTACATAGACACATATATAAATATATAAATTCAAATATCATAGATAATAATAATACATATTCATTTATATTTATAAATCTATTTAAATTAATAATATATATTAACATATCATATTTATATTAGTTATATAAATTTTGTAATTAATGTTTGTAATTGAAAATTAATTTTTAATATAAATATGATAGTTATATATATATTGATAGTATTTTTTTTAAATTTATACAAATCATTATGTCTTTTATTAGCGTTAGTAAAAGTGGTAATAAAGTGGCATCTTTATTAGTGTTAAAAAATGTGCTGACAAATGGTGTAATTTTATTAGAATTTTTTGGCACTGATAAAGTAACATTAATTATAACTTTTATCTAGCATCGATAAAGGTTCTCATTTTATCAACACTTTATTTTTAGCACTGATAAAAGTCAGTGTTGTATATCACATGATTTGTGGTAGTGTATCAGTCACTCAAGTTTGTAGTACCGAATTCAAGTCCATGGTTAGTCATCGCATCCTCCACTATTTGGGGTATTTAACCGGTGTGTTCTATGCACTCCATGATGGATCCTCTACATCCAACTGATCATAAAGTCCTTCATTTTCACTTCTACTTCTCCACTGGTCAAGAAATGCTCCATCATGAAGTTATTTACCACCATTTTTGGGATTGAAGGCCCAAGATACTACATAGTGTCCTTGTATTGATGGTATGAAGGGCCATTGGCTTGAAATCCCAAATATTCAACACAAAATCCCAGTCAGTGTGAATAGTGACACTGCTATAGTAATGTTATAGTACCACTATAGTACAACTACAATAACTTTAGAAATATTCCCCTATCTATATTTGATCACACGTTTCATGTAGGATTACAAGGCGTGTTAACCACTCGGCTAGCACCCGACCTATGCATTGATGTTCTAAGATATCTTAAAAGGTGGTCACTTTTATGTGTACTAAAAAAGAACTAATAAAATTTATTTTTTTTGAAATTTTTTTTCCACTCAATATACCATTTTATAATCAATAGACCACCTTATCAATACCCATTATTATGCATGAGGTCTCCCACCCACCCCGCCTTTATCAAAACTTTCCACCTCTCCCACCCATTTATTAGTGCTCATAACCCCCTCTTGTATAACCCTATCAAAAAACTCCTAGAATTTGAACCTAGGAAATCTAGGTTCAAAGTGAATGATCATAACTAATATTCAGAATATTATATAATTTCATGAGATGTTTACTTCTAAATTTAGAATGGAATTTTCCAGATATTAATACATAGATTGCGATACTCTAGTGTGGACACTAAATTTGAATGGTATCTTCATGGAAAGGGAATGCTATAGGTCCTCCTATACTGGTGTTGTTAGCATTCTTGTGTGAATTAGGGATTTTAAAAGACCTTTTATACCACCATATTTCTTGATTATAGTATGGATAATATGGAAGAAACAATGGCCTCTTCATCGAACCATTCAAAGTACATGATTTCAAATAGCTTCTGCCTATCGTCTTTGTCTCCAGAGTGAGGAGTCCTTTGATCATCTTTTTGTTCTCTATAATTTCTGCTAAAGACTATGGCAACATGTTTAATGCACCTTTGGTTTAAATCTTGAGTATTTTAGTTTTTAAATATTTATGATATCCATTCATAAGGTGGGATGCAGAGAGTATATTCAATATCTTTTGTTAATAGCTTCTGCTACCACTATATCTTATGTGAAAATGGTAAGAAATGGGATTTATTTTAAATATCATGCTCATTATTTTCATGCTAGAGTTCTAGAAATTCATAGAGATATCATTATTTCCTCCAAAATTCAAATGGGATAAATAAATAATGATTTATCTAACTTGGTTATTTTGAGATCTATTGGTGTTAATGGCAGGGAAAAAAACATTGGTGGCTAAGTCCATTAGATAGATTTCTATAATCTTTGGATGGTTAAAAGTTAATATTGATGGGGCAGCCTCAGGTGCACCAAGACCTTTAGGTTGTGGTGGCGTCTTATGTACTTATCAGGGATTCATTAAGGTCTTTTTTGATCACTTTATTGGGAATGGTCATGTAATTGAAGCTGAATTATGGGCTTTGATCATGGAGGCCATGTATACTATCCAATTTGATTGGAATTGCATATGGGTTAAATCTGATTCCAGTTTGGCTATAGAAATTCTCAAAGCACATTCCAAGAATGTTCCTTAGAGAATGTTATTGTATTGTATTGATTTTATCTTTCTTGTAGAGTGAATTATTATTGACGTAACACAAGTTTATAGGGAATAAAACCATGCTGTTGAGGCTCTCTTTAAGAGGCCAGTCATAGAGGCTAGCTAAAGATGGTCCTTTATTACTTGAAATTTTTGTTCATCTCTGGTTGATGTGGATGCACATAGTGATTTATATACTTGAATTTGTAAATATACCCTTTAATTCCTCTTTTATACCTTTAATTTTTTGAATAATTTTTTAGGAGTAGGATTTCCAGCCTCCTGAACCATATGATTATATTTGTATAATTACATATAATTATATAATTATATTTAAATAAATTTATAAAATATGTTTGTGTGTGCGTAAATGTTTATTTGTTTATATTTATATTTATGTGTGTATGTTCATATTTATTTTTATATTCATATATATATTTATATATATTCATATAATTTTTTTAAATACGTTTATAAAATATGTTTGTGTGTGTGTGTTTATATTTATATATATGAATGTGTGTGTGTCGATATATAACTATAAATATAAATATCAATATATATATATATATATAAATATTTATATTTATATACATATATTATATTATAATATTTATTTACAAGTATTATAATATATACATGAATATATAAATGTTTATTAATAAATACACACACATTTATATTTAAAAATACATATATATTTATATAGATATATACATATTAATACTGTTTTATAAAATAAATAAAATTGATAATTTATTCTTTAAATTAAAATAAATAATTATTATTTATTGAAATATGGTTTATATATTTAATAATATGGTAAATAAATATAAATATTTATTTGTAGAATTAATTTTTTTATATGTAAATATATGAAAACATGTATATATTTACTTATCAATAACAATAAAAATATGAAAAAAATTAAAATTTCAACCCAATAATTTCCATATGAGTGAAATCCCTATGAATAAATTTATCCAACAATAAAAAATGATAGTAATACCCTCTTAAATGAAGCATAAATTACATCTAATATTTAAAAATTAGTGTATCCCAACTAAAAAAACAATTTTAGAGGCATTAAGAGCCTTTTTTGACTTCAAAAAATCAATGAAAAAGGTCCCATGAGTTTAATTCAACATAGATATCTTTGTAGGATTTAATTTGATATCTCATGGAGCCAAAACGAACACACAGATCATAAATAATAATTGTTTTATGTTCAAGTCATGTTTTCAACTTATCTTAAGATGTTAATTAATTTATTAATTTTTCTATCAAACAATTGTTATTAAATATTTATTACTCAATAATAATAATCAAATTATTAATTAATATTATTTTTAATTACTTTTTAAACAATGTTTCACTAATTATATTATATATTATGTTTAAATACATATTTTGTGTTGTATTGATCGTATTTATGAAAATATACTTTATATATTTTATTATAAATATATTTATATTTTAAAAAATTATTTTTAATAATTTATAATTTTTTATGAAGATATAATTTTATCATTGCTATGGAATACACCGATTAATGGGACCTTTCAAAGTGATGATAAAGGCTAAGAAAAACACAAATAAAGGGGGCCTTTATTTGTACTAAAAAAGCGATGATAAAAACTAGTTTTTATCGGCCCTTCTTTAATGATGATAATGACCCCCTTTATTAACACTTTTAGCTAGCATTAATGACGATACCACCTTTATGAGGGATTTTTTAACACTAATAAAGGATAACTCTTAATACAATGAATTTTTTAGTAGTGTAATAATTGATAAAGGTCACTATTAAAAGCGCTAAAACTAACTATTGGTAAATTTATACCCTATAAACAATTGTTTTAGCATCGATAAACATTGCAATTTATAGTCATTATATTGTTTGGATGTGTGAAAGTAAATAAAAAATGGGGGGGGGGGTGGTGGATTGTTGTTTTAAAAGAAATATACAATTATCATCCTTAACAATTATTAAGTTGATCATTTTTTCATATTACTGATCAAATCAAATATTATAGTGATGAAATTTTAAATTTTATGAAATAAAATTAGTAAAATAGAAATAAAATGATCGATATTTTATCAAATATATAACAAAGAGTTAACATAACAGAAATTTAAACTAATTGCATTAAAACAACTGATGCAAGAATTAACTTATTGATAATTGAATAAAGAATACAACTAAAGTAAAAAAATAAACACATAATATTGGTTAGAAACCCAAATATTCCATTAAAAAGATATTTATTAAAACTTCAATTATAAAACAAAGTAAAAAAGAAGATCTCTAGAATATATATAAGGTATCCATGAATTTAAATATATCATACAAGGTATACCCGATATTATACCTATTGGATGTTCTATCATCCAATCCATAGAATCCATTGAATAAACCAATCAGTAACACCTCAATTCCTTACACTAGAAGTAGTTGAGATCTATCTTCCTAACCACTGAATACCTCGACCAAATGATTGGAAATTTCTCTCTATTCCTATCCATAAAAGCCCTTAATCACACTGGATTAGTATGAAAAAAAATTAAAATAGAAATAAAAAGAGATTTAAAAGTCAAACCTCACACAACAGTAGATCTTAGCCGAAGAACACTGAAAGAAAACAATTACACTGATAAAAAGTTCTCTCAATAAAAATAAAATGAAAATCATCAAAATAGACATCAACTTTCAGAATGATCAATCCAAATGATCAATAATATCATAGGGGTTCCTCCAATTCATGGGGTGTGGATTTATTTATAGGTAATTATGTAACAAACTCAAACTATCAAATTTTGTAAAACTCGAATCTAGTTGTAACTGAATCTATTTTTTTCCTTCATCTACTAATGAAATAAGAACATTGATTCACATACTAATGAGTTGATCAATACCTCTAAAATTCTTCTAAATCTGATGGAAGTAATATGACATGAATCTTTAAATTACCATATTTTAATAAAATAGTTTTAAAACTACAATATTTTAGTTACCAGAAGTTCATTCAACATAATCATAGCGACTTAAAGAAATAAATTCATGTTAGATAATTTTAATATGTAACACCCCAACTCAAATTAATTGGTATAAGATGGAGTGACAAATAACCCAATTCATACCTCCCCATATACAAGAGGATTCCGACTAGTGGAAGGGGTCTAAGTGGAATCTAGGGGAGACTATACCCTTGAAAATAGAAAAACATTAGAGGAATAAATGGAAGTAAAAAAAAAATAACAATAATATTGGAATCCATAATCTAATAAAAACATATCTTATCAACCATAAAATCCAAACCAAAAAAGGATTCCAAAAAATTCTAGGTAAATGTGCTAAAATAGGTAAAACAACTGAGTGACATGCAATAAAACGCTTAAGATCTAGAGTATACCCATCATCACCTCACACCATCCTGTAGCTTCCACTCAACTATTCATCACATGACCCTTTCCTTTTACTCGATCCATGATCTTAAATTCAACATACACACTGAGATTCTCATGTAGGGTGTGAATATAAAACCCTGTAGAGCACCACCAATATGTCCTTAACATAAGTAAACAATATACAGAAGTTCATTCTATGAAAACAATCAATGGAAAATAAAATCATATATGTGAAAACATACATTGGGTCCTTGAAGACCAACTATACCCACTTCAACTCCATGTTGGAGGGAAATTCATAAGTTTTCTGATGTACTCAGCCAATTGATCACCAATACACATCACCCTTGAAGTGATATTTATTCCAACATTTAAGGATAATACTCATTTTGACCTATTCTGCAGCTCTTGGTAAATCCTCACATCACACATTGATCCAATTTCATATATTTATGGAAATATATCATATCACATGTTGACCCAATCTCATGGATTTAGGGAAATTCCTCACATTGTCCACACAGCCTATAAGGGAGGGAATGACCTATATGAATTAACATGGTCATTAAATTTTAGATATAGAGAAACTACACATGTAACACACAATGATATAATAAGGAAGTTCATAACCATGTCATTTTAAGAAATAATAATATAACAAACACACCACATGCATATCATATCAAGCATAGGTATCATGGGGCTACACACACAAAATTTGAATCATATCAAGCATAACTATCATAGGGACACACATACACACAAAAAAATAAAGGTGTTACCATTTCCATATGCACCACATGGTAAGGTCTCCATAACTCAAGGTCAATCACACAATGAAATGCAGTATTAGTAGATCTGAGAGATTCTTATTATTTTCCTAAAATCAGTTTGAATGAAGAGATATCAATCTATTAACCTTTCCTAGAATTTTCCGATTCACACACCGAAGAAGGAAGATGAAATCATTCCTAAACATCACCCTTGATTCATTTGGATCATTATACAAGAAAAGAGAGGATGGAAAGAGGTTAATATAAGGAATAAATCAAGTCAACACCAAGATAATAACTCCCTTAATATATTGGATTCATTTTCCTTTTTTAAACATATAAAACCCCCAAATATTGGAAGACAAATCATCTATTTCAAAACATTTGAACAACCACCACCACTGCATGGAGATGAACACAAAGGCCGTGGTGTCCCCAAAAATACCAAGCTATGGTAAACCAACATGGTGACCAATACAGTGTGGTGAGGCTGCTCTGGATATGATCTATAAGAGAAATCTTAGTGATACACACTTTAGGATATTCCATCCATGGGTGTGTTGGTCCTACCCATTTTTTTCTGGCTGTTTCCATGCATAAAACAGTCTACTCTATGGAATGGTCCTGCCTGCAGTCCACCTAATGAACCAAAAAACCCTATTTATGCCACCAAACAACCTACAATTCTTCCTGAACCCAAATTAAATAATCACCAGGCTCTAAAACATAACTTAAAGAGTTGAAGATATTAAGGATCTCCCTCTATAATGACTTCTCATCCTCGAGAAGTATCTCTAGATGCCTGCTCGAACAAATTAGGAAATTATGCCCATATGTATGATTCATACACCCATGTGTCTTATGGGATATTACCATAATACCATAGAAATCAAAAAATAGGAAATTCCATTCCTTATAAAACCTTTTCACTTCAATCCACTATATAAATCATTCATTCTACATGTGATGCATACAGTTCCAACTCAACATCCTCATAGTCACATGCACATGACCATGCTCTTTCTTTTGAATCCAAGACACTTGGAACACATCATGCATACCTTGATATTGTAGAAGAAGGTCTAACTGATAGATCACCATCCTAACAAGTTCAATGATCTCAAAATTTCTATCAAAACATTGTGCTAATTTCCTTTTCCTCTGAAATCATTGATGTCCTAACCGAGGGGACACCCATAAAAAGATTCGAACACCCAAAGAGAAATACAATTTCCATGTCATTTGATTGAAATATGCTTTCTATTTTCTATGAAATATAATTAATATATTTTGAGTAAACTACACCTGTTCTATGGTCTCTTGAACTATACTATTCCCAAAAATTAAGAATTTCCCCCCTCATTGAAATATAATGATGAACAATACAGATGACCATATGGAGTATTAAATGAATCCATATGAATTGAAGACTAGAAACTATTGTGGTAGGATAGATAAACTAAGACTAGATGATAATAACATGCTCCACTAAAGTATATGATGAATTCCTAAAGTATATCCTCCAAGATTTGAACCATCCTATCTAACTACACATCAATTTTTGGATGATATAATGTACTCAACTTCAAATGATTCCCCATCATCTTATGAAATAAATTCCAAAACTTCCACATAAAATGTGTATGCCTATATGATATAATAATAGAAGATACTCCATGCAGTCATATAATCTCTTGACCATAGATCTTTCCTAGATCATCCACCCAATGAGTATTCCATATCGGTAAGAAATGAGTCACATCAGTAAAAAAGTCACCTATAAACCATGCTACATCTCGTCCTCTCAAGTTCCTTGAAACAAATATGATTATATCCACCATCACTTCATCCAACTTCCATATAGGAATCATAAGTGGTTTAAGTAACCCACTAGGTCACTGATGCTTGATTTTGATTCTATGATAGGAGAAACAGTGAGAGAAAAAACATGAAATGTACCTATTTATATTGGTCCATCTAAATTATTGTATGATATCTTGATATATCTTTTTGACCCTAGGTGTACTACCCATTATGATTCCTGAGAGTCCCTTATTATTTCCTCTAACATATAAGAAGAAACCACTACTCTATTATGAACATAAAGCACATCACATCTATATAAGGTCCATCCCAGAATAGAGCTGTATATCCCTAAAAACTCATATATCATGATACAACACAGATCACAATCTTGGATGGAATTTACATTCTCTACCAATGAGGAAGTGATCGTTAAGGGTGCACAAGACACTTCTATCCTCATTTATTACCACCTTACAGCTTGCCATCAAGGCTATCATCTTCCACTCAACTTTAGACATAGTATCTATAAGTTCCATAATCTTCCTACTAATATAATCTATCAAAACATTCCCTTTTCAAGGATCATACATCATCTTGAAGTTTAATATCTTTAGGTAATCTACAAAAATACTTTGATAAATATTCAAGTCTTATTGGGATAAGATATATCAAAAAATCTTATATTATGTATATATAGAAAATATCTCACAAAAGAGGTATTTTTACCAACACTTCAATGTATGAACCGAAAAAACTAAATACAGGTAATGAGTAGGGTTGTTCTACTCATTGGGTCATAAATAGAGATTCACATAATAACTAACTAATCATTCTGTATCAAGACATCTACCAAGACAACCTAAAAAGTATCATAATACACCATTTACCCAACATCCAATTTAAGAAAAATCAGAATCATGGATGATTCAAAACTTTTTTTAGCTCTAATAAGGATTTTGTACACCGATATATTCATTAAAAATTTACCCCCTTCTTGGTAAGCATGGTCATAGGTGCTTCCAAATGGGAAAATTCATGAATGAGCCACCTATATTACCCACCCAGTCCAAGGATACTCCAAATATCAAACATATTCCTAGGCCATGCCTAAGAAATTATAGCATTTACTTTCTCTAGATAAATATAAATTCATACCTCAGAAATAACATGCCTAGGGAAACACACATCCTAGATTCATAAGTTTCATTTCGAGATCTTGGTACAAATATGATGTGCTCAAACTGTACTTTATATAATTTCAAGGCATCTAGTTTGTGATTATAAGGTCTCTGAATATATTATGATTTCATCAATGAACACAATAGCGAAGGAGTCTAAGTACGAGTGAAAGATATTCTTCATGAGGGACATGAACACCATTGGAGAATTCATTATACCAAAAGGAATAAAAATATAGTTATAAATCCTGTATCTGGTCTTAAATGATATCTTTGGTATGTCCTCCATCCTGACCCAAAGTTGATGGTAACCAGACCAGAAATCAATATTGAGAATCTCTAGGATCCCTTTAATAGATCAAAAAAGTTGTCAATAATTTTCCAAATGTGCATATTCTTTATAATAATTATCTTTAACTACTTACAGTCTACACATAGTCAAATACTATCATCCACCTTATTAGAAAACAACACTAGAGAACCCTAAGGGGAGGTTCTTGGTCTAATAAACCCATTTCTTCAAAATCCTCAAGATACACCTTAATCTATTTTAACTTGGTAGGTTCTATATGGTAAGGTGGAATAGATATATGTTATTCACTAGGAATGAGTTCAATTTCATACTCAATCATCATTTTTGGTAGTAAACTAGAGAAATATTCTATAAAGTCATCTTGGTATAGGTCTACCATAGGATAAAAAGAGTAGGGAGTCACTATTTGGCATACAACATGGATCATGCAATCCACCTACACTTTAATGGACCCAATTTGACTAGGTTCTAATACCACTCTTCATACTTTAACATATCAGTCACCATTCAATATAAAATTCTCTCCCTTAGGAATTTTAAAGGATAATAATCTCTGATAATAATCAATGTGTGCACAGTAACTAGTCAACCAGTACATACCAAAGATCACATCGAATTATGACATCTCTAGAATCATGAAATCCCACACATACCTGTGGCCATAAATTACTATAGGACACTATAAAAAAATATGTAGATGATTTACTTCCTTTCCCAAAGGTGTATCGATCGAGAGAAACTCAAAATAAAATGTAAAAAAAATTCTAACAAAAAAATGACTTAATTAGATATAAATAAATGTGAAGAAAATTTATCAAATAAAGAAAGATAGATCATAGAGGTAATAAGGAACATACCTTGAACCATCAAGGACCCTCTCTGTAATCAGTTGGATCCTATTCCGGCATATAAAATTTTCTTGTGTTAGTTTTACATCCTCACCCATGAGGCTGATGAGTTACCTGATTTAAAAACCCCTATGGAGTCTGTAATTACTGATAAAACTTTTATCTTATATCTTATCCTGTCCACACTAATCCCATCAGGGAAGCATTTGAAAAAAACTACTTCAAATGTCCTACCTTTCCACATTAGTAATTTTTTTTGTGAGGGTTATGATAACATTTAAGATAATTCACCTTCCTTAAAAAATTGTAGTACATCATAAAACCATCTCCCATAGAGGGAGTCGATGAACCTTTACTATGATTTGAATTTCATCAACCACCCTGGTGCATGTACTCAAATTTCCTCTTCCTATTAACTAAATAAGAAACTGAGGTAGTACTAGAAAATCCACTAGTTGACTAAAAGCTAAAAGAATACATGTAGCTTTCTCATGATCCAATCCCTTCTCAATATCCAGAGATTCATGAATCACCTTAATATAATTCATCAAATATAAATTCATAACCATAAATTTCATATTAGGTTGAAGACCAATATTTAACTTTCTAAACTTTTGTTCCTCATTCGCAATTAATAAAAGAGAAAAACAAAGAAACTCAGTGAATCATTCAGAATAAGAATATATTGGCATTATCCCATAATAAATCTCTATGAACTCATGAGTGTGATATATGTTCATTATATAAATGAAAAATTTCTTGATGAAGAGGACCTTGAATGTTTCCCACATCATACCTTCACATCTTCCTTCTTGATTCATAACACCCCCAACTGCCTATCTATTCTCTAAAGCATAAAAAAGAACACATTTCAACTATTGATCCTATACAATTTCCAACAAGTTGAATATAATATCAATGAAATATATCTAGTCTTTAAAATGTTAGGGGCCTCTAGTACCTTGAATAGATAGGGGATACTAGAGTAGAAATTCACGAGAATAATTGAACATTAAACTTTAAGCTCATATTCCATAATAAGAAACTATCCAGATGAGTCCAAGTTGTATTGTTTTTATGGCTTGATCTAATAGATAAGCTATAGGACCATTCTCAGCTGCACCCTTTTATATAATGGGTGGTGCAAGGAGCATTCTATTTTGCTTCACCAGATATTCCCTTCAAACATCTCAGAGGTGAAATTATCTAAAATGAAAAAAATGTTTATAATGCCTATAATATCCCTCTTATGGTTACAAACTACGAAATTCATTGTCACAATAAGTTATTTCTATAGGATACCATCCTAGGAGGTTACCCATAAGCACAAGGTACAACCCCATTTGCACTACTCAAGGAAAAAATCCCAGACTCTGGTACTGGAATGTTATTCACAACTATAAACACATAATAATCATAAAATTATTAGGTTTAATTAGTAAATGGAATAAATAATGTACCACCAATATAAAAATAATAAATTGGAATACAAATTTATTTAATTGAGCGCAATCAAATTCAATCTACAAGAATGTTACATATGAACCTACGAGCCTAGTCATGATTCATGAACATTCCCCAAATCCCATAAATTAGAATATCAACATCATGTGAATCACCCATATTGAACAAATAAATGATAAAAATTAATAATAAGAATATAAATCCCACTTTCCTAACAATTAAAAGGTCCACCATATAGTGACGACCGGACACTAACATAATTCCCCTACCTAACTTCCGACCATCATATCTCATATCTACCATGTCTTAAATCAAGGAAAAATAAAGGAAACTAGTGAGGAAACATATGAGGGATCTGATACCATTTTATAACACCCCAAACATAATCATTGGGTCCAGACCAGAGTGCCATATAATCTCATGCATGCCTCCCACTAATGAATCTCACACTAGTAGCCTATAGTCAGTGGTTACTTTATTACATAGACATAATATACAAGGAATTTTATCTTAAATAAATGAATAGATTAGTAGTATTAGAAAAATAGATACATAATTTAAATTTAGATTACAATTGAAATCATAAAGTGCACAATGTTTTTTCATTGATAACACCACATTTATCCTTAGCATATTCTTGTATATTAACCATAAGATACTTCCTCATATCCTTGAAAAAATACAACAAAAGAAATGGGTGAGCTTAGATACTCAGTAAGGGTGAGTGTAAAATAAAATATATTATGAATAAATAAGAATAATCAATATGTCAAGTTAAGAAATTGAAACACATTCTATTTAAACAATAAATTGACCATAATATGGAAGGAATGAATTATGATAAAATAAATCCATATACATAATCATAAGATCTTATAACTTATACATGGATGTTATAACTAATTAAATAATCACACAAACATCAATAATTAATCTCATAATGAGTGAATTCATAATTCAATATATCTGAATCATATGGTCAAGACCTTTCATAAGATATTTTAAATCTATGGGTAAAAACTCATTTATTATGGCCAACTGATTTGTCACATGAGACCTATCAATGCATCAGGGGGCTATGTAATTCTAGGAACCATCCATCACTTAATAAGTCCAATCCCATCCTTATATTAAAGTGGTGAAATATAACAAACATGAAAATTCATATTGGGAAACTAAAATTTTAAATTTTAATAATTACCCCAATTAATAAACATAATCACAAACCATTAAGATTAATATGAAGAATGGTATAAAAATAGTACATCCCTAGTAAAACTGATCATAAACCATCCATAGAAATAAAAAGTATGGTATCATTACAATATATCCTCAATGTATCATAAGTATAATAAATGGTTGATGTCATTGATGAATAGTAATACCATTAAAGTTCCACTAAAATCTTTTTTGATGAAAATTTCCTTTTCACTTTGAAAATATTTTTAAAACTAAAAGTTCTAAACATATTATGAAAATAATTTTATTTAAATATTACCCTTGAAACTTATAATGGAATATTTAAAACATCGAGTGGTCATGATAGTGACAAATTCTGTATATATCGTACATGTTAAAACAAAGATTCATTTAACATTTTTGGTAAAATCCAAATATAACTTTTTTTTGGAAAAAAACATGAAGATTCCTTTCAATTTTTTTTGTAAAAATTTAAACATGGGTAAAAATTTCTTTAATAAATAATTTTTATTATGTTAATGTTTTTAGAAAACATAAATTTGGATGAAAAAAGAATTTTTGACTAAAGAGAGAAATAGAGTCCAATTTTCTTAATAATATTTTTTAAATAATTTGATATACCAAGGAGAAGAAAAAATGGTACTAATACTTAAAAAATTTCATTAATAACTATAAGAAAAGAAAATATATTCAGTTTAAGAAATTTTAAAATAATTCCCCCAAGGGATACTTAAACATAAACAACCCCGAATAATGATGATATTTTGAAATACACCTTTACCATTTTGGTAACATTTGTATAATAAGTCCCATGAGAGGAATAAATTAATACAGAACTTTAAATAATGTTAAGATAAATATATTCATGATATAAGATATCAATATGTGTAGTATATACACTACTCAAAGTAATACATGGTTAATATGGAATATGTCTCACGAAAGTAAAAGCGGGATGAGAAACCCTTAACTCAGGTTTTATTTCCTTCATATGTGTTTGAACCTCCAATATAATAAATATTGTTTGATTATAAATAAATTAAATAACCATAATAATATATTTTATACTATATATTATTTACTTATAGTCTTTTATCACCCATTATTAAAATTTCTTTGTTAAAATCACTATTTCAGGTGATAATTGCTTTGTTTTTCATATATGTTTTGGTTTGGTAATTTCAGTCCTTTTAAATTGATCATGTTTCTATCATATACATAAATTTAAAATGATTTAAATATCATATATATTCAATATATATGTAATTTTTTTAATCTGTAAAATCCAAATATAGAAAATAGATTACACCATTCATGGTGATTGTAAGCCGTACGTACACATGAACATTGTTTCAATTTTTCTTAATAGATGGAATGAAAGGATTTTTTTTAATTAACCTTTAAAAAAATTATTATGTTTTATATATCATTTATATTAATCAAGTACATATTTATTACCATCCATGTGAAAATAAAATAAAAAACATTTCACATCTCTATGTGGAGGTGGTAGTTCACATGCACACACAAGAGAAGTTATTATTTTCTAAAGGATTGGAAGGTAAGAAGTTATATGTGATGTTATATTTCCAAAAATATTTTATATTAATAAATATAAAATATATTCAATAATTTTAACCTTACCAACTTCCATGTAAATCGTAAGTGAAAAAAAAATTACATCACTTCGCGAGGTGTTAGTCCGTCGTACACACTAGCGATGTTATCATATCCCCCACAGAATTGAAAGCAAGAAGTTATATATGAAATAATTACAGAAGTATAATAATTTCATAAATATCCTATAAATAAGTTAGATCCATCGTTATATAAAACATTTAAAGGTGGTTATGGAAAATGAATTACATCAGTTCACGAACCAGTAGTCCACCATACACAAGGTCGACGATTTTGTTTCCCATTTGATGAAAGTGGAGATAGATATGGGTTATGAAATTAAAAAAATAAAATTCTATTATATATGGTATAATTTTTTATTATATCATAATATTTGAATATTAATTTAATGAGTATTAATAACAAATAAAACAAATACTCACGTTTATGAATTTTACCTCTTTTTCAAAGAGCCTATTTAGGTTTATAGATAATTCCTTCTTAAGAAGGCTTAATAATAAAAATATGACTTATATAATTTGTGTATTTATGTAAGGATGATATTTGGGTAGTTATTGTTTTAACTAAAGGGTTTTGGATGTGCTATTAGGGGAGGATATAGGTTGGCCTTTTATAAGTGGGGGAGAGGACACACATGGTATTTTTGAAAAGATAAAGTGATACCCTTGTTTGTATCATGAAAAAGACTAAAAAATGGGTCTCTTTTTAATATTATAAGTGATAAGGTCTAGATATGTCCTTAAAATTGGTGTTTTACATTTTTAAGATCCGTTTTAACACTTATCTTCTTAGTTTAACCAAATGTAAACCCATTTTTACCTTAACCAAGATAATTAATTTTTACCTTTTACCATATTAAATATGGTCAAAAATTAAGTTGAACTTATTATATAACATAAATTGTTCTTATTAAAAATATTTAATAAAATTTTCCAAATTAAATCCACCTAATGTTCAGAATTCAATTTCAAATTAAACTCACAGACGCCTAAAAAAACAGTTTTTTTCAAAAGAAATCATTCAAAAGTTTAAAACGTTTTTATATTATAATTCAACATGAATTTATTCTAATGAAATAAATTAGATAAATTGTAATATAATTAAACTAATATTAATTTAAAACTAAATTAAAATATAATTTATCCTTGTAAAAAATTTAAATGAAAATACATATTTCAATAAATATCAGTATTTTTTACCATTCATCCAAAGAATTAATCTTTTATGAAAACTTAAAAAAATCCACCAAAACGAAATTTCAACATTTAAATTTAAAAAATTAATTTTATTTTTTAAAATAAATTTTCTAAAAGTGTTACAAATTTATTTTAAATTATGTGCACAAAGTATGATAAAATTTCTTTTTAGAAAAATAATGTTTTTCAGAAAACATTTCTTTTTCTTTCAAATTGTTATTAGTTTATTTATAATAAATATATAAAAATTTATGCATGTGTAAACCATATAATTTTCATAATTTATTTAGTAATATTCATACTCTCTAGCTAAATTTCTAGGTTATAATGTTCATGTCTAAGGAATAATATTTTAACAGAGTATCACATTTTGTTTAAACCTAATGTTGCGTATATTTAAAGCTATCAAAGAAATTGAATTTATTTAAAAATAAATATATTTTAAATTATAGGGGTGTTATATTCTCTTTCAGTCTTAGTATTTTGTGTCATATACACTATCAAACATGAAGTTTCTATTTTCAAATATCTAGGAGTTGCATTCGACCCCCTTAAATAAATTTCATCCTCACAATTTAATATTGATATTAGTAATCAAGGGTTTGAAATTTTAAAATACCTTTTTTGTAAACCGACATCATAAAAAAAATTAATAAAAATTCCTCTTGGTAAGAAATAGTGGTTAGTATGAAGGTAATCTATAATAACACATTACTAGGTTTCTAAGTAGGAGAATATTAGTGGGAAATGAAAATATAGACATAGAAGATAATAATAACTTCTAAGGATTAATAGAGACTGATAGAGAAAATGGTCATGAGAAAGTTAACTAAAACAAAACCATAATTTTTTAATGATTTAAAATACCATTGATTCAATATAAATTAATGTATTAGGACAATATTTTTGTCTCAAGATTTTTTTCCTAATGTTAAGGGATTATTTTTCTATTACGATAGTAAACACCAAAAAAATATACTTACAATTTAATCCTTCTATTGTTATTTAATAAATTTATAATACATTTATTACTCTATGAAATGAACATCCATGATGAATTTTTTATTCATGAAGTAATAAAATTAAATTTTAATGGATCATAAGATCCATAAAAGTGTAACTCTCTATTCCTCCCATATTTA
The DNA here is from genome assembly GCA_963277665.1 of Viscum album. Lineage (NCBI taxonomy): Eukaryota > Viridiplantae > Streptophyta > Magnoliopsida > Santalales > Viscaceae > Viscum > Viscum album. The sequence continues at coordinate 472,130,517 of OY728130.1, read as the reverse complement.
CTAAAACCAAAATAGTTAGAAAACTTTATTCAATATAATACATTAATTTATAATAAATCACTATTATTTCCCAGAATTAAACTTAATCCATTTCATAAATGGTTAACCTTAAGACTCACCAAAATATGTATGACCAAATTTAGTGTGCAAATATTTAGAAGGAAGGTTATTAAATAATCATTATATTACCCAAAAAATTTAAAGTGGCTCTTAATATCACATTAAAAAATATGTGAAAACCTTGATCATAATAAAAAATTAATGAAAACATGCATGCTTCAAAAACTAAAATCACATGTTGTTGAATATATTCCATAAATAAAAACATGAAGCAAACTCCACAAAAAATAACAAAAACCATCAAATCAATAAACAATTTCAAGGTCACTAAAACTATCCCATAAATATCTCTTTACCATTATAATATCATCATATATAAAATATTAATGGTTATCTTATCTGAATCTTGTGTTTTCTATGAATTTAAACTTTAAACTAAATCACATTTCTTGGTCATTGGTACCATTCAATAAATGCTCTCAAATCCTTAATGAAAAGTTATTGTAGTACAATCCTTACAAATATTCTAATTCTTATAACTAGAATATCATTGAAAAAAATACTCTTATAATATAATAATTGAATCCAAAATTTGAACATCAATAATTCCACTTTATATTTAGTAACATCATAAGCATGACTATGATCCTTTAGCTTCTTATGAGGTATATTCCTTTAAAATTTGGGGAAATTATTTGCATAGTGTCGTATATCATTATAGTTGAAACACCGAACATTGGAAAATTATTTCATTCCCATATAATTATGATCATGGTTTCCTTTCTCTCCATACTTATAGAAAACTCCCATTCCTTTAAATCAATTACCGGGGTGCTTCTTTCCACAATTATCACATGTGGAAAAACGCTTCTTTCACTTCTTCCCCTTATTCATTTTTCTCCTTCGTCCTATTATTATCTAAATTCCCTTCAAAGACATAATACTGAAGAATTATTTCTCTATCTTTATAGAACATGATTCTATATCCTCATATTATGAGAATTTTTGGGATAAAAGTTGCTTTTGAAAGATTCTCTTAATCCCATAAAAGAAATGACCATCCTTACTCTTTGGATTACATGTGTCGATATGGTTCCCGTTACTTATACTAGGTTAAATTTATAAACAATGGAATAAACTATATTAGATCATAGAATTATGTATCATAATTTATAATCCCAAAACTAGTAAAACAATTAACATAAATTGAAAAATTTATGCATGACTAATGTCATAATGATAAACATGGTTTATTTAGGAATGATTCTAAATTATAAAATATTTTCAAATACATTATAATATTTTGTAAAGAAAATGTGACATAACCAAAGAATATCCCCCATTAGTGTCAAAAAGGTGCATATAAAATCATATTTTTATGTATAAGTAACACTTGTGTCATGCTTAAAACACCTTTTTTAGAGTTATTACCCCTAGGTACATTTTTTACAGAACCACATACTCTTTTATTATCTATAAAGAGATGTATTTATAGGTAAAACACATAATATACACATTACCAAAAATTTAGAATGTTCTTATATACTTATACATAATATATATAATAGGGTTATGTTCCTTAATATATGTTTTCTTAAATCTGGTTCCCAAGGTTTCTACTAAATTTCCTCTGATACCACTGTAAAGATCCCAACCCAAATAGCATAAAGTCAGTGATTAATTTATTATATTGGAATAAGATACAAGGAATCCCATCCTAAAGGACCTAATATTTTATTAGTCTTGTTAAACTAGATATATACTTTAAATTCACATTACAATTGAAACCATAAAATACATAAAGTGTTTTTTTGAGAACACTATATTTCCCCTTAGCATATATATACATATCAATCATAAAATACTTTCTAGTTTCATAGGGAAAAAATGAAGGGGTTATATAAGATCCTCAGTAAGGGTATGCATACATTTAAATCTATCATGAATAAATAATCATAATCAAAATGAAAAGGTGAATAACTGAAACACATTCCTTTTAAATAATAACTTGAGCATAATATTTAAGAATCATTAATGATTTAATAAATCCATATACATAGTCATATGGTCTTGATACTTATCTATAGATATTATAACTAATAAAATAATCACACACACACATATATATATAAATTATCTCATAATGAGGTGATTCAAAATTTCATTCATATGAAACATATTTTCGAGACCTTTCACTAGAAAATTTATATATATGGGTAAAAACCTATTTAATTTGGCCAAATGATTTGTCTTTATCAAGGGGATTTGTAATTATAGTCTTCACAAATCACTTAATAGTCCAATACATTCCTCACATGAAATGGGAGAATCATAATCTACATAAAAATCCATATTGAAAAACTAACCTATGAAATGTTAATAATTACCTCAATCAATAAACATAATCAAAAACCATTCAGTGTAATATGGGAAATGGTATCAAAATAGTACATCCCCATTAAATGGATCATAAACCATCTAGAGAAATAATAAGTATGATATCATTATAATATATCTCGAATGGATCATAAGTATAATAAAGGTATGATGTTGCTGATGAATAGAAATACCATAAAAGTGTTGTTAAAAATTTTCTTGAAGAAAATATCCTTTTTAATTTGAAAATATTTTAAAAAATAATAAGTAACCAAAATATTTTGAAAATATTTTTATTTAAAAATATCTTATAAAACATATAAATTAATCTTTAAAACATTTATTGGTCATGATGACAGGAAATTCTATACATTCTATACACATTAAAACAAACATTCTTTTCACATTTTCAGTAAAATCCAAATGATACTTGTTTGGAAAACGACATGAAGTTTACTTTATTTTTTTAAAAAAAAAATTAAAATACGAGTAAAAATTTATTTTATAAATCACATGGAGAATGTTAAAAACATTTTATGATTTTTTTAAAAACCATGGATTTGGATTTACAAATGGTTTTCAACCGAAGAGAGAAATAAAGTCATATTTTATTAAAACAAATTCTCACAAATTTTAAGTACCAATTAGAGTAAAAATAGTACAATAACCTAAAAAAATTCATGAATAACCACATTAAAATAAAATATATTTATTTTGAAAAATATCAAATAATTTTCCCAAGAGATACATGAACATAAACATTCCAAAATAATGACGTGATTTTAAAATACACCCTTACCATTTTGGTAATGCTTAAATAATAATCCCCACAATAGGAATAACTTCAAATGAAAATTTAAATTAAATTAAGAGAAATAGATTAATGATATAACATATCAAAAGGGTCAGTATACACACCACTCAAAGGAATAAGTGGTGAATATTTCATATGGCTCATGAAAGTAAAAGTGAGACGAGAAACCCTTACCTTAGGTCTGATTTCCATTGTATGTGTAAAAATCCAATATAATAAATTTAAATTTATATTAAATATAAAAAAACCATAATCATATATTTCATACCATATATAATTTACTTATAGTATTTAATCACCTATTTATTAAAATTTCTTTGTTAAAATCAATATCTTAGGAGATAATTACTCCATTTTTCATGTGTTTTTTGGTTCGGTAATTTAAGAAATTTTACTTTGATCATAATTAAATAATATCTATAATTTTAACCATGATGAAAATATCATATATATTCATTATATATGTTACTATATTAATCTATAATATTTAGAGATATAAAATGGATTGCACCGTAGATGGAGACGGTAAGCCGTACGTATGCATGAACATTCTTTCCTTTTTTCTTGATGGATGGAATGAAAAGAAAATAAATGTTAATTAAAATTTATAGATTCATTATTATGTTATATATAAGAGATATATTAATCAAATCCATCCTTATTACCATCCATGTAAAAATAAAATTAAAAACATTTCACTTCACTATATGGTGGCGGTAGTCCACATGTATGCATGAGAGATGTTATTTTTTTCCAACAGATTTTAAGGTAATAAGTTAAATGTGATATTATATTTATATAAGTATTTTTAGGTCATAAATATCACACCTATTCAATAATTTGTTCCATAATACCTTCCGTGTAAAGCATAATAGAAAATCGAATCACATCGCTTCGCGAGACAGTAGTCCGCCATACACACGAGCGACATTATCGTATCTCCCACAAAATGTAAAGTAAGAAGGTATATGTAATATCATAATTAATTTTTTTAATAATTTAATAAATATCATATTAATAAGTTAAATTCATAATTATATCCATCCTTGAAAGATGGTGACAGAAAACGAATTACAAAGATTCATACGGTGGTATACCAGCATACACACGATCAATGGTTTTGTTTCCCATTTGATGGAAGTGGATATAGATGAAAGACACTATCGTGGGAGCTCTCAAATGATATTCGGTTTTGGGTTATTTAGGTGCAGCAGAGTGGCTGACCAAGGTCGTCTCTCAAAGGAGGAAGTAATTTGAAACAACATATTAAAGGAATTTTGAAAATAAAATAAAATAAAATAAACAACTTATAAGGATGGGGGGAGGGATGTTCAATGTTTATAAAATAAGAATAATAAGTATGATGGAATAAGATTGTATTTTTTGTTTTTTTTAAATGAAATTTGATTAATAAATCACAATGAGAAGATATTTTTTTAGAAAATATTTTAAGAGGCGTAATCAATCTAACTCCACATATTCACTTACTTATTAATAATTATCATTTAAATTAGTATGAACTTAATTATTATCCCCTAATTTGTTAACCCTCAAACCCTATTAGAATTAACTTTACCAGAAAGATGAAGTGAATTAAACCCTTGGATAGATTCGGAACATGAAATCGCGACACCTTGCTTTGGTTGATGTTATAAGGTTAGATTATTGTTAGTGGTAAATTAAGGCACATATCCACTCTATAAATGATGATTAATTGAGTTTAGGATTATATTTTAACTCTACAAATTGACCTCGTATGGTCTTATAGTACAAATTAAGATCACGCTCTCACAATTCACATCATTCTCAACCTCGCGTGTTTTGTGTTTATTGTTAAATTGCTTTATTATTTTATTTTAATTTAATAAATAAATTAATATATCATATTAGGTAATTTACAGTAGCTCATTGATTCAAAATAAATGAATGAATAAGGTGAGAGTTATATCAATTACTAAAAATAACTAATCTTCTATGGGAAGTAGTTATCGTAGAAACATTTTTCATGTGCAAAGGTTTATAAAGGGTAGAACACAATCTCATTTCAACTCATGATTTCCTAACCAAAGATGAAGATTAATGAATAAGGGAAGTGAATAAAACTGAGGAAAATAGAATAAATAAAAGAGGAACTAATAAGTTCATTACACAAAGGAAAATATTACAACATGAGAAGGAGAAGAAGGATTCGATGAAGGGATCCTTACTTCAAGAGCTCCCCCTATGAGTATAGGAAGTTCCAAAACCTCCAAGTTGATAAGAGGAATCCTAAGGAACTAAAAAATTGTAGCACTTCACTCCTTGGTTGAAATTAAAAATTAGGTGCCCAAGGTGTCAATTTATAGCCAAAATGGGAAGTTGTTTTGGGCACCTAGATTATAGATACCACTTGTATCTTAGTTTTAGGTTGCTAAATTACCTTGTATTAGCTTCGAAAAAAGATAAAAGTTGTATGCTAGTATCCTGACTATCTACATATCAAATTTGGAGGTCAATGGAGGATCACAATACGATATATCACTAAAATAAATAACCAAATCTTTGACTTTGTGTAGATTTTGTCCCCTGGATAGATTGGTTCGTATGCCCCTTTAATGGATGAATTGGGATTTTATTTATTGAGATGAGTTGTATCCCATGAATTGATGGAGTGGTCCAAAAAAATTCATCCTATATGGAGTTTATCCCATTTTCATTCTGGATCATCTTTGATCCTCCAAATCACCTCCTCCTACAATGAAATCACCAAAACAAGAATAATTTCCATTTCTAACAGTGATAAAAATTTAATAATTTAATAAAATGGGATGTAAAATTTGAGATAATATTTTGTAATTTTAAATACAAAGAAAGTTTAAAACAATGATGTTAGGGTGAAACAAAGTAGGGAATCATGATGCGATCACACCCCCACACTTACCCTTTTTCACTCGTGGGAAAAACCTCATATCATGTATTCCAGAAAATTGTGACAAGTAAACATCAATATCAAATAAATTTTTTAAAACACATGGCCATGAGATCTACCAATTTTACAACAAGAAACAAAAGATATCATGACTCCTCGAAACCCATTATTTCATGTTCTTAATTCACATCATTCCATATATTTCCAATTAATTTATCCTCCCATGCATACAAAACACTTACCTCACTTTCATTTTCTCTTATCACAGAAATGTCAATTTTTCAGCAATGTCTTTCTCATATAAACTCATACAAGGGTCACCATTGGCTTGATAAATCCCTACATCTCTACCCAATGTGAGTCAAGGAAATATGTTTATCATGATTACTTTTCATTGTTATTATGTGGCTTTCAGTTGGTAGGATTTAGATGTAAAAAATTATGAGGCTGAATGAAGAGGACTTGAATATTTTTGAAGAAAAATTGCATTATTCTAATTTTCACTCAAGTATGGTCTCCTAATAACTCACCTTAGTATCAATTCAACTCCATCCTCATGAAAAATCATGAAATTTTACACCATTAATCATTTCTGCAACAAAAATTTCAATCTTCTCAAGCATAGTTTTTCGTGAAAGCTCCAGATAGGCACAAATTTCTTTCTTCATTGGAAGCTCCATAAAGAATAACTTCTTTTATAATGAAAGCTAAAGAATGGAAAAGCTTTCAAAAAAATTATTTTTTTATCAGAAAACATATCTCTTAACAGTTTTTCTCCCAAATTATTATCAAATGAGGTAACAAAATACAAGATAGATTCCCCCACACTTAAGTTCAACAATATCATGAAATCTCACTTTAAGAGAAAGTTGAATTGGGAAAATTGGCTTGTAATGTGGATAAACTAATATTCTATTCATGTATTCTATGGGCTACAAGGATTAAATGTTCAAGGTAGACCATTATAACAAGGATTATTAGAAAAAGGGGGCTTTAAAACTCAAGAAAATCCTCAATCATTTATAACACATGTTCCTCAAACCCTCAAGTTTTGATAGGAATAAATCAAATTATAGTTAAATAAAGCATGGTTTGGATCTCTCAAGAAGTGATCTAAATGTAAATATTGTAAAAAAATAGTTAAAAAGATTCATAGGAAAGTTATTTTAAATATAAAGATAGTGAGATGTGGCATGGGATTCAAAATTCAGAGTACTCTTTATGAAATTCCAAATGATTTGAACTTGAAACAAAATCATTTTCATCATTCATTTAAGCTAAGTTTCATTGGATAAATTTTTTTACTTATTGATATGGATTTCAAAATGGTGATGAGAATCATTTCAGATCAAAAGTTTCAGAAACACAAAAAAATTAAAAAAAAACACCATTTTTTTGAAAAATAGAAAAACAATTGAAATTACTAAACTAAAAGGATTTCTCTCCCACACTTAAAATACTGAATTTTCCTCAATGTAAACCCATGAGATGAAATGTTTATGTGAAATTCAGAATTTTAAATTGGAAAAATAATATAACAATGAAAAGTTTAAGAATAACCTGATATTATCAAGTGATGATGGGGTCATGTAGTGTGATGAAATCCACTACATCAATTGAAATTCCCTCACGGTATTGCTTCAAATGTTTCCCACTAACTGTAAATATTCTTCCAGTTTCCTCTTGTGTGATCTGCACTACACCTTAAGGGAAAAAATTAGATACAATATAAGGACTTAACCATATGGAACAAAACTTACCAGGCATCATCTTTAGTCATGATCTATAGTGGAGGAATTTCTCTCCAACATGAAACTCCCTTTGTTGGGTCATTCTATCATGAGGTTCTTTTTATATTTCCTTGCAGAGCCTTGAGTTTTCATATAATGTCCATCAAATATCCTCTCGATCTTGAATTTGCAGCTTCCTTTGAATTAAAGCTAAGGATAAATGTATGTTCCATTTATTTATAGCCCAATAAGCCCGATGCTCAACTTCCATGGATATATGACACGCTTTCCCAAAAAAAATACAAAATGGGGACATACTAGTGGGTGTCTTGTATGCCATCCTATAAGCCCAAAGTGCATCATCCAATCACTTTATCAAATCCTTTCTATTTGGTTAAACAATTTTATCCAAAATTTGTTTCAACTCATGATTTGAAACCTCAGCCTGACCATTTGTTTGGGGGTGATATGGTGTTGATGTTTTGTGCGTCACCCCATACTTGTGAAGGAGGGAAGACAAATTTTGATTGTATAAGTGTGTCCCTTGGTCATTGATGATGGTCTTTGGTACTCCAAACCTACAAAAAATTTGTGTCATGAAAAAGTCCACTACAACATGAGAATCATCAATTCTGATGGAATTATCCTCTACCCATTTACTCATATAATCAATAGAAACAAAAATATAAAAAATATCAAATGAACTAGGAAACAACCCATAAAATCAATTCCCCAAACATAAAAAATATCACATAATAATATGGGTTGTTGGGGCATCTCGTGTCTCCTAGAAATGTTCCCAATGTGTTTGAAACTTGGTCACAACTTTCAAAACACAGAAGAATCATGGAATAATTGAGGACAATATAATCAACAATCTAAGACCTTCCTAGATATTTTTTGGGGTCCAAAGTGTCCTCTACATGAACGTGTATGGAAAAAATGTATAACATACTCAAACTCATGATCAGGAACACACCTCCTAATAACTCGATCACTACACATGTGCCAGAGGTATGGATCATCCCAAACATAAAATTTTAACCCAAATTTTAACTTTTGGATGTGATGTTTATTTAAATTTGTAGGGATTTTAAATGAAATGAGGTAGTTAACTAAATCAGCATACCAAGGATGCATACCTAAGATGAAATAAAGATACTCATAAGGGAAAGTGTCCTAATCTGGTACCTGGTCTAAGGTGTCAACCTCTAATATGTGATTAAGAATTCCCATGTTGTCCACCACCAATTTCTTTGACCCTTTCTTATCCTTTATCTAAACATTGAATTACTGAAGAAGGAGAATCCAATAGATAAGTTTGGGCTTTGCATTTGGATTCTTCAAGAGGTACCTCAGAGCTGCATGGTAAAAAAAGCCAATTACTTTAAAGCCTAATAAATATGAACAAAATTACTTAAAGAAAATATGAAAACAAGAAATTCCTTTTTTGGTTGTATAGTTTGATGGGGATGAATCCAATGTCCTCAATACATAGGAAATCACATGTGAGTGTCTCTCTACCCTATGAGATAAGATATCTCCAACCACAAAGTTAGAGGAATCACATATAAGATCAAAAGGAATCTCCCACCATTAGGGATGTATGATTGGTGGAGTGTTTAGAAACTTCTTTATCTCATCAAAGGAAGTCCTACAAGAATCATAAAATGAAAAATAAAAACTCTTTTGAAGTAATTGTGACATAGGAAGAGAAATATTACTAAAATCTTTGATGAGTTCCAATAAAATCCTACATACCCTAGTAAAGATCTAACATCATGAACACATGAAGGATAATGTAAGGATGAAATAATATCTACCTTATATATATAAACCTCTATCCCATGTCTTGACACTACATGACCTAAGAAAATTCCATGATCTACCATGAAATGAAATTTTCAAATTTTAAGACTAGATTCTTCTCAATACAATGATTCAAAACCTTTCCCAAACTACAGATAAAATATTCAAATGAAGACCCATACACTATAAAATAATCTATAAATACCTCCATGCAGGTCTCAATAAAATCAGAAAAAATACTCACCATGCATCTCTGGAAGGTACTTGGGGCATTGAGAAGTCCAAATGCCATCCTACGGTAGAAAAATGTATAGAATATACAAGTTAATGTTGTCTTATTCTGATCCTACGGAGAAATAAGAACCTAAAAATATCCAAAAAATCCATCAAAGAAACAATAGTGTGTTTTTCTAACTATTCACTCAAGATTTTGATCAATTAATGGGAGGGGAAAATGGTCCTTGTGAGTGGACAGATTTAGTTTCCTATAATCAATATACACACACCAACTGTTTTTCACCCTCATTGTAACCAACTCCTATTTATCATTTTTAACAACATAAAAACACTTTTCTTAGGCACAACATGAATAAGACTTGCCCACTGTGAATCTGAAATGGGATAAATTATATTTTCCTAGATAAAATTTTTAACCTCTTTTTTAATAACTTCTAGAATGGTTGGATTGAGTCTCCTTTGTGGCTGCCTAACTAGTTTATCCCCATCCTCCAAAATAATACTATGCATGAAAATAGAGGGGCTAATACCTAATATGTTAGCCGAGCTCTACCCTATTGCCCTGTTGTTCTCCTTAAAAATATTCAAAAGTTTTTATTCATTTTCAAGAAGAGAGATTGTTAGAAATTATAATAGGTAATATATCACCACTCAACAATTATAAATGTTTGAAATTTTGTGGAAATGTCTTGAGATTCAATGTAGGGGGTAATATAGGGATGCATACATTGAAGTAACTAAAATATGTGAACAATGAACATTAGTATCAGAATATACGTCATAAAAATTAGAGAATATAGAATCAAATCTATCAGTATACTCAACTTCCATGTCATATTCAGAATGAGAATGATCAAAATCAGAATATGAATCCATTTCAAAATCAAATCTAAGAGAGTTTTGTGCATTAGAATCATATGTGGAAGTGCTCTTAGACTTCAAACTAGAACCAATACTCATAATCCACCTAATCATAGGATAATAAAATTCCATGGGGTTTTTATTTGGTGGTTCAAAATGGGATATAAAAAAATAAAAATGGTTCTATGGGCAGTACTTCATAGAGTCCATAACATTAAATATTACAACTTCATCTCCAAAATCCATCAAAAGTGTACCCTTATGGACATTTATGATAATTTTTTCAGTTTTGAGGAAAGGGAATACCTAAGATAATGGGAGTATGGGAACTTATATGATCATCCTCTACGTTAAGCACATAGAAAATTGATGTAAAGATCATATATCTTACCCAAACAAGTACATCCTCAAGGACTCCTACTGGGTACTCCGTAACTCTATTTTCCAACTGCACCACTACTCTCGTCAACTTCAACACACCAAATTATAAAGAAGATAATATAGTGTGAGGCATCACATTTATGGAATATCTTAAATCAGATAAATCATCATAAAAGTGTAACTCCCGTATGGTGCATGGAATGGTGAATGTATCTAGATCCATGCACTTTGTTGGAATTTCTAGAGTTGGTGTAATGATTGTTAACACATTACTTCCAAGATTGATCCTCTCATTTCCCTCAATCACTCTCCGATTGGTACAAAGTTCATTTATAAATTTTGCATACCATGGGATTTTCTTTATTGCTTCAAGTAGAGGGATGTTGATCTCAACATGCTTGAATGTATCCAAAAATTCTTTTTGAATTTCCTTTTCAGCCATATTCTTGGTTTTTATAACTCTTCCTGGAAATGGAAGGGGTTTTGGAGGAACATCATCAATCTTTTTCTTACTTTTGTCTTTATCCTTGGGCTGCTCATTAGTGGTTCTTTAATGGGGCCTCTATGAGGTTGAGGTGGATCCTGGTGTAATGTTAGGTGCAAAATTATCAGTTGTTTTCTTCCCAATTCTCAATTTTATGGCACTAAAATTCCCCTTGGGATTTGGAGTAGGTTGGGAAGGAAGATTTTTGGGGTTCCTACATACCAGTTCATGGGGGGCGGTGGAAATCTGGCTGATTTGAGTCTTCAACTAGCTCAGCTCTAAACCTTAAATATTCACCTCATTCTCTTGACTAAAAATAATTTGTTTCAAAAGATCATCAGTATTTGAATCTACCTTTGGTTGGGAAGTCACTTGTTGTTGGCTTGTTGATTGTTGGGATTCAAATCTCTTTTGGGGTTGTTGGAAAGCATATTTGTAAGGAAGAGGTTGTTGGACATTTTGTTGAAAAGGGGGTCTTTTTTGTTGTCTAGAGCCATACCTCATGCTCGATTGATACTTACACCCTTGGTTTTATGTTGGTGAAAAGGGATCATAATTATTTTTAGGATGTGGATATTGTTACTATTAATATGGTCTCCTATAAAATACTACTAAAAAACCCTATGACTCTTGTAATTGGGGGAAACAGTCAGTTGGGTGGTATGTTTCAGTGAAAATGACACATGGCCTCATAGGAGTGGGTTGAGATATATTTTTATCTAAAGCAATATTCCTCACCATAGTGATAAATTCTTCCAAATTAGTATCAATAAAATGTTTTTCAAGAGATGAAGTACTTACTTAATGTACTCCTCTAAAATGTGGTATACCTCAATCACCAAATTGATGGGTGTTCTGTGCCATCTTGTCAATCAATGCACGTGCAACTACTAGTGTTTTGTTGACCAAGGCCCCTCCAGATACATCATCCACCATGATTTTATCCATAGGTGTGATTCCTTCATAGATGTAGTCGATTAGTAGTTTCTCATTGATATGGTGATGTGGGAATCTTGCACAATGCTTCTTGAATCACTCCCAATATTCATACATTGACTCCCGTTGGGCAAGCATGATTCCTGAGATATATTTTTGAATGGTAGTGTTCATTTATGATAGAAAAATATCTACAAGAAAAGACGTTTAAAATCATTCCAACATGTTACGACTTTAGGTTGTAAATAATACATCCAATCCTTTACAGCTCCATTAAGTGAAAATAGGAACGCTCTTAGTTTTATTTGATCTTCAAAGACATTTACTAGTTTAAGGGTTGAGAAAAAACATTAAATTCTATTAAATGTTTTTTTTGGATCCTCACCAGATAATCCATGAAACTTTTGAAGAAGGTAAATTAACCCAAATTTCAATTCAAAGTCCGATTCAGGGTTTGAGTATGAAATAAAATTTGGTTGATAGTTAATGTTAGGTGAAGCTAATTATCTAATGATTATATTAAGTTAGTTGTTATTACTTTCATCCATTGGTTCTTTTTTTTTTATGTTTTATTCATAATTATTTTCAATTTCTGTCTTAATAAAATAAAGGAATTCTCCAACTGGTTGAATACTGAAACTTCCCGTAGAATGAGACTGTCTGATTCGAGATCGAATGCTAAGTTCAATATCATGGTCAAGATCTAAGATATCCTCAATATTAGTTTGCGTTATAAAAAAAATGGAAATGTGTACCATAATAAAAATAATAGAAGTTTGAGTTGGTCTGATAAAAATAAAAGAAGAGAGAAAAAAACACGAGAAAGGGGAAAAAAGAAAGAAACATGAGACAAAAAGAATAAAATAAAAAACAAAGTAAATAACTATAATTGGTTTAATAAATTACTTGACTCTCTATAAATTATTCCAATTTTAAAGGTTCTGTTGTTGGTGATCTCAAATTATATTCAGTTTTAGGTTATTTATGTGCATCAGAGTGGCTGACCAAGGTCATCTCTCAAATGATGAAGTAATTTAAAACAACATATTAAATGTGTTTTTAAAATAAAATAAAATAAAATAAACTTATAAGGTTGGGGGGTGTTAATTTTTTTTTAAAATAATAAGAAAAAGTATGATGGAAGAATATTTTATTTTTTTTGTTTTTGTTGTTGAAATGAAATTTGATTAATAAGACACAACGAGAAGTTGTTTTTTTAGAAAATATTGTAAAAGGTGTAATTGATATAAATATACCTCTTCAAATAATTATTAATCATTAACATTTAATTTAATATCCACTTAATTATGATCCCCTATTTTTTTAACCCCCGAACAATACGAGAATTAACTTTACTACAAAGATGAAGTGAATTAAACCCAAGGCTAGCTTCAGAAAATTCAATCACAACACCCTACTTTGATTGATGTTATAAGGTTAACTTATGGTTAGTGGTAAATTAAGGCACATATCTAATCTGGAAATTAGGATTAATTGAGTTTAGTATTATATCTTAACTCTACAAATTGATCCTAAGTGGTCTTGTATTACCGATTAAGATTGCGCTCTCACAATTCACACAATTCTAGACCTCAAATATTTTGTGTTTATTGTTCACTTTCATGATTAATAACATTTAATTTAATAACTCAATTAATATATCATATTAAGTGAATTATAGTAGCTTATTTATTCAAAACAAATTAATTAAGAAGGTGATAGATAGATCAATTACTAAAAAGAACTATTCTTCCATGGGTGGTGGAGTCATCGTAAAAACATTTTTCATGTGAAAAGGTTTAGAAAGGTTAGAACCCTATATAATTTCTACTATTTATTTTCATACCAAATAGGAAGATTATGTATAAAATAATTGAATAAAACCAAGGAAAACAGAAGAAATAAAAGAGGAACTAAGAAGTTTATTGCACTAAGACAAATATTACACCATGAGAAGGAGAAGAAGAATTCGATGAAGGGATACTTGCTTCAAGATCTCCCTCTATGAGTATAATAAGTTACAAAACATCCATGTTGATATAAGAGGAATCCTATGGAACTCCAACATGGCATCACTTCATTCCTAGGCTGAACTTTCAAATGAGGTTCCTAAGGTGTCAATTTATATAAAAAATGGAAAATTGTTTTGGGCACCCAAACTTATAGATACCACTTGTATCTCGGTTTTAGGTTGTTAAATTGATTTATCTCAACTTTAAAAAAAATAAAATTTTTAGGTTATCATCTTGAATGTATCTATGTAAAATTTTGAGGCCAATGGAGGATTATATTGCGAGATATGACTGAAATACAGAACCAAATCTTTGATTTTGTGCAGATTTTATCCCCTAGAAAAATTGGTTCTAATGACACCTTTAATGGAATAATTGGGATTATGTTTCTTGAGATGATTTATATACCATGAATTTTTGTATATGACCACAAACTTTCATCCCATTTGAAGGCACAGATTTTGAGAAATGTGCAAAACAGTGGACAAATTTCCTTGGGCTTCAATGCAGTTTAAACCATTTTCCTTCTAGATCGTATCTGACCCTCCAAATCACCTCCTCCTACAACAAAATCACAAAAAAATAATAATTCCACTTTTTAAAAGTGATAAAAATTTAATATTTTAATCAAAATGGATGTTCAATTTGAGATAATATTTGTAATTTTAAATACAAAACATGTTTAAAATAGTGATGTAAGGGTGAAATAAAGAAGTGAATCGTGAAGCGATCAATGAATATAAGTTTTTTATATTAAAATAATAACAAATATGTATATAGGGGATAATGGTGTTATTATATTATCAAATTTTAAGATGATTTTAAGTAGGTGGAAGAAAAAATAAAAGAAATATGCACATTTAAGAATTTCACATCTTCTTCGGAGAGCCTCTTTAGGTTTATTCCTAAAGATTTTTTAGGTGGTATGTATAGTTAAAGTAAGGCATATAAGATGTGGGGAGATAAGAAAGGAATAAATTTTGGTATTTGTTTCAGAACCAAATGGTTTTGGAAGTGGTAAGCATAGAGTATAGGGAGTGGCCTTTTATAAGTAGGGGAGCACACATGGTATTTTTGAAAAGATAAAGTGATACCCAAGTTTTTATCATTAAAAAACCACTAAAATGGGTCATTATTGAAAATTATATGTGATAAGTTCTATATATGTAAATAAAATTGGTTTTGGATATGTTTTAGCTCATTTAACCCTTATCTTCTTAGTTTAACCCCCAATCAATCTATTTTTACCTTAAACACGACAATTAATTTTTACCATTTTCACTGTTCATTTTTGTAAACAATTAAGTTGAAATTACCAGATAATATAAATTATTCTGATTCAAAATATGGAATACATTTTTTCAAATTCAATACATATAATTGGTTGAATTTAATTAAAAATTAAACCTGCAAAACGCATTAAAAAAATTATTTTTTCAAAGAAAACCTTTCAAATATCATAATTCAATATCAAATTAATTATAATGAACTAAATTAGTTAAATTATAATATTATTGAACTAATATAACTTTAAAACCAATTTAAAATATAATTTTTCCTTTTATATAATTTAAATGAAAAGTTAGTTCTCAACAAAAATCATTATTTTTCACTATTCATCAAAAAAATTAATTTTTTCATCAAATTATAAAAAATTCAACCAAAGATAATTTTTAAGTTTAAATTGAAAAAATGAATTTTATATTTCCAAATAAAGTTTCTAAAAGTGTTAAAAATTAATTATAGATTATTTTCTTAGAGTGTGAAGAAACCTCTTTTTAGGAAATACATTTGTTGAGAAAAACATTTATTTTTATTTCAAATGGTTCTTATTTTATTTATAATCAATTTATAACCATTTATACATGTGAAAACCAAATTATTTTTTATAATTTTATTCATATTAACCTACTAAACTTTCATGACCTGACCCACTGGGGTCCGACCCGTGACTACCCAAGCCTGCCTCCAATATTCTAGGAGCTAGTGACTAGCATCGAGTAGGCATATCCTACAAATGGGATGCGTTAGGATAAAGTATCAGTACACATGCACACATTTTAAATCCCACAAAATGCTAAAATATAAAACAAAATAAAACCAATGCATACATACATCTATAATCCCATAACTAGAGTATGAAAATAAAGTACTCAAAGTAGAAAAAGTGGGAAAATACATGCCCATCTAAAACCATAAAGAGTCCAACCTACTACAAGGGTGAGGAGTGAGATAAAATGAAATCTCTAGAAAAAAACCTAAGTTAGAAAAGCTCAGGATATGCTCCACTTGCTCTGTATCCTCCAAGGTCACCGTCTAAAGTTTCATCATCTGAATAAGACACAACACGTGTAGGTAGAGCCCAAACAGGGGTGAGTAATACCCAGTAGGACACCCAAAAAACACTGAACACAAATAACCAAGTACAATAAGATTAATAAAAATATATAAAAGTAAATTTATAATAGAAAAACCTAGATATACTTTGAAACCCATATATACTTAGGAAGGAAAATGTACCACAGAGCAGTTACAACCAACTATCATCCACATGATTCCGCTTGAAGAAACGATCATTCCTAGAGGATCCACTCCATGATCCATGCTACACTAGAGACTCTCATAAAAGAGGTCATGATAATTTGGCCCTGCCCATGAAATCTCACTGGCCTCAGAAGACCTTGATACACAGATAGGGGGTCACACTGAGGACTATTTAGAGACACCACAAACCCAATATGGATCAACTATCTATGTAGGGTATCATATTCCCATGATATCAAAAACCCTACTGATACAAATTTCTAGATGGATGATAGATTCCCTACTCAAGGAGGTCATGCTAATTCCTCAAACTCCACCTAGGGTATAAAGATGATATAGAACCACTCTCCATTATCATAGAGGGACACCACAAACTCTATCCAAAAGCCATCCCCGAGAGAAGATAAAAATCCTGTGATATAGATGAAATTTTGGATTTTACCCTCAAGGGAATTCACCATGGGAACATAGTCAACCAAGACTAGTCCAGACTAAAGAAATGAAGGGAAAACACCCTTAAATGGGGCACACGGTGTGTACTAGGAGTACACAGTGTGTCCAGCTATCCCCAAGTCTTCCCATTTGGTAACATCACGCATGACATGTAAATATCCAAATAAATAGAATGTAGGAGTAGTACATGGTATGTAGAGATCACCTAACACCTACCTGGGTGACAATAGACATGTCCAAGTACTTTCGTCTGCCCATGTACCAAATCGTGCACAAGTGGTCATGTCTGTGTCTCAGTACATGGTGTTCCACTGGCTCTGTCCATGTACTTTTCAAAGTACATTCCGAGCTTCCATGGGAGGTTTACATGGTGCGTGACCATGTCACATGGTGTGTGATACTTAACTCCAACCGAAACGCTACCACCACAGCCAGGGGGCACCACACAACATATAATACCTAAATGCATGATGTATTGATTAATATTTTCTAGATCTCTCAGATATTTCTCTAAATCATCTTTCACTTTTTCGGAGCATCCTTCCTTACTAGAACCTATAGATCAAAGGTCACTCAAGCCTTTCCATTATCACTGGATGGAATCTAGTTCCTCAATCTACTCGAAAAACTATTTGTCATATTGATTTTCATCGCATGTCCAACCTGAGAATAAAGGAACCCAAAAATTCATTCTGATCTATCTCTAATAATCCATCACCATACTTTTACATCGCTCATATCCTTGATCATGAACCACCCCTTAATTATTGATCTATTGTGCTGAAGAACAATTGCACAATGATTGTATACCCAATATTCATTAAACCCAGAGCCAAAGAAAATGACCATGATGAACATACGAACAACGGGGGAAGAAAAACATAAGCCATAAGATACGAGGAATGAACCTCAAACTTTGTTCATTCACTTTGATTCATTTTCATAGAAGAATACAAAAAAAGAGAAATAAATCACAAAAAACATATAGGATGCCATCAGTTTTAATCTAATGATGATTCACATAACAATTATATTCATGGAATAAACCCATGTTCATCTAGGATTAATAAACATGATGGAAAACATAAATCAAAATCTTACCTAGCGTTTGGTTCAATCGCTAACTAAGAACAGTTCTGCACTTCCATCATTGATGAGATCTATAAACTCCATTGGTGTAACGATCCTCAACCGGGTTTTGATCTGTCTTCATTCACCAAGAATCTTTAAAGGGTTAAACAACAAACCCTGAGACAAAATATATAATCTTATACTTATAGGATAATTCAGTCTCTATGTAAAAAATAAATATAAAAAATTAATTAATTAATTTATTTTATTCATTCAAACCTGTGACGAATTTTCCACAAATGCCCCATGTAGACAAAGGTTATATAACACCTAGGGTAAAACCCATGTTATTAACTCAATGGTTCCCTCAAATTTTTGATATGGGCCCCTATTCAGGAGTTATCTGATTTTCAGGAAAACTATGCACACATATTATTTAATATATTTCAAATATTTATTCCGAGCACACCAAGCCTTGGAATCACACACCGTCTTAGCACCTGGTCTAAATAATAATCCATATAACATCGAAATATAATATAAAAAAAATAAGATTCATTAAATAAATGGATAGGTTATAATGGTCATGTTTAAAAATATTATTTTAATAGAGTATCATGTTTCATTTAAACCCAATGTTGCGTGTATCACAAGATATCAAAGAGATTGAATTTATTTAAAAATAAATATATTATAAAGTATTGGATTTCTAAATTCTCTTATAATTTTGGTGTTTCATTTCATTTATGTTATCGAACATGATTCTCCTATTTTAAAATATTGGGGTGTTAAAGTCCCTATATACAAGAGGCTGTCAGCTTGCAGTGAGGGCCTGAGAGACAACATGGGGAGACTAGGCCCCTGAAAATAGACAACCATTTGATAAATACATAGAAGAAACAACAATAATAATTACAATAATAAGGGAATTCATAATCTAATAATAATATGACATGTAAATGATACAATCCAAAACAAATAAGGATTCCCACAACCATTGGTTCAATGTTCTAAAATAGGGAAAACAATTGAGTGACATGTAGTAAAACATATAAGACTCAGAGTTCTCCCATAATCACCTCAAAATATCATACAACTCTTAATCAACCGTCCACCATGGGGACCTTTCCCTTTACTAGATTCATGATCGTAAAGTCTACAAACTCCCTAAGATACCCATGTAGGGTGAGTATAAAACCCATTAGTGCACCATGAACATGTACTTAACATAAGTGAAAAATATACACAAGTGCATTCCATTATAATAATCAATGCACAAATAAAAAACAAACAATCATACATGTGAAAACATATTATGGGTCCTTGAAGACCAGTTATACCTTATTTGGATCCATGTCAGAGAGAAATTAATACATTTTCCCAATGTACTCAGCCAATTGATCACCTATCCACACCCTCTTGAAGGGATAGTCACGTCCTCATTTAAGGTAAATTCTCATGTCGAACCATTTCACAGCTCTCAGGAAAGCCTCAAATTATGTATTCACCCAATATTTTAGATCTAGGATAATCCATCATACCACATGTCAACCCAATCTCATGTCTCTTAGGAAAACCATCACATCATCCACAACCCCCTATAAGGGAGTGACTTTCACATAAAACTCAACCCGGTCATTCAATTGCATAGATAGAGAAACTACACATGTAACACACAATGATACAATAAGATATTTCATAATAATTTCATTTAAAGAATAATCATATATCAAACACAACACATGTGAATTATATTAATCATAAGTCTCATGGGGTCATACACACACCCACCACATGCGAATAATATCATGAATAAGTATCCCATGGCTACACACACATGTGAATCATATCAAGAATAGATCTCATGAGGCCACACAAACACTACACAATCAAGGAATCACCATTTACATATTCCCTATATAGTAAGGTCGCCCTACCTCAAGGTCGATCACAAAATGAAATACGGAATGGTCAAATCTAAGAGATGTGGATGATTGTGCTTTAACTCATTCTAATAAATAAAGATCACCCCAATAAACTTCCCCTAAATGATATGATTCACACACACAATAGAGAATAGAAAATAATTCCAAAACATCACCCTGGATTCATCCTGACCATCACCAAGTAAGGATATGATAAAAAAGGGTTAATCCAAGGAATACATCAAGTCAGAAACAAGTTAATAACTCCCCCCCAAAATCACATGTGATTTCCCCTTTGAAACGCCGAAAACCCCCAATGATCATCCACCAAATCATCCATTTGAAAAATTTCAAACATCCATCAACACAATTTGGTGATTCCCACTATAGTCATGGTGGTACCGAACATTCCAATCCCCGATAACCCAAAAAGCTGAACACCACGATGTGTTGTCAAAACCCTACCCGTTTTGGACTCACCACCCCTTCCACTACAACATGAGGAGGCCACTATTGTCATGGTCTATAGAAGGACCCACAATTCTACATGCCTAAGACCATGCCCAGCTATGGGAATGTTAGTCTTTTCTATTTCACATAGGAGGTTTCTAGGCATAAAATGTCCTATTACATGACATGGTCCTACCCATAGTGCACCTAGAAAAACCTACAACCCTGTTTAAGACACCAAATAACCTCTAAAAATTCCTAAACTCAAATTAAACTTTCACAACGCTCTAAAAAAACCTTCAACAATTGAGGATGTCATATAATATAAAGTGTTTTTTGATTTTTGAAATAAAGAAAGAAGTTAGTTATTGACTCAACGCATTTACCATAAATTTGATATTAAATATATTTTATGAAATAATAAACCAAAAAATATATATGTTTAATATATGTATGCACACATAGACATAAATACAACTTTTTCTGAGTGATGATCCTCATATATCTCATAATAGTATATGCGTGTGTCTAAAAGATTAGATTTATAGTATTTCCATATAATCTTAATCAATATATGAAATTATATTGATTTTGTAATATAAAATAAAAAACTATTTAAATAAATATTATATATGTAACATATGTTTATATGTTTCTATTCTGAGAACACACACACAATATAATATATTATTAATTCAAAAAAATTTACCTTTAATTATTTAAATTAATTGATAAATTGTACTTAGATGTAAATTTTAGAAAATTTAATAATAAACAATATTTATTATAGTATTAGGAATAATATTATGTATATATATATATCATTAATAATTAATAAAGTTCAAATATAATTAATATTATTAAATATAGAAATTCTAATATAATTAATTATAATAATATTATATATATAATTATACATTTTGTAATTACTACTATTTTTAAAACATGAATAATAATATTTTTCATATAATTATGTTAAAGGGTTTGAAACCCCCTTGTCACCCAACAACTGTCTTTTCCTTATATTTTGGATTTATCAATTCTAATTTAAGAATTGATAAAACCTCACCCTTTTCAATGATAAAAAATGATTATAGAAGAATATTTCATCCATGCTATCTTTTTTATCTCTAATAAATGTCTTTCCCCTTTTTGAATGAACCTATTTCGATGTGCTACTCCTCATTATTTGTCAAGATCTTATGAAAGTTGTCCCATGTTGAATTATTTTAATTATCCTTTGGATGAATTGACATCAAAAAATGAAGGTATATAATTTCAAAAATATTTTTAAATATTTTTTTACTGATCATATTTATTTTATTGTATTATTTTTTATTGTTCATCTTCATTTACAACACACACACATTCAAAATATTGATTTTGTGTCTATATATATACATATAGTTGGAATATATAATTTTAAACACATACATGAACATCTATATATATATATATATTTTATACATACACACACAATGGTGTTTGTGTGTGTGTGTGTATCTCTCAGTGTGTGTATCTTTAATATATTGTATTTAATATGTCTTTATATATATCTATATATGTATCTACATACATACATACATGCATAAAAACATAAATACATATATACATACATAGATATATATATATATATATTTATAGATTTTCATGGATATTTATATATTTATAATGACACATACACTCACAGAAATATACATAAATATATATTTACACAAAATGTTTCATTCATTAATATATTTATATACAAATACCATATAAATTTATATATTTATTAATTTTATTGTGTTTGTATATATTTATTTAGTACTATATTGTAAAATATACATTTTATAATTATTAATCTATATAATTTATATATGTAGTTGGAGGCTTACTTGAGTAGTAAATTCACGCAGTAATTCTATATCAGATCAAAGTTCAAATCCTATAAACACCCTTAGATTGGGGATTTATATGGCCATTTAAGATAAAAAATAATGGGAAAAACTTTGGACATACAAAAAAGTAGGTGGCAGGAAGCATGATGGGAATAGGTAGACAATGCAGTGTGACATACAAGTCTGCAACGTATAAATATATAGGTGTTACTGGGTGGGAACATCAAAAGATTGATGGGGGGTATTGGTGCCTATCAATTAACCTTCTACCCACTTATAATTATGATGTACGATGAAGGGGTGACCTTTCACATGATTTTCAATATAGGGGAACCAGTGGGATGGCACAATGCGACTTGGTAGGTGGTACGACGAGCCACCATGTAGGAATCACTTAGTGGGAGACTCGAAAGAGTGATGGATGAATTGACACAAATCAAAAGAACCTCATCCCATACATTTTTATAATTTGGGACATAATGGCGTCCTTCCTTCTTGGATGAGGGTGATGCAACATTTAGGTGGGTGATACAGCGAGATTATTGTTGATAGTGGGGAAGTGCAGAAGAAGACTGATGAATTAGCATGATATAGGTAGCTCTTTTAGGCCTTCAGGTCATCTCCTTTAAAGGGACTTTGGGCTACAATCATCTGGGCCTTCATACCTCTTGAACTTGGGACTTCATGCCACTCTATGTAATAAAATATGTCTAGTATGTGATTATTATTCCCTATGAGTTGGGATGAGGCTTGACCCACTATGGGTGCTTGAGTGTGTGTGTTGTTTGTGGTTTATAATCCCCTCTACCTAATATAAATCTTTACACTTTATATATATATATATATATATTTATAATTTATAAATATAAGTATTATAATTTAAAATTATATTATTTAAATTTATAATTTATACTTTTTTTATTTTTATAAACATACATATATACACAAATGCATGCATGCATGTATACATACATACATATGTATGGATGTCCATACACACATATGTATGGATGTACATACATACATATTTATGTGTCTATGTATGTATATGTACATACGTGTTTGATATATTTTTATGTATATGTTTGCGTGTATTTATATATTTTTATATGCTCACACACACAATTTTATATTCACACACAGGTGTTATATATATAATAATTATATATATATGTGGTACTGTATTATAAAATGCAGACTTTATATATATATTCTTTTTTATACTTTATGTAGCATTCATTATATTTTATAAATATATTTTTTAAATTTATACTTTATATAATTTATATATATAAAAATAATATATTATATGTATACATTCTTTAGATATATTTTTTAGTGATATATAAATACCGTTGAACTAAATAGGTGACTACGAATCAAAAATATATGGATACTGATCATATACAAGGGTGAAAGACAAACATCATGCATCAAAACCACTATACCCCTACTATAATGGAAGGATGGGGTACACTTTACTTGAAAAACATATGGTATATATTTTAAAACTATACTTATATTTTATTTAGATATAAAACAAAAAAAGAATTATATTTCTGGGTTTATATATATATTAATCAATAAGAATATAGATCCTTGTCCATCCCAAATCATGTGTTATGGATGGAAGATTAGGTAATTAAATTGGGAAAAATTGTAAATGAAAACATACATATAGTATGATAATCATGTGAAATAATGATATAACTTAAATTTAATATGATTTAATATATTATAACATAAAAATAACTAATTAATTCCCTATAATTTTATCCTTTTTATACACAAGATGAATCATTTTCCATAACAAAATAAAAAATACTTTTAGTGGATTTGAATTATTTTAAAAGAGTTGGAAATATTAAAGGTGTAAGTTTTGGAATGTCTCTGTGAGAATACTTTGAGAAATAAAAAATACTTGTGCATGATGACAAGAAAATGGAAGACATTCTGGAAATAATAAAAAATTTAATGGAAAGAGTAAATAGACAAAAAGAAGTAATAGAGCATCTGTGTTAAAGTGATCAATTAGAACTAATGTCACAACAACCATCCAAAAAACAGCCACATCCCCTCTGAGTTTTGAGGTTACCCATACCCCTCAAAGTCTTTCTTTACCAAAGGTAATAAAATTTTTTACATCAATTTACATTAATTTTGAAATAATTAATTATAGATTGTTTTATTATATTAAAATATTACTAGCTGAAATTGAATGTGATTTATAGTTATAAACACCAACTCATATATTTATTGAAAAAGGTACAATGTACAAAATCCAATAAAATATCCTATATAATAAAAAATTACCAAATGATCATGTGAGAGTAGGGATCTTTAATATCATGAGTTGAGTAATGAGCTACCTATTCCCCATTAATTATGTTGATATTCACATGGTAGAACTTATTGTTAGAACAATAATAGCACAAACATTTAATCTTATAAAGAAACATAATAATAAATGGGTATGTCATTCCAATTTATTTTCTATGAAAAGTATTTTACAAAGAATGAACAAGGTCTCAAATAATGTATGTATTGATAGAAGGGGAAATAGAAAGTCAAGTCACATCAATATAAAGGATCAAAAATTAGATCAAAAATAGATTTTGAAGATTCCTTTAAACCACTATTATATTTTCTATATTTTTTAATGTTATAAGCATGTGTAGTTATAATGTTCCAAAATGATGATACTACTAACATTGAACTTTAAGAGAAAATATATGGAACAATAACTCAAGAAATTATGGTTCTTAAGATCATAACTAAAGTTATCAAGTATGAATGTTTAAGATCCTTATTTATGAATATTTTTATGAGGTATATTTTTATACTTTTCATTTATAATAATTGATATAATTTTTTATTATAATTTCACACTCTTTATATTTTTTATGGACATATATATCATGACTATATAAAAGTAAAACCATATAAAAAACATTTTGTACTTATAAGTCCTCATGTCACTTCTATACTAAAAAATAAATGGAATAAGAATAAATTCAATAAATATTACAAAAACTAGATATAATGTTTTATAGGAAATTAAAAAATTATGTAATCTTCTTAATTCCTACAAAGAAAAAATAAAAATTTATACTCTTACTGTATAAAATATAATTTTATTTTACCAATTTTTGACTCATTAAATTTTAATTTTTTGTAAGACTCATTAGATAGACATTATGATTAATTTTTATAGTTTTATAGTATATTTTACGGATCCAATGAATTATCCATCGCCTAGGCTAAACATCATAGCCCCTATGAATTAAAAATACACTATATTCAATGTTTTATAGAATATATTACAATTATATTTTTTAACAATTTTTTTATAATAATGTAGTTTTTATTTAACATTAAAAACATGGTGTGAGGACATTCAGTGAAAACAATAAATCTATCAATTTATATAATTATATTTTTGTTAAGGTATATATAATAAAATTTCACTATTAAAATATATGTCATAAAAATTTTCTTATATTTCTTTATGTTTTATATAGTGTCTAAATAAATGAATAAAAATGATTTTGTTAATTAAATTTATAAATTTATAAAATATTTTATATTTCATGAAAAAACATGCATCCCCGAAGTGGTATTTATGAGACTATTTCATTGATAATATTTATTAACTGTATTTAATTTTTCTGAGTAATATAAAGAAAATTGAAATACAAAATATTTATAGGAGGAAATAAATTTGATTAGGAATGAGTGGGAAAATTATATAGTGCCAAAATTCTTACATACAAAATGAATATGTAGTTTCTTATCACATTTGTAATTTTTTTATTTAGAAATTTCACTCCAAGTATTTTTTTCATCAATAAATTTTACCCACTTTATAATTAATTATCTTTATAATTATTCACCCATCCACATACCTTTTAGTTTCATAACCTAAATCAATATTTTAAATAAAAAACAATACAATAACTAAATTATATACTAAAAATAAATTTCCCATGGTTAACCAACATTATAGCTTTGGGGGATTTATCACATTAGGAAGTTCTTACTCATCATCGTTTCTTACTACTATTGATTGAATGACCAATAAGAACCATCTTTTATACATAATTTTTTATAAAACCACCCAATTTTTTTTTCATCTATTCATAAGTGTAGAGGAATAGGTGGAAATATAGTATCAAAAATAGGGAGATCAAAAATATCAAAGAACATTGCAAGAAACAAGCTCATATTAACTTGAAAATTTAGGGAAAAAATATTTGATTCATATAACATCCCATTTATTTATTTCACATTAATACATGATTTATTACATAAGTTTATACTTAATGAAACATGAAATATTGAGAAGTAAAGTGTCTTTGGGAATTAGGTACATTACATAACAATTTAAAATAGGAAAAACATCATCTTTATTGAAAAACTTCCTTAACATGATCGAACTTAGAATTTCATTGTATTATCTTGGGACATTCATAATAAATGGATGATATATAAAAAAAATTATGGGAATAAACAAGTCATAAAATAAAATGAATAATATATTTTAGACAATTGGCATATCAATGGAGCATAAAAGGAGTGGTAGTCATAAACATGAACAATGAGACATGACATAACATGATAATCATAATGGAAACATGGATATGTGGTAACAAATTAAAACACTAAATCATAAACATAGTTCAAGGATAACAACCAAGAAATCATGATGGATAAAGTCCCATAAATGAATCAGGTTCACTCACTGTCTCAACATGACGTCTCATGAGACTAAACGCTACCCAATACATTAGAGGGATATATAATTCCAGGAACACCCATCAATTTATATATATATATATATATATATATATTAGGTGCTTGGGGGTAAAATTACATCAAATTCACATACACACACCACACACACAAATTCCTAAAAGGCAGGTCATAACCCCCCAATGGATAACCCACCAAACCACCTGCTTTATTACATTATATATATTTGGCATGAGGGCCAAGTGGGAATGTAGCACATTACATGGCCCATAGGCCTATAATTTTGGTTCAAGGCCCATTATATGAATAATACTACTACAATACCCCCACTTATATAGTACCTAATATAGTACTTCCACTACTACAGTAGCCACTGCAGTATTGCCACTGATACATCTACAGTGCCCACCACCACTATAGTCTCGCCGTTGCTTCAGTTCCCCTGCCACTATAAAAACGCTATAGTAATTCTATAGTAACTATTCCCAATTAGTTTTTAACCTATATTTTTCTCATGTAGGATTATGAGGTTCTTACCCTTAACCCAAACCTCAACTACACTTTCATTTCATTCTTATACTTAAGTGTGCCACATAGATCATAAAACATGGATTCGTTCATCATCATATTTTATTCCACAATTAAGGAGTGTGAAATACATAAATGAACGTACCAAGTAAAATAGTTATAATTTTATAAAGGTGGACACCCTTGATAAGAAATGGGTATGGTATTCACTATACAATTGTTTTTGCATGAAAAATCACGGTGAAATTTCGGCAACATAATGACACCACTAAAAAATTCATAAAAAGGGTTTATGAGAGAGATAGTGATATCGAATAATTTGGAAATAAAATGGTTAGTAATAGGGACATGGAAATAAATTTCCCCACCGTAGGAATTGGATATAGAAAACATAAAATAATAATGAAACTTCAACAAAGAAGAGAAAGTGAGGATCCCTTACTTGAGTGTGTGACTCCAAATGCTTGGGTGAAGCTTCTTGAGAGCTTGGGAGTTCCTTAAGAGGACTCTAGAGAGGTTAGGGAAGTGTAAGGACGTGATCCATGGATTTTTAGTGATGATAAATCGGATATTCGGTGGGTTTATATAGGAAATGAGTGGGGAATTATTTATCATTTCTCAAACATAGGTTTTGGAATCTATATAATAAAATAACCAAAACCACAAATCTTCCAATAGTTTTTGCCCATGGTTTCTACCAAATGAGAGTGGTTTTAATTATTTTATAAGGGAAAGGTCCGAAATTAATAAAATAACACCATTTATTATGTATAAGTGAGTCATACTCTTAAATAAATGATTTTAAAACCTTCAAATATATTAATGGTTTTGGAGGATTCATAATTGCTTTATAAAATTAACCAAATAAACTGAAAAATCACATTATTTTAAAGTTAAAAGATATATTTGGTAATGTATGAATTTTATCGTATTTATTTTATCACTTTATGTTCATTATGATGTCCTAATACACACTAAATATTTTTATGGCATTTTATTTTTACGTTAAAATTTTTCTGTCTCAGAAAATTATGAAAAATTCACTACTGGATAATTTTAACATTCTGATTCCAAAAAATAATGTTCATTTTTTCAAAATAATTTTCTAAATATTTTTATTTTCAATTTTTAAATAATAATTGACATTTATTGATAAATTTTGTGTTTTTTTAACAATAACAGTTTTCGAACATTAATAAAAAATAAATTTTACTTCATAAAAAATATATGATCATTTATATTTAATAAAATATATTAATTAATAATTTTTTATTAAAATATTATTTATTTTAAAAATCCATTAATTCATCAAAATAAATGTCTTAATTGGAATTAAATACTAATTAAAAATTCAATTTTTATTTTATTGAATCGAAATAATTTTTTTGAGTAATAATTATAGGATAAAAATATATTCATTATTCTATAAAAAAGAATATACATTCTAATATTTCTATAGTATTGATACATATCCCTTCAATACACCTTAAAAGGCCCTAAGATTAAGGTGTGTGATATTGAGACTTTCATTGGGTGGTTCTACATATATGGTTTGGGCCGTGATCTTGATGAGCTTGAACTTATCCTA
The DNA here is from genome assembly GCA_963277665.1 of Viscum album. Classification (NCBI taxonomy): domain Eukaryota; kingdom Viridiplantae; phylum Streptophyta; class Magnoliopsida; order Santalales; family Viscaceae; genus Viscum; species Viscum album. Next base: position 472,100,718 of record OY728130.1, on the reverse strand, counting down.
TAAATGGTTTCTCTCATGTTTAAGTTGTTGTATACTATCTTGGGATTGGTCAAGGGAAAATCCAAAAGATGATATCACCCTTAGAAGCTCTGATAAATGGGCTTTATAGGGCATGATCCTACTGGTTGAGGCCATCACTTACTTTTTCTATGTCAATTGGATTCATTAAAACCCTATATGTATACTAATCATGTGATTAATGTTCAAAGAATATTTTATCAATGGTATAGAAGCTTAAATATCATTTAAATATGATAGGATATAATAAAACTAAATAAGTGCATGCGTTTTATATAACAATATTATATAATAATAAATTTAAATAAATCAGAAAGGAGAATTTTATTTATAACAATTCAGGTCATTACAATTCATTTATGACCTGTAGGAAAAACCTGTATACAAATCTGATGTGTTATCTATTTAGAATGATCAAAAGTGTATTTTTAAGTTCTATAAATGTTCATAAAATGATAAAAAATTATTTAATGACATTCAAATGTCATAAATATCTAAGACAAGTATTTTTTATTCATTTTTTAATAGTTTTAAAAACAAGGATATTAAACTGATGTGCGATTTGTATCTAATTGTATAAATATTATCTTTATTATTAACATTTTTTTTATTTCTACAAATATGAGTGAAAGGTTAGTAAGTCAATGAAAAATCTCAAATTATCATGCAGATTTATAAAAATTATATTTTATTTTTGATGACCTATTTGAAAAATCCCCTGATTAGTCTAATGTGTTATGTGACTAGAATGTTTAAAAGTTATTTTTTATGTTCTACAACTTTTCCTTAAATGATATATAATTATTTATTGATTTAAGAATGATTACTACTTAATTTCATCATAAAACATTCTATTCCACTCTCTTTTTGATTTTTGGGGTGTTAGGGTGGATTTGGAATGGGTTTTGGATAAATAAGAGGGACTTGCTAATGGAAACTTTTTATAATCATGCATTCATGGTGTGCATGTCTTGTTCAAATCATGAAAGTTCATGAAAAAACACTTGTGGGTTTTTGTGTGTTTTTTCATGGTGTGAACCTTGTGTTTACATTGTGAAACCTTATTGAACATTTTTTTATAAGATTAACCTTGAATTTTGAGCTTGGAAAACCTTAAACCTTCCCCCACCCTTCCATATACTTTGGCTTAGAATTTTGGCTATGAGAGACTTCCCCTGGAATTTTTTGTCTCTCTCTTTCTTCTTACTTCACTATTTTAAGTTTCATTCATCCTTTTGGTCATCTATCAATAAACCAAACACCATTATATCCTTTAATATTTGTTTTGTTGGGACCACTTTGTGCATGAAGATCGTATTTTTTGTCAACAATTATCAATACTGGTGAAAATGAATAGGAGATGAATAATTACTCCAATGTTAATGGATATTGGATGAAATTAGGATTCCTAGAGAATTGTTATGAAATCATATCATTGGCTGTCATGCTTGTGAAATTCTCTATAAAGTCAAATCAGATGATTGGTGCACTGATATTATAGTTCAAAGAACTTGTGTCAAAGGTGACACATTGTTTACAACAATGAAGAATGGTGGAGTACCATCCATCTAAGGATGACTGAAGAAGAAATGGTGGAAGTTGAAGTTCTAAGAGTGTTTATGAAAAAGAAAAGAATTATGTGATTTGTAAGAAGAGGAGAAGAAGAGTAGAGTGTGAATTCAGTTTGGTTGAGAACACATCGTGCATGCACTCATGTGCATAAATTAATAACATACAAAAAAATGAAAAATAATCAAAGAGAGGTGGCCATGAATGATCTTGAAAATCAAAATGTCCATGCATGAGATCAGAGAAAAGATGATGTCAGTCATATTCAGTGTTGATTGGAAAGAATGATGCTGCTGGAAGATAAAGAAGTTGTAAGTAATTTCCATTGAAAATATGACAATGCTTTGCTGGTCCATATTTCACAAAGATAGTAAGTTGGTTAGAGAACTTATGATGCAAGCATTATGAAGGAAATGGTGATAAATGATGTATCCAATCAGCATGGTTGTTCTTACAAAAGAAGGTGTCTAAGGTGGCGCAATATCCTAGTGTTTGCCAAAATTTTGGGGTCCAAAATTTGGAGTTGGTCCAGCATCGTGAAAAGTGGATTTCCTTAAAGATAATATCAAAATATGGAAACGACATGAATTTCATGAATATGGGCTTTATGAAGTGTATTTATCAAACGCGATTAAGACAAATTTCATGAATGGAAGAGGTGAAGAGCTTCACAAGAAAGCTTTGCAGTGCAAAGGAAGAAGGAGCATATTGATGACAACATAAAATAAAGATAATCTCAAGGACAAAAATTATTTGATGGAACACTTAAAGATTACAATGAGCTTTAGGAATCCAGAAAATAGCCATGGTACTTTGTGAAACAGAGTGAAATTGGGCGGAAATTTTGGATCACTGTGATATAATGTTGATGTGAAGTTGAGGTGGCTGGAAGGTTCTAGATTTAGTGGGAAAAGCCTATAAATAGGCCCCTACCTCCTCGAGATAAGTAGAGAGACTTCATGAGAATTTTAGTGCTCTCGAATCGTGAAGAAGCTTTGTGAAGAAAGCTGTTCTGTGAAGGCAACGTGCATCGCAAAGATAGGTTGTTCCGCAAAGGCTCAATGAGAATTGCGAAGTTGTGAGCTCTGTGAAGGAAGTTTTCTTTGAGGAGACTATGGGTTTTAAAAATGATATAAGCTCTACGAAGGAAGAGAGCTCTGCGAAGTTGTGTGCTCTGCAAAGGTTAGAGGTCTTTGAAGTAGTAAGCCCTGCGAAGCAGTGTGCTTTGCGAAGGAGCTATGTGAAGGAGCTTCGTGAAAGAGCTTCACAAAGGAGCTTTGAAAATATCATTTTTGAATATCTTGTTTAAGTGAACCAGTTATTTGTTAGACAACACTACACTATTCCATATCAATTTGTGTCCAATAAGAATCAAGAGTGCCCACATAGAGACTAATTGTTACTCAGGGTAGAATAGTTGTGATGATGCTAATCTGAGTTAGAATTCATTGATCTGATAATCACAAATGGAGTTTGTGATTCTAGCAAAGATAAAGAGAAGTGATCTTAGTGATGTTGGTTTTTCATTGAAGGAGAAAGTGGTAAGAAGAGCGAGTTCTAGTGAAGTTGGGTTTTCACTAGTGAAGAAGAGGGAAGAAGTGGAGAGTTTCTTGCCTACTTCTTTACAAGCAACCAAGTGAATATCACTGAAGAACCTCAAGATCAGAACCTAATTTATTCTATATAGAAGAAGACTGTCTTCAAAGGCAGTATAAATAACCAGAAAGCTGTTGTAAGTTGGACTAGGTCATCACTGGTTTAGGAAGAAGGATTATTTCCCTTCCCCCTCTAAGTGTAGGGAACCACACTGACTAAAGGATTGTTTTCCTAGTCAATCCACTATAACAACATATCACATTATAGTGTATAATCCATGCACTGGTCATTACCATTCATGGAAAGGACATAACTACTCTTATTGAGTGGTGAACCTTGTAAAAATATTGTGTGCATATTTTTACTACTTTCTATTATTGCATGTGATAAGTAAAAGAGAATAAGAGAATCAAGATCCTAACAGGGCAGGAGGTACTTGGATTAAAAGTTTGAATTGGTTTAAAAGGTCCCTAACACTGATTCACCCCCCTCTCAGTGTTAGGTATATCCCAATATGGTCCTCTAAATTGGTATCAGAGGGATAGGTTCACCTCTATTGGATTCTCTGCAGTGAAGTTATTCTCTTTTGAAGGTCTGGGTTTCTTTCCTGAGTTATCAATGAAGTTCAATTTCATTGAAGATTCAATTATCTCTGAGCAGAAGGCTATATCTACCAAGACCATGATGAATAGGAAAAATAAGGAGAAGAGAAAGTTGAAGAAGAATTATCTCTTATCTTAAGAAGAGGAAGTATCTGGATCTCCATACCTTTTTGACAAATAAGGTACACTAGACTTGGAAAGTAACAAGAAGGTGGATCAAGTCCCCACAAAGAATATGGACAACCTTCCTATCTCAACTGATAAAGAGGCATGTGTTAGTACATTTGAAAATTATTCTCATGATGAAAATTCTAGAACAAGTGGTTATCATCAATTTATAACAAATCAAGAAATATCAGTTGATAGATTAAAAATGATTCTTCATGGTATTCCTTAAGAAAGTGTATCTCTATTTTGTGGAGTATTTCAATGTATTCAGGAAAATATCACTCAATTGGAAAAATAAACAGATGTTTTGGAGAAAGTCTTACAAGAAAAAATAGTTGAATATTTAATGCTCTCCAGATAGGTAGGAGCCTTTGAAGTAAAAAAATGGGATTTGAAGTAATCTCTTCAAAGTGGATCAAAGATGTTGAAGGAAAAGAGGGAGTCAATAAGACTATAGAAGAGAAGATCCATGCACTTGAAGATGAGCTGAAAAAGGGAAATGAAGTCAATGAGGTATATTTGGAAGAAGAATCCAAGAAGACCAAAGAACATGACTCTTTGTTAAAAAACCAAGTAAAGATGCATGAAGATGAATTTGAAAGATTATAGAAGGTTTATGAAGAGAAGATGATTATGATTGAAGACCAGGAAGTCATCCTCACTATGAGATGTCTAGAATTGGAAGCTGAGTTAACCAATCTTGAGAAGAGACATATTAAGTCTCCAAAAAATAAGGAAACAGTTGCTGATAGTACTCAATTCTCACTATATGCTTCTACTGTCAAAATACGTCCAACATATGATAAGAATATCACGACTTCACTCATTGATCCATCAAAAGCAGTTGAGAAAGTAAATGTACCATACATACTATCTTGTAAGAATGTTTCTAAAATTGTTTCTATAAAAAGTATAGGTTGGAAGAAAAATTCTAAACAAGTATGGATGAAGAAAAATGGGAATAAACCTACCACCATGGCTAGAGTGGATAGGAGAAAGAGTGTGGAAGATAACTCCCCACAGAAATCCCAACATACCAATAAGAAGATTCAGCAACCTTATGGAGAATATTGAAAGAAGTCAAGGTTTGTTGGTCAATGATGGTGTTATAATAGATTTGGGAATTGTGCACTGGATTTTTGGTACAATCACTTAAATTTAAAAGCACAGAGAAATCCCATCTCAAGGGGGTGAAAGCTAGAGAAAAAGAAGCAACATCCACAGATCTAGAAGCATTTGTATACTGCAAACATATTTGGAATGTTATATAACATCCTTGATGTATACAATAGTAGTGGTCACATGAATGGTACATGTTCATTTCAAAAGTTACCCAAAGTTGATAAGAAAAGAAGATCACAAGATCCAGGTAATAAATAAAAAGCATCCTTGCAATGTAGTCAAAAGAATGTTAGAAAAGAAAACACTCTTAATAAGACTCTAAGGAGGAAAGTTGAGAAGAAATTGGATTGTAAATAAAATAATTTGAAGTGTAGTGCATCCAAAAGAACTTCTAAGAAGGATGGATCTCAGAATATGCCATGTATAAGATCTAATCTTGATTCCTCAACCAATAATGATATAATGGTGGTTTGGAAAGAATATTGGGAAAGAATGAGAAATATGGAAGATGCACAAGCTAATTATGGTGCTAAAAACAAAAAGAACATTTTACACGAAGACAAAGAAGTTCTGTGTGTGAGGTACAACAAGGATGTTTACACTATTATACGATACTTTGAATTTACAAAATCCCATCAATAATTCATCAAGAAGATGAATGTTGCACCGGAAGATTCTAGTGATTTTGAAGCCCTTTAAGAGAGAATACTCACACACAATGAGATGTAAGAAATAGTGAGGTCCACACAATCACAGTCTGGATTGAAGAAAAATTGTGAAAGTGTGAATAATGGATCATGTGATTTGAGAAAATCATCTCAACATTTCTGTTTACATTGATAGAGAAAGGATGATCCACCTTATTCACTTAAATCATTGTGTATTTTATTTTTTTATCATACAAGTAATTAATGATGAGGAAAGTTCTCGGGGGGAGAACCTGGGATTTAGTGATAAGAAGTGTTCCCTTGAGGGGGAGACACATAAATAAGCTTCCAGATTCATTATCTCAATCTGTGTCTACATCAGTTGGTATAAAACTCAATTACTCTGAAGATTTCCTGAAGATCATGTCATCAGAAGAGGTATGTTATTTCTAAAACTCTCATCCTTGGTTACTCAAAACAAAGATCATTATACAAAGGGGGAGTAACAAAGTTAATTAGTGACATAAGAAGATTGAAAGTTCCCTAAGTCCACTTATCATGCTAATTGCACTTGGATGTTTTTGATCCTTTATTGGAGAGAGAGTAGGAGTTTTAGGTTGATTATTTCATATCACATGCATTATCCTAAGCCTAGAATGAAAGTGGAAATCCCTTGAAGACTAGTACATGAGTTCTCATCTCATGAGGTGTCATATTCAGTGGGTAATGGTCAACTTTGTTGTCTAAATCAAATCCTCTTGTTTCTACACTGAGAATTTCTCAAGTAGACTTACAGTGAAATGATTGATGGCACATTTCTTATGTATGAAATGATACCCTCTCTACCATGAACTTTGTATTTCTCATTAATAAGGGGGAGAGAAGTGAAGTGAAAGTCTAGGGTAAAGAAATAAGTAAGGGGTGAGAGAAGATTCTCATTTTGACATTGACACATTCATTTTAGGAGATTTTTAAGGTATTGACAACAACATACAAAAGGGGAGATTGTTGGGACCACTTTGTGTATGAAGATTGTATTTATTGTCAACAATTATCAATGCTGGTCAAAATAAATAAGGAGATGAAGAGTGACTCCAATGTTAATAAAAATTGGCTAAAATGAGGATTCCTAGAGAATTGTTATGCAATCATAGCATTGGATTTCATGCTTGGGAAATTCTCTATAAAGTCAAATCAGATGATTGATGCACTGATCTTAAAGTTCAAAGAACTTGTGTCAAAGGTGACACATTTTTTACAATAATGAATAATGGTGAAATATCATCCATCTAAGGATGACTGAAGAATAAATGGTGGAAGGTGATGTTCTAAGAGTGATCATGCAAAATAAATGAATTATGTGATTTTCATTAATAGGAGAAGAAGAGTAGAGTATGCATTCATTTTGGTTGAGAACACATTATGCATGCACTCATGTACATAAATTAAGAACACAAAAAAATAAAAAATAAGTAGAGAGAGGTGTATATGCATAATCTTGAAAATCAAAATTGACATGCATGAGATCGGAGAAAAGATGATTCCAGTCATATTCGGGTTTGATTGGAAATAATGATGCTGTAGGAATATTGGGAAGTTTTAAGTACATTCTATTGAAAATATGAAGATGCTTTGTTGTTCTGTATTTCAAAAAGATCATAAGTTGGTTGGAGAACTTATTATGTAATCATTATAGAGGAAATGGGGAGAAATGATGCATCCAATCAACATGGTTGGTCTTGCATAAGCAGGTGTCTAAGGTAGTACAGTTTCCCAGTGATTTCCAAATTTTTGGGGTCCAAAATTTGGAGTTTAGAAATCATTACAAAAAGTGGATTTCCTTGAAGAGAATATCAAAATATTAAAAAGACATGAATTTCATGAACATGGGATTCATGAAGTGTATTTCGCGAATACATGGAGAAATTTCATGGTGTTCTTTATGATTACAACGAGATTCATGAATGGGAGAGGTGAAGATCTTCACATGAAAGCTTTGCAGTGCAAAGAAAGAAGTAGCATCGCGACAGAGCAATGAAAGAAAGAGAATCGTGATGGAACAAAGGATTTTATGCAATGCTTCACGATTACGATGAGCTTTGCGAATCTAAAAAATAACCATGGAGATTCATTAAACAGAGTGAATTTCGGCAGAAATTTTGGAGCTTCATGATTTGATACTGACATGACACTGAGATGGATGGAAGGTTCAAGAGTCAGTGGAAAAATCCTATAAATATGCCCCTACCTCCTCGAGATAATTATAGATACTTCAAGAGAAATTTAGAGCTCTCTAATCACGAAGAATCTTCGCAAAGAAAGTTGTTCTGCAACGACAACATACTTCGCCATGATAGGTTGTTCTGCAAAGGCTCAATGAGCATTTCAAAGTTGTGAGCTCTACAAAGGCAGTTTTATTTGAAGTGACTGTTGGTTTCACAAAGGCTATAAGCCTTGTGAAGGTAGATAACTCCAAGAAGGTGTGTGCTCTATGAAGGTCAGAGCTCTGCAAAGCACTGAGCTCTGTGAATCAGTGTGCTCTGTGAATCAGTGTGCTCTGTGAAGGATCTTTGCGAAGGAGCTTCATAAAAGATCTTTATGGAGGATATTTGAAAATATAAATTTTGAATATCTGGTTTAAGTGAACCAGATCTTCGGAAGACACCAATATACTATTCCATATCATTGTGTGTCCAGTAAAAATCAAGAGTGCCCACATAGAGACTGATTGTTACTTAGGGCAGAATAGTTGTGTTGATGCTAAGATGAGTTGGACTTCATCAATCTGATAATCATAAAGGAAGTATTTGATTCTATTAAATAAGAAGAGAAGTGACATCAGTGCATTTGGTTTTTCACTGAAGGAGAAAGTGAAAAAAAGAGCGAGTTCTAGTGTAGTTGGATTTTCACTAGTGAAGAAGAGGGAAGAAGAGGAGAGTTTCTTACCTACTGATTTGAAAGCAATTAAGTGAATAGAACTGAAGAACATCGAGAGAAGGACCTACCTTATTCATGAAGGAATAAGACTCTCTTAATATGCAATATAAAGAATAAGCAAGGTGCTCTAAGTTGGACTATATCATCCGCAGTTCAGGAAGAAGGATTATTTACCTTCCCCATCCAAGTGTATGGAACCACACAGTCTAGAGGATTGTTTTCCTAGTTGATCCACTGTAACAACATATCAAATTATAGTGGAGAATCCATGCACTGGTCATTCTCATGCATAGTAAGGACATATATTCTCTTATTGAGTGGTGAAACTTGTAAAAATATTGTGTGCATATTTTTACTACTTTCTATTATTGAATGCGACAGGTAAATGAGAATAAGAGAATCCAAATCTTAATAGGTCAGGAGGTACATGGAATTTTTTTTTGAATTGGTTTAATAAGCCCCCAACACTGATTCACCCCCTCTCAATATTAGGTATATCCCAATCTGGTCCTCTCATTTTTCTATTTATTTATCCTTTTTTCCTTTCTTACTACCCTAATGTCCAATTTTGGGGCTTCTTGTAGGGTTTATTATGTCAGTATTTTTTCATGTTGAGATCTTTGATTTTTTGGCTTCATTGTGCCTAAGGTAGAAAGTGCCTCACCATTTTATAATGTTTTCATAAAGTTTAATGTATCTTTTTTCATGTGGGTACATGTATAGACCAATGACACGTCATCTCATAGTATTAAAATGACTAGTTAGGTATATATAGATATATTATACTCTAGAGGGGAGTTATAGGTAATGGATCAATTAAAGAAACGATCCTACAAGAATTTATGAGTAATGCAGGGGTTGTATGCCTAGGTAAAGTGACCTTGTGAGAGTAATTTGGGATCAATTTGGGATATTATGGCTGATAAAGATGATATATGGGATGAGGTGTTGTTTACCCTTGGTTGTAATATTGTTTTTTGCATGTTGTTGTTATATGCCTTAGGGAAGTTGTGACCTCCCAAGAATACTAGGGATGATTCGACGTGTCTGTTTAGACATCCCATGAATCTGTGGGGTGGGTTAACATATAGGAGATAACCTCCCAAGAATCCTTAGAATGGTTTGACATGATAATATGGCATCCTAAGATTCCTTAGGATGGGTTGGGGTACTGATAAGGTTGTATCATGTGGGATAGCAATTTTCTATGAGTTATCCCTTTCTATTATTGTTCAAATAGACAATACTTCTGGTATGAATCTGAAGTAGATAGGTATGGGGATTTTAGAGTCTTGGTTAGCACATTATGACCTAACGAGTTGTGTGTTTATCTATTCCTTTTTTTATCGATGAATCGAAATTTATACAATTGTTTCACTTATGTAAAGGGCCCATTGGTGGAATCTTATTAAGTTTATTCTCACACATTTAATAGGAATCTTGACGTGTGTAAACATTTTAGGACCAGGGAGGTAGCCAAGGAAAATTTACCTATGAAAAACTTCAGAGTAGTTACTGGTGCATTAGGATAGTGGCGATGCCAAGACATAAAACGAGCTATTTTTGTAGTTGTATCTTTATTATTATTTTTCCATTTTCCCATTGTACATTTATCCACCACATGTGGGGATCCCCCATTTACTTTTATTCATGAATATAAATATTTTATTCCATTATGTCGTAACTTGTTATGATGGTGTTATTTCTTTCACTTTACTTTTCCACTATTTTTGTTTATCATTGCATCAAATTTGGTTATTACTTTTATGGAATGTGTTATTATGATATTGACCAGATAATGAGGGTATAATCTCCCAATGAACTATTTAGGCCTTCTCTGTTAGAAACACCATCTTGCATATGGGGAGGCGTTTATGAGATCATTTGCACATCAGCCTAGACCGAGTGATTTGGGTCGGGGAGTCACAAAATGATATCATAGCCATTTTATTTATTTTTATTTTCCACTTGGGGTTTGGTAGAATGAAGAAATGATTGATATGACTTGGGTAGGGGAGCTATCTTATGCCTGTCCAGCACTTGGGTAGTGGTCCTCCGAGTTTCTCGGGGAGTGGGTTTGATTTTTTGGTTATGATGTTATATATTCATGCTATTCTTTGGTATTTTTGTTCTATTTTTGTTTATTGAATTTTTACATGGCATATTGGAAATAATATGTGAGTTTATGCATCAGAGATATGAATATAGGTTCCCTTGACATATGCTTGAATACTTTTGATTGATAGGTTTTAATTAATTAATTTTCAACAACCTAATATTTTATTTTTTCCAAAATATAACATTAGTGATATTTAATTAATTTAATATGATCATTAGCATTGTTGTTTTATGTATATATATAGTTGTGACTAACATACAAGTACCATAATGTGTCCATAGTCCTTGGGTAGGTTATAAGGGGCTTTTCTTGGTAGTTATGGATAGATTTTGGGTGTGTTGTAAGGATTTTTATGTGTGTGTGCACGTGTCTATTAATTGCTCAAGTATTTAAATATTTAAGATATTAATGGTGTTTTTAAGTATCTATTTTTTTAATTTCATAAAATTTTATATCATCAAAATCTCATGGTGCCACTAAGGGGAATGGTAGAGAATGTTCTCGAAGGAGGGAATGTTATTGTTTTACCTCCTTACATTGAGAAGGGCTAGGTAGAATATGAACCAAATTCCATTCAGGTGGTTCAGTCATCAGAGCCTCTTCAAGAAAGTATCTTCCATATTTTTCTAGAGGGAGATGGTGGTACCCATCTTTCAAGGGATATGATGGTGGATTTTACTTAGGATTTACACCCAAAAAATTCTCCAGACATCCAAGGAATGGGTGTTCTTGAGGATTCCGAATATAAGATCAAGGATATTGAAGGGATATTTGAACTTGTATATAATCCTATTTATATCAGGGTGAAGATAGAAGAATTCATGTTATAGGGACTTACTAGGAGGTGGTGGGACATGATAGTCCATGATAAGAGACATGAGGGTCTAACATGTATGGCCTTCAAGGATATATTTTGAGGAATTAATTCATGAATAAATGAGGCTAGATATCACTCAAGTGTTCATGGAGCTCTAGTATGATACTTTTTTGGTAGACTATTCATTTAATTTTGGGGATTTAATTTTTTTTCTCTATTGTTGGATGGTAATTAGGCTTAAAAGGCTATAAGTTTTGACATTAGTCTTCATCCACTGGTGAGGAATCTAGTATGAAACTTTGACCTAACCTTATATTAAAATGTGGTTCAAAAGTATCTTACTTTAGATAAGGGATTGATAGAGAATAATGTAGTAAGGTTTCTACATCCTTTCTTTAGTTTATTTTTGAGTGGTGATGTGGGAGATTATTCCAGCGATAGGAAAAATAGATTATTTGAGATGTTATAAGGAGGAGATATGTAATTTGGACATGGTATGGGTTTTTGTATTCTAGTTTTATGAGGGCATACTACCTTATGTGTTCAGTGTGGAGAACCAAGGAATTATCACAACATGAATATTATCTAGATGAAAGAGTTCCATTACAGTAGTAGGATAGAACATCTAAAATAATGTTGTTCGATATTCTCCCAATCGGGTGTGGGAAGGGGTTTAGGGAAGACTCCATCTTTGATGTATTTTCTTATGTACCCTAGTCTGAAAGCAAGGCTATGTCTGGGAGGTTTGGTCATAGAGAAAGACAGGGTTTTAATAGTAGCATTTACTAGATCGATAAGGTTCAATTTATCTAGAGAGATAGGGATCATGGGATTAAGACCATGGATCCAAGGATTCTAGGGTGTATGTGTTGGATGAGGTTACCAATGATAGTAGAGAGGGACCTTAGATAGTTAGTGGTACAATTTTAATTATTTCAACACTCTATAATTATTTGTTTAATATAAGGGTGTCTCATAAATTTATTTCATCCCAAGTTATTTTTGATTTAGAGTTATTGAAGAGGTTATACAATGATTTTTTATTACTTGATACAACTCTTAAGAAGAGGGTAGACTGTATTAATAGGTTCCTATAGTGTCATGTAGTGGTTATAGGCTATATACATTTTTTAATTTTTTATGATTTCATAGATGACCTGTTTTAGTATTATTTTTGGAATAGACTGGTTAGAGGGTATCCAAGTTCATATTGATTTCTATAAAAAATGGATGAATTTTACGTCCCACAGGGGAGAGTAGTACGAGATTCTTGGGGAATGGATATTAGAGTCTAGAAAAGTGGGATCATACCTCATCTATATTTAGATTATTAAAATATAAGTGATGGGTATTAATCTTGATGTAGATTAGGTAATGGTTCAATCCACTTTTCCTACTATGGTGGATCGTTATTGGGATGTATTTCTGAATTATTTTTCATGACCCCCTCTTGGGAAATAAATTGATTTTGAGGCAAAAGTCATGTAGGGTGAACAACCTATATCTATTATCCTATATCAAATGACACGACTTGAGTTAAGAGATTTTAAGGAACATATTGAGACCTAGAGTCAAAGTGGTTCATTTTCCTGAGCACTTATCCTTGGGGTGCTCCCGTATTATTATCAAAAAAGGTATATATAAGACATAAATTATGTGTGGACTAATGGATAATGAATGGGGTCATGGTGAAAAATAGGTATCCACTAATAAGGATTGATGATTTATTTGACTAGATAAGGGGATCCCAATGGTTCTCCAATATTGATTTATGATCTGGTTACCATCATCCATGGGTCAGGACTAAGGATATTCCAAAGATATATTTTAGAAGTATGTACAGTTTTTATGAGTACCATATAACTCTATTTGGTCTGAATAATTCACCAACAATGTTCATAGCTCTTGTGAACTGTGTTTTTCATTAATACCTAGACTCTTTTATCATGGTATTCATTAAAAGAATTCTGTTATACTTACATATCCTAGAATTTTATATTACGAATATTCAGATTAATCTAAGAATATTCTGAGCACATTGGATTTATTACACATCCTCAATGTGTCTTTTTTTTTGGATTTAAGAGATATTTTTCCTTGAGAACATTATTTCGATGGTGGGAACCTCCATTGATCTGGAGAAGGTGGACACAATTATGTCTAGGCATTGACCTGAGAATGTGTTTGAAATCTATAAATTTATTGAGATGGATGGATATTATTGGAGATTAATACAATACTTTTCTCAAATAGGATTACCTATAAAAGAGAAAACTAAAAAGGTAGTAAAGTTCTTATAGATGGATCAATGTGATGAGGTCTTCCCAGAGTAAAATAGGTGGTTGATGTTGCTTAGATTCTTATTTTTCCAAACTGTGGGATTATTTATCTAGTTTATTTTTATTCACAATTAGATGTTTTTAGGGATTTTTTTGACACATAGAGACTAGGTGGTCACTTACGGGTCTCATTAGATAAGACCCCCCTGATTGGAACTACCGCATTCATTACTTAGAGTTAGCTGATATGGTTCATGAGTTGAATTTTTAAAACCATTATTTCTTCGGTGAGTGGTTTTCATATACACTATCTATAAAATATTATTATTTATCATTTCTCTATAATACTTGAACCTACAAAAAATACATTGGGTTGATAAATTATAGTCATTCGACTTTGAGATAACATATACCCAAGGGAAGGGGAAGGTCATTATAGATTCCCTTAATAGAAAATCATAGGGACTGGGTTCATAGACATAATATGAAGAGTGTAATTTTATGAAATTTCTAGTATATTAGAACATTAGGGTATCCAAGGATCTTGGGATGGTTTTGTGCACTCTCATGATCATTACTTCTTCATTAGTGGATTGGGTAAAGGCTAGCTAGGAATTTGATTTAGATTGTATGGTGATTCAAGGGAAATTAATGGGAGATTAACTTGTTTTAGGATAGTCAATGGATGGGAATGATGTTCTACATGCTTATATGATATTTTTAGTTCTTATTTCTATATGGGAGGAGTTTATGAGAGACACTCACTCCTTGTAGTGGGTGGTATATCTTGGATTAAGAAAAATATACTGTGATATGAAGAATTGTTTCTAATGGCCAATCATGAAGAAGGATATCATGAGTATTTTTACTCATTTTGTTACTTATTAAAGGGTAAATTTGTAAAAAAATTTACCAGGAAGGTTTCTAAGATCATTGTAAAACTTTACATCAATACTAGTTTAAAAAATACAGGGGGTTATTAAATAATTCCTCTATGCTTTTTCTTCTTCTTGAAATACTAAACGACAAGATTGAATAATTTTAAGTACTAAATTAATAATGATTTTTTTAAAAGTTTAATCCACATAATAACTATAATTTCAATACATAATACATGAAAATTAAAATTTTATTTAGAGTTTTGTTTAATAATTTTACTTGGGGTTTTCTATATCATAGTGAATACTACAGGGTTCAATTATAAAAATAATGGATATATATCTCAAACCAAGGAATTATATTCTCAAAATATCCAAACACATCATTTATATATGCCATATAATCAATGATAATATTTATTGATTTAATATAAATATTTGTTAGGTAGATTTATATGATAATATAATTGATCCTCAAATAAAACCACTTATGTGTAAAGAAATGAGTAGTGCAAATTTTTTTGGGTATTAGGTAAAAATAAGGTTATTTATAATGTACATTGTTTTTTGGTTTATGATTATTTAATATATTTATGAGATATTTTTTTAAGAATATATATTCTATATAATGTTTTTCAATTAATGATTTTAATTATCTTTATTTTATGTTTAAAATATGATATGGTAATTAACCCATTGGAGGTGAAACTAAATTTTACCCTTAATAAATTATAATTATGGAAATTCATGTGTTGTGATGATATATTAATATTTAAATGAGTATAAACATATGTTGAGATATACAATTTAATCATGATATGTGGGTTTGAATTTATTCTAGATTGATTCAATTTTTGAACATCATTTATAATTTCATATGAATGTTCATTTAACATACATGTTCTATGTATTTAATTGCAATAAAAAACCAATGGTTAACAAGTGTCCTTATCTTGTGATAAGTATAAAAAAATATTTTTTTTGGTAATAAATTTTTTTTTCAGAGAAGGAATTTAATTTTTTTACTTTATAAAAATGATACATTTTCATTAAATGTATTTTTAGTTCCCCAAAATTTGATAGAATATATTTTTATTAGGAAGGAAGAGTTTAATTAACACAATAAAAACACAGGTGTAATTATCCATGATAAAGGGTAATTTTTTTAAGTGTTAGAGTAAGTGGAAATGAAAAAGGTAATAAGAGAACATTCTTAAATATGTAAGAGTCTATAAAGAAGTGTGTAAGAGACCTTGTATTTAACTCCATAAAATCTTGTATGACTTCAAAAAATTTCAAAAATTGAATAATTAAAATTTTAAATTTAATAGACCATGAGTATTCTCATACCTTTCCCAATATCCATGAAATAAATTTAATTTGATCTAAGGATCAATGTGATTGTGCATTATATAAATTGAAGTTCTAAGTGATCATGTAGTTTATTAAAACTTCCAATAAAATCATCCAACATAATATAAAGTAAAAAGGGATCTTCCATGTTCAATATTTCAATGCATATATTTTAATTATATTAAATAGTAATAGATATATTTTTTGAATAAAATTTAATTTTATGTTCTAAATAGATGATTTTATTACCAATTATTGTAGTATAAGATGATAAAATTTTATTTTTCCATGATGGATATTTTTTAAATAATAATTTATATATATTTAAAAGGAAACCACAAAAAATTGAGTTGTTATAATAAGGAGAAAATAACTTTTATGACTCTAAGATGCAACAAGTTGATTAATCAAGAATCGTTGATTGAGATATTGTTGGAGACTCTAAGAGGATATACTAAATTAATTTATAAAACCTAAACTTTAATGAAGAATAGATTCATAATTAATATTATTAAAATTAATTCTATCTTTATTTTATAACTTGTTGATGGTGAATTAGTACCCAAGTTTCTATCACTTCATAAATAGAATCTATTGTATCAAGTTTAAAACCATGTAGCCCCATTATTTCTCCTATGATTATATGGGTTTCTATCAATTACACACATAAATGGTCAGTTATTTATCTCTCTTGTCCCACATTTGTTTTTAGAGTACAACTACTTTGACCCCCCATCAAATAATAAATTCCCTAAAAATCAACATTCCCTAAGAGAATCTCTTCCCTATATTAGCCAGGTGGCGTGTTCCTCCATGGAATGTTTGGTGGATCCTTTCTTGATTATCTAACATGATTTTCTTCTCGATGTGTTTAGAATGATTTCCACCGTTATTCATCCATGATTTTCCTAGTCCTATATAATTGACATGAATCTTTTCCAATATCTCTGATTTCTATCCAGTATGATATCCTCCTTCAAGCATGTGTTGGTACTGTCCTTACCCAAGAAATATTGATCCTCAATTTCCCATGTAATAAGTTAAATGGAATTATATTTTTTTCAATGGGTGGTATTATTGTGTATCTCAAATTATAATTAAATAAATTATCCATTGTTAATTATCATGAATAAATATGATACACATTATTAGTAAAAAATCTAGATCAATCATGTTATTTTTGTATACCCAATCTAGGTAGTGAATTATCCATGTGTTTTATCTGCATAATCACCAATATATAGTGATTAGTTTTAATTTTTTTTTCTATTCAGTGGCGAGGATTAGGTTTTTTATTAAACCTTAACCTATTAGTTAAATTTTTTATGATTATCATTATTAATTATTTAATTTTATTTTTTTTAAATTAATATAATTATTTTTATCCAAATGTATCAAGGAAACTAAATATTTATATAAACTATTTATTTTTTAAAAATGATTTCTAACTTTATATATCAAATATTAAAGCGTTAAAAATAATTATGGTGTTAGTAAATATATTTTAACTTTTAATATTTTTCTTAAAATTACTAATTATGTATTGATTAGTACTTCAAAAAATATTTACAAAGAATCAAATTGATTTTTGAAAAAGTTTTTTTGGTTATTTTTATTTATAATAATGTTATTTTAAATTGGTATTGTATTTTAAATTAAATATTTTTATTATAAAATGTTAATTCAACCCCATATCAAGTTAACCACTAGGTCAATATATGGTTTTATGGATTGCATGATCTTTATTTTCTATTTTCTTTAAATATTTTTCGAATATAATATAGATAAGATTATAAATTGTTATGATGGAATAAATAAGGTAAAGTAGTATATTTATAATAGAACTAAAAAAATTAATTTAAATAAACTATATCCAATATAAAATCAAAATGATGATCTATCATAAATGTAATAAACTAGACCAAGCTACCATTGAACCGATACCCGACCCGACCCACCACTCAGCCTGAATGGAATTCTCGATACCCACAAGCTAGTTACTAGAACTTGGGTTTAAAAGAAACATGATTGGGAATGGTTTCACCATTATGTAATAATTTATACAAGTAGTGCAAACAACCTTGAATCTAGCATGACCAATCTATATGTTAGACACCCATGCATAATATGTGACCAAATAAAAAATAATGAAGCAATAAAAATATGGAAAATTGGAAGGGAAAACTAGATAAAATCAAAATAAAATCAATATTCACATACATAGTAAGGGAAAAAATGAGAAATCTATAAATAAACACAGTATCAATAAAAAATGGATGATACATTCTTGGCCCTTAAAATTATTAAAATAGAAACCTAATGAACTTATCCAACATATCCATTTGAAACACAATAACACAACATAACCACATGTCCATCAATAAACCAAGATAATAATTAAATGGAAAATATGACCTAGGCACCTGAAAGAATACAATGAAGCTACATACACACCATTACACTGATGTACATGAAAGGTGTGAGAAAAACACGCCTCACAAGATTCCACCAAGGAGTCCAGGTCATTCCATTTATAACACATATCATATATTCTTATTATAAAAATAATATAGAAAATATATTTTTATTTTTAAATGATCAATCATGAAGGAAAAAACCATCACAATTTTTTACATTCATTTATAAAACTACTAAATAAATCATTTTAGAGTGAGGAATATCCAGTTTAATATCATAGGATTCAAACCCAAACAATGATCAAAAGATTTTCTTTTAAAATATCATTCAAACCATTAAAATAAGGATGGAAATTATATGAAACCATACCTAACCTTCATCCCCCCATTACCCAAAAATTATTTCATTAAACGCAATTTTGAAAACATTTACCTATTCACTTTAAAATTAAAATATTCTATTTTTTTAAAATTATTTTAAAGTAAAAGAAAATATAGATCAAAACTAATTACAAGTATCATAGGAAACATAACATCATTGAGGTATAATAAAAGTTCAATAACCAAAATATGGTTCCATGTGATAAAATCATAGATGAGGGATACTAATATATCACAAAATGGGATCCCCTAAAATAAATACACAATTTAAACAAATAATTGTGAAATAATATCTACACTCCAACTTGAATGGTATGGTAATTAGATCATTGTAGGTCCCCAATTTGAAACTAGAAGAACAATATCATCTTTCATTTTGGGCTTACAAATAATTATAATATTCACCCATAGGAAGGATCACCTTTCCTAGGGAAATAAATGATGTTGGAAAACCAAACTAGAATAGCATGCATCAACCCTTCTACATAGATTTCTAGTATCCCATGATATCAATAAATGGAGTTGAGTGAATAAAAAACACAAGATCATCCTAAGAATCGATAATAATAAAAGAAATTGAAATAAACATCATTTCATCTCCAAAAACCTCACAAGAAACAACCACTTCCCTTTCATCTAGGAAAAATAATCACTAAAGACAATATAAAACACCCCCACTAGGCCAAAATACGGATCATATAAAACAATCTTGGGGCTCTAAAGAAGGTATCAAAATCTTAAAAAAATTAATTTATAAAATTAAAAAATGGGTCATTCTAAACAAGATTAGAATTTCAAGACACATCCCATTATTTAAAACTAATTGGAAACATCCCTTATAAATTAAATATTGTAACAAAAGCACTTTTAAATGACCAAAATGGGCCAACAAGTTTTAAAAACATTTTATAAAGAACTCAACAAACCCCATTTATCACAAAAAACGTTTTAAAATTATAAAATCCATTATTTAATGATAAAAAATAGCCATTAACCGTGTTAAAATCCAAATTTTCACTATCAGAACCACTTTAGGTGTTTAAAAAAAATACTTTGCATGTAAAAGACATTCGATTTAGAAATCAAAATTATAAATCATACAAATATATTTTCTATCCATGTACAAAACCCATTTTGATACTATTTACATGACCAGTAATGGTACCATATATATATAGATATAATTCATAATAAATTAGTTAAAATAATACATAATTTCCAAACATATATTATATAGAGACATGTATACAATCACCTACCTCAATCTAGAAGGAGACCAAACACAACATGTTACCATCAATGATGAATGAAAAATTGAAAAAACAATGACCACTCCATCCCGTATACATCCAAAACCATGAAATAGACCTAACCCAACCCATAAAATTTGTCCAGAAAGCTAATAGGATTTCCTATAGGAAGGAAAAAGTTTGGGAAAGTAAGAAGGGGGATGTGAGGAAAGAGAATGGTAGAATTAACCATAAAAATATTCCCAGAATCAAAGGATAAGGAACCAAAACTCAATAATGGGGAATGATGGAGAGGATAATGACCCTAGGTCACACTCTATGTTTTTCTATGAGAGAGTTGAGATAAAGGGGCCCAAAAAATCTAGGTGTTATATGATAAAAAATTGGTAAAATGAAAAAAAGTTACACTTGGATTGAAAACTTTCATATCACCACCTCCCGATCTTGTAGTATGGACCACTTTACTTAACACCCTCCATGATACAACATTCATGGTTGTAGTGTGGTGTAACATAATCAAGTGGAATTAGTTATTATAGACTTATAACATTACAATACATCAAACCTCCACCATGATGCAAAGTGACTCCACCACTAAGCTCTATAGAGTATCCTCTGGCTCAATTTATTGGTCCCATGCATCCCAAAAAAGTGGTAGAAATACATTAGAGTGAAATTTGAATATCCTACAGTTCATCCCATGCTCCATGGAATACCCACCCTTTGACCCCAAAAATTCACAAAGTAATGGAGGCAAGATGAGGCTTGACACCCTTAGTCTATGACATGGTCTACTTCTACCCAAGATAGTTACTCCCTAAAATAACCCAAAACACATGTTAATAATTTTGAACAACTATAAAACTTGAGGAAACCTAAAATAAAATAATAATTCAAATAATAATTATACTGGGTGTCACAATTCCCCACACAAATCCACATCTAGCCCCCATAAAGTCATATTTAAATGTGGAAGGAGAAAAAATGTCAAACCATAAGAACAATTCCTCAAAATGACTCCACAAACACTAGGTGAATTCAAAAAATTGAATCAAACTACCTCAAGTGAGATCCAGTACAAAACTATTTAATAAAAAAATATTTGAAAATGGAGACCAATCATATGTCTTCAAACTATTTAGAATTTTACTAAAATGGTGAAGAAACAAACTAAATACTCAAAAAGTAGAATTAATGAGATAATTATGATTATACAAATCAAATAAGAGAACAAAGATTCAAAAATTCATAACTATTCATTAAGAAAATAGATCAATATCAAAAAAGGAATCTCATGCCATGAAACCAACTAGAATACCATAACCCAAGGAATAACCAAGGATTAAAATACTGGGTCATCAAAACCATTACATCCCAAAATGACCATAAAATACAAACTATACAAAATTACCCTTAAAAAACATGGTTCCAACCTCGAGTAATTTAACTACATTAAAGAGGAATATATGGTAAAACTCAAGAGGCACTATCTCATGGTTATTTAGACTAAAGTTTAAAATATTGTATTTATCATTATCTTACTAGAAATACATACACACCTAGTTACCCATGAATACACCCATGAATTCCTCATATCCCATTCAGCAATCTAAATTCTCATGTATAAATAAAACAAAAAAGTTAGCATCATAAAACAACCACAAAAGGGATCACCAAATGAGGCATTAAAATCCAAAAAGGAACCA
Source organism: Viscum album (assembly GCA_963277665.1). NCBI lineage: Eukaryota > Viridiplantae > Streptophyta > Magnoliopsida > Santalales > Viscaceae > Viscum > Viscum album. The sequence goes on along the minus strand of OY728130.1, from coordinate 472,078,859 downwards.
CTGATAAAAAAATAAAACCAAAAGGGCATTCAAAGAATATACTCATGGAAGCCACCACAAAAAATCATTACTCTAAACATCATAAATAATTCCCAAAACTGGTAATCACTAAAAAAACCCAATAAGATCAATCCTTAATAAATCATCACGATTCTACCATATACGTCTTGTCCAATAAAATTCCCAAATAAACCCAGTAATAAAACATCATCCAAGATAAATCCAAGATGACCACCACTACACTACAAGGAAAATAAATAACACTTTTCACTCAATTTGGAGTTTGGTTAGATAAATAAAAAAGAAATGGGTTACCCAAAATGATACACACAATACCATTTATCAAGTCCATTATGGGAGGCTTACTATAAAACTAGAGCATGAACTTGACCCAGTTAGGTTTCCTAAATTGCATCAAATAATCCCATTATAATAAAAGGATAAAATCCAATTACATAATTCACTAATACAAGAAACTCATGTGTAAAATATATTCTTTAAACCCCCAATCCCGTAACAAGGACTCCAAAGATTCATTTCAAATGAAAATAATTCTTTAAAAATTAATTTAAATATTAAAAAAATTATATCTTTTAGAAAACATGAAGAAATAATCTTCTCTAATTAAAGTAAAATATAAAATACCAACATCATTAACTTATACCATTCATATAAAATCCACCTCCATATAAAAACAACCCTATAAAACATGTCAAAAATTATCCACCATTTAAATAACCATCAAGGGTCAAAACCCAAATAGACCATGAAATCTAATTTTTAAAACCACCAGATTTTTTTAAATAAATATCCCTCTCAAAATTTATAATGATTTTATTTATATCAAAACACATTTTATGATTCAATAACATTAAAACACTTTCTAATTTATATTTTATAATAAAAACCTCATTAAATCATACTCTAGGAGACTTATAAATTATTTATAAATATTTTATCAAATTGTATTATAACCAAAAGGATTTTTGGGTTTCATAAAGAAATAAAGAACTCCTAAAAATTCTTAAATACCAAGTCCATTTTATAAAAAAACCCTAAGGATTTATATAAAATACTCTTTAAAAAAATACACTCTTCACACACAAAACTAATTTTACCATATTCACACAAGATAAGAGTTCATACAACCTAAAAAAATATAATCATATATCATCAACATTTCCCAAGACCAACATTGAATCCCTTCATTTTATTGAGAATCACTCAATACAATCTAGGAATAATAGGGTATATGAAATAAAACCAAATAGGATGAAGAAAAATTCCTCACATAGCAACATAGTTTAAAGGGAAATGAACCAATCCATGTAACAAATCTTAAAATAATTCCAAAATCATGCACTTAGACAGTTCATGTTTTTTCATATTTTATAATCCAATTTCATAAATCTGATTATCTTTCTATTTTCATCCCAAAACAACAAGATCATCACCCTTGACAACCCATGAAATTCTAATGAGGTTCAAAATAAACCATCTCAAACATCAATCTAGTATGAATAATCAAAATAGAAACCAAATCCCAAAAACTCATAGAAACTCAAGGCTTAGATTGAGAAAGATCCAAATATACTATACCAGAACAAAATTATCATGTCAAGACAGTCTTATATTCATACTAATAGACCCCCAAAATCATAAGGGAATATTTCTAGTACATAGTCCATTATTTAGAACCTTGTCTCTAAAACCATTTGTAATGAACTGGACCATGAAAACCTCAAAAAATACCCAACGAATCCCTCCACTAGACTTAAAGGGTAATTTTTATCCCACGAGATTGCTACCAACACCTTGGTATCATAGACACACACATGGTATTGTTTAACCCTCACTCATTAATATAATCTAGTAGTGGAGAAAACCGTAAATCCTAAATGATCAATACATACATTGGAAACCCTTTTATAATAATGTGAGTAGGTAGAAAATAATGAAGTAAGTCAAATAGGGAAAAGTGGAAATAAACAAATAGCTCAACTCAAAATAAATTCAACATACACATATATAAATAAGACATAAAATAGAATTAAAAAAATAAATTCAATGGATAATATAAATTTTTGACTCAACCTTAGTCTAAGAAAATAAAAAACAATCCAATCCACTATAAAAATATCCCCACATGATCAACATTGAATCAAAAAAACCATACCTCTATCAAGGGACCATGAAAACATCAAATGAAAAAAATTACATATCTCCTAAAAGAAAATAAAGAAGTTTCATACACAAACATAACAGTGTGTATATAGGGTGTGAGAGAAACATTCCTAGTAGGATTATATCATGGATTCTATATAATATATTTATAAAACATCTCATAAATTCTAGTTATAATGAAAGAATTTTTTTTCACTTTTATTCAACCAAGAATGAAGGAAAAAACCTTTATACTTTATTACATTTATTATCAGAACCAATAAATAAGAATTTAAAAAAGTGAGGTATCTAGTTTAAATTCATAGTTTTAAAACTAAAACAATAATACAAATATTTTCATTAACCATTTCATTCATTCCAAAAAAAAATTAGGATGAAAATTATATGAAAAAACACCCACCCATTTTCCATTTTTTTGTAAAACATATTTCCTCACACACCAGTTGAAATAAATTACATATTAAATTAATAAATATAACATTCCAAACCATTAAAGTAATAATTTTAAAGTAAACTGAAACATAGATCAGAATAAAGTACAGGTATCACAAAAACAATGATATCAATCATGCATAATAAAAGTAAAATAACCAAAAGGTGGTTCCATGCGAGTAAATACAGAAAAGGTTATTCAAACAAGAAAATAAATGATACCCACTATAATAATCCCTAATGGGAACTAAGAATCATGGGAAACCACCTAGGATATAACATGAATGGTTTTGGAATTGGATTATCAAATTAGTCATTGAGAATATTTGTGATACCAGTACAACCATATGGCCAAGCACTATAATAATCACCCATAGGAGGGTGACAAATTCCTAGGGAACTAGAAAGTGTTCACACACCAATCTATCATATAAAAGTTCCAAAATTATACTTAGACTATAAGGATCCCTTGATATAAATCAATGGATGTGAGTAAATAACAAGCAAGAAATCAACCCAAGAATCAACAATAATTGAATACTGTGAAATAAACCTCATATAACCTATTATAACCTTGTAAGAGAAATATATATTAATTTCATCCTTCCCAAATAATCAAATGATAACAACATAAAACATCCCCCCTCAGTTACATAATATATATCCACTATAAAAAACAATATGTTCTAAAGAGTGTTTGAAAAACAAAAAAAATTAATTAATAAAATTTTAACCATTCTTTTATATAAAATATTGGAATTAAAAGATAGTTTCCATAATTTAAAAATTATTGTAATCATCCTTTTATGAAACCAATTTTCATTGAAACAACTTTTGAATAATAAAAAAGGTCATAGGAGTTTCATTAAAATCTTAGAGAGACCCCAACACACCGAAGTTATCAAAACCCCCTTTTAAAAATTATAAAATCCTTTAATTGAAGATTATATTATGTAAATAAACTCACTAAAATTATTATTTCCCCTACCAAAAGCTATTTAAAAATTTTAGAAAACACATGGAATGCAAAAATGACCAATTAATAATTCACCAATGTGAATCCATAAAAATTAATTTTTTCCAAACTATGAACCCCATTAAAAAACCATTTCCAATCCCAATAAGGGAACCAAATATAGTTATAATTCCTAAGAAATAAATAAAAAAACTCAATAATTTCAATACATGAATTATTAGGTAACTCACAAAGAAGCACCTCCCTTAATCCAAGAGGAAACCAAATGCAACATGTAGCCTTTAACGATGGAAGGAAAATTGAGAAATTTGATGGAATGTATAGGGCCTATAAATCCAAAAACCTAAATAAAACCCAACCAAAATGTTAAAATAAACCACATAGTCATTAGGTATTCTATGAGGAAGATAAAAATAAGGTAAATGATAATGGAATAATAGATGATGGAGAAAGGAAGGACTAACTTCAAAAATACACTTGGATTCGATGAATAAGCAACCAAAATATAAAGAGGAATGAGGAGGTAGAGGATAAGTTCCCTAGGTCACACATCATTTCATCTGAATGAGATAAGGGATAAAGGGGTCCAGGACCCCTAAAAATATTGATGGGGGGAAACTTTAAAACACCTGAATTTCACTTAGGAAGGGCCCTTCCACAACACAACCTCTCTATATTGGAATGTAGAGATCCTACACTTACACCCATCATGGTGAAACTATCATAGTTGTTTCATAGTTCAAATCAATTGAGAAGAACAAGGGCCTCATCCCTCAATCCACTATGACACACCCATGATCCTCCACACTGAAAAGCATTTCATCCTCTACAGTCCATGTAATAGCCCCTTAATCTAATTTTCAATCACCTACTTCCCAAAAAATGTGAGGTAAATCCCTCTATAAGAAATTAAGACAAACTAATGTGTATCCTATGCTCCACGGTGCAACCTCCCATAACCCTTAAAAATTCATATAGGCAATGTGGTATGAAATGGAGTGGAACCACTAGGTTATGAGGCGGTTTGCAGACACCCTGGCTTAAAACTATACATGAACATACTAGAATACATGATAAAATTTAGGAACACCATGATTACTTGAGATAAATAAAATTAAATAATATATCTTACTAAAAATGACATGAGTATATCACATAAAAATCCTTGGGTTCAATATTTTAATTTTAATTGATGATAATTATGATAATCCCAAAACTCTCATAAATCATTAAATTCAAGATAACAATGAGCCATAAAATAATAAATTTTATTACTAAAATAAGTTGGGATTTATTAGGGGATAAAATTTAATAGAACATATTCCAGTTTTATAATTTATTAGATGTGGAATACTATTATTTTTTCACATGAAGAGGAAAATAATGTGAATAAAATGAAATTTAATAAGCATATAAAAACACATCTTATAAGGCATGAATTGTTTAAATGAAATTATATTATTTTATATATAACATTTATTTTAGTTTCAATGTGTTAATAATATTACGATTAATATTAGAAAAATCATCACTCAAAAGGGAAAAATTCTTAGGATTTTAATGATCTTGTCTTAGATATGGACAAGTATGTCCATTATAATAGTATAATATTTTAACATTTACGACCTAAATTTTATGTGGAAGATATGAAAATAATAAAATATGAATAAAAATTTAAATTTTGAAAGGAAGATTATGATTAAAAAAATAAAAATAGCTCCCATTAAATAAAGTGATAATGGAATGAAAGAAGTCAATGAATCATGTTTTAATAAGTGTGAATATGACTGCAATAAAAAAGTGTCATAGTTAAGTAGAATGTTAATTTTTTTAATAAAAAGATGATTTAATTCTAAATATATTCTAATTTTAAAGGAAAATATGGAAAATAAGGATGAATGAATGACATATTATAACCCTTGAGATGTAATTTGATATATTGATAAAAAAATTAACATAAAAGAACATTGAGAAGAAAAAATATAAAAAAAACGAGAATATAAAGTACCCTAATAAATCAATGATTGATAATAAGTAGAGTTACTCAAATGAAATATTGGGTGACTCATATTCAAGAGACAATGAATGATTTATTTTGATTATTATTATATACTCTTCTGGAATATATTATGACTTGTAAAGTAATTTAGTTTCTTCCTATCCTCGAGGATACTATGAATGAAATAAAAAGAGAATACAAAAGTCTCAATAAAAACCATTCATTATTTTTTAAAGAAAATTATAATTTAGTAAAAGTTAAAGTATAAAAAATCTTGAATATTATAGTAAAATACTAAAATTTTGGAATCTAAGACTCAACGATGTGACACCCTGACCTGAACCATTGAGTTTGAGTCGTAGAGCCATATGACTTCATGTGAACCTCCCCATTTACAAGTGGATTATGAATACCAGAAAGGGATTAAAAAATATTAATGGAGAGGATATACCATCAGCATCATAGATATACAAAAAAAAAACTCATAGTAATCAAGGTAGAAGATAAAGCACCATAATGTACTAATAGATTGAATTAAAGTTTTACAAAAAATAAACTATTCACCTTGTGTGTAAAGACAAACCAGAGTGTATGGTGTTAGTAAATAAAAAGAAAACTTATGGAATCCTCTAGAGTTTACTTTTTTGAAACTAAAATATCTATACTCCAGTGATCAATTATATACCATAGACCCATTCCCTTACATGGAACCATATAAATGATGCCTACACATGCACCGAGATTCCCATACAGGGTGTGAACTCTAAACCAATAGGAGAACACCAAATAATCCTTAGTATGTGTGAATAGGTATAACAGGGGTATGAAAATATATAATAATCTCTGAATCTAGTATATCCAATCATATTCCAATCACTCATGAGCTAACCAAGATACCACACTTCCTGGATATACCAACTTGATATCCATTTCATATGGATAGTTATAAGAGATGATGGAAGTAATCAAGAGAAAGACACAAAAGACACTAAATAAAAGATCAATAATTACCCAAAGGAATTGAGTGAACATGTCACTATCAAATTTTATGTGATAGGGTCTTCATATCTCAAATGTCCCTCGAGACAGGCCACAAGGTCACTCTAATCAAAATTGTGTCGTGGGTCAGACCATAAGCCCATCATGCCCCTACCTTGTATACATGCCCAAAATTATAATCGTAAAATTTAATGTGAAATCATCCTATAAGGTATAATCATATCATGATGGTACCCTATTTTGAGTTCAAAATAAATGCTTCCAAAGGCATGATAATACCTAAAATAGGGTAGATCATATAAAGGTAGCAAAAAAATGTCATCACGAGAAATTAGTAGCAACATACATAAACACGAGATCCACGTATAACATGGTAGACTGATATATTATCATAATCATGTCATAAATAATCAAAAAAGGGTCTCACGAGCTACACAAACCCACATATTCGAACACACTAAGATTCTAAAAAGATCACTTTTTTCTATAGCGTATACAACACGCAACACCAAGCTTAAACAAATGATGAAATAATAGTATTTAAATGTTATAGAAATAACCTATTCAATAAATTGGAATTTATTAATAATATTAACAACATTAATAAATTTATCTAAATGTTTTACTCAATATTTATTTATTTATTATTTCTTTGAAATAAGCACTCATTTTTTTAGTACAGTCATTTCACTGTTCAAAAATATATTTTCTTAAAAAATAGTTTTTATTACTTTTTGAAAGAAGATATTATAATTAATTTTTTCCACTTTTAGAAATTAAATATTATAAAAAGGATATAACTTTTGAATTTATCATATGAAAATTATCAAAGGTTAAGAGATTTGTATTTTACTGGAAATATTGAATTTTCAGTTAATTGTGAAAATTAATAATTTTTGTAAAACAAACATTTATTTTCATCGAAATGTATTATTATGATTTTATTTTGATCTGAATGAAATATAGTTTTTGTTTAATTATATATAATATAATTAATAATATTTTAATCACTATTATTATGGATTTTTTATAAGTTTATATTTTGAATTAGAAACAATTTTTTCAAATTTTGTTTGTTAAGTTTTACATTTTAATGTTTAATTAATTTATAGATTTTTTTGAATTGTATCATGTAAAATGTATCAAATATTTTGAATCATGATTTTCAAACTTGGTAAATAATTCAATTTTGTTTTTATCCTTTTTGAATAAAAACTATAGTAAAATATTATTACAGAAATAAAGATAAAATGAGTTATTTAATGTTATAAATTACAAAACATTAAACCCTAAACCTTAAAATATTTCATTATTAGAGTATATTTCCTCTATAATTATCCAAACATCAACAATTAATAAATTTCTTACCACTTTCCTTTGATTATAAAATTAATATTATTTTATTTAAATATAAAGTCAAAAAATGTCACACTCTTGCTTTTAATATCTATAATATTTTTTATAGGGATAAAAATAGATTATGTTTAGTTTTATAGGTTTTTTTGAAATAGAAATTATTTTTGTCATTATAATTTATTTTTAAATTTTAGTGTTAATATAGGTACCTTAAATATTTATGCGACAACAATGCAATTCTTGCACAAGTAGTAGAAAAATCATGAAATTTATTTAAAAAAATATAAAAGTAATATTTTTGGATGATTTATAGTGTCCCATGAATCCTATATATAAATATATCATATTATTTATTTTTAATTTTTTTATTCAAATTAAATTGTTTTCTTGTTTTTTTCATAGTCAAATGAAATGAATAATGTTAAAATTACAATAGTGAAATTTTATGTTAATTATAATTTATTAAAATTTTCAAAAAACATAAAAATATTTCAATAAAACAATTTGGATGACAAAATGTGTCATATTTTATTCCTTGGACATTTTTCAGCCAATTTCTAACTTATAGGTAATATTATAACCCTTAAATGTTGAAAAAGTCATCACCACGGTTAAGGTTAAAATGGGATAACTAGTGATTTTATCCAAAAGTGAAGGTTTAAAATGATATATAAACCAATAAAAAAATGAATGAGTATATCAAGACCATAAAATCCTGAAATGCAGTGAAATTTTATTTTAGAACCATTTGACATGAGTTATACACATATTAAATTATAATTGTTTAGGTATTTACAGAATTAAAATTGCTGATATTTTATTATAAACAATATTTTATTAAGTGATTTAAAATTACAAAAAATCCTATATTAAAAATATTTAAAGGGATATGGTTTAAAATATCAACTATCATCCACTTATTGGTCATTCTTTCATTTATAGTGACTTTCTTATCCCTTAAAGAGTAAAAAACATTGATATTGTGATAATTGTCAAAAGGGTTTACATGGGTTAAAAAAGTGATATGGGAGAAAACATATTATAAAGCTGTACAAATAATTGGAAAATATGTTTTCAACTAATAATCATATTATCTTATAATTACATTAATTATGATCAATTTTTAATTGAAAAATAATTTATATTAGATTAATACTTTAACAAATCCCAAGAATGTCCCTCCCCTCAATTATAAAAGGGAACCTCCTCTCTTATCTTCCTCACACATTTTGAGAAATATGAAATGGGAAATACCTATGAAAAACTCTTCATAACATCCCTCCCCATAGTCATGGGGTCTTAGGTTGGAAAAATACCAACCCTATAGTGCTTAAGTGTAAAGAAATGGAGGTTGTCTGAAAAAGGTATAGATTTCAACCCAATTTTTTTGGTTTATTTCTCCATTTACCTACTTAAAATATTATTCAAACATGAAAAAATGATAAAAAAATATTACATATAATTATATATTTTTATTTTTATTTAATAACCTCTATTAATATCATTCTTTCAACAAATAGGAAATGAATCCATCATTCTTGTGTATAATGGACTACCACCTCACGAACTGATAAAATTAATTTCCAATCACCAACTATCACGTCTAGTTATAATGATAAAATTAATGTATATATATGATATTAATTATATAATTATCATTCTATAAATATAATATATCATCATTTTCATACCATTACATCCATTAAATAATAACAATGTCATTCGTACATACGTGTTGATTACCACCTCCATGAAGTGATGTGATTCATTTTTCATAACCAAATCACATGGAGATAATATATAAGCGTATCTTAGGAAAATGAGATATTTATGTTATAATAATAATCCTTTAATTGTAATATAATACACATCGTCTATCCATATTTTTCGTTGAAAAATGGTAACGTTACTTGAGCGTATGTACGACCTACCATCTCAATGATTATTACATTGATCATTTTTCATAACCATAATTATTAAATTATTTTAAAAGAATAATTGTTGAATAAAAATAATAATTATTTCATTATTATTATTATAGTGATTATTGAACAAACATCTCTTTGACTATGGTCAACAAACCGATGCCATTTTGAGAATGTGAATTGTGCATCATAAAAAAACCCAATATGGAATTAATAGATTATGTATTTATATATGTAATTAAAATAAATAAAATAAATGGTTTTAGGAAAATATATTAAATATGGAAATGTTTCTTAATAAATCAAGTAATTTATGTAATTCTATTATAAACGAGTTAAATGAAATACATGTAAAGTGTGGACTCAATATAAGGAATTTATTAATTCAATTTCCATTCATTGAGTTATATCTCTTATGCATTGATTATGTTCCAGAAAGATTATGTGAGAAGTAAACATTAATTTCCCTATGTTTTATTTAAACTTTTATTTTTTTAGATCTAAATTTGTTATATATAATTACCCCATTTATTAATTCCCACTACAACAATATGATATTTGTTAGGGATTTCATCTTAATTTCTATTCATTAAAGAATATTTTAATTTTATACAACTAATTTCATTCATATGGTGCATATACTACCCTTTATACATGTTATATTATGAATCCTTCATAGTTAATTTTATTTTATATCTAAATTCATATAACATAATCCAAGGGGACTTGAATTGAAAGTTACCATGTGATAAGAAGTTTCTTAACGTAATTTACTATTATTGGGTTATAACTCTTATTTACTGTAATTGTTATAACATGATTATGTGTGAAATGATCTATAATTGTTTTATTATATGTTTCTAATTTTTTAATTGTATTTACATATTTACACTTAATCTATTCATGGATTAATAATCACTTCAAAATTTATGGTCTCTGGATTGGTTTTCTTTCTCTCTATCTCATTTTCCACATACACGTTTCATGTAATTCACTATGATTTTATTATATGGTTTACATACTTACTCCTTAATGAATTTTAAAATTATAATTATTTAAATTCATGGGATTGATATATCATATCATACTCTTTATTTTAATTAATTCTTATTCAAATGTTACAAAAGTGATAAAGTCTTTATGTTACAATCTATTTTCTTTTTAATATTGTATTTTTTAAAGGTTCCTTCTGGAAAATCATTTTATTTTATTTTATTGAACCACATATTTTTATCTTAATTTACTTATGATTGCGTTTTACATTTTTATATTCCATTTCAACCCTTATTTATAAATGAAAAATCAAGATAGTTTTTTGTAAGTAATATCTATCTTGATTTTTTTTAGACCTGAAATCCTTCTATTATCTATCAATATTTTCAAAAAAAATTCATGAATATTATTTTCTAAAAATAAATGAATTCATAATTTTATTTTAAAATATATTTGAACTTATTTTAGATTTTGTAAAAAAGGAAATTTCATAATAGTTTATGCTTGGGTAACTTTTGACTCTCTTTACAGAATATTGAAAATAATGTTTTTAAAGTATAAAACAAGAACATATTTTCACACCATTATAAAATATTTGTTTTCATTCTTTTAATATGTGATTCCAAGTTTATTTTGAAAGAATTTATTTTCCAAAATATTATGTGATTTTTTAGTTTTCAAAAGTGGGTTTCAAAAGTAAAAGTTTATTTTTGTTAAGGATGATTTTAGTGATATTTTTACGGTGTTTTTATTCGTTAACAATAATAAACCTTTATTTTAATTATGATCCAATGGAGATATGTTATAATAATAACATTATTATTCTTTATCTGAATGGATTATCATTTTCTCAAAAATATTTTCATGGAACCCATTTATTTTCCACAGGTAAATTATTCTATGAAAGAAAATATATATTATTTTATGGAAAATTTCAATATTACATATGTTATATTCATGTTAGGTACCTTAAAATTACTGATGATGATTATGTATGAGCCCAATACATCTTATACAAATGAGTGAGACCAATATAACTTATCATGAACTAGCCTAGATATCATGGTTCTCTGATACCTAAGTTAGAATTAACATGGTCTGAAGGGAATTCCAAATATTCATGGGATGTTAACCAGAACCTCATGTTATTAAAGATAAAATTGGGAACAAATTTTCCAAAAACACAGTAGAAGAAATAGATGCAAAATAGTATGATCAAAGAAAACTCCCAATAAAGATAGTACCAAAAGTCAAATAGGTATAGAAAACCCCTAGCAGTACATCACTGATGTATGAGAAGATTAAGATAAGCAACAAAATTCCCAATGGACATAAAAATCCAAGCCCAAAGAATCTAAAACAACCACCACCTCTTAGTGACACTTTACCCTTTATCGAACATAGAAAAAGGAAATATAAAACCTTAAAAAGGAAAAAGTAGGTTGTGAGCTCAATTACCTAGTAGGGTCTCACTAAGTGCTCCATAATAAAATTTAATAATAAATAAATCAATACATACTTTTAATTTCAAGTAAAATAGTCTTGGAAAAATAATTACATATTTAAAAAAACATGAATTTCATTTCAAATGATGGAAACATTTCAAACAATGGCTTAAGTAACCATTTTATATGATACATTTTATATAAATCCAAAAGAATGGGTATAAAATTTTCACAATCAACCACTCCAACATATGGGAAAATTATTAGCTGAACAATATTTTGTTAGTGTTTTTATCGTAAAATCATTTCTAGGAAGTTACCATCCTAATGTGATTTTCCTAAATAACTTACTAAATACTCATGATCACATGTTCTTAATCAATCATTCAATAATTGGAAAATAATTTCAAACACAGTTTAAAAAAAATTCTACCAATTTCAAGTCTCAATATTCCAATTTAAAATTCAATACCAAATCATGGACTTTTCATCAATTAATTTCATGCCTTTTTCAATATAAAACCAATCATAGGTTTCTATCAAATCAATTTATTCAAATTTTCTCAAAAATAAATTTCAAAATTTCCATTAATTACAAACCACTCTCTAATTTCCTATTTCATTGAAATTGGGGGTTTTCACCAAAATTCATTCTAAATCAGTTCAAATCCCAATTCAAATCAAACTGGGTTCTCATAATTCAATTCAAATAAATTTAATTTAAATTGGGAAAATCAAGGGTTTATAACAAGTAAAAATCCAATAGAACCACCAACCTTTATCACAAAAATCATTAAACACAATTCACACAATGGTAAATACCAACGAATAAAGACAAAAATGGTGATCTAGAAATAAAACCTATATTCAAGATCCAAAACAAAAGAGTTTAGATCCATCCAACACATGATGATCCAATAATCACTATAGTTGAAAGAGAGATATATGGAGAGAAGGAATGAGATATTATCTATTATCAGAGAGGGATCGAATGATGTTCAATTTGTTTTGATCCAACTTGGAAGGGGTTTGGAGGATCGAAAAGGCGTTTTTGAGTGCTCTGAAAACCTAAGAAATCATAATACCCTAATTTAGGGTAGAGAGAGTGGTTATATGGTCATTCAATAATTTTTTAAAAAATTTTCATAAATTAAAAGTCTCATATGAATGGCTAGATAGTAAGGGATGCATGGTTTTTCAAACCATGAACCCTAACTGTGCACCCCTCTAATGGGATGCATGGTTTCTACTTGGTGGGTGAACTGTTTTTCAAAATGTTCCCCAACTTTGAAACTCCCATTATTTGGGTTTTCACGGTTTGAATTGGGTGGGAATATGGTATGGGAAAACTGTGCCCCCACCAGGAAAATACCAAGATCCCTCTAAAGTTTTCATAATTTTACCTGAATCACCCCTAAATGAGACCCAAAAAAATAATGATTAAAAATAGGGTTGAGGAGTACCTAAAAATCGTTACAAGACATTAGAAATTCCAAAAATATAGAAACTTTCTATACTCAAGAATCCAATCAAGATTTATCCATATCAAAAAGCTGATGTAACTTCTCTTTAATCAATATATCTCTATATTATGTCTCATGAGTATCAGAACCATGATACCATAACACTCAAACAAACTCCATCACCCTCCCATGAAGTGCCCTGGTTTCATAATCAACTATATTGATTAGATTCTCAATTACGAATAAATCATGCTCAATATAAATATCACTCCATCTTAGAACAAGATATGGATCCCAAATATACTTTGGTAAAAGCAATACATGTAACAAAATATGTATCAACATCATTTTTTGAGGAAGTGTTAAATGGTATGACACATTCCTCACTTTTTCAACAACCTCAAAAAGTCACATAGAATAATGATAAAGATTCCCTTTCCTCCCAATCCTTCATTGACCCAAATAAGTTGAAACATTCAATAAAAATTGATCAACAATTGAAAATTACAATGGTATATGAGAATGGTAATCATAATATTTATAGTAGCTCTGTGATTTCAATATCCTATGAAAAATCAAATGAATCTCTACTGTTGTCACTTAAACCAAGCTCAGTCTAACCAAAGAACATTCACTGATCTCTGACCAACACAATAGAGATTTATATGGTCGGCCATAAAAGGCCTCAAAATTGTCCATCTTGATCATGTAATGGTACCTATTGTTATAATAAAATTCAACTTTCCCAAATGGTTATCTTGAGTTCCACCAAAATTGAGGATGCATGCACGAAGAATATCCTCAAGAATCTATATAGCCATATTTGTTTGTCTATATACCTATGGATTTTATGCCGTAGTCAAACAAAATTAAGATACTAGTTCCTCTTAAAAGAATCTCCAAAACTAAGAAGTAAAATGGGGATCTCTACCAGAAACTATAGCAGATGGAACTTTATACAAACAAAAAATTTCTTTCATATAGTTTTTTCCCAATTCCTTGACTTTGGTTGTATCAATAATGGGTATTAAGTGATATGATTTGGTTATCCTATCAATCACATACCATATGTCATTATTCTTCTATAGGTATGTAGAAACCCAAAAAAAAAATTCTATTGAGTTTCCATCCCACTTCCAAACTGGAACTGGAAGTGGCTGATGAAAATGTGAAGGTCTCAGGTTCCTGGCCTTGAACTGTTAGAAATTATAACAATGTAAAACAATGTCAGCAATGTCTCATCTCATACCTAACAACCATAATCATCGATTCATGTTATAGAAAATATTTTTGGTTCCTGGGTGCACTAAACACTATGAATTATTTCAATCCCATATCACAACTTTCCTAACTTCTAATGACACAAAATATGATTCTAAAAAACATAGAATACCATCTGTAGAGAATGACCACTAGGAAATGGTCTCGACACCATAAAAAGAGTCTCTAATTCTACAAAATTCATTATCAAGCTATTTTTTATTGAATAATCATCTCGAGGAGAGAATAGGTCAACTAAAAACATGTGAAATCAACCTCAAAACCTTGTTTCCCAAACTTCTATATGTGACTGTGAAAAGAGATCCATAAATTTCCACTCTTCAGATGATTCTTTTATGGTTTAGGTCAGAAGTTTCTGGATTAGAGTATCTTCAATGACATTATCTTTCTATGGGGTATAAGAAATATTACAATCAAATTATTTTAGTTATTCCACCCAATGTCATTAGAAAAGATTTAAATATTTTTGAGATAAGATATACCTTAGGATCTTGTGGTCAGAATACGTGGTTAACCTTTCTCAAAAAAGGTAATGTTTCCAACTCTTTAGTGCATGAATCCCGGCTGTGAGTTCAAGGTCATGGGTCAGATATTCCTTCGTGTAAGGCCAAATCATACAAGGTCCATTGGAAACAATGTGATCACCCTACATAATAATATATCCCAAACCCAAACCTGATGCATCACACAAGACTATAAAGCCTTTCTCGACCTCTGGAAGATTCAGCACTGACATAGTACTCAAAAGATGTTTCATATTAGAAAATATATGAAATTTTAATACCCAATAAAATATAATAACTTCCAAGTTAAAGCAATCATAAGAGAATCCAAATTTGATAAATCCTTTACAAACTGATTATAATATCCTAATAAATCCAAGAATCTTTGAATCTCAAAAACATTTTGTGGTTTCCCCATGTCATAACTGATTTCACCTTATTAGGTTCAACTGAGATAGCATGTTCTGACACAACATGACCCTAAAAATTCACTTATTGAACCCAGAAATAAAATTTTGATAGCATTGAATAAAGTTGGTGATTCCTTAACAATTATAGAACTACTCTCAAATGATTCACATGATCCTCCTCAGACATGAGTAAATAAGGATTTCATCCACAAATACCACCAAGAATGTGTCAAGATACTCATGGAATATATTCTTCATTAAATCCATAAATAATATAGGATAATTTTTTAGACCAAATTGAATAAAAAGGTACTCATAATGGTCATAAATACTCCAAAATGATGTTTTTTGAATTTCATATTATTTTATTCTCAATTGGTGATAACCAAATCGAATATCAATCGTCAAAAAAAATTATCCTTTCAAATAGTAAAAAAAATCACCATTAAATGAAAAATAATACTTTTTCTTTACCTTAATTGGGTTGATTTTCAAATAATAGATACAAAGGAAAAGTGCTTTATCAGCTTTTGTAGGATGGATAATAGGCACCACCCAAGGTGAAAAACTCAGGCATATAAATACTTTCTCAAAACGATCATCCAACTGAGTCTTAAACTCTTTAATTTAATCTTATTCCATGTAGTAAGAGGGAATAAATACTGGTTGAGTACTGGGTACTAAATCAATATAAAAATCCACTTCCCTTACTGATGGAAAACAAGATAAGTTAGAGGAAAAATGTCTAGATATTCCAAGATAACTAGAGGGAGATCTTCGCTTAATGATTATATCTCAAAATTAAAAGGAAACCCTGATATTGTTTTCCCTAACTCTGGATAAGAGGTCCAGGCTCTACTCAAACCCATATACCATTCTCATTGAAAGATATGGTACACCCGATTGGGAATGATAAAGGAGACCTATTGAAGATAGTAGTCAATTAGAGATTTATTAAAAATGATCCAATCCTTCCCAAATATGACATCTGTATGTTTCATGTCGAGAACCAAAAAATCCCAAATAATATCCATCTATGATACAAAGAACATACTATTAGGACAATAAAAACCATGCTCTCTCTTCATTCTGAGGGGTGTAGCAATATCCATCACATAAGATACAATATTAGTAGGAAGATTTATCAGATTCACTATACGAGTCAAAATGAATAAGAAAGATGTATTGGTATCAAATGAAGAAGTAACTAAAGATTATTATATAGTAAAAGTACCTCTCACAATTGTTGAAACCCTAACTTCTTTATATGGAGACTCTTCTACTTTGTGAAGAATTTTCATTACAGATGCCTATAGAAGAAACCCCTTTATTCATGAAACGTCTAATTGTACCATTGAAAGTTTTAGTGATGATGATCATGTTCCACTATGTGGATCAGAATAGATATGAAATAATTCTTAAAAGTGACCTAATAATCCATAGGAACCACATATCTTGGGTACCTTAATGAAAAACCCATTTTAAGTGCCCAATTAGTTTGCATTGGAATCTAGTCAAAGAGCCTCTACCATGGAATGCAAGAGTTCTAAAAGAACCCTGTTGTCAACAGATACCAAGAGACTCATTACGCTTTCTCTTATGTTTATGGGAACTCAAAAAACTACAAAATGGAGAAAAAGGAAATCCCATCAAACCTGAATTACCTACCAGATCATATTCGAGCATCAATTCCCTATCTAGAATATTAGAATAAGAAGAGATATTCAATTGGAAAACCTAATAAATAATATCAGATTGAAGTCCCATCTCGAACTGCCGTGTCTTCATCTTCACAGTAGATACAATCATAGGTGAAAACTTCTTAAGATTAGTGAATTGGTTTGCAAATTCTCTCATGTTTCTATCATCCTTATTGATTTTGAAAAACTCAATATCCTTATCTAGAACCACATTATTTGAATATAAATAGTTTGGGAAAATTAAATAAAATTTCATCCACTATAAGACAATTTTTTTCTTCTCCATTAATATAATGTTCCACTATCTCCTTCTAGGTTATTACATCTTGGTAGTAGAATATTTCACCTTGATTTTATTAGGAATCTCCAAGAACTAAAAAAAGCACAATTATACTCAATAAATCCTTATCATGTTGTGGATCATTTGAGACTTGAAACATTGGAGGCTTCTGGTGATGTAACTTCTAAGCATGATTTAAAAATTCACCCCTTTTAGGTTCCAAACTTAAATCCTAAATAGTAATGGGTGATGGTTTCTATCCCATAACTTAGAAAACACGCACAATAACCTCATCCATATTCTGGTCTATAAGAGGATTTTCTCAATTTGGTTGATCAGCAGCTTTCTCCTAGATCTTATTCACATGTCTTATCAGATAATTGATGCTACACAACCTGAGAAAACAACATTGAAGAAATTAGAAGATTACTTAGATAGACAATCAAAAAAGAGAAATAAGGAGATTAATCCCATCAGTTAAGAAAGAAATAATTGGTATTTCAATCTATCCAAATAAAAAACAGGTAAACGACTAGAAATAATCCTCAATATGCCTTCCCAAATCCACCCATGGTAAATTAAGGTTCATTGTGATGAGATATGGGAAAGAACACCCTCAAAAATACTTTCTATGTTTGAGTAAGATATCTTAACTACATGTTAACATCAAGGTATGATTCTTAACCTACACCTTTAATATCAATTTCTCATGAATAGGACTAGATGCACTTGTACCTTTATACCCAAGCTAAAAATGACATGGACCGAAGGTCGTTACCAATCTCCATTGGTTGGAGACTATCACTTGGAATCATACAAGATAAAAGTGGGATCTAATTTTCCAAAAACATAATGAAATTAATAGATACAAATCAGTATTCTCAAAGAAATCACCCAATGGATATAGTACCAAAATTCAAATAGGTATATCAAAACCCAATAAGTACATCCCCAAACTACCATAAGAACAAGTTAAACAACCCAAGTCCCAATAAACACAACACTCCAAGACTAAATAATCAATAACAACCAAGTGTTCCATAATAAGATTCCATAATAAATTAACCAAATAATGCCTTTAGTTTCAAATAAAATAGTCTTGGTAGTACCATTTTGATTAAAAAACACTTTTTTTCATTTTAAATGATGGAAACATTTCAAACAATGGATTAAATAACCATGTTATATAAAATAGTTTCTATAAATCACTAGAAGTCGATATAGAAGTTTCAAAATTAATGGAATACATATGAAAGTAATCAAAACAATAAACATGATCATCTACCCTATAGTACAATAGTTCCTTGTTATATGATCCTCACACTCTCATGTCAATGATCATGAAAATACCCACTCCCACTTAAGTGAGAACTACAATCATCCACTTCTAATTAAGGTAAAATTACTAGTTAAAAATATTTAGTAAATGTTATAATCATAAAAACATTTTTGGGAATTACCCTCATAGTGTGCTTGTACTAAATAATCTATTAACTACAAAGGACCACATGTTATTAATCAATCAATCTATAAAGTGATAATTATTTCAAAAATATTTCAAAATAAATTTTCCCTATTTCCAGTTTCAATATGCCAAATTAGAATTCAATACTGTATTTTTCATCAATTAATTTCATAGATATTTCAGTATAAATCCAATCCTAGGTTTCTATCAAATCATTTTAAGACAATTTTCTCAAAAATAAATTTCAATTTTTTTTTCACAAATTCCATATTTTCTAAATCACCCCCCAATTCCCAATTCCATCAGAATTGGGGGGTTTCCCCAAAATTCATGAAAAATAAATTCAAATCCCAATTCACAGTAAATTGAGTTATCATAATTCAATTGAAATAAATTTAATTTAAATCAATAAAATCATGTTTTTATAACAAGGAAAATATCATTGAAACCACTTACCTTTATCACGGGAATAACGAAACAGAACACTCGTAGCACTTGGTGAGGAATCAACAAGTGAATCTAAGAGACTTGAGTTAAAAACTGGGTTGAGACATAATTTTTGAGGTACTGTACCTAGCACTATAGTATGCATTGTTGCATTCACTTTATCAGGCACTGTTCAGTACTATAGCATATAGAACTATTCATCTATTTGGGCTTTCAGGCCAACAGTTTGGGCCTCGAATCCTTTAAGGCCTTCGGGCAACCCAAGGCTTCAGGAAAGTAAGGAATTTGGGCCACCTCAAGCCCTTTATTCCACCTTAAGGCCTTTGGGATACCTGAAATTATGCTTAATGACCAGTCAGACTTTATAAGGAGAAAACTCTACAAGGAGAAAACTCTAGATGGAGAGCTGACATCAAGATGATGAAGCTGGGGAGGAGCAGTTCCATGTAGTTATAGTATTTATATTTCCTTAAGACCTATGTGTCATGTAATATCTAAGTCTACAAGACTTTTAAGTGTTCCCCCTCATCTCTTGAAAGAGGGGCTATAAAAAATCAACAAAATAAGAAGGCATTCGAGCCATTTGGGAAACAATCATAGTGGGAAATTATAGTGAAGTATGATGAGAAAAAATATCTAGAAATCAAACCTAGATTCATTATCCAAAATATAAGAGTTTATATCCATCAAATACATACTAATATAATAATACCTATGGAGGAAAGAGAGAGAGAGTGGGATAAAAAGAACATGAGAAGATCTCTTACGAAAGAGGGATCAAAAGCTATTCATCAAACATTGATCTTCCTTGGTAAGAGTTTATAGGATAAAAATGGGTTCTTTAGAGATCCCCAAACAAAGGAAATCATAATACCTTGAGTTAGGGTCAAGAGGGAGGATATACAGTGGTTTAATATTTTTTTTAATAAATTTTCAAAAATAAATATTGTCGCATTAATGGATAGCTGGGAAGGGCCTCACTGTTTGTCAAATTGTGTTCCCTAACCTTGAGCCGCTATAATGGGGTTCATTTATTCTATTAAGTGGGTGCATAATTTTTCAAACAGTGTCCCAAACATGAAAACTCCCACTATTTGGGTTTTCATGGTTTGTAGTGGGTGGGCGTACAGTTTCAGAAAACATTTCTAATTAGTACAAAACCCAAGAGGCCTCCACAATTTTCAAAATTTCATGCGAAGAAAACCTAAAAGAGACCCAAAAAAATAATGATAAAAAAGAGGGTCGAGGAGTACCTAAAAATAATAATATTATGTTACAAAACTGATACAAATAGGCATGTCTGATACAACATATACGAATGGGTGATCTCAATACATCTTATATTAATGGGCGAGTATAATAGAACTTAAATAAATAATTGAGCCTTATATATCTATCCAATTTATTAGATAATGATAATGGAGATGAAAAAATTTAATTAAATCCTAATAGATGTTAAAGTAAACCGATTTGTAGGTTAATCATAATAGATTATGTGTATTATGAAGGAAATTATTTTATGATGAAAATATTTTAAGATACCAACACTTTTTTATGTTTGATATGTGTTTTTTAATGTTTGGTTTTATAATGAATAAAATCACATTGAATAGGATTACTGATTCATATGAATCATTTCATTTCTAAATATTTATTCCCTGTCACATGTTTAACAATCAAGGTTATTATGGGTAATTATTCTCTTATGTAATGCTCATTCACTTGGATTATGTCATCATTATGGTCATATTTTTCACATGATTATGTTTACCCTTACTAAGATTTTTAGGTTAGAATTATTATGTTTCCTTTTAGCCATATCGTGAATAAATTTTTTAATTATTTTATGCCTAATATGGTTTCTAGATGTGAAAAACATAGTGATAGAAGATGTATATTTTTATGAACCATTTGATTATGTATCTAAGTCATTATGTAAGAGCCTATACAAATTATCTAAAACTCTAAACCTAAAAGTTCCATGGGTATGAATGTGTTATAATGTTGAATTTTGATGTTTTATTCTTTCTATGTTTAAAATTGGGTCATGTTAATTAGTAAAAGATAGAAATTTAATGATGATGTTTTTCGCATGAGATTTGGGAGCACAGGTCCCAGGATCTTAAAGTTGGTATCATTTAAGGGTTTTAGATTAATTTGGATATTATGTTTTTTTTCAGGTGTTTTAGATTTAATATTTATGTATACCATTATGGGTTTATAAGTTTATGGAAATTCATAAGTTCAAAAGGCATAAAAACACATTTTAGGTTTAATGTGATCTGATTTTAAAGTGATTGGGATATTTTTTATTGGATTTATGTATATGTAACCATTAGGTTTAACGTGAAGTATCATTTTGAAAGAATATTGTTACATTTTTTGGGATGTATTCTCAAAGTTATTAGATACCCTTTGAGGTTAAAAAATTATTTATTATTTTGTTTATTGAGGTTATTTGTGATACAATTTTATTTATTTATGCGATAATATAAGTTGAACCTTTGGTTTTATTATAAAAAATTTGGAAATTAATTTATTATTTCTTAATATAAAGATTTATAATTTTTTGGATGTTATATTACCTTATGATAACAATTTTAGTTTTAGTTAATGTTTAAATATAATAGAAATATATTTTTATATTTTGTTTGTATTATGTGATCTTATAGAAGTTGATTTTATATCTCCAGGCTTTAAAAATTCATCTTAAATACTCATCATTTAGAGAAAATGATAATATTGCTGAGAAATTTGATTAAAGTATGAAATTATACTTATCATGTAAGTATAGCAAATTATGTTCTTAGAATATATGGTAATAGAATTCATCAACCCCCAAAAAAGGTTCTCGATTTTTTTATCTAATTAACTTTATTTCTAATGAATCGATGGTTGTTTTCATATATCAATGGTTTACGCTTTTTTGGAAATAGATCTTCTCATGATCAATAACATTCTTTTAATAAATTTTATATATTACTCCCTATATTTATTTAGATATTTGTTTCTACATTTATATATTTTCACTTCTCATTAATGTTAACCGATTTGCGAACCTAGTTATTTTTCATTCTAGATGAGCTTTGTATTTCGCTTTCTCTCTTTTCAAGAGGATGTTTTATTAACCTTTTTTTGTGATGTGGGTTTCCAAAATAGGTAATTTAAAATGTGAAACCCTTGATCAGAGAGATAAATTTAAAATTATGATGATTCAATTTACAAAAGGGGGAAGTCTAAAACCCTGATATTTTAGAAATAACAAGTTTTTGATAACGTATACAATACACAACATTAAGCTTAAACAAACTGTGAAATATTAATATATTAATATTATAGTTATAAATAGCATTTAAATTGGAATGAATAAATGGTATTAAACATATTATAATATATATATATATAATATTCCTAATAAATACAATGTTTTAGATTTTTTGCTTGGAAAATAAGCACCCATTTTTTAGTAAAGTCACATGACTTCTCAAAAATCAATTTTCTTCAAAAATGGATTTCATTGATTTTTAGGAGTGATCATTATATTTTAATATCATCAAATTTTATATTTTTATTTTGATAAAAAGAGATCATTTTTTTAATTCATCACATCAAAAATATCTTAGGGTGAAATTTTGGTATTTTTCTGAAAAGATTGACTTTTCTAATGAATATTGAAAAATATTGATATTTGTCAAACCATCATTGATTTTCATTGAAAAGTTCCATTATGATTTTTATTGTATATAAAATTATCATCAGCCCTATATAATTTTATATAATCCAATTAATTACATTTTAATTAGTATTATTCTTGATTTTGGTATAATATCATTTTTAGCATAAAAACACATTTTTATAAGAAAACCATTTTCATTGAATTTTTTATTTTAATATTAAATTAATGTATTCACCTAATTAGAGGAGAATAATTTAAAATTGATCCCATATTTAGAATAATGAGGGTTTTTTTAATATACCCATTTTTTTGTCAATATGAATAATAACTATAATAAATTTTTGTTATCATAGTAAAGGTAAAATAGGTTAATTAAGGTTACAAAGTTCTCTAAAATAACTTAAAACTCTCCAATATTTCATTTTATAAGTATGATTTTCCATAATAATCAAAAATTCAAAAATGGGGAAATTTACTTCCTCTTTAATTTGATTATAACATTTATATTTTTTTATTAATTATAATGTCTCAAATGTCACTCTCATGATTTTAATATATATAATACTTTATTATAGGGATATAAAAAATTTATTTTCCATTAATTTTTTTTAAAATATAAATTATTGTTTTATCATAGTTATTTATTTTTATTTTTTAGTGAATAAATAATGACCTTAAATGCTTACCCAATACTGATGTTGTGCTTCTAGAAGCAGTAAAAAAGTCATGTAAATTATTATAAATAACTATAAATGTAATATTTTTTGGGTTAATTTTAGTGTACATTGAATTTTATAGATAAATATAACTTATTAGGTATTTTTTAAGGTTTTTATTTGAATTAATTTTCTTTTAGGTTGTTTTCAAAGTCAAATTAAATTAATAGGGCCAAAAGGAACTTAATGATATTTATGTTAAATAATATTTTATTAACTTATTTAAAAATCATAATAAACTTGAAAGAGAACAATTAAAATGATAAATTGTCTAAAATTTCATATATTTTCTATTTATTTGACAATTTTAATTTTATAATTAAACTTATAACACTAAAATATTGAAATATTCCTTACCATTGTTATGGTTAAAATTTGTTATCCAAGGCGTTAATCTAAAATATAATGTTTAAAATGATATATAAACATGTAAAAATTTTATTTTATGATTATATTAAGACCATATATTCCTTATCCTCTAATACATGTAATTTTTATACAAGTTTACATGATTTAAACACATATTATATTATATTATTTCATGTATTTCCAAAAAAGAAATTATTGATATTTTATAATAACCATTATTTAATTAAATAATTTAAAATTGATAAAATCCATATATTCATACAAGGGAATTTTAAATTTTTTAAAATATCAACCATGTTAAATTTATGGGTCATTTTTCCATTTATAGTAACTTTATAAAGCCCCAAAAATAAAAAAATTGATATTAAGGTAATTGTAAGAAGGATTAATGGGGGGAAACAAATATAGATGGGTGATAACATTATATAAACATATAAAAATTTTATTGGATGAGATTATTTATACTAACAGTCATATTGTATTTTAATTTTAAAAAATCGGATCTAGTTTTCTATGAAAATTAATTTCTATTAATTTAATACTTTAAGAAATTCCAACAATGTCCCACCCCTCACTTACAAAATTGATCGTCCACTCAAATATTACTCAAACATTGTGAGAAATCCTTACTAGCTAATACCTATCCAAATACCTTCATAAAAGAAAATCCATGTCGTATGGGTCTTAGTTTTGGTAGAATACCCACCTTATAGAGGTTACAATTTCAAGAAAAATATGTTCTCAGAAGAAGAGGTATAATTTTTAAATGAATGTTTTTGTTTTAATTTTTATTATACCCCCTTAAAATATTATTCAGGCATTCTAAAATAAATACAGAAGAATATTCCAAATAATTTTATTTTATTACGATAATGTAATTACCTATATCCATCTTCTTCTTCAATCAAATAGTAAATGAATCCATCATTCGAGTGTACAATAGACTATAGCCTCATTAACTGATGAAATTTGTTTTCCATCACTACCCATAATGGATGGTTATAATGATAATTTTAATATATATATATATATATATATATATATATAATATTTATAACATAATTATCATTTTATAAAGATAATATATTATATTTTTTTACCATTAGATCCATTGAAAAATGAGAATGTTATTCATGCGTACATGTGTATTACAACCTCTAAGAAGCGATGGGATTAATTTTTTGTTTCCACATCACATATTCAATATAAATAAGATTATTTAAATAAAAAATTTATATTTTTTATATAATATTAATTATTATAATATTGAATAATACTTACCTTATTTCTGTCATATTCTTTGAAAAATTGAATTGTTATTTTTGCATACATACATCCTACTATATACATGATTATAACATGGTTCATTTTTCATAAAAATATTTCATGGATGGTTTTAAAATTATAATTTATTAATAAAAATTATAACTATTTAATAATTATAAATCTATATATTATATATGAAATTTATCTTTGACAATGGTCAACATAATGAAGTCATTTTTAAATTATGAATGAAATATCCTCAAAACTCATGATGCGGACTTAACTAATGTATGTAAATATTTAATTAAAAAATAAAATAAAAGGTTTTGTAAAATGGTAATAAAACTTTGAATAATTATTAATAAATAAAATAATTGATGTTAGTTTGTTACACATGAGTTAAAAAACATACATGGAAATTCTGGACAGGGCAATGTACTGTGGGCTGTCACATATATCATTAGTGCTTGCAAGGGTTTCATGAATAATCACATTAATATTTCACACATGTGGAGTGAGGGGAATATAGTGGCTGATTTCATACCTTCCAAAGGATTTGGGCATGAATGTATTTCATATTACTTTAATCTTGGTTCCATTCTAGTTTATGGGTTTCAATTTGTTGTTAATGATTCCTTGGGTCTTCACTAATTTAGGCCTCCATAATTTGTTATTTATTTTTTGTTTCACTTTTTATATTCCAATTTCTATCATTAATAAAATATGAAATTTATGGTCATGTATGGTCTTTATAAGTGATTTCATATGCAATTTCTCTTCATTGTGGAATATTTCAATGTCATTCACCGTAGTTCATCCATATGTTGAATATAAATACCTTTTACATGTTATATCATGAACCATTCATAAATCGTGGTATTTTAAGTCAAAATTAAAATTATTTCATCTAAGAGTATTTGACATGAAAGTTAACAGGTGGTAAGGAGTTTTATAACTCAATTTCCTTTCATTGGGTTAGAACAATTCCTCGTTGGCATTATTATGACATGATTATGTGTAAATTTATTTTTAAATTATTTTATTCTATATTTTAATTTGTTTTATATGGATTTAGATATGTAAAAATAATCAATTCATGAATTAATTTTCACTTAAAAATTTATGATCTTTACATGGGTTTCTTTATCTCAATCTCATTTTCATGAGACATGTTTCATGTTGTATTGCATGATTTCTTTATATTGCATAAATACTTCATCATGAATAAATTTTAACATATTACTTAATTTCAATTCAGGTGGTTTATATTGCTTTATAAAACCCTTTTATTTCAATTAAATTGGATTCAAAATTTACCAAAGTGGTAAAGGATTTATGTTATAATCACTTTTCTTTTCTAGGTTGTTTATATTCAAAGTTACTTTGGGAAAATCATTTTTTTATTCTCTTGAACCACAAATATTTTTTTCTTTCATTATTAATATGGTTTATACATTTAGTTAATATTTTGTACCTTATTAGTAAATGATACATGAATAATCTTTTTAGTGATACTGATGTTGTATCTTTCTTTACAATCTGAATATTTATCATCCATTTCTAAATTTTCTAATTGTTTTAAAAAAATAATATTTTCTAAATAAAAATGATTTCCAAAAGTTAGTTTTAATGATATATGGCCTTCTTTTAAAATATTTTTAAAAGGAAATTTCTTAATATTTTTATATGGATCACATTTTACACTCTTTACAAAAATGGGATTTTTTTTTATTTTTAATGTTTATAGAAGGAACATATTTTACCGCCTTTTTGACCATTATGTTTTTTGAATCATCCTTTATTATTTTCAAAGGTTATGTTGAAGGAAAATTTTTTCCACAATATTTTTATGATTTTATATTTCATAAAGATATTTAAAAATTGAAAAGGTTATTATCCCCAAGAATGATTTTAATGATCATTTTTAATGTATTTATTTTCAATAGTAACATCAACCATTTATTTTACTTATACTCTATTAAGGATATTATTTAATAATAACATAGTTATTATTTTTCAATATGAATTTTGATTATTTCAATGACATTGTCAGGGAACAAATTTCTTTTCAATAGGTATATTAAGATATGAAATAAAAATGGTTATTATTACATTAAAAAGTGAAATATTCCATGTATTATATTTATTTATGATACATGGACATTAATGATAATGACAGGTGAGCCCAATAAATCTTATAAAAATGGGTGATCTCTAAATATTATATATGAAGGGGTGAGCCTGATATATCCCTTTAATGAATTATATGATGATTATGTATTTGAATAAATATAATAATTCCTAAGAGATGATGAAGTTAACCTATTAATATGTTAATCCCAATATATTATGGGTTCTAACTAGGGAATTATTTCATATAAAAAATGTTCTTGGATACCAACATGTTTTCATTATTCTTTATATCAGTTTTTTAATGCTTTCTTTGATCAATATTTATATGACATGGCTTGTGATTATTTATTCTTATTACTCTTCCCTTTGTTAAAGATATATTGCATGTCATAAATTTAACGATCCTTGTTTTTATGGGAATAAAGTCTCTTATGTTATATTCATGCACATTGATTATGTCATTATACCCTTATACTCATCTTATGATCATTGATGACATTCAATTTTTAATGATTATTTTTTCCTTTGCTAATAATTTCATCCCACCCATCTTATATTACATTTTTCTTAGGTTGTGATGAAAGTTTCGCAGTATTTTATTCCTAATAATGTTACTAGATTGAACAACATAGAGATAGAAGATATAGATTTTTATGAACCAAATGTTTATATATATATATTGTTATCTATCAACTTTTCCTCATTATATAAAATTATAAACTTAAAAGGTTCTTAGGTATTTAAGTATTCCAATGTTTGATTTTGATGTTTTAAGTTTTATATTTGAAAAATTGGTTGATGTTTATCGGTATCAAAGAAAAAAAATGTAAAGATGATTTATTAACACAGGATTTTGGAATAAATTTCTTGGGTTGTTATGCATGTGAACTCTATCAATCATAATCAGAAAAGTTTTTCCAAAATAAGAAAAAATTCCATGGAAAAAGTGTATATAATAGAAAAAAATATAGGATGCTTCATACCTCAATCTTATTGATTAAGTACTCCAATATTCCTCAAAATACCAAATAATGAATCACATTTCTCAACCACAAAAAACTGAATTTCATGTCAAGGATATATATCTCATGTTCTGGTTCATCAATAAGAATGTTTTGTAAAGGGATCCAAGGTTATTCTATGTCATGAAGGTAGTTTTATAGTCACATACATCATAGAGTATGTAAACAAAACTATTTCCATGATATATTGAAGAAGAGGATGTCAATTCACCATTTCTATTTTCCATCTAAGAACAAATCATTAATTCCTCATCAATTATAAAAAATAACCTTGGGCATAATCAAATAACATCAATACACCCTAAATCCATCACATAAAAATAGAAACAAGATGATATTAATGAATAAGTTATTCTCAAGATGATCAATTAATGGAAAATTAATTATAAACATCTACTATCCATGAAAGATCTAATTTTAGTCAAAAGAATGTTGTCTTCATGTAGAAAACATCATTTTTTCTACAAAAAATATATGAATTAGTCATTAAATGGAATTTATATCCATAAATAGGGCAACACAATTATTTATTAATGATCCATTTCAAGAGAAAATATGTATATCTAGAAGGATCCAAAAAATGAAGGTCTTTGGACCTCATACCAAAATTCCTAGTTAGTAAATCTATTTAATCTACTAGAATCTGTCTTGGTAGGAAATTAATTATTCAATAAAGACTAGTGGAGTCTTTATTTTCAAAAGGTATTTATATAGATATAATAACATTCCAAGAAGACCATAAATGGATGTAAAAGGGGATTTTAAAATCATTAAATTCATGCACACATGGTTTGGGAAGATGATTTGGAAAATTATCCACCAACCATGAGAGGAATTATGAATCACCTAGGCACCTTAATGTTTTAGATACACTATTTTTCAAATGGTTCACCAATCATGATATTGTAACTAGTGGGCGTTGCATGTTTTGTTAAACTTTACACCTTAAACATGTGTCAACCCTGTACATACTTTCAAAAGGTAAATGTTGTTTTTAGGAATGGAAAATTGGTTTGTTAAATTATTTACCTTGACCATACACTACCCTAGGTGATTATGACTTATATTACTTAGTTTCCTAGAGAATTAGCATGGTTTGGTAAAAAAATTCTCAGACCATGAACTTTAAAAAAGGTCTCTAATCACTCTGAAACCCAGAAAAAACTATCAAAAATTATCCCAATAAATTTATAGCACAAAAAAATATGATTGAATGATAAAATTAAATCATAACAAACATAAAAAAACCAGAGGTTTTTAAAATATCCACTATAAATACTTCTTATCCTTGATAAACATCACTTGAAATATTTCTCAAACAACACGGGCTACTGAGACCAAACATCATCTACTCTATACTAAATATCCTCTTGGATTTTTACATGATTCCATAAGATCTGGAAAATTGTTACTATCTCCCCCAGAATACTTTCTCACTCTAGTCTAAAATCCACAATGGGTGTTCCTTGTATGATGTTTCATGCTCCAGATCAACATCCTCACAATCAATAACCAACATGGGAAGGGAATGTATATCCCGAATTCAGAAACATGAAATATATCATATATAACTCAATATTCGGATGGATGATCTATATTGTATAATGCTATTCTAATCCACCCATTAATCTGAGAGGGTTTAACATATTGTTTTAATATCTTCCTTGATGTCCTTAAATATTAGTGTCCTAACTGAGGAGCCACTCTAAAAAAAATATTTCTCACCTATATAAAACTATAATTTTTTTTCTTCTATGGTGGGAATAATATTTCATCCTAATTTGTGTTATGATCCACCATTTTTAAAAGAAATGAACTATTTTGAATGTATCTTGGAAAATAATGGGCCTCACAACTGCTACCTTAGTAGCCTCATGAAAACAAAGTGGGGAACAAAATGGCCTACCATAATGAGCCTAATAAGGAACAGTCTGAATCTAATCTTGGTAAATATTTTTTTATACAAACTCATCCAAGTCTAAGAGATTATCCCACACACCATGAAATTCTAGGATGAAAGTTCGTATAATATTCTCCAATATATGAATCATCTACTACAAATTTACATTTATCTAAGGATGGTACATTGTGCTCAATATCATCTGATTCCTTAAGTAATTCTACAAGACCTAAAAAATTACAACATTAAATGTGGGTCCTTTGTAGATAAAAATCTCAATGGAACTATTTTAAAATGTACAATATAATAGAAATATAGTTTTACCAGATGACAAACCGAGTGAGCCTCACAAACCGGTAATAAATGATAAATTTCATAAGATGATAAATAATCACCGAGGTACTATCAAGGATCGTAGGGGTCTTGGTTAACCCCATAAAAAAGTATATCATGATATCCTACCACTTCAACATGGGATTTGGAAGTGGTTTGAGAAAATCACTAGGAAGGAGATGTTCATCCTTTATCAATTGGTGGTAAGGCATTGGGAAACCAATTCATAAATATCCATCTTCATCTATAGCCATTAGAATTAAATCCTCAAGTTAGGGAAAATAAATATAACTCTAAGATTCAAATCCCACTTTGATGGTTAGAGATCTATCATCATCTCTTCCCTGATATAAGTAGGGACTATCACCCTATTATTTACTAGGATCACATTATCATTGTGTAATAACCACTAAGGTATTAGGTAAGCACCTAATAATTATTCCCATATTAAAGAAAACAACAGTCTAGTCTAATGATCACCTTCTCCTGGTATAATAATGAATATTTGATCACTAATGGAGGGAATATCATCAATCCTAGGTCATTGAAAGAATCCATCCTCCCTTCATCCAAAAAGCTCATCAGGTGACAATTATTCTATGAAGTCCATTCACTAAACTATGGACATACTTGTTACTTATGGATAAGATCATTTTCAAAGGCATTATATTTATCTAGTGTATAAGATATCTCAAAATTAAATATCTATAGTTACTCAACCCAGTTCCTCTTACTCAAATTAATGTTCCACTGTGTAAAGATATATATAAGGCTTTTGATTTGAATGTAGACAATAATACTCTATACAAAGAGATAATGTCACAGAAACATAAAATTATGGTCTATGGATTCTAACTCCATGTAATGGTTAGAATATTTCCACTCATGGGGTCAAAAATGAAATAGTAAATAAGATACTACTTGCTCCATATACATCAATAATTTCTCTAAACCAACTCCTTATGCATTGAAATATATGGAATATCTAATCCTAATATCAAGAAGATGTAAAAATTGTGTTATATTTAACCTCTTCTTTAACTTAATAAAATCTTCCTCACATTGGTATGACCATTTAAACTTCACTCCTTCATTCATTAGCAAAATCATGGGTGATGATAAATGAGAGAAATCTGGGAAAAATTTCCAATAAAACCCCACTAAACCTAAAAGATACATGATCTTCAACATGTTATAGGGATATCTAAAGGACATATCCACATCAAATTTATTCAGGTATAATGATATACTTGTGTTGGAAACCACATGCCCTTTGAAAAACACCTTCTGAATCCAAAAGTGTCACTTCAAAAGATTCACATAATATCAATGTTCTCAAAGTGTAATCTGGACTATCCTGAGATGTTCGACATGCTACTATGTGGTTAGTGGGAAAATGAAGATATCTTCAATTAATTCCAAACTAAATGAGTCAAGGTATGAGTGAAAGATATTTTTTATGAGATTAGTGAACATTTTTATGGTATTCTATAGTAAAATAATCATATCCAAGTACTCATATAAACTATATATATTCCTAAACATAATCTCTAAGATGTAATCCTCTCTATCCTAGAAATAATGATTATCTAATTAGATATAATTATTGTATAAACCCAGGATCCTTGTAACTGATTAAATAGATCCTCAATTGTTGGAAGAGGATACCTATCCTTCATGGACACCTAGTTTACCTTTCAGTAATCTATGTAGAGTCAAAAAATACCATCTTCCATCTTATAAAACAAGATAGATGAACCCCACTATGATGTAATCAACCTAATAAAACAATTCTATTAAAATTCCTTGAGTTTTACTTTGAGATACATCATATCATGACCCGAATTAGATGAACCATCCATCCAAGCTTCACACTAAAACTTTTTAAGACCCAGAGGGCGTTTCTGATCCCAATAGTTTGGCGACTTGAAGCTGTGCATCTAAAAAATAACCAAATGGAATGATTTAACAAATGTAAAACAATACACATAAAATATATACAAAAGGATAACCAAAATAGAAATATTCCATAAATGAAAGAGTGCCAATGGTAATGATGAAACTTAATATAGAATGATTAAAAACCCAAGTACATGTCTATAAAGTTACCAATAATAAAGTACCTCCCAAGATAAAAAACGACACTCCATGTGATATGTGGGAAGAATCCCACCATATCACTACCAGTTACCCATACTCATCTAACCTAAACCTCACTGCCTCAATGATGTAGCTTGCACTTTCATGCATTAGATAAAACAAGGTTTTCACACCCTTGAGGGAGTGTGCAGGATATGAGAAAAATAGTGTAATTAGGATCTCACCTAGATGCTCTAAAAAATTTCAATTTATAATAATCCCAATATGATTAATTTAAATAAAACATTGAATAATAATATATTACTTAGTTTTTATATCAAAATCATGGTATGTAGTTCCCCTTTATCTAAATCATCCACAAAGCTAGGTGATTCTGTTTCAAAGAATCATTTTAATATACAATTTACATTTATAAAATCATGCAACACACGTATCAAATCCAAAATAGTAAAAATCCAAAGAAAACGGTAAATATTAGTAGTATAATAATTTAAAGGATAACTAGGTCACACATACATCAATAACCAATCAATAACTAGGAACCCAAGGCTCCAATGTGCAACATATATCAAATAAATTTCTAAGGGCCTATCACATTTCAAAAAAAATTACAAACAACAAAATATATCAAAAACATTATTATAAAACCATTTTCACAATACATTTCTCAATATTTTGAAAAACATATTTGTTTTATCGAAACAAGGGGAAACCATTTTTATCAAAAAACCCATTTAGTCTCAAAAATAAATCAATTTATAGATCATGAAAATTCATTAGTAAAACCTTTTATAAAACAAATAAGATCAATGTTTTATAAAAAAAAGTCCATATATAGAACCATCGACCTCAGGTTTGGGTCACACACTACTCACAATAGGATCCACACACCAAATGGAAAGTGGTTTTAAGAGTAATGAGTTAAATCCCTAAAAAGTGATTCCCTAAACATAGAATTGTGTTTAAATTACCAAAAGGGTTATTAGAGGTGGTACATAAAAATCTAACTCAAATAATAACACATGCCACACCCAATCAACATGAGATCTGGGCTCCTGGAGAAAAACACATGGGAATCTAGTAAGGATCAATATATCACAACAAAATCAATAGATTCCAACAATGTCAAACAGACCTGATACTAAACCATGAAATCAAGAAATAATGGAATATATTCAATAAAACATATTGATTTGATGAAAAATGATTTATCTGGCATTGAAACACCATGGAAAGGAGTTATAAGGGAGTTGGATTAACAAAATTTAATTGGTGAAGACCTAGGGTTTAGGGATAGGTTAAGGTTAGTGAATGAAAAAGGAGACATGATACCAACACATTTAATATTCTATAATATACATAATTTATAGAATGAATTATGGTTTCACATCAGTAACCTTTGGGAAGTTAGATACACTAAAAAAGGAACATCATAAACCCAATTATTTTTTTCACATGCTGGATTCAAAATCATCTATTCTTACCAGAATCCATTCATGTTGTAAATATACATTCATGATGTGAATGGGATCCTATACATTGTTTTCAAGTTTTTGAGTCATCTCCTCTTTTAAACAGTCCTAAAATTACAAGAATAATTTTAATAAACCATTTAAGTTGTGTCAAATATTAAAATGAGGTGTACATTAAAATTTAGGATGTCATAATTTTTCCCACAAAAGGAATTTCTATCCCCATAAATTCAAATGGACGAAGGATGCTTTGAAAAGAGATTAAGACACTATTACATCATTGATGATCCATCCTTTCAAGTATCATAAGAATATATTATATAGAACCACAACACTTTAACCAATTTTAAAGACTTCCAGTAATACCATGGAACGAAAAAGTGTTAAATGAAAAAAATTATATGACTCATGCCAATAAGGTGAACCATTATTTTCAAGGGACTAAAATTTTAGAAATACATAGTTAAGAATTATTATTCTGGAGTAGTGATTAGGAAGGGAAAACTTATGGGAAGTTTCACAGGGTGTGTATGTGTGAGTAAAAAACACATTAAAAAGAACTTGTGTTTGCCTATGGGGACAATCATTAATATGATGACCCATTCAGGCACATAGATGGGACCCCGGGAGGGGATCACATATCTACAGGGAAATTAGTGGAGCCTAGTGAGTTAGGACCCGATTTTATAGTTAAGATGGGGTGTCTATGCTGTTAGAGAGGCATAGCTATTAAACTTCCCATGCAAGACATTCATCTGAAAATAAACACTCTCCACTGGTTTCTCCACAAAAAAACCTCCAGATCCAACTCAATATCAACCCAAATCAGAACATGGGAAGGATCAGGATGGTACTACTTGAGATGAGAAATGTGGAAAACATCATGAATACATGTTAAACTATATGAAAATGAAAAACCATAATAAAAATGACCAGGTCATTTAGTTATCTTAAATGGTCCAACATATCTCTGATCCAATTTCCCCCTTTTCCCAAGTTGACAATTACCTAAATGAGAAGAAACTTTCAAGAAGACCCAGTCACTAATAGAAAACTCTAAAGGATGAAATTGAAAATCCACATATGATTTCAAAAAACTATGAACTACAACCAAGCATCTACATATACAATAAATTCTCACCGGCATCTCAAGAATGAGACTCGGTCTCACAAGGGAGGCATTGCCCACCTATGACCAATATTTTTTTTCTTACATGGGACACCATACAAATCATTAACAGGATAAATTCTAATCGATTACTAATAAACATATTATATGAAAACTTTACCAGTCTCAGCTAGATATCCGATGATCTAGTGAAATCCAAGACATGATAATGGGGTATATCCTTTAAAATTTGTACAACATGAATCATCTGTCCATCAGTATATGGATGATATGTTTTACTCAATATGATTAGAGTCACCATCAACTCCTGGAGATTATTTTAAAGTCTATAAGTTAACCATGGATACCTGTTATAAACAATGATAGGTTGAACCACATGGAACCTCATAATCTTCTATTCAAACAACTTACCAGATCTTCGACCATGGTGGTGTACCTAGTTAGAATGAAATGAGGTGAATTCATCAGTTGATCAACCCCAACCCCAATAGAATTATTTCCTTGGGGATTACACTATGATATAATAATGAATTACATAAACCCCTCATCCCATTTCCAAACTAGCATCATATGATATTGGGGTAGACCTAAAGGATCAAGTTTATCTAACTTTATCTACTCGATGGTCTAATAACGGTACATATAATCAATGATGTCATGCCTTATACCTAGCCACCAGAAACACTATATCATGTTGTAATACAAATTTAATATCCATGGTGAATGAACCATTAATAAAAATGACAATCATGAAACACTAAATACCAAAAACATTATGGGATTAAAAGCTGATTCGCAAACCATAGAATTCCACTATAAGGGAGAGACCAACCAAAAATTATCTCCCCACCATATAAGGTTTCCTTGATTCATATGAGTTCATTTTATTTTTTTTGGACCTATAGAATATAATAAATTATAGATGATGTTAAATGGACACTAGTAAAAACTATACTTGCATAATTTACTTGGGAATAAAAAAGAAACCGAGAATAGATCCACTTAATGTTACACAACTCCTTCGATTCTAGAAAACCTTGAGATTGGTACTTTCTACTGATAGAGTCTATGAAGAAATTCACCTTTCCTTAGGGTGTAACCATTGTCAAATTTAAATTTATAGAGGTATTATTCCTATAAAATATTACTAATAATTAGGTCCATTTTATAATAGATTTAACTCATACTCTTATGATAACCCCACCATAAAACTCTCCCCAAAGAGGTAGTATTTCAAACACTTAAGGACATGAATAAAAACAATATGATTCAAATCATGATTTGGATAATTTATTTCATGTGGATGAATCTAATTATATCCATATTTTTATCCATTTGAACTTCTCAAAAGATTACATATACTTCTGAAAAAAATTTAATTTCACCCCTTTCTATGTAAGAGTAGTTAGCAATGATTCTGGAATTGGGAAATCATTGATGAACTTCTAATAGTATCCATAAAAACATTGGATGTTCTGTATCTCAAACACATTCCATGGTTCTTCCCATGAAAATACAACCTTATTAATATCATGATCAATTGAAAGGCCATGTTATGAAATCATGTTCCCAATGAACATAAATTCTTTAATCCAAAAATTTTATTTCAATATTATAGACACCATTAAATGCTTTCCATGTACTTTTCCAAAAAATTACCCCAATCTGGCTCGAAAAGTTCACAGTGCGACTTTACATTTTTCATGGAGGTTAGTGACGGTAGTGAAGGCACCAGCCCGAAGGGATGGGACCGCAGGACGGCAGTGATCCCAAGCATGGGGTGGGGACACATCCCCCATGGTATAGAGAAGCTATTTTTCCTAAGTCACAATTGACACACCGTTCCATCACATTTATAAAAAAAGTGACAAAGGGATATGTATTAGAGAAAAGAGGAGAAAATAAATGAATAAAATAAATTTTTTGAAAGGATTGAAATTTGGATCACCCCAGTCAATCGAAGGAACCTCCGGTGTGCAGGATACTTGTGCGCCCAATCACCATTCTCCCAGGGTCACTTATTTTTCTATAAATAGACCCTTGGGGTCTTCATTTGCGTAGAAGATTTTTCCCGAAGCCTAATTGCTAGTCTGGTCTCCCAAGTGCTTCGATAAAGTCTTTCAAAACCTTCAAGGTATTTATTTAACACCTATGGTTGAGGAATTAAAGGAGGATTATAGGAATTAAGTCCCTTTAGTGTTTGAAATAAATAACCGTTGTGTGCCGAAAGCTCCCAACCTCCCTAAATCAGTAACACTTGCATGCCACCCATTCCTCTCAAAGGAACTTGAGCGCACCACTTCTAGGAGTACCTATGAATAATCTTGTAGGATTGAGTAAAATATCAACCAAGTTTTAACTTCCTAGTTTGTTGTCACATAAGTAAACATCATGTTGTCCAATCCTATCAATGTGCCCATACCTGAACGCCATATACCAACTTGGGAACCTCTATTTGATTCAACATATCCCTTCAGCCTATATAATAATTTAATCAATCCTTACTCAAATTTATTCATGGAAAGGCTTTCACTTCATTGGATCCCTTTTTTGAAAGGTATTATTTTGAAACCTCCACCAAAACCTCCTGAATCATCAAACCTCTAGAGATGGCCATCAACATGTCTCTTATTTGGGTTTGTATATCTATAGTCAGAGGTTTCCCACATTTGTCTTCTATGGGAGTCAGGATCCATTGGATGTTTGTAGGTTTTTATATCTACAGTCACATGGATCCTTACCCGAGAGATAGTGTTGGGAAGTTCCCAATATTGGATTTTGGGGATGGGACTCTGTCCACCCCTTTTCGTCTCTAAGACTCAGAGCCTCCAGTTCCCAATATAGAGAGTGAGGGTCAAAATTTCTTTTCAATTAAAAAAAGGAAAATTATCCATACTCTCTTGGGATCCAATTGGGGCATTCATCATGGAGTAATCCATTAGCCTTTCAAGATAGATCTAATGACCTTCAATTTAATATCACATTAAAGGGTTCATTGCTATACGCACCCACCCACCATTGCCTCAGCTTCTTTCTCCATAGGCCCGCCCTTTTCCATCAGTTGAAGAAAA
Organism: Viscum album; assembly: GCA_963277665.1. Classification (NCBI taxonomy): domain Eukaryota; kingdom Viridiplantae; phylum Streptophyta; class Magnoliopsida; order Santalales; family Viscaceae; genus Viscum; species Viscum album. Next base: position 472,039,814 of record OY728130.1, on the reverse strand, counting down.
AGTGTGTGGTTTATTGAATCTTTCACATCCTCTTGTTTCTAACACCAAACATGACTCAAGTGGTCTTAGATAATTGTGATAATCACAACATCCACACAATCCACCACCTCTAGAACTACAGAACTCTGATTCCCATCATAATTGTGATATGTAGGAAGGATTCATCATGGACCGAGCTCACTGGATATCCTCTTCATGAATCTAAGAATAATTCCCTTAATATAGGAATCCTCCTTAGGTGAAATCCCCAACCTATTTCTCTCAAAAGGGTCATACACCCATGCGAGACTCATCGAACTATGCGGGTTTTGATTCCCATCCAAGTGAAATATATAGGAAACCTCCTTGAGGTTCATATCCAATACTTCAAATCAACCCTATTCTCCCTAGTCCATATTCCCAAAAGGGTATAATATAACTTGGAAACTCATATCCTTTTCAGGTTACTTGGGATACTTAGACATAAGTCCCACATTAATCTTTGACTAAGCAACTTTATCTTATATGTCCTTACCATATGATAATAAACTATACGGTTAGGTCCATACCACATGACCTTAAAAGGTATGATGTGTCCCATTAAGAGGCATCAAACTATGAGGGGTTTGATTCCTATCATAAGGATATATAGGTAGCCAATTTATGGGTACAATCCCAACATCAAAACAAACTTTCATCTCCTTGGACTATAATAAATTCTAGAGTGCCCCACTGAGTGGCTTAAAAACCAGTATTATCGTAACAATGCTTAAAAGAATCTATAAATAATATATAAAAGGATACCATTGATAGGTAACCTAGAATACATACATATATATCTATTAATGAAGAACCTCAAATATATACAGATGATTCTTAATTTCACACATGTAAATAATTTATTGAAATTTCCAAGGGAAACATACGTTATACTTGGTAAATTGATAAGGATTCATGAAAATATTTCAAATCTATAGGAGAGTCCCATAGTAGGAAATAATTCCCCCCAAAAGGGTGTGATGAGTCCGACCTCCCATCCTCTTGTCCAATGTATCATCTTAAGTATCATAGGTCTAAACCTAACGAATGCCTGACTTTGGAAAGAATGTACCATTAGATAAAGAACAGTTGGATGTTTTTAGTTCCATAAATAAATCCAATGGAGACCGCCTAGAAGTAGTGACTCCTAGCCAGAACACAAGTTCCAGGGGAGTTGAAACAAATATATTCTTATAATGTCAAATTCCATTCAAGATTTACAAAACCAAATTATGATGGTTCTCATGCTGAAGACTATATCTTGAATAAACCAATATATAATCTAAGAATACCCTAAAAAAGGTGTTGAGGAACTATTGGAATATATGGTTTATCAATACCATAAAAACAATAGGAGATCTGGTCATACCAAATGGCATTAAAATATATAAATAATGGATAATTTTTTTTCTGAAATCATTCTATGGGATATATAACTCCCAAACTCTAATCTAGTGATATACGAACTGAATAACAATTTTCAGAAAACATTTAACCCCCTTTAACTGGCCGAATAGGCCATCTGCATTTGGAAAAGGGTACTTATTATTAACTATCACATAGTTATAATTTCTGTAGTCCACACAAAGATACAAATAACCATTAGAATTATTGGAAAAGATCATAGGGGATACCATCAATGAAACATTGTTATGAATAAAACCTCTCTCAAGAAGATTATCCAACTGAATATTTAGCTCTTCTAGCTAAGAAGGTTGCATAAGATAATATGGTATATAAATTATCTATGTACCTCAAAATAGATTGATCGATATCTCTATCTACTTATCCAAAGGAAGATCATAGAATTTATCTATAAAGTCCTTAGGGGAACCTTGAAAACCAATGGAATATCAAGAAGATATGAAACATCATTGGGATCAACTAAAATGATAAGAAATAGAATCCTGAGATCTAAGAAAGAAGGTCACACACAAAAGGACCTTATATCCCACTATACCTAAAAAATCTAAGATCTCTCATCATTAGAAATGATGGAAACATGGTAATGATAACAGTAAATCTCAAATTGGTGAGTGACCAACCAGTCCATCCCAATGATGATGTTGAATATATCCAAATAGTGAAGTGAGAAGTCCTAGTCTAACTCCAAATCAAATATCAAAATGGAACATGAGGAACAATGAAACCCATGCTATTTGCTATTACAAAGAGGCATCAATAACTTTATAAAAATGACCCGAGCTCAGTTAAAAGGTTTATCATATAAAAAAATGAAAGACATAAATTAGTGCAAGGCGCTGGTATTTAAAAGATTTGTTACTATATAAGATTAAAAAAATATGTTACATATCACTATAGTCAATACCACATCATCTACTATCATAAAATAATATACTACATGGATGTAATTTACTCATGATGCATGGGGTTGGATATCTATGAACATAGAAGCTTCTGACTATACCAAAGTTACCTTTGGAGCCGATGATCCCTAAACATAATAGAGCATAGACAAAACCAGGTAGAACCCACTCACATGGACTCAGTGGCCACATTATCTAAAATTATTTCTAGGTGTGTGGAATTATTTTTTGTTGTTCCCTACCTTGACACAGTTTCTTCAATTCGTGGTAACAATGATAGAAACTACTGATGGTGTTAAGTAGTACCACTATTGAGAACCACCTCCACCATCTTACAATTATCATTCCACATCCTCTTATTTCCTTGTGTTCCACTAAAATTTCCACCGGGTTAAAGATAATAGTTAGAGAAGCTAGTTTTTCCTACCATATTAATTTCTTATATTATTTCCCTATATAAAATTTTATTTTAGGTTGTGATATTTAGAATTTATACTAGTGAACAGATTTCAAGTCGCAAACACTACAAATATTTTTGAGCTTTATGCATATCAATCATCACCACCTCTAGAGAAAAAATGGACCAACTGTGAAAATGGTTAGTGTACTCTAACACTGGCACCCTCCCAGCTGTATGGATTAAAATTAAAAGGTATTATCTACAATTAGAGACTTTGGGAAGAAATAATGAAATAAAATGGTCTTGATTTCCATGCATTGTAAGCCCACATTCCAGTTAACTTAAACCATAGAATCCAACCACTGCTTTCTAGGACCCTAAATCACGAATGATGAAGATTTCGCATTGATAGAATAAGGTGTATCCATGAATTCAAAGACCCGATCAATATTACACATCAAATCATCTACCTCTTATGGTTCCATTATACTCTTAAAGGATAGAGGAATCTTGTGTAGGAACTCTCACACTCAATCTAGTCTCTTCCATCTTTTGGTAGCACATATATAGATGATATTAAACCCATGGAACATTCTTCTCTATAGAACAAAATACCCATATGATAGACTCTAATAGATTTGGATCAAGAGGAATATTCCCAAGAGGAGAATATCCTACTATACCCTCTTTAGGAACTCGTTGAAGACCTTTCAAATGCATGTCACTACATAACCAAAATCAAAATAAAATGATATGTAAATTAAAAAATTCTTAGTTTATCATAGAAGAACATATGATGAAATAGAGATTAGGATTAAAATCCAACACAAGAGAGACACATCCTTAAATCCCATGAAGACATATGTATCATGATGGAAAGAGTTAGTTTGGAATTCATCATAACCTACACTACAAGTACCAAAAATCATATCTCCTAGATAAAAACATCCCAGGAATAGTAATAACCTACTCTAATTCCAAATTTTCATGACCTAGACCTGATAACCCATGAAGCTATGCCCAATACTAAAATTCAGTAAGATCCTATGGTCATTCTCGATTTATATAGGCTAGTCAGTAGAACCTGAGCATCCAAAAACAATTAGAGGGAATGATTAAAGAAACATAAAATAAGACATGTGGTATATATATATATAAGGATATATAGAAAATAAATATAGAAAAAATTAAAGGGTGTCAATGGTAAGGATACAAATCAAGGTATCTACAAAAAAACCCATGTATATGTCTATAAAATAACCAAGAAGAAAGGACATTCCAAGCTAAAACGTCCACTCCATGTGACATGTGGGAAACATACACCATATAACCACCAACTAACCATACCTAATAGACATAAAACTAACCAACTCATTATGTCAATGTTCCATTTCCTACATTATAAAAAATAATATCTATACACCCTTGAGGAAGTGTACATGGAGGGAGCTGAACTATCTCAGTAGGATCCCACTCTAGTGTTCCATATCAAGTCTCTATATAAAAATCCTAATATAAAAATTTAAATAAAAAATGGAATGATAATAATATACATGTTTTTATATCAAAATAACCATAAAAATTACCTTTTCCTAATATTCTACAAATCCAAGTGATACTATTTCAATGAATAATTTCTAAAAATAATCTACATTTATCAAAACCTGTAGCATATCATATCAAACATGGAACATTAAAAACCAAAATATAATGGTAAACACTACAAGGATAAAAAAGGTTGGGATAGATAGGTCACCTAGAACTCAATAAATGATCAATGTCTAGTATACACTCTCATGTACCTAGAGTCAATGCATCTATAAACTAGGGATATAGGGACACCATAGAAAGAGACCTCCCTGCATTTTCATTCATGTTTCTAGAAGAAATGTTATAATGAAAAAGGAATGTAAAAACAAACCAATAAGAAAACTCTATTACAATATCAATGGAGAAGGCCTAGTATTAAACCCTCCACCTAAGTACCCAAGGTTCCCATGTATTGAATTTATCAAATAAATTTCAAAGGTATTATCACATTTCAAAAAATATTCTGAATAACACATTTTATAAAGAAAATTATTTCAAAAACCATTTTCTAAATCCATTTAATAATGTTTTAAAAATAAACATCTTTTACCAAAATGAGGGGAAAACCATATTTTCTCCAAAAACATTTTTAGAAATATAAATTAATTAATTCATGGATTATGCCGGTACATTTATAAAACAATTTATAAAACAAATAGCATTAATGGTTCCTAGAATATTGGGTATAGATAGAACCATATACCTTATGTCTGGGTCACACACCATCCAAAAATATGAATAACAAACTAAAAAGAAAAAGAGATACAAGAAAAATGAGGGGATTCCCTACATATATTTCCCAGGACTTATAATAATGTTTCTATAAGAAAAATGGTTGGAAGAGTAGGTAGATCAAAACGTACCTCAGGAATAACACACGTCTCACCCAATAAAAATGAGATCCATCCTTTGGGATAAAAATGGATGATTAATTGATAAATTATCTAGATAGATCACAACATGGTCAATAGATTCCAAAAATTAATCCCTATACTTGTTAAAGACCAATAGAATATGAATAATGAAATAGATTTGATCAAACTTACTAATATGATGAAAACCCATCAACACGAGAATGAAACACCAAGATAAGGAGTTCAAAGAGAGTTGAATCAACCAAAATAACCTAGAGAATAATGAGGGTTTATAAATAGAAGAAGTATGGAGAGTGAGAAAGGAAATGGGTGAACTAAACAATTAATCTTTTATAAGGGACACCATTATCATCATGAATTATGAATTCACGTTGGGAACCTTTGGGATAAATGATATTCCTAAAACACACTACCTTTTCATGAAATACCAAAAAGCCTTGTTCATGAAGTAGATAAAATCTCACATCATGGATGATTTTCCCTTCCTGAACCCAAAATCATGGATTATACCTAGAATCCATTCACATAATAAATAAATATTCATGGAATGAACTGGATACTATAACCATTATTCTATATTTTGAGTCATATCCTCCTCTGACCACTCCTAACACACTATAATGAATTTTATTACTTCCTTTAAGATGAGTAAAATCATTAAATGAGGCATACCATAATGTTTAGAATGTAACACTTCAATTTAGCTATTACCATACAGTAACGGGGAATCAAAATGATCTACACACCTAGTAAAATTTATATATCATAATCAACTACCCTATTAGTAGGAAGACTAATGATCCCATCCAAGAAGATGTATTGATAGAGATTTATAATTTGAGGAAACAATAAGGTTTCTACCAATGATATTTTTATAAGATCCAAGCCTTGTATTTTGGATACAATCATACAAAATTGGATTGTGTGTCACCCAATCTACTTGATCCCAACTCCCACTCACTTATCAAAAGAAACTTCTCTCCCTTGGGTGATGTAAACAATACCCATATTTAATATAAATCAATGTGGGATAGAAATCTCATCAGTTAGTCTAGGTTTAGAATCATATTGATTCTAAAAATCTCTAAAATCATATAGTCCCATAAAGTTCCATAACCAGAAACAACTATAGGACACTCTGGGTATCACTGAATATCATATAATTTCATTCCCAATGGTTTATAAAAGTAAATAAACTCAAAAGATAACATGAATATTAAGTGATGTACAGAAAAAAATCTGGCAATATAGAAGTGTTCAATACCATACCTTGAATAATAGATAGTCCTTTTCCACCATCTAATGGTATTAGATCAATTTCATATACTCATCCTAAATCATATCCACAGCCATGTCACTAATGTACATGACTCACCTATGTTCCCATCATTTATGAAATCTTATAAGGGAATAGATCAAATCACTGGTTTGTAGATTTCACCTATATTTCAACCCTTTAGAAACTCATCCTCGATGCTCTATAGAAGAACTGTCAGAGATTCCCTATCTTTACACACCATTGTAACATATTATAAGGTTCTTTATATAACATGAAATAATGTATTGACTTCCCACACTTGCAGGGGTTAAAGAAGCTAAATTGCAATCAACCTGTGTACCACTACCCTGATGTATTTCACCAATATTCCTCTTACTATTACCAAAAGTGATACTTATCATATTAGTAGGAGGTTGACCTGCCTGAGTATTGAAGAGTTGTAGAAGATGAAATTCTTGCTCCTACTCTAGAAACTTCCTGATATTCATGACCTTTTATTTGTAAATTTTTATATGTTATTATGCAGAAACTCATATCCTACCATCTGATACTAGAATGATGACCAATCTTAGACTTCCTAACTTCATGTTCCTCATTTCTGAAAAAGAGGAGAGATAAAAAAAGTAATTCATTGAAATGAGTGGTGTATGCAGATACCATTAAGGAACCCTACCAGATAACCATGAATCCCTATATAATTTCTATATTTACCATATCTGGAAATAATTCCCTAAGTAACATACCCTTAAAGTCCTCCCAAGAGAGACCCACACATCTTCCAACCTGTCCCATCATGCCCCACCATCACTTGGAGAGTCTCTATATCATGAATAATACCAATTTCACCTTTCTATCACCAGGTGCCTTAGTGAGCTAAAATATACCCTCAATGATATCTATATAGTCCTAGGTATCTTATGATCCACCATTTCCTAGAATGGGTGGTTTATACTAATGTTATAAGTCTCTGGTATTTTTAACTAGGGAATTTAGTGCCCCTTCACCCTATAAAGTCATGAGAAGAAAAACTCTATGCTAAGGTGGGACCACTGCATACACTACTTTATCAAGAGTTGGAGAGTTCTCTACTACACCCCCTAATAAAGTGGGTGCTAGAATAAAGGTATCATCTATATTAGTAGAATCATGTCCCACATAATATAGTTGTCCCATTAGTCTCGTTCACAAATTTTTTTTATGAAACATGAAGGAAATATTTAAGCACATAAATCTATTAGGACAGATCCTAAATAGTCTATGGTATTATGTAAATTCCCCCTATGAGTACATCCATGACCCAAGTTATGTCTCTCCTTGTACCATCCAAGGTTATTCAACCCTACACATTTGTCACAAACACATATATATACAAAACATAACAGCATGTTCGAGTTCTATTAATTAATTCCAAAACAAATATAACACATCATTATAAAAAATAGATATATCAATCAATAAATGAATATACGTCTATCCCAAACATATATCCCAAACCAAGACATTAAATTAATAAATTGCTATGTAGGAGACAATAGGTATACATATGGTTTGTTATCCTACGCGCCTAATCCTGATGTGTGATGGAACCCAAATCCCATAATACTATAATAACATGAAGTTTTGTTACACATGGACTAGACAAGAACATTGATCTCCCATACCCGAGTTCAGCATATCCTATATCTTTCTTATCATTTCCAAGGTTATCTAAGAATAAGAGAAGAAAAATATTTTCAGATACAATCATGTGATGCCCCAACTTGAATCACCAGTTCCAATCCCAATAGCCACAATACCTCATGTGTGCCTCCCTATATGTAATAGGCTACCAAATATATATAAGGGTCCAAATTCCATAAATGGGGAATTTATATCCTCAATATCAGACCCAAAAATTAAAAATCTTAATAAAATACAAATAACTAAGTGTAATCAAGGAGTAAGATAAAGAATCATAATGTAATAATAGATTAAACACAAGTCATAAAAAACAAATTAAACCAAGATGCCAACATGGAATGCCAAACTATACTATATGGCACAAGTAAATAATATAAAATACTATATAATCCCATGGAGTCCATTATAGAACTGCTAAAAGTGTAATTCTCCACTTCATAGTCTCATGCTAAAGGCTCATTTCCCTTAATCAAATCCCTGTACATGGTGTCTACACATAGGTTGATATTCTCATACCGGGTGTGAGAAATAAACTATTAGGACACCAAAAATGCATCATTAGTATGTTTTAAAATATATAATAGGTGTATTATATGATATAATAAATTTACAAGAAATCATAAACAATCACATGTGGAAATATTATGTGCTTTCCTAGCCACCATAGGTCCTAACTGTACCTATTATGGTTCCATATAGGAAGGTTAATTGTAAAATTTTTTATAAGTGATAAATATATTTCCACAAGTATAGTAAAAAAGCCACTTATCATCAACAAGGCATCAAGTGAGCATTTCACTATCATGGTTTGGGACACAAGATTATCACATCATGATGCTCCTTCTAGATTGGCCTCAAGGCCAGCATAACTGACATTGTGTCTCAAGATATTCTACATGGCCATCATGACCCTACTCTATGTACAAGTTTGAAATCTTCATTATTGTATGTCTTGTGAACTTCCCGTATAAGGGATAATCATATCATGATGATCACTTAGTCTGTGTACCAAATCAATGCCTCTAAATACAAGATAATATATACAAAATAAGGGATCATATAAATGAATCACAAATCATGTCATCATGAGGAATCTATAGGAACATACATAAACAAGAAATTAACATATAACATGGTAATAAGATACATAGTAATACTCATGGAATCAAGTATTAGAAAGATATCCCATAGGCTACAAACACACCAACATTCAATATCTATCAAGCATGATCAAACAAGATATGCCAACACAAGAAAACATTCCATGTAAAAAAGTGTATACATGATCCCAAATGGTATGGATCTTCCTACCTCAAAAACTTTGATCAATTAATCCAATATCCATAAAATGACTAAATCCTAAATCATGTTTCATAGCCATGGATAACTAACTTACATTTTAAGGATACCTAACTCCAGTTCCAGTTCATCAAGATGGTGGTTTGGAAAATTTACTGAAGGAGATTCCATTTTAAGAATTTAGTTCTAGAGTCACAACCCTCACATATTATGTCAGCAGAACTAGTTTTTATATATTTAAATGAAGAGGACATAAATTTATTATATTTTTTTATCAATTCATAAATATATCATGAATTATTCATAAATTCTTGAATAGAACCTTAATTATAGTCAAAGAACATCAATCCCCTATGAATATATAATTTGAAAAGTGATTTAAGATAATATTCATGAAGAAGATATACTCAAGATAATCGGTCTATGAAAACTTACCAATAAATACCAACTGTTCCTGAGAGATAAATATCCCATCAAGATGATGTCTTCATCATGTTGAATACCTCCTCTATTCTATCAAAAATTGGTTAATTCATATTTATATGGAATCAGAATAAATGGATTAAGAAATAACATGCCATATCAATGATAAAGTTCAATATAAAAGAAGTATATCTAGAAAGAACCTAAATATAGAGGTTTTTAAACAACATACCTCAATTCTTGATCAATAACTCTCCTCGATCTTTAAAAATATTTCAATGGAGGAATGAAATTCAGCACGTAATCCCAGAGGAGTCTCGAGGTTGTAGAGGGATTCCAATAGAAAAAACAACATTTTAAAATGGGCTATAAATGGAATTTAAAGGGTATTTTCAAATCATTAAATTCATGGAAACATGGTTTAGGTGAATGGTTTTGAAAAAAATTCACTAATGGTGTGAGGAATTATTCCTCGTGTGGGATCTCATAAGGATTGGGTGAAATGTTTCTCAAACCATGTTCCAATCATTCTATTAGCACTTATCGTATGGGTTTTTTGGAGGGATGTATGGTATATCAAAGCACCATCCTTAAACGTGCACCACCCCTAGAGTTACTAAAAAATGTAACATGGTAGGTTTGGTTATGTTATATGGGTTGATAAATTGTTTTATATACAAGGTGATTTTATTTATATATCATAGTTTTCTAGAGAATTGGCACAATTATAAAATATTTTTCTCATATAATTCACCATAAAAGGCTTCCAAAACACTATGATACCAACTAGAAACTCAAAAAACTTAACCCAGTCAATTAAAATCTAAAAAAATATGAGAGGCTGAAATTAAATTATAACATATCTAAAAAATTCAAGGCCATTACAATTAATACCTAATAAAAAAACCAAATAATTGTAGGATTTCATAAACAAGGTTCTAGGATCCCAATGTAATCTTATATCCATGAATAGATTAATAAAATAGAATGTACAAAAGATAAATTGTATATAAATTATTCTAATGACTGTAATAATAAAACTGTAAGTAATTATCTAGACTATATTACATATGGTGATATTTAAAATATATTAAGTTATTATTAAGGGAATAATTCTTACTTTTATAGTCCTGAGAATAATTTTTATTATAATATATGTCTAAACATAAATTATAGGAATGTTTTGGTATCTAATTTCTTTATTTCTAACTTCATTGGTTTTATGAATATTTCCTTACTAAAAGCTAATATTATATAATATTTTGTTGGTTTCATGTTAAAATTAAATTAATATGTTCTTGTGGTAACTATAAGTTAGATTTTATATATACATGAATTTTGAATACTAAAGTTTCAAAATCTTATTGAAGGTTAAATGTGATAATGTTATTTTTAAAGAAAATATAACGGGGAGAAATATTTAGTATATTAAATGATATCTTAATTTATTAAGAAATATTTTTATTATATTAAAATAAAATTATCCTATAATTAGTCAGCCATGTGATCGTGGTAATCATGTCATATTTTTGGATTATATACGAAAAAATTTATATTTTATGCATGATATAGATTTTATTTCAAATATAAATAATATTTTTTATTCTATTGATGAAAATTATATCTTTCCTCAATAAGTTTGATGTTTAAATAATTTTAATATTGATTTTTTGAATAGGAATTTAAGTCTAGCATAGTACATTGTGAATTCACTTTGAAATATTACTTAGAATTTTTATCTTCCTAAACTAGAGTTTTGGGAAGACAAAATTTGAATCCATGCCAACAACTATTAGAAAAATAATATTTTTCCAAAAAATAGAAAATATTTTTTACATCCCAACTACTAGGAAATAATCACCTAGACATTTTTAGAGTTTCTATATTTTACCATATTTGAGTAAAATATCTTTATTATATAATTATTATTGACTATTTATGATATTTCTAGGATTATATTTTAACTTACAAGATTAAAAATTTAAGTAACTTCACAAAATCAAAAATTTTATAGAGGAACATAATGGATTTACCCTAAAGCAAATATGAGTTAATCATGTTCATGAATTTGAATTTTAAGTATTTTTCTTTTTTATTGAAACATTCCTACAATTACAATTTATTTTACTCTACAACGCCACAAAAAATATAGTGATTTAGAGGATAAAAAACACTTTAAGTAAAAATATAGAAAACGATCAACCTGTATGACCTTTTTATTTACTTTTAGGATAAGGAAGTTAATATAACTTGTCATATGGTTAATATAATTTTGGTTAAATATCTTATTAACATGTATTGAATGATTTAGGTCAATTACATTTTAGTTTTTATTCGAAAAGTATTTATTCTCAATATCAATAAAAATTTGGGATATTATCTCGACATTAAGATAAAATAATGTTTCATAGTTATACAAATTTTATTAAATCATAAAATGATTATAAAAAATAATATTGATTTAGGAAAATAATTTTTAATATTATATTTATAGGAATATATCTATGTGATACTATACCATTTATTGAAAACCTTGAGGAAGATTTTTCAAAATTGAATGTCAATAATTTTGTTAAGGTAATGACCTTATTGAAGATTTACTTAAAATATTCCAATAAGTAATTTTTAAACCACCCTTACCATGATGAGTAAATGGAAAAAATAATAACATAATTTCCTTTAAAAACTATTTTACTCAAAGATTATCCTTTGGATATAGTTTTTGGTTATTTTTTATAAAAAACTAAAAAGTAAATATTCCTTGTAAAACAAGATAAAATTAATTCTTTCTTGTCACATCATAAACCAAAAAACAATAATTAATATTTTACTAATGAAGATGGGTGATTATTATATAATAAGAATATGAAAAATTTAAAAAGAATAATTTATTAAAAAACTTGAGAGGCATAAGGGTAACTAAAGATTGGCACAAAATGTGTGTTTAGAAATAAGTTGGATAATTATTTTTAGGATGTTAGAAATAAAATTATACTAATTTTAAAAGGTTATAATAAAAAATTATGGTGTATTTATGAAGAAAAATTTAATAAAGTGTTTAGAAACAAGGCTATTTGAATGTTTATTTCTTATTCAATTCATTTTAATTTCAAGAGTTTTCTGATGAATATAAAGTGTTTATTTGAAATGGTTTAATTCAAGAGGATGTTATTATTGAACAAAAGTCTGGTCTTTATGATCATTAATATCTAAATATTGATTTAATACATTATAATTTTTTAAATAGTTTCAAATAGGATCTCTGAACATTTTATGTTAAATCCAACCATTTTATTTTATGAAATAATTTTACTTAATATTAGTTTAATTCAATAATTTTTATAAAATCAACTTCCAATATATTTTAATAACACAAATTTATATTAAATATATTATTTTTGGACTAAACAAATTTTCCACATGAAATAAATTTCTAAAAAATTTCAAATAAATTTCAAATGTGTTTAGTGAGGGAATTCAAGCTTCCCCTTAGATTTTAAAATTATTTAAAAAAGATTTTTTTTAATAAAATCATGTATGAAATATAACATTTAAAATATGTTTCATGGATAATAGTAAGGGAATTATTAATCTAATGTGTTATAAATATAATCTGTATTTAAATAAAGTTGAAAAATATGTGGAATTGTTTTAGAGATATTATTGGATGATTATTATATATTAGAACTAGCCTAGATAATATTATGTTTATTATTAGACCTGTTTTGTATTTCAATAAAAAATAGTCATATTTGGGTAAAGGTAAAATAATTTTCAAATACCATATTAATATTTTTAATTTTTTTATCTTACTGTGAAGGATAATTCATTGATCCAGTTAGTTACCGAGATTATAATTTTGGTGGTAGTATGATAGATATGAAAAATAACATTAAAGAAATTAATGTCATGGGAGATTGTCTTGTATCATCATCTAGTCACAATTAATTTTTTATCTCTTTCAATTAATCAAAACTAATACATAGTTAATGTTTTTTGGTCTGCATAAATTTTAATTATTAAACACACTTCTTATGACTATAGATTTCAGTTCAAAAAATTTACAATTAATAGTGAAAATAAAGGTATTATATATATTTCTTAGAATCACGTGTCTCACTAAAGGAAAAATCATACTAATATTAAACATCACTTATCAAGCGCTCATTTTCAAAATAGTGTTATAACTCAAGAATTAATAAAAACTAGTTTATATTAAAAAAATCTACAAATCCACTAGATATAGAATTAATTTATTATATGATACATATACATGAGATTATTAATTACTTCTAAGTATTTCATTGATTTTCTGTATACCAGTTGGTTGATAGAATAAACTATTTAATGTTTATATTTATTTACAGTATTATTTTCTCTTACTTGTTATAGATTCTTTACCAATTGATGAATTCATTTCTATTTCCAAATATTAATATTTATTATGTTCTACATTATTATAATTAAATTTTTTACATTGACATATTTTTATAAGTAATGTTATTGTGTAATTTATCTCAAATATGCATGAACAATTCTTCTAAGGGGAATGTTTTTATTCTCATGAAAAAGGTTAGTTGGGTCTTTAATATTGAATAACCAGGACAATTTATTTTTAATTTTCTTGAATTTAAACATAATTTATGTGTGTTATTTATTATATATATTTTTTATTATAAATTTATAAAAAATACCCAATGTTTGAGAAAATTATTTTTTATTTATAACCCATTTTTATTCTTGATTAAAAATATAATTTATAAAATTAGTTTGTAACATAAAATATTTTACTCTATAGAGCATGGCCTCTTTATAACTCCATGAAAACCCTCTATCTCATTCCTTTCTAGTTTATAAAATGGAAAGTTTTTAGTTAATGTTTTACCTTTAGAAAAGGAATCCTAAGCTTCCAAAAGATGTGCAGGATGTGTATTGAGATTGATTGAGGTTATGAATACATATTTGGATGAAATTATATTAGTCATACTAAAACACATGATAATATTTTTATAATAAAGATAATTTTTAGCTTTTACAATAATAATAGGAAAATTAATTAAAAATTAATTTAAGACTAAAGGTATGACCATTTACCTTTTACTAGTTATTAATGTTGGTCGAAGTGGATAACTCAAGAAAGGTTAAATGTATTTACAACTAAATTTTTTGTTAAATATATTTAAAAATAAATCCTAAAAATTATTAAAAATACCTAGTTAACTTTAAAAATATAAGTATATAATTTTATATTTCAAGAAGAATCTTATAAGTTTGATCAAAACTCAGTTAAAATAATATTAAAGATATTTTAACATTGTATATAGATTTAGTTGTATGAAACATCGTATCTAAAAATATTGTTAAAGTTAACTATCAAATTAATGTTTTTATATTATGGTTTTGAAAACATATACTTGTATTTTATAAAAATAGAGAAAATATAGGAAAACTACACAAGAGAATAAATTCAAGTGGTTCAGTCTCAAGATGAGAACTACTCCTCTACACTTGGAAATCACCCAATGACAAGAAATTTATTAAGGAATAAATTTATCCACAACTTGAATTAGGTTTTACATTAAAAACTAAACCTAGGAAGTACATGAAACATATTCTATTATATAGTTCTATGTAGGATAACAAAAATAAAAAACTCCACATAGGTAAACTAGGCGATACAACCACTTACACTATTATTCATGGGATTATAGATGAAAATGAATAAATGATAGAGTGCCTATAAATATACCATGCATTATAGGATTCTGTGTTAAAAAATAAATAGATTATAACAAACACAACTCGAAAAAAATTATAGAACAAAATGAAAAAATAAAAGAGACAAAGAATATTTTATGAAGCTCAGTCTGATATGATTTGGTTGATTATCAGTCCTTGATTTTTTTTGAAAATCCTCAATAGAGTTTTCACATATAGTTTAAGAAAAAAAATGTTTTGTAAAATTTTCTAATGAGTCCTCTATGTATATATCTTTATCTATCGCATTCTTTTTATCTACTTGTTGTACATGAAAGGATCTATATCTTAAAGAGATATTTTCTCAAAAATGGATATTGGAGGATATTCATTCTTTAATACTCACAATCATTACATTATTAAATGGATTGGATCTCTAATTAATGCTCCAAAATTTAGTTGTTGGAGAATAAAAAATACTCCACTACCTAATATATAAACTTCCTCTTATATCCTATTAAAAACCATTACTTTGGCCCCTGGTTACTTCGCATAGTTACTTCACATGGTGACTAGGAATGAAAAATTAAAATTGGTAACATCATTTTATCTTGTGGTCACTTTGTTTTATCATATGGCTGGTACATCTATTCATGAGGTAACATCATTTCTTCACATGGTAGATTCATTTTCTCACATGATCACTTCATTACTTCATACAATTACTTGATATCATCTCAAGGTATCTTATTTTCTTAACATGGTTGCTTTATCTTCACTCATATTCACATGAATTATTCTTGTTTTATGTTCATTTATTCATGTGGAACTATATTATAGACACACAAATAGTTCAATACATAGTGAAATTTTACTCACCTGTCACATGATAAATTGGTTGTTCATGATGTAGGTCAATTTATTCATCTATTCAGTTGATTTTAAATATGTGTTAGGTTCAAGACACACACGATCACTTGTAATTATTTTTATATTCACTTCTAGACCTGGTCATAATCATCTTATCTGACACTTTGTTAGTTTATTGTATATATGTTCACTAGGATTTCACTGTGTGGTCACTTTTTCAAGGCCACTTTACCTTTATGGTTTGTTGAGTTTCATCACATGGTAAGTTTATTACACATGTGGTAGGTTATGATGGTAACTTAAGGACTTGGACAATTTCACAATTTTGAACAAAAAATAACCGACTATCATAAAAATTTAAATTCATTAGAAACATGATAAAAATTATTTGGGATAGTTAAAATAATAATATTTTATACTAAGAAAATAATATACCCCTGTTTGATGATAAAAAATCTTGATAGATAAAATAAAATAAATTGAAAAAAATAAGAAATAAATTTTCAAAAGACTAAAATATATAGTTCTCAATTTATCAAATATTTCTTAAATTTTATAATCTTTGAAATTAATTCAACAAATTTTTTCCAATTGGGAATTATCAAAAAGTAAAGTCAGTGTAAAATATAATAAGGAATAATAAAGACTAATATTATTAAAAACATTAAAAATATAAAAATTAAATAAAGGTATTTCATTAATTGAAAAAGATACTACCCAAGGATTACAAAGAGAGTTTCCCTATAAGGAATTTCTATCATACTCCCAATCAGACACATCCCTGATATCATCATCACAGATTTGATCCATTCCACTAGAGGTACATTCTAAGGTTGGGTGGGATGGAATGGTAGGTTTTGTTAAAAATTATTTTATTGGGTTTTGAATTGACACAAACCATTAAATTGGTATAATATGTTGAAATTAATATCTAGGATACAAGATTAAAGGATTAAAGGAGGAAGTTTTAGTAGTATGATGATTTTTGGTAATAGGGAACATGGGGGGGGGGGTGTAATAATGGATGTGTTAGAAGTGTAAAGGTAAGGATATAATAACCTGGTGAAGTAATAAACTTCTATGGATCGAAGTTTCATTTCTTAAAAATAATTGTATTTATTTTACATGAAATATTACAAAATATGAGTTAAGAATTTTATATTTTCCACTTGAATATTGAATGATTGTGTTAAGGGAGGCATATTCAAATTACAATCCAATAATCTAGATTTATCCTTGAGGTATGAATTAGTAATGATTCTATTTAAATATAATCAAATGTCTCTTTTGGTAGTCTCTCTATCTCTTCAATCCTATTTAACATCCTTTCTTTCCTTAACAAGAAATATAGTATCGTGTGGTTGAAAAACATCAAACACTAATTCCATTTTCCACAAAAAATAATTAAATATAACTATTAACTCATCTCTTATGAGTTCTTTGGTTATACCTTCATCAAAATTATATTAGATAATATGAGAAGGAGGTTAAGCAATGTTTGTATAATCCTGAACCACTTTATTTAGATACCTTTTATTTTTTTTCATCATAATGTCTGAAATATTTTCCTATAAAGAATATAATTATGATTTCAAGTCCTCAATCTCATTCCTCATTGGGTCTATTTTAAGAAGGAATATAGAATGAATATAAGAAATGTATAAAGTCACTAATCTGAATATATCTTTTTCTAATATTAGTTATATAGAATTTTCGGTACTAATAATGTATTACTTCAATGCACCCATTGGACCTAATTTGAACTCATTTAAATGATCACTTTTAACATATGATGTTGAAGGAATAGAAGAGAATGAAATAGGTAAGGAAGGAAATTTATCATAAGAAGGATAAATACCATTATCATCGCTGTATAAGGACTTACATCCCACATATTAGACTTTATCTTCATCCATAGCTTATTCTTTAATGTCAAGAACATCTATCTGTAAAGATCCAACTAATACTATATCACTACATTTTAATAGTTCATTAACTTCCATTGTTGGAGTAGGAACAAATATATCATCATATGATTTTTATACTGAAGGTATTGTAGTATATAACTCATGTCTTTATTGATTGTTTATTTTAGCTATCAAATATCCTTGTAAGGATATTTGAGTAGAAGGAATGGAAGGTACACCATTCTGAGGTGGAATTCTCCCAAGTCCATCATCATCATAATCAATCTTAGAATATTTGGGGCCTAGTATTATAGATCCTAAGGATTTAACCTCTATAGTATGTGTATCTTATATTTTTGGTCTAGGAGTGATGTAAATAATAGGAGACATATTAGAATGGTATTAATCCTCTATAGATTCTTCATAATCATCCCATTCAAGTTTCACCATAAAACCAGTAATGAAAACTTCAGTTTCAATAAAATATACATCTTTAAGCTCTTCCTCAATATAAGGTAAGGGTAGAGGAGAGTCAGGTGGTCCAAAATATGTAATTTTAAAAGGTCCCTTATCATCCTAATGAAATTCCATAACTACCCAATCAAGTTCAACTATCTCAAACTCTTCAAATTCGACTTATTCTTCCTCAACATTATGTTATTCTTCTATAGTAACAACATCATCAACTTCATCAAAAGAATATAGAGGTATATCATATAGATCAAGACATGGATCCACTTGATATCTTGTCTT
Organism: Viscum album; assembly: GCA_963277665.1. Lineage (NCBI taxonomy): Eukaryota > Viridiplantae > Streptophyta > Magnoliopsida > Santalales > Viscaceae > Viscum > Viscum album. The sequence continues at coordinate 472,020,696 of OY728130.1, read as the reverse complement.
AACTAGATACATTATAGGACCAAAAATTCCAAATAATTTCCTTGTATCGACCATCCATTCATTTTTACTAGGATTAAATTTTAATTTGAGGTGTTCATAGATTTTCTGAGGTATCTATAGGCCATATAAAGAATATACAGTTTTCTTACTTTTAGAAACTATTACCTTAATTTCCAAGGAAGTTGATATGAACTTTTGATATTGAAAAGAGTTAAAAACAAAATGTGAGTATATATCTCATTCAAATAAGTCATCACATACCTTCAAAGACTGATCATAATTATGTTTTTCTGTAAGAATAAGAAAAATAGATCATAATGCCTCATGATTAAAAAATTCCATTTTATGGAACATATAAAATGTTTAGTTAATTTAACTATTATATTCCATTCACCACTAAGTTCTAATGTTGTTATACTTTAAGGACATCCATTTCCAATTTTTTATTCATTATCATTTTTTAATTCAAAGTGGGAATCCTTAAATGGAAATTTTAACTTTTAATCCTCATACTCACCCTTATGTGGTACAACTAGGATCTTTCCCCTATGTTTTGAAGAAAAATCAAACACTACCCCATTAACCATTTTCCAAAGGGTTTATTAATTATATCTAATGATAAATTCTTGATGATAACATAAATCCTTATCAATAATAATATAAAAATATTACCATTCTCTTAAAAATAATTATCTCAACCATACTTTTGAATCAATTTACAAACTAAAAATATTCACAATTGTTTCCACTGATAATCACCTTAATTTTTCAGCACACATTGGTCGATCAACAAAATATGGATTGTGTAGCTTTACTAAAAGACTTGATCATCAATTTTTCCTCTTTGATTTATTAATTGGAAGAGATTCAAAAAGAGGTGAAACATTAGGATCTTGTTTAAACCTTTTCATTCTCATTATTTGATTCGATTCCTTAAAAGTTTCAAATTTTAAATATAGGTTCATGAGAGAATGGTTTGGAGAGACAATATTTCAAGAGTAGGCAAGGCTCGAAAAAGGATAAATATATTTTAGGAAAAATATATGTGTTGATTCATATTTTTATTCAAATTCAGTTCAATAATTTATGGTTATAAATTTATAATATATTTAATCATAATCCTACCAAAATATCTTACAAAAAATATTAGTATAAATAAATGTAGTATTTATATTGAACATAGACTCATACAAATAATGGTATAGTGGGTCTACTAACCGTAGACTCATTGTAATTCTATTGACCATATGAGAAATATATCAGAGTAGTCATATTAACAAATTGAGTAAAGGTTCACTGTAATTATAGTTACCTTGTGAGTAATGTTTCATGGTAGGAATAATGACCACATTCCCAACGTGTCATAGTCACTTTACTAACTTTATGAACAAAAATTCATAGTAACATAACATACCATGTAAACTATAATTCATGGGTACTTTAATACCAAACACAAAAAATAGTCCTTATAAATAGAATTCAAACAAACATAATATTTTAAACTAAATTGAATGATTTAGAAATAGTTTATCATTAAAAATTCATGTTTTCTATAATTAATTATCATAATATTCAATGTATTTTTGAATATGATATCTAGTTCTTATTTAGTACCAACGAGTTCAGGAGTAATATCTCCCTTCTGAAAATTATCTCTCAATATTGTTTTCTTATATCATTATGTTTTTCCATGAATGAGATGTAGGATTTTTATAAACCTTAATAACACTTTTATTATCACAGTTAATAGGGATATATTGAAAATTATTTTCATAGTCTAGTAATGTGTGTTTCATCCACAAAATATATGCATCACAATTTCCTATAGTTATATATTTAACTTCAGTAGTGGATAATGAAACAATGTTCTTTTTTTACTACACTAAGAAAATAGAGACATATCTAAAAAATGACATATTCTATAGGTTAGTTTTCTATCTAACTTACAACCACCAAAATTTTCATCTAAAAAACTAACTAAATAAAATTATCTTTCTCTAGTGTAAAAGAATCCAAAATTGGTTTCACTTTTGAGGTATTTGAAAATTCTTTTTACAACATCTAAATGTAATTATTCAGGATTTTTTTGAAAATGTTCCCACATGCACACACTAAAAATAATATCTAGTCATCTAGTAATTATGTATAGTAAAATTCAAATCATACATCTATATATAGTTTAATAAAATGGTTTTATAATTTCACAAAGATCTTTCTTACAACTTGAAATCATGGGAGTGTCACTACCATTAGAGTTATCCATACCAAAATGATTTAGAAGATCCATAGTGTTCTTGATTTTAATTTAAATGATTCATTTTTTATTTTAATTTTTTTAAACCATGTAAGTATTTTTAAAAACCCATTAAACTAATTTCAAATTCATTTTTCATTAATTTTTTAAAATATATTACATAAATAATTTATAGATAATTATAAAATAATATCATCAATATAGATTTTAACTACTAAAACGTCTTTTTGAATTCAATTAATAAATTTTGTAGGATTCACTATTGTATTTTAAAAACCTTTAACAATAAAAAATTAGTTTTACCTATGATACCAATATCTAGGATATTTCATTAAAGCATACAATGATTTAGTTAATTTATATACATGATTTAGAAAATAAGGGTTTGAAAATCCATGGGTTTTTTAATAAAAACATCCTTGATTACATAACAATTTAGAAAGTCAATCTTGAAATCCATTTGATATAATTAGAAATTTAGATATGCTATATAAGTAAGAAACATTAAAATTGATTAAAGTATTCCTACTGGTGTAAACATCAATATTGATAAAATAGCATGGTAATAAATCATGTAATTGTGGAAACCATTAATCACATGATATGATTTCCATAGTATCCAAGGCATTGCTACCAAGACCATCTTAGTGGATAAAGTCCCTTTCTGAATCGAGTTCACTCCTCCTTCCAGTCCTGTATTACTGAACCAGATTAACTTACCGTTACATCCATGTCTATATCATGAGATATAAATCTTTACCCAATGCATTGGAGGGAGATATAGGTCCCAACCATCTCATAATGAAATAATACTTACGTGGGCCACAACATGAACATAAATCATTCATCATTACCTAAAGAATAAAATGGATTTCATAAATATCATCCCATCATAACATAATCCATATAAAACAATGGATATCATTTCATCATAAGAAAATTGAAACCATGTAAATCATAGAGAAATTATACTTGAAACATACACATATGAAATAATGCCATCTTATATGGAAAATGGTTTTGATAAAACACTTGAAATGAATTTTTGAGGAAAATATCCTTTCTTTTTCAAAAACATTTTATTTTCACAAAATGCCATGTAATTTTAAAAGAAAAGGATTTTGTTGAAAATAGTCATTAAATATTGTATAGTAAGCTTCATAAACATAAGTCGTTATGAAACCGTAAAACCCCATTCATGCCATATAAGTTAAAACAAATATTCTTCTCGTACTTTTGCCGGAAAAGTCAAAAAGTACCTCGTATGGTAAACAAAAGAAAGACTCCTTACATACCATGGGGTAAAAGTCCAAAAAGGGTTAAAAAGACTTTGAACATATAGGGAATAATAGTAAACATTTTATGAAAATATTTTTAGAAAACATGGACATGGATGATAAACATAACCCCAGTAAATACTTACGAATAAACAATCTCGGATAAGAACGAGATTGGAATAATTATCCCCTACCTAATGTCAGATATGCTTCGTATGTATCCAAAACTCCCGTATAATGATTTAAATAATATAATTGACTTATTGAAGAATAATATTTATTGTTATCATATCATATATAGTTTACTTATGACTTTATATTACCCATTATTTTGTAAATTCGATGTAAAAGCAGCGATTTGGGTAAAATCGTTTCATTTATTGTACGTGTTTCAACTTGTTGTTATTGATATTCTTACTTATATCCTGATTTAATTAATTACAGAATGTAAAAAATGATTATATATAATATATATTCATCATATACATATATATATGATAGATCGATAAATGGAATGAAATACACCGTTCATGGAGACGGTAGGCCGTACGTACGCATGAACGCTGTTTTCGTTTCCTTATTTAATTGAATGGAATTAAGTAGATGAAATACATATATATATATATACAAAAATATAGTATCATTATTATGTCATATATTTCATTAATATTCGTTATATATAATTTATAATCATTCATGAAAGGTTAATATGGAGAATGAATCTCATCGCATTGTGGAGACGGTAGTCCGTACGTACGCACGAGCGATGATATCATTCCCAAGATCGTGAAATTGTATTTAAGTGTATGTATAATATTTCATAATCAATATCACTTTACAATAATCATATATAGTCATTTATTTACACCATTATACCTATCCAAGTAAGGTGGTGGTCGAAAACAGATCACACCACGGCGTGGAGATGGTATTCCGTACGTACGCACGCGCGGTGATTTCATTTTCCATAGGATGGATAGAAGGTGAAATAGGGTTGTTTCATATTTATAATAACATATCAGTATATAAGTAATTCTTATGTTATTACTTTATAATGAGACAACTAAAGAAGAAGAAGTAGAAGAAGAAAGAAACTTGAGAGAATCAGAAGAAGAGATTACCTATTCTTCGACGTACCTCCTTTAAGCTTCCTATTAAGGAAGTAGAGTTGGTCTTTTGAGAAGACCAGAACCTCCAGAATGTTTCTAGGGAAGTGGAGAAGAGAAAAGGGCAGGTTTTGTCCGAGCTTCAAGGCTCAAAAGGGTGTGAAGAGAAGAGGGAAGGGGTGCCCTTTTATAAGGGAGGAGAGGGGCACCTTTGGAAAAACTCAAAATATTATTTTATAATAAAGTCATATTCGGTTTATAATAGCTCCAAAATGATTTAATTCGAATATAAAGTGGGTATGGGTCGAAATCCTCTCAACCAATAGATTTTAGACAGGTTTGGGTCATTATATTAACCTTATATTTTAGTTTTAACTCTTAGTTAATTAGATTGACATTTACCACGTCACTTTGTAATTTTATATTATATAGTTAATAAACTTACCATATAAATCCAAGAGACCCCTAAGTGGTCCATTAATGATACACCTATCACTATATAAGTATCTTTTTTGAACCTTAGATTTTTAGGAATATAATAACAATTAATAATATAATATTTGTTTTAAAAACTATTTTATGTCAATTTTGACACAATTTGGTAATTGATTTTTGTGAAAATCATAACAGCATGATTTGTTCTAAAAAAGTTAATTAAATCAATAATAACATGTCATATTAACCTATAAAGTTAGTGGAATTCATAAAAAGTCTCAAATTATATTTATTTGTGTATTTATAACATCAGTTATATTAATATTTCATTAATAATATAATTACTCCATCATCATTCTGTCATTAATAAATTAAATTATTTAATGTCTAAAAATTATAAATAAAATACAATTATGTAGGAAAGATTTTTAGCTTTCTAATGAGTATTTATAGTCGAATTTATCTTATTCATAACCCTATATTAAAAACGGTTTAGTTATTAAACTTTGATTTTAACTATTTTAACCATTCTTTAAATAAATTAATAATAAATGTCCTAATCTAATCCAAGTGGACCTAAATGGTCATAGTTTATTCCTAAGGTTTTTTTGGTCAAATTACACTTATCCAATAGAATTAGGACATATGTTAGGGTAATAATAATATCATTTTTACCCTTAATTACCCTATTTACTTTTAACCGTGGTAAATAAAAGTAAAAAGTTACTATTCACCAAAAATTATTTTCATCTCATTGAACCACATTTTATTCCTTGATATTAACCGTGTCTCTCGGATTTTCGAAATTCCACTCACAGAAGCGGTAAAATTATGTTTTATCTGAATTTCCAAATTCTCCTAGGAGGTGGGTAAAAGACGGTGAAAAGTTCAATAAAATTTTTATATATCTAAAATTATTATAAAATGACTCCAATTAATTACATTGAACTTATATAGGTATTATGTATCAATTTTTACCTAAAATAAATTTAAATAAAACAAATAATTATTTAAATTATAAGTCGGTTTTTAAATAGTAACCCAGTGTTTTCACTATTCATCAAAAATTGAAAGTTTTCAGAAAAATACCAAAAATTCACCCTAGGATAATTTTGATATTTCGAATCCAAAAAATGAAGTCCATTTTGAAAGATAAAATTTATAAACTTCCAAAAAGTGGGTATTACTATTCATAACAGATAGTTTATATAATATTTTAATAGCATATCTTTGTTTAGTGAAACTCGGTATTGCGTACTACACATGCTATCGTGGATAGTCGCCATTGCGTGTAATGTAAGCAAAGTCAGGGTTGCGTGTAGTGCAAGACTCCTTTGTTGTTGCGTATAACAGAATCCAACCACATTTCATTTATACATTGAATATATATATATATATACACACACTCAATGTTGCATATAATAACTACTATCAAACGAACTCGAAATTGTGTGTAATACGATCCAAGAATAGTGTTGCGTATACTGCAAGATAATACGGTGTTGTGTATAGTGCAAGATAATCTTGGTGTAGCATACAACACAAGACATCCATGAAAATAAAAAGAATAATTTTCATAAAATATCGGGTTGTTACATTCTACCACCCTTAAAATTAATTTCGCCCTCAAAATTCGTCGGGGTTATAAATGGTTTACTACTTGAAAGTTTCTTTCATAGAAACCCACATCATAAAAAGGAATAATAAAACTTCATTTTAAAAAGGGAATTTAGAATCATAATGGTCACCCAAATTAACTCAGCATTGGGTTTCCACATAGAACAACATAGGTGAAAATATGGATATGGAAGAGAAATCTAACCATCAAGTTCTGATGGAGAGTGGTAGAGAACATGGCTATGAAAAATCCATCAATCACAAAGCCATAAATTTGTGATGATTTATGGTACCATCTAATTCATCGGATATGAGGACATTAGGACAACATTTTTGGTTTTCAAGATCATTCCCCTAAAGTTGAAGAATAACTAAAAGAAAAAATACTTGATTTTGGTACAATCTCCCTGTTGTTTGTGCCTTGAACAATTTCCACATCATCTCTTAAAGAAATGAAGTTGAATTTGTCTTCCGTGATGTGTTATCATATCATACGATAGAATGATGGGTCATTCCATCTATCTCAAACAAAAGGTTAGAAAAAGTTATCAAATATACATAAGTCCATATATGGTGAGGTTAATTGTATATGATTCCAAAAATGGACTTATACTTCATCTATCATACCGATTAATATAATAAAACTAGTTTCTAATAACCAGGGAATTCTTATTGGCCAGTGGTAGATGATAAAGGCCTGTCACACTTTGTTTGTGGGTTCGATTCCCACAGCCTTGTCCGACGCGACGGGTTGTCGCCCGTCCTGCAGGTTGTCCTTTTTCTAAAAATAAATTATTATAACATCCCATTAATAATATCGAAAAAAGTTATATCCTTAAATAATACTAACTTATGTCCAACATAATCCATTCCAATCATTAGGTTTATCTAAAATACTTTTGTCCAAGCTCATAGTATAAAGAAAACAATTACTTGAAATGTCACATAACAAGCACGTGAATGCCATCATTTATCCCCCATATATCATAAGATATATCTTGTTGGTCACATTCCAAACAAGTGAATACCTTAATCATGTATTCTTTTGAAACATGAATTACCATAAAACCTTAGTGAAAACATGAGTGCTGTCAAAAGTTAACTCTTTCCACATACCAAAATCCCAAAAATTCTATATACTCAAACCATGATATCACTTAGTCCTTATTTCAATCATGAGCTCATGAATACTATCAAACAATTTATTTTCTCCTTATCCCTTAATTATGCACATATCATCTACTTTCCAAAATATTTGAATCACTTTTCATGGTTACTGGTACCATATTCTTATATAAAACCACAATGGACCAATACACAGATATTTCAATATACTATAAAAGTACTCAACAACATTATTCTTGAAAACAAATACATAAACACTTCAAACCATCCTCTTCAATGATTTTCATGGAATAAGTCCTTCCTTGATTTAGAAGTAACCTCTTAGGTCAGGGCATTGATTTGGGTAATGCCCATGTTCTCCACAGATAAGACATTGAACTCCATAACAGTCTGTCACTCTATGACCCTTCTCTCCACACATATAACATATTCCCCTCCATTTGATGTATTCATCAAGGTTTTTCTTTCCTTATTTAGAAATATAAATCTTCCTTTCTCTATGCTCCTCAACATGAGAACATGCATAAAATTCCATCTTCCTCTTATTTGATGAATTGATAATACCACTAAAGTTCACCTTGTTAATCATATATCACGATGACTGATTCAGAAAAATCACAAAATCTTTCTTTCTAGGCATTACAGAATTCCTTTTCTCATAGTCACCAATTTGTCCATTGGATTCAAAGTTGACCCAATTCCTTCTAGTTCCCTCCATTGACTAAAACCAAATACCATGGTGTAAGAAATAGTTAAAATAATGAGGAACCACGTAATCATAAAAAGTTACTTATGGGATGTCTAACTTATCACACATTATTTAATCCATGACATATTATGTTCACCCTAGGTTATTCATGATCGTCAACATAATTCTAGGATTGTAACCTATAGTTATACTAAACTTTAGGGACATCCCTAGACATACCATAGAAATATCTCTAGGGATCTCACTAAATTTCTCACATCCTAGTTTCCAAAGGTTGACTAAACCTTTCCTCTGATACCAACTTTAGAGACCCAAAGCTTGACGTACATAGACATTACATTAATTTTGCGTAATACTTAATACATAACAAAAACAGACACCAAAGGACCGTAATAGTTTAGTGTCTTTGGAAACACGAAACGTAGTCTTCTAATCATGGTGAAAGATCTTCAACATCTACCATAAAGATATTCACCTTTTGGTTTTCTTACCTAAAACCTTTCTTGAAATCCCGGGGAAAAGAAAACATATAAATGGTGAGCTTAAATGCTCAGTATGGGTAATCATGGAGAAAATAAATCAAACCATATACATTTGAACTTAAAAACATGAACAAAATGTTTAAACATCAAAATCTTGAGTAAAGACATAAATCTTGGAAGTACGTAAGGAATGTATCATAATGGAACATCAATCTTGACAAAATATCATGGTAATAAATCATGTAATTGTTTCAACCATTAATCACATGATATGATTTCCATAGTATCCAAGGCATTGCTTCCAAGACCATCTTAGTGGACAAAGTCCCTTTCTAAATCGAGTTCACTCCTCGTTCCAGTCCTGTATTACTGAACCAGATTAAATTACCATTACAACCATGCCTATCTCATGAGATATAAATATTTACCCAATTAATTAGAGGGAGATATAGGTCCCACCCATCTCATAATGAAATCATACTTACGTGTGCCACAACATGAACACAAATCATTCATCATTACCCAAAGAATAAAATGGGTTTCATAAACATCATCCCATCATAACATAATCCATATAAAAAAATGGATATCATTTCATCATAATAAAAGTGAAACCATGTAAATCATAGAGACATTATACTTGAAACATACACATATGAAATAATTCCATCTTATATGGAAAATGGTTTTGATAAAACACTTGAAATGAATTTTTGAGGAAAATATCCTTTCTTTTTCAAAATCATTTTCTTTTCACAAAATGCCATGAAATTTTAAAAGAAAAGTATTTTGTTGAAAATAGTCATTAAATCTTGTAGAGTAAGCTTCATAAACTTAAGTCATTATGAAACTGTAAAAACCCATTCATTCCGTATAAGATAAAAAACATTCTTCTCGTACTTTTTCTGGAAAAGTCAAAAAGTACCTCGTATGGTAAACAAAAGAAAGAGTCCTTACATACCATGGGGTAAAAGTCCAAAAAGGGTTAAAAATACATTGAAAATAAAAGGAAGAATAGTAAACATTTTATGAAAACATTTTTAGAAAACATGGACATGGATGATAAACATAACCCCAGTGAATACTTACGAATAAACAATCTCAGATAAGAACGAGATTGGAATAATTATCCCTTACCTTATGTATGATATGCTTCATATGTATCCAAACCTCCTGTATAATGATTTAAATAATGTCATTGACTTATTATAGAATCATATTCTTTGTTATGATATCATATATAGTTTACTTATGACTTTATATTACCCATTCTTTTGAAAATTCAATGTAAAAGTAGCGATTTGGGTAAAATCGTTTCATTTATTGTACGTGCTTCGACTTGTTGTTCTTGATATTCTTACTTATATCCTGATTTACTTAATTCCATAATGTAAAACATTATTTATATATAATATATATTCATCATATACATATATATATGATAGATTGATAAATGGAATGAAATACACCGTTCATGGAGACGGCAGGCCGTACGTACGCATGAACGCTGTTTTCATTTCCTTATTGAATTGAATGGAATTAAGTAGATTACATAAATATATATATACATAAATCCAGTACCATTATTATGTCATATATTTCATTAATATTCATTATATATACTTTATAATCATTCAGGAAAGGTTAACATGGAGAATGAATCTCATCGCGCCGTGGAGACGGTAGTCCGTACATTCGCACGAGCGATGATATCATTCCCAAGATCGTGGAATTGTATTGAAGTTTATTTATAATATTTCCGAATCAATATCACTTTACAATAATAATATATAGTTATTTATTTACACCATTATACTCATCCAAGTAAGGTGGTGGATGAAAACAGATTACACCACGACGTGGAGACGGTATTCCGTACGTACACACACGCGGTGATTTCATTTTCCGTAGGATGGATAGAAGGTGAAATATGGTTGTTTCATATTTATAATAACATATCAGTATATAATTAATACTTATGTTATTAATTTATAATGATAAAACTAAAGAAGAAGAAGTAGAAGAAGAAAGAAACTTGAGAGAATCGGAAGAAGAGATTACCTCTTCTTCAACGCACCTCCTTTAAGCTTCCTCTTAAGGAAGTAGAGTTGGTCTTTTGAGAAGAACAGAACCTACAGAATATTTCTAGGGAAGTGGAGAAGAGAAATGTTCAGGGTTTGGCCAAGAATCAAGGCCCAAAAGGGTGTGAAGAGAAGAGGGAAGGGGTGCCCTTTTTATAAGGAAGGAGATGGGCACCTTTGGAAAAACTCAAAATATTATTTTATAATAAAGTCATATTCGGTTTATAATAGCTCAAAAATGATTTATTTCGAAGATAAAGTGGATATGGGTCGAAATAATTTCAACCAATAGATTTTAGACAGGTTTTGGTCCTTATATTAACCTTATCTTTTTGTTTTAACTCTTAGTTAATTAGATTGACATTTACCATGTCACTTTATATTTTTATATTATATAGTTAGTAAACTTACCATATAAATCCAAGAGACCTCCAAGTGGTCCATTAATGATAAAACGATCATGATATAAGTATATTAGCCAAACCTTATATTTTTAGGAATATAATAACAATTAATAATATAATATTTGTTTTTAAAACTATTTTATGTCAATTTTGACACTATTTGGTAATTGATTTTTGTGAAAATCATGATAGCATGATTAGTTCGAAAAACGTTAATTAAATCAATACTAACATGTCATATTAACCTATAAAATTAGTGTAATTCATGAAAAGTCTCAAATTATATTTATTTGTGTATTTATAACATCAATTATGTTAATATTTCATTAATAAGATAATTACTCCATTATCATTGTGTCATAAATAAATTAAATTATTTAGTGTCTAAAAATTATAAATAATATACCATTATGTCGAAAATCTTTTTATATTTCTAATGAGTATTTATAGTTGAATTTATCTTATGTATAAACCTATATTAAAAATGATTTAGTTATTAAACTTTGATTTTAACTATTTTAACCCTTCTTTAAATAAATTAATAATAAATGTCCTAATCTAATCCAAGTGGACCTAAATGGTCATATTTTATTCCTAAGGTTGTTTTTGGTCGAATTACACTTATCCAATAGAATTAGGACATGTGTTAGGGTAATAATAATATCAGTTTTACCCTTAATCACCCTATTTACTTTTAACCGTGGTAAATAAAAGGAAAAAGTTAGTATTCACCAAAAATTATTTTCATCTCATTGAACCACATTTTAGTCCTTGATGTTTACCGTGTCTCTCAGATTTTCTAAATTCCACTCACAGAAGTGGTAAAATTATGTTTTATGTGAATTTCCAAATTCTCCTAGGAGGTGGGTAAAAGACGGTGAAAAATTCAATAAAATTTTTATATATCTAAAATTATTATAAAATGACTCCAATGAATTACATTGAACTTATATAGGTATTATGTATCAATTTTTTCCTAAAATAAATTTAAATAAAACAAATAATTATTTAAATAAAAAATCAGTTTTTAAATAGTAACCCAGTGTTTTCACTATTCATCAAAAATTGAAAGTTTTCAGAAAAATACCAAAACTTCACCCTAGGCTAATTTTGATATTACGAATCCAAAAATGAAGTCCATTTTAAAAGATAAAATTTATAAAATTCTAAAAAGTGGGTATTACTATTCATAACGGCTAGTTTATATAATATTTTAATAGCATATCTTTGTTTAGTGAAACTTGGTATTGCGTACAACACATGCTATCGTGGAAGTTCGCGATTGCGTGTAATGTAAGCCAAGTCAGGGTTGCGGGTAGTGAAAGACTCCTTTGTTGTCGCGTATAACAGAATCCAACCATATTTCATTTATATATTGAATATATATATATATATATATATATTCAATGTTGCGTAGAATGACTACTATCAAATGAACTTGAAATTGTGTGTAATATGATCCAAGAATAGTGTTGCGTATACTGCAAGCTAATACGGTGTTGTGTATAACACAAGATAATCTTGGTGTAGCATACAACAAAATACATCAGTGAAAATAAAAAGAATAATCCTCATAAAATCTCGGTTTGTTACATCTTAGGACTTTTTACTAATTCCTAAAAATAATTCTTTTTAATCTAATTCAATTCTTGATTCATATCCATTTCCTTAAATACATCATCTATGAATTTATAGATTTTTTTAGGTTCAAGTTGTGACCAAAATTCTTGATGTTCAACTTGTTTTTTAAGAAAGGCTCGAGTTTGAGTTCCTATTTCTAGATCTTATAACACATTATATAAGGGATGGTATCTTTGTGTCCTAATGTTTCTTTGAATTGAAATATTTGGTACTTTATATTCATTTTCAACTGTATACAATTCCTATAAACTAGGTGATTTTCTATAGTAGGTTTTACAGAACCATCATTTAACTATATTTTGGTTTGGATATTAAAATTTAAAAGACCATCCTCAATGTTTTCTTAAGGGGTTTTAAGATAATGTGGATTTTATTCATTAAATTTGACATTTGTAGATTATTACATAATTTTGGTTCTTCTGTTGAATACTCTTTATGATTTATTGGATGTTTAATAACCATGGAATATTCCTTCATCAATTTGGAATATTTGTTAAATTCTCCTTTTTGTTGAATATTATGACCTTATAGAAAAAAATCTAAAGTAGTTAACCATTGGTTTTCTCCCATTCTTTAAATCATATGGATTTTTCTTCAAATGTAGTATAATAAGAACTATATTGATAATATAGAAATATATATTGATATCTTCTACTAAAAAATATATTTGAAGGTCATACTCATTGATCATGGTCCGAGTGATCTCCTAGAGTAGTCTTTCTCTTCTTTCTACAACACCATTCTAATGTGGATTCCTAGGTGTAAAAAAGTTGTGATTGTATACATATTGTGAGAATAAAGATTCCAAGACTATATTTTCAAACTCACAACCATGATAACTTCTCAAGGTATTAATAGAAAGGATTTTAATTTTTTTATTAAAATTTTTATATTTTTAATAATATGAACAAACTTCAATTTTGTGAGCTAGAAAGAATACACATGTGTATCTAGAAAATTCACCTACTAGTATGAAGTCACAGTGTTTTACATTTAATATATAACCTCTAAAGTGTCAAAAAATTTCAATGTAGACCGACTCTATGTTTTTGAGAGGTTGACACTTATTTCTTTAGTTAGAGAGAGATCTATGATACATCCCATTTTGACAAGGGTTGTAGATTTTTTTGGGAATTCTAGTTGGGAAATATCCATATATAATATTTTCCTAGATAGTTTTACAATTGAATGAAAGTTTCAATGGCCTAATATCATATTCCATATCCAAGAATAATTATGAAAGGCACTAAAACAATTAATATTTTGGGAAAATAAAAAATCTAAATCAACTGCATAAACATTATCCCAATGCATGGCGATAAAAACATAAGTAGTTTTTGAATTATAAATTTTACAAGTATTATTTTAAAATTAATCATTATAATAATAATCACATAATTTTGAGATGCAAAAAATATTATATTTTATCCAAATTAAAAATAAGTGCTTATAAATCAAAATAGTACTAGAATTACTGATTTAACTGAGTCCAATTATCTTTCTATTGGAATTTTCACCAAAAGTGACACGTCCACCATCCACCTTGATAGGAATTTAAAGCAAGATTAGTACCAACTCATGTGTATGAAACATCAAATATATAAATCCCATTATTTTTTACTCATAGTCTTTAAGTTGTTTTACTACAATAAACATTAAATAAGAAAGGATTTTGGTACCCATAGTTTCTTCAGTTTAGAAATGTTTGTAATAAGATATTTAGGCAACACAAGTTGTTTAACTAGTTTACCATAAATATATTTTAGTCTTTTAAAAATGAAAAATTTATTTGGTCCATATGAATACTAATTTTTTATAGTATTGGTATAACATGAACTGTGAAAAAATTTATTCTTTTAAATTTTACTTTTACATGGATGGTAGCCAATCCCAATAGTATACTCTTTTATAGTTTCTTCACCATGATTCATGGTCAATATTTCTCTACCATTTTTAAAATATTCTATATCCTTTTTGTGTACCTCATTAAAAATCTTTAGTTCATTGATTTATTTTAATAAATGTCAATTATTTTCTCTTTATACTTTAAAATTATATTTAAAATGAGTAGACAAGGCATGATACTTATTTAGACATTTATATTTTTCTTTAAGTTTATAAAATTTATCTTCTAGCATATTACTGTACTCAAGTAAATCTTTACAGCTCATGTTTTTATCACTATTTTCTATTTTATAAAAATTATAAATATGAATAGGATATTAAAGAATAGTATTTGATTTCTCATATGTGTGTTTCATAAAACACATGTTGGCCATGTTTTTCTTATCTTATATGATCAGTTCAAAGTCACATGAACTACTCTCATAAGAACTTCAAGTTGGATTTCATATCCTTATTTTTAATTTTTAATTTTTCCTCATATATTTTCTTATATTTCATTTTATTACATTCATACTTTATGTGTACTTTTATTTTTCATTTATAAATTATTACTTCACCTGATAGATTTTCCTTCCTCTAATTCCATTACAGTCATATTTTCCACTACAATTTTTTTCTTCAATAATTTATTCTTTTAGAAAATGTCTTGAATGTCTTGGATAGATGTTTTAGTTCCTAATCACTTTCCAAAGGTGATTCATCTTCACTTGAACTATAATTTTTTATTTCCCCCTTCATTATTGAGTCATATTTCTTGAAGGTAATTGATTTTTCCTTAGGTTTATCATCTTATTATTTTTCACATTTATTCCCTCCTTATATATCAAGATTTTTTTAATAAACTCATTTATATATAGTTTACATAGGTCATGGGATTATCTAATGAAAAAATAGGTTCATATCCACCTATCAGGTGAGAAATGTAGAATATTCATCACTTGATCCATATATTCAATTGTCTTTCCAAGTTCTGGAATTGTGTTTACAATCTCATTGAACATAAGATACATGTATGGAATTTTATCATAAGGTTTAATCTTAAATGTGTCACATTTAATTATAGAATTATTCAAACTCTTTTTTATTAATGTTTTAATTTCCTTCATGAGATATAGAAAGTGTGTCCCAGATTTCATATAAAAAACAATAAGTATATATTCTATAAATCTTAGATTCTAATAATATATATTATAATGAATTCACTGCTTTATAGTTACATATATAAGGGGACGTAGAGGCATCACTCTAGTCAACTCTAGCGGATTTGGATTTTTTATCTTTTCTCTATTATAATAAAAATATCAAATCTCATGCTCACTTTATGAATTTTCCCTTGATATTCCATTAATCATAATTTGTGCCATTAAAATAAGGAGTCCAGTTTGCGGTAGTTCCATCTTGAATATTATTATCCATAAAAATACAAAATTTAGAAATAATAGAAATTGGGATATTTTGGTAAAACTAAATCACATTTAAAAGTAATTTGTGTCCCTTTGATACCAAATATAGGCTAGAGTAGGCAACTCAAGATGGGGGATAATTGGGTTTCCAATTAAAATTCATGTAAAAATTATTTAATAATAAACACCACAATTTATTAAAAATCCCAAGTTAACTAATATAGTAGAAGTATATAATTTGATCTTTTAAAAATCTTCATAGAAGTTTTATCACAACCGAGTTAAAATAATTTTAAAACTATATTATCTTTTGAAATAGATAAACTATTATAATATTGAAAACATATACTGTTTTTAAAAAAAATAGAGGAAAAAATTGGGAAAACACATAATGGAATAAATTTAAGGGTTTCGGTATCAAGACGAGGCCTAGTCCTCTCCACTTCAAAATTACCCACTAGCATTCCATTTATTAAATACTAAAATGACCCACAACCTAGATATAGTTTTACGTAAACAAATACACAAAGGAAGTTTGTGTAAAATCCAAAGAAAATAAAGAATATGAAATTTTCAAATTATTAATATTTTTGAATTAAATATTAATTTTATATAAAAGGGTATTCTATATTCAATGGCGTACTTGACACGCAACAACGAGTTTCTTTGAAATCTTACATTGCACGCTAATAATATAATATTATTATTTTAAGTGGTAGTTAACACCTAGCTGTTTTATTGGAGGGAATTAATAGAAGGAAATTAAATATGATAATATATGTTTGTTAATGTTTTTACGTTCATCTAATAAAATTCATAGGCTTAAAATACAACTGAATCTAATTTTAAGCATAATTTACTTTAAAAGGGCGATTTACCGCTTTTTGAAGGAGAAGCCTTTTTTAAATCTTGTTTTTGTAACTTTTTCATATTATTTTTGAGAAAATAATTTTCATCTTTAGAATTAGGACATCACAATTTACTTTGGATGAGATTTTGATATTTTTCTGATAATGTTCATTTTTAGTAAATAGTAAAAAATGCTGTATTTTAATTCAAAACCACCTTTTAATATAAATTATTTATATGGTTATATTATCTTTTTAATTGATTTTAATGTGTAAATAGATTATATTTTTACCATTTAACCCAATTTTGGACATTGGAAGTAATTTCAATTTGAAATTGGACATTAACAAGTATCAATCTTTTGATGGTTATTATTTCTTAAAAACATGATTTTTGTTTTGACGATTGGAATTAATTATAAAATTAATTAATGAAACTTCTATGTGTTGAATTTGGTAAAATATACATCATTTTTTAATTCGTAATATCAAATTTATCTTAGTGTGAATTTTTAGAATTTTTCTGAAAACCTTCCATTTTTTATGAATAGTGAAACCACTAAGTAGTAGTTAAAAAACTAAATTTTTCATTTAAATGAAATTTTACTACTTCTGAGAATTGAATTTCAAAAATCCTACATACATGGTTGTCATTAGTAAGTAAAATGTGGTTCAGTGGGATGTAAATAATTTTTTGTGAATATCAACTTTTGACTTTTATTAACCACGATTAAAGGTAATTAATGTTATAATAATAAAATATTACCTTGACACTTGTTCTAAACTTATTGGATGAGTAATGGACAACCAAGAAAATCCATGGGTCAATTAGGGTACCCCATGGAGCCACTTGGGTAAGATAATGACATTAACAAATTTTTATTTAATGTAAAAATAAAAATGTCATAATCATGTATTATTCTAATAAAATAATTTTTACATGGGGTTATATAAGTTTTCTTTTCAACTATAAAAATTAATTGGAAGGATAAAAATATTTACTTAATCATGGTATTTTTTTTATAATTTTTATACATCAAATAAATAAAATTATTTATGATACAATGATGATGTAGTGTTTACATCATTAATGGATGATTTAAATAAATAAAAAGATAAAAATTAAAAAAATATCCAAAACTTGTCCAATTATTATTGGATAAATTTTTTTCAAAAATGGTCCACCTTTTCTTTTACTTTAATGATTTTTTGACCTTTAGAAACCGAAAATTATTATATAATAAAATAATATTTTCAAACATTCCAAAAGAGCCCCTCCTCTCCCTTATAAAATCCCTCACTTCCTACCCATTTCTCACACTTCACAATACCTTGGCTCATCCAACCTCTACCCCAATAAGCTCCCAATATCCCTCTATTAATCCTAGAAGCCTTAAATTAGTCATAAATCACTTCTAGTAACTCTTTTGGTTTAATCCAAAGGGAGTTACCCAATTTAAAGGTAACGTCTTCTCTTAAGTTTTTTTTGTTTTATTTTACTTCTCCAACCCCCTAAAATCTTTTTATTCCTTTATTATATGAAAAAGATAGTATCCTAAATATAAAAGAATTTTTTATGATAATTATTCGAGATATACTTAAACACACCTCCATCTAATGGGTAAAGAACATACTGTTTCAGTGGACGACGAACTACTGACTCACGAAACGATGATTGTTCAATTATCTCCTACCGCCTCTCTTGTTGGAAATTATGATGGAACTATATATATATGATATATATTATATTTTTCTATATTCTTATATATTTAACTTTTTATAGCATAACCTTATGGTTCCCATAATGGGTAAATGCGATAATTTCATTAGAGGTAGTATAGACTACCACCCCCTCAAAGTGATATGACTAGTTCATGCCATAAGTGGAACATATAAAGGATAGAATTTATGAAATTATGTAAAATATATTATACAAATATTATTCTGAAATTATAATATACCTATTAATCACTATGTTTTCATTTCATTAAAATATGAAACAGAAATGAAAGTAGCGTTCATTCGTACGTATGACTTACCGTCTCCATGAACAGTGCATTTAATTTATCTCCAAATGTTATGTAATATTATAAATACATATATATAATAGATATATATGATATATATTACTTCTAAATGATGAATATAATTCTATAGATAATGTAATTCTGACCACATGGACAATTTATAATTATAACAAGTTCATTTTTGACTTAAGTTCCGAACATTGACAAATTGTCCGATATGAGCTGAAATAATTAACTAATTGTTATATAAAGTTAATAAGTAATATAAAATGAATAATAAACTTGAAAAATATTTTTAATCAGTTATAAATTAACTTAAGTTTATTATTCAGGAAGAATAAGGAACATACGAGCGAGTCAAGTCGGACAACGAGGTAAGGGGTTTCTTATCCCACTTTTAATTTTGTGGGATTTCAATTATTCGTCACTAATTTATTTAATGTGGTGTATTGTGTACTTCCATTTTATATATATTATCATGATTATCTTTATTTTCATGTTATTATGTGAATCATTTTGTGGTTATTAACTTTTGGTCATATGACTCGATTGATTACAACATGGTAAGGGATTCTTATCTCACTTTTAATTCTGCGAGATTAACATTGTTCGCCACTTATTTATATCATGTGGTGTATTGTGTACAGAAATTGGATATATATTATCAGGATTATATTTATATTCATGGTATTCTGTGATTATTTTGGTGGTTAGTAATTTTTGTTCATACGATTCGATTGAATACAACGTGGCAAGGTATTTTCATCTCACTTCTTATTTGAGTGAGATTCATTGTATATTTGCCACTATTTATTTTTGTGTGGTGTATGTACTTCACATTATTGTAATCTTTGAGTAATATAAATTAATTCATGGGTATTTAAATATTCTTCATATGATCCTTCTTTCATGGGGTGTATGTTTTGAAAGTTACCAAATCAGTAAGAGATCCTTTCACCCTTCTCTTTTAAGTAATGACTTCCTTTATGTTATGTATTATAGTTCCATTTTATTATGTGGGGGATTGTTATTATATATATTTACTAAATGAAATTTCATTTACAAATTATGATAGACCATTTCCGCTCTCATCAATTGATTTTTTGAATTTTAAGCGACGCTGTTAGGCTGCTGAATTTTTATAAAAGAAATCGTGCTTTCTCTTTCTTTTCAAGTTTCCTTTTCATGTGGTGTGTCATTCAAATATACACACCATGATATTATTTATTTTTATTATGTACCTATAATTCAAAATGGTTCATTTAGGTATGGGAGACCCTTGTCCCCTCTCTTTTTATTATTTTCTAAAACCATGATATATAGCAATTATGCTGCAGAAGTTTCACCTCCAAATTTCTCTCTCTTTCTCCCTTATATTATTTATGTGAATACCCAATTCTATTCTAGGGGTATTAATAAATAAATGAAATTTATATATTTGATTATGGAATTTACATACATATAATCCTCACTCCCTTTCCAAGGGTTATAAATGACATAACAATCTTATTTTTATGAACTTTTAAAACGTCATGATTTGGAAATGAACCCATTTCTTTTATTATCTATGGGTTATTTATGAAATTCTTGATTATGATCTATGTGGATCACATGAGATTAAAGATATATTAAGGGTGTTCCCTGATAGCACTTCAATTCATTGGGTAAAGAATTAATCTATAGAGATTTCAATTTTCACGATACCTTGGTGAATAACCTTGGTAATTTTTATGACACCTTGGGGATAGACCTTGGTGATATGTTCATGAATGTATAAATTAAATTTTGTATCCACATATTCAAGTTATGATTAATGTTATTTTTATTATGATATTCCTCTCTTACCATTTCTCATGTATTTATGTTTTTCATCACGTTCTTATTGAAATAACAAGTAAACTAATTCCCTTTTTTTCTTTATTGGGCCTTTTGCTCATCTTTTCCTTTGATTGTATGTATCCAGGTTATGAGATGCAGTAATTATACATATGATAAAATTTTAAAGAATATTTTCAAGGGTATTTAAAGGAGTGTTTAAGCATTCATGTTTTTATTCCTGATTTCCAAGAAACAAGACTTTAAAGATCCACTCCTTGTAAAATGTAATGAAAAGTTATGTATTAAAAAGCCGGGATACTATAGTTTGGGCCACACATCATCTTCCACTGTAATATGTGAGGAAAAAAATTAAAAAAAATATGAAATTTTTATAGTATACATATCTTCTAACACAATTACTCAAGTAAAGATAAAAAACATAAATGTGACAGTGTGAATCACTCTCTAGTGAAATAATAAATTTTGTGTTTAAAATTTAATAGAGTTTAATAAAAAAAGCTTAAAAAATATTCTAGAATAGAAAGAAATGAATATAGAAAGAATATTTGATGAAACTTAGTCTGATCAGCTTTATTTGTTCTGTAGTCCATGATTTTTTATTTTAAAGGCCTTAATCTAGTTTTCTTAGATATTTTAGTAAAACAGAGTGTCTTGGAATGTTTTGAATGAATCACCTATCTACCATTCTATCTCAACTATAAACATATTCCATTATTATTGTCCCTTAGTGTATCTTCATATTAATTATATCTTTTCTATAAACAATCTATTAGAGTATATTGATTCTATAATTTTTATACTCATTGCATTCTTAAATTCAGTGTCTTAATAATTGTGGATCTAAAATATAGTCATCATAGAATTTAAAATACTCCACCACTTATGTTAGATATGACCACTTTTATTTACCTAAATCATGGTTACTTTATCTCACAGTTAGTTATTATGATTACTTAGCATAGTGACTAGGAATGGTCACTTATCATGGTAACATCATTTCGTATTGTGGTTACTTGGTTTCTTGTTATTATGGGTGAATCTCTTTATGAGGTAGGTACATATCTTTACATGGTAACATTTTTTATACACAAAATAGCTTAATTTATTTGTAGGATCACATCATTAATTCTTATGGCCACATGATGTATTCTCATTGTAATTTATTTTATTGACATGGTAGCTTCATCTATACTCATGGTCACTTGACTTGTTCATGAGTAATATTCATTTTTTCTTATGATCACTACATTACAAACATACAGTTAGTTCGAGACATAAAGAAAAGTTATTCACCTTCCTCACAGTAACTTGGTTTTTCATGTAATATGTTTAATTATTCATGTGGTCACTTATGTGTGGTAGGTTCTCTACACATGGAGTGACATGTAATCCAATGCACAGTTACTACATGTCTTGGATATAATTAGATTAACCGATGCATGATCAAATCATTTTAAATGAAATAAATATGATGTTATAATGTGGTCACTTTCCAATGTTCACATAACATTCTTGGTTAGTTTAGTTTCTTGACATGGTAAGTTCATTACACATTTAGTAGGTAGTCATTGTAACCTCATGATATATCAAATTTCACCATTTTGTCCAAAAACCTATTGGCTATCATGAAACCTGAAATTCATTAGAAACGTAACAAACATGATTTGTGATGAATAAAATAATGTGGTTTTAGACTATGAAAACATATGAGAATGTTGAATGTGTGTATAATAATAATATATATTTAATTCAATTTATATTTTATTTTCTAAATTTTAATTTTTTTGGATAGAATGGATTACAACTCCAGGAATTCCTCAAATAAGTTCATTTTGTGGGGTATAAAACCCCTTCTAAATAAGAAATCGCAACATTATTATGGAGTAAGATTCACTATTTTTGATTGAGAGTAATAAAAAATATTTTAAATGTTAAGGATTTGAATATATATATAACTATATTAATATTCATTTTCTAATGCCTTGTCCTAGATCTCTTGAATGTTGCCCAAAAGTGGTTCTTCACTTAACATTAGGTGTGCCTCCCTACACACTAGTGGATGTAAACAAGTGATGAGGGCCTAAAAAGTAATGGGGAGACTATTCTATCCCTAATAAATTATGGGGGTCATGACCAAATCTATTGAATAATTATCATTACCCATCCATATAATGTTAACCGAAAAAATATATCCATAAAATAGGGTGCCAAAAGGCCCCCACTTTTCAAAATAAAAAATTATTAATCTATCAATATGATATAATAATAAATAATAGAGTATAAATAGATAACATGGAATCACATAATAAATAAATAGAAAATTATCCATTACATATTGAAAAATAATCGAGTATAATATACACTAGCCTTTGGAGAAACTCACATAGTAATTCTACCATATAAACAAACTCTATAACTATATAAACTGGTATCAAGTGTCCTAATATAATAAATACTTATTCCCTTAGAAAAAACACAATGTTCTATCTGTATTCATTGAGAATCATGCCTAGTATGTGGGTAGGGGTGAGTCTAATAACCCAATAGGAATACCCAATTCCTCAGTGATACTAAGTGCTGGTGTGATCAGGTGAATGTGCATGAAATACATATACAAAGAGTTAATTCATGCTCATGAAACTCACCCACATGGAAACATAACACACAATGGACCTTATAAATTTTAAGTTATCGTATTATAACTAGGCCAAAACACCTAAACATACCTTATCTTGCTTCATAGTGGAAGGAAAAAGGTTGCCTCATAACATAAGACCTAACCCATATAAAAAAATATAGGGTACTGTATTATACCAATCCTAGATCACTACATGATGGTATAAGGTATTTCTTCCTAATATCCATATCCATCCATTTTTACTCAAGGTACTTCACATGTTAATAATATAGGCATCCTTTCCTCACTCAATATATGACTCACATGAAGTAATTCTAGACTACCCTTCACACTCTAGGGAGGCATCACATCACATCTCAAGACATACCCGACCACTCAAGGTTGGTATAAACATCACACACAAAATTAATTCCCTATCTCACCCAAGGTAGGCCTCCCAGCACCTTTGAAATCATGGTGGGACGAAGTCCTCAAGAACTATTTTAGTCACACCATAATATTTCTCTAATCAAAATCACACAGTCAACACATTCATGCAACCCCAAATATGTAAAAAAGTCCATCTCATAACTCACCATACCCTTTTTATATATCTAGTACCTCAAAGCCTAATCCTATTTATAAATACATCCATAATATTTCTCTAAACCTGCCTCTACCCACAAGGTATTAGACACAACATCATAACAAAAATCATGGATTTGATAATAGCATTACAAAATCATCAAAAAATATAGGGAAACATGCATCACCTTGAACTAGAACAATCCAAAACCAGTTAAAAATAGGGATAATTAATGAAGAATAAAAATGTTGCATATAAAAAACAACTAATGTTATAGGTAATAAGGCATCACCCACATGAGGTCAAACAAGAAAAAATATTGCAGTCAAGAACATTCATCTTTCTATTGAAAACCAAATCAATATCCCTTTGAAAATAATTTTGAAAAGGCATAACATGTCATTTATTACTCACACTAGGCCCTTGGAACTTATCCCATGAATAAATTATTTTAAATACAAAAATCTCTCTTTAAAATAGAATTTAAATACTAGTTTATCAAATCACCAATTTTTATATAAAGATTCATGTTCTGTAATTTTTTTAAAAACATATTTTTAAAAATAAAAACTATTTTTGATATAAAATCTACATGCCACTTAGAGTCCAATAAATAGAGAATGTAGAATTTGTTTCAATAAGGGGATAACATTAAACCATTTTCCTATCTATATGGTCTGTACTAAATATTAGGTCGAAGCAATCCCACCCCAATTTATGGGAAGGATCTCATAAGTCATGAAAAATTCCTAAAAATATAATAATAATGGCATAAAAATATAAATTACCAAATGATCCAAGGAAAAAAAATCATGGCCACCTACTTCAACTGATGATATTTAAATCCATTAAAAACTTATACTAAACAACTCTAGGTCCACAAAATCTTACTTCAATAAAAAACCATAAAATTCAAAAAATAAATATTTAAAATTAAAATCCAAAATCCATATAACCAATAGAAAAATCACAAAGTTATCTCATGATATCTAAACTGGTAGAAACAAGATTGGTTTTACCTACAAATAATAGAAAGGTACTATGATAAATATTCAATGATGTCTAGAATACCACATACTAGAGAATCCTTTAAACACCAAAAATGGAATCATGGTCGTGGGGGAATAATTCAACCAGATATGGTGAAATATTCTCCTAGAATCCTAAATGAACTAACTTAAATAAAAGGAAAAAATAATATAAACAAGTGTAATATAGGGATGGATTATAGTGTCCCAGAATTTTCATATATAAAATTTACATCTTATTAGATAAATATTCAATCCATTTCACTATAATCCCTGATAGATAATTAAAGGTTTATTTTCATTAGAAACATGGACACATAAAAATAGAATATAAAAAATATACATAATCTCCCAGTAGGATCATCATAAGTAGAACCCTTCTTGGACATACCATAATTAAAAACATTCTTCACATCCATTGGAAAATAATAATAATGGTGATATTATTTGCTCAGTATGTTTAAAAAAGGGAGATATCAATCAATGATCAATTATAAGAATATCAATAGAATAAAAATATGATAACATAATATTAACATTATAAATTCATACAAAAAATTAGTTTAATCCTGGGGAATGTGATAAATATTGGAATTTCATAAGAGATTATTCATAAAGGAATCAAAGATCATGATGAATGAGAGAAAAACATTGACATAAGATCTTGTTATAATAGAGTTTCCTAAAGTGTAGTATAAAATAATAATATAAATATTATGTCAGTTATATCCACCAAGACATTAATCATATGTTAGTATTAGGATAACCACACATATACCTACTTTAGGCTTGTGATAACCTCATGTATACCCTCTTTTGGGATTTGGATAAGATACCTTGTACCCTCTATCAATATTAGGATAACTACCTATATACCCTTTGAGCTCGTAGGATAATTTTTTATACTCAATGAATTAGAGGGATATAATGGAATCACCCATAACATAATCATAATCCATTCCCACTCATGTCAGAAAATGATATAAACATTTATCACTACATAAAATCTTAAACCATGGAAAATAAAATTAATTTCATCAATATTTCATCATCATAATCATAAAATATCCCTGATAGATCATTAATGGTTTATTTTAATTATAAACATGGATATATAAAAACTAGTACATAAAAATATACATTTTATCCCACTAAGTTCATCATAAGTATCACCCTTCTTAGGCATACTATAATATAAACCATTCTTTATATCCCATGGAAATGAATAAGAAATGTGATCTTAGGATCTCAGTAAGTTTAAAAAATGGACATATCAATAAATGACCAATTATAAGAATATAAAGAGAATAACAATATGATAACATGAACTTAATATTATAAATTCATACCAAAACATTCATATAATTATGCAGGAATGTGATAAATCTTGTCATTTAATGATATATGATTCATAAATCAATCAATGAACATGATATGTTAGAGAAACAAATAGACATGATATCTTGTTATAAAAGAGTGAGATAAAGTGTGACATAACCAAAATCATATAAATCTTATATCATGTATATCCACTAAGACATTAATCATATATTAGTCTTTGGATAACCACCCATATACCTACTTCAGGCTTGGGATAACCTCATGTTTACCCTATTTTGGGATTTGGATAACATCCCATGTACCCTTTATTGGGATTGGGATAACCACCTATAAACCCTTTGATATCATAAGGTAATTTTATTTACCCAATGCATTAGAGGGATAGAATGGACCAACCTATCTGATAATCATAATCCATTCATACGTATGTCAAAAAATCATTTAAACATTTATCACTATTAAAAATCTTAACCCATATAAAATAAAATGAATTTAATCTATATTTCATCATCATAATCATAAAACATCCACAAAATATCATTAATGGATTATTTTCATTAGAAATATGGATACATAAAAACTATCATATAAAAAATATATATTATCTCCCACTAAGTTTATCATAAGTAATACCCTTCTTAGGCATACAATAATTAAAACCATTCTTTATATCTAGTGGAAAAAATAAGAAAGCTGATCTTATGTACTTTGTAAGTTTAATAAAGGGAGATATTAATCAATGATAAATTATTTGAATATAAAGAGAATACAAATATGATAACATGATCTTAACTTTATAAATTCATACCAAAAAATCATATAATAATGGGGCATGTGATAAATCTTGGCATTTCATAAGAGATGATTCAAAAAGGAACTAAAGAACACGATCCGTGAGAGGAAAACATTGAAAAAAGATATTTTTATAAAATATTGTCATAAAGTGTGGAATAACCAAAATAATATAAATTTTGTGTCATGTATATCCACTAAGACATTAATAATATGTTAGTCTTGGGATAACCACCCATATACCTACATTAGGCTTAGGATAACCTCATTTTTACCCTCTTTTGGGCTTTGGATAACATCCCGTATGCCCTCTATTGGGATTGGGATAACCAACTAAATACCCTTTGATCTTATAAGAAAATTTTATTTACACAATTATTTGGTGGTATAGAATAGACCCACCCATTACATAATCATAATCTATTCATAAATATATCATAAAATCATGTAAATAGTTATCACTACAAAAAATCTTAACTCATGGGAAATATAATGAATTTCATGAATTTTTCATCCTTATAATCATAAAAAATCTATAGAAATAATCAATATGGTAAAATTTAATCATATTCCCATTAATTCATAAGAAATATAAAATTATGTTGTTATAGATGAAAATACCTTCAAAAGACCACTAGAACATTTTTTGGAGGACAATACAATTTTCATTTTGAAATAATTTATTTCTAATAAAAACAATAAAAAATATTAATTTTTTTAAAATAATTATTGAAACTTGTAAATTATTATTCAATAAAAATATTAGTCAAGATGGTAGGGAAATATGTTTTTGCGTAGTATGTTAAAACAAATATTCCTTTCATATTTTTTGTAATAATTCAAAAATACCTCATTTAGTAAATGACAAGAACATTACTTTTAAAAAAATTATAGAAAAATAATTTTTTTTAAAAATAAATTTATAAAATAATTGATAAATATTTTAAAAAATATTTTAAACATTTTCAAGAAAATATTATAACACCGTGATATTTTGAGAATTAGTTTTTTCAAATTAATTTATCTTTTCAATATTTTTCGTTTCACATGACACTGAAAATAGTTCTTTATATCTATAATTATAAATATAAAAAACTAAGTCAAAAATTCATTTTACATGCAATACCAGTTTGTCTTGGGCTCCATGAGGTACAAAATTTTCTTGCACTATAAGTAATATCGACTTGACGTAAGGTGCACACAACAATGAGTTTCTATGAAACATATAAACACACACACACACACAAATATATATATATATATATATATATATATAATTAAATGAGATTATAACCAAACCATTAAACATATTTATAGGAATAATAATAAATAATTTTCAAATATTTTTTATAATTGAATTATATAAATAAAACATACTGAAAATGAAAGACGAGATTTTTAGTAAAGTCTTTTATGTTAAAAATACCGTTTTCTTGATTGAATCACTTCTAATAAAGAAATTAATTTTAGACAAATTTTGAAATTTAACATGATAAAATAAACTTAATTTCTTAATTTAGAACATCAAAATTAGTCTAGGGTTAGTTTTTTTATTTTTCCAAGAAACTTCATTTTTTGATGAATAATAAAAAATATAACTTTTTTTAGTTAAAAACTACCTTATTGGCTAATTAATTATTAATAATAAATGATATTATAAATATTTTTTATGGTCATATAAGATAAATAATAAATATATTACTACAATGCAAATCATTATAATCAATTTCACATTGAAACTGAATATAAAATCTAAACAATCCTTTAAATTTTTTCCTACTTTAAAACCCCATTATATTATCCCGTCCATGGGATTAAAACTAATCTTAATTTTTCTGATTTTGTGATTTGAATTTTAAAAATTCTATATACCCAATTTTACTCAGTTTAATATTTATATTCTAATAGGAAAATGTAAATTTTTGACCAAATGATTAGTAAAAGTGATTAAAATTAATCACATTTGTTAAGACCAAATTAAGCTTAATTAACGATTAAACATTAAAATTAAGGACCCTAATGACATAAAAACTTGTCAAAAACCCATTATATGTCCATATTTAATCCATAAAACTTACATTATTCAGTTTGGTTGGTTTTTGATGACTTTTTGTAGCTAAGAACATGTTCACACCTAATTTGTTTCTAAAAATTCCATATGAGTGCTTTTTTGTACTTATAAAAGGCCACCACCTCTACCCATTACTAACACCTATGAAAACTTTTAATATAGTCCAATATTAGACCAAGTAGACTCCTAAACGTCTTCACTTTGACCTTTAATCCTCCATTTTGACATAAATCCTCTCATGGAATCCTTTTGGATTAAACCGAAAGGAGTTACACGATTTAGGGGTAACGTCTTCTCTCAAGATCTTTACATTTTTTTCATTATCCACCCACTCCACTCTCTTATTTTCTTATTGTGTGAAAAACCTATATCCTCCATATACTATCATGTTTTTATGAAAAGTTTCTAACCTACACTTACACACACCTCTATCTAATGGATGTTGAATGTACTATTTCTATGTATGGTGAACTACTGCCTCACGAAACGATGATTGTTCATTTCTCCTTTAACACCGATAATGGTGGACATTATGATGGACACGATATTTATATATGTAATATAATATATTTTATCTATATTTATGCTTCTTTATTCCTTTTACAATAGACATATCTTAACTATACATTTTCTGTTAATATGGTCATCTCATACAAGTAAGTGTGGACTACCGCCCCTCAAAGCAATGCGATTCGTTCACACACCACATGAAATGTATTAAGTATTGTTTTAATGAAATTATATGATAAATATAATATATTAATGATACTATAATAATGATACATATACACACACATATATATATATATACATATTTCATTTACATACGTTCTTTCTATACGATAATAAAGACGAAAACAATGTTCATGCATATGTAAAAATTACCGTCTCTATGAAAGGGTTATTACATTTTATAATCCTATATTATATATATTATTATAATAAAAATATAATGTATATATTGGATAGCTATATCATGGTTTAAATTCTATAATCCTTATATAAGTATAAGGACCAAAGATGTAAAAAATTAAGACACATGCGAAGAACAAAGTGAATATTACCCGAAGTGAAACATTAACATAAGATCATTAACAAGAAGGTAATATAAGGTTATAATCAAAACATATTTGGTAATAGATATAAAAATATTATTGTGAAAAATATTTATAATAAACTTATATTTATTTTATAGGAATCATGTATGAGTATAAAGAGAGTCAGGACCCAAGGTAAGAGGATTTTCATCCCACTTTTAATTTCTGTGAGATACACGCTATGTTCACCACTGTTTCCTTTTTTGTAGTGTATGTACTAAACATGATTGTATTCTATGTATCTTATAATTAAATTTATGGGTATTCACATGCATATTTTATGATCCTTCTTTCACGAGGTTTAACATTCAAGAGTTACCTAATCAGTAAAAAAAATTTGTCTCAATTTTCCTTCTTTGAGAGTCATGTTTTGTTATGCACCTAAACTCTTCTTTGAGGTGTATATAATTCAATTTAACATGTTATATAATGAATATCATTTTTTAATGATATATTAATATTTTTTTAATTTTCTTTTCTTACATGGAGAGTATGATCCCAAGTTACCGAGTTATAATAGTTTATTGAGGCAATCTCATCGCTTTCCGAGATTGTTTATGTTTATTCTTACTTTGATGAAATATTATGATACATATCTTAAAAATATTCACGAGTTTCCTTATACACTGTTATTTCATGTTACAATTAGGTATTGGTACCATATTATACTCTTTGGTACATAAGATAGTTAAGAACGTGTTTTAGGAAATACCAACTTTACCCTCTCTTCGATTAGAAATCTATGTTCTCTAAAAAGGGTTTCCAAGTGTATAATACCATTCCCATATAAGGTCTAAATGAAAAATTTATCATTTTTTTTCTTTTACTAATATATTCAATGGAATATTCTTTTCACTTTCCAAACAAGGAACTTTGCTATCATTTTTACCATGAAAAAGGAATTTTCTTTCAACCTCGTACGACATGTACTAATTTACCCACCATCATTTCTTCAAAGAACCCTTTTACATTATTAAAAAGGTTAATATTTAAGATTTTTTTAAAAGTAATTTTAAAGGAAAATTGATTTAAAAATGGTTTCAAACTTCTTTTATATGTTTTCATGTAAAACTATTTTCAAAGAGTTTTCAAGTCTTATTTACCAATTTTCAAAGTGCATACAAAGAAATGGTTTTTAAAATGTTTTCAATATTCTTTTATAAGTTTTCAAGAAAAAAATATTTTCAATTTTTTTCAATATTTCTTTATAATTTTTCAAATTATTTTCAAAGAAATTATTTTTAGAACATTTTCAAGACTTCTATAAAAGATTTCAAGTGTTTTTAAAGAAAAAGGTTTTTTAAATGTTTTGAATCATATTTTAAAATTTTTCTGGGAAAAAGGTTTTCAAAATGATTTGATGTAATATTTATAAGCTTTCAAGGTATTTTATAAGAAAATAATTTTCAAATCGTTTTATGTATTAAAAATATTTTTTAAAACAAGAAAGGATATTTTACTTATGAAACATTTTTAGAGTATATTTCAAAATTGTTTTCCATATAAGATGAAATAAATTGATGTTACTCATGACTTCCTAGAAATGATATAAAGGATCCGTTCATATACTTTCTATGAATGAGTTATTAATAATTCCATGGTCTTTATGAAACCCATTTCTTCTTCATGGGTAATATGTTTATGAAACTCATTTCAATTTCACAGGTTATATTCTTTTGAAATATTCATCTTTTAAAGGGTTGTGTTTATGATGAAATGATTATGAAACCTATATATTTCCACAGGTGATGGTATGTTTACATGTCTATTATTCAAATTTTATTTCATGGGTTATGATATGTTCATTTATGATCTTGTGGCACATGTATGTATTACTTCATTATGTGATGGGTGAGACCTATATCTCCCTCCAATACATTGGGTAAAGATTTATATCTCATGAGATAGATAGGGATGGAATTAGGGTTTGCTCGGTTTAGTAATACAAGGCTAGAATGAGGGTTTACTCGATTTAATAATATTGGCCTTAAACGAGGGTTTACTCGGTTCAACAATATAGGGCTGGAACGTGGATGTACTTAGTTTAATAATATAGGGATGGAATGAGGGTTTTCTTGGTTCAGTAATATATGGCTATAATGATGGTATACTTGGTTTAGTAATATAGGTATGGAATGAGGGTTCACCTGGTTCAATAATTAAGGGCTTGAATGGGGGGTCACCCAGTTCAGTAAAGGACTTTATCTAATAATATGGTCTTAGTTGTGATGTCTTGGCTACTATGGAAATCATATTAATTGATTATGTGTTTCCATAATTCTATGTTTTATTCTTATATTAAGCTGTCATGGATTATGCTCTCTATTTCATTATGATTCATGTCTTATGAACTACTAATCTTTTTTCCATGTTCTCTATTATGATCTTTGATATGTAGGGTGTTATATTATATTTTCATGATCACATTATCATGCCCTTATGATCATGTTAATGCTTAAATATCTCCCTTGTTTACCCTTACTGATCATTTGAGCTCGCCACTTTTATGTTTCCTTTCCCCAAGGTTATGATGATTTGTACTATGTTTGGTATTTCTAAGAAGGGTTCTAGTCAAGAAGAACCTAGTGGGAGATGATGTAGTGCAAATATGTACTAGTGTTTATGTTTCTATGTTTCCAAAGGCACTATACCGACTACAGTCTTTGGGAGTCTATTTGTATAATGTTTAAGTATTATGAAAAAGTGATGTAATGTCAATGTTTGTAAAGATAGGATAACCATAGTTGGTATTAGAAAAAACGTATAGTTAAACTTTGGGATCTAGGATGATAAAAACTTAGTGAGATCAATAGGTTTATTTCTGAGGATATTTCAATGAATGTATTTAAGGATAAGTATAAGTATGAGTTAAAATTTAGGAAAATGTCATGGAATTTTGGTAAAAGATAGAGTGAGTGGTTTCCAAGAAATAAATTCCTATTCAGATAATACAAGTTTATATAGATCTGGAATAGATATACTTAGGTGTAACTACTCCGACATGATGTTTTAGGCTTGAATCAGGGTAATCTAGTAGACGACAACGAGCCTTACTGCATATCTGGTTCCACACTCCCAGGGGATATGTTTTGGGAATTCACAAAATCTTCATGAAACATCATGAAGGATTTAGATATAAGTTATCTATGAATAACCTAGGATAAACCCAAGGTATCATAGATTATGGACGGTGTCATGATTTAGACATCCTATAAGTAATTATTTTCATGACTATGTGGTTTTCTTTTATGATAAGTAAGTATCACACTATGCTTCTAGTTTTAGTAAATAGTGGCAACCAGAAGGAAATTGATTAATATTAAATCTTATGGAATATTTTTTGATGAGGAATCAAGTGGGATGATCACTGGAGTGAAATATTCCACGATCATGCCTAATTAGTCTTTATAGAACATTATTAATAATTTTTACCTTAACCAACTATCAGAATCACCAAAGAAGTGAAAAAATGAGTTCATTGAGAGTTTTGGTAATAAAGACCATGAAGGAAAGAATATTTGGTTTCCCTTTTGTCAATAATGTAGAAATAATCACCCACGTGAATTTCATAGAGGAATAATAAAGTGTTTTAACTATGGAAAAGAAGGACACAAAACAAGTGATTTCAAGGAAAAAATGAGGAGTCTGGTTAAAAAAATCTATAGGAATTTTGGCCTCCCTAAATCATCAAGGAAGGTTAAGTGTTTTAAGTGTGGAGAAAAAAATCATTATGCAACTCAATGTACCATGATAAAAGATCTGAAAGGGAACCAACAAGTTGGTACAAGTAATGGTTACATTACTGATGATGAAAAGACTTTGGATGAAATGTGAAAGTAAATAGGTATTATGTAATAGGATGAGGTATAATTGTTAATGGATTAAGGTTGAATTAATCGAAGTATTTATATATTTGGATTTTAGAATCAATAATGGTGATTTATATATGGATTTTTCAGTTTATGTTTTTGCTAATTATTTACAAGAATATCTTGAATGGTCATGATGGACTAGAAAGGTTATCTCATGAAAGTTAACATTTTAACTAAGGGAAGGTAACCTTTAACATGTTATTTAGGTTAAGATAATATTGTATGGATAAAGATGCATGGTATATGAATAATTAAATCAAATAGTACTGATTACCTTTGAACTACGTAAGGATTTGTTTATAGGTGGTTTATGCTACCACTAATGAAGTTAACAACATTTTTGGATTTAAGGAGTAAATCCAATATACTTTGGAATGAAGAAGAATTCATGTTTTCCAAAAGGGTTAATGGTAATTCAGGTTGTTACCATGTTTCATGAACATATATGATGAGGGTATTCACATATTTGGAATGTTACAACCAAGATCTACTTTTTGTTATATAGGGTAGTCAATGTTAAGATGATTTCATTAATATTTTTCAAAAGTTTTGTATTTTCACCTTTTAGAAGGGTTATAAGGCTAACTGTTCATGAAAAGTTTAAGTTAATATTATGAGGAAGTATTTTTGCACCGAGTTTTTCATTAAAACATTGTTTAAAATTATAATCAGTGATTAAACTTTTTTCAAGGATGTCCATATTTTATATTTTTTGAAAAGGACATCATGTATGTTGGGTGACAACCAATCATGTTTGAAAAGGCCATGGGTCTTAAACCCATGATCGAAGGACAATAAGGTTTTGATGACTACCACTAGCCTACATGATGTCTTAGTTAATGTATATTTTGTTGAATAAATATTTATGATGAAACATTAGTTTTATTTTTTATTTTGAGTGCATGTTGATTTTTTTTAAAAGACAAATAGTTATAATTTTTATTCTTTTATGGGCTATAAGATCCATTAAAAGAATATTTTCATAATTTATTCATCAAAGTTAATTTCTGGACATTCATTCCATGAGGTAAATGATGTATTATAAAATTTTCAAAGAACTAACTAAGAATGAAATCTTGTTTATATAAATTTATCAATAATTACTCAACAATCTGAAACTGATCAAATTGTTTTTGTCCTAATAACTTAATTTTTGTTGAGCTTATTACCTTTTAAATCATAAAAAATTTATGAACTTGAGTCCATAAAATTTCCTTTGACCATTCACTTTTTTTATTGATAACCTCAATCACTCCCTATGAACATTTAAGATTTTCCTTTATGTCTAATCTTCACTCCCAACCTCTGTTCTCTTGTGTGGAAACCCAATTATATGCTACTTTGGGTAACCGTTATGGTTCTAAATTTTCATTTTAAAGGATGTTTTAATATTTATTTTTATGATATGGGTTTCTATGAATGAAACATTCAAGTATTAACCCATTGATAACCCATAAAAATTTTGAGGGTGAAATTCATTTTATGGGGGGTATAATGTAACACCTTATGATTTTTAGAATTATTTTTTTAGAATTAATTTATCATTTCAATATTTATCATTTCACATGAAACTATGAATATATATATATATATATATATATAACACTAATTCAAACATTCATTTCGCACAAAATACCAACTTGTATTGTGCTACACACAATACCAACTTGGATTGCACTATAAGAAACATCGACTTGGTGTACGATGCACACAACACCGGGTTTCTATAAAACATCATTATATAAATATATATAATTAACTAAATAAGATAATTATAACCGAGACATTAAATATAGTTATAGGAATAATAATAAATGATTTTCAAATATTTTTTTATAATTGTATTATATAAATAAAATATATTGATAATGAAAGGTGAGATTTTTGGTAAAGTCCTTTTATGTTTAAAAATCATTTTCTTGAATGAACCACTTATAATAATGAAAGTAATTTTAGACACATTTAGTAATTTAATTTGATAAAATTATCTTCATTTATTAATTCATAACATCAAAATTAAACTTGGGTGAATTTTATAGGATTTTCTGAGAAACTTTATTTTATGATGAATACTGAAAATACTACTTTTTAGTTAAATATTTCCTTTTTGTCAAAATAATTATTAATAATAAATGATATT
This sequence comes from Viscum album, assembly GCA_963277665.1. Lineage (NCBI taxonomy): Eukaryota > Viridiplantae > Streptophyta > Magnoliopsida > Santalales > Viscaceae > Viscum > Viscum album. The sequence continues at coordinate 471,983,999 of OY728130.1, read as the reverse complement.
ATAAATATATTTTAAGGTAAAATTATATAAATATTACATATACAAATATAATGTAAAACATGAGAATCAATTTCACTTTGAAACTGAATATAAAATCTTAACAAGCTTTTGAACTTTTTATTACTTTAAAACCTCGTTATTTCGTGTCGTCTGCGGGATTAACACTAATATTAATTTTTCCAATTATATGATTAGAATTTCAAAAATACTATATACAACATTATAGTTTGTATAATATTTAGAGTCTAATAATACCATGTTAAAGTTTGACCAAATGATTGTAAAAGTGATTAAAATTAATTAAAGTAGTAAAGGGAAAATTAAGCTTAATTAAGGGCTAAACCTTAAAATTAAGGGCACAAATGACCTAAACACTTGTCCAACACCCATTTTATAGAATTTGGGTTTAATCTATTCTATAATATTTTTCTGGTATAAGGGTTCACTAAGTTCAATAATACAGGGCTAGAATAGGGGTTCACCCAGTTCAGTAAAGGACTTTGTCTACTAAGATTGTCTTTGAAGTGATGCTTTGCCTACTATGAAAATAATATTATTTGATTATGTGTTAGTATAATTCCATGTTTATTACTACATTATTATTTCATGTATTATTCTCTCTATTTCATTATGATTCATGGCTTATGAACTGCCAATCATTTTTCCATGATCTCTATTATGATATTTGATATGCAGGGTATGATCTTCTATTTTTGTGATCACATTCTCATACCCTTATGATCATGTTTATGCTTATATGTATCCCACGTTTACCCATACTGATAATTTTATATCACCCCTTTTATGTCTCCTTTCTCAATGGTTATGATTATTTGTAATATTTTTGATATGTTTAAGAAGGGTGCTATTCAAGAAGAACATAGTGGGAGATGATGTAGCTCACATATGTACCCATGTTTATGTTTCCATATTTCTAAAGTCACTATACCAACTATGGTATTTGGGTTTTTTTTTGTAAAATTATTAATTATTCCACATAAGTGATGCAATGTCAATGTTTTTAAAGTGAGGTTCGCTATAAATATAGCCATGTAAGATAACATTCAATGTCAAAGGGAAAAGTAAATCTTGTTTTCCTCTAAATAAATTCATTATAATGATTTATTAAAGATAATAACATGATAAGAAAACATTTAATATACAAAAAATACAATTGGTTATTAAAATAAAATGGATTTTGGGGAGGTAGATCATAAAATTTCATCATTATAAATTTAAGAATAAATATTCCTAGTAAAAATGAGATTGCAATGTAAAAAACATACTTCTTTGGTAACATTTGAGTCATATGTACCATGAAATAAATAAATTAAAATGAAAAATAAAAACCATGAACATAATAAAAATCATAATATAAAAAATTAAATGGGAATCATATAAACCAAATAAAATTATATAGGTGTATAACATAACATATTTTCCAGAGAAGACAATTTGAGATGATAAACCCTTACCACTTTGGTAAAATTAATTTAAAAAACACATGGATGAAATAATTTGTTTATTATTTTTAAATACCATGAAATAAGAATTATAAATGGTAAAAAATATAATATGGGTGATATATACTACTCATACACATAAATAGGTGCATAATATTAAATAAGTCTCAAAGAAACAATATTTTGATTAAGAACTCTTACCTTATGATAAAATTAATTCTAATGTTCTCTAACCTACTATATAATAAATTAAGATTAATAATAATTCAATACTATAACCATTGTAAAAGTTGTAATATAATATATGATATACTTATAGCATTTAAATACTAATTTATTATTAATTCTTTATTAAAATACTCATTTTTGGGTGATAAATGTTTAATTTCTCATACACATTTCTATTTAGAAGTTATGGTTATTTAGAATTGAAAATGGTTCCATAATATAAATAATAATAATAATTACCATTCACATAAAGTAGTGATGAAATATTTTTACATCACTTTGTGGATACAATAATCTATACGTACACACAAGCGATATATTCTGCTTTTCAAAGGATGGGACAAAATAATATTAAGTTAGAATTAATCTTTAAAAAATCATTATTATATAATAAATATCATATATATAAACTAAATCAATCATAAAAACCAACAATTAGAGATGGTGATGGAAAATTAATCCTATCATGTTGTGGTAGTGGAATCCACACATACACATGAGTGATACATTCACTTCCCATTTGATATAGAAGAGGTGGAAAATGGTTGTGAAATCATCATAATAACATATAAATATATCAATGATTCGACATACATCATGTTTTGATATAGATTATAGGTTAATGAAAGGTGGATGAAGAAAAATAATTTAAAGATCTTTGTAATGATTTGTACCTCTACTTTGAGAGAAATCCATTATATTACTCCTTAAGCCTAGAATGATTGGTCTTAGGAGAATAATTTTATTTAGGATTAAGGGAAGGGATATAGGAGAATTTGGAGTAGGTATTTTGTAATTTAAAAGGACCAAATTATGTTAATAAGAGATGAAAATATGTTCCCCTTTATAAGGTGAGGGGCACACATTGAATTACATAAAATATTTCAATAATACAAGGTTATGGGCATGTTAAAGTTTTACAAATAGATATAAATCATATTTTTTATAATATAAGGTTGAAATATATTTTTAAAATATTATTTATAGAATTTTTGGTGTAATATTTACCCTTATCTCATAGTTTAACCCCCTCAGTAAACCTATTTTAACCTTAAATGCAGTAACAAATTTTTTCTATGTTTACTATTCATTATGAAAAAAAACTAAGATGAACCTATCAAATTATATTAATTATTATAAATAAAAATAATTAATTACTTTTACCAGATTTAAGTTCTATAATTGTAGGAATTTAACTTCATATAACCACACAACATGCAATGAAAATCTATTTTATAAAATCATGTTTTAAGCAAAAAACTATTAATGTTAAAAACCATAAATTGAATGTTAAAATATTTTATTAAATATTTAGACTATAAATTTCATTAAAACTATTAATTAGTTTATATTACTATAATTTATTAATATAAAATCACATTGTGTGCATAAAAATCATTTTTAGATAAATGTTTTTTAAGCACAAAAATAAACTTATACCAAAATCAAGTATATTGTTGATTAATATGTAATTAGATAGATTATTTATAAATAATATAAAATTATTTTATTTTAATATGTAATTACATAACATAATTGTACTTTTAAATTAATTAATTTAATTAAAATAAATGTTAATTTTACAAAAACTTTTATTTTTTCACCATTCACTAAAAAATAAATATTTTTAAAAAATTATAAATATTATCCCTAAAATAATATTGAAATAATAATTTAAAAATTATTATCTATTTCCCTAATTTTTTTATAAATGGTGAAAATTAATTATAACGTCAGTGTACAAAATTCTTCAAAACCCATTTTTGAAAAAAAACATATTTTTGAAGCATAAAATGAATTTAACGAAAATTCAGAACTTAATTATTTTTTATTAATCAATAATGTTTCATTATTTTAAACCCATTATATATATTATTATAACTTTTTATCACTATTTATGGTTACTCATTCAATTTCTACATTATAATGGATTAATATATTATGGGTTATTTAGAATAGAGGGTGCATGTAAAGCCAATTATCGAGTGTATTATTCATTTAAAATAAATTTTGGGGTGTTACATTCTTCCCCACCACAAAAATAAATATTATACTCCCAATTTTTATCTCAATAGTCAATGAGTAAATATTTGGAAATATTATTTGTAAAACCCCCATCGTAGAAATAGATAATAAAACATTCATTGAAAATGTAAAGTAGGAAACACAATGGTTATAAAAACTAACACATAATCGGGATCCTAGATAAGGAAAAAACTTGAGAGAAATGAAAATATTGGCATAGAGGAGAAAATTAAAGTCTAAATAATAATATTGGGTGATAAATAACATAGTCATGATAATTTGAGTTATTACAGAACTATAAATCATGGAGTGGTGAAAACAATCATCGATTCTTTAAAAATAAATTTTAAAAGGAAAACATTATCATTTTCAAGGTCTTTTTTCCTTGAGTTGAGGTATTATTTAACCATAGAATATGATAAAATATTCATTCTTTATTTCTTCGAATCCATAAACATAATTACATACTATTTTACCATTTTTAAGTATTTTCCACTTCTTTTCATCCTATATTAAAATGATCAATGAACATGATGAATTTTTCATTACTAAAGCACTAAAATTAACTATTAACAGTTCATAATATCCATAATATAATTAATAATCATTCGTTTTGTCCCCAGATATTTACCAAAACAAAAAAAATTCACATAAGTATACAATATTAATAAATCATCATATAATTAACCGATACATTAATATTTAAAATCTCAATAATAATTAAAAAATTTCAACATAAAACATTTAATAAATTTTTATCCTTGAGTCTTCTCAAAAATATTTTTAAATAAATTCAAAACCAAAAAAGAGTCTGGAACATTTGATCAAATATTTAGTCTAATATAAAAACTATAATTTATCCCTATACAATATAAAGTAGATCATAATGTCAAACACCAATCACATGGATACCATGATCATATATTCTCTATAAACATTATAATCCTTTACGAAAATAACCTTAATAACTATAAAACCCAAATGAAAACATAAATGATACCAAAAATTAACTTTATCCGTTTTCCTTAAATAAAATAACAAAAAATTAAATATATTCCATTAATCCGAATTTGAAATAAGAATCATCAAATAAAATATAAATCACTCTATCCTCAAAAGACTAATTGATTTTGAGGTCACGAATACTATTAAATTTACTTTATCAATATCAATAAATTCTTTATCCCAATAAAACAATATCATTTCAACATCAGGCACATAGTAAGTATTATCTTTCCCACACTCATCTTTTCTCTAGACATATCACATTAACACAAATCAGTTTTCTGGTTTATCAGTACCATTCAACATATTCTTGAAAATACTTTAGGAAAAACTAATATAGGAAAATAAATCGATATTTAATGATTGTTATAACTATAATATCTTTGATAAAACACTTAAATGACATAATCATTTAATCCCAATACATAAAAACTTAAATCATTCTAAATCTTAAAAAATTAACCATGATTAATCATCTTATTTCTTATTTCATCCATACTAAAATATGAAATATGAATCATTTTTTTAAATTCATTAACCTCAATTTAATCATGTGTCTTTACATTAACATAAGAATTACTAATAAAATAATGCATTACATTAATATTTCATTCTTGGTCTCTATATCATCACCAGTAGTACCTTTACCCATACAAACTTGATGATTCTCTTTATAAGATTTTCCCTAGGACATCGATCTTTATAATTACCTTACATTTCACATTTAAAAAATATAACCTCTAATGATTCCTTATAGAAACTATTTTTCTCATCCATTTTGATAAATGAAATTTAAATTTTTTGTGAGTAATTAATTTCTCTATATCATTATTTTCAACACATTAAAAATATTCTCGTTCAATTGATTCCTTTACCCAAATGCTTCTTCCCACATTTTCAACTCATAAGAAGTTAAATAATCATTATACTACAATATTATTGAATATCCATTTTTCTATTATTTGGTACATCTATAAAATTGCCTATTTTCATTGAGGAAGAGGTCGAAGGCGTATCAGCGCCAAAACATGGAACGAATAGAGAGAGAAAGAAAGATTAATTGCTGACAAGATAAGGAAAATGATTTGTTCTCCGGGACAAGGAACTTGATGTATTGTCCTGCATGTTGACTTTGATGTTCCCCTTTGACTTTCTTTTAATATAATATTTTGGGGCCTAGCCCCTTACTTTTAAAAATAAAAAATAAAATCACCTTTTTTCATTTGTTTAATCATATATCAAGATATATAGATAGAAACAATCACATTTTTTTTTCATTCTATATCCCATTACATTTGGTTTCTCATGAGGATAATCACTACATCATCTTTAGGATTCAGTTTTGACATGATTCATCCTTGTTCCAGCCACTAACTAAAATAAAAAAGTATAGTGTGATAAAAAAACCATTTTTATTTATCATATAAACATAAAAATAATTCATAGGATCCCTATATCCTGACTCATTCGTTTCAATATATTAAAATTTAGGTTTATCCTATGAAATACATGCTCATTATATCTTCAAAATAATTCATAATGGTTCATAAATAAGTTTTTAATTAACCATAGTATATACATTAGGAGTTCCATTCCATGTGTTCATTCTTAGGCCCCCTCATCATGCACTAATGTAGATCGAGTTAATAACCAATCTTCCCCATTCATATTTTTTAACCCTAAGTGCATCCATTCCACCATCCAATTCAACTACTAGTATTAAAATAGGGATGTATTATCTAGGAAAACCATACTCTTTTATTTACTATAAATTAATATTTTCTCACATACCTAGTCTTATATGAATATTTATCACTAATTTTTCCTCATCTAAGTTTCCAAAAATAAATACACCATGATCTAATACCAACTATAGTTATCTGAAATTTTCCTATATAAATATTACCTCTTATTTGATGATCATTAAATACATTTCAATATGATCCATGTTATAACTATAAAGATTTAGTCACTTAGGAAACATGGATTCCTAAACAACAAAGACATAAAATATCTACATCAACTCTCACTGTTATATTCACAACTATAACCCTTATTGGATATATCTTACACAAAACAATTATTCATATCTAGAGGAAAATTAATCATAATAAAGGGTGAGATTAGGTTCTAGTAAGGGTAACTAAAAGAGATATAAATTAATGATTATATATATGAATATTCAGATCATAAGTGAATGAGAACAAGAGAATAAAATTTAAAATTCATACCCAATTATTCATATAATATTGAGGCATAATATAAATCTTAGTGGTTTATAAATTCCTCACTCATGGTTCTCTTTTAAGGTATTTTACCTTAAAAGTTCTGTTTATACTGGTGTTCCATGGATTTTCATAGTGTTTTTATAAAAATATTGGTTTTTGGGTAGATAGAAGAAGGCACACGGTTGGTGTATGATTAAGAGAAACTATGTTCCATCTCAGTGCTAACCGTGAAAGATAGAGATTGTCACTTTCCATACCTCATGGCTAGGTGCAAAATTGTGAACCCCAACCAAGTTAACCATGTGAAACTGATAATGGAATTGTCATGGATTCACAGTTAGGTGTAGTGGAATACACCCCTATAGTTAAATAGTGCAACCTACTCCTTAATTTGGATAGAGGTTCCACATGGTTGGCACAAGGGTCTAGTAGATCTTACAACCAAAACATGTGACCTACTATATTCAAAAATAAATTAGAAATTATAATTCTACTCCTCCCCAATTTTAACCCTCTAAATAACTCTTTTTTCCACATTTGATCGCCTTCATCCCTAGGTACATGACCCCTCATCCTACAATCCTATTGGACTCAATATTTTGATAGATCTATCTTGGTTCCTTCAATATTATTCTAATTAAGTCCCGTATCTATTATTTTATTCCTTTTCCTACATCCTATATTTCTTTATTCTTGAGCTTCCTATTATTTAGTACTGATGTTGACTTAAAATGGGTTCAAAATTATTTATATGTTTTTGTATCTTGATTGTTTTGGTTTTTTTCTTCCTTCAATAGGGCCTTCTATTGGTGTATCATGTGTTTTTACAATGAATTTTTATGGGTTCAAGTAAAATATAGGTGGTTCTATTCCATTTCATTAATTAAATATTTTAATATTCATTATATGAATTATATATAGGTTTATGAATTTAATGTGTGGGTGGAAAAGGTGTTTTCAAATTAATTGGTGTCAGTTTATCTAATAAAAATGGATTTACTATTGATAATTGTTGTTTCTATCATATATGGATGTCAAAAAATGGATTTTTTATTTCATAAAGGGGTTTTTCATGATGTGAAAATGGTATATAGGTCTTTGGAACCCTGGGTGACTAGGCAAGATATAGAGGACTAGTATGGTAGTTGATTCAGTTGGGAAATATCTCGTGATCCCTGGTTTGTTTACCCTAAAAAACTGACTAAATTAATGATGAAGCTTTAGTTAAATCTATAACATTGGCATAGACCTCCCAAGTGGATCATGAATGAGAATAGTCTATATGGATTGACCATCGAGGTATAAGGATCCTATAACCTAGTTGAACTATCATTTATGTGATTCCCAAGATACTTAAACTATATCTTTTTCTATTTTTAATTATCCATTTACTATTTTATTTTCCTAATAAAAAAATATTTTTTCTTTATAAAATTCTTTTTATCTTTATTATTTTAATTATCATGTTAATTTATATTTTATTTTCGTTTTATGGAACTTTATTGGAGGTATCCTACTAGGAATATGATCTCACACCCTAAATACACTATCAAGTGTATGTAGACTTTATTATTCATAACTCAAGTAAAGATAAAGAATTCTATTCAGTTTATGGTGGTTTCTATTGCTATAAATTTCCCCTTTGGACATTGGTGGTGGTGGTGTAGTGGTGGTGATTTCAATCCACAAGTCACTTGGATGTTTTGTTTGTCCAGTTAATCCCTTACCATTTTTGGTCATTTTGTTTCTAGTCATAATTGTTAAATGCTCAATTCATGCTTGTATTGTTGATTTTTTTTCTTGTATGTTGTGGATGTTGGTTATATTGTTTATAAATATTGGGTAATGTTAGTTATTCTATTCTTGTAAAAAACCATTCCCAAAGAAGGTCCATGATGCCCATGCACTATTTTCCAGCCCATGGGTATCATGAATGTACTTTGGGCGGTGCTACAGAATGATTTGGGTGTCTAGTTAGATGGAACCCCAATCAAATTTGCGAAGAAATGGTATTAGTGAAGGTTTTAACTTTATTTTTCATCATGTTATTTTAAAATTCTAATTAAATATAACCTATTATTTTCAAAGACTAAGGATCCAATTTCGAGTTGGGTGTCTGGAAAACACACCTCCAAACAAAACTTGGATCACCATGGGATGTCTAGGATTGGTTAATTCCTCCATTAGGTGTTTTTAACAAGTTAGAAATTGGTAATGGACACTAAATAATGATGGAGTGGATTCATTGATTTTTTTTGATTTTTTTTGGTTTTAAATCATTATTTTTTTAAAATTGTTCAAATTATGTTATTTGTTGGTTTTATATGGGATGATGTATTGACAGTTTTCCCTATGTTTGTTAATTTTTGTAGTATCATGCCTCCCTATATACCTCACATAAAACTATGGGAAGAGGTTACAGAGAGTTCTCCCACACCAGTTGATCGAAGGTTAGTTGAGGCAGTTGTTTGGGTTGTCTGAACATTTGATCAAGGAGTTGGATATAGTCCTACTCAAGCTAACAAAACCATATTATGCCCAGAAAAAGATCAAGATAAAGAGTTCCTAAAGAAACAATGCCTATTTTCCTTTGTAATTATAGATCATAAGTAATTAGAATATTAAATTTATAAAAATTAAGGGAAATTTGGGTTTCCCTGGCCTCCTAAAACTGTCAAAGTGAAGTGAACCACACTTAAGTTGGAAGGGATGAGTCATAGGCGGTAGGAGTCAGTGGTTGAATCAAGAAATTATGAGCAGATGGGATTAAAGGATTTCATGTTTTCTTTTGATGAGTAATATTACCCTAAGACTTTATATCTTACAAAGACCAAGAAGTTTCTTGATTTCTATTAGAGAGAATGATCTGTGATGCAGTGTTCCAACCATTTTGTTGAGTTAGTACATATCGCTATCAAGGCAGTTACTAATGAAACTCTAAAATTCCAGTGGTTTGAAATGGGGTTACAGATGAAAATTTTATCTCAATAATTCCTATTTAAGTTTGATGTGTATGCTGAGGTGGTTGATTGAACCTTGATGGTGGAAATTGACCAGAAAATTAATTCTATTTTTTCTGGAACAATACTTGTTGTGGGACAAAGTGGGGTTTTCCTAACTAAAAAAAAAGAGAAAGTGTAATGATTAGGATTAGAATGGTGGTTGTAGCTATGTGTATCCATATCGACCACCACCATCAACAACCACCTGTGGTGGGTTAGTCATATGCCATCAGTGTGGACACATGGGTAACATGTGGTGGTATTGAAGAAAATTTTACCCATCTCAAAGAGGTGTAATCTATATATAATCTAGGTGAATAATAGATTATTGAAATTCATCCAGTGCAATGGGTTCTTGGTTTGTTGTTCATAGTGGTTTGGAAAGATCTTCTACTAGGCAGAGTGAGCTTAAGGAAGAACCAAAATTTAGTAGTCACCCCCGGGCTCAGACAGAAATGAGGAACCTTCATTCTATGGACCATACACTTGTGGAATCAAATACAAGTCCTAAAATATTTTTATTTACCATTTTTATGGAATCATCCTTATCCTTTAAATTATTTGATACAAATTCTTCTAATTATTTCAGTTCTTCTCTCCTCATAGACTCATTGAAACCTTTGACTGAACTCAATCCATATTCCATGGAGTTAGTTGTGCCTCTTGGAAAGAGGATGGAATATGGTTTTATATGTCCATATTATGATATTATACTATTTGTGGTCATGTTTAGAAATGGAACATTTTTATTTGATCCAATTAATGGATTAGATAGAGTACTTCAAGAAACATATTTATTTTTATCAATAACAAATGACTTTTGTCGAATCTGATAAGAGAAGTCATGTTTCAATAATGAATGTGATCCATTATTAGAATGATTTGGAACTCCACATATAGAGTTATTAGGCCTTTATTTATAGTTATTTTTTCTTATAATAGAAGATGATGAGAAAGGTTTTGAGAATATGATTTCCCATATGGTGGATGAGTTCCCAAACGTGTTTCTAGAGGACTATTCAAGGTTACCAACAGAATAGGATATGGAGTTCACTGATAATGTATCATTGGGTAAATAACCAATATCTATTCCATAATCCCATTTGGACCCTAATGAGTTGGGGGAATTTAGGATATGTTTAGATGATTTAAAATCCAAAGGGTTATTTCACCCTAGCATCTTAGATTGTGCCATAATGGTGATGTTTTCTAAAAAGTTTGATAGATCTCTCCGATTTTACATCAATTTCCAAAAGATAAACATGGTAACCATCAAGAATAATTATACCTTTCCCAAAATCTATGATATATTTTATCAGATTAAAGGTAAAGGTGAATTTCCAAGGTCTACCTGCACTCTAGGTATTAATAATTCATGGTAAGGGAAGCCAACATTACCAAGATGGATTTCTAAATCATGTATGAACATTTTCAGTATCTAGTTATACTATTCAGACTAATGAATGATCAAATAGTTTTTATATCCCTTATAAACTAGGTGTTTAATCAATACCATGACTCTATTGTATTGGTATTTTTTTAATGAAAACATAGTCAACATTGGAACAAAATAAAAGAACGGTCAGCATGGGAGGACTTCTCTAGGAACACTTTGGGTTCACCATATTTATGTTAAGAACTACATGTGGAGTTTCTTGATATGGGAAGTCATGTTTCTTATATACTTTATCCCATAGAATGAGATCATAGTTGATCTGGATAAAATTACAATAGTGATTTCATTGTAACATCAGAGGAGTTTCATTGAAATCAAGAGTTTCTTAGGCCTGGAAGGATAGTAGAGGTGGTTTATCAGGTATGTCTCTCAGTATGCTTCGCTGATGACATCAATTACTTGAATAGGGGTATGATTTGAATGGAGTCTGGAATTATAGACATATTTTTAGTTTCTAAAGGGGTGGTTGACCACTTTATCTATTTTTATTTTATTCAAAGATGGAAATGGGTGTGTGGTTTTTTATAATACATCAAGTATAAGTCTTGGGTGCATGTTGGTAGACAAGTATGGTTTATTACAACTCTAACCACATTAAAGGAATTACCCCAACCATGATATCGAGCTAGAAGAGGTGATTCATTCTTTGAAATAATGGTATTACTATCTCTTCTAGGAGAAATTCATGCTTTAATCAACCCAAAAAACCATGGAAAAAACTTTCTTCCAGAAGTATCAAAAATTTAATATAAAGTAGATGGATCATGTTCCTAAAATGTTTTGACTTTGATATTTTATTTTCCATAGGTAAATAAAATTTGGTGTATGGTTCCTTAAGTAAGAATTTTCTAATTCAAGCTCTGAAGTAGAAAAGTGATGAGTGGACTCCAATGTGACTTTTTTCTTGGATGCATATAGAAGCCCTAGATCACTGTGGAGGTATTATCTTGGATAGAATTATGTTGATTAAATATATTATCAAATTTATCTGATAATAAAATCTTAACTATGAGCTATGTCGGTCCCCTTTCCATCTTATATATGATGGTGATCTTCTTGATGAGTGGTTTATTTTTTTGGAGGTAATTATCTTTTTTATGGGTATTTTTTTGGTATAGATATATTTAAGGAATGTTGTGATGGCAGATAGCCACACATCTTAATGGGTCATTCATCTTGGAACCACAAATGTTTTTAGGAAGTGTGCTTCTGATTCTAGTGGCCTAATATGAGCTGTGATATAGCTTCCTCCATATCCATATGTTATACATTTCGGTAGGTTAATGATGAGCACAAAAATAACCCAGTTCCACTTCATCCACTCACCTTTTATACCTTGAAGTGGGATGAGGTTTCCATAGAATTCATAATTAGGATACATCATACACCCCTTTGAATGAACCTCATTAGTGTGGTTATTGATCTTCTAAGAAGATTTATCCATCTCATCTTGGTCAAGGACTCAAATAAGGTGGAATAATTTGGAAAGCTACACATCCATGAGATTATGGGGCGGTATGGTGTTTCAAAAACTATAATTTTAGATAGGTAACCAAATTTTTCCTCTCTAACTTAGGAAGTCCTTGATAAGAAAATTGAATTAAAAATTAAAGCTTAGTACGATGTGCCATCCTCAAACAAATGATTAGATACAATGGGAAATTCATATTCTAGAAGTAATTAATTGTATGTGCGTGTTGGACATCATAGACTCTTAGTACAACCATATTGGATTGGTAGAATTTACATATAATAATATTTATTAGTCCTCAATGGTATTTTATCCCTTCAAATAACTCTATAATTTTAAATGTATGTCACCTTTGTGTTGGATGGAAGTGGGAGATAATTCTTTGATAGGGTCGTGACCTGTATTGGAGAAAAATGATAACATTTAGTTGATAATGAAATGGTTTTTGAAATAATAGAGTCACTATAAGTCCCATTTTGATTAGTGATTTTGAGCCTGGGATTTTTCAGTAGGTTACTGAGTGTTTCTGAATATGACACCTATTTTGGGTCACTACTAGCTTATTAATAATGGTAAACACTCACCGAGGTATGTTATACCTTTTGAGAATACTTAAAGAATCAGTATGGGGGAATAATATTTTGATTTTACTTCCCAGTTAACATCGATGAACAAAATGTTCCATATCTATCAATTGAAGAAGTATAATTCAGACCCATCTAATATGATTATTTGTGAAGAGTTGAAGTAGGAACCTGATATTTCCATGATTGAGAAACCCAAAAATATTGTGGATTCCAATGTAAAATTTCTTTAGGGAAAATATATTCTATTTGTTTTGGTCCTTTGGAAGAACAGAAATGATGACCATGAGAGAGAGGAATGGATGTCTTGGGTGGAGGTTCAGTACCCTCAATTATTATCTTATAAGACAATAAAGTGGATTTATGAGTGTGGGAAGTTTCCATGGTGTGGGTTATTTTAACACTCATGGTTTTATTTTTAAATATATTTTCTTTTATTTTTTTGTATTACTCATGTTCCATGGGGTTTTAGGTGTTTTTAAAAATTGTCAGATTTTTGGGAGGATAGAAAGAGGTGAAAAATTGGTGCATAGTTATGGGAAACCATGTACTAGCCTAGTGCTAACCGTGCACCCCAAAGAGTGTCCTTTTTCAGGCCATTCTGCAAGGAACATGGACATGTTCCCCTCTCAGGATAGTCATACATCCCCGATAGTGGCACTGTGTATGCCACATGGAAAGGTTCAGAGGTGTTTACAACTCCAGGTAAACTATGTGGCCTACCCATACACTTAGATAGAGGTGATTTATGGTATGTGCATGGTCTGGAAGACCATATAGCCAAACCATGTGGCCTTCCATATAAATAAATGAAATTACAATTCTATCCCTTATCGATTATAACCCTCTAACCCACTTATTTTTCCCTTTTCAACCCCCTTTATCCCTAGACTCATGACCACTCATCCTATACTCCTCATGGCCTCATTTTATTGGTAAATTTGTCTTGGTTGCTCCAAAATTATTTCAAGTAAGTCCCTCCCCTCTTATCCTCTTTCTCTCTCTTTTCTCATCTTTCTTCCTTCTTGGATTTATTCTCTCCAAAACTCTTTCAGGATGAATATTGATGGGATTTCTATCATATTTATTCTATAGGGACATATTTTGGTTCAACTTATGGATCCTAACTATATTTAGGTTGCTTCATGTAAAAAGTAGATATTTTTATTCCATGTCATTAATTTAGGATTTTAAAATGATTTCTATGGGTTTTAAAAGTTTTTAAATATTTTCTTTTGGAAGAAATGGTGTTTTCAGTGGTTTTGGAGTTGGTTTAAGGAATAAAAATGTGTTTCCCCTTGATAATGGTTATTTATCTCATGTGTGGATTTTGTAAAATGCAATTGTGATTTTACAGAGGGTTTTTCTAGAAATGAAAATGGAATAGAGAACTTGGGAACACAGGGAATCTAGTAGTGTCTCTAAGGACTAGTATTCTAGTTGAGATGATGGGGAAATGACCCAAGGCACATGAAAAAATTATGCTAAAACACTAAATTAATAAATGATTATTCTTTAGGGAATCCTAAAATGGTTTCAAGACATATCCTACAGATCATACATGACAACAAAATATATATATTGACTACCGAGGTATGAGGATCCTAGGATAAAAATTTAACAATTTTAATTGGGATTACCCATAGTTTATAAATTATAAATTTACTAGTTTTTAATTACCCTTTTCATGTTTTCTTTTCCAAATAAAATAAATCTTGTTTTCAGTTGAAAATACTTGATATCTTTTTTATAAATCTATGAATTTAATTTATCTTTTAATGTCACTGCATATAACCTTCTAGGTGTAATCCTACTTGGAATATGAGATCACACAATAAAGACACCCCCTGTGTATATTTATATGATATTTTTCTAACTTAGGTAATTTTATGACCATCAATATAGATGATGATTGTTTCTCTTGTTAGTAGTTTCCCCTTAGGCGGGTGTCGGTGCTGGTGGAATCGTGGTGTTGAGCCACATATCCCTTGGAGGTGTTGTTCATCCAGTTGATCCCCTCCCATTTTAGTTGTTTTATTTTTGGTTGTACTTATTAAATTCTCAACTCACACTTTTATTATTTCCTTTTTCATTGTATGTTATGGATGTTAGTTATGTTGGATGTAAATATTATTAAATGTTGGTTATTCTTCTATATGTAGAAATTTCTCCCAAAGAAGTTTCAGGATGCCTATGCACTAGTTTCCATCCCTTGGGGATCAAGATTTCCCTTTAGGCCATGCCATAGTTCAGGTAGGGTGTTAGGTTGTATGGAACCCTAGCCTATTTCATGATAATCATACATAAATCATAAAAGAATATAATAATACGATCTATGAGATCATAATATTAACATAATATCATATCATAAAATAGTATAATAATGTGTGAAATAATAATAATAATAGAAATCATATTCCAGGGATATCTAAAAAGACATTCATTACATTTTAGGCATGGGATAACCACCCATTTACCTACTTCATGCTTGGGATAAGCTCTGTATACCCGCTTTTGGTCTTGGGATAACCTTCTGCATACCATCTTTTAGGTTAGCCTAAATGGCATGAAGGCCTTCATTTTTATTTTATTATGGATAATCCCCATTTTAAGGGTTGATGGGGAACTTGTACATGACCCGTAGGCCCAAGGCACAAGGCCTGACATGGCTTACAAATACATGACCCGAAGGCCCAGAGTCATACCAAGCCCAATACAAAACCCGTAGGCCCAACACACTAGAACTGCCCCTCCACCAGCTTCTGCATCATTGACCACTTAGCTCCTCACATTGAATTGCTAATAGGCTTGCATTGCCCTGTACAAATCTGTACGGTGCCTGGTCCCAATGGCGGTTTCCATACCCTCTCATTCTTCTAATCTGGTTAGCTCTACATCTGGTGGTTACTATTCGTGTTGCTCTGATCCTCTTCTGGGTCCTGATCTGTGTGAATTGGTATACTCTATGGTCTCAATGGCCCGAAGGCCCTGTGGCCCAAAGGCCTTTGATGGCCCAAAGGCCCTTGAGACCCGAAGGCCCAAACCGATGGCTTGAAGGCCCAAATCGGGTGAATAGTCCGGCTGCCACAGTACAAAATAGTAACTACTACAGTACCTGCTATAGTACTGCTACAGTACTGCTACATTACCTTTGAAAATTCTCCTCCACTCGGTTTTGAACATGGGTCTCTTGGATTCCAAGCAAGAGCCCCTACCACTCAGGTATAGGCTCATTGGCACTATATTTTATGTTAGGAATAATCAGTTGTGCACACAATGAGTTCATAAAATATCAACAGTTACCCAAATAATTAGTGGGATCTAACAGACCCATGGTCACATAATCAAAATAAATTCTTATATATACCACAACATCATGAAAAAAATTATGATTACATAAAATATTTACCCATGGAAAAAAATGACTTTCATTAATATTTCACCATAATATTTATAAATCATTATAAGGAAGAATAAAGATAGTATAATTGGATCATATTCTTATTAATACATAAATGAAATCAAAGGATATTCTTATATATAAAAATAACTTTAAAATACCATTATAACATTTATTGTGGAAAATACCCTTTTCATTTAAAAATAATTTATTTCAAGTATTAAAATTTCAAAAATATTAAAGAAATAATTTTCATTAAAATTAAACATAAAAAACATGTAAAGTAATATTAAAATAAAATATTTTTCACGATGTAGGGAAAAGTGGTTCATGTGGTGTACATTAAAAAAATCCTTTTATATTTTAAGTAAAAAGTCCAAAGTACCTTATTCAAAGAAAAAAAAGAAGATTCATCTTAAAAAATAATAGAATTTCAATCAAGGGTAAAAATTAATTTATAAAATCACTGGGAAATTTTTAAAAAATTCTTGAATATTTTTTAAATAAAACATAGACATTAAAGAAAACATTCTGAACTGAAAAGTGAAATAATATTGGTTTTCTTTAAAAATATTCATTTAGTCAACTGAGTACTTAAAGAGGGGAAAATGAAATGAAAAAAATGTAATATATTGAAATAAACAGAGTAGAATAAAATTTATAATATTTTGTAGATATATATATCATATATTTTTATGTTGGTAAATTTATGAATAAAAAATCCTATTAAAAATTAGATTCTAACATAAAACCCTTATTGTTTTGATAAATTTTGAGTTGTAAGTGACATTAAAGAAATAAATTAAAATAAAACAATAAAAATAATGAAAATAATTATATTCATGACATTATATCAAATGGGTAGTATATAAACCTCATAAAGGAAGATATTTGTTTAACATAACATATGTACCAAAGAAGACAAATTGATATGATAAAATTTTACCAGATTTGTAATATTTGAAATAAATCATATTGGATAAACTAATTTGAATTATAAATTTAAATACCAATAAATACTAATGATTCATGATATTATATAAAAATGGGTATTATATACACCTTGAAGACATAAATAGTTGTATAACATAAAACATGTCCTAATGAAACATTATTGTGATGAAGAACCATTACATTATGTCTGAATAGATTTGTAAGCACTATAAAATATTGTATAAAAATTTATATTTATTAAAATTCTATAAAATAACCATTTAAATAATAATAATATTGTATATTATCCACTCATAACATTTCAAAATCCCTTTATTAAGAATTATTTATTAAAATTCTTATTTCCTGGTGATAACTAGTGTATTATTCATGTAAGTTTCAGCTTGATAGTTATAGTCCTTACCCATTGATAATGGTTCTAGCATCCCCAAAACATTAATAATTTCATAAGTATCATATTTAATCAATATATACAATTTAATAACCATTAATATAATGTGGTTATGAAAAATTAACTACATCACTTTGTGAATATGATAATTTGAATGAACACACGATTGATGTTTTCCACTTGACAATTGCTAGAACAAAAGAAATCTAAATAATAATTATACTACCAAGAATCCTTATTATATCATAAATATCATACATATATAAACTAAATATATTATAAAATCAAAAAATTATTTATGGTGATGGAAAATGAATCATATCTCCAAGTGGAGGCGGTAATCTACATATTGACACAAGTGATACTTTCACTTCCCATTTAATATAAAAGCGGTGAAAAAATGGATATGAAATCATCATAATAATATCTTAATATATTTATGATACTATATTAATAATATTTTTATGGATTTAATTGGTTTATGTAATGTGTAATAAGAAATAAAATTGAAATGACTTCGTTATGATTTTATCCTCTTCTTTGAGAGACCTCCTTTGGCTCACTCCTCAACCCTTAAAACAATAGTCTTAATTGAAGTAAATAATTTGTATTATATAGGGAATGAATCTATGATAGTTTTATATTAGATATTTTCTATTAAATAAGTCTAAAATTGAGTGCATAATGGAGGAGAAGAGGTTCCCATTATATGTGAAGGGAGGGACACCCATGGAACTACTTAAAAATATTCAATAATAAAAGGTCACATTCCTGTGAAATTGTAATAGAATGGAAATGAATTATAAATAATGATATGATAGTATTGAAATATTATTTTTTAAAAAATTTATATAATTAAATAATTTTATGTGGCGTTAATATGCTTATATATTAGCTTAACCCCTAGTAAACCTATTTTAACCTTCACCGTGACACCATAATTTTTCTGTTTTTTACTATTCACTATAACAAAAAAATTAAGTTGAAACTACTCTATTATATTAATTATTATTATTATAAATATGTAATACATTTTATAAAATTAAATTTTTATATGTGGTAAATTTTAATTTTTTAGAAATGTTCAAAACACAATGAAAATATGTTTGAAAAACACATTTTTAACATAAAACTGAATTTACTTCAAATAATTTCATTGAAAAATCCATAAAATAAATATTAAAATAAATTATTGAATATATAATATATAAATTTTATTAAAATTATTAATCAATATATATGACTTCAATTAATTAAGAAAAATATATATTGTGTTTATAAAAAACGTTTTTAGAAAAACGTGTTTTTAATCCCATGAATGAGCTTATACCAAAATCAATTATACTACTGATTCATATGTAATTAATTAGATTATTTATAATTAAATTAAAATTATTTTAATTTAAGATAAAATTATAATACCAAATTATAATTTTAAATTACTTTATTTAATGAAAAGATATGACAGTTTTACAAAAATTGGCATTTTCACTATTCAATGAAAAAATTATTTTCAGACAAATCATAAAATTCCACTATATAATTATATTGAAATGATTATTTTAAAATATATTCATTACCTAAATTAAATTTTTTAAAAATTATATAAATTAATTATAATATACCCACAAAAAATTCATTTATAACCATTTTTTAAGAGTTCATATTTATGAAGCATAAAACAACTTTAATGAAAACATAGTACTTATTTATTATGAATTAATCAATATATTTTTTGTATATAAATCCATTATTATTTTTTTAATAATTTTTTTATTACTATTCATACCATCTAATTTAATAGTTATATTATAATGGATTCATGTGTCATAGTTTATTTAAACTCGCTGTTTCTTGTAAAGCTAGCTATTAAGCATAATATTCTTTTAAATTACATTTTTGTTATGTTTCAAGGATACTTCCTCGAATATTTTCCATGAAACTCACTCAAATGATTTTTATCATCTTAATATAAAGTTAACTAATGCAGGGGAGGTACTTGGCTTCCCGCTCTACATGTTCATTGAAGAACAAAAATCTCATGGTGTTTCAAAATTAGAAATTCCCCAAAAAGACCTCTCAAACCTTAAAAACCCCACACAAAATTATAATCATAATATGACCATGAGGTTCAGAGTGAAATTAAACTCCAGTATTATAGGATAACACTTATCCCATATTTTTTTTTAAATGACTAATAGTGTCATGGAAGTACTAGCATTAGGTATAGGGGTTGTCTATTGGCTATACATCATCATAGTGTGTCCTTTTAGGTTATGGTGTGACGTCAACATACATAGAATATTTAAGGTAAATGTCACCCCAACCCTTCTACAACCCCAACCCAAGTACCCGAGACACCACTCATTCCCCTACCCATGTCAAAAAACATCTTCACATGGTATCCAAATATCAAGAACCCTGATTTGAGTTAGATATTAGAAAATTTATCCTGTTAAAGAAGTAAAAAAATTCAAAATTTCTTTGAATTTTACAATATGTATTAATATAGGACTTTAGAAACTTATCATCATAATGACACATATCCAAAATAAAATATTCTAATCCATTCATCATCATATTGGACATAAAATATACATCCATTCATTATACACAAGACATGATTCATAAAAAAACATTAAAAACACTTCTATTATGAAACTCCAAACAAAAAACCCGAATACATGAGTGTTTCCTCTAAAATAAGGTCTAATAATTTAACCACATTAAATAAATCCCAAAATACACCCTTGGTGAGGTTTCCAACTCATTATGTCTAATTATTTGACAAAGAACCAATCAACCATTCTTTGGTCAATTTTTTTTAAAAATTTAAAATCCTTACCTGCTAATAAATCATCACATCACTGCACCAAAAAATCAAGATTTAGTATATAATAGAGGCATTATATAAATATACAGACTCCCAGACAAATTTCAAATCCAAAATCTCAGTGTATTTCTATATCTACCTACTTAACCGAACCATAAAACTAGCTTTCATTACCCATGAGCACCGACACATAGTTAATTCAACTCCCTCTTAGATCACACTGTTATCATCCCAACATCATTATAAACACATTGAATACATTTAATAAAATACCTTAATTACATGACTATTACTTTTTTCAGAATCCAGATAAATTCATATTTGGTCATTCTTCATTATTCAGATGCCACCTCTTTCATCCACCAACCATTTTCACTTGATGAAGGACCCTTCCAACCCATGATTCATTCATTAAAAATAAATTAAATATTCCCCATTAAGGAAGTATCATTTTTTTGACTTAATGAGAAAAATATAATTTACACATCCCAAATCACATCCATTACTAAACATAATGTTCGGTCATAAACACCATTCTCCTACATAAGTTCTAATATGACACACTAGTAACCCAACACCATGATGGTTATCAACTAGATACCTCAATATAAAACACTTAATTTTAAACTAATAATTCATCCTGAGTATTATAAGAATTCCTGCCATAATAATCCTCTAAATGATGTTTATTTTTTCTAATGGTTCTCCTCATCATTGGAATTTCCTACTGAAAACATAATTAAACTACTATATACCATAAACCCATGAAAAAACATCATGATACTTAATCAAAATCTCAATAATCTATCCCATGATCCATCCAAAAGTGAATTTATAAAAAAATAATTCATAATCTCTGAGTACATAGCTAAAACACTCATGTATCTCTTTGTCAATCCCTGGAAACTATGAATACATAGACTATATGGGAACTAGTTTACTATTATGCTCCAAAACAATAAAATCAAGTCCAAACCCACTAAACACAAATGTTTGTTTCCAAATAACATGGAAGATAGTCCAAAAAAAATTATGGAATCTACTTTTATCCTAAGAAAAACATGAAATTATAGAAATTCAGTTTACGTAGGTTCTATTTATATATTTTAAACCAGCTGATATTATTTTACACACACTAAAAATCATTAGAGTTTTCAAAATGCCCCTTGGAATCCAAGGTTTCTTACCAAAAACAAAAATCACCATGATCCTAAGAATAACTTGTCAAATTTTTAAAAATTTTCCCCATTTCCAAAATTCATTTTGAAATCAAATTTCAAAAACCATTTTTTTTCAAAATCAAAAAATACTAATAATTTTCAAATCAATAACTCTGTAATCCATTATAAATAAATCTAACTTATAAAACAACTTTATACACACCTCATGCCATCACATGAGTATTATTTTAAAAAAGGTTTTCTTTTTTAAATCCTGGTTTTCTGAAAATATAAGAATAAAAAATATTCATTTTCCTTTAGTGACCAAAAATCTAATCACAATCAGTCAAATAAGACCCTCAAATCCATATTAATATGTAACCCATTATAATATATATTCAAAAAAATTAATTATATAATAAGTTTTTTCAACTAATAATGGATTCTATAGAAGAAACATGTAAACCAACACCACCCATAGGTGAATGTATCATTTCTTATGCATGTCATTATCACAATTCATGAAAAAATACCTTGATCCTAGTCGATACCTATAAATCCTCACATATTGATTCTCAATCAAGACCAACAAACCACTCAATCTAGATTTCTTATTTAAAAGACTAGAGATCCCTTGGAATCTTGGGCCAAATTTGGTGTCATACTAGCTAGGATAGAACTTGATCTACAACTAGAGTCCTATATCCTCATCAAACTACACTACTACATCTCAAATGAAACATTGATAACATTTTATAATTACCTAAACGACACATGAGTGATGGTATTCGGTCGACCTCATGAACAATTTCCTAGAAACCATATGCCAACAAATTGAAGAGAAGGCATAAAACATCAAGGGGGAAACTCTCCCATATTAAATCAATATCTATGGTCATAACTGAATCTACCAAAAAATCATCATGACCTGTTCATATAAGGATATCAAAAAATATATAGACATAAAAAATAGAGCTAATTGGCCCCCCACAATCCATAAAATAAGTAATTATGTTAAAAATATAATTATTTAATATATAACATAGTATCAGTAGATAACATGGAATTAAAAAAATAAATAAATAGAACACTATCCAGTATATACAGAACAACAATCTAAAATAAACTACAATGGACTTATTCCCAACTTAGAAAATCATCCTACCATATCCTCAACTTCTATAACATTTTATAATTATATCATGTGAATAGATCCAATAAGTACATGTTTCTTGATTGAAATCTTGAAACTATTCCAATATAAAGAAAAAACCATATTGTGTACATGGGTAGTGAATGATTCCAATGATTTGTAGGAATTAAAAATTCTTCAATAATACTGAGTGTTGTTGTTATCATGTTTAGGTGAATTAAATTCATATCTAAACTAAAAAACATTCCAATGATTCGCCCTAAGCTAAAAATTTAACATAGAAATCAAAAAGAAACATAAAATTTAGGTCATATCGTGATTCCAAAACCATTATAAAACTTTAACATAACTGCTTTGGTTTTATGATGAAAGGAATAGAGTCACATATTACCACAACAACCAACCCATACATAAAGATTCTGGTTAAATTATACCATGTCCTGAAAACTACCCGAATATGTATGGTATGATATCCTAAAGTCTGAAACCATCATTTATTAATCAAGTGAGTTCAAAAATCAAGAATCTAGGTCAAATCATATCACCCAAGAGACATATCACACAAATTAATCTATCCAGTCCTTATCACTCTTGGGAGATCATGCATCCTATATCAAGCCACTCATAATCACTGATGGTTATCCCAGACATCACACACACAAATAAAACTCTATCTCCACCATGGTTGTTCCACCAGAACCTTCTCACCCAAGTTAGGGCCCTAACCTTAGGGTTTTTATCACATATTCTATAATCTATTTCCAATATAAAAGTCATAATCAACAAACTCATTCAATATAAAATATAAAATTTAACTGATATCACAACTTAGTAACTCACTACAAGTGAAATAGTCCCTCTAGAAATAGTCAGGCACATAAAGAAATTCACTAGGGTACTTTAGACCCATCACCTCTAAATATAGATCATCCATAACATCTAAAACCAACCTTATCATTGAAATAAATTTTCACAAGTCATCAGACAACATATAAAATCATGAATCACCATGTAATATAACTATACATAGGTATTCATAGATAAAAATCACATCAAAGAAACACATCAAGTGGGAACGTAAAAATAACTCATGCATTATAAAATAGGGAATATCCCAAATAAAGTCAATTAAACTAATATAACTCAACCAAAATCTTTCTTATTTCCATTGAAAACCAAATAAAAAATATTTTTAAAATCATATATGAAATGAACCATAGTTTAACTTTTACTCATTCTTGGATAATAGATCAATTCACATCAAAATATTCTTTAGAAAACTCCAATTTCATTTTGAAATACCATTTTAAAAATCATTCCTCCAATTACCAATTTTACCTAGAAATTCTATTTGAGTTGAAATCTTTGAAAAACACATTTTAAAAATGAAATAATTTTCTTATTTGAAATCTAACATGCTCCACCAAGAAATCATTATAGAGGTCCACTAGAACTTGTTCAACCAAGGTTCCCCATAAAATTGTTTAGAGAGTTATGCGGTCAATGTTGAATACTAGGGTCACATGAGTTTGTTTTTTTTATAGGTGATATCCCACAAGTAATTTAGCATTTAAAAAAAATATAATAACAATGGTATATGAATATAAAATTACCCAATGAACAAGATAATAAAATAAATTCAAGGAAAGCTACTTGAACAAATGATCCAAAATCCATTCGTAACTCATAATGACCTCCTATGAGTCCATAAAAACCTATATAATAAAAAACATCATCAAATTAATAAATTAAATATTTTAAAAAATATAAAATTGGAATAACCATTTTAAAACTCACCAAGTGACTTCATCATGCAAAAGATGATAAGCAATAAGGGGTAGTCTACCCCCAATAGATACTTAGACCATATAAGGAAAGTTCTATGATGGGTTGAATACCTTCCACAAAGCCATCCTTTACACAATGCACATGAAATACCCATATAATGGAATTATTTTCCAATGGTACAATTAAATCATATCCCAAAAAACAACTGAGCAAACTAAAATCATAGGAAAAATAAAAAGAGGTATAATAGGAATTGAGGGAGGGATCTTACCATGAATCTATATGATAAAACTCCCTCAAATGATCTATATCAATAGAAGGAATGATGGATAGAATGAATTATATGGATTTGGACTCCATATCTTCTCATGTATCCAATAATAAGAAACATTGAGTTTTTTTTGGAAATTAGGAACTAACCACTCAGATCCTTAAAAACACAGACACCATTTCTGTAATTGTGTGGCCAAAAGTGTAGCAGAATGACCAACCTCCTAGAAGAGAGGAAAAACCATATCATGACATTATAATCCCTTAACCATTGAGGTCACAACATGACCACCCCTATGTAGAGTGGATATCACTTGGTCTGACATCATTGTGTCATGATCCCATTGGGTTATTGAATGAACTCTACCTACATCTAAAATTTCAGCAATCGGTCACCCTCACTAATCTTTGACCCTACCCAAGAACTCAAGGCAGAAATTGGACTCCCAAACACATCCAAAAAACAACTTCCTGATATTTTTAAACACCTATAATCATTATCTGAGTGAAAATTCATAAACCCCATTCCAAAACAAAAAATTCAAACATACAACAAAATTTTCAACCTTCAACAATACATATCATTGCTAATTTTTCAACATATTTTTTTATCTAGGAAAGATAAATTTTAATACTATATGATATATAAGTACATTTTTTTTATAAATTTTGAGGGATGAAAAATTATGCAATATCACTTAAAATTTACTGACATTGCCTTATAAAATATTTATATAAAAGGTCTTGGATGGAAACTCTTATTTGGTTGAGGAGAGTCACCTTATAAAATATTAAGTTGATTATGTCTAAATGAAACTCTTTTAAAAATTACAAGAATATTATGGAACACATGGAATATAATTTGGGTTATTAATGAAACAAAAGTGAATAATAATTTTACTAATAATAGAATACTCAACCCACCAAAGGGTGTAGAAGGCTATGCATTAATGTATCATGACTATGTTAGTTAATAGAAAGATGAATCACTAGTTTGTGGTGAACCTTATACATGATTTGGAGTATAATAATATCAATAGTTTTATGATAATGATGTTTAAGAATAAGGGAAAAACATCTAGGTTAATTAACTAATTCATCAAATGAAAATTATATCCCTATTCTGAATAATTTTTTTGAAGATCACGAGGATGACATACTTGTTTTAATGATTTCATCACTATTATATTTTGGGGGTGATACACATGAAATTATATTTGTTATAGAAGGATCTCTATAGAGAGATGAATATATATGTTATTAGTGGATGGTATATACTTCATTCCCATAAATTGGCCTTTATTTCAACTCTTCAAGTGAGGAAACTTCACCATTCCATGGTGAACACCCTCTTTCTCAATTATTAGTACCTAATATCAATGTAGAATAAATGTTTTAATAAATTCCACCCATAAAAATTATTTTTAAATATATTAGTATAGGAGTTAAAATTAAAATTACACCTTCCCATGATCAAATTACCTTATTTATTAATGTTGATATATAATTGGGTAGAATAGAAATGATCATTTATGTTGAAGGTTTTTATGAACATTAGATGATATATGATATTACTAAAGATATAGTTATGATTAAGAATATTTTTTTTTATATTCACCAAAATTCTTAAGTTAATTCCCTCAGTGAGGTAGTTAAAAAAATTTAGATTCAATGGAGAGATATATTTATTAAGTTATCTCATAATATATATTTTTTCACTCTCATGTTCATCATACATGATTTATATCTTTTATATACTCAAAAAGTTTAAATAAATATTAAGACAATTTCACATTTTACATTCTAGATTCGCAAATATTGTTTTTATTAACTAAGAAATAAATATATAATAAATATATAATAACATTTAAAATGATTTTATTGATTTAAAGTGATTACTTTTTTTATTTTATAAATGTTCATGATTTCCATCCTCATAAAGGGTTAGATTATAGGTCCATGTTCATTAGTTTATTATTATTATCATAAAAAATCATTCTTGTCATTAATTAAATGTGTTTATTTTATATGAATGGTAGGTATACAACAAATGTATTTTAAGTTAAATAGAACTCAATAAATGATTTTTAATTGAATCTAATATTATTAAGGCACTATTGGGTCCTCCATTCCATCCCTTAACAATTAAAGATTCTCATTAAATGATTCAATCTTAATAAGACAACATTTGGGTATTTAGGTCATAATTTAATGATATGGCCTCTAGTAATTCCTCTAAGTTTTTTTCATTTGGGATCCCCCTGAATGTTGGACATTGTGAAACTTGTAAATATACGGCCTCCATTATATTTTTAAATGATTGAGTAAAATTACTTGAGGCTCCACTAAAACTTTTAATAGTATTTTAATTTTTATAAAAATGTTGTTACTAACTTGTAAGAGTATACTCAATATACTAAATGAATAACGGGTTTGTCTAAGACATGGTATTTTTTCAATTTATTAGAAAAAAATAATGTTAAAGGTCATAATAAACTATTAAAAAGTGGTTAAGAGATACTGGATAAGAAAGTTAACAAACATTCAGTTTACTTATTGCAATCATAAAAGACAAAAATTATATATGAAAAATGGTATTATTTATTTCAATCAAATTGGCCATGAGTAGTACCATACCTTTTTTAGTTTCCAAAAATCCAAATTGACCATGACTATAGATCAGGGATGCCATGGGATTTTGAAAGTGAATGAATATGTAGATTTGTATATCATGAAAGCTCCAATGTAGGTAATCCAAGAAGCTAATATTTATAAAGTGATATATCATGAATAATATTTCTATATCTGTGAATTTATTTTATGTAGGGGTCATTGATATAAATTTAAATGGAATTTTATATTATGATGTTAGGAGATGATCAAGATACCTATAATAACTAAGGGACAATTTGATTAGTATTCCTCAATAGATATTTTAATTTTTTTTATATATTTGGTATATAATCTCACAAATAAATTTTAATTGATTAAAATTTTATACTAAAGGGTGAAAAACATTAAAAAATCCTAGTTTTAGTAAAAAAACTAACACACAAAGAGATCCATGTTCATTCATTAAGGATTAAAGAATAATAATTTTATTTAAAATCATTTAAGGGGAACTAAATATATTTAATAAAACAATATTTAAATAGAAATTAGATCTACAATGATATTTTATTTTCCCTTCATTATTGTTTATTTTCTAATATTTGAATTCTGACTTGTATTTTCGTTTTATTTATGATTTCTCTAATATCAATGTATTTTTTGAAATGTTATTCACAATATTTCTATAATTATTTAATATTTTTTTTAAATTCTAACCATTTTAAAAACTAAACATCTATTGTTATTTCTATATACCTAGTTTAAGATTTTATCACACATAGGATTCGTGGGTATAATCCTTTATGTTTATAATTTTTATAATAAGTTTATTATGTTAATTGGATATAATTAATGTTTCTATAATAAATTATTTTTTTCTTCATATTTAATATATTATTATTGTGTTTTATTTTCTTTATTTTTTGTTTCTTTATTTCATTTAATATTAAAACATGTATTTAACTATTTTTAAAAATAATTATTTTAATAATCTATTTTTATTTTTTAAAATATTCTTATACAATGATAATCTATATCTTCATGTTTTAAATATTTTTTTGTATGGATAAATATGTTTTAGATGATAATATTTTCCACAAAATATAAATTATTATTGGATAATATGTGAATATAAATTTAAAAATATCTATTCATTTTGATAAAGAACTCTTGTTTTTTAATGTGTCTTTTGATATATAGTTTTCTGAATCATTTTTAAATTGTTAATTACCTTTTTTTGGGAAATTTCAATATCCCAACCCAACCACACTATTGAGATAACCGTAAGGACAAAACATTATATGTGAATTATAATAAATTGATACATATCTTATAATATTATTTAGTGTAAGACAAATATATACTGGTTAGGTATAATTCAAATTATGTATATATATTGTTTAATATAATATAGAATTTTTACTCACGTATGATGTGTGTGACATTTCTAACTCTGATTGAGTAAGGATAGGAATCTTAATGGTCATGTTAAGGTGGATATTATTTTATAATCTAATTTACCAAGGTAAACCAAATTTTATGTAAATATATTTTATAATCTAGATAATAAATAATCAAGTATTGTTGAGTTATCTAATATGAGATTGGCATGTTCCACATTTTAATTTCACAAAAAGTGCAAAGAACAATATTATTTGAATATTTTTAAATTTTTAATGAATTTTTAGTGTTTTAATTTGAAAATAGAAAATAAAGGGGAAGTGATGGGAGAGATATTTAGTGAAATTTCAAAATTAAAATGTTAAGGGTTTTATACTATAAATATATCTGGAATCTGGTGGATATATTCACTACCAATTCTATGTATAATCTAGTTGAATTTTATATGGAATCTACTGATCAAAATAAATATAGTGGTATACCATCAGGATCCCTGTGGTTTGTCAATGTAATTCTTCTATGATAGATTTTTATGATTATATCATGTTTATAATGGGAAACTTTTTGTTATTTGTTGATGATTATGTATTGAGAAAGGGTTTTAATGTGGTTTTAAAATATCTATTAGAATGGAGTGAAAATATATTTTCAATGTTAAATCAGTTCAAATCATTATCTTTTGTGATAAATTTTGATATTGTTCAAATATTTGAATTCTAAATATTTTATAAAAAATTATTTTAAAGTTTTTGTTATGAAATAATGATTGAAATTTAATTTTATAACTATTTTTTGTGATTATAAATAAATTTTTTAGCATATGTAAATTCATGATATTTTATGTAATTAATTAATTTTTAATTTAATAAAATAATGCCTAGTTTTATTTTGTTTTTTGAAATTTTTATTCTCGGTAAGGAAGTTATACATGATATGTAAGAGTTAATAAAGGAATGATATAAATATGTAATATTTAATCAGAGAATGGTATGGATATATAATAGCTAAATATGCATATAAAATATTGTGTAAGGGTTTCTTGGGAAAATTCACAGGTCATAGAGGAGTCACTACATGATTTTAAGTTCTATGTAAGGGTATTTATAAGGAATTATCCTTAAAAATTACATAATATTGAGTTTTATTCAATAATTTAATTTAATTCACATTGATGATCTTTTCAAGTTTAGTGTTTTTGAGAATTAGGCCATACCTAATATATAAAAAAACAATATGATACAATGTTAACACTTTTGATCATTATCAATTTTTCTAATAATTTAAAAATTCTAAAATAAAGCATGAATTCCATTCATGGAAAATATTCACATGTTCAAACTTGACTTCTTATTTTCCCTTACCCATCCTTAAAACCTATGGAACCATTTTAAAAACATGTTATTCACACAAAAGCTCTGTAATGGAAAAAAATGAAAGCATTAGTTTGGTAAAAAAATGAAAAAATATATAATTTTTACCTTTATCATCAATGATCATTAGGAATATGAAGTAAAACATATTAATAGGAATAAGAAAAAAATTATCAAAGAAAATCATTAAAACCCATATCAAGTAATTAAAACTTCTTTATTTGAATTAGAGAATCATATTCATTAAAGCATTTCAAAACCTTTTTAATTCGACTAACCATACAACCAACTTCCAAACATGTCACTCTTACAAATGGAATTACCGTATGGTCGAATTCCATACCCAATTAATTGGAGGTATATCATGGACCCACCCATAATTTTTTCTATAATGGTCTCACCCAGCGCTATCTAGTCCACCCATTTATAATTTATAATGGGCTCACCTAGTACTATCTAGGCCACCCTATTTATAAGTTGTAACTGGGTTACCCAACTCTATATGGCCCAACCCACGTATAATATGTAATATGATCAAACATTTCATATAATTATCATGTACCATATCTTTAGTAAAATACTTTCATCATAAATATCTTTGAAAAATGATTTTTAAACCCATATGAAAAACTTTCATATAAAAATACAATTTTCCTTTAAACACCATACTTTTCTTTAAAAAAATACATTCAATACCAAAAAACCCAACAAGAAAAAAGAATAATTTTCATTTAATCAAAAATTTTATCTATCAAACTAATCTATAAATTAAATAATAGTCACAGTGGTGAAAATTTCCTTATCTCCATGTATATTGAGAATTCAAAATTACTTTTTTCTTTTGTCAAAACATTCTATAAAATCATTTAAAAATATTCCTTTTGAAAACATTTTAAGGAAATTAAAAATAGATATAAAATTTCCTTTATAATATTTTAATATATATATAAATAAATATGTAAAATATATCAAGAATATTGACATGGAGAAAAATATTTGATAATTAAATCTGTAAACATTCAAAGTGTCCCATGCCACTTTGAACATTTTAATTATAAGATCCATAAAAGAATATAATTTAAATAAAACATTAAATAACATGAGAATAAATAAATTAATGATATTATATGTAAAAGAGGCTATATATACACATCACAAAATAAGGTGGGTGTATAGCATCGAAATATGCCTCAATAAAAGATGATTGAGGAGAAATCCCTTACCTTGAGTCCGACTTGTCACATGTTTCTTTATCTTCCTGAATAATAAACTCATGTTAATTATGTAATTTCTTTGTAAACATTTTCAATTTTATCCTTAATTTTATTTCACTAATTCCAATTTTGTTTACAAATCCTTAAACAATAGAGTCTACATCGTGAGTTTTGACCATATTCTATTATTGTGTCAAAACAACTATGGTTGGTTGACTACAGTTAAGGAGGTCATATTATAAACATATAAAGAATAATAATAATGAAATAATTATCATATTTATACATATATTATAATTTTAAAACCATTTATAAAATAAATTTATAAAAAATGAACCAATGTTACCATCATGGGGATGGTTGGACGTACACATGAATGAGTAACATTACCATTTATCAATGATCATCAAAGAAAGAAGGAAAGTAACATTTATCTTTTTAGAATTACTATTATATAATAAATACAATATGATTTAATAACATATACTTATAAATATAATTATTATGATGTAAAAGGAATTACATTTCTTCAAGGAGGTGATAGTCCAAAGGTCCACAAACGACATTTTCACTTTTTCAACGTGTGAAAAGGTGTTGAAAATAATATATTATATTTTAAAAAAGTAAATTATTTCAATAATATCATATATATTTCATTTATTTTATATAATTTTAATTAAACCCAACTTTAATACATTCTATTTAAAGTGTGAAAATATCACATTGCTTTAAGGAGGTAGTAGCCCACACATGCACAGACGATGTTATCATATTCCCACAAAATGAAAATCATTAAATAATATATTATATAACAATTATATAAGTATAAAAACATATTAAATATTATATATATCATATAATAATATTATTTCTATTATTATTACCACCCTTTAGAAGTGGTAATGTAATAACCTATGACATCAGTTCAGGAGGCGGTAGTCTGCCGTACACAGGAACGATGACTATGTATCTCATTTGATGGAAGTGTTGTAGGTGTAGGTAGAAACATTAACATAAAAAATAAATGCATATTAAGGATACTGATGTTATTATATAATCCTGTAATAATAATAATTTATGTGTTCTAAGAAAGAAAGAAAACAAAAGTGATAATTGAATAATGTTACCTCTTTTTCAGGCAACTCTGTTTGTTTACCCCAAAAGTCTTCATTGGATTTACATATAACTAAATAGAGGATTATAATATGATTTGATATATTTTATAAGTTTATTTGTATAGGGTTTGGTTATCCAAAAGGGGATGAGTGGTGTGATGTAGTGAGGGGGGTGAGTTCTTTTAATTATGAGGGGGAGTGTGATTCTTGTAATTATAAAAAGGTAAACACTATTGGGAGGTCTCCCTAAAATAGTGCCACTAAAATAATATAAAAATTATAAAAAGTGGGTATATTGTAAAATCATTCCCAGAAAATGGGGTTTGGAAAAGTTTCTAGGTCATTTGGACTCTTATGATTAATGTTTAACCACTAAGTAAACACATTTTTAACTTAATCAAAATAATTAATTTTAATTTATTTCAATATTTTTTTGTCAAAAAATAATTCCAAATTATTAGATATTATAAATTATTATTATTCCAAATAATAAAATCTATTTTTCCAAATTAAATTCACATAAGTGGAATAAATTAATTTAAAATTAATCGTGTAGACGAGACGAAAAAGTGGGTTTTTAAAGTGAATATATTTAATATTTACTATGTTTTTATATATAAAATCAATATAAAATTTATAACAATTACATAAATTGTATAAATATATTTAAAAATGAAAAATTAAACTTTAAAACCAATTCAAAATTTAATTTGACTAAGTTGTTAAATTAGATGAAAAAGAAATTTTCAATTAAAATTCTGTACTTTTCACTATTCGTCAAATACTGAAACTTCATAGAAAATTGTTTTTTTTACAAAAAAGTAAATTTTGATATTAAACATTAAAAAATAATGTTTATTTTTTCAAAAAAAATTATAAAATTATAAAAATTTATTTTTAATATAGGTGAACAATTATAAGGTGGTAAAACTACTTTTCAGAAAAAAAAATATTTTTTAAGCATAAAATTGGATTTATTCTTCTCTTATGACTCTAAAATCTATTGGATGAATGTAAAAACATTTTATAAAGTTTTCTAAACATAATATAGTTATTATTGTCTACACATTATAATATAACATCCATGTGATAACTTTGATATTAAATAATAATATCAACTGTATATTATTGTTGGGTATGACTCAGCCTTGTGTATAACACAATTTTCTAAGAAACTTGATTTCACATGTAATGAAACATAAACATGGTGTTGTGTGAAATTAAATTTAAACATTGTATTCTGTGTAACTCAAGATATCATAGAATTTAAATAGATTTGGAAGAATATATTTCATAAAATCTTCGGATGTTTCATCCTACCACCCATTAAAAAAATTACATCATCAAAATTTGAACTTTATTTCAATATTAATTGCTGGAAATTTGAAAATAAAATTTTCTAAAAGATCATATTACTAATGTTTAGGAATTATTTTATTTTATACTAATATTATGAAATATACATACTTGATATATTTCTATAAGGACAATTTTATCCTTATAATATTCCCAGAAATATGATAAACATCCCTAAAATAATATTAATAATAAAATATCTTATAATACTTAAAGGTTATCAATACCTTAAAACTCATTTCTCAATGTGAAGGTATAATTATCAATAAAATAAATCCTAACATAAACATAAACCCAAAAAAACATCTCCCAATTTGACCATAATAACTTTATGATCTCATTACATAAATCCTAAGAAGGAGTTTCTAAAACCTTGATCTTTTGGTTAACCTTAGAAAAATACCGAGATCATTTTATTTTTCACCACTTTACTAGATATCCCAAACTCAAATAAATTAGTAAAAAAATATTTTCCCATACCTTCTATTTCTGATACTTATGATTTCAATGCTAAGTAAGTTTTACTTGACACACGTTAGTATAATGTACCAACTCATTATAACTAAATCATCTTACCATTGACTGGATATTTGTTATCTCATTATTGGATTATTCAGGGAACTTTTCCTTGTATTCACAAACCTTATTACTAAACATACCACACCAGTAACACATTAAAATTCATGAAATTAATTCCCAAATAGGTATTTTACCACACTTGGAACTTGTTTTAGGCTTACCTCTAAAATTATTAATTGTCTTCTTCTCTATTTCCTATCACAATGGCTGTTTCTTACTCTTATCATCTCATGGAACATAAGTGTTAGAAACCTCCCTTTCAACTTTCTCATCACAATGAACCACTTTCAAAAATATTTTAACTTACCATGAGTCCAAAACACTTCATATATATGGTTTAAATCCTAAGTAAAATATATTAATTTTACTATCAATGTCTTGGATAAAATCTAGATCATACCTAACCAATCTTGTGATGTTTTATTTATATGTGGATAGTGAATTATCATCATTTTTCATTAATTCTAAGAATTTTTTCTCTATTCTAAGATGAAAAACCTCATGGAAATATTTATCAAGGAAAATATTCTTAAATGTTTTCCATTCCATGGAATTGGGAACACATTTCTCTCTAGTATTCTTAATCGAATATGATTATCGCTCAAATTCAGCTTCAAAATGATAAATATAATGGGTTGACTTTTTTACATTCTGAATTTCCCATGAATTAAAATATATTCTTCATTGTATGGATCAATCCTTCTTCTACCATTGAGATAGATGATCCATTGAATGATGGTGGATTTTGTCTTATAAAACAATCCACAGTAGAAATGTTCCTTCATGGTAGATAGGGATCCTCTCAAGCAAGGATACCACCACTGTTAATAGATTGTGTTAACTAAGACATCACTATAAAAAAATATTCCATTCTAATTCCAACCATATCAGGATGCGGTTTTAGAATGATATTTTCCTCTTGGTTTCTTTCCACTACATCTTTCATGTTTCCTCTATGGGAAAACATTTTTAACATACATATTCTAGAAGAAGAAACATGGAAATTCTAAAATTCAGTATCATTTCAACTTAACCATAAAGTAAAATCTTATAAGGGAATTCTATTAACCCTATCCTAACCTTTAAAGTTATCTAAAACTTTTATTTAATACCAACTATAAAACATTCCATTATATTGAGTTTTAGTCTACAATTTACTTTCATTCACATTAAGGATCTTTTGTAGGATTAGATTAATTAAGAATTAGGCCATAAATAATAACTAAAAAACTATAAAATACAAAGTGGAAACTTCCAATCAGTATCAATTTTCCCATAATAAAAAACAATTAATATAAAAAATGAATTATTTTCAGTGAAAATCACCTGAAATTCCAAATTGAAATATTACTTTCCCTTACCTATCTATAAACCTTGTGAAACCATTTAAAAAACATGGGATGAGAAAAAAAACTATTAAGGGATACAAAAAGAAAGGAAATCGTATGTTTTGTAAAAACATAAAAAATCATATAATGTTCACCTTTATCTTTAAAGTTAATTGAGAATGTAAAATAAAACATTTTCAAAGTAATAGAAAAACAAATTTCTAAAAAAATCATTAAAACCCATAGTAAGAGTTTAACACTCCATTAGGTGAATTAGAGAATCATATTCATTAAACTCTTTCAAAAACCTTTTTAATTTGAATAACTATAGAAAATAATTCTAAACGTGTCACTCTTAAAAATGGAATAACTATATAGTCCACTTCCATACCCAATGAATTAGATGGATATCACATAACCAACCTTCATTTAAGATATAATGGGATAACTCGGCACTATCTGGTTCACCATATGAATAAGATGCAATGGGCACACCCAGTGCTATCTAGGAAACCCCAAGTCTAAGCTGTAACGAGATCACCTAGCTCTACCTAGGCCACCCCACGTATAATTTGTAGCAAGCTCACCCATTTCATATAATAATCATGTATTTTATCATTGATAAAACACTTTCACTATAAATTACTTTTAAAAACACTTATTAATCCCATATTAAAAACACTTAGGGATAAAAATACCATTTTCTTTTAAAACCCAATTTTGACACCAAAACATATGTTCATTTGAAAATCCATTTCAATAAAAAATAGGATTTTCATTTACGAAAACATTTAATATTTAAAATTAAGCTTCAAATTAATTAATAGTCACAATGTTCAAAAATTCATTTTCAAAGTATACGTTAAGAATATAACATTACTTTTGTCATTTGTAAAAAAGTTATGCACAAAAAATATAATGATATTTATTTTGATTTTTTTAATGAAATTAAACATAGAAATAAAATAAAATTTATAATTATTTTATATCAATATAAATTAATATGTTAAATAATATAAAGAATATTAACATGGAGAATATGATATGGTAATTTAATCATTTAACATTCAAAGGGTCCCATACCACTTTTAACATTTAAATAATAAGTTATATGAAATTATAAAATTCCAAAAACATTAAATAAAATTAGAAAACAAATTCATGATATTATACGTAAAATTTTCTATATACACACCTCATAAAAGAGGGTGGGTGTATAACATCAAAATATGACTCAATAAATGGAGATTGACATAAAATCCCTTACCTCGATTTTGAATTTTCATGTGTGTATTTGTATTCATGAATAATAAACATAAGTTAATTATTTATATACTTTATTACCCTTTTCAAGTTTATCATTACTTTTATTTCACTTATTACAATTTTTTATACAACTACTTAAACAACTAAGTCTACATTGTGTGTTTTGACCATATTCAGTTTATGTGTCAAATTGACTAAGGTTGGTTGAATATGGTCAAGGATTTAATTATATAACCATATAAATAATAATAATCATGAAATAATTATCATAGTTATACTTAAATTTTAATTTTAAAACCACTCATAAAATATGGTTTTGGAAAATGAACCAATGTTGCAATGATGGAGACGGTAAGCTCTCTTTACCCTTAAGAAACATTCCCTTTTTTCAATGATCAGTATGGATAGAAATTAGTAAAATTTATCTCTATAGAATTATAATTATATAATTAATACCAAATTATTTAATCATATATACTTATACGTATAATTTGTGTGATTTAAAATTAATCACATCACTTCGAGGAGGCAGTAGTCCACACGTCCACGAATGATGTTATGAATTTTTTAGTGTGTGAAATGGTGTTAAAGAAAATGATATATTATATTTTAAAAAAATAATTATATCTATAATATAATATATATTTAATTTATGTTATACATTTTTAATTAAAACTTTCCTGAATAAATTCCAGGTAAAGTTTGAATGTATCACATCACTTTGAGGAGGCGGTAGTCCACACGTCCACAAACGATGTTATCGTATTCCCAAAAAATGGAAATAATGAAGTTATGTGTTATAAAAAAATTATATATGTATTAAAACACAATAAATATTATATATAATATAAAAATATAAGTAAATCATTATTACAAACCTTGAGAGTTGGTAATGGAATAACGAATGACATTGGTTTGCGAGGTGGTCGTCCACCGTATACAAGAATGATGATAGTGTGTCCCATTTTATGGAAGTGTGTGTAGGTGTAAATAAAACCATTAATATAAAAATATCATTATATTTAGTATAATTAGGTTATTATATAATTCTATAATAAAAATAATTTAATTTTTTTGATAAATAATTAAAACAAAAGTGATCAGTGAATAATGTTACCTCATATTCGAGTAACTCCTTTTGGTTTACACCAATGGGCTACCTTGGATTTATTCCAAAAGTGTGTGTTTGAAGATGAGAGGAGAGAATTTTGGTATATTATTTTGGTTGGATTTGGATGATCCAAAAGGTCTTGAGTGGTGTGAATAAGTGATGAGGGTGAGTGTCCTTTTATAGTGGAGGGGGAGTGACATTCTTGTAATTATAAAAATAGAAACACTATTGATAGGAATCCATTACATAATGTGAATCAAATAATAGAAACAATTAAATATAATTGGTTGTATGGAAGAATCCTATTTATAAAAGGGGGTTTGGACATGTTTATAGGACATTTGGATTCTTAAGATTAAAGTTTAACTAATTAGGAAAAACATTTACACCTTAATTAAGGTAATTAGTTATAATATATTTCTCTAGGATTTTTGATAAAATAATTAGTTAACATTATTATAAATAATAAATCATGATGATAAAAATTATTTAATACATTTTTCTAAATTCCAATCACATGTTTTGAATAAATTAAATTAAAATAAATCCTACTGATAGGATGAAAAATCGGGTTTTTAGGTGAATATGTTCAAAAGTTTACTAAGTTGGTATATCTAAATTTAGTATAAAAATGATCCCAATGACCTAAATTGGATTAATATATGTATAATTTTATAAATTATACTTTAAAACCAATTCAAAATATAATTTACTTATATATATAAATTAGATGAAAAATCAAATTTCAATTAAAATTCAGTATTATTAATTATTCATCAAAATATGAAACTTCTCAGAAAAATACCATAAATTCAACCAAATTAAATTTTTACATTAAAATTTCTGAAATAAAATTAATTTTTTCTATCTAAAACCATAAAATATCCAAAATTTATATTTATAATAGGAGTCCCATTAAAAGGCGGTAAAACTACTCTTTAGAAAAATAATGTTTTTAACCATAAAACTAGATTTATTCATTTATTTTTCAAATAAAATATATTGTATGAATGTAAAAAAATTTAATGAAATTATGTGAAAATAATATTTTTATAATTAATCACACCGTCCAATATAATTTCTAGGTGATAACTTTCATATTAAATAATAATATTAACAGTATATTATTGTTTGGTAAGACTTGGTCTTGTGTGTAACATAAGTCATCAAAGAAACTCGATGTTAATAGAAATGTAAGATATAATTTTTGTTTTTTCATAAGGAAATATAAACTCTTCATTGTGTATACATCAATATTTCAAATAATTTTAATAAATTTGAGAGAATATACTTTATAAAATCTCGGGATGTTACAGTAGCTGTGGCTGAAGAACACTATATGAAAAGTTTTTTGAGAAATGAAAAGAGAACTCATGGCCATGTAAATCATGTGTGAATAAAATCTATAGGAATGTAACTATAAGTTGATGACCTTATAGAATAGGATATCATTTCATATCAATCTCATGTTTCCTGGTTGTTAGATAATACAAACTTCTATGGGGTTATTTCACTCATGTGTGATTAAGGCTGTGGCTCCCAAAATGGTGTTAGAATGTATTTTACATATTAAATATATATATTATAATAAATTAAAAATAGTATATGATGTTATCTTGTAGTTTTAAATGGATAGTTCCAACCACTGCATGAGATTAATAAGAACATACACTATAAGTCATTATCTATAATAGATGGAATTCAAACCATGTATGATGAAATAAGTTTCGAAAAAATCTCTCTCATTAATGTTAATGGTATTTTATTGGGATAAACTAATTATAATAGGAATAAAAATCATATTTCACTAAAAAATTTCACAATTTATAGAGATAAAATTATACTTCTCATGCACTGTTATGTGGGGATTTTTCTTTAAAATGAAGGTGATATTTTCTTTCAGTGGTTATCAATTAATTTTTATCTTTTTGATTAATCTGATGAGATAATATTTGTAGTTTTATAAAAAATAAATTATTGTTATACAAATTAGAGTGCATTTTACAT
This sequence comes from Viscum album, assembly GCA_963277665.1. Classification (NCBI taxonomy): domain Eukaryota; kingdom Viridiplantae; phylum Streptophyta; class Magnoliopsida; order Santalales; family Viscaceae; genus Viscum; species Viscum album. The sequence continues at coordinate 471,943,231 of OY728130.1, read as the reverse complement.
GTTTAATTGAATTTGGTATTAATTCTTTGTATTTCACTTTTCAAGTCTATATTCAAATAATCAATAAGATTCACTCTAAATCTATAATTTAAGTGTGTGTGACTAATTTAACTTTGCGGATGAGCTTATTATTTATATTGAGTCTTGTTTTACTAATTATAAAGAATACTCAATTGAATTTTTTATTCATGTTGAGATACTAATCATTGTTTTGTGTGAGTATCAGTTGTGTAGAAAAATAAATAGTTTGACAGAATATTTAAATAAAGAATGAATTTTTTTAATGAAATTCATGGATTCCAAATTGGATCAAAAAAATTATAATTGAAAAATATATATATTTACAATAATATTTATAATGAGGGAGTGATAAATCATGTCGAGTTAGTTTATTTATATTTGGTAAGAACATTTAAAAATTGCCTTGTTGTTTTCATGTATCTAACAATATTTATGATAAGTTTTCATTTTGTTGAGTTTTTGGGATTCATTTTTTGAGGATTAAAAAATATTTAGTGTGTGGGATTTGAGGTGTTGTTATTATTTTGTGTATTATTCATGCATTTTAATGATAATTGATTAAAAACTTGTACTTAAATTGAAATATTATGATTGCTTCTCCATACTTTTCATTTTTTTCTATAAAATAAGAATTCATTGAATTGTGTGTTTAATTATGATTTTTGTTCATAAATGATGAAATTTTCATTGTTTTAAATTCTAAATATTTTTTGAACAGTTAAATTTGACTTTTTATGAAACATTAATTAGATTTGTAAATATATTTTTATCTAGTTTGGAAATGAAATTATGAATTTTAATTGAATTATTTTGTTTTAATTTAATTTCAATATTAGATTTTAATTGCTTTTACTTATTTTTTATAGTTTAATTTTAATACAATTACTCACGTAATAGGGAATGCATTCTCATTTTCAATATATAATATTTAATAAGAGGATATATTTCATAAGAAATAGTTGAATGTTCATTAAATAAAATAGATTGTGTTACTTCAAAAGATACTTGGTTGCATAAGGGGAGAATGTGTTTTAAATATGATAAAAAAGGGTTAATTTAAAAATAAATTGAATATATAATTGTTTAACCATTAAAACCAATGTTATGTAATATTTGTTTTCATAGATGGGTTGATAAGTAAGAGTCTTCATGGAATATACAGAGCTACGTAAGGTGAACCGATGGAAAGTACACTCACATGAGATTAACTATACTGGTATTTGGTAATTGATAAATGAACTTGAAGTAATTAATATAGTATCAAATTAACCATTAATTTCCTTTTCATTATATAGGATAAGCATTCACATCTATGGGTCACTTTCCACTGATAAAAACCATGCACTTCTACCTCGTATCTGAAATATATTCTCCTAGATTATGAATTATGTTAAAATAACTTTCAAATCGTATATGAAATTCACACATTGAATAAACTATATAGTTTATAGTGCTTTATTAAATATAAATGAATTCATGTCACAAGTCATTATTTATTATAAATGTAATTGCAATTAAATATAATGATATAATAATTATTATGGAAATGTAAAATTAAATTAATGAATTGGACAACTATGTTTTAATGAACTATAATGAATCAGGATATATGAGATTAACTTGTTTCATATATAAGAAAAATTTAAAGGTCCAGTAATATTAAAATATCAGTAAAAATACACACTACACCAGATTTCTTAAATAGTCACATTCTAAATAGTAAATAAATGTATAGAAAACATGAGCTCAATGATAAACAAGGGGGAAATTGAAAGGTGTACTTTCACTAAATTATTCAAGTCTATAAAAGTGTCTATGTCTTTCTAGAAGATCCCAAATTATTTTTGGAGATGTATCCGAACTGGTTACATGTAATCCTTTATCTAGTGTAAATTAATTTTCATTTGGGTTTCAAAATGTGGTGTATTTGGGTGAGAATTGAGAATTTTTTAAGGAAATGGTCATGTACAAGTTTGGTACATGGTTTTCCCAAACCGTGCGCACCATCCTAGAAAACCATATGAAACCAGATAGAGGGGATTCAAACAGATGGTGTATAGTTTGTCAAACCATTCCCATAAAAAGGGGAAATGATGTACCCCCTATAAGAGGTTCTCTATTAAGGCATAAAGTTTGGGAAACTATGTGCCCCTACTCTACAAACCATGTGTGTAGTTTTAATTTATTCACAAATTATTTTTAAACCACCCGAACCCCTAAAACTCACCCAAATAGACTACAACTTGACTAATTAATTTTTTATCTTTTTTGGATGTTCCCAGATGAATTCCTAGGGCCATCGTCACCTATTCATGGAAAATCTAATGGTGGATTGAAGATCAGCACCCCACCCCATAAGAGTATCTAATATAACATGGTTTCCTTCTTCTCTCCCACCTCTCCATCATTTTTTAGAGTGAAGATATCCTCTATCTTATTGGATATTGATATAGTATTTTTGTATCTATATCTATAATTGAGGTATTTTTATTTTTTTATCGTGAAATAGGATTTCAAATCCATATATCTTATTACATAGTTGTTCCACTCAAATTGAGGATTTCAGTTGGCGATCATTATTCCTCAATTTTGAGGTATGAGGTCTATAATTAAACTCTCAATGTCTTGACTTCAAATATGTGTATGTAACTATATATTTTATATTATATGATTAGTAATTGAGTTCTTGATTGAATTAATTAATTTGGTGATGGAAATTTTCAAATTGGGAATATGTGAATTGAAAATTGGAATAATTAATTGTTTAATTAATTATGGAGATTTTGAGATTGTTGAACTTGATTGATTAATTTTTGAATTAATTAAAGATAATGGTTGGGATCATGAAATTGATTGGTTTGGAATAATTGTTGAATTAATTATTTTTTGGTTGAAGTTGTTTAATTGGGATAATTAATTGTAGAATTAAGTTTTTGAGATTGTTGTGATTATTTGATTAATTGAGATAATTAATTAATTTTAGAAATAAATTGATAGGGTTGAGGTGATTAATTAATTTTTGAAATAATAACATTCATGGATGTGGTTAATTCATTTAGGAATTAATTAATGGAAATATGTGAAAAATAAATCATTTACTTTGATTAATTAATTGTAAAGTTAATTAATGTTATAATATTGTGTGGTACATGGTCTAATGCATTGAAAACCCATATTGTGATAAGAAATGATGAATGGTAAAAATGGAATTAATATCTAATAATCATGTGTGGGACAGGGCCTACTACATAAAAATCCCATAGAGTAAATTTAAATGATGAATGGTAATAATGGAATTCATATGTAAATTTAAATAATGAATGGTAACAATGGAATTCATATATGGAGAGAAATGATGAATTGTAATGATGACATTCATATATGATATTCATGTGTGGGACATGTTCAGCTGTCTCAAAATCCCATAGTGTGAATTAAAATGATGAATGGTAACAATGTAATTAATATGTGAATTGAGATGAATAATGGTAAAAATGAAATTATAAGATATTATATCCCTTGGGGATAGATCGGACTCCGAAATGGGATGATGTAAGTATTAAAGTTTCAATGTCCTTAGGAACCCATGTGTTATGTTGTTAAATAAATAATAATTGTGTAATGGGTCGGACCTCTCCGGTCCATTACTTTGTGAAAATATGGTGTTTGAGTTGTTCTGGGAGGTCAAGGTGACATATCCCCAACACTTTTCCAAATTACCAATTCTGTGAACAGTTCCATCAGTGAAAAGTTCTATCGATGAGTTCTATGAACAGTGCTTCCAGAACGGTAACCTCTAACAATAGGTATACAGTAATGGTAGGTGTACAGTACTGGTAGGTGTATAGTACCGGTAGGTGTACAGTTTCTATAGGTGTACAGTACCTGTAGGTGTACAGTAACAGTAGGTGTACAGTACCAGTAGGTGTCCTGTAACGGTATGTGTGCAGTACCGGTAGGTGTACTGTAACGGCATGTGTACATTACCGGTAGGTGTACTGTACTGCTAGGTGTACAATACCGGTAGGTGTAGAGTACCGGTAGGTGTACAATAACGGTAGGTGTACAGTACCTGAAGGTGTACAGTAATGGTAGGTGTACATTACCGGTAGGTGTACAATACCGATAGGTGTACAGTAATGGTAGGTGTACAGTAACGGTAGGTGTACAGTGTTTCCAGAAGGGTGAGGTCTATCGGTAACCTCTAACGGTGAGGTCTATCGGTAACATCTAACGGTGAGGTCTATCAGCAACCTCTAACGGTGAGGTCTATAGGTAACCTCTAATGGTGAGGTCTATTGGGAACCTCTAACGGTGAGGTCTATCAGTAACCTCTAACGACGAGGTCTAACGATGACCTTTTCTTTCCTTTTCCAAATTTTGAGTATGTGAACAGTGTTTCCAACTTTCTATAGTTTCACCCCTTTGATGTTTCCTTTGACGTAAAATACATTTAAATCCTTATCTTAAGGACTCCTAAAACTGATTCAAATTCCATAAATCCTATATTAATTATTCCTATGGCTCGGGATGTTTTTACTTGGTCAAACCGCGTGGGTGAATGCGATCCGCTTTTAATGTGGAATTAAGCCTGTCTTAAACCGTCACCCCATTAAATATTCAAAAGGGACAAGATATCTTCCTCCCTTGTTATTCCTTATTGTTCATTGCTATGAGATTCTATAACCTTTCAATCCTTCCTGTAGGAGTTGCACAATCAAACTTTACTTCTCGGATTGGTTCTGCTCTGTTTTGATGCAACCGAGCTATATCAGTCAATATTCGATATAAGGTATGTTTTATAGTCGTTCCTTTGGGGATCATCTCCTCCTGTTTCTCCTTTCCATGTTATAGCATGCAATCTCCATACTTCTAATGGGGTTTTTATTGGGGTTTGGTTGGTGCTGTCATACCGTGGCACCCTCGGGTGGATGCAGTTGTCGCGAGAGGAGGATCGTGACCCGTTGTGTGGATAAAGAACATGAGGAACTGTTTGAGGTAGGGGATTCGTTGCTTCTCTTTTCTTTTATGTTTAACTGTATTGTTATCTTTTTTAATCCCACTGTATGACAATGGAATTGACATAATAAATATTTTAACGAGATAAATAAATTGATATTGATCGTATGTTATTGCCTCATGTTTTCTAGGTAGTTTGATATCTATTCTTGATTTGATTAGCTGTTCTTTCTTGATGGAAATCGGTAAAGAATGTAAATTGGGATTAATTGATAATTGTTGGCTAAAGATAAAGAGGCATGTAAGAGAATCTGGTTCTTGTTGTAATTTGATATTAATCAATTTGGTGCAGTAAGCATGCTTATTTATTGTGATAGCTTACTGATTAGGTTTCTCGAATTTGGAACCTAAGAGTAACAAATCTATTAATTAAATATGGATTAAAGAACTGATTGTTTGATAATTCATAAAAGGGTTCGGAGTTATCCTCTTGTTTGTTAAAGGTCCAAGAGCCCAATTAATGCGGTGTTTGTTTTCCTGCTGCTTGTGCTGTGATGTGATCCTGGATGGCTGTTGTGATATGTAGGGGCATGGCGGCTTTTGGTTGTGGCACTAGATGATGCCTAGAGTGGCAAGATGCATCAGTTTACGCATGTGGGTGTCAGGGTGGACACCATGGATGATGGAATGGGATGGATGTGATTATTGTATGTTTGGTGATTTTGATTGGTTGTTTATCTGCTTCACTTTTCCCTAATGCTCAAGGAAGCTAGTCTTACTTACCCTTCTTCCAAAAGAGGTGAAGACACACGCAGTATTCCACGTGATTTCCATGTTTAGCTTCTCAATGAAGGATGGGTATATGCTATTTCTATAAGCAGCAAATACTCGACAGGTAGTACATCTGCTCACTGTGTTGAGCCAACTTGTGTTTAGTAGCATATGATGTTTTTATAGAATTCCTGGGAATGTGGGAAAGTAATTATTTAATGAATAATCGAATAAATGGTGTTAACCAATGGGGATGGAGATGCTGGAACATAATTATGAGGTTGTAATTTTTTGAAGGAACAGTTGACTCAGGGTGTGATACTAATGAAATTTAATGTGGAATTGATCATGGTTAATTAATGTTTAAAGAATTAATTAACGTATAGTGGAAATGATAAAAAGGGAATGAAGTAATCTAGTAAATCTCTTTAAATGGTTGTGTGCTTATAGGATACATAGTCTTAGAAGTAGCATCCCAGAGTCTGAGAGGCATTAGCTGCAGTTGTGTCTAAGACTAGGCAATGTCCATAGTGTGGTTGTGAGATATAATATATTCTGTACTTTTAGTGTTTCTATACGCTACTCCACCATGTCAGTAAGGGAAACTGACACCTCAGGGATTCTGAGCCCTGGGGGGTGTTTTCCCCAACATTTCGGTGGGAGGATGGATGGCTGACTACCCCCTTTGGCCCCGCTCTCTTCTCTTGGTAGTTACTGCTACTGGCAGACACATTGGTTAGTTTTCCCCATATATATGTGTAGAGGGATATAATGGATTTTGGTTATTCACACACATACATTCTAGATATAGTTTTTTTATGTACTACTATAGATGTAATGTGTATAGGTTGTGATGGATTGAGGATCCTTACTCGGTGTATGGGTTGTAATGGCTTGAGGTATAATACCCGATGTATGATACAAATTATGCGAGCTGTGGTGGCTCTCAGAAACTACCTGGTTACTTTGGTGTGTGGACGTGGTGGTTTTGTTGCATAAGGTTCATATTGTGGTGCTTCTCCCAGGTGTCTTCAGGAAAGCCTTTTTGGATAGATATTCTCAGGACATGTGAAATTGGGGCAAAGCGGAAAACCAGTGGGGAAGTAGTAGCGGGGTACTATTTATATTCTTTATTATATGATATATTCTTGTATGTTTTACGTGGAGAGAGTAGCCATGGAGAGGTTGGGAACATAGTATACCTATTTAGATGACGAGTTAGTTTCACTTGTTGTTCACTGTGCTTTAGCATGCTTTCTTTGCTTCTGCATGAGAGGCTTCAGGGAGGATCCTACTGAGTATACTGTTATACCCACCCTATGTATATATAAACTGTTTTTCAGGTCACTTGGAGCAGGTTGGAGATCAAGCTAGTTTCTACTAGCTTGAGGTTGCCGGAGCTGTTCGGGCTTGTGGTTGCTGCTGTTTTTAATTTCTTTTGGATACTTGCAGTTTTTTTCCCTTTCAGTTATAGTACTTCTACATGACAATTCATATGTGTACTTATGTTTTCATTTATATTTTAGTCTGATTTGGAGTTTATTGGTGTCTATCTTATCTCCCTCTTCTTCATGTGTTCTCTTATAGGGTAATGACTCCCATTTTGTGTGTTACTATACCCTCGGTGCTAGTCGCCAACCCGGGGCCTACTGGAGGCGGGACTCGGGGGTCATTATCTCCCTTCTCCCATTGTCGACCCAGTAGGGGTACACTTTGTGGGGAGGGGGTCATGACAGAGTGGTATCAAAGGTTTGGTTGAGGGATAGGATGGAGTTTGGAGTTAGGCACAAGTGAGGTTGCATGGGTTGGTAGGGCAACAATGTCATTCATGTTTACCAAGTGAGGTAAACACTAGAGACCAGCTGAGACAAAGGCGTTTAGGTCCCCCTATGGTCTGATATACGGACCTTTAAGTTTACAATGGCTACTAAACAAGGTGATACTAGCTGTAGGGTAGAGACCTAGGAAAGGATCATGCATCATTCTTCTTTGTGCCTATGTTTGAATGGGTAGACCTTGAGATAGGTTTACCTTAAGTGAATTAAAGAAAAAAAATTAATTAATTAATGTTGAGTCTCCCATATTCCAGGTTTAGGAGCTCTAATGGTTTGTTATTTTACAGGTATGGCTCCAGGTCAATGTCCTCATCAGGTTTGCGCAGAAAATGTCCAGCAGGCTGTTCTAGCAGATTGCCATAGGGTAGAGGTTGACAATGACAACACTTGGAGGAAGACACTCCAAGAGTTTCAGTGCCAGAGTCTGCAGAAGTACGAGGGCTCCATTTCAGATGCAGTCATAGAAGACATGTTAGAGGAGGTTGAGATAGACTTCAGTTCAATTCGTGCTCTTAAGGAGAAATTGGTGTCCTTGGTTGTGATGATGCTGCATGGAGCAGTGAGGCAGTGGTGGTTATTGTTCCTCGGGGATCATGAGGAGTCAACGATATCATGGGACGAGTTTTGAGACACGTTTAGAGTCAAGTTTCTTTCGTCGACTACAAAGGCGTCCAGTCGCCAAGAGCTTCTTAACCTTCGACAGGGGAGCTCCTATGTTCGAGAGTTTGGAATCCATTTCAAGAACCTTTTACGATATGCTTCAGACCTGTTTCCAGATGAGGAGGCTAGGGCGAGACATTTTGAGGAGGCTTTGCATCCATAGATCTAGCGCCATGTCACCCCATTTATGCTGAAAACATATCTTGAGGTGCTGGTGAGGGCTGAGGTTGTCGAGAGGACTTTGGCCAGGACCAGATCATCATGAGAGGGGAATCAGCATGATTCCTCATGAAGCATAGCTGTGGTCTGGGGTTCCCTGCTTTTAGAGAAGAAGAGTTTCCGCTCAGCTGGGGGTAGGTCCCAGCCCTTCACATCTCGTTTCCCAAGAGGAAGAAACTCTCAGGCCTATGCCAAGGGATAAAGCGCTTGTTTGTCTTGTGGTGGTAATGGTCATCAGCAGCGGGAGTGCCCAACCTTTCAGAGCAGCCATCGTGCACCAGACGCTATGCTCCAGGTTCCTCCGTTGAGACAATTCCAACCAAGGCAGCAACATCCGGTTATACCAGCTTTCGATCAACAGAGGGTAGATGGGGAAGTCAGAGGACAACCCCATGAAACTCCCTGTCCTTAGATCACAGAGCGCGACCATGGTGGTGGTCATCATTAGGGTCAGAGAGGCCATGAAGGAGGTCATGGTCAGCTTCATGCTCTAGCGTTTCAAGCTCCAAGTGTGCCAGACATCGTTCGAGGTACCCTTTTTTTCTTCCATGGTGTATTCCTTGTCTGATTCAGGAGTGACACACTCCTTCATATCACCTTCCCTTGTCCATTCTTTTGGACTTGAGGTAGAGAGGCTTCCAGTGCCCTTGACGTTGACTATGCTAGTTGGAGGTTGAGCTGACTTGTTTGAAGTATGTAGAGACTGTGAGCTAGTGTTGGGGCAACAAAACTCTTGGGGAGATTTCCTATGTTTATGAATACAACCATATGATGTCATCCTCAGCTTGGATTGGTTGTATTTGGTGAAGGATATCATGAATTTCTTTAGGAAGAAGGTCATTTTCATTGGTGAGGATGGAGAAAAAGTGGTGTTTGTTGGTGAGCGAGATCCTCGGATGGGTCATAGGCGCGTTCCATTCTTATCATCCATGATGGCTGAGATGAAGCAGGTTCAGTAGTTGGCATTTCTTAGGGTCATAGAGGAGTACCCTAATGTCTTTCCAGAAGATCTTGTAGCATTACCCCCTCAACGGGAGATCGAGCTACAGCTAGGAGCGTCTCCTATATCTATATCTCCATATAGGATTGACCCTTCTGAGTTACGAGAGCTACGTATACATCTTGATGGTTTGTTACAGTGTGGTTTTGTTCGGCCAAGTGTGTCACCATGGGGTGCACAAGGTTTGTTTGTGAAGAAGGCCGACAAAAATTTGTGTTTGTGTGTCGATTATCTTTTCTTAAACAAAGTGACAATAAATAATCGCTATCCTCTTCCATGGATTGATGATTTATTTGATCATCTGAAGGGTGAATGTTGGTTCTCAAAGATCGACTTGTGGTCTTGGATATCATCAGATGCATGTGAAGGATAAGGATATCCCGAAGACTGATTTTCATTGTCGTCGTGAGAATTATGAGTTCATTGTAATTCCATTTGGCGTGATGAATGCTCCAGATGTATTCATGAGATTGATTAATTCTATGTTCCATGAGTTCCTAGACAAGTTTTTGTTAGTTTTCATCGACGATATCCTTGTGTACTCCACATATGAAGAGGAGCATACAGAGCATCTACGAGCTGTTTTGGGGGTTCTTTGCCAACATAAGCTATTCAAGAAGTTTCCGAAGTGTGATATTTGGGCTCAAGAAGTCCATTTCTTAGGGAATGTTGTGTCCCAACAAGGAGTAGTTGTGGATCCATCTAAGATAGAAGTAGTTGTGTCTTGGGCAGCCCCCAAGACAATGTTAGAGGTGCGAAGTTTCCTTGGTCTCACAGGCTGCTACAGGAGGTTCATAGGCAATTTCTCATGAGTTGTGAGTCTTTTAACAACTTTGACTAGGAAGGATCATGCATTCATAAGGACAGATCAGTGTCAAGCAGCTTTCGAGTATCTAAAATAGAAGTTAGTAAGTGCTCCAGTCCTTTGTCTTCCAGCTGAGGGAGTTCAGTTTGATGTTTTCTGTGATGCTTCACGTCTGGGGTTAGGCTGTGTTCTCATGCAACAAAGGTCAGTTGTTTCTTATGGGTCTTGACAGTTGCGTCCCCATGTACACAACTATGCCACCCATGAACTTGAGTTGGAATCTGTGGTGTTTTCTCTGAAATTGTAGAGACATTAACTCATTGGTGAGATCTTTTTGGTTTTCACAGATCATAAGAGTTTGAGGTATGTTTTCTCCCAGCGTAACTTGAACTTACGATAGTGTTGGTGGATGGAGTTCTTGAAGGAAGACAACTTTGAAATATCGTATACACCTGGAAAAGGGAATGTTGTAGTTGATGTGCTGAGCCAAAAGTCACACAGTGATGCTTTGCGTGAATCCAATGATTCCTGGAGAGTAATGGAAGAACTGTCAGCATTACATCTTGATATGGGAGAGGTTGGTGGTAGAGGTCGTATTTTTTAGATGACGGTACAATCATTCTTGGTGCAGAAGGTGGAAGAGTCCCAGTTGGGGGATCTTGAGGTGGAGGTCTGGAGAGATTGAGTTGTTTGTGGTGAGGCCCCTGATGGTTGGATGGAGGATGAACAACAACGAGTGTTATATCATGGAAGGATTTTTATTCCCATGACAATGTGCAAGATGGTTCCCAGAGAGTTCCATAGTTTTCCCTTAGTATTACATCCTGGTGTGACAAAGATGTACCAATCCTTGAGGAATTAGTTTTGGTGGCCTTGACTGAAGCCTATGGTTGCAGAGTTTGTATCTTGATGTTTAGTCTTACAGAAGGTGAAGGCCAAACACCGTGTTCCAGGTGGTCTTCTACAGCCATTAGAGATTCCTCATTTGAAGTGGGAGGACATCTCAATGGACTTTTTTATAGGTTTACCTCGAGCTCTGGGAGGAGATGATGCTATTTGGGTGGTAGTGGATCGCTTAACAAAATTGGCCCACTTCATAGCAATCAAGGATTCGAGCTCAGTGGAAGTCTTGTCGAGGTAGTATCTAGAAGAGGTAGTGAGACTTAATGGAGTCCCTAGGATGGTCATTTCTGATCGAGATCCTCATTTTACCTCCAAGGTGTGGAGAGGTCTCCAACACGATTTTGGTTCTCAACTATACCTTAGCACTACTTTTCATCCTCAAATGGATGGTCAGACATAGTGAACCATCCAGACTCTTGAAGACATGTTACGGTCTTGTGTTCTTGATTTTGGAGGTTCATGGATGAGGCACTTACCCTTGGTGGAGTTTTCTTACAATAATAGTTTTCACTCCACCATTGGTATGGCGCCATTTGAAGCCTTGTATGGCCAGCCTTGTCATTCTCTATTGTGCTAGACTGGGGTCGTAGAGTCATCAACTATCGGACCGGAACTAGTGCAGAATATAATAGATATGGTTCAGGTGATATGTAAGAGGATGAAGGCAACACAAGATCGCCAAAAATCATATGTTGATCAAAGAAGGAGGCCCTTAGAGTTTAATGTTGGGGATCATGTGTTTCTTAAGGTGACTCCCCATCGTAGGCAGCTAAGGTTTGGTCATGGAAGTAAGCTTTCTCCCCGGTTTATTGAGACTTTTGATGTGTTAGCTCGTGTTGGAGATATGGCGTATCGAGTAGCACTTCCTCCATAGATGAGTCGGATACATGATGTTTTCCATGTATCACAGCTCCGTTGTTATCTTCAGGATGACTCTCACATCATTGATTGGAGAGAGATCGATGTTGATGATGATGTAACCTTCGAGGAGAGACCTGTGGAGATCCAAGACCACAAGGAGAAGGTGTTGCGTGAGCATTATATCATTTTAGTTCGTGTCTTGTGGCGACACGGTGGCATGGAGGAGAGTACCTAGGAACGTGAGTCACAGATACGTGCTCAGTACCCAAAGTTGTTTGATGTTTAACTCTTTTCATGTAACAATGTTCCCTTTGTGGTTAGACCTTTCATGTTTTATTTATGAATTTCTTTTGTTGCTTTTGTGGCTTGCTCTCTTTTGTGAGGTATCTCCATGGGTGGTTGTTCGGACCCTATTTCTTTTTTTTGTCTCTTTAGGTTTGTTTTGAATTCTCGAGGACGAGAATGTTTTGAGAGATATCTGATGTAATGGATCGGACCTCTCCGGTCCATTACTTTGTAAAAATATGGTGTTTGAGGTGTTTCGGGAGTTCAAGGTGACATATACCCAACACTTTGCCAAATTTCCAATTTTGTGAATAGTTCCATCAGTGAACAGTTCTATTGGTGAGTTCTGTAAACAATGTTTCTAGAAAGGTATCCTCTAACAGTAGGTGTGCAGTAACGGTAGGTGTACAGTACCAGTAGGTGGACAGTAACGGTAGGTGTACAGTACCGGTAGGTGTAGAGTATCGGTAGGTGTACAATACCGGTAGGTGTATAGTACCAGTAGGTGTACAGTACCGGTAGGTGTATAGTAACGGTAGGTGTATAGTATCGGTAGGTGTACAGTAACGATAGGTGTACAATACCAGTAGGTGTACAGGAATGATAGGTGTACAGTACCGGTAGGTGTACAGTAATGGTAGGGGTACAGTGTTTCCAGAACGGTGAGGTCTCTCAGTAACCTCTAACGGTGTGGTCTATCAGTAACCTCTAATGGTGAGGTCTATCGGTAAATTCTAAAGGTGAGGTATCTCGGTAACCTCTAACGATGAGGTCTAACGGTGACATTTTCTTTCCTTTTCCAAATTTTTAGTATGTGAACAGGGTTTTTAGCTTCCTATAGTTTCACCCCTTTGACGTTTCCTTTGACGTAAAATACATTTAAATCCTTATTTTAAGGACTATTAAGGCCGATTCAAATGCCATAAAACCTATATTAATTATTCTTATGGCTCGAGATATTTTTACTTGGTCAAACCACGTGGGTTAATGCGATCCGCTTTTAATGGGGAATTAAGCCTATCTTAAACCGTCGCCCCATTAATTATTCAAAAGGGACAAGATATCTTCCTCCCTTGTTCTTCCTCATTGTTCTCGGCTATGAGATGCTAGAACCTTTCAATCCTTCCCATAGGAGTTTCACAATCAATATTTACTCCTCGGATTGGTTCCGCTCTATTTTGATGCAACCAAGCTATATCGGTCAATCTTCTTTATAAGTTATGTTTTATAGTTGTTCCTTTGGGGATCATCTCCTCTTATTTCTCCTTTACATGTTATAGCATGTAATCTCTATGCTTCTAATGGGGTTTTTCTTGGGGTTTGGTTGGTGCTATCGTACCGTGGCATCCTCGGGTGGATGCAGTTGTCGTGACAGGAGGATCGTGACCTGTTCTGTGGATAAAGAACGTGTGGAACTCTTTGAGGTAGGGGATTCATTGATTCTCTTTTATTTTACATGAAACTGTATTCTTAGCTTGTTTAATCCCACTAGATGACAATGGAATTCACATAATAAATATTTTAACCGGATAAATAAATTGATATTGATCGTATGTCATTGCCTAATGTTTTCCTAGATAGTGTGATATATTTTCTTGATTTTATTAGCTATTTGTTCTTGATGGAAATTGGTAAAGAACGTAAATTGGGATTAATTGATAATTGTTGGCTAAAGATAAAGAGGCATGTAAGAGAATCTGGTTCTTGTTGTAAATTGATGTTAATGAAATTGGTGTTGTAAGCATGTTTATTTATTTTGATAGCTTACTGATTATGTTTCCCAAATTTGGAACCTATGAGTAAAAAAACCTGTTAATTCAATATGGATTAAAGAACTCACTATTTGATAATTACTAAAAGGGTTCTGAGTTACCCTCTTGTTTGTTAAAGGGACAAGAGCCCAATTAATGTGGTGTTTGTTTCCATGTTACTTGTGTTGTGATGTGATCCTGGATGGTTGTTGTGATATGTGAAGGCATGGAGGATTTTTGTTGTGGCACCAGATGACACCTAGAGTGGCAATATGCATCAGTTTATGTATGTGGGTGTCAGGGAGGACACCAGGGATGATGGAATGGGATGAATGTGATTATTTGATGCTTGGTTATTTTGATTGGTTATTTATCTGGTTCACTTTTCCGCACTGCTCAAGGCAGCTGGTCTTACTTACCCTTCTTCCGAAAGAGTAAATGACACGCGGGGTATGACACATACTTTCCGTGTTTAGCTTCTCGAGGAAGGATGAGTATATGCTATTTCTATAAGCAGTAAAGACTCGACAGGTAGTACATCTACTCACCGTGTTGGGCCCCCTTGTGTTTAGTAGCATAGAATGTTATTCTAGAATGCCTGGGAATGTGGGAAACTAATTATTTAATGAATAATTGAATAAATGGTGTTACCCATTTGGGATGGAGATGTTGTAACATAATGATGAGGTTGTAATTTTTTGAAGGTACAGTTGACTCAGTGTGTGATACTAATGAAATTTAATTTGGAATTGTTCATGGTTAATTAATGTTTAAAGAATTAATTAATGTACAATGGAATTGATAAAAAGGGAATGAAGTAATCCAATAAATCTCTTTAAATGGTTGTGTGCTTATAGGACACCTAGTCTTAAAAGTAGAATCTCAGAGTCTTAGAGGCGTTAGCTATAGTTATGCCTAAGACTGGTTAATTCCCATAGTGTGGTTGTGAGATATAATATATTCTGTAATTTTTGTGTTTCTATATGAAACTCCACCCTTTCAGTAAGGGAAACTGACACCTCGGGGATTCTGAGCTTTTGGGGGTGTTTTCCCCAACATTCTGGTGGGTTGATAGATGATTGACTTCCCCCTTTGGCCCTGCTCTCTTCTCTTGG
This sequence comes from Viscum album, assembly GCA_963277665.1. NCBI lineage: Eukaryota > Viridiplantae > Streptophyta > Magnoliopsida > Santalales > Viscaceae > Viscum > Viscum album. Next base: position 471,928,046 of record OY728130.1, on the reverse strand, counting down.
TAGTTACTGGTTCTGGCTGGCACATTGGTTAGTTTTCCCCGTATATGTGTGTAGAGGGATGTAATTTCTTGTGGTTATTCACACACATATATTCTGTATATAGTTTTCTATGTACTACTATAGGTGTAACGTGTATAAGCTCTGATGTCTTGAGGATCCTTACTCGGTGTATGGGCTGTAATGGATTGAGGTATAATACCCGATGTATGATACACGTTATGCGAGCTATGGTGTCTCTCAGAAACTACCTGGTTACTTTGGTGTGTGGACGTGGTGTTTTTTTGCACGAGGTGCATATTGTGGTGCTTCACTAAGGTGTGTGCGGGCAAGCCTTTTTAGAGAGAGATGCTCAGGATGTGCAATGTTGGGGCAAAGAGGAAAAACAGTGGGGAAGTAGTAGCAGGGTACCCTTGATATTCTTTATTATATGATATATTATTGTATACATTACTTAGCGAGAGTATCCAGGGTGAGGTTGGGAACTTAGTATACTTGTTTAGATGACGAGTTAGTTTCAATTGTTTTTCACTGTGCTTAAACATGTTTTCTTTACTTTTTCATGAGAGGCTTCAGAAAGGATCCTACTGAGTATACTGTTATACTCACCCTATGTATATATAAACTATTTTTCAGGTCACTTGGATCAAGTTGGAGATCAAGCTGGTTTCTACTAGCTTGGGGTTGCAGGAGCTATTCGGGCTTGTGGTTGCTTCCGTTTTTAATTTCTTTTGGGTACTTGCAGTTTTTTCCCTTTCAGTTGTAGTACTTCTGCGTGACATTTCACATGTGTACTTGTGTTTTCGTTTATATTGCAGTTTGAGTTGGAGTTGATTGGTGTCTATCTTATCTCTCTCTTCTGCATGTGTTCTCTTATAGGGTAATGCCTCCCATTTTTTGTGTTACTATACCCTCGGTGCTAGTCGCCAACCCGGGGCCTACTGGAGGCGGGACTCAGGGGTCATTATCTCCCTTCTCACATTGCTGGACCAGGAAGGGTACACATTGTGGGGAGGAGGTCGTGATAAATTGAATAAGTGCAAAATATTTACTTTATTGATTTTATGTATTTTTTATAAAACTATATACAATTTTTGTTGACTGTATATTGTTTTAGAGGTCGTTTTTGGGGGCATACTGAGTTGTACTCACATCTTACTAGGGCCACCAAATTAGTACCTGAATAGATTTCTAGTTTATAGAACATGATATGGGAAAATTACCTATGTTAGATGGGTGATTTGGGGTAGTTCATGGATGAGGAAAGTAGGCATGGTTTAGGACCCAGTTGGGAGTTGACAATGTATTTTATTTTTCATTTACATTTTGACAATTGGAACTTATTCAATCATGACATATCTACTATTCAGTTTAGATATTGTACCATCAGTTTTGGTCATCTTGTGATATTGGTATTGTTATTATTGTGGATATATGTCATTTTTTAGTGATTATTTATTTACAATATGGTATTACTTTGATAAAGAGTGTATAGTCGCCCCATGATCGACATTAGACCCTCCTTTATAGTCTAAAACCTCTAGAATACGAGGAGGTTCAAATGAGGTCATTTGACAAACCAGATCAAGGAACTGGTGTGTGGCACCCAGGTTGAGACATTAAATGTGGTATCAAATGAGCTTTCTGTTCATTTATTTTACTATTTGGGAAAGGAAGATAAGAGGATAAGAAGATTCAGTCCTTAGACAAGATCTTGGGAATACGATTTTCAAACCCATTTATTGGTGAGAACCCAAGTACCTAGGGTGGGATAGATGTTATTGATGTGTGTTGTTACAATTGGATGTTATTTCACCTTGGGTGATGTACTTGATGTGTTATTTGATAATTTTGTTGATATCTTCTAATATTTGACTTTTGGCCTAGAATAGCATGAGAGATCAGAGTGCATGCATCATTCTAGGAACTTAGGATTATTTTTTGACATGCATCATCTTAGGCATGAAAGAGATAATTGGTTTTGGGTAAGTTGTTGAAATTGAACTATTTTTCATTGGTTGTGAAATTAAATTGAAAATGGTTCCTAATATGAAATTGAAAGTGGTAAAATGAAGATCAATGTGTATAATTGGGAACGTAAATGAGAAACATGAATAAAGAGAATGTGTTTATCCCTTTGTACTATGAAATAAACATAGGATAATTAAGGTTTGTGATAATGACATAGTTTTGACCATGTGGTGGGGTTTGGGGAAGATACTTTTTGTGCCTTATTGTGTTTTCCTCTTACATAAATGATATAATGTGGACGCATGTGTCCTGATATATATTTTTGACATTGTAGAGATATTCATCTATGATGACGCGTGTTGAGAGGGAGATAAGAGGATACAGATGGAGACAATATACTAGTAGTGGAACCTAAGGCACCAATAGTGCTAGGTGAGGATATAGGGAGAACTTATGAGAAAACATTGATCGCTTGATGTTGTTTATGGGAAGAGACCTAGGGAGGGATATGAAAAGCATGTATGACCTTACGTGGGTGTTTTAGTTGTAGAACCCCATAACATTTACCAGAGAGAGTGTACCTGAGGGAGCATAAATCTAGATTGAGTCCATCCAAACTATACTTGAACATTTTCAAACTCCTACTGAGAAGTATGTCGAGTTGGATGCTTATATGATACAAGGAATATAAAATAACTAGTGGGATGTTTAGGATTGTACTGGATATGATGATGGTTGGTTATGGAAGGAATTCTTGGATAAGTACTTGGAGAACTTCTATATAGAGGCGCTGAGGCGGGAGAGGGATGCTGGGTTCATGAGGTTGACTTTGGGAAGTATCTCTGTGATAGATTATGCTGGATTCTTTACAAACATGCATCAATTTTCTCCAATGTTTTCATAGGATGAGACTAATATGGTGAGGGGTTTTTAGGGAAAACTTAAATGTGAGATTATGTCCCATGTTAACCTCTTTTGGTTAAATAATTTTTCATGGTGGTGGATCAGGATCTCATTGCTAAGGGGAACCAGAGGGAGGCATCCGGTGTAGGATAGGTTATTCCATCTAGATGTTCAAGAGTTACGAATTCTAAGAATAAGAATTATCACTATGAAAACATTTGCATTGGAAGTGCAAAACAGAGTACCTAGAAAAATTGATCAATTACACTTAATCTTACTAGAGTAATTTTTCAATATTTTGGAAGGCCGAGAAACTTTAGGTGACAATGAATCAACCACAAATAGTGTTCCAATATTGGTGAAATATGGATCATCTATATTGGTTCTTCTAGAACCCATGATCGACGGGTAATTATGGAGGAGCCAGATAGGGTCAGAGTGTTGGAAGGGAATCTGTTTCACCGTATCAATCTAGAAGTTGGAGTTTTACTGGCCGTGGCAGTAGGGGAAGTGGATGTGGAGATTCCAGGTAAGAGCACCAGTATCAATAGAGTGGTGCCGCTCAAGGGACTCAGACTGCATCACAAGAAAGAGTGGTAGGACAATTATATTCCATGAAACCTATACTTTTGGATAGAGAGGATGGACTATTGTTAGTGAGAGGTACTATTATTGAAGCTTTTACGTTAACTAGTGAATTTTTTGATACAAAATTTTCTCATTCCTTCATTTTTTTAAAACTTTTAAATGGTTTGAGTCTAGAGGATGAGTTCATGAATGTGGAATTGACGATAGATACACCACTAAGAGTATAGTCTAGAGACATCTTCTTGCTAAGGGATGTTTTCTTAACGTTGGGAAGTATCATTTTCTATAAGATACTTATTTTCTTTATAAGTTAGGATTCGACCTAATTGTGGGTATGAACTAGATAGTATCATACCAAGACCATATAGATTATTTCCAAAGGGGGTGACATTTATGTCTCCTCGAGGTAACAAGTATACTCACTGGGGAGAGTGGGATATCAAGGTGGGATAAGAAGGTCCAGTTCACCTATAATTAGGGGAGCTCATTTCCCATGTTTCTTGTTTTTTTTTCTAGATGATAGAGGTGAAAAGGAAGATGCTATTCCACTTGAAGTGGCCACATTTTAGGATGTATTTACTGATGACTTCATATGGATTCCATATAAGGACCTGACCTTAAACATTACATAATCCAACTAATTCAACTAGATTTCACTTTCTTTACATTCTATAAGATATTTTTGGTTTAGAGTTTTAGAAATTTAGGACATAATACATACATATCAATCCACAAGCATATAAAGTGGGTACCACTAAAACAATATCCGTTTCTTCTAAAACAAAAAATTTTTAACACAAAAAACATGATTTCTTTGACAAATCTTCATAAAATTAAAATTGATTTCCTTATTACTCTTACACATACTTATAACCTTTGAAAAAAATATAAAAACATTGGATTAGAATAAAAATATCATTAAGGGATATAAAAAGAATAGAAACCATTAGTCCATAAATACCTGTAATCATATGAAATATTTTTCACAAAGACATAATTCTCATCCATATATACTTAATTTATGAAACATGACACTTATATAAAACATTATAAAAAATATATAAAAATATAAAGGTATATTGGGGAGTAAATTACATATATTTTAACCCTTGCATCTACCTTATAATGTAACCCTCACGACCACCTTATGGTGTAACCATCGTAGTTACACTTAGAGTAACCATATGGAGACCTCCAAAATACACATACCCAATGAATTTGAGAGATATATAGGTCCCACCAATTTTCAAAAAAAATTCCAAGAACCAAAACATAATCATAGAATATGAATATTTTCATAAAAAAAATTCTCTTGAATTTCATAAAATAGAATTTTAAAAGAGATTTTTTTAAAGGAAATTCCATTAAAAAAGTAATATTATTGAAGTGAAAATTAATATAATGGAAGTATTTTGAGTATACAATGGAAATAAACATAATAAATCAGAATATAAACAAAATTATTTACGCAAATAATATCAGTATCACATAATTAATGATGTATAAGGTTAACTCAAAGAATGGAAATTGGGTTATGAATTCCATTACCTCAGGTTCATCTTACTTAAAATGTGTTTAAACCTAATTTATAATGGTTAAAAGAGTGTTATTAATTTTTCAAATAAAAATATTGATATTTATAACACTTTATATGATCATTTTATAACATCATTCCACCCATTAATTAATTATATTTTGTTCTTTCCATTGTTTCGGGCACGTCCTTTACATGATTTCCATGGTCAGTTTGTAAAGGATTTTCTTATTGAATGGAAGTGAAACTATAGAAGTGGAAAAGAATGGTGTTAATATGTTTCTAGAATATTACATGATTTCATAAATCATTTTGGTTTTATGGTATGAGGATGAATCATTAGATAAATCTTTAGTGATAGTCTTTTAGATAAATTTGGTGGTTCTTCGATAATCATGAACTTGTTTCATCATATAACTTTAATATTATGAATGTAAGTTAAATAAAAAAAATAAGAGAGGTAATATAATACAATTTATAATCACTTTAAATAATTAAAATGGTTCTACAACCATCTTTTAATGAAGTAAAGGAAATTGAAAATACATCTTCCATGATTTTGGTAAATCAGCACATCGTGGACAATGTTTTTATTTTCAGAATAAGAAGGGGAGGGAGAAGAAGTAAGTTGATGTTTCTTTCCATATGCATGAGAAAATAAAAAATATATAATATTCTTGAGCTTTAATTCCTCTTGGATAAAGGGAAGCTAATAGTGTATAATAAAATAAAATAATTGAAATGAAAACACATGAAAATGAAAGAGGATTTTTACATCTTGTTCTCTTCTCCTTGAGATCCTCCTTAAGGAATTTGGTTTTGGCCTTCTGGTGTGACCAGAAAGTCTTGGATGTGGGGAAGATAATTTGTAAGGGTATTAAGATAAATATAGACAATTTAAAAATCTAGAGAGGTGTGAGAGGAAGAGGGGGTGAGGGTGGTATTTATATGTAGTCGAGGAGGGGTATTCTATTATTTTAATTATTAGTTTAATATTTTTTCTCAAGACTATGAATTATCTTTGTTCATGTGACCCAAAATAGCAAATAGATCATTTTAGTTTTAACCAATGGACATTTAAATCATCCATGACTCAAGCATGATGTAGAAATTAATTAATTTAGCATATTTTTTAAATAATCAAATTTCATTATTCAAAAAAATTCATGTATTTTGGAAAAATACAAAAAATTCACCTAAACCATTTTTTGACATCTATAATTCGAAAAAGAACTCAATTATTTGAAAATGATTTTCTAAATATGATTAATTTAATTTTCAAACAAAATCATAATTTATTTTAAAAATAACAATTTTAAAACTATAACTCATTTTATATCATCTTGAATAATTAATAAAGGTCTCATTATCTCATATCCTTAAGAAAATAAAATAATTATATGATATAATATTCATCAGGGTCATATTACTATTCATAAGGGTATGTTACTATTCACCAAAAATCATGTTGGTTCTATCAAACTCCAAATAACTTACTAATCACAACCATAAATGTCCATTTTTCTAAATTCAAATCATAGAAGTGGTGAAATTATTTTTAACTATTAGTATATAGTTATCTCCTTAAAAAAGTGTTGTTTCATAGATTCTTAGTGTTTCATGCATTTTTTTTAAAAATTTATTGGTAAAAACTTGGTGTGTTACATTCTCCCAACCTTTTAGAAATTGCACCCTCAAAATTTTTTTTATTTACTTATTAAATAAGTTAGTGTACTTTTTCTTCATAGCATTTTCAGATTCCCATGTTACTTATTCAACCATGTGGTTTCTTCGAAAAACCATAACCTAGTAGATCAACTTATTTCGAAATACATTCTCTCTATGATCAAGAATATGAATGGGTTTCTCTTCCTAAGAAAGGTTCTCTTCCAACTATACTACTTCTAGGATCAAAACATGAGATGAATATGGAACACTCTATCTGAACACCGAAACTTGAAAAACATTATGTACCTGAGATAATATCAGAGGAAAATCTACTCGGTAGGTGATTAGTCCAAGTTTATCTAGAATTTCATAAGGTCCAATTAACCATGGACTTAGCTTCCTTTTTTTTTACCAAAACACATAACCATTTTCCATGGTGTGATTCTAAGAAAAACATGAACACCTACCTCAAAAGAAAAGTATTTCCTCCTATTATCTGTATAAATTTTATGCCTACTCTGAGATGTCTTCATGTGTTGCTGGATCATATTCACTTTCTCTACCACTTCATCTACTAATTTTAGTCCCACAAACTTCCTTTCCTCGACTTCATCCCAAAAATTTAGAGTTCAAAACCACTTCCCATATAACCCCTAAAATGGTTCCATCTATATACTGGAATATAAAATGTTATGATAAGAAAACTAAACAAAATAAAGATGTTGATCCCAACTTACTAGGTAGTCCATTGAACAAGCTAAAATCATATCCTCCAATGTCTGAATTGTTCTCTCAGTTTTTCCTTCATATTGAGGATGAAAAGAAGTGCTGAAATTTAATTTTGTTCCCAATGAATTCTGAAGTCCTTTGTAAAAGTTAAAAGTGAATCTGGGATCATGGTTTGATACAATGGGAAGAGGAACTCCATGAAACCTGAAAATCTTTTTTGCAGTACTATCTAGAAAGCTGATCCAAAGACATTGTATCTCAAATAATAAGGAAATGAGACGATTTAATCCATCGATCAACAATAAAACAAAATGCATTATTACCTCAGTAAGTCTTTGGTAGTCCTATTGTAAAGTCCATGGATATATTTTTTCATTTCCACTATGGTATTGGAAAAGGATGAATCACCCAATTTGGTAGTTGTCACTCTGCTTTAACCAGTTGACATGTCAAACATTTTATGGTAAAATCTGCAATATCTCTTTTCATTACATTCAACTAATATTATTCTCAAAGGTCTCTTTACATCTCAGTACTACTTGGATGAACTAAAAATATAGAACTATGTGTTTCACACAACAATTCTTTTTTCAGCTGAGAATCACAACACACACACAATCTTTGTTAAAATATTAGAACACAATCATTATCAATGTTAAATTCTGGAAACTTACCCATTTTAACCAGTTCTACCTTTTTCTATAACTCCCCATATTCATTATATACTTTCTTATTTCTATCTGAAAAAATGACTACACTAAAACCTGAAACAAAATAGATGAATTTACTACACCAACAACTTTCAAGCCAAAATTTACCAAATCATTAATCAAGGGGTCGTGTTCCAAACATAACATGGTTAATGATTCATGATATTTTCGTCTCGAGAAATCCACCATTTTTTTCTTTTAAAATATGGTAATTTTTTGTGTAATCATAATCTTTTAACAATTCAATCCATCTTCTCTATATCATGTTTAATTCCCTTTGAGTGAATATATAATTTAGACTTTTATGGTCAGTATAGATTTTAAATTTGGATAGGTATAAATGATGACTCCAAATTTTTTAAGGAGAAACCACAGCCTCTAAATCCAAATCATGTGTGGGATAACATAACTCAGGAGGTTTTTGTTGTCTTAAAGCATAATAAATTACCTGATCATTCTGCATCAGAACAAATACAAGTCCCTTTAATGAATCATCATTGTAGATGAAAAACATTCCATTTCTAGAAGGTAGGTTCAGAAATGATGCATTCACCAATCTTATTTTAAATTCCTGAAAACAATTATCAAATTATTTTTTCTAGATGAATTTAAATCCTTTTATAGTTAACTTAGTTAGTGGACTAGATAACCATCAATGTTAAAAAAAAAATCCAATAATAGACTACCAAACCAAGAAAACTATGAATCTCGGTTATATATGTGGGTCTTGGGCATTCTTCAACAACATTAGTTTACAATGACTAATAGGTATTCCATGTTTAGAAGAAATGTTACCAAAGAAAGAAATTTGTTGCAACTAAAATTCACACTTACTGAATTTTCCATACAGTTTCCTTTTTTTTGAGTTCTAAAAAAAACCCTTATATGTTTTTAATGATCCTATTTACTTCTAGAATATAACAAAATATTATCAAAAAAACAACCAAAAAGTTATTCAAGAACTCATGAAATATTCTATTCATAAGATTCATGAATACAGTAGGTTCATTATCCAACCCAAATAGAATAACAAAAAATTTATAATGAACATATCTAGTTCAAAAATTATTTTTTTGAATGTAATCCTCCTTCACCTTCTACTGACGCTACCCAAATCTCAAGTCAATATTGAAAAAGTACTGAGCTCCTTGGAGCTGACCAAACATGTCATTGATGTGATGAAAAGAATACTTATTATTAATAGTAATGTTATTTAAAGCTCAATAATCAATGCAATGTCTCGTGGAACAATCCTTCTTTTTAACAAAGAAAAATGGAGCTCCCCATGGTGAAGTGTTGGGAAGAATGAAGTCTTTATGAAGAAACTTTTGAAATAAAATTTTCAATTTAAGAAGTTAAATTTTAGTCATTCGATAAGGGGGTTTTGAAATTGGATTAGCATCAGGAACTAAGTTAATAGTAAATTCAACTTCCCGATCATGTGTAACACTGGGTAACTCATTAGGAAAAACATAAAAATATTCATTTACCACTGGTACATCATTAATTTTAAGAGTTTACGTATTTTAAACAATATGAGAAATATAAAAATCATTTCCTTATTTCAATAGTTTCTCATATTTGTGATATGTTATCAATTGTATGGGTTAATTCTTGTATACAAACTAAACCTCTTTCTGAAAAATAACTTATTTAACTCTAAAATAAATCTTAGCATGATTAATAGAAATCCAATCCATCCTTATAATGGCATCAAACTCTACTAAATGAAAAAACAACATGGTTTGTAGGTAATATCTTTCCACATATAATAATAGAAAGATTCTTAAAATTTCATTTTTATGTAACATTAACCCTAGTGTTCTAAAAATAATTTATGGTCTCATTTGTTGATGTGATATTTCCAATTTATTAGAAAATTTCTCATAAATAAAAAAATGTGTAAACCTCGTATCAAATAAAAAAAATGAATAAATAAAAAAGTATCTAATACCACTTTATTGGAGGGCCAGACATCTGTTGATGAGGTCACAAAGGATCTCACCAAAACTTTATACTTATAGTCTGGATTCTTTTCATCATTTAGATCTTTATTTGGTAAGGCATTTTCATAATGACCCATATCCCCACATTTAAAACACTTTTATAGTTTTATTAATAGGATTAGTCTTAGGATCATTTTCATTACAATATTGGGCCATATGTACATACTTACCACATTGAAAAAAGTTCATGGTTTTGGTAAGGCAATCCCCAGGGTGTTTTTTACCACACTTTTCACAAACTAGAAACTTTAGTTTCTTACCATCATATTTCTTTGATTGATTCTTACCAGTCACTTTCCATCGGGACCTCTTATTCTATTTTTTTAAGTAAATGTGGTCATCTACAAACTGCATTTCTATCCTCTCAATAGACCAGACAAGGTTCTCATAACTTTTTAATTTTCATGAGGCTAGTTCCCTTTGATATATAGGCTTCAATCCTAAGTAAAATCGATTAATTTTTCTATCAAGACCCTAGAAAAGATTTGGAGAATACCTTGTTAGTCGAGTGATGTTTTCTTTATACATGACCATTTAATCTTCCTCATTTTTTCTCAATTCATGGAATTCATTCCCCATCCCAAGTCAAACCACTTTAGGAAAATATTTTTCAAAGAAAAGACTTTTAAATTCATCCCACTCTAGGGATTCAATCTCATCTATATCCCTAATATTGTTGACCATTGACCACCAATGACCAGATTCACCTTAAAAATGATAAATGGAAAGACTAAAATTTTGATTATCTGAACATTACATTATATCAAATATCATTTCAGTGGTTTTAATCCAACCTTTAGCTACTATTCTGTCTGAAGATCCACTAAAAGTGGGAGGGTGTTTCCTCATAAAATGATCTACTATTGTCATGTTCCATTGTGGTAGCTCTAGTTTTTATCTTTCATGGATTCCACCACTATTTATTTCATAAATCATCTGAGCAATTATTGTCACCAATTTATTAGTTCCAATTCCCACTATTCTTGGTTGTAGAGTCGGAAAGATATCATCCTCTCAATTCCTTCAAACTTCATCTTCCCTATTTCATCTGCATAAAACCATTCTAAATAGACATATATTATATGAAGAAATATGGTAATAACTAAATTATATTCCATTTAAACATAAACTTAAGGTTAAAATCGTTTATGGTATTTTGTTATCATCATACTAACTTTTTAAGTTATCGAAACCGTGCTTTGATACCAACTATAATGACCCAATCTTATGTATTACATAATATTTCTAATTAAACTAGATTTTAATTATTTTTATTACCAAATATATTTTTGGTTTATAGTTTTAGAAATCTTGGACATAACTCATAAATATCAAATAACAAGCATATAAATTGGGTACCACTAAAACAATATCCAATTATTCTAAAACATAAATTTTTTAACACAAATCAACAACATGATTTCTTTGAAAAATATTCATAAAATTTATCTTTACTTCCTTATTTCTATTACACATCCTTATAACCTATGAAATTTTTTTTAAAAATTTTATGAGAATAAATATATTATTAATGAATATAAAAAGAAAGAGACAAACCATTAGTCCATGAATACATATATACATATGAAATAATTTCCACAAAGAGATACTTCTCACCCATATATAATTACTTTGTGAAACATGAAACTTCCATTAAATGTTATAGAACATATATAAAACCATAAAGGTAAATTTGGGAGTTAATTAATTATATTTTCACCCTCACAACTACTATATGATTTGTAACCCTCATAACTATCTTACAATGTAGCCCTCACACCTTATGGTATAGCCACCAAAGTTACACTTGGAGTAACCATACATTCGACCTCCAACTAACAAATAACCAATGTATTATAGGGATATATAGTTCCCACCCTTAATCATAAAAAATTTCCATGAACCGGAACATAATCATAGAACATGAATAATTTCATAAAAACGTTTTTTTTAATTTCATAAAATTGAATTTTAAAAGAGGATTTTTTAAAGGAAAGTCCCTTACATAAATCATATAATTGAAGTGAGAATTAATATAATGGAATTATTATGTGTATAAGCAATAAATAAAAATAATAAATCATAATATAATCTAAATTCATTACAAAAATAATCTCAGTAGTACATAATTAATAAAGTAGAAGGTTAACCCCAAGAATGAAAATTGGGTTACGAATTCATTTACCTCTGGTTAATTTTCTTAAAATCTATTTCACCCTACTATATAATGATTAAAATATTTCTATTAATATTTTAAATAAAAATATTGATGTTTATAACACTTTATATGATCATTTTATAACATCATACCACCCATTAATTAATAATATTTTTTTCTTTCTATTGTTTTTGGTGGGTCCTTTACTTGATTTACATGGTCGGTTTGTAAAGGATTTTCTTATAAAATGGAATTAAAACTATATAAGTGGATTGAAATTGTGTCAATATGTTTCCATATTATTAAATTTTTCCATAAATTTTTTTGGTTATATAGTACAAGGATGAATCATTAGATAAATCATTAGTGATATTTGTTTAGATCATTTTGGTGTTTCTTCGGTAATCACATACTTGTTTCATTATATACCATTAATATTATGCATTTAATATAATTAAATAACATAATAGAGGTAATATAATACAATTTAAAATCTGTTTCAACTATTTAAATGGTTCTACAACCAGATTTTAAGGAATTAATGGAAATTGAAAACACATCATCCATGATTTTGGTAAATCAGCACACCACAGATGGTGTTTTTATTTTTAGAATAATATGGGGAAGGAGAAGAAGTAACATTATAAAATTTTTCTATAAACATGATAAAATCCAGAATATATAATATTCTGGAGCTTTCATTCCTCTTGGATAAGGGGAGGTGAAGAGAATATAAGAAAAGAAAATAATTTAAAATAAAACACAAGAAAATGAAAGAGATTTTTTATCTCTTGACCTCTTATCCTTGAGATCCTCTTTAAGGGCTTTGGTTTTGGACTTTTCGTGATACTAACATGTCTTGGACATGGGGAAGATCCTTGGTAATGGTATTGTTTATAATTTATACAACAAACAAAGCTTAATAGGTGTGAGAAGAACTTGATGTGGGGGGGTAAAGGTGATATTTATAGTGGGGGATAGGAGAGGTTTTCCACTATTTTAATCATTAGTTTAATTTTTTAACAAGACTATGAATAGTAACAGTTCATGTTACTAAAAATAGTATATAGAGAATGTGAGTTCAAAACAATGTCCATTTATATTATCCATGACTCAAGAATGATGCATAAATTCATTTATTTATTACATTTTGAAAATTATCAAATTTCACTATTCACAAAAAATTCTTGTATTTCAGAAAAATAAAAAAAATTCACCCAAACCATTTTTCAATATGTATAATTAAAAAATAAACTCCATTTTTTGAAAATAATTTTCTAGATATGATTAGTTTAATTTTTATATAAAATCATAATTTATTTTAAAAATAACAATTTTGAAACTATAACTCATTTTATATCACATTAAAAAATTAATCATGATCTCATTATCTTATAAAATTATTTAAATAAAATAATAATATGATTTACTATTTATAAGGGTCATATTAATATTCGTATTACAATTCATAAGGTTATGTTACTTTTCCCCAAAAATCAGATTAGTTCTATCAAACTCCAAATAACTTACTGATCACAACCGTAGATGTCTATTTTCTGAAATTCAAATCATAAAAGCAGAAAAATTATGTTTAATATCTAGTTTATAACTATCTATTTAAAAAAATTGTTTTTTTCATATAGTCTTAGTGTTTCATGAATTTTATTTAATTTATTTTTAAAACCATGGGGTGTTGCATTCCAGTTGATAGTGATATGGAATTTAGTATAGAGCTTAAGTAAGGCACTGGGCCCATTTCCATTTTACTATATATAATGAAACCAATATAGCTTCAAGATATCAAGAATCAACTAAAATAGTTGATGGATATGAGTTTTATCCATTCTATTTTGTCATGTTGGGGTTCTCCAAAGTTTTTTTCTAAGATGGTCGACAAAACCCGATTATTCTCTGTCGATTATGAGAATTTAAACCGGATGAAATTAAAGAATTGGTATCCTCTTTTATATATCGATGATCTATTTTACCAGTTTAGAGGATCATTCATTTTCTACAAGATCAAATTGAGATGATGGTATCATTTTTTTAGAGTTATAACTTCTGATATACCGAGAACTACTTTCAGAAGTAGGTATATACTATATAAGTTTATCATAATTTCATTTGGGATGAAGAAAACACTTGAAATGTTTATGCCCTTGATGAATAAGATATAACATCCTTATGTGGATCAGTTTTTGGGAGTGTTTGTGGATGAAATCTTGGTGTACTCCAAGACTTGTGATGATCATTCCTAACATCTTGAAATTATTTTGAGTATACTGAGAAAGCATCGGCTATACTCAAATATATTTAATTTTTTTTCTAGATTGATCTGGTACACTTCTTAGATAACATCATCTTAGAGGAAGGTGTGTCATTGGACCCAGATTAAGGCCAGTCAATTGTTTCTTGGGAGCATACTAAGAGTGTTTTCAATATTTATATATTTTTATGGTTTAATAGATATTATTAGTGGTTCATTCAAGAGTTTTACCATTTGGAAGTACCAATTTTGGGAATGGACAAGAAGGGGTTAAATTTCGAATGGTCAAAATCATGCAAGAATTCTTTCCATAAGTTGAAGAAGAATTGTACATCAACACCAATTTTGATCCTACCTAAGTTAGGTGAGGAGTATATGGTGTTTTTTGGTGCTTCTAGGATCAGACTTGGAGTGGTGTTTATGTAGGTAGATTTATTTGTGGCATATGGGTCTTGGTAGTTGAGTCCCCATGAGTGGAACTACCCTACGCATGACCTTGAGTTGGATGTATTGGTTTAAGATGTAATGTGTTGGCGGTGTTTTCTGTAGGGTGAGAAGTTTACTATGTATACTGATCACAATATATTAAATTATATATTCTCCCAAGGAGATTTGAATCTATGACAGTGGATATGGGTTGCGTATATGCAGTCATTCGACTTTGAACTAGCACATACACCCGATAGGGGAAATAGTTTCGTTGATGCTTTGGGTAGGAAAAATTAGATCCAGGATGTTCGAGAGTCTAATACTGAGTGGAAGATGATGAATTTTCTGGCTGAGATGTATATTGTGGTTCATGAGAGCCAAGAGAAGATGAATCTAGTATCAGTTTCAATAGATTCTATAATCTTTATATAGACGAGAGATAAATAGTATGAGGATCTAGAGTGTTTAACATTGAAGAAATACCTTGAGGTGGGGAGTCACCTTCCAAATAGAGCATAAATGAGGATGATATCATCTATTTTAGAAATCTATTTTTTATTCCTATAATAATGGGGGAGGAGATGATATATAATTTCTTGCTTCGAAGTCTGTGGCGCATCTAGGTGTGACCAAAATGTACCATGAACTACATCGAAAGATTTGGTGGTTTGGAATGAAAAAGGAGAATGTAGGATTTTTGACAAGAAGTTATACCTTTCAACAGGTGAAGACCAAGCATTATCAAATTAGTGGTTCATTACAGCCGTTTCACATTCCATAATTGAAGTGGGATGATGTGACTATGGACTTTGTGGTGTGTCTTCTAAGGAAGCCTTAGAAGAATGATTCTATTTGGATGATTATGGACTGTTTGAAAAAGTTAGTGCATTTCTTGCATATATGGGAGACATTATCAATGGATCATCTTGTAGATTTATATAATCGGTGGTATTCCATCTGCATGGGGTGCTATAGAATACAGTTTCAGATTAGGAATCACAATTTACTACGTGCTTCTATAAGGTACTATACTAGCTTCTTGGTACACCAGTCTTATTGAGTATGACATTTCACTCACAGACATATGGGTAGTCAAAATGTACTATTCAGGTTCTTTAGGATATGTTTCGTGCATGTTTCCTAAAATTTGGTTGATCTTGGGAGAAACACCTAGATTTAGTGGAGTTCACCTATAAAACAATTATCAAGAAACTATTCATACGGAACCATATGAGGCACTTTATGGTAGGCCATGTAGATCACCTCTATTCTTGATAGAGGTATGTGAGTCAAAGTTTTTGGGATCAAGTCTCATACTGGAGACATCAGAGTAGGTGCATATTATTTTGAAACATATATCTACATCTCACAATAAATATAAGTCATATGCTAATTGATTTTAATGACCCATAGAGTTTACATAGGGTAATCAGGTATTCCTTCAGGTGTCAACTAGATTTGGTCACTATAGGATATTGAGGTAGGGAATGTTGGCGCCCAAATTTGTTGGACTATTTGAGGATATGGAGATAATCGTGATAGTAGAGTACTGATTGACTCTTCCATAGAAATTCAGTAATATACACAAGGTTTTTAATGTGTCCCAACTTGTGTGGTATCACCCTTAACCTTCTAATGTGATTGATGTGGATGATGTTGATCTTGAGATAGATGCGTCCTTTTAAGAGAATCTCTTACGTGTGTTGGATCACAGTGAGAAAGTGTTGTGGAAAAATACTGTTATGATAGTTCATGTATTGTGGCCACATGTTCGTGCTTAGGATGAATCTTGGGAGGGAGAAGATGATATGAGGTCTTAGTGGAAAGATCTTTTTGACTCTAAATCTTAGAGATAATTGGGAGTATAGCTCAAGAAAGAGTTGTTATAAGGCATGTAGATTCTAAGATCCCAATATTTCATGGAGATGTCTTGGTCTTAGTTATAGGGATTATTTTGTCTAGTGTAGAGTAATTTTCATTTGGTTTTTACCTTGGAGTGCGTTTGGGTGAAAATTGAGAATATTGTAAGGAAATGGGAAAGTGAACAGTTGGTTCATGGTTTCCCCAAACCATGCACCCCATCCCAGCAAACCGTGTGAACCCAGGTAGAAGGGATTCACATACATGACACATGGTTTGTCAAACCATGAACCTAAAAAGGAGAAACCATGACTCCCCCCATAAGAGGCGTATGATTAAGGTGCACAATTTGTAAAACTATGTGCCCCTACCCAAAAAACCATGCACACATTATTAATTAATATGAAAAAATATTTTCTCAATCATCTGAACCCCTAAAACTCACCTAAACTGTCCCTAACTACAACTAAATTATTTTCTATAATTTTTGGAGGTTCCCAGATGCATTCCTATATCTCCTGACCTCTATTATTGGTGAATAAATGGGAATATCGAATATCTTCACTCCATCCAATAATAGGATCTAATCCTCTGTGGTTTCCTTATTCTCTCCCACCATTTCCTTATCCTTAAGAGAGAATATATCCTATGTATTTCTAGATCTAGATATAGGATTTTTTTGATATATATCTAGAATTTCTAGATCTCAATTGTTTTTTATTGAAATAGGATTTCATATTCATATCTCATTCTATATCATTATTCTTCTCAAATTGGAGATTTCTGTTGGCGAGTTTTCTTTATCAATTTTGTGGTATGTGGTATATAATTAAAATCCCAAAGTATTTATTTTAATTACGTGAATGTAATTATATAATTTCTATTGGATGATTAGTAAATCAGTTCTTGACTGAATTAATTAATTTGGTTAATTAAAAAACTGAGGAAAATTTTCAAATTAGGAATATTGGAACTCAGAATTAGGATAATTAATTATTGAATTAATTATGGAGTTTTTGAGATTTTTGGACATGATTAACTAATTTTTGAATTATATAAGGTTAATTTCTGGGATTATGAAATTGATTAGTTTGGAAAAATTAATTATTTAATTAATTATTGTTATGATGAAGTTTTTGAATTGGAATAATTAATTTTAGAATTAATTATTGGAGATTGTTGAAATTATGAAATTAATTGAGATGATTAATTAATTTTTGATTTTATTAATAGTGTTGAATTGATTAATTAATTTTTTATTTAATTCATGGATTTGATGTGATTATTTAATTACTGAATTAATTAATGGAATGATGTGAAAAAGAAATTTCTTAATTTGATTAATTAATTAGAAAATTATGGGTGGGATAAGATCTACTACATCAAAATCCCATAGTGTGAAAATAAATATTATATGGTAATAATGGAATTCATATGTCATAATCATGCATGGGACATGCTTTGTTGCATCAAAATCCTATAGAGTGAATTGAAATGATGAATGGAAAAAATGGAAATTATATGTGAATTGAAATTATGAATGGTAATAATAGAATTAAACTGTGAAAAGAAATGATGAATCATTAAAATAACATTCATATTTGATAATCATGTGTGGGATATGGTCTGTTGCATCAAAATCTCATTGTGTGAATTGAGATGATGAATGGTAACAATGGAATTCATATGTGAATTGAGATGAAAATGGTAATAATGAAATTATAAGATATGATATCCCTTGGGGATTGTTTAGACTCTAGAACAGGTTGAAGTAAGTATTAAGAGTTTGGGTATCCCCACGAACCTATGTGTTATGTGGTTAAATAAAGAATAATCTAATAAATGTAAACTGTTTAATTTATTTATTTTATATATTATTTATAAAGATGAATACACTTTTAATTGAATTGATATTGTTTTAGATTCTATTGGTGGTGGCCTACTGAGTTGTACTCAAACCCAACTTAGGCTTCTTGATCGGTACCTGAATAGAGATCATATTTGTAGAACATGATAAGGGAGAAGGGAATGTGTTTAATGGATGATTTTAGAAGAAGTATATATGAGGGAACCAGACGTAGTTTGGGACCCACTTGGGAGTTTTCAGTGCCTTTAATTTTGGGTTTTAACTTTTACACATGGCATGTATTCTAGCATGGCGTACCTATTTTTCCATTTGGATATTGTACCTTCAGTTTTGGTCATCCTATGATATTGGTATTGTTCTGTTTATGGTTATATGTCATTTGATTATTGTTATTTACTTCTAATATAGTATTAATCTAATAAAGAGGGTATAAAATCCACATTATCAACATTATACCCTCACTTTTAGTTAGAAACCTCTAGCATACGAGGAGGCGTACTTGAGGTCATGTGATCGACCAACTTAGGGAATCAGTGTGTGGCACCCAGGTCATGCCGTTTTAGTTTCAATGTTAGAAAAAAATACATAATCACATTAGAAGATAATTTAAACTTGGGGGATGAAGCTATAGTCCCTAGAATGTTACTCATAGAAAGATAATGAACATTCAGAGCTTACTCTATATGTGAGATTCTTTTGTTATCTTTTTTCTAGATATGTAGAATGTTTTTATTCTATTCTCAATAAAGTGTAGTGTTTTTCCCCCACACATTTTTTCACTTTTTTCTATATATTAATGAAGATTTATTTCTCTAATGTATGTTCTATGTACTTGAATAATTACCAACTATGAGTTTAAATAGTTTTCTTGTTTTTTTATTTCATTTTGAGATAATAGTGATAGTGAAATTTATTTTTTATAGAGAAGTTATATTTTTTGTATATCATATTTTATTCTCAACTTATTCATTCTTCTTTCCTTGCATCCATAATATAATCTTCTCACATTATACATTGATTATATTAATAATATTTAGAGTTGTGGTTTCTTCACTATATTTAAAAAGACTATCCAGGCTATCAATTTTATTACTATAAGATCTTAATTATATGAAAGAGAGAGACACTAAATTAATATTATTTATTATTTTATATAATAAAATTATTATGAAAAATTTTCTTGGATAAAACAATGATATCTTTAAACATGTAACTCATATTAGCATCGATATTATTATTAATTTTAATTATATTCTTATATTTTTATTGTATTTTAGCATTGCATTTATATCCATATACAAAATAATTTATAAATTAAACCCCCCCTTTTTAGTTATTTATTATTTTGTTTAGTTTATTTTAGTAAAGAATAATATAAAATTTAGAAAAATTGTGTATATGAGTTTCATTATTCTAATATAAACCCTAGGTCCTACTACTATAGTGTAATACTCAAGAAATAAGAAATATATTTTAGAATTTATTTTCACAAAAAAAAATCTCACTCATCATTCATCATACCAATAAATTTTGAATTGATAGTATTTTGTTTTCTTAAAAAGGATTCTTTTAACCCACTCCAGGTATTCTTACCCAGACCAGTTACACACTATGAGTGCCCCTCCTCTTATTATTTTGCCTCCCCCATCTTATATATTCATTTATGGGTTGATAGAGTGCACAATTCATGGTCAACCTATAAAAACTTTATATTTATATTAAATATATTATAAGAACCATATTAATTTTTTTCTTTATTAGTCTTAAAGGTGCGGTTACAAAAAAAATAGTATTGAGGTGGGGTGGGGGGAGGGTTTTTTGGTTCCTGGAAATTAGTGATGTTAGAAGTTTTCTTAAATAATTATCATAGGGACCATTTAATAATTTTTTATGCTAGGTGACACCAATACTTGTAATGTTTTTATTCAATATAGTGAATGTGGAAGTGTACATGTTTGATGGGAACCTGGTACAGTTAACCCAATAGGGAAACAAATGCATAAGAAATTTGTTGATAAAATGATAAATAAGAGAGTATATATGTTTATATCATTATACATATAAAAGAGTGAACTCTCATTATTTTTATTTAATTTTAAATATTTAATTAATAAAAATAAAGGACAATAAATATGGGATTTAGATAGATACTTGTGATATTCCTGGTTAATGATTGGTAAGGATCATGATAAATAAATGTGTAAAACCATAAATGAATTAAATAATATCTATCTAGTAATATTTTTTTAGATATTCAATATAAATTACATTAATGGGTTTAATGGGAAAAAAATAGGCAATGGGGTGAATCCCATTTCACTATACATGTCCTAAATTCCATAAACAACTTAAATAAATACCTGATAAAAATAATAGGAAAAAAGATACCATAATTAAAGGGAATATACCGAGAGGTACGATCCAGCTAAATAAATGATGATCATAGGAAAATATAATTTAAATACATTGTAAGCTATAAGTCTCAAGACATGTACCACCGTAGGACCATACACATGGATCAAGAATCAATAGATAGTGATTAACCCTTTATCTGATGTCCCTTATGATATCATCGTTAACAAATTCCAGAAAAAAGTTGATCTTATTTAGTCGAACTAGATGTAACATTATTCTAGATAACATCATCAAACAAGAATAGAGACTAGAGTGGCGCCTCTACTGAGGTTTCTAGATGAAGAATTTGTCGATGAGAAAGATGAATCCAAGAAAATTATAATATAAACCACCACTAAATTTTTTGAAGATGAAATTTCTCCACTATGATTCATTATTTAAAAAATTTAACATTATAACCTCCTCTATCGTATATTACAAACTTTTTATATTTCTCCTTTAAATCTAATGCTGTAGATAAATGAAAAACATTTAACTCCTCAGTTACTGAGTTATTATGAATGAATATCTATTGAATGGAGTTATACAACCTCCATCAATAAAATATATTGGTAAATAATGAAGACTCTAATGTTGGGAAATGTATACAATGGAACTAGATACATATAATAGACCATCCTAGATAACTAACCATGTCACTGAACCACCCAAATGAACAAAATTAATTCCCATAAAAATATTTAATTATGATAACTACCAATATCCCTATCAAACCATTATTATAAAACATCCATCTATCATTTTATACTCTTCTATCACTATCTCACTATTTCCCACTCAGTCACCTTTTAGATTATTACAAAGTAACACATATAACATTTGATCCCTCTACCCGTGGGACATGACATAAAGGGTGGGGATGAAACTAAGGGGATAAAAAAATGACATTAATTAATGTCAATGATGAATAAATCACCCCACTAGTTAGACAAAACTAGTCAAAATATAAAAAGAGGGAAATTATAGGGCATATACTGATGGGATAATTTCCCAAACCTATAAAAAATAGGTAAAAAATATAACCCCTCATAATGAAAAAACATACTAATTGGAAAAGTTGTAACCTCTCTATTAGGTGAAGGAAAAAAATTAGAAATAAACCAATCATTTTTAAAGGATGTTATTTCGATGATGAGTATTGAAATCCCTCGTGAGAACCCCAAGAAAAGAAAAACCCATTTAAATACTAATCTATATGATAATGGTGTATGTTTGGAAGGAAATAAAAAACCACATAAATGCGATATGAGTGAAAAGGAAAAATAGAAATCAAAATATTGGAGGAAGAAAGAGTAAAAAAATAAGAAGTAAAGGATTATCACTACCTAAGTGGGGATACAAACCTAGCTCTGAATGAGAAAATGTCACTCGATTTTGGGGACATGCCTAAATTAATTATACAATTATTAATGAATATAAGTATTAAATAATCATATGGGATGTTTTATGTGTTAATAGATTAATTTTAGATAATTTTGTGACGTACTTGAGAAAAAATATGATGATATTATTATTTTTCTTTATTATCTTTTTTCTACGAGATGATTGATTCTATGATTGTTGAAATGTTTTTTTAAAATATTATAATTTTGTTTATATATAATGTTGACATGTCATTATTGTCTACTAATATGATGATTAATAATTATATATGCCATTATTTTATATAATATTTTTTGAGATATTTTTATATGATATGTGCCAATGATGTAGGTGGTGATACCTGGTGAAAGGCATATTGTTATAGGTGATATTCTATCAAATATTATTCACCCTCTAAATGAGGATATCCAATACTACATTCCTCTTATAGAGGTTTTTCAAAAATTCATTTCCCTTTAAGAGAGGATATCTAGTGATATTATCCTCTTATTTAGGTTATACAGACGTTTTTTCCCTAAAAGAAATGATATAAGATGATATTTCCCTTAATTTTAGGGTGATTGGAGGTTCCTTTCCTTATGAGTAAGGATATTATGTGGTATTGTTTTTTATGTGAGGATATGTTTAAGCACTATTACCTATAATAATGGATGTATAAACTGATGTGTCATTATCGGTTTGTGGTTTTATATACTTATTATTAGCAGTGAATGAACATAATAGTATTTTTTAATTATAGTTATCTTCTTCATTGTGTGGGGATGTTTGTGATTATAATATTTTTTTCCTTCATATTATGTTTTTTACAGATTTTAAATAGGTTCTCATTATTTTGTGATACTTTGTAATATGTATCATCATACTATTTCAAACTCTGGAACATATAGTTAATTATTAATAAATGTATGGAATTAGGAGGTAAATACATACTAAGAAATAACACTCACACCTTAAATGTGTTTCTTGGTGTATGTGCCACTCTCATTGTTTTATTCTTTGTTTTTGTATTGGGATCGCATTAAATTATTAGACTATCATGGTGGTCCACGTAAATAATACCATAGACAATGATATAATAGTTTCTATAAGGATAAATTATGATGATCACAACTAATATCCTTTATTTATTTATTTTTAGGATACATATGTTTTTTCTAAGTGAAATCAAATGGTAGTACATTTCATTTACCTAAATTGTTTACTTTTATTTTGTGATTCTATTATATTATTTATAATTACACTTGATTTGGGTTATTTATGATATCTTCTCTAAATGGATCATAGGGAAGTTAGTTTCATTTATATTGTTATTTTTTAATATTATCTATGAACCAATAGGTTAAATCACCCCCCAAATTTATTACATACCATCAACACTAACCTCCACCCTTTGATGATTTGGGAATGTTCTTGAGGCCTTATGGATTTCCTTATAAGGGAAATTGTGATATCCCCTTACGTTGACCATTACAAAAAATTCCATGTATAATGGATTTTGAGGCTATAAATGTGGTTGATAGATATTACACCATAACACTTAATATATTTGAAAACAATGATATGTTTTTAAAAATAACACTTTTATCATGGTTATCAGTTAAGAATTAATAATAAATATCAATGTAATAATATCCCATAGGGTCACATAGAAAAATATTTAAATAAGTATTTATTTTTGGTAGAAAGTGTTTATAATAAATCTAATAGAGCATACATGGTATTTTTTATACAAAGGAATTTGGATATTGTTTCATAAATTGCTTTGTATAATGTAAAGTAATTCCATATAAGAAAATAGTGTGAGTGGAAATATTGAATGTTATAAAATTTTAGGATTATTCTAAAATTTATATATGAATTAATAATATTTTGGATTATTAATGTATAATATGATTTAATGTGGAAAATATTACCTGATAGGTTTTTACTCATGTTGTATGAGATATAGTGTTACATCATTTGATTATGTTATAATTTGTTTCCAATAAATAACTCATAGGATGATGGTTTAGGAAAATTCTAGTATTATGTATTACTTTATATATAATAAAGATATATTATACTATTATCATTATTTTTAAATCTTCTTATTTTAGACAATTTATCATGATAATAATATTTATCACGCCCTAAGATGATATGTTTATCCATATCTACGAAACATCACAAAAGTAAAGATCTTTATGTGATGTTTGAGTGTTAAGTATTTTTGTGTAGCCATAAATACATAGAAATAACATTGGTTATAGATAGAATGTTTTGAACATGTTGTAACCCAAATGAAGAAACGGTACATGAATATTCTTATTAATCTATATCTTTTTTTTATTTTAAGAAATTATTCATTTACAATTTTACTAGATCATTTACTATCAGCATATCATTAGAACTATAATATATTAGATTAAATTTTATATTTCTATTGAGTTTAAGCTAAACATATGTGTCATTATTATGTTATTGATAATGAAATTCAAGTACTTTTTGTACAAGTTAGATATCAAGGCCATTGATTGAGTATCACTAAGAAGGTGAATCTATACCCATGATAAATTGGACTATATGTTTAATATACTTTGATAATTTACAAATATATGAGATGATAACATGGGTTTGATATGATAAACGTTCAATGCTCATACTCAATGTCAAGAAAAAAGGCATAATAATTACCCTTATAGATTGGGGATTGGATCACATCAATTTTTTTAAATAATATTATATTATTAATTAAAAATTAGGGAGTAGTTATAGAATTAATTAATTAATAATTATAAAATAAATTAATAAAATATTTTAAAAAAATTATCTTTCTAATGTGGGATTAATTTTCCATTAATTTTCAATAAATTTTAATCAAATAATTGATTCATTAATGACTTTTTCTTTTGTAAAAATTATAATAAAAAAATATTTTTTAAATATATATATTATTTAACACATCTCACGTTTTCATTTTTAATTATAAAATGAAAACCAAAGACAAAAAACAATAACTGAAAGTAAATATTAGTTATATACATGTTCAGTTTTTATTCAAGAAATTATCTTAATATAGTCAAATAAATGGTTTTGAGAGCTTATAAAAGGAAACTCATGGGGGATTAGTATACCATAATGATTATAAATTAATTAGGTTTTCATGAAAACCCCCTAAACACTTTGCAAATAGAATTTATTCTATGATTTTTAATAACATAAAATATATTTTCTGGAACAATCAGAAAATAATTTTCATTATTTTATGTTTCATTTTATAGTTATTTTAAATTTTGACTTATCCAAGGAATGAATCAATTTTTATTAATTCAAATAAACATTTTTTTGATCCAAATTTCCATGAAATTAACATAATTTTAACAATTTCCTTCAACATTAAAATAATTTTATAAATAATTAAAACTTTTATGAATATTTTATAAAATATAGAACATTTTAAATAAATTTTTACAACTAATTTTTAAAAAATTATTATTATTTTGGATAATTCATATATAATACTTGATCATAACCAAATTTTGTAGTGAGTGTGAATGTCACACAATAACCAATAAACAAAATGTCTTAGGGATTTTTGGAAATAAAACTCGTAACTATAATATAAGAGTATAAGGTTAGGAACCAACCAAGTTAAAGGCCTCATACATTTATATTATTTTTTATTTTTTATATAATAATAAATTTTAATAAATTATAAAAATATTATCATAACATTTAATCCCCTAAGAGTTACAGAACTCACGCATTTTTAAATTGAAACATTTTTAAAAATTATGATCCTTTTGTTTAATAAAATTTCATAAATCTTAATTCCACTTGGATTTTTTCATTTTCATTAAACAGTATATAATGCTTTATAACTAATACAACAATAAAAAACCATAATTAAACATCAAAATATTCAGTCTATTAATTTGAATTTATTGTTTTAGTATACATTATGATAACTCTTTCTTAGGGGGATCTAGATAAGTAGATTTTATCTTGGATTCCTCGTCCTTATTGAGACTATAAGCTCTATTTTAAATATATTGAATGTCCTTTATTCAATATTATGAAACTTTTCAAGAGATTGTTTGATGTGTGTTATATATATAAATAAATATTCCATTTTTAAATGGAATATAGATTGGATATAAATTTATATCCCTGAGATGCATATTAATGTTTTTAATAATGTATATATAATGTTGGGATAATTTTCCTTGAAACCAAACGGTTAATGGTGTGCATGATATGCTTTCATTAAAATATCTAGATAAATTTAATGAAACATTCATCAATAATATTTTAGGAATAAAATATATTTCAATATATATACATGTGAAGGAATCCATCTTTAAAATAAAATGATTAAACATGAAAATTTATTATTTACCATTTATTCAGAGTATTGGAAAATAATTATCAAAAGTAAACATTGGGTAAACAGTTACCTGGGTTACCCAATTATAATAATTTTTTGATTTATGGATTTAGTGATTCATTTAATAAATATATTAAATGGTGTAATCTAATAAAAAAATTTATTTAGGGAGAAAATTATGACATAATTAAAAGGTCAAATATGATTCATTGTGTAGTGAAATGTAGATTTTGGTTCACTGGACATAATAAGGTATTTTTTTTGAAAATAAATTCAAAAAGTATTTTTTAATATAATATAAATACATGATATTAATAAAATATGTCACTCTTTATCTACAAAATAATAAATATTCAAAACATAAATGTGATAATATATATGTTGTTTATCATTGATAATAATTTTCTGTATGGAAAAATATTTCCCAATAAACATCATAATTTAAAATATTTACAAGGATATGAGAAAAAACATTAACATTTTAGAAAATCCCATTCCAAAATGAATGATGTTAATGGAACATGGGAAAATAAAGATTATAATTATGATAATCTACAATATTTATTATATATTTCATGAATTATTTTTTCTATTATTAATTTATAACTTTATAAAATAACATGAATCCGTGGAAGTGTTTGATATGATAAAAAACTTCAAGTGTCATTTCAAAGGGAATGTTTGGTCCAAAAGTATGAATGTACGTAAATATTTATTTCAATATATGATGAGAAAGAAAATATTTATCTATATCCACCTATTCAAAATAATATTTATTATAAATTATTTGGATAAACATGTTTTCCAACTAATGTAAGTACTAAAATTTTAATTTGTTATAACATAAAAATTGAGAGAATTAAATCTATATATAATTAATTATAATATGAAAAAAAATTATAATACCATTATTTACATCCATAATTTTTCATGTATAGTATTTTAGAACCTATAAATGATGACTTTTAAAACCATTTCAATAGTTAATTGAATATTTTGTATAGAAAAATTTGATAATAAATAGTTTGTAAAATTAAAATATATTTATAATTAACTATAGCCTAATAGTTTAAAAGGTGATAATGTTTAATTCCACCATTTCTTTTAGATGGGTGACGAATAATAAATTAACAATTGTTCTTGGAGGTGTATAAGAAGTATGGTGAATGTATGACATTAACTTTAGTTTTTTATGATTCAAAAATCATCTTCTATGGAACTAATAAAAGTAATGTTTTAAAATAATATTCCTCCTGTGTGTAACTATAATATCCCATCCCAATAGAGTCCATGAACTGACTCCTTAATCCACCTCCAATAGGCTAGGGGCTAGATACTTGCACCAAGTAAGTATATCACTAACATGGCAGGCCTTAGCTTATGTACCTATACACACACACACACACACACACACACACACACACACATCTCCAATCCCATACAATGATGAAACATAAAACAAACTGATAAACAATGAATTCATATATCTAAATTACACAACTATAGCCTGAAAAAAGAAATGTATTATAAACACGGTCAAATAAAATCCCACCACAAAGAGTCTGAAAATAAGTCTAGCCTGAAATTATATATGGGGACTACTATTAAGATACCATAGGAATAATCCTCAGTCTGTCCTTCTCACTAAGTGTTTTTTGTTCTTGTTCCATCTATGAATCCATCAAAAGGATGACCTTATACACAATCCATGACACGTGTGGGTGCAACCCATACAGGGGTGAATACAACTCTACCCAGTAGAACAACATAAAACCACAAAAAAAATAAAAAATGTATAACAACCATCTCTACACATGTATATGTCTACCACACATATAGCAAGAATATCCAAATATACTAAAAAATACACATATTCACAATGTAATGTCACAACCATAATTCCATATTAGGATTCCTACTCGAAGGTTTCATATATCACTCATATAGGTGAACAAAATCTATGAGTTAGATAACATTGATGAAACCCTTCCAATTGGTAGTGATAGTCGGGTCTTACCATTAGAAGTATAGGATGCATGTATGAAGAGATATGATAAATATATGAGGGTCACTAAAAAGGACAGGGGGTATAACAAAAACTCAATCTAGATTAACTCTCTAAGTAAAGGATCCACACCCATGTAGTGTTGGTCACAAATATACAGAGAACACCATGTAGGGAAAGAAGATGATAGAGGATCTCCCTCCGGGCCTCATGGAAGGATTCCAAAAAATCCACCCAAAATATCCTATTGAAATGATCATTATCCTATGTGTAGGATATTATTCCATACTAAAACTCAAAAAATGGATACAGGGAACACACCCTAACAATACTTGTCCAAGATATAGATGAAAAGGGCTCTAAAACTTTTAAAGAGTACACAATGTGTACTACGATTACCCGAAGTCTTCCCTCAACCCTGATTCATTCCCATATAAATAGTTTATGTCCATTTCCATGTAAAATTACATGATGTGATCATTATATTTTACTTCTTCCAATGAACAAGTATATGACTTTTCCCATGTACATTTCCTCTAGCCATGACTGTGTTAGAGTACATGACGCACTCCTGCTCATGTACTCTAGGTTATGTCCATGTACCATCTACAATAAATTACAATCTATTAAAGAGGGGTCACATGCTATGTGATAAGTGTCACATGCCATGTGATCCTCAACATAATCCCAAACCCATAGCCACTATTAAGAGGGCCCCATAAGGCTTTAAGCACTATAGTACATGACGTGTTTTTTATATTTTTACAGAAAATGAGTTCTTCCTCCTGTGTATGCTTACACCATTGTCAAATAGAATTCCAAACTCAATGTCAACAGGAATCATGGATCTTATCAAGTTGAACCTTACCACCATCAATCTCCGGATTTCGGCCTTCTATTCAAAAGAAAACAAAACCTGAAGTAATACCTCCACCATTCATCTAAAATCAACAAATGAACGCCTTGAATACAGTCTCAATCCATCACTGTTGTCATCATCACATTATCCCTATTCCATACCTAGTCTGAATCTACAATATCAAATCATTTGAACAAAAAATAGGTGCATAATGTTCGATCATCAGTATTTGTGTTGAATCATCGGGAAAATGAAACCTCAGTGATGAATGCATGTAGAAAATTGGGAGAAAAACACAAAAAGAAACTAAATAGGAATAAAAAATGGTCATGTTTGTTTAGACTTGATTCATTTCCATTATAAATACAAAAAAATAACCCTAATAAATAAATAAATCTCCTAAATGTCCCAGTAGATAAACCTATCCCACAATATTACCTATTTGAGAATCAATATATTGGTCGATTGATTTTTGTTCACCATAAGAATTTGTAACATGAATGAAAACTAATCAAAACATCATTGTACCTTGATTTTGGATCGATCGATGATGAATAACGAAGCAATTTCATTATCATTTCTTAGATCCCATGATTCCATGACACACTGATTATAGAACTACAATCCCATTGTCGTTCAACTAAGAGAGATCCTCTGAAGCTCTCTCAAAGGTCT
This sequence comes from Viscum album, assembly GCA_963277665.1. Lineage (NCBI taxonomy): Eukaryota > Viridiplantae > Streptophyta > Magnoliopsida > Santalales > Viscaceae > Viscum > Viscum album. The sequence continues at coordinate 471,897,657 of OY728130.1, read as the reverse complement.
CTAGGGTTATGCAGCTAAGCCTATAATTTCATCATAATAGTTTACATATAAAATAAATTAGTTATTTTCATCAAATAATAATTAAAATAATTTATTTTATTTATTTTATTCATTTTAATGGACATGATGACTTTTCCACAAACATCTTGTAATGAAAAGGATTATGTTGTACCTATTGTAAATATGAAACTATGAACTCAATAGTGCCCTCATATTTCTAATTTGGGCCCCCTTTTATAATTTATTAAACTTTTTCTGGAAAACTAGATACACATGTTATTTAATATATTTAATATATTTCAAAAATTTATTTTGTGAATACCGGGACATAGAATTGCATGTTGTCTCAGTGATTGGTCTAAAAAATAATCCATAAAACTTCAAAAAACAATGCATGGAAATACATTCATTAAATTATCCCCACATTAGGGCTTTATGTATTGAAAATCCAAAACAAGTGGCGATACAAAAATATGTTGGTACTGAGCATGCATTTGGGCTTCCCACTCCCAAGTTCTCTATTATAGATTCATGTACTGCCACCAGACACACACTAAAGGAAGCACTCACCCAATAAATATCCTCTACTTACAATCCTCTATCTCTACTAGGTAATTAGAAAAGGTATATCCATCCTCGATGTTCATCTATCCCTACTTGATAATGTGAAATGGGTCATGGATGTACCTCCTCAGTTTTGAAATATGGAAGACTTCGTGTACTCGGTCTATCTGAGGCGATAGAGCTAAGAGATATGCCATATCACTAACTCTACAAAGTATATGGAAAGGGACAAAAAATCTCATAGATATATTACCACCCTAGAAAAACCTTCATAATCCACATTGAGGTGAAACCTATAAAAACACATGGTCTCCCTCATCAAACTCATGGGGCCTCCCTTTTCTATTTTTATAAGACTAATGACAACTCTGTGTAGTTCTCATCCACTCCTAGATGATCTAAAACTTTTCAGTAGTGGAACATACCATCTTTGGGCCAATGAGTTCCAACTCTCCTAGGTTAGTCTAGAAAAGAGGTGACCTATAGGGTCACCCATACAAGGCCTCAAATAGTGCCATACCAATAGTGGCATGATATCTATTGTTGTATGTGAACTCTCCCAGTGTTAGGTGATCCTACCAACTATGGCTGGAGTACAATATGTAATCATGAAACATTCCCTCTAGAACCTGATTGGTTCGCTCAGTATAGCCATCACACTTCAGATCAAAATCCATTCTTAAATGAAATTGTGTCCCAAATGAATCCTGTAATCCCTTCCATAACCAAGATCTGAAGAGATCATCATGGTAAAAAATATTTTGATGGAACTCCATGGGGTTAGAATATCTCTTACATGTAGGGGAATCCCAATATGTCCACTGAAATATACTATCTTAAAGCTAGAAAGTGGGATGAATTGGAGAGTCTATTTATAATCACCCAGACATCATTATGTCCACTAGATGTATGTGGTAATCTCATCATGAAGTCCATGGACATCCCATCCCACTTCTACTCTAGAAACTTTAGGGGGTAATCTAATCCTACAAGAACTTAGTTTTTGACCTTCACTTTCTAATAACTGATACATCGAGGGACAAACTATAAAAATCCATACATCATACCTAGACATCAAAATTGATGATGGAGGTCCATGTTTATCTTTTCAACACATGGATGTACCAAAAAAGGATATTTATAAAAATATCTTAGAACCTCATTATAAAAAATCACTGGTAGCATCATGCATCCTCTGAAAATAATGAAATACTCTCCACCTTTAAAAAATATATCATGATCATGTCCAATGGATATCTAAGTATGTAGGGTCTTAGAGACAATATCTCCAAGTTGTGACTCCTTGAATCACTATAAAAGCAGACTTGTTTAAACCATCAAATAGCGGTAAGTTTCTCCATTTCCATCTATAAAGGATAACTACAATGAGTCCAACTAATCTGATGCCTTTTTCTACAACTGTAAACAAGATATCCTACTAAGATAATATTCTACCACGTTCCCCTTCATAGGAGTATAGACAATCCGAAATCATAATTCTATAGGAACTCTATCCATTGCCTTTATCTCAAGTTTTGATCATACAAGGAGATGATAAAATTGATACTTTCATGTTGATAATAAATGATAAACTACTCATCCATCTACTAGTGTCAACACATCTTCAGTATGAATAATACCATTACTAACTCAATATTGTTATTCACATAGTTTTTCTCATGTGGTTGCAAATGATGTGAACCAAAGGATGTCACCAACCTCCTCTCTATTAGAAAAAAACTAAGTACAATACCTGGTGTATCGCAAAACACTATGTAATCGACAACCAATTATGGTAATATTAACATGGGATCTCTCATAAATATATACCTTAACTTTTTAAATGACTATTATAACTTCTCTTTTCACATGAAAGGTTACCCATTTTGGGTTAACACTTTCATGTTAGATGATATTCGGGAGAAGTCAAGTATGGTTCTCTGATAATAACCTTCCAACCTAAAGAATCCATCCACCTTAATCATATGCTAGGGTGGATCTTAAGATAATAATTCCTTGACCATCACTAATTCCACTTCCACTTCATATTTTGAGATAACATTTCCTTAAAAATGGATCTCTCAAATTCAGAACTAACACTTCAAGAGATTCCTATAAATATAGGGATATCAGAGTATGTCCAAAACTATCTTCTAGTGTCTAGTGTGCTCCTCGTTGAATGAAGAGTACATACGGATATCATGGATTAATAATACTGAAAAATTTTCTTTGAAGGGATGAAGGATATAGTTCATGAGTCCCATGAATTATTCAAGGGTGTTATTCATGCGAAAGGGATTCTCCATGTACTTATAGAAAATGTTGAAATATCTGAATGTCATCATCGTTATACCTTTTACAGTACTCGTAACTGGTGATAACATGATCTGAGTTCAATATTTAAGAACAATCATTCCCTTCTGAACTAAATAAAGAATTCATCGATCATCAGTACTGGATACTTGTTCTTCACGATCTCTTGATTTAAGCATCAGCAGTCCACACATTACCACAAGAGCCCATCCTTTATCTTGGTGAAAAAACTAGGGATTCCTATGGTGAAACACTAGGTATAAAAAATAAATTACTCTATAAGTCCTCAAACATCACCCTCATCTCATGAGACTCTACTAGAGCCATCTAATATGATGGCACAAATATCAGGGTCATCCTGGGGTGTAGATGAATGCCAATGTTTATCTCTCTATAGAGAGGTAAGTATAGAACATCTTCAAGAAATAAGTACTCATACTATACCACCAATATAGAGAATTGGAAACTCGTAAAATCCACTAAAACAAGGGTTATTATAGACCACTAGTTATAAATTGACTCTACCCTCATAGGAATTTGTCCATCCTCTTCTTCCTAGGTTTACATTTCACCAATAAAGTAAAACCTAGTCCCATTACTATGGACACACCATATTCTCCACCTATAATAGTCAATTTGAGAATGAAATATTTATAGTTATTCCATTCCTATGATGATGTTGTAAGGACTCATCCATACTATAAAGAGATCCCATTAGAAACTCTCACCTCCAAGAGTGAGGTCACACTATCTTCACAAGTGTGTGATGACTGAGTCATCTCCAGTAAGAGTCTCCAAGTGAATGGTTTAAGCCAAGGGCTCATCCAAAATATCAAATTCATGAATCATATATGTGTAAATAAATTAATGAGTAGAAAATGTGTTAATAAGTACTGAATCCAAGGTAGAGAAGCCACAGATCATATGTCATATCATTTTCTAAGCCTATGGATCCTAAGCCTGAACCTCTTGCGGTTGCCCTCGTCCTTTTACTCTAGATACCTGAGCCTAGAATGTAACACCTTGGGGTGGGTTTGTTAATAATAAAAGCATCCAACACCTCTAGTTGGTTTACAGTTATTCTTCCATGTCCACCACCCTGCAGACATATTTGTTGCTACCGCTTCTTCTGCCTCAGTGGCCCATACACTGTCTCTCCATCATCCGTAAAATGGGTTAGAAAATCTCATGTATGATGTCCCATACTATAAAATTAGTATCATAACCACTAAAATGGATTACTAGATCAATTATTTGAGCCCTAAACCATAAAACCTTTATCCAGAGACTTCCTCTTAAAATGTGTCACACATCTAGTTCTCTGAGACTGATGTTTACCCCTTGCTTCCAATGTCTATGATCCTGTGTTCCCACTACTAGAAACCATTTTATGAATTATCTCAACCAAGATATCTAAATAATGATTATTTCTATAGAACCCCATAAATTTTAGGAATGAAAATAGGTATAACTATATCAGAGATGTCTCCACACCATCCTCAAAAAAAGGTCTGAGCTCAATAGAATTGATCAAAAACCATATCCATCGAGTACCTAGAGAGGTTCATGAACCTCGGTGAATACTTAGATACTTTTATACTACCCTACTGAAGTTATAGAAGATCTTAGATACATAAATCCCACAACATAGAGGGATAAAAATCCTCTCTGAAAAGGATATCGAAGTCTATGAAAGACACAATCACTGTGACATACGACTCATTTATTAAATCCCACTATTGTTATGTTGAGCCATAGAGAAGGATCACCACCAGGACTATCATCTGATCTGTTGGTTTCCTTAACATATGAAAAATACATTTAAACTCCTCAAGTGATTCCTTAGATGCCTATGGATTTGGATTTCCTCATACCCTGAGGGGCCATTGTCATTATAACTCGTGAAGTGCACCCAGCCTACACACCTCATCTGTTAGTACTACGGGTACCATCTGATACTCTATAGGTGAGGGTATAACTGGTACACCACCAGGATGTAATACCTCTGGAACTAGTCCTTGTATTGATACCTCATCACTGGGGGTATTTTTTTCATGATCCTGATATTGAATCATAGCTGGAATACATCATGAAGGCAACCTAAAATAGAGAATATATACCAAAAACAATGTTTATATCTACAGAGATGCCTAAAGAAGGACCCAAAAACCAAAACCCATTTATATATGATCCATGTACCATTTTTTCCTTGAAAAAAATTCCTCATTTACTGAGTTGGAAGGCAGGTGATCAAGAGTCCCGTTGTTTGGATATGTCAGCCATTTCACCAACACTGGTCTCCCTATCTTGAAATCTGAACATGAAACACTTAATATTATTTTCCCTAACCATTATCATATACTCCAGTACTAAGGTAGAATCGAATCATCTAATACAACTTTTTCATGAACCATCCTAATGGGGTATGTTCCATGAATCCCAAAGCTCATGTTTAATAGGCCAGTTGTGGTGACTAGCACCGAGTAGTCATATCAATAACATGAGAGGCCTTAGCCTAAATACCTATACACACAAAAATATCTCCAAACCAATAAAATTATGAAATGTAAAAAAATTATAAAATGTGAATGTATACATCTAAATCACACAACTAGAGCACGACAACAAGAAATATAATGTAAATAAGAAAAAAAAATATAACCCCACAATAATGAGTTTGAAAACAAGTCCAAAGTGAATGTACAGTTGGGGACTATTATCAAGGTACCTCCAGAACACCCCTCAGTCTATATGGCTCACTAAGTGACACCCCTTCCTTGTCCCTCTAGAACTCATTCAAAAGTTTGATCATCTTCACAATACAAGACACGTGTGGGAAAATCCCATTCTGGGGTGCGTATAAAAATAACTAGAAGGAATCCCTAAAACCACAAAGCATATAAAAACATTATAACAACCAACTCTAAATAGGTATATGTATACATTAAATATAACAAGAATATCCATATATACTCAACAAAGACACAAAGTCTCAAGGTAAATTCACAAATGTAATTCCAGCCTAAGATTCCTAGTTCAAGGTTTCATATAGTAATCATATTGAAGAATACACTCCATGAGCTAGATAACACAGATGGTATCTGTTCGAGAGGGAGTTCTCATTGGGTCTCACCATTTGAATTATGAATTAGAAATATGAAGAGATATTATAAAAAAATTAGGATCATTCCCAAGGCCATGGGGTATACCAACAACTCAATCTGGATTAACCTGTTAAGTAGAGGATCAACACACATGTAGTGATGGTAATGATGATACCAAGAACTCCACCTAGGGTAAGAGGATGATTGAATATCTCACTATAAACCTCACAAAATGATTTTCTAAAATCTATCCATGAAGTCCCATTAAAGGTACCGACAACCTTGGTGTAGTATTTGATTCTATACTAAGCATCATAGAATGGATATACTGAAGTCTCCCTAAACAAACTTGTCCAATATACAGAGGAAAAGGGATCCCATCCTTCTTTGAAGTAGTACATGACATGTACTAGGATTACATGGAATGTTATTTCAACACTGAACTCTTATTATGTAAATGTATTGTTTCTATGTCCATGTGTAAGTAAAAGGTATGATCATTCCCTTGTTCTTATACCCATGTCCACGTACAAGGTTATGCCTGTGTACATCTGGCTTGGACATGTCTGTGTAGGAGTAAAAAGTGTGATCTTACCAGTGTACTCCATTTCATGCCTCTATACCCTCTGAGGTACATGAAGAGGCTTAAGGGAGGGGTCACATGTTAAATGGGAGGTTTTACACACTGTGTGATCATTAACATCATCCAAAAACCCTCTCTACCGATAAGAGGGACCCAAAATTCACGCAGCTCTGCAGTACACATCACATTGATAAAAATTATTCAAAAACTATGTTTTTTCTCCCATGCATTATCACACCACATTTTCCTTGGATTTCATCTTTAATATCACTATGAATCATGGATCTACTCTAGAAAAAACTTGCCCTAATAAATCATTGGATTCTGGCCTTCAATTCACCATAAAATGCAACCAAAATTCACCCCCATCATTCATCCAAAACCCATGCATGAACTCATTGAATCCATTTCTGATCCATCACTATCTTTATCTTCATAATATACCAATGGAAAATCATGTCTAGATCTACGATGTCAAATCATTACACTATGAAATGGATACTCAACATTCTATTCCTCAAAATTTCTATTGAATCATCTAGAAATAAAACCACGATGATGAACAGATGTAGAAAAATGGGATTAAACCATGACACATGAAAAATAAAAATGATCCTATGTAATTTTTTTTGGAATTGATTAGTTCTTATTATAATGATGAATGAATAACCATAATATTAAATAAATCTCCAAAAATATCCCCACGGATAAACCTATCCCACAATACGGTCGATCCTCGAATCAATCTGTTCATCGATTGATATTTGTTCATCATATGAATTAATGATAGGAACAATAAATAATAAAAACACCATCCAACCTTTATTACAGATCGATTACTGATAGAGAATTTATTTGCATCATTTTCATTGGAAAGATCCTTTGATTTCATTGAACACCAATCGTAGAACTGTGATCTGGTTGTCGGTTGTCTGAGAGAGATCCTAAAATGCTCTCACCAACAGCTCTAGGGTTAGTGGATAACCCTGAAATTACATAATAACAGTTTACTTATAGATGATATTAGGTCTATTTTTCAACAAATAGATGAATTAATGAATTTATTTTATTTTAGTCATTTCAAAAATCGTGATGACTATTCCACAAATGCCCCGTGTTGACATATTTCATGACATGCCTAGGGTAAAAACCATACTTAGAGCTCAACAATACCCTAGGATTTCTGATCTAGGACATCATTGAGATGTTACTATATTTTTCACATGAAAACTAAATTCATATGTTATTATATATATTTTGTTTGTTTCAAATATTTATTCCGAGAACATTGGGCCTTAGAATCACACTTCGCCTTAGAGTTTGGTCTAAAAAATAATCCATACTATATCAAAAAATAATACATGTAAAATCTTAGTCATTACTGTAACTATTTTTCATTTATGAAATAATCAATGGTGTTATGTGTACTATTTTTATTATGGTTGTTTTCATGTGTTATAAGGATGAAATAAATTAACAAAAAAATTCTTCATTGTATCTCATAACATAGGGTACTAATGTAAAAAATATAAAATAATAAAATAATAAAATATGATTTTATGTCACAATATAATAGTACAATAACCAAATATATAAAGGAAATTTATTTATTCAAATAAATGTGGGAAGCCCTTCAGTGAAAATACAGTTAAAAATAATTAAAGATATTGTGAGTGTTAACAAAATTATGTTTCAAAGAATTTTTTCTTTTGAAATATAGGATTATCATTTTTATCAATTTAGTATTTCTAAAATTGAATAAATATAATTTTCATCACTATATAAAAAGTTTCATTTTATAATTAATATTGTAAATATTTATAAAGGAAAACATTATTGGTACCTATTATATTACCATAAAGAGTAATCAATTGAATAATAAAATATTTTGATTATGTGATAATTAATTATTATATATTGTATTGAAATAATGTATATAATAATTAATTAAATTATTTATTTATTAATAAATATTTTATATGTTTCTTTAGAATGAAAATAAACTGAAACTTTACTTAAATTATGAATTTTTTTATTGTATAACTTATAAAATAAATTGAACATTTAGAATATAAAACATAAAAATATGATATATTTATGAATATGTGTGTAATAAAAAATGATATTGGAAAAATTTATTACCCAAGAACATAAGTTGTGTACAAATGAAAAAATGAAAACCAAGGGAGTCGTGTAATATGAATGGTGAAAAAATCATGATGAAAATTATTAAATAATAAGTTAAATGAAAAATAAATGAATGGATTATTCTTCATTATTATTTATAGGATTATAATAATAATAATAAAAATGATGATATATATGTTTGAATTTGTTTCCAAAATCATTTATATATTTTCAAATAAGAATTAACATATTACCATAAAAAACTCTTATAAATATATTATTTCCCCTTTATTATCTCTCTATTACATTGAGGAGTAAATCAATTTATATATCTTTTACTTATTACTCTAAACATTTATAATTTTATATTAACTAAACTCTTCAATTTTTTTTTCAAACAAATGAATTAATCAAATTTAGTGATTTTGGATAACAATGGAAGTATGGACTAGTTGTTCTATTAGCTGAATTAAAGATTTTTTTTCTAAATTTCAATAATGAAAAACATATTTTTATACTTTATAATTCCTAAAAATAAATTTTAACTCTTAAACATTTATTATTAATGATAAAATATCAAAATAATAACTAAAATTATAATATTTTATATTTCATTTTTTTCTTTACCTTTCTTACCTATTATTTTTGTAACATCCTAGGTAAATAAAAAATAAGACATTTTACATGATTATTAATATTTATAAATTAAATATTAACTATTCTTTAAAGGGGTTGCTATGTTCGATGGCGTACCCGATACGTAACAATGGGTTTCTGATAAAATTCATTTTTTTATAAATAGTGAAAAATACTGTATTTTAATTCAAAATTGTCTTTTAATATAATTTATTTATATGATTATATTATCGTTTTAATTGGTTTTAAATTGTATGTATATTTTTTTATTTAATCCAATTTTGGTCATTAGAATTAATTTTACTTTGAAATTGGACATAAACAAGTATCAATCATTTGATAGTTATTGTTTCTTAAAAACACGCTATTTGATTTGATAACATGAATTAATTTTAAATTAATTAATGCAACCTATATGTTTTGAATTTGTAAAAATAGACATAATTTTTTAATTAGCGATATCAAATATAGCTTGGTCTGAATTTTTGGAAGTTTTTTGAAAAACTTCAATTTTTGATGAATAGTGAAACCACTTAGTAGTAGTTAAAAAACAAATTTTTCATTTAAATAAAAATTTACCACTTCTGTGAATTGAATTTAGAAAATCCTACATGCATGGTTGTTATTATTAAGTAAAATTTTGTTCAATAAGATGAAAATAAATTTTTGTGAATTGTAACTTTTGACTTTTATTTACCGCGGTTAAAGGTAAATAGGGTAATTCAAGGTAAAAAGAATTTTATAATATATAGAATTACCATAACACTTGTCCTGAACTTATTGGTTGAGTAATTTATGACCATGAGAATAGCTGGGTCTATTTTGGGACCCCATGAAGCCACTTATGAGTGATAATGACACTTTATTTTAATTAACTTAAAGTAATGGCCAAAATGACATAAACAAATTTCTTTTAGTAAATCAATTTTTACATGGGGTTATATAAGTTATATTTTCGACTATAAATATTAATTAGATAGAAAAATATATTTCCTACATTATTTTATTTATTTTATTATTTTTAGACATCAAATAAATTAAATTATTTATGACACAATAATGATGTAGTATTTACCTCATTAATAAATGATTTAAATAAATAAGATTATATATATTAAAATAACATCCAAAACCTGTCCAATTATTATTGTATGAATTTATTTAGACCATTATTAATCTTATATTAATCTTTAATGAGTTTTGGATCTTTATAAATTGAATATAGGTTTATAATAAAATAATATTTGCAAAATTTCCTAAAGAGCCCCTCCTTCCCCTTATAAAAAGCCCTCACTTATAACCTATTCCTCACACCTCTCAAGCCTCTTGGCTCATCAAAAACCTACCAAAATAATCTCTCAACATCAATATACTCCTCCTAGAAGCCTTACCTTAGGCATAAGTCACTTCAATAAGTCCTTTTGGTTCAAACCAAAGGGAGTTACCCAAATTAAAGGTAACAATTTCTCTTAACTTAATTTATTTTATTTTACTTCTAAAACCCCTAAACTATTTTTGTTACTTTCTTTTATAGAAAAATTATTATAATAAATATACTTGGATGTTTTTATGAGAATTATTCTAACTACACTTTCACACACCTCCATCTAATGGGTGAATAACATATTGTTTCTGTGAATGGAAAACTAACGCCTCATGAAACGATGATTGTTCGATTATATCTGACCGCCACTCATGGTGGACATTAATATGACAATATATTTTTATATGATATATATTATGTTTATGTTTTCTTTATTCTTATGTATTTTTCTTTTATATCATACCATTATGGATTCCATTATGGGTAAACGCTATAATTTCATTTGAGGATGTGCGGACTACCGCCCCCTAAAAGTGAAATGACTCGTTAATGCCATATATGGGATGTATAAAGGATAGATTTAATTATATTATATATGATATTATACTGGAATTATAATATACCTATGCATAATTATGTTTTAATTCCATTAAAGTATGAAATAGAAATGAAAGTAGCGTCCATGCGTACGTACGGCTTACCGTCTCCATGAACGGTGCATTTCATTTCTTATCTCCAAAATGTTATGTACTGTTATAAATACATATATATATATATACTGGATATATATGATTTATATGATATCTAAATCATGAATATCATTCTGGAGATAATGGAATATTGACCACATGGACAACTTGTAATTATAAGGTGTTCATTTTTGACTCAAGTACAAAATATCGACAAAACAACAATTATTAACTTAAATGATTAAATAATGTTTATAACATGGTAATAAGTTATATAAAAGGAATAATAAAGTTGAAAAATGTTATTAATCCATTAGAAATTAACTTTAGTTTATTATTCAGGATATTAAAGAACGAATGGGTCTAGTCGGACACAAGGTAAGGGACTTCGTCTTAATGTCCTTTCATTGGGTCATATTTTGTTTTATACAATTTTTTATATGGTGTATAAAACCCTTTGAATTTTAATTTCATTCAAATGGAATATTTTTATACTAAGCATTAACTAAATGACAAAAAAACATGTTTTTTTAACGTAAGCAGTGACAACAACCTTTTTCCACCGCCATGAGTATTATTTGATCTTTGGCTTCCTTAACAAGCTTTAGTGTCTTTTAAAGGAAAATAAATACCATATACTTTTTACATATTTTGGTATTGAAAATGGTATTGATAATGGATTTGTTATGTCAATATATTTAATTGATATATTGTGATTGAAATGTGGAAATGTCATCTTTCCTTTATGTTTGTTTTATGTGTTATGAATATGTTATGGTTCTTGGGAATTTTTTATGTATACGGGTGGTTTTGTGATAAAACTAGGGTGGGTGAGCCTGAGATATCTATCCAATGAATTTGGTAATGTGACGGAGGTAAACATGAATGTTTCTCCTAAGAGATTTAGAGAATATACTGTGATGGGTATTGCAACGTAACTCCTTGTGTAGTTGTGATAGATACAATGTAAGTATGATATGAATTCCATAAGTAACTTTATGATTTGTGATTACTATGTGTTATTCATAAATATTAAGTTTTCATGAGGTAAGTAAAAGAGTTTATGTTTTTTATGTATTGATGAACTAATTATTTCTTTCTTATTTTATAACCCTAAATGAACTTTTTATGCTCATCCCAAGTTTTGAAATGTTTTTCAAAGGACATAAAGATGAATAGGGTCAAGGATGGGATCAAGGAAACGTCCTATTGTCTAAAACATAGAACTAGACACGACTCTTTTTTTTTAAGATTTTTTATTTTATGAAAAAATGGAATTTGAGTAGAATTGTCTACATGTAATATTCAGGTTTTTATATAAATGTTATGAACCAATTCTATAAAACTCTAAACCTGAAAAGATCCTCAATGAGAATTATCTATTTAATTCAAGAATATGTAATTTTTAAGGCAAGGTCCTTATATTTGTCATCCGAGGTCAGTTTAGCCAAATTTAAGAGTTAGGATATAGTTAAATTAATATCCATAATTTATTTTTTAGCATAAGTTATGATTGAAATGATATAGCATTTATAAATTACCATTTTTCTTCAGCTATGATATTTCTGTGTTCAGAATGGTTTTTTGCAGAGGAAACTGGGCAGCTATGTTGGGACGACATCAGGAGGAAGAAAACCTTCAAAATCAGCAACCTGAGATAGTCAGAATCGGAACTGAACCATTTTTTGAAGTGATGGAACAATTTATCAGGCTATAAATTGTGGTGGTATTCATGCACGAGATCATCCTGACCAACCATAGAGGAAGATGGCAACAATGGATTATTTCATGAGGCAACATCCCCCATCATTCAGAGGATCATCTGACCCTGTGCTAGCAGAAGGGTGTATTAAAGCACTAGAGAAATGTTTTGATGTCATGGGGTGTTCAGAACATCAAAAGGTTAGTCTGGTTGTTTACCATTTTGAAGGTGAATTTGATCAGTGGTGGTCGGTGGTGAAAAATATTAGGGATAGTGAGAAGATTGATACTCTTGATTGGGATGAATTCAAAGGTATGTTTCATGAGAAATGTTTTCCTAAGGTGGTTAGTCTTAGAATTAAAAACTAATTCCTATAATTGAGGTAGGAGGATGACTCAGTGGATGTTTGTGAAGAAAAATTCACTTGAATAGAGAGGTATTCTCTAAATTTCATAAGAGATCTTGATATTAAAATAAACCGTTTTTAGTCAGGATTAAAGATAAAGTATCGAAGGGCTTTAGCATCTTGTGAGTTCAAAAGTTGTAAAAAACTTGTTCATTGTGTGGAGTAGGTGGAAATGGATTTTACCGATGATCATGTGTTATTTAAAAAACAATAGAATAAAAGGTCAAGGTGGCAGTTGAAAGGGAAGAACTCTTCAAAAATGTCTGATGGTAAGAAACTTAAGTTTACAGTTTGTGAAAATTGTGGTAAAAATCATGTGGGGGAATGTCTTTTGATTTCTGGTAAGTGCTACCAATGTTGTAAAGTGAGACATAAGGCTTGAAATTAATCGGAAAATGATCAGGTTAATGGTAAGGAAAAATCCAATTTATAGTCAGTAAAATGTTTTAAGTGCAAAAAAATGGGTCATTATGAAAATGAGTGTCCAATAAAGAACTCAACTGAGGGAAAGAATCCAGAATACAAGTAGAAAGGGGTGGTGAAATCCTTTGAAACTACTTCAGTAGATGTTGGGCCATCAAATGAAGTATTATCACGTACACAGTTTGTTTGTTCATGTAGTGACTCGGGTTTTTTGCCCTGTCAGACTTTGTAATATTTCTACGAAGAATTCCAGAGCTAGGCGCGAAGACGGCGTGCGATTCCGAGGCCCGGTGTGCCCAGAATTAATTTTATAAAAATATTAAGTATTTTTATACTATGCACGTGGCAGGGGTGTGATATCTCCTAAATGGTAGCTCAGAACGGGAATCTGAGGGAACGGTTGTGTCCGGAACGTGCCGTTTACCCTAGGCGGGGTGTAAACTTTGCGGGCGCGGGCCTGCGGTGAGAAACGCCACCAGGGGCGTTTTCGTAAATAAGTAGCAAAGTTAGTGTGCGGACGTCGGCTCGAATAACTTCTGAACGGAGTGTCGGATCACAAATACGAGTCTGTCGTTGCGTTCAGAACGGTGCGTTTACCCTAGGGGTGACCTTACTTTTGTTCGCATCGGGTGTCGGGACGGATGCGAGTTGGCGGGGGAGAGTTAAATGAGTTGTTTAAAAAAAAATAAAACATAATCAATCTCCCTCTCCCATGAATCCTCCAACGCGCAGCGGACTTCCTCCCCTCTCCCCTCCTCCGTTCTTCGCTAATTCAAGCTCCGGGAGTCCGTTTTCAGCGCCAATCATCAGCAGATCGAGCTTCAGCGTGTCGTAGGCGTCGTTCTGCATCCGAAGCTTCAGGGATCCGCCAACAGGTAGGTGGTTTGAGTTTTACAATCCCGGATCCCATTTATGTGTTGTTTTTCTTCAAATCGTCACAAGGGTTGTATAGTTCGGGTCCTATGCTTTCCAAAACATGTTTCAGATCTGAATTTGGAGCACCAGGGTGCTCCCGGGGGCTCCCGAAAGTTTTCTGGCGAAAACCCGGTTTTCCGGCGACGGCCGGCGGCGGCCATGGCGGAATCCGGCAATGGCGCGGCGGCACGGCGGCGGTTTCCGGTGGCGGCGGCGGCGGCACGGCAGAATCCGGCGGCGGCGCGGTGGTTTCCGGCGAGGCTGGCGGTGGTTCGGCCAGGATTTTCGGCGGGTTCTTTAAACCCCCGTAACTCGCAAACCGTAACTCCGATTTGCGAGCCGTTTGCGGCGACACGCTCCTTGCGTCGAGACGGACCTTTTGAACTAACTTTGAGAATTTTAAAGGTTCGGTATCGTGGCCCGGGAGCTAGAAACGTCGTATAAAATAATATTATTTTATTATTTTACGACTTCGGGCCGTTGTAACTTCTACCCAGAGCGTCCGATTGACGTGCCGTCAGTGGCGTTGAGACCATGATGGTACGACGGACTTTTTGAGATGGTTTCCGGGTGTTGGGCCTGAGAACGAGTTGCGGGCCCCACGAGGCCGGGTTTTGGCGTTTGCGGAGAAACGCAGCTTTTGCACCAGGAGTCCGATTTTGGCGGATGAATAGTCGATCCTGTGTGTTTTTCCGAGGGGATCACAATGGTGCGATCCATTCGATGAGTTTCAGAATCCAGGCGTGTGCCCCACCCGAGCTGGCCTTCGGTGAATAGTACCTTTTTCACCGGGTGTCCGTTTTGGACGAGCGAATAGTCGATTCCGCTTGTTTTTTCGAGGGGATCGTCGTGGTACGGTCCGCTCGATGGGTTTCGGGATCGTTGTGTGGGCCCCGCACGAGCTAGCTACTATGAATAGTTCCTTTTTTACCGGTGCTCCGTTTCGGGCGAGTAAACAGCCTATCCTGCGTGTTTTTCCGCGTGGAACGCGATGGTGGCCTCAGTTTTGGCTTCGGAGGTGCGCAGTGTGGTGTTGTGGCGAGTCGCTCGGGTTAGCGATGTTTGGACCAGCAGTGGTTGAGGGTTCTCCCTTGGTTCGTTCCTACGAGGGTTCGTGTGGCATCAAAACCTACGTATGGGTTTGTGATCCTCTCGATGGGATGTTTAAACTGTTAGAGTTGTGGTATCCCTCCGGTGGGCCCGAAGTGGATCCTCTAGCATCTTTACCCTAGATTGGGTTCTTGGTATTGCTGTGACCACTTATTTACGGGCGGCGATCCCCTATCTAGCAGGTTAACCCCGTAGGGTTTGTGGCATCATCAAGAATATGATCCCCTACGCAGTGGGTCGTTAACAGTAGGGTTGTGGCATCGTCAGGTTTATGATCCCCTACTCAGCATGTGGTTTATAGTAGGGTTGCGGTATCGTTGGTTATACGATCCCCTACTCAGCGCTTGGTGTCGGTAGGGTTGCGATATCGTTGGTTATGCGATCCCCTACTCAGTGCGTGGTTTCGGTAGGGTTGCGGCATCGTCGGTTCGATCCCCTACATCGCGAGTTATACCAGATAGGGTTCCGGTATCGTCGTGACCATCTTTCTATTGATGATGATCCTCTATCTGAGTGTTGAGCTTCTGTCGAGTGCCAGATCGGGTTGTGGTATCCCCCAGCGGATCCAGGGTGTGATCCCCTATTTGTGAGAACTACGTATTCCAGATCGGGTCGTGTTATCCCCCAGAAAACCTTGGGAGTGATCCCCTATATGTGAGCTACGTATACCGGAGTGGGTCTTGGTATCCCCTAGCGGACCCTAGCGGCGATCCCCTCTCCGAGGAGTTTGGTGGTTACGTTGTTTCAGTGAGGTTTCCTCAGTGATGTTGTCCGACGAGCGTGGTGTCTCGGGTGAGCGTCTGAGATGTTTGTTTGGGACCCGATGGAGTGTATCTCTCGGATGAGTGTCATCTGGTATGACAGTGTTTGTGGTGTACTCTCCTTGTTGTGGACAGTTGCTGGTGACGAGGTCAGTACCTCTTGTGGCTTTGTGGCGTGAGCTGTGTATATCTGGATTGTTCAAGGTGTATGTATGGGCATACACCTGAGCTGAGCTGAGCTGACTAGTTGTGTTAGCCGAGGATGGTCATGAGATGGAGTTTCTCTCTCGTCCGGGTTCCCTCTGGCTGGGTTGAGCAGACTGTTGCCTTTCAGTTGCTCCCTTGGGTTTTGGGTTTTTGGGGTGCCTACTGAGTATGTTTATACTCACCCCTGCACGGGCTTTGCCCGCACATGTTTGTGTCCTGTGCAGACCACAGGCCCTTCGACGGAGTCCCAGGAGGACCCAGAGCAGGCGGAGCTTAGTGAGCGAGTTGACCGGGGTGTTTACCGGAGCTGTGCCGGGGGAGCTTTTCGGCGGGTGTTTGTGGCAGTGTTCCCCTTCTTCAGAGCAAGTTGGACACGCTTTGTAGTTTTCTTTTGGTGGGCCCTGTTTTGCCCTTGTACTTTTTCTGTTGCTCTCTGGTTGTGGGATAGTGTATGCATGCATTTACTTTTCAGTTTCTATATCTCTGCACTGTTGCATGGAGGTGTTTGTGGGTGCGTGTGTACAGGTACCATAGTTTAATGCCTCCCATGTGTGTGATAGCCTACTCGGCGCTGGTCGCCAGCCCCTGGCCTATTGGAGGCGGGCTTGGGGAGTCGCGGCTCGAGCCCCGTTGGGTTGGGTCGTGACAGAGTGGTATCAGAGGAGGTTCAACCTTTGGAATCTCAAAGCGTAGCTGGTCTAGCTGTGAGCTTGGTTTGGGTTGCATAGCGGCAGTGTTAGGGTGTTTCAAGCTCGGCTTTCAGGCCAGGGACTCCAGTGTTGGTGCGGCGGCTGACGTATCCATACACCAGGACTCTGATAACCTGCCTTTCGACTCGGGACATTCGTACACTGGTTGCAGGGACATAATGGTACATGCATCATATAGGACTGGGTTTTTGGTTTTTCCTTGTCCTTCTTGAGTCAGCTCTCCAGATATACTCTTTGACTGTGGTGTGTCTTGAATGTATTTCAGGATGCCTCCACGACGACAACCAGCAAGGGTTCCGCAGCAGGATTGTGCTGATGACCCGCCCCGTGTAGAAGTTTTAGAGCTGGGTGCAGGCTCTGAGGTTGCACCTCCAGGTGGTCTGTCGGTTGAGCCACCACCTGTTGAGCAGCTGGTTGTGCCGGCGGTGCAGGACGAGGTTGCACGCAGGCTGAGTGCGCTGCACGAGTTCCAGAGGCAGCGACCTCTGAGGTTTCGGGGTGATCCAGACCCCCAGGAAGCTGATGACTGGCTTGAGGCAGTCACCCGAGTTTTCCGCCAAGTGAGGACACCTCCAGATCAGATGGTGGTCCTAGCGGCGAGCCTTCTGCATGGTTCTGCTGGGCGATGGTGGAGTTTGGTGATGCAGTCCCATGACGAGGAGACGCTCACGTGGGCAGAGTTTGAGCGACTCTTCAGGGAGGAGTTCTATCCGGTGACGCTGAGGTCAGTGCGGATCCAGGAGCTTCTGCAGCTTCGACAGGAGAGCATGACTGTGTCGGAGTACTCAGCGAGGTTTACAGACCTGTCGTGCTACTCCCTGGATATGGTTCGAGACCCGTTCTTTAGGGCTCGGACCTTCGAGCAGGGCTTACGTAGGGATATCCGAGCAGGTGTGGTTTCCTTGTGCCTGCCCACCTATGCTGGAGTGCTGGAGCGAGCGCTGGTGGTGGAGAGCTTTCTGGCCGAGTAGTTTTCCCCTGTTAGTGCTGGGCACTCGAGAGCTGAGACTTCGTCGGTCGGATCAGCATCTGGTAGCCGACGTCAGACTCAGGGGTCTGGACGTGGCCGACGATACAGGAGGCGACCCCAGGATGGAGGATCTGAGCCTCAGGGCTCACAGGGCTCGCAAGCCAGTTTTGGTCAGCCGCATGAGAGGCGGTGTTATGCTTGCGATGGTCGGGGACATCTTGCTAGAGATTGTCCGACCCGACGTGCTGCTGAGAGGGAGGCGGTCAATGGGCCGCCTTGGCAGAGGCAGCGTCTTGAGCAAGGAGGTCCGCAGGGCGGCAGACGTGGCGGCGTAGCTGGTGCAACAGGAGGAGGTGGTAGGCAGTATCAGTTGCCACCACCCCCACCCCCAGTTGTAACACGCCAAGCTCAGGGAGCTGGTGGTCAAGGGAGAGGACAGCTGCATGCCCTGGAGGCTATTGACCCAGAGGCACCGCAGATGGATAGAGGTATGCCTTGTGTCTTTCTAATTACTGCAGTAGTTTGTCAGACACTGTTTAGCAGTACTCTTTCCTTTTATTTCTTGCTCAAATTTTGTTCAGGGCGTTGGCAAGACCCTGTGTGGGTGTTGGTTGGTGAGATCGCTGGTGTGTGAGACCCAGTTGAGAGTCCAATAGCTTTCATTGTGCTTAGGGCTTTTCAGGGACGAAAAGTTCTAAGGGGGGAAGGATGTAGTGACTCGGGTTTTTGGCCCTATCAGACTTTGGAATATTTCTACGAATAATTCCAGAGCTAGGCGCGAAGACGGCGTGCAATTCCGAGGCCCGGTGTGCCCAGAATTAATTTTATAAAAATATTAAGTATTTTTATACTATGCACGTGGCAGGGGTGTGATATCTCCTAAACGGTAGCTCAGAACAGGAATCTGAGGGCACGGTTGTGTCCGGAACGTGCCGTTTACCCTAGGCGGGGTGTAAACTTTGCGGGCGCGGGCCTGCGGTGAGAAACGCCACCAGGGGCATTTTCGTAAATAAGTAGCAAAGTTAGTGTGCGGACGTCGGCTCGAATAACTTCTGAACGGAGTGTCGGATCGCAAATACGAGTCCATCGTTGCGTTCAGAATGGTGCGTTTACCCTAGGGGTGATCTTACTTTTGTTCGCATCGGGTGTCGAGACGGAGGCGAGTTGGCGGGGGAGAGTTAAATGAGTTGTTTAAAAAAAATAAAACATAATCAATCTCCCTCTCCCATGAATCCTCCAACGCGCAGCGGACGTCCTCCCCTCTCCCCTCCTCCGTTCTTCGCCAATTCAAGCTCCGGGAGTCCGTTTTCAGCGCCGATCGTCAGCAGATCGAGCTTCAGCGCGTCGTAGGCGTCGTTCTGCATCCGAAGCTTCAGCGATCCGCCAACAGGTAGGCCGTTTGCGTTTTACAATCCCGGATCCCATTTATGTGTTGTTTTTCTTCAAATCGTCACAAGGGTTGTATAGTTCGGGTCCTGAGCTTTCCAAAACATGTTTCAGATCTGAATTTGGAGCACCAGGGTGCTCCCGGGGGCTCCCGGAAGTTTTCCAGCGAAAACCCGGTTTTCCGGCGACGGCGGGCGGCGGCCATGGCGGAATCCGGCGACGGCGCGGCAGCGGTTTCCGGTGGCGGCGGCGGCGGCACGGCGGAATCCGGCGGCGGCGCGGTGGTTTCCGGCGAGGCTGGCGGTGGTCCGGCCAGGATTTTCCGCGGGTTCTTTAAACCCCCGTAACTCGCAAACCGTAACTCCGATTTGCGAGCCGTTTGCGGCGACGCGCTCCTTGAGTCGAGACGGACCTTTTGAACTAACTTTGATAATTTTAAAGGTTCGGGATCGTGGCCCGGGAGCTAGAAACGTCGTATAAAATAATATTATTTTATTATTTTACGACTTCGGGCCGTTGTAACTTCTACCCAGAGCGTCCGATTGACGTGCCGTCAGTGGCGTTGAGACCCTGATGGTATGACGGACTTTTTGAGATGGTTTCCGGGTGTTGGGCCTGAGAACGGGTTGCGGGCCCCACGAGGCCGGGTTTTGGCGTTTGCGGAGAAACGCAGCTTTTGCACCAGGAGTCCGATTTTGGCGGATGAATAGTCGATCGTGTGTGTTTTTCCGAGGGGATCGCAATGGTGCGATCCATTCGATGAGTTTCAGAATCCAGGCGTGTGCCCCACCCGAGCTGGCCTTCGGTGAATAAAACCTTTTTCACCGGGTGTCCGTTTTGGACGAGTGAATAGTCGATTCCGCTTGTTTTTCTGAGGGGATCGTCGTGGTATGGTTCGCTCGATGGGTTTCGGGATCGTTGTGTGGGCCCCGCACGAGCTAGCTACTGTGAATAGTGCCTTTTTTACCGGTGATCCGTTTCGGGTGAGTAAACAGCCTATCCTGCGTGTTTTTCCGCGTGGAACGCGATGGTGGCCTCAGTTTTGGCTTCGGAGGTGCGCAGTGTGTTGTTGTGGAGAGTCGCTTGGGTTAGCGACGGTTGGACCAGCAGTGGTTGACGGTTCTCCCTTGGTTCGTTCCTACGAGGGTTCGTGTGGCATCACAACCTACGTATGGGTTTGTGATCCTCTCGATGGGATGTTTAAACTGTTAGAGTTGTGGTATCCCTCCGGTGGGCCCGGAGTGGATCCTCTAGCATCTTTACCCTAGATTGGGTTTTTGGTATTACTGTGACCGCTTATTTACGGGTGGCGATCCCCTATCTAGCAGGTTAACCCCGTAGGGTTTGTGGCATCATCAGGAATATGATCCCCTACGCAGTGGGTCGTGCACAGTAGGGTTGTGGCATCGTCATGTTTACGATCCCCTACTCAGCATGTGGTTTATAGTAGGGTTGCAGTATCGTTGGTTATACGATCCCCTACTCAGCGCTTGGTTTCGGTAGGGTTGCGGTATCGTTGGTTATGCGACCCCCTACTCAGCGCGTGGTTTCGGTAGGGTTGCAGCATCGTCAGTTCGATCCCCTACATCGCGAGTTATACCAGATAGGGTTCTGGTATCATCGTGACCATCTTTCTATGGATGATGATCCTCTATCTGAGTGTTGAGCTTCTGTCGAGCGCGCAGATCGGGTTGTGGTATCCCCCAGCGGATCCTGGGTGTGATCCCCTATTTGTGAGAACTATGTATGCCAGATCGGGTCGTGGTATCCCCCAGCGAACCCTGGGAGTGATCCCCTATCTGTGAGCTACGTATACCGGAGTGGGTCTTGGTATCCCCTAGCGGACCCTAGCGGCGATCCCCTCTCCGAGGAGTTTGGTGGTTATGTTGTTTCAGTGAGGTTTCCTCAGTGATGTTGTCCGATGAGCGTGGTGTCTCGGGTGAGCATCTGAGATGTTTGTTTGGGACCCGATGGAGTGTATCTCTCGGATGAGTGTCATCTGGTATGACAGTGTTTGTGGTGTACTCTCCTTGTTGTGGACAGTTGCTAGTGACGAGGTCAGTACCTCTTGTGGCTTTGTGGCGTGAGTTGTGTATATCTGGATTGTTCAAGGTGTATGTATGGGCATACACCTGAGCTGAGCTGAGCTGACTAGTTGTGTTAGCCGAGGATGGTCACGAGGTGGAGTTTATCTCTCGTCCGGGTTCCCTCTGGCTGGGTTGAGAAGACTGTTTCCTTTCAGTTGCTCCCTTGGGTTTTGGGTTTTTGCGGTGCCTACTGAGTATGTTTATACTCACCCCTTCACGGGCTTTTCCCGCACATGTTTGTGTCCTGTTCAGACCACAGGCCCTTCAACGGAGTCCCAGGAGGACCCGGAGCAGGCGGAGCTTAGTGAGCGAGTTGACCGGGGTGTTTACCGGAGCTGTGCCGGGGGAGCTTTTCGGCGGGTGTTTGTGGCAGCGTTCCCTTTCTTCAGAGCAAGTTGGACGCGCTTTGTAGTTTTCTTTTGGTGGGCCCTGTTTTGCCCTTGTACTTTTGCTGTTGCTCTCTGGTTGTGGGATAGTGTATGCATGCATTTACTTTTCAGTTTCTATATCTCTGCACTGTTGCATGGAGGTGTTTGTGGGTGCTTGTGTACAGGTACCATAGGTTAATGCCTCCCATGTGTGTGATAGCCTACTCGGTGCTGGTCGCCAGCCCTTGGCCTATTGGAGGCGGGCTTGGGGAGTCGTGGCTCGAGCCCCGTTGGGTTGGGTCGTGACAGTTCAAATTATACCAATGTGTTGTTTGATTCATGGTCTACACATTCATTCATTTCTACGAATTTTTCTAGTAAATTTCTAATTACATCTCATGATATGAATCTTGAACTTATGGTAAAAACACCAGGTGGAAATGTTGAGACAAAAAGAAATTATAAGAACCTTTTTGTCCTTGTGTGCAGGAAGAATCTACCAGCAAAACTTATTGTTTTGCCTCTAGTAGAGTTTGAAATTATTTTGGGTATGGATTAGATTTCTGTTTATCATGCTAATATTGACTGTAGAGCTAAAGAGGTTTCTTTATAGTAATCAGTTTGTGTACAAGAATGAACCCTTACATTTGATAACATATCTGGATGCTGAGAAAATAGTAAAAGATGGAAATGAATGTTACCTTGAACATATTGTTGAAAATAATGGTAGGGTTGAGATTAATGATGTTCCAGTGGTAAATGAGTACCTTGATGTTTTTCCGGATGAGTTTCCCGATATTATACCTGTTCAGGAAGTTGAATTTACAGTTGACTTAGTTCCTCATGCTAAGCCAATTTCAAAACCCCTTTATCGAATGGCTCAAAGGTTTCATTCAACCTAGTACATCACCATGGGTTGCTTCTGTCTTGTTTGTTAAAAGGAATGATTGTTCAATGAGACTTTTCATTGATTATAGAGCATTGAATAACATCACTTTTAAAACAGGTATCCTTTGCCTCATATCATTGATTTGTTTGATCAGATCCAGGGAGCTCAATATTTTTCGAAGATTGATTTGAGTTCGGGGTACCATCAATTGAAAGTAAAGGAATAATACATTCCGAAGACTATATTTCATACTAGATATGGCCATTATGAATTTTTAGTTAGGCCTTTTAGTTTAACCAATGCACCTGTTGTATTCATGGATCTTATGAATAGAATTTTCTATGAGTTCTTGGATAAGTTTGTGGTTGTCTTCGTTGATGATATTTTGGTTTTTTATAAAAGTAAATAGGATCATGAATGTCATTTAAGGGTTGTCTTGCAATCCTTAAAAGAAAAGAAACTATTTTGGATGTTCAGCAGGTGTGAATTTTTGTTACAACAAATTTCATTCCTTGATCACATTGTTTCAAAAAAAGGCATAATGGTTGATCCTGCTAAAACAAAAGTTGTTGAACACTGTCCAAGACCCACAAATATAACCAAGATCCATATTTTTATTGGTTTAGCAGGTAATTACTGATGGTTTGTTGAGGATTTTTTATGGTTATCTAGTCCAATGACTAAGTTAACTCGAAAAGGTGTTAAGTTCCTTTGGAAAAAATAATATGAAGATTGTTTTCAGAAATTGAAAAGAAGATTGGTGGATGCTCCAGTTTTGGCACTAACTTTCAAAAATGGTGAGATTGTTATTTAATATGATGCTTTGTTGAAAGGACTTGGTTGTGTCCTTATGCAGAATGATTAGGTAATTGCTTACGATTCAGGTCAGTTGAAACCTCATGAGTTAAATTACCCTACACATGATTTGGAATTAGCTACTGTATTTTTTGCTTTAAAATTTGGAGTTATCATTTTTATTGAGTAAAATCTGAAATATATACTGACCACAAAAGTTTGAAGTATATATTCACTCAAAAAGAATTGAACATGAGACGGAGGAGATGGTTGGAATTAATTAAGGATTATGATTGTACGATTCATTACCATCCAGGAAAGGAAAATAAAGTGGATGATGCTTTATGTGGAAAAAGTAATGCTTCATTAACAATGATACGTTTGGAATGAGATCCTTTGGTTTTTGATTTGATAAACTTTGTCATAGAAGTTGTTGGTGTAGGAAATTCTTCTTTTTTGTTTCAGGTGTCAGTGAAATCATCTCTTATAGATAGAATTAAGCAAGCACAAAATAAATATAGTGAGTTACAGAAAAAGTTAGAGTTGGTTCAGAATAGTAATTTGCCTGAATTTAACATTGATAATGATTGTGTTTTGAGGTCTGGAAAAAGATTATGTGTTCCTTGTGATTCAAATTTAAAGAATGAGTTGTTATGTAAAGCTTATAGTTCCCTGTTTTCAGTTCATCCTGGCAGTACGAAGATGTACAGAGATCTTCATGAGTATTACTAGTGGGATGGAATGAAATGAGATATTTCTGATTTCATTGTGATGTGTTTGACATGTCAGCAGGTTAAAGAAGAACGATAGTTACTGAAACGGATGCTTTAGTATTTACCAGTGCCAGAGTGGAAATGGGAAAATATATCCATGGACTTAGTTTTGGTATTACAAAAGACATCTCAGTGTAATAATGTAATCTTGGTTATTGTTGATTGGTTTACTAAATCTGCTCATTTCCTTCCTATTTGAGATATATTTTCTCCAGATCAACTTTTTTGGTTATATTTTAAAGAGATAGTCAAGTTGCATGGAGTTCCCCTCTCCATTGTATCTGATCGTGATCCCAGGTTTACATATAAATTTTTAAAAGGCCTTCATAAGTCATTGGGTATTGAATTAAATTTTAGTACAGCTTTTCATCCGTAATCAGATGGGCAGTCAGAACAAACAATTCAGACCTTGGAGGATATGCTACGTTCTTGTTCACTGGATTACCAAGGAAGTTGGGACCAATATATATTTTTGGTTGGATTTTCTTATAATAATAATTTTCATTCCAATATACAGATGGCTCTATTTGAGGCATTATATGGAAAGTGTTGTCGAACTCTAGCATTTTGGGATGAAGTTGGTGGAATGAAGCTGATGGGACCAGAATTGGTAGAAGAGATGGCAGAAAAGGTTCAATTTATTCAGAAGAACACAAGAACAGCTCAGAGAAGACATAAATGTTATGCGGATAACCAGAGGAAGGATCTCTCTTTTGAGGTAGCTGATCATGCCTTTCATAAAGTTTCTCCATGGAAAAGTGTGATGCATTTTGGTAAGAAGGGAAAATTGAGTCTGAGGTTCATTGGACCTTATGAAATCCTAGAGAAAGTTGGATCAGTTGAGTATAGAGTGGATTTGCCTCCATGTTTATCCCAGGTACAGAATGTTTTTCATGTTTCAGTGTTGAGAAAGTATATACCAGATCCATCTCATGTTTTGAGCCTAGAGGCAGTTCAGTTGGAAGATAATCTCTCTTATGAGGAACAACCAGTCCAGATTCTTGACTGTAGAGAGCAAGTGTTGAGGAATTAGGTAATTCACCAGGTAAAGGATTTGTGGAAAAACCATATGTTTGAAGAGGCAACATGGGAATATAAAAATTCTATGAGGGATAAATACCCCCTTATTTGCTAAGTGAATAAAATTGCGAGGACGCAATTCCCAAAAGGGGGGAAGGATGTAACACTCCAGGTAAATAAATAATAAGACATTTTTCATGATTATTCATTATTGTGAATTAAATATTAACTTTACTTTAAAGAGGTTGCTATGTTTGATGGCGTACCCAATACACAATAATGAGTTTCTTTTAAATCTTACATCGCACACTAATAATATAATATCATTATTTTAAATGGTAGTTAACACCTAGCCATAGTATTGGCAGGAATGAATAGAACTAACTAAAATTTGATTATACATGTTTTTTAAATGTTTTTACATTTATCTAATAGAATTTAGAGTCTTAAAATGTTAATGAATCTAATTTTAAGCATAAATACTCTAATATTCTTTAAAAGGTCTATTTACTGCCTTTTATTGGAAAACCCTATTTAAATAGAGATTTTTGTCACTTATATATGTTCTATTTGAGCAAATAAAATTATTCTTTAGAATCAGGTCATCAAAATTTACTTTGGGTAAATTTTTGGTATTTTATTGATAAAATTTATTTTTTATAAATAGTGAAAAATACTGTATTTTAATTCAAAAGTGCCTTTTAATATAATTTATTTACATGGTTATATTATCTTTTTAATTGGTTTTAAAGTGTAATTATATTATTTAATTAACATTTAATCCAATTTTGGTCATTGGAATTAATTTCACTTTGAAATTGGATATAAACAAGTATAAATCTTTTGATAGTTACTGTTTCTTAAAAACACGCTATTTGTTTTGATAACAAGAATGGATTTTAAATTAATTAATGGAACTTTTATGTTTTGAATTTGGTAAAATAGATATCATATTTCAATTCGGAATATCAAATATATCTTAGGCTTAATTTTTGGTAGTTTTCTGAAAAACATCAATTTTTGATGAATAGTGAAACCACTTAGTAGTAGTCAAAAATCTGACTTTTTCATTAAAATGAAATTTTACCGCTTCTGTGAATTCAATTTCAAAAATACAACATAAATTATTGTTATTTGTAAGTAAATTGTGGTTCAATAAGATGAAAATAATTTTTGGTGAATTGTAACTTTTGAGTTTTATTTACTGCGGTTAAAGGTAAATAGGGTAATTCAAGGTAAACAAAATTTTATAATATAAAAAATTACCTTAACACTTATCCTAACCTTATTTTTTGAGTCATTTACAACCATTATAATATTTGGGTCGTTTTTTGGACCCCATGGATCCATTTATTACTGATAATGAAACTTTATTTTAATAAACTTAATGTAATGGAAAAAATGACATAAACAAATATCTTTTAGTAAATAAATTTTTACATGAGGTTATATAAGTTATATTTTTTACTATAAATATTAATTTAAAAGATAAAAATATTTCCAACATTATGGGATTTATTTTATAATTTTTAGTCATCAAATAAATTAAATTATTTATGACATAATAACGATGCAATATTTACCTCATTAATAAATGATTTAAATAAATAAGAATATAAATATTAAAATAACATCCAAAACCTGTCCAATTATAATTTGATGAATTTATTTCTACCATTAATAATCTTATATTCACCTTTAATTAGTTTTGGATCTTTTTAAACTGAAGATAGGTTTATAATAAAATAATATTTTCAAACTTTTATAAGGAGCCCCTCCCCCCCTTACAAAAGCCCTCAATTCTAGCATATTCCTCACACCTCTCAATCCTGTTGGCTCATCCAACCCCTAC
The DNA here is from genome assembly GCA_963277665.1 of Viscum album. Classification (NCBI taxonomy): domain Eukaryota; kingdom Viridiplantae; phylum Streptophyta; class Magnoliopsida; order Santalales; family Viscaceae; genus Viscum; species Viscum album. Next base: position 471,869,943 of record OY728130.1, on the reverse strand, counting down.
CCAAATAATATTTCAAGATCCCTCAACTTCTCCTAGAAGTCTTACCTTAGGTAGAAGACACTTCAAGAAGTCCTTTTGGTTCAAACTGAAGGGAGTTACCCAAATTAAAGGTAACAATTTCTCTTAACTTGTTTTCTTTTATTTTACTTCTCCAACCCATAAGCTATTTTTATTTCTTTATTTTATAACAAAAAAGTAGACTCAATGTAATAGGATATTGTTAAGAGAATTTTTAGAACTACAAATACACACACCTTTATCTAATGGGTGAAGAACATACTGTTTCTATGAATGGAAAACTAACGCCTCACGAAACGATGATTGTTCGATTATCTTCTACAACCTCTCATGGAGGAAATTAAGATGAAACTATATTTTTATATGATATATATTATGTTTATGTTTTCATTATGCTTCTGTATTTTTCTTTTATAGCATACCTTTAGGGTTTCCATTATGGGTAAACGTGATAATTTCATTTGAGGAAGTGCAGACTACCGCCCCCTCAAACTGATATGACTCGTTAATTCCATATGTGGGATGTATAGAGGATAGAGTTAATGATATTATATATGAAACTATAATATAATTATAATATACCTATACATAATTATGTTTTAATTCCATTAAAGTACAAAATAGAAATGAAAGTAGCGTTCATGCGTACGTACAGCTTACCGTTTCCATGAATGGTGCATTTCATTTATTATATCCTAAAAGTTATGTACTATTATAAATACAAATATATACTAGATATATATGATTTATATGATATCTAAATCAAGAATATCATTCTGTATATAATGGATTATTAACCACATGGACAACTTGTAATTATAAGGTGTTCATATTTGACTCTCAAGTACCAAATATCGACAAAACAACCATTATTAACCTAAATGATTACATAATTTTTACAACATAGTAATAAGTGATATAAAATGAATAATAAACTTGAAAAAGGTTATTAAGCAAGTAGACATTAACTTTAGTTTATTATTTTGGTTATTAAAGAACGAACAAGTCAGGTCGGACACGAGGTAAGGGACTTCGTCTCAATCTCCTTTCATTAAGGAATATTTTATTTTATACACAGCTTCATTTTATACGGTATATAAACACCTTTGAATTTTCATTTCATTCAAAGGGATTCTTTTTATACCAAGAGTTTTACTAAACGACAAAAATGAATGTTTTTTAACATAAGCAGTGACAACAACCTTTTTCCGCCACTGTGAGTATTATTTGATCTTTGGATTCCTTAACAAGACGTATAGTATTTTTTAAAGGAAAATAAATACCATATGTTTTTTATGTATTTTGGTATTTTTTTTGATAATGGATTTGTTATGTCAATATATTTAAATGATATATTGTGATTGAATTGTGGAAATTTCATCTTTCATTTTTGTTTGTTTTATGTGTTATGAATATGTTATGGTTCTTCTCCATTATTTATGTATACAGGTGGTTCTATGATAAACCAAGGGTGGGTGAGATTTATATAGCTCTCCAATGCATTGGATAACGTGACAGAGGTAAACATGAATGTTTCTCCTAAGATATTTAGGGAATATGCTGTGATGGGTATTCCAACATAACTCCTTTTGTAGCTGTGAAAGCTTCAATGTTAGTATGATAGGAATACCATAACTACCTTTATGATTTTTGATTACTATGTGTTATTCATAAATCTTATGTTTTTATAAGGTAAGTAAAAGTGTTAATGTTTTGTATATATTGATGGACTAATGATTTCATTCATATTTTATAACCCTTACTACGATTTTTATGCTCATACCAAGTTTTGAAATGTTTTTCACAGGACTTGAAGATAAATAGGGTCAAGGATGGGATCAAGGAAACATCTGGCTATCTAAAACATGGAACTAGACATGACTCTTTTTTTCAAGAGTTTTTATTTTATGAAAAAATGGACATTGAGTAGAATTGTCTACATGTAATTTTCATGTTGTTATGTAAATATTCTGACCTAATTATCTAAAACTCTAAACCTGGAAAGATCCTCAATGTGAATGATACATTTAATTCAATAATATGTAATTTTTAAGGCCAGGTACTTTTAATTTTAATTATTTTCTTTTTAATATAAGTAAAATTTGGGAAATTATTTACCACTTATGTAGATATGATAAAATTTATTTACCATTATATTATTTAAGCATGAGATCATTGATATTTTCCCTGATAGACATAAATTCATATAAATAAATATAATTTTGGATTATCTAAATCTATATAAAATAATTTTAATAACAAATTATTATTTCATTTAAACTTTTATTAAAATAAATTTTAATGTTTGGGAAATAACTTTTTTGATTTTATTACAATGTAACTATCTTTATAATTTACTTTTGATTTATAGACCATGTATTTTATTTATACATATTTTATCACCACATACTTACTTTATATATACAAGATTTATATGATATTCTTTTTGAAGTATTTATCTCATTAATGGGTTATATAAATTCCCCTCTATAATGGGCATCTTTATATTCCATAATTATACTCATAAAATTGTTTTATATTTTCTAGAAAAATTATAATAAAGGGACTTTATGGATGTTTGATAATAAAGTTTTAGGGGTTCATAAGAAGTGATACTTATCCTTATAAAGTTATAACTTAGTGATATATATAAATTTAGGTCATGAGGGTTGACCCAAATAAAGGAACATCATGTAATTAATGTAATGTTAGATGATTATATTTATTAGTGTGTGTATTAGTCTATAGATCTAATATTATTATCAATTTGTATCTTGATTTGTGTACTTATATGTATGATGTAAACTACGATGTATTCACTCATGGAGAAGTTTCATGATTCATGTTATTCATGATTGGTATAGAATTTATTGAATGGTAAAGATAGAATTTTTTGACCTGTTAACATCCATTGTTTTATTTTTTCATTGGCCTACATTATAAAAGCATCTAGTTGTTAAAATGAAATAATGTTTCTTTGATTATCATTTCAAAATCGATAGAATGGGAGGATCACTCATCCTATAAAGGTTTATATTGTCTATTTTGGTACTCTATTTCATAGTATATATATGTTTATAAAATAAGTACCATTAAAAATATATATTATCTATTCCATGAATGTTATTTATCAATACCATACATCTCTAAGTATTCTGTATATATTATAGATTATTTATTTTTACCTTTATTATTTGATTAATTAAATTATAGTTTAGATTGATACAATTGGAAAATAGATAATTTATCACCATCTTGGTAGGTGTTATTTGTTGCGGTGTTTGGGTTCCAAACATTACAATTTCTTCATACATATTCCTTTGAAGGGAATTAATTCTATTTTAGTTTTATGATATTTAATGAGTCATTCTATAGAATTTAAGTTCATGTGACCCGGGTTATAGTAGTGAATCCTAAGCTAATTTATCAAGGACTATATAAGTAATTTCTAAGGCTATTCATACTGGAATGATGGTATGATATCTAAATTCGTGCATCTAGGAACTATGGTGTGATTTTTTAGTCATGTGTTTTGGTCTAATAAAATGAATTTTTAGGTCGTATGCCCATGAACAAGGGTGTTACCTTAATGGATTTACATATAAAATATATGGTGTTATTTTTAAGGTAATTCATCAAAAATAATTATGTATTTATGATTATATTTATATGATTAATATTGGTTCTAACCAGTTTAATGTCTAGTGGAATAGACTACTAAGGATGGGTGTGTAGTAATGGTTGTTGTGGGACTTTCTTAGAAGTGTTCATTTCTAGTTTAACCTAAAAATGATTCATGTGATGGTAGTCTAGGGATTATCCTAGTATATAGGCCTATTTTTTTATATGGATCATTGACTAGACTAGGAAGATAGACATGGTGATAAAGGGATATGGAGTCTTGTGTATTGCTTCCATGATGATTGTCTTTTATAAATAATTTCTTTTTTCAATTGCCTAAATATTAACACCCTTATTATTAAGGGAATAATTCATTAGTATCACACCTAGTATCCTATAAAAAAGGTAGGATAACTAAGAGTGACTCATTATTAATGGAATACATGAATGAATACACCTTAAGAAAATTTACTGTTACATACCATGAAAATCATGTGGTTTTGTAGGTTCCCTAGATGAAGTTGGATTATTGGGGTGTTTTACATGAGAAAATATGTTCTAGAAAATTATTTTTTATCTATTATGGATTTGGGAAATTATGTTACCCAATGTATAAAACCAATGAAAATAGAAAATCCATTCATATCCAAGATGGTTGGAAAGAACTCCATTTTATTGAGAGGTTTGGGAACCATTTTTTGACACCAAAATGATCATTTATGAAAGGGGTTTAACATGTTAATATATTATATGAATAAGAACCATTTGAAATAAGAAAAAATAAACTCCAAGAATAAATTTTATATCATAATATTGGGTTTATAAAAAAATATAGGGGCCATAACTTGGGATGAATATTTAAGGCATATAACCAAGTAATTGTTACATGATGGTATCCATCCATCAAAGTTCATCGTCGGACAATCCTATCCATAAAATAATTAAGCATTGATCTATGAAGTATTTGTGTGTCATGGTCGAAAAAGTGATTTATATAGAGTCTTATGAAAAGATATTTTGTAATGGGAAAACGGAATTAAATATCTTATTTCATGGTCTTTTCCTATATTTGAAAAAGGATTTGGATTCTACATGTAATTTTTTTTCGCCAAATACTATATAAAAAATTAATCAATTAAAAATGATATGATTTTATTTGATCCCTCAAAAATTAAAAAAATTATGTTACTTGAAATTTGAGATATGGGTATTATTTATTAAAACATTGGGAAACCTCCAATAATGAGATTTATAGAACCACCAGTGTAAAAAGATTAGTTCAAAATAGAATAGTATCACTACTTTAGTGCTATAAATGAGCAACAAAACAAAGAGAATATTATTGACAATAAGAAAAGGTTTCCACCCTTTAAAAAACAACGTGGCTCCACAAATTAAGGATGAAATATATAAAATTCTCACGGATTCATGAAAGTACCACTTCCATTCTATAAAATTTGACCCCCTCCATTACATGATTCTAAAGCACCCCACAAACTCTTTTTGTGGTTTCTAATTAATTTCACACTAAATATAATACCATTACACAATTGAATTCCAAAAAACATGTATTTTTTTATCTATTATGTTTTTCCCAAAAATGTCCCCTATAATTAGATTAGTGTGAGACCTAAAGAATCAAACATTTAAGAAATAATAGTTATTCAAAATAACATTTACATGGATGGTATAAATTAGAAGTTTTAAATATTTATATACCCCTATATATTTGGTGATAGGTCCCCATATATATCACTTTGAATTTGGTTAGAATATTCTCAATATTTATTAATTTTTTATATAAAACTTATTCAATTATACAATATAAATTCTCTCCATAAAAAAATTTGGTTGGTCTTCATCGATATAGAAGATGTGTAAAACCTATGTGGGTGATATCTCACTCAAAATTTGTTACATGGGACTCTTATAAATGCATATAACTTGTGTAATGTGAAATTTTTATTTTTTTAAATATTGTAAAAAAACATAAATTATTGTGTTGCCTCATTTTTAGTGGAAACATGGCTTCAAATTTAGCTTTCTAGTCATGTTTAATTAATGTGGATTAAATTAGTTTTTACATTTCTTTTAATATTAGTTATAAACCATTATAGTATGTCGTATCATGAAATGAGGCCTTAAATTGTATTTTCCTACTAGTGATTCAACATTATCATTTGTCTAATAAGATACCCATGTATTAATTAAGACTTTAAAATGATGTTTTAATTTTTATATCATAACATAACCTTCCATCATTATGGTTTATAACATCCCATTATTATATTCAAACAAACATTTACTCTGATGGGTATCTTATCTCAGAAACATATCAGGGGAGTGTTTAAATCCTAAATCTTTCCCTATTGTCCTAGTATAATCATCCCAAGTATATAAATGTTAACTCAATATTACTAGACTATTATTTAACCTTCATAAAATAATTTTAGTGGAAATTGGAGCTCATAGTGGGATCATCAACCCAATTCTAACACTTCTAATGAATAGGCTTGAGCCTTCTTGGTTTTTCAATGCTACAAAAATTTCACAAAAATAGTATAAGTATTCTACCAATACAAAGAAATATGCGATTTACAATTCATGGTATTATAGGGGATAAATCATCTTCCATACATTATCAGCCATTGGTTTTATGAAACCAACACCTTCCATTTACCTTATATGAAGGCAAGAATCCACTTATGATCAAAGCCAACAATAAGGTACGCAAAAGTTTTTTCTCCTCAACATTATAGTAACATTGAGGGTATATATTGGGAAATATTCTAAAGGGGTTAATACACCCCATGATACTATGAAATTAGACTGGATGTGGCTCCATACATTTTACTAGTCGAGTTTTATTCCCAGTTTTTAGTGGATAACTCTTCCATATAAGAGATACTCATTTTGGAATTAGGCTATACACAGTCACAGTAGAAGCATGTATAGTGTAAGTAAAATCAATCAAACTCATCATATAAATTATTTATCATATACATCATATGTTGGGTTATGTAGAATAATAACAAATCATATATATGATTAGTTCCCAAATCATGTTTTAGCAAGGTTTGGTGGAAGATAATTTTCATGTTGGAAATTATAGAATATTTTTGTAATTCCCCACTCCCAATTTGAGCCAATGATACTCAACATAATTGGTCAATAGAAAATACCTCTATATATCATGTATTTAAATATATATTAATAGGGTATTGTAATTGTTTTCTTATGATGTTTCCTATGGGTTGTTTATTAATAACTATGAAAGTACTCAAATTGGACTTTATTTCAAGATTTCCTTCTGGGATGGGTTTTAGGATACCCTGGTTGATGTTTTGATAATTTTTAAGCCATAACCTCTATATTTGTTTCCAATAAATCAATGTTTCAACAAGGATTCTACTAACAAACATTCAATAAGACCCATAATGAATAATTACTTGCAATCATTTACTTATTTTTTTGATGATAGAACATGAGGTAACTAATTCTAAGACCCTCATGCCACCTAGTGATTCCTAAAAGACCTATCATAGAATTATTCCCTAGTTGGTATCAAGATTTAACAAAATATGATCCTAGGATATTTATTATGATCAGTGAACAAATAGAAAATATTTCAGAGTTTATGAATAAAAAATACTTTGGTAAAAATTTCAAAAAATGAAGATCACCAAGTCAGGTACCCCAAAAATCATATGGAAACCACATACTAGAGTTCTACTTGTATGAAATAGATAATGAATATAGTGGAAGATAATATAATTATTAACTAAATCCCTAGTTTTTTACAAATGTATTAGAAGCAAGTGATCCATTAGGTAGGTCCACCCCTATTGAGTTTTTCCCCAAAGATGATCAGGGAAGAGAATCTAAAGATACATCTCTGTTCACCCTATTAACTAAACCAATAATCTCTATGTGGGTCCTCATTCCTAACTAAATACCAGTAATAATGGATAAATAAAACTTAGATCAATAATTTGAAACAAAAAATTTATTGGTGAAGAATTAAGAAGGGAAAAAGGTACACAAAATTATTATTGAGGCCTTGTTGGAGAAAATTGGTAATAATTTCAAATATCTTCAACAATTATTCAGGGTTTAGAAATGGGTTTTTTCAATAAAAAAGTATTTCATTTGATAATATAAAAAACATTATTCATATAATAATGGATAGTAGATCATAAAAGATATCCTCCTTATTTAAAGACACTATCATCACCTATGATCACGGGAGTGGAATATCCAAGAGATTAATCAATGAAAATTCAATGAGTATCAAATTCAAAATTAGATGACCACTAAGACATTTGAGATAGTGAAATTCAAATAATGCATCCTTTCTATGAAATAATTGAAAATATTATCATTTGTAATTTAAAACATAAAAAAGCAATGATATAGAATAGTTTCATAGATCGAGAATCTATATCTGTTGGATGGAACATGGGCCACCGAGCAAGCATATCAGCAATGATAAATTGATTCCTAATACCAAATATAAATTAATTTAAAATTTTATTCATATAATATTTTACCATAACCTTCACTTATTGATTTATTTTTATTTTATAACAGTATATTAGGTGAATTATACACATTATAGATATTTTTCTACCATTATTTACCATTTAATGAAAATATTTCTTACCTCAAAATGGTTATCAATTCCCAATTTTGACATTTCATATAATATTAATACATGATAATTCACATGAAATAATAAATCGTAACATTATAGTAATTTAATTCACCTTAAAATTGAAATTATTTTTTATAAATAATTATATCAAACTACTTTATTCAATTATAAAAACATTAGTCAATCAATTATCTAAAAATTATATACTTCATATCATTTATGGGAAATCTAGATTCATATCCTTTATACCATCATTAAAGGACATGGATTACATTATTGGTAAAATATTTCATGGATTTATTTCTATATAAACTTTTATTCTTGGAATTCTATAAGAGGGATACATATGAAATGAGATTACCATCACTATGATCTCAGGTTAGTCCATTCAAATGTGGGGGAATAAGTGGATCTGTATAATTGTGATCATGATTGGGATTTTGAATGGTTGTTTTAATTCTCATGGTGGGTCCAGATACCCAAAAATTATATCTTTATTTTTTTCACATAGATCATTAAAACCCAAATGGGTTGGGTGAAATATACTATATTTTTTCCTAGATTTATAAACCTAGTGAGCATAGATTCAATTTATATAGGGCCAAATAGTTTCCCCTTAAATGTTATGTGACATTTTATTTTTAACCCAAAAAGTTTGCTTCATCATGAATGTGAATGGATTATCAGGTAGAAAGTAAGGTTTAATTCAAACCACACATTTTGAGTTTTCAACCTTATTATTTTTAATAATTTTCTATTTTCTTTTAAATTCTAAAAAAATTCATATTCTATGAAAAAAGTAGTCCTAATTTACAAATAATATAATTTTCCCATGATTCCCTTATGTGTTTTCATTATGGTGAGCACCATGAATTTTAACATTGCCTGCTAAAGGTCTTAGAAGATATAACAAAATGTGACAACATTAAAAGTTATATAGATATCACCAAAATGGATGGTTAAATTTAATTTCTTGAAATATTAGAGAAATTGAACTAATTTGGATTGATCTAAAAAATTCTAGTAGAAGAATCATATAAATGAAAATATTCACTTAGTTTAGGGTTAAAATATTGACAGTGGTGTTAAGTATGATATAGAAAATCACAGTTTTTAGAGCTTGAAGCATCTCAATATATTATAATATTGTAAAATAATTTTTAAATAAAAAATGAGATATATGAATTTAGAAATGGTGAAATTATAGAGTATATTATAAGGAAATCACTGAACACATTTGAATGATGGGATGATTACCATATTGATAAATAATCATACTGAGGATGATTATTGATTATATTCAAAAGACAGATTCTACTAAATGTTTTTATGGAATAAAGGGATAGAGGAAATCTTATTTGGGATAATAATATGAAATTGTTTAATTATTTCATTGTTATATTCATGGAATACATGTATTCCCCAAATATAAGGTCCCTTTTTTAATAATATAAATGTGCAAATGATATCTCTGAAATGATTTGTTTATTTATATATTTTATATACAAAGTATGGAATACGAGAAGAGAATTTTTAGTAGGTATTTGGAACACTCTCGCAAAAAAACAACTAGGATTTGGCCCTTATAGAATTCTAGAGGGGAGTAGAAGTTGATAAGGGTGTGCATATGGGTTTAAGAAATATGGTCTAGGTGTCACTATGTGTCATATAATAACAAGAATAAATCTTTGGGAGGTTTTTGGAAGAATAAAAATTAACCTATCATTGAGTAAACTATATAAATACTAGATGTTATTGTAGATACCAGGCATTGGGAGTGGGTTCGATGGTGATGAAATTTATGGAGGGCCCTAAATTAATGATTTGGGAATCGTTGTATATCGTCGGAATACCAAAATCAATCATTATGTAGTTTTTGGTAGAAAATAAATGATTTTATATGGATTGGGATCATTTGAAAAGAAGATACAATGAAACGATTTAATACTCATAGATAGACATTATATTAATTGTTAAGGGATTAAACTCAAAAATGGAATTGGATATTGAAATGGATGGATGCCTCAGTGGGAGAACCAAGTTAGGATAAAGGATTGAGTGGAAGTGTATTAATTTTAATGGATCTAGGATAATGATTTTATACAATATTATATATAGAATAAAATTAGAAATCATGTGACATATTATATTTGGTAAAGTTCTATACTCTTATAAAGACCCCGCCTTAAAAAATTACACATTCGTAAGATTCAAGTAAATAATTAATTTTCTTAGAGTCCTGAAGATATTTTATGTTTAGATTTATATAGAATTAGGTCATAAATATTATGTAACAAAACCATACATTTTAAATTGGACACTTCCTCCCAGTATTAATATTTTTTACAATATAAAACATTTGAAACATGTTTTATTTTCATGATAAATATTCACGACTTTAATATTGACTTCTTGTTTGTTTTTATACATCCTTATACCCTATAAAAACAATTGAAAACATGGGATGAGCATAAGAATCTCAGTTCGGTATATACAATGAATAAAGAAACCCATTAGTATTTTTTAAAACCATGAGATCAATAAAAGATAATTTTCAATTAACATTGTAAAATTTGAGCTGAACAAGTTTTTCCTTATATAGGAAATCATCTTCACTAACCAGAGTATTTCATTAAAAACTTTATAAGAAACATAAATGAAAAATCATAATCATGAGGGTTTCTTAGAAAAAAATTTATCCCATGAAAACCTTATCTTGAAAAAAAATATTATTACCCAAAAGGGAATAATATTTTCTTTAAAAAATGATAATTTCCTTACATTTTAGAATGAGACAATTTCCATAAAAACTCAATAGTAAGAATAAAATTGTTATATAGGTTCCTTGGGATATAATATTTATGTAACCTGTACCATAACTCATATAATTGGAATACCCATTACAATTAACATCTAAAATAATTCTATGGAGAACATAATCATTACCCAATTAATTAGAGAGTTATACCAAGATCACCCGATCATAAAAAATATACAAGTACCATATTATTTATAAAACACATAAACTTTTTATCTCCTTCATTAAAATCTATAAAATATACTTTTAAACCCACAAGAAAAACTTTTTAGATAATGGTTTATACCTTTCTATTAAATCCAAAATTTTTAAACTAAAATGTCCAAAAAAGGGAAGGAGGAATTTTATTTGAAGAAAAGAAGGAATATTTTAAAGGAATAAATAAATAAAATAAGAGTCTCAATTTTGGGGTTTTTTTGGATTTTATATATGTTAATCTAGAACATTTCTATTTCTATATGTAAATAAAGTCAATAAATTCTATATAAAATACATAACAATATTCCTTTTGAAAACATTTGAGTTAATGTAAAAAAGATATATAAAATTACCTTCATAATTTATTTATATCCACATAAATATATATAAAAATGATTTATATGAATATGGAAATGTAAGAAAAATTCATAAAAAATAAATCTTTAATACATTTAAAATGATCTTTTTAATGTAAAGTGTCCATTACCTCGAGTACGACTCGTCATATACTCTATTTATCTTCCTTTTTAATAATTTTTTGATTTTCTAATTCCTTAATAATACTTTTCATATTTATTATTCCTTTTATTTTAATTATTACAATGTATTTTATAATTACATAATCTGGTAAGTTCACATCAGATTTTTTGATGATATTCAGTTCATTTATCCAAATGGAATTTGATAAGTAGACTATGGTCAAAGTGGTCATTATTACATAATATCCAAAATAATAATCATGAAATAATTATCATTTGAATAAATTAATTTTAATTTTAAAACATTTCATGAAAGATGTTTATGAATAATGAACTACATTATAATCATGGAGACGGAAGGTTGTATGTATGCACGGGTAACGTTTCCTTATTAAAATAATATGATAAAAAGAAGTTGAATATTATTTTATATTTATATAAATATTATTATATCACATATATAATATTATTTTTTAAATACCCTTATATATATTAGCGATGTGATGTGGTCATGAAAAAAGAATCACATCGCTATGTGGAGGTGATAATCCAAATGTAAAGATGATTGAAATTATCAATCTTCAATGGATAGAAAGGTAAAAAGGAGAGGATATATTACATTTAACAGATGATAAATATGACTTTAATAACATATATATACATTAAATTTATTTTTATATATATTCATATGAGGTTGTGATAGAAATCAAATTATATCAGTTCACGAGGCAGTAGTCCAGCGTACACATGAACGATGGATTTATTTCCCAATCGTTGGAAGAAGGAGATGGATATCTGTTATTACCTTAACATAAAAATTCAAATTATATTTAAGATAATTTTTTTATTATTTAATATTCTTTGATGAATATTTTAAGTAACTAGAATAAGAAATTAAACTGAAACATTTTTTTTAAATCAATACCTCTTCTTTGGACATCCACCTTTGTGTTAGACCTTAAACCCTCTAAGAATTTTATTATACCAAATGTAATTCATATATAAATTTGTTATGGCTGTTAGGAAGGTATTTGGGTAGGCCTTTGATGATATATAATTCTAATATAGTGTGTGGAAGAGAGGAGTGGAGGTTTTTTTATAAGTGAGGGGAGGGCCATTCACGAAATTTCTTTAAGTATTTAATTCATGTAAATTAATTTTCCTTTTAAAGTTGATAAAAAATTGATATAATTATAATATAGTTTGATTATGGTTTGAGATAATCTCATCCAAGAAGTTTTTTACAAACATAGATTATTTTTTTACAAGTACATCTTTTTTATACCCCCTTTAATTTTTTTTACAATTACAATGATATCAATGCTTCTTACTCTTTAGGGGTTAAGAAATTTACTATAAAAGGAAAAATTACCCCTAAATGAAAAATGTTTTATATTTTTATCCATATAAAATTCCATTTTATTATTTTATTATTTTATGACTTTTAGATCATTAAATAAAATATTCTTTTGTGATAAAATGTCATTAATGTTATTTTAGAACTATTAAGTTAAATTGAATTTAATCAAATCAAAAAAGTAATAGAATGTGAATTTAAACCATTTAAACATCACAAAAATTTTATATTGATCAATTAAAAAACTTATACATAATATTGTACGTAAATTAGATATTAATTTTATTGTTTTTAAAATCATATAATTTATTTTTATACTTCATGCACATACACTATGTCGACATAGTGTAAATATTTTAGGTAATTATTTCATCACTAAAAACTAAAAATTAATTAAATTAATAAAAAATTAATTTTAATTAATATAAACCTATATATTCATTTATTTTTTATATTTACTCACATATATATCATGAAAAATTATTTAATATGTTATTTTTAATTTTACAGTGTCATGTAAGGGTTTCACTGAAAATTAGATAATCCACTGGTTATATAAATAAAAATATATAATTTGTGCCTAAAAATCATTGATAATAAATTCTATTTGTTATTAAATTTAATAAAAAACTTATTTTTTATCAATAATTATCACCATAACACCATATTTTACTTTTCCATTGCTGGGCAAGTACTACATCGACACTAAAAATTATTTCCATATTCATCATGAAATAAATTATAAATTATATGTTATGCATTATTACTAAATTATATATTATTTATATTTATATAAATTATTCAACCCATTAGTTTGATAATTTTTATACCATATTTATGTCTTTGTGATATCATAAAAGTTTCCGTATTTTATAAAAACTATATTTTTTACTTTTTATAAAAAAATTAATTTTTTTAAAAAAAATAACAAAATTTCATCATAAGATAAATTTTAATTGATAAATAAATAAATAAATTCTATTTCATCAAATTAAATTTCTAATTTTGATAGATATTTCATTTAATATAATTATTTATAACTCAATAAAAAATAATTTTTTGATAAAATTACTTTTAAGACAAAAAATGATCTTATACCAAAAACCGAGTTTAAAGTTGATTCAAATGTAATTAATTATAATATTTATAAATAATGTATAGTTACATTAATTTAATATCAAATTCAAAGAATAATGTGAGAATTTAATAAATATATATGATAGATATAAAAAACTATAATTTTCATTATTCACTAAAAATTAATCTTCTTAGAGAAATCCATAAATTTCATTGTTATATAATTTTCATACGCTGATTTAAAAAATTATATCAATATTAGAAAATAAAATTTATAAAACTAAAAAAAATTAATTATAATATTTTCTCTAAAAAATGGTAAAACCCATTTTTGAAGAAAACATACTTTTAAAGAATAAAATAACATTACTTAAAAATTGTGTGCTTATTTCATAACAATTAACCAATAATCTTTTATTTGGTAGATTCTTTATATATAAATCATAATGTAGTGAATCCTATTTATTATTCCTAATTTAACATCTAGGTAATAATGGTCACATTTAGGAAAAAAATATTTTATTGTTCATTTAAGCTAGGTGTTTTATTTTATATATTCTTCCGAAAATGGTGTTCTATTGGAATATTTAGGGGTTACCTTCTCCAAAACATTAATAAATCAGGTTCTATAAAATTTAACTTTATCTTGGTAATAATGGTTTTTGAAAATTGAAAATACCATTTTTTAAATCTCATATCATAGAAATTATTAATAAGACATCCTATTGAAAAGATGAAAAGATAAATATGAAGGTTATATAGAATAAACAATTACGAGGTTTACAATTAGTAGAACATTAGGGGGAAGAAAAAACATATACATGGAGAAAATATTAGTTTCCATTAATTATAGAGAGTGATATTGATCATTGATCATAAGAAATAGAATAATCATGGTAAATTTAATAACCACAAAACCGTAAATAAATGTGGTGTGAAAAAACATCCATTAATCCAAAATAAAGGTAAGAGGATAAATTTTTTATTTCATGATCCTAATACAAGTGTTGAATAATTCCTTTCCCATAGAGAATAATAACATAAGTAAATATTATTAATTTATTTTCTACAAATCTATAAACCAAATAATCTTTATCTTTTTGAATGTATCAGTTATTTCCTAGAATTATGTCATCTTCTAATCCAAATAATGAGTATGAATATTTAATTATTGAAGAATTATAATATACATTTAACTAATGAGAATATCCAAAAATGGGTAACAAGTTATTCCCTATGTATTTAGCCTAAAACAAAAAATCAAAACAGTTATAAATAGATAAGATAATATTCCAAATGTGTAAATATTTATTCCTCAATATCCAAAATTTAAATGTTTAACATAAATATTTTAGTAAATATATAACCTTAAAACCATCAAAATATACCAAACAAATATTAAATCCAAATGATTATAATGATTTAATGACATATTTTTCCTAGATTAAAAATAATATTTGTCTCTAAATACCAATGGTCACTCATAATGTCATATACCAAAAAGAAAAATATATTTCCTAGTCAAATAAACTCAAAGGAATGGTATTTTTTTCATAAAAATCACGAATAAACATAAATCCAAAATAAAATCATATATACATTCAAAATATGAGTCAACCATTATTTATCAAATAAAATCCCATCATAGCCAAAAGTATTTCCATTTTCCAATATCATATAATTTTCAAATATAGTGAAATTATTCAAATAAAACATTAATCACACAGTAGTCAAATTATTTTTCAAAAAACATGGTTCCCAATTATCCATAATTATCTCAACACCCCATATCCTATTAACCATAATTTTTATCAGTATAATTCATAAAATTTACAGAAAATATAAGATCATTCTCAAATACTATTTTCTTTCAAAAAAGTAAATCTTAAGGGTTGTATATACCATTGACATCATTTAAGACTTAATAAATGTATTTATGGTGCTCTTATGACACTAAACTTCAATAGAGTATTAATGATTTTAAACATATTATCAATCTTAAAATTTCACCTAAATTATTACTATTAAATACTAATACATAGACTCTTCAATCATTTGATATTCATCATAATCCATTAATAAATATTTGTCATATTATTACTTAACACATCCTTCACACAATAAGAAACATGAA
The DNA here is from genome assembly GCA_963277665.1 of Viscum album. Taxonomy (NCBI): domain Eukaryota; kingdom Viridiplantae; phylum Streptophyta; class Magnoliopsida; order Santalales; family Viscaceae; genus Viscum; species Viscum album. The sequence goes on along the minus strand of OY728130.1, from coordinate 471,853,587 downwards.
TCCTGTCAAAAGGTCCAAAAATGTCAAAATATATGGAAAAATATATTCTATTTATATTATATTTCATTCATACTTTTCCTATCTTCAAATAAAATTAAATTACACATTGATAAACAATTTTATGTATAGTATTTATGATACCCTTCTTGAACATTCCCCCCAGGTGATCAATTTGAATAATTTACATACTCCGCACATATAAATATTTCAACTTATTCTTGAGAATTAAATTTATCCCTCTTCATTTTTTTAATCAAACTATTCATTTTTCCTTGGAAGTTTATTTCTTTATTACCTCATTTACCATATACAAAACATATTCCCATTATATTAATTTTTTTTATGGGTTTTATTTTCAAAAATCATGATATGTAGAACCATGAATATTTAAAAATTTATAAAATTTATGCCCTGAACCTAAAATGCACTCCATTTTTCTATTATTTGCTGCATTATGAATCTCACCAAAGTTCATGTTATTAATCATAACTCATAATAGCTAGATAATAATAACCACACCATATTTTACTACAAATAAAATACCATTCAGTTTCTTATTATGAACACCCCCACATTTTTATTTTCATGAAATGTTAATTTGTTTCCTCTTAGTTATAACCATTTACTAAAATAAAAATAGTTTGTGGGATAATCTCATTTTAAATAACAATAAATCTTATTTTTATGTTGATTAATTCTAAGATATGATTAATAGTATGATATTTTTTTAAAATCTATTTATTTATCTAATATAACCATAATTAGACTTTACATAGTAACCTTTTTGGTTATAGAAGACTTTTAAATTATTCTCAAATAATATCCAAACCTAAAACTTTATCCAAAACCTTTTTCAATACCAACTATAAAAGCATAAAATTAGAACCAGGGGGATATAATTGATACCTATATGAGCACTTTATGTGTGGATAAACCTCTGGGGTGGTATTACTACCACAATCTATAGTATTATACCTTTACTCCTGAATCCCCAGGGTTGAGAGTCATTCTTTAAGAAAATTTCACGTTACAAACATATTTTTCTTCAAGGAGGAGATCCTTTTAATTTTGGTTTAATTACATTTTTTGGCTGTATATGAATTCCTTGTAAGGATATAGAGGGAATGATAGTGTTTGGGGCTTGTGTAGAGCCTGAAGTCCCTGATTTTGGAGGAAGAGGCTAGGCCTCATAATTTTTAGAAACCATACAGGGTCATCTATTACACATTATAGGGTCACATGGTTTGTCCTAACTATGCAACCTAGTATACATGATCATGAGAGAAAACTATATATTTTCACAAAGTAAATAGTAATGGTTTTCACATGATTTATAAAATCATGCACATGAACTATGCACATGAACCATGCACATGAACCATCCACATGACCCATGCGTGCCCCTTCCTTGGACAATAAACCACCCATGGTTTGTGAACTATTTGTAAAACCATGTAGCCAAGTCATACAACCTAGTTAAAAAGGGGGGAATTTATATTTTCCCCTTTTCCCATATAAAATTTAACCTTGTCCTTAATTATTCTTTTCATGTGGTCTAAAGGCCCTCCTCCTCATGTATGAAGCTCTCAAGACTCTACACCTATGATTTGAAGTCACTTCTCCATCCGATCTTGGAATTGATATCTATTCATCATGTTGGATTATTCTCAGTAATCACTCTACTCCTTAGGATCCATTTGTTTATTTTCTTTCCATGAAAGATTCTATTTTGGTATGAGATATTATTACATATTTTTAGGGAATTAATATATTATTTTTATTCCAATCCATCCTAAGCTAAGGGTATTAACTAGATAAGGCATCTAATATAGTCATAAGGTAGGTGGTCAATGAATTTTCCCTCAAAGACCCACCATTTTTAAATTGTTTCTATTATGTGCATGCTAATTTTACTAGGTGTTATTACATAAATTTTCCTTTTTAATATTTAATCATCTATGTTTTAATATAAAACCCAAATAAAATCTCTTGACATAACTTGATGTTATTAAATCAATGTTAACCACCCCATGTAGGGTGAATTATTTGTTATGACATTGATATCCATTTGTTAGATTACCTAAGATATTGTATGGGTGTTCCTAACATGACCCTCCTTATGGTAAGTCCATATTTTAATTATATTGATTATTAATTGTTAAATTTAATGTATATATTTATATATAAATCACATGGTCTTGATAGATTATAATTGGAATGGAATAAGGTTTCATGTCATTAATTAACCTTTTCATGTATGATGAATGGTAATAGAATAAACCTAATGAATTGAAATTGGAATGGGTAATACATGGTCTATGATGAAATATACATATAAATGAAATGATTTTATGTTTAAAAACTTTTTGGAACTTTTTTATATTTATATGTATGATCAGACTTGATACGACATTGGATTCCCAAGGTAATTCCTTGAGTAGTGATAGGATGCCATTCTAATTCAATGAGATGATTTTCCTAGGAGATACCCAGCACAAAATAAGGTCATTTTCCTATTACATGAATGCCTAAGCATTATATTGATGATTTTATTGACCAATTTTCTAGATATTATAATGCATTGGATACACTCCTTGTATTTAACTTGATATCTTTAGACACGTGGTGTCGTGGATCTACCCAAATGGTCCCAGTCACGTTTAGCTGAAGATTACCATGGATGAGATACATTGACTAGATTTGACTTTTTTACAGTGAAATTCCTTGGGTGTACCCATTTTATTATACTAAGACCACTTAAAAACATACTAAATGAGTTTCCACAATGATTTTTCCTGACCCCTAATGCCAAGGGCACATTTTTCTCACATTAAACCCTCTATTATCATTTCCTATTATAATAACATTGACACCTATACATATGATCTCTATTTTATAAAATAATAAATGATAAACTTATTATGTGAATAAATTATCAGAGACACCAATTGAGGATATGAAAGGTACGTGTTATTTATATTTCACTGTATTACTTTTGATATACCTACACACTTTTATAGTTTATATTAAAAAAATATATTTTCTTTGATATCATTAGTGGTGGCCTACTAAGATTTATGTAACACCATTTTCACATTGTTGTTGGTAACTTTCAAGATTATATCATCACAGGTGTGGACAAAGGGAAGAATCCCTCTTTTGATACCAATATTTCTTAATTTAGAGTAGGATATTGGGTTAAGATGATCGATTCAGAGCTCAGGATTCATTGAATGTTTTTATTTTTTTTGATTATTATGTATATCATGTGTTGTACTTCCTTATTACTACCATGAATGCCTAATTTCCTCTAGTAGAGACTTGAAATCATAATTTTTTACATGTTTTAGTGTACAATTATATATGCTTATTTTTTTTCTAGATTCCTATGTTGGGTTTCACTATCTAATTTGTGCATTATTCATTATTATACTACATTCTCTTACTTGTTAAAGTTATATAATTGATTTTATCCACTCTAACTAGAGGGAATTTCCCCCCCAATATCAAACCCTAGGACCTCACCGCTAATCGACAACCTCAAGAATATATGGATACATTCGTGAGTCCATGTGTTCAACTATGTTCCGTTACTCAAGATTGAAATAGGTTTGGGTTGTCACAAAGTGATATCAAGGTTTTTTTTCCTTTCTTGTATTATTATTTAGGATATTTTTATAGGAGATTAAGAATGTGTTGGAACTTGGTCTTATGTCATTCTTGGGATTAGCCAACCCATGTTTGGGGTAAACACCAAGTTTCCTAGGAATGAGAAATTGTTTTTCATTATTTATCATATTAAAATTGATTTATTTTCTTCATTAGGTGATGCACAAGAGTTGTGGTATTTTTAATGATTTATTTTTATTATACCTTGGAATAGTTGGGAATGGGCAATTATTACATGCTTCATTATAGGAACCTCAGATTCACATTCCATGCATATTTCATGTCATATAGGTGTATTATTATAGTAAGAAGTTCCATTTGTTTCCTTGATTATCGAATGAGAAATGGTTGTTGTAAATTACAATGATACTAAGGACTTATGGAAGAAATATAAATTGGTTTTTTAAAAATTTCAAGATCAACCTAAATGGTGTTTTCCCATATAGATTGATTATGGATACTTAAATAGCCAACTTCGAACCATAAAAGCTATGTAACCCTAATTATATGAGGTGGTCTTTGGTTTTGATTGGGTGACTGCCAATTTCAAATTTATAAAGTGTATGGGACTTTTTAAATTGGATTGGGTAATTCATTGAATTGAAACATCATATTTTACCAATTTCATTTTGAGACCTAATGTAAGGTGGGTTGGTTGAAATTAAATGACTATAAGTTTCAATTTATAAAGTGTATGGGACTTTATAAAAAAGGAATGAAAATTAATTTAATGAAACCTTGTATTATTTATGAACCAATATACAAACATAAAATGTAAAATTTAAATTATTAATGATATGGTTGCCTATAAATTGGATGTCCAAGTGAAATTTAAAGGGTGTTTTCCTTTTTAAATTTAAATTGACCATCACATCTACTGAATCCCATTTGATTAAAGAAACAATACCAATGCCCTGACCTTATACCCATGTAGTTGGTATAGTACACCTTAAGTAGTGAACCCCTATGACATCTTGTTGTTATAAATTAAATTTCTTCATCGGACCTTGAGTCTCTTCTCATTTTGGTTGGGATCTATTTGCATGATTTTAATGAATCTTGCTCTGAGGCATGTGAGTGGATTTTTTAGAGGTATGCCACCATGACATCCTCAAGTCATGTTCTGGGAGGGTGGTGATGGTCATTCTCTGGATATGGTGGGCCCTCATCCACCAGTGTTACCTCCAATAGTGCCATATGTGTCACCACATGCAATTCCTAAACTAGGAACTGACTACTAAGATTTAAGAAAGTTTCTTATGTTTGATACAGTCAATGCAGGGAGATATATAATATTCACCTATGATGTTAGATCTTAAGCTTGAGTTAGAACTATAGAATCCTTGTATCTTATTTGGGGATAGAGGTCCTCAGACTACTGATTCATGTCTAGAATACATTTTTTCAATATTTAAGCATCTATAGATTCATCCAGAGAGGAGTGTATTGATCTACACCTACATTCTATGTGATTTCTCCAAGTGATAGTGGGGTGTGATTATCTAGTCTATTTTTCATTAAGGAATGGTCTAGGAGGAATTTAAGACTTCCTTCTATGATTAATTTTTCTCTCAAATGATATGAAATTACCAAGCTAGAGATTTCATGTTCCTATAGCAGGGTGTTATTTCCATCATGGACTATTTAGTGTTTTTTACTAAGCTTCAACACTTTTCACTAAATCTTATTGATGATGAGTTATCACGAGTGATATTCTTAGAGAATGAGATCATGTATTCCATCCACTCTTAGGTGAATTTATTTCACCTATCTACCTTTTCTAGGATCATGAACCAATATCTTATCACCAAGTGGAATTTGGGGAATCCAATAGTACTTGCCACATATGGTTATTTCCAAGACATGGTGGTAGTTCCTTCATTAGAAAGAAGCAAATCCTTGAGGTTTATACTCAAAGAAGTTATAGTTATATTATCCATAATTATAGCTCTATTGTATTCCATTAGTGTGGATAAAAGGGGAATGAAAAACCTCTGTATGATAGAGAGACACTGGAGTGTCATCCTTACAGCTCTATGGGATTTCATCAGAGGGTTTATTGAAAATGTTCTCCTATTTATAGTGAAATAAGACACTTTCCATCTCCACATTCATGAGAAGGATAAATTACATTGCATCAGGTTGGAATTTGGAGTAGTACTCCCCGAACAAGTTGAGGAGAAGGTCGTAGACAAGGTATACATACATCTTATTTTTAGTACTAGAAGATCAATCTTCTTCTAGGTATTCTAGATGAAGCTCAGTGTCCTAGATTAGGAAAATTTCATACATTATAGTAGATACCCATAGAGTATAGTGTAAGACCATTTACTGTATGAGGAAATAATCTAATATCCTCCACTATCATATCTTCTTTATTCGATATAGATTCCTCACACTCCATTATCTCTTTAACATCCATAAAAAATCATGGAATTAAAATTATATAATTTTTTGTTGTGATGACCCTAGACACAACATTGGGTAAATGAGAAGAGGGTATATGCCAATGTAAGGATTAAACCATTGAGTTATACAGTTACGGTTTCTTGTGGGATCTCTTCATCCTCGAGATAATGAGCTTCGATATCATTATTGGGATGGAAAAGTTGGTCCCCTACCATTATTATGTGGGATGTTATAACCATATGATATTTTCTACATCACCATAGAGTTTTATTTATATTCATAAGGGTGAGTGGGATGTCTAGGTAGATATGGACCAAAGCATCAGGCTATAGGTGGACTGATAACCCAGATCTGAAGCCTTTAAATAGAGTAGTAGGGAATACATTGGGTTGATTTTCTTTTAGTGGTGGATAATTTAATGGATGTCATCCCATATATCCTCTCTATATTACCTCCCATGAAAGGATATATTTTATGATCAAGATCATCTCTAGTATTTATTCCTCTATATTGGATGACACCTATTAAGGTCTAGAATATCAAGAGACAGTTGAAGTATTTAGAATCTAAAGGTTTTATCTGGCCAATTACTTATCCTTGGTATTTTCATATACTTTTTTCACTAAGAAGGTGTATGAGACCCCATATATATGCATGTATTACCAATGACTAAACTAGTTTTAAGTTAAGAACCAGTATCCACTACCTCGTATCAATGATATTTTCAACCAGCTCTAAAGAGATATAGTGTTCTTGAAGATTGATCTGAGATCGAGGTTTCATCAAGTGTGAGGAAGTCCATTAAACATACCATTAACCTCATTCAGAATTCACTACAATTTATATGAATATTTTTTCGTAACATTTTGTCTTTACAATGATCCCACTATTTCAGGGCCTTGAAAAATACGGTGTTCCACCCTTACCTCGATTCTTTTTTCATAGTTTTCATAGATAACATGTAGGTGTATTCTCATGATCGAATCCCAAATTCTAGATATATTTAGATCACATTAAAAACACTAACATAGTGTAATTTGTATTCTAATATCAAAAATTGACACTTATAGATTGAAAAGATTCACATCTTAGGTCATATTATCTTGGAATCAGGTTTATCAATTGAACTAGAGAAGGTGAGTATTGTCGTTTCCCATAAAAAACTCAAGAATATGTTTGATATAAAGAGTTTATTTGTGATTAATAGATACTACATGAATTTTATATAGGAATTATCATTCCTTATAAAACCTCTTATCAATGTGACTAAGGAGGGTGCAGAGTTCTTGTGGTCTGAAGCATACGATAAGGTCTTTAAGGAGATGAAAGGAAGGATTACTTTAACACTGATCCTCATTATACCAGATCTTGTTATGGGATATATGGTGCTCTATGATGCTTAAGTATTTTAGATGGGTGTAGTATATTTATAAGTGGATTGATTCGTTGCATACGGGTTTCATCAGTTGAGACCTCTCATGTGAAATTACCCGATGCCCAATCTCAAGCCTGTAGTAGTTATTTATGAAATTTAATTATTGGAGGAATTATTTTATGGGAGAGAAAATTGTGGTGTTTACATACCATAAAATCATCAAATATTTCTTTACATAATGTGACTTTCCCCCATCCAATGAGTATGGTTTGAATACCTTCATTATTTTCACTTTGATCATTTTTATATTCCTGGAAACCACAATATAGTAGCTGATGCACTGAGCCAGAAAAATCAGGAAGAAGATGTTTATGAATCCAGTGATCAGTGGAAGTTGATGTAATTATTTTCTGATTTAAATTTGGATTTTCAAGAGACTCATGAGAAGCATTTTATTATTTCCTTATCTATTATATCTTCACTATTGGATAGGGTGTAGAGAATCCGGTTCTCATATCCTGAAGATTTGTTCCCATCGGAAGGTATTTTTGGAGTACCTACCTTTCTATTGGTATTTCGACGAATAAAACATCCTATGTATACATGGGAATATTTGGGTACCTATATATATTCTATAATATATGATTAGGGAATCCAATGTTTCACAGTGGACAGTTCTCCCAGAAATCACCAAGAGGTATCATGATATGTGACACTAGTATTGGTGTCATGGGATTAAAAATTTGTTTGCAGGTTTTATCACTATGTTTTCCACCTATATATAGGTGATGGGAAAAAACTGGTGACCCAGAGGATTATTACAACTGTTATTTGTCCCAACATGGGAATGGGATGACATTGTGATGGATTTTGTGACTTGTTTACTGAGGTCCATGTGAGGTAGCGATGCATTTTGGGTAGTCATGGATCAACTACTGAAGGTAAACTACATTATTACTTTCTGAGAGACTATATTAGTTGGTGATCATGGTATAATATATCTCTATGATATTATACCCCTACAAAGGGTACCTCATACTATTGTTTTAGATAGGTATTCTAATTTCACACTAAGGTTATGGTAGGGGTTGCAGAATGATTTGGGTACCCAACTTCTCTTGAGTGTATCTTTTCACCCTCAAATTGATGGTCGATCGAAGTGTACAATACATGTCTTATAGGAAATTATCTAGGAATCCATCCTTTTTTTGTAGGTTCTTAAGTGAAAAATATTCCTCTGGTTGAGTTTTTTTGATAATTATATATTTTAGGGAAAAATTCAAAAGGCTCTATATGAGAACATATATGGTAAGACACGTTGTTCACCTATGTGATGGATTAAGGTAGGGAAGGTAGTGATATTAGGTCATTGTATCGTCTAGGTGACTTCAAATAAGGTTTTTTTGATCAGAAATCAAATGGATACTCCTAACTATAAACAAAAATAGTATGTCAATCACCATCGATGACCTCTGTAGTTCAAGTTCATTGATCATGTTTTCTTACAAGTATCACCCTAGATGGGGTATAGGCAGATATTTATGCATGTAAACCTTTTAACTCATTATTTAGTGCCTTTTTAGATATTTGATATAGTTGGGAAAGTGTCCTATCAGTTGTTGTTACCTTATAAGTATCATGCCATGTGAGATGTCTTGAACATTTCATATCATCACCTTTATCAAGATGACTAGTCTCATATTTTTAATCACAAGGATATAAAATTATATACTGATGCTTCTTTTAAGGAGTATACCATACATATTTTTGAACATAGCATGAAGGATCTCCAAATCCATTCCATCCCTTATAATAGGCGTTATGGAAGCATGATTGTGTGCAGGATGAGACATGGGTATGAGAGGCCTTTGTACATGATCAATGGTCAAAGTGATTCTCAAATGATGTTATAACACACTTGGAAGTGAAAATTGGGGATGAGTTCCTTTAATGGGGGAATATGGTATGAATCTATATTTTCTTTATTGTATTGTTCATTTTAATTTTTGTTTAATTACTTGGTTTTGATCTAATATGAATTCTAAGTAAGGGTATAGAAGGAATGAGGGTGTTCCGAGCTTGTATAGAGCCAAGACCCTAGATCCTAGAGAAATAAGATAGGACACACATTTATATGAAACCATTCATCCCAGTCCATAGAGTAATATTAAACCACATGGAATCATCTAGTACTCTTCCTAGGGCCACATGTTTTTCCCAAAACGTGTGATCTAGGGTCCATGATCGTACAAGAAAACTACATCTTTTAACATAGGAAAATGGAAAAGGTTTTTCTTACATTCTCAAACTATGCACATGAACCATGTGAGCACCTTCTCTGGACAGCGATCCATGAATAGTTGGAATATGGTTTATCCAAATGTGCAACCCATTTAAAAAAGTCGGAAATGTCTATTTTGGACTCTTACGTCATAAATTAAAACACCCTTCTTCATCATTATTTTCAAATAGATAGAATGACATAGTTTTCAAATTTTAATATCTCAAGACTCTTTACCTAGTATTTGAATCCATTTCTCTATCTGACCTCTAAATAAAGATTCATTCATCTCATTAGATTCCTATTGGTATGTTATCCACTCCTTTTAGGCTCCTTTTTTTTGTATTTCTATAAAAGACTATATATTGGTTCAATATATTATTCCATATATTCAAGGTGTTTATATGTTCGTCCATTTTCTTTTGATCTAGTCCAATATAAGGGTGGATACTGGATGAGTCATATTTTATAGGAATAAGGAAAGTGGGCTATGAATTTTTCCTTAATGTCTCTCCATTTATAATTTTTTTTCATTTCACACAAGCCGATTTCACCTAGAATTTCTGCTTAAATTGATATTATTAATCTTTAATCATTCAAGTTGTAATATAAATCACCTATGACATATATTGACATTATTGGATGTTATGAACACAATGTTAACCACCCCAAGTAGGACGTGTTCTCTATTATTCCTTTGATGAACATTTTTGTGATTACTTGATATATAATTCAAGTGTAACTGACTTAACCCTTTTTATAGTAAGTCCTTATTTTAGTTAAATGAATTATTAATTATAAAATGAAAATCCTATTTTTACACATATATCACTTGTCCATGATAAATTATAATTAAAATGGAAGTTTGATTCAAGTAATTAATTAACCTTTTCACATATGATGAAAGGTAAGGTAATGAACCTACTGAATGGAAATTAAAGTGATTATTAAATGGAATATGATGAAATATGTATATGAATTACTTTATTATAAGGTTAATTTAGATTTGGACCCTATTAAAATTTATAGGATTGTTTAGACTTCATCCCTCCTTGGATTCCCAAGGGAATTCCTTGAGAACTAAGAAGCTATAATTCTGATTAATTGGTCTGATTTCCTCAGGAGATAAACTTTATGCAATCTTGTCATTATTTTATTACCTGAATTCCTATATGTTTTACTAAAAATTTACTTGACATCATTTCCTGATAATAAAATTCCATGAAAACACTCCTTCGATTCAGCTTGATTTCTTCAGACATGTGATTCCAGTTATTCACCCCATTGGGATTAGTCATTATTAACTTGGGATTCTCATGGATGAGCTCCATGGAATCGATTAGACACTTTTACAATGGAATTACATGGGTGTACCCATCAGATTATACTCAGAACCCTTTTAGCCAGACTGGATGAGTTACCACTATGAGTTGGCTCAACCCTTGAGGTCAAGGATGCCATGGTTTCACCCTGGATCCTCTGATTATTATTATCTCATATTAAATTACTTTTGAAACATTTAAATATGATCTCCGTAATATAAATTTTACCATGATAAAATAATTAAATGAATTCAATTTTAGAGACACAATTTTAGGATGAAGCAGTTATGGGTTATTTACATTACGCTGATTTACTTTTTTGACTTACCAGAACACTATTATCATATATATTCACAAATTGGATTTTTATTCACACCATAAGTGGTAGAATAATGAAATTTATCTCACACCCTATTCAGTCCATCTTTGGTACCCGACAAAATTATATGATCATAGGTGTGGTCAAATGGAAGCGTCTTGCTCTAGACACATGATTTTCTTGTTTTAGGATAAGAGCTTCATAATAGATGACTAAGAATAGTCTTGATATTCTTGGATAGTTTGTTACCTTTTTTATTCCTTTGTATGTAATGCATTTTACTATCTACCTGCTACCATGTATGCATGATTTCCTTTTGTAGAGACATGACATCGTCATTTTTTGTGTATGTTGCAGTTTACAATTGTTTGAAAATTATATGTTTATTGATTCTTTTGTTTTTTCCACTATCTCAATTATTCATTATTCATTATTATACTCCTACCACTTGATTGTTCATATAATATAACCATTGTGCTCCCCTATTACTAGAGTTAATAGTCTCACCATTGTCACGCCCTAGGCCCTCACAGGTAGTTAGTAGCCTCTAGCACATGGCAAAGCACTCTTAAGGCCGTGTTTCCAACTAGGTTAGATTACTCAAGATTGAAATGGGTCTAAGTCATCACTGTTGACACACAATAGTTCCCAAGGATTAGATCCCTTCCTTTTATTTGTTACCAACTGTAGGGACCCAACCTTAAAAAAATTACATAATCATGAATTTTAAATCAAGAATTCATTTTGTTTCATTTTTAAATATATATTTTTTAGGATTAATGTTTTAGAGAACTAGGTTTTAACTCTTACATTACTATAACAACCCAAGTTTTTTTATGAAATATTTCTCTTTAAATAATTTTATTTATTCAATAGCTTATGTTTTAAGTAAAACTAGGAACCACATAACATTATTAAAATATTATCTATCTATTATCACATTGACATAGGATTGGAGAGTATGAAAAGTTAAAAACAAACATTATAAAAAATATATAGTTTACACATTTATAAAAATGATTCTTCAGTTATAAAATAATTATAACTAAAGAAATTATTTGAAAATAAGAATGATATTTTTATGAAAAATTATTCCTATGTACAAAATGTATTTTTATATTAATATATTATATTAATCACTATTTTTGAATTATTATAATGAAATCTATGTATTACTAACTTTATTAAATGTATTAAAAATTCAAAAAATATTTTTATATGAATAAGAGAAGAATTAATCATGTTTTATGATTAAAATGTATTTTTTCCAAAAAAGTATTTTTCTCATGTTTTAAGTAATTTTATAAAAATGTAAAGACCCGTAAAAATTCAAGGGAAATTTTTTTTTAATTTTCTTTTGGATTTTACAAGAACGCAATTTTTGACGGCACCTAATTCGGAGGCAAGGTGTACCCAGAATCATTTTCCGAAGTTTAGCTCGGGTACGTTCAATGAACGAACTAGCTGGATTTCCTAACTTTTGAACCGGTGCTCGGAATAGAAATCCAAGGGCACCGATGAAACCTCAGCGCGGGTAATTGCTTAAGAACACCTTTTCCGGAGTTGCGTTTTCTCAGGTGAGGATTTTAAAATTTTGGATTAAGTAAAGAATAAAATAAAATGGTGCAACCAATTTTATTTTTTTTATTTAAAGTAGTTTAACCTAAGCTAAGTGGTTGGGGTGGTACCCACTATATCATACTCCACTAAGTAGGATATTTGTTGGTGGGGCCCACACGAACCCCACCCCTTCATTTTTTCCTAACCTCCCATAACTCTCCATTTAATTATGACAACTTAAGATCAATTAATTAAGTATGAAAGGTTTTGAATTTTGGATTTTTGAAACGGAAGGCTTGAGAAATAAAATAAGAAGTGTCTTATGTTATTTGGGTGGGAGCTTGTTGTGTTGAGTTTTTGGGAGAGTTCTAGTTTTTGAAGAGTTTCATCCTTCCAAAAAGAACACCATCCTCATCATTGAAGAACGCAAAGAACACTGACGCGCCTTCCTTTATTCTTCTTCCCGCGTCAAAGGAAGGGAGACACTGTTCCTCCTCGGGCGATCTTCGTCAACATGTATGGAACCCACTTCCGTGACGCCTTCTTCCGTGACGTTATTTTCCGTGACGAATCAAAAAATCTTGAGGTAGGTGTTAATTTCGTCTTCGTGAATACTTTCTTCACCGTTCATCATTTCTTAGTTGGGCCACCTGTTATCGCAATAACGGGAGGAGTTCGGACTGCACAAACACGACCGACTATCCTCCCCCCTTGATGCTTGATTTTGTTGTGGCAGGAGCAAGGCAGCGCGGTGCCATTGCACCACGCGGGAATAATGAAGAATGGGCGGAGAAGTGAGGCGCCGTCGTGCCGCGCCGCGCCGATCGGACAAGGCCGCGGCCTATGGCCGCGGTGGTGGGGGGGAGCAGCGGCCGACTTCCGACTGCCGGAGCAAGGAGGCGGGACCCGCAGGGGAGTCCCGCGGTGACCCACCGGCCGGCCAAGCCGTCCAGTTACCATAATGTTCGGGGGGTCGTAACCCCCAGCTGGCTACAGGAGCAGCCCCCCACTGGGGTCCACGTTTTGTCAATCATGGGGGCAGCGCGCCCCCCTGTCCCGCTCAGCTCGGCCTGCTGAGCAAGCTGTGCGGGCCGTGCCAGCGTGGCCGGCCAACCGTCCGGGCCGCACCGCGCCCAAACAGGCGGGACCCAGACCCGATTCAGGTCGAACCGATTCGGGCCGACCTAGGGGGTCTCGGGTCGGGTCGGTCTGGGCCCAAACCCCCCATTTTCGGACCTCTTCCAGTATTTTTCCCATAACTTGGGCTACGAGCCTCCGATTGACTCACTGTCAGTTGCGATGCGATCCTTGCATCAAGGCGGTCGTTTCAGTATATTACACTCAAGGTTTCGGAGAAATTTGGGATCGGCCGGGTTGGTTCGAACACATAACGAACCGGGCCCTCAGAGCGGAACGCTTATAACTTGATCTCCGGACGTCCGATTGACATGTCGTCAACTTTGTTGGATTCCTCTTAGTGAGACAGATCTTTTGTTTTACTCCGCTCGAGGTTTGGATGCAGTTGGATTATGGCCGGGTTGGTTTTAACTTAAAAACCAACCGGGCCCTTGGAACGAAAACGCCAATAACTCTCAGACCAGGCATCCGATTGACGCGCCGTCTGTCACGTTGATTTACTGTTGACGATACGGAACTTTGGGATACATCAACTCTGGACTTCGTGTCATTTGATGTATCAGCCCCTCGGCTCGTAGAGCGGACCCTCCCCGAACGAGCTTGCTGTGTGCGGGAACACTAGAGCTGGCTGCGACTGCGACAACGATGAAGACTGTACGAGAATCTTCCGTGGGTTCGACAGCGACGACTACAACACTCAGAGATCCTCTGTGGATCGGTGCTTATCGATCCTGTGTGGATCAGATCCTGTGTAGGTCAGCGCTCAGCGGTCCTGTGTGGGCCAGTGCATACCGATCCTATGTGTGTCAGATCCTGTGTGGGTCATTGCGGGGGTTAGTACCTATCGATCCTGTGTGGGTCATTGCGGGGGTTAGTACCTATCGATCCTGTCTGGGTCTGATGGCTTAGATGAATCAGTGGCTATATCTGATCATCTCTATCGTCTTACGAAGAAGTAGATCTGTGTGAGCTTAGTCTTGACTTTCAATCTTATCTTCGATAATATTGACTTGATATCCTGTGTGGATTACGTTGTGTTTTCCTGTGTGGATTGGGTTTCGAATTCATATGTGGAATGAGTTATGTTTTCTTGTGTGGACTGGGTTGTACTTGGGATCAGATGTTGGAGCTAAACTGGAATTGATGACTTAGGTATATGTATGGGCGTATACCTAAGTAGTGTTGGATGTTACTTCGTGATTGTATCTTTCCTTTTTGGATTATCCTTTTTGGATTCTGGGAGACCTTCGGGGGTCTCGGGGTCCCTACTGAGTAGCTTATACTCACCCCTGCATGGGCGATGCCCGCACTACATTGTGTTGGATGCAGACGACGGACAACGATGATCGTGGTGGAGGCTTGTGGAGCAAGTCGGTACCTGGAGGTTGACCACTGGGTGGGACGTACACGGAGAGGATGGCTGGACCCGTGGAGATGAGGAGGCTATCTATACCCACCCTTTAGGTGGGACTTCTAGTGGACGACTCGACGTTGCGGCTTTACTTTTTAGTTTATTTACTTTCTTTCCAGTTGTACTTTACTTTCAGTTTGGGTTTGTATTCTGGCCCACTTACTTTTCCGCACTCACTTTTGTACCCAGTTTTACTTAGTGTTTACTTCTGCTTGCTTACTCTGTGGTGTTTCTTTACTTTATAAAGGCAATTCCTTCCCCTTTTTGTCGGAATTTATGCCTTGGTGCTAGTCACCAGCCCCTGGCCTAAGGGAGGTGGGCTTGGGGTAGTCACGACATGAGCCCCGAGGACGGGTCGTGACAAATTGGTATCAGAGGGTTCAATTCTACCGTAGAACTCAGGACTCTGATCTTTTTCTATGTGAAGCTATAGAGTTAAGAGTATTGAGTGTGGTCATCAGTCCAAGGAGTCTAGTGTTGGTGCGGCGGCCGACGTATCCGTACACCAAGACCCTGAATTCTAATTTCTAACTTAGTGCACGAAAACATTGATTGCATGTGTGTTTCAAGTTTTCTTTGTGATTACTTTGTGTCAGCTCACCAGGTATACTGTATTGACAGTGGTGCACCTGTCCCTTTTCATGATGGCCCCACGATGGCAGCTAGCTAGGGTTCCAAGTTTTGTACGTGACGACAGCCCACCGAGCGACGAGGCCTCGGTGCAGGGCCCTATTACTGCGGAGGCACTGACGATACCACTACCCGCTGAGCCACCGATACTACCAGCCCCAGCCGCTGAGAGTGCACGTTGCCTTGGTGGACTGCATGAGTTTCAGCGTCAGAGACCGCCCAGGTTCCGCGGGCAGACGGACCCTCAGGCAGCTGAGGATTAGCTGGAGGCGGTTGTGTGAGTTTTCAGGTTAGTGGGGACACCAGCTGACCTCATGGTGATCCTCGCAGCGAGCCTCCTGCACGCAGCAGCAGGCATATGGTGGAGCTTGATGCTTCAGGTGCATGACAAGGCATCACTCCTCTGGACGGACTTTGAGAGCCTCTTCCGCTCAGAGTTCATCCCACCCACCCTCCCTGCAGTGTGCATCTAAGAGCTACTACAGCTGCGGCAGGGCAGCATGACGGTCTCCTAGTACTCGTCGAGATTTACCGATCTCTCGTGCTATTCGACAGAAATGGCACATGACCCATTCTTCTGGGCCCGGACCATTGAGAAGGGATTGAGGCATGATATCAGGGCATCACTGATCTCCCCCAGCATTCCGACACAGGCAGGGGTACTGGAGCAATCCATTCTCTTTGAGATATTTCTTACTGAGCCTACACCATCAGCGAGACCTACCGCAGGGCGGCACGTAGCAGAGTCTTCTGCAGTTGGCAGTCGACTGATGACACATGGGTCCAGGTGAACCTGACTCTTAGGCGGACGACCACAGGACATTGGCTTAGAGGTGCGGGGTACACAGCGCAAAGCCAGTCTTACGAGAGGCAGACAGTGCTACGCATGCGGCGGGCAGGGCCACATGGCTCATGACTGCCCGCCCCACCGTGTCGAGGAGCAGTAGACGGTTGAGGGACCACCTAGGAAGAGGCATAGGGTCAACCATGGTGGTCCGCAGGGAGAAGGAGGATGAGGCAGAGGAGCTGGCCAAGCAGCAGGTGGTGGGCGACGCTTTGAGGATCTACCACCACCACCACCACCACCAGGAGGTCTACCCCGACCACAGGGAGCTGGCGGGAAGAGGCAGGCACAACTTCAGGCAGCGGAGGCCTATGTCCACGGTGCGCCCGAGATGATTCGAGGTACTATCTGTGTATACTCCACCCTAGCTTCAGTTCTTATAGACACAGGAGCGAGTCATTCTTTCATTGCTGCTGCCCTTGTTCGGAGCTCAGAGATTCCGACGGAGCTGTTGGCTCGATCCTTACGGCTAAAGACTCTTACGGGAGCAGACTCGATGATTACACACTGGTGCCGGCAGTGCGAGCTTACTCTAGGAGGTGAGATATTTGGATGGGATCTTTTTGTAGTGGCGTCGAGGCCTTACAGCGTCATTTTGGTCATGGATTGGTTATCTACAGTCCATGCTCAGATCGACTGAATTAAGCACAAGGTGCGATGTGTTCGCACCGATGGGAGTAGGTTCACCTTCACCGGTGAGAATGGAGCCTTTGCAGCACAGGATGGACTCACATAGAGAAGAGGACATCCCATCACTAATTAGTTGGCTAGCCTCATCCTAGGAGTAGTTGATGTTCAAAGTCCGAGCTTACCTGCAGTAGTGAATCAGTATATGGACGTTTTTTCCGACAACGTTCTAGGACTACCTCCTCGCAGAGAGGTAGAATTTTATATTGACCTGTACCCCGAGACAGCCCCTATATCCACCCCAGCATATCGGATGGCCCCTGGCAAGCTTCGAGAGCTACAAGTATAGCTGGAGGACTTGCAGGGAAAGAGATTCATCTGACCCAGTGTTTCACCCGGGGCTTCCCCGATTTTGTTCGCCAAGAAGGCGGACGAAAGCTTGTGACTGTGTGTCGACTACCATCGCCTGAACCAGGTGACTGTGAAAAACAAGTATCCGCTACCGAGGATTGACGACCTCTTTGATCAGCTGAAGGGAGCATGATGGTTCTCGAAGATAGTCCTCAGGTCAGGCTATCATCAGCTCAGAGTTCGAGATGAAGACATGCAGAAGACAGCCTTCAAATGCCGGTATGGCCACTATGAGTTCTGGGTTATGACTTTCGGCATAACCAACTCTCCAGCAGTGTTCATAGGTCTCATGAATAGGATCTTTCAGCTATACTCGATCAATTTTTCATGGTTTTCATCAACGACATATTGATATACTCGACCACTGAGGAGGAGCACGCCTACCACTTGCAGGTTGTACTGGACACACTCTGAGAGCACCAAATCTATGGAAGGCTCTCGAATTGTCAGTTCTGGATACGTGAGGTCACTTCTTGGGACACGTCATCTCTGAGGTGGGATTTGCAGTGGATCCTACAAAGATCAAGGCAGTGCTAGCTTGGGAGCCACCTAGGAGCGTGACAGAGGTGTGGAGTTTCTTGGGTCTAGCTGGGTACTACCGTAGATTTGTGCTAGACATTTCCAGAGTTGCGTCACCAATCTCCGCTTTGACGAAGAAGGGGAAACCCTTCGTGTGGTCAGACAGATGTCAGCAGGGCTTCCAGGAGCTGTGACAGAGATTGACCAGTGCACCTATCTTGAGGCTACTTGAGGAGGGAGTAGGGTACGTAGTTTACTGCGATGCATCAAGGACTGGACTCAGATGTGTCCTGATGTAGGAGAGGGCAGTGATCGCATATGGATCAGGTCAGTTGAGGCAGCATGAGCAGAACTAAGCTACCCATGAACTGGAGTTAGCAGCAGTGGTCTTTGCTCTGAAGATGTGGCGACACTATCTGATGGGAAAGCGCTTTACAGTCTATTCTGACCACCAGAGTCTCAGATACATCTTCTCGCAGAAGGACCTGAACCTGAGACAGCGGTGATGGATTGAGTTCCTCCAGGACTATGACTTGGAGATAGTATATACTCTTGGAAAGGGGAACGTAGTAGCCGATGCTCTCAGTAGGAGGACATGCATTTAGCTACATGGGGAGGCGACAGAGCAGCTAGCTACTTTGTAGATATCCTTCGTGGATAGTGATGGAGAAGCCTTTATACAGTCACTCACAGTCACTCCCCCACTTCATCAGCAGGTCAGAGAGGTATAGCGTGGGGACGTTGACTGTGAGACACGACGTGCACAGATATCCTCAGGAAATGCACCTGCTGGATTCTATGTTGGAGGAGATAACAGCATCCTTTTCAGAGGACGTACCATGGCACCAGTTGATTTATAGGAGGAGGTACAAAGGGAGTTTCACAATTAACCTTTAGCGGTACATCCAAGAGTGGAAAAGATGTACCAGTACCTCAGACGACAGCACTAGTGGCCAGGTATAAAGAAGGCTGTAGCAGAGTTCGTTTCTCGATGCCTCACCTGCCAGCCGGTGAAGGCAGAGCACCAGGTACCAGCAGGCTTGGTACAACCCTTGGAGGTCCCGAAGTGGAAGTGGGATGTGATATCTATGGACTTAGTGACTGGACTTCCACACACTTCCAGATGTCACGACTCCATTTGGGTGATTGTCGACCGACTCACCGAGTCGGACCACTTATTACCCATTAGAGAGTAGGGCTCAGTGGATAGCATGGGACGCCTCTACGTTTAGGAGATTTTACGGCTTCATGGTGTGCCATCATCTATCGTCTCCGATCGAGATTCTTGATTTACTTCCCGGCTTTGGAAGGGGTTGCAGGAGGCATTTGGGACGCAACTACGTCTGAGCACCGCCTTTCACCCTCAGAATTATGGTCAGACAGAGAGGACCATTCAAACTCTCGAGGACATGCTCCGCGCATGTGTCCTGGACTTTGGTCACAGCTGGGAGGACCACCTACCCTTGGTGGAGTTCGCGTACAACAACAGCTACCACTCCACCATCGGGATGGTACCATACGAGGCATTGTACGACCGACCTTACAGATCACCTCTATGCTGGACATACTCTGGAGAGTCAGCACTTGTGGGACCGGAGATGGTCCAGGCCACGACAGAGAAGGTCCAGGTCATCCAGGAGTGGATAAGGACAGCTCAGAGCTGACAGAAGTTTTATGCTGACAGGAGGCGTAGACCATTAGAGTTCGAGGATGGCGACCATGTCTTCTTACGGGTCTCACCTTGACATGGATTACGGAGATTTGGATGAGGCGGCAAGTTGTCTCTGCGCTTCATCAGACCATTCCGGATCCTCAGCAGGATTGGCGAGGTGGCTTATCGCCTGGCTCTACCACCTCAGTTGCACCGGGTGCATGATGTCTTTCACGTATCTCAGCTGAAGAGATACGTGCACAAACCACGCATATCATCGACCATGGGGAGATGGACATTGATGATGGGAAAGATTTTGCAGAGGTCCTAGTGGAGATCGAGGATTGACAAGAGCGGGTCCTATGTGGACGGTCGATTCCTCTAGTGCGTATCAGGTGGTAGCACGGGAACCTCTAGGAGAGCACTTGGAAGAGACAGGCTCAGATGCGTGCAAAGTACCCACATTTGTTTTCTCTAGTTTATGATGCATCTTTATGGGGAAGTAAATCCCTGAGGTGGGAGTAATGTAAAGACCCATAAAATTTAAAGGTAATTTTTTTCTTAATTTTATTTGGGATTTTACAAGAACGCAATTTCTGACGGCACCTAATTCCGAGGCTCGGTGTGCCCGAAATCATTTTCCAAAGTTTAGCTCGGGTACGTTCAGTGAACGAACGAGCAGGATTTCCTAACTTTTGAACCGGTGCTCAGAATCAAAATCTGAGGGCACCGATGAAACCGCAGTGCTGATAATTGCTTAGGAACACCTTTTCCGGAGTTGCGTTTGCTCGTGTGAGGATTTTAAAATTTTGGGTTAAGTAAAGAATAAAATAAAATGGTGCAACCAATTTTATTTTTTTATTTAAAGTAGTTTAACCTAAGCTAGTGGTTGGTGTGGGACCCACTATATCATACTCCACTAAGTAGGATATTTGGGGGTGGATCCCACACGAACCCCACCCCTTCATTTTTCCCTAACCCCCCATAACTCTCCATTTAATTATGACAACTTAAGATCAATTAATTATTTATGATAGGTTTTGAATTTTGGATTTTTGAAATGGAAGGCTTGAGAAATAAAATAATAAGTGTCTTATTTTATTTGGGTGGGAGCTTGTTGTGTTGAGTTTTTGGGAGAGTTCTAGTTTTTGAAGAGTTTCAACCTTCCACAAAGAACTCCATCCTCATCGTTGAAGAACGCGAAGAACACTGATGCACCTTCCCTCATTCTTCTTCCTGCGTCAAAGGAAAGGAGACATTGTTCCTCCTCGGACAATCTCTGTCAACGTGTATGGAACCCTCTTCCGTGACGCCTTCTTCTGCGATGTTCTTTTTCGCGACGAATCAACAACTCTTGAGGTAGGGGTAAATTTGTTCTTCGTGAATACTTTCGTCACCATTCATTGTTTCCTAATTGGGCCGCCTGTTATCACAATAACGGGAGGAGGTCGGACCGCACAAACACGGTTGACTCTCCTCCCCCCTTGATGCTTGATTTTGTTGCGGCACGAGCAAGGCAGCGCGGTGCCGTTGCACCACGCGGAAATAATGAAGAATGGGGGGAGAAGTGCGGAGCCGTCGTGCGGCGCCGTTGAAGTCGAACAAATCCGTGGCACCATCGTGCCACGCTGGAGAACCTCGAAGAGGTCGTGGCCGGAGTGGGGCCGCGGCGGAGGGGCGCGGTGCCGTCGCGCCACGCCGATCGGACAAGGCCGCGACCTATGTCCTCGGTGGGGCGGGGGAGCGGCGGCCGGCTTCCGACCACCAGAGCAAGGAGGAAGGACCCGCAGGGGGGTCCCACGGTGACCCACCGGCAGACCAAGCCGGCTGGTTACCATGAAGGCCGGGGGTCGTAACCCCCGGCTGGCTATAGGAGCGGCCCCCCACGTGGGGGCCGCGTTTTGTCAATCAGGGGGGCAGCGCACCCCCCTGTTCCACTCTGCTCGGCCAGCCAAGCAGGCCACGCGGGCCGCGCCCAAACGGGCCGGACCCAGACTCGGTTCGGGTCGACCGGTTCGGGCCGACCCAGGGGGTCTCGGGCCGGGTTGGTCCGGGCCCAAAACCCCAATTTTCGGACCTCTTCCGGTCTTTTGCCCATAACATGGGTTACGGACCTCCGATCGACGCACCGTCAATTGCGATGAGATCCTTGGATCAAGACGGTCATTTTGGTTTATTACAATTAAGGTTTCAGAGAACTTTGGGATCGGCCGGGTTGGTTTGAACACGAAACCAACCGGTCCCTCAGAGTGGAAACACTTATAAATTGAGCTCTGGATGTACGATTGACGTGTCGTCGACTTTGTTGGATTCCTCTTAGTGAGACAGACCTTTTGGTTTACCCCGCTCGAGGTTTGGATGCAGTTGGAGTACGGCCGGGTTGGTTTTGACTTAAAAACCAACCGGGCCCTTGGAACTAAAAAGCCAACAACTCTGAGACTGGGCATCCGATTCACACGCCGTTTGTCACGTTGAGTTCCAGTTGACGATACAGAACTTTGGGATACATCAACTCCGGACTTCGTGTCAGTTGATATGTCAGCCCCTCGGCTCGTGGAGTGGACCCTCCCCAAACGAATTTGCTGTGTGAGGGAACCCTAGAACTGGCTGCGACTGCGACGACGAAGAAGACTGTATGAGAATCCTCTGTGGGTTCAACAGCGACGACTACAACACTCCGCGATCCTATATGGATCGGTGCTTACCGATTCTATGTGGATCAAATCCTGTGTGGGTCACCGCTCAACGGTCCTATGTGGGCCAGCGCATACCGATCCTGTGTGGGTCAGATCCTGTGTGGGTCATTGCGGGGGTTAGTACCTATCGATCATGTGTGGGTCATTGCGGTGGTTAGTACATATCGATCCTGTGTGGGTCCGACGACTT
Organism: Viscum album; assembly: GCA_963277665.1. Lineage (NCBI taxonomy): Eukaryota > Viridiplantae > Streptophyta > Magnoliopsida > Santalales > Viscaceae > Viscum > Viscum album. The sequence continues at coordinate 471,830,536 of OY728130.1, read as the reverse complement.
AGATGAATTAGTGGCTATATCTGACCATCTCTATCATCTTACGAAGAAGTATACCTATGTGAGCTGAGTCTTGACATTCAATCTTATCTTCGATAAGATTGACTTGATATCCTGTGTGGATTACGTTGTGTTTTCCTGTGTGGATTGGGTTGCGAATTCCTATGTGGAATGAGTTATGTTTTCCTGTGTGGATTGGGTTGTACTTGGGATCGGATGTTGTAGCTAAATTGGAATTGATGACTTAGGTATATGTATGGGCATATACCTAAGTACTGTCATATGTTACTTCATGATTGTATCTTTCCTTTGTGGATTATCCTTTATGGATTCTAGGAGACCTTTGGGGGTCTCAGGGTCCCTAATGAGTAGATTATACTCACCCCTGCACGGGCTATGCCCGCACTTCGTTGTGTTGGATGCAGACGATGGACATCGCTGATCATGGTGGAGGCTTGTGGAGCAAGTCAGTACCTGGAGGTGGACCACTGGGTGGGACGTACACGGAGCGGACGGCTGGACCTGTGGAGCTGAGGAGGCTATTTGTACCCACCCTTCAGGTGGGACTTCCAGTGGACGGCTCGACGTTGCGGCTTTACTTCTCAGTTGTTGTACTTTCTTTCCAGTTGTACTTTACATTCAGTTTGGGTTTGTATTCTGGCCCACTTACTTTTCCGCACTCACTATTATACCCAGTTTTACATAGTGTTTACTTCTGCTTGCTTACTCTGTGGTGTTTCTTTACTTTATAAAGGCAATGCCTTCCCCTTTTTGTTGGGATTTACGCCTTGGTGCTAGTCGCCAGCCCCTGGCCTAAGGGAGGCGGGCTTGGGGTAGTCACGGCATGAACCCCAAGGACGGGTCGTCACAAAAAATAATTTGTTCCCATTTATCGTGATTGAACTATAGAAAATTAGTTTAAAATTTACAATCAGAATTATCAAATTTTTTAAATAGGACCCTTTTATTTTTTATTAATATTAATAGTAACCATGATATAATTTAACTCCAAGGTAAACGCTAAACCAGGATAATCTATATTAAAAATAAGTGATAAGGCTATGAATTTTCATCAAAAATATATTTAGATAAAGGGAACCATACCATTATACCCATAGGTTTAAAATTTATTATTTTAATGGATAATTTTCCAAGATAATGATTTATATATTATTAAAATCAGTGAAAGTTAAAAAAATATCATTGTCTCATCTTCTAACTACTATTTTATTCCCACATAGGGAAAAAGATAGTTAGGAATGAATATAGATATATATTTTGAGAGTAATGAAATTATTTTCATAGTATAAATTTATTTATAATTTTATGTAATTATGTAATTACCTTATATGCTTACACAACACTAAGCGATATTTAATAAATTAATGGAAAAAATTAAATAAATAATATTGAAAATAATAAAAGTTATATAATTTGGGTAAATTATTTTGTTAATTGAATTTTATAGGTGCAAATTATATATTAATGTTTTGATAAAATATTTTATTCTAATAAAACATTATATTTATGTATGTTATGTCAAATTAAATTAATAATGTCAAAATTGGAAATAATGATATTTTTTCAAAATAATATTTAATTAAATAATTTAATAATAATCTAAATATTTATATAAGACAAGATGATTATCATATTGTCTAAAATATCATTACATGGCCAATTATTGGATAATTTTTACTTTATAAGTAAAACATTTCAACCCTTTCATATTGAAAAATATGTTTCCATAGCTAAAATAATTTTTTTTAACTAAGGGTTAATCAAAATGATATGGTCTAAAATAAAAATAAAATTCTAGATATAATTTTTTTATGTGATTAATACCCTAAAATAAATTTTCTTCGAATAAATGAGAATTTGGTGGATTTTTTATTAAGAATTAATTTATAATAATTTAATATTTTTGAAATTCTAAAAGTAACCCTCACCTGAATTATAAAAGAGTACCTCCTCCCTCACATATTTAAAAAGCTATTGTGCCCTTTATCTCAAAAAAACTTCCATTTTCTCTTATAAACATCCCTTTACACATAATATAGGGATTGTTAATAAAAAAACCAACCATTGAGACCTTTAGAGGATATCTAAAGGAAACATTTCAAAGAAGAGGTAATTGCATTAACTTGTCATTTTATTTTTATACTCTTATTTACCTCCACTACATATATGGTATTTGTCATAAAATATTAAATTAAATATCATAAATATTAAAAATTATTATTATGATTATGAAAATGTGTTATAACACCCCTTTCACTTAAAATGATAAGTGAAGGTATTATTTGTACGTTAGTATGACTTACTGTCTCCACATAGCGATACAATTCAATTTTCATCAGCATATTTTATAGATTGATTTTATTATTGGATTAATTTTATATATATGATATTTATTATGTAAATATACTTTAATAATTATAAAATCATGTCCACCTTCTTATAATCCAATCCATTAGGAAAAGATAATGTTGCTCCTACTTACATGTAGACTACCACCTCCACGAAGAGATGTCATTTGTTTTCCATTTGTATTTTAGTTTTATGTTAATGAATATGAATTTTATGAATATATATGATATAATAATTACCTTTTATTTTTTAATTAATATTTACTTTTCTTTTGTTTCATCTATTAAATAATTAAAATACCATTAATGTGTGTGTACAGCCAACCATCTCCATGAATGGTGTAATTCATTTTTTATATCTAAATTTTATGAATGAATATAAATATGAAAATAATAAAAATATATGATATTTGTATTAATATTAATATTTTAGAAATGATTTATCCAAGATAAATATACAAATATCAAAACTACTGATGTGAAATAATCATGAAAAAAAACTGTTAACACTTAGAAATAGTTATTTTAATATGGACTTATTAATAATAGGGGATGTTGAAATGTTATAAAGGGGTTATATATGATAATATAAGTATAAAAATGACTCGTTTATGTAATTATAATAAATTTATATTTATTCTATTAGAGGATAGAGTGATTTTGAATCATGGTGTTCTTGAGGTAAGAGTTTTATGTTACAATCTCATTATTTTTAGGAATTTTTATGATTAAGTTCTCAATGATGAAATATTATAAACTACCTCTCACAAAACTATAGACTTTTCTGATCCTCTTATTATTTATTTAAAATAAATTTTTTTCATCATTTTCTTCTATACTCAAGAAACCAAGAATATGTTTTTAAATAAAATTGACCTCATTTTTCTCCTTGATCAATTTCTTTAATACAATATTTATATATTCGAAAAATGTTTTAAAGAATGTTTTTAATATTCAAAAATTATTTTTAATTCATTTTCACACATGTTTTAATTTTTGAAAAAGGGTTTGAATGGAATCTTCTTGTTGTTTTCTGAATTAGGTACTTCATAAATTTTTTAAAACAATATAACTTTTTTAACTTATACAATATAGAAATATTTTCCTACCATCATGACTAATATTTTCTTCAAGAAACCATTTACACATTCAAAATTTTAATTAAATAAAACAAATAATTATAATTGATCATTTTTATTAAATAATTTCTAAATATAAAGGTTATTTTCTAGAATAATGTATTAATGATTTTTTGATGGCATTTCTTTTTATCGAAGACAAACAATGTTGGTTTAACTTATCATTTACAGGGAATGTGAACCATGTATACCATAATTATTACTTATATGGATGGTTTTAGAATATGATGATATAATTTTTATGAAACCCATTTATTTTACATGGGTTGTGCTTTAATTAAATGATGAGATATTTAAGAAACCCATTTATTTTCCATGGTTTACACTACAAGGAAATGATTATGAAACCCATTTATTTTCATGGGTTCTTATATGATGAATGTTTTTTATCTTATATCATAGATATGAATGATTTCATTATTTTTTGGTTTTACCTATATCTCCCTCTAATGAATTGGGTGAATATTGATATCTAATGAGCTAAAAAGGAATTGAATTAGGTCTGAACCCAAATTAGTAAAGTAATTTTTCCATTATGATAGTCGGGAGGGTGAACCTTTACTACTATAATGGTTTGGTAGGTAAACCTAATCCCTTATGATTTCCTTGGTAATGAGAATTGACTATCATTGAAATAAATTTCTCTACTTAAGTGTATGTCACAATTCCATGTCTTATGACAATGTTATGCTCCCATGAATCATGATATTTTATTCTTTTATTATTCATGTATTATAAATTATATATATTTATTCCTTTACTCATGATTATAATCTATTATATGTAGGGTATGGTTTTTGAATTCTAAGCTCATGATGTCATATACTTTTTCTTATGTTATGATTATATGATCATTAATATCTCCATTTGTGTACCCTTATTGAGAATTAGATCTCACACATTCTTATTTCCCCTTTCCTAGGTTTTGAAGAAAGGTTTTATGTATGACATATCTAAGTAGGGTTATAATTATGATGATCTATGTGGGAGATGATGTATAATAATTATGAATTAGTTTTTTATGATACTATGTTTCTAAAGACACTAGACCTATACAATTCAAGAGTGTATCTTTGTGTTATTTAAATAATATTCATCTATTGAGATGTAATATCACTGTATGAAAAGCATGGGTAGCAATAATAACATAACCATACATCGCATGTCGGACACTTCCACTCAATATCCATTTTACCACAATATAAAACGTCTGAAACATGTTTTAATTTTATAAAAAGTATTCATGAATTTCAAATTGACTAATTATTTATTCTTAAAAATCCTTATACTATGTGAAAAACATTTGAAAACATTAGGGAAGCACAAAAAAAATTGTGATGTATATAAAAAAGAAGCAAAAAACCCCAGTTGGTCCATTTTAAAACAATATGATACTAAAATATAGGTTTTCTTGATCATAAAAAACTCTGAGATCAAATAATCATTTACCTACATATGAAATTATATTTCCCACCCATAGTTTTTCCTAAAACACTTTATAATAAAACATAATGTAAAAATAATAATAATGGGGGTTTCTTTGAAAACATAATAACCCATAAATACTTTTTTTGCATAAAAACATTACTTTTTAACATAAAGGGTATAATCATTACATTAAAAAATATCAATATATTACCTTTTAAAATCAATTTTTTCTATTAAAGATCAATATAAAAATATATAAGTCATGTAGGTTCTTGAGGACATTATATTAATAGATCCACTGTATGATATCTTATAAGAAACATAACACTTGGAATAACAATTAATGCCAATATTCAATATAATTATCAAGATTACATAATCATTACCCAATCCATTTGAGAGATATAATATTATCACATGATGAAAAATAATTTAAAAGAACAAAAATATTTATAAAAAAAATATAATATTTCATTTCCATGATCAGACCCAGAAAATAAAACTTTTAGACCCAGAACAAAAACATATTTAGATAATTTTATATCCCTTTCCTTTAATTTTGTTCAAAACTAAAATTCCTAGAATGAATGGAAGGAGGGTTATTATTTGAATAAAAAATTGAAGATTATAAGGGAATCTGAACATCAAATAACATTTAATGTGTTGGGAAAAGCCTTCGACACCATATGTTATAAAATGAAAACTCTCTTTTTCCTAATATTAACATCATATTTTATTTTCACCAATAAAGAAGCCTATAGAAGTTAGGAAACAACAAAATGGGAAGAACACATATGAGGATTAGGGGGATCAAATGTAATGAAGACCAAGTGAATCTGCATACACAAGATTCATCCCCTCAGTCACAAAAGCGCTCATATTGTGGAAAAAACCCCTCTTTTGGTTCCCTGACTTAGAATCGAGGAAGTCCACTACCTTATCTAATTTCTTCTAAGTATGATGTACTTTTATCTAGTTAGCCATGAATCTCATGAACCTTTGAATAATATATGAAATCGACCCAAGAATGGTATTTGATCCATGATGGGAATTGTGCAAGGTGATGCAATCTCTTTCTACCTCCATCAATCTAATGCTTTAATAATTGCATAAGTGGAGACCGGTAAGAATGTCCATTACTTAAATCTAAAGTCTATCCTTGATACTGAAGAACACTGTGAAATCCAGAGTAACAAACTCCCCATTGTCCCCACACCACACCACCTCCCATAATGATGACTGATCAGGATGATCCATATATGTTGAGTTTAAAACTAGATATAGGAGGTTACCAGGTGACCCGACCACCTTGTTTAAAGTGTAGAGTGGAAGGAATGTGAGACCTACCTGAAAGGATTATTTTGAGTGGCAGGGATTCATCCCCATTCACGATGAGGTAAGTCAAGTCAACCAGTAGGGTCTTGGTCCTGATAGATATGGTTCTTGTTGTGAATGGGGTTCCTTAAATCTAGGTGTTGTTCCATGTTTGACAGATACTCCATCATTGTAATGTACCATAATTTTCGTACAATTTTTTTAATCATATGGAATTATTTTGAGAAGGTGAAACTTGATGGTGCACCATTCTGATGCCAGGAGTGCCTAAAATGATCCGTCAAAGTTTTTAAGCTTTATTTAGCACGCGTAAGCAGTTTTCCTAGAATATTGGAATAAATCTTAAACGGTTGCCTAAATCAGAAATCTGAGGGCACCGTTGTGTTCAGGGTGGCAGTTTTACCCTAGGCGGACTTAAGTTTAGTTGGCGCATGCCTCTGGTGAGAAAACCCTAAAATGGCATAACTGTAAATAAAATAATTAAATAAAGTTATTTTATTTTTCAAATTCTTATAAATCACAAATGGTAACTCAGATTAAAAATCTGAGGCTACCTCTAAACTTTTGAGAGTATTATCTCTTTAGGTAGATACTAACATTGGCTAGCGCGAGCCACCAGTAAAAGTAAGTTTATGCCCATAAATAAAATAATTAAGTAAAAATTATTTTATTTTAAAATCCATAAATTTTAACTGGTAACTCAGATTGGTAATCTGAGAGTACATTTGGGTTCATTGGGGAATGTTTCAATTATAAAAATCCTAACCTCGACTGGCGTGGGTTGAGGGTGACTGTTAATAATTTCTTGATCTTTTTTTTTTCAGGTACATTCAAAAAAACGCACGAGTGGTATTTTCTAACATTTGAACCGGTGCTCAGATTAAAAATCTAAGGGCACTGATATATACGAAACACAAGGATCCATTTAAGGGATTCTTTACTTTGACCATATTTGGTCTGGAGAAAAATGTGTGTTTTGTGAATTTTTAAGAGAAATGAAATAAAATAATTTTTTTTATGTTATTTCATATCCTCCAACAGAAAGGTAAAGGGGATGGGTACAGCGGTGTGTCAAGCCATTAAATGACTTGAATTTCCAATCCTAAGTAAATGCGTCGCTAGGGAATTAGGAAGGTTCCTAATTTATGAGCCCCCATTAATCCCCCATGTTGTTACTTACCCTCCCCCTCTGCAATAAATATGGATCTTGGGGAGGGGTATCAGAAAAGCTTCACCAAGAAACGAAGTTTTGAAGGAGCTCCGCAACGCCGAGCCCTTAGAGGATGGAGTTGACCCCAGAAGGAGGTGATGTGCGAAACCAAAATCTCTGAACAAGAGTTTCAACATTCGAGCGGCGGCAGGGGGGCGGCTTGTTACGGGGATGGTGAACAACAATACCCACCTTCAAGCGTGCATGTTTCTCATATGACTCGATGTAGGGGTTATTTTGTTTGTGCATTTTTTTTGATTCCCTCTTCCACGTTATCGAAATTACACGAAGAATGCAGGTCAACCGACTAACAAGTTGACCCGCAATTCATTCGTCTTTGCAGGAGGTAATTGTGGGGTATTTTTTGGGGTTTATCTTGTTGTAAAATTCAATTGTTATTAAATCCTTAACCCCCTCATGTTTTGAGCTAACGTGGAGGGAGTGGGCCTAACACACCTGGCCCGAACCCCCCGTTATATTTGTTTCATCCCTGTGCCTCCATGGAAGAATGACAACACGATGACACCGATCAACTACGTGGTGGATATCACGTCGACGCATGCCGCAAGAGTAGGCCGCGACAGTCATTAGAGTGGCCAACACTAGCTGGCCATGGAGGAGTTGTAGCACGCCATCGCACGCTGTTGATGAACATGGAGGGCCACTGATAATCAGCCGGGATGACTGGAGGAGGTGTCGCTCGACACGCTGGCCCACTGTGACGGAGCCAATGGAGCGGAGGTGGGGCATGCCCCCGGCAGCGCGTCCATGCAGCAGAAAGGTGGTGACATGCGTTGGACGCGGCGGGAGCAAGAGGCCGTCAGATCGATCAGAAGCAGGGGGATGGGGCGCGCACCAACGACGCACCTGGCGGTAAAGTCGTGACCCATCGGTCGTGGCACGGAGAACCCGCGGTGCCACGTGGAGCCGCGTTGGGGTCATACCACATAGGTTGACCAACTGATGTGGCTCCGTGACACATCTTCCCTACCCGGAAGTTCCACGTCCTGGTACCCTTAGTAGACCACTCCGCCAGGTGGGTGTCATCACCAGATCGGTCCACCGGACCGACCCGCTGTTTAGCGGGCCGACCCACGGCACAACGGCCTGACCCGTGGCCTAGCCGAGTCTAGCCGAGCCCAGTAGGCCACGTTGACCCAATTAGGGTCGAACCCAAGTCGGGACGAGTTGACCCATGCCGAACCGGGTCGGGCCGGCCCGATTGAGGCGAACCAGACCTGGACCCAGTACCTCCCATGAACACTAAAAGAGCCTTATCTTGAGAACCAAACGTCTCTTTGACAAACCATCTGTGGTGTTGGGATCCTTGGAGTGATATTACCCTTTTGAATTACTCCATGATAGTTTTTCAGAAACATGGAGTATGGCAGGGTTGGATCGTACCCGAATCCAACCGAGCCCTCAGCACAAAAATGCCAATAACGAACAGACCAGGTGTCCGATTAACGCACCGTCTATTGCGTTGGAACCCTTAGGACATGGCCGGTCATCAGTTTACTTATTTATGAGACTTTGTGCTATTTTAAATATGACTGATGTCTTGGGGAGCAGTTCTCCAAAGCGCACTACGTATGGAACCTTGCGACTGGATGCGACCTGACGATTGCTGACTTTTCGACTCAGAGTGACTCGACGGCCATGGTACACGATGGGGGGGAGTACCTCAGCAATCCATAGTGGGGAGCCAACAAGGTACGCGATGGGTAGGAGTACCTCAGTAGGCCACGGTGGGGGAGGGAGGCTCTGTGTGATCCATCAGACCCACGATACCCATTGGGGTGGAGTACCTCACCGGTTCAAGGTTAGTGGGAAGTGGCTCTATGTGGCCCGACATGCCCACTGTACTCAATAGAGGAGGATTTCTCTATTAGCCTAGGTGTTCAACGTTGTGATTTGGGATGTTACCTGTTACTATCCTTAGAGAATCATGTGGCTAGCTATCAACATTCATAGCGATCCTATGTGGGTCAGAATCATAATACTGTTTCTATGAGTTGTATAACTGTTTTGAGATGAGACTCTAATTGGGATTTGTCTATTACCTTGTGCTTTGAGATTGAGATCTTGCTTTATGGTTTTCCTTTGGGGAGTTCTAGGATACCTACAGGGTCTCGGGGTCCCTACTGAGTATCATTATACTCACCCCTTGATGGGCTTCGCCCGCACCTTGTTGTATCTTGTGTAGATGATGTACTACATTGATTGATGTTGATGGAGCTAGGACTGGACGGTGCTCAGAGGTGGACCATTCAGCATGACTTGACATGGAATAGATGGGTGGATGAGGAGTACTATGGAGGCGATCTGTACCTTCTCTTTAGGTAAGATCAATGGTGGATGATCTAGGAGCTACTTTTCACCTTTCAGCTATTTTTTACTTTTCATTTGTACTTGTACTTTTCCAGTAGGGCTTGTATTCTGGCCCCTTTACTTTTATGACACTTTTACTACAATAGTTTACTTCACAATTTCTTCTTGTTGTGTTCTCAAACCATGTGTTTGTACAGGTTTAAAGGCAATGCCTTCCCCTTTTAGAGAATATGCCTTTCGGTGCTAGTCTCCAGCCCCTGGCCTATGGAAGGCGGGATTGGGGTGGTCATAGCACGGGCCCCGGGGGATGGGTTGTGAAAATGTGGTTTCATAGGAGTTGGTTCTACTGATGAACTAGGACTCTGATCTTTTCTATGTGGAAATAGTGTCCAATGTTTTGAATGTGGTTTGAGTTTGAGGAATCCAGTGTTGGTGCGACGACCGATGTATCCATACACCATGACCCTGAATTACGATTTTCGGCTCGATACATGAAAGAACTGATTGCGTGTGTTTTGGAAATGTTTTCTTTGGTTTCTTTGGAGTCAACTCACTGGGTATAACGTTATTACCGTGTTTCACCTATTCCTTATCTGGATGCCGCCGCGTAGATAGCCAACTATGATTCTTGAGAGAGTACACAATGATGGCCCACCGAGCGATGAGGCCTTGGTACATGGCCCTCTTACGGCGTTAGCACCTTTGGTTGATGTACCAGCAACACCACTACCCGTTGGGAATCCATTTCCACCAGCCCACCAGCAGAGGGTGCATGCTGATTGAGCGCATTGCATGAGTTTTAGCGGTAGTTTTTCTAAAGCGATATGGACCCGTAGGCGGCTGAGGACTGGATGGAGGCTGTGGTAAGTGTTTTTCACCTAGTTGAGACACTAATAGAGTAGATGGTGATCTTATCCTCTAGTCGTTTCTAGTGTGTGACCATGAGGATGGGCCACATAGTGATATGGATTTAGTATGTGGACCGTTTCCTAAGATAACACCTTCAGGTAGTGTGTCATATATATCACTAGCTATTGGTTAGTAGTTACAACTGGCGGTACCGGCAGAGGAAACATGTTGGCTCTGTGCCTTACACATGTTTTAGATCAGATACCCCTTAGGATCTGAGGTGAGCCCGACTCACAGAAAGCTGGGGACTGGCTTCAGGAGGTGGCCAAGTTTCCATCTTGGCCACCTCCTGAGGATTTGAGGATCTGAGGATCAGCAGAGAGTCTTCTACATGGCTCAGCAGGATGATGATAGGGTTTAGATTACCATGATCATACAATGACTTGACTTTTTCTATGAGCAAGCTTGAAAACCTTCCTCAGAGAAGGGGTCTCTTTCCATAAAGAGCTAAGGGATGAGTGTTCCCTAGAGCTTCTACAGCTTTGGAAGGACGACATGTCGGTAGATGAGTATTCATCGAGGCGTACCGACCATCCCAGGTACTTGATGAATACAGTGCGGTCAGTGCTTCAGGGCTTGGACCTCCGAGCGAGATGTGTTTAGGGACATACGAGCTAGTAATATTCCTCTATGCATTCCTACTTATGGTAGGGAGATATAGAGTACCTTTTTGGTTGAATGTTCTTTGGCTGGGAGAATACAACTAGTGAATGTTAGCAGTATGAAATCACGAAACTGACACTAGTCTCAGATACTTGGGCATGTAAAATGTTTCGGGGAGAGGAAGTGATAGGGATAGATGCATCTGTAGGGCAGCATACATGGAAGTGGAGCTAGGAGAGCAGCATGAAGTGGTATACATTTCGACATGTTATAAACACCACACTAATGTGGTCCTTACCAGGCTTAGGGAGCTAGAGGAAAAGAGAAGGGAGTAGCTTCATGCATTCGAGGAGTGTGACCCAAGGACTCTAGGTATGATTCGAGGTACGATCTATGTCTAATACTAGCTACCGTATTAATAGACATAGGTAACAATCATTCCTTCCTTCAAAAAATATTTTCCAAGACCTAGAGTTTCTGGTTAAACTGTTGACTTGACCCTCACGTCTGGAGATACCTTTGGGAAGAGACTCGATAATCAAACTTACGTTGATGATGTGATATGACCCTTGAGGTGATAGTTTCGGTTGGAACCACTTCATGGAAGCATCAAGGCCTTACGACGTTAGTATGGGTATGGATTGGACATCCACAGTTCATACTCAGATTGACTATATTGGGCAAAAAGGTTTTGGTTTACCTATAAAGTTGGAATGGTATTTTCCTTGGTTGGAAAAAAAAGGAAACCCAGGAAGCACATGATAAACTCATGCAAAGGAGGGTGCAGCCGATCACTCTTGAGTCGTACAACCATACCCTCATGGCAGCTGGAGTTTTTGAGTTTTCAGTTCCCAATAGAAGCAGAAGAGTGTGGGGAAATCCTTTTAAAATATATTTCCATGTTTACCTCCCTGAAGGGAGAGGGACTTCTGCTTAGGTGGGGTACTACCAGAGTTTTGGACCATACTTATCCAGGGCAACGACACCCTTGTCAGCTTTGACAAAAAAGGGGGAGCCTTTACTATGGACGAAGAACTATTAGTAGAGGTTTCAGGAACCGAGATAGAGACTGATGAGTAGAACTACACTACCAATGACATGGAGTTAACAGCAGAAGTCTTTGCGTTAAAGACGTAGTGGCACTACTTGATGGGTGATTTTTTGACAGTCTAATCTAATAAAAAGAGTATCATGTGTATATTCTCATATTAGGAACTAAACCTAAGATGATGACGATGGATAGAGTTAATCCAGGACGATGACTTTAAGATAGTCTATACTCTTGGGGTGGGGAACGAGGTATCAGATGCACTCAACAGGAGGTCTTGTTAATAACTGCTGAGTGAGCCGTCAGAGTAGCTAGTCATGCTGCATATGTCCTTTGTGGATAGAGATAGAGAAGCTTACCTCCTATTTATAACTTCCACTCCCCAAATTTTTTAGTGAATTTAAGAGGCATAGCTTGGGGACATTGACTGCGAGGCTCAATGTGCTCAGATATCTTTAGGACGGTCTCCTGGTGGATTTTCTGAAGGTGGGGAGCATGTCATTCTCTTCATAGGAAGCACCATGGTTGTAACACCCCGATATTTTATGAAAAATATTCTTTTAATTTCATTGATGTCTTGTGTAGTACGCTACAACAAATTTAACATCTTCTATACTCAACACCGTATTATCTTATAATATACGCAAACACTATTCTTGGCTTGTGTTGCACGCAAGAGAAACTTTCCTCAATAGCGTGTGTTGTACGCAATACTGAGTTTCACTAAACAACGATATATTGTTATAATATTATTATGAACTAAACATTATGAATAGTAGTAACCTCATTTTTAATTTTATGACATTATAATTCATCTTACACACTTTATAGAACAGGGTATGAGAACAAAATAAATTTTTCGGGTAAAATAAGTATTTTTAAAAAAATGCAGTTTTGTCGCCTTTTGATGGCGCACCCACATTAAATTTAGTTTTTTTACATGTTTATATGTTAACTATGACAAAATCAAATTCCTTTTTTGAATTTGGATATATAAATTTACTTTGGATAAATTCTTGATATTTTTCTAATAAGTTTCTTATTTTGATGAATAGTAAAAATACGCAAAATTTTAATTAAAAACATATTTTTTCATCGAGATAATTTATATTGTTAAATTATAATATTGAATAGTTTTAAAGTATAAATAGAATATATTTTTACCATTTAATATAATTTAAGTCATTATCATTAATTTTACACTGAATTCATAAGTAAAAAAATTTCAATATTTTGCAACGTTTTAACTTTTAAAACCCGTTTTCTCAACAGCGGGATTAATTTTAAATTAAATACTGAAAATTTTGTGTTTTGAATTTGGAAAAATGAATTCTGTATTTGGAATCATTAGGTCCTAATTATTTTAATAAGCTACTTTTTATTTTTAGGCATTATGAATAATAATTACGGTAAATTTTATTTATCATAGTTAAAGGTAAATTGGGTAATTAATGGTAAATATAATATTATAAAATTAACCTAACACTTGTCTTAATATAATTTTATGATTATATTTTGTGCTAAATAATTCTTGGGTCGAAATGGAATCTAATGGAACCAACTTTTATTTGATTAAGACCTTTTATTTATTTATTTATTTTAATGAAAAGCGAAAGATGTCTCACTCAAACTTTAATAATTAGATTATTTTTAATATAAGGTTATACAGAATATAAATTAAATTATAAATACTCATTTTAAATATAAAATGTTTTTCGTTATCATGGTAATTTATTTGTAATTTTTAAGAAATATTTAATTACCTTAATAGCTTATACATTAAAGATGTAGAAATTATTTATTTAGTCAAAAATCAATAATATAGTTTTTATTAAAATAAATATACCTATGAAAAGGGCCATAAACTTGAAAAAACATTATTTTTAGAGTATATATATACCCTAATCATCCAAGGGTCGATTTTTGGACCATTTGGAGCTTTATAAAACTGATTTGGACATTTATATTATTTTATTTTAAATGATGTCAAATATGTCACCTTCATAATTTAATAAATATAACAATTTAAATGTTATGATTTTAAGATTATAAATTTGAGTAAAAATATTATTATGAAAGGTATTATATTTATATTCATCATAGGACTTTATGTTTATTTATTATTCAAAAAATAAGTATATTAAATAATTATACAAAAATGTTGTAGTAATTATTTTATTAAGAGATATACCAAAATAAATGGTTTAAAAATATTAAAATGAATAATATATGAACAAATTAATGTTCCCCATGATTTTTTGATTAATATGACATTTTAGGAATCTATTATATATTTGTTTTCAAACATATCTTCTGTATGGTTTTTATTTAAATTCATATAATGAATAGTGTCAAAATTGACACTAATGATATTTTAAAAAAATAACATACTATTAAATTATTTAAAAAACAAAAAAAAAATTAAAAACTACAAAGTGAAAATTATATGGTCTAAAAGGTTATAAAGTATCCCATTATGGGAAATTTACAACATTTAAGTATGTATTTATAAAAATTTAAAAATTATAATTTTATTACCACAAATAAAATTAAATAGATTAAATAATGATAAATCAAGTTGATAAGGTTTAAAATAAACATAAAACATGTCTAAATTTTATTGGTTTAGGAGATTACAACCCTATATCATATCATCTTAGAATTTATTCATTTTTTGAGGTTTTTAAGTGGGGTTTCAGTTTATTATTAATTAATATTTTTAAGGTTTCCAAAAGTGCCCCTCTCCTCTCCTATATAAGGACACATCCTTCCCTCTCATCTTAAATCAATTTTGAGCCTTCAAGCTCGACCAACCCTGAAAAATTTATCTTTTAAACCTCTATAGTTATATTATAGAGGTTATGGTCTTCTCAAATGACCATCTCTAGTGCCCTAAGAGGAAGCTTAAAAGAGGTGCGTTGAAGAAGAGGTAATCTCTTCTACCGATTCTTTCATGTTTCTTTCTTCTTCAACTTATTCTTCTTCAGTTGTTTCATTATAAAGTAATAACATCAGTATCAATAATATACTAATATTTTTTATAAATATGAAATAATCCCATTTTACCTTCTATCCATCCTACGGAAAACGAAATCACCGCGTGTGCGTACGTACGGAATACCGTCTCCACACCGTGGTGTAATCTATTTTCCACCACCACCTTTCTTGGATGGGTATAATGGTGTAAATAATAACTATATATGGTTATTATAACATCATAATTATTCTGAGATATTATATCACCCACTCCAATTCCATTAAATAATTATGGGAACGATATCATCGCTCGTGCGTACGTACAGATTACCGTCTCCACGACGCGATGAGATTCATTCTCCATGTTAACCATTCAAGAATGATTATAAATTATATATAATGAATAATAATTTTATATATAAAATAATAATGGAAATTTATTTATGTATATATATTTATATGTTATCTACTTAATTCGATTCAAGTCAATAAGGATAGGAAAACAGCGTTCATGCATACGTATGGCCTACCGTCTCAATGAACGATGTGTTTCATTTCATTTATCTATCTATTAAATATATATATATACTAAATATATGTGATATATAAATCATGTTTTACATTCATGAATTAAGTAAATCATGATATAAGTAATAATTATATCAAGAACAATAAGTCCAAACACATATGATAAATGAGATGATTTTACCGAAAACGCTGCTTTAACATGGAATTGACAAAAGAACGGGTAATATAAAGTAATAAGTGAATAATATATTATATCATAAATATTATTATGCTTTTTTACAATTTAATAATATGTTTAAACCCACTATACAAGAGTTTCAGACACGTACCAAAGAAATTGGACCTAAGGTAAGAGATAATTTTGCAAATCTCATTTTTATCCTAGATTGCTTATATGTAAGTATTTACTGGGATTATATTTTTTTCATCCATGTACATAAAAAAAATTTCAAAAAGTTTTTAATATTCTTCCATGTATGTTTAAATTCATGTTTACCCATTTTTTAATTTTACTTTGTGTTGTGGAAATAATCTTTCTTTTGTTTACCATGCATGGTACTTTTTTACTTTTCCATTAAAAGTACGAGGAGAATGTTTTTTTAACTTATACGGCATGAATGTATTTTTATGTTTTCATAAAACCTAATTTTCATGAATATTTCTCTAAAGTATTTCATGATTATTTTCAACAAAATCCTTTTCTTTTAAAATTTAATGGCATTTTGTGATAAGAAAATGATTTTAAAGAAGAAAGGATATTTTCCTCAAGAATTCATTTCAAGTGTTTTGTAAAAACTATTTTCCATATAAGATGAAGTTATTTAGTATGATTATTCTTCAAGTAAAATTTCTTTATTATTTACATGGTTTGATTATTTTTATGATGAAATGATATCCATTTGTTTTATATGGATTACGTTATGATGGGATGATGTTTATAAAACCCACTTTATTCTTTGGGTTATGATGAATGGTTTATTTTAATTTTGTGGCACAAGTAAGAATGATTTCATTATGAGATGGGTGAGACCTATATCTACCTAAAATTCATTGGGTAAAGATTTATATCTCATGAGATAGACATGTCTGTAATGAAAAGCTAATCCGTTTCAGTGATACAGGACTGGAACGAGGAGTGAACTCGATTCAGTAAGGGACTTTGTCCACTAAGATGGTCTTGAAAGTAATGGATTGGATACTATGGAAATCATATCATGTGATTATTGGTTTTCCAAAATTACGTCTTTTATTCCCATGCTATTTTATCATGATTAATTTTCATTTATGATCTATTCCTTATATGCTGGAAAGATTTATTTCTCAAGATTTTGATGTTTAAACTTTATGTTCATGTTTTTTTAATTTCAAATGTATATGATTTGTTTTTTTTCTCCATGATTACCCTTACAGAGCATTTTAGCTCACCCTTTATATTTTTTCTTTTCCCCAGTATTTAAGGAAAGGTTTTAGGTAAGAAAACAAAAGGGGAAGATCTTTATGGGAGATGTTGAAGATCTTTCACCATGATTAGAAGATTTTGTTCCGAGTTTCCAAAGACACTAAACTATTACGGTCCTTGAGTGTTGGTTCTTGTTATGTATTAATTATTCTGAAAAAGTAATTTAATGTCCATGTATGTCACTCTTGGGTCTCCATAGTTGGTATCAGAGGAAATTTTTAGTTAACCTTTGGAAACTAGGATGCAAAAACTTTAATGAGATCCCTAGAAGATATTTTTAAGGTATGTCTAGGGATGTCCCTAATGTTATGTATAAGTATAGGTTATAGTCCTAGAATTATAGTAACGATATTAGAATTTAACCTAAGATGTTAGATATTGAAGGTACTCCCCCTTGATTATGATTTTTCCTCTCATGCTATTCTTTACGCGTTTTAGAAAATGGTTGGAAACAGGAAGATTCACGATAATGGAGGATATGATGGGTAATGGAATGATATTATTCATGAGAAACCAAACGAGATTGGATCTGGAAGTCCACATATCGTTATTATTCCTAATCATAAATCTCATTATATGATCAATAATCTCAACTTTGATAAGTTTCTTGACATAGCTAATAAGAGAAATATGGAGTTTCATGATGATCATAGAGGAAAGAAAGTTCAATTTCCCTCATGTAAATAAGGTGGGAAGAGGCATCAAGGAAAATGTTTCAAAAGAACTGGATGATGATTTGGGTGTGGAAAAGAAGGAAACAAATCCAGTAATTTTAATGGAAAAGGTTCAGTTAACACCATGGACAAGGGTAATGGTATTTCTAAGATATCAACAATGGTTAAATGTTTTAAATGTGGAATGTATGGGCATTATGCAAACCAATGCCCTAAGGGAAAATCTCATGAAGAGAATCAAAATGGTCGTATGGGTAGTATTTATGTTTATGATGATGAAGAGACTACAAATGGTATATGAGATGAAGGAAGTGTTGATGAATACAATGATGAAGCTCGATCAATGGTTTAAGAAGGTAGTATAATGATTGCATGTTTATCAAGAGTAATTTTGTATAAGTAATTTCATGGTAATCTCGAATAAAGAAACATCTAAGTATTGTTAAACTATTGTTTTTACTTAAGTTTTTTTAAAATATATGTTTAATGGTACTGATAACCATGAAAGGTTATTTAGATATTTTTAGAAAGCAGATGATATGCACATAATGAAGGGATAAGGAGATAATGAAATGTTTGATAATATTAATGAGCTCATGACTGATATAAGGACAAAGTGATATCATGGTTTGAGTATATAGAAATTCTTGGATCATTCATGTTTTCAAAAAGATTATATGGTTATACATGTTTCAAGAGAATACATGATTAAGGTATTGACATGTTTGAAACGCGATCAGCAAGATATATCTTATGATATATGGGGGATAAATGATGGTATTCATGTGCTTGTTATGTGACCTTTCAAGTAATCACTTTCTTTAAACTATTAGACTAGACATATGTATTTTGGATAAGCCAAGATATTTGAATGAATTATGTTGGACATAAGATAATATTATTTAAGGATAGAACTTGTTTTTTGATATAATTTCTGGAATGTTATAATATTATAGTTTTAGAAAAAGGAAAACCCATAGGACGAGAGACAACTCGTCGCGTCAGACAAGGTTGTGGGAATCGAACCCACAACCGATATGCGACAGGCCTTTATCGCATACCACGGGCCTACAAGAAGTCCCTGGTTAGTATAAATTAGTTTAAATTTATTAAGTGGTATGATATATGAAGTATAAGTTCATTTTAGGAACCATATACGATTAATCTCCCTATAGATGGACTTATGTATATTTAATAACTTTTTCTAAACTTTTGTTTCAGACAGATGGAATGACTTATCATTATATCACATGAACTTATAACACTTCACGAATGACAAATTCCAATTCATTTATTTAAGAGATGAAGTGGAAATTGTTCAAGTAATGACCAACGGTGAGATTGTACCAAAATCAAGAAAGTATTTCTACTAATTCCAATTTTTTCAACATTAGGGAAATGATCTTGAAAAACAAAAATTTAGTCCTATTTCCCTCATATATGATGAATCAGATGATACCTTAGATCATCACAAATTTATGGCTATGTGATTGTTGGATTTTTCATAGCCATGTTCTCTACCACTCTCCATCAGAACTTGATGGTTATATTTCTCTTCCATATCCAAATTTTCACCTATGTTCTCCTATGTGGATACCCAGTGATTAGTTAATTTGGGTAACTGTTACATTTCATAATTTATTTTTTAAAGTTAAGTTTTTTATTTCATCTTACGATGTGGGTTTCTATTAAAGAAACTTTCAAGTAGTAAACCATTTATAACCCCGACGAATTTCGAGGGATAAATTTATTTTAAGGGGGGTAGAATATAACACCTCGAGATTTTATGAAAAATATTCTTTTAATTTCATTGATGTCTTGTGTTGTACGCTACACCAAAATTATCTTGTGCTATACGCAACACCGTATTAGCTTATATTATATGCAAACACTATTCTTGGCTTGTGTTGCATGCAAGAGCAACCTTCCACAATACCATGTGTTGTACGCAATACTGAGTTTCACTAAACAATGATATATTGTTATAATATTATTATGAACTAGCCGTTATGAATAGTAGTAACTACATTTTTAATTTTATTACATTATAATTCATCTTACACATTTTATATAATATGGTATGAGAACAAAATAAATTTTTCGGGTAAAATAAGTATTTTTCAAAAAATGCAGTTTTGCCCCCTTTTGATGGCACAACCATATTAAATTTAGTTTTTGACATTTTTATAAGTTCAATATGACAAAATGAAATTCTTCTTTTAAATCAAGATATAAAAATTTACTTTGGATAAATTTTTTATATTTTTTGATAAGTTTCTTATTTTGATGAATAGTAAAAATACGCTAAATTTTAATTAAAAACATATTTTTTCATCGAGATAATTTATATGGTTAAATTATAATATAGAATGGTTTTGAAGTATAAATATAATATATTTTACCCATTTAATATAATGTAAGTCATTAGCATTAATTTTAACCTGAATTCATAAGTAAAAACATATCAATCTTTTATAACGTTTTAACTTTTAAAACCTCTTTTCTCAACAGCCGGATTAATTTTAAATTAAATAATGAAAATTTTGTGTTCTGAATTTTGAAAATTGGATTCTATATTTGGAATCATTAGGTCCAAATTATGTTAATAAGCTACCTTTTATAGACATTATGAATAGTAACTACGGTAATTTTTATTTACCATAGTTAAAGGTAAATTGGGTAATTAATGGTAAATATAATATTATAAATTACCCTAACACTTGTATTAATATAATTGGATAATTATATTTATCCCTAAATCATACTTGTCTCTAAATGGAATCTAATGGAACCCACTTGTATTTGATTAAGACCTTTTATTTATTTTATTTAAAGGAAAGTGAAATATGTCTCACTCAAACATTAATAATTAGATTATTTTTAATATAAGGATATACAGATTATAAATTCTATTATAAATAATAATTTGAAAGCTAAAATGTTTTTCTTTATCATGGAAATTTATTTGTATTTTTTAAGAAATATTTAATTACCTTAATAGCTTATACATTAATGATGTAGAAATTATTTATTTAGTAAAAATCAATAATATAGTTTCTATTAAAATAAACATACCTATCCAAAGGAGCATAAACTTGACCAAAAATTATTTGTAGAGTATATATATACCCTAATCATCCAATGGTATATTTTTGGACCATTTCGAGCCTTATAAAACCTATTAGGACATTTATATTATTTCATTTTAAATGATGTCAAAGATGTCACCTTCATAATGTAATAAATATAACAATTTAAATGTTGTGATTTTATGATTATGAATTAGAGTAAACATATTATTATGAAAGTTATTATATTTATCTTAATCATAGGATTTTATTTTTATTTTTTATGCAACAAATAAGTATATTAAATAATTATACAATAATGTTGTACTGATTATTTTATTAAGAGATATACAAAATAAATGGTTTTAAAAATATTAAAATAAATAATATATAAACAAATTAATGTTCCCCATGAATTTTTTGAGGCATATGACATGTTAGTAATCTATTATATATTTTGGTTCGAACATATCTTCCTTTTGGTTTTTATTTAAATTCAAATAATGAATAGTGTCAAAATTTACACTATTGATATTTTATAAAAATAACATATTATTAAATTATTTAAAAATCACAAAAATATTTAAAAACTAAAAATTTAAAATTATATGGTCTAAAAGGATATAAAGTACTCAATTATGGAAAACTAAAAAAATTTAATTTTTTATTTATAATAATTTAATATTTAGAATTTTATTACAACAAATAAAATTAAATAGAATAAATAATGATAAATCAAGTTGATAAGGTTTAAAATAAACATAAAACATGTATACATTTTATTGGTTGATGATATTACAACCCTATATCATCTCATATTTTAATTGAATCATTTTTGGAGGTTTTTAAGTGGGATTTCATTTTATTATTAATTAATATTTTTAAGGTTTCCCAAAGTGCCCCTCTCCTCTCCTATATAAGGGCACCTCCTTCCCTCTCCTATTCACTCAATTTTGAGCCTTCAAGCTCTGCCAAACCCTGAAAATTTCTCTTCTCAACATCTCTAGTTATATTATAGAGGTTTTTGTCTTCTCAAAAGACCAACTCTAGTGCCTTAAGAGGAAGATTAAAAGAGGTGCGTCGGAGAAGAGGTAATCTCTTCTACTGATTCTTTCAAGTTTCTTTCTTCTTCAACTTCTTCTTCTTTAATTTTTTCATTATAAATTAATAAAATAAGTATAAATAATATAATTATATGTCATTATAAATATTAAACAACCCCATTTCACCTTCTATCCATCCTACGAAAAATGAAATCAATGTGTGTGCGTACGTACGAAATACTGTCTCCACGCCGTGGTGTAATCTGTTTTTCCACCGCCACCTTAATTGTATGTGTATAATGGTGTAAATAATAACTATATATGTTTATTATAAAATCATACTGATTCTGAGATATTATATCATCCACTCCAATTCCATTTAATAATTATGGGAACTATATCATCGCCCGTGAGTACGTACGGATTACCGTCTCCACGACGCGATGAGATTCATTATTCATGTTAACCATTCAAGAATGATTATAAAGTATATATAATAAATAATAATGGTATATATAACATAATAATGTAACTGGATTGATGTATATATATATATGTCATCTACTTACATCGATTCAAGTCAATAAGGAAAGGAAAACAACGTTCATGCGTACGTACGACCTACCGTCTCCATGAACGGTGTGTTTCATTTCATTTATCTATCTATTATATATATATACTGAATATATATGATATATAAATCATGTTTTACATTCTGTAAGTAAGTAAATCATAATATATGTAATAATAATATCAAGAACAACAAGTCCAAACACGTATGATAAATGAAACGATTATACCAAAAACGTTACTTTAACATGGAATTAACCAAAGAATAGGTAATATAAAGTCATAAGTGAATCATATATGATATCATAAATATTATTATGGGTCTTTTATAAGTTAATAATATGTTTAATCCCACTATACAGGAGTTTCAGACACGTACAGAAGAAATTGGACCTAAGGTAAGGGACAATTTTGCAAATCTCATTTTTATCTGAGATTGCTTATACATAAGTATTTACTGGGGATATATTTTTTCATCCATGTCTATAAAAATGTTTTTCATAAAGTGTTTAATATTCTTCCAAGTATTTTTAAATTCATGTTTACCCCTTTTTTACTTTTACTTTGTGTTATGTATGGAATCTTTCTTTTTTTACCACACGTGGTACTTTTGGACTTTTCCGTTAAAAGTACGAGGAGAATGTTTTTTTAACTTATATGGCGTGACTGGATTTTTAAGGTTTCATAACGCCTAATTTTCATGAAGATTACTCTACAATATTTCATGATTATCTTCAACAAAATCCTTTTCTTTTAAAATTTAATGGCATTTTTTGATAAGAAAATGATTTTAAAGAAGAAAGGGTATTTTTCTCAACAATTCATTGGAAGTGTTTTGTCAAAACTATTTTCCATCTAATATGAAATTATTTAGTATGATTATGTTTCAAGTATAATGTCTATATTATTTACATGGTTTGATTATTTTTATGATGAAATGATATCCATTTGTTTTATATGGATTACGTTATGATGGGATGGTGTTTATGAAACCCATTTTATTATTTGGGTTATGATGAATGATTTATGTTTATTTTGTGGAACAAGTAAGAATGATTTCATTATGAGATGTGTGGGACCTATATCTCCCTTAAATTCATTGGGTAGATATTTATATTTCATGATATAGACATGGATGTAATGTCAAGTTAATACGGTTCAGCGATACGGGACTGGAACGAGGAGTGAACTCGATTCAGTAAGGGACTTTGTCCACTAAGATGGTCTTGGAAGCAATGCCTTGGCTACTATGGAAATCTTATCATGTTCTTAATGGTTTTCCACAGTTATATGTTTTATTCCCATGATATTTTATCATGGTTAATGTTCCTTTATGATATATTCCTTATTTACTGCCAAGATTTATTTCTCAAGATTTTGATGTTTAAACTTTATATTCATATTTTTTAAGTTTAAATGTATATAATTTGTTTAATTTTCTCCATGCTTACCCTTACTAAGAATTTGAACTCACCCTTTATGTGTTTTCTTTTCCCCAGTATTTAAAGAAAGGTTTTAGGTAGGAAAACAAAAGGTGAAGATCTTTAAGGGAGATTTTGAAGATCTTTCACCATGATTAGAAGATTATGTTATGAGTTTCCAAAGACACTAAACTATTATGGTACTTGAGTGTTGGTTCTTGTTATGTATTAATTATTCCAAAAAAGTAATGTAATGTACATGTACATCAAGCTTGGGTCTCTACAATGGTACCCATGACACCTTAGGAGGATGTGATTAGGGAGACCTGTACATCCCCTTTAGCAGTACATCCTGGAGTGGTGAAGTTGTACCAGGACTTTTGGAATCAGTACTGGTGGCCAGTGATGAAAGAAGTAGTGGAAGAGTTTATATCATGATGACTCACTTGTTAGCAAGTGAAGGCCGAGTATCAGGTTCCAGCAAGCATAGCTCATCCACTAGAGGTGCTGGAGTGGAAGGGGGATGGGATATCCATTGACTTTGTGACATGGCTTCCATGTATGTTCAGGGGAAATGATTCCATTTGGGTGATCATAGACCAGCTCACCATGTTGGCCCACTTCCAACCTATCTGAGAGAAGGGATCAGTAGAGGTCTTGGGATATCTCTATGTAAAATAGATTGTACCATTTCATGGGGTGCCATTGATGATCGTCTCTAACTGTGATGCACATTTCACATCCCGGTTTTTGAATGGATTGCAGGGGGCGTTCAGGGATCAGCTACATTTGATCAGTGCCTTTCATCTTTAGACTGATGGCCAAACAGAGAAGACCTTACATACACTGGAGGACATTCTAGGTGCATGTGTCCTAGATTTTGGTCATATTTGGGTGGATCAATTTCCCTTGGTGGAGTTCGCCTACAATCTCAGTTATCACTCCACCATTGGTATGGCACCATTCGAGGCCTTGTACGGTCAACCCTGCAGATCATCTCTATGCTGGAAAGACCCATGGGAGTCAGTACTTATGGGTCCAAAGTTTGTATGACCTACCACTGAGAAGGTACATACCATCCAGGATTGGATGAAGACTTCATAGAAAAGACATAAGTCATATGCTGACAGAAGAATGAGACCCCTAAATTTCTAGGAAGGAGAATACGTTTTCATACAAATATCTCCCCGAAGGGGAATTTGGAGATTTGGATGAGGCGACAAGTTATCACCAATGTTTATCGGACCATTTCTGATACTTCAGAGGATAAGCGAGGTGGAATACTTCTTGGAACTTCCATCATAGTTGGAGAAGGTGCATAACGTCTTTCATTATCCTAGTAGAGGAGATATGTGCATGACCCATCTCATGTCACTAACCATGATGTGTTGGACTTAGAATACGGGGTGATGTTTACAGAGGTTCTAGTAGAGATTGAGGATCTATAGGAATATGTCCTTTTTGGGTGGTAGATACCTCTAGTGCGCGTTCACTGGCATCACGAGAACCTCAAGGAGAGCACATGGGAGCGGGAGGCTCAGATTCGTGCTCTGTACCCCCATTTGTTTCCTTAGTCTATGATTTGTCTTTTGGGGATTTAAATCCCCAATGTGGGGAGAATGTAATGTCTCATAATTTCTGTATATTTTTTTTAATTATATATAATTATTTTGAGACTTCCAAATCTGATAGTACACAATTCCGAGGCCCGGAGTGCCCGAAATGATCCGTCAATGTTTCGTTAAGTTTTAATTAGCACCTGTAAGTAGTTTTCCAGAAAAATCCGAATAACTCTTAAATGGTTTCCCTAATCAGAAATTTGAGGGCATTGTTGCATTCAAGATGGCGGGTTTACCCTAGGAGCGACTTAAGTTTAGTCGTCGTAGGCCTTCAGTGAGAAAACATGAAAATTGAATTACTGTAAATAAAATAATTAAATAAATTATTTTTCTTTTCAAATTATTATTACTCACAAACAGTAACATGGATTAAAGATCTAAGACCACCACTCAACATGTGAGGGTATTCTCTATTTAGACAGATACTAACATTGGCCGGCGTGGGCCACCAATGAAAGTTAGTTTTTGGCCATAAATAAAATAATTAAGTGAAAATTATTTTATTGTAAAATAAATAACTTTTAAACGGTAACTTGGATTGGAAATCCAACAGTACTGTTGGGTTTATTGGGGGCGTGTTTCACTAAGTTAGAGCCTATCCTCAAATAGCGAGTCGAGGGTGACTATTAATAATTTCCTGAACTTTTTTTGGGTACGTTTAGTAAACGTGCGAGCAAGATTTTATAACTTTTGAACCGGTGCTTGGATTAAAAATCTGAGGGCACTTTTGAATCCGAAGCACCGAGATTCACTTAAGGAAAACATTAGTTTGACCAAAGTAGGTCCAGATTAAAAGTTATGTTTTGTGACTTTTTAAAATAAATGAAATGAAATAATTTTGTTATTTTATTTCATATCCTCCAACGGACAAGTAATGGGGGTGGGGCCGATAGTTTGTCAAGCCATTAAATGGATTGACTTTCCAATCCTAAGTAATGACGTCGTTGGAGAATTAGGAAAGTTCCTAATTTATGAGCCCCTATTAATCCCCTAGGTCGTTACTTACCCACCCCGACTCTTATAAATATAGATCTTGGGGAGGGGTATCGGCACAGCTTAGCCAAGCAACGATGTGTGGAAGGAGTTTCGTGACACCGAGCCCTTAGAGGATAGAGCTGACCCCAGTGAGAGGTGACGTGCGATACTAAAATCCCGAACCAGAGTTTTTACATTCGAGAAGCGTCAGAGGGCAGCTAGTTACGGGGATGTAGAACAACAAGACCCACCTTTAGGCACATGCGTTTATCTGACACGTCAAGGTAGGGTTTATTTTGTTTATTCATTTTTTTATTCCATCTTCCCCATTCTTGAAATTACACAAAGAATGCGGGTCAACCTACTAATGGGTTGACCAACAATTCATTCGTCTTTGCGGGAGGATATTGCGAATAATCTTGTGGGGTTAATCTTTTTGTTCAATTAAATTTTTATTAAACCCTTAACCCCCCTCATGTTATGAGATAACGTGGAGGGTGCGGGCCTAACGAACCCGACCCAAACCCTCCACCATACTTGTTACATACCTGTATTTCCCTGGATGACCGATAGTGTGATGACACTGACCAACTACGTGGTGGATAGAACATCGACGCATGCTGCAAAAGGAGGCCATGATACAGAGATGCGATAGTTGTCGACGCGATCGACAGTAGAGGAGGCGCAACGATCAACGGAGGGGCGTCCGACATGCAGGTCTGCTGGGATGGAGCCGGCGAAGTGGAGGTGGGGTGCGCCCCTGGAAGTGCAGCCACACAACAGCAAGGTCGTGACCTACGTTGCCCGTTGTAGGAGGAAGGGGATGCCAGATCGATTGGTTGCTGGTGGACGGGGCGCGCGCCAGCGGCGCCCCTGGTGGCAGAGCCGCCGCTCGTCGGGCGTGGCACGGAGAACCCGCGGCACCACGCGGTGCCGCATTGCGGTCAACCACCGTGGTTTGACCCACTAAAATGGATCTGTGCCACCTCAGCCCTACCCAGACATGCCAAAACTGGGTATCCCCGGCGGCATGCGCTGCTGGGTCTGTCCACTGGACCGACCCGCCGCTCAGCATTCCAACCCGCAGCCCAGCGGCCTGACCCGCAACCCAGTATCCTGACCCATGGCCCAACTAGGTCAGACCGGGCCCAACAGGCCAGGTTGACCCAAGTCGGCCCAATTCGACCTCCGTCGACCCAGGTTGGCCCATGTCGATCCGGGTCGGGCCGGTCCGATTGAGGCAGACCGGACCTGGACCGAATACCACCCATGAACAATAAAAGGGTATTATCTTGAGAACCAGACGCCCGTTTGATGAACCGTATGTGGAATTGGGATGCCTGGAGAGATATTATCCTTTTAAATTACTCCATGATAGTTTTGGAGAGACATCGAGTATGTCCGGGTTGGATCGTACCCGAATCCAACCGGGACCTCGGCACTAAAATGCCTATAACACATAGACCAGGCGTCTGATTGACGCACCGTCTATTGCGTTGGAACCCTTATGACATGGAATATCACTGGGTTATTTATTTGTGAGACATCATGCTGGTTGAA
Organism: Viscum album; assembly: GCA_963277665.1. NCBI lineage: Eukaryota > Viridiplantae > Streptophyta > Magnoliopsida > Santalales > Viscaceae > Viscum > Viscum album. Next base: position 471,802,274 of record OY728130.1, on the reverse strand, counting down.
ATATGACTAATGGCTTGGGGAGTGGTTCTCCCAAGTGCACTACATAGCGAACCCTGTGACCGAGTAAGACCTGACGACTGTTGACTTTTCGACTAGGATTGACTCGATAACCACGATGCGCAATGGGGAGGAGTACCTCAGCATGACATGGTCAGGAGAAGACATAGTATATAATGGGTAGGAGTACCTCAAAAGGCCACGGTGGGGGAGGGAGGCTCTGTGTGACCCGACAGACCCACGGTACGTGATGGGGAGGAGTACCTCATCAGTTCAAGGTTAGTGGGAAGTGGCTATGTGTTACCCGGAAGGCCCACTATACTCGATAGAGGATGAGTTATCTAGAATCCTAGGTGTTTGAAATTTTTATTGGGAATGTTAGTTATTACTATCCATAGATAATCTTATAGATGGATATCAACATTCATTACAATCTTATGGGGTTTAGCATCATAATCCAATTTCTCTAAGTTGTATACCTAGTTTGAGTTGTGACTCTAATTGAGCTGTGTCTATTTCCTTGTTCTTTGAGATTGAGATCATGCTTTTTGGTTTTCCTTTGTGGAGTTCTAGGATACCTATGGGGTCTCGGGGTCCCTATTGAGTATCATTATACTCACCCTTACACGGGCTTCGCTTGCACTTTGTTGTGCCTTGTGCATACGACGTACAACATTGATCGAGGCTGAGGGGGACCAGACTTCACATTTATTGGAGGTGGACCATTCAGCGTGGTGTGACACAGAGGATATGCGCATATGAGGAGTACTATGGAGGCAATCTGTACCTACCCTTCAGGTAGGATCCACAGTGGATGATCTAGGAGCTGCTTTTCACCTTTCAGTTATTTTGTACTTTTTAGTTGTACTTATACTTTACCAGTTAGGATTGTATCCTGGCCCCTTTACTTTTGGTACATTTTTACTACAGTAGTTTACTTCACAGTTTCTTCTTGTTGTGTTCTCGAATCGTGTGTTTGTACAGGTTTAAAGGCAATGCCTTCCTGTTTTAGGGAATATGCCTTTTGGTGCTAGATGCTAGCCCGTAGCCTATGGAAGGAGTGGTTGGGGTAGTCATGGAATAAGCCCCGAGGGACAGGTCGTAACAATAATCCCACCAATATGACCAGTGTTCTGGATTTTCATTCCGCTCCCAAATATCTAGCTCCAAGAAACTAGTAGTCTTGAAATGTGGACCCTTGATCATGCTATCTATATAGGACTATAAAGTCCCCAAACTCAGTCTAGACTACACAATCCCACCCTCTTAAATGAATATATGTTTAGTGTTCTCATCCTTTTATATCTTACAACACAGACATCTATACACTGTTGTAATTCCTAGATGCTTGATATTATCATCAGTTGGTAGGGCCTGTTTTCAGATATATAAAAAGATTACTTTTGAATATAATTTAAAGAATGTAAAATGAGACATAAAATGTTCTTGATAATTCATTTATGTCCATATAAATACAAATAATAATTAATTATAAGAATATGGTCATGAAAGAAAAATATATAAAAAATATATATTTAAAACTTTTAAAATGGGGGTTTTATGGTAAAATATCACTTACCTAGAGTCTGAATCATCACATATGTTTTTTATTCATGAATAATAAACATACTTTAACTATTTAATTTATTTATAAATTTTATAAATTTTAGTATTCTTTTTAATTTTTTTTGAAGTTATATAAAAATACTTAAACAATTAAGTTCACATTGGATGTTTTGATGATATTTAGCTCATATGTCCAAATAAATTTAGTAAGCTTACTATGGTAATTTTTTTATTATATCATATATAAAATAATAATAATGAAATATTTATCCTTTTTAGATATTAAGTTTTTTTAAAAAACTATTCATGAAATATGGTTATGAAAAAACAAACTACATTACAATCATGAAGACAGTATAATGTACATATGCATGTGTAACGTTTCTATTTTTCTGAAAAAAATGATTGAATGGTGATATGTTTTTATTATATATTTAATGAATCATTATTATATCAAAAATATCATATTATTTCTTTAATTACACTTATAAATATCTTCCATGTGATGTGGTAAAGAAAAATGAATCTCATCGCTTCGTAGAGGGGGTAATCCACACATACGCATGAGTGAAGTTATAATTTTTCAATTAAAAGAATGGTAAGAGAGTAGAAGATATATTTTCATTATATAATGATAAATATTTAATTTAAATAATATTCATATATTAAATCCATCATTATATACATCAACAAGAGGTTTTGAGATAAACAATTACATTGATTTGAAAGGTAGTTGTATTTCTTACACACGAATGATGGATTCATTTCACATTGGATTGAAGAATGATATAGATATAGTTTAAACCATTAAAATTTTAAGATCTCAGTTTTTTTAAGATACTGGTGTTATTATTTCAACATCATTTAAGAATATTTCAATTATGTAAAAGAATAAATAAAAGTAAAATATTCGATTAAAAAATATAGCACTTCTTCGATCAACCTCATTTTATTTACACCTTATTTCCTAAAAGGTTGGTATTCTGACAAAATATGACCTATAAAACATAAGGAGATATTTTTTTAAGTTATTTGGGTTGGGTTCTTCTAATATAGAGTTCCAATGTGGTGTGTGGAAGAGGAGAGAGACGGTACCCATTTATACGTGAGGGGCGAGTCATTCTTGGAATTTCATAAATTATTAAATTAATATAAATTAATTTTCATGTTATAGTGAATCCTAATTAATATAATTAGAAAATAGGATGATGATGGTTTATTATATCCTATCTAATAAAGTTTTTAATAGTTTATATTATATTTTTACTCTTACCTCTTTTTTTAACTCCTCATTTATCATTTTGATAATTATAGTGATATCATTTTTTTACTAATTTGGGGCCAAGAAAGTTACTATAAAAAGAGAAACGATTCATTATTAGGGCATGATTGAAATTTTAAATCATATCCCATTCAATTTTATGAAGATAATATTTTTTATGAATTTTAAATCATTTAATAAAATATTTATTATTATAAAATACCATTAATGCCATTTTTAGAATAATTATTTTAATTTGACTTTAATTACATCAAGAATGTAATGTAATTATAATCTAATCCTTTAAAAGATACCAAATAAATTAAGGCAATTATTTCATAACTAAAAATTAAAAATAAATTACCATATTAAAAATAAATTAATTTACATCAAGATATACCTTTATATTATTCCATTACACATATCTACTTACATATGTGTCAAGAAAACTTAGTAAATATGTTATTTTTTACTTTTATGGCTTTTCAAAACCATTTCACAAGAATTTGTATAATTCAAATATTATATAAATCCAAAATTTAAGTATACCCATAAAAATCATCAATAATACTTCATATTTTTTAACGAAGTAGGGAAATTATTATCCCTTAACAATATAATCCTTCAGATAAAAGATTTGTCCTTTTTAATGCAGCACAAGCATTGCATCAACATCGAGAATGATTTTCATATTTATGAGGAAATAAATTATAATTATTATATTATGAATTATTTTTATATTATATTTGTATTATTTTATCTCACATTATTTTTTATATGAATTTAATAAATTTTCATATCATATTTATGGTTTGAAGATATCATAAATTGTACTATATTTCATAAAAACTATCTTTTACTATTTAAAAAAAATTAACATCATCATAAAAATATAAAAACTTTTTCTTAAGATATATTTGAATTTATAAATCCAAAAAAATATTTCCACCTTATAAAATAAAATCACTATAATTTATATAAATTACTTTTAATATAATTTCATAACACACAACAATAAATATTTTTTAGGAAAAAATGTGTTTTTAAGCACAAATATTTCTTATACCAAAAAACCAAGTAAAAACCTTATTCTTATGTAATTAATTAGATTATTTAAAACTGTTTTTGTATTTTATTAATTTACTATCAAATTTCCATCACAAACAATACTTTTTAATGAAATGAAATCATAGTTTTACAAAAATCGGTATTTTTTAAATTTCACAAAATAATCAATCATTCAAAAAAATACCAAAAAATTACTCTAAAATAACATTGATTTTCCTATTATAAAAATGAAATAATTTTTATTAAATAATTTTTTTAAAATTTATAGATATTTATTATAGTATTCACTCATAAAAATAAATAAAAACTTTTTTCAAGAAAATATACTTTTGAATCATAAAACGAGTCTATATACTAATTGAGTGATTATTAACCAAGAATTAATAATTAAATTTATATTATGTAGTATCATTATTTATAATTCTTAACAAATTGAATCATATTCATAAAATCAAATTAAATTTTTAGGTAATAATTGTTACATCAAATTTAAAAGATTTCATTGTTTCCTTAAGCTCAGTGTTGCGTGTTTTGTACGCTCTCAGACATAATGTTATTTTAAAATCTTAATGAGTTACCATACCAAAATATAATATATATATATATATAATAAATTATTTTAACATCATGTAAAGTCAATTAATGAAATCCAACATTAATTTACTAGCTTTTAATCACTAGGATGGAATAAGGATTTGTAGGGGTTAAAATTTAAAGTCAATTTTAATATAGCTATTAGAGACATTTGTATTTATCATTTAAAAATAGGAATATAGCCACACGTAGTTCTTTAAAAATTTCTCTAGTAAGATTTGGATAATTTTTAGAGGAACAATAGTGAAATGAAGTGTATCATCATGAGAAAAGGAAGAATAAACCTGACATAAATGTGGAAAATGTAATGGTTCGATTTATTTTAGGGCCATTAATAAACCTTTTATAAATATATGGGGGGACCTAAACTATATAATGGATATGATAAATTGGATTAGATGAAATATTTATTTTTACATGATGAAATTGATAATGGAATCACTAAATATCCTATAAAAATGGGAATCAATACATACATCATTTTTAAATGCTATGAATTTTTTTATTATATCATATATTTTGTTATAGGGGAAACCATATTAAAAAAATCATACATAGATCAGATTATTATATTAGGATGTCATGGAATATAAAAAAATAGCTTCAAATAGTTTAATAGTTATTCGTGATGGAATTTTTATCATATATTTTTGGATTGTGCGATGAGTACATGGTGTCTATATCTATAATACTGATATTTTATGTTCATATGATGAGATAATCTATTTGATCTCTTAAATTCAGTATTTTGATGTTTTAAGTGGCGCCGTTAGCCTGCCGAATTTTTAAGGGATTCGTTCACCTTTCTCATTTTTCAAAGTTCTACTTTCATGTCAAGTCTTTCAAGTTCCTTTTAATTATGTTGGGGTATGATATCTATATCTATCATACTGATATTTTATGTTAATATGATAAGAGACCCTATTTGATCTCATCAATTCATTTTTGAAGTTTAAGTGACGTCGTTAGGCTGCCGAATTTTCATAAGAGAAATATTATTTTTGTCTTCCTTTCATGTTCTTCATTTCATATGGTATATCCTTCAAATTTCATTACCATGTTCATATATCCTTCATATTATGCCCCTCTACTGTTTTATGGGTCATTTATGAATGTTTTACCCATGTCCCCTCTCTTTTCAATGTTTTCTAAAACCCTGAAACATAGTCGTTATGATGTAGAATTTTTGTGTCAAAATGTCTCTCTCTTTTTCTAAAGTTCTTTTATTTTATTAAGTAAATAATCAAAGCTCTCTCTTCTATAGGGGTATTCACATATATACCAAGTTTTTCTTTTTTTCTAAATTCTGGGATTTACATACATGAGACCCGCTCTCCCTTTCCGTGTGTTTAAAGTAACGTAAAGATCATGTCTTTAAAGCAGTTTTTTAAAACGCTATGATTATAAATGAAACCCATTCCTTTTATGCTATATGGGTTGTTTATCAAATGATTGATGATGATATATGTGGCTCACATGATAATAAAGACATGTCAAGGGTGTTCCATGAAAGCGCTCCAATGCATTAGGTAAAGACTTAATCTCTAGAGATGACTATTTTTAACGACGCCTTGGTGAATAACCTTGGTAATTTTTAATGACACCTTGGGGATGGACCTTGGTGAAACAGAAATGATTGTCAATATTAAATGTTGTAACCACATCTTCAAGTTATGAAAAATGTTATTTTTATTATGATATGACTCGTTATTTCATTATCATACCTTAAAGTTCTTTTCATGACTTTATTGTTGTATCTCAAGTTCACATGTTAAATGTTTCCCTTGTTTCCCTTACTGGGCCTTCTGCTCACCCTTTCTTTTGATGTATGTACCTAGGTTATGAGATGCAGTAATGAACCTAGGATGAACCTAAGGAGAAGCCTTTCAAGTGTTTAAGAAGACTGTTTTTTTTGTTTCATGTATTACGTTCCTGGTTTCCAAGACACTAAACCTTAAAGATCCTCGGTTTTGTAAAATGTAATGAGAAGTTATGTTATAAAAAAGCGGGATTCTATAGTTGGTATCAAAGGATGGTTTAGTAATTTGTGGAAATTAGGATATGAAAACTTTTGGAAGAACCCTATAGAAAAGTTTAAATATATGAAATATTCATGGTATTTTGGTGAGTATTGAGTAAGGGGTTTCTAAGCAAATACATCCTTGTCTGGATACGAGCAGGTTGAGGTGGCTCTGGCACAGATGTGCATAGGGGTAAAACTTGAAAACACCACTTTGAGCTAGAATTGAACGGGAACTGGTACACGACAACGGGACTTGCTGCACTCTTGGTTATGACACTCTTGAGGGATATGATTTGGTAAATTCATAAGCTTAGTATGAACCATTATTAAAGGAAGAAAGATAAAATAAAATAAAGATTCACATAAGAATATATTATCATGGATAACCAAGATTGGGTCCTAGGGGATCACAAGTTAGGGTATACTTTTCTTCTAAATGTTTATCCTTCTATGCTTTAAGTTTCCTTTTAATGATTATTGGACAAGTATTTAAGCCCCTAATTGTAATTTCTTTCCTTAGTTAATGGTGGGAAATGGAAGAACATGTCCCAACAACCAATGTGATAGGAAATGTGACGATTTCCGTATTAATACGACAAAGATGATTATGGGATTAAAAGATGATTATTATTTTGGGAGACGTTCACTATTTTGGGAACCATATTTGATCGAGGTAAATAGATTACCATGGTATTTTATTTGAGGAGTAAAGGTTGAATTATAGTTTGAAGAATCTATGAATTTAAGGTGAACTTATGGTATTATAGGTTACTTATGGAAATGATTGACCTATCTTGGGGAAAATATGTTTAGGTTAGTTACTTTTTTATAAGATGTTAGGAGTGGTTGATGTTGTTTGGAGATGAATGATAATGTTTGTCTTGGAAGAATATGTTATCAATTCCTTCTTGTATTTCGGTTTCAATATTAGTTCGGGTTATTTTGAGGAATTTTAATTATAGTTATTTATGGAATGGTCTATGATGAACTCTGGGTAGTACCGTGGAACTTTGAAGATTTAAAAGTAGTTTCCCTTCCTATGGGATTCTATTTTTTTGAAGAGTGGTTTTATCTTACCCTTTCTATTTTTGGAATAAATGTTTAAAGATAGATAGTTTTTCTTTTGTGGAATACGTTATTCTCTAGAAGATTATTCTTGTGCTTTTGATGAGACCAAGTGTTTTTGAATGCTCATCGTTTTGAGAAAAGATTAGTTTTGGTAGAAACTTATTAAAGGATTAAACTCTACTTGAAGGTAGGTATATTTCCTTATGTTTTTATTCTATGTAGTAAATGAATTCCTCAAAACTATGAAATGGAACATAAAACAAAAAACGTTGTCTGTTAACGTTTCCTACTGGGAAATCAAATACCATTTGACCCATCATGGGTTTGTGATTTTCTTATTCTTAAATTTATCCTAATCATGTTTTCTATCACTCTCCCTTAGAACATGACCCTTTTTCCCCCATATCCACGTTTTTCTACATGGGATCCTAGTATGGGTTAACTCGGGTGACCTTTTTACTTCCCTTTATTTCTTTTAAAGTAATAGTTTTACTGACTCCTTTTCCGGTGTGGGAGTTTCAATGAAATTTCAAAACCCAGTTTTAAAAATTGCAAGGACGCAATTTCTTAAAGGGGGAAGATTGTAACGACCCGAAATTTTGACTAAATCTTGTTTCCTAATTTTGTGTGTTATTTTAATTTTATACTCAACAAAACTGTTTCATTTGATAACATAAGTATAATTAAAATGATACTGTTCGGTTTTTTACTGTTATATGACCATAGGTCAATATGACTGATAGAAACTAAACATTTCTATATTTGTCTCTAAATACAAGTGATCTTGGTTAATTAATATAGAAAGAATATTTTATGGCCTCACCCAGTAGTCTTGGACCGATCGAAGGCCATCTAACCGAACTTAGGAAGGAGGTAGAACCACTGGGCTTTGCTCTGGACCAAACCCAAGCCGAACATCATCGTGTGAAGCTAGAACAGAATCTCCTTCATGAGAAGTTCAAACTGATAGAAATTAGTACTCGTACGATGTTGGCCGATCCTCCCTCAGATTCTCTCACCTTAGCACACCTTACACTTAGGTCCTATGCTGGTGTGATAAGGGGATATGTAAGGAGACCGTAACTACCTTGTGTAATCCTTTATTTTAAATGAAAATTTTGATTTATTCTTATGGTGAAGTTTATGAATTTTCAAATGTCCGGATAAATATAGTATGCATATTTTTGGTGAATTTTAGAGAAAGGATATTTTAGAAAATGTTTATGTAAAACTTAAATAATTAAAAATTTGTAATGATTTTCAAAAAATGCTCTTCTACAATTATGTTCAGTACGAAATTTAAAGTCTAATAAGATTGACTTAATTTTTTATGAATAGTAAATTATGAATAGTGATTTTATGCTTAGGATTAGTAATGTGACCAAATCGATTAGTAATCTCACTTAAATAAAGCATTAATATAATCGAGACACCTTGATTAAGTAATGTGATTCAATAAAATGGTTAAATAATGGTTTCATAAATTATTAGTCAAGTATTAGTTTTTTCGGGTGAATGGTGTTTTTTAATTAAAAATTTAATTAAAAATATTTAGAAAATTATTTTTATAAAATGGATTTCATTTTTGAACTCAGAGCACCGATATTATGTTAAGGTAATGTTTGAGGATTTTTCTAAAAAAATGAATTTTCGGTGAATAGTGTATTTATTTAAAAATTAAATTAAAAATATTTAGAAAATTATTTTTATAAAATGGAGTTAATTTTTGAAATTAGAGCATCGATATTTAGTTAAGGTGTAATTTTGGGATTTTTCTGAGAAAGTTGAATTTTCAATGAATAGTGAAAATACAGTTTTTAAGTTACGGGTGTTTAATGACATCATTAAATGATGTATTAAGTATGTAATCAATATGGTAGACTTATGAATTGTACAATAAGGTATGAGGTGTCCCAAGTGGCCAATACCATGGGAAAATACCATGGGCAAGCCCATGGTTTTGCCAAAACCACTAATGAGGTGTCCTTTGGCCATTAATGCCTTGTCCCCTCACTTTCCCTATAAATACCAATCCATTCTCTCATCCATTCGACTCCCAACTCTCCCCCAATGAAGATATGATCTCATTACCTCTCAAGGAGTCCTCCCATGGTGCCCCCAAGCCCTCAAGGTCCCAACCTTTGAGTTTTAAGAGTTACGTTTTAAGGTAAGGGATCCGACCTCTTTTTTTTTTCAAGTAATCTCTTTCATGTCATTTATTTTATGCTCCATGTTCTTATGTTGGAGGATGTTCTTTTATATTCATATTACTGCCCTTTTCATGTTCATATTATGGGATACCCCCTATTGCTCTCATCATTTCGTTTAAATAATATTTATTTGGCGTCGTTAGGCTGCTGAATTTTTAAGGGATTCTTTCACCCTTCTCATTTTTCAAAGTTCTACTTTCATGTCAAATCTTTCAAGTTCCTTTTTTATTATGTTGGGGTATTATCTCTATATATATCATACTGAAATTTTATTTTCATATGATTAGAGAACCTATTTGATCTCTTCAATTCATTTTTTTTATGTTTAAGTGACACCATTAGGCTGCCGAATTTTTAATTGATTTTTTCACCCTTCTCAAGTTCTATTTTCATGTCAAGTATTTCAAGTTCCTTTTTATTTTGTTGGGGTATTATCTCTAAATATATCATACTGATATTTTATTTTCATATGATGACAGACCCTATTTTATGTCTTGAATTCAGTATTTTGATGTTTTAATTGGTGTCGTTATGCTGCCGAATTTTTAAGGGATTCTTTCACCCTTCTCATTTTTCAAATTTCTACTTTCATGTAAAGTCTTTCAAGTTCCTTTTTATTTTTTTGTGGTATGGTCTCTATATCTATCATATTGATCTTTTATTTTCATTTGATGAGAGACCCTATTTTATCTCTTCAATTTAGTATTTTAAAGTTTTAAATGGCGTTGTTAGGATGCCGAATGTTTAAGGGATTCATTCACCTTTCTCATTTTTCAAAGTCCTACTTTCATGTCAAGTATTTCAAGTTCCTTTTTATTTTGTTGGGGTATGATCTCTATATCTATCATACTTATCTTTTATGTTCATATGATGATAGAATCTATTTGATCTCTTCAATTCAGTATTTTGAAGTTTTAAGTGGCGCCATTAGGCTGCCGAATTTTTAAGGGATTCGTTCACCTTTCTCATTTTTCAAAGTTCTACTTTCATGTCAAGTCTTTCAAGTTACTTTTTATTATTTTGGGGTATGATATATATATTTATCATAATTATATTTTATGTTCATATTATGAGAGACCCTATTTGATCTCATCAATTAATTTTTGAAGTTTAAGTGACATCGTTAGGCTGCCGAATTTTCATAAGAGAAATCTTATTTTTGTCTTCCTTTCATGTTCTTCATTTCATATGGTATATATTTAATATTTCATTAACATGTTCATATATCCTTCATATTCTGTCCCTCTAATGTTTTATGGGTCATTTATGAATGTTTGACCCATTTCCCCTCTCTTTTCAATGTTTTCTAAAACCCCGAAACATAGTCGTTATGCTGCAGAATTTCCGTCCCAAAATGTCTCTCTATTTTTCTAAGGTTCTTTTATTTTATTAAGTGAATACTCAATGATCTCTCTTCTATAGGGGTATTCACATATATACCAAGTTGTTATTTTTTTTAAATTCTAGGATTTACATACATGAGACCTGCTCTCCCTTTCTGTGGGTTTAAAGTAACGAAAAGATCATGTCTTTAAAGCAGTTTTTTTAAAACGTTATGATTATAAAATGAAACCCATTCCTTTAATGCTATATGGGATGTTTATGAAATGATTGATGATGATATATGTGGCTAACATGATAATAAATACATGTCAAGGGTGCGCCCTGATAGCGCTCCAATGCATTGGGTAAAGACTTAATCTCTAGAGATGACTATTTTTAACGACGCCTTGGTGAATAACCTTGGTAATTTTTAACGGCACCTTGGGGATGTAACTTGGTGAAACATAAATGATTGTCAATATTAAATTTTGTAACCACATCTTCATGTTATGAAAAACGTTATTTTTATTATGATATGCCTCATGATTTCATTCTCATACCTTAAAGTTCTTTTCATGACTTTATTGATGTATCTCAAGTTCACATGTTAAATGTTTCCCTTGTTTCCCTTAGCCTTCTGATCACCCTTTCTTTTGATGTATGTACCCAGGTTATGAGATGTAGTAATGAACCTAGGATGAACATAAGGAGAATCCTTTCAAGTGTTTAAGATGAATGTTTTTTTGTTTCATGTATTAAGTTCCTGGTTTCCAAGACAGTAAACCTTAAAGATCCTCGGTTTTGTAAAATGTAATGAGAAGTTATGATATAAAAAGGCGGGATGCTATAATATCTATATTTTTTTACTTTTAATAATGGTTGAACAAATGGATATTAATCATTTAGAAGTATTTATCCCCCTGCAGTGGAAAAAATAGTTCATCAATGGTATGAAAAGTAATCATGTTCTTAATAATAATACCATTGATTTTCCGATAACCAATGAATAAACTCATAAACCCATCCATATTCTTCATAAATAATATAGGTTCTCCCTATGGATAAAAACTAGGTTTTATAACTATATCATCACACAAATCTTGTAATTTTTCATTAATAAAACTAATTAAACTAGATATATTCTATATGGAGGCTTCGATATTGTATTTTCATCAAGGATGAGAAAAATTAATAATTCAACCTCGTGGGTAGGTGCATATATTAGAAATTTATAGGGAAATATATTAGTATAAGCCTCGATAGTGAACAAAACTCATATTCAAATGATATATTACTCATTCATTAATTCATCTACCATAATAATTTCATTAATATAGTCAACTAATGGTGGTTGCAAACATGAATCAATTAATGCTATCTCTCATTTAAAAATATGGTATTATATTACTACATTATAGATTATAATTTATTTATCTAGAAGGTAATTTATTTAATTATATTTTCTTATCCAGTACATACTATAAATTTTTTCATATTCAAAAATCAGTATAACGACCAAATTTTTAACTTGAGAATATATATTCATTTAAATAGATATAGAAAAATATAATTTTTTTCCATATGATTTTATAGTGATTTTTAATTAGAAACTTTATCCATAGTTACTAGTATGGTGGTTCAATGTTCTTAGAAAACTTCAAAGATATGAATGAAGGAAAAAATCTAGAATAACATAATGTGTTTTCTAAATTTCAGTTTATAAAAAAATTACCAAAGATGATAAAAATTATTTCAACATATCATGAATCCCATTGATGGAAAATTGGTTTCTTTCCTTATATAATAAAAAATTAGTGTAAAGAAAAATGGGTTTATAATATTTCCAATTTGTATAACAAAAATTGACCTTAATAATGAAAATGATTTATACATAATATTCAATCACCAAAAAAGAACATTTCATAAGGGTGATGAATTAAAATTGAATTTACATTGAAGTAAAACTATTTATGTTGACTATAAAAATGACAGCTACATCATAGAGGAGTTTTAAAAATAATCCATGCATTGTCTTAAACAAATAAGTACCAAATATCATTAATATTTTTTTTGAATAAGTTAAGTGAAATCTTTAGAATGTTTTTTTATAAAGAGTTATATTCAATAAAATTTCCATGAAAATATATGAAGTTTATATAAAGGAATTTGGAGTGAAAGATAAAATATTTAATTATGAAAGTAGGAAAATAGTTTTAATATTTTGAAATTCCATTGTTGAAAACCCACTTCGTAAAAATACTAAAAAACTTATTTTCTAAAAATAGGAGAAGGAAAATGAGAGTTTCACCTCATATAATCCATAGTTTGTTTTATATATGAATAGTAGAACATTTTTTGAATGGTAGATATAGGCAAGGATAGGAAACCATTATTTAAGGGGGTGAGAATTATTTTTAATAATGATATACATTTGAGAAAGAAATTCATTAATGTAAATATTTGTATTAAAATGTCACTTACCTAAAATATAGAATATATTATGGAATCATCATATAAAAATAATTAAATCCATATTTTAATACCATAGTAAAAAAGGAAACACCATGACTCAAGAAAAGAATTTATGTCAAGAAAAACCCTTACATTGTATTCCCTCTTACTCAAATGCTCTTTAACCTCCTTTATAATAAAAATAACACTATTAATCAACAATTTTAGAGCCTTAATCACACACACACAAAAATATATATATAACCTTTATTAAATATAATTTGTAATTATTTTCTATGTTTAAGTTAATTAATTATTATCTGCTATCATTATGACTAAAGAAAAGAAGTTAAGTTACAAAAAAAATTAGTTTATATTCCCGCTTACTCAAATTATCTCTAAAATCTTATATAATAAAAAGTAATATATTATTAAATAGTTTTAGAGCATTATTAATATATATAAACTTTTATAAAATTATTTTATAATTGTTTTCTACATGTATATTAATCCTTTATTATCTATTTTCAATATCAGGTGTGTGTAATATGGACTGTTTTGAACTATTTTTTTAATTGGGGTGTTATTATTCATTATTATTAGAAATTTCATCATTAATATATTATTGTAGATATAATAATTTTTTTAAATATTTCCTCATGTTATATCTGATTCGGTGAAAGGAAATGATATGGTTTGTGAAAAAAGAAAATGTGATAAACTAGTTCTAGTGGTTTAATGATCAAAATGTAATGTATTAAAATATATATTAAATATTAATAACACCCATCTAGTAGCATTAAAAGATATTAAATAAAATATTATAATATTCTATTTATATTATATAAAATTCTAAAATCATTCATGATATCAACTTTATAACATCCTTTGTGTAGGTGGTAAAAAACCCCAAAAAAGAGTGCAATATAATTAATTTTTGAGTAAGGGTATGTTTCTATATAATGATTATATAACCATTAAAAGGGAATAAAATTTCAAAAAAATAATATATATTCTTGAAATTCCTTATCATAACCATCAATGATGGTTGGGGATGCCTAATGTAATTATGTTATAATTGGCATATTTTAAGGATGTAATTAATAGGTATGAGTATATTATGAAGGGGTGAAAGTGTTCTTCTTTTATAAGTGAAAAAATGGAACTTTTGTGAAAACCCATTATTGTTAAATAATGGAATGAAACTATTTCAGGATCAAAAGCTTCAAAATTGGGAAATAATGAAATTTATGGTGAGGTAATTATGATAAATCCTTTACCAATCACTTTCCAAAATGTTTAAAACATGTTCCATGTCCACTAGCCTTATGTTTTTATATTTTACAATCTTTTTTTTATCTAGGTAACTAATTTTTAAATGATTATTATATATTTTACTAAAAATAAAAAATAAATCATCATTCTAATTTCTGGTATTATGAATAGGAAATTAAACTCCATTTATTCCATTTTTTTTCTAAATAATAGAAAATTAACTTTTAAATTAAATTGTTTATTATAACAAAAAAAATGTTTGGTAAAAATTTATTATTTTTAACATTACGTGATCTTAAAATTATTTAGAATTTATTAACAATTTAATGAGTGTCAATATATTTATATATTTATTTAAACATTATATAATATTTATTATAGATAATATATTAATTTTATTAGATAAAAATTACACAAAGTTAATAGTACATTTTTTTAAAATAACTTGTTTACCATTATTTGATTAATTAACTTTAATCCTTGTAATATTTTTTATACCTAAAAATTAAATATTTATTTTAATATAATTTGGGCCATGTTATTCAAAATATGGAATCCATTTTACCAAATAAAATTTTCAAATGTGAGAAAATTTTAATTTTTATATTAGCGTACTTAATATATAATTTTTTTATAAAAAGCGTACATCCATACACAAAATGACATTATATTTTTTATAACATTATAAATACTTTTTATAAATTTGTTTGTAATGACCTAAACTATTATAAATAAAATTCCCCTTGTAATTTAATAAAATATCTTATTTTTTATTATGGTTATAGAAAACTCATGCACTTCATTGGTTTAATTATGTCCAATCAGATTTAAAAGACCATTATGAATCATTACCATTGATAATATAATTGTTTTGTAGTGATCATGTGTTTAGTATAAATATATGGTTTTGATAAATCCAATTGACACAGAAAAATGAATTAATGGCCTCAACAAGTAGGATCATACCATATAAATCCTATTTATTGGAGCATTTAAGAGAGATAACATCACTAGTATTTTCCATTGACTAATACCAACATGAGATAAAATAACTTAATATGAAGAAAAACCATTTATAGTAGAAGATCAATACCATTGAGATCACGACCCAAACCATGTACATTGAAATACCCCATGAAAGTCTCACTTTCATACACCTTACCCTTGGAGCGTTTGTTGGTGTATTAAATGGATATGTATAAAGAACGTGATAATATAAATATATATAGTTTATAGAATAATTAATATATTTTCTTCTTATTTTGATACTTTATAAATGATTTTGATTTTGATATACTAAGGTACAAATTATATTTTTTGGTAATATTCAAATTCAATTAAAAAATTTTTTTAATGATTTTTTTAATTTTTGAAATAAATATGAAATTATTTAATTATTTTTATTAAATAACCTTTATTAAATATAAATTATCATAAAATTTTATGTAGTAAAATTGAATTTTTATAAGGTTTCAAAAACTGTTATTGTCAAAAAAACTCAATGTTTCTCAATAAATACAGATGGTTATCTTAGAATTGAAAATACATTTATTTAAAAAATAATTTTGGTAAAATTAATATTATTTTTGTAATGAGAGTGTTAACATTATCCTATGGTGATTGTTTTATAATTTTTGGCGATAATAATTTTTTTTTGTAAAAATTAAATTTCATATAAATATATTGTGTGTATTATTACATCATAATAACCAATAAGTGATGTAATAAGTACTATAAATTATATAAAAGAAAAAATATTTGTTTCCCATTTAAAATAATGTGATTTTATGTTTATTTTATTTATTTT
Source organism: Viscum album (assembly GCA_963277665.1). Lineage (NCBI taxonomy): Eukaryota > Viridiplantae > Streptophyta > Magnoliopsida > Santalales > Viscaceae > Viscum > Viscum album. Next base: position 471,785,631 of record OY728130.1, on the reverse strand, counting down.
ATAAAGCCATTATGAATGCACCAAAACATATAATATATTTCCATGTTTTATAATCATTTTTTAAGGACATGGATCACTTCCAAATTAGAATTAGGATTATTTTAATACATTTTACCCTTATAATTATAAAATAATGAAAAACACTTCTCTTTTTTTATAAAATATTGGAATAAATCGTTATAAGGTTTGTGGTTTTGGTTATTTTTTTATATATTGTCCAAAACCTAGGTTTGGGAAATGATTAATAATTCCCCAATATTTTATTATATAAAAAAACTTAAGATCCAATTTGTCATCACTGAAAGTACTTCTTGAAGGACCTTAATCTTTATTTACCTCACAAGAGTTCTCCAATGTTTCCCCCAAACTCCCAAGAAGCACCTCTTCAGAATTTGGAGTCATACTCTAATGGTAAGGGATCCATTCATTCTCCACTTTATTCAAGTTTCTTCGTATCTTATTCCTTATATTTATAATTTATATTATTTGAATATGTTTTTACATGTCCATATTACTATAAATTTTATTTTCAAATGATGATAAACCCATTTCTTAATCATAAACTCTATTTTTGAATCTTTTAGTGACTCTATTATGCTACCAAAATTTCACAGTGATTTTCCATGCCAAACAAATATGTAGTGAATACCCACACCTATTTTCTATCAAGGGTTTTCACTATTATGAAAATGTGACTATTTTATTGGGGAATTATATGTCTGTATTCCAAACTCATTTATCATGGAATAAAATATGATGATGATTGAATCCATTTTGTATGATCTGTGTGGCACATTGAAGCATGAGAGTGAAATTAAAGTAATGGGTGCTCCCAAAATTATATAGCACAAAAATTAATTGGGTATTGATTTAGTATCATGAGAAATTATGAAATGGATTAGTGGGAGAATAAAATCCACCATGGGAATTTTTTTATCCTGATGCCTTGGAAGTTTTCTTTGACATATGTTTATGACAAACTGTTTAAAGTTAATGCCATATTTCCCAGGTTGCCTTTATGTTATCATATGATATCTTTCTTAATTGTTCAGGTTTATGATTTTTACCCATTTCATTTCCCATTGATATGAATATTGTATAACATTTATTAAATTATTCATGTTATTCCATATTTATTCCCTTTTTGGCTTTATTGATCATCCTTTTCTTATGTATGTCCCCAAGTTTTCTCATATAGTGTTATATATGAAGGAATAATATGATCTTGTTTTGGAATTTTCAGTAATGATGGTATATTCTAGAATCAAGTTTTTATATAATGTACCTAATTACTAAATAAACTTGACATGGTGATCATACGGGTAGTATTATGTGTAGTTTTATGTAATAAAGCATGAATTAATGTATAATAAAGAGACGTATTATCATAGTTGGTATCAAAAGAAAATTTTAGTTATTTTGGCGATTAGATTTAGAAAACTGTAGAGAAAACATTAGGGAAAAAATAAGTATAATAACACATCCATAAATTTGGGTAATTATAGATTAAGTGGTTTATCAAGAAAATGCATCCATGTCAAGATACTATAAGTGGATATAGATCTAAGAAAAATGTAAATAAGGGTAAAACATGAAAACATTGCATCGAGCTATAATAGACTAGGAACTAGTTCACAACAATAGAACTTGTTGAAAACCCAATTTGAAACTCCTATGGGATATGCTTTGGAAATTTCATAATCTCATTATGAACCAATTTTAAGGCAAAACAAATCACATAAAAGTATATGTTAGTAAATTAAACATGGATAAAATAGATTGAAGACCAAAAATTCATATGTTAAGGAAAAACTTGTAATTTACATGTTATATATTTAATTTATTTATATTCAAATTTATTGGTTTAATAGTTTAAAAATACTCATCCTTAATTTTCCCTTTATTCTAATTAATTATAATAAATATAAGGAATTGGTTAAACAACCAATATGAAGAACAATATTATGATTTCCACAAAGAAATTCCCAATCTAATTGGAGTGGGAATAAATAACTTTATGACGATAATCACTCATCTAATTCAGGGATTTAATAGAATCCTAGGTCAATATGAGTACCCAAATCCTACAAAGAAAGAAAAATATATAATTGATACCTTTATGTGATAAATGCCTCTGACTTTCAATTAATCATATGATCCATTAATCGCGGAAAAATGGATCAAATACATTGAGGGTATGTTCTCCCTCCTTCATTGTTTTTAGAAAGAGAATGTTATACAAGTTCCTTATCATATGAAGGTATAATATGATCTATTGTGAACATTGATCTAGAATATGAATCAGTAGGAAGAGATTGAAGCAGTGGGGTGGAAGGAATTTCAAAAAAAAAATTCGAAAAATATTTTCCTCGCACTCTCCATATGAAAATGGAAATGGATTTATTTTACCTCATGTAAATAGATGAAAAATCTATCAGGGCATTTGAGGAAAACTACACAAGACATGAATGATATGCCTCTGACATTGTTGTTACCTCTAAGTGAAAGTTTTATCACTTATTTGGTTGGATAAAACCTAGTCTATGAAAATCCCAGGAAATCCAAGACATTGATAGGTTTGAAGAAATTTTCGGATGTTCCCTTGAAGTCGAATAGAGATTGGAGAATATCATGGGTATCATGGGGATAAGAAGAAAATGTGGAATTTAATTCCAGTGGTCTAATACATAAATCTACATGTGATAAGAAATTTTAGCATCCCTATTATCTAAAGTGTCGAAGGAATCACACCAGAAATTGCCTAATGGGGACAATGAAATTCTTTATGTTCCGGAAGGAAGGACACCTAGCTAGTAAATACCAACAAGAGAATACCACTAATGTGATGAAGGAATGGAATGCCCTGGTCAACCCTTAGCACGCTGTTCATTTCTTCAACTACAAGGAACTAGGTAACTTTTCCAATCAATACACTAAGAAAAGGGTTTTAAGAGACAACTAACAACCTCTAGGGTAGTATGGGATATTTTGTGAAATCGTAACTGCTGAGGTGAATCCTAAAACTTATGTTGTGATAGGTATTCTAGTTATTCATTCCATAATAGAGAACTTATTTTTTTATTTTGGTTCTACACATTTCTTTATATCACACAATTTTAGTAGAACTATTTTGAACACCACTGCAAAGAATGGAAGCAGATCTATCGGTGAAAATGGTAAATGGAAAAATTAATGTATCCCATGTATATAAATTTTCCCCTATCAGAATTACATGGATTGTCTTACCAAAAAAACTAGTGATACTCCCTTTAGTATAATTTGATGAAATTATGGGAATGGATTGGATTTCCCTATATAGATCCAACATAAATTTACATGAGAAGGAAATCAGTATTCGTATGATGAACCATCCTCTGATTCTGAAAAAATGAAAGGATATGGATGAGTCTTATTTTGAAAAAACATCTAAATAATGAATATTATCACCTTATGATAGCTCATATCTAGATCAAATGATTAATTCTAAGGAAAATATCATCCATGAAGACATTCCCATTGTGAGGGAATATAATAAAGTGTTTCCTGAATAATTTACAGGTCTTTCTTCTAGTCGAGAGGTTGAGTTTTCAATCAATATTATACCTATGGTGTTACCATCATCAATGACTTTGTATAGAATTTATGTTGTAGAACTTGATGAGATGAATAAATTACTACATGAGATTGTGGATAAAGGGTTCGTATATTTGAGTTCTTCACCTTGGAGTGTGCCAGTCCTCTTTTCCAAGAAAAAGGATTGTTTAATGCACTTTGGTATTGATTATCATGAGCTAAAAATTATTAAGATAATGAAAAAGTATCATACTACATGGATTGATGACTTGTTTGATCAACAACATGGATCACAATAATTTTCCTAGGTGGATATAGAATTGGGGTATTACCAAGTTAGGGTGAAGGAGGATATCCCTAAGAATTATTTTCGTTAAAGGTACGAGCACTTTGAGTTCATATTTATTCCATTAAAACTCACTAATGCTCTATAAATATTCATAGACATTAACAATAATGTCCTTATAGATTACCTAAAACATTATGGTTTTATTTATAGATAATATTCTAATATACTCCAAAATAAGGAGGTGCGTGAGGGGAATTTGAGCACCCTTATAAAGACATGTACTAGGGATGCCCTAATATCCCGATTTTGGTCGCCGAGTTCAATGAGTCATCTGCCCTCCTCAACCTGACTTTGATCGCTCGCTTCTCGCAAAGAAGGCCTTCGATAGACTACTTTGATATATTTGTATTCGGTTATTGGGACTTGCAGGAGAGGGAAATGGTAGGTTTGCTTGACTCCAACAACATTATGATTTGATTCGCCTCCGAGGAAGACTTAATCAAAGCCTGGTCTAGTGCAACCTGTAACTGCAATGGCTTTCGTTTCTATCTATTCAGATGGACCTAAGACTTTCATATGAAGTGAGACTCGCCTTCAGTAGCGATTTGGGTAAGTTTCCCTAATCTCCCTCTTTCGTTTCAAAATACTTCGATTATTAGTATGCTTGGAAACCTAGTGGGAAGATACCTGTGTTTTGACATCCAAACCAAAGTCGTCTGTCATCCACTTAATCCTCGCATTTGTGTGGAGGTTGATGCTTCAAAAGTGCCTACCGATTTTTTTTGGTTAACAGTTGTTGAAGAATTCCGATGTAGACAGGAAGTATTTTATGAATCGTGGTTTGAATTGTATTCTGTCTGTAAGAGAATGAGTCACTCGATAAAGGTCTGAAAGAGTGGGTTTAGAAAGTCAGGGAAATCTAAAGGCGTGAGCATGGGTGTTTGTGGCAATCCATAGAAGATCACGGTGAATGGCTCGTCTGGTCAGGGGAATGTTGGTATCGAGTTTGAAATGAACTCGAAAAAAGTTGTGCAAGGTGTTTTAGGCAATCCACTGGTTGCAGATGTCTTCAGTCATTTGAGAAATGATCTGGGTGATACTCGTTCACTGGTGCAAATGGGGTTGGAGGCGGAGACAACTGAGAGTGGATTGGACCCTCCGCTTGAGGCCTCCCATGGGGGAAGTGGGCACAATCAAGATGGGGTACTGGAAAAGGTGGATAAGGGAGGTCATACTCCATCAGGCCCTAGAAAGGATAGTAGTGATTGTGGCCAGGCAGTGACTTGTAATCCCAATACTGGTTGCAAGGCCCTGGAACAAGATGCAGGGGGTGAGACCTTGTGTAGGACAAGTCAGGTGGAAGGCCTTGTGCTAGGTAATCATTTTGAGATTCTGCCCAATGATGATCTGGTCCAGGTCTCTATAGATTATGTCGAAATCTCCATGGATGAGCAGGAGGTGAACAGGTCCATTGATGATTGTTATAGCTCTTATATAGGTGACACAGAGGATGGGACTCAGGGTAGTAGGAATCCAAGCCTGTGGAGATGAAAAAGCAGGAGGGGAAATCGTAAAGTAAGGAAAGACTACTCACATTTACCTTTACCTATGGAGACCAGATCCACGAAGAATATGAAGGCACACAAGATGGAAAATTCCCCCGACCTCTCCATACCAGCTTTCTAGCATCAGAGGTCCGATGCTATGATTGAACACCCTTTGGAACTGCTTTTGATCTCGGAAGAGGTTGTGGCTGAATCGGTTTTGACAATTAATGCTACTACTATAGAGGCTGAACGAATGATGGAAAGAAGTATAAGGTTACCTGGAAATGGGGAGCAATAAAACTGGATTGATAAATAGGATCTCATCGTAATACGGGGATTCAACAATGGGATAATCGGTATAGAGGAGTACATGCAGTCTTGGGACAAGCTGGCTATTCAGTTCGAAGATCTCCTGAAGAGGGAACCAGACACTCAGGTGAACACTATCTCTTGGAAATTATCTAGGGAGACTAAAACTGGTAAGCTGTACATTTGTTTTAATGGCTTGGTATCTTCCTTTTATGCTTGAACTTATGGTTTTTCCCTTTTTCCTTAAATGTTTTTGATAATAAAATAAAAAATATATTGAGTCAGTGATAATGTTTTTATGATTTTGAAACCATGTAACCAAGATAACTTGAAAGGGATTCACGGTTTCTTGTAATACTAAATATGAAGGGAGATTCAAGGAATTTAAAAATAGTATTATTGATTCCCCTATACTCACACTACCCATAAGTGGAGAACATTTCATGGTATTCAGTGATGCTTCGAAGAATGGACTGGGTTTTTTGTTAATACAAAATAAAAAATTTATATCCTATTCCTCATGGAAATTGAATTACCATTAACACAAATACCCGATGTATGATCTAGATTTGGTTTTAGGGATCTTCATATTAAAAATTTAGCAGCATTATCTCTTCAGGGACATGTGTGAAATATATAAGGATCACAAAATCCTCAATTATATTTTCACACAGGAAACCTGAATATGAAACATCAAAGATGGTTAGAGATGATCAAGGACTATGATTGTTCAATACACTACCATACTAGTTAAGTGAATAAAGTGGAATATTCTATTAGTATAAAGGATAATTTTTTTATCATTGATTATAACTAAGAATGATCTAATCTTTTTAGAAATTAAAAGGAAAAAAATGGGAATCATAAAGGTTGGAACATCATCAATCCTATCAAGAATTATTTCTCAACTATCCCTTATAGAGAGGATAAAGGATGATCAAAGATATGATTTAGGTGTTAATAAGAAAATGAAAACCATAAAAAATTGGAAATATTCTAATTTTAATGTTAATGAAAAATGATTTGTATCATTTGGATCATAACTATGTATACCATCAAATCATATGTTAAAGAGGGAGCTTTTGGTTGTTGTATGTAGTTTTTTTCTCCATCCATATAGGAAACAAAAATATGCATCAAGATATCTGATAGAACTATTGGTGGGACAATATGAATTAAGAGATCACTAAATATACATAATGATTTATTTTATATCATCATGTGAATGTTAAAAGTAATGAAGTCCAAGGGGATGATGAAACCATTACCCATACCTACCTGGAAATGGGAAAACATCACCATGGACTGTGTCACTTGTCTTCCAAATACATTAAGAGGAAATAAATTTATATGTCTTGTGGTGGACTATCTCACAAATATTGTTCAATTAATTTCAATTAGATATGACTTCTAACATGAACAACTTGGAAGGATATAAATTAGATATGTGGAGAGGCTATATAGAACACCACTATAGATTATATATGATCAAGACCCAAGACGCTCTTCCTCTGTTTTTTTCTTATAAAACAATAGTTTCCACTCAATAATCCAAACATAAGTCTATCAAGACCCTTATGGGAAGAGGTGGGGAACACCAACATTATGGGATAAATTTGGGGAATGAACTACTATGTCCTTAAATGGACAAGGAAATTGTGGAAAATCTAAATACCATTTAGTATCACATAAAGGCTACTTAGAGTTTACAAAAGAGATAAGCTGAAAATCATCAACAAGACCTAGAGTTATATGTTAAAAAAATGGTATTACTCTACATATCTTTGTGGAATAAAGTCATGATATTTGTGAATAATGGAAATATTAGTCCAAGATACGTAAGTCCATTTGAGATCCTTGATCGTATTTAAGTAGTGACCTATCAACTAGAACTCCCATCTTACCTGTCTCTAGAATATGATTAATTCCATGTATCCATATTTAGAAAGTACATATGATACCCATTTTATGTAATCCATCCAGTGGTGGTACCATTATAGAATTATCATTCATATGAGGAGTAGCCAGTTAAGATCTTAGATTATAGAGATAAAGTTTTATGGAATAAGAAAATGAACCTAATAAAAGTGTTGTGGAGAAACCAAAATTTTTACGAAAAGTAGTGGAAATTAGTGGAGGTGATGAAACCATGTTACCCTCATATTTTTTAGTGGGTGAAATGAAAATTTCATGGGTACAATTTCTGAAGGGGGGGATATTTTAAGGACTCAAACTTTTACAAATCAAATTAATTTTGAAATTTAATTATATGTATTGTTATTTATTCTAGTTATATAAAACACAAGAACTTCTTTGGTTTAATTATATCATAAAGAATTTAAAAGACTGTTAATCATCATTACCATTGACAATATATCCATTTAATAATGATATTATAATTAGTACAAATTTAGGTTTTTGATAAATCCAATTGACATATAAAATTGAAGTAATGGACTCAACTAGAAGGATCATACCCTGTGAATATTGTTTATAAAAGATTACAAGGGAGATAACATCACTAGAGTCCTCCCTTGAAAAATCCTATTATGATATCAAACAACTTAACCATTAGTGAAACTACTAATACGGGAAGTTCAAGATCATCGATATAACATCTTAAACCTTGTACGCTGAACCACCCCATGAAAGTCTCACCATCACACATCTTACCCTCAATGAATTTTATAGTGTATTAAAGGGATATGTATCAAGACCCTAATAATATTAATATGTATATTTTATATAATAATGAATATAATTTCATCTTATTATTGTCACTTTTTAAATGATTTTGATTTTGATATAATAATACACAATTTATATTATTGGGTAATATTAAAATTCAATTAAAGAATTTATTTTTATTAATTAGTGGAAGTTTTTTATAATTAATATTTTATTAATATTTCATTATTAATTTATGTTTATTAATTATAAATGATCATAATCTTTTTATGAAGTCAAATTTAATTTTTATAACGGTTCAAAAAACATTATTCTCAAAAAACACAGTGTTTGTCGATAAACGTTATTTCTTATATTAAAAGTATAGATAAAAATATTTATAAAAATATTTTGATAAAATTAGTATTATTTTTGAAATTCTGATTTTAAAATTATCCAACATTGAGTTTTTCATAATTTTTTGACACAGTAAAATGTTCTGGTAAAATTTAAATGTCATATAAATATATGGTGTGTATTATGATATAATAATGACACAAAAGTGAGGTAATAAATATTAAAAATGGTATCCAATAATAAATATATGTTTTAAATTTAATAAAATTTTATCTTATTTCTTTGATTTATTTTATAAATCCATTATGAATCGTCAAAAACATATAATATTTTTTATAGTTTTAAAATCATATCTTTAAGAAAATGACTCACTTACACATCAGAAAATGTATTATTTTTATAATTTAGTTAATTGGTATTATAAATTAATTAAAAACACTCCCATTTTTAAAAAAACATTGGAAAAATTGTGGTAAGGAATGTGTTTTTTCTTATTTTACTATATAGAGTCCAAAACCTAAGTTTGAAAAATGACAATGAATTCCCCACTCTTTTCCTGTATAAACCCATCAAATATACCCTTTATTTCCACTTAAAATCCTTGGATAACTTCTTTACTATGATCTAAAATCTTTAATGTCCTCCAAAAGCCCCCAATCTCTCAAGAATATCCTCCCAACAATATTTAGTCATAATCTCAAGGTAAGGGATCCTTTCCTTATCCACTTTATTCAAGTTACTTCATTATCTTAGGCCTTCTATTTCTAATTCATGTTGTTGGGATATGTTATTCCATTTCCCTGTTAATTTCCATTAGATTTAAAAATTACTAGAGACCCATTTATCTCTCATAAAACCATTTTATGAACTTTATGCGACATTATTAGGCTGGTGAAATTTCACTGCAAATTTCAATGCCAAAAAATATGTAGTGAATACCCATACCCATTTCTTATCAAGGGTATTCACCTTTATTTATGTGTAACTCTTTGGTTGGGTAATTACATGTATGTACTCCACACTGCATTATCATGTAATTTAATATGATGATGAATGAATCCGTGTTGTATGATATGTAATGCACACATAATCATGATAGTGATATGATAGGTCCACCCATTATTATACACTGCTCTAATGAATTGGGTAATGTTTTAGTCTCATGAGGGGTCAAGAAAGATATTTGGGAGTGAACCTAATCCACCAAGGTTATTTTTCCATCATGATGTCTTGGTGGTTAGCCTTTTATTATGTTTACGATGCAGTGTTTTAAGTTGTTACCCCATTTCCCATGTTGCCTTTATGTAATTACACTATACAATGCCTCATTGTTCATGTTTATGATTCTAACCCCTTTTATGTCTCATTAATACGACTATTGTATCATATTTATTACTTTCTTCATTTGGTTCCATGGTTATTAACTTATTGGGCATTATAGCTCACCGATTTCTAATATATATCCCTAGGCTATCCCATTTAGTGTTAAGTATGAAGAAACAATATGATCACATTATTAATGTTCTTAATAATGTTGTTGTATTCCCTATCTTAAGTTGTTATGTAATATGACTAATTCCAAAATACACTATACTTATCGATCTTCTGAGTTATATTATGTATACTTTTATATAATAAATCATGAATTAATGTTTAATAATTATAATGATTGTTATATGGTTTCTTTTATTAATGTCCACTAATTTAACAGAAATATAACAATTTGATTTATTATCGAAGATTGTTAGAGTGGGAGCCTTAATTTTTCAAATTAGAGATTAATATTATTCATTATTTTGTATCTCTTTATGAGTTTTATTTTTTGATTTGTTTAACCTAGATTAGGAATTTACATTCAAGGACAAATCTAGACTCTCTTTTGAAAATCAGGGTAATGTAGTGGATGTGCATGATATTTCATATGAGAGAAACAAGGTTGTCTCCATCATAGAAGTTTCTTCTAGATTATATGATTATTTTAAGGTGAATGTGACCAGATCTTATAATATAATCATGCTTGATGATTTTGCTTACTCTATTTTAGATGATCCAAATTCTCTTCAGTAGTAGTTTAACATCTGTTAATTTTTTATTCTTGGTAGTTTCATCTATTTGAAGGGAGATAGGACCTAGTCTTATACTGATATCAAAAATATAATTTCTCATTTTTGAGAATTCATAATTGGTAGATTTTCCCAATTAGAAGAGGTTATTTAAATATTATTTTTATTTGTTGGGAGGATATCAATGCAACTTGGAGTTTTGATAACCATCAACTCATGCCAGGGATTCTTTGAATTTATGAGTATGATTTAAATTTCAATCCATTTACCCAAAATCAGTACAATAATTAGATATGGGTCAGATTTCTTGTCTTGATCTAGTTTTATTATCACATAAATATCCTAAATGATCTTTTATCTTGTCTAAGAACTACTATCAGTCAAGATAATCACAGTTTTTAGGAAGATATTTGGTTCGTTGCCTATATTTTGGTGAACCTTAACATTGAATCCAAGCATCTATATTTTATTATGCATCTTGAAAATGATATCAGGATTCATGTAAATGTTGAATATGAAAAGGTTCCTATATTTTGTGAAGTTCATAAGATTATGGGGTCATTTAGTTTTCAATTTCAGGGAAATTTAGAGAAATGAGAAGGAAGTCTCCAAAGATAGATACTCGAATAAGGTTAATAGGGGAAATAAAAATAAAAGTTTTATCCTTGAGAAATATGGGGTTTCCAAATATTTAACTAGGAATGGGAGAGAGGACACTGGTCTTTCTTTCAACATAGTTAATTTAAAATTTTGTGGGATGATATTGAATAAGAAGTGGAAAAGGGGGATAAAGTTACTAGTTATCCAAGTTCTATTTATCCATCAAACAAGTTAAGCCATGAAGAAATTAATGGGGAGAAAATGGAATGTTTGGATGATCCAAATATTTCCATGGAACTCTTAATGGACATTACTGATTTGTTTTATATGATACAGATGGAAGTGGATGAGAATGATATGGGCCTAAAAACTTTCTAGGAGATCATAGAGCTATTGTCTTTATTACAGTCTAATGTTTTTCATTTAGATTCTAATAGGGATAATACCTTGGTTGATCTTATTAATTGTGTGGAACCTATAGATTCTAAGGATTTTACGCCTGTTGTTAGTATTCACTCTACTGTTATGAATTTCAATTCTTTGGGTCAAAAAGAAATACTGTTGAACATGTAAATCATAAATGGAGTATTGATTAAAATAAATAACTTCTTAAGGGATATGAAAAAGATGGGATTGACCCACTTAATTTTGATCATTCTAATTCTGTCAAAGATTACATCTGTAAATCTTATCAGGTGATAGAGGATAATAAGGAACTTAATAAGGGGTTTGAAGGGGATTGAAGTCACTAAAATTAGTAGTCTCTATCAAGCCTATAAGGATCCCAAAATGAAGGCAGACATGCCTCTTAAAACCCGTAAAAGGAAAGAAAGGTAGGGGAATAAGGAGATACTTAACCCTTGATCAATATCTAAATAAGTATTATCTTCTGGAATTTCTAAGGTATGACCAACAATGACACTTCCAGTTCCCTTAGTCTTCACATTTAAAAACATATAAATTTTATTATTTTGTTAGATGAACCTAATAGGTTGTTTTACTCTAGAATTTATATTCTTGAAAATATTGTTTTCACCTATTGGTCTCTAAAAATAGTTTGAAAAAAGGATAAAAATGTATGGTTATGGAATAATAATATTTGATTAACCCTTCCCTAGTTGGTTTAATTAATCAATATATCACTTGTTCCTTCAATGTTATGGGAATTAAACACTTTTTTCCTTTATATATGATCATAATAGATATTAGGATCATAGGATCCTTCAGTTAGATATCGATTCCCTTTCTAATAACATTGATGGTCAATGGACCATTCTTGGAGTCTTTAACTCAATTTAGAATTCGGAATAAAAAATGGGTGCAATGACTAATTTTATTTCTTCCAAGTAGTTTTGTGCCTCTATTGAACATAATTATTTCATTGGGGTTAATCTCGCAAATGCCAAACTCACCAACTATAGGATTCATCTCAATGGTATATTATAAAGGAAACGTGAATGGGATTTTATAAATGAGTTTTCTTTAAATACTAGGAAATCCATTTCTTGCATGACCCTGTCAAGGATCGACTCATATCATCATCTAATAATGGTTGAGATTATTATAATGTATTCTAGACATCCCTTTCCTTTTAGGTTTAATAATGCCTGGGTGACTCATCAAGAATGTGAGAAATTTTTTTAGGATGATTATGGATTGGTAGATTACACGAATAATGACTTTTCTTGCATCAAAAAATTATAATTGGCAGAAGTGTATCTCAAAAAGTGAAGAAATGATATATTTATCCATATTGAACATAAAATATCCACACATTAGGTCTCCCTTTAGATAATTTAGGAACATTGAACATGCAATGACTTCTTTGATGGAATTTAGATAGAACATGTGTTGAATTTAATGATTAATAATCTCTTTAATCTTATGGATTCCATGAAAATGGATGCTTGCTAGATTAATTGGATTAATTTTGGGAATAGAAAATATAGGTTTTTATTATTACCTTCAATGATATAAAATGATTTATAGTCCATTTTCTTTATATAAAAATGGGGATTAGGTTTTGGACAATAGGCGGCCCCCTTGAAGCATGTTATCTATTACTACATGGATCTTTTTATTGGCTCATCCAATATTTAAGATCTTGTGAATTTTATTATTATTATCTTATTAACAAAGAGAAAAACTCAAGACTTGTTTATATTCCTTTGTAACTGTAGATATAGGATGGTTTCTTTAGTCTCAAGCCTGATTTTTATCCTAAACTGGGTCGTCCTAAACTGGGTCGCTTTAACACCCTCTTCTTTCATATTTATTGGGAGATCATTTAAGATGATATTTGTAACCTTTTTCACCATTTTTTAAAGGTGGTTATATTCCTCATGGGTTAAATGCTTAGTTTCTTTCTTTAATTCCAAAAGTGGATAATTCCAACAAGATGCATTTGTTTAGAATTATTTATTTTATAACTACCATTTATAAAATTGTTATAAAGATCCTAGCTAACTGATTGGACCATATTTCAAGTAAAAGTGTTTCTTGAAATCATTTTAGTTTCAAAAAAGGGGGGTCGTTTTAGATTTATTTATAACTACATTGGAATGTTCTTAAATTATGAAAAAGGTTGTTAGAGGAGGGAATCATTCCCTAAAACATAATCTAAAAATGATCTTAATAAGATGGATTTGAATTTTATATGAAAGGCTCTTGCTATGTTTTATTTTGATGTTTATTTCATTAATTTGATTAAAATCATATTGGCCTCCAATAATATATTTATTCTTATAAATGGTTCCACTAAGGGTTACTTTACTTATTCTAGATGTTTCTGGCAAGTTGATCAACTATATTCTATTATTTTTTTATAGGTATAAGGACTACCCCAATAGGATATTATCCATCATGGATGACAATGGTAATTTCAAGTTTATATGTACGGGTAAGGGGACTTCTTCTCCCACTCATGTACTTTTTGTTGATGATACTATTATCTTTACCCAAGGTGATTGGAGAAACACTGGAAACATTATTAAATCTATCTTACATTATGAGGAGGCTTTAGGACAACAAGTTGCCTTTAATAAATATGTATATTTTAGAAAGAACATTATTGCTTCCCAAAAAGTTGATATTATCAAGGATATGGGTATTAAAGAAGGAATCATTCCATTTATTTACCTTGACATTCCTATGTTCTGTGGATGAAAGAATTATTTTTACTTTTCTATAATTTTTAGTCAAATCATAAGGTAGTTTTACTCATGTAAGGGAAAATATATGGACCTGGAATTACATGTTTGTTTGCCTAAATCTATCATCATTTCTATTTTTTATTCATTTATGGTGTCTAAAGGGAAAGTTTCTCTCATCAAGTGTATTTTTGTTTCCATCAATAATTTCATTTTTAGTGGCATTATATTGGAGATGAGATTGGACACTATTATATAGAATACATGTTGCAAGCCTTGGGGGGGATAAAAATATATCATATATTTTAATCAGTCATTATAAGATTATTTTTTTGAAAGATTGTTAACAGAAAATTTTAGGATCTTGGATTTTCTCTTTCTAGTGTCCATAACAAGCTCAAATCTAGAAATTATAATAAATTTGATTCTCTAGTTTGGCCTAGCATCAAGTCTGTTTTTTCCTTAATTACCTCCCAATTCAGATGGTCAGTCTCCATAAAATCTTCACTTAATTTTTATACTTCAAATTATAGTGGTGCTCCTTTAATTGATTATCTCACTCATGATGATAAAAATGTTTTTTTGGATATTTCAATCAAATATCATATCAATGACATGGAGGCTCTACCGACCCACATTAAAGATACAATTTTTTATTCCTTATCCTCATGATGTGACGATTTCTAGATAAGGGAGCCTACTATAAGTGGTGTTATTACATCAATATTATTATATCTCTATGCCATTGGTTCTGTTTTTTGTATTCAATAGATCTAATTATTGAACAGGAACATGATTGACCCTTCTCAGTTAAAAATCACTAGGAGTTTGTCTCCTCGAACGATCCCAACTGGTGATTTTTCTAGGTCTATGATATCTCTTGACACTTTATTTGTGATCTTTTTAATCAACATTTGGAGAATTTAGAAGATATTTCTTTATTTTTTGTAACTGATTCTTCCTTGTGGAAGGTTTTTGCAGATATTTTTGAAATTCTTCTGCCTTTTACCTTATCCGTTTGAAAATTCCTTAATGGCTAGTTGGATATCTTGGCTACTCACCAATTTTTTTTTTCTATTCTTGGTTTTTTTATTGGAATTGGTTACAATTCACTAGGAGATGCAGAATTAATGGGTTCATGATGGTGTTTCCTTCATTCTTCATGTTTCTTTGCCTCATCTGTTAACTAATATAAAAAATTTTATTGTCCCTAAAAGGTCATATTTTCTTAGGTTAATTCATGATCAATATATTCTAGGATGAATTAGAGTTATGGGAAATTTTTATACTCTATTTGAAAAAATGGATGTTTTCTAGAAATCACCATTTCATAATAGATAAAAATTAACATTTACATATCATCAATGGAGAATCTAGTTTCATTGGGATAGGGGTCTATTTTCTGGGATAATCTTGGGGATGTCTTAGGATGTTTACATAGATCATGAGGTGTTACTTCTGCCCTTGAAGCTGATATGTTTAGTGTTATCATTATGACTGATATATCTAAGCAGTGAGGTTAGAGAAACCATTGGATGGAATGTGGCTCCGTCGTTATTGTTCATGATATCAGAACATAATCTGTTCATGACCTATGGAATCTCACTAATCAGTGGATTGATTTCATAGTATTACGCTCATCCATAGATTAAACCATCACTCATTTCTACATGGATTCCAATGCTTTAGATTATTTTCTTACAAAAAAATGGTCTATATATAAATGATATCATTTGGGATGATCATATTCCTATGGATCTCATTTCTCTTCTTTAAAAGGATAAATGTAATGTTTCATTTTTAGACTCCGATTGAAATAATTTTTTTTTGTTAATTAAGGATTCATGCTCATCATGGAGTTTTCTCATATAACCATTAAAAAAAGAAATAGAATAATAGTTATATTTTATAATTTTTTTATGTTAACATAGATTTCATTTTCATTCAGTTTTCCATTTAATAGATGCTAATCATGTAGTATTTAAGGATGTGTATTTACTAAAATCACACGTTGTTATAATCTACCACCAATAAAAGTAATTTAGACCATGATATTTTATTTCTAGGAATAAAATTAGTGAAGGTACTTTTCACTCATTACATCCTTGAGTTACCCAAAATATTCTTGGAACATATGATTCCTCTATAGAATATTGATTATATATGTGGTCATGTTTTGTAGTAATTTATCTATTAGATCCATAATTTCTAATAGTTGTTCCCCATATTAGAGATCATATTCTAGTTTCCCAACTTCCATGTCTTGTACATGTGGAGGGTTTTTAATTTCTTTCCTCAAAAGTGATATATGTAAAAAATCAATTACTTAAGAGAAATTAAAGGGATTTTTAAGTAATAAACTACAACCTTGATATGATCAAGGAGATTAAGAGGATATATATACTCAGGTTCTAACATACATTTATTTCAAAATATATTTCCCTACTTCCAATGAGATATCAAGATGAACACCTTGTCACCAACTTTAGACTCTAGATTTCATCAATGATTATATGTATAATTCTTATGTTTACTTTATTCCTCTTTAATATTTTATTGAATGGTTTTAACCATCTCCATAATTTCTTAGAAAAGGTCATGTCATACCATGTTATTCTCTCTAAATTAATTTGATCATATTGTAGCCCTTCATATTTCTCAATATATATCTTTATGTGGTCCCATTGGAATATTAGAATGGAAATAATTTTTATATGTGAACTCTACTGGGGGAATTTTTTTATCCCAACATCCTTATAACTCCATTGAACTAGATATCAATATATTTTCAAGATTTTTAAGGGTTTTATCAAATTGGACATATTTTTTAGGGTTATATTTTGGGTTGAAACTAATCTCAACCTCTAATGCTAATTGAAAGTTTTTCATAACCTCGAGGTAAACCTTAGATCCTGATCAGATACAATAGAGATTATTAATCCATGTACCATTACCACTACACATATGTATATCTAGGAAATTTGGCCAGTCAAGCTATCTTATTTGATGGTAATGAAATTATATGAATTTTTAAAGTTATAATCGATAATAAAAATAATATTATTGGATTTATATGTCTTATAGAGTGATTTTATTAAAAACATTATGATGATTTCGAATTTCCATAGTAGTATAAGAAATTATGGCATCATCCTATTGGACCTTTATTTATTCAGCCTTAAATGATTAACACACTGAGAATAAAGTTACATATTCTATGATCTCCCACATCATATTATCACACCCAATGTTTTTCTTAATATCTATATACATATCCATGCATCCTTGATGAATAGATATGCATGAGCTATAAGAATCAGCCAAAATATCCCTATTCAGTCCTAGTTTTTTATGGGATGTATATTCAGATTCTAAACATTTTAAATGCATCAATATAAAAGCTAAAATCTGGAATACTTACTACATGTGGTTGTATTCACACATCATCCTTTTGAGATTTATTAATTTTTAACTAAATGGATGGATGAGAATAAATAATGGAATTATAAGATTATTAAACTTCCCTTATGACACTAAGATTCCTTCTTTGAAAACATTTTTTTTAAATAGAAAGCAGTAAAGATTCATTAATGAGAAAAAATATATTACAAAAGCTAAAATGTAGGAAATTTTAATTTTCCTCTTTGTAAAATAGTGAGAAAATCACTTGTGATGTTGGAGATATGTGTATGAGAATCTTTAGAGATCCCCATGTTAGCAAGGCCATCAGAAAGTTGGTTGGACTCACGATAGATATGAGTTACGATGTAGTGATTTGAGGAAATTATGTCAAGGAATTTAATCCATTTGGATGTGAGTCTCCAAACAAGATGAATCTTCCCCATTCTGACAGCTTGAGAAATTGTGGATGAGTCACTTTCAAACCAGATTCTATTCCAATTTATTTTTTGAGAAACTTCCACTGTAGTAATAAGATCCCTCATTTCTTATTTTTTAGTAGTGACTTGTCCGCAAGGTCCAAATACCCCTTCCAAGAAATAACTATTTTGATTTCTGATTGCAATTCCATATCCAGCAGGTCCTCAGTTTCCTCGTGAATCACTACTTGAGTTGCATTTGATCCATTCTCCAAAAGGATGAGTCTAGAAGACTTCAATGGTGCATATTGGTTTTGGATAAATACCTTGTAGGTGTAATTTCCTCAAAATAGTAGAGTCTCTAATTGAGTTATTGCAGTGTGCAACATGGAGGTTATTTTCATATTGCGTCACCAATAGTATCTTTTGGAGAGAAGAGTAGTGATTGAAGGTGGAATTCTCATGTCATCATTTGTTCCCACTCATCCAAATAGTGTATATGGTCTCCTCACAATCCTCCGAGAAGAGTATGCGAATATATTTAGAGAGTTGTACTAATTAGATATAGAAGATAAGGTCTAGAATATTATGTACATACATAAGATGAACTTCAAAAATATTGAAGACCGAGTTCTAGAGTGATGAATCCGTATTACAGGACAAAAATAAATTATTAATATCATCACGGTGTAGGTGAAATAGTGAACACCTAGAGCACAAGGAGATACCAACTTTCTACATATTACTATCAACTAGATGCTTTCCCAGTTACAGGCGCTATAGTAGTGTAAATCGGGATGGTTGGATCCACCTTTTGTGACAGTTAAAAAATCTAGAAATGTTTCTAGGAAAAAGATGATTGTAAAATAGTTTGGAATCAAGAATTCCAATTGGGAATAGTTCCCATATAAGGATATCTTTTATTTTGAGAAAGTCATAAGAAGAGAATTTAATTGCAATTTGAGGGGGCAGGGTATTGATCTGCTGAAGCTGCACTTGTATAGAGGCATTGTAGTCTATATCTAGATCTAGGATATTAACATTGACAATCAAAGGATAGTTTTTCCAATTATCCTTCTATAATTTCAGAGAGTAATTAGCACTATCCAGCCTGTGAGAGTGCATATTAATCTTCTGGAAGATCTTTTTAAGTCATATCCACATTTAGGATTACATATACATTATCTTCCCTTCAAGTAGTTTTTTTAGAAATTTGACTCTGAGGAATTCAAGTGAGTGATATTTTTCATTGATTATCCTATAAATAAATTTATCCTGAAGATATTGATTGAAGAGTTTAATTTCTTTGATGCCCAATCCTCCCATTGCATGTGGAAAATGACATTTCTTCCAAGGTGCAATGATAAATTTCCATTCCATAATTCTAACACTACACACAAAATTTCTCATAATAGAATTGATTGTCTTGGTGATGGAGACATGCCATAAATACACCATGAAGGATTAAACTAGTTTTGACACAATCAAATGCTTAACAAGACAAAGACTTCCCTCCACTGATAGAGATTTCCCTTTCCTATTAGAGAGGGTTCTTCTAACTTGACTCACCACAATAGAAAAATTGGAGGATCAAGGTCTTCCCATGAACATATGGACCCCGAGGTAATTGAGAGGTAGAGACCCCTCTCTTATTCCAAGATCTTATATCATGCAGTGTTTCCTAGGTGTCGAAATATTTTTCCCAAATTAGATTAAAGACTTGCTCCATTTGACCTCCTATAAAGAGACCATTTCATATGGAATGAGTGTTTTCTTAATGTTTTGAATGTTACTTCTATCCCTCAGGGAAAAGAAAATAATATCATCAGCAAAAAAAAGGTGAGAGGGCACAGAGATACCTTTGGCTGCACGAATTGATTTTATTTCTCCTTTTTCAACATTGTGAGTAATGAGTCTTCTGAGATCGTCATCTGCAATAAAAAAATATTGGATGATAGAGGGTCTCCTTGCCTCACCCCTTCTGAGCACTTAAAATAACCTTCTGGTGATCCATTAATAAGGATGAAGATGTGAGCAGAGCTGAGCAACTTATAGGTCCACTGTATAAATCTTTTGTGAAAACCAAACTCTTTCAAAATTATAATAATAAAAGTCCAGTCAATGGTGTCAAATGATTTCATGATATCTATCTTGAGATCAATATTCCCTCCCCTTGTATTCTTATAAAGAAGGATGATGCATTCAGTGGAAGTAAGTAGACAGTCTTGGGTCATCCTTCCTTTGAAATAGCCATATTGGTTACAAGAAGTGATTTTATCAGAGATGTGTGCAATATAGTTGGCCATAATTTTAGTAATGATCTTATGTATAGTATTAATCAGAGCCACTATCATAAATTGACTGATGTATCTTTCATTCTCCACCTTAGGGATTAAGAAAACGAATTGATCATTGAGGCCATAAATGTGAGATCCATTAGGGAAAAATTGCTTCACCAATTTGAAAACATCTCTACAAATGAAATCCCAATAAAATTGAAAAAAAGTGATTAGTGAATCCATCTGGTCCTAGGGATTTTCCATTATTGATCCCACACACTGCATCCCTGATTTCCATATTTGAAGGTATATGTGTGAGGGGGTGTTATCAGCCTTAGTGAAAAGTTTTGGGATAATACCTTCCATTAATTTCTCAGTTCTACTAGGACCATTGAATATGGTCTTATATAATAAGAGGATATGATTTGAGAGACTTTTTCTATCATCTAGGATAAGACCATATTCAATGGTCCTAGTAGAACTGAGAAATTTGTTGTTTTTGTCTCCTTCTATAAGCCACTAAACTTTGAATAGATCTTTATTAATATTGTCCCTAAGAACAATAAGGTTGTTCTGCTCTGAAGAGACTTTAGCCTCTTTCTCATCATCACCAGAGAAATCACTGGTGGACTTTGATTGATGGATTCCATCTAATTATGTTTCAAGAGAATCAATTTCTTAATCAAGAGCGTTAAACCTACACTTACACCAATGATTCATTT
Source organism: Viscum album (assembly GCA_963277665.1). Taxonomy (NCBI): domain Eukaryota; kingdom Viridiplantae; phylum Streptophyta; class Magnoliopsida; order Santalales; family Viscaceae; genus Viscum; species Viscum album. The sequence continues at coordinate 471,764,258 of OY728130.1, read as the reverse complement.
TCATGTTGAGAGTTTGAAACATGATAACACAAGATAATGGATTTTTATTATAATATTAAATGGACCAAGAGTCGCTGGCAAGTTGGGAGCATTTTGGATGATTAGTCCAAGCATTATTGAATTGAAATGGAAGAGGTTTCCTCTCACTTTTCTCAATAATGTTAGTCAAAATTGGATGATGATCTGAGTTGTTCCTCGCTAGAGTGAAAAATGATATGGTTTTCCATCTATCAAGCATGTGACTAGTAACAAATGCATGATCAATCCTACTAGCCATCATGTTGTTTAAATATTTCATATACCAAGTGTACTTGGCTACTAGTAGATTAATTTCAGTCAGATATGGCCCCTCAATACAGGATCTGAAATCTTTCATGGACATGACACCAAAAGCATTCCCAATCCTTTCATCTTCATGGAGGATAAAATTGATGTCCCCTATTATCATCCATGCATCAAATATGGAAGTGTATAGATTTATAATTTGTCTCCAGAGAAATATTCTAGTAGACTAGTTATTAGAGGCATAGACCTTTGAGCAGATAGTATTATGACCAGATTTGTGGAACTTTCACATGATGACCATCTTGTCCACTGAAATAATAGTAGGATTAACAACACTATTATGTCCAAGAAACCATAATCTATCGTAATCATCATCCTGAACAGAGCTAAAAAGGTTGTAATTTCCAACAAGATTAGAACTATAGCTAGGGCCTTTGGTTTTTGGTTCATAAATCCCAATAATATCATGTTTGTATTTACATTCTGGCAGCCTAAGGGAACTTAAAGTGCCGGGATTTTCTATTTCCTGGTAGTTCCAAAATATGATCCGCATTATGATTTCTGTTTGTGGGTGCAACCCCCATTTTTTAATTTTTTTAATACTTAATTTGTTCTGGATCTTCTCAAATCTATATTTTAGGAAGAATCAAGAGACAATTTATGACTTGGGGAACCTAAAATGTAATGTGGAAGAAAATGGTCATATTTATATTCAATTTCTATTTTAGAGGGTGTATCTGCAACCGGCTGTGGGGTTTCATGTTGGGTCATTGCATTCTCAATAATCTATGAAGAAAGTGTACAGTCAACTGTGGCTATAGTGTCCTTATCTAAGAACTCAATTATATTTTCACTAATTATTTCCAAAGTGAAATCATCATATTGTGTGTTAATCACCTGATGAAAAATTTCATATGAGAAAACCTATTTTTCAAAGAGGTCATCCTTCCTCCCATCGAGTAAACCTCATGTCTAGTTGATTTCATTGAGGCAAACTTGCTCTTCTTCTTTAGAAATATCATCCCATGACTTTCTAGCTTCGGTTGGTTTCCCAAATGCCACATGTTTTGAAGTCCCAATTTCAGTATTATTAACATACTGATTTGTAGCATTGACTTTATTTCGTGGGACCTCATTTCATGAGGTATATTTTTTTATTGGTCAGACAATCTTTTGAACAATGAAGTATTTTTCAATGACATGACCAACCATTCTACAATGCTCACAATATTTAGGCACATTCTCAAATTCAAACATGGATTCAATAATATGTTCATTGACATCCAGTGAAACATGCTAAAGAGGAGAAGTCTCCATGTCAATCTCTATCAGAACTCTGGCAGAGAGTCAGAGGGCTCTATTAATTGTTCATTGATCAATTATCCTGGTTGTACCAATTCCATAGGAAAGATCATTTAGTATTTATGGATGCCAATATATCCATGGATGTCCATGAATTATTTCCCAAACAAGAGCAGAATATTGCTTCGGTGTGAATAAATTTAAATTTCCATCCCATTCTGATGGACAAAAGACTCCCGGTATAAAATTTAGAGTTCCTTTTCTCTACATGGAATTCAACTCCTCTTGTTTCTGTAGTATGACATGAAAGTATCTATTTCATGTGAACATATCAAAAACCCTTTAAAAAATCATCACTATATATTTTTATAACTTTCTCAATGTATGGTAATTTATGTACTGTTATTGTGACCAACTGCTTCTTTAGTTCCATAAAATTTTCATCTAATTCTTCTTCCCAAAGGAACTTCACTACCTTTTGTGTTAACTTGGTTGGGGGATTTTTTATACATGATACACTTCTCAAATAATTTCAATACTACCCAGCTAACCCAAGAAAACTTTGGTTCTCAGTTACTGTGGTTGATCTGCTCTATTTCTTGATAAAAACCATCATTGAATGATCTGTAAAAAATATTTTTCTTAGGATTAAATGAACCATGAATGATTATTTATTTAGGTATAATTCATACTTTATAAATATGGAATATATTTTATCCTTTATTATGTTCTTTAACACAATATACAAATTATCATCATTCTCTTCCTTATTCATTGAATATAGAAGAATATCTTCTATAAAGTTAACCAAAATTGATGAAGGAAGTCTCAAATGACTCTATTCATTATATACATGAATATGGATAGAGCATTTATATTCCCAAATGGCATCAATAAAAATAAATAGTGTCCATAACATGAACAAATACAATCTTGGTAATATTGTCCCTTTTAACCCTTAATTGATGCTATCAAGATTGAAGGAAATTCATTCAAAAGTATTCATCCCCAAAATTTATATAAATAAGATCAATGATACAAGGTGGAGAACATTGGTTTATGGTCATGATTTTACTGAGATATTGGTAATAATTGAAAAAATGAATTGATCTATCATTATATTTTTAAAGGATCCTTTTTTCACCCCATAGTGAAGCACTAGGATGTACGAAACACTTGTTCAAATACTCTTACAGTTTCTTCATTAATTCCTCCAATTCTGTGGGATCCATTATATATAGACTCTTTGAGACATGAATGGTTACAATTATTATCCCAATTTAATACTCAACCCTGCACTCTCTGGGGACACTATTCATTTCATTTGTAAACATATCAGTATACCCCATATGATATTCATGTTATTAATTTTAACTTCCTCCTCGATCATTTGAGTTAAGAGTTCATCATTATTGGGTATTATAAACCTTATTAAATGATTTTCTTACAAAAGGATTTCATAATCATCCATATAATGATATTTGAAAGTAGAATGATTTAGTAAAAGAATTGGGATTTCAGTAACCAGATAATAGGTATGTGATTTATTCATGGAAATTTAATTCAAGCCCAATACTATGTTAAATTCAACCAAAGGAAGAAAATCTATATTAATCAGAAGTATCTTCCCAGAAAAATCTATTTGATATGAGTTATATATATTAGACGAAATAATTGTTACACCAGTAATTTTCATAGATTGTTCAATATTTAATGCTTAAGTTTGTTAGTTAACATTCCAAGATTACATTCATCATTCAATGAAATGTATTAAACTAGAATTAAATACTGAATTGACATCTCTAGAGAAGATAATTTTGTGTGCCTTTCGCCACTTCATTTTTGATATACACCTCAATGGTAGTTATAACATACATGCTTCCTTTATCTATTATATTTGGATGTTTTTAGCCTACTCACTTTGTTTTCTCTAGATTTAGGGAATTGATTAAAGTAACTCCCAAATTCCTGGAATTGAAATCATTAATGTGTGATAAAATCATTAGACAATACATTCTTTTATAATGTCTTATATATTGGAAACCTCAACCCCATAGGAAAATTAATAAATTTATGGGAAATAAATCCACACTGGAAACACTTCCCTTTTCTGTAGTGGATGTTACCTAAGTGATTCCTCCAACATTTTTTACATATAGGAAGTTGAAATTTCTTTTAACTAAGTGAATAATCAATAGAGTATACATGACACTCTAATTTCATTTTTTCTCTCTCTAGAATAAAGAGACTCCCTTTTTTCTATCTTCACTTTTAGATTACATCAATAAATTTCTTCATGGATTGAAAAGTATCAGATGGTTAATGAAATTTAAATACATGGATTTAATCCAATAAATAAATGATCAATTTTACTCTTGGGAACAGATATAAATCCCTAGTAACAAATTTTTAGCATCATGTAGTTTTGTTTATATGAAAAGTTATCCATACCACTTTTTTTAACTATAACAATTCTCTCTCTATCCTTGTTTAATGAATATAATGAAAATAGTTGGTGAAGAAAAAAATCCCGAACTACTCTTATTCCCTAGATTATACACCCTCCTTTGATATTTTATTATGAATTAGTGTCTATATTTTGTTAGCATTTCCCTTTAAAAGATAAATTCTATGAAAAACCCTATCATGTTTTTAGAATTATAGAAATTGATATATCTTTTCCAAAACATTGATCCATTTATCATCATTAAGTTTATTAGAAGAGACACTAAATAAGGTTTGATGTTTTCACATGGAAAGCTCAATTTCAAGATTCTCAATCCTTATTACATTTGGGAGATAAATATGGTTTACATTATTATTCTTATATTGGGAGAGTTGAGTGAGAATCACCAAAATACTATGTACTCCTACTCCAGACCCATTTGGTTTCACATTTTTATAGTCATCACATTTACCATCATACCCATTTCCAAATCAGTTAATAATTACATAATCCATTTCATAAATAAATAAAAGTTAATGATAAGAATAAATAATCTAATCCATAAGAAATTTAATCATAAAAGGAATGAATAATAAATAAAATTAATTTATAGGTTTCAATCTAGATTATTTTCTATTCATCTTTTATATAGTCCTCTAACTATATTGTAATTATTCTCTCTAATACTTTTAAATGGCTCATAAAGAGTGAGTGAATTCTAAAATAATATTCCTTTAGAGTTCCAAACCATTTGTATTGTTTGGTTTCTTTTTAAAGCATTAGATGATGATCATGTTAATACCTAAAACACTATTTTTAGGGTTATTACCCCAAGGTACAACACCTCCAAAGCCTAAACCCCTTGTAGTATCCAATGAAGGACACAGTTTCAATAATAACCACGCAATATCTACTTTACCAAAACTTTATGACATTTTCCTATACATATAATTATCGATTATAATTACCCCTAGGGTTTAAAATGTGGTTCTCCCACCATAATTACAAAAACAACTAAAATAATCATAAAAATAATTAATTATTTCTCTAATACCAACTTTAAAACCCCAAGATAAACATGAATTTTTTTATATTATTTACTAGGATAAAAATTATATCTCCCAAAAGAATAGACATTCTTATGAATAGATGGTTTTTTATATTTGAGGATTAGCCATAAAAGAATCTTATTATAAAACTCTTATGAACATTAATCTGTAACCAAGACACACCAAAATTCTCTCTATAATTATCATAATCTATAATAATGTTCATAACATGGTGGATATAAATATTAGGGGTGATATCAAACACTCAGGAAGGGAAAAATTATCATCAATTCATTAAGGGTTGGATTAAATGAATAAGATAAAACATGAGAGGGGAATAAAATTTATTATTAAGAAAAAAAGGAATCATTTACATCCTTACATGAGTCATGGTAGATAAAAATGTAATAGAAACAATATACCTAGGGAAAATAGTGCAGACCCATGAGATAATAAATGCGATGAATAGAGTAAAATGATTGGAATTTGGAATCAAAAATGAAATAAAAAATTGAGACATAGAATAATTATGATTTATTTGTAAAAAATATAAATAGGGTGTCATAATATTATTAACATATCCAATAAGGATCATCCAATAGTTTTTGATTGTATCTCAAAAGGATCACCATTTAGGTTGTCGGAATATCCAACAAGGTTCACAATATATTCTCTCATTATATATGAAACATCAACTAATACATTGAAAGGAGATATAGGTCCCGAAAAATAAATAATTCATACATATGTGTCCCATATGATACACAAAATTTAAAAAAAATGAAAACCTATAGGACTAAAATGAGATTTATTCAGAACATCATAAATTATCCTTATAAAAAAATATTTCATAATATTTTCAAATGGTATCACCAAAATTTACATTAAGAACAAAAAATGTTGATACCAAAAATTAAATAACAGAAAAAGAGTATTTCTTGATAACATTTATAGGGTGATCAATGAAAAACTAATTTTCCATGAATTAAATCCTTTTAAATAAAATATGAAATTAATAACAAACCATAATTTTTTTAAAACAGTTTTAACATTAATGTAAATGAAGTAGTTTTTGATATAATTAAAAATTATTTTATGAAAAGGTAAAGTGAATAATTTAGAAAATATTTTCCTTTAATAATATTTAATAATAAATGTTCCCTAAAAAATATAGAGTTTATTAAAAGTAATTTGAAGTAGAATATAAAACATTTCATTATGACATGATTAAAAATCCTTATAATTTTTTGAAATACCATTGTTGAAAACCCATTTCATAAAGATGTAACAAGAAATGTTTTTAAAAATATGATAAGTAAAATATGATGGTAAACTAGGATAAATCATACATGGGTTTTCACATAAAAAGGAAAATAAGGGCAGGAATGGTAAATATGGACAAGGAGGGAAAATTAACATCAAAGTTTAAGAGAATTATTCACAACCTTGATATCCTTTTGATAATGAAATTCATCAAGGTAATGATTTGAGTTACCCCTTTCACATTCCCAAAAGTGTGTGTTAATTATTATATCAGCATAAAACATAATATTACAATCTATTTAAACCATGGAAAAAAGGAATCATGACAACATGGGATAATAAGTTTTGTTAAGAAATAACATTTCGTTATATTCCTACTTACTCAAACACACTCTAACCTCATCTATAAAAAAATTACAATCTTAATCATTAATTTTATAACCATATAGATTTATATATAATTTTATAAAATATATTTATACTTATTATTTACATGTATATTAATTTGTTATTATTAAATTTTAATATCATGTGTGAGTTATCTTGATCATTCTATAATATTTCATAATAGGGGTGTTATTATTCATTTATATCCAAATAATCATCATTCCAATATTATTAAATATAAAATAGTTATTATTTTTCAATGATTCCAAAGTCCCATATTTTTAGTTCAAATATATGAATATGGTTCTTCAAAAAGAAAATTACAATAATCTGGTTCTAGAAAGTTTAACGATCGAATGGTGATATATTAATAAATATATTAAATATTAATAAATAATAAAAAACCATTTAAATAAATAAATTAAATTGTTATTAAATTATATAACCATTATATAAAATTACTTAATTAACCATTGTTTCAAAATTATAAGATTATTCATTTTGGTGGTAAAAAATGACCCAAACAAGAGCATGTTATAATGATTTCATGAATAATACTGTTATTATATATTACTACTATAGATTTTAAAAAACATAAAACTTTCATAAAGATCATATATCGTCATTAAAATCATTAGTGGAACCATCAATTAATGGTGTGTATGAGAAACAAAATTCTTCCACTGTGGAGAAAGAAGTGAATCATACATGTGATTAACTATTTCATTTCCTAAAAATGAATAGAATGAAGTTTTATGATAAATTATAATTTCATAATTATATCCACCCATAAAATCTATCAGGTTTTCCAATTGAAAATTTGATGATGAAAAAACAAACCACATCATTTCATTATGGTGGTACTCTACACAGACACATGATCGATGCCGTTTTATTTTTTATTAGTGGATAGAAAGTATTAAATAATGATTTCATAATTAAAATAATGAAAATAAATTTTTTAATAATACTAATTCAATTATATTATTTTTTAGAATAATTTATTAATAGAAACATTAAGAATAAAATAATTTTGAGTAAGAAATACATAAGTTGAGAACTTGTGAATTCACATAAAAATAAACTTATAAATGGTGGAATTAGGATATCTAATTGAGAACATATAATTATGAACATGATATAGGCTCATAGGAGGATAAATAAGATGTATTTTCCTGAAGTAATTCAAAGGGATCAATGTGTCATGAAGGGGAGGAAGTGTTGTATTTTTTTTATGTGGAGAAAAGAATCTTATTTGGACACCAGTTATTGTTCAATAATATAATGACACTATTCAATGTTAAAATGATCCAAAAGATATAAAAAATTAATTATGGGTTGTGATAATTTTTATATTTCCACCTCCATACATTTTAACACATGTTTTATATATTTTTACATAATTTTGCATTAGGTTTTTACATTTTATCATATTTTTTACTTAATTTAAAAGATTATTAGCTAAGTAGTATATGTTTTACTAATAATATCAAAATCCTTTCGAAATAATTTGGTGTTCTGAACCTAAATTTAACATCCATTTAATCAAATTAAATTTATAAACAAAATAAAATTAACTTATAAACAAAATAATTTAATATAAAGGAAAATAGTTTGGTAGAAAAATGGTGGTTTTATAATTAGGTGTTCTTAATATTTCGTTTGGAATTGATTAACAGTTGAATGAGTATTAATATAAAAATATATTGGGTTGACCATTATAATAGGGTCACTTTTTAGAATGGATTAATATATTTTCTTTTAAGAAAAAAATATACAGAGTTAATAAAATAATTATTAAGAAACAATTCTTTTACCATTATCAAGAAAATTAACTTCATTCCTAGTAATAATTATTTATGTCAAAAAATGAAATGGGTTTTTAGTATAATTGGGACTTACTTATTATAAATATGTAATCCATTTTACCAAATAAAATTTCTACTGGTGATAAAAATAAAATTTTCATATTTGTCCACTTAATGCGTATAAAGCATGTTTAGAAAATGTGTACCCCCAAGCCTAAAATGACATTTTCATTATAAGTTTTTATATAGTTTTAATAGTGGTTAGTTACATTGATACTAAAAAATTTAGTGACTACTTAAAAATAATAATATTTAATAATTTTATTAAGGTAATGTGGTTTTATTTTTAGTTCATTTTTGCATGGAAGACAAGTTACTCACATGATATTTAAGGAAAATATATACAAAAATTGTGAGTCTTTACAATAAAATTCTCCCTTTCACTACAACCCATGTAAAATAATATATTCCCTAAATATTCAATCAATTATTTTTTACAAATGGAATTGTGTTTATATCAAAGGATGGAGGTTATTTCCTCATGCATGAGTCTAACATTTGCACACTATATTTGGAAGAATTTAGTTTCCTATAAGAAAATTAATTTTACATAACTTAAGTTAACTAACCAATCATATTCATAATCTATGCATAACCGTTACCATATCCATTGATACGAATAGAAGGTAAATCCATAAATTTATTCCAGATGTTGAAAATATACATGTTTCTTCTATTAGGTTCCATTTCTCAAAAAGGAAAAGTACTTAATCCTTTCATGAATAACACCATGAATCATATAATTTTTATTTATTTATTATAAATATACTTCTTGTTATATAAAAATATTAAAATAATGTACTATGGTTTTTTTATCATTTTATGTTCTCTATCAATGTTCTTCTAATTAGATTACCTAAGGTTTCATTTAGAAATTCTTTGATGCAAACTATAAAAAAACCTAACTACAGAATCCCAGAGCTAATGGTTACTTTTCTATGTTGCTACAAGATAAAAAGGATCATGTCACATGTGTTTTAATAGTTATGTAATATTGGGATACTAGATACATACATGATTTCTATATTACAATGAAAATATAAAACATAACTTATGAACTTTGTATAATCATTTTTATTGATTTTAATGAATCCTAGAATTCAATCAAAGATTCATTCTTAGTACCATGGGAATAAGAAACAAAATAAATGGTTGAGCACTAGTGATCAATAACTAGTTGCACAAAGTTGATGTTATCATGTATACAAAAGACATAATGTAATGACCCAAAAAAACTGTGTAAGTTTTTTAAATTATATTGAATAATTTTGAGACATGGCGGTGAGACGACACATGATTTCAAGGCCCGGGGTTCCAGAAATGTAATTTTGAACTTGTCTTTAGCTCACATAAGTAAACGTGCAAGTGATTTTTGATAACTTTTGAACTGGTGCTCTGATCGAAAATCTGGGGGCACTGTTGAACTCGGAATGACAGGATTCTCCTAGAAAGGACATAATTTCGACCATTATGGGTCGGACGGAAAAGATAATTTTCAGACTTTTTATAAAATAATAAAAAAAGTTATAAAAAGTTATTTTATTTTCATTCACACCATTGTGTGGAGTACTGTAGTGTTGTAGTGCTATGATGAGGTGATGACGAGGTGCATTAAATGAGTATCATTAATGGATGGTTGTGTGAGTGTAACAACACAACATCACAACGTAACCAAAACACTGCAACATGTTTCTCTTTATTAAACACATTGGAAAGTTGGGAATTAAACTATGAGAATTATTTGAAGAACCTACGGTGAAATTTCTCTCCAATGAAGAATAATGAATGCTAGAGAAACCCACGCCAATGATGAGTGGTGGAGGATCAGAGCACGATGAAAAATCTTGTAGAGAAAGAGATCGGATCTGAGAATTGATGAATGGTGAAAAACGATAGTTGATCATGGGTTAATGATGACTTGGATCATCATCCATTGCCTATAACAGATCTGGATCCTGATAGGGATTGCTTTGTGCTTGAATTCCCCATTCTTCATTCTAAAGCAACGAACGTGGATCAATAAAAAAATAGTTTGATCTACAGATCAGGTGTTCTTGTGGGAGGCGGATTTCCTTAGTATTTCTCACAGGGATTGTTGATAGCTTGATATAGATTTGTTCCCAAACCTCCCCTATTTCAACCTTCTAAAGTGGAGGGCATGGGTGGACAAGAACAAGACCATAGCCCCTCCGCCTTGTGCATTCTTCATGGACGAATTCTCGAAATGGTGGAAATGTGAGTTAGAGGCCATCACAACGAAGGTGGAAGCCCTAAATTCATAAAAGTGCATACGGTTCAAGAAAGATACAACCAGATAAACTCTGGTGACCCCAAAAAGGAATAGATGGGGACCTGGTGCCTGGTGGTGGTGGATAGCGGAGGAAGGTAGCCTGCCCATCGATGCACCGCAGTGGTGAAGGGCTGTGGTGGCGTAGAGGTGTGGTGTTTACCGGTGCAACATGGAGGGTTGGACCACGTCTGGGAAACTCATGCATGCTGGGGGAACACTGTCTGTCCACCACATGCTGGAGGAATGACCGTCTTTGGTGGAAAAAAACAAACATGACAAAGCTGAGTCCATTTGGACCAACCTGGTCCCTTATGCAGAAAGGATGGCTCAAGGGGGCTGCGACAGCTGGCACCACTGGGTTAAGAACTAGACATGGATAAGATACATTGGGGATAGGATGGTCGACCCACATTAGTTGGCCTAGGTTGTTTTGAGTGGGCTATGCCCCACCTGCCAGGATGGGCCAACTATGGGCTGGGCCGGACCGGGCCCAGACCAAATTGGTCCTCGTTTCACTAAAAATATTATAACTAATCGTTAGGTCCACAAGGCTGAATACCCTAAGAGGGGGGGGGGGTGAATTAGGGTATGACTGATTAAAAATTAACACCCGTTCTGATCTTGTTTCGCTGTTAAGAAAACCACTCTTCTCTCTCTTTCCTGTTGCAAAAAGTAAACTGAAAGTAAAACATGCACAGGACACATCAATTTTACTTGGTTCACCGCAATGGGCTACGTCTAAGGAGCATACGCCAACAAGTTTCCGGTAGTACCAATTCCACTAAACTTCACTAGCTGTGGATTACAATGTTCGGGCTAGATCAATTCTATGCCCAGGCTCACTGCCTTTACAAGGTTTATGGTCAGCTCACTGCTTTCCCAAGGGTCACTCCCTGTTTCTCTCTCTTTGGCTCACTAACGGTGGAGAGGATCACCTACTTCCTCTTCCTAAGCTCACTGCTCCAGAAGGGAATCCAATCACAGTTTATAGACCTGTAGGTCTCTTTATTTTCATGAAATAATGCATCTTCAACTGTTGATAGATGCTCTGTTGAAGTCCAACTTTCATCCACTGATGAATAGCACTTTGCCTCTGACCACTGGGAAACTACCTTTGGAAAGTACCTTCACAAAGCACCCTACTTCGCGAAGATCCCAATTTCGCGAAGCTCAAACAAGCCTTCGCGAAGCTCCTTCCTTTTCATGAAGCTCTCTTGCGAAGAACTCTCGCGAAGCACTCTCACGATGCTAAAGCCGTCGCAGAGGAACGACCCTCGCGAAGCTGAGTAAGCCAACGCAGAGCTCGCAGGTTTCGCAGAGCTACAATAGCCGCTGTGAAGCACCTCTTTCATGAAGCACACTGGCTCCGCGAACCACCTTCGCAAATCGAGATCGAATGATCTTCTATGAAAATTCTCTCTACTTCTCTTGAGGTGCTCAGCCTCTATTTATAGGCGATTCCATCGACCCTCGTCCCTTCCGCGCAAAGTCAACGCCACGTCATCTCAAATCGCGAAGCTCCAAAGTTTCCGCCGGAATTCTTTCCAAATCGCGAAGCACCACAGCACTTTTCCATTCGCGAAGCTTGACGTAGTCGCGAAGAATCACCGTCAACATACCTTCGCGACTTCGTCGTGAAGCTCCCTCGTGAAGCCCTTCTCCGCCGCGATGCGCTTCAGCCTCTGCTGTTCGCGAAGCTTGACGTAATCGTGAAGGATCACCGCCTCCATTTTTCTGGCCTTCGTGAAATCCAATCAATGCACCCCATCTTCGTGAAATTCATGCCATTGCCATATTAAATCATGCCCTTCATAGAAATCCTATTTTTGCAATGCTCACCAAATTCCAAATTTTGGACCCCAAAAATTTGGCAAACACCGGGAAACAGTGCCACCTTGTACTGCTCTTTTGTACCGCCTCCAGATCGTCCTTTCCTTTGTCATCGTTCTTTGTCAACATTGATTGTCAACAAATTCTCGGGAACTCGACAAATATCCATGAAAACCTGCTTTGTCAACAAACACAATCAACCCAAAAAATACTGCAATGTTACCTTGAGGGATTTTTTCCCAACAATCTCCCCCTTTGGGTTTGTTGACAACTCTTCACAACTCTGCTCAGAATGATTTTCTGCACTTTGATACCTCACTGAGTCTTCTTCCATTTTCTACCACCATTTTCCTCTTGCGATTCTGATAGCATTCAAGGATTCACTTAACACGTACTCTAAGCCCACATGAGCAATGCTCGGCGTGAGAAACAAGAGTAGTATGAAAAGTTCATCAATGAATCACTTCATGTCAAACACCAATTGTCGATTCCAACATGATACCAATTCTTAAATTGATACCAATTGTTGAACCACACTGTTCCCAATTGGTGATAGATGGAAACCTTCTCTCACCATTCCAACACCACTGTTCTACTTTTATCACAAACCTCAGCTCTCGTGATATCTATGCTTTGATCGATCACTTATAGCATCGTCAGATTTAAATACTCTCACCCTTACTCATTGCTCCCCCTTTCTGGTTACTCCAACTGTCAGCTTCTCCCTGTATCTGTCCAGATTTCTCAAATATCCAAACTGTCTCCCCCTTGAACAATCACTATTTTCTCCCCCTTTGTCAACAAACCCAAAGGTCACTCCTTTGTAGTCGGTAACATAGTAGAGAACACATATCAGCACATTAGGGAAAAACACATCATACCTTTGGGAGGGGGGGGGGGGTCCCACATCCACACTATTTCAAGTGCGGGGAATCGACTGAACTCCTAGAGCCAGTCGATGCCTCTCAAAAGCTTCCTTGGGTAAGGCCTTTGTCAGAATGTCTGTAACCTGTAGCTCTGTAGGCACGTACTCCAACTTCATGATTTCCTTCTCAACCTTCTCCTTGATAAAATGATACTTAATCTCAATGTTCTTTGTCCTTGAATTATGGACGAGATATTTGCTAAGATTTTATAGCACTTGAGTTGTCGCACTGGATTCCAATCAGAGACTTCACTTCAACTCCCATATCTTCAAGCTGCTGCTTCATCCACAATAACTGTGTGCATACTTGAGTGGCCGTAATATACTCAGCTTCTGCGGTGCTCAATGAAATGCAATCTTGCTTCTTGCTAAGCCAAGAAATACACAATCCACCAAGATAGAAATCACCACCTGACGTTGATTTCCTATCATCCGCTGAACCGGCCCAGTCTACATCAGTATAGCCCAATAACTCTGTCTGAGATTTATCAGTATATGTCAAGACGAAATCCACTATGCCCTGGATATACCGAAGTATTCTTTTCACTGAAATCATGTGGCTTTTCTTGGGATTGCTCTGATATCGCGCTGCTTGGCATGTGGCGAAAACAATATCAGGCCTTGTTGCGGTTAAGTACAACAGACTTCCAATTATTTTCCTGTATTCTGTGATATTAACTGCCTTTCCATCCTTATCTTTTGATAATTTCATCCAGGTAGCCACCGGAGTCTTCATCTCCTTGTAATTTTCCATTCCAAACCTTCTCAAGACCTCCTTGGCATATTTATATTGAGAAATGAATGTTCCATTCCTCCCTTGTGTCACCTGTAGAACAAGGAAAAACGTTAGCTCTCCAATCATTGACATTTCAAACTCATTTTTCATGAATTCGAAAAACTTTTTGCACTGAGCTTCATCTGATCCGCCAAATATTATGTCATCGACATAAACCAACACCATCATCCTTTGATTACTATCATTACTGAAATAGAGATTGTAATCAACTCCTCCACGCTGAAAACCAAGATTCTTCAAGTACTGATCAAGCCTTGAGTACCATGCCCTTGGTGCTTGTTTCAGCCCATACAATGCCTTCTTTAGCTTGCAAACTCTGTTCTCATCCTCATGAAAGAGAAAACCATCTGGCTGCTCAATATACACCTCCTATTCCAGAACCCCATTCAAGAATGTAGATTTGACATCCATCTAGAACACTTTGAACTTTCGTTTCACTACTATAGCCAAAAATAATCTGATTGTCTCTAGACTTGCAACCGGTGAAAATGTCTCATCAACATCTATTCCCTCGATCTGGGAGTACTCCTTACACACTAGTCGTGATTTGTTCCGAATCACTGTGCCATCTTCATTCATCTTGTTGCGATAGAACAATTTATTCCCGATGACATTCTTGTCTTCTGGCCTCAAAACAATATCCCATGTCTGGTTCTTCTCAATCTGATCAAGCTCTTCGTTCATAGCCTGAACCCAGTTTTCATCTTCAGCTGAATCGGAAAAAAATTTCGGCTCCACTTGAGATAAAAATGATGTTTGCTGTGATGATTTCATTCTTCGAGTCTGAACTGGACCTGTTTGATCACCAATGATATTCTGCCTATCAATTTCAGCTCGACTCTTTGGCTTCCTTGCAGACACAGACTTGACACTTTATTCTTTATCATCAGTATCTTCTTCTGAATTAGCTTCTGCCACTTCTGCTCCCCCTGGGATGCTTACCTCATCATCACTTTCATCCAGGAACTGTTCACTGGACCATTGAGTATTCTGTTCATTTTCAACTATAGTGACATCATTGCTCTCAACAATTTTTCCCAGCCTCTTGTTGAAGAATTTATATGCTTTTCTTTTCCCTGAGTAGCCAAGAATATCCCCTCATCTCCTCGTGCCTCAAACTTCCTATGATTTTCTTTGTTGAGAATGAAACACTTACTTCCAAAGATTCGAAAGTATTTCAATGTTGGCTTCTTTCCGTACCATAGTTCATATGGAGTCTTCCCTTGCTTTGGACACAATAGAGACCTGTTTGAAACATAGACCGATGTCAACACTGCTTCCTTCCAAAATTTCTCTAGTAGGTCTTTGTCAATAAGCATTGTTCTAGCCATGTTGTTGATGATCCAATTTCTCCTTTCAACAACTCCATTTTGTTGGGGAGTTCTTACCGATGAAACTTGATGCCTTATCCCATGTTTCTCAAGATAGTTTTCAACTTGACTGTTTGTGAATTCTATACCATTATCAGTATGAAACTTCAGAATTTTTTGCCCAAGCATCTTTTCTGATTCCCTCCTATATTGCTTTATGCATCTGAACACCTCTGTCTTATGGGTAATGATGAATACCCAGGCCATTCTACTATAGTCATCAATGAAAAGGACATAGTACTTTTGCCCATTTATAGCTCATGGTGAGATAGGTCCACATACATCAGCATGAACCAGTTCGAGCACTCTAGTTGATTTCTGTTCCTTTGGCCTGTATGTCTTTCTGATGATCTTCCCTTGTTGGAAAGCATCACACGTATGAGTGCGATCACGTGATAGATTGGGAAGGTCTCTAGCAGCATCACACTTTATGAGATCCTCCATAGATGGTTGGCATAGATGACCAAGTCGCTTATGCCACAACAGGTTTTCTTCTTCTCTGGATAAAAGACTTGTATCTTCTTCCCCACCTACAAGGTAGAGATTTCCCTTTGACCTTTTTCCCCGCAGAACAGTTGCTCCATCTTTTCCTTTCACAACACACATCTTCTCGGTAAATCGGATAGAGTGCCCAGAGTCACATAGTTGACTGACACTGATTAAGTTATGACTAAGACCCTCTACTACCAAGACATCAACACGTCTCATCTCTTTTCCCCCAAACTTGGCTTTCCCTGAGCCAACAATCATCAAGCCTTCATCATTTCCAAATTTGAAAACTCCTTCTTTGTCATATTTGATGCCTGTAACAAGATCCTTATTACCTGTCATGTGGGATGTGCAACCACTGTCAAGGATCCAAACACCAGATCGATCTGATGCCTTAAGGGAAATCTCTGCCACCACGACCTTCTCATTTTTCTTCTTTTTGGTCCATACTTTTTCTTTCACACTCTGCATGGATTGAGACTTCTGTTCTTTCTCAGAGTATGATGGACCAGCCTCATCTTGAAAAGATGGAAATCTATTCTGCGTTTTTAACTCACCTATCTGTTTATTGACCTGCTGCTTGCAAATGTTTTGATTCTGCTTTGGCAAATTTCTCTGAATGATTGAAGTACAGTACCTAGCCATGTGCCCAAATCCTCCGCACCAAAAACAGTGTCCTTCAAAAAATGTTCTGGAAAACCGTTCTCTGTTTGGCTGCCATCTCTGTTCTTGTTCCCTTCTATATCTCTTGGCTATGGAACACACATACTGTGAATGTCCCATTTTCCCACAGCAATAACACCTGATATAGGATACATTCCTTCGTGATACCTCAGCACTACGATTTTCCATTTGGGATCTATGAATATTCTGATTCTGTTTTGTGCCCAAATCAACCTTCAAATTCGGGACGGGTGCTTGCGGTCTGACATTAACTACCACCGATTTTTGTTTCTTATCAAGCCCTGAATCAGCCTTATCATTTGAGATATCTTGCTGCTTCACTCTTGCTGAACTACGAGCCTCCTCTTTCATCTTCTCTGTCTTCTGAATGGCCTGCTTTTCTGATATCACATTGGGGGTCAAGAGTTTTTCTTGATCCTTCATTTTTCGTCGCAGACTGACCACTTCTTCTTCAAGCTCTTTGATATGTCTGACCTGCTCTTTTCTTGTGTTATTCACATAATCAATTTCCTTCTTTTGTTCCTCAATTCTAAGCTTATGCTCAAAAATATTTTCTGAGCTCTCTGGTGTTGAGGATTTTAGTCTTTCAATTTCTTCTAACAGTTCTGACTTTTCTTCATCCTGTTGTTGCATATAGAGTTTGGCATCACGAACCACTTTATTGGATTTCTTCGTTTTTTCTCTCCAAATATCTATCTCTTCAAGAGATTCTTCCAATTCGGCTTCTGTATCAACTCTTCCTTCAACTTCTTCTTCCTATTCTATAACGTCAGTTTCTTCCTTTTCTTGAGAACTACCGACGACCGCTACCATAGCATTTTGTCTATGATCTTTACAATTTTCAAACTCCTCAACCTCTTCATCCTCAGACTCATCTGAACTGTCTATTTCTTGTGAAAGAAGATTCTTCCTCTTGAATAAATTTCTCTTGAACCGCTTCTTCCCTTTCACATAGGCTGAGTATTTCTTCTTGGTAATTTCAACTTCATCATCATCATCATCATCATCATTATCTGGAAATTTCTTGGGGCATCTTGCCGCAAGATGACCAACCTTTCCACATCGAAAACATGCTAGTGGAAGTTTACCTTTAAACTTTCCTCTTCCTCTTTGCAGTTTTGAAGAAAGGAATGACATCACCTCATCTGTCTCTTATTCTTCATTAGAATCTTCAATGGTGTGTTTCTTCATGACCTTGAATGCCACCTCTTTGGATTTCCCCTTTTCCACAGTCTCGTTATCATCGTTTCTCATTTCATATGCAACAAGAGTGTTGTGCGGGTTATCCAATGTCAAGTCTTTTGGGTCTTTATCTTCCAAAACAGAAACTTTCGGATTGAACCGAGGTGGAAGTTTTCTCAATATGCACTTCACAATTTTTATATCATCGATAATTTCTCCAAGGCCCCGCATGTCTTCTACCACAGCATTTACCCTGTCAAAGAATGCATCAACAGACTCATTCGGGTTCATTCTCAGATCTTCATACTTGTTCCACAACACTTACAGCTTTGCCTCTCTAACTTTTGTATCTCCTTCATAAATATTCAAAAGCTTTTCCCACATGGCATGTGACATTTTGCATGACATCACCTTTGTATATATGGGATTGGAAAGGGCTCCCCCTAAGGCATTGATTGCTTTTGAATCAGCATCCAAATCTTTATGCTCTGCTTCTGATAATGCACCACTAGTAATATCAGCTGTGATTCCATGCATAACTATTGAAAACACATCCATTCCCAAAGATCAGAAATAGTGTTGCATTCGATTCTTCCATATCTGAAAATTACATCCGTCAAAGATCGGAATCCCTCTATGATTAGTAACCTCCATTTGAGAGAAGAACAACTGTCAACCGTTCCATCTGATACCAATTGTTAGGTCCACATGGCTGAATACCCTGAGAGGGGGGGGGGGTGAATCAGGGTATGACTGATTAAAAATTAATGCCCATTCTGATCTTGTTTCGTTGTTAAGCAAACCACTCTTCTCTCTCTTTCCTGTTGCAAAAAGTAAACCGAAAGTAAAGCATGCACAGGACACAACAATTTTACTCGGTTCACCGCAAAGGTCTACGTCCAAGGAGCATACGCCGACAAGTTGTCGGTCATACCAATTCCACTAAACTTCACTAGCTGTGGATTACAATGTTCGGGCTAGATCACTTCTATGCCCAGGCTCACTGCCTTTACAAGGTTTAGGGTCAGCTCACTACTTTCCCAAGGGTCACTCCCTGTTTCTCTCTCTTTGGCTCACTGCTGGTGGAGAGGATCACCTACTTCCTCTTCCTAATCTCACTGCTCCAGAAGGGAATCCACTCACAGTTTATAGACCTGTAGGTCTCTTCATTTGCATGAAATAATGCATATTCAACTGTTGATAGATGCCTTGTTGAAGTCCAACTTTCATCCACTGATGAATAACACTTTGCCTCTGACCACTGGGCAACTACCTTTGGAAAGTACCTTCACAAAGCACCCTACTTCGCGAAGCTCCCAATTTCGCGAAGCTCAAACAAGCCTTCGCGAAGCTCCTACCTTTTCGCGAAGCTCTCTCGCGAAGCACTCTCACGAAGCACTCTCGTGATGCTCAAGCTGTCACAGAGCAACGACCCTCGTGAAGCTGAGTAAGCCAACACGAAGCTCGCAGGTTTCGCGGAGCTACAATAGCCGCCACAAAGCACCTCTTTCGTGAAGCACACTGGCTCCGCGAACCACCTTCACAAATCGAGAGCGAATGATCTTCTATGAAAATTCTCTCTACTTCTCTCAAGGGGGTCGACCTCTATTTATAAGTGATTCCACCGACCCTCGTCCCTTCCGCGTGAAGTCGATGCCACGTCATCTCAAATCGCGAAACTCCAAAGTTTCTACCGGAATTATGTCCAAATCGCGAAGCACCACATCAATTTTCCGTTCGTGAAGCTTGACGTAGTCGCGAAGAATCACCTTCAACATAAATTCGCAAGTTCGCCGCGAAGCTCTCTCGCGAATCCCATCTCCGCCGCGATGCGCTTCAGCCTCGGCTGTTCGTGAAGCTTGACGTAATCGCGAAGCATCACCGCCTCCATTTTTCTGGACTTCGAAAAATCCAATCCATGCATCCCGTCTTCTCGAAATTCATTCCATTGCCATATTAAATTATGCTCTTTATAGAAATCCTATTTTCGCGATGCTCACCAAATTCCAAATTTTGGACCCCAAAAATTTGGCAAACACTGGGAAACGACGCCACCTTGTACTTCTCTTTTGTACCACCTCCAGATTGTCCTTTACTTTGGCATCATTCTTTGTCAACATTGATTGTCAAAAACTTCTCGGGAACTCAACAAATATCCATTAAAACCTGCTTTGTCAACAAACATAATCAACCCAAAAAATACTACAATGTTACCTTGAGGGATTTTTGCCCAACACTAATAGACCAGGAATCTGTCTTATACACCATCTACGAAATGAGGACCCTTGATATGAGGTGGTTTTTATGATATAATCAAAATTAGTTTGGACAGAGATTTGCATACGACTGTGTTGGATCAGACTCAAATCAAACTGGTCCCTTTTTAGAAAAAATGCCCATAACTTACAGACCAGACATTCGTTCGATGCGCCGTCTATTGTGTTGGGACCCTTACGACTAGACAGTCCTTTGGGTTAATATATGTGGGAATTCATGATGGTTTTGTTATGACCACTGTACTGAGGACTATATCATCCCAAATCAAGTGTGATAAGTTTGAGAATCCAGTGGCTGGCTATGACATGAAGAATGAGAGCGACCCTTCATGGATTAGTTGTAGATCGACCATTCATGGATCAAAATGAGAGCGAAACTTCATGTATAAACATGAGAGAGACCCTTCATGGGTCAATAGTAGAGTTACTCTCTATGGATAATTATGAGAGTGACCCTTCCTGGATCAGTAGTAAAGCGACCCTTCGTGGATCAGCAGCAAAGCTACCCTTCGTGGATCAGTAGTAGAGACTCCCAATAGAATAAAATGATCTATCTTTATGACCAAACATCTTTACTTCTGTAATTAAGTTATACCTAGTGCAAGTTGTATTTTAATTTTTTCTATGTATATGAGATCTTTCTTAGTGGTGTTTTATTTTTGTTATTTTTCATTTGTTGTATTTTTTCCTTGTAGATTTTTTAGAGATCTTAGGGGGTCCTAGGGTCTCTAATGAATTGTTATACTCACCCCTACATGGTCATTTACCACAAATATTGTGTCTTGTGTTGAAAAATGATGCTACAACACAGACCTTGGTGGTTAGAGACTCAGCGGAGCATAGTGAGGAAGAAGAGGAAGGGCATACTTCTACAGCTTTAGGATTTACTACCACTACCCTATAAGTAGAGACCTCAGGGTGGACTTCAATAGTACTGTTTACATTGGGGGTTGTTGGGCTTGTATTCGGGCCACTTTACCTTTATTTTACACCTTTTAATCTCAGTGGTGGTACTTTTTTATGGTTGTACTTTTATTCTTTTGTAGTTTTCTTTATGGAGTATTCCATGTCTATGTGTGTTGAGGTTTAAAAGAAATTCCTTCCATTTTTGGGACATTCCATTCTGGTGAAAGTGACTAGCCCCTGGCCTATGGAAGGAGGGCTTGGCGTAGTCATGGCACAGGCCCTGGGGGATGGGTCATTAAAAAGTTGTATCATAGGGCGATCATTTCTACCAGAAGAACTAAGAGTCTTTATTTTTTATGGGAGAAATAATGTTAAGTGTATTGAGTTCTGCATTCAGTCTGGGGTATCCAGTGATGGTGCGGGGACCGACATATCCATACACTAGGAACTTGAATTCTGCTTTTAGAATCAGTACATGAAAAACTAGTTTCACGTGTTTTGGAAGTGTTTTTCTCTTGTTCTCTTTTGAGTCAGCTCACCTGGTAATACTTCTTGACTATAGAACATCTGTTTCCCTACAAGATACCTCCACAAATACATCTAGATAGGATTCTCGTGAGTGATCATGATGATGTCCCATCGAGCAATGAGGAATCAGTGCAAGAACCACTTATATCGATAGAACCTTTGGGTGATATACTAGTATCACCCCCACCCATAGAGTAGTAGTTTCTACCAACCCCACCAGTGGATAGTGCATGCCGACTAAGTGCACTGCATGAGTTCCAAAGGCATAGGCCTAAAGGTTTCAAGGTGATATAGATTCTCAGGCAGTTGAGGATTGTCTTGAGGAAGTTACATGGGTTTTTTCGCTTGGTAGAGACCACTCTAGACTAGATAGTGGTCTTAGCCACTGTCCTTTTTCAGGGCATGACATGGAGATGGTTGAGCATGATGCTCCATACAAATTTGGAGGATACAATTTCCTTGTTGGAATTCATGGTCCTCTTTATGGAGGAGTTCATACCAGCAACACTATTCTAAATTCTTATTTAAAAGATAACTCACCTACAACACGGCATCCTGGCTGTGGCCTAGTACTCGGTGCGGTTTACCAACCTCTCCCACTACTCCACTGACATAGTAAGGTACCCTTTCTTTAGAGACCATACCTTTGAGAAAGGAATCCAACAAGAGATTATTGCATTAAAAGTTTCACTCAGCATCCTGATCCAGGTGGGAGTTCTTGAGAAAACTCTTCTGGTGGAGAGCTTCCTACCCGAGAAATCACCAATAGTGAGATCCACCACAAGACGATAGGTGGTCGAGTCATATACAACAAGATGTATGTAGGAAATGTGAAGGCCCAAATGGGCCTGACCTTCCATAGGATGACCCCAAGATGTAGGGTCAGAGGTGCAGAGCTCGTGATGAAGAGGAGGTCACCTGAGGGCTAGAGTTTTTACTCTTTTGGTTGGCAGGCACACATGGATCCTGACTGCCCAACCCGCTGCACATATAATCAGTAGATAGTTGAGAGACCACCAAGTCAAGAGGAGATGTTCGAGTGAGGAGGTTCATAGGGTTTCAAATATGGAAGGGGCGTAGGATGAGCATCGGGTGGAGGAAGACGATTCAAGGTACTACCTCCAACACCCCCACATTTTCCACCATGAGCTCGGGGAGCCGGCGGACAAGGGTGAGCTAAACTTCAGGCAGTGGAGGCCTACGACCACGACACTCCAGAGATGATTAGAGATACGATCTGTGTATTCTCCACCGTAGAAATAGTTCTTATAGACATAGATTCCATTCACTCTTTTCTTTTCACGGACCTTGTTCTAGGATCAGAGAATCTGGTGGAGCTGTTGGATCGATCCTTACGATTAGAGACTCATACAGAAGGGGATTTAATAATTACAAATTGGTTCTGGTAGTTTGGACTTACATTAAGAGGTGAGATCTTTAATTGGGATCTCCTAGTAGCAGCGTTGAGGCTTTACGACATCATCTTGGGTATGGACTGGTTATCTACAATACGTGATCAGATCAACTGTTTTAGGCACAAAGAGTGGTGTGTCCCTAAGTATGGGACCAGGGTTTCCTTCATCAATAATAAGGGATACAATGCAGCATTGGATGTAATTTCATGGAGGAGGGTGCAGCCGATCACTCACCAGTTGGCTAGCCTCACCCTCAATGTGGTCGATGGTGGGAGTATGAGCTTTCCTGTAGTAGTGTATGAGTTTTTTGATGTCTTTTCAGAAGACTTCCTAAGACTAACTCTTCATAGAGATGTAGAATTATGAATTGAATTGTACCTAGGGAAAGAATTGATATATACCCCTACATATCGGATGGATCCTATAGAGGTCTGGGAGATGAGAGTACAACTGGAGGAATTGCAGAAAAAGGGGTTCGTAAGACCTAGTGATTCTCTATGGGTAGACTTGATGTTGGTTGCCAATAAGGAATATAGGATCTTGAGATAATGTTTTGACTTCCAGTTCCTAAAATAGGTAACCTTAAATAATAAGTATCCACTACTGAGGATTGATGACCTCTTCAATTACCTGAAGGGTTCGAGGTGGTTCTCGAAGGTCGATATTAGATCAGGCTATCATCAGCATTGGATACAGGATTAGGACACACCAAAGACAACCTTTAGATGATGGTACAACCTCTATGAGTTTTTGATGATGCCTTTTAGTGTGACCAATTCTCCTCCGGTGTTCATGGGACTCATGAATAAGATCTTCCAACCTTACCTTGATCATTTTAGGGTAGTCTTCATTGATGAAATCTTGGTTTACACAGCGTTGGAGGAGGATCACACTACACACCTACAAATAGTTCTAGATACACTCTGAGATCACCAAATTTATGATAATCTCTTGATGTTCTAGTTATATATTCGAGAGGTCTACATTCTGGGACATGCCACTCAGAGGTAGGAGTTGTGGTGGAATTGGAGAAGATAGAGGTAGTGATTTCAAAGGAGAGACCCAGGAGCGTGACTAAGGCGCGGAGTTTCCTATGGTTAGATGGGTACTATCAGAGGTTCGTACCCAACATTTCTAGATTATTAGAACCCTTTTTATCTTTTAAAAAGATAGGAAATCCCTTTGTATGGACGAATAGGTGGAACTAGAGTTTCAAAGAGGCGAGGCATAGACTGATGAGTGCCACCATCTTGAGGCAACCAAAAGTTGGAATTGGGAATGTAGTCTTCTGCAACACATCAGGGACTAGACATGGTTGTGTACTAATGTAGTAGAAAGTAGTGAATGATTATGTCTCACAACAGTTGAGGAATCAGGAGAAAAAATATGCAACCCATAACCTGAAGTTAGCAGCAGTGTCCTTTGCCTTGAATTTGTGGTGTCACTACTTGATGGGTGAACATTTTACTATATAATATGACCACAACATAATTAGATATATCTTCACAAAAAAGGACCTGAACTTGAGATAATGATGATGGATGGTGTTCCTCTAGGACTATGAATTTGAGATAGTCTATACTCCTATGAAGGGGAATGTGGCGGCTAATGCGCTTAGCAGGAAGAATGGTTTGCATATGATGAGTGAGGAGATAGAGTAGATTTCCAGGATGTACGTATCATTCATTGACGATAATGGAGAAACTTACCTTCAATCTATGACTATAACTCCCCCACTCCATCAACAAGTTAGGGAGGAATAACTTGTTGATGTTGACTACGAGCCTGACATTCTAAGATATCCTCAGGACATTCTCCTAATAGATTTTTGATAGGTGGGGATCATGTCATCCTTTTTGGAGGATGCACCATGGTACCAGTGATGTTACAGGAGGAGTTGTTAATGTAGTTCCATATATCCCCTTTGGCGGTAGATCCTGGTGTGACAAAGATGTGGCAGGATCATCGATGTTAGTACTGGTGGCCAAGGAAGAAGAAAGAAGTGGAAAAGTTAATTTTAGGATGCCTCACATGTCAGTAAGTAAAGTCTAAGGATCAAGTCCTAGTAGGCTTGACACAACCTCTTTAGGTACCAGAGAGGAATTGGGATGATATCTTTATGTACTTCATGACAAGGTTAACATGCACAACTAGGGGCCATGACTCTATATGGGTGATTATTGATTGACTCACCAAGACATCTAACTTTCTACCCATCTAGTAGTCGGGATTCATAGAGGGATTGGGGTGCATCTACATCTAGTAGATAGTACGACTTCACATGGTGTCTTTGATGATTGTCTCAGACCATGATTCCTGATTTATATATCGGTTGTGGAAGGGGTTGCAGGAGGCATTCCCAACTCAACTCTGCTTGAGCACAACTTCTCACCCCCATACAGACGGTCAGATGGAGCACACCATACAGACCATGGAGGACATGATTTGTGCTAGTCTCTAGGATTTTGGTCATAATTTGGAGGACTAACTACCACTGGTTTAGTTTGCGTACAAAAATATCTATCACTCCCCCATTGGTATGACGCCATTTCAAGCCTTATACATGCAACCATGAAGATCAACTCTATGTTGGATAGTCCCCGGGGAGTCACTCTCATGGGGCCGGAGTTAGTTCAGGCTACCACTAAGAAGGTTCAGATCACCCAGGGGAAGATGAGGACTGCACAGAGCAGACAAAAGTCTTATGATGACAGGAGATGAATAACCTTGGAGTTCGAGGAGGGATACCATATTTTCATCTAGGTCTCACCCTGATCGGGACTTTAGAGATTTTTACAGGGTGTCAAGATATCTCTAAGGTTCATTGGACCATTCCAGATTCTCAAAAAATTTCGTGAGGTTGTGTACCACATAGATCTTCCCCCACAGATGCACCAGGTGCATGATGTTTTTCACGTGTCACAACCAAGGAGGTATGTTCATGATCCATCATAGGTCATCGACTGGGCCGAACTTCTCCAATGTGCTCTCCGAAAGGTTACTGTGCTTCCACCGAATGCGCACCAGAATAATCAACCATACAAAAAGGGACTTCTTGGTACCCCCATTTTTTATTAGACATTGTTTTGGATTCCGGGGACATAAATCCCTAAAGTGAGGAAAATGTAATGTCATAAAATTTCTGTGTAATTGTTTTAAATTATATAGAATTATTTTGAGACCAAGAGATGAGACAGAATAGGATTCTGAGGCCCGAGGTTCCTGGAATGTAGTTTTGAAGTTCTATTTTGTTCACATAAGTAAAAATGAGAGTGGGTTTTTCTAACATTTGAATCGGTGCTCAGATCGAAAATCTGAGGGCACTGTTGACCTCAAAACACCAAGATTTACCTTGAAAGGAAAAAAACTTTGAATCGTAAGGGTTGGTTGGAAAAGATAATATATAGACTCTTTGGAAAACAATAAATTAACTTAGAAAAAGTTATTTTATTTTCATTCAAACCATTGAGCTGTGAATGGCGGCGCTGTGGTGCAGCAATGAGGAAATAATGAGGCACATTAAATGAGGATAATTAATGGATCGTTGTGAAAGTGTAATCACTATGTTGTTTCATAAATGAACCAACATAACAAAAACATTGTGACTCATTTCATTTTATTAAACTAATGCATTGGACGGTTGAGAATAAAACCCCGGGGATTATCCAATGAACATACAGTGGAATTCCTCTCAAACAAATAACAAAAAACACTAGATAAACCCTCACCAACGATGAATGTTGGAGGATCAAAGTGTGGTGAAAAATCTCGTGGATAATGAGATCGAATCTAGGAATCAAAGAATGGTGAAGAATGACAGTGGAAAATCGACTGATGATGAATTGGATCATCATCCATCTCCTACAATAGATCTGAATCTAGGAAGAGATTTATTTGTTCTAGAATTACCCATTATTCATTATAAAACAATGATGTGGACCAACCCATGAATAGGTTGTTTTGCGGATCAGGTGTTCTTGCGAAAGGGTGATTTCCTTGGGATTTTTCATGGGGATTGTTGGTAGCTTGATTGAACTATAATACTGAAACTCCCTTGTTTCAAACTTCTAACACGGATGGCACAGGCTGACATGAACAAGTCCAGATCCCCTCTTCCTTGTGTGTTCTTCGTGGATGAATTATAAAAATGGTGGAAAGGAGAGTTCGAGGAAATCGTAGTGAAGGTGGAAACCCTATGGTCTTGCAGGCGCAGAAGATTCGAGAAACATACCACCATAGCAATTTTAGTGGCCCATAGAAAGAACCTATAGTGCACCCATCAGTGTGTCGTGGCGGTGAAGGGCCAAAAACAGCTAGCTGTGGCAGCATAGTGGTTTAGCGCTAAAGAGTGCCATGTGAAGGGGTGACCCACGTCCGGGCCGCTCAGATGTGTTGGAGGCCCGAGGTCCATCGACCGTGTGTGGGATGAATGGTCGGATGAATACCAGTCATGCTGGATGAAACAAATGTACAAAATAAACATCCAGCTGGACTGAACTAGTCTGCTATACAGACCATTTGACCTAAGGTGGTGGTGCCTACTGGCACCGCCTAATGAAGAATAGGACACGACTAAGTTGCGTCCAGGATGGGTTATTGTGGGTGGGTCATGCCCCAACAAGAGGGCTAGGCCAAACTCGAGCTAGAACCATGGACCAACTGGTCGGGCTGGACCCAATCATGTCGGACCCCGGTCAGACCGGGCCCAGACCCAAATGGGCCACATTTCCCTAAAACCCTTGTAACTAATAAACTGAGCATCTGTTTGACACGCCGTCTATGGCATGAGGAAAATTTAAAATAAAAAGTTGTTTTGAGATACTTTACATGATTTTTGGAAGAGGTTGGAGTATTTTTGGGTTCGATCAGACTCTAATCCAACCAATCCCTTTTTATAAAAGTTCCCATATCATATATATCGGGCGTTCGTTCGACGTGTCGTTTGTTGAGTTGGGTCCCTTACAACAAGATGATACTTTGTGTTAGTATATGTTGGACTTTGTTTTAGTTGAGGTATGACTACTATATTGAGGATAATATCCTCCTAGAATCAAGCGTTCTTAGTGCAGGAATCCAGTGGCTGGTTGTGACATGAATAATGGGAGCGACCCTTCAGGGATCAATAGTAGAGTGACCCTTTGTGGATCAACATGAGAGCAACCCTTGGTGAATCAGAATGAGTGAGACCCTTCGTGGATCAGTATGAGAGCAACCCTTCATGGATCAGCAAGAGAAAAACCCTTCATGGATCAACAATAGATAAACCCTTTGTGGATCAGTAGAAGAGACTCTCAATAGAATAAGATGATTTATATTTACGACTAATAATATTTACTTATGAAATTATGTTAAACCTAGTGTGAGATGTCATTTAATTTGTGTTATGTATTTGAGATATTGGTTGGTGGTGTTTCCTTTGTGGAATTTTTACTTTTTGGTATTTTCCATTGTGTATTTCTAAGAGTCATTTGAGGTTTTAGGGGTCCCTACTATGTTGTCATTTTCACCCCATCATGGGCTTCGCCTGCATGTGTTGTGTCTTGTGTAGATGAACGATGCTACAATGTAGACCTCAGTTGTCTGGGAATCAGGGGAGCCAGTGAGGAAGGAGTGGACGGGGCATTCTTCTATTACTTCAGGCTTTACTACCACTACCCTACAGATAGAGACTTCATGGAAAACTTTGATAGTACTTTTTTACTTTATGTGTTCATGGGCTTGTATTCTGGACCCTTTACATTCAATTTAAACCTTTTACTCTCAGTGTATGTACTTTTTGGTGGTTGTAATTTTTTTTCTTTGTGGTTTCCTTTGTGCATTATTCCATGTCTATGTGTGTAAAGGTTTAATGGAAATTCCTTCCCTTTTAGGGATATTCCATTTAGGTGCTCGTCACCAGCCCCTGGCCTATGGAAGGTGGGCTTGGGTAGTCATGACATGGACCCCGAAGGATGGGTCCTAACACATACACTATAAGGTAGGGTGAATAATCAATAATCATGTTATGTAATCAATAACTTGGTCATGAATTATATACATGAATAACATAAAAATGAAAATAATCACATGGATAAAAAAAGATTTCATTGGGATGTAAGTTAAAATCATGGAAATCATAGTCTTTGCATAAAGTCCTCATACCAAGACATTACACATATCATCATAGACTCGTCCAAGACATTGTAATTACCATAAAGGATTCATCCAATATATTATTAATAAATTTATATTCATAAAAAAAATCCAAAATATTTTTGCTAATGAGATCTATTTACACATCAAGGGGATATATATTTTCTGGCCCCATTCATCCCTTTATAATTTTGAAGCTTTTATAAAATTAAAATAATGAATAAAAAATAAAACACATAATCGACATGGCTTAGAAATAAATAAATATACATTTAGGAACAAAAACATACAAAATGTCAATATTTTCTCCAGATAAAAAGTATAATAACATGATCATAAGTTATCCAGAGAAAGAACATAGATGGTTTCATTATAGGATATCACTTTTGAAGTATAAAAAACATAAAATAATTTTTAAATATATGATAAAACCTTTAAAAGTGTATTAAATTTTACATGGAGAAATAAAAAGGAATACCCTTTCCATTTTGGATACTAATTTAGGGTTTTTAAAAAAATTGAATAGAAATTTCTTCAGAAAAACATTAAAACATGGATGTTATGTCTCTTAAATAAAACCAATGAAGGATGAAGTAAAATACATTCTTAAAAAAGTGTTCAAAATATATTTCTTTCAAACTATTATAGAAATGTAATATTTAAATAAGAATAAAGTTCCTAGACACTTATAAATTTAAATTTCAAAGAAATGACTTGATGTCAATTCAAAACATTATTTTAAAAGATAAATACTAATAATAGAATTATGAAAATAAATAAAGTCCAAATCCCCAAACATGGAGTAAAAGGTAAAGTATTCAAACATGAATAATATTTAAAAATATATTTATTAAACCAAAAATAATTTATAGTGTAATAAAACTTCCATTTGAATGTGGTAAATATAAATATGAATCTCGCAAGAAATAATACACATTTGGATGTTAAAATAAGAAAGATGAAAATTTAAAGAAGAAAAATATGTACATGAAAGATAATAATTCCCAATAAAAAAGAGAGATTAGAAAAGAAAGACTTATAAAATTTGAAATTTTTGAATCAAAATACCCTAATAGAGAAAAGTTTTATTATATTATCCATTGGCCTTATTCAAATATATTGATAGGTTATGTTAGTAGAATTTGGATGATATAAACATATAATTATTAATTTAATTAGTAATTTATATATCACTTGTTTTTTATAAATTTTCACTCTTTTACTTTTAATGGAGGGTGAAGTAAAATTTTAATGCTAACAATTTTATAAGATTAAATTAATGTAGATGAAAAAATTAATATAATCAATTTTTAGAAAAATAAATTTCACTAAAAATTTAATTTTCATTTTCCATGTATTTTGTTATATTATGGTTAAATATTTATTTCAAGAAAATATATTTTAAATATATATAAAAAATAAGTTATCATCCATACAATAGTAATTACTTGGAATGTAATAAATTCATTATATACTTGGAAGTTACATTTTTTCCTGAAATTATTTTTAAGAATGATGAGCACTTATATTAAAATTAATGTTTTTAAATTTTAGTAATTAAATTATAAAATATAACTATAATATTTTTATTATAATTTTAATGTTAATTAATAATTTTTAATTTTTAGGAATAAATATTATTTTATGAGATTAAAGTTAATTTCCATTATAATGGTAAAAGGGATGTTTTCAATGATTTTTTTGTTAAAAAATGTTGTGTAATTTTTATCTAAATGAAATAAATATATCTTATATCACTAATTAGTCTAATTTTATTTTGAAATAAATAAAAAATATATTAATACCCATTAATTTAGTAATATATAGTAAATAAGAACAAGAAGAGTTGATATTAAAAAACCATCTTCCTATGAAAACATTTTTCATTATATTTTATATTTATATTTCATAGCCAAATTACTAAATTTTTAAAATTTTAATTTCAAAAAATAAACTTCATTTTTTTAGAAAATAGTGGTATCATAGGATTAATGAAATTGATTTTTCTAAATTTTTTTTTAAGTGAATAATACAAAATAATGATTTTATAAATTCGTTTATGATTATGATATCACTAGGATATAAAAATGACATAAAAAATTATTAATCCTTTTTCATGATACAATATTTCTTTTTTAAGTAAAATTATTCATTTATAATTATTATATTTAATTTGTAAAATTAAATTTAACATGTTAGAACATAATGTTTTTTTTTCTAAAACTGGTTTTATACATCACACATTTATTATTATATAAATAATTTTAACATATTTTAAAATTATGAAGAAAAAAATTATATAGAATAATAATACCCAAATTATATAATAAGTTAAATTTATTTTTAGATATAAGAATAAGTTTTCTAAGTTTAAAAAGTGATTTCATGTTAAAATTAAATATAAAAATGGTTTATATAAGGTTTAAAGAACATAAATAATTTTGAAAATATGCATCCTTTATGAGAGGTTGATTTAATTTACCTCATAACTCTTCATTATTTCCCAATTATTTAGTTTTCTTCCATGAATAGGGCATCACTTATTACAAAAATGCTACTCCTCTCACTTATAAAAGGATATCTTCACTACTGAACTTCTCCTCGCACTACAAGCCATTTAGTTTGGCTATAATGTACCCAAATCCCTAAAAAAAAAATCCAATATATATCATGGATTATATTTTCTCATTAAAGGACCACCCCTCAAAGAATTTATCATTTTTAGAAAGGATTCATTCCAAGGAGTAATGGAAAAATTATCAAATCACATATTTTAATTTAAATTTTTTTAATTATTCCTCTTATATGTAAAGGTATATTATATAATCCTAAATAAATAACATAATTATCATTAGTATAGTGAAATTTATTGTATTTATGGAATAATGATTATATACCTTTCCCCTTCATTAGATAATTGAGAACATCATTCATGGACATGTGTAAACTACCACCTCAATGAAGTGTAATTGTTTTTTTACAACCACCAACCATGGATGGATAAAAGGGATAATTTAATGAATAAATAATATATTTTTAATATCATTAAGATTTTTATAATATATATCAGTTTATACTATTATGATCTTCCATGAAAAACAAAATTGTTGTTAGTGTGTACATGCGGACTAATATCTGTATAGAGTGACTTGATCCGTTTTCATCACTTAACTATAAGGATGGTTAGAAAAAATATATTTGATTAATATATATGATATTATGGGGTAATATATTCCATGAATATGTATTTGAAATTATAATAAAGTTAATATTATTATAATGTAATATGATGTATCGATAAATTACCCAAAACATGCTCTCCATGGTTTCTATTATGGTGAACAAATCCCATAGTTTCAATAAAATAAAGAGGGGGAAGAAAAAATAATTGAATAAAATTATATTAATATATTTTATAATCCAATAAT
The DNA here is from genome assembly GCA_963277665.1 of Viscum album. Lineage (NCBI taxonomy): Eukaryota > Viridiplantae > Streptophyta > Magnoliopsida > Santalales > Viscaceae > Viscum > Viscum album. The sequence continues at coordinate 471,731,407 of OY728130.1, read as the reverse complement.
TTTGAAATTATTATAAATTAATGGGGTTTTATATCTCCATTACAAAACAGATGAAAAATTATTGGAATTACTAACAACCAATACTGAAAATAAACATTAATTAGCTAATTAATGTATAATTTATGGTCACAATTAAATAGTAGAAATGGTAATAAATTTGAATAATGTTATGATATATGTGAGTAATATGTATATATATATATGATATAAATGATTAAATCCCTTTCTTAGAAGTTTAGAGTAAAGGTATGGGTTTCCTTATCTCTATTTTCATCATTAATATATGTTTCATATTCACCAATTATATAATTTTTGTGATATATATACTCCCCATAGACTTATTTTTTAATAACATTATCATGAAATTAAATGTATTTAAAAATCCATATTATTTTCAACATTTCATGAGCATTAAATTCGATAGATAATGAAGTTGTAAGGGGTTTTCTTGACACAACTTCTTTTATTGATTCATAAGGATTTCACATTGGCTATAGTTTTAGAATATTGTTTTATTATATCATATTATGATATTATATTTACTTTAATAATTTTTTTTTGAGAATTACTTTTATATATTTCATTCTTCATAAAATTTATGGATCTTATGAAAAACTACCATCCTCTACAAATGATCTCTTTTTATTCCATGTCTATATTCATTCATCATACCAAGATTATACTTAATTATTTTAAAATAAAAATATGTTTTATTTATATTGTGTTTAAAATTTTTATTTTCCTCTTTTAAAATTAATTATTTATTACACTTTTTCTGATGTTCACTTCAATAAATATATATTTGAAATTATTGAAAATATTTATCCTATCACGGTCAAACATAATATATCACACTATATATATCCTTTTGAAAACCCCATTATTAAAATTTTAGGGATTGTTAATAGTTATTTATTGAAAAATAATATTTGAAAAGTATTCATTAAAAATTTTAAAAAATATGATATTTTAAAAAGTGGATATAACCTATTCTTTTTATTATAATTTTAAGAAATATTTTATAATGATTATTTTAAATTTCATAAATATTTTAATCTTTAGATCCAAAATATCTTACTCTTATAGAGTTATGATTTATGAATAAAAATATAAATTACTTTATGAACTAATTCAATTTGGAATACTGAATGTTTGGTATCAAATGATTAATATATTGAAAGATTTTTCAATTACACCATTTGAAAATGTTATAAAATGAAATTTATTTTCATAGGTTCTTTAGGATATGCCGAATTATTAATTTCATGTGGAACCTATAGCTATGGATGATCATTATGTTATGGTTAGGTCCAATATAAACCACTAATGAATTGGTTAATTCTTTACATCTCATGAGATAATAATGAAAAATAAGTAATAATGCTCGGTTCACTATGGTAAAGGGGTTCTGATTTTTGATCAACTATGGAAAACATGTTATGATGATTGATAGACTATAAGAATTTTTTTAAGGTCTAATACACTAATAGAAATATGAAGTGATTAATGATTTATAATTGCATGATTCCAATGCTTATTATTTGCGCCAAATTTCTATATTATATGTCTATTTTATGTTCCATGGATCATGTTTTTTCCTTATGATATACCACTATTATTACATGGTAAATGTTTAATAATTGGAGATTAAAGTTCCTTGTATTATTTATTAATGAAAAAAATTATTATTCCACATTATTTCAAAATGATATTTATCTAATGCACATGTATTCTCTCTAGCGTATGATCAAAACCATAATGAAATGTTGATATGTTTTCCCTTACTAAATGTTTGAGATAACATCATTCTTATGATTCAAATCCCTAGGTTATAAATATTAGTATAACCTATAATGGGTCTTGAAGGTGGTCTACTATGGATCGATAGTAGATAAATATTTTCTAGTATTATAAAATTATTTTCTTATGTAGATAGTTGTTAAATACACTAAACCTTAGGTTCATGATAATGTGTTATTATTTATGAGATTTATTATTTTACTTATGGAAATTGTTTAAAATAAATATCAAATTATCTTTATTTATCTCACTAGTTATAAAATATTATTTGTAAAGTATGTGTTTTTATCACCATACCTAATACTCTGGGTCTGGGGTGCCTCAATTGGTATCAGAGTATGATTTATATATTTTTTGTGATTAGTTTAGTTACTTATTAGATTATGACTAGAAAACATTATATAAATCCCTGAAGAATAATCCAAAATAGAGATAAGAATTATAATGTTTTGGTAAAGTAGGTATTATATAGTTTCATTGAAATTATATCTATTAATGGATACAAAAAAGTGAATTTAGGCTTTTTCACAGGTACACCAATGGTTAATAACCCTGTAAAGGATGATTAATTATTAACTCAATCTTCACCTAGTTCTTGATAATGAGTCCTAACTGCTCACCTAGTCTGATAATACATAGAGATATTATTTATGGATTAAAATTCTTTTTATAAACCATTATGAATTATTTTATCAGATTTTTTACTATACTGTTATACATCCTAATAGGAAGTAGACAATGAACAGACTAGACTAAAACCTAGAAATTCATATGTTACGGTACATTTTTAATTTAATATTTATTATACTTAGGTAAATAGTATTCCTTTTTATATGATTGTAAATTTATTATATTCAATATTAATTTATTTATGAAATGGTTGGAATAAAAAAATAGATTTAATAATGGATGTGATGGTAAATGTAAATATTTTATAGATGAGTAACCAAGTGTGAAGGGAGCTAGTGTTAAGAATTTTAGGGTTATGCCTAAACTTCTATCAAGAAATATTATTTGTAATTTAATTCTAGTTTAATTTACAAACACACTATAGAAGATATGTATAGAGTTTAATGGATTTTCAATTGATAAATACCACGGGGGAATGAAGATTAAATTAAAAAAAATAAAGTGGGAAGAATCACCCATAGATATGTGTTATTGGAAGTGTATGATATTTTATTTGGGTCAATGGAGGTTATAATACAGTCAATTGTCATGGAAAAATTAAGAGTTTAATTACCATGATAGGGTCAATAATTTTAATCCTAGAGTACCACTAATTGTTGAATGTCTTAAACGTGGGGAACTGGGGAATTATCCAAGTCAATTCCATGATCAAATTTATAATAAAAATGATGAGAATTAGAAACAATGTAGATTAAGGGAAAATGTAAGGGAATATTCTATGATATCCCTTATGAGTATTTTGAGAATTAATCCACACTTTTACACCACTATAGAGTTGTGTATTTTATTAAAAAAATTGAGGCAAAGAACCAAAATATATCGAGGAAACATTATACCAGAATTAAATCAACACCATGATGATTTTTTATCAAATAAACTTCAAATTATTTGGTTATTATATTCCATGATTATTTTTCTAGTAATTTTATTCATAAATATATTATTTGACATCCATTAAATGAAATTTAAAAAATTTTCCAAAATGGATTTGAAATCTCTGTATAGAATCCATTTTCATTATTAAAATAAGAAATTCAAATTTCATATTCCAAATCTTCCAAAAATCATTTATTAGGAAAAGGATGACTATAAAATCTATAGGGGAAATAATTCTATTATTGGAGTCATGATAATAAATGATGAGTCATGTTTAGCTAAAACGATGGGTGATGAGCACAATAATAGGGATAAGACTATTCTAAGGAAAAAAGATATGTTTCTCGTGTTTTTAATATTGATATATATATTTATATTTATATCTATAAATTATATCTTTATTCATGTATATTTTATAGATACCTAAATATATATTAATAAATAAGTGATAAATAAAAATTTTATGATTCAATTTATTTAAGGAGGGATAATGTAACACCCCTGATTGTTTGTACAATTTTCCCTTGAAATAAACAATATTTTGAATAGATTATTTCAAATCCAACATCAAACCAAAACAAAGCCATTAAAATCCAAAATAAAATTATTTAATTTTAATTTTATAATGTGCTCATTAAATTAGTTGTTATAAATTAAAGTATATGCACTATAAAAACTATATATAAAGAAGAAGTGATGGATTGTAATAGTAAGAATTTTGAATATAATCAACTACCTAAACCTAGAAAGGAGTCAGTTTGATAAGGGTTTTTCTAAGTTTAATCCCAATCCAAAATACAACGATTATGGTTTGGGAAATATAATTTTCGATAAAAGTTCAATCTCATCAAAATTTAAATGAGATCAAATATAGCAAAAATATCACCCACATCTTTCACCAGATCTTATCTTATCCTTGGGTCTAACATGGACATTTTGAGTGTTTTTGTAAGTCGAATTTACTATGATATATATATATATATATGTATAATTATTAATGAAGTATGTTAATTATATATAACGTTTATTTTAAATATTTCTCATATTGACTTCTAAAGGATGAGAAATTTCATTTAAAAAAATAATGGATTGATAAAATTTAATTGGTGTATCTAAATAATTAATAAAATAACTTTATTCATGATAAAAATCCTATAGTGTAAAGTTATAAATAAGTTAAATCCAAATCAAGAAGGGAGAATATCATATGGACGTATTCATGGATTTTTAATGAAAAACAAAGGGACTCTATGGAATTGTAACGTCCTTATGGCCCCAAAATTTTCTAGCCATCACCTGGCCCAATCACAATGTGTTGGAACATCATTTAATATGGTATTTATGGTACCATTACCGACTGTGTGTTATGAGCATGTGGTTTCATATAATCTTTTAATTATTGTTAATGTATTCCCCTTGTCAATCACATAGTCTCACCACATAGTGTTGGAGCATCATTTTGAGTAACTTCATGTGGTCCGCTCACCCATCACATAGTCTAGAAACGTGGCTTTGGGGTTGTACTCTTCTGATGTCTATAAGAACTTGTATTGGCCCCATTAACCAAACAAATATTCATGTCCATGTGGCATTTCAATATTATCAACCTTGTTTGGGAAACCACTAACACATGGATGTATATAAATTCCACTTATCCTAAAAAATGGACAACAAGAAATAGGTAGACTGGTCATAGAATAAGAAAATAGAGAGATACTTACTTTCCGGTTTGGTAAATTACTCTCAAAAAACCAAATATATAGATAATTAAAGGAAAAATCACCCAATAAGAATATAGATCACAAACCAGGATTATAGATTCCTACCTAGTGATGCCAAGCTTGCACAAATAGGGGCCATATGGAGACCGACCACACTTCCACTGACTATGCTAAGAAAACCCAGGTGGTGGATAACCACATGGATATTGAAAACATGGATGGGTGTGGGAAAAAGTAAACCTTGTAGGAATTACACATGCGACCCAACCGTCCCCATGAAGGCATTGGATGACCCCATGGAGGCCAAGATACTATAAATAATATAGTCCATGAGATCCACCTCACAATGAATACTTTAAGAGCTCTCCATTTGAAATTTTTTCCTTTTATTAAATAAACACACCTCCTTCTAGACATAGCAATTAGTTAAATCTTATTTGAAAGACCTTTATGGATTCCTTTTGTCACGTTCAAAACATTGAAAATGCTTACTTTAAGCCTTCTCTAAATCCAACTGATGCATACAATCATGGAATACACATGAGATAACACCATGTAAATCATAGATTGTATATGTTAAAGGAGGATCTGAGATTTCATCCCAAATAGGTAAAACCATCTGGGGAAAAATCATTGTTTCCCTAGATAATGGGGGTCCTTATTATGAAGACACCAGAGTGGGATCTTCTGGATAAATGATGGATTTATACTCTATTCAACCAATTGGGATAGATAGTGAATCTCCCTAGATTAATCCCCTAAACATTATTATAGTATTCCAAAATACTAGCTTTATGCACTAACTTATCCTATCAATTGGGAGGAAGATATGAGTATGGTATTCCTTATTGGTTGATGGATATAATATGGTTCTCATTAAACCCCAGATTTTTTATATTGAAAATATAATCAATGATCCCAGAATAGGTATGAAGGATAAAATCAGTGATTATGACCCTTCCAAATATAATTTAATGCTCTCATGTAATATGCGTGGTCTAAAATCTCTTGTTTCTCACATTGATAATGACTCGTGTGTTTATAGAAATCTGATTTTATTATTTCATTCTCGTAATCAGAGTGTATACAGTCTAGACTGCCTAATGGATTTAATACCCAAACTATATTAATAGGGTAATTGTATATGCATAATCCCCACTAAATCCACATTTTCTGTAGCTTTGAAAAAAATATACATCATAGTCACATGATGTAAAATTCCATGACAATGTCCATACTCCATGAAGTTAAACTGCATGGTATGGTCTTATCAAGCAACCTTAAACTATATCACCCAATTGATAAGGGATTTGAATCCTATTTTTAATGGATATGAAGTATGTATCACTGTTATTCAAACCAAGCATTATCAATCCATTAAATATGTCCCCTTAGGGCCATATTTTGGATAAAATAATCTACATTCTTCCCTGACATGACTATATTTATGTATTCCCATATGAATATTTTGTTATGTCCATATCCTCATGGGATCCCCCTTATTATACCATATTCAAAATGTTATCATGCCCCAACCTAGAGGGTAATATTCCTACCAGTTAATCATCATACTTCACCTGTTTGGGCCACATTCCCTATAAGACACCTGGTAGGGCATATTATTTCTAACTAGTCTAATCCAACATCATTAGGCCATGTTCTTATTAAGGGAATCAAATAAGGGCCTCTTATGTTTATATCCATATCAAAGTTTTTTCAGAACATTTTCCTAATTTTCCTTACATTGTGATATTAAAATGTATTGATAAGTCCTTTCCATGTGATCATAAACTATGAAACTAAAACTACTGGTGTTCTGGTTTATGTTTTCATAAGATACATAGGGAACCTCTTAAATTTTCAATCCAAACACCCTTACATATTATGAATTTATCTATTATGATAAACTCAACAGAGCCAAATTGTATGGATTTAAACCATAAAACAATAAAATCTAACATAACATTTTGAAGAACATTTATTGAGAACCTATGATACATATATATGTCCACATTGATGCATGATTGTGGTCCATCATTAACACAAGTTTACTAGTTCCATCCTATGAATTTGGGAAGTATTAATAAACCCAAAATAAATCTTTACGAGGGTCCAATAGCATGATATAATTCCCCATAAAGGGTGTGATTATCCCTACATCTCAACCACTTGACCAATGAACATTCCAAATCATAATTTATAAAAAACCCTTTGACAACAATTATTTGGAAAGAAGGCCCTCAATGCCTCATTTATTATAGACACATGTGTTGTTGGGTGTTTCTTCTTCCACAATCTAATCCCATCAAAACCTAATCTAAATAATGGTCAACCTAATGTGAATCATTCATGCACCAAAATAATCAAGTAACACCAGACATGGGGATAATTTGTTTTTTACCTCTAGAAAACAATGGTGAGGATATTGTGAATTCTTTACATGTGAAATTTATTTTTCATATATGAACTAATTTATGATTCTACAAGGATCTGTGTTATTGTTTGTAGTGTTATGGTATTCGTAGTTACCCTTTCCAAATATCCCTTCAATCCAAAGTAGTGATATATGTATTCATTGAACATTATCATTCTTTAATAACTGAAAAGGTAATGTCCCCCATGATCGAAATGATTACCTAACCCATTTATCATCTCCAAAATTAAGAAGGAAATGAAATAGTGATAGAGTAACACTAAAATAGTATCACTCGGAGAATATAAACTTCAGGTGATAGTCCTCGAGCATCGAAGCCAGTGAGTTCATACCTTCAGAGGAATGATATATCAAATTTGGTGGCAGCCATTTCAACCTCAATTTTTTTTGGGAGAATAAACTTAGAACAAATAATTAGTACTTACCTTTTCATAAAATGTTGGATTAGAAGGTCAACTGAAACCTCACCTCATCTCAACAGTCTCCTAGGAGTTATTCTAACAATAACCATTGTATCCAGCATTGTGGGGACACCATCACATCAAATTATAATAAAGATTCCAAAAAAACATTCCTTCCCTTGTCACATAGACAATGGAACCTATGGTATCTCTCTTGGAATAACAAGATTTTATCCATAGTGAGTGTGCCCACATCACTACATCCACCAAAGAGTCATGTTAATAAACTACAAAAACAACCAACGATCATGATCATATTCTTATTCTTGCCTAAAGATCCTTCCAACATATTATGGAATCACCTAGAAAGACTTTCATGAATTTCTTGAAAGTAACCAAGTGGTATTCACTTATTCCTTCCACCACACTTAAACCACATCATATATTTCAGATGAAAATGGTGTATTATAGTGGGAATATATTACCACTCCCACTGAGGAACTGGCACACATTTTCATTATTCTTGAAAAATATCACTAACATATCTTTAAGATAATGGATGGAAATTCCTATATTCCATCCACTATATTGATGAGTTATCAATTGATCATGATAGTTACAATGAAAGGTAGTAATCGGAATATCTTAGAGATCACCTAGGAGCCACATTTCGTCCCTACACTATTCAATGCAAAATAATTTCATGGACATATCTTGGTAGTTAATCAAAAGTGTGACCGTATCCCTATTATTTTTCTTTATATTCATTATATGTTGATGTAAAAATAGGAATGATATTATATTACAAAATCCATCCAATATTCCTTTTGGTATATTCTATAAGAATTACATAATTTTACATAAATTCCAACATACATTTAGCCTAAATTAGAACAATGATACATCTCAATGGCTACTAAAAGGAATGATTTTATTCCTACCCATTTATAAGGGACCTATTAACATATTAAAATAGAAAAGACGGGATAAGTTCACATTCTTATATGACTCTAATGGGATCATCTTCAAAATCTACCAATGAAATCAGATACACTTGAAAAGTCATCAATCCAAAAAAGTTAGTAACCCACCACATAATGACCATTTGAAATGAGATATCACTAATGGAAAATAGTGAATTAAGAGGAAGACCATTTTTTTGAACTGGTCAGTGCAGAGATGCTCGAGGCCCTGTAGCACATTTCTGAGGCGGAATAAGACTCTTAAGACTTCTCATTAGAAGGAAAAATAATGTCCAATTGTAGAGATCCTCCCCATGATAACTTCATTTTTAGTTATATAGGCCTTCCCCATAATGAGTTATATAATTTTTATCCCAAAGGAAACACAAATATCGATCAAGGAAACTGATCTCACGATTCCATTATTGATAATCCTCTTGTGTATGGCAGAATACCGCCTCACAAAGCGATGTGATTTGTTTACACTTTATATGGATGATAGTAGGGATATATTTAAATAATATATGTTATATATAATAGATACTAATTAATTTATAAAGGTGATATAATATTTAAATTCATTTTATTATATCTATCAAAAAATTTAAAACATCATTTAGGTGTATGTGTGACCTTCAATATCTATAAATTATGTATTTAATTTTATATACTTGACATTAATATATTAATTAAAAAACCTATATGATGAATTAATATGATATTTATATAATTATTAAAATTATAGAGATGATAGAACATTGATAAAAAATATTGGACTAAAAATACCAAATCAAAACAAACATGAAACACGAAGTAGTTATTCATGGAAACATGACATTGTCAAGGAATTTTTAATAAAAGGGTCATAATACATCATAAGTAAATCATATGTCATATTATATACATTAGTATGGTTCTTTAATATATTTATAATAAACCTATATTTTTTAAAACCAATTTTTGAATTATTATAAGGGAAGTCTAGACTTAAGGTATGGTATTTTTGTCTTAAATTGTATGCTTTGGGACATATGTTATATTATGAACCTATCATCAGTTATGAGGTGTATATGCAATCAAATTTAAATATTATATCATGAGTTTATTTATTCTCATGATATTTAATATTTCATTTATTGTTTTCCTTTAAAAGGGCCTATGGTTTCGATGTTACCAAATCATGTAATGGATTTTCATCTCACTTTTATTTTTGGGGGAAACAAGCCTAATACACTACTTGTTTCTTTTTTGGAATATATAATGCATGTGATTGAAAATTATGATTATTATAATGTAATTATTTGACATAAATATCCATATATTTATATTTATATATAATATCTTTCAATTAAAAAATACTATAGTGGTAAAAGGATTTATGTTACAATCTCATTATTTATTTTGATTATTTATGTTTATGTTTCTGATGGTGAAATATTATGATCAAGATATCAAGAAACTCCTGATTTTATTAACAATTTATTTCATTGAAATACATTTTTTCAGTTAATTTTACTCAATTTATGTAGTGATGAGTTCAAAAATAACATCACTAAATAAAATTAACTTTATTTCCCTCTTCAATCGAAAATCAATTTTATTTGAAATCCTTGTTTTCTAAAAACAATTAAAAAATATTTTACTATGATTTCTTAAATTTAATTTTTACCATTATTTTTTTGACAAAATGTTTTTAAAGGAATCTTCCTATTATTTTCTAAAGAAAACCATTTTTGAATTTTCTTACAAAATGTGAAAGGAATCGTTGTTGTAGCATATACAGTATGAATATTAATTTCCACCATTATGACCGCTCAATGTTTTAAAGAATAATTTATAAGTTTCATATATTATTTTGGTATAAAATAATTTTCACAATGTTTTGTGAACTTTTGGTTTTAAATAAGTTATTTTAATTTAACATTATATTTTATTGAAGAATGTTTTAATGATCTTTTATTGGATTTCTATTTATTAATAAAAAAAACCTTTGGCATGGCTTTTGTTTTAATGGGGATATTATCTAATTGTTACATCATAATATTTGTTTTGATGGTTTATGTTTATTATTATTTTGATAATAATTTTATGAAACCCTTTCCTTTTCCATATTTTTTGATATGAGGAATTGGTTAAATATTTAAGAAACCCATTTCATTTCCCCGGGTTATGCTCTAATGAAATGTTTATGAAAACCATTTCTTTTTTCATGGGTTATGATATGATTAATGTTTTAATATATTTTGGTACAAAAATTTATTGATTATGTGAATGTGAAGAGATATACATCCCTATAATTTTTAATGTAATCATTTATATATCATGATATAATGAAGGGAAACAAGTCGACATGCTTGATCCATAATGGGAAGTAGTCTAATGTGTTTAATCAACTATGAAAAATAAATGATGATGCATGATATATTATGAAATTTAAAATAGGTTCGAATTCTTGATCAATTATTTTTTATGGTCTTAGATATTAACATTGACATACATAATGGTTTCCATAGTTATTATGGTGCCACATAATTATGATCATTCAGGATTTATTTATGATGATTGGTCACTTTTATGGTTGATGTCCTGTGTAATGATAAATTTTTTTAGTGTGGATAATTTTTAGGATCCATGATAGATTAGGGATAAACATTGTAAGTTAAATTCATAATCTCATTACCTAATGATTATGTTATGATTTTATTTTATCACTGATTTATATCTCCCATGTTTACCCTTATTGACCATCTGATCTCACCCTTTCCTATGTTTATTTTTTTTAACTTATAAATAATGGTAAAGTAGGGTATATCTATAAAGATTACTAAATGGGAAGATATTTATTTGATATGTTGAATATATTTTAGGAAATATGGGTATTTTATACCTAGTCTCAAAAGAAACTAGATATTTATGATTCCCAGGAGTGTATTTGGGAAATGAATTAATTATTACCCTCGTAAGATGTTATATTTAGGTATAAAAATATTGGGTCATTATACATGAGGGCTATATAACCTCAAGAATCATAGGATAACCTAAAATGACAGAATGAGTACATGTAATATAAATTGTGAGGTCTTCCTCATCAGACCCACTCCCCGAGATCTCTATTTAACAAGGGCGCCTCCTATTTAGAAAAATTTGATTTCTTTAGACTTCCCCATCATGTTGATATGAATAAAAATAAATTCCTGGTTTCATTATTCAAATATGTAAAACCTAAAAAGGATTACTTGAAGCCTCCTCCATACCCTCCCAATGCATAAGATACTGGTATGTACACTAATGTAAATCTCTTAATTGAGGGTTTACATTGATAAAAGGAGGCTAGATGTTGTAATATTATATAGATAGAATTATTAGGATATTGTAATTGGAGATTAAATTAATATTAGGCATCTATTTTGAAAAAAATTATGAAGTAGTATCTCATGTATCAATGATGGATTTCTTCTCCATTGAACGAGTCAATCCAAATTGGTAATCCCCTCTAGAGTAAGCATGTAGTCCTTATTTTAGGATTCCACACTCCTTCCTCTATAAATTTGCATCACCTATCAATGGGTAGGAATAAGGTAGGATGGGACTACTGTTTAGGGTATAGGTACCAAGATGGTTCCCATTGGAGAAAAAGATGGTTAATGTTTGTGATACCATTAGTGAGATAATAATACCCTCAAAGGGAAGCTACAACACTTACATACCATCGAAATATAATTGAATTATCTAATTATAGGTTCTTGATATTGTAAATATTTTTAAATACACCTCATATGACTTGTGTGAGATTAGATATCTTATTTTATCATGTCATTAAAAAATATGAGTTCCCCTAATCAAGTTTTCCTACTACGTGTATGCTTAAATATATCTTTTCAGGGATGATTTGTTTGTGTAAGATCTAACCAATCATCTACTCACACAGAATTAATGAAACCAAATACCTAGTCACATGATGTAAAACTACATGACAACATACTTACCTCATGTTGTTAAACTGAATGGTACCGATCTATTATATGACATTGAATTGTGTTATATTAACATTTTGGTATTTAATTCCTATTTCAATGGATATTTAGGACACCTAACCAATGTTCAAATCCATCATTACCTATTGTTAATACATATCTTCCTGTATACAATTTCCTATGATATTATCCATGACTTTCCCTCACCTAATTATATTACCACATTCCTAGATATCCTTTTATTTGGGGTCATATCACAACAAAACCTTCATGATTTTACTATATTCTTAGTGATATAATTCCCCCACATGGAAGTGTATATTCCATCTATGTAATCAACACACATCACCCTTGCTATCCACATTACCAATAATCTACCAAGGGAGCCACATTCTTTCTAACGATACCAATCCAATCTTATTAGGCCATGTTTTAGTTATGGGAAGCAAGAATCGACCACTTATATGCATTTCTTGTTCCAAAAAACTGCTTATAACCTTTCACCTCATCATACATACTACAATGTATTAAAATAAATGTATCAATCCTTTCCACACGCCCTTAACCAATGTACATAAAACTATGTAGGTGTTTAAACCTATTCTAAAAGGATATATAGGGAACCTCTTTAATGTTTAATCAAAACTCAATAACATCTTACACATTTTTAGATGGATATAAACTATATAGCACCCAATTATCTAGATTTAAACCAGAATACATTAAAACTATACATCACCTAGAAAAAAATAAACATGGAGAGACTATAATAAATATATATGTTCACATTAATGCATGATCACGATCTGTCATTAATGTTGAACTAACTATTTGAAACCTAGTAAATGGGAAGGACTTATGATCATGAATTAATTACATAAGAGAGTCATGAAGTAGGTAATAATCCCCCTAAAGTGTGTAATGATTATGAATTCCCATACAATTGAAAAAATTGAATTACAAAGAATCGTTGATAAAAAAACCAATCACTACTGACCTTTTAAAATCAAGTCCTCAAAGAAATATCTTATCATGATACAGGTTTCATTGGTTTTTTTAGTTCCAAAAACAACTCCCAATGGTAACCCATGAAATCAATGTAAAAAAAAATATTATACTAAATTTTTTTATTTATATAATATAAATTTTATTATATTATGACTAAATAATAATTTTAATGACATGTATTGATAATATATAAAATAAAAAAGTTAATATTTATCCAATATTATTACTGGGAAATTAATAAATTAATTTAATTCATTGAAGATGCATTTTTTTAAATTTAATTTATTTATTTTTATGTGATATATTTTAAATTAATATTTTACACTTTTAGGAGTTAAATTGGATTAAATGATATGATTATTTTTAAATATCATGTTAAAAGTAGGTAATAATGTAAATTTCATTTCTAGGCACAAAAATAAGTTATCTATATTAAAGTTAATTTCCATGATAATGGTACAAGGGTTATTTTTAAGGATTTGTTTTCCAAAAACAGTTTAAATTTATAGTATAAACAATTTAAATTAATAAATTTAACATAATGAATCTAATTTTATTTGTAAAAATATACACAATAATATAAAAAAATATTTAATTAGAAATGTACCAAAAATAATAACAATAAAAGTTAATATTTAAAAAATAAATCTTCATATAAAAATAGTTTCCATTATATTTTAAATTTCAATTGAAACGTAAAACTCATAAGTAATAGATTTTGAATTTGAAAAAATAAAATTAATTTTTTTGCTCATAAAAACTATGTTAGTTTAGGTTGAATTTGTTAGATATTTTTAAAAAGTCTAATTTTTATGTGAATGCAACAAAATATGAATTTTACAAATACTATGACTTTTATGATATCATTTGGATATAACCAGGACTTAAAAATTTATGAAACTATTTAAAAATAAACTAATTATTTAATATTTAAAATTATATATATTTTTTTATTTTTAATCAAAGAACCTATATTCCAAATTTTAGAATGTAATATTATATTATTAAAAAAAAATAATATATTAAACACTTATTATATTATAATTTACTTTTATCAATTTTATAAATTTAATTTTATAAATTTTTTGTATTTAAAATCATAATATCCAAATTATATAATAAGAGAAATTATATTTTAAGCCAAAAAAAAAGTTACCAATTTTAAAAATGTGTTACAGTAGTAAAAGTAACTCATAGGAATTCATGATTTAAGGGTAAAGGATCTAAAATCATGTGTAAAACATGTATCCAATTTATTTTTAGAGTCTTATAAACCATACCTCACCCCCTATACATTATTTTCTACTTTTGGAGGCACTTACCTTGAATAATACACCTCCTATTTTAAAAATGTCACTCCTCTCACTAACAAAATGATCCATTCACCACACCACTTATACTCACAAAAAAGACATTTAATTTCTGAAAAAATATTTCTAAATATATATCAACCACTAACATAAAAATATAAGTGTATTAGGTATCCTAATGGGACCACCCCTCAATTCCATCATATGTTTTTTCAAAGGAGATATACCAAAGTATAAGGTAAAAATTCTCAAATCGCTCCTCCACATTTTTGTTTTCTAAATCTTTTTATTCTAACTAAAATCATATTTTACCACACTATAATAATTAAATAACAATCATTATTATTATTATTAATATTAATTATAAACATGTAACAATCATCATATACCATTTTTTTCCATATAAAAATGAGAACATTGTTCATGTGTATGTGCTGACCACTGCCTTTATGAGGTGACATATTTCATTTATCATGGACAGCTTCCATGGCTGGTTAAAAGGGAGGGTTTAATAAATAAATTTGATACTTATAAATTTTTTAATATTATTAAAACATAACCCAATTTATAACATTATTCCATTCTATGAAAACTAAAATCATCATCTTTGTGTCCTTCTGAACTACAACCTTTATAGAGAGAGAAGTATTTTATTATTAATCACCACCATAGATGGTTCATTATAATTTATTTAATATATAATATAATAAAAAGTAATATATTTCATTAATGTGGGTTTTAAAGTATAATACAAAAATTATTTATCATTAAAATTTAATCCGTTCATATTCATACATTAACCCCGAAAAACTAGTCATAGATACCTTTATAAAAACAATGACTATAGTTTCAATGAAATAAACATGGGGATGAATAAATAATTGAAAAATAATGATTTAGATATCATTTATAATTTTTTTAATGATGAATTTGGTAAAAAATAATGGGCATCAACATCACTATTAGGAAACATATGTGAAACGATCATAATTACTAACACCCAACAAAAATTAAACATTAACTTGTTAATTAAATAACACTGAATAATTATAATTAAAGGGTACAAATGGTTATATATTTGAATAACGTTATGAAATTTGATATTAATAATATTTTTTTTATAATACCAATGATTAAATATCATTCATGGATGTCGAGAGTAAATGAAAGGGTTTCTTTATCCAAATCGGATTCATTGAGAAATACTGAGTATTCACCACTTATTTTTTTATGTATATACAACCCATAGAATTAATTTTAATATAAATATTATTTATTTCATTAGATTTATAAAACAATCATATGTTCTTCAATTCATGTGTGATTAGTTCAAATGATAATGGAGTTTTAGAGACTTTTCATGAATCAACTCATTTTCTTAAGTCATAATGATTCCTCTTATACTATTGTTTTTAAAATATTTTTTTATTTTAGAAAATGACGAAATTATATTTTCTTTCTTCATTTTATAGGTAATTAAATGTTATATATCTCATTCTTTAATTTTTTTTCGGATTTTATTAATTACTCTCATCCTCTCCAAATGAGATTTTTTCTTCCATGACTATATTCACTATTCCTAAAAATGTTCTCCTTATTCAGAAATCCAAATATGTGTTATTTATTATGCAAATATAATTTATCTTTACATATTTTCAAATGATTTATTTATTATTCTTTTTAAGATACATGTTTCAAAAAATATGTTTCAAAATGATTTAATGTTTTTTCTTTCCAGATTGTACACTGTATCTTTTACTCCATATTTGATTTGAATAAACTTTCTTCATTTTTTAATAATTATTTTTTAAGATTAATTGTCAAATGATATTTTAAAATTATCTATGAAAAATTCACAAAAAATTATATTTTCAGATGTTTCTAATAACATTTTCTCTTTAAAAAAACATTATGAAATATATTATAAAAACACTATTATGTTTATCATCAATTTTCCTTTTTGAATAAAAAATATCCAAATTTTATGGAGTTATGTTTTATGAATATATTTCTAAATTACATTATTAAATACTCTATTTTGGTTATTTATTTTTTTGGTATTAACCAATCTTTGTCTTGAAGTCATTTTATGTGATATAATTTAAATGTTTTCACAAACCCATTTTCATTTCTTGTTTTCTTTATCATGTTATGAATAACTGATTACATGTGAAAAAAATGTGCATATAAAATCTGTATGTGATGGGTTGGTCCTATATAACCCTCCAATTCATTGGTTAAGGCTTCACATCTCATTACATAATAATTGGTAATGAATAATGGTGCTCAGTCCACTATAGATAATAGGTTTTGATTCATTATCAACTATAGGAAATATATTGTGATGCATGATCCACTATTGGAAATGTGTTGTAATGCCTAATCCACTAAGGGAAACTAGAATGGATTCATGATCCACTATTTTATGATTCATAATCTAATTTTTGTTTTTATATTTGTATGTTATATTCATGTTCCATGGATTTTGTTTATTTTTTTCTAATTTATCACACTTTTTCTATAGTATTTTTTTGGTTACATGATATTACATTTACTTCACTTATGACTTTTTGAAAACTCAAACTATTCTGTGCTCTTTTAAAAAAATATTTCTCTTATTCTCATTCAGTCTCTAAATTATATGTTCATACACTTGATGATATATATATAAGTTTTCCCTTTATATGAATTTAATATCACCCATTTCCAATGTATCTATTCCCATGGTAAAGAAGATGAGTATAAACTATGAGGAGTTAATAAGGGATTCTAGTATAGTTATATGGTGTAGAAATGTTTATAATTACTCAAAAATAATTTGGTTATGTATCTAGTTCTCAAAGTCACTAAGCCTTCGGTTTATGAGATTATATTTTTATTTTAGAGATTTGGTGTTTAAATTATGGTAACGATATAAATTTAATATTTTATTTCGTGGTTCCTCTCACTTGGTATCAAATCCTATGGAAAAGGTATATATTTTTATCACCATACATTAGAGTGTGGTTCTAGGGAGCCTTATTTGGTATCATAGGAGGGTTTATTTATTTTTTAAGGTTTAGTTTAGTTATATTTGGGATTTGGACTAGATAGAATTAACGACAACCTCATGGATAATCTCAAACATAGAAAATCATCCTAAATATTTTTTAAGATGGAGATCATGTGGTTTCCTAGCCACGGTATCACTTTCTAGATACATAGAAGAGGATACATGCTTTGGAATAGATGAACCAAGGGTTAATAACCCTAAAAACGATGGTTTGATTTTAACTCGATATTCACCTTGTGAGTGAAAATGATTCTAAATGGTGGACTTGGTTTAACACACTTGGGGGGTATGATTTGAATATCAAATTCTCTTTATGAACCCCTATGATTTATTTGAGAACATTTTTATGTTATGGTTATAGATCCTAATAGTAAGTAAATAGTGAATGGCCTAGATTAAAAACTATAAATTTATGTGTTATAGTACATATTTAATTTATAATCAATTCACTTTATGTTAATATTTTTCCTTTTTATACGATTAAAAGATTAGTATATTTAGAATTACTTTATTTATGTAATGTTTGGAGCAAGGGTAAATTGACTTAATCATGATTTTCATGGGTATACCAATGATTGAACAAAAAACTATTCATGTTGGATGGGAGATAATGTAAAAAATATTTTAGTTATATATAACTATATATCATATATTAATATTAACAACATAATCATTGTTTAATTTATAAATTAAAAAATGAAGATAAGGATAGAGTTTCATGGATTTTAATGTAATGAATACAATGGATAAATTTGGATTCAAATCCATTCATATCAAGAATGTGGGAAGAAACACCAAATCATATGTCTCAAGGGGACTAAAAGATGTTTTATTTTTGTAAACTATGGTCATTGATAATCCAATTATCTTGTAAAATAATTATTTTGTTTAAAAAAATGGAGTGAAATAATGTTTATCCTAAAGTATAAACAATATTTTAATTACATAAATGTGGGGAACTTTGGAATTGTCAAAGTAAATGACCAAATACAATGGATATTAAACATTGTTGGGCATCATAAACCTCCTAGGCCAAGAGATCAAGAAAGGTCTTATGATATTAAAATAACTTAATAATAATAGGATAATTAAGGGGAACTTATCCATTATTTAATAGTTGAGGATATCATGTTAAAGATTGATTCTAGGTTCCATATTATATATAGTATATTTTCTAATAGGATTAAATCACATACCTGATGATTTTATTACTATATAAAACCTATAATTGTATTATTATTGGATTCCAAGTTGTTTTTTTGTTTTCCTTTTTAATATAATAGTATTCATACTTTAGTTGAATATAAATAAATTTTATAAGAGGATTGGCTATCTCCACAAAGACTGTATATTGGTTATTGAAATAGAGAAATCACATTTCATATTTCAAAGAAACCTATGATCATTTATCAACACAATATATATTATAAACTATCTGGGTAAATTAATTATATTATATAAGTCATGATACTCAATCATGAGGGAATTTAGCTCTAATAATTGAGGAAATCTCAATATCGGGGATAATCCTTTTCCTTAGGAAATGATATGTTTCTGCAGTATGTAAGGTAGGTATCTCTCTTAAATTATATTTTCTGTTATGTCTATCTTATAGATACCCTTAAATATATTAGTTAGTAAGTTATTACTAATATCTCGATGATGAAATTTATTTAAGGAGGAAGAATAAAGAACACCAAAATTTTACTGTTAATTTTCTTTTAAATAAATAATATTTAAATAGATTGTTTTAGATATAACACTGAACTAAAATGAAACTATGATAATCTAAAATAAAATTAGTAAATTTTAACATTATAATATAGTAATTGAATTATCAGGTATAAATATAATTAACCACATAATTAAACAATGTATAAATGTGTACTGATGAAATCTAACAGTACAATTTTATCTTTATGAGGCTCGCATATTTTAGCTTAGAAAAGAGATAGTGTAATTACGGATTTCCATAGACCAAGAGAAATTTGAACCCCAATAATTAGGGATTGAGAGGAATGATTTTTGGGAGAAGTTCAAGATCATTAAAATTTTTATACGATCCATGCAAGTTGAACCCCCATTAGAAACTACCACTATATATCTTATCCTTAGGTCCTATGAGGATATCTTAAGGGGTTATGTAAAATAAAGATACGATAATAAAAACATTTGATTATGAATTTAAAAATTTATTTGTATATCACATGTATTTTATATATTTTTCATTTATACATTAAAATGGATATAAAATTCAATTTTAATACTAATAAATTGATATAATTTAATTTGGATAGAAAAATAATTCATAAAATAATTTTCTAACAAAAAAATATTTTTACCAAAATATAAATTTATGCACTTTGTATCTTTTTTATTATGATTAAATAATGATTTTAATGAATTTTTTGAAAAATATACATAATAAAATAATTTATAATCCTTAAAATATTTATTAAATTTAAATTAATAATCTCATTTTATGCTCAGAAGATAGATTTTTTCCTAAGATTGTTTATATTCTTTATGCACTATTATATTAAAATTATTTTTTACCACTCTAGAAATTGAAATTGCTAAAATGATTTATATTTTTTTAATTGTCATTTTAAAATTATTTTAAAAGGACAATTTCATTTTTAGGCATAAAAATAAGTTACCAAGATTAAATTCAATTACTAATATAATGGTAATGGAATTATTTTAAAATAGTCTTTTCCCAATTATTGTTGACTTTTTTATAAATAAATTAAATTGATATATGGTATCTCTATTTTGTATTTATATTTTCATATATGTTATATGTAATTTCATTAGATATTAATTTATTTGATATTTTATGTATTCCTAATATAAATTATTTATGTATTTTTATGGAAAACACACATATTTATCAATTTGTATGAAATCATGTCATTTTGAGAAGATAAAGTCACTTCATCCCATGATGTAAAGCACTATAGCATGACACCTGAAATTGATTATGAAAATGAGATTAATTAGTAATAACAAACATATCAGGATTCACATTGAAATAAGGTTTCCCATGATTTTGTATAATCATTGGAGGTTCTACAAGCTAAAAACCGAAGAAACAATTTGAAACAAAGGTTCTGGTACGGGAAAGAGGAAATTCATGAAGTGAGAAAAGTTTTGGATAATTATGAGATAGAAGGAATGAATTTAGGATGGGAAAATTATTTATTTGAAAGAGGCCTGTAATGACCGAGAATTTAAATGTAATTTGTTTAAAATATATGGGAATTTTAAGAGTCTGTGAAAATTGACGGCGCGTGATTCAAAGGCCCAGAGTACCTGGAATAAATTTCTGAACTTTTTTTTAGGTACGTCTAGTAAACATGCGAGAAGGATTTTCTAAATTTTAAACAGGTGCTCAGAATTGAAATATGAGGGCACCTTTGAACTCACAGAGTCGGTATTCGCTTAATAAGACTTTAACCTTGATGGTTGTTGGTCGAGGGTAAAAGATAATTTTTTGGGTTTTTCATGAAAAGAATAAAATAAAATAAAGTGTGTAACATTTTATTTTATTTTATTTAGAAACTCCCATGTAGAAGTTTCACAGGTAGGGACCACCTGAATTAACCTCCCATGAGAGGTTATGGTGGTGGGGACCACTCGAGCCTAACCTCCCATAAGAGGTTATAGTGGTGGAGACCGCTCGAGGCTTAAACCTCTTGAACTCCCCTCTTAATGAGGGAGAAACCTCTCACATCCTTCTTTAATGTGGAGGATCCTCTTGAGCTTCCTCCACATTAATTGTTCCAAATCCATACATTAATTTTTCCAACATGTGTGCATGTGTGCAAACATAATTTCTTCTTATGTTAAATTACATTGTCACCTCTTTCTTTAGGTGGGCAAAGGAGGAGGGAACTCTTTAGAGAATCGTGGATAATCCCATACTCCAAAGAAGAATGCTCTTGTCGATGAAGAATGCCTTCGACTATGAATAACCAATAAATGAGCTCGAGATCGGAGGCGTGTGGCGGGCGCGACGAACGCCGGTATCTTCGTCTTCCTCCAATGTGGTACGCCTTCATAAATGAAGAATCTACATCCGTACTTCCTTGTCACATCAACGTCAATGAACCTTCCAATGTAGGGGTTATTATTAAATTATTGAATTCTCTTGTTTAATTTTTTTGTTCTTGGAAAGAATGGTAAACTTGGATCAACCAAAACGAGTTGATCCATGATTCATATTAAATTGAAGACTTTTTCGTTCTTGACTCATGTTTTTGTTGAGCCGCTTTCTACCGCTCAAACATGGAGTGTGTGGGCCAAAAAACATGGCCTGAACCCTCCACCATTCTTCCCAATAGTGTTCTACGTGATTGAAGAAAGTGGCTTACAACACGATGACGAACGAAGACAGAGACCAGCTAAACTAGCCACTAGTGAAGGCACGACGCTCTGACGTCCATAGCCGAGCCACCGCCCGCGACCTCACCGCCCGAGCCGCGACCACCGTCTATGGCCGATCCACCGTCGGAGCCGCCGCCACTGTCTCTGACTGAGCTGCCGCCCAAGCCGCCGCCGTCGCCCGTAGCCGAGCCGCCACCCGCGGCCTCGCCGCCTGAGTCGTCGCCATCGTCCCTGGTCGAGCCACCGCCGCCGCCCGCGACCTTGCCGCCCGAGCTACCACCCAGGCCGCCGCCACTGTCTGGAGCTGAGTTTCCACCCACGGCCTCACCACCCGAGCTTTCGCTGCCGTCTGTGGCTCTCTCACGCCGCCTGCGGCCTCGCCGAGCCACCCCTCAGTCAACCCGCCCACGCTGCACCCTCCACGGCCAAGCCACCTCGCGGACAAGACACCCTCGAGGCACCCCCATGGCCCTCTGAGGCCTCTCGCGGCCTACTGGACCATCCAACAGGACAGGACGGACCCAGCAGGTCAGGCCGGGCCGGGCTAACCAGGTCGGACCGGACCCGGACCCAATACGACCCATTTACGTTGTTTTGGCCATAACATTGGCTCCTGACGTCCGTTTGACGAACCGTCAATGACACTGGAAACCATGGAGAGAGACGATCCCTTTGATATAACCCACTAATGTTTTGGATAAAGTTGGGTAATGGTCGGGTTGGATCGAGCACAAATCCAACTGGGTCCTTGGGACTAAAAGAATAATAACTCACAGACCGGGCGTCCGATTAATGCACCGTCTATTGCGTTAAGACCACTGTGACATGGACAAACACTAAAAAACTTCTTCATGTGATATTGTGGTAGTTGGATAATAGACCAGTGGATTAGGGAGCAGAATCTCCCAGAGACAAGCTAGCCTAGTGCGAATACCCAGTAGTTGGCTGTGACGAGAAGAGTGCTCTCCTAGAGATCTTGTATGGGTCGACTACTAGAGATCATGTGTGGGTCAGTTCGTAGTGATCATTTGTGGTTCATCTCATAGAGATACTGTGTGGGTGAGCTCCTAGTGATCCAGTGTGGGTGAGCTCCAGCGATCCTGTGTGGGTCAGCTCCTAGTGAACCTGTGTGGGTCAGCTCCAGCGATCCTGTGTGGGTCAGATCCTAGCGATCCTGTATGGGTCAGCTCCAATGATCCTTTGCGGGTCATCTCCTAGAAATCCTGTGTGGGTTAGCTCCTAGAGATCCTGTGTGGGTTAGATCCTAGCGATCTTGTGTGGGTTAGCTCCAGCGATCCTATGTGGGTCAGCTCCTAGCGATTCTATGCAGGTTAGCAGCAGAGCTTCTTAACAGAGTAAGATGATTCAATAGTTTAACTAATCATCTCTACTATCATACCTAAGTTATTACTAGTGTGATATGAGTCAGAACCTCTATGTTACTTCATGATTGATATCGATTACCTGATAACTTAGGTATATGTATGGGCATATACCTAGGTAGGGTTATCTGTTATTTTCGTTCTTTGTAGTTTATCCTTTGTGGAATTTTTTTGAGACCATGAGAGTCTCTGGGTCTCTGAGTATAGTTATAATCACCATAGAACGGGCTATTCCCCTACCTCATTGTGTTGTATGCAGACGACAAATAGAGGTGATCGAGGTTGAGAGTACCAGGACTTGACGGTACTCGGAGGTGGACCAGAAGGCATGTCAGTACACAGAGAAGATTGGAGGATGTGGAGTTCTATGGAGGTGATTTGTACCTACCCTTAAATAAGGAACCTAGAGGATGACCTAATAGCTGCCTTTCGTTTTTTTCTTCAGTTGTATTTTATTTCAGTTGTACTTGTACTATTACTGTTGGGCTTGTATTCCGGTCCCTTTTTACTTTCAGTAGTCTTTTCGCTATACAGTTGAATTGCATTTGTATCTTGTTGTGTTCTAGGTTACATGTGTTTATAGGTTATAAAGGCAATGCCTTCCCAGTTTTAGGGAATACACCTTCGGTGCTATTCAATAGCCCCTGGCCTATGGAAGGTGGGTTTGGGGTTAGTCATGGCACGAGCCCCGGGGGACGGGTTGTGGAAAATTGGAATCAAAGGAGTCGGTTCTATTGAAGAACATATGACTGTGATCATTCTTTTATCATCAATAGTCTTAAGTGTAGTGAGTGTTGTTATGTGTTTTGGAAATCCAGTATTGGTGCGGCGGCCGACGTATCCATACACTAGGACCCTGACGTCTGATTACTGACTCAGTGCATGAAAACACTGATTGCGTGTGTGTTTTCAAGAAATTTATTTGCGATCTATTGAGTCATCTCAATAGGTATAACTTATAGACTATGGAACCCCTATTTCTTTTTAGTATTCCTCCACACAGACAGCCAGCTAGGGTTTTGAGAGTTTTACGCACTGACAGCCCATCGCGCGATGAGGCCTCGGTGCAGGGCCCTTTTCCAGCGGAGGCACTAGCGGTAAATTTCCCCATTGGGCCACCGATTCCTCCAGCTCTAGTAGTAGACGGTACATGATTCTTGAGCGTGTTTCACGAGTTCTTGTACAAGAGGCCACCCATGTTCAGGGGAGAGAAGGACCCAAATGCGACTGAGGATGGGCTGGAGGCTGTGGTGAGAGTCTTCCGACGGTAGGGACACCAACCGATATCATGGTGATCCTTTTCTCCGACCTTCTACAGGCTGCAGTAGGCAGATAGTGGAGCTTGATGCTCTAGGTCCACGATGAGGTGACGCTTCTCTGGGAAGATTTTAAGAGCCTATTTCGGGCATAGTTTGTCCCAGCGACTCTTCTCACAGTGCGCATACAGGATCTTCTTCATCAGCAGAAGGGCAACATGACTGTAGCTCAGTTCTCAGCGAGGTTCACTGAACTCTAATGAAACTACATAGATATGGTGTGGGACCCATTCTTCAGGGACTAGACCTTTGAGAAGGGGATCATGTGGGAGATCAGGGCTTCGATGATCTCACTCAGCATCCCGACACAAGCAGGGGTGTTATAGAGTGCCCTCCTATAGGAGAGTTTCCTTGTTGAGCAGTCTCCAGCAGTGAGATCGACCAGTAGTAATCACGTAGTGTAGTCTTCTGTAGCTGGCAGTATGCAAATGTCATAGAGAACCAAGAGGACCAGACCTACAGGTGGATGACCGCATGACTCAGGATCGGTTGTGCAGGGCACCCGAGGCGCAACCAGTCATGCTAGGAGCAGGTAGTGTTTCACATGCGACAGGAAGGGTCACATGGCTCGTGACTGTCCGACCCACCTTACAGATGATCAGCAGACGATCGAAGGACTGCTCAGACAGAGACAGAGTTTTGACTGAGGAGGTCTGCAGGGAGTAGGCGGACGTGGAATAGGATCTGGTCGTGCAGTTGGCAGTGGGCGACGATTCGAGATGATGTCGCCACCACCACTAGGAGGTCCACCCCGACTGCAGGGAGTAGGTGGATAGGGGAGAGCTCAGCTAAAGGCAGCTAAAGCTTACGATCATGGAACTCCAGAGATGATACGATTTACGATTTTTGTCTACTCCACCTTAGCTGCAGTACTTACATACATAGGTTCCAGTCATTCTTTTATTTCTACTACCCTCATTTGGCACTAGGAGATTCTGATGGAGCCGTTGGCTCGATCCTTATGTCTAGAAACTCTTAAGGGGGAATATTCGATGATTAATCACTGGTTTCGGTAGTGCAAGATTAATTTAGGAGGCAAGAGCTTCGGTTGGGATTTCGTAGTAGCAGCGTCGAGGCCTTACGATGTAATCTTGGGTATAGACTAGTTATCTACAGTCCATGATCATATTGACTGTATTAAGTACAAAGTGAAGTATGTCCTCATGGATGGGACCAGTTTTACCTTCATCGGTGAGAAAGGAGCCTTTTGCAGCACATAATGGACTTACCCGGAGGAGGGTGTAGCCGATCACTCATCAGATGGCTGTCCTTACCCTCAGAGTGGTTGATGTGGATAGTCTGAGTTATCCTATTATGGTGGACCAGTAAGCAGATGTATTCCTTGATGATGTTTTGGGTCTACCTCTTCGTAGAGAGGTGGACTATTACATTGACTTGTACCCCTGGACGACACCAATATCCACACTAGCATATTAGATGGCTCCCATAGAGCTTCGTGAGCTACAGTTACTGCTAGAGGAATTGAATGATAAGGGATTCATTCAGCCTAGTGTTTCACCTTCGGCAACTCCAATTTTGTTCTCCAAGAAGGTAGATGGGAGCTTGAAGATTTTTTGTGACTATTGGTGCCTGAACTAGGTGACCGTAAAGAACAAGTAACCACTTCCAAGGATTGAAGACCTCTTTGATCTACAGAAGGGAGCATCGTGGTTCTTGAAGATTGACCACAAATTAGGCTATCAACAGCTTAGAGTGCAAGAAGTGGATGTGTAGAAGACGGATTTCAGATGTCGGTATGGACATTACGAGTTCTTGGTTATGTCATTCGGTGTAACCAATGCTCCAACAGTGTTCATGGGACACATGAACAGGATCTTTCAGCCATGCCTTGATTGCTTTATAGTAGTCTTCATCGATGACATTCTGATCTACTCGGCTACTGAGGAGGAGCATTCCTATCATTTGTAGGTAGTACTGGACACACTCTCAGAGCACCATCTTTATGGTAAGCTCTTTAAGTGCCAGTTTTGTATCTGATAGGTTCACTTTTTTGGACATGTCATATCAGAGGTTGGAGTAGCAGTGGTTCCAGCAAAGATTGAGGCGGTACTTGCTCGGTAACTACCCAGGAGTATGATGGAGGCACGGAGTTTCCTAGGATTGGCTTGATACTACCGGAGATTTGTGCCAGATTTCTCTAGAGTTGTAGCTCCACTATTAGCCTTTACGAAGAAGGGGAAACCCTTCGTTTGGTCATAGAGATGCCATCAGAGTTTTCAGGAGGATAGGTAGAGGCTGACTAGTGCCTCCATCTTGAGGCTTCCAGAAGAGGGATTAGGGTACGTAGTATACTACGATGCATTAGGGGAAAGACTCATATATGTCCTGATGTAGGATTGAGAAGTGATTTCATATGGTTCTAGATAGCTGAGACAACATGAGAAGAACTACGCCACCCATGACCTGGAGTTAGCAGCAGTGTTCTTATCCTTGAAGATATGGCGACATTACTTGATGGCCGAGATTTTTACAGTGTACTCTGATCAAAAGAGTCTTAGGTATATCTTCTCTCAGAAGGAACTGAACCTGAGATAACGACATTGGTTTGAGTTCCTCTGGGACTATTACTTCGAGATAGTCTATACTCATGGGAAGGGGAATGTTGTAGCAGACTCACTCAACCAGAGATTTGGTATACAACTGTTAGGAGAGGTGACAGATCAGCTGACTGATTTTCAGATATCCTTTGTTGATAGAGATGGAGCATCTTATCTTCAATCTCTTAAAGTCACTCCCCCACTTCTTTAGTGAGTCAGGGAGGCGCAGAGTGGGGATGCTGACTGCAAGGCATGACATGCTCAGATATCCACAGGACAAGCACCTGATGGATTTTCTAAAGGTGGGGAGCACGTCAACCTCTTCAGAGGACGTACCATGGTACTAGTGTCACTTTAGGAGGAAGTGTTGATGGAGTTCCACACATCCCCTCTAGCGGTACATCCAGGAGTGGAGAAGATGTACCAGGATCTCCGAAAATAGCACTGGTGGATAGGAATGAAGAAATCAGTTGCAGAGTTTTTCTATCGGTGACTCACTTCTCAGCAAGTGAAGGTTAAGCATCAAGTACCAGCTGGCTTGGTTCAGCCTTTGGAGGTCCCAGAGTGGAAGTGGGATGGGATATCCATGGACTTCGTGACAAGACTTCCACGTAAATCCAGAGGTCATGACTCTATCTCGGTGACCATTGAGAGACTCACCAAGTCATCCCACTTCCTACCGATCAGAGTGCAGGGTTCAATAGAGTGCATGGGATGCCTCTATGTGTAGGAGATTGTGTGGATACATGGAGTTCCCTCAACGATTGTCTCTAATTGTGATACACGTTTTACATCCCGGCTATGGAAGGGGTTGCAGGAGGATTTCAGGACGCTTCTTCATTTGAGCACTGCCTTCCATCCTCAGACGGATGGTCGGATTGAGCAGACCATTCAAACCCTCCCGGACGTGCTGTGTGCTTGTGTCCTCGACATTGGTCGCAGCTGGGAGGATCACTTTCCTTTGTTGGAGTTTACGTAAAACAAATTCTATCACTCCACCATTTTGATGGCACCTTTCGAGGCACTGTACGGGAGACCTTGCAGATCACCCTTGTGCTGGACTAACCCTGAGGAGTTCGCACTAGTGGGACCTGAGATGGTATGGGCTACCACAGAGAAAGTGCAGATTATCCAAGATTGGATGAGGACTACACATAACAGGCAGAAGTTTTATGCCAATAGGAGAAAGAGACCTCTAGAGTTCAAGGATGGCGACCACATCTTTCTACGGGTCTCACCTTGATGAGGTTTGTAGAGATTTGGGTGAGGCGACAAGTTATCTCTGATGTTCATCGGACCTTTTTAGGTCCTCAACAGAGTTGGAGAGGTGGCTTACTGCTTATCTATTCCACCTCAGTTGCACCGGGTGCATGACATCTTCCACGCATCCCAACCGAGGAGATACCTACACGACCCTTCTCACATCATCGACCATGGCGAGCTGGACGTCAATGATGGGGTGAATTTTACGGAGGTTCTATTAGAGATTGATGATCAACAGGATCAGGTCCTTCATGGACCGTCGATACCTCTGATGCGCATTCGTTGGCAGCATGGGAACCTCTAGGAGATAACATAGGAGCGGGAGACTCATATGTGTGCTCATTACCCCCACTTGTTTACCTAGTTATGAGTTGTGGATTATGGGGACATAAAGACCTGAGGTGGGGAGAATGTAAAGACCCAAAATTTCCATGTAATTTTTTTTAAATATATGGGAATTTTAAACGTCCACAAAAATTGACGGCGCATGATTCTGAGGCCAGGAGTGCCCGAAATGAATTTCTGAACTTTTTTCAGGTACGTTTAGTAAACATGTGAACATGTTTTTATAAATTTTAAATCGGTGCTTGGAATTTAAATCTGATGGCACCGTTTAACTCGCAGCACTGATATTCACATAAGAATACTTTCACCTCGATGATAGTTGGTTGAGAGTGGAAGTTAATTTTTTTTTGAGTTTTTCATGAAAAGAATAAAATAAAATAAATTTTGTAACATTTAATTTTATTTTGTTTTGAAACTCTCATGTGGAAGTTTCATGGGTGGGGGCCACCTGAATTAACCTCCCATGAGAGGTTATGGTGGTGGGGACCACCCGAGCCTAACCTCCCATGAGGGGTTATGGTGGTGGGGACCGCCTGTGGCTTAAACCTCATGAACTCCCCGCTTAATGAGGAAGAAACCTCTCAAATCCCTCTTTAATGTGGAGGAGCCTCTTGAGATTCCTCCACATTAATTATGCCAACTCCATACATTAATTTTTCCAACGTGTGTGTGTGTGTGCCAACATAATTTCTTCTTAAGTTAAATTATATTGGCACCTCTTTCTTTTGGTGGAAAAAGGAGATGGAGATTACTCTTTGGAGAATCATGAAGAATCCCATCATCCAATGAAGGACACTCGCCAATAAAGAATTCCATAAATTATGAAGAAACATCGAATGATACTGGGATCAGAGGCTTGTGGTGGGCGTGACGAACATCGATATCTTTGACTTTCTCCAACGTGGGATGTATTCATCTACGATGAATCTATATCCATACTTCCTTCTCGCACCCACGTTAACTAACAATCCAAGGTTGGGGATTATTATTAAATTCTTGAATTCTCTCATTTAATTTCCTCATTCTTAGAAATCATGGAGAATAAGGATCAACAAAAATGATTTGATCCACGATTCATATTGAATTGAAGAGTTTGTCATTCTTGACTTCTGTTTTTGTTGAGCCGCTTGCTACCACTCTAATGCGGAGGGTGCGGTCCCAACAAACATTTCTTGACCCCTTCACCATTGTTTCTTATTTTGTTCTTCATGATGGAAGAAAGTGGATTACACCACGATGAAGAATGAAGAGAGAGGTCGGCTAAACTGGTCACCCTGAAGGCACGGTGCCCCACTATCCACAGCCGAGCCGTCGCCCGTGGTCTCACCACCTGAGTCACCGCTGTCGTCTATGGCTGAGCTGCTACCTGATTCTTCGATGCCTTCCATGGATGAGCCGCCGCCCGAGCCGCCGCCACCGTTCGCAGCCGAGACGACGCCCACTGCCTCACCGCTCGAGCCGCCGCCACCGTCTGCGGTCGAGCCGCCACCTACGTCTACAGCCAAGCCACCGCCCGAGGCCTCGCCCCCCGAGCCACCGCTACCGTCTGCAGCCATGCCACCGCCTGCGGCTTCTCCCCACCCACTTCTGCCACCATCCGCGGCCCCGCCGTGCCGCCCACGACCTCTCTGAGCCACCCCTCGTCCGAGCCGCCCTCGCGGCACCCTCCGACGCAGAGGTGCCCTCGCAGCACCCTCCGCGGCCGAGCCGCCCCGTAGATGAGCCACCCTTGCGGCACCCCCCGCAGCCCTCTATGGACCCTTGAATCCTTCCGGACCATCTATCAGGTTGGTCTAGGTCAGTCCGACTAGGTCAGACCAGACCCGAACCCACTACATCCCATTTACGCTCTTCTGGCCATAAATTTGGCACCAGATGTCCGTTTGACAAACCGTCAATGGCGCTGGAAACCCTGGAGAGAGACGGTCCCTTTGGTATAACCCAATAGAGTTTTGGATAATATTGGGGAATGGTCGGGTTGGATCGAGAACGAATCCAACCGAGCCCTCGGGACTAAAAGGCCAACAACTCACATATAGGGGATCAGATTGACACACCGTTTGTTGCATTGAGACCCCTATGATGTGGAAAAACATTGAGATACTTCATCGTGGGACATCATGGAAGTTAGAGAATCGAACAGTGGCTTGGGGAGCGGACACTCCTGGAGACGAGAAAGCCCAGTGTGAGAACCCAGTAGTTGGTTGTGATGAGAAGAGAGCTCTCATAGAGATCCTGTATGGGTCAGCTCCTAGTGATCCTATGTGGGTCATATCCTAGAAATCCTATGCGGGTAAACTCCTAGTGATCTTGTGTGGGTCAGCTCCAGCGATCCTTTGTGGGTCAGCTCCTTGAGATCCTGTGTGGGTTAGCTCCTAGCAATCCTCTATGGGTCAGCTCCTCGCGATCCTATGTGGGTCAGCTCCTAGAAATCCTATGTGGGTCATCTCCAACGATCCTGCGTGGGTCAGCTCCTAGAGATCATGTGTGGGTCAGCTCCTAGCGATCCTGTGTGGGTGAGCTCCAGCGATCCTGTGTGGGTCAGCTTCTAGTGAACCTGTGTGGGTCAGCTCCAAACGATTCTGTGCAGGTTAGTAGTAGAGCCTCTTAATGGAGTAAGATGATTCTGTAGTTATAACTAATCATCAATAATACCATAACTAAGTTATAATTAGAGTTAGATGAGTCATAACCTCTTTGTTCCTTAATTATTGATATAGATTACATGATAACTTAGGTATATGTATGGGTATATACCTAAGTAGGGTTATTTTTTGTTTTCATGCTTTGTGGTTTATCCTTTGTCGATTTTTTGTGAGACCTTGAGGGTCTCAGGGTCCATAATGAGGATCGTTATACTCAACCCTGCATGGGCTATGCCCACACATCATTGTATTGGATGCAGAAGACAGATAGTGCTGATCGAAGTTGAGAGTACCAGGACTTGACAGTGCTCGGAGGTGGACCATACTGTGTGTCGGTACACAGAGGATACAGGAGGAAATGGAGTGCTATGGAGGTGATCTGTACCTACCTTTCAGGAAGGAACCCAGAGGAAGACCCAGTAGCTGCCTTTAATTTTTTCTTCAGTTGTATTGTATTTCAGGTGTATGTGTACTATTACTATTGGGCTTGTATTCTGTCCCCTTTTTACTTTCCGCACTCTTTTTTTCTATACAGTTGACTTGAATTCCTATCTTGTTGTGTGCTTAGTTGCATGTGTTTACAGGTTATAAAGGCAATGACTTCCCAGTTCTAGGGAATACGCCTTTGGTTCTAGTCGCCCACCCTGGGCCTATGGAAGGTGGGCTTGGGGTTAGTCAAGGCACGGGCCCTGGGGGACGGGTCGTGACAAGGCCTCATAATTTTCATGGAGTAAATCCAACTTTCAAACCATGAAATCATACAAACCTATCCATTAAATTATGATGACATGTATCTTTTAATGGGGTATTTATGGCCCTGACCTGGAAAAATTATTTAACACCGGTTTTTACCTAGGGGATTCCAAGGATGACTTATAAGGATACAAATAAGGGTTTCCATAAAAATAAAAATCATCCATTCTTGGTCTGTGGATTCATCCATCGGGGTGGTGCAGTTATGGTTCGGACCCCCCATAATTAGGTTTTTCTATTACTTTCCATTCATCTAGTTTGATGTAAGATTGGATTTGTTTAGTTTAATTCCAGTTTCTATACTTAATTTATTTTTTATTATTTATATTATATTATTTCTCCAATGGTTTTGGGTATATTCATCATTGGAAATAACCAAATGATGATTGGGTAAAATCATAGATGAGAGCGGAATCGGTCAAAATGGGTGCGTACTAAATTGTTCAATTTATTTATTCACATGGGAGATGATTCTAATAAATTGGTATTGTGTTAGAACTAATTATTCTCATATATATCATTAAATCTTAGACCCAGCGCATTTGGAATCAGACAAAACCCAACATTATAAAGGTAATTAATTCAGGACCACTAGATTTAATTTTTATTCTACATTTCCAATCTAATCCTAAATAACCCTGGTATGTTAATTCATATATTCATAATTAATATAGATTATAGGGTATATTAATAGGGATATACCATTTCTTAGATTTATATAATTTATTCATTTCATAGTCAATTAATATTATTGTTTTTCTAGTGCAGTCTAGATTTCTTTTTACCAAAACTGCCAAAGGATTCCTCTTTCCCTCTCATTTTCCGTTTCATATGTTTCTATCTACATTTTAATAATTTAATTTACTTAATTTAATTTAATTATTTTTAATAAATTCAATAAAAAATGTTATGAACCAACCTTTGGTCAATATATTTTAATAGTTCATTCTCCACCCTCTATGGGTTCGACCACATACAACAACATTTTTACACCTTTGCAGCAAGTTTCATTTTGGAATTATAAATTTCTTGTTTGAGAAATCCTATAATATTTAACAACATCATATGGATGCATGAATATATTTTAAAAAATGGATTTAATCTAATTTATATACATATAAAAAAATATATTAACACTTATTTGATTATTTATTGATATGAAATAAGAACAATCAACATTAATATTTTTTAAAAATCCATCTTTATATAAAAAAATATTTAATTATATTTTATATTTCCATTAAAAAGTAAAATTTGAAAATTTTAGACTTTTTATTTAAATAAATTTTCATAACTTTTGGATTCTTCCTAAAATTAATATCTTAGACTAAATTTGTGGTATTTTAAAAAAATATTTATTTTTAGGTGAATGGTATAAAATATAAATTTTACAAATATTTTTAATTTTATGATATCATTATAATGTAATCATGACTTGAAAGTCATTGTAATATATTACATAATACAGAATGTTTTTAATAAGGTAAAGTATATATTTAAAAATATTTATTTTAATTTACAATTAATTATTTGATTTTTTAGAGTATAAATTTATAATTTCCTAAAATTATTTTCAAGCTTATTATTTTCGAAATAATTTTTATCACTTTTAGAAATTTAATTTATAATTTTTTTTCATGTTTATAATAATTATATATCCAAATTTTCTAATAAGGTAAATTTTATTTTTATTCCAAAACAAGTTACCGAGGATAAAAAATGGCTGATCCTGGAAATGGTAAATTATGGTAAAGATTGATTTTAAAAGTAAAATAAATTATATAATATTGAAAAAATGTCTTCAAATTTTTTTATGAGAGGTATTTTGACCTTACAACATTCCATATCAATTATTTCTAACTTTTTGAGCCACTTTCCCAGAATAGTGTCGATCCTCTTATAAATATGCCACTCTGCTCACTTATAGAAGTAGCCCTTCACTACATAACTTCTCCTCACACCACATTCCAATTAGTTCAACCAAAATATAATAAATTCTCTCTAAAAACTACTAGAAAAATTATATATATATTTTTATCCTTAGAGGAAAACCCCTCAAATCCTTAATCCTTTGGAAAATGAGTTTTTCTAATGTGTAATATAAACATTCTCAAATACCTCCCGATTTTTATTTATTTAAGTATGATTATTGTACATAAATATCTATTATAAGATCCAAAAAATAATTTCAACAATATCATTGTTATACTGAGATTTTAGTAATACCTATTCCTTTGGGAAACTAGAACATCGTTCATGCGTTTGTGTGGAATACCACCACCACAAAGTGAGGTATACAATTTTTCATAACCATAGTCCATAGCCCATTAAATGGGTTAATTGATGAATAAATATGATATTTTTGAAATTATTTATATTATGAAAATATAAATAAATTTTTAACTTTATTACATTCTCTGATGATTGAAATTTTCATTCATCTGCACATACTGACTACCACCTATATAGAGCAACACATTCTTTTTTTAATCATTGACCAACCATTATGGTTTTAAGAAAATATTTGAATAATATATATGATATTAAGGAGTAATATATTTCATGAATATTGTTATTAAATGATAATATAAAAATTAATAATCATTATAAAGTTATCTCTTGTTATTGGTAAATTACCTGAAACAAGCTCATTATAGAGTACATTCTCACAAACCATGCCCATGGGTTTGATTAAATGAACATGAGTATTGATAAATTTTTGAGTTATAGTAATTTAAATATCTTTAATAATATATTAATTATTATATTATAAAGAAACAAAAAAATCCCATGTCTCTATTACAAAACATATGTGAATGGATGGGAATTACTAACACCTAATAATGAAAATAATCATTAACTAGCTTATGAACTTGTATCGAATGAGTAATGTTAAAGAGTATATATATAATTATATATTAATTGGGTTATCAAATAGTTTTTTAAATTTTTTATGTTCATGATACATGATATTAAATAATTTTAATGAGTATCAATATAAATTATAAGGGTTTCAATATCTCAATTTGCTTCATTATGATGTACAGATATCATATTCCACCCTTATTTTATTTTTGTGGTGTATATAGTTCCAATAAATATATTTTTAAAATATTTATCATTTAATTAAATTTATTTTCAAATCCACCATTGATTTAAAATTTTATGAGTTTTCATTTTGAATGATAGAAACTTTTTAAGAGTTTTTCTATACTCAACTTATTTTCTTGAGTCATAATTATCCCACATTGAATATAGTCCTAAATATTTTTTTTCAACAATCCTATGATTATATTATATTAAAATTTATTTTTCGTTTCTACGGAATTAAAATTATTATTTCACATTTCTTAAACATTGATAATTTTAAGATGAGTCTTATCCTAAAAAAATGGGATCTTTTTCTTTTAAGCCCATATTCGATCTTCCCACTTGTATTCTCCTTTATTATTTTAAATTCCAAATATTTTTTATTCCTAGTGACATTCAACTTTATATTTACCTCTTTAAAATTGAAATTTAGTTTAATCTTTTTATGATGTGAATTTCATTAGTTTTTTTAAATGGTTGGAATAGTTTCTCCATTTATAGATGCGATTTTTTATTCAACAACACATTTCCTTTGAAAATACTTTATTTCATTTTATTGATGAATTATTGATTTTTTTTTATAATTTTTTTTAAATTATTCATGATAATTTCTATAAATTGATATTTTTTAAAGTGTCTCATGGACTCTTCTCTCAAATACAATATTAAAAAATATTTTCTAATGAAACTATTACATTTCACATCAATTTTATTATTTTATTTAAAAAATCTATAACTAAAATTGGAGTAGATTTTCTGAACCAAATTCTAAATACATTTATGAAATACCCCTTTCGAGTGATTACATTTTTAGTATCAAATGATCAATGTATTGAATTAATTTTATTTGATAACATTTTAAACTGTTTCAAAACACATTTTCATTCTATGGGTACCTTATGATTTTATGAATGATGTATTTAATATATAATATATGTATATAATTATTATGTGATCATTGGGTCTTATATAACCCTCCAATTTATTGGTCAAAGATTTTCATCTCATATGATAATAATGGGAAACAAATAAAGATATTTGGTTTATTATGGGAAAGAGTTTTTGACTCCTCAGTGACTATGGGAAAAAATTTTTAATTTTTGATCTACTATTAAAAATAGTATTCAATTACAAAAACACTAATAGAAATAATAATTGATTCGTGATCAACTATGTTTTGATTCATTGCTTATTTATTTTCCACATTTCAATGATGTATTCCAATGTTATATTCTGTGGATCATATTTATTGTTCATTATTAACACCCTTATTTCATGGTATATATTAGATCATTTGATATTCTATATCCTGTTATTATTTCTTTTTCATAACTCTTATTATTCCATTTTCATTTAACAATATATTTCTTTCAAACTCAGGTATTCTAATAAGATTATAATCTAACCCTTCATAATATATTAATACATTTTTTCTTACTGAGTTTTTAAAATAATAAATTTCTTATGATTCTATTCTCTAAGTTATAAAGAAACTTATAACCTATTCGGAGACTTGAAAGGGGTCTACTATGGTACTATTATGATGAAATGTTCATAAGTATTGTAAAATATGTTTCTTATGTAACTAGTTCTTAAAGATAGTAAACCTCAAGTTCTTGGGATATTTTGATTATTTATGAGAAGTAATGTTTAACATATGTAAATTAAGTAATGTAATCATACTTTTAGCTTTTATCATCTCACTTGGTATTTAATCCTGTATGGAAATTATCTTTTTCCCCAAAACATGAGGGTGTGGGTCCAGAGAGCCTCACCTTACCATAAATTTGGACCTTAATGAATGTATTTAAAACTTATATATAATATAAAAATCTACATTTATACTCTTTTTAAAGCATTATTATTATATATATATATAATTTTATATTATTTATTTATAATATTTCACTATATGTTCATTATATTTTTATTGTCTATTTATCATCGGATATTAGTATCCTTTATTGCTTGTTTTATGTTCTATAATGTTGATACTAACCCCCATTTTTTGATACCAAATTAATAATTTATAGATTTTTTAATATATTATAATAAACTTTCCATAGTGATTTATAATGTTCAAATTTTATTGTATGGGAGTTTTAGGTATAATCAATGGGTGAGTATAATTATTAAGTGACTAAAATATCAATATTATAGAAGAAAAATTATTTTATTTAGTTTTTATTAATGTTTTTAATTATAATTGTGAATAATTTGACAAAGTAGATAATATAAGAATATACTAGTTATAAATAAGAAATCGTTTTTCCTATTAGTAACTCATTTTAAGAGGTTAAATTTAAAATTATAATTTATTATTAGTAGTAATAATAAAATTACAAATTTATCATTCAAATATCTTAATCATGGAATAAATATAATATTTATTCATTGAATCTATTTTTATAGAGACCCGTAAAAATTGGTGATAAAAAACGGAATGCATTGTTCAATGAGTCAGTAGTTCACACATTGCCCGAGAAACATTTTCATTTTTCAAATGGATGAGAGGAAGGTAGAAAATGGTAAATCCATTAACATATTAACATTTTAGTATAATAATGATACAAATTTAATTATATATTTTTTGTTATAATATGTTTCATTATAAATATATAAAATAAAAGGAAAGGGATACGGTAACACTCATGTTGAGAACTTGATTCGTCTCTTGAAAAACTTTTTGTAAATGGATGAATTGGAGAACATTTGGGCTGTCCAAGGGATAAAAAATTTATAAGTGGATTCTTGGAGTGGTAAAATTACTAGGGATTCAAGATAATTCCATGGTAAAATGTTTCATGAATTTTATGGAAGTGATATCCATTTATAGGTGAAAAAGAGGTACTTTTTTCTAGAATTTATAGTTATGTAAGGGGTAAATATTGAATCACATGAGAGTCAGGTGAGTTAGGAGAGTAAATAATGGTGATAAATTTTGGTAAGAATCTCCATCCTAAATATTTTATTATTTAAGGTCTATGTGCCATGTAATCATAATAATATTAAAGTTTCTACAATTTCAATAGGTATAAACTTATTAATCTTAATTAAATATTTACTATAGTAACAAATTGTTTTACTGAAAATGTACGATGTGAATTGCTAACTAATTTCAACATGATGTTTCAAATTTTCCACTACATTTATTATAATTTAATTTCTAAATATGATAATATAATCTTTTATTTCAAACCAATATATATACTATGTTTATTTGAAAAATGTCATTTTATATTGTACATATATTTATTCTCTGTTTATATAACTAACATGTTTCATGAGTGTAAATATTCATTTATATATTTATAATTCATATTTTTGTAATATTTGGAATTTATATTATTTTATTACAAGTACATAACAATAAAAAATAATTTTTTGAAAATAAACTATTTTTAAAAAACTATAAAAATTCACCTTAAGCTAACATTGATATTTAATGTCCAAATATGATTTATATTTTACAAAATTTTAAAGATTAATTTTATGAAAAAAACCAGGTAATGATATAATAAATCATTTTCATGAATTAGATTGTTATATTCATTATAATATTATTATCTAAATCTTTATATAAAAAATAAAACAGTTTTAAAAAAACACTTTTCTAATATGGTTTTTATTTAAATATTAATTTATAAATTTTAAAATTTTAAATAGAAAAAATTAATTTTATTTTTGAAATATTCATATCAAATTTAACTTAGGGTAAAATGTTCAGATTTGTTTTTTTAAAAAATTATTTTTTGGTGAACAGTGAAAAATACATATTAATGGTAAAAAGTCATTTTAATTCAATAAATTACGTAAATTAAAAGTAATATTATTTGTGTAATATAATTTTATTTAAATTAGTATTACTTAGTTTTACTTAATCCAATGAATTACTTTATAATAAACATTATATTGGATTTTATCATATATTTATTTTTGGGTTTAAAACAGGTCTTTCTAAAAATAGTTTTAAACTACATAATGTTTCTCCATTTTAATTAATTAAGATAATCCCTAATGAGGATTGTTTTAATTGAAATAAATATATAATATATATCAATAAATATTAATTTTTATTCATATAATAATAATTATTATTCATATAGTAAATATAAAATTATATTTTCTTGACAACTACATATCTATAAAACACACATTTTCATTGTTTCTATGGATATAATTTTAAATTAAAATTTTAAAATTATGTGAATTGAATTTGATATAAAGTATTAATTTTTTTAGTCATAATAATTTATATTATCTAGTCCATTTAAATTAATTTTTTACCACAATTAATAGTGAAGATAGTAAAAATTAATTACTATAGTTATTGTAGAAATGGATTTAATAGGGTTTAAACTTAAATTATATTAGATAAAATGACCTAAATTGTCTAAAATATATTGTTGAGAAATATTTAGAATAGATCATTTATAAGGGTTTACAAATCCTCCAATTTTTTATCCATTTTCAATGTAAGAATCCTTGGAACACCTTTCTTTTCTCAAAAATTACATGTGAGCCACCCACCTCACTTAAAAAAGGTCACCCTGTATCCTATTTTTTTCAAACCTTAAAATGAATTTTTATCAGACAATACCTTCCCAAATATATTAATAACTTTAATCCACATGACCTATATCCATTATACTTATCATAAATTCATTCTAATAAGGATTCTGGTGCTTAGCTAAGGATGTTGTCTAAAGTAGTGGTATCATGTTTAACAATGAATTTTTATTTTATTTCTTCCCCCACATCTAAAAAAATATTCATAAATTACTCTTAAAAAACAAAACTAAAATATCAAATAAAATAATATTTTGTTATGTCAATGTAATAACCTAAATCCAACACCTCTCCCATCAAATGGGATATGAAATCAATATTCGTGTGTATGACAAACTATTTCCTCATGAACCGATGTCAATCGCTTTCCATACATGCCTCTCAAGGATTGTTATAATGATGTATATAATTCATATATCTTATATCTGTGACATATATAAAATTATATAGTTAGGATATCACATATACCTTATTACTTTCCATTCCACGAGGGATAAGATAACATCACTCAAGTATACGATGGACTGTCATCCCGTGAAGCAATGTGATTTGTTTTTCACTAACGCTTTACATGGAAGGTAAAAAGGATAAATTTAATGAATATATGTGATAAATATGTTATAATTATGATATTAATCTCATATTAATCATTATTAAAATTTAATATATTGTTTTCTATTTTACACTAAAAATTGATAACAACGTTCATGCGTACATGTCGACCACCGCCTCTACAAAGTGATGTAAATATTTTTTCATAAATAAATATCTAGGATGATATATAAATAAGTATATTTAAATAAAAAATATTTTATATTTTATATTTTTATCAATATATTAAGATAAAATAATACATACCTTGTCAATAACAATCATTGAAAATTTTAAATGTCTCTCATGGGTACGTACAACCTACCATCTCCTTGATCGCAACATGGTTAATTTTATATAACCATATTTCATTATAGGTTTTTAAAAAGTATAAATAATGTATAAATATGGTAATTATTTCATTATTATTATTCTATAGATTCAAAAATAGTGGCATCATTTTCCAATAGTAAACATACTGAAGCAATTTTAGATAAATAACCCAAATATCATCGAAACATCGGATGTAAACTTAATTGATTAAGAAATTATAAATATAATATGTTAAAAAGTTAAATAAAAGGATTAATAAATATGAAAAGGGTTATTAATAAATTAAAAAATTAACATAAGTTTATTATTCCGGACGATAAAGAATGAGTGTAATAATTTGAACATGAGGTAGGGGAATTTGTCACAATTTCCATTCATTCTGGAATATTTTTATGTTCTGCACGTCTAATAAGGTATATATACAACCCCCTCAACATTTTTATCATGAATTTATCTATTATCATGATATTTAATGTTTTTTAAGGTTTTATTTATAATGGTCCATTTGATTAAAATGTTTTCAAAGTGGTAAGGTACTTTTCATTAAAAAAAATCATCTTTTACTGTTTTCCTTCATACTATATTTCTATTACATATCCATGATGTTAAAAATGTATTTAGGAATTTAATTATATAGAAATGAGATTTTATAAATGATATATTTTTCATTTATTCATTGAAAACATTGTATGAAATGTTTTACTTTATTTAAAACATAAAAAATAACATTTTCTTTTAATGTTTACAGTGATGAATTTTCCCACCACCCTAGAAATTATTAGAAGATTAGCCTCATTTACAAGATTTCATGTTATCTTTATATACACCATATTTCATTTGTTCAAAGTATTGTTGTATGGAAAATGGGTTTTAAAATAAAATCGTATTTTGGTATTGAGAACTAGTTTTTAAAAGAAAATGGTGTTTTCATATCTGAAAGAGACATTATTATAGGATTATTTGAGTTCTAAAATGGTTTATGATGAAAATGAGTTCCTTCATGATTTATGATTATGAAATGGTTCTTGGTAATTTTTTATGTTGATAGGTGGTTTTATTATAAACCAAGGATGGGTGGTTCACTTATAATCTATAGACGGGTTGTTATGTTATTTCCCAAGATTGGGTGCATTTATGATAAAGCATGGAAGGGTGGTTCCGAGATAAACCAAGGATGAGTGATTCCATGATAACCCTCCAATTAATTAGGTAATTTAGAGATGGAAGTAGACCATAAGGGTTATTCCATTTGTAAGAGTGATATGGA
Organism: Viscum album; assembly: GCA_963277665.1. Classification (NCBI taxonomy): domain Eukaryota; kingdom Viridiplantae; phylum Streptophyta; class Magnoliopsida; order Santalales; family Viscaceae; genus Viscum; species Viscum album. The sequence continues at coordinate 471,688,678 of OY728130.1, read as the reverse complement.
TGATGTCTTCCCAAGTTACCTTCAAGATTTATATGTGATTACTATAGGGTTTAAGTGATTTAGTTGAGAAAAAAATGTTAGTGATTTCAAGAAAAAATAATTAATTTAATCTTACTAAAAGAACATTGAGGTAAATGTATATATTTCAGGGGTTTTCATGTTTTTAACTAGACTAAATCCTTCTTTTTTATGTCCCTTCCTGATATTTGTTATGCTCATCCCATATTTTATATTTGTTTCATAGGGTTTAATGATGGGTAAAAGAATGTAAGTTGTCAAGTTAAAAGTCATGAATATTTTTCATGAAAATAAATCATTATTTATTTCAAAATTTCTATGTTATTTAAAACATGTATACTAATTAGAAGTTTCTAAATTATATATATATGGTTTTTAATGTATTAGTTATGGAAAAATTCTCTAAAACGCTAAACTAGAAAAGATCATGAAATATAAGTGAATGAAATATTGACTAAAAATTTGATTAATGTAATATTTAAGGATGGGTCCTTATAGTTGGTATTATAGTCCGGTTTAGATGACATTAGAGTTTAGTATAATTATAATAGAATAACCTAAAAATATTTAACTGTATGGTTAAGTTGAAATGAAATATAATTTAATGATTACGATTTACATAATCTAAATTATACTTATTTAGAATGTTTTTTATAGTGGAAACATGAAACCAATGGTGGGAAGGCAACAAGAGGGAAATATATTTCCAAATCAGAATCTCATAATGTTTGGAATTGAAAAAAATGTATGAGTGATGGATTAGTTGACACAAGTTATAAATGGAGGTTGTATCATTGCTAGAGAGGACCCTGGTCTACTAAGAAGAAACATTTCTCTCATAGAACAATTAATGAAAAAACATCCCTTATCATTTAATGGATCATATAACCCTATGGTATATAATAATGGGTCAATGATCTTAAGAATATATTGGATGTCTACGGTAGTTTGGAATGTAAAAAATTCAACTCTTTTTATTTATAATTTTGATGGTGAATCTGGGCGATGCTCATCTTTTAATAAGAGTAATATAGAGAAATATGATCTTGATTCCATGGAATGGGAAAAATTTGAATATATTTTTCTTAAGAAATAATTACATATGGATGATAAACACTATATGGAAAATAAATTTCTTGTATTGATGAAAAAATATGATGATTTTGTGGCTGCATGTGAATGAATATTTATAATACTGGAAAGGTACTTTTCAACTTTTTTCAGGACATTGATTATAAAATTAATAGATTTTACACATGGTTAAATCCATGTTTATGAAGAGCCTTGGTTTCAAGGTACCTTAAAAGCTTTGAGAAATTTTTTCATTATTCTAAGAAATTGGATATGTATTTTTTTGACACTTATGTGCCTTGAGATGAAAATAATAAAAAAGGTCAGTATAGAAGGAAATGGGGAATCATTCATCAATAAAATAAAGATGTAAAAAAATAAAGATTCCATATTGTGAGAAGTGTGGTGAAAAGCATCCAGTGGAATGCATTAAAATTCCTTGTAATTTCTTATGATGTGGTAGGTTTGGACATATTACTTATTAACAGCCTAGGTATATATAGAATAATTTATTTAAATTCTGTAATTAAGTAGTGAAAATAATTTTTAATATATTGAGTGATAATTAAAATAAAAAAGGAAGCAGTTTAAACAAAATATTATATTAAATTATATAATTTTAATTTTAAAAAATTAATATGATTTTTTAATTCATAAAATAAAAAAAATTCTTAGAGATAATTTTTAATAATTTTATAAAAATATTAAATTTTTGGTGAATAGTGAAAAAATATCATTTTTATATGGTGTTTTATTTTAAATGTAATCTTAGGTTTTGGAATTGTGTTAAATTTTAATTAGTTTCATTTAAATTATAATAACCCAATTATGGATTTTAATTTTATTTTATACTTTAATTTAGGACAAAACATTTTATTTTTAAAATTGAAATATTTCCCGAAAAATATTTTTCCTTGGGTATTACGAGTTTAATTTTAAATTAAATTATGTAACTTATGTGTTTTGAATTTGATATATTAAATTTATATATTTAATAATGAGCTAAAAATTGGGTAATTAAACCTCTTATATGTTTTGTTAATATGAATAGTGACTATCATTAAATTTATTATATCGGTAAAGGGTAAAACAGGTTGATCTGGATTAAAAATGAATGATAAGGCCATAAATTTTCATCCTAATTCTTTTTGAATAAATTTAATTTGACTCATAAATCCTAAGGTTCATAATTTATTTATTTAATGGAGGTTTTATCATGAAAATAACCTATATATTATTAAAATCAATGAAATTTACAAAATGTCACACTCTTGTTTATAATAAGGGTAATATATTTAATAAGGGTTTAACCATAATATATATTCACCTATAAATATTTATCTAATATAAAAAATATTTACCTTCGTCATGGGAATATATATATTAAATTTATAGTGACTAAATAGCTATCTTGAATGCTTACAGAACAGTGATGCAATAATTATTTTATTAATAGAAATTTAAAATAAATGTTATCAAAGGTATTAAAATAAATATAATTTTAGATTATTAATGGCAAGAATGAATTTTATAAATGATATTTATATGTTAGGGATGTAATTATTTTTTTATAAATTTACTTCTTTTTTTTGGTTTTGTAAAAGTCAATGTATTGCATGGTTTCAAAAATGATAATAATGATATTTTATGGGATTAATATTTTATAAAATTATATAATAAATCATAAAAATATTTAAAAAATAAAACATGTTTACTATAAGGTCAAAAATTTAATTATTATCCATTTATGGTCCATTTGAAACCACATAAGTAAAAAATCTAAATATTTTAATATTAAATTTATTGTTATCAATGTCCAAATAAAAATTGGTTAACGATGGGTTAATAAAAATGATTATATTTAAAATAAGACCAAAACATATATAAAATATATTTTTTCATGATATTACAACCTTAAATTATCCTATATTATAATAGATCTTTATTTTGTGGTATTTGGATATAAAATTAATTTATTATAATTTATTATTTTTTGAAATTCCAAAATTTCTCTTCACCTCAATTGAAAAAGGGATCCCCTTATTCCCATTTATTCACACATAAAAACCATTTTGGTTCATCCATAACCTGACTAATTTTTTTTCTAAAATCCCTTCCCAAATTATGGTTGTCTTTGTTTAGAAATAATACCATCCTTTGTAGACATAAGGTGTTATAAAAAGGGGGATTTCTAAAAAAGATGCATATTATTCATTTGCATGTTTAGTTTGGTTTCTTCTTTATAATCCATCAAACTATCTTCAAACCTAGTAAATTAATAAATCTAGTATATTACATGTATTGAGATTTTATTATTTCATTTTTATGACCTATATCTATCTCCATTTCCATCAAATGAGAAAATAATTAATCATTCTGTGTGCGGAGGACTACCGATGCACTAACCAATGTAATTATTTTTCCATATCCATCTCCCAAAAATAGTTAAAATGATGGAATTAATTTTTATATATTATATTAAACACCTATTTATTAGTTTTTTAATTATAATTTATCACTTTTATTCTTATAATTCCATGTAATGAAAAATGATTAAATTGTTTGCGCATACCTATGAACTATAACCTCCACAAAGTGATGTGGTTCATTTTTCATCACCATATGAAATGGATGATATATATAAGTAAATTTAAAAAGTAATATGATATTTATGATTTCATTATCAATATGTAAAGATAAGATAATACTGAACTTATTTCTATAATAGTTATTGAAAAATGAAAATTTTACTCCTGCATAGGTACAACCTACCGTCTCCATGATTATAACGTAGTTCATTTTTCATAACCATAATTAATGGTTTGATTTAAAATTATAATTTATTTATAAAAATTATAATAAATTCATTAATATAATTATGTAGAGGATTTAATAATTAAGTATTTTACCATATTTGATTGACGGAATACCTTTTGGACTTATGAACTAAATATCATTCAAAAGTCTGAAGATAACTTAAAAAATTATGTCATTGTATTAAACATAGTAATAAGTAATATTAACGTAATCATAAACATGAGAAGTTTATTAATAAATTATAAATTAATCTTCTTTTATTATTTAGGAATATAAATATTTTACATGGTGATTCAGACTCAAGGTAAGAGACTTTATTTTTTAAACAAATATATTATTTTAATGTTTTTTTTGAAAGGTTTTTTATAATTTCATGATACCATAGTTTTTTGAATCATCCTATATAAGTTTAAAATTTTATTTTAAAATATATTTTTTCATTTTTTATGTGTGCTGTTTTAAAAAAATCAACTAATTTAAAAAAATTGTTATTTCCCTAAAGAATGTTTTTTATGTATGATTTTTGTGTTATAATTATTATATGGTTTCTCAAAATTGTTTTTAAAGAAAGGTAATATAATTTTAAACTAAATACAGGTAGGGCCATTATAGATCTATAATGCATTAGGTAAAGAGATAGGGTTAACAATTGGGTTTCTCCTAAGAGATTATAGAATATACGACAATGGTTATTCTGAATGAAACATTAGTGATTACTCATTGTGTAACCACAAGACCTACCAAATATGTGAGAATGGTATTAAAGTGATTCCAAAATTTAACTTTATTATTTATGTATTATTAATTTTAATTTTATAGAAAACTTATGATTTCATAAGGTAAGGTAAGAGATTATATTTTATGGTTGTAGGTTATAACTTTGTTAAATAATTTAATTTAATTTTTATGGTAATTTATTTTTTGTTTATACTATCTTATGAAATTTTTAATGGAAGTTTTTAGGTAGAAAATATTACTTGTTGGGTAATGAGAAGTTTACTTAACAAATAATATTTTAATAAGTATTTATGGACTTTACGCATTATTTCCTTCTTTTTATGTCCTTTACTGATAGTTTGTTCTCATCCCATAATTTAAATTCTTTTCATTCGGTTTAATAGATAATAAAAACAAGGATGAGGTCATGATGGAAATTTTGAATATTTATCCTAAAAATAAATCATGTTTAATTTTAAATAATTTTGTTTAATAAAAAATGGATATTGTATGGAAGTGTAAAATTGTAATGGATGGGTTTAATTTGTAAATGTATTTACTACTAATCTAAAACTCTAAACCAAAAAGTTATTTGTGAGTGAAATAAAATTAAATCTAGTCAAAATTCACCCAAATATGAAAATTTTAAGGTCGGATCCTTATAGAAGGTATCAGAGTGTGGTTTAGATGACAATAGTGATTAGGATAGTGTTAATAGAATACCATTAAATAGTTTTACTTTATGTTTATATTGATATAGCGTGTGATTTGTTCCATGTATATTCATTTAAACTGTTTCTATCAATGATTTTTCCCTAGAGAAAACATGGAAACTATGGTGGGATGTAATCAAAATGAAAAAAATCCTTCCAAATAAGCATCTCAAGATGGTTGAAATCATAATATAGTAGTTTTTTGTAGTAATTTACCAATTTACACAAGTCATAAATGGTGGTGGTATCCATGTTAGAGAGCATATAGATCTACAACAACGAAACATTGTGAAAATGGAACATTTAATGAGGAAACACCCTCCTGTATTTAGTGGGTCTTCTAACCTAGTGGCAGCTGAAGGGTGGATTGGGGACTTACGAATGATTTACGACGTGATGGGATGTTTAGATCATCATTAGGTTAATCTTTAAATTTATAATTTTTAAGGTGAAGCTAAATGATGGTGGTCGATTATTAAGGATATTAGGCAAGGAGAAGAGATTGATGCCTTGTAATTGGATGAATTTATGAATCTTTTTCTTAAGAAATATTTTCCTATGGTAGTTCATATTATGTTAGATAAAAAATTCATTGAACTGAGGTAGGAGGAGGATTTAGTATCTAAATAAAAAAGAAATATTCACTCTCTTAGAATGCTATGTTTCAAATTTTATTTGGGTTCTTGAAAGTAAAATCAATCATTTTCACTTAGGATTGAATCAAAAATATCAAATGGAATTGGCTTCCGGGGAATATAAAAGTTATTAGAAACTTGTTTTATGTGAGGATAAGGTGGAAATTAAGTTTTTTAAGATAATGTTTTCTTCTAAAATATGAATAAAGTGTCCTCAATGATAGGAAAAAAGGAAGAATGTATCAAAGAAGTTTGATGGTAAAAAAATTAATTTATTGGTTTATGAGAATTTTACTACAAACAAAATAAAAAATTAATTTCAAAATTTGGTATGTGATTTTGTTGTGGTATGAGTCAACATATTTACAATATGGTGTCACCTATAGTTTGTTTTTATGTTTTGGAATCATTGTTGTTATCATTAGTTATCCCCCAAAGAACTATCATCACCTTTAATCCCATATACTGTATGAAAAAAATATAACACAATGTATAAAGGAATGAGGTTGAACTCATTTGATCATCAATGAGAGTAATAGTGTTGAGAATTGATTCTCAATCAAGGTAGTATTTTGTTATCTACTCTAAATTCAATTTTTTTTTAATTAATCCACTTTTTTTTTGAAAATCATTATTTAATTATGGAAACAATGAAACATTATTTTATTGAACCATTTATGTTTTTGGATTTTTTTTATATTTTATTCTACCATCAAGGAACATGTACTTCCCAGCTCTTGTTAAATCTTCAACAGTATTTTTTTATATTAGTTGAGAATATGAACAGTAAGTATTTTGGGATATGTATAGCTTTCATAGAACTTACACGTAGTACCTAACGATACTTTGAGTTTTGATTTCTTGATAATAACTAATGAAATTTAATTTATATATATAGAGTAACCTCATTCACTTTATTACATTCCTTCAATTTATTACTTTCCTTCACTTCCACCTCTTCCATTTTCCTTTACTTTTGCCATATCAACTCACCAAAGAATCATACATTATTTTGCAATTTACTGAGCCATATTCATTCTTTTATATGGTTTCATATTAATGTTACTCCTATAAGAAATCCCATTCTATTTCAATTGGATGGACACTCCCACCTAATCTTTCTTGGATTGATTTACAGAAACACACATGGTTTTTTATTAAATGTACTTATTTTGTACCCTTCTACCACAAAATAAGAATCTATTTTTTGGGGGTATTACTATACGTGTAATTACTAGGTATGTTTTTCTCAAGTCGATATTTTTCATCCAAGGAATTAAAACATGTATTATTAATTAAATTCATTATAATATTCTATTTACAGTCTTTCTCCCACTTTCTTCTCAATGAAAGATATCTATTATTCATATTATTTGATCTTGTATTATCTATTGTTTTTTTGGAATGTGTGATAGATTTATATGTACATTATTCACTAGATTGACCACATTAAATTTAATTTCCACATTGATACTTGAAACTTTCATATCATATTATTTCATACAAATTTCTCCCTTTTATATATAAAATCTTGCCAACACTTATCATCTTTTATATATCCTCTCATTGTCTTCTAGAAAATTTTAAATTATTTTTTAAATACAAAGTATTATGATTCAATAAATTACAACACTTATTGTATCTAATAATCACTATTTTATTATTTTGAACTATAGTCTTAATAGATTCGAGACCTTGTCATTTTTGTGATATTATTATTGTATTGGGATTCATTTGGGGAAAAGATTCATATTAAATTTTTTATATTAACCATATATGTAGTGCTGAGTTACTTTTCCTTTTTTCTTATCCATTTTAGTGCAGAGATATATTTAATTCCTCCACTATTTACAGATACATCATTAATGAAATTAAAAAATAAAAATAGATTATAATTTTTGATATATATTTTCTAGAGATTTTCCAATAGAGTATCACAGAAACTTTTTGTCATTAGATAATGGTCCTTCGACATAGGGACAATATGTTTAATTGTGTGTAATATAATCTCTTATGGTATATTATAGTGAATATTCATATTAAACTATTATTTAGATTTTTCAATTTTAATTCAGGATAAATTCAGTTCATATTCAAGATGTTTTTTCATCATATAATAACCTTATTATATCTTCTAAAACGTTACAGATATTTTTAACTTTATCTTCATGCATTTGGTTATTTTCATATATTAGATATTCAATCTTCTTAATATTATTTTATTTAACCTCCAATTTTGAGTTCTTGACTTTAATACAATACTTTTGATATTCATGTAGTGAATTGATCACCTATTAAATCATTTTCATAGCTTCATCTTTCATGATGATTTCTTGAAAAAAAATTAAAACTTAGAATAATTATTCTCCAAGCTTCATAATTTTAGTGATTATGAAATTTTATTTATTTTTGAGATCCTCACTCATAATCTCCTTCTATCCCATGTATTTCCCCCTTATATTTTCATTAATGTTTGGTGATCTCATTATAAAATTTTATAAAATAGATGAAAATAAAAGTTTTTATATCTCTTGGGAAATTGTTTAGGATATACTTTATAGAATATATTTATTCATCTTATGAATCATTATTATTATAACCATTCCCTCTTGTTCGTGGTTTAATTGTATGAGAATTTTGGATAGATATATTAGTTACCTTAGTTCTGTAACAAGACTTTTTTCAAAACTATAAGGTAGAAATATTATCAATCTCCTTATAAGTTTATTTAACTACTATATCATTTCCCATGCTTTTTCTATCTTTATCAAAGTTATTGTATAGGGAAACAAATTTATCATTCTCTTTTCATAAAAGGGAAAATATCTTCCAAAATTTTATCTCTTTCTTATTCTTATTAAATATAGTCTTCGTAGGAATAAAATTTTGTTCAGTATTTAATGATTCTTCTCCAGGATTGCAGTTTTTAATAAATTGAAAAGGTTAAAATCATATATTCAAAGAAAAAAACAATAAATTGTTTCTTTTTAAGAATATAATCCAAGGTGATACATGATGCTACGATTCCAACTAATAGGACCATTTTTTATATATCATATATTTATAGGGAATTAAATATAGGTTCTATATATATTTAAAATTAAAACAGTATCTCTTATTTAGCTCTACATTTCTTCAATGAATGGATCTCTCACTCTTTCTCCTTTTGGTTTTCATGCATGTAATAATGAACTATAAATAATAATAGAAGGGAAAAATGGATTTATAAATAGTTTCTACTATAATATTTATAAATATATAATTAGTATAAAATGGTTTTTATCCCATTAATAACACCACAATAATTTACAATATGTTACTTATTAAATAAATTTTATCTTTGATGGATTAGGTTGCACGCAATACCCCTCCTAACCACATAATTAAATATTTTTTTAAACTAGTTGTTAAATTAGAGGGAATGAATAGAATTAAGAAAATTATAAAATTAATATATAATAAAATGTTTTCTTATTCATATAATAGATTGTATAGGAATAAGATAAGAATAAATGAAATGTTATGTATAAGAAGATATATTTTTCTAAAGGAATTTTTGCTATCTTTTGAAGGCACACTCATTTTAAATTAAGTTTTTTATACTTTAATAATTCATATTTGAAAATATAAACATATTATTTAAAATAGTAATATAAAAATATACTTTTTTTAATTTATGGTATTTTTTTGATTAATTTCATGTTTTGATGAATAATGAAAAATTATGAATTACAATTACAAACAACTTTTTCATCCGAATAATTATAGTGTTAAATTATGTTTCTAGTTGGTTTTAAATTATAATTTGTTCAATTTTATATCATTTAATAAAAATTAGTCAATTTTAATCAATTTTACATTGAATATGAATATAAAAACATTACAATTGTTTGAATGTCTTAAATTAATAACTCATTTTTTCACCCCATCAAAGAGATTAATATTAAATTAATTTTATCCAACTATTTGTTATTCATTTTGAAAAATTTATTACTAATTTTTAATTAAAATTTAAAAAAATATTCAATAAGGGATTTTTATTTTTGGATATTATGAACAACGAATTTAGTAATTTTTATTACCACAATGAAGGGTAAATCTGGTCATTAATGGAAAAAATTATAAATATTATAAAAATGCCATAAAAGATGTCTTAATTTTATTATATGAGTTTTTTTCATCCCTAATAATCAAGGTATTTGTTATATGACCACTTATGACCATTTGGATTAAAATATAAACATTATAACACATTATTGTAAGAAACGTCAAACTTTTATATTTTTTTTAACACATTAAATATTTTTAATATTGGATTATATAATAGATATGTTATACTATAAAAATTATTTGAATAATAAAATATTTATCTTCCTCATGATTAATTAATTTTCATTTTTACGGAACAAATTAGTAAATTAATGGCTTTCACAACAATGTCGTGCAAATTGTTCAATTGATGAACATATCGAATAAATGTCAATTAAAATATTTAAAAATATAGTTAGATATAATTAATGTAATACATAGATTTTATATATGGATATTATATTTTATTATTGTTTTATAAGAGTTTTTTTTCAATATATCAAGTTTTTATGATATTTTTAAAAAGTCAAGTTCTAAATAGTATCAAAATTTACATTAATGATATTTTAAAATAAATAATATTTAATTAAATGATATAAAATTGATAATCTTGTAAAATTTGGGAGAACATTTGGGATATGATTTAAAATATCATAAATTATTCAATTATGGTTCTTTTTTTAATTTATAGTATCTATATTAACCCTTAAGTAGTAAAAACACTTGTCACATTAAAAGTTAAAGTGATTGAATAAGGGGTAAATAAAAAATATAAGGATAATATTGTGACATAAGCCCATGTAAAAAATTATTTATTTAGGTAATATCTACCCATCCTCATCTTATAATTGAAATAACTAACATTAGATCCATTTCGATTCAAAATTAGTTTAGATTAATTTAATATTTTGAGAGTTTCTATATCTTCCCCTCACCTCCATTATAAAAGGGAACCTCCTCCCTGACATACTAACAAAAATTTAAGACTTCTATATTGAAAAAACCTTATTCATTTATTATAAAAATATCATAATACTATTTTTGGAGGTATGAATCTTTCAAAAATACCTTCCCTCGATCCCTTAAGACAGGTTCTAAAGGATCTACTTCGTAGAAGAGGTAATCATCTTTACCAAATTTCCCAAAACTGTTTCTTCTTCTACTTCCTTTAAATAAGTTGTTTCAATGATATACTAATTACTAAAGTATAATATTTATTATTATATGTTATTATGATTATGGGATAACCAAATTCAATGATTTAACCATCCCATGAAATGAATTCAACGCGCGTGTGTGCCTATGACATAACGTCTCCACGACGTGGTCCATTTATTTTATAATCACCAATTCACTAATATGGATATAATAATAAAAATAATTTATATATATTGTAACAATGAAATTTTATTGATTCTGGATAATAGATATATTGTTCTATTCCTTACCCGTTTATCTTTAATGGAATAGTTCCGTCTCCCTTGAATATATAGGACCTATCGTCTCCATAATGTGATGAGATCCATTTTCCATGTTAAAAAATAAATAATGTTTATAAAACTATCTATATTGATTAAATATGATGTCACAACCCTTCCTCCAGGGCCCATGTCGTGACTACCCCATGCCCGCCTTCCATAGGCCAAGGGCTGACGACTAGCACCAAAAGGCGTATTCCCTAAAACCGGGAAGGCATTGACTTTATTACCTATAATCACACACAACCAAGAACATAGAATGATATGAACACAAGTAAAATATATAGTAAAAAGAGTGTGTACAGTAAGAAAAAGAGGCCAAAATACAATCCCAACTAGAAAGTACAAGAAAACTGAAAATTAAAAGTAAACTGAAAGAGCTCCTGTAAACTCCTGCCAAGGATCCTACCGAAAGGGTGGGTACAACTCTTGATTGGTTGTCTCTATGGTATGCCTCGTCCAATGTCCACCTCCGAGCTACCTCCAGTCCTGGTACTCTCATCCTCATTCAGCACTTTCCATCATCTACACCAAATACAACAAGGTGCGGGCATAGCCCGTGCAGGGGTGAGTATGACGATACTCAGTAGGGACCCCAAGACCTTCATGGTCTCACAAAAATACACAAATGATAAACCACAAGCATGAAAGAAACTGAAAACCCTACTTAGGTATATTACCAAACATATACCTATGTTATCAATTATAATTATCCCATTCATGAGGAAACACAAGGCCCAACTCATTAGCCCAAAACTCAACTATTCCATGAAGGAAAGAATACCATGAAGGTAACACCACAAAGTTATGTACCAAAAAGGTAATTCCACACAAGAGAATACAACATAGGTATCACTATAAGGGTAAGTACCAAAAAGGTACGCCACATAGAAAAATATCACCAAGGTATCACCATAAAGGTAAGAACTCACCTCACACCAGGTATAACTTAATTACGGTAGAAAAGATGATTAGATGTAACTACTAAATCATACTACTCTGTTTAAGAAGCAGACCCACGTAGGATCCTAAATCATCAAACCCATTTTGGATCCAAAATCATCAAACCCACGTAGGATTATAATACAGAATACCCATGTAGGATCCTAGAGTAGTCCCACATGGATTCCTAGAGCGAATCCAGGTGAGACTCTATAACACAGAATCATGTAGGATCCCAAAGCACAGACTCACATAGTATCCCTTTCACATGTTACAGCCAGCTACAGGGTTCCTGCACTATCCTCGCTTGATTCCAGGAGGGACTTCTCTTCAATACACAAGTCAATACTCCAACTTCCATGAAGTCCCATTAAGAAGTATCCCAAAGTTCCTCCATGTAATAGGGGTCTCAACGCAATAGACAGTGCATCAATCAGATGTACAGTCTGTAAGTTATCGGCCTTTTAGTCTAGAGGGATAGATTGGATTTGTGTCAGATCCAACTTGGTTGTACCCCAAAATTATCCAAAAATCATTTTGGTTATACCAAAAGCACCGTCTCGATCTAAGGTTTATGGTGCTGCAGATGGTTCTTCAAACGGATGACCGTAGCTCAAGTTATGGCCAAAAGAGAGAAAAGGGTCGAAGCTGGTCCAGGTTCCGTCCGACCAGGCCCGACCCCGCCTAGGGCGACCCGACCTAGTTTGGGTTGACCCAACCCACTGGGTCCGGCCTGGCCTACTGGGTCCCACCTGGCCCATGATGGGCGGCCAACACTATGCAGTTCACTGGGTGGCCCGTGGTGCGCGGCCCATGTTGGGTGGCCCACGGTTGGCCAGACAACTAGCTCTCCTCCGTGGCGCTGTCGTGCGCTGCGCCCCCACCAGCAGCCGTCAGTGAGCTGGATGCCCTCCTTTTCCACCGCGGTCTCGGCTCGTGGCTCCAACATGTCGGCGGAGCGGACGCGCGTCGCTGCCTACCCTTTGCGCGGCTTGCAGTGCGCTAGATACCGCCTCTGCTCCGCTACGGCCGACGGGCCGTGGCCCTCCAACAGTGGCATGGTTGTGCTGCCTTTGTCTTTGTGGCCATACGGTGTGCCGATCGCCGCTCCCAATTCCTACTATCACCATTCATCGGTACCAGTCATTGTCCTCCTCCATCGTGATGAACGCATTAAAAACCACAAAGGTTGCGGAGTGGTCGGGCTTTGTTCGTTTGGCCTGCACCCTCTACGTTAGAGCGGCAGCAAGTGGCTCATGGGGAGAGATTAAACGTTAAAGAAATTAATGAAGATCACTGAAATCACACCCTTACCTTTTCATTCGTTGGAGGATTCAAGAGGTAGAAGATGAAGTCGTTGAAGAACGTCTGCGTTTGTTGCTTCCACAAATCGCTTCTGATCCGAGCTCGGGGTCAGTTCCTTGTTCTTCATTAGATAGGGCATTCTTTGTTGGAGGAATATTTTCACCAAAGTTCTTCCCTTTTCCAATGATTTCCCCAAGTAAATGAGAAGCCAAAAAATTAAAATATATTTATCAATTTAATTCCACGTTGGCACAATTAAAGATGACACATTTTATTAATTGTAGTTGGCTCAATTAATTAAATGGAGAGTTGAAAGGTTTTTTCCCACATTAAGAGGGGTTTGGGTGGTCCCCACCACCAAGATAAAAAATGGAGGTTTTCTAGCATGGGTGGTCCCCACCTCCATAACTCTAATAAAGGTTTCAAAAATAAAATAAATGTTTGATCTTTATTGTATTTTTTATTCACATGAAAAACACAAAAACTAACTTTCACCCTTGTCCTACTACGGTCGAGGTGAAAGTCCCCTTAAGTGAATATCGGGGATGTGAGTTCAATGGTGCCCTCAGATTTCAATTTCGAGCACTGGTTCAGAAGTAAAAAAAACCCACTCGCACGTTTTTTGAATATACTTAAAAACAACATTCAAAAATTCACTTCGGGCACACCGGGCATCAAAATCGCACACCGTCATGTTTTAAGGACTCGTAATATTCCATATAATTAAAAAAACATTCATGGAATTTTTATGGTCTTTAAATTCTCCCCACCTCAAGGCTTTGCGTCCCCTAAATCCACATAAAAAAAACTAGGAAAACAAGTGGGGGTATTGAGTATGAATCTGAGCCTCCAGATCCCACGTGCTCTCCTGGATGATCCCATTCTCCCAATGTACACGCACTAAAGGTACTGACTGCCCACAAAGGACACTCTCCTGTCGATCCTCAATCTCCACTGGAACCTCCATAAATGCCACCCCATCATCGATGTCTAGCTCACCGTGGTCGATGATTTGAGATGGGTCTTGCACGTATCTCTTTAATTGGGATACGTAAAAAACATCGGGCACCCAGTGGAACTGAGGTGGAAGAGCTAAGAGGTAAGCCACCTCTCTAACTCTGTTGAGGACTTGAAAGGGTCCGATTATCCTCAGAGATAACTTTCCACCCTAGCCAAATCTCCACAAACTTCATCAGTGTGAGACCCGTAGAAATACATGGTCACCATCCTCAAACTCCAGAGGTCTTCGTCTCCTGTCGGCATAAGACTTCGGCATGCTATGTGCATTATTCATCCACTCCTAGATGATCTACACCTTCTCCATGGTATCCAATACAATATCTGGTCCCATGAGGGCTGACTCCCCTTGTTCAGTCCAACATAAAGGCGATCTGCAAGGTCGGTTGTACAATGCCTCAAAAGGTGTCATCCCAATGGTGGAGTGATAGATGTAGTTGTATGAAAACACTACCAAGGGAATGTGATTGTCCCAACTGTGACCGATGTCAAGGACATAAGCACACAACATGTCCTTGAGGGTCTAAATGGTCCACTCAGTCTGGCCGTCCGTTTGAGGATGGAAGGCGGTGCTCAAATGAAGAAGCATCCCAAAAGCCTCCTATAACCCCTTCCATAACTGGGAAGTGAAACGTGCATCACGATCGGAGACAATCATCAAGGGTACTCCATGTAGCTTCACAATCTACAACACATAAAGGCATCCCATGATCTTTACTGAACCTTTCTCTCTGATCAGAAGGAAGTGGGATGACATGGTGAGTCGGTCGACGTTCACCCAGATAGAATCATGACCCCTGGATGTACGTGGAAGTTCTGTCATGAAGTCCATGGTTATCTCGTTCCACTTCCACTCTTGGACCTCTAAAGGCTAAACTAAGCCTACTGGTACCTGATGCTCCACTTTCACTTGCTGACAGTTGAGGCACTAAGAGAAAAACTATGCAACTACTTTCTTCGTTCCCTCCCACCAGTGCTGTCACTGGAGATCCTGGTACCTCTTCGTCACTCCTGGATGTACCGCTAGATGGGATGTGTGGAACTCCATCAACACTTCCTCCCAAAGTGACACTGGTATCATGGTACATCCTCTAAAGAGGATGACATGCTCCCCACCTTCAGAAAATCTATCAGGTGCCAATCTTATGGATATTTGTGCTTATTGCGCCTCGTAGTCAGTGTCCCCACACATCGCCCCCCAGACTCGCTAAAAAAGTGGGGGAGTGACTGTAAGAGACTGAAGAAAGGCTTCTCCATCCTGTTCCACAAAGGATATCTGTAAAGTGGAAAGCTGAAATGTCGCCTCACCTAGCAGCTATATACTAGATCTCCTACTGAGTGCATTTGCTACAATGTTCCCCTTCCTAGGAGTATAGACTATCTTGAAGTCACAGTCCTGGAGGAACTCAAGCCAACGTCATTGCCTCAGGTTCAGGTCCTTCTGAGAGAAGATATACCTCAGACTCTTGTGATCATAGTAAACCGTAAAACGCTCACCCATCAAGTAATGTCACCACATATTCAAGGCGAAGACCACTACTTCTAACACCAGGTCAAGGGTAGTGTAGTTCTGCTCATGTGGTCTTAGATGATGAGAACCATATGCGATAACTGCTTTCTCCTACATCAAGACACATCATAGCCCAGTCCCTGATGCGATGCAGTAGACTACGTACCCATTTCCCTCCTCCAGAAGCCTCAAGATGGGGGAACTGGTCTGCCTCTGCCCTAGCTTCTGAAAACACCACTGGCATCTCTCCGGCCACACGAAAGGTTGCCCCTTCTTCGTCAATGCGGATAAAGGTGCTGCAACTCTGGGGAAATATGGCACAAACCTCTAGTAGTATCTTGCCAAACACAGGAAACTCCGTACCTCTGTCACACTCCTAGGAGGCTCCCAAGCATGTACCACATCAATCTTCGCTGGATCCACCACTAATCTAGCCTCCGAGATGACATGTCCCAGAAAGTGAACCTCTCGGATACAGAACTAGAACTTCGAGATCTTACCATAAAGATAGTGCTCTCAGAGTGTGTCCAGAACTCCCTATAAATGATAGGCATTCTCCTCCTCAGTGGCTGAGTGGATCATAATTTCTTCGATGAAGACTACCATAATGTGATCAAGGAATGGCTGAAAGATCATGTTCATGAGTTCCATGAACACTACCGGAGAATTGGTCACACCTAATGGAATTAACAAGAACACATAGAGGTCATACCGACATCTAAAAGTCATCTTCTACACATCCTCGTCTCATACTTTGAGCTGGTGATAGCCCGATATGAGGTCTATCTTCGAGAACCATCGTGCTCCCTTAAGCTGATCAAATAGTTCGTTTGTCCTCAGGAGTGAGTACTTGTTCCTAACAGTCACCTGGTTCAGGCGCTGATAGTCAAAAAAAAGTCTCAAACTCTCATCCACCTTTTTGGTGAACAAAATCGGGGATTCCTAAGGAGAAACACTGGGCTAGATGAATACCTTCCACTGTAAGTCCTCCGGCAGTACCTGTAGCTCACAAAGCTCTACGATAGCCATCTGATACACTGGTGTAGATATCAGTGTTTTTCTGGGGTACAATTAATTATAAAAGTCCACCTCTCTGCATGGAGGTAGACCCAAAACATCATTAGGGAAGATATCTGTGTACTGGTCTACCACTACAGGATAACTTGGACTCTCAATGTCAACTGCTCTGAGGGTAAGGCTAGCCAACTAATGAGTGATCGAATGCACTCTCCTTCGGGTAAGTCTGTCCTGTGCTACAAAGGGTCCCTTCTCATTGGTGAAGGTAAACCTGGTCCCATCCATGCGGACACACCACACATTGTGCCTAAAACAGTCAATCTGATCATGGAATGTAGATAACCAGTCCATACCCAAGATGACATCGTAAGGCCTTGTCACCACTACTAGGAGATCCCATCCAAATCTCTCACCTCCTAGAGTAAGATCACATTGTCAGAACCAGTTCTGTAATCATTGAATCCTCTCCCGTAAAAGTATCTAGCCGTAAGGATCAATCCAACCACTCCACCGGAATCTCTGAGCTCCAAACAAAGGTAGCGGCATTAAAAAAATGACCATCACCTGTGTCTATAAGTACTGCAACTAAGGTGGAGTAGGCATAGATCGTACCTCGTATCATCTACGGAGCACCATGATCCTAGGCCTTAGCTTCCTAGAGCCGAGATCACCCATGTCCATCTACTCCTTGCGGTTGGGATGGACCCACAGATGGTGGTGGCAGTAACAAATCGAATTGTATCCCACCACTAGTTGCACGACCATATCCTCTACCATGTCTGACTGCTCCCTGTAGACCTCCTCGGTTGAACCATTGTCTCTACCTAGGCGGTCCTTTGACCATCTGCTGATCATTCGTATGGTGGGTCTGGTAGTCATGAGCCATGTGACCCTGCCCGCCGCAAGCGTAACACTGCCAGCTCCTCGCATGACTGGCTCTGTCTTTGGTGCCCCACACAACCAATCCTGAATCCAGTGGTTGTCCACCTGTAGGTCTGATCATCTTGGACCTCTGTGACATCTATATGCTACCAGTTGTAGAAGAATCCACTATGAGACTCCTAGTGGTGGGTCTCAGTTCTAGTAAATGCTCATCAAGAAAACTCTTCACTAATATGGCTCACTCTAACACCCCCGCCTATGTTGGGATGCTGAGAGAAATCTTAAAATCCCTGATCTTCCACTTGAGTCCATGCTCGAAGTTCCGAGCCCTAAGGAATGGGTCCTGAACCATATCAATTGAGTAGCAAGAAAGGTTGGTGAACCTCGCTATATACTGAGCCACAATCATGCTGCCCTGCTGTAGATGAAGAAGCTCCTGTATTCACCCTACACTAAGGGTCACTGGAAAAAACTCTTCCCAAAATAGGCTCTCAATGTCTGACTAGAGAAGTTTCACATCATCATGAACCTGGAGCATCAAACTCCACCATATTCCTGATTCTTCTTATAGAAGAATGGTGGAAAGGATCCCCATGAGATCAGCTGGTGTCCCTACCAGTTAGAAGACTCTCACCACGACCTCCAACCAATCCTTAGCTGCCTGTGGTCCATTCTCACCCCAGAACCTGGGTGGCCTCTGGTGATGGAACTCGTGCAACATGCTCAAGCGGCGTGCACCCTCTGCTACTGGGGCTGGTGGCATCGTTGGACCAACAAGTAATGGTACCGCTGGTTCTTTTGTTGGTGCCTCTACTTATAAAGGGACATGCACTGAGGCCTCATCTCTCGGTGGGATATCATCACATACTATACCCGGAACCCTAGCTGGCTGTCTGCGTGGAGAGATTTTGAATACAAATAGGTTCACCATGGTCAATATGTTATACCTAGTGGTCTGACTCAAATATATCACAAGTAGAATGTTTCAAAACATACATGCAATCAGTGTTTTCATGCACTGAGTCAGAAATGAAAAGTCAGGGTCCTGGTGTATGGATACGTCAGCTACCACACCAAGACTAGATTCCCTAAACAGATAACCACACTCATTACACTTAACACTATTGCCATTAAAAGATCAGAGTCTAATGTTATACGATAGAACTAACTCATCTAATACCAATTTTTCATGACCTATCCCCTCGGGCCCATGTCGTGACTACCCCAAGCCCGCCTTCCATAGGCTAGGGGTTGGCGACTAGCATTGAAAGGCGTATTCCCTAAAACTGGGAAGGAATTTCCTTTAAAACCTGTAATCACACACAACCAAGCACACAAAAAGATATGAACACAAGTAAACTGTATAGTAAAAAGATTGTGTATAGTATGAAAAAGGTGTCCGAATATAAGCCCAACTAGAAAGTACAAGAAAACTAAAAAGTATAAGTAAACTTTAACAGCTCCTGTGAACTACCGCCAAGGATCCTACCTGAAGGGTAGGTATAGATCTCGAATGGTCGTCTCTATTTTATGCCTTGTCCAATGTCCACCTCTGTGCTACCTTCAGTCCTGGTACTCTCATCCTCATTCAGCGCTGTCTACACCAAACTCAACAAGGTCGGGACGTAGCCCATGCACGGGTGAGTATAATGATACTTAGTAGGGACCCCAAGGCCATCACAGTCTCACAAAAATCTACTAAGGATAAACCACAAGGTTGAAAACAACTGACAACCCTACTTAGGTATATTACCATACATATACCTAAGTTATCAAGTATACTCATCTCATTCATGAGGAGACACAAGGCCCAAATCATTAGACAAAAGCTCAACTATTCCACCAAGGAAAGAATACCATGAAGGTAACACCACAAAGGTAAGTACCACAAAGGTAACGCCACACAGAAGAATACCAAAATGGTATCACCACGAAGGTCAGTACCACAAAGGTACGCTGTAAAGAAGAATACCACAAAGGTATCACTACAAAGGTAAGGACTCAGCTCACACCAGGTATAACTTAAGTACGATAGCAAAGATGATTAGATATAACTATAAAATCATCTTACTCTGTCTAATTGGTAGACCCACGTAGGATCCTAAATCATCAGACCCACATAGGATCCTAAATCATTAGACCCATATAGGATCCTAATACAGCAGACCCATATAGGATCCTAGATTTGTCCCACATGGATTCCTCTATCAGATCCAGGTGAGACTCTAGAACATAGACCCACTCAAGATCCCAAAGCATAGACCCACATAGGATCCCTTTCTCATGTTACAGCCATCTACAGGGTTCCCACACTAAGCACACTTGATTCTGGGAGGGTCTGTTTCTCAAGCGACATGTCGATACTCCAACTTCCATGAAGTCCAATGAAGAAGTATCCCAAAGGAAATCCATATAATAGGAGTCTCAATGAAATAGTCGATGTGTTAATTGGATGCCCGGTCTGTAAATTATTGGCATTTTAGTCCTAAGGGCCCGGTTGGATTCGTGTCTGATACAACTCGGTCGTACCCCAAATTTATCCAAAACTCAAGCGGGGTATACCAAAAGGATTGTCTCGATCCAAGGTTTCTGGTGCCACATACGGTTTTTCAAACAGACGCTCGTAGCTCACATTAAGGTTGGAAGAGAGAAAGGGGTCCAAGTTGGTCCGGGTTCGGTCCGAACTGACCTCGGACGACCCGACCTAGTTTGGGTCGACCTGGCCCGACCCGGATCTGACCCTGGGTCTGAACTGGCCCGTACTGCTGGGTCTGGCATGGCCCACCGGCACGGCCCCCGCTGGGCGGTCCACGGGGCGGCACGCGATGCGGGGCCCACTGGGCAGACCGTAGTGCATGGCCCGATGGGTGCCCCGCATTGGGCGGTCCACTGGGCGGCCCGTAGTGTGCGGCCTGTGGCTGGCCGGACGACCAGCCTTCCTCCACGGTGTGGCCGTGCGCCGCGCCACCACCAGCGGCCAATATCGAGAAAGTCACCCTCCTTCACTGTCGTGACCTCGTGCGATGACTTCTGCAAGCCAGTGGCACAGACATGTGTCGCCGCCTCCGCTTTGCGAGACTGGTCGTGCACCGACCGTCATCGCTGCTCCGTCGCGGCCGACAAGCCACGACCCTCCACCGATGGCGCGGTTGTGCCACCACCGTCTTCATAGCCAGCCGGTGTGCTGGCCACCACTCATGAGTCCTACTGTCACCAGTCGTCGGTCCATGTTCATTTGGCTCACACCCACTGCATTAGAGCGGTAACAAGAGGCTCATGGGGAGAGATTCAACGTAAAATAAATTAATGAGGATCAATCACATCACACCTATACCTTGTCATTCATTGGATGAGTCGAGAGGTAGAAGATGAAGTCGTTGAAGAATGTCGTCATTTGTTTCTACCGCAAAGCACTTTCGATCCGGGCTCGGTGTGGGTTCCTCGTTCTTCATTGGAGAGGGCGTTCTTCGTTGAAGGAAGATTTTCTCAGAAGTTATCGCCTTTCCCAACAATTTACTGAAGGAAATGAGGATCCAAAAAATTAAAATAGGATTACCAATTTAATTCCACGTTGGAATAACTAAAGCTGATACATTTAATTAATTTTAGTCGGGATAATTAATTAAATGGAGAGTTGAAATGTTTTCCTCATGTTTTCCTCCTTTAAGAGGTGTTCGAGAGGTCCTCACCACCAAGATTCAAAATGGGTGTTTTCTAGCCCGGGTGGCCCCCACCTCTCTAACTCTAAATGAGGGGTTTCAAAAATAAAATAAATTTTTGATCTTTATTTTATTTTTTATTTACACGAAAAACACGAAAAAAACATTCACCCTCATCCTACTTTTGTCAAGGAGAAAGTCTACTTAAGTGAATATCAGTGCTACGAGTTCAACAGTGCCCTCATATTTCAATTCCGAGAACCGGTTCAAAAGTTAAAAAAACCCACTCGCACGTTTACTAAACGTACTTTAAAAAAGTTCAGAAATTCATTCTTGGAACACCGAGCCTTGGAATCACGCGCCATCAATTTTCACAGACTCGTAATATTCCATATAATTAAAAAAAATTACATGGAATTTTCTGGGTCTTTACATATGATATTAATAACTTTAATATAATTATTGATATGATGCAACTATATACTATGAGAAATAATCAAGACTTAAACAAAAAAACATGAATAATAAAAATGAAGTTGTTTACTCCAAATACAAGTGTAATAATGAAATATTACAAACAATAGGGTGATGAAATGATATAAGAAGATCATATAAGATATAATAAGTATGATAATGTTTCTATTATAAATTTATAACTTCATTTAAACAATTATATAGGAAGTCAATGAACGTTCAACCAAAAGAATGTGTGAGGTAAGGGTTTCACATATCACTTTTACTTCCATGAGATACATGCCTTATTCACCACTTACTTCCTATGTGTGGTGTATTTAATTCCATTTGATATATAATATCTTGAATATCATTATTTACATGGTATTAAAAGTTTCATTTGATAATTATTACTTTTACGGGGCATACGATTATACTCATTACATGTGGTTACGGATTTCATGACCCAATTTCCATTCATTCAGTGATAATTATACTCCATTGATTATGTAATGATATGATTATGTGTGAAATGAAATTTAATTATCATATTTAATATTTACACTTGTTTTATGTGCATTTAAATTTCAAACACATAATTTATTCATATTTTTATTAACTGAAATTTATTCCATTTTAACATATGGTGTTTACATTGAATGTTATTTAAATTGATGGAGAAATAATGGAAAATCCTTATATATTATTCAATATGAATACTTGTTGATAAAGATTGTTAGAAAATGAATTAAATAGATCATCTCAATATTTCATGAATGATTTTCTCATTCAATAATGGGTGAGTCCCTTCATATAAAATCCCCTCGACACACCCATAGTCTCATGAGATGAATAACATGGCCAAATTAAATGTGTTTTACCCATAAAGATTATTCTGTATTATGAAAGGCCATGCTGGTGAAGGTATTATGTTGCTGGGAAACATTATTTCCAATAATTAGGTATTTACCTCATTAATATTTTAGTTATTTTTAGCTATGATATTCTCACTATGATATTATCCATGGATTTAGATTTTGAAAAAGTTATTGATTTAAAAGGAATATTTGTTCAATTATTTTACCTTTCCATATTGATTATGCATTATTGATTTCAAGATAGCTTCAACTATATGTAACTCTTTCTGAGCATTTAATCTCACCCTTTTAGTTTTTATCTTTCCCTTGGATCTGAATATGAAATTTTATAATGAACTCAAGGATGAAATTTAATTTCCTTTTTTATGTTCTACATTTAATTACCAAAGTATTAAGGGTGCCATGTATGTATCTTATCCTATGAAATTACTAAGATATTTATTACTTTATGATGAAATTAATTATATTTAATAATGATGTAATTAAGTAACCATTGACTCTAGGTTTCTATATTTGGGGTTGTTACAACACTCACACATAATCCTCTTTTATTTTAATGAAAACCCTAGGAATGGGTATATACTTAGACCAATTTTCCTAGAATTTACTTGGTCCAATGAAAGTGTCTACTTAATAATCACTGGATATAAGAAAATTATTTATCATCCTTTAAGTAATAATGATGGTGTATCCTCACGCCCCTCTGAGTGTTTAATACCCAAGACCCTAATATTTCTGGTCAACACTACATCCCAAAACTATTACATGATAATATAATTATTGAGGATTTATTCCTTACCTAATTTAGATGGTAAATTTTAATTTTAATTTATCAAAATTAACCTAATTTCAGGATTTATAATGTCAATATTAGCTTAAGATTATTTTTTTGGTTTTTTATAAAATATTTATCTTTAGGTAAAGAGTGAAAAATATAATTTTTACCAAGACTATGAAATTTTTGAAAGTATGAAGAATGCCTATAAGTGTATAAAAAATTCTAATTGGTATAATATTTCATTAATTATAGAATCTAGACATGTTAAAAATTCTTGGTTGAATTTACAGAGTTATGATTAAAATTTTGAACTTAAGTAATATTTTCTAATAAAACCCATTTTGAACTTTTCTTTAAATAAAACAAATTTAAAATTTATTGTTTTATAATGATTTTAAAGATAAATAAATTTTATAATAATACTATATATATGATAAAAATAAAATCTATTTCTAATATTACCCTACACATTAATTTTAAGCTTAAAATGCACTTTTTTCGTCTAAAAACAGGTTCTTAAGCACAACATGTGGTGATGTAAAAATTTATTTTCCTTGTATTTATAAACTTTATCTGATAAAATGAATTTCTTATTTTTAATTATTACATATAAATTATTAAATAATTTTTTTATTTTATTTTTATCCATGAAATTTTATTTTCATTGGTGGAAGTAGTTACCATGATAAAATTGAAAATGGTACAAGTCATTAATCTTGGGGAAAGAGATCTAAAAATGTTAAAAATATGTTTATAATTGATTTGATGATATAATATGGACTTATATAATCCCAAAGTCAATTAGTTTACAATTTTGTAGCCCCAGGACATATGAAACATGTTTCTTCTTTATATAAGTTGAAATATTTACCAAAAAAAATTCATTCTCACCACTTATAAAAGGGGCCTCTCAAAACCCATAAAATACAACAAAACGTTGGCTTCATCTTGAAAAAATACCCTTATTACATCGTATATTTTACTATTTAACCCTGTTTAACATATATCCACATGATGTTATCTATTCCTCACATTCTGAGGAGTCATCCGAGGGAAAACTCAAGTCCTCAACATGAGTAATAATTTCCCCCTATTTCTTTCATTTATATATTAAATTTCCAAAAACAAAATTATCATTAATATTTAATTATATTAGTATAATTTTTATTTTAAATTTCATTACAATATTGGGAATAAATATAACCTCCATTTATGTGGATGAGAAGGACCACCTAAGGATATCTGACGTGCCCTGTCTATAAAAGAAATTAATGTGTTTCCAAAGAAATAATTTTGGCATCCTGATAATCATGATGTCTAGTTTTCCGTAGATCACATTCCTAGTGTAACACCCACATCTAAAAAATAATATTGAGTCAATATAGTGGGTTAGTAGATTTAAATATAAAACTACAAGAGTTTCGTGATAATGTATATATATTCTATAGTGTTACACAATGGGAAGAGCTTATTTTATTCTTAAAACTGAAGGATGGTTATATGAAATTGTTCATCGAATAAGAGGAGATAAATGAATTACAATAAATAATAACTATCCTATATCATGAATGAATGAATTTTTTTTATTAATGTCAAGGATTATAATATATTTAAAAATAAAAATATTCAATCTCATAATTATCAGTTAAGGATTTCAAAGGAGGATACACCAAAGATTGTTTTTCGTACGAGATGTTGAAATTACGTGATTAAGGTAATTCCATTTGAATTTACTAGTAAAACATATTTTTTATGGATATTATTAATATATTATTCAAATATTATTTTGATAGATGTTTTGGGATATTCATTAATGATTTCATGTATACACCAAAATCAATGAAATGCATGAGAACCGTCTATGAATAGTTGTTGAAAATACAGGGAAAAGTAATTTTATTAAAATTTTTGTAAGTGTAAATTTTTGATATATGATGTTTCATTTTATATACATACTTTCCCCAAGGAAGGAATATCTAATGATCCTTTGAAAGAAAATTTCGTCAAATAATGGCTTACATCAATGAAAATAACTAAGATATATATTTTCTAAGGATAAAAAGGTTACAATTTCAAGTTTTTTAAAATTATTTCGAGATTAGTCTTCCCATTAACCAAGTTAAAATGTAAATGGGTTAAATTAACATGGTCCAATGACTGTTGATAATGTTTTAAAGAACTTAAGAGGAGATTTATTAATACACCATTATTGAATTTATTGTCTGGTATAAAAGGATTTATAAAATATAGTTATTCAAAAAACAAAGAAATTAGCTACGTTTTAATGAAGAATGATATAGTGGCTACATATAAATGAAGGTAATTAAAGATTCATGAAAAAAATTGCCCACTCATGCATCGTTGGGCACAAGCGACAATCTAAAATTTATAACCTACTTACTACTTAGAATAGTGGCAAGACAGGGTCGAACCACATTGAGGCCTCAGGTTGTGTTTGGCGATCTAAAAGAAATAAACAAAAAACACACACACAAGAACTAGAAAAAACAGTAAGTGGTGGTGAAGTGGAGTGAATGAAAATTAGTGTGTGAGGAAGTGAAGGTGAACTGGTGAGCGCAATGAGTGTAGATAAAATCAGCAAGGGAAATTGTGGTGAAAACAACTAATAGATGTGTAGGGGGAGAAGGTCTACTGGTCGATTTGATATTTCTTAGCCTCATTCATGCACTGATGTTTTAGAAATATGGATCTACCTTAAAGTAACTGGTCAGATTTGTCATTTGGTTAGTTCGTGATGAAATAACTCTTACAGTCCTTTGACTGTAAAAGAAATTACATCCAATGGCAATAACAAGTCTGATGTCACTGGGATCAACTTGTTAGTTGAGTTTAGTTTGTCTCTCTCATTCGATCATAACTCCCTTATCAGTGAGTTCCTCAAATTGAAATAGTTTTCATTAAGGTTCAATCAAGATCAGTTTTCACTCAACCTTGTTGTTTTGAAAATAAAATCGTTCTGCAAACAGTGAGAGAGACAATCCAGAAAATGATGCAGTGCATGAATCTAAATAAACAAATCTAATAAACTAGCTTATTCCACCCCCCCAAAGATTTTAGCTAGACATAATGGTTGGTTTTAATGCAACAATAGAATTAGAACCAATGAAATTCATAT
Source organism: Viscum album (assembly GCA_963277665.1). NCBI lineage: Eukaryota > Viridiplantae > Streptophyta > Magnoliopsida > Santalales > Viscaceae > Viscum > Viscum album. Next base: position 471,661,563 of record OY728130.1, on the reverse strand, counting down.
TGAAATCATTTGCAAAGAAACAGAGCACAAGGAAAAGAAAATTGTCTGTCTCCCATCTTGAGCTCCCAAAAGTTATAATTCATGATGGCCAATGGTGGATGAAAAACTAGAGTGTGATTAATATCCCGCCCTTGGAATCGAGGTATGAAATTCACTGATCTCTGCTCTCGGTACTCCAATATGCTATCGATGGAAAACGTTGTATGTTCCTCTTGCACTCCACCCTCAGTCTGGATTGATGCCTCCTTTTCTTCCTCACCCGCACTCCTCCCCTAGGTTTCTAAATTATCTCATGCCCGTCACCAATGCTAATGACCAGTATAAGTCTCTGTAATCTCACCTGAGATGTTCCCCTACCTCCACATGGAACTTTCACAACATTGCTTCCTTCGTACTTGTCACCGGAGCAGCTGCTCCTAACTGAATAAAATGGTGCGCGTGCAGCAAACTACAATATTCCCTCAAAAAATCAGCAGATCCACGTTGCACACTATTATGTGCACATCACTATCTTTTTAGTAAACTCTATTTAATTGTAGACAACCCCCCTACATGAAACAATAGAAAACACAACCAATGCACGTGAGTGCAATAAAAAATAAAACTACTTTGTATAACTAAATATATTTATACACTATATATTAATATCAGTTCTTAAAGTTAATAATAATAATAATAACAACTTATTAATATATATATATATATATTATAATACCTAAATTATTAGTTATATATATTTAATAACTATTTTATTTAATTAATACATATATTATTATGATATATAAAAGCTTATATAATTTTTATTATTAAACCTATTATTGATATAGTATAGTAAATGATATATATATATATATATGTAATATTATTTTTATATTATATGTTATTATAAAAACTAAAAAAGAGAAAATTAAAAATGAAAAGAGAGGGGGGAGGGGTCTGTTCAACGCAGGGTAGGGAGGAGAAAGAGGGAAGGTGGATTTAGCACACAACAGGGAGAGGAAGACATGGTGTGGTGGCTTTGGCACACAGGGGGTCTTGCCGGGTGGAGGGATGAGGTGGAACGCGGCTGGACCGACGACTGCAGGTGAGAGGCGAGGCCAGAGGTGGACAGTAGGGAGGTCTCAGCACGGGGTAGGGAAGGAGGTGGCTGCGGGTTTGTGGTGCGAAGCAGGAAGGTTTGTGTGAAGGCGTCAGAGAGCCGAGGATGGATAGGGGGTGCAGATGACTGAGGGGAAGAAGGAAGGGGAAGCCGTAGGGTAGCAGGCAGCTCACAGAGAAAGAGAACGACGGTGAGACCGGGGGTTCTCTAGTGTGGGGGCCACTCCAATTTGGGAGTCTTCATTGTCGGCAGAACCTACCCAGGTGGCTGCAAGGAATTTCATAGTGGGCAGCCGACGCGGTGGGTAGCCAGCGGCAGGAGGAAATCCGGGGTAGATGAGTTACCCTCCAATAACCGAAGAAAGCTGTTTTTTCATTCTCTATTTAAACGGGATCAAATCCCATTGTTTGTAAGGGAAGAATATGTGTTGTAATTTTGGTAATCCTCCGACGAGATCCGGAGAGGAGAGAAATAAAATTGACGCCCCCTTCTCCCGTGGAAATAGGTCATATGACCGAACCACGTAAATTGTGTGTTGCTCTTGTTTTTGTGTGTTTTAGGTACCACGCACCTCCGGTGCGCCCCAACAAGTGGTATTGGAGGTGAGTCGGAGCGAACAGAGGTGAACCGACCGGACGACGTCAAATTTTCCGGTGGCTGGAAAATTGAAAGTGGTCGGAAAATTTTTCCGATGGAAGATTCGGGAAGAGGACGGCGAGACGATTCCAACGGCGCAAACGATGAGGAAAACGGAGTTGAAACAAAGGAGATATGGCCTGTCAAAGTTCGGTCAAACCTGCGGGTGAACAGTAACCCCGTGCCGGAGAAGACGGTACTGTTCACTCCGCCGGCAACAATTCGGGCGAGATTCCAGCAAGAGCTCTGGCGTGCCACGTCAGCACCATGTTAGCACCATGTCAACGGGTGATCTGGACCGTTGAACATGTTTTGACCATATCTCAGTCAATTGGTGTCCGATTTCAGCGATCCAGGAGTCGATTCCGACTATTTCGACCGTTCTGGACACATCCATAAGGTTAGGTTTTGCAAATTCGCTCTCTTTCAGGTGGTGATTAAAGGGTGTGACATCGACAGTGGTTATCGCATTTTGCGACAACGACGATGACGAGTGGCGGAGCACGTCCAAGATTTGACATCGAGAAGTTCGATGGTCGAAACAATTTCTTCTTGTGGCAAAGCATAGTGAAGGATCATTTGGTGCAGCAAGGCATGATCAGACCGTTGATCAGAGAAAAGCCCGAGACAACCAGTGCTGATGATTGGGAAGAGCTCGAGATGCAGGTCGTCAGCACAATTCGGCTATGTCTGGCGAATGAGGTAAATTATTCGGTGCTGGACGAGACATCACCGAAAGAGATCTGGAAAAATTTGGAGCATAAATATATGGCGAAGTTGCTGACCAACAAGTTGTTCTTAAAGAAGAAACTGTACCAGTTGCGCATGGACGAGGGAGCGAATTTGTTGGATCATACCAATGAATTCAACAAGATCCTGACGCAGTTATTGGGGCTCGGTGTGAAGCTTGGAGAGGAAGACAAAACACTTTTTCTTTTGTCATCACTACCAAGCTCATTTGATGGGCTTGTGACTGCATTGCTCATGGGGAAGGAGACATTGAAGCTGGACGATATGATGGCGTCGCTTCAAGATTCGGAATCTTTTCGAAGACCCATGACACATTCAGGCGACCAAATCATGGCGATGCGAGATGATCAGCGTGGGAGGAGCCGACATCGACAGTCAAGAGGTAAAGAATGGTGGCCAAAATCAAGGGGACGTGATCCGAGCGAAATCACTTGTTTCTGGTGCGAGAAGAAGGGTCACTATAAAAAGTGATTGTGGAGAACGCAAAAGGTACATTACTGGGAAGAAGAAAGTTGAAGAGGAGGATGTGAACATCATGGGATTATCCGCAGATGATGAAATCTGCGTGACAACGGTAAGTTTTCCCTCAGATGAGCGAGTTGAACGGGAAGAAGTGCAGTGTCATTACTACAAACGATATGGGCATATGAAGCGGGAATGCCGATTTCTAAAGAGGAAGAACGAGTGGGCTCAAAATCCAAAGGAAGGCGGATGGGTTTTGGATTCGGGGAGCTCGGCACACATATGTACGACGAGAGGTACATTTGATACTTTTCACCAGGTACGAGACTCAGTGAGACTTGGTGATGGGTCAACATGCGAGGTTCAAGGAGTCGGGACAGTGAAATTAAAGACACCTAATGGAGGAGTTCGTAAACTGGCTGACGTGAAATTCGTTCCGAGGATGAGGCGGAACTTGATATCATTGAGTTGGCTCGATGCGAGAGGGTTTAAGATTTCCATAGCAGGAGGAGTGTTGGAAGTCTCACGTGGGGATGCAGTGAAGCTTACTAGGAAGGAGTCTCAAGGGTTGTATCATTTGATGGAGACCGCAGTTAGCCTGAAATTGACTGAAGACGATGGAAGTGCCACGTCATCTGGCGTGAAGAAGCGTGTTCGATTTGCTGATTAAGTTTTCAAAACCTGCAAGGAGACTGAAGGTCAAGCTTCTACCCCAAATTGGTCGTGAGGGGGAGATTTGTGGGGCCACTCCAATTTGGGAGTCTTCATTGTCGGAAGAACCTACCAAGGTGGCTGCAAGGTCTTTCATGGTGGGCAGCCGACGCGGTGGGTAGCCAGCGGCAGGAGGAAATCCGGGGTAGATGAGTTACCCTCCAACAACTGAAGAAATATGGTTTTTCATTCTCTATTTAAATGGGATCAAATACCATTGTTTGTAAGGGAAGAATATTGGTGTAATGTTGGTAATCCTCCGACGAGATCCGGAGGGGAGAGAAATAAAATTGACGCCCCCTTCTCCCGTGGACGTAGGTCATACGACCAAACCACGTAAATTGTGTGTTGCTCCTGTTTTTGTGTGTTTGAGGTACCACGCACCTCCGGTGCGCCCCAACATCTAGGTGGCTGGAGGTCGAGCAGTGGATGCGAGCAGCGTATGGCCAGGAATTTGGATGGCTCGCCGGCGGAGGAACTGGGGCGGCACTAGGTTCGATGGCTAAGGGGAGAGACTCTGGCACTAAGGGGGGTCAGCGTGTAGAGGCGAGGGAGGCAGCAGTATAGGGTAGAAATAAGAAGGGGGTGTGGCAGATCTCAACCGATATTGAGGGAGAAACTCAAGCAGTGCGAGTGAGAAAAGGTGAATGTCACGACCCGCCCTCGGGGTCCATGCCGTGACTACCCCAAGCCCGCCTTCTATAGGCCAGGGGCTGGCGACTAGCACCAAGGTGTAAATCCCGGTAAAAAGGGAAGGCATTGCCTTTGTAAAGTAAACAAACACCACAGAGTAAGCAAGCGGAAAGTAAAATCTAAGCAAAAACATAGTACAACTGAAAGTGCGGAAAAGTAAATGGGCCAGTATAAAAACCCAAACTGAAAGTAAAGTACAACTCGAAAGGGAAAACAGCAACTAAAAAGTAAAAGCCGCTACACCGAGCTGTCCACTGGCAATCCCACCTGAAGGGTGGGTACAGATAGCTCCACTGCTCCATGGGTCCCGTCGTCCACTCCGAGCACGTTACGCCCAGTGGTCCACCTCCAGGTACCGTCCTGCTCTGCAAGCCTCAGCTAAGATCAACGCTGTCCGTCGTCTGCAACCAACACAACGTAGTGCGGGAAAAGCCCGTGCAGGGGTGAGTATAAGGTACTCAGTAGGGACCCCGAGACCCCTGAAGGTCTCTCAAATCCACAACGGATAAACCACGAAGAAAGGTACAATCACGAAGTAACATCCGACACTGCTTAGGTATATGCCCATACATATAACTATGTCATCAAATTCAAATACGCTCCAACCTCCGAGCCCAAGTACAACTCAGTCCACACAGGAAAGTAAACGTATTCCACAAAGGAAAGAAAACGTAATCCACACAGGATAGCACAACACAATCCACACAGGAAAGCAACATGATTCAGCTCACACAGGTATACTTCTTCGAAAGACGATAAAGATGATCTCTGATCCATCTAAGTCGTCGGACCCACGAAGGATCGATAGGTAACTAACCCCCGCAAAGGACCCACACAGGATCGGGCCAACATAGGACCTGTAGGCGCTGGTTCACACAGGACCGCTGAGCGCAAAGACCCACACAGGATCGGACCCACACAGGATTGGGCCCACACAGGACCTGTAGCACTGATCCACGTAGGATCGCTAAGTGCTGTAGTCGTCGTCGTCGAATCCACACAGGATCTCTGTACTGTCATCGTCGCAGTCACCATAGCAGTAGCAGTAGTAGTAGTCACAGTAACAGTCGCAGCCAGTACTAGGGTTCCCGCACACAACAAGCTCGTTCGGAGGGTCCGCTCCACGAGCCGAGAGGCTGATACATCAACTATCACAAAGTCCAGAGTTTATGTATCCAAAAGTTCCGTATCGTCAACAGGAACTCAACGCAACAGACGGCGCACCGATCGGACGCCCGGTCTGAGAGTTATTGGCATTTTCGTCCCCAGGGCCCCGTTGGTTTTTAAGGAAAAACCAACCCGACCGTACTCCACCTGCGTCCAAACCTCGGTCAGAGTATTTCAAAAGATCCGTCTCACTAAGAGGAACTCAACAAAGCTGACGGAACGTCAAACGGACGTCCGTAGCTCAAGATATGAGTGTTTCCGCTCTGAAGGCCCGGTTTGTTTCCTGTACGAACCAACCCGGCCGAACTCAAAGTATTCCGAAACTTTGAGTGCGATATACCGAATCGTCCGTCTCGATCCAAGGATCGCGTAGCCGCTGACGGTTCGTCAATCGGAGGTCTGTGGCTCATGTAATGGCCAAAAGACCGAATCCGTCTCGAAAACGGGGGGGGGGGTCCGGGCCGACCCGGCCCGACCCCCCCCCCCCCCCCCCTTGGGTCGCCCAAACCGGGTCGACTCGAACCGGCCGGCGGCGGACCGGCGCGGCGGCACGGCCCGGCCGACGGCGGCGCGGCCTGGCGCCGCTGGGGTCACGCGCGGGGGGCTAAGCCCCCACTTCATCGGATTGGCGGCGCGGCTTTTAGCCGCGCCTTTGGAAACCGCCCCCCCCCCCCCCCTCGTGGGGGGCCTGCTTTGAAAAGAACCGGGGGGCCGCCTGCCCCCCTCAAGGAAACCGCCCCCCCTAATAAAAATGGGGTGGGGGTTTAGTGCTGGCCGGGGGAATTAAATTCCCCCGGCTTTTGACCTTCCGACCGGCCACCTGGCCGGCCGGTTTTTCTCCAACGGGACCGGCAAACCGGTCCCCTTCCGGCTTCCGATGCCGGCGGCCCGGCGTGCCGCCGGTCTTCCCGTCTCGCCGCGTCCCGGAACCGGCCGCGGTGTTCGTCGTCCGGCGCGGTGCGACGGCACCGCGCCCCTCCGCCGCGCCTTTGATTCCCTTCGACGCGGCGCGACGGCGTCACGTTCTTGATGATCCTTCCACGGCGCGGCGCGACGGCGCCGCACAATATAATCGTGCGAATAACCGCGTGGTGCGACGGCACCACGCCATCTTGTTTCAACCGCAGGATAAATTATTAAGAACAAAGGAGGGGGTTCGGCCGTGTTCATGCGGTCCGGCCCCCCTCACGTTAAACAATAACACATATTTAAATATCCAATATCCTCACGTTAGTCATGCTAGAACCACGAACAAGAATAAATCAATAAATAAATAATCAACAACAACCCCTACCTTGGGTTCAAGTTAGAAGATTGTCAACGACCCACGGAAGACAACGTCGCGGAGGTCGGGCATCGCGGTAATCGTTCGTCAAATCCGATGACGAGGAGGTATGTCCGAAGAGGTACGTCATTGGCGAATCTTCGTATGCCGACGAAGGAAGTCCGAGGAGGAAGCGGCGTTCCCTTTCGTTGACACGGAAGACGAAGAAGAGAGGAGCAGCGTTCTTCGTCGGAGCTTGAGCGTTCTTCGTCAAAGCTTGAGCGTTCTTCGTCAAAGTTTGAAGAAGAAAGAAAAGCTCTCAAATCCTCTCAAGATGGCTAAACAAATCTAACCAAATAAAATAAGCTAAGAGCTTATTTTATTAACTCAACCAAACCTTTTTGAATTTCAAAGGTTTGAAAAAGTTTAAACAACTCAACCTAATTAATAAGCTAAGTTGTCAAAACATTTAAAGAGGGGTTAAAGGGAGTTTTGAGAGAAGTTGAAAAGTTGGGTTTCGTGTGGGCCCCACCACACTTAATCCTCCCAAGGGAGGTTAAGTGGATGTGGGCCCCACCTTTAACTCCCTTTGGGAGAAGTTAACTAACATAAAAAATAAAATAAAAAGTGTTCCACCTTTTTATTCAACTTTTTATAATTCTCCCCAAAACTAACTTTCGTCCCGCAATAAACGCAACTCCGGAAAAGGTCTCCTTAAGCGAATATTGGCGCTGCGAGTTCATCGGTGCCCTCAGATTTCAATTCTGAGCACCGGATCAAAAGTTAGGAATTCCCGCTCTTTCGTTCACTGAACGTACCCGAGCCAAACTTCGAAAATTGATTCCGGGCCCTCCGGGCCTCGGAATCAGGTGCCGTCTGAAACCACGCTCTTGTAAAATTCCAAAGAAAATTAAGAAAAAATTTCCCTTGAATTTTACGGGTCTTTACATTACTCCCACCTCAGGGCTTTACGTCCCCGTAAAGATACATCAAAAACTAGGGGAACAAATGAGGGTACTGAGCACGCATCTGAGCCTCCCGCTCCCATGTGCTCTCCTGGAGATTCCCGTGCTGCCATCTGATGCGCACAAGAGGAATCGATCACCCACGCAGGACCCGCTCCTGTCGATCCTCTATCTCCATCGGGACCTCCGTAAAAGTCGCCCCATCGTCAACGTCAAGATCCCCATGGTCAATGATGTGCATCGGGTCGTGCACGTATCTCCTCAGCTGAGATACGTGGAAGACGTCGTGCACCCGGTGCAACTTAGGTGGAAGAGCCAGGCGATAAGCCACCTCACCAACCCTGATGAGGACCTGGAAGGGTCCGATGAAGCACGGAGATAACTTGCCGCCTCGGCCAAATCTCCGAATACCACGTCGAGGTGAGACCCGCAAGAAGACGTGGTCACCATCCTCGAACTCTAGTGGCCTCCACCTCCTGTCAGCGTATGACTTCTGCCGGCTCTGAGCTGTCCTCATCCGCTCCTGGATGACCTGGATCTTCCCTGTCGTGGCCTGAACCATCTCCGGTCCCACCAGTGCTGACTCCCCAGGGTCTGTCCATCACAAAGGAGATCTACATGGTCGGCCGTACAACGCCTCGTACGGTGCCATCCCAATGGTAGAGTGGTAGCTGTTGTTGTATGCAAACTCCACCAAGGGTAGGTGGTCCTCCCTGCTACGACCAAAGTCTAGGACACATGCGCGGAGCATGTCCTCGAGAGTCTGAATGGTCCTCTCCGGCTGACCATCCGTCTGAGGGTGAAAGGCTGTGCTCAGACGTAGCTGCGTCCCGAACGCCTCCTGTAACCCCTTCCAAAGCCGGGAAGTAAAGCGAGCATCTCGATCGGAGACGATAGATGATGGCACGCCATGAAGCCACACAATCTCCTGAACGTAGAGACGTCCCAAGCTCTCCACTGAGCCCTGCTCTCTAATGGGTAAGAAGTGTGCCGACTTGGTGAGTCAGTCAACAATCACCCATATGGAGTCGTGACCTCTGGAAGTGCGTGTAAGTCCAGTCATGAAGTCCATAGATATGCCGTCCCACTTCCACTCCGGAACCTCCAAGGGCTGTACCAAGCCCGCTGGTACCTGATGCTCTGCCTTCACCTGCTGGCAGGTGAGGCATCGAGATACGAACTCTGCTACTGCCTTCTTCATGCCTGGCCACCAGTGCTGTCGTCTGAGGTCCTGGTACATCTTTGCCCCTCCAGGATGTACTGCCAAAGGATAAGTGTGAAACTCTCTCAGCACTTCCTCTCGTAAAGCGACTGGTACCATGGTACGTTCTCTGAAAAGGATGTCGTGCTCTGCTCCAAGGGAGAAACCATCAGGTGCCTGTCCCGAGGATATCTGTGCACGCCGTGTCTCACAGTCAGCGTCCCCACGCTGTGCCTCCCTGACTCACTACAGTAGTGGAGGAGTGACTGTGAGAGACTGAAGGAAGGCTTCTCCATCTCTATCCACGAAGGATATCTGCAAAGAGGATACCTGCTCTGACACCTCCTCAAGTAGCTGAATGCCCGTCCTCCTGCTGAGGGAATCGGCTAATATGTTCCCCTTCCTAGGAGTATAGACTATCTCAAAGTCATAGTCCTGGAGGAACTCGAGCCATCGCCACTGTCTTAGGTTCAGGTCCTTCTGCGAGAAGATATACCTGAGACTCTGATAATCGGAAAAGACTGTAAAGCGCTCGCCCATCCGATAGTGTCACCATGTATTCAAAGCGAAGACCACTGCTGCTAACTCCAGGTCATGGGTAGCATAGTTCTGCTCATGAGGCCTCAATTGACGTGATCCATAGGCGATCACTGCCGGCTCCTGCATCAGAACACATCTGAGTCCGGTCCCTGATGCATCGCAGTAGACTACGTACCCTACTTCTTCCTCAGGCAACCTCAAGATAGGTGCGCTGGTCAATCTCTGTCTCAGCTCCTGGAAGCTCTGCTGACATCTGTCTGACCACACAAAGGGTTTCCCCTTCTTCGTCAAAGCTGTGAGTGGTGCCGCAACTCTAGAGAAGTCTGGAATGAATCTCCGATAGTATCCAGCTAGTCCCAAGAAACTCTGAACCTCAGTCACGCTCCTGGGTGGCTCCCATGCTAACACAGCCTCAATCTTCACAGGATCCACTGCAACTCCCGCCTCATAGATGACGTGACCCAAGAAGTGGACCTCACGTATCCAGAACTGGCACTTCGAGAGCTTACCATAAAGCTGGTGCTCTCGGAGTGTGTCTAGTATAACTCGCAAGTGATAGGCGTGCTCCTCCTCAGTCGTAGAGTAAATCAGAATGTCGTCGATGAAGACCACGACAAACCGATCGAGGTATGGCTGAAAGATCCTGTTCATGGGAGCCATGAACACTGCTGGAGCATTGGTTACACCGAAAGTCATAACCAAGAACTCATAGTGGCCATACCGACATCTGAAGGCCATCTTCTGCACATCCTTGTCTCTGACTCTGAGCTGATGATAGCCTGACCTGAGGTCTATCTTCGAGAACCACCGTGCTCCCTTGAGCTGATCAAAGAGGTCATCAATCCTCGGTAGCGGATACTTGTTCCTCACTGTCACCTGGTTCAGGCGATGATAGTCAACACAAAGCCGCAGGCTCCCGTCCACCTTCTTGGCGAACAATATCGGGGAAGCCCAGGGTGAAACATTGGGTTGGATGAACCCCTTTCCCTGCAAGTCCTCCAACTGTACCCGTAGCTCTCGAAGCTCGGTGGGGGCCATCCGATATGCTGGAGTGGATATCAGGGCTGTCCCGGGGTACAAGTCAATATAAAAGTCTACCTCTCTGCGAGGAGGTAGCCCTGGAACGTCATCGGGAAAAACGTCCGGAAACTGATCCACCACTGCAGGAAGACCAGGACTCCGCACGTCAACTGCTCCAAGGATGAGGCTAGCTAACTGATGAGTGATGGGCTGTCCTCTCCTCCGCAGAAGTCCATCCTGTGCTGCAAAGGCTCCCTTCTCACCGGTGAAGGTGAACCTGCTCCCATCGGTGCGTACACATCGCACCTTGCGCCTAAAACAGTCAATCTGTGCATGGACCGTAGATAGCCAATCCATGCCCAAGATGACGTCGTAAGGCCTCGACGCTGCTACAAGAAGATCCCAGCCAAAGCTCTCGCCTCCTAGAGTAAGCTCACACTGCCGGCACCAGTGCGTAATTGTCGAGTCTGCTCCCGTAGGAGTCTCTAGCCGTAAGGATCGAGCCAACGGCTCTGTCGGAATCTCCGAGCTCCGAACAAGGGCAGCAGCTATGAAAGAGTGACTTGCTCCTATGTCTATAAGTACTGCAGCAAGGGTGGAATAGACACAGATAGTACCTCGAATCATCTCAGGTGCGCCGTGGTCGTAGGCCTCTGCTGCCTGGAGTTGTGCCTGTCTCTGCCCGCCAGCTTCCTATGGTCGGGGTGGACCTCCTGGTGGTGGTGGTGGCAGAGCCTCAAAGCATCTCCCACCACCGGCTGCTCGTCCAGCTCCTCTGCCTCGTCCGCCTCCTCCCTGCGGACCGCCACGGTCGACCCTCTGCCTCTGCCTCGGTGGTCCCTCAACCGACTGCTTCTCCACGGCACGGTGGGTCGGGCAGTCACGAGCCATGTGGCCCTGCCCGCCGCACGAGTAGCACTGTCTGCCTCTCGAAAGGCTGGCTCCTCGCTTTGTGCCCCGCACTGCTGAGCCAGTGCCTTGAGGTCGTCTGCCCAAAGGTCTGGTCTGTCTGGACCCCTGAGTCATCCGTCGGCTGCCTGCTGCAGATGACTCTGCCACGTGCCGCCCTGCGGTGGGTCGCTGCGCTGGTGTAGACTCAGCAAGGAAGCTCTCGATCAGAAGGGCCCACTCCAGTACTCCTGTCTGAGTCGGTATGCTGAGGGAGATCAGCGATTCCCTGATCTCATGTCTTAAACCCTGCTCGAAGGTCCGGGCCCGGAAGAATGGGTCCCGTACCATGTCGGTCGAGTAGCAAGAGAGATCAGTAAATCTCGCCGAGTACTGAGCGACCGTCATGCTGCCCTGCCGCAGCTGAAGGAGCTCCTGGATACGCACCACACGAAGGGTGGCTGGGACGAACTCCGAGCGGAAGAGGCTCTCAAAGTCCGTCCAAAGTAGAGATGCCTCATCGTACACCTGGAGCATCAAGCTCCACCATCGTCCTGCTGCTGCGTGTAGTAGGCTCGCAGTGAGGATCACCATGAGGTCTGCTGGTGTCCTCACTAGCCTAAACACACGTACCACTGCCTCCAGCCAGTCCTCGGCTTCCTGGGGATCCTTCGCCCCGCGAAACCTGGGTGGTCGCTGGCGCTGAAACTCATGCAGTGCGCTGAGGCAACGTGCATCATCAGCGGCTGGTGCTGGAAGCATCAGGGGCTCGGCGGGTAGAGCTACCGCTGGTGCCACTGCTGACAAAGGGCCCTGCACCGAAGCCTCGTCGCTCGGTGGGATGTCGTCACACTCGACTCTCGGAACCCTAGCTGGCTGCCGTCGTGGGGCCATCCTGAAAAGGAAACAGGTGCGCCCCGGTCAGAACAGTATACCTGATGAGCTGATATAAGTAATCACAAAGAAAACTTTGAAACACACACGCAATCAATGTTTTCGTGCATTAAGTCGAGAATCAGAAGTCAGGGTCCTGGTGTACGGATACGTCGGCCGCCGCACCAACACTGGACTCCCTGGACTGATAACCACACTCAATACGCTAAACATTATTGCTTCACATAGAAAAGATCAGAGTTCGCGGTAGAACCGAACTCCTTTGATATCAATTTGTCACGACCCGCACTTGGGGTCCGTGCCGTGACTACCCCAAGCCCGCCTTCCATAGGCCAGGGGATGGCGACTAGCACCAAGGCGTAAATCCCGGTAAAAAGGGAAGGCATTGACTTTGTAAAGTAAACAAACACCACAGAGTAAGCAAGAGGAAAGTAAACTCTAAGAAAAAACAGAGTACAACTGAAAGTGCGGAAAAGTAAATGGGCCAGTATACAAACCCAAACTGAAAGTAAAGTACGACTCGAAAGGGAAAACAACAACTGAAAAGTAAAAGCCGCTACACCGAGCTGTCCACTGGAAATCCCACCTGAAGGGTGGGTACAGATAGCTCCACTGCTCCACGGGTCCCGCCGTCCGCTCCGAGCACGTTCCGCCCAGTGGTCCACCTCCAGGTACCGTCCTGCTCTGCAAGCCTCAGCCAAGATCAACGCTGTCCGTCGTCTGCAACCAACACAATGTAGTGCGGGCAAAGCCCGTGCAGGGGTGAGTATAAGCTACTCAGTAGGGACCCTGAGACCCCTGATGGACTCTCAAATCCACAATGGATAAACCACGAAGAAAGGTACAATCACGAAGTAACATCCGACACTGCTTAGGTATATGCCCATACATATACCTAAGTCATCAAATTCAAATACGCTCCAACCTCCGAGCCCAAGTACAACTCAGTCCACACAGGAAAGTAAACGTATTCCACACAGGAAAGCAAAACGTAATCCACACAGGATAGCACAACACAATCCACACAGGAAAGCAAAAGGATTCAGCTCACACAGGTATACTTCTTCGAAAGACGATAAAGATGATCTCTGATCCATCTAAGTCGTCGGACGCACGAAGGATCGATAGGTAACTAACCCCCGCAAAGGACCCACCCAGGATCGGGCCCACATAGGACCTGTAGGCGCTGGTTCACACAGGACCGCTGAGCGCAAAGACCCACACAGGATCGGGCCCACACAGGATCGGGCCCACACAGGACCTGTAGCACTGATCCACGTAGGATCGCTGAGTGCTGTAGTCGTCGTCATCAAATCCACACAGGATCTCTGTACTGTCGTCGTCGCAGTCACAGTAGCAGTAGTAGTAGTAGCAGTCACAGTAATAGTCACAGCCAGTACTAGGGTTCCCGCACACAGCAAGCTCGTTCGGAGGGTCCGCTCCACGAGCCGAGTGGCTGATACATCAACTGTCACAAAGTCCAGAGTTGATGTATCCAAAAGTTCCGTATCGTCAACAGGAACTCAACGCAACAGACGGCGCGTCGATCGGACGCCCGGTCTGAGAGTTATTGGCATTTTCGTCCCCGGGGCTCTATTGGTTTTTTAAGGCAAAACTAACCCGACCGTACTCCACCTACGTCCAAACCTCGGGCGGAGTATGCCAAAAGATCTGTCTCACTAAGAGGAACTCAAAAAAGATGACGGCACGTCAAACGGACGTCCGTAGCTCAAGATATGAGTGTTTCCGCTCCGAAGACCCGGTTGGTTTCGTGTACGAACCAACCCGGCCGAACTCAAAGTATTCCGAAACTTTGAGTGCGATATACTGAATCGACCGTCTCGATCCAAGGATCATGTAGCCGCTGACGGTTCGTCAATCGGAGGTCTGTGGCTCAAGTTATGGCCAAAATACCGAATCCGTCTCGAAAACGGGGGGTCCGGGTCCGGGCCGACCCGGCTCGACCCCCCCCTTGGGTCGCCCGAACCGGGTCGACCCGAACTGGTGCGGCGGTGCGGCCTGGCGTCGCTGGGGTCACGCGCGGGGGGCTAATCCCCCGCTTCATCGGATTGGCGGCGCGGCTTTTAGCCGCGCCTTTGGAAACCGCCCCCCCCCCCCCCCTCGTGGGGGGCCTGCTTTGAAAAGAACCGGGGGGCCGCCTGCCGCCCTCAAGGAAACCGCCCCCCCAAATAAAAATGGGGGGGGGGTTTAGTGTTGGCCGGGGGAATTAAATTCCCCCGGCTTTTGACCTTCCGGCCGGCCACCTGGCTGGCCGGTTTTTCTCCAACGGGACTGGAAAACCGGTCCCCTTCCGGCTTCCGACGCCGGCGGCCCGGCGTGCCGCCGGTCTTCCCGTCTCGCCGCAGCCTGGAACCGGCCGTGGTGTTCGTCGTCCGGCGCGGTGCGACGGCACCGCGCCCCTCCTCCATGCCTTTGGTTCCCTTCGACGCGGCGCGACGGCGTCGCGTTCTTGATGATCCTTCCACAGCGCCGCGCGACTGCACCGCGCAATATAATCGTGCGAATAACCGCGTGGTGTGACGGCACCATGCCATCTTGTTTCAACCGCAGGATAAATTATCAAGAACAAAGGAGGGGGTTCGGCCGTGTTCATGCGGTCCGGCCCCCCTCACGTTAAACAATAACACATATTTAAATAACCAATATCCTCACGTTAGTCATGCTAGAACCACGAACAAGAATAAATAAATAAATAAATAATCAACAACAACCCCTACCTTGGGTTCAAGTTCGAAGATTGTCAACGACCCGCGGAAGACAACGTCGCGGAGGTCGGGCGTCGCGGTAATCGTTCGTCAAATCTGATGACGAGGAGGTACGTCCGAAGAGGTACGTCGTTGGCGAATCTTCGTATGCCGATGAAGGAAGTCCGAGGAGGAAGCGGTGTTCCCTTTCGTTGACACGGAAGACGAAGAAGAGAGGAGCGGCGTTCTTCGTCGGAGCTTGAGCGTTCTTCGTCAAAGCTTGAGCGTTCTTCGTCAAAGTTTGAAGAAGAAAGAAAAGCTCTCAAATCCTATCCAGATGGCTAAACAAATCTAACCAAATAAAATAAGCTAAGAGCTTATTTTATTAACTCAACCTAACCTTTTTGAATTTCAAAGGTTTGAAAAAGTTTAAACAACTCAACCTAATTAATAAGCTAAGTTGTCAAAACATTTAAAGAGGGGTTAAAGGGAGTTTTGAGAGAAGTTGAAAAGTTGGGGTTCGTGTGGGCCCCACCAAACTTAATCCTCCCAAGGGAGGTTAAGTGGATGTGGGCCCCACCTTTAACTCCCTTTGGGAGAAGTTAACTAACATAAAAAATAAAATAAAAAGTGTTCCACATTTTTATTCAGCTTTTTATAATTCTCCCCAAAACAAACTTTCGTCCCGCAATAAACGCAACTCCAGAAAAGGTCTCCTTAAGCGAATATCGGTGCTGCGAGTTCATCAGTGCCCTCGGATTTCAATTCCGAGCACCGGATCAAAAGTTAGGAATTCCTGCTCGTTCGTTCACTGAACGTACCCGTGCCAAACTTCGGAAATTGATTCCGGGCACTCCGGGCCTCGGAATCAGGTGTCGTCTGAAACCGCGCTCTTGTAAAATTCCAAAGAAAATTAAGAAAAAATTTCCCTTGAATTTTACGGGTCTTTACAGTGAAGATCGCGGGTTCGGGTTCTTCGTGAATGATCTTCATATCTGGGAGATTAGGGGTTTTTGATCTGGTGTGTTTGATTAAGTGGGTTTCATCTATTTCAATTTTGTTGTTACTGCTGGTTGTAGCTGCTGTGTTGAGGAGGGTGTGGTGGTGAGCGTGTGTGTGAGGCCGTGTGAGAAATGACGGAGAACAGTGTCTAGACCGTGGCACCGTGAGGGACCCTAACAATTGCTGTGAGATAGTAAGAGACATCGTGAAGGTTGCTCATGGTGAGATAGTGAATAAAGAGGAAGTGGTTGCAAAGGAACGAAGCTGTGCAGAGGTTTTTTGTGGCATCGTGAAGGCTGCTCATGGTCTCACCATAAACGTAAAGAAACCGTGACACATCCACACCTGCAAGTCAAACAAACCAAACAAATCAAAACAAATAAATTAAAACTATAATAAAATGAAGAAACAGATTCATAAATCAACTAATTAAATTAAATATAATAAATTTAAAAACTAAATAAAACAAAGCTAGATAAAAAAAATTAATTATACTTTATTTAAAAGAATGAATTTAATTGGGTTTAAGAAAATAATTTCAAACAAATTAAAAAAATAATATTACTTGCTTAAATTATTTAACTAATTAATTAACCAATTAATAAAGTAAATTAATGAATAAGAAATATTAATTGAATAAAACTAAATTGTTAAAACTAATTAAATTATTAAAAGACTAAAAACTAAAATGAGTTATTTATTTAAAATTTAAAGATTAACGAATTAATTAATTTAATTAACGAATTAATAAACTAATTAGGATGGAAATTTTGTAAAAATTAAAGAATAAATAAATAAAAGTCAAATTCACATGACTCAATTAATTTTATAATTATTTAAAAAGACAATAATTAATACTAAATACACATGATTTAAACTACAATTGATTATTTTACACAACAAAGTTAAAAATCACATCAATTATCAATTATTTAATAAAAAACAACGTTTTGGTATAAAAAATTCAATAAAAATACAAAAAGGATGTGGCACAGAGTGTGAAAAATGAGCCACATCAAACTCCCCCACACTTAAAACATTGTTTTTCCTCAAACAAATGTATTCCCTTGACTTTAAAATAGAAAGATGATTTGAGGAGTTCAGTTCAAAAAGTGCAGGATTAGACTTTAATTTCCAGAGGAACACTACAAAACAGTGGGATAAGCTTTTCAAGGGTGTTCAAAAATGATGTCCTACCTAGCTTCAAAAACTCATGGGAAGTCAAAATACACACAAATTCATACACTGTAAAGTATGTCATGCCTCTTATGTGTATTCGTTAACTATCCTACGTCACCTTCAAATTCATTTACTGACTCAAGGAGTGTTGACAGGTTAGATGAAGTGGAATTTAAAACTTAACCAAGGGCATCTTCCATTATCACCTTCCTCCAGGCTTTAGAAATTAAATTCCATTAATTTAATCACTTTATTGACTCAACTCAAATGAAAATTAACCAAGTCAATTGCTCCCTTCTTCATCTGGGTTCAAAATTACCCTCACCTTAATGAGTTCATTTTTGACAAGGGAACTTTATTTTAATCTTTCCCAGCCATAGTCTATGTGCAGAGCACTGTGCATAGAACTTATTAAGATTGAAATTGGTTTTATTTATTCATAGAAACGCACCCAATGCACCTTGTCTCAAATACCCAATGTGGGATTCCATTTGTTCATTTTACTAAATTTACAAATGACTTAATTAATAAAAATTTGGGTTGACTTACTAAAGTTATTGAATATCATTTTATAAAAAATTTGAGTCCCCTGGTTTCCAGTGAGAAATTCTTGTTACTCCAAGTCATGATCCTCATCCCACAAAACCTATCATGTCACACTCCCATCCTCAGTTCCTAAACAGATAGATCCATCGAGATAGTGAACAATTGCACTCAGAAATCATTCATGCTTTATAGTTTCTGAAAAAAGGCCACTCTCAACAACCAGAAAACAATTATCCACTAAAAAAGACATAATTTAAGTACCAATGAACCACCAATGACCATAAAATGATGAAATAATTTGAGATTGGTTGAATGATTCTGAACAATTTTTGAAAAAATTTGACCATTTTTTTAACTCAAACTATTGTTCAAACTCAGGTTCAAGAAGGGGGAATTTGAAATGACACTAAAATGAACCCTCTCCCCCACAATAAAAACCAAAAATTGTCCCCAATGTCATATCTCAAGGTGGGAGATAGTTTATGTTCAAAACAGATGAACAATTCATTTGAAAAAAGGGTTTGGAGGGGTGGCAATAAGGTTCAAAAATTTTCTTTACCAGAAAAAAAGTGAGAAAAGAAAACTTCAAATAAACAAAAACAAAAGAACCCATCACCACCAACCATCACCGGCAACCAAGTACAGTTCTATTCCTAAACTATTCATGCTTTGAATTTTTAAAGAGAAGAAAAAAGATTTTATCTATGTACTTCAAATAGTATCATGATTAACAATGATGTACAACAACAACATAATGAAATTGAAAGTGGTGGGTGGAATAATGTTTCAAAAAATTAGCTCAAAATAATTTATCAATTTTCAAGATACTAGTAGCTAAACACCCATGAAAGAAAACACAGTCTAAGAGTTTCAAAAATTAGTGGGAATACCCCACAGTTATTTCACAGTGAAGATTAAGCAAGTAATTAAAGGAAAAAAGGGCAGAACAACACTTCCCTGAATTATTGGACCTTTAACACTAAATTCCATCAACATATTCGCTTCAACAACACTGGGTTGTTAGTCCTCTTCATTAACCTACAATTTCAAATAAGTAAAATAATATTTCAAAGTTTTAAGTTCAAGATAAGTATCCCAAGTTAGTGACTAGAGAGAAATGTTATCCATATGATGCAGTGGATTGCTCCCTTGGGGTTTCTTGGCCACGTGTCGGCAGTAAAAACACTCTCTCTAAAACAAAAACAGATCATAAAGCACCATCAAGCAGTTAAAAAATTGAATTATAGAACAAGAATCATGTATTACTTTATTGAAGAAGAAAAATAAAAGGAAAACAACTAAGCAACCATGAGTTAGTTCCCATGCAACACTGAGTTTATAGTCCTCATTAGACTTGAAACAACTCATTCTTACAACAGAGATATGGTATCCAAAACCTTTAGAATCCCTTAAAAGATGTGATTTATCCTTTGAACATTGACTAAGAAAGGTTGATTATCTTCTCCAACTATCTCAACAACTCCATTAACCAAAAATATAACAACGGTAAAGTATCCTGACCATTTGGACCTCAACTTTCCAGGAAACAACTTCAATCTTGAATTGAAAAGAAGGACCCTCTCACCAACCTTGAAATCCCTATTATGAATGATTGAGTCATGAAAAGATTTTGTTATTTCTTTGTAGATTTCAGCATTCTCATAGGACTCTCTTCAAATCTCATCTAGTTCAATGAGCTCTAGCATTCTCCACTCTCCAGCAAATGTAAAATCAATGTCAAGAGCCTTAAATGCCCAATAATATCATTGTTGTAAATCAACAGGTAGATGACATGTTTTCCCAAAGAGTAGAATATACGGTGAAATCCCTATTGGAGTCTTATAAGTAGTTCTATAGGCCCAAAGGGCCTCATCCAACAACCTTGACCAGTCCATTCTATAGATAGACACTATTTTCTCCAAAATCTATTTGAGTTCTTTGTTTGAAACTTCCACCTACCCACTAGACTGTGGGTGATAAGTGGTGTCTATCCAATGTGAGAACCCATACTTCTCCATCAAACCTATGAACTTATAATTCTTGTAGTGAGTCCCATTATCAGTGATGAGTTCTCTTGGCACATCAAATCTAGAAATGATGTCTTTCTTGACGAATTTCACAATACTAGCAACTAAATTGTTGGGAAAAGATACTACCTCAACCCACCTGGACATGTAGTCCACAACAACTAAAAAGTACTCATTCCCATAAGAGGATATAAATGGTCCCATGAAGTCCAAGCCCCACACATCAAAGATTTCGACCATTAGAATACCTTTTGGGTTAGTTCCTGTCTATTTCCAACATTTCCCAACACATGACATTTTTCACATCCAATAACCAGACTCCTAGCATCTTTAAAAAGTGTTGGCCAGTAGAAACCAGCCTATATGACCTTTTGACAAGTCCTTTCTCCCTCATGGTGGCCACTATAAGGTGATGAATGACAACTCTCATGTATGGGAAAAATCTCATCCTCAACCACACATATTCTCAAAATCCCATAAACACCTCTCTAAAAGAGAAGAGGGCTATCCCAAAAGTAATATTTCAGCTTAGATATAAACATCTTCCTCTGGTTGTGTGAGAGATCTAGGGCATGAATCCAGCTTCTAGAAAGTTGGAAGAGTTTACAAACCAAAAAGATTGCTGCATAGAGGCAAAAAATAATTCTTCATCAGGGAATGAATTGTTGATCTATTTTGGTTCCTTACTTGGGGGATTGGGTAATTGAGACAAGTGATTTGAAAATACATTCTCAGCCCATTTCTTATCCTTAATCACTAAATTAAACTCCTGTAACGGCAAGGTCCACCTCATGAGTTTGGGATTTGAGTCCTTTTTATCTAGTAAAAACATTACGGCTGAATGATATGTGAAAATAATGATTCTTGATCCTATCAAGTACTACCTAAACTTTTCCAAAGAAAACATTATAGCTGCCAACTCCATTTCAGGGGTAGAATAATTCTTTTGAGCATCATCCAATAGCTTTATTACATAGTAAATAACATGAAGTTTCTTATCCTTCCTCTTCCCTAAAACAGCTCCTACTGCAAAGTCACTAGCATCACACATAACCTCAAAGGGAAGCTGCCAGTCAGGATAATTGATTACAGGCGAAGTAGTAAACTTCTCCTTGAGCTAATTAAAGACCTATAGACATGTCTCATCAAAGAAAAAGGGTGTGTCCTTAACTATGGGGAAAAAGGGTCTAGTAATCATTGAAAAGTCCTTAATGAACCTCCTGTAGAACCCAAAATATCCCAAAAAACATTTGATTCCTATGAAATTTTCAGGTGGGGGAAATTTTTGTATGTCCCCAATTTTAGCATTATCGACCTCTAGCCCCTTCTTAGATACTTTGTATCCCAAAACTATGCCTTCAGTGGCCATGAATTGGCACTATTCCCTGTTTAAGATGAAGTTGGTCTCTTGGTACGTTTCTAACACTAGTTTCAGGTTTTTCAGACAGTTCTCTAAGTTATTTCCCACAACATAAAACTCATCCATGAACACTTCAATTATCCTCTCAATCATGTCTGAAAAAATTGCCATCATGCACCTTTGAAAAGTGGAAGAAGCACCACACAAGCCAAAGGGCATCCGCTGGTAGGAAAATGTCCCAAAAAGACTGGTGAAGGTAGTTTTCTCTTGGTCCTCAGGTACAATGGTAATGTGGTTGTAACCAGAATAACCATCAAGAAATTTGAAGAATTAATTTCCAACCAATCTCTCTTAAATTTGATCCAAAAATGGCATGGGAATGTGATCCTTTCTTGTGGAATCAATCAGATTTATGTAGTCTATACAAACTCTCCATTTATTCACTACTCTTGTTTGGATTTTCTCATTCCTTTCATTAGTGACCACTGTCACTCCACTTTTTTTGGGTACCACCTAGACAGGAATGACCCAGGGGATATCAAAAATTAGAAAAATTATTCCAGCATCAAGTAACCTGATCACTTCTTCTCTCACAACTTTCGTCATCTTTGGGTTGAGTCTTCTTTGGGCTTATAATCTAGGATTACACTCAGGTTCCATGGGAATTTTATGCGTACAGAAGGATGGACTTATCCCCTTTATATCAATAATCGACCAGCCTATGACAGACTTGTACTTATTCCAAACAATAAGAAGATTTTTCTCTGGACTCACCTCCAAGTTGGATTAAATGATTATAGGGAGGGAGGAATTGTCTCCTAAAAGAGAATATTTGAGATGGGCAGGGAGGGGTTTGAGTTCAAGGGTGGGTGGTGACTGGCTTGAGGGAAGACACTTAGGCCTGGGTGGCCTACGGTCTTCATGCTGTATCTTGAAGAAGGCCGTAGAGAATAATTTTTCCTCATCATTAGAGCTACGAAAAAAGATCTCCTCAAACTTAGACTCCTCTCTTGGGGTAAGAATGTCCTCCAAAACAAACTCATCTGAGTTCTCCAAGACTTCTCCCCCGTATTCATCAACAATTTCTCTCTCCTTACTTGAGCTTATCCCCACACAGGAATCAGTAGGGGTTTCAGGTTCACTATTGATTTCTGCAATCATCCTTTGAAACTCTTCTTCCTCCTTATCAACACTCCTCTTAGCAAGAGACGTCTGATATTTTGGAAAAAGTGGGTGGGTGGGTTCTAGGAATTTTTTAAACACATTGAATTATTGTTTTTTTTCTCCCATATTAAAAATAAGTTTCCCCTTTGACACATCTATCACAGCTCCCCCTAGGTCCAAGAAGGGCCTACCGAGAATGATAGAAACCTCCTGGTTACACTCTATATCAAGGATAATAAAGTCTCTAGGAAAAAAGAGTTTTCCTACTCCCACTAATATATCATTGACCCTTCCCACTGGATGAGTAATGGACCTATCAGCAAGCTATAACACAACAGTGGTGGGTTGGGGAATTCATAATCTCAGGTGATGAAAAAGTTACAGTGGAATCAGATTAATACTAGGTCCCATATCTCAAAAATAGTTGAACTTACCACCGCTATCTCCCAAAGTTAAAGGGATGGCAGAGCTTCCTTGGTCATAAAGATTATGAGGTATCCGATTCAGTAAGACTACACTACACCCCTCTGTTAAGCTATAGGTGGAAAATTCTTTTAATGTCTTTTTTTGAACATATTTTCTTGAGGGAGAATCAATATTGGTTGTGCAATTTGACAATCTTAGTAGGATCATTTAGCTGAGTGACAATCTTTGGCTAGGATGACTTTGCGGAGTGAATCACCTTACAGTTCAGAGGAACACATGAGAATTAAAGATCTTCGATGCATGTGTTTTTAATTTTTAGGCATGATTGGTGTGTGATCCGAGACATTGTTCATGCACTGAGTGAATTTTAGAATTGTTAATTAATTTCGTATGTTGATTTAGGATAGGGAGTAGAGGGTGAATTAACCTGTGTCTGGATTGTTTCACACTAACTTTTTTCTTCTGTGTCTTGGTGTTATCCGTTTATTCTATATCTTATGTTATGACTGCGCTTTCTTTCTTTTCTTGGTTTTTTCATGTGTCTTAATGTCTCACTAAATCCTATATTTATATCAAACTAAATTCCCTTAGGGGGGTGGATAAGCTGGTTGATTAGATTTGTTCATTCTTATTAATGCACTATATTATTTTCTAGAATGTATCTCTCACTGTTTGCAGAACAGATTTTTTTTCAAAACAACAAGGTCGAGTGAAAAACGATCATTATTGAATCTTAATGAAAAATATTTGAATCTGAGGGACTATTTGACAAATGAGCCATGATCAAATGAGAGAGACACTCTGAACTCAACAGACAAGTTGAGCCCAGTGACATTTGACCTTCATCACCATTGGATAGAATGACTGTTACAGTTGAAGAACTGTAATGGTTATTTAATCACAAACTAACCAGACAAAAAATCTTGCTAGTTACTTTTAGTCAGATCCATATTTCTAAAACTTCAGTGCATAAATGAGGCTAATAAATATCGAATCGGCCAGTGGAATTCCTCCCCCTACTCATTTATTGGCTGTTCTCACCACAATTTCCCTTTCTACTCTGTCTACCTTCCTTGCACTTACCATTTCACCTTTACTCCCCCACAAACTGATTCTCACTTACTCCACTTAACCATCAACAACTATTTTTTCTTGTTCTTGTGTGTGTGTTTTTTTTATTTTATTTTTTTAGATCGCCAAACACAACATGAGGCCTCCCTGTGGTTTGACACTGTCTTGCCACTACACTCCTCTTTCTTGATTGGGATGTATTAATATTTTTCTTGAATATATAGAAGCACTATCTTTATGAAGAAGGGTGATACACATATACATACCAATAATAAAATGAGGTTTCGACCCCAAATTTTTTTTAAAAAATACATACCAATAATATTTTTAGTACATTTTCTCTCATAAATAGATCAACGTGATGAAAAGATGATGGTTGGAGATGCTCAAAGAGCATGATTTATCAATACACTACAATAATGGGAAGAAAAACAAGGTGGTTGATACATTTGGTATAAGGGTTGATGGTGTTCTGACCATAATATTGATGAATAATGATCGTATATTCAAACATCTAGTAGATATGGATATGGTTATTCTTTTCCAAGGGGTGCAATTATTCCTTTTCCAATAAATTAATAGACCATCATTACTAGAAAAGAAAGAAATGTCTCAATAGGATGATAAGGACTTAAAAATGGGGATTAATGTAGATAATAATGAGAAATTGATAGAAATAATCTATAAATATGGAGTTTTGACGTTTGAAAAGAGTTTATGTGTTCTATTAAAATCCAAACATAAGAGGGAGATAATAAATTAAGCACTAAAAAAATTATCTGCATACCCTGGTAGATCAAATATTTTTAGGGATGTAAGATAATTTTTTTTGGGATGGTATGATGTGGGAAATTAAAATTTTTTGTCTTAATTTTTAGTATGACATTAGGTAAAGGATGAATGACAACATTCTAAGGGTTCCTAAAACCTATTCCACTACCTATTTGGAAATGGGATCATATTACTAGGGATTTTTCACTAGACCTGAATAAAGAGGTTATAAGCTTCATCATTGATCACCTTTAAAACTTTATAAATTTATTTGTAGTAAGGGAAAACCTACACCTTTACTTATTTTATCGGATATATATCAATGAAATCATGATAATTCCTAGGGAATCTAATACAATTTTATTTGATATTGACCCTCAGATAACAATGAAAATTTAGAAGATTCATTAAAATATTCTATACATAGAAGACCATTTTATAACCACCTATCTTCCCCAAAATGATCGATAATCTAAAAGGAATATATAGACACTATAATAAATGTTGTGATATTTATCTATTGACTTTCATATAGAATGGTATAAACATCTACCATTGATGTAATTTTCATAGAATAAAAATTTACATGTTATCATTCAGATGATGCCACATAACACATTTTATGGATGATATTTCATTCTCTAACTTGTGTATACGAAATTTTAGAAAAAAAATTAGTATGCACAAAACTTTTGAGGGATATAACTATGAATGTACGAACATTCTAGAGTCATATCAAAGCTTCGTAAAGTAGAAAAAGAAATATAATGATAATCAATGGAAAGGCATAGAATATTAAGTGAGGGATCATGGATTTTTAATTGTTTGACCATTAAAATAAGATGTAATATTTTGTAAAAATGGGAAGTTAAGAACAAGATACATTGGGTCTTTTAAAAATCTAAAGAGAATTGGAGTTGTATCTTATCAATTGGTTGTGATACCTAGCCTTTCTAAAGTATATAACTTCTTCCATGATTATTTACTATGGAAATTCAGGTTGAATCCAATGAGTATACTCTCATTTGAGGGAGTATAGTTGGGACATAACTTTACTTATAATGAATAGCATTTCAAAATTTGGGACATCAGAGAGAAACTGTAGCGGAATTGAATTACTTGTTTATTGAATGTCTATTGAAAAATTCAGAATATAGAGGAGGAATAATGGGATTCTCAAGAAGTTATAAGTAATGAATATCCATATTTTTTTAGTAGTTGTAATGTAGTGAACTTGGATGATAAAAGTATTTGGGGGGGGGGTGTAATGTATTACCAGAGACCCTACTATAGTAGGAAAACATTACATCCTAAAATAGTTACATAATGTGACCTATAAAGAGCCTTAATTTAAAAAATTATTTAGAAAATAAATTTTTATTATATTTTAACAAAATAAAAAAAATTTATTTATAGTTAGAATATTAGCTTAATATGTTCTTTTTAGTATCTTTTTGAAATAATTATTTTTTAAGTGAATAGTGAAAATATATTTTTCACCAAAATAGTGATTTATATGTCTTTATAACAAAGACATAGAAATGGATAAAACATTTTAATTGGTCAAAAATTATTTTAATATGCAATACTATAAATTTTATAAATACTATGTTGAATTTATACAACATATGATTAACACTTAAAGGACTTACATAATATTATCCAATAAAAAATGGTTCTTGGAATTTTCAATTAATAAAATAATATTTTGGTAAAATTTGGTTATTGATATATTTTAAATTCACATTAAATTTATAATAAACCAATTTATATCATTAAAATATACTACATTGATAATTTTACACTACAAATAAATTTGGCGATTAAAAGTACACTTAACTAAAATGGGTGATTACACGTTACAAGTGATAACATTAAAATTAATTTTTGTCACATATAGAAATTTTATTTGATAATTATTTTATTATATTTTAAATATGTAGGAAAACTTATATAATAAATGATATTTTAATTTTAGTGACAAAACATGATTGACATATGTGAATACTTGTTACCACGGTAAAACTGAAAATACTAAAAATAGTAAATCTATGGGTAAAGTTGTTTAAAATTATTTGAAATGTTTATAATTGAGTGGATGATATTTTATTGACCTTATATAATTCCACACTCAATTATTGTAGTTTTTGGTGAAACTATACATGTCAAACATGTTCACTCTTTAAATTATGTTGAAATATTTATAGAAAAGTTCATTCTCACCACTTATAAAAGGGACCCCTCCACCACTTCAATACCACTCAATAAATTTGGATTAATCTTTAAATTATTCCCCTTATTCCTTCCCCTACAATAAAATTTCACCCTATTAATATTCTGGTAAGAAGTTCATATCCAAATTATTCCTCTTCTATTGAGTCCTCCAAGAGAAATCTCAAGTCCTTAATGTGAGTAGTAATTTTCTATAATTTATTTTCTTTCCAATAATAATTTTAAAAATTTATTATTATCATTAATATATAATTGTATTTTTATTTTTTGTACTGAATCTTATTATTCTAAATTAATAACTATTAACCACATATCCTTTATCCCTTAAGGAATACAATAACAACATTTGTGGGTGCGTGTGTGCGGACTTCTGCCTCCACAACGTATTACATTTCAATTTCTATAAAAAAATTAAATTGATTGTACTAATATTGAATTTATTAAATAAGTATGATATTTAAAATATATTTTAAATTCATAAATGATAAAATTTATTATAAATTTCACTCATTCTATGCAAAAATGAAATCGTCAACCAAACATATGTGTGGACTACAACCTATATAGCAAAATTGATTTCCATTTTTATTTTCCTCACTTAATTTAATGGATATTAATGATAATGGGTTTAATAGATTTATATTATTTCTATAGAGTTACTAAATTTTTATAAGGAAAAATTAGCCAACCAATTAACTATATGAGTAGCAAACAACCATGGTTAATTCAACTCCCCAAAAGAGAATCCTAAAAGAAAAATATGATATATTTGTACTATATAATAAATTATTATAGGTTTTCTTCTTATTATATTTTTTTAAATAATGATATAAACCCCCAATAAACACTAAAAAATTCATTATACTTCTAGTATAATGATATGACAACTAAATCACTTCATATCCATCTATTAATTATTGTATATTTCTGATTGGGTCGGTTTAACAACCTACATTAACAAAACTATAAATTTATATCATGGATGTCTTTAAGAATTTATTTCTTGTAATATATGATATAAATATTTAAATAAATATTTGATTTTAATTTTTTAATTGAAACATTAATGTTAAACTCATGTGTAAATATTTCAATGTTTGTTTTTAAAAAACCACTATAATATGTTCATCATTGATTTCATATTTAAGGATCATAACCAAAAACCTCATATAATTAAATTATATCTTTATAGAAAATTAGAAATATTAATTTCAAATACCTTTCATTATTTTTTAATGATAATATTTTCATGAATAATGAATAATAACATACATATTATGTAACTAATTCAACCAATCAAGACCACTCACAACCAATAATGAAAATATATACTAATTAACTAATAAATTGGTAGAGTATAATTTTAAATTAAGTTTAAAAAAGGTTTTAAGTATGAATAAGGTTCTAAAATAGGCCGTTAGAATAATTATTTTGGTTATAAAGGAGGTTTGAGCACTTTTATCCATGTGGGAATAAAGGTAAGAATTCTTTTTCTCAAATGTGAATTACTTGAGACATGACTATTTTATACACCATGTTTCCTATTTTATGGTGTAATTAATAGGAATTTTACAAATATATCTTGATTATATAATTTTCCATGGTATTTAATTTTAATTTTAAAATTATATCCTTCAATGGATTCGAACTCATATATTACCTAATCCATCATAAGGCATAATAATTATAAATTTTGGAAAGTCAAGTGCATGTGGTTTTCTTAGAAATTATAACCTTGTATATAGGTGGGAAATTTTATATAGATGTGGTATATATGAACCTAAGAATATTTAATATAAAAATTATTTTTGGTTATAAACTAAATCACACCCGGTGCATAATGAGTGGGTCTACAACTTCACACCTAGTGAGATATTCCAGGGGAATATGCTTCAGACAATTTAAAAATTCCTTATGAACTTTAATAAAGTATTTTATTACCATTTCGTTGGTCTCATACCATTAAAAAATACTAAACTCAATTATTATGTTCTATTGATGACCTGAGACATTAAAATAACCCTCTCCATCACAATATATTTATTTCATTGAAAATCGTACTTCCTATAACATTGAAAATTCCACATAGTTTCTATATTTATTTTCCATGATATTCTTATGCATTTCAAAATTATTCCAAAGAATGGGTAAATGTATCTATTGTGTATTTCTATCATATGAATATCCATTTTTCTATTTTCCTATAATTAATTAATAAGTTAGTTTGGGAAGGTTTTGAAATATATTGTTAATTTGTTTGATAAATTCATTAGACATAATTAAGGATGGGTAACGCCCAATATAGACATCCCTTAGATGCATCAATAGGTTTCAAGAGACAAACTATCTAGGTTATTAATGTATTCCTTACCCGTTTATGTGTTATGGAAGAGCATAAGACCCTGAGAGTATATTTATGTTTTCTAGATTTATTCATTCCATCAGTATGAGTTCATTAATTTTTATCCATTTTTTTATTTAATTTTACTGATATAGTATTCCCACTGTTTCATTCGAATATAGAATTATTATGATAACCTTTTTTCCATAATATTTTTAAAATTATTATGTTATGATATATTTTTTTGTATGATAATGTTTTTAAGAACATCATCTCACCTTTATTTTGGTTACTTTTCCATTTGAATCCAAGAGAAGAACTATGTGAAACTTCCAAGTATATTCTAGAAGAGGTACTAATATTATCTTGGAGTTTTCATATTTTACATTATGTTCTAAATTTCAATGTTAAAAATATAAATTCATCTTTTCTTCCAAATACTACCAATTTTTTAGATCCATTGGGAACTATTGTATTCTATACTAATGTTGTCATATAATTGTCCACTCTAAGTTTCTTGAGTGTGGATTATTATAATATAGTTCTAAAATTTTTATTTAAATTGAATCAATCATAAGGGTTACCAAAAACTTCTTTATTAATTATGATAAATTTTATTAAATCTTGGTATTATAAATTTTTAAGATCATATGGTATTCTATAAATAATAATGTTGGGACATTACTTATTTCCACTATACTAAAATGCAGATGATTAGTCATTCATAACAATGATGGTTCTCTTTACTCTACTTTTTGAAGTTTTATAAATGGACCATATGAGATAGTTATAGCTTGAGAAATAAACCATATAATACTAGAAAAAATCCTTATAATGTTCCTGAGAAACCATCAAGGTTCATGATTAACCTTATAATGTTCTATATGAACATTATGATTCTCTAAGGACTATTCCACTTTTCCATCTCCAATAATAAATTTCCCAAATTATTAAAATAAACATATTACTCATTCATATTCATATAAAAGCTTTAAAATTCATATTAATATACTCAAATAATTTTCACAAAATTCTAGAACATGTTACAAAGATTATATATCATATGGATATTCTATAGAATATTTCAATAACTATTCATCGAACATTTCTATCTTTAAAAATAGATTTAAACATAATCTAAGAGTATATTATATTTCAACTTTACTTTTATTACTGTACAAACACTACTTTGGAATTAAACATTTCTTAGATCCCATAGATATAAAATTAAGCAACTATAAAACACCATGTAATTCCTCTAATTCAAATATTCTTGAACAATATATATATATATATATATATATATAATACCATGAAACTAAATAATTAACTATGCTTCCCAAATAATAATTCATTGTAAATAATATTCATTTCCAGTAACACAAATAAATAAATTTTCCATGTAAATTAATATATTTTAAATATGTCCAATGGTAACATATTTTTAAACTAATAAAATATAATACAACATGTTTTTAATAGGAACTCCAACTAGCCTCCTCATTCTTCCATATGTTAATAATGTCATAAACTATACATTTGACTTCATTATCATATAAATGGTTATCCAAATAAATATTATTGTAAAAAAAATAACACTTATAAGAATAAAGTATATACTTTAACAATACAAAATAATTTACAAATCAACATACATAATTACATCATTCTAGGGAACTTTTAATCTTATAAAAAAACATAGGAACTCAATTTTTCATCCAATATGTTATCATTCATTAAGTAGTTTTCATTGTATTTTTAAATCATGCATATAAAACTTATGTCCATTTTAACATATTGATAAAAAGTAAAAAACAAAAAAATAAGGGTTCCATAACACATCAAGAAGAAAGATCTAGAAGTGAAAATGAAAAAAATAATTTTTTGGGAATCATGTTGGAGTCTATGATTTTTTTTTGATTTGAAAAAAAATATGGTTTGAAGATAATGCTTTAGATATTTTTAGTGAAGAAGAAAACCCATGTTTGAGTTATTGAAAGTTTGATAAAGTGAATGGATGTATATAATAAAATTATATATCACGTAAAACAAATTCAAACTAAGAATACATTGAAGGAAATAAAACGTACATAATTTTTTCTCGAGTTGAACTCAAATTTATAAAAGAGGATTTGGAGGTTTGATAATGGATCAATTATATTCCCAAGAATATTAATCAAATTTTAAATAATGGTACTTGAGAGATACAATCCAGTCAAGTAAAATATAATATA
The DNA here is from genome assembly GCA_963277665.1 of Viscum album. Classification (NCBI taxonomy): domain Eukaryota; kingdom Viridiplantae; phylum Streptophyta; class Magnoliopsida; order Santalales; family Viscaceae; genus Viscum; species Viscum album. Next base: position 471,630,215 of record OY728130.1, on the reverse strand, counting down.
ATGAAAAAAAATTAGGAGTATGAAACAATATGAATAAAAAATAATAGGTGAAAAGAAACCGATAAAGGCTCGTATAAAAAGGATAATCATGAGTGGAAGGAAATGATTTTGAGGATTATTACACACATGTTATTATGATTTTAACCATCGAGATTATTATTTCTATCATTTCACAATAGATATATAATATCATTGAAATGGATATTGGATTATCATCAGTTAAATAAATATTAGATTAGGGAGTGTATATTGAGAAACCCGATGGGTTCATTCTTAGAGAAGATGAAGGATATTTTTTATGATAAAAAATGTGTGGTATATTTTAATAAAATCCCAAGTGGAATCAAACTCAAATATATATATATTCATTTTTAAAGATGATAAAATTCAATAATGGGATAGTGGACATCAACCTCAACCTCAAATATGATGAATAGTTATCTTTAATTGTTATTTTCAATTTCAATGATGTTGTCATTGTTGGAAATTTATATTTTATTTGTGGTGATTTTTCATTAGAGATAAGAATTATTTATCATATTTACAAATTTAATAAGGAATTGGTTATATTTTCCTTTATTGAAAAAGTTATTCCGAAGAACATATGAAAAATATTGGAATGGATAATTAAAAGTTTTATTATACCAAAATTTTGTTGGGAATCATGTTATAAAAGGAGGTATATAAAAACTAAATTGATTCAAGAATGTTAAAAGAACTTATTGGGAGTTTTCTTTAAGATACTTCTTTGTAATCATACATTGAGTAAGTTGATACAATTTGTGCCAAATTTTAGATTTCACAAAAAGAAACAGATATTATGGGTGATAAGATAATTCTTAGACTGATAAATGTGATATTAAATTAGAGTATGAAATATAATAAAAAATAATATCTCATCTCCTTGTACATACAAATACGAATTAGGATGGAAGTGTAGATAATATAAGATCAAAATTTAGTTGAATTTTATATCTTAAAGAGATTTGGGTGTCATGGAACAAAAAGCAATAATTGTTTCTAACCTCGATTACTTATATGGAAATTTTTATTATGGTTAATAAAAAACCCATTTTATTTGGATAAAAACTCAATTAGACGGTGGATATGATGTTGAAACTACTTGTGCGATATGATAATAAATGTAATATAAATATTTCAAGAATATAGTTCAGTGTTAATGATTATATCAAATTGATATAAAATATCATATTATTAAGGTGTTTATTTGGAGTATGGAAGGTTAATGTTCAAATTTTTTCCAAAACGGATAAAATCGAGGATGTGATCACTAAAATAATATAAATGAATTTATTTTATAAAATATGGTTGATAATGGTATTTAGGCCATAATCTATTCTAGAATATATTATAATGATTTAAAAACCTCTCTCCATGTAATTTTATTTTTATTATCAAATGTAATGTAGAGAAACATAAATTTAAAAATATATTTTTTCATAAAGGGTGCAATATATAAATGTGTATTTTTTTCAAATCAGAAATATTTGAATATAATTCATATGTATGAGTTTTTAGTGTGAGAAATATTCTAATGTTTTTTTAATAATTTGTGTAATAATATTTTCTTTCCGAAATATAGATAAAATATTATGGGGTAAGAATATTAAATGATAAGTGAAGTTGTGGAAGAAGATTTAGGAAGTGAATATAAGTAACACAAATGTAATTATTTTTTATTATTATTCACAATTATTTTTCTTACATCAAGTTTCTCTTGTAGGTTTAAAATAATCTAATAATGATTCATTTCTAAGGTGAAGGGGTGATCTACGTTCAATGATTGATTTTTTTTGAATTTGATAGATGTTTCAAAGATAAAAAAATTGTAAGGGTATATTGTCTTTGACATGTTAAAAGATATTTATAAAATGAGAGTTTTTGTGGAGTTTACTATATTTTAGGAAGATTAATCCTTAAAAATTATAATATATTTTATTAAAGGATGAGTTTTTTGGAGTGAATTTTAAGTGAAAATGTTTATGACTCTTGAGTTTGATTTTTTTTCTATAAAGTGGTCATTATTTAAATCATATTAAATATCAAATGACCCATGTAAATTAATGTGTGATGAATATAATATTGATGTTTTGAATATAAATTAAGAAGATTAAACATATGAAAATAGTTTTTTAGGGAATTTGCAATGAAACAGTTATAATCACACCATATGGCAATAATTCACAATAAAATGCATGATGTGAAAGATTAAATGCATATTGTGTAAGATTAAAATCTTATAGCCTAACATTAAATCAGGTATAAACATAAGGGGTTCCATTATGCTATAAATTAATTTATAGTTCATTTTCAAGAAAACCACTTTATTAGAATTTGTTAAACTAGTAATGTATATGATTTTACAAAATTAGAAAATGTAGTTCCCTCTAAAAATAATATTACGTAGTTATAATATTATTACAAGGGAATAGTCCAGATTATATGGGACTTTCCCCACTTAGTCCTTATATAAAAATAATTAAAATAAGTAAACCATTATATCCCTACTCTAAATGAACTCCTCCATACTATTTATCATTTTGTTAAATCTATATAAGTAAAATGTGATCCCAAATATTAATCCATATCAGTTGTTACTTATTCCCAACTTTAAAAACTCTAGCCTTCTTACACTTTTGATCTTCCTTATAGGCTTCAATAGTGAAGTCATGTTCCATTATTTACTTATTATATTTCATGTGTAGGATCATTGGGGGAGATTTGTCAATCAAATATTCCTATAAAGGTCAATGTGGCTCTCCACTATTATTTTTATCAGATTTTCTTCCTTTATACTTAATAGTACATTTACATTTCAAACCATTCATTTCTAACATAGGTTTGTCTTCCATAGAGGCCTCCAATAGAGGGGTTATATCCTAATATGTCGGAATATAATATGAACTATACTATCCAGAAGACCATTTGTGGAAATATGAAAATGTTTCTGAACAAAAATACCCTTAAATATTAATCATGTTACTATAGTTTTTAGATTATATGAGTAGTCATTACAAGCCATGGATTTATTAAATTAATTAGATATATGATCACCAACAAAGATGGCCCTTTTCCCCTTTAATCCCTTCATTTTGGTAGAAACATGTGGGATACTCATCCACTTCATACTATAATATCGTTTGGGAAGTCTAAGAAGGCTAAACAAATCATGCCTGAAACTCTAAAGATTTCCACTCTTTAGAAATCCCACCCTCCATAAACTTCACATTACCATCCCTTTTCCATCCCCCTGATAAATTAACAAGTTTATGATCCATTACCTAAATTTGAAAATATTTTGTAAAGTGGATATGTCTTGGAAAATCATGAGTTATAGGGGTAGGGAGACATTGAAATTATAAGAGTGAAATAACCTTTTCCATGAAATATGGATCTGGAAGTTAGAGGGTTTCCTACACCATTGGAAAAGTGGACCCCTTCCTAGGTTTTTACAACTATAAGGTATGTTTCTATAACTGAAAAATTTCACTATAAACACCCCTCATCCCTTTACGATCAAATACTATCGAGAGTTGGAATACATTATTCAGTAGGATTTAAAGAGGTCACGGGTTCTTACCAAAAGATCCCCAATTTTGATCCCTATAAAAGACACGCTCAATAGAGATCCCTGAGGTAAAAGAAACAATATTCTCATAGAATATTTTCCATTATGATGATGGTCCAAAAGAGGGAATAATAATTTTAGTAGTGTTCATTAAAAAAACAAAATTCTATTGTTCTATCAACATCACCCTCCTTCTAGGCTTCCACTTCTCCTATATTCTGAATGTCTGCATGAGACACAAAATTTTCTTTATGATCAAGTTAAAAGTTAACATTATTTCAGGTCTAAGATGAAGGACTATGTCAATGGATCACTGTTCAATGTATACAAGACTATTGATAGTGGCCCAAATGAATAAAAATTTAGTATAAGTCTACCTAATATTCGTTGACCACCACTTTATAGAACCTCTAAATGTCTTCAATCCCAATACATAAAAAAATAAATAGACATTTTGAAAAATGTGTTTCAATACAGATACAGGGATTAATCAGATGGAAGTGGGATTGAGATCTATTATGAAAATATAGAAATATTCCTACCAAATTTCGTATCATATTGATCATTGATGTTTTCTAAATGGTAGATGAAGCCATGTAATAATAAACAACAATGAAACTAAAATAGGATCTTGAATCCAATTAAACAATTTGACCATTGGAATAGGGGGAACCTAAATCCATTAAAGGAATATTGGTATAAGGACTAGGATGTTATTGAATCTTCCTATGGTTAGAAGAGTATGAGGATATTTCATAGACCGAGGAGTTTGAATACCACATTATCTTTCAAATCCCATGATTCAGTGATGAACTGGTCAAAGGTTTCTACAAAAATATTATTCTAACCAAAACATGCCACTTGAGTGAAGCTGATATGGACTGAAGAATTTCTGAACTCCCAATAGATAATTGAGAGTGAGTAAAAACATGGTTAATGGATGGAACCATCAGATATATTTCAATTATAGGTAATTGAGTGAGAGATGGTATGAGACTATAAGGGGATAGAAATGGTTAGGGAAGGATAATCCACTCCCCCTCTCAGGAAGGGGAGGGAAAATAGCGACATCTATCATTGGAAGACCATAAGAAACCATAGAGAGAAAATACTCATAGTTATCTTAAATCATATCTGATGTTTGACACATTTATTGAAGTTTAAATATAATAATGTTTGGAACTAGCCTTCATGAAAAAAATATCACATTGAAATGACAATTCCATGAGAAATTGGAAATTTTTGCGATTAGAAGTTCTAAATAGTCATGCTACATAGGTGTAGCTCACACCATAATAAACCTATATGAATAATTCGAATACAATAAGAAGAATGGTGTTTTTAGATAATGAGGTGACAATTATAATGCCCTGACCTCAGAACCCCATATACAACACATTAAGGATGAGCTCAAAATATAAATAAGAGTTATATGAAATAAATATAATCAAAGTAAATTTAATAATAAATAGACAATATTTAAAGATAAATACTTTGAAAAACACATTCTATCTATACACTGGGAATGAAAATGCATCCATATAGATTGTGATAATGAAAATCTCACTAAAAGTGATAATTAAAAAATGAATCAATAAAATGATTATTTAATGGAGATCATGTATCCTGAACATGAACCATTATTCCATCAATATTGTTTAATTCTTTAGGTATAAACCCATCTAATTATGTTTGGAAACAAACATGATGGTTTTCTCATCATCTATTTTGTCTCATGAGACCTGTCGATACATTGAAGGGCTATAGCGGGTCATGCCTCTAACTAAAATCCCAAATAATTCATTATACATAGATTTAATTTGAGAGAAATATGTATCATAAACATATATATTGAGTATAGGATACAGATTCATCAATATTTTCCTATATAATACAACATTCAAAATGAATACCGTATGTAAAATAGTGTATGACTAAGGCAATAGTAATATCCACGACACAAGAATTTGGATACTAAATAGAAATATAATTTCTAATGAAAAATGTTTCAAAGGTGGAAGTAGAAACACCATGTAACACCCTAGGATTTTGAAAATAAATATTGAATTCATTTTATAATCTATCCATTAAACACAACTTTTCCAATATTATGTTTGGAATTTCGAATAATAGTCACATAGAGTTGTGACCAGTAAGTCATTTGGAGTCTGTTAGAACAAACTTGATTATTAGTGAATAGTAACATACCCATATGAATAGTAATATGAAACTTATGAAAATTAAATAATGATATTATTTTATTTTCTTAAGATAATAATATAATGTGATCTTAATTGATTTTTCAATGTGATATAAAACTAATTAGACATTAAAATTGTAATTTTTCGAGTTAACTATGATTTTATTTAAAAATTAAATTATTAATATTTATAAATTTTTTCTTGAAAAATGGATTTCATTTTTTAAATCTACATGTTGAAAATGGTAGGGGAGAAGTTTTGGGATTTTTATAAAATAAATGAATTTTTCGTGAATAGTAAAAAATACAGTTTTGAGTTTTCAGTAGTTTAATGACATCATAATGACATAATAATTAAAATAAAAGGCTGGTAGACTTTTTTAAAATAAAATATGATATTATCTATCCCAAGTGGCTAAAATCATGGGCAAATACCATGGGCAAGCCCATGGTTTGGCAAAAACCACTAATGAGGCGTCCCTTTGAAATTATTAAAACACTCCCTCTCTTTTTCTATAAATACCCACTCATCCATTCATTTTATTTCATTCAAAATCTATAATATTAGAATCTCTGGTGGTTTTACCTCTTTACGAGTCCTCCCAATGTGTCCTTATGCCCTCAAGGCCCCAACCTTCACGTTCTAAGAGTTACTCTGCAAGGTAAGAGAATCCTTCACCCTCCTCTTTTAGTCGACACTTATTTTATGTTATCTCATTGAATTTCCATTGTAATATGTTGGGGTTTGATTTTATGTATTATTTTTACTGTACTTTTAATTTAAATATGCCGAGGTTTAATTTTTCTCTCGCCATTTAATTTTATTAAATATTAAGCGACGTTGTTAGGATGCCGAATTTTCATAAGGGATCTCTCACCTTTTCTATTATTTTCAAGATCATCTCTTTTCATTTTCTCTCCTCACATCCTCTATATAAATGACCATTATAATCTCTATTATCATCTATATACTAGAATAATATCATGTGAATGTAAGAACCATAATCAATATTCTAACTCTTTTCCTTTTATTTTTACAAACGAAATCAACGTCCCTGAGGTTCCAATTTATAACCTTCATGGACAATGATGTTTCTTTCTTCAATTTCTCCTTCATTACGGGTCATGAAACTATATTAAGGGTTGAAACATAATATAATACATTTATCACAACCTAATTAATATTCATGAACCAGTATATGTACATTATTAAATCATATGAGAAAACTATTTCATAATAATTCATATACCGCCAAATAATTGAAGTGGTTGTCATCAAATGATTCATCCTCATTCCATATAAAAAAACGATAGAAATGACCATTAACAATTATGGATGTTCATAAATAATAAATAATTATTGATATTTACAACCATTCCACATGAGCTTCATTACTTAAAAACATGTGAACCGATTATTAGAATCAAGAAAACAAACACTCCGAAACGACTGAATTCAATATAAAAAATTATAAATAAAAACATAAATGAACTAAAAAAAATTATGATAAAATAAATACATGTATATTAGGATCTAAAATATGTTATTGATATGTATAATCTCATATTCCAAGACCTTATGTTCTAGAGGGGAACACATTCGGATTTTAGGTAAGGGTTTTTCCACCCGAACTTCCATTTCCATCTGGGTTATTTTCATTGTCTAAATTACCTCAATGAAATTATTATTTATTATTAAATACTAATCATAAATTATGTGTGAGTGTTATATATATATACAAAAACCATAATACTTCTTTATTTTAGGGTTATTTACATTCTTTAAAAGGATCTTTTTAATTATTTCCGAAATACAAGCCCGATTCAAGGGAATATCTGAATTTCTTACATATTTTCATGGGAAATCTCTAATCTGTTTTTGGAAAAAATTATATCTATAAAATCACTAATTTTTTTTGAAAATAATTTCTTAATTCATTTCTGGTTTCAATCAAAAAGTTTTCATAAATAACTCTTCTTTTCAAAGTAAAAGAGTATTTATTTCAAGAATTACTCAAAGATTTTATAAGAGTATCTCCTTCTATTTCGACACACTTGTTGATTCTTATGTATTATTGGGATTATTATTCCATATAATCATCTAAAATATTAAATTTAATCATTTATGATTATTTTTGGCTATTGATGTTCTGTCTTTAAACCATTCACCAGTTTACTTCGAATGGTTAGTGTTTTGGATTAATGTTCCGGGAAAGCTATTTACATTTAATATATTAATGTGTATGTTGTTTATATTTATACCCATTCATATGAGGAATGAATTGGACATAGTAAGTTTCAGGTGGGGCCCACTATAGCCCCTCGGTGCATCAGTATTTCTAATGAGACAAACTACGGTCTAGGCACAAGGCCTTGACAAAACAATTATTTATGGTCTTGGCACGAGGCCTTGACGGATTGGTTATATTTTCCCACATTATGCATTCCCTCATTATGAATATAGTATTTATGGTTCATGAGGTTATTCGACTAGTAGAATACCCATGATTTTGTTATGTTATGGAAATATTTACTCAGCTTATATTTCTACCATATTATGTTCAAGTTTATTTCTAAAGGCATGTGTTTTCAATTATTCACCATGTCTAAAGTTTATGTTATCTTTTGCTGTTTTCATTACCCTTACCAAGAATTTGAGCTCCCCACTTTATTATATTTCATTTCTACAGGGAAAGAAGAATTCTATTATGAATGACATGCTGAAATAACCAATTAGTTATGGAAGTTGTCTAAGGATCTTCTATGTTGTTTTTCATTTCAAGTTGTAATGATGAACTTACGTATGTATCTTGTTTCCAATAATACTAAACTACTCAATCCTTTGGGATTCTTATTCCTTGTTTGTATTCCAATCTAACCAATAAGGCACCGACTCTGGGTAACTGGGGTTGGGTCCTTATAGTTGGTGTTAGAGGAAGTTTAGTAGAATACTTGGAAACTAGATTTAGAAAACATAGAATTAGGGAAGAGTCCCTAAGTTAGTCTTTGAGGATATACATACAATAAAGTCCTGGTATTTTGGTAAGGAATATATTATGTGGATATTTTTGGAAATACATCCCTGTCTGGATACGATCAGGTAGAGGCGTCTCTGGCATAGATGTATCTAGGTGTAAAACCCGAAAACATTGCATTGATCTAGACTCGAACGAGAACTGGTGCACGATAACGGGCCTTGCAACACTCTTGGTTATAAAACTCCTAGGGGATATGATTTGGATAATTCAAATTTTCTTTACAAGAATTTATGAAATATTGAAATGTAAAATTTTCCGCAAAGAAACCATTTTTTTGAATATAGGATTAGCCATGCATAGGATCTAAATTTTTTCAGTTAAGATTATACATAATTATTCATAAGCTAATCTAGTGTATGTTATTATCTATATACGGCACAAAGTGGAAGGAAAGGAAACCACACGAATGCACATGTCCCCTGTAGGTATTTCCCTTTGATTCAAGATAATTATGTTGGCTCTGGTGCTGAGAAACCAATAACTATACTAGGACAACTTACTCATGTTATGAATAATATCCTTACTCTCATGGAGAATCCAAACCCACAATGTGGAGGAGCTATGTTAGATCGCTTCATGGGACAACAACCTCCATAATTAAATGAGAATAAAAACCCATTTGTAGTAGGGCAATGTATATGTTCCCTTGAGAAGATATTTATCACTTTGGGATGTAATGAAAGAGAGAAGGTTGTCATGACAGTTTATCATGCAACGGGTGATGTGGATCAGTGGGGGTCTTTAGTCCAATACACAAAGGAGGAGGAAGAAAAAGAAGAGATATAATGGAGTGATTTTAAGGAAATATTCTTAGAAAAATATTTCCCTCAAGAACAACAAGAATATATGGAGAGGCAATTCTTGAATCTAAGGAAGAAGGAGGATGAAAATGTTTCCAAGTATGAATCCAACTTTACAAGGATGGAAAGACATGTGGCAGACTACATATGTAATCCAAGGATAAAAATTGATCCATTATGTGATGGTTTAAAACCATTCTTTTGAAGAGATCTTGTCTCCCAAATATTTGAATCATATGAAGATATAGTCTCATGTGATATCAAGAAAGAAAATTAATTCTTTATGTCTTATGACTTTAAAGGAATGCAAGAGAAGAAGAGGGAATCTGAATACTCCAGGAAAGGAAATAAAGAAATGGGGATGAATGGAAGAGTTGAATTTATATCATGCGGTAATTGTGGGAAGAAACACCCTGGAACATGCCTGAACGGAATGTGAGTCTGTTACAAGTGTGGAGAAAAAGGTCACCTATCGCGGGATTGTAAGGTGGAAAAAGAAGCTACCAATGTTCTGTGCTACAATTATAGGGAGATGAGATATTATGCACATGAGTTTCCTAAGCATCAAGGAAATGATCCCCAAATAAGGCCAAGGGAGTAAGGCCAAGCTTATGCAGTTACAACTGCAGAGTTTGAAGTTCCTAATGAAGTGATGGAAGGTACATTGATTGATTCATCCAACTTAGCAAATACTTTATTTGATTCCAGATCATCACATTCATTTATATCTTCACAATTTTCCAAGAAAATTATATATGTCCAATTTTATTTAATAAAGGTGTTATCAGTCAAAACTCCTAGTGGATGTATCATTGCAATAAAGGCATATAGATTAGTCCCCCTCATGAAACATAAACATGCTTTAGTTTCAAACCATATCATCATACCAATGGTTTATTATGATATAATTCCTGGTATGGATTGGATATAAAATTATGATGATAAGATCTATTGCAAGAAGAATGAAGTTAAAATTTTCGAGAAAGGTATAAAATCCATTATTTTTAGAGAAGAAACCTCACCATGTAATTCTCATATAGATCCACCCCTAATAGCTCTACAAAATTCAATTATCGGGGAGGAAGAGAATGAAATAATAATGGGTGAAGAAAAGAATGTTCAAATACAAGATGTACCTATAGTGAAAGAATATATTGATGTCTTTCCAGAGGATTTACTGGGACATCCTCCAGAGCGGAAAATTTAGTTTTCCATTGACTTAATTCCTAGTTCAAGGACCATATCAAAGACCCCTTATAGAATGACCACTGTGGAGTTAGTAGAGCTAAAGAAACAACCAGAGGAATTGAGTAATAAATGATTTATTCACCGTAGCATTTCTTTATGGGGAACCCCTGTTATTTTTGTTAAGAAGAAAGATGGGTCTATGAGCTTGTGCATTGATTACAGGGAAATCGATGCTGTTAAAATAAAGAATAAGTATCCTATGCCATGAATTGATGATTTATTCGATCAACATCATGGATCCCAATATTTTTTGAATATTGATATTCGATCTGGATATCATCAGTTACTTGTGAAGAAAGAAGACATTCCAAAAACTGCATTCCAAACTAGGTATGGGCATTACGAGTTTACAGTAATGCCTTTTGGACTAACTAATGCACCGTCTGTTTTCATGGATTTTATGAATAGTGTTTTTAAGGAATATCTTGATGACTTGTGGTAGTGTTTATTGATGATATTCAGGTGTACTCTAAAAGTAATTAAGAACATTAAAATCAGTTGTGCACTATTCTGAAGACTCTAAGAGGAAATAAATTATATGGGAAGTTTAGCAGGGGTAATTTTTGGCTCCAATCTGTTGCGTTTCTAGGCCACATTGTCTCTAAAGATAGAATATATGTAGATCCTACGATGAAAAAGGTTGTGTATGAATGGCCTACTCCAACGAACGTAACTTAGGTACGTAGTTTTATTGTTTTATCAAGTTATAACCAGTGTTTCGTTCAGAAATTCGCTCATTTAGCCAGCCCAATGACCAAGATCACACGAAAAGGGGTTAAGTTCACATAGACAAAGAAATGTGAAGAATGATTTCAAGAATTGAAGAAGAGTTTAGTGAGTTCTCTGATCCTAACCCTACCATCGGGGAATGATTGGTTTGTTATCTATAGAAATGAATCAAAGAAAGGACTTGGTTGTGTCCTTATGCAGAATGATCAAGTGATATTCTATGCATCTTGATAGCTAACAATTCATAAACAAAACTATCCAACTCTTGATCTTGAGTTAGAAATGGTAATCTATACTCTGAATATTTGGATACATTACCTCTATGGCGGAAAATGTGAGATATATAGAGATCATAAGAGTTTGAAATATATATTCTAATGGAAAGAACTCAACATGATACCACAGATATGGATTGAGATACTCAAAGACTATGATTTCAAATACAATACCACCCGGGGAAGGCAAATAAGCTAGCAGATGCTTTGAGCAGAAAGGATCATGGTGTTCTAAACAACATGGGAGTTGGAAGGGATCCTTTGTTCATAGATCTAGTAAAGATAGATATGGGAATTATCAAGGAAGGTAACACAACACTACTTTTTCAAATGGTTGCCCAACCATCTTTACTAGAGAGGATAAAAACTTCTCAGGCTAATGATGGGGAGTTTCAAAAGAAAATTAAATCTATAAATGATGGGAAGTTGAATGACTTCGCATATGAAGGTGGAGTTTTGAAATTCAGGAAGAGGCTTTGTGTTCCCGCTATTCCTGACCTAAAGAGAAAATTATTGGATAATTCACATAACTATAATTTCTTTATACACTCTTGTAGCAAAAAGATGTATCGAGATCTCCGAGAAAAATTTTGGTGGGACAATATGAAAAGGGTGATTTCTGAATATACATCAAAGTGCTTGGTATGTCAACAAGTGAAGGCTGAGAGGAAAAAGTCTAAGGTGATGATGCAACAACTACCCATACCAACATGGAAGTGGGAAAACATTACCATGGACATTGTCACTGGACTTCCAAGGACATCCAAAGGAAAAAATGCTATATGGGTCCTTGTGGATCGTCTTACAAAGACAACTCACTTTATTGTGATTCGAGAGGACTTCTCATTGGATCAACTTGCACAAATTTACATCAAAGAAGTTGTAAGGATTCATGGAGTACCACTATCTATTGTATCCGACTGTGATCCTAGATTCACCTCGAAGTTTGGGAAAACTCTCCATCATGCTCTAGCACTAAAATGAACTTCAGTATGACCTATAATCCTCAAACTGATGGCCAATATGAGCGGAATATTCAGACACTAGATGATATGTTGAGATCATGTTCTATGGAATTCAAAGGAGGATGGGACCAACATTTTCCACTGGTTGAATTCTCATACAAAAACAGTTTCCACTTGAGCATCCGAATGACACCATATGAATCCCTTTATGGGAAAAGGTGTAGAACACCGGAGTGTTGGGATTAAGTCGGTGAGCGAAAGCTGTTAGGACCAAAATTGGTCTCAGAAATGGCAGAGAAGGTGAAAACCACTCAACAACATATCAAGGTAGCCCAAAGTCAACAAAAGAGCTATGCGGATAACCATCGACAAGACCTTGAATTCAAAGTTAGAGACCTAGTATTTCTACACATATCTCCATAGAATAAGGTCATGCGGTTTGGGAAGAAAGGAAAGCTAAGTCCCAGGTATATCATCCCCTTTGATATCCTTGATTGAGTCGAAGCTGTGGCCTATCGACTGGCACTTCCACCTATAATGTCAAAAGTACATGATGTATTTCATGTATCCCTCTTAAGGAAGTACATACCATACCATTCACATGAACTCTATTCAATGGTGGTACAATTGGAGGATGATATTTCCTATGAGGAGTAGCAAGTGAGAATCTTGGATCGTAAAGACAAAGCTCTATGCAACAAGACTACTCATTTGGTCAAGGTACTATGGAGAAATCATAAGTATGAAGAGGCAACATGGGAACTGGAGGAAGCAATGAAGGAAAAGTACCCCCATCTGTTTTTGGCCTAGATTGTAAAATGAAATTTCAAGAACAAAAAATTTTTAATGGAGGGGAGAATGTAACACACCATGATTTTGAAAAAAAATATTGAGTGCATTTTATAATCTATCCATTAAACACAACTTTTCCACTACAGTGCTTGGAATTTCGAATAACAGTCATCTAGAGTTGTGACCAGTAAGTCATTTGGAGTCTGTTAGAGCAAACTTGATTTTTGGTGAATAGTAACATAACCATATGAATAGTAATATGACACTTTTTAATAGTAAATAATGATATTATTTTATTTTCTTAAGATAATAAGATAATTAGATATTAATTGATTTTTCAATGTGATATAAAACTAATTATACCTTAAAATTGTTGTTTTTAGAATTAACGATGATTTTATTTAAAACTAAAATTAATAATATTAAGAAAATTATTCTTGAAAAATGGATTTAATTTTTCAATTCTACACATAGAAAAATGGTAGGGGTTAATGTTTAGGATTTTTCAAAAATACTTGAATTTTTCGTGAATAGTAAAATATAAAGTTTTGAGTTTTCAGTAGTTTAATGATATCATAATGAAATAATAATTAAAATAAAAGGCTGGTAGAATTTTGTGCAGTAACATATGACATTAGGTGTCCCAAGTGGCTATAACCATGGGCAAATACATTGGGCAAGCCCATGGTTTGGCAAAAACCACTAATGAGGTGTCTCTTTGAAATTATTAAAAAACTCCCTCTATTTTTCTATAAATACCCACTCATCCATTAGTTTTATTTAATTCCAATTACCTCATCATATATGATATGGTGGTTTTACCTCTCTAAGAGTTCTCCCAAGTTGTTTTTAAGACCCCAAGGTCCCAACCTTCATGTTCTAGGAGTTACTCTACAAGGTGAGGGAATCCTTCACCCTACTCTTTTAGTCAACACTTATTTTATGTTATCTCTTTAAATTTATATTATAATATGTTGGGGTTTGATTTTTTGTATTCTTCTTACTGTCCTTAATTTCAATATGATTAGGTTCCCTTTTTCTCTCATCATTTCATTTTATGAAATATTAAGCAATGCCGTGAGGATGCCGAATTTTCATAAGGGATCTCTCACCTTTTCTCTTATTTTCAAGATCACCGCTTTTCATTTTCTCGCCTCACATACTCTATTCAAATGACCATGATAAACTACAGTATAATCTATATACAGGAATAATATCATATTAATGTAAGAACCATCATCAATATTATTACTCCATTCCTTTTATTTTTATTAAGAAATCAACGTCCATGAGGTTCCAATTTATAACCTTCGTGGATGAAGAAGTTTTGTTCTTCAATTTCTCATTCATTACAGGTCAATAAACCATTTTAATGGTTGAAACAGACTATAATACATGTATCATAACCTAATTAATATTCATGAACTAGAATATGTACATATTATTAAATCATATGACAAAACTAGTTCATAATAATTCAAATACCGCCAAATAATTGAAGTGGTTGTCATATAATGATTCATCATCATTACATATAAAAAAATTATGGAAATGGCCATTAAAAATTCTTTATCTTAATAAATAATAACTAATTAAAATTATGTAAGTTTACAACCATTCAACATGAACTTCATTATTTAAAAACAAGTGAACCGATTATGAAAATAAAGAAAACAAACACTCCAAAATTACTGAATTCAATATAATAACATAAATGAACTAAACAGGATTATGATAAACTAAATACATGTATATTAGTTTCTGAAATAAGTTATTTATATTTATAATTTCATATTCCATGACCTTATGTTCAAGAGGGGAACACATTCAGATTTAAGGAAAGAGTTTTTCCACCCGAACTACCATTTCCATCTGGGTTATTTTCATTGTCTAAATTACCTCAATGAAATTATATTGTATTATTATATACTCATCATAAATTATGTGTGACTGTTCTATATATGTACACAAACCAGAATCATTCTTTATTTTATGGTTAGTTACATTCTTAAAAAGGATCTTTCAAATTGTTTCCGAAATACAAGCCCGATTCAAGAGAATATCTCAATTTCTTACATATTTTGAAGGGAAATATATAACATGTTATTGGAAACCATTATATCTATAAAATCAATAATTTTGTTATGAAAATAATATCCTACTTCACTTATGGATTTATAGAAATATTTTTTCTAAAGAACACTTTTTTTCAAAGTTAAAGAGTATTTATTTCAAGAATTAATCGAAGATTTTATAAGAGTATCTTCTTATATTTCAACACACTTGTTGATTGTTATGTTTTATTAGGATTATTATTACATATAATCATCTACCATATTAAATTTAATGGTTTATGATTATTTTTTCCATTGATGTTCTATCTTTAAGACATTCATCAGTTTACTTCGAATGGCTAGTGTTTTGGATTAATGTTCAGGGAAATCACTTAACATTTAATATATTAATGTGTATGTTGTCTATTTTTATCCCAATTCATATGAGGAATTAATTGGACATAGTAAGTGTCGGGTGGGGCTGGATATATCCCCTTGGTGCATCAGTAGGTCTCATGAGACAAACTACAGTCTTGGCATAGAGCCTTGACAAAACGATTATTTATATTCTTGGCACGAGGACTTTATGGTATGTTTATATTATTTCGCATTATGCATTACCTCATTATGAATATAGTATTGATGGTTCATGTGGTTATTCATCTAGTAGAATAACCATGATTATGTTATGTTATGGAAATATTTACTCAGCTCATATTTCTACCATATTATGTTCATGTTTATTTTTAAAGGCATGTGTTTTCAATTATTCACCATGTATAATTTTTATGTTATCTTCAGTTGTATTACATACCCTTAGTGAGCATTTCAGATCACCCCTTTATTATATTTAATTTCCACAAGGAAAGAATAATTCTTTTATGAATGACATTCCAAAATAACGTAGGACTTATGGAAGTTGTCTATGGAGTTTCAAGGTTGTTTTTCATTTCAACTTGAAATGATGAACTTATGTATGTATCTTGATTTCAATAATACTAAACCGCTCGGTCCTTTGGGATGATTATTCCTTGTTTGTATGCCAATGTAACCAATAAGGCACCGGCTCTAGGTAACTGGGTTCAGGTCCTTACACACCACATAAAATTTATTAGGTGCACAATACCAAGTAAGTCTCAATGAACTAGAAATTGAGTTGGATTGACTTACCTTAATTCCTGCTTAATTTTGTCCAATTTGTGCCTCCTCAAAAAAATTATATTTATTAAAAGAATGATATATAAGTGAATTATAGTCACTTATATAACTATTTATAAATTATAATAATTGCATTAGATTTCTTAATTTCCATTGATGAATGTAGAAGTGTTTGATATCATGTTCGACTTAAATATTTCCTAGTTTGTAACACTTGTCTATTTTATCTAAAGATAAATAATTCATTAATATAATTTTTTAAATAATTTTATAATTAATATAATTATATATAGATATATATATATATATATTATAACATTGACCCTTGATGAGGGTTTTACATGTTGATAGGGAATTGTTTCTATAGGTGGTTGACAGACCTTTGACGAGACATTGACGGGAGAGTGGGAAGAAGTTGCTATAAAATTTTATATATTATTGTATGACACATAAAATAGGTTTAAAAAATTAATAAATAGTCAACTTAATTCATAGTTAATTCCTTTAATGATTGGTTGTGAAATGGTTGGTGAAAAAATAAATAGATGCATAACCAGAAGGGAAAAAATGGGGGTTTGGGAGTGTTCATTTCATTAGTTTTAATGATCAGTTCTCTTATTTATAAGTAATGAAGTTCAAGTAAAATGTGTATAATTATCTAGAATTGGAATTATATGTTACTAATGAGCATACATATGCATAAATAGTTTTATATATCATTTTTTATTTTTTATGAGGATGAATCATTGGATACATTTTCTGTGATGATTGCTTAGATTATTTTAGAGTTTATTTCAATCACCACTCACTAGTTTTTTTCAATTAATTAATACTATGTATATATAATGGTTTGAGAAAATTAAATAGGATTTAAAAAATATATTTTAATGTTCTTCGACCATAAGAAATTGTTTCATGACCATCCTTGAAGGAAAATAGGAAAAACAAATACATGTTGTCTGCGAAGGTGGTAAATCAACACCTCACAGACGACATTTTCATCATTAGAATAAAAGGATAGGGGAGATAATTTTCGATTGATTATTCAATCAAAAAAATAAAATTATAATATATATAAGATAATATAGATATAATTTTACTTTGGGATAGGGATTTGAGTAGAAAAAGAATAAAGGAAAATAATTTTAAATGAAATAAGAAAGAAAAGAGGGAGGTTTTACCCCATGATTTTCTCCTAATTGAGAACCTCCTTAGGGAGATTAGATTTGGTCATTTTATGACACCAAGATCTCATGGAAATGGGATAGGGGATTGGGAATACTTTTTGGCATAATTTAGGTAGGGTTCAATGATTGGAATGTGTGAGGAGAACTGGTGGTGAGGGGTGGTATTTATAGTGGAGGAGAGGGTTGTTTTGGAATATTTTATTCAATTGATTATTATTTTGGCTCAAGAATATAAATAGTTTAATAATAATCACAAAATATATTAAAATAACAATGCATAGTTTTATAGTATGGGATTATATAATCCATATATAAATTATTACTCAATAATTCATGTATTTAACATTTATCGTAAATTATTATATTTTACTATTCACAAAAATTCATATATTTTAGAAAAAAATAAAAACATCACCCTAACAATTTTTTGACATATAGATTCCCAAAATTAACTCTATAGTTTTAAATTATTTAAAATATGATACATTTATTTATGTATTAAAAACATCATTTACTCGAAAAATATAAATATTAAATTTATAACTTATTTTATAACACTTTAAAAAATTAACTAGCTTATAATAACATTATCCTAAAATAATAACACAAAAACATATTAATTTATAAATATAGTTTTTGAAATTAAATTTTCATTTAAATAAATTTACTAATTATAAAATGGTAATTAAATATTAATTTCTTATAAAAATTCCAACAATTATAAAATATTTTTTAAAACATTTATTTAAATATACTATAATATAATTGTATCATACTTTATCAATTTATAAGATTCCTAAATTTTATTTTTTACTTTATTGGGTGTGGTTACTATTCATTTAGCCAGTTTACTATTCTTAAAGAATATAACACTATTCCCAGGGTCAAGTTATTATTTTATCCATATAGGTTCTTAACATCTTTAATTACCTCCCAATTCATTAATTCTTAATTTATAAAGCATGTTTTGTGTTTTATATATGATTTTATTTGATTTATACAAAATGAAATATTTTTTTTGTGAAATTTAATCAATCAAATGAACTAATATTATTTAAGAAGACACATACCATAAAATCTTAGGATGTAATATTCTTTCCTCCTACAAAAATTTCATCCTTAACATTTTTATGATCATTTCATTCTAAATAGATGAGGGTGGTACTTTTTCATAACACCCTCAGGTTCCCACAATTCTTCCTCCATTTTATTCTTTCTCCAAAGAACCTTTACCAGTCGAGTCATTTGTTTTCTCAATACTTGGTATCTTGTGTCAAGATTCTCTATAGTCTATTCACAATAAGGCCAATTGGGTTCTAGTTCTATTTCTTCATAGGTGAGTATATGCATTGGGTCTGGCATGTAATTCTGTAACAATGACACATGGAACATATCATGAATGTTGGAAAGACTTGATGGAATTTCAAGATGGTATGTTATAGATCCAATTCATTCAATAATTTCAAATGGACCGATGTACCTGGGGATTGGTTTTCCATTTTTAAAGAACCTTAAGATACCCTTCCATGGGGATACATTCAGAAAGACATGATCTCCCACTTGAAATTAAAAATCCTTCTAATAGTTATTAACACAACTATTTTTCCTACTTTTGGATGCTTTAATATTATCCTGAATTTTCTTTACCTTTTTCATTGTTTCTTCAATAAAATATGGTCCAATAAGTTTTCTCTTGCCAACTTCATCCCAACAAGTGGAATTTTGACATATCATTCTATATAATACTTCATATGGAACCATTTGAATACATGAATGGAAATTATTATGGTATGAACATTACACCAATGGTAATACTGATCCTGTATACCTTGAAATTCAAGTGATCAGGTTCTCAACATGTCTTTCAATGCATGGATATTCCTTTTAAATTTTTATCCAGTTTGACGGTGATAAGCAGTACTCATATGAAGCTAAAAATCCAAAGCCTTCTGAAGAATCATCCAAAATTTTGATGTAAATCAGAGATCTTCTTTGAACAGAATCGATATAGGTGAACCCTATAGTTTAAAAAATCCATTAATATAATGTCTTTCTAGACACTCAAGTTGAAAATATTCTTTGTTTCCATGGAAATGTGTTGATTTTATTTAAGATAAACAACAATAACCAATATTGTGTTATTCCTACATGGTGTCCTTGGTAGTTCAGTGAAAACGTCCATCATAATATCATCCTAAAACCACATTGGAATAGATAGAGGTTTCATGATCCTCCAAGATGTTGTCTCCCAGCCTACACATGTTCAAAAACTAGACACCTTGACACACAGTCCAAAATATCTCTCTCCATGTTATCCCACCAAAAATGTTTCTTTAGATCTCTATATATCTTGGTACAAATAGAGTGTATAGAGTGGGAATAATCTAATAGTTACCTTTTTAGATCAGTTATTGATGGAACATAGAACTTCTTTCCAAATTTCAGAATTCCACCTTCATACATGAAGTCTTTCAATCTTCCATCCTTAACAGATTTAATTTTCAATTAAATATTATCTTTATCATATTGATATCTTTTTATATTATCTAGTAAAGATCGTTTAATAGTCATTTAAAAATGAATGATGTTTCACATTACATAAAAATTCCCTTATCAATATTTACTAGATCTGTGAACATATTATCTTTATCAATCCTCATTTAGGTTAGAAGTTTCAGATCTTTCCTACTTAATGCATCTGCTACCTTATTACTCATTTCAGTGAGGTAGTGTATTGAAAAATCAGAGTCTTTAAGTAAATCAATTTATATCATTTTCCTAATGTGGAGTTCATTATTTGTAAAAATTTATTTCAAACTCTTATAATATATATATATATATATATATATATATATATATTACATCATTCACTATAGAGATATTGTCTCCATATTTTCATAGAAAAAATTACGACTGATAACTCAAGATCATGAGTTAGAAAATTTTCTTGTGTCTGAAGTAACATTATCATTTTTCATAAGGAAATATCCTAGTCCATTCTTTGATGCATCACTAAATATCAGAATACTATCATTTCTAGAGGGAGGAGTCAAAATTAGAGCATTGGACAATATTTTTTTCAATTATTCGCAGAATTATGAAATTATTTTTTATATGATCGTAACCCATTTACATGTGATCTTGGATAAGCGGCTTAGCCAATCAATAAATATTTTTAACAAAATTCCAATAGTAACGTACTATGACAATAAAACTATGCACCTCAGTTATTTTTATTGTCTTAGGCCATTCTTGGATTTATTTTTTTTCATAGGATAAACTGAAATTCCATCCTTAGATAAAATATGTCCATGAAAATGAACTATTTTAAGCAATAATTAACACTTACAAAACTTCCCATGTAACTCTTTTCTTATAATTTTAGTTGGAACAACCATTAAATTGTTATAATGGTCCTCAAATATTTTAGAATATATCTAGATTTCATAAAAAATTACAACAAAAAGTCATCAAGATATTCCTTGTAAACTCTGTTCATAAGATCCATGAAAAATGAGGGTTCATTTGTCAGTAAAAATGGAATTAATATAAAATCATAATTTCTATAGATTCTTCAAATTTTTTTCTTTTGAATGTATTCCTTCCTCACACGCAACTCCTAATATCCAGATCAAAGGTCAATCTTTGAAAAATTTTGAGCTACGTGAATTTGATTAAATAAATCATAAATTCAAATAAGACAATACCTGCTATTTATTTTAATAGTATTTATTTCTCTAAAGTCAGTGAATAGCCTCATGGATCCATCTTTCACCTATAATAAGAAAAAAGGGGTTCTCCATGGATAAACACTATGTAGAATAAATCCCTTGTCTCTCAATTATTATAGTTGTTTATTCAACTCCCCTAATGTCAAAGTGGCCATTTTATATAAAGTCTTTGATATATACCTGTCATAGGGAATTAAATCAATATAGAATTCAACTTATCATTTTGGTGGATGTCTAGGTAAATTCTTTGGAAACAACTCAATATATTATTTCAAAAAACGTACATCTTCCATTTTAAGATACATATATGATGTTTTCCCCTCATCCCCAAGAATATCATTTAGAAGAGATACTAAAGGTTGATCTAGATAAGATCCATATTATGATGTTTCTTCTCTAAAGATAAGGTATTATATATCATTCTCTTAAATTGTAACTTCCTTCTTATTGCATTTAATTTTTTCATAATAATTTGAAATCCTATAAAAACAAAGAATTATGTCAAATTCAATCATAGGTACGATGACAAGTTCAGAAACTAATGTTCATTTATATGTCATAAATGGGATTGAATGTCACATATTTGTTTCAATGATCATTCCCTTAGAAGTTTTGACTCACAACTCCTTTATAAAATCAAAATAGAAATGTATAATTTTCATGGAAAAATAGGAATATAAAAAATAATATTATTATCAAAAATAAAATAAAGCATTGGATATATTTGAGGAAATGATTGAAGTACCTTCCACTATACCATTGGGAGTATAAACTACTATATTTATGATCACATAAACTTTCCCTTGCTCCCATGACCTTTGATAAGGTAGTTTTTTTTGACGCTTTGGATAGTCATTTTCATAGTGTAACATTTCCCTACAATTGTCACATTGAACATCATTGAGTTGTATCTTTTATTTCATATTCCTCTTTAGTTTTCTAGATCGATCACTATAATTGATTAGCATCCCCCTTGGGAGAATATACTTCCATTACTACCATTTAATTTTCATTGTAGTTCAATGCCTGAAATATCATTTAAAGGGACATGATCCACTTCTCATATACCATTGGATTAGTAGTCCCACTATATGATGAGGGCTTCTATGACATGAAACAATCCAATAAAGGTGTATTTGGGTTAATAATCATAACTTGAGTAATGTATCATAATATGGTCATGATCTTCTCATCTCTGACACTAACTATGTTGACTTGCTCAGTGGTGTAGTCCCTACATGTATCACGGGTATTGATTCCATTTATTTCACTAGGAACCATCACTAAACATGGTAATACACTAAATTAGGTTATCAATCATAATGCATAATTTAGTTCTAGAAAACCACTTATCATAAATTGAAATTTTTTTCATATCTAATCTGAAAATGATAAACATGTATTCTTTGAGGGCATACTTACTTTTAAACGCTTCATAATTTTTTGTAAAGAAAATGTTAGTTATCCTAATCGTACTTCCAGATAGTGTCAAACCAGGTGCATATTAATACCCATTTTGATGTAATTGGTTACCCCGAGTCGGGCTTGGGACACCTTGTTAGAGTTGTTACCCCTAGGTACATCTATACTAGAACATTGTCCACTTGTAGTATATAGAGAGGGATGTACTATTAGAAATACCCACATATTCTAAAAATTACCAAAATTATAGTATGTTATTATATACTTATCCTCAAATTCTATCTTAGGGTTATGTTCTATAATATATATTTTCTAAATCTAGTTTCCAAGGTTGCTGCCAAACATTATTTGATACCAACTGTAACGCCCCCAACCCAGAAGCCTAGATCTGACACATTATTTTTCTAATTTGGCATTATTACAAGTAATAAAATTCAGATAGGACAATCAATTTTGTACTTTTTATAGACCATATTATATAAATATTATCCATAGTAAATTGGGATAGATATAAAATATAAACATGATAAATAATAAAATTAAATAAAAAACATCCTTGAAACTCATTCAAAGGATTCCTATTAATAAATTTGGTTAAGGAAACATAATAAGGGTGAGATCAAATTCTTAATAAGTTTTATTTGGGAGAAATATAAGAAAGGTAAAGTCAATAAGGCATAGATATTATGTTAAGGAAAATAATCTAAAATACACATGCCATCAATACATTTGGAATAAAAATACATCCCTAGATTTTATCATTGTGAAAATATCATAGAAAGTAATAACTGAAAACTAAATGAAGAAAATGATTATTTAATGGAAATCATGTCTCTATCACATGAACAATAATACCATAAAGATGATTTATCTCTATGCATAGAAACCCATCTCATTCAGTTTGAAAACAAACAGGAAGGGTTTGTCACCAACTGTTTTGTCTCATGAGACCTTTCGATGCATCGATGGGATATAATAGGCCCCACCCATCACTTTATGTAAAAAATATTCTTCATAAATATATTAAATTCAGGAGAAAAATTTCTCATAAATATCCTCATTGAGTAGAGGATATGAATTAATCAATATTTCCCTAGTTAAAAAATATTCAAAATAAACATCTTATGAAAAATGGTATACGGATAAGACTATAATCATATCCCTGACACAATAATATGAATATTTAATAAAAATATAATGTTAACTGAAATTATTTCTCAAATGGTTTGTCGATACACCACATAAAAATTATTAGGTTCATAATAACAAGTAAGTCTCAATGAAATAGAAATTGAGACGAAGTCCCTTAACTTAATTCCTACTTAATTTCATCACATATTTACCTCCTATACAAAAAATATATATTTACTAATAGAATAATAAATAATTGAATTATAGTCATTTATATAAAATTTTATCAATTATAATAATTTAATTATATTTCATAATTTTTGTTGATGAAAATTAAAGAGTTTGGTATCATGCTTGACTTAAAAAATTTCAGTTTTGCAACAATTGTTTTATCTAAACATAAATTATAAATTAATATAGCTAATTACAAAAGTATATAATTCTTATAATTATATTTTTATATATATTTTATAACATCCAAACTTGAGGATGGTTTTATGTGGTGACATGGAAATATCTCTATAGGTGGTTGACTGACCTTTGATGGGGCATTGACGGGAGAGTGGGAAAAAGATTTGTAAATATTTTTTATGTAGTAGTGTGACACTTATTGCAGGTTAAAATCATTAATATATAGTTTCTATACTACATAAATAATTTTTTTAGTTATTGTATGTGAAATGGATGGTGGAAAAAGATAGAGGATGTGTAACCTAAAGGAAAAAATGGGGGTTTGGGAGTGTTCGTTTCCTTGGCTTTAGTGATCTAATTATTTATTTATTTGTATTTAGGTTCATGTAAAATGAGTATAATGATACATAATTTTAATTAAATTATTTTAATTAAATTATATAATTTTAAATGTTTATATATGTAATTTGGTTATTTTTATGCGGATGAATCATTAGAAAAAAAGTAATGATAATTGCTTAGATTATTTTGGAATTTTTTCGATCATCACACATCAGTTTTATTTAGTTAGATAATAATATGTATATATAGTGGTTATAGAACATTTAATTGGATATAATACATATTTTATAATCTGGTTTAACCATAAAAAATGGTTTTAGGACCAGCCTTTATGATAATTTCAAAAACATAAACACGTCATCCAAGATGGCGGTAAATTGGAACCTCATGGATGATGTTTTCATCATTATAATAAATGGGGAGGGAATAAAATTTGTGATGGATTACTCCCTCAAAAAAATAAATATCTAGTTTATCAAAGATTCTAGAGATATCATGTTAATTTGGGATAGGTAGGTGATTAGAAAAATATGAAAATAAATGAACTTGAAAAGAAATAAAAAGATAAGAGAGAGGTTCTACCTATTATTTTTTCTTCCTTAAGAACCATTTTAAGGGGATTGCTTTTATTATTTTTATGTCAACAAGAGCTCATTTAATTGTGGTAGGGTCTTGTTAAGAGTATTGGGAATAATTTAGGAAATTCATAAATCTTGGAAGGTGTGAGTAGAAGTATTGGTGAGGGGTTGTTTTTGAATATTTTATCCATTTTTTTATTACATTGGGTCAATACTATGATAAGTTTGTTAATTATAACCAAATACATTAACATAATAAAGTGGGTTTCAAGACTATGGTCTTATATTAGACATAAATCACTTATGACTCAATAATTCAATTATTTAACAGTTATCATAAATTATCAGATTTTACTATTCACAAAAAATAAAGTATTTTAGAAAAGTATAAAAAATTAACCCTAAAAATTTGTTTTGATTTTTATAATCCAAATATAAACACAAATTTGTGAAAATAATTTTTTAAATATGTGAAATTTAGTTTTAAATTGAAAACATTATATACTCGAAAAATATAGATTTTAAAATTATAACTCATTTTATAACACTATGCAAATATAAATAAGGTTTTGTAAATTATCCTAAAATCATAAGGAAATAAAATATTAATTTATTAATATATTTTATGAAAATAAATTATCTTTAATATCAATTTATTAATTATAAAATTTTTCTTAAATATTTATGACTTATAAAATTTCCAACACTTACACAATAATTTTTAAAATATTTATTTACTTATACTATAATATATGTTTACCATAAATTAATTTATAAGATGACTAAATTTTATTTATAATTTCTTAGGTGTAGTCAATATTCATTTTTCTGGTTTACTATTTTTAAGGGTCGTATCACTATTCTTAAGGCCAAGTTACTATTTCATCTTTATAGGTTCGTTAAATTCTAGAAATACATTTTACTTTTTAATTTCTTAATTTATAAGGTTTTTTTGTTTTCTATGTGATTTTATATTATTTATACTAAATTAATTAATTTTCTGTGCAATTAAAGCTATCGAATGAATTGAAATTATTTTAGATGAGGCATACCATAAAATCTTCGGGCGTTATAACCATGATTCAACCTATAATAAATAAGGTAATACCAACATTATAAAAGAATAATATCTAGTTTTTATGCAGTTTGTGTCATGAAGAAGAGATAACTCCCCAAAGGGCCTTTTATAATAGAAAAACACATGTTATATAAGTAAAACTTATTAATACTCATTTCATTTTTGTTTGGAAATGATAATTCAGTAAATATTGTAAATTGATAGAACCTATGATCACACCTCAATAAATATTTCTATACACTATGGAATATGTGTTTCTCATTTTGTTAGAGTAAGATTTGTTATTCTTACCCTGAAAATAATGAATTCATATTGAACATTATTATCACACTGTAATAGTAACTGTTACACCATGATAGTTGGAAAATAAAGAACTTTATTTTTTAATAATATGGACCGCTTTTTTCTTCAAGGGAATATCCAATTTAATCCTTTAATACCCTAAATCATATCCAAAGTTGACTAGAAGCATGTTTTAGACCTGGCGGGGAAATAATAATATATTTTAAGTGGATTGTCTCAACTAAAATCATGAAATAATTCAGTTTTGAAGTATTTAAATTTTAGATAACATAGTGGTGTTCATGTGTAGAGAAAAAAAGAGTGTGGGAGGAAATAAAAAGAGTAGGAGGATAAATAAAAATATTAAAAATAATAATAATTCAAAAAAAAATTAATGGAGTGATATACTTGGTCAAGACTCTCTTGTTGTTATAATTTTATATTCTAGATCATTTTTGGTGTGAGGTACATTGCACATGAAAGAAGACACATTTTTAATCATGTGTTCAAGGATAATCCCTAATCATTTGTAATCAACATGTAGATTCTAATGGAATGTGTGATCATGGGTTTTACTAGATCATTCCAAGGATCTAACTGCTCATTTTGACTAATGAACCTGTAAACATTTATTTCACCTAGTGTGTTTCTGCCTATGAGCTTTTTGTTTGGTGTAAAAATATCATTCCAAACATCTTAATAGTTGTTAATGGTTATTTTAGTGAGAAACATAAAAGGAAATAAATTATTTTATTTAGCTCATATCTCTATGGGAATTAGCACTATTCATATTGGACACTTTTTTAGATCATATAATATTGGGTTTGTGTGAAGGGTAGGATCCCTAAAAAGTATGGTGATCCAATTATACCCATAAAAGAAGTCTTCATAGTTCCAGAAATATTTTAATATTCCAAATAGTTTAGTATAGTCTATGAAAGAATGATGTGTCAAGCTGTGAGGGGTTTATATGGATTTTTCTATAAATTTCTTTATGCATACTTGTCTACAAAGATCATATACGAGAGGAAAATAGTGACAAATATCATATGATTTGACCCTTCTCTCTTCAAAAATGGATTTTGAGTTTGCCTATATAAATTCATTTATAAATACTGTATAGAAAATGAATCACTTAAAAACTATGGAATTTTCTTTGAACTCCATAGTCTGGAATATTCTAAGTGTCTTAAAAGCATGTTGGGATATTTTTTTTAAACATTCAGAAATCAGTCATCCTAGAATTTACAGAACCCCCACTATATATATATTAGTATATGGATAAATATGGTCAATAATTTGGTGATGAAATGATGAAGGGACTATGAAAAAAAAAGTTTCCACCTAAAAAGTTCAACTCCCTTTCATAAATAATATGGGAACAAAAAGGAAAGATAAATTGAAAAAAAAATCACTCCAGGGTATAAAAGGACCACCTCTCTTCTTCAAAGGATTCCTATAAACATGAATCTTATGTTACCACAAAACTCTTTATGTATTTTTTCATCTATTTTATATGAATTCTAATATCTTCACCCAGAATTCATCTAATATTCATAGATAAATATGAACATTTTTATGTGAAAATAATATAATTTTTTTATTCCCAGTTATGCAAAAAAAAATATCACTAGCCCTCTGATTTCCATTGAAGTATGTGACTAAAATTCATTTTCATTGTTGTTTATAGAGAATATAATATTATTGTCTCATAGGTAGATAAATCAAATAGAAAGGACTATGACACATGTAAACGTCCTTGTTAATGATATATCTATTTAAAAAGGTACTATATTACATATTAATGTTCATAAGAATGTTTTAATTATTGTTATTATGACTTATGATTTTCTCTATGGGGATAATGATTTGTTTCAAGATAATTCTCTTGATCTATTGGTTAAACCTACCACTACTTAGAAATAATCCTAGTTGGTCACATGTTATGTATATCAGTAATATTATTATATATAATCGAATATGTGTCAAGAATAAATTTATTCACAAATTATTGAATAATATTTTATTGATTTTTATTGATTGTAAATTCAATCGTTGTTTATTTATTTCTACAATTAGCGATTTCAATATTTTATTTTATTAATTTATAAGAAAAATGAATCTAACAGTTTTTTATTTATAATATGAGTGAATTTAATATTTGTTTATTTATAAGATAAGAGGTTTATATATATTATTGAATAAATATAAATGTTTTATGATTTGGGTTTTAATAAAAACTTATAGAAGAATTTGGACTGAGGAAATAATTTAGAGGATATATTTTAAATTCCATTTAAACTAAGAAAATAAATATTTATTTATTTATGTAATGATATTATATGTTCATTTACCTTAAAATAATAGAAATTTATTTTCGGTTAAAAATGTAGTATGCTATCATTAATGTAAGTGAACTAAAAAATCATCATGAAGACAAAGATGCATATTACATGTTCCCTCATCTCTAGCATGTATAAAAAGAGACTTATAAAATAATGACATGTGATCTCTAAGGTATACAACACATTAATTTTAGGAGAGGGAGTTCCAGATATAAATCATGTATATATTACAACAGAGTACATTTGGTATTTTAATAATTTTATATTTAATATAAATAAAGAGCTACCTAAAGATCTCATTATATTATCTCTACCTTCTAATTTCCCATACATCCTCATAAATTTCATAATGGTAAACCTAGATAAATCACTTCTAAACATTTTGAAAATTAATTTCCATGATGATAAAAAAAGTATTCAACCTTTATAGTGAACGAGAAAAAAGAGTAAGGCTAAGAGAAAAATGGTAGGATAAAATTCAATGTCATATATTTAGAGTTATTTAAATAATAATAAGATCTTTTATGATGGTATTGAGAAAGAAGATGTTTTTATTCCCAATACTAATAAATTACTTAGGAATGATATATATGATGCAATAAATAATCATAGTTAATCATTATATATATATATATTACATTTAATTCAGTGAATTAGTTTTTAAATTTTTTTATTTTCTGTTTTCATAGATAACTTTATAGACATAGGTAAAGAGGGTGGTGAATTGAAACAAACAATTTAATATAATAAATCATAAAATAAATATTTTTTATAGTTTTTTTCACAAAAATTATTAATAAAAACTTTATAGCCTATCTTCTATATAATAATTGTGGATCACATTAGAATTCATGAGTTTTAAATGGGATTCATAGCCCTAATATTAAATTATTTTTTTAATAGAGGAATAAAAGAACACTTTTAACATTTGATAAGGTAGATGAATGGAAGACAATTTATATACCCTATTAATAGACAAATAACCAAAACACATGTACCCTTATTTTATAAGGAAAATAAAAAAACAAAAAAATTACAAAGAACAGTGAAAATAAATAATGTATAATTATTATATAAAATAAAAGAAAAATAAATAGTGAAGCTTGAATCAGCACAATTACAGTGGAAGAAGATAAGTTTAAGCAATTTTATTGTAGTTTATATCACCAAAGAATTAAATACATAAATGTTACATTATTATAGATTAATATTCAATAGATTTCATCATAATTAATTTCCCCTAATCATAAATGTTAGTGTATTTAGGGACTAGATACATAATCAACTTATTTCATGAATCATCTTAACTATATTCAACCAATTTATTCTCATATGTCACCCTTATTAGGCATAAAAAACTTAAAATATCTGTTCATTACCTGGGGAAATTGAAGCACAAGAAAGGATAAACTTGAAAACTCAGTAAGGGTAAACATATGAGATATCAATCAATGACCATAAGTGAACATAATAAAATCGCAAGGGTAGAAGAAAATTATTTTCCCTTATAAAGGTCATACCCAATCAGAAAATTATTATTAAATATGATTAATTTCATAAACATGTTCCATAAAAATTCATAATTCAATAGAATTCCGAATCAGGAATAATCAATCCCGATCTACAAGAATATAAAATATTCTTAAGACATAAGTTTATTGTAGACACATAATAATTGAAAATAATTTATTTAGTCAATGTTCACTTCTAAGACTATCATTGTAGAAAAAGTACCATAATGGATTGGGTTCACTCCCCATTCCATAATTTCATTATGTTAATATTCAATCCCAAGACTATCCTAGTGTAAAATGTCCTAGAGTGGATTGGGTTAACTCCCCATCCCATCATTTCAATATTAAAGGTTCACAACCTAAGCTATCATAGTATACATAGTCCCTTAATGAGCTGAGTTCACTCCCCATTCCGGTCTATTTTATCTCATGTGATATCAATATTTACCCAATTTGTGGGAGGGATATATAATTATGATACCACCTGTCACATAAATAAAATATTAAATATATGTTTCAAAAAAACATAATAACATTAATCATATCACCATAGAATAACCCTTTGAAAAAATAGGTTTTGTAAACTCTCTTCATCAAATAACTATAAGTCATTCATAGAAAGGTCTTGAATGGTATAATAACAGATCTCATTATAAAATCATAGTTTAATTACCCCATGAGAATGAAAATCATCTTATGAAATCATTCTAATAACTTAATCATTAAAATTCATCCACATTATTGGTTGGTATTATATGTTCATATCTACAATGAAGAATAAGAAACATCAAATGATTTTTAAATTGATAAAAATAACTTTTAAATAACATTAAAACTAATATTTTAAAAAATTATGAAAATATCATTTTCTATTGATAAAATGTTCAGAAAAAATCCTAGAATATTGAGAATATTACTTTATTTGAAAATAACCATAAAACAAGAAAATTATTCTTCTATGTGAAGAATAGAAATGATGGTGGGAAAATCCATTCATGTGGTAAAAATTAAAAAAAAATATTCGTTTCACAATTTTTTTAAAAAAAATCAAAAATAAATATTTGGAAATCATGGAAAATTATATTTTTTAATAACTTAAAATGAAAAATAAATTTGTTTCGATAATGGATTTAAATAATTATTAAATCCTGGAAAATAACATTCTTGCAAATATTTTTAATAGAATTCTCATTGATGAAAACGTATGTCGACCAAAGAGGAAATAAGGTTATACTTTTTAATGAAAATTACAGTCATATTAACTACCAAATAGAGGATACTGGAATGAAAAAAATGAAAATCATATAAAATATGATAGGAGAAGAAAATATTTTTGATTTTATAGATAAATATCTTAATATTCTTCTAAATTATATTCAAGTATAAATATTCCCAATTTAAAATGATATAGAAATATAAAATCATAGAACTTCGATAAAATTTGAATTATAATATATTAGAAGAAATAACATAAAATAAAACATAAAATTACATGAATATAATTATATTCACAATATATCATATCAAATGAGAAGTATCTAACAACATTGACCCCGGTAGCCAAAATTATATTGTCATTTTATTACAATAGAGTAGATGATACCAATAACATTACCAAGGATCTATCTATTTATTAGTATTTAATAACTATATATATAAATGGTCCGCTTATTAAAATTGTATTTAAATATAACAAAAGAAAAATAAACTACTTCTTGTCACTTATTCAAAGTTTTCATCTTTATAACATGGGGAAGCAAAAAACTAAAATGGTGAGCTCAAATGATCAAAAAGTGTAATACAAGAGAATAATAAATGAAGAAAATCAGATAAACAATAGAAATATGGAAAGGTAATTTATCTAAAAAACATGCTATCAATACAATGAGAATGAAAATGCATCCATATATTTTGTCATAGTGAAAACCTCACTGAAAGTAATAACTAAATACTAAAGGAAGAAAATGATTATTTATTAGACATCATGAATCTTGAACAAGAACGATGATACCCTAAAGATGGATTAACTCTATGGGTAAAAACCCATCTGATTCTATTTAGAAAAAAACATGAAGTCTTTGTCAACAACTATTTTGTCTCATGAGACCTGTTGATGCATCTGGGGGTGATCTATAACCGGGCCCTACTAGTCACTACAAGGCCAGAGCATTATTCATATATAGATTCCATTCCATAACAAAAACATGTATAGAATTGTTAAATGGGTAAGAATATAATCATATCCATGATATAAAAAATATGGATATTTAAGGAATGATTATCATAAGTAAAATGGAAATATACATACACCACAAACAAGGAATAAGTGGTCAAAAGTAATACCATAATTTTTTACAAGAAAGAATGGATTTAAATAATACTTATAAATTAATAAGGGGAAATAGGAATATATCATGATAAATTATTTCCAACTAAAATGAAAATGTATATATAGTATTTAAGAAACCTTCGAAAAGAGACTCTTTAGTATGATTAAACGAAAAATATAAGAGTATCTAAAGTAGGAAATGGAATAATTATTAGTATAAAAATAGATGTGAACAAAGATAGTTTTTCATGATCAGAAGGGTGAATTGAAGAAAATATTTAGTATGTTAAAACATATTTTGAAGTTTACATGAAATGGGTAATTAATTGGAAAAGACCTTAAATGAGGCTTACTTATCAGGTAGATTGAAAAAGGAACCTAGTAACACATGTGTTTCCTCATCAAAGGAAGAATTGTTCATCTAGGAAGATATTTTTAGAACATAAAAATATAAATTATGAATATTTCGTAAGAATAATTAATAATTACATTGGGGTAAATTGAGAGAAAGCATAACCCCAATGAGAAAAAGATGTTCGGGGGGAATCCATTACCTTATGTCTGAAAGTGTTCTACACTCACACTTATTATCCTGGATAATGAAATTAGATTCTCTAATAATTTAATTCAAAACATATTAAAAATTTATTTTATTCATTATAATTTTATTATGTTCATTATTGGCCTTTTGATGAGCTATAAGATTCAACTTTATCGTTCGAGGATGTTTATTTTCTTTGTTTTCATGATTCGTTCACTTGTATATATATATGGAAGTTCATGTAAAAATGGGATTAATTCTCCAAAATTTAAATTATAAGTTATTAATGAACTATTAGAAGATTAAATGGTCTTACATATCATTTTTTTCCAGATAAGAGTATGATTCATTACATAACACGTTAAATTCACCATTTACTTAGAAAATTGAAAATTGAAAATTATGATAGATTTTATAATACATTGAAAAATTGATAAAGGTGTCATAAAATTATACTATTATTATAAGAAACAAAATATTAATTCATAAATCCATTTTATGAAAATAATGTTTCTTAAAACATTTTATATGAATTATAAAAATGTAAATAAACATTTTTTTATAGAAATACCAACACTTAATTTATAATTTTCCAAATATATTTCTACTTATAAAATGATATAATTATATCATATTTACATTTATAAGATGCCTAAATTTTATTTATACTTTCATAGACGAGGTTACTATTCTATTGGCCAAATTACTGTTCCTAATGGACATATTTATATTCCAAAGGTTATGTTACTATATCTTTGGTATATGTTCCTTACTTTCTAGAAAAAGCCTCTTATTCCATCCATTATTCATTTATAATGTTTATTTTGTGTTATCTATGTGATTTTATATGATTTATACTATATGAAATTATTTTTTCAGTATAATCTATCGAGTGAATTGGATTTAATTAAGAGGATACATAATGTGAAATCATGGGGTGTTATATTATTCCCTCTATTAAAAATTTAAACCTTAAAATGTTTCATTAATATTTCTATATAAACATATGTGGGTGGTTATTCTTCATAAAATCTTCAAGTTCCCACATTTCTTCATCCATTTTATGGTTTCTCTAAAGTACCTTTACTAGTCGAGTCATCTGACTGCACAATAAATTCTCTATTATCACAACAATCTTCAAAGGATCTTAACAGTAATAAAAATTGGGTTCAAGTTCTATTTCATCATAGTTGAGTACATACATTTGGTCTAGAATGCACTTCTTTGATAATGATATATAGAACACATCTTTCCATGTCAAGTGACTTGGTGAAATTACTAATCGTTAAGTTATAACTAAAATTATTATTAGAATTTTACATGGTATAATTTTCATGGGGCTTAGTTTCCCTTTCATACAAAGCCTTAATACACCCTCCCATTTTGATACTTTCCAAAATACTTGATCACCCACTTGAAATTCTAAATCCTTTGACTAGTTTTAAACATAACTCTTTTTTAAACATTGATATACTTGAATATGATCCTAAATATTCTTTACCATTTTCATTTTCTCTTTAATAAGTTATTGCCTAATAAGTTTCTTCTCACCAACTTCATCCCAACAAATTAGAGTTAGACCTCTATTTCCATATAATTCTCTATATGGCGCCATTTTAATACTATAAAGGAATGCATTATTATTGGAAATTATACCCATGGTAAATACTGATCCCAGACACTTTTAAAGTCAATGAGCTTGATCTCACCATGTTTTACAATGTTTTAATAGTCCTTTCAGACTATCTATCAGTTTGAGGTTGATAAGAAGTACTCAAATAAATATCACTATCAAAAGACTTAAAAACACTTTTCTATAATTTTTATGTAAACCAACAATCTCTATAAAAAACAATCAATATAGGTGCACCATGAAGCCTTAAAACTTCACTAACATAGATTCTTTTTTGGAAATCAAGAGGTAAATCCTCTATAATTGAATGAATATGTGCCATTTTTATGATGACCAAAAATAACATAGATTGAATCATTCCTTCTAGGTTTCTTCGGTAGTTTTGTGATAGAGACCATTGAAATATCATCCCACATCTACATAATAATAATTAGAGGATGCATGAACCCTCCAGGATGATGTATCTTAGATTTCACTTATTGAAAAACTAGACATGTTGACACATATTTAGGGATTTAACACTTCATATAATCCCACATAAAAATTTTCTTTCACATCACTATTCATCTTATTACTACCGTGGTGTATAAAGAAATTTGATCTATGAGAATCATCTAATAGTTCCCTTTGTTAGCTCAATTATTGACGGAACACATAACCTCTTTCCAAATTTGATAATTTCATCCACATACATGAAGTCTTCCAATCTTCTATCCTCAACCACTTTAATTTTCTATTGAAAACATTAATCATTAGATTAAGATATTTTTATATTCTCTAATAAATGTGCTTTAGCAATAATTTGAAATAAGTGTGATGTTTCCATTTCCACAACAATCCCCATATTCATCTATAAAAAATCCATTAATATAGGGTCTTTATTAATCTTCATTTTTGTAATAATTATATGGTATTTCCTTTTTAATGCATCTTCTACCTTATTTTATTTTCCAAGATCATAGTGTATTGAGAAATCATAACCTTTGAGTGATTAGAGCTATCATTGTTTCCTCGTGACGAGTTCTTTCTATGTGAAGATGTATTTGTAACTCCTTTGATCCGTATATATCTCACATCTTTCAACAAATTAATAGTGTATATGTATCTTCAGAATAAAGATTACAGATTCTAACTCATGATAGAGAGATGGATAATTTTGTACATGATTATTCAACAACCTCGATGCATATGAAGTAATTTTACCATTTTTTATAAGTAAAAAACCAAGTCCTTTCTTTAACGCATCACTATATATCAAAAATGAAACTTTTCCTGATTGAAGAATAAAAATTAGATAATTGAAAAATATTCTCTTCAATTCATCAAAACATTTTGTACATTATTTTTTTAATTTGAACTTATCCTCTTTACGTGTGAGCTTGGTTAGCGAGATCAAAAGTAAGGAAAAATTCAGGATGAAATGTTATTAGTAACTTGCTAAAAAATGAAACTATGCACCTCAGTTATATTAGTTAGCGTAGTCCATTATTGTATTTCCATTATATTCACAAGATAAATAGAAATTCCATCATTAGAGATAATATGGATAAGAAAAGAAGTATCCAACATCTAGAATTCACACTTTATAAATTTACCATATAACTATTTCTTTCTAAGAGACTCAACTATGATCTACAAGTGACTCTCATTGTATTCATAGCATTTAGGTTACACAAAAATATCATAAATGAATACTAAAAGAAAATCATCAAGATATTCCTTAAATACTATGTCCACTAGGTCCATAAGAAACATTAGGTGCATTAGTCAATCCAAATTCCAGTACTATGAACTCATAATTTCTATACCTATCCAAAACGCTATGTTTGGAATATCTACGTTCACTACTCTTAACTGATGATACCCAGAACAAAATCCATTTGTTGAGAAATATTGATTTCTATGAAGTTGATCAAATATATCATCAATGCGAATTAGATGATACATATTCTTTATTACAATAGCATTGATTTCTCTATAGTAAATGCATATCCTCAAGGATTCATCTTTAATATTAACAAATAGAAAATGGGATCCCCATGGAGAAACACTAGGTTGAATAAATCCTTTATTACCTGAATCCTATACTTTTTTCATTATCTCCAGTAATTACACATTTTCTATTATTTACGGATTCTTTGATATTGGTCTTTCATTAGGGATTAGATAAATGTAAAATTCAATTTCAAACACTAGAGGGGGTACCTAGGTAATTCCTCAATAAATAAAATAATGTATTCTGGCACAATTGATACATCCACAATTTGATGATGTCTTTTCCCATCCCTGGATGTTGTTTTTCTTCCTCCTCAAGAATTTAATTTTGTATAGCTACTGGGGGTGTATATTGATGTAAATAAAATGATTATGTTTCTTCTCAAAAGATAAGGGATTCTACATGTTCCTCACAAATCATATTTTTCCCCTTCTTAAAATAAATTATCACATAATATTTTGAAACCAATTCCACTCATAAAATTATATCAAAATCATACATAGGTATTTTGATAAAGTCAACAAATGAAGAACATTTATATTCCATAATGGGAACTAACTAACACATTTTTTGTTGCAATGAGACATCTCATTGGGGATTTTATTGATAACTCCCTCATTAAATGAAAATGAAAATATATAATTTTCAACTAAAATGCGGTAAATATAAAAGAGTGAGATGATACAGAATCAAATAAATCATTGGATAGATTTGAGGATATTATTAATGTACCTTCCACTAAATCATTAGGCACTTCTACTTCAGTTATGGTGAATGCATAATCTTGGACATCTAACCTTAAACACTTCAATGGTAGATTCTACAGATTCTTTAGATATTAATTTGAATAATTCACCATTTCATTACAGTTGAAGCATTGAGCATCATTGATTTTTTTTCTTCCACTTTCAATCATTTTCTCAATAATCCTTTTCTCTCCACTTATGATAAACTCTCATGCCTTTCACGTATTTACTCATATGATTATTTCTATAGATTCTAAGAAATATAAATTTCTCCATTCCCTTATTCTTCTTTACCACTTCACCTTTTATGTTTTAATCAGAAAACAACATTGTCTCTTGATTTTCCTTAAACATATAGCATCTAGAAAATTCCATCTTCATTTTGATGGAACTTAATACTATTACATCATATGATGAAAATGTTTGAAAAGATATTTCCCTTCATATAAATGGATTAATACATTCAATGAAATGATCAATATTATTTTTAGAATTATATATTTAATCTATAACATACCTGGCTAGTCTTGTGAAGGTAGCCTCATAATCAACAATACTCTCTTCATCCATTTTATTTAAGATAATTAATTTGTCTTTATTTCAATACATTACTCAAGTGGGAAATATTTTTTGAGGAACATTTCTTTAAAATTTATCTTTTAGATATCTTCTATTTTAAATTCCTATTTAGTATTATGGATAAATTACCACCATTGATCTGCTTCAACCTTGAGGAAATATACGACAAGTACTACCCTTTTATTTTCATTTCATCCCAATTCTAGAAATATCTTTTCAAGGGACTTGATCCACAACTTAGCTACCACTATATTAGTAGTACCACTAAAATATGGGGGATTCTTCAATAATAATTATTTCTAAATTGGTGTGGTAGGGTAATGATTCATAATATAAGTAATTTTTCCTAATATGGACATGATATAGTTAACTCGAATACTATCTATGTTGAATTTCTCACTTGGAAAATCCCTATGTTGTTTGTGGGTATTGATTCTTTTCTATCCCTTAAGAACCATTTCTAAATAATGTTACACACCATGTAATCTCATAATAATCATGATAATTGATCAAAACATTCACTATAATAATTTATGATAATTCTCATGTTTATTTAACATCTAGTTACCAATGTTTCTAATAAACATCCTATGGTACCAACTCTAAAAAACTCGACCCCAGTATCCTAGAGTCGGTGGTAATTTTATTAAAATGGTAAATATACAATAGATCACACAACCAAGGATCAATCAGTTAAATGGTCTTAAATAACTATATACATACATGATTCCCTTATTTCAATGGTAATTAATCATAACAAAATAAAATAAAATGCTTCTTGTCACTTATTCAAAGATTTAATCTCAAAAAAATAGGAAGGAAAACAAGTAAATCTGTGATCTCAAATTCTAAGATATATATGAGATAATAATAAATGGATCAAATTCAATATGGAATAGACATTATTAGAAGTTAAAAAATCTTAAAAAACAAGAAATCAATACACTGAGACAGAAAACGCATCAATAAATTTTATTATAGTGAAAACCTAATGCAAAGTAAAAACTTATTAAGAGTGAGGAAAATTATTATTTATTAGACTACAAATATCTGGAACATCAAACAAGATACTTACAAGGCGGTTTTAAGTCTATGGTTAAAAACCCTTCTGATTCATTTTAGAAACAAACATGAAGGTTTTTCCATCAACTGTTATGTCTCATGAGACATGTAGATGAATCGGCAAGCTATCTATAATCAGGTTCCACCCATAACTATAATTCCAAATAATTATTTATACATAGATTCAATTCAATAACAACAACATATGTTAAAATAGTATAAGACTATGATATTAATCATATTCATGATAAAGAAATAAGTATATTTCATGAATGATTATCATAAATAAAAGGGGAATATAAATACACCACACCAATGAATAAGTGGTAAAAGGGAATACCAAAATGTTTTAAATAAAAGAATTGATTTAAATCATACATAGAAATTAATAATGTAAAATAATAATATATCATGATAAATGAAGTCTAATTGATGTGAAAACATGTCAAAAACGTTTTTAAGATCCTTTAGAAAATGGTCTCTTTAGTGAGATTAATGAAAAAATAGAAGAGTCTCTAAAGAAAAAAAATGAATAATTTTTAGGATAAACAAGAAGTGAAAAAGATAGTTTTTCATGATAAAATGATTTATTTGAGAAAATTATTTAGTGGCTTAAAATAGGTTATATAGTGTACTTGAGAATGGGTAAAAAATTGGAATGTTCCCTTCAATCGGGCTTGTATATCAAGAGGAATTGAGAAAGGAACCTTATAAAAGATGAACTTCCACTTAAAAAAAGAATAACTGAGCTAGTAAAATATTTTTGTTACATAAAAAAAGAATTTATGGATAGTAAATAAGAGTAACTAATAATTACATTGGTGTAAATAGAGAGAAAGAGTATCCCAAATGAAAAATGGAGGTTTGGGAAGAATCTCTTACCTTATGTCTGAAAGTGTTCTTCATTTGAACTTAATTTCCTTGATAATGAAATTCTATTAAATAATAATTTAATATAAAACCTATTGAACATGTATTTTTTTATTATAATATTATTAGGGTCATTCATGTATTTTTGATGGGTTATAAGACTCATCTTCTTCGTTTGAGAGTGTTCATTTCCTTAGTTTTCATGATTGGTTCACTTGTATACATGTATGAAAGTTAAAGTAAAAATTGAATTAATTATCCATAACTGAAATTAATTTTTATTAACAAACTTACAAGAATATTAAATGGTCATATATATCACTTTTTTCATATATTGGTATTGTTCACTAGATAAAACATTAATGATGAACATTAGTTAATTTTGGAGAAATTTTGATTATCATGAACATGTTTTCTATTATAAATTCGTGTGGGGAAGGAAAATAATGGAAATTAAATTAAAAATAAAAAAAGGAAAATCAAAGAGGATTTTTCCTCTTGAATTTCTTCTCTTTAATAACCTCCTTAAAGAACTTTTTTTTGTATTTTATTGAGAAAAATGGGCCTGAACATGGGGGAGAGACTTAGGAAGAAATATTTTTATAAATTGGACAAGCTAAAGTGCTTAAGAGGTGTTAGGAGAAGAGGTGGTGAGGTGTGGTATTTATAATGGAGGAGAGGTGTGTTTTCTTGTTATTTTATTCAGTAGTTTATAATTTTACCTCAAGACCGTTAACAGTCTTTGAATTATCACAAAATATATTCAAATAATGATTGAATGTTTGATATTGTGGTTTTACATCATCGATACATCATCTAATACTTAAGTAATTCATTTATTTATCTTATATAGTAAATCTACATATTTCACTATTCACAAAAATTCAACTATTTTAGAAAAATTCCAAAAAAATCATGCTAACCATTTTTCAATATTTAGAATTCAAAAATGAACTTTATTTTATGAAATTAATTTCATAAATATAAGAAATTTAATATTTAATTAAAATCATCATTGACATGGAAAATAACAATTTTAAAATTATAACTGATTTTTTAACATTTTGAAAAATTAATTATGGTCTCAAAAAAATATCTTATGATCATAAGAAGGAAACATATTATTATTAAATATATTTTATAAAAATATATTTTTTTATTTTAATTATAAAATTGTAAATATACATTAATGTTTAATAGAAATTCCAATATATAATTTATAATTTTTCAAATATTAATTTACTTATACTATTATATAATAATATCTGATTTTAATTTATAAGTTACCTAGATATTATTTATAACTTAACTAGTGAGGATATAATTATATTTCTCAAATTACAATTCCTAAGGGTCATATTACTACTCAAAATTTCATGTTACTATTTCATTGGTATATGTTATTTACTTTCTAGAAAAGCCTCTTATTTCATTCATTCATCAGTTATAATGTTTTTTATTCTCTATGTTATTTTATATGATTTATACTCTATGAAATAATTATGTGTGAAATTTAAACTATTAGATAAATTGAATTTATTTAAGAGTGTACATACCATATGATCTTGGGGTGTTATACAGTATACATAATATATAAACACAAATAGGTGCATAGCATGAAACATGTCTCAATGAAACAATATAGTGATGAATAATGATCATAGATTTGGAAATATTTGAATCAAGACCTCTTAAAATGGAGAATCTTATATGGGATTATATATCCAAAACATTTCATGATAATCATCATAAAAGTTATTCTTGGGAGAAATATATACCACAAAAGTGAAGAAATTGTTAAATATTCCATATGTAAAACAAAAATAAATGAGAGATAAGACACAATTACCACATCTCATGTCTTAAATCGTACACATTAAAAAATCCAATTTAATTAATATAGATTTATTTTATATTTAATCTATAAAAATATTTATATACATATTACTTTATATAATACCATTATAATTTCTAATTACCCATTTATTAATAAATTTTCATTTAAATAAACTTTTGGGTGAAAGTAATCATCTTTCTATGCATGTTCTAGTTTAATGATTTTGGTCCTTATAGTATGTTCACGGTCTCAAAGTATCTATAATATTAATAGTTTCATAATTATCATATTTTATCAATTTATTAACTGTTTAAACCAATCAAATAAACAAGTGATGAAAAGTTAATTACAATAATTTAAGGAGACGGTTGTCTATTCATACACATGGGTGATTTTTTCACTTTTTGATTGATGGAATGAAAGAAAAGTAAATAATAATTCACCTTTAAAAAATCAATATTATATAATAAATATACTATATATTTAACCAATATATCTTTATTTCCATCCAAGTAAAAATGAAATGAAAAACTAAACACATCACTTCATGGGGGGTGGTTTCCACACTTATGCACATTCGATGTTTTCATCTTTCAGCACATGGTAAAGACATAGAAAATGGTTATACAATTAACATAAAAATTATAAATATTGTAAATATATTCATTCCAACATGTTAATATGGTTTTAGAATACATTTAGGTGTTTTAATAAGAAGGAAAAGTGAAAAAAACCAGTAAGAAAATATATATCTTCTTCGTGTATCTTCTTTAGAGATAACCTTAAGGATTCTTGGATGGGTATTTTTGAAAGAAAAAAACATCTTGTTTATTGATAAATATTTTAGGAGAGTATTTTTTTATCCTTTATTATAGTAATGATTTTTTACCTCAGTTACCATTCATAATGATAAAAAATTAAATTGAACACATTAATAAATTATAATAAAATTATTACAAATTTGGAAACCATTTTATTAGTATGAATTTATACAAGTGTTAGAAATTCATTTTAAAATACGTTTTTAAAACAAAAGAAAACATGTTTTAATAAAAACATCATTTTTATGCACAAAACTGAATTTTTATATTTTTTACTAGTGAAAACCACGAGATGAATGTTAAAATATCTTAATGAATATATTATATACATGGTTATTTTATCTCTTTCATAAATAATTATTAATTAAATTTATTAATATAGAATACATGGCTTAAAATAAAAATATTTTGCTCGGAAATATTCATTTTACCTTCAAATGATTTTATTTTCACTTGAAACCAATTCATAATTAATTAGTGAATGACTATTAATTTTTTACATTAAATACTAACACATTTAATCAAAATCATATTTTATTAGTTATTAAGGTACCTAATTTATTTATAAAAAACAAAAGTTTGAAATATAGATCTTTTAACATAAAATGATATTATTTATAACATTTAAATTTGAGTATTTATTTCCTGGGCATTAATCTATACATTTTTATTAAAGAATAATTGTATACCTACTTTTTATTATTTAGTTAATCTTGTTCATACCCTCCAATACAATGACTAGGTGTTACCATTCACATTTAACAAAAATATTTCAATAGAATACCACTCTTCGTTTAAGATTATCATTATGTTTAAATAAATATATCAAAAATGTAACACCCCAAGATTTCATAGTACGTTATTTCTTCAAAGAAATTCAATAACTTGCGTTACACACAACACCGAGTTTGACCACATCATGAATTACCAAACTAGCTATTCAAAAGCGGTTATGAATAGTATTATCTTTATTTTCAATTTTATATATTCCATATAAATTCTAACATCCATATTATGTGTTTCTTAGACATAATATAAGTACAAATTCATTTTTTCAGATAAAGGAAGTATTTTTCAAAAAATACAATTTTACCGCCTTTTAATTGAGAAATATTTTTAAATCCAATATTTGACACTTTTATATATTAAATTTTACAAAATAAAATTTTTATTTATAATCTAGACACAAAAATTTAGTTTCAATAAATTTTGGGTTTTTATTGGATAACTTTCATATAT
Organism: Viscum album; assembly: GCA_963277665.1. NCBI lineage: Eukaryota > Viridiplantae > Streptophyta > Magnoliopsida > Santalales > Viscaceae > Viscum > Viscum album. Next base: position 471,585,693 of record OY728130.1, on the reverse strand, counting down.
AGGGGAATAGTGAAAAATAATAATTTTTAATTGAAAACTACTTTTTTAATAAAAATAATTTGTATTGTTCAATTGTACATTTGAATGGTTTGGAAGAATAATTATATTATATTTTTATCATTTAATACAATGTTGGTCATTATAAGTAATTTCAAATTTAAATTTGACGTAAACAAATTTCAATAGTTGGATAGTTTTTACTTTTTTAAAAATCTCTCTTTTTGGTTTTGACAACAATAATTAATTTTAAATTAATAAATGATACTTATATGATATGAATTTAGAAAAATAGACCTTAATTTTTAATTCAAGAATATCAAAATTAGATTAGGGTGATTTTCTGGTATTTTTCTAAAAGCTTTCAATTTTTGAGGAATAGTAAAAAACGCTGCGTTATTATTTAAAACTGAATTTTTATTTAAATATTTATTTAATTTATTTAAATTTATTTTAAGTAATATATATATATATATATAATACCTATATAAGTTTAATGTAATTAATTGGAGTCATTTTATAATAAAATTTGATGTAAAAATTTTCATTGAACTTTTTAACGTTTTTTACCCACTTTTTAAGAGCATTTGAAAATTGGCATAAAACATAATTTTACCATTTTTGTGAGTCGAATTTCAAAAATCTGAAAGACATGGTTGAAATCAGTAAGTAAAATTTGATTCAATATGATGAAAATAATTTTTGGTGAATAGTAACTTTTGACTTTTATTCACCACGGTTAAAAGTAAATAGGGTAATTAAAGGTACAAATGATATTATAATTACCCAAAAACATTTACAAATTATATTGGATAAGTTTAATTCGACAAAAAACAACCATAGGAATAAAATATGATCCTTTAGGTCCACTTGAATTAGATTAGGACTTTTATTATTATTTTATTTAAAGAAGAGTTAAAAGTATTAAATTCAAATTTTATTAACTAAACCATTTTTAATATAAGGTTATACATAAGATAAATTAGAATATAAATATTAATTAGAAATATAAAATGACTTCATAAATAATGGTATTTTATTTATAATTTTTAGATATTAAATAATTAAATTATTCATGACACAATGATGATGCAGTAATTACTTTCTTAATGAAATAATAAAATAGTTTATATTATAAATATTAAAATAAATATAATTTAAATGTTTTGAGGTCATAAACTAATTGTATAGGTTAATATTACATTTTAGGATTGATTAGATAATTTTTTTCGATGTGATAACGTTGTTATGACTTTCACAAAAACAAAATACCAAATAGTGTCAAAATTGACAGAAATTATTTTTTAAAACTAATACTATATTATTGTTTGATATAATATTCCTAAAAATATAAGGTTTAGAGAAAGGGACGAAATAATATTATATATGTCATTAATTACCCACTTGAGGTTCTCTTGGGTGTTTAGAGTTTGTTTATTAACCATATAGTGTAAGAATAAAGAAGACACGGTAAAAGTTAAACTATTTAACGAAGAGTTAAATCTAAAATATAAGATTAAAATGGTAACTTAAACTTGTATAAACCAATTGGTTTAGAGGATTTAGACCCATAACCACATAAGGCTCTAAATAAATTCATTTTTAACCATTATAAACCGAATATGATTGTATAATAAATTAATAAATTAATATTTTCCAAAAGTTTCCTTCACCCCTCCTATAAAAGGGAACTTCCCCTTGTCTCAAAATCGCACCTCCATAGCAATTTGGATCGTCCAAAACATGCCCAAATATCTTCTCAACTTGCCTCACATCAACCTAGAGTTCTTATATTGATCATAAATCCATCCTATGGAGCCCTTTTGATCAACTCAAAAGGGAACACCCAAAGAAGAGGTAATAATTTCACCACCCTCTTTCAAGTTCTGTTCTTCATCTACTTCCCCTTTCTTTTTTGTTTCCATATCAAAATAACAACCCTAGTACCTCATACATACTTTTATTTTATTATAAATATGGTACAACCATATTCATTATTTTATCCATCCTATAAATGACAAAGTCACCATACGTGTATACGTACGACTTATCGTCACCACGTCGTTGTGTACTTTGTTATTCAAGCACTTAATTATTTGGATGGGTATAATAATGAGTATAACCGATGTAAATAATAAATATACAATTTTCATTATTATTTATATATGATATACCATCCAATTACATGATATTTCACCATCAATATAATGATATTGTCACTCATGTGTACGTACGGAATACCTTCTCCACGAATGCAAAGAGATTCATTCCCCATCATAATAATTCAAGAATAATTTTCATTTTATGATTAAAATAATGTCTAAAAACTTAGTATCATTATTTATATGAATCAAATACATTCTTTTCATAACAAACATGGCTTATATAACCAATTATATAAATGAAAACAGATTAGTTAACACCCATAACAATGATACTACTTAAATATTATTAACAAACAAGTATTAGAAGATCATATATGATACCATATTTATGTATATGGTTCTTGTATAATTTAATAACAATGATTTAACTATTATACTGGAGGTTAACTTACCCTAATTCAAGGAAAATTACAAGGTAATGGTTAATTCTACAATCTCATTACTTATCCGAAGTTGTTAATACGTAAGAATCTACTAGGACAACCTTTTCATCCACATCTGCATCTCATAAATATATTTTCAAAAGTAATATTTTAAGGTTTTATGGAAGGGAATATTTAACTAGATCATTATTTTAAATGTTTTAAATATTTATTCTTCTAAATTGTTCTCTTTAATTTCCATGTTTTTAAAATGGTTTTTAAGGATTTATTTATATAGACATGAATTTTTTTAAAATGATAATTACTTTCAACATATTTCAAGTGGTTTGGGACACTTTGATTCAAAAATGTATTTAAATTTATTACTATTCTAAAATGTGGGACGTTTAAATGTTTTCATGAAAAATGGATATTTCTCTCAAAGAGTTGTACAAATAATGTTCATCTATGTTAACACCCTTTGATGAATTTCAAACTTGTTTGAAGTTGATTTATTATGATAAAAATATTCCTTATTTTATGGAAGGTTCTGTGATATGTTTGACTGTGGATTTTTTATTTTTATACCATTCATGGTTTATAGATAAATTATTGACATTTCGTAAGCTAGTTTTAATATGAATGTTTATGTTATGTCTAAACCTTTTCATATGAGGAATGCATTGGACTTAGTAAGTGATGGGTGGAGCCTGTTATAACTCCTCGATGAATCAGTAGGTCTCATGAGACAAACTAGTGTCTTGGAACAAGGTCTTGAAAAATTCTTATTTGTAGTCTTGGAACGAGGACTTTATTATGTGGTTATGAAGTCTAGAATTATGCATTCCATCATTATGAAATTGGATATTGATATTACACGTGATTATTAGACTAGTATAATATCCATGTGAATAAGTAAATGGAATTATTTTATTTATCATTGCCCTATTATGCAGAAATTTATGTTTAAAAGGATTTTGTTTAGTCTTATACATTGCCTTAAATGTTTATTCTTATTTATGAAATATTCCACTATATTTTTATCCTTAATGAGCATCTGAGCTCACCCCTTTCTTACATTTTATTTTCCCGGGATTCCAAGAAGTTTTTTTATGAATGATATGTAGGGTTAAGCTAAGGGATTAATGAAATTATAAAAGGATCATTTATGTTGTGTTTTATTTTCTAATGTGTAATGTAACGTTCACGTATGTAATATATTTTCCAAGACTGCTAAACATATAGGTCTTTCAGGAATTGATTCCAATCAATCATGCCAATGTATTAAAATAATGCAATGAATCTAAGCTTTTTGGGTTGGAGTGTTATAGTTTTTATTAGAGGAAGTTTAGCAACAACCTTAGAAATAGGATTAAATAAACTCTGATTAGAGAACATTACTCTAATATAGACATTGAAGATTAGTATAGATGAACTTATAATAATTTTGGTAATGTGGATATTTTGTTTATTTTCCAAGAAATACATCCATGTTTGGATACGAGTAGGTAGAGGCCACTCTGGCATAGATATACCTAGGTGTGAAAACTTAGACAAGGAGTTTCCGGCTTGACCTGGGGTATCCTGGTACATGACAATGGGCTTTTCTGCACTCTTGGTTACAAAAATACCAGGGGATATGCTTAGGATAATTCTTATTTTCATTACAAGACATTTTGAAGGATTTAGGAGGAATACTTCTTTAAAGAAAACATTTTATGATTATAGATTATATGCATAATCTTTTCAATTTAAATTAGGTATTTTACATTTTTGGAATTATGAATTGTGATTCATAAACTAACCTAGTGTATGGAATTGTTTAGAAATGGCACCTAGTAGAAGGAATGAGAATTCCAGCAATACGTGTGATTGAAAGATTAAGAAGGATCATATCTTTCATGGTATATAAGCCAAAATTTAAAAGGGAAATAGTCTCCCATGTATTATCATCATATAAAGAAATATTATCATGTGTTAATAAGATAAGTAAATAATTATCTAAGTCCTATGGCTTTGAAGGGAAGAAAGAGAATAAAAGGATGGAAGAGAGAAAGATGGATAAAGGGAAGATGGGAAAGAAAGATTTTACCATATGTGATAACTGTGGAAAGAATCACCTAGGTTAATGCCTGAAGGGACTGATAGTTTGTTATAAGTGTGGAGAAAAAGGACACCAAGTACGTGATTGAAAGGGTAAGAAAAAGGTTTCAAATGTACAATGCTTCATCTGCAAGGAGTTAAGACACTATAAAAATCATTGTCCAAATCATCAGAGTATACCCCAAATGCTGTTATTGGATAATAATCAAGTTATGATACTACCAAAGATGAAGAGTAATGATTAGAGTTCTCATGTTTTTATTAAAGTATTGTTTCATTTGAGTATTGTATTAATTATGTACATGTTATAAGAATTATAGAGTATATAAGGATTGTACTGCAGTACTATTTAATCAAGGACTTGAGATTGTGTGGAACCATGAAAAGTGACTGTCACGACCCGCCCTCGGGGTCCGTGCCGTGACTACCCCAAGCCCGCCTTCCATAGGCCAGGGGCTGGCGACTAGCACCAAGGCGTAAATCCCGGTAAAAAGGGGAGGCATTTCCTTTGTAAAGTAAACAAACACCGCAGAGTAAGCAGGCGGAAAGTAAACACTAAACAAAAGCAGAGTACAACTGAAAGTGCGGAAAAGTAAATGGGCCAGTATACAAACCCAAACTGAAAGTAAAGTACAACTCGAAAGGGAAAACAGCAACTGAAAAGTAAAAGCCGCTACACCGAGCTGTCCACTGGAAATCCCACCTGAAGGGTGGGTACAGATAGCTCCTCTGCTCCACGGGTCCCGCCGTCCGCTCCGAGCACGTCCCGCCCAGTGGTCCACCTCCGGGTACCGTCCCGCTCTGCAAGCCTCAGCTAAGGTCAACGATGTCCGTCATCTGCAACCAACACAACGTAGTGCGGGCAAAGCCCATGGAGGGGTGAGTATAAGTTACTCAGTAGGGACCCCGAGACCCCTGAAGGTCTCTCAAATCCACAAAGGATAAACCACGAAGAAAGGAGCAATCACGAAGTAACAACCGACACTGCTTAGGTATATGCCCATACATATACCTAAGTCATCAATTTCAAATACGCTCCTACCTCCGAGCCCAAGTACAACTCAGTCCACACAGGAAAGTAAACGTATTCCACACAGGAAAGCAAAACGTAATCCACACAGGATTGCATAACACAATCCACACAGGAAAGCAACAGGATTCAGCTCACACAGGTATACTTCTTCAAAGGACGATAAAGATGATCTCTGATCCATCTATGTCGTCGGACCCACGAAGGATCGATAGGTAACTAACCCCCGCAAAGACCCACACAGGATCGGGCCCACACAGGACCTGTAGGCGCTGGCTCACACAGAACCGCTGAGCGCGGACCCACACAGGATCGGACCCACACAGGATCGGGCCCACACAGGACCTGTAGCCCTGATCCACGTAGGATCGCTGAGTACTGATGTCGTCGTCGTCGAATCCACACAGGATCGGGACCACACAGGACCTGTAGATAGTCACCGCAAGACCCACACAGGATCGGGCCCACACAGGACCTGTAGCACTGATCCACGTAGGATCGCTGAGTGCTGAAGTCGTCGTCGTCGAATCCACACATGATCTCTGTACTGTCGTCGTCGCAGTCACAGTAGCAGTAGTAGTCACAGTAACATTCGCAGCCAGCACTAGGGTTACCGCACACAGCAAGCTCGTTCGAGGGGTCCGCTCCACGAGCCGAGAGGCTGATACATCAACTGTCACAAAGTCCAGAGTTGATGTATCCAAAAGTTCCGTATCATCAACAGGAACTCAACGCAACAGACGGCGCGTCGATCGGACACCCGGTCTGAGAGTTATTGGCATTTTCGTCCCCGGGGCCCGGTTGGTTTTTAAGGAAAAACCAACCCGACCGTACTCCACCTGCGTCCAAACCTCGGGAGGAGTATGCCAAAAGATCCGTCTCACTAAGAGGAACACAACGCGGCTGACGGCACGTCAATCGGACGTCCGTAGCTCAAGATATGAGCATTTCCGCTCCGAAGGCCCGGTTGGTTTCGTGAACGAACCAACCCGGCCGAACTCAAATTAATCTGAAACCTTGAGTGCGATATACCGAAATGACCGTCTCGATCCAAGGATCGCGTTGCCACAGACGGTTCATCGATCGGAGTTCCGTGTCTCAAGTTATGGCCAAAAGACCGAAACCGTTTCGAAACGGGGGGTCCGGGTCCGGGGCGACCCGGCCCGACCCCCCTTGGGTCGGCCCGAACCGGGTCGACCCGACCCGGGTCCGACCCGGCCGGCGGCGCGGCGGCCGCGGCGGCCTGGCGCCGCACGGAGGCAGCGCGGGGGGAATCAATCCCCCGCGGTTTGAAAGGGGCGGCACGACATATAGCCGCGCCCTTGTTTTAAAAACGCCCCCCCCCCCCCCCACGTGGGGGGCCTGTTTGTGCGGAACCGGGGGGCCGCCTGCCCCCCCCCCCCCCCCTTCAAGGAACCACCCCCTCATAAAGAGGGGGTTTTTGTGTGCTGGCCGGGGGATTAATTTCCCCCGGTTTATTGCCATCCAGTCGGCCAGCTGGCCGGCCGGTTTTCTCCAACGGGACCAGAAAATCCGGTCCCCTCTTCGGCTTCCGACGCCGGCGGCTCGGCCGCCGGTCTTCTCTTACCGCCGCGGCCCGGAACCGGCCGCGGTGTTCGTCGTCCGGCGCGGTGCGACGGCACCGCGCCCCTCCTCCGTGCCTTGATTTCTTTCAACGCGGCATGACGGCGTCGCGTTCAAGATGTTTCTTCCATGGTGCGCGCGCGACGGCGTTGCGTAAAATAAACGCACGATTAACCGCGTGGTGCGATGGCACCACACCACCTTGTTTCCACCCGCAAAGCAATTCAACAAGAACGATGGAGGGGGTTCGGCTGTGTTCATGCGGTCCGGCCCCCTCACGTTAAAAATAATGACACAACTTAAAATATTCAAAGCCTCACGTTAGACATGCGAGATCCACGATCAAGAATAAAATAATTAAACAATCAACCCCTACCTCGGGTATAGGTTTGAAGATTTGACAACGTCCCGCGGAAGACAACGTCGCGGAGGTCGGGCGTCGCGGTCGTCGTTTGTCAAATCCGATGACGAAGAGGTGCGTCCGATGTGATACGTCGTTGGCGAATCTTCGTATGCCGATGAAGGGAATTCGAGGAGGAAGCGGCGTACCCTCTCGTTGACACGGAAGACGAAGAAGAGCGGAGCGGCGTTCTTCGTCGGAACTTGAGCGTTCTTCGTCAAGTTGAGCGTTCTTCGTCAAAGCTTGAAGATGAAGGAGAAGCTCTCAAAATCCTCTCAAGAACAAAGGATACCAACCCAACAAAATAAAATAAGCTTAAGCTTATTTTATTACACAACCCTCCTCTTAGAATTTCAAAGGTTTGAAATTTAAATTAACCCTCTTCAATTAATTAAGTCAAGTTGTCAACATTAATTGAAATGGGTTAAAGGGGAGGTTTTGAGAGAATTTGAGGAGTTGGGGTTCGTGTGGGCCCCACCACACTTAATCCTCCCAAGGGAGGTTAAGTGGATGTGGGTCCCACTCCCAACTCCCTTTGGTAGGATTTATCTAGTTAAAATAAAATTTGTTCTTCACAAATTTTATTTAACTAAAACTAAAAACCCAAAAACTAACTTCCAACCCGCAACAAACGCAACTTACGAAAAGGTCTCTTTAAGAGAAAATCGGCGCTGCGAGTTCATCGGTGCCCTCAGATTTCAATTCCGAGCACCGGATCAAAAGTTAGGAATTCCCGCTCGTTCGTTCACTGAACGTACCCGAGCCAAACTTCGGAAATTGATTCCGGGCACTCCGGGCCTCGGAATCAGGTGCCGTCTGAAACCGCGCTCTTGTAAAATTCTAAAGAAAATTAAGAAAAAATTTCCCTTGAATTTTACGGGTCTTTACATTACTCCCACCTCTGGGCTTTACGTCCACGTAAAGATACATCAAAAACTAGGGAAACAAATGAGGGTACTGAGCACGCATCTGAGCCTCCCGCTCCCATGTGCTCTCCTGGAGATTCTCGTGCTGCCATCTGATGCGCACAAGAGGAATTGATCGCCCACGCAGGACCCTCTCCTGTCAATCCTCTATCTCCACCGGGACCTCCGTAAAAGTTTCCCCATCGTCAACGTCAAGCTCCCCATGATCAATGATGTGCGTCGGGTCGTGCACGTATCTCCTCAGCTGAGACACGTGGAAAACGTCGTGCACCCGGTGCAACTGAGGTGGTAGAGCCAGGCGATAAGCCACCTCACCAATCCTGCTGAGGACCTGGAAGGGTCCGATGAAGCGCGGAGATAACTTGCCGCCTCGGCCAAATCTCTGAATACCACGTCGAGGTGAGACCCGCAAGAAGACGTGGTCGCCACCCTCGAACTCCAGTGGCCTCCGCTTCCTGTTAGCATAAGACTTCTGCCGGCTCTGAGCTGTACTCATCCGCCCCTGGATGACCTGGACCATCTTAGGTCCCACAGGAGCTGCAAGATTTCTTCTTTTCCGATAAGAGAAATCTGGTCTCATCCCCTGGATGAACCACATTCTTTGCCTAAAACGGTCAATCCTAACATGGATGATACTAATCCATACCATGGATGACGTCGTAAGGCCTCGACGCTACTACTAAGAGATTCAACCGTTACTCTCACCTCCAAGGGTTGAGTCACACTGTCGGCATCAGTGTGTGGTAACTGGGTCTCCTCCAGTAGATGTCTCACAAGTGAGGGTCAAGTCAACAGCCAAAACTGGAACCTCTTAGTAACATCACGAAAGAGGATAGGAACGAAAATATCACAAAGGTATGCGTCTTTTATTATTGCAGCTCATAAAACAAGACATTACACAAAAGCAACAAGGAACCAGAAGTACAAAGGATGTATCCACTAGTTCTGCTCCTGTCCACCTGCTCTCGGAGCTCTACTGCCTTGTCCACTACTCGGCTGTTGCTCAAGCACTCTCCGCTGCTTCTGTCTCAGTGGCTCCTCTAACACCCGCTGATCAATCGTATGAGGAGTCGGACAGTCGCGTGCCAGGTGACCCTTCCCGCCACAGGAGTAACATTGTCCGTTTCTGGCATGCCTGGCTCTGACCCAACCTCGGGTGCCCCGCACCACCGGTCCTAAAACCCGAGATCGTCCAACTGCTAGTCTAGTCCTCCTGGACCTCTGTATCATCTGTCTACTGACCAAAGATGACTCGGCTACTGATCGAAAAACACGCGGCAAAGGCAGAAGCTCCTGTACACGCTCGGGGTGTAGAGCTACTGGCACAAACTCCACCCTGAAGAAGGTCTCGAAGTCTTCCCATGCGAAGGTCATCCCATCGCAGAACTGAAACAAGTGGCTCCACCACCTGCCTGTTGCTACCTGAAGGAGGCTGGCAGCAAAGATCACCATGAAGTCTGCTGGCGTCCTCACTAGCCTAAACACACGTACCACTGCCTCTAGCCATTCCTCTGCTGCCTGGGGATCCGTCTCCCCGCGAAACCTGGGTGGTCGCTGGTGCTGAAACTCATGCAGTGCGCTGAGGCGACGTGCATCGTCAGCGGCTGGCGCTGGAAGCATCGGGGGCTCGGCGGGTAGTGCTACCGCCGGTGCCTCTGCTGACAAAGGGCTCTGCACCGAGGCCTCGTCGCTCGGTGGGCTGTCGTCACACTCGACTCTCGGAACCCTAGCTGGCTGCCGTCGTGGGGCCATACTGAAAGGAAACAGGTGCGCCACGGTCAAACAGTATACCTGGTGAGCTGACACAAAGAAATCACAAAGAAAACTTTGAAACACACACGCAATCAATGTTTTCGTGCATTAAGTCGGAAATCAGAAGTCAGGGTCCTGGTGTACGGATACGTCGGCCGCCGCACCAACACTGGACTCCCTGAACTGATAACCACACTCAATACGCTAAACATTATTGCTTCACATAGAAAAGATCAGAGTTTGCGGTAGAACCGAACTCCTCTGATACCAATTTGTCACGACCCGCCCTCAGGGTCCGTGCCGTGACTACCCCAAGCCCGCCTTCCATAGGCCAGGGGCTGGCGACTAGCACCAAGGCGTAAATCCCGGTAAAAAGGGGAGGCATTGTCTTTGTAAAGTAAACAAACACCGCAGGGTAAGCAAGCAGAAAGTAAACACTAAAAAAAAGCAGAGTACAACTGAAAGAGCGGAAAAGTAAATGGGCCAGTATACAAACCCAAACTGAAAGTAAAGTACAACTCGAAAGGGAAAACAACAACTGAAAAGTAAAAGCCGCTACACCGAGCTGTCCACTGGAAATCCCACCTGAAGGGTGGGTACAGATAGCTCCTCTGCTCCACGGGTCCCGCCGTCCGCTCCGAGCACGTCCCGCCCAGTGGTCCACCTCCGGGTACCGTCCCGCTCTGCAAGCCTCAGCTAAGGTCAACGCTGTCCGTCATCTGCAACCAACACAACGTAGTGCGGGCAAAGCCCGTGCAGGGGTGAGTATAAGTTACTCAGTAGGGACCCCGAGACCCCTGAAGGTCTCTCAAATCCACAAAGGATAAACCACGAAGAAAGGAGCAATCACGAAGTAACAACCGACACTGCTTACGTATATGCCCATACATATACCTAAGTCATCATTTTCAAATACGCTCCTACCTCCGAGCCCAAGTACAACTCAGTCCACACAGGAAAGTAAACGTATTCCACACAGGAAAGCAAAACGTAATCCACACAGGATTGCATAACACAATCCACACAGGAAAGCAACAGGATTCAGCTCACACAGGTATACTTCTTCAAAGGACGATAAAGATGATCTCTGATCCATCTATGTCGTCGGACCCACGAAGGATCGATAGGTAACTAACCCCCGCAAAGACCCACACAGGATCGGGCCCACACATGACCTGTAGGCGCTGGCTCACATAGAACCGCTGAGCACGGACCCACACAGGATCGGACCCACACAGGATCGGGCTCACACAGGACCTGTAGCACTGATCCACATAGGATCGCTGAGTACTGATGTCGTCGTCGTCGAATCCACACAGGATCGGGCCCACACAGGACCTGTAGATAGTCACCGCAAGACCCACACAGGATCGGGCCCACACAGGACCTGTAGCACTGATCCACGTAGAATCGCAGAGTGCTGAAGTCGTCGTCGTCGAATCCACACAGGATCTCTGTACTGTCGTCGTCGCAGTCACAGTAGCAGTAGTAGTCACAGTAACATTCGCAGCCAGCACTAGGGTTCCCGCACACAGCAAGCTCGTTCGGAGGGTCCGCTCCACGAGCCGAGAGGCTGATACATCAACTGTCACAAAGTCCAGAGTTGATGTATCCAAAAGTTCCGTATCGTCAACAGGAACTCAACGCAACAGACGGCGCGTCGATCGGACACCCGGTCTGAGAGTTATTGGCATTTTCGTCCCCGGGGCCCGGTTGGTTTTTAAGGAAAAACCAACCCGACCGTACTCCACCTGCGTCCAAACCTCGGGTGGAGTATGCCAAAAGATCCGTCTCACTAAGAGGAACACAACGCGGCTGACGGCACGTCAATCGGACGTCCGTAGCTCAAGATATGAGCGTTTCCGCTCCGAAGGCCCGGTTGGTTTCGTGAACGAACCAACCCGGCCGAACTCAAAGTAATCTGAAACCTTGAGTGCGATATACCGAAACGACCGTCTCGATCCAAGGATCGCGTTTCCACAGACGGTTCGTCGATCGGAGGTCCGTGGCTCAAGTTATGGCCAAAAGACCGAAACCGTTTCGAAACGGGGGGTCCGGGTCCGGGGCGACCCGGCCAGACCCCCCCCCCCCCCCTGGGTCGGCCCGAACCGGGTCGACCCGACCCGGGTCCGACCCGGCGCGGCGGCCTGGCGCCGCATGGAGTCAGCGCGGGGGGAATCAATCCCTCGCGGTTTGAAAGGGGCGGCGCGGCATATAGCCGCACCCTTGTTTTAAAAACGCCCCCCCACGTGGGGGGCCTGTTTGTGTGGAACCGGGGGGCCGCCTACCCCCCCCCCCCCCCCTTCATGGAACCACCCCCCTCATAAAGAGGGGGGGTTTTGTGTGCTGGCTGGGGGGATTAATTTTCCCCAGTTTATTGCCATCCGGCCGGCCAGCTGGCCGGCCGGTTTTCTCCAACGGGACCGGAAAATCTGGTCCCCTCTTCGGCTTCCGACGCCGGCGGCTCGACCGCCGGTCTTCTCTTACCGCCGCGGCCCGGAACCGGCCGCAGTGTTCGTCATCCGGCGTGGTGCGACGGCGTCGCGTTCAAGATGTTTCTTCCATGGTGCGCACGCGACGGCATTGCGTAAAATAAACGCACGATTAACCGTGTGGTGCGACGGCACCACACCACCTTGTTTCCACCCGCAAAGCAATTCAACAAGAACGATGGAGGGGGTTCGGCCGTGTTCATGCGGTCCGGCCCCCTCACGTTAAAAATAATAACACAACTTAAAATATTCAAAGCCTCACGTTAGACATGCGAGATCCACGATCAAGAATAAAATAATTAAACAATCAACCCCTACCTCGGGTATAGGTTCGAAGATTTGACAACGTCCCGCGGAAGACAACGTCGCGGAGGTCGGGCGTCGCGGTCGTCGTTCGTCAAATCCGATGAAGAAGAGGTGCGTCCGATGTGATACGTCGTTGGTGAATCTTCGTATGCCGACGAAGGGAATTCGAGGAGGAAGCGGCGCACCCTCTCGTTGACACGGAAGACGAAGAAGAGCGGAGCGGCGTTCTTCGTCGGAACTTGAGCATTCTTCGTCAAGTTGAGCGTTCTTCGTTAAAGCTTGAAGATGAAGGAGAAGCTCTCAAAATCCTCTCTAGAACAAAGGATACCAACCCAACAAAATAAAATAAGCTTAAGCTTATTTTATTACACAACCCTCCTCTTAGAATTTCAAAGGTTTGAAATTTAAATTAACCCTCTTCAATTAATTAAGTCAAGTTGTCAACATTAATTGAAATGGGTTAAAGGGGAGGTTTTGAGAGAATTTGAGGAGTTGGGGTTCGTGTGGGCCCCACCACACTTAATCCTCCCAAGGGAGGTTAAGTGGATGTGGGTCCCACTCCCAACTCCCTTTGGTAGGATTTATCTAGTTAAAATAAAATTTGTTCTTCACAAATTTTATTTAACTAAAACTAAAAACCCAAAAACTAACTTCTAACCCACAACAAACGCAACTTCCGAAAAGGTCTCTTTAAGTGAAAATCGGCGCTGCGAGTTCATCGGTGCCCTCGGATTTCAATTCCGAGCACCGGATCAAAATTTAGGAATTCCCTCTCGTTCGTTCACTGAACGTACCCGAGCCAAACTTCGGAAATTGATTCCGGGCACTCCGGGCCTCGGAATCAGGTGCCGTCTAAAACCGTGCTCTTGTAAAATTCTATAGAAAATTAAGAAAAAATTTCCCTTGAATTTTACGGGTCTTTACAGTGACTCATTAATAAGTCAATTTTTTTAGAAAAAATATGGTTGGGAGAAAGATAAACCATAATATGGTTCTGATACTGTGGTAGTGATTTTGGAATAATATATGGCTGATTTGGATAAATTATAATAGATATTCTTGACTACCATGAAACTGATTAATGATTTGTACATTCCATCATTGTTAGAGTTTACAACATTTTTGGATAAGAGAAGTATATCCAGTATTCTATAAGGAATATGGGAGCATGAATGTAATCAATAAGGTTTTATGGTAATTCAGGGTGTTACAGTGTTTTAAATGAATACATGATGAAGGTATTCACATGTTATTACATCAAAAAAGGATCTTCATTTTGTTTACCTTCCTTATAAATTTTGGACTATGAGTTTGGATATAAATATTTTAGATAAGTCTAAATACTGGAATCGATTAAATTTGACATTGGATACTATTGTTAAGGTTAAATCATTTCTTGAGATTATTTTTGGATGGGCATAAAAAGGACAACTCGAAGGATGGGCGACAACCCATTGCGCCAGGCAAGGCCGCAAGACATGAACTCACAACCGAAGGGCAACAAGGGTGGATCACCTACCAATAGAATACATGATGTCTTGGTTTCTACAAAGTAGTTTTTTTAAATAGTCTGATAAATGAATTATAAATTCATTATTTTTGGAACCCTATATGATTAGGATAAATGGAATATTGTAGAATTATTTTATATTTTGGAGTGAAAGATGAGTTTGTGGTAGGGATTAGTTGAAGGATAAAACTGTACTTATCAACTATATTTTTTACCTCTTATTCAATGAATTACTTAATTCTTAAACTTTAGGGAAGGGATCTTAAAACAAAAAATGTGTTATCCAAATACATTATGTTTTTTTTGAACCAACGATATTTTAACTCATCATAGATTGATGTCTTTGAGGCCCTTAATTTTATACTTGTTTGTGATTGATGACCTCAATAACTCCCTATAAATATTTATGTTTTTCCCCAATTATGTGTCGACATGTTTCACCAATTTTTCTTAATTGAGATCATAATTTGGTGGTGACTTTTTCATTTCTCTTTCCCTCTAATTAAGAATAAATTTTAATAACCCAATTTCCGATGTGGGTTTTCCACAAAGGTATTTTTAAATTTTAAACCTTTTTTTTGAAGAACAATTTCAAATTGTGAGGAAATAATTTATTGAAGGAGGGAAGAATGTAACACCCCAAGATTTCATAGTACGATATTTCTTCAAAGTAATGCAATAACATGCACGACACGCACCACCGAGTTCGAGCGTACCCCGACTTACCAAACTAGCTATTCAAAAGAGGTTATGAATAGTATTATCTGAATTTTTAATTTTATATATTCCATATAAATTTTAACATCCATATTATGTGTTTCTTAGACATAATATAAGAACAAATTCATTTTTTTTCAAATAAAGGAAGTATTTTTTAGAAAATTCAATTTTACCACCTTTGAATGGTGAACCCTTTTTAAATCCAATATTTGACACTTCTATATATTCAATTTGACTAAATGAACATTATTTTTATAATTAGGACATAAAAATTTAGTTTTGATAAATTTTTGGTGTTTTTCTAATAACTTTAATATTTGTGTGAATAATGAAGAATTCTAAATTTTATATGAAAACAAATTTTTTAATAAAACAATTTATAGTGTTCAATTATACATTTGAATGGTCTGGAAATATAATAAGATTATATTTTTATCATTTAACACAATTTAGGTCATTATAAGTAATTTCAAATTTAAATTTTACATAAACACACGTAAATCTTTTGATAGTTTTTACTTTTTAAAAATCCTCTTTTTGGTTTTGACAACGAGAATTAATTTTAAATTAATAAATTCAAAATCTATGTTTTTAATTAGGTAAAATAGACTTAATTTTTGAATTTTGAATATCAAAATTATCTTATGGTGAAGTTTTTTTATTTTACATAAAACTTTTAATTTTTGATGAATTGTGAAAACACTACGTTATTATTTAAAACTGAATTTTTATTAAAATAATTATTTATCTTATTTAAATTTATTTTAAGTAAAAATTTATATAATACATATATAATTTCAATGTAATTCCTTAGAGTCATTTTAAAATAAAAATAGATGTAAATTTTTTTATTAAACCTTTTAACGTTTTTTACCCACCATTTAATAGAATTTGCAAATTTGCATAAAACATAATTTTACCGCTTTTGTGAGATGAATTTCTTAAATCAGAAATACATGGTTGAAATATGTAAGAAAAATTGTATTTAATAAGATGAAAATAATTTTTGGTGATGAGTAACCTTTTACTTTTATTTACCACGGTTAAAAGTAAATAGGGCAATGAAAGGTAAAAATGATATTATAATTACCCAAACACATGTCCTAATTCTATTAGATATGTTTAATTAGACCCAAAACAACCTTATTAATAAAATATGATCCCTTTGGTCCACTTTTATTAGATTTTTACATTTATTATTATTTTATTTAAAGAAGAGTTAAAAGTGTTAAATTCAATGTTTATTAACTAAACCCTTTTTAATATAAGGTTATACATAAGATATATTTGACTATAAATATTCATTATAAATAAAAAAATAATTCCTATATAATGGTATTTTATTTATAATTTTTATAGATTAAATAATTAAATTTATTTATGACACAATGATGATGGAGTAATTACCTTCTTAATAAAATATTAAAATAGTTTATATTATAAATATAAATAAAATATAATTTCAACGTTTTTATGCCATCAAAGAATTTTAGAGGTTAATATGACATGTTAGGGTTGATTAGATAAATTTTGTTCGATGTGATAAGGTTTATATGACTTTCACAAAAACAAAATACCAAATAGTGTCAAAATTGACAAAAATTAATTTTTAAAACAAATACTATATTATTGGTTGATATAATATTCCTAAAAATATAAGGTTTGGAAAAAGGGTTTATATAATATTATATATGTCATTAATTAACCAATAGAGGTTATATTTTAAGTTTAGAGTAAGTTTATTAACCATATATTGTAAGAATACAAGAAGACACAGAAAAAGATAAACTATTTAACTATGGGTTAAATCTAAACGATAAGGTTAAAATGGTAACCTAAACTTGTTTAAAACCTATTAATTGATAGGATTTAGAACTATAACCACCTAAGTCTCTAAATAAATTCATTTGGATCCATTATAAACATAATATTATTGTATAATAAATCAATATTTTAATCTTTTCCTAAATTGACCATCACCCCTCTTATAAAAGGGAACTTTCCCTTCTCTAAGAATCACACCACAAAATCCATTTGACTTGGCCAAACCATACCCAAATATCTTTCATAAAATCCTCACATCAACCTAGAGTCCTTACATTGAACATAAATCTAACTTACGGAGTCCTTTTGATCAATTCAAAAAGGGAACACACGAAGAAGAGGTAATAATTTCACCACACTCTTTCAAGTTATTTTATTCTTCCACTACCTCTTTCTTTGTTGTTTCCATACCAAAATAATAAATCAAGTACCCACTACATACTGTGATGCTATTATAAATATGGTACAACAATATTCGTTATTCTATCCATCCTATAAATGACAAAGTCACCATTAATGCGTACGTACGGCTTACCGTCGCCAAGTCATGGTGTAGCTTTTTTAAAAGGTTGGGGCCAAAGACTCATTTATTATTAAAGAAAATAAAAGACCTATTTAACTTGTTCTAAATCAAATAAATACTATCTATACCAAACATGGATTATGTAACCAATCATATAAAGGAAAACTGACCAGTTAACACCCGAAACAATGATACTACTTAAATATTATTAACAAATCAATATTAAAGGATCGTATTTTGATATAATATTTATGTACGTGGTTCTTGAATAATTTAATAACAATGATTTAACTATTATATAGGTGTTTAACATACCCTCAACCAAGGAAAAGTACAAGGTAAGGATTAATTATACAATCTATTTACTTATTCGAGGTTTTTAATATGTAAGTATCTACTGGGACCTCTTTGTCATCCACATCCATGTCTCATAAAAATATTTTCAAAGGTAATATTTTACGTTCTTATGGAACTGAATCTTTAACTAAATCATCATTTTAAATGGTTTAAATATTTATTCTTCTAAATTATTCGCATTAATATCCATGTTTTCAAAATGTTTTTAAGGATTTATTTATATGGACAAGAATGTTTTTAAAATGTTAATTATTTTCAGAAGTTTTAAAGTGGTATGTGACACATTGATTAAAAAATGTCTTTAAATGTCTTCCTTTCTAAATTGTGTGAATTTTAAATGTTTTCACGAAAAAGATATTTTTCTCTAAAAGAGTTTTATAAATCATTTTCATTTATGTAAACATCATTTGATGAATTTTAATCTTGTTTGAATTTGATTTATTATAATACAAATCTTCCATAATTTATTAAAGGTTGTGTGATATGTTTGATTGTGGATGTGTTATTTTTATACCATTCATGGTTTATGGATAACGTATTGATATTTCATATGCTATTTTTAATACAAATTTTTATGTTATTCCTAAACCATATAATGTGAGGAATTCATTGGACTTAGTAAGTGACGGGTGGAGCCCTCTATAGCTCCTCGAAGCATTGGTAGGTCTCATGAGAAAAACTACTGTCTAGGAACAAGGCCTTGACAAAATCGTATTTTTAGTCTTTCCACGAGGCCTTGAATATGTGGTTATGAAGTCTGGAATTATGCATTCCATCATTATAAAATAGGTTATTGATATTACATGTGATTATTCAACCAGTAGAATATCAATGTGAATAAGTAAATGGAATTATTTGATTTATCTTTGCCATATAATGCTGAAATTTATGTTTAAAAGGATTTTGTTTTAATCTCATACATTGCCTTAAATGTTTAATATTATTTATAATAGTTTTTTATATATTTTTATCCATAATTATCTTCTAAGATGACCCCTTTATTATGTTTTATTTTCGTAGGAATCTAAGAAGTGTTTTATGATTAATAAGTAGGGTTAAGCTAGGGGATTAATGGCGTTCTCAAAGGATCATTTATGTTGTGTATTATTTTCTAATGTGTAATGTAACATTCATATATGTAATCTATTTTCCAATAATAATAAACTGATTGTACTTTAGGGAATTGATTCCTTGTCATTATGCCAATGTATTAAAATAATGCACCGACTCTAGGCTTCTAGGGTCAGGATGTTACAAAATATTTTTTAAAGAGAAATGTATCATAAAATCATCGAGTGTTTAACTATACCCCCTTATAATAATTCTTCAATAAAAAATATATTAAAATGATACAAATAATAGAGGATAATTATCCTTCGTCATGGCATCGAGTTCCCCCGAAGCATCCTAAAATTTATGATTCTTATAGAGAACATTAACCAGGTGAGGAGTCTTGTTTCATATAACATTATCTCTTTTATCTAAAATTTAATTTTTTGTTCCACATAAAAAATATTTTGATAAATTGGTAAAACCTTTTATTTTAGTAAATGTGAAGGATTGGGTATATAATTCCTCATAATAAATTCATGTCACATATCCTGAACATGAGATATTTTTGGTTGGAGCACTAAGAGATAATTTATTTTCGTGATGTGATGAATAATCTAAAATGGGTAGATATATCTAAGGCTCAAAATTTATTTAATTAGTAATCTCATATATTTATTATATAGAGATATTTTTATTAATATATTATCATGAACTTTAAACTCTAGATCTTATTAATGATTTTATGAAAAATGTTTTGGTCAACTCTAAGCCGTCCTGATGTGATACTTAATGGATCTAACCTTCCCTATCATTTCATCAGCTTGGTCAAGTTAAAACAGTTTTTATTCTATAAATTTACCATAATATGTTATATTTATTCACTTTCTCCCACATAGGTCTTTATAATAATCCATTCAAATTGTCGAGAGAAAGCAATTATTGTAAGGATATTCATCAAGAGAAATGTGTTGATCCTAACCACATTTAAAAGCTATTAAAAACTCTCAAAATATCTTCTTGGATTTTAATGGTCCCCTTAGACTACCAATATTTATATGAATGATATAAATTGATAAAGATAAACTCTATATTCAAATATTTTAAAAAGAATTTTCCATAACATCATTGTAAACTACAGATATCAATTAGATATGATTGAGAATGGTAATTCATAAATTCTTACATCTTTATTAAGGTATAACATAGAAATTTGATAAAGAAATAAATATTCTCTAATATACATAAAATGTACTGAATTTATAATTTTATTATCTATAAACCAAATAGAATTTTTACTTTAGAATTTTTGGGATTCTGTCCTTGAAATACATGTTGATGTTTTCCCATTTATATTCTAGTATAAGTGATGGTTATAACATTCCTAAAGATTTCAATATGATAGCCTTAAATTATTGATTTAAAAATAAATGACAATTATATTCCACAATATCCCAATTCATGTTATCCAACACTGAGTTCTCATTAAAATATTTATACATCCTTGTACTTAAAGGATAAATAGATAACGATGAACTAGGATCTGCATCTAATATCTAGCTATTCAGTTATAGTATTGACAAGACACAAACATAGTTATTGAATGTGGAATTACACTTTGGTCAATGCTCAACTATGAGAAAATTATTACCTTATTTTTGACCTCTAAATCCACTCTTATATCCCCTTTAATCATCACATAAATTGATGACTGAACATTCATTTGATAAAGATATGATATTTCTCCTTTACTTATGATTTCATAGACCATACTCTATAAATCCATAATTGTTGGATTACTTTTAATCATCTTCATAGACAAACTGGCATGGTACTTATGACTCGTATCATTTTTTCAATTTGTTCACATTCTCAGTGTGGTAGTGTTTTGAGAAATCACAATCATTAATAATCCTTAACCATCTCCTTCAACACATACTCCACTCATTATTATGTGATATATTCTCTAATCATTTATTATTAGTATACATAGAAAACCATTCACAATATTGATAATTATCCAATATCTATATGGTTGGGTCTCTCCCCAACAATTTTAGATATCTAAACCTCATTAATAATTATTAATAACCATATAATTGAATTTATTTCCATTAGAATATCATGTTTTTCCTCTCAATTATTGACCAAATATGCTGATTTAGAATATTAAACACAACATCACTTCCTTGGAAATTGATATGAGCTCTATATAAAAAGAGCCAATCAATAAAAAATGACATCAAATTCAACTATAGAAATAATATTAATATTTCCTGAAACACATTCTTGTAAATATCATCATTTCATTAAAAACAATAGATTAGAGGATAAGGGTTCTATAATTATCCACTTTAGTGATTGATAAAGAATAGACTCTTCCTTGTTCCCATATTCTAGGAGTTATCCATTTGACTATGGTATTAAATAAAATAATTTCCATCTTCCTAACATTTAATATATTTAACTGTTATTGGTTCCATAGTTTAAGCTTTCATTACCTCTATCGAATCCCTTATTTTTATTCGGTAATGAGTTCCCCTATTCCCTTCTTTTCCACGCATAAAACATCATATTGTTAATTGGAGACAATTACTTTGATGCATATTACAACATTCATGGAAAATAGGAAATATAATCTTCTTTACTCTATAGTCTTTCTCAACATCACTCCAATGAAGCTCCATTTCTCTAGTATTAGGTGTTTCTGTCACGAACCAACCTGGGTCAACCCCGAACAGATCACCCATCTAGCCCGTGACATCCCTGAGGCATGCTACCAACCACTCTTGGGTTTCTAAAAGCACGAGGAAATCACAAAGTAATGGTGGGAATTATTTTTCACGTAGGAAATAAAAAAGAATTGTATAGTAATAAAGAAAAAAATATAAATAAATATCCATCAAGATCAATAAGATATAAACCATGAATAAAAAAACATAAAAAAATCGATAACTATGTGAACTTGTGGGTTACCCACAAAACCCAAAACCCAATACCTCCAATGATGATTGAGTCCAAGATGTAACCTATGCCCTAGGCTAAAAATAATAATGAAAGTATAAGTGTTATTATTAAAAATCAATAGTCATTCCCAATAAAAACCATTCCAAATGATTTTTCATTAAATAAAATATTTATTTACTATTAGTTTTAAGTAAAATATAACAAAATAGATTTTCACACATTCATTTTTTAAAAATAATGGTTAATTTCTCTATTTATTGAAAATAGTCTTCATTGAAAAGGGGAAGATTTTAGAATTTAAGAGTGAAGAGGGAAAGTTGGGAAAGAAAATTAAAGGGAGTGTGAAACACTATTTTTTAAAAATATTCATTATAAAAACCATAAGGATAATCAAACATTCACTTTCACGAAAAAATAACGCAAAAAGGGATATGAATAAATAAACAAACAATGAGGGAAATGAAATACATCACAAACATAAACAAATCCTCTAATACACCTAAATTATCCTCTATAAATATATAAGTTCTCATGAAACATGGGAATAACTAGGATCTCAGGGGATAATCAAAAAAAATATTTTCACTAGTCTATCATGCCGACACACCTAATGAGATAGAGGCTAAGGAAGAGGCTTATAGATAGACACAAAGCTTTTTCAAACCCTGCAGCCTCCTAAGAAAAACTATGCAACATGAAGTAGTGGGCTATGAAACTATTGGAACATGTTTTGGAAACTATGTGTGCCAACTGTGGTAGGTTCTAACTAGATTCTGAAGCTAGAACACAATTTTCCTAATTGTGTGACTATCCATGCATATTTTAAGAACTAGATCCACAAAATGTCGATCCAGGTTGGGATTAAGGTTTGAACCCTCATTTTTACCCAATTAATATCATGCAACCTAAGACTAATTCATCTATTTAGGGGGCCATCCAAACCAATACGTCCATAGGACAAAATTTGTACAAATTAAAATATATTGTTATGTATTTTGGTCATATCTTGGGTTTTCAAACGTCATTTGTCTTCCAATATCAAATGGAGATATCCACGATTCTGGAATATAACTTTTCTCTTTTTTCCAAGTTGAGATAAATCCATTTACCAACCCAAAACTGAGATACAAGTGGTATCTCGAAATCTAGGTTCCGAAAACCACTTCCCATTTGGGCTACAAATAGACACCTTGGGGACCTCATTTTCAAGTTACACCAAGGAGTTAAGTGATTCCATTTTGGAGTACAAGGTATTTCCTCTTATCTAATTAGAGGTTATGGAACTTCCTATACTCATATGAGGCGCACTTGAAGCAAGGATCCTTTCATCAAAGCCTCCTCTCCTTCTCATGTTGTAATATTTTTCTTTGTGTAATAAACTTCTCAGTTCCCCCTTTATTTAATCCGTTTTCTACTATTTTATTCACTTATATTATTAATTAATCTTTATCTTTGTGTGGGAAATGAAGAGTAGAAATGAGATATGTTTTTATCCTCTCTAAACCATTTCACATGCAAAATGTTTCATGGATAACTATACCGCCAATGGAAGGTTAGTTCTTTATAGTAATTGATCAACCTCTATCTTTATTCATTAATTTGTTCTTGAATAAACGAGCTTATCCAATTCACCTAATATTATATATTAATTGAGTTATTAAATTAAATGAAACTAATCATGTAATTTAATAATAAAAATAAAAAACATGAGGTCGATAATTGTGTGAATTTTGAGAGCGCGATGTTGATCGGTAATACAATACTGCACAATATCAATTTTTAGAGTTAAAAATGTAATCCTAAACTCAATTAATCATTATATCTAGATAGGATATGTGTCTTAATACCCCACTAACCATAATCTAACCTTATAATGTCAATAAAAGTAGGTTTCTATGATTGCATGTTCCAAAGATACACTAGGGTTTAATTCACTTCATCTTTGTGGTAATGTTAATTCTCGTAGGGTTTGGGGGTTAAAAAATTTGGGATCATAATTAAGTAGATATTAATTTAAATGATAATTATTAATATGAATGTGAAGATGTATAGTTAGATATATTACAAATTTTAAAATATTTTCTAAAAAAACATCTTCTCATTGTGTTTTATTAATCAAATTTCATTTCAAAAAACAAAAAAAAATAAAATAAAATCTTCATCCAGCATACTTATTCTTATTATTTTGTAAACATTCAACAACCCCACATACTTTTAAGTTGTTTATTTTATTTTATATAATTTTCAAAATACCTTTAATATGTTGTTTTGAATTACTTCCTCCTTTGAGATATGACCTTAGTCAGCCACTCTACTACACCTTAATAACCCAAAACCGAATATCATTTGAGTGCACCCACGATAACACATTTCAAATAGGAGTTATTTATGGAGAGGTAAATAATTTATTAAACCAATTATAGCTATTTATTTTGTTTTTAATTTTATTCTTATATTATCCTGTTTCTTTATTATTTCCCCTTTCTCACGTTTTTCCTTATTCTTTTATTATTATCAGACGAAATAAAACTTATTTTCTTGTTATTATAGTCCACTTTTACACTTTTCATTTTTATTTTACTTATGACATGATGTAGTCTAGAGGATCTTTTAGATCTTAACCTTGAGACTGAACGTAGACTTCATGCTTAAATCAACAGTCTTATTCTATGAGAAGTTTCAACATTCAACCAGTTAGAGAATTCCTCCCTTACAATAACACTAAAATTGGAAATAATTAAGAATCAAACATAAAAAATAACCAATGGTTGACATTAATAACAATGAACATAATAGAACCATTCAATAATTAGCTGCAGCTAACATTAAATATCAACCAAATTATATTACATACCATAACCTCAAATTAGACGTTGAATTGAAATATGGGTTAATTCACATTCTTCCAAATTTTCATGGATTATCTTGTGAGGATAAAAATAAACATTTAAAAGGATTTAATGAGGTTTTCTCAAACATTAAACCCAGAAATTTCTCTAAAGATCAAATAACAATAATAGAATTTCCATTTTAACTTGATGGAGCTGCAAAGTATTGGTTGTATTATTTACTACATGAAGATGTAACATGTTGGAATGATTTGAAATGTCTTTTCTTAAATAGATTTTTTCTAGAATTAAGAACCAATTCCATTTGCAAAGAGATCATAGGAATCAAAAAAGACTAAGGGGAGTCAATGTATGAGTACTGGTAACAATTCAAGAAGTTGTGTGCAAGCTTCCTACAACACCAAATCAGTGATAAACTACTAATCCAATAATTATATGATGGACTCACACCTATGGAGAGAAGCATGGTGGTTGTTGTAGATGGAGGGGCATTGGTCGACAAAACACCAACATTTTCACGTGAATTGATCGACAAGATAGAACAAAACTTCCAACAATTGGGCGATCGATGTACACCACATGTAAGAGGAGTAAGTTATGTAAGTCTTTACTCTCAAGAAAATCATTTTATTGATACTAAGTTGGAATAATTGACCACTATGGAAAGGAATAATTCTTTGGCTCAAAATTCATCCCAACCCACTCTTTTGAGGCCATGTGATACTTGCATTTAAATAAACCACCCAACTGACTATTTCCACCCAATTACAACAGTGATATGATTGTGAAGTAGTATTCCCTATGAGACCATATCAACAGAAAAAATAAAAAAATCATCAAATGAAGTATTATTCCTTTGCACCAATATACAACCATGGTTGGAAAGATCAATAGAAAATTTGGTATGGACCTGGAAAACAAAAAATTCCCCCTTTTCAACAAAACGTTTTGTAGCCACCACTTTACCAGCATAGTTTCCAACAACCCTAAAGGGGATTTGAAGCCCAAAAATAAAAAAGCCAATAAAAAGGGTCTTCTCAACCAAAAGGTATATTCTAATACTGATGAAATTTTGAGAGAAATTGTTCTTAATAAATAGAACGAGCTAAAGAGTCAAGGATTAGAGCTGAGGGAGTTGAAGACTCAAATTAGCCATATTTACACTACCCTCCATGAACTAGTAAGTAATAAATCCGAAATTCTTCCTTCCTAACCTACTCCAAATCCAAATGGGAATTTTAGTTCCATCACATTGAGAAGTGAGAAGAAACAAATATATACTTCTGCACCTATCATTCCACCAGGATTCACCTCATCTCCAGAGAGGCCTCATTCAATAATCTCAAATGAGTAACCCAAGGAGAAAGACAAAGATAAGAAAATAGTTTGATGATGTTCCTCAAAAACCCATTCCATTTCCAAATAGAGTTTTATAAACCATGAATATGACCGAATATGTGATTCAAAAATAAGTTTGTGATACATTCAAATATGTTGAGATTAGAATCCCTCTACGTGAAGAAATAAATAAAATCCAAAGGCATACAAATTTTTTAAAATATGTTTGTACCAATTGAAGAGGACTCAAGGGAAATGAGATGATCCATCATGGAAGGAATATGTCAGCACTCATTACACAAACTATATCAATGCCAAAAAAGTGAAAGGATATATGAACATTCACTATCCCATGAACCATAGGAGCGTTACATTTTTTAATGCGTTATGTGATTTAGGAGCTTCCATAAATGTGATGCCTCACACTGTATTCTATTATATATAGGTTGGTGAGTGGAAGCTGATGAGAGTAGTGGTTCAGTTGGAAAATATAGCTACGACATACCCAATGGGAGTCCATGAGGATGTACTTTTTGGGTAAGAGATGTGATCCTTCTATCAGATTTCTATGTTCTTAACATGGAGGATGATTTGGTAAGTTCCCTTTGTCCCATTATCTTAGCTAGGCCCTTCCTAAAAACTGAAAAAAAATCATAATTTTCTAGGAGTGTACACTTTCAATGTAGTTTGGGGATGAATTTTTGATATTTAATGTTATGGACTCTATGAAGTACATCTCAGAGGAAAAATCTTCTTTTTTATCTCCTTTTTTGAACCACCAAATAAAACCCCCAGGAATTTTATTTTCCTATGCATAATAGGATTATATGTATTAATTATGGTTTTATTTCTAAGAGAACTTCCACATCTTTTTCTAATGAAAAACAATCTCTTATATTTAATTTTTAAATGGATTCATATTGGGTCTTTCATAATTCTAACTCCTATTATGACATAGCGGTTGAGTTTGCTGATGGATTTTATTCTTTATTCCTTGATTTTGATGATGTATATTCTGATACTAATGTTTATTGTGCACATATTTCAGTTCCTTCAATTTATCCATCCATAGATAACCCTTATATATAAAAATTCAATCCATTGCACAAAATATCAAATATTTATACTTTTTTAGTAGTGAAATATTACCTGTTAAAATTACTAACAATATCTCTTTTGAAAATGATGAAATACTTTTAAATATTTTGAGGGGGAACATCATGGAAATCAGTTTGAGCTTGGCTAACAAATTAGTTATTATCCCCTCCATTTTCATTCATAGGATTCTTTTAAAGGATGGGGATAAACCAGTTAGGAAGCCACAAATGAGACTCAATCCAACCCTTCTAGAAGTTGTTAAAAAAAGAGGTTAAAAAATGCTCTAGAAAGGTATAATTTATCCCATTACATATTCACAATGGGTAATATTTATTTAGGTTGTGCCTAAGAAAAGTGGTGTTACTATTGTTAAAAATGATAAAGAGGACTCAGTTCCAATGAGGGTGCAAAACTGTTGGCGTGTGGGTTTTGTTTTTAGGAAACTAAATCATTCCACTCGCAAAGACCATTTTTCCCTCCCATTTATTGATCAAATGTTTGAGAGACTAGCTATAAAAGCGCACTATTATTTATTGGATTCATTTTCTTGATATTTTAAGGTTCTTATTGATCTGGAGGATTAGGAGAAGACAAAATTCACTTGTCCATTCAGTACATTTTCCAACCAAAGGATTCCATTTGGACATTTCAATTCCCCAGGTACCTTCTAGAGATGCATGGTTAGTATTTTTTATGATTTTAATGATACCTTCATTGAGGTATTTATGGATGATTTTATAGTGTATGGGTAATTATTTAATGACTGTATATCTAGTTTTGGAAGGTTTGTGAATCATTGCATTGATAAGAATCTGGTCTTAAACATTGAAAAGTTTTATTTCATGGTTTATCATGGAATTGTATTAGGGATTGTAGTTTCAAGACATGGGATAAAGGTTGATAGATCTATGTTAGATATTATTTCATCCTTACCCTATCCTTCATGTGTGCATAATGTTAGATATTTACAAGGGGATATAGGATTTTATCGATGCTTCATCAAATATTTTAGTAAGATTTATCATTCTATGTCACGATTACTTCAAAAGGGTTTAGATTTCATGTTTAATGATTCTTGCATGACATCCTTGATGAGATAAAGAAGTGTGAGACCACTCCCCCATTGATACATTCCCCACTATGGTAGATTCCTTTTGATCTTATGTGTGATTCCTCAAACTTCACGATCAGAAATATCTTATCTCAGAGGATAGAGGGATGCTCACATGTGATTTCCTATGCATCAAGGACAATAGATTAATCCCATTAAAACTATACTAACATGTAAAAGGAGTTTCCTACCATCATAATTACTTTTGATAAATTCAATTCATATTTATTGGGCTCTAATGTAATTGTTTTTTCAGACCATGTATCTCAAAAGTACCTCTTTAAGAAGCCATATGCAACGTCCAGTCTTATTTTTTAGATACCCCTTCTTCTAGAATTTTATTTCGAGATAAAGGACAAAAAGGGGTAAAATAACTTAGTGGAAGACTATATGAGTAGTCTTACTCACACATTATATGCTAACACCTTGTACAGGTACCAATTCAAAACACTTACCCCGATGAAAATCTTTATTTCATCTTAGGTATGCATCAATGGTATGATGATTTAGTTAACTAACGAATTTCCATTGAAATCACTAAAATTTTAAAGAAACATCAAGTACAAAAGTTAAAGAGTGAGTCAATATTTTCTGTTTTGGATGATCCATACCTTTGAAACTTTTATAGTGATCATGTTATTTGGAGTTGTGTTCCTGATCATGAGTTTGAGTCTGTTCTACATTTTTTTCATACACATTAATATAGAGGACACTTTGGACCCCCAAAGAATAACTAGGAAATTCTTATACTCTGTATTATTTTTTCCTAGATTATTCCACAAATCTAATGTGTTTTTTAAGTCATGATCACATTTCCAACACATTGGGAACATATATAGGAGACACAAGAATCCCCAAAAACCCATATTATTTTATGAGAATTATTATATTTGTGGAAATGATTTTATGGGTACTTTTCATAGTTAACATTATTTTTTTGTAATTTTTTTGTTGATTATGTGAGTAAATGGGTGGAGGCTAACCAAGACTGATGATTCTCATTTTGTAGTGGACTTTATCCAGATATAGATTTTTTTGTATATTTGGATTAACAAAGGCCATCATCAGTGACCAAGAGACACAATTCCTCAATAAGAATTTGGATTCCCTCATTTAGAAGTATGGGGTGACACAAAAAACATCAACACCATACTACCACAAACAAATTTCCAGGATGAGGTTTCTAATCGTGAGTTGAACCAGATTTTGGAGAAAATCGTCCATCTGAATAGAAATGAGTGGTGAAAGCGTTTGGATGATGCAAATTGGGCTTATAGGACAGAATACAAGACACCCATTGGCATGTCACCTTTTCTTATTCTTTTTTGGTAAATCTTGTAATCTGCCCATGGAAGTTGGGCATCAGGCTTATTGGGCTATAAAAAAAAATGCAACATAGATTTGGCCTAAGATGGAATTCAAAGGAAGCTGTAAATTCAAATGCTTTAGGAGATTTTATTTTATTCATATGAAAACTCATAGCTATACAAGTAATGATCAAAATAATATCATGATAGAATGATCTAACAAAGGTAGTTTCATGTAGTAGAGAAAGTCCTACTCTATAGTGCACGACTAACGTTGATTCCCGATAAGTTGTGTTCCAGATGGTTATTTCCTTATATTATGTCTAATGTTATTCCTTATGGTGAAATGGAGATCACACAAGAGGATACTAAAAGAATCTTTAAAACCAATGGGAAACATTTGAAGCAATATATTGAGATAATCTCTTATGATGCAGTGGATTTCATCAAATTGCATGACCCCATCATCACTTGAGAATATCAGGCTGTTCCTAACCCTTTCAGTTTTATATTATTTTTTCTATTTAAAATTATGTATTTCACATGAAAATATCATCTCATGGGTTCACATTTAGGAAAATGCATTATTTTAAGTGTAGAGGAGGGAAAATTTTAGTTTAGTAATTTCAATTGTTTTTATGCTTTTCAAAAAACGTTTGTGTGTTTTTTTTAAAATGTATGTTTTTCTATTACGTTGGAGTTAAATTATTATCATCACCATTTTTTAATCCATATATGTTGGTGAAAACATTATACCATGTAATTTAGCATAAATTAATTCTGAAAATGACTTTGTTTCAAGTTTAAGTCTTTAGGAATTCCAGGAAGAGTACTCTGAATTTTGAATCCCATGCCACATATCAGTTTCTTAATATCTGAAATCACTTTCCTGTGAGGCTTCTGAACCATTTTTCATATTCTTTACATTAACCATCCTTCTTGATAGAACTGAACCATGATTTATTTTACAATAATTTTATATATTCCTATGAAATCTTGAGGGTTTTAAGTACTTGTGTTTTAATTGATTAAGGCATTTAGTTGGTTTTAAAGCCCCTGTTTTCTAATAACCCTTATTATAATAGACTACCTTTAAATTTTAATCATTTTAGACCATATAATACATTAAAATATTATTATTTTATCCACATTACAAGCTAATTTCCTCTATCCAACCTACTCTTTATGTGAAATTCCAGTGTCTAGTTGAACTTAAGTGTAAGGGAAGCTATATTGTATTATGTGTATCACCCACATTTTGAGGTATGAAACCATTTTATATTCCTTTTGATATGATTAATGTTCTTGGGATGAGTTAGTAATAGGTTTTGAGCATTTGGAATGGTTTTGAATATGTTTTGAGGCCTTTTTTAGGCTGCACGGTTTGAGCACGGTTAGGGGAAACTGTGTAAGATGAACCGCGTGGGAAGTGGGGTACACACGGTTTATGCATGGTTTGACTAACCATGTGGGGTGGGTTGTGTGAGGTTCCCCTTTGAGGCATCAACATGCGTATGGTTAGTGCATGATTTTTCTAACCGTGAGAGATCTAACCATGTGGCCCTTTAAAAATAGGGTTTTAAAATCTAGGACTAGTCGGGATTTACCCTAACTCACCCATATCTTATCCCATACGAATTATACATGGGAGTTATTCCTCTAAAGGTCTAGGGGTTCTATCCCACTCATTTTGGACGTAATTTTAAGGGGTTTCAAGGTGATTTGATGGAAGTTCATCTTGGGTATTTATTCTCTATTGGTTTCTCTTTGGTTTTCTCTAGATCTACTCTTCCCTCTCTCTCGTGTTTCTAGATCTACATCCATGTTTTGTTGATATAGGGTTTTTATTACCTTAATGGATGATATTAGGGATTTTTGATGTTAGGGAAGAGAATCTAGAGTGGTTTTGGTGGAGTGTTTTCTGGATTTGTGGTATGGTTGTTCGTGGGTCATGTTCGCTAGAACCCTAATGGTAGGTGGATTCTCTCTTGAAACCACTTGGTTAGAACTAGTGAATTTGGTTCCAATTAAGTTTTTTTTATTGAAATTAGTTATGAATATGATGTTTGATTCTTAGCAGAAATCCATTTTGTGATGATTTGGGGATTTTGGGGGAAATGGGTTATTTTTTTGAAAAGGGGATTTGTTGTCAAATTTTAAAATGTTAATTTTATAATTAGAAGCTTTATTGCTTTATGGAAACTGCGTAGATTATGTATTCTATAAATGTTTGATTTATTGAGGTAACATGACATGTTATTTTGGAATGTTGTTCAAAATAATTGGTTAATTTGGAGTTTGAAATTGTTGAGTGATATGATGTTGGTAATTGTGGATTGAAATGTTGTGGGGATTTTGGTAAATATCAATTGTCATGAGTTGGATAGATGGTGGTCAGAAATGTGTCACCATCATGGTGATGGTCATGAATGTACCGTCATCAGAAAAGTGAGGGTGATGGGTGTGAAATCCCTCACATGTAATGGGTGTGAAGTCCCACACCAGTGAGGAGATGGGTATGTCATGAAGGTATCACCATTGAAGTAGCACCATTATTGAGTGAACGGTATTAGTTGTGTCTCATAATTCTGTGTGCGTTTGGGATATGTTTTTGGTTGCACAAAAGGGATTGGGTAATGAATTGTGTATTTTCATTGCATAGTTTGTCACTAAATTGGGTAAATTGCTTTGGGAATTTTTTTTGCCTTGTTATTAATTATTTCACTAGTTCATGTACATTATATAAATTATATTATTAAAATTGTGCTAACATGTTCTATCCTAATGGCAGGTATAGGGATGTAATTTGGGGAAAACCTAAGGAGTATTTGTACTCATCCCTGCTTTGGCACTTTTTTACTATTGTAGGTTCCATTTTCTAGCACACCGGTAAGGGTAAAGCATCTCCTTTCGATTGTAGTTATACATGACACTTTGGTGATGTTGTGGTACTTGGAGAATGGATCTTGGTGCAGAGGTATGGATGGTTTCATAGTTCTTTGGGGGGTAATGTTGTGTAGTCTTCCACTTGGTACTCTGATATTCTTTTAGTTATTTTTGACTTTGGGATTTTTTATGGAAAAAATTGGTTGTATTTTGGAAATGTATGGTTTGGGTTGCTCTGTTAACATGCATCATGTAGTTTTATTTTTAATGGATTGTTTGGTTGGTTGTTCAATTCAAAGTAAAAAATTATTCCCCAATTATTAATGAAGCCCTCAGTATTTTTTGCCTGCCTTTGGCACCCTGGGAACATTTCTTAAGGACAAGTATCATTCCTCTAACCTCTCAAGCCAATGGGATGGGGCGGGATGTTACATGTGGTATATGTTTTTTTCGGTCATTGGATTTCAAGTGAGAGAATTTTTTTGATCTTTTTTCATTGATTCTTGTTCTTGGTGTGGACACTCATTCTTGGATTATTCCTTCATTTGGGATGGTAGAAACGCATAGGATTTTTGGAACATGGAATGTATAGCATAAAAGGATGTAGCTAAGCCTTTTATACAGAACTTCATGTTACCTGGGAGTTGGGTACATAAGTGTTTTGGAGACAGTTATAGGAAATGGAAATCTCATTGTTGTGGATGTAGCCAATGAGATGAGCATGACATGCACGATAGAAATGACTTCCTAGTAAGAGGAACTATTCATTGGTAATAATAATTTATGTTGTGATATGAATGTCTTGACTAGTTGAAATTTGGAAATTGTTTTCAAAATTGTGTATTTTGAAAAGATTATAGTTGTGGTATTTTTAAAAATAGGTCGATTTTTAAAACATGATAGATTTTTCAAAAATGGTGTGATGTGGGAAATGTGAAATTGTGGAAGGCCTAGTTTTGATAGTTTCTATGTAATTGATAGTTAAATTGTAGGCCTTCAGTTTTTAAGCATTGAGACTTATGGTGATTCTTATATTGATCGACATGAAACCAGGCATGCATTGTAGAGACCAATCGAAGGAAGCTACTGGAAATGTGGTTTCACCTGAGCCCCAGGTGAACCAGCACTTGTCCTAAAGCATCATCCATGCTTTTCAAATAGTACAGTCATGACTAAAACCAGATACACCTATTATTTTCTCTATCAAGGTCCAAAATCCATGTAATGGAAGTAAAATTGTCATCACGAGATGATGTGTGAACCCTAACACTAAGAGAAATAGAAATATAGAATCCTTTTCATTCCGACATGGAGCACATTAGAATTAGACCACTTGATTGTTAAAACATCCTTCAAGACACAAGTGTATGCTGGGATGTTTTCTATTTGGATCTATGATCCACATCAAGCAGGATTATAAGGAACAACCTCGAGTATATCATAATTGTAAACATATGGGGAATATTTAGTTATAGTTCCATAATGCTCAATGGTCAGGTGTTTCTGACACTCCTCAGAAAGGGAATTTCACTAGGGTAATAAAGTGCAAAGAATGGAATGAACACATCTATTTGGAGCTGAGAAAGTTGTGGTGGATGATCATTCAGGGCCATCTTGAGTGCGAGGTACGGTTCTTTTATATTCCACATTGATGCATGATTTGTTTGATATTGGTGTTTCACATTCATTTCTTTCTTCTTGTTCTGTTATTTTACTATGTCTAACTATGGAAATGATGCCTTCTGTTTTGAAACTAATAACTCCCATGGGTCCGAAAGAGTGTTGAATTTCCCAATATATACCTTTTTGTATAGTTGTTTATGGAATTTAATTGATGTGGTATGTCTAAAAGTTTGAGATGGATTAGTAAGATATAATCCTAGGGATATATTAGTCGTTGATGTTCAAGGACCACATCGATTTCTATCTGAAAATGATTATTTTTATTACATAGGATGGTGTAGGACCTCTCTTTAGAGGGGAGTGGAATGAAAGGCTGGGTGCAATGGATTTTTTGGAACCAGATCACGACATGATCATGTATTAGTTAGCGGTGTTGTCATTGGCATCACTAGAATCAATTGAGAAAAGTGTTTTTCTAGTGGTTGTGGATCAATTTATTGATGTATATCCCAATGAATTATTGGTGTTTCCACTAGTGAGAGATGTAGAGTTTAATATTGATATCTTACCCAGGATGAGTCCTATATAACTTCTGTCTTTCTGTATGGCACTGGTAGAATCGCAAGAATTAAAGGTATAGTTTCCAGAGTTAGATAACAAAGGGTTCATCCATCCTAGTATGTCTCTGTTGGATGTGCTAGTTTTGATTCTTAAAAAGGAAGATAGAACTCTTTGCCTCTGTGTTGATTATCGTAGATGTAATCAATTTATGCTAAAGAATCGATATCCACTTCCATGCATTGGTGATTTGTTTGAAAAGTTGTTGGGAGCTCAGTGGTTCACCAAGACTAACTTGAGGTCAGGATATCATCAATTATGGGTGAGGAAGGAGGATATTACCAAAATAGCTTTCAGAAGTAGATATTTCCATGATGATTATGTGGTTATTTCCTTTGGTATAAAAAATGAACAAGAAGGGTTAATGGAATTAATGAATTAGATATTTCACATATCTCTTAATTCTTTTGTGGTGGTATTTTCTGATGATATACTAGTGTATTCGAGAATAAGGGTAGAGCATAAGAAGCACTTGGAAATAGTGTTGGGGATCTAGAGGGATCATCAGATGCATGCCAAATTTTCTAAGTGTGAGTTTTGGATACATGAGGTTTGTTTCCTTGGACATGTTATTTCTATGAAATGTGGTTCAATTGATATAGAAAATATTATGGATATTATCTAATGGAACCCTCCAAATCACATTTTCGAGATACAGAGATTCCTTGGTATAGTGTAACGTTGTCGCCATTTTGTTCAGTATTTCTCACAATTGGCATTTCCAACAATAGCTTTGATATTGAAAGAATATCCCATTTAAATGGGATGAGCAATGTCCAAAATACTTTGAAGAGTTAATGTGTCACCTTACATTAGGATCTGGGAAAGGTTAAGTGGTATATTATGATGCATCAAGTTCAGAGTTGGGGTGTGTTCTTATACAGGGGATCATGTGGTTGCATATGGCTCATGATTGTTGAGGTTTCTTGAGAAGAACTACCAAACACATGATTTGGAGTTGACAACAGTGGTTCATGCTATCAAACTATGGCATCAATATCTCTTTGTAATAAATTCATGGTGTTTACCAATTATAAGAGTTTAAAACATATTTTCTTACATGAATATTTGAACTTAGAGAAAGGATATGGACAGAATATCTCAAGATGTTTGATTTTGACTTAATTCACACATTGGGTAAGGGAAATTCGGTGGCGGATGCATTGTGTAGAAAATCAGATGCTCATGTGGTGAAACATGCATCAGATCTATGTCAGTTGATGTCAGTCATAGCCGATATGATATTGGAATATGAGGACCGGGGTTACAGAGAAATATACTTTCTGGTTTAGTTGGTTCCTGATTTGGTTGGTTTGGTTAAAGAGACAATATCATCAAATTATGAATGTGTGGAAATGAGGATGAAAATCAATGGTGTGGAGACCATTGAGGGCTAGAAACTGAATGTGAATTCAGTCTTGTGTTTTCATAATAAGATGGTAGTACAAGTGGCTTGTCTGGAGGAACTTCTTAGGGATTATCATAACTCCAGGTGGGCTTTTCATCCTAGATTTCAGAAAATGTACAAGACTTGAAAGCACAGTTTTGGTGGAAGGGTATGAAATGAAAGGTGGCAGAGTTTGTTTCGAGATGCTTGATTTGTCAGCAAGTCAATTATAAGCATCATCGGTCAGTGTGAATGTGGAAATATTTACCTATTTCTTTACGGAAATGGGAGCAGATAACAATGGATTTTATGATAGGTCATATGAGAAAGGTTAAGAAACACGATACCATATGGGTGATTGTGGATCGGCTCACAAAGGTGGCCCATTTCATCCTGATTCATGGATCTCATCCGGTGGAGGATCTATCCAAAATCAATATCCAAGAGGTGGTAAAGAGGTATGATGTTCTATTTTTGATTATATCATATAGAGATCTAAGGTTAACATCTTGTTTCTAGAATTACTTGAATAAATCCCTTAGGACATAGTTGACGATGATCATGACGTATCATCCTATGAATGATGACTAATCCGAGTGGATGATACAAACATTAGAGGATATGTTAAGGGCTTGTGTCATAGATTTTGGTGGTTCATAGGCAGATAATTTACTGTTGGTGGAGTTATCCTATAATAACTGTTATCTGGCTTCAATACATATGGATCTATTTGAGGCATTTTATGTCTGTCCATGTAGTTCTCTATTATGTTGGTGGAAATGGGAGAGACTTTGATGATTGAATCAAGCCTTGTCCAAGAGACTGTGTATAAAATCAAGTTGATCCGAAATAGGACTGAAATGGATCAAAGTTGTCAGAAATTGTATGCGGACCATCGTCGATGACTGTTGTTGTTTGAGGTGGGTGATCATGTGTTTACAAAGATCTCTCCTAGGTTGGGACATCATCAGTTAGGAAATTAGGGTAATTTATCTCTGATGTAAATTGGTCCTTTTGAGATACTTGAGAGGATTGGAGAGGCAGATTAGTAGTTGGATTTTCCACTATGGTTTAGTGAGGTTCCTAATGTGTTTCATCAGTTGCAATTGAAAACGTATCAGCCACATCCTGACCATGTGATTTGTCGGGATCATGTTAAGATATAACCAGATGCTTCCTTGGTGAAAGTTCCAGTGAAGATTGTGGATATGCACAAGAAAGTATTACTTGGTAAAAGAATCTTTTTAGTTCAGGTTTTGTGGCAGCAAGGAGAGTGGGAGAAAGAGATATCCGAGAAATGGCCCAATCTCTTTTGGTAAAGAGATGGTTATCTACTTTTCTAGGATGCAATGTCTAATCATGATGATAATGTAGCGCCCCCAGTTTGAGGTATGTAGCCTTTTCTATGCCTTTTTATGTGATGAAAGTGCTTGGGATGAGTTAAGAAGAGGATGGGAGAGTTTGAAATGGGTTTTAATATGTTTAGAGGCATTTTTAAGGCTGCACAGTTTTAGCACGGTTAAGGGAAACTGTGCGAGATGAACTATACGGGTAGTGGGGTACACACGGTTTACACATGGTTTTCCTAACCATGTGGGGTTTTCCATTTTAGGTGCTCATTTAAGATAGCAGAAGGCATACAGTCAGAGCATAATTTTCCTAATCGTGGTAGCTAACCAAGTGACCCTTTAAAAGGGGGTTTTAAAATCTGAGATTACTCAGGATTTACCCTAAATCACACAAATATTCTACCATATGAACCCTACGAGGGATTTCATCATGTAAAGGTCTATGGGTTCTCTCCCACTCATTTTTGAAGCGATTTGAAGGGTTTTCAAGGTGTTTTGAAGGTGGTTCATCTCAAGTAAGACTTCTATCCTGGTTTCTCTTTTGTTTTCTCTAGATCTACTCTTTCCCACTATTAGTTTCCTTTATCTACTTCTCTTGTGTGTAGATCATAGGTTTTTGTTACCTTAAATGATGATATTATGGCTTATTGATGTTAGGGAAGATAATCTAGAGTGTTCTGGGTGGAGCATTTTCTAGATTTGTGGAGTGGTTGTTCATGTGTTGTTTTCATCAAATCCCTAAAGGTAGGTGGCTTCTCTATCAACCCCACTTAATTAGAAGTAGTGAATTTGGATGGAATTAATTTTTTTTCTTGAAATTAATTGTGAATATAATGTGTGATGCATATAAAGAACCCATTTAGTGATGATATGGATATTTTGGGGGATGTGAGTTATTATTGTGAAGTGGTATTTTGTTTTCAAATTTTAAAATGTTAGTTTTAAAATCAGTAACTGGATTGATTTATGGAAAATGTTTTATAAAAGAAGGTTTTCAATAAAAGGGTTGTTTTACTAAAATGTGATTGACATGGGAAATGGTTTGAGGGTTTATTCAATAAATTTGTGATTTATTATGGTATTGTGACTTGTTATGTTGTAATGTTTTTCGGAATAATTGGTTAATTTGGTATTGGAAATTGTTGGGTTGTATGATTTTGGAAATTGTGGATTTAATTATTGTGGGGATTTTGTTAAATATCGATTTTCATGAGTTGGATGGATGGTGGGTAGGATTGTATCACCATAAAGGTGATGGTTGTGAATGTTTTGTTATCAAAAAGGGAGGGTTATGGGCATGAAGTCCCACACCCATTATGAGAGTGATGCCCCACACCAGGTAGGAGACCGGTTGGTCATGATGGTATCACCATTGAAGTAGAACCATGATGGAGTGAATGGTATTGGATGTGTGACATAATTTTGCGTGTGGTTGGGATATGTGTTTGGTTACACAAAAGGGAATGGTTAATGACTTGTTTTTTTATTTTCATTAGATTCTCACAAAATTGGGTAAATTGCTTTGGGTAAATTTTTTTGGCTTGTTGTTAACTATTTCACATGTTCCAGAACATTATATAAATATTTCTAACATGTTCTATCCTAGTGGATTGTGTAGGTAATTCATGTGAGAAAAACCTACTAAGTATTTATACTCACCCCCTTCTTTGGAACTTTTGTCCTTTTGAATATTTCATTTTCAAGGACACGGGTAAGGGTAAATAATCTCCCTTTTCAACCAGTTCGACATGATTCTTTGGTGATGTTGTGGTTCTTGGAGCATGGAGCATAGTGCACAACTATGGATGGTGTCCTATTTATTTTGGGTCTTGTTGTGTAGTCCTCCACATGGTACACTAATTTTGGTTTATTTGTTTTGGTCTTTGGGATTTTTTATGGAACAAATTGGTTGTCTTTTGTAAATATATGCTTTGGGTTGTCATGTTAACCTGAATAATTTTGTTTTTATAGTAATGTATTGTTTTGTTGATTGTTCAATTCAAAGGGTAAATCGATTTCCAATTATTCTTGAATCCCTAAACATTTATTTCCATCCGTTAGCGCTTTGGGAACATCGCTTAAGGCCAAGTAGCATTCCTCCTCCCTCTCAAGCTAATGGAATGTGGAGGGATGTTACATTATTCCACATCATTTTCTGATAATATTTGAGAAAATAATGTAAATATACGTGTTTTATATTAAAAAAATCATTCTGTTTAAAGTTGTGCCTTTCTGGAGCTTTGATGATAAAAACATTTGTGCCTTGCAGGAGCTTACAATGAAGAAAGAAAGTTATGCCAATATAGAGCTTTCACGAAAAACTATATTTGAGAAGATTAACATTTTTTTCTTAAAATATTATTGGTGTAAACTTTACCTGAGTTTTCTTTATGATGGAGTAGAATTTACACTTAGGGGAGTGAGGAGGAGACCATACTTGAGTGAAAATTAGAATAATGATCTTATTTCAAAAAGATTCAACCCCTCCTAATTCAGCCTCAGAAGTTTTTACATTTATATCCTACCAAACCCAAGCCACAAAACAATCTTGAAAAGTACTTATGATAAACATATTCCCTTGGCTCACATTTGGAAGAGATGTAGGAACTTGTCAACCCTATAGTGACCCTTGAATGAGTTTTGATGATAAAGACATTACTAAAAAATTGACATTTGTGTGATAAGAGAAAAAGAATGTGAGGTAAGTATTTTTTTTTCATGGAAGTATAAATGAATAGGAAATAGAATGAATTATATGAATAAAGAACTTGAAATAATGGGTTTTTGAAGACGAATGATATCTTTTGTTTACTCTTTTCAAATTGGTAGATCTAATGGGCATGTATCTTAGATTATTTTGATTCGATATTGATTTTTACTTGTGTTTACGCTAAAAAATGGAAGGGAGTAGGATAATAAGAATGTCTTTGAAGATGCCTTGCGAAGACCTTTTGCAGAGAACCATGGACTCGCACCCTCTACGAAGCAAGGAGGTGGGATCCTCCATGAGCCGATTTGAAGTTCGCAAGCCCGTCGCGAAGCGAGGAGGCAAGATGCTCCACGAGCCCCTTTGACGTTCGCAAGCCTACCACAAAGCAAGGAGGTGGGATGCTCCATGATCCTATTTGACATTCGGAAGCTCGCAGTGAAACCAGGAGGCAGGATGCTCTGTGAGCTGATTTGACATTCGTGAGCCCACCGCGAAGTAAGGAGGCGAGATGCTCAGTGAGCCCCTTTGACGTTCGAGAGCCCACCGTGGAGTGGAATCCATATTTTCACTGATCAAGATCTTCTTCGCGACATCTCTTGCCTATAAATACCGGCCTCCCCCAGGCCCAAAGGACGGATCATCTGACCTTTCACCTTCTCAACACTCAAATTGTGAATAACTTTCTACTCTACAAACCTTGAGCTGGACAAGGTACTTTTACTTTGCAAAGTGCCTCCCCTTTTTCTTGTTTTCACCCCTTCTTTTGAGAGGGATTCCTTTTGTGAAGCCCACAGGCCTTCTAGATGGAAGGATCTCCTCATGGGGACTCAAGTCATCACACAGTGTTTATGCTTTGCGAAGCACCCCTCATGCACACGTGACTCAAATACGAAGGCAGAGTCACTATGCCTCGTGAAGCACATTGCTTCTCATGACCTTGCTTCACAATCCACCCATGATTCGTTGGGATTTTCTTCACAAATGCCCTTACACTGTGCGAAGCACCTCTTGTATGCACCTATACCCTATGCCCAGGATAGGCCATTTCACTTCGTGAAGCCCACACCTTCACGATGCCCATCCATTGTAGGGAGCACCAGAGCTCTATGAGGCCTCTACTCATAAACCCCTTTACTCTGTAACTCCCTATCCCGTGAAACCTCCTATGTTCGCACGAAGTAACTTCAAAGTCCCATGGGAGAAGTTTCACATTGCGTTCCCTCACATCATGCTTCTTCACTTAGGCACGCTAACAGCTATTGCTTCTTCGTATAGCTATGATAACGTGGACCTCCAATGGGATCACCTCAAAACACCCCCCCAACCATGACATTTCCGGTGCATTCCCTTCACCAAGGAGCCAAGGGTACCGGGTATGTAATTTCTAGGGGTGCGGAGTAAACCCACCTCATCTGAGCTGCTGGACGTTAATCTGCCAAGCATCATCATCCTCATCACATGACGTTAAACTATGAATTTCCCCCATGCATCCTACGTGGGGAAAGGGAAACCACCCTGGTATAAGCCCCTAGCTTTTCATGGAGGAGGCGACATCCCTTCCCTTCCTTTATTTGGTGCCAAATCCCTCTCCCGATGGGCTTTGTCACCACCGGGCCTCCATCTTGGAGTAAGTCCCATCCTCTTCGAGCTGCTAACCATGAATAAGCCCTTGTTTCCTCTATTGGATGCGATCATGTGTAAGCCCCACTCTATTTCCCACGGATGCACCTTTCACGACGTGATCGTCAGGTATTTGTGGTCTCTTGTTTCTCACACCGAACATAACTCATGTGGGCTTAGAGCAAGCACCGACCATGAAATCCCCCTAGTAGCCTAGAGTGTAAGCCCCAAAAACCAACTGAACTATGAGGTCTTTGATCTTTTCCAATGGAAGGTACGTAGGAATCCTCCATGAGGTTCAATCCCACCACCCATTTGTCCCGAACATCTTCACGTTAGTTCACCAACACCTTGGGTAGAGCAGAGTGTAAGACCTAAACAACACCTGAACTATAGGGTCTTTAATCCTTGCCAAGGCAATATACGTAGGAAGCCTCCACAAGGTTCAAGACCACCACCCATTGGTCCCGACCATCTTCACGTCAGTTCGCCAACACCTTGGGCCACCTCAGATCGTAACCCCAAAATTCCCCAATAACCTAAACTACGTGGTCTTTGATCCATGACAAGGCATGGTACATAGGAAGTCTCCCAGTGGTTCAAGCCCAACACCCATTGGACTGACCATCTTCACGTCTGTGCACACAACTCTGTCTAGAACTACGAGGTCTTTGATCCTTGCCAAGGTGAGGTACATAGAAAGCCTCCAAGAGGTTCAAGACCAACACTCGATCGCTTTGACCACCTTCATGTCGGTTCCCCCCCATCCTGCATGACGTTAAACTATGGACCCCAATCAACGGTAAACCATTTTTTCCCCAGTTAGTGGTAAGCCGTTGCATACAAAACGCATCCTGAACTATGAGGTACATGACCCATGGCAAGGCAAGGTACATAGGAATAATTTATGAGGTTCAATAACAACAACCATTGGTCTCGAACATTCTTCGTGACAGTTCCTGCACACTGAACTATGTGGTCTTTAATCGTTGACAAGGCAGGGTATATAGGAAGCCTCCCTGAGGTTCAAGCCCACCATCCACCGGTCGTCCAGACCATCTTCACATCTGTTCCCACCACCTGATCTACGAGGTATTTGATCCTTTACAAGGCAAGGTACGTATGAATCCCCCACTAGGTTCAACCCCCCATCATCTATCTGGGCCCGAGGTCCCCATTCACGTCTGTTCGACCCCATACAGTGACAAGTTGTTGTGACCTCAATCAGTGATAAGCCATTTTGATCCCATTCAACGATAATTCGTTGAAATCCTTATCTAGAGGTAATATTTTTTGACGTCAATCAGTGGTAATCCATTGAAATTTATATCCAGTGGTAAGCTGTTGCGACCCCATCCTGCAGTAAGCCGTTAAAAACACCAATCAGTGGAAAGCCGTCATTAGATGAACTGCATGGACTTTAATTCCCTGCTATGGGGATATGTAGGAACCCTCTTCGAGGCTCAACACTAAAACCACCATCATCCTCATCACGATTTCATCCCATTCACCACCCACTTCATTCAACCGCTCCATCATCCATCTTGATTCTTATCAGGGCCGCCACTTCCTGGTGAAATCATGTTATCACATTCCCCATTCCCCTAAATAGTAACTGGGATGTCAACCACACGTTGTCCCCAAAATCTGTGTTCCCTCCAAGGGTTTCACCCATCTGATCCACTCTAATCAGTGTTCTGATCAGTTCGATCTGTCTCCGCTGGATGTTAAACTTGAGGCATACCCTATGATAAACATGGGAATCTGAGGAAACCCTTCGAAACATTCCTATGGCATATAATTCATCACATTCGATGCGGGATTCCTCGGGCTTCTGCGCCCTCGAGAAGCCCTATAATAAGGGGAAGAAACCTAGACGCACCAGTGTCCTAGAAACCGGACACGCCTGTGATGACCAATGTGACTACTCCCCTGACCGAAGTTTTCTTCCCTGACCGGACCCCATGGAATGTCTTGATAGAAGCAATGTAATTAACTGGTGTCGATGAAGATATGGCCCCAGGAAGAGTTTCACGAACAACATCTTAAATATTTAAGGGAGTCCCAGACTAGGTGACAAGTTCCGAGGAGGAATCCATAGAAGGCAGAACTGACATCCCATCATCTTGTTTCGATCAAGGAGAAAACGTCCTTGAATGATGAACAAATGAAACCTGCCTTTGTAATGCGGGAATGCGGGGAAACAGCTACGCGTACTCCACAGACGGATGCACACACCCCGACAAAAGTGTCAGAAACAGAAATGGTGAACCCGGCATGAATGTATTCTCCTAAATATGGAGATTAGTAGTGCTCAAGGAATCAATGTATTAGTGCGTCACCAGATCCAGTTATCCGATGCTGGGTCCCACTAGGAAAATAGCGGGCCTGGCGTGAAACTCACTAGAAGTTAGGGAAGTAGAATGTTGGATATCCCATTCTGCAACATTTTCAGTGTGGATCCCTCTTACTGGTCATGTAAGATGGAATGGCGCTGGTGCATTGGTCATCGATTCCCTTTTCTTTCATCACTGATGAGTTAATCTCCATGATCCTCAGAAATTAGGTTGCTAATCCTGGAAAACGATCGCCACCTTCCCACCAACGCAGGGGCAGGGGTAGTGCCAACACGATAGTCCCATGCGGATCCACCTCTTCTGCAATGACCTCTACACCCATGACCCTGGGGCACCCCTGCCCCATCTCCCCTTCCATGGTTATTCAGCGGACGGTAATCAATGACCTCATGTTCCATTACGAGGAGGAGGGCATAATCCCGACTCGAGATATGGACTGCCTGGATTTGGAGGCATCTGTGCCTCATCATCAATACTGCCACCGAGGTCCGCGCAGGGAGCTACTGCTCCCCACGCCGACATATAATCATTTTGAGGCCTCTCCCCAGAATGATTTGACGACTCCTTGCCTTATGATGATGAGGTAAGTGATGT
This sequence comes from Viscum album, assembly GCA_963277665.1. Taxonomy (NCBI): domain Eukaryota; kingdom Viridiplantae; phylum Streptophyta; class Magnoliopsida; order Santalales; family Viscaceae; genus Viscum; species Viscum album. Next base: position 471,540,778 of record OY728130.1, on the reverse strand, counting down.
CTAACCCAACCCGGTCAGAGTCCCATTACAGGGGATCCCAGCGAGGGCTCCCACCTGGCCGCATCAGCGCTGCCACTCGGTCTTGGTGGATGAGGAGCAGGTAATCCACGTACCTACGCCACTGGCTCTGGTTCATCCGACCTGATGCTAGCATGGGTGTAAGCTAAGGATTCCCAACAAGTGGCATAAAAGTCGGTGGATACTGTTTCCCGAGCCACCACCGACCCATGTCATTAGTTCCCTGAATACACTAAGAAGGGGCACTTATATGCCCCACCAAGATCGAGGCCCCAACCGCCCCACGGGCAGGCTGGGTCGACTCTCTTAGTCGTCGGCACAGGCAGTGGCTGCTGTAGGCTAACCCGCAGTGATTCCACCCAGTACAGAGGTCCTCCCCGTACCACTACCATGGAGAGCATGGGCCTTCCCTACTTCGAGGATCAACATAGAGGTCCACCCCATGCCACCCACAATCCAAATTAGGGTATTCACCGCAGCGATGACACTCAGTACAGAAGTATATCTTTTGCCCATTACACTGTGTATGGAGTCACTCCTCCTGCCCCCGACTGCCGAAGTAGGGAAATTGAACATCCAGTCTCTCATCAACCTGGGGATCCTCTCTATGTCCTCTTTGCAGCTGGTGAAGGTCCTCCTTGACTAGGAAACCATAGGGGTGAAGGCTAGCCTCACCTCACTAGTACCCAACGTAGAGGTCCTACCCATGTTCAGATAGACCAGTACATGGAGCTTCCTCATACAGAGGTAACCATAAGAAACAAGCATGGAGGTCGTCCCCATGCTCCTGCCAATTCTTGCGGAGGACTTTCTCGCTTTATCACTATCCATGGTGGTTCTCCCCATGTCTCCTTTGAATTTTTTCCCGGTGCTCCTCGCACCCCAGCTTACTCAGGTGGAAACCCTCTCCGCCTTAGCACTAGTGCAGTCGAAGGACCTTGTGTCAGAAATCAGCCCTGTCATGAGGAGCCACCCAGGGGAAGAAAGGCGAGTCATCTCTTCCATAAGAATAATTATTAGAAGTTCCGGATAGAGATCAAACCAGTCCACTTCTCAGACTCTGAAGTGGAATATGACTCAGCACATGAAATCTAATCTCACTCATCCAAGTCAAGGGTTGGGGTAGGAATGAGGCGCATCATCCTAGTACTCCCGAAATGTGAGGTCTATAGGATTACCACCTCTCTCCACTGGTATATCTAGGAGGATGAAAATCTGGCAACCCCGCATGTTACGGTCGTGAAATCCCCACTGTTGTCACCAGAAGTGCTCTCTACCTTGACAAGAGATCACATAGAGCTATTTTAAGGGCCAATGGTGAGCGAGAAGCATCACGGACTATCACCAGTATCCCAATCCCTTGATCTATGGACTGCGGCAGTCATCCCATCTTATCGTGACATAGCAGCAATGTCGCTACACTCTTCGGAGGATAGCCCGATATTTGGCATCCAATCATCCCATTCATTGTACTCTCCACCTACCGGCCAACCATTTCAGCAGTCTACCTCAGTACCTCTGCTAGTTCCTCATCCGCCCCAAGTTGATGAGTATGTTAATGAAGGAATTTACACTGAATATGAGCCGAGGAGATTTTGGAATATCCTCACGGTATACCACTCCCCCAAGATGTTCGGGCTCATGGCAGTGCTGAATTTTCATTCACCGGAATCCCTCACCCCATAGAAGGTTGAATGTTTCCACCAAAACCTCTAGAAAATTCACTTTATCCTTTTTCATCAGAAAGTGTTTTAACCCAGGATCCAAGCGCATCTTGAAGACATTGGTGAGCAATGTTGTCTAGTCGATCTGGATACGCTCTCCGTGGCCTAGCGCCCCAAGTCACTAGGCCACCGTAAGGTCCTCCAAGAGAAACACATTCAGAGTTTCAAGATACTCGACAAGATCATCAACTAGGATTCCCCCTAGATGAAAATCCGTGGCTAGAGGCAGTATTCTTCCCTCCTCTTCAGTTCTATCAGGCGGCATCTTGACTTTCTAGGGGATATCGAGGACATGCCCCTAGGAAGGGTCACGGTCAACATGGTTGACATAGTGGACGGGGAGGATGAGTTGGAGCTTCTTGATGGGGACTTACCCCTGAGGGATTTACACCACTATTGGACCCATCAGGGAGGGTTACTCGCCTGTAGAGGAACCTATTAGGTCTCCCTGCACCCATTAAGGCATTAGTACTGAGCTGGAATTCCGGTAAGGGTAAAGAGCATGTCAGAGCTTCCAAGAACTCCGACCCATTGACATTAGTGAAAAAGACGGAGGAAGACCCTAAGAAGGCCACATTGCACCTACAACTTTCCGAGCAGAAGTTGTTGGTTGATAACCTCTTAGGTGAATGCACTGCAGAGCGATGGCCAGACTACGATGATCATAGGCTAGGATAGTAGGGGCATGAACAACTTCCCCTTTTCAAGTTTCCTCTAGGCTACCCTAACTGTCCTTCCCCTGCAGACAGGGTTTGGGCCAGAACATTAGGAAAGAGGTCATGGTATGTCTTGCAAAAACCCTCCCGAATGGCGCGACAATCCAAAGGGCCCATCTCGGGCTCCCCTAGCCGCCCCGAGGGTCATGCCGCTTTCCACTCGATGAGCCACTGGGCCTGCTTACTGTGTTGAAGAACCCACCAATGCGCTCGTTGTTAGGGATCCCTATCAAGACCAGGACCCCTGCCTAGTTGATCCAATGGCGGCACTCATTTCCCACCTTGAGGCGTTGGAAACACGATAGGTGGAAATCCCGCCTGATGGAAAGCCATATCCGACATGGGTGGATGATATTCCGGCACCTCCCGGTTTTGAGAATCCCACCTTCTCCACTTTTAACGGGACATGGGACCTGCTGAAACACCTGGACCACTTCAACTCCATGTTTGGGCCCATGTTAGAGACTCTAGTGCAGCAGGAGGCTGGCAAGCTCCGCTATTTTGTTCAGATATTGGAGGGGCATGCATTCGTCTGGTACAACTAGCTTCCTGTTGGATCTGTAACCATCTGGGAGGACCTTCTCATAAATTTCCTCTACCATTTTAGCTCCACCACTTGGAAAATGAGAATTGCTGACCTCTTCAAGTGAAAACAAAAACCTGATGAGTGTGTCATGGACTTTATTTCCCAGTTGCAAGGGTTTACTTATTTCCTTGACACTCCACTGAATCAGGAGAAATTACTGATGATGTGTGTAGAAAATGTCAACATGGAACTGGTTCCCTCTATGATAACCTAGAACAACCCCGGGGGATTTTGAGACTTCTCTGATAAATCCCAGTGCCTGGAAGAAGCCCTACAACAGGCCAGCCATGCATGTCTGTTGCCTCCCACAATTCCCGCTAGAAGGGATGTCAAAGACAATCCTAATGTGGTGGCCCAAATAGAGGCCCCTAGATAGCTGGAATTATTACCGGCAGAGCCACCTTATCCTCGCAGAGGCCCTCTACCACAAACACAACCTCCATCCTAGTAGCGGCTTCCTTAGAATCGGCTGGTGCCCACATGAAATGTGCCACTACCGCCTAGGCGGGACAACTAGGCTTCGCCTCCTCGACAGGCTCCTCTAGCTCATCGTTAGGTCCAAGTTCCAAGGACCCCTTTCCGAATAGAAGAAACCGGACCTACTCGTTCAACGAGAATCCAGTCCCTGGCTATTTTTGAAGTGCCTTGTAACAAGGGATTGTGCGTTTTCCTAAGTGCAAAAGGCTAGAAGAGGCGAACCTCACTAATCGCCCCAACTACTTCCCCTATCATTGTATCTTGTGGAACACCCTCATGTAGTGGTATGTGTTCAAATACTGATTCCAGACCAGGTCAATAACAACATATTATGGCTGGGCTCGACCCCGACACAAGTTGCATGCCTCGTCGTAAGGACAGACAGTAGCAACGACAATGAGGGCAAGTGGCAGCAAGTTTCTAACTGCGAGTCTCGAAAGTATGATGACTAGATGGCTCAAAAAATAGTTTCGCATCCTCATGGTATCATTTGTTTATGCCTGAATAAGACGAGGCCTTTATAAGATGTAGTCGCTACTTTTTCATCATCATCCCATCATGCATCTTCCCAGAAGAGCAAGCATCGACAGCACAAGGGAATGAAACACCCCCCTCCAATGCCATCATCGTCTCAAACTCTCGGAGACTTTTTACATCTGGAGATGGGTATTCCTCCCAGAATCCACCCAGTAATGTATTAATATTCAAGTGATAGTCAATGGTACACTTCGGTTAATACCGTGGGGTTGGTAAATCCTTATACGACTCCCAACTACGGGGAGCGCCAGGCTAACCTCTCCAACATCCCCAGTCGATGCCAATGTCGGTGGAGCCAAGGATATATGGGTCATCAAGGAAATTCAATTGGCACCTCTAGTCAGGCTGTGCATGCCATTGAGACCAGAAAGTAGGCCCAGCACAGAGCTCAGCATGTGAAACCTCTTCATCCAGTATCATTAGGCCCGCCTCCATCGCCGTTTTTGCTACTGGATCAGGCGGAGCCACTTTGACCATGTCACGACCAGCCTCACCCTGCTATAGGCTGGTCTCAGTCATCTGTCCCTCATCTAGTAGCTACATAATGGGATTCTACTAGTGAGCCGCAAGATATGCCCAGCACGAGTCAGTCGTCAGCCTAGCCGGTAGGGCCCGCCATGGCTCCTTTCATAGAATGACCTCCTGCAAGCAGAAGCTCACACCTGTCACGGAAGTATGATGTTCTCAAGAACCTTTCTAGCATCCCAGTGAGGATTTCCATCCTCGAGGCCCTTCGCCTATCATCAGATATGTGTGAGGCCCTCACTGATTATTTAAGAATCCCCCTCTAGTTTGAGATGGAGGTAGAAGTTGTATAATCCTTTCATGCTGAAGCGATCGATAATGATGAATGTCAGGAAATCATTTAATTCTCTGGAGTGATGAAGGCTCTCCCATATAGGGGCACTTCTGCCCACTATACATAACCAACCAATGTAACGGCATGGTGGTTCAGCGCTATCTTGTTGACACCAACTCCAGGATTAACCTTATCCCGACATGAACACTGCGGAAGCTGGGGTTGTCTGATGATGACCCGAATTCCTCCGATTTATGAATCCAGATATATGAAACGACAAAGAAGACCCCATTCGGTATGATCCATTTGAAGACCCAGTTTGATGGCCTAGTTTCCTGCACCATGTTTATGGTTGTATCCCAAGACATTGTGTATAGTGCATTGATGGGCAGACCATGGCTCTACCTGCATGCGGCGGTCCCCTCATCCTATCACCAATGCCTCAAGTACTCCCTCAATGGTCGAGTAGGCATAATCCAAGGGGATGCGTATCATTTTTCATCTTGTGAAGACTACTACCTAGATTCCCACTATTACAAGAGCAAGGACAAGGAGATTCATGCCAGTGAGGTTGAACCCGTCACGGTTGCAACTGACCCCTGGGTAGGTCTGGATGACGCCTACGTCTTTTCGATCCATCGATTGGAGGTCAAAACCCCCGACATGGGAAAATGTTTTTTTGTCTCTGGTATAAGGGGGAATCATATTCCCAAGTCCAAGTGATGGTGGAAAATCACCTCGTACTCCTACAAAAATCAGGCTCAGGTGATCTCGGAGCCTCCTACCCATGTAAGGTAACAGGATGTTCAGCCCGTGGTAATAACAGTACATCATATGTTCCCGTTTCACTGATCTGGAATCAACCGACACAAGAAAACGCGCCAATATTGCTTTGATATCATCAAGAGTGGCCCCATGGGCTGATGACCATAGGGGATTGGGTTTACATCCTTTATTGCTATGGTTTTGTCAGTACTAAAATCTCCCGATTCAGTGACCACTGCTGCTCAGGCTAGTACCATCTTCCTGTCACAATCCGATGACCCAGAGGAAGCTCCTCCCACTAGGGATCTCTCCTTTGAAATTGAAGAAGAGGATTTGGAGGGCGCTCCCCCCACCTTTGAAGAGGTTGTCTCCGCCTCGGTTGATGGATTGGTACAGGTGAACCTCGGGTGCGAGGTGGACCCGAGACCCACATTGATCAGTGTCGCCATGCCCCCAATGGAGCAACATCGGTATGTGGAATTCCTTAAATAGCACCGTGAAATGTTTTCCTAGAGTTATGATGAGATTCTAGGACTAGATCCTCTGGTATCCATCCACTGCCTCGGTCTTCCAGCAAATCACCGCAGGTTCAAATGGCCTCCCAGAAAGATGCACCCTTTTCACGGTGCCATGGTCGAGGCTTAAGTCGATAAGCTCATCAGATCCAAATTTTTCAAGGAGGTTTAGTACCCCATGTGTCTAGATAGCATTGTGCCAGTCAAGGAAAAGAACGGACAGATCAGAGTCTACATCAACTTTCGGTATCTCAACTATCATTGTCCAAAGAATGATTTACCCCCTCCTGTGACAAAATTTTTGATCGATGCTACACCTGGGTTCTAAGCCCTTTCTTTAATGGATGGTTACTCTAGATACAAATAGATCCGAATGGCCCCTAAGGACGATGATTACACATCTTTCAGGGCACCCCAAGGTACATTATGTTACCAGGTTATGCCCTTCATCTTGAAAAATGTAGGTGCCAACTATCAGCAGGCCATGCAACACATATTTAAGCCAATCCCCAGGACATTGGTAGAATGTTATGTGGATGATCTAGTGGTCAAATACCATTGACTCCAAGACCATCTCAAGGACCTGGAGAAAGTTTCCGACTTCCTCTGTTCCCGCCACATGATGATAAACCTGTTGAAATGTGACTTCGGGGTCACCTCTGGGTAGTTCCTTGGATTTTTTTGTCAAGTACCGGGGCATCAAGATCTACCTAGAGAAGATCAAGGCCATCAGTCAGATGCCTTCCCCGAGAAATATTCAGGTGATTCGAGGTTTCCCAGGCAACTTAGCCTACATATGCCGATTCATTGTGAATCTGTCCAGAAAGTGTAATCTATTTTCTTGGATAATGAAGAAAGGCTCCGCATAAGAATGAGACGAAGAGTGCCAGACCGTGTTCGAGGAAATCAAGAAGTATATGCTCCAACCTCCAGTCCTGATTCCACACATCTCTAGAAAAACACTGGTCCATTATGTGATTTCCCTGGAACAATCACTTGGCTCCCCTTTCACCCAAAATAACAATGAGGGGACAGAGAACAGTCTTTAATACCTTAGTCTCATGCTTATCGATACGAAGACAAGATACTGCCCCATCGAAAAGAGCTGCCTTGTGCTGATATTCACAATACAGAAATTGTGACACTACTTACAACACCATGAGGTACAGTTGGTGTCTCGGGTAGACCCAATAAATTACATTCTGAACCACCCCATGTTAACCAGCCTTCTAGAACAGTGGGAAATAATACTCCAGTAGTTCAACATTAGGTTCGTCCCTCAGAAAGCTGTTAAGGGGAAAAAATTGGAAGACTTCCTTGCTGCCCATCTAGCTCATGCTGACCAGTCCTTGAACATCAATTTTCCTGATGAGGAAATCCTCTCAATAGATCATGCTATCCCATGTTGGAAGATTCACTTTGATGGTGCTTCTCGAAGCCCCACCAGTAGGAGGATCAATGATCCCAGGCTCAAAAGGGTAGGCCTGGGTATTGCCTTTATTGCCCCGGCACAAGCCAACCTGTCGTACTCATTCCTGTTGTCAGAAGGCTACACAATCAATGAGGCAAAGTATCAGGCTCTTATCATTGGCCTCGTACTAGCCCTCGAGACTGATGTTCCCCATTTGCATGTGAAAGGGGATTCTGAACTAGTCATCAAGAAAATCAACAGTGACTATGTCTTCAGGAAGTTAGAGATCATTCCATTGTTAGAATGCGATCTCCAACTAATGGCCCAGTTCCCATCTCGACTAGAGGTTACTCATGTCCCTCGATCTTAGAACAGTCGAGAGGATGCCCTGGTCATCCTGGCTGCAACACTTGTAGAACCCAAGTAGGATGATCTGATTATACACATGACACATTGGAGAGTCATTTCTCCCATCACCCCAAGTGATGGAGATGGCCTGTGGGTAATACATCTTACTGCTGAAGCCTCCACGTCAAGACCACTAGGTTCCTCAGATGCAGTGGATGGAGTGACTCTCGACTGGAGATCTCCCTTTATCAAGAATCTCCAAAATGGTTACCTCCCGGCTGATCAGGCCGAGCACGAGCGAATCCGATGCTGCCCGCTGCAGTTTACCCTCTAGGGTGGTCCCATTCTAGAGAATATCCTCTACAAGCATGGGTTTGATGGTTTCCTCCACCATTTCATCCAGGGAGTAGATATTTCTTAGGTCATGTAGGAGGTTCATGCTGGTTCCTGCAGCGCCCACCAGACTTGGTTGAAGCTATCTCACCAGATCCAGAGACTGGGGTACTTTTGGCCCTCCATGATCCATGATTGCCTCGAGTTTTCCAAGAGATGTCATGCGTTCCAAATTAATGATAACTTCATGCATCGGCCACTAGTACCTCTACACTCCACCAAGTACTCATGGCCATTTGCGGTGTGGGGACTCGATGTCATGAGACCATATCTACCGGACCAGTTCAGGTTCATCCTGACTGCTATGGATTTCTTTTCAAAGTGGGAAGAGGCAGTTCCGCTCAAGGAGATCAAGGCCCATTCTCTCATTGACTTCATGAGCCCCAATATCATCTACCAGTTTGGATTCCCTCACACCGTCCTCACCGATAACAACACCAACATCCGAGCAGCTGAGTTGAAGAAGTTGTACGCCAAGTACAACATCCATTCAAACCATACCTCCCGCTATTACACGCATGAAGATGGACAGATCGAAGAATTCAATAAAACACTCTCTTACATTTTGTAGAAATTGGTTGGTTAGAATAAGAAGATATGGTTAGACAAGCTTCCCAGCGCCCTCTGGGCTTATCGGAAAATGACTCGTAATTCCACCCAGGTGACCCCATATTCCTTGGTGTACGGAGCTGAGTCCATCCTGCCCATCGAGATCTAGCTGCCTTAATTACGCACATTGGTCTATGACTGGTAGGTTCTAGATAAGGTAGCCGAAATTCATCTGGATGAATTGGAAGAACTTGTAGAGAATAGGCTTCGTGCCAAGCATAATCTGGAAAGGCATCAGAATAAGATAGCAAGAGCTTTCAACAAGAAGTCTCACCTCCGCTCTTTCTTGCAAGGAGACTTGGTATTGGCCCTCCAGGCACCAATGATCCCTAGTAGGAAACCACCCATGTTTGAGCCTAAATGGGAATGACCTTACATAATTTACAGGGTTTACCCTAATGGTACATACTCCCTGGTGACTAAGGATTGTGAGCATATAACTCCTCCCACCAATGCCAAGTTTCTCAAGAAATAATTTTCCTGAGCCAGATAGTCCAGAATAACCCTAAATTGTACAGTCCAACATGACCTTAAACTATTTGGTCCTGCATGACCCTAAACTGCTTCATCCCGCATGAAGTTAAGCTATATTTCATCCTCCAGGATGTTAAACTACACCCTTAGAACTACGTGTGGCTTGATTCCTATTCCATGGGATACATAGGAACACTCAAACATTTCATCTTGAGACCAAACCCAAACTCTCTTATTTGAATATTCCCCCTAGATACAGTTTTATCGGAGGATCCTTGCATCGTATAGTTTAGTATTTTTATCCCCACTCATGTCAGGATTACGACGGTCGCAACAACTGCACAATCCCCATTCTTTTGTCATCCCACATCTTCACTGTATGATGCTAAACTTCAAGGCCTTCAAGAACTACCTACGGATAGATTTCCATCCTCATGGGATACGTACGAACGCTTGTACGTTTCATCTATTGGCCCAGCCCAAATGCCAAAATCTTCCCTCGGCATACGATATATGGTGTGGTGCAGACTTTTTCCCCAATTCACGTCAATCTCATCTCGATCCTGCCATACGTCCCACACCCCGGAGGTGTTCACCTCTTTCACAAATGGGTACAACTATGCTTCACCCACTCCTTTGATTGGGACTCCATCATCTTTTCCATCTAGAAGGGCCCCCGAACGGTAGGAATTCTAGGCCCAAATGCTCTCCTACCGCTTCGGTCCAATGCCCTCGAGGATGTTGAGAAAAAACTAATACAAGTCCTGCATTGTGAATATGGTCGGCGGTCAATGCTCATTTTTTGTTCCCATTCCAGGTCACTATAGGGATGATATGTTTAGAACATGGTCAACAACTATCCTTTGTCATTAGAGCCACCCAACGATGTACCAAACATTGAGTGCAGTTGTCCATTATTCCCCGTTGTATGTCCAAGCGATGAACTCCCTTTGGGAGATGACAGCTAATAGACCCCTATATGATAGGAAGATCCTGGTTTGGCTCCTTGTTTCCCACACCGAGCACTGCTCACATGGGATTAGGAGCTGTGATGAGGTGCTAACCGCACAAGAGGTCATATGGCTACCATTGCCCATGACATCCGGCCTCAGGACGCTTGGTATTTTCTAGCCCCATGCCCTTTTCTGGCCCCTAGACCAAGTTCTCATCTAGGGTTGTATGGAGTGGAGTGGACTTATGTCATTATTCACATAGATATATTTCACCATGCCGCACATATCTCCTTGAGACATCCCTCCCGTCATTTATCATCCATACTATGAGCACATGCCATGCTACGCTTTGCGTGCCCAATATCAAGCCCATGGCCCAAGTCTTAACTCTTATTGGATTGTACAGTGTGGTATTGGATTAAGTAGTCATTCACATTGGGGTAATCACTCCACTGTACACCTCACTTGTTTGGGGTATCTTACCCCTTTCTTCATCCTCACTGCAAGACGTTAAACTACAAACTGAATGGGCCTTTCCATCCGAGGCCCAGACTCAGGCCCTTTGGCCTTTTTGGGCCCCCTACCCATGTTCTCACTTAGGGTTGTACGGTGTGGTATGGGATTATGTCCCCATTCACGACGGGTTACTCGCAGCACCATACACCTTTTGTATGTGGGGTATCTTACCCATTTGCGTCCTTACTGCATGATGATAAACTGCACATTACTCCATTCAAGAACTATGTTTGGCTTTATTCCCATCCTCATGGGATACATAGGACTGTCCAAACATGTATACATCAGGTCCAGCCCCATCTCATAGAAATATCTCTTTCACCTTGGTCCCTTGGCCTGCATTCCCCCTAGGAGAGGGGTATATGGTGTGGTATGTGATTATTCCCTCATTCCCGTCAGGTTTTGTAACAAACATGCCATTTACCTCCTCCTCTTGAGAGTTTTCCATCCCCATGTTCCATACTCATCTTTTCAAATCAGTTTCTCTCAAGATGAGCCCCTCAGTCCTCTTTGGTGATTCAATAATGTGCCCAAGGGTACTTTGTTTTTTCACCTGGAATGTTGGATTCTACCCGGACATGGTTTCAACCATTTCTCAGGCTTTGTGTTCCCCTTAATTAGGGCTTCCATAACCTTTCACAACCAAAGGGACCCCTGAATGACATGGTTACTTTCCCCAAGGGACCACCTACCATTACGGGCCAACGTCCTCAAGGGTTTCGAAAAACAAATTGATACAAGTCTCGCGTTGTGAATTTGGTTAGCGGTCGACACTTGTTTGTTATTCCCCCTCAGGTCACAGGATATAGATGCTGTGTTTCAAACACTGTAAATAGTTATCCTCCATCGTCATGCCAACCCCATTAAGCCCAAAAATGTTGGTTACATGAATCACATCCTTCTCCACCTCATTATGTCCAAGTAGAATTTCAAGACTCTTGGTACTATTCCTTAGTGCGCATTCACATGTTAGGAGGAAAAAGCCGTGATAAGGCAATCATTCGGGGCTCCACTAATTCCCCCTTTGCATGTATTTCACATATTGAAAATACCTTATCTTCCCTTGTTTCCTACACCGAGTTTGACTCATTTAGGCTTAGGGATTGGATTAAGGTCCGCAATTACATGGAATAGTCCCGCTTTTCCATGGTTCAATTTCTAAGACCGTAAACTAATATCTTTTCGTATGTCCCCTTTGTAGAACTATGTATAGCTTGATTACCATTCCATGGGATATGTAGGAACACCTGGGCTTCTCATATTTGGGACCATCTTAATTGAGATCCAATCTATCCTACTTTCTACCCTCTTACCTCTTTTTTCCCCCTTGGATTGAGGTTTCTTTCTCGGAATCGTGCACGGTGTGGTGTGGACCCCATCCTCATTCATGTCGGGTATGCTTTATTGCACCGTGTACATTCCCCATTTAGCCTCATCTCTACTATGTCTGTGCCACACGACGTTAACATTCATGGATGGCCCATTCACATGACCCTAAACTGTGATTGTATCGTCCTGGCCGCACGATGAAGAACGGCATTGCATTGTGATGCCCACACTCAAGGGACATCATGTTTGGTATCAGTCAAACCCCATAAAATTTTTCAATGACTTTATTTGTATTGATTCTTGTTGGGATGCCTAGATTTTCTATTCTAGGCCCATCGTGTCGTGAAAAAAACACCTCTATTCACCCTAAAGGACAAACAAGACCTATCAAATGCCACTTCTTATAGTGCGAGGGCCAGACCCGCACACCCCTTTTATGTCGACACTGGTACCTTGTTGTGCCACCTCTCAGAACTATGTTCGGCTTGAATCTCATTCTCATGAGATATGTAGGAACATCTGGACACTTCTCTACATGCCCAGCCTAACTTTTTTGTTTGGTCCCTTGACCTAAATGATTCCCTAATGAACACATGGTAATCTGGACACCGGGTCCTCATTCACACCGGGTTTTATAATTACCCCACCATGTGTATCCCACGTTTCCTACCATCCATGGTCCAAGCTCTATGACCATAAACTAAGACCACTCCATGTCCTTTCTGTAAGATGTTAAACTACATGACATTTTCTAGAACTACGTATGGATTGATTCCCATCCTCATGGGATACATAGGAACGCCCATTCACTTTTTGTCTCCCGGTCCAGCCCCAGGAATCTAAAAATGTTGTCCCTTATTTTTCGACCCCTTGGCCAAAACTCATCATGGAATGTGGGGTGGCGAGTACCTCTTAGGTTCTCATTCACATTTGGTCTTTCAGTAGCTGCACAATGTGCTTCCCATATCTTTTCCTAGCATGATCCAAGTTCTATGACCCAAAACTAATATCTCTCTAATGGAACTGTGCATCACATTTGGCTGTTTTGATGACCTACGCACAGTCCATTAAATCAAGTCCCCCTTAATGGTCCACCCTAGGCCATTAAGTTGAAATCGTGTGACCCAAGGACCCTTGTCCTTGGGAAGGTACTTGACTCCCTCTATCTGATACGTCTTATAGTCATATTCAGATGCGTTTTGACAAAGATCCCGAAGTGTGGAATTTTCATGGGGACATTCCCCTCGTTTCATGTCAAAGCTTCGTGAGCCTATTATTTGGATCCTCATCCTCTTCCACATCTAAAGGGACCCCATTCACGGCCTGGACTCATGCCACCTTGGCTCACCTACCGTTTCAGGCCAATGTCCCTAAAGACCCCAGGCAACATTTGCAACAGGTCCTATGTTTTGAACACGGTCAACAGTTGACCCTCATTTGTCTGTCCCCATTCCAGGATAACATGATATGAATGCTGCGTTTTGAACATAGTCACCAACTATCCCCTATCGTCACGCCACCATCATTGCGATCCAGATTTCGAGCATCATAATTCACATGTTTCCACTACCTTATGTTCAAGTTGAATTACCACATGCTCAGATTTGCTCTTCAGTGCATCTAGGTGCGTTATATAGGTGGGTCATCATCAGTGGGACGTCAGTCATCTAATACCCCATCATCCCTAATGTTTGCCTCCCTGTGCTAGGAAATTCCCATGACTACTTCTTGTTTCCCACATTGAGAACAACTCGTGTGCGATTAGTAGTTCTGGTAGGACGTGTACTGGCGGAGTCATTGCCACACATACATTTCCTCACTCCGCATGACGTTAAACTGCACTCTCAGAACTACGTATTACTTCATTTTCATCCTGATGGTGTACGTAGGAATGCCAGACCACTTTGCTTCGGGCCCAACCTAATTCTCACTCTTGGTCCCTTGACCTAAAGAGTTTCCTCCGGGGATACGTGGTGCAATCTCGACTCCAAGTCCTCATTCACATTGGATTGATAGCTACCACGCCACATACTCCCATCCAGGGATCTTCCCATTCATTCCACATCCTATCGTATGATGTTAAACTATGTGAGTTATTATGTACTCAACACATGACACTAAATGGTGGTTCTACCCTAAAAACGTTCGGGATGCCCTATGTTAGTCATGGGATGCATAAGTTTCCTCTCCAGAGAGAATTCTCCTTACCAGTGTGGATCTCTGACCAAACTGTGACTCCCAGAACTACGTTTGTCTTGATTACCATTTTCATGGGATACATAAGAACCTCGGACATCCTGTCTCCGGGTCCTACCTTAGAAACCATAATTCTCATTTCCCAATTCTTTTTCAGTCCATTGACCTGAGCACTTTTGGGAAACCATGAAATTGCGACTTTACCCTGAAAAAGTTCGGGATGCCCCATGATAACGTTGGGAGGAGAAAATTTCCTCATCAAAGAGGTCCTATTCAGAAGTATGTTTGACCCTTGATCTGACCGATGTACCCACCTAATGCGTTCACACCCCAGTGGTGTAATTTCAGGAGCGTTGGAATCTATTTGAACAACCCATCACTCCACTCTCCATGCTTTGTGTGCCCTTTATTCGGATCCTCGCCCTATTTCACATCTAGATGAACCCCCTAATAGTATGGATGCATGGCCTAATGCTCACCTACTGTCCTAGGCTAATGTTATGTAAGACTAATGGATGAAATTATGAGTCAGGCCCCGTGTTTTGAACATGGTCAGCTGTCAACCTTCATTTGGTATTCCCATTTCAGGCTAAAACTATAAGGATACTATGTTTCGAACATGGTCAATAGTCATTCATAATTTTAATGCCATCACTACAGTGTTCCGAATCTTGGGTATTGTAATTTACACAGTCCAATTCCCATATTCGGATTTATTCAAGCGCCCCTAGAGTTACCCCGTGCGTGCACAAGAGCACGATGTGAAAACAATAATTCGGAAGTTCTGAGAGCTTCATTCTCTAGTCAAGTCTCTCCCTTATCTTCCCTGGAATCCTGGATGGTTGTCCAAAACCCCAGATACCCAAAGCTTGTTTTTCAATCTTGCATTTGGATGGAGTGATAAGGTGGTCATCCCTTGTTTCTCGCATCGTGCTTGACCGACGTGAGCTTAGGGAATGATCACTGGATCCTCCATGAATATCATGGGTGTGAAATAAACCAATACAAATAATGGAACTCATGCATGCTATAAGAATAAAATAATCAAAGAAAGAAAGTACATTTGAGGGTTTGTAATCATTACAGTACCTAAGGGTCAATTTCCTCTGCAGATGGGTTAACCTCGTCAAAAGAGCGTAGCAGCTCCGCCACCCTCTAGTTGGTGGCGTCCAGAATTTTCTGCCGCCTGTTTATTTCCCAGTCCTCCTCGACAACGATGGGGCACAATTAATCAACCGCAATCTGAGTCCACTCCATGTCAGTCCAAATGACGATCATTTCGTCAGAGGCTCACTTCATTCCCTCTTCAAGCTCTTCCAGCTGGGCCTTCAATCGCAATATTAGCTCAGATTGCGCGTTGAGGGAGGACGAGTGCTTGTCCGCCCAACTCAGCAACTATTTAACCTCATATTCAGCCTCTTGGAGCCTCTTAATGTTCACCGCTTTCCTCCACTGCCAACCCACACTGAGGCCACAGTCATTCTCCCGAATATTCTCTTCCATAAGATCTTGAAAGTTCATGTGAGGACGTTGGGTGTCCACTCCCCCAACACACTATTCACGTAGTCGCAAGAGAATTCTGTCCATCTCATCTAGCCATAGTACTTTGGGGGTGTCATCAATGAAGTACTTGATCCTCTTCCACGATCAGCGATAGACTATTCTATTTTCCTCTTCATCAGAGGTCGTCTTGTCCGAGTCGGTGCGGTTGGCAGGCTCATATGCAGGGAATTCCCCCAGGAACTCATCATTCAGGTCCGCATATGATGTTTGATCAGGCTTGGAAGGACTTGGGGCTGTCCAACTGATCCTCATCACCATAACCCACCTCGATGATCTCAGGCTCAGCCTCCCTGAAGGTCCCACTGGTGATCGGGAGCACCACTGTTCGATCAATATGGACCTCCACCTCCACATTTACCAGCATTTCCCGGGGAAAGGCACTAATAGGGGTACCGAACAACCTCGCCAAGGAAACCCATGCCATTTGAAAGACTGTGCATACCAAAAAAGGGATCATTCATGTCAGTTAAAAGGTCGGAAAATGACAATCATTAATTTGGTAGACGAGACTTATATAGATCGAATTCTCAGTCTCGTTCTTGGGTTGATGCCGTTAGGACCCCAAAGCGTGGCCCTCCATATATTGGTGGAAGGTCTGAATATTCAGAATCCACTTAAGGTATTTTGACCTTGCCAGGCATAATGATCTCCCCGGCAGCAGGCATGGACCTCGAAGGTCTTGCATCTATATCACTTGAAGGGCGATAACGAGCTCTATGCACAAGGCCCTCCTGCACAATTTAGATGTTAGTAAGAAGTCTAGAATGACCTAAAAGTGGGCCCCAAAGAAGGGGTTAGGAATATTTACCTCAAGATCCTTGGTGAACTCTTCAAGATTTGAGTCTTGGTCCCCAACTTAACCCTCCTTCAATGGGATCCCTCTTTCGGCCTCATCTCCCTATGAGGATTCATCTGATTCTTCCGACAGAGGGAACTACTCCCTTAAGTCAGCAGCTGACAACTGCGGGGGAGTGGTGTGATGGAGAAACACCTTGACTCGATCTTTCATCGGATGTGGGTACCCTAGGAGTGCACAAATTCCTCCAAATCTATCAAGTATTGCACTGCCTCCGCCTGAGATACCGTAATGCTAGCCCAGATAGGTCCTATCCCAGTAAAATCCATCCTGAAACGGTTCAGATGCTGCCACATCTTTGACAGGTTGAAGAATTAAAAATTTACTTCCCATATGTACCAGGCCTCCGAGAAGACAACATTATCTGGCATATCAATGTAGCTCAACCGATTCCCTGAAGCCTGAGTGAATATTCTATGGAAACCTATAGGTGGCCTCCCCTCAGGATAGCTCTGCTCTTCTAGGACGACCGGGTCCGTTTCCACTGATGCCTCTCCCTCAACTGGTGTGGGGCCTCGCCACTAGGGCATCCCCTCCACCGCGTGATTCCCCTGAAGCCTTCTGACCTCACCTCGAGGTTTGGAAGGCATGCCATCATCAACTTTAATGGTTGGTTACTTCAGTATTTCCCCTCTATAGGCTGCCTCCCAACTTTGGGCATATTCCTTCACTAACCCGACGACCGCGGTCGGTAGAGGCAGCTGGTTCCGCATATTCCCATCTTCCCATGTGAACATGATCCACATCTTCCTCATCACATATGGGTGTTCCTTATAGAGCACCCCCAGATAGACGTACGGGGTTAGTCGCTGCATGCATCGGAATTTCCGAGCAAATCGGTGTGGGGTGTATGACTTACAGAGAGGCTCACGATCCACCCTTGCCACCAAAACTCTACCTAGAAAGGCCAGGAGATAGGCATGGTGCTCCTCCGTTCCCCAGCCATCATCAGTGAATACCCCCATTGGCAACCGAAATGGGAGTAAATTGAACTCCTCCACCTTCCACACTCGGTTCAGAACAGACAGTGCTGTCAGCTTGGCTGGAGAGATCATGGTAGCGTTCAGGAATGATGGGAGAAAGTTCTATTTTGGAGGGGAAATGAGGTTTGGGTATTCGTAAACCCCCATAACGTGTGCCTATATCTACCCATATAAGAGGTGGAATGGCCCACATATTCTTTGTGGACTCTTTCCCTCACTCATATTCCACATCATCTTATACGGCTTAGAGAGCATCGGGATCCTGAGGTTAACCTGTCCTCTTATCACCAACATGGATTCCATAATAAATGTGCTTGGTCTCACTCCATTGTTGGTGTCCCTCACTTGTAGGATCCAAACACATATGAGAGTTGTGATCAACACTGCCAGCCTAACTATTGGTTGTTGTTAAGCGGTGACAATAAATCCCTACTTCTTCCACTGGCTGTCCTCAAAAAGTCACTAGTATGAGTACTCCTTACTCTGGGCCCCCTTCGGAAAAGTCTGAAGCCTCACTGGAAACTATCTTTCCTTCGGGAAGTTCAAGAAATGTTTGAACCACCGCCTGAAAAGGACGTCCCTCACTGCCTCCTTATCCAATCCTGGCACAAGCTTCATCAAAGCCATCGCCAGTAGTAATATTTTCTCGGGGTCCTCCCACACACTCATGACGGGGAGGAATTTTTCTTACATAGTCCCCAGTATCGGGACCCCTGAGATCTAGTGGACATCCCACAAGTTGATGTAAACTTCCACATGGTGAAAATGGAATGTGTTGGTCCTCGATGACAACCTACTCAACAGTTCCGACATCAGCTACTTCAGCTAGTAGATGTGAAACTAGGAGGCCCAAGCTGCCTCATAAAGGCCCACTCTTCTCAGCACTGCCCTAAACTCCTCACATGAGGCACCTACCAAGTAGGCCCACGCCTAATCATCCGTGAAGTTGTCACCCTGGAGCAGGTCCCACTCCTCAGACCACCCCTTGTCCATGTTCCCCAGAGCTTCCTTCAATATCATCCGATGCATGGCGGGAGACGTCTCCAGATATAACTCCTTCCTGTCAACATTATTCTGGTGGTTGTATAAGCAGTCAACAATGACGGGTGTGAAGTCCTCCTGGGCATGGCCGTCATCCACCCTGAACCATTGGTGTGGTCATAGCGTGCTCCTGAACCAGTAAGCTAGTTCATCCTGACTTCATTATGGGATGCAGACATCATCCCTTGGCCCGAATCCATAAAAATGAAACCTCTTACATAACGGTTAGTTCTTCTGGAACTCTGATAGTAGCTCCACCAAAGAAGCATGCTCAGAGTGGCTCCAAATTTTCTCTCCTAAACCTGGACTATTTACCGACTCATCCCTTCAGGAAACATCTGCAAGGACCCCCTGTGTAGCTTCTTGATGATCCATTTAGTATTTTAGGTTGGAGCGATTTTTGGGTTTGTTCGCGAAGCTACTTCACAGAGCGCGTTCACGAAGTCTATTCGCGGAGCCCTGCCTCAGCCTCTGAACGTGGAGTCACGAATCACATAGATGTGAAGTCGAAGACTCGCTATGCACCGCGATGCTAAAAGCTGTCTTCGCGAAGAGCAATCGCGGAGTACACGTAGCTTCACGAATCGAGAGTGTTAAAAGCCAAAATCGCGAAGGACAGAAAGGGCAAAATAGAATTCATCCCTTCTATTTATAAGTGACAAACCTCACAGCTTCATGGTGCATCTTGACCGTGGTGAGCTTTGCGGTGCACCCAACCAACCCATCGCTTTCCCACTCAGTGATCCTTCTTCACGAGCCAACTTTGCGAACGACTGTGGAATTTTGGTGATTGACCCTCAGACTTTTACCCTTGATTTCTCCTTGGGTCTAAGTCTTAGGGGGGCGGGCATTTGTTGGTTCCAGAAATCATAAGGGATAAGGATAATAAAAAAGTCTCCCAAGCAACCTCACGAAGAACTTTCACGGAGTGCCATGTCCCCACGCCCGCCATAAAGCTGGGAGGTGGAATGCTCTGTGAGCCAATTTGAAGTTTGCGAGCCTGCTGTGAAGTGAGGAGGCGAGATGCTCTATGATCCCCTTAGACGTTTTCAAACCAGCAGTGAAGCGAGGAGGTGGGATGCTCTATGAGAGGATTTGACATTCACAATCCCACCATGAATATAGGAGGTGGGATTCTTTGTGATCCAATTTGATGTTCACGAGCCCGTTGCGAAGTGAGGAGGGGGGATGCTCCATGAGCCCCTTGGATATTCGCGAGCCCGTCGCAGATTGGAATCCATCTTCACACCGAGCGAGATATCTTTCAAAGTGCCTCTTTCTTATAAATACTGGCCTCCCCCCAGGCCCAAAGGACTAATCATCCAACCTTTCACATTCTCAACTATCAAATCGCAAATCACTTTCTGCTATGTGAACCATGAGCATCTCAAGGTACTTTTTCTCTACGAAGTGCCTCCCCTTTGCCTTATTTTCACCCCCTCTTTCCAAAGGGATGCATTTTGCAAAGCCCGCGGGCCTTCGCGAAGGAAGGAGATCCTCATGGGGACTCAGGTAATCGCAGAGCGTTTATGCTTCGCAATGCACCCCCATGCACATGTGACATAAATACTAAGGCAGATTCACTCTGCCTCGCGAAGCACAATCCTTCTCCGGACCTTGATTCATGAGGCACCCATGCTTCGTAGGGCATCTCTTCACGAATTGCCTTCTACATCGCGAAGAACCACTTTTATGAACCTATGCCCTATGCCTAGGCTAGGCCACCTCACTTTGTGAAGCCTGCACCTTCACGAATCCCTTCCATTGCATGGAGCACCAGAGCTCTACGAGGCCTCTACTCTAAAACCACATTGTTGTGCAACGCCCTCTCCCATGCAACCTTCTAGGTTCACATGAAGTAACATAAAAGTCCCTTGGGTAATGTTTCACATTGCGTTACCTTGCCTCATGCTTCTTATCATAGGAATTCTAATGACTATTGCTTCTCTGCATAGCCACACTAATGTGGACCCCCAATGGGATCACCTCATGACACCCCAACCACGACATTGTTGGTGCATTCCCTTAACCAAAGTGCAGAGTGTACCAGTTATGTTAGTACTAGGGGTGTGGAGTGAACCCACCTCGTCCGAGCTGCAAGACATTAAACTACCAAGCATAATTTTCCTTAGCACATTGCGTTAAATTGTGACTTTCCCCCATGCATCCTACGTAGGGAAAGGGAAACCACCCTGGTGTATGCCTCTTGCTTTTCTTGCAGGAGATAGAATTCCTGCCCCTCCTTTCTTTAGTGACAAATCCCAATCTTGTTGGGCTTTGTCGCCACTAGGCTTCCATCCTCGAGTAAGTCCCAACCTCTTCGGGATGCTAATGACACATAAGCCCCTGTTTCCTCTTTGGGATGCGATCACATGTAAGCCCCACTCAATTTCCCACTAACTCACCTTTTGCGACGTGATCATCAGGTATTTGTTGTCTCCTGTTTCTCACACCGATCATGACTCACGTGGGCTTAGAAAAAGCACCAACGATGACATCCACCCTGGGCAGCCTAGAGTGTAATCCCCAAACACCACACGAACTATGAGGTCTTTGATCCTTGCCAAGGCAAGGTACGCAGGAAGCCTCCACGAGGTTCAAGGCCACCACCCATTGGTCCCGACCATCTTTACGTCGGTTCACCAACACCTTGGGTAGCCTAGGGTGTAAGCCCCAAACACCACCTGAATGACAAGGTCTTTGATCCTTGCCATGGAAAGGTTCATAGGAAGCCTCCACAAGGTTCAAGCCCACCACCCATTGGTCCCGACCATCTTCACGTCGGTTCCCCAACACCTTGGTCCGCCTCAGAGCATATCCCCTAAATTCCCCTATAACCTGAACTATGTGGTCTTTGATCCATGCTAAGGCATGGTACATAGGAAGCCTCCCTAAGGTTCCAGACCAAAACCCATTGGTCCTGACCATATTCATGTCGGTGCACCAAACTCCATCTAGAACTACGAGTTCTTTGATCGTTGACAAAACGGGGTACATAAGAAGCCTCCAAGAGGTTCAAGCCCCAAACTCAATTGCTCCGACCACCTTCATGTCGGTTCACATATGTCCTACATGATGTTAAATTGTGGACCCCAATAAGCTGTAAGCCATTGTTTCCCCAGTCAATGGTAAGTTGTTGCACACAAAACCCCTCCTGAACTATGAGGTCCTTGATCCTTTCCAAGGCAAGGTACGTAGGAAGCCTCCCTGAGGTTCAATCCCAAAAACCATTGGTCCCGACTATCCTTCACGTAGGTTCCTACACCCTGAACTATGTGGTCTTTGATCCTTTCCATGGTATGGTACGTTGGAAGCCTCCCAGAGGATCAAGCCCACCATCCACTGATCATCCAGACCATCATCATGTCGGTTCCCACCACCTAAACTATGAGGTCATTGATCCTTGCCAAGGCTAGGTGCATAGGTAGCCTCCACGAGGTTCAACCCCCACCATCTATCTAGGCCCCAGGTCCCCATTCACGTTGGATCAACCCCATCCAACAGTAATTCGTTGTGACCTCATTCAGTGGTAAGCCGTTGTGACCCCATTTAGTGATTATTCATTGAAATCCCTTTCCACTGGTAAGACATTATGTCCTCAATAAGTGGTAATCCATTGACATTTTTATCCAATGGTAAGTCGTTGTGACCCCATCCAGCGATAAGCCATTGAAAACCCCAATCGGCAGCAAAGCCATTGTCAGATGGACTATGTGGACTTTGACTCCTTGCCATGGGGATACATAGGAATCCCCTTCGAGGCTCAATCCCAAAACCACCGTCATCCTCATGATGATTCCATCGCATTCACTATCCAATTCATTCAACCACTCCATCATCCATTTTGATTGTTATCCGGGCCACTACATCCCGGTGAAATCATGCCATCTCATTCCCCATTCCCCTCAATAGTAAACAGGAAGTCAACCACATGTTGCCCCAACATCAGTGTTCCCTCCATGGGTTTCAACCATCTGATCTACTCTAATCAGTGTTCTGATCAGCCTCTATTGGATGTTAAACTTGCTGCATTCTCTGTGTTAAACATATGAACCTGAAGAAAACCTCAGAAACATGCCTATGTCATATAATTCATCGCATTCGATACGGGATGCCTCGGGCTTCCGTGCCCTCGATAATCCTGATAATAAGGGGGAAAACCCATACACACTAGTGTCCATGCAACTAGACATGCCGGTGATGTCCAACATGACTAATCCCATGACCAAAGGTTTCTTCTCTGACCAAACCCCTGGGAATATCCGGACAGAAGCAATGTAGTTAATTTGTGTCCATGAAGATATGACACCTGGAAGAGTTTCAATAACAACATCTTAAATCAATAAGGTAGACCCAGACTTGGTGATGAGTTCTGAGGAGGAGTCCATGGAAGGAAGAAACGATATCCCATCACCCCATTTCGATCAAGGACAAAACAACCCTAAATGAGGAACGCTTGTCACCCGCCTTTGGAAAGAGGGAGTGTAGGTAAACAGCTGTGCAACCTCCATAGACGGTTGCGTGCACCCTATAGAAATCATTGGAAACAACTTGTCACAATTTTCTTGAATACATCATATTAATTTTTTCATGGGAGTGAAAAAAGGTAAGTGCGGGGGTGCAATCGCACCACAATTCATTACATTATTTCCCCCTTACATCACTATTTTAAACTTGTTTTGTATTTATAATTAAAAATATTATCTCAAATTGAGAATCCCATTTTACTCAATTATTAAATGTTTATCACTATTAAGAATGGAAATTTTTCTTGTTTTGGTGATTTCATTGAAGGAGGAGGTCATTTTTTAGGATCATAGATGATCTACTTTGAGAATGGGCCAAACTGCATGGAATTCCAAGGATATCTATCCACTGGTTTGCACATTTCTCAAAATTCGTTGCACATAATGGGTTGATTTTTTTTTGAATTCTCCATAACATCATGCAATACAACTCATCTCAAGAAATAGAATACCAATTCACCCATTAAAGGGTATATCTGAACCAATCTTTCTAGGGGAAAAAATCTTTACAATGTCAAATATTTGGTTCTATATTTCGGTCATATCATATAGATTAATCCTATATTGGCCTCTAAATTTGATATGTATATAGTCAAAATTCATACCTATAATGTTCATCGTTTTTTCAAGTCAATATAAGGCCATTTACTGACCAAAAACTGAGACACAAGTGGTTTCTCGAAATCTAGGTGCCCAAAACCACTTCACATTTTGGATATAAATTGACACCTTGGGAACCTCATATTCATGTTCGACCAACGAGTTAAGTGATACCATTTTGGAGTTACAAAGAATTCCACATATCAACATGGAGGTTCTGGAACATCTTATAATCATAGGGAGAGCTCTTGAAGTAAGGATCCTTTCATCGAATCCTTCGTCTCCTTCTCATGTTGTAATATTTTTCTTTGTGTAAAACATATCTTAGTTTCACTTTTATTAATTATATTATCCTCTATTTTATTCATTTATCTTCTTAATTAATCTTCCTCATTGAGATTTAAATCATGAGTAGAAGAAATATCGGATTCTACCCTTTATAAAACATTACACATGGAAAAAGTTTCTACGATAACTACACCACCCATGGAAGAGTAGTTCTTTTTCGTTATTGATATACCTCTCACCATCTTCATTCATTTGTTTCAAATTAATTAGTTACTATAATTCACATAATATTATCTATAAATTGGGTTATTAAATTAAATGAAACTAATAAAACAATTGAACAATAAACATAGAACATGCGAGGTTTAGAATTGTGTGAATTGTGAGCACAATCTTAATCAGTAATACAAGACCAAACATGATAAATTTGTAGAGTAAACATATAATCCTAAACAAAATTAATCCTCATTTACAGAGTGAGTATATGATTTAATTTACCACTAACTATAACATTACGTTATAACATCAATCAAACAAGGGGGTGGTGATTTCATGTTCCAAAGCTAGCATAGGGTTTAATTCACTTCATCTTTGTGGTAAAGTTAATTCTCATAGTGTTTAAGGGCCAAAATAATTAGGAGATCATAAATAAGTTCATATTAATTTAAATTTTAATGATTAATAAGTAGGTGAGAAGGAAGAGTTAGATCTATTATGCCTTTTAAAATATATTTTTTAAAAACAACCTTTCATTGTGTTTTATTAAAAAAAATTCATTTCAAAAAAAAATCTTTTTCCAACATAATTCCTCTTCTAATTTTATTAAAATTTAACATCCCCATACTTCTATGATGTTTATTTTATTTTATTTTATTTTATTTTTAAAATTCCTTTAATTTGTTGATTTAAATTACTTCCTCCTTTGAGATACGACCTTGGTCAGCCACTTTGATGTACCTAAATAACCCAAAACTGAATATCATTTGAGAGTTCCCATGACAACACATTTCATATTGGTCTCATTTCCAAGGAGTAAAATAATTTATTCAACAAATTATATTTTTTTATTTTGTTTTTCATTTTATTTGTTTCTTATCCAATTTCTTTCTTCATTCCCATTTCCCATATTTTTTATCTCTTCTTTTATTTTTATCAGACCAACTCAAACTTATTTTCTTTTTATTATGGTCCACTTTTCCTCTTTTTTTATTAGATTTATGAAACAAAATAATTTCAATGATATCTTCGATCGTGACCCTAAGATTGAATGTAGCCATCAAGTTCGAATCTGACAGTCTCAGTCTACTTGAAGTTTCAACATTAAACGAGTTGAAGAATTCCTCCATTATGGTAACACTGAAATTTGAAATAATTCATAATCAGACATAAAACAAGAGATAATGGATGGAAATAAAAACAATGAAATTAATATAACCATTTGAGAATTGGATGCAATAGACATTAAAAATCAATGAAATTGTATTGCATACCAAAACCTCAAATTGAAATTCAAATTTAAACATGGGTTAATTCACCATCTACCAAAGTTTCATAGATTATTTGGTGAGTATCCAAAAAAAAAATTTAAAAAAATTTAATGTGGTTTTTTCAACCCTTAAAACAATAAATATCTCTAAAAATTAAATAATAATATCAGCCTTCCCTTTTCACATGATATATCTATAAAGGACTGGATGTATTATTTACAACATGGAGATGTAACATGTTGGATTGATTTGAAACACCTTTTATTTAATAGATTTTTTTCAAGAATCAAGGACCACTTCCATTCGCAAAGAGATATCAAGAATCTTGTAACCCTAAGGGGAGTCAATGTATGATTACTGAGGGCAATTCCAGAAGTTTCTTGAAAGTATCTCACATCACCAAATTAGTGATAAAATTATCATACCATACTTCTATGATGGAATCAAACATAAGGAGAGAAGCATGGTTGATGCTGCAAATGGAGGGGAATTGGTCGAAAAAACACTAGGATCTGCACCTGCGTTAATCAATGTGACAGAACAAATCTCCCAACAATTTGGCGATTGAGGTACACCACATGTTTTATGAGTACATCGGGTAAGTCATTCCTCTCTTTAAAATAATTTTATTGATACTAAGTTGGAAGTGTTTACCACTATAGTGAGGAATATTTATTTGGCACAAAAGAAATCCCAACCCACTCCTATGAGTGAATGTGGAATTTTCACTGAAACAGACCACCCAACTGACCGTTTCCCTTAATTAGAAGAGTCATAGGATTGTGAAGCAGTATTCCCTAAGACACCATATAAACAGCAACCACAACCACATCCTCAAAATATGTATGATTCCTTTTCACTAACATACAACCATGGGTGGAAGGATCAATCAGACATGATGTATGGCACTGGAAAACAAAACATGACCCCTTTTCAATAAAAAATTCAGCAGCCTCCACGTTACCAACAGGGTTTACAACAACCCCAATGTATATTTGAATCCCAAGAATCAACAAGACAACAACATGGGACTTTTAAACCAATGTTAGATTCTAATACTGATGATGTTTTGAAACAAAATTTTCATAGTCAATAAAATGAGATAAAGAGTCAAGGTTCGGAGTTGAGGGAGTTAATGAATCAGATGAGACAGATTTCCACCTCTTTCTATAAACTGGTAAGTAAGAACTCTAAAAATCATCCATCCCAACCTGCTCCAAATCCAAAGGGGAATGTTGGATCCATCACATTGAGAATTGGGAAGAAGACAACTAATTCCTATGAACCTACCATTCCATCGAGATTAATCTCAACTCCAGAGAGGCCCCATTCAAGAACCATAGATGAGTAGACCAAGTAGAATGACTAAGGTAAGAAATAGATTGATGATATTCCCTCTAACCCCCTTCCATTTCCAAACTGAGTTGTACAATCCCAGATGATGGCTGAAGATGTGATACAAAAAAAAAACGTTTTGGATACATTCAACCATATTGAGATCAACATCTCTCTTCTTGATGCAATAAAGCAAATCCCAAGGTATGCCGAATTGTTTAAATAAAGTTGTACCAATCTAAGTGGTCTCAATGGGAATGACAGGATAAATATTGTAAGGAATGTGTCAGCACTCATTACCCCAACTCTAGCAATGCCAAAAAAAGTTTAAGGATCTAGGGACATTCACCATCCTATGTACTATATAGGATTCAAACTTTTATAATTATTTATTTGATTTTGGAGCTTCCATAAATGTGATGCCTCACTATGTATTCTCTTCTTTATAGGTTGGTGAGTTGAAGTTGATGAGAGTAGTGATGCAGTTGTAAAATAGAGTTATGGCATACCCTGCGGGAATTCTTGATGACTAAATTGTTTGGGTAAGAGATATAATCTTTCCAGAATATTTCTATGTTCTCAACATGGAGGATGATTAGGCAGTTTTAGATGCTACCATTATCATAGGAAGTCCCTTCTTCAAAACTGAAAAAAACGAGCATAAATGTCCATGAGGTTACACTTTAAATAGAGTTTCGAGATGAAGATATGATATATAATATTTTGGGCTCCATGAAGTACCCCTTAGAGGGATATTCTGCTTTTTTTATCTCCCATTTTGAACAAAAAAATAAAAACCCCATAGAATTTGATTACCCTATTCCTAAGGGGTTATAAGTATTGGTTCTAGTTTGATTTATTGGAGAACTTCCACACCTATTTTAATGCACAAAACTCTCTTAGATTTGAAGTTGAAGTGGATTCATATTTTGATTTTGATAATTCTCATTCTCATTATGACATGGCAGTTGATTACACTAATGAATTTTATTCATTATTCTCTGATTTTGATGATATATATTCTGATACCGATGTTTATTGCGCCCATATTTCAATTCCTTGAAATTATCCATCTATACAACTCCCCCTACATAGGAACTCAATCCATTTCCAAAAAATATATAATATTCATACTTGTTGAGTGGTGATATAGTACCTATTATAATTCCTGACAATCTCCCTTTTGAACATGAAGAAGAACTTTTAAATATTTTAAGAGAGGACATCATGGAAATTAGGTGGTTCTTGGATGACATATCAGGTATTATTCCCTCCATTTGAATGCATATGATTATTTTGGAGGATGGGGATAAACTATTTATATTGTCACAAAAGATATTCAATCCAACCCTTCTGTATGTTTTTAAAAAAGTGATTGATAATTTCTCAAGGAATGTATAATTTTTCCTATTTTAGATTCACAGTGCATTAGTCCTACTCATGTTGTGCCTAAGAAAAGTGGTGTTTTTGTTGTTAAAAATGGTAAATAAGTGTTAGATCCAATGAGGGTGCAAAAAAGTATGTTTTTGTGTATATAGTATAGGAAACTAAATCATTCCACTCACAAGGACTGTTTCCCCTCTCATTTATTGATCAAATGCTTGAGAGACTAGTTGAAAAAAATACTATTTTGTCAATGATGGATTTTCTTGATATTTTTAGGTTATTATTTCTCAGGAGGATCGAGACAAGACAACACTCACTTTTTCATTCAGTACATTTTTCTACTGGGGGATGCCATTTGGACTTTTCAATGCCCTAGGTACCTTCCAGATATGTATGGTGAGTATTTTTTTTAGTTTTATTGAGACCTACATGGAGGTATTTATGGATGATTTTATAGTGTATGTGTATTTATTTGATGATTGTATATCGAGTTTGGGAAATGTTATGAATTGTTTTATTGAGAGGAATATGGTCTTGAACAATGAAATGCTTCATTTCATGGTAGTACATGGCATTGACTTAGGGAAATTAGTGTTAAGACAAAGGATATAGGTTGATAGATCTAAGGTGGATATTATTTCATCATTACCCTTTCCTTCATGTGTGTGTGATGTTATATCATTCATGGAGAATGCGAGATATTATTTTCACATCATCAAAGAATTTAGTAAGTTTTCTCATCCTATGTCATTATTACAACAAAGGGATTTTTAATTTGTGTTTTATGATTATTATAGTTATTACTTTTATTAGAAAAATAAGTGTATGACCACTCCACCAATCATATAACCCCCACTATGGAAAATTCCTTTTGAGATTAGGTGTGATGCTTCCAACTTCACGATCAGAGCTATTATCTCAGATGGTAGACATATGTTCACATGTTATTGCCTATGCATCGAGGGTGTTGTATTCATCTAAATAAAACTATCCTACCAGGGAAAATAAGTTTATTTCTATGATATTTTATTTATATAAATTCCATTCATATATATTAGGCTCTAATGTAATTTTTTTTACCATGTAGCTCTGTTTTACCTCTTGAAGAAGCCATATTAAATACCCAAACATATCCATTGGATTCACATTATTCATGAATTCAATGTTGAGATAAAAAAATAAGGGGTTAGGGAACTTGGTGGTAGACCACATGAGTATGCTTACTCACACCATAGATGATGACACTTTGGACCAGGTACCACTTCGAGACACTTTCCCTGATAAGAATCTTCATTCCAACTTATTTATGCATCCTTAGTATGCTGATTTACTTAAATACCATTAATCCTATGAAATTACTAAAAATGTATTGAAAAATCAATTTCGAAAGTTAAATAGTGATTCATGATTTTATTTTTTGGATGATCCATACCTATGGAGCATGTGTAGTGATCAAGTTATTAGGAGGCATGTTTCTAATCATGAGTTTGATTCTGTTATAAATATTTTCCATAAACTTTCATGTGGAGGAAACCTTTGACCCCAATGAGCATATAGTAAATTCTTAGACGTTGGATTATACTGGCCTAGCTTATTCCATGATGTTTATGTGTTTTGTAAGTTCTTCTCACGTTGCCAACACACTGGGAACATTCATAGGAGGCACAAAATGACCTTAAAACCAATATTATTCGATGAGATTTTGGGTGTTTGGGAATTTATTTTTATGAGTCCTTTTCCAAGTTTATATGGGTTTTTTATATTTTGGTTATTGTTTATTGTGTGAGTAAATGGGTGGAGGTTAAGGACAACATGGCTGATGATTCTCATGTTGTTGTGGACTTTATGAAGAATTTTTTTTTGTACATTTGGAGTTCTAATGGCCATAATTGGTGATGAAGGGAAACGCTTCTTCAAGTGGTGTTTGTCTTCCCTCCTTCGTAAGTATGGGTTAACACACAAAACATCAACACCATACCACACCAAAAAAATGGAAAGGCTGGTATTTCTAATCATGAGTAGAAACAAATTTTGGAGAAAACTATAAAGCCTAATAGAAAGGATTGGATAAAGTGATTGGATGATGCATTTTGGGATTATATGATAGAATACATGACAACCAATGGTATTCCCTCATTTCTTATTGTTTTTGGGAAAGCGTGTCATCTCCCCATAGATATTGAGCATCAGGATTATTGGGATATAAAGAAATGAAACATTTATTCCCACCAAGATGGAATTCAAAGAAAGAAACAAATTCATTATGTTTAGGTTATTCAATTGTAATAACATGAAATCTCAAGTATCTATAAGGAAAGATCAAAAGTATCTCATGATATAATGATCTAACAAAGGGAGTTTTGTGTTGGAGAGAAAGTCCTACTCCATAGTTCATGACTAAATATGATGCCCGATAAATTGCATTCTAGATGGTAAGTTCCTTGTACTATATCAAATGTTTTTCCCTATGGTGTAGAGGATAGTACAGAAGAGGATACTAGAAGAATATTTACAGTCAATGGGAAACATTTGAATCAATACATTGAGGTGATTTCTACTCATGTAGTGGATTTCATCACACTACATGACCCCATCATCACATAAGAATATCTGGTAGTTCTTAACCCTTTCACTTTTACATTATTTTTTTGTATTTAAAAGTTTTCATTTCACATGAACATATAATCTCATTGGTTCTCATTGAGGACAATATAATATTTTATTTGTGGGGGAGGGAACGTTTTAGTTTAGTAATTTCAATTTTTTTTCTATTTTTGAAAAAAAAATCAATTTTTATTTATTCAAATATTAGTATGTTTTTGAAAATTTTGAGGAGAAATGATTCTCATCACCATTTTTAAATCCATATCAATAAGTGAAACAATTTATACAATGAAACTATGCATAAATGAATGTTTAAAATGACTTTGTTTCAAGTTCAAATCTTTTTGAATTTCATGTAGTTTACTCTAAATTTTTGAATCTTATGCCACCTCTTAGAGTCTTTATATTTTAAATCACTTTCCTGTTAGGCTTATGAACAATTTTTTTCACATTATTTACATTCACCACACTTTTTTATAGAAGAAAACCATACTTTATTTAACTAGAATTTGATTTATTCCTATCAAAACATGAGGTTTTGAGGTACTTGTGTTTTAATTATTTGAGGTGTTTCTTTAGTTTTTATTCCACATTTTTCTAACAATACTTTTTATAATGTCCTACATTGAACATTTATTCCTTGTATCCCATATAATCCAGGAAAAACATGTTTGGTTAGCTATATTACAATCCAATTTTCCTGATCCAACCTGATTTTGAAGTGAAATTGCATGTTCTAGATGAACATATGTGTCGGGGAATCAATTTTGTATACTTCCAACACATTTGGTGATAATTTGGGAGAAAAAATGTTAAAGATATGTATTTGTTTCTAAAAAAGTCATTCTATTAAAATATTTTCCTTCTGGAGCTTTCATAATAAAATAATCTATGTCTTTTTAGAGCTTACAATGAAGAAAAACATTTGATCCTATCTCGAGTTTTGATGAAAAACTATGTTTGAGAAGATTGACATTTTTTCTGGAATGATGAATGGTGAAAACATTCCATGAGTTCTCATGATGATGGAGGTGAATTGATACTAAGGTGAGTGAGGAGGAGACCATACTTGAGTGAAAATTAGAATAATGCAATTTTTCTTCAAAAAGAGTCAAGCACTCCTCATTCATCCTCATAATTTTTCACATCTAAATCCCTCAAACCAAAATCCACAGAACCACCATAAAATTTCCTCATGATAAACATATGTCCTTGACTCAAATCCTGTAGAATTTGGGAATTTATCAATGCTATAGTGGCCCTTCTATGAGTTTGTATGTGAAATAAATTACTGGAAAATTGATATTTGTGTGATAAGAGAAAATGAATGTGAGGTAAGTGTTTTGTGTTTATGAGTGGATAAATGAATTGGAAATATATTGAATGATTGATTTAAGAACTTAAAACAATTGTTTTTTGAGGAGGCATGATATCTTTTGTTTGTTATTGTCCAATTGGTATATCTCATGGCCATGTGTTTTAATTATTTTTTATTTGATATTGAAATTTACTTATCACAATTGTTTTGGAAAATATGATTCTAGAATTTTACTAGGAGTGAAAAAGGGTATGTGTGGGGGTGTGATCGCATCATGATTTGTTTCTTTATTTCACCCTTACATCATTTTTTAAACTTGTATTGTATTTAAAATTAAAAATATTATCACAAATTTCACATCCCATTTGAATAAATTATAAAATTTTTATCGCTGTTAAAAATGAAAATTATTCTTCTTTTGGTGATTTCATTGTAGGAGGAGATTATTTGGGGAATCAGAGATGATCTAGAAAGAAATTAGGACAAACTACAAGGATTCCCAATGATATATATTCACTATTTTTCACATTTCTCAAAATACATGCATCCAAATGGGATAAAATTTTGTTGACCGGTCCATAACGTCGTGGGCTACAACTCATCTCAAGAAATATAATCCAAATTAATCAATTATTTTGGCTATACAAACCAATCTTTCAGGGTACAAATTATGCACAGAGTCAAAGATTTGGTTCTATATTTCAGTCATATATCATCCAATAATCCTTGATTGACCTCAAAATATGATATGTAGATAGTAAATATTCTGACATATAATTTTTTTTATTTTTTACATGTGATGATAAGGCCATTTACCAACCCAAAACCGAGACACAATTGGTATCTCTAAATTTGTGTGCCTAAAACCACTTCCAATTTTGGCTATAAATTGATGCCTTGGGTACCAAATTTGAATCTTCCACCAAGCAGTGATGTTTTGAAAGTTTTTAGTTCTAGATAAGTCCTATTATCATCTTAAAGATTCTATAACTTCCTATTCTTATAGGGGAATCTCTTGAAGCAATGATCCCTTCATCAAAGCCTTCATCTCTTTCTTATGTTGTAATATTTGTCTTTATGTAATAAACTTCTTAGTTACTATTTTATTTCTTATGTTCTACTCTATTTTACTCACTTATCTTCATCATTAAACTTCCTATTTGGGGTCCAAATCAATTGTAGAAATGATAGTGGGTTTCACCCTTTCTAAACCCATGCACATGAAAAACGTTTCTACAAAAACTACACTATCCATGGAAGAGTAGTTGTTTTTTGTAATTGATCTTCCTATCACCTTATTAATTCATATGTTTTTAATCAATGAGATAGTGTTATTCACCTAATATTATCTATTAATTGAGTTATTAAATAAAATAGAACTAAGAAAGAAATTGAAAAATAAACACAAAACACACATGGTCGAGAATTGTGTGAATTGTGAGAGTGAGATCCTAATCGGTAATACAACACAACACATGATCAATTTGTATAGTAAAAATATAATCCTAAACTCAATTAATATTCATTTATAGAGTAGATATGTGACTTAATTTACCACTAACCATAAGCTAACCGTATAACATCAATCCAATAAGGGTGTTTCAATTGTGTGTTCCAAAGATAGCATATGGTTTAATCCACTTCATCTTTGTAGTAAAGTTAATTTTCATAGGGTTCAAGGGTTAAAAAATTAGGGGATCATAATTTAGGGGATATTAATTTAATTTATAATGATTAATAAGTATGTGAATAGGTAGAGTTATATTTATTATGCCTTTCAAAATATAAAAAAACATCTTCTCGTTGTGTTTTATTAATAAAATTTCATTTCAAAAACAAAAACAAAAACAAAATACAATATTTTTCTGGGATAATTATTCTTCTTATTTTAAAAACATTTGAAAACCCCCATACTTATAAGCAGTTTAGTTTATTTTTTTTAAATATCTTTAATATGTTGTTTTAAATTACTTTCTCATCTGAGAGACCACCTTGGCTAGCCACTCTGCTACACCTAAATAACCTGAAACCAAATATCATTTGAGACCACCCATGAAAGCTCCTTTAATTTATGAAAAAATGGAATTTATGAAATGTTTTTAGAGTATTGTTTGGTATCCTTCCTTAGAAATTGGTATTGTTTTATGAAAACTTCTTTGTTATGGTACTTGTTTATATTTTAATATAAAATACCTAGAAATTTATTAATATATGATGATATATATAATTGTCTAACATGTTTCATCATAGTCACGTGAGTAAGAACATCATTTAGTGAAAACCTAATAAGTTTCATTTCTCAACCCTACCTTGGAACTTTGTTTCTTTTTCATATATCATTTATTGGGGCATAAGAAAAGGTAAAGTATCACACTTATCTAGGGGTACTTTGTGATACATGGACTATTTTGTGGAGTTGGAGCATGAAACATGTTGGAGTTTGGAGTTATTTAGTTTTCATTGAGTTTTTTGTTGTCTTCCACTATTTTCTTTGCTGTTTTGTAGTCTTCATCTGTGGTACAATTTTGTAGTTTGGTTTTGATATTAATGATACTAATTTGAGTTTTCTTCAATTTTTATCATGAATCTTGTAGTTATTTATTTGATGATGACATGTTTGGTTGGTTGTTTTATTTTCAAAGGGAAAATTTTCCCCCAACTGTTAATGAATCCCTTGTAATTTATTACCATCCATTGGAATCATGGGGATGTCATCTAAAGAAAAGTAATATCCTTCAACCTTTTCAAAATAATGAGGATGGGAGTGATGTTAAATGTTGTATCTATCTAGGTCCTTCCAAATATCCTTGGGAAAAAGTTTTCATCAGTTCTCTCAATATTAGATGTGAAATTCAATATACTATATTTTTGTGTTGGGTTGGAAGAAAGGAGTCTGATTTTTAGGGATTAAAATTTAGAGCATAGAAGGAATTATCAAACTTTTTTATGATGGACTTCAAGTTACTAGGGAGTCATGTACATAAGTGTTTTGGAAATAGTTATAGGATTTGGAATCTTTTTGGCATTTATTTAGATAATGAGACGAGCATGAAATTCATTTT
Source organism: Viscum album (assembly GCA_963277665.1). Lineage (NCBI taxonomy): Eukaryota > Viridiplantae > Streptophyta > Magnoliopsida > Santalales > Viscaceae > Viscum > Viscum album. The sequence goes on along the minus strand of OY728130.1, from coordinate 471,505,363 downwards.
AGAAATGACTTAACACAAGGAGTGAATATACCATTTTCAGTAATGATTTATGATTTGGTGAAAAAGTATTGTTTTTTTAAAATTGATAATGTGTTTTTAAAATATAATATATTGAAAATATCATGGTTTTGAAATTATAAATATGGTTTGATTTTCAAAAGAAAGTTGAGATTTCTCAAAAATAGTTGAATAAAGAAAAAGGTTGATTTTTGAAAATAAGTTTTGTAAGAGTATGATGTGTTTGGATTTGAAATATAAAGCCTGTAGTTGAGAGATAGTGATACTTAAGGCGTTTGTTGTGTTTTTAGAAAATGGTACCTGGTAGGCGTCGTATAAACTAACTGGAAGATGATTCTAAGAATGTGGTCGCACCTGAACCACATGTGAACCAAAAATTATTTAATAGTATTGTCCAAGAGTTTCAGGATGTGGGAAGTTGGAATATATGGAATGGGACCCGGGAAGTGGATCATTCCATCTAGTTCCAAAAGAAAAATCCACACATCTTTTGGGGTGGTTTTGAACCAAAAAAGGAAGAGTTGTGGATGAATAGGATCAATCGTATCTTCAATTTGATTGGCACACTAGTAGAGTAGAAATTAAAGCTAGTAACATATATATAGAAGTATCTTGCACGAAAATGGTGGGATTTAGCAGTTCAGGATAAATTGGACCAATTCCTAGCATATGGGGATTTTGAAGATTTGTTCAATATACAATTTTATCCTTATTTGTTCAAAATTAAAATAACAATATAATTATTCATATTGAAGAAGTAAAATCATTCCCTCATAGATTATGCAGCTAAATTCATGAATATAGTGAGCTTTTCACCCTAGGTTGCTTCCAATGCATCCTTGAAGAAACAAATTTTTTAATCAAAGCTAATGTCTAAGATTCACTCTAAGATTTTTGTGCTCTGTATTATAGATTTATACATTGATATTCAATAAATAGATAGTGGATGAAAATTTAATATAAGGATCTATAGGATGATTATGTATGTTAGTAATGATGGGAAATGGTGGGAACTATAATTCTGTAATAAAGAGTAATAGGGACACTTATTTCCAAGGTGGGAGTATGAATCAAAACAAGATAGTTGGATTAGTGAACCATCCTTCATGACCAAAGAGAAATGAAGGTTGTTTCCAATGTGGTTATCTTTACTATATGAAGAGAGAGTGTACATCAAAACCTATAGAATTTCACAACTACAATTATATGGGGAATCTTCATCGATATTATCCTAGTTCTCCTAGGTAGGGTGTTCAAAACACTTCGTAGGTGCTGCACGTGTCATATGATTTGACGGAGATAGGGAAGAATAATACCTCTCATCAGTATAACATAGCTATTCATGGTTATTCCTATAATACCATGAGTCATCATGTAGTGCAATCTCAATAGAGTAATAGAGAAAAAGTTGTGGTGAACACGAAATTATATGGAGATGAGTAGGTTGTTTTGGATGATCAATCTAGACCATCAATAAAATGAGGTATGACTATTTTTAATTCATCCCTTACGAAAGATATGTTTGATATAGGTGCATTCAGTTCCTTCATTGATTCTCATGATGATTAATTTATGAGTTTAAAAGTTGAGATGATGCCTTAAGTGTTCAAACTTCAAACTCCTATTGGTAAAAGAGAATGTAGATCCATTGTCTGTAGATCGTGTTCAATAAATGTTGATAGGGGAAAGATATTATGGAATTTCTCTATGATGGATATGGATAACTATGATATAATCCTTGGTATGTATTGGTTGACAACATTCTAGTTTCAAATTAACTGTTATACCAGAATGGTCAGTTTTAAAACTACATATCGTACTGAGCATCTCTTTCAAGGAGACCAGAGAGTAAAGGCAGATGCAATTGGCTTTTTTTCACCAAAATTTGTAATTATATCATTCAATTTGGATGCTTTGACCTTGGAATCAATGGACGATGTTGAGAGTAATTATTTTCTAGTAGTGTCTGATCTATTTTCTAATGTTTTCCTTGAGAATTTCTCAGGGTTACCACCTATAAGGGAAGTGGATTTTATAATTTATCTTCTCCTGGGGATGGATCCTATTTCCATTCCGTCTTATATAATGGAATAAACATAATGAAGGTATTTGAAAGTGTATATGGAAGAATTGGAAATCACAGGGTTCATTCGGCCTGGCTCATCTCTGTGGGAAACACAAGTCTTTTTTGGAAAAAAGATAGATTGAATTATAAGTATATGTGTAGATTATCATAAGATTAATCAAGTTACAATAATGAACCAGTATCCACATCCACTCATTAACAATGTATTCAATGAATTTAGGGGAGATCAATAGTTTTCTCATATTGACATGCAATCATGATATATCCTATTGCGAGTTCAGAAGGACTTCCTAAAAACATGTTTTAGGAGAAGATATATCCATTAAGAATATGTGGTATTTTCTTTCATTGTTACTAATAAACCATTGGTATTTATAGAATTGATACATCATATATTTCCATGATATTTGGATTATGTTGTGGTGGTGTTGGTGGATGACATATTAGTGTATTCAAATATAGGGGTTGAGCATGAGAAATACTTGGCGACATTATTTGAAATATTGAAGGATATTCATATATATACAAAATTATAAATTACTGATTTTTAAATACAATAGGTATACGTTATTGGCCATATAATTTCTGGGAGTGGGTTTTTTGAGGATACAGAGAAGATAAGAGATCTTATCTCTTGTAAATGATCATAGAATGTATTCGAGATATGGAGTTTCGATGGTCTATATGGTTATTTTTTATTATTTCTTCACTATTTTTCATGACCAGATTTGTATATGAAATCTTTGAAAAAGAATAATTTTCAATTCCAATAGATTGTGGAATGTAAGAAATATTTTCAAGAGCTCAATGTTCACCTTACATCAGTACAAATATTGAATTTTTTAGAATTAGGAAAGGGTAAGTGGTGTATTGTGATGCTCTGGGATCTGGATTGGGATGTGTACTCATGAATGGATACCATGTTGTATAATATGGAACAAGGTAGTTGTAGATAAATGGGAATAACTACCCCACACATGATTTGGAGTTATCTATCATAGTCCATGATTTGAAAACATGGCATCATTATCTCTTTAGTGATAAATTTTCTATGATCAAATATCATATGAGTTTGAAACATATTTTCTAACCATGGGATTTCAATTTTACAAAAAGAATATAGATTTTGTATGTTTAAATGATTGAATTTGACATTATGTATACATTGGGAAATGGATATTTGGTGGCAGATGCATTAAGAAGAAAGGCATATTCCCAGTTGAAAAAATAAGCTTCAGATGAGTGGCAGTTGATGTCGGTCCTAGGAAACATGAACTTGGAATGCAAATACCTAGTTGAAGTTGTTTCCTTCTTTCCAATTTCATTTGATCCTGATATGGTAGAGATTGTTTATGAGGCACAAATGTCCGTTGAAAAATGTGTGACATAGAGAAAAAAACTCAATGGTGGGGAGACCATTAAGGGATGGAAGGTGTCTAGGATTTTAATCTTTTCATTCTGAAATCAGATCGTCATACCTATGGATTATCATGAATAACTTCTTTATGTTCACCACCATTCAAGATGGGTTATTTTTTCTAGAATAAAAAAGAAGTATAAGGTATTCAAAGAATAGTTTTAGTGGATAAGTATGAGTTGAAAGGTTTCTATGTTTGTTTTGATATTATTAACTTGTCAGCATATTAATGAATAGAATTTTCAACCAATATGTATTTTGTATTCTTTTCTGATTTTAGTTTGAAATGAGAGTATATAGCCATGGATTTAGTAACGGGTCTCCCAAGAATGGTTAAAAAACATGATTCTACATGGGTGATAGTGGATATCCTCACAAAGGTGGCTCATTTAATCCCTAGTTGTGATTCTAATATGTTGTATGAATTATCAAAATCTATATAAGATAAGTGTTAAAGAGGTATGGTGTACTAGTTTGAATAGTGTTAGACAAAGATCCAAGGTTTAAGTCTATTTTTTCAAAATCCATATTGAAATCCCATGGGACTCAGTTGGCCATCAATATGGTTTATCATTATCATATAGATGAAAAATCCTAGAGGATGATACAAATGTTAAAAGGCATGTTGTAGGCTTATGTAATATAATTTAGTGGCTCAGGGGAAGAGAACATACCATTAGTGGAGTTCTCTTGTGACAATAGATATCAGGATTTGATAAATATGGATCATTTTCTAATCATTGAATGGGAATCATTTTTGTTCTCCACTTTGCTGGGAGGAAACAGTTGAGACTTTATTAGTTTGGTCAAGACATGTCCACGAAACAACAGATAAGATTCAGTTGATTAGGATATGAATGGAGACAACTCAGATTCATTAGAAATCATATGTAGATCATATTTGATGGTTGTTCTCATTTACACTGAGTGATCATGTCTTCATGGGGATTTATCTAAGGCCTAGATATCAATGCTTTTGGAAGTAGGGAATGTTATCCCTTTAATAAATAGGCCCCTTTAAGACACTAGAATTGGTTGGTGTGGTGGTATATTTGTTGGCTTTTCCAAAAAGGATCGGTGTTGTACATAATGTGTTCCATGTATCATAGTTTAAAAGGTATCAAAATGATCCTAACAATGTGATTCGATGGAATTGCATTGACTTAAAGATTAATTCTTCTTTGGTGCACAAACTAGTTTATATTGTGGATAGAATAGAGGATTTCATTCCTAGAAAAAAACATTGGGTAAGTGTGGTTTTTGTGGAAACCCGGTCAGATTTAAATCGACACATGAAAATAAGATAAATAAATGAAAGATAAATGGTTGGAACTCTTTCAAAGTGACAATGGTTTTCTACTTTATGGATATGGAAAGTCCAAAGATGTGTAGAATTTAGCACCTTATATTTAAAATAAGTAACCCTTATTTAATATTTTTTTAATATATAAAATGTCTGGGTGAAGTTTGGGAGGTGTTGGAATAATTTTGGATAGTTTTTGGGGGATTTTATAAAGGTTCATGGTTGATTCACGGTTAGTGAAATTTTTGAACTACCATAGAAAACCATTCAAAATGGGACAACACCTAAAAAGAAGGTGCACAAGTATGTGCACTATTTTTCCAAACTGTGCGGCCTCTAAAGAGAAATTATACAACTTGAGATAGTGGGATTTGGAATGGATGGTGCATGATTTTGAAAATGTGTGATACTACTGTTTAAGGTTCCTACTTCTGTCAGAAGTTGGCACATAGTTAGCATACGATTTTTCTAACAATGTGAATAACAATGCAAGGTTTAAGAACTAGATCCACAAAAAGTGGATCCAGGGAAGGATTAAGGATTGACCGCTCATTTTTCCCAAACTAACCCTAACATGATATTTACCCCTCTCTATGGATATGGAAACCTTATCCATCGATTTAGAAGTGATCTGAAGGCATTTTTTAGTGCATTGAATCCCAAATATCATAGTAAGTCATCGTTAATGGTTTTTTCTCTAGGTTTTCAGAGATCATTATATCTCTCTCTAACAGTTTATTAGATATATGCTAAATGTGCATATATCTTAAGTATTTTATTCCAAATATGATGATACTTTTCTTTTTGGATGATATGGTTGGAGATCTAATGTTTGTTTTTAGAGTTTCAACCTGATTCTGTGAAGGGTTTCATTCCATTAACCATTTTTTTCCATAAATCCCAAGGTAGGTGGATTCACTCACAACACCTCTATTTAGAATATGAAGATTGAATTTAAAATTGGTATTTTACTTGAATTGTTTTATGAAATTGTGTGAAAAGCCTAGTAGAAACCATCCATAGTGATGTTTTGTAGTTTTTGTGGAAATTGTAAAATTATTCTAGGATATGATTTATGGTTTCATTTTAAAATTGTGATTTTAAAATTGGTTTATTAGTAGGATTTATGAAAAAAAATTATGGAATGGGTTTCAATTAATTTTTTTTATTGAAATGGATTTGGCACAAATGGTTTTGGTAAGGGTTTGTCATGTATGGTGTGTTTTCATGTGAATCAGGATGTATAAGGGTTAAAATTACCTCCATCTATAGGTTGGGACCGATATGGGTGTGAAGTACCCCATCAAAATGATCCACTAATTCATGGATTATTTAATGTATGAATCACCACTTATGAATATAGTTAGGATCTTTTTTCATGCGTGGTTGTTTGTGTGTATATGTGAAATGAAATGGGGTTTTCCAAAATATAATTTTTGAAATGGTTTTATAGAATTGTTTGGTTTCTTTCCTTAGAACATGTCTTTTTTATGAAAACTATTTTTTTATGGTTCTTATTTATATTTTGATCTAATGTTTTTAGAAATTTCATTATATAAACTATTTGATATATTATTTCTAACATGTTATATCCTAGTGGTGTGAGTATATTTTCATTTGGGAAACAACTATTTAATTCTATTACATGCCCTTTCTTTTTAACTTTGGTTATTTTGCATATATTGTTTATCAGGACAATGGAAAAGGTAAATTATCAAGCTTATCTAGTGGAACTTAGTGATACTTGGACTGTTTCTTGGATTTAAAGTATGGAGAATGTTGGAGTTTGGAGTTATGTAGTTTACATTGTCTTTTTTTGGTTTCCTTCCATTGGTTTCTTTATTATTTTGTAGTCTTCTGTTGTGGTACTATTTTTTAGTTTAGATTTTAGTTAAATGGTAATGATTTGAGTAGAAATTAATTTCAATAATACATCATGTAGTGGTTTATTTTTACATGAAATGTTTTGTTGGTTGTTTTATTTTCAATGGGACAACATCCACCAACTGTTAATGAACCACTTGGCATTTATTGGAAGACCTCAGTATCTTGGGAATGTCACATAAGTCCATATAACATCCAACTGCCTTCTTAAGCCAGTGAGGAGGGGTATTATGTTACATACCCAAAAATATTCACTGAACCCAATGCAATATTTGAAATATGATAAAGATCCCAATCCATAATTCAAACACCTTATTATCAGCAAACTAGAAATCTTAACACAACCAAAAGCATTATTACTAATCCAAGGGCCTAACATTTACCAAGGGGGAAAAATTTAAATATCGGATGACTCCAAAGGATATGAATATCATCTTAACAAATTATTAATCGAAAATAAAGAAAGGAAAAAGATAGAAATAAGGGGATTACATTAGTCCACATGAGAGACCACGATAGACTCCTCACCATGTTATGATTCTATCTGGATTCCCAACCAACACCACCCACAAAAAATTGAACCGCCAAACTAGAACAATTTCACAACACCCCATAAGAGACGAACTGATAGGAAAAAGACATAAAAATAAAAAAATCTTTCACTTTATGGTGTTAAAATTACGAATTTACCAAAATGTAATTATATCAAACCCGAATTTCCTAACAAATACACAACAAAGTATTTTTATTTTAATAAAAGTAAACAACGCCAGTTGCAACCATTATAATGAAATAAATTTCTATATAGAAACCTAAAACAAAAATCACAACAGCAACACATTCATCTGATTGAGCCACCTACTACTTAAATGAACTTGATCTAGTTTCCCACTTCTTTTGAGTGACAACCTTGTAGAATTTCTAGAGATGGACTCAAAAACTATAAGCATGATAGGTCTTCAGATCACTTTGAAATGAAGGATTATTGTGACCTATCATTCCACAATGAAGACACACCAGGATATGAATCCAAAAAATATATAACCTAATCTAGGATGTTGTCTTAATAACACCACAAATATAGTCAACTACAGGCAAATTTCCTATCATGTTACTTTAATTTCCATCACCACTTCTAGAGACTGAAGGAATATTGGATACCTAAGGAACTAAAGCTAGCATGACTTAAAACCTCACCTATCACCTCACCACATTGGAAAAATAAGGTTTGAGTTAATTATGAAACTTTCAACTATATATCAAGACGAAGGCCATTCTAAAATTTTTGGGATTTTAGTGAATCGTCCTCAAATTTTTTTTGTAGATATGGAATTTAATCTAAAAAATGATGGATGAAATCCAAAACTAATACATCACCTTGCTAAAGCCATCACATATCCATTTCCTTCATCACCTTTAGATCCTTAGAGAAGTACTGTCAGATGTATGAGATATAGAATAATTATGATGGGAGGCCTTATTGATGCTTGGTTTTAACGGAAGACTTCCACCACTTAATACATGAACATCCAAGAATAAAGGTCATGAACTTTACCTTTATAGAATCGAGGAAATCAGAGAAACTAAATATCCTTTAGATTTTTCATAACCACTCTTCTTCTTCAAAAGGACCCACTTGACCATAAAATAGAGGAGGGTTCAACTTCTGATACACAATGAGAAAGTCCTCAAGTTTATCAACTGAGGGTTCACTAATAGTTAACCATTCATAAATATACATCAAATAACCATTGAATCCTGGGTGGAGGAATACTCTAAACAACAATAAAACCAATAACTCAATCAAAACCATCTCACCATCATGAAATCAAACTCAAAATATGGATTAATATTATTCCAATATATACCAACAAATAAGGCCTATATAGGAAACCAAAAAATCACAAAATTATTCACTAAACAACACCTTCTTTCCGATAAATCATAATTAACATTTTGAAAATAATTTTGGAAAAAAAATCAATATTGATAAGTTGCGTACTTACAAATGGTATTCCCTGTGGCCTCACACATGTATATTCCCATGAATGCTTTGGAACTCATCCAATCATCCCAAAAAACATCCAATTCCTCACTCACATCTATATATGTGAGAGTTTATAATAATAACAAAGTTCAAAACATGAAATTTCTATTTTCCAAACAAAACATTCAACCTATGTTTTCAACTCTCAATTTACATCCCATTTCACATTTTACAAACATTCCAAAAAATCCCCCAAAATAGTTTCCAAAAGAGTTAAATTTCAAAAATAATTTTAAATATTAAAAAACTAATTTTATTTTTAGGAAACATGAGTTTATAATTATATAAATACAATTTATGTAAACCAATTTTCATCCAACTAAAAGTCGTTTTTCTAAAAAACATATTTTAAAAGGTTTTTCTCAATTTTTTTTGGAAAACTCATTCATCATTATAAAAATTCAAAAAATTACCACTTGAAATCAAGTTTTCATTATTTAGATCAAGGGTTTAAAAAATATTATTAAATTGAGAGATACACAATATAAATTTACCTATAGGGGAAACTAGTGACATTGGATGACTTGAAAATATTGTTAGAAGGCATATTCCAATCACACCACCTCTATAGAGAGTCATATAGGGTTATGTCCCTGGGATCCTCTTGGATTTAAAAACCTAGTGAGATCATTGAAAATCACTTTTCCAAATCAAATTTCATTCTTAAACAACAACTAAAATCAAATGACAAAAAACTAAGAACCCTACATACCATGGTATCATAATGTTCGAAAAAGAATGTTTCAGCCAAACACCTCCTCATACCAACACCTAATGTTATGAAATACCTACTATATATACCTTGAAATCCAAAATAAAAAAGTCCTCTCTTAAATCTAGGTACTGAAACCTATCCTTTGATACCATTTTTTCATGAGGCAACTCAAGTCAACCTAAAACTGGTCACCTCAACCGCCCTGTGATATACCAGAGGCCCATTCCCCAATCCCCATGGGGTAGTGAAAAGCACAAGGGAAACACCAAGTAATGGTGAAAATGATTTATCCCATAGTAAATAAACAACCAAAATAGAATAATAATTCATCTTCACAATATTAAATATATATCAAACTAGATCAATAAGACATACACAACAATACAACCAAACCAAGCCTGAAAATATTAGATCTCTATGTGACCCCAAAAGTTACCCACTAAACCCACAACCCAATATTTTTCATAAAAATTAATACCTATATAGAACATGTCCCGAATGATAAAAAAATGAATTAAAGTATATGCGATACTATTAAAAATCAATAGGCATTCCAAAGAAAAATTATTCCCAATTAATTTCTACTATATAAAAGATTAATTTAATTCTAGTTTGAAAAACATTATATAAATATAGGTATTCAACAAATTTATTTGTTAAAAAATCATGGTCCATTTCCCTCTTCATTTAAAAAAACCTTCTTTACAAAAAGGAAAATATTTTATCATTTTGTAGAGAAGAGTGAATAAGAGACAATGAAACTGAAAGTGATTATGAAAAAAATTAAATATAATCATTATTAAAACTATAAGATAAATCAAGCATTCAATTTTACAAAAAAGAAACACCAATAAATTTATTAGAAGTAATAACCACACAATGAGGGAAATAAAAGACAAAGAAATATAACCAAATCATCTAAGACACCTAAATTATCCACCATAGATAAATATAATAAATTAAAAGATGAGAATAACAAGGAGATCAAGGGATAATATATAACACATTTTTCACGATCTATCATGTTAATGTCCCTAATACATTAAGTAGCTCTCATGATCAGTCATACCATACCCTTCATAACTGTGGGGAATAATCCCAAAGTAGTACATATATGTATTAAGGTACACTATCTAGAGCATAAGCCTAAAATAGTGTAGCAAATGTCATTATATAATCTTCTATCTATTCAATATTCCTATTTATTCTATCAAATAGGAGAAATAAAATTAATTACAAATAAGAAACCATAAAATTTGAAGAATTCACACAAGTAAAATACATAAGAGTCACCCCCAAGCACTACCTCAAGGAGTAATCCTTCACCTTACAACAATAAAATTACAAGGGAGGTCTTATAACAAGGACATCCTATCTCTTCTAACATGAACAAGTAATTAGAAACACCCAAAGGAGAGTATTATAAAAAAACCCCATTTCAAAAGTTCCATCCAAGACTCACACAACCTTTAAGTGAAAACCCATTTCTGAAAGGATCAAAAACCTAATTATTTAAAAAAAACCATTTAAAAATACATTTAATAATAATTAATCACTATTTAGGATCCAACCCTTATTTAAAAATACAAAAAAATATTTTAGATACCAAAAAGCTCTTAAAACTTCCAACCAGAAATTTTGTCAAAAACATTTCTTGTGATGTTTAGTAAAATAATTCAATAAAATTAAATATGTGTAATAAATCAATTTTTTCATGTAAAAAATTATTATAAAATTTATATATCACTGATTACTACCAAAATGTTGTGTGAAGGGTAATAAAATAATGATTCGTTAAATTCAATGCCCATTGAATAAGAAATCATACCTCAAACTCATGACGAGTCAACAATGGAAACTTAAAACAACTCAATAAGGGTCTATGATGGTAATAAAGAAAAATGATAAGCTTAATAAATTAAAAACATCCCTTAATTTATAACTCAAGAAACATGAAACCTATGGTAGAGGAACCAAGGAGTAAGAGGAACCAAGAAAAAAATAATGAAGAAGGAAGAAGAAGAAGGAGAGATGAAGAGATTAACTTGAAAAATCACCTCTAAAAATTGATGAAATACTGTATAATCCTCATGGATGGATGAGGGTTTTTGAGGATGTTGGGAGGATATCCCATTGGTTTCACAAGCCAAATGGGGAGAAATGGAGCCTTTTTGGTGTAAAAATATGAGAGATGAAAAAAATCTATTTTTAATGAAACTGGGAACTACATATTCATTGATCAAATGGATGTGAAATTTTGCGCCAACTTTGAATCCTTTACTAGTATAAAAGGAAACCCTCACCATTTATCAACATGATTTGGGAAACTGTGTACTAACTATAATGTTTGGTACTGATAAATTATAGAACTACGTACACACATTTCGAAAGGTTTGGACTAACTGTGGTCAAGCTATGCACCCACATCTAGGTCCAACCCAATACCTACATGTTTACACCTATGAGATGCCCAGTTTGACCCTGACCATTCATTACCCATGAAATCCAAACCAAGCAAGTAGGAAAAATTCTGAGAAGTGACTTATCATTAACATGTCACACAGTTTCCCCTTATCCATTCAAACAAACCATGAAATAAAGAAAAGATGGTCCAAAGCTCAAACTTTTGATCTAAAACACCCAATACTCAAAATAAAATCCAAATAAAAGAGGATAAACATAAGAAAAGATAAAAATATAAATCTGGTTGTGATAGTGTTAATAAACTCACTAATGTAGAGGTTTTTAATCATAAATTTTATTTTATGGTTAGACATAACCACCATAATTCTCACTAAAACATCTATAATGTTTGGTATTTTATACAAAAATCACTACACATTCCTTCATATTCATTTTTAACTTGCTTCCTCCTCATTTTAGAAATTTAATAAAATAAAAAAAATTACTATGAGTGATATGTATCCTTAATCATAGTTTGCAATCATATAATCATAAAAATAATATTAAATTTGAAGTAAATTATGAAACCTTCATATATACACATGAAAAAAATGTTTTTTTCCTAAATCACATAGGTTTATCAAAGGTTATCATAGGTTTTATCCCCTTATTCAACATAACAGATCATAAAGAGAATGTAAACTAACCCATGAATATCTATTAAGAGTATCAAACTATGAGTGTTGTTATACTTCTTTGACATGTGATATGTAATGATCTAGTTAATACCCAGGTTTTCTTCTAAGTGTTATTACCCTTAGGTGAATTTGGTGTTAGTACCCCTATCATCGTTATTTATTGAGATAGGGATTTCAATGCTATGAAACCACACAATATCATGTTTACCAAAATATCAAGATATTACCCTATACATAGAATTATCCCCAGGGTTTTCACTAATATTTTATAATCACAATATTTATAAATAACTAAACACTAATATAATACAAACTATGGTGACCCAAGAATTACATACATAAATATTACATCAATTTATATGAATATAAATACATATCATAAAAATAAGAACCCAAAACCTTAATGGTTTAATGTATTTGGAGAAAATAAAAATAATTAGATTATTTCATATATGATATTAAGAATAAAACACAATGTTATATTAAAATATCACCCTTCTTATACATACCATACATAAACCCCTTCGCCAAAACTAGGGGAAATTGAAACATAAGGATGGTTGAGCCTGGATGCCCAATAAGGGTAATCAAAGCAGATACCAATCAATCATCATATGTGTGAATAAGAATACTAAAAGGGAATAAGAACATTATCATAACATAAAACTTTCATACCAAATTATACTATTATAGTTAATTATGATTCATGGCTTAAGTATTTTTCATAAAAAAATAAATAATTCATAAGTGTGTTGAATCATAAATAATCAATCCTATCCCATGAGAACAAATCATATAAATAAGACATAAGTTTTTGTAGCACACATAAACATAGAAAAACATTTCCTCATAAAAGGTTAACTTCCAATACTATAATAGTGGAAAAAGTCCCATAGTGGACCGGGTTCACTCTCAATTCAATCATTTCCTTAGTAAAGGTTTACACTCAATATTGTCATGGAGGAAATTGTACCATATTGGAATTGTTTCAACCATTATTCTATCATTTCCATAGTTAAGGTTCACTCCCAATAATATCATGGGGGAAAGAGTGTCTTAATCAATTATGTTCACTCTCAATTACAATCTATATTATCTCAGGATATGTCAATCATTACCTAACACATTCGAGGGAAATTTAATTTCAAGATGAATAGGGACATAATGGAAAACATTAATATGTGTTTCAAAAGATCGTAATAACATTCATCATACCATTATATCATTACCCATGGATAATAAATGTTTTTATGAACATATAATCATCAAATAATTATAAGTCATCCAAATAAAGGAATCATATACTATAATAAAATCATCCATTATCTCATCAAAACTTAATTAAACTACCAAGAAAAAATGGGGTTTATAAAATCATATCAAGAACATTATCATAGATTTTCATCCTGAAAAGTGTATGGTAATATTAGATAGTATCCAAATAGAATCCTAATAAATAAAAAATTATGTTGATGTAGATGAAAAAACTTAAAAAGAAAACTCAAACCCTCCAATGAAAACATACAAAAAATATATTTTTCTATTGATAATATTTAAAATAAAAATTCCCATAATAATTAGAGTTTTTTTTTTAATTTTTTAAAAAAAAGAATAGAAATTTATATAGTATAATCTAATGAAAATAATATTGGTGATCGTGATAAATGTCATTATGGTAGTAAACATTAAGATAAAGATTCCTTTTAATATTTTTAGAGAAATAAGTCATAAATAACATATATGGAAAGAAATTTTAATTTTTTTAATCCATTGAATATAAAGTCAATTTTTTTTAAAATACATTAAATAGTCATTTCATCATATATAAATAATTTTCTTGAAAACATTTAAATAAAATTTAACAGGGAAAAAATCTTCATTAGCCAAAGATAAAATAAGGTGGATTTTCTTTAAAATATTTTCTACATTGTTTTATGTACCCAATAGAGGATAATAAAATGAAAATATGAAATCCTAGAAAATAAAAATTATGATAAAATATATGGGGTTTAATATATAAGTAAACTATATTTTCATCAGTAGATATTCAATCATAAAAAATCTTGATTAAAAATTAGATTTCCACATAATCTCGTAACACTTTGGAAACATTGGAATCATAATAACTTGAAATAAATAACTATAAATGAAATATAAAATAGAATTAATATAAATAGTTTCATGGTATAACTTATCAAATGTTTAGTATATACACAATATAAACACAAATATGTTTATAACATGAGACTTGTCTCGACAAAACAATATTGAGATGAATAACCATCACAGTTTTTGTAATATCTCAATCAAAACGTCTTAAAAGAGAAAAGAAGAGATGTATTTTAAAATCCAAAAATTTTCATGTAATAATTATAAAATAAAATCATCATATTTATATACAAAAAAAAATCTATTGGAGGATATATAAGATACCTCATAGAAATATAAGTGAGATGATAAACTCTTACATTAGGTCATATCTTGATTCATAATTGTCCAAACCTACTTTATAATAAATATAGATTTATTATAAATATTTTGTTGAACAATATTAATATAAATATTACTATATATAATTCTATTATAATTTTCAATTAAACTTTTATTCACAATTGTTCATTAAAATGAACATTTGAGTGAAAATTGGTTCTTTTTCAATACATTTTTTTGATTCGATGGTTGCATTACATATACCTTTTTCATGGTTATATTATATATAGAGTATTAATAATTTAACAAATATCATATGTATTAATTATATAATCTTTTATAACCATTCATATATAGTGGTGATGAAAAAGTAATTACACCACTTTGTTGTGGTGGTAGTCTGTGCGTACACATGGGTGATGTTTTCACATTTCAATAGATGGAATGAAATAAAGGTACATAATAACTCCCCATAAAAATGATAATTTAATAACAAATATCATATATATTAATTAAATCTATACTTATTAAAATCCCTGAATGTATGAAAAGATAAATGAATCACATCGTTTTGTAGAGGTGGTATTCCACACATCTGAATATGTGACATTTCATTTTCCAACAAATAAAAAATAATTATAAAATAGATATATAATTAACATAAAAAATATATAGATATAGTTAAGGTACTTATTAAATCATTTTATAATGGTAATAGAACATTTTCATGATGTTTAGAAAGAATGAAACACGAAAAAAATCGGTATAAACATATTCCCCGTTATGATCATTCCTCAAATGTAAATAAACATAAGGATTCATAGAAGGATATTTAGGAAAGACCAGAATAACAGGTTTAGGGATTAGGATATTCAGAGAGAATTTGGGCTAATCATGGTAAATATATGTAGCTCATGTGGTGTGGAGAAGATATGATATCAGGTTTCCTTTTATAATAATGGGTAGTGACACCCTTATAAGTATTAAGAATACTAAAACATACTAAAGTCACAATCATGGGAAATAGACTATAAATGTGATAAAATTTAAATATTGGATGAAATGGTATCAAAATACATTAAACCAATTGTTATTACAAAATTTTCTATCATTTTAATTCTTAAAACTTTAGTTTAGCCCCTCTTTAACCTTTTTGGCCTTTTCGGTAGTAATGATTTTTTACATTTGTTACAATTCATAATTATCAGAAATAAAAATGAAATCATTATAAATTTTTACATTATAATTTCACATAAGGAATTATTTTATCATATTTAATTTCATTAAGTGGTGTGAATTATTTTTAAAACAATTTCCCATAACATATAGAAATCTATTTTCAGAAAACATGCATTATTATGCATAAAACTTAATTTATTCAGATTCCTTTGATAGTGAAAACCATTTGATTAATGTTAATATATTTTATTGAATATATTTTCAAAATTATAATTAAAATCAACCAAAAAACCCGATTAATTCAATTTATTAATATAAAATTCATTTCTCACAATAAAAATAGTTTTTTGGGGAATATCTTTTTTTACAATCAAATTATTTTATCTTCACTTCTAAAAAATTTATAATCAAAGTATTAATGATTATTATTTAGTCAATTTATACCCTCTAATAAAACATATATAAGATACCAATCACATTTACTAATAACATTTAAACATGGTATAATGATTCATTTAAGTTAGGAGTTTCATATAATAGAAGCAATCACACACACCATATTTTAATGTAAAATAAAATATAAAATGTGTGTGTTTTATAGTATAATTAATGGATTGAGGAAATATATAATAATTATTTTTTGACATGTTCTTATCTTCCTCCTTCTATAGAAATATACAAAAATGGTTTGTTTCTATATTGGTTATAATAGTAGAGTCTCTAGGTTTCTATATTATATTTTAAACATTGTGAATCCTATGGATTTATCCTACAAAATCTATCAATGATAATAAATAATCCATTTGATGTCATATTATGAAATAACATAACAAATTGGTATTATGTTTACATTAATTATTATTATCAAATACCTAATTTGTAATGGCCCGGACCTCTCCGGTCCACTACTTTGTGAAAATGTGGTGTTGGAGGTGTTCTGGGAGGTCAAGGTGACTTATCCCCTAGCCGCTGCCTACCGGTAGCTCGGTCTACCGGTAGCCGCAGCCTACCAGTAGCTCGGTCTACCGGTAGCCGCTGCCTACCGGTAGCTCGGTCTACCAATAGCCGCAGCCTACCGGTAGCTCGGTCTACCGGTACCCGCTGCCTACCGGTATCCGCGGCCTACCGGTAGCTCGGTCTACCGGTAGCCACAGCCTACAGGTAGCTCGGTCTACCGGTAGCCGCCGCCTACCGGTAGCTCGGTCTACCGATAGCCGCCGCCTACCGGTACCTCGGTCTACCAGTAGCCGCAGTCTAGCAGTAGCTCGGCTAACACTTTGCCAAATTTCTAGTTCTGTGAACAATATTTCTATCGGTGACCTTCTATCGGTAGACTTAAATAATGTTCTATCGGTGAGGATCTAAGAGTAGACTTGTGTTTCTATCGGCAAGGTTCTATCGGTGACCTTTTCATCCCTTTGCCAATTTTTTGAGTTCTGTGAACAGTGTTTCCAGAATTTTAAGAGCTACTGATTCCTTCCTTTTACAAATTTCACGTTTGAACAGTGTTTCCAGAATCCTAAGAGCTACTGATTCCTTCCTTTGCCAAATTTCACGTTTGAACAGTGTTTCCAGAATCCTAAGATCTACCGATTCCTTCCTTTGCCAAATTTCACGTTTTAACAGTGTTTCCAAAATCCTAAGAGCTACCGATTCCTTCCTTTGCCAAATTTCACGTTTGAACAGTGTTTCCAGAATCCTAAGAGATACCGATTCCTTCCTTTTCCAAATTTCATGTTTGAACAGTGTTTCCAGAATTCTAAGAGCTACCTATTCCTTCCTTTTCCAAATTTCACGTTTGAACAGTGTTTCCGAAATCCTAAGATCTACTGATTCCTTCCTTTGCCAAATTTTGAGTATGTGAATAGTATTTCCAGCTTCCAACAGTTTCGCCCCTTTGACGTTTTCTTTGACGTAAAATACATTTTAAAACCTTATTTTAAGGACTTTAAGGCCAATTCAAAGGCCATAAATCCTATATTAATTATTCCTAAGGCCTGGATGTTTTTACTTGGTTAAACCGCGTGGGTTAATGCGATCCGTTTTTAATGGAGAATTAACCGGATCTTAAACTGTCTCCCCATTAAATCTTCAAAAAGGGACGAGATATCATTCTCCCTTGTTCTTTCCCTTTGTTCTCAACTAAGAGGCACTAGAACCTTTCAATCCTTTCCGTAGGAGTTGCACACTCAATCTTTACTCCTCGGATCAGTTCCACTCTGTTTGATGCAACCAAGCTGTGTCGATCATTCTTCCATATAAGGTATGTTTTATCATCGTTCCTTCGTGGAATACCTTCTCTTGTTCTCCCTTCCATATTACCATGTAATCTCCATGGTTCTAATGGGGTTTGGTTGGTTGGGACTTACCGTGGCATCCTCAGGTGGATGCAGTTGTCGTGAGAGAAGGATCATGACCTGTTGTGTGGATAAAGAACGTGAGGAACTGTTTGAGGTGGGGGATTCATGGATTCTCTAATTGTATATGTGCAATTGTAGAATTAGCATGATTTAGTTCTTTGGATCACAATGAAATTGACCTAATTAAATACTTGAACCAGATTAAAAGAATTGGTTGATCGCATGTTGTTGCTTTATACCGTGATAACGGTTTGCCTCATGTTTTTCTAGATAGAGTGATATCTATGATTTTTCTTTTATTTGTTATTCGTTCATGATAGAAATTGATAATGAACGTAAAGCCGGAATTAATTGTTAATTAATTGGCTAAAGATAAAGAGGCATGTAAATTAATCTGGTTATTGCAGTTGTTGTAGTTATTCTAATTTGAGGATGATCAAATTAGGTAAGTAATCCTGGTTATTTAATTGTGATAGCTTACTGATTAGGTATCCGTGATTGGAACCTACGAATAACAAATCTGCCAATTCAATATGTATTAAAGAACAGATTATGTGGGAATTTCTAAAAGGGTTCTGAGTTACCCTCTTGTTTGTTAAAGGGTCAAGAGCCCATGGTTGTGATTGTTGTTTTTCTGCTGCTTGTACTGCGATGTTACCCTAGAGGGGACTTGTGATATGTGGAGTCAGGTAGGCCTTGTGGTTGTGGCAGCGGATGACGCCTAGAGTGGCGAGATGCATCGTTTTATGCATATGGGTGTCAGGGAGGACACCGAGGATGATGGAATGGGATAGATGTGGTTGTTGGATGGTTGTGGTTTCATTGAATGTTAATCTGCTTTGCTTTTCCCCACTACTCAAGGCAGCTGGTCTTGCAACCCTTCTTCCGAAGGAGGCGAAGACGAGCGGGGTATGCCACATGCTTTCCGTGTTTAGCCTCTCGATGGAAAATGGGTATGTTCTCTTTCTATAGGCGTCAAAGACTCGACGGGTAGTATATCTACTCACCGTGTTGAGCCTTTTTTGTGTTTAGTAGCATAGGATGCTTTTCTAGAATTCCTGGGAATGTGGGAAAGTAACTCTATAATGAATGTTTGATTAAATGGTGAAAATCCACAAGGATGGATATACTGGAATTTAAAGGTGATGTGAATCTTAATAGGAGCAGTTGTTTTTGAATGTGATGCCAATTCAGTTTAATGTGGAATTGTTCATTCTTAATTAATGTTTAAAGAATTAAATTAACGTATAGTGGAACTGATAAAATGAGAATGGAGTAATCTTATAAAGCTCTTCAAATGTTTGTGTGCTTATAGGATACCTAGTCTTTGAAGTAGCAGCCTGGAGTCTGAGAGACATTACCTGCAGTTGTATCTAAGACTAGGTAATGCCCATAGTGTGGATGTGAGTTACATATATATTCTGTACTTTTTGTGTTTCTATACGCTACTCCACCCTGTCGGTAAGGGAAACTGACACACCGGGGATTCCGAGCCCTGGGGGGTGTTTTCCCCAACATTCTGATGGGAGGTTGAATGGATGACTACCCCCTTTGGCCCCGCTCTCTTCTCTTGGTAGATACTTGTGCCATTGTTTCGCACGGAATTCGGGATGACCTCCTGGATGGGAGATTCAAACGTTCTGATCGGTTTCTAATGGGTTTGTTCGTAGAACCGGAAACATCCAATGATTCCACATCCGTTTGGACCTACTTTCCAAAGGTAGGCGCTCATTAGCTTGTGGGCTAATGAGGCTTAGGAATTTTGCATTAGTTGAGAGGATGGGAGGTCAGACTCATCACACCTTTTTGAGGGGAATTATTGTCTACTCCGGGACTCTCTTTATAGATTTAAGTTATGTTCGTGAATCCCTATTACATTACCAAGTATAAAATGAGCTTTCCTTTAGTTTAACAATCAATTATTAAATATGTAAGAAATTTAGAGAATCTTATATATGTATTCGAGGTTCTTCATCAATAGAGAATCATCTGTATATATTTAGAGATTCTTGGTCAATGGTATCCTTCAAAACATTTATATAAAAATATCTTGGTCATTATGATGACCAGGCTGGTTTTAAAGCCACTCAGTGGGGCACTTGAAGTTTATCGTCATTCAGAAGGACAACGAATTACTTCAGAGTTGGGATCGAACCCATAGATGGGATACCTATGTATCCTTTGTTTTGAAAAAGGAATCAGAACCCACGTAGTTCGTATAAGGGTATGATGTTTATGGTTGATGGTTCAAAGCAGGATGTCACAATTACTTTTACAATCTAAGCTCACGTGAGTCATGCTCTGTGTGAGAAAAAAGAGGTATTAGTAAAACGTAGACAATTGT
This sequence comes from Viscum album, assembly GCA_963277665.1. Taxonomy (NCBI): domain Eukaryota; kingdom Viridiplantae; phylum Streptophyta; class Magnoliopsida; order Santalales; family Viscaceae; genus Viscum; species Viscum album. Next base: position 471,484,479 of record OY728130.1, on the reverse strand, counting down.
GCCATGAAATATGCAATCATAAGAAATGGTTTGGGGCTTATGTATGTATGACTGGCCAGATAGATGAAGATTTAGGATTCACTTTTAGGGAGAAAATCCATGAACAGGGTCCATAAAGGTATATGTGCTTCATGGAGATTTTGAATACTCTAATCTTGGGGCTTACTCCTAAGGAGGATGCCCAAGTTAGGAGGGGACTTATGATTGGGTTTTACTCCTGAAAAGGAAACCCAAATCAAGGGTAAATTAGGACTGGTTAAAGAGAAATTAGGGGACTTGGGGCTTATTCCTGAAATGGAAGCCCAAGATTATAACTGGGTTTTATACTTAAAAAGGAGACCCGGGTTAGGGATTAATGTTTAGGGCTTATTCCTAAGGGGGATGCCCAAGTTATGGGACTCGGGGCTTATTCCTAAGGAGGATGCCCATATTTGAGATTGGGGCTTACTCCTGAGGAGGATTCCCAAGTTAAGGAATTAAGGTTTGGGGCTTACTCCTGAGGAGGATGCCCAAGTTTGGGAACTTTAAGAATTTGGGACTTACTCCTGTGGAAGATGCCCTAGTTAAAGGACTTATAACTGGGTATTATTCCTGAAAAGGAGACCCAAGTTTAATGATTCTCTCATCTTAAAGGATGATGTTGAATGAATGAACTCTCCATACTTAGTGACATAAGGATATTTAAATCACTAGGTTTTGAGAGATATTCCACAGAATTCCTTTCAGATAAGGAAGTCAAATCAAGAAATCATGCCATAAATGGCTTTGAAGATTGTCTTGAAGACTGAATCTTGAAAAGGAAAGGTGTGATGGCTTAAGACGGGTAAAATGGGCAAGATGGGCACCCAAAAAGGTAGGGGCGCACAAGTCTTGAAAGGCGCGCAAGTATTGCGGTGGCGCGCAAGTATTGGTCGCGCAAGTATACTTGCGCGAAATGAGGGGTACTTGCACGATTTTCAACCAGCATTAAAATACTTGAGCGACTCTTTATTAAAGCCTTTCGAACTCTCTTGAGGTTCTTCCAGAAAAGGGACGTGCAAGTTCTATTGAAGGAAATAAGGCGGCGCGCAAGTGTTTATAAGTTTCAACACTTAGACCTTCCTTCTTCTCTTTAGATCTTCCGTTCTAGGTATGAAAATACCTTAGAAGTGTTCCGGAAGCTTTGAGAAGAGACTTGGACATCAGGAGCTTCAATCCGAGTTTCTGGAAAAAAATACTCTCGAATGGGGGGCCCACAGGGTCTATTTATAGGCAGGAGGAGACCCCGGGTGGTTACCGGGCGGTTATCACTTAGGTCGAGCAAGTCACTTGCGCGACCAAGGGCGTCGCGCAAGTGTACTTGCGCGACAGTGATATAACTTTCACGGTGCAATTGCTTTTGATCCTTTGTTCATTCCTTTGTCGATTGTTGATGTTTTCTTCAAAGGTTGAATCACTTTGAGCTCAGATATTCCCCTTTTCAGATCTTTAGATTCTGTGACGAAAGGAGCGTCAACAAAAGTCCCCCCTCAGAGTTGGATCCGGAGAGAAATGAGGATTTGACTCTGAGGAAATTGAATCCATACAAAGGAAAAGGTGGCGCGCAAGTCTTCAGGGCATAGAGGGCGGCACGCAAGTTTGCGTCACGCAGGCCTTTGAGCGCACTGGTTACGGCGCGCAGATAGGCCTCATGGCCTATAAATACATGGCCTCACCTCCGTACAAGCATACGGATTTCCAGACTTCATACCTACTCGAGCTCTCATCGCGCAGGTTATCTTAGCCGCACAAGGCGCTCTGTTTTCCAACGTTTTCTTCGATGTCGCGCTATTGTAAAGGTATTTGTACTTGCGCGGTTTACACTTGCGCGTCAAAAATTAGCGCGGCACATGGATACTTGCGCGCCATGTTTTAGACTTGCACGCCTTAATGCCTTAGCAATTTTTTTCATTTAAGAGTTAGTTTATTCATCTTTTCTACAGATTCAGTGGTTCCCAAGGGAATTGGAACGACTGATGAACTGGCTAGCAAGCGGATTGATGACATGATGAACATTATTGGCCATGATTGCTATGATATCTGCAACAACACTCACTCAGATTTGGATAAGTACTTGAAGAAATATCGTCCTAATTTTCCACAGAGCATCCATCTGACTTTGTGTGGTCATGGTCATCTGCAAGGAGTCAATGTTCCAAATGCAAACAATTATACACCTGAGATGCAGCTGCACTGCTACTCCTCTATTTCGGTTATGCTGTGCATTAAGAGCAACAAAAATGGTGTGAACTTTCAAATTCTTCCTCCATGTCATTTCCTTACAGATATGAAAATGGAAAACCCATGGGCTGAAATGTTTTCCACTAATGGTTGGTGGAGAGAAGACAAACATGGTATTAGAGCAATATCTGAAAAGAGTACTCTCTCCAAATGGCTCTTTACTTCCAATGCTCCATTCTCAAATCCATGTATCCATCTTCCAAGTCTCGTGGACAGCAATAGAGTCACTGTTTGATCAGCAGAAAATTTTCTCAAACCGCACTCAAGAACATCCTTTTACAATTGTTCCAAGAAGATCTGGTATCACGACATCTCTTATTGTATCCAGTTGAATGAATGAATTCCATGTGGTTGCTTATGAAGCTCGGGATGTCGTAAATCAAATGAAGTGTTATGTTGAAAGCCTCTTGTAATTATTGAAAAAGAGAAGAGACTCCAGTCTGTGGATGTCCTTCTAACTCTTGTGTATCAATGAAAAACACTTTCGTCTTCAATCATTTGTACCTGCATTCTTTCACTACCTGCTTCAAATTTACTTAAGCCAATGGGCTTAGTAAGCATAGTTTGATTTTTACTAGGATTATTACAAATAACCCTACAAACTTTGAATCTTTTAATTGCTCAATATTACCTAAATCATACAGAATATATGTTTAGTGAGCTGGAACTTGACTTTTATTCAGAGTTCCTTTTTCTTTTTGTGGGCAGTTTAAAGTCATGCACGCCGGACATAAAGGGGCTAATGTTTAAGGTCGAAATAGCTTTGACCAAAATGGATTAAAATTGATTCAATTCCTTGACAATTTATCTGAAAACATTTTACCATACTCAAGTATGAGAGAAAATATGTAAACTATGGCTTAAGAATATTTGAATCTGAGGAATGATATGAAAAATAGCTAAAAGGCATTAGAAGAAGTATTTTCCAAGAATGAAGTTACTATTATTTAACAAAACCCGTTAGGGGGTTGAAATATGCAGGGCCACCTATGGGAATTGGTTGCATGGTCAAATAAATAGTATCTTTCGGCTGACAAGTCTGTTATGTGGACTGTTTATGCAAGGCCACCTATGGGCACGTGCTGCATAGTCAGCAGAAAAGAACTCTCAAAAATTTACTTTCCTAGTGCTAAAAGCCAGTGAAAGTTTATGGAGATTCAAATTTTCTAAAGTATAGAGTTTGTTGTATGGAAAGAGGTACTTGAATATGGAGGAGATATTTCCAAACAAGAATATCGAAGAACTGGATGAATATCACTCCTACGAAGGTCTGGCCCAAATTTTGGGAAGAAGAATAAACCGTAGACTTGAATACTTTCAGATCATGAAAAAGGATATGGGACAAATATGTTATGGATGGCTATTATTTTTGTGGATCCCTACATACTGTCGTTTAAGACAAATAAGGACAAAAGAGGCATTCTTCCCAAGAATGAAGTTACCATCATTTAACAAACCCGTTAGGGGGTTGAATTATGCAGGGCAACCTAAGGGCATTGGCTGCATAGTTAAATAAAATAGTATCTTTTGGCTAACAAGTCTGTTATGTGGACTGTTTATGCAAGGCCACCTATGGGCACGTGCTGCATAGTTAGGCAAAAGAATTCTCATAAGTTTGACATTTTTGTGACTAGAAGTCATGAAAAGGGTTATGAAGATCTGAAAATATTTAAGGTTAGGATTATAACACATAAAGATGGGTATTGTCTAATGTATATAGAGATACATAGGTCAATGATAACCATAATCATGCTGTGGATGGGTCCTGAATTGAAATTTTGGACTTCACTACATATCTCATAAGAATGAGAATCAAGCCATACGTAGTTCTTGAAATGCAGTTTAACGTCATGCAGGACGAAAGTATGAGTGATCTTAGTTTAGGGTCATAGAATTCAGACCATAATAATGAATACACAGTGTGTGTTTTCATGAGGACTTTCAAACCAAGGGACTGAAAGTGAAATTTGGGGTTAGGCCCAAAAGACTTGGGACTGGATTCGAGGGATACTCGAATGTTCCTACGTATCCCATATGGATGGGAATCAAGTCCACGTAGTTCTAGAACTACCCTTTTTACAAATTTGGTTTGTACATGTGAAGGGTGAAAGGGGACTTTAGTGAAATGATGGTTTAACCTAAGATAAAAAGTTTAGGCATTACCATGTATGCACGTAGTCTTTTGAAAATGAAAACCATGATTGAAAAATCAATGTCAATAATAGTTCTCTCTCAAATGAGGAAATCAAAGAATATTATAGTTTATTGTCGTACCGGACAAAAGTGTTTCATAGTTTAACGTCATATAACAAGGACGAAAGTGAATCAATGTAAAGATATTGATTCTAGGTGTGGTTTCACGAATCAACATCATATGAGATGGTGGTGAACCGATGTGAAGAGATTGTTTTCGGGCTTGAACCCTGGGAGGTTGCCTACACACCCAGCCTGGAGGGCAAGGATCAATGTCCGTGTAGTTCAATTAAAGAATGAATTAATGATCAAGTTGTTCTTGGGGACAATGATCTAATAAAAAATGTTGTTTGTTGGGACTGATACATGGTTAGCGGCCCAAAGAGAGTGTTACGGTTGAAGTTTTCTCTAAGCTCACGTGAGTCATACTCGGTGTGAGAAACAAGAGGTAACAACAACCTTAACAATGCATAGTTTAATGTCATGTAGGACATAAAAAAGGGACTATGCAGGTCTTGCAATTAGGACTATTGGTGCTGCACAGTTTAGTGTCATGTAGCAGGGACAAAATAATAGTTTAATGTCATGTAGGACATATCAAGGACTTTCTGTACAGTTTAGTGTCATGTAGTTAGGACGATGGGGACAATACAGTTTAACGTCATATTGGACGAAAGGGGGACTGTGCAGTTTAATGTCATGCAGTAAGGACAAAATAACACACCATTTATGTCATGTTGGATGAAAGTGCGAATAGTTTAAGGTCATATACATGGACCAAGGATGATGCAGTTTAAGGTCATGCTGGACGGTTTAGGGAACTTTTTCACAGTTTATCGTCATGTTGGACGAAAGTACGAATAGTTTAAGGTCATATGCATGGACCGTGAATGGTGCAGTTTAATGTCATACTAGACTATTAAGTGCTTATATAGTTTAACGTCTTTCCGGACGTAAGGGACTTTCCTACAGTTTAACGTCATGTTGGAAGTTGTTGCAGTTTAAGGTCATACTGGACCATTGCTGTATAGTTTAACGTCATATAGCAAGGACGAACTGGTGCCGCATAGTTTAGTGTCATGTTGCGGGGACATCTTAGTGCTTTTATACAGTTTAACGTCATGTTGGACGAAGTTGCAGTTTAAGGTCATACTGGACCATGGATGATGATGCAGTTTAAAGTCATATTGGACTATGGATGATGATGTAGTTTAAAGTCATACTGGACTATTAAGTGCATATGTAGTATAACGTCTTTCCGGACGCAAGGGACTTTCCTACAGTTTAACATCATGTTCGACGTTGTTGCAGTTTAAGGTCATACTGGACCGTTGCTGTATAGTTTAACGTCATATAGCAAGGACGAACTGGTGCCGCACAGTTTAGTGTCATGTTGCAGGGACATCTTCTTTTCTACAGTTTAACGTCATGTTGGACGAAAGTGCGAATAGTTTAAGGTCATATGCATAGACCATGAATGATGAAGTTTAAAGTCATTTTGGACTATTAATGTATGAACCAATTGTAAGATTCTTGGTTCTGGGGACCATATTTTGTGTTTATACAAAATATTTCTTCGAAAATCTGGCATTGGTTGGAGTCGTGATGAGTTCTCCATCCATTGAGATTAATGAATAAGCTCCATTGCAGTAGACCCTATGTATTGAATAAGGTCCTTCCCATTTTGGCTCAAGCTTGGGAGGTTTCTTTCCTGGTATCATTGGAGTTCTGAGAACTAAAACCAATTCTCCCTGAATGAATGAACGAAGACGAACTTTTTTTGTTAAAAGCTCGTGATATTCGATTCTGATAGATTTCCAAGTGGTGCAAAGTGCACAATCATTTCTCATCTAACTGTTCCAATTCATTCAATCGCTTTTGGGATTGCTCATCTGTAGATAACTGATCACAAATGGCTACTCTGAGTGAGGGAAATTGAACTTCAATTGGCAAGACTGCTTCTGTTCCATATACCAATGAATATGGAGTTGACCGCGTTGCATTGCGGGTGGTAGTACGATAAGCCCATAAAGCATGGAAGAGTTTATCAGGCCATGACCTCTTATCTTTATCCAACATATTTTGCAGTATATTTGAAAGAGTCGTGTTAAAGGCTTCTATTTGGCCATTGGCTGCCGCATGATACCTAGATGAATGGTTGGATTTAATGTTGTATTCTTGATACAATTTCTTCACCTCAGAAGAACAAAAGTTGGTGTCATTGTCCGTCAATATGGTATGAGGGACACCAAATATAGTAATGATGTTAGACTTGATGAAGCTAACAATGCATTTAGAACTAACATCTTTGAGAGGTACTGCTTCTGCCCATTTGGAAAAGAAATCAGTAGCAGTAAGAATGTACTAAAACTGCTTGGCCGTAGCTGAAGGGTAAGGTCCCACCACATCCATTCCCCATGTGGCAAATGGCCATGAGTATTTAGCAGTATGAAGCAACTCTAGAGGTTGATGAATGAAGTTGGCATATACTTGACATGAATTACAGTCCTTTGTGAAATCAACACAATCTTGTATCATTGAAGGCCAAAAGTATCCAAGCCTTCAAATTTGATCAGACAACCTATGTCCAGACTGGTGGGCACCACATACTCCTGCATGCACTTCTTTCATGACAACCATTGCCTCTTCACCATCAATTCATCTGAAGAGAACTCCATCAAAACCACGTTTGTAGAGAATTTTCTCTAGGTGGTTTGGGCTATCAAAAAGAGTAAAATTGACCACACGTCGCCGAATTTATTCTTTCTCGGCTCTATCAGGTGGAAGTGTTCCATTTTGAAGGTATTCCCTGATAGGTGTCATCCATCCTGTAGTATGACCATATGGTTCGGGAATGGGACTAATTTCATTAATTTCCTCTGTTTTGGCTTGAACATAAGGTGAAATTGCACAACGGTGGGCAATACTGATGGTTGTCTCGTCCCGATTTGGATCTGCTAGAGTTGTGGCTATATTAGCCAGTGCATCAGCTTGAGCATTTTGTGATCTTGGGACATAAGAAAATGTCAGTTCTAAAGGTAATTCCGCCATTAACTCTATGACGTAATCATACAAAGGGATTAATTCTTCTTTTCTGATGGCATAATCCCCATTGACTTGTTTGATTACCAGGTCTGAATCACCTTTCACCTTTAAGTGATTCACTTGTGCTTGGGGCGCTAACTCCAAGCCTATAATGAGAGTTTGGTATTCGGCTTCATTATTAGTACCACTTTCCCACAATAGAAAGGAATAAGGTAACAATGCCTTATCTAGAGAAATGAGTACAATTCCTAAACCAACTTTGTTGAATTTAGGATTTTCCATTTTCTTCCCTGTTGGACTTCTGGAAGCACCATCAAAATATATTTCCCATGTTTGAGGATTCTCTTGAATAGAGAAAACTTCCTCATTAGGGAGTTCAATATCTGAAGACGTGTCTTCCATGGAAGGATGTTCAGCCAGGAAATCAGCCAGATCTTGACCCTTTATTGCCTTTTGAGACACATACTGAATGTCGAACTGTTGCAAAATAACTGCCCACCTTGCTAGAAGTCCTGTAAGCATTGGACGACTAAGGATGAATTTGAGTGGATTATTGCGAGATACCAATTGGACCTCGTGATGTTTCAAGTAGTGTCTCAGTTTCTGAACTGCAAAGATTAATGCTAGGCAGCACTTCTCAATACTTGAATACTGGGTTTCTGCTTCAAGCATAGTTCTACTGAGATAGTAGAGGCTATTTTCATTCCCAGCATCATTCTTTTGAGCAAGAAAGGTCCCCAATGATCGCTCTAGAGCTGTCACATAGAGGATAAGTGGTCTTCCTTCAACAGGTGGCATGAGTACTGCTGGACTGAAGAGGTATTTCTTAAGAACATCAAATGCTTCTTGACATTCTTCAGTCCACTGGTAAGTGACTCCTTTTTTCAATAATTTGGTAAAGGTTAAACTTTTGCCTGCCAAATTGGCGATGAAATGCCGAATATAGGCTAAGTGTCCTTAAAGTCCTCTTAATTCTTTCAAATTCTGAGGAGGTGACATACCAAGGATTGATTTGGTCTTCTCAGGATCGACTTCAATACCACGATGGCGTACAACAAAGCCGAGGAATTTTCCTGAGGTTACCCCAAAAGCACATTTTAAGGGGTTCATCTTCAAATTATGTTGTCGAAGCTTGTGGAATATGACTTCCAAATCAGCCAAGTGATTAGAACGTTGTTTGGATTTAACCACCAAATTGTCTACATATCATTCAACAAATTTCCCTAAGAAAGGTTTGATGATACGATGCATGGCACGTTGATATGTTGCACCTGCATTCTTTAAACCAAAGGGCATCACCCGGTAACAAAACACACCTTGAGGGGCTCTGAAGGATGTAGATTCCTCATCTTCTGGGGCCATTCGGATCTGATTATATCTGGAATATCCATCCATGAAGGAAAGTACTTAATAACCAGCCGTCACATCAATTAAGAGTTCTGTAATCGGAACTAGGAAATTATCTTTAGGACAATACCGATTAAGATCTCTGAAATCGATGCAAACCCTAATTTGTCCGCTCTTTTTCTTTACAGGGACAATATTAGCCAACCACTTGGGATATTGAACTTCTCTGATGAAGTTAGCTTTGATCATCTTATCCACTTCAGCTTCAATTTTGGAATCATAGGTTGGGTGTGTTCTTCTCGCGGCTTGCTTAAATCCTCGATGTTCTTTTGGTAAAACCAAATGATGAGTAGCAATATCAGGATCAAGCCAAGGAATTTCTGTATAATTCCATGCAAAAATATCTTTATTTTGCTTTAGAAAAGAAATATACATCTCTTGCTCTTCAAGGGTCATGGCCACACTAATTAAAGTGGGGCATGGATCTTTCTCTGTACCCAGATTTATTTCTCTGAGTTCATCCACAGTGGTAGAGATACCCTCTTCAAATGCTGGAGGAGCATCTCTAAGATTTTCCTCTTCCTCTTAATCATGTGCTATTTCTTCCGTTTCTACTTGCATAGTAGATGACAAAACAAAATTTTCATGATCATAAGAGATATCAAAATTTTCACATTTTGAAGAAGAAGCTTCCATTTCCGACCCTATTGATGATAAAGGGCCTTCTTTGGGAAATAAAGAGGAGATGATGGATTGAGAATCGACATCATTATTCACCTATGGTGTTGCTATAACTTCTTCTGGTCTGATTAGAGAAGAATAGACTTGTTGGACTTCAACAGATGAAATGAAAACATCACCACTTAGGCTTTCATCACTGTTTGGTAGGTTACCAATTTCTCCCATGTTGTCTGGCTCGATTGCCGTAACTGACATTATGGATCTTTCCATAAGAGTATTTTGATTTGGGATTATTTTGTCAATTTGACTGATAGGTAACACATAATCTGTACTCACATGTGTAAATGGATTTATTGGAATTTTCTCCAAACCATGTGGAGCATTAACTTTGATAATTTCCTTCATTGTGGATTTTTCTCTTCCCTTCATGTGATAAAATTCTGCCTCAATGTATTGAGACTCACATGTCTTGAATGGGGTCTTATCACCATACAATGTTCCAACTTGACCATTGAAACAGTATTTGAGACATTGATGGTATGATGAAGGAATAGCTGCATGCTGATGTAGCCAGGGTCTTCCAAGCAAGACGTTGAAAGCTGAGTCTTGATCAACAATCATGAAATCCGAATTGGATACAAGATCTCCAAACTGGGTTCTGAGTGTAACTTCGCCCAGTGTTTCTTGTTCATTTTTATCATATCCTTGTAACATCATGGTAGAAGGAGATAAATCAGATTCCGTGAGGCCCAATCGACGAAGTGTACGAATGGGCATGAGGTTGACTCCTGAACCATTGTCAATGAAAACTCTTCGGATATCTACACCATTGACTTTTCCAGATAAGTAGAGAGGTTTTATGTGCCCATGCACAACATCATCTTCATCTTTTTCAGTAAAAGATATCACTGCATGGCATTCTGCAGGATTATTCTCTATGTGATAGACTTCAGCTGCAGCAATTTCAGCTTCAAACTCTTGAGGACTTGACAATGCTTCGATGAGTGCTTCCCGAAGATCTTTTGACAGATTCAAAGCATCCAAAATTGATAACTTGGATGGTACTTGGGCCAAGTGTTTTAATATATCATACTGTTGATCTAGAGGTCTGCGTTTCCCAACAGGAATTTGAGGTTTAGCAGGTACCTTGGAAGAAGATGCTTTGGAAGCTGATGCATCTTGTATTGGGATAGAAGTTGGCAACATCCTTGGTTTTGGAAGATTAGACTGATTAGATCCATTTACTTGCTGAGATAAAGAAGATGGAACCTTTAATCGGTCTTCCAAAATAACTGTGCCAAAACTGAGTTGGCCATTGGCAGAAGAACTTGCTTGTTCTTTTTGAGCTCGTTGAAGGGCTCTACCACGAGTTTCTGCTGCATACACAGTGCTAACAGGGGTAGAATTGGAGTAGTGGTTTCGAAAAGATCCACGTCTTCCTATGTATCCTAAACCTCTAGAACTTCCTCGGATTCTCTTATTTGATACAGGGAATTCATGCTCATCAAGACTGGAATATGGATCTGTTAATTGAATCATATTAACAGAAACCGAAGATTAACTCCTCGTCTGATAAAGATCCTGCCTGACTAGCTTGTTTAGGCTGTTCCATTTGATGGGGCGGTGCCCGTGGCTTTGAAGTAGATGGAATGAAATCTGCCAGAGTCAAAGACAACTTAGGCCTCGATACATACTCATCTTCTTCTGATTCCTCTTTCTTCTTTGAATTGCTCTGCCCTTTTGAGGATTTGTCTTTTGATGGAGGCTTCACTGTAGCTTTTGTAGGAGACACAACTGGCTTCTTCAATTGTTTTCAAAAAATGGCATGGGTCTGATTGATTGTCTTTCTGACCATCCAATCATCATATTTTTGCGCAGTTTTGCTTCTGACTTCCTGCCACTCGCCTCCTTCCTCTGGATCTATAGCGGTAACACACGCTACATGATCTGAAGAACCCTTCAATTTTACTTGTCCCAAGTCGACCATCTTTTGCAGGAGGTCTTTAAATACAAAACACTCCTTGATGGGATGCCCCAACATTTGATGAAAGGGACAATAATTGGGACAGTCTTCATCTCCTTCCTTGTTTGTCCTCTTGGGCACTGGTAATTGAACCAAATTAATTTCCAGAGCTGAAATGAAGTAACCAGGAACTTGCTCATTTCGGAAAGAGTATGTTTTACTCTTCATATCCTCAAATTGTTTTCGTCGTTGATCTCTTTGATCATTTGGATGAAACGACCTTTGTTGTTGGCATTCAGGAGGTGGAGTACTTCGAGAAGATGAAGGTTTTGAAGTAGATATAGGTACAGGTGCTTGTTTAAGCATAACTGTAGCAGTTTCTGCTTTACTCATTCTTCTTCCTGGAGCTGATGGAATTACACGAGATTTAACCTTATCCTGTATAAGGTAATCTTCAATCTGCTGAGCGATTGAAGTAAGGTCTCGAAACCCTCTTGTGTATTTCAAAGGGATCAATGGCGTGCGTAATTCGTCACGCAAATTTTCCACACAGATTGGCAACAGCTCTTCCTGAGGGAGTGATAAACTCAGGGAATACGTTAATCCCTTCCAGCGAGCAATGAAATCAGAGACTCTTTCGTTCTCCATTTGCTTGCAGTTTGTAAGATCGAAAACTATCGTTTTTGGCAAAGTTGAGCTGAACTGAAGAATGAATTTTTGAAGAAGATCCTCCCACCGATGATTGACCGAGATTGCAAGCTTGTATACCAGACAAAAGCTGGTCCTTGCAAGGTTCGCATGAAGCATCTGAGTTTCACTGCTTCTTGCTGCTCTGGAGTTCCAATCATAGGATCACAACAAGACACGTAATGCGTCAAATGTTGTTCAGGGTCGCCTGATCCATTGAAAGTAGGGAAAACAGGGTTTCCAAAACTGGATGGAGGAGAAATTGAATCTACCCATTCAGGGTAAACTTTCTTTTCAGGTTGAACTTGCCCCCGTTTCCCTTCCATAGTTTCTAACCGAGCTGTTAATGACTCAATAGTAGTTATTAACTTTTGGGAAACATCAGGTTGAACTTGGTTTTGGTTAGGTGCAATGAATGGAGCTTGGACAGACGGGGTGGTTGGTGCTGTAACTGATGGTAGCACTGCCAACCGTTGTTGTGCTTGACCCGTAGGATTAGACCTCTGAGGGTGTACTGATAAAGGAGGATATTCTTGATCCATGTCAGTAACTGCAAAAAATTCCTTTGGCTGTCGGAATTCAGAATTCTTAAGAAGAAGACTACTCTGAAGTAGTTCTGTATTCATTCTTCTTAATTCTTTCATTTCTTCCTCTTGTTGTGCAAACCTTTGCTCTAATGAGAGCGATTGACCTTCTCCAGAGGAAGGATATGTAACCTGATTCTTTCCCTTCCCTTTGTTGGATACCTTTTGGAGGGAGGGAAGTGGATTACCTAGGTTCTGAGTAATCCTTTGACTTCGTGTACGTACACCTTCTTCATTTGTATCGGTGTATACATTTTCTTGAGCAGGACGCTCTTCATCTGAGTCCCCTGAGTGAGTCTCCTCTAGTGGATTAGCAACAACGACATTGATGACATTGATTGATGCATAATGCATCGCATCTCTTCTATCAACATTTCTGTGATATTGTCTTCTTTCATGTATTTGATGAGACATTACCTTTTGTTGATTCAATCTTATAGGAATTTCTTGACGAGATATAACTTAGAGGGAATCTCCTGATAATTTGGCTCTTCGTTCCTCTTGGGGCTTCTTCCCCAATCGAGAAAAGACCGACATTCTTTGAGGAGGGGATTGATGATTTGAAAGAGTCCCCAGTCTCGAGAACTGGGGATGTTCCTGCTGATTCCGCTCAACTCCTCGAATCCCATTTGTTGACTCTGAGGGTTGGGTTAGAGAAGTCCCCAGTCTGACAAGCTGGGGTGGCTCTTGATATGCTACGTCTGAGATCTTCTTAAAAGATCTCTTGATCTTGCGAATCTTAGTTTGGAAATTAGCTGGATGCATTAACCTGTATCCACTTTTATCACCTGGTTCAACAGACCGTTGGATGATTTTCGAGACTTCTGTCATTTGATGACGTGTTTACTCCATACGAGAGGCTTGTGCAATATTCTCGCCTGCTTGATGTAGGAGAAATTCAACAACTTGTTCTCCATATGCTTGATTTTGAGAGGAACTAGTTGAATCTTGTTCTTGAGCAAGCTTTTGATTATGAACAAAGCCCATTGACTGTGGCCGGCCATGGGCAATAAAATTGCATCAGACCATTTTCGGCGGGCTTTGTTGACTGCAAAGCACTGTGAAATGTAGTGCTCCGTGAACACCCCATCCTCTGATATGAACATCAGATGGAGCATTGGCAATTAACTGACGCAATTTTCTTAGTGCTCCAAGGCATGAATGTTGAAGGGTTCTCTGTTGTTTTTCAGCCTTCGGATACCGAGAGACTGATAAAGATTCTAAATCAATCTGACATTGTAGCCCTTCTATTATCTTAAGATGATTTTCATATTCATCATAAGATAATACCTTCTTCTTTAATTGACAAAGAGTTTTCCATATGTTGAGACGAATATCATGGATTCCATCATCCGTTAACATCTTTGGAATGTCGTACTGGGAGTCAGCCAAAGGCCAAAACATGACTGGTACTTCACCTTTTTCCAGTTTTTTCCTCATGTTCATCATTTCCTCTTTATCATTAAATGAAGATTCTTCTACCTGTTTTGACCAGAGTTGGTGTTTCCCAGTTTCTTCATCGGGTTCAACAAGATTGGTAGAGAGATCATTGGTCAAACTAGAAGATGCATGACTTAGGGGTGGTTCGGAGAATGACCTACACCCTGGGCTATCTTCTGATTGAGAAAGTATTTCACTTGTTAGCGATAAAGCATCAGACATGACTGGTTTTGCATTTGCAAGTGCCTCAAGATAAGAGGGCTTTCTCGGCACTACATTGTCCACTGGAGTATTTTCCCGGCAATGTGAATCACTATTGCGAAGAGGACTTTCGCAGAGAAATTCATCATCATGGGGAGGACCACCATAATGGGTTATAGCAAAAGATGATATATCTTGCTCCTTGGTCTTCTGACCACACAGAGGGTTCCTGTGGATCTCATCTGAAGAAGAAACTTCAAGATTGACCGAATTTTCATAAAGCAAGTCTTCATGAGGAAGTGTCTGTTGAAGACCTTAAGAATTAATGTTCCCGTTATTGGGAACTGAGGGAGTAGAATCTTGAATTCTGACAGATAAATGTCTGAGGGCTTCAAAAACTCCAGCATCGAGCAAAGCCTTGTTATAGATTGGCCTTTGATCTCCTGACTGTGCTGTGCAGATCTTTTTCTTAGATGCCTTCTTACTCACTTTAGAAACCACTTGTTGACGAAAGTGGTTACTCTGAGCAGGTGTATATGCCTGATCAGGAAAGATGGTCAGGTTAGGCTGATGATTTTCACTCAAATCAGGTTTATGTGCCTGACTTGGTTGTCCGTATGATATGGGGGAGTATGCCCCATAACCCTCTTGGACTGGAACAGATGTGTGTGTCTGTTTCGGAGTGAATCGTTGATGTGTCACTCCACTGCTAGGGATAGATTTATGTGTCTGTCCCTGAGATGATGCTGAAGCTGTTATGATATCCTGGCAAGAATCCAGAATATGACCAGGAATTTGCTTCTGCTCTTTCACCATTGATAAAATATGTTTGGTGACTTCAGCCGCCAGAACGGGGATATACGTCCATTCCGGGTTTAGAGTAGGTGTATGTGCCTGCTCCTGTCCTCCTTTTCCTGTCAGTGAATCCTGATAGTACTCAAGTGTGGAGGTAGAGAGTTGAGTATGCCTCCTGTTTGTCGTCGGGGCTTTCCGACTGACTTCTCCGTGCACTACCAAGCGAGACTGTTGGTAGGATTGATTAGTATTAGAAGGTGTATGTCCCTGCTGATTACACTTCGCCAAACGCGGTTGACGAGATCCATCATATGTAGTTAGACAAGCCTGCTGACTAATTGGTGATGTATAAGCAGGTGTATGTTCATGCCTATAGTACTCCGCCGAATTTGCCTGGCGGGATTGGCTTGATGCTACCAGACGAGTCTGGTGGACAGCGGAATTAAAACGGACAGGTGTGTGTGCCTGCTCGTTGTTTTCCACCAAGTTAGGTCGGTGGAATCTTTCATATGTAGTCAGGTGAGCCTGCTGACTAACTGATGATGCATAAGCAGGTGCATGTTCTTGCCGATAGTACTCCGCCGGATTTGCTTGGCGGGATTGGCTTGATGCTGCCAGACGAGTCTGCTGGACAACGAAATTAAAACGGACAGGTGTGTGTGCCTGCTCGTTTTTTGCCAACAAGTTAGGTTGGTGGACTTCTCCGGAGATGGCAGGGATGACAACCTGCCTATTGTTAACCGGATTCCGTCTCTGGCAGTTCATCTTTCCTGCTCGAGTTCGAGGATCCTGAGCTGAATTCCTGGAGTCGGTACCCTCACCATGTTGAGGGTGCACTACTGCACGAGTATGGCGGCGATTGTTTATGGGAGCCCTCGGGAAGGACTCCTGTCTTTTTGAATTAAGGCCATGCGGGACCTGCTCATTCACTTCCTCAGAGTAAGGGAGTGAATGGAAATTGCGTTCCGGGGATAACGACCTGAAGCGGTTTGAGACGGTAGTCAGCACCGTCTGCTTCTTAATCACTGGCCGCCGTTGTCCGGACGACCAGGTAGAGTTGTTAACTTGGAGGGCTTGACGAGCAGGCTCCAGAGTTGGGATAGTACCGTTGTGACGGTACTCCTTAACCAGTGCATTAGAAACCCATCGTTGAAGACGCTGAGTTGGTGATGTCATCCTCAGAGCGGACGACGTTGCAGAAAGAGTAGCATCATTGGTTTTCACAGCATTAGACCTCACAATAGAGGTGTTTACAGTAGTATACCTCACAGTAGAGGTGTTTACAGCAGTAGTATTCACAGGGGTGAATTTAAGGAAAGCCATTTTGCAGAAGATCCTGAGAAAAGGGTGCCTGTTCCATATAACAGACATAATCAAGATGAATCCGGCCACTGCATCTTTTGGATGAGCACATGTCAATGATTGCTTTGTTGTCCCAAGGGGCCTAACAAATAAGAAGAACATCAATTTAACATGGTTAAGAATTCACGTCGGGTTCACCATTTTTTGTTTCGCACAGAATTCGGGGATGACCTCCTGGATGGGAGATTCAAACGTTTCGATCGGTTTCTAACGGGTTTGTTCGTAGAACTGGAAACATCCAATGATTCCACATCCATTTGGACCTACTTTCCAAAGGTAGGCACTCATTAGCTTGTGGGCTAATGAGGCTTAGGAATTTGCATTGGTCGAGAGGATGGGAGGTCGGACTCATCACACCTTTTTGAGGGGAATTATTGTCTACTCTGGGACTCTCTTTATAGATTTAAGTTATGTTAGTGAATCCTTATTACATTACCAAGTATAAAATGAGCTTTCCTTTAGTTTAACAATCAATGATTAAATATGTAAGAAATTTAGAGAATCTTCTATATGTATTCGAGGTTCTTCCTCAATATAGAATCATCTGTATCTATTTAGAGATTCTTGGTCAATGGTATCCTTCAAAACATTTATATAAAAGTCTCTTGGTAATTATGATGACCAGGATGGTTTTAAAGCCACTCAGTGGGGCACTTGAAGTTTATCGTCATTCAGAAGGACAACGAATTACTTCAGAGTTGGGATCAAACCCATATATGGGCTACCTACGTATCCTTTGTTTTGAAAAAGGAATCAGAACCCACGTAGTTCGTATAAGGGTATAATGTTTATTATTGATGGTTCAAAGAAGGATGTCACAATTACTTTTACACTCTAAGCTCATGTGAGTCATGCTCGGTGTGAGAAACAAGAGGTATTAGTAAAACTTAGACAATTGTTCCATGAAAGATGCAATCATAAGAAATGGTTTGGGGCTTATGTATGTATGACTGCCCAGATAGATGAAGATTTAGGATTCACTTTTAGGGAGAAAATCCATGAACAGGGTCCATAAAGGTATATGTGCTTCATGGAGATTTTGAATACTCTAATCTTGGGGCTTACTCCTATGGAGGATGCCCAAGTTAGGAGGGGACTTATGATTGGGTTTTACTCCTGAAAAGGAAACCCAAATCAAGGGTAAATTAGGACTGGTTAAAGAGAAATTAGGGGACTTGGGGCTTATTCCTGAAAAGGAATCCCAATATTATAATTGGGTTTTATACTTGAAAAAGGAGACCCAGGTTAGGGATTAATGTTTGGGGCTTATTCCTGAGGAGGATGCCCAAGTTACGGGACTCGGGGCTTATTCCTAAGGAGGATGCCCATATTTGAGATTGGGGCTTACTCCTGAGTAGGATGCCTAAGTTAAGGAATTAAGGTTTGGGGATTACTCCTGAGGAGGATGCCCAAGTTTGGGAACTTTAAGAATTTGGGACTTACTCCTGAGGAAGATGCCCAAGTTAAAGGACTTATAACTGGGTATTATTCCTGAAAAGGAGACCCAAGTTTAAGGATTCTTTCATCTTAAAGGATGAGGTTGAATGAATGAACTCTCCATACTTAGTGACATAAGGATATTTAAATTACTAGGTTTTGAGAGATATTCCACAGAATTCCTTTCAGATAAGGAAGTCAAATCAAGAAATCATGCCATAAATGGCTTTCAAGAGTGTCTTGAAGACTAAATCATGAAAAGGAAAGGTGTGATGGCTTAAGAGGGATAAAATGGGAAAGATGGGCACCCAAAAAGGTAGGGGCGTGAATGTCTTGAAAGGCGCGCAAGTATTGCGGCGGCACGCAAGTATTGGCCGCGCAAGTATACTTGCGCGACATGAGGGGTACTTGCGCGATTTTCAACCAGCATTAAAATACTTGAGCGACTCTTTATTAAAGCCTTTCGAATTCTCTTGAGGTTCTTCCAGAAAAGGGACGCGCAAGTTCTATTGAAGGAAATAAGGCGGCACGCAAGTGTTTATAAGTTTCAACACTTAGGCCTTCCTTCTTCTCTTTAGATCTTCCGTTCTAGGTAAGAAATTACCTTAGAAGTGTTCCGGAAGCTTTGAGAAGAGACTTGGGCGTCTGGAGCTTCAATCCGAGTTTCTGGAAAAAAATCCTCTCGAATGGGGGGCCCACAGGGTGTATTTATAGGCAGGAGGAGACCCCGGGCGGTTACCGGGCGGTTATCACTTAGGTCGCGCAAGTCAGTTGCGCAACCAAGGGCGTCGCGCAAGTGTACTTGCGCGACAGTGATATAACTTGCATGGTGCAGTTTCTTTTGATCCTTTGTTCATGCCTTTGTCGATTTTTGATGTTTTCTTCAAAGGTTGAATCACTCTGAGCTCAGATATTCCCCTTTTTCGATCTTTAGATTCTGTGACGAAAGGAGCGTCAACAGCCATAAGGCACAGCGGTTAGTTACCCCATATATGTGTGTAGAGGGCTGTAATGTCTTGTGGTTATTCACACACATATATTCTGGATATAGTATCCTATGGACTACTATAGGTGTAATGTGTGTAGGATATGATGGCTTGAGGATCCTTACTCGGAGTATGGGCTGTAAATGCTTGAGTTATTATACCCGACGTATGATACACGTTATGTGGGCTGTGGTGGCTCCTAGAAACTACCTGGTTACTTTTGGTTGTGAGGACGGTGTGGTGCTTCACCCAGGTGTTTGCGGGCAACCCTATGTGGTGCACAAGGTACAGATTGTGGAGCTTAGCCCAGGTGTCTACGGGCAAGCCTTTGCAGAGAGATGCACATGACGTATGTCGTTGGGGCAAAGCGGCAAACCAGTGGGGAAGTAGTAGCCGGGTAACCTTGATCTTCTTTACTATATGCTATATTCTTGTATGTGTTACTTGGCGAGAGTATCCATGGTGAGGTTGGGAACATAGTATACCTGTTTAGGTGACGAGTTAGTTTCACTTGTTGTTCACTGAGCTTTAGCATGCTTTATTTACTTTTGCACGAGAGGCCTGGGGAGGATACTACTGAGTATACTGTTATACTCACCCTATGTATATATAAACTGTTTTTCAGGTCACTTGGAGCAGGTTGGAGATCAAGCTGGTTACTACTAGCTTACAGTTGGAGTAGGAGCTGTTCGGGCTTGTGGTCGCTGCTTTTTACTTTCTTTTGGGTACTTTTAGTTTCCCCTTCCAGCTGTAGTACTTTTGCATGACATTTCATATATGTACTTGGGTTTATTTTATATTTCAGTTCTGAGTTGGAGTTGGTTGGAGTCTATTCTCTCTCTCTCTTCTGCATGTCTTCTCTTAGAGGGTAATGCCTCCCATTTGTATGTTTATTATACCCTCGGTGCTAGTCTCCAACCCGGGGCCTACTGGAGGCGGGACTTGGGGGTCATTATCTCACTTCTCACATTGCCGGCCCAGGAGGGGTACGCTTTGTGGGGAGGGGGTCGTGACAGAGTGGTATCAGAGGTATGGTTGAGGGATAGGATGGAGTTTGGAGTTAGGCACATTTAAGGATGCATGGGATGGATGGGCAATGGTGTCATTCATGTTTAGCAAGTGGGGTAAACACTAGATACCGGTAGAGACATAGGCGTTTAGGGCCCCCTATGATCTGTTGCACGGACCTTTAAGTTTACGATGGCTACTAAACAAAGTGATACTGGTTGCAGGGTAGAGACCTAGGAAAGGATCATGCATCATTATTCTTTTCACCTGTGTTTGAATGGGTAGACCTCGGGATAGGTAACCTACAAATTAATAAAACAAAACAATTAATTAATTAATGTTGAGTCTTCCATATTCCAGGCATAGGAGTTCTAACAGTTGTTATTTTACAGGTATGGCTTCAGGTCGACGTCCTCGTCAGGTTTGCGCAGAAGATGCCCAGCAGGCCATTCCAGCAGATCACCGCCGAGTAGAGGTTGACGACAATGACACTTGGAGGAAGACACTTCGAGAGTTTCAGCGCCAGAGTCTACAGAAGTACGAGGGCTCCGTTTCAGATGCAGTCACAGAGGACTGGTTGGAGGAGATCGAGATAGGCTTCAGTTCAATTCGTGCTCGGAAGGAACACTGTGTGTCCTTGGTTGTGATGATGCTGCGTGGAGCAGCGAGGCAGTGGTGGTTCTTGTTCCTTGGGGGTCGTGAGGAGTCAGCGATCTCATGGGAGGAGTTTCGAGACAGGTTTAGAGTCGAGTTTCTTTCTTCGACTGCGAAGGAATCCAGTCACCAGGAGCTTCTTACCCTTCGACAGGGGATCTCCAGTGTTCGAGAGTTTGGAATCCATTTCAGGAACCTTCTACGATATGCTTCAGACCTGTTACCAGATGAGGAGGGCAGGGCGAGGCATTTCGAGGAGGCTTTGCATCCAGAGATCCAGCGCCAGGTCACCCCATTTATGCTAAAGACATATCTTGAGGTGCTGGAAAGGGCTGAGGTTGTTGAGAGGAATTTGGCTAGCACCGGATCGTCACGAGAGGGGAATCGTCATGATTCCTCATGAAGCAAAGCTGTGGTCCGGGGATCCCGGTTTTCTGGACAGAAGAGTTTCCGTTCACCTGGGGGTAGGTCCCAGCCCTTTCCATCTCGTTTCTCCGGAGGCAGCAACTCTCTAGCCTATGCCAAAGGATCAGGCGCATGTTTTTCTTGTGGTGGTCGTGGTCATCAGCAGCGGGAGTGCCCGACTTTTCAGAGCAGTCATCGTGCACCGGGCACTCCGCTCCAGGTTCCTCCGTTGAGGCAGTTCCAGCCGAGGCAGCAGCAGCAGGTTGCACCAGCTTTAGATCACCCGAGGGTAGATGGAGCAGGCAGAGGATAGCCCCATGACGCTCTCCGTCCTCAGAGAGAAGAGCGCGGCCATGGTGGTGGTTTTCATCAGGGTCAGAGAGGCCGTGGAGGAGGTCGTGGTCAGTTCCATGCTCTAGCATTACCAGCCCCAAGTGAACCAGATGTCGTTCAAGGTACCCTTTGCTTGTTTTCTACCTTGGTGTTTGCCTTGTTTGATTCAGGAGAAACACACTCCTTCATATCACCTACCATTGTCCATCCTTTGGGACTTGAGGTAGAGATGCTTCCAGTGCCCTTGGCGTTGACTATGCCAGTTGGAGGTCGAGCTGACTTGTTTGAAGTATGTAGAGACTATGATCTAGTGTTGGGGCAACACCACTCTTGGGGATATTTCCTATGTTTACGAATACAACCATATGATGTCATACTCGGCATGGATTGGTTGTATTCGGTGTAGGCTGTTGTGGATTTCTACAGGAAGAAGGTCGTTTTCCTTGATGCAGATGGAGAGAAAGTGGTGTTTGTTGGTGAGAGAGATCCTTGGATGAGTCATAGACAAGTTTCATCCTTATCATTCATGATGGCTGGGATGATGCTGAGTTCTTCAGAGGTTCAACAGTTGGCGTTTCCTAGGTTTGTAGAGGAGTACCCTGACGTCTTTCCAGGAGAGGTTGTATCCTTACCCCCTCGACGAGAGATCGAGTTTGGGATCGAGCTACATCCAGGAGCGTCCCCTATCTCTATGTCTCTATATAGGATGGCCCCTTCAGAGTTACGAGAGGTACGTATTCAGCTTGATGGTCTGTTGCAGTGTGGTTCTGTTCGGCCAAGTGTGTCACCTTGGGGTGCACCAGTTTTGTTTGTGAAAAAGGCTGATGGAAGTTTGCGGTTGTGCGTCGATTATCGTCGATTAAACAAAGTGACAATAAAGAACCGTTATCCTCTCCCGTGGATTGATGACTTATTCGATCAACTGAAGGGTGCAAGTTGGTTCTCAAACATCGACTTGCGGTCAGGATATCACCAAATGCGTGTAAAGGATAAAGATATCCCAAAGACTGCTTTCCGTTGTCGTCATGGGCATTATGAGTTTGTTGTAATGCCATTCGGCGTGACGAATGCTCCAGCTGTTTTAATGGGGTTGATGAATGCTGTGTTCCGTGAATTCCTGGACAAGTTTGTTGTGGTTTTCATCGATGACATCCTTGTGTACTCCACATCTGAAGAAGAGCATGCAGAGCATCTACGAGTCGTTTTGGGAGTTCTTCGCCAACATCAGTTGTTTGGGAAGTTGTCCAAGTGTGAGTTCTGGGCTCGAGAAGTTCGTTTCTTAGGGCATGTTGTGTCTCAACAGGGAGTTTCTGTGGATCCATCGAAGATAGAAGCAGTAGTGTCTTCGGAAGCCCCCAAGACCGTGTCAGAGGTGCTAAGTTTCCTTGGTCTCGCAGGCTATTATAGGAGGTTTGTAGCCAATTTCTCTCGAGTTGCGACTCCCCTGACAGCTTTGACCAGGAAGGATCAAGCATTCATATGGACTGATCATTGTCAGATAGCTTTTGAGTATCTAAAGGAGAAGTTGGTAAGTGCCCAGTCCTTTGTCTTCCAGCGGAGGGAGTCCAGTTTGATGTTTTCTGTGATGCTTCACATCTGGGGCTAGGTTGTGTTCTCATGCAGCAGAGGTTAGTTGTTTCTTATGGGTCTCGGCAGTTGCGTCCCCATGAATGCAACTATTCCACCCATGACCTTGAGTTTGCAGCCGTGGTGTTTGCTCTAAAGTTGTGGAGACATTACCTCATTGGTGAGCACTTTGTGGTTTTCACCGATCATAAGAGTTTGAGGTATGTTTTCTCCCAACGTGACTTGAACTTGAGGCAGCGTTGGTGGATGGAGTTCTTGCAGGAATACGACTTTGAAATATCATATACACCAGGAAAAGGGAATGTTGTAGCTGACGCACTAAGATGAATGACACGTAATTATGTTGTGCGTGAATCTTGTGATTCCTGGAGAGTGATGGAAGAGGTATCGGCTTTGCATCTTGATATAGGAGAAGTTGGGGGTATAGGTTTTCTTTTCCAGATGACGGTGCAGTCATCCCTGATGCAGAAGGTGGAAGAGTCTCAGATGGGTGATATAGAGGTGGAAGTCTGGAGAGACAGAGTTGTTTGTGGTGAGGCCCCTGATGGTTGGTCGGAGGATGAACAACACCGAGTGTTGTATCATGGAAGGATTTTTGTCTCCTTGGCAATGCGCGAGACGGTTCTCCGAGAGTTCCATAGTTCACCCTTGGCAGTACATCCTGGTGTGACGAAGATGTATCGATCCTTGAGGAGTCAGTTTTGGTGGCCTGGGCTGAAACGTACGGTTGCTGAGTGTGTGTCTCGATGTTTAGTCTGCCAGAAGGTGAAGGCCGAACACCGTGTTCTTGGAGGTCTTCTCCAGCACATAGAGATTCCTCAGTGGAAGTGGGGGGACATCTCGATGGACTTTGTTACAGGTTTACCTCGAGCTCTGGGAGGACAAGATGGTATATGGGTGGTAGTGGATCGTTTAACAAAGTCGGCCCACTTCATAGTGATCAAGGAGTCGAGCTCAGTGGAGGTTTTGTCGAGACAATATCTGGAGGAGGTGGTGAGGCTTCATGGAGTACCTAGGACGATCATTTCTGATAGAGATCCTCGTTTTACCTCTAGGGTGTGGAGAGGTCTCCAGCATGCTTTTGGCTCTCAACTGTGCCTTAGCACTGCTTTTCATCCTCAAACGGATGGTCAGATAGAGCGAACCATCCAGACTCTTGAAGACATGTTGTGCTCTTGTGTTCTTGATTTTGGAGGTTCATGGACAAAGCACTTACCCTTGGTAGAGTTCGCTTACAATAATAGTTTTCACTCTACCATTGGTATGGCGCCGTTTGATGCCTTGTATGGTCGGCCATTCCGTTCTCCGTTGTGCTGGACTGGGGTTAGAGAGTCAGCCATTCTCGGACCAGAACTAGTGCAGAATACAACAGAGATGGTTCAGGTGATTCGTGAGGGGGTGAAGATAGCACAGGATCGTCCGAAATCGTATTCTGATCAAAGAAGGAGACCATTAGAGTTTAATGTTGGGGATCATGTGTTTCTAATGGTGACTCCCCGTCGTGGGTAGCGAAGGTTTGGTCGTGAAAGTAAGCTTTCTCCCCGGTTTGTTGGGCCTTTCGAGGTGTTAGCTCATGTTGGAGCTGTGGCGTATCGAGTAGAACTCCCCCCTCAGATGAGTCAGATACATGATGTTTTCCATGTATCACAGCTCCGTCGTTACCTTCATGATGAATCTCATGTTATCGATTGGGGAGAGATTGATATTGATGATGATGCAACCTTTGAGGAGTGACCTATGGAGATCCAAGACCGCAAGGAGAAGGTGTTATGTGGGCGTTTTGTCCCCTTAGTTCATGTCTTGTGGCGACACGGTGGCATGGAGGAGAGTACATGGGAGCGTGAGTCATAGACACGTGCTCAGTACCCAGAGTTGTTTAATGTTTAACTCTTTTCATGTAATGATGTTTCCTTTATGGTTAGACCTTTCATGTTTTATTTATATACCTTTTGTGTGATGTTATGATTGAATTGTTTGGATATGGATTGTTTGTTTCCATATTCTCGGATGTCGTAGTTTTGTTCCAGCTTTCGAACAACTCATGGTCGTTTTCCCCTAGCCGCTGCCTACCAGTAGCTCGGTCTACTGGTAGCCGCAGCCTACCGGTAGCTCGGTCTACCGGTAGCCGCTGCCTACCGGTAGCTCGGTCTACCAGTAGCCCCAGCCTACCGGTAGCTCGGTCTACTGGTAGCCGCCGCCTACCGGTACCTCAGTCTACCAGTATCCGCAGTCTAGCAGTAGCTCGACTAACACTTTGCCAAATTTCTAGTTCTGTGAATAGTATTTCTATCGGTAGACTTGAATAATGTTCTATCAGTGAGGATCTAACAGTATACTTGTGTTTCTATCGACAAGGTTCTGTCAGTGACCTTTTCTTTCTTTTGCCAATTTTTTGAGTTCTGTGAACAGTGTTTCCAGAATTTTAAGAGCTACTGATTCCTTCCTTTGCCAAATTTCACGTTTGAACTGTGTTTCCAGAATCCTAAGAGCTATCGATTCCTTCCTTTGCCAAATTTCACGTTTGAACAGTGTTTCCAGAATCCTAAGATCTATCGATTGCTTCCTTTGCCAAATTTCACGTTTGAACAGTGTTTCCAGAATCCTAAGAGCTACCGATTCCTTCCTTTTCCAAATTTCATGTTTGAACAGTGTTTCCAGAATCCTAAGAGCTACCGATTCCTTACTTTTCCAAATTTCATGTTTGAACAGTGTTTCCATAATCCTAAGAGCTACCGATTCCTTCCTTTGCCAAATTTTGAGTATGTGAATAGTGTTTCCAGCTTCCAACAGTTTCGCCCCTTTAACATTTTCTTTGACGTAAAATACATTTTAAAATCTTATTTTAAGGACTTTAAGGCCGATTCAAAGGCCATAAATCCTATATTAATTATTCCTAAGGCCGAGATGTTTTTACTTGGTTAAACTGCGTGGGTTAATGCGATCCGTTTTTAATGGAGAATTAACCAGATCTTAAACTGTCGCCCCATTAAATCTTCAAAAAGGGACGAGATATCATTCTCCCTTGTTCTTTCCCTTTGTTCTCAACTAAGAGGCACTAGAACCTTTCAATCATTTCCGTAGGAGTTTCACAATCAATCTTTACTCCTCGGATCAGTTCCACTCTGTTTGATGCAACCAAGCTGTGTCGATCATTCTTCTATATAAGGTATGTTTTATCATCGTTCCTTCGGGGAACACCTTCTCTTGTTCTCCCTTCCATATTAACATGTAATCTGCATGGTTCTAATGGAGTTTGGTTGGTTGGGACTTACTGTGGCATCCTCGGGGTGGATGCAGTTGTTGTGAGAGAAGGATCGTGACCTGTTGTGTGGATAAAGAACGTGAGGAACTGTTTGAGCTAGGGGATTCATGGCTTCTCTAATTGTATATGTGCAATTGTAGAATTAGAATGATTTAGTCCTTTGGATCACAATGAAATTGACCTAATTAAATACTTGAACTGGATTAAAAGAATTGGTTGATCGCATGTTTTTGCTTTATACCGTGATAACGGTTTGCCTCATGTTTTTCTAGATAGAGTGATATCTATGATTTTTCTTTTATTTGTTATTCTTTCATGATAGAAATTGATAATGAACATAAAGCCGGAATTAATTGTTAATTAATTGGCTAAAGATAAAGAGACATGTAAATTAATCTGGTTATTGCAGTTGTTGTAGTTGTTCTAATTTGAGGATGATCAAATTAGGGAAGTAAGCATGGTTATTTAATTGTGATAGCTTACTGATTAGATATCCATGATTGGAACCTAATAATAACAAATCTGCCAATTCAATATGGATTAAAGAACAGATTATGTGGGAATTTCTAAAAGGGTTCTGAGTTACCCTCTTGTTTGTTAAAGGGTCAAGAGCCCATGGTTGTGATTGTTGTTTTTCTGCTGCTTGTGCTGCGATGTGACCCTGGAGGGGTCTTGTGATATGTGGAGGCAGGGAGGCCTTGTGGTTGTGGCAGCAGATGGCGCCTAGAGTGGCAAGATGCATCGTTTTATGCATATGGGTGTCAGGGAGGACACCAGTGATGATGGAATGGGATGGATGTGGTTGCTGGATGCTTGTGGTTTCATTGAATGTTAATCTGCTTTGCTTTTCCCCACTGCTCAAGGCAGCTGGTCTTGCTACCCTTCTTTCGAAGGAGGCGAAGACGCACGGGGTATTCCACGTGCTTTCCGTGTTTATCCTCTCGAGGGAAATTGAATCTGGGCACTTTCTATAGGCGGCAAAGACTCGACGGGTAGTATATCTACTCACCGTGTTGAGCCTCCTTTGTGTTTAGTAGCATAGGATGATTTTCTAGAATGCCTGGGAATGTGGGAAAGTAACTCTATAATTAATGTTTGATTAAATGGTGAAAATCCATGGGGATGGAGATACTGGAATTTAAAGGTGATGTGAATCTTAAAAGGAGCAGTTGTTTTTGAATGTGATGCCAATTCAGTTTAATGTAGAATTGTTCATTCTTAATTAATGTTTAAAGAATTAAATTAACATACAGTGGAACTGATAAACTGAGAATGGAGTAATCTAATAAAGCTATTCAAATGTTTGTGTACTTATAGGATACCTAGTCTTTGAAGTAGCAGCCTGGAGTCTGAGAGACGTTAGCTGCAGTTGTATCTAAGACTAGGTAATTCCCATAGTGTGGATGTGAGTTACATATATATTCTATACTTTTTGTGTTTCTATACGCTACTCCACCCTTTCGGTAAGGGAAACTGACACCCCGCGGTTTCTGAGCCCTGGGGGGTGTTTTCCCCAACATTCTGATTGGAGGTTGAATGGCTGACTACCCCCTTTGGCCCCGATCTCTTCTCATGGTAGATACTTGTGCCATAAGGCACAATGGTTAGTTACCCCATATATGTGTGTAGAGGGCTGTAATGGCTTGTGGTTATTCACACACATATATTCTGGATATAGTATCCTATGGACTACTATAGGTGTAATGTGTATAGGTTATGATGGCTTGAGGATCCTTACTCGGAGTATGGGATGTAATGGCTTGAGGTATTATACCCGACGTATGATACATGTTATGTGGGCTGTGGTGGCTCCCAGAAACTACCTGGTTACTTTTGGTTGTGAGGACGGTGTGGTGCTTCGCCTAGGTGTCTGCGGGCAAGCCTATGTGGTGCACAAGGTACAGATTGTGGAGCTTAGCCCAGGTGTCTGTGGTCAAGCCATTGGAGAGAGATGCACAGGACGTATGTTGTTGGGGAAAAGCGGTAAACCAGTGGGGAAGTAGTAGTGGGGTACCATTGATCTTCTTTACTATATGCTATATTCTTGTATGCGTTACTTGGCGAGAGTAGCCATGGTGAGGTTGGGAACATAGTATACCTGTTTAGGTGACGTGTTAGTTTCACTTGTTGTTCACTAGGCTTTAGCATGCTTTATTTACTTTTGCACGAGAGGCTTGGGGAGGATCCTACTGAGTATACTGTTATACTCACCCTTTGTATATATAAACTGTTTTTCAGGTCACTTGGAGCAGGTTGGAGATCAAGCTGGTTACTACTAGCTTACAGTTGGAGGAGGAGCTATTTGGGCTTGTGGTCGCTACTTTTTACTTTCTTTTGGGTACTTTTAGTTTCCCCTTCCAGCTGTAGTACTTTTTCATGACATTTCATATATATACTTGGGTTTCTTTTATATTTCAGTTCTGAGTTGGAGTTGGTTGGAGTCTATTCTATCTCTCTCTTCCGCATGTGTTCTCTTAGAGGGTAATGCCTCCCATTTGTATGTTTATTATACCCTCGGTGCTAGTCGCCAACCCGGGGCCTACTGGAGGCGGGACTCGGGGGTCATTATCTCCCTTCTCACATTGCTGGCCCAGGAGGGGTACACTTTGTGGGGAGGGGGTCGTGACATAATTCATGAGATAATGTTTTTACATAAAATATTGATAATACGTTTTCCTTCCAACAATATTCATATAAGACCATGGAATAATATTGTGATTCTAAATTAGTTCAAGTTTATCATCATGATACTCCATTATATAAAATAAAATTGTGTATAAACATCATTAAAAAAGAATTGGCATAATGGAACTTTCTTATATGTGAATTTAGTATAGTTTACATGAGGGAATGTATCATTTGTTAACTTACCAATACAATATTATCAAGTTCATTATTTTAATTATTTGTTAGTCTTATAATGCCTATTTGATTATCTATAATGAAAAGAAACAATATATGAATTGTATAAATGTTGTCTTGGGATGCGAAATAATAATATGTTGACTTCAAAAAAAACTATATATCATAGCTCTCCATATTCTTCAAGAAAAATCACATAAACTATTTATTATTAGTGTTTTGATTGATCTATAAATATTAAATACATTTAAAGTTATTAACTTATAATGAGAAATTAAATTGATAAATTTTAGCTTCTAATTAAATAAACAAAGTGAAATTAAATCCTTTAAATAAGAAAACAATGGATTATGACACCAAGAGCATTCACGGTTTTCATAATATTGATGTCCAACTTAGCTTCCATTGGTATTGTTGTTATATGTGGATATAATATATGGGTAGATATATCTTTATTGTATTACTTCAAAAAAATATGTAAAATATAAACATAAAAAAATAAAACTCAATAAGAAATATAAACAATGATATGTGAACTTTTAAAAAAAGACATTATTGGATCATATATCCATGAAGACAGCCCTTATGATAATAAAAATGTGATTAAAAAATCTAACATGATAACAAATAAATTACAAATATATAAAAGCACATTATCATATCATAAGAATATAATATCGTAATAGATAAATTTAAACAAATAAAAAAAATAATCCCTATAAATGAGAGATAATTCTCACCCATTAAATATGAATACAGATAAACATTACTTCTCCTCCTTCAAATATATATATATATATAATTAAATCGTTAAAAACATAATTTATTTTAAAAATATATTAAAGTAACTATAATTGAAAGATATTACTTAAGGGAAATTGTTTAAAATATAGATAACAGTTAAACATTATCATAATTATCCACATAATGCTCTAATATATTTTGTTTCATAAATGCCTTTGAAACCGTCACAATAACAAAATTTTAATTTCATCAGTGAGTAATTATTCTTATACTTATAATTATTATAAATATTTTGAGTGTCCTATTGAAATTATTTCATTATTTATGAAGTATCATAAACATGAATATTAAAAAATTTCACAAATTCAATAGATATAATATATCTTAGGATTATTTTAAACTCTTTTAGAAATTTCAGTAAGATATAGTTTTCATATCCAATCTATATGGTAGAAAAAATGTATATAGTAATCAGACATAATAATCACATAGTTTTAATTTAAATTATTATAGAATCTAGTGACACAAATATTTTAATATGAAATTTTGATATATAAATTTATATATTTCTAACATTATATTCTTCATTATCATTTACAATTAATGAAAATATTTTTTTATTCATCCAAATTTGAATTTTTTACTCTAGGTCTTGGTATTTTACTAGATAAATTACTTTCTATATGAGATCATAACTCCGAGAAATTTTAATTATCTAAATTTGATTGATTTTTTTCTTCATATTTTTTCTCACATATATTATTAACTAGATTTAATTTATTTGGTAAACTCATATTCATCGAGTCTTTCTTTGAATTGGACTAGATTTTTTTTCATTTTATGTAGTATTTTTTGTATTAGATGTTTTAGTATTCTACTAAGATACCTTATCATTCTCCTGAGAAGCATTAACCTATAACACATTAATTTTTTTTATTTATTATAAAGTAATAATAGATAATAATCTAAAATCTTATTAGTTGAATAGTGTTATAGTAATAGTAGTCAAACCTTTATCTTATTGAGATTAAATTAAATTAAAAATATATATCCTTGATTACTCATGCTAATAAAATTTTCTAAACTCACTCTGTATTAATTTTTTTTGTTCAATATATTATAGATATTGTTATTATTGTGATGTATAAATCTACCATGACTTTATGTAACACCCCAAGATTTCATGGTACGTTATTTCTTCAAAGTAATTCAACAACTTGTACTACACACAACATCGAGTTCAAGCGCACCACGACTTAATAAACTAGTCGTTCAAAAGAGGTTATGAATAGTATTAACTAAATTTTAAACTTTAGATAATCCGTATAATTTTAGAATCCATATTATGAGTTTCTTAGACATAATGAAATAAAAACAAATTATTTTTTTCAGATAAAAGAAGTATTTTAAAAAAAATGGAATTTTATAGCCTTTTATAGGTTGGCCCTTTATAAATAAAATATTTTAAACTTTTATATATTAAATTTTAAAAAATATACTTCTTCTTTAGAATAGGGAAATAATAATTTAGTTTCAATTTTTTTTTTGTTTTTTTGATAACTTTCATATTTGGGTGAATAGTGAATTATACTATATTTTAACTACAAACAACTTTTTTAATAAAAATAATTTGTACAATTAAATTATACATTTTAATGTTTTGGAAGTATAAAAATATTATATTTTTAACATTTAATACAATTTTATTAAATTGAAATAATTTTACATTGAAATTGAACATAAACAAGTATCAATCTTTTGTTAGTTATTATTTCTTAAAAACACGCGTTTTGGTTTGACAACGAGAATTAATTTTAAATTAATAAATGAAAATTATATGTTTTTAATTTGGTAAAATAGACTTAATTTTTGAAACCATAATATCAAAATTATCATATGGTGAAATTTTGGTATTTCTCTGAAAACATTCAATTTTTGATGAATAGTGAAAAACACTAAGTTATTGGTTAAAACCGACGTTTTATTTAAATAATTATTTATTTTATTGAAATTTATTTTAGGTAAATATATATATATAATACCTATATAAGTTAAATATAATTAATTGGAGTCATTTTATAATAATTTTAGATATATAAAAATTTTATTGAACTTTTTACCGTCCTTTACCCACATCCTAGGAGAATTTTCAAATTTGCATAAAACATAATTTTACCATTTTTATGAGTTGAATTTCGAAAATCCAAGAAACATGGTTAACCTTAGTAAGTAAAATTTGGTTCAATAAGATTAATTTTTTTTGGTGAATAGTAGCTTTTGACTTGTATTTACTGCAGTTTAAAGTAAATAGGGTAATTCAAGATAAAAAATATTATAATAATAAATAATTACCTTAACACTTGTTCTAAACTTATTAGATGAGTCATGGACGACCATGGAAATACTTGAGTTGATTTTGGGACCCCATGGAGCAACTTATTAATGATAATGGCACTTTATTTTAATTAACATAAAGTAAAGGCAAAAAGGACATAAACAAATATTTTTTAGTAAATCAATTTTTACATGGGGATATATAAGTAATATTTTCAACTGTAAATATTAATTTGAAAGATAATAAGATTTAAAACATAATCTAATTTTATTTATAATTTTTATACAATAAATAATTACATTTATTTATGACACAATGATGAGGCAGTAATTACCGTATTAATAAAAGATTAAAGTAATCGATATTATAAATATCCAAATAAATGTTATTTGATAGTTTCTATAAATTAAACAAATTTATAGGTTGATATGACATGTTAGAGTTATTTAGATGAATTTTGTTCGACGTAATAATGCTTTTATGAATTTAGAAAAAGCAAAATTTTAAATAGTGTCAAAATTGACAATAAGGAGTTTTTAAAACAAATATTATATTATTAATTTATATTCTATTTCTAAAAATATAAGTTTCAGACAAAAGGCTTATTTAAAGATAGGTGTATCATTAATTAACCACTTGGGGTTTTCTTTGGAAGTATATAGTATGTTTATTAACCATATAATATAAAAATACAAATAGACATGGTAAACATCAAACTATTTATCTAAGAGTGAAATATAAAAGATAAGGTTCATATAGTGACCCAACCTGTCTAAAACCTATTTGTTGAGTGGTTTTAGACCCATACTCTCATTTTCCTTTAAATAATTTATTTTGAGCTACTAGAAACCGAAAATTATTTTATTATAAAATATTATTTCTAGCTTCTCCTAAGGTGCCCCTCATCCCTCTTATAAAAGGGAACTCCCCCTTCTCTCTAATGAACCCCTTGAAAGCCATTTGAATCGTCCAAACCCTGCCCTAATACCCTTTCAATTTTCCTCCCTTAATCCTAGTGGTCTTAATTTAGTTATAAAGCCATCTTATGGATCCCTTTTGATCAAATCAAAAGCAAGAACCTGAAGAAGAGGTAAATATTTCATCACCTCTTTCCAGTTCCTTTGTTCTTCCACTTTCCCTTTCTTTGTTATTTCCATTCTAAAATAATAACTGCAGTATCTTCTATATACTATGATGTTATTATAAATATGTTACAACCATGTTAATTATTCTATCCATCCTTTGAATGACATGTCACCATATTTGCGTACGTACGGCGTACCGTCTCCATGTCGTGGTGTAATTGTTATTCAATATATTATTATTTGGATGGGTATAATAATGATGTGTAATTGATTTAAATAATAAATATAAAATGATAATGATTCTGTATGTATGATATACCATCCAATTATATATTATTTTATTATTAAAAGAATGATATTGTTGCTCGTGCGTACATACGGATTACCGTCTCCACGAACGCGATGAGATTCATTTCCCATCGTATCCATTCAAGACTAATTTTCATTAGATGATTAAAAATACTATTTAAAGACATAATATCATTATCAATATGAACAAGATACATCCTATACATAAAAAATATTACTTACGTAACAAGGAATAAAAGGAAAATGAATCAGTTAACACCAGAAACGACTATAATTTTAAGATATTATTAACAAAGAAATGTTAAAAGATCATATATGATATCATATTAATGTATATGATTATTGTATAGTTTAATAACAATTATATCACCATTATATATGAGTTTAAACTACCCTCCATCAAGGAAAAGTACAAGGTAAAAGTTAATTTCAAAATCTCTTTATTATCTGAGGTTGTTTATACGTAATTATCTATTGTGACCTCTTTGTCATCCACATCAATGTTTTATAAAAATGTATTTCAAAACATTTTTAATATTTACTACACAATGGGGTAAAGTCATTTATACCCTTATTTGACCTTATATGTTTTGAATGGAATTTTTCTGTCATTTTCCAAACCAGGTACTTTATGGCCTTTTCTAAAAAAATAAGTTAAGAATGTTTTTTAAACTTATACGGCAGGTGTAGCTATTTTCTTCCGTTATAACATCATTGAAGCTTCCATTACCAGTTAATAAGAATATTTAAAAATATAAATGTTTTCTTTTATAATTATGTGGCTTTTAAATGATTTCAAAATATAAACAGATATTTCTCTAAAAAGGTTTTGATTTCTTCTATGTCAACATGCATTGATGGATTTTAAGTTTGTTTGAAGTTGTTTTATTATGATACAAAACATCTATATTGTATTGAAGGTTTTGTGATATGTTTGACTGTGGATGTGTTATTTAATACCCTTCATGGTCTATGGATAAAGTATTGAAATTTCATATGCCAGTTTTAATACGAATATTTATGTTATCTTCAAACCTATTCATATGAGGAATGAATTGGACTTAGAAAGTGATGGGTGGAGCCCGCTATAGCTCCTCGATGCATCGGTAGGTCTCATGAGACAATCTAGTGTCTTGGCTCAAGGCCTTGACAAAATATTATTTGTAGTATTGTCACAAGGCCATGACTATGTGGTTATGAAGTAAGGCATTATTCATTCCATCATTTTGAAAGTGGATATCGATATTTTATCTTATTATTCGATTAAAACAATATCCATGTGAAAATGTAAATGGAATTATTTGATTTTATCTTCGCCATATTATTCTAAAGTTCAATTGTAAAAGTCTTTTTTTTACTTTTATACATTTCCTTAAATGTTTATGCTTACTTATGAAAGTTTATTTTATATTGTTATCCTTACTGTGCATCTGAGCTCACCCCTTTCTATGTTTTATTTTTTCCAGGATGCGTAGAAGTATTTTTTGACTTACCCACATGGATTGTATGAGGGGATATGAGTGTGGACCGTGTAAAAAATGTTGCTGTAGTTTTCCATTTTATGATGTAATGTAAACCTTATTAATGTATCTAGTACTTCTAATGATACTAAACTAATATGTCTTTCGAGACTTGAGCCTTTGTGATCATGCCAATGATACGTAATAATGCACAAACTCTGGGATTCTGTGGTCGGGGAGTTATAGTTGGTATCAGAGGAAGTTGAGTACAAACCTTGTAAACTAGATTTAGATAAACTCTGATTAGAGCACATAGCCCTAAGATAGACATTGAGTATTAGTGTAGAATAACTTCCTAGAATTTTGGTATTGTAGAGATTTTTTGAGTTTTCCAAGAAATACAAACTTGTATGGATACGAGCAGGTAGAGGCGACTCTGGCACAGATTTACCTAGGAGTAAAACATGAAAACACCACTTTGAACTAGACTCGAACGCGAACTGGTGCACGACAACGGGTCATGTTGCACTCTTGGTTACGACACTCCTGAGGGACATGATTAGGATAATTCTCATTTTCTTTACATATCATTATAAAGGATTTATGAGTATATACCTCCTCAAAAAAATATTCTTATGATTATGGATTATATCCATAAACTGTAAAAATTATGTTTGGTATTTTTTAAGTTTGGAATTATTCATTACAATTCATAAACTGACCTGGTGTATGGCATTGTATAGAAATGGCGCCCAGTAGAAGGAATGTAAACTCTAACAATATGTATGATCCAAAGAGTAAGAAGGATCACGTCCTTCATGTTATTAATCCAACATTTAGAAGGGAAATATTCTCTCATGTATTCTCAACATATGAATAAATATTTTCATGTGTTAATAAGACAAGTAAAGAATTTTCTAAGTCCTATGGCTTTGAAGGGAAGTAAGAGAATAAAAGGATGGAAGACAGAAAAATGGATAAATGGAATGAGGAAAAAAAGGATTTTCCCATATGTGATAAAATTGGAAAGAATCACCTTGGTAAATGCTTGAAGGGAATGAGAGTTTGTTATAAGTGTGGAGAAAAAGGACACCAAGTACGTGATTGAAAGGGCAAGAAAAAATTTTCAAATGTACAATTCTCTATCTGCAAGGCATTGAGACACTACGCGAATCAATGTCCCAGTCATCAGAGTATATTGAAAATGATGCTATTAGATAATAATCAAGTTATGATACTACCTCATATGAAGAGAAATGACTAGTGTTCTTATGTTGTTATTATAGAACTATATCATTTGAGTGTTGTATCAATAATATAATGGTTATAAGAGTTATGAAGATAGATAAGGATTGTACTATAGTAACATTTTATTGAGAATTTGAGATTATATGGTACTATGAAAAGTGAATTAATAGTAATCTACACTTTTTGGAAAAATACATTGTTGAAGGAAATGTAATTCTTAATAATGTTCTGATAATGAGGTAGTATTTTTTAAATAAGAGATGGTTGATATGGAAAAATTATATTGGATATTCTTGATTTCCTTGGAATGGATTAATAGTTAGTTTATTTCATCAATGTTGGAATATTCAATATTTTTTGATATACGGAATATATCTAGTATTATATAAAGGACAAGGGAGCATGAATGTAATCAGTAAGGTTTTATGGTAATTCAGTGTGTTACCATGTTTTAAAATAATACATTATAAAGGTGTTCACATGTTATTACGTGGAAAAATTAATCTTCATTGTGTTTAACATCCTTATAAATTTTGGACTGTGAGTTTGGATAGAAGTATTTTGGATAAGTCTAATGGTTGGAATGAATTAAGTTTGAAATTTGACACTATTTTAAGGTTATATTTGGATTTTTATAAAAAGGACAACACAGAAACTGTGTGACAACCAGTCGTGTTGGACAAATCTATGGGAATCGAACCCACAACCAAAGTGCAATTGGGATATATTGCCTACCACTGGACTACGTGAAGTCCCTGGATTATATAATGTAGTTTCATTTTTAAAGGGTCTTATAGGTGAATTATAAATTCATTTTTTTGGAACCCTATATGAATAGTATATATAGAATATTTTTTAAAAGTTCTATTATCTTATAGAGTGAAAGATGAGTTTGTGGTATAAATTAGTTCAATGATGGAACTATACTTGTCAAGTATATATATATATATATTCCTTCTATTATTCTATGAAGAAATTAATTCTTAAACTTTAGGTAAGAGATATTAAACCTAAAAATGTGTTATCTTAATACCTTATGTTTTGTTGAACCGATGATATTTTAAATCATCATAGATTGATGTCTTTGAGGCACTCAATTCTACAATTATTTATGACTGATCACCTTGATCACTCCTTATAAATATTTATGTTTCCTCCATGAATGCGATGAGATTAATTCCCATCGTATCCATTCAAGAATAATTTTATTTAGATGATTAAAAATAATGTTTAAAGATATAATATCATTATTAATATGAATAAGATACATCCTATCCATAACAATAATTACTTACGTAACAAAGCATATAAAGGAAACAAATCAGTTAACACCTGAAACGACTATAATACTAAGATATTATTAACAAAGCAATGTTAAAATATCATATACGATATCATATTAATGTATATGATTCTTGTATAATTTAATAAAAATTATTTCACCATTATACAGGAGGTTAACCTACCATCTACCAAGTAAAAGTACAAGGTAAGGGTTAATTTCACAACCTCTTTATTATCCGAGGTTGTTTATACGTAATTATCTACTGGGACCTCTTCATCATCCAAATCCATGTTTCTTATAAATGTATTTGAAATTATTTTTACTATTTACTACACAATGGGGTAAAGTCATTTATACCCTTATTTTACCTTATATGTTTTGAAAGGAATCTTTCTGTCATTTTCCAAACAAGGTACTTCCTGG
This sequence comes from Viscum album, assembly GCA_963277665.1. Classification (NCBI taxonomy): domain Eukaryota; kingdom Viridiplantae; phylum Streptophyta; class Magnoliopsida; order Santalales; family Viscaceae; genus Viscum; species Viscum album. Next base: position 471,446,499 of record OY728130.1, on the reverse strand, counting down.
CCTTTTAGACAAAATTAAGGTAAGAATTTTTTTTAACTTATACGGAAGGTGCAACTATTTTCTGCCATTATAACATCGTCGAAGCTTCCTTTATGAGCTTATAAGAATATTTTCAAATATAAATGTTTTCTTTTTTAATTACATGACTTTTAAATGATTTCAAAATAGAAAGATATATTTCTTTAAAAATGTTTTGATTTCATCTATGTCAACATCCTTTGATCGATTTTATGTTTGTTTGAAGTTGATTTATTGTGATACAAATATTCCATATTGTATTGAAGGTTTTGTGATATGTTTGACTATGGATGTATTATTTCATACAATTTGTGGTTTATGGATAAAGTATTTACACTTCATATGCCAGTTTTAATACGAATGTTTATGTTATGTTTAAACCTTTTCATATGAGGAATGTATTGGACTTAGTAAGTGATGGGTGGAGCCCATTATAGCTCCTCGATGCATCAGTAGGTCTCATGAGACAAAATAGTGTCTTGACACAAGGCCTTGACAAAATCTTATTTTTAGTCTTGGCACAAGGCCTTGACTATGTGGTTATAAAGTCTGTAATTTTGCATTCCATCATTATGAAAGTTTCTATTGATATTTCATGTGATTATTCGATTAGCAGAATATCCATGTGAATAATTAAATGTAATTATTTGATTTTATCTGTTCCATATTATTCTGAAGTTCAATTTTAAAAGGTATTTGGTTTAGTTTTATACATTTCATTAAATGTTTATGCTTATTTATGAATGTTTTCCCTATATTGTAATCCTTACTGAGCATCTGAGCTCACCCCTTTATATGTTTCATTCTTCCCAGGATGCGAAGAAGTATTTTATGACTAACCTGTAGGGATTGTCTAAGGGGATATGAGTGTGGTCCATTGAAACAATGTTGTTGTAGTTTCCCATTTGATGATGTAATGTAAACCTTATGAATGTATCTAGTACTTCCAAGGCTACTAAACTAATCGATATTTCGAGACTTGATCTTTTTTTTATCATGCCAATGATACGTAATAATGCACTAAATCTGGGATTCTGGGGTTGGGGCATTATACATGACAGTTAGGTGCTAGTCACAAACCAAAATTGTCTCAACTATTCCTTCACTTTATTAATATTATTTAGAAAAATAAGTCATTTAAAATTCATTTTTCTAGTACATCATGATTTTTTCTATTTTCTTGCACGATCTTTACTTTGTGATATAGGTGAATAAAAATATAAATACCATATAAGTGTATCTGAGAGGAAACATAGAAATCAATTATCCTTTCGGTGTGAAAGGGATCCCTCTATGATTGTATTTAGTAAAAAAACATGTTTTTCATTAATATAGTCTTTCATTATTGGAACCAATTATATAAGCATAAAACATAATTGACCCACACATATACAATTTACTTCATTGTGAAACATTATGTTCTTCTTATATATATTCTTAATGATATTCCTCTTAGTGTGATATATAAATCATCCAAGGCATGAGACATAGGTGTTGGTCACAACTTTAAGTATACTCAAATATTCCATTACCTCATCAATTCAATTGATAAAGTAGGATTTGGAAATGATGTTTTCTATTACTTTAATTTATATTAATATACCTATTATTATAGTTATTATTCTTATCATGATGCATCAATCTGTAAAGCCTATAAATTTAGGTGTTGGTCATCTACAAGGTCTCTAATTTATGGGACCCAATACAAATACATATTGATCATTTGACCCACACCTATGCAGTGTTCTTCAATGGGAGTATTTTCCTACATCTAATCAATGAGATAATCAGTATATAAACCAATCAGTGGACAATGATTTAGCAGATCTTCCTTTTTGAAATTAAATTATATGAATAATTCAAAACATCATTCCAGTAAGGTTTAACAACATATTTAATATCATGAAGTTAAGGAAGTTGATATCTTGTATTATAAAATTATTATAGTCACATAGACTCGGTGCTACCAGAAATTCTATCAACTTATCTATAAACTGATATTGGGGATTTAAGTAGAACGTTTTTACCCATTAAAATAATTACATAATATTAAAAAATATTTATTTCCCTTAAAATAATCCTTCACATATATGAAATCATTGAGGAAATTATCATAGTTGTTTTTTACTCCATTCCAAAAATGTGAAAAATAATAATTTTTTATATTTAAATATTGATTCTATTAACTCTCGAAGTGAACAAATCATGATCACTCTTATTAGTTAATTTGATGTATTTATAAAATTTTCAAAAAATTCTCTCAGGTAAAAATCCATTTTAAATGCAACTAAAGATCTCAATCTTGTGATAAAAAGTGATATTCTATATAAAAAAAATCTTTGAATCAAGAATACATTAAAATTAAATAATTTCATTAAACAATAGATTAATTTTACTCTAAATTTCATTGAAATTATCATTTGTAATCGAAGTTCCCCCATTATATTTTAAAATGTTTTTTATTGGATACATTTTCATCTAAGATGGTATGAATTTAGTTTTCTCTTTTTCTTTACCAATTTTCTTTATTACAATTAATTTTTTAATAATTATTTTTATTCTTTAATTACAACTGTCTTCTCGTTTTTAGAGAAATGTGGGAAATGAAAAGTAAAATGAAATATTATCCAGAATTATAGACATCTGAGATTTTGTTGATTGATGTGTATTTAATCCAAATCACATTGTGATCCCAGAATCCAGAATATGAAATATAATCTCATGTTCAATATAACGATATTCATTAGATTTGTTCAATTTATTTAAATAATAAAATTTCAAAAATCACATTCTTCTTTAATTTATGAAATGTATTATTGATTATCAAATTGAAAAAAATAAAAATACACTATGGGTTAATTCATTTTGTATATAGTGTTACAATATGAACATAATTTATAACATTTCCATATATAGTGTAATCAATGCTAGTTTACTCTATATTGTATCTTCTATGAAACATTAATGAGTTACCACACACAAAATTGATAATTAATACAGTTATGATAACTGGAACACATTATGTTCATGCTTCATGCAGTATTGGGAAGTTTTAATTTAGTTGAGCTTAATGAATACATGAATTATAACACCATGATATTTTTCTAATTAATTTATCTTATTTTATGTTATACATTTCCCACAACACTAAAAATAGATATTATATATATATATATATTTAATCACAAAGTTGGCATGATTTATACACAATTAAATAATAATCATTCATTACATGTAATATAAAGTGTATCTTTCTTTACATAAAACAATGAAATTAGCCAATGGTATATACAAGAGTGGCTTTCCTTAATGTATTTTATAACACACAAGACCGAGTTTTACAAAACAATAATATATTATTAAAATATTATTATTTAATACATTAAGAATTAACCTATCCATTAATTAAGAGGTTATGAATACAATTAAATTACTTATTAAAACTTATAGTTTACAAAAATATAAAATAAATTCATTAGTTACAAGGAACAAATTGAATGTAAAAGGAATATTTATATAGAAAACTATTTTATACTCACAATGTTGTTTAATCGGAGTATTTTTAATAAGTTTTAATTTTTTCATAAAAATGGTTGGTTTTAAAATATTTTTAAAAATATGCCTCAAAGGAAGCATTAGAGATTCCTCCTTTCCACTAAAATAAAAAAATAATTTTTTTATAATTTTTATTTTTATGTTTTATGTTTTGTTTTGTTTAAATATATATAAACAAAACAAAACAAATCAACACAAAAATACAAATAAAAATTTCAGCAGTTTTTTGGCTATTTAAAATCCAATAGTACTACCATTACAATAGTCAAGATTCGGGTAGAATCTCTCACCCAATGCTCCCTTTTATAAGAGATCTTACCCATTAAATCATTCTGCATTTCTGATATGGGATTCTAGTTCTCCCTTTCCTGCGCATAACATTCTGCATTTTCGTTGTGGGATTCTGTTTCAAGTACATGGATTTGAAATAATATAAAATATAAAATATAAGACCAATATAAATAAAACATAAAACATGGATTAAACATATAACAAATAGTTCAAAACAAACATAATTTCATGAAAAATGTTATGGAAAATATTTTATAAGGTTTCAAAGACACATACTGGAAACTTATAAATGTCTCAAGTACGCGAATTTGAAAGAATATAAAATATAAAATATAAGACCAACATTAATTAAACTTCAGACAAGGATTAAACATATAACAAATAGTTGAAAAAATAATTTCACAAAAAATGTTTATGGAAAATAATTTATATGTTTTCAAAGCCACATACTTGAAACTTAAAAATGTTTCAAGTACGTGACTTTGGTAGTCCATAAAATATAAACTAGAATTCCAACATAAATGAAACTTAAAACATGGATTAAATATATAAAAAATAGTTGAAAATAAAAAGAATTTCGTAAAAAATATTGATGGAAAATAATTTACAGGCTTTCAAAGACACCTATAGGAAACTTAAAAATGTTTCAGGTATGTGACTTTGAAAGGCCATAAAATATATACTATAGGACCAACAAAAATGAAAACTAAAACATGGATTAAACATATAATAAATTATTTAATAAGTTAATTAGTATTAATAATAATTAATTATATAATAATTAATTATTGAATTAGTAATTATTACTATATAGTTATATAATAATTAATTAGATAATTAGAAATATAATTATTATCTATATAATAGTTAATTAGTTAACTAGTACTATAATTATAAATTATATTTATTTATTATAATTGATAATTAGTAATTATTAAAAAGTATTAAAAATTAATTAATTATTTAATTGGTAATATAATTACTAATTATATAATATTTAATTAGCGAATTAGTAATACAATTATAATTTATAATTATTCATTATAATTATTAATTAGTAATTATTAAAAATTATTATATGATAACTAATTAATTAATTAGTAATATAAATATTTTTTATTAATATTCATTATAATTATTCATTATAGTTATTCATTATAATCATTCATTATAATTATTAATTATTATAATTAGTTATTAATTATTAATTAGTAATTATTAATTAGTTAATTAGAAATATAATTATTAATTGTATAATAATTAATTTGTTAATTAGTAATTATAAATAATTAATTATATAATAATTAATTATTTAATTAGTAATATAATTATTAATTATTTAGTAATTAATTAGTTACTTAGTAATCTAATTATTAATTTTATAATAATTAATTATTTAATGAGTAATATAATAATTCATTATATAATTATTAATTAGTTAATTAGTAATTATTAATCATTAATTATATAATAATTAATTAATTAATTAGTAAAATAATTGTTAATTATATAATAGTCAATCAGTTAATTTTTGAGAAAGATAGAGTCAAGACCCATTTTATAATTAGTTAATTATTAATATAATTAAAAATTATAATTAATCATTATAATTATTAATTATTATTTATTTAAAATAATTATGTAATAATTAATATGTTAATTGGAAATATAATTATTAATTATATAATAGTTCATTATTTATTTAGAAATATAATTATTCATTATAATTATTAATTAGTATTTTTTAAAATTATTATATAATAATTAATTAGTTAATTATTAATATAACTATTCTTTATAATTTTTCATTATAAGTTTTCATTATAATTATTAATTTTTAATTATTAATTTTTAATTAGTAATTATTAATTAGTTGATTAGTAATATAACATTTCATTGTATAATAGTTAGTTAGTTAATTATAAATTATTAATAAATAATTATATAATAATCAATTAATCAATTAGTAATATAATTATTAATTATTTTATAATTAATTAATTACTTAGTAATATAATAATTAATTATATAATAATTAAATAGTTAATTAGTAATGTAAATATTAGATATATAATTTGTAATTAGGTAATGAATAATTATTAATCATTAATTATATAATAATTAATTGGTTTATTAGTATTATAAATATTAATAATATAATAGTTAATTAGTTAATTTTTTGAGAAAGATGGAGTTGAGGGAATGTTTATAATTATTTAATTACTAATATAATTATAAATTATAATTATTCATTGTAATTATTAACTTATATTTATTAAAAATTATTATATAATAATTAATCAGTTAAATGATAATATAATTATTAATTATATAATAGTTAATTAATTAATTAGTAATATAATTATAAATTATAATTTTTCGTTATAATTATTAAATAGTAATTATTAAAAATCAATATATAATAATTAATTATTAATAATTACTAATTAAGAAATTAATTAATATAAAATTTATTATCAATAATATTATTTACTAAATAAATAATTTATTATATGTTTAATATATGGTTTATGTTTCATTTATATTGGTCATATAGTTTATATTTTATTGGCTTTCAAAGGAACATAATTAAAACATTTTTAAGTTTCATGTAGGTGTCTTTGAATGCCTATACATTATTTTTCATCAACATTTTTATGATTTTTTTAATTTTAACTATTGGTTATATATTTAATCCATGTTTTAGTTTTTATTTATGTTGGTCTTATATTTTATATTTTATAAGCTTTCAAAGTCTCGTACTTGAAACATTTTTAATTTTAAATTTGGTGTCTTTGAAAGCATTCAAATTATTTTCCATCAACTTTTTTTACTAAATTCATTCTATTTATAACTATTTGTTATATGATTCATCCATGTTTTAATTCTCATTTATGTTGATCTTATAGTTTATATTTTATTGACTTTCAAAGTCACATACTGAAAACATTTTTATGTTTCCAGTAGGTGTATTTGAAAACATATAAAGTATTTTCCATCAACATTTTTTTACAAAATTTGTTTTATTTTAAATAATTTGTAATATTTTTAATCAATTTTGAATGTTTTACTTATGTTGGTATTATATATTATTTTTTATATGCTTTCAATGTGACGTACTTGTAACATTTTTATGTTTCATGTAGGTGTCTTCGAAACCTTATAATTTTTTTTCCATCAATGTTTTTATGAAATTTTATTTATTTTCAACTATTTCATATAGGTTTAATCCATGTTTTAAGTTTCATATATATTGGACTTATAGTTTATATTTTATAGACTTTCAATGTAGCGTACTTAAAATAGAATCTCAAATCGAAAATGCAAAATATTCTGCATAGAAAAAGGAGAACCAGAATCCCGCATTTGAAATACAGAATGATTTATAGGGTAAACTCTCTGATAAAAGGGTACCCCGGGTGAGAGATTCTATCAGAATCCAGACTATTGTAATGACAGTAATGCTGGATTTTAAATAGCAGATAAATTCAGCATATTTTTTTGGTTTGTTTTGTTTATATATTTACATATAAACAAAAGAAGAACAAAAATAAATATAAAATTTTCAGCAGAATTTATATGTTATTTAAAATTTAGTAGTATTTCCATTACATGAGTTTAGATCTTGATAGAATCTATCACCTAGGGATCTCTTTAATAATAGAGCTTACCCTGGATATCATTCTACATCTCCGATGTGAGATTATGGTTCTCCCTTTCATGCATAGAACATTCTGCATTTCTAATGTAGGATTCTGTTTCGAGTATGTGACATTGAAATACTATAAAATATAAACTATAAGACCAATATAAATGAGACTTAATACAGGGATTAAATATATAATAAATTGTTGAAAACAAAAAGAATTTCATTAAAAATGCAGATGAAAAATAGTATATAAGGTTTCAAAGACACATACTTAAACATAAAAATGTTTCAAGTACGTTACTTTTGAAGTATATAAAATATAAACTATTAGACCAACATAAATTAAACTTAGCACATGGATTAAACATATAAAAAATAGTGTAAAAGAAAAATAATTTCGTAAAAAATGTTTATGAAAAATATTTTATATGTTTTCAAAGACACCTACTCGAATATTAATTTTTTTCATGTACGTGACTTTAAAAGTATATAAAATCTAAACTATAAGACCAATATAAATTAAACAGAAAACATGGATTAAACATATAACAAATAGTTGAAAATAAAAATAATTTCACATTTTTTTGAAGAAAAATAGTTTATAAGATTTCAAAGATGTCTACTTGGAACATAAAATATGGATAAAACATATAATACATTATTTAATTATTTAATATATTTTATTAATAATTGATCGTATAATAATTAATAATTAATTAGTAATTATTAATAATTAATTATATAATAATTAACTAGTTAATTATAATATAATGACTTATAATAATTACAATTTAATAATTAAAATGAAAAATTATAACTTATAATTATGTTACTAATTAGTTAATTAATTAACTATTATATAATTAATAATTATAATACAAATTAACTAATTAATTTTTATATAATAATTTGTAATAAATACTAATTAATAATTATAATAAATAATTATAATTTATAATTATATTACTTATTTACTAATTATAAAAAGGGCTTGGGCTCTATCTTTCTCAAAAAAATTATCTAATTAAATATTATATAATTGATAATTATATTTCTAATTAAATAATCAATCATTAACTAATTAACTAATTAATAATTAATAATTAATAATTAACTGATAACTAAATATATAATTAATAATTATATTACTAATTGACTAATTAATAGTTATATAATTAATAATTATATTACTAAGAAACTAATTAATTATTAAATAATTAATAATTACATTACTAATTTACTATTTTTATTACTAATTAACTAATTAATTATTATATAATTAATTATTAATAATTATCAATTAAAAAACTATATATTATACAATTAACAGATATATAATTAATAATTATATTACCAATTAACTAATTAACTAATTAATAATTAAAAATCAATAATTAATAATTATAATAAATAATTATAATAAATAATTATATTAATATTTAATTAATTAATTAATAAATAATAATTTTTAATAATTACTAATTAATAATTATAATGAATAATTTTATTACTAATTAACTAATTACCTATTATATAATTAGTAAATATATTATCAATTAACTAATTCATTATTATATAATAATTGTTAATAAATAATAATAAATAATTATAATGAATAATTATAATTTATAATTATATTACTGATTAACTAATTACAAAGAGGGTCTCGAATCTATCTTTCTAAAAAAATTATCTAATTAACTATTATATAATTAATAATTATATTACTAATTAACTAAATAATTATTATATAAATAATAATTATATTATTAATTTTCTAATTAATTTTTATATAATGAATTATTATTAACATCTAAATAACTAACAAATTATTATATAATTAGTAATTATATATTTAATAATTATATTACTAATCAACTAATTAATAAATATTAGTTTTTAATTATTAATTAATGAATATGATTTATAATGAATAATTATAATGAATAATAATATTACTAAATAACTAATTAATTGTTATATAATAATTTTTAATAAATACTAATTAATAATTATAATGAATAATAATAGTTTATCATTATATTACTAATTAACTAATTAGAAAAAGGTGCTCGACTCTATCTTTCACCAAAAATTTACTAATTAAATATTATATAATTAATAATTATATTACAAATTAACTAATTAAATACTATATTATTAATTTTCAATAATTACTAATTAACTAATTACTAATTGTTGGTCGGAGTGGAATCTCAAGAGGGGGGTGAATTGAGTTCCTATATAAAATTGTTGTTTAAAACATTTCATATAAAGATCCCCCACATTATTAAACGGCCTAGTTAATTAAGGTAGTAGAGATATAGATGTCTAATTGGTCAACAAGTTTCTCAAAGGGTTATTAGTCCTCAGTTGAATTACTGTAAAACACTTCTCTGACTTTTGAAACAAGTTTACTGAATTAAACACATACACATACTAACCAAAACTAACTATCAAAGTTAATGCAAAAGATTTTTTTTTGTTTTAGAAATTATAAGAAGCAAAAGATAGATAAAAACGTGCAAAATAAAACAAAGTGGAACGAATGGTTAAACAAGAGGTTCAGTCTCAAACTGAGATTTAATCCTCTCCATTTGGTGATCACCTTCAACCAAGCAGTTGATATTAATAATAAACTTGATACACAACATGTATCGGGATTTACAATAGTTTTCACAAACTATACAGGGTTGACACCCTCTACCACTATTCTTTGGGGGAAAAACAAACTATACATGCCACACACTGTCTCTTCCATAGTTATATGTGGGAAACAAGATGTATGTGATGTTTGATGTGAGGATATTCTTTATCCTCCAGTTCAAGAACATGAGAGAGTGTGTGAAACAGACACAAAAACTTCTTAGAAATGTTAAAAGAATAAATATAATAGATCTAATATTATAATTTGAGTATAAGAAGGCTCTATGTGTTTGTAGTTTATCTCTTAATTCCTTGGAGTGAAGAATTTTTGGTTTGAGTCTTTCCCTAGAAGTTGTCTCCAAAACAGAGTGTCACAACTCGAGGTTACATCTTTAAGCAATTGAGTGTTTTTATTCTTGTGTTGATCAAGAGTTGATGAGGCATAGAAGGCATAAGTGAGTTTGTCTCAAATGATCTTCATGAAGTTCTTGTGGGTTCATAGTGTAAGGGCAGGATGGTTCTTCTTTGATTTAACAAGTAAGATCCTTCATACGCTACTTCTTTGTTATTGCTCTTCACTTTCTTAGCTTCTAGACTCGGGCACTCATGCGTGCTTCTTTTCTTCCCCAGTCTTCCCTTTTATATATTTGAGGTCTGAAAATAGGAATAAGTACATCACATGTGATCTTTCTCATACCTCGTACAATCCTCACATACAGTATTTTGATATGTCTATAATCTACATTAACTAATGTTAGAAGCATTTAATTTATCAAATATGACCATTAGTATAATCTTAAGCATTTGACAAAGTATGGAAGGGTAATCATTGGTCGACTAGTAATGATATCCTTCACAATGGTAGGCTTCAACAGTAAGTGCACATTGGCAACATTCATTGGTAACCTTTACAATGGTAACCTTCCATCGATAACATTCCATTGGTAACCTTCCATTGGTAGCCTTCAGTGGTAACCTTTCCAATATTATCCTTGCATTAATGAACTTGCAATGGTAACCTTACATCGGTGACCTTGGAACGGTGACCTTACAGCGGTGACCATGAATCAGTTACCTTGCAACAGTGACCTTTCATTGGTGACCAGGCATCACTGACCTTTGCATCAGTGAACATGAAATGATGACCTTGCATCGGTGAACTTTGCATCAGTGACCTTGCATTAGTGACCATTTCATTGGTGACCATGCATCAGTGACCTTGCATCAGGGACCATAAATCAGTGACCTTGCATCAGTGACCTTTGCATTTAGTGAAATTTTGTGATGTGAGCTTAAACAAGAGAGGAGTTAGATTAAAATTCCATAGTCATGACTTTGATATAAACATGATTTTCTCATAAATAATTATCCAGTAATAGAAACAAGATGCGTTTCATAAATGAAACATGATTTGGGATTATCAAAATAGGTGAGTCCAACAATCATCCCCGTTTTGATAATCCCAAATTATGTCTGTATTTTTTGAATTGGGGATGAACATATTTTCTAATATCTTCATGGGTGTGTATAAGAATATTTTAAACATGATTATAATGAAAAAATATTATAGATATGAAAATTTAACTTAAAAACTTCTCCTCCTTTCATGAAGTTTAAAAACATAAACGTAACTTGTAACCTGACCCGTTTCTCCCCCTTAGTGATTAAAAAAAGAATGTAATACAAAAAGAAATAGAATAAGATTTTCCATTAATGAATCAATAGTATATTATACAGAAAGCTTACAAAGGTCCTTATCAACTAAGACAACCCATATTCAATCCACATCAGATATGTCCAAGGGAGATTTGTCTTTGGAAATGGAGGAGGAAAGTTCTGACGATGGAGTGATAGGTCGAGGGATAGTAGTCAGCAGGGTAGGAGGAGCTGCAATAGAGGAATCATTAGACCTAAAGTGTGTATATCTATGAGGATTCATTGGGGTCAAGATTCTGATGGCCTGTGCTGGAGTCAACATTGGTGCAATACAGGTAGATCCTGAAGCATCCGAGGTAGAAGGCAATGTTGGAGGAACAATGATGGGAGTGCAGTCCACATGGAGGAAGCGAAAAAGAAGATTTCTAAAATCCATAATAATAATTCCTCCTCTTTCCATGGATGAAAAAAAATCATCCTTATTCTCCATTAATTTCTCTAAGGCAGGAGTCAACTCTTTGAGATTGCTAACCTGATCCTTAAATGCCTGAGTTAGAGGTGGAATCCTCATGTTCCCCAACAATAACTTGAAGTGACCATCCATCTAATGCATAATATACACCATTTTTTAGTAGAAATAAAATTTCTCTTTGATGGCCTTCTGATCTAGAGAAGCTTCACTTAAATAATTTCCCACAAGATTATGAATCTCTCTAGTAGTGAAAATAACCCAAGTCATAGATTGAGGGTCTGAGGTACGGGCACCAGAGAACATCTTCACTTCTTCTCTAACAATCAACCTGAAGGCTTCTATATCAACTAGAGGAGTAGTTGAAGATGAAGAAGATGCACACAGAGGTGCCATAGTGAAATCCATTTTCTCCTTAAAAGATTTTGTCAGCCCACTGATCAACCTTTTCACATCCTCATCTTTTCCACATACAAGTGTCTCCATAGACTTATTAAAGTTTTCAAACACTGTGACCATTTGCTAAACCACAAATTTAACATATCTAAGATCTATGTCCACCTGAGCCCTTGTAGCCATAGAAGAGTCTAATCTTTCTATTGACTATTTCATAGATTCTATAGAATCTTCCAAGGTTCTGATCTGATTCCTATAGTCCTTTACTTCTTCCAGGAGGATGGAGTGAGAGGTAGAAATTTGTCATTACATTGTAGATGTTACAGCTTCTTGATTTTGAGTCATATCCCTTTATAAACCAACAAATATCTCACCAAGGTGGCTCTTCAAATATAATTTATTGATTCCAAATCTTCCTTCTTCACATAGTCTCGAGTTTGAAGTACTACTGGCAGCACAATAGTAGCCTCTGTAACTTAAGGGATTGGATGACTTATGATAGGATGATCATCATTAGAGTCTCCATAATCTAAACCCAACACCACAAATCCAGGGTCTTCTGACCAATATACTATTCCATGAGCAACAGTAACTGAACCCGTAGTAATAATTTCTTCTACCTCACTTGGAGCATTCTTCAGATCAACAACATTTAGCTATGTCATACCTCCTAGTGAAATTGCATCAATAGAAGGGTCCACTGCCACTTCCTCCACAGAATCTTCAAAAACTTCTAAAACAGTTCCAGCTTCACCTGAATCAACAACCTTTTCATCTACAACTTCAACCATTTCTGTATTCCCTATCAATGGACTGAGACTAAGACATTACTCTTCATTTCTATCTGCATCTGTCTCAAAGTCAGCATGACTAGACTCAGTGGTCTCATCTTCATCTGAGGTTTCTCAAATGTCACTTAAGTCTTTTTCAGCCGCTTCTTCTTCACTAGTCTCCTCATCATCACTGTCCATTAGGACTGTCTCCCTTCTAGGAAAACTATTTGGTGGGATAGGCTCACCAAAGGATATAGTGTTAGCACGAGGATTGGTTGTAAGGTCTGGATCATTCTTGTCATACATAAAAGAATCCTATATTTTTAGCACAACATAAGCTTCTCCTTCTTCATATAAATATACTGGCTCTACTTCATCGGGCTTTAGAACAGGATCTCTGTTATCCTTAAGCTTGGTAGGATGATTGAAAAGATTTAATTCCTTATAAATCTTAGCTTCATCATGCACCCATATTCGTTTCCATGGGTTCAAATTTATTTTCATCAACTTGAAAATTACCATTATAATATAGAAATTGTCCCTGACTACAATTGTTCCCTCTTTAACTCTAGAAACTCCTTTCACCGTCAACATTAATGATATCAATCTAGCATGAAATAAGGCATTGAATTTAGAACTAGGCTTTGTCATATCTTCTAATTGATTCATCAGCAGCCTACACAAATTAATCTTCTGTCCATGCTTTAATAGATACAAGAGAAATATATCACGAAATTTCAATGTATCAAAGTCCCCTATCTTGGGACTCAAGATGTGCTGGTCAAACATAAACATCAACTTTTATTCTCCTACCATCTCAGTAGCAATGACTTTCCTAGGGATCCCACTCCCTGTCAGTTCGGCTAAGGCTTCTTCATAACAGAAGAACATCGTAGTGGGAGGTACCAATCCTGAGTAGTAATAACAAATCCCTTCATGTGGTACTCTCATACACTCAGTCCATTCCATAGAGGAAAAACTTGTATTTATTCAATCCACCCTTGAATACATTCTTTTCTCATCCTTATTCTGTTTGAAATTTAAAAAACACATAAAACTCCTTCAAAAACATTGGGTAATAGTGTCCATTGTTGTTTACAAAGCATTCATCCCATCCTTGAGCTCCAAGTGATTTAAGAACTAAATATCCTCTCTTCAGCAACTATTCGGAACTGATCTCTTTTTCAAAAAATATTTCTCTCTTCGACAGATGAGGGTTGATTGGTTTTTTCACATCCTAGCTTCCACTTCTTGACTTATCTCGAGGTCTCTTCAGATTTGGCACATCCCATTAATCTTGTACCAATGGTATCTTAACTCTTTCCATGCGGTCTAGAGTAGTTCATGGGTTTTGGAAGAGTGTTAGGTTCTACTGTTAGGGAGAAATAGATTTAGGAGAGAGTTTGAGGTGGATCAAAATGTGGTATGTACTTTAATTTTGTCACTTAGGGATTGAAAAATAAATAAGATAAAAGAAATAAGTAATACATAAAATGTTTCAGATTCCGGCAGAGAAAACACTAAGTCCCGAAAACATCGACTATCAGTAAGGTAACAATGGTGAGGTCTCTCGGTGAGGTTCCTAACAGTGATTTCTATCGGTGAGGTCCAATAGTGAGGTCTATCGGTGAGGTCCAACGGTGGGGTTCATAATGGTGAGGTTTTTAACAGTGAGTTTTCTAACGGTGAGGTTTATAAACCTTAATTGTTTATCATACCTAACTCATGTTTGATGTAATTTAACCTCTCATAATTTGAAGGCTTTGTGAATATAACAACCAATTGGTGTTTAATACCAATGAATTCAAGGGTGATATCACCTCTTTGATAATGATCACTCAAGATGTGATGTCACACATCAATGTGCTTTGTCCTAGCTTGAGATACTGGATTTTTAGAGATGTTAGTAGCACTTGTATTATCACACTTTGTAGAGACATGTTTGAATTGATATCCATAATCTAGTAAAGTGTGTTTCATCCATAGAATTTGAGCACAAAAACTACCAACACCTATATATTTAGTTTCATAAATAGATAATGTAACAATTTTTTTTTCATACTACACCATGATACTAGCGACTTGCCGAAAATGTGACATTTTCCAGAGGTGCTCTTTCTATCTAACTTGCAAACAGAAAAGTCAACATCTGAATAACTTATTAAATCCAGTTGTTTTTTTCTTGGATAAAATAGTCCTAAGTTTGTATTATACTTGAGATATTTAAAAATACTTTCTATAGTAGTTAAATGAGTCTCTTTATTATTGGATTGAAAATGAGCACACATGCATACACTGAACATAATATTCGGTCTGCTAGAAGTATGATAGAGTAGACTTCCAATCATACCTCTATAATTGCTTCGATCTACTGGTTTATGATTTTCATCAGCATCCAACTTAAAGGTGGTACTCATATGAGTATCACTACCTTTATTGTTGTAAAAACCAAAACTTTTTAAAAGATCCTTGGTATATTTACTCTAATTTAAAACAATTCCATTTTTATATTGAAAAATTTGAAATCTAAGGTAAAATTTACGTTCCCCCATTAAAAACATTTCAAATTCATCTTGCATCATTTTTAAAAAATTATCACATAATGAATTTTTAAAGGATCCAAAAATAATGTCATCTACATAAATCTGTACTATTAAAACATCTTTGGAAATCCCTTAAATAAAAAGAGTAGGATCCACTATTCATTTATTAAAACCTGTTAAAATAAGAAAAGAACTAAGTCTATCATACCAAGCTCTTAGAGCTTGTTTCAGACCATATAGGGCTTTTAAAAGTTTGATGACATGATTTGAAAAATGTGGATTTTAAAAACTTGGGGGTTTTTCAACAAATACATCCACAACTATGTACCCATTTAAAAATTCACTTTTGACATCGATTTGATAATGCTGGAAATTCAGATGAGCGACATAGGAAAATAGTATCCTAATGGATTCTAGTTTAGCTATAGGTGAAAATATTTCCTCATAATCTAGTCCTTCTTCTTGACTATATCCTTGTGCAACTAATCTAGCCTTATTTCTAACTATATTTCCAGATTCGTCAACTTTATTTCTAAATAACCATTTTGTGCCTATGGTCTATGTGTCTTTAATTATTTCTACTAATTCACAAAATTTATTTCTTTCATGCTAATTTAATTCTTCTTGTATAGATATCACCAAAAATTTATCATTGATTGCATCATTGATATTTTTAGGTTCAAGCTGTGAAAGAATGGCTTGATGTTCAACTTGGTATCTCAGAGAAGCTATAGTTTTCATTCCTCTATTTAAATAACCTACTACAACATCTAAAGGATTATTTCTGAGAGTTCTAATACATCGTGAAAGAGTTGAACTAGACTCCTCATGATTGTCTATAGGTTCAGATTCACCATGCACAAATTTTTAAAGATTTTCAGAACTGGTTGTTTTCACTACAGGCTCACTGTCTTTATCATTAATTTCCAAAATTGACATATCTTCCTAAAGATATTCAACAGAGGTTTTCAGTTCATGTGGATCAGTCTCATCAAATTTGAGATGAACTGATTCTTTCACACATTTGGTTATTTTATTAAACATTCAATAAGCTTTATTATAGATTGAGTAACCTATGAAAAATTCCTTCATCACTTTTGGAAGAAAACTTATCAAGATTTTCCTTTTTGTTATGGATAAAGACATTGCAACCAAAAACTCTAAATTAATTAACCTTAGGCTTCCTATTATTCCAGATTTCATAAGGGTTCTTCTTAAGAACATTTATAATTAAGACTCTATAGATAATATAACAATATGTATTAACTGCCTCAACCCAAAAATAGATAGGTAGATTATACCCATTAAGAATAGTCTGGGAAATCACTTGAAGTGTCTTATTCCTTCTCTCAACAACTACATTTATTTGAGGTGTTCTAGGAGCATAGAAATTGCGAGTATAGCCATTTTGTGAGAAAAAAGATTCAAATTTATAATATTCAAACTCATAGCCATGATCCCTTCTCAAGGTCTTAATTCTAAGTCCACTAATATTTTCTACAGACTTGGAATATTTAATGAAGTAAGAGCATGCTTCACTTTTGTGATCTAGAAAGTATACCCAAGAATATCTAAAAAATCATCTACAAGATCATAAACATAGTGCTTCCCATTTAAACATGAAACTATAGATGGTCCAAACTAATCCATGTGATCCAACTCAAGTGGTTGAGAAGTATAAGCATCTTTCTCTATTTTGAAAGAAACTTTGTGTTGTTTTCCCTTTTGACAAGGATTACAAACATTGTTATGTGGGAATTACAATTTAGGTAAGTCTCTAACTAAGACTTTCCTAGTTTTTTGCCTAAGTGAGTGCACATTTCAGTGTCCTAATATTCTGTGCCATAACCAGGATTCCTTATGAAACACATTTATGCATGAAACATTTTTATTATCTAAGGATTTTAAATCAACATCATATACATTTTCATTTATAAGAGCTGTAAATATTACATCATTTTTAGAATTAAAAACAATACATTCATCATTTTCAAATTTAACATTGAATTCATCATCACACAAATGAGATATACCCAATAAATTGCACTTTAACCCATCAACAAAAAGTACTTTTGAAATTAATACACTATTAGGGTTACCAATTTATCCTAAGCCGACAATCTTCCCTTTTGAATTATCCCCTAATGTAACATGTCCACCATAAACTTTAATTATTCTCTTGAAGAATGATTATCCTCCTGTCATGTGTCTTGAACATCCACTGTTCAAGTACTATAGAGTTTTACAGGAGCTCCTTTGAGAATTTTCCTGCAAAACATATTAAGTGTAGGGTAACTTTGGTACCCAGATTTTCTTGGGTCCAGAGAGGTTAGCAAGTAAAACGTTGGGAACCCATAATTGTCTCACATGTTTCCTATAATCAACAGATATGTTTTTGAGAAATGAACACTTTGTTAGGTCATATAGAATTTTTTTAAAACATGGTCCAGAACATGGACTTGCAGTGAACTGCCCAGATTTTGGAACCAATTTAGTTTTAATAATCTTTCTCTATCCTGGCTGATATCTTATACCAGCTGTGTATTTTAGAGAAAATTGTTTTTCCTAGAAACTGAGTCAAGCTATCTCTACCTGCAGTAAACTTCTCAAGATATCTTTTTAATTTCTCATTTGATAATTTAAGTTCAGTATTTTCTTTTAATAGCTGAGCACATTTTTCTTTTTCAATATTTAGATTAGACTTATAATAAGAATTTAAAGCATGTTCTCTTTTAAATAATTTATATTTATCCATGATTTTATTAAAGGTGTCCTCATGCATTCCACAATATTCAAATAGTTTATCCTCAGTCATTTTTTCATCATTAGTTTATTTGCTTTCATTCCCAGAATAATAAGCATTAGGTATAAGGAAATTAGGTGTTACATCATATGTTTCTGTCATAAATCCTTGGTTTGAATGTTTGTTCTTTTCAGTATCAGAAGTGTCAGATCTACTTGAGCTATCTTCTAAAGCACTCCAAGTGGATTTAATAGCCTTTTTATATCCTTTTCCCTTGTCTTCATATATATTTTTAAATTAAGAATGGGGCAATCATCTTTCACATGTCATTTTCATTTACACTAATAAAAGACTATTTCATTTGTGTTATCATTCCACATTCTATACTTTTTTATATTTTCCTTTATTATCATAGCTTTCTTTTTAGTTTGACTTTATAAATAACTTCTTCTTACGATAGAAATTATTGAATCTCCTTGAAAGATGAGCCATCTCATCATCACTATCAGAATCCGAGTCTTCACTGGTGGAAGTGTCTATATGAGCTTTAGCTTTTTATTTGTCTTTGTTCTTTGAGGTAGTAGTCTTGAATGCTATAGATTTATTTCTTGGTTCTTCATCAGGTTCTTTATTTAACTTGATCTAGTATTCATACATCATAGGCTTTCCAATTAGTTCTTTAAGTAGTATCTTGCATATGTCACAGGATTCTCAGATAAAAATAAATGTTCCTCTCCATCTGTCAGGTAGGAATCGAAGCAATCTCATAATATGATATTTGTTATCCACTTGTTTCCCAAGGAGACTCATGGTATTCACTATTTCATTGAACCTGAGATAAATTTCAGAGATAGGTTCATCTGGCATCATTTTAAAATTATCATATTTAATAGTATAGGTATTTAAACTCATTTCATTAACGCTAGTTGTTCCCTCATGAGAAGAATCTAAAGTATCCCAAATTTCATAAGCAGTTTTACAAGATGATATTAAATTGAATTATTCATCAAATAGAGAACAATTCAAAGCATTCATTTCATTACAATTATTGTTATAGGTGGATTTATTCAAATTAGACAATGTGTTTCTAGCAGTAAGATACAATACCTGTGGTTCTTCCATTGTGTCCCAGATTTCAGGTCCCATGCTCTTTAGATACAATTTAATTTTTAATTTCCACTAATTATAGTTATTACAATTAAAGAATGGTGGTTTGTTAGTAGAAACACCCTCAACTCTATTATCCATAGTTAATTAGAATTTTAAAGAACTGAAAATTTAGATATAATATAAATTTTACGTTCATTAAGATACAACTAAAATCATAGTTAAAGAATTTCACAATAGTTTAGGTAGTACTAATAAAAACTAAACTAAAAACCTCTAATAAAAAATGTTGGTCAGAGTGGAATCTCAAGCAGGGTTAAATTAAGTTCCTACTTAAAATTTCTGTTTAAAACTTTTCTTATAAAGATCCCCCAAATTTTGAAACGGTCCAGTTAATTAAGGTAGTAAAGATATAGATATTTAATTTGTCAACATGTTTCTAAAAGGGTGATTAGTCCTTAGTTGAATTAGTGTAAAACAGTTCTCCAACTTTTGAAAAATGTTTACTGAATTAAACACATACACACACTAACCAAAACTAACTATCAAAGTGAATGCAAAACATTTTCATGTTTTAGAAATTATAAGTAGTGGAAAATAGATAACACAGAGTAAAACAAAATAAAGTGAAAAATAAGGTTAAAAAAGAGGCTCAGTCTCAAGTCGAGACTTAATCCTCCCCACATGGTGATCACCTACGACCAAGCAGTTTATATTAATAATAAAATTGATACAAAGCCTGTATCGGGATTTACAATAGTTTTCAAAAATTATCCATAGTTCACACCCTCTACTATAGTTTTTAGTGAAAAAAACAAACAGTAAAGACCACACACGGTCTCTTCTAGAGTTATACATGGGAAACAAGATGTAATTGCAGTTTGATTTGAGGATATTCAATATCCTCTAGTTAAAGTACATAAGAGAGTGTGTGAAACAGACAGACACACTTCTCAGAAATATAAAAGGAAGAAACACTATAGAGCTAAGATTATAAGCTTGAGTTTAAAAGGATCTATGAGTTTTCAGTTCATCTCTTGACTGCATGGACTGAAGAATTTGTTGTTTGAGTCTTTCTCTGGATGTTGTCTCCAAAACAGAGTGCCGCAACTCCTGGTTCTAGCTTTCATGAATTGAGTGTTTTGTTTCTTGTGTTGATCAAGAGTTGATGAGTCACAAAAGAAAGAAGTGAGTTTTTCTGAAATGATCTTCATGAATTTCTTATGGGTCCTCAGTGTAAGTGTAGGATGGATCTTCTTTGATCTAGAAAGTAAGCTGCTTCATACACTACTTCTTTGTTACTACTCTTCAATTTCTTAGCTTCTGGACTCCGGCACTCATTCATTCTTATTTTCTTCCTCGGTCTTCTCTTTTATAAAATTGAGGTCCAACAATAGGAATAAGAAAATCATGTGCGATCTTTATTATACCTCGTACTGTCCCCAGATACGGTCTCTTGATATGTCTACAATCAACATTAATTAATGTTAGAAGCATTTGATTTATCAAATATGACCATTAGAATAATCTTAAAAATTTGACAAAGTATGAAAGGGTATGTATCGGTAGACAGGTAATGGTAGCCTTCAAAACGGTAGGCTTCAACAATAAGTTCACATCGACAGCATTCATCGATAACATTTCCAATGGTAACCTTCATCGATAACGTTCCGTCGGTATCCTTCTATTGGTAGCCTTCAGCGGTAATCTTTCCAACTGTAGCCTTGAATCTATGCACTTGCAACGATAACCTTGCATCAGTGACCTTGGAACGGTGACCTTGCATCAATGACCATGCATCGGTGACCTTGCAACAGTGACCTTGCATCGGTGACCATGCATCACTGACCTTTTCATCAGTGACCATTCAACAACGACCTTTCATCAGTGGCCTTTTCATCAGTGACCTTGCATCGACGACCTTTCCATCGGTGACCATGCATCGGTGACCTTGCATCGGTGACCATGCATCAGTGACCTTGCATCGATGACCTTTGCATTTAGAGAAATTTTGTGTTGTGACCTTAAACAAGAGAGCAGTGAGATTAGAAGTGCATAGTTATTACTTTGATATAAACATTATTTTCTCATAAATGATTATCTTGTAAGAGAAACAAGATTCTTTACATAAATGAAACTTGATTTGGGATTATCAAATTAGGTGAGTACAACACGAATTATATAATTAATAATTATATTACTAATTAACTAATTAATTATTATATAATAATTTTTAATAATTACTAATTACTAATTAATAATAATAATAATTTATAAATATATTACTAATAATTAATTGACAATTATATATTTAATTATTATATTACAAATTAACTTATTAATTATTGTATAATAATTACTAATTATTAATTATAATTAATAAATATAGTTTTAAATATATTACTAATTAACTAATTAACTATTATATACTTAATAATTATATTCCTAATTAACTAATTTTTTATAATAAAACTAATTTTTAATAATTACTAATTAATTAATTAATTATTATATAATTAATTGTTAATAATACAAGGTAACTAATTAAATAATTTATTATATGTTTAATCCATATTTTAACTTTAAATTATATCGATCTTATAGTTTATCTTTTATAGTTTTTCAAAGCCACATACGTGTATCATTTTTAAGTTTCATGTAGGTGGTTTTGAAAGTATACAAACTATTTTTCATGAAATTGTTTTATGAATTTCTTTTTATTTTCAACTATTTTTTATATGTTTAATCAATTTTTTATGTTTCATTTATATCTGTCTTATAGTTTATATTTTATAGTCTTTTAATGTCATGTTCTTGAAACATTTTTAAGATTCATGTAGGTGTATTTGAAAAATTATAAATTATTTTCCATCAACATTTTTAATGAAATTATTTTGGAATGAATGGCCCAGAGGTCTAATTTTTTATTAAATTTTGGATAAAATTTTTTTAAGGAAGAAAGGGGGAAACTTCAGAAGCCTTCAGGGACATAAAAACATCAAAAAAAAGAAGGGGACAATTCTCAGAGTAAGAATACTTAGACATACCCCTCCCCAGAATAATCATCAATATAACAATCCTCTACCAATGCATGACTATTAAAAAATTTATCCCATGTAGCAGATGCATGGGCCTGGTAATGATGGAGAAGCCAAACCCTCTCAAACTTTCGTGTCTAGAGATTCATGCATGGTGAAAGAACCTACTCTAATCCTCTTTTGGAGAATTTATTTGTAGAAATTCTGGATGAACCTTCCAAAATCCAATTCAATGGCACGAATAAAAAAATCCACTGGACAAGACCACTTGAATCCAAAAAAATCCCTATGCATAAAAATCCTACTCCTAACATCAGACACACTACATCAAAACCATCTCCCTTACACAGAATTCAAACTCCAATCATCAAACCTCCTCTAGCTGAACAGACCTCCTTCCCTCCAAAATACCCAAACAACCAGCATGAACCAACTGAGAATCAATTAGAGATTTTAGCATCAAAACCATGGCTTTGACAGTAGGAGGAAATCAGAAAAATCCTCATACAAAATTCTTGAAAAAGCCAATGAAATAGAAAATCAACACCAAATCACATATTCAACTAAAGGGGAATCCAACGCCGTCGCGCAGAGTCATACATAATTCTTTTTTATTTTCAACTATTTGTTATATGTTTGACCCATGTATTACATTTAATTTATGTTTGTCTTGTAGTTTATATTTTATAGGATTTCAAAGTCATGTACTTGAATGATTTTTAAATTTCAAGTTGGTGGTTTTGAAAACATATAGTTTTTTTATCATCATTTTTTTGAATTTATTTCAACTATTATGTATATATTTAATCTATGTTTTATGTTTTATTAATATTTGTCTTATAGTTTATATTTTATAGTCTTTCAATGTCACATACTTAAAATATAATATCACATCAGAAAAATTAGAATGTTTTGCGAAGGAAAGGGATAACCAAAATCTAACATCGGAAATGCAGAATGATTTTCTAGGTAAGACCTCTTATAAAACGGAGAACTTGGTGAGATATTCTGTTTGAATCTAGACTGCTCTAATGATAGTACTGCTGGATTTTCAATAGTAGATAAATTCGGCTGAAACATTTTGTTATATATATATTTAACCAAAACAAAACAAAATAAAAATAGAAAATTTTAAGATACAAAAAATAGTAATTTTCTTGGTTTCTAGAAGAAAGGCGACACTGGGGTTTCCACCTTTTAACTTAAATATAAAGGCAGTAGTGGTACTCCTGCCTTTATATCATATTTTTACAATAACTTTTAACCTAGGAGTTTTTTAAAAAATATTAAAAAAAACTTATTTAAAAAAATATATGGTTCTTCTTATTAAATTAAATTAATTATAGTTACTAAGTGATATTAATTTAATATATATATATATATTATTATATTCAATCATATATTTTTTATTTTCATCCAATATATTTGATAGATATAAGATAAGAACATACCAAATTTTACACATAAAAACAAATACTTTTATTAATGTACTTTTAGAGACTTTTGATGGAGAAACTACATTAAATATAAATTTTAGATCATTGATATTTTTTTACATAAAAATAAACTTCATTTTTTAAATAGAAACATTTTAATTTTTTTAGGATGATTTTTTTGTATTTTTTTGTGAATTTTCATTTTTTAATGAATAGTGAAAAATACTAAAATTTAACTCCAAATTGGTTTTTCAAAAAATTTCATTATATAGTTATATTATATTTTAGGTTTTTTTTTAAAGTCTAAATAAATTATATTTCTATTAATAAATACCATTTAGGTCAATGGAATCAATTTCATTTTGAAATTGGCTATTAAAACATAGCAAACAGTTTTATGTTTTTACTTTAAAACCCTATATTGTCATCTCATTTAAAGATTATATTTAAATTAATTTATTCCACATATGTGTTTGGAATTTGGAAAAATTGATTCCATATTTGGAATCCTTCTAATTTATAATGTCTAATAAGTTTAACATAGTATTTGACTAAAAAAATACTAGTGAAATTAATTAAAATTATTTGCAAGGATTATGGTTATATTAAGCTTAACAGGGGAATAAACTATAATGACCCAACAATTTATTAAATTACTATTACATAATTTAAAGATAGACAAAATAATAGTATTACAAATCGAGGATCCAAAGGTTTAGTGTCTTGGGAAAACTCAGACCATACATAGAAATTACATCATCAAACAAAAACATTTATTTAATTTCTTCTTCTCTAGATTTTTATTGGAAATTTTCCTCTCCATAGTACATGTAGACACCTGAATATATACTTAAAAATGGGTGAGCTAAAATCCCATTAAGAGTATAGATAAGAACAATATTTCATGGGGTGATCATAACATGGGAAAAATACTATGAACCTGAGGGGAAGCATAAATATAAGACTTGAAATGTGGCAATGCATAAAAATGAAACATCATGTCTTAGTGGTTAACTACCACTCATACTTGTTAACCAAGCTAGAATCTTTTTCACACATCATTTCACATTTACTCATGTGATTCATCACTTTACCCAATATATTGCGCTATATAATTCAGGGCGCGCCTGTCACCTCATAATATTATCATTATCATGAATTCCACAATGAAAATATAACATAAATGAACATAAATTACCCATGAAAAGGAATGGGTTACATCTCATAATAACACATTCATAAACATTGGTTTCCGAAAAGAAAGAGGGAATGACAGATATGTTACAATAACCGTCAATCTTGAATGAGAAGTAAAAGGTGTGTTCTTGAAAGAAGAGTCCTTTTTGAAAACATGTGGTTTATCATAAATACCAGTGACAAACATATATATACCCAAATATTAAATACAATGATGAAAAAAATAATTTTAGGGAGTCACAATATCGAAATGTAGTGAAGGGGGGAGAACCCAACAGATGAAAGTTGGGTTCGAGAATTTCCCCTTACCTTGTATCTGAATGCATTCTTATATTTAATGCCCTATATAATGACATTATATTCACTAATTATAAATCCAGTAACTTTTTTACATTAATATGGTTCATTATGGTTTCTTAAAGTGATATTATGTTCCATTTTATGAGTTATAGAGTATTAAAACGTTGTTCGAGAATGTTTGTTTTTATGGTTTCTTGAGTGGTTCATTTGTATTCTTAAATTGAAGTTCAGGTAGAACAAGGGTAAACATCCAGAAATGATATTACATGTTATTAATGATATTAAAAGAGTTTGAATGATCTTATAATGAATCATATTATATCCATGTGGATGAATCATTAGATAAGAATTAAATGATGATTGTTTGGGTTAATTTGAACGGTTTTTCTATCATAATGAACTTGCTTTATTTTATCACTAGTAATATGGCCATAAGTAATTTACAGAACTCTAAGTAGGACATAATACATATAAAAAATTCTGCTTTAACCATAAAAATGGTTTCATGACCAGATCTTAAGGTAGAAATGGAAGAAGAAAACATGTCATTCATGAAGGTGATAAATTAACACCTCACGAACAACGTTCTCTTTAATAAAATAAAAGGAATAGGGAAAATGGGTTAGATGATAAAATATCCCATTAGAATCATAAAATTATAGTACATGTATAATAATAGAGTTACAATACCATTTGGATGATTATAGGTGGGGAGAGATCAAGAAATGAACTTGAACTTGAAAGGAAATTAAAGGAGAAGAGGGAGAGAAATTACCTCTTAAATCCTCCTCTTGAGATCCTCCTTAAGGAAGCTAGGCTTAGCCTTTTGATGAGACATGAAGCTCTTGAACGTGGGAGAGGGGCCGAAGAAGATGTTTGGGAAGAGTTTAGGGAAGGATTTGAGTATGAGAGGTGTGAGGAAATTAGGGTGTGAAGGGTGGTTTTTATTGTGGTGGGGAGAGGGGTTTTCTTAATATAAAATTCAGTAGTTTATTATTTCTCCACAATACAAGGAATAGTGAGTATTCCATGACCAAGAATAATAATTTTATCTTGTGATCCAGAACCAGGTGGGCTTACATTAGTAGAAAATCACACATGACTATAATTATCTTATTTATCTTATTTTTGTAAAATACGGTATTTCACTATTCATAAAAAAAATCAAGTATTTCAGAAAAATCTCAAAAATTTACCCCAATCATATTTCAATGTGTAAATTCCAAAAATGAAGTCCATTTTTGAAAATTAATTTTATAAATATGATTAATTTGATATTTAACTAAAATTATAACTTATTATTAAAAAACCAGTTTTCAAACATTCATTTAGTTATTCTAAAATATATGTACATCATACATTCACTTGAATACAAATTTTATACTATCATATTTAAGTTTACTATTCATTAGGGTATATCACTATTCATAAGTGTAGGTTAGTATTCACCAAAAAGTTTTTTTGTTTTATTAGACTCCATAAATCATCTTGAACACAACTGTGTATGTGAAACTTTCAAAATTTCCAATACAGAAGTGACAAACTTATGTTGAAAGGTAGCTTAGCACTTAGTAGTTCATTATGTTGTGTTTTCATGTGATTTTAAGACATATTTATAAGAATGGAATTTCCATTGGAAAACTTTGGGACGTTACATTCTTCCCCCCTTATGAAATTTTTCCCTCCAAATTTCAATTTACACAAACAGGTGAGAGTAATTATCCTTCATTGCCTCTTCTTGTTCCCAAGTTGCTTCCTCAAACATATGATTTCTACACAACACTTTGAAAATATAGGTTTTCTTGTTGCGTAGAACCTTATCTCTTCGATCCAGAATCTTTACCTTCTTCTCCTCATAGGAAATATCATCTTCCAGTTGTACCACCTCTGAGTTTAGTACATGTGAGGGGTCAGGTATGTACTTTCTCAGGAGTGATATGTGAAACACATCATGAACTTGAGCCATATTCAGTGGAAGTGTATGTCGATAGGCCATGTCTCCTATTCGGTCAATGATCTCAAAGGGGCTAACATACCTTGGGCTTAGCTTCCCTTTCTTTCCAAACCGCATGACTCTCTTCCATGGTGATATTACCAACAATACTTTATCTCCAACGTCAAACTACTAGTCCCTTTGACAGTTGTCAGCATAGCTCTTTTGTTGACTTTGAGCAGCTTTGATTTGTTTCTGGATGACTTGAACCTTCTCTATCATCTCTTGAAGAAGATTGGGTCCAAGTATCTTTCTTTCTCCAACTTTATTCCAACATGTTGGAGTTCTACATCCATTTCCAAACAGAACTTCATATGGATCCATCTGAATACTCGAGTGGAATCTATTGTTGTGTGAGAACTCAACCAATGGGAGATGTTGATCCCATCCACCTTTGAATTCTAGAGAGCAGGATCTTAGAATATCTTAAAGCATCTGAATAGTCCTTTCAGATTGGCCATTAGTTTGGGGGTGATAGGCCATGCTGAAATTTAATGCAGTACTTAAAGCATTTTAAAGGCTCCTCTAGAATTTAGATGTGAACCTTGGATCGCGGTTAGAGACAATTGAGAGTGGAACACCATGAAGTCTCACCACTTCCTTCACATATATCTTTTCAAGTTGTTCAAGCGAGATATCTTCCTGAATTTTGATAAAATGGGATGTCTTTGTGAGTCAGTCAACCACAACCCATATCACATTATTTCCCTTCGACGTCTTTGGGAGACCCGTGACAAAGTCCATAATATCATTTTCCCATTTCCACATGGGTATAGGCAATGGATTCATTATACCTTTGGAATTTTTCTGCTCAACATTAACTTGCTAACATACCAAGAACCTTGATATATATTCCGTAATCTACTTCTTCATGTTATCCCTACAGAAGTTTTCTTGGAGATCACGATACATCTCGGTACTCACATGAGGGATACAGAATGTTGAGCTATGTGCATTGTCCAATAGCTCCTTCTTTATCCCGGGTGATGATGGCACACAAAGCCGTGTTCCAAACCGAATCAAACCATCATCATCGATATAGAACTCTTGTAGCTTCCCTTACATTACTACATTCACCCTCATTGGTATCTCCACATCATCCCTTTGTGCTTCCTTAATCTTCTCTTAGATGGATGGTTGCGCAATAATTTGGGCAAGGTAGGATGTATCCCCTACCCTTATGATTTCCTAATCCATTCTTTACATATCCAAGAAGATATGGTCTTTCTCAATCTACATCATGGATAGATTAGCTGGTTCTTTTCTACTTAGAGCATCATCTACTTTGTTCTCCTTTCTAGGATGATAGTGAATTGAGAAATAATAATCCTTGATTAGCTCTAACCATCTACTTTGAATCTTGTTGAGCTCCTTTAGTGTGAATATATAATTTAGGCTCTTGTGGCTGGTGTATATGTCACACTTTTCACCATAAAGGTAGTGATTCCATATTTTTAAGGCTAAAATCACGGATTCTAACTCTAGATCATTAGTTGGGTAGTTTTTCTCAAGGACCTTCAACTGTCGTGAGGCGTAGGCTATCACATTATCATTTTTCTTGAGTACGCAGCCCAAGCCTTTCTTTCAATCATCACTGTAAATCACAAAACATTCTCCACTTTTCGGTAGTATGAGTACAGGAACAGTGATCAACCTTCTCTTTAGCTCCTTGAAGCTTCCCTCATATTCTTTCATCTAGACATACTTTACCCCTTTCCTTGTTAACATAGTTAGTGGGCTTGACAATTGTGAGAGGTTTCTCACAAAACATCAGTAGTACCCAGATAATCCAAGAAAACTATGGATTTGTGTGACACTGGAGGGCCTGGGCTATTCCTCAATCGACATTGTTTTTGAAGGATCTACAGATATTTCCTCACTTGTGATCACATATCCCAAGAACGTGACTTGATTCATCCAAAATTCACACTTGCTAATCTTGGTGTACAAATTCTCCTTTCTCAATGTCGCCAACACAAGTCTTAGATGTTCTTCATGTTCCTCCTTGATCTTAGAGTATATGAGAATATCTTCAATAAACACTACCAAAAATTTGTCGAGGTAATGTCTAAAAAATATATTCATCAAATCCATGATGATTTCAGTGGTATTATTAAGTCCGAAGGGAAACACCAAAAACTCATAATGCCCATACCTTGTACGGAAGGCAGTCTTCTGAATATCTTCCTTCTTCATCTTTATCTAATGATATTCAGAATGAAGATCAACCTTTGGGAAGTATTGAGCTTCTCATAACTGATCAAACAAGTCGCCAATCCTTGAAAGAGGATAATAGTTCATTATGGTGATCTTGTTGAGTTTCTTATAGTCAATACACAGCCACATTGTTCCATCCTTCTTCATCACAAAGAGCACTGGTGCACCCCAAGGTGATGCACTAGGGCGTATGAACCCTTTTTTTAGATGCTCTTGCAGCTGCTTCATTAACTCATTCAGTTCGATATGAGCCATCTTATAGGGACACTTTGAGATAGGAGTAGCTCCGGGAATGAGTTCAATTGATAACTCTACCTCAGGATTTGGGGGAATTCCGGGTAACTCTTCGGGAAAAACATCGCCGTATTCCCTCACGATGGAGATTTTCTCAAGGTTGGCACTTTCCATCGACTCAAACATTTGGGTGAGGTATGCTTCTTCATAGGGAATCAACACCCACACCATTGAAGGGTTTTTAAAATGAGATTCATGATCTTCCTTGCATTTGTATAGAAGCATGGGATGGTTCATAATATGAAACATATTTCCTTTTTCTGACAGTTTATATGTGTTCTATATAACGAGAGCCAATCCATTCCCATTATAGTGTTTAATTCCACCAAGGGAAGTATTATGAGATTTTTTGGAAGAATCTTCCCACACACACCAACAGAAGAAGAGTCAAACACTTGGGTTGCAATGATTGCACCACTTGGTGTTTTTACAGATATTTCTACTTCAAGGTTTCAGGGCTTCGATTCTATAGTTCTAGGAAACATTCAAGATATAAAGGAATGTGTAGAACAAGAATCAAATAAGACTTTTTCCATTCTTGAGTGAATAGGAAGTGTACCTTGTTCAACTTCATTATCTTGCTCCACTTCCACAGTAGTGATGGCATAAGCCTTCCCTTGTTCCTTTGGCTTTGGTGGCTACTGATGCTGATTACCCTCTAGAACTCGAGGTTTAGTGCACTAAATTTCATAGTTCCCAATCTCCCTACAGTTGTAACATTGAACCATTAGTGGTTTTCTCCTTTCATAAGCTACATTCTCCTTCCTTTTTGTGTCTTTTTGACACTCTTGAGCATGATGTCCTTCTTTCCCACACATGTAGCATTTCCCTGCCCCTTTAAGGGAGTTTCCATGGTGAAACTTCCCACATTTTTGGCATGTGGGTTGTTGTGTTTTCTTCCCACCTTTATCATTAGTTCCACTGGCTTGAAACTCTATCTTTTGTTTCTTATCACTATATCTGTGAGACCATTCTCCAAACTCCATCTCAACTTTGAGAGCACACCGAACAACTTCTTTATAACTCCCAAAGTCTAGAATTATAAGAGCCTTTCAAAGGTGTGGTTTTAATCCACTAAGGAATCTATTAATTTTTCTATCATTGTTGATAATAAAACCTGAAGTGTACCTTGAAAGCCTTTTGAAATCCACTTCGTACGTTGTGATAGATTCCACTTCTTTTTTCTTGAGCTCTATTAATTCTCTCTCCATATTCACGTGAAGAGTTCGTGGGAAATACTTATTATGAAACATGATCTTAAAGACTTCCCATTCTATATCTTAAATTTCCTCCCTTGGCATGGTGTTATTAATCAAAGACCACCATTGGTCATCCTCTCTGTCTAGATAATAAACAGATAGAGTCACCTTCACTATCTTAGAACAGTGAAGCAAAAAAAAAGACCTTCTCCATGGAGTTGACCCACTATTCTGCAACTAGTGGATCAGAAGATCCACTAAACGTCAGTGGTCGTTGACACATAAAACATTCGATAGCTTGTTTCTCTCTCTTTGTTAAAGGAAGATGTTCCCCATTATTATGGTTATTGTTCCTAACCTAAGATAATTGGGTAAGAATATATGTGAAGTTTTTAACTACACCTCCCAAATCATTGGGGATATCGTTCGTGCAATCATTGCATTGGCCCTCACACAAGTTGTTGGACTGATTTCTCCTGGTTCCCACCATTTTCAAAAATTAAAAAGGTGAGATCAAAACATAAGTAAAAAATTCATGAATAAATTATTAATTTAAAAAATTTATACCAAAAACCTAACATATGGGATCCCTATGTAAATATTCTTGTGTGCATTTTTGTACTTAGTCTCATGCTATAGGTTTTCTATAGGGTTCACTAATCCTAATTCAGAAATTAACTAAACCTTTCCTCTGATACTAACTATAACAACCCAACATTTTCATACATTACTATTACAACATTTTAAGATAAACAACATAATCGTATTACAAATAGAGGATCCAATGGTTTAGTGTCTTGTGTAAACTAGGACCATACATAGAAATTACATCATCAAGAAAAAACATTTATTTAATTTATTCTTCTCTATCTTTTTATTGGAACTTGTCCTCTCCTTAGTACATATATCCACCTAAGGATATAAATCAAAAGGGGTGAGCTAAACTCCCAGTAAGAGGATAGATAAGAACAATATATCATGGGTGAGAATAAAATGGGAAAACGATCATGAACATGTGAGGAAGCATAAATATAAGGCTTGAAATGTGGTAATGCATAAAAATGAAACATCATGTCTTAGTGATTAACTACCACACATACTTGTGAACCAAGCTAGCATCTTGTTCACACATCATTTAACATTTACTCATGTGATTCATCACTTTACCCAATATATTGAAGCACTCTACAATTCCGAGTGCACCCGTCGCATTTAAATATTCATATTGCGCTATATAATTCCGGGCGCACCAGTCACCTCATAATATTATCATTATCATGCATTACCCAATGAACATATAACATAAATGAACATAAATAACCCATTAAAAGGAATGAGTTTAATCTTATAAGAACACATTCATAAGCACTGGGTTCCCAAAATAAAGAGGGAATAACATATATGTTACAATAACCGTCAATTTTGAATGAGAAGTAAAAGGTGTGTTCTTGAAAGAAGAGTTCCTTTGGAAAACATTTGGTTTTTCATAAATACTAGTGAAAAACATGTATATCCCAGAAAAGGAAAGAAAATGATGAAAAAAAATAATTTTAGTGAGTAACCATATCAAAAAGGAGTGAAAAGGGGAGAACCCGAAGGATGAAAGTTGGGTTCGAGAATTTCCCCTTACCTTGTATCTAAATGCTTCCTTCCCTTTAATGTCCCATATAATGAAATTATATTAATTTATTAGAAATTAAGAACCTTTTGTACATTAATATGGTTCATTATGGTTTCATTAGGTGATTTTATGTGCCATTTTATGAGTTATAGAGTTTCAAAACATTGTTTGAAAATGTTTTTTTATGGTTTTCTTGCGTGGTTCACTTGTATTCTTAAATTGAAGTTCGGGTAGAACATGGGTAAAAATACAAAAATGATATTACATGTTATTAATGATATTACAGTAGTTTTAATAATCTTATAATGAATCATATTATATCCATGTGGTTGAATCATTACATAATAATTAAATGATGATTGTTTGGGTTAATTTGAATGGTTTTTTGATCATAATGAACTTGTTTTATTTTATCACTAGTAATATGGCCATAAGTTATTTAAAAAACATTAAATAGGACATAATACATATAAAAAATTCTGGTTCAACCATAAAAATGTTTTCATGACCATATCTGAAGGTAGAAATGGAAGAAGAAAAAATTTCATTCTTGAAGGAGATAAATTAACACCTCACGAACAACGTTCTCTTTAATAAAATTAAAGGAAGAGGGAAAGGGGGTTGGATGATACAATATCAAATTAGCATCATAAAATTTCAGTATATTTATAATACTGGAGTTATAATACCATTTTAATGAATATAGGTGGGTAGAGATCAAGAAATTAACTTGAACTTGAAAGGAAAGTAAAGGAGAAGAGGGAGAGAAATTACCTCTTAAATATTCCTCTTGCGATCCTCCTTAAGGAAGCTAGGCTTGGTCTTTTGATGAGACCATCAGATCTAGAACTTGGGAGAGGGGAAAGGGAAGTTTTTTGGACATATTTTAAATAAGTCTTGGAGCTTGAAAGGTGTGAGGAAATGAGGGTGTGAAGGGTGGGTTTTATAGTGGAGGTGAGAGGGGTTTTCTTAATATAAAATTCATTAGTTTATTATTTATCCACAAGAAAAGGAATAGTGATTATTTCATGAACAAGAATAGTAATTTTATCATGTGATCCCGAACCATGTGGGATTAAATTATCAGAAAATCACACATGACTCAATAATTAGCTTATTTAGCTTTTTTTTTAAATTACGGTATTTCAATATTCATCAAAAAGTCAAGTATTTTAGGAAAATCTCAAAAATTTAACCCAACCATTTTTCAATGTGTAGAATCCAAAAATGAAGTCCATTTTTTAAAAATAATTTTCTAAATATGATTAATTAAATATTTAATTAAAATCATAACTTATTATTAAAAAACAAGTTTTAAAACATTCATTTAGTTATTCTAAAATATAGGTACATCATACTTTCACTTGAATACAGTTTTTATACAATCATAGGTAAGGTTAATATTCATTAAGATATATCACTATTCATAAGGGTATGTTACTATTCATTAGGGTATGCTACTATTCACCAAAAATTATTTTTGTTTTATTAGACTACAAAAATCATCTTGAACACAACCATGTTTGTTGGAATTCCAAAATTCCCAATATAGAAGTGACAAACTTATGTTTAAAGGTCACATAGCACATAGTAGTTCATTATGTTGTGTTTTCATGTGATTTTATGACATATTTATAATAAGGGAATTTCCATTGAAAAACATTGGTTCGTTACATAAACCATAACCTTAAGGCCCAAAAATAACAATAAACTTTTCCAAAATCCATTTTCTAGACATATGTAGACCTCATCCCCCATTGGATCTATGTTTTTTAATTATTATAACCACTATCAATAAAATTGTGTGTGAGGTTTCCCATTTCCAAAATATTACAATTGTGTCACTCATCCATTATAAAAGGCCTCCTCTCCTCTCACTACCTCACACCTCTAAATCCACATTGGTTTGACCATAATCTGCACAAATAACTCCCCAAAATCCATTAATTCATTTTAAGCCTCCCTTGGGGTAAAATACATCTATAGAAGAACTTTGGTGTAAACCAAAAGGATTTACTCGATTAAGAGGATGTATGAACATGTACGATGATAGTCAAGATACAAGGTAAGGGAATTTAATATCACTATTTATTTCTATGAGATACATTCCATATTCCCCAATCACTTATTTTGTGTAGTGTATAGACATCACATAAATGTATTCTATGAATATTATAATTAAATATATAGGTATTTAAGTAATATTTATATGATATTTTTATAACATGGTTTAAGTATCAAAAGATACCAAAATAGTAAAGTTATTTTTTTATCAATTTTCCTTCATTGAGACGCATTCCATGTTATACACCTATATGTTTCATGAGGTTTATAAATTTATTTTGAAAATTTATAACATGAATCTTATCCTTTTCCTGATATTTTAGAGCTCCATGTAATTTCATTTTCTTATATGGGGTGTCTGATTCAAAGACACCATGTGGTAAGAGTTTATTAAAACAATCTCACCATTTATAGAGGTT
The DNA here is from genome assembly GCA_963277665.1 of Viscum album. NCBI lineage: Eukaryota > Viridiplantae > Streptophyta > Magnoliopsida > Santalales > Viscaceae > Viscum > Viscum album. The sequence continues at coordinate 471,410,875 of OY728130.1, read as the reverse complement.
GTGTATGAACATGTTTTCATTAATGAAATCATATGATCCATCATTCAAGAAAACTCAAGAGTTTTATTCTCATGTGATTAGCCTTTTTGTCTTTAGGTATTAGTACCATTTTCCACTCTTTAGGACTAAATTTAATTAAGAAAATATTTTTTAAGAAAATACAACCTTACCTATCACTTTGGTCGAAAATATGTGATCTTTCAAAAATCATGTTTTCTAAAAAAGTATTCCTGGAATATTATAATAATATCCCATTTTTATTAAAATAAATTTTTACCCTTTAGTATTTTACCAATGCTTCAATGGAATCTTCTTGTCACTTTCCGAATAAGGAATTTTTGTAACATTTTTACCATGAAAAAAAATATTATTTTTAACCCATATGACATGTACAGATTTAACAACTTTAATTTCATTGAAGCTTCCTTTTCTTGATTAAAAGGTTAATTTTGATGAATATTTTTTAAAAAATATATATTTTCAGAGAAATTGTTCAAAAAGAAATTCAAGATCATAAAAAGGTGTTCTAAAGAAAAAAGGCTTTTGAAATGTTTTCAATTTTTAATTTATATGTTTTCAAGATTATTTTCATAAAAATAATTTTCAAAAGGATTTATGTTTAAGAAGAGTTTTTCAATGTAGAAAGGATAATTTTCTCAGGAAATATTTTTAAAAGATTTTTTTAAATTTTTCCCATATAAGATAACATCCATTGATGTTACTCATGAATTTATTGGAAATGATCAAAAGGATCCATTCATATTTTTTCACTAAATTGTTTATTTTTTTGTCGTGGTATTTATGAAACACATTTCACTTTCATGGGTTATATGTTTATGAAATCTATTTTTCTTTCATGGGTTATGTTTTTGATGAAATTATTAGTAATCTTGTTTATTTTTTTTCATATGTTATGATATTATTACATGTTTATGATACCCAATTAATTTCATGGGTTATGATATGATTGTTTATGATTTTTTGGAATATGTATGTATGATTTAATTATGAGATGGCAGAGAACTATATCTCCCTCAAAATAATTTTGTGATGATTTATATATCATGAGATGGACATGGATGAAATGATAAATGAACTTGGTTATATATTATAGTGCTGGGAAAAGGATTAGAATCTATTCATTAACACAATGTTAGAACATTGTGTGAACCCAATTGAGAAAATTATTTTTTCCACTAAGATGGCTTTGGAAGCGATGCCTTTACTACAATGGAAATAATTATACAATCTTATGTTTTTTCCATAACTACTTGTTTTATTCCTATGTTATTATTTCATGAGTTACCTTTTTTATATCCGTATGATTCATGTATTATTAACAATAAAGATTTATTCCAGGATTCATGTTTGTAATATTTGATATGCATGGTATGATCTTTAAATATTTTGATCACATTATCATACTCCTGTGATCAGGTCTATGCTTAAATTTCTCCCTTGTTTATCCTTAATGAATACCTATGCTCACCCATTTTAGGTTTACTTCCCCATGTTAGGAAGATATTTATTAATTATGATTTTTCTAAGAAGGGTGTTATTCAAGAAGACCCTATTTAGAGATAATGTAGCTCATTTATGTACTGATGTTCATGTTTCCATGTTCCCAAAGGCACTAGACTAATACAACCTTTTGTTTTTTTAATGATTTACGTATTTCAAAAAAGTGATTTAATGTATATGTACATTAATAATGGGATTTTATAGTTGGTATTAGAGTGATGTTTTACTTAATATTTAGAATCATGGATGAGAAAACCTTAGTGAGAACCTTACAGACTTATCTAAGGATAAGTCTAATGATAAAGATAAGCCTTGAAAAATGTCCTGGAATTTTGATAATGGATAGAGTGAGTAGTTTCCTAAAAATAAATCCATATCTTGATACAACAAGTAGAAGTCGGTCTGGAGAAAATGTACAAAGGAGTAACAACTCGACAAGAAGTTCAGGACCTGACTCTAAGTAATCTGGTACATGATAGCGGGCCGTGTTGCACACCTAGTTTGAAATTATCTTGATATATTATTTGGGAATTCAAAAAGAAATTATAAACCATTATAGATGATTTAAAAATAATTTGGTAATGAATAACCTAGTTAAAACTTAAGGTTTCATAGTTTCAATAAGGTGTCATAACATAGACATCTATTAAGTGACTTTTCCTGATTATACGGTTCCTCACTATGATAATAGTTTCTTATTCAATGTTTTCTGGTTTTATCCTGTGGAGGGAATAATAATGAATTAGATTAACATTAAATTTGATGGAAAATATACTGATGAGAATTTAAATGGGATGGAACCTAGAGTGAAGGATATTGTAATCACGCCTTATCAGTTTTCAAGGAACATGATCAACAATATGTACCTTAACCAACTCTCAGACTCACCAAAGAAGATAAAGAAGGAGGTCAATGAGTGTTAAGGTAATTAAGACCATGGAGGAAATAATATTTGGTTTCATTTGTGTCAATAATGTGGAAATAATCACCTAAGTGAATGTATTATATGAACAAGAATGTGTTTTTACTATGGAAAACATGGACACAAAGTAAGTAACTCCAAAGAAAAAGTGAAGGGTTAGACTAACCAAATGGATGGGAATGAATGGTCATTATAAAAATTGATGTCCTAAGTGGAATGATCTCCAAGATAATCAGTGTAATATCCTGACATTTAGTGAATTATTATTTTTTAAATCAATTAATTCTTTTTTATATTATCAATTTCACGCAACTAAAAAAATAATTATTTCATATATACTAAACCACTATGTTTGGATTACGTTACGCCCAATTATAAGTTAATAATGAACTAAAACCAATATAAATGCTATAATTATCCATATAGAACACCGAGGTTAACCTACATTACATGGAAGACTAACATTCCTTGATGGCTTGTGTAACACGCCAGACCGAGTTTTACCAAAACGACAATATATTATTAAAATACTAATATTTGATATATTAAGACAAAACCTAGAAATTAAGTTATCATTCATGAAAAGTATTAACTAACTTATGAGATCTTATGGTTTACATAAATATAAAATGAATTCATTATATATAATGATTCAATTGAATGTAAAAGGAATATGTTTACAGAGAATAATTTTATGCTCACTAGGATGATTTATCTTAATAAATTAAATTAATTAAAATTAGTGATTTTTTTAATGTAACATATATTTTTTATATTAAATAATATATTTATTATATTCATCCAATATAATCTATAGGAATAAGATAAGAATAACCTCAATTTTACACATAAGAACCATTATTTTCAGGAATGTACTTTTACCACCTCTTGAGGGTGATCCTACATTAATTATAGATTTTAAAGAATTTTTAAATTTATATATAAAAATAAACATTATTTTCGAAATATAAACATAAAAATTATTTTAGGGTGAATTCTTGGTATTTTTTTGTGATATTTTATTTTTTAATGAGTAGTGAAAAAAACTGAAATTTAACATTAAACTCCATTTTCATCAAATTTATTTATATATTTAAATAATATTTTATGTTTGATTAAAAGTTTAATTAGATAAATGTTTTACCAATAAATCCAATTTAGGTCATTTGAGTCAATTTTATTTTGAAATTGACTATAAAAACAGAGCAAACTTTTGAACATTTTTACTTTAAAAATATGCATTGTCATCCCACCTAGAGGATTATAATTATGTTAACTTCAAACAATTATGTGTTTGGAATTTGGGAAAATGGATTCCATATTTAGAATAAAAATAATTTTAATTACTAATAAGATCAAATTATATTTCTATGAACTTTTTTAATGAAATTAATTAACTTTATTTCAACGATTAAGGATAAATTATGATTAATGAGTGACTAAACCATAATCTTACATCCCAAAAAAACCTATAAACTTGTCCAAAATCTATTTTATGGCTATATTGACACCATATTATATCCTTTATTGAATTTTTACCAGTATTGGATACACATTGAATACAAAATGTGGGTGGGTGTCACTTTTAAAAATATTACATGAGTGCCTCTCCTCCATTATAAAAGGTCTCATCTCTTCCCACTTCCTCACACCTATCAATAAAATTTGGATTGCCAAAAAAATTCAAAAAAATCTCCCCAAAATCCTTCAATTCCATATTGTATCCTCCCTTGGTAACAAATCCTTCCAATTAATCCCTTTGGTGAAAACCCAAAGGAGTTACCCAACTAAGAGGCAACACCCGCCCCCGAACTTCTTTATTTTATTTTCACTCTCTACACCCCAAAATAATATTATTCCATTATATTATAAAAATAACAGCACCATAAATACACTAGGATGTTTTTACAATATGTTTTTTACCTACACTTAAACACTCTTCCATCTAATGGGAAATGAACATACTATTTACATGTTTGACGAACTTCCACCTCACTAAAAGATGATTGTTTATTTTTTCCTTTACCACCTATGCTGGTGTAAATTATGATTGAAAATATATTTAAATATGTTATATATTATTTTTTATGTCTTTATAATTTTGTTATTATTTTATAGAACATATTGTTATTCCTTTATTTATGTTTTATTATGATAATATTGTTGGAGGAAGTGTGGACTAATTCCCACTCCAACCGATGAGATTAGTTCATATAGTAAATGGAATGTATTATGGATAGTTTTAGTGAATATATATATATGATATATATGATTTAATAAATCTACTGTAATAATGATATATATACATATATAGACAAATATGTCTTTTAATTTCTTTCTTTTACAATTAAAAATAAACAAAAATAGCCTACATGTGTACGTACGACTTGTATTTCCCATGAACGGTGTATTCCATTGAATACGTCTATATTATATGGATCATTATTCTATAAATATACTGAATATAAATTATATTTAAATAATGTTTAAATTTTTTTAAATCATGATATATGTATAAGGACCAATGATAAAACAAATTAAGACACATGCAAAAAAAAAATAGATATTACACGGAGTGAAACCATATCATAGAATTGTTAAAAAGAGGGTAATAAAAGACATAACCAAAATATATATGGTATTATAAGTAATAATATGTTTCTTTGATAGATTTATAATAAATTTATATTTATTATATAGGAGTTTTGAACTAGCACAATGATATTCAAGACACAAGGTATGGGAATTTCACATCACTCTTTATTTTTGTGAGATACATACCTTATTCACCACTCACTTCTTCTATGTGTTGTATATAATACCCATGAATGTATTTTAAACATATTATATTTAAATATATGGGAATCTAAATCACTATTTTATGATATATTTTTTCATGGGGTTTATGTTTCAAATGATACCAAATAAGTAATGTAATTTTGTCTCAATATTCATTCTTTGAGACACATGTGATGTTTTACAACTAAATATTCATATGAGGTGTATAAAATTACTTTGAAATGTTTTATACTTAATATCATTCTTTTCATGACATTTTATGATCCATGTAATTTCAATTTCTTACATGGGGTGTATGATTCAATGTTACCTTGTGGTAAGAGTTTATTGAAACTATCTCACTATTGATCAAGATTTTTTAGGATCATGTTATCATTAATGAAATGTAATGATCCCTAATTCATGAAATCTTTTTAATTTTATTATCTATGGTTATTCTTTATGTCTACATTTATTAGTAATAAAATTTTACTCTTCAATACTTTTGATAATTAAGAAACTGCTTTTAATAAAATATGACATTACCTATCTCTTCGGTTGAAAATATGTCTTCCTTCAAAATAATGTTTTCCAAAATGGGAGTAAAAGAATATTACATGAATATCCTATGATCATTAAAATAAAATTTACCCTTTTTTATTTTACCAATTTTTCAATGTAATCTTTTTTTCTCTTTCCAAACTAGGAATTTCTATAACCTTTTTACCATGAAAAAGGAATGTTCTTCTTAAATATAAGGTATATATGGATATACCTACCGTAATTTATTAAATATTAAATTTCATGTTTAAAAGCGTGATTTTTAATATAAAAAAAACAATGTCAATAAAATAGTTTTCAAAAAATATCCAAGATCCTCTATATGTTTCCAAATGAAAAAGGATTTAAAAATATTTTCGGTTCTTAATTTATAAGTTTTCATGTTTATTTTAATGAAAATAGTTTTCAGAAATATTAAAATCTAGGATGAATTTTTAAAATTAGAAAGGATTATTTACTCAAGAATTTTCTTAAAAACATATTTCCAAATTATTTCCCATTTAAGATAACATTTGATGACGTTACACATGCCTTTATTGGAAATGATCCAATGGTTCCATTAATATTATTTCTCTAAATGGTTTATGCTTGATTCCATAGTATTTATGATACTTATTTCTCTTTCATGGGTTATGTGTTTATTAAATAAATTTTTCATTAAAAGTTAACTTTTTCAATGAAATGATTATAAAACTTGAATCTTTTTCTATAAGATATGATATAATTACTTGTTTATGATACCCATTTAATTTCATGGTTTATGATATGATTGTTTATGATTTCATGCGACATGTATATATGATTTCATGATGAGATGGGTGGGGCCTATATCTCACTCTAATTCATTGGTTAATGATTTATATCTCATTATATAGACATGTCTAAAAGGATAGAGAGCCTCTGAGCGGCGTCTCACTTCTCTTCCGCGGCGGCTAGGGTTTCCCATCGTTCCTCCGTCTTCTTCCCCCTCCGGCTTGGATCTACTCGCCGCAACATCTGGCCTCGGCTCGTCGTAGGTGAGTCTTGGCATCGGGGGTGTGCGTCTGCATCCGGCGGTTCTCCGGCTCCTGTTCTCGGTGTCGTCGCTCGGCTCGATGCTCAGTGCTGACGGTGGATTCGGATCGGTGAGTCCTTCGTGACCTTGCCTCGCTTTCGGCGGGCCCCTTGTGTTGTTCGACGTCGATTCTGCGTTTCCGGAGGGGGAGGATTTGGGCTGCGGATTTGGTGAGCTTTTGCAGATTCTTCGTTTGGGTTGTTTTGTTTATTTCTGGTGATTTAGGTTCTCGTCATTTGGTTTTGAATCTGGTGGATTTTTGAGGATTTCTGTCGCTGGTTCCTCTGTATTCATCATGTTTTTATCAAATTCACGTACGGCTTGCTTCGGAACCCGGTGAGGGTTCATCCGTGGTCTGATTGGAACAGATCTATGCCCGAGTGGCGTCTCTGGTTCATGATGACTTGGATCCTCCCATCGGTGGCTTTCCTTTGGTATAATATTGGACTATCCAGTCTTGGTGAGGATGGCGTGATCGCGTGTCCCTTGGAATGTCTTCTGAGCTTATGCACCGGTGATGGTGTGATTCTCATGGAGTGTAGTGGTTCTCTCCCATGATGGTGGTAATGTGTTGTTGAAACCTGGATGCGGATGGCTAATTTGCGATGGATTTGCTCGTGGATCGAGGTGGTTTATGGTATTCTTTTTGAATTTTAAAAGTTGAAATTGTTCATTGAATGGGGTGTATTGGGTTTTATTGTTGTTGTGATGTTGGAATAGCCGGCACTCTTGCATTTTGTACTTTTTCTTTTATTAAATAAATGGTCAGGGGATTTATTCCCCTGGCAGACCTTCTTGGTAGACATGTCTAAAATGATAAAAAACTCAGTTTAGTATTATAGGGCTGTAACGAGGAGTCAACTCAATTCAGTAATATGGGACTGGAATGGATCATGAAACCAGTTAAGTAAAAGATATTTTCCACTAATATGGATTTGGAATTGATGCCTTTAATACTATGGAAATCATTATATATGATTATGTGTTTTCCAAAATTCAATGTTTTATTCCTATGTTATGCTTTCTCTTCTTATGTTCTTTATTTCTTTATGATTCTTGTATTATAGACTATTAAGATTTATGAAATGATTCATGTTTATGAACATTGATATGCATGGTATGACTTTAAAATATTTTGATCACATTCTCATACTCATATCCTAATGTTTATGCTTACATAACTCCCTTGTTTACCTTTACTAAGCATCTGAGATCACTAATTTTTATGTTTCCTTCCCCAGGTTATGAAGATATGTATTAAATATGATGTTTCTAAGAAGGTTTCTAGTCATGAAGAATATATAGGGAGATAATGTAGACTACTTATATATTAGTGTTCATGTTTCCATATTTCCAAAGGCACCACACTAAAACTTTATTTAGGCATCTTTTTTTAATGTTTTAAGTATTTTGAAAAAGTGATGTTACGTCTTTGTAAGTTAAGACTGGTTCATTATAATTGGTATCAGAGAAAAGTTTTAGTTAACCTTTGATAACTAGGACGAGAAAGCCTTAGTGAGAACCTCAAGGACTTGTTTAAGGATTAGTCTATAGATAAGGAAAACCATAAGAACATGTCTTGGATGTTTGGAAAATTTTTGAGTGAGTGGTTTCCAAGAAATAAATTCTTATCTTGATACTACTAGTGTATGTGAATATTGAAAATATTTCTATTGGTGTAATAACTCTGTCCAATTATTTCGGGCCTGACTCTGGGTAATCTGGTACATGAAAATGGACATTTCTTCACACCTAGTTTGACACTCCCAAGGGATATACTTTGGGATTTCACAAACACTTCACGAACCATTATGAATGATTTAAATACATTTTGGCTATGAAAAACCTAGGGTAAACCTATGGTATCATAGATTAAGGAAGGTTTCATAACTTAGACATCATATAAGTTACTTTTCTTGAATATGTTTTTCTTCACTATGATAATAGTTTCTTATTAAATGATTTCATGTTTTATCCAATGGATGTAATCAAATCGATCAAGATTAAAATGAAATTTTATGGAAAATATGATGATGAGAAGTAAAATGGGATGACCACAGGGGTGTAGGATGTTTTGATAATGGACATTCATTTTTTATGGAACATGATCAACAATATATATCTTTACTGGCTCTCGGACACACCAAGGATGGGAAGGAAGGTGTTCACTGAGTGTTCAAAAAATAGAGACAATGGAGGAAATAATATTCTGGTTCCTTTGTCTCAATAATGTGGAAATAATAAACTAAGTGAATGTCTTATAGGAACAAGATGCTTTTTTGACTATCGAAAATTAGGACACAATGCAAGTAACCATAAAGGAAAAATAAAGGATTCAGATGACCAAATAGATGGTAATATTGGCCTCCCACATAAATAAAAAAATGTTTAATTATTTAAGAGTATAATTAATGGTAATTACTCCAATTGATGTCAAAATTGGAATGATCCTGAAGAGAATCAATAATATGGTACAAGAAATGTTTATATTACTGATGATGATGAGACTATAGAGGAAATATGAAAGGAAATAGGTATTAAGTAATAATATGAGGAACGTTTCTTATGTCTTATGGATGAAGTGGAATAATAAAGGTTTATATGTTTTTGGATTCAATAATTATATATTATGAATGATGAAATATGAAAGGATTATTCGGTTTATGTTTTTCACTAAGGAAATACAAGATTATGTGAAATGTTTCTAATGGAATAGAAAAGTGATTTAATGATAATATGAAATTTATACTAAAGAAAATATATCCCTTAATATGTTTGTTATGTTAAAATAATGTTTTTTATACAGATTTTTTGGATAGGACTAAGTAAATTTGATAGTACTGTTAACTTGGTGCTAATTAAGGACATTTTAAAAAGTGTTTTCTGCGGCAAAGTTGACAATTTTTTTATATTTAAGGAGTATTTTATTTATAATTTTAAATAAGGATAGATTCTTGTTTTCAATAAGGATTAATGGTAATTCATATTTTTACAATGTTTTAAGTGAATATATTATGAATGTATTCACAAGTTTTAAGTGTAAAAACCAAGAGCAACATTGTAATTAAATGGGGATCAAGGTTAAGATGATTTTGTGACATTCTATCTAAAGTTTTGAATTATCATATTTAGGAAGGGTGGTAAGGTTAACCAGTTATGGAATGAATAAGTTAAATTTTTGATAATGTTTGTGATATTAGAGTGTTATCTGAACAAGTGAGGATTTCTGTATAATGGATAACCTATTATAAAAACTTTGTGTCGATGATAAATGATGAAATATGGGATGTAATAACTTGGATAACATGATCTATTAGTTCTTTAGTAATAAAAAATTCACATTCTTTTGTAGTGAAAGATGCGAAGTGAATCATGGAATAACAAAGGGAGAGGTTGTCATGAAATCGTTCAAGTATACCTTTTCATTAAAATTCATTAACTTTAGGAATAAGTATATTGAAACCCAAAATGTTATCATATTACCTCCATTTCTAATTAATTACATGTTGTATTAGTTCATTTCAGGTAATGGAATTGTTATTGTGATCTTTCTACCGATCTTGTTCACTATCACTCATCATCAGAACATGATGGTAATATTTCTCTTCCATGTCAATGTTTTCACTTTCCATATATGTTCTCTCATGTGGAAACCCAATTATATTTTTCTATGGGTAACCATTATTTTTCCAACATTACTTTTAAAAAATAAGTTTTAGTATTCATTTTTACCATGTTGGTTTTGAGGAAAGAAACTTTAAAGTATTAAAAATTTAATAAAATAGATTAATTTTGAGGGTCAAATTAATTTTAAGGGGGGAATAATGTGACACCTTATGATTTTGTGAATTATTTTTTATTTAATTTCTTATTTTTTATATTATACATTTCTAGAAATACTAAAAACACATAATTTATATATATTAAATCACAAAATTTGGCTTGTGTTATATGAAATTACATGTCAATCATGAAATAGAATCAATATAAAAGTTATATTTATCTATATAGAACACTAAGGATAGCTTAAGTTACACACAAGACTGACATTGCTTGACGGATTGCATAACACACATGACTGAGTTTTAGCAAACAAAATATTATTAAAATATTATTATTTAATATATTTAGACTTAACATAGACATTAAATTATCTGTTATCAATAGTATTCACTAACTTATAAAAAACTATGGTTATCAAAAATATAAAATGAATTCGTTAGTTACACTGAACTAATTTAATATAAAGGGAATATTTTTATAGAAAACTATTTTATGCTTTCAATGTTCTTTTATCCCAATGAATTAAATTAATTAAAATTTGTGTGTGATATTAATGTAAAATATATATTATATATTAAATAAAATATTTTTAATATTTATCAAATATATTCGATATTCATAAGATAATAACAAACTCAATTTTAAACATAAAAACCTACATTTTTATTAAACTACTTTAACTGCCTTTCGATGGAGAACATATATTAAATCTAAATTTTGGCACTTTTTATAAATTTTATATGTCAAAATAAGCTTCATTTTAGAAAGTGAAACATATAATATAGGATAGAGTGATTTGTTTTGATTTTTTCTATAATGTTTTATTTTTTAATTAATAGTGAAACATAGTACTTCGAAAGCTCGAAGGCCTTATGGTTTTATTGATTTTTTTATAATACCCCTTTTAATAGTTTAGTGGAAACCTTTGAGTTAATATTAGTCCCAAGGAACAAGGCCCATACATGACCAAAATTCCTAGAGGAAAAGTCCCAATACATGACTATAAAAACATATCAAACATATGAATGTATTTTTACTTTAAAAACCCGCATTGTTATCCCAACTACAGGATTATATTTGAATTAATTTCTTATAATTATGTGTTTGGAATTTCGAAATATTGATTCCATATTTTAAATATTATTAATTTAAAAGTTATAAAAAGGTGAATTTTTTTGTGGGAAAAAATTAGTGAAATTAATTAAAATTATTTACAATTATTAAGGTCAAATTAAGCTTAATAAAAGAGTAAACCATAACCTTAAGTACCAAAAAGACTGATAAAAACATCCAAAATAAATTTTATATACATATTTTAACCCTATAATCCAATTTATCAACATTAAACCATTATTTTATCCATATAAAATATAAAAACATTGGTGGGGTTTCTCTTTTCCAAAATATTATAACAGTTTCACCCCTCCTCCATCATAAAAGGCCTCCCCTTCTCCCACATCTTGACACATCTAATTCCACTTTTTCATGAAAATAATATGTAAAAATATCTACACAAAATACCTTAATTCCTCATTTATTCCACCATTTTAATGAATTCTTTTTAATGAATCCCTTTGGTACAAACCAAAGCGAATTACCAGATTAAGAGATAACACACTCCCTCAAACCCCATTATTTTATTTTCCTTCTCCACTCCCTAAAATATTATTATTAAATGATTATATAAAAAACGAGTATCCAAAATATAATATTATGTTGTTTTTCTATGGTTTCGACCTAGATTTACACACACATCCATGTAATGGGTAATGAACATACTGTTTACGTTTACGACGAACTACTGCCTCACTAAATGATGATTATTAATTTTTGCTTTATCGCATCTCATGGTGGAAATTATGATGGAATAAATTTTGAAATATGTTATATATTATAATTATTATTTATTTAATATTATTTAACGATTTTACAACACATATTTTTATAATTTCTATTTTTTAATAAGATAATTTCTTTTGAGGATGTGGGAACTACCACATCCTCAACGAGATGTGATTCATTCATACACATCAAGGAATTTATTACAGATGAGATTAGTGAATATATATGATAAATGTGAAATAATAAATCTACTATAATAATGAAATATATTTATATATATACATAAATATATTTGACTTTGTTTATTTCAACACGACAATTAAACAGAAAAAGCGTTTATGCGTACGTACGACTTACTCTCTCTGTGAACAATGTATTATGTTTAATGCTTATATATTATTTGGTTTACTATAATAAAAATATACTGAACATAAATTATATTTAAATCAAGGTTTAAATTCTTGAAATCATGATATATGTATAATGACCAAAGATATAACAAATTAAGACACATGCGATAAATAAAGTGGATATTACCCGAAGTGAAACCTTAACATAGATTTGTCAACAAGTATGTCATATAAATACATAATAAAAAATTATTTGGTATTATAAGTAATAATATGAATATTTGATATATTTATTATAAATTTAAATATATTATATTGGAGTTTTGAATAAGTACGACAAGAGTCAATGAAGAAGGTAAGGGAGATTCATCTCACTATTTATTTCCGTGAGATACATGCCTTATTCACAGCTCCCTTATTCTATGTGGTGTATATACTACACATTAATGCATTATATTAATAGTATAATTAAATATATATGGGTATTTAAATAATTATTTTATGATCTTTTGATCATGGGGTTTATGTTTAAAAAGTTACCAAATCAATAAAGTACCTTTTCCTCAACTTTCCTTCATTGAGATACATGTAATGTTTTACACCTAGATTTTTATATGAGGTGTATAAACTACATTTGAAATGATATATAATGAATAGAATTCTTTTAATGATTTTCATTTTACGACATGGGGTTTATGAATAAAATTTACCATGTGTTAAGAGTTTATTGAAACAATCTCACTATTTATCGAGATTTTTATGATCAACATTTCATTAATGAAATATTATGATCCATAATTCAAGAAAACTAATGTATTTTCTTATCCTAAAACTAGACTTTATGTCTTCATTTATTAGTTCAATTGTTTCCACTATGGTACATAAGATAATTAAGATTTTTTTTTAAAAAAAAATATGACCTTACCTCTCTCTTTGGTCAAAAATCCGTGTTCCTTCAAAACCATGTTTTACAAAAAAGTATTCCAAGAATATTATAATAATCTAATATGATCATTATAAGAAAATTTTACCCTTTGCGTATTTTATGAATTTTTCAATGGATTGTTTTTGTCTATTTATAAATAATTAAATTTTTAACCTTGCCAACGAGCTTGTACCGTAGTGGTACAAGCTCCTGCTTGGCATCCAAAAGACCTAGGATCAAATCCAGGCAGGGGTGAATTTCTGGGTACTGTAGCAGGGTGCTGTAGCAGTACTGTACCAGGGAACTGTAGCAGTACTGTAGCATCCGTGGAACTGTAGCAGCGGCGACACTGTAGTGGCGGAGGTACTGTAGCAGATACTGTAGCGGCGGTAGTTACTGAAGCAGCGTGGGTACTGTTGTAGTACTGTTCACTGAGGGGTCCTTTGGACCAAAAAATGGGCTTTCAAGCCTTGTATTCAGGCTACTTGGCCTTGGCCTTTGGGGTATGTAATGGGTCACCCTCTACCCAGTCTAACGAGGTCTTTGCTTTAAATAATAAATTGAGGCTTCGGTCCCAACCTTTAAAAAAATTAAAATTTTAACCTTTTTCCATGCAAAAGGAATGTTCTTTTTTACCTCATAGGGCATGTACAAATTTACCCACATAAATGTTTTTGAAGATTTTTTTTCATATTTAAAATGATAATTTTTAACAAAATTATTTTTAAAAAGATACTTTCAATGAAATGGTTTTAAAATAGTGATAATACTCCTCAATGTATTTTCAAAGAAAAAAGGCTTTCAAAATCTCTTAAGTGATTACTTTATAAGTTTTCATGATTATTTCCATAAAAATGGGTTGAAATGGATTATATTTAAGAATAATTTTTCATTTGAAAAATGATAAATTGTTCATGAAATGTTTTTGATGATATTTAATTTTTTTTTCCGATCTATGTAAAAAATTATTGAGGTTACTCATGCATTTAATAGAAATGATCGTAAGGTTTAATTCAAATTCTTTCTATGAGTGGTTTTTCATGATTTCATGGTCTTTATGAAACCCATTTCAATTTAAAAGGATATATTTCTATGAAATTCATTTTTCATTCACGTGTTTAGTTTATGATGAAAAGATTATTAAACTTATATCTTTTCCCAAAGTTTATGATATGATTACATGTTATGACACCAATTTCATTTCATGTGTTATTATATGTTTGTTAATGATTTTGTGGAACATGTATGTATGATTTCATTATAAGATGGTTTGGGACCTATATCTTTCTCCAATGAATTGGGTAATGATTTATATCTCATTAAATACATAGGGATGGAAGGAGAAATTAACTCAGTTTAATATTACAATGATGAAATTAGGAGTGAACTGAGTTTAGTAATACAGGACCAGAACGTGGTGTTTACCTAATTAAGTAAAGGATTTTGTCCCCTAATATGGCATTGTCCATGATTACTATACACTATATGAATAATTATATATTGTTATCTATTTTCCACAATTAGATTCTTCATTCCTATTTTATGCATTAAGGGTTTGTGTTCTTTATTTTCTTATGATTCTTATCTTACAAACTATCATGATATATGCTATAATTCATCTCTATAATCTTGATATATAGGGTATGATATTAAAATGTTTTTATCACATTATAATAATCATATTCTCATTTTTATGCTTACATGTCTCCCTCCTTTACCCTTAATAAGAATATGATCCTTCCCATTTATATGTTTTTGTCTCAATGTTTTGAAGATATTTAGTATGTATGATGTGTCTAAGAAGGGATCTAGTCAAGAGGAACTTATTTGGAGATATTGTGGCCCAGTTATGTACCATTTCTCATCTTTCTAGGTTTCCAATGCTACTAGAGTAATACAGTATTTGGGAGTCTGTATTTTTTAATGTTTTATGTATTCTGTAATAGTGATGTAGTGTCCATGTATGTTAATAAGAGGTTGTAATAATAAGAAAGGGGGTGTGAGTAATGGTTATGTTATATATCATGATAAGACTATAGAGGAAAAGTGAAAGGAAATAGGTATTATGTAATAGGATGAGGTACCATTATTATGACTTATGAATGATGTGTAATAATAAATGTTTACATGTATTTGGATTGAATAAATATATAGTATGAATTGTGAAATATACCATGATTATTCAATTTATGTTTTTCTCCAAGGATTACAACATTATGTTTAATTATGATGTATTGGGAAAGTGATTTAATGAAAAGGAGATATTTCAACTATGAGAATATAACCCTAAATATTTTCCTTATGTTAAGATAATATTGTTTTGATAATGATATTTTGGACAGGAATATGTAAATTGGATAATATTGATTACCTTGGAACTAATAAAGGACTTATTAAAAAGTGGTTTATGATATCATGTTCTCAACTTTCATTATTTAATGAATATATCCATTATACTTTGAAATAAGGAGACATGATTATTTACAATAAGGATTTATGGTTATTCGGGTTGTTACCATGTTTCAATGGAATATATGATAGAGGTATTCATATGTTTAAAATGTATCAACCAAGATACACTTTTTGATATAAACAAGATCAATGTTAAGCTGATTTTGGGAACATATTTGTTAATTTTGCGTTTTGTATCATTTTAAAGGGTTATAAGGTTAACAAGTTACATAAAGATTAAGTGAAACTTTGGATGATGTTTGTGAGAATAAAGTATTATCTCACCAAATGAAGATTTATTCATATTGAATAACCTATTATAAAAACATAGTGTTTATGATAATTAATGATAGATGGTATGGAATATCATGTAGCTCCTGATCTGTTAGTGCTTTAGGAAGGAAAAAATAACCTTCCATTTGGGAGAAATAGGTGATGTGGATCAAGGAACCCCAATGGGAGAGGTTTTCCTGAAATCGAGAAAGTAAATATTTACAAGAAAATTTATTAACTTTAGGTAAAAGGATCTTTCAACCAAAAAATGTTATCCTAGTACCTCCGTTTATGATGAATTAGATGGTCCCTTAGTTCGTCATAGATTTAGGCGTTTTTTACTTTTAACTTTTTCAGTGCCCTATTCACTTTTACTCTGTATCAGAATATGATGGTTTAATTTCTCTTCCATTTCCATGTTTTCATATTCCACATATGTTCTCCCATGTGGATACCCAGTTATATGTCACTTTGGATAACTGTTATGTTTCCAACAACCCTTTTTAAATGGAAGTTTTAGAATTGATTTTTTTGATGTTTGTTTCTAAGAAAGTAACATTCAAGTATTTAAACATTGATAAAATATATAAATTTTGAGGGAGAAATTTATTTTACTGGGGTTAGAGTGTATGACCCTTAATTTTTTGAATTATCTTTTTTGAATTAATTTATTCTTTTTAATACTATGCATTTAATGCAACACTGAAAATAGTTATTTTATACATACCAAAGCACAACATTTGGATTGTATTAGATGTAATTCCAAGTTAATCATGAACTAAATGAAATACAAAGGTTATATTTCTCTATAAAAACACTGATGTTAGCTTATGTTACATGCAAGACTCACTATCCTCAATGGTTTGCGTAACATGCAAGATTGAGTTTTACCAATATACAATATATTATTAAAATGTTATTTTGGAATATATTAAGATCTAGCTTATCCATTATTATATAAGTTATATATAGTATTAACTCTCTTATAAAATACTATGGTTTACATAAATATAAAATGAATTTAGTAGTTATAATAAACAAATTTATTGTAGATAGAGTAATTTTATAGAAAACTATTTTATGTTCACAATGTTGTTTCATCCTAACAAATAAATAAATTAAAATTAATGTGTGATATTATTGTAATATATATTATATATTCAATCATATATTTTTTATATTCATAAAACCGATTTTATAGGAATATGATAAGAACAAACCCAATTTTACACATAAAAACCTATAATTTTGTTAAGGTACTTTTAATGCCTTATGATAGCGAACCTACTATAAATATAAATTTTGGAAATTAAGAAAAATTATTAAAAAATTAAAAAATTAATGTAAAAAAATAAAAATTTGTCTCGGGTTATTTTTGGTATTTTTTTCAGTAGAGTTTCATTTTTTTAATGAATAGAGAAAAATAATAAAATTCAACTGAAATCACCTTTTTCATCGAACATATTTATATAGCTAAATTATATTTTGACTTTGTTTTAAAGTTTAATCAGATTAAATTTTTATAATTCAACCCAATGTAGGTCACTGGAATCAATTTCATTTTGAAATTGACTATAAAATCCTCAAAAAAATTACAACATTTTTACTTTAAAACCCCACATTGTTGTCCGACCTGCGGAATTATATTTAAATTAATTTCTACCACTTTTGTTTTTTAAATTTGTAAAAATGGATCCCATATTTGGAAGAAAATTTATTTATAATATCTAATAATGTTAACTTATTTTTTGAAAAAAAATATATTAGTGAATGTAATTAAAATTAATTACAATGATTTAGGTAAAATTAAGCTTAATATGGGACTGAACCATAACCACAAGTCCCAAAAAGACATACAAACATCTCTAAAAGGCATTGGTTATTGATATTAAGACCCTATTCTCCATTGTATTTAATTTGGAAAATTATTGGATCCAATTTCAATACAAAAACTTTGGTGGGGTTTCGCTTTTCCAAAATCTTACAAAAGTGCCACTCCTCCATTATAAAAGGCCTTCTCTCCTCCCACTTACTCACACCTCTAAATAAACATTTTCTTGACCAAATAAATCCAAAATAGCTCCCCAACACCTCTCAATTTATACATGAAGCCTTAATTGGTCATAAATCCTTTAAAATATGCTCTTTGGTGCAAACCAAAAGGATTTAACCAATTAAGAGGAGGTTCAAACAAGTACGGTGAGAGTCAAGGCACAAGGTAAGGGAGTTTTGTCTTACTATTTATTTCTATGTGATATATTTAATATTCTATGCCTATTATAATTTAATCTTTGGGTAGCTACATAACCATTTTATGATCTTTCAGTCATGGGATTTATGTTTCAAAAGTTACCAAATTAGTGATGTATTTTTTCTCATTTTTACTTATTTCAGACACATGAAATGTTAAAAACCTTTATTTTTATATTAGATATATATTATACCTTTAAAATATTACAACATGAATCTCTTTATTATCATGATATTTTAAATCTCCATGTAATTTATTTTTCTACCAGGGGAGTATGATTCAATGTAAAAATGTGTAAGAGTTTATTGAAATAATCTCTCCATTTATTGATATTCTTTACATTTTTATTAATGAAATTGTTTTTTCCATTTTTTAATAACACACATGACTTTTCGAATCTTTTTATTATCCTTGATCTCTTTATTATTCAGTATGGTTTTTCCACTCTTTGTTACTTAAGATAATTAAGAAAACGTTTCAAAGAAAATATGACCATACCTCTCTTTTTAGTCGGAAATATATGTTCTGTTAAAAACAATGTTTGACAAAATGTGATTCTAAGAATATTATACTAATCATCTATGACTATTAAAATATATTTTTACCCTTTTCTATTTTACTATTTTTCAATGGAATCTTCCTGTCACTTTGTAAATAAAGATTTTTTAAATCATTTTAACCATGAAAAAGGAATTCTATTTTTACCACATACAACATATACAGATTTACCCACAATCATTTCATTTGAAGATTAATTTTCATTTTTAAAAGGATAAATTTTAATAATATTTTTAAAAAATATATTTTCAAAGAAATGGTTTTGAATAAGTCTTCAATATCCTCTATATGTTTTCAAAGGAAAAAATGCTTTCAAATTTTAATCAATGCTTACTTTATAATTTTCAAAGATTATTTTCCTAAAAATAGTTTTCAAGAGGTTTTATGTTTAAGAATAGTTTTTCAAAGGAGAAAAAGTTATTTCATTAAGTAATTTTTTTAAAATATATTTCAAAATTATTTCCCATCTAATATAATATGTATTGATGTTACTCTTACCTTTCATGGAAAATTATCTAAGGGTTCCATTCATATTATTTTTTTATGTTTTTTATGCTCGACGTCATTGTCTTTATAAAACCCATTTCTTATTCACATGTTATATATTTATGAAATCTAGTTTTTATTTATGGGTTATGTTTCTGATGAATTAATGACCTGAATGGCCCTAAGGCCTTCACTATTTATTGATTTTTGATAACCCTCCTTTCATGGGATGAGGGGGAACCCTTACAAGGCTCGTAGTCTTAGAGATTACATTGAACATAGGCTTAAGAGACATTACATGACCCAATAGTCATAGGTAAATCAACTAGACTATAACTACAAGGAACTGACCCTCCCTAGTATTTGCATCATGATGGTAGATCTCAACATTTGCATAACCGCCTGGCTATGTTTCTCAGGCAAACACAAGATGGTCCCGATGACATAACCATACCATCTCATTCATCCAAATCCATTGGTTCTACTTTGTTGAGTGCGCCTGCTCTGAATCCTCCTATGGGGTACTTCTTTTTTGTAGAGTATGTCAGAAGAAATTGCATGTGGCCTAAAGGCCTCGATGTGGCCCGAAGGCCTTAAGGGTGGCCCAAATCCACTACTGACCGGAAGGCAGGGGGTGTCTTGAAGGCCTTAAGGACTCCAAGACCAAACCGGTTTCCCATAGTGAATAGTTCCGGTTGTGACATTACAGAAAAGTATATGTTATAGTACCTTTTATAGTACCTACACCATATTGGAATGGGGTTAACTCAATTCAATAATGTAGGGCTGGAATGGTGTAAATACCCAGAATTTCCATGTAATTTTATTTAAAAATATATAAGAATTTTACGAGTTTGTGAAAATTGATGGCGTATGATTCTGAGGCCCAGTGTGTCCAGAATCAATTTTTGAAGTTTTGTTTGGGAACATTCAGTGAACGTTCGAGTGGTTTTTTATAACTTTTAAAGAAGTGCACAAAATTTAAATCTAAGGACACTTTTGAACTCGCAACACCCGTATTCGCTTAAGAATACTTTCATCTCGATGGCAGTTGGTCGAGGGTGAAATTTAGTTTTTGTGTTTTTCATGGAAATAATAAAATAAAATGAACACATGTTTTATTTTATTTTATCTATTTTAACCACCCATGTGGAAGTTGGAGGTGAGAACCACCACACCCTAACCTCTCATGAGAGGTTATTTTGGTGGGGCCCACCCGAGCCTAACGTCCCACAAGAGGTTAAGGTGTGGGGACCACGTGAGACTATCCCCCCATTTAATTGAGGAAAACCTCTCAACCCCCTCATAAATGTGGGAGAGTCTCTTGACCTCCCTTAACATAATGTTTTCCCCCACTTTTAATGGTGTCAAAACTCCCCATTAATTAATTGAGCTTTCTCATTTAATTAAATGCTACAATTTGAATTTTAAACCCATCAAACTAAATAAAAGATAATCTATTATTTGGAGGGGTTATCTATTCATTTGTTGGAAAAAGGTTGGAAAAGGAGGATTAGAGCTCTTGGGAGAAAACTCTCCAAAAAAGAATGATTTCACCGGTGACGAATGCTCCACCGATGAAGAACGTTGACCTCGACTTAGACCATATTCCTCAGAACTCCTTTTGACGTGAGATGTCCTCATCTGCGGTGAATCGATGTTTGTCTTTTCCCAATGGTTCATCTTCTTCCCCGCGACCCCGTCGATGAAAAACGAACAAGATAGGGATTTTATTTTAGGTATGAAAATTTCCTTTGATTATGTCCTTTAAAAAAAAAAGAATAAGGACCAAATTATTATCAATTTGATCCACAGATGTTTTTCCTTGTGGGTTGGGAATATTTTGTTAAACGAGGGATTATGGGAATTAATGTTTTTTTGTTATATTCCATGATGTTATTTGCTTCGTTCTTATGAACTGTTTTATACCACTCTAAACGCGGAAGGTGTGGGCCAAACTAACAAGGCATGACCCCTACCAATATTATTTGTGGTGTTATTCGAAATGGTAACTAAGGCGACGAAGGCGGCGAAGGCAACATCCTCGCCACTCGCGGCCTCCACGAACCGCACCGCCCCCACTGCGTTCCGACCGCCGGCTGAACCATTCCCTGTGCCCCAGCCATGAGAACCCCAGCTGCACTGCCTCACCGGCCATCCCGGCTGCACAGCCCAGCCAGCCGCGCCGCCCCCTGCTGAACCAGCCACGCCCTCGCGGCGCCCTCTGGGCCGAACCACCCTCGCGGCCTGCGAGCCTGGGCCCAAAGGGGCATGCCAAACCCAACAGGCTGGCCCACCCGATGCACCGGGCTAGAACCAATGGGTTAGGCCAGGTCAACTCGAACCGGGTCAGCCTAGACTGGGTCTGGATGGGTGGATCCGACTGGGTCGGACCGGACCTGAGCCCACTATGACTCTTTACTTTCTTTTGGCCATATCTTTGGCACCGGACGTCCGTTGGATGAACCGTCAGTGGTGCTGGTAATCTTGGAACTTGAAGGTCCCTTTGAGTATACCCTATTAGAGTATGGGGTATAGTTGAGATATGGACAGGTTGGATCATGCATGAATCCAACCGGGACCCTGGGACTAAAAGGAAAATAACTCACAGACCGAGCGTCCGATTGACGCGCCGTCAGTTGCATTGAGACCCCTATGATGTGGCAGACCTTTGGGATACTTATTTGTGGGACTTAATGGCAGTTGGAGCATTGATCAATAGCTTGTGGAGCAGATCTTCTAGAAAAAAGTGAGAATTTGTGTGGTAATCTAGTAGCTAGTTGAGACTTGATGATTGCTAACCGATTGACTCGGAGTGACTCGAATAGCCCAGTGGGGAGTGCCTGGTTGTGGCGGCAGACCCCCGGTGGAGGAGTGCATGGTTGTGGCGGTATACCCGCTGTACTCGACAGGAGGAGTAACTCTGCATGCTATGAGGGGGAGCACCTGGTTGTGGCGATAGACCCACGGTGGGGAGCGCCTCTGTGTGACCCAGCAGACCCACGATACTCAACAAAAGAAGTACCTCAACAGTCCATGGTTAGTGGGAAATGCCTGGTTGTGGCGACAGGCCCACTGAACTCGATAGAGGATGTGTTCCACAATAGTTGAAGGTTATAAATGTTTTATCCCTAGGATAAATCTTGGTTTGAGATGAGTAAGTAATTATGTGTTTTCCTCCTGATTGAGATGGATCACTTGATAACTTATGGTACATGTATGGGCATATACCTAAGTAAGGTTATCCATTTATTTCATACATTGTGGTTTATTCTTGTTGGTGTTTGTGAGACCTTGAGGGTCTCGGGGTCCCTGCTGAGTATTGTTATACTCACCACTACATGGGCTATGCCCGCACCTTGTTGTGTTGGTTGCAGGTGACAGACAACACCGACTAAGGCTAAGAGTACCAGGACTTGACGGTACCAGGAGGTGAGCCTTACGACGAGTCGGTACGCAGAAGAGACTGAAAGACTTGGAGTGCTGAGGAGGCTATCAGTACCTACGCTTCAGGTAAAAATCCCCGAGGATGACCCAACAACTTTTTTTTCCTTTCTTCAGTTTTACTTGTACTTCCAGTTCCATGTTCTTTACAGTTGGGCTTGTATTTTAGGCCCTTTTATTTTTCAGCACTATTTTGTAATACAATTTACCTAGTGTTTTGTATCCACTTGTGTTCTTTTTTTTGTGCATTTACAACTTTTAAAGACAATGCCTTCCCAGTTTTAGAGAATTAAGTATTTGGTGCTAGTCGTCATCCCCTGGCTTGTGGAAGGGAGACATGGGGTAGTCATGGCACGTGCCCCAGGTGAACGATTCATGAAAAAGGGGGTGTGAAACCAGTTCCATAAATGAATTTTTCCAATTGGATGGTCTTGGAAGATATTCCTTGATTACTATGGAAATCATTATCTATTCATATGTGTTTTCTACAATTACATGTATTATTCCAATGTTATTATTACATGCATTATGTTCCATATTCCATTATGATTCATTTCTTATGAGTTATCAAAATTTATTATAAGATTACTTTTTATGGTCCTTGATACACAAGGTATGATCTTCAAAAGTATTGATCACGTTCTCATTCTCCAATTCCCATGTTTATACCTACATGTATCTCATGTTTACCTTTACTGAGTATCTGATATCACCCATTGTTATGTTTCCTTCCACAGGTAATGAAGATATGTATTAAGTATTTTGTGTCTAAGAAAGGTTCTATTCAAGAATAACCTAGTGTGAGATAATATAGAACACTTATGTATCAGTATTCATGCATCCATTTTTTCAAAGGCAGTAGACTTATATGGTCCGTGGGTATCTAGTTTTTGTAATTGTTTATGTATTTCAAAAAAGTGATGTAATGTCTATATATGTTAAGACCAGTTCATTAGATTAATTATCATTATATTGAGTGTTTAAAGTTGTAACATAGTCAGTTTAAACTATTTTATTATAGATGACACATTCACAAGATCCACGTTGATAGAATGTCACTTCCCTAAAAGTTATTGCACATAATATCATTTTTTATCACTTTATAAGTTTTTAATAATCTATTTGTTTCAAAATAATTCCTCATGGTTATTTAATTTTTTATTATTTTTAATGATCTCAATTAATTAGATTCCATTATAGGAAGTGTTAAATATATGATTCTAGAATTTATCAGAGATCTATAAATATTTTGAAAAAATAAATCATAAAGTTATTAAATAACATTAAATTCTATCATTTCCCAATATTTGAAGAATAATTTTTATAAAATAAAATGTGGTTAAATTTTATGGATTCATGAATTTGTGACCTAGTTAATTTTTATTATAAATGAACTCTAAATATATCTCTCCATTATATACATGGTCTCTTATAAAATTATAGAAAACATTTCTATGTTTGGTCCTTGAATAAAGAATATAATTCTTCAAAAATTAAAACAGAAAAATAATTATCTCACGTGATTGGAATTCAATTATTTTTTTTCGAATAGGATAATAGATTCTTCCATATCCATTATGTGAGGGAATATTTTCTTGAAATAACCCCACATTTATCTTATATAGTTGAAAAATTTGATAAATGTTTTCTTATAAATCCATGAACCTTAATGTTTTCCCAAGAATAAACAAATTCCACTTATTTTATTTCTTTAAATATCTCAATATCTGAATTCATTCTCTTAATATCTCAATAGATTAAAATTGGTAATTCCTTTGTAGAATAATATTTGATTACAATTTTCATTAACATACTTTATAATACTATTAATAAATTTCATATGTTATTTCTAGATTCTTCTTGTAAACATAAACACATTTAAAAATTGTATATTAATTCAGACCAATATATTATTAAATAAAAAAAATTCCAATGATTCTTCAATATGTATATTTTCCTCTTTCCTTTATAGGTTGGTATTTAACCAACATACATCTAGTACTAATATGTATACTCATACTATTTACTAAATCCAATCTAAATAGGTTCACTAACTCTTTAGAATACCAACTCCAATTTAAAAAGTTATAATCATCAAAAAATTAGAATATTTTAATAGATTTACACTATAAACCTTTTAACTTTTTTTTTAATTTTTTGATTTTTATGGTTTCTGGAAATCTAACCATGATTTTTTTAACTTTTATTAAAAATTATACATAAAAGGGTCATAGAATCCATAACATTTATTGAACATTTTGAGCATTGACGTATCTCTTATCATGTTTCTTAAACCCCAATTATCCATTTACTGTATTTTTTAATGAGACATCCAAGGTGTGTATATATAAATAATTTAACAATAGAATGTTACGGTTACCATTATACATTGGGACCAACTGGATTAATTATTGATCCTTTAGGTAGAACAATGAATTCAATATTATTATTATAATGAAATATATATATATATATATATATATATATTTTAAAAGGATGAATTATTTTATCCAAAATATTGAGGAAACATAAGTGATTAATTGTTGGAATAATATTCTTACGTCTCATATCCAAAATAAGAAAAAAAAGAGATACTAAAAGTATGCCCCTAAAAAAAATTCTTATACATATTTGGTACCTATCTAAGGAAAACTCTACCATCCTTGGTTTTATTCATCCATTAAATAGATTTAATTTTTTTATAATTATCCCTTCTAGTGGTGATATTTTTCTCAGGCCTCATTCAATCATTAAAATCTGTCCTTATATTTACCAAGTTATTATGATTTATACGCCTTTCTGGAAAAAGAAAAAAAAATTATGATATTTAATATATCTATTTAATATTTTATTTTCATGAATTATGTTTTTATAATTCAATTTTATCTTATTAAACATTCAAGTAATGGTCAAAACCTCATATTGAATTATACTATACATATATGTTAAATAGTTTTTACATTTCTTATTAGATTATGAATCCAAGACATAGTAAATATCACTATCCTTCTTAATTCACATCACAAAAAGTGGGTTTTTAAATTCATTCTCAATAATAGATTTGTCACATTAATGATTATCATCACTATAACCCCAAGAAACTATCGTAGACTTATTCTCTATTATCTAGTAACTAAAATATATCATCTAGTTCATTATGAAAATAGAAAAGAATTTGAAATTTCCTTTCTTCATATATTCAAATCATATAACTTCTATTAACTAAAATTAGAGTTATAATTATCTCTCTTGACATTTATCCTATCATCATTGTTATGGTCTCTTTTTGGTAACTTCTTATATTATTTTTTTCTACTAAAAATACCATTCATTATTTTTTCCACTTGATCCATATCATCATTACTCATTGGTACATCATCATCATCATATGTGTAAAAATATATTATGTTATTATAGTTAATTGTTACACTATTATTTTTTTGGACTTTTCCTCTACAATGTTTTCCTCTAAATCTGTTATTTTAATAGTGATCAAAACAGATTTTATGTTTAATAAACTCTAGAGTTCATACATTAATCATTAAAAACCTTCATAGTATGTATTTCCTTAGGTAATTATTGAAGCATACTTTACATTATAAGTAAATTCCTTTGTGCACCCATGACATTAATAAATATTTTGAATTGGTGGAACATCTGGTCCACTTTTTCATTCTTTAAAATAATGAAATCTTTTTATTTACTCATGATCTATCCAAAATTTATCATTTTTATCTTTTTAATTATTTTATTTGTCAATTAAAAAATTATCCAGACATCATATTATATTTTACATGAATAAACATATATAAAATATTTATATTTATATAATAAGAATTAATATTCATAACCTATATGATTAAAATATAATTAAGAAAATAATGACAAGTTAGATAATATAAATCAACCATATGGTGGTTGTAAGGTTTTGGCATGAAATCCTAACATTCAATGCATATATTCTTAGAATTTTCTTCTTTATGGATTGACCATTTACCATAATCATTACTATTTATGTATGTTTATCTATATGAAACCCAACTATCATTATGTCCTTAACCAACAATAAAATAAGATATTTACCATATGAATCTTCATACCAAGGATGTTGTTCGTAATAAATATATATATAAACAATATAGAATAATAATCTGGTAATTATTTTTTGACTAGAATACTTCACTACTAATGGTTATGAGTGTTGGTAATTGATTCATTAAAAATTAAAACAAGAAAGAATAAAAGAGGAAAACTTGTTTTTCTATTATTTTTCAAATACAAAGTCATAATCTACTCTTAAAAACATTTCTATTCCTCTATAGGTATATATCCCACTGGAATTTATAATTTTTACATGAGAGTCATATCCCCATTGAAACATCATATTTATAATGGAGCCACAACAAGAAAAATATTAGATTTTGAAAAGGTGTAAAAACCAAATATGATAATTGTGCCTTCTGAAAGAAAAAAAACTGTAATATAGGAACTCATATTTTTGGTAAAATCCTAAAATAAAACAAATGAAATTTTAAATCATGTCTAAAAAATAATATAAAACCATATTAAATGATGGTTCTCTAAGTGGTATGACAGTAGTAAAGTATATGATTTTTATCACCTAAAATATTGGGGAAATTGATAAATGTAGTTGTTTATAATTAGTTATTAGCTGATTCTATTATTCTTCTACATATAGAAAATTTCAGAAATGTTTTTCCATGTTCAGTTCAATCATATAGTCTCATATTTTCTGAATTAGATTTTACTAATGTGGTGTTAAGTGGAATTCACTTCCCATATCTATCAATGATAGGGAATTATAAATTAGATTTTATATTAGGACACAATTAAAAAATGTTAGTCAAGTTTATTAATATAATTAACACCTGATAGAGAATTCTTGAGAAATATTATTTGTATCTTAACATAAATTGAGTTAAAATTATAATTTTTTCATATTAAATTTTGTTATTGTATTGTGATTCCAAAGATATTCACATTGATCATATCAGTATTCCGTTATCCTGTGTTCACTAGTACTCAAATAAAATTAATCAAGTGTAAATGTGGTGTTGTTGTCTCACATTTGAATTTGTTAAGGCACTAAATAGTGAACAATGTATGGGTTGGATTTCCAAAATAATGATAACAAGTTTTTTATCTAATCCAGATTGCCCAAATTTATATGGATTCTAATTCTTTCTTTGATTATCCATAATGAAAATAAATTCTATATGCATTAGCTCCATTCATTATTGGGATAAGACTTAATACATTATTATCATTAAAAGAATTCATTATTGTTGTTGGTTTATTGTCCAACATAGATTTTTTGGTAATTTTATCATTTTGTGGATCTAATGTATGAAGTAACATATCCATATATTAAATAAAAAACAACACAAGTAAACAATGACATTAGATATACATAATGATTATGTTACTTATAAAAACAAAGGAATTATTGAATCATGGACCCAATAATTAATATGGTTTTTAACTTATAAATTATTATATATCTATTGAAACAATTTATATTATGAAATATAGTTAAACATAATGTGGATATTCATGCTATTAATAGAATGAGGATTTCTATGTTAAATATAAAATAGTACAATTTTATATTTCACAATGGGATAATCCTTGTATTTTTCCATTTTTCCTCTCTGATTATATTGACTATAAAATTAATTATATTTTGAGGTTAGACAAAATTAATATTATTTCTTGTTTAAAAAAAGGCTTCTTAATTATAAGAGATACAGATGTTTTGGTAGGACACATTAAAATAATATTTTAAATATATAATTAAATTGATTGATACTAAGTAATTAATAAATACAGTATTCTATTCTCATGACTCATATTAAACCAAGTTGTGGCATGTTCTATAAATACTCTGATTCTTTCAAGTGAATTCCCCAATAAATTAATACGTTGAATTCCAATTTGGGGGTAATTTTGTGATAAAATGTTCATTATAGAATTTTGGCGGTTAGAGGGGAAATGGGTAGGGGGTATAGAAAACACTAGATATATGGTGGGTATATTTGGGTATATGTGGTTCTATCATAAACCACAGAGTACCTAGTTCAATGGTATCGAGTACCTTATAGATTCAAGTTCAAAAATCACTAAATACGGATCATTTTTAACTTTTTAAAGGAAAATATAATCCCATAAATGTTTTTGGATTGGTATTTTGGGTTTAATTTCTCCCATTTGACTCCCTAAAAATATCCTACCATTCACCATCATCCCATGTCGATCATATAAATAATAATGATCTAGGTAGCTCCAATATCTTGTAGGAATTTATTCTTTGTGAGGTAATCATATAGGACCCGTAAACATTTCATAGGTTGTTATTTAATGTTTTTGGTGGGTATAAACCCATTCCACTATCATATAAAGTGCATGGACACATAAAATATTCATTTATTATTTTATTCTATCTATATTTGGAATTAGCCAAATATAATAAAGGATAATGCAAATATTTTTCATTCAATTTAAACACTTTCTAATTCTCAACATTTCTTCCCTATTCTAAATTTCATACTAAGTGGTATCTTTCGTATTTTGGTAGCTTCACTTCCCATCTCGGGTTCCCAAGGAAGTCAAAAAATTTATTTATAATATATATACCTATATTTCTTCTTTTACACCTCAAGGGAAAGGATGTAAGAGGTATAGGGCTGAGTGTGTTAAAATTAAATTGACTATTTTAAATTGATAAAGATTTTTTTATAATTATAAATTAACTATTAATTTATATTTCCTAAATTTTTAATGCCATTTGAGTTTTTATTGAATTTATACTTGATACCAGTATGGTTGTAATATATTTCATGTTTCCTTTATTTATTCTATTTCCATTTAATGTATGCAAAAAATCAATTCTTAAACTGGTACTATTATAAATTAAT
The DNA here is from genome assembly GCA_963277665.1 of Viscum album. Taxonomy (NCBI): domain Eukaryota; kingdom Viridiplantae; phylum Streptophyta; class Magnoliopsida; order Santalales; family Viscaceae; genus Viscum; species Viscum album. The sequence goes on along the minus strand of OY728130.1, from coordinate 471,380,741 downwards.
GGATATGTCCTATCATGATATATGCATCTCTTAGTAGGTATTTTTCAAGGGAATGCTCTTATATTGTTTCCCCATGTAGTTATATAGTTGTCACATATTAATTGATAAATTATAAAAGTATTAAAAAATTGGTATTTATATACTTTATATATTATTAAGCACGTACACCTTATTTCAGAGATTGGAATTTGGAAAATATTGTAGTGCCCAAACATTGTATACCCCATCCCCAAATACATGGGACATAATTGGGCATAGATTTGATAAAACTTTTTCCATTACATTATCTGTAGATCAAACTAGATGATATGGGTATCCAAATTTCCATACCCCAACCTAACATTGATACCATGATTTTCGAAAGGAAATTATTTGTGGTCGAAGGACCTTATAATATTGGGAATTATTTATTTTTCTTATGATTTATATGATTCAAAATTTTCCAAACCTATTGATTTATCAATTCTATAATAATATTTCCATAATTATTTTATGCATTCACTTAGTATTTTTACAATTAAGTAGAGGTGGGGTTGTGAATTCATGATTCTTTATTTTAACCATCCTCTACATTTTCCCCAATGAGAAATATGAAAACAAAATTATTTATGATAGAGATAATGGGAAAAAATAATCATGGAGAAAAGTACCAGATGGATCCTAGATTGTTGGTGATAACTTTCAAACACATTAGAGGTAATCTGAAGTATATACATTGAGGTTGTCTAAGAGGTTTATACAGGAGGTTCAACTTGAGAATCTAGTCTCTTTCGATACTAAGGTAATGTTCAGTTTGATCACTATATAAATTATCTTTTTAAATATTTTACATAATTTGGTAAAATTTATCAATATTATCAGCTTGGATTGAGTACTGGTGTATGTTAAGATTTTTAAAGAAAATATTATTATATTTATATATAGATAAATAGTTACCCATTGTGGATCCATCTGTATTTTGGGTATAAATTTGGGTTTACCCTAATATTCTACAAAAAAATTCAATATGATACTTATTTTGTTATTTTTAGTTTCCAGGATCAAATACATATCTCACATGGGTGTTAATTAGGACCCAATGATTATACTAACCTATTTTGATTGTAATTTGTGCCTAAGGTATTTTTATCATGTGTATTAGGTTTCATTCGGGTATCTGGGCCATTAAATTTATGAGATGGTATCAGAGATCACCTTAAGGGTTCATTAGAATAGGTCTTGAGATTATTAAAGAGATAGATTAATCAAAACCTGGGAACTTTCCAATATATATTAATGGATTGTATAATTATAGTAGAAGATTGAGTTATTGGGGGTGTTATAAGAATTTCATTTCATTTATTTTCCTTGATTCTATCATAGTTACTTGAGTCTTAGCCATTATATGTGAATTGATATGAAGGAAATGGTATGATTCTATTCAATCCCTCTTGATTTAATTTATTTTATTTTAATAAAGATGGAATAAATTAGAAATATATATTGACTTAGTCATTAAAAATAAAAAAGTACAATTTTTATGCATACTTACAATTACCGATTATGTAAATATGTACCAATAGTTGACTCTATGAATGTAAATGTTTTTTTATAAAATTTAATAAATATGTAGTTATTTTACCAAATTATCTTTAAATCTTGTTTTTTTATTTGAGTTATATTTAAGATCAGGTTTTATTATATTAAAATATATTTGAAATTATTTAGAAATGGTTTTTTAGAATTAAAGAATGATAGTGAGAGAGGAATTGAGGGTTACACCTAATTTAAGCAATACAGTTGTTAAACCATGAGATATACAATATTTTGAAAAACATATTGATATAGATTAATATAAAATTTTAGCGAATTGAACCTCATTGAACACATCATTTTATACAGGAAGCAATGGGTGAACATGACTTTTGATAAGACCTTTTGTTAACTTCTATGATTTGACAAGTAATTTTCAATTTTTATATACAATTGGATAAGGGTTTTCTCATGTTGAACAGGTGGATGAGAAATATAAACTATAAGTTTAGAGTTTTATTACCCAAAAAAATTAAATAAGGGATTAAACATATTAATTTAGTCTAAAATCATATTGAATTTCATTTATATTACCATTAGAATTTAGAGATGTTTAAGCTTAAAAGGAATACTCAACGATGTTGGGATATTAAGATAGTGGATTTATTGTATTAGAGAAAGGATGATCAAGGTACACCTCAATAATGAAAATTAGATTGACTAGAATTGATACAATTTGGTATTCTATAATGGGGTTAGAGGAGAGGTATTTCAATTTCCTCTCATTTAATAAGGTTGCACATTTTATGTCATTAATTTGAGTGTCTCTAGAATATCAAGACTAAATGTATAAAAAAAATTTGTTTAATGGTATGTATACCAATATTTAAATATTTTTAGGATAAGTGCTTCATTATGTATTGGGTCATAGTTCTAATAGGTCTAATCACCTACACATTTTTTCAAAAACTCAATTTACTAGATTTAGTTTACCACCTTACAAATATCCCAGTTGAGCACTACTGGAAATCTGACCTTTCCCAACGCTTCTATACCAATGGTTCATAAAAACCTTTGGTATAGGTTCCCTTTCCCAACGGTTTGGCCAAACCGTTGGGAAATCCCACTTTGAGGCCACCTTTCCCAACAGTTTGGGCAAACCGTTGGGAAAGCCCACATTGTGGGGACCTTTCCCAACGGTTTTGGCAAACCGTTGGGAAAGGTATACCCTTTCCCAACGGTTTTGTCCAAACCATTGGGAAAGCCCACATTGTGGGGACATTTCCCAACAGTTTTGGCAAACCGTTGGGAAAGGTATACCCTTTCCCAACGGTTTTGTCCAAACCGTTGGGGAAGGTCCACTTTGTGGACATCTTTCCCAACGGTTTGGACAAAACCGTTGGGAAAGGTCCCAATCTAGGCTCAAAATCTATTCCAACGGTTGTCAAAACCGTTGGTATAGGTCTATACCAACGGTTTTGACAACCGTTGGTATAGATCCTTTGATTTCTTATCATTTCTTCTTACCCAAAACATTATATAAATCAAAATTTAATATAATTATGAGAATACATATATATATTTATGTAATTATATACACAAAAGTCATGTTAGGTTAGTGGTTAAGTCGTTCAATAATAAACTAGGGGTGCTGGGATCAAATCCCAACGGATGTTTTTTTTTTGAAATACATATACCAATGGTTCCACAACCGTTCGTAATGATTTTCATATTAATTATACCAACGGTTTCCAAAACCGTTGGGATAGGTCCATAGCAACGGTTTTGGGAAAACCGTTGGTATAGACCTATCCCAACGGCTTACTTGGCCACGGTTCTCCAAACCGTTAGTATAGGATATACCAACGGTTTGGAGGCATATACCAACAGTTCCAAACCGTTGGTATATGTTAGTTTTCCAGTAGTGGAGTGAGCTCAAAAAGAAGGAAGGTTTTTCTATTCATAGTGCATCTGATTGGATTAGATATTATACCTTGAATTCAATACAATGTTTTAAGTAGATTAAATATAATGGAGTAAAAATAAGATTGTGTTAGAGTAAATATATTTATGAGTAATGATACTATTATAGTATACCCAAATATAATTTCTTCTTATTTTGTAAACTTTATTTTCATTCTTATGAATCCATTTTAATTTTCAACATTTATAAAAAATAAATTAAAATTTTGTTTTTATTATAGGATCCTTAATATCCATAGGGAATTGGGTTTCGAAGACTATGTAGTATATAATAGCCTATAACACCCTGAGAGGGGAGGGGTGAATCAAGGAGTAATATTTTTATTTTTAAACAAGAGATTATGTTCCCACAATGGTTGGAATTTGTGAAACATATCTGATGGAATCATTTAGTTATTAAAAAATAACATTAAAATAGAAAACAAATTAGTTTTACTTGGTTAACCACTAAGGTAATGTCTTAGGACCATAGAACAACTGTGTTTCAGAAGAACTTAAATTTAATAAGCATCAGTAGTTATTATTATATACATAAGTTCAGTCATAGTCACTCTATTCTAGGAAGACTAAAATTACAATATATTTAGGGATATAAAATTACCTCCCTCACAATTCATCCATCAACTCTCCTTATCTCACTACCTCAGCTGAAGTATTAATCAGTTTAATGACATTGAAATCTGTTAAATAGATTAGAATTTAAGTCTTTTCCCTGACTAACGTGAGACATTACATTCAATGTGGACCTAAGTTGATGAAATTGAAAGTGTTGTTCACTAGAAAAATATGTTCCACACTACTAATAGTGAATATCATATCCTTCATAAAACCCCCTCTATGTATCAATGAAAAATCAACCATCAAAAACCCACACACTTATCTGAAACGCATAACATCCATGAAGCTTTGAGCCTTCAAATAGAAAACATCCTTCATGAAGATCAAAGCCTTTATATAACAAAATTCCTTTGTGAATCTCACTAAATATTTGGGACATTATGTATTTTTGAAACTCCCAGCCTTTTGCTAAACTCCTATAACTCAAAAGAAATGGCATAAGTAAAAAATTAACCAATATTTTGATGATTCTGAAGATCACATAGAATTATCCAGATCGCATTGAATTTAAATTATATCTCCCATTGAAAGTAAACCCACTGAACCTATATTTAGACATAGTTCTCAAAAAAATATCCCCTAGATAAATTATCCCACGTAAACCTATATCACGTCCAAAAACATTTTAAAAAGTTAACACAAATGATGAGAGAAGAAAAAATGTAAACTCCTTATGCATTGGGTGGTGACTAAACACCAGGGTTCAACAGATGTTTCTTGAAAATATGTAAAATCAATGACTTATCCATAATGCCAACCACTTGGTCATCTGTTACAATATGCTCCAATTTAATTTCAACTTGTTCAACCTTTTCTTTATTGAATTGATATCTAATGTCAGTTTAATTGGTACAAGATTTTTGAACTAGATTCTTTGTAAGATAAATTACAATCTCATTATTATAGTGAATAAACAATGTATGTTTTAGATTATCTAAAATATAAATAATTTATCTCTTTATTCCCAATGGCTACGTTCTTGCATTTTAATCTAAGATATAATTCACTTCTTCTGTACTAAGAAAATTGATTTATTATTTTTTTCTCAACCATCCAACACATTTGTTTGAAATGGAAAATGTTATTCCACTTTTGGACTTTCTATCCACTATATCTCTAGCCTAATAGACATTTTAAAATATTAATAATTAATTGTATCTTCTTACTATAAAGTATAATCCAAAATTAAGAGAACCCTAAATGTAATTAATGATTTTTTCAACTAGTTCCAAATAAAATTCCTTCATATTACATTGAAAACATGCCACTAAGCATGTTGAAATGATGATATCTAGCAATGTATCAGTCAATTATAACAATAATCCTATGGTTCTCATGTATAGAATCAGATCTATAGATTTCCCATCATCATGATTGCAATGTTTTTCTATAACTGTAATCAAACTCGACATTGTTTTCGAGTCATGCGTGTTGAATTTTTTTAGCTTCAATCTTTTATGTTTATTTTTAGAAGTAAATATAACATCCTTTTTTTGAGCCACCTACATCCCTAGAAAGTTTTTGAGTTTACCAATCATGGACATTTCAAATTCAGATTTCATGTGATGAGAAAACTCTTCCACTAATTCATGCCCGATTCTTCAAATAATAATATCATCCACATACAGAACCATTATTATATAATCATTTTGAGAAATCCTCAAATATTGATTATGGTTAAAATATTATATTTTAAATTTGATATAATTCAGATAAGAATCCAGTTGTCAATCCAACACTCTTGGTGCCATATTTAGACCATAGATATCCTTCTCTAAAATTAAAACTATCATCTTGTTATTTCAAATCAGAAGTACGATTAGTTATTTAATGAAGAATTCTATGTAAAGAACTCCATTTAAAACTAAAATTTTAAAATCCAACTGATTTTTTTTACTCTCTTTGAATTTCCAGGGAAAGTAAAATCTTGATAGACTCTATTCTAGATACTAGATAAAATGTTTCTTCAACATCAATGCCTTAAATATATTCATAATATGTACACACTAAACATTCCTTATTTCTGATCACATATCCATATCCATGATCATTGAATTTTTTTAAATATCCACTATGTTCCAATCATACTATATGTTTTAGGTCTTTTAACATGACTCGATGCTTGGTTCCTCTCTATCCGATCTAGTTCTTCATTAGTGGCCTTAACCCGTGAATCATCATTCATTGTTTCATTAAATGAGGATGGATCCACAATTTATTGTAAGGGATAATGTGAATCATTCATCACTATCCTTTTCTATATAGGTGTATTCCAATCCCATATGATGTTGGAATTATGAAATTTTTATCTTTTATTTCTCCAATCAGGTTCTGATGAAGATTCTTTAGCATTTGTTTCCTATTCTGATTCTTCTTCTATATCATCATTATTTTTTACACCCAAGTTTTCTGCAATCATTCCATTATTTCTACATGTGAATTGATAAATTGTCCAATTTATTCTTCATCATAAATAATTTCCATATATGATCTACTTCAGTTATTTATGGGCTTATCCTCAGCGATTTTGACATCAATAATTTTCACAATCTTTATAAGATGATTATTGAATAATTTGCGTAACAACCAAGGATTTTGTGAATTATTATTTTTCAAATTAATTTATCGTTTTTGATATTTATTATTTCATTCAATGGTGGAGATAGTTTATTTTATTAATGAAGTATTTTTTGCTTATTTTATCCAAAAAAGGTTAAACATGCTTTACACTCAACATAAACATTGTTTTTCCTTACAAAGAACACCAATGTTAGCTTTCATTATACATAATATAATATAAATTCATAAGTTACCAATTAATTATTAATGAATATGAAAAATGTTTGAATATAAAAGAAAATATTATTATGGTCCCTGTAGAGACCCGAAGCCTAACGTACATAGACTTTACATTACTTTTGCGGAATACTTAGTACATAACAAAAACACACACACACAAGGATCGTAATAGTTTAGTGTCTTTGGAAACTCGGAACGTAATCTTCTAATCGTGGTGAAAGATCTTCAATATCTTCCATAAATATCTTCCCTTTTTTTTACCTAAAACCTTTCTTTATATCCTGGGGAAAAGAAAACATAAAAGGGTGAGCTCAAATGCTCAGTAAGGGTATACAAAATAAAAATCAATCACATCATATTCATAAGAACATAACTTTTGGAAATCTTAACCTGCAAAAGAGAGCATAATTTCATAACATGGGATAAATCATAGTAGTGAAATGAAATAACAATAATCATAACATAGAACATGAATCTTTGTGGCATACACACATAATCATAGAGAATAATTTCTTGTTAGTCAAGACTAATTTCCAAGACTATCTTAGTGGACAAAGTCCCTTTCTGAATCGAGTAACCCTCGTTTCAGTCCTGTTTCACAGAACCGGTATAACCTACCATTTCATCCATGTCTATCTCATGAGATATAAAATCTTTACCCAATGCATTGGAGGGAGATATAGGTCCCACCCATCTCATAATTAATCCTTTCTTATGTGTGCCACATAATCATAACCCATACATCATAGCGTAACCCATGTAATAAAAATGGGATTCTTAAACAACGTGACATCATAAAACCATTCATATAAGATAAAGGAATTCATAAACATAATTCCATCATAACATAGTCAAATCAATGTAAAAATATGGATAGAAACAGAACCCTTTATTATCTTAGATGGAAAATAATTTTGATAAAACACTTGAATTGAATTCTTGAGGAAAATATCCTTTCTTCTTCAAAAACATTTTTCCTTTCATAACATGTCATTAAACTTTAAAATAAAAGAAGTTGATTAAAAATAAACTTGAAAACTTGTAAAGGAAGCTTCTTGGAAATAATGTTTTAAAAATCCATTCATGCCGTATAAGTTAAAAAAACATTCTTCGTACTTTTTTCGGAAAAGTCAAAAAGTATCTCGTACGAAAAACGACAAAAGATTCCTTTCACCAAAAGGTAAAAATGGATTTAAGAAATTGTAGGTGGATGGAAATAATATTACATATTGATGAAACATGGATGTGGATGATAAAATACACCCCAGTAAATACTTACGAATAAACAATCTCGGATAAAAATGAGATTGTGATATTTCCCTTACCTTAGGTCCGATTTGCTTCGTATGTGTCCGAACCTCCTGTATAATGATTTAAATAATGCCATTGACTTATTACAGAATCATATTCATTGTTATGATATCATATATGGTTCACTTATGACATTATTTTACCTGTTCTTTTGTAAATTCCATGTTAAAGAAGCGTTTTGGGTAATATCGTTTCATTTATCGTAGGTGTTTTGACTTGTTGTTCTTGACATTATTATTACTTATATCATGATTTACTTACATCCAGAATATAAAATATGATTTATATATCATATATATTCATTATATATATATATATAATAGATAGATAAATGAAATGAAAAACACTGTTCATGGAGACGGTAGTCCGTACGTACGCATGAACGTTGTTTTTCTTTCTTTATTGTCTTGAATGGAAGTAAGTAGATGAAATACATATATATATATACATAAATCTAGTATCATTATTATGTCATATATTTCATTAGTACTTATTATATATACTTTATAATCATTCATGAATGGTTAATCATTAAGAATGAATCTCATCGCGTCGTGGAGACGGTATTCCGTACGTACGCACGAGCGATGATATCATTTCCATAATTATTGAATTGAATTGGAGTGGATTATACAATATATCAGAATCAATACGATGTTGTAATAGCTATGTATAGTTATTCTTTACACCATTATACCCATCCATGTAAGGTGGTGGTGGAAAATAGATTACACCACGGCGTGGAGACGGTATTCCGTACGTACGCACGCGCGGTGATTTCTTTTTCCGTAGGATGGATAGATGGTGAAATAGGGTTGTTTCATACTTATAATAACATATCAGTATATGAGTGATACTGATGTTATTACTTCATAATGAAACAACCTAAGAAGAAGAAGTGGAAGAAGAAATAAAGATGAAAGAATTGGTAACGGTAATTACCTCTTCTTTGAATCGCCTCTTTGAGACCTCCTCTTAGGGCACTAAAATTGGTCTTTGAGGAAGCAAAAACCTCTAGGATGTTTCTAGGGAAGTGGAGAAGATATTTTGTCAGGGGTTGGCCGAGCTTGAGTGCACAAATTGGTGTGAGGAGGAGGGGGAGGAGGTGTCCTTTTATAAGGGAGGAGAGGGGCACCTTAGGAATATCTCAAAATATTATTTTATTATAAAGTCAAGTTCGGTTTTAATTAGCTCCAAATTTATTTATTTAGAGACTAAGGTGGGGATGGGTCGAAATCCTCTCATCCAATAGAATTTAGACAAGTTTAGGTTCCTATTTTAACCTTATCATTTAGATTTAACATTAAGTTAAATAATTTTACTTTTACCGTGTCTTCTTGTGTTCTTATACTATAAGGTTAATAAACTTACTATATCAAGCCAAACGAACCCCAAATTGTTTATTATTAATATATATATCCTTATCTAAGTCATTTGGCCGAACCTTAGATTTTTAAAAATAAAATAACAATTAATAATATAATATTTGATTTAAAAACTATTTTGTGTCAATTTTGACACTATTTGATATATGATTTTTGTGAAAGTCATAAAAGAATTATATGTTCGAACCAAGTTTATTAAAGCATCAATAATATATCATAGTAACCTAGAAAATTATTGGAATTCATAAAAAGTCTCAATTTACACTTATTTGGGCATTTATACCATCAATTATGTTAATATTTCCTTAAAAGGGTAATTACTGCATCATCGTTGTGTCATAAATAAATTAATTTATCTAAAGTCTAAAAATTATAAATAAAATATCATTACGTAGGAAATCTTTTTATCTTTCTAATGAATATTTATAGTCGATGTTATCGTATGTATAACCCCATATTAAAAATGTTTTAGTTATTAAACTTTGATTTTAACTATTTTAACTATTCATTAAATAAAATAATATTAAATGTCATAATCTAATCCAAGTGGACCTAAATGGTCATATTATATTCATAAGGTTGTTTTTGGTCGAATTACACTTATCCAATAGAATTAGGACATGTGTTAGGGTAATAGTAATATCATATTTACCCTTAGTTACCCTATTTACTATTAACCGTGGTAAAAAAAAGTAAAAAGTTACTATTCACAAAAAATTATTTTCATCTCATTGAACCACATTTTACTTACTGACATCAACCGTGTCTCTCGGAATTTTGAAATTCCATTCACAGAAGCGGTAAAAATAAGTTTTATGAAAAATTCAGTTTTTTTTAACTACCACTTAGTAGTTTCACTATTCATCAAAAATTGATGTTTTTCAGAACAATGCCAAAATTTCATCCTAAGCTATATTTCATATTACAAATTCAAAAATGAAATCTATTTTACCAAATTCATAACATAGAAGTTGCATTTATTAATTTTATAATTAAATCCCGCTGTTAAAATAAATAGCGTGTTTTTAGGAAACAATATATATCAAAAGATTGACACTTGATTATGTCTGGTTTAAATGTGAAATTACAACCAATGACCAACATTGTATTAAATTGTAAAAATATATTCTAAATATACTTTAAAACCACTCAAATTAATAATTTATCACTATTAATTATTTCGATTAAAAAAGTTGTTTTTAATTATAATTTAGTAATTTTCACTATTCATCAGAATATGAAAGTTATCCGAAAAGTACCAAAATTTCACCTTAGGCTAAACTCGATACTCCGAATCCAAAAATGAAGTCCATTTTGAGAGATAAAATTTCTAAAATTTAAAAAGTGGTTATTACTATTCATAACGGCTAGTTTTAATAATATTTTAATAGCATAACATTGTTTCGTGAAACTCAGTATTGCGTACTACACACGCTATTGAGGAAGGTTGCGATTACGTGTAATGCAAGGCAAGTCAAAGATGCGTGTTGTGCAAGCTCCTTTTGGTGTAGCGTACAACACAAGAAATTAATAAAATTAAAAAGAATATTTTTCATAAAATCTCGGGCTGTTACATTCTACCCCCCTTAAAATGAATTTCGCCCTCGAAATTCGTCGGGGTTATAAATGATTTACTATTCGAAAGTTTCTTTAATAAAACCCACATCGTAAAAAGGAATATCAAAACCAATCTTTAAAAACAAAAGTATGAAACGTAATGGTTACCCAAATAAACTAATCACTGGGTTTCCACATAGGTGAAAATATGGATATGGAAGAGAAATCTAACCATCATGTTCTGATGGAGAGTGGTAGAGAACATGACTATAGAAAAGCCAACAATCACAAAGCCATAAATTTGTGATGATCTAAGGTACCATCTGATTCATCAGATATAAGATCACTAGGACAACATTTTTGGTTTTCAAGATCGTTTCCCTAAAGTTAAAGAATTTTAATTATAATAAATACTTACCTTATTTTGGAACAATCTCACTATTGTTCGTGCCTTTTACAATTTCCACTTCATCTCTTAAATAAATAATGTTGAATTTGTTATTCGTGAAGTGTTAGCAGATCATGTGATAGAATGACAGGTCATTCCATCTGTCTCAAACAAAAGGATAGCAAAAATTATATACATAAGTCGATATATAGTAAGATTAATCATATATGGTTCCTAAAATGGACTTTATACTTCATATATCATACTGCTTAATATAATAAAACTAGTTTCTAATAAACATGGACTTCCTGTAGGCTATTGGTAAGCGATAAAGGCCAGTCGCACTTCGGTTGTGGGTTAAGTTCCCACAGCCTTGTCCGACGCGATGGGTTGTCGCCCGTCCTGCAGGTTGTCCTTTTTCTAAAACTACATTACTATAACATCCCATCAATAATATAAAAAAAAACCTATATCCTTAAACAATACTCACTTATTTCCAACATAATCCATTCCAATCTTTAGGCTTATCCATAATACTGCAGTCCACTCCCATATATCATAAGATATGTTTTGTTGGTCACATTCCAATCATTCAAAGTCCTTAATCATGTATTCTCTTGAATACCTTAGTGAAAACATGAATGCAGTTTAAAGTTAACACTTTCCACATACCAAAATCCTCAAAATTCTATATACTCAAACCATGATATCACTTAGTCCTTATATCAATCATGAGCTCATGAATACTATCAAACATATTAGATTCTCTTTATCCCTTCATTATGCGCATATCATCTACATTCCAAAAGTATCTGAATAATCTTTCATGGATACTGGTAACATTAATCATACTTTCAAAACTCAATGAAAGATAACAGTGTAACAATCCTTAGATGTCTCTTTATTCTATAGTACCATGAGATTACATTACACATGATAAACATGTAATTATTCCACTACATTCTTAAACCATTGACCGAGCTTCAAAAATTCTTTCATCTCACATATCATTTGTAGTCTCTTCATCATCATCCACATAAATACTACCCATATGACCATACTGATTCTCTTCATGAGTCTTTCCCTTAGGGCATTTGTTTGCATAATGCCCATACATTCCACATTTAAAACACTTAACCATTTTTGATGTCATAGAAATACCATTATCCTCATCCATGGTGTTAACCGACCCTTTTCCTTTGCACTTACTTGCTTTGTGTCCTTCTTTCCCAAAGAATCTTCCAGTTCCCTTGAAACATTCTCCTTGATGCCTCTTCCCACATGATTTACATAGGGTAAATTGAACTTTCTTTCCTCTATGGTCATCATGAAACTCCATATTTCTCTTATTAGCCGAGTCAGGAAACTTACCAAATTTTACCTTATTGATCATATTATGAGATTTCTGATTCGGCATAATAATGATGTTTGGACTTCCAAATCCCATTTCATTTGGTTTCTCATGAAGAATATCATTCCATTGTCCATCATATCCTCCATTATCGTGAATCATCTTGTTTCCAGCCATTTTCTAAAACCCAAAAAGAAAATAGTGTGAGAGGCAAAAATCATGCTAGGGAAAACAACATAATAAAGGTGGAGTATCCTCAATATCTAACATCTTAGGTTAAATTCTATGATCGTTACCATAGTTCTAGTACTATATCCTATACGTATACTTATTCTTAGGGACATCGCTAGACATACCTTAGAAATATCTATAGGGATCTCACTAACGTTTTCGCATCCTAGTTTCCAAAGGTTGACTAAACCATTCCCCTGATACCAACTGTAGAGACCCGAAGCCTGATGTACATAGACTTTACATTACTTTTGCGGAATACTTAGTACATAACAAAAACACACACACACAAGGATCGTAATAGTTTAGTGTCTTTGGAAACTCGGAACGTAATCTTCCAATCGTGGTGAAAGATCTTCAATATATTCCATAAATATCTTCCCTTTTTTTTTACCTAAAACCTTTCTTTATATCCTGGGGAAAAGAAAACATAAAAGGGTGAGCTCAAATGCTCAGTAAGGGTATACAAAATAAAAATCAATCACATCATATTCATAAGAACATAACTTTTGGAAATCTTGACCTGCAAAAGAGAGCATAATTTCATAACATGGGATAAATCATAGTAGTGAAATGAAATCACAATAATCATAAATTAGAACATGAGACTTTGTGGCATACACACATAATCATAGATAATCATTTCTTGTTAGTCAAGACTAATTGCCAAGACTATCTTAGTGGACAAAGTCCCTTTCTGAATCGAGTAACCCTCGTTTCAGTCCTGTTTCACTGAACCGGTATAACCTACCATTTTAGCCATGTCTATCTCATGAGATATAAAATCTTTACCCAATGCATTGGAGGGAGATATAGGTCCCACCCATCTCATAATGAATCCTTTCTTATGTGTGCCACATAATCATAACCCATACATCATAGCGTAACCCATGTAATAAAAATGGGATTCTTAAACAACGTGACATCATAAAACCATTCATATAAGATAAAGGAATTCATAAACATAATTCGATCATAACATAGTCAAATCAATGTAAAAATATGGATAGAAACAGAACCCTTTATTATCTTATATGGAAAATAATTTTGATAAAACACTTGAATTGAATTCTTGAGGAAAATATCCTTTCTTCTTCAAAAACATTTTTCCTTTCATAACATGTCATTAGACTTTAAAATAAAATAAGTTGATTAAAAATAAACTTGAAAACTTGTAAAGGAAGCTTCTTGGAAATAATGTTTTATAAATCCATTCATGCCGTATAAGTTAAAAAAACATTCTTCGTACTTTTGTCGGAAAAGTCAAAAAGTACCTCGTACGAAAAACGACAAAAGATTCCTTTCACCGAAAGGTAAAAATGGATTTAAGAAATTGTAGGTGGATGGAAATAATATTACATATTGATGAAACATGGATGTGGATGATAAAATACACCCCAGTAAATACTTATGAATAAACAATCTCGGATAAAAATGAGATTGTGATATTTCCCTTACCTTAGGTCCGATTTGCTTCGTATGTGTCCGAACCTCCTGTATAATGATTTAAATAATGTCATTGACTAATTACAGAATCATATTCATTGTTATGATATCATATATGGTTCACTTATGACATTATTTTACCCGTTCTTTTGTAAATTCCATGTTAAAGAAGCGTTTTGGGTAAAATCGTTTCATTTATCGTAGGTGTTTTGACTTGTTGTTCTTGACATTATTATTACTTATATCATGATTTACTTACATCCAGAATATAAAATATGATTTATATATCATATATATTCAGTATATATATATATATATATAATAGATAGATAAATGAAATGAAAAACACCGTTCATGGAGACGGTAGTCCGTACGTACGCATGAACGCTGTTTTTCTTTCTTTATTGTCTTGAATGGAAGTAAGTAGATGAAATACATATATATATACACATAAATCCAGTATCATTATTATGTCATATATTTCATTATTACTTATTATATATACTTTATAATCATTCATGAATGGTTAATCATTAAGAATGAATCTCATCGCGTCGTGGAGACGGTATTCCGTACGTACGCATGAGCGATGATATCATTTCCATAATTATTGAATTGAATTGGAGTAGATTATACAATATATCAGAATCAATATGATGTTGTAATAACTATGTATAGTTATTCTTTACACCATTATACCCATCCATGTAAGGTGGTGGTGGAAAATAGATTACACCACGGCGTGGAGACGGTATTCCGTACGTACGCACGCGCGGTGATTTCTTTTTCCGTAGGATGGATAGATTGTGAAATAGGGTTGTTTAATACTTATAATAACATATCAGTATATGAGTGATACTGATGTTATTACTTCATAATGAAACAACCTAAGAAGAAGAAGTGGAAGAAGAAATAAAGATGAAAGAATTGGTAACGGTAATTACCTCTTCTTTGAAGCGCCTCTTTGAGACCTCCTCTTAGGGCACTAAAATTGGTCGTTGAGGAATACCAGAACCTCTAGGATGTTTCTAGGGAAGTGGAGAAGAGATTTTGGCAGGGTTTGGCCGAGCTTGAGTGCTCAAATTGGTGTGAGGAGGAGGGGGAGGAGGTGTCCTTTTATAAGGGAGGAGAGGGGCACCTTAGGAATATCTCAAAATATTATTTTATTATAAAGTCAAGTTCGGTTTTAATTAGCTCCAAATTGATTTATTTCGAGTATAAGGTGGGGATGGGTCGAAATCCTCTCATCCAATAGATTTTAGACAAGTTTAGGTTCCTATTTTAACCTTATCATTTAGATTTAACATTAAGTTAAATAATTTTACTTTTACCGTGTCTTCTTGTGTTCTTATACTATAAGGTTAATAAACTTACTATATCAAGCCAAACGAACCCCAAATTGTTTATTATTAATATATATATCCTTATCTAAGTCATTTGGCCAAACCTTATATTTTTAGGAATAAAATAACAATTAATAATATAATATTTGATTTAAAAACTATTTTGTGTCAATTTTGACACTATTTGATATATGATTTTTGTAAAAGTCATAAAAGAATTATATGTTCGAACCAAGTTGATTAAAGCATCACTAATATATCATAGTAACCTATAAAATTATTGGAATTCATAAAAAGTCTCAATTTACACTTATTTGGGCATTTATAACATCAATTATGTTAATATTTCCTTAAAAGGGTAATTACTGCATCATCGTTGTGTCATAAATAAATTACTTTATTTAAAGTTTAAAAATTATAAATAAAATATAATTATGTAGGAAATCTTTTTATATTTCTAATGAATATTTATAGTCGAATTTATCTTCTGTATAACCCCATATTAAAAATGTTTTAGTTATTAAACTTTGATTTTAATTATTTTAACTATTCATTAAATAAAATAATATTAAATGTCATAATCTAATCCAAGTGGACCTAAATGGTCATATTATATTCATAAGGTTGTTTTTGGTCGAATTACACTTATCCAATAGAATTAGGACATGTGTTAGGGTAATAGTAATATCATATTTACCCTTAGTTACCCTATTTACTATTAACCGTGGTAAAAAAAGTAAAACGTTACTATTCACCAAAAATTATTTTCATCTCATTGAACCACATTTTACTTACTGACATCAACCGTGTCTCTCGGAATTTTGAAATTCCATTCACAGAAGCGGTAAAAATAAGTTTTATGAAAAATTCAGTTTTTTTTAACTACCACTTAGTAGTTTCACTATTCATCAAAAATTGATGTTTTTCAGAACAATTCCAAAATTTCATCCTATGCTATATTTCATATTCCGAATTCAAAAATGAAATCTATTTTACCAAATTAATAACATAGAAGTTGCATTAATTAATTTTATAATTAAATCCCGCTGTTAAAATAAATAGCGTGTTTTTAGGAAACAATATATATCAAAAGATTGACACTTGATTATGTCTGGTTTAAATGTGAAATTACAACCAATGACCAACATTGTATTAAATTGTAAAAAGATATTCTAAATATACTTTAAAACCACTCAAATTAATAATTTATCACTATTAATTATTTCGATTAAAAAAGTTGTTTTTAATTATAATTTAGTAATTTTCACTATTCATCAGAATATGAAAGTTATCCGAAAAGTACCAAAATTTCACCTTAGGCTAAACTCGATACTCCGAATCCAAAAATGAAGTCCATTTTGAGAGATAAAATTTCTAAAATTTAAAAAGTGGTTATTACTATTCATAACGGCTAGTTTTAATAATATTTTAATAGCATAACATTGTTTTGTGAAACTCAGTATTGCGTACTACACACGCTATTGAGGAAGGTTGCGATTGCGTGTAATGCAAGGCAAGTCAAAGATGCGTGTTGTGTAAGCTCCTTTTGGTGTAGCGTACAACACAAGACATTAATAAAATTAAAAAGAATATTTTGCATAAAATCTCGGGCTGTTACAGTCACCAAGATGTTTTAACCTAAAAAATTAAATTTTAATTTATGTCTAGAAATTAATTAAGTCAATCATTCAATTCACATTGAACTGACTTGTTGTATGTTACATGCAACATCGACTTGGTGGATGATGCCCACACCACTGAGTTTCTATGAAAAATATTTTTTTTAATATAATTACATAAATGAGGTAATTATAACATATACATTAAACTTAGATATAGGAAAATCAATAACTATTTTTGAAATATTTTATATAATTTTTTAATATAAATAAAACATATTGATCATGAAATATATGATTTTTGGTAAAGTAATTTTAAGTTAAAAATACGGTTTTCTTGAATGAACCACTTTTAATAATAAAATTGATTTTAGAAAAAATTATCAATTTAATAATATAAAATTAAATTAAATTTTTAATTCCTAATTTCAAAATTATAATATGGTGAATTTTTGTTATTTTTTGGAGAAACTTTATTTTTTGATTAAAATTGAAAATTACAGTTTTTTAGTTAAAAACTGACATTTTTTTAATTAATTATTAATGTGAAATGATATTTTTTAAGGAAAAATTAGAAAAATATTACATCAATTAATAGAATTTATTTCATTATAATCAATTTCACTTTGAAATTGAATAAAAAATCATAAAACACTTTTAAACATTTTTCTACTTAAAAACCCCATTATTTCATCTCATCTTCATGATTAACATTAGTAATACTTTTTTTCCTTAGTGATTTTAATTTTAAAGAAAAATAACAGGTACCATTTTATTAAGTATAAAATTTAGATTCTAATAACACAATTTTAATTTTTGACCAAATTTTTTGTAAAAAGTGATTACAACCAAATTAAGTTTAATTAGGGACTAAACTATAAAATTAAGGTCCCAAATTATCTATAATATTTTACAAAACCCATTTTCCTTCCATATTTCACCCATAAACCTTCCATTATAGAGTTGTTTTGGTTCTTAATTATATTTTTGGGTAATAACTTCTCTACACCTAACTTGATTTTAAAAATTCCAAGTGAGTCCTTTTCCTTCCCAAAAAAAAGCCTCCACCTCTCCCACATCCTCACACCTCTCAAACCTCTTAAGTTCAGACATTCCCTTCCCAATACACTTCATATAAATAATCCCTTCATTTTATAATCCTTACCATGTGAAGAAGATAATCCAAATAATCCTTTTAGATCAAACCAAAAGGAGTTACCTCATTAAGTGGTTACATATTCTCTTAACTATTTTATTTTATTTTCCTTATACCCCCCCAAAAATATCTTTATAATATGATTATATAAAAAACTTTATACTCAATAAACTAAGATTTTTTATGTAAATTATTCTACCTACACATAAACACACCTCCATCTAATTGGTAAAGAATATACTATTTCAGTGTACGGGTGAACTACTACCTCACGAAACAATGATTGTTCAATTTTCCCATACCACATATCATAGTAGAAATAATGATATAAAATTTTTTTAATATATGAAATATATATTATATTTATAATTTCTGTTTTCTTCTATACTTTTTATTTGGAACATTATTTTATTCTTTCCATCTTATATAATTATGATAATTTCATTTGAGTATGGGTGGACTATCGCCCCCTCAATGCAATATGATTCATTCAGACACTACATGGATTATATTAAGGATGAGTTCAGTGAATATACATTATATATATGATATCGTAAATATAATTTAAGGATCATAAATATTTAGGATCAAAATGTATATGTAGATTACTCAATTATAATAGGGGTGAGTTATATGTTAAAATCATTGGTTTTTATCCAAAAGAAAATCTATGTATAATAAAGTTATACAAGATGAATTCACAAACCCTCTTTAGTTCTTAAAAAAAACTAACATTATTAGTATCTGATAATATATATCTGATAAAGACACTTAATCAAGTTTCCATAAGGAAATATTCTACCTTAAAATGTATAGAATCTAAATCAGAGTTTATACGAGAATAAGAAAGTGTAAGAATGTTACAATTTCTCTCTATAACTAATTGAATAAGAATAAAAAAAAACATTTAACAAGTAACAAGTAAGACATAAATATTTTATCCTAAAGGTAAGGGTGTCCATGAACCATGGATAAAGATCCCTTGATTTATAATTTCAATAATGGTTGTCTTACACACACCATGGTAAGCCCTCGATACAAATATCAATATCTGTCTTGCTATCTCCACGAGCCCTCGATTAAGTAGGTAATCAAAACAACTATCTTCCTATCCCAAGAAGTACTCGATTGATAACAGCAAAAACTTGATTCACACTAGGCCCATTGAACATGTTTTTCATTGCAGAACTAGTTGTTCAGAACATTATCACAAGTTAGATCGAGAAGATCTCTCACAGAGTATTAGCACGTCTAAGAGTTCCACATGTAAATTGTAACATGAATGTTGTAAATTAATTAAAATGGATGGGTATTTATAGGCAAGAATTCAAACTATCTAATTCCACGGGAAGTGGTTATATTTCCCAGATGTTTCAAAGTCATTATACATGTGGGAATGAAGCAATAATTTCATTATAATAGATTTGATGACATTGTTTTATAAAACAATTATGAGAAACATTAACATGTATTGGATTCGATATAATAAAAATAAAAATTAAGGATATATGATAGTTTTATCAAAAAAATATATTCATATTCTTAAGATAGGGAAATTTAGGATCTAAAAATATTGACAATAGGATTCTAAAAATGTAGACAATCAGAATCAAATTTATATTAAAATTAGAGTCTGATTTTTATGAGAATTGGATTATAATTTATATAAAAACCAGAGTCTAATTTATATGCAAATTGGAGTATTAATTCAGAGGTAATTAGTTTCTACTTTCTCATACAATCAAAGTCTGATTTCTAAGAGAGTTGGAGTCATATTTCTGAGAGAATAGGAGTTATATTTCTGAGAGAATCAGAGTATGATTTCTGAGGGAATCTGAGTCTGATTTCTAAGAGAATCAGAGTCTAATTTATGATGAAATCAAATTATAAAATCAATAGAAATGTAAATCATAATTATAGTGAAATCATATTCTAAATTCTATGGATATCGAATTCTAAATTCTAGACAAACTGGATTCTCAATTATAGAGAAATCACATTTTTAATTCGAGAGAAATTAGATTCTAAATTCTAGATAAATTAGATTCTAGGTTATAGGGAAATAAAATTCTAAGGAACTGTAATGTTATGAGTTAAATAAGGAATTAATTTCTGGGTTATAAAATATAAGTTTATATTTTTTTATAAAAACATTAGGTAAGGTGTTAGAAACCATAGGTAAAGTAAAAAATCATACTTAGAGAAATGAAATTGTTTTCAAGAAAATATTTCTTAGAGAAAGTTAATTTTCATTAAGAAAATGTGTTTGTGATTTCAAATAAATAAAGGAACATGAAATTCATAAGGAATCTTATTAACTCAATAATATATATATATATATGTATATGTATATCTTTTACATTCTTTCTCTCAACAAGACAATTAAATAGAAATAGTGTTCTTGCGTATGTATGACCTATTCTCTCCATGAACGGTGTATTTCATATCATACTTATATATTATATAAATTATTAAATTACACATATATTTTATATAAATTATATTTATATCATTTTATAAATTATTTATTCACTAATTAAGTATAATTAAAAATAATATAACAAATTAAGGTACATTTGTAAAACAAATAGTATATTTTTTGAAGTGAAACATTAACATGGGATGGTTAAAAAGTGGGTAATATATTTTTATAATCAAACCATATATGGTATTACATATAATATTTTGTTTATTTTAAAAAAATATAATAAATTTATATTTATTATACAGTTGGATAGAATGATTATGATGAGATTTAACACACAAGGTAAAGGGATTTCATCTCACTTTTTATTCCCATAAAATACATGCTATGTTCGCCACTCTGATATTTTTGGATGTGTAAGTACTACCTATGATGATATTCTATGTATATTATAAATAAATTTATGGGTTTCATCATATTAATTTTATTAACATTTTTTCACGGTGTCAAAGCTTCAAAAGTTAACAAATCTATAAAAAAGTTTTGTCACAATTCTCCTTCTTTGAGACTCATGTTTTGTAATTCACCTGAACTCTTTTTCAAGGTGTATATACTTCCAATTCAAATGATCTATAGTTAATCACATTATTTTATTGATATTTAAGGCTTCATTTAATTTTATTTTCTTACATGGAGAGTATGATCCCATGATACCAAGTTAGAAGAGTTTATTGAGACAATCTCATCTTTTTTCAAGACTTTTTAAATTTAGGATTCCATTAAAAAATTATTATGTTCTACCTATCAATAAATTTCTTAATTTTATCCAAATATAGTTATTCCCGATGTATTAATTTATTTTTATTATTTTCTACTCTTTGGTACATAAGATTGTAATGAAATTGTCTTTTTGAAATGAATACTGTACACTCTCTTTCGTCGGGAATATAAGTCCCTTCAAAACAATGTTTTATAAGAAGGGTTTACATGAATATTATAATAATATCCTATGATCATTAAAATACACTTTTAAAATTTTTTCATTTACCAAATTTTAAAAACAGTCTTCTTTTCACTTTCTGAATAAGGCTGTTTTCCATCCTTTTTACTATGTAAAAGAAATATTCGTTTTACCTCTTATGACATGTACATATTTACCTCTCATCATTTATATGAATATTAATTTTCATGTTCAAATATTATATTATTAAGATTGTGTTTAAAAAAATATTTTTAGGAAAAATGTTTTGTAATACATTTTCATGTCTATCATATAATTTTTAAGAAAAAATATTTTCAAAACGTTTTCAAGTTTGTTTTATATGTTTTCAAGAAAAATTATTTTCAAAACATTTTCAATATTATTTAATAATTTTTCAAGGAAAAAAGGATTGTAAAATTTTTTCATGTTTATTTAATAAGTATTTAGGAATAATATATTCCAAAACATTTTCAAGATTATTTTATAAGTTTTGAGTAAAAAATGATTTCAAACATTTTCAAGTTTGTTTTATTTGTTTTCAAGGAGAATGGGCTTTAAAATGTTTTGAATTTTTCTTTATAAGTATTAAAGTGTTTCAAAGGAATTTTTTTTAAAAATGTTTTAAAGATTATTTTATATGTTTTCAAGGAAAAATATTTTCAAATGATTTCATGTCTTATTTAATGTTTTAATTTTATTTTATATGAAATTAATTTTCAAATGGTATTATATGTTAAAAATAAATTTTCAAATAATAAAGGATATTTTACTCAATAAATGTTTTTGAAAGATATTTCAAATCAATTTTCCATATAAGTTGACATTTTTTGATTTTACTCATGCCCCATTAGAGAATGATTTAAAGGTTCCATTCATATTATTTTTATGAATGGGTTATGCTTAATTTCATGTTATTCATGAAACCTGTTTCTCATTAACGAGTTATATTCTTTTGGAACCCGCTTCATTTTGAAGGTTATATTTAGGATGAAATGATTATGAACCATATCCCTTTCCATAGGTTATGATATGATTACATGTTTAAAATACCCATTTCATCTTGTGGGTTATGGTATGATTATTTATTATCTTCTATAACTTGAATGTTTAATTTAATTGTGATTTTGGTGGGACCTATATCTCCCTCCAATGCAATAGGTAAAGATTTATATCTCATGATATTGGAAAATATGGTATGAGGAGTGAACTCATGATAATAAGATGGACATGGGAGTGAACCATGACTACCAAGATAGTGTAGGGAGTGAACTCATGATACTTAGATGGCCATGGGAGTTAACCATGACTACCAAGATGGTATGTAGAGTTAACCCATACTACCATGATAGTCTTGTTAGTGATTCCATGGACACAATAGAAATAATATTATATTCTTATCTGTTTGCCACAATTCCATGTTTTATTCCTATGATATGATTTCATGGCTTATGTTCTTTATTGTCTTATTACTTAGGTCTTATGAACTTCCATTATCTATGCCATGATTCATGTATATGATCTTTGATATATATTGTATGATCTTATATTTTCATGATCACGTTAACATAACTTTATGATCATGATTATACTTATATATCTCCCTAATTTACCCTTACCGAGCATTTGAACTGCCATCTTTCTTATGTTTCCATTCCCCATGTTATGAAGAATGGTTTTAGGTAGAAGTACTAAAGGTGGATATATTTATGGGTGATTTTTAAGATCTTTCACCATGATAGAATATTTGTGTTTCCATATTTCCCAATGAACTTGAATATTATAGTCTCTAGGCATGTATTTTTGTAACGTACTGAATATACGTCTAAAATGATGTAATATCCTTGTATGTTAAGACTAATTCTCTTTTATTCGTGTCAAAGTAAAGGTTTAGTAAACCTTTGGAAACTAGGATGTGATAACATCAGTTAGAACCCTATGTATATTTCTAAGAAGATGTATAAGGATGTATCTAAGGATATGTATAAGGATTAGTCAACATTTAAGAAAATTTCCTGGAATTTTGGTATAGGGAAGAGTGAGTGGTTTCCTAGAAATACATACCTATCTTGATACTCCAAGTGATTCTGGATCTGGAATAGATGTAACTAGGTGTAACTACCACAACAAGATGTTCCAGGCTGGCATCGGGGTAATCTATTAAATGACAATGTTCCTTGATTCACACCCAATTTGACACTCCTAGGTGAAATTATTTGGAAATAACAAAACATTTCATGAACCATCCTGAAGTTTTAGATATAAATTGGCTATAAATAACCTAGTATAAACCAATGGTGTCATAATTTAAGGATGGTTTCATGATTTAAAATACCATAAGTAAATAGTTTCATGACTATGTGGTTTTCTACTATGATAAGTAATGCTCACGCTATGAAACTTGTTTGTATCAATGGTGTGAATTGAAAGGTACTGGATTATGATTGAATGTGATGGATGGGTTTTAGTTGAGTAGGAAAGTAGGATTATCACCAGAGTGAAATATGTTGTGATCATGCCTAAATAATTCTCAAGGAACACCCTTAACAACATATAACTTTACTAACTCTCAGACACACCAACGATGGAAAGAAAGGAGTTCGCTGAGAGTTCTGGTAAAATAGACCACATAGAAAATAATATTATGTATTATTTATGTTAAGAATGTTTAATGAATCACCTAAGTTAATGCCTTAGAGGAATGGGAAGCTGTTTTGACTGTGGAAAAGAAGAACACAAAGCTAGTGATTGCAAGGGAAAACTGAAGAGTTCAGTTAATGTAATGGATGGTAATATTTTCTTCCCTAATACATAATATAAAGATAAGTCTTTAAAATGTGGAATAAATGGTAATTATGAAACCTAATATCCCGAGAAGAATTATCATGAACAGAATAAACAAGGTGGTGTGAGTAATGGTTACATTATTGATGATTGTGAGACTACATATGATATTTAGAAGGATTAATGTGTTGTTTAATAGGATAAAGTATCCTTATTAATTCCATAAGGATGAAGTGGAATAATAAAAATTTATATTTATTTTGATTAAAAAATTATGTTATTTTAATGATAAAATATATAAGGGTTATTCAATATATGTTTTTTGATCATTATTTACATGTTTATGTTGAATACTCCCAATGGAATGGTGGAGTGATTTAATGACAAGGTGATATTCTGAATAAGGTAATGTAACCCTCAATATGTTTTATATGTTAAGATAATTCTGTTATGAATAAGTAAATTAGAAGTTATTGATTACCATGGATCTAAGTAAGGACTTGTTAATAGAAGGGTTATACTATCATTGATGAAGTTTACAAGTTTTTTGGATTTGGGGAATAGATCCAATATACTTTGGAAGGAATCATGTCTGACTTCCAAAAGTAATTATGTTAATTAAGATTGCTACCATGATTCAGGGGAATATATGATGAGGGTATTCACATGTTTGGAATCTAAAAACCAAATGGAACACCATGATATATAGTGGATTAATGTTAATATGATTTCTTGACCTTTTTTCTAAATCATTGGATTTCCAAATTTTAGTAGGGTTGTAAGGTTTAACATTCATGAAAAATTTATGTTAAAAATTAAAGGAGGTATTTGTGTGTTGAATTTGTTTTAAAACCCAAGGTTAAAAGGTTATTTAGTGATTAACCTTATTTCAGGAATGTACATCATATTTATTTTGGAAACTATATTTGTGTGGTTTTATAAAAGGACATCATGTATGTCGGGTGAAAACCAATCATGTCCAACAAGGTCACATGTCTTGAACCCCTGACTGAAGGATGATAAGGACAGAAAGGCTCAGTCAGAGACAAGGTCTCTGACCATTTATTAAAATAAAATAAAAGTTCAGCAAGCAGACATTAAAAAGCAAGAGCATACGAAAAGTTTAAAAACCGTACCCATCATCAGCTCCATAACCAAGAGCCTCATCAACAGTTGCCGACTCCCATTCCGAACTTTCATACTGCTTCAAGAGCTTCACATACTTGCGTCTGAGATTTAACTTCTCCAACTGCAGAAATTCATCTGAAGCATTCATCCCTTTACCCTTGCCCGAAGAGGATCTTGTAGGTAAT
The DNA here is from genome assembly GCA_963277665.1 of Viscum album. NCBI lineage: Eukaryota > Viridiplantae > Streptophyta > Magnoliopsida > Santalales > Viscaceae > Viscum > Viscum album. The sequence continues at coordinate 471,354,541 of OY728130.1, read as the reverse complement.
GACCTTGGCATATTAGAATAGTCTTTTCGCTGCCTTCTTTTTGGGGGGTAGTCACACTACTCGCACACCCATCCATGGCTCCTCCCAAATTGAACAACATCACCGAACGAGGCCCGACCTCAGCCATCATTCTACTTCTCACTATCAGATAAATCCCCCCAGTTCCCAGTGAGACACACCAACTGTTTTCCATTGCTTAGACCTTGCTCCTGCACCGCCTGACTAATCGGATCAATGACTGCTAGGCACTGTGGTTGAGCAGGAGTCCCATTAGCTCCCAGCACCCCGGAAATGCCAAGCTGAGTGACCTGCCCGTCCTTCAAAAACCCACCTTCCTCCCTTGTGAGAACCTTCATGACAGATCCAGGATCTCCCTGCCCCTGCAACATGCCCCTGTTTCCTTCAAGAAGCATACTGCACACATTTTGACCCATCTCCTCCCTGCCATTTTCCATATTTCTGGATCTCAGAACAGGTTCAGACTGCTCCTGACCCAACTCCATATCAGCACACATCAGACTAGAGAAACTGTTGCTCATCTCAATGCCCTCCACTTGCTGAACATTAGAGAACGTACGCCCCGGAGAGGCCCCCACCCAAACATCTGCAACTTTCATTCCTACCATTGGACTACATGATTTTCTTGTTTACATGTTATTATTTTTTGATGAATTATTATTTATGATGAAATGGTAGTGATATTATATATATATATAGATTAATTTATTAACCATATTGATTTTTATAAATATTTCTAGACAAATAGTAATACTTTTGGTTCATTTATGGGACTTCAAATATCTAAAAGGGTATTTTAGTGCATCGAGAAACAAAGTTAATTTCTTTACATAAATTTATAGACGTAATTGATAAATTAAGAAAAAGTTAAAAGAAAAAAAAGAATGAATTTTTTTTATTCTTGGTCAATAAAATAATATATCAATTACAGGACAATGATTAAAAAATAAAATGTATTTTCCAAATACCTTAATTTTTATTGAACCAATGGCCTTTTAAATCAAAACAGATTTATGAATTTGAGGTCTTCATATTTTCCTTGATCATTCACTTTTTTGAGATTATTGACCTCAATAACTCCCTATAAATATTTACTCTTTTCATCCATGTCCAATCTTAACTTCCAAACTATGTTTTCCTATGTGAAAACCAAGTTATATGTTACTTTTGGTAACTGTTATGGTGCCAACATTCCCTTTTTAATGGAAGAGTTATTATTCATTTGTACGATGTTGGTTTCTATAAATGAAACTTTTATGTATTAAAAAATTGATAACCAAGATGAATTTCAAGGGTGAAAGTCATTTTAAGGGTTGTAGAATGTAACACCCTGAGATTTTGTGATTTTGTTTTTCAAATTACATTATCCTTTTGGATATTTTTCATTTCATGCAATGTTGAAGAAAATTTATTTTATTAAAGAAATATTTCTATTTTATGTATATGCAACAACATGTTAATCATGGTTTACATGAAACATAAACATTGTATTTCTCTACACATAACAAAAATGTTAGCCTGTGTTATACGCAAAAAATACTTTCCTTGATGACCTGCGTAAAACGCATGACTTATGCTTACCGAAAAATAATATATTATTAAAAGATGATTATTTAATATAATATGACAAAACATTGATGTCAAATTAGAGGACATGAATAGTATTAACTAATCTATGGAAATATTTTTTTACATAATATAACATGAATTCATAGGCTACCATTTAATTATTAAAGAATGTGAAAATCGATTGAATATAAATGTTAATATTATTATGACCACAAAGTTATTTTCCCTAATAAATTTAATTTTCATTTATTTATAACAATAAATTAAGACAAAATTTCTTTTCACATGGAACTGACTTTGCCTATGTTACATGAAACATTTACTTGGCGTACCATGCACACAACACTAAGTTTCCACAGAACATATATTTTTAATATAATTATTTAAATTAAATAATTATAACCTATACATTAATATTTTTATAGGAATAACAATAACAAATTTTAAAATATTGTTCATTATTGTTTTATATAAATAAAACATATTGATAATAAAGGATATGAATTTTGGTACAATCCTTTTATATTAAAACTAGTGGTTTCTTGAATGATCTACATTTAATAATAAAATTTATTTTAGTAAAATCAAAAAAATTAAATTTATAAAAAAGAATTAAATTTTTATTTCATAATTTAGAAATTATCTTATGATTATTTTTTGGGGTTTTCTATAGAAAATTCATTTTTTGATGAATAGTGAAAAATACTACTTTTTAGTTAAAAACTGCCTTTTTATTTAATTAATTATGACTGGTAAATGTTATTATATATTTTTAATATCATATTATATAAATATTATATCTATTAATAATTTTTAATTCATTATAATCTATTTTACTTTGAAGTTGAATACAAAATATTAACAAACTTTTGAACATTTTTCTACTTTTAAAACCTGTAATCTCCTCCCACCAGCGGGATTATAATTAATCCTAATATTTATAATTTTATGATTTTAATTTCTAAAAAAGGACATAAACTATTTTATTCAGAATTATACTTATATTCTAATAACACCATGCTAATTTTTTTACCAAAAATATTAGTAAAAGTGATTAAAATTAATCATAGTTGATAAGACCAAATTAATCTTAATTAGGGGATAAACATAAAATTAAAGGCCCAAATGATCCAGAAACCTTTCCAACACCCATTGTATGTCCATATTTTGTCCATACACATTCCATTATTGTATGTTTTGGTTTGGTGTAACTTCTGTTATGTAAGAACATGTGTACACCTAACTTATTACTAAAAATTCGATGTGATGCATTTTCATTCCCGATAAAAAGTCACCCCCTCTAACACATTCTCACACATCCAAAACCTCTTAAGATAGTCAATGAACATCCCAATAAACCTCCCAGAAATCATCCCTTACTCATATAAACCTTCCATTATGTATAATTGTATCCAAGGAAGCCTTTTGGCACACACCAAAAGGAGTTACCCGATTAAGAGGTGACATATTCAATCAAGTCCTTTATTTTATTTTCCCTATCCAACCCATTAAAATATAATTATTTTATGGTTATATAAAAAAAGTATCATAAATATACTATCATTTAGTTTTGTAAATGGTTAAACCTACACTTACACACACCTTCATCTAATGGGTGACGAACATACTGTTTTCTTGTACGACGAACTACTACCTCACGAAATAATGATTGTTCATTTTTACTTTTCCACCTATCATGGTTGAAATTATGATGGAAAATATCTTTATATATGATATATAATATATTTATAATATATTTATTCTTTTTTACTTTTTATTTGGAACATACCTTTATGCATTCCAACTAATGTAAATATGATAATTTCGTTTGAGGAAGTGTGGACTACCACCCCTTCAAAGCGATATGATTCATTCATACACTACATGGATTGTATTAAGGATGTTTTTAGTGAATATATATGGTATCATAAAGATAATTTAATAATTATATATATATATATATATATATATATTAGTTTCTTTCTCTCAACATGGCAATTACATGGAAATAGTGTTCATGCGTACGTACAACCTACCGTCTTAATGAACGATGTATTCCGTTTCATACTTATATATGAAATAGATTATTATAATAAAAAAATATTGTATATACATGATATTTATATCATGTTTTATATTTTTTAATCATTATATAAGAATATGTACCAACAATATAAAAAATTAAGACATACATGAAAAATAAATCGAATATTACCTGAAGTGAAACCTTAACATCGGATGGTTAACAAGAAGGTAATATAAGTGAGTAATAAAAACATAAATGGTATTATATATAAAAATATGGTAATGTAAATTATCTATAAAAAATTTATATTTATTATACAGGTGGTTTGAATGAGTACGATGAGAGGTAAGACACATGGTAACATGATTTCATGTCACATTTTATTCCTGTGAGATATATTCTATGTTAGTGACTCTTTCCTTTTGTGTGGTGTATCTACTACCCATGATTGTATTCTATTTATCTTGTAACCATATTTATGGGTGTTAACGTATCCTTTTTCTGAACATTCATTCATGGGGATTATTTTTCAAAATTTACCAAATCGGTAAAAAAATGGTCTCAATTTTCATTTTTTGAGACTCATTTTTTAATACATATAAACTATTTTTGAGGTGTATATACTTACATTTAACATTTTATATCATGAATATACTACTTTTTATAATATTTTATGCTTAATTTAATTTTTGTTTCTTACATGGAGAGTGTGTCCTAGATTACCAAGTTATAAGCGTTTATTGTGAAAATCTCATCACTTTTAGAGATTGTTTAAGTTTATGATTATTTTGTTGAATTATTATGTTCCATATCTCAATAAATTAATGAATTGACATATCCTGTGTTTATTCAAGATATATTCATTTAGTTTCACCACTTTATAGTCTTTGTTACCTAAGATAGTTAAGAATGTGTTCGTAAGAAAACTTGAATTTACCCACACTTTGGTTATAAATCTATGCCCTTTTAAATCCATGTTTTCATAGAAGGTTTTACAAGATTTTTATAAAAATTTAATATGTTCATTAAAATAATTTTTTTCCACTTTTTATTTTTACAAGTTTTTAATAGGAAACCTCTGAACTATTTCTAAATGAAGCAATTTCCAATCTTTTTCATATAAAATAAATATTCATTTGTCGTTGAACAAAATCTAAGAATTTTCCCATCGATATTCATGTAAGGATTGATTTTCATGTTTAAAAGATTAATTTTTAAGAAATTTTTTTTAAAAATATTTCCAAGAAGTGTTTTTTAATATTTATTTTATAATTTTTCAAGAATAAGGGGGTTCAAAATGTTTTTATGTTTTTTATAAGATTTCAAAAAAAAGGTTTTCAAAACATTTATAAGATTATTTTATAAGTTTCCGGAAAAAATGGTTCAAAAAACATTTTCATTTTTATTTTTTATTTTTTAAAGAAAAATAGTTTTCAGCATATTTTCATGTTTATTTTATAAGTTTTAAGAAAAATAATTTTCAAAATGTTTTCAATCAAAATGGTTTTTAATTTTTTTTAATAGTATTTTATAAGTTTTCAAGGAAAATTGTTTTCAAATGATATCAATTATTCTTTAACTGTTTTAAAGGTATTTTCTATTAAAATTATTTTCAAATGGTTTTATGTGTTGAGAATATTTTTTCTAGTAATAGTGGATATTTTCCTCAAGAAACATTTTTGAAAGATATTTAAAAATTATTTTCCATCTAAGATGACATATGTTGATGTTACTCATTACCTTTTAGGAAAGAATATAAAGGTTACATTAATATTATTTCTATGAATGGGTTACATTTAATGTGATGGTATCCATGAAACTCATTTCTCATTCACGTGTTATATTCTTTTGAAACTCCATTCTTTTCACATATTGGGTTTATATTGAAATGATTATGAACCTATCTCTTTCCATAGGTTATGATATAATTACATGTTTATAATACCCATTTAATTTTAAGGGGTTATTATATAACTATTTATGATATTACGGAACATGTGTGTATGATTTCATTATGAGAACGGTGAGACATATATATCCCTATAATGCATTGGGTAATGATTTGAATCTCATGAGATAGACCAAGATGTTGTGAAGAATTAACTATTACTACTAAGATGGCTGTGAAAGTGAACCATGACTACTAGGATGACATGAGGAGTGAAATAATGATACTAAGACATCCATGGGAGTGAACCACGACTACCAAGATGGTATGGGGAGTGAACCCATACAACCAAGATGGTCTTAGCAGTGGTTCCTTATCTAATATTGAAACCATATTGTATGCTTATGTGTCTACCACAATTCCATGTTTTATTTCTATGTTTTGATTTTATGTATTATGTTATTTATTTCATTATGAATCAAGTCTTATGAAATTCCATTATCTCTTCCATGATTCATGTATATGATCTTTGATATTTAGGGTATGATCTTATATTTTCATGATCACATTCTCATAGCCTTGTGTTCATGATTATGCTTACATATCTCCCTTGTTTAAGCTTACCGAGTTGTTGAACTCACACCATTCTAATATTTCTATTACATTGTTTATGAAGAATGGTTTTAGGTAGAATTAATAAAGGTGGAGATATTTATGGGCGATACTGAAGATCTTTCACGAGGATAGAAGATTTTGTTTCTATATTTCCAAAGACACAAAACTATTATGATCAGTGGGAATATTTTTTTTATAATGTACTGAATATAAATATAAAATGATGTAATATCCATGTATGTTAGGCCTAATTTAATATAGTTTTTATTAATTAGATTTAATTGAATATCCAAGTAACATTCCCTTATCTACAGTATAACCATACATTCTTTAATTTAATTATTTATTTTGGATGAAACATTTACTTCCAAAAGAATGAAAATACATTAGTGAGGGAATATTTCCAAAACATATCTCATATGTTTTCTTGGTTTCTCCCATAAAACCACTATTTTATTTTTTTTTATAATTCTAATTCAATATCCTCACTCTAATAATGAAAAAAACATAGCTCTCAATTTTCATAGTTCTAGAATTATTGTCCACATATCGATTTCAATGTTTAAAAACCCCTTTTTGTTAAGGGGTTCTTAATGCGGGCATATTAGGCCTTATCTCATCTACTCCAAGAAATTTTAAAATTTTATTTATGTATATTATCCTCAAATTTATGATCATAGAATCCTAATTGTGTGACTTGTTTTATTCTCATCTCTTTGATGATAACTCTTCTTTCAATCAAGCACTTATCATTTGTTGAAACCACTTGAGAAGGAAACCAAAAAGAATATGAAGAGAACTACAGATTTTTCAGATCCCAATGTAAGGTTCAATGTGTACAAATGAAAATCAAAATATTCCCAAAGAGCTTTGCGATGGACTAGCTTCACAGACCTATGTGGTGGAGTTGCATGACTGACCTCCGTGGCCGAGCTCCTCACCAAAAGATGTTTTCTGCACCTATGTGGGATACTTGTGCGGCGGAGCTGCGTAAATTACCTGCGCGAGCAACATTTCTTTGGCCAGGCCCCATCTGTTCCTATAGATGGATCCCTTGGGCTCCCCATTTTAGGACTGAAAAAAATTAAAAGACTCTCTGAAGCTCCCATTACATATCTCTTTCACCTAGATCAATCAAATCGTCTTAGGAAGATCTCTAAATCACGAGAGAAGAGATAATTAAATGGAATAATAATGTTTTGAAATTCTTTTATAAATTTTACATAGGTTTGGTTCTCCTATGTAAAACATATTCTTCAGGAATCAACCATAACTTCATGCCATAACTGCATAGTCTATCTACACGACACATTAATCTGGGGTACCTATGCGGCATACTTGCGCGAGGTACCTACGTGGAATACTTGCACGAAAGACCTACACAAAATTCTTGCATGAGGGACCTACGCGACCATCTCAAGTACCCTTTTTAAAAGAAATTCATGGAAGGGTGTTGCCTTACTTGGTTCCCTTATCTATAAGGGACTAATTTGATGCCTCCACCAAAACCTCATGACTTATCAAACCTTTGGGAAAGGCACATCAGTGTGTCTCTTATTTGGGTTTGTATTTCCACAGTCATAAGTTTCCTAAATTTGTTTCACAATGGGGTTATGATTCATGGGATGTTTATTGGTTTGTATATCCACATTAAAATGGTAATTTCTCCCAGGAAGAATGCTGGGAAGTTTCTAATTTTGAGAATAAGGGTTTGGGTTCTATCCTCCCATTCTCATCTCTAAGACTCAGAACCTCGGGTCTCTAGTAATGAAGGTGTGGTTCACACATGCCTTTCCATGCAATCATATGAGAAGTCACTCTACCCTAACAGGATCAATTTTAGGGAAACCATCTTGTACTAATCCCCGAGGTTTTCTTGCAGGAGGTAGCATCATTGATTCTCTTTTCATCTTCAGTTTTAAAAGACCAGAAGGGAGATGGGCATAGGGACTTTCATTGCCCTTTCCCTCTTCCGCTGGGCTTTATCACCATGGGAAGACATCGTGGTATTAAAGAGTCAATTTCACCCCTTATTCCTTATATTTGACCCCTGACCAATGTAAATAGAATAGAGGGGAGGTTCATCACCTCGCCCTCTTCAATGGTCACGTATCCCTCTTCCATCAACATGGAGGAGAAATTTGAATGTGTGAATGCCATTGTTGAATCATTTACATTCTCTTATTTCTCACATCGATCCAGACTCACATGGTCTTAGAGATTTGTCATGACTACAAAATTTTCATGATTTAATGAACTACGAGAAGTCTAATTCCAGTTTAAAGTAGGATATGTAGAAATCCTTCTCAAGGTCCGAGCTCATGGATATCCTCATTCGGAATCCAACTATAAATCTTTTAATCTAGGCATTCTCCTTAAGAATAAGCCCCAAATTAAACCTCAAATCATCAAGGCATCATTTTTTAGGACGTAAGCCAAATCTCACCTCTCTCAAAGGACCATACTCTCTTATGAAAATTAATTAATTACATGGGATTTGATTCCTACCCATATGGGAATAAACCCTATTCTCCTTTGGTCATATTCCCAAATAGGACTGACCCTACTTGGAAATCCATATCCATTCCATGTCCCTTAGGCTACATTAGCGTAAGTCCCACACAAAGTTTCAACTAAGAACCTTCCGGTTAGAGGTCTTTATGACATGACCTTAAAAGGTATGATGTTTCCCATTCAGTGGAATCGAACTATGAGGGTTATGATTCCTTTCACAAGGATACGTTGGTAGCCAATATTTATGGGAATGATCCAAAAATAAAACGAAACCTTCGTCTCCCTGGATGAAAATAAAATTCCAGAGTCCTCTACTGAGTGGCTTAAAAACTAGTATCTTAACAATGATCATTAAAATAATCTATAATCATTATATTAGTGGATTCCATTGATGGAAAACCTCAAAATACATAAGGATATTTCCATTAATGAAGAACCTTGAATACATACTGATGATTATAAAAATTTTACACATTTTAATAAGTGATTTTAAATTCCATAGGATAGTTATGATATGATTGGTGAAATAATAAGGATTCGTGAAAATATCTTAAATTTACAAAGAGTGTCCCATAGTAGAAAATAATTCCCCCCAAAAGAGTGTGATGAGTCCGACCTCCCATTCTTTCGACCAATGCACGTTATTAATTATCATAAAGTTACAAACATAACGAATTCCTACCTTTGGAAAGAAGGTCCTCTATGGATAAATAACTATTGGAAGTTTCTAGTTCCATGAAAAAATCCAATGGAAACCGCCTAGAAACAGTTATTCTTAAATCTATAACACAAGTTTCAAGGAACTATGAAACAAAAATGGTGAACGTGATGTGAATCCTTAACCAAGTTAATAATGTTACCCACATGTTAATCCCCTATAAATTGAAAAAGGAATTCCAGAAAAAGGAATCAATCATGCATGTATTCAAATATTGTTTTTTTTTCTTTAATGGAGTTTGTTTTGTTATCAGTTTTTCTTTTCAGAATACCCTTAAATCCCAAGAATGGATTTCTCCAAGACAACATCTGTGAACTTCCCGACTGTTGCTCAAGCTGGATCTCCATCCATGGGAAGGACATTATCAGCAACCCAACATCTTCAACATTGGGACGCTAATGTGCTGGTAAAGGAATATCGCCAGCATGGTTCAATCCCGACTTTGGAGGATACTCGACAGGCCCTCCAGGTCAACAAAAATCCTAGATCATCTGGCTAATGACGACCAATGATAAAGAAGCAAATGGTGCCTACCACCATCTCAAAACCATTTTGGTTCTTTATCCCTAGAACTCAATAATAAATTACTCCCATACTAAAGGGGGGTTGATCAAGAGGTCACTGAAGGCCTCGATTCATGATTGTAGGAGTCTTTCCTAAGGACTCCCACCAGCAATCGCTGCCAGAATCACGTGGTAGTGTACCCCCAACATGAAGGGGTTGTTGCCTCCAGACATTCATCCTAGGTCTCTCAGACCTGGGCAAATAAGATGAATCATCATGGACAACGTCTTGTAAACAGGGAGCAGGTTCTCACATCTACCTCCATCAGAAGATCCCATCAATTTAACTTGATGGAAAACAACGAGTTGGAACATATGCATGTACAATCTAATTTTTATGCTCAGCAGGCTCGTCTGACAGAAAACCCCCATTCCCACTAGATAAACCCGATGGAGTATTGTGAAAAGGATCATACACCCACTTATAATTTATTATCCAGTCAATAGGCTCGTTTGACTGCATTTAAATATTCCTGCCAATCTATTGTGGTGGTGACTGGTGAACTGGCACATACACCTATTTACAATCACCAATTCTGTCAGCCATCTCATTTTCCAGTATTGATGAACGTTAATCTACCATACTTTATGGGAAACAATCAGCAGGCACATATACCTTCCAATGTTTATTATGCCTACCAACTGTCTCATTTGGTAGCACCCGGAGAAGTTAGTAAGAATTATTTGATAGAAAATTGGGGGTAGACCCAACTTTCAGCCCCCATGCATGAGTTGTTTCAATACCCATTGACATGAAAATGAGGTCAAGAGAAGGCACATACACCTACTCTAGATACAAAATGGATGTAAATTTCTGTTCTGGTCACTGATGTAACCGAACACATCTTATAAATAGCGAAAGGGCATATGAAAATCCCTGTCCATATTCTGGAATCATGCCAGAATATTATAACAACTAGTTCAGTAGTATTAGGGAAACAAACCCATAAATCTATCCCCACACATGGGTTAAAACATCGTCATTCCATCTTGGAGCAAACACAAACCTTTGTTCCAGTCCAGGAGGGTCATGGGGCATACTCCCCGATATCATACGGACAACAATATCGGGAACATATAGCCTTTCAAATTGGAGGTAACCAGTTTTTTCAAGTAACTAATCCAGAGCATGCACATATACTTTTCCATGATAACAACTATTCTCAGCATGTGGCCCCAACTTAGTATAAGAGAACAACCAAGAAGAAGTATCACCAAGAATTGTTGGAAAATCAAGAGTTGAGTCGCGATGTGGCTCCTCTTAATGATGTAGTTCGTGAAGCCCTCGGACATTTATCTATTAATACTCAAGATCCAACCCTCTCATTACCAATTTTTTGGAGTGGTAGTTGTAATTCTAATGTTTCTCATCTGACACTTCAACAAAAATTCTTTCTTCATTAAAATTCAGTCAATCCAAAGTGACTAGCTCTGGATGAGAGCAAGAAAAATCCTCCATGTGGACAAAATACCAAGGAGCAATAAGATTTATCCCTTACTGTAATCCATCATGGTGATCCTACCCATGATGGAATTCACTACGAAAGTCCTCTCCCCAGTAGTATTTTACATTGTCAAGACAATTCCATAATTGATAATGCAGCAATGAGAAAGCCCTCCTATCTCAAGGAATATGGAAACACAAGGCCTGTCATGTCTGATGCCTTTTCATTTACGGGTGAAACAATTTCTCAACCAGATGATGTCTTAATGGAATGGTCATTCTCTGAACCTCTTTTAGGTCATTTATCATCTAATATAGAGCATTCACTTTGGTCAGATCAAGTGGAGAAACCTCTTGTAAAAGATGACGATGATGTGTTAAACATGTGAAAACAATTAGATAAAGGAGAAATAGCAGTCATGTTATTTCCTTTGGAAAATTCTCAGTATAATATTCCAGAATTGATAATAGAATATTTCATTCATTAAATTCGTCTCAACCTATAGAAAACTCTTTGTCATTTGAAAACCAAAGTATTACCATGTGATGAATATCAAAATCACGTAAAGGTAATAGAAGGGTTGCAGTGCCAAATTGACTTGAAATCTCTCTCAGTTTCCCAACATCCAAAGGTTGGAAAATAATAAAGAACCCTTCAGCGTGGATGTCTCAATGCTCTAAAGGGTCTAATCCAATTAATTTCTAATTCTGCATCTAGTGTTCGCATTAGAGGATGGGGTGCATATGGAGAATTGCATTTCACTCCACTCTAAAATCTAAAATGTCTTCAAATAGTGGTATGATGAAATGTTATTAGCCATGGTCAGCCACAATCAATAGGTTTTGTATGTAATCAAATGTATGCTCAACAACAGGCCTCAACCAGTTTTCATCAGAATCAGGCACAAAGAAAAGAATTTGTTGAGTTACTTTTATATCAAGCCTATGAGAATCTTGACCAGGCATCTTGTTCAGAGGATGTCACGCATTAGAGGATGAAAATGTCTGAAATAACATAACTATCTTCATAAATAGATGTTTTGAGTGATTTTTTGATATTGCACCCATCAAATGTTCGAACCAAAACCATCAAAATTAGAAGAGTAGTTGCACGAATTTCAGCTATACCAGTTCAAGAATCACCCCAGCTTGCAATGATAGGGTCTCATCTAATTCAATCTTCAAATTCATTAAACAACGTTAAAAGATTTAAATAAAAAAACAAGAACAACCCTAGTTTGCAGGGCTAGGGGCTTTTTAACATCTGCAATCCCCTTCTCAACAGAAGTCTGTTTTCTCCCAATTAGGGAATAAGCCACAAAGAAAGCGTACAACTGAAGTATCCAATGATTCCCGTCGGGTTACAATCTACCAAAAATTTCTAGGTAATTCTTCATATAGAAGAAACTAGTCTCCTGAAATACAAAAAGGCTGATGATCTAGAAGAAACACTGACAGAGTGCCATCAATTCATTATGCGTCAGTAAATGTTATTATAGCCATTATAGAAGATCCTCCAGAAAATAAGTCCAATTCAGGGGATTCAGAAGATGAAGTTATTGTCCATAATATGATACACGTTTAGGAAAATGAAGAAGGTCTACATACCCGAAATTAGAGGCTTACCTAGAATCTAGGTATTCCTTCAAATAACCAACTCCCCCCTCTCTGAAAGGCATCAAATAAGGGTAAAGGAATAAAGTCAGATTGCATCTCACATTTCCTCTAGAGAAGGTCAATATATTTTTTCTATAGGTATATTTTCACAGCAAGAAGATGAAATGAATGAGTTGAAAAGAATTAACATAGAGTTACTTTGAAGCAACATTTCTGCTAGGCGTACTCCCTAGACAAGTCCTCAACTTACAAATCCTGTAGGAGCTCCTCAGCAAAGGGGATTTGTAGTAACAACATATATGGATAATTAATTCCCTCCATTGGGTACATAATCAAGGAAGGACCATATAAATCCTGATAGACTTATTCCAGTGGGTTATCAAAGGCAGATATCAGCACCACCATCAGTGATTTTACTGGTCGTTGCACTAGCTCAAGCTCCAGTTGTTATACCTACAAATAATCCAGCTCATATGGATATTGACCAAATTCTTATGAATATAATTGAGGCATTAATGACATGATTGGAAGCTATGGAGGAATAACGAGCACCAGTTTAGCTGGAAAAGAGAGCTTACCCTGAATGGGTGGATGGAATCCCTCCCCCACCAAAATTTTTGAATACCACATTCTTGTTCTTTAATAGTTCGAAAGATCCGGAAAAACACTTAACACATTTTGTTTCTTGTTGTGATCCTATGATGGGCACTTCTCCACATTAATAAGCAGTTAAGATTAGGTGTTTTGTGTAGTTATTACAAGGACCAACTTTTTTCTGGTATACAAGTGTGCAATCTAGATCAATTACTAGATGGGAAGATCTCTGTCAGAAAATCCTTCTTCAATGTAACTCAACACTACCAAAGATGACATTTTTTTATCTTAAAAATTGTAAACAATGGGATATTAAAAGAGTTTCATATTTTGTTGCTCAATAGAAGGGATTAACATATTCCTTAATTTTATCATTCCACCAAGAAGAGTTTCTTCCAATATGTGTGGAAAATCTACGTGATGAATTACGCACACCATTGATCCATGAAAAATACACAAGAGGGTTTCGAGACCTTAATTCAATCACTGAGAAGATTCAAAACTCTATTATTGAAACAAAGGCTAAAACTCATGTAATTTCATCAGAACCAAGAAGGAGGATTGGAAGGGAAGAAGCTATTATACTCACAGTCAAACATGCACCTATACCAGCTTCAACTTCTAGACCTTTATCATACCAAAGGGCTCTCCCTCTTGAGCATCAGGAGCAATGACCGTCTCAACAAGTTGATCAAAGAGATCAATGGTAGAAATAGTTTAGGGAATTAAATAATAATGTTTATTCTTTTTGGAATGTACAAGTTCCTGGTTACTTCATCTCAGCCTTAGAAAACAATTTGGTTCAGTTTCCAAGGCCAAAAAAGAAAAATAAAGATGGAGATAAAGATCTTCTGAATTATTATCCCATTCACCATATGTTGGGACACCCCATTCAAGAGTGTTTATTTTTCAAATACCTCCTGCAAAAGATGGTAGACTTTGGGAAATTAAAACTAAAAAGTTCGTCAGCTCAAGTAGCATGTGTTACTGCTACTGATTCAGAGGAAGAAGGTGAATGCTAAGAAGTTAAAAGTAAAAATGTTTAGAAATATGATGATTGGATGATCAAAAAAATGATCAAAAAGACTCATTCTATTTTACAAACACACTTGAAACAATCAATTTTGTCATCTGCCACTCTTTCCACATTGATACCATCTTCATCATAAGGTCATTCCTCAATGAAACAAAGTGGTCATAAGGATAAAAATCAGTCAGAAGAAAACGAGCTCGCGTCCAGGCCAAAGTTTTCCTTGACCCTAGCAGATTTTATGCCATCTATTTAAAAACATGTCCACCACCCTACCAAATGGAACAACTAGAAGCAACTTATCTGGAAGAATCCTCATTAGATAAAGAATTGATCTTAGGTTTAGTTAATGTTATCCATATAATAGATCCTTATGCCAATGATTATTCAGATTATAATGAGATAAAATTCGTTATACCTAATTGGGGAACCAAAGGAAGAGGCCTAGGTTGAGGATACAGGGGAAGACATGGGAATTCAAGAAACCCCCCACTTTAACTCTACCCCTTCTCAAACCATATATGCAGCAGAAACCCATGGGAGATCCCTTTTTTGGGATTAACAAGAATATGGAGTTTCTTTCATCCGAAATAAGTCTAGTTCTGACGCAATAATTTGGGAGGACAGATTAAAAGTTATGTCATCTTCCTCTTAGCATGTGAATAGACCTAGTCAATATAATCTTACAAATTCAGGAATATCTCCTGCTTCTACTTCAACATAGAGAACGACTATATTAGATGCATCAACTTCTAAAGCACATGTGAAACCGAATCTCCATGATTGGAAACACAGAACATTGGACCAAAAGTATAATGTCATGAAATAATTGGCCAAATTTCCAGCCATGTTGTCAATTTTGGATGCTTTAAATCTATCAAAACATCTTTAAGAGGCACTCATTGAGGCTTTGTCAAGTCCTAAAGAGTTTGAAACCAAAGTTTTTCTGCTGAGGTTTATCGTATAGAGAATTATTCTGAAGAATTTCATGCATTCATATCTTTTAAAAATGAAGATGATGTTGTACACGGACATATCAAACCATTGTATTTGTCTGGAAAAGTCAATGACGTAGATGTCTGACGAGCCTTCATTGATAATGGCTCTAGGTCCAACCTCATTCCCATTCGTAAAGTTCGTCAATTGGTCTTGACTGAATCTGACTTATCTCTTTCGACTTTAATGTTGAAAGGATATGAAAAGAATTAATAAGAACCTCTGGGTGAAATTACAGTTAGAACTCAGTTTGGAGATCTTGTGTCTCATTCAGATTTCATGGTTGTTTGTCCGGACACAACCTTCAATATTCTTCTTGGAATTCCTTGGTTGCATCAACATGAAGCTATACCTTCATCATACCACCAATTTCTTAAGTATCATTTCAAAGGTCAAATTGGGACATTTTATGGTGACAAGTATCCATACAAAACATGTGTGTCTCAGTAAATTGAGGCAGAGTTTTATCACACAAAAGGAACGAAGTCCATGATGATGGAAATTACCAGAGTTAAGGATCCAAATGGACTGGAAAAGATTCCAGCTAATCCATTCATGCATTTGATTACAGATTATGTGCTACCCATCAATCAAAATTAAAGGGTAAAACAAAACCCATGCACTTATCTAGTAATTTCCATAATTTAAATTGCGGCAAATAAGCCTAACAATATGGGAGGAATTTCTAATTTATCAAGAAGTGATGGAATCATAAATGCAGATGTCATTATTTCAACTACTGAATAATAAAAAGCCTCTACTTCTTCACCTAGAGTAGAAGTGATAGTGGTAATGCTATTGGAATGCAAATATGTTGATTCTCAATCCATCAATCTCCCTTTATTACCACAGGAAGACCCTTCATCATTAGTAGAATTCGATATGGTGGTCTTTTCTACAGGGTGTTCAAATACTGATTTATCCCCTAACACATGAAGTTTTTCCTCATAATCTACAATTCAAGTTGAAACAGAAGAGGTACTACATAATGAAGAAGAAGAAGAAGATCTCAGGGATTCTCCTCCAGAATTTGAGGAAGGTGTATCTACCGTCATGGATGATCTCATAGAAATTAATATGGTTACAGAAGTAGATCCACACCCCACTCTAATTAGTGGTTCCATGACCTATGAAGAGAAAGAGGTATATACTTCCTTTCTAAAACAACATCAAGATATATTTTCTTGGAATTATATAGAAATTCAAGTTCTTAATCCTGATTTGACCACCCATCATTTGGGTTTTCTAGAAGAACATCGTGGATTCAAGCTAGTAGCAAGAAGAACACAACCAAATCCTGGCTCTAAAATTGAAGGTGAAGTTGATAATATTATAAAGGAAAACTTTTTCAGGGAATTCTAATACCCCAAATGGCTAGCCAACATTGTCCCAGTGAAAATGAAGAATGAGAAAAATAGAGTTTTCATTGATTTCAGAGATCTTAACCGGCATTGTCCTAAAGATGATTTACTAGTTCTGATCATAAAGGTTTCAATTGATGCAAAAACTGGTTATGAAGCTCTTTCCTTTATGTATGATTAATTTGGGAATAATAAAATCTATATGGCCCCAGAGGATGAAGAATTTACTGCCTTCAGAACCCCTCAAGGTGTATTTTGCTATCGGGTAATTCCCTTTGGCTTAAAAAATGAATGCACAACATACCAACATGCCATGAACCATATATTCAAACCGTTCTTAGGGAAATTTGTTCATTGTTATGTGGATTATTTGGTGGTAAAATCTAGAAAATGTTCCAATCACATGGATGATTTGGAAACCATATTCAATAACTATCGACAACACATTTTGAAGATGAACCCCTTGAAATGTGCTTTTGGGGTAACCTCAAGAAAATTTATTGGCTACGTTGTATGCCATCGTGGTATTAAAGTTGATCCCGAGAAAACAAAATAAATCCTTAGTATGTCACCTCCTCAAAATTAGAAAGAATTAAGAGGAATCAATGAACACTTGGCCTATATTTGTCACTGTATCGCTAATTTGGCAGGGAACTATTTACCCTTCACCAGATTAATGAAGAAGGGAATCCCCTGCCCATGGAATAAAGATTTCCAAGATTCCTTTAATACCCTCAAGAAATATCTCTTGAGTCCACCAGTATTAATGCCACCTATTGAAGTAAGACCACTTATTCTATATCTGAAAACTTTAGAGCAATCACTAGGTGTCTTTCTCTCCCAAAATAATGATTCTGGGAATAAAAATAGCCTTTAATTTCTCAGTCGAACTATGATTAATATGGAAAAACGATTTTCATGTATTGAGAAGTGCTTCCTGGCATTAATCTTTGCAGTTTAGAAATTGAGGCACAACCTACAACATCATGAGGTCCAATTGATGTCTAGAAATAATCCACTCAAATTTATCGTCTATCATCCTATAAATACAGGACATCTGGCATAGTGGGTGGTTATTTCTCAACAATTTGATATCCAGTTTTTACCTAAAAAGGCAATAAATGGCCAAGATCTGGCTGACTTCCATGCGAAGCATCTATCATTAAAAGATACATTATTTAGTATTGAGATTCCCGATGAAGAGCTCTTATCTATTCAAGATAATTCCCAAACAAGGGAAATATATTTTGATGGTGATTCCTGAAGTCCAACAAGAAAGGGAATTGAAACCCCTAAACTCTACAAGGTTGGATTAGGAATTGTCCTTATTCCCCCAAAAAAGGAAATTTTCCCTCATTCTTTCCTATTATCAAAAGGTGGTGACAATAATTAAGTAGAATATTATGCTCTCATTGTAGGTTTGGAATTGTCCCTTGAGATGGAAATGGATCATTTGAAGGTAAAAGGTGATTTAGAATTGGTAATCAAACAAATTAATGGGGAATATTCTATAAAAAAGAGGAATTAATACCTTTTTGTGATTATGTTAGAGGGTTAATGGCTAAGTTTCCCTTAGAGCCTATATTATCTTATATCCCATAATCAAAAAATGTTCAAGAAGATGCACTTGTTAATGCAGCTATAGCCTTGGCGGATCCAAATAGGGATGAGACAGTTATCAGAATAACCCATCGTTGTGGGGTCTCACCTTTTGTTCAGACCAGAATGTAATAAATTAATGAAATTTTCCCTATTTTTGAACCATATGATCATACCGCGGGATAGAGAACATCCGTCATGGAATATCTTCTAAATGGGTTACTTCCACCAGATAGGGATAAGAAGGAAGAGATCTGATGATGAGCGGACAATTTTACTCTTTATGATAGTCCAGACCACCAAAAGATCATTTACAAATGAGGATTTGATGGAATTCTCTTCTGATGTATTGACGGAGAAGAGACAGTAGCTGTCATGAAAGAAGTACATTCAGGACCTTGTGGTTCCCACCAATCTGGCCACAGACTCTCTGATCAGATTCAAAAGATTGGGTACATTTGGCCTTCAATGACGTAGGATTTTATTGATTTCACTAAAAACATCTATCCCAGTCAAGTGCATTCTAGCTTCATTCATCAACCCCCATATTTGCTACATACAACTAAATACTATTGGCAATTTTTGTACATGGGTAATGGATGTAGTTAGGCCTTATCCACCATCCATGGCTAAGAAATTCAAGTATATTCTCACTACCACTAACTTATTCTCTAAATGGGTTGAGTCTATACCTCTCCAAGAAGTCTGAGCCAAAAGCATTGCATGTTTTGTAAAAACTAATATCATCACCAGATTTTTCATCCCTCATATTGTTTTGATAGACAATGGCAGCAATTTTTGTTTTGCTGAAGTAAAAGAGTTATATCAGGAACATAATATCAAGTCCAACCATTCATCTCACTATCATGCAGTGGTCAATGGACAGATAAGGGCCTTCAATAAGACCCTATCGAATATAATCCAGAATATGGTGGATAAAAATAAGAAATCATGGCCTAATAAAATTTGGATTCTGTATGGACTTATCAGACAACTACCGATACTTCTACCCAATAAACTCCTAATTCATTGGTATATTAAACCGATTTGGTTTTACCAATTGAAATGAAATTTCCTTCACATAGAGTTACAACCTGTGATAAATTTTCTATAGATGATTGGTCTCAGAAATGGTTCCTTGAGTTAGACCGGTTAGATGAGAAACGATTTCATACATTGCATCATCTAGAAGTCTATCAGAATATAATAGCGTGAGATTTTAATAAGAAAGGTCGCCTTTGTTCATTCCTTCAATGAGAATTTTTATTGGTCCTTAAGGCTCTAATGATAGTAGAAAAGAAACCTCCAAAACCTGATCCAATGTGGGAAGGACCTTATTCCATACATAAGGTCGA
The DNA here is from genome assembly GCA_963277665.1 of Viscum album. Lineage (NCBI taxonomy): Eukaryota > Viridiplantae > Streptophyta > Magnoliopsida > Santalales > Viscaceae > Viscum > Viscum album. The sequence goes on along the minus strand of OY728130.1, from coordinate 471,334,634 downwards.
TTCAAATGGAGCCTATGCTTTAATATCCATGGATGTAGATCTCATTACTACTCCAAACAATGCGAGATTCTTGAAGAAATACATTGTGTAATAATACATTGTCATCCTCACTCCAAGACTTTAAACTAAATTGTACAATGTTTTGTGGCAGGGCTTAAAACTATACAACCCCGAGGTCCTACTTGCAAGACATTAAACTGCATAACAACCATATGTGTCCATGCTGCATGATGTTAAAGTGCGTAGCATCTTTTTCCATGTCGCGTGATGTTGAATTTCATGAAATCTTTTGGTCAACTAATGTCTTCTCTATTTGATGTTATAAGCTTCAATAAGCAAACATCATTGACCTCATTGCTACTCCTTAGTGGAACATGAATCCCCCACATTCCTAATGCCTGTGTCATATCTGCATAAAGATTGTTTCAAGAACTACGTATGGCTTGATTCTCATTTTCAAATGGGATACGTAGAGATGCCTAAATTTCAGATTTTGGGTCCAGTGACAATCACAAAATCTTCTTATTTTCTTCTGTTATATATAATTAATATCTATTCCATGTGTTTCCTTAAGATATATGATTTGTTCCTTATACCATTTCATGTCTTGAGATTAACTTTTCTCTCAGAATGTGTCAAATTCCCCATTCTTTATGTAAAACACATTAGCATGAGGAAGGATTGTTTAAAGAACCACGTAAGGCTTGATTCTCCTTTTCAATGTCAAATGTAGAGATTCCTAGATCTCCAATCTTTGGCCCAGCTGCATGATAACAAAACCCCTTTATTTCTTATATGATAATCAAATCATCATAGGGAATGTTTTAAGAACTATTTATGACTTGATTCATTCCCCATTAAGACACATAGTGAGACTTGGTTTTTACCCCTTAATCTAGTAACAATATGTCTTTTTTTTTCACACTCGTTCATTGTTGTCCATACCGCATGACGTTAAATTGTATGGAAATTTAACACCCCTATTCTTTTCTTGGGTCACCTTTATATTGTAAATTAAACCCTTACTGCTCCTTGTTTCTCACACAGAGCATAGCTCACATGGTCCTAGGAATTGAGTAAATAGATTCTTTATATAAATAAGTAATTTCCAATTTTTTATGGGGTTATCAATGTCCTCACTACATGACTCAAATCTACATAGTATAATGTTCTCACTACATGACATAAAATTGCACGTTACAACATTAATTCAGAGGAAATAGAGAAAGTCTCCATTTCCCATATGAGTTAGATCTATGTAAAAGACATCAAACTCATGGAAAATATTGATTCAAACATTTCTCATGTGCATTAGGAAATACCTCCTTCCACATTTCAGACAAATAATCTTAAATATTTTTAGATTATCATAATCTTCCTTATGGTTTTTGGTGAAAGAGTTTCTAATATTTAAGACCTCTCTTTCCTGACAATGAAGCACATGCCCTTAGGCGGCCTTGCATAAGTTTCCTACATAATAGGCCAATCATCCAAAAGATTCCACTATTTGGTGATGCAACATATTCCATAGTTTTCCCTACATAATATAGCCCCCATAATGGGTTTGTAAAATAATGGTAACTTTGTTCTCCGTTATAGTAACTTTGACCCCTTCAAACTTTGATGAGAATATATAAGAATCTGTATTTTGAAACAGTTATTCAAGTATACTTGTCCCATTACCTTTCTCACAATCTGAAAGTCTACCAGACCATGGTTTACACATTTTTCTCACCATGTGTTGGATGCACTATAAAATAAACTTTAAATCACTTGGCCACATGTTATCTATTGTTTCCATTTCTGGTCCTAGATGTATTACCTAAAACTACAGACACCATAACTTTTACGTCACAATTAGACCTTAGTAAAAGTCATATCCCTCTGATTCATTGGATATCTTGATTGGAAATACCCTTTCCATATTTAGATACCTTTCTCCATAAACCAAAATCTATGATTTGGAAAATCTGAATCTCCATAAAATTTCTTTGACATTTAGCAATAGAACCTCAAACATCTGAGAGCTCTTTTTCTTGACTATGTAGCACGTTCCCTTAGGCAGCCTTTCATAAGTCGCCTACATAACAGGCATGTCAGTCAATAGATGCCACTATTTTGCTATGTAGCATATGCCCTAGTTGGCCCTGCATAATACATCCCCCATAACGGGTTTGTCAATTAATGGTTACTTAATTCTTAGAAAAGACTTCCTTTAATGCTTTTATCCCTTCTCCTATATCATTCCTCAGTTCCAGAAATCCCAAATCACAATTTACTATTTTCCCTACCATACCTTAATATGATAGTATGTTTCAAAAAAACATTATCAAGAAATTTGGAGAGTTTCTCATACCTTTGGTTTAGAGATAAAGACCTTAAATTGAAGCCTCACAATGTCTTCATTGCATGACTCAAAACTGTAGAGTACCAATTTCTTCACTGCATGACTTAAAACTACACAGTATGATATAAATAATCTCCCCTTTTCTGATAAATGTTTATCCATTACTCATACACCAAATTTTTATAGAGATGGTTTTTCTATTCATGACATATGTCTGTATAAATTAGCCCTTTTTGATTCTTAAAATTCATTTCCTTGGAAAATCCACCTACTATGGTATTATGTCACCCAACTCTTATTTCCCATATCTATCTATAGGAAAATTTTAAATTCTGAAAGAATTAATTAGCTTGACTATGCAGCACGTGCCCTTAGGTTGCCTTGTATAAGTTCCCTACATAACAGGCCTGTCAGTCAAAAGATGACACTATTGCCCTATGCAGCATATGCCCCAGTTGGCCCTGTATAATAAAGCCCCCAAAGTGGGTTTGTCAAATAATGGTAAATTTATTCCTAGAAAATACACCCATTATGTTGATACAAGCTTTAAATTTGGTATCCAGAAAAATCATGTACCATGTTTCCCCTTCAAAATATTTAAATAATATTAATGAAATTATTATCCATAGAGTTTTATTTGGGATCTAATTCAATGTTTACAACAAAATCTATTTTGACCCTAAATATTAGCCTTTTATAGTCCAACATTCATGACTCTAAACTTTTTGTAACAAAATAACTGGTACACATTAGATTGAGAACCTATGAAGGTAAATTTAAACAAAAGTCAAGTCCCACCTCAGTAAACATACATTTTTGTATGATTTAGGTAATATTGAGTAATAAATAAAGGTAAAAATATATGAAATTTGTGGGGTTATCCATATAACCCTAGAAAAAATAAAATTATGCTCATTAGGTGGCTTGACTTAATAAGAAAATTTTGGTCACTTCATTTTTGTTATTATAATAATTATTGTTTACAATAAAAAATCATTATCATCATTTACCATTCATATTGCAATCATGAAAAAAAAGAATGAAGATTTATATGATTGAAAACAAAATTTCTTTCATTCATATGAAAAAATAGGGCCAACCACCAAATGGATCCTCTCTATAATGTTTTAAAATAAACTCTCACCATGACTTTTCATTTGTTGGACCACTTCATAATCTCTATCAGCTGCTTGTTGAAGTTGATACAGCTAAGAAACTCTAATTTCCTCTGCATGATGAAGTGCTTCCTTAGTAGTTGAAATGGCAGTTATCACCACTAATTAGGTTTATCCCATTGTATGATTCAACTTCTCAATCTTTTTATGAACAAAATCCAATTTCCGTTGAAGATATAACAACTATTTCATGGTCGCTTTGATTTGTTGGATAATTTTGAGTGATTTCTTGTTAGGATTTTCCACCTCCTCAACTACTGCAGCTTAAAATCCTTCAATATTTATGAGTCATTTAGCCTCTTCGAATTCTTGTCACAAATTTTGATCCTACTCCCATCAAGGAATTTCCTCTTTCATGGAATCATATATTGGATGATAATTAAATCAACCAAATCCCAATAAGAAAAATAATGTTGGGAGTTTTTTAAAATGGGACAAAAATTCATCTAAAGGCTTTTTTAAAAATTATGCTCCAGATGTGCCACCATGTCTTCTTATGTGCCATTCCAAGATCATATTGCATCTCTAAGTCTGAATCTAAGTCACTACCATGAGGTAAAACGTACTCTGGAAACTGGTCGCTTAAAGAACTGCCTTGTTCTACTTCTCTTGGATAGTAGAAGCCTCACCTTCTGATCTTGGAGCTTCCAACCCTAAATGATAAATCAAGGTCATTATTAGTATCAAATGGAGGAAACAAATACGATTAAGATAGATGATTATATTTAACCAATAATAAGTCAGCTACTTGATTGGATCTATCCCCTATATTCTCAACTACATTGTTTTGAGAAGATGTTTCTTGAGAAGAGGAATTTACTAGAATTTTCTCAGTTATGAAATTTGAAGGCTCTGGAACATATCTTGATGAAGGATCCTTTTTAGGTATTTCTCCATCTGTAATAGAAGGATAAAGTGGAATACCCCATTCTTGAGGATCCTTTTCCACATTTTCTATAGATAAAGCTGCGTAAGGTGATATTTGATGTAATGAATCATGTTTAAGGACAATTATGTAGAGAAAATTCAAGAATAGGGACTTATGTCCTTGAAATTCATCATGAAAATCGCTAAACTCCTTGATGGAATATGGAATATCAATATTTGGATTAAGGGTGTCCATCATTTCAGTGTAAACAACTTAAACTTTTACAACATACTCACCATTTATGGTATCCAACAAATGTTGGTTGATTCCCAAATTGGCTCCACTGACATTTTGTTCCGTTGGCCCTTTAATTGGTATGGAAACATCTGGTCTTTCCATTATTGGGTCAACATCAATATTTGTCTTAGATTTCCCAGGATATTCATTCATTTCTTTTGATGCAATATGAATATTAGTGTTGATTATTTCAAGATCCTTTAACAAAAGAAACTGAGGAATGTATTTAATCTTACCATGGCTTTCCTCTCTCTCAGCAGATCTTGGAGAAGGTAAAGCTGAATCATTTGACGATTTATCTACTAAAATTGCAGATTCATCTACATGAACCTGATTTTCCCCTGGGGTTTCTTTTTTTGGTCTTGAAGAATCAGCTCTTAATACCTTGAGATAGGAGAGAGACATAGATCCTACAAGAGGATAAAATGTGGTTACCAGAATATATTGAGCAAATTGTATGCCTCAAGGTTCATATAAATACTTACTCCTTCAACGAACACTTCTAATCAATCTCATTACTCTCTTGAATTATTGTTCAAAATCATAAGGAGATATTGAAACACTCCTCTTGGACTTCTTACCAAGATTTCCATGTGCAATAGTTATTGTAGCCGCCACTCGATATACTCATTTTTTCAAATCCCCTTTTGGATATGAAGAAGACCAATCTTTGGAATAACTAGATTCCAATCTGATCGATGCATCTAGGGGAGGTAATGTAATATAAAATTTGGATACCTCTAAAGCTATTATAATCCACAATTGTTGCACTATAATTGGGTGTTTTTCATGTGTCACATACGTGGGTGGAAAAGTGTTTAATTGTTGAAGACACCAGAACTAATGAGAAAACCTATAAGGATATAAGGCTCGCAGATAATTTCACCATCAATCATGGTTGAGAATACGCCATCCCTGAATTCCATCATATAAGATCTCAGATCATAATTATTTTCCTTACCATCATCAATAAATGTTCCAACTGGTGGGTTACCAAAAGAAAAAAAGACGAATTATCCTGAGACATTCAATGTCTTCAACACCATGTCAGGTCTCAAGTTCAAAGCCTGAATGTCAAAAAAATTCTATAAAAATGGGGTGAATCGACCATTGGGAACTCTGACTGAATTCTACACTGAGTATGAAGAAAAATATGCTACAATTTATCCCCACAACACTTGTAAGGGCCCCTGCAATTCTAAATAGAGCCTTCCCATTGTATAAATCCCACAGGAGATGGTAAATTATTTCTAATATAGGGGTTTCTTTCCCAATATACACCCCTACTACCAATTTAGCTGCAATGATGAAAGTACTTGATCTTACACCACCTCCGGATTCATGAACTGGAAAAAAATAAATGCTTAGCCACATAGCAATAAAGACAGCTAAGCGTACTTTTGCATCTATATTGGGTTTGACTTTATAGCCCTAGTTATTATAATCGCCTTTTTCCAGCATAGGCCAACATGTCCCTGAACTACGCCAGTTATCTGTAGAAGAAAAAACATTAGGACATCCACAGGTTGGACCTTTCACTATTGTTGGTTCTAAAGAGTTTTCTATCCACACTCTAGCATGGATATCCTTCTTGTCCATGGGTAAATTCTTCACTATCATAAATAATTCATGGGCTAGAGGCGGTTTTCTAGTAACGTCACCCCATTTTGTAGCATGCGGGATGAATTCATCATAAATTTCCCATGGAATGGGAATTCCATCTGTTTGGTTAATAACCCAGAGACTAAAACCAACTTCACCATGCGTCAAATGAAAGGAATTAGTTTGTGGACTCCATCAGCTCAGTAATTCAGGAATGAAATCATTTTTATAAAAATATTTATTCCCCATCTAGAAAGATTCATAGATATGAACGTCTGATAACTCTTTTCTGTATTCTGCATAAGTCAGAAGTACCCAGAATGCCCACATCCACTTAGGTTTTAGACCCCCTCTAGAAAAAAGGTCCTAATCTTCCTTCCAAACATTAGATTGATTTTTTTTGAGAATCTCGAAAAGTGGAATCATAACAATGCGGTCTTGGATCTTCAACATGATCCATCATATCAAAATTACAACCACTGTGTTGAAGGATAAAACTTATAGGGACTGCTCCTTCTTGTATTACAACCCCCCTTGCACTAATATTCATGCAATTGTAGTTGGAATACAGAAGAAACCGATTTTTTGGAAAGTACTTTTTAACAGATGGAACATGGGCATCTTGCAAAATCACATGCTCGTATAAGGGTAAATAAGGACTTTGTGCGTAGTCACGTTGGTACGGAATTAGACCCTTCCATAGAAAAGAAAGAGTACTCTCAACAATTTCATAATAGTGTTGTCCGATGATCTTCATCATTCCATTTTGGTGAGTCTTTTCTTATTTAGTATGGGTCATAAAATGATTCATTCTTTCTTGCAAAAGAATTACCAAACATCCTGATCATAATTTTAAAGAGGAAATAAATTTTTTTGCAAAGGACAGTGATCACATAGGTCCTTTGATGAGGTCTGTCACGTAGTTCCTTCGATGAGGTCTATCGCGTTGGTCCTTCACCAAGGATCCTAGCGCAAATCCTTCGATAGAGTCCTTTAGCGTAGCTCCATCACTTAAAAAAGTTTACCTATAAGAAATTTCAAGGAAATTATGCGAGTTCACAATGCAATGAAGCAAGGAGAACGAGCTACGCAACGAGAGTTGAAAAATTTGGGAGAAAGAACAGGTAATGAAAAATCGGGAAGGTTGAGACCTATTTATAGGAAACTGAAGACCTACGCATCAGGACTACATGAATCCTCTTCTCATCGTAACTCTATGAAGCACCTGTGAAGTACACCTACGTTGTTCAGTAATCCATCCATAATCTTTTTTCCTAAACATTCACCTCAGGACTTGACCCTCTTTGTATGTTTCAGATCCAATCCTGAGGAGGGGATTTTAGTGAAACTACTTGAGAAAGTAACCAAATTGACTATGAATAGATCTCTAGATATTTCAGATCCTAAAGCATGGTTCTAAGAGTACAATGGAAAATCAAAATCTTCCCAAATAGCATCACAATGGACTAACATTATAGGCCAACATGACGGAGCTGCGCGACTAACCTCCATGGACGAGCTCCGCGCTAGAAGATATTTTGTGCACCTATGCGGGGTACTTACGTGGTGGAGCTACATGAAGTACCTACATGAGAAACATTTCACCAACCTGGCCCCATATGTGCCTATAAATTGAGCCCTTGGGCTCCCCCATTTAGGACTGAATAAAAGTGAAAGACTCTCTAAAGCTCCCATTGCATAGATCTTTTTCCTAAATCCCTAAAATTGGCTCAGTTAGCTCTCTAAATAATGAGAGAAGAGATAATTAAATGGTATAAGAATGTTTTGATAGTATTTTACAAATTTTACATAGGTTTGGTTCTTCTATGTAAAACACATTCTTTAGTCATCATCCATACCTAAGCGCCAGACCTACGCGGTCTATCTACATGGTACATTAACGCAGGGTACCTACGTGGCATACTTGTGTGAGGTACTTACATGGCATAATTAGGTGAGGGACCCATGTGGCATACTTGCGTGAGGTACCTACGCAACCAACTCAAGTACCCTTTTTAAAAGCCATTCATGATAGGGTATCTCCTTCCTTGGTTCCCTAATATGAAGGAGACTAAGTTGAAGCCTCCACCAAAACCTCCCGACTTATTAAACCTTTGGGAAAGCCACATCAGTGTGTCTCTTATTTGGGTTTATATTTCCACAGTCTGAGGTTTCCTGAATTTGTTTTACAATAGGGTTAGGATTAATGGGATGTTTGTGGGTTTGTAAATCCACAGTCACATGGACGTTTCTCCCAGGAATAGTGTTGTGAAGTTTGTAGTTTTGAGAATATGGGTTTGGGTTCTGTCCTCCCCTTCTCATCTCTAAGACTCGGAAGCTCAGGTCTCTAGTAGGGAAGGTGTGGTTCATAGTGGCCTCTTCGTGAAATAATTGGAGAAGTCTCCTGCCACTACCAAGATCAATTTTAGGGCAACCATCTTAGCATAATCCCCTAGCTTTTCTCACAGGAGGTAGCATCATTCCTTCTTCTTTATTCTTCGGTACGAAAAGACCATAAGGGAGATGGGAAAAATGAATTTAATTTCCCATTCCCTCTCCCATGGGGAATTATCTCCATGGGAATTCATCTTGGTATAAGCGCCTCACTTTCACCCCTTCTTCCTTACATTTGACCCTTGTCCAATGTAAATAGAACAGAGGGATAGTTCATCGCCTCACCCTCTTCCAGGGCCACCTTGCCCTCTTCCATAGACATGGAGGAAACATTTGAACATGGAAATGCCTTTATTGTATATTTTACATTATCTTGTTTTTCACATGAAGCATAACTCACGTGGGCTTAGATATTTTTCATGATTATAGCATTTTCCCGATTGATTGAACTATGAGAACTTTGATTCCTATTTAAACCAGGATATATAGGAAGCCTCCTCAAGTACCGATATCACCGGATATTCTCCTCAAGAATCCAACTCTAATTCCTTTAATCTGGGCAATATCTGTAGGAATAATCCCCAAATTAAACCCAAAATCATCAAGGCATCCTTTTTCAGAAAGTAAGACCAATCTTATCTCTCTCAAAGGACCATACTCTCGTATGAAAATTATTGAACTATGTGGGTTTTGATTACCATCCATATAAGAATCAACCCTGTTCTCCTTGGGCCATATTTCCAATAGGGTCTAACCCTATGTGGAAATCTATATCCTTTCCAAGTTCCTTAGGATGCTTTATCGTAAGTCCAACACTATGTTTCAACTAAGCACCATCCACTTAGAGGTCCTTATTGATTGACCTTATAAGGTATTATGTGTCCCATTCAGTGGCACAAAACTACAAGGGTTCAAATTCCTTTCACAAGGATACGTAGGTAGCCCGTTATTATGGGAATGATCCTAAAATTAAACTAAACCTTCATCTCCCTAGATGACAATAAAATTTCAAAGTGCCCCACTAAGTGGCTTAAAGACCAGTATCATCACAATGATGATTAAAATAATATATAAGTAATATATTAGAGGATACCATTGATTGAAAACCTTGAATACATACAGATATTTCCATTAATGAAGAACCTTGAATGCATACTGATGATTCTAAAATTTTTACACATGTTAATAAGTGATTGTAAATTCCAAGGGATACTTATGATATAATTTTTGAATTATTAAGGATTCATGAAAATATCTTAAATTTACAAAGAGATTCCCAGAGTATGCAATAATTCCCCCCAAAAGGGTGTGATGATTCTGACCTCCCATCCTCTCGACCAATGCACCTTCTTAATTATCGTAAAGTTCTAAACTTAACGAATGCTTGCCTTTGGAAAGTAGGTCCTCTTTAGATAATGAACTGTTGGAAGTTTCCAGTTTCTTGAATAAATCCAATGTAATCCGCCTGGAAACAGTGATTATTAATTCTAGAACACACGTTTCAAGGAACTAGAAAACATAGTTTCCTCTTAATATATAATACAGAAGAAATTGTAATATAATTATCAATAAAAAGAATGAAGTACCCTTTTCCATTTGTTTTATCCACATTCATTGGATCACATACATATGCTTGGATAAGACCAAGATGATTTGATTCCCTTTTGATCTTCTGTCTTGATGAACTCATAATCATCTTTCCCAACATGCATGCATCACATGTCTTTTCTCAATCACAAATCAGGTTGGAAAGGTAGAAAACTATATTCTGCATAAATATTTGTTCTGTTATCTATTGATTAATGTGACCCAATATCCAGTGCCAAAATTTATTTTATTCTTCAACTATTAAGTGAAAATGTCCCTCTTTATTATCAACCTAGTAATAATATTCATCTCTACTATATCCTTTCATGTGATAGTTGTATTCATTTACATTGAAAGTGAACCTGTTCTGATTTAAGGTCACTATCAATTCAGAGTCATTGATATGACTCACACTCAATAGATTCTGATAAAAACCATCAATGTAGAGAACATGAGCTTTGCCCAGCTAGTCTTTTTCTAGTATTGTGTTTCCACATCCTTTGATATTTAAAGCACCGTAACTGAACAATATCACTATTACATAAACCATTTTATTAATATTCTTTAGAAAATATGAATTTCCATTCATGTTGGATGAGCACCTGCTATCAACATTCTTGGTGATACTATTCTTTTTGTTGCTGAGAGAAATTTCTAAAAGATTGATGTTCTCAATTTTCTTCATTCCCTTCAATGAGATACTTCATTGGGTGGAGTCTGAAGATGTCTTTTAAAATCTATTTTCAATATTCATGTGTTCATCATATTAATATTCTTATTCTAGGGGTGAATACCTATTTTAAAGAGTAAATCCACATGGTTTGTAGGTATTGACTTGTCTTAGAGTTCTGTAGGTATTGATCCCATCTTTCCTCTGTCTTCAATGGAAAGCCTTATGTTCATAGTTTCAACAGTAAAAACAATATCCAGAGAAGATATTTACCCTATATTATAAAGCTTATTTTGTCATTATTCTTTTTTGAATTCCAGGTTCTTCTCTATTCAGATAGGTCCTTTTTAATTCATAGTAAGACATGGTATGTCCCAGAAAGCAATATAAGCAACATTTCATAAGAAGAAATATTTGCTCACTTCTATTATTTCCCATGTCCTCATATGTTTTATAGTTATTTGACTATAGATCCCATCTAGAAACATGTGGATAATTTTAACCTCTATTTTATATTTGATTTTGAGATTTATTTTTGAAATTAGGTGCATTTTTTATATGTCCAACATTATGTTTCTATTTATTTTGTCTCGTCCTATTTCCAAAATTTTATGTTCGAACATCATAGATAATTCCAATTTTTCCCATAATTGATGAAATATGATTATTTAATTCCATCTCAACTCATTCAAAACCATGTTTATTTATTCTTAGAATCTATGCATATGAGAATATTCCAAACATTAATTTCTTCATTGCTTCCCTTTATTTGGATTCTATTTCCAATTTACTCCTTAGAGTAACAACTTATTCTTCACTTCCCTCATCTATGTTTCCCTTTTCCTATAGTCTAAATTTATGTTCATAGAGGCATTTTCCTACTATTCAATAATGAGTTTAAATTCAATAACCCATTTGATCTTCCGAGAGTCGTTACAAGTTATTCTACCACTAATTCTTGTCAATCAAGTTTTGGTTCAAGCCGATCAACATATTCTGATGACTCCTTCATCACATCTATCATCTATTTGAATATATTTATTTTATTTTCCAAAAAATGAAGAGAACCCTCAAGTTCCACCTTAAGATAAAAAAACCACTAAATATATTATTTTCATATTTTTTAGGTTTTTTCTTTTTCAATTGTAGCAATAATCAATGAATCTAATTAAAATTTTAACTCTAGTTCTACATCCACTAAAAATTCATTATCATATTGTTATTCATTGTGGATGATGCCCTTTCCCTAAAATTTATTTCTGAATTTCATGTCATCTATATTATAGAACCTCTTCTGAGACATCTTCATAATTTTTGTTTCACTTTTTGCATCATAAAATTTTCTTTTCCATCAAGAGGAAATGCACCCCAATTTACCACACCAAAAATAAGACAACTGAAGATTTCATTAAAATATTCATTTTCTTCATTTGAATTTCATGAAAAAATATAATGAATTTCATCTTCCTCATCTTGAAATAATCTAGAAACCTTTAGTTTTACTAGGTATTTGAATTCCATTTCCCAACATAAATGAGTGAAAGAATCATCTGGTTTGACTCTCATTTCATAATCCACCCAACTGTTTAGTAGATCAACAAGATAGAACTTATAAAAATATCTTTCCTAAAGAGATGAAAATTTTAGAGTATAAAAATACAAGGACCTTATAAAGGGTTTCATTATAATGTCAATATACTTAATGTCTTCCCCAAATCCTTGAGTAGCTCCAAAAACATCATTTATGTGACTAAAGAAGCTATATGTGTTTTTATATGGATGTATTTTCAGATCAAAAAATTGATTGTGCAAGACTTAATGTTTGGATTCCATTAAATTTTAATCACCTTATTATATATTTTACAATTTCTCTCATATGTACTTACTTGTAGTTCTACTCCTCAACCTAATTATATTTGATCATAAAGTTCTATAGTAAGATAATTTTAATCTTTGGCATCTATATGAATAATTTTCCTATTAGTTTTAGTAATAAGAAATATTTCCACATCAGTGACATAAATCCTCTGAGCAGGGGAAAAGGAACATCCATCAAAAGGGATATTAGAATTGTTCTCATAATATTCTTCAAAATATGGATGTTTTTCCATGAAATATGTGTAAACCCCTAACCTTAATTGACTTCTCTATGAAAAAAAAGAAGAAATATTAAACACCAATAAATTGATGCTCTGATACCACTTTTAGGAACCTAGAACACCCTAAAAGGGGATGGGTGAATCAGGGTGTCAAATTTTTCTTTTAATAAAATGATATTTTCACATATTAGTATAAAATTGTAAAACATGTCTGATGGAAAACTTCATTTATTAAAGAAAAACATACAAAGATACCACACATAAGTTTTCCTTGGTTCACAACTATGGACTAGTCCAAGGATAATATGCTGGTAGTGTGTTAGTCATACCTAAATACACTAAACTTATCTAGTATTACGGAATATAGAAGTTCATACATAGTCACAATATTCTGGGAACACTACCAATACAATAATTTAAAGGATAGAACACTGCCTCCCTCAGAACACATCTATCGAATCCCCAAGATAACTTCATCAGGTGAATTTTTCTCTGTTTAATGACGTGAGGGTTTCTTATGTAGATTAGAATTTAAGTATTTTACCCAGAATATCATGATACATATCTTAAACCATAGTCCTGATTTGATTCACTTGAAAGAATTGTTCACTAGAATAAAATGTTCAACACTGCCATTCAAGAGTCTTATAGACTTCATGAAACCCCATTTATATTTCAAATAAATACCATCCTTTATGAACCCACACTATTTCATAAATCTCTGAACCATTGGGATTCTCTTAGCCATCATAGAGTGCACTTCCTTCATGAAGCTCATAGCCTTCATGGAACAAATAATCATCCTGAAGATCCCCACCTTAATATAACAATATGTATTTTTGAAACTCACAGTTTGTTTTTTGAAAAAACCATAACACAAAACCATTGAAATCAATTAAAAATTAAACATAACTTTTGCGATTCTCATGCTCAGGTAGATTTATAGTTTTTCTAATATTCCAGCCTTCATGAAATCTGAGTGATTCAGCCTTTTCCTAAATACTCTTAATTTTAAATGAAGTTGGTGTGTCCACCTATTTATAGCCTTAACCCTTCATTAATATCCCATGTTCCCCATGGAATTTTTCAGAACCTATTTAGTCATTCTATTGATAATCCTAAATTAATAAAGAACCAGTGAAATTTATCCCATTCATGGAGCCTCTCATTGTTTCAAAGAAACATTTTTTCCATTGAATGTTAATATTTCATTTCCATGATGCCCACATCTTCAGTAAGCTCAACTTTGATGAAAAGCAATCTTCACAAAACTCATCCTTTCCAAAATTTGTGAATAGTAAATCCAAAAAATCCACCTTTCACAATGATTTTTCCTTCAACTAGATATAGAGCCCAAAAATTTGGCAACCACTAGAAAATGATGACACCTTCATCACTCTATAAATCTTATAATATAATATAAATTGCATTGAAAATACCCTAATCAACCCAGTGTGGATTGAAAATAAACACAAACTAGACTCCGATTCTAGTTTTGAAAGTCCTTGTTCGAAAAGAGTATCCATCATTTTCCTTTTTCATCGATCATTATGGGTTTTTTATTGGGATATAAATAATAAAATATAGAATAATATAATTTTATTCTATAAATTTAGTGTTGAATTCAAATTAAAGACTATATTTATTTCTATTCTGTAGGATAAATTTTTCAATCATTATTAGATATTGAAGATACCCTCTGTAGAGAGTGGAATATTCTATCTAGACAAGAAGGTCTTGATTAATTTGGATAGTTCCATCATCTATGATATGGATTGTATTGACATTTGGTTAGTGGAGCCTAAGGTGATTTTTCAACTTCTACATATAATGATTCACTACTATCTTCAGGTCCTCTATAAATATTTCTCTATATTTCCTCTTGATTGAGAGGTGTAATTTTCCATTAATACCCTACCTATAGACCAACTTATCTCATTTTTTTATATCACATTGATCTTAATAAATTTGGGAAAATAAAAATAAAAATAAATATATAGAGGCTAAGGATCCATTTAATTGAGAACTTCCCCTCATTTTATTCATGTCCATTTTCTGTGATATTTAATTGAAATAGACACATCTGTATAGAATATTAGAAGTAAAAAATATAACTATCAATAAATATTCCCTTTTCCTTATATCAAATATTTTATATATAATCTTAAATGTAATGGATTTTTTTAAATATTCATATTCTATGGTTACCATTATCATCATTCTAGGCCATGATACATTACATTAAAAAAATTATGAAGTTCTTATGGGAATTATGAGTACCTTGTGATGGCATTTGGATTCACTAATGTTCCATACATATCTATGAACTTAATGAAATGGTTATCACTTATCATTAATAATTAATTCATTATGTTCATTGAAAGGACAAATTTTTGCGCTAATTTAATGAAATTTTCTTTTTCATTCAAGAAGTCATGTTCCAAGGGCATGTGATCTCAAAATCAGTAATTTTTGTGGACATTGAAATGGTGAAATTATAAAATTCATGGAATCTCAATTGAAATGTATCTGTGGTTAAGACTTTTATTAGCCTCATATAATATTGTCCCAATCAAATCAGGGAATTTTTTATGATCCTTTCAACTATGATTTCCATGATATATAAAAGGATTGTGTTTATATGGCATCATCAGTGTGAAAAATCCTTCCATTACATTAATAATATGTTGAATATAGCTACATTTTTTATATTAGCATATTTTGGTGACGTATTTGAAGGTTTTTTATATTCCTTATTAATTATATTTAATTGTTCTCTAATACAGGACCATGAAGTGGTGGTGTGTGGTTCTAGATAGTTATATACCCATGAAAGTAAATACATTACCCATGGTTTAGAATTAATCATGATAGTATATGATTTTATTATATATATTAATTAACAATTTGGAGCATGATTTTTGGTGTTTACACACCATAATGGAATAGAATAATTCTTCCCATGACGATAATTAGTTATCGGGAAACATATCTTAGTTAAATACATTCAGTAATTCGAATTTTAAATTTTTTACACACATGGTAAGTGAGATATAAATATCAGTACTTCGGGTTATAAAATCCACCCTCAATTGGTGTATGAGGCTTAAGAGTAATAGTGATTGATTTTATTTATAAATTAACTCCAATTATATGTGGTTGAAAATTTAGGAGGGGAAAACCTACACAACAACAATCTTATATTATCTATCTTGGATCATATCGAGGACCCCCAAGATTCAGATTCTAAATGTATCATAATTTGAGATATACTTGACGGTTAGGAGATCCTTTATGGACAGTTATAATATAATTATTCCTCACAATATGTTCATGGAAGATTCCTGGTTATAAAAAGATTGAATGGGAAGTGATAAAGAAGTACAATTCTTCTTGGTAGGTTGTAAACCCTTGGATCAAGTATATTTGTTGTGATTTCCATATTCAATTTTTGTATTCTTATATGTAAAATGATATTATGTTATTATTTACAAAATTATTCACCTCTCATTGTGTAATGAAAAATAAAAAAAAAATCCAATTAATACAATTTGAAAAATTCCTCTACCCTTGTGGATGTAGAATTAACTAACAATAGAATACTAAATTATTATCCAGATAATCTAAAGGGAAAGGTGTAATGTGAGATATTTTAAATGTTCAAAATTATGAGGATCCATTTCCACCCAATAAATAATATTCCACATTTGATGAGTACATATTTTTTATGTCCTAGAAATTGTAAATACTTATAGTTTACCAGCTATTAATGTTTATGACAATGATTTTATATTCATGTCTCAGATTAGGAAATTTTTTTATAATGAATTTGGTCCTCAATTAAATTCATTATAAAATTTAATCTATAGAATAATGGAATATCTAATATTATCATCCATATTTCAGAAGATATCTTTCCCAAAATAACTAAATTTAAAATCATAAAAAAATTTATGTTTCTCATTTGTGGAGTATGCTCTTGACCCATCTCAAGTAATTCGATAAAATAATATTGGGTTACAATTTGATGATATTTATATGTATAATCAAACTAATATCATTAATAAATATTAGTAGGGGATTTTTGGTAGAGTGACCCCTCTTGTTTGAGTCTAGTGGAAGAATAGAAGTATCTAAGATGAGAGTTGGAAGTGGGATGCAAGGTGAAGGTCCATTGCTCAGATCTATTCACATAAGAACCATGTTTGATATTCTCTGGAATGAAAATATTTATGGGGTGGGGATAAAAATAACAAAACCATTTAAGATAAAATCTCAACTAACATTGACTTTTAAATTCAATTTTGGGTCTAATTTTGAGATAAATTTGATATTACATAGTTTTAGTTGGATTTGATGGGAAATGGGAAGGAAGTGAGGTGTATAAAGCACCAAATACCCAATGTATTTGTACCAAGGACCCCATAAATATCTTGAAAATATTTTTTAACAAATGAAATTTTTGTCTTCAAAATCCAAAAATCAATCCCCTTATTATATGAATTTTTGAAATTTCATATCATTTTCACTCTTTCTATTCCTCCTTAAGCTCTAACTACCCTCTCATTAATACATTATAGATCCTTTATTAAATCCTTATCTAGGTGACTCCAATCAATTGTAGGATCTCATTCTTGGTGAAGGATGGCCATAAACCCCTATAACCTTTCCATTGTTAATGTTTTATTTTGAAAGTGGGTATAAACCCATATATATCATACATAGTAATATTGAAACATATAATATATTCTTGTATTCTTCTAATCGTGTTTTTTTATGTTCTTGACCTAGGTGAATCAATGGTAATTCTGTGTTCAGCTTTTAATTATTTCCCTTTCTAACATTCAATGGTGTATTCCTAATAATAATTTATTATTAGGTGGACTCAGGGTGATTTTAAAGAATTTCTATTATTCTCAGTTTCCTTTGGATTCTACTAAATTTATTTTGGGTAGGTGTACCCCTATTGACTCTTATACACATCTAGGGATAGTTATGAATTGGTTTAGGGTCGAGTTAACTTAAATAAAAATGAACAATTTGCAACTAAAATTGAATTTTTTATAGAAAATAAATTCGTAATTTAAATTTCCAAATATATTAAATCCATTTTCTAGATATTAAATTTATAAATGATGTCTGAATTTTTTGGGTAAATTTCAGGACTCATTTATCAATGTTAGTTCCATTACAGTTTTTCATAAATTGAATCATTTGATTTTTTTCCTTTTGATATTAAAAAAGAAATACTATTATGTTGTATGTATCTCTTATTGGGTAATTGTAAGTACATATTATTGTATTATTGGTTATCAAATTTTTCCTGTTGACTTTAAATATATTAGAAGGTGATATTTGTTAACTTTATAGATTTATAATTTTGTTAACATTGTTTTATAATTTTTTGTTGGGATGATATTATAGCTGCCAACATTTATAATCCCCTTACCTTATTCCATATGATGTGATCATGCCATAAAGTGGTATACCATTTTCTGAGGAACCCCAAATCCGCACTCCAAGATTCAATGAAAAATGAAACATTATTTACACAATATATATAATACACATCATTAATTATAAGATCTTTAAAACATAATCTGAAATTTAAATTCCAAGGACTATTTTAGTTATAGATATTTAGGGAGTTAAGAAAAGTATTAAACTAATGGAACCCCTATTCTTTGTATCAAATGGATTTTTTTTTCACTATATATGCAACTACTTAATCCATAATATGTCTTATATATCTTTGAAAAGACACCTATAACATATATTCTTCTAAATGCATATTATGTATGACTTTTATTCATATCCTAGGGAAAAGAAACATAATAAAGGGTAGATATCAGATGCTAAATAAGGATAAAAATAATTAATAAAAATCAAATATCATAAGAGGGAATAATATGTCAATATGGGTCTAATCAATATACAAAATAAAATAATACCCGATAAAGAATAGATCATAAATTATGGAATAAGGATTGGAATAACAAAATACAAGAATCGGAAGTGAATGGAAACAAGATTAGATAAATATAATCTATGAGATAATAAAACAATCAAGAGAATAAGAATAAAATTATAGAACAAAAAAATAATTGGAAAAACCTTTCAGAAAACTGAGTAATCCATCACCTATGTGAACAAAACCATTGTGTCCATGCTCGAAAATTTTAGAAGACTCATTATGCCCATTCCAAAAACACATTATGTATACATCTAAATATCTCATTAGATATAAACATAAAAAAATTGACTTGGAGGAGATATAAGATACCATCTATCATCATCCATATATATGTGTTCCATGTAAAATCAATAATATCATAAATAACACATGAATGTTTATTGGATTTCATATATTTGTAAGATGGAATTATATAAGGGAAACATTTATAATCCCATCATTAATCATAACATGATATTCCTCTGGAATAAAGGGTATCCAAATTTATCCAGTTACCTTATAGTTACATACAATTCAATTGATTTATTTGATCATAGGGTATATAAATTGTATAGATAAATGTTATATGGATAACTAAATAATTTCCCCTAATAAATTGATGTTTTGAATCTATGTGAACACCCTTCAATAAAAGGAATAAAAAATATAGTATTCATAGAGGAATGTAAATAGAAGTTGAATTATGGTTATACAGTGGACATGGTTAGGGAAGAAACACGAAGTGATTGAAAATTTCTATTATAGATATTCCACTTTTATCATTTGATAAAACATAAGTATAGAATCAACTTGTAGATGAAAAATAATATTACAATAATAATAAAAATTTACTTTGGTAGTATGATGAAAATGACCCTTTTTCCAAAAAAACCTACTTACTACAACTCAACGATTATGGAAAATTAACTTACTTCTTAAAAAAAATGAATTATAGTGAATAATATTCAAAATTATAGGAAGTTTCTTCAAGTGAAAATGTTTTTACAATAATTTTTTTTATTTTATAAATAAAGACTAATTGAAAAAGTCACTTTTTTATTTTGAAATCTTATTTCTACAATGATTAGTAAAAAATATTTAGTTATAATAAAAAATTATTTTTTATGAAACATTTGACAATAGAGTCTTGAAAAAGATATAATGGGTTTATATAGAAAATAAGGACTGGATGATATAATATTTATTTTTAATGTATGGAAAAATGTTAATATTTTGAAATACCTTTGTTGAAAAATATTTTAAAAAAAATAATTAGAAAAAATCATTATTAATATATGAGAAAGGAAATATGTGGTTCATATAAGAAAACAAAAAATTAGACTGAAAATTCAATTTTTTATTTTCAAAATATCTTGTTTGAGGATAAGAGGTAACTAAATAATTCAATTGTGATATAAAAATACAAGATTCAGAAAAAAAAATTAAATTCAAAAAGGGACACCCAAACTAAGGAGGCCTCAAGCCAATTCCACCTGTGACAGCTGGGGTCTTGTCACCTACATGAACCCTCATTAGCCAATTGAAACACCATCATCCTCAATTCCATCCATCACCACCAGAGCTAGTGACCAGAGAAAACAAAACCAGATATTCATTCCATCCTAATTTAAAATCATTAATAAAACACCACCGATATCAATATCATCCATAATCTTCATCGAAACCGTCATTCAAACACCACTTGATAGTGGCTGTTGAATCACATAAAATGAATAAACAAGAATTTAACACAACCATTGATGGAAGAACCATTTAATAAGAAAAAAAAATTCAATGATGACAGAATTCTAAAAAAATCAAACTACAACCAATGTCGAAGCTGTAACCACAAATAGAACATATTTCAGACCACCACACTAGAACCATCCACATATAAGATCAATGAATACCACCATAGATCATATCATGGCCTAGAAATTCCTCCTAGAACACCATGACTAAACAAGATCACATCTTAGAGCCTCATTGAAACCATCATAGAAATCCATCCAAGAGAGCGGTTAAGGCACATGAGGCTAGAGAATTGATGAATTAGATATTTCCTTAATAGAGAAGCATCCTCTCTAGGGCCTCCAAGCTGAACCATTGAATCCAACGACAGCCTAAAATCACACATGAACTTTCATAGAAGAAGAAAAAAACAAGATATAGAGCATCAAGGAATATGAGTTTGAATATGATATATATACCTAGAAAACCCATGGGGCTTCGACCTGCACATCCCACGACTTCCCGAGAAGAACTCGTGCACCGCCGCCAGAGTGGGGTTGGAAACGCAGCCAACCAGGAGGGAAGAGTAGGGGAAGTGCCTATGAGGGCTCCACTAGGGTCCAAGGCTGCCAAATATATTAGATGGGAGTGAAGTAAATGTGAAACACAAATAAGTAATGAAGAAGGGGAGAATGAAGGGAAGGAATAAATGGTATGGAATAAAGAAGATGATGGAATCATGGGAGAGGAAAGAAGATATTGAGCACATGCCACCCCCCCCCCTCAAAATCAACCGAAGGATCCTAGTGGGAGGTTAAGGTGATAAACAAGGAGGGGTGTATTTCACTTTATAGATAAATGAAAATGAGGTTTCCAATTATATAGGAGAACACTCGTCAGAAAGAAAATGTGGTCAATGAATGGAAACTATAATTAAATCGTATGATAATTATCCTAAAAATTGAATAAATATTTTTGGGATGAAAATTCATGAAAGAGAAATATTTAAATAAAAATATTCATTTTTTATGGGATGTGAGTATTCTTGATCACTTTGAACTAGTTTTTTAATAATGGTGTATTGATTTATTATTAAACAAAATTTCTCCATTAAAAGATTGTAAAAGTTAATTAATTTTATGTCTTACAATTATTTATAATGTTATAATTTAATTATATTTTATTTTTGAATATTATACTTTGTAATAAAATCGACAATTAGCATGTTTCAATGTCTGTAATGAATGAACAATGGTATCTTAATGAATGTGAATATTATTTTTTTACCATATAACCAAAATCATATCTTTATTTATTATTTTTATCACATATTATTAGTAATTAGGTTCTCATTGTCATCCATGAAATTATTTTATAGAATTTTTCATATAGGTTGTTAGACCGACCAAAACATGGACATGTCATGATTAATAGATGATTATGATTTTGAAACTAGTTTATTTCGTAATAATATTATTAATAAAAATTCATAATTATATTATTTAGTTATATTTAATTTGGTGAATTATATTTTAAGAGAGTTTAATAAATAATAAATAAAGTCTTTGAAAATGGGATTTTTACTTCATGGTGGTGGTAGCATGCACAATGAATGGGTTACATTTTCATTTCAAGATGAATGAGAGGGAAAGATGGTGGATTAAAATTTTTATATTAATACAAATAAATATATTTTATATTTCACATTTATTTATCAATTACACTTTTTAAATCATAAAATAGATGTGGACTTCAGAAAATGGAATATGTCACTTCATAGAAGTTACCATCTACCCAACACACGAATTAAATTTCCATTATTAATAATAGAAAATAGAAAAATTGGTTAATATTTATTCCCTTTGCACAATAAAATTTAACGTAAAATTAATGATGATATCATTGTATAGTAATTTGATAATTATATTAGAGAAGGTGAGATAGAAATCAAAAGAATCTATGAAAAAATTCCCACATGCAGAGAATGTAAAGACCCACATTCTCAATTATAAATATCACATATTTTTTAATGAATATTCAATAAATTTTACAAATACACATCCAAGGACTGTAATGGTTTAGTGTATTTGGAGAATAGGTACGAAATATTCATATTTACATAAATAATTTCAATATATCTGATAAATTTATTCCTCTTTTATTTTGTTCAAAAAAATAATATATTTAAAAAATTTATTCACAACCTAATGGAATGAATCAAACGAAATGGTATTCTTAGATTATCAATAAGGGTAAACAATAGAGATATCAATCTATGATCATTTGAAATAATAAGATAAAAATTATTTAATGATATCATGAACATAACGTACAATTTCTATACCCAACATATCACATATAATAAAAATCATTGATTTAAAAATTCATTATAATTAAAAAATCATGAATCATAGATGTGTCCTCATCAAAATTCCTGAACCATAAGCTCATGTCATAAAATTATGTCACCATCAAATGTAGGGAAACAATTTTATATGTCACGGTTTACTACCAAGACCATCAAACAAAGTGAATCAAGTATCATCACGTATTTCCCATTGTAGATCATGCACCTCCGTCTATTTTCCATTATGGACCAAGCCCATTAGAATGTTTACCAATTTTTGATAAGAATTTTGACTTATTTCCCACTGTTATATCCCGAGATATAAATATTTAACCATATAATTGGAGAGATAGATATATGTCCCATCCATCACATATGAAAATCATATATACATGTGACAAAATATCATAAGACAATCATCATATTATAACCCATGAAAATAAATGGGCAGAATAAAGCATTCATCATATCAGAATAAAGGAAAAAATGGGTATCCAAAAATATTTCATCATAACACAACCCATAAAAAGAAACAAGTTTCGGAATAATTTTTCATCAGTATCATAAACAATATAAAGGGAAAATAATGATGATATAATTTGAACATATCTCTAAGAAATATAAAATCAAGATAAAAAATTTTCATATAATATAGAAAATGATTTTTAATGAAATATAGCTTTTAACATTTCTTGAGGAAAATAAACATTATTTGAAAATCACTATTTTAAAATTAAAAAATATTAAAATATCGGGGAAAAACTTTTATTTTAAAATTACCTTTAAAATATATAAAATAATACTCAATGAAAACAATGGTCATGTTTTTGGGAAATTAGGTTTATTCTATACATGTTAAAACAAATATTCCTTTCACATTATTGGTAAAAGCTAAACAAGCCTTGTTTGGAAAAATATAAGAAGATTAATTTTAAAAAACTTTTTTAAATGAAAAAATCAAGTGAGTTTTTTCCCCTTTTATAACAATTTTAAAAAAAATAAAATAGTTTTATAAAACAAGGATTTGGAAGAAAAATGGTTTCAAACAAAGAGAAAAATACATTTGATTTTATTTGACAATATTATTTTTGAATCAAGAGTTCATAAAGAGAGAAATATTAAAGGAAAACATGTAATATCAAAAAATTAGCAAAATTGAGGAAAATACATGATCTTATTGATATATATATATATCATAATATTTCATCATCCAAATTATAAACAAAAGACAATCTTGATAAAAGTTGAGATTGGTTCATAAAACCTTTACCACTTTGTTATCTTTTGAATCAAAATCCCCATTAAATAACAATAAAAAATGAAATATTAAATACCAAGAAATTAAATAGATTCATTATATAACATGTATCAATTTCAATATATACACCTCATAAAATAATATAGGATCATAATATAACTTATGTATCGATGAAGGTAATTTGAAACAAAAATCATTTACTATAAGTCTCAACTTCCTTTGTATACATTAAAACCAATTATATAATAAATATAGATTTATTTTAAATATATTAAATAATCATATATATATATATATCATTCCATGTATGATTTAATTATGGCCATTTATTTCCTGTTTACTAACAATTACTTTTTAAAATCATTTTTTGGGTATTAACATCTTTGTTTTTCAGGTATGTTTGGATATGGTTTTATCAGTCCTTTCAATTTTACCATGATTCCATAATATCCATAATTCAGAAACATATATAAATGTCATATATATATATATATATGTGTGTGTGTGTAAATTATATTTTAATTTATAGTAATCCGATAAAATTTATAGATAGAAAATGAAATACACTGTTTATGGAGATGGTTGACCATATGTACGGATGAATGTTGTCTCCATTTTCTCCAAGAATGTAACAAAAACGTTAAATAGTATATTACCATTAAAAAATCATTTTATTTTATATATATCCCATATGTTCATTATACATTTCTTTTTTCATTTTCATTTAAACCGTAATTGAAGAATGAATCGCATCACTTCGTGAGTCTGCAGTCTCTCGTACACATGAGCGACATTATAGTATTCATATAGACTATAGTTTATGAAGTTATATAGATTATTCTAATTAAATATGTATAATATTTTCATAAATATAATATAAATAAGTTAAATTCATCATTATATCTTTTTGTGATAGGTTGTGATGGAAAATTAATTACATTGGTACGTGATAAGACAACATGTAGTATACATGATTGACTGTTTCCTATTCCATTTGATGAAAGAGAAGGCAGATTTTGGTTATTCTATTAACATGAAAACATATCCATATACGGTATAAATGTTTTTATTATATTTTAATTTAATTGAACATGAATGAATTTGGTAAGATAATGATTAAAAGGAAATGGTTTAGTGAAGACAATTACATTCTCTTATAATGACCCCCTTTGGATATCTTATTAAGGACACTAGGGTTGGTATGTTGGAACAAAAACAATCTATATAATATATTTAAGGACGTTTTTATGGATTTTTTATGGTTTTTTCCAGAAAAAAGTTCATAATAGGTATGAACTAGTGAGGGGAGGTGGTGGCCTTTTATAATGGTGGAAGAGTGGATTTTTTGTAAATATCCACAACTATTTAACAATGGGAAGTCAATATGACCCCAAATACCTAAAAAATTGATTAATAATATTTTTTAGTGATGATATGGTCTATCCATACCTCAAAAAAAATTAAAGATGTTTATCTTTAACTAACATGTTTCAATACTTTAAACATTTTAGTTTTCATTATAGTAACTAGCTTTTTATCTAGGTAATTTATCAATTAAGACAAGAAAAAAATAAGGCTATCAGATAATTTGTATTCCCTATACCTAAATATGAAATCCCATATATAAAATAAAAAACATATGTGTGTGTAAAATTAATTTCAACAAAAATGCGGGAAATGCATTAAACCTCATTTTACCCTTTACCATGGTAACAAAGTGTTTACTATTTCGGTGTCAATATAATTATTATAAACTGACCATTGGCCCATGAATATACTATGGTTTATACTTTAAAACATATAAAAATTAAATGGTATATGGTTGGATTTTTAGTAATTTTAAATTATTTAATAAATTAATTTTTTTAAAATCACATTAATGTCATTTTTGACACTATTCATTTTCTTTTTTTAAAAAAAACACCAAGAAAGATGTGGAATTATAATTTCTAATTATAAAAAATTAATATAATTTAATATTTATATTCATGATTCATACACAATAATTAATTCAATTTATTTTAATTGTTATATTTTTAGTATCATTTATTTTATTTTTATATTAATTAAATAGTTATTATGTTGGCTTTTCTTAAGCATTTAATGATATTATATAGTTACAAAAAACTAAAAATAAATTTACCAGATTAATTAAATGTCATTATACTCAAATTTATCTTCAATATTCATTTACATCTTTCTTTTTTCCATATTTGAACATATAATGAAAATTTAAAATCTAGAGGGTGAAATTTTGTCTGTTTCTTTTCTTTAATTATTAAATTTTTCAATTTCATAGAAAAATGTCTGAAAATAACATATAAATATAGAATATGATAACAAGGCTAAAACTATTTCCATATAATAGGAATTTTACAAATTTTTAGGTCATTTTGATCCTTATATTATTAGTTTGACCACACAATGAACCCATTTTGTCATTAACTACGGTAACTAATTGTTACTGTTTTTACAATTCTTTTTGGAAAAAATGTATTTTGGATTTATTATATAATATTAATTAATCTTATTAAAAACATGGATTATATTTTACTATATCCCATTTATAGAAGTGGAAAATTTTAATTTGAAAATAAACCCATAGAGGTGATGAGAAAGCCATTTTCAAAATAGATAGTTTTCAAAAGATTAAAAAGTTTTTATATCAAAATTAAATATGAAATTGATTTAAATGACCTATATTGGATTAATTATAATATAATTATTCTAATTTAACTTTTTTAACAATTTAAAAACAAAATTTTACCTTATAAAGTTGTTAAATAGATAGAAACTTTTCAATAAATACAATTATTTTTAACCATTCTTGGAAAACATAATCTCTTTAGAAAAAACCCAAAAATTTACAATAAAATATTCTTTAAATTTTTATTCAAATAATTATGTGAATTTTATTAAATAAATTTTATACAATTTTCAAAAAAAAATTTATTCTTTTATCCAAAAACAATACAAATATTTTTTTTTGAGAAAAATGGTATTTATCGAAGCATATAAAGTCTGTAATAAAAATTAAGTACTTATTTAATCAATATGATTTATTTATATAAAACCATTATAAATTATTTTTTATTTATTTATTCTTATTTATCCATCCATGTTTAACAGCTAGGTAAAAATATTGGCATTTGAATAATAATATGAATAGTTTGTAGAGATTTGTTTGAACTTAGTGTTATGGGTAACCTTTGATATCTAAGAAATTAAATTTATTTGAAATATATATTTTTAAAAAAATATTATGGTGTTGCATTTTTCCCCCTTCAATGAATTACATCCTCAAAATTTTACCTTTATCATTATAATCAAGGATTTCACATTTGAATATTTCTTCTTAGAAAACCCACATACTAAAAAGTGTCAATAAAACTTACACCTAATAAAAAGGAAAATAAATTATGAAGTTCATCACATAACTATGATCCCAAATAGGAGAAAATTGTTTGGGTATGAAAATATGGACAAGGAAGAGAAAACTGAGACCCGAATACTAATAAAGACTTATATAGAACATTATTAGGAGAAAATTAATTACCACAAATCTGTAAGTACATGATGAATTATAAGACCAATGATTCAACAAAAATTAATTTAATAAGAAATTGTTTTCCCTCAAGATCCATTTCTCTATAGTTGAGTAAATTTTTACTGTCATTATATATAAAATGAGAAAATATACTTACTTTATTTCATTACCTTTCAAAATCACAATCTCAACCATTGGGTCTATTTAAATCAATTTTCAATTCATCTCTCTTTCTAATAAGTAAAGATTATTTTTTTATTGAAATAATAATGGATCATAATCTCTATAAAATAATAATAATTAATTACATCTATCTATAGTAATCATCAATTATTAAATTTTTCTTATAGGTTATTGAATTTTCATAAATCATCATATGGTTAAATAATATATTAATCTATAAAACCTCATCTAAAGATAAAATTAAACTATTCGATAAATATTTAACATTAAAGGCCTTCCAAAATAATGAAACTTATAAATAATGTATGCAAATTAAAACATAACATAATCCCCCAAATATCTTAATGTAGATATTAATTGTCACATACCAAATAGGTTAATACCTTAGTCATATATTATTCAAAAATATGGTAATAACTGGAATTATTATAAAATATTAATGAATAAATACATACTTCCTCATTACATAAATAAAACCTTATATTATTGAATAAATTCCATAAATCCATAAATATTATAAATTCCATCAATGACAACAAAAACTATATTGTCATCAAATAATTAATTAGTTCCAAGGTAATCCATACTATCTAATTTACTTTATCATGGTCAATCAACTCTTTATCCCAATATCATAATCTCAAATACATAAATATATTAAGGTTTATATTTCCATTATTCTTGTATTTTCTATAAAATAACACATTTCCATTAAATATCTTTTCTAGGACATTTGTACCATTCAACATATTCTTACATATCCTTAAGGAAAAAATTATACAAAAAATTATTTATATATTTCATAATTCTTGAATTTCTATACATAAAAAATTTCATAATTCTACTACATTCTTAAACCATTATCTAGGATTCATTATGTTTTTCTTTAATACCTCATTACTTTCATATTTTCTTTGTAGTGTATTCATCATCAACAAAAAAACCTATACATATACCACCTTTATGGACCCCTTCTTGAGATTTCTCCCAATGACATCGATATGTATAATGATCAAACCTTCCAAATTTAAAACATTAATCCATTGATGATTACATGGGTAAACCATTATTCTCATACATTACATTTTCAAAAAATTTATTTTTTTCTCCAAAATTACTTACTCTATCCCCTTCCTCTCCACATATAAAACATATTCTCATTCCATTGAGACATTACCTTGGTTGATTATTCCAAAATTATAAATATATAAGAAACTTTATCCTATTTAATCCCTGGTATCCACCACAAAAAATCTCACCAAAATATATCCTTCGCTTTGTTGGTGAGCCAAATAGTTGGTTAAAGTTCTAGTTGTTAATCATATATCATGATAACTAATTAGGTGTAATCATAATATCATTTACTCTAGTCATCATCCCATTTAGTTTTTCATCAACACATTGTATATCACATTAAATTTTAACCCCTTTCCTTTATGATTCCTCTATTGAATAAAAACAAAAAACCTATTGTGAGAAACAATATTCATAATTGAAAATTACGTGATCATAAAAAATTCTTTATAGGATCATGAGAATTTATTTTTTGTTGAATACAACTTTTCTTTAGACTACTGCATTAATATTCATCATCTATTTAAATCATTCATGAAGGTTTATAATGATTTTGTGAATTTCTAAAGTATGTCCCTTGAGATATTTAATCTAGGTGTTTAACAAGGTCAATTTTCCAGCACAAGGTGATGATTGATTCCATATCAATTCCCCATTTTTAGATTCACCACCCTTAGGTACAACTATACTAGAGCCACATCTATTTGTAGTATATATATAAGGAATTAGTATTTCTTGATATAATTTCTATATACAATACAAAAATTAGAAGATAATTTCCAATACATATAATTATTCTTAAACTTATACTTATATATATCACAATACATATCCCAAGAAATATATATAGGGATCAAAATTAAGTTTTCATATCCAAGATTTCATATTTTAACTAAACCTTGATCTGATGCAAACTATAATGACCCAAACTTATCCTACATAAATATCACATCTTTTTAGATAAATATTCAAAAATTTCAAAAATACATTCCCAAGGGATGTAATGGTTTAGTATTTCTAAGAATATATATAAGATATTCTTATTTAATTAAATATCTTCAACATATACAATACAGATCATCCATTAAATACTAGTCATAATCATACTCTATATGGAACATATCTTTATAACCATTAAAGGGAAAAAACGAAAATATGATCTTAGATGATCTGTAATGGTAGAAAAGGTATACATAATTCAATTATCATAAGAATACATAAGATAATAATAAGGTAATGAGATTATAAACACAACTTAAAAAGTCCATACCCAACCTATATTTGATAATAAACATGATTAATGGAATTATACATTATCAGTGCAGAATAAATGATTCATAATCGTGTGAAATCAATACAATTCATGAAAAATATGATCAATTCATAAATTTGTAGAACCATAATAGGTATAATAAACTTTTCATTGGTCAATTTTAACAACCAAGATCCTAAAACATAGGGGAACAACCTCATCACCAGTTTTCACTTCCAAATCAAGTCCATTGGCATGTTTCCCATTTTAGATCAATCCCATTGAACTCTTTCCCATTAGGCGTGAAAAGCGTTGACTTTTTTCTCATTGTTATCCCATTATATATAATGCTTTACCCATTTCATTTGATGGATATATACGTCCCACATGTCATATAATTAAAATAATACATACATATTCCACAATGTCATAAAATATTCATCATATCAGAACCCATGAAAGGAAATGGGCTTCATAAAAAATTCATTATATCAGAACCCATGAAAAAATGGGTATCATAAAACATTTTATCAAAATATAACATAGGGAAGGGAAACAATAATTATAATTATATTTTATTATAATAATAAAAAATATATAGAAGGAATAAATATTGAATCAATAGATCATATCCCCAGTAAAGATTAATTAACATCAATGGATTTTATCTTAGATGGAAAAATATTTTAAAACAAAAATGTAATGACTTGATCCACGAGACCCTCCGGGATGGTAGAATATTGGGCCACTACAGTCCCAATCTTACCTCTATAGGCTAGGGGATAGTGACAAGTGTTGAAAACGCATAACTAAGATGGTAGAAATTTTCCTAAAGTTATTGTATACATGCACCAAACAATATACATATAGAAGTTTGTATGAATAATAATAAAATATAGTAACATCTAGAGTAAAAACCATGCATGTAATAACGTCTATGGAATAAAAAAGAGTGTGGAACTACAATCTGAAAAGAAAATGAAAAAAATACATGACCACTCATAAATGATTTACTAATGTGACAACAACTAGAATAATGTAATGATGAGATAACCATAATCCCGATCTCCAAGCCCTAACCACCGTACATAGTAAAATTCAACCAACTATGTATAATATCATATAATTCCACCTCCGACATATTAATCATCAATATAATACACCACATATACTATAAAATCCCAAGAATGGGTGAGTATATATATTCATAGTAGGAACCCCCCAAAACTGAATAGGGAGATATAGAAGACACAATATAAGTAGTCAGATCAACCAAATGTATTAGGGAAACAAAACCTAATGACACACACACATACACACACACACACACACACATATATATATGATCATAAAATAAACCAAAATGATAGGGAAAGGGGATCTACATCTCACATACCAACCCTAAAAGATGGGTCTTCATACAAATCCAAAGGCCCATCATCAATGCAAATCATCTCACATGTCTGCCCAAAGAAGACATGATATGGGTATGCACCTCACCACTTCACTACAGCCTGATGGAGAAAATTATCTGAATGATATATGACTATCACCATAGCATAACACGATGATGTCACTCAAAAATATAGAGGACTTTAACCTATATAAGGGAGTACCATCTCTATGACGATATACATAATATGGGGGATCCACACTCTTGTGAAATAAGGGATTTCCATCACCATAGAGAGAGGACTTGAACCAGTGTATGGGACTACTGTATCTATATCTGGAATAACATGTATGGAGAACCAACACCCATTTAGGGGAGTACCATCTACATGGATATAGGACCTATTCCATGTTGGGATAAGGGGCAACTCCATATACCAGTATAATGAGTATGGGGACCCACATCTTGGTTTGACATGGGAGTACCATACCCATGGATAGCGGACCTTCACGGTAGTTTGGAAGTGGAGTAAAACTATTATCTGGAATAACAATTATAGATTAACCGCACCATGGTACGAAAGGGTAGTAACATCTCTTTGGATAAAGGACTCATACCCTAGTGTTACATGGTAGTACTATATCAAAAAAAAATTATATAGTACCTATACCCTTGTGGGATAGCGGAGTAGTATCTCCATCTGAAAAAAAGAGTATGGAGGAATGTTACCCATTTGGGAAAAGGGAGTACTTTCAGCATCTGAACATTGATTTTGGGGGACCCCCACCTTTGTGTGAAATGGGAGTACCAAATCCATCTGAACTCTCTGATGATCTTACCTAATCACTTCCATTGTCATTCATTTCCTAAAGAATCATTTCACTCAGAAAATCATGCATAGTATCTCAAAATTTATTATGAAGTCCATAATCACATTCTAAATTGAAAACAATTAGTATTGGATCCGTGTAGGCCATAATCTGAGTCAGAACAGAGGAGTTATGAGAGACATAAGATTTTTAGGTAAGTAAATGTTTTGAATGGGAGTCCACATGGCGTGTGGACATTACTTTTCATATAGTATTATCTACTATGAATGTCGATCAGAATACATGTTTTTGTATATATAATGAATGGGGCCACATGGCTTATCTTAGCCACTAGGTGCCTTCCTATGTTCTCCTAATCATGCCTGTGTCTGTCTAGCAATGTCATGCACCAAGTAATGTACCTTTTCATATATCCAACCATGCTCAGGATTTAGAACACGCATGTGTACTCCCATAGTAAACAATTTTTACTCTAACAAGGGGTCTTATGAATGAGTAGCTATCACAAGTCTTATCCACATAGGAAGGGTCACACGACATGTGATACATATCTTTTTCCTAAAACACTAACATTCACAACTAGGTGACTATGCGACTTCTGTTCATTACAGTAGATGTTTTCAATTAAATATTTTCATATAAAGTAAAATATATCACACATTATCAAGATCTAGGGACACTATTATTATTTGATCATATTTACCATCAATAATTTGGGGGAAGGCCTCTGGTAATATATTCTAGCCCTCTAGTGGTCAGAAATGAGAATCATGTAGTCGGGTCAAAGGCTACAATGCCTCTATCGCTCATGGAACCTCGTATCACCACCAGTCGCCAGTTTAGATACAATATCCCTAACGAAACACCTAAAATCTAGAATGATCTATCCAAAAAACATTTATATAGTCATATGAACTCATCCATAATGAATTTGAGGATCCAATAACACTCAGACCTGCATATAAACATTGAACCATGGACCCATAGCCCAATGGTGAAGATGGTAAAGAATTGTTTGGGGAAAAGAATAATAAAAAATGTTCATCAATCATTGGAAAAGCGTTATTTCAAGAAATAATATATCTGAGATATTTGGGGTGGGAAACATGGAATAATCAAGATGAAAGTGAATACAAAATTTAATTTGATAAACAAACCCATGTGAGGGGTCAAATGGTCGCATGTCATATAATAGAAGATAAGAACATGCTCTATTTTTTAATAAAGGGTGGAAACTTCAATTGATAATCCCTACCTCAATTATGGATCAATCATTGGTGAAGAACTAATTCACCAGTTATGGGGATTATCAGATGCATCTCCTCTCTATCGATCCACCTCAATCTGATCATCGGTCTTCATCCAATCTTGATCTGCCGACAAAGAATAATGAACCCTCATCTTAATAATCCCAAGGTTTTATGGATAATCATAGATATTTTCCATAATTGGCTATTAAAATAAGGAAAAAGGATTTGGGTGTAAAATTAATTAATTAAACAAATTAATTAATTAATGCACTTAACATGCCCACGAACATCTATCTCATTTAAATGTCTAGTTTCAATAAACATTAGGTCATGGCTAGGGTAAGTCTCATGCTACAAGTTCAACAGTGATATCATATATCAGATTCAAGACTCCATTCATGATATTCTTCATTATTTCTAAAAAACTATGCATACATGAAGTAAAATATATTTAATATTTTTATAAAATGAATTTGTACTCGCCATTCCTTGAAATCTCGTTTTTTCTCATTTTTAGATCTTATAAATATTCCTTCAATGTTTTAAAATCCCTTTTATTAAAAAAAGTCTCTATATTATTCTGTCCTTAAAAAATTTTGACTCAGAAAATCTCAAACTAAGTCAAAAGGTGGGGATATGGAGGCTACACCTGAATCTCCCACTCCCAATAGATATCCTACATTCTCCCATATTTTCACAGAACAAAAACCAAGGAAATTGTATTTCCTTAATAGGATCATTCATGTGTCTCATCAACTACAGCACAAGGAAGACGTTTTACAACATCTCTAACTATGGGGGTGAGGCTAGGTAGTAAGGATCCTATCCCACCCTATGTAGGGTCTAAAACGACCCAGTAATCCTTGGGAATATCTTGACTCTATGATCAAATCTTTGCAATCCTCATTTAGGGGTGGCTCATAAAACATGTGGTCTCCATAATCAAAATATAAGAGCCAATGATGTCGATCTGGGTAATATTTCTGTCAGCTCTAGGTTGTCCTCATACACTCACAGATCACATATACCTTCATCATCATCACCCACACCATATCTTTCCCAATAATTGATGTATCACCAATCTCAGTTCAGCATAAGGGTGACCAATAGGATATCCCGTATAGGGGTTTGAAAGGATCCACAATGATATTAGAGTGATAAATACTATTATAATAAATATACACCAAAGTAAAGGGACCATCACAACTATGAATAACGTTTAACAAGAAATCCCTCAGTATATCCTCCAACACCTAGATAGTGTGCTCGGTCTGCCTATCCATATGGAGGTGAGAAGTTGAACTCATCCACAACTAGGACTTTAATTCCATCTAAAGGCCTCTCCAAAATTATGACGTGAACCAAAAAAAATTGTTAACTACAATCATCAAGGGAACCCCCTGATGTTTTATGATCACTTTTATATACAACTACCAAAAAACTACACCAAACTGTACTCCTTGTGAGCGATGAAATGTACTGACTTTTTATGTTGTTCAACAATAATGTAGTTGAAATTATATAATATTTTATGACCATGGAATCCCTTTACCAAAATCCATGGATATACCATACTTCTTCCACTATGGGATATCAAGAGGTTGTGGAAAACTTGTTGGACCAAATGCTCACCCTTCACCTGCTAACATGTGTGACATCAAGAGATGAAATCATCCATGATCCACCTCATGCCACCCCACCAAAACTATCAATGTTGGTATCTATACATTTCCATACACCGGGATATATGGTAAAGTAGAAGTGTGATCCTCTATCATCACCTCCTCTAGTAACGTGATCATAACCACCGTCCATCCAAAGTAAACCATAACATGATTCCATCAATTAGATAATCCATCTAGTGAATCTTCTAATGATATATGTTCATGTAGGAACTCATAGTTGAAGTCTCTAAACTATGATTCCATCACATGAAATAGAAGTAGTGTATTTAACACCAATTACTAAAGATAAATTATACCCCACTACTCCACTAGGGTCGGCTACCAAGAATCTAACTGCTCAGATACCTCCTCCACTAGATTCCAATATAAATTCCTTCTAAGGAAATCTTCCACTATGTTTCCCTTCCCAGGAGTATACACTATATCAATGTCATAGTCCATTAGGAACTCTAACTACTAACTCTACATCAGGTTCAAAACTCTTTTTGTGAAGACTTAATTGAGACTCTAATGAACTGGGTAAAAAATCACTCTCCAAGAATATAGTGCTTCCATATACAATAATATAAGACTACCATTTCCCACTCTAGGACAAGAGTAATGCAGATTTTCTCATCTATTCTCAACTACCTCGACCCATATGTTTTCACTTATGACATCTATATCAACACAGAGTCTATCCCAACTCTAGATGCATTCTAATATACTATGTACTCCACACCCCCCCCCCCTCTATTAGCCTAAAAAATGGAGCACCAGTCAGCCACATACTCAACTCCTCAATGGATCTTTGAAACTACTTGGTTTAGGAAAATATATACCCTTTATGAATCTGAGTGTTAAAATTGAATACAATCATAGAGAATACCACCATTAACCACCTATAGTGACCCACCAAGATAAGAAAACTCTTCAACTCTAACACACACTTCGGTGGCTCCCAATAAAATCACT
The DNA here is from genome assembly GCA_963277665.1 of Viscum album. Classification (NCBI taxonomy): domain Eukaryota; kingdom Viridiplantae; phylum Streptophyta; class Magnoliopsida; order Santalales; family Viscaceae; genus Viscum; species Viscum album. The sequence goes on along the minus strand of OY728130.1, from coordinate 471,298,138 downwards.
ACATCAATCTTCTCTGGGTCCATAGAAAATCCATGTTATGAAATGACATGCCCATATAGTGAAAATTATGGATATAGAACTAGAAAATTGAGAGATTACGCTTAAGATGGTTCTCCCAGAGAAAATCTTGTACTATCCTCAATTTCCATGTATGTTTCTCCTCTAGAATAAGGTTGATGAGTATTTCATCAATGAATACATCAAGAAATCAGTTCATTTTTGGATGGAATATCCAGTTCATTAATACATAAACAATAATAGGTATATTCATCATACCATAAAGAATCACTAGAAAATAATATTTTTCATAGTGGAATCAGAATGATAGATTTAGAATATAAGCCTCACGGACCCTCAACTGGTGGTAGTTGGGCATAATATCGATCTTCAAAACCATCTCTATTTTCAAAACTAATCAAATGGGTCTTAAATATTTGGTAAGGGTTACTTGTTATTTAACATATATTGGTTCTATTGATGATAATCAATATAAATAAACCATATAATTTCCCCCTTTTTCACAAACATAATAAGAGTTCCCTAGGTGGGTGCATTGTTTTTTGATAAAACCATTATACTAAAGGTCCTCTAACTGTACACTACGAACCAGGAGCTCACTAGGGGCCAACTAATATGACTCAAAAGATATTTTAGAAGTCCCAGGGTTGATGTTGATATAAAAATCCACCTCTCTACTCATAGGTAGTCCCAAAACATCCTTGGAGAATATTTTCATATAATACACCTTGAATGAAGTTAACTAGATACTCGATGAATCAACTATTCTATGGGATAACTCCCCAGTTGATTTTTTATGGTTTGAATCATCCTACTCTCAAGATCCAATCACTCTATCAAGGGATATATCTCTACCTGAATAGAGAATCTCATCCCATCTATATGAATCCATCTAACTCAAATATGGTGATAGTTAATCTACACTTAGACAATGTCAAACATGTACATAACCAAGGTGAAGTCATATGGTTTCATCATGATGACCAGTAAGGCTCAAGATAAACTCTCTCGAAAAAGAGATAGTTTAAAATGATGAACGATTAGTGATATTGAATAAGTATTCCTTATAGGATCATCAAACCAATGTTTTGGGTTACCATCTCAACTAGGACTTACATCTCTTGCTCCAGAAGTAAGAAGATTATGGAATGAATTAAATTGAGTCTACTAATATTAAAGAAAGAGTAAAATTAACATATATAATACACCTAATCATGTCAAAATCCTTTAATGATTGGATCTTCCAACAAACCCAACCTCTATCTCCCTGAGCCTGATGTGGGGAACTTAGTGGTGATGGTCGACGAAACTCATAACATTTTCCACCACCAAAAGATCATACTCTTGGATACCCACTGAATCCTCTTCCAAAACTACCTCCCTAGGGCCATCATTTCTATGCCTAAGAGAACTCTAATCGTGGCAGTACCACTACCGTGGTGGTCAATCAACTACCTACCTACCCTCCTCATCGTGTTGGATTATGAAATCACATGACACGTGATCTCACTCATTACATTCATAATATCACACCTCTCTAGCCGCCTAGGTCCTAAACATGGTCCCCGAGTTAAGTCACCATGTTCTTGAATATGAGAATGGTTATGCCTTTTATTCCTAGAAACTTTTCATCTACTATAAATTCTAGAGGACTCAGTGCTATTATGCCTACCAAAAACTCCAGCTACATGGATTCTATATGATATGAAGCTTTGTATCACAGGTTCCTGCTCTAGCACTCCATCATACGTGGGAATGTACATGGGTACCACGCCGTCAAAAATTTCACTATGGATACCCTAATCAAAATTACACACCTAGAAGTAACCATATCGAATCATGTCAAGGGCGTACCATGTAAGGTCAGTTTACATCACTACATACTAAACAACTATCATCAATCCCCATTTAATCTCTCAAATATAACAAATATGATCCCTGAAAAATCACTAGGGTTATTACTCCTCATTAAACAGTTGATGGAAGTCATACCACGGGAGTGTCGAGTCATCATGACTCTATGTGAATAGACTGCTCAACTTCCTAACTACTCTATGAAAATTTATGGAAATCATTGAGACTATATAATCACCTAGGGAACACACATGTTTGAAATATCAGATGGATGACTAAGGAAAATCCTCCACCTATTAGGATCTGGATCACCATTGAATCTCAACAGCCAATTCCCTAGAAATTGTTATGTGCACTAAGACAACATGCATCCTTATCCATATCTTTTGTTATAATATACTACTCGATAAGAACATGTAATGCTACATATCCTCTTAGAGAAAATATATTATGAGATGATCCCTTAACTGAGTCCTCATCACTCATCGTAATATCATCATGACCCAAAATAGATAACATGGATAACAATCATCATAAAGGAACACTTAAATCAATCAATATGTACTATGATCAGATGAGACTATATTTATGGTGAGTATAATACAAAAGGAAATTTAAAGGACTAAATCATATATGAATAATGTACCAATGTTCCCTTCAACTAATGTATCAGTATACTGAGTCCAAAAGTTGGTAATGAGAGTCCTGGAGAATGGATTTCATTTGGAGCACTAACACTGGGATCCCTAGCCTAAAATCTATGCTTCAACCACTTTGAAACTATTTCCCTAAATTCCCAATGAAACATCAGAAGGGAAAAAATCCAAGCATCGCACTGAGTTCAAACCACCTTGGATACCAATCTTTAATGAACCGGCCCATCTGGTCCTACCTATCCAATAGAAGATTATGTATCCACAAACCCAAGCATGCCTCCATAGTCCAGGGTCTAGATATAAGTGTCAAGAAGGCATAAATAAAATCTAAGGAATTTTCCTAAATTACATGTACACAAGCACCCATCCATATCCATTAATAAGTGAAGAGAAATAATAATAAATGTAGGTAAATGTTTGGGTAAAAACCATGCATTTTACAACCTGTATGGAATACAAAAGAGTATGGAAGTCCAATATGAAAAGTAAAGGAAACAATACACATACATAAAAAATATGTCTCAACCTGAAAAAAAAAACAAAAATAAATTAAATCTGAGAGTTCTTGGATTATAATCTCCATACCTGACCACCATACCAGGTGAAATGAACCAAATTATCCCTAAGATATGAAAATTGTATCACTGACCTATTCTTAATATAAATTAAAAAAATATATCTATGGTAAAATTCGATGATTGGGTGAGTTTATACATAACATGTATGATTAACCAAAAACTGAAGAGGGAGTAATAGAAGACATGATAGAAGTATTCAGATCTAACCAAAGAAAGAGGGAAACGACACCAAATGAACCAAATGTATATATATATATATATGTATATATATTCTCATAAAATAAACTTATACAAGATAAAATTCTATCTTTGTCTCACAACCAAGCCCAAGATCACGAGTTTACCTATTGGTTCAAATGTCTATCATCAATACCCAACATCACATGTGTCAGTCCAAATAATTCATGAGAAGGGTCCACACATCACCACTACTCCACAATCCAATGGAGTGTAATCTCCAAAATATAGATGAATCATGCTATGACACAACAAGGTGATACCACATAGTCAATAAAGGACCCACACACATGTTGAAGACTACCATCTCTATAACCATATATAAATTATAGGTTACTCATTCCTCGGTGTGAAAGGGGTGTACCATCCCCATTAATTGAGGAACTACACCCTTGTAGGGGAGTACCGTGTCTATATTTGGAAAATAAGGTATGGAGGACCCAATCCCATGTAAGGTAGTATCATTTATTTTTATTGATAAATCATGCCCTGGTGTGATAGGTAAGTACCACCTATTCCTATATAAATATTACAAAAAACCCGGGTTTATGTGTAAAAGGAGTGTATCATTCCCATGGATAGAGAACCCTCACTATGGAATGATAGGGGAGCACTGCCTCTTCCTATAATAATGATTTTTGAGGATCCTCACCTTGGTAGGATAGGGGAGTTCCATCTCCATGGATATAGGACCCTCTCCCGGAAGTGACAATGGATTATCTTTTCTTTATAAACTACATGTATGGAGGACACACACATTTGGGTGAAAGGGGTGCACTTTCTCCATCTGAAAAAATAGTATGGAGGTCCTGTAACCTAGTGTGATAGGACCGTTTCATCTCTATCTGAACAAAGTGTATATAGGAGCCTAACCCTACGGTGACAGAGGAGTGCCTTCACTATCTGAAAAAACTGTATAGATGTCCCACACCCTAGTGTGATAGTGGAATACCATCTCCATATGAACTACTATATTATCCTCAATGATCACTCTAATCATCATGTGTTTCCTAAAGAATCATAAAACTTGCAACATTTGGAATCATATCTCAAAATAAACTATCAAGGAAACCATCAAATTCTATTCAGAAAAACATTTATGATAGGCCACCAACATTCCATAATCTGAGTCAAACTAACGGAGATATGAGGGATATATATTCGATAGGGAAGTACATATTGTGTATGGTGGTCCACAATGCATGTGAGCCTGTCTTGTTGCCCAATCAAGTCTCTTCTAAACAAAGCACTGAATTTATGTCACCATACATGACATGTATGGAATTACACATGACATGTTACCCTATATCATCACCTAGTGGTGTCTACTACAAACATGAATCAAAATCCATGTCACTAGAAATGATTTGTAGCAGGCCCACCCATCATGTCTCAGCCACCCAAGGCCTACCTATATTCTCTTATACATGCGTGTGTGTGTCTGGTAATGTTTTGTACTAAGCCATATATTGGTCATTGTAAGGTTACCATCACATACTCATGTAATCCCACAGTACATGACATGTCCTCCCATAGAGGGTCTTGGGTGTGTGCAGCTAGCACCCAACTGGGATACCCATGGAGGGTCACACGTCTTGTGTCTTAACCACACAACGTGTGATACTTATCCTTTTCTAAAACGCTAGACACCATAGCTGACTGACTATAGGTTATGCGTTCATCCCAGTACATTCCATTTAGTTATGATTTTTTCATAAAGTTATATCTTTCAGGAAGCTTCTATATCCACAACATCCACTATGATTCAGGCATGATGACAGCCCGAAATCAGTGGGAAGGCCTCCGGTCATTTATTTCTTTCCTCTAATTGATGATAATTGGAATCAGGTAGTGTTCTCTAAGATTACAACACCTATGTCACTCGTAGATCATTATTTCACCACCCACCACTAATTCATATTCATGATATATAATGAAACAATTGAAATCAATATTTATCGGTTAAAAATCACTGATCGTGTTTTTCGGTGAACTTCTGTTAGGATTCTAGAGTTTTGACTACACTCAATCCCACCCAACAATGTTGAACGACTTCCTTAAATCCCAATGGAGATGAACACATTTAAAAGGTGGGGGAAGGAACAAGAAAATTGTTCATCATTCATTAGAAAGATTTAATGGATAATGATCATTGATGAGGGATATTCTGGGTGAGAAACATATCATAATCAAGAACATACAAAACAAACAATTTAATTAGATAATGGTTATCATGAAAAGGATCAATTAATCAGTGATTAAATAATAAAAGGTAAAAACATTTAAAATCTTTTAATCAAGGGAGGATACATAAATTTTAAAGAACTACCTCAATTGTGGATTGATCATTTGTGATGAACACATTCTCCGGTGACGGGGATGATTCACTGCTCATGTTTTCTATCGATCCACCAAGATTTGATCATTGGCCATTATCTGATGTTGATCCACCAATAAAAAATGATGAATCCTTCTATAAATAAATCCTAGGGTTATTCATCTATTCCTAGAAAATTTCCATAATAGGCTATTTAAATAGAAAAATAGGTTTTGTGCATTAAATTGATTAAATTAGATAATTAAGTAATCAATACACTTAACATACCCACCAACAAAAACTTCATTTGAACATCTGACACTGAGTAACATTTGGTCACATATAGGGTAAACTCAATTCTCTAAAATTATTCATGTCCCCATATTTCTGATTCAAGACTCAATTCAATAGATATTCCATTATGTTTAAAACTATGTGTGTGATATAAATATATATTTTCAAAAAAAATTAAATCTAGGCTCACTGGGCCTCAAAATCTCATTACTTCCTAGCACGTATATTTGAAAATATTCTTAGATATTTTTCCAATTCTTATAATTAAAAAACATACTCTCTAGAAAAAATCACTTGGATAACTTATTGAGGAAAATAAATTTTATTTCAAAATCACCATACTAAAATTATATATTCTTAAAAAATTATGGATACCGATTTCCATAAAAACAACCTTGAAAATTTATAAATGAATCTTTAATGAAAATAATGATCATGATGGATGAGAAATAAATGCATGTAGTACACATTAAAACAAAGATTCCTTTCACATTTTCTGTAAAATCTATTGAGAAGTTTTTTAGAAAATAACTTAAATATTCTTTTAATGACCAAACCCACTGAGGCCCACATATCCAGCGGAATGCCAATCCATAAAAACCCCAATCCTACCACCAATAGGTCAAGGGATCACAGTACATACCAAGAAGGAATAATGTAAATGAGAGTTCTTTTCCTATTATACATGTGAACACACACCAAACCATCTCTATACAACTACGTATAGGTAAAATAACAATATCTATCAACATTTAGAGTAAATAATGAGTTTTAACCTCTAGAGAACAAATTAGAGTATGGAAAAATACAATGATAAAAAGGGAAAAATGCATGCCTGACCAGAAAAGTAGTCACAACCTAACAAAAACTGGAATAAGGAAACTCATAGAGCTCAACTCCTGATCTCCATGCTTAACCACTATATGTATCATATCAACCCAAGTATCATTACTCTCAAAATATGTATCCATATAATTATTCATCATCATTAAAAGACATGGAACGTGTGGGAAAAGACCATGCATGGGTGAGTATATACATTTCAAATTGGATTAATTATAAACCACAAATTGAGAAATAGAGAGATACAATAATAGTAGTCAACCGAACCCAAAGAAAGAGGGTAATGAAACCAAAAACACACACAATGATATGTGTGTGTGTGTGTGTTTGTGTGTGTATGTTTGTTATCATAAATAAACCCATAAGGGATAGAAAGGGAATCTCTAATTCATATCCGATCCTTGGATTATTTTTCAGCCTACATCATTAAAGGTCAATCACTGATGCCCGACATCTCATGTCTATGTATGAAGAATAAATGAGGAGTACCTTCACAATGACAATACTCCATAACTTGAAGTGTGAAATCTCTAATCAAAAGAGGACTCTCTCCCATGTATGTTAGTGGGATTCCACTTAAAAGATGGATAGAGGACCCATACCCTGGTTTTCTAGTGGGATTCCACATAGTAGATTGGAATATGACCCATACCCATGTGCATTAGAATTATTCCACTCAATATATAGATAGTGTAACCATTCCATGGCGCATTAGGGGGTTTCCAATCAATAGATAGGTCAAGGACCCATGCCTTGGTCATCAAGGGGATAACAATCACTATATGTTGATAGAGGACTCAATCCATAGTGCTTCCGGGGTTCCACTGTATAAAATGTTCATAGGGGACTCATGACCCAGTTCATCTTGGGGTTCAACTCATTGTTTGGAGGAACCACTAAATAGAGAATCGGGGGGGGGGGGGGGGGTCCACTCAGGTAGTAAAAGGACATCGGGGGATCCACACCATGGTACAATAGCAGGGTTTTAAACCATGGCCTCTCTCACTAGTGATCCTTCCAGGTTTTTTCCATCATCAAACTTCACTAAAGAGGCATCATACTTTGAATAGTCCACATTATATCTCCAAATACATTATAAATTCAAACACAAAATTCAATAAAGATAACTTATCAAGATGGGAAAGTCATTGGATAAAATGTGAATCAATACAATAGATACATGCAATGTGGATGTTTTTCATATGGTTACATCCTACATATGGTTTCCACACAACATGTGATGCCACTCATCTTCCTGGGATTATATCCTCTAAAAACTTCTTGAAGTCTATTACACCATACGTGTTGTGTAAGGTGGGCCACCAGAAATGTCTCATCTACCTAGGGCCTGCCTACATCCTTCTAGGTATGCACATGTTCATCAGGATATACCCATTTACCAAGATATGTACAATGTTGTACTTTGGTACTAGACCATGGTAGTGGACTCGTAGAGTATACGACATGTCATCTCACACGGTGTCATATTCATGTGAATATAGTATACAGATTATATAACTGGGGAGATTCACATAGTGTGTGGGAAAAGCCACATGACATTAGAAACTTATCATCCATGAAGCCCTAGCTTCCATAACTATGTTTTGATTCATGGAATGTATTAAAAGACTACAGACAGTGTTGTATAGTTTTCTATAGAAAATAAATTTATCATTCTCTAGATCTTGCCTATCCACCCTGATTTCGACCATTTGAACACCTAGAAATGGTGGAAGTCACCTCCAACCATTGTTTCCCTATCTATGGTATCCAGAAAAATGATTTTGTTTGTTTTCATGATGCATGCACACCACACTATGTGCCTCTCATCATCTATCACTCAATCACACCACATATAGGGATCAAAAATCCATGGATGTAAATTCCCGACCCGGGTTCCACACACTAGTTCCCAATGCCGGTTAGTCAGATGTCCTCGAGTGAACCTCCTTGTACTCTAAAGGTTATAGACTAGCGATGAGGGTCTATTAATGATCATGGGGATACAACACACTCTTTTCTTAAGTATCCTGATAAAAGAAGTAAATAAACAAAATCCATGATTTAATAACAAAAAACCATACAAACTAATATCACACGAGGAATAAAACAGGAATACAGTTCTCCAAAACAAAACAGTAGATATGGCATGCCAAGTATGTTATACATGTCAAATGCATAACCCAAAAATAAGACATTGACAACTCTATGTGGGTCCTGACACGAAGTATGGTTCCCACATCCATTCCCCATCTTGACGTAGCTATATAACATAATGATATTTCCCTTATCCTATACCAAAAACATGAAGAGTATTTGGGTACCAATATGGAAGCCCAAGTAGGGTGTGATTATTTCCTTGTAGTCCACCACCAAAAATGTCTAAAATAATATCCATTCAATAATAGTTTACACAGTTGTATAAAAAATTAATTATAATGCATAAATAAACAGTTATCACATTTCAGAAATATTTATTTAACAACACAAATCCCCAAGTTCCCTAGAATTCCTAAACCTCACTACCTTCTTCAGAGCATGCCAAAGACTTTATAATATCACATTACCATGGTTAACATTTAATATTTCATTTAAATACTTATCATGTCCAATTGGAACCATAGTATAATTTCCACTCATGGGCGTATAATGCCGTTTATAACACCTCTTGAATATTTGGAGACTCCATACCAATCCCAGACCATAATATCACATGGGTATTTGGAGCTCCATTCCCTCTCCCACCCTTACTATCTTATATGGGTATTGGAGCCTCAGTCCCTATCCCACACCTGAATATCACATGGGAATTTGGATACTTAGTCCCAATCCCAAACTTATTTATAAAATATGGGTATTTGGAACCTCAGTCCATATCCCAAACTCATATATCAATCAATCACACATATATAACACATATCGCATCAATAAATTTTAATAAACATAAAACATATTATCAAATTTCATCTCATGACATGACATTATAATTTATCCCATAAAGCATGGTTCCTCAATTTAATCAAATGGAATATTATGATCAATTTACAATTAAAATATTTACATTATTTAATACATAAACCCATTAACCATTTAAGGTTAAGTAAAAAATATCACAATTCTCATTATCATTTAATTCATACTCACATAAATTTACCAAGTACACGATTCTAATTTCTAGATAATTCCATAATCAGATTGTTCCACTATTTAATTAGCCAATTAACTAATCAAATTCAACAATCCAATTATATCATTAATTAATTCACTAATTAATCAATACAATCCCACAAACCCAATATCCCATTAATTAAATCACCTATTAATTAATCCAATTCTACAATCTCATAATACCATTAAATCCACCATCACAATATCCCTTTAATCAATTTCATGATTCCACAAATTAATTAATCAATTATTATATTCAATTAATGTTTCAATTTTTATACATCCTAATTTAAATTTCACAACACATACATGAAATTCAAATTCATGATTGTGGGAATTGAATTTAGAACTCCTACCTCAAAATTGAAGAAAACAACCACCAATAGAAAACCCCAATTGAAGCAGAATATTAAATTTCACAATGAAAAATGATATCTATATCTAAAAACTAGATCCAATATAACCTATATTATATCTACCAAAACCTATATCTATACCCATGAAAAACAATTGAATATTCCCCTTAATAGGAAAATAGGAAGATAAAATAAGGATGGGAAACCAAATAGGATAAAAATATCTTACCAAGAGAGGTATAAATCTTCAATATAGACTTTAAATCATCAAAAATAGAGGATGGAATGATTTGGATTCCACCTGAGAACCTCCAAAAATGAGAAAAAACATTTATGGGTCTTTCTAATGTGTTTAAGGATATAAGATGGGGTTCTGTAATTTTAAAATAAATTTTGGGGGTTTAAGATCCTGCATGCATGGTTTCTTGTATAGGGTGCACAATTTACCCTAACTATGCACCCAACCTAAGGGTGTCCCACAGTTACTCCCCAGAGGGGAAAAAATAAAAAACTATTCTCCAACCATTATAATCCCCTATTCTTGGGTTTTATTGGTTTTATAGGATGGGTGCATGGTTTGGGAAGACTATGAACCAACCATGCATGACCCCACTTCCTTCCAAAATTCCCCAATTCTACCCAAAACCCCCCAAGGAAAAACTGAAGGAAGATATCCTAAAAATAGGTAAGAAAAGTTCCTAAAAATGAGCTCAATACATCTACATGAAATGGCATGATCTGGCAATCTTCCCATCTTATAATATCTCATCCTTAAGTTGTAATCCCAAGATTCCTTAATATTTCGAGTCAAAAGTTCCGGGCCATTGATCCCACATATTTGAATCCACCCCGTTTCTTTCCCTGAACATGTCCATATTTCCACTATATATGAACTATTAGCATGGAATTTCCTCATAGCAATTTATCACTATGATCCATCACACGTATCTGATGCTTCACATAGGACACATTGGTCTGAATCTCAACATCATCCATATTAATTTCATGATATGGGTCAGGAAGATACCTATAAATATTTGACACATGAAAGTCATCACACATTTCACTATACCTCTATGGAATAGTAAATTAGTTTTCCACTGACTTGATTCACTCCAAAACATCAATCTGTCCAAAAAACATGGGCTCCATCTTTCCCTGCCAGTATATCATGATGTTACCCAATCTTGGTGGCTCTTGAAGAAATAAAAGACCACCCTATGTAAACTCTAGGGGTCATTGATGTGTATCAGCACACGACTTCCATATAATCTGATCTGCAACCATCTACTTCAGAATTAATTGAACAAGTAATGATGTCTTATGGACAGGACTCAGTCCCAACAACTCTGAATCACCTACCTTCATCCAATATAAAGGTGATATACATGGCATATAACAAACTGCCTTGTATGGAACCATACAAATAGTTTTTTATTACAATTGTTATAGGTGAACTCAAAACGTGCAAGGTTCTTTTATTAAGACCCACCAATGTCTCGAACACATGCTCAAGCATATCCTCAAACACCAAAATAATATGCACTAAATTCACATCTATCTATTGGTGGAATGTCATACTCAGTAAAAATTGTGTACCAAGAACCTTATGGAATCCCTCCTAGAAAAGAAAAGTAATGCCTGAGTCATCGTATTAAACTACACTCTATGACAACCAGCGTAGACAGAATATCTCTCAATCATACAAGTTTCATAACCGATTTACTGAGAATGTATCATGTACTAGTAATAAATGATCTAGCTTTGTAAAATCATCCACAATTACCAAAATAGAGTCATTATTAGGTGTAATCCTCCAGAGTCCCACTAAAAATTCCATAATAATGACATCCCACTTCTATTACAGAATGGGAAATGGTTTTAGTAAACCACGATGACATTAATGTTCAACCTTCACTTATTGATAGGTTTAGAGTCATTTCATGCACCATGAAATCTTTTTTTCATGTGCGACCACCAATACCATCATCGTAGGTCATGGTACATTTTGGTCAACCCCAGATGCACTTCCCATTTAGAGGGCTTAAAATTTCTTCCTCATATCCTCCCACATACCCATTGAATCAGCAACCAAATTGTTTACAAAGATTTTCGCATCCTCATCTATAGTCTGATATGAATGTGACTCCCCACCTTTAAGGAATTCCTTCAAGGTCAAACACTTCATACTCTCATACAGTCTATCTCTAACCCGGCTCAAAAGAGTAGACTCCACCAAAATTTATTTGAGAATCATCTAATTATAGACTTAATAAACAACAATATGCTTCACATCCATTATGTTCAACATCTTCCACTCAGCATTGCACTACTACACTACTTTATTCCTAGTTTTTTTACTTAAATATATATAAACAATATTTACCTTTCTGTTCATATATTATAGTTTAAAATAAAATTATTTCATATACTTAACCCACCTTCGCAGCCATATATTCAAATATTGTTTCATAAATATATATTTTATTATTTGGTGGTTGGTATACACAATATAATTTCACTCAAAAGTTAATGTAACCAATAATTCAAATCATAAACAACAAAAGATAACTCTATGTCATTTTTAGGGTAATTCTATTCATGTGTCCTCAACCACCATGAACCAAACACCAAAACCATATCAACATGAATCAACATTGCTCCAATACCAACCCAAAAGCACCACAAAACACTTTAAAATCATTTTCACTTGCTTCTGAGCATTGAAACCTTATTCCCTTCTTATTCAAGCATGAAATTTGTTCTTCCAAATAGTAAAACTCTTCAATGAATCTCTAATAATATCCCACTAAACCAATATAATTGTATAAATCAAAAAAAAAATCTTGGGATTCTCCTAGAAAACAATTGCATTCACCTTCTATGAGTCCACCAAAATAAAATCCTCCAAGATGATGTGACCAAATAAGTGTAGCTAATTAATAAAAAATGACACTTAGATAGGTTGGGAAAGATTTGGTGCTCTCTTGGTGTAATCAGGTCAATATCAAGATGTTGTGAATGATCTCCTGGGTCTTGGAGTATACAATGATTCCTTCCATAAAAAATAGAAAAAACTGATCCTTGTACATGTGGAATTTTTTATTCACAGGGGACATAGACATATTTGGTGCATTTTTCAACCCAAATGACAATAAAATTCATATAGGTCAAACGTAATTCTAAAAGTAGTCCTTGGTATATCAGATGCTCAAAATCTCAACTAATTATACCCCGATCTCATGTCAATCTTTGAGAAGAAAAAATCTCCCCTAAACTAGTCAAAGAGATCATAGATACATGGAAGAGGATAGCAGTTCATCAAAGCCATATGTTTCAATATATGGTAATCAACACTTAAGTGAATAGTGTTGTTAGCCTTCTTTTCAAACAAAACATGAGAACCCTAAGGCAGCGTACTTGGATAGATAAAACCATTATCTATTAAATCTTCCAGGTGAGTCATAATCTCTTGAAGATATTTTGGTGACATTATGTATGGTGTCATTGAATCTATCTTAACTTATTGCATGAGCTCGATCGAAAATTCGAAATATCTCTCAGGTTAAAGACATGATAAGTTGTTAGAAAAAACATCCTAAAACTGGTCCATTACAAGTGGAATGAGATCCTAATCCATACCCCCATAATCTAGATATAGACTAAGAACCTGGTCAGGGAGCTCCCCTAGTTGCTGATGAAGTTTCCCTATATGGCCTTCCTTGATATCTCACCCTCCATGATAAACATAATTGTTAAAATCAGGATATGTAATCTTAACTGTCCTATGGAAACAATCAATATGGGATCAGTACACCACTAAATAGTCTATAACCTTAATTAAGTCAAAGACTATCATATCTATAATGTGAAGATTCCATAGAAAATGATACTCCCAAACCATTAGATAACACCATTTTCACAACCAGATGTCCCTCAACCATACTCCCAAAGGCGTATCTATCATCATCACCATTCTCAAAAAATCCTCTATCAGTTTCAACCCATTCACAATTTGTGCATATATAAAAGAAGTAGAGATACCCATATTGTTGAGTCAATAAGGTTTTCCTTATGACTTTTCCATTCCTTCTTGTTTTTGAAAATCACAAACACCTTATACTTAACCAAATCGATATTTTACTTCCATAAGGAAAATTTTATTCTTTAAGGAAATTTACCGTAACCTAGAATTTCTTATACATATCAATATTTTTCATAAGTACAAAAACCGAATTCATTCCCAAAACCCCAGAATCATATAATGTCAAGAATTGGAGCATTCTGTTTTTAGGTTCCGAATTCTGGATGTGAACTGTAATGATGTTCCACTCTGAATTCTGGATGTGATCTCTAATGAAGTTCCACTCCAAATTCTGGATATGAACTTTTACTATGTTTGACTCCGAACTTTTACTAGTTCGACTCCGAACATTTACTAGTTCGACTCTGAACTTTTACTAAGTTTGAATCCGAACTTTTACTAGTTCGACTCTGAAATTTTACTAGTTTTACTCCAAACTTTTACTAGTTCAACTCCGAACATTTACTATGTTCGAATCTGAACTTTTACTAGTTCAACTCCAAACTTTTACGAAGTTCAACTCCGAACTTTTATGAGTTCATCTCCGAACTTCTACAAGTTCAACTCCAAACTCTGAAAGTTCAGATTCTGGACTCCGGTGAAACCAGACTCTGAATTTCCTTAGAAATTCAGACTCCAGATTTCCACAGAATTTAGGTTCCAAATTCTTATAAAACATAATTCAAATATCCTTTTTATTATAGACTCCAAATTCCATTTTGGTTAGACTCTGAACTTTTATTTACTTACATTCCAAATTCTAGTTTTGCTTATGCTTACACTTGTTTCATTGTAAAACGATGTCGTGTTTTTAGTTACACATGTTTTGTTATAAAACGATGCCGTCCATTCTATTTCTAACAAACCGTTTGTTTAGTGACACATGTATAGGTCCCTCCGATATTGAAGGAAAATATGACCGTTGGAGGAGGGAGCCGACCGTTCCAACCCAGCCTATAAATAGGAGCTCATTTGAAAGAGCTCAACAAGGAGTTGACAACTCTAGAGACCACACGCTGTTAAGGTGATTTATAGAGAGAGAAGCTTTTCATGCTTTGTGCGTACTGAACCACTCGTTCATATTGCTTCGTGTGACTCTGAATGTTGGTGATTACATTCGAGGGCTTCCGGGGATAGGAAGACAGAGGTGCCGACTTCCTTGAAGTTCGAGGGATTCCTTGTTGAGGAAGACAAAGGTTCCAACTACCTTGAAGTTGAGGGCTTGCGGGGATAGAAAGACAGAGACACTTATCTTTGTATTGAGGGCTTTCCCTGGTGCGGGTAAGACAGACTTTCTTGAAAGTATAAATCAAGGTACCTTTATCCAAGGATGTTGGATACCCTTCTCTTTGGGTTTAAAGACTTATATCTTGTTACTTGTAGTTTTACTACCTGTTTTCTGCTGCATTTCATATTTTAAGGAAAGTATAATCTTCTTATATTTCCTTACACTTGTAATATGATTAGTTTAGATTCTATATTCTTTAAGGTAGAATCTCATATTTTAAACTTTGGTTAAGTTTCAATTTCTGGATCCATATTTCTGAAAATAGTTTTTTGGAATCACTTTCCAGATTTAAGCAAGTGCATAGAACTAGAAGTTTTTAACTTCATACTTTGTCCCAATATTTCATTGGTGTTAGAGGTGTTGTGAATTAGCTTAAGTTTAACTTTGTTAAACTTAGATCATTCCTTTTTTAAGGAAATTTTTAAAGTGTACAATTCACCCCCCCTCTTGTATATTGAGCATCTACATCATTATTTAGATCCTACACATATAAAATAAGGCACAAGATAGTGTAGAAGCTACAATAATAGTTCCTCTAATAATCAATGGTCCAACTTCACAATCCACTAGTGTAGGCTAGATGGCATGAAATTATTCTACCCCTCTTCTCGATAATGCAATATGACTCCACTAATATTCAAAACTCTACTGATATGGGTGTTATTTTCCAAAATCTCCACATCCACTGCTTCTATTGCCACATCTAATAGAACTCCAACTGAAAAATTGATATGGTGTAGGAGGTTCCCTTTCTGTACTCTTCTTATTTCTAAATGTTCCATAAGAAGTAATATTTTTGTGGGTTCCTACAGAACCTCTTTAGATGCATCTTATTTTCCGAAGAACAAAAATCTATATGTGGTTAGGGTCAATGCTTACAAAAGAGGAATGTCCTTCCTCACTAGTGGAAAAGTACTATGGTGGTATCCTTGTTGATTATCCTTTCCGTCACAAACTCTAATGAATTAAAAAGGGGAATACCTTAAACACAAAGAGATTCATCCTTTGAAGAATATAAAAAATTGACAATGGCATGAACAAATAACTCTTTAAGCATGGGTCGCGCAAGTTTCATCATGGTCACACAAGTATACTTGCACGCCACATATGGGTCGTGAAAGTAACTTGCGCACCCTATTATATTTTCACCCATGGTCCTCAGATGGCCTACAAATACTCCTATGAGCCCCCCATTTTGAGGACGAAAAATTAGAAACTCTGATTCAAGCTCTGGTCACCCAAGTCTCTGTTTGAAGTCTTCTGAACACTTTTAAGGTAATTATTTACTGAGAATGGAAGTTCTAAAGAGGAAGAATAAGGCCTAAGTGTTGAAACTAATCAATTCTTGTGCGCCTAAGTGTGTAACCCTTAAGGGAAATGAAGATACTGGCGAACCGCCTTGTCCTATCACGGAAACTTGTGTGCTGCCCTTCTGAAATCATCTTGGGATAATACTAATAGCTTGAGCCAAGTCTCTCCCACGTATTACCCTATAGATTCTTTGTCACCAAAGTGAACTCATGTCGCGCAAGTATACTTTCGTCACCAGGACATGCGTGCTAGATCAATACTTGTGCACCTCTTTCCAATTCATTTCCTTTCCTAATATTCATCTATCCTCTTCAAGATTTATCCTTCAAAACCCTCTTCAAAGTCATTTATGGCATGGTTCCTTTATTTTCTTCCATATCTAGAAATAATTCTATGGAACATTTCTCAAACCCTCGTGATTTACATAGTTTTATATAACTAAGGTTAGATATTTTTCTTCATTCAACATAATCCTTTATGATGAGAAGATCTTTAATTTGGGGATCCTTTTCAGGAGTAAGCCTCAAGTTCCCTAATCTTGGCATCGTCCTTAGGAGTAATCCCCAAGTTCCCTATTATGCGAATCCTCCTTTGGAGTATGCCCCAAGTTCCCTATTCATGTGCATCCTCTATAGGAGTAAGCCCCAAGTTCCCTGTTCATGGGCCTCCTTCTCAAGAGTAATCCCCATGTATCATGTGACCTTAACCTGGGCCTCCTCATTAGGAGTAAGACCTGGTCATAATTTCTCTTAACCTGGGACTCCTTCTTAAGAGTAATCCACAGTCTTAATTTCTTTTGATTTGGGATTCCTTTTCAAGAATAAAACCCAATCATAAGTCCCCTCTAATTTGAGCATCCTTCTCAGGAGTAAATCCTATATTATGTATCCAAATCTCCATAAAGCACATATACCTTTATGGACCCTGTTCCTGGGATTCTTCCCTAAAGTAAGTCCCGATCCTCATCTATTTTGGCCAGTCATACATCCATAAGACCCAAATAATTTCTTATGATTTCATCTTTAGTGGTACAATCGTCAGGTTTTACTGATACCTCTTGTTTCTCATACCGAGCTTGACTCACATGATCTTAGAGTGTAAAAGTAATTATGAAATCTCTCTTTGGGCCATTAATCATGCATAAAACCTCATACTTATTAACTCGAACTACGTGGGTTCTAATTTCTTTTGTAACAAGGATTCATAGGTATCCCATCTGTGGGTATGATCCCAACTCTAAAATAATCCTTGTCTTTTTGAATGACATTAAACTTCAAATGCCCCACTGAGTGGCTTTAAAACCAGTATGGTCATCATAAGGACTAAGAGATCTGTATATAATGTAATTAAGGATACCATTGACTAAGAATCTCTAATTCATATGGAGGATTCTCTATTGATGAAGAAACTAAAATACATATAAAAGATTATCTAAATCTCCTACATATCATTCATTGATTGGAAGATCTAATGAAAAAACTCATTTTCATGCTTGGTAAATTAATAAGGATTCATAAACATAAATCAAATATATAAAGAGAGTCTCGAAGTAGACAATAATTCCCCCCCAAAAAGGTGTGATGAGTCTGACCTTCCATCCTCTTGACCAATGTAAATTCTTAAGCCTCATTAGTCCACAACTAATGGGAACCTACCTTTGGAAAGTAGGTCCAAATGGATATAGAATCATTGGATGTTTTCGGTTCTATGAATAAACCCATTCGAAACTAATTGGAAATTTTGAACCTTAAACAAACAAGGTAATCGCCATTTCAATAAGAAACAAAAATGGTGAACCAAACATGAATCCTTAACCATGTTAAATTATTTTTTACTGATTTGTTAGGCCCCTATTTAACTCAATGTGAGGTCCAAAAAAGCAATCAATAACATACGTGCTCATCCAAAAGATGTAGTGGCTGAACTTATCTTGACTATGTCTGTTATATCAAACATTCACTCTATTTCCAAGATCTCTATGAATCACAGAAATGGATTATCTAAAGTTCACACCTATGAATGCTTTGACCGCTACTCCTGCTAGATCCTTGTCGGCTCTGAGGACGACATCACCTACTCAGAGTCTTCAACGCTGGTTCTCAAATCCACTGGTTAAAGAATACCATCAACACAGTACCATTCCGACTTTGGAGGCCGCTCGGCAAGCCCTCCAAGTTAACAATTCACCCTACTTGTCCAGACAGCGATGACCATTGATCAAGAAGCAGGTGGTGCCAACCACCATATCCAACTGTTTTAGGTCGTTATCCCCGAAACGCAATCACAAGTCCATACCATATTATGGGGAGGCGAATGAGAAGGTCAATCAAGGAATTAATTCAAGGAGACATGAGTCCTTCCCGAGGGCTCCCATCAATAATCGCCGCCAGAATCGTGCGGCAGTGCACCCTCAACATGATGAGGGTATCACTTTTAGGGGTTCGGCTCAGGTTCCATAGACCCGAGTCCACAAGACGAACTGTCAAAGGAAAAATATGGTCAACAGGGAGAAGGTTCTTACTTCATCCCCCTCCGGAGAAGTCCATCAAGCCAACTTGATGGAAAAAAACAAGCATGCATATACACCCGTCCGTCCTGATGTTACTGCCTAGAAGACTCGTCTGGCAGTAACAAGCCAATCCCACGAGGAAATTCCGGAAGATTATTATAGGAAGGCATATACACCTCTTTATAATCAATCAGCTATTTAGTAGTCTTGTCTGACTAAAACCAAAGAAACTCGCTAATCAAATGTGGTGGGAAACAATCAGTAGGTACATACACCTGCAACTCATTAGGCTAACCAACAGTCTCATTTGGTAGCACTCGGAGATATCAATTGGAAAGATCCAATAACAAGACGAAGGCATACACAATTCTTTTCCCCCACACATGAGTACTTTCAGAATTAAATGACATGAAAAGGAGGAAAAGAGCAGGAATACACACCTACTCCAAGTATGGAATGGACGTATTTTCCCGTTCAGGCATCTGAAGTCACTAAGCACATTCTGCCAATAGTGAAACAACAGAAGCAAATCCCTGATCATATTCTGGATGCCTGTCATAATTTTATAACAAATTCAGCAACATCATGGGGAAGGAATCATAAATCTATCCCTATTAGTGTAATGACACATCAACATATCACTCTGGAACATATACACACCTCTGTTCCAGTCCAGGAGGGTTGTGGGGCATACTCCCCCATGTCATATGGACAATCAAGTCAGGCACATACACCCAATTTGAATGGAGATAATCAGCCTAACTTGACCATTTATTCTGAGCAGGCACATACACCTACCCATAATGATAACTTTCGTCAAAAAGTGGTTCCAAAATAGAGTAATAAGGTGTCTAAGAAAAAGGCCCTTCCATCACGGTCTTGAAATCAAGAGCCCATCTATAATAAGGCCTTGATCGATGCTGTAGTTCTTGATGCACTTAGACAATTGTCTTTGCAACTCAAGATTATAATCTATCATTTCCAGATTCTAGAAGTAATAACAACAATTCTGAAGGTCTTCATCAGAAATTTACTCATGAAGGCCTGCTTCATGACAGTTTGGTTGATCTTGAAGTGTCATCTTTAGATGAGAGCCATGATAACCCTCGGTGTGGTCAGAAGATCAAGGAGAAAGAGGTTTCATCATTTTCTATAACCCATCATGATGGTCCTACCCATGATGATGAATTTATCAATAAAAGTTCTCTACACAGTAGTAATTCACATTGCCTAGAAAATTCATCGACGGAAAATGCAGTAATGAGAAATCCATCTTATATTGAGGCACTTGAAAATGTGAAGCCAGTCATTTCTGATGCATTATCGCTAGCAGGTGAAATACTTTCTCAATCCGAAGATAGCCCGGGGTGTAGGTCATTCTCCAAACCACCCCTGGGTCATTCATCTTCTAGTTTGATAAATGAATTCTATACCAATATTGTTGAATCTGATGAAGCAACAAAGAATCGCCAACTTTGGTTTAATCAGGTAGAAGAATCTTCATCAAATGATAAGGTGGAAGTGATGAATATGAGAAAACAACTGGAAAAAGGTGATGTACCGGTCATGTTTTGGCCTTTGGATGACTCTCAGTATGACATTCCAGAATTGTTGATGGAAGATTGTATTCATGATATTAGTCTCAACATGTAGAAAACACTTTGTCATTTAAAAGGGAAAATATTATCTTATGTTGAATATGAATATCATGTCAAGATAATAAAAGGGTTACAACACCCAATTGATTTGGCATCTCTCTTAGTTTCCTGATATCCAATGGCTGAAAATAAGCAGAGATCCCTTCAGCGTTCATGCTTTGGCGTACTAAAAATGTTGTGCTAGTTAATTACCAATGCCCATCTGATATTCATATCAGGGGATGGGGTGTTCATGGAGCACTGTATTTCAATGAACTCTCCAGACAACAAATCCCGCCAAAGGGGGTCTCTTGCAATGTTTTTTCCCAGGGCTGTTCAGATTTAGCTAGTTTTGTGTATAATCAAAGGCTTTCCCATGAACATGCATCTACTAGTTCTTCCCAAAGTCAGGAATATAAATAACAAGTTGTCGAATTACTTTTGCATCAAGAAAATGAGAATATCGAACAGGATTCTCGTTTAGATCATTCACATCATCAGGTGTCAGAAGTGTTAGAAATCATCCAATGGTCATTTCAGCTAGGTGATCTGAGTGGATGTAAGTTGACGCATCCGACAAATTTTTGGACTAAAGTCCACAAGATCAGGAGAGATTTTAAGAAAGTATCAGATAAAGCAGCTCAAGAACCACCTCTACTTACCAGACTGGGGACTTTTTCAAATCCTCAATCTCTTCCTCAGTGAAAGTTAGTCATCTCTCGATTAGGGAAGAAGCCACAAGAGGAACGTAGATCCGAATTATCAGGAGATTCCCTCCAAATTACGGTTCATCAAGAAGTTCCTGCGGGATCAATTAAACAAAAGTAAATGTCTGATCAAGGACATGGAAGAAGACAGTATCACAAAAATTTTGATTAAAGGGATACAATGTGTTATGCATCGATAAATGTCATCAATGTCGTTGTCACTGATCCCCCAGAACATGAGGTTCACTCAGAGGAATCAAATGAGGAAGTTCCTGTTCAAGAAGCTATGCACACAGAAATAAATGAAGAAGGTGTGCATACCAGAGGCCAAAGGGCTGCACAGATGCAATATGTTCCTTTGGGTAATTCCCTTCCACACTCCCGAAAGGCACATGCTAAGGAAAAGGGTAAAAGTCATGTTACGTCCCACCCTACCTCTGGAGGAGGCCAATCACTCTCAGTAGAGCAAATGTTCACACAACAAGAGGATGAAATGAAGGAGTTAAGGAGGTTGAATGCAGAACTACTTCAAGGTAGTCTTCCTCCTAGGCATGATGGAGTCATTCAGTCAAAGGCATTCATTGTAGTTACTAGGATGGATCATGAATATCTTCATTTACAAGTACACCCTCACAAGTCCAATTGTATGGGTCATGCACGACAACAACCGGTAGTGCTACCATCAGTTTCAGTACAAGTCACCACAGCTATTCAAACTCTAGTTATCGCACCGATTCTGGTCCAAGCTCAACTAGATGTTTCTCAAAAGTTAATAACTACCATTGAGTTATTAACATCTTGTTTGGAAGCTATGGAAGGAAAACATGCATAAGTTCAACCGGAAAAGAAATCTTGCCCTGAATGGGTTAAACTAATTCCTCCCCCATCAAATTTTGCGAATACCAAATTCTCAATTTTTAATGGTTATGGAGACCCAAAACAACACTTAACACATTATGTTTCTTGTTGTGATCCTATGATGGGAACTCCTCAACAACAAGAAGTAGTTAAGCTCAGATGTTTTGTGCAGTCATTACAAGGGCCTGCTTTTTTCTGGTATACAAGTGTGCAGTCTCATTCAATTACTGGGTGTGAATATCTCTGTCAACGATTCCTTCATCAATTAAGTTCAACATTTACAAATATGACAGTTTTAGATCTTAAAAATTGTAATTAGAGAGAGAATGAAAGAGTTTCATATTTCATTGCTCGCTAGAAGTGATTAACATATTCCTTAAGCTTAGCACTCCCTCAAGAAGAGTTATTTCCAATCTGTACGGCAAAGTTTTGTGATGAATTACTCACACCATTGATCCTAGTGAAATAAAAAAGAGGGTTTCAATACCTTTCTTTGATCTCTCAGCAGATCTAAGACTCTCTTACAAAGACTAGGATAAAACTCGTGTAATTCCATCAGCTCCAGAAAGGAGAATGGGTATAGGAGAGACTGCTACAGTTACACTTAAATAAGAACATATACCTGATTCTAATTCAAAAACTTCATCTTACCGAAGGGATCTACATCGTGAGTGTCAAAAACAATGGACACCTCGTCAAGATGATCAAAGAGATCAAAGGTGGAAATAATTTGAGGAGTTAAAGAACAAAGTTTATTCTTTCCGAAATGAACAAGTTCCTGGTTACTTCATTTCAGCTCTGGAAAATAATTTGGTTCAGTTTCCAAGGCCCAAATGGCCAAAAAGGAAGGAGATGAAGATCTTCCCAACTGTTTCCCATTTCATCAGATGTTGGGGAATCCCATTCAGGAGTGTTTTGTCTTCAAAGACCTCTTGTAAAAGATTTTGGACTCGGGAAAAGTAAAACTGAGAGGTTCTTCAGCCCAGGTAGCATGTGTTACTGCTACAGATCCAGAGGAAGATGGAAAGTGGCCCGACGTCAAAAGAAAAAATGCACAGAAATATGATGATTGGATGGTCAGAAAAAAGATCAACCGACTCATTCCATTTTACGATCACAGTTGAAGAAACTAATTGTTTCATTTGATATGAATGCCATAGTAAAACCCCCTTCATCAGAAGGAAAATCCTCAAAGAGGCAGCATAATTTGAAGAAACAAAATCAGTCAGAAGAAGATGAGCTCATGTCAAAGCCTAAGATGTCTTTGACTCCGCCGATTTTATGCCATATACTTCAAATCCACGGGCACCGCCCAACCAAACATGACAACTTAAACTGGCTAATCAGGTAGAATCTTCATCAGATGATGAGTTGATATTTGGTTCTATCAATATGATTCACTTAACAGATCCATATGCCAGTCACAGTTTCAATCTTGATGAGGCTGAGTTCCCTGTATCAAAAAAATGAATTAGAGGGAGTTCTAGAGGTTTAGGATACAGGGGAAGACATAGATATTTCAGAAGCCACTATTCCAATTCTACCCCTGCTAGAACTATATATACAGTAGAAACTCATGGAAGAGCTCTTCAATAGTCTCAACAGGAACAAGAAAGTTCTTCCATGCATGGAAGATTAAGTCCTGTCACAATTATTTTGGAGGATCGGTTGGAGGTTACACCTTCTTCCTCTCAGCAAGTAAATAGACCTAGTTGGTCTAATCTTCCAAAGCTAGGAGTATTTCCAACTCCTACCCCGATACAAGATGCATCTACTTCTAAAGTATCAACTTCTAAGGCACATGTGAAACCACATGTTCTTGTTGGGAAACACATACCTTTGGATCCAAAGTATGATGTCCTGAAACATTAGGCCCATGTACCGGCCTAGTTATCAATTCTGGATTCCTTGAATCTATCAAAGGATCTTCGGGAGGCACTCATCGAGGCTTTGTCAAGTCCTTAGGAATTTGAAACTAAAATTTTTGTGGCCAAACACTACTAGAAATGCATGTTTTCCCAACACTTCTTTACCAATAGTTTTCTTAAACCGTTGGTAAAGAAGGGCCAGGAAATCCTTTCCCAACGATTCAATAGAACCATTGGGAAATGGTACCCCTTTCCCAATGGTTTCCTAAAATCGTTGCTAAAGGGGTGGCCAAGGCACCCTTTCCCAACGGTTCTAGTAAACTGTTGGGAAAGGATAACCCTTTACCAATGGTTCAGGTGCCTTGGAAACCCCTTTGCCAATGGTTTTTAAAAACCGATGGTACAGGATTATCCCAAATACAGAATCGGCCACTGCTCTTGCCCATTTGCGACAAAACCCTAAATCTCTACACCGCTCGGCTCCACTCGCGACTTCCCCCATCTGAATCTGTGAAAATCCATTGGAATCATCTCAAATCAGGTATTCTCTTCATCATAAACATAAAATATTTAAGTGTTACCTTGATTTTATTTTTATTCATCTCATATTTTAGTTTTAAGTTTTTGTTTTGATGTGTATATCATTTTTTTGTGTTTTGATTTAATCTAGACATTATCCATTATAATACATTTAATTAATTAAATCTTTAACCCTCCATTGAATAAGAAACATAAAAAATTCATTGCGGTTGGATTCTAGATTTTCTAAGTATGTGTTTTTATGATTTTTCTTCATCTTTTAATTAATTGTTACTTAGAAATTTATTTATATGTATTTATTAATTTTTAGAAATGTTTTTATGAATGTTTCCCTTAAAAATCCTTGAGGAAAGTGTTTTATGAAAATGTTTTTGTTTTAATAAGGCTTGTGTAATGTAATTTGTTATAGTACACTATGTGACTATGTTTGGAATTTAGTAACACATAAGATAACTGGGGTGTGAGAATGTGTTGTGAAAGAGATTCCATGGTTGGTTCAAGGTTATATTTACGTTTTGAGCCTATTAATGAGTTATTTTAAAGATATTTTGAGATATTTACCTTATGTTTATTGGTGAAAACAGGGAGCTATAGATGTGGTTCATGATTAAGACATATAATTACGGCTAAACATGTGGATAAACCATGCATATTAGTGAATTCTTGAAATGTTTGATGTTTTTAGTCGTTCTTTATTTGGATTTTTTATGCTGATATTTCTTATTGATACCTATTATGGGAATTTATTTTAGTTTCTAAATTGGCTAAGACTCCCCCACCATGAACAGTGTATGCAACCTCTACCCTTATTTAATCATTCTGTTTACACAGCCTATGCAACCTCTACCCTCATTTAATCAGTGAACTCAAGTCATTAATTCATGACCTCATTCTCACTAGAATGTAAGAAATTGAATGATTTAAACCCATCCTCACATTATTTCATACCTTAGTTAATGTCCAACATATGGAATACGAGATTTTGAATTCATTAGTTAACCATGATCATATATTCCATTTCCCCCAAGATGACTGTACTAATATAACTTTTGGTTCAATTAAATATGGTTCCCATTGTACGTTGTATATTATGTGTCCTTTTTGGACAATACTCACTTTTATGAGGGTGGGGTGCTTTTCACTACCCATTCTGGCATGTATAGACATCCATAAAAATGTTAGATAAGTCACAAGTTTAATTCAGTAATGTTGTTATCATTGACATACTTTATTATTAATCTCAAATTTAATAATAAATGTTTTTGTCTATACTTAATGAAATTAAATGTTTTTACAAGCCATGAACCACCTATTAGTGTAGAAGCCTAAAATTTATTCACCCATGGGGTACGCTTAACTTGGGGATGTAGTTGGGTAATGAAAGGTATATCCATAGAGGTGCCAATAATGAGTTATTGAACATGAGTTAATGATTTGGGATGCCTATAACACATAATGGGACCAAAGGCATCTGCCTCTTATAGACCTAATGAAATTGAATATAAATAAATTTTAATTTAATTTATGAGTACTTTTTCTTTAAATTATTTTAATAGTTCACTACATCGACTAGAAACTTATTCCTTTATCATTTACTTAGATGTATTTTCTATTAAAGTTCAATCCTATTGAATTGTTTATGACAAAATGACATATATAAATTCTTTTTACAGAATGGACAAAAGTTGGATGTATGAAACCGATCGGATCTCAAGTGATTTTCAAAACAATTTTGAGAGATTTATAGATTTTTCATTTCACAATGCTTCAGATAGTGGTCACATACACTACCCATGTTCCAATTGTGTTGGTTGACCTTAGTTGAGCCATGAAGAAGTCAGCTACCACAAAACCAAAAATGTTTTTCAAGCGAACTACTTTGTGTGGTATCACAATGGGGAGAAAATGAAATCTCAAATTGGTGATAATTAAAATGAAAGGACTGGAATGGAGAATTTGTTAGATGATCTATTTCTGTTTATTTGTCATCATGAAAAAGAAAGGATTTCGACTCAAGAAGACTTTGATATGAGGACAGGTGATGCATCTAGTGAAAATGATTATATTTATAGGGTGAAAAAATTGAATGATGCTTCCACGACTCCAGTATATCGACAATGGGATAAAATGAAAAATATGGAATTTTTAATCCGATTGATTCATGTGAAAACTATTTATTGGATTTCTAATACATCAATCTATTAAATTCTTACCCTCTTGAAGGATTTACTTCCAGATGATGTAGATATTACTTCAAACCACTATATGGCATGGAAGTTATTTGAGGACTTGAATTTTCAAGAATCAAAATTCATGTTTTCCGAAAAGATTGCAGTTTATTCTGGGAGGAAACCGCTGAATGAAATGATTGTATAAAATGTGGCACATCCCGCTGGAAGTCAAAATCTGATGGAACACCATCCTGCGATCCCCAGAAAGTAATGTGGAACTTTCCATTTGTCCCCAAAATCCAGAATCTTTTTATGTCTGATGACATATCAATAAAAATGAGATGGAATGATACCGAGAGAAAGAATACTAATGATGAGTTGGTTTATCCTGCAGATGGATTTTCATGGAAGAGATTTGATGCTCCATATCCTGATTTTGCAGATGACATGCGTAATGTGAAGCTGGGTCTTTCATGCGACAGTTTTAATCCGTTTGGGTAGATGATTACTTCGCACAACACATGGCCAGTTTTTATAAACATTTATAGTCTTCCCCCATGGTTGTGTATGAAAAAACCTTTCACTTTCATGAGTATACTAATATCTGGTCCTTGTGATCCCAGCATTGATATTGATGTATCCATGCAACCTTTAATAAAAGAGTTGAAACTTCTTTGGGATGTGGGTGTGCGCACATACGATTCATGTTCTAAAGACATATTTAATATGCGTGCGGCGCTTATGTGGACGATCAATGATTTTCCGGCCTATAAAATGATGTCTTGATGGAGCACGAAGGGAAAACTATCATGCCCAGTTTTTATGAAGAATACATGATCCAGAAGACTGAAACATCACCGTAGTTTCAGTTTTATGGGACATCATCAATTCTTTCCAAATGATCATCCATATAGAATGAATCTTTGAAGATTTGATAATA
Organism: Viscum album; assembly: GCA_963277665.1. Lineage (NCBI taxonomy): Eukaryota > Viridiplantae > Streptophyta > Magnoliopsida > Santalales > Viscaceae > Viscum > Viscum album. Next base: position 471,269,904 of record OY728130.1, on the reverse strand, counting down.
CCATAGAGACCGATGAACCACATCAGTGTATGTCTAGAATTTATGTGCTTAATGAATTTAATTATTTCAGTTTTTTATTCGGGAAGGGTCAAATGAAATCTAGAAAGATAAAGAATGTTTCCACTGAAAAATGTTACAATTGGAGGAAGAGAAGTATCTTCTCTGATTTTCCTTATTGGTCAACCAATTTTTTACGTCATTGCTTAGACGTAATGCATAATGAAAATAATATATGAGAAATGTTACTTTCAGTTCTTCTAAATTTCAAGGGGAAGATAAAAGTTGATTTACGATCTCGGCGAGACATGGTGGATTGGGGCATCAGACCATAATTGCATCTTGTGTGTATCAGTGAAAATAAATGGCAACTTCTATGTGATGACACCTACGGAAAAAACAATTTCTAGAAGTATTAGAGACAATTAGAGTTCCTGATGGATATTCAAGAAACATATCTAAACGGGTCAACAGAAGAGAGTTGATGCTAAAATCTTTGAAAACTCATTATTATCACGTTCTACTGCATGAGTTGCTTCCAATAGAAATTTTTGATCTTTTGTCAAATAATGTAAGGGTGACTGTTATTTGTTTGTGACATTTTTTAGAGATCTTTGTGCTAAGAAGTTGTCCAAGTCTTTATTGCAAAAAATGTTGACAGATGCCCCATTAATTTCATGTGAGTTTTAGGAAATATTTCCTCCATCATTTTTCACATGCATGCTGCATCTGACTGTCTATATTCCCAATAAAATACTTCTCAGAGGACCTGTTTCTTTTCATTGGATGTATCCAACTGAAAGAAATATGTTCACATTAATGTCTTATGTTCGAAATAGAAATCATCCCGAAGGTTCTATCATGAACAGTTACTTGTCTCAAGAATGTATGGATTTCTGCTCAATGTATTTGTCTAATCTTACTACAAGAATGAACAGAACAATGAGAAATGAAGATGAACAGTATGAGAAAATTGAACCCAGTTTTCCATCACTTCCTCAAGCAGGAGGAATTCCTGGATCATATACATTTAATACCTTAAGCCATGAAGAGCGGGAGATGGCACATCGCACAATTTTGTTCAACTGTGATTTTTTCGATGACTATATCAGGTAACTAAATTGAATATGTATATCTTACATATATATCTTTTAAACAATTCATATTTTTTATCTACAGGGAACATAAAACAATGATAAATAGGAAGCATCGTTCTTTATCTTTGAGAAGGAGAGAGAATTTTCATAGAAAAGAGTTTTTTACTTTGTTAAAATTAAAGGTAAAAATATTACTGTTTAAAATAATTATATCAATATTTAATTAAGTTTAATAGTTATTTATATTGTAGGTATTGAGTTTTTCTGCTGACTCTATCTCTGAGGAAATAAGATCTTCGGCTTTTGGTCCTAATACCGTGGTTCGTGACTGTAAATAAATTGTTATCCATGGGTACAAGTTTATTGTCACTGAACGAGCAAAGAATATGAGATCACAATATGATGGTGTTATGGTTACTACCACAACATATTTTTATGCTAGTGCATCAGATAGTAGACCGCAATTTGAAAATTTTGGTTATTATAGAGTCATTGAGAAAATAATAATATTGGATTATTACTCTCATAGACGAGTCACAATAATGAAATGTCATTGGTTTGATTCAATGGCGATACATGGCATATTTATTGATGATTGTGGATTTCGAGTAATTAATATGACTCGCACTCTCACTACCGAAGAACTATATGTGTTGGCATCAATGGCTAAACACGTTTTTTATGTCAAAGACCAACTTCGACCTGAATTTGGTGTCATAGTAAAATTAATTCCCAGACAAATTTTTGATGATGGTGATGATGGAAATGACACTGTCCCTAGTGCCATTGGAACCAATCCATTTATTTCTTTTGATGACTCTAATAGCTCAATTGTCAGAGTTGATTGTGAACCTGAAGTTGTGGTTGAAAATATAAACAATCATTCATCCATGTTCTCAATTATTTTTCTTTACCTCAGGTTGGGTTGTTAAGGTTGGTAATATTCAAATTGATTTAGTATCGATCACAAATATGTTTTAGCTGACTTGACCGTTATGTGAATTTTCAATGTTTATTGGCTGTAGTTTTATTTGAATTGCATTTTATAATTTGGAATTGAACTGTATTCAAACCTAGTCAAACAATATTTCTAACATGGTGAACATTACAACTTGTATGTGAAACGCACGGCCGATTGTCGCCTATCGACCGGTCAAAGTTCCGGTGCTCTGCTAATGTGTATAGCAGCACTCGGGTCGAATCCCCAGCGATGATACTTTGTAGTAGTCGTTTGTTTGTAGTTGATTGTATTTTGATTAGGGGGGTTTGTTTGCAGAGCTTAATTGAAATGATTTATGGATGATGTTTGATTTACCAAATTGATAAATATTGGGGTGAGTTCATCATTAGGTTAGTTAAGCTTGTGATATCCTCGAGCTTTGCTTTATATTGCATTTAAATTAACACCCATGTCACAAGATGATGTTGATTAGAATTCTTAAGTGTTAAGGATTTAAACCAAGACTTAACTTAACTTAAGGTTATAATCTCAATCAGATCTTATTTATGGTTGTGTATTTATGGTTCCAATAATCCATGGAAACCACATGTTAAACAAAACAAGTCATTAATCCATGACATGTTAAGTCCAACATACACAATGTTAATTCAAAGAATATTCATCGAGCAGAATCTCTCAATCACTTAACATACCTAAATTATAACTCACCCCAATGAGAGATTTACTCAGCCATTTGGGTGATTAATAATCTGGTTATAATTATTATGATTATAAATTAATAAGAGAAGAAAAAGAAAGGGATAAGAAAAGAGTGGTACGTCGACACACACACACGAACAATGATGATAATTAAAAACGAACTTTCGATTGAATGAGGAAGCTAAAGAACGGAAGGGGATTGAACTGAATTTAAACTATTTTAAGAACATTAATATTAAAATACAGAAGGTGGAAGAGAATAAGAGATATTGAAGAAGTAACTTGCATTAAAACAGAATTACAAAGAAAGAGAATTACAAGATTACAAAAATGAAGAACACAAAAGTAAGTGAAAAGAAAGAGAGGAGGAAAGGTCTCTCAAGTTAAAACTTGAGTTTTGAAGGTCCTCCCAAGCCTTTGTCAAAGCTTTGGTCGTGCCAATATGATCTCCTCTCTTCTGAAATGCCAACCCCTCTCAAGGAGAGAAGGGAAGAGTATTTATAGCCCAAGGAGTGGACCGTTTGCATTCCCAATCTGTCCTTCCACTTGCATCGCCAATTTGGAAATTCAGAAAGCCGAATCTTCAAATATCTCCTTCTTCAACGTTGTAGAAACTAATGTTGGCCGACTACTCTCAAACTTTGGTGGAATTTTGACGTAAGGATAAAAAGTTATGGCCGTTTTAATAAACAAACTTAAACTGTCCATTTCAATCCAGTCTTTTTGAAGTCCATAATGTGAAAGGGTTTTTGAATATTAATATGCCTTCAAATCCGAATGGTTTCTTCAACAAAGTCGGCCGCCTACATCCCCTATTTCACACTGCAAAATCTCAGCTCGCTTGGATGATTACATCAGGAGATATGTCATGCATACTATACTGATTTTCATTCTCGGCCAGAATGGTGGGATGGAATTCAAAGATTCATTTGGGCCCCTTGTACTTGGATTTGGGCCATGAAAGTTTTATCCAAGATGACATGTAGGGTCCCCAGAATTATGGTGGAGAGTTAAGGTTTTTGAACTTCTGGATTGAGCCCAGTAAATCAATCTTCATGAATAGTCCAGTTTCGTCACAGATTCTTTGGTCTTGTTTGTGAGGACCATATGAGCCTTCAAATAGCAGAATTGGATCATGGTTCCTTCTAATGAAATGTTGTATATTGAAAGGAGAATCCTAAAAAACAAAAACCAAACAATTTGGATCAGTATAGCGATAGTTATAATTAAAACATTAAACTGACTCAATTTGACTACTTCTAAAAATGCTACTTAATATTAAAACATTAATATTTCACACAAATTATGCACATTTCATATAAAATAAGTAAAGAGGGAATATAATAAGTCATGAAAATATTAATAACATCAACTCCCCCGCACATAGATTTGCGCGTGTCCTCATGTGCAACAAATATAAAAACATGACAAAATCATTTTCACTCACCAACAAATATTAAAATTTTGTTTTCTCCAATCAGGGGAGGTTTAGACTATTTCACTCATCCATATTGAATTGCATTACAAATTTGGTTCACAATAATGCATCAGAAACAATTAATTTTTTCATGTTCAAGGTTTGAATTAGAAAATGTAGGCACTCAAAACTTACTCCTCTCAAGATGATAAAAATGTATTTTAGGAGGTTCACTCATTCACCCAAAAAAAGTGAAAATCAAGAGTTTGTAAGAGCTCTCAGCTTCCATTCACAAATCTAATGTGTACAAGAATCAAGAGGTCTTTTAAGGGGTTTTCAGTGGCTATGGGACGGTAGGTATATAATGTCCAAAGGAAAAGAGGGGTTAAAAAACACCAACATGGAAAAATCAATGCACATTTTTTTTTGAAATTTGATTTGAAAGGAAATAGAAACACATATTTACAAGGGCATGAATGTGTGATGAATGAAAAGTGAGGGAGATAGAAAATGGAATAGGGTGAGATGATGGAATATGTACAACATGGAAGACTTCCAATAATGACACAATACAAGATGATTCAAGTGTTCTTTTTCTCTTTTTTTTTTGCTCTTTTTTTTCGAAAGTTGTGCTTGAAACAAGTCTCACAGTCATCTCCCAACCCATGCTTGATCTCCTCATGGAACTAATTTTAGTAGTTATAACATGATCAAAGGTTGATGATGAATGATTTTTGACCCACCCAAGACACAACCCATTCCTTTTTTTTCATTTTTTTAATATAATTTTTTTTCATTTTTTTTGAACACTTTTCAATTACTTTTGTACAAATGAAAATTACACATATACACCCCAAAGCTCACATAATTACAACCTCTCCCCCACACTTGAATGGAAGCTTTCCCTCAAGCATATGATGACACATTGGAAATCAATGAAAGTACGCCCAAAAATGAAGTCTATTCCCCCCACACTTAAATTTCAATAAATTGTACAATGAAAATCCATGAAGATGTTGGGTGGGACAAGGTATTAGGCTTGTAATGTGGCTATCAAAAGAAAGGGTTTCATAGGCTCAAAGGGGATTTCAAAAGTAGGATCAATGTAAGGGTAACGGGAGGCTATTTGGCTACTCTGATTCTCATGTGGCTTAGAAAATGCCTCTATCATATTAATGCACACAAAAGATGGAAATTCAGCTCGAAGGTCCACAAACTCAAGACTCACAATCAGTGGTGAAGACACACAATGAGAAAGATGGCCATAGATGACCTTGGCATGAAGGCTAATGTTATTCCTCACGGTAGGGGAAAAGCATTTTCCAAATCAAAAATTGTCCATTCAAAATGTTTGTTATTGACACAAAATTGTTTACACAAGTTTGAGATAAAAATTCAATATATTTGAGTTTAAAACAAGCCTTTTGACTCCCCAAAATGGTTGGACAAAATTTCAAAACTAGATGGTGAGTAAGCATGACTCATTTTTTGTAATTTTTTTTAAGTAATTGTGTTTTTTGGTTTTTTTAGTTTTTAAGGTTTTTTTAAAAAAAATACACACCCACACAAGAAAGATAAAAAGAAAGGGTTTGATGAATAAAGTGGTAACAAAATGAAAGAGAGAGGAAGAAGAAGAAAGAGGTAGAGAGAGGAAGAGATAGAGAGAGAGTTAAAGGGAAAGAGGTGCCCCCTGGTTTGGATTTGGTGGGTTGCCATCTCCATCTAGTGGTGGGTCGGCTAGAGAATTTGGGGATTCGGTGGAAGTCGAGGTGGTTCCAGGACAGTGGGAAGTTACCTGAAAAATAAAATTCATTATTCATCTAATGAAAATCTAAAAAGAAATTGAAATTTCATAAAAGTAAAAGAAAACATGGGTTGCCTCCCAAGAAGCGCTGCATTTATTTGTCTATAGCTGGACAATTGCAGTGGACTACCCAAAGTCTGACGGTGGCCATTGTATTTTCTGAACTCCAGTGTGCTTCCAGAAAAACTTTTTCTTTGGGAGGCCTGATGATTCATTGGATAATTTCTTCCCATCCTTGTTGGTGTGATTGAAATTCAATGGGGGTGGAAAGAGAATATGACTATCCTCCCTTTGGTCTTCAATGTGAGGAATGATTTTATCCACAAAGTGATGATTTTCTATTCTTGGAAAATCAGGAAGATGTCTCATTTCTGATGGTTCCTTTATGTAAGGATCAGATAACACAGAACTACAGTATGAGATCCCAATTGTTTTTGACTCATTTATTTCATCAATTACTGATGTAGAGTAATGAGGATCAGTGGAGTCATAAGACTGAATAAAATTTTCAATATCCTTTACTTCAATGTTGTTCGCCAAAGAATGGTCAATTTCAACCTCACCAGTGATCACTTTATTAATTAGGGTACAAATATCACAAACATCACTACCATCAGGACAATATAAACACATTGGTTCAAGGTTCACTTCACATATAACAGAATTTTCAGAATCATGGATAGGAAATGATGAATGTGGGATAATCTGATCTGAATCAACAAATGAGCATTCTAGTTCATTTTTCACAATACCATCCATGTTGGAGCATTGGAGGTCAGAGGTGAGATGAGATTCCAAAGAGTTTTCAAGATCCTTTAGATCAATGGAGTTTGCATTTGTAATGTCAACATCAATTTCACCATTAATCACTTGGTTAATGAGGATACAATATTCACAAACTCCTCTATTAGTAGAACAGGAATAACATGATGGATTTGGATTCCACACACTCTCAGAGGGAGTTTCAGAAACATGGATAGAGAATACAGATTGATTCTCTAATGGGTATCGCATGGATTGAAAAATATTGAACTTGACCATTTGGTCTCCAAATTCCATGGATAAGATGCCAGCATGGACATCAATTTTGGTTTTAGATGTCATAAGGAATGGTCTTCCTAGAATTAGGGGAGATCGAGAAGAGTTCGTCTCACCTTCCATGTCAAGGACATAGAAATCAGCAGGGAAGATAAGATCATTGACTCGGACAAGGACATCCTCAATTATTCCCTCAGGACTGGCTGTGCTTCGATTGGCTAATTGAATGAAAATACCCGTTGGGTGCAAGGGACCTAGACCAAGGTTGGAGAAAATGGATTTAGGAATGACATTAATTGAGGCTCCTAGGTCTATGAGTGCATCATCAAAGTTGGAACTCCCTATTTGACATGGAACCATGAAGGTCCCTGGATCTTTGCACTTCATGGGAATGGACTGTTGAGTTGAAACATTTTCAATGTTCCTAAGTTGCCTCTTATGGGTGCACAATTCCTTAAGAAACTTGGCATACTTAGGGATTTGTTTGATGGCATCTAAGAGGGGGATGTTCACTTCAACACGTCTAAACATGTCAAGCATTTCAGGATCAGGTTCAAAGGACTTCTTAGGCTTGGAGATGGCTTGAGGAAAAGGAATTGGGTTCCTAAGTGGAATGGAAGAAGGTGAAGGAGTGGATTCAAGTTCCTTTTCCAGCTTTTTGTTCTTTTCATCTTCTAGATCAACATCGAAAGGGGGGTTTGAGGATTTATCTTGAGTCATAGCAAGTTGCTTTCCTGATCTAAGTGCAATTGCACTTACATTACCCTTGGGGTTGGGTAATGGTTGAGCTGGGTGTTGGGATGAATTGGATGGTTGTTGCTGGCTAAGGTGGGATGCAAGTTGACCTATTTGGGTTTCAATGTTCTTGAGGCTAGAACGGGTGAAGGAAGAAAGATCCTCTACAGCACTTTCCCATGGTTGTTTAGAAGAAGATGCTTGTCCCAAATTGGGTTGGTCTTGATTTTGGTTCTTGGGAAAGCGATTGTATTGGGTGGGGAATTGGGAAGGCTCGTTAGGATAGTGGAATCCAGGAGGAGGATTGTTCCTTTGAGGTTGAGGAACAAAAGGATAAGGTTGATGGAAGTTACCACCACCTTGAACATATTGGAATTGGTTTGGGTTTTGAGGAGGGAATTGAGGAGGATGAGAAATGGGATTACCATACCTCAGAGGTGGGTTAAAGGTAGAAGAGAAGGGCTCAGAGTGGGGTTGGTTGAAGTTTCTAACAAACTGACCTGATTGTTGAGGGTTGAAGTTTCGCTGAGCATATGCCGCATTGAGCTCCATTGGACTAGATGAATCAGATGGATCATCTTGAAGTTGTGGACATGTGTCAGTCGGATGAGATGGAGAGTTGCAGATTCCACAATTCTTGATAGGTCCAGGGAATAGTTACTGTGGAGAAGATGAGGTTGGGGCTTTGGTAGCCACCGCTAGTTGACGCACAAGACCTGTAAGTTCACTCATCCACTCAGTCATCTTGTTGGGCTCTATGGATTTATTATCTTGGGCTTGTTTCACTTGAGCATGTGCTCGAGTATGGAATTGCTGCGTGTTTGCAGCCATGTTGCTTATGAGTTCTCTTGCAGCTGCAGGAGTTTTATCAACAAGAGCACCGCCACTTGCGGCATCAATGATAGTTCGCTCCATAGCCAATAACCCCTCATAGAAGTATTGGATCAGGAGTTGGTCAGGGATTTGATGGTGTAGACAAGTTGCCACAAGCTTTTTGAACCTCTCCCAATACTCATGGAGTGATTCATTAGGGAATTGACGGATGCCGCTTATTTCCTTTCGGATAGAAGCTGTTCGGGAAGCGGGATAGAACTTCTCAAGGAAATGTATCTTCATGTCAACCCATGAGTTTATGGAACCAGGTGAGAGGTAGTAGAGCCAAGACTTGGCAGAATCCGCTAGGGAAAAGGGGAAAGCTCTAAGCTTGATTTGTTCTTCAGAAACCCCTTGAGGTTTCATGGTTGAGCATACCACTTGGAACTCTTTGAGGTGAAGATGAGGATCCTCACCAGCTAGACCATGGAAATGAGGGAGAAGATGAATCAAACCCGACTTGAGTTCGAAGTCAGCCTCTATGTTTGGATATTGAATACCAAGAGGTTGGTAATTCATATCAGGGGCAGTAAGTTCTTTCAATGTTTGTTCCCTAGGATTGGCCATATCTAATTCAATTGGTAGGGCAATGATTGGTTCTTGGGTGATTTGGTTATCCCTAATGGTCCTCCTAATTCGACGAAGAGTTCTATCAATTTCAGGGTCAAACAAATCCGAGGGATTGTTTGGAAGGCTACGGGGCATTCAGAGAGATTTTGGAAGAAAGAGGAAGATGGGTTTTTCTTTGTATTTTTTTCAGTTTATGATTTTTAAGAGGAAGACGGGTTTTTCTTTGTGTTTTTTTTTCAATTTTTTTAAAGTTTTGTAATTTTTTGGGTTTTTTTTTACAATAACCAGAAACTAATGACTACTTAAAGCACCATCCCCGGCAACGACGCCATTTGAAACGCAAGGCCGATTGTCGCCTATGGACCGGTCAAAGTTCCGGTGCTCTGCTAATGTGTATAGCAGCACTCGGGTCGAATCCTCGGCGATGATACTTTGTAGTAGTCGTTTGTTTGTAGTTGATTGTATTTTGATTAGGGGGGTTTGTTTGCAGAGCTTAATTGAAATGATTTATGGATGATGTTTGATTTACCAAATTGATAAAGATTGGGGTGAGTTCATCATTAGGTTAGTTAATCTTGTGATATCCTCGAGCTTTGCTTTATATTGCATTTAAATTAACACCCATGTCACAAGATGATGTTGATTAGAATTCTTAAGTGTTAAGGCTTTAAACCAAGACTTAACTTAACTTAAGGTTATAATCTCAATCAGATCTTATTTATGGTTGTGTATTTATGGTTCCAATAATCCATGGAAACCACATGTTAAACAAAACAAGTCATTAATCCATGACATGTTAAGTCCAACATACACAATGTTAATTCAAAGAATATTCATCGAGCAGAAGCTCTCAATCACTTAACATACCTAAATTATAACTCACCCCAATGAGAGATTTACTCAGCCATTTGGGTGATTAATAATCTGGTTATAATGATTATGATTATAAATTAATAAGAGAAGAAAAAGAAAGGGATAAGAAAAGAGTGGTACGTCGACACACACACACGAACAATGATGATAATTAAAAACGAACTTTCGATTGAATGAGGAAGCTAAAGAACGGAAGGGGATTGAACTGAATTTAAACTATTTTAAGAACATTAATATTAAAATACAGAAGGTGGAAGAGAATAAGAGATATTGAAGAAGTAACTTGCATTAAAACAGAATTACAAAGAAAGAGAATTACAAGATTACAAAAATGAAGAACACAAAAGTAAGTGAAAAGAAAGAGAGGAGGAAAGGTCTCTCAAGTGAAAACTTGAGTTTTTCAGGTCCTCCCAAGCCTTTGGCAAAGAGTTGGTCGTGCCAATATGATCTCCTCTCTTCTGAAATGCCAACCCCTCTCAAGGAGAGAAGTGAAGAGTATTTATAGCCCAAGGAGTGGACTGTTTGAATTCCCAATCTGTCCTTCCACTTGCATCGCCAATTTGGAAATTCAGAAAGCCGAATCTTCAAATATCTCCTTCTTCAAAGTTGTATACAATAATGTTGGCCGACTGCTCTCAAACTTTGGAGTCATTTGGACGTAAGGATAAAAAGTTATGGCCGGTTTAATAAACAAACTTAAACTGTCCATTTCAATCCAGTCTTTTTGAAGTCCATAATGTGAAAGGGTTTTTGAATATTAAGATGACTTCAAATCCGAATGGTTGCTTCAACAAAGTCGGCCGCCTATATCCCCTCTTTCACACTGCAAAATCGCAGCTCGCTTGGATGATTACATCAGGATATATGTCATGCATACTATACTGATTTTCATTCTCGGCCAGAATGGTGGGCTGGACTTCAATGATTCATTTGGGCCCCTTGTACTTGGATTTGGGCCATGAAATTTTTATCCAAGATGACATGTAGTGTCCCCCGAATTATGGTGGAGATTTAAGGTTTTTTAACTTCTGGATTGAGCCCAGTAAATCAATGTTCATGAATAGTCCAGTTTCTTCACAGATTCTTTGGTCTTGTTTGTGAGGACCATATGACCCTTCAAATGGAAGAATTGGATCATGGTTCCTTCTAATAAAATGTTGTATATTGAAAGGAGAATCCTACAAAACAAGAACCAAACAATTTGGATCCGTATAGTGATAGTTATAATTAAAACATTAAACTGACTCAATTTGACTACTTCTAAAAATGCTACTTAATATTAAAACATTAATATTTCACACAAATTATGCACATTTCATATAAAATAAGTAAAGGGAGAATATAATAAGTCATGAAAATATTAATAACATCAGTATGATTTATTAAATCCATTCAAGCTCTTCTAAAACAATTGATAGCTAAATTACCAATGTATCCCCATATTCCCTCATATATTTAGTTTTTTGGGTTACAAATTAGTTTCCTTTTTCTAATTAATTACATTTTTTTCAAAATTAGGAAATGCAGCCAATTGAAGAGAGACGAAGGAAAAAAAATGATGGAGAACAATTGTCGAATGGCGGAGATGGGAATTCCACCATTAGTGCCTATAGTGAGTACTTTATTTCAAGTATATATATTTAAAGAATATATAATGTCATGTGATTATTTTTTTGTAAACATTTCTGTAGGATACACCTATATGTCGACAGTTATTCAACGAGGAGACTAGTACTGGTCCTAGTACTCAGGCCGGTGGTACGAGCAGGGTTCGTACTAGAGGTGGAGGAGTAGCTTCACATACCCAACTAGTCCATGCCCCTCCCACTGACATGGCATCCTTCCAACATTCTGATCCTGGTGTGTTGTTAGGGACACATGGAATATTTAGGCCTCCCATGTTTTCGCCACCTTTTGCTTCTTCTGGCCCATCATTTTCATATCCTAGGATGATTCCCACTCCCCAGTCAGAATCTAGTCATACAACTATCCCATCTTCTTTTCCTTCTAAGTCTGACTCTCTGAGCTTCTATATTCCATCGTATTTGACTCTTATTCCACCATAGTGTGTTTCATAAGTTTCCATGGATCCAGTGGTGCTCAGAGATCATACTGGTGCAGATATATTTATAGAACCCTAATAAATTTTTATAGAAATATTTATTTTCATTAAAACATGTTTTGATAAAATATTTGTTTTTCTTTCATGACAGATACATCAACTGACAGGAGGCGGGGGCAGGGGTGTACATGCATGCGTTCGGTGTGGAACCGCTGCAAACAGGTTGTGGTGGATTACAATGAAGACAACCAAATGGTTGAGAAAACCGGGCAGCAATGTCGGAGTTTTTTGCCGACGCTTGACAAATACTCCAACATCATTCCCATCAGCCCGCTATCATGGAGTCATTTTCCACATGAGGTCAAAGATAGAGCATGGGAAAAGATATGGGTAAAAAATATGTTGTATTTAATTCCATCAATTATTTTTAAATTGATATGAATTAATATTTTGATGTCAGCTTCGATTTAATTTTCCTGATGGTGAGGGTGCACGACCAGAACATCTAAAGGATTTAGGTGAGCCTTGGAGAGCCTAAAATCATGAGATATATATTGGCTGACGTGCTAGAGTTGGTACTGAGTTAAAGGCAGTTGCAGTCATGGATGATTGTCTTATAGTGCAGTATCGTCAGATGATTACTCATTGGACGACTATCCAGTTTAAGGTATGAATTACATTTGAGGTATATAAATAATAAATTTCATGTTTTTCAATAATATTATCCTTTTCCTTATCGAATTTTATTTAGGAATCATCTGGAAAAAATAAGAAAAAACATTGATGCAAATAAATACCTCCACGCACTAGGACGTGCTACGATGCCAGATCATGAGAGGAATCAGGTATGACAATTGTTTATAAGTTTTCTTTACGACTTACACTTTCTTTTTTCCCTCAATTATTTAATAGTTTTCTAATGTTTTCATATATCTTTAGTTTTTAATGTCATTGTAGAGGAAAATAGAGAATATTTAAGGGCGTGCGCCTCAAGAAAAATTGTTTTGCTCGAGTAGACGGAAAAAGGACGGAAGTGCTGTCAATGAAGCGAATCAACAACAGATTGTAAGTTTTAATCTGTTTATTTTATATCTTAATATCTATTTTTTAACCTAATATTATATTTATATTTGTAACAGGATGCTTTAGAGGCCTTCGATGCCCAAGAACCAGACAATTTTGGGCCTACTGATCACTTACATCAGGTGTTGGGAGCTAAGCATCCTAGCAGAGTACGCTGCCGACCTAGGATAGCCCCGACGAGGTACTGGCCCTCGTCAGGTACGAGTTGTAGTGCCACCGAGCTTCAGAAAGTTAGGGCACAGACAGAACTAGCTGAGAAAAGGTCCATATAGACAACATAATAGCCTGGTAGGGAAAACACTGTATTTATGAAATTTATTGAAGTTCTAGAACCAACACTTCCACTAGAGGGCAGCCCACATATTGATGAATATATGTCGTCGATACGTTCTATATATGGTGCACCAGGTGGCAGTTCTAGTGGTGGTCAAGACGATGTATAGCATGAGGATTATGATGGTGAGGAGTCAAATGCGGAAGAGGAGGGAGGGGAGGAGGGCGAGGCGGATGGCGAGGGCGAGGAGGATGGCGAGGGTGAGGAGGAGGGAGCTGAGGAGGGTGAGGACGATGATGGGGATGAGGACGAGGGTGATGATGATGGTGATGATGGTGATGGTGATGTGGGAAAAATTGATCCGTTACATTTTTGACTAATATTACTGAGATTTGATGTTTAATCTATTCTAGTTGTTGGTTTTATCTAGACCCGTAGTATAGTATTGGAGTTGAGATGTTTTTATATATTGTCTATTTTCATGGATGTTGTCGTCTTTTAGTGGTTGCTGTGTATCTTGACCATGTTTATAGAGTTTTGTGTGTTTGGGAACTTCCAGGACAACCCCCCTCCTTCCTGGACCCTGTACAACCCCCCACCATCCTCCCTGGACCCCGGAAAGCCCCCCGAAAAATCCCCCCACCATCCTCCTTGGTCCCCGGACAGCCACCCGGACAACCCCCAGACAGCCCTCAGATAGCCCCCCGGACAGCCCCCCGTCCTCCTCCCTAGACCCCAGACAGCCCCCCAGACATCCCCCACCCTCTTCCTTAGACCCCGGACAGCCCCCCGAACACCCCAGACAGCCCCCCAGACACTGCCCTGGACAACCCCCGGACAGCCCCCCCCCCCACCCTCCTCCCTGGACCCTAAACAGCCCCGCACACAGCACCCCAGGCAGCCCCCCTAGACAACCCCCCCACCCTCCTCCTTGGACCCTGGACAACCCCCTGAACACCCCCCGGATAGCCCCCCACCCACCTCCTTGGTCCCCAAACAGCCCCCGGACAACCCCCCCCCCACCTCCTCCCAGGATCCCGAAAAGCCCTCAGGACAGCCCCCCACACAACCCCCCCCCCCCACCCATCTCGTTGGTCCCCGGATAGCCCCTGGACATCCCCCCACCCTCCTCCCTGGACCCCGAACAGCCCCCCGGACAGCCCCCCCAACCTCCTCCCTGGACCCCTAGACAGCCCCCACCCTCCTTGATTTCACATGTTTTTTTTATTTCTCTGATCATGCAATGTTATTTAGGATTATTTCATTTTTGTATGACTTGAATTATATGAATGTATTGGTAAGCTTATTAGCTCATGCTCATCAAATGCATGTGATGATATACTTAATTTGAATACAAAGTCTTGTTGTACATTCTCCATGTTATGTGAATTATGCCTTGTTTGATTTGGTTTACAAGTCAATTGTTAGGATAAGACATGGGTTACATGTTACGGACTCATGCACCATTCATAGTGTCTCTCTTTTGTTTAAAATGGACATCATTTTAATTGAAAACAACAACTGACATACGAAGAACTGACCAAACACATTTGAAATGTGATGATGCTTTAGGAAAAAAATCCATGGGTCATATGTGACGTGTATGAGTCATCCTGACCTCAATCCGAGGTGTGGTGTGGCCAGAGCCACTCTAATTGTCTCTCTTTTGTTTGAAAAGGATATCATTTTAAGTGAAAAGAACAATTGGCATACAGAAAACTAACCAAACACATTAGGATTGTGTTGATAATTTGTCACAATGATCCATGGGTCATATGTGACATGTACAATCCAACCCGGGCTCAATCCGAGTCGCGGTGTGTCCATGATCACTCTATGTGTCTCTCTATTGTTTAAAATGGAAAACATTTTAAGTACACATAGAAAACCGAAAAAACACATTCTGTTTTCATTAAAACTTTAGGAGAACGATCCATGGGTCATATGTGACATGTACGAGTCAACATCGCCTAAATCTGAGGCACAGTGTGGCCGACAACACTCAAAGTGTCTCTATTTTGTTTAAAATGGACTTCATTTTAAGTGAAAACAACAACTAACATAGAGAAAACTGACAAAACGGATTCTGATTATGTTGATACTTTATCACAATGATACATGGGTCATATGTGATGTTTATGTGTCAACCCTGCCTCAATCCGAGGACTGGTGTGGCCAACACCTTTCATAGTGTCTCTCTTTTATTTAAAATGGACATCATTTTAATTGAAAACAACAACTGACATACGAAAAACTGACCAAACGCATTCAAAATGTGTTGATTCTTTAGGAAAACAATCCATGGGTCATATGTGACATGTATGAGTCAACTCAGCCTCAATCCAAGGTGTGGTGTGGCCGACACCACTCTAAGTGTCTCTCTTTTGTTTCAAAAGGATATCATTTTAAGTGAAAACATCAACTGGAAAACGGAAAACTGACCAAACACATTCATATTTTGTTGATACTTTATCACAATGATCCATGGTTTATTTGAGATGTGTACGAGTCAACCCTGTCTAAATACAAGGCGTGGTGTGGCCGGTACCACTCTAACTGTGTCTCTTTTGTTGAAAATGGACAGGATTATAAGTGAAAAGAACAACTGGTATACGAAAATCTAACCAAACACATTCAGATTTAGTTAATAATTTATCACAACGATCCATGGGTCATATGTGACGTGTACGAGCCAACCCAGGCTCCATCCGAGTCGTGGTGTGGCTGGGATCACTCTAAATATCCCTATTTTGTTTAAAATGGACAACATTTTAAGTACATATGGAAAACTGACCAAATGCATTCGGTTTATGGTGAAACATTAGGAGAACTATCCATGGGTCATATGTGATGTGTACGAGTCAACCTCATCTCAATATGAGGCATGGTGTGGCCGACACCACTCAATGAGTCTCTCTTTTGTTTAAAATGGACTTCATTTTAGGTGAAAACAATAACTACCATACGAAAATCCAACCAAACGGATTCAGATTGTGTCGATAATTTAGAAGAATGATCCATGGGACATATATGACGTGTACAAGTCATCCGCACCTCAATCTGAGGTGCAGTGTGGCCTACACCATTCATAGTGTCTCTCATTTGTTAAAAATTGACATCATTTTAAGTGAAAACAACAACTGGTATATGAAAAACTGAACAAACGCATTCTAAATGTGTTGATGCTTTAGGAAAACGATCCATGGGTCATATGTGACATGTACGAGTCAACCCCTCCTCAATCCAAGGCACGGTGCAGCCAAGAGCACTCTAAGGGTCTCTCTTTTGTTTAAAATGGACAACATTTTAAGTACATATGGAAAATTGACCAAACGGATTCTGATTGTGTTTATACTTTCGAACAAGTATCCATGGGTCATATGTGACATGTAATAATCAACCTCGCCTCAATCGGAGGCACGGTGTGGCCATCACCACTCAAAGTGTCTCTCTTTTGTTTCAAAAGGACTCCATTTTAAGTGAAAACTTCAACTGACATATGGAAAACCAACGAAACGTATTTGGATTGTGTTGATACTTTAGAAAAATGATCCATGGGTCATTTTATACATGTATGAGTCAACCCCATCTAAATATGAGGCGCGGTGTGGCTGGTACCACTCTAATTGTGTCTCTTTTGTTTAAAATGGACAAGATTATAAGTGAAAATAAAAACTGTCATATGAAAAACTGACCAAAGGCATTCATATTCTGTTGATAATTTATCACAACGATCCATGGGTTATATGTGACATGTATGAACCAGCCCGTGCTCAATCCGAGTCGTGGTGTGCCTGTGATCACTCTAAGTGTATCTCTTTTGTTAAAAACGGACACCATTTTAAGTACGTACGGAAAACTGACCAAACACATTTGGTTTTCATTGAAACTTTAGGATAACGATCCATGGGTCATATGTGACGTGTATAAATCAACCTCGCCTAAATCTGAGGCACAGTGTGGCTGACACCACCCAAAGTGTCTCTCTTTTGTTTAAAATGGACTTCATTTTAAGTGAAAACAACAACTAGCATACGGGAAAATGACCAAATGGATTCGGATTGTGTTGATACTTTAGAAAAATGATCCATGGGTCATATGTGATGTGTACAAGTCAACCCCACCTCAATATGAGGTGCAGTGTGGCCAGTACCACCCTAACTGTGTCTCTTTTGTTTAAAATGGAAAAGACTATAAGTGAAAAGAACAACTGTCATACGGAAAACTGACCAAATGCATTCGGATTCTATTGATAATTTATCACAACGATCCATGGGCCATATGTGACGTGTAAGAGCCAACCTGGGCTCAATCCGAGTCGTGGTGTGGCCGGGATCACACTATGTTTATTTCTTTTGTTTAAAATGGACAACATTTTATGTATATATGAAAACTGACCAAACGCATTCGGTTTCTACTGAAACTTTAATAGATTGATATATGGATCATATGTGACGTGTACAAGTCAACCTCCCCTCAATATGAGTTGCAGTGGGGCCGACACCACTCAAAGTGTCTCTCTTTTGTTTAAAATGGACTTCATTTTAAGTGAAAACAACAATTATCTTACGGAAAACTGACCAAACAGATTCTGATTGTGTCGATACTTTAGCACAATGATTAATGGGTCATATGTGACGTGTACGAGTCAAACCCACCTTAATCCGAGGCATGGTGTGGCCGACACCATTCATAGTGTCTCTCTTTTGTTATAAATGGACATCGTTTTAAGTGAAAACAACAACTGACATATGAAAAATTGATCAAACACATTAAAATTGTGTTTATTCTTTAGGAAAATGATCCATGGGTCATATGTGACGTGTATAAGTCAACCCCACCTCAATCTGAGGTGCGGTGTGGTTGGCACCACTCTAAGTGTCTCTCTTTTGTTTCAAAAGGATATCATTTTAACTGAAAACATCAACTGACATACGGAAAACTAAACAAACTCATTATTATTGTATTGATAATTTATCACAATGATCCATGGGTCATTTGAGACGTGTATGAGTCAACCCCATCTAAATCCAAGGCGTGGTGTGGCCAGTACCACTCTAAACATGCCACTTTTGTTTAAAATGGACAGGATTATAAGTGAAAAGAACAACCGACATACCTAAAACCAACCAAATGCCTTAGGATTCTATTGATAATTTATCACAATGATACATGGGTCATATGTGATGTGTATGAGCCAACCCAGGCTCAACTTGAGTTGCGGTGTGGCCGGGATCACTCTATGTGTCTCTATTTTGTTTAAAATGGACAATGGTTTAAGTACATATGAAAAACTGACCATACATATTTTGTTTCTCTTGAAACATTAGGAGAACGATCCATGGGTCATATGTGACGTGTACGAGTCAACCTCGTCTCAATCCGAGGCATGGTTTTGCCGACACCACTCAAAGTGTCTCTCTTTTGTTTAAATTGGACTTCATTTTAAGTGAAAACAACAACAAGCATATGGAAAACCGACCAAACGGATTCTAATTGTGTTGATAATTTAGAACAATGATCCATGGGTCAAATGTTACATGTAAGAGTCAACCGCGCCTCAATCCGATGCACGGTGTGGCCGACACTATTCATAGTGTCTCTGTTTTGTGTAAAATGGACATCATTTTAAGTGAAAACAACAACTGACATACAAAAAACTGACCAAATGCATTAGAAATGTGTTTATGCTTTAGGAAAACGATCCATGGGTAATATGTGATGTGTAAGAGTCAACCCCACCTCAATCAATGGTGTGGTACGGCTAGGAGCACTCTAAGTGTCTCTCTTTTGTTTAAAATGTTCAGCATTTTAAGTACATACAGAAAACTGACCAAATAGATTCTGATTGTGTTGATACTATAACAAAATGATCCATGAGTCATTTGAGACGTGTACAAGTCAACGCAATCTAAATCCGAGATGCAGTGTGGCCGGTACCACTCTAATTGTGTCTCTTTTGTTTAAAATGGACATGATTATAAGTGAAAAGAACTACTGGCATATGAAAAACTGACCAAACACATTCAGAATCTGTTGAAACTTTGGGACAATGATCCATGGGTCATATGTTACGTGTAAGAGTCAACAACGCCTCAATACAAGTCCTGGTGTGGCCGGAACCACCCAAAGTGTCTCTATTATGTTTAAAATGGACAACATTTTATGTACATATAGAAAACCAACCAAATGGATTCTGAATGTGTTGATACTTTAGAACAACAATCCATGGGTCATTTGTCACGTGTACGAGTCAACCCCGCCTTAATCAAAAGAATGGTGTGGCTGGAACCACTCAAAGTGTCTCTCTTTTATTTAAAAAGCAGTTCATTTTAAGTGAAAACAACAACTAAATACGGAAAACTGACCAAATGCTTTTGTAATTTTTTGATACTTTAGGACAACGATCCATGGGTCATTTGTGATGTGTACGAGTTATCCTCACCTAAATCTGAGGCATGGTGTGGTCGGTATCACTCCAGGTGTGTGTATTTTGTTTAAAATGGACATCATATCTAGTAAAAACATATGGTATATGAAAAACCAATCAAATTATGAATTTAATTCTAGATTCCACATATAATTGTCATCTAAATTATTAATTGAATTTTAAATGAATTATCTATGTTTATAATTATGTTATGAATTCTGATTTATTCTGGATGTGTATAGTTCTAGGATGAATTATAAGTTAAATGTGTATGAATTTGTTCTATATATTTATGTGTTAGTAGGTTATTCTAGGTACAATAATTGTATATGGTTGTGTTATTTTATTGCATGTACGATAATTGGAAATGATTGAAAATGAGGGCTGTTGTGCAAATTACAGGCTGGCTGCTGTGCAATTCACATAGCAAAGGCTATGCAAACGGTTTGAAACTATTGGCATAGAATTATGAGGATTTTTTTACCAACATTTCATAGAACCTTTGGTAAAAATCCTTTCCCAATGGTTTAGAAACCATTGGGAAAGAAGTAGGATGCATGGTTTTCCCAACAGTTCAAGACAAACCGTTGGGATAGTTTAATTTTTTCCAACCTATCCCAACGGTTCACTGTAAACCATTGGGAAAATCTTTCCCAATGGATTACATCCCTAAAATTTGCAGAACCATTGGTATAACATATACCATCGGTTCTGCAGCCTATCCCAACAGTTCCGAACCATTGGGAAAAGCTTGAATTTCTAGTAGTGGAAGTCTATCATATAGAGAATGATCCTACAGAATTCCATGCAGTGATTTCTTTTATAGATGAAGATGAAGATGATGTTGTTCATGTACATATTAGACCTTTGTATTTATCTATAAATGTCAATGATGTAGATATTTGATGAGCTTTCATTGATAATGGTTTCGGAGTCAACCTCATTCCTATTCGTACACTTCGTCGATTGGGCCTTACCAAATCTGATTTATCTCCTTCTGCTTTGATATTGCAAGGATATGATAAAAATGAACAAGAACCTCTCGGAGAGATCACACTCAGAACTCAGTTTGGAGACCTTGTACCCAATTCGGATTTCATGGTTATTCATCATGACATAGCCTTCAACATTTTTCTTGGAAGGCCTTGGCTACATCAACATGTGGCTATCCCTTCATCATACCATCAATTTATCAAATATTGGTTCAATGGTCAAATTGGGACATTGTATGGTGATAAAGCCCCATTCAAAACATGTGAATCTCAATACATTGAGGCGGAATTCTATCACATGGAGGGAAAGGAGATATCAATGACAAAGGAGGTTACCAAAATTAATTCTCCATATGGTGTGGAAAAGATTCCAGTAAACCCATTCATACATGTGAGTATAGATTATGTGTTGCCTATAAGTCAAATTGACAGGATAGACTCAAATCTAAATACTCTTATGGAAACTTCAATAATTTCAATTACAACAACTAAGCCAGACAAAATGGGAGAAATTGTTGATTCACCAAGCAATGATGAAAGCTCAAATAGAGATGTCTTCATTTTATCCGCGGAAATCCAGCAATTCTATAATTCGTCAACCAGGCCAGAAGAAGTTATAGCAATGCTAGAAATAAACGATGATGTCAACTCTAAATCCATCATCTCTTATTTATTACCCAAGGAAGACCCTTTATCATCAATAGGGTCAGAAATGGTGGCCTCTTCTTCAAGATGTTCAAATTTTAACTTCTCTCCTAATCATGGAAGTTCTGGTTCATCATCTTCTATGCAAGTAGAAACAAAAGAAGTAACACATATTGAAGAAGAAGAGGAAGATCTCAGGGATGCTCCTCCAGAATTTGAAGAGGGTATCTCTACCACTGTGGATGAACACAGAGAAATAAATCTTGGTACAAAAGAAGATCCATGCCCCACTTTAATTAGTGCGGCCATGACTCTTGAAGAGAAAGAAATGTATATTTCATTTTAAAGAAAAAACGAGATATATTTTATTGGAATTATGTAGAAATTCCAGGGCTTGATCCTGATGTTTTAACTCATCATTTGGGTTTTCCAGAAGAACATCGAGGATTCAAGGAAGCTGTAAGAAGAACACACCCAACATATGCTTCCAAAATTGAAGCTGAAGTGGATAATCTTATCAGAGATAACTTCTTCAGAGAAGTTCAATATCCCAAATGGATGGCAAATATTGTCCCTATGAAAAAGGAGGATGGAAAAATTAGAGTTTTCATTGATTTTATAGATCTTAATCAGCATTGTCCCAATGATGATTTTCTAGTTCCGATCAAAGAACTCTTAAATGATGCAATAGCTGGCTATGAAGCACTTTCTTTCATGGATGGATATTCCGGGTTTAATCAAATCAGAATGGCTCCAGAAGATAAAGAATCTATAGCCTTCAGATCCCCTCAAGGTGTGTTTTGCTATCAGGTAATGCCCTTTGGCCGGAAGAATGCAGGTGCAACATATCAATGTGACATGCATCATATCTTCAATCACTTTTTAGGGAATTTTTTTGAATGTTATGTGGATGATTTGGTGTTTAAATACAGACAACGTTCTAATCACTTGACTGATTTGGAAATCATATTCCACAAAAATTGACAATATAATTTGAAGATGAACCCCTTAAAATGTGCTTTTGGGGTAACCTTGGGAAAATTCTCAGCTTTGTTGTACGCCATCATGCTATCGAAGTTGATCCTGATAAGACAAAGTCAATCTTTGGTATGTCACCCCCTCAAAATTTGAAGGAATTGAGAGGAATTCAATGATACTTGGCCTATATTTGGCGTTTCATCCCCAATCTGGCAGGAAAATGTTTACCCTTCACCAAATTAATTAATAAGGGAGTCACTTACCAGTGGACTGAAGAATGTCAAGAAGAATTCAATATTCTCAAGAAATATATCATGATTCCACTGGTATTAATGCCACCTGTTGAAGGAAGACCACTTATTCTTTATGTGACATCTTTTGAGTGATCATTGGGTGCCTTCCTTTCCTAAATGAATGATGCTGGGAATGAAAACAACCTTTACTATCGCAGTCGGTCTATGCTTGAAGTAGAATAAAGATATTGAAGTATTAAAAAGTGTTGTCTAGCATGAATCATTGCAGTTCAAAAATTGAGAAACTACCTGAAACATCATGAGGTCCAATTGGTATCTCACAATAACCCACTCAAATTTATCCTTAGTCGTCCAATGCTTGCAGGACATCTGGCAAGGTGGGAAGTTATTTGGCATCAGTTTGATATCCAGTATGTGTCTCAAAAATAAATAAAGGGCCAAGCTATGGCTGAATTACTTGCTGAACACCCTTCAATAAAAGAAACATCTTTAGATATTGAACTACCTAATGAGGAAGTCTTCTCTATTCAAGATAACCATCAAGCATGGGAAATGTACTTTGATGGTGCTTCCAGAAGTCCAACAGGGAAGAAATTGGAAGATCCTAAATTCAACTAAGTTGGGTTAGGAATTGTGCTTATTTCTTCAGAAAAGGTAGTGCTACCCTATTCTTTATTATTTTTGGGAGTTGGTACAAACAATGAATCAGAATATCAAGCTCTCATCATATGATTCGATTAGGCGCTTCAGTCACAGGTGAATCACTTAAAAGTTAAAGGTGATTCAGACTTGGTAATCAAACAAGTCAATGGGGACTATGACATAAGAAAAGAAGAGTGAATCCCTTTTTATGATTATGTCAGAGAGTTAATGGAAGAATTTCCTTCAGAACCGACATTTTCTTATGTCCCGCGATCACAAAATGCTCAAGCTGTTGCACTGGCTAATGTAGCCACTACTCTAGCAGATCCAAATCGGGACGAGACAATCATCAGTATTGCCCACTGTCATACAGTTTCACCTTATGTTCAAATCTAAAAAGATGAAATCAATGAAATTAGTCCCATTTCTGAACCATATGGTCATACTACAATATGGATGACACCTATTAGGAAATACCTTCAAAATGGAACACTCCCACCTAATAGAGCCGGGAAAGAACAAATCTTGTGACGTGTGGTCAATTTTACTCTTTATGATAGCCCAAATCACCTAGAGAAAATTCTCTACAAGAGAGGTTTTGATGGAATTCCCTTCAGATGTATTGATGGTAAAGAGACAATGGATGTCATGAAAGAAGTACATGCAGGAGTCTGTGGGGCCCACCAGTCTGGACATAGACTATCTGATCAAATTCGAAGGCTTGGATACTTTTGTCTTTTAATGATACAAGATTGGGTTGTTTTCAATAAGAAATATCATTCTTTCCACATATATACCAATTGCATTCATCAACCCCCATAGTTTCTCCATACAGCTAAATACACATGGCCATTTTCCATATGGGGAATGGATGTAGTATGACCTTTCCCTTGAACTACATCCAAGCAGTTTAAGTATATTATTACTGCTACTAACTTATTTTCCAAATGGATAGAGGCAATACCTTTCAAAGAAGTTAGTTCTAAAAGAATTTTTAGCTTCATCAAGTCTAACATCTTTACCAAATTTGGTGTCCCTCATACGATATTGACGAACAATGGCACCAACTTCTATTCATTCGAGGTATGAAAGTTGTATCTAGAGTACAACATCAAATCCAACCATTCATCTCAGTATCATGCAGCGGCCAATGGTCAAATATAAGACTTCAATAATACTCTTTCAAACACACTGCAAAATATTGTGGATAAAGAAAAGAAATCATGGCCTGATAAACTTTTTCATGCTTTATGGTATTATGAGACCACCACCTGCACTGCTACGCGGTCAACTCCATATTCCTTGGTATATAAAACAGAATAATTCTTGCCCATTGAGGTTCAATTACCCTCGCCCAGAGTATCCATTTGTGATCAATCATATACATATGAACAATCTCAAAAGGTATTGGATGAATTGGAACAATTAGATGAAAAAATATTGTGTACCCTGCACCACTTGGAAGTCTATCAGAATCGAATAGCACAAGCTTTCAATAAAAAATTTCATCTTCGTTCATTCATTCAAGGAGAATTGGTATTGGTCCTCAAAACTCCAATGATTCCAGGAAAGAAACCTCCAAATCTTGAGTCCAATAGGGAAGGACCTTAATCAATACATAAGGTCCACTCCAATAGAGCTTATTCTTTAATTTCAGTGGATAGAGAACTCATCACGACTCAATCTAATGCAAGATTTCTGAAGAAGTATTTTGTGTAACAAAAATAAATTCTCTTTGACCTAGCTACATGATGCTAAAATGTGAAGCATTGGTCCATATATATGACATTAAACTATTATATTCCTTAGTGCAAGACTTTAAACTGCATAGTTTCCCATAGTCCTTACTACAAGAATTTAAACTACACAAACCCTTATAGTCCTTACTACAAGACTTTAAACTACACAATCCCTCCATTGTTCAACATGATGTTAAACATTGCATCATTTATGTTGTTTCTACCTCTTCTTTCTCACACCGAGTATGAATCACGTGAGCTTAGAGTAAACTTCAACTATAACACCCTCTCTGGGCCGCTAACCACGCGTAAGTCCCAACACCATTTTTAGGTCATTGTACTCAAGAACAACTTGATCACCAATTCATTGTTCAATCGAACTACTTAGACTTTGATCCTTTCCTTCTAGTATGGGTATATAGGAAACCCCCTGAGGTTCAAGCCGGAAACCAATATCTTCACATCGGTTCACCTCCATCTCATATGATTTTGATTTGTGAAGCCTCCCCCAAAACTGATATCGTTACATTGGTTCACCATCGTCCTTTCAATATGACATTAAACTATACAGTCCCCCATTTTCTTCACTACAAGACATTAAACTGCATAGCAATACGTCTTATCTAAATGACGCTAAATTGTGCACCCCCGGTCCATGCAGATGACCTTAAACTATTAGTACTTTTGTTTTGTATGACAATAAACTACCACAGTCTTTGACACCCTCACCTGAGAGGGAATCATTGTTGACATTAGTCTCTAACCATTTCTTATTCCAAGGACTACGTGCATACATGACAATGCCTGAACTATTAATTTTGGGTCAAACCATCGTTGCACTAATGTCCCCTTTGACCCTTCACTTGTACGAACCAAATTTGGATAGAGGGTATTTCAAGAACTATGTATGTCTTGATTCCCATTTTTATGGGATACATAGGAACGTTTAATCATCCCTTGAATCCAGCCCCAAGTCTTGGGGCCAAACCCCAAATTCCACTTTTAGTCCCTTTGCTGTAAAGTACCCTTGTGAAATCATGAACGTGGTTTGAAAACCCTGGTCTTCATTCACATCAGTTTTATATGTGTATTCCTCATTATGGTCCGAGATCTATGACCCTAAACTAAGATCTTCTACACTCTATTCCCACAAAAACGTTAAACTATATTTCAAGAACTATGTATGGCTTGATTCTCATCCTTATGGGATATGTAGTGAAGTCTGGTACCTCAATTCAGGACCCAGCCACAACATGATTATGGTTAGCATTGGTATGTGTATCTCTACATTCATTGGAAAATGCCCATTTTGATGTGTCACACTCCTAACATTAAATACCTCCAGATCTCCATAACCCTTTTCTTGACTTCTGATCACAAAATGTTTGATACCCTAGAATTCTTTTTCCTAACTATGCATCACGTTCGTTTAGGTGGACTTGCAGTAGTCTACAAAACGGACCTGTCAGCCAAAAAATGCTATTATTTGACTATGCATCCAATGCCCTTAAGTGGACATGCATAATTCAACCCCCTAACGGGTTTGTCAAATAGTGGTAACTTCATTCTTGGGAGAAAAACCACTTTTGTCCTTATTTGTCTTAATAACAATATATAAGGATCTGCAAAAATAGCCAGCCTTAACATATTTGTCCCATACTATTTTTCATGATCTAAAAGTATAAGTCTATGGTTTATATTTCCCTTCCCTACGTTTGGGCTAGACCTTCGTAGGAGTGACATTCATCCAATTCATTGACAATCTTGATTGGACATATCCTCTCCATATTCAAGTACCTCTCTCCATACAGTAGACTCTATGCTTTGGAAAATTTGAATCTCTATAAACTTTAAATGGATTTTAGCAATAGAAAAGTAAAATTTCTAAGAGTTCCTTTGCCTAACTATGTCACACGTGCCCCTAGGTGTCCTTGCATAAGTAGTCTACATAATCCACCTGTCATCCAAAAGATGATATTATTTGACTATTCAGCCAATGCCCTAAAGTGGCCCTACATAATTCAACCCCTTAACGGATTTGTTAAATAGTGTTAACTTCACTCTTATGAAATACCTCCTTTAATTCATTTTAGCCCTTTTTTCATATCATTACTCAGATTCAAAATTTCTGAAGTCATAGTTTACATGTTTTCCCCCATACTTGAATATGGTGATATGTTTTTAGATAAATTTTCAAGTAATTGAATCAATTTTAATCCATTCGGTCAAAGATATTCGACGTTAAACATTAGCCTTTTTAGGTCTGATGTGAATGACTTTAAACTGCCCACAAAAGACAAGGGAACTCTAAACAAAAGTCAAAGTCCCAACTCACTAAACATACATTTCGTATGATTTATGTAATATTGAGCAATTAAAATATTTAAAGTTTGTAGGGTTATTTTTTATAATCCTAGCAAAAAAAATCAAACTATGCTTACTAGTCCCATTGGCTTTGGTAAAAATTTAAAGCAAGTAGCAAGAGGATGCATGTACAAATGATTGAAGATGAAAGAGTTTTTCATTGATGCACGAGAGTTAGAAGGACATCCACAGACTTGATTCTCTTCTCTTTTCCAATAATTACAAGAGGCTTTCAACAAAACTCTTCATTTGATTTACAAAATCCCAATCTTCATCAACAACCACATGGAATTTATTCATTCAACTAGATACAATAAGAGATGCAGTGATACCAGCTCTTCTTGGAACAGTTGTAAAAGAATGTTCTTGAGTGCGGTTTGAGAAAATTTTCTAATGATCAAATAGTGACTATGTTTCTTTCCAAGAGACTTGGAAGATGGATACATGGATTTGAGAATGGAGCATTGGAAGTAAAGAGCCATTTGGAGAGAGTACTATTTTTAGATATTGTTCTAATGTCATGATAGTCTTCTCTCCACCAAATGGATGCATCTTGGGCGTATAGTTCTTTGCATCTAGAACGTTGAATCCTTGCTGATGACCTTGGACATACAGAGGTAGGTATATTCTCTGTGGGAAATTAACATGATAATTCTTCATGTACTTGGCCAAATCAGGGAGAGTGTTGTTGCAGATATTATAGTAATCATGGAAAACGATGTTCATCATGTCATGAATTTGCATGCTGGCCACCTCATTAGCCATTCCATTTCTTTTTGGAGCCATTGAATCCAAACAAACATTAGATAATTAATTTTTATGTAAATTTATTTTTCATAAAATTTGTGAAGAAATTTAAAAAAATGGATAAGGTATTAAGGCGCGCAAGTATAATGTTGGCACGCAAGTCCAAGTTGGTCGCACAAGTTTTACCGCTCTAGTACTAGAGCTCAAGTCAGAAATAGACTGCAGAAGCGCGACACATAAATAGAAGCATGGACAAGTGGAAAGCCAAGTCACTTGCACGAACAAGAGCTACATGCACACTGAGAGATCAGAAGTGTTTGAAGCCGAGTGCTTTGTTTGAAGTGGTGCCACATATTACTAGGTGAAGTAGTTTACCTGCGTGTCGTACCCTACTCAGCTCACACCTTCGTGCCGCTACTTTCACCCTCAAACCCTGCGCACCCAAAATCCCTGGTTTTCTACTTTACCTCAGAGTAAAATCCTCTTCCTTTTTTTTGGATCTAACTCTAAGGGGGACATTTTTTTACGCTCCTTTTTATCATAGAGTATAATGAATGAAAAAGTGGAATAACTTAAACATAAAGTGATTCATCCTGTAAAGAATATCAAAAATTGACAAAGGCATGAACAAAGAAATCTTTAAGCACGGGTCACGCAAGTTTAATCGTGGTCGTGCAAGTATACTTGCGTGCCACATATGGGTCACGTAAGTCATTTGCACGCCCTGTTCTGTTTTCACCCAAGGTCCTCAGATGGCCTATAATTACCCCTGTGGGCCCCCCATTTCGAGGATGAAAAATCAGAAACTTGGATTCAAGCTATAGTAGCCCAAGTCTCCGTATGAATTCTTTCAAACACTTATAAGGTAATTATTAAGCTAGAATGGAAGTTATAAAGATGAATAATAAGTCCTAAGTGTTGAAACTCGTCAATACTTGCGCGCCTGAGTGTCTAACCCCTAAGGTAAATGAAGACACTTGCGCGCCGCCTTGTCCTCTCATGGAAACTTGTGCGCCTCCCTTATGAAAGAATCCAGTGATAATACTAAGGGCTTGAGCCAAGTCTCTCCCAAGTATTACCCAATAGGTTCTTCATCGCCCAAGTGAACTCCTGTCGCGCAAGTATACTTGCGCCACCAGGACTTGTTCGCTAGATCAATACTTGCACGCCTCCTTCAATTCACTTCCTTTCCTCAAATTCATCCCTCATATTCAATATTTAGCCTTCAATACCCACTTCAAAGTCATTTATGGAATGTTTCCGTTGTTGGATTCCTTATCTGAAAGGAATTCTGTGTACCATTTCTCAAAACCTCCTGATTTACATAGCTTTATATCACTAAGGTTAGAGTTTTTCCTTCATTCAAACTCATTCTTTAAGATGAGAAGATCATTAATTTAGTCATCATCCTTAGGAGTAAGGCCTAGGTTCCCTAATATGGGAATCCTATTTAGGAGTAAGCCTAAAGTTCCCTAATCTGGGCATCCTCCTTAGGAGTAAGCCCCAAGTTCCCTATTCATGGGAATCCTCATTAGGTGTAAGCCCCAAGTTCCATGTTCATGGGCCTCTTTCTCAGGAGTAAGCCCCAAGTCTCAAGTCCCCATAACATGGGACTCCTTCTTAGGAGTAATCCCCAGTCATAATTTCTCTTAACATGGGCCTCCTTCTCAAGAGTAAGCCCCATTCTTAATTTCTTTTGATTTGGGCTTCCTTTTTAAGAATAACACCCAATCATAAGTCCCCTATAATTTGGGCATCCTTCTCAGGAGTAAATCCTATGTTAAGTATCCAAATCTCCATAAAGAACATATACCTTTATAGACCCTATTCTTGGGCTTCTTCCCTGAAGTAAGTCCTAATACTCATCTATTTTGTACAGCCACACATACGTAAGCCCCACATCATTTTTTATGACTGTATCTTTAGTGTCACAATCGTCAGGTTTTACCGAAACCTCTTGTTTCTCATACCGATCATGACTAACGTGACCTTAGAGAGTAAAATTAATTATGACATCTCTTTTTGAGCCATTAATCATGCATAAACCTTCATACTTCTTCACTCTAACTACATTGGTTCTGATTCCTTTTGTAACAATGATACCTAGGTAGCCCATCTGTGGGTATGATCCCAACTCTAAAATAATACCAGTCTTTCTAGATGACATTAAACTTAAAATTCCCCACTATGTGTCTTTAAAACTAGTATGGTCATTATAATGACCAATATATCTATATATATGTATTGAAGGATACCATTGACTAAGAATCTCTAATTCAAATGGATGAATCTCTATTGATGAAGAACCTAAAATACATATAAAAGATTCTCTAAATCGCATACATATCAATCATTGATCGCAAGATATAAATAAAAAACTCATTTTCATGATTAGTAAATTAATAAGGATTCACAAATATAACTCAATTCTATAAAGAGAGTCCCAGAGTAGACAATAATTCCCCCCAAAAAGGTGTGATGAGTCTGACCACCCATCCTCTCGACCAATGAAAATTCTTAAGCCTCATTAGTCCACAAATAATGGGAAAATACCTTTGGAAAGTATGTCCAAATGGATATATAATCATTCGATGTTTCTGGTTTTATGAATAAACCCATTAGAAACCGAATGGAAAGTTTGAACCTTAAACAAACAAGGTCATCCTCATTTCCATAAGAAACAATCCTATGTAACAGATCTTTCCCCCTAGGTACCCCAACTTCTCACTCTCTAATTAGAATAATCATAGAGACACTTACAACTCTTATAATATGCACTAACTTATCATCTAGAAGAAACCACCTATCAAACAAAAAAATCATCATTTAGGCCCCCCTCAGATAAGTGATCCGGATCTACCACTTTAGAATATTTTCTTAGTCAATGTATATTAAATTGAGTCTTAATCTAAAATTCATGATCATCCTAGAAACTTATTTCTATAGTTTTATATCCCATTTTCAACATTGGAGATAAGTTATATAAGTTGGTAAAGTGAATAAAATAGTGCATCAGATGAATAATCCCCTAATTGAACTACATATGGTTAGTTTCCCTCTCATTTATTAGTGTCTCTAGATAAAAGTGATTCAATAACATCTCCAAAAGTACTTCCATTGCATACCCTCTTCCTTCCTAGTCTAATTAGGAACATCCCACCATCACTTAACTAATACTCATAACATGTAAGAATACAACTTAACCCTCTCCTAAACAGAGGCCTCAAAATGCTAGAGTGTAGTATAAATAGAGTTAATAAAGAATTTTGTTTCCTCATTTCCACCCTCTCTAGTGAAATTCAGAGGGTTCTATAACTGAAACTCTTATTTAATGTCATAAATACTCTTCAAAAACCACTATGGGTCACTCTCCATAAATTTCCTAAAGAAAAAAAATGTTCTCATAGAACTACTCTCCAGATCCTTCACCCATCACTATTTGTGCCTCCAGTTCCATTTCTGCAGGATCATTTCCATCCATAACCTTCGGTCTTTCTATCAATAAGAATCATCATGGAGGAATGCCTCTAAAATTCCAAAGACATGTCTAAAGAAACATAACAAAAATTCATCATATTCACTTAACAGGAAAATACAATAATCCATAGCAGTTCATTCCCCCAAATACAAACACACTCTCAAAACTGAGATGATATCACTACCCTTAACCACTCTACATCTAGGTCATAGTTAACAATGGTAAAATCATTTTGATAAATATAGTTGCATTAAAGACCAATTTATTGACATAATTTATCATTTAGTGTTCTCAATTTCATATTCGGAACCATTTTCTAATTAATTCACACCATAATAGAAATGGATTTCAATTCAAAAAATTGACCAAAACCTAATTTTCCTGTGGAAGCCTAGAATATTTCATGTAACATCATTTTAAGGTATATATAATGATCCATGAAAACTCTACCCTCATGTAATTCTGGTCTATGCATCAAATATTATAAAACTCAGAAAAAAATTACATCACCCAATAAGTGCATCACATGAGGTGAAATAAAACCAACGGTAACACCACAGATTAAAAATAACAATCCCACCATAGGTACATGGATATTACCCTCATACAAGGTACAAATATTCCTATGCACAATATCTTAATCAAGGCCCCTCTCATATTATTCTCCTCTATACCTTTCCCAAATAGTAAGATAAAATAAAATAAAAATAAAACTTCTTTGATACCACTTTGTAACATCCAGAATTGGGTGCCACGTACCAGTTCCTCAAATCGGTCGGTCACATGACATTATGTGTTCCTCCCCATACACTAGAGGCTAATAACTAATAGTTAGGGTCTATCATTGCTCATAGGGACACTATACCCTCTTTACCAAATTATCATGATAACATAAGTAAATAAACAAAATCAAAGAGATAATAACCATAATATAGAAAAAACAGTATCTCATGATGAATAAAACATGAAAATTATTACCACAGCCAAAAAAATTGATATTTCAATCCAATTATGTTCCATGAGTCAATTATAAAACCCAACAATAAGGCACTACCAACTCTATGTGGATCCCAAAAACTGTTTTGATTCCCTCACCCATACTTACAGTTAACTCATCAATCAAACATAAGGCTCTTTCTTTTATCTTCTCCTGCAAACATGAATCCTATTCATGTACCAATCAAGTAGCCCGAGTAGGTTATGCATACATCTCAGTTGGCCATGACAAATGAAATCTAAATAAAAATCCAATCAACAATAGTTTATTATGTTTTTTGAAGTATAAATTATAATGAAAAATTAAATTGTAATCACAGATTAGTATTCTTTAATTAATAAAATAATCCCTTAAGTTCCCTAGAAAAACCAAACAGTCAATACCTACTTCAGATCATGTTGTAGTCTAAAACCTATCACATTACCTTGGTTAAAATATATAATTTAATTTCAAATCATATCACGTCCAATTTGAATCATAGTATAATGATAACTCATGGACATCAAACATTGTGCATAACACTCTATGAGAATTTCAATCCTCTATCCATATCCCACACTATAATATCACATGGGTATTTGTAGCCTTAGTCCTTGTACCACAGATATTATCTTATATGGATATTTCGATCATTAGTCCATATCCCACACCTCAATTTCTCATGGGTATTTGGAGCCCCAGTCCCTGTCTCAAACTCATTTACACATATGGGTGTTTGGAAACTCCATTTTCCTCCCACACTTATATATCCATGAATCAGAAAATTATAACATATACCACATCAATCAAGTGTAATGAAAATTATCCCTTTTATCACATTTTTCATCTTGATACTCCATTATAATGTATCACAACAAATATTGTTCCCCAATTTTATCAGATGGAATTAAATGAAAAATTAACTATTAAATCATTTAGATTATTTAAATCATAAACCCATTAACAATTTGAAGTTAATTTAAACATATCATAATCCTCATTTTCAATTTAATCATACTCACCTTAATTTAACACTTACACGATTCCAATTTCCCATTATTTCTATACACACAACATTCCATTAAATAATTAACCAATTAATTAATCCAATTCTATAATCCCAATATCCAATTAATTAATTCACTAATTAATTGAACCAATTACACAATCCCAATATCACTTTAATTAATTCTATAATTAATTAATCCAATTCAAAAATCACATTATCGCATCAAATCCACAATCATAATATCCCTTTAATCAATTCCCTGATTCGATAAATTAATTAATCAAATAACATATTAAACTAAATTTTTAACTATAAAACATGCCATTTTAAATTTAAGAACACAGACATACAATTTGAATACAAGACTATGGGAATTTAATTTAGACCTCCTACCTCAAAATGGATCACAAACACTCACCAATAGAAAATTCAAATTAAAGAGGAATGTGGAATTTCACAACAAATAATGGTTTGTAGATTCAGAACCTAGATACAAGATCAAATGGATTAGATCTAAAATAACCTAGGTAAAGATCTACAAAACAAATAGAGAGATAATACCCTTCAATGAATTAGGGAAATATGGGAGAAGGAAGGGAAACTAAAAAGGATGAGAATATATTATTAAGAGAGGTTTGTATCTTCAATTCGGGATTCAAATCATCGTGAAAATAGGTTTTAATTACTTTGAATCTATACAGGAACCTCAAAAAACAATAGAAAACGTTTTGTGGTTGATTTAGGGTGTTTACGTATATAATATGGGGGTTTGTGAAATTTTATAAGAATTTTTGGGGGATTAAAATCCCACATGAATGGTTTCTTATATGGTGTGAACGGTTAACCCTAAACATGTTACCCAACCATACACCTCACCTAGTATTGTTGCATGATTAGTCCTAATATGGAATAATGTTTGAAAAATTGTGGTCCAGCCATGAAAATACCTTCTATTTTGTTTTTCATGGTTTTCTGGGATGGGTTCATGGTTTGGGAAAACATGCACCAACCATGCACACCCCCACATCCTTCCAAAATTCCTCAATTTCACCAAAACACTCTATAAGGGAAAAAATGGTATCATTAAAATAAGGAAAAAGAATACCTAAATACGAGCTTGATACATCTCTATAAAATGAAAGAATATTAGAATGGATAATCACCCACAATTAATGATTCATCCTGAAATATCCTCAAATTTACAATCTATTTTTTGTAAAAATATTCATGAATCTGAGGGTTTGATAGAACATGAAATATTCCTTAAAATGTTGAACAATGATCTTATTGGCTAGCTTTGAAGAAAATGAATAACTAAGGGGGTGAATCACATAAAAAGTAAATTTATCATTTTACAAGACATTCTGTACAATGATAATAATCATTGATTTATAGGGGTGATAACATGTGAAAAGGAGGAGAATAATAAATTAAAATACAATAGAAAATAGGTCTCATGTAAAATATTAGGTAAACTACAGATCAATAATAGTAGATAAAATACATGATCAAACTTTTAATCAAGGGACGAAACTTCAATTGAAGAGGCCAACCTCAATTATGGATATATCATTAGTGTATAATGAATTTTAAAGTAATCATGAAGACCCTATATGTTCATTGTCTCTAAATATACCCCAATTTTATCATCATTCATCATCAAATGTCGATATTCTAACAAATAATGGTTTATTACTCCTCTAAAATCTAGAAATAGTTATATAGAGAACCCTATAAAACTTTTATATTGAAATACTTATAGCAGTAGGTTTATTATAGGTTTATTAAATTATTTAGTTAATTAAATTAATGCACCAGCCAATTGATGAATCAACCAAACATCATGTGTTGTAAAACCGTAGTTTGTTTCTAGGATAATCCCCACATTCTGGATCCAACCGTGGTCTCTAATTTTCAATTAAATTCTCCACTCATGATATATTTATTTATTTCTAAAAAACTATGTGAACTTGATAATTATATAATTAATATTTTTATAATATCAATATTGGTTTCACCTCACCTCAAAATCCCATTTTGTCCCAATACTTAGCTCCAAAAAATATTTCAAAATTTATTTCAATGTCTTACAAGGTAAAAATAGGGTCACTAAATTTTCCCCCCTTCATGGATTTTAATCCCAGAAAAGAACAAAACAAAAAACAAAAAGGTGGGTAAACATAGATCACATCTGTCTCTCATGCTCCCCAAAGGCCTCCTACATTCTATTTTGTGGCCATAACACATGAACCGATGGAATGTCACATCCATATAAGATCATCTCATTCTGATTCTCGATCACAACTGTGTACTCCACAACGGTGGATTCATCCTCAATGTAATACTCTTCCAGGTTAATAAAGTCTGTAAGATCATGATTTTATCCCCTAAAGTGTGACACATGAAAGATGTCTGGCACTGACTCTAGTTATGCGGGTATAGCTAGGTGATAAGAAACCATAAAAAACTTTCATAGGATCATAACAACCTAATATACCATGGGGATATCATGCGTCCTTGGAATAACCTTTACAATCTTCTTCATGGAGAATCTCTAAGAAAAAATGCTCACCCTCAACAAACTACATGGGACTATGAAATCAATTTGTGTAATATTTCTTCCTTCTCTAGGATATCCTCATGTGATATTCGATCACCATAATATTATCTAACTTCTCTAATTCTATCTTTTTTCTAATACGACATGTCTTTCCAATATCCATCTAGAGGAAGGGTGACCTATAAGGTCTCATATAATATGACTCAAAAGGTTTCATGATGATCATAGAGTGATAGTTTTTATTATAAGAAAACTCTTCCAATGGAAAGTGATCCTCCCAGCTTTGTAAAAATTCCATAACACATGCTCTTCGTATATCCTCTGACACCTAAATAATTTCCTTCATATTCTAAGGGGTGAAATGTTATAATAATATACAGCTAGGTCTTAAATTTTTCATGTATACCTCTCTATAATCAGTATATAAACCACAAATCATGGTCTAGGAGAAATGTTGATGGTACCCCATAGATCCAGTCAATCTCCCTTATGTGAAACTACCCCAAAATTTCTACAAAACCCAACTCATTGATAACGAGGAAAAGTTTCAAATTCATGTGTCAGTGAAAAACCGGCATGATAGCATCATAAACTCTATCTATTAATTGAATATTTGTCACAAATACCAAGGATATTCCATCCCATTTTTACTCTAGGATCTCAAGAGGTTGGATAAAACAATCAGGAACCTATTGCTAATTCATAACCTACAAAATTTGAGACTACAAGAGATGAAATATTCAATTCTAAACCTCATGCCTGCCCACCAAACAACCCAATAAATGTCATTGTATATATTTTTAATTCACTGATTTAAATCCAAATGGGATGTCAAAAAATTTCCACATTAACTCATATCTAATCATAATCAGAATCAACTTCCATCCTTGTAAAAATGTTACATTCCCCCCTCTTAAAAAAATGCATCTGCCGAATCTTTTGAAAATATATGATCATAAAAAATATCACAGTCAATATCTCCCTACTGGGCCTCCCTCAATTGAGAGATAATATGATGAGTTAACACCATCGATTGAATATAAAATACACCCATATCATCCACCAGGGTTAGCTAGAAGGACACCAACTGCACATATGCCTCCTCTATCGAATGATAATATAACTTCTTACTAAGGAAAACTTCTACCACATTTTTATTAACGAGAGTACAGACTATCTCAATGTAATATTTCTATAGAATCACTTACTAGATCTTATGTCTTCAATTCATATCTCTTCCTGTGAAGATCTACATGAGAATATGATGGCATGATTAAACAAAAAAACACTCTCCAAAATGATAGTGGCACTACATCTTCAAATATAATATTAGTACTGCCAACTCTAGGTCATGAGTCATGCACTTATTCTCATGGAGTCTAAAATTCTTAAACCCATATGCGATTACTACCCAAATTTACATGAACACATTGGTTCTCCCAGCTCTAGAGGAATCAAAATACACTACGTACACCATTCCCTCCCCTAGTAGTCTAAATATAGAAGCATTGGTCATCCCCAACCTCAGCTGCTAGAAAACCCCATGACATTGTCCAATGTTGGAAAATGTCTTCCATTTACATGTTAGGTCCATTAGAGGTGATATAATCCTATATAAATATTTCATTAACCTCTGGTAGTAACCCTCCAATCCAATTCAACTATCCACCTTCAAAATGACCTTAGGTGGATTCTAAGAACCCACTACATTAATATTATTTGGTACACACTAAACCATGATAAATAATGACATGTACTACGATGTGATATGAATATATAAAAAATTCGGACATTTATATCTTTACAAAAATCTAGTTCTCCTAGAGTAATTATAGAATAATCCTTAGATTACCTACATAATCCTCCTCTATTACAGAGTAAATGAGTAATTCATCTATTAATATAATGAAAAATTATCCAATGTATGTTTTAAATATCTCATTAATAAAATTCATAAATATAGTGGGGAAATTCTTCACTATAAAATCCATAACCTGGAACTGGTAGTGTCTATCGTGTCATCAGAATGAAAACTTCTTGAATATTAGCCTCATGAACCCTCAACCATTGGAAGAC
Organism: Viscum album; assembly: GCA_963277665.1. Classification (NCBI taxonomy): domain Eukaryota; kingdom Viridiplantae; phylum Streptophyta; class Magnoliopsida; order Santalales; family Viscaceae; genus Viscum; species Viscum album. Next base: position 471,231,531 of record OY728130.1, on the reverse strand, counting down.
AAACCTGACATCAGTCTTCGTGAACCAAATCACACCTTGTAACTGATCCAAGAATTCATTGATCCTTTGTAGGGTGTAATTTTTCTATATCATTACCTAGTTCAGGAAATTATATTTAGAAAAACTCCACAATATCCCTTCCACCTTCTTCATAAAAATCCAAAGAAGACTAGGGGACACACTCAGTTCAATAATATCCTTCTCTATAAGGTCCTCCAACTGCACCCTCATCTCCTGGATCTCAGAAGGGTCTATATAATAAGCCTTAAATTATATCAGTATAGTCTCAGGGTGTAATTAAATAAATTATGCTCTCTTACACCTCGGAGGTAGTCCTAAAACATCCTCAGGTAAGATATCCATGAATTCCTCTGCTACCAAGGGAATCCATATTCTTGAAGCACCCATTGTGATAAGGATTAAACTCTCCCACTACGTGTTGATAATCTTTCGTCTCCTATATGTAAGGTACACTCTCTTGTCAACAAGATCACTCTCATCCAAAAAGAATAACATCATCCCCTATATCTGAAGGCAATTAACCCATCTATGATGATAGTCAATTTATGACCAACTGTGGGGAAACATGTCTATACCCAAGATTACATCATAAGATTTTATCATGATGACCGTGTCATCCCACAATAAACTATCTCCCCTAGATACTTTCTCTCACTTTCAGTATATAAGTGATATTGATGAACTACACACAATCAAAACCTCTAGAAAAAAAATGATATGCTATAGTCACAAGGGGTAGATCTAGCTATAGAATAAGGGATAAGGGATAAGGGAATGAACGAGTGAATTGAAACTATGACTAAAAGTACTATTGTATGTTCATAATAAATATATATCTCTCCTTGTTTTTTCTCATGAGTTTTTAGATCATAAGCCTCCATGCCATGCTGCTGCTCGTGACATCGACCTCCATATTATTGATCCCAGAGTAGACCACTTGGTGGTGTTGGTGTTAAAGTAGCTCCAAACATCATCTTCCATAAATAGAAACCCACCCAAGAGCTTCACATACTCCTCTTCTAGTACAACCTACATATATCCACCTTGGTTACTTATAAGAGAATACTTATCATGGAACTGCCTCTTTTGTAGCATTAAATCTATTATCAGTCTCTCTCTTTGACATGTTGGTTGGGAAATCAAATTCCATGTGACATAAACTTCCACATGAATAACATTTTCCCTCCTTAGTATAAAATATTACTTTACAAAAACCAAGTGTCACATGACCATGTAACTAAGACCATCCATGGGGAGGTCCACTACGCTAAGATCCTACCAATTGGTGCCTACCAACAGCTATAGATGAGTCATTCCCATGACTATCACATGAAGATATACATTCCTAGAGTCCTTGTGAATGGAATATCTCTATCACTAGTGCCCAATGTGGCACTGAAGTATATGTGGTAATAGATAAGGAAACATTAATAACATGCATGTCTCTAAGGAGACCCTACTCAAAATTACATTCCTGAAAGTAAGCATCATGTACCAAGTCAAGGGAGTACCATGTATGGTCAGTGGACCTCATGAAATACTAAAATGTTTTTATAATAAACAACAAGAGATCTAGAAGCTCTTAAATACAAACTAAGTTCAATCAAGAGGGGTAATTGAACTTGTGTAACAATTGTTGTAATTCAGTCCAAGAGAGAATTGTCTCAACAAAAATTTTATGACTAAACACCACCAGTACCCGACCGCTCCATGGAAAATACATAATTTTAGTGCAACCATTTGGTCTATTGGGGTCTTCATGAGAATGGATTCTATGATCACTAACCCAAAGACAATCCCATATTTCCTGGGTATCTTGATCAACATGGAACATTAGTAACCTCTGGCACAACAACATTCATGACACACTAATAATACAGATATTTTCAGTATATACTACTTATACTAACTTCTAATAAAAACAATAGTAACAACTATCTTCCTACCCGTAGGATACCCCCTGTGATATGGCCATTGAACTAAGGTCTCTACACTCATTAGATTTTATTCATGCTACTAAATCATTAACCTGGTTGGTTTTCTTCAGGAAATCATCCTAAAGTGATCATGATATACCATGATAAGATAAGACAATATATATGGGGGAGGAATCGAGAAGAATAATCATAGGTTTCAATCATATATGATACATGTATTATTATTCCTTGCGACCAGTGTCTCGGTATGCTGAGTCGACAAGTGGGCAGTCAATGTCCTATTGTTTGGGTAGATCAACCTCTACACTAACATTTGGTTCCCTACCCTAAAACATGCACTTGATACAGTACTTCATGACTTCCTTATGTTTCCAACCAATCATCGCCATAGATTCATATCTACATTGAAATGAGGATAAACCTCATTTAATACCATATTGTAATGACCTGACCAACTAAGGATGACCTGAGAAGTAGATTACTGAGACCTCATAACCCCAATACCACCTCAAATAGCTTACGGGTTGGTGACATGTTTCTTGAAAGAATAATATAAATGGGAGGATATTCTTATTATACATGTACAAACACACCCACCCATATTCATGAAATAGTGTATAAGTATAATGATAAAATATAGAAACATTTAGAGTAAATCATGCATGATTCCTCTAGAGAAAACATTATAGTATGACAAAATACAACTAAAGTGTAATTGGGAAAAAATAAATTCCCACACAAAAAAGTAGTCCTATCCTGAAAAAAACTAGAATAAGGAATGATAAGTGATCCTAGATTGTGATCTACATGATAAACCATCATATGTAGCCTATGCACCCACGTATCACTACACTCCACTGATTTCACCATAAAATTGTTTTTCATTTTCATAAGACACAACACGTGTGGAAAAATCCCATGTATGGGTGGGTATAGACATACATAGTTGGAAGAAATGAAAACCAAAAAGGGAGAAATAGATAAATACGATAGAAGTAGTCTTCTAAACCCAAAAAAAGAGAGAAATAAATCCCAATAACATATATATGTTCCCTCATAAAGTAACCCAAATGAAATAGAAAGAGGATCTCCATCTCATAACCTTGACTTGGATGATGAATCTCCATGTAGCTCTAATGGTCCATCATCAATTCTCATCATCTCTCATGTCTATTCAAAGAAGTTGTACAGAGATCCCACACCCCACCATATCTCTATAACCCAAGGAGTGAAATATCTAATAGAAAGAGGACTCAGAGACTTGTATATTAGGGGGATGCCACTTAATATACGGATAGAGGAGTCGTTCCCTAGTGGGGCAGGGTGATGTCACTCAGTTGGTAGGTAGAAGACACATTCCCTAGTACATTAGGGGGATTCCATTCAATATATAGGGAATGGAATCATTTAATAGTGAATCAAGGATATTCCACTCAATAGACAGGTATTGGAGCCACACCATTGGGTGTTAGGGGGATTCCACTCAATAGATGTCAATAGAGGACCCACACCCCACTATAGTAGGTTTTTTCACTCAGTTGATGTTGATAGAGGACATGTTCCCTAGTGTGTCTGGGGGTGACACACAATGTATAGAATCCCGCATTTTTATAACATAAACTTTCATTTCATTACACAAAACTGAGGATCGTTAAGCTTCAGTGTCTTGGAAACTAGGAACTTAAAACATGAAAACATAAAACATTCTTCTTAAACACCTGAAAGGCTTCTCCTCATGTTAATCCTAGGTTCATTACTGAATCTCATAACCTAGGGACATACATCAAAATAAAGGGTGATCAGAAGACCCAGTAAGGGAAACAAGAGAAACATTTAACATGTGAACTTGATACACATCAACTATGTCATGAAAAAGAACTTTAAGGCATGAGAAAGAATCATGTGGAATATCATAATAAAAAAAAACATTTTCCATAACTTGAAGATGTGGCTACAACATTTAATATTGACAATCATTTCGTTTCACCAAGGTCCATCCCCAAGGTGTCATTAAAAATTACCAAGGTTATTCACAAAGGTATCTGTCTAAAAAGTCATCTCTAGAGATTAATTCTTTACCCAATGCATTGGAGAGCTATCTGGGCGCACCCTTGACATGCCTTTATTATCATGTGATCCACACATATCATCATCAATCATTTCATAAACAACCCATATAGCAGAAAATAAATGGGTTTCATTTCATAATCATAACATTTTAAAAACTTCTTTAAAGACATGATCTTTATGTCACTTTAAACCCACAAAAAGGGAAAGAGGGTTTCACGTATGTAAATCCCAGAATTTAAAATAGAACATTTTGATATATATGTGAATACCCCTATAGAAATAAGATCTTTGAGTATTCACTTAATAAAATAAAATATCTTTAGAAAAAAGCGAGAGACATTTTGAGATGAAAATTCTGCAGCATAACGACTATGTTACATGGTTTTTAGAAAACATTGAAAAGAGAGGGGACTTGGGTCAAACATTCATAAATGACCCATAAAATAGTAGAGGGACAGAATATAAGGTATTTAAGGACATGGTAATGAAATTTGAAAATATACCATATTAAATGAAGAACATGAAAGGAAGACAAAAATAAGATTTCTCTTATGAAAATTCGGCAGCCTAACAGCGTTACATAAAATTCAACCAAAAATGAATTGATGAGATAAAATAGGGTATCTCATCATATGAACATAAAATATCAGCATTATAGATATAGATATCATATCACAACAAAATAAAAAGGAACATGAAATACTTGACATGGAATTAGAACATTGAAAAGGGAGAAAGGTGCAAGGACCACTTAAAAAATAGCATCCTAACGACGCCACTTAAACTTCAAAATACTGAATTGAAGAGATCAAATGTGGTCTTTCATCATATGGTAATAAAATATCAGTATGATAGATATAGATATCATACCCCAAAATAACAAAAAAGAACTTGAAATAATTGACCTGAAAGTAGAACTTCAAAAAGAGAAGGGTGAAGAACCACTTAAAAATTCGGCAGCCTAACGACGCCACTTAAAACATTAAAATACTGAATTGAAGAGATCAAATGGGGTCTCTCATCATAGGATAATAAAAGATCAGTATGATAAATTTAGAGATCATACCCCAACATAACAAAAAGAAACTTGAAAGAATTGACATGAAAGTAGAACTTCAAAACGAGAAGGGTGAAGAACCACTTAAAAATTCGGCAGCCTAACGGCGCCACTTAAAATGTCAAAATACTGAATTGAAGAGATCAAATGGGGTATCTCATCATATGATGATAAAATATCAGTATGATAAATTTAGATATCATACCCCAACATAACAAAAAGGAACTTGAACGAATTGACATCAAAGTAGAACTTCAAAATGAGAAGGGTGAAGAACCACTTAAAAATTCGGCAGCCTAACGGCTCCACTTAAAACATAAAAATACTGAATTGAAGAGATCAAATGGGGTCTCTCATAATATGATCATAAAAGATCAGTATTATAAATTTAGAGATCATACCCCAACATAACAAAAAGTTACTTGAAATACTTTACATGAAAATAGATCTTGAAAAATGAGAAGGGAGAAAGAATCTGTTACAAAAATTTCGGCAGCCTAACGACGCCACTTAAAACTTCATAAAACGAAATAATGAGATTAAGAGGGGATCTATAATTATGTGAACATAAAAAGGGAAGTAAGAGGAGTATAAAATATTACCCTTTATCATAAGAACATTGAGTATAAAAGAAATTACATAAAAGAGATTTCATGAAAAGAAAGAGAGAGACCAGATCCCTTACCTTAAAACGTGACTCTTAAAACTCAAAGGTTGGGACGTTGAGGGCTTGGGGGCACGTTGGGAGGACTCCTTGAAAGGTAAGAAGACCATAAAATCGTTGGGGGAGAGTTGTGAGTGAAAACTAAATGAGGAAAGGGTGGGTATTTATAGGGAATGTGAGGGGACAAGGCATTAATGGCCAAGAGAAACCTCACAAGTGCTTTTCTCAAAACCATGTGATCTCCCTTGTCATTTACCATGGAGTTAGGCCACATGGGGCCCAAAAAACAATAATTCATCACCCTTGTCCAGCAAACCCTTAAAATATCTCATGACATCATCATGACATAGTTATGATGTCATTAAACATACTGAAACCCTAAAACTGTATTTTTTACTATTCACTAAAAATTCAACTTTCTCAGAAAGATCCCAAAATTTCACATTAACCAAATATCAATGCTCTGATTTCAAAAATGAACTCCATTTTATAAAAATAATTTTCTAATTATTTTTAATTTAATTTTTAAATAAATACACTATTCACTGAAAATTCATTTTTTCAGAAAAATCCCAAAAAATTACCATAACATAATATCGATGTTCTGAGTTCAAAAATGAAATCCATTTTATAAAAATAATTTTCTAAATATTTTTAATTAAATTTTTAATTAAAAAACACTATTCACCCGAAAAAACTAATACTTGAATAATAATTTATGAAACTGTTATTTACCCATTTTATTGAATCTCATTACTTAATCTAGGCGTCTAAATTATATTAAAACTTTCTTTGAGTGAAATTATTAATCCATTTGGTCACATTACTAATCCTAAGCGTAAAATCACTGTTCATAATTTACTATTCATCAAAAATAAAGTTGGTTTATTGGACTCTAAATTTCGTACTAAACATAATTGTAGAAGACCTTTTTTCGAAAATCATTACACATTTTTATTTATTTAAGGTTTACATAAACATTTTTAAAATATTGTTTTTCTAAAATTCATCAAAAATATGCATACTATATTTATCCGGACATTTGAAAATTCATAAACTTCATCATAAGAAGAAATCCCAATTTTTTATTTAAAACAAAGGATTGCACAAGGAAGTTACGGTCTCCTTAAATAGCCCCTTATCACACCTGCATAGGACCTAAGTGTAAGGTGTGCTATGGTGAGAGAATCCGAGGGAGGCTCAACCAACATCGCATGAGTAGTAATTTCTATTAGTTTCAACTTCTCACAAAAGCGATTCCGTTCTAGCTTCACACGATGAAGTTCGGCTTGGGTTTTTTCCAGAGCAAAGTCCAGTGGTGCTACCTCCTTCCCAAGTTCTGTTAGATGGGCTTCGATCGGTCCAAGACTACTGGGTGAGGCCATCAAATCTTATTTCTATATTAATTAACCAAGATTACTTATATTTAGAGACAAATAATCAAAACGTTTAGTTTACATCGGTCATATTGACCAATGGTCAAATAACAGTCAAAACCCAACAGTCTCATTTTAATTATACTCATGTTATCAAATGAAACATTTTTGTTGAGTACAAAAATAAAATAAAATAACACGAAACAAGATTTATTCAAAATTTCGGGTCGTTACAATCTTCCCCCCTTAAGAAATTGCGTCCTCGCAATTTTTAAAATTGGGTTTTAAAATTTCATTGAATGTCCCACATCGGAAAAGGAGTCAGTAAAACTATTACTTTAAAAGAATGAAAGGGAAGTTCAAAGGCCACCTGAGATAACCCACACCAGGATTCCATGTAGAAAAACATGGACATGGAAGAAAAACAAAGGGTCAAGTTCTGAGGGAGAGTGATAGAAAACATGATTAGGAAAAAGTTAACCATAATAAAATCCCAAACTTACGATGTGTATAAACGGTCTTTGATTACCTAGTAGGAAACGTCAACCAAAAACGTTTTTGTTTTATGTTCCTTTTCATAATTTTGAGGAATTCAATTACTACATAGAACAAAAACATAAGAAAATATACCTACCTTCATGTAGAGTTTCATCCTTTAATAAGTTTCTACCCAACAATAATCTTTTCTCCAAACGATGAGCATTCAAAAACACTTGGTCTCATCAAAACACAAGAATCGTCTTCTAGAGAATCACATAATCCACAAAAGATTAACCATCTATTTCATCTATCTTTAAACATTATCCCAAAAACAGAAAGGGTAAGGTAAAACAACTCTTCAAAAAGAAATAATCCCATAGGAATGGAAACTACTATTAAATCTTCAAAGTTCCATGGTACTACCCCGAGTAGACCATTCCGTAAATAACATTCCTTAAAAATTCTCAAAATAGACCAAACTAAGATTGAAACCCAAATACAAGAAGGATTTGATAACATAGTCTTCCAAGGTAAACTTTATCATTCATCTCCAAACAACATCAACCACTCCCAAATTCTTATAACAAAAGTAACTAACCTAAACATATTTACCCCAAGATAGGTTAATCATTTCCATAAGTAACCTAAATTACTATAAGTCCGCCTTAAATTCATCGATTCTTCAAAATATAAGTCAGCCTTACTCCTCAACGAAAATACCATAGTAATCTATTTACCTCGATCATATAGGGTCCCCAAAATAGTGAACATCTTCCAAAATAATAATCATCTTTTAATCCCCTAATCATCTGTGTCATATTAATATGGAAATCGTCACATTTCCTATCACATTGGTTTTTGGGACATGTTCTTCCATTTCCCACCATTAACTAAGAAGAGAAAGAATAATTAGGGGCTTAAATACTTAGCCAATAATCATGAAAAGGAACTTAAATCATATAAGGATAACTTGTAGAAGAAAAGTGTAACCTAACTTGTGATTCACTAGGTTTCAAACTAGGTTATCCATGATCATATATTCTTATGTGAATCTTTATTTTATTTTATCTTTGTTCCTTTAATAATGGTTCATACTAAGCTTATTAATTTACCAAAGCATATCCCCCAGGAGTGTTGTAACCAAGAGTGCAGCAAGGCCCATTGTCGTGTACCAGTTCCCGTTCAAGTCTAGCTCAAAGCAGTGTTTTTGGGTTTTACACCTATGTAAATCTGTTCCAGAGCCACCTCTACCTGCTCGTATTCAGACAGGGATGTATTTGCTTGGAAACCCCTTACTCAATACTCACCAAAATACTAGGAAGATTTCCTATACATAAACATTCTTATAGGCTTCTTCCTAAAGTTTTCATATCCTAATTTCCACAAATAACTAAACTATCCTTTGATACCAACTATATCATCTCGCCTTTTTATAACATAAACTTTCATTTCATTACATAGAACTGAGGATCGTTAAGGTTTAATGTCTTGGAAACCAGGAACATAAAACATGAAAACATAAAACATTCTTCTTAAACACCTGAAAGGCTTCTCCTCATGTTCATCCTAGGTTCATTACTAAATCTCATAACCTGGGGACATAAATCAAAAGAAAGGGTGAGCAGAAGGCCTAGTAAGGGAAATAAGAGAAACATTTAACAGGTGAACTTGAGATACATCAACTATGTCATGAAAAAGAACATTAAGGCATGAGAAAGAATCATGTGGAATATCATAATAAAAATAACATTTTTCATAACTTGAAGATGTGTATAGAACATTTAATATTGACAATCATTTCTTTTCACCATGGTCCATCCCCAAGGTGTCATAAAAAATTACCAAGGTTATTCACCAAGGTATCAGTCTAAAAAGTCATCTCTAGAGATTAAGTCTTTACCCAATGCATTGGAGCGCTATCTAGGCGCACCCTTGACATGTCTTTATTATCATGTGAGCCACACATATCATCATCAATCATTTCATAAACAACCCATATAGCATAAAATAAATGGGTTTCATTTCATAATCATAACGTTTTAAAAACTGCTTTAAAGACACGATCTTTATGTCAATTTAAACCCACGGAAAGGGAAAGCGGGTTTCATGTATGTAAATCCCAGAATTTAACAAAAGAACATTTTGATATATATGTGAATACGCCTATATAAATAAGATATTTGAGTATTCACTTAATAAAATAAAATATCTTTAGAAAAAAGAGAGATACATTTTGAGACGAAAATTCTGCAGCATAACGGCTATGTTACAAGGTTTTTAGAAAACATTGAAAAGAGAGGGGACTTGGGTCAAACATTCATAAATGACCCATAAAAAAGTATAGGGACAGAATATAAGGGATTTAAGGACATGGTAATGAAATTTGAAAATATACCATATGAAATGAAGAACATGAAAGGAAGACAAAAATAATATTTCTCTTATGAAAATTCGGCATCCTAACAACGTTACATAAAATTCAACCAAAAATGAATTGATGAGATAAAATAGGGTATCTCATCATATGAACATAAAAGATCAGTATGATAGATATAGGGATCATACCAAAACAAAATAAAAAGGAACATGCAAGACTTTACATGGAATTAGAACATTGAAAAGGGAGAAAGGTGCAAGGACCACTTAAAAATTCAGCATCCTAACGACGCCACTTAAACTTCAAAATACTGAATTGAAGAGATCAAATGGGGTCTCTCATTATATGGTAATAAAAGATCAGTATGATAGATATAGAGATCATAACCCAAATAACAAAAAAGAACATTAAAGAATTGACATGAAAGTAGAACTTCAAAACGAAAAGGGTGAAGAACCACTTAAAAATTCCGCAGCCTAACGACGCCACTTAAAACATCAAAATACTGAATTGAAGAGATCAAATGGGGTCTCTCATCATATGATCATAAAATATCAGTATGATAAATTTATAGATCATACCCCAACATAAAAAAAAGAAACTTTAATGAATTGACATGAAAGTAGAACTTCAAAACGAGAAGGGTGAAGAACCACTTAAAAATTCGGCAGCCTAACGGCGCCACTTAAAACTTAAAAATACTGAATTGAAGAGATAAAATGGGGTCTCTCATCACATGATAATAAAAGATCAGTATGATAAATTTATAGATCATACCCCAACATAACAAAAAGGAACTTGAACGAATTGACTTGAAAGTAGAACTTCAAAATGATAAGGGTGAAGAACCACTTAAAAATTCGACACCCTAACGGCGCCACTTAAAACTTCAAAATACTGAATTGAAGAGATCAAATGGGGTATCTCATCATACGATCATAAAAGATCAGTATGATAAAATTTGAGATCATACCCCAACATAACAAAAAGGAACTTGAAATACTTTACATGAAAATAGATCTTGAAAAATGAGAAGGGAGAAAGAATCTGTTACAAAAATTTTGGCAGCCTAACGGCGCCACTTAAAACTTCATAAAACGAAATAATGAGAGTAAGAGGGGACCTCTAATTATGTGAACATAAAAAGGTAAGTAAGAGGAGTATAAAATAACACCCTTTAACATAAGAACATTAAGCATAAAAGAAATTACATAAAAGAGATTTCATGAAAAGAAAGAGAGAGATCAGATCCCTTACCTTAAAACGTAACTCTTAAAACTCAAAAGGTTGGGACCTTGAGGGCCTGGGGGCACCTTGGGAGGACTCCTTGAGAGGTAAGGAGACCATAAAATCGTTGGGGGAGAGTTGTGAGTGAAAAATAAAGGAGGAAAGGGTGGGTATTTATAGAGAAAGTGAGGGGACAATGCATTATTTGCCAAGAGACTCCTCACAAGTGCTTTTCTCAAAACCATGTGCTCTCCCTTGGAATTTACCATGGAGTCAGGCCACATGGGGCCCCCAAAACAATAATTAATCACCCTTGGCCGAAAAACCCTTAAAATATCTCATGACATCACCATGACAAAGTTATGATGTCATTAAACATACTGAAACCCTAAAACTGTATTTTTACTATTCACTGAAAATTCAACTTCCTCAGAAAGATCCCAAAATTTCACCTTAACCAAATATTAATGCTCTGATTTCAAAAATGAACTCCATTTTATAAAAATAATTTTCTAATTATTTATAATTTAATTTTTAAATAAATACACTATTCACTGAAAATTCATTTTTTTCAGAAAAATCCCAAAACATTACCATAACATAATATCGATGTTCGGAGTTCAAAAATGAAATCCATTTTATAAAAATAATTATCTAAATATTTTTAATTAAAATTTTAATTAAAAAACACTATTCACCTAAAAAAACTAATACTTGAATAATAATTTATTAAACTGTTATTTACCCATTTTATTGAATCTCATTACATAATCTAGGTGTCTAAATTATATTAAAACTTTCTTTGAGTGAAACTACTAATCCATTTGGTCACATTACTAATCCTAAGCGTAAAATCACTATTCATAATTTACTATTCATCAAAAATAAAGTTGGTCTTATTGGACTCTAAATTTCGTACTGAACATAATTGTAGAAGACCATTTTCCGAAAATCATTACACATTTTTATTTATATAAGGTTTACATTCACATTTTTAAAATATGCTTTTTCTAAAATTCATCAAAAATATGCATACTATATTTATTCGGACATTTGAAAATTCATAAACATCATCATAAGAAGAAATCCCAATTTTTTATTTAAAACAAAGGATTACACAAGGAAGTTACAGTCTCCTTAAATAGCCCCTTATCACACCAGCATAGGACTTAAGTGTAAGGTGTGTTATGGTGAGAGAATCCGAGGGAGGCTCGGCCAACATCGCACGAGTAGTAATTTCTATTAGTTTGAACTTCTCACAAAGGCGATTCCATTCCAGCTTCACACGATGAAGTTTGGCTTGGGTTTGGTTCAGAGCAAAGCCCAGTGGTGCTACCTCCTTCCCAAGTTCTGTTAGATGGGCTTCGATCGGTCCAAGACTACTGGGTGAGGCCATCAAATCTTCTTTCTATATTAATTAACCAAGATTACTTATATTTAGAGACAAATAATCAAAACGTTTAGTTTACAGCGGTCATATTGACCAATGGTCAAATAACGGTCAAAACCCAACAGTCTCATTTTAATTATACTCATGTTATCAAATGAAACATTTTTGTTGAGTACAAAAATAAAATAAAATAACACATAAAATTAGGAAACAAGATTTATTCAAAATTTTGGGTCATTACAATCTTCCCCCCTTAAGAAATTGCGTCCTCGTAATTTTTAAAATTGGGTTTTGAAATTTAATTGAATGTCCCACATTGGAAAAGGAGTCAGTAAAACTATTACTTTAAAAGAAAGAAAGGGAAGTACAAAGGCCACCCGAGATAACCCACACCAGGATTCCATGTAGGAAAACATGGACATGGAAGAAAAACAAAGGGTCAAGTTCTGAGGGAGAGTGATAGAAAACATGATTAGGAGAAAGTTAACCATAAGAAAATCCCAAACTTACGATGTGCGTAAACGGTCTTTGATTACCTAGTAGGAAACGTCAACCAGCAACGTTTTTGTTTTATGTTCCTTTTCATAATTTTGAGGAATTCAATTACTACATAGAACAAAAACATAAGAAAATATACCTACCTTCATGTAGAGTTTCATCATTTAATAAGTTTCTACCCAAAAAATAATCGTTTCGCCAAACGATGAGCATTCAAAAACACTTGGTCTCATCAAAACACAAGAATCATCTTCTAGAGAATCACATAATCCACAAAATATTAACCATCTATTTCATCTATCTTTAAACATTATACCAAAAACAGAAAGGGTAAGGTAAAACAACTCTTCAAAAACAAATAATCCCATAGGAATGGAAACTACTTTTAAATCTTCAAAGTTCCATGGTACTACCCATAGTAGACCATTCCGTAAATAACTTTCCTTAAAAGTCTTCAAAATAAACCAAACTAAGATTGAAACAGAAATACAAGAAGGATTTGATAACATAGTCTTCCAAGGTAAACTTTAACATTCATCTCTAAACAACATCAACCAATCCTAACTTCTTATAACAAAAGTAAGTAACCTAAACATATTTACCCCAAGATAGGTTAATAATTACATAAGTAACCTAAATTACTATAAGTCCACCTTAAATTCATCGATTCTTCAAAATATAAGTCAACCTTACTCCTCAACGAAAATACCATAGTAATCTATTTACCTCGATCATATAGGGTCCCCAAAATAGTGAACGTCTTCCAAAATAATAATCATCTTTTAATCCCCTAATCATCTCTGTCATATTAATATGGAAATCATCACATTTTCTATCACATTGGTTTTTGGGACATGTTCTTCCATTTCCCACCATTAACTAAGAAGAGAAAGAATAATTAGGGGCTTAAATACATAGCCAATAATCATGAAAAGGAACTTAAATCATATAAGGATAACTTGTAGAAGAAAAGTGTAACCTAACTTGTGATTCACTAGGTTTCAAACTAGGTTATCCATGATCATATATTCTTATGCGAATCTTTATTTTATTTTATCTTTGTTCCTTTAATAGTGGTTCATACTAAGCTTATGAATTTACCGAAGCATATCCCCCGGGAGTGTCGTAACCAAGAGTGAAGAAAGGCCCGTTGTCTTGTACCAATTCCCGTTTGAGTCTAGCTCAAAGCGGTTTTTTTGGGTTTTACCCCTATGTAAATCTATTCCAGAGCCACCTCTACCTGCTCGTATCTAGACAGGGATGTATTTGCTTGGCAACCCCTTACTCAATACTCATCAAAATACTAGGAATATTTCCTATACATAAACATTCCTATAGGCTTCTTCCTAAAGTTTTCATATCCTAATTTCCACAAATAACTAAACCATCCTTTGATACCAACTATAGCATCCCGCCTTTTTATAACATAAACATTCATTTCATTACACAAAACTGAGCATCGTTAAGGTTTAGTGTCTTGGAAACCAGGAACTTAAAACATGAAAACATAAAACATTCTTCTTAAACACATGAAAGGCTTCTCCTCATGTTAATCCTAGGTTCATTACTGAATCTCATAACCTGGGGACATACATCAAAAGAAAGGGTGAGCAGAAGGCCCAGTAAGGGAAACAAGAGAAACATTTAACATGTGAACTTGAGATACATCAACTATGTCATGAAAAAGAATTTTAAGGCATGAGAAAGAATCATGTGGAATATCATAATAAAAATAAAATTTTTCATAACTTGAAGATGTGTCTACAACATTTAACATTTAAAATCATTTGGTTTCACCAAGGTCCATCCCCAAGGTGTCATTAAAAATTACCAAGGTTATTCACCAAGTTATCAGTCTAAAAAGTCATCTGTAGAGATTAAGTCTTTACCCAATGCATTGGAGCGCTATCTGGGCGCACCCTTGACATGTCTTTATTATCATGTGATCCCCACATATCATCATAAATCATTTCATAAACAACCCATATAGCATAAAATAAATGGGTTTCATTTCATAATCATAACATTTTAAAAACTGCTTTAAAGACATGATCTTTATGTCACTTTAAACCCACAGAAAGGGAAAGCGGGTTTCACGTATGTAAATCCCAGAATTTAAAAATAGAACATTTTGATATATATGTGAATACCCCTATAGAAATAATATCTTTGAGTATTCACTTAATAAAATAAAATATCTTTAGAAAAAAGAGAGAGACATTTTGAGACGAAAATTCTGCAGCATAACGGCTATGTTACAAGGTTTTTAGAAAACATTGAAAAGAGAGGGGACTTGGTTCAAACATTCATAAATGACACATAAAACTGTAGAGGAACAGAATATAAGGGATTTAAGGACATGGTAATGAAATTTGAAAATATACCATATGAAATGAAGAACATGAAAGGAAGACAAAAATAATATTTCCCTTATGAAAATTCGGCAGCCTAACAGCGTTACATAAAATTCAACCAAAAATGAATTGATGAGATAAAATAGGGTATCTCATCATATGAACATAAAAGATCAGTATGATAGATATAGAGATCATACCACAACAAAATAAAAAGGAACATGCAAGACTTGACATGGAATTAGAACATTGAAAAGGGAGAAAGGTGCAAGGACCACTTAAAAATTCAGCATCCTAATGACGCCACTTAAACATCAAAATACTGAATTGAAGAGATAAAATGGGGTCTCTCATCATATGGTAATAAAAGATCAGTATGATAGATATAGAGATCATACCCCAACATAACAAAAAATAACATGAAAGAATTGACATGAAAGTAGAACTTCAAAACGAGAAGGGTGAAGAACCACTTAAAAATTCTGCAGCCTAACGACGCCACTTAAAACATCAAAATACTGAATTGAAGAGATCAAATGGGGTCTCTCATCATATGATCATAAAAGATCAGTATGATAAATATAGAGATCATACCCTAAAATAATAAAAAGAAACTTGAAAGAATTGACATGAAAGTAGAACTTCAAAATGAGAAGGGTGATGAACCACTTAAAAATTCGGCAGCCTAACGGCGCCACTTAAAACATCAAAATACTGAATTGAAGAGATCAAATGGGGTCTCTCATCACATGATCATAAAAGATCAGTATGATAAATTTAGATATCATACCCCAACATAACAAAAAGGAACTTGAATGAATTGACTTGAAAGTAGAACTTCAAAATGATAAGGGTGAAGAACCACTTAAAAATTCGACAGCCTAACGGCGCCACTTAAAACTTCAAAATACTGAATTGAAGAGATAAAATGGGGTATCTCATCATACGATCATAAAAGATCAGTATGATAAATTTAGAGATCATACCCCAACATAACAAAAAGGAACTTGAAATACTTTACATGAAAATAGATCTTGAAAAATGAGAAGGGAGAAAGAATCCGTTACAAAAATTTTGGCAGCCTAACGACGCCACTTAAAACTTCATAAAACGAAATAATGAGAGTAAGAGGGGACCTATAATTATGTGAAAATAAAAAGGGAAGTAAGAGGAGTATAAAATAACACCCTTTAACATAAGAACATTAAGCATAAAAGAAATTACATAAAAGAGATTTCATGAAAAGAAAGAGAGAGATCAGATCCCTTACCTTAAAACGTAACTCTTAAAACTCAAAGGTTGGGACCTTGAGGGCTTGGGGGCACCTTGGGAGGATTCCTTGAGAGGTAAGGAGACCATAAAATCGTTGGGGGAGAGTTGTGAGTGAAAACTAAAGGAGGAAAGGGTGGGTATTTATAGAGAAAGTGAGGGGACAAGGCATTATTGGCCAAGAGACTCCTCACAAGTGCTTTTCTCAAAACCATGTGCTCTCCCTTGGAATTTACCATGGAGTCAGGCCACATGGGGCCCCCAAAACAATAATTAATCACCCTTGGCCGGAAAACCCTTAAAATATATCATGACATCACCATGACACGGTTATGATGTCATTAAATATACTGAAACCCTAAAACTGTATTTTTACTATTCACTGAAAATTCAACTTTCTCAGAAAGATCCCAAAATTTCACCTTAACCAAATATCAATGCTCTGATTTCAAAAATGAACTTCATTTTATAAAAATAATTTTCTAATTATTTTTAATTTAATTTTTAAATAAATACACTATTCACTGAAAATCATTTTTTTCAGAAAAATCCCAAAAAATTACCATAAGATAATATCGATGTTCTGAGTTCAAAAATGAAATCCATTTTATAAAAGTAATTTTCTAAATATTTTTAATTACACTTTTAATTAAAAAACACTATTCAACCGAAAAAACTAATACTTGAATAATAATTTATGAAACTGTTATTTACCCATTTTATTGAATCTCATTACTTAATCCAGGTGTCGAAATTATATTAAAACTTTCTTTGAGTAAAATTACTAATCCATTTTGTCACATTACTAATCCTAAGCGTAAAATCACTATTCATAATTAACTATTCATCAAAAATAAAGTTGGTCTTATTGGACTCTAAATTTCGTACTGAACATAATTGTAGAAGACCATTTTTCGAAAATCATTACACATTTTTATTTATTTAAGGTTTACATAAACATTTTTAAAATATGATTTTTCTAAAATTCATCAAAAATATGCATACTATATTTATCCGGACATTTGAAAATTCATCAACTTCATCATAAGAAGAAATCCCAATTTTTTATTTAAAACAAAGGATTACACAAGGAAGTTACGGTCTCCTTAAATAGCCCCTTATCATACCAGCATAGGACCTAAGTGTAAGGTGTGCTATGGTGAGAGAATCCGAGGGAGGGTCGGCCAACATTGCACGAGTAGTAATTTCTATTAGTTTGAACTTCTCACAAAGGCGATTCCGTTCCAGCTTCACACAATGAAGTTCGGCTTGGGTTTGGTCCAGAGCAAAGTCCAGTGGTGCTACCTCCTTCCCAAGTTCTGTTAGATGGGCTTCGATCGGTCCAAGACTACTGGGTGAGGCCATCGAATCTTCTTTCTATATTAATTAACCAAGATTACATATATTTAGAGACAAATAATCAAAACGTTTAGTTTACAACGGTCATATTGACCAATGGTCAAATAACGTTCAAAACCCAACAGTCTCATTTTAATTATACTCATGTTATCAAATGAAACATTTTTTTTGATTTCAAAAATAAAATAAAATAACACATAAAATTAGGAAACAAGATTTATTCAAAATTTCGGGTCGTTTCAATCTTCTCCCTTAAGAAATTGCGTCCTCACAATTTTTAAAATTGGGTTTTGAAATTTCATTGAATGTCCCACATCGGAAAAGGAGTCAGTAAAACTATTACTTTAAAAGAAATAAAGGGAAGTACAAAGGCCACCCGAGATAACCCACACCAGGATTCCATGTAGGAAAACATGGACATGGAAGAAAAACAACAGGTCAAGTTCTGAGGGAGAGTGATAGAAAACATGGTTAGGAGAAAGTTAACCATAATAAAATCCCAAACTTACGATGTGTGTAAACGATCTTTGATTACCTAGTAGGAAACGTCAACCAACAGCGTTTTTGTTTTACGTTCCTTTTCATAATTTTAAGGAATTCAACTACTACATAGAACAAAAACATAAGAAAATATACCTACCTTCATGTAGAGTTTCATCCTTTAATAAGTTTCTACCCAAAAATAATCTTTTCTCCAAACGATGAGCATTCAAAAACACTTGGTCTCATCAAAACACAAGAATCATCTTATAGAGAATCACATAATCCACAAAAGATTAACCATCTATTTCATCTATCTTTAAACATTATCCCAAAAACATAAAGGGTAAGGTAAAACAACTCTTCAAAAATAAATAATCCCATAGGAATGGAAACTACTTTTAAATCTTCAAAGTTCCATGGTACTACCCAGAGTAGACCATTCCGTAAATAACTTTCCTTAAAAATCCTCAAAATAAACCAAACTAAGATTGAAACCCAAATACAAGAAGGAATTGATAACATAGTCTTCCAAGGTAAACTTTACCATTCATCTCCAAACAACATCAACCACTCCTAACTTCTTATAACAAAAGTAACTAACCTAAACATATTTACCCCAAGATAGGTTAATCATTTCCATAAGTAACCTAAATTACTATAAGTCCGCCTTAAATTCATTGATTCTTCAAAATATAAGTCAACCTTACTCCTCAACGAAAATACCATAGTAATCTATTTACCTCGATCATATAGGGTCCCCAAACTAGTGAACGTCTTCCAAAATAATAATCATCTTTTAATCCACTAATCATCTCTGTCATATTAATACGGAAATCGTCACATTTTCTATCACATTGGTTTTTGGGACATGTTCTTCCATTTCCCACCATTAACTAAGAAGAGAAAGAATAATTAGGGGCTTAAATACTTAGCCAATAATCATGAAAAGGAACTTAAAGCATATAAGGAAAACTTGTAGAAGAAAAAAGTGTAACCTAACTTGTGATTCACTAGGTTTCAAACTAGGTTATCCATGATCATATATTCTTATGTGAATCTTTATTTTATTTTATCTTTGTTCCTTTAATAATGGTTCATACTAAGCTTATGAATTTACCAAAGCATATCCCCCGGGAGTGTCGTAACCAAGAGTGCAGCAAGGCCCATTGCCATGTACCAGTTCCCGTTTGAGTCTAGCTCAAAGCGGTGTTTTCGGGTTTTACCCCTATGTAAATATGTGCCAGAGCCACCTCTACCTGCTCGTATCCAGATAGGGATGTATTTGCTTGGCAACCCCTTACTCAATACTCACCAAAATACTAGGAAGATTTCCTATACATAAACATTCCTATAGGCTTCTTCCTAAAGTTTTCATATCCTAATTTCCACAAATAACTAAACCATCCTTTGATACCAACTATAGCATCCCACATTTTTATAACATAAACTTTCATTTCATTACACAACAATGAGGATCGTTAAGGTTTAGTGTCTTGGAAACCAGGAACTTAAAACATGAAAACATAAAACATTCTTCTTAAACACCTGAAAGGCTTCTCCTCATGTTCATCCTAGGTTCATTACTGAATCTCATAACCTGGGGACATACATCAAAAGAAAGGGTGAGCAGAAGACCCAGTAAGGGAAACAAGAGAAACATTTAACATGTGAACTTGAGATACATCAACTATGTCATAAAAAAGAACTGTAAGGCCCGAGAAAGAATCATGTGGAATATCATAATAAAAATAACATTTTTCATAACTTGAAGATGTGGCTACAACATTTAATATTGACAATCATTTCGTTTCACCAAGGTCCATCCCCAAGGTGTCATTAAAAATTACCAGGGTTATTCACCAAGGTATCAGTCTAAAAAGTCATCTCTAGAGATTAAGTCTTTACCCAATGCATTGGAGTGCTATCTGGGTGCACCCTTGACATGTCTTTATTATCATGTGATCCACACATATCATCATCAATAATTTCATAAACAACACATATAGAATAAAATAAATGGGTTTCATTTCATAATCATAACGGTTTAAAAACTACTTTAAAGACATGATCTTTATGTCACTTTATACCCACAGAAAGGGAAAGCGGGTTTCACGTATGTAAATCCCAGAATTTAAAAATAGAAAATTTTGATATATATGTGAATACCCCTATAGAAATAATATCTTTGAGTATTCACTTAATAAAATAAAATATCTTTAGAAAAAAGAGAGAGACATTTTGAGACGAAAATTCTGCAGCATAACGGCTATGTTACAAGGTTTTTAGAAAACATTGAAAAGAGAGGGGACTTGGGTCAAACATTCATAAATGACCCATAAAACAGTAGAGGGACAGAATAAAAGGGATTTAAGGACATGTTAATTAAATTTGAAAATATACCATATGAAATGAATAACATGAAAGGAAGACAAAAATAAGATTTCTCTTATGAAAATTCGGCAGCCTAACAGCGTTACATAAAATTCAACCAAAAATGATTGATGAGATAAAATAGGGTATCTCATCATATTAACATAAAAGATCAGTATGATAGATATAGAGATCATACCACAACAAAATAAAAAGGAACATGCAAGACTTGACATGGAATTAGAACATTGAAAAGGCAGAAAGGTGCAAGGACCACTTAAAAATTCAGCATCCTAACGACGCCACTTAAACTTCAAAATACTGAATTGAAGAGATCAAATGGGGTCTCTCATAATATGGTAATAAAAGATCATTATGATAGATATAGAGATCATAACCCAAAATAACAAAAAAGAACTTGAAAGAATTGACATGAAAGTAGAACTTCAAAACGAGAAGGGTGAAGAACCACTTAAAAATTCTGCAGCCTAACAATGCCACTTAAAACATCAAAATACTAAATTGAAGAGATAAAATGTGGTCTCTCATCATATGATCATAAAATATCAATATGATAAATTTATAGATCATACCCCAACATAAAAAAAAGAAACTTGAAAGAATTGACATGAAAGTAGAACTTCAAAATGAGAAGGGTGAAGAACTACTTAAAAATTCGGCAGCCTAACGGCGCCACTTAAAACCTCAAAATACTGAATCGAATAGATCAAATGGGGTCTCTCATCACATGATCATAAAAGATAAGTATGATAAATTTATATATCATACCCCAACATAACAAAAAGGAACTTGAACGAATTGACATGAAAGTAGAACTTCAAAATGAGAAGGGTGAAGAACCACTTAAAAATTCGGCAGCCTAACGGCGCCACTTAAAACATCAAAATACTGAATTGCAGAGATCAAATGGGGTCTCTTATAATATGATCATAAAAGATCAGTATGATAAATTTAGATATCATACCCCAACATAACAAAAAGGAACTTGAAATACTTTACATGAAAATAGATCTTGAAAAATGAGAAGGAAGAAAGAATCTGTTACAAAAATTTCGGCAGCCTAACGGCGCCACTTAAAACTTCATAAAACGAAATAATGAGAGTAAGAGGGGATATCTAATTATGTGAAAATCAAAAGGGCAGTAAGAGGAGTATAAAATAACACCCTTTAACATAAGAACATTGAGCATAAAATAAATTACATAAAAGTGATTTCATGAAAAGAAAGAGAGAGATCGGATCCCTTACCTTAAAACGTAACTCTTAAAACTCAATGGTTGGGACCTTGAGGGCTTGTGGGAACCTTGGGAGGACTCCTGGAGAGGTACGGAGACCATAACATCGTTGGGGGAGAGGTGTGAGTGAAAACTAAAGGAGGAAAGGGTGGGTATTTATAGGGAAAGTGAGGGGACAAGGCATTAATGGCCAAGAGACACCTCACAAGTGCTTTTCTCAAAACCATGTGCTCTCCATTGGAATTTACCATGGAGATAGGCCACATGGGGCCCCCAAAACAATAATTCATCACCCTTGGCCAGAAAACCCTTAAAATATCTCATGAAATCATCATGACACAGTTATGATGTCATTAAACATACTGAAACCCTAAAACTGTATTTTTACTATTCACTGAAAATTCAACTTTCTCAGAAAGATCCCTAAAATTTCACCTGAACCAAATATCAATGCTCTGATTTCAAAAATTAACTCCATTTTATAAAAATAATTTTCTAATAATTTTTAATTTAATTTTTAAATAAATACACTATTCACTAAAAGTTCATTTTTTTCAGAAAAATCCCAAAAAATTACCATAACATAATATCGACGTTCTGAGTTCAAAAATGAAATCCATTTTATAAAAATAATTTTCTAAATATTTTTAATTAAATTTTTAATTAAAAAACACTATTCACCCGAAAAAACTAATACTTGAATAATAATTTATGAAACTGTTATTTACCCATTTTATTGAATCTCATTATTTAATCTAGGTGTCTAAATTATATTAAAACTTTCTTTTAGTGAAATTACTAATCCATTTGGTCACATTACTAATGCTAAGCATAAAATCACTATTCATAATTTACTATTCATCAAAAATAAAGTTGGTCTTATTAGACTCTAAATTTCGTACTGAACATAATTATAGAAGACCATTTTTCGGAAATCATTACACATTTTTATTTATTTAAGGTTTACATAAACATTTTTAAAATATGCTTTTTCTAAAATTCATCAAAAATATGCATACTATATTTATCCGGACATTTAAAAATTCATAAACTTCATCATAAGAAGAAATCCTAATTTTTTTTTTAAAACAAAGGATTACACAAGGAAGTTACAGTCTACTTAAATAGCCCCTTATCACACCAGCATAGGACCTAAGTGTAAGGTGTGCTATGGTGAGAGAATCTGAGGGAGGCTCGAACAACATCACACGAGTAGTAATTTCTATTAGTTTTAACTTCTCACAAAGGCGATTCCGTTCTAGCTTCACACGATGAAGTTCGGCTTGGGTTTGGTGCAGAGCAAAGCCCAGTGGTGCTACCTCCTTCCCAAGTTCTGTTAAATGGGCTTCGATCGGTCCAAGACTACTGGGTGAGGCCATCGAATCTTCTTTCTATATTAATTAACCAAGATTACTTATATTTAGAGACAAATAATGAAAACATTTAGTTTACATCGGTCATATTGACCAATGGTCAAATAATGGTCAAAACCCAACAGTCTCATTTTAATTATACTCATGTTATCAAATGAAAAATTTTTGTTGAGTACAAAAATAAAATAAAATAACACATAAAATTAGGAAACAAGATTTATTCAAAATTTCGGGTCGTTACACAATGTTTGGAGTACACTCACCTTAGTGAATTTGGGGGTTCCACCTAGCTAGTGTAAGGAGTTTTCTAGACCAGCACCCTACTATGACTGGGGTTTCCAACCTCTTCCTCTCTAAATGATGATCCTGCCCAATCAATACCATCATGAAGCACCAAATAAATAATAATAATCCTGAAAAAATTTCAATTAATATCTATAATGACACTATAAAAGCTTTCATCAGGTTCAATATAGAATGAATTTCATGATATGCTACTCACAGGCTAAAATCTCAGTTCATGCGAAGTAGATACATTAGGTGGAAGTCTCTAAAAGGGGTAAAAAGTGTGTATGGGGTCCACATAAAATGTGGTTCAACACTATTTCCTGTTTTTGTTCTCCTATAGATATCTCATGGAATAATTTTTACAAAACTTTGACGGTAAGGTGGCCTACACGACGTCTCTCAAGTACCCAGTGCTACCCCATGTTATCCTAATCATGACCATATTTGTTAGACCATGAATGTGTACCTATAAATGTACCTAGCTATGATTGAGTATCATATCATGACCATGTACTTGAAATGTCCTTAGAGATCCCTTTACATGGGGTCATTTCCATGTGAAATTGTCACAAATCTTAGCCACCTATAGATGGTAACACGGTGTGCGGACCCAAGCAAACAACATGTGATCCATATCTCCCCTAAAACTCTATCCATTGTAGTTGGGTGGGCCTACACGAAATATGTTCTTAGAATACACTGTGTGTGTTATAGGTTTCTATAGAAACATATGTTCTCCATATTATTCTCTAGATATACCATCTCTGTCATAATTTTTACAGTTTGACCATGAAAAAATTGGTTGGTATCACCTATAAACATTATTTACAATACTTTAGTGTTCAGAAAACAAAATTTATTTTTTTGAAAAAATTTAATGCACCTCCAAAAAAACCATTCTTCATCTTCCACTCTATTCTATCACCAGTCAAGATCACATATCAATAGATAATCACCCACAACATGTGATCCTTTCTAATTCATCCTCAAATTTCCAGTATTTGTTTCATACATGAATCTTCCACAAATCCAAATGTTCAATATTGCCTAAGCCCACCACACAAAAGTCAATTTGTGATCCCATAGTCCAATGGTGATGAACCTGAATAAAAAAGAGGGATAAAACATATAAACAAAAGTGAATTTATCTTTGACCATGATTTATTGAAAAACTATTAAATTAGGGAGTTCTACAGGTGATAACATGTGAAACAAAAATAGGAATATTTCATTAATAATTTTATAGACATATTTGATCATTTGAAATATCTGGTAAACCACAAATCAAGAATAAAAGTTAATATACATGTTCAAACATCTATAAAATGGTAAAAATGTAATTAATGTTCCCTGAATCGATTACAGATTTATTGTAGGTGAAGAACGTGTTTGTCGGTAATAGATAAGACCTACTATGTTTACTACCTCTCAACCCACCATGATCTGATCATCTTTTATTGTCCAATGATGATCCTACAATAAAGAACACTCTCCCCCCTCTCTTTGATCTAAAATCATTCATACAAATAAAAGTTGAAAATCACCAGAACAACGTATTTTTAGAGTTAGTTTTATGTTAAGTTTATTAGATAAATAAATAAATTTAATTAATTTATTCACCTAATGAACCCACTAATAACATCATCAACCAAACATCCAGTGTTGACCAACCTTAGGTCACACCTTGGGTAAACCCGATATTTTATATTAAACCATTGTCTCTGATTTATCATACAAGTCTCCACTCATGATATATTACATTCTCTCTAGAAAAATTATACGTATGTGAAGTTAATATATTTAATATTTTTATAATAACAATCATAGTCTTATCTGTCCTCCAAATCTTTCTTCATCTCATCACATAACTCAAAAAACATTTCTCAATATATTTCAAAGTCTTATAAAGGAAAAACAAGTTCACTCTAATTACTTTTCAAAAACATTTAAAAAACATTCAAACGTGAGTAAGAATTTATTTAATAAATATTTTTTTGAACATTGTAACATTTTGGAAAATATTTTTTGAAAACATTGATATTGAAAAAAGGGGTTTCAACCCAACAAAGGAATAATTTCAGTTTTCTTTAAAAACATTCTTTTGGAATCTTGAGTACATAAGGAGATGAAAATGAATGGAAAATATTTATTCTCAAGAAATAACCAATATAGAATAAAATAAAAGGGTTTTGTTGATATATATATATATATATATATATATATATATATATTTCACCTTCAAAATCATAAAAAAATCATGATAAATGATGATATTGCATCATAAAATGTTAGCCACTTTCGTATCTTTTGAATTGTAAAAAACATTAAATAATAATATCAAATGATAGATGAAATATAATTAAATAAATTATATTCCTGATATATCATGTCAAAGGGATAGTATATACACTTGATAAAATAATTTAGGGTCATGACATAATTTATATTCCAAAGAAGGTAATTTCATACAAAAATCCAATACCTTGTGTATTGACATACTAGGTACATGTTAAAAACTCCTGTATAATAAATATATTTTGATTATTAATATATATTAAATATCCATAAATATATAAATCATTGCATATATTATTTACTCATTACCTTTTATTACCAATTTAATATAAATTATTTTTTAAAATCATGTTTTGAGTAATAACCACTACGTTTTTCAGGTATATTTAGATTTGTTATTTCTGGACCTATTAATTTGATCGTAGCTTGATAATCTCTATAATTTAAAACATGATTTAAACATAATAGATAATTTTTTTATATATTTATTTATAATATTATATAACTTTTATATATTGAAAATGAAATACATCGCTAATGGAGATAACAAGTCGTACGTACACTGGAACTTTGTTTCCATTTTATCGATGGAATAAAAAAAAATTTAATTTATATATTATAATTATAGAATAATTTCTATATCATATAAATTACATAGTTTAATTAAACTAATCCTTATAACATTCCATATAAGGTGTATGTGAAGAATGAATGACAACGCATAGTGTGGTGGTGGTCTGCCATACACATGAGCGTTGTTATCGTATTACAAAGAAATATAAAGTAAGAAGGTATATGTGATATTATGATTTCATAAGTATAATTATTTCATTTATATATTATAAAAATGTAAAATATATAATTTTACCAACTCATGATAGGTTGTGATTGAAAAACAAATGTACGTCAGTTCGTGAGGCAATAGTTCATTGTTCACTCGATCGATTGTTTCATTTTCCATTTGATGGAAGAGGAGATGGATATAGTTTATTACATAAACAAAATAATATATAAATATTGGTTATATAATAGTGTTTTTATATTTGAATTAATAAAATATTAATGAATGGGATAAGATAAGAATTAATAATAAAGGGTTTAGTGACGATAATTACCTAATCTTCGAACAATCCCCTTTGGATATCTTATTAAGGACACTAAAGTTGGGATTTTGGAATTGACAGTAGATCTAGAACATTTATTTGGATTTGGGGAGGTATTTTGGTATTTTGGTTGATAAAAAAGTCTAAAGAGTTGTGAATAAGTGAGTAGAGGAGGTGCCTGTAGAGACCCAAGCTTGACGTACATGGACATTACATTAATTTTGCAGAATACTTAATACATAACAAAATACAATAGTCAAGGATCGTAATAGTTTAGTGTCTTTGGAAACTCGGAATATAATTTTATAATCGTGGTGAAAGATCTTCAACATCTTCCATAAAGATCTTCCCCTTTTTGTTTTCTTACCTAAAACCTTTCATTAAATCCTTGGGAAAAGAAAACATATAAAGGGTGAGCTCAAATTCTCATTAAGGGTAATCATGGAGAAAATAAAACAAATCATATACATTTGAACTTAAAAAAACATGAACATAATGTTTAAACATCAAAATCTTGAGGAATGACATAAAACATGGCAGTACATAAGGCATAGATCATAAAAAACATTCACCATGATAAAATAGCATGGGAATAAAACATGTAATTATGGAAACCATTAAGCATATGTTATGATTTCCATAGTATCCAATGAATTTCTACCAAGACTATAAGGCCCCAGCCTTATTCCTTACTTAATCTTGAGATATTACAAGATTACACATTGAGGATCTTTTCAGGTTTAGATTTTTAGAGAATTAGATCATAAAACTTTCATTACATTCCACATTTACACAAAGTGGTTACATAAAAGATAGTATTCATTTTTTTCCATCAACGGAAACATATTTAAAAATAAATCATGGATTCTTTCTTGGCACTTCCTTAACACTATCATCATAACATGTACCTTTACCTTGACCTGTGAAAAACATTTCAAAAAAACATGGGATGAGCATAAAAAGCTCAGTAAGGGTTATATAAAAAAAATATGGAAAGGAAACATGAGTTCATGTATACATAATAATGAAATCATACTTTACCCATAAAACATAGGCACTTTAACATACCTCATAAAATCATGAATAAATCATAGAAATCATAATACATAAAAGGTAACTTGAGGCATTCATAACATTCTTACGTAGGGAGTAACCCTCTTGGTTACGTATGGAATACCCACCATAGTATATTCCCTAAATCTCTTCGAAGAAACCTTAATGTTTCACTCCTTCGCGTTACCCAATGCATTGGAGAGCTATATCGGGCTCACTCGCCCTTAGTTTATCAAGGAACCACCCATCTTCATAATAATTCCCAAGACCCACAACATAATCGTATCACATAAAACATGCATAAAGGAAACATAACATTTCCACCTTTCAATCACAAGATATCAATACAACAATTGATATAAAAACATTATGAAAACCATTTTCAATACCAAAATAAAAGAAAATTAAAACATGGTATTTATTTTTCTTTTAAAAATAAGGTATGGCTTGTAGAGGAAGCCTAAACTCAAATAATGGTCACGGCGGCGGAGAAGTCGTTGTCGCCGCATACGTACGAAAAAAACATTCCCTTTTGTCGTTTAGTAAACGATTCGTATAAGAAAATATTCCTTTTGAATAAACGTAAAAGTCAAAGGGGTTTATACACCGTATAAAAGAAGGTTGTGTATAAAACAAAATATTCCTCAATGAAAGGAGATTGAGACGAAGTCCCATACAAAGACGGTATCCTTAGATTAGGGATAAATCAATTACATAATTATCTGTGACAAATGAATACACGAAA
Source organism: Viscum album (assembly GCA_963277665.1). Taxonomy (NCBI): domain Eukaryota; kingdom Viridiplantae; phylum Streptophyta; class Magnoliopsida; order Santalales; family Viscaceae; genus Viscum; species Viscum album. Next base: position 471,202,486 of record OY728130.1, on the reverse strand, counting down.
TATAAGTGGGTATTAAGTGTAATACAATAATAGGACATTCACAAATTAACATAGAACGACATATTCAAGGAGTACACGTTCATCCCAAAGAATCAAAACTGGGTTAAGAAGTTACCTTGCAAAAATTTGACAGCCTAACGGCGTCACTTCAAAATTCCGAAAAAGAGTTGATGAGAGATAAAAAGGGTATCTCATCACTTGGTCATAAAATTTACATCAATAAGGATATATAAGAACATATCCCAACATAATAGTATGTTAATTAAAAGACATAACAAAAGAAGTCTTTTAAAAGGAGGAGGGTGAAAGGTTCCCTCACCGACATTGGTATCTTTCGAGACATGCACCCCGTGAAATAAGGACAATACAACATTTATGTAAATACTCATAAATGAAAGTATATTACACAATTAGTAAAATAATGGGCAGTACCTACACCACCCAAATGAAATTGTGGCAAATGTAGCATAAATCGAATGGGAATAAAAGTGAGATGAAAAATCCCTTACGAAAACTCGGCAGCCTAACGACGCCACTTAAGATATCAAAAATGGATTGATGAGAGGAAATAGGGTCTCTAATCATATTAAAATAATGTTTACAGAAATTTTAATATAAAATAACATCCCCCAACATAACAAAGAGGAGCTTAAAAGAAGCGACATAAAGTAGAGTACTTAAAAAGAAAGAGAGAGGTTGGATCTCTTATGAAATATTCGGCAGCCTAACGACGCCACTCAAAACTTCAAAAATGGATTGATGAGAGAGAATATGGCCTCTCATCATATGAACATAAAAACTACAGTAAGAGTAATATAAAAGAATATCCCAATAACAAGAAAGATGAGCTTTAATAGGAATGACATAAAAGAGTGTACTTAAAAAGAAAGAGAGGTGTAGGATCCCTTACCTTAGGTCCGACTTGACTCGATCGTTCTTTAATCTCCTGAATAATAAAATTTGTTCAATTTATAATTGCTTAAGGTCCTATTTTAAAGATTATTATTCTGTTCATATCACATGTTATAATGTTATTATAATTGTTTAATAATGTTAGTTCACATCTGACGTTTTTGCCGATGTTTGGTACATGAGTCAAAAAAATGAAATTGTTTGAAAAATGATTGCCTATGTAGTTATAAGTAAATAATTTCCAGAGTAGTATTAATGATTAAAATATCATATATATCCAGTACGTATTCATTTTATACTATTCCATGTCATTTGAAGATAAAAATTAAAAGCACCGTTCATGGAGACGGTAGGCCGTACGTACGCATGAACGCTACTTTCATTTTTTTGTCATTTTAATGGAATTAAAAAAATGAGAGACATATATATATATGTTATAATTCCAGAATGATATCCATAATTTAGACGTAATATATTACATATATATCCATTATATATATATACTTATAATAGTACATAACATTGTGAGATAAGAAATGAAATGTATCGTTCATGGAGACGGTAAGTCGTACGTACGCATGAACGCTACTTCTTTTTCTATTTCATATTTAATGTAATTAAAACATAATGATACATAATAGTATTTTAATTCCAGTATGGTATCATATATAATATCATTAAATATATCCTTTATACGTACCACATATGGTATTAATGAATCAAATCACTTTGAGGGGGCGGTAGTCCGGACTTCCTTAAATGAAGATATCGCGTTTACCCATAATGGAAACCATAAAGGTATGACCAAAATGAAAAATACAGAAGCTTAAAGAAAAACATAAACATATTATATATCATATATAAATATAGTTTCATCTTAATGGCCACCTTTGAAGGTGTTAATAGAATGTTGAACAATCATCGTTTCGGGAGGCAGAAATTCGCCATCCACGGAAACAGTATGTTCTTTAACCATTAGATGTAGGTGTGTGAAAGTGTAGCTAGAATACTTATTATAACAACATCCTAGTATATTGAAGAAACTGTAGTTGTTACAAAAGAAATTAATAAAAAGAGTTTAGGGGGTTGGAGATGCAAAAAAAAAAACAAAAGGACAAAAGTGAAGACATTACCTTAAAATCGGGTAACTCCCTTTGGTTTGAGCTCCAAGGCTTACTTGGGAAGACTTCTGCCCAAGGTGAGGCTTCAAGGAGTAATAGAGGGAAGTGGAGAGACAAAATGGGCACGGGTTGGATGAGCGAAAGGCTTTGGAAGTGTGGGTAAGGAGGTAGAGGTGGGGGCCTTTTATAAGAGGAGAGGAGGGCACTCTTGGAAAGTAAAGAAAAGTTACTTTATTTTAAAATGCGTTTCGGATTCAAAAGGTCCCACATTGATATAATTCGAGGATATGGTGACAAGGGTTTGAAATCCACCCATACAATAGGTTTTTGACATGTGTAGGTCATAGATTTTACATTATCTTTTCATTTTATTTAAATCCTTTATTAATGAGGTAATCGCTGCATCATCATGATGTCATAAATAATTTAATTTATATAATGTCTAAAAATTATAAAAAAACTATCATGATTTAGGAAATAGTTTTATCTTACAAATGAGTATTTATAGTCAAAAATTTGACTTGTATAACCCCATGTAAAAATTGTTTTAGTAAAACATCTGTTGTTTGTGTCTTTTTTACTTTAACATTAAATAAAAATGTATTTATGTCATTTTCCAACCAAAGTGGCTCCATGGGGTCCCCAAGTTGACCCAGGGATTGTCTTGGTCGGACATGACACATCCAATGAGGGTAGGACATGTGTCTAGGTCATTTAATTTTATTAAAACATTATTCTTACCTTAAACTACACTAATTACCTCTAAACGTGATTAAGAACTTAAAAGTTACTATTCACCAAAAAATTATTTTAATCTCATTGAACCAAATTTTACTTCTTAATGACAACCATGTATGTCGGATTTTTGAAATTCAAAATATAAAGGTGGAAAAATTTCATTTAAACGGAAAATCAGTTTTTATAAGTACCACCTAGTGGTTTCACTATTCATCAAAATTTGATGTTTTTTAGAAAATTACCAAAAATTCACCCTAAGATATATTTGATATTCCGAATTCAAAAATGATGTCTATTTTACAAAATTCAAAACATATAAGTTGCATTAAATAATTTAATAATTAATTCCAGCTGTCAAAACAAATAGCGTGTTTTTATGAAACAAAATGTATCAAAAGATTGACACTAGTTTAAGTCTGATTTCAAGGTGAAATTAATTCCAACGAACGCTATTGGATTAAATGGTAAAAATATATTCTAATTTCACTTTAAAACCATTTCAAAATATAATCTAATCATATAAATAAATTAGATTAAAAAGTGGTTTTTAATTAAAATACAACATTTTTCACTATTCATTAAAAATTGAACTTTTTCGGAAAAATACCAAAACTTTACACAAAGTAAATTTTGATGTCCCGGTTATAAAGAAGAATTTTATTTTTTCAAATATAACACATAAAATTGTCAAAAAGCGGATTTAAAAGAGGTTCATCATCAATAGGCGGTTAATTGATCTTTTAACGAATATTGGAATGTTTACGCTTAAAATTGGATTCATTCACATTTTTAATCCTATAACATTTATTGTAAAGAGTAAAAATATTTGACAAACATATATAATCATTTTTTAGTTAGTTATGTTCATTCTCGCCATTACCACGGCTAGGCATTAACTACCATTTAAAATAATATTATTTTATTATTAGAGTGCAACGCAAGATTTCCAAGAAACTCATTGTTGCGTATTGGGTACGCCATCGTGAATAGCATCCCATTTAAAGTAATATTAATATTTTATTCACAAATATGGATAAATATGAAAATGTCATATCCTTTATTTACCTGGGGTGTTACATCCTTCCCCCCTTTTGGGAATTGCGTACTCGTAATTTTTAAAAATGGGCTTGGAAACTTCAATGAAAATACCACATCGGAACACGAGTCAGTAAAACAATCACTTTAAAATAAAGAAAGATAAGTAAAAAGGTCACCCGAGTTAACCCATACTAGGATTCTAAGTATGAAAATATGGACATGGAGGAAAAAACAAAGGGTCATGTTCTGATGGAGAGTGATAGTAAACATGTCTAGGAGAAAGTTAACCATAAAAAAATCACAAACTTGTGATGGGTTAAACGGTATTCGATTCCCAAGTAGGAAAAGTTAATAGACAAAATTTTTGTTTTAAGTTACTTTTCATTGAGGAATTTATTTTTGATCTTAAAGAAACATACTTACTTGTCATGTTGACTTTCAACTTTTACTAGATTTCTTACACAAACTCATACTTTCCCCAAAAGACGAGTATTTAGGAAGACTTGTTCACATTAAGAGTACTATATCAACTTCTAGAGAATCACCTAATCCACAAAAGAGAACTATATACTTCCCATATCTTGATAACTTAACCAAAACCAAAACCAAAAAGGTTAGTACAAGATTAGATAATCCAGAAAAGGATAACCCTTTATAAAAAAGAAAATCTATTCTTAATCTCCAAAATTTATCAAAAAATACCCAAAGATCAACAAAGACCATTAAATAAACAAATTGTCCATAAAATACTTCAAAGTAAACCAAACTAAGATTGAAACCCAAATATTTGAAGGATTTAGTCACATAGTCTTCCAAGTTAAATCGTAACATTTATCTTCAAACAACATCATTTTCTCTTAAAGTCTTGTATTGAAAAGTAATTAACCTAATAAAATATCCTCCATGATAGGTTAATAAATTTCCATAGATAACCCAAAATCAACTTACTCTTAATTCATAAAATCATCCAACTAAAACTAATCAGTCAAACTAACCAGGGACTTCACGTAGTCCAGTGGTAGGCGATAAATACCAGTCGCACTTTGGTTGTGGGTTCGATTCCCACAGCTTTTTCCGACACGACGGGTTGTCACATGGTCCACGTGTTGTCCTTTTTTCCAAAACTACATAATTCTTAAAACATTCCCCAAGACGAGATAAAATCTTCAAAAATGATCATAAAATATTTTAACCTCAAGTTTATCTCATTCCTTTCATTTTCCATCAAATCATAGAGTAACCCATAATTACCTAAAAAGTAAGGATCATATAAACCGTAATGGTTACCTTAATAATTATTACCTGAACTTCCGCATTGAGTTGGACATATCGTACATGATTCATTATAGAACATACCAAGGTTCAAGTGGTTGACCATGAATCCTTGATAGTTGGTTTAGAACAACCACGAGTTTCCTCATTGAATCCCCCATTGCATATAGTCTCTTAATCAGAGAACCACCACAGTTTCCTTCAAACCTATTGTCACATTGGTGCCTGCTAGATCCATCCATTCACTAAAAACAGAAATGTCAGTGTGAGTATATCAACAAAACCATCATGTACTAATGAGGAAGATATACTTACTCATTCACTTTATCTAAAAACTATGACTCTTTCTGAAATCCTAACCAATATGGTAATGTCACTAATGCTTAAAGAATACACTATCCTCTAAAGTTATCTAAACCGACCTTTGATACCAACTATAAGGCCCCAACCTTATTCCTTACTTAATCTTGAGTTATTACAAGATTACACATTGAGGATCTTTTCAGGATTAGAGTTTTAGAGAATTAGATCATAAAACTTTCATTACATTCAACATTTACACAAAGTGGTTACATAAAAGATAGTATACATTTTTTTTCCATCAACAGAAACATATTTAAAAATAAATCATGAATTCTTTCTTGGCACTTCCTTGACACTATCATCATAACATGTACCTTTCCCTTGACCTGTGAAAAACATTTCAAAAAAACTTTGGATGAGCATAAAAAAGCTCAGTAAGGTTTATATAAAAAAAATATATGGAAAGGAAACATGAGTTCATATATACATAAGAGTGAAATCATACTTTACCCATAAAACATAGACACTTTAACATACCTCATGAAATCATGAATAAATCATAGAAATCATAAGACATAAAAGGTAACTTGAGGCATTCATAACATTCTAACGTAGGGATTAACCCTCTTGGTTACGTTTGGAATATCCACCACTGTATATTCCCTAAATCTCTTTGGAGAAACCTCAATGTTTCACTCCTTCGCATTACCCAATGCATTGGAGAGCTATATCGGGCTCACCCGCCCTTAGTTTATCACGAAACCACCCGTATTCATAATAATTCCCAAGACCCACAACATAATCGTATCACATAAAACATGCATAAAGGAAACATAACATTTCCACCTTTCAATCACGAGATATCAATACAGCACATTGATATAAAAACATTATGAAAACCATTTTCAATACCAAAATAAAATAAAATTAAAACATGGTATTTATTTTTCTTTTAAAAAGAAGGTATGGCTTGTAGAGGAAGCTGAAACTCAAATAATGGTCACCACGGCGGAGAAGTCGTTGTCGCCGCATACGTATGACAAAAACATTCCCTGTTGTCGTTTAGTAAAAACTTCGTATAAAAAAAGATTCCTTTTGAATAAACATAAAAGTCAATGGGGTTTATACACCGTATAAAATAAGGTTGTGTATAAAACAAAATATGCCTCAATGAAAGGAGATTGAGACGAAGTCCCATACAAAGACGATATCCTTGGATTAAGGATAAATCAATTACATAATTATGTGTGACAAACAAATACACGAAATATAAGTGTGTATTAAGTGTAATAAAATTATAGGACATTCACACATAAACATAGAACAACATATTCAAGGAATACAAGTTTATCCCAAAGAATCAAAATTGGGTTAAGAAGTTCCCTTGCAAATATTAAACAGTCTAACAGCGTCACTTCAATATTCAGAAAAAGAGTTGATGAGAGATAAAAAGGGTATCTCATCACTTGGTCATAAAATTTACATCAATAAGGATATATAAGAACATATCCCAACATAATAGTATGTGAATTAAAAGACTTAACAAAAGAAGTTTTTTAAAAAGAGGAGGGTGAAAGGTTCCCTCATCGACATGGGTATCTTTCGAGACATGCACCCCGTGAAAGAAGGACAATACAACATTGATGTAAATACTCATAAATGAAAGTATATTAAACAATGAGTAAAATAATGGGAAGTACCTACACCACTCAAAGTAAATTGTGTCAAATGTTGCATAAATATCACGAGAATAAAAGTGAGATGAAAAATCCCTTACGAAAACTCGGTAGCCTAACGACGCCACTTAAGACTTCCAAAATGGATTGATGAGAGGAAATAGGGTCTCTCATAAAATTAACATAAAGTTTACAGAAATAGGAATATAAAATAACATCCACCAACATAACAAAGAGGAGCTTAAAATAAGTGACATAAAGGAGAGTACTTAAAAATAAAGAGAGAGGTTGGATCTCTTATGAAAAATTCGGCAGCCTAATGGCGCCACTCAAAACTTCTAAAAATGGATTGATGAAAAAGAATAGGGCCTCTAATCATATGAACATAAAAATTACAGTAATATTAATATAAAATAATATCACAATAACAAGAAATATGAGCTTTAAAAGGAATGACATAAAAGAGTGTACTTAAAAAAAAGAGAGGTGTAGGATCCCATACCTCGGGTCTGACTTGACTCGATCGATCTTTAATATCCTGAATAATAAAATTTGGTCAATTTATAATTTCTTAAAGTCCTCCTTTAAATATTATTATTCAGTTCATATCACATATTATAATGTTATTATAATTGTTTAATAATGTTAGTTTTTATCAGACGTTTTTGCCGATGTTTGGTACATGAGTCAAAAAAATGAACTTCTTTGAAAAATGATTGCCCATGTAGTTATAAGTAAATAATTTACAGAATAGTATTAATGATTAAAATATCATATATATCTAGTAAATATTCATTTTTTAATATTCTATATCATTTTAAGATAAAAATTAAAAGCACCGTTCATGGAGACGGTAGGCCGTACGTACGCCTGAACGCTACTTTCATTTTTTTGTCAAATTAATGGAATTAATAAAAAATGAGATATATATATATATGTTATAATTCCATAATTATATCCATAATTTAGATGTAATATATTACATATATATCCATTATATATATTCACTTATAATAGTATATAACATTTTGAGATAAGAAATGACATGTACCGTTCATGGAGACGGTAAGACGTACGTACGCATGAATGCTACATCCATTTCTATTTCATATTTAATGGAATTAAAACATAATGATACATAATAGTATTTTAATTCTAGTATGGTATCATATATAATATCATTAAATATATCCTTTATACATATCACATATGGTATTAACGAATCAAATCACTTTGAGGGGGCGGTAGTCCGCACTTCCCTAAATGAAGATATCTCATTTACCCATAATGGAAACCATAAATGTATGCCCAAAATTAAAAATACAGAAGCTTATGGAAAAAAATAAACATATTATATATCATATATAAATATAGTGTCATTTTAATGGCCACCCTTGAAGGTGTTAAAAGAATGTTGAATAATCATCGTTTCGGGAGACAGAAATTCGTCATCCACGGAAACAGTATGTTCCTTAACCATTAGATGTAGGTGTGTGTAAGTGTAGCTCGAATTATTCTTATAAAAACATCCTAGTATATTTAAGATACTGGATTTGTTACAAAAGGAAAGAATAAAAAGATTTTAGGGGGTTGGAGAAGCAAAATAAAACAAAAGGACTCAAGTGAAGACATAACCTTAAAATCGGGTAACTCCCTTTGGTTTGAGCTCCAAGGCTTCCTTGGAAAGACTTATGCCCAAGGTGAGGCTTCAAGGAGTAAGAGAGGGAAGTTGAGAGACAAAATGGGCAGGGGTTGGATGAGCCAAAGGCTCTGGATGTCTGGGTAAGGAGGTAGAGGTGGGGGCCTTTTATAAGAGGAGAGGAGGGCACTCTTGGAAAGTAAAGAAAAGTTACTTTATTTTAAAATGCGTTTCAGATTCAAAAGGTCCCACATTGAAATAATTCAAGGTTAAGGTGATACAGGTTCAAAATCCACCCATCCAATAGGTTTTGGACATGTGTAGGTCATATATTTTACGATATCTTTTCATTTTATTTAAATCCTTTATTAATGAGGTAATCGCTGCATCATCATGATGTCATAAATAATTTAATTTATTTAATGTCTAAAAATTATAAAAAACTATCATGATTTAGGAAATAGTTTTAGCTTTCAAATGAATATTTATAGTAAAATATTTGACAAGTATAACCCCATGTAAAAATTGTTTTAGTAAAACATCTCATTTTTGTGTCATTTTTACTTTAACATTAAATAAAAAGGTATTTATGTCATTTTCCAACCAAAGTGGCTCCATGGGGTCCCCAAGTTGACCCATGGATTGTCTTGGTCGGAAATGACACATCCAATGAGTGTAGGACATGTGCCTAGGTCATTTCATTTTATTAAAACATTATTCTTACCTTAAACTACACTAATTACCTCTATTCGCGATTAAGAACTTAAAAGTTACTATTCACCAAAAAATTATTTTAAACTCATTGAACCAAATTTTACTTCTTGATGAAAACCATGTATGTCGGATTTTTGAAATTCCAAACAGAAATGTGGAAAATTTTCATTTAAATGGAAAATCAGTTTTTATAAGTACCACTTAGTGGTTTCACTATTCATCAAAAATTGAAGTTTTTTAGAAAATTACCAAAAATTCACCCTAAGCTATATTTGATATTCCAAATTCAAAAATTATGTCTATTTTAAAAAATTAAAAACATATAAGTTGAATTAATTAATTTAATAATTAATTCCAGCTGTCAAAACAAATAGCGTGTTTTTATGAAACAAAATGTATTAAAAGATTGACACTAGTTAAAGTCCGATTTCAAAGTGAAATTAATTCCAACAAACACTATTGGATTAAATGGTAAAAATATATTCTAATTTAACTTTAAAACCAATTCAAAAGATAATATAATTATATAAATAAATTAGATTAAAAAGAGGTTTTGAATTAAAATACATCATTTTTCACGATTCATTAAAAATTGAACTTTTTCGGAAAAATACCAAAACATTACAAAAAGTAAATTTTGATGTCCCTATCCTAAAGAAGAATTTTATTTTTTCAAATATAACACATAAAATTGTCAAAAAGTGGATTTAAAAGAGGTTCTCCATCAAAAGGCGGTTAATCGACCATTTAAAGAATATTGGAATGTTTACGCTTAAAATTGGATTCAATCACATTTTTAATCCTATAACATTTATTGTAAAGAGTAAAAATATTTTACAAATATATATAATCATTTTTTAGTTAGTTCTGTTCATTCCCGCCATTACCGCGGGTAGGCGTTAACTACTATTTAAAATAATATTATTTTATTATTAGAGTGCAACGCAAGATTCCCAAGAAACTCATTGTTGCGTATTGGGTACTCCATCGTGCATAGTGTCCCCTTTAAAGTAATATTAATATTTTATTCACAAATATGGATAAATATGAAAATGTCATATCCTTTATTTACCTGGGGTGTTACAAAGACCATCTTAGTGGGCAAAGTCCCTTTCTGAATCGAGTTCACTCCTCGTTCTAGTCTTGTATCACTAAACCAGATTAACTTTTCATTCCAGCCAATTCTATCTCATGAGATATAAATCTTTACCCAATGCATTTTAGGGAGATATAGGTCCCACACATCTCATAATGAAATCATTCTTACGTGTGCCACAATATAAATATAAATCATTCATCATCACCCAAAGAATAAAATGGGTTTCATAAACATCAGCCCATCATAACATAATCCATATAAAACAAATGGATATCATTTCATAATAATATAAGCGAAACCATGTAAATCATATAGAAATTATACTTGAAACATACACTTATGAAATAATTCCATCTTATATGGAAAATGGTTTTGATAAAACACGTGGAACGAATTCCTGAGGAAAATATCATTTCTTTTTCAGAATCATTTTCTTTTCACAAAATTCTATGAAATTTTAAAAGAAAAGGATTTTTTTGAAAATATTCATGAAATCTTGTAGAGTAAGCTTCATAAAAATTAGGCGTTATGAAAACGTAAAAATCCGTTCATGCCGTATAAGTTTAAAAAACATTCTTCTTGTACTTTTTCCAGAAAAGTCAAAAAAAGTACATTGTAACGTAAACAAAAGAAAGATTTCTTACATACCATATAGAAATAGAAAAAAATGGGTAGAAAGGACTTTAAACATACATGAAACCACTTTTAGAAAACAGGGACATGGATGATATATATAACCCCAGTAACTACTTACGAATAAACAATCTCGGATAAAAACGAGATTGGAAAATTTATCCCTTACCTTAGGTCTGATATGCTTCATACGTATCCGAACCTCTTGTATAATAATTTAAATAATGGCATTGACTTATTAAATAATAATATTCATTGTTATGATATCATATATGGTTCACTTATGTCTTTATATTACCCGTTCTTTTGTAAATTCCATGTTAAATCAGCGTTTTGGGTAAAATCGTATTATTTATCGTACGTGTTTGGACTTGTTGTTCTTGATATTATTATTACTTATATCATGATTTACTTACTTCCAGAATTTAAATAATGATTTATATATCATATATATTCAGTATATATATATATATAATAGATATATAAATGAAATGAAATACACCGTTCATGGAGACGGTAGGTCGTACGTACGCATGAATGCTGTTTTCCTTTCCTTATTGACTTGAATGGAAGTAAGTAGATGACATATATATATATACATAAATAAAGTATCTCCAGTAGCTTTATAATGTTATATATTTCATTATTATTCATTATATATACTTTACAATCATTCTTGAATGGTTAACATGGGGAATGAATCTCATCGCTTCGTGGAGACGGTAATCCATACGTATGCACGAGCGATGATACTATTCCCATAATTATTTAATTGAATTGGAGTGGATGATATAATATCTCAGAATCCGTATGATGTTATAATTACTATATATAGTTATTATTTACACCATTATACCCATCCAAGTAAGGTGGTGGTGGAAAAACATATTACACCACGGCGTGGAGACGGTATTCCGTACGTACGCACGCGCGATGATTTCGTTTTCCGTAGGATGGATAGAAGGTGAAATGAGATTTTTTTCATATTTATAATAACATATCAGTATATTAGTGATACTAATGTGTCTAAATACTTTCATCCAACAGGTTATAGACAAGTTTAGGTTACTATTTTATCCTTATCATATAGATTTTACTCTAAGTTAAATAATTTAACTTTTACAGTGTCTACTTGTTTTCTTATACTATATGGTTAATAAACTTACTAAAACAAGCCAAAAGAACCCCAAGTGGTTCATTATTAATATTTATAACCTTATATAATTCATTTGGACGATCCTTATATTTTTAAGAATAGAATAAAAATTAATGATATAATATTTATTTTAAAAACTACTTTATGTCAATTTTGACACTATTTGGTAATTGATTATTGTGAAAATCATAACAGCATTACTAGTTCTCAAAAAGTCTGTTGAATCAATAATAACATGTCATATTAGCCTAAAAAATTAGTTTAATTTATAAAAAGTTTCAAATTACATTCATTTGGGTATTTATAACATCAATTATGTTAATATTTCATTAATAAGGTAATTACTGCATCATCATTGTGTCATACATATATTAAATTATTTAACGTCTGAAAATTATAAATAAAATACCATTATGTATGAATATTTTTTATCTTTATAATGAATATTTATAGTCTCATTTATCGTATGTATAACCCAATATTAAAAATGTTTTAATTAGTAAACATTAATTTTGACTCGTTTAACTCTTCTTTGAATTAAATAATAATAAATGTCCAAATCTAATCCAAGTGGACCTAAATTATAATATTATATTCCTAAGGTTTTTTTGGAATAATTATAATATTATATTCCTATGGTTTTTTTGACATTATTCATTGTATTTTACTTTAAAAAATTTATAGACAAAGCTGGAATTAGAATATATCATGTTCATAAAAATATATCATGTAATATTTATCTAAACAATTCATCAAATATATTAATTAATTTAATTGATATTATAATTTAATAATTATTATTTTATTTTATTTTTTCAGTTATTTAAATAATTACAACATTCTCATTACATAAGCGTTTAATGTAATTATATAATTACTAAAAATTAAAAATAAATTAACCTAATGAATTTAATTTTATTATTATAAAAATCTGAATCAATATTCATTAACCTATTGATTTGTTTCCTACATATACACATAATTGAAATTTAAAATTAGGATGGAGTTATTTTGTCTTTTTCATTACATAAATTATTAAATTGGTCAATTTCATTGATAAAAGTTCCAAAAAAATATAAATATATAACAATGGAATTAGTATTTAAATATGAACATATAATAGGAATTTTAAGTTTTTTTAGTTCATTTGAACACTAATCTTGTTAGTTTAACCCTCAGTAAACCCATTTGATCATTAATAACAGTAAATAAATTTTATAGTTTTTATTATTCATTTGGGAGAAAAACTAATTTGATATTTTTGTATTATATTAATTATTATGATAAGAAATATGGAATCCATATTTCCAAATTCCATTTACAGAAGTAAAAAATTTTAATTTAAAAATAATCTCTCACACGTGATGAAAAAGTTGTTTCCCAAAGGAAAAGTTTTCAAAAGATTTAAAAGTTTTAATTTCAAAAATCAATATGAAATTTATTATAATAAACTATATTGGATTAATATTAATATAATTGATCTAATTTTAAATTTAAAATAATTAAAAAAAATTAAACCATAAAAATTCTTTAAACGAATAGGTATTTTTCAATAAAAATTATTATTTTCACTCTTCTTCAAAAAATTAGTCATTTTAGAAAAAATGTAAAACATTAACCCTAAGGATATTGTAACATATTTATTCTAAAAAATATTTCCATTATGTAAAATAATTTTTTAAAAAGATTAATAATATAATTTTAATATCTTTTCACAAAAATATTACAAATCAATTTTTGAGATAAAAATGTATTTTTTGAAGCATATAAAAACATTAATAAATATTACTTTCTTTTTTCAATATTATTATTTTATATAAAACCATTACACTTATTCTTTAAAAAAATTATTCATATTCCAGATGAAATGTTTAATGTATTTATAATAATATTAATGATTGAATTATAATATTAAATGTTTGTCATGGTTTGTTGAAACTCATTGTGGTGTGTAACTCAAACAATAAAAGAAATTACATTTATTTGAAAAAACTATTTCATAAAATATCAGGGTGTTACAAATTCCATCTACTTTCCCTTGGAAGAATCCACATAAATGGAGACCTTATGATAATATCTTATAAATAGAGGGAAAATGGTGAAGTAACTAGGTTATAAATAGAATAAAATGTTTATATTTATAGGTGGAAATATTGTTTTGGGAGTTGTTTTTAAGGGGTGGTGATAGATTCCTTTTACAAGTGGTGAGAATTTATTTTTTGTTAATATTTCATCTTATTATTATGAGAGAACGTCTTTTACTTTTAAAGTTTCTCAAAAAAGGTAAATAATGGAATGTATAATTTTATAAGGTTGATAATCACTCATCCACTCAATTATAAACATGTTTTTAATATTTTCCAACCCCATTATTACTCAATTTATTACTTTTACTGTTTTATATTTTACCATGGTTACTAGTTTTTACCTAAGGAAATTACTTTTAACAGATTAAAATTAATTGGAACTCATCAAATAATTTAAAAGTAATGACTATAAATTTTAAGATAATTTATGAGATAAAATTTCTTTATGTAGAAAACTTAATTTTAACCTATGTTTATGTAACGCATAAAAACCCATTTTTTTGATAATTTTTATTTTTAATATTTACATTTATTCATAGGATAAAATTAAAAATTTATATGAGTTTGAAGATATAAAATTGTATATTATAAAACAATGTAATTTTATTTATATTTCCAATAAATCCACAACTAAATTTGATGAGAATAATCTTCATTTAAATGAAAAGACTAATTATATTTTTAATAAAAAATATTTCTTATGTTACCAAACAAAGGTTTTATAAATTCAAAATAGTATTTTAAAATTTATAGTTTTACACCTTAAATAAAACTTTGATCACAAATTTTTTTCATGTTTTTATGTTATAATTACTTTTTGATATAATCTTAACTGCAATGATTTTAGTAAAAAACATTATTTTTAAATATTCACCAAAAATAAATAATTGCCAAAAAAAATTGAATATTAACCCTAATATGATTTTGACATTATAAATTCAAAATGGAATTTCATTTTATTGTATTATAATTACGAAATATAGTTATTAAAATCAAAATACAAAATATAAAGAGTTTAATAAAAAAATAATTTTTAAAACATTAAGTGTCTTTAATATTATTTCATTCATTTTTTTTGAATTATTGAATGCTGTCTTATTATTTTATAATTTTAAATATTACCTATCACAAAAAGAATTAAACAAAGATTAAATATATTTATAAAGGTAAAATACAATACCTACTTTTTAAAATCGGTATTTTAAAGGCATACATTTAAAATATTGAAGAAAATTTACTATATATTTATATTTTAATTAATTAGTATATTTTATTTAATAATTATTATATTCTTTAAGATATTTTAAAAGGTTGTGGATTGTTTTAGTTGGAGGTTACATTAGTTTTTTGTTGTGTTAAACACAATATATAAAAGATAGAATTAATTTAATGGATCAAAAATATAATGTTAGTACATTCTATTCCATTAAATTAATTTTGTCTTAAATATTTTAAATATTAATAAAAAATAATGTATAAAACGGTATGCTTAATATATTTTTCAATTGGGTTATGTCATCGACCATACTCTATTAGGATATATTATGTTTCTTTTCTTTCCCTAAACTAATTTAATCTTTCATACAATCATATACTCAAGTATGTATATACATTAATCCTACATTCAAAAAAATTAAACATTCCCAAAATCAACCGAATTAGTATGAAATTAATCCAATGATTAAACATATATTATTTCTTAAATTAACAATATCATTAACCCTAAACATGTATTAATCAAATTTTTTTAAAATGACACAATATCCAATATATACCACATTCTAAAAAAGATATTAACATCACTAAAAATATCAAAAATCAGTTATCAATCCAAATGTTACCAATACTATCAGACTAAATTTTTAAAAATAAATAAAATTTTTATTATCTTAACATAAATTTATATTAAACCAAATAATTATTCATCCCTTAATCTTGTGCGCTTGAATAGTTAGACCGAAAATTATAAATTTTCAATAAAATAAAATTTCAAGGTTATTAATATCATTTAGTATATGTTTATAAACCATTAAATAAAAAATACTCATGATCAATTCATAGATTTTTCAAATAATTCTCCTCAAGTTTTAAATAATTCTTAATTATCATCGATAAATCTCACTTTCTAATGAGAATATATTAAAGTATCATGATATAATTTATATTATTAAAAATATCTCATCACCTTATGTAATACTAAGAAACTCTTATTTTCTATAATAATAGGTTTACACTAAGACTCTCAACCACTTAAGTATACTCCCTTATTTGGTTATAATACCTTGTTGATTTTAGATACAAAACATTATCAATGATATTTCTATGGTCCTCTTTAATTTAATAATAAAACCCCTATTGGTTGTCAATAATATAAGTGTGAATAATCATATGAACATGAAAAATAAATCATAATATGTATTCATTAATGAAGTATTATTTTTATCCATTGGTATGTTTATTTTTATCTATATTTCCAAAAGGTTCGTTCTCTTGAACTTCATAGTAAAATAATAGATATATATATTGAAAATTTATTATGAATTTTCCTAAAATATTATACACACAAAAATCATTGAAATATAATAATTTAAATTCGAAATTAAACATTATCCAAAAAAGAACATATCAACTAATAAGTACCGTAAATTAAAAATCTCTAAGATTCAATGCAATTTATCCATGGTCACTTTTATATTTTATATTAAACATAAATATATTTAAATCCTTCATAATAGTTTATAAATTAAATTTTAATTAACTAAAAAAACCCACATGAGATTAAAGAATGGTGTGTAGTTTGGATGCTTTGTCAAGAACAATGTGACGATTGAGTTAATACACAACACACCCTCATTAAGGTTATTACACCTAGGTAAATATTTATTGGAGTCCACATCCAATTATTGTATCCTTACATGGATTTCATTTTTAAGAGACCTACAAAATTTCAAATTTTCCAAAATGATAGAATGATGTCATATAATTATAATTATTCTTATGGTAATCACTAAGGATTTTTTAACGTAATATGAAAACAACATAAACTATTCAACATAATTAATATAATGGTTTATATATTGTATTTAAACTATTATAAATGAGTACCTATAAATCATTATTGACATTTATAACTCTTAATTTATCTTCAATAGATAGCATATTAACCTCTAAAGTTAACAAAACCCTTATCTAATACCAACTGATGTTCCCCAAACCCACACTCTCAAAGATGGTGCTAAAAAATTCAGATTTACACACTGGAATTGATACACATCTTTAATTACATAATCTATCATACATAATGTTACATTTATATTCAAATTACACTTTTATGTTTAGAGTTTTAGGGGGTTATTAAAAATATTTTACTAAAAGAATGTATTTTTTTTGTATGAAATGGAAATTTTTAACACCATATTAGAAATTACTTAGTCCATTTTAATTAATCAATTTAAAAAAACACCACCCAATATACTCTTCTAAAAAATCTTTTCTATTCATTTTCTTCACATAATAAAGAAAAATAAGAATAAGAAATTAGTCACCTAAAATGATCTATAAGGGTAATAATAAGTGATAACAATAAAATATTGTAAGTGGGAAAAGGATTATCAAATGTTTGTAATGAAGATAAATATCAATATTATCCAAAAACAAAGTAGTTCATAATTCATGGTAAAAATTGTTTCATAAGATAATACAGAAATCAAAAGAGTGTAGAAACATTATTAAATAAACATAGCACAAAATTGTCAATATAATAAGTATAACCATAATAAAATAATATTATTATGGCAAAACTCATTATTATCAAACCTATTTGAAAGAAACATATTTCCACACCTCAAAATTTGAGAAAACTCATTATGCAAATGACTATTTGAACAAGATCATTATGTCCATGCCAGACTATCTCGTGAGATACAAACATAAACCAATGAATTAGACGATGAAATAATACTCCACCAATAATCATCCATTAATATTTTACACATAAAATAAATATGGAAAAATTGGGTATCATATCCAATTTAAATGTAATCACAAAGGGGAAACATTCATAATTTTATCAATAATTGTAACATGATATACCCATAAAAATTAATGGTTATTCGAATATATTAAGTTAATTTAAAAGTAAAATCATTTAATCAATATAATATATAACATTTTATTTAATACATATAGATAATTCTTATACTTTTAAATCAATAATTTTCCCCACTCAATTGATGTTTGGTATCTTAGTGAACACATTTCAATCGAAGGAATAAAAAATAAGTTATTCTGAAAGGATTGACATTATAATATTAATTAAAGTTACATAAAAGGATTATTAAAAATTAAATTTTAATTATTGATCAATTATCTAATATATATTTTACATTCCTCGTTTTTTTATAGCATAGGTAATGAATCATTTGTTAGTTGAAAAATAATTTAAGAGGAATAGTCAAATTTTACACTGAAATGTGTGCTAAAAATGATACTTTTATAGGAAAACCATTTTTAAAATCTAAAAGGATAATGTAAAAATAATTAAATTTTATAATAAATTAATCATCTAAAATATTATTCTAAATTACGGGATCTCAGTTCTTGTTAAAATGTTTTTGAAAAGATGCTTATTTTATTATTTTTATATAGAATATCCAAGTGAAAAAATTCACTAGTTTCTTTTTAAAAATAATTTTGAAAAAGTATAGAAATAATAATTTTTATATATGTATTAAAATATTATTTTTTATGAAATATTTAATAATATAGTCTAGTAAAAAAATTTAATGTTTTATTGATAAAACATGGGGTGAAAGAAAAGATATTTGATTATGAAAGGATGAAAATGTTTTGAATATTTTGAAATACCATTGTAAAAATACCAATATAAAAAAGAGTAACAAAAAAAAATTTCAAAATAGTATAAGGGAAATATGAAGGTATTATGATATAACACAAATTTAGGTTTTGAACAATAATGATGAACATTGGTGGGAAATATGGGCATGGAGGGGAACACATTTTTAAAGAGGATAAGAATTATCCTCAATAATGATATAATTTTTATGGGTTGAATATTATTTGAGAATTAAGATCTAAATAAAATAATAATAATTTTCCCAGAAGATAAGTAGAAAATACCATTAAATAAATTCTTATGGAGTAAGAAATCAGTATTTGAAAAAGAGCTTTAAGAAGATGTATTTTAACTCAATAATGGGAGTTCAGTTAAAAAAACCTTAAGGTAATGGTAAAATGAGATTCAAATAATATGATATATTTAACTTTATAAGGTTATAATTGGATTCAATAACATATTAAGTAATTCATATAACATAAATTATCATATTCAATGCCAATCTTGTCTCAGGGAGTTAAAACGAGACAAATAAACAATTACAATTTTTCTAATATTGTTGTTAAAACAATGAGAGAAATAACATGGAGTGAAAAATTGAATATCATGAAATATAAGAGATTTTCGATTCAAAATAGTAATGATTCAGTAGATAAAAATTTGAAAATAAAATATGGTTTATAATAAGAACTAAATTTCAAGGAGTGTAACCTTAAGGAAATGGTCCCTTACTTTTTTTCACTTCTTAGTCAAATATATTATAATATCATCTATAATAAACTTAAATATCATAATCATATATGTAATAAAATATTTACTTTACATAACCTTTTATAAACATTATTTTTTAATATTTTATACATGTATATTTATTATATTTTATTTATTTTTAATATCTGGTGTGAGTAATCATGATCATTTTGAATAGCATCTGTAATTGTAGTGTGGATCTTCATTATACTTCAAAATTTCATCATTAAAACATCATAAAAGTTAATTTCATAGTTTATTTATAATTTTTTTAATATAATAATTTCATTCTATGGTTGTTTAGGTTAATTTCATAAAATTTGAAATATGTGATGAGCATGTTTTAGTAATTTTTAACGATGGAACAATGGTATCCGAATTAATGAGTATACTATTAATGTCATTACTCTAAAAAATTTAATATTTATATGATTATTTAAATAATTGGTTATAAATAATTAATGTATCATAATTACCAATGATAATGTTTTTCAAAATTGTTCATGTAGGTGGTCAGACAAAACCTAACATTAACATGCCATGATTAATGGATAATAATGATTATGAAAGTGGTTTCTTTTAGCATAATATCATTATAAAATAAGAATAATTATATTATTTAGATAATTTAAAGGTGTTTAATATTATTTTCATATATTTTAATAAATATGTTATAAAATAAATGAAAAAAAAAGATATGTTACATCCTGGAGGTAGAAGTCCACACAAGACAAGATTATCATTTCCATTTCATGGTGAATTAGTGGGAAAGAAGGTAGGTATTATCTTAATAACAATTATTAAATTATATATGTCAAATTTATTTCTAATTATACTTTTAAGATCAGTTAATAGAGGTGTTTGTGAGAAAAACAAAATCTTCTCTTTGTGGAGGTGGTAGTCCACACAATACACAAATGACTGTTTCATTTTTATTAATAGATAAGGGGAAAGTAGTAAATAATTATTCCCATAGAATAATTAAATTTATTATAAAATAAATAATATTTTCATTATATATTAATTATATAAATATATTTTGTAAGGTAATATATAAATAAATATAATTTAGGAAAAGTAATTAATCTGATTGTGAACATCATACTTCCCTTGGAAGACTCCATAGAAACAGAGGTTATAGAAATTTTCTTTTGAAAAGAGGATAAATAAGAGGTAATGAGACCATAAAATGATTATTGAAGGAATATATTTATGTTGACACCTATTTTTTAGAGTGTTCTTGAAAATATAGGGAGAGGTCACTTTTATAAGTGGTTAGAATGGCATTTTTCTATATCATTAAACATAACAATAAGAGTGAACATGTTTATAAAATCAAGTTGTAATAAAAAAGAAAATAATGTATTGGTGTATGATATAATTTTTAGAATAATAAAAACACTCAATTAGAAGATAATTTTTAAAATTCTCAATCCCTTTACCCAATTATTTATTACTTTTATTATTTTAGATTTTATCGTGGAAACTAGTTTTTACCCAAGTAATTGGATTTTAATGAATAAAAATAAATTTAACCTTATTACAAAATTTTTAGTTAATTATTAAAAATAAGAAATTAATTTTAAAAGTTAAAATTTATATGTATAAAAAAAATTAATTTTAATATTAGTGAATGTAACTTGTAAAATTCCAATTTAAAAAAAATGTATTCTTAAACTTAATATTAATATGTCACATAAAATTACCAATGTAATTTTTTTTACAGAAAAAATTTGTTATTGTAAAATAAGGAAATTTTAATTTGATTTCAAAACAATCCAAAACCAAATTTTAAGATAATAATATTTAATTAAATGGAAAGAAAAAAAATTATTTCATTGGAAAATCATAATTATTTCATAATAAATAGTCTTTATAAATTCATAATATTGTTTTTAAATGTATATATTGACTCATTAAATTAATATTTTTTCATTAGAAAGTATTATAATATTTTAATTCATACTTTCTTCTTGATATAGTAATAAATGTTGTGATTTTATTAACAAACTATATTTCAAAATATTTTTTTAAAAATCATATATTTTATAAAAATATCAAAATTTAAGCCTAATTTAAATTTCAAATAATGAATTATGAAATTAATTTACTTTTATCAAAATAAAATTATAAAATTTATTTACTTAAATGAAAATAAAAAAATATTAAGAAAACGTTTTTTATTTAAAAATAACTTTTTAAACATCAACTATCATTAATCTTACTTCATATAAAATTATGAATAGTTTAATATTGACATAACAATTTAAAAATATATGTATTTATTATTATAATAACCATTTATTTGTGGTTAATTTAACTGATTATGTTTAAATACAATATATATTTTTTAACGGTTCATAGAAATGCACCATTTTTAAAATATTAAAGAAAAATAATAATATTAACCAATTTTAATGAATTATTATATTTTTTATTTACTAATTATTATGTTCTTCATGTAGATTAAATATGTAATAGTTCATTTTAGTTATGTTTTGAATTGTTTTGGTGTTTTTTGTGACATAATCTATCTAAGATAGTGTTAATTTAATGGATCCAACATCTTGGGTAGTTATATTTCCCTTATCACATGGGATGGGCTTACACTGTATATTTTTATATCAATTTACCTGGAAATGATGGGATGTAATGCTTCCCTACCTCTATCCTAACATTGATAGTAGCATTTCCCCAAAGAAATTAATTTAATGTGAGGACACTTGTAGTAGATGGATTTACTCATTTTGGTTATAATTGATATGTATTAAATAATTTTAAACCTATTGATTTCATTATTTTACTTTTACTCTAACCACTTATTATTTCCTCCATATTAGTAGAGTTTTGATCTCTTATTGAGTTTTCATACTCATTCCCTACATGTTCTTGAATGGTATGTGTGTAAAACTAAATGTACATGATCCATGTAAGGGGAAAACACATAACTTGGGGGATAATACCACATTAAGATAATAGAATTGGTGGTATCATTTTTGGTTTTTATAGAATATATAATATATTCAATGGGTCTATCCAAGATGTTTCTATAGGAGGTTCCGCTTGTGAATCCTTCCATTTTTGGTCATAGGGTCACATTTGGTTCAGTTGTTATATGTATATTACCTATTTTTTCAAACACACACTTTTTGTTGGACTTTTTAGATTCCTTGTATTATAATTGAGTATGTGTGCATGTTCATAAATTTATTATATATCATATTATTTTTGTGTTAGGGTAAAATGGTACCCATAGTATAACCCAATGTATTTTGGGTATGTAGATTCATCAACCAAAAAGGAAATCCTAAAATTATAGCATGATACATATTTAGTTATTTTAAAATTCTTGAAGGGGAATCCAACTACCAGACATCTATTACATGAACCACAAAGATTGTACCTACTTTATCAATTGGGAGGTACACATGATGCATTGAAAAAACATCACTTAGAAGTCATTTGGGTATCTCGGTGATGGAGGTTCCTGATGAAGCTCACATTTTAAAGAATTTTATACTATAAATCTTTGTTTATAATCCCACCATAGAGTTATTATATGAGAAATTTTCCATTTTTAGGTTTTAGTGGTAATTTGAGCTTAAATGCAAAAAGTAGTTAAATCGGGAATTTGGATAGATTTTCATGGTAGGGGTATTTTCAGCATAAAATTTATATTATTATGCCAAATTGTTTGATTCTTTTTGAAATACTTAAATTAATTCCCACAAATTTGTTTTTAGGAGGAAAGGATGATTCAAGAATTTAGAGGGCCTAAAAATCATTTACTTTTGAAACTTTGTCGGGTGGACAGTGTGGACCCCACCAATGTAATAGAAGCATAACTAGGTGCACACAACTCCAAATGAATTGCATACAACTTGTACCAAAATAGGATTAAATATGGAGCTTAATTGATGATTTTAAAGTATAAATAATTTCATTAAGAAATTATTGAAATTCTCCAAACATGTGGAAGATGAAATGTCTCACCAGGAAGAGACAGTCTCATTGGGCAATTAATTCATAACATTGTAACCCATTATCAAAAATCGATCATATTTTGTGGAAGGATTCGAAATTACATGTGGCACAACTTTTATTAAGGATCAAAAATATGAATCGATTGTGTGGAGGGTAATAATGGCATGGGAATTTGAAGAATTGAAAATTCGGTGAGTCAAATGGACAGATTAAATTGCTATAATTAAAATAGCCATAACTCCTACATATTGAAGTCAATAAAGATAAAAATTTTAAGGTGGATAAAGGAGAGATTATGGAACAACATTGATTAAGACAACTGTTACCAATGCATCCAATTATTGGGGAATACAAGGAGAGAAATTTGGAGTAGAATTTTAGAGTGAATTCTTTCACCCCCTCTCCCTATAAATATGTATCATCACCCCATCTCAAAGCATTGGAATTTCTGTGTGGCTATTTTCTATTGTAAGGTATATTATACCATTATAATAGTATTATTAATTTTAAATATATTTTTTAACTTATTATTAATCTCATTACCATTTATTTATCTTTTGTTTTCCACCCCATTCTTCTTCAGTGTGATCTCTTGTACTTGTGTTCATGAGTAACTAACCCAATGTTGTTCCCAGGGGATCAATCCGGCGTTGAACCCAAGTCATTATACATTAATTTTTTTTATGTTTATTATATTTATATATTTAGGGTGAGGGGGATATTAGTGGGAAAGGTGCCTTTTTGTCTCCACTTTCAACCCGATGCTTAGCTTTCTCTTCTACAATATTCTCCCTCGATCGAGGAGGTGAATGTGCGGTCTCTTGGAAATCATTGATTGCATCGTATATACAAACCCATAGGTAGAATAGGATGTTCATGAATATGATTTAGCATGATCGTTAAGTATATTTGAAGCTAACAAAAAGATGATGAAGGTTCATTCTGGATAATCTCCTAGGACGATCTTCTTTCTGTCTAACATCATTTTGTTTGCATTGCATTTTATGTTTATTTTTAGTATTTCATTTTAAATTCTCAGTATTCATTTCTTTTCATTTTATTATATATATATATATATATATATAAAAGTTAATTAGAAGTAGTGAGTGATTGAGAGAAACAACTCCTCAAGAGATCGACTTAGGTCAGCCACTGTGCTACACTTAGTATAAATATTTTTGAGAGTGTACACAACAATGCTTCATCAAATTGTTTTCGTTGACGGGGAGCCAAGTGGTTTTAATTCACTATTTTTATTTACATTTTTTAAATAATTATTCCTTTCATTAAAAAAATAAAACAACATAAATTTCAAAAACTAAAAAAATATTCTTTATTTATGATGTATTTTAATTGTGATAATTATGCATGGAATAACCAATCACAAGTTCAAGAAAATGTTTACAATGAACTTGATGCTTAGTTTCATAGGATTAGTTATCAATTTCAAATAATAGAGATCCAAATAGAATAGATTGTTGAATATGTATGCACATCCAAAGAGCAACACGAACAAGATCTAGAACCTAAGCCCGAACCTGAACAAGAACATGTAGTGGAAGAGATTTTACCAATTGTTTTTTTATGTTAAATAACCCGAGGTAGGTGAGAAAGAACTTCTAAAGGAACTAATCACATCATCCTGTACTCAACCATTGATTGAGGAGGTTTTGGAAATACACATTCTATCAGATGCACAGATGGGAGATCAACAATTTATGAAACAATCCTAGAATAATTTTATTAATGAGAACTTAGATGTTGACCTTACCATCCTTGATAATGCACAATCAGCACCACTATACCTCTATCATTATTTGGAAGATAATGAATAAGATGCAACTGTTGATATTGATTTTCCAATGTTCATGACTAAAGAAATCAATTACCATTATGACTTACTTGAATGGGAATATTTCTTTATTAATTCTTCATGTTTTAATATTATTGAAACTGAATTGTTTTCTGATTTCTCTTTCTCTAAATGTTTTGATACCGCACAATTAGAGAAGACCTTTGATGTTAAATGATATACCACTCAAGTGGTGGTTATTGAAGAAGAAAAAGAGTTTGAGAATATGGTGGTACAACTACCTCCTCAACAATTTTGTTATACCATATGGAGGAGGACACCACAGAAATTAACAGAGATCACCCTTATCATATATTCCCTCCCACACTGGACCTTAATTTGTCTCTTTATTCTTTATTAGTGGTTGTGAACTTTCTTATATTCATTTAGGGTTCTCTACTTTCAGTGTTTAATCATAGACATTGGGAAAAATCACATGTGTTGGTTCATCTCAATGAAACCACACCCACCTTCTGATTGGGGATAATCCAATGAAACTACCTGACTAGGGGTTTTAAACACCTAACACATGTTTGGGGGTTTAAAACAAGCATTATGTATTTTATTTTCCATTTCTAATTCTTTTTATTTAATTTTCTGATGTATTTTCATTACTTTCTAATAGTCATAATGTGATAGCTTCTAAGAGCTTAACTGAAGGAATCCACTTCTAAAATAATTTCAGGTTGTATCATTCCTTCCCTTCGCTTTTCTACCTTTATATTTATATTTTGTTGAGTTGAAATGAGGGGTAGTAAAATTTAAGTGTGGGGGAGTGTCATCATACATAGTTATTTTTATGTGATTTTCATTTTTTTTATCATATTTTTAGGATTTCTGATATTTATTGAATATTCTTATCATTTTTTGCAAATCAATTGATTTTTAAAGAGTTGAAATGATTTTTGAAATAATAGAATTTAAATGATTTTTGATATGAATTATTTTCCATTAAAATGGATTTTCAAGCATTTAAAGGAGTCTGACTGATTTTTGAAATCCATGCCCATAAAACACAGACTCAAAATATTTTTCCAATCCTGTGAGGTATTCTCAACCACTTTTACATATTCTTCCAAATACCCAAACATTAAAAAGGGAAACTTCAATTTTGTGCGAGAACCAGAATTTTTGAATATTCTCTTTTGATGGTTTGGATTTAATGGAATGTATTTGAAATGATTGAGTCTTCTCTTTGTCTAGCAACATATTATCTTGAGACCCAACTTTACCTTTATCCTTAGTAAGCCCTTAGATTCCATTAATTTCCTTATAGTTGTATGCCAAATTACAAGCCAATTTTCCCATACCTACCCGCACTTTTAGTATTTTTGCATGGTTATTTCATGTTTAAGTGTGGGGGAAGGGCCTTTCATGTGAATTCATTGGGATGTGTATCATTTATGGGTGGTGCGATGTGTGTGTCAGTACTTTGGGCAGTGGATGACAAGATAATTGGACATATGTCGTCATTTTATCATGCTTTATTTGTTTCATCAATTTCTCCTTCAAAAAAATGAAAAAAATGTAGATGATCTTGAATTACTCATTGTACATTATTTTATGAATCATTTATCTCTCTAAAATCCAGGGTATGAATAGTCATTAATTAATTGTATTCAATATTTAGTGCATCCGCCATGAAAAAGAAAATGAAAAAAAAGAAAATAAAGTTGTGCCTTTATGGAGCATTGATAAAATGAGGATAAATTAAATGATAACTTTACATATAATTACTTATTAGATCATGTAACATGTCAATAAAGGGGGTTGGTGTTGTTTTTTAAAATTTCAAGTCGGATTGAGAGAAGAATTTCATGTGTTTTCGCTTGAATTAATCATGCATTGTACTTAAAAGTCTAACCTCCTCTTTCTAGCCTGAATCCTTTTCAATAATTTTCCCACCAACCTTAAGACACATAATTATTTGATCCATTAATTAAATACCTCATTATTGAATTCATTTTCATGTTTCATGTTGTGGAGAAATGATAATTTTCACAAACCTATGGTTATACATGCGATTTTCAAATATGAGCATAACTCTAGATTCAATTTCTCTTTAGTGAAGAGTGACATAAAATTCAATGTGAGGTTAGTTGTGATTGGGAAATGGATTGATTTATGAGGCGGAACAAATTCTAATGATTGAAATGAAAATGAAATAGACTTTTTTTTTCATATATGTCACATGATATACTTCTATTATCGATATGATCATTGATATTTTCTCATTTTTGATTGTTGTATGGATTTTGATTTGGATGTAAGATGATTGCCCAAGAGTGCAATGTTTAAGTGTGGGGGAGTGATTAAGCTCACATTTTCATGAATTTTATACTGTAAATGATTTTTCATAATCCCTCCATAGTGTTATTGTATGATCAATTGTCACATTTTTTGGTTTTAGTGGTAATTTGAGCTTAAATGCAAAAAGTTGTTAAATCTGAAATTTGGACATATTTTTATAGTAGGGGTATTTTCGGCATAAAATTTATATTATTATTACAAATTGTTTGATTATATATTTTTTAATCCCTATATTAATTACTAAAAAATTTTCTTCACGAGGAATGGCTGATTCGAGCATTTATAGGGCCTAAAAAATCATTTACTTTTGAGAATTTGCCGGGCAGACAGTGTGGACCCCACCAATGTAACAGAACCATAGCATGATGAAAACAACTCAAAATGAATTTATTCTAGCCTGAACCCAAAGAGGATTAAATATGGAGCTTCATTTATGATTTTCAAGTCGAAATAAGTTCATTACGACATTATTAGAATGCTCCAAACATGTGGAAGATGAAATGTCTCACCAGGCAAAAATGGTCTCATTGTGTAATTATTTCATAAAATCGTGACCCGTTTTCAATAATGGCTCATACTTTGTGGAGGGATGCAAAATAACATGTGGTACAACTTTTATTAATGCTAATACTTGTGAATCCAGAGTTTGGAGGGTAATAATGGCACGAGAAGTTGAAGAATTGAAAATTCAGCGAGTCTAAGGCACAGATTAAGTGGATCCAATTAAATTATCCATAACTCCTACATCTGAAAGTAAATAAAGCACTAATTTTGAAGGTTGATAGAAGCAATATTATGGAACAACATTTATACATACATGTGTTACCAATTCTGCCAATTAATGGGGAATACATGCAGAGACATTTGGAGTAGAGTTTTAGAGCGAATTCTATAACCCCCTCTCCCTAAAAATATGCATTATCACCCCTTCTCAAATCATTGGAACTTATGGGTCGACATTTTATATTATTTTGTATCTTTTATCCATTGTAATAGTGTTATTAATTTTAAATATTTTTTTATCATCTTCTTAATCTCATTCTCATTTTTTTATCTGTTGTTTTCCACCCCATTCTTCTTCATTGTGATCTCTTTTACTCGTGATTAGGAGTAACTAATCCGAGGAAGTTCCCAAGGGATAAATTTGGTATAGAACCCAAGTCATTATACATTAATTCTTTATTCATATTATTTTCTTAGAGTTGGGCTGAGGGGGATCTTAGTGGGCAAGGCGCCTTTGTGTCCTTACTTCCCACCTGAGGCTTATCTTTCTCTTCTACAATATTCTCCATCGATCAAGGAGGTGAATGTGTGGTCTCTTGGTGATCATTGAGTGCATCATATATAAACACCCATAGGTATAAGAGGATGTTCATTAATACGATGGAGCATGATCATTAAGTAGATTTGAAACTAACCAAGAGGCGATGAAGGTTCATTCTGGATAATCTATTGGGAGGATCTCCTTTCTGTCTAACATCATTCTGTTTACATTAATTTTGTTTGCATTGCATTGCATGTTTAATTTTAGTATTTAATTTTCAATTCTCAATATTCATTTCTTAAAATATATATATAAGTGAATTAGATATAGTGAGTGATTGACCATGATATCTCCTTAAGAGATCGACCTAGGTCAGCCACTATGCAGCACTTAGTATACATATTTTTGAGAGTGTGCACAACAATGCTTCATAAAATTGGTGCCATTGCTAGGGATCGAACTCGGGTCATCTTCATGACATGCAGATATAGTAAGTGCAGCACAGTGATAGACCTAGGTCGATCTCTATAGGAGGTATCACGGTCAACCACTCACTACTTCTAATTCACTTATATATATATATAATAAAATGTTATGAAATGCATATTGAGCATTGAAAATGAAATAAAAAAATTAATCATGCAATTCAATGCAAACATAATGAATGAAAAAATAATGATGTTAGACAGAAAGGAGATCCTCATAGGAGATTATCCTTAATGAACTTCATCGCCTCTTTGTTAGCTTCAAATCTACTTAATGATCATGCTCCATCGTATGCATGAACATCTTCGTCTACCTATGGTTGTGGATATAATATGCACTCAACGATCAATGAGAGACCGCACATTAACCTCCTCGATCGATGAAAAATATTGTAGAAGAGAAAGCTAAGCCTCGGGTGGCAAGTGGAGACACAAAGGTGCTTTTCCCACTAAGATCACCCTCAGCCTAACTCTAAGAAAATAAGAAACATAAAAAAATTAATGTATCACTATTAGAAATATGACCTTTCCCAATGCTTCTATACCAACAGTTCTTAAAAACCGTTTCGGTTTGGCTAAACCATTGGGAAATCCCACTTTGAGGCCACCTTTCCCAACGGTTTGGCCAAACCGTTGGGAAAGGGTATGGCTTTCCTAACCGGGGCCACCATTCCCAACGGTTTTGGAAAACCGTTGGGATAGGTATACTCTTTCCCAATGGTTTGGAAAAACCCCTTGGTAAAGGTACCCCACAAATCAACCATGCCCCAGAATCAAAATCTATACCAATGGTTATCAAAACCGTTGGTATAGTCCTATACCAACGATTTTGACAACCGTTGGTATAAATCCTTTGATTTTTTTATCATTTCTTCTTACCCAGAACATTATATAAATTAAACTGTAAAATCATTATGAGAATAAATATATATATTTATGTAATTATATTCATAGAAGTCATGCTAGGTTAGTGGTTAATTCGTTGAATAATAAACTAGGGGTCCGGGGATGAAATCCTAGCGAATGGTTTTTTTGAAATACATATACAAACGGTTCCATAACCGTTGGTTTAGATTTTCATATTAATTATACCAACGGTTTCCAAAAGTGTTGGGATTGGTCTATACCAATGGTTTTGGGAAAACCGTTGGTATAGACCTATCCCAACGGCTTACTTGGCAACGGTTCTCCAAACTGTTGGTATAGGCTATACCAACGGTTTGGAGGCCTATACAAACACTTCCAAACCGTTGGTATAGGTTAGTTTTCCAGTAGTGTATAATGACTTGGGTTCAACACCGGATTAATCCCCTGGGAACTTCATCAGGTTAGTTACTCATGATCCCGAGTACAAGAGATCATAGTGAAGAAGAATGGGGTGGAAAACAAAAGATAAAAAAATGACAATGAGATTAAGAAGAAGAGAAAAAAAATATATTAAATATTTATAATACTATTACAATGGTTAAAAAAAGAATATAATTAATTTTAAAATTAATTTATAAATATTAAAAAACCTATAAATTTTATTCATAACTATAAAGTTGGACTATTTTATAGAGAATATAGATGGGGATTCTCATACTTGGTTACATCATCTAACAACATGAATTGATTTGGATATATCTACTTGTATAGGTATAAATCAAAATCTAATAATGTATTTAAGGAATATAAAAATGATTTTGAGAACCGAATGAGAAAAAATATAAATAATCATTGATTTATGTGATGTTGAAAAAATATTAATTACATATTCATTGATTATATCACGATTTTCCCCCACTGGAACCCCTCTGGGGACAGTAGTGAGGATAAGTGTTACCCTCGAATACCATCTCAAAAAGTTAAAGGGTTAGACACTAGCACTAATGGCATAAAACATTCATATGGGATAGATTATCCTCATCAAACCTTGATATAAGATGAATGAATCCCATAATATACTCCATCACATAATATGAAATAAAACCAAATCACACAATAAATTAACTATCATACACTAACATGACCTCCAAAAATAGAAACACCGAGAAACAAATCTTATATAAGTGACTCAAACATAAATCATGATCTATATGAGATACCAATTATAAAATAATCACAAAATACCATCCAGAAATCTATTAAAAACAATATAAATAAAATAGAGGTGAATATACAGGTATATTAAATAGGTTCCCCTTGAATCACAAGGTAAAATTTAAAAGAGGTATATTAAATTCAAATTGGATATGTTAAAAAACCCATTCATTGCCTAGACCGGTTCATCTACCACACAATCTCTCTAGGGATTAGTCATCAAATATAAAAAAATTCATAAAATTGTAACCAATAGAATATAATAATTAAAGGTTCCTTGTATCAACCAAAAAAACTAAACTAGTTATCTTCAATCCCCAAAGGCATATTCCATATATCTCATATCCCCAATATATCTACAAAACCATAGACCAAAAAACCACATCATATAAATTTCTATATAAACACAACCACATAACATATACCATATCCACATATCACATCATCACAACCATGTAACACAAATACCAGTCACCCCACATCTTCGTTTTATTATGTATCATCGTCAAATAACTACTATATAATCACATCAACTCCACATCAAAATATACTATAATATCAAGTCATCATATCATATAATACATTTGTAAGAGAGTTCATGGAATTAAGGTATCTATGAATTCATATCACTTACATTCTTAACACCCCCCATAACACAAGACCTCGTATAGGTGTTGGTTTCATTATCTCACTTGAGTGGTGGAGTGTAAGAAATAAATACAATATGGTGGATATATATATACCACATAAAGACTATAAATGATGGGTTTTTCATAACACAACAATTTCCACCCTTAATCACATTCAATTACACTATACCTTTACAACACAATATCCAAAACAACCACAAGACTTTAAAATCATTATTTCATTGCCTCTTGAATATTATTACATATCCTTCTACCACTTTTATTTCTAGACTTTAATATACCATAATATAATGATCCATTAAATGAAATCATTTCAGTTAAAACATGATGTTAACCACCATTTTATTCAATAAATTTATTATTACCATTTCACATTAAATCTAATATTTTTCATCGTTTTAGTATTATTCTTATCTTGTAAACTTTCCCATACTACCATATCATCCTCTCATTATTACCATATCTATAGAAACCACACAGCCACCACCTACTCATCATCACATAGAAAATATATTGAAAACCACTAGACCTATCCCATTAGTAATTTAATGAAATAAAAATAATTGTCTAATATAGAACATGACCATTAATAAGATCATGGTAGTATCATTCCATCTCGAAAAAAATAGTTTATTCCTCCCAACTCTACTTTATCAAATAAAAATAAAATAATATATCATACAATAATATAGTATATATAAAAATTTCTAGTTTTCCACTTGTTATGTTATCTTCATTCACATATTCATTCCTCTTTAAACATGATTTTAAATCCACAATATCAACCATGATTTATAGTGTCATGAAAATGAAAAAAATATAAAGATCCATATGAAAAGGAAAATAAATTATAAGAAATAATAACATCACCCAATTTTTATATATTTTGGTGAATATTTCATTATATTATTTGGATTATTTTATCTATCAAATAATTTAAAACTAATGTTTGATTTATTCAAATCAAAAAAGTAAATAATATATTAGTTTTTAATAACCATTCATGATTGATGATTCAATAAACTCTTAAAATGTATAAAGAATAACTGAAGATTAAATTTTACCCAACACACATGTATTCCACATAAAGAAATAAAAATTATTGAGCATCAATAAATCAAACAAAACTCACCAAAATCATACCAAATCTGATTTCATAACCTTTTAAATTAGTAAAAACAAGAATAATGGATGAAAATGGGAAGGAAGAGAACCTTGGGTTATGAGGGATCGATGACATGAATTGATGTCTTGAGGATTGAGAATATGGGCATAAGATCACTAAGAAGACACCTCATAACCATAAATGGTTCAAGTTAAAAAAAATAAATCTAAAAAAAAGAAAATGGACACCTGGAATTTACTGTTCAACTTCAATGAGAATCACTTTAGTGTGGGGAGGGCTCTACTAAGATATAATAAATCTCTATCAAAAGTCATATGAGATCCTTTGATTTTAAATTGAAATAGTGTAACAATCTATCTATGGTAAGACCATAAATTCACTTGAATTTATCCACCATAAGGGCCAAAACACATTCCCAATAACCATGTGATAGAGACAAGAACTTGGGTATCATTCAAAGGAAGACCAGAAATCACAACATATCATTTGGGTATCATAGAGTATCATAATGATTTTCCCACTAGAATAAAAAGTTCACATATCATATTACAAAAACTATTATAAAATACATAATAAAAATCACTTCAAAAATTTTCCTACTTAAACAAAAATTGATGATGATCATTTTTTGAGCCTTCAAGATATATAAAATTGAATATATCAACTTACTGAAGAACATCACTCAACTGGTTCTTCATAAACTTATAGATTTTTTATTTCAAAAATATATACTTCATATATTTCATTTGAAATAATCATTATGAACATTAATTGATTATCAAATAGAACATTTATGATGCCATATACGTTTTTCACTAAAATTACCACTTCATTAACAGATATCAAAAGTCACTTCTCAAATTAAATATCCATCAGTTATGACTATTATTTAAAGTCATAAATAACTATTATGAAAAGTGTTTCCCTAGTTTATAGGACTAGACTAGATAAATGAACAAGAAATAATATATTTTCATCTACAAATTGACCCAATTTTTATAGTTAACAAATCAATTGAAGAGGGCAACACACAGTAATTTCGAAAAACATGGTATGCTATTTAAAGTAGAATGACTATACACAAAATTGAAAAACATGTCACCTCTCTCCATATATTGTGTTGGTCTCCACATATAATTTTTAAAAATTATTTTCTCATACCATTTTCATTTCATCATACTCATATTATCACAATAATCATCATAGTATTATATATGCATTTCATTTTATCCTGTCATTACATTAATGTACCCATACAGTTTTTTTCCAAAAATGAAATGTCCACATATCTTTTGATATGATTTTTTATTTTTCATATAATAATTCATTTTCACATAAAATTCCTACATACTGTCTCTTGGAGACTCAACATGCATGATAACTCACTCTTCATAAAATCTAGGTCATCTACAAACTCATTTTCACATTTTTTTAATCATGGATATACAGAGTTTTCATTCTTGTACTCTAATTATCATCCAAAAAAAATTATGCAACATCTGTATATTACATGGTGTCTAAAAACTCACCTTACCAATAATGCATATTCCATATACTAATTCATTACTATGGAAATAAATTTTAAAATAAATTTATATTCTTTTCTAAAAATCATCCATATGCATTTTGAAAATCCTATGGTGCTTAGTTTTATCCCACATGCAGAGAAACTCATTTGTGGTTGCTATATAAAAAACCATATTCACATAGAATCTTATGATTGAGGGTTATCTCCAAAAACTCAACATAAAAATTCATTTTATTCTTTTTATAAATTTATAAATAAATGATTTTTAAACATCTAAATATATTTCGATGATCCTACATGGGATTCAATTTCTTTGTGGTTGTTCGGTAGGAAAACCTTCATCTGCGAATCACTTCATAAATGGGAGGAAGAAAAATATCTAAAACCTTGTTTAGACAACACATATCTGTTGGATCATATGGAATTTTTTCTATATTTAATTTATTAATGGATAAAAATTATCACATACAGGGAATCATCCCACATTATGACTTATTGTGGTAATCATTATAGTTTATTACTCAACCACTGCCACTACGTTGTCAAGATGAAAATGAGGGATTAACACACTTAAAATTGCACACACTCACCACATTCATCAACCCAATGAACTTCATGGACAACCCACACACCTTGCAGGTGCAGTATTTGGGGCTTACACATAGGATGTCCCATATAGAGTTAGACTTATTCCTATTTTTCCTTATGTAGGATGGCTTGGGTTATCCTCCCTTTGGCATGGTTAACCTTTGGGCCCGAAAAACTCCTAGGATAGGATTTCCAGGATGGCTTGTGGGTTGACCCCAATTTTTAATTAGTTCCACATTCAGATATTTAGATTTACATCCAAAGAAAAAACTCAAAATTTTTCTTCTCAAATCATCATGAAGAATATTATTTTTTCAAAGTGTTCATTTGTTTCTCCAATTTTGTTGAAAATAGAGTTCAAAATTTAGAACACATTTTATTTCCATGTTTGATCAATTATAACTACTGTCACATTTGAAAAAATATTCACACTTTATATGGATAATTTCTTGAAAAATAAATCCAAATCCATTGAGTGAGTCTATAAATATTTTCCAAGAACCACCACTTCATCCCAACTCACAAAACCCAAATTGACACAACCTTTACAAAAAATGAAACCATTACCTTAAAAATATCTTCTATTTTAGTTTTTTAGTTAGTATATCTTCACATAAAATTCAATATATTTATTTCATCTTTACTCCCACATATTTACAATCAAATGAAATGGTTATGCGGGGTCTTCTCAACCAATCATTCTTCTTAGGAACCAATTATCATATTTATAAAAGGAGTGATATTACATGATACATGGGAAAGAGCCATTAGTTAATCACATATAAATCTACATTGGTGTGACCAGTATAAAAATTAAAATAGATATAACAAAAAAATTAATATAGTTACAAAATATCCGAGGATGTCAAATTAAGATAATAATTTTTCAAATGTGTAGTTAAAAAGACAATAAATAAAAAATCCACCACAATTGTTATCAAACACATCATAAATTTATGGGGTACAAAAATAATTCCCCATTGGTCTCAAAATTTCATTAGTCAAGAACACCCATTTGATAAATAAAATTTATAATGAGAGATGAGGGTCTTAATGGATTAATAAACCTCATAAATCCCCCCCATCAAGAGATGCATTCACTTTCATCATCATTAAATGAAATGAAATACATAATGAGAACCACTTATCCTTCGATTACCTTCTTTTTATCATAATAAAAATACAATAATAGTGAAAAAATATACCTATTGATATTATTAAATTTATAGGAGAAGTTTTAACATGAAGTTTCATCCTTATCTCTACAAATCTCCCTCATATAATTACATTCGAGAAAATATCTACAACCTAATCATTTTTATAAATTTATTATAGCTTTATATATCCAAATTCCACATTTTTATTGATTATATGATACCTGATATCAATATTATTTGATCTTGAATATTGTAGTGTATTTTTAGGTAAACAATAGAACTTTGATTATCACATGAAATTTTTCATGGTCTCTCTGTCTCAATTTCCAAATATACCAAAGAAACTTGTATCCAAATTATTTGTTTTAGTGCATGAGTAAATTAAACATATTCAGAATAAAACATGATTAGATTTACTAAATTATTCTTCTTGTTGTTCCAATTGACACAAACTTCTCCCAAAATAAGGTTCCACCTGAAGATGATATACTCTTTGTACAATCGTCATCCCAATATGCACTAGTAAAACCCATAAATTTATGATCTACAATATGAATATTTTGTATACCATAGTTCAATGTTCTATTAACATATATTTGAACTCTCTTGGAGGATAAAAATTGAGATAATTGTGGATAAATTTTAAACTGGGAACTTAAAATCACTCTATAAGTTATTTCTATCCATGAGGCTATTAGATAAATCATACATACCAAAATTATTTTGAATTATTTCTGGTTAAAAATGATTCTATATTAATCCTTACATAAATGATTTCCAACTTATATGGGATTTCAAATTTCATTTTATATTTTCTAGTCTAATCATTTTGGTAATTTCCTTGGAATTCTTTTCTTGTGTTTGAAATATTGAATTTGGTTAATGCCCAATTTGAAATCCTTGAATGTATGTCATTTGTCCAAGATTAGACATATCAAAATTTCATTTCATTTTCTCAGAAAAATCTTCATTGATATATTCTTCATCACCCGAATATATGATCTGATCCTTACACACAATGACTGTGAGAGTACCTATATACATTTCTCTTTGTTAAAGGAAACTGTAAAAATTACCATTTAAAAAACTTGTATCCCATAAACAACCATAAAATTTAGAAAATGAGGCTATTGGGTCATGTTTCAAACCATAAAATTATTTTCTCAATATCCATACCATTCCACCATTGATTTCAATGAAAAAACCATCTGGTGTTCAATATAGACTTCTTCCACAATATACCAATTTATAGAGGTATATTTCACTTTAATTTGATGAACATTATAATTTTTGTGTGTTGTAACTAAAAATAACATTATAATAATTTATAATATTTCTACTGGTGTAAAGGTTTCTTCAAATTCAATTACTTCAATTTGAGAATATCCTTTGGATACCATCCAATTTTATTACTTGATAGTGTACCTTTCTCATTTAGCTTATTTCTGGGAAGCCACACGGTTCTAATAACATTTTTATTTTAAGTTCTTGATACAATATCCAATGTTGATTTATTATCTATATAATAATGTTACACATTCATTGATTGTATCCATTCCTCATGCTCAACTTCTTCTACCACTGTATGAGGTTAAATTTTTTAAATAATTGGAGTTTGATTTTCAATTCTCAATCTTATTAAATTGTGAACTAGAGATTGTTGAATTCCAATAATATTTGGATCCTCAACACGTTTCTTCAAATTTTTGTACCATTTTCTTTTATTTTTATAAACTTTATCATCATAAATGGTATGTTTATAATTGTAATATATAATTTTTGGATCATTCCATGTAAATTCCTCATTCTTCTATTTCATTTGAATACCATTTTCAACTAAATCTTGTGAATCTATATCAATTGAGATATCTGATTTTTTTTTATTTTTAATAATTTTGATATTACATTAAGAAACTAACATTATCATTTATTTGATCCAACATTTATAGCCGCAAAAATTAGATGGATATCCAATGAAAATTTTATCATCTTTTTTTTTATAAAATTTTCCTAGCTTGATATTATTGAACTTTATAATGCAAGGAATCCCTAAAAAATTAGGTATTCAAAAATTGGTTTTTCCTTCGTACCCATTTAATATTCTATCTTTTGTTTTTCTAGTCATAGTAGACACCTATTTTTTACATTTATTGTAGTATATATAGCTTCTATATAGAAATATGTTGATATGTTCTATTCATCGAAAATAGTTATTCCCATCTCTACTATGCTTCCATTCTTTATTTCATCGACGAATCTTTTTTGCGGAGTATATTGTGTGTTAAACTAATGCTCGATTCTATGATTAGAAAGATAAATTTCAAGATAATTATAAGTAACATCCTTTCTATTATCTGTTATTAGTTTCTTAACATAAATACCCATCTCCTTCTCATCTTATCTTCAATTTTTTTGAACATTTTAATTACCTCTGACTTGTTTTTGATAAACAAATCATTAGTAAACTTAGTATAATGGATAATTAATGTAATGAAATACAGATCCCCTAAGGTATACGTTTTTCTCAATAGAACACATAGGTCAATATGAATATGTTTAAGGGGTCTAAAATATATAATACACACCCCTTCTGTTAACATTTATCCAATTTCCCATTTTTATTGGATTATAGGATTTCATACATTTCTCTCTCTAGCACAGGAAAATCTCTCACAATATCATGCTTCAAAATTTTACTTACAAACCTTTAACTAAGACACCAATCTTTCTATGCCATTGGTTGTTTGATTCTATTCCACTCAAGTAACAGGAATTTGTAGAATCAACAATTTGTAATAAATTACTATTTGTTTTTTCCTTCAGTGATAATTCTTACTGTATTTGTGTTTTTTATGATACATGAATATTTTTTTTAATGACACCCTTGTCTATCATCAGAATGTTTAATGACCCTAAAAAAATTTTCTTCATCTCTTCAATAAATAGCACATTATTAAATTTAAATTTTGGGCTACAATCTCTAATTTTCCAAATACCTTAATTTTTTAGGATAAATTATTTGCAATGTTTAATGATCCTTATTCATGATTCTCAATATTGCTCAGAATTTTAGTGTCATTAGTCAGTTGGGATGAACATCCACTATCAATAATCCATGACATAGTTTTTATATTATATTTTAAATCAATTTTAGAAGAACATTATTTTTATTTATTAATTTTTTGAAATCCCATTCCATTACCAAAGTTGGATTTTTTAGAGATAATACTCATTAATGTTTCATAAATATGTCATTTTTCATCACATATTCCATATATTTTTTCTAAATAGCCAAATTTGTTTTTGTGTTGGAAGGTTGGAAGAATTCATGATAAATACTTGCTCTGAAAATTTTCCCTCCTTCTCTCAGAATAGCTCCCCCTTGGTTTATGTTTCATATATATCATTCAATGATAATACTCTATGTTCAATCCTTTCAGAGAATGTACTTGTCAATTATTAGAAAATAGTTGAATAATCCATCTTTTCTCCAAAACCCTAAATATTACTGCCAATTTCACTGAGTCTTGTGAAGAAGTATTAGAAATTTTCAACATTATCCATTTAGATATATTTATATTTTCTCGTCCAAATATTAAATAGGCCTTTTTAAATTTCAAGTTTCCTTCATTACTACTTTCCAAATTATCAAAATTTCATTGTAATTTATGAGTCCCAAAACCTTTTGGTGTAATTTGTTTCTAAAAGATACATCAAAATGGAATTTTTAACTTTAACATCAACATCCATATTGGTGTTATCTGTAAAATTCATAATAGAATATTTAGTGATTGGTAGGAATCCAATAGTAATTAAATCTTAAACATAACGTCCCAAAGATACAAGATAATGAAACAACATATTCTTAAAACTATGATAGTTCTTTCCATCAAATTTTGAAACACCTTTACTATTGATATAATTGAAATTATCTATCTTCAATACTTTTTTGATCCTTATAGAGGTAATATAGCTATGATACCAACTAAAGCACCGAGGGAGGTGTTTCACAACTAATAAGGGGGTTGAATTAGTGGCGTTTTTTAGAATTCTTCCTTATTTTGAAATTAACCTCTATTGACCTGTTAGAATCTGATATGCTCTTATGTTTACTCAACCACTATCAAACACAATGAAAATAAATATTATAGAAACATAATATTTTTTCAAGGTTCAGTATCAATGTGAGCCTACCCCTTGCTATGATTAGTTGGAATCCCACATCACACATTTTCCACATAATCACAAGTGGTTACAATATAAATTTCTTCACTATAATTGATTCCCACTATTCTTTTTAGAGTCCCACTTGAACTATAGTTTTACAATTCCTGTTGCAAAGATGATTACAAAAAAACTATAAAAAATATTACTTTATATTATTCTCTAATTAAACAATAATTTGTGAAGCACTTTTTTTGAGCCTTCAATAAAAATAAAATATAATTTTCTCACTTACTAATGAACATCACCCAACTGGTTCTTCTGCAAATTCATGTTTTTAACTTCTCAACCATATTCTAATTATGTTTTATAAGAAATAATCATTATGTATACTAAATGATTATCATATATACTATTTATATTATTGCATATAATCTACAAAAAAAATTACTACTTCTTAAACTAATATCAATAGTAACTTCTTGGATTTAATCATCATCATATAAGAAAATTCTTTTTGAGGGAATGAGATTCTAATAAATAAATATAATACAATGTTCTAATCTAGTTTAAGAGACTCAAATGGAGAAATGAAAAAGTTTTACCACATGTATTTCTTCTCCAGACACTATATATTTTTATTTGGAATTAACCCACTATTTAATGTCAATAAATGTGTGGTTAATCAAGCTGTTAATGTATGATATTTTTCATAAACAGTGGTATGCAGTCTAAAAAATTCAACTGTATGTGACCCTGAAAAATAAATCACCTCTATCTATATAACATATTGGACTCTAAATTTCACATTCAAAAATAGTTTACTCATATTACTTTCTGGTCCACTTTTAATAATTCATCTTCACATGAAATTCCCTCATAACATCTCCATCAGACTGAATAATAACAATAAATCTCACTACATCACATGTAGTTCATCCATGAACTCATATTCAAATTTTTTAACCATAGTATACATTTATGTAATGTAATTATACCCTGCATAAAACTCTAGAACAAACATATACTACATGGTGACCGAAAACTCACCTTCTCCGTAATTCATCTTCCACATAATCATTCATTTATCCCGAAACCACTTTCACAAAGCATTTATATGATTCTTGGAAAATCACACATATCCATTTTCAAATTCCTAATGATATTTTGTTTATACATCATGGAATATGAACTTCATTGTGGTTGCTTCATGAAAACCCATGTTTTTATAGTGTCATATTCATGATGATTATCTCTTCAAAATCAACATCTGAAATCAGTTTTACGCTATTCAAAAATCCATACATAGTCAATTTTATGTATTGGATAATATTTCATGATAGTTTATTAGGTTGCAGATTCTCATTTTGTAGACCATCATTAGTGAAGGGATTCATATTCAAGAGGAAGAAAAATATGTCCAACCGTGATCAGATAATGAATATCAGCTGGAATAGATGGCGCTTATTTTATGAATTAGTTATTAATGCAGGGATAATATACATATAAAGTGTAATCCCACATTAATAATTATTATGGTCTTCAAAATAGTTTATTACTCAACTATTGTTACTACCTTTTTGAGCCAGTGATGGGGGATTTTCACTTGTACACCCACACACACTCACCATGGGCTTCAGCCCTATGAGCTTCTTTCCCAACTCAAGATCCATCTAACCACCTTTGTGATCCATATACAGGGGCCTGGAAGAATGATATGGGCCCCATGCCTCCTCTTCCACCCATGGGATAAAGTAGGTTTTCACCCCTTGGGCATGGTTGACCTCTAGGTTACAAAAATTCCACAGATGAGGATGGAATAAATGGATTTTGTGTTGGCACTGATTTTTAAGTAAGGCCACATTCAGATACATAGAAATAAATCCGAAGAAAAAACACAAACTTCTCTTTTTAAAATCATCATGAAAAATATTATTTTTCATGGTATTCATTTATTTATCCAATGTTGTTGAAAATAGTGTGAAAACTGTAAAACACATGTCTTTTCAATTTTAGATTATTTCAGACAGTCATCACATTTCAAAAAAACATCACATTTGACATGGAGCATTTCTCATGCATGACATATAATTCTATAAGATGGGTTAATTGTTTTTACAATCATCACCACTTCATAAAAACTCCCCAAAAACATATTGACATTAATTTGAAAAAATGAATCAATTAGGATCAACACAATGTTTTATTATCATTAAATGACACTCCCATGTGTAATGGTTGTCCCTACCACACTTCTCCCTCTAGTCTACCATGTGAGTAGGTCTATCATCCACTGAGGTTTTATGTTCAACCCCAATTTCCTCCCACTCAATAATGAGATACAATTATGAATGATACTCATTCAGATAAGAAACATTGGAATACATCATCGATAAAATTAAAGGTAGATGGTAAGTTCAATCCATAACCCACCTTACCGAGTCAATTCACAATATCAGATGGTATGATATAATGAGTTCCAACATACACTGCTTTCCCAAGCACATATGTCCCTAGCAAGGTGAAACTTTGAGAAAACCATGATCACCTACCTCAAAGTCCAATGGGTGATGATATCAATTAATATAATATTTATGGTCACTCTGAGCTACTTTTAAAGTCTTCATAATAAAAAATGTGATATATGTCGTATCATGAATGATAATCAATAAAACCAAGGAATATTATGGAACCTCTTCCCAAAAAAGAGTTTTCATTCAAGCCCCCCATACAACACTTCAAAAAATTCATTCGGAACAAATCCTAATAACTATTTTTTGGAAAAATCTAATAAGTGAAAAATATATCCTTCTATCCTCTATAGTCAAGAAAATATTTTTGTGAAATATCTTCAAGAATCTAGATGGATCAATCAGTCAATCAATCTGTGTATGGGTGATAAGGAATGATCA
This sequence comes from Viscum album, assembly GCA_963277665.1. Taxonomy (NCBI): domain Eukaryota; kingdom Viridiplantae; phylum Streptophyta; class Magnoliopsida; order Santalales; family Viscaceae; genus Viscum; species Viscum album. The sequence continues at coordinate 471,158,391 of OY728130.1, read as the reverse complement.
ACTTCAACTGAGCACTCATCATTATCTATAATCAAATCCATAATAGATATGTAAAGTATGGGTCTCTATCAAAAATTATATTTGATGAAGAACTATAGTGTTGAACAACCTCTATTGTAAACAAGTTCCCAAGGTATTATATATTTTTAGAGTCCTTTATAGGTAATAAATTCACTAATTACATGTGTTGATAAATAATCATCCATATTTCAACATTACAACATGGTTTTTTAGGTATCCAAATCACATATTCCATAGATATCTAATCCCACTTCCACACTGAAATGGGAAGCAGTCACAATAACTTAGTATGTCTCTGATGTTCCTATTTTATTATCTAACATGTGAACTACATAGATAAAAAACTAAAATTTAATGGCTTATACCTAACCACAAATAAATATATCTCAAATCACAGTAGTGCTTGGTAGCATCAGGGTTCATGGATCAACTCAATCAGTGTATATTATACATAAAATCCTTCCCCATGTATAATGAAACAAACACTACCTCAAAAGAACGAAACACCATTGGGAGACTAAGACCACCCACCCGTGGAATGCCCACCATAATGAATCTTGATGAAATGAAAACACTCTAGATCATAAACCTATCCAAGTTAAATATGATCATCTATAAGTGATCTAACCTAAGTGCATCATAGGAATACTTTTATTTTATATATACCTTTTATCCAAGTGAATCTCAATGAACAGGCTCATCAAGAACCACTATTTCACTTATTCTTTCACTATCTAAGTCACTAATGTCCAAATCAATGCATCTTCAACCACATTCCCTTTATAGGGTGTATATGAAATATCAAAATAAAAGGTATATTGATACTCTAACCAATGTCGTTTTCTTCATTTGCGATACATATGGGTGAAAATAGGAATCTAACATTTATAGTCTAAATATATCATAAATTGATCTTCACATAGGAAGTTGTTCCAAGCCTTAAACTCAGGAATCACTGCCACCAACTATAGATCCGAACTGTTGGTATAGGATAGTTTTCCAGTAGTGTATAATGACTTGGGTTCAACACCGGATTAATCCCCTGGGAACTTCATCAGGTTAGTTACTCATGATCGCGAGTACAAGAGATCATAGTGAGGAAGAATGGCGTGGAAAACAAAAGATAAAAAAATGACAACGAGATTAAGAAGAAGAGAAAAAATATATTAAAAATTAATAATACTTTGACAATGGTTAAAAAAAGAATATAATTAATTTTAAAATTAATTTTTAAACATTAAAAACATATAAATTTTATTCATAAATATAAAGTTGGACTATTTTATATAGAATATAGATGGGGATTCTCATACTTGGTTACATCATCTAACAACATGAATTGATTTGGATATATCTACTTATAAAGGTATAAATCAAAATCTAATAATGTATTTAAGGAATATAAAAATTATTTTGAGAACCGAATGAGAAACAATATAAATAATCATTGATTTATGTGATGTTGAAAAAATATTAATTACATATTCATTGATTATATCACAATTTTCCCCCACTAGATCCCCTCTGGGGAAAGTAGTGAGGATAAGTGTTACCCTCGAATACCATCTCAAATAGTTAAAGGGTTAGACACTAGCACTAATGGCATAAAACATTCATATGGGAAAGATTATCCTCATCAAACCTTGATATAAGATGAATGAATCCCATAATATACTCCATCACATAATATTAAATAAAACCAAATCACACAATAAATCAACTATCATACACTAACATGACCTCCAAAAATAGAAACACCAAGAAACAAATCTTATATAAGTTACTCAAACATAAATCATGATCTATATGAGATACCAATTATAAAATAATCACAAAATACCCTCCAGAAATCTATTAAAAACTATATAAATAAAATAGAGGTGAATATACAGGTATACTAAATAGGTTCCCCTTGAATCACAAGCTAAAATTTAAAAGAGGTATATTAAATTAAAATTGGATATGTTGAAAAAACAATTCATTGCCTAGACCGGTTCATCTACCATGCAATCTCTCTAGGGATTAGTCATCAAATATAAAAAAATTCATAAAATTGTAACCAATAGAATATAATAATTAAAGGTTCCTTGCATCAACCAAAAAAACTAAACTAGTTATCTTCAATCCCCAAAGGCATATTCCATATATCTCATATCCCCTATATATCTACATAACCTTAGACCAAAAAACCACATCGTATAAATTTCTATATAAACACAACCACATAACATATACCATATCCACATATCACATCATCACAACCATGTAACACAAATACGAGTCACCCCACATCTTTGTTTTATTATGTATCATCATAAAATCACTACTATATAATCACATCACCTCCACATCAAAATATACTATAATATCAAGTCATCATATCATATAATACATTTGTAAGAGAGTTCATGGAATTAAGGTATCTATGAATTCATATCACTTACATTCTTAACACCCCCCCATAACACAAGACCTCATATAGGTGTTGGTTTCATTATCTCACTTGAGTGGTGGAGTGTAAGAAATAAATACGATATGGTGGATATATATATACCACATAAAGACTATAAATGATGGGTTTTTCGTAACACAACAATTTCCACCCCTAATCACATTCAATTACACTATACCTTTACTACACAATATCCAAAACAACCACAAGACTTTATAATCATTATTTCATTGCCTCTTGAATAATATTACATTTCCTTCTACCACTTTTATTTCTAAACTTTAATATACCATAATAAAATGATCCATTAAATGAAATCATTTCAGTTAAAACATGATGTTAACCACCATTTTATTCAATATATTTATTATTACCATTTCACATTAAATCTAATATTTTTCGTCATTTTAGTATTATTCCTTATCTTGTAAAATTTCCCATACTACCATATCATCCTCTCATTATTACAATATTTATAGAAACCACACATCCACCACCAACTCATCATCACCTATAAAATATATTGAAAACCACTAGACATATCCCAGTAGTAATTTAAGGAAATAAAAATAATTGTCTAATATAGAACATGACCATTAATAAGATCATGGTAGTATCATTCCATCTCGAAAACAATATTTTATTCCTCCCACCTCTACTTTATAAAATAAAAATAAAATAATATATCATACAATAATATAGTATATATAAAAATTTCTAGTTTTCCACTTGTAATGTTATCTTCATTCACATATTCAGTCCTCTTTAAACATGATTTTAAATCCACAATATCAACTTTGATTTATAGTGTCAAGAAAAAGAAAAAAATATAAAGATCCATATGAAAATGAAAATAAATTATAAGAAATAATAACATCAACCAATTTTTATATATTTTGGTGAATAGTTCATTATATTATTTGGATTATTTTATCTATCAAACAATTTAAAACTAATTTTTGATTTATCCAAATCAAAAAAGTAAATAATATATTAGTTTTTAATAACCATTCATGATTTATGATTCAATAAACTCTTAAAATGTATAAAGAATAACTAAAGATTAAATTTTACCCAACACACATGTATTTCACATAAAGCAATAAAAATTATTGAGCACCTATAAAGCAAACAAAACTCACCAAAATCATACCAAATATGATTTCATAACCTTTTAAATTAGTAAAAACAAGAATAATGGATGAAAATGGGAAGGAAGAGAACCTTGGGTTATGAGAGATCTACGACATGAATTGATGTCTTGAGGATCGAGAATATGGGCATAAGATCACTAAGAAGACACCTCATAACCATAAATGGTTCATGATAAAAAAAATAAATCTAAAAAAACGAAAATGGACACCTGGAATTTATTGTTCAACTTCAATGAGAATCACTTTAGTGTGGGGAGGGCTCTACTAAGATATAATAAATCTCTATCAAAAGTCATATGAGATCCTTTGATTTCAAATTGAAATAGTGTAACAATCTATCTATGGTAAGACCATAAATTCACTTGAATTTATCCACCATAAGGGTCAAAACACATTCCCAATAACCATGTGATGGAGACAACAACTTGGGTATCATTCAAGGGAAGACCAGAAATCACAACATATCATTTGGTTATCATAGAGTATCATAATGAATTTCCCACTTGAATAAAAAGTTCACATATCATATTAGAAAAACTATTATAAACAACATAATAAACATCACTTCAAAAAATTTCCTACTTAAACAAAAATTGATGATGATCATTTTTTTGAGCCTTCAAGATATATAAAATTGAATATATCAACTTACTGAAGAACATCACTCAACTGGTTCTTCATCAACTTATTGCTTTTTTATTTCACAAATATATACTTCATATATTTCATTTGAAATAATCATTATGCACATTAATTGATTATCAAATAGAACATTTATGATGCCATAAACGTTTTTCACTAAAATTACCACTTCATTAACAGATATCAAAAGTCACTTCTCAAATTAAATATCCATTAGTTATGAATATTATTAAAAGTCATAAATAACTATTATGAAAAGTGTTTCCCTGGTTTATAGGACTAGACTAGAGAAATGAACAAGAAATAATATATTTTAATCTACAAATTGACCCAATTTTTATACTTAACAATTCAATTGAAGAGGGAAACACACAGTAATTTAGAAAAACTTGGTAAGCTATTTAAAGTAGAATGACTATACACAAAACTAAAAAACATGTCACCTCTCTCCATATATTGTGTTGGTCTCCACATATAATTTTTAAAAATTATTTTCTCATACCATTTTCTTTTCATCATACTCATATTATCACAATAATCAACATAGTATTATATATGCATTTCATTTTATCATGTCATTACATTAATGTATCCATACAGTTTTTTGCCAAAAAATGAGATGACCACATATCTTTTGATATGATTTTTTATTTTTATATAATAATTCATCTTCACATACAATTCCTACATACTATCTCTTGTAGATTCAACATGCATGATAACTCACACTTCATAAAATCTAGGTCATCTACGAACTCATTTTCACATTTTTTTTAATCATGGATAAATAGAGTTTTCATTCTTGTACTCTAATTATCATCCACAAAAAATCATGCAACATCTGTATATTACATGGTGTCTGAAAACTCACCTTACCAATAATGCATATTCTATATACTAATTCATTACTCTGGAAATCAATTTTAAAATTAATTTATATTCTTTTCTAAAAATCATACATATGCATTTTGAAAATCCTATGGTGCTTAGTTTTATCCCACATGAAGAGAAACTCATTTGTGGTTGCTATATAAAAAACCATATTCACATATAATCGTATGATTGAGGGTTATCTCCAAAAACTCAACATAAAAATTCATTTTTATTCTTTTTATAAATTTATAAATAAATTATTTTTAAACATCTAAAGATATTTCGATGATCCTGCTTGGGATTCAATTTCTTTGTGGTTGTTCGGTAGGAAAACCTTCATCTGCGAATCACTTCAAAAATGGGAGGAAGAAAAATATCTAAAACCTTGATCAAACAACGCATATCTGTTGGATCATATGGAATTTATTATATATTTAATTTATTAATGGATAAAAATTATCACATACCGGGGATCATCCCACATTATGACTTATTGTGGTAATCATTATAGTTTATTAATAAACCAATACCACTACGTTGTCAAGATGAAAATGACGGATTAACACACTTACAACTGTATACACTCACCACATTCATCAACCCAATGAACTTCATGGACAACCCACACACCTTGCAGGTGCAGTATTTTGGGCTTACACATAGGATGTCCCATATAGAGTTGGAATTATTCCTCTTTTTCCTTATGTAGGATGGCTTGGGTTATCCTCCCTTTGGCATGGTTAACCTTTGGGCCCCACAAACTCCTAGGATAGGATTTCCAGGATGGCTTTTGGGTTGACCCCAATTTTTAATTAGTTCCACATTCAGATATATAGATTTACATCCAAAGACAAAACTCAAAATTTTTCTTCTCAAATCATCATGATGAATATTATTTTTTCATAGTGTTCATTTGTTTCTCCAATTTTGTTGAAAATAGAGTTCAAAATTTAAAACACATTTTATTTCCATGTTTGATCAATTCTAACTATTGTCACATTTGAAAAAATATTCACATTTTATATGGATAATTTCTTGAAAAAGAAATCCAAATCCATTGAGTGAGTCTATAAATATTTTCCAAGCACCACCACTTCATCCAAACTCACAAAACCCAAATTGACACAACCTTTACAAAAAATGAAACCATTACGTTAAAAATATCCACTATTTTAGTTTTTTAGTTAGTATATCTTCACATAAAATTCAATATATATGTTTCATCTTTACTCCCACACATTTACAATCAAATTAAATTGTTATGTGGGGTCTTATCAACCAATCATTCTTCTTAGGAACCAATTATCATATTTCTAAAAGGAGTGATATTACATGATACATGGGAAAGAGCCATTAGTTAATCACATATAAATCGACATTGGTGTGACCAGTATAGAAATTAAAATAGATATAACAAAAAAATTAATATAGTTACAAAATATCCGAGGATGTCAAATTAAGATAATAATTTTTCAAATGTGTAGTTAAAAAGACAATAAATACAAAATCCGGAACAATCATTATCAAACACATCATAAATTTATGGGGTACAAAAATAATTCCCCATTGGTCTCAAAATTTCATTATTCAAGAACACCCATTTGATAAATAAAATTTATAATGAGAGACGAGTGTCTTAATGGATTAATAAACCTCATAAATCCCCCCCATCAAGAGATGCATTCACTTTCATCGTCATTAAATGAAATGAAATACATAATGAGAACCACTTATCCTTCGATTACCTTCTTGTTATCATAATAAAAATAAAATAATAGTGAAAAAATATACCTATTGATATTATTAAATTGATAGGAGAAGTTTTAACATGAAGTTTCATCCTTATCTCTACAAATCTCCCTCATATAATTACATTCGAGAAAATATCTACAACCTAATCATTTTTATAAATTTATTATATCTTTATATATCTAAATTCCACATTTTCATTATTATATGATACCTGATATCAATATTATTTGATCTTGAATATTGTAGTGTATTTTTAGGTAACCAATAGCACTTTGATTATCACATGAAATTTTTCATGGTCTCTCTGTCTCAATTTCCAAATATACCAAAGAAACTTGTATCCAAATTATTTGTTTTAATGCATGAGTAAATTAAACATATTCAGAATAAAACATGATTAGAGTTACTAAATTATTCTTCTTGTTGTACCAATTGACACAAACTTCTCCCAAAATAAGGTTCCACCTGAAGATGATATACTCTTTGTACAATCATCATCCCAATATACATTAGTAAAACCCATAAATTTATGATCTACACTATGAATATTTGGTATACCATAGTTAAATGTTCTATTAACATATATTTGAACTCTCTTGGAGGATTAAAAGTGAGATAATTATGGATAAATTTTAAACTGGGAACTTAAAATCACTCTATAAGTTATATCTATCCATGAGGCTATTAGATAAATCATACATACCATAATTATTTTGAATTATTTCTGGTTAAAAATGATTCTATATTAATCCTTACATAAATGTTTTCCAACTTATATGAGATTTCAAACTTCATTTTATATTTTCTAGTCTAATCATTTTGGGAATTTCCTTGGAATTATTTTCCTGTGAGTGAAATATTGAATTTGGTTAATGCCCAATTTGAAATCCTTGAATGTATGTCATTTGACCAGGATTAGACATATCAAAATTTCATTTCATTTTCTCAGAAAAATATTCATTGATATATTCTTCATCACCCGAATATATGATCTGATCCTTACACACAATGACTATGAGAGTACCTATATACATTTCGCTTTGTTAAAGGAAACTGTAAAAATTACCATTTACAAAACTTGTATCCAATAAACAACCATCCAATTTAGAACATGAGGCTATTGGGTCATGTTTCAAACCAGAAAATTCTTTTCTCAATATCCATACCATTCCACCATTGATTTCAATGAAAAAACCATCTGGGTGTTCAATATAGACTTCTTCCGCAATATACCAATTTATAGAGGTATATTTCACTTTAATTTGATGAACATTATAATTTCTGTGTGTTGTAACTAAAAATAACATTATAATAATTTATAATATTTCTACTGGTGTAAAGGTTTCTTCAAATTCAATTACTTAAATTTGAGAATATCCTTTGGATACCATCCAATCTTTATTACTTGATATTGTACCTTTCTCATTAAGCTTATTTCTGGGAAGCCACACGGTTCAAATAAAATTTTTCTTTTCAGGTCTTGATACAATATCCAATTTAGATTTATTCTCTATATAATCACGTTACACATTCATTGATTGTATCCATTACTCATGCTCAACTTCTTCAACCACTGTATGAGGTTAAATTTTATAAATAATTGGAGTTTGATTTTCAATTATCAATCTTATTAAATTGTGAACTAGAGATTGTCGAATTCCAATAACATTTTGATCCTCGACACGTTTCTTCAAATTTTTGTACCATTTTATATTATTTTTATAAACTTTATCATCATCACTGGTATGTTTATAATTGTAATATATAATTTTTGGATCATTCCATGTAACTTCCTCATTCTTCTATTTCATTTGAATACCATTTTCAACTAAATCTTGTGAATCTGTATCAATTGAGATATCTGATTTGTTTTTATTTTTAATAATTTTGAAATTACATTAAGAAACTAACATTATCATTTATTTGATCCAACATTTATAGCCACAAAAATTATATAGATATCCAATGAATATTTTATCATCTTTTTTTTATAAAAGTTTCCAAGCTTGATATTATTGAACTTTATAATGCAAGGAATCCCTAAAAAAATTAGGTATTAAAAAATTGGTTTCTCCTTCTTACCCATTTCATATTCTATCTTTTGTTTTTCTAGTCATAGTAGACACCTATTTTTTACATTTATTGTAGTATATATAGCTTCTATATAGAAATATGTTGAAATGTTCTATTCATCAAAAATAGTTATTCCCATCTCTACTATGCTTCCATTCTTTATTTCATCAACCAATCATTTTTGCGGAGTATATTGTGTGTTAAACTAATGCTCGATTCTATGATTCGAAAGATAAATTTCAAGATAATTATAAGTAACATCCTTTCCATTATCTGCTATTAGTTTCTTAACATAAATACCCATCTCCTTCTCATCTTATCTTCAATTTTTTTGAACATTTTAATTACCTCTGACTTGTTTTTGATAAACACATCATTAGTAAACATAGTATAATGGATAATTAATGTAATGAAATATAGATCCCCTAAGGTATACTTTTGTCTCAATAGAACACATAGGTCAATATGAGTATGTTTAAGGGGTCTGAAATATAGAATACACACCCCTTCTGTTAACATTTATCCAATTTCCCATTTTTATTGGATTATAGGATTTCATACATTTCTCTCTCTAGAATGGGAAAATATCTCACAATATCATGCTTCAAAATTTTAATTAAACACCTTTAACTAAGACATCAAATCTTTCTATGCCATTGGTTGTTTGATTCTTTTCCACTCAAGTAACAGGAATTGGTAGAATCAACAATTTGTAGTAAATTACTATTTGTTTTTTCCTTCAGTGATAATTCTTGCTGTATTTGTGTTTTTTTATGATACATGAATAGTTTTTTAACGACACCCATGTCTATCATCAGAATTTTTAATGACCCTAATAAAAATTTTCTTCATCTCTTCAATAAATAGCACATTATTAAATTCAAATTTTGGGCTACAATCTCTAATTTTCCAAATACCTTAATTTTTTAGGATAAATTATTTGCAATGTTTAATGATCCTTATTCATGATTCTCAATATTTCTCAGAATTTTAGTGTCATTAGTCAGTTGGGATGAACATCCTCTATCAATAATCCATGACATAGTTTTTATATTATTTTTTAAATCAATTTTAGCAAAACATTATTTTTATTTATTAATTTTTTGAAATCCCATTACTTTACCAAAATTGGATTTTTTTAGAGATAATACTCATTAATGTTTCATAAATATGTCATTTTTCATCACATATTCCATATATTTTTTCTAAATAGCCAAATTTGTTTTTGTGTTGGAAGGTTGGAAGAATTCATGATAAATACTTGCTTTGAAAATTTTCCCTCCTTCTCTCAGAATAGCTCCCCCTTGGTTTATGTTTCATATATATCATTCAATGATAATACTCAATGTTCAATCCTTTCAGAGAATGTACTTTTCAATTATTTGAAAATAGTTGAATAATCCATCTTTTCTCCAAAACCATAAATATTACTGCCAATTTCACTGACTCTTGTGAAGAAGTATTTGAAATTTTCAACTTTACCCATTTAGATATATTTATATTTTCTCATCCAAACATCAAATAGGCCTATTTAAATTTCAAGTTTCCTTCATTACTACTTTCCAAATTTTCAAAATTTCATTGTAATTTTTGAGTCCCAAAACCTTTTGGTGTAATTAGTATCTAAAAGATACATGAAAATGGAATTTTTACCTTTAACATCAACATCCATATTGGTATTATCAGTAAAATTCAAAATAGAATATTTAGTGATAGGTGGGAATCCAATAGTAATTGAATCTTAAACCTAACTTCCCAAAGATACAAGATAACGAAACAACATATTCTTAAAACTATGATAGTTCTTTCCGTCAAATGTTGAAACACCTTTACTATTGATAGAATTGAAATTATCTATCTTCAATACCTTTTTGATCCTTATAGAGGGAATATATCTATGATACCAACTAAAGAACCGAGGGAGGTGTTTCACAACTAATAAGGGTGTTGAATTAGTGGCGTTTTTTACAATTCTTCCTTATTTTGAAATTAACCTCTATTGACCTCTTAGGATCTGATATGCTCTTATGTTTACTAAACCACTATCAAACACAATAAAAATAAATATTATAGTAACATAATATTTTTTCAAGGTTCAGTATCAATGTGAGCCTACTCCTTGCTATGATTAGTTTGAATCTCGCATCACACATTTTCCACATAATCACAAGTTGTTACAATATACATTTCTTCACTATAATTGATTCCCACTATTCTTTTTAGAGTCACACTTGATCTATAGTTTTACACTTCCTGTTTCAAAGATGATTACAAAAAAACATAATAAATATTACTTTATATTATTCTATAATTAAACAATAATTTGTGAAGCACTTTTTTTGAGCCTTCAATAAAAATAAAATAGAATTTTATCACTTACTAAAGAACATCACCCAACTGGTTCTTCTGCAAATTCAAGTTTTTAACTACTCAACCATATTCAAATTATGTTTTATGAGAAATAATCATTATGTATACTAAATGATTATCATATATAATATTTATATTATTTCATATAATCTGCAAAAAAATACTACTTCTTAAACTAATATCAATAGTAACTTCTTGGATTTAATCATCATCATATAAGAAAATTATTTTTGAGGGAATGAGATTCTAAAAAATAAATATAATACAATGTTCTAATCTAGTTTAAGAGACTCAAATGGTGAAATGAAAAAGTTTTACCACATGTATTTCTTCTCCAGACACTATATATTTTTATTTGGAATTAACCCACTATTTAATGTCAACAAATGTTTGGTTAATCAAGCTATTAATGTATGATATTTTTCGTAAATAGTGGTATGAAGTCTAAAAAATTCAACTGTATGTGACCCTAAAAAATACATCACCTCTATCTATAGAACATACTGGACTCTAAATTTCACATTCAAAAATAGTATACTCATATCATTTTCTGGTCCACCTTGAATAATTCATCTTCACATGAAATTCCCTCATATCATCTCCATCAGACTGAATAATAATAATAATTATAATAAATCTCACTACATCACATCTAGTTCATCCATGAACTCATATTCAAATTTTTTAACCATAGTATACATTTATGTAATGTAATTATAATCTGCATAAAACTCTAGAACAACCATATACTACATGGTGACCGAAAACTCCCCTTCTCCGTAATTCATCTTCCACATAATAAATCATTTATCCTGAAACCACTTTCACAAAGCATTTATATGATTCTTGGAAAATCAAACATATCCATTTTCAAATTCCTAATGATATTTTGTTTATACATCATGGAATATGAACTCCATTGTGGTTGCTTCATGAAAAACCATGTTTTTATAGTGTCATGTTCATGATGTTTATCTCTTTAAAATCAACATCTAAAATCAGTTTTACGCTATTCAAAAATCCATACATAGTCAATTTTATGTATTGGATAATATTTCATGATAGTTTATTAGGTTGCGGATTCTCATTTTGTAGACCTTCATTAGTGAAGGGATTCATATTCAAGACGAAGAAAAATATGTCCCACCATGATCAGATAGTGAATATCAGCTGGAATAGATGGCGCTTATTTTATGCATTAGTTATTAATGCAGGGATAGTATACATATAAAGTGTAATCCCACATTAATAATTATTATGGTCTTCAAAATAGTTTATTACTCAACTATTGTTTCTACCTTTTTGAGCCAGTGATGGGGGATTTTCACTTATACACCCACACACACTCACCATGGGCTTCAGCCCTATAAGCTTCTTTCCCAACTCATGAGCCATCTGACCACCTTTTTGATCCATATACAGGGGCCTCGAAGAATGATATGGGCCCCATGCATCCTATTCCACCCATGTGATAAAGTAGGTTTTCACCCCTTTGGCATGGTTGACCTCTAGGTTACACAAATTCCACGGATGAGGTTGGAATAAATGGATTTTGGGTTGGCACTGATTTTTAAGTAAGGCTACATTCAGATACATAGAAATACATCCCAAGAAAAACACAAACTTCTCTTTTTCAAATCATCATGAAAAATATTATTTTTCATGGTATTCATTAATTTATCCAATGTTGTTGAAAATAGTGTGAAAATTTTATAACACATGTCTTTTCAATTTTAGATTATTTCAGACAGTCGTCACATTTCAAAAAAACCTCACATTTGACAGGGAGCATTTCTCATGCATGACATATAATTCTATAAGATAGGTTAATTGTTTTTACAATCATGACCACTTCATAAAAACTCCCCAAAAACATATTGACATTAATTTGAAAAAAATGAAACAATTAGGATCAACACAATGTTTCATTATCAATAAATCACACTCCCATGTGTAATGGTTGTCCCAACCACACTTCTCCCTCTATTCCACCATGTGAGTAGGTCTATCATCCACTGAGGTTTTATGTTCAACCCTAATTTCCTCCAACTCAATAATGAGATACAATTATGAATGATACTCATTCAGATAAGAAACATTGTAATACATCATCGATAAAATTAAAGGTAGATGGTAAGTTCAATTCATAACCCACCTTACCGAGTCAATCCACAATATCAGATGGTATGATATAATGAGTTCCAACATACACTGGTTTCCCAAGAACATATGTCCCTAACAAGGTGAAACTTTGAGAAAACTATGATCACCTACCTCAAAGTCCAATGGGTGATGATATCAATTAATATAATATTTATGGTCACTCTGAGCTACTTTTACAGTCTTCATAATAAACAATGTGATATATGTCGTATCATGAATGATAATCAATAAAACCAAGGAATATTATGCAACCTCTTCCCAAAAAAGAGTTTTAATTCAAGGCCCCCATACAACACTTCAAAAAAATCATTCGGATCGAATCCGGATAAATATTTTTTTGGAAAAATCTACTAAGTGAAAAATCTATCCTTCTATCCTCTGTAGTCAAGAAAATATTTTTGTGAAATATCTTCAAGAATATAGATGGATCAATCAGTCAATCAATCTGTGTATGGGTGATAAGGAATGATCAACTTCAACTGAGAACTCATCATTATCTATAATCAAATCCCTAATAGATATGTAAAGTATGGGTCTCTATCAAAAATTATATTTGATGAAGAACTATAGTGTTGACCAACCTCTATTGTAAACAAGTTCCTAAGGTATTATATATTTTTAGAGTCCTTTATAGGTAATAAATTCACTAATTACATGAGTTGATAAATAATCATCCATATTTCAACGTTACAACATGGTTTCTTAGGTATCCAAATCACATATTCCATAGATATCTAATCCCACTTCCACACTGAAATGGGAAACAATCGCAATAACTTAGTACGTCTCTGATGTTCCTCTTTTATTATCTAACATGTAAACTACATAGATAAAAAACTGAAATTTAATGGCTTATACCTAACCACTAATAAATATATCTCAAATCACAGTAGTGCTTGGTAGCATCAGGGTTCATGGATCAACTCAATCAGTGTATATTATACATAAAATCCTTCCACATGTATAATGAAACAAACACTACCTCAATAGAATGAAACTCCATTGGGAGACTAAGACCACCCACCTGTGGAATGCCCACCATAATGGATCTTGATGAAATGAAAACACTCTAGATCATAAACCTATCCAAGTAAAATATGACCATATATAAGTGATCTAACCTAAGTGCATCCTAGGAATACTTTTATTTTATATCTACCTTTTATCCAAGTGAATCTCAATGAACAGGCTCATCAAGAACCACTATTTCACTTATTATTTCACTATCTAAGTCACTAATGACCAAATCAATTCATCTTCAACCACATTCCCTTTATAGGGTGTATATGAAATATCAAAATAAAAGGTATAATGATACTCTAACCAATGTCTTTTTCTTCATTTGAGATACATATGGGTGAAAATATGAATCTAACATTTATAGTCTAAATATATCATAAATTGATCCTCACATAGCAAGTTGTTCAAAGCCTTAAACTTAGGCATCACCGCCACCAACTATAGATCCGAAGTTGTATATTTATTCTCATGAGGTTGTAACTAATGTGGGACATAAGCTATCACTAGTCTCCAATGAATTAGAACACATCCAAAACCCATACCCAAGGCATCACAAAAATTCATCATAATTAGCACTCAGCCTAAGTAGAATCTATATTGTAGTTGTAGTTATTCTGACGTTCAACATCTCAAAAGAACTATGTAACATATAAATAAATAAAATCCTAGATTTGGGTTAAATTTATCATTGAGGATAAAAAATTATATAAGTATTTAACAAAGAACCCTTAATAATCAGCGAATACCATGATAATTCCTATCTCAAACACCGTTCTTGGAATATTCGAATACATCAATGCCTGAATCCATTCAAGATCCACTAATACACTCAAATAAAATTTTAATTCTCATATAAATCTCACTTCATGGATCCAAAACTAAAATTTTGATAGATTTCCATACAGATGATATTTTCTCATGATTTAAAGGATAATATTTAGATTCTAAGCATCATCCCCCTCTGGTATAGAGAAAACAATAATATAATCCTAAAAGGAAACCAAAATGGAATCCAATAATTTATTAAATATCTAGTTTATCAATACCATAAACACAACATGATTTTTAGTAATTTCCAACAACATAAAAAATTCTCACAGTGATTATACCTTATACGGAATGTTGTATTACGGGTATCTTTCTACTAGACACTCAGATGAGGATACCCCAATCAAATATAAAATTTAATAACAAATAATCACCCATAACCTACAAAATATATACATAAATATTTTGAAATGGATATTTTTTCTTTACCATAACCAAGTTGAGTTTCTAATAATCAATGAAATGATGGATAATCTCATAATCCATCTTGGAAAAGTGAACCAGCGATTCCTATCAGGAAAAACTAATATGAGTAAATATCATAGCATCAATATAATAAAGTAGAGCATTTAATTAATTCAATTCAATGGTTTATATATGGTATGAAGGTATATAAATAGGTCTCATCCCCTAACGTAACGCTACAAAAATAGAACTTCCTTGAGATTTAGTAACCCATAGAAAATGTTTGGAAGAAGCATTGGGATGCTCACACACCACATATAGAATAAGACTACTAAGACA
Organism: Viscum album; assembly: GCA_963277665.1. Taxonomy (NCBI): domain Eukaryota; kingdom Viridiplantae; phylum Streptophyta; class Magnoliopsida; order Santalales; family Viscaceae; genus Viscum; species Viscum album. Next base: position 471,142,299 of record OY728130.1, on the reverse strand, counting down.
TTAATCAATGGAATAAAGAAAAAACATTGATGACTTGAAGGATATAAAATCCTCACTGGGAATAATGGGACCTAGTTTTTCCAATCACTATCCCACTCACCCTGGAAGTCATGAGTGACTCCATCATGAACCCAAAAATGATATAAATCGATCTGATATTTATAAAAAATCATTAAATCCATTCCAAAGAAATGGTCATTGATTTCATGTTCATGGAATAAAAAGTACAGACAGTTTCACAGTTGTAAATCAACACCCAGCACTCGGTAAATTTAAATCCCTACTCCTATAAAAATGGAGTAGAAAATTTAATCAAGAAAATAATGAGTTCTAAAAACAAACTCAATATATCAATAATTTTGGAATATAAAGAAATTGTTTAAACATATATCAAACAAATAAATAACCTGAAAGAGGTTATGAACATTTTACCTTTCATAATAGATGATCATACATATGTCTCTTTTGGTGAACACCCCACTATATACAAACATCTAGCCTCTTTTACACCTTTCATTAACAACATAGAATCTCCTTTATCATGAGAATAATATCCCACCCATTTTTATACTTTAATTCTAAATTGATAACCCTTAGTAAATTTGGATCTAGATATACTACCCTAAGATTCTCTCTTATAGAAACTTTGAAGATGAAAAGATTTCCCATAAGTGTGAAACACCCTAAACCTAGCCTAATAATCAAGTTTGTGGTATCCCTTTTCATATAGTTGTAATTGAACAATTGAATATACCTTGATATCCATTATTCACACCTTTTTCCACCCTAGAATCGATTATCCCGCTTACTTTTCTTACCAAGAAGCGAACTATGACTACCTCACACTACTATTGATGCTTCAAAAAGTCCTCTCTTCCCTTCTATGTTTTCCACTTCCCTATTTTTATTTTCTACAACATCTTCATTTTTGGGTTGAAACATAATAATTTGAATATATTGTAGATATATCCATAAACCCAATTCAAACCTCAACCCCTTATGATAATCATAAAAATTAATCTTTGGAGTCAAGATCACCAAATTGACAAACTAAGTAGCATAATCCATGGAAGAATGATTCATCTGTTCCAAAGTAAAAAACTCATTTTGAAACACCAAAAGATATTAATGAAATATATTTTTGTTTCAAAAAATTTATTTTGTTCATTTCATGCGTTATATTCAACACAATCTTAGCTTTCATTACATGCAACAATGAGTTTCTACAAAACATCATTTAGTTATAGTTATTATTTAAACAAGACAATTATAGCCTAGTCGTTAGACTGGAGGGTATTTAAAATATTATGAAAATTTTGTAATTTTTTATACTTGTATTTATAATTAATTATTTGGAGGAATATGGATTATAAATTAAAATAAAACCTTAGTTGCAATAAAAGGAAATGTTATTCTAAAGAATTATTTAAATGTCAACAAGTGTGTTTTATAACAATAAGTAAAAAAATCACTCATTTGGACTATATTAATGAATTATATATATAATATATTAACTTTAATTTTACATTCATATTGTGTGTTTTTTAAACTTGATATAAGAGAAAATCCAATTTTACGCATAAAATAAGTATTTTTCTAAAAGGGTAGTATTATCACCTTTGATGGCCCACTTGTTTTAAATATATTTTCTGAAACAATTATAAATTATATTTGAAAAAATAATCTTCTTCTTAAAAATTGGAGTATAAAAATTTACATTGTATGAATGTCTTATATTTTTATGATATGATTTCTATTTTGATTAATAGTGAAAAATACTAAATTTTAATTGAAATCATTTTTTTAATCAAAAGAATTTATATTATTAAATTGTAAATTTTATTAGTTATAATGAAAATTTAGATCAAATTTTTATCATTTAATATATTTTGGGTCATTTTAATCATTTTCACATTGAATTTGGTTATAAAAACATTTCAATATTTTTAACTTTTTCACTTTAAAAACTCATTTTCTCATTCCATCAATGAGATTAATTTTATCTTAATTTTAGAAAATTGTATATTTTTAATTTTTGAAAATTAATAAAATATTTTTAATCATAAGGATTAAATTAATTAAATATTTCCATTTATATTTTGGTCAATATGAATAGAAAATTTGGTAGTTTTTATCACCATAGTAAAGGGAAAATTTTGTAATTTAATAACAAAATGTGGTGAAGAGGACTATAAAATGACCTTAACACATAAAAACAATTGAATTTAATAAAATATATTCTACCCTTAACACATAATTCTCTAAATTTAATTATTTGGATGACACTTATTTATGGAAATTACTTATATATATTTTTTTAAATCAAAGATAGTGACCAAAAAGTCACACTTTTACTTTTAATAAGTATATAATTTTTAATATGGATATAAATATAATATATGTTAAACTATATATAATTTTATGAAATATATAAGTTTTATATGAATTAGTTGAATATATTTAAAAAATTTATTGATGAAATAATTATCATAAATAATTATATAATGATGATGTAGGAATTATTCAATTAAATAAAAACTCAATTAAGTGATATAAAAAATATTCAAATAAATATAATTTGACTTAATTAAGGTTTTAAAATAATTTTATAGGTGAATATGACATATTACATGGTCTATTAAATGAATAATTTGGTATTTATCTCATTGTATTCATTTTCTTTAATTTAATGTAAAGAAATGTGTCAAAACTGCCACTAATGGTATTTTATAAAAATAAAATTTTATTAAATTAGTTAAAAATCCTAAAAATATAAAATAAGTACAAATGGAATAAATTATTCTCTCTAATATCATAAAGATACCATTTATGGTCCATTTTAAACATTATAGGTAAAATAGGCATCTTATTAATATAGAACAATTTGTAAGTGTAGGTAAAATTAAAATGGGTTATTTAAGGTTGAATCAACATAATGATGTTTAAAATAGCAGAAAAACTTTTCTAAAATATATTGGTTAGTGGTATTAAAAGATTATATAGTATTATATTCTAATAAATTTCATTTTTGTGTTATTTGGGTTGAAGTTAAATTTATAATAGATTAATCTACTGAGAAATTACAAAAGTTCACCACCCCTATCTGATAAATGGGAACCTCTTATTTTCACTCATTCACACTTCTGAAAGTATTTTTTATGTCCAAAATCTATCCCAATATCCAGAAACCATCCATAAATTCATCCTAGAAGTCTTATTTTGGGAAAAAATTTAACAAAGTAAGTCCATTTGTGAAAACCAAAAAGAGATACCCAAAGAAAAGGAAACATTCATCAACGAACTTTTTTAAATTATTTCTTCGTTAAACACATTAAATTATTTTTATTTAATGTTCAAATAAAAACCTATGTATAGTAAATAAACTACTATATTTTTATATTATGGTTTTTAATTACACTCACATACACCACAATCAAATGGGATACATGATCATCGTTCCTATGTATGGCGGACTACCACCTAGTGAACTGATGTCATTTGTTCTTCAATTTCCACCTTTCAAGGTTGTAAATAATTATTTAAATTATATTTTTATATTATATATATGATATTTATGATTCATTTATTTTAAGTTGATTATTATATAACACGTACCTTAATGATTTTCATTTTTTGAAAATATGATAACTTAGTTTGTGGACGTGTAGACTGTTGCGTCCTCAAAGTGATGTGATTCATTCACACATTACATAGAAAGTACAAAGGATGGTTTTTTTAAATTTATATGATATAAATGATATAATAATTATACTATAATATATACATATATTTCAGTTATATTATTTTATTTATTACGATATGTAAATGGAATCATCATTCATACATACATATAGTCTACCATCTCCATGAACGTTGTATTTCGTTTTCTATTTCTATCTATTATGAATAATTATAAATAATTATTTCTGAATATATATGAAATCTAAATTATTTTTATCATTATTTTTGTGGTTAAATCATGATATAAGTATGCGAACCAATAATAGAAAGTCAAACCATATATGGGAAACAAATCCGTTATTACCGAAAACATAACTTAAACATGTATTTGATAATAAGAGAGTAATATAATGCCATAAGAAAATCATATATGGTATTATATATATGAACATGGTATTATTATATATGTATGATAAAATTATATTTATTACAAATAATACTTGAACATGTACAAAATAATTCAGGTCTTAATGAAACTGATTCTTATCTTACTTTTATTTCTGTGAGACAGATACCTTATGCATGACTTGTTTCTTATGCAATGTGTATAACATATCCATGAAATAATTTAAATAGTACTATCTGGAATACTATGGTAGTCTAAAATCCATATAATTTTCTTTCTATCATGATTTATATTATTCTACTAATTATAGAGTGGTAATGGTTAATTTCACAATCTCATCATTACCTTTGATTGTTTATAAGTTATTATTTATGGTGGGATATATATATTCTAGGCCCATGTTTATTAAAAGTATTTTATAAAATATTTTTACTATTATTATTAAATTTTTAATTCCATATTTAACCATGTTTTAATTTTTACCTAATTGTTTGAGAGTAATATTTTTTCATTTTCCAAACAATTTTTCTTTTTTACTTTTCTAGAAAAAAATGCAATATGAATGTTTTTTAAAATTATATAGAATGAATGGAATATTATTCCATCATGAAGAATTAGTGATTTGAATCATTTTTTAATTCATAAAATTTATTTTCAAATAAAATTTTCTTTTAAAATCACACGAAATATTATGAAAATAAAAAATATTTAAAACAGAAAGGATATTTTCCATAAGAAATATTTTTATGTGATCTCTCAAAATTATTTTGCATCAATGATTACATTATTTTGGGTTACTTAAGTTTTAATGGGGATATTTTTCTTAAATTATATCTTTTTTATTTCTCAGGTTGGTCTATGTTTATGATGGAATGATATCTATGAGACCCATTTGTTTTATATGGGTTTTGTTATGATTAAATTACTCTTGTAATACCATTTAATTGCATGGGTTCTGATATAATGAATTGTTTATGTTCATGTGGATCATGTATGAGTGGTTTTCATTATGTTACATCTTGTACCTATATCTCCCACCAATTCATTGATTAAATATTTATATCCCATAAGATAATGATGTAAAATAAGTCGACATGCTTGATACTCTATAGAAAGATGGGGACACTTAGTCCCTTACAAGGAAAAGATTGGGAATGGGGATTGTGGTTTGTGTCGCCTAATTGGTTTGGTCCACATGAATTTCCCTGAAAAGTTTTCGAAAGGTTCCTTGACTTATTGGGAATGATATTACATGTTTATGTGTCTTTAGTAGTTCAATGTCTTATTTCTATGTTATGATTTCATGGTTTATTCCATTGAATCCCTTATGATTCATGTCTTATGAACTAGAAATATTTATGCCAAGAAAAATCTATATGATCTTTAATATGAAAGGTATGGTATTAAAATTTTATTATTATGATATCATACCCTTATGTTTATGTTATACCTATATATCTCCCTCTATTACACTTACTGGGTATATGATCTCACCATTTGTTATGTTATCATTTCACAAGGTTATAAATAACGTTTTTAAGTATAAGTACTAAGGGGAAGATCATTATGGGATATGCTAAAGATCATTCTGCTATTTATAATAATGTTCTCCTAGTTTCCAAAGCCACTAAAAAAATTGTAGTCCTCATGCTTTTGTTTTTGCAATACAATGAATATTAATCTTAAAAGATATAATATCCATGTATTATAAACCTTTATTATTATTGATGGTATCATAGGAAAAGTTTCATCGACCCTTGGAAAGTAGGATGATAAAAATATAGTAATATCCATAAGGATAAATATAAGTATTGGTTATAATCCTTGAGTTTTGGTATTAATAATTAATATACTAGGAATAAACCTAAGGTGTCATAGATTGAAATTTTATAAGTAATTTTCCTTGATTGTGTGTTTTCCCTCCATGATAACTATTTATCACACTATGAATTCCAGTTTAAGTTAATGATAGTAACTATAAATATCTGGGTTACCATTGAATGTGATGGAAAATTTTTTGATGATCAATTAAATGGGATGATGATTGGGGTAAAAGACATTGTGATTATTCCTAATCATCTATCACGATATATTATTAACAAAGTGAACAACAATGAGATTCATAAAACACCAAATAAGACTAATATAGACCTTTGTGAAAGTTCATGTGGTTGTTTACATAGATGATTGATGAATCTGATTCAGACAAATCTAGAAGTTGGGAAAATTAACCTAGAGGGATATATCAAATGGAGGGTCATATTTTATTTGTGTGCAAAAGAATGTCATAGAGTGAAATTTTTTAATGGAGTTTGATTCCTTATGTGTGGCAGTATGGTAATTTTCTAACTTAATTCCCCAACTAAAATATTAACTTCTTTAATAAGGAATGACCTACTCCCTTCTAATCATTAAAGAAGAAAGATTAAATTATTTATGTATTTTTATTCAAAAAATATTATAGAAACAATTTTTATATTATTATTGAATAATGAAACAACTCGGGATGGGTCCACTTTATCCTTACGTATGGATTTGGGAGCATATTCAGAATGGTATTGGTAACCATGAAAATGTAATTCAGGTGGTAAGTTAGGATTTTAGAAGAAAACCTGATTATGGAAAGGATAACACTTAATATGTGTATGATGCCCGGATAATAAAATAACGACATGTTTTCTTGTGATAAATAAATAGGATAGTATTGATGTCCTTGGAAAATATTAGTAATATGATAAAAAAGGGGTATATAATATCATGTAATTACATTATAAAACTTTTGAATTTATGTTATGTTGAAATAGTTAATTTTAAAATACATTCATGTATTCCCTAAGGTTTTTTGGGGATTCATGTTATTATAATGATTCAAGAGAATAATTGGTAATAGAATTCACATTTTCTTCTGTGGAAATTAATATAAATTTCATGTTTTTGAGGAAAAAATAATATGTTTTGATACCTTCTTTATAATTTCCTAGATTTTAATATTTTGGACATTTCCAAAGGGTAACCATTTATGAAATTTTTTATGTTGAAATTTAGATGAGGTTTAAGATATTAATGTTTCAAATTATTCATATTGGATAACCTTTGATAACCATTTTGTTGTGAGGATAAATATATACAAAATTAATGAATGATCATCCGATTATAGATCTTATAATCCAATAATTCTTCATGAATTAGAGTTTCAACTTCATCTTTTATTGGAGTATGAGAATGAATTAGAAATTGATCAAGGAAAAACCATAAAATCATGTAAGTATAACTTATCAATTGATTTTCAATAATCATATTATCCTATTATCATAATTTTTGTTAATATCAATGACTTTTTCAGACCTATATGATCAATGGTTTTGTGGTCATTAACATTATCCAAAACATGTTCTCTATAACTCTCAATCAGAACATAATGTATAGTTTTCTCTTATATATCCATGTTTTTTCTTGTAGGATATGTTATACTAAATTTAAACCTATATATGATTTAATTTGAGTAACTATTATTTTCCCAACATTATTTTAAAGAATGTTTTAGTATTCATTTTTATGTTGTCAGTTTTTATTAAAGTAACTTTCATGTATTAATAGTTTGAAAACCCCAACCAATTTAAAGGTTAAAATTCATTTTAATGAATGTATAATATAACACCATAAGATTTTTATGACATATATATTTTTCCAATAATTTTTTTTTCTTTGATGTATTTTGTTACACACAACCCTGACTTAGCTAGCATTAGAAGCAACACATAGTTTGTGAGAAATATAATTTGATTATTCTAATTATTTAAATAGGACATTATAGCATTGTTGTTTGAATGGATGGTATGAATAGTATTTACTGAATTATGAAAATATTGGTTTTAAATGTATTTATAATTAATTATTTGGTGAGAAATTAAATATAAATGAAAATAAAATTTTTATTTAAAGGAAATGTTTTGGGAAAAATTATTTAAATGGGCACTAGTGTGTTTTATACGAATAAATAAATAAATCACTATTGTTAGAATATGTTATTGATATATATATAAATATATAATTTGATCAATATAATTTTTAACATTCATCTTATGTGTTTTCTATAAATGACATTAGAACAAATCGAATTTTACGCATAAAAAAGTACTTTTCTAAAAAGGAAGTTTTTTCTCCTTTTAATGGGGCACATGTATTAAATATAGTATTGGGAAAAAATCCATAAAGGCATCATTGAAGCATTTTTGAGGTGATTGTGTTTGTTGAAAAAGTGGACATCAGTGATTTGATTGTTGACAAAGCAAACCATGACATACAAATTTGTTGACAAAGGGGATTTCATGGTGGAATGTCGAGTTCATGAGCTGTGGGTAATGAACCATGTTTGATTCTAGAATGACGACAAAGAGATGGATGATCTGGAGGCGGTACAAAAAGAACAGATATATGGTGGCGCCATTTTCCATTGTTTGCCAAATTTTTGGGCCTGAAAATCAACAAATAATGAAAAGTGGTTTTTAGCAAAAGGACTTGCGCGCCGTGTACATGAAATCTTGCAAACTTGCACGCCATATATTTTTCAAGATCAGATCATCAAAATATGGCAAAGGAATAAGGTTTGCGTAAGTTTTTTTGAGGTCGCACAGGTGACTTGCGCACCGAGAAAGATACTTGCGCGCCGATGCCTTGAAGTTTGAGAACATGAGTGCCTATAGTTTTCCAAGATCTGAAGATCAAAATATGGCAAAGGAAAGAGGTTCACGCAAGTTTGGAAGTGGGTCGCGCAAATGACTTCCAGGGGAAGAGACATGCGCGTCGAGACTTGCGCGCCGAAGGGAGAGTTTCACGCCGTTGCGCAGGGGTGACCAAATGCCTATAAATACTGGACCACCCCTCTTCATTCATAACCGGAGTTCAACACTTTGAGAAATCAGATCTCTCGTCGCGCAGGTGTGGTGGTCGCACAGGTGGTGTGTGGTCGCGCAGGTGAAGTTGCGCGCTAGTGTAAGAAGTTGGACACTGGTTGGAAGTTGCGCGCCAATATTGGTTTGGGTGTAAAAGGAAGTGTGTAGAGAAAGTTCGGAGTTGAGGAAGCTTGATTCGCGCATGTTTCTAAGGAGGACTTGCGCGCCCGTTGTGACTTGTGAGCCGATACTTGCTCACCGAGATTGACTTGCGCGCCAAGTAAGGTTTATTTCTAGCAGTGATTTTCAGGCAGCGTGGAAGATGGAAGTTTTCCTGATACCTTTGGTGAAAAGAGAGATTCATCTATGGGTGAAAATTGGGCTCCAATAGAGTATCTACTTATAGAGGAAGATGCATTCCTTCATGAAAATGAAGAGACCTATAGGTTTATAAACTGTGAGTGGATCCTTTCCGGAGTAGAGAGAAAAGGAAGAGGAAGAAGGTGATCCTCTCCACTGGCAGTGAGCCAGAGAGAGAGAAATAGGGAGTGACCCTTGGTAAAGCAGTGAGCTGACCCTAAAATTTGTAAAGGCAGTGATCCTGGTCATAGATGTGATCTAGCCCAAATATTGTAATCCACAACTAGTGAAGTTTAGTGGAATTTGGTGCGACCGACAAATTGTCGGCGTATGCTCCTTGGACGTAGCCCTTTGCAGTGAACCAAGTAAAATTTATGTGTCCTGTGCATGCTTTACTTTCTATTTACTTTTTGCAACAGGAAAGGGAGAGAAGAGTGTTTTTCTTAACAGCAAAACAAGATCAGAACAGGCGTTAATTTTAAATTTTTCATACCCTAATTCACCCCCTCTCTCAGGGTATTCATCCTTGTGGACCTAACATATAGTTTTTGAAATTTTTATTAATTATATATAAAATAAACTTCTTATTTTGAAAGTTTAATATCAAAAATTACTTTGGTTTACTTTTTAGAAATTTTCAACTAATATTATCGTTTTGATGAATAGTAAATAATACAAAATTTTAATTGAGGAAAAAAATTTATTTAATAGAATTTATAGTATTAAATTATATATTTTATTGGTCTTAATGTATTATTAGATAAAACTTTTAAGATTTATTTTAATTTAGGACATTGGATATAATTTCACATAGAATTTCGATATCAAAATATAACAATCTTTTGAATTTTTCCCATTAAAAATATTTTTTCTCATTCCGTCAACAGTATTAATTTTAATTAATTTTTAAAAATTTACGTGTTCTGAATTAAAAAAAATGGATTCCATATTTTTAATGATACATTTAAAAATTATTAAATAAGACCCTTTTATTTTTGGCCAATATAGATAGTAACATTTGTAATTTTTAACACCATGATAAAGAAAAAATGGGTAATTTAAATTAAAAAAAAAGTGAAAAGGACTATAAAAAGAACCTAATAATGCACAAATTTTACTAGAATACTTTTATTCGACCATTAAAACCTAAGGTTATAGATTTAATTTTCTTAATGGAAACATTTCAATGAAAATGACTTATATATTATTAAAATCAACGAGAGTGAAAAAATGACACACTTTTTTAATAAGTATAATATATATAATATTAATCTAATTAAAATATATGCTTAATTATATATATTATTCTGAAATATAAAAGGTTTAAATATGATATATAATTTTTTTAAATTTTTAGGGATGAAATCTTTATCATAAAAAATTATAAAATGATGATGCATTATTTATTCAATTATTAAAACACATAAATAAGTGATATTTAAAATATTAAAATAAATACAATTTGAGTTAATTAAAATGATAAATAAATTTATATATAAATATGGATTATTATGGTTGTATTAAATTTTCTTTTTAATTTATCTTGCTGTATTGATATTCTTAATCTCACTGTAATAAATAGTTTCTAAATTAACACTAATGAAATTTTATAAAAATGATATTTTATTAAATTAGTTAAAAATCATAAATATAATAAATAAGAAAAATGTTGATATATTATTGTCTCTAATATCATAAATTGAAAATTTATGGTCAAATTTGTACTTTATAAGTCAAAAATTGCTTCCTCATAATATAGAAAATTTGTTACCAAAGTAAATAAATTAAATTATGTTAATTAAGGGTTTATCAAAATTTTATGGTTTAATATAGCACCAAAACATGAGTAAAATCTATTGGTTGATGATATTACAACCTTATAAAATATTATATTCTAATAAATGAACTTTTGTGTCATTTTGATAGGTATTTAATTTAATATAAATTAATCTTTTCATAAACTCGCAAAGTCTCCCTCCCCATGCTTATAATAGGGCTTATCTTAGTAATTTTTCATCACACATAATAACCTATTTTTTCAGGCTAAATATGTAAAATTATTCTCCCAAATTCTATCAATTAATACTATAAGCATTACAATGGCCATAAATGACACCAATTAATTCCTTTGATGAAAATCTAAAGGAGATACCCAAAGAAGAGGTAACGTTCATCAACGGATATTTTTCTATTATTTCTTCCTTAAAGCCCAAAAATTATTATTATTTCATGTTTATATCAAAAAAATATCCTAAATATAATTATATGTTTTTATATTATGTTTTTGACCTACAATTACCCACATCTCCATCAAATGGGATACACAATAATCATTCTTGTGTACGACAGACTATCGCCTCGCGAACCAATATCATCCATTCTTCCAATTACACCATTAAATGTTGAGAATAATGATGGAATTTCAGTTTTATAAGAAGTATATATTTTTATAAATTATTTATTCTTATATAATTATTATATAACACATACCTTTTTTCTTTCCATTTTGTTTAAATAAGATAACTTTGTTTGTGGATCTGTGGACTACCACCTCCTCAAAGCGATGTGATTCAATCAAAATTTACCTAGACTGTATTATGGATGGTTATAGAAAATTTATTTGATATAGATTAAATAATAATCATAATTTAATATATAAAAATGTTTTATTTACATTATTTTTCCAGTACAATAAAAAATGGAAAAAGTGTTCATGCGTACGTCTAGCCTACCATCTCAATGAATGGTGTGTTTCATTTTCTATTTATAACTTTTGTATATTATGATAAAAACATATATAATGAATATATAGAGTTTTTTTTTAATTTTTATGATTATATATATTATTAAATCATGATATATGTATTATTACTAAGAAAGAAAATTAAAACATGCATGAGAAACAAAGCAATTACTACCAGAAACATAAATTAAACATGAAATTGTTAATAAGGGAGTATTAAAAAATCACAATTAAATTATATAAAGTATTATATATATGAATATAGTTATTTTTCAGATGTATAATAAACTTATATTTATTATACAAGAGGTTTTAATGGGTATGAATGAATTCATGAGTTAAAGTATGGAATTTTTCTCTCACTTATATTTTTGTGGGACACATGCCTTATACACAACTTGTTTCTTCTATGTCATGTATAAACTAACCATGGAAAAAAATTATTAGTATTATCTATAAAATTGTTATATTTTTATATCCATATAATTTTCCTTCTTTCATGGGGCATAAGATTCTACTAATTATAATGTGGTAAGGGTAAATTTCAAAATCTCATTATTATCTGGGATTATTTATACATTACTATTTATTGGGGAATATTTATCTTCCATGCCCATGTTTCATAAAAATGTATTACAAAATATTTTTAATATTATTTTATTATTTTTATTTTTATTTTTACTGTTGTTTTAATTTTTACTAACAGTTTTGAAAGGAATCATTCATTATTTTTTACAAACAAGTTACTTTATAGATTTTCTGACAAAAGTACAAGAAGAATTATTTTTAAACATATACGTCATGAATGGAATGTTATGTTCTAATGATACCATCACAATTAAAAGATTAATTTATAATTTTACATGTTTATTTATAAATAATTTTTTTAAAATGTGCAGCATTTTAAGAAAAGAAATCATTTTCAAAGAAGAAAAGATATTTTACTCAAAAATTATTTTCAAGTTATCTCTCCGATTTATTCCCCATATGTTAAAACATTATTTTATGTTACTTAAGTTTAAGAGGGTATGTTTTTCTTGGATTATATATATTATATCCGTAGTTGGTTTATTTTTATGATTTAATGATATTTATAAGACTAATTTCCTTTCCATGGGTTATGTAATGAATGATTGATGTTTCTGAAACCCATTTTATTCCATGGGTTCTAATGTAATGAATTAATTATATTCTAGTGGCACACATATGTATAGTTTTCATTATGTAATGGGTGATACCTATTTCTCCCTCCAATTCATTGTATCAAGATTTGTATATCATGATATAATGATGGGAAACAAGTCAATGGCCATGATACAATATGGGAATATGGGGAAACCTAACATCTTACAAAGAAAAGACTATGATTGGGGATGGTGGTGTGTTACGACCAAAAGTTCTAGTCCCTATGAGAATCCTTGATAAGTTTGGGCAATGCCCCTTGACTAATTGGGAATGATATTACAATTTTTAGTGTTTATGACAATTTGATGTATTATTTCGATGATATGATTTAATGGTTTATAGTTTTTACTCCCTTATGATTAATGTCTTATGAACTAAAAATATTTATTCAATGAAACAGATATATAATCTCTGGTATTCAGGGTATGATCTTAAAATGTTATTCTTATGTTATCTATACTTATGTTTAAGTTAATCCAATATATATCCCTTGATTACCCTTATGGATAATCTGAGCTCACCCTTTCTTATGCAATCATTTCCCCAAGTTATAAATAATATTTTTATGTAGGAGTACTAAGGATAATATCATTACATGTGATTTTGAAGATCATTCAAAAAACTAGAAGAATGTGTTTCATGTCTCCAAATTAACTAAATTATTATATTCCTCCTGGATATGTTTTTTTAATGTAATTATATTCATCTTAAAAGTTGAAATATCAATGTATGATAATCCTGGGTTGTTATGCATATGCCCTTACTACACTGAGTGTCTCTAGGTGGATTTATTGGTGTAGAAAATCTTGAAGTTAGACTAAGATATATATTCGTGCAAGTTTTCCAACATGATAGATCATCACCACTTTCCCCTAAGCGATTCATGCATGTAATAAGAAAATCCAACCTTAGAGTCTTATAAAATTTTAAGAAAGTGTAAGGGAATCTTGATCCTATCAATCCATTCCTTAACTTCTTAGGGATCATTGTAACTAGGAAATATCATTGCATGATTCTTAGTAATTTTTTAATTGTGGTCCACCTTTCATTTCAATTCAATATTAGTGAATTATTCCATTTATTATATCATACGAAGGAATGTTCTCACTAGAATTATGTCAACTAGAGGATTCAACTATAGGAATTTAAATTTTCCCTATCTGGAAATATGGATTGCTCCTTTTTGGAGGTTCCATAAACTATAAATAAAAATGATTGAAATAATTTATAAAGTAAATTTATCCCTTAAATATAAACTAAATTTAAATAACTAAAAAAAGGTTTAAACCTTATAAAATAACACTAAACAACCCTAGAGTTCCCATGGCGAGTCAAGGATCATCATGAAATTTAGATATATAGGAACACTACCACACAACATATTGAATTTAAACTCAATTATCTTTAGTATGTCAATGATATCCATTCATAAAAGGTTGATATAAAATAATTTTCATAGGATTTTTCCCAACCAAACCTCTAATATAAATTTTAAATATAATAACATGGGTAAACTCATAACTTCACTGAAATTCACCTCCCATAAGGCCTAAAGCGCATTCTCGACCTCCATGGGCTATAATTAGGCACTTATGTTTCCAAAAATATAACATGGCACTAGTAGAAAAAAGGTCTTTAACGTCAGTTTTTTTTATTTTTTACGTCGATTTTTAACCGATGTTGAAGTCGCCGACGTAAAAAATAGGACTTTTTACGTCGGTTTTTGTAAACCGACGCCAAAAACAAATTTCAATTGCTTTTTTGCGTCGGTTTTGAAAAAACCTGACGCCAAATAAACTCATCCGCGTCATTTTTGGCGTCGGTTTCCCTAAAAACTGACGCCAAAAAGTTTAAAAAATAGTTTCGGCGTCGGTTCTTGAAAAAAACCGACGCCATAAATGGAAATAACTTATTTTTGGCGTCGGTTTTTACAAAAACCGACTCCAAAAAGCAATTTGTATTGTTCGATGTTTTAGTACATTTCCTAATCTTCGATTTGACTGGTCGTGGAGCTAAAACGGAGATACGGATCAAAAGTTATGGCCGTCAGAAGTTTAACATGTCAAAGTATCGATTGATACAATATGTTTTAAAGAAAACAAGATAAACACAAGTTAAAATCACGTACACCAAATGATATAAAATATACATAATACTTCAAACACATTTCGATTATTTTTCGATCTTCAGTTGAAATGATATGTTGTTTATCATCATATCTCTTATATTTAGCATAGATCTCATGTGATAATAAAAACGACGATCGATAATTAAACTTACCCCAATCTTGGTAAATGTCATCCGAACGTTTTATATTTTTAACACAATAAAAAAAGTAAATCATCATTATTTGAAATCTAATCGAGTTGTTTATAAATGAAGGACATTAATAATAATGAAAATGAATGAATATAATACGCACCGTAATAAAATTAATGATTGATGCCGCATTGAAAACTTGATTGAATCGAAGAGGATGAAAATGATAAATGAAGGAAAAACAGATTTATATATAGTAAATGAAAATATTTTCGATTGAGTTGTATGAAAATATAGGCGGTATTTTAAAAAGTTAAACGCGCGTTGTGAAAAAAATTGAAATTTTGATCCCGCGTATTAGTGAATACTATTTGGCGTCGGTTTTTTTTAAAAACCGACGCAAAAAGTAAAAATAAATTGTTTTTCGCGTCGGTTTTTATGAAAACCAACACGAAAAATAAAAAAAAATATTTTTGGCGTCGTTTTTTCTAAAAACCGACGCGAAAAACAAAAAAGTTTTTTTTGGCATCGGTTTTTATGAAAACCGACGTCATAACATAAAAACAAAATTTACCTTGTGTTAGAAAATTTTTATGCTTCGATTTGACTGGTCGTGGAGCTAGAACAGAGTTACGGATTGAAAGTTATGGCCTTTGAAACTTGGCCTTCGATTTGGCGTCGATTTTTAAATAAACCGATGCTAAAAAGATAAAAAAAAATACGTTTCGCGTCGGTTTTTTTAAAAACCGACACGATAAACAAATAAACAGTTTTGGCATTGGTTTTTACGAAAAGTGACGCGAAAAGTAAAAGAAAAATATTTTTGGCGTCGGTTTTTCTAAAAACCGACGCGAAAAACAAAAAAGTTTTTTTTGGCGTCGGTTTTTATGAAAACCGACGTCAAAACATAAAAACAAAATTTACCATGTGTTATAAAATTTATTAAGCTTCGATTTGACTGGTCGTGGAGCTAGAACGGAGTTACGGAATAAAAGTTATGGCCTTTGAAAGTTGGACTTAATTAACACTTCTTTTAGAGAAGTTCAACTTCCAACATGCATAACTTTTAATCCGTAACTCCGTTTTTGCTCCATGACCATTCAAATCAAATCTTAGGGAATTATCTATAGGACTGTAAATTGTTTTTACATTTTTGGCGTCGTTTTTCATAAAAATCGACGTCATAACTTGTTTTTTATTTTTTCACGTCGGTTTTTAAAAAAACCGACGCCAAAACTAATTTTTTTTATTTTTTGGCGTCGGTTTTCAAAAAACCGACGTCATAACTTTTATTTTTATTTTTTCACGTTGGTTTTTAAAAGAACCGACACCAAATCATTTTTTTTCATTATTTTTCGCATCGGTTTTTTTAAAAACCGAAGCCAAAACTTATCCGCAAAAATATTTTACGTCGGTTTATAATAAACCGACGTCAAATTGACGACATTAAAAATGATTTTTCTACTAGTGTGGGAATGATTTAACCACCATCAAACATATGGTATAAAAAAAGATGTAAAATATTTAATAACAAAAATATAGCATATGTCAAAAAAAATTAACATAAATGTCACATCCTACTCCTAGATAATAATGCGCTATAATATAATAAGAAGCCCATTAACAAAATGGAACCCAACAAACCCATGGTTCTATCTCTATATGACCATTATTTGCATTCATTCCCACACACTAGTAGGGAAGTTGATCAAGGATATTTATCCTCTAGACGATGCTCTTCTGTCTAATTGTATCATGTAAAACCATGGTTACAAATGGAAAAATTAAAAATTAGGTTGTGAGAAAAATGGCCTAGTATGATACAACCAAGGAATATATAAAATGTATAACTATTTACATCCATTCTGTCAAGATTTAAATATATTTATAAAACACATTTAAAGAAATAAATTTCAATTTATAAATGATCTTTTAGTTTTATTTTAAAAATCATGTCATAATAAATTAAACATAGAAACATGACATATTTATTTCCAAAGGCATAAATATATAAACAATTATTTTCATGAATACATTTTACATAAAAAAATTAAAAATTAAAATATCAAAAAATTAGTCATATAACATAATAATAAGAAACCAACGTGGAAATCCATGATATAAGGTTGAACATAAGAAAACTACTAAGACAAACTATGGAACACCAAATTAATTATGTGACTATAAAAGTTTGGGAACCTAAATCCCTTAAAAAGGATACCCTATAGTCACCACGATGTCAAGGGAACCCCCCCAAGTGATATATAACTGCACTAGGGATAGTCTTTGATTCTTCTTTACTTTTACCCCCTTAGCATACTAGCTGCTGCTTCATTCCGTATAGTGATAACACTTTCTCTTTCTTAGCCCCCCTGTGTATAGTAAGGGGAACAATGGTTGCACAACTTTCTCCATTACTCTTATATATGGTTATGAAAGAGTACCTGTTTCCCTGACTTGACTCATCTTGACCTACCTGACTTAGTGGTTAGAGCATCACTTTCATACAGTGAGAGTCTTTGGTTCAAATCCAATAGTCGGTAAAACCGGTCCTACTACCTATATTATACACTGATAAGGATAAAGAACGACCAGCATGACATCAAGCGTGGACTGGCAGAGTCAACTGAATGACCGGGTTGCTTCACTTGTGGCCTTCTCCCCTTGTCACCTTAATATTAGGTCTCCTCCCTTATTTTCTTCATCTATAGAAAAATACATTTTAAATCCATTCTCATACATTATAATAAATATATACATTAATATAAACCACAATTATTCTTGAAAAACTATTCCCATTTTGATATCATCTTTGGGGAAATTTATCAAACATATAATGTGTCACAAAATGGTTTTCATTAAAAACCAACATTATTTGAAAATAATCATAGTCCTCAAGGATTAAACCCAAATCGAAAAAGTACATTCACAATTTAAACCAAAGGGAAACATCAAATAATATAATCCATTCATATGGTTTTAATGTAGGATAGAGGTACCAAGAACAATAAAGATGAACTAATGTGGTCTATTTAAGACCTTTGATGGGAAATAAAGAGATCAAATTATTTAGAACATAAATTCAATGATAACATGGTAAGTTATCCATATCTATTATAGATACAATTATCTTGTCTCATGTGACATAAAAATCAGGAAGAAATAATGGGAAAACTATATTAAAACGATTCCTCATATCTAATTATAATGAACATAGACCTAAGATTCAATTAGTATAATGAATCAACCCCATTAGGAGGAGGAGAACTAATAATTCCACATTTTTTCCTATATATTGGGAAAACCCAAGTTACAGATCAAGATTTGGATTAAAGTAGGTTATGAAAACATTTCAGGTAAAAAATAACAATTTGACTTGTACTAAACTATATGTCTAGTTCTCCATTGGTTGGTCATTGGGATGAACCATATAGTTAGGGGTTCAAGTATAATACTGGAACCTATAAGTGGACCACTAAACTACTAGTAGAACCTAAAAACTTATAGGTGTTCATACATATTTCATGGATATCTAATGTCATCTACTAGCTTTCTGGTGGACCTCTTCTAGAAGTGGCTACCCAAAAAAATCCCCAAATAGAAAAAAAGACCATAAACTTGAAAATAAAAATAGAAAATTGATCCCCATACCTTTTTTCACATACCAAGGCTGGAAAAATATACCCTTTAATTCGCGTTTATTTCACTCTTTAAAACCTAATTGATAACTATCATGGCATACTACCTTCATTCTTATTTTCCTTTCCTTAATCCTTAATTAAATCCCTAAAGAAATATGTTATAATTCTATCCTACATTTCAATTTATGTATAGACTCTATGAAACCACTAGCATGTATAAATATCATATACACACTAATAAGAACCATAACCACTAAAATTGGAATTTTGGTCTTCCATGTGGTTTAATAGGAATCTGTTGGTGGACCTTATCCGCCAAAATGGCGACTTCTATGGTATAACATTCACCATTAATAACCAATCATCAAAAGATTAAAAGAAATTTTTAACACATTAGAAATATAAAAATGGTTAACCTTCCATTCTCACATAGGGTCCATAATATCTGCTACAATATTCTTTAATTCCCATTTTCTCATTATAACATTCAATGGATAAAACTAATCCCTTCAACTATATAATCCCATAAATTGTTCTGTTGAAACAAATAATCCTCTAATATTTAAAACCATATTTATGGAAAATGAAACAACTATAAAGATAAACACCCTATAAGATAACTCATAAATAATAATCTCACTATCACTAGAACATTATTACAACTCAAGAAGGTAAAAAATTCAATATATATAATATAAAACCTAATATACCAATACCATAGTAAAAAATGTACAAGAAATTGGATAACAAGCATAAATATATAATTTACACTCACATTGTAACTAATATAAGACATTATTCTTCAATAATATTTAAAAAAGGAAATATGTGTCCCTTAAATGCTTCTGATAACAAATCAAAATTAAAATATCATATTCCCCATAAATTTCAACCTCTTTAATATCTAACTCTCTTAAATCAATGAAATGAAATTCATTCTGAAGATATTACCAAATCTAAAACACAAGTAAAATTTCACAAATATGATCCACCAATGGGTGAAGATATAACTAAAACATAACCTTACTAATACACTCTAATACCTAGAGTGGTCTAATTAAATAAAGGGAATTCTACTACAATATCAACCCTCTAATTTAAATGATTGTGTGAAAAGATTTGGAATATATGATCACTAACCTAGAACTCTAGAGCATGCTTCTTGTGAGAAGATAAGACTTTTAACTATCTTGAGAAGCCTTCTTTGACTCTTAAATCACCTTATCCACCTCAATAATACACTATTTCAAATCATTTATACAATAATAGGTAAAAAATCACGTTAATGGTTGGCCTACCATACTACAAGGATATGAAACATTCTCTATTTATCACAACCTTTATGTCTTGTTATTATAGATTATATACATTGATATAATATTTATTATAAAAATATATATTAAGGATTATATATTTATAATGTACATTTATTATCTCTGTATCTATCTATTTGAGAAGAATTTATTAATGGTCAATTTACCCACCTATGAGGATGCTGTCAATTATTTACATACCACCCCCTTCATTAATGGTTATCATAACATATAAAAAATTAATAAATATATACTTATATTTATTTTATGATTATGGATTTAATTTAAGAAATCTAAAAATAAAATTAGATTACGAAACTAAAATTTAAATAAAAATTGTGTAATTCAATTAAAAATGTCATCAAACCATTAAAACATCATTGAATTGTTAATAAATAAATTTCAATGATTTAAATTGTTTAGTAACTAAAAAATTATTATAAAATTAGTTTTTATAGTATTTTAACAAACCTAAGTTGATTATGTTTAAAGTGAAAACATGGTTTAATTAAATAGAACCTATGTTAAAGGAGTTTGTATCTCAATCCCATATCATTGGGTTATATACTCTATTATTGATTTAAAATTTTTATAATGATAATATACATCCATTTTAATGCCTAATTATATAAATTTAATTTAATTTTATATTTATACATATACATTCTATTTTATCCCATTTATTGATATAGTCTCGTTATGTTACTATATTCGTAAGGGGAGTCTCTCTTGGTCTTACTATTTGGTTTCTCTCTCATTGTCTAATATTATTTCAAAAGGTTTGTATATTTGTATACCATAATTTTCATCTTAAGTTTATTATTGAACATTTATAAGGATTTATAATTCTTATTAATGAAATATAAATCAATTATACTGATGTTACACCGTGTAATTTTTATAAGTGGACTCTTAAGCCGGACACTTTATTTTGAATTTATTCTCTCTTCATCTATGTTTTCCCTATTATGCATCTAAATTTCATTCTAAATTTACATTACTTTTCATTAAATTTTATTCATATCTCTGTTTATGTGTGTGTGTTTCTAATTCATTGTGATGAAATATTATCTACTTTCAAGATTATTAATAAAGAAACTACTCTAGGAACCCCTAACTGTAACGTCTAATATTTATTCTCCTACTTTTTAGGAACACTTATTTTTTTTAAAGAAATTAATTCTTTCCTGTAAAAAACAATGTTTCAAATTATTATTTTTAGGGACATTTAAGTTTATTCATTGAAATATTCCTTATAATATAATTATTAAACCCATTATTTCATCAAGGGTTTATTTTATTTTTATAATAGTAATATGTTTCCTTTCTTTTGAGAATAAATTATTATGAAAATATTATAACGTGATTGATGAAAATAATTATATCACCATGTAATGTATTAGGTATATTTTTCTATCTTATGTCATCAGTATGTGTATACATGATTCAGTTAACTTTGTATACAATTTTATATATATTCCAAATTTAGTAAGTTTTGTATATAATTATTATTCATGTGGTAAATTATATGCCTCATTTGTATTATTCCTATAATTATAATCCTATAATTATGATCTCATGATATTTATTATTCTCACTCATGTAGTTAAATTTATTCATGTTTCATGTTCCTCCCAATTATTCCTTCCCTTATTGGTCTTTTAGCGAGCCCTTTATTTGATTTGGGTCCCTAGGTGATCACGAGAATTAAAACTGGTTAAATAAACAAATAATATATATATGATAAAAGATTTAATTTAAATTTTATATCATTTTTTATATTTATGAATTATTATATCAAAAATTTACAAATAAACTAATATTTGGATTCAGGGAATGGTTATTGTAAATAATTTTTATTTATTTTTTGTAAAGTATGTGAGTGTTTTACCGAATCATGATGTGAATGTATAGATTATTCCTAAAATGACTCTAGAACTCACCCCTTGAAGGTTTCCTATAGTACTGATTCCATTTAAGGTCTTACAAAATATTCCTAAGATGGTCCTCAAAGATCCGCCATTAACCATGAATACAAGATGTTGTTTTCAATGAACACAACTAGATACTCATCTGTGAACTGATCAAACATTGAATTCCCCATTCCAGTTTAATTAAATGTAGAATTCATTAAAACCAAAGGTAAATAAAAATAAAAATAAATGTATCTATATTGATATATAAGATTAGTCTTTAGAATTTATCTATCCTTTATTCCCATCAGATGATATCCAGACCTTAAATCAATCTTCAAAAACAAAATAGATCATTAATATAACAACCTCACATAATATTGAGGTACTGATTTGATTTAATTTAAAAAACATGTATTTAATTTTATTTTTATGTTGGAGGTGTTTTTGAGGGCTCAAGGTTTAGTTTGGGGGATTTTTCCCTACGTTCGGGTATAAATTCAATAATAGATAATTGGTCCCAACATAACCCATATTTTTTACTATAAAGGAATTCTTGAGGTTGAGGTATCACAATTACGTTTTGGTAGTTATTTCAGAAATCCATAACTGATGGTGAATTTTACAATTATTGTAAGGATAACAATAAAACTATCATAGGTTTGGGTAGTTGGGTGTTTTGGTACTACTTTGGAGAGGTGCCATGCATCTTGACCCATATAATAACGCTACAATTCCACCCCAACTAGATTTGTTCCACTATGAGTTGATATGGATGAATAATGGGATCTTTTTCATTTTTTTATTCTTCCTTATATCATGTAATTATATCATGACTATATGGAGACATTCCTCAATGTGACCCTTTTGTGGGTGATTCATCATGGCTTTTTTAGTGACTCCATATTCACCACATGTCATTATTTTTATGTTCTAAATAAACTTATTAATTAATATAAATTTAATAATATTGAACATAAATGATAAATTACTCATTTCTCCAACATCATCTACTCAATATCGATACTATTCTTTCATCCTATTCCAATAGAGGATCATCAGTATTCAGGCTCAGTTTAGTATGTTATCTATCACAGGGGAGTGTCACCAATAAATCTAACCCTGTTATTATGTTTATTCCCTATTCATATTTGGAAATTTCAATTAATTTTTAGATATGACTAATTCTAGGGATTATTATTCCTTTCAATATTCTAAACATTTGAGATCAAATCTATCTATGATATTTGAGGAGAAGGACACATGTAGCTCTAGGTATGTGGTCCTAAGATTTCCCACTAGTCTTTATTTGAATGGAATGTCTTATATAAAATGTTGGAACAATTAAATTTGTGTTCATAAATTATAATTTAATTTAAATTTCTTTACTAACATCATATGAAGTGAATAACTATAAATAGACGCATGATCAGTCTATTTACTAAAGTGTTCAACACCATGGTCATTGATGATTGATTTCCAAATTCATAGTAATATAGAATTTTATCGTATAGCTTATATATGGTGTTAATATATATATTATGAACCTTGTAACCTAGTGAGGTGATTTAGATAAACCATTTATGAGGGAGATCTTACGAATAGGTTAGTTTGGTGATGTTTTAGGCTCAACATAATCATTTATTTTGTTAGTGACCTTTTTATCATAACCCTCATGGGATTAATAGTTAATTAATCTTGTGAGATTTTATTTTAGGTGATAGATAGATCTCTAATAATGGTTTCCTAGTGATGTTTTATTCACTTTACTAATGATATAGATGATTTAATTTTATTTTTATTTTATTTTCTATTGTATTATGTTCATGATAACTCATCCACCAATGATATTTATTGAATGTTGAGTTATCCATAGTGATTCGAGTTTTAGAATTTTGGTATGTGGTACTTTATCCACCTCATATATGTTTTATCATATATCCCCCTCTAGTTGGACTACTGGTACTCTATCCCCTATATGTTATTTGGTTGTACATAGTCCACAAGGATTTTTTCAGTTGGTTGTAAAATGATCACTTATATATAGTTTTTATATGATTAATCATTCATTGAGAAAACCATTGCTCACCTCCATTATAATGGTGGTGATATATTATTCCCCAATATCATATAAAGGCGGAATATCATCCACTAAGAATACGTGATGTTGAAATGTCATTTAGCAAGTTGGTTTGATGGGGATATCTCATTCTGTAAGGATTTATAGTTGTTATTACTCATTCAAAAATGAGATATGATTACGATATATCATTCAACTAATAATTTTAAGTAAGTTTATAAATCAATCAACAAGATATATGAAACAAGGATGATGGGTTTTTGGTGATCATTTTTTGTTCTTTACCTGTGAAAACAATTATTTATTATGCCCAGTCTATATTTATGTATAAAACGTGAAAGGAAAAGAATAAATATGATACTTGAAATGTTGTAATAACTGCCTCCATATTAAATATATGATAAAGAATTTTATATGTAGATCAATAAGTAAAAAATAATACTTCCTTCCTAGGTTATCTTCCAACCATTGGATCATGATTCTTAACATGAAGATTCTCATATCTTGAAGGGGTGATATAACCTCCATTATGAATTAATGGGGAACAAACCAAGGTTCCTGAAATGCTCAGCTAATATTAGGTACAATATTCATGATCATTTAATGTAACATTCCCCTTTTATAGTAAATCATGCTTGTTCATTACTTAATAAATATAATTAGCCATTGAGTTTCATCTCATAGATTAAGAATTACATATCATTGATGTTTTTATTATTCAAAACATCAATGAATATTTTGAGAAATCTTTTTAATCTACCTCGTGTATTTAAAACTGAAGAAAACCATGTTAGAGTATTGGTGTTAGTGCATGTATCTCATGAGCTCAAAATTTATTGTTTATCATAAGTGAATAGTATTATACTATACAGAGAACAAAATCATTCATAGACAATTTTATGATATTTCCATATTTCATGCCATGATATCCATATTTTTGATATCATAGCCTCTGATCCAGGTTAGTTTCATAACATTAATATCCTATATTTAAGTATATATAAATTAATCTCTTACTTTTACTTAAATATAGTATTGAATCAGTGAAAAATTTAACACCTCTTGTGAATACATACAAAACACTTTTTGATACAATTTATCAAACTATATTTATTTTTGAAAAAACATCCATAACATAATCATTATCTAGAGTCATAACTTTCTAGCCCTATAGGCCATAGTAGTATTGAAAAAAAATGAAATTCTAATTCATATATGTATGTAAAGAGAACCTCTACCAAATCATTATTACTACTCATGCTATGAATGATTCTAGTGAAATCTCCATAAAAACTCATATCTTATACAAATAGGTCAACCATAATATGCATCATATAAATATTATATTTATATATATATATTCTTACTTCCCATGACATTGATTGACCACAGGTCATGGACCAATTTCACTCCAGTTTAGTTCATATGATTTTTTTAATCACTAAAATGTACTTAACCTAAATAATGAATACATCACATGTCATTCATCTAGTAGATGAGAACATCACATACCCCTCATCCAAGTAGCTGAACACATCTTATGTCACTCAACTAAGCATGTATATAAATTTCTTCATTCTAATTCAATAAAGGGATAGATTTATTTTCTCATAATTCAAATAGAAAAAAATAATATTTTATTCATACTTGAATTGAAAACATGATCAAAAACATACTTAAAATCCACCAAATTATATATGTAACTGTGAATTTTGTAAAAAAATATATCCAAGTGTGAAGTTTATAATGATAGGTATTATAAATAATATGTCTTCTCTTATAATTTAATAAGTCCACTACTCCACTAATCTTTATATATTAGCAAAACCCATACTATGCCATGAAAATCATCAATAAGGGAAAACTAAAATTCATACATTGGGGGAATAATATAATTATGTCATTCATGTAATGTAAATTTCATAACACATGAATTAATTATAAATAATGGTTTCCTTCTATAATAATAATGTGATACATTATGAAACCATTACACTAATCACTTAAGTATTATATACCAAGATACTCTACATGATCTTCATGTTTATTCTTGGTAAATGGATTCATTAATGAATCTAGTACATTTTTTAAAAACATCCCTTAATTTATCTTAACATTATCCAACTCAATTATCTCTTATATAATATGACATTTGAGAAATATGTGTTTGGTCATTTGGGGAGACTTTGGTTCCTATTATTGAGTTATAAAGCCATTATTTACAAAATAAATATCAATTTCTTCTTAAATTATATGAACCACCTCTATATAAAAGATGAACTTCCTAATTCAAACTGATTCAATTGAAAAATCTGATGTAGTGATGTACTCTGCCATTGTTTTCGAGTATATTCTAGGGGATTTTTTGAAGTTTTCAAACCGGAGCTCCAAAATTCTATAAAAAACTATATTAAGATTTCATATTATGAATTTTGGATTGGAAACATTCATATGTGTAACCCATTACTCAAATATAGTCCTCTCCACTTAAGATAAAGAATATGTAATTTATCCTTCTCAACTGGTTAAGAAAATTTTTCTTGGTAATATAGTGACTCTAACCAGGATTACATCGGTATCTAAATGTAATACTAAGAGAATATTAGATATTAGGATGACTAAAAAAATAAAAATATTGTATAACCAATGGTATATTTATATGGAATTTTATCCACCTTTGATAACTCATTAAAAAGATCTTTAATGTTCTTAATATTATTCTTATATAACACTAGTAAAGGTCCCTTCTTGGAGTTTTCCCCACTGAAGCACTTTAGCACTTTACTAAAGTATATTAATTGACTAAGACCAAGAAACCTATTATATTGTTCTCTATAAATCTTTATACACACTATGCATTCTTATTCACCGTGTCTTTTATCAAGAAGAATTTACACAACCACATCAATACAAATTAAAGCATTGGGAATTAATTTTAGATGAGCAGTATGTCATCCATACACAATATCAAAAATACTATTATGATCCCTATAATATTATTATATAAACAAGAATCATCTTCATTTTTATGAAATCAGACTCTCCGATCACATCATCAAGTTATAGATCCTTACTCCAATGTTCCTATTTTTATCAATAAAAAGACCATTAATGATTGCATATCTTATCATTATCTTTCGAAACATAAAAAACATTGATCTATACAATATACATTTTATCGACTAAATTACCATTAATTAACATGGTTTTAAAATCCATTTGATATATATCATAATGAAAATAAGTTATTATGGTATGAAATATTTTAATGGAATTTATCAACACAAAAGGTAAAAACATTCTTCATAGTCAATACCATAAATTTTATTCTACCATTTTCCACTAAGTGTTCTTTAAAGGTAGAAATATACTATCCAGATCATTTTTACTTAGAAAAACAATTCACCTTATGGGTCTTATCCCCTCATGTTTATCAAATGAGTTCAAATATTGGTTAGTGTTAAAGGATTAAATTTTAAATTCCTTTCATTTTAACAATTTATCAGAATCAAAACTCTTAATGTCGTCATTGTTGGTAGTAGGATCATCATATATGAAAATTTCCACATCAACACTAAATATGAGAAATACATATCTTTTGATCTCTTGATGAATTCTACCAGACCTTAAAGGTTGTTGTGTAATAAGAATAGGTGATTTATCCACAACTCTTTGTGGTATTGGGTCAGACTCCACCATAGAAATATTTCATATTTATTATTCTTTAAATTATTTAAGTTCAATTCCTCATACTAGAACCATTAATTATGTGTTAATTTTCATGTAAATCAGTATGGTATACCAAAATGAATTTTTTATAGTATTTTTATTGAAATAATATCTACATTATTAGGGATTACCAATAAATAATAAATATCACACATAGATCAATTATTATCAAAATTTAATCATTGTATGAGTGTTCTAGAACCCCATTACATAAAAAACACAAACTGAGATGAATTGGATACCATATATCATATGGTGACATTATAACTACATTATATGGAACACCATTTCAAAAAAATGAAACAATATCCAGATAATAATCCTAAAATAAAAATGGAAGGCTACAAAAAAATCATCATAAATTGATCCATTTACAATAATTCATAATTCCACATCTCAAACACACCATTCCATTATAATTTTATTGGCGGAATGTGCATTAAAAAATCCAAATACCTCAGATGATCAATAAATTCTTGGATTCATTATTCACTACCTTGTTATGATTGGCTGTTTTTATTTCTCTTACCTAATTGAGTATGTGATTTGTTCCAAAACACATTGAACTGCTCAAAATATTAATGCATTTTATTCATTATAATGAAATATCTATCCCAAATAATTTCCACAATAATGGTAATGAAGTTCCTAAAACCAATAGATTTAGTAGTACTCATTAAACCTCATAAAACACTATCTATGATATCCAATAGTCCACCCAACATTTTTTTCTATTACACTAAAAGGATTTTTGTTCAAATTTATAAATAAATAATACATTCCATTCTCAACTGATTCATTATCAAATATTTCAAATAATTTTTCTCTATGTATTATTTTAATTTATTTCTCATTTGTATTTCCATGGAGAAAATGCTAAAATGGTTATGATTAGAATCAACAGTGGTCTGCTTAGTCTTAATGTTATAAATAGAATTACCAATATCTTGATTTTATAAACCCTTTATAATGTTATCAATTTTATAAAACATATGATTTTGATATATTGAAAAAATTTTATTTAAAGTAGAAAATTGGAATCTCTTCTTATCAAAACAAGATACCACAATCAAATTTCTTTTTGTGGTTGTAAAATAATAACTGTTATCTAATTTTATTATTAATAAACTTGGTAAACTAAAATCATAAGTGTTGAATTTTAATGAAAAAATCTTACACCATTTCCAATAATAATATCTAATTTACAATTTATAAGTTTCCTTCTATGTCTTAGTATGTGTCTTTCAGCATAAATATGTAATACAAAGTCGATATTCAATACTCATGAGTTTTTCTTTGTGAATATGACCACTATGAAATTCACATTTAGATGATATTAATGCTTCTCTTTGAGAACACATTTTAAACATGAATAGAAAGCATGAGATATTCTATTAGTCCCATCTATGAAGTTTCTCAATACTATTATAATAAAGTAAGCCATAATACATGGGATAGCCATATATATGGGTGAGTATCATGTATTATATATTTTCAAGAAGTAAATTTTATGAAATTACACCCACTAAAAATGATAACCCCATCCACCCCATCAATTTAGTGAGCCAAGATCCATATTTCACTAAGTAATGAGTTTTTAAGGAATCCATATAACTAATAAGTTATATATGTATAGTATCATCCCAATTATAAGAATTATGATTCATAGATAGTTTTTAAAATAAACACTATATAATAATCCATAATATGGATTCACTGAAATCTATTCCACTAGTATTCTAACTATTAGCATTTCCCATATATGTGTATCCTATATCAAAGATCATGTAAAAAATATATAACTATTTTGTTAACCTTATACCTGCTTCCCATACACAAGATAATTTAGGGGAACATATACAAGGAATGAAACAACCAGATTAGATGATCATGGTATTTAATGGTGATTCTTTACAAAATAATCTCACACTTATTATTTTAAGGGTATTCGATTAAAATTATCACCAGTATGATATACACCAAATAAATATTGAACCCATTTCATGTCATGTAATGTTTGTTATATCACATTTTATTCATTTTTATATTTATACTTATGATTATTATGTAATTAAATCACATTATATTGACTAAAATATCATGTTATCACTACATTAATGTGTAACACTTTACCCAACTCACTATTTTTGGTTACCTACCTAGTAAAAAACAATCATATTCATACATATATAAATAAAACTCATGAATATGGCACATGAACATTTCATGTAAAATAATAGTATTGTTTGAGATTGATAAAATATGCATGAGTAATCATGGAGTGACAAATTTCTAATGCGTCACCTTTCTTGAATAAAGGATAAGCTTATGGGATGGTGGGTAATAAATCTACAAATCGCACTCCCTGAGTAGGTTTCACTCAAGGGAGAATTCAATTCATTATATCTCTAAAACCTAATATGCACAAACTATATTTAACATCAATTCCCAGTATTCTAACTCTAAGAAGAAAGATAGGTCAAGTTTGAATAAAAATATATCTTTTGGAGTCGTACATAGCATGTAATAAATGGATATATCTCCTAGAATAATTTTTTCATATAAAAGATAATACACAATATCCACATTCTATAAAAAATTTATTAACATAAATAATATATAGTAATAAATTTATAAATAAAAATGTTATTTATATTCATACACATGTGTAAAAAATATCAATTTTTATTATTTAATTTAGGCATGCAAAATGGTTTTTTGTAATAAATAATCTAAATAATTTTTAGACAATTTAAAAACTATCATATATTTCATCATAATATAAAAAAATATTTTTTCGATTGAATGAAATATTTCATTACTAACTTTCAGTCATAAAATAAATATGATGAAAGTGTGAGGGTGTTAAACCAATAAACTATATTCTATGATATGTTTAAATCATGTATTATTATTCATAACATATAATATGACTTGATATTTAATATAGATTAAATCATATTTTGTGACACAATTCATATCATATTTACTTTACTGATACATATTTTTTGAAACTAAAGGTTATGTTTTATTTTATGATATCACATATTTTATAATATGGAATATCCAAAATCATTTAGTGTTCTATATATCATAATATATGATATAGATATATCAAAGGTTATTGTAGAGTAAAATTGATAAATTCTACAAAATATATTTTGTGATAAAACTATTGATGAAATACTATATATAAATCATTGAAAACCCATAATATTTCCCAAGATTAATCATTAATGAAACATTTACTCATACCACTAATGTATTTTAAAGGATCATATCACGATCTCTATTTTTAGAAACAAACTCATGTGTTAGCCGGTCTATATGTAAAAATCAATCATTAATGTGAATGAAGAACTGTGTTCACATAAAACATTGTAGAAAATGAATTGATCATCAAGATTTGATAAAGAATGATTAAAGAAGATCAAAACATAGAAAACTAAATATCTCATCCTGTATAATTGATCCACTAGTCTTTGTATCCTAGTCAACAACCAAGGGATTCATGTAGGGTAAAAGGGGCTCCAACAACTTTATTATGAAGTAATGAACAACATACCATGGAAGAAGAGTTGTTTAGCTAAGCTCTAATTTTATCGTTTGGACCAATGAAATAAAGTTTTCCATCTTATAGATAATATATGATTCACTTCATTTTATAAATATAATCGTAAATAAAGTGATATATCTTGGCATGAGTGTTAATGGTAATTGATGTATTATTTATCGAACACATCAATGAATGGTTCACATTAATTTACTAATCTATACTTTGGAATATAAATGGTTGGAAAATATATGGGAGTATTTTTTCAGGTTTTTAAATCTCGCGAATGAAAACTATAATGATAATCATAAGTGTATTATACTATATGATATAGGAATAAGAATCAGTATCATCATCCTTTATGATATTTCCATATTATATCCTATGATATCAATACTATTAATATCATTTCCTATGATATATTAGTCTCATAATATGACCTGACTATATTTAAGTGCATGCCCATCAGTGGAGTGATGGATTATTCACAGCCAATGTGTGGTCAAACCATGAGGTATGTAAGATCTTTTGTCCATATGGGTTGAGAATACCAAAGGAATTTTTAATTTTCAATTTTTTGGATGGGTTATTTTAAAAATCAAGACATAGAATTAAATTTCATTATTTAGAACGTCTTACGGTGATTATATATATATATAATGAGGATTTGATGCAAACTAAGGGGCCTATGAGAGTATTGG
The DNA here is from genome assembly GCA_963277665.1 of Viscum album. NCBI lineage: Eukaryota > Viridiplantae > Streptophyta > Magnoliopsida > Santalales > Viscaceae > Viscum > Viscum album. Next base: position 471,109,843 of record OY728130.1, on the reverse strand, counting down.
ATCCTTGAGTTAATATTCATAAGTTGTTTTAGTAATAAACCCAAGAATCTTAGTTTCAGGAACATGGATTAAGGGAAACTGTATGAAACCTTGAAACGTAGGTATTTTATATTGATTTCTGTAGAGCATAACATTCATGAATAGTTATAGAATAATTAATGATAAAGCATACAGAATTTTATAGGAACCTGAGTGAGGTGGAGTGAAGTTGGTACTTACCACATGGATTGTAAATGGTCATAGAAAAACCATGTAAAGTGTTACAGATGGGTTACAGTGACATTCATCATCATTGTTTCATGGGTTGGAAAACAGTGAAACTAAACCATGTGAGGATTATGTATTGAGATAGGTCTATCCACATGGCTAGAGCATAGCTTGGCCAACCCAGTGGTCAAATTTTTCATCCTATTAAATCTGAAGAATTACAATTTTTCCATGATGAATTTTAATAGGTATCCCTATATACTCTTATCTTACTCATCATGAGTTACTTGGGTGGACTTTTCCTCTTACTCCTTCAATCCACCTTCAATTTGGGTGGGATTTTAATGTGGTTTCTTGGTGTTTGAGGTGATATAACCCCTCCATTAATCTATATTTATCTTCTCCACCTATTGTTCTGGATTTTTCTTCCTCAAACTAAGGATTAAATTCATATTCAACAAGAGAATGTTGGAGTAGGACACGTACGATGTGTTTTCTTATAACCTATCTAGGAATTTTCTTGGGAGATATATATGTTTCATTGTTCATAATTTCTCCAAATTTATGTTTCAAAATCAAATTTTTATTTTATTTTTATTAATATAAATTAAAATTATAAATAATTGGTATTTTGGGGTTGATATTTTGAATATATTTTTTATGGGAGTTCATTCAAGACATACCATATATTGTTGTAGTTAGATTTGGTGTAGTTAAATAATATGGTAAATTTTTATTGTTTCTGCAATTTTGTTAATATTTGAAAATAAATTTATATTTTTGATTGATTATAATTTGAATAAAAAAATTAATTGTGTCTTGTGAACTTTATTTAGGACCTCAAGTGAGTTTTGGGTTCCAAATGGTTATGCACAGGCTTGGTGAGCTCATGTAGTGAGTTTTCACCCTTTAATTAAAATGTTTTTTATTCATCATAAATTATAGGATGTATCTCATACAAGACCTCTGGTATTTAGGAATTCTATTATTCATTCATGAGATATGATGGGTCCTTCCACAATTGGTGACCAACCCGTTTGATTAATTTAATGAATTTTATAGACTAAATAAGATTCTAGGAATTTGAAAAAAGTGTCTAGGGACCTATTAGACCCTCATGCACTGGCTGGTTTTCCTTGGCCACTGATTATTGAGTCCTTCATAATAAATGTATTCTAGTTTCCCTATTGTATGAATAATAATTTTACTCTGGTAATAGTTGATATATTTACAAGAATGATCATCACTTTTGGGTCATAGATTGATCATGAGACGTCATAGAGCCTTGGACTAGGTTGGATAACCATGGGGTGAGAACTCTTATCCCACTAGGACATTAACACTAAGTAAGAGGAACTCAAAGAGACATGGTGGTTTTTTAGTGCGAGGAAATAGCTAGTGGTGATGGGTAAACTGAGATGGACTTGAAATAAAATACAGTAGTGATGTTAGAGTGGATAAACTCTTTGAGTCCAATAAGGACTAGAGATTTTTATGACACTTGTCAATTATGGTATGTTATTGGATTGATGGGTGATGACCCATGAGAATATATAAGACTTGTGAACCTTGATATGATCCCTTTACCGACATGATTACCATCATGACCCCAATAGAAACCTTTGAGACATTACCAAAGTAGGAGAATATAGATATGGGCAGCGATGGTTACTTGTGTCACCTTGGATCCGAAACAACTTGTAATCTTAGATATGTTCTGAAGATGAGGATGGTTATGAAGATTGATCCAACCCTCATATTTTTGTTATTTATTGTTTCCTAGTATATTTCATCTACCATGATAGCTAGTAATTAGATTTGGCACCTATTATTATTGGAATTTCTAAATATCCCTAGGAATCATATTTTGAGATGGATGAGACTACGAGATTCATGAGATGTATGAGATCTAGTCTAACAGTATTTTCTTGGAAGATTCATCATTTGAATATAATATAATATGGGTGATGCGATAGTGTATTCCTAGTGGTTGTTAATATGATAAAACATCAGAGTCTATGATAGTTCACATGAAGGAGTGTCTATGATATCGGCGAATCCTTTAATATAGTGATACAATTTTAAATTACCACAGTGATCTGGATTCGAATATAGATACTATCAAACTATTTTGAATATCTATATCCTATGGGATTCAAATGGAATTTTGATGTTCTAGGAGGGCATATATTATTGAGCACTGATAATAGAAATCCTGAGGGAGTCTGTTGGATTCTATCTATTGATACATGGAAACCCCTTAGGATAATTTGGAAGCATTAATGATAGCTCATGTAACACATTTATATCAAGAAAATATGATTACCATTAAATAATCCAAATACTTTCAATAGAATTCCCACACATAACACCAAACTAAAACAAAACCTCAATATGTTTATATTGTTATATCATAGTCACATTAAATATATGGTCATTTCATGCTTAAAAATATATTTTTATAAATATTTCATTTCTATATGATGTGTATTTCTATTTCATAAAACCTTTCATTAATGATGTTAAATAATGTTTTTTTGAAAAATTTATTAATACTAATTTAATTAGTAAATAATAAGAAATATTAATGTGAATAGTTAATGTTCTAAGAAAATATATTTTCTAATAAAAACAGATTTTCATTATATCTCAGTTTTTTTATTAGAAGTTAATTTTATAAAATTTAAATATTAATATGAAAAATTAAAAATTATTTTTTGATTCATCATAATAATATATTCATAAGGTTAGAGTTGGATATTTTTTTAAAAATAATAATATTTAGGGGAATATTGGAAATAGAAATTTTCAAAAATAAAATAGATTTTATGGAATTATTAGTATCTAGGTATCGATTATAAATTCATGATATATTTTCATAAGAAAAAAATATTTATTCTATAATTGAACTTATAATTTTAAATTTATGAACTCATATTTAATTTTTTAGAACATATGTAATATTTTCTGAAAATTTATTTTTAATACATTATAGATTTTTATTTTAAAATTAATTTTATCACATATATAAATTGAATAAAATGAAATAAATTTTACATTTATATTTATTGGGTACATATTATATAATATGGACCATTTTATTTTTATTCTAAAATAAATAGTTACATTAGGTAAAAACTAGTAACCATGATAAAACATAAAAGGGTAAAAGTTTAGAATCTGAAAGTAAAAATCCACAAAATTATTTTAAAACATGTGTTTTAATGTGGGGTTTTGGCCTTGATATAACTTTTTACTTATCCACAACATTATTTATCAATTTTGGTTACACTTTCCTTGGTATTTACTTCCCATTATTGTTATCATCTCAGTGATTACAAAAAATATCATCCTTTTCACTTATAAATGGGGATCTCCATTCATAATTTCCCCTGACACCAAAACCCCATTATTGTGGCTCAAAATAATTCCAATATTATCCTACATTCATATATAAACCTTAATGTGAATCCTTTATTTTCAAAATATCACCCCTTAAATGCTTAACCCCCTCTACAAAGGAGATAATCTAAGAAGTTAAGTATCAATTTATAACCTCTTCTTTTATTCTCTATTTCTTTATTTGTAGTGATTGTTAGTCAATTATAATTTTAACATTTTAAAATTATAAAAATAGTGTAACTGTTATATTTTTATATTATTAAAAAAATTTATACACATTAAACATTGTCCCCTATTCATTTATGAAAAATGAAAACATGAATTATTTCTTGTGCATACTACCACCTGCATGACATAGAGATTATTGTTTTCCCTCACCAAATTAAAAGTATAGTAAAAATTTTGAATTTAATAAATATTTAATATATTTATATAATGTTTATGATTCTGAAAAAAAATTATTACTCTTTTATTTTTTTATGGAAAATTAATCTGTCAACTTTGTGTATGTGTGGACTACTACCTCCATGGAATGACTAGGATTCATTTTTCATTTCATCACCATGTTACATGGATTTACCTGACTATGGGATTGAAATATAAATATAACTTTTTTTATCATTTAATTTATATTAACAAAAACTTCACAACCTATTAATGATATGATCAATAAACAATTATAGTTATGTCAATAGCATAAAAAGAGAGAACTAAGTGGAAAATGATCACTTATTTATATGTAATGAGTTTATTTTAATTATTCTCTGATTATAATTACGTAAAATTAATATATATAAACATAAAATAAACTATATAATATCATTATTCTTCTATTATAATTATATTACAACTAAAAAACCTAATAATCACCCATTAATCATGGTAAGTTCATGTTTGGGCCAGTTTGGCCACCTACTACTACAATACTATGATTTTAAATCATTGATGACTATAAAAACATATTTATTATTATTATATGACATAAATACGTAAATATTTTTTTCTAGTAAAATTATATCAAAATTTAACTCATTAAATAAGAAAACACTTTTCGTTCGTTAAGAATCAACGAAACATGATCATCACTGATTTCTTCTTTAGTGGATCATAAATGAAACACCCATAGAATGAAATAATAGATTTATAAAATATCTTGGAACATATATTCACATATATTATATTTTATAATAAATATTTGATTTAGTAAAATTACATATACCAACACCGTTTTTATGGAACTAGTTCAAAGCGATAAGGATTAAACAAACCCATTATGGAAAATAGGTAAAAAATAACATATATATAATGATTATAAATTTTGAGAATAATCTAGTTATAGTTATGAATAATGTTATTTGTTACATATTTAATAAAATTTATGTAATTTTTCAAGACATTTAGTGATAGTGTGTATGGGATCAGGACCGAGGTAAGGGTTTTTGTCTTAAATTACTCTCTTTAAGACATGTTTAGTATTGTGAACATAATTTCATTAATGTTGTGTATATAAAAATTATTTGAGATATAATATCATTAATTATGTATTAATAATTTTATTTTATGTTCAATTATAATTCCAATCTTTCAAGGGGTTTTTACTAAAGTGTTACTCATGTTAGAAGAGTTTTCTTGGCCTCAATTCTAATTCTTTGGGACATGTTACAAGTTATACAAAATTTTTCAACTATATGGTGTTATATTGATTTAAAATTATATTAAATTTATAAAATATTTACCTTTTAATTTAATTGATAATCTAAATAAATCAGAGTTCTATACTTTAAATGACTCTTGAATCAACTATTACCCTAGTTGTAAGAGGTTTATGTAACTCAATTTTCATTTATTATGTTTTGATTGTTCACTTGAACTAGTTTGCTATAAGTTAGTTACATTATTCCCTAGGATTATATTTCGTTTATTCACTCATTATTTATATTTTTAAAATGTAAAATTATTTTCAATTTTTTATTCTTCATGGAGTATGTTTCCCATTAGGTATATTAATAAATCAAGTATCATTTCCATGAGTTATATTTTTTTATCATGAACATCTTTCATCCATGATTGTATTACACCATGGTATTATTTAATTTCAATATATTTAATAATCCTATATGGGAAAATATTGTATTAATATAAATAATTTTTTACTATTTTTACAATTATATTTTTAAATAAATATATTTTTTAAAAAATAAAGTGTTTTCTCTTTGAATTTAACATATTTTGTATTCATCTCTTTTATTTCAAAATATAAGTTTATGTCTTTTAAATGATTAATTATTAGATGTTATTTATAAAATTTATGATTTTAAAGTCAATCTTGATAACAATTAAAAAGTTATCTATTATATACACATGTAAATTTGTATTTTACATCAATGTTAAAAAAATTCTTAACGTTTTTGTTGTATTCTTCTTATCATTTTCAAAATAATTTACCCTAATGGGGTTTGGGATTCATGATTTACCCTATAATATATATTTATATATATATAATATGGAATTGAACTTGTGGTATCAAAAAAATCGATTCTTTATCCCCTGTTTTGTGATACCATATAAAGAATTCATTTTATGAGGGTATTTTTTATTTATATCAGCACCATACTATGATTAATTTTTTTCACTAGGGATATGTTCTTTTTCAACCATATTAATTATTTCTCTAAATGTATTTTAATAAATTTATTCTTTCATTAAATTATCCATATATTTATTTTCATATATGGGGTGAACATATAAATTTATAAATTTATATTGGGAAGTGTTCACATAGAAATAATTTATATATCTTAACATATTGAAAAGTATTAGCCTTTATATATTGTTATTCCAATATTAAGGATTATTATCAAGTTCAAAATGTATTTTTTTACCATCCACCTTTTTCTGTATGGTTCGAGATCATTTCATCCAATTTATAAGGATAAGGAAAGGAATTGATATTCTTGATGATTATTTATGGGTAATATAGGTTGATTATGTACTGAAATTTCATTCCATTCATTATATGGATACTCGTGTTTTTATTTAGTAAGTGGTTCCTTAGAGAATAAAAAGTAAGGCCCTATTGACTCTTATGGTGAATGAATTGGATGTAATCATGTGCAATGTGGGGCTCAAAATCACATATCCATTTGATGCATTGATGAACTACATGAGACAAAACATGTTTTGGTATTCGGTGTATGGAATCCAAGTTCTACAAGATTCCTTAACTATAGTCTTGAAGACAAATTAATTTCGTATTGCATGGTATTAATAGAATTTTTTTTAAATGTCATACATTATTCATTCCATTATTGTGAGATCCATATTATTGATATACATATTTGAATTTATTATCATGGATATATAATTCAATAAAATTCATTTTTTAAAGATTCATATTGTATAATAATATATTACATAATATTTATTCCATGTTTTACCATGACTACCATAGTTTCATGTTTTCCCTTACTTAGTTTTTGAGATCAATTCATCCTATATTACCATTTCCAGGGATTATAATGATAATTATAACACAGTATAGGACAAACTTGATTGATTTTGTAGATAATTTTTGGGATATGTTGAAGACATACTATAAATCAAGAATTTTATTATATGTAATGGAAAAATATATACATTAGTTGATAAATGATTGTTTTTTTTATATTTTTTCTTATTTCACTAAGGGTATAACCCTAAAAATGTCATTGAGATGTAATAGATAATAAAATTATTTTTGATTTTACAAATATTGATGACTCTATCCAGGATTTAATAGATGGCATCAATGTGAGTATGTAAAGAACTTGTTTATTAAACCTAATCTGGGATTTTCAATTTTGGGAGACATAGTTGGTATGAAAGGAAATCATATAGATAAATTTATAGATTAACAAGTTTTTATGATAATTTAAGAGTTGATAAGTTAAGGTTGATCATAATTTCATTGGTGTAGATAAACCTTTATGGGAGTATATGTAATATTGAATATTTTGGGGATTAAGATAGGAGAACATTAGTAAATATATTAGAAATAACATAATGTATAAGATGAAGTTATGTTGTTTTGTTGATGTCTTGATTATGTGGTTTTTATATAACTTACATCACTTTATAGATATCACATGTGGATGTGTTCTTTAGCACCAATTTACCTAGGAGAAATAGCCCCAAAAATACTGAGTTAGGTGTTAACTCAATCACCAACTGGTGTATGAAAATCGCCAAACTATAATCCCAGATTGACACTATATGGGAATATTACATGGTTAATCACATTACCTATACAATCAATTTTAAGGAATTTTTATCTAATGATTGTAATGAATTTGGGTAAGATGTACAATATAACCTAACTGATAAAAAATTATATTGAACTAGAAGTGTAAAATGATAAAATATAGCTATTATTAAATAATACATGTTATGATTGTGTGTTCATATTCAAATGAACATATACCCTAAATTTATGTACAACCTATTTTTAGTATTTTTTGAAATGGTATCATGAAGATGAAAGTAAAAAAGTTACATATCTATAAAATATTATATCTGATAACAAAATAAGGGATCACACGTTAATGGTTCAGAATTCCTATATTGGCTATTACAATGAAAATGAGTGATTTTATAGGTCTATCCAATAGTAGTGATGTTTATATCAAAATGGAAATTAATTCTTTATAATCTTATATATTTTAATTAGTGAAATTTTATTTATCAATGAAATTTTGATATATTTTAAAAGTTATTAATGATTATATGAAACAAATAATGATCATTCATAAGTAGTTGTCATTTAATGGTTTTTAGCATATACTAAATTGTATCAATAACATTGAGAAATGGTTCTGTGAAATTTAATATTTTTAGACATAACTATTTAATAACACATGTTTTAGGGATATATATGCTTTAGGTTTTGTAAATTTTTTATGTCGTGATTTTATGGCCCTAGCCTTAAGCATTACATAATCTTGAGATAAGTCATTAATTTGACTTTAGATCATATCAAGAATATTTTCAGGTTTAAATTTTTAAACAATTAGTCCATTAATAATACATTAAATATAAATGAATTCAAATTAGACACTTCTAATATATCCAATTTTGTCGAAATAATAAAACTCCTTAAATAGAACTAGAATTTTTTCATTATAAAAATCTTCTTTAATTATCCCTTTCCCTTACATTTCCTTGTACCTTGTGAAAAATATTTCAAAAACTTTATATGAGGATAAAGATCACAGTAAGGGTTAAAAAATAAGTTAATAAAACATTAGTCCATGAATATATACAAATCAATGAAATCGTACTTTTTACTAATAAAACATAATCAATTTAACATACCTCATGAGGCCATAATATTTATGAATAACTCAAAGAAATAATAAATCATAAAGGTAACATTTTTCATCTATAACATACTTACATTTTAGCTTTCATAACCACATAGGGAGTAACCTTCATGGTTATGTTTGGAAAACCCATCACATTATATTCCATAACCCTCTTAGAGGAAATCATAATGTTTCCATTTGTTATGTTACCCAATTCATTATAGAGCTATCATGGGATCACCCACCATCGATTTAACATGGAACCAGCCATATACATAATCAATTCCCAAGAACCATAACATAATTATAACACATGAGCAATCGTAATGGGAAAAAATTCAACATTAAAATAATAAGTCATCATTTCAAGATATTGATATAATCAATCCATTGTGAAAAACATTTTCAATACCAAAATAACTAAAAAGGGAATAAGGTATTTACTTTTCTTTTGAAAAACATTATTTCTTGTAGAGGATTCCAAATAATAAATACTTCTTTTGGTGGAGGGAAGGTTTGTTGTCGCCGCATACTTTAGAAAGAAACATTCTTTTTTACATTTAGTAAAACACTTCCTAAAAAGAGATTCATTTTTAAAATTGTTTAATGAAAATAAAAATTAAAATGGTTTGATTATACACCATATAAAAAAAGGTCATGTATAAACAAAAATATTCCTCAATGAAAGGAGATTGAGAAGAAGTATCTTAAAAATATCATATCCTTAAATTAAGGATAAATAAATGACATAATTGTGTGTCAAAAATATAAACACACCCAATAAAAGTGGAAATTCAGTTTAAAACAATCAATTTTCATTCAAACATATTCAAAAAATAAACCAATGACATCGATATTTAACTCATTGAAATGATATTGAGTTATGATTTCCCTTAAAAAATTCGTATCAAAGAAATAAGAATTTATCAAAGGGTGGATTATGTGTAGAAAAAGTATATCCACAAAGGGAGAAGTAAAAATTACAACATAAATAACTAAATAGTGACTCCACGTAGAATATTGGCATAATAAAATCAATGACTAATTCCTAAAACCTAGAGAACTGAAATTGTGTTAAGAAGTTCCTTTACCTTGAGTCTGACTTGTATTTTTTCCTATTTATCTTCATGAATAGTAAACATAGGTTAATTTATACTCTCTTCTGAACCATTTTCATGTTTATTATTCTCAATTACATAACTTATGACCATGTTACAATAATTTATTAATTAGTTGCAATTATTTAGGACGTTTTTTCGATAATCAGTTCTTCAGTCGAAAATGAACAAGGTATGATGTCACTATTCTATATGGTCATACGTAGATAATAATTGGAATATTATTCATGATATATTGATAAATTTTAAACATAACTAATATTGTTTAATTTAAACCATTAAATAGGGTTATGAAAAATGAACAATGTTATAATCTGAGAGACGGTAGGTTGTACATACGCATGAGTAAGTTTTCCATTTTTCATTGATCGTTATGGAAATAACGTAATTATCATTTTATCTTTCCAGAATTATCATGATATTATTAAAATAATAATAATAATTTACATATACATATATATATCATGCAAGTGATATAATGAATGAGTCACACCACTTTGTGGAGGTGATAGTTCATACGTACGCACGAATGATTTTTAAAATTTTTAAGCATATAGAAGTAAGGAGGTAATTGATATATTATTATCTTATAATTATTAAAAGTTTATTAATATCACATATTAATATTAATTACCTAATTATAACATACCTTAATAGACTGTAATGGAAAAAACTAAATCGATTTGTGGAGGTGATATTTCACGCATACGCACGAGCAATTCATTTCTTTCCCATTTGAGGGATGTAGAGATGGATTTATGGGATGATATTAAAATAATAACGTATAATTATATTTAGGATAGTTTATTTATTACCTCATTCTATTTTAGATGAGATTTGATAATTTTGAAGAAGAAACAATATAGAAACACATAAATAAAATAATACCTCTTCTTTGGTTGATCGCCTTTGAAGAAAACCTAAAAAACTATATGAAGGGTGTTCTACCTAAAATAAGGCTTCAATAATGTGGGGAAGGATTCTAATAAGGGTCTTGGATAGATATTGTACTAACTAAAATTTTTTTATGTGTGATTAATAGAGAGGGATGTGTGCCTTTTTATAGGATAAGGGAGGGCCACCATTGGAAAGTATTAAAATAGTAAATTAATATACATTATTTTTTAATCCAAGTGGAACCAACTTCAGATATATATAAGACAAGATATGTATATATTGAAATCATATCATACAATAATTTTTATTCATTTATTTATTTTAGATTAAACCTTATCTTTTTAGTTTACCCTTAATTATTCTCTTTTAATTTTTAAAGTGGTAACAATATATTAAATGTTAAGAAGCTATTAATTTCACTTATTTGGGGTAAATTGTCCATTATTGGACAAAAAATAAACATTTAGACCATAGAATAATCAATTTTTGATTTTAAAATAATTATATTATTTTAAAATAATTTAATAAATTATAATATTTCTGAAACGTCAATTATGTCCATTTTTATACAATTCAGTTTATTAAATTAAAATAAAATCCAAAATGAGATATAACGAAAAAACAAAGAATTAAATAGTCTAATGACATGTCATATTATTCTATAAATTTTTTAATGCCATAAATTATGTCAAATAATAATTATTTTATTATTTATATTATCATTTATTTGAATCCTTTATTAATGAATCAATCACTACATCATCATTGTGTCATCAATGACATAATTTATTTAATCCCTAAAAAATATAAATAAATTACCATGATGTAGGAAATATATTTATATATATAGTTAATATTTATAGTTGAATATATAACTTATAAAACCCTACCATATAATTGTTTTAGTAGAAAGATTCATGTTTATGTTGTATTTCCCTTCACTTTAAATTAATTATTATAACATGCCATTTTCACACCCAAGTGGATCCAAAATGCCAAATGTTCATCCTAAGGATTTATTTGGTTTCCAATTACTCATAAATATATATTATTACATGTTTTATGGTAGTTTTATATTATTATAATATTATTTTTACCCTTATTTACAGAATTTACCCTTTAATCATGGTAAATAAATATAATTACAGAAGTTACTATTCAAAATATCCAAAAATAAAAGATACCAATTTACATAATTTTCATATTATAATTCCAAATACATATTCCATTTTTCAAAATTTTAAATACAGAATATGAATTAATTAATTTAAAATTAATTCCCTATTGTCAAAACCAGATAGTGGGTTTTAATGAAATAAAAACTATCAAATGATTGACATGCGTTGATGTCCAATTTAAATGTAAAATTAATTACAATGACCAAAATTGGATTTAATTATAAAAATATAATACAATTACACATTATAACCAATAAAAAATATAATATATGTATATAAATAAATTATATGAAAAGGCAGTTTTGACATAAAATGTGGTGTTTTTCACTCTTCATTAAAAAATGAACATTATCAAAAAATTACAAAACATTTATCCAAAGTAAATTTTGATGTACCGATTCTATATAAGATGTTTATTTTTCTAAATAGAACATATAAAAGTAACAAAAACTATATTTAAAAAGGATTCTCAATCAAAAGTAGGTAAAATTACCTTTTAAAAAAAATATTAGAGTATTTTATCCTTAAAATTTGATTCATTCTCATTTTATGACTTGGAAATTTAATGGATAAATGTAAAAAAAAGTAACAAATATGTTTAGTGATATTTTAGTCAGTTATATTCATCCTTCCAATACAAAATCGAGGCATTAACTACCATTTTAATTAATTTTATTTATATTGTATTATTTTTTTATATAACTCAACGTTGTGTGTGGCGAAAAATTTCGGAGAAACCCATTGTTTCATATCGAATAAGAAATCATACAAAGCATCCCATTTAATTTAAAATTAAGATCTTCCATATAAATATTAATAGATATTAAAATTTATTATTCTATAAATATTTGGGATGTTACATCATTCCCCTCATTTGGAAATTGTGTCATCACAATTTTAAAATTGGGCTTAGAAACAATATTGAAAATCCCACACCTGAAAAAGAGTTAATAAAAATAAAATTTCAAAAGAAATAAATATAAGTAGAAGGGTCATCCAAGATAACACATAATAGGATTTCATGTCAGAAAACCTGGATATGGAAGAGAAACTAACCTTCTTTTTTTATGGAGAGTGATAGAAAACATGATTAGGATGAAGTTAATAGCCAGATAACCATAAAATTTTGATGGGTTAAATTATTTTTGATTTCCTAGTAAGAAAAGTAGTGGAATTCTTTTAACATCTTTTTCATAATGTTGAGGAATTTATTCATGAGCTTTACTAAGAACATTAAGGAACATATTTACTTGTCCTATAGAGTTTCATCCTTTAATAAATTTCTACCACAAACTCATATTTTCTCTAAACATAGAGTATTAAATATGAATTGGTCAAACCTGAAGTACTAGAATAAACTTCTAAAGAAGCACATAATCCACAAAATATTACAATTTTTTTCATCCTATCATGAAAATTTAACTAGAACCAAATGGTTAGGATAAGATAATAGAATTCCCAAAAAAGAATAATCATTTATAAGGAAAAAGGACTAGTTTTAATCTCCAAATTCAGTAGTAATACCCAAAGTCCAACATAGTATATTAAACAAATAATTGTCCATATAATTCGTCAAAATAATCAACAAAACTATTGAAATAAAAAATTAGAAGGATTTAATTACATTATCTTCCAAGATAAATTTTAATATTTACCTCCAAATAACATAAATCACTCTTCATGTCTCATACAAAATATAATTAACCTAATCACATATTATACAAGATTGGATAATCATATACTTAAATACTCTAATTCCCTATAATTACCCAATTAAAAACATAGATTACTCCCAAAATATAATTCCACCATTATTCCTCAACTAAATACCATAGTATTCATTTTACCTTAAACATATAATGTTCCCAAAAATAGAGAACATTTTCCAAAATAACATTTATCACTTAATCCCTACATCATCTTTTCCAATACCAATTATATCCATTTGATAAAATATATGTTCCAAAAATCAACTTATTCTGATTCAATAATCTCATTAAACTAAAAATTGAAATTCATACTAACCAGGGACTTCAAGTAGGCTAGTGGTAGGAAACAAAGCCTTATTGCACTTTAGTTGTGGGTTCGATTCCGACGACCATGTCTGATGTGAAAGGTTGTAACCCTTCCTACAAGATGTCCATTTTCTGAAACTATATAATTCATAAAACATTCCAAAACTGAGATAAAATATTCAAAAATAACCATAACATAATTTAACTTCAGGTTTATCTCATGATTTCATTTTGCATCCCAAAATGTAATTAACCATAATTTCCTCAAAATCAAAGATTATATAAACCCTAAATATTTTTTATTATTATATCCATAAAATAAAATGTAATTCATCCTCAAATATAATTTTTATATAAAAAACATTAGGGTTACACATACTAGAGAAATGTTTTCCAAAGAAATATCACCAACAAAAGATTATTATTACTTTTAAACATTTCATCACCCATAGATATACCATGAAACACAAATTTATAAAATGTAGACATCCTAATAATCTGGAATTCTTCATGATACCTTGACCATATTTTTCCAACTAATTATGTAATACTTGTTTTCTACAAACAAAATCATGAATCATTTTCTAAGATTCAATAATTTCAAAACATGAGTTAAGAAATAATCCATACCAATCATGGGTGATTTTCAGTTTCCTCATCCTCAATTGAAATTGTATTAGGTATTGGTAAAAATATATTTTTAGAGTAATGTTCATCCCATTCCTGAAACTTCTACGTAGGACATCTTTTTTCTTAATGACTATGAACACCACATTTAAAACATTCAATTTCTATTTCAGAAAGAACATCTCTCCCTTTCCTATAGTTAACTGAACACTTCTTTTTCCAATGTATGGTTATTTCTTTATGACCTTGATTACCACATCTATAAATTTTTCCAATCCCATGAAAACCTTTTCCTAGGTGTTTATTTCTACATCCTTGACACATAGGTTATTGAATATACTTGCATTTATTATTAATACCCAAACTTCTATAGAGATTTGTTTCTCGCATTAATGATGACTTAGAAAAATTACAGAGGTATAAGTGGTTAATCATGATTAAATATATTTACTTAATAATAACTGTAGTATTTCTCATTGTAGTTATCATTTTATTTATTTTCTTATTCAGATCCCCATAGTTTCCTTTACATCCATTTTCACTTTTGTGCCTACAAGATCCAACCATTTACTAAAACCAAATAGGCCAGGGTGAGTAAGTCAATAAAATCAACATATAATATCTTATGAGGGGGGTGTTAACTAAGATATACTTATTAATATTATCTTAAACTCATTCAATTTATCTAAAATAACTATTACTCTTTCTAATATTCTTCCCATTGTGGTTATATTAAACATGTCACTTATGCTTAAATAACACCCTAACGTCTAAAGTTATCCAATCATGTTATTGATATCTACTATATGGCCTTAGACTTAAACATTACATAATCATGATATAATTCATTAATTTAACTTTAAATCACATCCAATATATTTTCACATTTTGAGTTTAAATAATTAGGCCATTATCAATACATTACATCTCAATTATTAAAAAGTAGACGGTTTTATACAATACAATTTTTTTGATAATAATAAAACATTTTAAATAAAACAAGAATTAATTTCTTGATAAAAAATCTTCTTGAATTATTTCTTTCTCTTACCCTTCCTTATAATATATGAAAATAATTTCAAAAACTTGGGAAAATCCTAAAAATCTCACAAATGGTAAAAAAATAAGGAATGAAAACATTAGTCCATGAAAACATAAAAATCAATGAAATAATTATTTTCACTCATAAACATAATCTCTTTGACATACCTCATGAAATAGTAATATTTATTAATAACTCATAGAAATAATAAATCATAAAGGTAACTTCTTGTATCTATAACATACTTACATTGTAGCTTTCACAACTAAATAGGGAGTAACCTTCATGGTTAACATTGGAATACCCATCATTGTATATTACTTAAATCTCTTAGGAGAAACCTTAACGTTTACCACTTTCACATTACCCAATAAATTTGAGTGATATCATGGGATAAAACTCCCTCATTTTATCACATAACCACTCGTATACATAATAAATTCCAAAGAACCATAACATAATCATAACACTTTAACAAGCATAAAACAAAATAACATTTCCACACATAAATCATAAGACATAATTTTATGATATTGTGAAAAATCATTCCATTATTAATACCATTTTCAATAAAAAATACATAAAAAGGGAATATTGTATTTACTTTTCTTTTTAAAAATGTAATGGCTTGTAGAGAAATCCAAATACTAAAATATGATCACAGTGGTAGGGGTGGTCATTATCGCGGCGTATGTTAAAAAGAAACATTACTTTTGTCATTTAGTAAAATATTTCATTAAGAAAGATTACTTTTGAAAATAGTTAAATGAAATTAAAAGTCAAAGGGGTTAATTATACACCATATAAATGAAGGTCATGAATAAACCAAAATATGCATCAATGAAAGAAGATTGAGACAAAGTCCATTACAATGATCATATCCTTAGATTAAGGATAAATAAATAACATAATTATGTGTTACAAATATAAATACACCCAAAATAAGAGGATATAGAGTATAAAATATTCATAGGTCATTCACACGTATTTTTGGAAAAAAAACCAATGACATCGATATTTAACACAACGAAATGAGACTAATGATTTCCCTTACAAAATTCATATCAATGACATAAGAATTTATCAATAAGGGGATTATGTGTAGAAAACGTTTATCCACAAAAGGATTAGTGTAAATTACCACGTAAATAAAAAAAATTATTCCACACCTAATCTTGGCATAATATAATAAATGAATTATGTGTAAAACCCAATGAATGGAAATTAGTTTAAGAAGTTCCCTTACCTTGACTATGAATTGGATTGTTCATTATTTATCTTCCTGAATAATAAAATTAGTTTAATTTCAACTTTCATCAGAAACATTTTCATGTTTATTATTCCCATTACATCACTTATGACCATGTTATAATAATTAGTTAATTATTTGTGTTAATGTTAGACATTTTTTCAATAAATGGTTCTTGAGTCGAAAATGAACATGGTATGCCTTCACTAGTCCATGTGGTCATAAGTCCATCATCTCTCGAATATTATTTATGGAATATTCATAACTATTACATATAACTCATATTGTTTAATTTAAACCATTAAATATGGTTTTAAAAAATGAACAATGTTATAATCATGGGGATGGTGGGTTATACGTACGGATGAGTCATTTAATTTTTAATTGATCATTATGGAAATAATATAATTATAATTTCATATTTACAAAATTATCATAATATTATAAAAATCAGAATAAAAATTTACATATACCTATATATATTATACAAGTGATATAATGAATAAAAATGAGTCACACTGCTTCGTGGAGGTAATAGTTCACACGTACGCACGAATGAAGTTATCATTTTTATGCACATGGAAGTAAGAATATAATTCATATATTATTATCTTATAATGATTTTTATTTTATTAATATTACATATTAAGATTAATTCTATCATTATAACCAATCTTATTAGACAGTAATGGAAGATGGCCTAAATCAGTTCGTGGAGGTGATAATTCACACATACGCAAGAACAATTAATTCCTTTCCCATTTGAAGCAAGTAGATATAGATTTAGGGGATGATATTAACAAAATAAAATATTAGTATATTTTTTATACTATATTTATTATCCCATCATATTTGGATGATATTTGAGGATGCATAAGAAGCAAAAAAATAGAAACACTTAAAGAAAATGATACCTCTTCTTCATTTGATCGCCTTTGAAGAACACATAAACATCTCTATGAATGGTTTTCTGCCTAAAATAAGTATTCATGAATGTGGGTAGGGATTATATGAATAGGATTAGATATATATTTTACTTACTAAAAGGATTTAGATTTGTGACTAATAGAGAGTGAAGGATTCCTTTTTAAAGGATAGGGGAGGGAAACCCATGGAATGTATTAAAACATTAAATTAATATAATTTTTTTTTTAATAAAAGTGGCCCCAACCATAAATATGGAGAAGATAATATGTGGATAAAGTTTTCATCTCATCCAATAGTTTTTATATATGTATTTAGTTTATTTTAAACCTTATCCTTTCAGTTTACCCTCAATTATTCTCTTTTAATTTCAAAAGTTGTAACAATATTTTAATCGGTAAGAAGCTATTAATTTTTCTTAAAATGGGTCAATTGAAAATAAATGGGCACTTGATGAAAATTTAGACCATATAATAATCACTTAATTATTTTAATATATTTTTATTATTTTAAAATATTTTTATAAATTATTATTTTTATAAAACAATTGTTATGTCAATTTTCCAACAATTCACTTTATTAAATTTAAATAAAATACAAAAAGAAAAAAAAACTTCAAACCAAATAACTCAATATTATAATTACATGTCATATTAATCTATAAAATTTGGGTATGACATAAATTTTTTCAAATAATATTTATTTTAATATTTATAATATCATTTATTTGAATCATTTATTAATGAAGAAATTACTATATCATCATTTCGTTGTCATTAAATATATTTATTTAATCTCTCAAAATTATAAATAAAATACCATGATGTTAGAAACATTTTTATCTTTCTAATTACTATTTATAGTAAAATAGATAACTTATATCCCCACTGTAAAATTGTATTAGTAAAAATATACATGTTTATGTTATATTTCCCTTTACTTTAAATTAATTACTATCACATGTCATTCTCACACCTAATCGGCTCCCAAATTCCAACAGATTATCCAAAGCCTTTTTTGGTCACCCATGAATCATAAAATAATATTAGGACACATGTTAGGGCGGTTTTATATTATTATAATATTATTTTCACCATTATTTACCTAATTTGCGTTTTAAATGAGGCAAATAAAAATAATTACTGAAGTTACTATTCATAATATCAATAAAAAAGGTTCCTATTTACATAATCTAGACTGTGTGATTCCAAATATGGAATTAATTTATCTAAATTCAGAACATATAATTTTCATTAATTAATTTAAAATTAGTTCCCGTTGTTAAAACTATAAAGCAGGTTTTTAAGAAATAAAAACTATCAAATGATTGACTGGTTTTTATGTCCAATTTTACAGTGAAATTACTTCCAATGACCAAAATAGGATTAAATGATAAAAAAAAACAAAATTATAATTTAAAACCAACTAAATATAAAATCTAACTATATAAATAAATTAGATGAAAATGAGGTTTGACATAAAATAATGTATTTTCCAATATTCATAAAAAATGATCTTTATCAAAAAATTAAAAAATATTAATCCAAAAGTAAATTTTTATGTCCTTAATCTATAGAAGAAGATAATTTTTTTCAAATAAGAAATATAAAAGTGGGAAAAACTAGATTTAAAAAGGGTTCTCCATCAAAAGCCGGTAAAACTACCTTTTCAAAAATATTAGAGTATTTTATGCTTACAATTGGATTCATTATCATTTTAAGCCTCCAAAATTAATTAGATAAATGTAAAAACATTTAACAAACATGTGTAATCATATTTTATTTACTTCATTTAATTCTCTCCAGTACAAAAACATGGCTTTAACAAATATTTAGAGTAATTTTATTATTATTGTTTTATTTTTCTATATAACACAACGTTGTGTGAAACATAATATTTTAAATAAACCTAGTGTTGTGTGTCAATTAATCAATCAGAAAAAGAGTCCCATTTAATTTAAAATTAATATCCTATTCATAAATATTAATATATATGAAAATTTATTATTCTATAAATACCTGAGATGTTACAATTATAAAAAAGGTTTGGGTGATTTTTAAAATGTATGTTATGTGGAATCAATATCCTTTGGATTGATGAAAATAAATTATTATTTGTTATCAAATTTTTATGATTATGATATATATGGGTTTTTTTGTGGCCTTATGAAGTAGTTTTTAATAAGATTTTACTATTAACGATATAGTTAATTTTTAGCAGGAATATAGTACTTTGATACGGTTTATTGAAGTTGAAATTGAAATGGTTTTGGGAAAGGTATGCCATGATGAATGTATGAATATGGTTTATAAATACATGGTTGTATGATTGTATGAATGGATAATGTTTTTTGATGAAATAGAAGTAACATGATATAACCTAAGAGAGTGTGGTATATGTTATATTATTTGTTATACCCCAAGAAATGAATATGTTAATAATAACCAAACATACATTCAACAAAGGGTAATAACTAAAATTATGAAGATGCAATTTATTTAAGGGGGATAATGTAACACCTCGAGATATTAATATATGATTACCATTAAATAATCAAATTTTTTTGATATCTTTCTCTATAGGCAATATCGATCTAAAACCAAACATTAATATGTTTAGACTATTAAAAACTAGTAGTTGAATTGTCATGAATTAATAAGAATAACCACATTTTATATATTTATTGAATGAAAATAAATAGTACATTTAATATTAATTAAATTCAATTAGTATACCTAAAATGAGTAATATGATAATTTTATTCTTATAAATGTATTTTTTCATAATATTAAATTTTTTTAAGATATGTATTTATATTTCAAGAATCATATGATTAATTATGTAAAAATAAATTTGATATGAATAATTTATTCATAATAATTTAATTAGTGGATAATTGTAAATATATATGAGAATGGTTAATAGTTTATGAAAGGATATTTTCATATAAAATCTATTTTTCATTATATCTCAAATTTTTATTTATAAGATAAATTTCAAAAAATTATAATTTTAGTTTGAAAAAAAAGTAATTTTTTGATTCATCATTTTGCAATTTTCTTAAGATTAATTTTTGGAATTTTGTTTTTTTAAAAAAATTATGTGTATAGTGAAAAATATTAAATTTATAATTAACATTTCTTCTATAAAATTATTAGTATATACGTATGAATTGTAAAATCAGAAAAAAATTCGGAATTTTTTTTATATGTAACTATGTAATTAAAAATAATAATTTTATAAACAAAATTTTGTATTTCGGAACATAAGTAATAATTTCTATAAAACTAATTTTTAATATATTATATATTTTTATTTTAAAATTAATTTTATCACTTTTATAAATAAAATAAAATGAAATAAATTATAAATTTAGAATAATTAGTTAAAATTTATATTATTATAACCTTTTTATTTTTGGGAAGAAAGGATAATTTACCATAAGTATAGACGTGTTACCATGATAAAAGATAAAATGTTAAAAGTAATTAATATAAGAGTAAAAGAACTAAAACATATTTATAACTTGTGTGGGAATGTGGGTTTGAGGCCTTGATCAAACATATCACTTATATAATCCATTATTTGTTAATTTTGGATCCACTTTCTTTCATAGTGATTTCATATTATTGAAAAAGTTTATGTATTTACAAAGATTTCCTCCTTTTTGACCTATAGAAGGGGCTCTACTCTACACACATTCTATCCCACCAAAAACATATCAGGTCAGCCCAAAATCTAAACAATAAAATCATCCACACTCCAATACACCTTAATAGGGTTTTTCATTATCAAAATATGATCCTTAAATGGTTAAAACATCTTTTCAAAGGAGATAATCCAAGAAGTTAGGTATAAATATATAAACATTCATTTTTTTACATGTACTTATTCTTCCTAAAATTTTATTTCACCATAATAAAATTATAAAATTATTATTATTATTATACTATTATGTTATTATAATTATGGTACATGTATTAACCTGTAACACCCAAGATTTGTATGAGAAATATTTTGTTTGTATGTTATATACATCATCATAGGAATCTTTCACTACACACAACACTATCTTGGCTTTCTTTACACGCAATCACAACCTTCCTCGCTAGCTTGCGTTGTATGTAATACAAAGTTTCACTAAACTATGATATGCTATTAAAATATTATTAAAACTAGCAGTTATGAATAGTAATACCCACTTTTTGAAATTATATAAATTGTATCTTTCAAAATGGTCTTCATTTTTTGATTGGAAATATCAAAATTATCCTAGGGTGAAATTTTGGTATTTTTTTGAAAACCTTCAATTTTTGATGAATAGTGAAAACACTGGGTTACTATTTACAAACCGACTTTATATTTAAATAATTATTTATTTTATTTAAATTTTTTTATGTCAAAATTGATAAATAATAACTATATATGTTCAATGTAATTCATTGGAGTCATTTTATAATAATTTTAGCTATATAAAAATTTTATTGAACTTTTCACAGTCTTTTACCCACCTCCTAGGAAATTTGAAAATTTACATAAAACTTAATTTTACCACTTCTTTGAGTGTAATTTCGAAATTCCGAGAGGCACTGTTAACATCAAGGAGTAAAATGTGGTTCAATAAGATAAAAATAATTTTTGGTGAATAGTAACTTTTTACTTTTTTTACCACTGTTAAAAGTAAATAGGGTAATTAAGGGTAGAAATGATATTATTATTTCCCTAACACATGTACTAATTCAATTGGATAAGTTTAATTCGACAAAAACCAACCTTAGGAATAAAATATTACCATTTAGGTTCACTTGGATTAGATTAGTACATTTATTATTATTTTATTTAAGGAAGAGTTAAAATAGTTAAAATCAATGTTTAATAACTAAAACATTTTTAATATAGGGTTATACATAAGATTATTTCGACTATAAATATTCATTAGAAATATAAAAAGATTTCCTGCATAATGGTATTTTATTTATAATTTTTAGACTTTAAATATTTTAATTTATATATGACACAATTATGATGCAGTAATTACCTTATTAAGGAAATATTAACATAATTGATATTATAAATACCCAAATAAATGAAATTTTAGACTTATTAAGCATTAAAATAATTTTATAGGTTACTATGACATATTAGTATTGATATAATTAACTTTTTTCGAACTAATAATGTTTTTATGATTTTCACAAAAATCAATTACCAAATTGTGTCTAAATTGATATAAAATAGTTTTTAAAACAAATATTATATTATTAATTGTTATTTTATTCCTAAAAATCTACTTTTCGGATATATGAAGTAGATAAAGTTATATATATTAATAATGAACAACTTGGGGTTCGTTTGGCTTGCTATATTATGTTTATTAACCTTATAGTGTAAGAAAACAAGAAGACACGGTAAAAGTAAAATTATTTAACTTAAAGTAAAATTTAAATGATATGGTTAAAATAGAAACCTAAACCTGTCTAAATTCTATTGGATAAGAGTATTTAGACCCATCCCCACCTTATATTTGAAATAAATAAATTTGGAGCTATTAAAAGCCGAATACAACTTTATAATAAAATAATTGTTTTAGTTTTTCCAAAGGTGCCCCTCTCCTCCCTTATAAAAGGGCACCTCCTCCCTCTCCTCCTCACACCACTTTGAGCCTTCATGCTCAAAAAACCCCTGCCAATTTCTCTTCTCCACTTCCCTAGAAAAATCCTAGAGGTCCTGGTCTTCTTCAAAGACCATCTTTAGTGCCCTAAGAGGAGGTTAAGAAGAGGCACTTCAAAGAAGAGGTAATGTTCGTTACTGATTCTTTCAACATTATTTCTTTTTCTACTTCTTCATCTTTAGTTGTTTCATTATGAAGTAATAACATCAGTATCACTAATATACTGATATGTTATTATAAATATGAAACAACCATATTTCAACTTCTATCCATCCTATGGAAAATGAAATCACCGCGCATGCGTACGTACGAAATACTGTCTCCACATCGTGGTGTAATCTGTTTTCCACGACCACCTTACTTGGATGGGTATAATGGTGTAAAGAATAACTTTATATGATTATTGTAAAGTGATATTGATTCTTAAATAGTATACAAACACTCCAACACAATTCCACTATCATGGTAACGATATCATCGCTCGTGCGTACGTACGAAATACCGTCTCCACGATGTGATGTGACTCGTTCTACATGATCTTCATTGCATAATGATTATATAAATTAATTTAATTAATTAATATTATATATATTGCACTAATACCATTCTGGAAATGAGGTATCTATAACCTAAAAAGAAGAATAAGAATTTATTCTACAAAACACGCATAAGAACAAAAAGAAATAAACACCCGAATAACAAGTAGCAATGAAATATTACTAATAAGAAGCTAAGAATATAATAATATGACCATATATGATATGACAACAATGGGTATGATTCTGTAATAAGTCAATGACATTATTTAAATCATTATACAGGAGGTTCGGACACGTACGAAGCAAATCGGATCTATGGTAAGGGAGAATCTCGCAATCTCATTTTTATCCGAGATTGTTTATACCTCAGAATTTACTGGGAAATATTTATCATCCACATCCATGTTTCGTCAATATGTAATATTATTTCTATCCTCCTATAATTTTTTTAAATCCAATTTTACCCATTGGTGAGTTTTTAGTAAAAGATATGAAAGGAATCTTTTGTCGTTTTTAGTACGAGGTACTTTTTGACTTTTCCGGCCAAAGTACGAGAAGAGTGTTTTTTAACTTATACGGATTGAATGGATTTTTATGATTTCATAGAACATTATTTCCATTAATCTTCATTTATAATTTTTCAAGTTTATTTTTAATCAACTTCTTTTGGTTTAAAATTTTATGACATGTTAAGAAAGGAAAAATGTTTTTAAAGTAGAAAGGATATTTTCCTCAAGAATGGAGTTCAATCATTTTATCAAAATTATTTTAAAACTAATATAATATTGGGTTCGGTTTCTATCCCTAGTTTTACATTGATTTGATTATGTTATGATGGAACTATTTTTATGAAGTCCTTTTATCTTATATGATTTATGGTATGATGGCATGATGTTTAAGAATCCCATTTTTATTACATGGGTTATGCTATGATTTATGATTTATGATCTTGGGGAACACAAAATAATGGTATCATTATGAGATGGGTGGGACTTATATCTCCCTACAATTTATTGGGTAATGACTTATATCTCATGATATAGACATGGCTAGAACGGCAGGTTAATTCGGTTCAGTGAAACAGGAATGAAACAAGGAGTGAACTCGGTTCAGAAATGGACTTTGTCTGTTAAGATAGTCTTGGCAATGAGTCTTGATTAAAAAGAAATGATTATCTATGATTATGTGTGTATGCAAAAAAGTTCCATATTTTATGTTATGATTATTTGGATTACATCTCACTATTATGACTGATCCCATGTCATGATATTATGATCTATTTTGCAGGATAATATTTTCAAAATGGTATGTTCTTAAGAATATAATATGATTGATATTTATTTTTTTTACCCTTACTGAGCATTTGAGCTCACCCTTTGTATGTTTTATTATCCCCTGGTCTGGAAGAAGGGTATTAAGTAGAATGTTTCAAAAGGGACTCTAGATATGATGAAATAAATGGGAGACAACATAGATGAGTTATGAACCAATTGTTTATGTTTCCCAGTTTCTAAAGACCCTATACCTATAAGGTCCTTTAATGGGTTTGTTATATGTTTTAATAATTATGCTTCAATTCTAAAGAAATAATAATGTATGTAAATTATGGGTCATTATAGTTGGTATCAAAGGAAAGGTATAGTCAACCTTTGGAAACTAGTATTAGAAAGCCTTAGTAAGAACCCTAAGGATATATCTAAGGGTAGAACACAATATTAGTGTTTTAGAAATGGCCATGAAAAACCTATGATAAGATCTTATGTGTGAAATTTTATTCTTGATCATGTGATTTTCCTACTATAATTAGTGTTTCTCACACTATTCTTCTTGGTTTTAGTCAATGGATGGAACCCGAAGGAACCGTGTTAATGAGGAATGAAATGGGAAATGCAATGATTGTCCCCCTGAGCAACCAAACATTATGGGAGCTGGAATAAAAAATCTTGTAGCCATGCTCACAGAACTTTCTCAAGCTATGAATCATGCAGGACTTCCAAATGAGCAAAGGAAGGAGCAACATTCTGTTGAATCATTCATGAGGTAGCGTCCATCCTCATTTAGTGGGACTACTAATCCATTAGTTGTTGAACAATGGATCAGTACTAATGAAAATAAATTTTCAGTTCATCAATGTTCTGAACATGACAAAGTAATCTTAGCAGTGTATCGTTTGTAAGGTGATGCTGATCAATGGTGGAATCTTATCAAGAATATGAGGCAAAGAGATGAAATTGATTCCATGGAATGAGACTAGTTCAAGAACTTATTTTTCAATAAGTACTTCCCTTGTATTCTTCAAAAAAGATGGAGAAGGAGTTTCATGAACTGAAGAAAAAGGATGATGAATCTGTTGGAACCTACGAAGAAAATTTTACAAGACTTCCAAGGTATGCATCTGGGATTATTATCCAACCTGAGAGTAAGATTTTCCGATTATTTAGTTGCTTAAAACCAGGTCTTGAAAAAGCATTAGCCATAAGGGACTTCAAAAGCTATGAGGAAATCGTTCGATGTGCTCTCAAGGTTGAGATAGAGATTGGAGTAACCCATCAGTCATATGGGTTTGATAAGAAGAGGAAAATGGAATTCAAAGGAAAATATAAATACCACACTGAAAAGAAGAAGAGTTTTCCCTTATGCACAAAGTGTGGAAATAAACATGGAGGGAGTTGTCTTAAAGGGACAAGTAAATGTTCAAAATGTGGAAAAGAAGGTCATCAGGCATTTGAATGCCGCAATGATGGGAAGAAGATGTCTAGTGATGATAATAAAGAAAAGGCCACACAGAGTTCACCTCCTACACTTCAATGTTACAAGTGCAAGGAAATGGGGCATTATGCTATTCAATTCCCTAATCCAAGGGTTGTTGATGATGATCGACATCAACAAACTCTTAAGGCTAAATACAAAGGAAAGTCGCATGAAATTTCGATCGGTGATGTGGAGTATGATAACGAAGTGGTGAAAGGTACACATACAATCCACTATAAAGCAGCAAATGTTTTATTTGATTCTGGATCCACCCACTCTATTATTTCTGAATAATTTTCTAAGTGTATCGATGTATTACCTCAACAATTAGATGTTGAGTAAGATGTGACAACCCTTAGTGGCACAACAGTCGCATCAAAAGTTTATAATTCTTCTTCGATTGAAGTTTGTGGGAAAGTTATTCCTACAAATCTTGTGATCCTTCCTATAGTAGAATGTGATGTGATTCTCGGCATGGATTGGATTTCTTTATATGGAGCTCATATCAATTGCCAAAGAAGGGATGTCACATTTCATATTCCAGATCAATCTATGAGCGTCTATCGATGCAAGGATGAACATAACCTTCCATTGGAAATTTCTTCCATCTTATGGGTCTTGATTCCACTAAATGAAGGTTATTTATCTCAAATGGTTGTAGAGAAACTCACGATTAAGAATATTCCCATTTTACGGGAGTTTGAAGAGTTTATCTGGAGGAATTACCGGGTCTTCCACCAAATCGTGAAGTTGAGTTTTCAATTGAACTCATACCAGGTGTTATGACCATTTCAAAGACACCTTATAAAATGTCCCCAATTGCATTGCAGGAATTGAAGAAGCAACTCCAAGAGAATCTTGAAAAGGAATTTATACGCCCTAGTGCGTCACCTTGGGGAGCACCTGTTCTTTTTGTTAAGAAGAAAGATGGATCAATGAGACTCTTCATTGATTATCGAGAACTTAACAAGATCACTATCAAGAACAAATATCGTCTCCCACGCATTGATGACTTATTTGACCAACTACGCGGAGCTCAATACTTTTCCAAGATTGATCTTCATTCAGGGTATCATCAATTAAGGGTCAAAAGGGAGGATATACCAAAGACAGCTTTCTGTACAAGGTATGGACACTATGAATTTATAGTGATGCCATTTGGTATTACTAATGTCCCTTCTATCTTCATGGATCTAATGAATAGAGTCTTTAGAGACTATATGGATCAGTTTGTGGTAGTCTTTATAGATGATATTCTTGTCTATTCAAAGAGAAAGGAAGAACAAGATGATCATGTGAGAATTGTATTGAAGACCCTGAGAAAAGATAATCTTTATGCGAAATTTTCCAAGTGTGAATTTTGGATTAAAAAAGTTGCATTTTTGGGTCACATAATCTCAAAAGAGGGGATATCTGTGGATCCAGCAAAAACAGAGGTTATCGAAAGATGGTCGAGACCAACAACAGTAACTGAGATCCGAAGTTTTCTTGGTTTTGCTGGATATTATCGACGTTTTGTGAAATATTTTTCACGATTATCTAACCCACTCACCAAATTGAATCGGAAAGGAGTTATGTTTGTTTGGACAGAGGAATGTGAAGAGAATTTCAAGGAGTTAAAAAGAAGGTTATCCAGTGCACCTGTGCTCACACTTCCTTGTAGTGGAGAAATCTTTGTGATCTACAGTGATTCATCCAAGAAGGTATTGGGGTGTGTTCTCATGAAAAACAATATGGTGATAGCTTATGCCTCACGACAGTTGAAAACCCATGAGAAAAATTACCCAACTCATGATTTGGAATTAGCTACGGTAATGTTTTCATTAATGATTTGGAGGAATTATATTTATGGATAAAGGTGTGATATTTATACTGATCATAAAAGTTTAAAGTATATTATCACACAAAAGGAGCGGAAGATGCACCTAAGAAGATGGTTGGAGCTGATTAAGGATTACGACTGGTCAATTCATTACCACCATTGGAAAGCAAACAAGGTGGCAGATGCATTAAGTCGACAAGACCGTGCTATCATATCCATGATGAGGATCACAAAAGATCCAATATTTATGGATTTACAAAGGATGGATCATGGAATTATAATGGAAGGGGAAAATCTTATCTTTCTCAAAGGAATTTTCAACCATCTATACATGTGAAGATTAAAGAGGAACATAAAGAATATGTAGAGTTAAAAAAGAAGGTGAGAAATGTTCCTGAATTCAACATTGATTATGATGGGATAATAAAGTTCAGGAATCGGGTTTGCATTCCTCCAATCCCAGAATTAAAGAAGGAGCTACTCGACGAGTCTCGTAGTTCTTCAATCTCTATTCATCCTGAAAGCACGAAAATTTATTGGGACCTAAAAGAGTACTTCTGGTGGGATGGAATGAAAAGAGATGTTGTTGAATATGTCTCTCGATGCTTGGTTTGTCATCAAGTTATAGTTGAGAGATAGAAGTCTAAGGGGATGTTACAACCCTTACCCATACCAGAATGGAAATGTGAAAACATCACTATGGACTTTGTCACTGGACATCCTAAAACATCCAAAGGCAATAATGCTATCTGGGTCATAGTTGATCGTCTTACGAAGTCGGCACACTTCATTGCTATTAGAGAATATTTCCCTCTGCATCAGCTTTCTAGGATATATGTAAAGGA